>CM067265.1:10181160-15281464 GCA_034195605.1 Santalum album
TTTTGAATTTTTTTTTTCAAATTAGGTGTATGAAAAATTATTTTTCAAAATGAGTTTTCCTTTTATTCACGCAATTGCTAATTACGTAACCAAATTATAAAATAATATGTCATACAATTAGCATGTGCTTGACTAATTTTCACAAATTTCTAGGTAGTCACGCAATTGCCAAAGAAAATAATGGTCATCCAATTGTCAATTGCGTGACCATTGTGGGTGGGTGGGAATGGGGTGGGTTGATGGAGAGAGGTTTCTAATTTGCACTATTTTTTAGTGCATTTTAAAAAAATTTGAACAATATAAATGGAAACAACATACAAAAATATATATTTATTAATTTTCAAGTGATTTATGAGGGTTGTGGTGAATTTCAAAATTTTTATTCAAAGCTGAGAAAAATTTAGGCTTAAAAACAATCCTGAAATTTTCTATGCTTAGGATGAATATGACTTACATGTCAAATCACTTGAAAATTGATGGTCATGTATATTTTTGTATATTATTTCTATATATACAGTTTAAATTTTTCAAAAATGTGCCACAAATGGCACTATGGACCCCTCAATTACCCACCCTCTACAAAAAGTATTTGGTGGTGAAAATTTAGGAATAAATTTTTTCAATTAAATGATTAATTGTATTTTGTGTTATGTTCAGTGAAAATTCCTTCATCAAATTTTTTGTGAAAAATCAGAAATCAAACTTTGCGAGAAACGAATAGGTACCCTGGTTAGATTTAGTGTTATCCAACCTAGCCATCAAATCAGTTCGGGTCTCTATTTGACCCACAGTGCACATCAACCCATCCAAACCCGTTAAACCTAACGGTTCGACCTTCAAACCGGAAAACTCTCCTTGACATGAACATGAACCAAGTTTTGAAAAAAAAAAAATTCAACAATAGAATGAAAAGGAAAAAAAACGAACAAAACATACGGAGAATGAAACCCTACCCTTACCCATTGCTTGCTACAAGCCACTGATTTCGCCTCCTACAGCAAATGTCATTGGCCATGCCTCCCACAAAGAACGTCGCTAGCTCTGCATTCCTCATCTTCCACAGACTACGAAAGGTAATCAAATTCTCTCAAATTTGTTCTCTCTTTCATAATTTCTTGAGTGTTAGCTGCATATCGCTAAATGATGTTACAGCGTTTTAGATGTTGATTATGGAGTGTCTTATTGAGTCTTCGGTACTTGTTTATAATTACTTAATCAGTGCTCGCATTAGGCTTGATAGTTTGCTTGATGCTCGTAAGGTGCTCAATCAAATGTTGAACCGAAATGCTATTACTTGGACTGCTATCATTAATGGGTATTCGAAATGTGGTTTGGATGATGAAGCTTTAATGTTGTACATTAATTTTTTTCCCCGTAATTTCTCAACAACCACTGGATCAATAATGACAAAATCATTAGTCACGCATACTACATGTTCTACAACCTTGTTCACAAAGCCTTCTAGTGCTTCCAACTTCTCTGCCGCAATAGACGTTTTAGTCCCATTAGTTACGATACCCGGTGCTTTAGAAGCCATGGCCTGGGCTAGAGCTTGGAGGAGTCCATCTACTCCTCGTGAAAGGGTATCCTCAGCTTGCTAGGATGATTCTCGCAGGACGTTGACATCCACAAGTAGTTTTTCAGATAAGAGGCTCAAGTTGTGGCATCAGAGCCTATAAGACAATATCCGAGTTAGCATTTTGACCATTCATAAATCTCAATTTAGAGTTACAGTAAAACTCGATAATATTCAAGTAGCCACAAAGATTGCCAACATAGGGCATTTTTGGCAGGCTCAACAAATATTAGCCAATACAATTCCTTTCTTGCATTAAATAAATATGGTAAGAAGTGTTGTGCGAGATGGAGTTCACGGCTCGGTAGAATAAAACTACCCGGTAATCACCGGAAGAGGACAGCTGGTTGCAAAATGTTGTACTTCCTTCTACTTTACAATCGTGTAGTTTAATATGCCATTTTTAATCTTATAGTCTAATATGACAAGGTATAGGCGAAATTGTATATAGTTAATTACTTAGTAATTTGGTTGGTTACTTGTTCTTGCAAGATGGATTGTTGTTAAATTTAGTTTGTTTATGTTCTAGGTGTGTTTTGGATTGTTGTGTGAAGAGTGGATTTGTTTGTTATGTTAATTATACGGATGAATTTTTGTTAGGGTGTAATGTATTTTTGAGTTTTTCGTATTATATTTTTAATGTTATTGATCTGACAGTCCAATCGATGACTCGATGGTTGGACTAGTAATTTGATAACCCAATCTTTAAACTATATCAATGACCTGATTGGATCCGATAACTGTGGTTAGATTGGTCGATAATAAAACTTTCAGGTGTAAACAAAAAGAAAAATGATAAGGGAAGTCAAAGGAAAGGATGAGCTTCGTATCCTTGAAAAGCAATAGATTTTATGTTGAATGCAACTGAAGAGCGTCTCCCTACAGCTTACCGTGACGTTAGCGAATCCCATACCCCCGCTCACGCGTTCGTTGCACACACCGTCGACGAGAATATGCCACGTGCACATCTCCTTATTTCACCGTCCGTCACTTTATCGTTCCCCGTACACCCTAACCCTAGTTGAGCCGCCGCATTGTATCATCATATCATCCTGTGCGCGTCTTCCTCCTCTCTCCCCATCATCTCTCTTCGAAGTGCAGAGAAGCTAAGGATAAGGAACCCTACTTTTTCTACAGACAAATTAGGGCTTTTTTGTCCCCCCAGTGATTGGTTATGATTGTTCTTCGACTCAGCCTCATCACAGCATCACTCGTCGAGAGCTCTGTGGGGAAACGACGATAATGGCCGAGCCTTCGCGGAGATTCCAAGTCGGTTACGCCCTCGCGCCGAAGAAGATACAGAGCTTCATTCAGCCGTCCCTGTTGAACCTCGCCAGGGACCGGGGCATTGACTTGATACCGATTGACACGGAGAGGCCGTTGGTGGATCAGGGGCCCTTCGACTGCGTCCTTCACAAGCTGTACGGAGAGGAATGGAGGAGGCAGCTCGACGAGTACTCCAGGAGGAACCCTGACTCGTGCGTTATCGATCCGCCCGAGGCGATTGAGAGGCTGCACAATAGGATCTCCATGCTGCAGGTGGTTTCGGAGCTGAGGATTGAGGACGAGAGCGAGACGTTCGGGATCCCGAAGCAGATTGTGATTTACGACTCGGAGACGTTGTTCGATCGGCAGGCGTGGGAGGGGTTGAAGTTTCCGGTGATTGCGAAGCCGCTGGTGGCCGATGGGAGTGCCAAGTCGCATAAAATGGCCCTGATTTTCAATCATGACGGCTTGAACAAGCTGAAGCCGCCGATTGTTCTGCAGGAATTTGTGAACCACGGGGGCGTTATATTCAAGGTGTATGTGGTTGGCGAGCATGTGCAATGCGTGAAAAGGAAGTCATTGCCCGACGTTTCGGAGGAGAAATTGGGGAGCTTGGAGGGATCTCTGTCTTTCTCGCAGGTCTCAAACTTGACGGCGAACGAAAGGAGTGATGGTAACTGCTACGAGACTACGCATATGGAGGAAATAGAAATGCCGCCAAACAGTTTCATCACTGAGATTGCGAGGGGGTTGAGACAAGCAATGAAGTTGAATCTGTTCAACTTCGATGTGATTCGGGACGCCAGACATGGGAACAGGTATCTTGTTATTGACATAAACTATTTTCCGGGGTATGCCAAGATGCCTTCATACGAGTCCGTATTGACTGATTTTTTCACGCACCAAAAGGAGAAAGGTGCCAGAAAGGGTGTAGACACTGGAGATAGCTCGGAGACTAGTTACGATATGGCACAAGTGCGTAGTTGTGACAAAGAAGTGAAGAAGTTTATAGTTTGCAGCGATGGGGATGATGGGGCCCTTCCAGTTTCACCTCCTAGCAGGGAAGAAAAGGAAAGCCAAATTCAAGTCTAAAGAGATATATTGTGATTTGGGACCTTGGTTTAGCTAATGCTTTTGAATTAGAGCAAGCTGTGCCTTTCTCAGTGGTGAATAAGTGGGTCATTGGCTTCATTTTTGTTCCTCTTGTTGGCGGTACTTGGTGTTGTCTGTTGATCATGTACATTCTGCCATTGCACAAGCCACTCCTCAAATACTCTGAAGTTTTAAGAAGGTTAAGTTGTGCTCCAAGAGCACCTTAGTTCGATGAATTCTGCGATCTTGTCAATGATAACTTCATTTTATTTTTGTTGCATTTAAGTTTGGCTGGATAAAATTAATATTCTTTTCTTTTCCTGTGATTGAACTGGTTGACTAACATACTTGTCTAATTTGGTGTCAATGCTGGCACGAATGTCACCAACTGTAAGTCTCTCATTGCTTAGATGGATGGCTAAAGTCTTATTCATATTTCTTTGATGGATTCGTGCGGTAATGGTGGTAATGGTAGTTTGGTCGCATCCTTTTCTTTTAAAGCGTTTGACTTCTATATTTCATCTAGTTATTTTTCATGAAAATAGTTCGAAGTTGTAATTTTTTTAATGATGCTTCATAATAAGAATTTCCAAATTCTCAAGGGTGATCTTGTAAGTTTGTCAGGGAAGTGCATTGAATTTGATTGTTTAGAAGCAGAGGGACTAGTGTGGGAATAAGAACACTAAACAGAAAACCATTAACTAATATGAACAAGTTAAACTTTTGATTAATTGATTCCTGATGCAAGTTATGAAGAGGGACTACCCTTATTTCTATTGATACCTCTCTGATTTCCTTTTTCTTATGAGCTCTACTAGCTCTGCGCTTGGTTGGGTTTGGCCCAAATTTGCTGGATCCGCAGATAGACTTAGCGGGTGGTAAGACTTTTGAGCTTGAAATTTTATCATGTGTTATAGTGTATATGCAAGAACAGCGACTATTATGTTTTAGAGTTTTGATTTATAAGCTGTATAGGATTGTCTTTTTTGGATGTACCAGCAATTTTTATCGGAATTGTGTTAGGTAATTACTTCCTGCCTTTTTGTGGTTGAGCATTTATTCTGTATTTCGTGGATTAGCAAGCTTTCTGTTTGAAGGTGAGCCTGTGGGGCAAATGGACGATTTGATTTATTATTGTAATGCATTTGTGTGATTGTATATAAAGGTGATAATTTTAATGCTCATGTTTAAAAAATGTTTTCAATATGGGAATAGTGTTATCTTGCATATGTTGCCTACTGTGGTAGCCAAAGAAAGTCATTTTCTTAAAAAAATAGAAGGGAAGAGAATAAAAACATCTTTAGAAACTGATGCCAAAAGGGGGTCTTTTTGGGCGCTGCAGTCGACAACTGCCTAGTGCGGAACATTATGTTCACCAATCACTTCAATTGTAGATAACCAGTCCCTTCAAGTGTAGATAGGTGCCCAAATTTATAATAAAATCTATTTAGGATTCCCTCTCATGAACAACTGGAAAATTTATTGCTTTCCACTGTTGGTCAGACAGGTGGGTATTCCAGTGAAGGATTTGGATCTTGTCAAAGACTTGACTTTGGAACTGAAATTATTAAATTGATCCCGGTAGCTGGAGCAAGGTTTTGTTCCTGTTAGTGAAGGTGCTCATATTTTATTGTTAGATGAGTCCTCTCTCATTGCAGGTATTTCTTGATTAATCTGTTATTAAATGCATCTATGCCAGCATTTTCCGCCTATAAGGCTATATGTGTTGCCATACGTCTGTGCTTTTGAAGGTGTGGGTGTTTGTTAGTTTTTTGGAAGCATTTCTTTGGAGTGAAATGGAAGCTGATGTTTTAGGGCCGCTTGCTACCAAAAAGCAAATTATGTCGAAAACAGTGCAGAACATTGTTTTGAGGTTAACCCATACATTTGACATTCTTGCAGGCTCTGACTTCAGAAGAGACTAGCAATTTTCATATAAATTTAAGTGGTGATGTTTGGTTTATATTTGTAGTATGTTAGAAGAATTCTCATGTATATAAGGGATTTCAATCGGGGATCTTTTCTGTTACCAAATGTCAGATGTTGCATTCCAGTGATCCTTTTCTCAACAATTATTTGGAGAGTTTGTTCTAGAGGCGCCACAGATCAGGCATAGGAGGGGGAAAATGTGTTTATATATATATATATATATGTATGTATATTATATTAAAATGCTTCATCAGTGGTTTCGTACTGCCTAACGGTCCTAAAGAGCCAAATTCCTAGCATTTTATGTTCCATATCATATAGCATGCCCTGTTCCCAATTTGTTCAGCTTACCATATCATGTACTGCGTTCCAGGAAACTTGGACCCTGCTATCCTGTTTAATCTAACATAGCTTCCAATTACTCCTTAAAAGTTTGATTCTCATAAAGTGAAAAACTAGTTGTACAATGTGTATGAATGTTCATATGCATTTAGGCTTACTATGTTTATACTATAGTCTCGCCTGCTCTGAAGATGAGGAAAGCAGAGAAATGTTATGTACTTTGTAGTTTTAACGCACTTTTTTTCTTTATTTTTTTCAAGAATTCTATGACTTGAAAATTTTATTGCAGAACTGTACTAATGGGACTTCTGTTCAATCATATTTACTTCGATGATATTGACTTGTTTTAAGTAGTTTTCTTGACTGAAGTTTCATAGATTGTATTGAAATGAGGTGTCTTCTGTTTCTCTGTTAATAATGTTCTGTAGGACTTTAATAGTTTTAGCTCAATATTTGTGAACTGGCTAGTTTGGGCTTTGTTAAGAAACTCAACATCTTCATTGTCTGCAACCTATGTGCTTAATAACCCATGGTAACTATTCCTGGCTGATAGCTACTTGAAGCATAGCACTATAGGGTTTATTGTGCATCAAAATAAGCTTCAAAGTGAACCTCTAGTAGTCATCAGTAATTGGAGGATAATGCTGGTTCAGGAGCTTGGCTAGCCTTATTGTGCATTAAAAATAAGCTTCAAAGTGAACCTCAAGCAGTCATCAGTAACTGGAGGCTAATGCTGGTTCAGGAGCTTGGTTAGCCTTGTAAACAGGCTACAGGCTACTGCTTGGTCATGAATGATCATAGCTTAAAAGTATCGAGCCATTGCTTATCCTCTCATTGATCATCGTCTTTATGGTCATTACAAGCATTGCTATAGCTTGGTCATGACTTGTGAATGAACCTAGCTCAAAATATTCGTTCGAGTCCTCTGTTTGGCTCAGTCATTGTGAAGGTGGCGTTGTTCCCCTGATGTTTGGCTTGAACTGATTCTCTAGTCTATGGATGGTCAGGTGTTTTGTGCTTTGGTTCGTGTAAACCTTTCCTGTACCGCTAGTTCCCTATTCTAGTGACACTAACTTGTTCATTGAATCCTTGGTGGTGTAAGTGTTTAATTCCTTGTAATTGCTAGGTTGGATGTGTGTGCACTTACTAATCAGTTTTCTTCAATATTTTAGATGGCAGCTTTTCTTGTATGTAATTCCACACGTGAATTATGCGACCTGGGTTACACTGTTGTCATTTCTTGATCCATGCATCTGTCCTGTTTTGGGTTTCAGTAATAGTTCGTGTAGTCCCAGTGAAAATTGGAATAGCTGTAGCTTATGCAGCTGCCATTTTCAGCGAACTTAGTAATTCTTGTGTAATCTAGTGCCTTAATTGAATTATGTATTGTCCGTGATGCATTCGTTATTTGCAAAGTCTTTGCTTACACGTATGCCACTTGTGCTGCCCCTTGTAGAGTGTCTCGGTCTATTCAGTCTGTAAATGGTGTTGTCAAATTGATAAATGTGCTCCAGGGGTTTATTCTTGTGTTTATGGGCGCTGCGCGTCGGCTCATTCGTACTGCATGTATGTATTTCTACACTCATACAAATATGCATGCATTTGTGTGTTTTTTTATTCTATGTTCTGAAAGCGAAGGAACGTTGACCTTAAAACTGGCCGATAAGTCCGAGCAATATCGTAGAGCTGGAAACTTTTGAACAGGGTAGATCAAAGTGGGTGATGCCAAGAATTATATTCCCCAGTGGGTCAAAGTGAAGTTTTTTAATTTTTCGACTGGCTTAACTCTTGTGGATTGCTTGGCTCACGGATGCGTAAGGAATAGCCATTTGCGTGAACCATGAATTCCTAAGGGTGAATAGGTAGGTCTTGATTAGGCTGGGAGCTTTAAAGTAGTCAAATAGGGAAATGCGGATGTTTAAGGAATAGCTATTTGTGTGAACCATGAGTTCCCCAGGGTGGAGCTAGTCTTGATTAGGTTGGAAGCTTTAAAGTAATGAAATAGGGAGATAGGATTTTTGTAGGAATACGGAATGGAGTTGTCGATGCTAAATTTTACTGTATATAATCTATTCGTATTTGAAGTCCTTTTTCCATTCAAGTTAGAGATGGTGAATGGTTCGATCCTAGCTTGACCGCAAGTATATGTTTTTTGAAGTGAGTTGGATCAAATTTATTTTTACTATGTAATTCCAATTAATTTTATTTCATTTTATTTAATAATTTAAGAATATATTGAAACAATATCTCGTAAGAATTATAATAATATGATATTTTTGATTATTATTATTAATAATTAAAGTAAGGAATATTATCAAATATTACGGGATGTCAATATCTCGAAGCTAATTTTTTTTAATGATTCATTATGATAATTTCTCATCTTTTCACATGATGTATATTATATTATATAAATATTTTAAAATTTAACTGTTTCAAACTTATTTTTACTATAATTGTAATTAATTTAATTTAGTATCATTCAATATTTTTAAAATATATTAGAATGATATCTTATAAGAATAATAGTGATATAATGTTTATTATTATTATTATTTTAAGTAAAATAGTTTTATTGAGGTGTCCATAAACTTATATATATATATATATATTTGGTAATTACCATTGATTAAGGGACAAGATATATAATTAAAAATCTTAATTCACATGGACGTTTGAATTGTCTCGATTGGTAACGTTACTGGTTAATTTGTACCACTTCAAATGATAGCGGCTGATTACTCTTTGTCGATAATATCGGTAACTTACGGATACTTATTCTTTGACGCGAAAACGGTTAAAAAAGTTCACCTAACTAATTCCATATGTCAATATAAAATTGCCGATGAAACGTAAAGGACAATAAAACTAGGAGAGGGTTGGGAAGGTTCTGGAAGTCAATAGCTTGTGACACGAGGAACCATCTTCACCTAATTGTTTACAATGTAACAGATAATCTGACCTTTTATGACTAAACACTCGAGAGCCCCATGCATCAAACTGTACTAAATTAAAACTTAGTATATAATAATAAATATAGTCGCTATTTTCCCTACGTTCAATTAAGTATTTAGACTTCTCACCGCCCGACCAATCAGGAGAAGCTTTCGTGGAGATAAAGGTTGACTCCTCAAAAATATAGAAAAAAATAAAATAAAATGGGGTAAAGAAAGTCATGTATACAAATTCCCCCAGATGAAACTAATTCAAAGTCTGGAAAAGTGGCTCTTTTTCAAGTACATCATAGCTCGTACCTTCAGCTGTAGCTTCTTCGTAGGACAAAACTTCCCTTGAAGGTTTTCTGTGAATACTCTCTTTTTTTTGAAAGGTGTATAAATAATTAGACCCACTTGCTTTCTAATGGTGGAATCACTTAAAAAGACGGCTTCAGTTTATCCGATGATTGTCGGGCCAGTTATTCATAATCCTTGGTCGAGGGTGCACCCATCAACCAGAGGAAAAAGCTAGGTTTTCATATCATTTCATAAAACTAGTCTTCCGTTTGGTTTGTGAGATAAAATAATGCAGAACGGACCATGAGAGGAGCAAGTAAGATTAGCTCTTATCGGTGGATGTACCCATCAATTAACTCTTTTTGTGAAATAGTTATTCTATTCTTACCCAATTTTGTTCTAAGCCAAATACAACATAGGTTTTTGCATTTGGTTTTGAAAAATATATTGCCTCACATTGATTGGACCAAGAAAGTTTTTGTTTCGGTTACGAAGGAGGCTAATAGCCTATGGAAAAAGGAATAAAAAATTATTTTATATTTCAATGTAATGAACACTCAAATCCCTAACCTTCATTATGGGTAGGAAGGTCGTTGCTGTCTGAACTAATACTTGTCCGTGATTGGATCAAAGAAGGTTAACTTAGTTTTGTGGACACATGGCAAGCAAGCTGACCAATAATATCTACTTATTTATTACTATAGTTTTTGGTATTATATTTGCTCACTTCTTAATATGGGTTAGTTTTCATGTCACAACTGCATGAATGGAGAGAGCTTATGGAAGGAAAGGGAAGAAAATCAATACAAGTGTTTGACGCGCAAGTGGATGTAATTAATGTTCACTAGTCAATTCAAGCATCTTGGAATTGTCTTCTAATGCTTATTCCGGCTAGTGGGATTTATTTTTTGGTGTAAAAAAGAAGCTTCGGCAGTTGAGAGCTGCTTGAAGATAAGAACAGTCTTGTTAAACTATTAGGACAAATAATCACACTACTTACTATTTATTTATTCTATCCTTATTTTCACATTACTTTTGGGAATGGTCCGATTAATGGACTTGAATCCTTTCAATTTATAATTTGAAATGGATCTCGACCATTTGAATTCATTTGTTTGATGATCTTTTTAGAAAAGATTAAATGAATGATTGAGATTGCATTTGAATTACGTAATGGTTCGTTTTCGTCAAAAATTGAGATGATTCAGGTTCCTGATTAATCCTAGGAGAAATTATATTGCCCCAATCAGACTCTTTAATAAATTCACACCCCGATGAGAAATTGAACAAGAACTTTCTTTTTCCTAGTACAAACAAATGTTTTCTAGCTAGGAGGATTTACATGAGTGTGAGGCCACCATTGTACAAAAGTATACATATAACCTCCCTTAGCTAGCCACCCTTCAAACCTAAATAAAGATTAAAAGCTAAATAAAAAGAAAAGAAAACTGTGAAATATGTTACAATGTTCTCCATCTCTCTCCCTCTCTTAAAAGCGTAAACAAGTATGAATGAATGAGTGAATAAAATACCAAAACATTTAAGAGGAGAGGAACAAGAGCTTAGTGTATAATGTCTTCCCAAAATGAACCACCGGCTTCATCATCCATGACTTTCTTCCAATTATTGCAATCTCCAAACACATTAGAAGAGAAGGAAGCTTTATCCGTCGTAGTAATGCTTCCCATTTCATTGACCATCAGCTGAGAATTCTCAAATTCAGAGGCAGAAACCAATTCAGGGAGTGTGTTTCCTTCATCTTGAAGTCCATTATACCAATTACTGTCCCATAAACTGCACCCATCACTTGCATTATTTTCACTGAGTTTTTCTTCTTGTGGGTTACACTTGGAAATGGCATCCGCATCCCCAGCAGGTAGGGGAAGCCCCAAGAGGGGGCTAGGGAGCCCTAGAAGTGCTTGGAGAGGATCAATGGTGCTTTGGAAGCTTGAACCATTATTTCCAATGAGTCCTTGAAACTGGTCAAGACTATTGTTGTAATAAGGAATCGAACTCGCACTAATTGCTTGAATTAGGTTTTGCAGGTATTGGGTTTTGGCCTGTTGAGTAGCATCTGCCTGTAATAACCTAAGGAGACTCATGTCCCGGCCCACCGAGCTCGTGAGCCCTAATCCGATCGATGGCGAAAGAAATTGAGAGAGATTCATCAGGAAATTGAGATCAGCCCTTGGCCTATGGGTTCTTGGGTCAATGCCCATTTTGAGGAGTTTTTTCCTGAGATGCGTGTTCCAATAGTTCTTAATTTCATTGTCGGTACGTCCCGGAAGATAAGTAGCAATCTTGGACCATCTGAAAAATTAGAGGGAAAATTGATGATGACAATATATATTGGGAACTTAAACATAGTGGTAGTAGCTCAACTACTTTGGGCCGGAGAGGTCTCGGCACAACTTTATTAGGGATAGTGGTAAAATTTCAACTCAATATTATAAATAAATAAAAGAAATTCTGAGCCGTGTGGAACCGGATTGGTCCATGCTTAAGCGTCACCCCCTTTAACTTTGCCTTTATCTTCCGGTATCGCTAAACTAGACGACTAGTGATAATATGAATTATACGTACTTGTTCCCAAGAGATGAATGAAGGTTAATTATGATGGATTCTTCTCCCTCGGAGAAATTTCCGCGCTTAATGTCGGGCTTAAGATAATTGGTCCACCGGAGGCGACAACTTTTCCCGCACCTATTGAGGCCGGCGAGCTTGGGGAGTGATTTCCAGCTTCCATGACCGCCCTGTGCGCTGATATAATCGACCAATTTCTGATCTTCTTCTGGCGTCCATGGCCCTTTCTTCAGCCCGCTCTCATCGCAACATGGAGATCTCATGTTGTGTTAGTAATTGAAAGTTAGGACTGAGAATTCTCAATCTCAACAATGAGGAGCCTCTGATATATAAGTGCATGGGAGACGTATGCTACATGACAAGGTCACTTTCATTGATTTTCATTTTCTTTGTTTTATACTCAATGCTTCATAAACAAAGGCAATGGAGAGGGAAGTCTCCCATGAGGCACCTTTGTTTTTCTTTTAAATTTTTTTAGAGAAAATGGGTGGAGATCCATGGCACATCAGGATTAGTTAGGGTAAGTGTGAGATAATAAGATATATTTATTTGAGGACAGGAATGGTAGAGAAGACTAAAATTGATTAAAAAAATTATTATACTAACGAAAGTAATGATGTTAGATTTACTCCCTCCGATCACGATCTTGGGTATAATCTCGTAAATAAAAAAGCGACTACCAGTAGGTCTAATACACCAGTTGTGCTATCATGATTGGTGGGTATAAATCTTATCATTAGACTCGTATATATAGAATTCGATGCATATTAGATATTGTTTTAGACATCGCATATATCCATTCAAGCTATTTGTCGCACCTATGTCTTTAAAAGCTTTTGACCAATGAAATGGTGTACACTGTAGCTATCTGTAAATTTGCTTAGGTCAACAGTAATTTGTATGTGGAATTTAAAATGAGAGGATGATGAAAGTCATCTGTCATCTAAGGCAAGTTGGATTAACTGAGTTTCTTGGAATGTGCTTCAATATCTACCTTCTTTGATCAAAAGTTTTAACTTTTGACCATATGGAGGAGGAATGAATTTCTCGATTGAAGAAGAGATAGGGGAAGCCAACCATATGGAGGAGGAATGAATTTCTCGATTGAAGAAGAGATAGGGGAAGCCAATTGGATCCCATTTGAGCTAATATCCAACGGTAGTGAGACAATTTTTGCCAGTAAAAATGATGAATATAATTGCATACTGCAATTACTCAAAACAAACATAAAAGAAATTACAGTCAAACACCACAGTAGCCGCCTGCCAGCACCCATCTTCATTTTTCATAGTCTTCTGAATGAAAGTGATGATATATAATGACCTATTGTGTTATTATTTTAGAAGTGTGTTACGATCTGTACGAGAAAACAGCAAAAAAACTTAGTAATGCAGTTCAACGCACATCTAAGGATGAGTGGAGCGGCGGTCAAACCTTTCTGTTCCAACGAAGAAAAGGCACAAAATGGTTTACAAAACATTTCAATTTGAAACCTTGAACAAAACAGCATAGCAACAAGGGGGAAAACCCAACTGCGGCACTACATGGGGTCGTCCGATCCAAACACCTACAGGCGCGGAGGTGCTGCCCCCACACCCCTCATCGGCTCACCTAGCAAGGGGACTTCCAAAATTTAGAATGATTCTCCGTTCGGGTTGAATCATCAGAATTCAAGTCATACTCAACAAAGTGGACAATATTTTCTTTGGAAATTCGATTAATTAAACGGCTTTCAACTAATCTTGATTATTCCCACATGAAAATCAGATTAAATCTAAATTAGCTCTGTCTTGTGGCGAATGCAAATTCTTTCATTATTGCAATAATTGCTAGAAGCTCCTCGCAGAGTAGCAAAATTTGGGCCACCCAACTTAAAAACAAAGTGAGTGAAGTGACCTCAAAATCTTAGGAACTATATTGCAAAGCTGTCATTGTGTTGCCAACGTGAAATTATATTCTCAGAGCACATGTTAAAGCCCGTAAAAACTAAATATACAATTTTTTTTCACAAAAAGAAAAAACACTTTTTATTTATTTATTGGGTGAATCTATTAATAATGGAAGAAACAAAATTTAACAAGACCAAGTGAGTGTTGAGAATATTTTATATCCTAATATGTATGTTCTAATATATGCTCCATAAATATGGTAGAACCCATTAAATATGGACCTGATTGAACGGATCTTACGAGTTAGAATCCATTAAACTAAAAACTCTAAATTTATACTATATATAATCACTAGAGGCAACGGTTTATGTAGTCCAGACTCAATACTTAGGGTGTAATACTTTAAACAACCACTTAAACCCTAACGGTGAATACCAAAGACATGCTTTTGAAGTCCCCAAGTGTACTCAATCACACGCATTGTTCCTATAAGCCTAGAAAAAATGGAAGTAAGTTATATAGACAAGCCAAAATAATAAGTAGGTCTGTAGGTGGTGGAAGAGGTTGAAAAGTAAAGAGATTCAGAAACTAAAGCGAGCTTAATGCATTGACACACATTATGAATAGAGAAACGTGAAATAGAAAAGTTTGGTGTTTGTTTAACTTCTTCTAACTAACTCTTTTTAAAAGAATAAAAAAACAAAAAATAAATTTGGATCTGTGTTTCTAATGCTTGCTGACTGCCCAAAAGAGAAACGTGTAGTACGCAATGCAAAGAAATACAAAAGAAAATAAGTGGAGCCCTTAGTATTTAGCAATCGAAGTAAAGGTGCATAGAGACAGGTCACGTGTGGGTCGTTTTCTTAAAACCATGCACGATGCTATGACACTTTCATGCAATTCTTTCCCTTTTCTCTTAGGGCACGGCCTTCACAGTCGGTGAAATAGTGAGGTCATGCAGTTTAATGGAGGCTATTTTGGGCATTTTGAACACTTTGTGGGCATCTTGGGCATTTTGATGACTCTCGAAATGGGTGAGGGTGGGATTAACTTCTTTAACGGAGGCATATCGAGCATTTTTTTTTTAATGTCCTGGCGTTTTGAACATGCGGAAAGAGAATATCAATCTTGCTCTACGTAAATTATGTGAGTTTGCTTCTAAAAAGATATAGTTTTGTTACAAATGATTAGAAACTATTTTTAGCAAAATAACATTGTTTTGGAGGATAGACTCGTGCAAATTGCGTAAAGCCAGACCTTGTGCCTCTGATTCCGAGATCGTTTTCAACCCCTGATCTAGTTAGCTTTATCAACACTCCTTAATTCATGATATATAGTTAATAAGCATGCTTAGACAAACTCCTTTAGAAAAGGATGCAATTATGTAGCACAAGTTTTGATCATTTATATCTAGTTACACGGTATGCACACTCCATGGCTCTTATGATATTTTGGATATATCTAGAGCATTTTATTTATGTTTTGGACAATTCAAGCACTTTGGGCTTTTTCGGGACATTTTATATTTTTGACCTTTTGGAGTATTTCGGACGTTTTGAATATTTTGGAACTTTTTATAGGTTTTTTAAGCTTCTTGAGGGTATTCTTACCAGTTTAAGTGTTTTTTTTTTTTTGGGTACATTTTACATATTTGGGACATCAAAGGGATTCAATAGGATCTCATCAAATGTATTCAGGACAAAAATTAAAAAGTGTCCAAGTCTTCAAGGTAGATGCCACTAAGCCATTGGCAGGCATAATACCCTTTATGACTCTTTATGTTGTTTCTATAAAATATAACGCACTGTATATATATATATATGTGCATGCATGTAACATAGATACATTTACAAGTGCCTTTGGAGAAATGAAATGGTCCAACTAGGAGATTAAAAATTCTGGTAACTTAAGAGGAACCTTTCACTACTATAATACACTCAAACCCCGGCATAGAAAATTTCCCGAATTTCTCCTCATTGATTTTTTTATTTTATTTTTATTTTTTTTTTTTGGGGGGGGGGGGGGGGGGTGTTGAGTCTATATTTTGGCTTGCCTCTATTGTTTCATCGGTTGACTTCTTATAATATGTGCATGGCAAACCTACTATTGCCATGATTAAATATTTTATGACATATTTTATTAAAAAAAGTATATTTACAGATTATGATCTACATTTTAAGCTGTTGATGCATCATTCTTCGGAGCAAATTCAACCTCAATAGTGGTCCAAAATTCATAAGATGGTCACCGTAATTTTTCAGACTTGAGGCATAAAGTGTCCAATCGTAGGAAAGCTGGCTGTAATTTATCAAAATAAATAAATAAATAATGTTATATGATTTGAATTTTTAATTGTATAATTCAAGTATTGATGAATCAACAAGTATTTGCCCAATTAGTTGCCATTTACCTTCTTATAATGGAGGTTAAAGAGTTGAATTTTTATAACGTTGAACAGTGCAGCAATTTCTCATTCTTCTTTTCTTAGGTTATTAGCGTCCTTTGTAACAAAGAAAAGAAGAAAAGAAGTAACGATGAGCATCATCATATTCTTCTATAATGGAGCAAACCATCTATAAATTGAGCCGCTATACATGTTCTCACCTATTATCAGAATCTTAACGTGTCTGTTGTTCACCAAAACAATTCCATGGTTAAATCCATGATCATATGCTATCCTTGACCTATTATATGCAATAAGTAAATCCGCGCAAAAAATGTGTGCAAAAAAAGTTTACAGAGCAAACACGTTGCATCTGAGCCCTATCATACGAATAAATGGAACTCTTGATCTTTACGATCTTTATTTTGTAAACTTTTTGATGCAATCTTTTATGCATCTGCTACTGCTGCTATCATGTTTCATCATCCCCAACTCCTTTTTCAATATTCTCAGACATGCAATTTAATTATGGAAGGGTGGTTATTGAATATCAATGCATGATGATGAAACATGAACACCAATACTTAATTAGTGGAAGGTTTTCATAGAGCGATGTGGTCAAATCAGTTTAATTACCTCATCCATCATCCCAATAGTCATCCCCTTTGTCTTATCCAAATCATACTTAATTAATCATTTGAAAATTATGGGACTAATGTTTTCCACAATGGAAAAAAAATTAGGCAGTCATCTATTTAACTGCTCTTTCAATTCAATGAAGGCGGCCAACGCAATGTTCACTATTTCCTGGTCTCTCAAGCAACCTCATTTTTATGGATTTGGTTTTCCTTATTTTATATACCTACTTTTTTTTTTCGGTTGAAATTTTTGAACATTTCTAACGGTGCAAATGTAAAGAACATACCAAATATGGAGTTATCATATTCGTATATTTTGATATTTTAAAAAACTTAGCAAATTGAAGATAATATTCAGAAAATGCCGGATCCCCACCTATACAAGCAAATTGTTGATAAAACTCCAAAATTGCATTTTCTTTTGACCCAATTCTTTTTTTCTCCTTCTTTTCCTTGGGAGGTATCAGGATGGAATTGGAATGTAATAATATCGATTCATACAGAAGAAAAGGTTCTCTATTGATTCAAACGCTGTGCCTATGGGATAGAGGACCTGCTTCCTATAATGAGGATTAGAGGCTCAAGTCTCCACCACGCAAAATAGCAAAGCTACTTCTGATCCCCTAAACCGTTTTCAATTTCAAATGCTTGGATGTATAGTTTCAAACTGTGAAATCTCATGAAAATTCATATATTCTAATCTCGCATGTTCTTTCTACTTGTAGGATTAGAATTTATCAAGGATTCATGTAAGGAAAAGCTTTCAAGAAGAAACACTGAGAAAATTTGCAAGGCTTCATTTTTTTTCTTCAAATCTAATGGAAGAACATTTCACAAAATTTTAATGAATTAAACAAAAGCAGAGCAAAAAAGAAGATAGTATCGAAATTGAAAAATGCTTAACAGAGTATCGTTGCGAGAGAATATATATCTTTACAAGGTATTGTAATTTCTTTCACATATAGCGTAACAGAAGAAAGAAATGATTCATTGTTCAACTTAATTTGGTAGAGCTAGTCAACATTCATTATGGATTAATTAGACAAATGCAAGATGACTTTTTAAAGCTGTTATACCATCACCTCATTGCTTTAGTAATCGATAAGGTAGCGTTTGGACATAAAAATGAAACGAGAATGAAGTGAAAATGAGAATGGAATGACAAAAAAATGAAGATAGAAATGAAATGCTCTTCCCCTTGTACGAAAAATGGTCATTGCAAAGGAATGAACATTTCATTACCTTCTATATTATCAAACGGTGGAGTGGAAATTCTCGTTCTCATTTTCATACCATTTCTAATCTCATCTTATTCTCATTCTTGTTATTCAGATGAATACAGAGTTTTAGGGCAAAAGGGTTTAGGATTTGCCTTTCCCCAAAACGGAACCCATAAATAAATGATAAATAATAAAATAATAAAATAATAAACAAGAGGCCAATAATTTGAAGAAAAAGAAGCACCTAGTCAATTATATGCCAAACATAAGTTTACTAGATATTATTATTGATTATGAAAACTAAAGGAATTGATGGTTTATGTTCATCATGTTTGAACAAACTTGCATGAAGGAAAACAATTCTTTTAATATATTTTTTAATTATCCAATTTCTAGTTGTGGCGGAGCCATGATCTGACATCAGGTGGGATAGTAGGAAATTTTTTTTTAATCAAAGTAAATTTCATGGCGCAAATTATTCGTGGCCCAAATTTAAGGATTTGAGGCTATAAAATGGAAAATTAGTTCTCTAGATCCCATACAAATTTTACATTTGTCCGTAAAGAAATGAACTGGAAAATTATTGACCTTGAAAAAATCTCTTTACTTTGGGATAAAGGGTTATTTTTTGGAGGGATAATACATAGTTTTAATTTTATTAATACAAGCAAAGCAAAAGTAATTTTTTAAAAATCGTATATCTTTTCCACATTAATTCCTTATGTTTTTCTTTTATCTTTCAAAATTTAAGGATATGCTTAAAAAATAGGAAAAATTACATTTTTGATTTCCATGTTTGGGGTTAGTCCCTCGTGTCTAAAAGTGTGCCATGTGGTCCAGATTCAGACCAAAATGCCTCGCATGTAGGATTTAGAATTTGGTTCCATTTCATCAATTGAGCTTAGAAAGCATATTTTCTTTCGATATGTAATTAGTTTTCAACATGTTTCAGGTAGAGGACGAAACATCCTAGTATATTTTTATTTCTGGCAAATTCAGCAAAACAAATGATGAAATTTAGGTATGTTCATTAAAATTTTAGTAGGAAAAAATAGAATTTGGAAAAATAAAAGCACCTAATTTGATTTTTGTTTTTACGGAAATTTGTTAGAAACCATCAAATTCCAAATTTATTAGGAAAAGAAAAAGCCTCATTTGCATTAGAATATTTCGTCAAAATCTAATGATTTTGTACCTCTAGGGACTGAAATGGTCATATTTAGAAACTTCAAAGATCAAATTGGTGGCTTACCAACATGAAGGACTGAATTGATATTAACACTATACCTTCCCTATAAAATAAATAAAAGAAAAAAATTAAAAATTGAAAGTCTAGATGGGGGTGGCTGCCCTATTCAGTTATAAATTTAAATTTAAATACTTTTTTTTAAAAGTCTAGATGAGGTGTGGATGTTAAGGTTTGAATACTTATAACTGTTCAATTAATGAAGACTCAAACCCTTACAGACTCAAACCCTTACTTTCAAGATACAGAGGCAAGTTGCTCGCTGGTAGCATGTCGAGTGTTTTGATTTCATTTCTTCTTGGGGTAAGCATTTTTCTCCATAAAGTCCGTGCTACAAAAACAATTTTGACAAGTAAAATGCACCCAAAGATCCTACAGTATAGGTAGAGGATTCTTTATTTCTCCAAATCACTGCTGGTTTTGTTTTTATTATTATTGTTTTTACCATGGGGCTACTTCTTCAACTGCTCCTATCTGTTTCAAAATTTTATCCACCAGGCTTATGGAGGAAGCGAGTGAGGCAAGGAAGAAGGAAAATTTTACCTTCCCCATTGACTATCATTCAAGAAGTCCAATGCCATCTTCATTAAAAAAAAAAAATGGGGGGAAAATTAAAATAAAACACAGAGTACGATGTCATTATCCTTGATGTGTTTACCAGGTCAAAACCAACTGAGATTCTCTTCATGTTTGCCTTTTGGGCTTGATGGATATGTCTAAAGCATCCCTTTCATGGAGATTTAATTAATTTATGTGTTCTTTTTACCCTTTATTTTGGGTGAATTTCTTCCCATTCCTTTGGATGTTTAGGAAGGCAAAATGAAGTCACTTGCGCATCACCATTCGATGTTTTATTTTGATAACTCAAAACTCCGACCCGATCAGATCCTTCAAACCTAATCGGGAGAGAACTGGCCAGATCTGTCAACCCTATCATTTAGGCATCACTGTTTGATGTTTAAGGCCCCATTATCCTATCCACGGGCCATCGATTCTCGTCTTCAAACCCAGCACTTGCAAATCCCTTAAACACGGATGGAGAACAAGGGTAGAATTGGAAGACACTTCGACCCAGAATATTACAGTAACCATGGAAGGAAACGAAGGCAATGCACCAAAGGTGATCCAATTAGTGAATATATGAAAATCATGAGTCACTCGTGTCCTCTGATTTGATATTATTTCATGGTTACCAACCACACCAAAACAAGGTCCGACAGAGAAACACCAACCAGTGGCACATTCGACAGCAAAAACACAGACAATATTTATACAAAAAGAAAAACAAAAAAAAACAAAAACAAAAAAAAGGAAGAAGAAAAAGAAAACAGTAGCATACCCATGACCAACAGACCACAACTTCTCCCCATTCTTGAGGGCTACGCTAGAACCAATCTCCTAAAAAACAACACTAACCAAATGCACAAGATCTCAAACAGGCAAAGAAGGATTTTGCATTCCTTCGAGGGAAAGAAAAAAAGCACTAACAACCAAATCAGCAAAGAAGGAATTTGCATTCCTTTCTTTTCGCCCCCTTCGGCTATTCTCTGCTGGCGGTTGCAGACTGGGGCGCTTGGGAAGCATTTCTCGAAGCGTGCTCAGAGGCAGAAGCAAGGCCCTGCAACATTCTTAGTATCTCGCTCGTGTCTTCCAAGTAGTACTTCGCCTTGCTGGGTTTCTGGCCCACAGTGCATGCAAACACTTCGGCCACTGGGGAAAGAGAGGGACCCTGCCCTTGCGCTCATTATCACCTCGAACATGTCCTCGTCCGATCGGTCGTCCCCGATGCAAAGCACGAAATCCGGAAGCATCCCCTTTTCCCGCATTGTCACGAGGAGGCGTTCCGCTACTAGACCTTTGTTCACACCCTGTGTTTGCGACAGTTATTTTAGTTGGGACAGTAAGGGCGGAAAAAATAAGGTGATCTGATAGCGATCTAAAGAAATTCATCCTTAAAACAACCCTTAGTTCTAAAAAGAAACCAGTGAGGACTGGCTAAGCGTGAACAAAAACAGAAGATAAAGGAGAAAATTAATAGAGAACATGAAATAAAGAAATTAGAGGGAGAAGTGCCTATATTAACAGTAATAAAGATTTGCCAATCTTCTTCTGGCATGCAAGGATTTTAACAAGAGGATCACCAGCTCTAATCCTCTTTTTGTACATCTATAATCTTGTTTAAAGCTTCCTAAACGGACCACTCTAATAAATCAAGGATTTGCTTGTTTGAAGCACTCCGCAGCCTTGATGAGCCCACACACCCTCATACATCCCACACAGATTTACAAGCAAAATTTGTAGCAATTACATAAAAGTTCTTACACCTAACGAAAGATTAAGGTTGAATTTGGTGCCATGGAATGAAATAGAATGACATAGAATGGATTTTATAAGGGAAAAGTGGTCCTCACAAGAGGCACCTCGATCCATTGTGATTCCCATGATAGCTCAAAAATCAATTCTATTCCATTCTATTTCATTCCACCTGTACCGAACGAGAGCCATGAGATTTCCAGTAAATACTTAAGGACAACTTTCCACACCTGAATCTTTAGACTTCAACTGTTTGATGATAATGATAAAAGATACTGACCTGAGGTTTCACTTCTACAATGTGTTGACTACTCTTCACTGTAACTGGCTCATTGGCAAGAACGCTTTCAAGGTGATCAAGGAGCTCCTTAGCCTGGCAATGAGCCGAAATCTGGATCTGCGTGTTGGTAATTCCATCCAAGCGCACTCTCTTTGGTATCTATAGTAGAGCCATCAGTTGTTTCAGTGTATAATTTCATCACTGGCTCTGCAATCTCTTTCCAATCAAAGTCCGGCACGGCGACGCAAGTTTCCCAATCTAAGTCTTGACTTTGCCTGAAAAGATACGCAAAATGCGTAGAGCTCGGCTAAATTAGCATGTGCACCCAACTTTTTTTGAACTTTTTTCTGCACCATCCCACTTACAAGAAGACAAGTGCCACAGAACCAAAAGCCTGTTGGCTGAAAACATATTGAGTTCAACACAAAAGAACATATCAAATTGAACACAAAAAATGTTTTCTTTTGAACACAAACAACATTTAGGGTGCAAAATAACATATCAACTTGAACAAAGTAAACATTTTGAGTTGAACGGAAATAACATTTCATGAACAGCTAAAAGAGACAAATCATGTACCTCAAAAAGTAGCCATGCTCGGCTGCAATCCCAAGCTTTTTGCAGCCAGAAAACCATTCCGTGAGCGTTTTTCTATCTTTCCCACTGACAAGGAAAACAACATTCTTTGGATCTTTGCATAAGTTGTTCAAGATTCCAACTGCTTCCATACTAAGAGTTGAACTAATCGAGTTTTGCAGCATCATGGCTCCATCATAGTCCAAAAGGATTGCTCGGTTCTTGGTTCGCTTGTAGGCCGAAACAATATGATCAACTGAAAGCTTCCTGAAATTCGGATCCAAAGCAATTACCCGAAAACCTAAACCAAACCCAATTCCCCAGCACCTCCTCTTCACATGATCTCGGCATGCTCTTTCCAAATCTTGCAAAAAGCTATGTGCCCAATACCCAACATCGTGCGTACTCACATACCGATAGTGCTTTTCATGCCTCAGCTGCTTCTCACTTTCTGGGACCACCAAGGCGGATTCCATAGCTTCGGCCACCGCACAAATATTCCAAGGATTAACTCGAATGGCTCCACTCAGTGAAGGGGAGCACCCAATAAACTCAGAAACCACTAGCATACTCTTCTTTGGATCCAACACAGCATTCAGTCCCAAAGTCTGATCTAACTTCTCATTTCCTTGACGGCATATAATGTATTCATAAGGAATGAGATTCATCCCATCCCTCACTGCAGTAACAAGACAACACTCTGCAATTACATAGTATGCGATCCGCTCATAAAACTGAAGTGGGGTGTCAATTAATACCACTGGGTTATACCCTTCTTGTCCAAACGACTCGTTAATCCTTTTCACCGTTGCAAAAGTTTCTGACTGTACCTCTTGGACATCCCTCCCTCGGCCTCTAGCCGGGTTGGCAATTTGGACCAAAACAACCTTTCCCCTCTTATCAGGATGATGGATGAGAAGCTGTTCCATAGCCAACAGTTTCAAACTGATTCCTTTAAATATGTCCATGTCATCGACCCCTAGCAAAACAGTTTGCCCCTTAAATTGATCTTGTAACTCCGCGACCTTAGATTCAGTCTCGGGTTGGTTTAGAACGGATTGCAGCTGCCCCATATGAATCCCAACAGGAAGGATCTTAATACTCACAGTCCGACCGTAGTACTCGATCCCAATGTAGCCCCGCTTAGATTGATAAGCAAGCCCAAGCATTCTACTACAACAAGAGAGGAAGTGCCGGGCATAATCAAAAGTGTGGAACCCTATAAGATCGGAATTCAGGAGTGCCCGTAAAAGGTCGTCTCTAACGGGTAAAGTTCGGTATATTTCGGATGATGGGAATGGGCTATGGAGAAAGAATCCGAGTTTCACTCGATTAAACCTCTTCCTCAGAAATGTGGGCAAAACCATCAAATGGTAATCATGGACCCAAACAAAGTCATCCTCCGGGCTAATCACTTCCATGACTTTATCCGCAAAAATCTTGTTCACGGACACATAAGCTTGCCAAAGGGAGCGATCGAACCGGCCCCCAAGATCCGGGGAAAGGGGAAGCATATAGTGGAAAAGTGGCCAGAGGTGTTGCTTACAAAATCCATGGTAGAATTTACTGAAAAGCTTGGGAGGGATGAAAGCAGGGACACATTTGAAGGTCTCTAGCAATGTTTGAGCGACTTCGTCCTGTTCACTCGGGTCAATCTCTTCTCTAAGACTGCCTACATATATAACTTCTACATCTTCTCCAAGTCCATCCTTGAGCTGTAAAAGGAGTGAGTCCTCATCCCAGCTAAAGAACCAGCCTCCTCCATCATCGTCCGATCTACGATGTGCCCTAAGGGGGAGCTGGTTTCCAACTATGATCATCCGATCTTGTGAGACTGATGAGGGGGCATCAGAGCCGATGCTATTGGTTGTTTCATCATCTAGCTCGGTGATTAATCCGGCAACTGTTGCCACTCGAGGAAGCCTCCTCCCTCCTCGACCAAATGTGGGGGAATCCCCGGAAGTAAGATCTAAGAGATTCGAATATGACCTTGAACCCATAATTGGGGATTGACAGAATACTTCTGATTTGTTAAGAATGGGGTTTCTCCTCCAATATAATCAAGTACTACAAGAAACATCACGATAAGAAAAATTCAGAACATTGGAGCTTTTATTTATTTAAGGTTAAGACAAACTATGGTGTCCCCTGGTTTCAAATATTTCCAGCAGAAAGCAGTTTACAAAGCCAATCATCACAATCCAAGAAAATGCTTCCAAAATTTTCTGATATGAAACCCTAAAATGGAACAAAACCTCTGGAATAAAATGATATTCCCCGGCTAAATAGAGAGATCAACAAGTTTTAATATCTCCTTCTCAGGAAGGTTCTTGAACAAGAAGTTGGAAAATCTGAAGAATATATTCATGATTTATATAAGAAATTGCAAGTACCCAGATGATTTTAATCTAGTTTAACATAATCATTTTGCTATCAAAAAACCAGCCAAACTTCAGTGCTTATTCACAGTGTATAAAAACTCCAATAAGAACTGGTGAGAAGGAAGAAAAGTAATCCAACCAAAGGAAATACTTACAAAGTCCCAATCGACAACCAATTCATAATCAAACAAACATCAACAGAAGGAGTAAGGGCAACAGAAGCATAGGAAACACAAGGAAAGAGCAGTGAGCCCCTCAATTTGTAACATGAAAGAACAAAAACCCACATCTAAAATAAAAACAAACAAAAAGGAACAAAAGCCCCATTTGAAAGACCAGCTAAAGAAACAGGAGGAAGAAGAAGAAAGCTTACCTTCAATGGGAGAGACAAAGGGGAGAGAGAGAGGGTACTGCGATTCTCCCCACTGTCTGTGTGTCCATAGAATGAGAGAATGGCATCAAGCAACAGAAACCCTTTTTCTTCCCTTTTCATTTCGTACATAAATAATGCTCCACTTTTTTTTTCTTTTTTTTTCCCTGGGTTTTCTTGCAGTACATAATTAACAACAACGAAAAGCAATGTATTTGTACAGAGCATTTGATTTGATTCTCCCCCACTTTAGTTCTCTCTGTGGGGGTGGTAACATGAGGAATTAACAACAGGACACTCCAATGATAAAGAGGAAATAATAAATAAAAGTTGCCCTCCATCATTTCCAACAATGATTAATTTTCACGAACCACCGAAAACCACAGAAACGTGTGCACCTACTTCTAGGCCTGCGACTGCTGACTCCACGCTCTATAACAGCTCGTGTAACGCACTCTCTCTCCCTCCTCCTGCTTCATTAAATTTTTTTTCCCCCTTCTCTTTACTGCTCGGTGCAATAACACTTGAGATTTGAAAATATGGGGGACCGGCCGATAGCCTCATAATTATTGTTTTCGCCTTATTTTCCATTAAAAATAAATAAAATAAAGGGTTCAGGGCCTTCCATAAGGATTTTCCTTTCAAAAATATTTGTGTTTCAAAAAAACATTATTATTTATAAAAATGATTCAACGGTGCACTCGAAGCACTCCTTAGAAAAACTGATATTATAAAATATATTCACTTTGCCGATGGAACTCTCTAGTTTCTTTTTGATAGCAGAGATTAATAACAACCTTGTGCTTTTCGGTCCATTAAAAAGATAATTCTATATGCATGCTCTTAATTTGGACCTAATTAAGATGAAATAGTTTCATTTTATTCAAATGTAATTTAGTCTTATTTTTTGGATTAGTTCTTCATGCTCCCATAAATTTATAATTTTGACACCTTACTTCTCGAACAACTCGAACATTCCAATCAAAACAGCAACGAATTTATAGAAAAGAGAAAAATGTTGAAATATGCTACATGATAATTTTAAATAAAGCCTCCACACATTTTCATAAGATTATGATTAATTTTATTCTTTTTAACAAGCGCAAATTACTCGTCTAAAAGCACAAATCAAGTGTGTTTTTGTTAAATTCTACCACGTAATTGATTGACACATTGTATAAAAGCTCCAGACAAATTGCAATCCAGATCAAGTGTCTTTGCTGAGTTCTACTACGTGCTTGATTGATACATTATATAAAAAGCTCAACACACATTGCAACCCAATTGCAACATTAAGGCATATAATAAAATCCCTCCACTTCATTCTAAAGAGGAAAAAAAAAAAATCCCTCCCCCCGGGACTTAAAAGTGAAGTTAATTAACCCCTTTTTATTTTTCTTGCCTGTGGTTAATTTAGCATGTCACGTTAATTTTCAAAAAAAAAAATCTATTGATTGTTAACGATATAAATAAGAATTCAATACAATGATAGACTTGTCATCTTTTTTTTTTTTCATCTCATTAGAAAATGTGTGGAGGTTTTATTTAAAATTATCTTGTAAGCACATTTTAACATTTTTCTCTTTTCCATAAATTCATTGCTGCCCTGATTGAAACACATGCGTCATTCAAGAAGTTATGTGTTCAAATTAAATATTTATGGGAGCATGATGAACTACTCCAAAAAATAAGACTAGATTAAAATTTATTGATTATTAATGATATAAATAAAAATTCAATATAATAATAGACTTGTCATCTCATGTTTTTGTCATCTCATTCAATCATTAAGTTAAGAGGGTGAGAAAATTGGGAAACACGCGCATGATGGGGGAGTTGGATTTAATTCCACTAGACTTCAAAATTAAGTTATGGTGGACTAAACGACACTGTGCGTAAACTGTTCTTGTCGGCTTGTTCATGGGCTCTGTCCCGCGAAAATATAGCCGTTGTTCTACTAGTCTAATAAAAGAAAAGGGAAAAAAATAGTTCCAGCGTTGCATGTTGTACTAATTAATGAAGATTTTACTTATCAATATCCTTATATTTAATAGATAAGAATCTTACTTATAAATATTTTATTTCAATGCATCAAAAGTTCCATGAGAAAGCGTCGCAGTCAGTGCATTGAAAGGATTGAATAGCTCCTCCGTCAACAGGAACGCCAAAGCCTGCGGCCTTGAGTGCCCAACATCATGGAACGCGATACAACGGGTTGGCCCGTCCTAACTCGAGTGAAGCTCCTCCATGGCCATCATCTTGTTAACGACACTGCGCACGTGCGTATCCGAGAGGTCAAACATGCTCGTAAGCTGGTCCAAACACAGGGAAGCATAGGATGACGAGTAAGTGAATAGGTAGGTCCTCTGAGCCTCTTCCTTAATCTTGGCCATAAGCATCTCAAACACGTTGTCACAGTTTTGGAGGAGCTACCGGACCTCGAGGGACTCAATGACATCTAATGCTTTCTGGTAGTCTCCCTGCACAAAGGCCCTAGTGGCCGCCATTGCATAGTCTCAAGTAACCTTCGGAGAGTCTTACTTATGGTCCTGCGCTTAGGGTCATGGGCGTTGGCTGCGATGTTCAGCACTTCCTGCAGCATGGCGCATACTAGATGAACCACCTCCTGCAAGAGCTCAAGATTGATGTGCATGTGGTAAGGCAACTGTCGTCTTCTTTCTGGCCTTTCCTGATTAAAGATCAATTGTTTACAACAGTAAGTTACAGGACAAAGTAATTTGAAAACGCCTAATTTGAAAGGTGTTGGGGGGATGAAGACTTAGCCCCACCTTATTGAATATTATGGCATCAAACAGTTATTCCAGCAACACAAAAACTAAACCCATTGAATACCATGGAGTAAACCCGTTACTCCGGCGCTATCTAAACTAAATCCACTGGAGCAGAAGTTGTGAGGAGCTAAGTGATCCGACTACATAATCAGGTAGTACTATATTCTGAAGTCGAGTTACATTACTAAAGTATGGCTGTTTTATCACATAAAACAGTGCACCACAGTAGCAGTTTGATCATTACGATGTAACCTAAACAATGTCATGCACACAGGCATAAATTACCCCAAAGAAACTGTATAGTCCGCAACAGCGTGTTGGGTTGTCTTTCAAATCTGGACTGCTAACTTCAAAAGTCTACACGACCCAGCGACACTCAGATTGAGCGCCAGGAAGTCATAATTTTCTAAGTTAAACAACATCAGTTTTAGCAGATTAAGGGCCCTTTTTAACATCTAATTCCAACCATTCTCTCCTTGAATGTCAAACCAAGGCTGCTCACATAGCCAGACGTTGCACGCAAAACTGTAGCATATTAGGTATGCATTAGTTAGCAACAAGACCTCACAAGCCATTAATCAGGTGCCCTTCAGAAAGACGTTGCAGCCCAATAAGATCAGACGTAATGCAATGGCAGCACAAGCTGTAATTCTGACAAATTCATCACTGCATTCAACGAGACTAGAACTACTAAGAACAATAAAATTTACAAGTAGATAGAAAACATTACCTGTTCTGGTGTTTTGCCATGATACCGGCTTTGAGAGACACCTCGTGCGAGTAACTCTTTCCCCCTTCCACCAGTGTATAACTCAGACAGACAACCGTGCCCTTAGGCAATCAACCCAGCCCGAAATGCACCTAAGCCAAGCTGTGCCATGGCTCAGTTTAACAGTATCTGGGTTAAGATGTCCATATGAAGGATACTTTCCTGCAAATGACTAATCGGCAGCAAATCACGCGAAGCTGCAAACTCATCGAAAATAGCGTAAGGATAAATATCACAAAACATTGCTCGAACCTTTGTCCTCTCATCTCCATACTTGTATATAAGAAAGACAAGCGCAACCATCAATGTCCTACCAGACTAGGGGAAACAGGGTTTTCGGGGCACAAGTTCAGGGGTGAAAATAAATGCAGGTGGACCCCTACTTCCCTCTGCCAATTTGAGCTCGTCAACTGCCTCTTCTTCTCAGCCGCCTACGTCTCCTGTCTGTGCAGCAAGATTTCTCATTGCATCATAAACCTCTTGCGGTTTATAATAAGCTAGTTCTATCCGTTTCAAAGCTACCTTTGAGGCAGCCTTTAAATCCACAGTGCGCTCAAAATAATCCTGGACATTCTGAGCAAGAACGAGAAACATGGGCTCATCGCTAAGCCTTCCAACGTACTCCCTAGTGTGTGGATCAAGGCACTATTGGCTCTTGAAGAGCTCGCCATCAATCCTCTCTATGAAGGCCACCAAATTTCCCAGAACATGGATTGTTCCATTGAATTCTGGCCCCTTCTGTCTGTCACGCTCCTCAGGCTCAACCGTGTCATCAGCCATGATATCTTGATACTGCAAAAGAATGTCGAGAATAATAAGCATATTCTGCACACAATTCTTCCAAACATTTATCGGCATGTGCCCACTAAGGCTCAGATTGATATCAAACTGAGCAGACAACACCAAAAAGCAACTCGAGCTTTCGAGCAGGGGTTTTAGCAAACCCTTGTCAAGTAAGTGAGCTGCTCAACTTGCTCAACAAGTCTAGTTCCTTTTCAGCCACGATCAGCCATAATCTCCTTGAACTTTATGTTTACCATATCCCATCAAATCTCTCTGGATCCTTCATGAACTGCTTGTTCATGAGCTTGTTCCTCTTCTTCATCAAGCTTATCCAACCAGGCTCATCGTTATTCTCAGGTTCATTAACACTCTCGTTATCCTTATCTGTATTCCCGAACCCGAGGGAAGCATCTTTGACTGGGTCCTCTTCAAACTCCGAACCATCTTCCTCGTCCTCATCAGACCCTTCCTGTGCATCAGGAGCAACCTCAGTCGAAGGATTCTCCCGGTAGTTGTTAATCAGACCTTCATATTGCTTGTTATTCTTCTTCAGCTTCTGCATCATTGAGTCAAAAGCTCGAGCATGCACTTCTCCCGCTATTCTGTGGTTCAGTAAGAGAAGGCGATCCCTTTGCTAGTGCTCATCTTCTTCATTGCATTTTTCATCTGGTATGTAGTAAATGACATTTCCTCAAAGCGCTTGTCTTTGGCTGATTTTGAACAGTATCATATGAACCCGTCAAGCAATCAATCACAAGAAAAAAAAAAAAAAGATACAGATTTACCCTGATTCATTCAATATAGGGATACAATCAAATAGAGACAAATTCTCACTAATACTATTATTAGGATTTCCCTTAAAATCGCCTCATATATGAACAAGGGAAAAACAACTTATATTTACCTTTTCAGCTACCATATGAAAATCTCAGACTCAAATATTTCATAGGTCTAGCTTTGAGCCAAGGGCGTTGCCTCCACACGGGACGTCCGCCCACTCACTATATAGCAGGACCCCTGAAATCATTTCCATAGAGTACAAACATCAAGGTAGGAATCCAACCCAAATAGACGCTTTTGACCATCAGGAATCATCACTATCACTATCATTCCCCCAAATATACCTATGCTCCTATGGCAGGTACATTAGGCCCATCGACCTCACCACCTTCACTTCCGTAGTCACTCTCTCCCTCGTCGGTGTAGCTGTCCCCCTGTTAACAACATAATGTTACTTCAACAAGTACGAATTTTTTTCATGATCCTGAAAATTCAACAGTACAGTATTGATGAACGGCTACAAACCTGGGTCCCGAAACGTGAAGCCATGATTCCAAATTTGTCTGACAAGTCAATATCTCAATTATCTGGAAAACGATGGGTTTAAAAGAAAAAAAGAAGATAAAATTGGATCAAAAGAACGACATAAATATCATGAATCCGCAACCAAAAGAAATTAAAATCTGTAATAAAAGTGCAAAAGCTTGAAGGATGGAATTTATGTATATGAAATTTAGGACTATTTACATATATTTTATTTATTAATTACAATAAAATAAAAATAGAGGAGTCCGGCAGCGCCATGGTGGAGGGAAGAGCCAATGACCGGCGAATACGGAAATCGGCGAAAAGGGTGTGACGTCACTTGCGACTGCTAAATCCGTTAGCAAACGATCGGGCGCGTCATACACAAATTTAAAATATTGGGGGTAAAATGAAATAACAGAAAGTACGGGGTGAATTGATGTAATTTCTGGACATTTAATCAAACCTCCCCCTCGCCCGGTTATAAATGGATCCTATACGAGTACGCAGCGGACGCAGCGGCCATCGAAGTTTGCACCTCGTAAATCTCGAAGCGAATTCCATTTCCCCTCAAATTCTCAATCTCTCTCTCTCTCTGCAAATCCGCCATGGGAGGAGGAAGACGAGACTACTGCTCGCGTCACTTCGACGGTCGTTGGGCTCAGAAACCTCTAAACGATGAGAACCAAGAACCCTCCACTAGTCTGCAGCGGAGCCTCAAATCCCGCTCAACCGTGCCTCCATCGGCTTCTTACAACCCTAGACCCCCAAATTCGGTCCCCAGCTGCCGAAACGTTAAGTGGATCAATCGAAATCCGAAAACTTGGTTCGCCAAGAGACCCGAAGTGAGTTGCGCGATAGGAGGAGAAGTGGTGAAGGGAGATGATAACGTCTCGGATTCTGGGGAAGAGGAAGAACACGGAGAAGAACCCGTGGAGGGACATGGTGATGTTTTGGATTCTAGGGCTAATGACTGGAAGGAAGAGGGAGTAGGAAGTTCTTACTCAACTAACAATGCGGATGATTTTGGAAGGAGACTGGAGGAGCTACGGTTGGCCGTGGAGGAGCCGGATTTGTCGGAAGAGCAGCTAAGAATTAATGATCAGTCGCAGGAGGATGAGGTAATTTGCATTCGCTTAATTGTCACAAGGAGAGTCTTGTATATTCTATGCATCGCTATGAATTCTTTGTTGTATGTTTGCCACTCTTATCATGATTTCAGTGACTATAAGTTTACTAATTTTAGTGTACACACCTAGTCTAGCTATTACCACTACACGGAGTTAAACACTTGACCTTGCCCAACACCAAGATTTTAGTACACCTATAAGCTTATTGATCATCGTACTGATATGGACAAAACCAAGCAGAATAAAAGAGATAGGTGGTTAAGGGTGGACTTTTAGTCATAGGTTGGCACTTTGAATTGGCATTATATTGCAGTTAGGGTATTCCTATTTCGCCTCGTAGTATGGATGATTTAGGGTTTGTGCTAAGAGTTGTTTTACAGAAATCACATCTCACTGACCTAATTTTCAGAATTCTTTGGCTGGAAGTAGAGTGGACTTGATTTTGGGCTAGGCAAAATCCAACCTGATTACAAGAGAGAAAGAGATTAAGGTGTGCTGTGGATCATCATTGATTGTTCTCCGGAACATACCTTATTTATTTGGATCATAACTAGAATCTTGGTCATGTTAAATGTATAAGCAATGAATCTACTACAGTCCTCTATTTTTCTGTCAAAATAGAGGTTGTTTGAGTTTGCCAGCCTTTTAGGATAAATCCATGGTGGTGACTGCCGCTGAATTAGGATGACAGATATCTTTCTGTGAGACAAGAAAATAAAAGCTGGAAGTTCTATTATTTTCTTTATATGTTCTCTATTATTTTCTATATAGGAATGAGTGGTGCTAGAGGGTTCATGTTAATGACCTAGCGTGATTTCTTGTTAGTTCCATAAAGCTGACCCTGAATATTGGGACAATGGCTTAGTTTTTTTTTTTTTTGTTGTTGTATTATATGTTCTCTATTGGTTCAATAGAAACTTCAGGAAAAATTTGAAACAAAATCCAAAATAATAGAATTGTTGTGTTTTACTGCTCAATACTAATTACAAGGGTAGAAGAGATATTCAAAATCAGATTTGCTATCTGTGATTAAATATGAGTTTCATGGTATGAAACATGGACAGAATAACGTTGAGAAGGTATTCTTATTTGGCTTTCTTTTTCAAAAAAGGTTTAGCCACGGTAATAGCAACTTATAAGCCCCTTTGGACACTATAAAATTCTAACAATTTTGCTTCCGAATGGTGCTTGGTAGGTCAACAAAGAGCAATGTTTTAAAAACCAGAATTTTGAATGGCTTGGAAATGGAGAAGGTCAAGGGTCGAACGTTCAACCTCAGTTCAATGGTGGTTGAAGTTACCTAATTCTTTGAAACCATCCTTGTATTGTGATCTGACATGCACATACCAGAACTTGGTACTTTAGTGTACTTTATCGAAAATTCCATCCCAAAACAAAAAGCTTGTAAAAAAAGAAAAGAAAAATTCCAATGATCGACCTTAAAATTTTAATCCATATTAAAGGTGAACCATCTAATTAAGTAGATAAGTTGTGTGTAAATTGTGTGTATAAATTAGTAATGTTCTTGCATTTATCTAAAATTCTAAATATACTTTTGAACTTTTGAGATCTTTAGGAATGTTACCTACACATCTACTAGTAGATGTCTACATCTCATATTGAAGCGACCCAAATAAACAAGACTTAGCTTACCGCTTACTTGGAAAATGTAAGGACTAGGCCTACCCAAACGAATTGCATACTGCTGACCTAACATATATTGTACCTATACTCATACCATGAACCCATGCATACCGCTAATCATATGAACCGTGATGTTAACATCATTTACCTAACTGTTCTAATTATATTAATAAGTTGTACTTTTAGTAATATTTTAGCACCAATTCTAGAAACATTCAAAAAACAGTTAAGTGGCATATGAATGGACGGTATGGCTCGGATTTGTAAAACATTTTCAGATTTTGTTTTTGCAAATCTATAGAGAAACATAAAGATGAACATCACATGATCTTACTGTTGGAGATGGTTCCTACTTCACATAATTTCCAGACTATGGCAGTCTTGCTGGCCAGGGAACCCTATTAGAATTTTCTTGTTGCTTGTCTATTTGTACTCTCTTGTGTATTGCATACATTGTGTCAAAGAGTCTTGCGAGGAAATTATAGTAGAAACCTCTGATTGCAGGATGCACCCCTATTTTGGGGTGACCCTAGGTAAATCTTGTCTCTCTTTTCTCCTTTATGTGTGATTGCTGTCAGGTTGAATCCATCACTTACCAAAGTGAAGAAAGTGCATTTAAGCAGGCATTGAAGAGAGAGATGAGTGCCATATCACAAAAGGAAGAAGACATAATTGGAGTTCATTAAATAGCCCTTGGTTGGACCAATAATCACAAAGATGGATTTTAAAGCCAACATTTATCTTGTAACACGTATTCTAATAGTTTATGTTGAGAATTCTGTTGTTGCACTTTTGGCCCTGAACCAATTTTTTCAGACAATTCAGGTTTGTGAGTGTTTGATTTAAATATTGTCAACTAAGTTACAGGTATGATAATCTTTGATTGATTCTCAAACTAATTTTAACTGCAAGCTGGCACTTTTTAGGAACTGAAATTTTCTTTCCGGAGAGGTCTTGTTCATTATTTTCTTTCCCTTTCAATTTTCTCATCCTCAAAGTTTTGTTTTACAGTTGCTCGCTGTGGAGTCTATATATGGAGAAAATGTAGTCATCCTTAACAGACACAACGGCCTAAGGGTTTTTCAGGTTTCAAAATTAAACTACAAACATTTTACGTTCTTTTAAAGAAGTGAACTAATTTTGTATTTGCAGATTTACATACATATCGAAGCTCCTGAGGAACTTAAAATATCTACAGATCTGAACTCATCCCACAATCTCGCGAACAAAGGTGGGGAATCTGATGAATTTTCATACACTTTCAAAGTCCAGTATGTTCCACCAATTGTGTTGACATGCATGTTACCTGAGTCCTATCCAAGCCATCTACCCCCTTATTTTACCATCACTGTTCAGTGGTTGGATACTGCAAGAATTTCCAAAATATGCTCTATTCTTGATTCATTATGGCTAGAACAGTCGGGGCACGAGATTATATACCAATGGGTGGAATGGCTGCATGGTTCGTCTCTTTCTTTTCTTGAGTTTGGATAGGGAAATAATGCTGGGCCCCTATGGCAACGGGGAGCAAGGAGATGAGCGTGCAGTTTCAGCAAGCGTTTCTCCTGATGTTGACATTCCTTTATTGATGAGTTATAATGATAAGAAATGCCATGAGGCCTTCTGTAAAGCCTTCCATGCCTGCAACATCTGTTTTAGTGAGTATGCAGGTAATTCTTCAGCTGTTTATTGTAAATAGCTTTTCTTTTCCTGCAAAATACACATGCACACGGTAGTTTTAGAGCCTGCAACTTCTTCCTCACCCTTGCCTTTACAAGGAGATGAGGTGTCATTGAACCTAAACCATTAATTTTAAATAATATGTATTACGACGCATGTTTTAGTAATTAAGTTAGCCTGCTACTCTAGTAATAGGATTGATACCCCTGTAGGTTCTTGGGGCTATTAAAATTCTGTCGTTTCCTTGTTTACCTCAATTTATTGAATTTATTTCATTTTTCTCACTTGCTATCAAACACTAAATTTGAAGAAACAAATTATTTGATCTTGTTTCCAGAAATAATTTTTCCATCTTTTGTACTTGAAATGATTGAACAAGAAATAAGAATACTACATGGTAATTCTCAACAATTAAGGCTTGGTGATTCCTTCATTTCTCAAATTTTTGGGTGCAAATGACGTCAAGATTGATAGGTCATCATATGTAAATGGCCTACCAGTTATCCTTAAATGAACCTAAGGCCAGTTTGAAGAACCACTTTCAAAGAGATGTGAAACCCACCCTCAAGAAAACTAAAAAGGTGAATATATGATTTCCTCATAGGTAAATTTTTTCTTATTCTGCCATTAAAAATAGAAAAATATTTAATAATGAGAGTGGCTCTCGTGGTCAATATGAAGATTCGATGCGAGGCTTTGACTAGTTTATGTTCTCTTCTCTGATTACCTTCTTTTTCCTCATTATGATTGCATGGATGTTTTGGTATTTGTTGTAATCAAGCATTGGATTTTGTAACCAGATGTGCTATTTTTTGCTTATTGCCTTCCATTAGCTCGTTTTTTTACCCTCGCCAGGTGCGGAGTTTGTAAAGTTGCAATGCCAACACTTCTTCTGCTGGAAATGCATGAAGACTTATTGTGACATACATGTGAAGGAAGGCTCCGTCAGCAAGCTTGTATGCCCAGATGCAAAGTGTGGGGCCATGGTACCGCCTAGTCTTTTGAAACAATTGCTTGTTGATGAAGATTACGAACGATGGGAGGCCTTAATGTTACAAAAAACACTTGATTCAATGTCCGATGTTGCCTATTGCCCTAGATGTGAGACGGCATGCATAGAAGATGAAGAACAGCATGCACAGTGCTCAAAGTGCTACTTTAGCTTTTGCACGCTTTGTAGAGAGCGACGCCATGTAGGACTAGCATGCCTGACACCCGAATTGAAGCTCCATATTTTGCAGGTAAAATTCTTAGGTTAGGGTTGCCTATTCATGTTTTACTTACCTATAGTAGGTTTCACTGGATTGAAAAGAAAAAAAAAAATGTTCTTTTGTGCCTTTTGACAACCAAAAAAAAAGAAAAAAGAAAAAGAAAAACATGTTCTTATGAAGCTCAGTTGCTCTGCCACCATATATGTTTCATATTCACTCCAGAGTTTGGAAATATTTTGAAGTAGAAGGCAATCCGCACTGGAAGGGGTTTGTCGACTAGTTATTTTTATTTATTTTTTTGAATTTGCAATAGAACATAATGTTGATACAAAACTTGCTGCTGAGTGATCCTTGTCTCTGGGCCCTTCCCCTGGAACTTTTTATATTCCCTTGTTCTACTGGATGGGATTATCCAATTATCGCAGTTATGGAGCCATAACTATCTGCTTGACCTTATGACAATTAAGTATTAGCTGCTTTTTTTTTTTTTTAACTCTTTAGATATCATTAGTTGCTTCCTCTGATGTTGTCAGCGGATGTTCCCTTGTCTTCCTTATATTTTGTTTCTTTCCATTTTCTGTTCTACGTGTAGCTAGATTACCCCTATCTAACTGTCAGAGCGCTTCAACTTCTTAAGCTTTTGCACCCAGGAACGCCAAAATTCATCTCTATTGAAAGCGCAGCAAAAACATAGGGAGCTTGAAATGATAAATGAGCTTCGTAGTGTGAAGGCAATACTCTGTGATGCAAAGCAATGCCCGTCCTGTAAGATTGCTATCTCCCGAACTGAAGGTTGCAACAAGATGGTGTGTAGTAATTGTGGTCAGTACTTCTGCTACTGCTGTAACCAGGCTATAAGTGGATATGATCATTTCAGGTTTGTGCATCTATTCCATAACATTAGTACTCAGCTAATGTTTGCTGTGCATGCTTGGGTAATGATATGGGGGAACTAACAAGTTTGTATGTATGATAGGCAAGGAGAGTGTGTACTTTTCCCGCAAGAAATGGTCCAGCAGTGGGAAGAACGAATTAATCCACTTCAGATGTTGGGTCGGGCTGAGGCTCAAACTCAGCTTCATTATCATCGCGGTCTTGCATGCCCTATTTGTCGTCAGTTCAACAGAAAGGTGAGTACATTTGGACCCGTCACACACTCGCATAAGAAATTGCTCCTGAAAGTTTATCGGTGTCCATTGTCCGTAGCATTACTGTTCATTTAATTGCATGGTACGCGTCTCAATAAGCCCATTGTAGGACGCTGTGAATGTCTCACTTTTTTCCCCCCCTTGGGTTGCATTCACAGGTAGGCAATAACAATCACATCTTCTGCTGGGCGTGCCAAACGCATTATTGCTATTTGTGTAAAAAAATTGTGAGACGCGGAATGAATCACTTCGGACCGAAGGGATGCAAACAGCACACATCGGATTGACAATTATATCGAAAGGGTACGCTTGAACAATATTCAGTTAGAGGTCACTTATACTCGGAATTTGAAGTTTCTTGGTAATATTTTTGATTTTATGGTGCTAAGTTACTGCACCCATCAGGATTCGGATCGTTCTCTTGCACCATAAGTTACTGCATTCTCTTGTTTGGGTAGCAACAGAATTAGGGGGAAAATTTTGTTGCTTTTGAGAACAATAATACACTGTCCATCTCACCTTTAAATGAATGTCACGATATGTAATCCCGGGGGGCTAAATCTTATAGAATGTATATAAAACTCACCTTTTCCTTTCTTATGTTGACATTTTCCATTGAGTAATTTTAAGTAGATTTTGCGGGAGATATGTTTTTATATGAATAATTAGGAGTTTAGTAATATGACCTTTTCGTTAAATCATCGTTGTAGCTCCAGAAGGCGCAAAGCTATGCGCTACCGACAACACCGGATAAAGTCAAGAATTAAAAATGTTTGTAATAACGACAAGATTGATTGGGCCTTTTAATCGAATAAAAAAAATTGCAGACGTTGAGATTATAATTAAATTATCCTACCTAATATGTCCCTAACCACTAATTGGAGAATGATGGACCCCAAACTAGCAAAGAAAAGAATCTTAAAACTAAGTAAATAACCAAAAAAATTCTTTAAATAATACATTTAAAAAAATACATTTCTTTGCGGGTGCAGCTCTTGACCTCATCTATGGAAATTTACACCTCCTACGGGGAATGTTCCTTGGAGCTACACCCTGCAAAAACTAAAAATAAAAATAAAAAAATTGTATTTTTTAATGCATTATTTAAAGAAAAAAATTCTAACATAACAGCATGATAAAATAGATGGAAACCTACCTAATTTATTATTAGAAAAGAGGGAAAGCGGGTTCTTCCATTAGGCTTAAAATTAATTGGTTGATTGAATTTTTATCTCAGCAACACGAGCATGTGCATGAACAAGAATCAAAATTACGGGTACATTCATTGCATAAAGATTCCATGATTTGGTCTATTTAACTAGGGTTTCTGGTTTTTAAGGGAGAAACTCTATTTTTTTTAATTATTAATTTTATTCATTGTTTCGATTATGTATGCACAACACAAACTTAGTGGCGATGACTAATGCTCAAACACACCACAGAAAGTCTCCTCCACAAATTTGGTATCCGTTAATTTGAATTTTATTATTCCTCACGGGATCTTGAAGTAGGTCCACAATAAGATTGATTTGGCATGGGCAACATGAGTCCTGAGTAATTTATCGGATAAGTTGGTAAGTCAAACATCTCGGCCCACCAAGCAAAATTGGTAGTTTCTTGATCACGACCAGGTAAAGCTAAAGTTCCATCAAAGAGAGTTTCTAGAGGTAGAACCTCCTTAGGAAATATAAGGTTTTCATGAGATTGATCTTGAATCATCATCCAAGCGCAGCGCAGGTACCTACTAGTCTCCCCCATTTGTCCATTAATAATTTAAAACAAGTTTCATAATTTTTAAATTTTAACCTCATGAATCAAAGAAATGATGCATATTTTATGAATCTATCGAAATTCATAGAACTTCAAGATATACTAAGCTTCCAATACAGAGAATGTAAAAAAATAAAAAAATAGAGAAAGATTATTATAATTCATATTTTTATAACTCCTTATACTCAATGAAGAATTGTCAGTAATTAATGGTGCGTGACACAATGATCATAATTTATAAATTTTAGGGAACAAAAGGTGCAATTAAAACTCTAATCGAGATTTACTGAAATTCCGGTGGGGGAATTTTTTCCTTTTTTTTTTTCTATTATTTTTCTTTGGGAAAAAAAATAAAAACGGAAATATTATGCGGTTGAAGGGGGTTGTTGAGCTTTAGCCTTAAAGCCCAAAATCAATGGACGCCCAAATTCCTTCATTTAAACAAACCGAAATTTTCCATTACCTTCTGTAAGCCGCAGCCCACTCCACCAACCACACCGGCGCTCCGCCACCTCCTCCTCCAGCGCCGCTGCCGTCACCCCGTCTCCCGAATCCTTTCCTAATCATAGTTCCCCCACTAACAACACCAGGTATTTTGAGATTAATCTGGCTCGAAACGAGTTGTTGTTGCATTTCTAGATCCTCGTTATTTGAAGATGTTAGGGATTATGTAGAATTTCACTGCATATTTAGATACATATTGTTCTTTGCAGTAGGCAGGCGTAGTAGGTGGTTTTATGTTCACTACGTTTATATGGATCTATTAACCCAAATTTGCTGATGGTGCGAAACATGACCGCACACTGCACAGACTACTACATTAGTTATTTTATTTTTTTTTGTGTGTGTGTGTACATGTATGTGGGGAAAAAGGAATATCATAGGTGCTATCACTACATATAACTAAGATGTTTTAAATCTTTTCAAAAGGAGAAAAAATCCAATCTACGGATGAAGAACACTCGAAAAGCAACAGGGAAAGCCGATTTTCATTACATTTGGGCAATGTGGTATACCTTATATTGGTACTAGAAACTCAGCATGTCCGAGCCCTTATTAACTGTCCAAGTTTTCAATACTTTGATGAATGGGTTCCACATCACCAAATTATATAAGAATTTATGGGTATGGTCTTACCTCAAGGACAGAGATGCATCGATGTCTCAGGATCCTTCCACCACAGCAGTCCCTGAGGTCTGTATAAATTTCCCTGGTTCCCGGCGTCTCAGCCAACACAGGTTGGGTTATTTTATGGGCGGTTTGGGACATTTCGATCCTGAATGTGTTCCCGGGGATGTTCAAGAACTGTAACCTCTCTATTGGTGAGAGCTCCGGAAATCCCTTTACCTCAAAATTGCATCTGCACGCTCAAAATCCCAATAATATATGGATAGTACAAAATCTGAATAAGTAGAGCACTTCTTGAGTTTGCTGGGTCACTCAAGTTGAGTGCTGTGCTGTACCAGTTTTGCTATGTCTCCCATTTAAGCTATGAACGTCAATCATTTTAACTGGATCCACAAGCTATTCATGCTTGCTTAGACGGATGATAAACCAGATGTACTAATTCATATATGCCTATGAATTAGTTTAATTTGTGGATAATTCACCTATTATTTGAGAGACGAAAAAATGTTGTTCATAAGCTGACTAATTTAGAAGCAACAGACAGTTGGACTAACATTACAGACAATGTGCTCCATGCTATCTTTAGTGGCGCATACTAGTGTACAGAATACAAATGTATTTATTTTCATAACTAATCAAAGTATCAGCACATTAAAATATACTTTATTTGTGGATGATTGAACTATAATGGATGGTAGTCAAGATGTGGTCGCCTTGATGCTAGATTATGGTTGCTTTCAACTTTAAGGATGGTTGTTTCATTTTTAGTATTTGGGTTTTAACTATGTTTTTGAAATATTATGGCATATTTAGATGTTTTCATAGCTGAAATTGTATGAGTTATATGAGTTTATTAGCCCTTTTTATCCACCTTAAGGATGGTGATTGTTTTGGCCATGATGCTTTCTTTTCTTTTTTATTTCCCCCTAAACTTCCCTGCAGTTTAGGGTTTTTTTTTTTCCTAAAACATCATCCCTTCTATTCCTTTGTGATGTTAGACAGTTTTAGAAATTTGTTTTCAAAGCTATAGTGGACTAAATTGATAGGAAAGATGGGAAAAGGATGGAATTTCTGGGTTGACTTCTGGCATAAGACTTCATGGTTGAGATTATTTAGTTTAGTGTTTTGCAGAGTTGAGAAGAGCTATGAAATTTTGTAGGGCTTTAGGATTACTGTAATCAGCACAAATAAATTATAGTTTCAGGCTGGGAGAGGCAGAGGGAAGAGGTTTGTTCCTGTTAACAGTACCATGAAAATAAAGAGCGAAAAAGGAGGATATCAGAGATCCATCTAGGGTGTGTGAAATCCACTCACAGCAAAGAATTCATCAATCATTGAATTCACATCCAATTGTTGTCCACCCACAACCGCACCCTTCCACACCTGGAACCTTCAATCTTATACTTTCAAAGATTGGAGCCCTTAGAGAAGATCATATTCCTTGATGATTTCTATTGTGCACCAATCCCCAAACTGGAGACATTTATTATCACGACCTTGATTACTTCGTGTCCAACTTCCTACAAAAATGACAATTTCTTTGAAACCTAAACAATGACCCTTGAATAAGTTGAACTCCTGTACTACTTATGGTTCAACTTTGCAGATGGGGAACGTAGCCAAGGACTTGACTGCTGGGACTTTCGGAGGGGCAGCACAATTGATATGCGGGCACCCCTTCGACACCATCAAAGTCAAGCTTCAGAGCCAATCTGCTCCACTCCCTGGTCAGCTACCCAAATATTCTGGTGCAATGGATGCTGTCAGGCAAACATTTGCGGCAGATGGACTGAAGGGGTTCTTCAAAGGCATGGGAGCCCCACTTGCCACTGTTGCTGCCTTCAATGCGGTTCTCTTCACGGTGAGGGGACAATTGGAGGCACTATTGAGGTCTCAGCCAGGCGCACCACTAACAGTTGAGCAGCAGATTGTCTGTGGAGCTGGGGCTGGAATCGCAGTTTCTGTTCTAGCTTGCCCCACTGAATTGATCAAGTGCAGGTAACCATTGGTTGCGATTTTGATATTATGGCATGTTTGGTGCAATGGAATGAGATCGGGTGGAATGGAATGGATTTTAAAGGGAAAAGTTGTTTTCTGTTGGAATTCCCCACTCCATTCTCTTTTCCATCATAGCTCAAAAAAGAGCTAAACCACAGGTATAAGCATTCCTACCCTCATATAGAGGAATGTTCATTCCATGCTTGAGCTCTTTTTGAGCCTACTCAACAACAACAAGAGCAACAAAAAGCTCTTTTTAAAACTATGAAGGGAATGACAATGGAATGGTGGGTCTTCAGAATTCATTCCACTCCATTCAGTTCTGTTTCATCTTGCCAAACATGACCTTATTCCTTTACTTTTTTGGAGCCCTGCTTCGAAACCTAATTTCATCAAGCTAACCTATTCATGGCGAGCATGAGTTAATAATTTTGAAAATTAATATCCAATATTCTAAATGATATGAATTACCAATGACCCAACTAAACCATGCTTATTTCAGTCTGTTTCTCTCTCTAAATTTATTCACAAGTCTCGTTGCATCTCCATGGAAGTGTCATGTCCTGATTATGTTACTAGTTTAAATTCTTCTTGATGAAAATTAATTTGTGAAGCTTGAAATATGGGAGGATGCTGTTTGTACGGTTGAAATTGCTCAACAGTTCCGATATTAACATTTTTACTTACAATGCGTCATGATGGGAACAGGCTGCAAGCACAGAGCGTATTGGCCGGGTCCAGCTTCGGGTGCAGGCGGTGGTGAAGTATGGTGGGCCGATCGATGTGGCACGACATGTTCTGAAGTCGGAAGGAGGCATAAGAGGCCTCTTCAAGGGCTTTGTCCCCACTATGGCGCGTGAAGTTCCAGGAAATGCCGCAATGTTCGGTGCTTATGAAGCTGCAAAACAGTTCATGGCGGGAGGGAGAGACACCTCTGAGTTAGGGAGGGGCTCTTTGATAGTCGCGGGGGGCCTGGCGGGAGCATCCTTCTGGCTTCTTGTCTACCCAACTGACGTTGTAAAGAGTGTAATTCAGATTGACGATTTCAAAAATCCAAAGTACTCGGGCTCAATTGATGCTTTTAAGAGGACTCTGGCTTCAGAGGGTGTGAAAGGCCTCTACAAAGGTTTCGGACCTGCCATGGCTCGAAGTGTCCCCGCAAATGCAGCATGCTTCTTGACCTATGAGGTGGTGAGATCTAGTCTGGGATGATGGTAATTTTCTTGCTCACAGAGATTGCAGATTATGTGGTTGAATTGTTATATTCTTGGCCTTGCCCATTGAATGAAATCCCATCCTTGATTTCCCAACCCCCCCCCCCCGAGTAATTTGACCAAAGCTCTATGCTTTATTATTATTATTTTCTCTTTTTCTTGAGATTTTGAGGAATCTCATTTGGGAGAAAAGGTTATAACATGACATTTCACTAATGTTTTCCCTACCCTCTCATCCTGCATTTCGGTTCATCTTATCCAAGCGATGATTTTTCATCATGAGCCCATTTAGTCCCTGGCTTCTAATTAAAATGGTTAGGGTTGAATACATCACGATCTAGTGTGTTTTTTCGATTTATTTGATTTGTGTCTTATTTCAAAAAAGTTGTAAAACTTTTGAATGGTTGACGCATCAATGTTAGAAGTCATCTTTCCAAGTGTTTTTAGGTATTAGAGTAGGGTTTATAAGATTGGATGCTTAATATAATGGGTTCTGCCATGGCTCATAGATCCATTCGCTCATTGTAGCAATTCATGATCCGTCTGCGAAAACAAAGGATAACGACACACACAGCGAGAAGAAACCATCGACCGGAGAGAATCGGATTCCCTTATGCATTAATAAGATACTCATATAATATTGAAATTTGGTTCCTTATATCAAATCGCATTTGATCGAAGAATCGCATTTCAAGAATTTTAAAAATAATAATAAAAATGGAAAAGTACTTTGAAAAAGGTCAGAGTAATGCATTAATTTCCTCGTGAAACCACTCATTTCATTTGTCATCTTTCGTCTCTCATGTTTCTACAATAAATCTATGCACACAAATAATTTTATAATAAAATTATAAATGGTTTATATAGCATAAATTTAGTGAAGGCTGTTTCAATAAATGATAACCCGTGCTCTCATAAATTTTTGACACATAAGTTTTTTGTGATTTTATTATAAGAATTTTTATGCCCATAACATTGTTCCATGCTCTTATAAAATAAATAATGCTACGGATATAAAAGATTTCACAATAAAATTACAAATGGCTTATGTGTTAAAAATTTATGAGACCGCAACTTATTATTTACTGAAATACTCTTCATTAAATTTGTGACACCTAGATTTGTGTCACCCTTCATTAAATTTATGACACATAAATTGTTATTTATTAAAATACCTTTCATTAAATTAATAATACATAAATTTTTTATAATTTTATTATGAAATTATTTATGTGCGTAGAATTATTATTAATTATTAATTACTGGAAAAGATAGAGTGAGAGGAATTAGTGAAAAGAAATGTAAAAGGCAAGAATTCAGAAATTCATGAGCCTGCAACCGTCACCACGCGTCCCGGTGTCCGTCTCCCTAAATTCCACATTTTTCGCTTTTTCCCCAGACCTAAAACAGAAGAAAATATCCCTTTCTCTCTCTCTCTCTGCAATCTAGGGTGTTTTTTTTTTTTTTTTTTATCCTAAAGAAATGGAAAACGATTCGATCCATTCGAAACCCTAGAATCGCTCCAAATCCCCGCTGAGCTTTTGATGTCGGCGAACAGTTGATCGGTGCTGTCGGCATGGACGCAGCAGCTAACGGAAGCAGCAACAGCACTTCGAGCGGCGGCGGCGGCGGCGGCGGCGCTCCGGTGCCGAATCCGGTTTCGAGTGCGACCGCTCCGCCGCCGTTCCTCAGCAAGACCTACGATATGGTTGATGACCCAGAGACTGACGGGATTGTCTCCTGGAGCCCTACCAACAACAGCTTCGTTGTTTGGAACCCGCCTGAGTTTGCCAGGGACCTGTTGCCTAAGCATTTCAAGCACAACAACTTCTCCAGCTTCGTTAGACAGTTGAACACATATGTACGTTCCTCTTTCATTCCGAGTTTTAAGTGTTTTTCTTGATCATATTTCTTCTATCTCCGAAGTGATTTTCTTGCTCTTCTTGTTTATCTTGATGAGGTGATAACCATGAGATATACGCAGTGGATAGTACTTATTGTGTAATTACTCGCAAGCTTTTAACTAGGTTTTGAGAGCTGGATTTATGGGTGTTCTTGTTAGTATACATTAGGCCTTCCTTTGCTCTGTCTGGTTGGTTATTTTCATTTTTAATGAGTAAATTAGGCAGCCGATTGTATTTCAGGCCCTGATTTGATAAACTCTGATGATTTGACCTTCAATTTTGAAAAGTTAAAAGAGTCGTCAAAGTTAAACTATTAAGAATTGAAGTTGAGCTGCTTGTGAGATTTGGGACTTGCTCACCCTTCTGGACGAGAAGTTTGCCAGTTATGTTCATGTTGCTCGAAGAGAAGTTTACATCATAGTGTTGGGAGGCCAGAATATAGTGCAGTCTCTTATCATTTATAGTCTCAGGGGAAGATCTATTTGTTTTGGCAGAAACTATTACTTTGGTAATTTGTAGTGAGATTGTGTCTTGTCCTTCAAGAATTTCTAAAATCTGGTTTAGGAAGAGGAAGACTTAGTTGAGCAATAGTGAGATTGGTTTTATTGTTATATGACCGTAACCAAGATTTTGTACAGGCATGGGGCACCATGTAGTGTTACTTTTGTGATTTCATGATCTCACACATTTAAATCACAACCAAACTTATGAAATTGATAGTGATTATTGTCTATGTTGCTCAGGCTTGGGTGTGACTACTTGTTTTGGGGTATGGGTCGGTTGGATGTGATTAGTGTCTACTAAAAATCGACCACTCATGTGAACAGTTAAAAACTGCGCCCATGTAGAAAGGTTAGTCTGGGTGGTCAATGTGTTTTCTTCTTCTTTTTTCTCTGTAAAGAGGGGGTGAATTGCAAACCACAAATAAAAAAATCCATACTACAGAAATGATGTTATATGACATGTTAATTATGTGGGGTCAACTTGTAACATTTTAGTGTTATGTCTTCACATTTTAGTTCCCGTTTTTTTTACATGTTTTGCGTTAGCACTCGACTGATTCCAAATTTTTCATTAGAATGACTTAGAAAAAGGAAAATGGATGAACTTGATTCTATCAAACAAAAAGTTACTGAACTTTGCCACTTAACTTGAAGAAATGAACAACTGGAAAAGGGGCATTGCTGAACTACTTGATGATTGGGCCATATAGATGAACAAATTGAGCAGCAAGTTTGGTTTTGTGCCGCTTGCATGGATCTTGATGATTAGCACCCACTTTCCTCCTAACTATCCCAGGTATAATTTTGACTTCTGGCTAGCTAGAACATGGAACAAAATTTATTCTAATGAATTTCTTTTACTTGTACACAGTGGTGGAGAATGGGCAAAGGAGAGATTGCATGAGATGGAAGCTAACAGATGGTGGGCAGTTTGATGTTAGATCCTACTACCAGTGACTAACAAGAGGGATAATAGGATAGATAATAAGAAGAATTTCCTGTGGAAAGCTATCAGAAAATCAAGTGGTCTAGACAAAGTCCCCTTTTTTGTAAAATTTTTGGGAAGCTGCTTGAGGTAAAATTTTGATTATTGGCCATCTCCAAGAAATAGACTAGAATAGTGGTAGATAAGGTGCTTCCCCTATGTTAAAAATGTTGCAACATTGGTATAACATCTATTATTGCAGCGCCCTTGATCAAGATAGGTCTGTATTGTCTTATTTGTTGTAAGATCTGTATTTGGCAGAAACAAGGTCTTGGAAGAGAATGTTTGGGCTTGGAGTGGAGAAGCTAACAATGGACCACTAGCATAAACAAGAGTTTTATTCCCTATTTTGAATAAGCCTATCTCCCCTTCTGCTGGAATGTAGATATCTTTTGTTAGAGGTATACATTGTGGGCCTACTGTCCAGCAGTTTAAGCTTTAAAGTAAAGTGGTTGTGTCACATAGTATCAGAGCTGCAGTGGCCCACGTCTATGATCCATGTTGGTTGTTACTAGTTGTTAATAAATTTTAAAGAATATAGGTTGTTCTTAAGACCACCCATGTTGGATGAGGCTGCACTTGGGAGAGGGTGGGCTTGTTGAGGCTTAATAGTCCAGGCCCATAAGCTAAAAGCATAAGCTTTTAGATGAGGGGGTGCTTCACAGGTTAGAACTCTAAATTGTTGATTTTCTACATAATAATACATAGATTTTTTGCCTTGTAAATTTTCTTTTCTTGTGGGATTGGCAATCCCTTTGTGCCTTTAAGTGGAGGGTTTTCTGAGGAGAACGTTCCGATTTCTCTATATTGCATTAGAGGATATTGTAGTATTTGTAATGTCATATGAAGGCCCAGTAGTTACTTTGTTAAATGGGAATATCATTAGTTAAAATCAGCGAAAGAGGGTATGATGCAAAATATTTTTTAGTTATTCTATGAAGCTGTATATGGGTTTGAACTTTTGACTTGACTAGATCGACAAGTAAGCACCACAAATTGATGGCATTGTATCATTTTCAAACAGTGTGTTACACTGGTAGCTTATCCATGACTATGTTTTAATCTAACTGGAGTAGAAAGCTTGAATTTTGTTCTTCGCACTATGGCACTTCAAATGCAAGGCATGCAGAAAATAAAGGAAGGCATCTCAGAGCTTTACTATAAGAGTTTGTAAAACTTGGGCTTGTTGATTTCCATCCGTGTAGCCTTGTGATTATAAGAGGTAGATAAATACATTATTGAATGCTATAATTTTGGATTAATTTGTCTTTTTTATCACTTCTATAAACATTGCCCAAAGAAGTCTCTATTCTTGGTTGAAATGATGAACCCTAGAGAAGAGATGGCTAGCAATAATGTTGAACATGAAATCTTTTAACCAGTATTATCTGGGTTTGATGAAGTGAGATGGAAGTTGAAAGACCAAGTGCATTGTATTTTGTCACAATGAACCTAGGATTGCTTGTGTGAGTGCCGTTCGGTGAATAGTCTTTTGGAATTTGTAGTGGAAATGATCAACCTTTCATGCATGCCATCTTTAACACGAACTGGAGCTTACCTTTGCCTCATGTTTAGCTGTCAATTAGTTTGGCATCTGTTGTGTTCAAATATGTTTTTCAAGGGCTACCTCTGAGATTTTGACATTGCATTCTGTATGGACATTTGGCAGAAAGTGCATATATTTTTGGCTGTTTCTGATTCTTGGGATGTTCATGCTTTTTTAATTTAGATCCTTGGAGTTTCATGCTGTGCGTGTGAGTTCTACAACAATAAATGAATGTCTTTAATTAAACTGATAATATAAGGGATTATAAAAGAAGATTAAATGATTTAACCTTTAAATCTAAAGAATTATTCAGTTCAGGGTTGAATAACTTTATATGATGTTGCTGTTAGGTGTTCAGGTACGTCGACAGATAAATTTAGAAGTCATGAAGCTTATTTGTTAAATTGTTCATCTGCTTCCTAAAACTTTAAAGAATTTTCCTCCTCTCCTTCCTCTTTTTTTTTTTTTTTTTTTGTTCATGGAGTAGAGATACATTCACTTTATTGAATGCATTGTCCAATGTGGGAAGTTTCTGAAGCTATTGCATATGAAAATTGTGTTTTCATTTCCCACCATATATTTATTTTGTTGTTCAAACAAACAGGGCTTCAGAAAGGTCGACCCAGACCGCTGGGAATTTGCTAACGAGGGATTTCTACGGGGTCAAAAACACCTGCTTAAGAGTATTAGTAGGCGGAAACCTGCACATGGCCATAATCATCCAAATCCACAGCAATCCCATGGACAGAGCCCATCAGTGGGAGCATGCGTGGAGGTGGGGAAGTTTGGGCTGGAGGAAGAGGTTGAACGACTCAAAAGGGACAAGAATGTTCTCATGCAGGAACTCGTGAGGCTGAGGCAGCAGCAACAGTCAACAGATAACCAGTTGCAAACCATGGTGCAGCGCCTTCAGGGAATGGAGCAACGACAACAACAGATGATGTCGTTCCTGGCAAAAGCTGTACAAAGCCCTGGGGTTTTGGCTCAGTTTGTCCAGCAGCAAAATGAGAGCAATAGACGGATTACAGAAGCCAACAAAAAGAGGAGGCTCAAACAGGATGACATTGAGCCCCCGGTTGCTGCTGCTGCTCCAGATGGGCAAATTGTCAAGTATCAGCCTATGATGAACGAGGCGGCCAAAGCACTTCTCAAGCAGCTTCTAAAAGACTCGTCCCAGCTGGAATCTTTTAAAAACAGTTCTGATAGTTTGTTTGTCAGTGACAGTTCATCGTCAACCATTGCGGGCGATGCTGGGAGTTCCACTCGTGCTTCTGGACTGACTCTTCAGGAGGTCCCAGCTCAGTCTTATTTACCTGCTGCAATCTCTGAAATTCAATCTCCAATTGCCGGTGCAAATTCTGAAGTTGCAACTACAGCTGAATTCCCGAATATAAATGCAACAGCTGGAAAGCAGGAAGCAGCACCGTCCATCTGTATTCCCCCGACGGATATAAACATGCCTGAGCTTTCTATGCCGGAGATGATGCCTGAAAGTATTGTTGATTTTCCAGACGAGAATTTCATGGAACCCAATACTGAGGATGTTGGATTTGCAAATGGGTCAGTGCCCATAGATTTTGACGGCATATCTCTTGATCCTGAGTTCTTACTAGAGGAGAACCCGAACTTCTTGGATGAGTTTCTTCTGCAAAGCCCTAGGCCTGGTGACATGGGTGAGATCGACTCGGCCTCAATGGAAGGCCCTTCAAAGGGAAGTGAAACACAGCCAAGGGAGAATGGTTGGGACAAAGAGGAGCGTATGGATCAACTTACGGAACAGATGGGCCTTCTTGTGTCTAACGGCAAAAGAGTTTGATCTTCGTTACCAACTATACATGTGTCTTTTGACGCAGCGGGATATTAATCTGAAAATAGTTCAATACTAGTCGTAATTATTTTGGCCCTGTAGACTGACTAATTCCTTTTGTAAAATTGTCTCTCTCTCTCTCGCTTGCATGATTTGTAAACTTTTGTATCACTTCCCCGCGGCTATCTTCTGCAAACAGTGATGGGGTTTCTTGTTGCTTGTAACACTTCCCTTCTCTATTTTTGGTTTTTTAGTGTTTGTTCAATGTCTCGCGAACTCTATGGACATGATGGTGTTTGCGTCAGCTACCTCCATTTGTTTCTTTCTTAAACTGATCCTCTGTACAGTGGTAATCCGCAACAGGCAGTTGAGTATTATTTATTTATTTATTGTTGATTTCCGATTCTTAAATCTCATGAAAATTAATGTTTATGTATCTTTATATGTATTTTCTTTCTGACCGTAAAATTAAAATTACTCCAAGCTGCCTCCAAAATATTTGACATTGAACCATGATCTGATAGTTACAATGAGACGCCCCAAATTAATTTGTTTCATTAGTTTTATCGCTTGTCGAGCGGTGTCCAAATCACGTCATACGTCTGATTGCTCTCAACCGGTGTGCGCATTATTGCCTGCAGAAACAGTTGGGATCAAGGAAGCCAGATAAAAGCAATCTTTTGGAAGAACCATTCCATATAAAAGAGAGATTGGCTCAAGTTTAGGAGAATGAAGTTTAATGTAAATAAATTTAGGAATTCGTCGATATTGGTGAAAGTCTAAAGGCCCATTTGAACCATTTGGAGCTTACGGAAGAATCATTCTTATAAAGGAGCATTTGGCTCAAGTTAGGTGAATGGAACTCTGGGTATGCAAATTTAGGAACGTGTGAATATTGGTCGATAGTTAGCACGCCAAGGGAAGTAAGAATATTTAAAAGTTGCGAGCTTGTACGTTTGGTCCAATTGATCCACCTGGAGCATTCTAGGGAGGAATCATGCTTATGAAAGAGTGTTTGGGCCTAATTTGGGAGAATGGAACTTTGGGTATGCAAATTTAGGAACTCGTTGAGATTAATCCATCTTAAATTTGCTAAGACAGGTTTTAGCGCGTGTGCGCGTGTTCGTGTCTTTGAACCATTTGGTGCAGCTAGAAAAGATCAATGCCTATATATGAGTAGGGCGTCAGGGAAGCACTTTTACAAAGGTACGTAGATTAGCAAGTTTTTAAGTTGCCTCCCCTTTTGGTGATAGAAAAAAAACTCCCATTTGTTCATAGAAAAGCAGTCTCACATTTAAAAGGACAAATTTGGTCGCATATTGAAGGGTGTTGAAATTAATTTGGTCACGTATCAATAGGGGCCGAGCATCCATAATACGTGTCGAGTGGATTAGATTACGACGGTTGACTCAATCCCTAATGCTTGCTTGATGCGTTCCTTTTACGGTACATAATCGATTGATTCACTTTAATTTGTGTAGCTCCTTGCCTCGGCCACCTCCATTATGTAGTTCCCCAGTGAGCTCACCTTCTCCTTCCTATCCAGGCTAATGCATTCAACAATAAAGTCTGCTAGCCAGCCATACCCACAAAGGAATGGCCAAGTTGGCAACAAATTGAGATTTGGTCTCAACAATCATCCAAGTTCCACGATACAAAGCCTCACAGTAACGAAACATCGAAAACAGATGTTCATCAAAAACATTAACCAGCCCCGTAGGAAAATAATGGTGATTGCACTCCAATGACAACAAACCCAAAAGAATATAAATATAACAAAAATAAAATATAGAGGAACATTACACAACAAGCTGTAACGCCTTCAACACCAAACAGTGCTCGCCCCAGGCGTCCGAAACATTTCCTTAAAAGAGCACATTCACACCCCCAACCAAGAACCAACTGGATATCATAGCCAGACCCCACTCCCCACATTATATACTAACTTGAACTATAGAAGTGATACTCCAGTCAGCCATGATGCTTTATAAAACAACACAATGAAAGAAATGAGCATAGACCCCAAATTTCAACACCAAGCAGATTCAGTGATTCCATTGTTATCGCATTCAGGAGACGTTTAAGCAGCAATTACTATGATCACAATGAGAAGAATGATCCCAAATATCACCAGGAGCAAGCAAGTCTGCAATTACACCCAGAAAAAAACAAGCCAACCAGATGATGCAAACCGCAAACAAAAAGAAAAAAAAACAATAACAACAAAAAAGACAAACAGAGACAGAAACAGGAAAGCAATAGCATGCTAGCAGATTTTGTGTGGTGTGCACACGCATGTGCTTTCATCAACAATGTTACTTATGTCAATGCACACCCACGTGCAAACAAATTGCAGTGCTATAATTATACGAAGAACTTTCATAGCAAGGGAAGGGGCTACAGAATCTTGGCTAAGGAAAAACTCAGATTAGAATTAGAAAACACCCAGGACGGTTTTCCAGTTGGGACTAGGTCATGAAATAAGGAGCTTGCGCTGGCCAAAAAGAAAGGCCTTAGATTGCAAGGATTAAACTTTATTGTGGTAAAAGGCAACAGAATATGCTACAATTCTTTGGAATTTTTTTAGGATAATGATGTTTGCAGTTGAGAGAAGATCAGGAGTTGGGAAGATAAAGGCTATCCTCGCAATGGATCACCAAGCCCACAAGTGCGCATAAAAAAAATCCTCAAATTTTCATAATTTCATACATTAACACATCCCCAGTTCATTTTAAATGTGTGCTTTCAAGATTTAGAGACACCTGAGAACATTATTTTGCAGTCCTTAATCAGCTAAACTCCTTGGGATCTGAGGGAAGCCAAGGGCTTGTTGAGTATTTGGAATGGAAACAAGTACCCAGACCTCTCGAGGGAAGACAATGGAGCTCCAGCTTTAGTTTGGGAGCATGTGGCTTTTCTTTCTTCCAAGCTGGGTTGTTATTTAGAGCTGTTCCTAATGGGCTTTCTTAGGGATAGATTGAGAAGCATTCCTTCTAAAATAATTATTGGTTTTGAGGTTGTTGCTCTTGTAGGGCAAACTCTTCTCCACCTTCTCAAGAATAATAAGCATAGGGAAAAATGGTATGCACTGGCAAGTATCTTGGCATATATCAGAACAGTACCCGCATGAGATATGTTACTGCTAGGACTTCAGAATGGTTATTGAAGTACCCGTGACTCTTCGATAAGAAGTAAACCACAATCTCACCATGGTACTATTTCTACACGTTCTTTCAATCTGTGCAGGTGGGATTTTCGGAACGGGTCCCATGAGGTGTGTGCTTGCTTTATGCTCACATAAGTTGTACTTATTATAAAATTTCCATATATACACACACACTCGCGCACACACACATATAATGGGAACAGGTTAAAAATTACCAGAGACGAATTCGATCTTTGGGTCTTTGATGCTTTTGCAAGTTGTGATTTACCCTGTGTAGTTGCAGCATGAGCACCCTCTATGTTTGAGCCGATATCATCTGGCAGAACAGAATTCTCAGCATTTCACATCAAAAACGCCAGTGTGATCCAAGAGAAAAAGACTAGATAACTTACCAATCATAGCACCTTGATCATGGACAAGCACTGCAAGATCTTTAAAAATTTCATTCACCTCACCAATTTGCTGCTGCACTTCTTGTATTCCCTGCTCTCTTTCATCAATAATAGCCTCATTGAAGGCAATCTCATTGTCCAACAGCAAGACCTCCTGTCTGCACCACAAACCAAGCTAAAACTAAGAGTAGAAAAGAAATCAGTATATGACGTACGAACATCATCAAAATCCAACAGTCTCGAAGGTTGACTGCAGTACAACCAAGTTTCTCCAAATGCACAAAACATATAAAATAGGAGCAGGCTGGACTGACCCAGATGAGTCCTAGATGAACTCTAAAATACCTCAGGCCCCATTTATTTATGGAAAATGTTTTCCAATTTCCATTTCCAAAATTTAAGCTTTATAATATTATGATCGAGTTGATTTCAAAATTATTATTTCAACTGAGCAAAAACTTGTTTTCTAAATGTCTTAAAAATTAGAAACTGGAGAGAGCATGTTTCAAATGTTTTCCAATATTTCTAATAGCAAGAAAATTGCAAAATCTTGTTTTCCAAATTGCATTAGTAAGAGATGATGTTGTAACAGGAATCTGTGCATCTAAACAGAAAACTAGTTTTGCATAATTAAATGGGCCAATAACTTGCTAAAAACACTCTAGGTTTGCACATGTGCTTACGCAGCTTTAAAAGAATAATAAGGTCAACACAGAAAGAGAAATTAAAATAATCAATAAAGAAAAAAAGAGGACAGCTCTCTGGCATCCACTCTCCCCAACTCCTTCCAACAACCTCTAAGCAGTGTGTGATTTGAGACAACATAAAATAAAGTGATTTCATTCTTCTGCCCCAACCCCCACCACACACCCCAAAAAAGAAAGAATGAAAGAAAAGAATACACCATTTTCCCCCACTTAAAATATTTTTTTGCAGGTTTTATCAAGTTAACTTTGTCAAATTCCTAAACCTTTAAAAGTTCAAGACTCAATTTAGACGTGAGGCAGATTCCAAGAAAGATAAAATATACATGGACGTGCTTTGAGAATCAAATTGATATACGATTGTGAATAGGTTGGTTTTGTTAATTCAATTAAATTATATATACCAAATCAGAATATCAGCATTCTCACCCCAAACATAAACAAAGACCAATAAAAGTTGAATTATTGAAACCAAATGGTATGATGAGAACCAACTATGTAGCATCTATATCGAGAATTCTAGTATTGTATACGTTATTAGTCCGATCCTTAAAGTTCACTTAGTTGCATCAGTTTTCCATATAAAATTAATATTATAATACAAAGAATATCAATTAGATTATTATAATTACTTCTATGCTTTACCATAAAACAATAATCAGAATTATATTTTTAAAATGTGGTGATGCTGTGACCATTAATTTTAAGGTGAAAAACAAAATTTTATTCATATCACAACTAAATTAACCATAAGGGGTTCAATTGCTCAGTAAATATTAGTTCTAGGTAGATATCTACACCCTAAATCTAAATGTGTGTGCTTCTCCATCGATACTACTAATTTCTGTAATAATCAAAATAGGGTTTTCACACAGCAGTTGTCTTATTTTAAATTCTATTCTTCCTCATACTGAATCACGGTCATGGTTCAGGAATATGACCTATGACATTGCATCGCATGGCTTGTAAATGAGAGAAGAAAAGATTATAAACGTTAAAGGACAACGGCAGAAACAACCGAAAGCTAGGATAACAATGTTCGTGAAAATCACCTCCTAGACTCCACAAGAAGAGCACGCTGCTCCTGACTCTTATCCGTATGTATGTCTAGCTCACCAGCCGTGTAGCTGCAACAGCGTGAACAATACCATAGGTAAAAAGCATAAGAAAATGAAGATTTAACATAAAAGCATCAAGCCCCATGAACTACAAAGGTTACGCAGATCACATCCAGTGATGGTTCACAAACAGGCCCTGCCTATAGATCTGCCAGATTTCTCAATATTTTGCATTTATAGTTGCTTCACTCCAAAGGACCAAATAACCAAGTGATGGATAGGGTCCACCAGAAATTGTACCTGGAAGGAAGAACTGCTTGGGGGACAAAAGGAGTATATGCCGTCTCCCTCTCAGCTGAGAGTCGCTGAGCTTTTTGAAACTCTTTCAAAACAGCTTGAAAATCTTTTGCAAGTTTAGCATCAGCTATCTTCTTGCTGGCCTGCAATTTAATAGAAAAAATAATAAAAGAAAAAGAAATTAGTTATAGAGAAAATCCCTCAATGAAGTCAATAAAAGGCACACCCATAGTTGTCACGACGCCAAGGAAAGCCAAGGCGCTAAGGGGCCCACTTAGGGGGTGGTAAGACATCCAAAGCGTGAATAAAAGAAATATTGATTTTTTAGTCTCAAATATAAAATAATTTCTAAAGTTAGATAAAAAAATTGAGTCAAGATGAGTGAATTGAGATAAATAAAACATTAAAAAATATATATATTCCTAAAGAAATAATACATTCAAATTAAAGTAGCAAGTACAAAGCCATATTTTCATAAATATATTTAAACTATTTAGATAAATGAAATAATTTAGGTAACAAGATAATTGTAAAATTAATAAACACATTTTTTTTTTTTTGGGTGCGACTGTAAGATCTTAATTTCGTTACTATTTTCAAATTAAATAAGAAAAAATTTTCCTTTTTCTTTTCATTTTTTTTCCTTCCTCTTCTTCTTCTTCTTTTTCTTCTACAGCAGCGCATCCAAGGCGCCACCAAGGCATCTGCCTTGGCACCCATGGATCAAGCCGCTGCTCACCATGGTCCAAGGGGAGCGCCTGGATGCCAAGGCGCCACCTAGACGACGCCTTGACAACTATGGGCAGACCAATAAACAACCAAGGAAATCCAACCAAACCTAGCCAAAATCTGACAAACTGAAGACTGGAAAAGGAACAGTAGATTGGCTTATCTTTCAACACCCCCCCCCCTCCCCACCCACCACCCCCCCAAAAAAAAAAAATGTTTGTTGCAGAAGCCAGAAAACAGAGTATTTCAAGACATCACACCCACTGCATGGTGTACCCTCAAAATCTCATGATCTATTCTTCTCGACCTCTGGGTTTACCTTCCTTCCTCACAGAGTCTCATCATTCAAGCAACTCAAGAAGACTCCACTTTATTTTTCAATAATTTATGATGATTGCAATGAGTTGTATTAAAATCATCAGATTTTAGTAGAGCATGACCAATTCATCTTTCAAGCTTTTCTGTATAATTTTCTGTACTGTTGATTTTTTTAGGTAATTGGAGACAAAACAGAGCTGCATCTTTGGATGCATGCATAAGACCATTTGGGAATTCCAATCGTGGATAAGGAAAGGGTCCTCCCCAAACAACTGAGAAACTTTTGGAGAGTCCATTGGGCAATTCCTACCAGGCCAGCCCGACTGCCTGTGAAATCCTATGCACCAATACACTAGGTTCAGCCAGGACTGCTAATAAATATGCACCTTTAATGAATAGAAAGTAGGAGTCCACAACAAAATATTAATGTCTGCAGAGATTGTGAAGTTAATTCTCAGTTGAATTTCAACAAAGGAGACTTCTCCCAACAGAAAACATAATTAAGGACAGACAACATGTTATAGGATAGGAGCTACATGAAATGCAACAAGAGAGCAAAATTTCCCTTTGCAACATGTAAATTTCTTCACGGAAGCAAACTTACACTAACTTCAGCGCGATGATCTGCTTCACTAGCTTGTTTAAGCTTGGCCGAAGTATCCTTTACCAACTGTCCAATATGAAGTCTTGTCTTGTGGCTGCAAGACAGAAATAAATAAATAATAGAAACCCCCATCATGAGAACCAGATTAAAATGGATTATGCCATCTTAATAAACAACATTTTAAAGAAAAAGCTTCTCTCTGTAGCCTATGAGCACAATGTAGACACCTATAGTCTATTTAAGGAAAAAATGCATGGAAGTTCTAAACTTGAAAAAGTAATGTACGAATCCAGCTTATGCCAAAGGTTCTAAATTTTCATAATTCTTATTTGAAAGCTGCTTATTTCACTTAGTCTAATGTTAACACTGCCCAATATACCCTTTTTTATGCCCTTTATACCCTTTAAAAGTTTCGACAAGGGAAAACAAACATCTTCAATTTTCTTTTAGTTATGAACAGAATTAAAACAGGAAAAAGAGTATTTAGTTATGAACAGAATTGAAATGGAAAAGAAAGTATCTAGAAGAACTATCTTCAGCTCGCACGATTGATTTTTGGAAGACCACAATAACTGCTGGGTTCTAGGCCACTTGTTCGACATGTGAATTATTCAGTGCTGATAGCAGTTGCAGGCAGCTAGCCCTGCCAAACTATGCAGCTTGGATCTTGTCAATCGCATTGTGCAACTTGGATTTTTTCAATCACATTATAATGTTTTATCCTGATGGGCCTCCAGATATGTGTGTGTGTGTGTGATTTTCAACCGCTGAAAATGTGTTTCAATCTTCTAAGTTATAGCATTCACAAACTTCAGAGCACTGGGATGCTACTTCACTATTATGAGTAAACTATTAAATTACACAATTATAGTAAATCGAATCATCTCTCATTATCGGTCATGCCAGGGGACATTGCTTCTGCTAATTTGAATTAAAGGGTGATATAAAATTGTTTTCCCCTAAATTTAATCTCATGCACCACAGTTTTTTGACCCGTTTACTGATCTACTTTTTATAATTAAAAACTCCAGAATGACATAGCATTGACCTTTTATCATCAGTGAAATCCAAATATTAAGTACCTAAGCTCACTTCAACTGTGCCTTAACCAAAGCTACTTGGTCTCAGCAATATACATCTCAATGTTCTCCCACAAGGATATCACGTTACTCATACCACAAAGGTTGCTGCCACGTTAGCGTTGTGAGACAGCCTGCTCAGACAGCAGTCATCCAGGGGATACATTTATAATTGGGTCCCCAGCATAGACCAGTTTATGAACAGACAAGCATTTATTCACAAAAGCTGCTTACTTCTACTTGATATGCCCAAATAACAGACTGACCTCGATGCTAAAAAATAATGAATCAATACTCATATGAAAAATATATCTCTGCGCTTCCTAAACCATTGGTTAGCAAAGATAAAGAACACCTAAGCATCAGCCAACAAAATTCCAACTCCTCTATAGAATTTCAGAATTCGCTCCTAACAGTGCTCTTTCAATTCAACCTTCCAGGAACCCTCCTCCCACGAATCATCTCAGGCTCTCTTTAACAGAAATTTAAATAAAACAAATGAAACAAAATTCTGATCCAAAAAAACCAATAGACACCCAATAAGATAAGTTCATCCAAGTTTTCAGCACTGGGGGGGGGGGGGGGGGGGGGGGAGGGAACACCCAAGAGGCAAAACGATCAGATACATAACATCAAACTGGTAACTGGTAATTCAATTATTCAACACAGATAAATAACTCAAATGAAAAAAAAAAGGGGGGGGGGGGGGGGCGCCGGAACTCACAGCTTGTCGCGGAGCTCGGGGGTGTCCTTGGGGGTGCCGAGGGTATTAACGAGGCGCTGGAAAGTGGAGACGGCTGTGTTGATCTGGAAGATTCCCGAAGCAACGGCCTGGGTAGGATCTTGCTTCCCATTGATGTGGTCCCTCCTTGAGGCCATGGGACGCCCCGATTCAAGATCTTGGAAGCTCATACCTGAATATCAATCAAAGAATTCCCCCCCTCCTCCTCCGCCGCTGCCTGTGTATATCTGTGCCCTCGAATTCGATCCGGAGAGAGAGAGAGAGATTGCAGAAAACCCTAGGAGGCGGTATGCGGGGCGCGCCAATTCGGGAAGACCCAGCGATGATGGAATGAGGGCGCGGGCCTGCGTGACGGATGGTTGGCACCAAGGGAGCGACAATTTAGGAGAGAGAGAGAGAGGGGGGGGGGGGGGGGGGGGGGTAAAGGTATACACATACTTGAAAGTAAAGGGGATTCTCCCTCATCATTAGGCCCCGTCGTTCCTCTCACGTTGCGGTGGTTGATGGGCTCTATAGGACACGTGGCTTCTCTAGAGAGGGCCACCGCGTCTCATGATTACTAATTTTTGGACCCTTTTCGCGTAGGATTGGGGGTGAAGGGCATCGGTTTTATTAGAACGCGATTGATCGGCAAAAATGAAGATGAGAATGAGGTTGAGGATCCAACACCTTTTTTAATGCGCTTACTTTTAAAATTTTTAGATTTTTTTAATTATCCTAATTTTAAGAATCTAAATAATATTTTAAAATACTGAATTAATAAATTTTTTAATGAGATTTAAAATTTTAAAATATATCAATATAAGCATCAAAATTTTGCAACAATTTTTAAAGGTTTTGATTTCTTAAGTTCTCAAGTGTTAAATATGAAATTACCGTAACATCAAATCTCATGAAAATAAACAAATATATACATAATAAGTGCATCGAAGGGGTATTGAATGGAAAGTGTATTGTTTCTTTTCCATTCTATTTGATAGTATAAAAAAGTAATGAAACGATCATTTTTTTTTTAAATGTTCAAATGGAATCAGATAAATATTTTCTGACCTTTTTTTTTAACATGAAAAATATTCCCCCAAACCACCATCGAGGTAAATATTCCCTGTATTTAGCTGACCTTTTTTTTAACATGAAAAATATTCCCCCACCCCACCATCGAGTTAAATATTCCTTGTATTTTCCAGACGAGAAATGATTGTGTCAAAATTATGGTAGATTAATTTGTAAATGCCATCCTACCTTATTTTCTAATTTATTCCTGTGTATTCTGTGAAAAAGAAGTGAGGAAAAAAAAAATAGAGCTGATCTAGAAAAAGTTTACGCACATAAAAGGAAATTCAAAAAATTTGAGAATTTCGAACATCATGTTTTATTTCCTGATCTTCGGATTAAACTAAAAACCCACCCAATCCTTGATTGAATTTTTAAAATTTCTAAACCATTGGGAATTTCTTTGAAAAAATCAAATTCTTTTCTCGAATTACATACATCCTTAATTGTCTTTCGTCATTCCATTTCATTCTCACCATTCAAATGCAAACTTATAGGTATAAACAAATCGAGTCAAATTAATTGTATCTAAATTTGGTTTGTTTAAGGTCATCATGATCAAGATGTGCTTTAGAATCAATTTAGGAGGTTAACTTCATAAAATTAAAAAATGAATTTTAAAATAACCTCTAAATTTTAGCTCATTCAAAAAATTATTTTTCAACTTTCACATTTAAAAAAAAATAGCATTCTATTCATGCATTGAAAATTTAGAGTATTTTAAATTTAAAAAAAAATATTTGACTATTTTAATTTTCAATGCCTTAGATAAATATATTCTACTTTTCCAAATCTCTTAAAAATTGATAAGAGATTCTTAATTCTTAAAAAATATGTCAAGCCCCAATTTTTATTCGAAGGGTCTCAACAGATGAACCGAAATTTACACCACCAAAGTTGACCCTCAATGAAAGTTTGACTTCTTATAATCGCGAGTTTTGCTTGACTTTTTATGATCGCGAGCGAACTGCTTGCAGGTGCTTCGGAAACTTCCCGGAAAAAAAGAGAAAGGGTCCGGAATCTTCCTAAAAAACAAGGAGATGAATAACAGATGGTCCGAAAATGAGCCAAAGGGTGGGGCTAATCATGATTTTTCAAAAATAAAACTAAGTCGCATAAATCGAATAAGATTGAATTGTAATAATTCAAAACGAGCGGCTTGATTTGGTTATGGTTTAAAAAATATACAAAATCACACAATTTGACTAGCCTTTTAAATGGCAAAAATCAAACAGATTCGATTTAATCACTCAAATTGAATATAAATATATGTAATGAGATATTTACAGGGTTTGCATGTGGTTGTTTTGTTTTTACTCTATCAATTTATTAGGGAAAATATGGTTTTCTTTTGTAATCTACCTGTGGAGCAATTTCATTTTGTTTACTCTAATTGGATGAGCGTGATGAGATATTTATTTTTAAGTTGCCTGAAATTGAAAATTTAAATCTAGATACAAACCGTAGTTTAAATCCCAGACTAAATCGCGTGTAATTGTTTGATTGCAGTCTTTAGACAAATCGTATGTAACAGTTCAATTAGTTGTCATTTGAGACTCAATCTGCACCAAACCTAACCATAGTCGCCCCTCACTAGAGGTACAAACTCAAGTTACTCATTCTCCAATTACTTTTCGATGTTTTTCTTTTTTTAATCAAAATTTGTCAAACATAAAAGTTCAGTTTCTTTTAAAAAAACCTTTTTAACACGCGTTAATTTTTACTTTTTCTTGATGACATTAATGTAGAATCAATGACTTCCTAGATATTCTGAGTTTATTTTAGCAAAATTTGAATAAATTTCCTAAAATTCCCACTTTAGTTTTGAAGACTTTCTATCCCTTGCTAAAATGGAGTCAACTTTCTAGATTACGCTGTTGTCATTTTGGAATCAGTAGCTTAAATGAGGTCAACTTTCTGGACTATTTCATTTCGTGGTCTAGACGATCATTAATATTATTCCACAAATAGTAATTTTGGTCATAAAATCCTATTTGGTGATACTTGTCTTCATTCCGAAGTGGAATTAAATTTTATTTCGTTTTGCACAATTTCCGTGTTATTATATGAAGTATATTTGTTTTCTTACATCGATGGGTCAAACAGGAAAACATGCACTAAAATTTTATTTGATAAAATAAGGAAAAAATTAATATGGAGCAGTTGTACATAAGTTAGATGCAATTGCTATCTTGTAATATTTTAAAAAAATCGAAACACTTAAAACGACGTCGTGTTGGATCTTATTTTGTTTTTTTTCTCTTTTTTTGTGTGCTCTGCACCTAATATAGTGCATCAACCACACCAAAGTTAAGCCCATATAAAATCTTAAGAATCGGTCAGGCACCCTATATGGTAATACTAGGTCATTAATTTTAATTTTCAATTGTCCAAATTAAAAGAGCATAAATTTCATACAATTTGACTATGTTTAGCACCCACATCTAAAGCTAAATATCAAGGAGGGAAATGAATCATTATCTGGATCTTTTAATTTTTAGAGTTTTTGGCTCTATCAAATTGTATGACAATTACTAGTAAACAGTAGTTTAGTTGATAGTAATTTGATTCTGTATTCCTAATTTTTATTATCAAATGCACGAAATGATTAAAATTATTGGCCATAATATATTTTCGTTGATTTTAACTTTCATCAAATAGGCCCTAAATTGTCATTCTAACATAATCTACTAGGATTTAGGTTGAATTAATTGTTTCAACGCCGATAACATCTATTTCTTTAATTTTTTTGTTGAAAGAACTAGAAAAAGAAACATCCGAAATTTAAACCTGATGGTCAAACCATCCTCATCACTTGACACGCTATACTAAAAATTTTAAATTTTTTACGCATTTAATGGCACAGATGATAGTCATATAATGAATAAAAAATTAATAAAAATTTAAACTATTATAATTATTTCAGATTTTTACCCTTAAAATAAATATATCCATTATTAAATCGAAAAGAAGCTTACAACTCTCTTTATTTCTTCATTATGTTTCTAAGTCGAAATTTTATGATTTAATAGACATAATTCTTCTATAAAGAAATTCCACCCGTAAAATTCTTTAGAAATTCTATAAGAGGAGATTTAATTCCGCTACGCCCCCGAAATCCCAAATCGCGTCGGAAGTTCGGACCCTTCCGTCACGTGCCGCGTCCTACAAGTTACGCCAATTCGCACGTGCGAGCAATTCTCGCACACGTTTGACGTTTTTCTCCACGCTCTCTTTCTGTCCGACGACTTCCGGCAAAGACCCCCGATTTTGTATCCGTCTCCTATAATTCACTCTCTCTCTCTCCCCTCTCTGTATCCCGTAAACCCATTGCTCCCGCCGCCGGCAGATCTTTCCGGCGAGGCTCCATCGGCGTCCGGTGGATTTTGCTGCTCCTGTTTGATCTTACGAACGGATTTGTCATGTCGGTGTGTATTGCTTCTCGATTACGTTTTGCTCTTGCGTGATGCTTCGTTGATTAGTTCTTGAGCAATCTTGATTTGTGATGCACGGCTTTAGATCTATTAAAAATTGTCATTTGTCCACTACATGATATATCTTTTGTTGCGGAATTTTACTCCGAGTTTTATTTCTTTTTTTACCTTTTAAGCGAAGGGAGGTTGACGTTGAAACAATGGATCTCCTCTGGAAGCTTGGATGCTTGGATTGTAGTTTAGGATTGAATCTTTGATAGCTGTGTTCTATTTTAATCTCAGTTGCGACACTTCATATCGTGTTCTCTACTATGTTCGTTTTGTTCCTGAGGAATCTGCTCTTGATTGAGCTACGGTGGTACATAGTGAATTAGCTTTGGCTTTGGACATTTCAGATCACTGCTTAATGGTTCAGTTTCTTTTATCCGAAAATTGTTTAGTTACTTAATTACGTTGATTCCTATAACTTGAGAATTCTTCCTAGCAGTGACGTTTGGCAAACTGATTGAACTTTCTTTCAATGAATCAACCTTTTGCATAGCCACCTGGTACTGAGTTGACCACTACTAGTTGTCAACTTATGAAAAAGACATGAGTTTATTCACACTTTCGATTCTTGAATGGAACTGTGAAAATTCTTTTGTTAACAGCTATGTTGTTTGCATAGTGTTTCTATGTATCCACATTTTTTTTCCTCTTTTCAAATGGATTTTTGTTACCTCCCAATAAAAGAAGGCAAAAATTTGATGGAGACAGAAACGATAAACTAAAGTATAAAAGCGAAAAGGGGAGAAAAGTTAAGTCCTTGCTGGATATATCATTCTATTACCAATATTTCTAAGCTTTATGCTTTAATGTATAGATATTTGGAGATTCTGCAGCAGTTGCTGTCCTTGAGGATTGTCGATAAATCAACTTTTACTGCTGGAAAGATGAGGAAGGGTGCTACTCCTGAAATTTCAGCACAAAACCTAGATTTTAGGATAGGGTATATATAGAGATGGTTTAGTTCACTTAAAAGAGGGGTGGTCTGTGAAAGTTGAGGGAGTTATGAGAATAGAGCCATGATTTCTTGTAGCTTAACAAGAAAGTAACCTTAGAGCTAAGTGGAAGAGTGAGTCATGTGTTGACTGGTTTGACCTAACAAAGAATTGGTTTAGATGGAGCTAAATGGGAGTAAAGGATTTTCATAGCAACCTTAAGTAGTATGATCTGGCTGACCGAGTTAGGCTGAGGTGAACTGCGCTGCGCTTGTGATGGGAGCTGACTTAGGACATCCCGCATACTTGACTTTTATATTACTCCTCAAGCATAACCACAGTTCTGTAATTCATAAGTTTGTTCTCGGAATTCCCTACTTCACCATGTGGATAAAGCAAAATGGCATGTAGCTGTGTTTGCCAACCTATGTTGTATTTGTTTAGAAAGGAAATCCTGAATCTTTAGAGGGAAATCTATGCCTCCCGAACAACTTTGAGATAGAATTGTAGTTATGGGAGATGTGTTGAGAGGGTGGGAGGCTATTATTTTGTTCTCTTTGTTTGTTCTTGTTGTCTTAGGAGGCTCTCTCTTCCTCCTATCCTTTGTATTTTCTTCTTCCTTGTGAATAAATTTCTACATTTATCAAAAAAAAAAAGTATTATAATATACGTATTGTATAAATTTGGAATTGAAGCAATCTTGTTCCTTTGGAAAAGAGTGGTGAAGTACATGTTGGTGGCATGGGATAAGATTGCTTGTCTATTTCCGCTATGACTGATGAATGGGTTCGTGAAGGGGCGATGAGGCTTGGTGATCTTGCCTTTTTTTTCTTTCTTTCTTTCTTTTTTTTTTTTTTTTTACGATGGCGTCATGGGTGGACCACTGGTTCTAGGCTGGATGCAATACTTATGGTGGTGCAATCGCTTCGGTGCTAGAGGTGCTCGCAGAAGATATGTTCTTTTTTCAGTTATGTAAGAGATGGGTATGAATGCTAATAGTGGATCAAGTTTCTTGCTGATGTTAGAAATGTTGGTGGCAGTTGAGATGGCAAACGAAGGTATTGAAAACCGATGGAAATGACTTGAGTTAGTAGCTCGGAAGAACAAGAGGGAAGAGATGATGGACGGAGGAAAGAGAAAGAGAAGGGATAGAGGGGTTGTTTAGCTCTGATACCAATTTGATGAAAGATGGGAAAATGAGAAAGAAGGGCATTTGGGGAAAAACAATAGATGCGCCCTGGGCGAGACTTGAAACCAGTTCATAATTCCATTTAAATATCCCAATCAAGGGCCCAGCTTAGGTCCTGTTCCATTAGCACAGGAGATCTCCAGTTCTTTTGACAAGATAATGACTAATGAGACGTCAGCACATACGATCTAGTGGTTTATGTTAAGCTCAATACAAATCAATAAGCTTATCCACTCTCGTTCAAACAAAACCAGAAAAAATGGGAAAAAGAAACAGAAGAAACGCTCTCATTTTCTGATTCCAAGAAAGTAATTCTTCTAATTCTACAGTTTTCTCTCCTTTATTTTTTATTTCCTCAACTTATGCAGATTAATTATTTTATATGTTATTTACCTTTTGCTTATTTTCTTAAGTTATTCCCTCTTAGTTTCTGGTGCTAGCTTTCTTCCCACTATCAAAATAATTTTTGAGAGCAGTTGTCTTTCTTTAAGTGGCACTGTGGCAGGGGAAATCTCTAATTCGTACTTTGTTGTTGTATTCTAAAAGCAGTAGTTTTTTTCATTCATGCGGGATCCTCTCATTATAAAAACAGCAGACCATCACCTTTGCCTTCATTTTCATTGCAGCAACAACCCCATTGCTGCCATTTTGGCCTCTGCTGTGTACCATCTTTGCAGCCGCTGCCACTATTTTTTTCCCCACCATCAGCACCATAGACTATAATGCGTCTTCCTTTCCCAAGAATAAACTATTCTTTCTGTGCATGCAATAGAAGCCACTTTTTTTTTTTTTTTTTTTTTGGGTGAATAAGCGGTGATCTCCATGATAATCGATTCTATGCAAATTGTGTGTAGAACTAAATGTAGGAGTCTGCTCTTCATGGTTCACCTGAATGTGAGTTTATATATAAATTCAACAATATGTTTATTATAGTAATATAATTTGCGATTGCTCTTGTTGGCTGTAGCAATTGCTGCAAATTATTGCTTCTTGTTTAAATAGTAGACTTGATAATTGGTGTGAAAGATGAAAGCCTATTGTCCCAGCGAAGTCAGTAAATCAATATACTACTTTTTATTGCAGTCAAAAACTGTTGAAGTTAGCAATGTTTCCTTGGGGGCGTCTCAGCGAGACATCAAGGAGTTCTTCTCTTTTTCTGGTGATATTGAATATGTTGATATGCAAAGGTTTGCATAGTGACACTAGCTTTTTAAGCTTTCTTTTTCTCATACATCAGATGAATTTTGAGTTTGTCGGTATATTTCAGTTATGATGAACGATCTCAAATTGCATATGTTACATTCAAGGACTCACAAGGAGCCGAGACTGCTCTTCTCCTTTCTGTGAGTTCACTACTCAATATATATGTGTTTTTCCTCTTCCTTTAATGTATTTCTCATTTGTTTCCGAGACGCATTAGCGGATTCAAAAGGTGTGTCATTATAGGATAAATGATAAAGAATATTATAAATTCCAGTTTGGATAACTTGAAAGCAACTGGTATATCATTTATGTTATTTATTGAAGTACTTTAAGAGAATTTCTCGGCAAACATATACTCTATTACCTTTTTGGTATATGTTATTTGGTTGTAATAAAACCTGTAATTATCTTCTGATTATATTCAGAAAATGACTGTTTCTCCTCACTAGGCTGGTATTGTATATGTGCTTTTCTTACATAAGCCCGCATCATTCCTGATCCTTATGATTTTCACGATGTTCTTGTGATAGAATGGTCACAGTTTTAGCACTGGCTATGAAACTAGGAACTCCTTCATGTATCATTTTCTGTTATGACCTTTGACAGCTCAAATTGCTTAGGATCAGGTTTTTCCCGGTTGTTACACCTTTCTTGTTAGATGTTTAAACTTGGGAGAAGAGGGAAAAATGACCAACATGGTTTTCTGGTTTATATTATTGCCTTGATTTTTACGGTCTTAGTATTTACAACTATTAAACTAATGATCTTTATCCAGTAATTAAAACTAAGATCTACTACGTTATATCTCAGGGTGCAACGATAGTTGATTTGTGTGTCTCGATATCTCTTGCTCCAGACTACCAGCTGCCTCCTGCTGCATTAGTGCCACCCCCAGTAAGAGAAATCACAAAGCTGCCCCTCAATATTTACCCAACAGTTAAAATCTAATAGTTGTGTGCATCTCTGCAGGAAAAGATAAATGAAACTCCTGCTGCTGGTGTATCGGCGTCTGCATTTCGAAAGGCGGAGGATGTCGTAAGTAGCATGCTTGCAAAGGGGCTTATCTTAGGAAAAGGTGCGGTCAACAAAGCCAGAACCTTCGATGAGAAGCACCAGTTGACTTCCACTGCCTCGGCTAAAGTCAGCTCTCTCGATAAACAAGTTGGTTTCAGTGAGAAAATAAGCGCTGGAACCTCCATCGTAAATGGCAAGGCTCGAGAAGTGGATCAGAAGTTCCAGGTTTCTGAGAAAACTAAGACTGCGTTTTCAGCTGCAGAGCAAAAGGTTTCTGGTGCCGGTTCTGCCCTAATGAAGAACCGTTTCATACTCACTGGAGCTTCGTGGGTAACCGGCGCTTTCAGTAAAGTTGTAAAGGCAGCTGAAGAAGTTGGTCAAAAGACAAAAGATAAAATGGGACAGGCTGAAGATGAACAGAGAAGGAAAATGGTGGATGATTTTGCTCAGGTGCATCTATCGGAATCTCCAAAAGATTCTTCTGCGGGCTCGCAGGAGCCTTCGAAACCAGCACCTGTCCGTGGTTTGATCCTCTGATTCGCTGCTTCTGTATATATCCGTGTCTAAACTTTTGGGTTCTGCTTATGATTGCTTGATATCCTTTTATGATTATTGCAAGCATTAGTTTATTATTCTAATGGTTGGATAGAATCATGTTTAAAGTTTTGTTTTTTCAGATCTCATAAAGTCAAGCATTGACATTTGATTCTCTTCATAGGATGTTTAAATGTTGCTATGGAGATTTTAAATTCTATTAGTAGGTTTAACTCTGAATACCTAATTATCTTCAGCATGAGACTGAGACTCCTGGGTGGTGGCCGCGGTGGTTTGTTTTGGCTGTTTTGTTTTTTTTTTGGGGGGGGGGGGGGGGGGGGGGGGGGGGGGGGGGGGGGGGGGGGGTTTTGTTTTGGGTGTTTTGTTTTGGGGTTTAACTTTGATACAATGACTGCACCTTATTTAGGTGCATCACACACACACACACAAGAGAAGTTTGTTATTTGTGTGTTGGTTCTTTTCCTTCTCTGTTCTCTTTTTTTGTTTTGTTTTTTGTTTTTTTTTTTTGAGCCTGTTTTAGATTCATGCTTTAAGGGAGTTTAGCCATACTTTATTTACTGGCTTGACTTTTTCGTGGTCGTGATTGATACAATCAGTTGGTTTTTGAGTAGCTTTAGTATAACTTTATTTACTTGTACCTTAGTTTAATTTGCTTCATTATTTTTCCCTCATTCTTGAGAATAGATTAGGTAAGGAAGAGTCTATCTAAAGTTCAATAAAAATCACTCATTGCACTTAAGGTTTTGGGGAATATTTATTCTCTATATATTTTATGGAATAATTATTTTATTATTCATAATCTCTTTTGGTGATCCAAGGCGATCTTTCCTTATTTTTGTTTTATAAAGTCATTCTTCGGGACGTTTTCCATAAACATGCACCCTTAAAAGAAAAAACACCAACAGTAAACAAATTTATTTACCAGTCGTTGCCGGTCCACCTATTTTCCAGGAAAAATCATATCAAAGTGAATTTAATTTTTTTTGATGAAAAATAAAGTAAATTCAATTTGAACACCCTATTTTTAATATCCAGAAATTTTTTTTCCTAATTTAATAACAAGATCTAATACTAAAATTCTCAAAACTGGTTCCTTGTGTAAGATTCTTGGCATTATTACTCCTCAACGTTCCATGGCAGATTAAATAATGTGGGAATTGGGTTTCATTTCATTTCAAGCTTACAACTAAATAATCCAAGCTTGTAATTGCGTAATTCAAGCAATTCTATTTATTAAAAGAAATCATGTATAATCTGACTATATTAAACTAATCACGGAATAAAATTAAATTAATCAAAAATATGTAAATCATTTTTAATATTTATCAATAAATCAATTAACAATTTTCATAATCCTAATAATCTGCGGGATAAGCTGCTCTTATTATTATCCCAATTTCTCCATCCCTCTCATCTTCGTCTCGTTCCTTCATTTCCATGGCCGACTCGGGAGGACGCAGCGAGACGGGGGCCTGTTCGGACTCGGACTGGGCCGAGTTGACCCGCGAATGCCTCGTCAACATCCTCTCACGGCTTCCTATGGAAGATCGGTGGAGAGGGGCCATGCTCGTGTGCAAGCCGTGGCTCGATGCGTCCAAGGACCCCTCCCTTCTCTCCGCATTCGATCTCGAACCCTACTTCGGCTCCGCCGCCGCCGATTCGCCACTCTGGTGGGCCCCCGAGTTCGAGTCCAGAATCGATGTCATGCTTCGGTCTGTCACCGATTGGGCTGCCGGATCGCTCACTCAGATCCGCGTCAGACACTGTTCCGATCGGTCTCTCGCTTTGGTCGCTGATAGGTGTGTATGAATTGGGATTCACCAATCCATTTGTCCTGCTGTTATGTTGAATGTCTAGGTTTCTTCTTTTAATTTTGATGATGAGATTGGGTTTTCTATTGTTATTCTGTTCTCTATGATCGGATTTGTGTTGCTTGTGGTGGGGGTTTAGTTATGAAAAGTTGGGGTTCCCCCTGATTGCAGTTATAAGATAGCATCACTGGAAGGGATATTTCTGAATGATGACGATGGGTTTCCTTCTGTCTGCATTTTGTCCGGTTTGAAATTGTGCCATGTTCTAGGGTTAAACTCACGAATTTTGGTTTTCCCCTCTGATTTGCATGTATAAGGTTTGTTTTTTCAAACTCTACTTTTTCCTCTCTTTCTTTCCTGCTTGACTCTAGATCGTTGGGTATGTAGGAACAGGTTTTACACTGTGATTGGATGGAATGATTCGGAGGGTAAGGAGTGATTTGGAGGGGAGGGAAAGAAATGGAGGGGTGAAAGAGTGCTAACTTTCCTTCCACTGCCATCCATCCAAAAGTGGAATGATTTAATTGGTTTCTAAATCTGAAGATTTTTCTTTTCAGGTGCCCAAACCTTCAACTTCTTTCAATCAAGAGCTGCATGAATGTCACGGATGGATGCATGGCTAAGATAGCTTTGAAGTGTCCTATGCTTACAGAACTCGACATTAGCTACTGCCATGAAATATCCCATGAATCTCTAGCCTTGGTAGGGGAAAATTGCCATGGCCTTAAGACTTTGAAGAGGAACTCGATGAATTGGTTAGACCCTTCTCAGCATGCGGGGATTGTCCCCCACGGATACCTGGGAAATTGCCCCCGGGATGGAGACTTGGAAGCTGCTGCAATGGGAAAATGTATGCCAAACCTGAAGCACCTTGAAATCCGATTTTCCACGATATCAGGCAAAGGCCTTGCTTCAATTTCTAAAGGGTGCTTGACACTTGAGCATTTGGATCTTTCTGGCTGTGCCAATTTGAGCAGCCGGGACATTTCAAATTCAATTTCCACTATGGAGTATCTGAAGAGAGTTGAGAAGCCAAACTTCTACATTCCCAGGTCAGTCTTTCATACCGAGAGGTACAGCCATTGGAGGTTGTATGATGATCGATTCCAAACAGATGTTTTTCGAATTTGATCTGCCTTCTATTGTCTGTTTATTGCTTGTACGATAAGTGGATCACTGTCTTTCTGTTTCTTGTATGATATGTTGGGTCCTCCTTCGTGCCTGTTTATCAGGTCCTATTTATCGATGACCCTTTTTATTTTTTAGTTTTCTCTTTTGGAAAAAGTGATTCCTTGTGTAATAATTGGATGTTTGAATATAATGTCTTATTGTAATAAAGGTTTATCAGTTTCATGTTTGTTGTGTGGTAAATGGATGTTTCCATGTCTTCACCAAATTTAGATGCTGCTCCAGTAAATCATTTTCATTCGTAGGATTTGAGAAAATTCGAGGCAATGATCTTATTTTTCCATGGCATTTCTCTTACTCCCTTAAAATGGAGGCGAAGGGTTGAGAGAATTCAACCTGGAAACTCAGGATGATGGTATTCTTTGGTAATTATCGAGCAAAACCTTTTTCTTTTTTTTTTATTTTTAAAATTCTTTAAATGTAGGGTCTACTTTGGTCTTAATTGTTTAGTTTTCTAGATTCGTCATGGTATTCTCTTGTGATTAACGGCCTTTTTTTTTTTTTTTTTTTCATTTTGTTTGTTTTGAGATCGATCTTGATGCACCATTCAAATCCTGCAACTTGCTGGTTTTGGACTGCCAGTCCCGTGCTGATGAAGAACCCTACCGGAGCTTCATCCATTGGAGTCTCCAAAAGATTCTCCGGCGAGCTTGCTGGAGCCTTCCAAACTAGCACCCGCACAAGGTTTGATCCGATTCACTGTTTCTCCAAGTAGCCTCATCTATGCTACTCCTCCCTTAATTCTCCCAAACCCTAACGTAGGAGGGAGGGGTTTGATCCACACAGGACCACTTGGTTTTAACTCCCAAGGGTCTTTACGGGCTGAACCAGCTAGCACCTATGTGATTGAAATGTCACGGGGTTTGAGTAGTTTGAACCACCTCTTTACCAAAAGAAAAATTAAAGGGAGGGCTACTATGTGCCATAAATGGTCCTCTCTGAAGCCTCGTGCCACTTCGAATATACATAATTATGATTATGACATACCTATAAATATAGTCCTAATTATAGAATCGTTAAAAATAAATGGTTTCAAATATTTACTTAGTAACATATATAGCATAAAATCGTGCGCTAGATGTAAATGTTATATATAATATAAATCTTATTATAACATCAGAATTAAATTGTTTAAATAAAATGATCAATTATTAGGAATGCTGAGTTTTAATCAGACTATGATCGTGAAATATTTATTATAAATTGGGCTAAGGATAGCATTGTAGATTCTTAGTAAAAAAATAATAATAATAAGATGGCATATTTATCTATTTACTGCGAAAATTCTTGATCTCCAACTCATAGCCACACATGCTAAAAGGGAAAAAAGAAAAAATAAATAAATAAAACCCAATCTTTTGGTGGTCCGTTGACTTGATAACTTTATCAGGTGGTGGAGTTGGCAATTTTATTTATTTTTTGCAGAACAGTGGGACTTGTGGGCTATTTATTTATTTATTCTTTCTTTCTTTCTTTTTGTTGCTGAGCAGTGGAATTTGAACGTTCAATAGCTTAATGATTAAGCAATTGGATGCGTGTGTAAAGCGGATGATACTATAGTGTTCGCTTCTTGGAGGTTAGGTTGCATTAAAAATAAAAATAAAAACAGATGACTTGGTAAATATAATGATTTAATAAAAATTAAAAAAAAAAACAGTTGCTTCCATTACCACGGTAGTTACTAAATATCCACTGCGCTGTTTTAAATATGTTAAATTAAGCAATGCTTTTAAAATATTATTTGCACGCGACTCTTATTTTTAATGTTCAACTCTCAGACCTTGAGCCCTCCTACTCACTACGTGTGTTTACGTGTAAAGATAATATAAAAATAAAGACTTGAAAATAGGCTCTTTTCGCCATAAATTCCACACTCTCACTTGCATTTACAGGCAACTAAATGAGTACTGGATCCAATTCGGGAACATTTATTTAATTATCCGTTTAATTTTATATGAGCGTATGCTTGATCTCGTTCAACTCAATTAGGTGTTTGTCTTTTTAGCCTTTTCTTCCTTTTCTTCTTTTTTACGATTATTTCAATAACTTTAATTGTATGAACAACAATAAAATATAGAAACACATAAGTATGTTAATATTCATAAAATTTGAAAATATGGAAACTATTCAACCTAAACCTTTCATTCATGTAAATGGTGAAAAAATGTAACAAAATTGTAATAATTTATAATTTTTAAAATTATTTATCGATATCATGAAATTACGAAAAATTTCATAAGTTTATGAAGTATGTGGCATCGAAATTTATTGATTCTAAAAATATATTAACTCATTAGCTGATAAGTCGATGATAAATACCCTTGCGTTTTATCTCACGTGTTTATGGAAGTTTGCAGGTTAAGATTCGCGAGACGGGACCACTGACGTTTGGGCCCACATTGGACACCTCAAATTACGCTTTCAATGGATGAGGTTAACATTCTTAAATAAAAAATAAAAAAAACTCATTCTCTCAATTATTGTTCGAGCTGTAATGGGCACAATCTTCCCACCGAAGCCAAGCGTCCTTTATATTTCTCATTTTTCCGGATCTTTCCAAAATAATGTTTCTAAAGAAGCCGACAAAAATAAATGCGACCACTGTGCACCATTTATTTTATTTAATATCTTAAATCCATGTCACATCTTATTATCTTGATTCTTTCACAAAAAATTTATTTTTTATTTATTTTATTTTTTTTTCCTGGAAAAGTTACTTCTTTTTTTATCGTTCTCAAAAGCGACGAGTTTTGTACCGTGAAGTTTCCAATGGTCACACTCGGATTGGACCACGTGTCAGAATCCTGATGAAGAATCTTGAACAGCAGCACGAGGTAACCATGGACTCGCATCTATTGCATCACAAACTAATGCTGTATGGACCTTGTCAGACACGGCTAATGCTTTATTGTGACAGTGGGGACCATTATTCGGGGCCCACAAAACAATCATAGAGCATCTTTGCTATCATGACACCTGTTCGTACACGTCACCACATATCATCGCCACGCTCACCCACTGTTCCCACCAAGCAACATTATTACAATTATTATTTTTTCCCCGCTAAGGAACAATAAACCAAAATTGGATATTTTTCAAAATTATTATCAAAATAATCTCACAAAACCATCCCAGTCAGTCATGGTCACTGCATATATCCTATAAAATATTACTAGTCTTATGTACCGCTTGTTCGGCAGAAAATATTTTTTAAAAAATTATATTTTATATCTAAAAAAAAAGTATGCATCCAAACACAAATAATTTATGTGCATCTATCTAAAAAAACATTGCTTTACTTAAAAAAATATTATTTGTACTTATAATTTTTAATAAAACGATGTAATTTTATATTTTTCACATATTAACTAAATAACAAAAAATAAATAATTTTTAAAAAATATTTCCCTTTGAAATTATTTTTCAAAACAAAGAAGATTTTGCAACTGCCTCATATTTAGCTATATAAAAATATAAAAGAAACAATTTAAACCTAACACCAAAATTCATACCCTATCATGCCCCAATTAGGATCCTCTCCATTTTAGATTCATCAAGTTTTCTGTCAAGTTTTCTCTTTACTCAATTTTTTGCAAACTTTTAATAATCTTTAACCATATGAATCAAAAATCCATACATAAATACATAAATATATTAATTTTGATAAAATTTAAAAATATATAACCCATTCATCCTAAACATTAAGAATTCAAAGTATTTTTTAATATTCTTAAGATATCCTTAATTTTTTTAAATTTTAATATTATGATGAATAGATTATAAATTTTCAAATCTCATAAAAACTAACATATATGTACATCTATGTATAATTTTCCGATTCACGTAATTAAAATTATCAGAAAAAGTCCATAAAATTTGAGTTGGGAGAGAACTTCACAACGAATCCAAAACTTGTGAGGATAGAGGTCCATAATGCGCGCCCCACCCCCCAGAACCCAATTAAATCTCCGGGTGAACAGCTTGGTACCAACCTAGCAGTTAATAAATAGAACAGGGTAACACGGGGAAGCAATGCACCAGCGGTGAGAGCACCGGTGTCGGTGCAATTAAGTAAATGGTGGGGCGCCAGTACATCAGATTCCTACACCTCTTTAAAGGGTTGCTAGTGTTTCCAGCTGGACGACTCCCGCTCCTCGAGGCCCACTAACGGTCACTAGGCCCTTTCACAGCTGGACTCCATTACAAAACGGCGCACTCTAGTCTCCCCCTCTAGGGTATCCTAAGCACCCCCTTCCTCGGCGCACATTAGGGCTCACTCGACCGAGAAAACTCCTCCCTCTTGTTTTATTTATTTATTATCATTTAAATATTATTCTCTCTGAACGCTTCGCTCTAAAAGTCATCGTCTAACTCGTTAGCCATTAGCGAGTCACTTTCGTTTACTCTAAATAAGCTCGTAATATAAAACTCACAAAACCTGAAGTATATATTATGGTTAGTTTAATGCGTTGATGGTATGCACGCAACCATATAAATATTCGGAAAATAAGAACCTATGATTATTCTGAATTGTATCATTATTCTCAATGCTGTGAGGGTGAATGAAGCCATGATGCACGCTTTTTTACAGTCAAAAATAACAAAGAACAAATACAGACGCAAAACGCAATCGCGCCGACGCGTGCGAAGAACGCAACCGGGTCACACACGTGTGGCACCGACGAGTCGCACGTGCCAATAGAGGAGAGAGGCAAATAGAGACGGCGAGGAGGGGGGAGGAGATACCATGAGAGCGAGGCCTAGAAATCGGCGAGTTTTCGGTGAAGGCGGCGCGATGATTTGGAAATCGGAGAGTCTCGTCCGATTTCTTGCAAGTTCCGGAGGCTTCGAATCGCCATCACATCGCCTTTGTCCAGCTCCAGGAATCGCCCGAACTCGCCTATCCGCGACTTAATTGAATCTACACACGCCACACAAATTGCACAGACAAACGAAGAAGAGGAAGAATAAGCACACAAATATTCCCATAGGGGAAAAAAAAAACTGAAATCGCAAAATGTAGCTCTCACTGTACCTGAATCCTTCGCCGCCAATCCCTGGAAGCTATTGAAATCAGCCAAATCTACAGCACAAGAAGCGCAAAGAAGAGCAATTAAGAATCGCGGCGCCGATCACAGAGGGGGGGGGGGGGAGGAGATAGTATACCTGGTCGTTGGGGATCGTGAGAGCAGAGGTAGAGGATTAGGAAGCAGAGGAAGATGAGGAAGGGGATGAGGTGAATGAGGTTGTGAGGTGGAGGGGAATGCGAACGGAGATGTCTGTCGTTCTTGCGGTCATCATCGGGGAGAGAAGGAGATTTGTTCTTGCGGTCCAAATCTTCCATGCTGAGGAGAGCATCGTCCTTGGATCCGATTCCCTGTGCTCCGTGGTGCTTCGAGCCAGGGGAACCTAGAGATTGTCTGTGCATATCTCGCCAGTGGAGAAGAGAGTGCTCAGAAATGTGTGTGTGTGTGTGTGTGTGTTTGAAAGAGAGAGAGAGAGGTCCGTGAGGCTTTGCTGTTTGTAGAGTGTTTTAATAGCAGATTGAATTTTCTTTTTTGTTTTTCCTTCCTTTTTCGGTGTTTCATTTACATATATGCTGCTCCTTATCCTTACCGACAGCCGGAAAAAGGAGGAAAAATAAATAAATAAAGAGAATAAAAGGGAAAAAAAAAATGAAGAAGCAAATATCTGTCGTCTCTCCTTTCAATTTCTTTGGAAAACGTTTCGGTAGGGGTGTTTAACCGAATCAAATAACTAATCGAAATAGACCTAAGCAAAACGATGCAGTCAATTCAATCTCGATTATTTTTTGGTAGAAAATCATATGCGGCCAGTTGATTAGCAGTTGTAAGTAACTAACGTTATCAATAGGAGTAATTTAGCTACTAACATTTTAAGCAGTACAAATTGATCACTAATGTTACTAAACAGCACCATTCAATTATCCATATGAATTAAGATTTTTCTCTTAATCAATATAAATTATTCAATGATGATAATAAAAGCTAAATTTTTTTTGAAGTTAATTGTATCAAATTTATTTTTACTATACTTACAATTAATTTGATTTTATTTTATTCAATAATTTAAAAATATATTATAATATAATAATAATATGATATTTATGATCATTATAATTCTTAATATAAAATGAGGAATATTATTAAATGTTATCAATATCTCAAAGATGAAAATTTTCTAATGAATCATTATAATACTTTATTATCTTTTCACATAATGTATATTGTAACTTTAAAATTTTTAAATTGTTTCAAATTTATTTTTTACTATAATTGTAATTAATTTATTTTTTATTATTCAATATTTTCAAAATATATTAGAATGATATCTCATAAAAAAAACAGTGATATAATATTTATTATTTTTATTATTATTGTCATTGTTGTCATTATTGTTATTTTTTTAAGTGAAATAATTTTGTTGAGGTATATATATATATATAATTAACATTGATTAAGAGAAATAAAAGAAAATTAAGAATCTTAATTCACATGAGTAATAGAATTGTCTTGTTTAGTAAAGTTATTGGTCAATTTGTACCACTTGAAACGTTAATAGTCAAATTGCCCTTTATTGACAACATTAGTGACTTACAGATACTTAATCCTAACAACAACAATAATAATAATAATGGTAGGGCTTTGTTGTGTAGCAATACCCTACCTAATTGCATAAGCGTCTCAAAATTATGTTGTTTTGATAAAAAAGAAAAGATTGTGTTTTAGCATTTTTTATTAAAACATCATAGTTTTACCACATTATATTGCCTTTTTCCTACTAATAATAATAATAATAATAATAATAAATATAATTTTTATTTATACATAAATAATTTTCATTTGTCTAAAAAAAGCATAAATCAATCGACCGTTTGATTTTTCTTGTTTTTTGGGCTTTCGGTCAACCGAATTGGTCGGTGGATTCATGGTTTTTTTTTTTTTTCTCTTTAAAAAATGTTGGTTGCTCGGTTTTCCATTTTTCGCGAAAATCACAAAAACTGATCGATGTACACCCTTAGTTTTTGGTGTGGATTTGTCCTTTTTAATATACTTTTAATAAATTGTTTACAAAAAAAGTTCATATTTAGAACAATTTCAGATAATCTTAGAAAAAATAAAGAGGACGATAAAATGTAATTAGGAAACCATTTTTTAAAATAATTTTTATAGCTGTCACTGTATGTTATTAGAAGTATAAGCAGCAGATAGCAGATAAATTGATATTCTACTAAAAGTTTAATATATATATATATATATATATTTTATAATTTTATATTAGTTTTAAAAATTAAAACAATACGAACAAACGTAATTTTAGATAGTATTAGGATGTGATACAATTTTTATGAAAATTAATATTAACGAATACAAAATAAATTAGGGTAGAGGAATTGACTTGCTTTGTCAAAATTATTGCATACGTCACCGTAACCAGACAAAAGCATAATTGGATTTGCAAGTGAGACATTCACGGGGATAAATTGGGCCCGGAATGGGCCAACGAGGCCCGAATACGGCCCAGTACACCTATTGAAGCTCGTCCTCATAATGCGGATCCACAAGGGAAATTAAGCATCCGGCTAAAATCAAGGGAGAGTTCTGCGAACACTAAAATAAAAGAATAAATCTACGAGCCGGGTGGCTCTATTGTGATACACAGCGTGCCGTGTTAAAATGACCTTTGATATTTATTTTTGAAATTTTTTTAACCTCGAGGATATAATGACTGTGAAAAATAAAAAAGTTATTACTGTCAATTTTATTGAGTTCTTGTTTATATTGAGATGTACTAAGAGATTTAAACGGTTATTTATTGTTTTGCCTAAGTTAAAATTAGATCTCACATTTTACTTGGGCCCAATATAAGCTCCTTTAATTCATTAAAATTAGATTTGAATCTAGTGTGATATACAAATAGTTTAATCATAATATGTTATAATTATATTTTTTTGAATAAATAATATTTTATAATTTAACATATATAGTTAAAGTAATAAAATTTTGTGTTCATGGATAAGTATAATAAAAAGATTAAGCAGTGCATAGAAAAAGTTTAAATAGGATACAAAAAACAATGAGTCTTAATTGAAATTTAAAAGTATAATATAACATTTAAAAGTTGAAAGTAAAAATCATGAATTTAATTTGATATGTAAATATTTTATTAGCATTTGTTACAATGTTTTATATCTAAAGATATTCACAAAATTTATTGTGTGATGTATGTTACTTTATGAATGCTTTAAATTAATAATCGGGAGTCCAAATGACAATTAAAAATATTTAGCATGAGTCCTAAACTAAAAGAGAGAATGAATCCAATGATATACAAGTAGATTATATTCGATGTCATATGCCCTTTAAAAATTATTTATTAGTGATAGTAGATAAGTAATAAAAGGAGATAAATATCAAAAAAAATGGAATTTAAATAGGGTTCTTTAGTGAATAACACGTGCCAAAAATATATTGGTATAGAATATAATACGTAGTATCTTCATAGCTTCATCGGTCACTTATTATATATGTATGTATAGATTTTAAATACTTTTCATTGTAGTTTCATAATTTTTATTAGGTTGTGAATTGTTGTCCTTGCTCGTAAGATGACTGTGTTTATTGAAATCTTTACCAAGTTCTAAAGTTTAGCCATAAATATTTATATTGAATATTTGATACCAACATATTTGATATGTATTCTACCTTTTTTAGTATAGTTTCATCACCACAGTCAAGCTATGAACTAGTAATACTTGGGCATTTATACTATTACACGCATGGTAGGAATAACAAATAGGACCTCTACTGTGAGCCTCACTAAAAATAATCATAGACCCCATTATTAATTATGTATTTGATTAATAGTTAGTCATGTGATGATTCCATACTAGAGAAGTTTTTTTTCTTTATTTAAGCTTAAATAAATTTCGCTCGTCAATATAAAACGACGCCAAAACTTCAATTACTATCTGTAATTTACCTAATATCAAGTAAAATCGCACCATTTTTTTTTATTCTTATTGTTCTGTACATAATTAAGAACGGTTGGGTTGAATATATGATTTTTTTTAAAAATTTTGCTATGATTTTAAAATTTTTAATCAAAATGAGTTTGATTTTGGATTTTATCCTTCTCTCCGATGTGATGTTATCACTTCACTCCACCGTCTATCCAGACATAGGGAGTGCTAGGGCTGCTCCCCTCCCCACTATCCTCCGCTCTCTCATCGCACCACCAACATGCAGAGATGCTTCCTCTCTTCCTCAATCATCAGTAGCTTCTTCTACTGTAAGTACTCTACCCCCCCAACCTTTGTGCTTCAATTAACTCCCTGCAGTTTTTGGTCTGATTTTCTTTTTGTTTTTTCCCCATGTTTGTAGGACCTCCAATCGCAGCAAGTAGTGGACATTTCGATCAAGGTAGTCTCTTATACTCGTTCCCTCAACTTACGAATTATTTATGTTTTGAATGTAATGCCTCTGAAAAGCATGCTTTGAGTTTCCTACATTTTATTCTTTGTTGCTCGGACTTAGTCACGCAACACCTTATGGTTGCATTTAGCTATTGAAGATTGGGTTCTCTTTTTCTTTTTTTTTTTCCTCACTTGATTTTAACTTCAGATTTTAGATATATCAATGAAATTTGAAGAACTCAACTTCAAAACTTGATTTTGTCTCATTTATAGCAGAAAACGTTTGAAAAGATGCAATCCGAACATAGACCATTATTTGGAAAGGGGGAAAATGGAAAGTGTTTTTGAAACAAGCCATGAAATTTCAAAAGGCCAAAAAAATGTAATTTGGTATTTAGTGATAGTGTATTCCCCTATTCAACGTGAAGCCCCACAGGGTTCTTTGGAGTTCCCAAGTGTCATAGCTGGCTGTTATTGTATGCTATCACACCCTCTACCATATAGTTCACGTGGTGTTCGTTCTTCTTGTTTATGCCTGTTGCTGTATAACTTCTACATTTTAGGTTCCTTTGTGGTGCTCTGTAGAACTGTATAGCTAACCTTTTGTCATATCCTATGTGTTGCAGTTCAGATAAACCCAATCAACTTGCTTGACCTAAGTTTGGTCCAGTCCTTCCCAAGGACATGGAAACCACTGGCAGTGAAAACAGTAGCATTTTTTGGTTCTTCAAAGATAAAGGTTTTGATGATGCAAGTATCCATAAAATGTCAAGAAAGTGCAAGCGCTTAGAGGGTGCGGACGGTGAAAAGGCATCTGAAAACTGGGCTTACCTAAAAAGTATAGGTATCCGAGATAGAAAGCTCCCCTCCATTGTCTCAAAGTGCCCCAAGATCCTTACTTTGGATCTGTCTGAGAAGCTTGTCCCCACGGTGGAGTGCCTCGGAACGCTGAATACTAAGCCTAATGAGGTTGCTTCTGCCATTGCCAAATTCCCACACATACTATTGCATAGCATGGAGGAAAAGCTTTGCCCGCTACTAGCTTTCTTTCAGGCATTGGGGATCCCAGACAAGCAACTTGGTAAAATGATATTGCTTAATCCCAGGCTTATTAGTTACAGCATCGAATCAAAGCTTGTAAAGATCGTCGACTTTCTCGCTGGTCTTGGCTTTGCTAGAGAAGGGATGATTGGTAAAGTTATAGTCAAAAATCCATTTATTATGGGCTATAATGTTGAAAAAAGGCTGTCCCCTACGACTGAGTTTCTGAAATCAGTAGGCCTAACACAGCTTGATATTCAAAGAGTAGCAATTAATTATCCTTCAGTTTTGTGTAGAGATGTGAACAAGGTTCTGGAACCCAATTTTGCTTATCTGAAGAGATGTGGGTTTGACGATGGACAGATTGTAACTTTGGTAACGGGGTACCCACCTGTTCTGATAAAGAGTATCAAGAATTCTTTGGAGCCTAGGGTCAGGTTTTTGGTGGAGGTCATGGGGAGAGGTATTGATGAAGTTGCTGGTTTTCCTGACTTTTTCCGATATGGTCTGAAGAAGAAGTTGGAAAAGAGGCAAAGAATTGTGCAGCAAACAAAAATTGAATGCAGCTTGAGTGAGATGCTGAACTGTAATCAAAAGAAGTTCCAGCTGAAGTTTGGTGTGGTCGAAGGTTTTGCCTGAGGTGACATGGTTTGTTCCTTTCTTTCGTATCATTTATTTATTTGAAATCTTTTAGTCGAAATGATCAAAGTATGTTTGATTTATCAGTCTGGACTTCAATATACTCATTTATAGCCACTGCCAGAGTATTTAAGGATCCAATGGCTATATATGATACAGAAAGAAAATGCTTGATTCAATATCACATTGTAACTGCAGCATGGTGGTCGTAGTGGTCTCAATTACAAGTGGACTGCATGATCAATTCTATGTTTTTCTTCAACTTCGTCTTTCTATTCTTTTGCTCCTACAACAGAGAAACTGTCTATCAAAGTCTTGATGGTATAATTTCAATTATCCAGAGAATATATGCATTTTATTGCTCAATTCCATTCAAATTTCAAAGAATTCACTTTCATAATTGAGGAAACTCACAAATTTTGGTGGTGGTTATATGGCAACTTTTAAATCCAAATTAAGGGGACTGTTCACTTCTGTAGTGTAAGGAGATTGCAGTTTCGCAAATAATTTTTCTAGGAAAAATTTGTGAAGGAAAATTTAGGTCTGACATTTAATTTGATGCATGCATCTGTTCTTTATGAGCTCATGAATATTTTGCCATTGTCACGCATTGGTAGTGATTGTAGTGAAATATGTAAAGATTTATCCTGCTCGAATATACCTATAAGGTGATGGAGAAATTACTTTATAAGACGGATAGGTACTATAAATGCACAATCATCAGTCATGCATGTAAAGTTCATAATAAATCATGATTTAATTGTATGGTTAGTACTGTCCTTAACCATCCTTGGGTGCAAGTTCACACTTTTGATGCAATCCTTGCTTACAAGACTTGATTGTTATTGCTAACTTGTTTTAAAGCACTTTTGTGTTGTTTTTGATTTTTGTTTGATCCAAAATTTGTTGGTAGACAGAAAGCCAAGAGAATAACGAAAAAGGGAATTGTTTCATGAAGTTTTTTTTATTAATTTAAAAATTTTCATTAAAGCATAAATGCAGCGACTAGAAGTTATAGGAAGTGGCCACAAATTGTGTTGTAAGCAATTTGGGTTCGCTTCAGCTTTCTTTTGCAGTTATGGACTGGTGTGGTCAAATGGCGGATGGTTATATCTGTACTCTAATTGGGTGTATTATGGTATGATGGTGAAGGACAAAATTGTTAAAAGAATTTTTATTGTTTCATTTCCTTTTTTTTTTTTTTTGTTCTTAGCTTGCAATTGGTAAGGAAGGATGTCACTTTATTATTATTTTTTTTCAAAAACTCCCAAACAAGGAGTGAAAGATGTCATCTCTTCTTTTCTATTTCCTTCTTTCTTTTCTTTCCTAGACTCCCAATCAGAGTGGTATTGTTGAATTTGAGAGTTTGATGCTTTAGACTCTGTGAGTTTTGGAAATGGGAGAAAGGAAAGGGGATTCATGGAGAGGGGATTGATGTGCATAGCCTTTCTGACTGGGTGCAAAGCTTGCAGCTTCCCATTGGAGTCAGCTACAAGGAGAAAAGCTTTTGTGGGTGGGGAGGGGAAAAAAAAAAGAAAAAGAAAAAGAAAGTCCTATTCATGGAAGGGGGAGAGACTGACTTTAATCAAGGGTACACTCTTTAGTCATCTAGTTTACCTCATTTTCTTTTCCATTTTCCTATTTCAGTAATTGATAGATTGCAATGCATTCGCAAGAGTTTCCTTTGGGGAAATACAGTGGAGGAGTTCAAGTATCACCTGGTTAAATGAGGAGTGGAGTGTATTTATAGAGCATATTTGATGGATCCCCGGGAGGGGCAATTCTATGTTCTTTGGAGAAACAGCTGTGGGGAAACCATGTTGATGCATCAATTCCCAGCGATTTTGAGCTGTGGCAGTGGAACAAAGAGCCCACAGTATTGATAGTCTTGGAAGGGGGAAATCAGGCAGTACTAATTTGATTGCGACTTTTGCCAGAAGGGCCCAAGTTTGGGAATTGGAAGCATTCATGGAGTTCTTTGATACCATATACAGCACTAGGGTGGATAGACAAGCTGAAGACAAGGTCTCATGGGCAACCTCAACAAAGGAGGCCATGTTTTTGTTAGCTTTATATTCAAATATATTGGATGGGTTTTAGCTTATTTTGTTTTACATACCTTAAACTTGGGGAACATTTGACGAGTTGAAATTATTTTGATTAACCGACGATACATAACCGTAGGAATGTTTTTCTTGCAACAGATTCTAGCACGTCAGATCAAATTGTTTCCAGATTTTGAGTTCAATTCTGTCTGATGTTGTGGCTGGTGTGAGTTCAATTGAGAGGGTGCATGTATCTCATGAGCTCGTATTGCACTCTCTCTTTGTGTTGGTAATGTTTTGGGTTCTATTAGATTGAATCTTCCATTTTGTGGGCTCTTGTTGGTTTGACATTAGGAGCAACATCAGTTGCTTCGATACTCTTAGACCTGTTATATGGAATTAGGACTCCTACAAGCTCTAATTACCCGCTGTTTGGGCATTCAAATCCCAATTGTGGAGATGACCAAAGCTTTATTAGGCAGTCTTTATCAGGATTGTGCCCTCTATAAATAGGTCAATTCTAATATTTATAATTGGTAAGCTTGATCTCTTTTATTTTTTTTATTTTTCATTTATGATTCATTGCTTGTGTTCAAGTGTTACCGTCGATGATATTTCCTCTTCTACTAGATTCCAAGCTCCCCTGTTTTTTTTTTTTTTTTGTGAATAGTAGCCCTCTGTACAAACTGCGAAGGGAATAAGAATGATCCCATGAATATAAAGAATTTCATAATAAAATTACAAAAAGGCATGCGGCACAAATTTGGGAGGGTAAATATTGTTATTTCCTAAAATACCCTTTATTAGTATTGTGCAATGATGTAGTGGACCATAGGTAACAAATATTGAACACAAATAAGTAACAAATATAGAATAACTCAGTCATCGACTCCAGTGGGAGTTATATGCCACAATGATCTAACAGTAACAGTGGCAGAAGTGATACGGAGGCTTCAGAGACCAAGTTAAAATCCCATAAACAGAATACAATTTAATAATCATAAAAGAGAACCACGTATGTTGGCTCTGCATGCCCATGCAGAATTCCAGCAGTGTCTACATTCACCTACAATGGCAATACATATGCACGCATACACACGTGCGAGTCTATTGATGATCAAAGTTATATTATACACAAAAAAAAGCAAATTATAAAACTGTGCAAAGCATCATTTAGGGCACAAGGACCGCGAACACCATCGATCTCAATTTGGTGCCCATTGTTACACTTCTCTATCTCTTCTCTCAACTTAGAAAAATCTATGTTAGTTAGGAGATTCTGACCTCATATGCAATCTTATGCTAGTGGATTTTCAAAGTTGGAGGATCAAAATATAAAATATTTAGCATTACGGATTCGATTGGAAATTCACTATTAGTACGGGAACTCATTCTTCCCTTCCAATTTTAAAATTCCTTTATAGGAACTCTTTGTTAATAATTCTTTATTTGCAAGGATCTCACGTATTTTTCTAGCAGAAATCGGCAGATATTATAAAATCTTTAAAGATCCCTTCCGATATTACTTAGTAAAATTTGGTACTAATTCAGGAAAGATGGGATTATAGCGTCATGAAAGAAGATTTCTCGGGGGTAAAATTATAGGGAAGCCAACACCATATAAATTGTGGGCAAGGGTTGTAGGGTATTGTCACAAATCAAAGGAATTTTCAAGTCTGAGAGGGGAGAAAAAAAGTGAGAAGCAATGGGCACCAAGTTGAGATCTTTGGCGTTCGTGGCCCTTGTGCTCTCACTGATGCTTTGCACAGGTTTGTGATTATTTCATTTCACAATAAATTAGTTTTCATATAATTTGTGCATCTTGGGTTCTGTTCACGGGATTTTAACTCGATCTTGTTCTTGTTGTCGTGAAAACAAAAAAAAAAAAAGGAGAATGCAAGAACAAGGAAGCATGCAAGTGTTGCTTTGATAATCACATCGGGAGCTGTCGAGTTGGAACGGATGATGAGAAGTGCAACAAAATGTGCCTGGAGAGCAGCTGTGGGAAGGGTGGCCGCTGCAAAGTCCTGGGCCACAGAGCCCCAAACCACTTCTGTCATTGTTACTGTTAGATCATTATTATGGTTCAGTTTCATTCTAGTCATGATTGAGTGGTTGTTATTCCTATTTATCCATTATTTTTTTCTAGGATTTATTTTTGGCTCCATTGTATTTTTCTAATTGGTCAATAAAATTTCCTAAGGACAAGAATGTGCTAGGAGGAGCGACCTCCACTGCATACTCTCCATTTGTGCGGGAAAATGAATTTTTCATTTTAAAAGGAGGTGATTGCAGGGGTCGATTGAAGAGAGAGAGAATCTCGGGATTCAATGTCAAAGAAAAAAATATTGAGGTTCAACTTTAAAAAATAATAAACTTCAGGATTTAGAATATCATTTGTCTGATTAACACGGTGGGCCTATAATTTTTTGAATTTAAAAATTATTAATTTATAAAATTAAATAATTTATAAAAAGTCCTACATTTATAGAATTGGACATCTAACCATTCTTCTCTTTTAACGTCAGTCTCTTTCTCTAACCCTTTTTTTTTTTTTCCTTTTTCCCCTCATAATAGATTGTTAAGGTTATTCCATTTCCCGCGTCCTTGACTTTGATCCGCGTCCTCAACAATCCAATTGAGTACTTTTCGAAATGCGGCGACGACAGCACGCATTTCGGGTAAATGTCAGTGGCGACGTCAACAGCCCCGGTTCCCTCTCTTTCTCTTAAACCATCTGCATAAATGAATTCCGCAGTTACGTACATGCCTTCGTTTTCGCAGCCATGGGCATCTTTAGTCGCTCATGCTTGTTGCTCCCTCTTCTTTCCCTCAACCTACTTCTCAATTGTCACACCCTCTTCGGAGCCGACACCATCGCCGGAAGCACCTCTCTCTCCGGCGACCAAACCCTCGTCTCTTCACGCGGCGATTTCGCCCTGGGGTTCTTCAAACCAGGTAAATCCCCCAACTTATACTTAGGCATATGGTACAATAGAGTCTCCCCCCAGACCCCAGTTTGGGTTGCCAACAGGGATCGACCCATTTCGGATAAATCATCTGCTGAATTGAAGATCCAAAATGGTACTTTGGTCCTCCTTAATGGAACCCACACCCCTGTTTGGTCCACAAACTTGGAAAACCCCCCCTTTTCCGGATCTCAAGAACTAGAAGCCGTTCTTTTAAATTCGGGGAATTTTGTTTTCAGGAGTAGGAAGAACACATGGAGAGAACATCCAATTTGGCAAAGTTTTGATTACCCAACACACACTTGGTTGCCTGGTAGTAAAATTGGGTTTAACAAGCATGGTGGTAGAAACCAGATTCTTAGTTCGTGGAAGAACTCTGAAGATCCCGCACCGGGCCTTTACTCGCTTGAGCTGGACCCAAGTGAGAGCGGCCAGTATTTCATCTTGTGGAACAGGTCTATACCGTATTGGATGAGTGGGCCTCGGAGTGAGCGGCTTTGCACCTTTTTTCCTAGATCCCAATCGCACTATATGTATAATTTCAGCTACGTGTCTAATGTAAATGAGAGCTATTTCGTGTATTCACTGTATGACACATCAGTCCTGTCTAGATTTGTAATGGATGTTTCCGGGCAATTGAAGCAGGAGACTTGGTCGGAGGTTACCCAGCAGTGGAAATTATTTTGGTCGCAGCCAGTACAACAGTGTGATGTTTATGATTTCTGCGGCGCTTATAGCAGCTGCAATCAGGATAACTTACCATTTTGTGATTGTTTGACGGGTTTTCAGTCAAGGTCTGAGAGTGATTGGGAGTTGAGTGATTACGCTGGTGGGTGTGTGAGGAAGGCCCCTTTGGTTTGTGGGAGTAATAGTATTGCTAATGCAGACAAGGATAGGTTTTCAGCGAGTTGGATCAAGAAATTGCCGAATAATTCGCATTCTGTAACATCAAGGAACGCGGAAGAATGCGAATTCGCTTGCTTGATTAACTGTTCTTGCACTGCCTATGCCTATGAGAGTGGTAGGTGTTTGATTTGGATTGGGAATCTGTTAAATCTGCAAAAGCTCTCACAAAAAGGTGATAGTAGTGGGAAAACCCTTTATATTAGAGTTGCTGCTTCACTGTTTCCTCGTAAGAGTAATAAGGGAAGCGCTGTTGGTATTGCAGTGGGTTCAGGTGCAGGGATACTGGCTCTCTTGGGCCTCGTTCTGGTGTTATTCATAACACGAAATAGCAAAAAAACGGTTGTGTTTCCCCAAGCGGCCTGTGGTTCATTGGTCACATTTGGCTATAGGGAGTTGCAGGCCGTAACGAAAAATTTCTCAGAGGAATTGGGGAAAGGTGGCTTCGGTTCTGTTTACAAAGGGACATTGGCCGATTCGACTGTTGTAGCTGTGAAGAAGCTTGAGAGCATAAGCCAAGGAGAAAAGCAATTTCGAACTGAAGTCCGCACGATTGGGATGATCCAACACGTGAATCTTGTCCGGCTTCGTGGGTTTTGCTCCGAAGGAGCTAAGAAGTTGCTAGTCTATGATTACATGCAAAATGGTTCCTTAGATGCCCATCTTTTTCATGGAAAAGATTTGAAAGTGTTGGATTGGAAAACAAGGTACCTGATTGCGCTTGGCATAGCTAGGGGATTAGTTTATCTCCATGAGAAGTGTAGAGACTGCATCATACACTGCGATATAAAGCCGGAGAACATTCTTTTAGATGCGGACTTGAGTCCAAAAGTGGCAGACTTTGGGCTTGCGAAGCTCGTGGGGCGGGATTTCAGCCGCGTCTTGACAACCCTGAGAGGCACAAGGGGCTATCTTTCTCCGGAATGGATTTCAGGTGTAGCCATTACAGCAAAGGTTGATGTTTACAGCTATGGTATGATGCTTTTTGAGTTCATATCAGGAAGCCGAAACTCTGAGGCTTCCAGAGATGGGAAGCCTAAGTTCTTCCCTATTTGGGCTGCGAACTTGATAGCTGAAGGAGGTGACGTCCTTGGTTTGTTAGACCACCGGTTGGAAGGAAATGCCGATGCAGAAGAGCTAATGAGGGTTTGCAGGGTGGCTTGTTGGTGCATCCAAGATGTTGAAACTAACAGGCCATCGATGAGGCAGGTGGTTCAAATTCTCGAGGAGTTATTGGATGTGAATGTTCCTCCGATCCCGCGATCTCTTCAATTCTTGGACAGCTCGGAGGATATTGTTTTCTTCACCGAGTCGACGTCAGGTCAAAGTTCTCAAACTCAGAGCAGCTAATCGGCTGTTTCTTCTCAGTCCAAGAACTTCAGCACTTCATCCCCAAGTTCAAAAACCTAAACAGAATGAAATGATGATATATAGAGCTGAAGGTTATTGCTCTAGCCACTTCTTCACTTGTATATACGCATCCTGTAATAGTATCGTTTTATCTGAATTTCTGCTTCTGTCACAATAAATCTTTTCCTATGCTTGACCTCTGGTTAGTCTGGGTTGCAACAATTGGGGTTAAAAATGTTTGTATGAGCCTTGTTGTTTTGACCCGTATATACGTATATAGATAGTATGTCATAATTATATGCACTAGTTATGGAGGATAGGTAGCCATATCACTCGTTTGGTTAGCCGGATGGAACGTAATAGGTATTTTATAAAAATATAACATATAAGACTTAATTTCTTCATTAAACACAAATGAAATGGTTACTCACATGGGCTATGAGAGGCGGTCGGAGCCTTTTGTGGGTATGTTCCTTGAAATTTTTACTTTTTTTTACATTAAGTTTAGACTTAAAACAAGAAAATTGATAATCATATGTATTTAAAACCCATATTTTAAACTTTTTTGGACCTCTTAACAAGTTAGGCCACATATTTTAATCTCACACTTACTCTCACTTCCTCCCACATACACTTATACCTCTGTCATTGACCCTTCAATATATGACATTTTAGTAAAATATCACATCTGTAGGAGGGAGAAAGTGTAGACTTATTGCTTAAAATAATGCTAAAAAAAATGAAATTAAAATTCATTCTCTTGCAACTTAATTAGATTAGAGAAAAGGGAAATTAAAATCCTCTAGGATATCACCTTGCAGATTTAGGGTTGAAACTCTCATAGTTGTTAGGTTGGATACATATTTATTTAGGGGAAAGTCTGGTACATTTGAAAGTGATCAATTTGGTTTCTGAAGTTTATGAAAGTGCTCAAATTGATTTCGAAACTAATGGAATTATTATATTTGGATAGAAAAATAGTAAAATTCGGATCAATTTGGCCATGCTCAAATAAGAGAGATCGATACTAACGCAAAACTTGGATAACTAAAATGGCAATTGGTGCTTATATTGTTGACCTCGAAAAAATTTGATCATAATGTGTGCCGCACGATGGCTTCCTTCGATGAAACTAAAGATTTGGGAGTCACACGAAGAATATGTACCCGCCAAAAGCATTGCAGCAGTATAAAGCAAAGTGCCTGGGACTAATGATCATACAACACACACAAGGACGCTCTTACATGCTCCTCGAAAAGTCTTCCAAACTTCTCAAAATTTTGTCCAAGTCTTCGTTTAGGGTCCATGAACTCAAAAGTTATGGACAGATCCATTTATTAAGCCGTGAGGAAACATGACTTGACGCCGTGATTGATGCAGCAAAGCCTAGAACCATTTATTTTTTATTCTGGGGGAAATTATACATAGCTTTCCTGTATTTCGATCTCGTTGTAGGAAACTTTCCTATGATTTAAAAATAAGCACATAGGCCCCTGTGGTTTTAATGGAGTTGCATAAGTTAACTTTTGCCATCAAATCTAACTAATTGTTCTTAAAAAAAAATAGGGTGTTCAATAGGAAAAATAATAGACTTCAATTTCCTAAATTATCCAAAAGTAACTCCTTACCTTAATCACAATAGTTCTCAAAGAAATAGTCGTTTTAATAATTCTTAGCCCATAAAAAAACATATTTATTATACCAAAAAAAGAGGCATTTGTACGTACACCTATGCTTTTGTTAAAAAACTTATCTAGACGTTTATAATATTCATATATCCGCTTCTAGCCATCATGATTAACTGGAATTAAAAATATATAATCCCTACAGAATATATATTTTTTCAAGATATAAGAAGTATAAAAGTGTCAATTTATTTGGGTACTACTACGATAAGAGTTAAGAAATTAGTTTATGGGTAATTTGGGAAATTTAAGTCTTTTTTTTTTTCATATTAAACACTAAAAAATTTATGTAAGAACAAACCGTTAGATTTGATGGAAAAGTTAACTTTTACAAGTCTATTGAAACCATAAGGGGGTCATGTGCTCATTTTTAAACCACAGGATCGAACCACAGGGAGATTAAATGCAATTTTCCTTTTATTTTGTATTCTTAATAAATTGTGCAAAATCTCATATATACTAAATCGAGAAGTTTGGAGGGAGAAGAAAAATTACTCCAAGGAACCAAAATGAAAGATCAACATATAGATGAGGTAGAACAAAAAAAAAAAGTAAAAAAGAAAAAATGCTACGTTTGATAGAAGGAGAATATATTGAAAAGGCCTCAAATTTGCAATAAAGACCTCGTTCGATGAAAATGACAAGTTTTATTGAATGATAGATGCACTACAAGTGGATGGAACCAACACTGAAAAGGGTAGCTGTAATATCAAACGGATTATTCCACACGATCACTTTATTTAAACCTATTGGGAAAAATCTTTGACTTTGAAAAAAATAAATTCTCGCAGGCCTGATTTGATTTTCCCGGATCGAATTTGTGAAATTGAATGGGAAAGAATTATGGAAGCAAAATAAAATGAGAAATCAACACGAGATTTTCTACTTGAAAAACCCTTGGGTGAAGGGAAAAATCATGGAACCGTCGCCCACTTGAACCTTTCACTATGATAATAATGGGATCACATCATCACCCCAAGGTGGATCACTCTCTCAGATTGCACAAATGGATTGTGCCTTCAATCGACATAGGGTCGTTGTTTTCTTGATTTTTCTTTTGGGGTTTTCTCTGTAGACCAATTGCTTGTATACAAGCTTTTTTTTTTTTTTTTTTTCTTTTAGGGGTTTTCTCTCAGCAAGTAGAGAGATAAGGAGATGGGTGGCAAAGTGAACTCAGTTGTGGCATTGGCTCTTGTCTTGGCTTTCATGCTCTCCACAGGTTCACTTGTTCTTTTAGGTTTGTATTTTATCACCGAAAAGAACAATTTGAGAAGAAAAAATGGAAGGGACAAATGGTGGTACATGCAACATAAGCGAGATATACCTTATTATAATTTATAAACTTCATAATAAAAAACTCGTAAAAGGAAGCCGTGCATCCTCAATGCATGTGCCATACTAATTGTTTTTATCTTATTTTAATTAAATTCATTTTTGCATTTTTAATTTGTTTTGTCCTATAATTGATCAATTTGTAGTACCGCTTGCACGAATAGTGACCGTGGAAAAAGAGGACTCTGCAAAGTCTTCGATCGTGTGCCCCCAATTCACTTCTCCATTGTTACTACTAATTTCGAAGCCCGTTCATTGGTAAAAAGAAATTATCATTCAATGTCCATTTTCTAGTACCAAGAATAAGTATTAACGTGCCTAGCAATAAGTTTTAACATTCTATAATAGGAAGCAAGGACAGGGTATTTGATATACCAATTCAATCCAACGTTACTAAAACTAGAAGGAGAGCAAAAATAAATGTATGGCTTGAAATGCTTTCAAGGCCTCACCCATTAATTTTCTTGTACTCTATAGAGTATGCGACTCTGGTTTTATGTCCGTGCATTTGTAGGGAGAGAGGGATTGCTTCGACGAGTTACAGATAAAAGATCAAAATTAAACAAGAGGTAGAATAAGAAAAATGCTACATGCTATAGAATGAGAAATATATGAAGGAGGGGAAAATGAAAACTTTTATTGAATGATAGAAGAAATTACAAAAGCATCACACCGACTGTCCCACTATCGATGGATTGTAGGACTCGAGAAAACACAACTTTATTAAAACTTTCATATGAGAATCATTTGAGAAAGGCTTTTAACGGCTCATTTATTGTATGATCGTCATGATCATCAAAATTAGCAATAACAATGGCAGTAGTGATTTGGCGGTGGATGCGTGAGGACTTTGCAGAATCCACCCTTTCCACAACCACTATTTGTGCAAGCAACATTGCACCTCGAATCATCTGCACCTGGGATACAGCTCCCGATGTGATTGTCGGAACAACACTTTACGGCCTGTCCTTGGCATTCTTTAGCACAAATAAAGGAAAAAAATAAAAATTATATTAAAATTTTGAAATATAATTTAATCAAAAAAAGGAAAACGAACTAATGAGATTAGTACGAGTACTATGAATGCAAGGCTTTCTACTACGAGACTTTCGATTTTGAAGTCTTCAATAAGGTATGCTTTTGATGAGCGGACCCTCTAGGAAATTTGTCCCCAAACTTTTTTACATACCATCTTTTTGTACATTTCGCATCTTGCATATTGTCATTCTTTTTTCTTTTTTTTTTATCTCTCTATTCAATTTTTTCATTTTACACATAAATTAAAATTTTAAAAGAGGAAGGAAAAATTGAACCTGTGGAAAGCATGAGAGCCAAGGCAAGGGCCAACGCCACCACTAAGGTCACTTTGCTACCCATCTCTTTCAATCTCCCTGTATTATTCTTGTTTTATCTCAATTCAGCAAATAATTGCTTGAGACTGTGCTTGTGCTTTGAATAAACTTAAAGCCGGGGCTCTAATTTATAGAGGGTGTCTCTTTCCCATTGCATTCTTTCAAATACGTAGGAGATTTGGCATTAACTCCACCTTTCTTCCACAAAAGGAAATAAATCAAACACCGTGCTAATTTCATGCAATAATATGCATTACGAGTTGAAATTGGAGGGATAGTTTGGCTCAAAGCACCTTGGGTCAAACCTCCTTTTCTTCGGCAGATTCTCCTGTTTAATGGTGTTTGGAGAAAGGGAAATAAAATAAAATTGCCACTTTAGAGAAGAGGGGGAAAAAAATAGCCACAATTCCACCTAACGCGTAAATGTTTGCTTGGCTATTCTAACTATACCGATTTAAATAGCATACAAAAATATAGAGGCGCTACAATTTTCATGAGGTTTGAAAATCTGAACTATATTAATCTGTATACTGAAATTTTGATACAATTTTTAAAGGCCTTGACTTTTTTTCTCTGGATTTAAAGTACAGAAATATAGAATTAGCAAATATTAAATCTCATGAAAACAAATATATCTACATACTTTTGCATATTCTTTCTATCGATACGGTTAAGATTTTTAAATAGTATCCCAAAATTCTAAAAGTAGGTACATTAAGGGATAATCAAGTAATAGCGTGTTAGGAGGAGGCAAATCCAAAGTTGAAGACGTGTCGCGCGTAAGCAAAGGCGGGGGAGGTTTAATATGTTGCTTAACAAGAAATTACAATATATTGGTTGCAAAAAAATCATTGGAGATGTCTTTAATGAATTAATTGCAATATTTGTCTTGAGAAATCTATTGTGATACTTGGCGCCCATGTTAAAATAGTGGCCTATTTTTAGAATATAACTGCACACATCGAAAGAGCACTAAAAAATAAAAGCCTATGTTATCTCTTCATCCATAGAGTATAAATTTGAAAAATTTACAAAAATGAAGATTGAAGCTTTCATATTTTTATTTCTTTTAATATATAGATGAAGGATTTATAAATTATATGAAAATTTGAAAAATGGGTAAATTAGATCCAACCCGCTTTTACCAGGTTTATAAGTATCCACGGGTATCCGTTTTTTCAGTCTATTAATGATGTATTTCTAATAAAATAATCATCTTAAGAGTTTTTTATTTGTTAAGATTTCATTCCACGACAATATCAAAAATACTGTCATCCATAGAAATAGACTAAAGTAATGGGGGTGGATATGAACTCTTTCTTTAAATTTTATTTCTATTTTTTATGAAAGAGCCTAATAGAATGAGGAAAAGGGAATGAAAAATTAATTTATGGTTCAATGCAATGAATAGTCGAACTCCTAATCAGTACTCTCTTAATATATTCCATTATCTAATGAAATTAATGATTAGTGTTCATTAGTAAAAAAATTGTCGTGACATGTCAATTTATTGTACCAAGTATAAGTACTGATATACTTTTGATTTTCTTGTAATTGGTTTTATAAAAAATGTCGACCGGCGGCCATCTACTAGTCAACCGACCAATAGTAATTTTGGAAATCTCAATAAATTTTGGTGCTTTCCTTTCAAGGTGTATGTAAAATGTTGAGTTGCATGCCTCTGTTATTAACTTTCTTTTGAATGCATCATCGGAAGATATGCATATGCAAGCACTGTGCTTCAAGATGTTGTCCCCATGGATATTGAACTCAAAGAGCTTTCCCTCTTAAACCGCCCTCATTCTTTTATGAAGTTTCAAATTATTCACTTGTGCTGCTTTGATTCTTTCTAGGGGCATTGGTAGAGCAACAATTAGTGGGGAGTAGCCTTTCGTTCCTAACTTCATGGATTCGCTTCCTAGCTCTTCCAGACCTTAAGTATGTGCTTCAAGGTCATTAGCATTACCACAAGGGTCCGTTTATACCTTGGGCTCAGTGCATCAGCTATAGCACATTGGTCTTTCCTGGATGGTAACGAAACATTCAATTTTTAATAATTCTAACCATCGGCTTTGCCTCATGTTCCGCTGCTACTAAATCTCAATTTATATTTTCATGGCTTGTGACTTAGTACTTTTAGCAGAACTGAAATCTCCCAAGAGATCAAGTATCTTTCCAAATGAGCTTATGTGCAGTGCACCCCAAGAAGATGAAAGACCCGACCCGAAACCATATGTTTTGTGTTTTAAATAAATCGTGCAAATTATAATTTATTCTGAACCGAAAAGTTTCCGAATTTTGTTAAAGTAAGGACACAAAGTATCTAATATACTTGGTCAGTCCTGGTTAACGAAATGAGAAGGGAAATAAAAGTAAATGTATGGCTTTAAACACTTTCAAGGCCTTGCCCATAAATTTGCTTGTCATACATACAGTATGTGACTCTCGTTTTGTGTCCATGTTTGTAGAGGGAGGAAAAAAAAACCGACCCTTGTCTTATGTCCGTGTTTGTAGAGGGAGAAAAAAATATTGCTTCAAGGGGTTAGAGATAAAAGGATCAAAATTAAACAAGAGGTATAATAAGAAAAACGCTACATTTTATAGAATGAGAAATATATGGACAAAGGCCTTATGCATGCGAGAAGGGCCTCTTTGGATGAAAATGAAAACTTTTATTGAATGATAGAAGAAATTACAAAAGCATCACACCGATTGTCCCACTATCGATGGATTGTAGGACTCAGGAAAACAAAACTTTATTAAAACTTTCATATGAGAATCATTTGAGAAAGGCTTTTAACGGCCCATTTATTGTATGGTCGTCATGATCATTAGAATTAGCAATAATAATGGCAGTAGTGATTTGGCGGTGGATGTGTGAGGACTTTGCAGAATCCGCCCTTTCCACAACCGCTATTTGTGCAAGCAGCATTACATTTTGAATCATCTGCACCTGGAATACAGCTCCCGATGTGATTATCTAAACAACACTTCACAGCCTGTCCTTGGCATTCTTTAACACAAACAAAGAAAAAAAAGGAAATTATGTTAAAAAATTGAAAAATAATTTAACCAGACAGGAAAACAAAATAATGAGATTAGTACGTGTACTATGAATGTAAGGCTTTCTACTACAAGACTTTCGATTTTGAAGTCTTTAATACAGTATGCCTTCGATGTGCTGACCCTCTAGGAAATTTGTCCCCAAACTTTTTCACATACCATCTTTTTGCACATTTCACATCTTGCATATTGTCATTTTTTTTTATCTTTCTATTCAATTTTTTCATTTTACACATAAAATAAAATTTGAAAAGAGGAAGGAAAAATTGAACCTGTGGAAAGCATGAGAGCCAAGGCAAGGGCCAAGGCCACAACTAAGGTCACTTTGCTGCCCATCTCTTTCAATCTCTTTGTGTGTTTGTTTCTTTCCTTTATCTCAATTCAGCAAATAATTGCTTGAGACTGTGCTTGTGCTTTGAATAAACTAAAAGTCGGGTCTCTAATTTATAGAGGGTGTCACTTTCCCATTACATCCTTTCAAATACGCAGGAGATTTGGCATTAACTCCACCTTTTTTCCACAAAAGGAAATAACTCAAATACCATGTCAAAGTTCATGCAATAATATGCATTACGAGTTGAAATTGGAGGGATAGTTTGGCTCAAAGCACCTTGGGTCAAACCTCCTCTTCCTCGGTAGATCCTTCTATTTAATGATGTTTGGGAAAAAAAAAAAAGTAAGAAAGAAACTACCTTAGCGACAATGAAGGTAGGAATATAAATGAATAGAGAGCTTGTAAATTTGTTTAGGTTGAATTAGTACGTGCATACTTGTCTCTTTGAGTACCGGATGTATTTACAAGAAAATGCACTTCAATAATATCTATTGGGGTCAACAGCAGCAGTAAATTTTTTGAGCAAAGAGCACATTTGTCAAGATTGTGAGCATGAGCATGTTTTAGGTCCAATCTAAGCGGCAGTGTTCAGACCCTTTATGAGAAAAGACTGGGTCTTGTCCATTTCTCAAAAAAAAAAAAAAAGTTTTTATGGATATTTATCCATGAAAATTTTACACTTCTAGATAAAGCAAAGGACTTATGTTTAGCTTTTTTTTTTTTTGTTGGAAATTGCTGTATCTTGCGCAGAAGGTAATTCAAGTAACGAAAGCATGTTCATTGCTGAAAAAAAAATTGTTATTAAATATCAATTCTTGTAATTATTATGGAAACGTGATCATTGCTAAAAACTTGTTATTAAATATCAATTCTTTAATCAGCACCAGGTTAAAGCGTGTCCATTTAGAACGTTTCAAAGATATTCTGGTTGTTCTGATTTAAATAACATACACAAACACAGAGGAGCTATAATTTTCATGAGATTTGAGAATCTGAAACACATTAATTCATGTATTGAAATTTTGATACAATTTTGAAGGTCTTGATTTTTCCCCTAGGATTTAAAGTACAAAAATATAGAATTAGGACAACATTAAATCTCATGAAAACAAACACATCTCTATACATTTGCATCTTCTTTCTATCAATATGCTTAAAACTTTTAAATAGTTTCTCAAAACTACAAAAGCAGGTGCATTGTGGGATAATAAACGTAAAGCGTATTATGTGGAGGCAAATCCAAGGTTGAATAAGTGTCAGAGCCTCTTTTGTTTTTTGTTTTTGCATAAACAAGGGCGGGGGAGGTTCAACAATTTTCTTACCAAGAAAATCACAACATATTAGTCACAAAAAATCATTTGAGATTAATTGCCATATTTGTCTTGAGAAGTCTATAATGATATACTCACACGGAAGAGGCTCTATAGTTGGGAGCCTGTTTGCTGGGCGTCCATCTTAAAATAGTAGCTTTTTTCAAAATATAACTATACAGATTGAAAGAACATTAAAAAAAAAAAATTGTTATTAAATGTGTCTATTTTCTTGTACCAAGTATAAGTATTGATGTACTTTTGATTTTCTTGTAATTAGAAAGAAAAAAAAATGCACATATCCATCATCTACTAGAAAATGCTAAGCTATGTGAAACGTTAACTTGGAAGTCTTGATAAATCTGGGTGCTTTCGGGGTGTATTAAAAATGCTGAGTTGCGTGCCTCCTTTATTAACTTTCTTTTCAATGCATCAACCGTAGATATGCATGCTCTAGTACTGAACTTCAAGATGTTTTCTCGATGGATATTGAACTCAAAGGGCTCTCCTTCCTTAACTGTCTGTATTCATTTTTGAAGTTTCGAATTATTCACTCTTGATTCTCCCTAGAAATATTGGTCGAGCAAAAATCTATGGGGACGCCTAACGTCACCGATTCAGCCCCCCCAGCTCCTTTAATTCTTTGAGCATGTACTTCGAGTTGGGTAGCATTATCGCGAGGGTCCATGCATACCTTCGACTCAGTGCATCAATTACCACGCTGGTGTTTCTTGGATGGTAATGAAGCTAGCAGCAATTCAACGATTCTAACCGTTGCCTTTGTCCCACGTTCGGTTGTTATTAAATCCCAGATTATATTTTCACCGCTACAGATGCTCATCACTTTGTACTTTTAGAAACCATATGTTTTGTGTATTGAATAAATGGCACAAAATCTAATTTTTTTCTGGATGAAAAAGTTCTCAAATTTCGTTAAAGTAAGGACACAAAGTATGTAACATTCCAAGTCAGTCCAGGTAAACAAAATGAGAAGGGAAACCAAAGTAAATGTACGGCTTGAAACACTTTCAAGGCCTGGCACATCAACTTGCTTGTTATATACACAGCATCCGACTCTCATCTTATGTCTATGGTTGCAGAGGGAGAAAAAAATTGCTCCAAGCAGCTACACATAAAGGATAAAAATTATACAAGATATAGAATACGAAAAAAGCTACATTTTATGGAACGATAATGTATGAAGGAGGCATTGTGCACGTGAGAAGGACCCCTTACAATGAAATGACAACTTTTATTGAATGACAGAAGAAATTACAAAAGGACCACATGGACTCTCCCACTATCGATGGATTGCAGGACTCGAGAACATAAAATTTTATTAAAACTTTCAAACAATTGTGAGAATCATTTGAGAAAGGCTTTTAACGGCCCATTTATTGTATGATAGCCATGATAATCAGAATTAGCAATAACAATGGCAGTAGTGATTTGGCGGTGGATGCGTGAGGACTTTGCAAAATCCGCCCTTTCCACAGCCGCTATTCATGCAAGCTGTGTTGCACTTCCCATCATCTGCACCTGGGATACAGCTCCCTATGTGGTTGTCGGAGCAACACTTCACAGCCTGTCCTTGGCATTCTTTAACACAAATAGAGAAAAAAAAAGAAAAAGAAATTCAATTAAAAGAAATCCAAAAGCAATTCAACCCAAAAAAAGGAAAACAAAATAATTTGATTAGGCCCGTTTGATTTATGCTATCTTTACATTGGTTATTTGGTACAAATTATTTCATGTTTTTGTAATACTAGATTTTTCTGAAATTAATAATAACGCTACCCAATGGATGCCGGCTATGGGTGAGGTACACTAAATTCTATAGGGTGTTTGCTTAAAAAAAATAATAATAATAACAATAACAAAAACAACAAAAATAATAATAATAATAATAATAATAATAATAATAATGATGATGATGATGATGATGATGATGATGATGAGATTAGTACGCGCACTGGTAATGTATGTATGGCTTTAGAGTTGCGGTCAAAAATTTTTTAATAAGGTATGTCGCCCATGCTAACCCTTAATCCCCCAATTTTTTTTTTTATTTTTGAGATTACGTTCACGTATACCATCTTTTGCACTTAGTCTTCTTCTTCTTTTTTTCTCGATTTTTTTTTTCACTCACCCAATTAACTAAAATTTGAAAAGAAAAAGAAATTTTTGAACCTGTAGAGAGCATGAGAGCCAAGACAAGGACCAAGGCCACCACCAAGTTCGCTTTGTTGCCCATCTCTTTCAATCTCTTTGTGCGTTTGTTTCTTCCTTTTATCTCAATTCAGCAAATAATTGCTCGAAATTGTGCTTGTGCTTTGAATAAACTTAAGGCCGAGGCTCTAATTTATAGAGGGTGTCGCTTTCCCATTACATTCTTTCAAATCTGCAGGAGATTTGGCATTAACTCCAGCTTTCTTCCACAAAAGGAAACAACTCAAATAACATGCCAAATTCATGTAATAATATGCATTATGAGTTAAAATTGGAGGGATGGTTCGGCTCAAAGTACCTTGGGTCAAACCTGTTTTTCTTCTGTAGATTCCCCTGTTTAATGGTGTTTGGAGAAAGGGGGAGAAAACTAACTATAGAGAAAAGGGGAAATAATGGTGACAATGGATGTAGGGCTGCAAATGATTTACAGTTTTTATGAGATTTGAGAGTCTGAAACACATTAATTCAAGCAGTTAAATTTGGTGTAATTTTCGAAAGCCTTGATTTTTCACATATTTTAAATACAAAAATTATAGAACTAGCAATATCAAATCTAATGGAAACAAACATATCTACATACTTTTACATGTTTTTATATATGATTTTGAATGGTAACCTAAAATTGTAAAAGTAGGTATGCCGATGAATAATGCAGATAAAGTGTATTAAAAGGAAACCAAATTCGTGGCTAAAGGCGTGTTTGTGCCTTTTGTTTTCTTGCGAATAAAATTAAAGTATATTAGTTGCGAAAAATCAATTGAGATGTCTCTATTGAATTAAGTGCCGTATTTGTGTCGACAAATCTGAATGATATACTCGGACAGAAGGGGCTCTTAATGGTTCGCGATGAAATTGCATAAAAATCGACATGTCCTCTATTATAAGAATGTATGGATGGGTTGTCGAATTAGCTTGATCCTTTTTCTATTTAACTCATCTTAATTTTGAGGTGGGTGGAGAATTTTCTAACCCAACTTAAGGCTGATCAAGTGAGATGTGTATATTGTGTGGGGGAGGAAGGGGGGGAGTGGGCCAAAAATGAAAACTTGATCTACCGATTACAAAACAAGATTCAATCCAATAACAACTAACATACATACTAAATTAACTCAATTCAACTACAAATACATTAGTGGAAAAGATCTACAAAGCTCAAAACTAATTTTTTAAAAGTCGAAATATGCATGCGAACTGAAAAAATTGCTCTCCTCGAAAAGCCTTTTTTTTTTTTTTTTGCTATTTAAAAAGTTGAAAGCAATTTTTCATAAGCTTGTCCAAGCTGATCCTAAATTAACTTAATCTAATACATTCGCAATGAACATAACAAGTAAATAAAATTGCAACAAACATACTAATTCAACGAGACTTTGAATTATAATACAGTTTGAAAGAGGAAGAGGAATTCAAAACATATCCAAAGCCTAATGAAAGCATTTGTTCAAAACAAGTTAAGAACAAAAATGCTATTGTCGTCATTTCCAATACTCCAATGGCCATCTCAAAATTAAGGCGGGCGGGTGGTGGGAAATCTCCCCCAACTCACCTTAATTTTGATGTGAGTGAAGAATTTTTTTTTGTTCCACTTAAGATGGGTCGGGTGAGATCGGTGGAGCCGACAAAAAAATGAAAATTTATTTTATCAATTATAAAGCAAGATTCAATCCAATCGTATCTAACATGCATACTAAACTAGCTCAATGGAACCATGTGTAACATACTAAATTAACTAAATTCAGTCACAACTAGCATCCTAAAATTTAACTAAATCCTACAAAAATTTAAATACTAAATTAACAAAATTCAATCACAACGAACATACTAATTCAGCAACACCTTCAATTACAATACAATTTGAGACACTAATTGAAGACAAATCCAAGACCAAATGAAACCATTTGTTCAAAACAAGTTCAGAACATAGTGCACTTCGCACTTGGTGATTATCACTTCCAAATACTCCAATGACAATGCCAAGGAAGCTCTATTGAAATAGAAATTTTAAAATTAATTAAAATTTAGTGTTGGGGGCGTTATGTGCCATAATTTAACTCGCATTCATTCGATCAAAAAGGACATATAATACCCCGTGGTTTTTATCCGACGATGCCAACATAAAAAAAAAAAAAGAAGGGTGGGTGGGGGGAAGGGGGGTTTCACCTAATTTTGCGTGAGTTCGTCTCAAAACAATGCGACACAGCTTTTGCTAAAAATGACAAGTAGCAAAGACTATGTCGTTTCGAGACAAATTTACAAACTCCGTGCTCTCATAAATTCAACTGTAAAAGGCGAATCGTTGAACTCAATAGGACAATTTTAAGGAATTGACATCTAGTGAGAAGTTGATTGGTGAGGAAGTTTTCCCGGCGACGTAAAGCGAGAGTTGTGCCGCCCAAGGATGGTGGCAGTAGCTCGGCCTCCTATTTCCGCAGTTTCTTCCAAACGACCCGTCCTTTTAGCCTTGATCAGCTCTTGAACAAGGTTCGCGTTCGTCTTACCTTTAAAATTCAGAGCCGGAGAACTCTCCGAACCCCACGGTATGACTTCTTTCTCCTCTCTAAATTTCTCATAATGTCATGGACGCATTTATTCTTAAACTTGATGAATCAAAGTTCGATGACTCAAAGTTCGATGACCTCATTAGAACCGTTTTCCCGAATTAGAACCAAGCCTACAAAAGCTTATCTTTGGGTCGAATCCTAGGTTCGTACTCTCTTTCATCATAATGCACCTTGGACGTCAGAGATTCCCATGAATTTCATTCAGATGGTGTCTAAAATCCGCAACCTGTTGTTATTGTATCTTGTTCGTTGCAATTATATTTCTACTATAAAAACATTTGAGTTTTTCTTACCATCTAAGGCTCTTGGACCGATAAAATTGGAAAAATTTTGAAATACCAAGTATTACTATGGGTAAGCAGATTGGCTATCTTCTCATTAAAGCGAACTGAATTATCATTTCTTGACTTATCTCTCCATAAAATTAGGATCGTGTGTTTAGCCTTTTTTCTATCTCTTATTTTGGCCTTTTCGTCATTTTTTCTGACAAAAAAATAAAATTATTATTATCATTTACAAATTCATTTTATTTAGTACCTCTGATTAATGTCATGTTGGTCAATATTTAAAAATAAATTAGCAGCTTTAAATTCCGTTTTAGTTAAACATTAGGCCCGAAAATGTTAAGCGGGTTTAAATCTAATGGGCCCAGCCCAGCCCAGCTCGATGTCTTCTGAAGAAGAGAGAAAAGAATCAGAAAACATGAGAGCACATAGAATCGAAATCTTTGGCGGCTCAACGAAATCCTTTATACATAGTCCCCATTTTCTTTGGTGGATCCTTCATCCTAACCCGAATACTGACTTGCTCCCAACGAAATCCTCGAGGAAGAGGGAATTTCTGAAACTGATCGCAGAGAGAGAGAGAGAGAGAGGGAGGGGGAGGGAAAGAAATGGTGCTATGGGAAATCACATTGGGGACGGCGTATTTTTTGGGTCTGAAACGCTCTTACAGACTCGCTCTTAGGATGCAGCGTCGCCTTATCAGTCGTACGCACCCTAGAGTCCGCGGCTTTGTTCAAAGGCCAGTTCTTGTCCCCTATCTCTCTCGCTCTCTCTCTTTGATCCTTCAAATTTTATTTTATTTTTGCCACTTTCATTTGCTCCTGTTGGTTCCTTGTGATATTTGTCTTTTTCAAGCTCTATGATTTACATTATGCGTTTTCCCGATATGGGTTTTCGTCCTCTGACCGGAGATGGGCATTTTCCCAGCTGATTCAGGATTCTGAATGGGCGGATTTATTTGTTGGAACATTGGTTTATTGACTTATTAGGAGGGTTAGGCCTCATGGATAATAGTTTTTTCTTTCCCACACATGATTTTTAAGTTAAAATGGTAGACATATCAATGAGTTTTGGAAAATAGGATTTTGAAAGTTAATTAGTTTTCATGTATAATAGAAAACACAATACATGTTTTCCAAATTTTCAAGAATGCAAAGCATTTAGAGAAAAAATGATTTCCAATGCATTTTTTTTTTCTTTTTGGTAAATTGATTTCAAATGTATTTGTGTTGGCTTTTTTTCGAGAAAAAGGTAAAATGTTTATCATACTGAAGGAGCCATTCTCGGATTTTTCTATGGGCTGAGTCTTTCTCAGTCTTCTGGTTTTCAGATCCTGGATGGGACTATTACTGTAAAGCGGGTTAAGGTGTTGAGAGTTGAAAATCATGATAACCTAGCGGATATTACCTATTATTTTCATGTGGAAACAGTAAGTTATGGTGAATCCTTAAAAAATGATTACTATAGGCTGTGTTATGAATTCGACTTTACCGAATCCTCTAGGTGGGTCTGATTGAAGTGATTTATGAACGTGGAAGAGTAACCTTGGGATACAAGTGCTGTTAAATCTTTGGTTAGGCTTGAGAGTAGTGTATCTTTCAGTGCTGAAGATCAGGTTAAGTGAATCACCCTTAATGACTTTAATTGTAGATGTCAATTCGTGAACCAAAGAGCTCATTTCCTCGCTTAGTGAGTTGAATCAGATCATCAATCATAAGATTCAGTAACACAACCAGAATAGCTTTGATTTGATTAATACCTCACCAAATCCTTCCATATTCTTTCAAGGCATATGAGATCCTTTTTTTTGGTCTTCTGTGTTCTTCTTCAAAAAGAATCTCCCAACTTTATCATCATTACAGCCATTAATATTGTGCTACAATTTGAAGGGAGAAAAATATTTTTTCTTTTTAAACCTTGGCCTTCTTCTGTTTCCAATTTCCCTCCCTTAGGTGATATTTTAAGTTCCTTTTGTTTCTTCAGCTTCCCTCTTTCCATGCTGTTGCAAATAAGACCTAGAATACTCTCCATAGTTTAGGGGCACACCCACTCAATTACAAATTTATCAGGAAGTTTCCCAATGGGTTGTTTTTTCAGCATTGACGGGATGTCATTAAACATAGTCTTTTGAGAGTTTTGAGGAATTCCATGAAAATGGTATTGTAATTTGTAGTAGGGCGTAGAATCTACTCCATCTTCTGTACTTCCATTCCTAAAAAGGATAGATCCATGAGGATGAAGGATTTTCGGCCTATTAGTTGTCTATAATACCTCAGCAAAGGTGTTGGCTAATAGGTCAGCTGAGGCTTTCGGACACGACACACTACGCAGTTGCTTTAAGTGGGGGTGTAGACAGATTTTATGGCTTAGTGGCCGATGAGGCTAAAAGAAGATGTAATAATGGGGTAGTGTTTGAAATAGACTTTTGACAAGGCTCATGATAGGTGCAATTTCTTTTACCAATCAAAGGTTATGGGAATAGATGGGGGAATTGGTTGCTAGTTCCCTCGAACTCTTTTTCTGTTTTACTTAAAGGGGAGATTTCAGGGCTGGGAGGTTTATGGCAGGGCAACTTGGTCCCCCATTTTTTGCTCACTGTTGTTGATGTGTGAATAGACTCATCACTGGCTCTGTTGAGAGGGGCATGGTGCAGTGTTCTAAAGTTGGGAGGTTGGAGCAGGTGTTTACCACCTCCAACTTGCTGACGCTACCATCTGGTTCCTCCCAGATGAATGGGCTTGCTAGGTGTCGTTTGAGGAGACATTGGGATTGGGAGGGTTGACTTAGATTTTGTCTTGATTGTGCCCAACTCCCTCCACCCTCCACCAATAGCATTTGGCCGGGGAGTGGAGAAAGAGTGGAAGAAGATAAAAAATGTTTCTTATGGGATGTATTAATATGTAGTTGTTCTTCCTGTTGATTAACTTAATTCTCCCTTAATAAGGGGTTCAGAAAGCTTCTCATGGCCATGGCACTAGAAATTGATTTTCCACTCTTTGACATGCATGTATTTTGATGTCATAATCAAATGGACTAACTTTTGGTCTCAAAAACATATTGGTGCTTTCTCTATTGGTGACAAACTGATGGGGCCTTTTTTTTTTTGCTTTATAATATGGAGCCGTGTGCAGATTTCTTATTTGTTTGTTATATTGAGTGGTAGTTCCTGACTAAGAGACCTTAACAGTTGTTCATTCTAGACTCAGGAGATCAAGTGATGGGCCTTGGCCCAATGGTTAAGTGTAAAGCCAAACTTGAGGTCACCAAGTCACCTGATTCAAATCACTTAAACGGTTTATCCAATATATATATATATATGTGAAGGTAAAGTTACATACATAATGCCAATCAGGCTCAGTGTGGCACAGGACCCTTGCGCACTTGGTGGCATATTTATGTTCTATTCATTCTGCAATCTGGAATTTTTTTTCTTGATATATAGACTTACTTTGAGTGATCTTATACTTCGTTTGGCAGAGATAAAACAAAACAGAGGTAAAAGATGATGGATTAGTGTTGCTGGCATCAGGCTGTTAGGACTATTGTTTGTCTGTTGTGTTCGCTTTCATGTTGCACAGACTTTGAGCATCCAGCGTCAATCAAATGGTTAAAAGGCCTTATTTTTCATTCCTAGTGTAGCGTTCCTGAGTACCGTGATATTTCCAAATCTTGAATTGAGCTGTCTAGTTGTTACTGTTTTCTTTTCCTCAAACAGGCGGACGCGTGCTGTATTCGATGTGGCGCTCAAGGTTCACAAGAACATACAACAGAGAGACATAGAAGTTGGTCGGAATGTTGGCAACTGGATTCTCCGGTGGCTTGACCGGATGAAACCTTCGGCTCAGATACGAACTTCCCCCCCTAAGAGTTCCCCACATCCTGGCATTATGAACAACAGCAACATGACAAAGCAGGGAACCAACTCTTCTGGACAAAATGCTTCTGGAAGCTTCCAGAGGTGGAGTTCGAGGAGCGATAGGCATATGTTCACTTCGCCAACAAACATCTGGTCAAAGCCCTTTGCAATGATGATGCGGCCGCCAATGCCTGCCGGCTCCATCTTCCAGCACCGACACATGTGGACCGCTGGCCCTGAACTTCCAGGATTGAACCATGGAAGGGAGAGGTTCGATGGAGGGATCCGGAGGGACATACTGCAATGGATGCAGCGAAACTGAAAGATTCTGTGGAGGACTTAACATAATACAGTCGGTGCTCGAGACTTACAGTAATGAATTCTGCCTTTATTTCTTGTTTTCTTTGCTGAGTTTTGTATAGGGAGTCCCTGTTGCTGGTCAGAACTTTCAGTCGGTAGAGCTGGTTTGCCTTCTGGCAGGGGCATTGCTCTTAAGAATAAATGTTAAACTTTGGCTGCGCCATTTTTTTATTAAGTTTGGCTAAACTTCTCGTTGTTATTTATTGCTGTTTGTTGTTGGGAAATATGCTTTTATTTTTGTTATTGTCGTTAATATGTTATGATTTTGTGAGAGCTTGGTGAATATAGTGTGCACGCTTGGACATTTCCTAGTGTAGCACAACATCGTCTTGTTAAAACAAAATTTCACCATAATTACAAAATGATGTTGTTTTATGGTGCTATACTAGGAAATGTCATGGTGCGGCAAGCTCCGAACACTTATTTTGTAATGCCCGTCAATTACACATTCACAAGATCCTCCTTTGACAAAAAAAAAAAATTTTCTGAAAAGTCGAGATGGGAGAAAATCTTTTTCGTATCAATAACCTTTCTTTGACCAAAAAAAAAAGAAATATTTATGAAAAGTGGATATGGGAGAAAATTGACTTTGAAATAGTGGAACCCTAGTATGGAGGGAGCTCCATGAATTCCAAGGCCTGTTTGATTATCCAATCGAGGGCTTAAAATTGAATAAATTTAACACTTGCAACATTAAGTGTGTTTGAGATTGATAATATATTTAGTAGCTATAATTTAAAATGATCAAAATTATCGTTCACATCGAAAAAATCGGGCTCTCCCTTGTTTCTCTTGTAATTGCAAGCTTTCTAATGATCATTATTGTAAACCTTGCTTTATAATGGGTTGGCACCCCTTATTACCTTTCTTTGAATAAGAATTTTCTGATCCAAGAAAATAAAAATTGCTTGTAAAAAGTTTTCTAAAAAAATTAATTTAACGCTAACTTAACTATGTAATCACTTAAAATATTAGGCCATTATGAGAGAAACAATTCTTCTTCTTTTCACAATATGTAGGGAAGAAATTCAATATTTTCAGCATTAGGGCTAAAATAACCAAATAAATAATCAAAAGCTCTTCTTCCGGAAACAGACGAGTCCGATTCATTGCTGTCGCCTTTGAGGTGAGTCTCTCTCTCTCTCTGTATATCCAACCTTTGCTTGTCAGCCAGTCGATCTAATTTCTTGCTTCTTGTTCTTCTTGTTTCTGGTACGGATTTGAATGGAAATTACGTAGGGTTTGGGTACAACGTAATTTAGTTTTCGTGTCTGCGACTGGAGCCGTAAACCTTTCTGTCTTGTTCGACCTCCTTTTTCTCTCTTTTCCTGTAATTGTATTAAATTGAAAGATGTTTTAATTCAAGTAATTCTCAGTGCTTATTGGGTTTTTTCAATTAATTTAAATTGTCAAAAAATTATCTACTGTTAGATGTTTTTATTCTAGGTTTTATGACAAGGGAATACGTATTTTGCAGATTCTCAGCGTTGTGTTTATGAAGGATTTAGTTTATTGTTGACTTGCTTGTTTACATTTGATTTGTGATTTTAAAATGCTTTGTGAATGTCATTTGATCTGCATATCATATGATGGTTGTTGTATTGATTTGAGTGAGAATCTTTCATGGTGATATCTTGAGCTGTGAATTTGGTGGTGTTTTTTTTCCATGCTTTTTTAAATCTTAGTTTTTCTTCATATGGTATATATGTAAATATGTTGGAGCTTGGAGAATCTCAGCCCAAGCTCATCAAACTACCTCAGTCTGGCCCAAAACTATGTCATTTTAATTTTAAAAATCTAAGAAAATGAGTTCCACTTATCGAATCTTTATCAATACGACGTGTTTTTGGTGCCCAGCCCAGACTTCGGTAACTCCCTCAGCGTGGGTTGAGATTCTCTTTTCATATTGTGCTATTTGTATCCTGCTGTTGACACGTGCATGTGTTTTCTATGAAAAACCGAAGCAGGCTGCTTGAATTTCTGACAATAAAGAGAAAACAGAAGAACTCTTTCCTACACGCATTTCTATAAATGGCCAACTGATGAGTGAGGGATACGTGGTTATTTTACCCTACCAGTTCAATAAGAAAAATTTACCTGCAATGTTAAATGTGGTATAAGATTAGTTTTAATTTTCTGTTCCTTTTTTTTGGGGGGAAAGATGTTGGCAGAAGATATTGATCTTATTCAGAAAAGATGAACAGATGATGAGATTTTTTCAACTAGCCTTAAGCATGCTATGCTACATTTGGAATACGGATTAGAGCTTGGTATGTCTGGAGTGATGGTGTTGGAGTAACTCAAGGGATACGTGGGATACTGTTGCTTTAATGATCTGTTAACCTCTGTGTGTTTAGAGATTAAGACAACAAGTTGGCATAAGTGGGGATGTTGGATCCAAGTTGTGGTCATTAGAAGAGAAGTATTGGGGGCGGAAAAATCGGTTTGACTTTTTTTTTTTAATCCTATGCTCTTGCGATGCTTGCCATATACTGAGCAATCTTTGCTGGCGGCATATCAATTTGGGCTTTTCCACACCATATTTTGATCTGCCTCTTCTTCCATCTGGAATTCCCAGCAAATCCTTGACTCCTCTTAATAAGCTCAACAAAGCGATGTGTCGTCGCATTTCTAGTGATTAGTTGAAATTTCTGGCAAACTGAGCATATATGCTGTTAAAAATATAACTTGCCTTGTAAATACTCTGATCAGCATGTTCAATTGATCCAAGTTTATGATATAAATCTTTATTTGAAGGAATCAGTGCATCTTTAGATTATATACCTTCCAATTTTGGCTCAGAGATTAGCCATGTAGTTGAGCTTTAAAACAAAACAGTGATCTAGGGGGCAAAAGGCTCCCTGTGTCATATGGAGTTAGATTAGGGTGTCAATTATTTCATGGGGTTTATTGCATTGTGCATTGCTCAATATTTGTGCAGATATATACATATAGTGAATGTATGTTGTGATGGATGATATATTTTTTATTGAGAAACATACATTGGTTTGGGCTGTATGCTTCCTGTCCATGGGTATGAAATATGAATAGTGTCATTATTAAGCCGTTTACAATAATTTTTATTACTGGCCTTTCTTCCCAAATTTTACTTGCTTCTCGAGTCAATGATTGCCACCAAAATCTTTGTGAGTACATTGTGTGCAGTTCACAAACAGCTCATATGGGAACATAATTTCTAAGAACCATTGTAGATTGGTATAGCTTTGGATTATGGTGCTCTTATTATTCACGTGTAATGTGCAAATGTCTATGTGGAAGAAGTTGAGCATAAGTTTGTACAATTGTTTGCTGTGGCATATCTGACTTTGGTCAACATGCAGAATTAGGCAACAATACAATGCCTCAACTAATATCTCATGATGTGTGCTTAATTCAGTTATAGTTTATTTATTTTTTATTATTGTTGTTATCTGGGAGAAATTTTGTTAGCATAATGTAATTTTTATTTCTTAAACATGTTTCTTTGCTTCTATTTTCCTTAATTCGGGTATACAGGGTGCGGAAGCAGCAAGCACCTACCTCAATGGAATTAGCCGACAGAGCAGTTGGGTTTCTGCTATCGTTCATCAGCTTATCCATATTCACTTATTATACTTTCTGGGTCATCATCCTGGTCAGTTCACATCTCATTCAATTTGAATTTCCTCACTCCCTCTTCAAGCTCTCTTCGATTTGCAGTTTACAAATAACTTAAATTTTTTTTTCCAGCCATTTGTAGACAGTGATCATTTCATTCATAAATACTTCCTGACTCAAGAGTATGCCATACTTATACCAGTCTTTGCTGGTGCCACACTTCTTTGCCTTGTGTCTGTCTTTATCGGGCTCGTGATGCTGAAATCCAAAAAGAAGAAGTCTTGATGCAGGTTTGTTCATCAATGAATCCTCCATTTTTCAAATGAAAAAACAAAAAACAAAAGAAAAATGAAGAACTTGCAAAAAAAAAATGTCCCTAGGCCTACAATGCAACTTTTGTTTGTCATACAAAATGTCTAGTGCCTGACAGAACTTTGTTGTTTGTTATTATGTCCTTTACTCCAAAATGTGTATTCTCTTATGAATTTTCGTAGATCAGATGTCCCTTAAAATCTGTCAGACTAGACACTAACAGTCCCCTTCTGGGGAGATTTAGTTGCTTGGAGGAATGACACATAATTGAGGATGAGATTATGATCATGAGATGTTCAAGAAAAGCTCGGCCGGCTGTTTGCTGTCATTGTTTTGTTCGTGGTATAAAATAGTTAGGGACGAAGAGTTCATAAGGAACAACAATCTGAAAGGAACTAATATCTGTTGTCCGGCCTTTCACCTTTCGTCCTGCCGATATCCTACCAGGGGAAAGGCGGGGATGGGAACCCCTACCCTGCTACATTGTCCCTGCTGAAATTACTCGACGACTTCAGGGCAATGCCAAAATTCAAGAGTCACTATTCGCTGAAACATGACATCCATGTGCTTATTTTAGGAACCAAGTGAATCCCAGGATGGTTAAAGCAAACATAAACATGGGAATGTGAGGTGAGACAGACCTATATTTTCTCATTATACTCTTGAAATTTTAAAGTGAGGTGACAAACAGAAAGCTTATGATCATCTAAACATATCATACCGGTTGATGACAGTCTGTCTGTCTCCGTGGGTCAGCCCATTTGCCGCTTGGCAACTTGATGGTTGATGATAGGGTTTTCGATGAACATTTCTGCTGGGCTTGGTTTGGTTTTAAGATGGAACCGCGACGGAAAAAGGGTAAAACGAGCATTTTCCAGTTTTACACCAACTTGCTGAAAAACTAAAAACTTATGGGAATTAGAGGACACCTGAATCTGAATGCCCCCGCTCCGAGAAGTTGTTCTAGACTTGAAAATTCTTATAAAAAATATGCTCCACAACTCAAAATTGAGACTTGCTTTGAAAGATCGTTCTCAGTTTTCCACAAATAGAAACTATTCACCAAGCTCAAAAGAGTTCTCCCAAGATTTGTAAACGACTTTTCGGGAGGAAACGAAAAAGAACAAAAACAAAACACGAGCAGTATATAAATATGAGGTGTGAATGAATACAAAATACTTGTGCCCTTGAGTAAATACACGTCACTCAGTGCAACCCCTACTGAACCAAGAGCGGACTTCCTTCTTTAACAAGCACAAAAAGCCCGCCGTCCCCTCTCGAGATGCGAAGGTCCTCGTCAAGATACGTGGTAAGAAGCCATGACGCAGGCCGATCACCAGGGATCGGAATCTTAAAAGGGGGCTGACCAGAAATCGCACGGGAAAGACTTGCCACAAACTCCTGCACAGGGTTGAGAGCTTGCTGGACCGGAAACAAATTTATTTTCTGCCCAAATACATCCACGTTGTTGGGCAGATCTACGCTCGACTTGATCTCTGGAGGTTGCAGGGTCCCTTCTTTAAATTTAACCTGCAAGTACATCATGAATTTATACCCATCCATCATCACTGGGCCCATATTTTTATATACAGGGAATGTTATTATAAGCACATTGTGTAGGCTCCCATGATACCGAAGAAAATAGATTTTGACCCTTGGATAGAATTTTTCTCATATCATACAATGTAGTGACGTCCAAGCCTCATCCGGTTATGGAATAGGTTTCAGCTAAACAGACAATGCTTCCTCAACAATAGAACTCGTAAACTTTGGTTGTTTGGAAGTAGCATTATCCACAATCAGATGAGGCTCAAATTATACCAATTCGCAGGATATGAGTACAAGTATTAATTCCAGTCAGAATCCCAACTCGGTGGTCTTATTTGAGCCCAAGAGAACGTGCTTATACATACTCATGTGCTAATTATAACACTTTTCTACATTGTATTCATATGTGCGTGTGTGCCAATATGCCTCACTAGAAAGGACTAAATTAATATTAAATATAAATGTTTCTCCTACAATAATTCATATCCATTCCTAAATTTTAGCAGCAAGTATCTTCATCATAGATATTTTAGGAAGTAAAATCGGCTAGATGCAAAAACTGCACCAAGATTGACCACCAACCTGCTGGCGTCTAGCTATGCTTCTATCTGTAAATTTCTATTTGGTTACATGAAAATTATATTCGGTTATATACTCACGATTAACTTACCTGTATTCTTGAAGGAGTTCGAACTTCAATATTAGCAGATGCACTGAAGGAAAAGGTTGCAAAAGGACTAGACAATGTGGTGGAGTTCTCTATGGTGAGGCTGCTGGTGTCTATAACCTGACATATCTTTTCAACCTTCAGCAAAGGAGTATTTCCGGCTGCTAGCAGAGGCAACAACTCAGAAAAGGCCGTATACCTGAAAAATGTAAACAGCCACACACAATCAAGATAAAAGCTCAAAAAGAGCTAATTATCTCTGGTGATGTTCAAAAAACTTTATTTACATCCTAATCGAAAACAGTGTTAAACTAGAACTGTAATTATGAAATATTTTTTGAGAAAATTAACCCCCTGCATGGTTGCCTTGAATGGAACTTTCTATACGCACAATGTGAATGTAAGAACATTAGTCCTTAAAATACCATACAAGTCAGGACATGCAACCAATGGTGTTTTATGGCCTCTTACATATATTTAGGGGCCTAACTTTCATGCAGCTTCAGCACCCAAGTTACGTGCAGCACATACAAAAAGGATTAAAAACAAACAAAACAACACTCAAAACAACATTGTTTTGAGTGTTGTATTTTTTAAAAAATATATATATCACAAGGTATAGTTGCATCTAACTTATGTGCAGCTACTACATATTTGTTTTTTCCTATATTTAAAGTGTTTAGGCGAAGAAGTGTTTTTTGCTGCATAAAATAGAACAGTAGCACATGCTCTATCCTTTACAGACAAACCAAGAGTAGAGATTGAGAAACTGAAGCTTCTCATCATGCACTAAATACTTTGTCATTGATAAGGCATATCCAATACAAAATGAAAAATCAAAACGTTCACCGACAATCATTATCTTAGCATTTCAAGGGCAAAATAAAATATTGAAAGACACTTACCTGTATACAACTAAAAGTTGCACCTTCCATAAATCCTTACTATATTTCATATAATAAGTAGAAATGGAAATGTTTTTTGCCTGGGGAAAACTATAAACACTTATTTTGGAAAATTTACAGTTCCGATGCCTGAAATGTGGGCACAAACTCTAGCATTTAGGTTTTGAAACTTTAACCCCTGACGTTATGAAAATAAGCCAAACAAACAATTCATAAATTCTGAGACTTAAACCTCTGTAAATAAAAAAAATTAGCCGCCTTTATCAGGTGTGGATTCGCGTCCACCTGAAAGTGGTGAATTAGTGATCAAGCAGCCCTCCTAGAAACTGTGAGGTGCTCAGTTCTCTCTCTTGAGAATCACATTCACATAACATAAGGAGAAGGTACAATTATCAGATTCAAATCTAAAACTCGCCTCATTGCTCACATTCATGTCTTTTTATCCTCAGCTATGTATTTGTACCCTAATATTCAGCTTTTCCCATCTGTTTTGCACCTTGAATTTCTAAGCTTCACAATTACCATGACCACTACTTCCAGAAGCTTTATTTTCCTCTTCCTAAGATTAAATATGAAATCATGCCACCTTTCCCGCGCTATGAAAGGCTTTAAGCTAAAAATACTACTGCTATCAGTAATTGAAAGAAATCCATCATGTCCTCTATTGCTCTTAGCCCTTTCCTCGGCTTAATCCGAAGTGGGCATCATTGAGAATCCTTCTTAGAAAATGAGATCAATTTAGCATATATATATATATATATATATATATATATATATATAAAGCAAACCAATTTACAGCACATGAATCAATAGCATTTGAAATAGAAAACCCCTAGCGGCAAGACAATAAACTTACACCAAAACCCACTTCCCATCAAGGAGCCCGGGGGCTTCCACGGGCGCCGGCGTTGGGTTCGCGGCCTCCAATTGATAAACGAGCTCCGAAACCTCCGCCCTCACCTCCGCCCCCGCCCGAAACCCTAGATTGGTCCCATACACGGAATCCACCAAACACCTCTTCAAATCCGCAACCTTATCCTTCTCCTCCTCCCCATCCTCCACAACTCCCACCGCGCTGCCATTAACATTCTCAACCCCATCGCCGCCCCCCCACTCGTCGTCGTCCCTGGAGGGATCCGTCTCCGATAGCCTCGTATACGAAGCCTCCGGCTCCGATTTCTCGCCCCATTCGTCGAATTGCTGCGGAGACTCGGATGGGGTGCCGGAGGGTGGATCGGTGTCTCCGGATGAGGAATAGACGCGGAGAGTGGGGAATCTAGGGTTTTGGGTGGCGGGGAATGATGATGATGATAAGATTGGAGAGGAGCGGAGGGAAGAGAAAGGAGAGATTTTGGCAGGGTTTGTTGTGAGGAAGAAGGGGGGAGTTGGGAGTGCCATTTGTGGCTTGCAGAGATTCGGTGTTGCTGATTTTGTGGTGGGCTTGTGGCGCTAGCTTTATCATTGCTTCCACTGTACCCTTATATGCGTAATGCATGGACCCTTCAAAGTTGATATATCACATTGCTTTTATTTCATCTTCCAATGTTGAGATTTATAAAAATTGAATCAATCCATCATTTTCTTTGAATCATAAATATGAACTGGGTTTGCAAAATAAAATAAAATAAGTATTTCATAAAAATATAAGACGTAGATTACAAAGAGTATGCACGTGTATAAGACATAAGTAATAACTCTTTTCGAGATTCATGTGTGAAATAAGTAAGTAATACTCTTTTCGAGACTCGTGTATGGAGTAGGTAAGTAATAACTTTATTTGAGACTCTTTTATAGGACAGGTAAGTAATAATTATTATATCATTGATTATAAATAATAGCTATTTCTTGTTTATTTTTCGTCTACTCCTTTTCATGGCTTGTAAAAGTAGTTACTTCACTATGTTTTATAGAGATATTACTCTTTATAAATTATATTTACACTAAACACTTATTTCATTTCATTCCATGAATCAAATGAATGGTAATATTAGTGACTAAATTATCTCTTGTTATGCCAATTTGAACTGTCCGTTAACAATAATATCGGCAGCATGAGGTGCTTCACGCTTACTAAGACTTCAAGATGCATGCTCAAATAAAATGTAAACGCCAAGGGGTCGTTTGATTCATGCAATCTTATGTTTCACCCAACATCACATTTTCCGGAATATAGAACTTGGGAATGTGATGCCCAGAATGTGATAATCTTCTTAGTTGAATTTCTTGAAATGTGACATTATTACGTTTAGTATAAACAATTAGATTCAAAAAATGTTGAAGTTTTTCATTCCTACCCTTTTATAAAAAGAAATACATAATATTCATAACATAAAATACGGCAAATTGTTTAACTAGTAAAAAATATAGTTTAAAGTTAGCACTAAAATAAAATTTTTGCGTATTTTTTAAGTTTGAAGGATGAAGAATTTAATTAATACATTACCTAACTAAAAATAGAATTTCTATAACATATTAATAAATTTCTGAAAATAATATTATCAACTCTTTATTATGAATAATATAATTATTTACTAGTGGTATTGTTTTTGTTATTATCATTATTATTAATATTATTTTAAGTTATATGAGTTACGTACTTACATGAGAATTTTGTCAATCTGCCAATCTATAAGGGTGGTTTGACATTTTATTATACATGCACATTCCGGCCTACTCAAAATCTCACATTTTCATCTCTCAGCTCAAGATTGTTAAACCCCCTTTTTAAGAATGTGACATTGTAGGAATCCCACGTTTTAGAGTTACATCAGACGCTGGAATGTGACATTACAAGCACATTTCACACAAATTTCATGAACCAAATGGTTTTAAGAATTAAACTACATTCCAATGGTTTAAGCGATTTGCTTACTTTATGTTTACTAGATGTCGCAAAAATCATTTCCCTTACTTCACCAGACTTAATTGGGAAACTAATTTTCTTTTGCCACATGGATGGGAACAAATTAAAATTTGAGGAATTCCTCTTTTTAAAAATAAAATATAAAAGAGAAAATAAAACAAAACGAAACGAAACTGAGAAGCCTCGAGTTTGTTGGTTTGACCGATCCCGCTCATCTCCCCAACTGTACGACTCATTGACCCCATTTTGACTTTATTGCGAGTTGCAATGGACCCCACGTCCTCTCCCCCTCTGTACATCGTCATTGAATGAAAGTGAGGGGAGGAAACCAAGCCAAAAATAAAATATTAAAAAAAGGGAGAGAGAGAGAGAGACAAAAATGGTTTGACTTTAGGAGAGAGAGAGAGAGAGAAGAAGCGTAACGCCCCCCACTTTTCTCCATTAGGAAACCGCCACGTGTACGAAGACAGTGAAACGTTGATCGGTTTGCGTCGGAAAGCGGTAGAAGTCCGGATTTACCCCCCCGGTACGGTCATCCTTAATTACCGATTTATGCACAGTATGAGATATTTCCATGGATAGATCTCTACAGCTCTGGAAAGAAACCATTACAACCATTATTGCGAGAGAGAGAGTGAGGAGGAAAAAAAAGAACAAAAACCCACCAAAAGAGAAGATTATAGAGAGAAAGGGTTGATTGTGTTTTTTTTTTTTTTTGAAAAAAAATTCCCAGAGAAACGCCAACTACTGGTAATTACTCTGCTTGCTGTTTCATTTAATTTTCTCCTGCTTGTTTTTCTTTTTCTTTTTTTTTTTGTTTAAATTATATGAGGGAGTTATGTAGGAGTGTACTTTAATGTTGTTGAGGAGTGGGTGATTCATGGGCATCCCTGAGCTTCAATAGCCTATATTTGGCTTTCTTTCTGTAAGCTTTGGTTTGGAGGCCGAGGAGATCTCGGGTATGAAAGAGATCAACCCATCAACTTCTTCTTCTTTTTTTTCAAAAAAATAAAAAGTAAAGGTTCAAGGAGTTTTTCAGTTGTTAATTTCTTAAGCTTTTGCAGATCGTAGAGTATGCTTGGTCTTTTCTTCTTGTCTGCTTATGTTTTCTGTGTACTTAATTTTTCTTTTTTATTTTAAATTGAAACGCGCGAGACCGATCTCTCTCTCTCTCTCTCTCGGGAGGAATACAATAACCTAAACCATCATTTTTGTGATGATTTCTTCTTTTAATTTGTTTTAATATTATTATTATTATTAATAAAAAAAATAGGTAATAGAGGAGGAAGGTTGAGAATGTTCGGAGATTGTCAAGTGATGTGCTCCAACGTATTGGGTGGCGGCGGAAACCTAAACATGGTGTGTTCATCCTCATCGGAAAACCTATTTTCCTCATCACCCCTCACAAACCCTAACTTCAACTCCATCTCCACCCACCACCTCTCCTCCTACCCTCCAACTATCATTCCTGTAAGCATCATCACTCTCTCTCTCTCTAATCTTTTTTTCTTAAAATTATTGGGCTTCCACTTTAGCAATGAATTATGATAATTACTGTTATTATTGTATTTCTTTCAACTTTCTTTTTGCAGAAAGAGGAAGTAACAAGAGGAGTGGAGAGTGGGTCGGGGAGTGAACAAGTTGAGTTAGAAGGAGGAGTGTCTGGGACTGAACAAGACCCATTTGACATCGACCAGCAACACCAAGCAAACCCTAACAACAAGAAGAAACGTTACCACAGACACACCACTCGCCAGATCCAAGAAATGGAATCGTACTCTCTCTCTCTCTCTCTCTCTCTCTCTCTCTCTCTCTACACATCTAGATTATTATTGTAATTTTTATTTTCTTTTTTTAGGTAATTATTCTCGTTGATAGATTATTATTATTATTATTTTTAATATTATGTGATCAGATTGTTTAAGGAATGCCCACACCCAGATGATAAGCAACGGATGAGACTGAGTCAAGAACTAGGACTCAAGCCCCGTCAGGTCAAGTTTTGGTTTCAAAATCGCAGAACCCAAATGAAGGTATAACTCAGCTCGCCCCCATTAACTCCTTTTGATGGGTAACAATTCACCGTATTTACTCTCTCTCTCTCTCTCTCTCTCATTTATTACCATGACTGCTATAAACCCTCTCTCTCTCTCTTGAAGTTTTCACTTTAATGGTGTAACCCTAGCGACCACTGTTCCCATCTCAAACGATTCCCAAAGAGGAAGAGATGGTTACTTACGTAGATAAAACGTCAACGTTTTGAACCACTAATTAAAACCCAACCGTCGCTGGCGCTGTAAATTAATGCCATCTAACTGCATGTATGTTGACTCTTGCTCGCTTCTCCCAATAGCTCATAATTAACGGATATTCATGTATTAATTAATTTAGAGTCGTAAATTAAAGGTAAATGATAACGTGATATAGGCGCAGCAAGATAGATCGGATAATGTGATACTGAGAGCGGAGAACGATAACCTGAGGAATGAGAATTATCGGCTGCAAGCGGCTCTACGGAACATTGTGTGCCCCAACTGCGGGGGCCCGTCCATTTTGGGAGAGATCTCTTTTGACGAACAGCACCTTCGCCATGAAAATTCCCGCCTTAAAGATGAGGTATACGTTTCATTAATTATTCTCATTTGGAAGGTTTCGATGGCGCGTAGGACCCATTTGTCGCTCCGGCGCTCTTCGTCATTACATATTATTTTCATAGATTTGAATCATTCATGTCTTCCGATCGAAAAAATTTGATTCTCTTTTTTGTATACGCAGTTAGAGCGAGTGTGCTATCTTACATCCCATTACACCGGCCGGCCGTCACAAGCCATCGGTCATCCACCTCCTCTCCTCCCCCCTTCCTTGGAGTTGGACATGAACATCTACTCGAGGCAATTCCAAGACCCCATGTCGGAAAGTCGCAGCGACATGATCCTCCCCATGCCCTTGATGCACCCCGAGGACTCGCAACTCTTCTCAGCCAGTCAGGGCAGCGATCTACTACTCTCGGATGAAGAACAATCCCTTGCACTGCAGCTCGCGGCATCGTCCGTGGACGAGCTTGTGAAGATGTGCAACGTCGGTGAGCCTCTTTGGATCCGGTGCGGGGAAAATGAGGGTGGAAAAGAAGTTCTCAGCATCGAGGAGCATGCAAAACTGTTCCCGTGGCCGATCATTCTGAAATCGGAGATGTCGGGCGAGGATCTGAGGACGGAGGCTACTCGAGGGAGCGCAGTCGTAATAATGAATAGCGTCGCACTGGTGGATGCCTTCATGGATGCAGTAAGCCTGCTCCTTTCAAAGTGTTTTGCTTTAAGATGAAATTTTCTGTAGCTCTAAACTCACAAAGTGTAGTTTTAATATATGTTGCCATGGACAACAATTTCAGGATAAGTGGATTGAGCTATTTCCTTCAATTGTCTCAAGAGCAAGGACCATTCAAGCTATTACCACCTCCCGCCGTGATTCTGCTGCTAGCAGTTCCCTTCATCTGGTAAGCATATGGATCCCTAATACCATAAATTTTATGCCAAAGAAATGTTGGTCCGTATAACATAGATGAGACCCCAATAAAAAATTGTCCCTTCACAATTTCATTAAAAAGAGAGAGAGAGAGAGAAAAATGGGGAGCCAATTGCGACAGCTTGCCAAATTTTTCATGAAAATGTAAAATGGTTAACTTTTTATAGGGTTACACAACAAATAACTTGGTGCCATGGTCCCATATAAGCTTTACTAGTACGGTTCGAATTCAGCAACAGTGCGTCAAAAGTAAAATTGGCTAATCTTGATCAAGTGTAATATTGTAGATGTACGCAGAATTTCAAGTTCTATCGCCTCTGGTTCCGACACGAGAGATGTATTTTCTACGTTATTGTCAACAGAGGGTGGAAGATGGAGCATGGGTTATTGTCGACTTTCCATTCGATAGCTTTCGCGACAATGTCCAACCTTCCTTCCCAAAGTACAGGAGACATCCCTCAGGCTGCATTATTCAGGACAGAGCCAATGGATATTCTGTGGTATTTCAAATCCTACCCTCTCTCTCTGTATATATAGCATGTACACATTCATCCATATTTTCTTATTTTTTATGAAAGTATGGCATTGAAAATTTTATTTCTTGACCTTAATCAAATATATAGACACATGAATGGATTCATCTGGTTATGGATGAACCAATATTGATGCTTTATTACTTTTTACGCTCTGAGTTTGCTCATAGATCTTACATGACCGTATATCAGTTACAATTATTCTTTTTCTTGATTAAAATGCTTAATGCAGGTTACATGGTTAGAGCATGCAGAAGTAGAGGAAAAACCGGTTTATCCAATATTCGATCACTTGGTGAGCAGCGGAATGGCGTTTGGTGCGAATCGATGGCTAGCAGTTCTACAACGGCAATGCGAGAGGCTCGCTAGTCTCATGGCCTACAAATGTCTCCGACCTCGGAGGTTCATCACTCTTCAGTTCATACTTGCGTTGTTTTTGCATGCATGAATATTGGAGTAATGCAATATATTTTGTTTTTCGAATTAGTCAAACTGTTCATATATAATCTACTTTAAAAAGAATGGAAAATCGCATAATAAACACGATTAATTTATCGGAAAAAATAATAGGGTTTAACCTTCATGCAGCATACCCGAAAAAAAGAGGAAAGGGGGAAAAAAATCAAAACTCAAAATGTGACATATTATTATGCAGTGACATTATATTAATTTTTTCTTAAATAATAATAAAGTGTACTGGTTGTTGATTATAGTGATACCTTCTCTGGACGCGCGGAAGAACCTGATGAGGTTGTCCCAGAGAATGACGAGAACATTTTGCGTCGATATCAGTAGTTGCAACAACCAATCTTGGACGGCTCTCTCTGATTCAGCCGACGACACCGTCAGAATAACCACTAGGGAAGTCACCGAGCCGGGGAAGCCCTACGGCGTGATCCTTACCGCGGTCTCCACTACTTGGATGCCCTACCCTCACTACCAAGTCTTTGATTTCCTGAGAGACGAACGCCGCAGATCTCAGGTTTGTCATGCAATTGCAACATGTATAGTCTCACTATATGTTTCTGAAAAGTTTTCAACTGAGGCGTACTTGTTCTTCTGTTGGGTCCTCAGATTGAATCCTTTCTTCTTAGTTTGTGCAGTTTTTTCTTCTCCCCTCTCAATTCAACTTATATTTTAAGAAGTTTTATTTGGTAATGACCTTAGTACTGAACATGCTTGCATTTTTTTTTCCACTGTGCAGTTGGATGTGCTTTCCAATGGGAACTCTTTGCACGAGGTGTCTCACATTGCAAATGGGTCTCATCCGGGGAACTGCATTTCTCTTCTTCGCATTAATGTAAGTTCTAAGAAAACTGGTGTGTTTGTGTGTGTGTGTGTGTGTGTGTGTAATTTGAGAAGTTGAAGTTTGAGTCTTGAATGGGAGTTTTCTTCCTTTTGCATGCAGGTAGCGAGCAACTCATCACAGAACGTAGAGCTTGTGCTCCAAGAGAGCTGCACCGACGACTCCGCCGGAGGAAGCCTCGTCGTGTTCGCCACGATGGACGTCCACGCAGTCCAGCTCGCCATGTCGTGCGAGGACCCCTCCTCCATCCCCCTACTCCCCCTGGGGTTCGTCATCGTCCCCTCCTCCCACCTCCCCAACCAAGAGTCTTCGCACTCATCGCCCGTTCACGAGGCCCCCAGAGACGCTGCTACCGCCACCGCGGGGTGTCTTCTCACCGTCGGCCTCCAAGCTTTGGCCAGCGATATCCCGACGGCGAGGCTCAACCTCTCTGCAGTCACGGCCATCAACAATCACTTGCGCAACGCGGTGCACCAGATCCGTGCTGCCCTAAGCGGCGGCGCAGACAGTGAGAGCTGCCCGGAGCCGCCCGAGCAATAGATTAAGTAGTCAACGTCCCTCATCACACATGGTCCTCCTCTTCCCTATAAGCTATGGACATTTTGGTCTTCAAATTTTAAAACTTGGGTTTTACTTTTTACCCCCATTTAAATGTGTTCTGGGGTGGGTAATTTGGTAATATCGTGGGTCGGGTAGGGGTTTTTGTTCGGGGGTAAATAAAGGGAATTAGGTTAAGGCGGATGAAGAGGGAGTCAAGAACGCACCAGATGGGATCCTTGCTGGCAGGTAAAGGCTAAAATGCGCGAAGTGGTTATCACGCACCGTTGCGCCGGGCCTCACCATCGGCCAAGAAGGGTAGTGGTTCGGGAATTGACTTCCGCTACTTTTATAATTAAACTGAAGTTCTGTGTTTGTTAGTTGTTAGTTCGTGTGCTTTCTTTTGTTTATTGCGTGGTTTAATTTCCCCCCAAGTAGAATTTCGAGTAAAATACTCTTTTTATCAGTAATAACAAGTAACTAAATTAAAAGCAAGTCAACTGTTGAAAGGCCAAAATTACGGGGATTAGACAATAATTTGTGACTAATTCGGCTTTAAGTTTTTTACTTCATGAAAATAAACTCTCTGTAGGACCACAGGCATTACTATTAAGAAATCTTATAATGCGTTCAAGCATATATGAGTGCTTGCAGTTTAATTGTCACTTTGTCAACCCAGAGCCTCAATCACGGGACAATTGCTGTCATATATAACCCAACACCCTCTTATTTGTTTTTATGAATTTGAATTCCTTATATCCTCTTCTAATGTCACTCAACTGAATAGAAAATGAAAACTCAACTTAAATCGAACAAACTTGGTCGTTTTCTCCTGTTGGTTTGCGGTCATCTATGAAATAAACCTACATAGATTGACCATACACAGTTATAATAGTAATTATTAGTATTATTATTTATTTAAAAAGTCACATGACCGACCATTTCATTTTTCCCAACTTTTGACGAACCAAATCGATCAGTCGATTTGAGGGGATATTTCCTTCTTTTTTTTTTTATCTTTAGAAATAATCGGTCGGTTGATTTTTAATGTTTACCGAAAACCGCAAGAAATCCACGAACGTAGATCCCTAGTGGGTCTGAAAAACAAAAGGCAATTTGTAAGTTGTGTGGTAATAGTGGGTGGGTACTCAATTGTGGGCTCCTTAAATCGTAAGCTGGATATCTGTCAGGCCCAAAAGTCGGAGAGAATCGTGAGTCCCGGCCCATATCATTTTTGGGCTCAAGAATTATTTCGACTTAAATAACACCCAACCCTTTATCACTCATCTCACCTTTCTTCTATGGTTTCTTCATAAAAGAAAAATATTCTTCAGTGATTAGATATAGCTTCTTCCCCCTTTTTTTTTTTTCCTTTTTCTTTTTTACAAAAGAAGCTGATAGTCTCTAACCTTCTTTATATAACTTTAATGTGGAAATTCGTGGGAAAGAGAACTTTAAGCTTAGGTTTCCTTTGTTTTATAAATTATAGGGGAAATTACACCAAAACTCCGGTGTCATCCTTGGAGTTTTAATTATAGTATTTTTCCCATTGAATTTACAGATTATTATTAATGTACTCCTTACCATTAATTATTGATGATTTTCATTAATTTGTATAACTTTTGTTCACTTTTATTCCTCCCTTGATTCCTTCTCCTTGTCTCTCACGGCGAACAAATCATATGCTTATTGTGTCTAGGATGGAATGCAATAATTAGAATTCCGAGAACATCCGGATTTTACTGAAACTTCAAGCGAGATTATTGTTTTCCGAACTACATTATTTTAATACTCAATTCTTTATAAAAGATGCATTCGCAAAAATAAAAACTTGCCTTTTAGCTATTATTTTTTCTTCAAAACAATGTGCACTTATAAATTATTATTTTTTCTAGGAGTTACTTTTATAATAAATAAATTAATTAATTATTTTCTTCAAACCGGAGGCCAATTTCCAAAAAGGAATGGAGTGTTACTGATGGCTACAACGAGAGAATATAAAATCGGATGGGGAAGTTCAGCGGATTCGGCCTTCGGGGAAAGCAACAGAAAACAAAAGACTGAACAATTTTTTTTTTTTTTAAGAAAAATCCAAAAGATTTGGGCCTCTCAAGGGTGGGGGCGGAAAGCTGCGATTGGCTAAAACGTCGGCGTTTGACTGTCACTATTGTACACCCCCTATTGCTTGTGAATGCACACACTTGAATGTGACTGAGGTTCACATGACCGCGGCGGCAAAGGCGGCTTTTACCGTTTTTGAATATTTATTTTGTGCACTTCTGGCATTAATATTTCTTTGGGATTTAAGGATATTTTGGAGATTTTGCACCTTTTTTTTTTTTTTTTTTTTTTTTTAACATTCTGGGCATTTTTTATGTTCTAGGCTTTTGGAATTTTATTTAAAATATAAAGGAGAAGCATCGGAACACTGCCACAATAAAATATTTTAAAAAACAAAAATTACCTATTTTAATTCCTTAAAACAATGTTGCTTTGAGTTTTTTTTTTTTTTGTAAATTACAATCGTATAGATTGAGTGAACGCGAAAGGAAAAAAAGGATATATTAATTTTTATAAATTTTTATTATTCATAAACATCTCGTTCATAGGATCTAAATATTTAAAATAATTATAACTACTTAGATATCCTCATAATTCGCAATATAAATGAGAACTCGATACATAATTAAATTTTATGAAAAATTAACAGCTCATCTTATTTGTCATACCCATTTAATCACCGTGATTAATCTCTATTATTTTAAATAAAATGACTTTATTCTGAGATTTCATAGTAAGTAATTCCTTAATCCTTTAGCCCTCAGGAATTTCCTTTATATTAATTTTAGGGTGAGTTTTTAAGAAGGGATTTTGTGGTGGGGACGTGAGATGGACAAGTCCAAAGTAGGAGGCTTCCCTTTGACCCATTTTGAATTCCTTGAGCAAAAACAATCTTCTCCTCCTTCCTTCTTTTTGTCCAACCAAGATAGAGGTCGTAATTGGAGAAAGAGCCAACAAGGACAAAAAAATAATAATAATAAAAATAAAAAGAAAAACTCATGTAAATCTATCCTAAGACCGGTCCTCATTTTCTTTTTTATGCTATTTAATTTGTATGTTTAGAATTTTTAAAACGAAATCTAAATGACATGGGCTAGCTAGGGGTTGCACGGGAAATCCCAAATTTTTGGAAAAAATCCCCGATGGTCGGGAAATTCAAAAAAGTCTATCGGAGATTGAAATGATTTTAGAAAAATCTAAAAATCAGTTGGAAATTTTTTTGGAAATTCAGAATAGTTGAATTTAAGTATTTTAAATTTTTTCTTCGGTTTCCCACTCTCGCCCCTCATTTTTCCCCTAAACACTGTGAAAATGCAAGTTGGGAAAAAAGCTCAATCGAAAAATTAAATTTCCGATTTCTTGATTGGGAAATTTCAATGGAAAAGTTTCGAGTAAAGGTTTTATTCGGCCAGGAGTCGAAATAAAAAATAAAATTCAGAAAAATATAGATAAATAAAAATTCAAACGAAAAAATTCCTAAATTTTCCGAATGAATGCCCCGGGTGCTTGCTTCCTCCATGATTTAGAAACAATGAAACCCCACAGACTTCTTCTTCCCTTTTAATTATTGCCAATTCGCTCCGATTCAGAAACTAAGGAAATCTGCTCAATCAGAAAATCTTTATTTAATAAAACTTTTTATGACTAGTTTTGCTTTATCATTATTGCCCCCAAACGGGTTGTTGCTGTTCAACTGCAATTTTAGAAAACTTTCCTTACGGTCATCGTGTCCTTGGTCAACGCTCAGAAAAATGGTAGCATGCACTACGAATGAACGAGACCTAATTAGACACTAATGATGTGTTTTTTTTGGATTAACCAAAGTTTCCCCTATATGCATCAATCTTTGTAGGTACCACTGCAGTTGGGTGATTGTTGGGCCACTTTTGGGAGCTTAAAAAACCTGTGGGGGAGCTACCCTAAGCCGACCATTCACCAAAGCTTGCTCTACAAAAAGTTGGTGACGTTTTCAGTTGAATAATTTAATTTTGTGGTGTGGTGTGGTTGGTGGACTGCAATGATAAGGTTGCATATAATTGAATAGTTAAATGGCGTTAGGCTTATCTGTTTTCTCAGTTTTTTTCTTTTAGCTTTTTTTTTTTTTTTTTTGTCCCTTATTTGTTGTGGTTCGATACAATTGAATACGTTGCGTTGATGTGACTGGTCCTCCGCGGAAAAGAACAGTTACGTGTGCTTTAGAAAACAATAGTGCTAGGAAGTTGATGAGAAATGTCTATCTGTCGAAAACAGAAAATAGTCGGCACGGGAAAACAAAACAATCACAAGCACTGTAGGTATTGTGATACAGTACAGTCCCGTGAGAGCGGCGGCCAATTATTTATATTTTAATAAATAAAAGTAATAAAATGATATAAGATGCTGCGTAAGTATTTAGGAATTCACGTAAGCATTACGAGGTGCAAGCTTATTATCCCAATTTGTGTGAACTGCCCTAATTTATAAACAAAATCTAGTTGTGAAAAAATATGGATCGGCCTATTGAAGGTGGGAGGCGGGAGCCGAACTAAAGTCTATTAATAATTTCATTCACTATTCTAGTGATATTGGATGTACCCCAAGGTCCCGCTATAAACACTATATAATTTTAACAGGCTAAATAAAAAGGTCTGTTAAGTTGAAAATAATAAAACAGTACAAATTAAAAAAATCTCATTAATTATTTTAAATTTATTTTTTCCAATCGAAAATTCTCAGAAATAACACAAAGTGTCTGCGTACGTTCGCCTGCTTTTTTTTAACCCTCGTGCTTCATTGACAGGTGCACTTCCGTATCCCCCGACATTTTTTCATCCCACGCACCTTTCTCCTTTGTCTTATTGGAGGAGAGTCCTCTGATTTTTCCCGATTTCGTGTCACGATCAGATCCGTCGGTCAATGACTCAGGGCTTCGGTTTGACAATGTCAACCCCCCAGCAGTTCCCCAAATGTGCTATTTTCAGTTGTGCACGATATGATCAGCATTCTTCCACAAATTGAACTCGTCAACCGTGCCGACAGAGCGCGACCGGGGAAGAGACGCGCCGTTTATGTGTGCTGCGCCAGAACCAATAATTGTGCACGCATTTCCAATTCCCCGTACACACATGAAAGACGCGTTGCTCCCATGAACCTCCCCACTTAATTAATAATTTTATTACATGCTTTTTTGAATAAAAAAAATTTCAGCGTGGCTTCTACGGGAGTTATGAATTATTACGGTGTATTTTCTGCTTGTCGATGAGTATTAGAACCTTTACTTTGATCAATGTAGGGGGTTCGGATACTTGTTCATGTCCAATCAAAAGATTTATCATAATGGCACGATTAGGCCTAAACATTTAGGTATGTTATGATAATGTTTGTTTATTCTGTAATTTAGAATATTTATTTATTAGCCCTATGCTTATTTCGGCTCGATGACGCAGTCTAATGATGAATTGTGAGAATAAGTTTTCATACTTATTGCATTATTTTGGAGTCAAGATACATTTGCAGAATTTGAAAATCTAAAGTTGATTTATAGAGTCATGAATTTTCTAAGCTTAAAAAATATAAAGAATTTATCAATTTTCTTACGATTTGATGATATATATATATCTGATCATTTTTTAAATGACCAAACAGTAGTAAAATTGAATCGTTATCATTATCTTTACCTTTTCATTTTTAATTAGAAGATGGGTATCCGATAATTGTCATGTCCCATTTTTTTTTAAATGATTTCTTTAGTAATTAATGCCTTTATAATTTTTGGGGCCATCCCTAAACGATGGATGCTCAACCTTGGCCCTGTAAAAGTTTGGGGATGTATTATTCTGTGCGCGCCGTAGTTTCTGGGGCGGATCGCAAACCCGATACTCGCGGGTCAAGCACGTTCCCACGTGGAAAGGCGAGTGCATCCAGCTCATACTCGCGAGAACAGTGACATACGAAGGACTACATCGCGTGGCAGCAGTGAGGGGTCCCTCTTATGGTGGCAGTTACGTGGAATCTAATAAAGGGATTGTGTGTCACTTCTCGCCCAATCGATACCTTTCTTCCCGTTTCCCCAAACATATCCCTCCCAGACTCATTAAATTACCAAGACAGAACATTTTTAGAATGGGGTCCCGTGAATGCTACCTTCGTCTACGGTCTACTTCCTTGGAGCGGCTCTGGTTTTTTTGTTTTTGTTTTTTTCTCTTTCTTTTTTTTTCTTTCTTTTTTGTAAAATCGGTTTTGGTCCATGTTGGATCATTTTCCCATCATTTTTTACATTTTCAATATTATGAATCAATTTTAATAATACTAAATCCCTATGAAATAAGAAAATAATTAAAAGAGCAACAAGAGACTTAATATTGAGATTCAAAAGGGATTTTATCTCCAATAGTTCTTAAAAGAACAACATAAAATTTAACTCTGATGTAATTTTATCATATTAAGATTAATAAGTAATTTAGACGTGTAATGAAGATTCAAGAAATATTTATATGCCTACACATTTCGATCTTTCATAAAATCTTGCTGAACCTAAATTAAAAAAAATCAATTCAATTCTTCAAAGGAGGTTTTGAGTCGGGTCGGTTCGGTTTTACCAGTGGGTTTTTTCGGTATTTTCAGATTCATCGGCAGAGCAAATGTCGAAACTACCCACGAGCAAGTGGCTAGTCCAAGCGGGAGAACCGAGGAGGATATTGTAATTTGGATAGTCTTCCGAGTCTGACCAAAGCCGGAAGGTGGGGGCGAAAAAGAGTTGCAGGTGGTCAGCAGTGTCAGCGCGCGAAGTGATTCAGGATTCCAGATCCCCGCGTCTGCGCTGGCCGTTTCCTGGCCGTCCAAAAGCTAAAGCACTGACGAGACCGACGGCCCCGATTCGACGGCGTCCCCCGTTCGTCCCTTTACCATCATCTCTGACTCGAACGCAGGGTAAGGAACCGAGATGACAAGACCCTCCCGTGAGTTTACAGAAACACCCTCTTGAGACCCCTCTGTCCACAGGGGTATTATCGTCATGTCGGCTCGGAAACTGAAGAAACGCGTTTGGTTGAACCACCTAACAACCACCACACCGGCACTTTCCTTCACACTTCTCGTTCCTCCTCATTATAATTATATATTATATATTATTATTATTATTTTGAATTTAGTGAAAACGAAGGGAAAAAAAAAAACTAACTTAAAACTCGGTGTTTTTGATCTTTAACGCGAACAATTTTTAAATGATTATAAAATTATAAATTTTCCTCCATTTCCTCTTTTTCCGTTTTCCATACCCATTCATCTGAGATTCGCCGTCTACTGTTCTCTCTCTCTCTCCCGCATTTCGCCGGGAAACCTCCTCCTCCGCCGGAAAACTCTCATTCCCTCCGGCGAACGGCGTCGGAATCTCACTCGGAGACGTGTCGTTTCCCATCCATTGTTCTTTGGTCTCGATTCGGTCTCGCCCGTGGATCGAGGGGGCGGAGGCGTGGATCTTTGACCGCGCCCCGGTTTCGACGCGTTTGTTCTTGTTATTGCTGATTCTCGAGAATGTGGCGAGAGTGAAGGCTTGTAGCCCGCCGTGAAGGGGAGAGATCGTGATCTAGGGTTCTGTATTTGTTTTCTTCTTTCCTTTTTCGGTTTGCGCTGCGGTGGTTCTGGCTGGCGAAGAGGTAGGAGGCGAAGTGGCGCAGAGAACGAGGTGGGGATGAGATGGTACGTGATTTGAATCCTCTTGATTCTTTTCCTTTGACTTCTTCCTCATTTTCGGTCTAATGTTTATTTGTATATTGCTTGTATTGTTTGGATCTTTAACATGATACAAAATTCCGCAAGAGATCGCTCTGTTTCATTTTCAGTGAATCGCGTGATGTTTGATCTATTTTCTTTCTTAGTATGTTAGATTACGCCTTTCTGTTATTTACCCATTTTCAGATAAAGCGGGCTGGCTTCATATTTCAATTAACTAGTTTATAATTTTTATTTTTTTTAATTTTACTTTTACTTTTGATTGATTTTTATTTATGGGCGGATAATAATCTTTGTTCCTCTGTATTAGTTTTTTTTTTCTTCAATTTATTTTATTATTTATGTTTCTTAAGTTATCTGTCCACTGTTGCATAATACCTTTGTGTTGGTGATGTGGTCGCAGTTGGCCTAACTGTAATTTTGATTTCGTTGACCAAGTTTCATAAAAACAGGATGTCAGTTGAATAATTGTTGGTACGGGTTTTGTTGATGTGTTAGAGCCCCGTACCGTTTCATGATATATTGTTGGTTTTCTCAAATTCTAAATTTCAAATGCAATATGTAAAAGAATTGGGACAAAGAGGAGATGATAAATTGGTGAGGAATTACAGGTTCCGGTCAGACAATTCGTGGATTGTGGAGCTTTGGTCATGCTGAGCTGCAACTGCATTTCAATTTGGTGCACTTTTGCACAGTCAATAATATGTTGGATTTGATGATCATTCAACATGTTTAGTTGCTGTCGTGATGTGTTGAATAGTTGATATTGTTGACATCCATAGGTTTAGCAGTATTGTTGTGGATTAATCTGCACATTATGTTAGGCGGAATGTTTACAAATAGTTCTTTTGGACTCTCTTCCTTTTTAATGGTGCATCCATGATGATAGGCATCAAAAGGTTTTTTAGACGTGCATCTCTTTAGCATAGATTAGTTTCTTTAGTACCTGCTTGATCATGCTTGTACTATATCTATCTGCTTATCAAGAGGTTTTTAGGCTTCACACGATGTTGCATATTTTTAGCAGGTAGAACGAAGGGCTTGTTTGTCTAGAGAGGCTAGAAATGGGTTAGAATTTCTGAAGCGGAAAAGGCTACAACGAATGAATCCAGTAACTGTAACTGAGGGTCCATCTGTCACAAGCACAATGTCCAGAAGTGGGGGAGATGCTTTAAGATCTTCTGCATCAGGTGAGGTAAGATTTCATGGCATAGCAAATTCATTTTGCCATTCTGGAGGTGTTTTGAACGGGAAGGACGCATTTTCAAAGCGCAAGGTGGATAAGTTTGATATGAATGATCTAGAGTGGACTGATAAGATTCCAGAGTGCCCTGTCTTCCATCCTACAAAGGAAGATTTTGAAGACCCTTTGGTTTATCTTCAAAAGATAGCTCCGGAGGCCTCAAAATATGGTAATGCATTTCCGTTTGATTACATCCATGGAAAGAAAAGAGCTACTGAATTAACTGACAATCATAGAACATATGATTTTGATGAGATTTTTTCCAAAGTTTTTAAACTTGATAAAAGAATTAAGATGTACCCATCGGGTCTTATGCTTCTCATATTTGTACTCTTTATAGACTAAAGTTAGATGACATTCTATTATCTGGATGGGTATACATTTTTCTTTGCAAGGAAGAAATCGAGAAGAAGAATATAAAGGAATAGCTGGTTAATTATTTTCTAGAGTTTGTTTCTATTACTTGATGTTTTCTCTTTCAGCATCTTCATGTTTTTGGGTTTTAGATATTTGAAGAATATATTTTTAAATTTTTTTATTGTATATAAGTTAGCAATTCAGGTATTATAGATGAGCATCTGAATCATTTTTTGAAGTGAGTTTGAGTTTCACTCTTGTTACAGATGACATGTACCCTTTTGGATCCTAGTAGCGCAGTTGTACAGGCCTGCCTATTCTCTTGCTCCAAGAGAGAGGATTTGGGAGACATAGGAATTATTGGAGACCTTTCTAGAATAATGGTAACATTAGGGAGAATAAAAAATTTGGGGCAATATGGAAGCATAAACATTGGGAAATTTTAAAATTTTGGGGGCAGTTTGGGGGAAATTTGAGGAGGGGAAGAACCACTGAATTTTGGAGCTAGAAGAAGAGTAGCAGGGGTATTTTGGGGACAGGAAAGACCATCAGGTTCATGAGCACCGTTTCCCCCTCTCAACGGTGCTGTAGAGTAGGAAGATGTTTGCGACTCATGGCTTTTATTAAAATTATCTACGTATACATGTATAACTATTCAATTTATTGGTAGTCTCCAACTTATCAGATAAAGTTCTGACAGCTGTGATTTTGAATTTAATACTATTTAAGCCCTTTGATAATTTTTTGCTCTCAATATTCTCAGGTATTTGCAAGATTATTTCCCCTTTGATTGCTTCTGTTCCTGCTGGGGTTGTTTTAATGAAGGAAAAAGCAGGATTTAAGTTTTCAACTAGGGTACAACCTCTTCGTCTTGCTGAGTGGGATACTGATGACAGGGTCACCTTTTTCATGAGTGGAAGGTGAGTTTCGTTATTGGTGACTTCTTCTTTCTTGTATGCTTCAGGGTCTATATATAGGCTTTGTTTTTCAGGAATTATACGTTTCGCGATTTCGAGAAAATGGCGAACAAGGTCTTTGCTCGTAGGTATTGCAGTAATGGATGCCTCCCTTCTACATATCTGGAAAAAGAATTCTGGCATGAAATTGCTTGTGGGAAGATGGAATCTGTTGAATATGCATGTGACGTTGATGGCAGTGCCTTTTCATCCTCTCCCAGTGATCAGCTTGGAGTAAGCAGATGGAATTTGAAGGTGCCTATCCTGTTTTTATTCCTGTCTCTTTAATTTTTATCATGGAATATAGAATTTAGAATTGAGTTTGTCTTTTATTGTCATGGTATTTTAAGTTTTGTTATTTTGTATATTGAGAATTTTCAATGTGGGCGGTGGAGTCCGGTAAACACAAGCCTCCCTGCTTTGAGAGTATTGGGAATGGTCATTAACTATATGCAGCCTTCCTGTTTCTTTTTCTCTTTTTATTAGAATAAAGGCTGAGCAACAAGTGATCGCTATTGCATGGTATATTTGGGTGAATCTATCATTGCCGCAACATTAGGAATTAGCATGTTATATAGTGAGTTTCTTTTTTCTGTGGGTGATATGGTAAAAACCAGGACTTTATGGGCTATTGTGTAATTTCTAACCCATATATACTTGTCGTTTTTGAATAGTTAAGGAGTTTGGAATGCACATGCATTTTTCTAAATCTGTCATGTGACCCTTGTTGCCTTTCCTCTCTTCCTCCCTTCTTCCCTCAGTGCCCTACATAACCAGGGAAAAATGACGTCCTGCGCCTTAAATTTGTTCCTGCACGTCGTGACATCCCGCGCCTTAAATTTGTTCCCTCGACTTCTTCCCTTCTTCCCTCATTGCCCTAATTTGTTTCTGAGATTGCAATTCTGCGATATTTTCTTGCTTTCAATGTTAGGCTTGTATTTTTGGTGGTAACAAGGTGTTCCTATTACTTTTGCTACACTTTTACACCATAGTGCTCTCTTACTTACAGTTACCATATGGTCTCCATGAGGAGTCTTCATTTATTTCTTCTTTCTTCCTCCTTGTGTAGAATCTACTCTATCATCCACCTTGTTTGGTAATAATTCTGCATTTCATCCCTTGCACAAAAATTTGCAGCCCAGTTTTGAAGATGCTGCTGTTTGGCATTTGGTGTTATGACCATAACATATTTCTGTCATGAGAGAGAATTTGCATGTCTTCAGTCACCTGATTCTTTTATTTTGTGTTTGTTATTGTGTTTTTTAGAAACTTTCTCGGTTGTCCAAGTCCATTTTGCGCCTCTTAGAAACAGCAATTCCGGTACGAATATGGTTATTTATTTTCCATTTCCCTTCAGTTTATCACACTTTCTTCTACTGACTTTTGTTGTGCTTATATATAGGGTATAACAGAGCCCATGCTTTACATTGGAATGTTATTCAGCATGTTTGCTTGGCACGTGGAAGATCATTACTTGTATAGGTAATCTTATTTCTTGCGACATGTAGTGTATTCATTCATGTGCTGGGAGATCACTTTTTTATTGCTGCTTATGTTTTCTGCCGGGCAGTATTAATTATCATCACTGTGGAGCACCAAAAACTTGGTATGGCATCCCTGGTCATGCTGCTTTGGGATTTGAAAAGGTTGTCCGGGAGCATGTGTATACCCGTGATATACTGTCAAGTGATGGAGAAGATGGAGCTTTTGATGTGCTTTTGGGCAAAACAACTTTGTTTCCCCCAAACATTTTGTTAGAACATAATGTGCCTGTGTACAAAGCTGTGCAAAAGCCAGGGGAGTTCATAATTACCTTCCCAAGAGCATATCATGCAGGGTTTAGTCACGGTAAGTTTACATTATTTTCCCACTAGATTCCATGACTACTAAAAGACCTATCAATTTCAGTTTAGGTTGGAGTTTTGCTCTCCCTCCCCCTGGAAGCTGCATGTATCAAAAGATAACTTATAGAATACTTATTTCTGGTCTGAAACTTCAGGTTTTAACTGTGGTGAAGCAGTAAACTTTGCAGTTGGCGATTGGTTTCCATTGGGGGAAGTTGCTAGCCGAAGATATGCACTTCTTAACAGGATGCCTCTCCTTCCACGTGAGGAACTTCTCTGCAAAGAAGCTATGCTTCTCTGTATGAATTCAGACACTGAAGATCCGAATTTCTCATCTTTAGATTTGACCTCTCACCATTGCATTAAGGTTTCTTTTGTGAACCTGATGCGATTTCAGCACCTTGCTCAGTGGTATCTAATGAAATCAAGGGCATGCTCGGGTGTTTCTCTATATTCTCATGGAACTATTGTATGCAGCATATGCAAACGTGATTGTTATGTGGCATATCTTAACTGCAATTGTTCCTCGCATCCCGTGTGCCTTCGTCATGGTATTCTTAGTTCAACCACTTAATTTGTTTTATTTTTTCAGAGATATCTCACACTTATTGTTGAACCTTGTTAATGTTTTGTAATCTTGACTGCTCAATCCAGAGGCCAAGTCTCTTGAGTTTGAATGTGGGAGCAGTTGCAATCTCTTTTTAAGAGAGGATATAACAGAATTGGAATCTGCAGCCAAGAAGTTTGAGAAGGAAGAGGTAAAAGTACACGAGATTCAGGAACCCTCCAAAAGCAGCGGTGGTTTGTTTGTGCTGTCAAATTTGTTGCCTAAAGCTGAAGAAGGTGGATACACCCCTTACTGTGAGATAAATTTTACTCTCAACTCTGCAGTTGTTACAACTCAGAATCGATTACAGCAGCTAGAGTGCAATATAAACAAATCCAAGGTGGAGCCCAAAAATGTAAGATCTATATTATCTAAAATTTGAATAGTTTAACCTTTGCATTTCCATTTCATTTTGTTATATTTCTACCTGGTTTTATTCTGTGCTCTGGTAGGAACACTTATCACAGGTGTTGGGTCTACTAATGTTCCTTTTTCCCTGAGCAGGTACAGGGGCATGCTTACTCTAATATAGGAAATCTTCTCTCTTCAAAGTCTTCTAATCAGGCTTCCAGCACAATATGTGATTCTTCTCCCTCTACTATGCCATATGATAATTGTTCGAGCACCCTTTTAGGTAGTTGTAATGGATCAGGGTTTGAGTCAAATGTGGATCAATACAGTGATGGTTCTGATTTTGAGATGTTCAGGGTTAAGCGTCGTCCCATGAAGGTGACAAAAAGAACTTTGAAGGATGCTGTGCCCTCGAAGCATGTTGCACATCAGGTATGTCACAATTCATAACTAATTTTGATGATTGCAATCCTAGTGATGAATTATATTAGTCACTGCAACTTTTTGAGCTCTAGATTCATGTGGCATATGACTTTGCTGGTGTAGTTTGAAGTACCTTGAAGTTAGTATGATCTGTGGTTGACTTGGTAATGTAAATAACTGCTGAGAACATTTTAGTTGGTGTTGTTTTTGATGGTTAAGATCTGCATTAACAACCGAGAAAAATTCATTATAGTGCACTGAACTCAATACATGCATCAACAAATCAGTTCTCCAGAATGCTTACTGACTTTCAAAGGTTCCTTTTCTGAAATTTCTTGTCATTTTCTGAGATGCCATTTGTTCATCTGAAATTACTAGGCTCATAAAACAGCCTCCCTTTGCCCCCCACGGTGCGGTTCCACTGTACCTTTTTATTATTAAAACATTTTGATTTTGTAGAAGTTTAAATAGTTGAAACATGATTATCTGGCCCCCAGTCAATTTTAAAGCAAATCAGCATCATATACTTCACTCATGTTACTGGCTTCACTCATTATTTAGGCATTTCAATAGAACATAAAATTGATTCTCAAACCATAGTTTCACACGTTGAACTTTTAGTGCTAGGTCATAAACTCTATTGCTGTTTTGACATGCTTTAAGCTGTGCACTGCTTGGTGCTTGGAGGATCCCTATGTTTTTTTTCCTTGCCCCCCTAGAAAGCTTGGATTCGTGCTTAAGGGTCACTAATCTGTGTCCGAAGCATAGTCAACTGAAGTTAAGTAGGATATGTTCTGGGTGTACATATAGTTGATTATAATAAAATAAAAAATATGTATAGACACTTAGCCGTGCTCATTGTTTCTTGAAATTATCCCTCTTTTCTGGAAACATGGTCAACTAGAAATTATTATGTTCGCTATCTTCATCCACTGATGCAGAAAATGCTCCAGTTCGGAAATGCACGGAGACACGTAGAGGGTGCAGCAATGTACGCCTGACCTTTTTTTTTTTTTTTTTGGACATGTAGAGGGTGCAGCAGGATATGCCTGACTTTTTTTTTAGTTTATATTTTTCCCTGTTTTCACAGCCAAGAGGATTGAAGACAGGTGGATTTTGAAACTGTAATTTTTTTAAAATTTCAAAAAAAGGAAAAGGCTGCTTTCAAAATCTTATCGCGAAAACTTTGATTATTTTCCTTAGTTGACTGCTGGAGATCAATGCTTGTCCAAGGTGCCAAAGAGGAAGCTTGCAGATTTTTGTGGAGAAGCTGGAAGAGCAAGACTAAAAGAGATCCTAACTCCTGAGAAAAGAGAAGAGACCATGAAGGAAAAATGATCCAAGAGAGGAGAAAGAGTGGGAGAAATTGAAAGAAGGGACCGTTTGATGTGGGGGAGACAGAAAGGGGTACTAGGAGGACAAGGAGGATGAGAGGGGTGATTAGCATTTTTAGCCCTTATAATACTTTAGTCAGCTGTTGGATCTGTCCTACGAAGCAACTTGAGAATTATAAATAAATAAAATAAAAATCGGAAGCATGTCCGAAATGTATCGGGTCAGACTCGTAAGGGAATTTTGAGTGTCCATGCTACATAGGTCATATCTGCGCTCTCTAATTTTTGCTAACCTTCTAAAATGGTACAATCAAATAAAAAAGAAAATGAAAAGCCAGCTATAGGCATCTTTATATTTTTTTATAAAAATTAAAATTTGATAGAAACAATTTTTTTGCTTATTAATGATTTGCAGTTGGCTTCAAAAGAAAAAGGGAGATGCATTCGACTTTGTCAAATTAAAGGATAAAACTAAAAAGATCACACTTATGCTTAGAAAGGAAGGCAATAAGTATGTTTTTATATATGATTCAATTTTATAGAATTTATTCACACTTATATAAAAATATGATTAATTATTTAATTTAGTGTATCCTTATCCTAGTTTTGGAAATTTCTGAATCCTTGTATTGGACTTGTGTCATATCCGATTCTCCCACCTGGGTGTTTCTTTGGTTTTTGAAGGTCTTGAGCAATGGTTTACTTCATATATGTATGTAGCTTCTGATCATCCTCAGTATGCTTATAACATGCTGTTGATACCTCTAGGCCTAGGTTCTAGTTTCAACTTTTAATTTTTAGTTTTCTCACTTCTTGGTGCTCCCTTGTAAGCTTCCATTAGATCGTGTTCCTTGGGTTGACAGAGGTAGTGTGCGCAGTTGTCTAGTTTTGATGCTAGTAAGGAGGGCATATGCTTGTTAAGCTTTAAAATGTAGGTTTGACCATGAAAGGTTAAGTAAATATAGTGGTGTGATGTTTGGCAAATGGTTGGTGGGTGATGCTTGGTATTTCTTTATCCATTAAGACATTATGGCCAAACTTTCAATCAAGTGGGCAGGCAAACAATTTAAGAAATCAAGTTTGTCGACCCATCAAACCAGCTTACTTTTGATTAGTTGTTTAAACAGGTTTAGAAAGTGCGGTTAACATTATTTTCTTCAGAAGTTTTGGTAATGTGACCACCTGTTTCTTGCGGTTGCTTTGCAACCAGATCCCCTACATCCCCATCGAACTCTGTGACGTTCTACCACTTGTTGAAAGAAAATGCTGGCCGTTGATTGTCAACATGCTACCCTTCCATGATCTCTGATGTCTCCCCTGTGACCAAACCTGTGGTTGCATTTCAGTCCAGATTTTACATGCTCATGCTTGACGCTTTTGTAAAATGAGCTCTTAAATACTTTGAGTTTCTCTTTTGTTATGAGTCAACCGTAGCCTTACTCAAACGTGGCTCTATGTTAAACCAGACAAACTTAGTTATGTTTAGCATGACTGTTCTCTCTCTCTGTTTTTTTTTTTTTTTTTTGAAACTGGGGTGCTGTCGATCCATGAAGGATTAGAAATAATCCCTAGGCGGAACTGGAGTGGCCCTACTCCAACTTGCACAGGATATTATAATGTGAGGACAGTGGGACTTGGACCTACCCATGACTCACTCTGAACCCAAGCCCTCACCACTCAACCAACCTTGGGGAGCATGACTATTCTCTTAAATCAACAATAATATCACACATAGAAGAAGCATCTTCTAATGTAAATAAAATGTACTTGACCGTGTCATTAGTCAACCACACTTTTTTTTTTTGGGGGGGGGGGGGGGGGGGGGCTATTATAAATCTTTAGTAATTTATGTTTTTATTTTAGTATTTTTATTGAAGAACTATGTCATTTATTTAATCTGTTAATGTACGAGGGAGCTGGCTTAGGGGCTTTATCATGGATGAATAAAGCATGATTTGGCTAGCGGCAGAAGTGTGGTCCATGTAGTTGCATAATTAGTAATCTGTATGATATTGATACCTACCAAATTTTTAGTTTCAAAAATATTGTAATACATATAAGGTGGATCCCAGAAACCCTGCTTTGCTGGGATTGGTGAGGGTTGTTTATTGTATTTTTGTAAAGAGTTTGCCATGTGTTGATGCTGTGGCCTTCTGGTCACAACCATGACAGTGTGCCAAGTTTGTTCACGAGTTAACTGTGCCTCTACTTCATGAGTGAGCTTACTCACAAGCTTTTAATCATGCTTGCTCTCAAGCTTGTAACTGGCTTGAGTTGGTATTGAGGTCTGCAAGTAAACTTACTTCCAAATTTTGATTCTCTTTCATTTCTTAAAATTTTTGGTTGGTTGATTTATTGATGCGGGCCATTTAGGATGCAAATGAGCTGAGCCAAGCCACACGGAGAATTCTTGAAATATACAAGAAGATGCCAAGTATGACCTTTAGACCTCTGATCTCCAATAGGAGAAGGAAAAAGATAAATTAAAATTCATTCTTGTTTATTTTGGCTTGATCAAATTGACGGAAAGCTGAAAAAGAGTAGTCCCCATTTTCCTTGTCTACGTGATGATAATGATGATTTTTCTAATAGCCAGTTAGTAGTTACGTACAGGGTCCTTTTTTACCTTGGCCATTTGGCTTCATTTTTGAACAGCAGTGGTAGAACTCATTAGTCAGCATGTTGAAATTTGTTGTTCAACCGTTCTCATATGATTTCTTAGAGACTTAACTAGAACTGTTCTTTCTCCTCTCCTATATTAATCTATTTAAAACATTGGTTAATGCTAGTCTGTGCAATAGCTTTTTTATTTTTATTTTTATTTTTTTTGTTTAGAGCTTGCAATATGCTTTAGTAACCTTTCTTGTGCTCTCAGGGTCATAGACGGTTGAAGAAGCTTAAATCTGAGGAAAGGTGTGGCCGATTCTCTCAATCAGAGTGTTATACGACTGACAAACAAAAACCTAATTCTACAGTTGACAATGATCGTCTAAAAGAAGCTCCTAGTAATGCACTGACAGACAGGTTTGCTAGAGGAACCTCCATTCCCATCTCCATAAAATTCAAAAAGACGAGAAGCAATGAAGCAGTGCGTAAACATGGGGAACACTGCAGAAAGGACAGATTCCAGCCGAGGAGTTCGGTAAATACCGCGAGGGAACCATCCTCGGTAGAGGTTGGGCAAAAGCACCTTAAGGTCAGAGGTCCATCATACGTCGGGTTGGAAAAGAGCAGCAGATCGAATCAAAAGTTGGATAGGTCTTGACTTTGCTAACTTGGCTTTCTCTAATAGGGGCTTTTAACAACAGGAAACTAAACAGAATTGATTTGTGGGAGCAGCAACAAAGATTTAACAGAGTTTAGAGGACTGATATTCTTTGTGCTTTAGGCCTTACATTGGGGCGATTTTGCACGACCAATGATTTTCTTGGGGATTCTCGCAGGCTGTTGATCCGTATTTGGCAGGAGAATGCTCGTGGGACGTTAGTAGATTGGGGTAGTGAAATTTTTGATGTAAATGTCTGATTTGATTCATGGAAAGGGAGGGTGGGGTATTCCTACCCTTGTCCCTCATTTAGATCAGTCTTGCTGCATCCCCTCCCTAGTGTTAGTAGCAGGGTTCATGATTCTTTTTGTAGCTTCAAGTGATTGTAATTGGGGATACAACTTTGAGAATAAAATGCAGTGAAATGCCTCTGTTTCTCTCTTTATCCTCTCCCATCTCGTGGTTCTTGTTCGCACTCGAACCGCGATTGTATGCATATCGCATCTTCCCTCACCTTTTTTTTTTATTGCATCACCTCTGACTTTATTGAAGCGAGTTTCTCCCTCGTCATTCGTTTTCTCTAGATGTTCTTCTGAGTATTCTTCCACATATTCAAAATGTTTCAACTTTTGTGTTTGGATTATGGATGGGCCAAGAGCAGAACCCTATACCTATCCCTGGGATTGGACTGCAGTGGAAAAGATGGCTTTTACTATCTTTCTTCAACAAAAGAAGAAAAAAACCTTGTAACGTGGGTTTGTTTGGGAAGATATGCTTCTATTCTACCAAGTTCTCCAAAAAGCATATATCAGTGCCTTTATATGTGATATTGTTGGTTTAACATTTTACAATAACGTGGAATATTCCTCCATGCGTCTATGCTCATTGCTAGTAACATATGCTTATTTTTGGACCTGCCCTACATTTTGAGAGCTTATCGAACTGTATATGAGTTTGACTAGTTCAATATATTCAAACAGAAGTAAAATATAACTCCAAAAAAAATAAAGAAGAAGAAGAAGAAAGGAACTCAGGGTAAAAGACACTATTAGCCTAGGATATGAGGCTTTGTTGCTCTCCATAGACTAGTATATTTCAAAATACAGAAGAGGGGGGAGAATATTGAGGTGCAAACAAAGTCAAGATTTGGTCAATATTCACACTCGGAAAAATTGTTTTGCCTAGATTCCTTTCTCACTAAGGGGGGGAAAAAGATAAAACTCCAATCATGCTCTCTAAAGTTTAATCTAATCAAACTGCATAGCTCTAATAAAGAAATCGGTTATTTTCAAGGGCTTTATAATAATTATTTTGGGGAGTGTCCAAAGCAATGTTTGTAAAGTAGAATTTGCAACTTATAATACCCAATTAAAAATCCATATAAAGGGGAAAAAAAAAAAAAGATGTTGGAAGGAGGACCCTCATGAAGAAGACGACATTTTATTTGGACTTGACCAACAATTTAGCAGTGCCCCCAAATAAAATTATTAACTAAGCAAAGCTGATCTAGCACAACCTCTAATGAATGATGTCACACAAAAAAGAAAAAGGCATAGGAATAAAAATCACCCAGTAGATGCATACTATCTAGTTTTATATGTGCAGCAAAAATTCTGCAGCAGAATAAGCTCTGCAGAAAAGGAAGACAAATGAGGGAATAAAAGAACAAAGTGATTGATTTTAAACAAGAAGATCAAGGGAATATTTGACTGCAAGGATAGCTCCTTGGATTAATTGTGCGCCATTTCTCCATTTTATTGACTTTGTCTATAGCAATAAAATACCAATGTGTATATATATATATATATAAGAGCGCATCTTATGCGAGAATAAGGTGAGCACATACCACCTAGGACCCATTGCGAGAATTCCACCAACACGTATAACAATCAAGATCTCCCGACATTTCACCATTTAAAATGAAGACCTTATCCATCAACAAACTTAATGGAAACTGGCACGTCCATCTATTTATTAGTGCTCTTTCAATTCATAGAGGTCTCAAGTGATATTGTGCTCACCTTATGTGAGCATACGGTCTGCTTCTCATAAAATGCCCATATATACATACATATATATATATATATATAATCAATTCATAGAGGTCTCAAGTGATATTGTGCTCACCTTATGTGAGCATACGGTCTGCTTCTCATAAAATGCCCATATATACATATATATATGAAAAATGGGGGAAACGGTTTATTCTCGGGTATATTAGTTGTTGAATAAGAGGACGAGGGAACTCAAATATACACAATGAATGAGTGTAAAAAAAAGATAAGATGATATGTAATTTTTGTTCAATTTTATTATGAATTGGATTCTATTCCTACGGTTGAAATTTACACAATAATTCCAAAATAACGTCTCTAGGAGATGCACTAGGTAATTACCTACCTTGTGTGGCACAACCCTACAAACACTTTTCTCATATCATAGCTCGAGTTCCCCCCACCTTGTTTCTAAGCAATTGAAGCTTATTTTGCTCGAGGAGTTTGGGAAGCTGGTTTTAGTGGCCAGAACTAACCAAGAGAGTCTGTCAGACGTTGATCTATAATTTGTGCACTTGTCATAGCATGCAACGCCATAGAACTGAGCCCTGGCTACAAGAGTTTGAAGCAAGAAATTAGATATTGTGAGAACTTTGGGTTTGTTGGATTGTGTTGATGCCGATGGCGGAGGTTTTCATCTTGACTTGTCATGGTCCAATGAGGCCGACGATCCATGTGGGCTATGTATGTATATATTTGAAAAGGATTGGTTACGTGAAGTTAAATGGTTGCAGTACTTGTATAGACAATAGTAATTGCCTACACCATATTGGGTGCTAACATTTTCTCATGCTTCGTCTGATTAAAGGCTCTTTTACATTTGACTCCAAAGAACATCACATGTGCTAGCTTTCAAAGGGTCTTCGCATTGACTCTTTTTCACTTTTTCCCTTCAACACTGAAATCCACCCATAGAATATGTTGCATTAGCCATAACGTAAGGGGCTATAGGCTCGTAAGTCCAATATAATGAGAGGATTAAAAACAGTATAAAATGAGGGATCTTGTTGACCCTAGGTGTCGCTTTTAGAAATACTGTCTACGTAATGAATCCTTTGATCTAATTGCATCCTTCTCGAATGGCTTATGAAGGACTATAAGATATAATCTCAAAGATTCTTGTCATATATCTTCTTATTTAAGAAGTACGAGAAGGGTTATCTCTATTTTGATAGTGAAAAGCCTGTATATAGGCACATGCATCCTAATGTAACCTTTAAACCGAGCTTAATAAATTATCACTCCCTCATATCCCAGGATGTTTCGACCTACAATGAACTCTTTTTTTTTTTTTCCCGTTCCTCTCTTCTCTTCAACTATATATCATCTCTTTCATGAGATCCAATGATTAGTGCAATGATAGAGTAAGAAGTTGCCATTTTATAACCCATATGGATTCAATTTTAGGGCCACCAATCTTTTATATATTTTCCCCATCAACTGCTCAAACACGTATATAAGTTTCACGTGCAACTTTAGTAGCAATGATATGATTACAAACTTTTTCCATTCTCATGCCTTAGTAGCAATTATAGGATTGTTAACTTTTTTTTAAAAAAAAATAATTTTTTCGCCATTCTCATTCATTAAAACGAGGTCTCCAAATATCCCTCGTCCACATCAAGCACTGCTCCACTTTTTCCAGCAAACAAAAATAATTGATTGCTTAGTCAAGAAAATAGCTGGAAAGCAAGTGAAAACGCATTGACTCCATAATGCAAAATTTTCAATCACAATACACTTACTAAAAAAATGTGGGGAGAAAGCGATGGTGTCGGTATAAATAAAATTAATTATTTTCGGTCTCCATGATTAGATTGACAAATCTGTTGCTTGTGAGGTTACACTAATATAAAGAGGCCACTGTCAATTTTATCAATAATACTCTATGCTTAATTTATAAATTCCTGTGATTTAATCTCCCCCAACAGCCCCCTGTAAGTTAAGTCAATCATAGAGAAAATTGCTTCATCAAAGGATTGGTGGTGGCCTTGGTTTGTTTATTTATTTCTTTATTATTGGGGTGAAAGGAAGAATATAATGGATGTTTCATAAACATGTGCTATTTATTCTCTCGCGAACTTAAGGATAGGTATCTCATTATCTTTTGCATTTAGTGGGATTGCATCATTTTATTTTTTTTTAAGTAATATCCATGTATCTCCTCCTCTCTTTAGTAACTAGGGTGTTTGTATTTATCGATAAAAAAATATTTATAGTGACTAGTGCTAAATGTTATCTGTATTTATAACTACATAATTTTAAATTATTATATAGAATTCAGATGTATCGATTAAAAGAACATGACAAGTGACTAAGAAAAATTTCTTTTGTACAGTATCATCGTATCATCAAGTTATGAACCAATGATAGTTGGGCATGCGTGCCAATTCATAGGTGGCAGAGGTGATAGAGAGGACCTCTGTCGTGGGCCTACTAAAATTAATTGTAGGTCCCATCACTAATTACGTATTTGACTAACAGTCATTATATTGTGCCTTCATATCATGCTATGATCTTGTACTAGAGAATTTTTTTTTTTCCGTGGGAGATACAAATAAGGAATTTTCCGTATGCTTTTTTTTGGTGTGATTTTTTTCCATATACTTTGATGATATGAAATGCGATATCCCTTGACACTCAATCTAATCAAAATCGACTTTCTCCTATTATTTTTAGATAGTTTGAAAATGTATAGAAAAAGTTATAATTTAAGATGGTGACAGTGCCCAAGTTTTTCCATTGATAATATAAAACCTCTTCATTCAATTTGAATTATAATGGTCGTACGGTAAGAGATCATGAACAGAATGAACAAATCCTTATCACTATTGTAGTCATATATAAAATAAAATAAAATAAAATTCCAATAGGAAGGAGGGGACAAATTCTGCAACAATTGATTTAGAAGGGACCGGGTTAATACGAGAACAATTCCACTATAATACTCGTGTCGGGCATCCCGAGGCCAATGGGTCGTCGCCACGCAGATCTCGAGGCATATGTTCATTCCCCATATTATCTAATATAGGGCAATCCGTATTCTTAATATGTATTTATGTATATATTATGTATATTTTTATAAGAACCGATCCATACAGGGCCCACGTAAATACACACATACTAGGTTTAGAACTCGTGATGTTTCCAATCCTTTTAGAAGGAAAGGAGATGCCATTAGACTAAAAGTTATTGGCAAATCTCGTCAAATTTTAAATACACACATATTGGGTTTAGAACTAGTAATGTTTTCAATCCTTTTATAAGAGAAGGAGATGTCATCAGACTAAACGTCCGATTCTAAATACCCACATACTGGGTTTAGAACTAGTGATGTTTTAATCGTTTTATAAGGGAAAGAGATGCCATCAGATTAAAGGTTATTGGCGAATCTCGTCAAATTCTAAATACACACATACGGGGTTTAGAATTCGTGATATTTCCAATCCTTTTATAAGGGAAGGAGATGCCACTAGACTAAAGGTCATTGGCGAATCTCGTCAAATTCTAAATCAGGTTTTGTTTAAATGATCAAAGTTAAATCCTATTTGATCGACAAAGAAGTAAATAGTAGCGATCCAACGAGGCTCAAAGTTTAGCAATTAGGAGAATATGTGTGAACTTTTAATCTTAGGGTCATGATCTCTTTTCGTGGTCTTAGTCTTATTAGAAAAGTTGACCATTACATTTTCGTATGATCTAGCTCTAAGAATTCTTCTGCAGCACTCACTCACCCTGCAATAATTAAATTAACAGGACTATGGGATAACGTGTAATAAATCTTATAATAAAAATGAGGTATTAATTTCACAAGAATCATTTGCATAATGGAAGCAGAGACAGATTGTGTAGGAAAATGGTAAGGATTCATCTTGGACTGACATTTTAGATGCTTCCACCATCCTCCTACATGCTCTTTAAAAATGTAGAACTCAGAACTTGTATTTACGTAAACCCCAAATTATATCGCAATTAACGAGGAAATGGTTGACATAGATCTGATTAATTACATGGTTATAATAATCCCATAATCAAGTTTTTGTCACATTAACCAAAAATGTCAGTATTATTCACCTTTCTTTAATAGGAGAAACGTACACACACATTCACAACCACGTAAAATGTTTGACACACTGCTTCCAATGCTGTCTGGAACCCTAGGACAAATTAGCAAATTGATTTTTTTTTTTGGTTCCCGGGTGGTGGTGGTGGTGGTGGGGGGGGGGGGGCTCAATGGGCGAAGCCAAGATTGAATTCTAGTCTGAAGCACTGGGACAAATGAGACCTAAGATTAGATCCGCACCTTTGGTGCCATCCCTATGTGGTATTTATATTAAATTCTTGACATCCTAACTAAAATCAAGGGTCCTCGTTAATATCATCTTACCATTAGAAAGCAGCTGGGGTAGAAAATAATTATTTTCCATCAATCAAAACCTAAAATCTTAAAATGTCTAAAATACCCTCTCTTTTTTTATAAACATTAGAATATCTCCTCGACACCAACAGGATAAAACTGTAAATCTAATATTTTGTAGTTACAAAAGTTATTCTCTCAACTACCCATCCCTCAATTTTCTTTCTACTCCTCCCACTTTTATCACTTTTAAACACATACCCATTATCTTTTTAGTTTTTTTTTATTTAATCTACTATATTTACAGTTATATAAAGATGATGTTAATATAAAAGTCGTTCAGCACGTGCAATGCAACTAGTATATTAGAAATACGTTTGCACCGGTAAAAATAAAATAAAATAATGTTATGTTGAAAAAGATCAACCACATCATGTATTAGGCCTAAAACTTTGGGTTGGCTCTATTTAGCCTTAAAGAAAACAAAAAAAAAAATCTTTGTGAGGGAGGATTTCATGGGCAATGAGCCACCCCCATGTTTGGAGTTTAATGTACACATGCGTCCAAACCGAATCGGTATACGTGGTCAATGTGTAAATAAGTCAAATTTAGAGCAATAAATTATTAACCCATTGTCTTAATTGGGGGAGAAAACTAATAATAATAATAGTAGTAGTACTAACAAATAAATAAACAAGTTTTGACAAAGATAAGGGGTGGACATAATCAGGCCAAAAACAAACAAAACCATAATTCTATATTCTTTCTGTTTTCCTTGGGGTCTAAGTTCTGAGCCAGTTGAATTTTAGGTCCAGGACCGACCCTATAGGGCGAGAAGGCTCGGGCGGGCACCCTTGGTCTTCCTTTTTCTTATTTCAAACAAAATATTTTATCGACGAATACAGTGAAAACCCTGTAATTTTTCAGAAACTACTGTGGCGTCGAGTTAATTTTTATTGATTATTTGTTTCTTGTTCAAAATCGAGGGCTCATGCCATTCAGTGGAGCCTCTTGTTCCCTCCCTGGAGATGGGGGGGGGGGGGGGGGGGGGGGGGGACCAAAATGGAGGTAGGTGCAATTGCTTTTGCAGTGATATTGAGGGAACTAACCTAGGAACCCAAGTTTTACTTGGGTAATTGTGGCCCAACCCCTAAGCCCATGAATGATATGAATTAGAGTTGGTTCTGAAATCAGGTAAATGGATCGATCCACATGCCCCATCGATATAAAAAAAAAAGAAAAGAAAAGTATTGTTAGCTTTTGTACATTATGATCGGTAATAGCTAGGTACAGACCACTCTCAATGGTGTAGACTCCTACTGTTCTAATAAGAGAGTCACGAGCTGCTTTATTGTAAGCGATCGATAATAACTCCTAGCAAGATGGGGCTTGAATCCCCTCGGGGAGTCTCGGAGGAGCCGAATGAATTTATTCGGCGGATAACCAAACACTCGCATGTGATGGGGATGCTCTCGGCTAGGGTTAGGGTGGTCTACTGACTTAACCACTCCCGGAGGGCACAGTGTCCACGAGACAAACCAGCAGCGAAGTGATGTGTGAGCTATAGCTGGGATTGCTTCAGGAATTGGGGCACTGTGGTTGGTGGAAAGACATTCTTACCCTCGTTGCATTATTCTTTGCTTTATGTGGAAAAAGATAGAGAGGCAATTTTGACTTTCCAACTGTCCTTGCCCTTCTGCATGGCCCATCCCTACCCTACCCCTACTACTCCATATGCCCATTATAAAAGAAAATTTGGGAAAACTCCCTGAATTTATTGAGGGAAAAGTGAAAATGAAAGGTTGGTGGGCCCAAGGCTATTAAAAAGGGGGTGAAATGAGGCTTTGTGGGTGAAAATTAGGGTTCCATGATGATCAAATGAGTGGCCATGGGTGGGTAATGAACATCTATACCTTAAAAAGAAGGGTATTACACAAAAAGTAAACAATTGTGTTGTGTTTTTTTTTTTTTTTTTTTTTTTGTTTTTGGGGTGTAATACATGAAATGGAAGGGAAAGGTAGGATTGAGTTGTTGAGGAACAAACGCACGCGTTAAAGTCTACTACGTGAAAAATTCCCTTTTCTCCTCCCGAAGGAGAACAAGCTATGGGGGAAAAAAGTAAAAAAGAAGAAAAAGAAAAGGAGTAAAAAGGAATCAAACAAAGTCTCTGAGACATATTTACTCCTTTTTATTATCTCTTCTCTTTCTCTACTTTTTCTCAACCCCTCCCTTTTTTCTTTTTTCTTTTTTTTTTTCCTTTCTCTTTTTTTCTTCTTCCTGTTCATGAGTTCCTCTTTTCTCACCCTATATACTGCCCCCACGTCCACAAAAAGAACCACATCACTCTCTCTCTCTCGCTCTCTCTCTCTTCCCTTGCAATTGCCCACTCTCATGTGTCATTTTCTCATATATACTTCACACAAAAGGAACAACCATTCACTTCTCACCTTGTGATTTCTTCTTCTCCCCCCCCCCTCTCTCTCTCTTCTCTCTCTCTCTCTCTCTCTCTCTCTCAAATATCCCCAAATCTGTGCTGCAACTTCCCCCCTCACCCAACCTCCCTTCAAATCCAACGTGATCTGAAGAAAACCCACAAATCTAAACCTCTAGTCTCAGAACTCCAGATCAGTATATCATCAGTCACAACCAGTTCTCCACTAGATCACAGAAGAAAGGAGGAGAAGAAGAAGAGGGAGTAGTTTTGGGAGTACGAAGAAGAATAAGAAGAAGATGGAGTTGTTTCCGGCACAACCTGATTTATCTCTTCAAATCAGCCCTCCAAACATCAAGCACACATGGGGAAGGAGGAGGAATAGTAGCAGCAGCAGTACGGAAGAAGTGGAAATAGAAGAAGAAGAAGACGAAGAAGAAGAAGAAGAAGAAACGGAATTGGGTTTTTGGAAGAGAGCTTTAGACTCGAGAGTTCACCACCACCCCAACAACACCACCACCTCCCCTTTCTCCTCCTCCGACCTCTCCCTCTCCAATCCAACTATTTCTGAGCCCAATCACAACAACAATCCCCTTTCCCAACCCCACCTTAATCATCACCGTCATCATCATCATCAGTACTACCCATCATCATCATACCTTCATCATCATGATCATCCACATCATCAATTTTTGCAACAACAACAGCAAGATCAGCTAGGGTACTTGAGACCCATAAGAGGAATCCCCGTCGTTTACCAACAAAGCCCACCGCCTCCCCATTTTGCTCAACACCACCCTTCATTATTAGCAGATTCTACTAATTTCACTTCTGCTAATACTAACAGTACTAATTTGAACACCCACTATTATAATCACGGAGGAGGAGGAGGAGGAGGAGGAGGAAGAGGGATAATGAGATCTACTACTAGCAGTAGGCTTCTGGGGAGGTTTCCCTCGGGAGGAAAACGGCCGATGAGAGCGCCGAGGATGCGGTGGACTACAACTCTTCATGCTCGCTTTGTTCATGCTGTTGAACTCTTGGGTGGCCATGAAAGTATGCTTCTTTTCAATCTCTCTCCCTCTCTCTTTTCTTTAAATCCTTTTCTTTTACGCTCTCCTTTTGATTCTGTCTTTTATTAAGGGTTTTGATCACTGTTCTTCATTCTTCTCTTCAAGCCATTTGCTTTTGTTTGCACTTAATTGGAGGAAATTAAATCCTCCCAAGAAATTGACCCTCTTTCTCCCCCTCCTCCTCCTCCAGGAGCAACACCCAAGTCTGTTCTTGAGCTCATGGATGTTAAAGATCTCACTTTGGCTCATGTCAAGTCCCATTTACAGGTAATCGAGAAGCCCCCTCTCTCTTCGGAGTACTAACAACAATAGTTGATTTATTAGAAGGGTGCTTAAGGTGGGTTTTGTAATTTTCAGTAGTTAATCCTCCAAACATTGACTTGTATTCTATATCTCCCCCTTTCTGGGTTCCATACCCAAGCCTTTATGCTGCAGTTTAGCAATAATTTATTATTATTATTATTATTATTATTATTTAGGAACAACCCATATTACATGAAGGTGTTATATATATTATTAGGTAATTATTACATACCTACATTTTCCAAATTCCAATGTTTCCTTCCCTTCCCCCCTCAGAAGAGGCTCTCTCTGAGATCTGATGGTTCTTCAACCAAATATCCAGCTTTTAGCTGCTTGGAAATACGAACCCAACCCCCAACTAAAAGACAGTAAAAATTAATAATTTTGTTTTTTGAAACAGACAAATTCACTGTCACCCTATGTAAAGTTTTTTTTATCATGCATAGCCATAGCCAAAGGGATCCTTTATCTTAATTTTTTCTTTTTCCCGGACACAGAAAAAGAGAAAAACTGGGCTTTGGGTGGTGGGGGCTGTAAAAAATTGGAAATGAGAGAGTACATCACATTATCATTTCTCAATCATACATATATATGTATATATGGCTTCTTCACATGGGTCTCCAATCCAAACAAAAAACCAATAAACTAAATATAAAGTAAAAGCTCTGCTCCATATAAAAAAAAAAAAAAAAAAGGTAAAGGCTATTATTTGTCCATAGATCTAACACTGTAAGCAGCACAGCACAAAGAACAGTTTTTACAGTGTTCAATTACAGTACCAGCTTCCTCAGCATCTTTTGTGGGGAGGGGGTTTTCTTTCTCATAGCATATAACATGATTATGGCCATTAGCTAATTGATCTCAGTTTAGTGTAATGCATTTTGTTCATCAACTATCCCAATGTCTTTATTATAAAAAGGATTTATTTATAACCCTAATATTTATTTATTAATCTCCTGCGGCAGATGTACCGCACCGTGAAGACCACAGACAGAGCCGCGGCAGCATCTTCAGGTCGGATTTCTACGACGGCTCCCTCCCGGCTAATATTGTTTTAAAAAGCTATAATTATCTGGCAATTCGTTAAACTTCTGAATTAAAATGAGCCATGCTGCACTTCACTGGCGTGCGTGTGCGGACGATCCAAACCGTGTTAATTAAAGTTCTTCGTTTAAAAATTTAGGGCAATCGGACGGATGCGAAAACGGGTCGTCGGGCGATACCTCTGAGGATGCGGTGTTAGAAATTCCGATCAGTCAGCAGGGAAGATTAAATGGGCGCAAAGAGAGTGATTACCATGGTCTTTGGCGCAATTCTTCGAGGTAGGCATATTTTCCTTGCTTTAGGCTTATAATTTACGTCGTTGCTTGACTAATTAATCATCTCATAGTTTAGCAAAAAGTATTATATTTATTTATTTTTCTTAAAAAAAGAAAAGGGAAAAAGGAAGCGTCTTTTTATTTTTGTTTTTATATTCTCACCCATAGCCATTCCACCCATCAATTGTTAAATCTGGGGACTGAAGCTTGCAGGTTTCCATTTTAATAAATAGGAAAAGGGTGGTTAATGTACACAAATGCGCAGTAAATCTTAAGCAAGCCATTTCTTACGGTGGATTCAACAGCATTAACATCAAGTGGACTGCATTCGGTGCGATTTTCACCCAAGTTAGACAGTAGCCGAACCCTTCAGCATTGTTTCAATATCGTGATGAAATACATGAAATTGGAACCTAATTAATATTTTGAACGGTAAAAGGGTGGAATTTGATTATTAAGGAGATGTATAAAATCGCTAAACACCTACATAATTAATTAAAGATTATTTGATAATACTCTCTTCTATATGATTGGATGATTATGCTTTACTTTTCTTTTCTTTTCTTTTTCTTTTTTTCTTTTCTTTTTTTTTTTTTTGCTGTTTGCTGGTCATAATCGACAGGGGTCTTTGTCCTTAGAGTATATTAGCTAAGAGGAATATATTGTGTTCAGGTCATAATTAGAGAATTATGTAGCAGACAAATGGGAGTACGTTTAGGAAAAGCAGTTTGAAATTTTCAACTTACTTTTCAACATGCAATAATGCCTTACCTATATATGAGCCCTTATATTAGTCTCTCTCTCTCTCTCTCTCCCCCCTTGCACAAATTGAAGGACATAACACCATGCACCCATGCAAGAAAAACACAAAAAGTAGAAGCGAAAGAATGCACATTTAGAGAGAGAGAGAGAGAGAGAGAGAGAGTAAAGGAGCTTTGAAAAATGGGGTTATATTCCTTCATGTGGGTTTGAAAAAGGATTATAAAGAAAGCACACACACACACACTCTCCCACACCAATCCATAAACCCATCCAACAAAAATGAAGAACATCTCTGTCCTTTTGATTTTGTGGGCTCGTGAGGTCCAATATTGCAGGCGGGCCCACAAACCACAAAACTTAGTGCCAAAGCTATATATGCTCTTTGAAGCTTCCTCGGAACCTCGCCCATATAGTGTACAGTATTGGCTTAGCACATGCTCGGTTCACCTTTACTTCCTCTTCCTTTTCTTTTTATAGCACAAAGTGCAAATAAGTGAAAGTCATTGAGACAAAAAGAAGAATGCCTTCTTTTCTCAACCCTCCCTCCCTCTCTCTCTCTCTCTCTCTCTCTCTCTCTCTCTCTCTCTCTCTCTCTCTCTCTCTCTCTCCTCTCTCTCTCCCTCTCCTTAGTTATGTCTCCCCATGTCATTAATTTACCATGATGGTATTATTCAATATCTCCTTGTGCTATGGTTCTTGTATGCAGTAGAGAAGCTTGGTTGAATGGAAAAAGGGACTGTGGAGGAAACTTGGCATCTCTTGAGGTACCAATTTCCAATATCTCTCCGATTTTTGTAGTGGATTGCTGCGACTGTCTCTAGCTCTAGGGGAATGCATAAGAAAGGCATGTATAAGGCTTACGGAAAGGCAATTATTCTCCTTTTATAAAGTAAGAATATATATATATATATATATATATGAAAGAAGAACAGACAGGTCTTTCAAAAGTAGTCAAACCTTGTAGAGATACATTCTTTCCTGTTTTCTATTTATGGTCCAACAAGTTGAAATGGTGAGTCATGTGATATAAAATGGCCTTTTCAAAGAGAAAAAAAGAATTTGCACTACTTCAGTCAAAGGATACTTTTTTGCTGGTTGCCACCTGACTCATTAAGCAAATTCAAGAACCATGCCATGATAGGGACGATGCATACGCATACAACATTATCCATTTAACTTAGCACCTTCATGCTCGTAATGGTTGTTGTTGTTGGTCGCAAGTTGCTGAGCAAAGATATTATCGAGTTCACGGCTATCTTCTGCTAGGAGAGCTCTTTTAACAAGACTAGGGAAAGTTGTTTATCTGTTCTCCATAAGAGTTGTAACCCATATGGAGTTTTCAAAAGGGAGATTCAAACAAAACATAATCTCCTTCTCTGACCGAATTCTAGTTGTTCCTTGATGACTCAAAAATGCACCCACTGATTGATTCCCCCCTCCATATAATATATATATTCAAATGCAGTGCTTCAAGCTCTTAACCATTTCTCAGTGTTCCTTGCTTTAGTTTTGGTTTCTTACTTCATGTCTCTGTAGAATTTTGCGCAGAAGGACAATAGAATGGAGCCAAAGCTCTCAGGCTATGAAAGAGTATCAGAGGTGACCTCATCGAGCCAGCTGCTGCAAGGAGCAAGCCCCAAGAAGAAACCCAATCTGGAATTCACTTTGGGCACTTTCCCATCATTTTGAAATCATTAGGATTTTTACTTATATATATATATATATAAAAGGTATGTGTCTCTGAGAGGAAGTTTGGTGATGGGAATCAGGTACCCCACTGGGAAAATCAAAGAAAGGAAAGGGGGGGAAAGAAAAAACATCAGGAAAAGGAAAAGGAGAGAAAGCTAAAGAAAAGACTAGGAGACAAAGAAAGCAACAAAAGGAGGAGGAGGTAGTGGTGGTGGTGGTGGTGGGAAAAAAAGGCATATCCTTCCTTTCAAGCTGCAGAGTTCCAAATCAATATATTATATTCCTACGTAAATATATGCAATCTAATTGATTTTACATTTCTGCCCCCTCAGAGAGAGAGAGAGAGTGAGTGAGTTGGTGAGTGAGAGATATGGACCTTTAATTATGTACTTTGAAGAGTGTAGGGATCCTTGGTAATTGTAATGGGTTTTTTTTTTCTTTTTTATTTTTAAAAAAGAACTTTTAATTAAAAGAGATGAGAAAAGTTCACTTATTATCCCCAAGGGATAGAATACTTAGTGTTCCTTTTATTCATCATTTTTTTGGGCATTCTCATGTTATTGGCATTCTCCAACAATGGTATCAAGGCAAAAAGAGAACACTAACATGGGAAATCTTTGTTGTCTGAGGTTGGATTTTTTTAATTTTATTTTTATTAGGACCCTAATAACTACTGGAAATCCTCTCAAAATAACTTCTTTTATTTACGAGTATGCCATTGGCTGCCTGTTCTTCAAAAAAGAATGTGAGAATTGGGGAAGTCAAATCCTAAGTCACGTGACTCTCATCTTAATTATCCCCCTTTACGTTACACTTCATTAACCAATCACTCAAAAACCCTAAAAGCATGTGCAACCGTGTGGCTCCTAGGAAGCTTTAATTTATTGTTTTCCAGGGATTGCTTTGTTCCAGTGCACCCCACATCTGTGAATGTATATAATAACCCAACTCTTTTCGACTCTGTAGTTCACTCAGCCACAAAAGGTTCACCATCACAGTTAAATTTTCATAATAGACATATGTTCGGTTTCTAATCTCCTTTCTTATAACCGCAATTTCGGCTGCCTTTGTAATCTCTTTTTTTCTTTATTTTTATTTTTATTTTGCTAACCTACAAGAGTCTGGAAATAGAAAACTGGATTGGCCCCTCAAACCAGCCTTCAGGTAAATCGGTAGATATTATAATTTTACGTACATTAAGAATTGAACCTAACTCATCTTTGGATAGACTCAATCTCTTTTTTCTTTATTATCCCTTCCTTTTATTTATAAAATAGAATGAATCAAGAATTGACTCTCCTTTTTTTTTTTTTTTGTCGATACGGAGTTCTTATTTACATTAAGAACTAATAAGAAATCTAAATCATTATGATTCTTTTGAATATTTAGATCCTACCGATGCGGGGTTTATATATAATCAAATTTTATATAAATTGGTATCTCATGTTTTTTTCCTGATCATTGAATTCACACGATCGAATTTTGCATAATGTACCTCATGTAGTCCTAAAAATTGCTTTTGCACTATTGCGCATCTCATTGGCCGTTTAGAAGCATTGGGAACCCCAATTTCTTTTTTCGGAGCCGTTTCTTTTCGTGTCCTCCCATCCTAGCATAGCACTTTGCTTCCGGTTCTTTGGAAAAAGAAATTAACTTCTCCCTTTCTCTCGAGAGCTTCACAGATGAAAAGCTTTCTATCAATCAAAAGCAGATACCCCCCTCCCACAATCTGTTTATTGGGGAATAGAAAGGGAGGGCCAAGGGCCAGAACAAGTTGAGTTGAGGTATAGAGTCGTAAGCGCAATGGGGGGTGACAAAGGGCATGCTCGTACAATTCATAAAAAAATATGATCAACTTGTTGATTGTTGGAATTCTCTCCTCTAGCATTTTGAAGTACTGCTCATCTCAAATGAGGTGTTAGCTAGCAAACACTATAATGACTGTCATACAGTCATATTTGTATATACATGAAAATGTTAAAAGGAAATAAAAGAAATTTAATTAAATACATCAAATAAAATAATATTACGACCTCAAAAAACATATTCCGAAAAATATTACATCAAGGTGAAAATATGAGGTTTTATTAATCAAACCGGCTCAAAAGTTAAATAGTCTTATGAAGGCCGATGATGGGCCCACAAAAAGTTACCTAGTTTGTTGTAATACTTCCCCTCAATAAATCCAAAAAAGGCTATTGTGTTTAACAAGTCAAAGACTCACTAGACGACAAAGAGTGACCCCCTAAAGTCTAACAAAGCCTTAGGGTTACTAACCCTAATCACAGTACCCCTACGGGGAAGAGTGAATAACATGGAGGCCTACTGCTCCGCTGCCGCGGCAGCGTTGCACAGGGAGCGCTGCACCTCCGCGGCCCCACGTTCTGTCCAATTATTTATGAATGATTACCCCATCATTCATTTCTTTCAGTTTCGATCTCCCCCCAACCCCACCCCAAACCCCAGATTGCCCTTTACACGTGTCGTAATCGGGACGCAAAGTTTCCTTCATCCTGATTTGCAGCTGTTGGATCCGGTTCACGATGGAACAGATTAGGTGTAATCTTCTTTTATTTTTATTTTTGGTGGGAAAAGGATCACGGGCCAAAAATAAAAGATTAAGAAAATCTTAAGAAAGTCAACCCATTATAATCAGATGATAAGAGAGGACTCAAATTTGTGGGGACGTAAGTTAAGAAAGCATGCTTAGTTTCGGGATTATTTGACACTACTTAATTTATGCACATATTACCTTTATAATATGTGTAACGCACACTTTATATTTTAATCTTACTTTTATAAACCGTTGAATATCATCTTATGGCTCATTCAATAAGATAGAAACTAAAATCCCGAAAAAGAAAAATAGAGAGATATATTTATGCTTTTTTGCGCTAAAGAATGATCGCATAATACATTACTCCAAGTTGAGTACTTACATAACAATCAAACTAAAAAGGAGTTTGACCCATAAAATCTCATTCCATAAATGAGTACTAGATTTTCTTTTTACTCGCGCTTAAACTTATAATCATAGGATTTGAACCCTTGACAGGGCTCAAATTAAAATTTTATCATCCAGTAAAACAAGAAAAAAAAATTGATTTTGTAATAATACTACTAAATCTATTCTCTTTTTTTTTTTTCTCCTTATAAGCTGACCCTCGAGTATATCATCACAAATTTTGAAGTAAATTAGAATTCTCTCAATTTTAAAACATCTAATAAAGGAGAGACGCTATTATTGATGGATTCATGAACTGTGAACCTGCATCTTTGAGTAGCTCGAGAACTTTGCATGAAAAAGTTGACTGGGAAAAAAAAAGGTCTGCCAAACAAGGCACAGAGGGACAGACTGACACTGCTATAGGGTCGTCCCTTCCCTCTTTAGGCTTTCTTCTAAACTGACATTTTAATTAAAGAAATATTGTCTAACAAACACATTGCTATAGGTTTAGTAGTAAACTCAGACCCACATTTGATTCACTGAGCTCCGATAGTAGAGCCCGCCCGTGTTTAATTTACTCCTTACTGTATTATTTTGCTCAAATCTAAGAACCTAGCATTAGATGAGAATGATAATTTGAATAAATAATATGTGGAAATAATTTTTATATAATTTCGATATGTATGAGGTCCTCATAAAAAAAAAAAAAAGAAAAAAAAGAATGCAAGAACAACTCGAATTTTAACGATATTTTATTCTTTCATTGAGGGGCCCTACACATTGCTAATTTAAAAAAGAATGGATATATTCAGTGATTACTTTGTGATTTTTTAGTTTACAGGGTCAAAATTCAAAATGCTTGTTACTTTTTTTCCCTACAGACAATTGGACAAGCCCGCTCCCGGACGCGTTCAGCTCACGTGAAATCTAAGCCACTCAATGCCTAAATTGCTTGGAACAATCAAAGGTAGATCATCTTATGTTCCCATTCAACCGTACGAGAAATTGTCAAAGATTCTGAAAACCCAGAAATTGCCTCATATGCATATGTTTCCCCTTATTTGTGGCATTTACATAATTTTGTTGAATTTCTCTCTAATATCTAGTCAAGGGATAGAAATAAATTGATACATCGAATCAATAGCAAGAAAAACAAAAAGAACTAATAAAAGCGCAAACACGAATGCCGTCTCATTTAATATTATTAAAAAAAATTATAAGTAATTTTTAATTTAGTTAATAGCGACCTGTCATTATCTTATAATAAAGGCTCCACTGATTAATAGGCGAGTTTATTTTTTTAGAAAACAATCCTGTGAGGGGAAAACGCGGGAACAATTTTTTTTTTTGGGGGTAGAAGAAGAATAAATGTATACCACGACTCGCACGTGTAGGTGGATGGGTGCGTGCGTGTGAAAAAGAAGGAAAGAGTAGGGTAAATGATTTAGCAATCCATTGGTTTATGATTGAGGCCTGACCGCACCTTTGGCGCCAGCTTTGTCTGCCGAAATCCCCGGGCAGCCCCCCTACCTCTCTCTCTCTCTCTCTCTCTCTCTGGTCTGATTGACCCCCGACGTGTCTCAATCAGATCAGCCTCCCATTTTGGAACCATATTAATTTCATTTTTTTAAAATTAATTTATTTTTTTATATTAAATTTGCATTACGTGAATTTCAATTATTTTTTAAAAAAAATAAAAAAAAACTCCATAATTTGAAGGAAAAAGGAGAAAAGAGCATAAGGGCATGTGTGTGTGATGAGAGAGAGAGAGAGAGGTGAGTGCAAGGTGGCTATTAAAACGATTTTGGAGCTTTTCTCCACTTGATTAGAATGAGAAAAAATACCAATGATCACGACAAAAAATTAAGACCGATTAGTTGGACCGGCTGAGTCGGTTCTTAAATCTATACTTTACTGCTTCAACCACTAGTCTTTCTTTTTTTCTTTTTTTTTTTTGGTTGTTCAAACATTGTTTTTAAGCAAAAAATTATTTTTAAAATAAAAAAGAAAATGTTTACATAACGCAGACTTATTACTCGAGACTGAGAGTACGCGTGGGAAAGAAGAAAGGAAGGGTCATGCCAATTTGCTGCAAGTTTCTGACACTGACAGAGGCCACTTTGGGGACTTTGCTTTATCGGAGAGAATGAATTGAATCATTCATTCATTATTACTAACTTTTTAGCGTGTATGGATGTGATATGTTTCCCACAACAGCTGTCAGCTATGCTACTCTCACCCATTCTCGTATCGCTCCACATATGATTTGGGTGACAAACAAAACCACGGAAAGGTCCCTCCGCTTCGTACGTGCATCATTTGGCTTGCTTACCATTAATGAATTAAGTCTTAATCACATCACATAATATTTAAAAGAATTGCTAAATCGTACACTTTGGTCATATTTGTTGTACCGAATTAGAAAATACTGTGTCTTATATTTGATGATGTACATAGGATGATATGAAGATCATTACATGGGACTTTTAATCTGGCTCGCTATGAAATTAATTAGCTCTTCTTTTCTTGCGAGTTTATTAATCCTATGGAAGATACATGATGATGGTTAAATGATTTTGTTATCCCTTTTTCAAGGTTAGAAACATAGAGCAATAATATTTAATACCAAAAAACACACATAAATTATTTTTTTTCCCTTTCATGCCTGTTGTATTATAAATTATCCTAATAATGCGATATGCAAAAGATAAAAAATAACTCATGTTCTCCTTTAAAGAACAAAGCAAGTGGGAAGCCCTGGCCAACGATTGCTACTTTCTGAAAGCAATCTTTTTTTTTTTTTTTTGCGAATATTTTCTTAAGTTAACTTTTTATCGAGATTATTTATTTTTTCATTTTTACATTCCTACGTATCCTTTTTACGTTATTTTTCTTCTACTTTGTATTTATACACATTTCCATCTTTTTTACATTCCTACGTATCTTTTTTCTTTATTTTTCATTTTCTTTCTCTTTTTTTTTTATTTTCCGCCTGTTGTTCTTATTTTTGCATTTCCTTTCTATTATCTTTTACCATCTTTTCATTTTCCTACGTGATTGTGTTTTTTTTTAGCGTTATAGAGTGCAGACGTTTTTTATTTTTTATTTTATAGTTTTTATTGTTATTATTTTTGCATCTTGAGAAAAACCTATTATAGGTTTTTTTTTTAATAGTTTTTATTGTTATAGTTCAACGTAACAAGTATAGCCTCGTGAATTTCAACATGTTGAAGGGCAAAAAAAAATTTACCGAACAAACACTGTTAAGAATGGACTTTACAGTGCTAGTGAATAGAGCCCAGACCCACTATTTTTCTCACATTTTCTTTTGTATAAATAGACTTATTAATTACCGTATTAATTTTTGACAGATTAGTTGAAATATTCTTTCGGAAGAGATCATAGTCTTCTATAGAGTCACATTTTCTTCACGGGCCCTTTTTCTGGGCTGGGTTGTAAAAAATGTCAGCCCAAACAATTTGACTATCGCAAAGTGATTCAACTTATACATACTTGAAGCCCATCAATTTGTCAAGAGTAAGCCCAAGAAGGTGAACTTCATAACATGGACCTTTGCAGGCCCAAATCAGAAGGAAAATGAATAAGGCTAATCTACATCGTCTAAAGTAGGCTCGTCTCCAGCCAACGTGTTTTAGGCCCATTTACAGCTTTACGAAAAGTTGATTCGACCTCAAAAAATATTTTTTGAGAAAACTAAATTATAGTGCTTTTATGAAAAGTAATTTTTCCCGTCAAAAATATTTTTCAAAAAAGCCAATTAAAATTTTTTTTTTGGACACGCACAGAAAAAAGTTATTTAAAGTACTTTTCTCTAAAAAATTTTTTTTTTTTTGCCCAAAAAATGCTCTTCGTAGGGTATTTTTTTAGTCTAATTTTTTTTAATCCTTCAAAAAGTACTTTTCGGGTATCCAAACGGGCCCCATAATAGCTTCCACCACTTTCTTCACCTCATCTCTCCCTCTCTCTCTCCAATTCGCTGTTCATTCCTTCTGAGATGGCAGTTCTCAGCTGCTTCTCCCAAACTCCCACCAAAACCCTAAAATTCTCTCTTCCCAAAGCCATTTCTTCTTCTTCCACACGCCAATTGACCTTCATTTCAAACCCTCTCTCTTCTTCGACTCCTGTCTTTCGTTCGAACAGTGTAAGCCGTTTAGGTGGGTTCAATCGCCTCTCCTGCAAGAGCATTTCCACCATTTCCACTAACCCCAAGAACTATGAGGTGCGCATTTTTCTTTCTTTAGAAGTTTTCTGGGTTTTCCCTTCTATCCATGTGCTGAGAAATTGTAGTACTGCATCCTGACTTTTGTTGGTTTTGTTTGAGGCTTGTCCAAAATTGAATGGCTCAGCTCTATATTTTCTACCGTATGGCTACAAACTTTTTGAAAATTGAGTGGGTCGAAAATTGAGTTGCTTTTTCTTCTCTTGGGTCCTAATTGATGGACATTTTGGTGATTTGTTTTGTTCTCTAGTATTTCCTGCATTCTAAAGGAACGGTAGCATAAAATCATGTTTTCCACTAGGATCTGATCTTATAATCAACTTCATTTCAATTGAAGATATTGTTAGGCCTCAAAATTAGGTTTACAAAAGCTCCTCCAGTGATTGTCTCCTCTTCTCCCATGTGATTGTATTCTTTATCATTCTCCATGGACTCGTGAATGACTGTGTAAATTTTTGGAAGACGATTCAAAAAGCAACTCCAAATGATTTGGCGTATACGGAAAAAAGCCTTGTTCTTTGGAAGATCTTCCTTGGGTTCCGTTATTGTGAGGTTCCACTGCAAGAACTCCAAATCACTATCTTGAAGCTCTTCCTTTCTTCATAAATGATCTGCTTGCACCAAAATGACCTAGCACAATAAGGAAACACAATTCATTGGGCCTTTTGATAAACAATCAAATAGACAGCCCATTCGTGAAAGTGCTACTTGAAAAAGGTTCTACTTCTTCGATTAAGGTTGCAGCAGTCGACGCTTGTATAGATGACGCGTACTTTTCAGCTTATCTATTTTATTTATATGCTCTTGAATGTTTAATTTTTTACATCCTTATGTTATTCTATCATTGGCTTCATATTGATCTTTCGGAGACAACACAGTTTTCTGATGGTTCTTCTGAAGTTGAACTGAGGTTACAACTGGATGAAAGAAGTGCTCGGAGTTCCAAAGATATATTGGTGAACACAGATGAGAACTCTTTAACAGTCAGAGTGAAGTGCTCTGGATCTCTCACTACGCTAGTAAAAACAGACCATCTGTATGACAAGATAAAGCCTGCTGAAACAATATGGTTTGTTCCATCTGTGACATAAAATTTTCTTCAATTTCAATTTTTGCAGCTAAATATTTTTTTGACTAATTTAGGTATTTAGATGATAATCAACTGGTGGTCAACTTGAAGAAGCAAGAGCCAGATTTAAAATGGCCTGACATTGTGGAGTCCTGGGAGTCACTGGCCAAAGGGGCTGCACAGTATTTTAAAGGAGCATCAATCTACCTTGTTGGGGATTCTACAGAAATCAATGAGAAAGTTGCTAGGGAACTTGCTGTTGGCCTTGGGTAATCTTCCTTCCACCCTAGGATTCTGAAGAAAGAGCAATTAAATTTTGCTTACTTGGCAAACTCTCACCTCCAGTAAGTATCGAGACTCGGTTTTTATATTCACACATATCAGGACACTCAAGTGAAAGAAACTGGTTTAAATTATGATTTGTAACTGAATATGGACATGAGTACTGAGTCTCGGTACTTATTGAGTGCTGGAAGATTCTTCCTTCCCTGCATACCTTATGTATATTTCTTAAGCATTTTAATTTATTGCTTAAACTAAACACTTAAAGATAAACTATTCTCTCCACCTTAAATGTTCCTGCATGTCCTGGCTGCCTGTTGATTACATTCTGGCTGAAAAGTTATTGTCTTTGCTCCTATTTTGAATACATATTTCTTCTATGGATCGCCACTTCCTTTTGTTAGCTTTTTAGTTAGTTATTCTACTTATAAATACTGAATTCGCTTTGTTTATATATTGGACAACTTCTTTATTTTCAACATGTTGCATTTTGGCCTTAAATTTTCCCATTTTATATGGCTTTTAGGTATACACCTCTTAACACAAGAGAATTGCTGGAAAGCTTTGCCAAGCAAACCATCGATTCATGTGAGTGGCTGTTTACTTAATGTTGCTACAGTTCTGGCTATCTCTCTTCTTGGATCTTGAGGTTGACAGCCCAGAATTGGGTCAAATTAAAGTTGTCGTGTCATGGTTTTTGCCATCTCCATTCTGTCTCAATGATGTGATGTCTTGATTGGATGTGGTCTCTTGAAAGGCATGTCATCCCTCTGTTTGCATTTACATGCAAGGATACTGAAGTAAAAATGGTGATTTATTCTTGTCTGTGCCATTATAATTGTCCACGTTTATTTAGCACCTTTATTCCAGGTTTATCTCTCTGAGGTCCTCTACTCATCTTATTGTTATTAGCAAGGAATATTTTTCTTGGGGATGCCTTTTCTTTGATAGAAAAATCATCCTCCTATGTAATGTAAGAATGGTCTTACTCTGTGTGGATTTTAACTAGAACATTGCACATCAATAATTCTGTCTTCAACATCTACAGGCAATTGTCAACAAAGTTCCATTAAAAATAAATTCTTGAATGCCAAGAATGCCCATCTTAATCTATCTTTGGTGCATGACAATTCCTTCGCCAGGCAGGGCATTATTTACCTACTACAACATCACCTGCTTCTACTGCTCCCAACATTGGAATCTTTGTATAAATCTCCTAAAGCACCTCTTAACTTATCCACATTTCTCTAAATCACCTGTCCGTTCTGAGCTCACCTGCAAATCATCACTAATTCCATCTGTACGAGAAAAAGATCTCGAGGAAAAATATATCTGCTACTTCTGACTCTTTGCTACTATTAGTTGTTACTTGCATCCCCAAAGAAAACTCCAACCTTCTCATTTTGACTTAACATTGAGAATTTTGTTATTTGTTAGCTGATATCTTACACAATGCTAAAAAATGTTGTTATAGATACCATATTATTAGGTTGATATCATTAGATTTTGTTATGTGGGAATATTCTCTAGAATATTTTACTTCCATACTTCTTAGGTTTCCAAATTGTAACTTATTGTTATGTTATAAACAGGTGTGCTAGGGTAAAACCCTAATGCACTCCGATTATTATCTTGACTCTCTTCTTTCAACAAAAGTGACTTGAATCCCATATCTTGCAGTGCATTAACGAGTGTGATCAATTCCAGGGGTGACAGCCGAAGGGTCTAACTCCATAGCAGATGCAGAGAGTGCTATGTTAGAAAGCCTAAGTAGGTGAGTTGTAGATTTACTTACTGTCTTTATTTGTTCAATCTTGGAAAAGCATAATATCGTCTTTTATGTTCTATTTGTCTTGTAGTCATGTTCGTGCTGTTGTTGCAACAATAGGAGGGCATTTTGGAGCTGCTGAAAGGACTGATAAATGGCGTCACCTATATGGAGGATTCACTGTCTGGCTGTCACAATCTGAAGCTCTAGGTATTTTGATCGGCTCACTTATTCATTCTGATCTTTATAGGCTGTTTTGAATGAACCTTGTTTGCCCTAAGCAGGTAGATAATATCGATAAGAATTTATTTTCATCAGTTTTGGAAGCCTTAACGTTCTATATCTGGAAACTTGAGAGCTTCTAAAGATGATATGAAACACCCTTCATGCTTTTCTACTATGATTCTAGAGATTGTACAAGAATTTCCACAGTTCTCGACTACTAAGTTTAGTTATTCTGAATATGAAAGACATGTATTTCATTTATACAAATAGAAAAGAGCTGGGGCTTCTCAGTGAAGTAGAGAAGATTTCAGGTGGATGGTTACATGTTTCTCAACTGCACTTTTGGTGATTAAACCCACATTCTAAGTGTGGCCAAAAAACACCCAGAAAGAAAAAAGAACAAAACAATTATGACGAAGAAACCCAAAAGGAAATACAAGAAGAACTTCCAAGAGAAATGGTTAGTGTTTAACTGGAAGCAAGCTTTTCTCAGGTGTAAAGAAACAAAAAACCACTCATCTATTCCCATGATGTTATCAACAAGGAGCTTTTGGTAAATACTGAATCATGCATGTTACTTTCCTTGCTAAGAGAAGATATGTGTCATACCTGGTTATATTTACATCTGATAATTTTATATAAAAGCCACCCGTCATTTCTCAAATAAACAAATAAATAATTTTCTAGTAATATGATCTGGAGCTGTTTGCTCAAAATCCTACTTGAGATGCTCTTTTGCGCTAGTGTTGGGACTGGCGCAAGTCTATGACAGAAAATAAACACTGATAATGCCTCTACCGTCTCATGATTGTATTTTCTAATTGAAATCATCCCAGAAAATACAATATGCCTGCTGTTCTTTAATGCATCTGTAGCTTGCTGATATTGCTTTTCTTTTTTCTTTTTTCCTTCCCGTTATATTGTATTGAATATGAGTCAACTTCATGCCTCATGCCCTGCAGAATTAAGTGTCCAAAGTTCAATTCCAACTTTTATGTTTGAAAGTTCTTCAATTGGTTCAAACTACACATGGAAGTAAATTTACATGAAAAAGTTTCAGCGCTCACTGAGAAACGAGATCTCAGGACTTGTCCAACAAACAATGCAACACAAGCATAAAGTAATTTGATTTTAAATTTCAACTGTACTTTATATGTGTCCTGATATGTATGGAGATATGTAGCAAAAAGTTGAGATTCCTTTAGTGCAGATGTTTTTACAGTAAATTTACATGACAAGTGATAGTGTATAAAGGCCCATGTTGCTTCATTGTAGTTTATGAAATATTGATCATGCACATGTATTGATTAATACAGTGATTCTTTGATGATTTCTCATGCAGATGAAATCTCAGGAAAGGAGGAAGCCAGGAGGCAATTTCGAGATGGTGCTTCTGCTTACTCAAAAGCAGATGTGGTCGTCAAGCTTGGGGGTTGGGATGGCAGTCATGCGAAAACTGTAGCACAGGCTTCCTTGAGCGCCCTTAAACAATTGATTATGTCTGACAAGAAGCTCCCAGGTACCCACTGAACTCCATGCTTGTCACATACGGCAGCTTTATTGCATGAAATGCTGTCATCAAACTCATTAGACTGGAGATTTTAGGCTAGGGTTCAAAAGTGACTATAATTCTTAAACTGACTGTTAAACCTGACATTGAATGATCATGGCCAAAGTTTCCACCATTCTGAAACTTATGCACGAACTGAAAATTTGTAAGATAAAAACCTCGACAGAAACCGAAACTTATTGTGTTCAATGGTGATGGGATTCCTTAGTTTGGTCGTGTTATCAGTGTAACAAACTGTACCCTTCCATCGTGCCCTTCTAGTAAAAAAAACAAAAAGAAAATATTGCCCCGTTTAGAGCACTGGAAAATTTGATTAAATTATGTGTGATGGTGCTCTGATACTTTTGTTCGATGCCCCATTTGGTTTTTGTAGCTAAACTCCCAACCCTTCCTTACTGTTTTATGTGCTCTGATTGAAAGGAAAGAAGAGTCTATACATAAGGATGGGATGCCGTGGTGATTGGCCGAACATCAAGCCACCTGGTTGGGACCCGTCGTCAACGGGTGCTGAATCGCCCAGATAGCCATTCTGTCGATCACATTCTTATCCGTGCAGTTCATTTTTAATACATTTTTTTTCCTTGCCGTCCGAGTGGATCTTCAGATTGGGCTGCATGAGTCAGACATATGTAAACAGTTATGATTAGCGTTAAACCCGTCCAACTCAGAGAGGTTGATCTTCTCCTATTGTAATCGGAAAGTAGCAGATTGAACGAAAGAGACGCCAGAGTGAGGGGGGGTGGGGGGTTCTTAGATCAATGCTTGATCATCGAGCTTTTCGAGCAGCCTCTCAACGTGCTCAAGAATGGAAAGCCATGCCTGGAACGAAGATAGACTCGTCAAATAAAAACAATGCGAGAAAACACTAGAAGTCTTACTAAACCCTCAGGGAGACAGGAAGCACAGAGAAGTAATCGATCATCTATAATTATGGTGTGAGTTCTGTTTTTCATATGGTTGCCAAGAACGGAAGTTTTTGGCAGAAAGACAATTTTTACCCACGAGGATTAATAGGAACTACATGTTTGGGTAAAGCATTGCCAAACTACAAAACAAGCGCCTCTAACAATTGTAAGCGACGAAGCAAATAAATACTCTCTTTTTACCAACTAGTAATTACGAGAATAGATCAAGAGATTTGTTTACTTCGAGTTTGATGGTTTTCGAGTCGAGTTTGATGGTTTTCGACCGTTCGAAGGACGGCACACAAGAAAGCATGTGATACGACTAGGGCAAATAAATACTCTCCCAGAGAGTAATTAGGAGAATAGATCAAGAAATTTGTTTATTTCGAGGTTGATGATCTCCACAGTTATAAAGGCCTCACGCAAGAGGGTATATAATAGAAGTGGCAATTGAGTTGATCCAGCTGGTTGTGACGGATCAAACATGGATCTCAGGCCAATGACTAATCAAAATTATTTTATGGCCTATGTTATATTATATTAGAATGAGTTGACAAGTCCAAGGGTTCATATTGCTAGTCCGACATGCCTCAAATCTTTAATTATTCTCATAAACTAATCAAAACCTGGGAAGAAAAATTTAAGAACATAAAAATTCTGAATTGAAGATTTTGAGAATGATAATCGAATAGATTAGGCAATCACAATAGGTTTCAAGTTAACAAGAACAAGCTAAAAGTGAGTAGAACATTATATGATGAACGAGTTGAATCAGATTCCCTTACAATCAAATTGAGCAAATTGATGGGCGTAGGCAAATCACGAGTTGATCTTGCTAGCTCTAGTACACAACTATCTTTACCATCAGATGGAAGATTTGAACTGGGGAGTTTGCAAGAAGAGAAGTAAAGGAAAGCAGGAGAAACCATCAACCTTACATGGGAACCTAAGGAGAAAAGATTCGGGGCGAGCCGTCCGCTGAGAAAGCGATCCATGCTTCTCATACTCCCTTTTCTAGCATTCTTATAAATTGTCCATAAGACTCATATTTTTGATAATCCCAAAAAATAATAATAATAATAAAATAAAACACAACAATAGTTACTAAGGCCTATTACTGCAATCGCTATACACCATACAAATTGTGTCTGAACTTCAGACATCCATTGGGCACTCACAAACCCTTTGAGAAAAAAAGTAAAAGCCTGTGTACAAATGTACAAACAGAAGCTCAAGACCATAAGGTGCAACTGGACAAGTTATAAGAACGCTCGAACTAAATGATTCAAAAGAACTTCCAGAAATTATTGTAGGGCCACAGCATTACTTGAAGACTCCATCTGACCAAATTCAAAGTAAAATACAGTACCATCCAACCCAACATTGTTCCCCCCCCCAAAACACAGGATGAACGAGAGAAGCCTAACTTATTATCATGGTATGCAAAACTTACTGTCCAACTACATCCATACGAAGTTATATGTCGACACATGGCCCAACCATCACACAACCTTGTCCATAAAGTCCTTCCAGACATGCGTTGTCGAACCATTAATTTGGACGTTCAGGCAGTCAATCGCAAGACCATCTTAGATCTCTGGCTCCTGTTTTGGTGCTTTCAGGCTAGTCTTGGACATTGATGGAATCTGCAACATTAAATAACTGGCATTAGTGCCCCCAAATTTATCAAGTTCCTCCGGGAAAAATACTAGAAGAAAAAAAAACTAATTGGGACCTAACCTCTGAGGCTTGCAAGCCCCAGTCAATCTACTGCCATGAGGTAAAACAAACTCCATAAAGTGCAGACTTTTGAAGCCAAGGCATAGTGTCCCTTGGTCATGTTGTTTACTCTTCAGTAGCATTGTTATTCTTTCTTAAATGTTTTCTAGTAACTTCCACAAAATGGTATCTTTTCCACTACATTGCATTAGAGCAGTTTTGACTGAAGGTCAAATAAAGTTCAGTGGATATAAGCAAGATGCTGCAAGAACAGTACAAGGGAAACAAAAGAGAAAAGTGTGAGAGGTAGGGAAAGAACAAGAAAAAGAATAGGGGAGGAAGACTACCCTCGCAAGGAATCACCATGCATACAGACCATGGGTCACAGACACAAAGAACAATTTTAAATTCACATTATTTCATTCATTTAAAATAAAGGTAGCAATCGGGCAGGTTAAGTCAGTTACAGGTGGGTCAAATGCAGGTTACAGGTCAACACAAGTGGGTTAATGATGGATCAAAATTATTTTACAAATTGGGCTGCATAACAAGAGAGTTGGGCAGGTCAAGTATTTTCATAGGCCAATCAATATTTAGTGAAAACTCCAATTTTGAATCCAAAAACTAACTAGAAATTACAATTGGATAGGTTGGACTGGTTGTGAGCGAGTCAAGATGGATGAGTCAAAAATGGGTCAAAATTATTTTATTGATAAGTAGGGAGTGGGTTGACAGGTCACGTATTGATCTTACCGGATCTAATTCAAAACATCAACAATAGCATAAACCTGTAGGGTTACAATAACTCTTGTTTATAGACTATATTACTTGCTAGCCAGGTGAGAACTATCTCCTACCCAATATAATTAGGACACAAACTTATCAGATTGATCAAATCCCTCGAGATATAAAAATACAGCAAATAGAAACCTTCCTGAACCAATGAAACAGAAACAAAAACTACCTGGATATTCCATTTAGTGCTCCACTAAAAATATAACCACTATCCTTGGTGCCCGTTATATCATTAAACTTTCACCAATCAAAAATAAAAAAATACAAACACTGCCTCTTCACACTAATATTTCATAAAAAATAATAATATATACACCTGCAGAAATACACACAAAAATATAATACTAGTCAAAATGCCCCCATAGGCTGAACCGACATCAATAAAAATTTGAAAAAAAAATAATAATAATAAAAAAATGGGGAACCCATGGAGTGGTTTGCAGGGTCTACGGATCTTAGGCAGCGAGGATTCATTGTTTCCATTTTACCTGGTGGTTGATGTGTTGGGCAGGGTTAGTAGTAATGACCCAGCAGTATCTATTCTCCAGTTCACGGATGATATTATTTTTATTCTCTGTTGTTTCTCAATGTGAGATGCCATTCGTCTTTAAGATAATGTTTTTGAGCGCATACCAGGAGCTGGAGGTGAGGAGTGGCATTACACTCAGATGGCAAATCCCGCTCATTCAGGCTTGCCTTTCTTCGACTACCACGTTGAATTTTTTGGGTTCATGATTCTGGTTGGATAATGCAGAGGCTAGGGATGATCACAAGGGCCTTTCTTTGTTAGCCAATGACATTAAAAGTGATCATTTTTTTGGTGGGAGATTGTCTCCAGACCCAAGCATGGGGTTAAAACATTGGAAACTAGGGGTCCAAAAACATCTTTGTCATGAAGTGGTTTTGGTTTCGATGACTCACCAAATCTTTATGTCTAGCCTCCATAATGCTTCCTATATCCTATTTTCATACTTCGCAGGGAACCATTTTTTTTCACTAGTTTCATTCTTCTTAGACCTCAATGACTTGCGGTGGAACTAGCTTCATACTTGCTACCATGAGTAGCCCATCTTCCAGGGAGGATAGGAGGAGCTAGACTCTGGAGGGGTTGGATGTTTTGACTTGCAGATCCTTATTCTTCAATGTTTTGTGTACACCTAGCAAGCCCGTTCACGTTACATAACCATAACCATCTGAAATGAAATTGTTTGCTTGGTTGATAGCACTTGAGTCAACATTAAAAATCTATTGCAAGCTTGAAAACCTTTTAAACTGTGCATCTCCAAATATGCATGTGATTGCTCCTTTAGTGGAGAGACCAGGCAATAGTTGCTTAACTAATCTCAAGCTTCTAATTTGTTGTTTCAACTGTACACTCCCAATGGTGAGAACTGGTTGTGCCCAGGTTCTGTTTTGGAACCTTGCAATTTCATCCGTTATGTTAAAAAGCATCTTCAGAAGGCAGTAGTTTTTCCAATTTTACGAGAAATGTGGCTAGAGCTGGACAACAAGAACATCACGGATCGCCCTCGTTATTGTGACCAGTGTCTTGCTACGAGTTTATGGAACCATAATACAGAAGCGCTCGTTGAATTGCACTGACCTGAATTGCATGGGAATCATAAGGGCCCAATGCTTTGAGCATGCCTTTGAATTTGCTTTTTGTGCATTTGTATCGGTTCTCTTAGGGAGGATTTCTAGTCCTCCGTGCTCGGCTATGTCTCTCTTCTGATAAAACACGTATCTAATGAAAAAAGATATAAAACAAACCTCAAATAGAGTGTCCAGGACCCCTTCACTAAATCCAGCACAGAAATTAAATAAACCTTGCTTGGTTGACATCAAACGCCACATCATCTGAGTTAGAAGCATCTGAAGCTCCCCTTCGCTAAACCCGCACAGAAATTAAATAAACCTTCTTTGGTTGACATCAAATGCCACATCATCTACCTGAGTCAGAAATATCTGAAGCTTGTTGACTGGAATTAGGCCCGAACGGCCATCTGCGCTTTTGTGCACTTTGTGCCTTTCAATAACTATGATATCATGAGGTAGTGATGACTTAAGAATGTTATAAGGATGTAATGAGAGAAATGCACTTTGTGCCTTTCAATAACTATGATATCATGAGGTAGTGATGACTTAAGAATGTTATAAGGATGTAATGAGAGAAAAAACTATGATCTAAGGTACACATGCATATACAGGCTCCTTGGAACTTGAATAGCTTATCAAAACTGAAATCTTAAAAGAAGTAAATTGGTAGTACTTATCGAAATTATAATATACAAGAAATAAACTGCTAGCAGTATGCACTTCACACCAATATGCTAGTTAAAATTGACCCTACCTCAGACTGCAGACTTGTAATCGTAGACCTCAATAAAGCATCTCCGACAATCAGCCTCAACTTTTTAATAAATTCTTCGCGGCTAATCGTTTTTTTCTAATAAAAGATCACCACATAACTCAAATTACAGGGTTTTCAAGGTAAAAAGAAGACAAAAGCCAACAAATAGATACAATCTTGAACATACCCTGAAAATACAATAATAACTATGAACAAGTTTCATGTCTTTATCAGGGACTTTATCTGAAATAGCTGAAAACAACATAGGGAATGGCATCCAAGGAGATTTGGGAGTCCTTGGAGTGCTCGACCCTAGAGTAGCAGCTTTTCCATCAATTTTTTCAGAATTTGGAATTGCATGGCAGTCACTTCCCTGCATACCATCAATAAGATAATGGTTAAAAGAAAGCCAAACCAAAAACACTGCAGTCATAGCAACCGATAGAAGGTCTAATCATAAATCAACAACAACATATGAGAAAGAAACTCTCAACAGTACAAGCAGCACTAAGAAGGCATGACAAGCATGTGATAATCATCCAAATATTCCACAATAAAATGCAAGGGAAGCAAATAGTCAAGTTCCTCGAGATAGACGAAAACATGCACCAAAAATATGATTTGAGAAGTCCAAGGGTTTCACTGCTGCATCAACAAAATAAGATTGGAAGAGTTTTCGTGGAATAGTGATGCAGAAATAATTCCAAAAGGTGAGGCCAGTTAGAAAATGAATGGTGAAGGGAAAAAACGCACATGAAGGAGTTGGACAGAATGTGAAATGTGTATTCTGTGTAGCAATGCCTACGTCAAGAAATTTGAAGACTAGTTCACAATGTTTCAATATCACACATACCTGAAAACTAGACGACTCCATCTATTTATTGACAAAGCTAGACTCCAACATGTTTAGGAAAAACAACTAAACATCGAAAAGTAAAATAAAATCATCAGGCGATAAATATTAGGCTCCAGAAAACTATCATATTGATGAATGTAGAAGATGACTTGATGAGGTTGTGTTCGTGTATATATTATGGTTCAAAGGAGGCAAGGCCAAGGAAAGGAAACAGGGCAACACAACAAAATGGGGGGTAATTGAGCATCAGAACTTGACTAGTGTGCGCCATTTGTGAGTCTCAAGATAGCATAACTTTGAGCTCATCCATATTCAACAGAAAAGCAGATGTAAGATTATTTTTTCCTCTGATTTATTCTTATAAGAATGTAGATGGGGCACTTATAGCATCGGCTGCATAGGAACAGACCTGCAAATGGCCCAGCGGCCCTGGACAAGTAGTAACCTCTGAAACATCATGTTTGCCGTCATTTCGTTCAAGATAACCTGTTCAAACAATATAAAAGACTAGCACTCAAGCACAAAAGAAGTACCACATGCTAACCATCAACTTATTTGGTCTCCTCAATGCAGCCCTACTTAAGACACTGAAAATATAAAAAGGTCAAAATATCACCTTCAGCACTGGAAGAAACCTTGAAACTAACAACATATTCAGGATATATATGAGTGTTCATATTCATATGCCACACAACAAAATGCCTTGGATTTTGTAGATCATCCACTCCACTATCAAAGTCCTCACTGCTAGGATGAAATTGTTTAGATCCAGGATAAACTATCTCCATGTTCCCCAGAACAACACGACAAAGAACCATGTGTTGTTCACCATTTTCGTCAACATCACAACTTGCACTGCAAATAAATAAGAACAAAAAACATTCCAAGCGCTTTATAGAAATATATATAAAACATAAGTATAACAATAACATCAGCAACACCACCACCACACAAACTAAAATATAATAAGTTGAGGTACTAGGCATAATAGTTTCCTCAGTAGCAGCAGCGACAGCAGTACCATGCCCGTTTAACCGCAAGAGGCCAAGAACCATGGAGGAACAGATCATATCAAAAGGTCCCAGAACTTAAAAATATCCACATAATGAAAATACATTCAAAAATTCAAAGCCTGAATATCAGCTATTTTGAAATCAGGTGCAAGTATTGGCAGGAAAATAAGCCATGAGTTGAATAGACCACATTTACAAGGTCAATAAAAAGAGCAGCATTTATACCATAGGTGCTCAAGCTCAAAAAGAACTAGCTGCCAAAACTTAATTACGAAGTCGATCTTAATGAACTACTGGGACACCATAATTGTCCAGGTGCCAAGGTGATCCTACGCATTCCTAAGGTGCCTGTATACCTAGGCGGTGCCTTGACAACTGTGTTGAAAACCAGAACACAACTCAGCATCCTCTGATGCCCAAACCATATTTGGGTAGAGGACACTGGATTGCATCTAGGATAGACCTGAACTCTGGCGTCTACTTAGAGCAGATGCAACAGGAATAGGAATTTCTTTATATTAGTTTATACAATCATAAGCCAAGTCCACAGGGAGGTTAACTACCCGTTCGACAACAGAGGATGCTAACTCCATTCATCTTTCCAGCAGGAAATTAAACAAAAAACTAACCTGGTACCAGAGAAATCGACAGCCGTGAGATGCACACCAAAGCCATAGGTGAACTTGTTTTTGGACAATCCACCATGCCCTAATCCATACATCATAATACTGGGTAGTGCTTCCTTGAAACAAGGAAGCCAAGCATGCCGAACATTCGCATTCCCGCGGTACTTCTGGATGATTTCAATCTGCTTCTGGAACAGCTCCAGTCGGGCTTGCATTGAAACACTTGAGACACGGCGTATCTCAAGAATATCAGCATTAATGCACAATCCAATGCCTGTGAAGAACATATTTCGCACAGAATCAGAATCCGGAACTCCACAAATCGGTTCCATCAGACAAAGTAAATTTCTCTCGAACTGTTGGCTTCCTGCAGCAGCATCATCCTTTTTTGCAATAGATTCTTTATTGCAACTATCCTCCTCTCCAACATCATATCTGCTGCTACAAAGTTTTTGATCAATTGCAATTTCCTTGAAAATATCATTTGATTCTCCAGTACATTCCTTCACCTTAGAAAGGTCCATCCCATTTATATCAATCTCAAGCTGCAATCTGATTTTTTGAGGCCCAAAAGTGTCTGGAATTGCTTCCTCTTTCTCGCAATCATGGGGGCAACATTCATCATCATTGTCAGAGTACATTTCTGGAAAAAAACAACTTCCTGCTTCATCAATCCAGGCAACAGGATGCTGCAAACCTGTGTTCATATCTAGTTGCATCATATGCACAAAATCTAGCAAAGCAAGACAGCCATTTATTTCAACCTTCGAAGCAGTCCTTTTTAACTGGAAATCTTTTCTAACAGCGGTAACAACATCCATAGGAAAATCAGTCCACTCGCCATTCTGATAAAACATTAGACGCTTTGGAAACCCACTCTTCATAAAATTGCAATAGCGTCTAGCTATAGATTTTCCATAACTAGATCCCTCGCAATTACTCTTGCACCCATCTAATTTTCTTCGCTTGCAAAGCATTCCACAGTTGGCTGCCTGCTTTCTTTTCGAGTCAACCACAACCCGCCGACTACTATCAAATACATTTGCGGTTTTCGCTTCCATTCCTATCTACAATATCAATCCCTATTCACAAGGCTAAACTTGGACAATCTCCATACTTTAATTGAAAGAACTCCTGGACATTAAAACAAATAGAAGATCAATCAGCTAAGACAATAAAAAAAAAATGGGAGCTTTTCACCAATCATAAGGCGCAACTGACCAGAAACCAGGTGTAACAAAGCAATTTAAACTTGGACGATGTCCACACATTTAATTTCAAGACTCTGATATACCATATATGATAAAAATTGAGAAGCACAAGGCATCCCTCTGGCAAAGTAGCCTGCTAAAAAAGGGAAATGAAAGCCACGCTGAAATTTCTAATTTTTGGCACCAGAAGAGATGAATCATTGTTGTATGGTGGTATTGCGGTCATGATTTCAAGATTAATGGTTATAATAGTAACAAGGACCAAGAGCAATAAAAAACAAACGTATCATTTAATTTATCAACATAACAATGGTAGAATATTTTGAAATATAGAACACTATATAAATCAGAGTTATTAAATAAAAAATAATATTGAAAAATAAAGCTTCAAGGATGTTTTAACCTTCATGCATTACTATTTTCAGTGACGTTGGTTTGCCATGTAGATATAATTGATGTTCTTTTTCTTGGAAATTCTATCCAAAGGGTCAGCTAATGCAGCTGTATGAATCCACTAATCATTTTTTTTTCCCATATTACTATCCCTATTATATAACCCCAGCAGGACTAAAATTTCTTATAACCTGAAGCTGAAGGAATACAACACAACCAGAGGTCCAGAATTCTCTCTTTTGGAATGCATAAATTTCCTAGTTTTGTGCATAGCACTTTCAGAATACAGCAGCCACTATTTCAAAAATAATAATAACTTTATGCAAGAACTGCTGATTGTGCTCCAGTTATTCAAGACCACAATACACAAGGTGAGGTAAAAAGCAGTTGAATATAATCAATAAGCCAAAAATAAACCAGAATATTAGGTTCATGCTAACACCAAAAGAACAATAGGCACAAGAAGAAAGACCAGTCAGAAAAAAAAAGTTGACACAATGAAAAAAGAAAGGTGAGCAATGAAAAGCACAAACCTAGCCAGAGATTACAATGATTATAAAAGGGAAGTTCACTTATTACAATAACAATAACAAAGAAGTTCAGCTGGTCCTAGGATTCCATGACTAATGAAACTTATGCCAGTGGCCATGCTGAGAGACAGTGCAGAACTAAGCAATCAATAGTAGAGAAAGGGGTGTGAAGCACAATAACACCTGTATGTAAAAGTATTTATGGGCAGGAAGATCCTGCCATGCCACCCTTGTCCAAGTTAGTGGGACAGATAATCTCGGCTCCAAAATAATGCAAGAGAAAATTAGACAAGCCCAACATTGGACATCCAACTGTACCTGAGACCTGAGGAGGCATTACTGAGTCTGTTACATAGATAGTCTGTTATAAGGTGAGCGGCAGTGGGGGAAAAAAACTGATTTGGAAAATAATCCTTCACCTGAAGCAACTGACCCCTAGCAGGTGGCAACAACCAGGAGCTAGACAACATATTCCTATTGAAGTAGCTGAATTAAGTAGAACAGATGTGTAGCTTGATAAAGTAGGCTGTACAGATATTCTAGTCACTATCTATGTCCATGTTTACCTTACACTCTTTTTTTTTTTTTTTTTTTGTGGGGGGGGGGGGGGGGGTGGGGGGAAGCTTATGAAATATATATATATATATATATATATATATATATATATATATATATATATTGAAATGCATTTAAAGAATTGATTAAAATGTGATGAAATGTTCAAAACCTTGTTGTGGATACTATCTCTTAATCTGAGTCTAAGAAGAAGATGAAAATGAGGAGGAAAAAGAGAACTATTTGTCTGCACAATAAGGAGAAGAAAAAGAGAATGAGAAGATGTATCAATCGATCTTGGTCGTCCGCCAAGAAGTTGACCAGCTTCCTCCATGGAGTGAATGAGGCCCAATCCATTAAAACATTTGGTCCCAACCCAAATATCCAAGGCCTTTAGGATTAAAACGTTTGGGCCTAACCCATTTTTAAGAGAGCAGAATTGGGGCCTAAGGCCCGAGCCATTTTTTATGAAGCACTTGTCATGCCTGGGTGCAGATTTCTTCTTCTAGGCAGTGGCCGATTTCTCTCTTCTAAGCAACTGGCCCGTCAGTTTGCATCCAAGGAGGCGCCTGGTCTAGGCGCTGCCTTGGCAACTATGTTTTTACCCTCTTCTTCTCTTTGTTCTCTTCTGAGTGGCAAGAGCCTTCAGGTTCTATGTTTGAAATGATATATAATTAAATGAAACATTCCATTAAAGACTTTTGTCAGTGAACCATCTTGGCATGGAACATTTCCTATATATGAACAAGCTGGAACCGTGAATGGTGGTTTGGGGGCCCAAGTGCCAAGCCCAGCTAGTGCCCTTGGCTCACCTTGGCACCTCAACAACTATGAATAAAAAAGCATTAGCTTGTGGGAAAGCGGTGACTAGAAAATACGGGCATGGGCATGAGCAGTGGAACCTGGTGGGACAGTATGATAAGTATCCTAAAACCAAGGACATGTACAGTGGGATTTAAGAAAATGGGTGGATACTCATAGTCGTTAAAGGCATGCTGCACACTAAGGCGCAAAAGTAGACCTGAACCATGGCACACAACGGGATGGGTGCCTTAAGGATATATGCTATATAAAATAAAATTTATACATTTTTATACAAATCAAGTCACACAAAATTCAAATATGAAAGCATCAAGTCACATAAATTAAAAGGGAAATAAGATAATATAAACTAAGACATTACACAGAATCATTTTTTATTTAATAGAAGAAGAAAAAAATGGAAAAATAATAAGAATAAAACAAAGTGTGGAGAATTAAAAAAAAAAGAAAATGGGAATAAAAAGAAAATGAAAAAAATAGAAAGAATAATTTTAAGCGTTTCAATATGTTTTAAATATTGAATTTAGTATTTTGTTTCTAGTTCTCCTAGTCTACGAAGTATGGGACCCTGCTGGACAAAAGTTAATGCCAATGAAAACAAAAAGAGAAATAGAGTTGCACTAAATAAAGGAAACCACAACAAAAGAAAAGGTAAAGTAATAGGAAAAGAAGAAAAGGGTCTAAAAGTGGGGGGGACCCCAAACATGTAAAGAGGAAAAAAAATCATTGTGTTCCCGTTGAAGTGTTCACAAACACAAGAGAAGAAACAAACCCATTTTATTCAGTTCACCCCTCTCTCCCTCTCTCTTCAGACTACCTCTAAATCTCAGAGCATCGCCATTGAAGCTCTCTCTCCCTCTCCTTGTCTATTAGGGGCATCAAAATTTGATCAATCTGAACTTTTAGTTCATCCGATTTGTGATCGAGTATAGAAGTCCTAGGATCTTGAGAGGGAGAGAGCGAGAGATAGAAGGTTGATGGGGTAGAAATCGGGGTTGCTGGATCTGAGCACCAGATCTGGATTTTTGTACTCTTCCGACTCTCTTTCTTCTTTTTTTATTTTTATTTTTTACCGAGATATGAGCAAGGCATGCCTTATGGTGCCTTACACCCCCACAAAAAGGGGCACCCCACAACGCTAAGGCACAAGGCTCTGTGACATTCGCGCTACGGTCATGGCGACTTGGCAAGGCCTATTCCTTGCACAATGCCACACGCCATAGCTCGCACTTTTTCCACCTTTAACATCACTAGTGGATACCTCAGTCAGCTTTCCAGGACCATGTCACATCAGTTACAAACATCTTAACCATTGGCTTCAAAATGCCTAATCCAAGCCATGTGAGTCAACATCTGCATGGTCTAGCTCTTTCCCAAGGGACATCTACCTATAATAGTTAACCCTAAGGGAAGGAACTGCAATTGATATTTCATCTTCTGTGAAACCATCCATTGCAGTCAATGCAATAGAAGTAGAAGCTCTTAGTATGATAAGTATAATTTAGTTTTAATTAACCTGTTAAAAAAACCCACCACTGCACTGAGAGGAGTGCAACTGTGCCAGTTGTTAGCTGTCAAGCTTTGAAACACAGGAAAACGATGCCCCACATCTACACCAAGCAGCGCACCTTTAAGTTTATTTATTTATTTATTTATTTATTTTTAATAAGCCCTTAAACTTCTCTCTCTCTCTATGCAAAGGTTGCCTCTTCCCTCTTGGCTTCTCCGCATCAGTCTGGAGCTTGGGTTGTTTGACAAGTAGAGGCCATTCGGTTGGTTTTTGCCATTGAGCTCCCCCTCCCTCTCTCAAACCTCACAGAGGTGGCCATAATTTTCCTTCTCATCTTCTAGGTCTTTGGGTTGGATTGGGGCGTATTAGATGCCTCTACTACATGCCCAAGACATATCAAATTAATTCAAAACTTAAAAATAATTGATGACTACTGGGTAGGTATCTAGGCATACCAGCACCCGATTCATACCGCACAGGGTGGTCAAAATAGTGACACAATAGGGATCAAACTTGGGCAGCAGGAGACTATGAAACACCAAGTGTTAACTCCACTAAATCTGTTATGACACAATTCTACAACTTAAGACATTAGGATATACATACTAGCGTGAACCCCTCTGTCAAGTGTTTTAGATTGCTTGTGCACAGATCCAAACAAGCAGCGCCATTAAGGGGAAATTAATATTTAACCTAGATTATGAATGTAAAAGTACAGAGAAAAACCAAAACAAAAGACAATCTTAAGTAATCAAGCATAAGTAGATTAAAAGATATAGTGGCACAAGAAATTTGCACAAGCCATTCAAGGTGGAGAATGTTGGAAATCTTTTGCAAGATTTAGTTAGTAAAAGGATATTGGAAGTGTTTACAAGCCAAGGATAATCCTAACCAGGAAGTTCTCAATTAAATTTTTTCCCTTATTCCCTTCACTCGGCAGTAATAACTGCCATACCTTCTTGAGCTATCCCAACTTTATGCCATAGGTATGATTGGAGTCCATCCAGAATGACAAACATTCTTTGACGCCTATAACCATTTGAAGTGGCTCGAGTTAAAATCAGTCTTAGGTAACATTTTGCTTATGATACTAGCAGGAAAAGAGAACCCACACAAATTCTTAGATGCTTAAAACCGTTGAAGTAGCTCCAGTTAAAATCAGTAGTTTGTAAAATTTTCCTTATGATACTAACAGGAAAACAAAAGCCAGCGTACTCTACTACAGGCAGGTTATACACAGAAAACTAAAGCACGCGCTATTATAAAATCTGACACAGAGAGGCCCATATAACAAGTTTCTCACAGTCTCGGAAAAGACACTTTTGTGCACAACTTGAACTTCCTGAGTAATTACTAAATATCCTGATGTTGCATTGTTTCTAAAAAATCCCTAAAATAGTAATGGAACAAAAAGCAAGCAAATGATGAGATCCCTCCAAACCATGCTTTGTTTTAAGTTTCCATCCCAAATATAGATCAACAAATGAATGAGGCAACACTCATGTAGGTAAAAATTATGAATGCCTACAATTCAGTACCGGCTTTTCAGGTGTCTACCAATCCTACTGCTCTTTCCACATGCACTTACTACTGGGCATTGCTCAATTACTGGTCACTAAGCTATCATATTAACCACAAAGAGAACACTTCTTCAAACATAAAAAGAAAGAAATACAGAGGGGAGAGAGGTGAGGGGAGGGAGGGAGATAAATGGAGGGGGAAAGATGTAGGAATTAACACATTAGATATCAATACAGGAACAAAATTCCTACTATAATTTTCCAAGTTCAGAACAATTACATATAGCCCAACACAATGGTTGGACAGAGAAGTACTCAATATCATTTATTGGCATCGAAGAGATGAGAAAACTCTGATCATAATTTAGTAGGTGAAATCGTGGTGTAAGTGGCATCATACAAGGATGTCCCAGTCAAGGGACTTTGAATTCACTCTCATGACCATGACATTGTAATAATGATACTATGATAGCACTAGCTTATATTACCAGCAAAGCTTCATTGTTTTAATTAGGATCCCAACTTGTATTCACATGGATGCAACAGGAAAAATACTTACTTTAAATACAACTTCTTAGAATAAATACTAGCATGATAAACTTTAGCAGCAAATGCTCCTCACTCTGCATGGGAACATTGCCCTTCATTTTGAAATTATACAGATTCTTACAGAATCTAGTACAAATATTGATTTTTGTTAAAATTCACACAATCTTGAATTCAGCTTGCTGGTTAGAGGTTCTAAAGTAAGGCAACTTTGAAGTGCTTTTATGGTATTTCTAGAAGCTATTAGATGCATGATGCATGTACCTTATCATTATAATAGGAATTTAGAGTCCATAAAGAAAAGAAGAGCATTTTGCATTTCTAAAGAAACTCATTTATATCATAAATATATCAAAAAATTATGGGTAACCTGTATATGCATAAAAAAAGTTAAATTATGGTAGTCTACGACAGCAGTTCCATTATAACTCCAGATCATAATTTCCAAAGATCACCACTTTAGACCATTCTTTTTCCTAGAAAGTTGCATGTTTAATGCATTAGAAGCAACGCTATCAAAATCATTGAACTACACCAAACAACCTGATATTTTGTCCCATGAAAATTGCTTTCTACTTTTCTTCAAGGAGCGAGTTTTCCTACTTCAAGATATCAAAGGTCATTCATAGTTTTAAATAGATTAAGTATCTGTTTTCACTGCAATACTTACTACTTATTGCATATTAAAATGTAAAAAGTGGTCAAACATGTTTAGATCTACTTCAATCACTGAAAACATGCAAATTCAAATAAGGCAAATAATTAATTTCAATACTGGACAAACGCAATCAAAAGAAATAGTACATACCTAGTGCAGGAAGTATATTCGATTTCGATTTTATACATTCTATCTTCTGTACAAACCAAAGAAATAAGCTCTTTCCAGCTTCACTCTACAGTCGTAAACCGCTGTGATCATACGTCAATAAAAATCAGAATTTTTAACAAAGAATTGCCCCAAATCCATTTAAACGAAGGAGAACAAAACCCACAAAGCTCAATTTATAAAATCTAGATTTTAACAATGAAATTCTACTCAATTGAACATCTACGAGCTATTGAACCTGTCTGAGGCAATAAATTCGTTGAAACGAAAATTCCAATCAAAACTAATCCGTAGATCTCAATTCGGACTCAGATCTGGAAGAAGCTGACTCGATAACCAAGTAAATCAAGGAGATTGCTTACCTGAAGAGAGAGAGACAGAGAGATGGAAGACGATTTCCTTGCGGAGAAAGCGAAAGGGGCTCCGCTAAACCCTACCTCACGAAAATGGGTCGTAATTTGGGGAGACGACGGGCTTAATACGATGCGGGCCAACGGCGGTGTGCTTGGGCGAAAAGAAAGGATATGCCCGAGCTGGGCCCCCCAGCTCTAAATAATGTCGGTTAAATCTTGCATATTTCGGTGTGATTGTTTTAGGAGTAATTCTGTGGTAAATGTCGACTAAGCTACCCGCCACAACACGTCTAAATATCTTCGTGATTTAGGATTTATTCCACAAGTTTTAATCATATAAACAGCACAAGTGTAAAATAATAATAATAAAACGTGTTAAATTTTTATATAATTTTATTATACATAACTTTCATACCATAAAATATAAGTATTTAAAATAATTATAATAGTATAGATAATAATTCTTAATTAAATTGGCAACACTAATCACAACTCAGTACTTAATTTCATAACAACTAATTCTTCGGTATAGTTATTTTGTCACATGAGCGCACTTGTATGGTATAAAGTGCCAATGATATTATGTCATGTTCCAACGTGGTCTCATAAAACTGACTCGTACATCTTTCACCGACGAAAGAATCATACGATAAAATTTATGTGACTCTTTTTGAACGAGTGTTTCGAACAAATAATAATGTAAGACCATTTTTCGTATGAAGAGTGCGTGCGCGATAAAAGTATGTATGGTATTAATGTTCAAACCTTAACCAAGCATTCCATGGGTGGACCCACATCATAGCTAACCTAACACCCTTTTCTCTCCTCGCTCCCACCTTCTTTTCTTCAATCACGGCGGGCATGAACAGCAAAATATGAGAAATGCTTAAGAGCTGCCACGTTTGTTGGTAGATTGTAACTTTATTGCACTGATTAATCTTTAATAAAACCTAGAAAATGGTTGAATTAAGATTATTTTGAGAAGATCAACTAAGATTTGGGTTAAAGGCTGAATTCTGAATAAGATCAAAATTGGGTTAGATCTGGAGTTTTTTAATTTTTTAAACTTAGGCTCTGAACAGAGTTTCATGGTGCGGAGTGATGAAAATCAAGTGTTTTTTCAGATCTCATAATGTCCTATTTTTAAGGGGTAAATTTAGGTTAGTTTGGAACGGGTTGATCGAATACAAGTTAAGAGGTGGTTGAGTTGAAGTTGGTAAAGTTTGTTCTGTTGGGCATTCAATTAGCTCACAAAATTTCATTATTTTGAAATTTTAGTCACATGATATTCAAAGACACGGAAAAAAAAGAAAAGAGAATTCATAAATTTTCATATAATTTTTTTAGAGCTAAATTACTATTTAATCTTTCCGTGGTTTGATATTGTTGTTGGGAATCTCCTTGTGATTTGAAAATCAACATATAACAACCTTGTGGTTTCAATAGATTTGTAAAAGTTAACTTTTCTATCAAATCTAATGGTTTGTTCTTCCATAAATCTTTTAGTGTTTAATATGAAAAAAAAAAGAGACTTTAATTCTCCAAATTACCGATAAACTAATTTTTTAACTTCTATTGTAGTAATGCCCAAATCAATTGACGCTTTTATACTTATTGTATCTTTAAAAAATTTATATTGTGTAGGGATTATATATTCATAATTCCAACGAATCATGATGATTAGAGACAAATATATGAATATTATAAGCATTTAGGTAAGGAGTTAATTTTGAGTACTGTGAGAAATTAAAATCTATTTTTCTTCCTATTAAACACTCTAATTTATTTATTTTTTTGACTTTTTCTTCCTATTAAACACTCTAATTTATTTATTTATTTTGAACAAATAGTTAGATTTAATGAAAAAGCTAACTGCTGCAACTCCATTGAAACCAATGGGAAGACTATGTGTTCATTTTCAAACCACAGGAAAGTTTCCCTGTAACGAAATCAAATCACAAGAAGATTAAGTGCAACTTCTTCTTTTATTTAAGCCTTTTATCTATATGGTAGAGATTGAAAAAATAAAAATCTCCAAGTAAATTGTCGAATAATCTAAAATCCTTTTAAATGGTAGACCTATGCAGCATAAAATTTAATGAAAAATATATGGATCCCATTATTTTCTCATATGATCTCTGAAACTGTACGACTAAAACGTAAGAGTAATGAAATCTCGTGGGCTAATCAGGCAACGAGCACACAATTGCCCAACAAAAGAGCTCCTTAGGCTCTCTTTAACTTCTGAGCCAACCCAATGTGTTGGTACATGTTTACACATGTACAGTTCCAATCACAGAAAGCATAAGGATTGATTGAAACTATGAAAAAACCCAAAGAAGAAGCAGTAGTGAAATAACTCAGGTTCCCCACATGTTTCAAGCTCAAGGCAACAAGCCAACAAATCTGTTCAAGCAGAGAGCTCTATCAGAAGAAAACTTTTAAATTTGAACTCCTTCCCCAGTAGCACAACCAATTACCTCCTCCTGTACCACACAACACTGCACTTTTTTTTTTTTAAATCCATCTTTAATCCTTTCCCATTACATGAACCCGAGAATTGACACGACTAGTCCGCTCGCGCGCACCAGATGAACCCATGAACCATCAAGACTCACCCCGATCCTTCCTATTACATAGGCACATGAAGCATTGGCAGCGGAAACATTTTATGCAGCCAGATCTCAAGCATTTGGGTCCCCGGAAACAATTTAAACAACCGGGCCTTAGGCAATCTGGGCATTTGGGCCACCCACAACAACTTATGCATCCGAGCCGTGGGCATTCCGGGCATTTGGGCCACCCACAACAACATTCCGGGCATTTGGGCCACCCACAACAACATTTCGGGCATTTGGGCCACCCACAACAACTTATGCATCCGGACCGTGGGCATTCCGGGCATTTGGGCCGCCCGCAACAATTCATGCATCCGGGCCATGGGCATTTCAGGCATCTGGGCCATCTACAACAACTTATGCACCTAGGCCGTGGGCATTCCGGGCATTTGGGTCGGCATAAACATTTTATACAGCTAGACCTTGGGCATTCCGGGCATGTGGGTCGTCTTAATTTAACTTTACAGCACCTGTTCGAAGCACAACCGGACCTTGTTTGTGTGCGGAGACTCTGTCGGATCTTTTTGAGACGAATAGCTGTTGTCATGTTCTCCATTTCGCTGATGAACTTGCGGAGGTGACGAATATAATCGGGGTAGAGCTCTAGATTGCAATGGCCACCTCCCTTGATCCATAAGGGGTCGTACGGTTCACGAGCCAATTTCCACAATATGTCCCCATGTAACCAGCTCACCACATTCATCTTCCGTACCCTGTGAAAATTGTTGATCAATGCCACTTCAAGAATTACAATAACCGCGCAATTCTAAAACTAGAAAGTATAATTTAGAATTCTCTCCTTAGTTCAAAGTGCATTATCAATGTCTAGTGCTTAAAATTTTTGGCAGACAAATAAATACCAAAAGGAAACAAGCATAATATAGATGGCATTACGAGATCGGACTGATCGTTCACACACGCACACTTATAAACAGTATCAAGGTTTATTGATGTTTGTTGGACACATCTATGTTGTCACCGTTGAAAATGGATCGAAAGAAAGCACACTTGGGCTTTTTTCTTTTTTTTGGCCCTGACGAATCTAAAGGTTCAAGTTTTCGCAAAGTGTCCTCAACGCTTCTCCTCTCATAAATTATCGAGGAGAAGATTGTATTCCCCCTCTCCAAGTCCCCTGATTGGTACTACTTGTACAACTATAGGTTTATCCATATGAGGACCTACTGTCCGATGATCCTGCTGCGGAATAACAAGAGGGCAACAGAGGACTGCATGCAAATGCAAGAAAATATCTGTCCCGCAGAAGCGTAATGTTGTTGTTAGGGGAAACACAGCAACACTCAATGTTCCAGATGTTATCATGTCTGATCACTCGACGGATATAGAATCACTAAGGATTCATTTGGATGACGGGACCTATGAAGGTTTAACGAGCTATCAGAACCACTCCCCCAATCAGAAAGGAATTGCAGCGAATTATTTCTGGCAAAGAAGAAAAACCATTTATGGAGATGAACCTCTTTGACTCACCCAATCAGAAAGGACAGCATCCCTCCCTCACTCAATTTGGGGTCTCTTGTGGATTGATAGCATAAACTGTTATCAGCTTTAGACTTAATTTTAGTTGAATCCTTCTGAGAAGTTGGGCTTTATTCCCCCTTTCAAACACTAGCGATTGTAACCGTCTAATAAACTGGTAGTGGTCCTGGTCACTACCAGGAGGCACATGGACCTTCACATGGAGCCAGGAGAATGAAATCAGGAATACCCACTCGAGTATCCAATAAACAAAAGCATTCCAGCTATGAAAAGAAGAACCATGGAATCAAAAGCAAACAGGAAATAATAACATCCACTAAAAATGTCAACAAGTACTTACATGTATCACTAGCACCGGGCATTTCACCTTCTGGATCTTGTTCACATTCTGCACTTACCAGAACAGTAATACAATTCAAGATCAAATCAGAAAAAGGCTCAAACACGCATGGTGCTACTGGTATGAGAGAAATCAAAAGATTCTATTCAGGATGATGATGCATGATCAAATAATAGCAACCACCAGTGTGGGCTCCTCACCTTGTACATGTCAAAGCAAAGCGTAAACTTGACATGGCAGACAACACGAAGTCCAGAAAGAATAGCACTATGCAGAACTACACCTCTCAGCCTCGGCAAACGTGCTGCCAAGTGCAGCGTCGGCCCACTTCCAACAGACTGCCCATATAAAATTACGTCCTCCTGGCTAACTCCATACTCTGTCTCCAGACACTCGTACACCGCCTCTATATCTGCATATGTATTTGATTCACTCGGCTGAACCACAGGAACATAAAGCATTTCATTAATATCGAATCAACACAATCTTGCACCGAGGAAAAAACTAACAAAACGTTGCAAGCTAAAACAATTGATAGGCAGCGGAAACAAAACAATGACTCAGGTACGAGACATAAATAAGCAGATTGTCAGTAATTCAGAATGCTGGTACTGAGATATAAAATTCACCAATACTTGAACGAAGCAAATATAAATTGGGGCACCCCAAAAAATAAATTGATTTGCATCAAAATAACAGCCTACCTTACCACTAGAGGCTCCATATCCCGTGTAATCATATCTGCATAATCAAATGCCACCAAATTAACAGAACATCAGTATGCAATGCGATGAATAAAGTAAAGACTGGGTTCCATTATTTGCACCTAGAGTGAAAGGAATGATACAGTAGCCAAAGTCAGTGCACAAGAAGAGATGGTTGAATATGTTACCATTATCACATATTGGATTCAGAAAGGTCAATACAGTAGGAATAATCTAGTTTAGAGGATCATTCATTAGTAGTTTAAAATTATTTTGGGTTTAAGAATTTTGATGGAATAGCTTTATAAATCAAAAGTCAGCATAGTAGAGACGATCAGGAAAAAGAATGTAAAAAATTAAAAAATTAAAAAATTAAGTTGTTCCTGCTCCATTTCTCTATGGTTATCACACTTTCCGCAAATTATACAGCACCGAAAAGTAGGAAAAGATTGTTTTTTCTTTTTTCCCCTTTGAAACCTTTTCATTGTCAAAAGAGAACACCTGTACAAACACTATCGGACACATGAAATGAACCTTAATCAACACTGATGGCAGATCTGATTAAAGCCACATCATAGATCCCAGAACCCTTTCAAGTTAAAAATGGCAAGGCAACCCATTTCAAAAGTTCCAAGGAGAAGGTGTAAGATCGCCTAATGAATCCCACGAGTGTACAGGGAGATACATACAGAGCCCATTAAGGAAACAAAACGCCGATGCAAAAGGAAACAACCATCTCCAAAAACCACAAGACTTTGTTTTCGATTTTCAAAGGGAGAAAAAGGAAAAGGAGAAAGAAGCACAAACCCCATGAGATTAACACGGAGGTTGACTTTGAGCTGGAGAAAGAGATCATAGAGCTGGCCGAGGTCGGCGGCATTTCCATGGGAGTAAAGAAGAGTGAGGCGAGCATAAGGGTTCCTCAGATAGAACGCGACGATCTTGTTTCCGCGCTTCGTGTCCAGAACCCAAACATCCATACAGTTCTCATCATCGCCGCGGCGCCGGCGACTGATCTGAGGCGGCAGTGACGACGTGGCGGCGGCGGAAGCCACCGCGACCGCTTCGAGCTTCCCGTCGTCACGCTTCTTCACCGTGTAGGTCGCCGGCGATGGCGGAAAGAAAGCGAATTTCGCCGCCAACCCAGAAATCATGCACCCCATTCCCCCCCCTCCCCTGATGGACCCAGCTCATTGACGCCTTGAACAACGCATGTGTGCGTGTATGTGTATTGTGGGAAACAGATTAAACTAAGAGAGAAAAAACAGAACTTTGTCAGCTGGGGGTTTGAGGGTTTCTTCTTCCTTTTTAATTTTTCCTCCTCCTAATTTTAAAAGATTAAAAATTGGATAGGTGGATCTTGTGGGTTTTTCACGAAGAGATTAATGGAGGATGGATGGTGTTTATGAGTTGCAGAGGGGTAGTTGCGGAGAAGGCAGCCACTGAACACTGTGCTAGCTCTCTACGTTTTGGTTACTGTGTGGCTCAAAGAGATGAAAGCTGAGAGAGAGAGTGTATGTGTGTCTGTGTGTCTCAGAGGTCAGTGATGAAGGGCTAAACTTGAAAAAGGGAAGAGCTTTTTTTCCAATTTTTTCCTTCTCTTTTTATGGTGGGGATGAGTTGAAGCTTTCATTTTCCTGTCAGAGTGAATCAAAGAGGGGGGATACACATGAGTCTAGGAGATGGTCAATTGAATATTATTTTCTCTGGTAAAGCCAAAGAGGACATTTTTGGCATCTTCCTACCTAGAACGATGTTTTATGCTTTCTTCTCTCTCTCTCTCTCTCCCAATAAAATAAACTGTATTGTATAAATGTAAAACAAACTCACTTTCTTTATTTGTTTTTGTCCTTCCTGTTGGGTGAGGCCCCTGTTGGAGTGTTGAACCTACCTTGGAAAGGGTTCACTCCTCTGAGCTTATCAGAAACACCTTTCCTCCTCTGGGGTCTCCGATTTACACTCGGGTCCCTGTGTTTTTCCATATTCTTGTTTCTCGCCCACGTATTACTCTCTTTTTTCATGAATTGGGCTAGACGACAGTATGTACCTTCTACTTCAATTGAAGAGTCTCATCTCATGTGCTTTCTTCGGCTGCATGGAACCAAAACTTGTGGACCTCACAATGCTGAGGTCATGGGAAATTAAGCCTGCGACCTTTTCATTGACATTTTATGTATTCATTATCCTTACTTCTCTAAAAAATACCAACTTTGTTGTATTCAATCCAATACTAATCTATACACAATGAAAATCCTGAGACTGGATGGGTACATGGAAGTTTGAGTCTTTATTATGAATAAGATTCATTAAAATTGGGCTTTTATTCGATTAATAAATAAGTTAATTCTTAATGAGAAAATAGAGTATATACACATAATTTATGTGCATACGCTCATAAAATGATGTTCCTTTTGCTAAAAACTATAAGTGAACGTCAAGATCTTTTTAATAAAATGATGTCATTCTGGTTGGATGGTTCCGGACGCAGACTTTTTTCTGCTCATTAATATTGTAAAATTTGAGAATCTATATGTATTGGACCTCCTGAATTGTGCGCTTAAAGGAGGTGCAAACCTACAATAAACCTATAATTCTTAAGTGTATTAGGGTGCCTTAAACCAATCTCGAGGAGGAACTTGGGTCTGTGGGCCCAACCTCCCCCACCCAATAATTCAGAGATGCCCCTCCCAAGTTAAGGATGTTCTGATTCACTGTTTTTCAAGGACCTCAGTTTTTAAAACCAGCCTACAAGTACATTATTTATGTATAAATACGTTGATCAATTAATGATATAGGTCGAATTTAAGAGAAAAAAAAATGTTGTATACATCAAGCATAATACTGTACCGCCGCCCCCAGAAAAAATTAACAATAATAAGAATAAAAAGAATAATAGAAGCTCATGATAATGTAGAATTTATCCCCAATAATCACAAGTAATCATTCCAGATTAAGCTTTTCTCTATACAGGTGGTGCCAGTGTTCAAGTGAAAAGCATGAGAGAGGAAAAAGTTAATCCTCATTATTGCTGGACTAGACTAGATTGTGTGTATTTAACGACAAGATTAAATCATGTTAACTTTGTGAAATTCCTTTAGATGAGTAGTAGTGTAGTGAGCTCTCCTCCACTTTCAAATTTTACCACTTTGCCTTTCTCACGTGAAGGTCGCCCCACATTCCTTCCTTCCTCCCGCCCTTCCACATCTTCTATATGCTTCTAGGGTGAACTGCCTTTCTTGTCCCCTAAACCTAGGGTTGATGCAAAGGTCTTTCGTATTTAAAAATGACCGATCTAATTCTCAAGATTTTGAAAAATAAGCTAATTTGATCTCTAAACTAATAGAATCGTCGGATGTGGATGGGAAAAAAAAAAACAGTCACATGCACGATGCGCATAGGGCTTTAGATGAGGTCAGTTTGAAATTTAATGCGTTTTCCGCCAATTGAGCTTAGAAAGTCTTACAGTATTGAAGAAAATGTGTTATTGTGTGGCCTTTTTTCCTTATGCTGGAACACGTTGGAAAAGTAAGCAAAATTGTATGTTTTAAGCTCAGTTGGTGGAAAATGTATTAAATCCCAAATTTGCTCGTGTCCAGAGTCATTTTCAGTTGAAATCTAAAGATTCCATTAGTGTAGGGGCCAAATTGGTTAGTTTTTAGAAACTTTATCAACCAAAATGGTCGCTTACAAATATGAGAGACTAAATTAGTACTGAGCTCGAATTGGGGGACCAAAATATAAATTTCCTGTTTGCTTTTATATTCCTATCCTTAAAAATATTATATATATGTTGAAAAACAAACAAGATAATACACATCAATTTAAGAGGCATGTGTAGGTTGAGAAACATGGAAGGTCATCCACGTAAATGATATTTATATCTACCTAATTACATTTGAACCTTGTGCAACTGCCTCGTTAAAATTTGGTCGAAGGAAAAAAAGGGTATAATTCCCACCTCGAAGAGTGATTCTTATGTAATGCCACTTGAACCTCTAAGATTTCCCAATCACTTTATTCTATTTTTGAATCCGAAAGTTCTCAAATAGTTGCCTTGAGACTCCAAGTCTCGATTGTTTTAAAACAGACTCTAATAAACTCACCCTCTAAGAAAGTTCAAGTAACTATAAGAATTATTTATTTCATACTGTAATGATCAGAACTTATTATTTATAGGTTATATTTTTAACAAAAATATAGGCATTTTGAGGGCAAATGCATGTAATTTGTGCTTGCCGTGTGATGTATCCGCCTTGCTTTTATATATTTATATTTTTCACTGGAAACGAGGGGCTTAACGTGGAGCGGTGATAACCTATATCCCAACACGTAGGGAGACGCCGGAATCCGGCTACAGAGCGAGCGAGCGAGCGAGCGAGAGCGACAGAGAGGAACAGACAGGGAACACTCTTCAAATTCGCAATCATTGGTGTTTGTGGAGATCGTCTACAAATTCCAGTTGAGTTTCTTTGCTATTTGATTAACAATTTCCCCTGCAATACTATGTGCATAGAAAATTTGTCTTCCTCGCTTCCTTTTCCCCCTTTCATCCTTAACATCAGGTAATAGCCATTAATTTGAATAAAGTTTCTCAGTGTTGATGTTTCTGTGCTGTGGATCCTGCTTGTTGTATGTCTTGTTGACATGCGCGTAGGTTTCAACTGTTGTACTGCAATCTGTTTGATAAATTGCTCAAAAAGAAAGCTGGACAGTGTTTTAGTAAACTGAGCTGAATTAGCACACAATTGAATTGGACAGAATTGATGGGGAAGTTCATTTTGAGTAATTTGATTGTTTAAGCCTGCAAATTCTCCTATAATAATGTTTTCTTGCGAGGCATAGGCTCATCAACGGATCAAGGGTTCAAATTTTGCTGTATTCGAGGGATATTTATTTATATTGGGCCATTATTTTAACTATTAGGCTATCTTTTGGATCAATAGACATGTATTTAGAACTCTAGGGCTTACTTTAGTTGTTCTCCAAGCAATTTAATCCTATAAAGGCTTCTACCCGTATTAGGGTTTTACAGACTTGGAAGTTGAAATATTCGAGTTGGGCATTGTTCTGCATCACAATCCTTGCATAGAGAACTGTTCTTGTCAACATGTTGTCAAATTTTCATTCTTTGTAATTTGATGAGATCAACATATGCTTGTTCTTCTATTAAGGAGTGTAACATTCATATAGGTCAATATTTATGCACAATATTGAGTCCTTTACTAATCCCCATGTGTTCTTTTCTTATTGTTTTGTAGATTTATCCATAAATTCACCTTTTTGCATAAGGATAATGGCAATTAAGCTGTAAAAAATTATTGAAATGTATACCTATAATCACTGAATAGTTAGGTTAAATCTTAAATTGCAAATGGACTCCTTCATGGTATGGGAATATATATTTTTTGTTAGGCTACTGGTATGGGAATAGATGCTAACAGGCTAGCTTCTGTGTTCACGAATAGAAGATCTGAAATGTTTGTTTTTCCTTACAAGTAGGGAAACCTGTTTTCTGCAGCATCTATATATAGCTTTTCACAGAATTTGCTGGCTGAGCTTCCAATTTCCTACCGTACACATGTTTTCCCTTTCGTCTCTCTCTGCAATTTCCGTTTCCCCTCGATGCCTCAGAGAAACCTGGTTTCCATCTCATTCTAGGCCCATCTTGCATTGCCGATGCCTTTCTTACAACCGGTCTGTCTCTTTCTCTCTCTATGCAGTGTTTATCATATTTTGGTTATGAATAAACAGCTTGCTTTTATATGCTGAATTCTTTTTCAATTTTAATTCAATGAATTTATAATGTATGTGATTGCAATTTAATATCTGTAGTTTATTGAAATAATAGCTAATTAAAGGAAGATGTGTATCCAAGTCAAAAAGATAAGAAATTACCTTACTTTTCTTTTAGAAACCTTTTACTGCTGATACATGTGCTGATACATGTGGAGCCTAATCCTCTGAGATGTAGCCCACAATTAAGATTGTGGAGTTACTATTGAATCAGGATACTTTTTCTAAAGCATGCTCCTGCTTGTTTGTTCCTTATCTTCTAATTTGTTGTCTTATCCTGTACTTTAAGGATTTTGTTTAGTTTAGCATTTTCTGCGTGAACAACAGCCTTTGAGATTATGGAATCGGTCTAATTTAGCATCAACTTTATTCAATCTATGGGTGTTTCATTTTAAAAATATTCCCTAATCATTTGATCGAGTTATTACCCGCATGGATCCAAAGTTGATGACTCAAGAATATACTATCTCACATGTTCTCCACACAACATATCTTTTTCAGGCATGGTGTCAGATGCCGTTATGCAGATGCGAGTGTTAAGGATGATTCTAGATCTGCTACGATAGATGTTCTAGCCAATAGTCAAGACTGAACGGGTGAGAGTTTCCAATAATTCTCTAGTTCTTCTTTATTGAAGTCATCAATAGAATATGCAGTGACTACTGGAAACAGATCTTAGTAAGTTACTCTGCTTGACAGATTGTAGTCTTAGGAGGAAACGGGTTTGTTGGTTCTGCAATATGCAAGGCTGCAGCAAGTAAGGGCATAGAGGTGATAAGCCTAAGCAGGTACTTGAACAAAACTGTTTCTAGTGGTTATATTTTTGCTTTTTATTTAGCGGTATTGAGGAATTCTATCTAAGTTCCAGGTGATATCCCTTGAGAATTCTGAAACAATAATCAATTTTCACAGGTCGGGGCGTCCTTCTAACTCAGGTTTATGGATAGATCAAGTCACTTGGAAAACAGGCATGTTTCATACCATTTCTTACTTTGAATGGGTTGTCCTGTGCTATGATTCAGTAAGTGTGATTGGGGGTCTAGGCCCTGCCTGAACTTGTTCACAAGATAATATCATGGCAATTTCTGGAAATGTATTTGTGAAGTGGGGGCTTTCGGCAAATTCTGAAATTTTTGGGCATGCACTGGCATATCAAGAATTCAGCCCCTTTCTGGAAATTCTGGAAATTCTTAATATTTCTGCAAACTGAAAATCTTGGAACCAAATAGCAAAATTCAAAAGTTATTTAAGAAAAAGATGGTTATGCCACTTCAATTTCTGGGCCTCGGGTTGGGCTTCACTCGTGGACTATGATGAATTTGGCTGCTGGGCTGTATGGTATTGTCTTAACTATGTCTGGTTCATTTATCTGCAAACCAGGCCATGGGCTGGGCCCTGTGTTAATACTTGTTGGAAATATTCTATTAGTTAGTATAACATCAATATTGGGTTGTATGTTTTATTTATTTCGGGCTTTGTATTCTAGGCCTGTTAGGGTTTTGTATTATGAGCCCTTTTATGTGTGTGCTTCTATTATGTTACCTTGTCAAGGCGTTAGGGTTTCCTAGTAACCTTAGTATTGAGTATTATATATAGATAGCCTTGGTACCCATATTAGGGCATCTGACTTATCTCCGTAAAATTCTTTCTTCTCTAAATAACTACAATATTTATAAGTGGGTTTAAGCTTAAGAAGTTTCTGGGTTGATGGTTAATAAATGTAGTGGGCTTGGCCTTAATGTAGGGATAAGTTGCCATTGGTTCATGGGGGGTTGTCTTTGCAGAGAAGGATTGAGAGAAAAGAAGCATTTCAATTAGTTAGGTGTTTAGCCTACATAGTTGTCATTCGTTTGTTTATAGGAGTATATAACTTTGTTAATGTGTAACATTGACATACACTCCTACCAGAGAATGTTCCCTGCAATGGGCCCTTAGCATTTTTCATCCTAGGCTCTGAATGGAATCAGTGCTTATTTATGGTCTGTTCATCAGACTCTGTTTTTGTTTCCCATCCGTAAATCTGATTGCTCCAGCCATCTTTTGTTATGCAGGAGACTGTTTTTTATGCGAACTGGGATGAAATATTGGGTGGGGCTACTGTTGTGATCTCGACCCTTGGAGGATTTGGTAGTGACGAGCAAATGAAAAGGATTAATGGAGAGGCTAATGTTTTGGCAGTGAATGCAGCTAAGGATTATGGTAAGAAGTTTATCCCTTTGTTTATTTATTCAGTTATTAGTCTATAACCTTATTTTACCCATTTATATATATTTGTTTAATTATTGAGCTCTCTTCTTACACCTGTGTTCAATTTTCGCTGCTTGTATCACAGTGAACCCATTTTTGAAGTGAAGAAAAGAAAGAAACTTAGTGAACAGATGAAAACAAATCCATTTGTGATACTGGATGAGAGGTTTGAAATAAAGGATAAGACAGAATGCTTTTAAAGCTCATACTTGAATGGGATGTGTAGGATAGGTTCTACTTGGGCACTAAGGATACAAATAATTCAACCCCTTAGAGTAACAAGGCTAATTTGCCACACTCTTTTGGGATTGTGTCGAAGAGACACAGAGTGAAGGAAGGCTCACTACTCAAATGGGAGATTCCAAAAGAGATACAGAACTAACAGTGAAGCTTAGAATCTTAACTAATAAAAAATGATCTTCAGGTCTAATTCTATATGAGGAAGTAGGGTTATTTATAGAGTAATACTCGTAGCATTGGAAAATACTTTAGCATGGAAATATTATGTAAATACATGAGAAAATTACAAGCATTGAAAAGGTCAGGTCATCCAACGCAGTCTGCAAACGCTTCCAAAGTCCCCCATTAATGGACCTACCTACTATTTCTTAGTCAAGGCCATACCTCCCTTTGTGATTCCCTAAGATCTCATAATTTCGCGCATTGGATATTGCAGTTTAGTTGGTAAAGTGCATGTCCTTACTGGCATGAGAAGCTCCAGCATCATTTAAATGTTGGTTGAATAATAATCTAATTGGGCATAGACTAACTTTTTGTAAAGTTTATTGTGCTTTCTGACTCCGGCATCAAGTTTTCTATAATCAAATTATGTATTCACTAGATTTAGATTTTTTGAAGCACTGCACAGCTTACTTGTTTGCTATCTAATTACTGTGGCACATGACCCGTATTCTATGTGCTTCACAAACACATCTTTTGTTTTCTGCAGTGGTTCTTGTTAGATGATTTTCAGAACATTTTACTGCACCACATAATTTTTATGTTGGTATGATATTATTCAGAAAACTTGGCCTGTGGGTTATGTCTCGTTGGGTATGATGGAATGGAATGGATTTTGAAGGTCAAAAGTAATTCTCAGTGGGATGTCACAATACATGTCATTTCCATCATAGCTCAAAAAGTAAAAAGTTTGTCTTCTTGAGCAAAAAGAGCAAAAGTAATTATCATTTGAATATCATAAAACAAAAAGTTGGCTCAATTACTTAATTTCCTTAATTTCAGTGTTGTTCACTTGACACCCAAAATCTTCAAGCGCATAGCATGTCATCGCCATTATTGTTATTTTAAATGTTGTTCTTTCATTGTCTAATTTCATGAAGTTTAGGGGGAAATGTACCACAATTGGATTCATTTTCACCGAGGATTTCAATGGGAATGGCAATAAAAACAACAGGAACATCCCACTGGTTAGTAATGGCAGGCATGATCATTATGCTCAACCTCTAGTTTTGGCGTGAACCCAACAAAGAAGTATTCGTGAATGGGTATTGCATGGACGTATGTCTTTTTCTCTAGCGATTAGATGACCCATCAAAGATTCCCAAATGTATTGAAAACCCCTTAAAACTTCAATCAGTCATGTGAAACAGTTACATTAATATGTTCTAGAGAAGAGATCCATTGGAATCCATATATTTTTTATATGATGTCAATAAGGAAAATATTAATTTTACATTTCTCATGCAGGAATTCCCAAATTTATCTTAATCTCCGTGCACGACTACAATCTGCCTTCTATTTTACTTTCATCCGGATACTTCACTGGAAAGAGGAAAGCTGAGTCTGAGGTTCTCTCCAAATATCCAAACTCAGGTAACTTAAAATTTATAATTCTGCTATTTAGCTTTGGTCATGGTCATGTTTCATGTACATCTATATATCTGACTTGATGACTTTGGGCGATGAAGTAACGTGCACTTGTAATCTGTGAATGCTGATTTTGCACGTATGAGGGCCATGTCTATACTGGAAATAATCATTCAGATTGCCATCCCTTCCCTTGTTTAGTAGTCATGGTTAAACTTTAAACTCTACAGGTGTTGTCCTCAGACCAGGCTTCATATACGGGAGGAGGAAGGCGGGTGGCTTCGAGATTCCGCTGGATTTAGTAGGGGAACCGTTGGAGAGAATCCTAAAGGCTACTGAAAGCTTTACCAAACCTCTGAGTTCTATTCCAGCGTCTGATTTGCTTTTGGCTCCACCTGTTAGTGTTGATGATGTCGCCTTTGCTGTCATCGACGCAGTTATAGATGATGATGTCTTTGGAATCCTCACAATAGAACAGATTAAAGAAGCTGCAAAGAAGGTGAAGGTGTGAACTTAAAGAAGGTGCGAGTGTTTGTAAATACTGTTTTATAGATCACCCTACTGCTAAATTTCACCGAACATGGACCGATGTGACAAACATAGCAGAATGGTAAATTCGTTATGCTATGCGATGTGGAACGCAAAATTAAGAGTACGCATCCTCGTAAAAGATAACTGTTACTATTACATCATTTGAGCAAGATGATTAATTTTCACTGGAGTCATTGATCGAGTGTTTCTAATAACTACTTATCCAGTTATTATGTTTGGAAGGGATTTACTTGCTCCATTATATTTTTTCTATGTAGTCAATGAAATTTTTTGGAGATAAAAAGAATATGCAACAAGAGAGGGGCACTTGCAGTTCTCTGGGAAGGTTTACTGATCAGTTTATTCCCCCCACCCCTCCAAATTTTTTTTATCGTGTTTTTTCGGTACAAATCGTGCTGAATTCGTTCGGTCCTCGCATCGTATATTGTTGTCGCCATTGGAGCGCGGCATAGCATATCAAACGGTTATTAGAGATATTACCAAATATTGTTAGAAATTGATGACGTCTTAAGGACGAGGATCGTCTTAATCACGATCCAAATTATCCTATCATAGTTGTTTATTGTTGAGCTAAATTTTTCTCCTGTAGACGCACACGACTCATTGAATTCCTTGAGTTAAAATTTAATAGAAACTGCATAGGCGATTGTCGAACCATATAAATCCAGATGTGTTCCTCTTTTATATCAAGTCCATTCATTTATATTTTTACTTTATAACTGACAGTATATGTAGGACAGATACGACCTAGCATATGGATAAATTCTAGTTTAAAAAATAAAAAATAAGAAAGAGGAAAAAAACACAAAGCTGGAGCTCGGGCCAAGTTAATTCTATGAATGGCTTGAATTGAACTCAATGGTTCAAAGAAGACACCCTCTGCCAGCATTGCCTCGAATCATCCCGTGAACAAAACAAAGGGAATTGTCAACATCAAACTGGAAAAGGGCCAAAAACAAAACCCTCAATCAGATGAAACTTTATCCTTTCAGCTCTTAATTTTTTAGGCTGTTTTCTTTTTTCTAGTTTTTTTTTTTAATTTTATAGAATAAGCTATTTTCAATAAAAATGTAAGCATTTTAGTAAATCTCTAAAATGTTCAAATATGCTTGCAAAAGTTAGTAGGAAAACCTTTTAAAAAAACACTTTCTCGGAAAGCCGATTCGAAAGTAAAAAAGTAACTTTTCGTAAGCTCACCTCACTCGCCCTCCCTTAAATATGATAATCAGAATATCTTTGTCCTTTCTTGTGAGGGCATTAAGAAGTTTGTTCATATGCTTGTAGTAGCATTTCTTGTGTATATATATGTTCTCCGCTTCTGTATAATTATAGTTCTTAAAAAATCCTCAAATAATATAATTTTATACAAGGATCACACCTAATTATATATATATATGGGGTTAGGTGTGGACATTTTCAAACAGGGGGAATCCTTAGTCCATGTCAGTGGCTACAGTTCACTTCTTCATGAATTTTCTTCACCATGTCAACCCCAACTAAGCTCAACCTCTCAAACAAAACAAACAGTAGTGCATGCCCCATTTGTCAACCCAGTAAGCACCGACTCGTTCATTGTCTATGAACACAAATAATTATTCCTTTTCCGTAGTCCACAAGTCTAAATAATGTATTACACCCATTCATCCGGAAATAGCTTTAAAAAGATGATTAACAATAATGATGTTTGTCACAATACAATATAGCAACTAAAAAAAGAGAAAAAGGCTTTCACAAAATTTATCAATTCATTGTGCCTTTTTATTTTTTTTTCAATTCAATATTTTCATTTTTTTTTTTAGAATGGTACAATTTCATGCCCCTTAACCACATTACCTCATTAAAAAAAAAACTTTAAATTAAAGCTTAAGACTATACATAAAAGATTAGAGGGGTCCCACTGCGTACCCTAAACTTTCCTCTCTCCCTCTTTGTCTCCCCCATTTTTCTCTCTCCTCCTATTGTATAATAGTTATAGGTCGACTATAAGAATCACAAAGTACTAATTAATTATTTACGAGTTTGAATTTGTGGACTCAGCACCCTATGACACAAGTCAGTTGGACACTGAGCATTCTATGTGCATGGTTTCGGTGACTTATGGATCTATATGTATACAGCCGGACACCTCTTGCAGGCAAGAAACATCTTCCTCAGATCCAAGGCTTGGCAGCATTATAATGAAATTTTAATTTTTTTAATTTTAATAAAACGGCACGTTCATAACTTATGAACCAATGATTATGTACACTACTGTCCCACCGCGTTTTATGTCGTCACTTATCATCGTTGAAACAGTATTGTTTTTGTTGTTTGAACAATTTTGGTAAAACTCACATGCGTCTCTTTTTTCCTAATGTTTGAAAAAACTACTTTGACTTGTGCATTCATCTTTAAGTATAAGAAACTATTAATTTTATTGGTAACGTATGCGAAAATGAAAACATTTTTCCTTGGTAAGATAGGAAAATAAGATCACCATATGACCAAACTGTTCCATTGGTCATCTTTGACTGGATTGTCTAACATGCACCTACTTTGTAGTTTGTTTTGTTAAAAAAGTTGTAAACATGCCTAACGCACACCCACTTGTTAAATGCTTTAGCTTTAAGATACAAGAAATGGATAAATAATTGCCATTCTTAGTTGGCTGTGGACAATGCCTAAACTATGAAAAGGGGAAAGGAAACATACAAGAGGGAAGGAAGAAATAATAGAAAAAAAAGAAGACCAAGCTTAATTTTGGGAGTAATAGTAATAATGGGTTATTCAATTATCAAGATAATTAATTACTATTGATTCGTAAAATAGGAATTCCGAAAAATCTAATCTTTTGTATAAGCAAAACCAATATGCTCACAAGTTTTCTAATGTGAAAACCCATTATTCAATTTTTAATTTTTGTTCGTAGATTTAATTTTTGTAAACAAAACCATGCATTTTCACCTTACGAAAAATAACTTTTAGAGAAAAGATATTCTATTCAATCACAAATTTATTGGAATTAAGTTGTAAATTTTTTTTTTTTTGTGACGAGGAAATGGGCCTCTCAGAGGGGACCTAGAAACTCCGAACTTATGCAAGGGCCCACTCCCCACGCCCATCGGATGGAATTAAGTTATAATTTGTAAGACGAAATGACCCCTTTTGCTTAAAATTGGTACGCAGGATCTGGTCATTGCCAAGATTGAATACCCATCCTCATTAAGAGGGGTCTGATATGCCACTGGGTCAAGCCGACAATGCATGACAAGATAACCCGATCTAACTCACCCATAAAAATATTTTGACCAGCTTTTGACCCGCTCCTTTTGACTTGAAACCCATATTGATTTGAAATCCTTGCCGACCCCTTAGCAGCTCACCTAACTCATCCAATTATCATTTCTAGCAACTCACACCAACAGGTCTCACATTTCCGATATGGGATAGGAGTGTCCTAGCAAGTCCCCAAGTGCATTTCCCCAATTAATGAGCTTTTACCGTTGGTGGTAAAGTGAGTATTTACTTGTAAAAGCACCCAAACCTTCTTACAAGCTGCTTGTGCCCTAACTTTTTTCTCTTTCTTTTTTTTTATTCTTTGTATTTTTTCCAATTACTAGAGAAAATAACACAAAGACTGGTCAATACAAAGAAAAAAGGGAATAAAATTGATAGGGTAAAAGTAAAGACAAATTGGTGAATTAAATTTGAACTAAAGTGTGAGGAATAAGGTAAAGTTTAAACTTGGGAGGGCATCATTATTAGGGTAGGGAGCCTCATATTAGATTAGAGTATGTTATAAAATAATAGAAAGGGGAACGACTTTTAGGGCACCTTCCCCTTAAGTCGCCTCAAATTTATTGTGAAACTCTCATCGTTGTACTTTATTATGGAGTAGATTAGAACAGTAAAAAAAATTATAAATGTATCTCATATTTTAATATTGGACTTGGCCTCTGAATTTCTTATTTTATGCTATATCACATTCGAGGAAAAATTTCCATCCAAGTTATGTTGATCTGAAAAGTCAATGCGAAAAAATCGAGATATTGTTTATAATTACAGTTCTTACATTTTTACAAGACTTTATTCCCCATGTAATTGTTGGTGAGAAAATAAATATTGTAAGAAAAGAATTATTTAATATTTTTACTTTAGACTATTGTTGTGCCCGTGACAAGGCGATTGTTCAAAATCTTGTGACTTGTGAGTGGGGTACCAAAGGTAAAATTTATTGTTGAAAAGGGTGATGTTACTCGTTGTGAAAAAACAATCTCATTCAAATTTCACCACTCACATGTAGGGGTGAGATTTTGGGAGTAATACTTTGTGTATATCCTTTATACATCTTTTACACTGAAAGGGTGACGTGCTAGAATATGTGTGGTCCTTTTTGAATGGTATTTTGGTCAAATAACAATACAGAACCACACATATTATGTCAAGTAGCCACTTTCGGTGTAAAGGATGTACAAGTAGTATTATTCAAGATTTGATTATAATTATTTTTTTTGATATGAGTAGCATTATTTTATTGGAAATCCTTTTAAAAGAATTCAATTGTCCAATTACTAGGAGGGGCTCCTCCACTAAAAGCTCCCCTATTGAGTGCCTGCTTAGCGCTTAGTTATTCCATGACTTTGTCTTTTATTTTGAAAATTTAATTATAAGAATTGAAAAAATGTTTAAAAATCTATGCACTTATATTTTTTTTGTACAATTTAGTTATGCATGAATTCTTCATCAATAAGATATATATTAGAATATTTTACAAGAATGAAAGTTTTTTTTACTCATTTCACCCCATACATGAAGAATTCACGCATTATCAAAATGATTATAAATTTGTTTGTGCATAAATCTTTAAATATTCTTTTAATCCTTATGATTATGGATGAACTTGGCGCCGGTAAAGGCTCCTAGCAGAAGAGCCCCTTCTCTAATTACAAATAACTTGCTAAGGCTCCCAGCTGAGGAGCCCCTTTTCTAATTCAAATAACTTGTAAATGAATATTATATATTAGAAGTAATTATTTAAAGGAAAATAATAATTTATTTTGGAAGCAAACATTTTCAATCCCGGAAACTATGATGTTTTTTTTAAAGTTTTATGCATTTCATAACACTAGAAAACAAAAGAGATGAAAAAAAAGAAGATTCATTATATATCTTTTATATAATACAAATTTTTATCACTGTAGTTCTTCTTTATTGTCTCTCTTTTTTTTTTTATTAGGCCTCTGTTTTTTTTTTCTTTTTCTCTTCCTCTCTTCTCACTTCTCTCACGTTTCTCTTGGGGTTTTATGATTTTAAAATAGTGCATTACCAAAACATGCTCAATTTGTGAATATAATTTTCAAAACATAAAAGACAAAGTGATCAATTTAGGTTTATTGTTATTTTTCAACAAAAAAGAATTGTGGCTCATAATTACACATCACCACATTTATAAAGTCGCGTGACCGTAAAATTTATTGGCACAAACAAATTTATTCTTATCGTCTTCTATTTCAATCTCATGATTACGAGATTAAAACTTGTATTGAAAAAGATCTAATTTGTACACTTATTTTGGGAATATTTTTTAATATTATTTTGAGATTTTTTTTTCAATTCCTTCGGTCTCCAATTTCGTCATAAATACAATTTTGAACCCATTCGAGGGAATCTCACATCCTTTTTTTACATTATATTTAAATATTTTACTTCATATGTACATTTATCCTATTTAAAATCTCGTATTCTCTTATCCATTTATTTGAAAATGTTAAGTATCTTAAAAAAAACATATTATTTTTTAAACTTGATATATTCTTATAAAACATTAGAATAGTAATATTTTAAAACAAATTTTACGAATCACACGGGACCTACACAGAGGGAGGGAGAGGTAAGAATCAAGAAGAAAGGTAAGGTGGCAGGCTTGCATTGGATCACGTGTGTCGAACGCCAAGGTCTCCCCGCCCCAACTAGCCCCGCGCTGGTAGGGTTCGTGGCGTGGGTCTCCTCCCTCCTCTTGTCGTGTCCCTCCCCAGTTTTTATCGAATTTTGAAATTTCAAACAACTCTCTCTCTCTCTCTCTCTATCTCTCTCTCTCTCTCTATACCCCCACTTTCCCCACTTCCACCGGCCCCATCTCCCATCTTTATTGTCCGCCGTTTTCTCTCTCTACTTTCTCTCTCACACACTCTCACAGGGAGCGAGAGAGAGAGAGAGAGAGAGAGAGAGAGAGAGAGATTCGGTTACTAGGCGGAGGAGGAGGGGAGCCCCCCACCCCCCATCAGCTCAAGTTCTAGGGCTTCTTTTCCTCACGCTCTCACTTTCCTCCCATGGTTTTCTTGGATCCTTCGTGTCGCCTTCTCGAGGTCATCATCCCGTGCTCCTCCCCTCCCACACTCCCGATCTAGGTTTTTCTTTTTTCCCCCCCTTTTCTCTGAACCTTTTTGCGGTTTCTTTTTGGCGAATTGTCATGGAGAGGTTGCGGCATAAGAGGTCGAAGAGCGCGGGCTCCGCTGATCGGAGGAGCTCTGGCTTCGGATTTGTCTTCTCGAATGCAGAAGCTCCCCACCAGCCAGGTTCGTTTCTGAGAAATTTCAGGGGGAAATGTTTATGAATTTGTTAGGGTCTTCACTGTAGTTCAGGATTTTGTGAATAGCCAAAAAAAATAAAATAATAAACATAAAAATAAAAATAAAATCTTTTTTAGTTTCTTTTCTTTTCTTTCCTTTTCTTAGCAGCCAAACGGATCTTGTAGAAACAATCTCCTGGCAGAAAGTAAGGGAATAAGTGATCCTCCCAACGGCTTGTTTATGAGGGCCCTCTTTTTTCCTCTTTTTTTATTTTATTTTAAAAGGAAGAAGAAGAAGAAGTTAATTTCTTCTCTTTTGCTTTTTTATCAAAGCTTCTGTGTGGAGTTGTCTCTTGACTTTTTCTGTAATGCATTTGGCATGATTTTGTTTGCTTCGATGGATTCTGGCACTATGATGAGTTATTATGATGGGTTCCTATTTGTGCTCTTAATGATGTTTTGTTGCTTTTATTTGCTACATTCTTAAGATGACTTTCCAAATTATATTTCTTCATATCCGGCAATTATGATGACTGTTTTCTTTTTATTTTCTCATGCGTTTCACTTCAATTTTTTTAGTATGATTAGATCTTCTCTTTAGTTAAATTTCCCCCCAAATTTTATTTTTCCATATTATAATAAGATTTTTAAAGAGGGACAGATCTCGGTTCACAAGGCTCCCCTAACTCTTTCCAATTTTCATTTTCCTGCCGGGTTCACTTGATTTTTCTTTTTCTCTCGAAGTTTTTATGGTGACTTGCGGCACAGATTTCCTCCTTAAATATATGTTCTCTTAATTTTTATATTTTTCTCGTTAATAAAAATAAATGAGAATTATTTTTTTTTTTGGGGGGATAACTAAACGCAAAATCAGCTTCAGCATTTCTGAATATTGCTTAGGATTTCCTTCCCAGGAAACAAGCAGTCTCAGAAACAGAGGAACGCCCACAGATTGGCAGCTGATTCTAGTTCCTGCAGTAGTAGGATCCCTGCCCAAGATGATGATCTGGTGCGTTTCATCCCTTGTTTATGTATGATCTTGATGGATATGTTTCATCCCTTGTTTATGTATGATCTTGATGGATATGCATATATGATTGTTGTCTTTTCTTTGTGTTAACTTATGCTGCTCGGATATATCAATTTTTTGATTATGGTCTTCTTATTGATGGATGCCTTTGGTCTTTGTAGGTAACTTTCGAGTTGGGCCATAACTCCACGAGGCGGGCATTTGGAACCCCAATTAAGAAGTTATTAGCAGAAGAGATGGTAAAGGAATCTGAATCCAAAAGGCGGTCACCAAGCATCATTGCCAGATTGATGGGTCTGGATGGGCTTCCGGCACAGCAGCAGTCTGCTCATAAACAGCAGAAAGGGTTTCTTGTCAACAACAACCAGCAAAGAACAGCACCCATAGAATCTCACAGAAATGCTGTATCCTATGAGGGCAGCCATCGTAGGAAGAACTCAAAGGAGCAGCAAGAATTCAAGGATGTGTTTGAAGTTGTAGAGACGCTAAAGGTGGATGGCAGCTCTGTCCCATTGCAAAGGCCTGAAAATGGACGGTGTACTGAAGCGAAGATCGACTATATTTGGCAGAAGTTCATGGATGCTAAGCGCCTCTCCACTGATGAGAAGCTTCAGGATTCGAAGGAATTTCATGATGCTCTTGAAGTACTTGATTCCAACAAGGATCTGTTGTTAAAGTTTCTTCAGGAACCTGATTCCTTGTTCACGAAGCATCTGCATGATCTGAGAGGTAGTCCTCAACAGTCTCATTGCACTAACATTGCTGTTATAAGGTCTGGAAATGCTTTAAAATATGGGAAAAGGGTGAAAGAGTCGAAGTCAGGGAGAGGAAGTTCATGGAAGGGGCGATAAAAGATCTCTTCAGCAACATCCCGATGGTGCTTTAAGCCAATCCTATAGTAGGCATGACATTCATAGTTCTGTCAAGTCTAAAGTTTGGTCAGAAGCGAAGGACGAGACTCGTATCCTGCCGACAAGGATTGTTGTTTTGAAACCAAATGTGGGGAAGTTGAAAGATGCTATTAAGTCTGTTTCATCGCCTCATACTTCTAATGATTTTCATTCAGCTTATAGGAAGCAAATGGAACTTCCGAATATTAGGCATAGGGAAGCAGATTTGTGGGAAAAGGAGAACTTATGTAATGATCTGAAGCCTTCTAGATACAAATCTAGAGAATCTAGAGTAATTGCTAAGGAAATAACCGGGAGAATGAAGAATGGTTTTAACAGTGGATCAAATATGTCACCCTCCTACAAAAGAGGATATGCTGGGGATGAGAGCTCATCTAGCATGTCTGGTAATGATTCTGCAAATGAATCAGAAGCAGAAACTTCGACTTCTAGAAACTTCTTTGACTGCGATAATCGATATGGACTTTCATCATCAAATGCAACTGAGTCATCTGTAAACAGGGAGGCCAAGAAAAAGCTCTCGGAACGTTGGCAGATGACTCGAAGATTTCTAGATGTTGGAGTGGTCAACAGAGGTAGCACTTTGGGTGAAATGCTTTCTGACCCTGATAGGGACATGCCAAAAAAAGGTTCTAATGTCATTATTGGACAAGAAGATTCAAATAGCAATGGTAAAATTGTAGGGCTGGCTGGTCCCTTTGGTATCAGCAGTAGGGATGGGTGGAAGAATGAATACATCAGCAATATATCTAGATCGAGATCCCTCCCTGCATCATCTGCTGCCTTTGGGAGTCCTCAAGCAAGCATGCCACGAGGATACATTATGGATGATAGGCGTATGTTGCCCACTGAATCCATAGCTCAGGGCAGAAACAAGGCAGTTCAGATGAATTTTAATCAGAGAGATGTATCCTGCAGGAACTTAAGATCTGGTCATAAGAAATCTCGATCTCCTCGTCGTGCATATGAGGACAGCAGTGGCACTTTAGGCGATACATACTTCCGCCAGAATCAAGTACATTGTGATGCTGAACATAAGGGATCAGATAAACAAGAGTCTATAGTTCCTGAGAGATCAACTAGCATTGTCACTGCTACAGATTCATCCCTTGATGATGCAACAAATGCTGGACATGAGAATATGACCGTATCTTCTGAGATTCGAGACAACTATCTCCAAGAAGTTCCAGAAAGTATGGCAGTAAAAGCGAAGTCCTCTTCTGGTGCTGTAGATAATCCACTTCCACAGGTTTGATGTTCTTTTTTATTTTGTTAACTACTCGAATGATTCTTAAATACTTCCAGTTTTGCTAAACTTCATAATAAGAATTTTCGCCCAAAAGCCCGAAAACCAGAAAATGAAACAAATGCCTTTTAATTCACTCCCCATCCTGTCTCAAGTAAAGTTTACAATTGAGCTTGAATCCATTATTTTCAGATGCCACAGGATAATAACTTGGTAATCCTGTCAAGGCTGTTTTCTTTTCTTTTGTGTAATAGCTTGCGTGGTATTGGCAAGTAGCTTACCATGTACTTTTACCTGTTTGTTGCATCTTTACATATGGGTGTTTTAGAGCTGGATTTAAGAACCCATATTCAAATTTATTGTAGTACAGGTGTTCCTATTTCCCATTGTCAGTAAATCTTCTTCATACTGAATTGTAATATTGCACGTCAGTAGGCATAGTTTCAATAACACATGTTGCTATATAGCTCTTATTAGTTTTGTGTATGCTCCTTTATGAGATGCTTGGCATTGCAGTTTTGTTTTTGGTCAATTTTGGTATTTAAGAATCATCTGCATTGCGTGATACTTCTTAACTAACCAATACTGTTTTGCTTGCACCTTAGAGGCACTTCTGTCCACTTCTAAAGTGTAAAAACCGATGTAATGGTTCATTCATCTATAAGAAAGTGGAGAATGCTTATCTGGTAGTGTTCACTTTTTTCTTCTTGTTTGGTGGATACTGTCCCAGACAAGATATTCTCTTCTTTCTCCACTTCATTTTCCTTGCATAATATTCCAGACTCCTTTTTCGTAAAGTTTTGACGGGGTCAATTTTATCTCGGAAACTTTATTTTCAGTCCTTCATGACATTTCAGGAACTATCTGTTGAGCAGTCTGAGCAAGATTCTGTTGTGTTGCACTGCCCCGTGCTTGGATCGGAGTCTCCAGCCAGCTCTAAGGATATTGATCAGCCTAGTCCAGTTTCTGTTCTGGAAGTTCCTTTTGTGGAAGATCCTTCATCTGGTTGCGAATGCTTCGAGAAAGTTAGCGCTGATATTCAGGGTAACCTAACTGATGTTGCTTTTCCCCCCTTGTTTTGTATAGAATCCTGTGAAAAGTTAGGTTGTTATATTACCTGAATTTATAAACATGGTTCTGCGAAGTAATAAAGTTATCTAAAATATACGAAGTAATGCAAACAAAGGGTAGCGTCATGCTCTGTAGTACAGGTATTTGCTACTGTCTCTGAAACATTTAATATCAATCTGTTGGTAACAGGGAATATAAGGGGTAAACTCGAGCACAAAAAGGTGCAATTTAACTCTCTATTTTTCTTTTTTCTTTCCTCCTTTTTTTTATTTTAAAAAAATTAGCTCATCTCTTTTGATTCAAATGCATGACTCTTTTTGAAACCAAAAGCAATCCCTCATGGGTTTCACACAATTCAACATTTTTTCTATATATCCTCCATAATCAATTGCTTGTCGACACAAGCAAGCTATCTTAGTGGGTGTGTTTTCTCTTTTTGAGTAGACACCAGGTTTTCATTTTGAATGAATTTGTAATTCATCTTTGGTATTTTGCTAGGGCTTCGAATGCAACTTCAGCTGCTCAAGTTGGAATCAGACTCATACACAGAGGGTCCCATGCTCATCTCAAGTGATGAAGAGGATGGGGTTCTCGAAGAGCACGCGATGCGAGCGCAAGAGAGTTGGCAATCTCAATACCTAGTCGATGCGTTAAACCATTTCAGGTTTGACGATGCCAACCCTGATATGTTCATGGACTCGTACTCAGAGTGCCCCATTAGCCCCCGGGTATTTCAAGAACTCGAGAACAAGTACTGCAATCAGAACAGCTGCTCACGGTGCGAAAGAAAATTCTTGTTTGATCGCATAAATTCAGCACTCATCGAGATTTTGCGGCTTTTCATGGACCCACACCCTTGGGTAAAGGCAGCAACGCGAATAATCCACGGCAAGTGGGACAGGGTCGAAGTTGAAGACGAGCTGTGTAAGTTTCTCGCAGGTCAGGAGAGGAAACAGGGGAGCGACATTGACATCATAGAGAAGGTTCTTGGCAAGGACTCGCAGTGGCTGAATTTAAGGGGCGACCTCGATGTAATCGGGAGGGAGGTTGAGAGTTTGTTGATGGATGAGTTGGTCGCGGAAGTTGTGAGCACGTGGAGATTTTGAGCCTGAGTTGTTTCCTCTGGGGACCCTTACCAAGCATGCAGTTGTATTAACGGAGTGACAATCACAGTAGGATTTTACACCAGCTTTTATGAGGAGAAGGAAAATATAAGCTAAATTATTGAGGCTCTAGCAATGTATTACAACTGAAATCGTTATTAAATATTTTTTCCCCCCTGTTCTTAGGAGTACATTTGAATTTTAAATTACCGTATTACATTGTCCAGGTGCAGTTGTAGCTTAATAGCCAATGTAAATACGAGTACCGTTCATCCCAATTTGTTTGGTGTGCTGGGCAACCCTTTTTTTTTTTATATTTTTTTTTATTATATATATATACCAAAGAATTCGATCAGGAAAAGGCTTATATACTAGAAACTAAATAATAATAGTGCCGGTTTCAAAAAATTGAGTGGTACTAAATAATCTGTTAACTTTATAATAGTATAGATTAGATTTAACACTCTATACATTCGCACCCAAAATTCCTTCTCGTACAAACTTCCAACTTCTTTAAGTGAATGTCATGATATTCAAGACGCTAAGAGCTGTGCACTCTTCACCTTTGAAATGCTCGCAAGAACATCCGTCGGTGTTACGTCGCCAATCACGGTCACCTTCTCTTCTTCAAAGTCTGTAGTGAAAGATGTCACCCCTGTCACAGTTCGGGAACATGTCAATGGTAACGTGTGTTTTTTTTTTTTTTTTTTTCTCTTCCCCTCCCCAAAAGGGGAAGTTTCATTATATGCTGTTGCATGTAGGATTGGATCATAAGGTGAAAGTGTGTAGCCATAAACATGGTCCGGCGGAATGACACGATTTAAAGGGTAAGATCATTCCTCCTTGAAAGATTTGTCCTGCATAGTGTTGTAATGCATACGGGGATGGTGTCGATGAACAGCCAAAAACTTTTCCGTCTCGCATGATAGAGCATTGATTATGGGTAAGATTAAGGGTTTCAAGTCCTTATATCTGATAGATCAGCATACATTTACCAAACCAAAAACAAACGGACTGTACAAGGGTCACAAGCATACCTTGAATTTTAGAGATATGGTTCCTTACTCTCCTTTCGCAGCCTCTGCAGTGCAGTGACACTCTTATGATCAGAACCTGCGAGACAGTTCCATCATTTAGTTCATGCTCCATTTGAACAGTTGAGCTTTGCTCAACTTTTGAACTTGGTTTCATGAATGTTGGCTTATTAGAGAATCCAAAGTTAAAGAGCAAAATCAAAATCAAACAAAACGCAGAATCCAACGAACACCCACAAGAATTCAAAAGGAAGAAAAACAGAGATGCAGGTACAAAAAGGAAAAGAGAAGGCGGTTTCTGGTCAACACAGAGTTTTCCAAACAAATGAGATTCAGAACAACTCTATAGTTTAGTAGATCAAAAGAATTTCCTGCAAAATTTGTTGAGACTATAATGAATAAGCGTCTGTTGAACTACACAGATTGTTAGACTATATTAGGTGAATTAGAAAGAGAGAGAGAGAGAGGACCTGATCTGAAATAGGAGATGAAGAGGATGACACGTCAGTTGTTTCATTACACTCCCTCTGTTCATCACAAACCAATGCCGAAGCCCTATCGAAATTGAACGCAGAATCATCGCTCAATAGATACCTACTCGATCCAGAAGCACCCAATGAAAACCCACCACTCTGTTTGTAAGTGAACTTGCTCCGAAGAAGATTCGGCTTAGAACGAGTACCCTTTCGGCTCTCGCCGCCACCAACACTCTGTTTCGAGCCAGAGCCCTGATGAGCCCTGATCGGACCATCGGAGTCTCTCGTTTCGCTCTTCTTCTGGCGGCGATGCGGTGGTTCAGGAGGACTGAGGGGTGGTTTCCGGGAGGAGGACAAAGGGAGCCCGCCGCCGCATCTCCGTTCATCTCCGATGATCGGATTGTATCGGTCGATTGCTCGGCCGCCGAGATGATCGCCGGAGGACGAACCCTCCTCCCCATTGAATTTTCCGGGGTTTATCAAAGCATGGGATAAGGAGGGAAGATCCGTTCCTTCCATTTCTGGGGAGGATAGAGAACTGACAAATAGGGGTTCATGAAATTTCCAATTTCAGTGTGAAATTGAAGAAACGAAAAGGATGATCAGTAATCATTTGGGTTAGGACTTCAAAGTGAGGTTACTTTGACGAAATATCTGAAAATATTTTGAAATCTAATTGATTATGACATTATTATTTTGAAAATCGTGTTCAAAATTTTCAGACCATAATGCTCTCAATTTTATGTCCGTTTTTTCTATTTCTGTATTCAATTTTTATTAATTTTTCAATAATTATAAATGCATGAATAAAAAAAAACATAAACAAATATAAAAGTAAGTTAATTTTCACAAGATATGAAAATACATAACTTATTTATCTTAATCATTGAGAATTTAGGATATTTTTAAAAAAATTTTAGTTTTCCTAAATTTTAATACGTAAGATGAGTAAGTTAAGCAGTTTTAAATCCCATGACGATATAACCATGTGTTTGTGTACGTCGACACAATTAAAATTGTTAAAAAACTTATGAAAATTAAGTAAAGCAAGAATTTAATGAATATGATTCTCCACGTTCGAGAAAAAGAAACAAGAGGGAAGGTGGAAAATTAATCGATTTTTTAAGTTTACAATCAAAACCCATTCATTTGAAACAGGTGATGAAAGTGATATATGAGATATATTCCGCGAATTAGAATCTCTTGTTTAATATGTTGAAATAATTATGACGTATATATGTGATATAAATGCATACCCCTTTTTTGGTTGGGCTTTTTTTTTTTTTTTTTAATATTATAAAGGAGGCTAAAGTCTCGAGAGAAGGGAATGATAAATTATTTCACAATTTAACATAACGAATGCTTGAACATCCGATCTCTATAATAGGGAGCTAATGCTTGCCGGTATAATAAAAATACAATTAACTGCAAAAGGGGAAAGGATTATCTGAGTAAACTTTCCGTTTACAAATTTTTTTCCTAAGGAAAAATATGGTAAATTAGCTGAATATTCCTCCTACAATCTTTTGTACTTACCAAAATTGTCTCCACAAGAAAAAAGAAAATAATAATAGCTACGTCTTACGACAAGAAAGGAAAAAAAAAAAAAATTGGTAAATTTTGTGTGCATTACTCCTATAATCTATCCTCAAATATCTCCACTAGCGACCCATTCATTGCCCACACTCATCTATAGTTGCTTGTTTGCAATTGATTGATTAAAAGTGTTAAAATATTTTTTTCGGACGTCGAAAGTTTTTGTCTAAAGAAAAAAAAGCAGAAGTTAATATTTAGATGATTTATTTATTTATTTTTCAAAATTTTGGAGTTAAGTGTGTGTATTGTGGGAGTTATATGTGAAATTATATTCACCCAAAGCTTCCATAGTTATTCAACTTATCCTTGAAAAACTCCAAAATGACCCATCGTTAACATTAGAACTCACTATCTTACCCGCCGAATGACTTGAACCGACAGCCCCATTTTTCTCGGTGCACGTGGAAGGCTAGAATTGACTCACATTATGATAATGACAATTTTCAAAATTAATTATTGAGGATTACTATTATACACTAAATTTAGCTGTAGTTTTTTTTATCTTGTTATAGAAAATCTCCCTAATAATTTGAAAATCACCTCATGATTTTAATAAACTTATAAAAATTAGTATTTTCATCAAATCTAATAATTTGTCTTTTAATATATTTTTAGAGTATTTAATAGAAAAATAATAGACTTTAATTTCTCAAGTTACCCCAAAATTAACTCCTTAACTCCGTTCTCAAAGAAGTAAATATTTTTCATAATTATCAAAAAGATATATTTATTGTACCAAAAAAGAGGCATTTGTATGTATACCCGTACTTTTACCAAAAAACTTACATAGAACCGTGTAATATTCATATATTTCCTATTTCTTATTCTCGTGATTAGTTGTAATTATGAATATATGACAAGTTCTATAGAATATATATTTTTTCAAGATACAAGAAGTATGAAAGCGCCAATTTATTTGGGTACTGCTATGACAAGGTTAAAAAAATAGTTTATGGGTAGTTTGTTAAATTAAAGTCTATTTTTTCTTATTAAATCGTCAAAAAATTTGTGACAGAACATATTATTAGATTTGATAAAAAAGTTAATTTTTTCAAGTTCGACAAAACTATAAATAGATTATGTGCCGATTTTTAAATCACATAAAGATTTCGTGCAACTGGATCATATCATACAGGGATCAATTGAATTTTTTTGCCTTTTAATATCGATCAGATTGCCTTTTTTTTTTTTAATACCATTTTTACATAAATCTTGCCTTTACTCATTTCTTCCCATCATATGCTACTAAATTGGTTTTTGAGAATTTTAATATTATTAGAATGTCATCGTTTTGCACATGTACACGTATCGACGGAGTTGTTGAGGTAATAATAATAATAATAATAATAATAATTAGATTTGACTTTGACTAAAAAACGAAGACAAAGACCTCCCTCTGGTCAGAGCGTAACCACACCCTAACACATGTGCGCGGGTCCCACCTCGGTAGACTTTGTGTGGAATGTATTTTCACGATTACACCATTCTTCACGCCGGTTGTCGCTCCTCCTCATTTCGGATGGTAGGTCCGGCGGCGCCGTCGTTCTCCTCCTCCTCCACAACAACCTAAATTTCCACAAAACTTCCTCCTCCTCTACCGCCATTTCTCTCTCTCTCTCTTCTCTTTTCACCCACACCCATGAATTCTCCATAGGAGGCGTCTCCATACATTCTCTCGTCCTCCGCCGCCACCACCACCACCATGCCTCCCGCTTCCCGAGAAGGTACCCTCTGTCGCTTTATTCGCTTTTTTCTCGGAAAAATTCCGTGCATTTCCTCGTCGAGCAAACAGGGGGTCAAGGCCCGGTGGTTTCTTAGGCGACGTTGATTTTGTCATTGTTTTGTGGGTTTTGTTCTTGTGTTTTTTTTTCCCCCGTAACGGTTGAGTTTTGTGTTTGTGAAGGAGGAGGCGAGAGGGATCTGGAGAAAGGGGCAGTGAGCCCGTACCCGAGCCCTAAAGCGCAGCCGTCGCCGCTGTCGGGGTCGGCGTCTTCTCCGGCGCTGGTTCTGTCGAATTCGAGCAAATCCCTGGCCAATTCGAATTCCGGCAAGTCCCTGATCAATTCGGGCTCCGGGAAGGCTCTGATCCTGTCGAATTCCGGGAAATCTCTGGTCACGTCGGGCTCCGGCAAGGCCCTGGTTCTGTCCAACTCAGGGAAGCGGATCGATCAGGCGGGGAAGAAGAAGTACGTGAAGCAGGTGACCGGGCGCCACAATGACACGGAGCTCCACCTCGCGGCGCAGCGAGGGGATTTGGACGCGGTGAAGCAGATCCTCGGCGAGATCGATGCGCAGATGATGGGGACGCTGAGTGGCGCGGACTTCGACGCCGAGGTCGCCGAGATCCGTTTGGCGGTGGTGAATGAGGTGAATGAGTTGGGGGAGACGGCGTTGTTCACCGCCGCCGAGAAAGGGCATCTGGACGTGGTGAAGGAGCTGCTCAAGTTCTCCACCAAGGAGGGGATTTCGTTGAAGAACCAGTCGGGTTTGGATCCTCTCCATGTCGCTGCGAGCCAAGGTCATCACGGTATTGCTCGAACCTCACAGTTAATCACTGCTTTTATCCTTCGTGGCTGAAATCAGGTGGCACAAGGGTCCTTTTAGCTGGTTTGTTCTGCTAACTGTGGCTTTAGTGCTGGCTGTATAATTTTGTCGCGTGTTGTTTGCATGTTTTTGAATAACTGTGGTGAGTAGTTGATTCTCCCTGTAGCATCTTTGAAGATTTTGTTTCAGAGGGAAAGATTAGTTTTTGGATCTAGCATTAGGTAAAAACACACCAAGACTTCTTTTGTGTTTATTTTAATCTTGTAAAAGGGTTGCAATATTTCACAATAGAATTTGTGATAGATACATATGTCAAAATTAAGAGGATTCTCAATGGTATGTCGACCCAGAATTGGTCCTCTTTTCATGTTGCCCTCATTTTCTGGGGATTAAGTGATAAGCTGATGTTAGAACTTCTTCGTATATACCTTATCCTGTAAGTTTCTTCATTTGCATCTGGTTCTTTTGGTAGTTCAGAGTCAACATAAAGAAAATTTTGCAACTCACCATAACTCAAATAATTAGGCAGAAAAGGGAACCTTGCTTGCAAATAGTGCATCATAACTTCCCCAAAAAAACAGGAATGATATTGCAGAAAACAAGCAGAAGTGTTTAGCTTTTTAGTTTAACAGAAAAGAAAGAAAGAAAAGGAAAAAGAATGCTGATCAGTAATTAAGGGGCTTTAGTCCCTATTCTGGAATGGGTTATATTTTACATAAAATCAGCATCGTACAATTAATACGCCTCTTCTCTGCAGCCGTTGTCCAGGTGCTGTTAGACCATGACCCGGAGCTAAGCAAAACAGTTGGTCAATCCAATGCAACCCCTCTCATATCTGCAGCTACAAGAGGGCATGTGGAAGTAGTTAATGAATTGCTGTCAAAAGATTTGAGCTTGCTGGAGATATCTCGTTCCAATGGCAAAAATGCATTACATTTAGCTGCTAGGCAGGGTCATGTAGATATTGTAAAGGCGCTGCTTGACAAGGATGCACAACTAGCAAGGAGGACTGATAAGAAATGTCAGACTGCATTGCATATGGCCGTGAAAGGGGTCTACTGTGATGTGGTGAGGTTGATTCTCCAAGCAGATGCAGCGATTGTGATGCTTCCTGACAAGTTTGGAAACACTGCTTTACATGTTGCTACGAGGAAAAAGCGGGTTGAGGTACTTACTGCTTGCTGCACTAAATGTTTAATGCCATGGTCTACCTAATTGTCATGGTTCTAGGAGTCGTTTAATGGAACTATGGGTCTGTTTTATTTGGCTAGCTTTTCAACAAGTTTGCAGTGCTTTTTAGCATATGCAGAAACCTTGCATTTCGGTAAATTAATTCCCCACTTCCCTCACCAAAAAGGAAGCAACTTCTGAAGACTCGTAATAGCTGTTTCTTAAGAGATGAACTTATGCTTCATACAAATATGAGGTTCTCTTTTTATCCCAAGAAAAAGAGGAAACTGTACTTGATGAGAATGGATGCCCTATGAGGCGTAGAAGAAATGAGGATCTGAACCCATTATAGCATAAATTCAGTTGGCTTCCTCTTGCAAGCTTGTTCGGACTTTGTTTGGTAGGCGCGTTCTTAGCTAGGACTCCTTTCATTACTCTAGGATGGGTTGTGGCCTTCATTACTCTAGGATGGGCTGTGGCCATGTTTGGTAGGAAGAACTGCGGTAGTCATGCTATGAATTAAGACTTTGTAATTAGAGGCACACTGTCCTTTGTTTAAATTCGAAACAATGGGAAACAGGGTCACCATTATGCTTCTGCGGAACTAAACGGTCTGAAAGCAATGTAGCTTGCTGCAATTGACGATTGCAACGGTTGGAACTTAATAATCAAAAGTAATTTTCTTGTAGGCCTTACACAAGTTATAAGACCTTTGTCACTTATTTGTTCTTTCTTGCCGAAAAGAGGGGTTTTCTTCAAATGTTTGTATCCCTCTTTATGTTCTGATATGCAAACTTATTAGTGTTTAGTTCTCTAATTAGTAATTAGCATGTGCATGAGAAATGGTTATCACCTGTGGTAAAAAGGGGCAATTTTTGGAGTTTCAGTGTAGTAATCGTATGTATCACTAATTTCTGTTCCAGATAGTGGCCGAGTTGTTACGACTTCCAGACGTGAATGTTAATGCACTAACAAGGGACCATAGAACCGCCCTCGACATAGCCGAGGCGCTCCCCTTATCTGAAGAAACCTCAGAAATAAGGGATTGCTTGCTTCAGCACGGTGGTTTGAAGGCAAACGAGCTGAACCAGCCACGGGATGAGCTCAGGAAAACCGTGACGGAAATCAAGAAAGATGTACACAGCCAGCTTGAACAGGCCCGGAGGACCAACAAGAATGTCACTGGGATTGCCAAGGAACTCCGTAAGCTCCACAGGGAAGGAATCAACAACGCCACCAACTCAGTCACCGTGGTTGCTGTGCTCTTTGCGACAGTTGCATTTGCAGCAATTTTTACAGTCCCTGGCGGCGATGATGACACCGGGATGGCTGTGGCGGTGGGGACGGTGTCATTCAAGATATTTTTCATATTTAATGCCATCGCGCTCTTTACGTCGTTGGCTGTCGTCTTAGTACAGATTACCCTGGTGAGGGGAGAGTTGAAAAGCGAGAGGCGGGTTGTGGAAGTGATCAACAAGCTAATGTGGTTGGCCTCTGTGTGCACAACCCTCGCGTTTATCGCGTCATCCTACATCGTAGTTGGACGGCATAATCAATGGGCCGCGATCCTTGTTACGCTTATTGGGGGTGTTACGATGGCAGGGGTTCTTGGAACCATGACATACTATGTGGTGAAGTCGAGGCGAGTTCGTGGGGCGAGGAAGCGAGAGAAGTTCTCGAGGAGTGGGACCGGTTCGTGGCACCACTCGGATATCTCTGATGCAGAAGTAAATCCAATATATGCCATTTGATTTTCCTCTTCTGAGAAAGGAAAACCAGGCGAGGGGGGAGATGTTGCAGTTCGCATTGTACATATGAATTCTGGGGCAGAGGAAGGGAGCTTCGGTAACGGATCGATTGCCCGGAGTAGTCGTCGAATCCAGGCTGCTGAGAAAAATTTGAAGCATTGGAGAAAATTGGTTGATGGTCCTGAATGTTTTGGGGTAATAAGAATGGCATAGTAGATGCACACTTTACACAGATACGTCATTCTAACTTCTGTAAGTTCCACTAACAGTTACATCTGCTCAAGCTGAGAAAAGGATAGTAACATGCTTATTTATCTTCTCCCCTTTCCTTTTTACAGCACTGATTATTGAGGGTGAATGTGGATCTTGGACTAGTTTTGTGGGAAATATATATATATATATATATACGCTCATTTTTATTTTGTGAGGGAAAATAAATTCGGAGCATAAAATTCCCCCACCACGAAAAAAAAGAATTCAATTTAAATTTCTTTATTGTTATTTTGGTTTTGTTAATCAATATCCAGAATGGGCACACTTCGTCTAATAACAAGATTAAAAAGCAAAGGTTGGACATTCAATAATGAGATATTCTCCATTTTCCCTTTTTAAAAAGTTGGGTTTACATATATATAATTAAATTAAAAAAAACCTTATTTTCTTAATGAAATAAAGCTCATGAATAATTTTACCAAGTCTCGAGGCATTTTCTAAGCATTGAGTTGCCAATATATATACCCTAAACTCAAGACAATAACTACTACAAGTAGCATCAGAGCTCCTCCTGAATCTCTTTCAGGGTTAGGAACATGGAAATATCAGAGACGCTATGTGCTACGAATCCCGGCATGCCTTAGAAATTTTGGATTTAATACAACAAACAGCAACGTCCCAACCATTTTGGGCACTGATCACAATTCTACATATCACCCAATAACAAATTAAATGGTAAAGAAGAGAGCAAGAGAATGAATTAATTACAAGTATGACGAACACTTTTATTCGGTGATGGGGAGTTGCGACCCATCCAACATCTGATATTAGCACAAAACCAACTGCAGGATGAAACATGAGCAGTGATGAGCAGCGTCGATGAGGCCAGCAGCGCCAAACCTTGCACGGATCAATTAGAAGAACCATATACTCCAGCCAATTAGAAGAATGGTATACTCCAACCGGCACTAATTGTGCCCATCGGGAGAAGGTTTCGTAAGATCTACAGCCTACAAGTCAATATCTGGCAACGGCAATCTCCAAAAATTCCACGAGTTGTAATCTTCCTGCAGGTTTTTGTTTAGTTGCCAGCGTCATCGATCAAATAGAACACAACCATAGTGGCACAAGAATTATCACTTGGAAGAGAGTCTACTACTATTGCTACATAAAACTTGGATTCTAAATTCCTACCCCCCCCCAAAAAAAAAAAAAAAAAAAATCCAACCTTAGGGATGGGAAAAAAAAATTTAATTCAATTTGCCAAGCTGCAATAGTACTGGAAAATCAGTAGATCCGAGCCCTAAAAAACTTGAGTACATTTTTCTGAGTGACATAAAAATTTAAAGGTATACTTAGTCTTCTAGGTTCTTTTCATTGGTACGTAAGATTTGTTAAAAAGATCTGAAATGGTGTCGTTTAAGTAGCGATAACACCTAACCGGGGTTCTATCGATAATATATTCCTTTAACCCGTCAGTCATCATACTTCCTAATTTCTTTTCTTTGTAATTTTCCTTTTTTCTTTTTGCTTTTCAACCACATCTTCCCTTGATGCAAGGACTACGAACGTATTACCTGCTCAACCATAGAGGTGGGCGGAAACATATCATTAACAAGTGTGTGTAAGGAGGTGTAGGACTTCACATGGACGCGATGGTTAATAGCCACTTCACCCTGTCAATTACAGTACGTCTAATTAGATACAAAATCCTTGGAAACCCTAAATGGTAGACCCCATAAAAGAACAGAGGAGGATGTGTACCTTCGGGTTGATAATGAATATTTTGCCCTTTGGGATCCCAATCTTCCTGTAACTAAGCTCATCGGTGTCTCTATTGCCAAAACCAGCATAGAACGGATTGTAATCAGCGGGAAAGAGTGCTTTTATATCCTGCAAAGTACAGCACACAAACCATTGACAAAAGGCAGGAACATTCTTAATGCATGCTAAAGTAAATGCATTCTTCCGATTTATACCTCCAAACATGCAATCTTGAATTCATGAGGTGCTCTTCTAACAACTGCAAGGGTTAGAGCAACATTAATTAACTAAAAAACACAAATGCAATAGGTGGCACATCAAAAATCTGAGCTAAGTGCCACAGATGGCCCAAAAAATAATAAAAATGATAGCACAGTAAAAAGAAGAAATCGCATGTATTCTAAAGTAATCTGCGACAGGACATGGAACAAGACTTTGGTAATTAGAATGGCTGCACCAATATAATATAAACTAGGGCTTCAGTCTTGAGACGGTCGACCAAGGCAATCCACTAACACCCTGAAAAGGTTTTTAATGGGGTGGGGCAATCACCTAATACATTGATGTTCGGGATGGTGGCGGAATTTTTTTCCCCCAGGGCCCCCCCGGGGGGGGGGTGGTTCCGCTTGTAAATTTATTTTTGGGTTCTCTTTGCTGGTAAAAAAGTGTAACTTTGTGTGAGAAGGTATTAACATAATTGCAAGTGACATGGTCAAACAGGTTACTGATACTCAGCATGTTCGTTGAAGATGTGATGGCTACTATTATAATACTTATTCTCCCTTAAAGACTTATTAGTTGAACTGTGATGGCTACTATTATAATACATATTCGCCCTTGAAGAGTTATTTGTTGAATTGATGCCTTGCGACCACTGAAGGATATCCATATGGCAAAAAGTTATAAAGGGCTACACAAGTTCTGTACGAGGAAATGACCAGACTGAGCAACCAACCAGCCCCTAATGGTGCTATTGATTTAGCAGGTTACAGAGACTATGAGGTCGACTACCAGAAGCTCAAATGCGAGATAAACTAAATTTAGATATCAAAAGATATGTGTCACAGAATCTATAATCACTATCCAGAAACAAATCATACTTGCTCAAGCATTCATACTGTTTATATATCAGAGCTGCACCATTTAAAACAGGCAAAGGAATATTTGCATACTAGAAGGCAACAGAAAGCTTTCAGGAAAAGGTCTTGAGGGGAAAAGGACCTTACCTTCGCGGTACAATGAGGGAAATAAACCATCAGGTGAAATAACAACCGGACCATTAGGTAAAGCTTTTCCATCCTGCAAGAACACAAGAGTAATTAAGTTGGATTAGCATATAGATGCATCTGAAGACTGGTTGCACTCATGAACTGAAAGCTTAAAGGTTTATATTCAGACCCAAAATCCAGACAGAAAAAATGCACATGATAAAATTGTTCCACATAAGAACCATTAGTTGCTTTGCTAGTCACTTTTTTATTTTTTTTTCCCCTCCACACCATTTTATCCAATTCCACCCAATTTCTAGTCCATGGTCCCCATCCCACCCGCCATGCCTTCCAAAAGCAACATAAGTTACTATTTCAATCTTTCTATGGTTTCCATGTAACAATGACACTAATTTGATAAAAGTAAAACAGATTACCAGAAGCCCCAGCATGAAGGTACCTGTTTCAGATTCAGTAAGAAACTTCTCGTGAGATATGCCTGAACAATTGCACGGGCACTCAGAAAAAGTAGTTGATATCCGTTTTCCTGCAGCAATGCAGAACGTAATACTTTTTATCATTTTTAACGAAGAAGATAATACATCTTCAATAGACATGCTAAATGCAGCTAGGTATTACTTGATATCGTATTTTATTTTGACAAAAAACACTTTGGCCAAAAGGGGCTTAGGAGAGGAACAAAAACATCTTTGTGAGGAAGCTGTTGTATTCCCATCGGTCTAAATGACGGAATATAATTTGAAAATTGTAGTATGACCACCCAGTTTTCTCATTTTGTAGGTAAATGGGCCTCTTTTTTTTTTTTTTTTTTTCTTTTTTCTTTTTTTCTTTTTTCTTTGGGAGGGGGGGTGGTTGGAGAGATGCATGCGCTAAGCATTGTTTCATTGGGCAATCCAGATTCAAGAGGACTTATATTAATGGCAAAACTATTGTGACATACTGTGTATAAAAGCCAAAAGTGGAAGAAAAATTGTCTGACAGCTAGCAGCTCAGTCACCATTTCACCCCATAGTATTTCAAATCATAATTTTTTGACAATGACGTCCCTAACTATTAGAACGAAACAGAGGGTATGAACATCATGTAGTGACATGAATCAACATTGTGGATTGTTTCATCAAGGACTTTAAAACACAATGCATACAACACTTATATGATCAGAAAGATGGCCATTCCTCCGTTAACTGCTGCTCAGCGATACAGTCTATCAAAGGATTTTACTTCCAGCTCCAGCAGTTAACAATCAACCACTCCACCCTCTCCACAACTCCACTATAATGGTCAATTGAACCTTCTGACAATTTCCATACTAGCTAAATTATCACTCCCATAGCTATCAACTCAAGTCAGTTTCCTTCCTGCTTTTAATAAATACAAGCCTGATTGGCGCGCTTCATGCATGCTTAGAGGCTTCTTTGACGGTGTGAAATCTTTGAGATTTTTTAAACAATCTTTCTAGATTTACATCAAAACAAAAGGCCTCTGAGCAGCGTTCTTGATGTTCAATACAACATAAATATTAAGACCTCCAAGAAAAGCAATATCACATTTGAAAAAACAGTAAAAAAAAAAAAAACGAATCAAGGATGGATATTTGGATTTTTTTTTCCCAGTTAATATGCGTCAATGTGGGTGCAGATGCATTATTTGCGAACATGGAGAAACTTAGAAAATAAACCCTATATCATATATCCTTCTTAAATGTATAGACCACAAGAGTAATGTAGGAAAGAAACCAAAGGATGTACTTGGAAGGAAAAGAGAACACTAACCAAAGAGGTCTTAACTTTGTAAAAATAGTACATGTATATATAGGAGATAGAAACAAGCATTTTCTCTCATTTGAATTAGCTTGATCTGATTGAGATCATCGCTTTGTAACATTTTGATCCATGGACTGGCAACCCCTTGGTGCCCTTCTATTATATTCTATCTTCACTGATCCCAAAAAAAAGAAAAAAGAAAAAATCTGTATGATAGAACAAAATGACATACCGAAAATATCAATATGGTGTATGACCTCAACACTGTTGTATTATTACCCGATCACTGCATAAGCCATCACTGTGATAATAAACTACACAACCAGTCTATTTCCAAACCTCCTCTGACTCAAAAAAAAAAAAAAAAGAAAAAAAAAGCAGAAGGGAAAGCTTTACCCATTCCAGATCCAAAATTCCCCCAACAGATACCAATCTTGCAAAGCTACAAGCATGATATTTACCGAGTCTAGTTTTTCCTAGTACTAACAAACAAGAAAAAACATTTACATATAAATGATATAAATAAAAAAATATAATAATAATAAATAAATACAACAATCTAAGTGTAAATATAAATAAACTTCAAAGAAAAAATGGGCAACTAGTACATACCTTAATTGCAGAAAAAAGCTGAGCTACTCCAAATTGTGACCAATCCCTTCCAACCAAAGGCATGAACTGACCTAGGACATCAGATCTGGAAAAAAAAAACATTGACAAAAGTAATGCATGCAACATAGAAAATCTAACTTAGAGTGAGCCATCCAGTCCCAAAGTGTAAGTTAATAATCCATTTTCTACTGTGAGAATACTACTACAAGCTCAGAAGTCAAAAGACTCAAAGCTACAATAACTACGTACAATGTGTTTTTACAGTCCCTAAAGACTACATAGTTATATTATTCTTTTCTTATTAGTAGTTCAAGGTTGGCTTATGTATTATGTTCTTATTATGTTGTATTATATGTTCCAATTTAACACAATTGGTTAAAAGGACCAGGAACACCATCAAAGTAAGGGGAATTGGCACATATATAAGGTAAGTTGTAACTGCCATTGTACTGTTAACAAGACAGGATTCAGCAGTTTCCCACCTTCTGAAACATGCCTTTTTTGGTGAATTTTTGTACATTGGTGATCTCTTTCTTTAATGGATGGAATATCAGGTTCTTTTAGGTTGGTCCATTGGTTTGAAGAAGGAAAACGATTACTATAAATTCCACCCTTTGTGAAATTTATGATTACTTGCTTGAGATGCAGTGAATATTGAGCAAAGAGTCCCACCACATTGTTTGAACGTCTTAAGTGCCTAAAGTCCTTTTTATGTATTCATAACGAATAATCAAGCACCAGATGCTACCAACAAATGAACGTTAGAGTCAATCATTCCTAGACAACTTGGATTTCTGAATCGTTTACCAGAAAAGATAATGTGATTAAATAAAAATCATTCCTTATAAATATTGAATAAATAAAACAACAGGAAAAAAAGAAGCGTGCTTGAGCACATATGCAATAAGGCTTTTATATATCGGAAACATCTCATGCAACTAGCAGGCTTGCCTTTTCATAAAAAAGGAAGAAAATAAGAAAGAAAGAAGTCATAATAAGAAACTTCAACAAATTTAGGCAAACTGCAGAAACAGCATTCTTTATAAATTTTGAATAAATAAAATAAGAGGATAAAAAGACACATGCTTGTTGGTGTTTACACTATGGCTTTGATATATCAGAAGCATCTCATGTAGCTACCAACCTTATCTCGTCATGAAAACAGGGACGAAAACATGGACGAAAATAAGAAAGAAATAAGTCATAATAAGTAGCAACTTCAATAATTTTAGGCAAACTGCATTATATTTAGAATTCTGATCCAGATAAGGAGCCTTACTTTGTGATTGTCCCATCAACATCTGAAATTACAATCCGTGTATTCCACATCCACAAGTAAATATGAGCATCAACCTGTTCAACAAACTCATGTGACTTAACAGAATAGTTCAATGTTAACTAGCAAAATAGTCAACATGAATGGCAGACCTGTTGTTTTCCTAGAACCCGGGTTGAGAAACTGAAAGTTATGATATTTTGACCTTCTCTCAAATTCAAAGATGCTATCTGCTCTGTAGTGGGATTATGTGTCTTTATAAGTTGCTTCCGAGGAGAGTCCCTGCAACTTTGCGGCATCGTAGTTGGTTCTATCAGAGAATTTTGTGAACTAGGTTCAGAGTCAACAAACACCTCCTCATTTGATGAGTGGCTGTTAGAGTGCTCAAGTGTTTTAACCCTTCTAAATGGTATAGGCCAGAGCCGCCATCTGCGTCCAGATGAAGGGGTTGGCATATCAGCAATATCATCCACTGAATTGTGTCCATCATCCACCTCATCAACAGGAATTGTATCTTTGGCCTCAACAGGTAAATCTAAACCAAATGCAGCCACTCCAAGAACAATTGGAGCAGCTTTATCCCACCGCATATACCTTTCTCTATATCTGATAATTAGGTCCTCATTCTTGATTACAGATACTGCAGAAAGCTTGAACTCCTCAGCAGAAATGCGGTGTGCATCAAAGGCTTCAGATGCAGCCCTTAAACCCATACCAGCACAAAGTTTGTTCCCACAAAGAGAAATCTCAAACCCTGAAAGCAATTAAAGGATGGAAAATAAAAATACATTTTGCAAAAAAATAAGAAACAATAGAAATATGTAGATTATGGTTGAACTCGGGAGGAGGACTTTACCTATGCTTGTATCAGTTTGTACTCCTTCACTGGAAGTTGCAGCCTGAGGTTCTACAATCTCACTCTTACAACATCCATCTTCAGGCGGATGTTTGTGTGGACTACCATTAGCCCCTTCCTGTGACATGCCGCATTGATCGTCTTTCCATTCCAGATCATACCTAACAGAGTGGGCAGAAACACTCTCCAACCCCATATGTTTGGCACCCTGAGAAATTTTATCCGTGGAATCATTTTCAATGTGCAATTCCTGAGACACATACCTGTTGCGAGGAGAATCGGAATTAGATGCAGAGAAGCCGCTATGAGTGGCTAATTCAGATAGCTCCAAACAACTCTTAAAGACATCTTCCCTCTGGATACTAGAAGATGCATCTTCTAAATTATTATGCATGTCTGTTTCTGGGTTTGTGGCCCCCTGAGTTTCTTGAGATGGACAGACACATTCTCCTTCACAAATCTCAGACTGATGCCCAATAGCGTTGGTATCATTGTAGACATTTTCAGAAGATGTATTACATGTAGACATGTCCAGCTCATCTATATAATTAGCTGCCCATGGATCTTCACTGGTGCTAAAATCCTCATTTCCCTCACAGATGTCAGTTCCTTTGCCTGGGCCCAGATGAAACTGAGGCGTGCACAGCTTCACATTCTCAGCATTCTCTTCGGATGATGAAAGGGGTGCTGTCAATACATGACCATCCACACTGAACAAAATCACTTCCGAGTCAGAATCTTGAGATTCCACAAGATTCTCCACGCTCTCTAAATTATCATAGCGATTAGACTCGTACTCTGATAACTCAACTGAGCCCTCATACGAGGACTGCTCATCTTGAAATTCATAAAATTTTCTTCCAACATCAGAGTCTGCTCGATCAAGTTGGTCCGGACCTGGGGAAGCACATTCATTTTGCAATTCAATCACCGCTGAATCAGACAAACTACTCTCAAGTCTACTTATCTTGTAAGTAGGATTTTCACCAGCGTTTGGGTACTCTGATACACTATCCCCTCGTACAGCTTTATGACTATCAGGATCGTCCATAACCACGTCCGTCTTGCTTCCTTTACTAGGGCCGGCCTCTCTTATAAAATATGCTTCACCTGAATTATCAAGATACATATGGAAATCTGCTTCGATGCCATTGACATTTATGCGGACAATCTTCTCAGCACCTTTAAGAACACCCTGAAATTTACCGAACCGAACGTACCAAGGGGTGCTCCTGAAAGTCCCGTCTTGCTGCTGAACAACAATGATATCAACAGCCCCACCGAAAGGATGAAAAGGGGTGGCAACGGAGTATACGCCTTGTGATATGAAACTCCCAACTCTACCCACCACATTCATTTGAGCTTATCTGCTGCTGTGACCTCAAAGAAAAGAGGTGGGTTTCACTGTACAGTCTTTGGTCTTTGATCAAACCATCGACCAAAAAAATATATATATAAATTATCCTCCCAGATTGAACAGAATAGAATTAATGGGTCAATTTCTTCGCTCTCTCTTAATCCCGATTAACTTTTCCGGTAGTATCTGCAAACAAGATTCAAAGTCCTGAAAAATAACAACCACAAATTTGAAGCATGCACTCTAATCAAAAAGTCAAAACTATCCCAATCGAAGAGACTCGAAACCCTAAACTTCAAATTCCCATCAATTAACTCAAACCCAATAAAACAGTGAAGGATCGAACACCGCCGAAACTAACAAGCGCGAAAAAGAATAAAAGACAACTTCAAGATTTTCCAAACTTCAAATGAAAGAAACCGCAACTTACTAAAATGCGAAAACGGAGAATCACCCAGAAATCTCCGAGCAATCCAACAGCTGAAACGTGGGATTATTCCCCTCTCACTTGCTCATCCCTCAAAGTCTCTATATCTTTCTGGATTGAAGCAAGAACACGAGAACGGGTAGATTTCCTCAATAAATATGTCTCTCTCTTGAATTTTCTAATGGGTCTGTTCCGTCAAATGCTCATTCCGCCGCTACCCGTCAATACAATACACCGACCCACAAACAAAAATGCATTCAATCGCTCTCTCTCTCTCTCTCTCTATATCTCGCGTATGGGGTTTTGAAGTTTTGGGCTTTTGAAGAAATGAAAACAATAATAAGAATAATAAATCGGAAAACAAACAAAGAATCATAAATCCCTCAGTTTCCTACCAACAACAAATAGGTACCCCTTTGAGATGGGCATTCAGAAAAGTCCGTCCATAGTTGGGCGAAATTACAGAGAGTGCATGTGCGCGGGGGTGTAATTTGAGGGGCTTGAGGGGGGTTTTTTCGGTAATTGGCGTCGGTTTGCTGTGTTACGGAGATTGTCTTCCAGTTGGGGGCGGACCGGGCCCACCTCCCTGTCGTGTAGGGAACATTTAGAATTAATAAATATCGTGAAATGACGAAACTGCCCTAGCCACGTGGCCCGTAATTTCTTGCCAGATTTTATAGACTTTTTAAAGGAAAAAATGGAATATGGTGATAAGATGGCGAGTCAACAAGGTTATATTTGGACATTAAATGTTTTATTTAAGAAATTCAGCATATGATCATAAGAATTCAAAAAATTAATAGAACCCCTGTCACTAGACTTGACCATATGTGATCCCCTATTATAATATTTGAAACATATTAATTAGAGATTTTAAATTTTGATCAAACCATATGTGATCCCCTATTATAATATTTGAAACATATTAATTAGAGATTTTAAATTTTGATCAAAATTTAAAAATGGAAGCTCATCATCATCGAATTATGTAAAAATATGTGTCAATATTTAAATTTTCGTATTCTTATGATTCATGTGGTGAAATTTTTTAAAAATATTTTAATTTTATTAATATACTATATATTTTAACTTGATGTCACACATCATATTCACTTTTTTTTTTTTTATAAAAAGAATATATATGAAAATTTATTTTATCAAGAAAGGGGATGTTTCGTCGTGTTTTACCTACTTTTGAAAAATGGACGGTCTAAACGATATGAAATTACAAAACTGTCCTAATCTCAATTACTTGCGTGCTACTTGTGAGGTGCATGCATTGCATGCGCCCATCAATTTGGTACCCCATTTTATACGCATCAATAGAACCATATAAAGAGGGGGGAAGGGGGGGAATTAATTTTAGCTTTCAAAAACATGTTTTGGCTATTTAGCTTTTTTAAGATTTGTCAAATGTTTGCTTACACATAAAAAATTTGACAATAAAATCATAAAAACATATGTGACATAAATTTAGTGTAATTTATTTTAGTAAATGACAACTCGTGATTTCATAATTTTTTGAAACGTAAGCCTTTTGTAATTTTACTGTGAAATCCTTTGTATTCACAGTATTGCTCCTTTTACAATTGAAAAATTAAAAGTAAGTTAAGCCAAACTGGCCTAACTCCATCTAGGATAAAGCTAGGTTGGGTTTGCCTTAATTCAAAACTAAGTTTTTTGTAATAATTTGTGTTTGGCTATTCGACTTAAAACTTAATCAAATGACCCAAAAAAACATAATTAAACAAGAATAGTCAACACTTAAGCGAGATCATTTGAGTAAACTTAAATAGTCAAAACTTAGTTTTCTGTTAATCAAAACCATGTTTTTACAAATGCATCACTCTCCCAGTATTTGTAATATTTAGTTCTAGGAGTTAAAGCTAAGTTTGTGAAAATTGAACACATCGCTTCATCAAATTTAAATAAAATTAAGATTTTTTTTTTCAAATCTAAATTTTGAGTGGCAACCAAATACACACTTAGTATTAACGTTTAAGCGTTGCTTAAAGCATTACACACTAGATATTGAGTTTAGAATACCTATACCATTGCTTTTGGCCAGTATGTATAGAATATATATATAGGATTTTTAGGATAACGGATTTTACCCCATAAGGCTCTATAGCCCGGTCCATGTCTATGTAGCCTATATTTAAAACATATATAATAGGATACAAAATATCCTTAACACTTGTTATACCTCACTATCTCATATAATGGAGAGCCGTGGAGCATATGTCGCAACTCATCTCTACTATTAGAAAAGGGCTGGCATGGAAGGAGTTATTTTCCATCAATCAAACTCTAGAATCTTGAAATGTCTAAAAGACTCTTATTTATATTTTACTATTATGGAAGTTATTCTCTCAACTGTTTACTCCCACTTTTCTTTTTACTCCTTATACTTTTATTTTTTTTAATACATACCCACTCTTTTTTTTTTACTTTCTTATTTAATTCACTATATTTAAATATATTTATATAAAGATTATGTTAATATAAAAGACATTGAGCAGGTACTTTACTTCTGCGATGCGACTAATATATACGAAAGGGAATCTTCCCTTAGTGTAACCAATTGGGTTCCTTTAATTATTTGACTAGGTGGGACGGGGAACAACCTACTTTGCTAGGAATTACACCTCATAGTCCTAAACAACATAAAAAAGGAATAAAGAATAAAATAAGATTCAAAACGACATTGTTCTGAGTCTTTTAGTTTTTGTTTTTTTAAAAGTATTACAAGACAGCAATTACACCTAATTTATGTGCAGCTGCTGTATATTAATTTTTTCTTTATTATATATATATATAAATAAATAAATCCTTAGAGTTAGCCTTAATCGGAAGGCCAAAAACACATTAGACAAAAATTCCACCCACCTTTGTCGGTTTGGGTGTGATTTTCGGTAAGTTAGCTTTGGACTTGAATTGCTTATGACATTATCTGAAGATTTTATTATTCAGATTATGATAAGATAACTTTATTTATTTTTTGTTGGAAATAATTATCTGTCCATATGTTAAAAGAAACATTATCTGAATTTAAATTTTGACACGCTCTAACGAGGGAGCACTTGCCAAAACATCCTTTTATGAAACCTATCCTGTATGCTTGACAAACAAAGCATTAAATGAATAACGGGAATCACCCGAATTTAAAAAACTCAAGTTTATTTCTTTATCTTTTTCTATAATAAATAATTAAATAGTCTAATTTCACCAATTTAGATGATCCTGCGTTATATTAAACATCCAATAAAACTCAAAACTCTTAAAACCACTGAAATCGAAAATTACTGCAGGGGGTGTTGAAAATATTTTATAAAATAAAATGATAAACTATAAATATGAAAATAGAAAAACTAATCGATTTTTTTTTTTTGAATCCCTATACTATAAGATATAGTGTGTGCATATATTTATGGGTAGTTTAAAGTGGTATAAAAGGTGGCTTAAATTATTTAACGGGCGTTTTTAAGTAGCTTACTAAAATTAGAAAAGGTCATTCCACTCAAATTCTATAACTATTACATAGTGATTGGGGATTTAGGATTGAGATAAAAGAAAAAAAAAAAAAGAAGGGAGAGTATTAATGGGGGAAGAAAAAAAAGGCAAATCAAAAAGAAAAGAGAAGCTTGAATTTATGCATGACATAAACCTGTAAGCCCATCCCATAATAGTTGTGTACCTTGGAAGATAACCTCAGGGAACATTTTCATCCCAAAGGTTTTTATAACAAAATCAAAAAAATTTTATGGGATACAAGTTCATAAAAATATAGTTAATTATTTATTAAAGCACTTGAAGTTTTATTTTTATGTCAATTACAATTGTATAAATCAGTTTTACGATAGTGAAATTTATCTAATGTTAGGGTTACCTAAAAGAGCAGTACTAGATGTACATCCTTTATACAAACTTAACATCGAAAGAGTGACGTGACAAAATATGTATAGTTTTTTTTAATAGTATTTTGATCATGTAACAATACAGAATCATACATATTCTATCACGTGACCACTTTCGACGTGAAAGTTGTGGTGTATATGTAGTATTTTTATACCTTAAAAAAGACACTTTAGTTTCCAAACCCCAATAAAATAGCATTTTTGAGATGTAAATATTAAAGAGTTTTTATCCTAATTTTTTATTTTTTTGAGCACGGGATAGGATATTTGGAAATTAATATGGTCTTATTTCAGTTTTTATTAAATATGGAAATAAGAAAAAAAAAAATCTCCGCGCGATTAAATCCCCATTTGATCGTTTAATCTGGTACAATAAACATAACCTTACGTTCTTAATTGAGTGGGAGCAGTGTTTTCAAATTGGCCCATAGAAAAGAAAAGCGAGAAAAAGGAAAAAAAAAAAAACCCTCTTTTTACATCTACAGCCGCCGCCGCAATCACCGACATCCCGCCCGGAAAGCGCCATTGCCACCGCCATAATCACCGTTCTCCTTTGTTCCCGCCCAATCACAAACAGAAAAATGAGATTCTCCGTACTCCTCTTCCTTCCTCTCCTCCTCCTCCTCCTCTTCTCTCCTTCCGCCGCGGAGATCAAAACCCTAAAGATCATCTCCGACAACCGCCCCATCATCCTCTTCGAGAAGTTCGGGTTCACGCACACCGGCCACGTGTCCGTATCCGTGTCTGCCGTGTCCGTCTCCTACCCCCGCGATCCGAACCCTAGCCCCTCCCGCTTCGGCTTCTTCCTCATCTCCCAAGACTCCCTCCTCCTTGTCGTCTTTGAGCTCCAGCGGAACCCTAGCTTCTGCGTCCTCGACTCCCCCTACATCACGCGCCTCTTCTCCTTCCGGGATCTCTCCCCTCCCCCCGCCGTCTCCAATGGATCCTACCCCATCACCTCCCCCGACGAGTATAGCCTCTTCTTCGCCAACTGCGCCCCCGAGAGCTCCGTCACCATGGACGTGCGCACCGAGGTTTTCAATCTCGATCGGGGTTTTCAATCTCGATCGGGGCGGCACCAAGGACTATCTCTCCGCCGGCCAGACTCAGCTTCCGACTCTATTCTTCCTGTTTTGTGTCGTCTATTTTGTCTTTTTGGGGTTTTGGATCCACATTTGCGTTACGAACAAGGGATCCGTGCATCGGATTCATGCGCTGATGGCTGGGTTGCTTCTGATTAAGGCTTTGAATCTGATCTTCGCTGCTGAGGATAAGCACTTCGTGAAGACCACCGGTACGCCTCATGGGTGGGATATTCTCTTTTATATCTTCCAGTTCTTGAGGATTGTATTGCTCTTTACCGTGATTGTGTTGATTGGTACTGGGTGGTCCTTCTTGAAGCCCTTTTTACAAGAGAGGGAGAAGAAGGTGTTGATGATTGTGATCCCTCTTCAGGTTTTAGCTAACATTGCTTCTTTTGTGATTGGCGAGACTGGGCCCTTTATTAAGGATTGGGTGACGTGGAATCAGCTTTTCTTGCTGGTGGATATTGTGTGTTGTTGTGCAATAATTTTCCCGATTGTGTGGTCGATTCAGTCATTGAGGGAGACCTCGAAGACGGATGGGAAGGCCGCGAGGAATTTGGCAAAGCTGACACTTTTTAGGCAGTTTTATATTTGCGTAATTGGGTACTTGTATTTCACAAGGATTGTTGTGTTTGCCCTCAGGACAATTGCTGCATATAAGTATAAGTGGGTCAGTAATGCAGCGGAGGAGTTTGTGAGTTTTGCTTTCTACTTGGTGATGTTTTATATGTTCAGGCCTGTCGAGAGGAATGAGTACCTGGCGATTAATGATGAGGAAGAAGAGGCGGCAGAGATGGCCCTTAGGGAAGAAGAGTTTGAGCTATAAACCTGAAAAGAAAAAAGAAAAAAAGAAAATGAGGTCTGCTATTTGTGGTGATATATTTTTCTGGCCTCTCTTTGTACGACCTTGCCGCAATTACTGCAACATATTTTTGTTCAATTCCTCTACCTGCTTTATACTGCAATTGTCATGAAAGCTGTCTGCATCTTTTTTTTCTTTTTCTATTTTTTGTAATAAGATCTTTGTTGATTATGGAAATACATTTTCTATTGCTTCTCAATATAGCTGCCATTTTTCAACTAGTCGAGCTGATTGTCATCAGAAATTTCCTTGTTCAAGCTCGCTGCCCCTTTTGTTTATGTTTCTGTTTTTCTGTAGTAAGTGAAATATTTGTATTTTATTGCTGTCATGCCATTCCACTAATATCATAGGGTTTGTTCACATCTTGTTTTTATTCTTCTGGTGCTGTGGTACTCTTCGTTGTTATGGGTTTATCGTTCTTGTAAGGTATTTAAATGACCTGAAACTATTGGAACTAAGGCTGTATGTTGTTATAATTTTTCAGAACTGCACCAACCAAAATCAGGATTAACCTATCTTTTCTTCTTCTAAATTTACGTCATTTGGGCTTAAGGATTGTCAATAATAAATTGTTTAAGTTCAAGCACATAAAAAGGACAAGTAAGAAACATGTATATTCTACGCTGTCATGGGCTTCAATCTGTAGTGTCAAAAGGACAGGAAACTCTATTTCAACACTTCCATGCTAACGTATGGTGATTTATTAGAAGGCATCAGGCTTTGCCAAATCCTCATTTTCTTCCTAGTTATCCCTTCATATCTCCTCTCTTCTTCTTCTTCTTCTTCTTCTTCTTCTTCTTCCTCTTCTTCTTTGTTTTTCTCTCACTATGAAACTATGCCCCTGAGACATGACTTCATTGGATAGGGCGGCAGGAGTAGGGATATAAAGACTTCTGAGGGATATGGTTATTTTAAAATGTGAGTGTTTTTTTTCTTCTATAGAACTTTATACTGGCACTTGCACAGTAAGATCTGATCTATTTAGAAGTTGATAGGAATGCGGAAGACAAAAGGGTGTCCGGACTTGTATTGTGAAATTTTGTTTTCTGGTGTTCATAAATTTGTGTCTATTTTCCATATTTATTGTGTTTGTTTCCATCTCTCTATGCTTATCTTTTTATGTTTTAACTACCTTTATATTAGGGCTTACCATGTTTATATATGTATATCTTGGTGTTTCTCCATCACCTTATGACATTTTCTCCATTGTTCACAAAAGGCTGGATTATGAGGCTTGTATTAATTCTAAGGTGCGCAGTTATTTTGCTAAGCAGTGTGGACAACTCTTCCTAAAAGGATGATACTGAGATTTAGATGGTAGTTTGGATGACCTTTAAGAATTCAATTGGCCATAAGCAATTGCATGAACCGAAAAATTCTTCTTTGAGGCGCACTAGTTGTAAATGTGTCATGTGAACCCCTGATTTGTTTCACCTGTGACCCAGTCTGTGCAATGGCCTTCTGTGTCTGTCTTTGGCATGAAGTATTGTGAAATTTTGATCACCTACCATGGCCGAGCACATTGCCAATTCCGGAGGTAGATTCTGGTCAGATTGGTCTTATTTTAGAGTTCATATTGTTGTATGGAGACTTATTTAAGCAATTCATTCTAGCATTATCAGGAGGTAAATCCTCTTCAGATTGTTCTTGCAGTATGTTCCTGTTCTCATGCATTTGTTTATAGGATTCAACAACAAATTTCTCAAAATATTAATACATGATCGGATTGTTTCAAATTTCAAGTCGCAGCAGCTACGCGCCAACATCCTGAATCTCCTGCAGGAAAACTTTATAGGTAGGGCTTTATACTCTTTAATCATGTAAATTTATTGTATCTCCTAATAAATGGGCTGCATGACCATGTTGCATCATAAATGATGTGGTGCTGCCGTCTCGCGTAACTTTTAGAATTATTTTTCTGAGCTTGTATAGGGAGCTAACAATTTGGAGGGACACAGTGATGATATATTCAGTTCATGATTGATGGCTATTCCGCAATCCAAACGTGTCATGAGTATCCTAAGCCAGCAAGGGTATGTGCGTTTGGTGGTGACTATGATTTGTTATGTTTTCTCATCTCCCATTTTACTTTTTGGTTTCCCCTCTTGAAGTCTGGAGATACAAGTTGTTTTGATTAAAAGCTTACCAACTCAGATCAACTGTAAATGGTTTTTTTTTTTTTCCCCCCCTTAATGGAATCGTAATCTTCGAAGTTGTGTGTAGTTCTGATAAAACCAGGAAATGTAGAGAGAACATGGGATGCCTCCCTGTTGGTCAAAAGGGTGGAACATGGGATTCCCAAAGGAATGGCTTTGAACAAAGAGAAAGCAACGGAGACCAGGAGGTCTTGAATCCCATAATCATAGATAACTTCCTCCTCCCACCGTGCAATTATAATACAAAAACCCATCTGTCAAGAACAATACTACAAATTCGTACTAAATCTCTACCAAATCTTTAAAACACTGACGTGTGAACACACACACACATATAATATATATTATATATATATATATATAACTAGTGTCACACCTCAGTCCTTACCGTCGGCCACATCGACAGTGGCCGCGCACAGCAGGAGGCGGCGGAATATCACAAACAACGCAGCGCACGACGACGCCTCCTTTGCCCTCCTCATCCCCCGGCCTCTCCTCCGTTGGCTCCCTGGCGCGGGGACAGCAGCGGCAGCTGCACCACTTTTATGCCGCCCGCTGGCCACCCTCTCCTTCACCCTCCCTAAACACTTCTTCGTCCTCTCCGGCATCGTCTCCTTCCTCGAGAACGTGTAGCTCCTCAGGTACATTTGCCGGCACGAGATGCTGTCCACCACCCTCGGCCCTTGGCTGCTGCCGCCGGACCTCGACCCGACCGACTTCACGAACGCGGCGTCCGACTCGGGCCACTTGTAGAGGTTCACGTACGGTGGCCCGGACCGGGGCTCGGGCGTCGTCGACGCAGCTGGAAATGCAGGCCGAGCTCATATTCCCTTTTGTTTGCCCCACACGACGGGGGTTTCGTGTCCCGTGGGATTCTCAACTGGGGGTATAAATTGAAACCGAGCCTTAGGTTGCAAGAAAATATGAGGAGGAGCGAGTTGGATTTTAGCTGATTGGTATTATTATAATTATGCGTAATGTACATAATGGTTTAGCATCATTAGCAATGACTATGTTTTTTTTGTGGTGTGCATCGGTGGGGTGGCCTGAATGGGGAAAAGTGTGGGCTAAGCCCTTTTTAGTTAATGACAAGAATGACCATGCAGCTACACACTTGTTCTCTTCGAGAGATAACTAATTTTTATTTTTTTCCCCCCCTTTTTTGTGGTTATTTGGACTGGAGGAGGGATCCAGATCCTTTCCCTTTCCTCTCTCTATTTCTCCCGCTTATCAATCTTAAGATATTTTTAAATAATCTTAATCGTACAGATTAAAATAACATATAAAAAATATATAAGGTATTTTAGTTTTGATGGAATTTAATAATATAAATGTTATTCATAGTTTAACATTGAAAATTAAGTACTGGTTTTAATTTTTAAATTTTTTTTTCTAACTTTTAATAACCAGGATGAGTGTGCGGAACATTCTCATAAAATTTGATATTCTTATATATTTTACCTTTTTTTTATTTGTATTATTAAAATTATTTGAAAAATGTTCATAAAATTGTCTAGAAGGGAGAAATGGGGAATCTGAGTCCTAGAAAATAATTGACGGATGGATTCCATATATAAATATAAATTTTATTTATTACATGTGGATAGTGATATTTGTTAAGAGTTAATTTGTCCAGAATAAATATATTTATCCTTAAAAACATAGTCGGAATAAAATGCTGCGTCCATGTTTCTTTTACGTGGGGTCGCAATGACCAATGCGGTGTCGTTTTGCGTCGAAAGGGCCCTAAATTAATGGTTGAAATCGTCGGTGGTTGGGCACTTGATTCAATTCAAGCATATATATATATATATATATATATATATATATATATAATCTTTGGATGCCAATTTTGGTTCTTCCTAATAATGCGTGCCATTGAATGTTTGTTTTTCTATGGGAAGTGTTCCACAGACCTCGTATTTATGAAAAGACCGAAGCCCAACGCCATGAACGAGACATTTACCCAAAGAAAAAAGGAAACACCATGAACGAAATATTTTAAAAGAGAAACGTAGGTTTTGAGCTTTCCTAGAACAATGAAGTAATTTTTTGTTTCTCTTGTTTCAAGTTTTAAGCTCTTTTATAATAAAAAAAAAGGAAGATTAATATTATTTTGGACGATGAAAAAATTCCGCCTACCACTCTTATTTCTCAATAAACTTGAAATTATGAGAGCTTATTATTAGGTATAATTTCTCTTGATTCTTTTGTTTTCTTCCCCTCTACGGTCTTTTCATCCTGGTATCCATCTTTTTCTTTTGGATTCTTATACGTTATTAGTTGGATTATATATGTCTTGGAACTAGGGCTGCAAATAAATCGAGTCTAATTGTATGTGAGCTCAAATTATCTAAATTTTTAAGTGAAGTTGGGTTTGGCAAGCGTTCGTCAAGAGTTCAGTCCTATTTGTTTGAGCTCGACTTGACACAAAGTATGGAAAAAGAACGAGTCCTTGCTCATGAGCTCAAACTATTGATTGCGAGCTCAAATTCGTGTTTATTTATTTGCCTAAATCACTTAGCTCATACAAATAATTAGACAAGCTGAAAGGGAGATTTGAGCAGTCAAGTATTTATGACGGACATGCAGAGCCCAAAAAGGCTTACGAACATGACGAGTCAAGCCTAAGTATGTTTGGACTTGATTCATTTAACTGAAGAGCCCGAAAATCCTATTTGTAAATGAATGAATATAAATAAGTCCTTAACGAACCGAATACAAACAAGTTTGGCTTGGTTCATTTGTAGCATTGGCAGAATACTAATTTTGACTAAATTTGTAGTTTTACCAGTAACAACCACCAGTAAAGTGAAAGAAAATATTAGAAATTTACAGTTGTGAGCACAAAAATAGCAGAATGAGACAGATTCTCAAAACGTGTACTGTTAACCACAAAACAGCCAAATCACATTTTATCACCAAAATGGGAGAAACCACCGCAGCCCTTCCTTTTGCCATGGCCACCAAATTCATGTCAAACAGAGTCTTTCTCTCTCCCTCCCGTCCTTTTAATTAGGGCCCGCCATCCTAAATACTATCACTCCTAAATTGGGCCAGCGCATATTTACCGATAAAGAAAAATACAATCATACCCAACAACATCCCATCAACATGCCCACGCCCTCCTCCGTCCCCCTGCAAGTCCTCCTCCTCTCCCTCTCCCTCGCAGCTGCCGCCGCCGCTGCATGCCTCATTCGATGGCAATGTACCCTCGTCGCAGCAGCGACGGGTCATTTTTGATGGACCCATCGGCGGCAGCGGCATGAGGGGGCCCCGGCGGAGGATGAGCGCGGCGGCGGAGAAGTTCCTGGCGGCGCACAACCGGGTGAGGGGCCAGGTCGGGGAGAAGCCGATGAGGTGGGACCGCGCGCTTACTAAGTACGCGCGCAGCTGGGCGAGGAAGCGCGTGTGGGACTGCAAGATGACCCACTCTTACGGACAGTACGGGGAGAATCTGTTCTGGGGAGGTGGCGGTGAGGACCAATGGAGCCCGGAGGAGATCGTGGAGTCGTGGGCGAGCGAGCGCAAGTATTACAATGCGCAGACCAACGGTTGCGCCGACGGCCACCTCTGCGGCCATTACACGCAGGTTGTCTGGAACGACAGCCGCCGCCTTGGCTGCGCCCGCGTTGCCTGCGCCAACGACGCCGGCGTGTTCGGCATCTGCTCTTACGACCCGCCGGGCAATTTCGTCGACGAGAGCCCCTTCCACCGTCCCGCCAGCGGCTCGCCCGGACGTCAGACCAAGCCGCTGCCGTTTCCGGCATCGTCATAGGCGTCGGACCACGCATAGGGTTTGAGGGATGGGCTGGGCGGGCTGGGCTGGGTGTGCTGAGTTCTATTATTTTCCAATTTTATGGATATATATATATATGTATATATAGTAATCAATTATAAGAATCCGTGTTACTAAGCTGACACATACCTGGTTCGAATGGTGCAATGCGTGGGGCCTTACAAAAAAATTTGACTCCCTTGCTTTTTGTAATCCTTGATTTCTATTAATCATATTTTCAAACATTAAAGTTTATTTTTATCATTTTATCGTTTACTGCCTCAATAAAGGCATAAGGAGATAAAGTGTTGATTTCTTAATCACAGGGATTCCTTGTAATTCATTCAAGCCATGAGAGACTAAGTGCAATTTTTTTCCTTTTTTAATTTTTTTTGTATGCCCAAGAAATAAAGGGCAAAATATTGTAGAAAGTAAGCCTAAAGGTTCTAGGGGAGAAAACTTTACATTGTATAGGGGAATGCCACAAGCCGATCACAGATTAATTTTACTTTTATCTTCGTAAAAATATGAGATAACATTTCACATATTTCTCTAAAAATCGCTAATAGTAACTCTTTGTGATTGATTTGTGGCATGAATAATTCGATGCCACCAGGCCACATAAGTTCTTCTCGGGCTCTACATTCATGCTCCGTCCCGAGAGAAGAGAGATGATGGCGAAGGATATAACTCCCCACAACATCAGTCTTGTTCCCCCCTTGAGGTTTAGATGAAAATTTCTGATTGATGAGAGTTCCAATACATCATCCCTATCAGATTATCTTTGTTGTATCAGAGATGTTAAAATTGGAAAAATCACAATTAACCCCAATACGGCCTCGTAGATGGTAGACAAGCTCCTACAATGCAGAAAGCTGTCATTTCATGTCTGTTTCCCTCTAATAATCAGCATTGTTCTTCTTATACGCACTTGGACGCATACCTACCACTATCCCCCCCCCCCCCCCCCCCCCCCCACACACACACACACAGAGGAGTTCCCTCAAGAATCTACTTTTCCACGTGTGGGGGAGCTTGAAGATGCTAATAGTCAGAACAATCACCATCGGAACGACACGAAAAATCAGCTCGGATGAGGCATGGCCTATGCAAGTCGCTGGTTCCCCCCGATGGCTCCCTAGTGACATTGTCTTCTTCCTATGCTAGGGTTATACCTTCGTGTGCACCATCGAGTCTTCCTCATCACGAGTTACACAACTTGCATCACTCCTTTCAGCTCATGCATCCCTTATGAATAACCACACACCACCTCAACAGCCTCATCCTTCCACATGCAGCCGGGGCTTTGGCTCTCCTTCATTTTAATGCTTATTCGCATAAGGTTACCCGTGTGGTGGTGTTCCTGAGTTATTTTCCTTATCAGTTTGCTGAGATCGATTTACGGTCCATTTCCACGCTTTATCTCTATTTAAGCTACAAAAACAATCGCAACAGAATGGGACATTCCAATGAAGGCCCTTGCCGTTTAAAACCCAATTTCATTCCATTGTAGCAAATGTCACCTTGAGCTCCAAATTCCATTTCAGGATAGCCGTCACCACCACTCAACCAGGACCAAACTTATTATGGGGTACTAGTACTTGATCATTAGTGCTCAAGACAAATGTTATCTCTAAAGCATACAAATGCCTCCTCTGGACGGGCGAAAATTACAAAAGCAATTCCTCTAAATGCTAGCTCCATGCCATCGATGAGCAAGGCCCATCGAATGTTGACCAGAGGGGCAATCACTGAAGAACTCGAACAGATACTTGGCTATTAAGGCAGAATTGTCTATTCTTCATAAGAGCTGCACTAGTTGCCTGGGTTTGCGAGGGAAAGCGTATGAGCGCCATCCTGATGGTGTCAGGAAATGAAGGCCTGGAATAGGTATTTCAAAGATTTGACATTGAGCAAAGATGTTGCGAAAAATAAGAGAGTAAAGACCGCTGATCCACCAAGTACAAACAAACCTGTAGAACATCTGGATGGAAGATGCGTCGAAGTCAAACCCCGAGAGAAAACGTTCTACATCATCTTGAAGCGCATTGCGAGGGATTCCTTCCAATAACAACTGTGGAAAGAAAGAAAAAAATGGCATGCATCAAATCACAGAACAGAAATTCCGGGCATAGATATCCTATCATCTGTATTTGCGTATCATATCAGCCACAACAACAACAACCTCTAAATGGTAGACAAGCCCACAAACCACAGCGATGTGCTGATTTCATTTTATTAGGAAATACAAACACACAGTTGATCCAAAAATAAAAGAAAAGGGGAAAAAAAAAAAGAAAAGAAACACACACCCCCCTGAGCAACCTCATCATTGTGCTACACATGCATGTCGCAAGGCTATGGATGATCTGAGCAAATCTATTCCCAGGTTCAAGGCCTAAAATGGCCTACATATATACCACTTAGTTATGGCTTCAGCTTGTCACTAAGTTGCTTCGCAGGTTGTCCTCAAACATTGAAACAGGATTGAAAACTAAGTGCACCACCGCAGGATCTAATGTGCTATCTTTATTTTATTAGGAAGTAAAGCAAGCACATGCACTTGAGGAAAAAGTAAAAGGCAACAAGAAGAAAAAGTCAGCATGCATCAAATGCTAGACCAAAAATTCTACGAATCAATAGAGAAGCTATATTTATACTTGCATATGACGTTAGTCACTAAAACAATGTCCTCTTGAATTATCGATAAGCATATAATAACCAGATCATGGTGCTATTTTTTTCTATTAAGAAATAAAATGCACGCATGCACGTGCAAGCATGCACACCTGTGCAAGCTCATCTCCGTACTCCACATGCATCCCCATACACACGTCAACAGCAAGGCTACATCGGAGCAAATCTAGTAGTTCCCCAGAGTCAAAGTCTAAAATGGCCTATGCTATTCAATTGAAACCTCAGCTTGTCACTGTTGGATTCCGAAGATTCCCTCCATTGAAAAAGGACTGGAAACTAATTGCACTACTTTAGGATCTAAACATAATTTAAATTTTCGGCATTAAGTATTTAGAAGGAACTACAGAAGACAGTACATGATCCAAAGTTTTCACTTACAAACTTTCCGTCATATGGCCGAAGTGAATCCCACAAGGAACGATCAACCTAACATCAATGAAAAAAGAAAAAGAACAATATCAATATGAGAAATTATGGAATCATAATATATAATTTAACCAGTTGAATCCTCATATGCAATATAGTGGCATCATTACCCTTTCCAATTTGTACAACCGACCCTTCCTCGCAATAATCCTAAAAGCAGCTTCAGCAGGCATTCTGGGAAGGGAACTGCAACATCCTGCCCACAACAAATAAATGCCATGTTAAAGTGCATGCTTGCATGAGGCTATATCCTTCCACTCGTCATTGCCAAGTGCAAAAAAGAAATGAGTGCATTTTAAAGCATAAAAAATTCAATCTAGGTGAGTGAAGGGAACAAAACTCATCGAATTATGAGATGGAACTAACCATGGTTACTATAAATTGCTAGAGCAATTTCTGTTAGATCCTTCAAAAATCACGGATTATTTTTGTTCCGGAAAGTCAATTTCAGGATTCCCATTACAGCAGATAACTAAAAAATCATAACATTAAAAAAATTTAAAAATAATACAACCCATGTACCCATCTTCAAAGTTATGACCCAATCACATCTATCATTAGCCAAAACCTATACTTTTCTATAAATTCTATCTACATAGCAAGAGCTTAATATATAAGACCCAAGTATCATTTTGAGTTCCAATGAACGTATTTCGTTCCCGATAGCTGATCCAGGTAATCTATGATACTAACAAACAAGCAAATAAATTCACAATTTTTACACCTAGCATTACCTACTTTCAAAGGTTTCAGGTAATTAGTGTTAAAGAACTGAGCATCAAACTCGACGGGAATGACCCAATTTTGATTGAGAGGAGGGGGATGTTACATGTTAACTGGTGCATAGGACCGGTTGTAATCAACTTTGACATCCTGAAGAGTCAAATTGCACCCTTCAAGCAGATTCACAATGTCGGTCTTTAAAGTAAATTTCGTCATGCCAGACAGTCTCCCATATGCCAAACCTGCCACAGCCACGCAGCACACAAGCAAAGAGAGGAAAGGATCAGGGAACTGACATGTGAATGATAGATAGAAAATAATTCAAAAAAATATGTGCTAAAAACTAAAATACCACTTTCCTCCCCTCATTTCCCCAACCTGCAAAGGAAAATAAAATAGTAAAAAAATACCACACCAACGTTCCAAAAAGCAAAAGCAGAATCGTTTATTCCACCAGATGAACTGGTCACTAGTTAAAAACCCTAGCAGGAAACAAGATCAACAGAGCACTCCAGCATAAAACCCTAAACCCTAAACCCTAGAACCAGATAGAGCTTTGGAACATGAAATGCTCCAAAAGTACCTGTCTTCGGGGTTCGAGGAATTGGGTCGTCGAGGGGCGGTTCCCGAGACTGCTCAGATTCAGTGGAAAGAGGCCTCGACGGTGGATCGCGGAGCAGCAGCAAAGGAAGCCCTCGATTTGAGTTCAGGATTCGGTGAGGAGCGCTTGATTTGAGTGCATTTCGAAGCAGGCTCATCTTCGACAATGGAAATGTATTAGGGTTGTGAAAGATCAAAGAACCCTATGAAGAACGAAATCGGGAAATAGTGGAGTGTTCCCATACGCCGAAATGGAACCCTTTGGGGACGGAATACACAGTCGCGAACCGGTCCGGTCCAGTACCCGGTTTGCTTGTTATGGTTTGGCGGTTCACGATGAAGTTCTATCAAATTGCAAAGCTTATTTCCTTCCTTTTTTCTCTTTTTTTAACCTAAAAAATTCTGTTCCAAAAAAAGCATGCGTTTGAAATTTTTTCGAAATGTTTTAAATTTATTTTTGAAAAATTCAAATAAACTTGCAACTTTGGATAAAAAATTATTAGTTTTCAGATAATCTATATTAGACAGCTTCCTCAAAAGGTATTTTTTCTTTTGCTTTTCGAAAATGTAAAAAATAATTTCTTATAAGCTCCTTCAATTGGCCCTAAGTATATTTATAAATTTTCATACAATTTGACAATGTAAAAATATTCATTGAAAACTCGAAAATTCTGTGAACTTTTAAGGGTTTAAATTCTTGAATTTTGTGTTGAAATTGAGTCTCCCACATTTTTTATTAATAAAAATTGAGTTCTCTTAGTATTTTTTTATACTCTTTTCATTCATAATGTTTAATTTTTAACAAAAAAATTGAAATCCTATAGTTTTAAGCAATGTTAGGTACTAATTCATAGGGTTTGTACCCCAACAACTTTTTGTTAAACGGGTCTTTGAAAGCAAAAAATAAATAATAAATAAAATGGACTTTTTCATATTGATCCGTGCAACTAAAAAAAAAAGAGACGAAACATGCATATAATGTAAGATGCAGTTACAAGACAATCTAACAACCGTAGAGGATCTTTTTCTCAAACAAGCAAAGCTCATGTCGAAAATTATGCCCTACAAGCTTTCGCTTTCCAACTTCTCCCCTCATTTCGATTTTCTCATTCGTACACTTGCGCGAGTAATCTTCATGCGGAATCCCAAACCCTAAAAACAAAAGAACTTCACAAGCCCCGATGAATTTATGTTATTTAACCTTTTTTTAGTGGTGCTACTAGGTATAATAAAGCATTGGCATTAAATTAGGTGGGTGCGTATTTACTAATAAAAAGTAGAATAAAATGCAAAGAATCTGCCATTTATTTTTTCTAACATGGAAGTGGAGGAACAATAGACTTGATTCATGTCATCAGCATGAGAATATTATTATCGATAATAGAAGATCGATTCTTCGGAGGATGGAATACAATCTTGTTGTGGATGAGATATTTTAGAAGATTTAAAATTTATAACAATCATAAACTAACCCTTGCCGCCCTCATATATCATTTGGATGTGATCGTTTATAACCATTGAGATAAGCAAAAAATAGTTAGCCTTAAAGTTGTAAGGTGAAATAATTTTGAGAGACGTTGTGATCAAATAACAATGAAAGAACCACTCATAATTCCACCAATCATCATTTTTAAAGGGAGACTGTGAATATTTACCTAATGAATCATAATCTCGCATAAAAAAATGAGAAATGAATTATATAGTAATAATATATTTAAGTTAGGTACATTACCATCTTATAGAAGAACTCATATGGGTCTCAATTCAGAGGTTTCAATTGCATAAATTAAAAGAATATAAAAAACAAAAATTATTAATTTTTATATAATTTACGTTTGTCAAGTAAGATAAAAAAAAATATTTATAGTGTCGGTCGTTGCACCGCAACCAAACGCCCAGCATTTAAAACTTAATTGATTCTCGGTCACCCACCCTTCATTTTCTCATCATTTTCTCTTTCTCCATCTCAATTAATTAATAATTAATTTATAGTTTATCCCCCCGTTCTCATCCCGTACAAGTCACATCTCTACTTCGAGATATTCTCTCTGCACGCTGCTCCCATGAGCGTGAATTGCACGCTCCACGACAAAAGCAAATGAAAATAATCCTGTATTCTTTTATACTTTTATATCCACATATATATATCATCGCCGAATTATCAATTTTGTAAATGTTGTGAGTGTGGAATCATTATGATAATCAATTTTATTGATTTAAATCACTAATGTTTCGATACATCATAGGATCCTTAGCAAGAATGTTAAAGCTGAATTTCACCCTCTATACTTATCCTAAACTTTCAAAATTTAATTCCCCAGATAAGGTAAAATAATTAATACGGATAAAAGTTTGTCTTATATTACATGATAGAAGGGTAAGATGGGCGAATATCTATTAAAACAAAATTCCCTACAAGAAACTTTAACTTTTTAAAGATAATTAAAAGAGATTAATTATTGGCAAGTATTAGCTTAACTATTGGTGACATGCCATCCTATTATGAAGATCAAGGATTTGAACCTTCATCTACTGTTAAATTATGAGATAATTTCTCATTTTTCTTTCCTAGGGTTTAGCCTTCTCTAAGGATTTTACCCTTATCCTTATTCTAGACTTAAAAGTCTAAAATTAGGGTAAAATAACAAACATGTGCAACGGATACAAATTTGTTTTTTCTCATGTGATGAAAGAGTTTTACAAGCGAATCCTTTGATAACAAAATTCTCGAAAAAGAACTTTAACTTTTTAAGTTGATTAAAAGCTTGGCATATTCAGGCGTATATCCATTACATTCATCAAAAGAGTTTTGATTTTCTTCCATCTAAAAGAGATGATAAAAGTCGACTTTAATGATTCAATGGTACATAGTGGAAAGGAGCGTCGCTCAACGAATAAACGTCTCTCCAAGAATACACAACGATGTCTCTAGGATTAATGAAGAAGTTGATCTGAATATTGCCTTTATCTTATCATTTACTTAAAAGAATGATAAGTGAAGTTAATTCCACAAAAATAGGATGAAATTAAAAATAGGATGCGCGTGTAAGACACGCGAGAGAGTAGGACAGTGGGGAGTGATTCTGAGACCCTCAAATCCCAGAAAATGGACACACAAAGGAAACCTCCTCCCACACACGGTAAAACCTGAAACGAAAAGGAAAAAGAAAACAAGATCCACCTCGAATCTCTCTCCTCCTCCCCCACCATCATCACCACCGCCGCCGCCGCCGCCGTGCCCCACCGTCACAAGCCTCCCAAACCCCCAATTTCCCCCTTCTCTCTCTCTCTCCCACTGGGTTCCAGTCAACTACACGGAGAGAGAGAGAGAGAGAGAGAGAGAGAGAGCATTCGGAGAAGTCCCAAGTCCCAATTTTGTCTTTGTTTCTTGTTTTGTTTTGTAGTCGTAGACCACTGATCACTGATCTTGAATCAGTCCCAAACCCAACAGAGACCCACCACCAGTAAAACAAATATTGAACTAGGTCTGTACAGATTAATAGGAAGAAGAAGAAGAAGAGGAGATAAGGAAAAAAAATGAGGGAAGATGATTCCAATGGGTTTGCAAGGTGGGAAGAGGATCTCCCAACCCCAGAAGAGCTCATGCCCATCTCCCAAAACCTAATCACCCCTGATCTCGCTCTCGCCTTCAATATCCCAAACCCCAATTCCCCACAGACCCCGCCCCCACACCCACCTCCTCCTTCCTCCCAACCCAATTCGAGCGAGTTCGATTCGGCTGACCCTAGCTCGGGGGCCGCCGCCGGGGATGAGCCCGCCCGCACCCTCAAGCGGCCGCGGCTCGTGTGGACGCCGCAGCTCCACAAGCGGTTCGTGGACGCGGTGGCGCACTTGGGGATCAAGAACGCGGTTCCGAAGACCATAATGCAGCTGATGAGTGTGGATGGGTTGACTAGAGAAAACGTGGCTAGTCATCTCCAGAAGTACAGGCTTTATCTCAAGCGTATGCAAGGGTTGTCCTCTGGCGGCGCCGGCGGCGGAGGTGCTTCGGCGGCGGCGTCTGATCCTGCTACGGATCATCTGTTCGCGAGCTCGCCGGTGCCGCCCCATTTCTTGCACGCGGCCCGACCCAATTCGGACAACTACTTACCCTTTGTGCCGGTGGTCGCCCTGCAGCCGCATCACCACCACCCTCAGATGCATCCTCAGTATCATCATTCCGGAGGATTGGGGCAATTTGGGTCGCCCCCGAATGGGCAATTTGAGCATCGGTTTCTGGCGAGGACCATTCATGGAATGGGGGCACCAGTGCATAATTCTCTCCCAGGCTCTTATGGGGAGGACTTGGAGTCGGCCACCGCGACAACAGGGAGGAAGGCTCTCACTCTATTTCCGGCTGGGGAGGATTGAATTTGGGTAAATTGTTAACCTTATCTTACCTGTTTACTTTTCTTTCAGTTTGCCTAATTGGGTCCTGTTAGATTTGTGTTGGGAGAAATTTCTCAGAGTTTGGCTTGGAGCTAAGCTGTTGTAGTCTAGGTTGTTAGAAGTCATATCTGAACACTTCCCAGTCTAGATCCATTATATTGTCAAGTGGAATATGTTCTGCGATGCTAGGATTGGTGCGCAGTGTTAATCATAGTGTCTTTCGGTTCTGTGGAGTTGTATTCATGTAATTAAATTGTTGATAGTAGTGTATCCTTCTTCTAATGTCTAGTTGCTGTGGGGGACATCAATCATGAGCTTAGACTTGGCAGCAACAATGTTTCTAAGGTCGCTTTGATTCTGTTATTTTGGTTTAGTTCCATCTGGAGTTATTAGAGTTTCCTGTGTCAATGAGTTTGATAAATGGCTGGGTGACAAATTTGCTGAGTTCTGAGCTTGCAGATGAGAGTGAATTAAGCGTTCTGTGTGCAAGTTTTCATATCTGGAATTGGGGTTGTGTTGCATTCATGCTCTGCACATTTAGCACTTATTTTATTTTTGGAGGTTTATTTTTTTCCGTGCTTCCTTATTTAGTGTTGTCCAAAGATGAATTCTGCTTGTTGTAAATTGTAGTTAAGTTAGATGACTTGTAACACCCAACACTAGGGGGGATGTTCCGAAAACACGTTCCAATGTCATTAGACTGTTAAACTGTTTTTATTCTTATGAACATTCAAATGTATCCATTTTGTTATCACCAAAAAATAAAAAAAAATGTATCTGATTTCTTAATAAAGCTTATTTGCTTAGAAACCGTGCTAAAATCAGTTCCTCTTAGCATTGATGGATATTTAGGATCCCATCCTTAGCATTGATTTCTTAATATTGAATTTGCATGCAAAGAAAGAAGTTTAGCTGTTTATATTTTCTAGATTGTTGCGTATTTCTCATTTGAAATATTAGCTCTCTAAAGTGAGAAGCAGCCCAAAACTCTTCCTTGTTTCTAATTAAAATAAGGAACATTCTAAAGCAGAAAGGCTCGAAATCTAGTTATTTCTAAATTGATACTATAGTTAACATGTAGATCAGCTGTCCTCTATTTTGGGATCTTAAAATGCCCATTTTCTTGGGACAGAGAGAGGGTTAGTCCAGCTTGGTGCGTTAAATTCCGATAACCCTTTTTATGTCCTTGTATGAACATTCTGATGGTTGGATTTGCAAGGTCTGAGGAGCTAAAAAGGTAGAATCCTAGCTTTAGTTAGTCCAAACTATGTTCCAAGGTTAAAGCATTAGGATTAAGGGCTGAAATTTATGGAGTAATTGTAAGTGACCGCTTCTCTGAGCTCCCACTCCAAAGTTATGTCTATGTGGAGTTTGACGAAGTACTAAGTTGCAGATGTGATTCAATCTTAAATTGTTTGGAACTGTTGAATTGGTATTCTTTATTTAGCATGCTAGCACTCCCAAACAAGTGAAAGAAACTGTTGCTTGTCTCATAAATTAGCTTTGATTTGAATTCTAAGTATTGACATGATGTAAAAGAAACTATAATATCAGCTTGAGATTGAAGTATCTAAATACAGTTTGATGTTTGTAGATTTAGAGCTCTCGTAGAACTGGGGGCATTTTGCACAAGGTTGATCCTCTTAAGAACTCTTTGTACAATTGTCATGGGAACATTAAAGTTGAAACTGATGCCTTAACTGTTCAAATACTCTCTTTTGCAAGTACTGCTGATCCACTGCTTTCATATGTTGATTTTATTCTCGAAGAATGTGCCCGCAGAAAGGTAATCCATTCCTTGAACAAAATTGTACTTGATAGAAGTGATTAATATGCTGAACTTTGTAACGTACACAGTTTATCCCCTTTCTTTGTATTGTTCCCAAATAACAGGGGGGCTGAGTTGAGCCCAAACACCACAAACATGAGCTGAGCCGAAGCCCAATCACAAATCAAACGAGCCTAGCCTAACCCCCTGGTTCATTTGCTGCCCTACTTACTGCTAAGACCCCGCACCAAGAGAGACCTAGACGGACTACCCTTAAGCAGACTAGAAGCCCTTCTTTAAGGAATTTGTTGCAAGTTCACCCTAATCTGATATGTTGATTATCACTGAATTATGCTGACTTAGATAGATCTAGTGTTTGGATTCAGTCTGTATATCAATGGTACTATCAGTGCACTCGTAGTTTTCGATTCGCCTCTGCTGCTAATGCATTAGTCCTCTTCTGCATCTGTATTTGACTTCATGGCTTTTGATCAGTTCATGGGGGTATCAAGGTGGATTTTTTATTCAATAATGCTGAGTGCTGTTTGATTACTTTTTGATCCTGTTATGAGAAACCGCTGCAAAATGATAGGGTTGCCATGGCTAATGATTGCAGTGATCTCTTAGTCTTTGAGGGAGGGCCATAGCTTTGTATCTTCAAATTTCTTTAGCTTCAAGTTCCACTCATTACCTTCTGATTCCACTCATCATCATGACAGAGGCTGGGTTTCGTAGCTCTGTCGTTTCTGTAATCCTTATCCTGGGCAGGAGGGTGTTGTTTTTGGGACGGTCACCATATTTTTAGAGTAATACTAAATGCATATTCTTTACATAATATTCACACTAAAAAAATGACTTGATAAAATATGTGTGGTACTTTTTGAGTAGTATCTTGATCAAATAATAATATAAAATCACACATGTTTTATCATGTGGTCACTTTCAGTGTAAAGGTTATATGAAGGATGTACATGTAATATTACTCATATTTTTATTCTGAAAATGTTGAGCAGATGCAAAAAAAAATAATAATAAAAAATATTTAAATCATTTAAAAATGGTTTTGTACTTAATTTGCTCAAATTTGGGATTCCAACAATTATGCCTGAAATGGAGAAAAAAAAAACATTCTTTAGAATTTTACACTTATAATCGTGATTTGGTAGCAAAATGGGCTATAAAGAAATAGAAAAGCAAGACTTCCACTATGTACATAGCTTGTTTGTATGTTTTTGTTTTGGAAAAATATCTAAAAAGTGTCATTTGGTTTGGATAATTTTAGAGCTAGTTTGGTACAGGGAGAAACGAATAATTCATTTTCAAGTTTATTCTCATCTCACGTTTGGCAAGTCATTGGACTTGGTATTGGCCCATTCCTAAGTGATTCCTATTTTCATGAAAGTTGAAAATTTTATTCGCCCCACCCTTGGCATTAACTCATTCCTAAGTTTGTGGGAATGGAATTATTTTCCAAACACCATTTGCTCCTCAGAACTTTTCAAAAAAAAAAAAAACTGATTATTCAATCTCTTCTGACATTTCCCTTTAATTTCTTCCCTTCTATTTTTTACTAAAAAATGATGGAAATTATTTAAAGTAAAAAAAAAAAAGATTAACTCTATTATTCTTTAATTATAAACTATACAAAACCCAATAAATGTGAGGAACCTCATAAAATGGTAAAAAAAAAAAAAGAAGAGAAAATTTAGAGAATTGTTTTTTGAGTAAGAGTTTGAGGTTTCCATCAAGGAAATATTTCATTTAATTAATGGTATCAAAATTATTTAAAAAATCCCAAAGTTGGACGAATCCCCAAAAATGCATAAAGATTAAGACAAATTCTTTATAGAAAATGATAAATCTATGTCTAGGGGTTAGTTTTAAGCTTATTATATTATTATTAATTATTGAATGTATGGTCGTCTAAGTCATTTCAAATAAAATCATTTTCATTCCTATGGTCATAATTATGTACCACTATATGTTAGAAAGGGAATAACCATTTCCATGGAAGACCAAACATAGTATGACAATGTGGAAAACCATTCTCATTCCCGTATCAATCTCATTCCATTCCTAAGTTTATTCCATTCTCACCATTTTCACTCACGCATACCAAATGTGCTCTTAAATATATATATATAGCCTGTGTATAGTTCCCTAGATAACTTTTGCTTCATTTCTAGATATAGACATATCCTATTGGATTAAGTTGGCTTTCACGTAGGTGTGTGAACAATAAAGCATAGGAAGATGAAAGAGTTGCTTTGGAAAAATTATAATAGTATTAAATAGTTGTATTTTAATAGGTTTGGAATTATATGGGTTGTTGGGAAATTCATAGGACTCGTTTGGTTCATGAATCTGCTTGAAAGTGCTATATTCCAGCATTCGGTATAGTTTTATAATGTGAGACTCCTATAATGTCACGTTCCTGAAATCTTACATTCGTAAAAAATAGGGGTTTAATGTTCTTGAGTTAAGAGATGAAAATGTGAGATTTGAAGTAAGTCCGGAATGTGTACATAACATAAAAAGTCCAACTACCATTGTAAATCAACAAATTGACAAGATACTCATTTAAGTACACTGCTCATATAACTTAGAATAATAATAAGAATAAGAATAAGAACAACAACAACACCGGATAGTAAATAAAAACATTATTCATAATAAAGAGTAAATAATAATATTTTTAGAAGTTTATTATTATATTATATGAATTATATTTTTAGTTAGTAAATATTTGAATTAAATTCTTTGTTCTCTAATATAAAAGAATAAGCGCAAAAAATTTATTTTAGTGTTAACTTTAAAATAAATATTTTTACCATGTAAATAATTTGTTAGATTTTATGTTATGAATATCATATATATATTTATAAAAGGGTATTAATGAACAAATTTAACATTCCTTGAATTTAATTGTTTATTCTAAATATAATAATATCATATTACACGAAATTTGAAAGAATCATGTGAGATTTCGTGAACTAAACAGGTTCATAATGTATTTAAACGGGATGGATTGTTGTATTGTATATGAGTAATGGCAATTATTTCACCCAACAAGAAAAAGAATAATGATAATTCGACCTATATTTTAGATAGGATGATGTAATTAATTATAGGCAGCCCTCATGTCTATAAATTAGGCAAGAATATTTGGAAAAAATTTGAGCATCCAATGGGTTTGCGCGAGGGCCTCTTGTGAGTGTTTGCTAGACCAAATTTGGGATCGGGATGAATGAGGCCCCCCCCCCTCCCCCCCCAGACCGAGTTCTGAAGTTGTTGAGTGTTTCATTTGATATAATAATAACATAAATTATATTCATATGAACCATATAATAATAACATAAATTATATTCCATACAAAACTCACTGTAAAAAAAAAAAAGAAAATAAAAGAGTAATTTCGGTGAATGTTCGGAAAAAAAATATATATATTTTACGTTAAAATATTATATTATTATTAAGTGGATTGAATTGGAATGGAATTATCATGAATATAGGTTTATCTTATATTTATCATGCGTTTGCGTGCTTATGTGGATTGGACCGATGTGATAGATTCACCTAATGATTCTTGTGCATATAAAATTGGGTACTTATGGGCTATAGTCTAGTGGTAGGACTCCGTGAACAGCTCATAGGTGACGAGATTCTTTCACCACGAGTAATGTTTAACAAAGCCAGGTCAAGGATTAAATGCAGCTGGTCACTCATTCAAATTTGTCTACCATTTTCAGTTTTTTTGGCTTAAAGAATGGAACATCCCAACAAACTTTTTACATTTAAGACTTTCTAAAAATAATTTTACCTACCTTGAGACCCATCTTTTATGAGGTGTCAACGTAGTCATATCGAAGACTAGTGACCCCTTGAAATAATTTTGTTTTGACAAAAAATAGTTGTCTTTTAAAATTACTCGACAATTTACCTACCTAACCTTTTCTTAGAAAAAGAAAGAAAAAAAAAAACACACCCACAAAAATGTTCTCATAAAATTCAATTTTTGACCATTGTCTCAAAATGTTAGTATAAGAGGTATGGACGGTGCTGAGAAATGAAAGTGGGCCTCGCATTCATGTTGAGGTGGGGTGCACACCCCCCATGCATGTTATTTGAGGACCCAAGCATTTTCCTAGGGATATTATCCCATATTTTGAGCATTAATAATTTCTCAAATATTACCCTTGACAGGTCGGTTGAGTGGTAAATGCTTGAGCTTGGGATGAGTCATACTTAGATTCGAGTTCTGTTACTCTCACCTTATAATATTCTGCGATTTGCCTGTGAGCTGGGTGAGGGCCGCTTCAGTTATTTTCAGGGATTAATCTCATCCTTCGTGAATCTAAACGCTCAATCATCAAAATATATGTAATTTCTCAAATATCCTTATCATGATTCCGTTATCTAAGAAATATGATGAGATATATCTATATATCAATGATTAATTGTAAATCTTTTATATATATATATATATATATATATATTTGATAACTTTTTGAGTCATCGAATCAAACCACGTAAAATTTCTTGTTCTCTATTCTATATTTCTTTTTTTATTATTTAATTTATTTATTTTGGTTAGGACGCTAGAAAACAAAGTGGGGCAATTTCAACTTTCGGGTCCAATCCCTGCATGCTCTAAGTGCACCTTGCTTTCAGAGCTTGGGTAGGATACCTGTCCCTCCCGTTAGAGTTACCCCTCTTTTGGTTCCATGTGAGTTTCAGAGTTTGTGTGTTTGTATCAGTCACCTGTCCCTCCCGCTAAGTGACCCTTCCTTCGGTTCTAAGTGAGCTTTGCGTCTGTGGGGGAGATCATCTTGTGTAACATTTTATCTTCTTTCCTTTATGGGTTTTAGATGTTGTGGATCTCTTTTGTCTTTAGTTTTATGAAAGCTCTCTCATCTTTTTGGCCGACCCCTCCCCACTCCATTTCATACTAATATAGGTAAATCTTTTGGTTTTTGAATACAATAATTGTAATCTCACAAAAGGAAAAAAAACAAAAAGAAAAAAAGAATCAGCGTGGATGTGTTAAAACTTATGTTGAAGTGGATGAACAGCTGGGTGTAGGTGTATGATGTCATATTCGAGTCACACATGAGTAATTTATTATGTACTAGCGTTACGTGCCCACATCGCAATTGCAATGACAACACATACGATGCCCACGTATGTACAATAACAATGCATTATACTACCCACCTACTAGAAACATGTGTTTAATATTTTAATTCTGTCATAGGCTAACTCTTATAAAAAGAGTCAGCTCTCTTATGCATCTATTTTGGATGGACACTAAACGAAGGCACATGAACGCATACATTTGCATATATAGACAAATTTATAACGTAATTAAGAATTTTAAACTTGAGAGCGTATAATCGAACCAATAAGTTTAGGTACGTGAAAATGTTTACTGGCCAAAGTGTTTTGGGCACAGGTGACCTGCGGCTCACGCTCTACACATCTACCCTGTAAGATATTGCAAGGATGAACAACGTGATCACTATAATATAATGGTTAGGATGAGCAGCGTGATCTTTCTGAAGATTTCGTCCCTCATTCACTTCAGTCATCCTGGACCACTTTCATTGGGATTTTACGTAAGAAGTGACGTCACTCCTTATGCATCCTTAAGTTCAAATATATGTTCACACAATGTGTCACAGGGAGTTTAAGTGGGCCTAAACTGCAATCAACATCAGAATTGACTGAAAAAAATATAAGTTATTGGCATTGATTTAGGTGTTCAAGAAATCGATAGCACAATAAGTAAGTCATCTTTTCGCACAACATAAGAATACGAAATAGAATAACAGACTTACAATTTTGAAAGATACACATCTTGACACAAAAGCATTAGTCAAAGACTTAATTTTTAGTTGTCTATCCCAAGCATAAAGATTGGTTTTTGGTGTTTCGTTTTCTTAAGAATGAAAAGAGAATGATAAGCATAAAGCGATCGAGACGATAATTGGAATTAAACCCTGGCCAATATGTATTCTCATCAAATACTCAAATCTTAAGATTTCATATAATGTCGCACCATAAAAATGCTTTCAAGAGATATTATAACGGTTCTCAAAAGATAATTGTAACTACAAATAAATAACTAGCTTGAAATTCATGATAACCCAAAAACTAATTAAAATTAAATGTTATCAAACTTATATTAGCCACCCCATTACGTGCAACCCAAAGAAGATGCTGTGTTGTTATTGCAATGACCAAGCACCCACCCCAATGACACATATCCTCAATCGATTGCCAGTGACAGGTAATGAGCCTCTCTCTCTTCCTCTCTCCATTAATTTCATGGCGTTTTGTGAAGCGTGTAGTAGCCACCCAATGCATCACAACCAATTGTTCCCAACATCCCAAGATCTCAACTTGTTCACAACGTTGGGTGAGTACATAAATATAAGGGCGGTGGGTCCGACAGTCCTAGGGTCGATCTCTTCAATAATTCTTAATATTAGAGATAGACACATTTCTTCTTCTTTCTTTCGCCAAGTTATTCATTAGTTGCGTCTTTCATGATCAAGATTTTCCTTTTTATCATAAAGGTATTATCTTGTGTTAATTATTGCGTGAATGCTATATTATAATTTTTACGTATCGCAAACGTGGGACATTTTCATGAAAAAATTCCTGAAATAATGCTAACAATAAAAAATCGTAAAGTAGGTGTACTGATCAAAACTTCCCCAAAATAAGTTTTAGTCTGACAATTATAAATTACAAGACTCACCCACTCCCATTATTGCAAGACAAGCAAAAAATAATTAAAAAAAGGATTTAAGGAAAAATCTCCTCCCATTCCTCTCTCCAATCCATGGTATAATTTACATCATTTTTTTGTTAAATGTATTTTTAAAAAATTTAAACCGTATAGATGTAAACAAGAATAAAAAACACACATTCCTATTAATTTTCAAGTGATTTGAACAGGTAAAACGTATTCATCTTGTGTATGGAAAAATTCAAGCCTAAAAGTAGTCCTAAATTTTTTCCTACTCAGATGAATTGGATTTACATTTTCAGATCACTTGAAAATTGATAGGCTTATGTGTTTTTATATTCTGTTTCTATCTATAAGGTTCGATTTTTCAAAAATGCATTGAGCAAAAGAATGATGCAAAGTGCACCATAAATTTGTATGCTCTTTCCATTTGTCACTTCCTCTAAACAAAAGTGGTATACTTTTTTTAGGCAAACTCATAATTCTTAATTGTGAGTTGGGAAAATAACAATACACCTACTTTAGGAATTTCTTTTTATAGTATTATTTCAAGAAATTTTTTTTTTCCATCTTCACATAACCAATTTTCTTTTAGCACTAATTAAAAAATTCATTTGTTTGTTTTTGAGGGGCTTCTAGAAAGGTATAAGGGACAGTCCAATAGAAAAAGGAAAACTTTTTTTTGAAACCCCAACCTTTTTTTTTGGATATGTTAAGAATTTTTTGTTTTTGTCATAATTAAAGGTTTCTTTTTAATAAAAAGGCTACATATTTCACGACTTAATCTAAGAAAAGTGAAACATAAATACTATAAATTGATACTTTATTTTATTTTATTTTATCAAGATGAACTCAGGTTATTTTGTTCCGGCCCAAGGCAGTGTACAAATCAATGGATCAAGTTCTTTTCTCCCTTTCTTCCCTCAAATTCTCTCTTCAATTCTGCTCTCTTAGTCTATTTTAAGATAGTTTAAAATAATTTTGATCAAACCAATCATAAAAAACATTCAAGAATATAGATGCGTAACAATTTTCATGAGACTTAAAAATATGGATTATAAACATTCAAAATATTAAAAATTCAATAGAGTTTTTATAAAACCTTGATTTTTCTAATTTTAAACGACTCAAATGAATATGTTTGATATTTTTACATCTCATAAAGATTGATGCACCTATAAAATTTTGCTTGGTTTCAAAATTATTTTAAAATGTCCTAAATAAACAAGGATGATAGAATTTGAGAGAAAAGTTAGAAAGGGAAAGGGAGGGGGGACTTGACCCGAAATCTATTAATAACAAGTGAGTTTCATAATGACCACAAGTCTAATTGTTTATGACTTCAATTAAAGAAAATGGTGAATGGTGAAATAAATTGAGTAACAACAAATAAAATGTAAGTTACTTATTCCTCCTCATAGTTTGCATGATTTTTTTTTTTTAATGAGATCTCTATACCAAATCCATCCATCATGTGAATCAAATCTCATGTTCATCTGATCTTATGTTTGTTCCCCACTATCATTAATTGGAATCATCACGCATTAAATTAGGTCTGAGGATAGTATCATCACGTCATAGGGTTTAAATTCTGCAGATATAATTTCTTCCTCTAAAAGTTTAATAATTCAAATGTGAATTCTCTGTCTTTGGGTTACATTATAAAATTCCTTTTATATTGTATAATATGATACCAATGCACGGTTATGGAAATTATTTGGGCTCAATTGTTTGATCACGAGAACTATTCCGGCTCCATCAACGTTACATTATATTTAAATACTAGCATAAATAAATAGGGTGAGAAAAACGTTGAATGTTTTTTTTTCCCTGTATGATCATTTTCTCGTCTAGAGTCTATACGAGATCATAAAAAGAGATTCGGATTAAAAAATGAGTATTAATTGATAAACGTTGAGTCTCGTGAGGGCTTGAAGGAGGTTTAATTTAAATTGTCCAAGTTAGACTACAATTTGATCTACGAAGAGAGAGTTCTCACAACAGAATCGCAAAAAACCTTGGTGATTTCATAAATGACCATATATGCTCTTGTGCATTCATACATTATGATTTTGCTGTAAAGTTTTCGTAAATTTATTCATAAAAGATCTAAATGGAATATCGTAAACTCTAATAATAATTCCGATGAACCCTTAGGTACTGCCAATTTGATGTTCGAGGGATTTACGGATACAATACTACCGACTCAATACCCCCTATGAAATCTACCGACACTCACATGAAATTGGCCCCATCCGTTCACACGAGGAGGGAGGGGTCCACTCGCCTATTCATGGATGCTCCCAGGGCATCTCTCTAAATTTTTAAGTGTGTGAGGGTTGAAATGCAGTGAAGACAAGATAAAGTGGCGAGCCTGATAAGACGCAAAGCACATGCTGAGTGAGGCCCCACCATTCTCGTTTTATCAGTATTTTAGTTTCTTCACCCACTCCTTGAAATACCCATAAATGTGCTGCTCCGATCACACTCCCCCTTGGTGCCCCTGAGATCTTGAGCACAAAATGGAGTTGCAGAGGAGAGTTGCTGAGAATGATGAAGAAGAGCACAAGAGGGAGACTGGTGAACGGAGGATGAAGAAGAAGAGGAAGCTGGGTGGGCTTAGAACGCTCCCATTTATTCTGGGTGAGTTCTCTTCAATGAACTCCAATGCCATGAATGCTCGAATCTGGTCTTTTTATTTCTGATTTGGTCTTTATGTGATTTTTTCTTTCCCTGTCCATCGCTTTTATATTTGTTTTTGGTGTATTATTCTCAATTCCCGTCGCGCAATTTAAAGGTGTAAAGTTTAAGTACAATGATATTACAGTGTGTGTATATATATATATAATATTTGCAAAAGGTGAAATTGATTAAATACCGAGATATATAATTATTTTCGTATTTACCGAAAAATTATAAATACAAATTTGTGTACTCATGCTACACAATTTGTGTGGTATTTATTATATTCGATAATGATTATGTGTCTTTTTCACGATTATTTGGAGTTTCATTATAGTCATGTCGTAATCAAATAAAAAAATTACCAACAATTGTTTTTTCTTTTGGTAAATTTAAAAAAAAATTACCAACAATTTTTAGAAATGCTATAGAGAAGAATTTGGCTGATTAATCATTTAGAATATGAGAAAAATATATAGCAAAATTATGATCAAAGTAGTCAACTTATATATCATTTATTTTTAAATTTTTGCACAGTAACTGTCCGTGGAAGGTCTGTATGCTAATTGTTTATTTAGCATATGCCAGAATCATGAAATAGACATCCCATCAGACACATCTAATTAAACAATAATCTTTATTTATTTTTTGCTAAGATAATTAAATAATAATCTGATTACCCATAAATTACTGTAATGTCATTTATAATATAAATTTTTTTTTTACCCCTTTTTCTTTTTGTTTTTATTATAGAATATTTTGGGCGGAAGCAACAAATCATTACGCGACATGGACTTATTTTGTAATATATGTATTTTAATAATGGAGGAGTACATTCACATTATGAGTGTCGTGTTTTGGACGCAAATAATTTAAGTAGCAACAATTCATGGGTATGTCCATCTATTATACAAAAATAAAATAAAATAAAATAAAAATCTAGTGAGATATAAAACAATGCTTTTGTTCATTAATCTTTTTTTTTTCCCCAAGTCATCAAATATAACTTAACGAACTTTTACATGAACATCAGGAAAAAAATTGATCAATTTTATTTTCTATGGCTAGCAAGAGGTTAAAAAATTCAATCTATTGGAGAGAGGGAAACTGATGCCACTCTCATAAGAGATGGCAACCCCAAAATTGCAGGCCCAATTTTTTTTTTTTTTGGGTAAATAATTGTAGGCCCATTTTGTAATGAGCAAAGGTCAAAGTCCTTGAAAATTTGGCAAAATGAGATTTGACTTTATTGCTGCAAACAATTTCAAAAAAATAGGGGATCTAATAATAATAATAATTGTTTAGTCCAAGAACAGAAGAAACACAGGTCAAAAACCTGGGAAATTTTGTGCATCTTACTCATTGTTAAGTAGAGGAAAGAAAAAGTGTCTAACGCTTATTCCTTACTCTGAATCAAATCAATAATGAATTGAATTGATTCAGTAATTGATTTTGTCTGACTTGATTTAGAATTTAAATCTGTTGTTTGAAAACTAACCAAGATCAAATCAAATTATTTCAATTTCATTGTTTACAAAATTATAAAAATTATAAGAATGTCTTAAGTTGACGATACTATCCCTCTATACCATTAAGGTGTATAATAGTCTCATTTATTAAATAAAAATATTTCATCGTTAATAAATTTCTTCTACAAAGAAAAATAATCATAATAATATTAAAAATAATAAATATGAGACGTATTATATGTGAGTTTAATAATAATATTTTTTGTTATTTTAGTAGAGGGAGAGGAAGGGTATAGAAAAATGAGAGGGGAAAAGAGATGAGATAATAAGGGAGAGAATATGAGAGAGAGAGAGAGAGAGGCACGATAAAACAAAATATAAGGGTACTTTTGGATTAAGACAATTTTAAGATGCAAAACAAATTAAATCTACACAAATCAGATCATTTTTTATTTGATTTATGATAACTCATAAACCCTTACAAATACATATTTGAAGTAAATCATATTCTTATTTTGGACTTTTTACACATAAAATTTGTTAAGTAAATCCAATCTCAAAACAAATCCATTCTTGTTTTGGGATTTTCAAACGGACCGTTGCTACTTTACTGAGGAAATCAATATACATTTGAATTTTCGCTCGAGAAACATACTATGATTAACTAATAATAATAATGTGAAACTGAGGAACTCTATGTTTGAAACAGCGAACGAAGTATGTGACAGATTTGCATCGGCGGGGTTCCACGCGAACATGATAACGTACTTGACCCAAGAACTCAACTTGCCGCTGGTGAAGGCCTCCAACACCCTCACCAACTTCGGTGGCACCTCCAGTTTCACTTCCCTTGCTGGCGCCTTAATCGCCGACTCCTTCGCGGGCCGCTTCAGGACCATCCTTGGCGGCTCCATCTTCTATGAATTGGTATCTCCTCCTTTTCTCCCTCAAATCTCCCTGAAAGAAAAACGACATAAGACGACATAACAGAGAGAGAAATCAGGATCCATAGCGACTCTGATCTAAGCAATGGAACAGTTTTTTTAGCACTTCAGTATTCATATCTGGGACTAGTGAGCATCGCTCTATAATTACTTTCATTGCAGGGACTAGTGAGCATCACTATATCGGCTATATTGCCATCCCTCCGTCCGCCACCATGCCCGACCCAGAAAAACTGCATTGAGGCCTCCTCCCTACAGCTATGGATGCTCTATATCTCTCTCCTACTGACATCGATTGGGACGGGCGGCATTCGACCCTGCGTTGTGACCTTTGCCGCGGACCAATTCGACATGACCAAATCCAAAGTCGAGGCCCGGAGTTGGAACTACTTCAACTTGTACTACTTCTGCATGGGAATGGCGACGCTCACAGCCCTGACTGTCGTCGTCTACATCCAAGACAACGTGGGATGGGGGTGGGGGCTTGGGATTCCGACGGTGGCCATGGTGGTGTCCATTGTGGCGTTCTTGGTGGGTTCTCCTCTGTATAAGAAGGTGAAACCGGGGGGGAGCCCGTTGAAGAGATTGGCTCAGGTCATTGCTGCGGCTGTGAGGAAGAGGAAAGAAATCGCACCCATGGACCCGAGTCTTCTGTATGAGAATAGGGAGCTTGATGCTGATATCACTACCACCGGGAGGCTCCTCCATACAAATCAATTCAAGTATGCCTAACTGAAATTATATTATTCGCATCTAGCAATATACATGGCCTTTCTTCTTCTTGTCTTAACGAAGGGGTGTACCCATAAATTGAGCAGTTATTTCTGGGTCCGAGAAATCCCCACTAACCACTTGAACCAGGTAAGTCAAAGATGGGTGATCCCAAGAATTGAACTCTTGTGGATCAGCCTTTCTTGTTTATCCTTTCAACATAATCCTACTTATAATTTGGCCATCACAGAATCCATTGGCCCAGCATGAACCATCTGTGTAAGAGAAGCTGACCAAAATAGTCCAAGTCTACGACTTTTTGTTTTTAAGTTTGTCTGATTTCATGAAACCCCATCCATATAGGGTACCCGATACGTGTACTTTAAATCTAACGGTCAGACTTCATTTCTATGATCTTATGTGACTCCAATATATGCTCATGTACTCATAATTAGAAAGTATTGTCGTGCTGTAGGTGGCTTGACAAGGCCGCGATAGTAGCCGAAGGAGAGGCGACAAACTCAAAGCCGCCAAACTTGTGGAAACTGGCCACAGTCCACAGAGTGGAGGAGCTGAAATCCATAATCCGAATGCTCCCAATTTGGGCCTCCAGCATCCTCCTTGTCACCTCCTCCTCCCATCAAGGCAGCTTCACCATCCAACAGGCCCGAACCATGGACCGCCACCTCTCCCCTTCCTTCCAGATCTCACCTGCCAACCTCTCCATCTTCACCATCCTCACCACCCTCCTCGGCATCGCCCTCTATGACCGCCTCCTCGTCCCCCTAGCCCGTCGCCTCACCCGTAACCCCTCCGGCATCACCGTCCTCCAGCGCATGGGCATCGGCCTTGCAATCAACATCCTCGCCACCATTGCCGCTGCACTGGTCGAGACGAAAAGGAAGGCAGCGGCAACCAAGCACGGGTTGCTCAACGAGCCGAGGGCGGTGATCCCGATCAGCGTGTTCTGGCTGGTGCCACAGTATTGCATCCATGGGGTTGCAGAGGTATTCATGTCTGTAGGGCACATGGAGTTCATGTACGACCAGTCGCCAGAGAGCATGAGGAGCACCGCGATTGCGCTGTATTGGATTGCCATCGCGGCAGGAAATTATTTGGGGACTTTCATGGTTACAATGGTGCATGAATATACAGGGAAGGAGGGCAATTGGCTACCAGATAGGAACCTGAACCGTGGGAAATTGGAGAATTACTACTGGCTTGTGACTGTTATTCAAGTAGCAAATCTAATATACTATGTGATTTGTACGCGGTTTTATGCTTATAAGCCGCTAGAGGAGTTGACAGAAAATAGTGATGAAGGAGATGAGTTAGCTATATTTCCATCTAAAACCTCAGATGTGGAGAAATGAGGGATTTTAGATGGGTCAGACAATATCAGTTTTTAGCTAAATTGTATAATAAAAGGCGCTTCGTAAAATAAGTTATTACGTTTACCTAATATGCATTCGCTTTGCGCATTCTGAGGCTTTTATATCGATGTAATTTTGCAATCAGCTACTGGGAAGGGAATCAAAGAAAGCTGAAAATCTGTAAGGAACAAAAAGTAAAGATCTCAATAGAACGTTTTTTACAAGACACTAAAACTGGTAACAACAAAATCAAGGTAAAAAAGAAAAATATACTAAAGTTTATTAGACCGTAAAAGATATAAAAATATTTATCTGGAATTTTGCACTACACTATAAAGATCAAATGGAAAAAAAAAATCATATTTTATACTTTCCTTTCAAACAATAATATTAATAGAAAACTCAAAGGAATTCTGAAAAATAAAAGATCAGGCATACCACCAGGCTACTGTATTTATAAAGTCATAAGGCTTCTCCATTGATCGACTAATAGTTTATAGTTCCCACTTCAGATACATATAAATAGCATCTTATTAGCCTGACTGCTGCATATGCAAACTCTTTATTTTACCATCAACTAAAACAGAAAAAAGACGAGTGATTACATTAATCAAGAAAAAGTATAAAGAATGTGATGAAGGTAAAAACGAACTATATACTAACCTGTCATTAATTCTTTATTGAGCCTCAAAATATCCTCCAAGGGAGAGAAAGCCAGTACAATGTCCAACTGTGTGAACTCAGGCTGCTTATGTGCTCTTGGATCTTCATTCTGGAAACATCTGCAAGGTCAAGCATTAGGTTGAACCAAGTTGAACATCTACCTAGAAATCAAGTAGAGCCCACATGAAATGTAATTACTTAATGGTCTCACTTTTGTAGATGATGAAGCAAGTGCATGGATAGCAAGAAAGCTCCATTATATCAAACAAACATGTAGCAAATCAGGTAGAGTTTGTTTATATTGTTTTTGATTGATTGTTAGGGATATCTTCTGTTAAGACGATAGGATAAAATATATGTTCTACAGTAAACAAGCACATAACAACGCCTTATCCTAGAAAATATTATGCCAGTAAATCATATACCATATCTTTATGCACACCATTCCGTGTCATTCCCCAATTTACCCAACAGGGCCACAATTGTCGAAGTAACACGGAGCATGGGACAAATGAACATCAAAAACTAATAGTAAACCCAGCTCAAACAGCAGTAGTTTAATCGCATCTTTGCTACTTGGTAATATTTATGAAATACAGAAACCACCAGCACTTGCTTAAACAATTGAGGACCTCACATGGCAAGCTTAGACTGTTCCTGGTTTCAAAATTAACATTAGAATGAATCCGAGATTTTACACATTTCTTCCATGGAGCCAAAGATTGTGTGTGTGTGTGTGTGTGTATGAATTATAGAATGTGTATGCAGTATGCCTTGATATCTTTTAGTTATCCCATAGCCTGCAGTTGCCTTAAATGGCTCTAACAACTTGTAAGAAAGGGATAGTTGGAGCTTCTCTATGAGTCTCAACTGAAGCAAAAATTAATTAATACTCAGGATAGCCATTGCCAAATAAAGATTTTAGCTATAAAATAACTAAACAATGGAGATTGAACTCCACTAATCTTAGTCCAGCCCATCGCAACCCAAAAGCACCACTTCGTGTGTTACCTAGATCCTCCGACATAACTATTTGGCCTTAATTTAGGAGTAGCTAAAGCCAACCGAAGGTTTTAGCTATATGTTGGAGATGAGCTCTGCTGGTATTCTCCATCTCATTGCAACCCAAATGCACTTGTTTGTGTCACCCACCTCCTCAGACACAACTCTCTGTGTGCTACCCATCTCATCAGTTATGAATTTGTTGAAGAACAATCTAATGCTAAATGGTCATAGCGTGGAACGAAGTGAGCAGTTCTCAACTACCCCCAATGTCTGTTTTATAAAGGAATAAAGAAAGGCTATTGAAAGGGCTGCTTTAGTTGTGTGAAAATGCTTATGCACATATGTTCACGTTTTACATTTTTTTTTCTCCCAAGTTGGAATGGTCATGTTCCATAAAGTATTCCCACACATGATTCATGCTATTGTAGCGAGACCCAATTACAGGATGCAACTTCATTATTAACAATGCCAAATAATCCATCATTGGAACTTATTCTGTACTCAATTTTGAACATCAAATTGATCAGCATAGTTCAAGATTTAACGTCATGAGTAATATATATATATATAACACTCACAAAATGCAACCACTCAAATCTAAACCTGTAGATAAAGAATGAATACGCATTTGTATATTTTTTTTAACATTATCAATAACCATTAACTAGTAACAAGCTCGGCATACATTGGAAGCACACCTCCATCATGCCAATCTTCATTTTTGTATTGAATGATTCACTTGGCCGAGACCCAACAACACCCTCCACAGCAATCACATACTCAAGCCTGAATCCATGTACAGTGGAATGGGCATCGCGGAACTCAACTCACAGGGAAGAGTTGCAACCTGTCAAAGGATAAAATTAGAAAACAAAAATGAAGGACTTACAACCAATGAACGCAGAACTGTATAAAACAGAACCTCAGCAAAAAGGATCACCACAACCTAAAAATCTAACCCAAATCATATTCAACCAGATCAGTCATAATTGAGCGGTGGTTAAATTTAAAATTTTAAACCAATTTGTAGATCAAAGTAAATAGCAAACTATATCATAAAAGTACTTCCACGATCAATCAATCAGTCTGTTGGCAATTTTATAGCGCGGGCACCATAATCTAAAGCATTTGAATCGCATTTCAACGATGAACATTACATATTGTCATTGAAGACGTTCAATTTAAATAACAGAAAAGAAAATTCAGCATTCCAATAATTAATAATTCGGGAGATACATGGCAAATAAACATCCGGGAAAAAAATAAAATAAAACACAAACAGTAGGGCACAAAAACGGACATCAACCTGAACGACACAAACGCTATGTCGAAGATTAAGAAAAGTAAATTAGGGCCAGAAATTAGGGTTTCGGCGGAAGAGGCCATGTTGGCAGAACATCGTTGAATGAATCCAAATATATGGTGCGGTGAAGAGGGAGGTGTGCTAGGGGTGATTAAATTGATATTAGCAATACCCACGATGCTTGAATTTTTTCCCCAAATAGTATAGTTTAAAAATAAAATTTCCAACTAGGTGTACCGAAAAATAATTTCTCAAAATAAATTTTTTTTTTGTCCCACGATTGGCAATTGCGTTATCAAAAAATAATATAATATGATTACACAACTGGCAATTGCGTCTCTAATTTTCACAAAGTTACCTTACAATTGACAATTGTGTGACCAAAATAATAAAATAATAGTCAAGCAATTACCTATTGCGTGACCATTATGAGTGTAAATTGGATGGATTGATAAAAAGGGGTTTTATGGCGTAGTTTGTACCATTTATTTTTTTAATGCATTTTTTAAAACATTGAATCATATAGATGAAAATAACATTCAAAATTACAAGTCCATCAATTTTCAAGTGATTTATGACGGTTGCATGGATCTCAAAATTTTCATTCAAAGTAGGGAAAATTTTAAGCTTAAAAACAATCCTAAGCATTTCTATACTTAAGATGAATATGATTTATATTCCAAATTACTTGAAAATTAATGAGCATGTGCATTTTTATATATTATTTCCATCCATACAGTTCAAAATTTTCAAAAATGCATTGAAAAGAATGGTGCGAATTGCGTCATGGAACCCCACTCTATCAACCTACCCAAGCCCCCTCCTCCTCCCCCCCAAATCCCACCCACATTGGTCACGCAATTACCAATTGTGTGACAATTGTCGGTAATTGGTGGGTGTTGTTGCAAGTGGTGGGTTGATAGAAAGGGGGTCCATGGTATAGTTTGCATCATTTATTTTTTCAATGCATGTTTGGAAATTTTGAATTGTATGAATGGAAATAATATACGAGAATGCACATTTCTATCAATTTTCAAATGATTTTGAAATGTAAATCCTATTCATCCTAAGCATAGAAAATTTTACAGTTTGCACCATTTATTTTTTCAATGCATTTTTGAAAAATTTGAACCGTATGAATGGAAATAATATACAAAAATGCACATTCCTGTCAATTTTCAAGTGATTTGAAACGTAAATCCTATTCATCCTAATTATAGAAAATTTCAGAATTGTTTTTAAGTCCAATTTTTTTCCTGCTTTGAATGAAAATTTTGAGATCCATCATAACCCTGATGAATCACTTGAAAATTAATAGATGTGTTTTTTTGCTTTTTGTTTCCATGTATACGGTTCAATTTTTTTAAACATGCATTAAAAAAGAAATTGTACAAACTACACCATGAAACCCCTCTCCATCAACCCACCCAATTCCTACCTTCCTACCAATTCCCAATCATCATGCAATTGATAATTGTGTGACCAAAAGGAAATCTTATTTCGGAAAATAATTTTTATGTACATCTAGTTTGAGAATTTTATTTTTAAACTATATTATTTGGCAAAAAAAATTCCACAATGCTTCAGTTTAGAAATTTAATCATAAGAAATGAAAGAATATTTTTAAAAAATTATGTACCTACAAATTTTAGCACAATTTAATAATATGTGAACTCTTCAATTACAGGATATAAATTAAAATGTTTTACAAGAAAGAGGTCAAGTCGATAGCTCGGGAAAAGAAAGACAGACTAACAAATGATATACCACAAATACCTCTAGCTTTCACGATGAGAAATACCGGTATATATCATCTGAATTAATGCTATGTCACGTGGACTTTGGCCTTTAATTAAAAGTATTAAAAACTAATAGGATGAATAGAATGAATAGATTTGGATGAATAAATTTAATATCAAGATGAATAGGTTATATATATTTAAATTTTTTGAAAATTAATATACTTGTATGTTTTAAGAGTTATTTTCATATGTTTAGCTAAAATTATTTAAAAATCTATTGAAAAAAAAAAAGAGAGGAAAAAGAAGCAAACTGAACCATGGACGGAGGGAGGGAATTTGGATATCATGCCTTCAGACAAATACAGGAAAGGCATAATGGATCTGAAGCGCCCCGTCTCTCCTACACCTTTACTTTTTTTCATGTACGGTCAAAATGATGAGAATCATAGCGAATTGGATCCCTGCAACTGTCCCCTGTGGTGAACCCTCACATGCAGCCCACCTTTCATCCTCAACGTCAGCGACAACAAGTGATCAGGAGGAGCATCCCTCTCCTTATCCGCCTCAATTTGGAACCGCTCAATCACGGCCGCAGCTACATACTTCATCTGTACATACGCCATGTCCTTTCCCAGGCACATCCTCGGCCCTGCATGGAACACCGGGTACCTGTACGCGCTCTCGTTCCCACCCCACGCGCCCCCGTCATCGAGCCACCTCTCTGGTCGATACTGGCCGCAATCCTCCCCCCACACGCTCTCCGACCTTCCCATCCCGTACGCGCTGTACGTCACGATCCAGCCCCTCCCCACGAACGTCCCGTCCGGCATCACGTCGTCGCTCCGGCACACCTTCGTGTCCACCGGCACCGGAGGGTACAGCCGCATCGCCTCCGTGATCGCCGCATGGAGATAGTTCATCTCCCGGAGCTCTTCGAAGCGGAACTCGTCCCCCGGCTTCCTCCCGGTTGCTTCCCGAACTCCCTTGATCTCGTTTACTATTTTCCGCTCCGAGCCGGGGTTTGTGGAGAGCAGCCAGAAGAACCAGGTGAGAGCGGACGAGGTCGTGTCCCTTCCGGCGAGGATGAAGCTGATCACCACGTCCCGGAGGAACTCGGCCGAGTTCGTTCCGTCGGCTATAAACCGGGATAACAGATCATGATCATGGGTGGTTTTATTCTCCTTGTTTTCCTCGATTCTCGACCGAATGATCTTATCCGCGAAGTCATGAACGGTCCTGATCGATTTCCTCAGCCTCCGCTCTGACCCAACGTGGAGAAACCTCTTTATCCTCCAGATGTTCTCGAAGGCCGCCATGAACCTCCCTTGGCTGAGCGTCGCCGCCTCCTCAAACGCGCGCATGAACTCGTCGCCAGCAGAAGCAGCGTTGCCGTCTCCGCTGAGACAAGCGGGGTCCACGTTGAAAGCAACCTTACAAATGTTATCGAAAGCGAACCGCTCCAGAACATCTTGAAGGTCCAGAGTGCGCTTCGTTTCGCACGCCCTCTCTAAAATTGGAGCGAGACGGGACTGAATCTCGACCGCCACATTCTTCATCGCAAAACTGCGGAGGGACTTCGTGTTGAACTCGTGGCTGGCGGTCTTGCGCTGGACGTTCCAGAGGTCGCCGTCGGAGTTGAAGATGCCACCGCCGAGAAAATCGTGGAGGCGGAGTAGGAAGCGGTCGCCTTTGGGGTAGTTATGGAAGTTGGTCTTAAGCATATGCTCGACGTTGGAGGGGTTGGAGGTGATCATGCCCCGGACGCCCATGGGGCGCCAGAAGGTGGCGGTGTTGGTGGGGCTGCAGCGGAGCACCTCGGTGCTCCAGTCGAGGAACCGGTGCCGGTTCCTGAGGAACTCCGGGAGGGTTCCTACTATAGGGTAATTTAGGAAGCCTCCGTTGTTGTTGTTGGGTTTGTTATGTGGAGTGTAGAAACGGAGGAAGATGAAAAGAAAGAGGAGAAAGAAGAAGAGGGGTTGTAGGGAGAAGAGTTCCATGGAGAAGCGTAAGAAGATTGGGTTTTGGAGTGGAGTATACAATAAGTTTGAGCTAAATTTTTGTGTTGAACTGTGTGGGTCTGGGGAGGAAAAAAATATCATTAGTTGTCGATAAGGCTGGATGTTTCAATAACGTTATTGGTTGGGGGGGGGGGGGGTGGAGCTGGCAATTTCATGCCCACCCATCAACGTGTCCGCACAAATAAAGCATCCGTTTAGTTTAGGAAAATTCACAAGCGTCTCGATCACACACGAAAAGAAGAAAAAAGCCCATTTTCAAGAGTCCAATGACCCGTGAAAGCCCAACGCAAATTTCTAGAACCCAAGCTGCGAAAGGCCAACTCAGTAGCGGATCCAAGGGGAAAAAGAAGAAGAAGAAAAAAGCCCACTTTCAAGAGTCCAATAACCCGTGCAACTAGCCGAGCCCAAAGTTCTAAAAGCCAAGCTTCGAAGCCCAATTCGGTAGTGGATCTAAGGGGAAAAAGAAGAAGAAGAAAAAAGCCCACTTTCAAGAGTTCAATAACCTGTGAAACATGCCCAGCCCAAATTTCTAAAACCCAAGCTCCGAAAGCCCAACTCAGTAGTGGATCTAAGGGAAAAAGAAGAAGAAGAAAAAAAACCCACTTTCAAGAGTCCAATAACCCGTGAAACAAGCCCAGCCCAAATTTCTAAAACCAAGCTCCGAAAGCCCAACTCGGTAGTGGATCTAAGGGGAAAAAGAAGAAGAAGAAAAAAGCACTTTCAAAATTCCAGTAACCAGTGAAACAAGCCCAGCCCAAATTTATTAAACCCAAGCTCCGAAAGCCCAACTCGGTAGTGGATAGTAGGGGAAAAGGAAGAAGAAAAAAGCCCACTTTCAAGATTCCAGTAACCCTTGAAACAAGCCCAGCCCAAATTTCTGAGACCCAAGCTCCGAAAGCCCAACTCGGTAGTGGACCTAAGGGATAAAAAGAAGAAGAAAAAAGCTCACTTTCAGGAGTCCAATAACCAGTGAAAAAGCCCAGCCCAAATTTCTAAAACCCAAGCTCCGAAAGCCCAATGCGCAAACCCTTGAATCCCGTGTCTCCTCCTCCACTAAAATGCAACACCGTACAAGTTCAACGCCCTTTGGAAACACCACAAGAAAATGGCTTATGATTTATTATGCGGTCCAAATCAATGTTTGTATACATATATAATATATATAGTTATAAATATGAAGAATAATTATCATTCCAGTACTTTATCGAAAATCCAATGGACTCGTTCTATTGTCGCTCTCATTTCATTCCCACCATTTAAATACAAAGCGTTTGGTAAGGCATACACAAATCAAACATTTCATTGGAGGTTTGACCAATAGTGCTCCTTAGGGCTGTATTCGAGTCGAGCTCGAGTTCCTCTGATTGGTGGCCTCATTCATGCGAAGAAATAACTACTTAAAAAAAAAAGAAAAGATCTTTCAATCCTAGACTACCCTTGACCCCTCCTATAAGGACAAAGGTTGCTACTAGTTGAGCTAATAACAATCTTTAAATTATTTGATTAAATGATGAGTGAGGACGGTGTAGATTAATTTTGTGAATTTGACGTTCATCATATACAAAGTTATTTCTTATATTATTATTATTATTATTATTATTATTATTATTTTACGATTTTCATTTTTGTAGAAAGAAAAAACTTTAGTTTAGTGAGCGACATGTCGTAATTGTAGGTCATCACAACACGCCTTACATGTTAAGAGGTGGGGTTCCATTAAATAAAAGTGTGACGTCCACCACTTAATATAACTCTTTCCAATGCTAAGACCGAAAACATAATAGAACTCTTCGTGCCCTACTTGCTTACCATTGCATCCCCCCAAATCCAAAAAAAGGAAAAAAGAAAAGGCTCCACTTTTCTAGTCGTGATTCAAAAACCATTATACTAGCTTTTAAAACGTTTTTGAAAGATCTTTCGGTAGTCTTATCGATCGGATAAGGGACGAACCGCAAGACTTATAACTCTATCTGATTCGATGCGAAATGGTGAAATGGATGATAGATATTAAAGCACTCTATTTAGGGGTGATTGCTATCTTTATTTTCTTGGAATGCATTGACTTGTACTAGAAAATCTTTAAAAGAAATTCTAATTTTATGACTAAAATTTGCTGAATTCGACCAACTTATCGAATCACCCGACATCAAGTAATGAAGCCTTGTCATTTCTTGTCGGTCATTTACAACACTTTTGTTTTGCTCCTTCCAAATCAAAAATAGAAAGAGAAAAAGGAGCAAAGAAACTAATCTCACCCGCTACAAGAAAATTTTGGTAACTTGAGTAAGGAGGACTTAGTTTAAGGGTGTACTTCATTATCAGAAATATTTTTATTTGCTTAGGAAAAAGAGTCCTATACGTATAAAAGTGCATATCACTTCAACTAGAAAAGAACAAACACTATTTAAATTAACTTATCAAGTTTTTCATTGACCTTTCTTTTGAAGTTATGAAGAAAACTAGATGGTTGCAATTTGTATACCAAAAAAATGTTCATCTGTAAATGAACAAAAGAACCTTACTTGAGCCATTGAAGTTTGATCAAAATGAATGTGACTTATGATCCATGAACACCACTACTTAACTTTGATGATCATTCTGTACTGGCCAGTCATCCTCCAATCATTGAAAAAAAAATAAAAATAAAAAACTTCCACCAAAGCTTCTTTTCTCTTGCGCAATCAACTTGGTTTCCTTGTGCATTATCAACTATCATGAGTTGATTGGCAACATATACATATGAAAAGTGCTGAAGGATAGAAACATTCTCGGGCACCCAATTAACCTCTTAAGTAAGCTTAGGTTGAGTGGTTCCTTCATTTGGCTTAATTTGGCCTGAAGATTGGTTCTTGAATTCCTTCATCATCAATGAAGAAGCAAAATTTCAATTCAAAAAACTCTAAATTTACTCCTTTTCAGAGACAACTACAAATTTCTAAAATATCCATTTGCTTTGTTAAAAACTTTCCGAATAAAATAGGTCAGTTTGCATTAAAGAAGCTGTACCCTTTACGTGTATGTTCTTTCAAAATACATGTTAAAACAAAGAACACTGAGTTTGATTGACTACTAAATGTTTGGGAGGAAAAGTGTTTGATATTACAATGATGGAAGACTGCATCTTTGACCAGCAAGAACTTTTGGGCTTGCTTAGTTCATTTAATTTCAATAATAGAGAGGGCCTTTAATCAAAGGATTTTTGGGTCAGTTTGCTCTGTAAAAGATGTTGCAAATGCTCAGTTAAAGAACACACTTTGCGTCCAGGTAGGGACAGCTGGGGTTTCAATAAGGCACCCTAGTTTGTGTCCTACAACAGCCCGTCAAACACCAAAAAGATCCACACAAAAAGTTTTGAAAGGCGGAAAGGAGAGGCGAGCTTTATATTTTTGGATGTTTATGAACAAAGGAAGAAACAACTGGTAGTGATCTATTATTTTAGGGCCCAAGTGCTGGTATTTTTATTGTTTTCTTTTAAAATTTTTATTTCTTTTTCATCCATTATAAAGGTCGGCCAAAAAGCAGACGGAGAAAGGAGGATGTCGTGTGCATGGTACCATGAAGCAATGGACGAGCAATAATGAGAGATGCACATGAGAATTCTAAACCAAAGTTGTAGGGAGAAAAAGGAAGAAGGGCTTTCGTGCACGACTACATCTAGCCTTTTAAAGAGCACTTTAAAGGGCGTATACTTGGGTGGTTTGATTTGGTCGGTGAATGGTAATCGTTTTATTTTCCATATTCCGAAGGTGTGCTGTCTTCTCTTTTCTTTTCCTTTTTCCTGTGTATTTTCTTGATAAGTACTATTAAAGATCAATTTCATTATGAGGTTTTTCTGCGTACTCTTTTCCTTACAGCGGTTTTGTTTCACTCGGACTTTTATCCGTAACATTTTAACGAGGGATGTGACCCACAAGTTAGCCTCCGAGAGGTTTACTTCTGTTTTCCTGATCCAAAACTACCTTCGTCTATGTTTCCCTTGATCTTTTCTTCAGCGTTTTTACCAATCAAGGAATTTCATTAAAAATCTAATAAGCATTAGAATTTTAACTGAAAGCTGTGTAGAAAAGAGGAAGAAGGGCTTACTTGCATGAGCGCATATGGTTGCTTTATTTATGATACATCGACCATATAATGCGTCCTTTATTTATCCCTTTTTAATGATAAAAGCTTTTTAAAAATCAATTTTATTAACAACCTAATAATGGGGTTTCCTCCTCGAGCATTGGAAATTTGAATTTTCAGCCCACATGAATTCAAGTATTTCAGTATTTTTATTAAACTGGAATTGTGAACAATTTCCTTGTTTTTCTTGAATTCACTTTTGACCAATAAAATGGACTGAAATGGACTCATGGCTACAATGGACTGTTCCACTTTATTGATGGTGGGATCCCAATACTCAGGCTCGACTTGAATACGCCTCTAATTATCACCATTTTTAAACAAAGTATTTTTTTACTAAAGCGTGAAACAATATTGTGGGAACACGCCAACTCCAATCGTATACTTGGGTTTAACATTCAGTTATGCCACAAATAGCGGTTAATTTCTCTAATCGTGCTCGTTTAAAATTTCATCGAAAATGTTCTTGTGGACGTTGGTCAAATCATTTGGAAATTATTGCCTATTTAGCTGTATAAAAGCAAATTTCTATTTCCACATAAAGTTTTATTTTTCAATGTCATTATTTATTATCGGGATAAAAAATTCAAAATACGAATAAATAAATAAATAATCCCATTGTAGGTGACAACATCTACTTATACCCTACTTATCTTTGTATGCACATAATTGTCTCTGTTATATATGCACAAAGTAGTGTTAGGGGAATTTTCAGTGCAAAAAAAAAAAAAAAGGGTTTTCAATGAAAAAGTATGTGGGAGTTTATTCTATTGCCCAACCTGTGTAAAGGTATTAATCCCATTTTTTGGAAAGTCATCATGATCTTTGATTTGTCACCCCATAATATCCTTAAACAAGAACCAAAAAAAAAAAAAAAAAAAAGTATATGTGACACCGGAAATTCATAACATAGAAATATGGTAGCCAAAAACTTGCTCTCTAAGGTGTACTTATGTATCCTTTCCCCCAAGACTGAGATCCTTGTCTCGAACACCATGCCCTACAGAAATATATGGTTCATGCCAAGAAAACTAACCAAAAAGTTCCCAACACCAGAGTCCTTGCTGCACCTCAGAGTATATAGGACACTCCCCCAGCCCGAATCACCTTTGTCTCACATCAAAATTGTACCCATGCCTTGGAATATTAATGATTCCCTGGTGACAGGAGTGGGACGAGACCATCTTTAGTAGCTCACTGCTGTGGGTTGCGCCAATATCGTTTGATTTGAAGAGCTGTCAAGATGATTGGGGTGTGATTCGACACCCATTCGGTCGCCCCCTTTCTGACGTACCAATCTTCAATTTGAAGCTTTTTTTTCTTTTTTCTTTTTTGCATTACGCAATAAAGATTAATGGGTCATTTTTATTAGGGTTTAAGTGATTGCTTGAAGTATTATACCCTACAGATCGAGTTTAAAATACTTAAACTATTGCTTCCGGCTTGTATATATAGTATATATTTAGGGTTTTTTAGTTTATGGGCTCTAACTCGTAAGTTTCGTTCAACTCAGTCCGTATCTACGTAGCATATATTAGAATATATATGTTACGATATAAAATATTCTCAACAATTTTGGCATGAAATGTCCCAGCTATGGCTAGATTGGTAAATTTTGTTTGGAAAAAAAAAAAAAAAAAAAGATTAATGGAGCAATTCCTATCAAATAAGTGGCTCTCGTTTTTCTAAGTTTTTATCAAAAGGGAACATAAGAATGTCATACTAATCATTAGTGGTCGACCCTAGATTAAAATTCCAAAAAGTGGGTTCAATTTTTAAATTTTTTTTGCTTGGTCTAAGACTCCATCGACGTAATTGTGGCTAATGGTGTCTTTTTTTCTAAAAGAAAGGAAAAGAATTATTCAAAAGTAATTTCATATTATTTTGCATTGCGTTGGGAACATGACATAAATATATACGAGAGATTTGAAAAGCTTCCATTTAAACTCGTTTGGGTTGGGATGATACGGTACCGCTAGTTGACGGTCAATTGACTCACCAATTCAACAAGGGACCAAGTCAGGAAACTTTTATCAAAAGATGGGTAGCTAAATTAATACAGAAAGTCGGTTAGGGTACCTATAAATGTTTTTAAGATTTAGGGGGGAGGGAAATAAATCTGACTTTTTTGAGCTAAAAAGAAGAGATTTGAAAAGTTTTGGCTAGGACTCCCTCGTCCTAAATCTAAACTAATCTATAGCTCCACAATTTTACCACGTTGATCGACATTTTACGATCTTTAATTTCGAATCGACATTTTACGATCTTTAATTTCGAATCATTTGCATATAAATAAGGGAAAATTGTACAAGTCCTTCTGTAGTCTGACCTTTAGAAAATTTATCTGGGATATGAAAATTAGAACATAATTTCATGTGCTTTCGATGGACTTATAAAAAGACAATCATACCCTTTAATCTAAGGTACGTAATGTTGTTTAGGTTTTACTATTTTAGAGGGGATTATAATCAGGGGTTTCAGATTTATGACTCAAGATTTAAGATTAGTAATTTTTTGTGGCAGAGGGAGGCGTTGCTTGAGAATTTCCAGCACAAATGCAGGTGAATCATCCGTTCACACTATAATTTAAGCACACTTTGCATTGAATATATAGTAAAAGTTTAAGATTCCAGCAATAAATTCAAACTTGCGTAACAAAATGATATTATGATCACACATTACTTCATAATGTATTTTTTGAAGATATAAATTAAATTAAATTAAACTACAAGTATAATAAAAATAAAGTTGGCACAATCAAATGGAAAATATAGTCTAGTCAAAATAAAAATGTAATATAATATGATGATCGTTAATTATGCTTTAAAAAATTCTCAAATTGATATCATATGAATATATATTACCATTAATAATGATTAAGATAATTATGATAAAAATTCCCAAATTGGCATTTTTTTTTTACGTTCTAGACGCTTATAGGACAATATAATTTTTTTAATTTAGTATTATTCTATATTCCAGAGGCTTCTTTTGTCATAATCTATTCCCAGTCCCTCACTTTCCCCTTCTCCATCTCTTCGTCCCTTTTGCTCTTTTGGTTGTCATATATATATATATATGGAAACTAGTTTCGCCCTCCCACTGCTCAGCACCGCCAACTTCCTGCTCGGTTCGAGCGGGGTTTTTTTTTTTTTCCTTCGGATCGAATCTTTTGGGTTGAGCAGGTCATAGATTGATTCGTCAGGTTAATCAAATTTATTTAAGTTAACGTGTATTCTGAAATAATAGGAGATTTGAATCAGTTTGAGGTTCGAGTTGACGAGCCACTAAATAAACCCATCGAATTGATCGGGTTTGATAAGTATGATTAATTGATATAACTTTAACACCCAATCAAAAGGAGCTCCCTAGGAAAAGAAAGGGCAAGGGCCTTAGCTTGTCGCTACCTATGAACTATCTAAATTAAATGTTAGAAAAGTGTCTTGAAGAAAAAAAAACACAAAGCCTCCTCTTTACGCAGACCAAGCATGTGCAATAGGCCATTATTCAACCCTATCTCCCACTTCATCGATCCAAGCAAGTTAGCATGACACGATAGAATATTGTTATGATCGGATTACCGATCCCATACATAATCCACTACTAGCTATTAAGGCATGTCTACAATCTTAATTTCTCACTGAATATAAAAGGCCAAAAAGATATATAATATGACAATTTACTTAATTGTGTATGGGATCATATTAAAACGGAGGTTTTTTTGATGAATGAATTTAAAAATAAAATTTATTTATTTTATTAAAATGACATAATTTAAGGATATTTTTATACGTAATCGTATGGAGTGGCACATCATATAACGTAAGCCCAATATAAAATTGGGGATATTGTAACAACCAAAGTTTACAATCACAATTCCATTAAAATGATCAAAAGTACAGCTATATACACTTTTAAGATTTCAGTCGAACTCAAAAATTAAAATAAAATAAAGGTCTCTCGATGCATAAAGTATTTTGATAAGTTAAAAAAGATTTCCTCAAAAATGAATAGGACCGCATTAATTGGCTTTGGACTGAAAAAAAGTAGAATTCGACGAGAAATAAAACAATACTATAGTGACTGTTCCTATGGATGGGATGAAGGATTCCATTACCTCAGCGGGCCGGGCCGAGTCGGGTCGGGCCTGGAGCAACTACAAACAACCATATGATATGGGCGAGGGAGTAATGTTTTGCACAAATATTTGCTTGTAGTGGCTGTTCCTGTGGATGGGATGATGGATTCCGTGAACTCAATGGGTCGGATCGAGCCGAATTGATTCGGACCGTGGGCAATTACGAACAAATCACATGACAAGGGTGGGTGGGTGAGTGAGTAAGGTTTTGTTTTTGGCATCAGCATTGCACTAAGATTTGCCTGGTGAGTGCATCTCGAATCGCTCCTCACTCACTATTTTCCTCCTCACCTAGTGGACCCCTTTCCCCACAAAATGGCCCCAACATTCCCCGGTTGTTTCTGCCATGTAGATCCCCATCTCACCGTTTGAGAAATACTTGGCCCTCACACTATAACAAAGTGGCCCAATAAACAATAATTGTTGCAGCAATTTTAATGATATTGTGCAGATATTTAATGTTAGTCATGCTATGAATGAGTCTCCTACTTTTATGAAATGTTTGGTTGGCCAAAACCTTGACCCTCTTTGACATGAATAATATGGGTGCATCGTAGTACCTACTATTACTCTGTCAAGGGTATATATATTCACAAACTTGGTTCGTATATTCACAAACTTTGTTTTTGATAAACGTGATATTAATAAAAATTTGATAAAATAAAATTAAAAATTAGATAATTTTTTAATACAAGGAGATAGGACAGGAACTCTCAACGGATTATTTCATATCTCCAAATTGCACGAAAAATTTCTATGTGTATATATATATATAAAATTGATAATGAAAAAAAAAAACTCACAGCAGAGTTTGTTCTTCACAAACTTTGTTCTCGATAAACTTGATATTGATACAAATTTGATGGAAGAAAGTTGAAAATTATATAATTTTTTAATGCAAGGAGATAGGAGGGGAACTCTCTAATTTTGCAAGGAAGGAAACTCTTGGATATAAATCAAGCTCATGATCTTCAAATTGACATGGATATGCTATTGGGAATTTGAATCAATTATAAATTCCAGATCTTCATTTTCTCCCGAGCTTGTTGGATTCATTTTCTCCCGCGCTTGTTTTGGTATGAGAGCCATAGGGTTATCTAGGCAATTCATAGTTTATCTCTAGGGGAAACGCCTTCCTCCCAGAGGTTATCTCCTGATGTCTAGGATTAGTCGTCATAGTCGGTATTAGGCATTAGGCAAAGCAAAGTGTCAGGAGTATGCCAACATAGTCAGGGGAGGTGCCACAATATAGAGGTCAATTATGAATCCATTTAGAAGAACTATGTCTAGGATATCAAATCAATCTAATGATAATGAAATTAATAGACAAGAAATAACAATGAAAAATACAAGCCAAGATTGCAAAGATTGAAGCATGCCAAAAATCCCTAGCAATCAAATCTATGTAGAATCCTAGTCAGAGGGGTTAACAAAATTTATGCTAGATTATAACATCAAAACAGAAGAAAGCACAATGGTATCACCGACCTATTCACAATTTGACTCCCGAATTAATATGTTAGGATCAGAATTTGAACTAGATAAAGAAATTTTAAGGAAAGATCTCTATTCAGAAGAAAACACACACAAAAAAAAAAAAAAGGAATTGGTTTTTGAGAACTTTTGACAAGGAAGCAAGGAAACCCTTACAAGAAAAATTTTATGATTTTGTTAATCAAGATAAATTCCATGCATAGTTTTTCAATTGTTTTGAAATTTATGCTGAACAAAATTGGATAGACCATCCTTATAATAGGGAAAACAATGTTATAGAAAAGGTCACTCAACCATGGGAATTAGAAAATGGTACTTAGATACACCTAGTACACCCCTCTCCAGAATAAATTCAACTAAAGGTTAGAAACACAACATTAAAAGCATCACCATTCAAGATTAAGGCGTAGGAACAAGGTCTAGATAGAGAGATTAACAAATATTATTGAAGAAAACAACTTTACCAACTAAAATCTTATTATAGTAGGCACACAATTAAATATAATAGAAAATATTATACACAAGGATAAAGAAATTAGCCAACCTAGCTAGGATTATCCCATAATTAGGCCACATAAAATACCAAAAAAATTGACGGCATAACTATCCACAAAGCCTGTCATTCAACAGATAGAGGAAAAACTGGCTAAATTGGATGAAATAGTAGCCTAAGATACATTTTCCACCTCAAAATCAAAAGCTCCATTGTAGATATCAACCTTAGATCAAACTTCTGACCGAGAGTCAATTACAACAACAACTCTAGATCTAGAATCGTTAGAAAATAATTTTAAGAACAATAAGGAACAGTTAGAAGTCCAAACGTTAAAAAACCAAAACACAGATTGGAAATGGAAATCCACACCTGTCCAAAGAAACTTTTACCCTAGGCCAACCTTTCCGGATCTTCAATTTGAAGAATAGGGACAATTTCACCAAACCTCTTATCAAGCTGATACTATTTATAAATGGAACATATAAGATTAAACAGAATATCAAATCCTCGGAACACTCTAGGAAATGACAATGGATAGTACCTCGTACAAAACAAACAAAATCAATCTTTCAATCACACAATAGCTCGTGCTTTAATAGCAAGGTTTACTGGCCAACTTAAAGGATAGGTGGAATAATTTTCTCACATCACAAGAACGAACATAAATCACAACAGCTTACAAAACCATAGAATTGGGAGATAGGATCAAAACAAAAGAAGGTGAAGCAATAGAAAATGCTATAACAACTTTAATCTTTCCCATAGCAAAACATTTCTTAGCAAATACCTCAAAACTTAAAGATAGAAGTACTGAACTTTTAAAAAATCTTCACTGTAAAAAAACATTAAGATTTTAGATGGTATAAAGATACATTCTTGTTAAAGGAAATGACAAGAGATTACCGATAGAATTAAAGAAACAATTTAATGGAACAATTCCATATGATAAATTGAATATATGGCGACATAATCGATATAATAAACTCAGAAGCGTTAGCAATTTGCACATATTCAAATTGAATACATCAAAAGAGATTAGAATTCCATTCCATATTTCCTAACAAGAGAATTTTATCAAGGTAGGACAAATGCCTCCAAAGAAGGATAAAGATCCAGGGCAAGATCAAAGAAAATCAAAGCAAGCTTATTCAATTTCTTCCGCCTCATCCTCAGTAATAATACTCTCTAGCAAAAACGCAAAGGCAAAAAATCCTCTCACAAGAGAATCTTTGACAAAATTAATCAAGAAGTCGTATTTCAATATGGTCTAGGAAGAAGAAGATCTTAAAAAGCAGATCAAGGAGTTGATCCCTGAAGAAATTATCCAAAAAATAAAATTATGTCAAGCATACTCTAAAGCTTTGGTTCAAGGAATCCCTGAACCCCTTCAAACCTGCCAACTGGCACAATCTTCTCTTATAATCCAGCCAACAAAATTCAAATCCCGTTATGAAACCAAGAGACCTTTCAATCTTCTTTTCCCCTTAGAAAATGAAATGAATTCTCCCCTCCCCCACCGCCCCCCCCCCCCTCCCCCAACCAAACAAATTATCCAAGCATTTCGCCAAGATTGTTGGAATTTTCCAAGTCAAGATCATCAAGTGGTTTAAATGCGAAACAATTGCCCCAGTAATCTCTGTAATTATTGGAAAAGAGCCAACTATTGTTTGGCATCTCTACCGCAAAGTCCAAGAAGGAAATAAAATATTAAATTCTTGCAGCACTATCAAACATAAGTGACAGTGATTCTGAAGCCACCTTAACAAGTTCGGTACAAGGCAGCATGAAAAGTTTGTATCAAGATCAAGTTTATCAAGAACAAAGTTTGTGAAGAACAAACTCTCCTGTGAGTTTTTTTTTGCATTATAAATTATATATATATAATTTATGAACAATTCAACCATATTTATAGAAAGGAGTATGAAAATTTAATTATATTTAGAAAATTTTCTTGTAATTTGGTTATGTGAAATAATCTCCTATTTTTTATTTCAAGAATTTGAAAGGGGCTAGGGCGAAAAGCGGTTATTTCCCCCCAATCAAATACTTAAATCTTGAAATGTCTAAAATACCCTTATTTTCTTTTAAACACTCCAACATCTTCTCAATGTAAATCAAATATTTTACAACTATGGAACTTATTCTCTCAATTGCCCACCCCTAAACATTTTTCTCTACTCCTTCTACTTTTATCTTTTTCAATACATACCCCCTTTTTTCTCTTTTTAATTTTTTATTTAATCTTCTATATTTAAATAAATTTATATTAATTAAAAATTTGTTGAGCACATGTAATGCGACTAGTTTTAAGAAAGTCATAAGGTACGTGTCCTTGAAAATTAATAATAACTTTTGAAGTAACGCGAAAGCAAAAGTAACTTTCGAGAAGTAAAAGAAATTTTTTAAAAGCTTTCTCCTAGAGAACAATGATGTCGTCCAACTTCATCAACAATGCAGTATGCATCCGAGGCTCAGCTAGCAAATATAAATCAAGCTCATGTTCTTCAAGAAGGGCAGAACTCATTACGCCCTAGTGAGGTCTCCAAGCAAAATCAAAAAGTTCTCCTCCTGTCTCCTTGTATTCAAAAATTATATAATGTTCAATTTTCTTCTATCAAATTTGTATCGAGATCAATTTATCAAGAACATAGTTTGTGAAGAACAAACTCTCCTGTGATTTTTTTTTCATTATCAATTATTTATATATATATATATATATGTGTGTGTGTGTGTGTGTAATTTATAAGCAATCCAACCATATTTATAGAAAATAGTATGAAAATTTAAATATATTCAAAAAAAATTTCTCATAATTTGGTGATGTGAAATAATCCCCTGTTTTTTTATTTCAACAATTAGAAAGGGACTAGGTGAAAAGCAATTATTTTCCCTTAATCAAACACTAAAACCTTGAAATGTCTAAAATACCCTTATTTTCTTTTAAAAATTCCAACATTTCCGTAGAACTAATGAGATAAAATTTTAAATCAAATATTTTACAAGTATGGAAGTTATTCTCCCAATTGCCCACCTCCAACTTTTTTCTTTACTCCTTCTACTTTTATCTTTTTTATACATACCCATTTTTTTCCTTTTCAGTTTTTTGTTTAATCTTCTATATTTATATAAATTTATATGAAATTCATATTAATCAAAATGTCGTTGAGCATTCAAGAAAGTCATAAAGTACGTGACTTTGAAAATTAATAATAATTAATTAGGTTAACAGTGCTTTAGTAAAAGGAATATTGAGTAAAAAGTATACCTTTATGAAAGGGTTGTATGGATGGTACACTCTACTTAATATACACATACATAGGCATACATGGGCCAAATCATTTTGGGATATCCAAATGTGAAGTTAGTGGTGCAATAGTAGGGTACCTTTTGAGGGGTTATAAATAGGAGGCAGTGTCACAATACCCTTCCTTAGGAGCAACACTAGCTATTTTATAGCTTCTCTCAGCTGTTGATCCTCTTGTTTTTCCTCCACTTCTTGGGTTTTATCCTCTTTTTCTTTTTTCTTTTTTTTTTTTGTTCAAAATTTTAACCTTTGGTTTCAACATGGAGGGAAAAGGATGTTTGGGCAAATGGTTGCAAAGGTGTAAGCCCTATGTAGCTATGATATCCTTGCAATTCGGCTATGCCGGCATGAACATCATCACTAAGGTCTCCCTCAACCGCGGGATGAGTCACTATGTGCTCGTTCGTCTATCGACATGCCTTTGCCACAGCAGCCATTGCTCCATTTGCTCTCGTTCTCGAAAGGTAATTGTGAGAAAAGATTCAATAATCAAATCTCTTTCGGTAGTCAAGAATTTTGCAACAAACGCTAGTTTCATTGTTTTTATTCATTCATTTTAGGAAAGTGAGGCCGAAGATTACTCTTTCGATATTCCTGCAAATCTTCGTGCTGGGTCTTCTAGGGTATGTCTCATAATCTCGTGCCCCATCAATTTTTTGTGATTTATATTGTTCCGAAAAATTTGCTAACAATTTTTTATTCTCTTTCTAATTTTACAGGCCAGTAATTGATCAGAACTTTTATTATGCGGGACTGAAATTCACATCCCCAACCTTCTCGTGTGCCATGAGCAACATGCTGCCTGCAATGACATTCGTCATGGCCATTCTTTGCAGGTATTTGAACATATGTATCATACATTCAAAAACTCAAATCTACACTAATCGTAACCATTAGAGCTCCATGCGGGGACAAAATTAAACCTATAAATCAAAATAAAGTTAGAGCATCATCCTCAAACTTTTTATATTCTCTTCGTTTAAACTAATCGAGGAATTGGAATGGACTTGGGTGTGATGAAAAGGATGGAGAAGGTGAACATCAAGAAAGTAAGGTGCCAAGCGAAGGTGGTGGGCACAGTGGTGACCGTTGCAGGTGCCATGCTGATGACACTCTACAAGGGCCAAGTGATCAATTTGTTTTGGTCTCAGTACATACACCCCAAGCAATCCTACGCCCCCAACACGGGTGCAGTAGATGCAGACAAGGACTGGGTCAAAGGCTCAATTCTCCTCATCATCGCTACACTTGCATGGGCTTCCTTCTTCATCTTACAGGTACACGGAGTTTTACGGCTCACTCCTTGTCCATTGGAACAATCGGGAAAAAACATCGATTCCTTACCTTTTTTAAAAGAGATGTGTTATTTTTTGGAGTGACTTTGCGTTCTTAATTTGTTCCCTAGCTTCATGTATGATGTTACGATGATTAAAAAAAACGTGCATGTGTGCTTTGTTAGGCAATAACACTGAGGAGGTACACAGCTCAGCTGTCACTTACATCACTAGTGTGCTTTTTGGGGACACTTCAATCCATAGCCGTTACGTTTGTGATGGAGAGGAAAGCCTCGGTTTGGACCATAGGATGGGACATGAACCTTCTTGCTGCTGCCTATGCAGTGAGTCTCTCTCTCTCTCTCTCTCTCTCTCTCTCTCTCTCTCTCTCTCTCTCTCTCTCTCTCTCTCTCTCTCTCTCTCTCTCTCTCTCTCTCTCTCTCTCTTGAGAAAGAGAATCGAATTTGATTCTATGATTGTTGATTTGATGATGGTGGTGTAAAGGGGATCGTGTCATCGAGCATTGCGTACTATGTTCAAGGGTTAGTGATGAAGAAAAGAGGGCCAGTGTTTGTGACGGCTTTCAGTCCACTGATGATGATCATTGTGGCAATCATGGGCTCTTTCATTCTTGCTGAAAAGATCTACCTTGGAGGGTAATTTCCTCTTTATACGTTGGTCTCATCATCTCCACTAAATATATTAAGCAAACAACAAAGGAAATATAATATATATATAATATATATATATATATATAAACAAGGTTGAAAAGAATTATTTGCCCACAAAATTAAACTATTTATGATAATGAATTCATCAAAGTTATTAAAAAATACACTAAAGAGTGATGATAAGGTTTCGACAAATTTACTCATTACTTTGCGGTGGGTTTTAAAGTGAAAATTAGTAGCACATCCCCACTAAGCATGAGTCGGTTTTAGGATTTAGTCATTTCCACAAACTATTGAGGAATCGATCAAACTCCTTTTTTTTTTTTTTTCTTTTTTTTCACTCTCTTTAGGGTTACTGCAAAAATAATTCCCACTAGTTGCATTATCAACGCTTGACATATTTATATTCGACCCATAGAGCCAATGAAACAAACTTCCACTTTAGTTCTTATCAATCTTAATATTATATTTTATGTCACTATCAAAAAGAAAAGTGGAATGATTAAAAACCTAATAAAAAGATGTTGCTCAAGGAATAGAGGCCACAACCACCTTGTGCCTATAAAGTACTCGTTTTGTGCTTTTTTTTTTTTTTTTCCTATACACTTACGTTTTTGAACAACATAAATCGTAAATTAAAGGAAAAGAAAATGGACCAAACTACCCCCAACCTTTTTTTGCCCAACCTTTTTTTGCCCACCCTTTCTTGGCCTTACCCTAGCTAGTGTGGTTTAACTCATTTTGTCAATGTACAATGCCTGAACAGGGTCCTGGGAGCCATACTAATTGTAATGGGACTTTACTCAGTCTTGTGGGGAAAGTACAAGGAGTATAAGGAGCAACAAGTCGAGTCAATCCCCGAACCGGTAAAGACAGGCAGCGAGTTACCAATAAGAATGCAAGATGTAAGTGAGAACGGCGAGAAGAACACAAGTGATGCTAACAAACTCATTCTCCCAGCATTTGCAATAGGTGTTCCAATCCCACAGCCACCCACGGTAGCTGTGGAAGCACCAAAACCCTAAGTGAATTTTATTGAAGAAGGGAATTATGTTCAGAGGAAAGTGGGGGAGAGGGGGAGGAATATGGGGCTATTTTTGTAGTTTCACCTCTCTGACTGTGTTCCACTTCACTTCTCTCCAGTTTTAATTTAATTTTTCTTTTATATATGATGAAGGTGGGAGGGATGCATGAACGTTGTTGTCATTTTATATGTAAAATCTCTTCTTTTATAAAAACTAAATGAAAAGGAGAATTGAGGTGATAATGGTGTTGGTGGGACTCTAAAAGATGAGAGTGACAGAATTGCTGACGCCTTATTCAGATCGCACTTTGCGAGTAGTGCTTCCATTTCCTTTGCTCCTTTTATTTTTGACATTTTCTTATCTTAGCCTCCCTCTCTCATAGTCCTTCTCCAATCTCACTCATTTTCAACATTTATGTGGCTTCACATGTTGTTTCGATGTGTGTTCATCCAAAAACAAAGCACTTTATATGATGAAACTTATGATGGCCTATTCCCTTTCTTTATCTACTGTTAGCTGCTCATAAAAAAATTATAGAAAAGTTTATCGAGACACGTTCGTTAATTATACAACAAGCTCTCCATTTTACTGTTCCAATTCTTTTTTCGGCCAATTTTAAGAATTAGAAAAAGATAAAAAAATACATAAACGAGTGAATTTTCACAAACTCGCACCAACGTACACAACAACAATTGCATCTGCAATTGCAATCCTAAATAAATATTACTTGTCCGGATTCATTAAATAAATATTCGTTTGGGGGAACAACAGATCTTACACAAACAAATACAGATAGCCTGAACCTACCTGGCGTCTGAATTAAATTGCTAGACTTGGCGTAATGGAATCTGACAAACAAATCAAAGTAAATCGAAGGCTCCAATCCATATCTTCAGGTCGCCATTAGTAATTAGTGGGAAGTGGTTCAGTTGTTGCGGAGGGGACATCCACCACTTAATCCCAGATAATCTTAGGTAGGGGTGTGCATAATTCAGAAATTTTTGAATCTTTTTAAAAAAAATTCAAAGGTTGGGAAATTCTGAAAATTCGATCGGAGATCGGAAATTTTTAGAATAATTCAGTGTTCAGGAATCGCGTAGGAAATTTTTTTTAAAATTCTGAATTTCCCGAATTTCCCTAATTATAAAGTTCTTTTTTTAGGTTTTCATTTAATTCCCTCTCCATCCTCTTCATTCGGAAAATTCAGTCGAGAAATGAATTTCCCAAATTTTTGATCCAGAAATTTCGTGAAACATTTTAATTCGGTCTTGAATCGAAATAAAAATCAAAATTCAGGGAAACGATTTGGAAATGAAAATTAGGTCGGGAAATTTTCGAATTTTCCGAATAAACACCGCTAATCTTAGGAGGCATTTGTTTGCACTGAATTTGTGTTGAATGCGTCCAATCTCTGATTCAGTCAGAGATAGGCTCATTCAAGGCGTTTGATAATGCCTCTGAATAGGTCTGATTGACCTCTGACTGAATTAGCACTCAAGTGGATGCTGAATAGGCTCTGCAATGAAATTCAGAGGATAAATGATGGAAATGACCACTATAAACCAAAGCGTAGACGCTTTTATTAGTCCAGCTACTTCAATTACATTAAATTGAACCGAGGTCAAATCCCCTCCGCTCCCTTCCTCCTCTTTATTTTTGCTTATAATTCTACACCTTCGATTCCTTTATTTTTGCTTATAATTCTACACCTTCAATCCCTTTATTTTTGCTTCTCATTCTACACTTTCAAAAGAGAGAGTGATATAATTAAAAGAAAAAAGGTTAATGAAAGGATAGAAGATTTTAAAATTTTGGAAATTTCAAATTTGTTTAGGTTCTTTAATTAGGAGAATTTGATAGTAAAAATGTGAAGCTGTTAATTAATTAATCAATATGAATGTTTGACTTAACCAAAAAAATAAACAAAAACAATGATAAGGGCAAAATTAGAAATATGTGTTATTTAGACTTTCATTTAGATATATAATCAAATAGTTTTACTATTACATATCTAGCATCTCTTGTTACACCTCCTAACCAATCAGCACGCATTGAGAATAAGAAGCTAATCAAACTTATTTATCAAATGCCACCTTACCTCAAAACATCGTCACACTGTTCGCAACCTTTTAACATCATTTACACTTTGAGAATATAGGTCCCATTAATAAAATATAGATATTAAAGTAAACAAAGCATTCATGAATTATTTATACCCCTTGTGTGCAAAGTTGGAGCAACCATAATCATGTTACGAAAAGATTGAAAGCCATCACTTTGCCGTCTCTTTTATTTTTCTTCCCGCATTCGGAATTTGTCTCGTGAATTTTCTTTTCCCTAAGTTTTATTCACGCAAACCACGAGTTTCATGATGCTCCCCATTTTTCGACGCGGCTGTCATATTTGATGAATCAAATACTCTTATCATTTAGTGATCGAAAAAATTCATAATCTCAGTATGGCCAAGGAAAAAAAAACATATAACTAAGAAGAATGCCACGTAATGTGGAACTCAATGTACATAAGGCCTCAGTGCATCATGCTCTTGATTGCCAATAAAATATTTCAATAATTAGAATAAAAGATTGTTTTGTTTAGGGCAACTGAGATCTCCTCGTGGGAGCTTGGGGGACTTGAATCTCTCTCCTCATTAGCTAGTTAAAATAAATGTATGGTGGAATCCTCCATTTGTTCTCCATCCACATACCGATCTTGGTGGTGCGCAAAGTAGAAAGAATCATCAATCCATGTTAGAATAGAATAATATAATATGTATAGCTCCCTTATGTATCTCTATCTACTAATCTCAACCATATCCTAAACAGTTGACAGGTAAAGTGATAGGGAGATGTTCAGTTCTATCGCCGTGTGATTAATAAGTTCCCTTTTTTCACAAATTCAAACTACATAAGTCCGAAACGATGATGCTCCAACTGAAGGAGAACTGACTTGACCTGAAAAAAAAATAATAAGTCCCCTTTTTTTCTTATGAAATTACTAATTCCATAGATATGATATTTTAAAAAAGAAGAAGAAAAAGAAAACCACACTACTAATACCCGACCCTTTGAACCTCTCCTACTATCTTTATGCCTAAAATCACAAGAAACATGTGTGGGTAAAGTTTGAAAAAGAGCGGCTATCAAAATTTAGTATATTCAATGCTTATAAATGAACCCTTATCCACACTCATGGGACTAAAACTCATTTGTCTTTCGGACACCGGAAAATAAGCCCAAAAAAATAAATACCTAGTTTATATGTGGTTCTCATTATTTAATTATGCTTTGGAGAATCCTCCTTTGTTTCCAAAATATTAATTTATTCATCTTAAGCCTTTCATTATATAATAATAATAATAATAATAATAATATCACAAAGCACTGATGATTGGTCTATTAATTCTGTTGATTCATTAATATTATTTAATATCTTGGGGAACCGGCTTCAAAATATTAATGTGGTGTGGCAATAACATTGATGTGGGGTTGGATAATGACAACAGCAGAGTCGCCACTTAGAACGTGGTTTATCTGCATGGAGACCACTAGCGCCCCCGTGGCGTCATCTTTTCCGATTCTCCACATAACAATTATTATTATTATTATTATTATTTTGGTGCCCCTTTATTTCGTCACTCGGTGAAGACAACTCTTGTCCTATCACTAGGAAACACCAATAAAATAAAATCAGAAACAATCCACCAGCTTAAAAAAATTATACATCACCACCCTCCACTGCTTTATAATTCTCTCTTCTGTGCGCTAATTGTAAGGCCCAATTATGGGGGCTCCAACCGGCCCATTGTCTATTGTTCCCCTCCATTCTTTTTTCTCTTTTCTTTATAATGCCATTATCATGGTTCTCAGTTCCTCTACGGGTCGCGGGTTGTTGATTTGCTTAATGTAATGGATGAGGTGTACTCCCTAATTTTTATTTTTTTCCCTAGTGCTTGATACCGTAGATGGATTCACGCCTAAAATTGTCACTATTATACCCAGTGTCTAGTGTTTCGTATTATAAAAGCATTCCAAGGAAATGAAAAAATTTATTCCCGTGTTGTTTAGTCATGCGCTCAATCTTAAAATAACCATTCTAACTTCTAATACGTGAAAATCATCATTCCCACCTCCAATTACAACACAACATCACGTGACTCCTACAATGTCACGATACGCCGTAAAAACCTTGGTACCATGTTCCTATAATTTACTTATTATATACATATATATAAACTATTTAAAGTTTTACATTCTCATTTCATTATTGAACAAATCAAACATACGAATAAAAATGAGTGAGAATGCCCATTCCCATTCTATTCACATTCATGCTATCTAAATGTACCCTAAAGGAAAAGAAGAGGGAAAGAGAGACAGGGAGCATACGGCTTCTGGAAGGATAATTAGGTTGAGATTTTCCTTGTCCCAGGCATTTCCAATTATTTACACCACTTGTACATCTTTTCCCCCGTATCCCCAACATATTAACCACCATCTCAATTTCTTATGAATGCCACGCATTAGAAATGCAATCTCGGCCACTCATACAGAGATGACGTGACTGGATCGAAAATGAAATGAATGGTTGTGATTATATTTGGAACGTACGACATATATCAGAAGGTAAAATGAACGGTTAATTTATTGCCACAAGTGAGAAGGATCTAAATCTAGATTCATCTAGCTAATGGGAAAGAAATGTTTGGTAACCATCTCATTTTGAAAACCTAATCACTTGGGTTTAGTTTGTGGAATGAAATAGAATATGTAATGCAGGGGATTATAACATAAACAATGAGTGTGGTATGTTAGGAATAGCTCCGTTCAAGGCCCATGTGAAAAATAGGTAAGTAATATCTATTACGCCATTAACCATTAATAATAACTATTCCTGATCTATTCCTTCTCATGATTCATAGGAGTAACTATTTCACTTATGCTTATAGAGATATTACTCATTGAATGCTATATATTTTTATGAACTACCTATTCCATTCCACGAAACATACAGGTGGTAAAACTATGTAATGGGTCGATAGCCAGCATTTTTTTTTTTTTTTACCTTTGATGCTCGGACCAAGATAGAGGATATGCTCCCATTTCAATTCTTCAGCACATCTCGAGCAGATCTGCAGAACAAATGCACCTTACAGATTGTCTTGAGAACTGGGCGAAAATGCCAAAAGAGTTAACATTTTGCCACTGGGAAAACAACATTTCTAGAGCACTTTCTCAAGCAGTGGTAAGTACACGAGACAAAAGGCATTCATTTTTGTTGTTGTACTGATAAGCCTGGAACAAGGAAAACAACAATCTACTTCTAGAATGAGCAGGGTCAAAAATGAGTATGGGAGAGGGAGAAGGGGAACTTCCACCACTTCGTTTGGTTCGTGAAATAAAATAAAATTAATTATTTCATAAAAATATAATACAAAAACTAAGAGGAATAAGTCAGCAATAGCTCTTTTCAAGGCTCATACATAAAATAAGTAATATCTATTACGCCCTTAACCATTGATAATAGCTATTCCTTATACATATCCCTCATGATTCATGAGAGTAAACTATTTCACCTATGCTTCATCATAAGGATATTACTCGTTGCAGATTATTTTATGGAACACTTTTTTCATTTCATTTCATTCCACAAACCAAACGGGTAGCTAGAGTTTACAATTTCCCATTACCTATGGGTCTTCCAGCATAAAACCTGACAAACATAACAAAGTGGCGAACAACCATGCATCATGACAAGGCAAAGAATTGGCAAAGCATTAAATTTATGAGTGTGTGCGTGTGAAGAGAGTGGAGGGGGGAGGGGGGCGGGGAATTCTCTCTTGTCAATACTAGGCCATGCGTGCACATCACAAGCTACCTTCAGGGAGTTTTCTCTTAATTGTTATCTTCACCATTAAAATTCGAGTCTCGCTGAACACCCTCTGCCTCTCCCCTTTTTTTCTTCTTTTCTTTTTTCTTTTTTTCTTCTCTCTCTCTTTCTCTCTCTTTCTTACCCTTCATTGCACCACTCTTTCAATTCTCTAAAATTCCGATATTGGTTTTCTCTCAACCCAAAACCCAAGCGCAAACTGTTACTCCTAACATTATATCATTCTCGAGCACTTTATCACCATAGTGCTATAAAACCCTACTTTCTTTGCTTCCCAGAATTCCAGAAACTTGCCCCTTCTGTTCAGACCTAATATCTGGGATCTTATCTCAATCCCAATCAGCCATGACTGTTTTCTCTCCCTAAGAAAACACGCATATCGTGGATAAAACGAATATCCCATTCCCACTCAAAAGAGGGAGAAAGCAACAGCCCCCACCCAAGAAACACACAAGAAAAGACAGTTGAGATTATGTCTCATAGTGAATATCAGTGCTTTCATAGGAGAGATGATGCAATAATCAGAACTGCTACAGAGCACAGTCCTATCTCAAAAATGCTATCCAGCAATGAACAAGTAACTAATTAGCGATCAACAATTTCAGAAAAATGTCTGCAAGTCTGGAAGCCTAGCCACAAAAACATATTACATCCTGTTTGATATCAGAGTTCTCTTTCAATTTCAGCTGCATTCATCTCTTCATGTTTACCACTAGAAGTTAATTTTTCTTTTTTTTTATCAGGAAGTTGATGTAAAAATTATAAGACATGAAAAAACAAGTGAAAATTTTCAATTCTTCCAAATGAAGTTTCGCACAGGAAATATTGGCAAGAGTGGAGCTTACATTACAGGTATTCAAGCTTGAACAGTCTACTGCTAGTTCCATCCATAAAGCTCTCTTACTGCCCTACATGAAAACCATTAGCCTCACACACTTCAGTGTAAAACAAATTTATGAAAAATCCCTTCCTTGTATTTGCACACATTAATTAACCATTATCATTGGATATGGACCACTTCTGGGCCTAATTTTGAACTTCAAGCCAATATGCAGCCAGTTAAGACTACTTATCAGCAGTATACAAGATGCACTGCCCAAGTGAAATTTCTCTCACTTTTCCGTTTTTAAAGATGAAGAAATAACACGACCATACAATTGGTTGGATAATTTTCTCATGTGCAGGCCCTAAATTGCCCCTAAGCAACAGTATTCACCTTCGGGTCTTCATCCCATGAAATCAGGCTTGCTCCTTTAGGCCTTGTTTGTTGCCTACTTATTGTTCATAACTGCTATATTCGAGATGATTCATGCTGCTTCTCAAGCCTTCATGCTCATCTAACTGCCATTATATAAGCATGCATGACTAAGTTTCCTCTATAACTAGAAAATACTACTATTATATGATATAATTTATATCATATCAGCGCTATTCTTGTTCATCTAGACAGCAATTACAGTATAAAAAAAAAAAAAAAAAAAAAAGCTTTGTATCTATGCATTATATATATATATAGCAAATATTTTAAATTTATAAATTTAATCACAAATAAATAAATAAAAAGAAAATTAACATGATTTATCAATTTAACAAGATCCAGAATATCAGTCTTGCTATATATATCCTTTCCCTCCCGATAAAATCCCCATCTGCAAGGTCATAAGTTCTCTCCTGCGTCATCTATTGATAAGAACAAATCATGATTGATATGATAGAGGGTGCCTGTTTATTCCACACCAGTGTCCAACATGTTATTGACACCAAAACGCTCCCGAAACGTCCAGGACACGTGGTCAACGCAACCAACTGATTCAACGGTCCCATAACACATTCCCATGTCTCCAGCCCTGTTGAAATTTCCCATTTTCAGAGAATTGCATGTCACTTGTCATTGTCTTGTCATGGTGCTTCATAGCCTATAAACCTCTTTCATCCACAAAAAAAGAACATATAACCCTACCAACCCTCACACCACACTACTCCTGCGCACATGACAAAAAAGAAGGATGTGTAAACCACATTATCTTAGACTGGAAGAGAGTAGGCCAACCTTAACTGGTTAAACTCAAAAAGAAAGGAGGAAATGATCAGAGACAGACTGCAAAAGGATCTCCTAGGTCAGTTTAGCAAAGCATCTTTGCATTCTATAGGAAAAATATATGAGGACAACACAGTGCTCAACATTGTTAAACCAGGTAAACATACCAAGACCAGCGGACAACGGAACATCCCTGAGGTTACAGTCTGAGATACAAGTATCGAAAACACATACTTGTAGTGATCCTACAGCCACTGGCCTTCTCCAGGATACATGCATACAAGTCCATCGTCTTAAACTAAACAAAGAGCTACCAATAGCTGTAATAAATAAAAATAAGTAACAACTTGAACTATAGAAATAATATAATGCAGTGAGACACAGTCATGACCTACAAATGATTCATATATACCTATAGATTTGTCTGTGGATGTATCATCGAGCAATTGTCGGAGTTCTTCCAAGGCTAAGAATGCACACTTCTTTCCCCCCTTTGTTTTGCAGCTGGTGTAGGACCTGGAAACCAAGCGATCCACTTATTTCAGATAAGATAAGATATGCAGGGTTCTAAAGGGGGGTGTGCATTTCTGCGCACGAGTAAAATGTACTTGATTCTATAATTAGTCATAAGTTCAAGGTTCAAAGCTTAAATTTTTTAACCTTTCTCCTTCCCACTTTCTTGAAACCAAGATAATCTTGTCCATTCAAAATGTAGAAACTTAGGCCCCGGTTTCGTTCCCATTTCCTGTTTCTTGTTTCCATTTCCAAATTTTTAGGAAATAAAAACAGAAGATACTTTTGGGTCCATATGTCTGTTGCATAAATTCTGAAAGCGTTCCCAAAATTTTAGGGAAATCCTTAACAAATTCGTGACTGAGAAAATGTCACTCCCAAGAATTCCAAAATCTTGGAAACAATATTTACCACTATCCTTCACTCGAGTCCACCCATAACATCGACCTTCTAGCTCCAGATTCCAAAATCCAGTCAGCATTGTCGAATTCTGGCCACTTTTGCCAAATTTTGGACGGATTCCGGTCCTCTTGTCGGGCCAAAAATGGAAACAACGTGTACAAACCAAATATGTTTCTCATTGCCAATGAGAAATGAGAAATGAGAAACGAGGATGGGAACAAAATTTAGAAACAAAAACATCAAAATGGGAACAAAACCAAACAGGGCATTACCTGCTTCAGCTGTCCAGAAACTTCTTTCAGTTGCCCATTAATCTCAAGAAACGCCTATATTTCAACACCATAAGCCCCCAAAAACCAAGCCATGAAGAAATTCAGAAGTCATTATATATTACAAGTTCAGCATGACTTGAGCGACATGTATCCTGGGTTTGGTAGCTAAGAAAGGGCTATACCCAACTAAAAATATAATTCATAATTTGATTCTTTTGAATTATTTTGACATTAGATAAGAAACATACGAAGCCTTGCAACTCCACTTAACTAAACTATACACTTGTCTCAGCTCAGACAACCAAATTGATTTCTTCTAATGTCATTACCTAAGTTATTCAAAACCTTATGATTCGTCATAAAGCTAGTTGTTTTTCCTTTGAATTCTTTACATTCATCCACGATGCTAGCTGTCTTTTTCTTTGAATTCTTTACATTTTCTTAGCAAACGAATATAGACCTAGGATTTCCAGTAAAAACATTTGGTTTGTTATTACGAAAAATATAAGGAGGAACGTTCACTTACACCATTCGCTTCGTCAGACATCTCTGTTCTGTAATCGGAGTCCTTCCAAACCCTAAAAAATGCTTCGCAGACAGATCAACGTGAAAGTAGGCGAACGCAAATAAAAATCGAACAAAAAATTAACACTGAAAGTGAAAAGAAAAAAAAAAGCTTCAAATAACGAAAAGAGGAAAAGCCACTTGCGACTTCAATCCTCCATTGAATTTTTGAAAAGCTTCGATTCCTTTGATTGCTGCAAGTCCTCCTGGAGACGCAGGCCGAGATAAAGTTCAGAAAGGGATTGCGTGAGACCAGACCGCGTGAAGAAAGAAAATCGGAGAGAGAGAGAGAGAGAGAGGGGTGGGACCTGCGGGCCTTCCAATTATTTACAATTCTAAAACTATCAAGAAACTAAATCCCTTTTTTAAGTTCCGTGTTTGTTGCCCAATCTTTCCTGAAATCCTTTTTTATTATATTTATTGCCTAAATTTTAAAAAATAAAACAAGTTGTAATTAAAAAAAAAGGAAAGCAAAATTTAATTAAAAAAATGTCTCTTACCCACTTTAAAACTCTCTTTACCCTTTTAAAAATAATTTTAAATTTTTAGAAAAATTACAAGCGATTGTTTTACATAAAGAAACTTAAATTGACATTAACATTAAATTTAATGATAAAAAGATATATATATATATAACTTTTCCATACATGTTGGAGTTGGGCTCTCATCAGAATTGTGCAATACTTCCTTGGTCCATCAATAGATATCAAAAGCTTTAATTAATTATGCAATCACTTTTTCTTTCTTTTTATTTATTTATTTATTTTTTACAATGAGCATATAAATTGAATGCACAATTTGATAAATCAAGATGGTATAACCAAACTAGTAAACTTAGGCATTTAACGATCACTTTTATTAAAAAGTTATCTGGATTAAATTATCATGATAATATGTGTGAATCTTTTTTCGCTACGTGTCATAATAATATTTCACTATAATTTTGACATGTGAATGAGGCAGCCAATATAAACATGATACTTCTTACTCAAATATTGATTCCTTATTAACATCTTTTCGAATACAACTAGTACATTCCAAAATAATTGTTACTCGTGCACTTTTATCAGCATGATTGAGTTGCAATCTGAACCAAATTCTTCCTGGTTAAAAAATCTCTTTCCAATTGTTCTGAAACAATTAGAGATTCTTTAAAAGAAATATGGGATTTTATTTTTAGCGGCAGTATATTATTGGGCGTTGGCTATTTTTCTCTTGTTCCATCAAAGTCATGAAGTAAGCCATCGACTTATCAATAAGACAAAGTCTATTAACTGTATGATAAACTCTGCGAAAAAAAATATTGGCACACATGTAAATAAGGTGCTCTACCAATTAGTGATGACATAAGTCCCTTCTTACAACTCATGAATTAAAATTTTTCACAACATGGCCTACTGAACTTGATTAATGAAACCTTTTACAAGAATCTTTCACGAAAATTCTTGACTAATACTAATATTACTATAGAATGTTTCATTATTAGACCTCAGTATTTAATTTGCTAAATATATTATTATTGTATTCTCTTTCACATTTATGGTTTATTTATTTATTTAATGACTTTTGTGCCGCTACAAATGAAAGAAACCTTAGTCCCCAAGGAGGTGCGTTGTACAGTCAATCGTTCTCCCAAGTCAAAAAAACTGATAAAGTAACCGTAGTTCAGATCTCGACCTCACAGACAAATGAAAACAAAGCACCCGCTGACACATTCTCTTAATCACCCCCGATCGCTGCGCTTGTGCTTCCGCGAAACATCAACGCATGCACATAGCAACTGTCACCTCCTTGCCCGAATCAATTTTTTTTAATAAAAAAAATAAAAAATGAGAATCTTGTCCAAGAATTTTCTCATTCGGTCATTCCCCCACTCTCTATATAAACCCCCGTTAGCAATCTCCAATCCCGAATCTCTCTTCACTTCTCTGTTGAATCTATCCATGGTTAATGATACTAATAACGACGACGAAGAAGGAACCGGAGGATGGCCGGTTCTGAGCGGTCTGCGGAGAGCAGTGAAGAAAATCCGGTTCTTGCTGAGCTTCCACGCGAGGCGGTGGCGCCACCTCCCCTCCATCCTCCTCCACGGTGCGGCGGCGAACCGGATGCGCCGGCTGAGCTTCAACGACCGGGCAGGGTTACGGACGGTTTGCTCCGACCGGGAGGCGGAGGAGGAGGGTGATGCGGCGGCGGGGAGCGGTTCAACGCGGCGAATGGAGCGGATTAGGAGCTACGGGAACGATTCGGACATCGATCGGAGGGCGGAGTTGTTCATCGAGAATTTCTACCGGCAGCTCCGTTTGGAAAGACAGATTTCTCTGGAATTGCGTTACTGCCGCTACAATCGGGGAAATAGTTCTTGCAGTGATGATTCATCATCTTCTTCGAGTTTCAGTTGATTTCTTTATTGATTTTTTCTTCTTTTTTTATTTTTTTATTTTTTTGGATTGGTGTGTTTGTTTCGGACAGAGATGGGTATTATTTTGATGAATGTGGTTTCGTTTATTATTAAACTCTTGATGGAGGCAAGATAATCAGACTACGATGACGAATATCTTATGTATTTGATAGTGTCTGCAATACGCAATACGGTGGCGTAAAAAATAATAAACTTTAGGATTTTTGTGGACGGTTTTAACTTAAATGAGACAATCCCAAGAAGTTTTGGTTCCAAAACATCATTCCTATAACCATCGCATTCGGTTCCAAATGACTATTTAGTAACGAGACTGTCCAATTCTGATTCCTTACCTGTTTTGACCATTTAATTTATTATCTTTGTATATTACATTATATTTGTTACAATATTTAGCGTGCAATGATAGATAAATACGACTTCAATGACAAATTAATTAAACAAACATAGTGTGAAAATGATCAATTAAAGTTTGCACCAAAAACAACAAAAGAGTTCTTAAACACGATCACTAACCCTAACCTAGTGAAAATATAAAGAAACCAATGGCTTAGACCAAAAGTTCATAAGAATTCAGGATTTCTTCGTTAGAAAATGGGTTAGGTTGCTTGTCGGTCCCTAATCTATCTTTTGGTCCCAGCACTCGCTAGAATCTTATCCAAGAACCAAACCATCCCATTTAATAAACAATTCTAAGGTTGAATCACCAAATCGTCCCTTTATTAGTGGGATGGTCCCCTTTATTAGTGGGATGGTTCTGGAATGATTTTCTATGAGACGAACTCGAGATGATTCAAAAATTGAAACCTTTACTAGGAGAGAGGTTTTGCGCTATTCATTTATTTATTGGAAGTTGACAAAAATTGCTGGTAGTTTCATATCATCAAGCCACAATTACTTTCCTTTTTCCTCAGACTTTCCATTTTACCCGAGGGTTTATTCAATCAAGAATTTCTCTGTTGTTAAACTTTCCATTTTTGGTACACTTTAATTTTAACGTAGCTTTAATCACACCTCACTCCCACCCTCTTTCCTCTCTATAAACTTAAACCAATCATCAACGAATCAACAAGCTAGATTCCTACAGTTCATTCATCACCTGAGGAAATTTCAACGTCCCACAGTTCATCACCGGATCAAGGTTCGAACAAAAATTCCCGGAAAATTCACTCACGGCGACTGCCATGGATCCTTTGAGTGATCGAAGCAACCTAATCCCAGGGTTCCACAATTTCCTCCCCGGAGGCTACAGAAACAGCTTTCCCCGTGATCACTCGCGGCGGCGCGAAACGGACTCCCAGCGGCGGCGGAGTCATAGAACGGAATCGTTGGAGCGGGTCATCGCGTTCGTCAACAAGCTCAGGGCCCGTTTCTGGGGGAACGATCGCCTCTACGTGTCGTTCCTGGAGACCATCTGCGCCCACCCGGAGGAGGACGACGCCGTCCTGAAGAAGGTGGCGCCACTGTTGAGGCATCACCCTGATATACTGAGGGAGTTCCACCGGCTCGCAGCGGCACGTCCCCTGACGGCGCAGACCACCGCGAAACGGGAGGCGGCGGCGACGTGGAGGTGGGAAGACGAGAGGCACGAGATGGACCTGATCGGACAATATCTCACCGCCGCCGCCCACCAGGCCAACCAACTCTCCGCCGCAATCACCCTCGGAAGGTACGTGGAAGAGAAGAACGGGATCGAAGAGTATTTCAGCGCGCACAACCTCGTGATGATACAGCGGATGTATGGAAGGCACGGCGTCGAATTCATGGCCGCGCTGCGGAGAGATCCGGCTCCGGCGATCCGCCTGATCTTGCATCGCCTGGAACAGAAGAGGGTCGAGTGGGAGGAGTGCAGTGCTGGATTTAGGAAGATAGATCAGCTTTGAAACAACTAGTTTTGATTGTTGCTTCCAAGGTTTTCATCAATACAAGATTTTGGTTCCTAATTCAATCGAAACAACTCAGGTGTTTTTCATCGTTTTCCTGTTTCGACTTTTCGAGATTATCTTCCGACTCTTTACCATTTCCCCACTTGTAATTGATGTATACATAATAATTCATTATTATTATTATTATTATTATTGTTTGAGAAGCAGAATTAAATTGTTATTATTATTGAGGAAACTAATAATAATTAACGAAGTTGAATTATCTTTAGTATCGACTAGTGACTGAGATGATAAGTCGGTTAAATCGCAAGTAATTGAGCGACTGAGGCTGGCACCATGAACTTGTAATTGATCAATCTTTAAGAATAAGATTTTACTGTTTTTGGACCGTACTAACATTACGTGAACACGTTACCAATTTTTAAAATTTTAAAGTTCTCTTTACCATCTTGAGGATTGTAGATTAGTTTTTTTTTTTTTTCCTCACGGTTTTATTCCTTTTATAAAAAAAAATAATAAAAGGAAAGGGCATTTACCCATAATTTTTAAATTTTGAAGTATTCAAATAATGTGCACAGTCAGAGAGAATTTTTGAGGAATTTACCTTGGTTTTAAGATGGCTTGGAACATGAGTTTACGTCGTCGAATCCAACTCGAACACATTAGTAGCAATGGTTAGTAAGAGGCATGGGGAAGATGAGTACCCTAGAAGACTCATTCTTAGATGAATTAATAATGCATTTCAAAAATCGTCGTAAAACATTCATGGTATTGGGTCAAGTCACAAGGCTCATGAGTCATATGCAAGCCCGTATTTGAGCTCAACTAGCTAAAGGTGCAGAGCTTGAACAACTGTTGACTCGGCTCGTTAGGCTCGCAAGCTCAGCCTATAAGTTCATGAGCCAACTCAATTCATAAGCTCACGAGTCAAGTTATCGGCCTATTTATTGAGTTAATTAGTCAAATCATGATGCAATCTCGTATCAAAAAGAAGAATGAGAAAAAGGAGACGAGTCTTCTCACTATGAAAGGGCTCATGCATTTTCTTTTCTTTAGTCGGCATACTGAGTCTCATATTATGAGCATTTATACTGTTTTGAAACACACTTGTTTTGGGGTTGAATTATTAAGGCTTACTTTCATAGTTTAAAGTATGCCTATATATACGCACAGAGTTTGGCTTGAACCCGAACTTGTTTAACTTATTAAACAAGTTGACTAGAGTACGGCTCAAGTAGTTTTGCAAGCCTTAAACGAGTTGAGCCTGACAATAGAAAAGCAAGGTAAGGTCGAGTTCAATTTCAATTTGGTGAGCCAAGCTTGGGCTCCCTGAAATTGGGCTCAACTCAGCTCCTTTGCAACCCTAAAATATAAAGTCTCCAATAAATTGCACTGCTGGTCCTTCAAGTATACGAAAATATTTAGTGTTGGCTCCAATGCCTTTCAGCAATGCACCTCGAATGACTTCATGAAATGAAGATAATGACTGGTTCCATCACAACTTTTTCCTGTGTTCAACTTAAGCAGCAGAGGCATCATTAAATTACAATTGTAAGCTGATATATTATTAATTTTCCTTTAATTAATTTGACTACTTAATGCTCCGCTCAGTCAAAAAGGAAATCAATAATAATTTGAATCAGATATTTTTCTACGTATAGAGGATTTTACATCGACTCATTCCAACTAATGTAGCTAAAACAAAAATGGAAAGTAGGAGCAACATCCCCACCTCTCCCTCTCCCTATTTATATGCTTAGCCCCAGTCTCCACTCTCATTAAACGCCTCCCCAATTGTCTTCTAACTTTATGCATGGAAGCAATAGAGAGGCTCAAGGCTACAACTCAAATGGTCCTAAATGAGGACGATTTTGGATATCGGAATGGTCGATTGGGACACTTGGAAAATTGAAACATCGATAACAAACATAAGAAAGTAGGAGGAGGAGGAGGAGAAGATCACCAAATGGGTTGGGAGACAAACCATTTCGAGGAAACTAATGATAGTAACGAAGTAGATGGCAGATCGAAGTTCGAACTTCTTCTACAAGTAGTGCAACAAAGGGTTCTCGAACTCGCAGGCTTGGGCGGCCATCGGAATGCCCACAAGCGCGAAAGAGCCTTAAGAGGGGAGAGAGAGAGAGAGAGAGAGGAGAAGGATAACTACGAAACTCTACACCCTTCGGTGTAGAACCTTAGCGGTTCCAATGCAATAAATGCTGGCGCATGAGCATGCCTACTATATTCGCAGCGATGGCATTCGTGGCCTACTCCTCATAGCTACCACCACCGATGGCCAAGGCCGGCCGGCCAGCCGGCTTTCACGCACCGAAACTTCTGACTTATGAACGGACGAATAGAACATTTGAGCAGTGGAAGAAGCTGTGGGCATCGATGACAACATTCTTTGATTGGTTCCTAGAAAGCAATCTTTGACTTGGGGTGTGCTTGTGGTTGAGTTGGATCTGTTTTGGGCTGTTTTCTACCTGATTTACCTTAATTTTAAGATGGATTGAGAATTTTTTTTTTCTTTCAACTCAATAAGGCGGGTGAGATGGGTCAAAAAATGAAAAAAAAAAAAAAAAAAAAGAGAACTATTTTACTAAATATAAAGCACGATTTGACCCTCTCGAGTCAAATTTACTCAATACAACCACAAGTAATAGTCTAAATTTATTCAATCTAATTCAACCATAGGCTCCAGTTGGGTGGTTTGGGCCTACTTGCCCCGAAACACAATTTCATTGCAAACCCAACTCGGCCCGCCTCAAAACCAAAAATCAACCCATCTCAAATGAGGAGATTTTTAAATTTATCGGTTGCGTTGGTTTAGCAGGTGAGGCGGTTTTTCTGCACACCATTATCTTTGACCTTGAATCAATGAACGCCCCTTCTATCATTCATTATTGCATAATTTCATCTAATATATTTAAGGAAGTTGTTATTAGCACCCCACTTTTCTCGATTTACACATCATTCCACCTTTTTAGATAGATAAAATGACTTTTCAATCCCTCCTTTTTTCCCTGACTTTACATTATTAAAAAATTTCACTTTGCCCACGTCTCTATTAAGCCACATTTGGCTTAGGGATTTTACATTCTTACTCAGTATTATCTATAAAAGTGATGTCCAGAATATCACATTCTTATGTTTCATAAACTTGGTCAAATCCCCACAGTTGTGATATTATTATATTAGATGTGGACAACTAGAATCCAAGAATGTAACATTATTATGATAAATTTTTCATTAACAGCCTTTTATTAAAAAACTTATAGTCATAACTCAAAATATATAATTGTTTACATGATAAAAATATTTATTTTGAAATCAAAAATATATAATTTTATGTATCAAACATATACTAACTAAAAAAATAGAATCAAACATATACTAACTAAAAAGAGAATCATATAGTATAATAATAACTTTTAAAAATAATATTACCATTCTAACAATTTCATCATTTCCGTCACTAGCAAACTTACGAGGCCTTAAATTAATTTTATTCATGGTCATCAAAGTAAACATGTTGTTTGAGAGCAGTCACCGAATTCTTTTCATATTTCCATCCATTCAGTTGAAATAGGAATGCTTCCATCCCATGGAATCATTCTTCAAAAAAAAGCAGAGGAGCAAGTTAAAATATAAAAGATTCACATTGAGTTCAGGAATGATCGGGCTCCAAGTGATGACTTTCCCCGTGTCAAGATGACACTTTACCACTAACTTATATCCCTTTTCTACTTCTATCGAAAAATAGAACCAACTAATTTCAAGTCAAACGATCGAAAAACTCAATGCTACTATTGTTCTAAAAATCTTGTAGCAACGAGAACCTCGGTGAAAGCATTTTAAGGCTAGCTCATCATCGTTAACGCCTCTTCTAACCACGTTAACATGAATTATAAAATTGGTGCGAAAGTTTAAAAAAAAAAAGCTCAATAATATTACCAGTGAACATTATGAAACCAACCCTAAAGTTCATTAACCGTCACTAGAATTCACCCACCACATTAGCGAGAACGTGAGGGCATCAAGTCTCACCAATAAATAGCAAAAACGGAGTTAAAGATAGAATTAAAATAAATTTACAATAAAGATTTAAAGGAGCTTCTCGAAGATTCTGGAGACTATTCCGCAGGGACCCATAACAGCCACAACACGACTGTTGCCTTAGTTGCCACCACCATCACCACAAGTTGCATCAATAACTTTTTATTGTGTTCAACTTAAGTTGCATCTTATCTATCCCATGCATCCTTAGATACTTTCATAAATTGAGATATTATTAATTTTCATTCAATTTGACTACATATTGTTCCATTTTAACATATAAAAAGAAAAGGGAAATCTATAAAAATTTGCCTGCCAAATATTACATACATAGTCCAGTCAAAGGTTGCACGACCGTAACTGTAATCACACACCACTAATTAAGAACCTGCCCAATTATGTACCTCCCAATAAGGATGATAATTTTCATAATTCAAATTTAAAAATAATAAAAATTAAAATAATAATGATAATAATAATGGACAAGATTCTAAAGATTATTTTGTAATTGAGAAAATATTATGAAGTTTTCATAGGGAAAATAAAATAAAAAATAAAAATTAAAATAAAGAAAGACGTTGGAGGTTGTAACTAAGTACCAAATTCTGTACCCTAATAGATGACATATGCAATGGGTATGACGTTAGAGATTGTGTAATCATTTTCAAGCCCACATCATAATTTATTGCTTATATCCAAAGATTCACTTAGAATGCCCCCTCTTAAAACATATCCCAAACACTTTATTAAGCTTATTTAGACATTGTTGCCATCTTAGAACATATGCAGTAATCATGGAATCAGATATTGCTCTCCATATAGAGGATTCAATATTAAATGCTCTCAATCAATGTAACTAAAAAAATGGAGAGTAAAAGCAAACCCTCCCTGTTCATATAAACCCCCGTCGCCCCACCCTCATTCACATCCTACCCAATTCTCCCCTAGTGTACTACTCCATGGAAGGACTACAAGCCCCAGACCGTTACTCGAACGGTCCATTGGGCACCGTAAAAGATAGGGACATCGGGGAAGAAGAAGATCCCCAAATGGCTAGGCAACAATACCATGATAAATTCCTAGGCCTGGATCTCTACAACGATAAGGAAGTAGATTGCAGATCCAAGTTGGAACTCAACTTGCTAGACTTCATTGAGGAAAGCCCTCCAAAGGCATCAAAGCCACCACAAGAGGAAAAGCCGCTGAACGAGAAGTTGGAGGAGGAGAAGAAGCGTCACTTCTCCTGCAAGTACTGCAACAAGAGGTTCTCCAACTCACAGGCCTTGGGTGGTCATCAGAATGCCCACAAGCGCGAAAGGGCCTTGGAGAAGAGAGAGAGGGGAGAGGGATACCTGTACCATCCCTATCCTCCTCAGTGTAGAACCCTACATGTTCCCACACAGACGATGCTAATGCACGAACCAGCCTACTACTCGCGGCCAAGGCATTCAGGGCTTACTCATGGTTACCATCGATGTCCAAGACCGGCCGCTTTTCACCCATTAGCAAAAAATGGCCCACAAACGGGAAGTTTTGAAGGTGAAAGTCGTGACCTACATCATTTGCATGATACGACAGCATTTGGCTTGTTCAAGGGCGGTTCTTCACAAATGGGAGGTCTCAGACGTGTGGACAGTAGGATTACTGAAGCCCCAGCGCCTGATTTGTCCCTAAAGCTCTGACACTAAATCTCTGTCATTGTGTTATTGTGTTAGTATGAAGTGCAGCTCCTAGGATGCAATGCAACCTTTTGAATCAATAAAATGACATACAAATACAATACAACCAGCCAACTGCTGCAACTAACGGCGCAAGTAACACAACCCGCCGCCCATCAAACTACCACTGCCTATTCAATAATGTTCATTATGATCACTTTGCATAAAAGAAAAAAGTACCTGCAGTTCATCTATATTGTTTAGAATCAATAACATCCGTTTGTCCCAAGTCATCATTCAATTTCAAGTAAAAAGTTAATTTTCAAAAAAAATCTAACAAGTGAAAAAAAAAAATTTGAATGGTCAACAAACCTTAAACATTTAAAGTTTACACACTAACATTTATGGAAAAATATCAAAGATTTCAGGTGCTTTAAGTGCTTTTGTCAATTAAACCAGCAAGTGAATTACATGTGAAGCCATCAATAAATTGTGGATAAATTGCACCAACAGTCCCCAAAACTATGCAAAAAGCATTATTTTTATCTCTAAACTTTAATTTGTTGCATTTACGCCCCCAACCTGTTGAATTGTTTTCATCATCGTCCTATCATTCACCATCTGCCACTTTTATGAAATGAATAGACGTGGTGTGCATAGAACCCAACCAAAGTTGGTGAAACTCGTAATAGTATGGATAAGTTGCAATTAGATAAGTGAAAACAGAATATAAGTCCTGAGTCAGCCCCAAAACGAAGTAATTTTGCTAAAAACTATACATAAATAGGAAGCAATTTTAACAAAACTACGTAGTTTTAGATAAATCCAGACTCATATTCTCTTTCTCTTATGATAATCCCTGAACTTTTAGCAAAGGTTCACTTTGGCTCTCAAACCTTAATTTGGTGCATTAGTAGTCCCTAACTCTCAGGTTTATTTTAATGCTATCTCGCATTCATCACCATCCACAAAGAAAGATGGAAATACTTTTAAAGGGCAGTAATTTTAGCTTGTATTTGTTTCATAGCTATGCACCTTATAATAATTATCTTTTAGAGAGAGAGAGAGAGAGAGAGAGAGAGGCAAGAATTACTACAGAATACGCAGGTAAATTCTAAAGCAATAAATCGAGATAAAATTGCTACATTGCAGAGCATATTTTGGCATTAAACACAACCAAAACAACTCAATATTTAATTTACTAGTAAATTTTTCCATTTGTTTTGTTCTCAGAATGAATTCAATTGTATAATCTCTAACTAGATCCTAAGCTAAGATCACAGTAATTTAGTCAACATCTCTGCATAACCATTGAATGCCACATGAACGGTAGGACAACACAGTGCTAAATCCAAGAGTTTAGGGATATCCATTGCGTGAAACCAAAATTTTGGGATTTAACAAAAGCTTTCTAAAATGTTTTGAGAATAAGACACATCAGATGGGCCTTGTATAAGTGCCAAGTCAACATTGTATCCGAAAAAAGTCAATGAAGATGGATGGTAAGACAACATTGGAACTAATTCAATAGTGTGGGGGTAATAATGTGAGAGAACGATACTGAACATTTGGCGACATTAGGGAACCACCGGTGCAAATTATCAATAAATTGTAGAATTAAGATAGATTAGGTTGAAGGCAATTTACACTAGGAGTAAACACAAATCTAAGCAAAGAAAGACTAGATACAAATCTACAAGAATCTAAAGATTACTTCATAAACATACAAAATGAGTTTTCATAGATAATTCACTTTAATTATCACCAATAACCACACAAGTCACGACCAAGACAACCATTACCCTAGTTTTCTACATCATTATCACCACCTCCACCATAACTTTCTTTTGTGTTCAAATTAAGTAGCGCATTATCAGAGACATCAATGCATTACAACTATAAGTTGAGATATGCAAATTTCCCTTTAGTTTGACTGCCTATCGCACCATTCTTTCAAAAAAAAATCACCAATAATTTGCATGCCAAGTATTGCAAAGTCCAGTCAAAGGTTGCAGCTTCTACCTCTTTCCGTTCAGTTTAGGTTTACCTATATAGGAAGTACTATCTCACATCACTAATTAAGAAAGTATCAAATTATGTACCCTAATAAATGACAATTGTTTATGGACATAATGTCAGAGATTGCACAATCTTTTTCAAACGCATCACAATTTATTGCTTAGTTAAAGATTTCACTTAGAACGCCCTATAACACATATTCAAACCACTTTAATCTTATTTTGACTTTAATTTGTTACCTTAGGAACATATGCAGTAATCAAAGAATTAGATATTGTTCTATGTATAGAAGATTCAACATTAACTACTACCAATCAATGAAACTGAAAAATGGAAATTAGGCAACCAGTCGCCATATATATAAAGCAGCCCAATCTCCATGCCTTCGTTCACATCCTACCCAATTGTCTCCTAATGTACTGCAATACAACCCCAAGGCCATTACTTGAATGGTCTAGTGGGCACCCTAGAAGATAGGAACATGGGGGAAGAAGATCACATAATGGCTTGGGGACAAAATCGTGATAATTTCTTAGACTTGGATCTCTACAATGACAAGGAAGTACATTGCAGATCCAAGTTTGAACTTAGCCTGCTAGATGAAAGCCATGAAAGGGCACTTAGAGCCATCGCCGGATGAAAAGTCAGCAAATGGGAAGTCATTGGTGAAGTCAACGGAGGAGAAGCACCAATTCTTTTGCAAGTACTGCAACAAACGGTTCTCCAATTCGCAGGCCTTGGGCGGTCACCAGAATGCCCACAAGCGTGAAAGAGCCTTAGAGAAGAAAGAGAGAGGAGAGGGATACTTGTATGAGCCCTATACTCCTCCATATAGTACTTTAGCAGTTCCCATGCAGTCTAGGCTAATGCATGAACCACGCTACTATGCACAGCCATGGCATTTGGGGATTACTCATGGCTACCACCAATGGCCAAGGCTGGATGCTTTTCACGCACCAGGACCTCTACCAATGAACGGTGCAGGGACGGAATGTTATCATGGTGGAAGTTGTGTCCATCATCTGCATCATAGAACAGTGTTGGGCTCATTCAAGGATGACTCTTCAGCGATGGAAAGTTTCAGACAAGTAGACAGTAGGATGAAAAGGAGTGGTGGGTGGGGGCATGGGTTTCCACAGAATTACCAGCAGCATGAAGCTCCAGGCCCTGATTTGTCCCTTCGGCTCTAATACTTTCTATGTAATATTTTAGTACTATGTGGTTCTCTTCAATAAGGCCACTAGGTTGTGAAATTGTAACCATTGCCCTTGAGTCAATAAAACATGATATCCATTTTTTTAATCAGTGAATCTAAAGTATGGCCAATAATATGTTAGATCTGAGGAGAAATGCATTGCGTCTACAAGGACTACAATGAACTTTCTATATAGGAAGACACTAGAATTGTATGAGCCATAAGTCAAGCACCTAGAAGAGTCGCTATTCGTAAATATTACATGAAACTCAAGTAAGCAACTTACAGCAGTGGAAATTTTCATACTGTGCTGACATATAAAGGTGTGGACCTTGTCCCATTAAGGTTGCAATAAAGTAGTTAAAATTTATTAGTTAGGCTTTTCCACGCATCTAATGTGCAAAAATTTGAATTTGTCTTTTAATAGCATATTCGTGCACAACATTTTTTGTTGGCTCAAGCATATGAATAGCTAAAATGCTAAAACGAACTCAACCACCAGCTATTCATCTGGCATTCAAGTGAAACAGAAACATAAGTTCTCTTTAATACCTTAGTCTCCTCAACATGACAGAAGAGAATTTTAGAATAGGAACCATCAGCACAAGCATAAACATCTATAAAGATTCCACTCTATTAAAAGTTTCACCGATCCGAAGAGGATGGACTAGGATGAGCTCGAGCCCAGTCCCCGAGAAGGGGTTGAGTCATAAGTTTCTTGGACCTAAACAAAATTGGAGTCTCGTTTTTGTACAAGGGGTGGGTCCTGGACCCAAGACAATCAATGGTTTTAGTACCAAGAATGCATGTGACCCTTTTGTGATTTGATTTTGAATAAAAATCTGTCGAGTAGTTTTGGACAGTTAAAATTTGCCTGTCCAGGTTTTGTTTCTATCTTCAACAGAGAAGAAGAGGGAATTTGAGATTGGATGTATTAGGGTTGTAGTTCTAGCTTTTAAGAGCTTTGTCGCATCTCTGAGTCTTAAGTGGATTGTATGTTTGAAACGTAGGCTAAAACGGCTGAAACAAATGGATTTTAGTGTCCATTTATAGATGGTTGATTGCATTGGCGCTAGTTATAACAGACATGTTTAGGATTAAAAAAAAAAAAAAAAAAAACATTGCAACAGAGGAAGCAAAAGAAGACGATGGAAAATAACAAGAAGTGCATTAACTAGTACCAGAACGAACATGGCTGGCTACCTATCATTTTTTTCGAAGATCAATCCCAGCTTTCTTGGCAACTGCATCCAAACCATTCTTCTCTATCGTCTTCAATGCCTTGGTGGATAATCGCAGTTTGACAAAGCGCCTCCCTGCTTCCCACCACACCCTCTTATACTGTAGATTCACAAACTGCAATTTCTTTGTCTTATGGTTCGAGAAGGAAATTTTGTTTGCCCGGTTTGACTTCTTCCCAGTGAAAGGACAAACTCTACCTGTTAACAGCAAATGAAAAGGGAAAAATGAAAAAACCTAACCGACGAAGTCGCATTGGAGAGACGAATCAATGACAAAAACCCTAATGCCACATTTGGTTGGCAGAGGGGACCAGCTATTCCAAAGGAATCCTATCCCCATGAACAATGAGTAAAACCGCGAGGGAATAAGCCATTCTCATGCCATACTTTCATATTTCCACTGGAATAAAAGCAGCGTAAATTCCCAAAATCACATTAAAAAACATACAGAATCATGAGATTGCGAAAAACAACAGGCCTAGAAATTAGAGAGCGCAGAAATTTGCCAGAAAACTAAACACATCAGATTTTACTTTTGGATAATTCAAAGAAACGCGGATTGGGGAAAAGGAGAGAATTAAAAAGCATACGAGCGATGGGTTGCAGAGGAAGTCTGCTAGGGGCGGAATTGGGTTTGAGGACATCAAGAGGGCTTGAGATTCGGATGCCGCACAGTTGTGAAGTGACGAACCCTAGCTCCGACCTCATCGTCCCCCGGAATGATGAAGCTCTGCTTGGGAACTCCACCTTTCGAAAGCATAGATTGGAGTGAGCCAATAGCATTCCTGCGGCTGCCATTACTCTCGCCCGTTCCCATTATCTGTGGCTGGTTCTCTCTTCTTATCATCGGTATCCGAAAAAAATTTCCTTTTTCTATTACAAGAAAAAGGCGGATTAGAATTTCAGGAAAGGGAGTAATGTAATTTTCATATTAAAATAATCTTATTTTACTAAAAAAATTACTTTACCCCCAATCATTCCAAATAATGCTTACATTCTCTAAATTATCATAACTGTTGGTACAGTTAGCTGATGCATTGTAAATATAAAATTTAAAATTTATTTTGACTTTCAATCTTTTATTTTATTGAGTTTTTAAATTATTTTATCCGATCTAAATTAATTCCTTTTTGATGAAATATTCCCTTATATTTAGTTGAGATTCTAATGTTACAGAAAAAATATTATTTACCTTTTTTTTTTACTTATTTTAATTTTTTCATAAACAAATCATACATTTTACGAAAGGTTCCACATTCATATAATAAATAAATAAAAAGGAGAAGAGAATAAATAATGCCATATTCGCATTTAGTTTGAAGAGAGTCTTGGAGCGAAAGTCCGCCGGTTTCCCCCTCCTTTCAAGCAAAAGTCTACGGATCGGTACAGAAAACGTCTTTATCGGGACGTTTCTCATTCTCTCTCTCTCTCTCTTCAGAGATCGGTGCATCAATGGCGGCGGCGGCAATCTCCATAGAAGACTACAATCTTCCCGACCAAACTCACGCTCTGTTCGACGTCAACTTCTATGGCGACACCATTCGGACCCTTGTCACCCACACCCCCTCCATCGTCGACTCGTGGGTCTCCGACATCGAATCCGACCCCTCCCTCCGCCGGCGGCCGCGCCATCGTGGGTCTCGACATCGAGTGGCGCCCCAACGACCGCTACCACGACAACCCCGCCGCCACCCTCCAGCTCTGCACCGGCCGCCGATGCCTCATCTTCCAGCTCCTCTACGCCCCCCACATCCCCCAAACCCTAATCCGGTTCCTCGCCAACCCCGGATTCACCTTCGTCGGAGTCGGCATCGCCGGTGATGTCACCAAATTGGGGGAGGATTACAATGTGGAGGTCCTCAACACCGTCGACCTCGGGCCCCTCGCCGCCGCGAAGCTCGGGATGCGGAGCTTGAGCAACGCGGGGCTCAAGACACTGGCGAGGGAGGTTCTCGGGAAGGAGGTCTCGAAGCCGGAGCGGGTCACGAGGAGTAGGTGGGACATGGAGGGCTTAACCCTAGCTCAGATTCAGTATGCTTGCTTGGACGCTTTTCTTTCGTCCGAGATCGGGAGGAGCTTGAATGCGTCCGATTGAGCATCACACATGGAGTGGGTTCATCAAGACAATCGGCGAGGTATGGGAAGATTTGTATGAGGGTTCCTTGATTCTGGATCTTGAATTGCTAGATATGATGAATTTACTGCTTTGGAGTAATGTTCGCCGATTAGACATTTGCGGACCCTGCTGTAATAATTTCGTAGGTTTCAAAACTGTTCCATGGTTGCAGTTGCTACTGATCCCTGTATGACCTTCTTAGTCCCAAATTAGTATGTTTTCTCTTGTGCATGTGAGTGGAAGCATGTTTTTTCCATGCTTTTTTCTTTGGCTTCTTTTATGATGCTGATATTTTGTTACTTGATCAATGCATCGTAGACTCTGGCATGCTCATGAAATTGTGGTAGATCCATAAAACTTATGTACGATTGTTGTTGCGAGGTGCGGTGTTTAGTGTTCTTCTTAAGTTGCATGCGGTGGTGGTAATGTGGTTGCGGTGGTGTGGTACTGGGATGTTGGTTGCCATCAGGTTCAATCCACAAACGCGTTGAATCCCATCTCCGACCGAGATCACTCAACTGATGTCCTCCACTTTCAAATTCATGTAGAAGATGTTAGCTGCAGTGAAACATTATGTGTTTGAAGCATGATTATCTTTCCTAATCCTTATCGGTTCTTCAAAATAAAGATTATCTCTCTCATAGTAACTTGACGTAAAGCCCGTAAATAGGCAGAAGAGCCATTACAACCCTTGAGCCGAGTTTAATAAAAGCACCCCCTACCCCACTTTCTAGGGTGCGGCAATTGTCAAACCACGTAAACTTCCTTGTATTCATCTTAAATTCTCGTCTTGATTTGGATTATTTCGAACATTCAAGAATATTCACTCTGCTTTGGATTATTTCGAACATTCAAGAATATTCACTCTGCTCGTGGCCCGTATAATAACTATTCTATTCCTTTCCCGTTCCATTTTACAAGCCAAACATGCCCATCGATTAAAGAGACTAGGAATGACTAGAAATGCATTTCTACCATCACAGTGTGAAAATGCACAGAGCCAAGGACATACTTAGGAACCAAGCTTATTAGAAATTGTTTTGTCATAATTTGTATCTTTCTTGCTGTTGGATCCTTCCTTGCAGTGTTTTTGCTTCATGGTGGTTCAACCAACAAAAAATGAAAACTAAAAAAGGACTTAAACTGTCCTCTAACGAAAATAAAATAAGAATAAAAAGGATAAAACCGCAATAAATAAATAAATAATTACAAGAGAGAAGCTTTTTCAATCTCCATGTAAATCCCTAAGTTAAGTCCCCTTTAGACAAACCCACCAAGCCATCAACCAAAAGAATGAAAAGAAGGAAACTCTGTCCTCAACTCAACCCACTCATCTTCATTTCAAGGAAATATTTCTCAAAAACGTTTCGCCCTTGGGTAAAAAATTCAAGACAATTAACTGTCAGAAATTTTATCAATTTTCACCCATTAAACACCATAAAAGAAAATAAAAATTAATGAATTACCTTTTCCATGCTCATTCACTCTATACGGTGTCGTGTCCATTCCAAACAGACATGAAACAAAGTTTGGACAAGCAAAAAGCTCATTCCTAAATTATTCGGGATCAGCTTAAAATCATCGCTAAGCTTTAACAAAATCTGATATATTCACCAGCTGAAGCAAAACGGTGAGGGAAAAACCAGTACTTTTCAATAACAGCACAAAAGAGCTAGAAATTCAATTTCATAAAAAAAGAATTTACAGGAAAAAATACATTTCAAGGACTTGCGTGGCTTTTAAAAACCAGGATTGGTAGACACCGGTAAAATTTCTGTTTTGAGTAAGTCAAGTTGTTCAACTTTAATAGCATGTAACCATGCCACATTCGATGCAAGGTTTGAGGTAATCCTATAAGAGAATCAAAACCATCGAATTGCCCAGAATATATTGTTTGTCAACACAAAATTTAATAAAATCAAACAAACTACTCCGCTGATCAAGCTGAAAGAACAAAAACAAGTAGCAAAAGAAGGTCCATGCATTTGACACCAGCAGCCAATAAACCAACAAAGAACACACTCGAGAACTAGTAACCACCCTTGAGATCATTGACAACATCGTAAGGAATAGGGGTAACAGTTTCAAGTGTTGCACCTTCCACCATAAATCCAGGTTTAGGACCTTGTGGCTGTCTCTTGGTGCTGATGATCTCACCTCTTGCCTTTGCCTCAGCCTTCAGTTGATCATTCTTCACCTTCCTCCTGTTTGAATTCCTCAGCACACCTTGAAGGTTGCACGTGCTCTACTCGAACGTGGATCCTCTTCCTAATTATTCGGTTGCCAACCTAGATTCAGCTTATGCATTTAGCTTTATACAATTACAAGTTATGATCACTGAAACACAGCCATACCAGCATGATAATCAGTTAAGCATACAGTAAAGCAGCACAAAAGCAATACTATTGACGACAGCTGCGAAAAGAGGACATTTTGATCAGATAGTTACATAAAAAGATGGCAAATATCACAATATTAATTTGATCGCATTGCAAACTCTATGACAGAAAAATAGCAAACGCAGAAATGCAAGCCAATGTTAAAATTAACAACATCAACTAAAACCAAATATGTAACCATCATATTCTCCATTGTACTTCAGTTTTCAAACATTACTTATATGCAACATTTCCAAGACCACCAACCCATCTTCCCATAAAACTTAAACTTCCTCGCTTTGCCATCAACAGAGAGTTCCACAGATAATTACTCCTACGCCGTTTACACTTCAAACTATTTGGCCCTCGAGGACAAAACATCCATTGCACAATGGATCAGGATTAACTGGTAAAGAAACTTTACAAAGGTAAGTATGGGGGGTTTGTGGGTGCTTCTTCTTCGTTTTTATTTTTTGGGCCCTGGGGGTGATTGGGTCACAGCCCATAATAAATACTGCCTCATATTCGCCCTCAAAAATCATGCTAAAATATTTATAAATAAAGAAAATCAATTAGGGGATTCTTAATTGGCCTTAAAGCATGACTGGTGTTAAATGGACCTAATACATAACAGGTATAAACAAGAGTAAAATTCATTATCAGCATTAAGCGGATGGAGAATATTAAACTTCTCCTTGTTATAGTACTTGATCTAATTTAGGACACTTTTCTTCAGAGTCAAAAGCATAGTTGCTGAAAGCAAAAGGCAGACAAAAGCACAAAGGGTTCTTAGGGCCTATATGCAAGGGGCAGTAACACACCTCAGAGAGGGAAACTCAAAATTTCAAACTTCAACTAAAAGAAAATAAATATGCTTAAAATCCAATTAAAGCTTCTACCAAGATCTATAGAAAGATTACAAAAACTGAAAAAACATAAAAAATTACCACTCCTGAATCAGAATTCAAATCATTTGTTTTATAGATTTGAGCAATAAAACCAGACTCAAAATAGAGTTAGAACTCAAAAAACCATGATGGATAATAAGGGAAGCCAGCTTTGGAGATAAACAACAGAACATAAGACTACTTTGTTTGGCATCAGAATAAAGATGAGTATGCTGTGGAAGCTGATTCTATGAGGATTCACAATAAATTCTGCAAACCACGAATCATAAAAAGGAATCCTATGTGTCTGAGGCTACATTGTGAAATTACCTCATGTAAAATGTACGATGCATACGCTGACAATGCAAAATGAATTACTCTGTGTATGCAATAATTATCGACTTCCTAATGATAGTAATAGGTCAAAGTTGATGGAATTATTATTTTAAGCAAACTAATTCATAGATCTTAATATGAAATTTATTGAAAATCAAAAAAGATGCATAAGCCTTGAATTATGTTAACTAAAGGCTTAAAATCATATGGATGACAACCCAAAATTTCAACAACAATACTGGTCCAAGAAAAATAATTAACGGTCTAAAGCTTGATAAGTAAAGGAGCAAAGGATTTTACAATGCACTAGATCTCAATAATACACCAACCATTTTGTATGTTAAAAAGTAGGCTCGTAATTCAGATTTTTTCAGAAATTAGTAATACAAATGCATCCAACCTAGCAATAAGAATGATTTGAACCCTTGATCTTGATCATCCCCAAGGATTTATTATACATAATAAACTAACTAAATAGTGGTGGCTTGTAGATAACATGTACCAATTGCATCGGAACTCAAAAATGCAACATATCTAGTGGATAAAGATTAAATTAAAATGTAACTAGTTTTCAGCAAAATACACATCACCTCAAAAACTAAATCAAGGAAATTTAAATCACTCATTTACTCTTTCTACCCATCCACCCCTTTACTCAACCATAAAAACAAATCAAAAAAAAAGAAAGAAATACAAAACAAACATTGGGAGGGAAAAAAAAAATCATTTTCATCCTGACGAGCTAAACAAAACTCTAAAACACAAGAAAACAAATTATAAAACACCATGACTAGGTCAAAACCTAAAATGAATACAACGTTTTAGCTGGAAACGACAACAGATCAATAAGATCAACATAAGCATCACAAATTATTAGAGAGAGAGAGAGAGGGACCTGCTTATTGACTTCGACGCCGATGGCGCGCTTGGTGACATTCCAGACTCTGCCAGTGCGGCCATGGTAGAACTTGTGAGGCATACCCTTGTGAACGGCGCCGTTAACTTTTACGTCGACATACTGACCCACGTAGTAGTTCCTGAGGTAGGTGGTGAGAGCGATGGTTCCCTTCTTCCTGAATCCCCGGGAGAACAGATCCCTCGTTCTCGCGCGAACTCCATGTCCCGCCGGCATCTTCTTCTCGCTCTCTCTCTCTCTCTCTCTCTCTCTCTCCCCGACGAGGAAGACGAATCAGGTTTACTCGCAAACCCTAGATATCCCTTTTCTACAGCCGAATCTAGGGTTTGGCAAATGGGCTTTGTAGGTGGGCCGACCCCCCGGCCCACATTTTGGTTTATTGGGCTCGATTCGCTCTGTTCACTCTTGAATTAAAAGTCCTACCACGTAAATAAATTCCGGTCCGTTAGAATTAAAAATCTTATTAATTTGTATAGTCGCGCTTTTATAAATAAAATAAAATAAAAAGATTGTCCTTTTTGAAATTATTCATTAAAACAATATAATTAACAAAAAGGAGTCATTCTTGCCACGTGTCACATTACCCTATCGACATAGCTTTGATAAGTATTAGGCATATGCAACCAAAATACAGAGAATATGGAGGACTTTTAATACAATATGAACAATTACAGTGTCCCCAGGTAGGGTACAAGTATAATCATTTGCGAGAAATTGGACCTCTACACAAGTATACAGGAACCTATGTTGGGAAACATTTGTTCTTTTTTTTCTTCCCTCCAAAAAAAAAAAAAAACAAATAAATAGAGGTCAAATTATGGAAAGGATGGTATTCTGCCAATCACTCTTCCATTCAAAGTCCTGAGATATATACATATATCTACACCCTACAGTAAATGGAAAACTCACTTGGGCAGTAGCAATGTACGATTAATCCATACACTATAGTTACAAGCAACAATATTCTCACGCATGCCCCTCAATTTTGGGTCTTTAGTTCCTTCCTCCAAACATTCCTCAGAACTCACAAGAAGTTCCCAACCTTTTCTTCATTCCCATGCCCTTTATTCTCTGAAAAGCCTCGGGCAAAACCTTGCCGAAGATCACCAGGAAGGACTCCCATTCCTTCCCACTCATTTCTCCAAAAGCAATGCCCCCAATTTCATGGTTATGGCTCGCCACTGCAAAACTCACACTCTTTGTCAAAACCCCCACCTTGTGACCCTCACAACCCTCATCGACATCGTAATTGTTAGTGATGTCGCCTTCTTCATGACAGTCATGTTCCTTTCGGAGCAAAGGGAGCGCCACAACGCTACTTGATTGCGTGGATGAAAACCTGGGGATCTTCAGGGGCTTAGCTGCCTCTGGAGGACTCTGAAGGAGTCGAGGAAGATGCAGCACATCATTCAAGCTTTCTTCAGTCCCAGTACCATCATCATTCTCAAATACAACCAGTTCAATGTCATCATTATCTCCTCCTTCCCGATAATTGCTGCCCGTGTATTTATCGAACATGTCACCCATGTCATCCTTGGCTTGGGCACACAGATTCTCAAGCACGCTCAACTTCTCTTCCCCTCCACACGACTCCCGAGTCATCATCTGGCCAATGTCAGCAAGACAGAGTCCCGCAGCAGTCGCGCGCTGCAAGAAAATGGAGCAAATCACAAGAATCCTAATGGAGGATTCCTGCAGAGAAGGCAGCATGGTTCTCAAGAGCTCGGCATCTTTGAAAGGATCGAGATTTGATATGTACTCGATCTCAGACTCCGCAAAGGGGATGGAGGCCTGAGGCCAGTGCAGCCACTCGAAATACGGATCATCGAGCCACTCAGGTAGGCACAGCCCGTGGTCTATGGGCACCAGCTCCTTATTCTTAACAAGCATATTCCCAGCATGCCTGTCGAGATTAAGGAGCCTAATATCAAGAATCCCAATGCGGTGCACCGAAACAACCGAGAACCCAGAAGGGCCCAATTCTCCTGCATCAGAGTCGTGATCCACAAACCGCTGCAGCGACGCAATCTTACAAGCAACAGCAGGTGAGGATACTGCATCCGGTTTGTTATTCACGTGGAATGCAACGTGGGAGATTTTCACCAGCACGGTAGGAGGAACTCTGGCGAACCCACTATGATCAAGGAGGTATGCAGCCAACTCTCGGATCCCAGTTTCCCCAACCCGGATGGACCGTTTCAAGCCGGGCTGCCCAAGCATCTGCCCAACAAACCCCTTAGGGTTGTTGAAAGCTAGCGGCTCTTCATCAACAGGTTTGGCCACAGCGAGGTTATCTCCGTGCTGGGTGCGAAGAAGATAGGCTCCTCCTAGGCCGTTGGAGATGGGTACAGGGTTGGCCCCAGAGGCCATGGCAATGGCAACCTCGATGACTAGGGCACGGACTTTGGGGGCACTGTGGCCACCGACGATTTCCACAGTGGGAGTGGTGTCAAAGTAGTCTTCGCGGTCTGTTTTGTGGGCTAAGGAGAGGCATGGAGTGGAGAAGCTGCGGTGGAAGGTGGCGGCTTCAAAGGCTCGCTTCAAGGAGTTGGCGAGTTTTTGGTTGGAATGTGAGAGTTCAAGCATGGAGTAGTCGAGCTGAGTGAATGATTGGAGCTTGCATCGCTTGGGCCGAGAGAACGGCCTGAAGCCTTCTCCGTGGCGTGGGTCGATGACTACGGCCATGCTGAGAAATGTCATGCATGTGAGAATGGTGGCAGTTGAGTTCTTCTCAGAGGAGCATCCAGGGATTGGTCTTCTTTTCTGGGAGATTGCCCATCACATCTCTGTTTGTTCAAAAGAATGATCAACAAATGCCAAAGGAAAACGGAAAGTGCACTAAATTTGAGAGTAAGATGCTATGACAAATAAGATACACCATAATATTCCAAATGAACCAAATATATATGGTTGATTGAAGATTTGCCAACGGTATTCCGTTTGCCAAACAGTTTAAATGTCTGGCAGCAAGATGAAAAATATGTTAACAGTAGTTATGGCCAATCGAATATTCATTTTTTTTCTTCTATATCTGTTGTTTTCGACTGATTTCACTAATTTCATTTCAATGCCATGCTTCAGAGGGAATTTGTGCCTTTAAATAGCTAGGTATAAGGTATTAAAGATATTGCTACTCTTTCATGACCATGATGATGAAAAATAAAGGAACTGTTTAGATCTATAATTGCTCAAAAATGGAATGTATGAGCTCAAGTGAAGACAAAACAAACACACCTAAAACCCTTTAATTATTGTTAAAAAAAATAATCCCTCATGAGCCCCATTTTTTTCACTTTTAAACTAATCAACTTTTAGGTTCATTACATATATGAACTTTACTGATGTTTGGGAACAAAAAAAGAATGCTAAAAGAGTAAGTTGAACTAAAGTACAGGCATTTATGATATATGTAGTTTCGTTGTGTAATAAATATCATAGTCTAATCAGGCAGTGATCAGATTCATGCAAGAAATGAAAATGAAGTTTAAGACACCTAACCATAGTGGTAAAATTCTGGAAGGCCAAAAACACCATCGCATACATATAATGCAGATTTAGTACAGGAGGTAACCTTATGAGGAATGGTAAAATAAGTGAGGAATCGAAAAACAGTAGAAGGAAAGGAATGCATGATATTCTTATTCCTACTTTTGTAAAAAAATTTAAAAAAAAATTAGAAAAAACTAATATTAAATCCAGAAAGAACATTTTTATTTGTCGATTGCTGACAAAAGGGACATATTCCTAAAAAAAAAAAGGGATTGAGGAAAGCATCAGAATACAATAACAGTAATTTCTAAACCTTAACTTTGGCGATTTACATTTCCTACATTCTATCTGTCTTCACAGCATAAACCGTGATGTATCAAAGCCACTAGAGCACGTAAAGTGTAGCTAGGTCTCAAAACTTCTGTCTCTTACACTGCCAACAACTTGGATGCAGAACTGTATCACTCCAAGGCATGTCTAGTTACTTGCTTTTTTACATCACCAATAAGGTTTAAGAACTTCATAGCTTATCTGAAATCCCAGTAAAATTCATTGCATATCTAAAATACGTTCAGAGGGCATAGTTGTTCAAATAGAAGGCCCATAATAACTCAAATGAAGATAATCAGCGATTCAAAAGGAAAGCTCTTTTCATATTAAAATGAAACTTCCCAGCAAACAAGTTGACAAAATCCTGCTCAAACATTGGAAATAATACTTTTGCTAGGTAGGTACACCTATAACAGACGGGTTAAGCAATTCGCAACAAATCCAATTCAGCACACATCATAGATAACACAGATAATTAAAATTATTTTATGCAAGAAAGAAGAAAGAAATAAAAGATTATGCATATAACGGCAATCACTAAAGAGAGATTGACATCTTACTCAGTATTGTCAACGTCAAGTGATGGACCCATTGCTTTGATTCCGGAACGACCTGTAAAATGTGGATGAAACATGAACTAATAAAGCAGATCCTAGTCATTTTTTAAGGGCAAAATCAAATTCATAAGAGCCCAATAGGAAGAGGAAGCATAAATATGAAGAACACTAAAGAAAAAAAAATGAAAACAATTGTATGGACAAACCTATTAGTCCCTCGCTTCTCCGCCAGTAAATCGCCAAAAATTTCTGGCAAAAAAAGGTAATCGCAAGTAAATAGCATGAACCTCATTTCACAAATAATGATAATTCATCAAAGAACAATATGGATCAGAGGAAGCTGGCCAGAATGCATTTTGCTTGTACAGATTCATAGGACCTAACTTACATTATTGCCTACAAAAACCAAAAAACAAAAATACAAAACGAATCAGATAGCATCCTGTATGAATGGGATGAGATCAAATCAAATCAGAAAGCAAGAAAAGAAAATTACCCTGAACACTGGTGAGGCATTCAGGGAGACGAAGAGCAACGGAGCGCGAGACAGAACGAATTTCGTCACCCTTAGATTTTCAAAACACCTCCCTCTCCCCCCTCCCTCCCTCTCTCACCCCACTTACCCCCACACCGCTTCTCTCTCTCTCTCTCTCTCTCCGCCATTTTTGAACCTCCCACCCTATTTTCGATGCTCCCCCCTCGCCCGCTCCTCGTGGCTCTCCTATTTTGGGGCAACCCGCTGTTAAAATTAAGCGTCCATCACGTTTCGCTAAAGGACGGGCGAATCAACCGGCGCCATTTTCGACATTGTCACAGTCGCGTGATTGTGGGCTACTGGTTACCGGAGCTTCCGGGTTTGCGTGCTTGCGCGGTTTTTTATCACCGTTGCTGGATCCTCGTTTAGACGGTTTGAACAATACCGTTACGCGCTGTGATCCGGCCTCCCATGTGAAACCATTCTTTTTTCACCATTTTTATTTGTGCCAATCGACTCTTTTATTAGTAAAAAATTTATAAAAAGTAAATTTATATATCTTAACCGGGGTGAAATACACTTATTTTTTATCGATTAAACCCTAAAAACTTAAAATATCTAAAATACTTTCTTTTTTTAAAACATTCCAACATCTCTAACAAAATTAATCGGATAAAACTATAAATTAAATATTTTACAGTTACAGAGTTATTTTCTCGATTGCTCACCCCTAACTTTTCTATCTACTTCTACCACTTTTATCTTTTTTAATACATACCTATAATCTTTTTTCTTTTTAGTTTTTATTTAATCTTCTCCATTTAAATAAATTTAAAAATAAAAATTATATTTAAAAAGTCTGACCACTTGCGATGCAACTAGTAACTAAATATTTAAAAGTAACTAATCATAAAAAGTTCATGTGAAAAGGTGGAAAGGTAGATTTGTTAGGAGGAGTCGGGAGATAAAGGAGAAATGAGAGTACCCTCTCTAATAGTAAAGAAACATAGATTCCCTAAAAAAGACTAGGAATAATTCAGTACATGTATTTTCAAATTTGAAAAAAAATAAGCACTGAATATTTGAAACCCTAGAAAATTTTGTGAGTCTCAGTCTCTCCTCGGGAAATATTCCCTCCTTCACTATTAGAAAGGCAGAAATTCCCTTTCAAGGTTCAATCGTTGAATCAGTGTCCATTCGCTGTAACTTTGCTGCTTGTTATGGGGGAGGTACCAAAAAAGAAAAAAAAAAAAAAAAAAGAAAAGAAAAGAGAGTTATTAAAAATCTTTTATTGGAAAGGACTGAGCTGAGTGGTGCGTTTCATAAATTACATTTCTTTGCCAATGTACCTATGTAATGGAAGAAGTTTCAGCCATTCCAAAACCCAGAAAGCCCAGATCAAGAACCCTAATTGCTCATCTCAAATCTGAAATTCTCTTTCTACATTTCCTCTTCGACCGATGCAGTTGGGAGTTGAGTTCATTTTAGCACGCAGGACACTGGTGACATCCCAAGCCACAACAGAAAACATATGCGCACGAGAGGAGAGATGCAGGTCGCCCAACGCATATTCATGTTCGAACCAAGAACCCACACCTCTCCTGTGCCAAAAGGATACTCGGTCGTGACAGAAATGGGGAAAACGGCAGTGACTGCAGTGGTGCAGGCATGGTAGGTATGCCATTGCTTAAATTGATGGAAAGGAATGAACGGGGAAAAACAAGGAAAAAGAAAAAAAGGAAAAAAAAAAGTGAACATAGCATGCTCATTCCTTCATCATAAGCCATACTACGTTCGATATTGTCACACATTGCCATGGGAATGATGATTCGCATTCCATTCAAACCATTCCAAATGGTGCAACGAAATCAACTTATTTGAGGGCTTATTGAAGTTGACAACATTCTAGTTTACTGAACATACAGTTATTCCCATAAATTGTCTCCGAGGCCGTATGCTTTTACAGGTAGGCAATTATTTGATGAGAGGATCAGAACATGACCCAGCTTTCTTCAGAAAACATCACACGTAATCGTGCTTTATACGGATTCTTTAGCTTCATAACAGCTCGAAGAAGAAAAATATCCATGTGAAGAACAATTACCTTGCTCACATGACCGCAACCGTCTCCTTTTGTGGAGCTCCATTTTGCTGGGCAACCAACGGAACCTTTTCTTGACCATCAGCATGTTTCTTCTCTTGAACCGCCACCACCAGCGTCTCTCGATTCCCTTGCTTCTCAACTTCGACTTGGGGATGGGATCTTCCACTAGCACGTATGAGATCTCGGATGGTTGTTTTCAGTTCTTTGTCCTTCAACAAGGATTCTAATGTCACATGCACACCTGTGTTTCAGGGACAGTAGGACAAAGGAATTAATCACACCGTGACCAAGATCAGCCTTCCCTTCTTTAGGAAAAACAAAAACAAAGGGAAAAACATCAATCAATTGATTGGTGTTATGATCAAATCCACCCCGCTTTGACGTGTTCAGAGGAAATTCAAAATCAGGTTCTGAAATTGCTTGTCAACTATAATTGTTAGGAGTCTGGAATTGCATGTTCGTGTAACTAAGCGACCTGTAAGTGAGTAAATATCTAAGCCATTAATGCAACCATTCAAAGTTGGAGTACTTGATAGGTACAAATAACCAAAAAATGAATGACCTACAGAACAGAGTTACTTGCAAAAGAAACAAGTCACCAAGAAAAACACAAAATTGTAGGTTGTCCCCTAATACAAATTCAAGATTAGAAATGAGGATATTCGTGCAAAACTGGGGGTGGTTCCAATTGAAGAAAAAACGAGAGAATGTCGTCTAAGGTGGTTTGGGCATGTGCAATGTTGGCCCATTAGTGCACCAGTTAGGAGTGAGGTGATTAATGTAGCAACAGTTAAAGAAGGATAGGGGTTGGTCAACTACCTAAGACTTGGATGCAAGTTATAAGGAAGGACATGAGTGTTTTAGGATTCGATGAGAGTGCTGCCTCACGTAGGGGCAAGTGGCATCAAAAGATTCATGTTAATGACCCAGCGTGATTTCTTGCTTTTGGTTCCATATAGACAACCCCAAAACATTGGGATAAAGGGCTATGTTTGTTGTCGCTGTTGTTGTTGTTGTATAAGATAAAGGTCCATTTTCAATTTCACTAACAGATAAATAGGGAGACAATACTAAAGGAAGCAGTCCATCTAATGAAACAAAATAGGATTATTCAATATGTACATGGTTAGAAGGCCATCTAATGAAGCTGCTGGTCATCATGGCAATCGAACCAAAAGTTGTGTTTCAAATTAATTTACGGTGAGTCTACTAATTTTATTCAACACCGCTCCAAAACAAGTGCATTTTCTGGCCAACAGCTCCATTAGCTTCACATTTTAAATGATGGAAAGACCAGAGTGTGAAGCCACATTTGTATTGAGGATCTTAAATTGTTTTGAAAAATGAATTCCTCGAGTAATCTCCAGCATGTCCATCAGGTCCAAATAGGGGGAAATCCCTTGAACGAAAGGAACATGTACCATGCTACAAGCAAGAATATTGACTGATCTTAGCATCTCGGTTTGAATAAATATTAAATTTCCGTGTTCATACATATACAGACAAAACAAAAGGAGGATTTTGCAGTGTAAATGGTACCCAGTATGTTATTTTGAAAACCTATAACTGGCTTTAAAGGAAATCTGAAGACACTAAAAGCACTAAATGGGAATAAATTTCCTGCACAGAAGGATCACATCATATGCAGCAAATGAGGACACTAGTTAGCATGTATGAATATATATACACCAAAGATTGTTCAATAAAAATAAAATAATATTTTTACGTACGGTATCGCCAATAGTGCTTCGGATTTGTGGGATCATTGATCGTCTCTTCCACTGAAGGGCGTTTCGTGTATTCTTCTCTCAGTGCTAACAAATCCTGAAAGACGAAAAACATTTAAAATCTAAATTTTTCTGGTTCATACTCTTGTACTGAAATGCTCAAAAACAACAAAATACTATAGCGAAAGGCAGAGTTCTGAAAATCAATACATTAAAATGAAGTGGGCGTGCACAAATGTAGAATTCTAACGCATTAAAGTCATCTCAAAGCTTATAACACAAAAATATCAACTGTTATAAGGTTGTGCAGAAAGAGACATCAACCATGCACATGCACTCATCATGATACCTGGAGTGGAAAAATTGCCCACATAGATGGAGATTCAACATGCTGCCTTAGGACGAAATATGCAATTTCAGGGACACACTGGCTGGGAGGCAACTCATTAGACCCCATCACACACTTATAAAATCGGCATCTTCTTTCTTCATCTTCTTCCCACCAAGCACGGAAGGTGGAGCAATCATGGCATGATGGAGCACATACCTGAAACACATACCTTATCAGCTCAACAATAATATGCTCACTGACAAGCAAGGATTCAGCAAAATTTAATTAGAGGTATATAACATAAGAGAAAGGAAAAGTTAATGTTTAAAGACCTGTTGCAATTTCTTTATGTTTTATGAGTACTTCTATCATATCAATGTATATGAAATTAGAGCTTTTTAATTTACAATTATTTGTAGCTTCACCAAATCGTATCAGCCAATAAAATGGAATGTTATGCAGAGTTGAATAAATTACTCGTAATTCGGACGTAAGTCCTGCATCTCAGCATTATTTGATTGGACCTTACCGTCATATAGCTGTACTGAGAAGGAATGCCAAACTCTAAACCGGGTTCACTTGGCATACGCTGGATCCGTAAACCTATCAATCCCAATTCTTGCATAACCTGTATGTAAGCCATTCAGCAAAAAATTACAATTTTTAATGAATATACATTTGGAATTAGCAAATGAAGGCAACGTTCAAAAGCTTACAGGATGAACACAGGAAGGAATAAGGCCTAGATCTTCCCCACATGCAAGCATGTCCGAGGAGTTCAACAGAGCAGGCAGAGTCTTTAGAGCATTCAGGCGCCAAAGATTATCTTGCCGGTGGAAATAGTAATCATAATATAATCGTCTGAGGACATTTTTGCTGCATTACAAGACAACCAGTAAGAGGTGCAAATTTTCTGAGGAATCTTGGATTTTACAACATAAAATGCACAAGAAAAATTAATAATATCAGCAGAATATTTAATTGAGAAAATATGCTTTTATCTGGAAATATAATTATTATTTGAGTAACATGCAACGAGAAAAACAAGCTGACATCCCATCCATGAGGAAAATTCAACTACCTGTGATCATCTAAGTCTTTAAAACTTGATGTATCTTCAAGGTTGAAACGAGGATAAAATTTGCTAGCATCTTCTGGATCTCGAATAAGAACTATATTCTGCAGAATAATTACTCACACAATACGGGGATGAGGACTTGCAATTACATTGTAATTCAACACAAACAAAACCACAATTTACAAACATTTCTTCCAGCAAAGGGAATAGAAGAAAGACAGAGCATGAAACCTGACTTCTGTTCATTAACCATTACCTGAAGAAGATCAAAGAGATTGCGCCGTATCTTATCCTCACTGTCCAGCGACGAGTTGTCTGCAATTGACTTCAGCTTCAAAGCAATTTTCTTTTCTGTGTTGCAATCCTCCTTGAACTGGAATAACATTGAGGAGAAAATATCATCACATCAAGCTAAGGTCTGTTACAAAATGTAGACACCAAAGTTAAAGAAACAAACAAACTAAAAAAGGGGAGATAAAAAAAACATATATGAAACAAAAGGATTCAGTTATTTCTGTTTAAAATAAGTTGGTACTAATGCATTATTGCTCCTAGAAGCTGTGGTACATGGAGTGCATATGCGTTGCTTTAAAAGTCTGCTACAAGAGAGGTTTAGCCACAGAAAAGAAGGCCACTTATGATCCAAGAATTTTGACAAAAGAAAATTTGGAAAACATTTTTCAGCACAAAAAGAGAAAAAAAAAAAAAACTGATATCTAGCACTGAAGAATTCTTCTCACCTCATAACGCTGCTTCATAAATTCATTCAGAAAGTTTGAAGCAATGAAAGTCCAAGAAGCTCCAAATTGCTCCTGAAACATGGGAAACAAACATAAAAAAGACAAAAAATATATATATAAATAAAAATATATATCAGTTAAAATGGACCTACGCTCAAAGAAACATAAATTCATATAAAGAGTACATCATTTAGAAACCATTAAAAACAGCAGAGCGACCTGTAAAAATTTTTCTTGAATATATGCATGGCTTAAGCGATCAAAGTCCCATATTCCTTCTCTTTCAAGCTCTGCCTGTGACAAGGCATTATATTTTTTTAATTGAATAAAGCAGTGTAATCCTCATTGATTTCATAGAACTAATCGGTATAGGAAGACATGTAGACCTGGCTTAGTGCGATAGATGGTCGGAATTTTCCCACTAAACCTGTCATAGCATGATCAGGAAGCTCCCATATTCTAAAGAAACCCAGTATGTGATCAATCCTGTAAGCTGTGAAGTACTTTGCCATCTGCAAAACAGAAAAGGAAGAATCACGTTATCCTTACCAAGCATGTGATTAAGAGAAAATAACGGTGTTAATCATATATATAGTGCAAGCACGCAAAGCACAAAAAGAAATAAAGGCATGAAACCTGAGTCAAACGTCCGCGCCACCAAGCATAGTTGTCCTTTGACATTTCCTCCCAATTGTAGGTTGGGAATCCCCAATTCTGCCCATTTTTATCAAAATAATCGGGAGGTGCTCCAGTAGATGTGTTCATGCGAAACAAATTTGGATACACCCAGGTATCCACGCTATTTCTGTCAACGCCAATAGGCAGATCTCCTTTCAAAATCACTCCTTTCCTTCTCGCATACTCCGCTGCTTCTGATAACTACCAGCTCTTTATGTTAACAAATAACACAAAACCACGAGTTCCAATTGTATAAGAAAATGGGATATGGAGATAGGTTCAACTTACTTGCAAATGTAGATGAAACTGTATATAATAGTGGAAACAAATTATATCATATTGAAGACTACCTTTGGAGACGAGCTTCTCAAGCTGTGGAGATGGGAAAACTATAGTTAATGGTTGTAAGCAGAGATTAGTAAACCAAAGAAAATAATTTTGAAGACGAAGACAAGAAAAACATATGCATGACTACCTTGTCTTTCGAAAATGAAGAAAAACGACCCCATTGACTATGATCGGATGTTTCAAAGAAGTCCCGCAAAAAACAGAATGCCGCATAAGGTTTCAACCAATCCTTTACCAGGAGCAGAATCAGAATCAGATTAAAATTCAATAACTACCAATTAAAATAAATTTATGGATTCTCCATGATATACAGTAGTTTCGAGGGAAAAGCGTGTATAACCTCATTTTCAGAAAAATATTCCTGAAAGGAACTAGAACTTAGTATCGAATTCTTTTCTACAGCAAAAATTTTCTTAGCAATTGAAAGCTTTGTAGCCATGGTAGCCTCATAATCCACGTCCTGCACAAAAAAATTAAACCTTCATATGAAGCTCAGATAGTGCTGAAATGAAACATATTCTGAAACCACTTTGACAATGAGCAAGCAAGCTACGAGTGATGCAATTAGGAATGTGGACAATTTAAAGGCTAGTAGTGCATAGATGAACTTATACACTTTCTTCATTTTTATACCTCTGAAAAAAATGGAAATCATGGGTTTTGTATGAGAAAAGAATGCGTCTATCTTTAGAAGTGACCAGCATGTCAGGCAACCAACATTGTCATCAATGAACTATCCAGTAGCACCAGTAACATGTAAGTTGGGCATCGACCATGCAGCACATCTAATGGTGTAACGACTACACTTAAGATAAACCCAATCAGACAATTATATTTTAGTGTAAGAAGCCTTTTACTGCACCGACCAATGAAATTTGTCCCAATTTAATTTATTTTGCAACTCCAAGTCACCCAAATCAGAAATCATGCATTTTCATCCACCTCCCTTACCTTCGTGTCCTTTCTTCAAACTCGTATCCAAGTTTTTAAGGTCTATCCCTAGCCTTTGCTCTTTCTAAGAAAAGAGTAAAAGGTAAATGTTTCCGCCTTTTAAAAATGTGTCTTGGTAGGGTTTGTATTTGCAAAAGGGTATATTGTATTGGGTTTAGATTTTTTTCAATTTAAAATAGTCTTATTGTCAAAAATTCTGTTTTAGTTCAATATATCCTTTTCTTAAATACATATGATCTTGACATAGTTAATTTCCTCTCCGTGATAACAAGCTAAGGAGCCTGTGCAGCCAAACCATGAAGGCGAGGCAACACAATATAAGCTGTCCAAGGCTATAAAAATATCAACTTCTACGTGCATCTCATAAGAATCAAAATAGAGACAACCTTCCCATTCAGTTGCTCTTTTGCCTTCAAAATTTCTTGCTGCAAAAGTAAAAGGGAGAAAAGGAAGGAAAAAAGATACTATATCAGATTACAAGCACTTAGAATAAAACTGAATGACAATATAAACGCAAGCATATTATCATTAAAGTTCACATAACAAATATAAAAAAAAATGACTACCTTGATCTCTTTTGGTATATTTTTTGAAATTGCTTCTACTCTTAGGTATAATGGATGAAGTGCAAATACAGAAAGAGAGCTGCATGGCCAAGAAGATGAAAAGGAAAACAACATTCCAATTTTAAAGCCAATATCATAATTAAAATCTTCACAAGCACTAAATTACATAGAACCAATCACAGATCATATGCGCCGCATGGGTTGCTGGAAACTTAATATGAAAGGTGGTGTCATACCTGTAAGGATATGAATCCCACCACATCCCATGTACAGAAGTATCATTTATTGGTAAAAGCTGAACTAAATGAAACCCAGACTCAACAGCCCAATCAACAAGCAACTTTAAGTCCAGGAATTCTCCTACTCCAAGATCAGCTTCTGATCTAACAGAAAACATGGGTATTGCAACACCAGCACCCCGCCAAGGCATTTCCTGGCAGAACAAATCAATAACTTATACTTTCCTCTTGAGTCCCTGTTTTATACATAAGAGTTAGATCTAATCAAAACTCTATATAACATACTCGCATCATGCCATCTGAAAGGGATATGAAATTCGGCTGATCTTTTGAGAAGTCAACAGCTAACTCACGGTTTGAACCAATCTCTAGAGAAAAGTTGCCTGTCCTTCCATATTTACAGTACTTATATGTGGAAGAAGCGTTAAGGGAAAAAAAGGGGCAGAGAGCGAATATACTGGAATACAAAGCTTAAAGTAATTATCAGGGATATTAAACTAATGAAGGCAAAGATTTGACAAAGGATATTTTATTGGAAAATCCTCCCTTCGCATCAGACAGTCTGCCTGCCAAATGTATTCACCAGCATAACTAAGTCGTAGCCCATCCTGTACTCTCCAGTGCCCCAGATTTGTTAGGCTACCAATTACATAAACCTGAAAAAGGATAGTGTCACGAATCTAAGCATTTCCTACCAGAAAAGTTCATATATATATATATATATATATGCACGTCAACAAATACTCAGTTAAGGAAGGAAAATTACTGCCGTATCTTCTTCAACATTTGGGCAGCATATTCTAAATTGGACAAGGACTGTATCTGCTAGGACAGTTAGAACATACAATCACATAAAACAGATAACACAACTGTTCCCAACATTTTGAAAGGAAACAGAATAACGTTCAAATTGAGTAGAAATACCTTCCTTTCTGAGCTGATTTTGGATGATTCCCAGTGGTCTCTCTACATCCAGATCCCAAGTTTGGTGAAAGATGACATTTCTGAAAGCACTTCTAAAAGGGAGAGCATCGGAACCAGTCTGAACATGATCAACAGAAATTTCAGATGGATTAAAAACAGAAAGGAAAAAAATTAGTAGTTAGCTCAATAAACCAAACACTAATGAAGTTCTTATTGCAATCAAAGTTCCAAGAGATTAAAGAAGTTTATATGAGAATTTGATTCCATAGAGCTTGCATAAATGTTGCATTGGTGTGCATAGGCAGATAGAATATGGAGCTTATATTAGATAAAGGGATCGGATCATTATTTCCCTCACCTTCCCAGCAATCAAATGGTACAATGAGGAAATCAGATACAAAATTAATTGACATCCAGAACAGTGGAAAGCCAATTGTAAATGGCTGTAGAAGTGCAGTCTGGGAAACGTAGTAAATGGGGGAATCATCTAACTGAAAGCAAATTCATCAATATAACACATCCACAATAAAGTAGAGCCTTTCATAGCTGAGCAACCTCGTAGGAAGAGTAAAAAAAAAAATTTGAGGGTGGGTACAGGAGAATCATAGAGCTCAGAATGCTGCCTCAGTTCTAAGATGATTGATTTTAAAAACAAAGGAGAACCTTGTCTTACTCGAGGCATAATAATTCTCTACATGCATATTTAGGCATTAAAATTCATTTTTCTCATTTATTTTATAAAGAATTAAAAGTCATTTTGCTCATTTATTTTGGGATAAAGGGAGTATGAAGGTTGCTCCATTTCTGCAAACTCCCTTTGTCTGGTCAAATATCTTCTCACTGACGAAGAATGTTGACAGCAAAAGCATAAACGAAAATGTTGAAAACAAAATCATTTAGAAACTGATAAAACTAACGAAGACAGCACCCAGTAAAAGTGATATGAAATTCCACTTAAATAGGAAGAACCAAACAAGCACGCGAGTAAAAGGGGGGCCAGAAGCTCTCACCTGCCATAGGTCATGAAGGCACACCAATGCTCCATCCTGAATCCCTTCAGCTAGAATCAATTTACGCTTGTTTCCCATCTCCCATCTCAGGACGTTTCTTTCATCATCCACCAGATAATAACTGTACTCGCATACAAACCCCTTCGGAACTGTAAGATTTCCAGACCATATAAGCTCGGTACCATTATGAGTAGGGAACAGTAGCAGTCCCTTCTTCACATTCCATGAACCCAGGACTATTTCAGAGCCGCATACGAGCAGGCTCTGACCCCAATTAGTATAGTATGGTATTCTGAAGGTCACATTCACTGATTTGGGGATAGACTTATTCAACCCCAAACTCGCCATTTCTGCAAGAAAGGAATCAGCACTAGATAATATTTCTCAAAATCTATCAAACCCAATAAACTTGGGAGTGAAATTCACAAAACAAAATCAGACTGTATCGTAAAATTTGAAATCGATATTTGCTTTAAAGAGGATAAATCGCGGAATACCCAGAATGAACGAAACCTAGAATTTTGACCCCGGAATGCAAAATTCCCAGATTCTTGGAAAAACCCCAGGTGAACCCAGTTGTGATTTATATCAATATTTAACCAAACGCAACCAAAAAATCAGATGAAGATTTTATATAATGACATCGGAGAAGAACAAACGAATAGAGCTGAGCACAGATGAGGACTTTGATAACGGGATGCGACATTCCTAGCTCCTTGAAAACCCCAAGTGAAACCAGTTGCGATTTATATGAAAATCTAACACTACAGAACCAAGCTCAGATGAATATTTTATATAACCACTCTCACCTTCTTCAGTGAAACAGAATGGCGAGTCCAACAAGAACGACGTCAGGGAAGGAAAAAAAAAAAAAAAAAAAAAAAAAAAGGAATCTAAAGAACAGGAAATTGTTGGGTTCTCAGAATATAATTAGAAAATTCACCTTTGACAGTGAGAGTAGAAAAATCAGGGATCACTTCTTTTTCTGCAGATTTTTCCTTCCTTCGCTGGCCGGGGAACGTGAGGATACACCTAAACAGAGATGGGAAAATTGAAGGTGGGGAGAGAAATGAGAGGTGTCCCTCGGATCTCGGTAGATATTTCTGAAGGATTTTGTCTTTTTGATCTACAAATAACAAAGAATCTGAAAAAAGAGAGAGAACAGAAAGAAGGTTCTTCCACGGGAACAGGACACCAACAGACGCAAAAATGTACCGATTTGTAGCTGCAAAAAATTAGAACGAAACCGAACCCGAAATGTTCCAATCAGATAACAGAATGTAAAATGGTTTTTATAATGTTTCTGGTAAATATTTTTATGTATTAGTAGAAAATGTTTGAGACTGTATTCTCTAGATTTCCCAAGGTTTAACACCTTTGATTTGCTACGGAACTAATAATTTGATTTTCAAAGGGTTGAACCAGTAATCTCGAGACATAGTCGGTGGCTCGTGGCTTCTTGAGGAATGTTGGAATCGCAAGTTAATTGTCTTCCAAGCAGGGGCATGGAACGGCAGCCCCCTCCTCACGAATACTTAAGATGAATGTTGAGGCTTTCTTTATTATTGGCATTACAATTAATGGTATCAATACCCTGATCCGGGATCATCATCGAAGAGTCATATTTACTCTTATTGCTTTTAAGAAATAGTGAAATCTATTTGGTTTGCACTTTTTTGAGCCAAAGATTTTGGTACGACGCCCAAACTCCAAATAAAACTAAAACCTTAAAAAGTTGTCCATTTCATGAACCTACCTTTAAACTTTTTTAGTAAAACAACATCATTTTGAGATCTGAACTTTTCCCCAAATCTTAGATTCTCTTTAATTGTATCTCAAGCCCAGATTTTAGATACGAAAAATGAAAAACCAGCTCTTAATTAAATGAAACCAAACCTTGAAAAAAAAAATAGACAAAAACTTTAATTCTAGAACTACATTGCCGGGCGGGCACCCTGTTTTCAACTCGAAGCATTAGTCAGGCTAGGAAAAATTTAGACGTGGCGTCTAAGTTGGAGGCGTGACGGTAGTATATTCTTGGTTTATTGCTAATGTTTGGCTTTTTGCCGACTTGCACTGTCAGACTTCTTGTGAGATGAATGAAGGTGGTCACAAGTGGCAACTAGAGCACCTGAATTTTGAACTTAGCTCTCACACCTTTTGTTCTTTCAACTTTATAGGCTTGCATGGCATGGACTTCCCATGAATTAATTTGTTCCAATTCAATCTTTTTCCCTCCTTTTTTATGGGAGCTTTTTTTTTTTTTTTTTTGGATGCATAGCATTCTACGTCTAGGGATGGAGTGGCAATGACTTACAAACTATAATAAAATTTCAAGATGAGTAGGGTCAACACTCTTCAATGTGTATATGGTGTGCCACAGTACAGGCCCGTGCTAACACAATCGAAAACAATGTTGTTTTGGAAGTTTTCACTCGAGCGTACTTGAAAGTTTAAGTAAAACATTTAAGGGTGCTATGAACCGTGCCGGGACACTCGCACATCTCCTTCTGTACAGTTATCTTAAGTTTTCAGAAGTGCCTGTAATAGAGAGCAACAATCCAACAGCATAGCAAACGTCACGTTGCTCAGCAGATGGAAAGATTTGGAGTTCAAACTAAAAATAAAATTACACTTCGTGGGCTTGAAACGATGAACAAAAAGGCAATGATACAACATTTCTATTTTCCTTTCGGCATTAATTTTTCAGCATAAGGGACATCATACACTAAACAGCAGCAGGTGTAAGTCACCAAGAGCCTGCCACCTCCATGGCTTTGACCTGAAACCGAACCCGCTTGCTGCAATTTTGTATATAATATGTACACTCGTGCACATAAACAACACATATCCACTATGATGGATGTACAACACGCCTCCTTTTGAGTGCTCCAACAACAAACCTCCCGTAGTAGTCCGCACGTGCAATTTTTGAACTAAATCATACATGAGAAGGCCAGCCAGTAGCAATGGATGACAACCTGATTGCCTCAATTTCTTTCCACTGCTACAAATGTAATCCGAGAGCTAAAAGAAGTGGGAATAACCATAGATGTGCCGCAAGGATACCTACAGGAGCTGCAGCAAAATGCTTGCAGGAAATGATTTATGATTTATATGAATATGGTATTTTTTAAAGAATTAACTGACTGCATCTAAGTTACTAATGGCATGTTTAGTTCATGGTAATAGCTAATCCATTCCTGATATATTCTTATGAAATAGCTATTACCTCATTTGGATCACATCAAAGCTTGGAATAGCTACTTCTATTCAAAATTACCATTCCCTACAAGGCCCATGAGAACTACTATTCCTTTTGAAATGACAATTACTCCATTCCACGAACCAAACATGCCATAAGTATTGACAGGCAAACAAAATTAATTTCTAGGATGGTTCACTTCTGACTTTGTCGATTGAATACAATCAAGTGGAATCAGAATCTGATATAACGAAAAAAGATTCATTCAAAAATCAACTAGAAAGGAGACAAAATTAACAAAGGTGGGTAGAAAAACTTATTAGATACCAGAGCCGAAAGAGTCGTGCTAAGATTCTTGTATACTCACATGAGGATGGAAATGGTGGCATTGATGGCCTTGCATGAGAAGACTCTGCGTCATATTTACTCTTTGACGGGGCCTGACCACCAGAAAACGTTACACTTGGCCAGGGTCTTGATGCGGGAGTTCGATGTGAGACAGAAGGTGGGGGTGGTGAAACCGCAGAACTGTGTGGAGACATCATGGGTGTAACAGCTGGTGCTTGAGGCTGCTTTCTGGCCTTCCCTGTAGACCCCCCTTTGTTGCCATTGCGGCAACTGGGAGGCCTAGCATTGTAACTATTCACAGGTCCACGCAAGCTCTTCTGAGGTCTAGGCGAACCATTCTCAATCCCATGAACAGATCCAGGTGCACTTGCCGGAGAGAGATGGGGATTGTGATGATGCTGGTGGTGGTGGTGGTGGTACTGGTGTGTAATATGGGGTAAAGGAGTTGGGGCAGGTGAACCATGTCGTTCACCGCCATGAAGGGAATGTCGTAAAAAAGATGAAAGACGAACTTGTTTAACTCTTCCAAATACTGTGTGATTCAGGCCAAGGTTTCTTGCATGAGAATCCGTAATGGTTTGAGCCAACTGCTTTAACCTCGTTGTAGACGGTGTATTTCCAATTGCGAGTAAAACAGAGGACTGGACTGTTGTAGGTGGAACCACTGTTGAGCCTTTCAAATTCGTCAAGCTAATATACAGGTTCTGCAATACTCAAAATATAAAGCCCATAAGTTTAGCTATATAATTATCATCATCATTATTATTATTATTATTATTATTTTGATAGACTATGAATAGTTTACTAAGAAAGGAGAGAGTACATGGGACAGGATAAGAGATCCTCCTAGAGTAGAACATTACAGGACAGAAATGCCTAAAAATAACAAAGTTACATAAGAAGCGATTTCCAATCTCTTTAAATATCCTTAATTCCTATCCCTTGGACAAACCTCATGCCAACCCAAACAGATGAAAGCAAAGTAGCTCCATCCCAAACACAGTCTGGAGTCATAGGCTTTAAAGATTTTTGTTGTTTCTCTCAAGACTTATTCTCCAGACAACGGCAAATAATGACCCAGTACTCTTCTCATGTTTCCCAAAGTCCCCACAAGCTGTCAGGGGGAGGGCAGCAACAGATTTTAGGGTAAACCCTATACAATGGCTCCAAAGATCCAAAGAGCTTACTCAAAGGACCTGATAAGGGACAATACAAGAAAGTTTCTACACACTACTAACACAACAAACATACATACATTGATAGGGCTTGGTGGCCTCTCATTTGTAAAAGATCAGTGGTGTCTAATGAACCACTGTCCAAGCAAAAATGGGGAAAAATATGCAAAAGGCAGAAACATAACATATGCACACAAAAGACGCGAGAGAGCCTGGTATAGGTACTGAATAATATGCACAAAAATCTCGTTTGTGTCTCAGGAAAACCAGGCTCATGTGATGGGGGTAATTAACACGAAGTTTAAAAAAAAATTAAAGGGGAAAAATGAGAGAAAAAATGTCCAAACCTCATATCGCGCTAGGTGCAAACCCGATTTCAGCTGAATCGTCAGTTCATCAAAATTTTCTTGTATTTGATAGATAGAGAAGTTCAATGTAAAATTGAATAAAATTTGCACTTTCTGCAGAAGAAATGCACTCTGCCGAGGGTTCACAGCAAATCCCCCTGGAAACTTCAGCACCTCAAATTGGAATGGGTATCCAAACAAAGCTGTAGTCAAGCGGAGATATGATTGGCGAATAACTAGAGATTCAAAAGAGGCCCTGATCAAGCTCTGGGCAGTTGCAGATACTTCTGAATATTTTGGATCAGGATTGACCGCAAAGACAACCTCAGTTATATTTGATCCAAATGAAGGCTCTAGCGATATAATGACCACCTGGTTCAAACAAGGCACCATAAGAAAAATAAGAGGAAAATGGTACAATAGTCAGAAAAGAACTAAGATAACCTTACATTGGTGGTGGGAATGTTTATCTCATCAAAAATGTCATTTACAAGCTGCAAGATATTGTCTTCCAGCAAAGAAACTGGCTTCTCAACTTTGAAACTTGCTACAATGTCATGATCTGGAAACGTAGACGACATTAGTCACTTACCTATATAAGCGTGAAATGTATAAAAGAAGTTGAATGATAACCTGAAAAAGATTGGAAACCAAATAGAAATCGAATGATAACCTGAAAAGATTGGATACATGCATAATATAAAAATTTCACATAAATCATAGAATAACAGGCCTATTCACCTTTTCATTTGCCTCAGCCACACTTTTTAATATTACATATGGCCACAGCGTTGGAGGTAGCACAAAAAAGAGATGGGGATGGAAAAAGATAGTATAGGCACTCTACTCAAACGAAAAGAAAGAAAAAGTCCTACTTAAAAAGAAGGGGGCTTTTTTGTAGAATGCAACAAAAGCAGCTGACTTAAGTAATTATCTTATATTGAAAACTCTTAGTTCGGCTTAATCAATGTAAAGAAACATGTGACAAGAGCACATAAGTGTAGATAATTTTTTGATGAACATAAAGGCAAAGACCAACAATATAATGGGAAGCACTGTGGATCAATCAATCTCATAATAAAAAAGATAGGTACATTATACCACCACATGTAAAATAATAGAAATAGGAGGTATATATAAGGCAGCCTAAGCAATTAGGGAACCTTGTCCTTCAACAAGTATTTTGTGGTAAACTACGTAATGGAGGTTGTGCATCAGCTAGATAGCTGCAACATATTTGAAAGCAGCATGAACCTATAGCACAGATAAGCCCAATGGAACCACACCCAACTCAAATTTGCAGTAAATTGTAATGTATGTGTGTGCATGCCAGTGAGTTTGCAGGGGGATAAAGAGAGTGAAACACATTTAAGATGACAAGCATTCGCTCAAGGCATTGTCCCTACACCTTCTATATTTAATAATATTAAATGCTGGTCTCATAGAGCCGTTATTTCGCCAAAAAGTGGATATGAATCCGATAGTGAACTATTCAAATTAGGTTTTATGCAATGAATGCACGAAGCCTGGACCTGTTCATGAAATAGTACCGTGAGAGATCCCATGTCATAAGAAAACAAAAGAAACAAATAAAATGATTTCCTTGGGAAAAAAATTAGTGATTATTCTATCACCAAGCTTGCCTACACCAAAGAAATGAAGGCGTTTACACTGTTGGGGGGGGGGGGGGGCAAAGGCACCATATAGTCTCTACAACATAGTACAGTCCAAAAAGGCATCAATATTAAGAAATTTAAATCATTTAAAAGTATAATTATTATCCAGGAAAAATGCTTGTAAAAGAGTTTTAACAGTTCAGGAAATATTCTGACCCCAGCTGGTTTCCTGCCTATCTCACATTAATTTCCTCATGCCATCTTGCTGTAACAAGCATGATTAAAGTTTGTTTCAGCAAATTATGAAGGTAGAAAGAGCCCCAGCTCACAACCACCGAGTTTCCACCCTCAGTCAAGGTATCAAGAAACAAGAAACAAGAAATCAATATCTATTGCAATTCTAATATAAGCAAGTAGCAGTCTACACAAAACAACCCCATTTAGAAAACTGAAATTTTCATACTGATGCCCCATCAGGCTATTAAGTATTCATAAACCCATTTCCTCCCAACAAAATCTTACAACCTTGGGCCCAGATTTGCCAAGTTTTCAGTGCATAAACCAATCATCAGTGAATCACAATAAGCTAAATAGATTTATAACGACACATTCCAAGGAAATATAAGCACAAAAAATATAAACAATAAAATTCAAACTTATACGTACACAATTATAATTCACCTTGTAATCTTAAAAGGTAGGTCTAGGTTCATACACTAACATGTCCACAACTAAAAAATTCCCAAACTCTTTACAGTAATATTATTCAGCAAAGCGCTCTTCAATTGGAAAAACATAGAGGAAACACTAAGAAAAAAAACTTCAACGCTAAAACCTTTGTGCAACTAATAAAAATATTAAAAAAGCCTAAAATCTTACATTACTCTAATTAGCCCAAAAAATATGAAATAAAATATCTAATTGGGAATACATCGACTATGCCAAAACAGTGTAATTTCCCAAACCGATTTTTTTTTTTTTTTTTTTTTGAAAACTTCAATTCTAACACCAAACCAAACCAAAAAAATCGCTACTCAAATATCACAAATTATTAGCCTGCGCTATTCGACCTGCAGTTTCTTAGGATGCAAACAAGGACTCAAATAAGCATCATCAACAACCAAAAATAAAAATCCTCCAAGACCCTGATTCCTGAATTCATACGCAATTACTACAAAGCAGATCCGCTACTAATTGACAATGCCAGTAACAAGTTGAACTAAATCAATTATTCGGAGTACGACAAATCGCACCTCGGAATCGGGAGTCCGGATCCAGATTCGACTGATCCGCGCTGCGCAAGAAAGGGGGGAGCCAGAAGATAGCGGGGAGCACAACAGCGGCCGAGAACAGCAGAACCAGGGCGCATCGGAGCCCGAAGAACCGCTGACTGGTGCAGCGGCTCCCGGCATTATGGTCGGAGGATTCCGAGGCCGCAGCGGTTGAAGAAAGACCATGCTCTTCGTGGACCTTGCCCATGGGAAATGTGGGTCGATTCCGCTAAACCCCATGACCACGAGCTGGGGCAGTTCCAACCATCTCCATGGATGCCTGCGAGAAAGAGAGAAGAGAGAGAGAGAGAGAGAGAGAGAGGGAGAGAGATTTAAAAATTTTCTAGGGCTTGATTGAAGAAGGGGTGGAGAGTGAAGTAACTTGTGCAAATCACTCTTCTATGCTCTTGGTAGTGGGCCTTTTTCCACGGTGGTTTATCCGTTTGTTTCTTTTTTATTATTATTATTGTTTTGATTTCTACTTTTTATTTTAATATTTCTTATTTTGTTTGATGTTCGACTAAAATTTTATAATTTTAAATAAAATAAAATAGGCTGAATAAAATTAATGATTTCTTTTAACCCTGCACAGAAAACTAAAAGTGAGTTTTATTAGTCTAACTTTAAAAATAACAATCAGTGATTTCTATAAAATAACTCTAAGAAAGTGTGTGATGAAGCTTCCCATCGCTTCTTCTTTATCAAACATGTTTACTTGTCTCCTTGTAACTACTAGTAATTTTATAAAATAAAGCAACGATGGCCTTGAGTAGGCTCATGTTAAATTTAACACAAACTTGTACTAACTTGCAAATTTAACATTATTTACGAACAAAAACAAATGGGAATTGGCAATTGCACAACACAAAATATATGAAACACAATGCGAGAAAAAATTGAGTCTAATGTAAGTATAATTCACTAATTAAGCTAATAGGCCCTTAAGATTATATATGCTTCAAATAGTTACGGACGCCTCCGTAAGGTCCACCGATTATTGAATCTAATTCAATAAAAACCAGCCCTATCACCATCTAATTTTGAATCTATTAATCCCTATGGCCTATAATATAGGAACCCCCCCCCCCCCCAACCCCCTTTTTTCCTATTAATACTATGACTCATACATCTTTAATTCTTCATTTGTTAATAAAATAGGCTGAATAAAATTAATGATTTCTTTTAAGCCAGCGCAGAAAATTAAAAATGGGTTTTATTATTCTAACTTTAAAAATAACTGTCGGTAGTTTCTAAAGAAAAGTTATCGAAAATAACTTTAAGAAAGTGTGTGAAGAAGCTTCTCATCGCTTCTTCTTTGTCGAACATGTTTACTTTGTCTCCTTGTAACTACTAGTAATTTTATAAAATAAAGCAATGACGGCCTCGAGTAAGCTCATGTTAAGTTTAACATAAACTCGTACTAGCTTCAAATTTAACATTATTCACAAACAAAAACAAATAGGAGTCGACGACTGCACAATACAAAATATATGAAACACAATGCAAGAGAAAATTGAGTCTAGTGTAAATATAATTCACTAATTAAGCTAATAAGCCCTTATGATTATATATGTTTCAAATAGTTACAAAAGCTTCCTTAAGGTTCACCGATTAATGAACCTAATCCAATAAAAAACAACCCTATCACCATCTAATTTTGAATCTATCAATCCCTATGGCCCATAATATATAACCCCCCCCCCCCCCCCCCCCCCCCCCTCCCCTCCCGGCATCCTTTTTCCTATTAATACTATGACCCATACATCTTTAGTTCTTCACTTGTATGAAATTTGAGTAACATATTGTGTGTTTGTTGCTTAAGTTCCCTTCTTGCTCTTAGTTTTTTTTTTCTTTTGTTGATTTATATGAAGAACTCTTAAACAACATGTTAATTTATATGTGGATTAAATGAACACCATCACAAATTCAATATTAAATATACCCTAATCAACAATAAAATGGACCATTAGCTTTGGGCCCATTAAAAACAAAAAGATTACACACACAAAAAAAAAAAAAAAAAATTGGATCCATCTAAGAAAGAATATACTTGCACCCCAATAACACAAACACATTGATGGAATAAAGTTTAACAAAGAAGATATGTTGACCTTGTAGAGCATATATCCTCTAGATACGGATCTTGATGTAAATATGCTTTGATCGGATGAGATTGAATAATTGATTAATAATAAAGACCATTTGATTCTCTTATGTTGCTATTGTCACCTTTGAATTAGGAATAGATTCTATTTAAAAGTAGTGAGTTGAGATTTTAATTTTGATCTTATGTTATTGATTCAACACATGTTGATCTAAAGAATTTGGGATCAAATCTCTGATCATACAACTCACAGAGGAGGAAATATTTAATAGACTCCACGATATTATGCACGTAAAACATTTACGAGAGTGATTAAAGCTGATTTACAACACCAAAAACTACATTCCTGTGATATATTGCCGACCTTATAATTTTTGTAAACATTTTGTAAATCTTTCACGTGTTTGAACTTATTGTTACATAGGCACTCAGACTAACCTATATCTATTTTTCAATTTGAAGGGGCGCGCCTAAAAGTTTATTAGTCATCTCACGTCCACACCAAGATAAATGAGAGGCCCATATTTTTAGCTACCCAAGTTTAAGATCAGCGACAATTTAATCTATGGCATTTAAATTTTCGGCTTTCGAGTTTTTAGAATTGACCAAACTAGTTCCTAACTCGAGGGATCCATTATAGATAGAAAAGTCTTGTGCAATGAATATTTAAATAATCAATTTAATGTAATAGTAATTAAGAGATAATTTTTGGAGATAAAAAGAGCGGCTAATCCAAATGGGACGGAAAGTATTGTGCGGACTGGTGCAAAAGGCTAACTGGGCCGTTCTTATTTAAAAAAATAAATGAGTTGGGCTTAGTTAATATTGTACTTTTGGGCCGAGGATTAATTTATAAACTGAGACTACATGGGCCTAATCAAACAAAAACAAGTTATATAAACACATAGCACAAAAATTACAAAGATTTTGGACCCGGAGTCCTCTTGAGGTGATAAATGCACTTTATATTTGACTGATTAATGGTCGTTAATGTGTATCAGAAATATATTGATTAGTTATTCAAACTTTACACTTATTTTATTTATTTAAAATGAAGCTTTTAAAAATACTGCAGTCCATCAATGGATAATCGTTACGTATATGAAAATATCTTAACAATTTATTGAAATTTTACACATATTATTTTACAAACTGCATTATTTTATGAAGTTTTACTTTAACATATTTGATAAGTATAAAACTTGAATAAATGATCACAATGATTTCATCTATTAGGCAAAATATTTTATATTTCTTACCCTAAATACTTAGGCATTTGGTTGTATTTAAAGAGTCTTCATGTCTCTTCCTTCCAAAATATTTCTAAATTCCAATAAAAGCAATGTTAAATATCTGCCAAAAAAAACATAAGCCCAAAAATACCCTCTTTTGGGCGATAAATATATTTTTCAGTGATATTAAAGGTGGGAAAAAAATAAATGATTGGAATTAATTAAATTTATAAAAGAATTCATCACTCCTTAAAATTCAGGTGATCGGGGCCGTTCTGCAACTTGAAATGCCTTAGGGCGTTAAAGTGCAAATATCGGAAGTGAAATTTGCAATTTAAAATCTTTAACCCCTCTCTCCTATTCGCTTCTGTCTATCTCTCTCTCTCTCTCTCTCGCGCCGAGGCGTTGCAGATTTCTTCCGGTTTCTCGAATCCGAGAAAGCTAGGGCTTTGTTTTCCTTGGGCACTTGCTCTCGATTTCCCTCTTTCTAGGGTTTTTTTTTTATTGGGTTCTCCTTCAAGCCATGGCCGGTAATGCTATAGTTTCGGACGAGGAAGGTGAGCTCTCGAGAACCCTGGTTCGTCCTTTTCAATCGAAACTCCGATTGATGATCAATTTCTTGAGAAACATTTGTGGACAAAATATGCAGATGACGTTGGGCTCGAGGAAGAAGAAAGAGAACCAGTTGACGGTGAGGAATCTGGTGGTCGGGATGAGGAAGACGACGAAGAGGAGGAAGACGGTGCGTTCTTGGATTTATCTCCAATTTTTTGAGCTTTTAGTTCGTCTGTAAAGTTTTTTATTTAGTTTTTCTGCACTGTTGTTGATCACTTGTGTATTTGGTTAGGATCTGCATGACTTGATTAGGGTTTCATATTCTTTCACGAAAGAACCCCATAATTAGGGTTCCTCAATGCCTCATAAGAAGAACTGTTCATTCAAATGTTTGTGTCTAAACTGACCGTACCTGTTTTAGTCCCTTTTGGTTGTTTAGGTGCTCGCGGATGCACTCACGTAGTGCCATTTCGCTTTTGATCTGGTTTGAGGAGTTTTATTTCGTTACTGGTTGGTTGTCAATATTTAAATTTAGTCAGATTTTTATTTAGATATTTCATGCGCTGTACTTTATTCCCACATACCTTTATCTGGGCTCATAATTTCATTGTGATGGTGAATGTATTTTTTACAATTTACCACTACGTGTTTTGCTATATCATGTTGTTTATAATTTTATTCTTCCTCTTCGGTAAGACGAGGGGCAGGATGAGTACGAGAAGGATGGATTCATTGTAGATGATATTGATGATGAAGAAGAAGAAGAACGGGAGGATGAAGCAGACAGTGATGATGAGAGGCAGAAGAAGAAGAAACGAAAGAAAAGGTGATGTTCCTATTTTGCGATCCACCATGGCTCTCCTTCGCTTCCTTTTTTGTTCTCTCTATATCATTGTGATCCACCTGCCACTTGTTGCCCAGCTACTTTTACCATCATGTATATCAAATCCTTGTAATTGCAATGTTGCACGGGTGTATTTATCAAGGGAAAAAAATCCTTTCCATTTGTCCATTTCAGAGAGTCGGAGAAGAATTATGTCCTTGATGAAGATGACTATGAGCTGCTGGAGGATAACAACATCACTGGCTTTCACCGGCCAAAAGCAGTGAGTTTTGTGATTTATTTGTAATTGCTTCTCTCCTTTTTATTTTATCTTTTTTCAATTCTCGTGCTTCCTTTTGGTTCATGTTCTCAAAATTAATCAGGAGAGCAAAAAGTTCAAGAGGCTGAAAAAAGCTCAAAGGGGCAGTGAGGAGGAACAATCTGGATTTTCTGATGAGGAAGAGTTCAATGGAATTGGGAAGGGTGGGCGAACTGCCGAGGAAAAGCTTAAACGCAGCTTATTTGGTGATGATGAAGGTATATATATATATATATATATATATATATATATATATATATATATATATTTGATGTTCCTCCCGTTAGGGTATTTTTTGTAAAGTAAATTTTTGTTAATGATATTAACTGATCTTGCTAACCCTTGACTTAGAACTAACCATACCATTTTTTAGCCCCACAACTTGAAGATATCGCTGAAGATGAAGAGCAACCAGAAGAAGAGGATAGGAACATGGGTGAGGAGGATGAGATGGCAGACTTTATAGTGGAGGAGGAAGAACTTGATGATGTGAGGTATGTTTTTCGGAATAAATAAATTCAGGTTTGTGACCATTCCAATCTCCTGATTCTATACGATGACTTTGTTGGGTAGACGGAAGAAGCTGAACAAGAAGAAGTTAAAGCAGGCACCTGGAGTTTCATCAACTGCTTTACAGGAAGCTCATGACATTTTTGGTGACGTTGATGAACTCTTGTTTCGCCGTAAGCAAGGCTTAGATTCAGGGGAATGGAAGGAGAGGAGGCTCGAAGATGAATTTGAACCAATTGTACTTTCAGAAAAGTACATGACTGAAAAGGATGACTTTATTCGGGAGGTTGATGTTCCTGAAAGAATGCAGGTTGTGGGATAAAACTTCCTTAATGTTTCGGTTTTTGTACTTCGCCCACATGAGGTTTGGTGTATTAGGATTTTGGCTGAAACTTATGGTAAACAAGCACGCACTCAAAAGGATTTCCTTTGTCCTAGTATTCCCCAGATTTCTCTTAATCCCTCATTTCTCAAGGGAGATGTATCCTGTTTACATCTTTTTCTGTATTTCGTAGACCACAAATGATTCCCTAGTAGCAGATGTGCATGCGTGTTTTAGGTAGATTTGAGGAGAATGATTGCAGACCAAATCATAGATGCAAACAGTTAATATGGGCCAAATTTGCCCTATGTTTGTCTTGGAGCTGTTACCTAAGCTCCTTCGTTTTGATAGTGTTCTCTCTCTTTCTTTCTCCCTCTCAATCATTTTTTTTTCAATAAAAATTGTAGATATCTGAGGAAAGCACGGGTCCTCCTCCAACTGATGAGATGAGTATAGAGGAGGAGAGTAGCTGGATACATAATCAGATTGCAACTGGTATGGTGCCTTCCTTGACGAGCAAGAAAGATGCACAGACAAATGAGGAAGGTCAAAATTCTTCAGTGAATGAGGATGCCATCATGAGATTCTTGGAATTTACACATATGCAGAAGTTGGATGTAAGTATTGAATTTCACATGCTTGACCTAAAATTTGCTGATCCACTCTTCATATTATTATACCTACTGTACTTTCCTTCCAGGTTCCATTCATTGCAATGTATCGGAAGGAGGACATACAGAGTCTTTTGAAGGACCTAGAGCAACATGAAGTGGGAAATGATAATCAGGAAATGCAGAAATTGAAGTGGCACAAGGTTGTGGATTTGCCTCTAACCTAGTAGATGAATTCTATTTCAGTAAAGTCAGATTTATGCAGTTTGAAAAGTTGAAATAAAGTGATCCATGGTAATTTTGTTACTCAACAGGTGCTATGGGCAATCCAGGATTTGGACAGAAAGTGGTTGCTTCTTCAGAAGCGAAAGAGTGCCCTCCAAATATACTACAATAAACGATTCGAAGAAGAATCCCGGAGAATATATGATGAAACCAGGCTTGCTTTGAATCAGCAGCTTTTTGAATCAATTAATAAGTCACTGAAGGCTGCAGAATCAGAAAGAGAGGTTGATGACGTTGATTCTAAGTTCAATTTGCATTTTCCTCCTGGTGAGGTGGGCTTGGAGGAAGGACAATACAAGAGACCAAAGAGGAAATCACAATATAGTATCTGCAGTAAGGCAGGGTTGTGGGAGGTGGCAAACAAGTTTGGATACAGCTCTGAGCAATTTGGATTGCAGATATCTTTAGCAAACATGGTATGTCGTTTGGAGTTGTAGTTGTAAGTATTGTACAAAAACATAACTTTTTTAGTTCATTTGATTGCAGAGAATGGATGAATTAGAGGATGCAAAGGAAACACCAGAAGAGGTGGCCTCAAATTTTACGTGCGCAATATTTGAGACACCTCAGGCTGTGCTAAAAGGTGCTAGACATATGGTATGCATTTATGTTCCTGCTGCTATTCAATAAGTATAAGATGTTTTGCATTTATGCTGGCACCAAGTTGTCTTATATTTGTTTTGCATTTATTTCCTGCAACCTGTTCCAGGCTGCAGTTGAGATCAGTTGTGAGCCATCTGTCAGGAAACATGTTCGCAGTACCTTTATGGAGAATGCTGTGGTATCAACAAGGCCGACACCTTCTGGGAATATGGTTATAGATTCTTTCCATCAGTTTTCGGGGGTAAAGTGGTTAAGTAACAAGCCACTGACAAAATTTGAGGATGCTCAATGGCTCCTAATACAGAAGGCTGAAGAGGAGAAGCTCCTTCAAGTTACTATTAAGCTGCCGGAAACTAGCCTAAATAAGTTAGTTAATGATTCCAAAGATTGCTATCTCAGTGGCGGAGTTAGTAAATCTGCTCAGTTGTGGAATGAGCAGAGGAAGCAAATACTCGAAGACGCAATCTCCAGTTTTCTTCTTCCTTCAATGGAGAAAGAATCTAGGTCATTGTTAACCAGCAAAGCCAAAAGTTGGTTGCTTTCAGAATATGGAAAGGTTTTGTGGGACAAAGCCTCCGTGGCACCATATCAGCGAAAAGAAAATGACCTTACTTCTGATGATGAAGCTGCACCAAAGGTTATGGCTTGCTGTTGGGGCCCTGGAAAACCTGCTACTACTTTTGTGATGCTGGATTCATCTGGGGAGTTGCTTGATGTGTTATACACCGGGTCTCTCACTGTACGGTCTCAAAATGTTAACGACCAGCAGCGGAAGAAGAATGACCAACAGCGTGTTTTGAAGTTCATGACAGATCACCAACCTCATGTTGTTGTTCTAGGGGCTGCAAATTTGTCTTGCACTCGATTGAAGGATGATATTTATGAGGTAACTATTGTTAAATTATTCTTTAGTAGCCCTTGAATCTTTAGAATTTGGACGTTGGATGATAGGCTAGTGATCCCTTCTTTGTTGGGTAACATTCTGGTAGATTTGGGTTGCACATCTTTATTATGTAAAACATGCTGTAGTCAACCAAAAAAAAAAAAATGTAAAACATGTTTTGAGGCTGATTGATTTAGTTATTTGAAGTGATTTCCGAGGCACTGCTTGTCAGTCCTACGTCCATGTGAAACACTGGGCAATAAACTGTATATGTATGTACGTATATGTGTACCTAAATCCACATGATGTGATTCTGAATTTTGGATTAAAAATTATACTCATACTTGTCTAGCTGGTAAAATTTGAGCTCACCTGAAGTTTTATCCTGAATGGTCAAGGTCTCAACTTTTATTGTTAACTCTTTATTGAACAAATTCTGACTGTTTGTATGAAGCATCTTCTGAGCCTCAAATTTTAGCAGTTGTAATACATGAGTAGAACTTTTAATCAGACTGTTAGAATCCCCTTCGGTGGTGTTATGCGGGCCTTACTTTCCCTTATGCAAGGATGCAACAACACCGACACGACATGTTAGCAACATGGGACATGCAATTTCTGGAAAAATAAACGATTTCAACATGTTGGCCGACATATATATATATATATATATATATATATATATATGAAATTGTAAAATTGAAGTTAAATGTGCAAACCATAAAATTTGACGAAAGTTCAATTAGCAAATTATAATAAGGGTTCATTCATAAACTAAAATGAAAGTTCACCAAAAAAAACAAAACACAAATTACTTGCAGCAGCCATGAGTACAAAAAACAAGAATTTAGGGTTAGGGGAGGGAGGGGGAGAGAGATCGATAAAGAAAGAGAGGTCCTCATGGCTGTAGTCCCACAAGAATTGGCCGGCGTAGCTTCCCATGGTCGCCAGAGGGAGCGAGAGAGAGAGAGAGAGAGAGAGAGAGAGAGAGAGAGAGAGAGAGAGAGAGAGAGAGAGAGAGGGAGAGAGTAGCCTGGTGCTGGTCGCCGGAGTTGGTTGCCAAAGTGCTGGTCGGGAATGGGGTCTAGGTTGGGAGGCGCAGCCCGGGGGGGGGGAGGGGAGTCTTCTACGCTCGGGAAAGTGAAAAAGGAAGGGGGGAAGGGAAAAAAAAAAACAAGGGAAAAAAACAGAAAAAAAAAAAAAAAAAACGTGTCAAACCTCATTTTTTTTTGGGGGGGGGGGGGATGCATGTCGTTCCCGTGTCCCCAGAGTTGACCATGTCAGGCACGTTGACCATGTGTCCCGGACGTGTCGGACGCGTGTCAGCCACGTGTTGGTGTCGGGAGAGTGTCAGACTTTGGTACGTAGGCCATTTTAGAGTGTCGGTGCTTCATAGCCCTTATGCTCATAGTCACAGACAAATATGCACAAAGGTCTGTTGGTTACAATGGTTTGTTGTCTGGAAAATTTTTATTTTGGTAAACGATTAAACATTTTACCGTCAGGAGTTTTTCCCAAATTGCATTAAGCAATTAACAATGCTGTTAGAGTTTGTCATGCATGACGCTGATCCTCTTGTTTTCTCAAATATGCCACCCTATTTTCAATGAAATGTTGCATAAATAATGCTGAAATTGTTTTTAAGTTAATAAATGTTTGCCAAAGCGCATTAGCTCAGATGGCCTCTCCCTTGCTCTCCCACATGGTTTGGTGGATAAGTATTTATCCCTTCCTTCTTTTTTTTTCAGCCTCCTATATACCCCCCACCATAAAAAACAAGAAGCTTAGACATCAAGTTGAATACCAAAAATTTAATGTTTGTTGGATTTAAAGAGGACTGATGGCGGGCCTATCATTGGTAGGGTATCATAGGTTCTTTAAGGATGTTATCTTGTTGAAGTTTTGAATTGTGGAGTTTTATTGTTATATAGAGAAGGATGTGTGTCAATAGGATTTAGAATCACTGCTCTAAAAAGCGGTCTGGGCAACTGTCTACGCCTCGCCTAGGAGGTAGGTGGCAATGAAATGCCTCGCCTAGGAGGAAAGCGCTCCCCTAGGCAGTCAATGCTGTTAATTGGTGAAAAGCAACTGCCAAGATGGATTCCTAGGTAGATGTGGTGCCTAGATTTACTTATTATTATTATTATTATTATTATTATTATTTACAGCAATAATGCCTGGTCATTATTCAAAAAAAAATTCAAAATTATGATCGCATATCTATTGTTGTGTGGAGGCATATGTCGGGTGCCTAGGTCCACTTAGGGCTGTTTAGAACACTGCTCAGAATGCAATACAAGAGTGTCTTATAGGTCTTTTACTTGCTAGGAGAGTATCTTATAAGTCTGCAGGGGTTGAGAGATTACTATTGGCTATGTGAATGGAATTCAACTCGACCAGTCTGTCTGGATGCTAATCATACTAGCTGGTATAATGTTGGGTCGTGAGTGAAAATTTTCATTGGAGTAGAGGCAGTTTTATTTTAAAAAAATAATAATAAACTGAAAAATACCCTCTTTCGGAAAGTATGAGAACTTAATATATTTTAATGTTTTGGATGGAAAAGGTAATCTTTATCCCATTTGCTTGTTTTAGAAATTTGTTTTGAGATAGTATGTGGAGAAAAATTGAGCATTCTATATTTATTTGATATGCAAGCGCAGCCTTGCTAGTAGAATCATTAATGCATCCATCAAGACTGCCACATGGATGTGTATGGTCAATTGTTGCATATATCTAGAACATATTTTTACCATTAGATTCCTTTGTAATTCTCTCAAGGATATGTCTTGATAAGAACTGTCAACATTTAATCATTATAAGCCATTCATGCTAGAGTGTTTTCTTTTTCCCCAGTTTGAGACTGCTGAGACTACCCTTTTTTCCTTTCAGTACCAGATTTATTATTTATGTTACAAAGATAGATAATTTTTACATCAGTTAGGACTTCACTTTTTCCAGCAGGGCATTACCGTTTATGAGAGGCAATGCCAGCTATATCTCTATGAGCACAAGCCAACAATATAGTGTTTTATTATTCAATGACCATTCTTTTCTTTTTCCCCTACAGATTATTTTTAAGATGATAGAGGATAACCCTAGAGATGTCGGCCATGAGATGGATGGCTTAAGTGTTGTTTACGGGGACGAGTCTCTTGCCCGTCTTTATGAAAATTCACGAATTTCCTCTGATCAGCTACCTGGGCAGGCTGGTAAATATGGATCTTACGCTTCCTCATTCTCTCCGAGCTTAAGGAATTTCTAACGGTCTCATATTGTTATATTTTCAGGCATTGTTAAGCGAGCAGTGGCTCTTGGCCGCTATCTTCAAAATCCATTAGCTATGGTTGCAACACTATGTGGACCTGGGAAAGAGATATTATCCTGGAAACTTCATTCACTGGAGAGCTTTCTCTCAACTGATGAGAAGTACGGAATGATTGAACAGGTTTTGGTGGATGTCACAAGCCAGGTGGGTATTGACATTAATTTGGCCGCAAGCCATGAGTGGCTATTCGCTCCTTTACAGTTTATTTCTGGGCTTGGACCCAGGAAGGCAGCTTCTTTACAGAGGTCTCTGGTAAGGGCTGGGTCAATTTTCACTCGAAAAGACTTTGTGACAACACATGGAGTTGGTAAAAAGGTGTTTGTTAATTCTGTGGGTTTTTTGCGTGTTCGGCGTAGTGGGCTGGCTGCGAGCAGCCTCCAATATATTGATTTGCTTGATGACACAAGAATTCATCCAGAATCATACGGACTTGCACAGCAATTAGCAAAAGATGTTTATAATGCATCAATAGGGAGTGGTGGAAATGATGATGAAGATGACGAAGACGAGATGGAAACAATAGAGCATGTCAGGAATAATCCTAGCAGTTTAAGATCCATTGATATCGATGAATACCTAAAATCAAAGGAACGTGAAAATAAAAGAGAGACTTTCCGTGACATTCTACTGGAACTGATTCGGGGCTTCCAGGATCGACGCAACCAGTATGCAGAACCAAGTCCGGACGAGGAATTTTATATGATTTCAGGTGAAACTGAAGATACTCTGGGTGAAGGAAGAGTGGTCCAAGCTACGGTTCGCAGGGTGCAAGGCCAAAGAGCATTTTGCGTACTTGATTCTGGGTTGACTGGGATGCTTTTAAAGGATGATTATTCTGATGTTCGCAAATTTGATGATTTGACTGAGATACTGCATGAAGGTGAAATTCTCACTTGCAAGGTGAAATCAATCCAGAAGAACAGGTATCTCGTGTCCCTAGTTTGTAAAGAGAGTGAAATGCAGAGCAATTGGTGTAAGAACTCTGAAAATTTGGATCCTTACTATCACGAAGACCGGAGCAGTTTAAAAACTGAGCAAGAAAAAGCACGCAAGGACAAGGAGCTTGCGAAGAAGCATTTTAAGCCACGGATGATTGTGCATCCTCGTTTTCAAAATATTACTGCTGATGAGGCAATGGAGGTATGCTCTTGATATTGTTAAAACCATATTTTATATTGTGCATTGCATGTCTGTTAAGATTAGCTTTTTATATGATTTACTAAAAATTCTCAGAGCTTTTCTTTTAATAAATGTTGATTTGTTTCACTAGGAGTATAAGATTTTGACAGGGTAATGTACAAACATGCAGAACAGTCTATTAATAGATCACAGAAATAATAGTCTCGCTTGTGGGTCGCTGTGGGGTGAACAAAAAATTAATAATAGAAGGAACATATTGAAGTAAATTGAAACAATGAGTGTGTGAATGAAGTCAAAATTTTATGATAGCTTAGTTTTCTTTGCCGTTTCTGTTTACTGATCAAAATACAAAATATTGGTAGTTGTGGAAAAACTGCTTGAATTCATCAAGATTTCTTGCCACCTCTTTGATTACCACACCCCCCCCCCCCCCCCTCCAAAAAAAATAAATAAATAAATAAATAAAAAAGAAGCCACCCTTTTTGGGAATACAGAAAAAAATAAAAATAAATGCTTTTTATGATGATCTCTTTATGATTAGTATTTAGGAATAATGGGTTTTGCTTAGGGCCTATTCTCTATTTATGTATTAGGGTTTTGGTAGACTCGAATTGATATTAAGATTTTTCTCTCCTTTCCCCAAATTTTCTATCTTTTCTCCTCTTTTCCTTTGCTGTTCTACTCCTACATCACTTGGTCTCTTCTAATGTAGGCTCTCCCTCACCCATCAGGTTTATAACAACTTTATATCAACTGTTCTGCGATTAAGTATGCTACAACACTTCTGCCCTATAAATTACCCTAAAGAAAAAGAAAAAAACTTCTTCTGTCTAATTGATCATAGCTTCCAACTGTTCAGTAGCTCCTTCTGTACCTTTCATGAACGAAGAATGTTAATGAAACAAGCCAATCAGCAAATTGGCTGATAAAGATTTCTTAAAATAGAGATGTAAGAAAATGGGCCGTAAAGAAGCAGCAAACATGATTTGTTCTGGCCATCAACAAAATGTACCGGAATTCACATGCTAGATTGTTTGAAAAGGAGAATGTATTTTAGTCTTTCATGTGGAGTATGTTAGATATAATAAATTTAAAATGAAATAAAAAAACTATGTGGCTGTACTTATGTTGAGAAGCTGAGACCTCGCCCTAGTTTGTAATTGGGGTTTATAGGATAGTTTTTGTTGTATTCCCTGGCTTGGAAGATTTATTTCCTAATTTCATCAGGACCTAAGGTTCAGATACCTGTGGCTTATGGGCCAAATCATAGGCTTTAAACTGTACACAGAGGGTTTTTTTTTTTTTTTTTTAGGTGGGGGTTTTTTTGGGGTGTTGGGGGGGGGGGGGGGGGGGGGTTTGGTGTTGATGATATTTGATCTTTATTTTTCATCATTATGCTGCATGAAGTTAGTGTTGTAAGTCCTGATAACTCCAATTCCATCCACAGTTCTTGTCTGACAAGGATCCAGGTGAAAGTATTATCCGTCCCAGTTCTCGTGGACCTTCTTTTTTGACATTAACTCTCAAAGTATATGATGGAGTTTATGCGCACAAAGACATAATTGAGGGTGGAAAGGAGCACAAGGACATTACAAGCCTACTACGCATAGGGAAGATTTTGAAAATTGGGGAGGACACTTTTGAGGATTTGGATGAGGTATGATTTCATCTTCTTTCTTGTCTTTTTTGTAGTTTTTGTTTTTAAAAGTCTGACTGTGAAAGTGAAGCCGTTTAGCTTCTTTGAGTATTTTTTTCTTAGGTTTTTATTATATTTATAGTCATTGAGTATAGTTATATACCTCTCACATAGAAAATTATTTATTACAATATATGTTCGGTTGAGATGCGTGCTGAATGTGGATATGGCTAGGCCCTTGAAAATATCCATGCTTTAACCTCTTGAAGCATTATATTTTGTATTATCCATCATCTTCAACTCTTCCTCTCTCCCTTGAAGCAATTTCAGTGCTACATTCTGATAATTAACTTTCCAGATTGCAGAAGAAGATTCTCATTCCATGATGAGAGGAATTACCAGTACATTGTTTTAGTTTAGTTTTTCTCCACAATATATTTCTTCTTCAATCGTCCTTAAGGCTCTCTTTGGTTGTGAAGAAAATGTTTTGAATGTAAAACAATTTGCATGGAAGATAGTTACCTTTGTTAAAAATTTCTATGAAGAGGTATTCCTTTGTTTGGTTGACATTTAGAAATCATTGAAAACATGTCATACAGCTTAAACAAGTAGAGGGAGCTAAAATTCAAATCTCATAATTAAAAAACAATATGAAGTTTATTAACTTGCATTAGAATTTTATCAAACCTTCCTGACATGACAAATAATATGAAGCACAAGAATATTGAAAAATAATTTATTAGGCCATATGTTGATAGTATAAGTTTTGATTCCAATGATAAAGAATCACTTGGTCTTAAGCAATTGTGAGTTTTTACTTAATTTTGGAAAGTGTGTTCCTTCGTTGTGAAAGGTGAAATCATTTTTGTTGAACTGAGTGAAAATAACGTCCAACAGAAAACATTTTACTATCAACAAATGATGATTTGAAGGCTGATAGGATTTCTCCGTGGAATTGTTGATCTAGTAGGCATGCATTCATCCCGCTGATAGAACTATTAATCTTGTCCAGAAGAGTTCTCAGTGTTGCTTGTGGGATCAAAGTGTACGCCTTACACAAAAAGAGATCCTTAATGCATGCATAAAGCATATAGGCTCGTGGGTCCTTTGCTTGGCTGTGTGGTGAGGTGTGCAAGGCTTTGTTTAAGGGGAAATGTGTCCATGTCCTTTGCAAATAAGTCTCCCTTTGTTTGAGAGGAAGAAGGGGGGGCGGGGGGGGGTTAAAATTCCAAGAGAATGTGAGAAAATATTTTCTGTTGAAGCATTTCACATGTTGCACCAAACACTGGTGAATGCTAAAACACTTTGTGTATCCTGTTTTCATTTGTTATGAACTTGACTTCACAAGCTCATGTCAGAGTGACTTCTTTGAATGCAGGTAATGGACCGATACGTTGATCCATTAGTGGCTCATTTGAAGGCAATGCTAAATTATCGCAAGTTCAAAAAGGGATCCAAAGCGGAAGTTGATGATCTCCTAAGAATCGAGAAAGCTGAGTATCCCATGAGGATAGTATACTGTTTCGGCATATCTCATGAACACCCGGGCACGTTCATCCTAACTTTTATACGGAGTTCGAACCCTCACCATGAGTACATTGGGTTATACCCAAAAGGATTCAAGTTCCGAAAAAGGATGTTTGAGGACATTGATCGGCTTGTGGCATATTTTCAGAGACATATTGATGATCCCCCACCTGATTTAGCTCTGTCGCTTCGGTCAGTTGCTGCTATGGTGCCACTGCCGATGCGAAGCCCTGCGGCTGGTGCAGCATCCACTGGTGGTGGTGACAGTGATTGGAGAGGAAGTCAGACATTTGATAGAGAAAGATCTGCAACACCGGGTTCTAGAACCGGTAAACTTTTCTTTTTAAAGTTAATTCTTTTGGTAAGCAAAGTATGTTAGAAAAAGGGTGGAGAGTACAAGCAGCAAGGATGCGAATTCCTCCAAGGGCATATAAGCCAAGAAAAACAGCAATCACAACCACAGAAAATATAAAAATTACAGAAGATAAGCATTCCAATCTCTCTGAATAATTCTAAGATCAACTACTTTACAAGAGAACTGGTAACTCTTAAATATTCGAGTTCTGTACTTCAAATGTGCATGTTTTGTACTCAGCAGGTAAAAGTTTTTGTATCACTTTGCCCTAATTTGTTGGTTTTTGTTTGTAGGCCGAAATGATTATAGAAATGGTGGTCGGGATGGGCATCCAAGTGGGGCACCCAGGCCGTACGGCGGCCGTGGCCGGGGTCGGGGGAGAGGAAATAGCAGCAGCGATGGCAATGATAGGCCTGATTCTGATTATGGTGCACCAAAATGGGGTTCAACTCCAAAGGAAGGGGATGATGGATGGAGCAACTTCCCGGGCGCCAAAGTGCAAAATTCACCCGGAAGGGAAGCTTTTCCTGGTGGTTGGAGCTCCAGTGGAAATGATGCTGGCAGCGGTGGAAGTGGTTGGGGCTCCGGTGGAAATGGTGCTGGCAGCGGTGGAAGTGGTTGGGGCAATACATCTAGCGGCAATGACAACAGTGGGTGGGGCCAAGGAAGTGGCGGTTGGTGAAATCCGGAAACCTAGCTTTACGGGGGGGGGGTAGGTTTTCGATGGTATTGTTGTTTTTGCCGGTGGTCTTGCTCTGTTGTTTTAGGAAATTTTGCGCTGTGTGCCGGTTGGCGTGTGACTTTGTTTCTGACCCTTCCCTTTCCATTTTGTATGTACTTCTGTTAACAGTAATGATATTTTTATATACTCTGTTGGTCAAGAATGGTGGGTGAAATACATGCTTTCCTTATGTTTCCCGATTAGTGTTTAATGCATGGGGTCCTAAATTAACTCTTATCCCTTTGTATCATTCATGGATTAAAACAAATTCAACTTTTTTGCTTGGCGTTGGCTGCAATTTTTTTTCACATTTACTATGTTATGCAAGGAGTTGATACGGTGAGGTTCATGGGTACGAGTTATACCTTATACATGTAAGTTATATAATGTGGATTTTAAAATTACATAATTTTAGATTTTTTTAAAAGATATAATTGTATTGATAAAAGGAATATAAAAAATTAAGACTAAACTTTCATATAATAATTTGGTATTGTAGAATCGTTAGGCTGTGCATTAGGAAATTTGGTTTGTTTGAGTGAAGACTCAAAACTCTTAGTTTGCATTAAGTTTGATGAGGTTTATCCCTAAAATTATGTGTTAAAAATTCTTAATTGCTAGAAAATTTGAAATTCTATTCCCGTATCTTAGAGTGAAAGCATGTAAACTTCGGCTAGATTAATAGTTAAAATCAAAAATTTCAAACCTTTAAGTATATTTTGTCGGGGTTGGTTCGATAATTTCATATTAAGTTTGGTATTTAAAAGCCTAATACCAAAAGTTTCTAACTCCTTTTAAAGTATTTTATTATAAAATACAGTTTTCTAGAGATGGGAGCGAAAAGGATCAATTTCATTCCGGAAGCGCAGATTGAGGACTTGAGCTTGAAACTGCTGCGTCCCAATGCAATAATCAGACATCTATATTATTATGAGGACAGGCCTGACATGAACGATGCCATTGATATCCCTACCCTGCATTTCCCAAAATGGTAGTGACCATCGATAGAATTTACCCCCTTCGTGCATGAGCTCCATGACACTGCCATTCCCTCTGATCTCTACCACTTGGCTCCACGACTTTCACACGTCTGTTTTTCCAGGGGGGATAAGACGATGCATGGGCACACGATTTTCACATCCAACATTCATGAAGAAAAGATAAAAGCTTGGGAAACCCAGCATTCAAGGGACAGGAAATATTACGCACGCCGTTCTACATTAAATCCCTCGTGATCAAACAATTCAGAGGCCGCAATTGGGATCTAGCAACTCGCAAGAACTCCTTGATGATTTTGGCTTCAATCGATTACAAACAACATGATGGATGAAGCGCTTACTATCGAGAGGAAGCAATCTATACCTGTCAAATTTTTTTCCATGGATAGAATCAACCAAAACCTAAATCCAAAAATACGTATGCGAAGAGAGCACCTTCCAGAGAGAACATGTAAAATTAGCACAGGGAAAAGTACAAAACATGGCGAAAGAATGATCATTTGCATGCAAAAGCAGCAGTTTAGCACAAAGATATATCCTCATATACATATGAAGATTCCCAAATAAAGACTCCAAGGTCTCCAACCACTTCCAATCAAAGCTACTTTCTTAGGTCGACTAACCAAGGGGGGAAAGAAAAGCAATAAAATGGGAAAAGACGGTAAAAAGAAGGTGAGAAAGCAAACACAGTTGGAGTATACGCAAATCTTTTAATTAAAAGGCCAGCCAGAGTATCCATCATGGCGGTTATCTTCTGGAATGGCTGCCGAGCTGCTGCTGCTGCTTCCAGCAGTTTCATTACGCCGACTCGAACTAGATGAGCGAAATGGCCATAGGAATGACAAAGGATTCCGCCTTCCTTGACTCTCCTCCCTCCTGTTACGGCTCCCCCTTTCATTGCTCCTGCTTCTTCTATTTCCAACGCTAGAGCTTCGGTAATCGCGAGCACTAGGTAAAGATCCCTGCGCTGGCAGTTCATGACGGCATACGGGGCAAGAGTTGTGCTGAACTAGCCATGGGACAATACAATCTGAGTGATAAATATGGTTACAAGGCATTTGCCGTGCCTCAGAGCCCAGCTCGAATTTCTCTTGGCAAACTGGGCAGTGCGAATCTGAGGAAAGATGTGTTCTCGTGATCTTTATGGTGGGCATCGCATCGATTGAGGATCTGAATGCCGGTGGAGGACCACGCCGATCATTACCCGAGAGCTGTTCAAACAGCTCTTCTAGTCCAGGACCCATGAAATAATTGGCAACATTACCACGTGTGAATCCAATTCCTGGGGCTCCATTGAAAAGAACTTCAAACCCACCGTTGTCAGGAATCCTGAAAGGAACTTGGCCACCAAAAACATACATAAGAGGACCCGAATCTGAACCAGTTTCAGGAACTGAATCCGGTCTTGATCTTATCCTGATGTCAGGGTTAACATTTTCCCCTCCTAAGCGCTGTCTCATGTAGGCTGCGAAAGCTTCCATTATTCCAAACCGCTGGTGCCCCTCTTCAGAACGATCCGGCCCAAAGAGATCTCTTGGGTGGATGCTCTCCATATCATTAAGCTCTATAATGAAACCCCCATTACAGTTGGGACAAACAGCTTCTCGCCCTCGGAGTTGGACTTGGACTGGTCGCCTGCAGCTGTAACACCAATGGGTGTTCCTTCCACTTGACATCCTTAACCCACTCTCCCTTGCTTTCAAAGAAATCTAGAAAAGTATATTAACCCAGATATCGTCCCTAGGCAAGCTCCAAGTCAACTCTTTTCCAACACGAAACCTATCAAAATAAAAAATTGATTTAAAACAATATGAACTTTTAGAACGCATCAGCGCAAGGAGCAGAGGTGTGAACTGCCAAAGGAAGTTAAGATCGAAGTAATTTCAAAATGAATTTGGAGATATATATATATAATGTCCATTATATCCTTCAAAATGACCACGCCAATTTCCACAGAAATGTTGAAAGAGCTACAAAAGCAAGTTAAGTTTGAAGAAATTTTCCAAAATGAATTCAGAAAACAGAATCTAGTGTCCATACTAACCATCAAAAGACAGTGTTCAAACTTATTGTCCATACTAGCTATAGAATGATCATGTCAGCTTTCACAAATGGCCATCAAATGACCAAGTCAAGCTAATCAGCCTTTTTAATATTTATTTAATCATCCATTTAGAGAAATATTTGTGGACCTAGCAACAGATATTTAAAGAAGCAGGTTAACCATCGAATGGCCATGTCAAGTTAAGCTCGAAACTTGCGCTACTGCCCTGTTCCTAACTCGTTTGAGGTTGAGGGGAGAGGTTTAAGAGTGATGTCTTGTGGTCATTTCTATCCCTCCAATTGCATCATTCCTTGACAGTGAATTCAAACATTTTGTCCAATCAATCTATAATAGAGGGAAAAAAAAAATGGAAGGCTGCTTGTGTCAATGGAAAAGAATCACTGAGAAGCAAGAGGGAGTTGAAAATTTTGTTTGCGACTGTTAAATGTCAAACTAAGAGCATATGGGCATGGCACAGACTTAAGGATGCTTTGACGTTTTCATAAACGAGAATCAGAATTCTATCTGGGATTATAAAATTTTCAATAATATAAATAATTTGAATCAGTGGAATCTTGTACTTGTCTGCTCACAGGATGTGAAAATGGCTCAGACGTCCTTAGCAGTGAATATAAGTATTTGGAGAGATCTTTTTGTGGGTTGGGTTGGAAGTATTCACCTTCTTTACATTCTACAGGTCTGTTTACAATAGGTAATAGGAGGGTGGTCCATAAGGTGGATGGGGATTAGGGTTCTTGATCAATTGGTTGTAAGCTCTACCGAGATTAATTTTACCCAGTTCTTCACTGGGCTTTATACCTAGTTCAATTCATGTAGCAAGGGGCTCTGATGAAGTTTGTTATCCGTAAAAATGATCAGGTTCGTCCACTTATTTGGTTGGAATGGAAGATTTCAATGATTTTGACAACAGCGAGTCGGTGGACCAGCCTAGGGTTAGGGGTAATTTTTAAGTAGTCTGATTTGGAGTCCTATGAGGTATTATGTCAGCTGGGACAGGTTCCTAGCTTCAAATTCTGGGGGTGATTATCCTAATGCAGTGCATAAATTTCCAAACTGCTGGATCATCATCTAATTTAAACAAATTCCATTTTCCTCTTAAATGAAGCTACCAAAATTATGCAGGTGGCAGGAGAGTGGGGGTGACGAACCTGAGATTCTATGCACGAGCCTTCTAAAATCACACGTATACAGAGACAAGCCCACACACACACGCCCGAATTTCTGAAAATTGAATTTTAGAGCTATTTGGCTACGTACTCTGGTACAAATTTTAACGATCAATCACCACAAGCTTTGAACGTAAAAGAGAACTAGAAGACTTAAATCCTGCATAATTAAAACACACGGAGAAAATAACAGTAAGCAAAATATGCATGAGTTTCCTTCAAACTGGATCCCATGCCAAGCCACAATTTACATCTCATCAACAATTCACATTAAAATATAAATGGAGGAGGTAGATGAACAAACCTCCAACTCTTTAGAGGAGTCGCACCCCTTCAACAACTCCGCTCTGATTTTGATAGATCTGGGGCCAAGCACAAAACCATTATCACCACCACCCAACTCATTGCTTTCTCTGTGGCCACCGCCCTCAGCAGAAACCCCACCCCTTTGAATATTATAGCTAGTGAACGAAATTGGGATTGATCAACGGCAAGAGATTTGTATCGAAACCGAAGAACAATCAAATAAAGCAGATCTTGAGAGAATTTCAAAGGTGACCCAGCTATTAAATCCTCCAAAGGGTGAAAGAAGAAGAAGATAGGGGCCTCACTGTGCGTGATCGATCTTCTTCTTCACCCCCTCCTTAGGGTTCGAAAATGGGACAATCGAAGCCCCAATTCACTATGGATGAAAATTCATTCAACCGAACGAATAATAAAACCCCCAGATTTTAAAGGATGAATCCAACAATCGGATGACGACGAAGAAACCCATCCATGGCCATCGTTGACGATCTACGCCACCCATTTCCCTTCCAGTAATTTACCATGTTTGCCAAAAAAACACGCCCTCCCCACATCACAATCGAATAAATCTTTTCCCATTGTTCCAACAATACCCTTAACAATCCATTTATTCATAGGAAACATCTTTACTTTTTTTTTCTTTTCTTTTTTGTTTTAAATCATAAATAAAATTAAAAAAAAAAACATTAAACATAGGAAACAGTAAATACATACTCCCATAGATGTCCCCTCGATGGAGCGTCCAAGAAAATCGGAAAATCGAAAAATCGAAAATTTAATCGACGATTATTGGGATTCAAACGCATTGATTATGAGTGATTCTCATAAAAATTCACTTCTTTTATTTTATTATATTATTTTATTTTCCTCGCTCATTTTGACGTTCCCAGGGAAATAAAAATTATCAAAAATGTCTAGCCCTCTGTCACTGTGCCCTCCGTTCAACGTCTCCCGGTTGGTTTTTGATAAATATAGATTTTATATGAAATTTCAGGTACACATATAGAAGTTGTCGAATTTACAAAATTGAAAAATAGTGTTGATTCCAATTAAAACTATTTGAAAAATTAAGTGTAGATAGGTTTTTTTTTTCTTTTTTCTTTTTGTCATGAGTGTACACATGCTTAGTTTATAAGGTTGCCTTTCCAACATCTTATTCATATTTCGAGATTAAAGTGACATTTTGAACTTTTGAAGATTTATCGAACCGTTGTTTTCTTGGCCAAAATAAGCTTATTCAATAGGAAAGCAAAAAATGAGTTCAAACATGCTCATGAAAGTAGAAAAAAATTGAATTTCAAAAAGGCTATATAGACCACATAACTTTTCATAAAAGCACTTTTTTGAATGCTAGATATAATTTTGTTATAATTTTTTGGCCAAATTATATTTTATAGCCTAATCTTTGGTAAAAGTTACAAATCTAGCATAATCTTTACTATTTGTTGATTATAACCCAACCTTTTAGAAAGGGTGCAATTTTAGCTTACAATATTTTTCTTCACAACATTTGAAGAATCTTTTTTTGATAATAGGTCAAATTTGTAATGGAAAAAAATTATAACCTATTATCCTCCTTTATGGAGAAAAATTGTAAAAGGAAAAAAAAATGTGACCTTTCATAGTAAAATTTATGACTAATACTTAAGTAATGAAATTTATTTTAATTGATAAGTGATTCCTCCTTATGATAACTATAGTATAAAATTTGTAATCTAAATTTATAAAAAGTAAAACGGTTAAAGAAGAAAAATGTTGGGAGAAATGTTTGTATAAAAAAATTGGCCTGTTATAAGCATTCTTTCACCATAAAAATTTGTAAAAGAAAATTATTTGAAGAATTTTACTGTGAATCTAGAATCCGTTATAAATATAGGCCAAATTTGGATGATATTTAAGAGTAGGCAAGAATTACATCTCTCTAAAAAAATTGGGATATAATCAGTTAATAGTAAAGGTTGAGTTAGATTTGCAACTTTTATTAAAAGTCAGGTTATGAAATACAATTTGACTTAATTTTTTTTAGCACTCTTATCATTGTTTTCTATATTATTATTCCATTTTAGTTTTGTATGGAATATGAATTTTTTTCTGGATTTCTTTTGATCATTTTGTATATGTGGGCGTGCGAATATTGTTTTTTTTTTAAAAAAAATTGTTATACAATTTAGGAAGATAGGCCCATAGTTGGGTTAATGATAAAATGTTAATTTAGTATTTTTAAACAGTTTAGTCAAATTTAGATCTAGAACAAAAATATTAATAAGCTAAAATGAACCGGTCTCATATTTATTATTTTTATTTTTACTTTTCTCGTATTTCTTTGGATGTCGGCCTCATATTTCATTCGATTTGAATTTATTTAGAATTAAAATTAAAACTAAAATTATGTGTTTAGTATAAAATATAAATTTCAATTCAGTTTTATTTATTAATCTCGTTTGGAATGTACAAAGAAATGAGTTTACTTGATTATAAATATTTTTAGTTTTTAAAAGGAAAGAGGAAAAACGGTACTCTAAAATAATAAGCCGCAAGGATTTATTTTTTAATGAATAAATTTTTAAAAGAAAATCAAATCAATTCCAAATGATTTGCTTCTAGAATTTAAAATTGTATACAAATCATATTTTAAATCAAATTATTTATTGTTTAAGAGGTTTCCTAATATAGGGCCAGTTCATATTTTGCTTGATGAAAATATAGAATGTGTTTTGACAAATCTCAGCACCATCACTTAATTTTAAAATTTAAGTTTTTCTTCTTATTTAAAACGAATATCTACAAAAAAAAAAAAAAAGCTTTTCCCTAGAAATACTCCTCTAAAAACTAGTTTGATGAAGTAAAAGATAATCATACATTTAAACAAATCAGATAATTACCCAACAAAATTGCTACACTCTCTCCATGACAACCCTCCCCTCGATCCTCCATCTTCCAATTATATGAGTACTTTGTGTTTTTCTCGATCATTTAATTGCGAATAATTGATCTCAATTGCTTTCTTGTGAGTGGTTTACCTTTTATAATCACATATTTGACGGATTTAATTTGTTGTTGGTTAAATGCTTTACAGCTTACTTGATGACTAAATTTTAATTATTTTTTAAAAATAGTTTATAATGATAAAGAGTTAACTTATTTTAGATTCCAAAACTTATTTACGGTGTTACCCCACACGTTGTTTTGGATTAATATTATAAGTTTCGACTTTACGAATTAAATGAGCTTACAAATTAATAGAATATATTAATTTTCATATAATTATTTTTTTGATATACAATTGCATCTAAATATTCAAAACAGTGAATCTCTCTTTAATCAACATAAATGTCAAAACAATAGACGGTGAATTAATGTCAAACCACCATTATCTGGAGGGTAAAATTAATTTACCTCCTTGAAAAAAAGTTAATTAATTAATTAATTTTAAATTTTTAATCAAAATTGACGTTGTTTTGTTTTGTAATTCTCGGAGTCCTTTGGGCTTTCCCTATATTACCTGGTTAGGGTTTGCACATACGGCCTGATTTTGCGAATCCTCTCCTCCTTTCTACGCTCCTTAGCAGATTCCTGTCTCGCTCTTTGCACATCATCCCCTACTCTGTCGTTCTCGATCGATCGATCAATCGATTTGATTTTTCGACGGCTCTGAGTACGACTCCGCCGGACATTTGAGATAATTCCGGCAACTGCGCCCTCCTTTTGTATAATAAGGTGCATTTTTTTTTTTTTGCTGTTTCTCTTCAGAGTTCTTGCTCTTCTACTTTCGTTTTGCTGTGGATTCCATCTCATGCACTGTTTGTGAATGTCCTGCATATTTGTTTTGATAAAAGGAAGATTTCTTGAAGAAAAAGAAACGCAAGGGGGGATGAGAAGTAGTCAAAACCCATGAAGAACAGTACATGGGAGCACGCACAGTCGAACAAAAGGTTACATGAGAGAAGCTACCCAACCCAATCTATATGCATATCCCTAAGATTGATTGACCCTTCTAGACATATCCCAAACTACTTATCCACGAGGAAGATATACAAAAGCCCGGTTCCAAATGCGATCTTTCGACCCAAATAATAGCAAATAATGACCCGCGAGCCTTTTTTTTTTCCCACTTCCTCCTCCCAAAACCGTAATAATTTATCCAAGGTTCCTTGAAAAAGATGAAAAAACTTACTCCGAAGCACTTGAACAAGAGAACATTGCATGAACAAGCGACCATAAGTCTCAGTGTCCTGAAAACACGACGCACATACATTTGGAGGGAGGGACTCAGTCTCAGCGGAGTCCTTTTTTTTTTTTTTTTTTTTTTTTTCAATTCATAGCCACAAAATGCCTGAACATCGGTACAAAGGCTTTAAAAAGTTAGCAAGATAAAGTGTTCCTCGATCTTATAATTATGGGATGGGACCGACTGCTTTAAGCTTGGAGTTGGGTATTTTATAGTCTATGAAGCTGTTGCTTTCCTTATTCAGAAGGCTAGATTTATGTTGGTGAAAGTTTTTTCTGTTGTTTATTCTAAGTTTGAACTATCAAGTTTGTGCAAAAAGCTACTCTGTAGGCTGCCTCTGGGCTGACACTGTTGGCCCCATCTCTTTCCTCATGCCTACTCCTCCTCTGCCACTGCACTCATTTTTCTTCTTAACTTTTTCCCCCTCCCCAATGTCTCCCTCCTTTAGTGAGCAGTCGCTGGCCAATGCTTCTGTTTCTGGCGTCAAACGAATGCCTCTCCTCCTCTATGAGGGGATCAAATATGTAATAAGGTTTTGGACCAGAGAGGAAAAGGGTGGAGAGGTGGCATGGTGCAGTATATTGAGGTTGGGGAGAAAGGTTTTGGCGGTGGTGACAGCAGTGGGATAAGAGGGAAAGAGATGAGTTTGTAAGTGTGTTAGTTGAAGATGTCACAGAGAGAAAATGTGAGTTTTTGGTTTTTTTATTTATTTGTAGGAAATGACATTACTTTGGTGACTATAATAGACAAGCACATTTGTTTTTCTCTATTTTTTTTTTTTTTTTTTTTACATTTGTACATTGTGCAACCTGCTCTAATTGGACGTGTTATATTCTTAAAAGAGAGAGATAATGGTTTATGCCTCATTTTTTTTTCCCTTAAATTTTTCTGTTGGATGACTAGAAGTAGTTAGAGAGTCTTAATCTATTTGTGTGTACTAGTTTTGCACCCTCTCATTCATAAAATTTTGACACCTTTCCCTGTGTCTCAGGATTGATGCTCTCATATTTATTGGACGAGTGCTATCGTGGTTGAGATCCAACGATTACCTGTTCTATGGGCTGCTTGTCTCTAGTTCGCATTATATTTTGAGCTGTCTTGTAATATGAAACAGTTTTATAATGATTCAGTACTGAACATCTTGTATATAATGCAATATCCTTGTTGAGGTGTACTGAATTTTAATTATTTGTGGTTGACTGCAATCTGGTTATTTGCATTAAAGTGGGATTTGTCCTTCAAGTACTCTTTTCTCGCCTTACTATATAATTGCATTTTGTGGAAAATTTGTAGATTTGTATTGGTTATACGTGGGAAAGAAGAAACATTTGACTCTTGATTGGTGGTGCTTCTCTGTCAACAATGGATAGCTTAGCACAACTAGAAGCAATGTGCGAAAGGCTGTACAACTCACAGGACTCTGCAGAACGAGCGCATGCAGAGAGCACTCTAAAATGCTTTTCTGTAAATGCTGATTACATTTCACAATGTCAGTACATTCTGGATAATGCCGTGAATCCTTATGCATTGATGTTGGCTAGTTCGAGCTTGTTGAAGCAAGTGACAGAGCATTCCCTTCCTTTACAGCTGCGGCTTGATATTCGTAATATTCTTGTTTGTTTGAACTTTAAGACATTTTACCTGTGAATGTTTTAGGATACAATTTGATGATTGTATCAATTCCTATGACCAATTTTAACTTCCTTTTCTGACTATAATATTGATGTTCATTTGATGCACAACTCATCTATTTGTTTATGCCGTCTACTTCTTTTATGGGCTTAGGGAAAAGCAAAAGTATTGAGGATTTTGCCTCACATTTATCTTTTTGGAACAGCAAATCCTAATATTCCATCACACACAAAATGTTCCATATTAATTAGTACATTTTTCCACACATTTTTGACTCTTTCCAAAATTGATGTGTTTGTTGTGTGAAGGAAATTATCTTATCAGCTATCTCGCTACCAGGGGACCTGACTTGGAGCCTTTTGTGACTGGATCCCTAATTCAGCTCTTTTGTCGAGTAACAAAGTTTGGGTGGTTTGATGACGACAGATTTAGAGAGGTGGTGAAGGAGTCAATGAACTTTCTAACCCAGGTAGTTTCACTGCCACATGTTCCGTTATTTATTTTAACAGAATTGATTCGCATCCTTATAGTCCTTTTTGGTCTCTTTACAATGCTTAAAATGATTTATTGGGTTCTCTAATTCTGTGTTGGTGTGAAATAATGGACCTATTTATTCTGGCAGAAGGTTTATCTTTACTTGTTTGTTTTGCTACCAATTAATGAGAAATAGATGTTGATTCTGGTGTTGATGACGTGGAGTTTTGAATTCTGTTGGGTGCTCTTGCATGCTCTTGGTGTTGATAATTTTATTCAGAAATGAAGCCCCTATATGTAGTACTTGCTCTTGCATGTTCCGGTGTTGATAATGCCCTAGTACGCATGGGTACAGCTTGTGTGCTCTCAAAATATGTACGGGTGTGTACCCAAAGTCTTCTGCCATGCCAGATCCACAAGAAGTCAAAGAAGGAGCCGAGGATCAAGAAGCAGAAGAAGAGAAACCAGAGGAAGAGGAAGAAATAGGGACACCAAGGCCCTGCGTGTCTATAACATAGTGGGAAAACCTGTGGGTTTAGAGATAGGAATAAATATTAATGAAATAAAAGAAAAAAATGAGGGAAGGAAGTGGTGATACAGCTGTCCCTCTAAGGGAGCTCTCTTTCCACTGTGAGTTGTGCTGAAAACCGAGGAGATATCTCTTTACACCATGAATGCAGGAGGCTCCATTTTCTGTATAAAATTATTTGATTTCTGAACAGGCGGGCATACATATATCTTTCCCTCAAATAACTTCTAAAAAGCATATCAAAGATTATGCGGTGAATGAATTTCTATGAAAGAAAGGAGATTAGAAAAAAATTTGTGCCCCATACATTCTGGGGTGGATAGCTAGATAAATTACCCCAAATTGCCAAAGATTTCTGTGAAGATGTCCTTCAAAATTACATTAACCACTTGCTCCCCTTTTATTGTTATGAGGCACCGGTAAGCAAGGATGCGTTGACACCAATGCCGGTATAGCGACACGATATGTTAACGACTTGCGATGCACTGTTTTTTTAAAAAAAAAGAACAATTTTTACAAGTAGACCGACACATCATTAGTGTCTGTGTATATAATCAAAAAGTATAAAAGAAGCAGCAGTAGAGGGATAAGATGGCCGCCACTGTGGAGATCGCGTTTTGCAAAAAAGCTATGGGTTTGATTTAGGGCACAGGGAAAGAAAGAAGGTAAAGGAAAGAAAGAGGAAAGGGGGAAAAAAGTGTCGAATCTGCTGATCATGTTGGTGTTGTTGACCTAGTCTGACATGCGTGTTGGATTTGTTGACCGTGTAGTTTTCTGTGTCTTGGATGTGTGTGGAGCGTGTTGGTGTTGGGAGAATGTCGTGCAATGATACGTGAGCCATTTTATAATGTCGGTACAACATAGCTGATGGATGTGCTGCTAGTGATGGAGATAGGGAAACATCTATTGCCAGTGTGGGTGGTGCGGGCATTTCGTTATCGTGTTTTTTGTGTTGCTATAGGCATTAGGTGCTCCTGGGACATGAAGGCCACCTATTGCTCATGGCGCTTGCTTGAGCAACGTGAAGTGCAAGTTATTTGAAAATACAAGCACTTTATGCGAAGATTATTTTAATACTCAATTAGCAAAAGTTATCATCAATTAAGCATAAGTTGAAAATAACTATACAAGTATGATATGGTAATTTGTGAATCAAAATAATCCGAAACAGGGTGTGTAAATGAAGCCTTTTCCACCTTGTGATCTCTAGGGTTAGGTGGCTTCTCTATTCATGATAAACTCATTAGGTTAAGATACAAAGAAACCCTAGTGGGCTTAACACATTAGTGCATCTTAGGTTGCATTTGATAAATAAGTTTGATTAGCTTCGAATGCGTTCTAAATTGGTGCTGTTTAGATAAGATTTGTAATAAGAGATGCTGAATATGTAATAGTAAAATTGTTTGATTACATATTTGAATGAAAGCTTGATGACTTGTATTTTCAATTTTATCCTTGTTATTATTTTTATTTATTTATTATTAAGTCATTCATTCAAATTTATCAATTAATTAATAGATTCACATTTTTCATATAAAAATTTCCAAATCAAACAACTTAATCAAAATTGAATTTCCTAAACTTTTAAAAGCAGCAATCTTTTCATTAATCAGCAAATATGAAAAGAAAAAAAAAGTGAAGCAAAAATAAAAAGTGAAAGTAAATAAGAGGAATTGAACTTGGCTTAAGTGGGTAGGAGTGAAGTGGTTTTGCCACCAAAAGAATTTGAGCTTTTGTTTATAAAGGTCTTTTTTATAATTTAAGCTCTAAAATGAACAGTATTCAACATTCAGCATTTAGCACCGATTGGAGTGTTGATTCGGTTAGAGGTCATTTAGAGCTATTCATAGGCGGTACCAAACGTTGTGATTGAGCCCACCTCTGACCGATTCAGCATTTAGAGCCATTCAGCACCAATTCAGTGCAAACAAACGCAACCTTAATTGACACAGACACTAGGTGGTTGACCATTGGGGTATACAACATCTATGGACAAGCTCCAACCGAGATAGTCGATGGGAGGCTTTACTATGTTATTTTCAGGCCAGTGGGTCTCTGGTGTGGTGATGACTTGAGTAGTAGGCTCGTCATTTGGACAAGCAAGGTTGTGGCAATCGAGTGCAGCCACTAAATGGGTGTTTCACTTTAGTTGGTTGGAGAACAGCTATTGTTGTCTGAGATGTCCATCTGATTTTAAAAAGTACAAGGTTGTGGTCTTCAGAATTTACATGAATTCAGCTTGTAGGTGGCAGGGAAGTTATTTTTTGCAATGATAATAATGGGAAATAATGGTCCTACTTATTTGTATAGAATATTGGTGCATTGATAAGTGTCTTGGGCATATATGCTACTATATTTATGTCGCTTAACATGTCGTAAAGAATTTATATGTTCTTTGTGGTGTGTTATAGTTGTTTTCTGCTCGATAAGGTATACTTTTTAAGTTTTGATTTTATAGAAATATGAAGCTTAACTACTCGTGAGGCAATTGCCGCTTGATATGCAACTGTTACTTCTGTTGGGGGTGGAATCTGGGACCTTGATCAGTGCTATTTTTTTTATTGCATTTGTATGTGAAAATAGTGTTTCGGCTCTGTAAAGAGGTGATCTTTGTTAAGAATGATTCGATAAAAAAAAGTTTGTATGTCAAAATAGTGTTTTGGCTTTGTAAAGAATTGATCTTTGTTAAGAATGATTTGATAAAAAAAGTTTATTCTTCATTCAGTGACTGCACATTTTATTGATCATGCCTAAACTATCTGCAATTTCGATCCAACACTGTTCATGGCTGTCTGAATGTGCAGTCTGCACGTAATTTATTTAATGGTTTTCCAGATTTTTTTTTCTTTTTTTTTGGTCTTCTTTTCTCCTCTTTATTTTGTACAGTTTGTGCCACTTAGTACCAGGCGGTGCATTGTTTATGAGTTGAAGTCTCTGTAACGAATTATTTTGCTTTATTCAGGCAACACCTTTGTATGCTATTGGTTTGAAGATATTGAATCAGCTTGTTGGTGAAATTAATCAGGTTTGTCTTTGTCATTTGTAGTTAAAGCTACTGCTAATTTGATAGGAAAATGATATATTATCTGTAAGTCATCATTATAATACTTTCATCTTCTGATAGATTAATATATTTTGCCCATTATTGTTAAAGTCCTGTCAATGTTATAATCCTAGTGTTCAGGGTATGAAGAAGATGAATAATGTAAAGATATTTTTGTTTATTCTATATAGTGGTTGATGGGAAACCTTAGACTCATTATCCTAGAAGTATTACGGTTCTGGCATTTGAAACTCCTTTATGAAGGGATCATTAGAAGATTTGGGTTTGGGCTTATCGGACTCCTCTTTATTGTTGCTATTAACAGATGGTGGCCCCTGATAGAGACTTGCTAATTAATTGAATTTCAAATAAATGTTGAATGCCACCATGATTCATGAATCTTTAGCCAAAGGCGGATGCAGAAATATCTGCCACTGGGCCCAAAGCAACAGAGAATGGCAATTATGTATGATAAAATTCGAAATAGTCAATCAATTAACAAGGTACATCAATCATTTTCTTTCTAATTTCAACGGGTGATTAAAATATTAAAAAACATTATTATTCAGATATTGCCTCTGAGCCTTTCTAAAGCTCGTCCATATTAATTTTAGGGTAAAGGGGATCTAAGGCTTAGCCCCAAAACTGCATGGTTTTGTTAGAAATACACACACACTTCCCTCCCCTTTTTCCCTTTCCCATGTATATTTCTAACCCTAAAGCCTGAATTACCCCATCACCTCTCTCCCAACTCCCTCTATCGTCACCCAATGAGATAATCAATGCCAGATTGTGTAATAGATTATTAATGCAAGATCCACTCCCAATTGTAGGTTGTTATACTTTTCCTTACATCCACATGTGGAATTGAATTGGTTCTAGAAAAAAAATGCTGTGGTAACTTTATTGGATGAATTAGTGCCATGTTCTTAATATTGAAGTTTTGTTCTTGGATTAATTTATATTTTACTCTTTGTTTTTCTTGGTTTGGGTTGGGTTGGGGGATAGATCACATGGTGAAGTTGGGAATTTTTTTTTCTGTTTTTGGTTAGACAGTGAGGTTGGGAAAGGTGCTCTAATTTGGCTGTAATGGGATGGCAAAGAGGGGGGTGAGGCGGGGACATTTAGGATGTCTTAGGGCTAGAATTATAGTTAAGGGAGGAGCTGGTAGAGGAGGGGAGGGAAGTGTTTTTTTATTTTTTATTTTTTATAACCAAAACAACGTAGTGTGGAGTTAACCTTAGATAAGCTGATCTACAGTGTAGCCTTAGATTCCCTTTTGCCTTAATTTTAATGTCAAATTGACTTCAGGTCTCCAAATTTTGACTGCAAAGCCTTATTTCAAAATCTCTAATGTTTAAAATAGCTCTAAGCCTTTCAGCTGCTATGGTTTTACCATTTTTGTATCAGTTTCATAGTTCTCTGGCTTTGCCTAGTTTGGGTTACCATTGCCTATTATTTTAATGCTATCTTATCCGATGATGTCTGCCTTTTCATATTAGTTACTTGTCCCTCCACAGATATTGATTCTGGCAAATCTTTTACTAACGCAATTTCTTGGAACATTAATGGCCAGCCCAATCCAGGAACTCCTTCAACTCGTCATCGTAGGATTGCTTGCTCCTTTAGGGATCAGTCACTGCTTCATATCTTCCGGATATCACTTACTTCTCTTTATCAACTCAAAGACGATGGTAAGCTGGATTGATATTTGCAGTTCTTTTTCCCGTTAATGGGATATATTCTTTTTGATATATGTGACTTGTGGAATAATCAATAATTCTGCAGATAGAAGCAAGTTGCAGGAACTGTCTGTTTCACTATCCCTGGGTTGTTTATCCTTTGATTTTATGGGCACATCAATTGATGAAAGTTCAGAAGAGTTTGGTACCATTCAGGTAGACAGAACAGTTTTGTTGCATATACTGGACTGCTGTTATAATTTATTTTAAAACTAGACTTGTTAGTAATGTTCCTTTTCGGTTTCAAGTTAGAATGTTTTGCTTTTTATGTACAGGTTTCATCTTCTTGGAAATCAGTTCTTGAGGATCCCCCATCCCTGCAGATTTTCTTCGATTACTATGCACTCAATAAGCCCCTTATATCTAAGGAGGTCAGTGAGTTATATTTTCTTCCTAGCTGTAATCTTATATTTTAAACATTATTTTTTCCTTGCTCTTTTGAGTAAATGTCTCTTTAACTTTCCTGCATGGAGCTCGTAAGTTGTGCTCTTGTTATTCAACTGTTTGGATTACCGTACAGCGGTGAATTCGTTCCCGGGCCTTGTACACTACCCATCAATAGTGCAGTGTGGTGCGGTACAGTATGAAGTGCTGTGCAGCAGGACTTGGGCTCTACACCGTGGTTGAAGTGTGGCGACGTTCCCGTAGCGCAGAACTGCCAAGAAGCACATGGGTTAAAAAAAATCACCTGGATTTGGAGATGGTTAAAGACGATAACTAGTGACAGTCTAAGACAATCTCCGATTTTTGACTGGAAAAATCTTGAGTGCATTTGGGAAACAACAAAAGAGAGCTCTGCCATAGGGTGTACAAGCTCTTGAGTGATTTTCAGTTTGCTTCTCGATTCTTTAATTTTGGCACATTCCCTCCAAAATTAATAAAATAACTCAAAATTAAGAGTAATTCCTGGTGAAAACGTTGTATACATTAAGAAACATTGACCATTTATTAGAGCAGCAAGGAATTTGTTCATGCTTCGATGTCAGTTGCTCCTGTGGGTGGCAGTTCCCTTTGACAGAATCTTCTTCCTGCTCAGGAACAAGGCTAACGATTTGCTCATCTCTAAAGAATTCTTAGTAAAGGGTATTGTAAAAAATAAGGGCATTCCGAGACATGTATAATCAAATCCCTAATGCTTTAATAAGGTGGCGAATATTTCTAATTGTATACCATATTTAGGGCAGAAATTATTGTTTAATTTTAGTCATTTTTATTACATTTAGGCGGCAGGTACCACAGTTGGAGAATCCAGGAGGTAAAACGAATTTCTTTCAATATTTTAAGGAGTTAAATCGAAACTAATGCTTACTTAATACTGTATTTTTGGTAGAAACTGTTAAGTTTGAGTGGTTATACTATGTTTAAGCTGCACTAAGACCATATAGGGGCAAACCGAAATTTCTAGAATTTAAGGGTGTAAAGCAAAAGGATTAAAGAACTACTGCCCACACATGCTTCTTCTCTACCTTTCCAGGCTCGTTTGAGGTTCTGATGCAACAAAGTACCAGTCTTTTGGATTGGAAAAACCAGCTCAAGTTCATGCTCTCGGGGTGGGGGTGAGCTGTTGCATTCGTCTACCTTGATGTCGGCCAAGGCTTAGTACTGACTTTTGTGCTTACATATTTTGGCAGATATTATTTGTTTTGCCAAATTGATCCTTTGAAACACTGAACCAATGTTTGTTTGGTCGGAAATTGGGGTTTGTCTAAGGGCAAATATGACAAGTGCGAATTCAGGGGGAAAAGTGAAAATCACACATGGTCTTGACGGGGCAAAATGAATTTGACCCATAATTTTATTATTTCTTGCGTTCAGTAATTTGTTTATCTTTATTTTTTTTTCTTGAACTCTTAAGATAATTTTGATCACTATTGTAGTTGACCTTACCTTATTTTTGATGTTATCATGATGGTACATAATGATTGTTTATCTTTTATAATCTTGCAATGCTAAGTTTTTTGAGGTGCTTGAGTACGTTTTTGGTCTATAATTCTAATTATGGTTGTAAATTAGCTTCCATGATCTGTTTGGTTTCCTTTATGTGCGTATAATCTTACTCTACTGTAAATATTTTCTCAGGCTTTGGAATGTTTGGTGCGACTAGCTTCTGTAAGGCGATCTGTGTTTACAGATGACACTGCACGTTTGAAATTTTTGGCTCACCTGATGACAGGAACCAAAGAAATCCTACAAACAGGAAAAGGTTGATAGCAGCTGTAAATTTTTTGTTTATGTTGTTACAGTATAGTTGCTTGTATGCAGAAAGGTATGTAAGGTGTGCATAGAGGTCAGTTGCATATATTTTTTAGAACTTTTTACTTGCTAAGTAAAATCCTGACGAGTCTCTTTGGAAACAATGTCTAGGTGTAGGTCTGTCAATCCCACCCCTACTTGTGGATATTTGAAATGCAATGAAACATAAACTTTTTGCAAGCCCAATATTCTGCCTAGACATCTCTTCATTTCGTTTTGTGTGGAAGATTTGATACAATTTGACCCCTAGAACTTGAGTATTCTATCTACACATTTTCTACAGACCTTTATTCTGATATTCTGTTCTCTTTTGTGTTGATTAGCTTCCTTTAGGCCATATGCTATGTCAGGTTATAGAAAACCATTTTCATTAGTTTTCGGCCAAGTATATATATATATATATATATATTTTTGGTTGCACATTCTTGTTGACGAAGTAGATAACTGAGTCCATAGATAACTGAGAGTCCATACTGCTTCAACTAAATTGGTTTCATTAAACACACTCTGAATTGACAGATCTGTCTTAAGCAATCTGATATTTTCTTTCCGTAACTACTGTCGATAAATTAATCGTTTGTTTTCTTGATTGATGTATTTTTTTTGTGCTAGGTCAAATTTAGGAAATTCTAAGATAGGCTTTATACCTTGCAATACTTTACAGTTAATTGTTTCAATTGTTCTTTTTCTTTAATTTTGCTCCTAAACAAGCATATGGAGATTGCTTCAAGCCATACAACAAATACTGGAGCAAATACATAATAACGTGTTCCCCTCGAGGGATAAACCTAGGAGGTTGCTCCACATAAACCTGTTCATGAATATAACCATGCAGAAAGGCATTCTTGGCATCCTTGGCATCCTTCTGATGTGATGGTTTAGTAATGCGGTAGCCTAAGATATAAGTAAATGAATAGATGTCAACTTCGTTATGGGGGAGAAAGTAAAAAAAATCAACACACGTTTGTAGAAATGTTTGTTACAGGGCATGTTCTCAGCCAAGTGAGATAACCATTGGGATAAACCTTCACATGTACATACAATCATTTAGATCCCATCACCTTCTGTAGTGGCCCAAGTTTTATTATTTTCAAGAGCTTTTAGACCCGATTTACGAAAAAAAGCTTAAACTCCAAAGTAGAAATAAAGGTTGGCAAAGGTATAGGGAGATTGAAATATGACAATGTGGTTGATAAAGGGTGTTTTGTACAATTACGAGTATCTTTGTGGAGTAAACTCCAATCGGAAGTTGAAGATCAAAATTTGTAGGAACTGGCACCAGGTCTGCAGGGAGAACATTAGTGAGTGGAATGTCTGGGTGCAAATGAGGTTGAATACATCTTATCAATTCCAAACACCTTAGAAGGCTCCAAAAACTGAGAGGAGGTAGGAAACATGACACTGTAACCCCTGAGAACAGGCAAGGGCACATAATTAAATGGTACCAAGCAATCATCATCACAGAATCAATTTAAAATACCTTAGACACCATCTTCTGAAGCTCTATATTTCAAGTATGCTCTCGATGAATAGGGGATTGGATTTAGTCATAATCCAGTGGCTCGCTGAAAACTTGACCTTAACCCATATTATGTTGAAATAAATGGGTTGATAAGGAACTGAACCTTATGCCATAAACTGAATTCCTATCATGAGCATGAGTATAATCAACTGGATCTACTGGTTCTATTCCATCCAACTAGGCAGTGATGACGAAGTTTTCAGAATGGTACAGCTTTGAGATTTCTCAAAGTTTAGCGGTCTCCAAACCCCTCTGCCAGCAGCTGCAGGTTATCGTGTCACCATTGAATATCATTACAACAATGCCATTAGTTTTTAGACAATGACCCATGTATAAGAAATTAGGGTTCATGAATTTGGTGACATTAAAGGATTGTTTCTGGCTCAGACAAAGCTATTTATTTTGATGTTAGGTTGTTTATTGGTGGATAGTGCTCATAACAATGAGTTATAATATTTTGGTACATCTCGAGAAGAGAATCGAGATATATTCATACGTTTAAATTTATTCTTGTATTTGGTTTGAATTATCTGGATGTTCTGGCATATTCATGCTGCCCCCTTTGTTAGTTAAATCAAGATGTGGAATTTTACTGACATTTGAAGGTCGAAATTGTTTTGGATTAATAGTTGTTGTTCTCATATGATAACATGCTTTAGTTGAACAATGGTTTGGATTGTCATAATCCAGTGCGCCACTATAAACTGGTCCCTGACCCATATTTTTTGATGGAATAAGTGGGTTGAAACCTTTCATTATAATCTATATTATGAACTCTAATTGCTTCAGATCTCTGATTTGTATGCAGCAGTAATTAGGGTTCATGGATTTTGTGGCATCATAGGAATCGTTTCTGATAGATATGTGAAGCTATTGCTTTCGTGTATGATTAGCTAAAGTTTTTGTTATTTTGTTACATCTTGGGGAAAGAGTTGCAATGTTTACAAAGAACACAGATGTTCTTGTGTTTGGGATTGAAAGTCCAGCCATATTCACACCTTCCCATTGTGAACCCTTGTTTTAAGGAACATGGTAAGTGTTTTGACATTTGAAATGTGGAGAAATGTTGAGCTTAGGCTAAGGTGGTTGCATTGAACCTAACCACATTGATGCATTTTTTATACTACATGATGATTACTAAATTCCATTTTTTTGTATTTGCTAGTTGCTCAGAGTTTGACCGTGGAAAGTGTTGATCCTTTTGTGTTTATTGCTAACAGGGCTTGCAGATCATGATAATTATCATGAGTTTTGTCGTCTACTTGGACGTTTCAAGGTGAATTTTCAGGTCTGTATCTCTCTCTCTCTCTCTCTCTCTCTCTCTCTCTCTCTCTCTCGTTGTGGTGGGAGTGTGTGGGTCTCAATGGTAGAGCCATGGTTCAAGGTACCTCATGCGCTTTCCCTCTTCAGTGGAAAAAGGGAAAAACTGCTTGCCTATTAGTCTGTTATCTCACTCATCTTAAGAAAGGGAGAAACATTACCTGTAAACTGACCTGTTATAGTTAAGATTGTTGAGTAATTCCATTGTATTTATACTATTATTTCAAGTTGGTCGGGGGTTAAGGAAGGGGCAGGAACCTGCTGGGTATCTTGTTGATGCTCACAATTATTGTAATTGTAAATCCTGTTGCAGCTGTCAGAACTGGTAAATATGGAAGGTTATTGTGATTGGATACACCTGGTATCTGAGTTCACATTGAAGTCATTGCGATCTTGGCAGGTTAAGTTCTGCTCATAACTTCTTAAATATTATTAAAAAATTAGTTATTTTATTGCCATACTGTATATCTAAAGGCACACTCCTGCCTAAAACTGATCGGCTGCATTCGTCTATTGTTAGTGGGCCAGCGGCGGTGTTTACTACCTTATGGGGCTATGGTCTAGATTGGTTACATCTGTACCATATGTGAAGAGCAGCATGCCAAACCTGCTGGAAAAATTTGTGCATAATATTGTACAAGGCTTCATTGAATCAAGACTTAGTTCATTGCAGGTTAGATTTTTTATGCTTTTAGTTGACCTTTATTTATTTATCTTATATTTTAAAAACATCTGTACTTTGTTTGTGAACAGTTAAATTCATTAGTCTTTCTCCTCACTTATTTGTTCCAGGATGGATTCTCTGATGACCTTTCCGATAATCCGCTTGACAATGTTGAACTTATTCAAGACCATCTTGATTGCATTCCTTACCTCTGCAGATTTCAGGTTCATACCTTTCAGTGCTGGTACCGTAATCTAGATTTTTGTCTTCCTACTCTCAGTATTGTATTTAAGACTTTGTTTTGTGTCCTACTTCTCAGTATGAAAGCTGCAGTACTTATATAATGAAGATAATGGAGCCCATGCTGCAAACATATATGGTAACTTCAGAGGTCACCTTTTTGTGTTTATCGTTCCATGGCTTTTGACTGTGAGGTTGAAAGGGAAGCATTAAAACAGCTATAATTCCTGTTTTTGTATGGCATAGATTGTTGGGTGATTTCACGAAGTTAGTGTAGAAGCGGCATGTATGTTAAGATATATAGTTGGTATGACTAGGAAACATAAGATAATAAATGAAGAGTTTCCTGCAAATTCATTTGAAGGGGGGGGGGGGGGGGGAGTAGGAAGAGGAAATGTCATCTGTGGTGGTTTTGGCATGCGCAACTGCAACCTATTAGTGCTGCTTTTAGGAGGGCCAAGGGTTTGTTTTGGTAGAGGTTAGAAAGCCTAAAACTTAGATGGAACTTTCCAGAAAGTATATCAGTGGTAAATGAGGATATGTTCTTGAAAAATGGCTTAGTTTGATCCACATTAGATGCAAATTTTTTTGGCATGTTGTAGCTTACCCCAGTCTCCTGTGATCAAGTCTTAGTTTGTTATTTATTCTGTGGAGTTGTTCTGATGCCTTAAAACATATTTATCTTATGTATGAAGGAGCTGGCAAATGTTCAGGTTGGTGCTGATAAAGGTGAACTTTCTGTAATGGAATCTAAACTGGCTTGGATGGTGCATATAGTTGCTGCCATTCTTAAGACAAAGCAAGTGTCTGGATTTAGGTAAAATATTTTTGCTCATTTTGACCATTATATTCTAGTGAGGCATCTTGTGTCTTATTTCACTTCACATTTCTCTTTTAGTTCTGAATCACAAGAATTTCTCGATGCGGAACTTTCAGCACGTGTATTGCAGTTGATAAGTGTCACTGACAGTGGGTTACACAGTCAGGTATGTTAATTTGTTTCTTCAAACATGGGTGCCATATGAATGACATGGGTGCAATTTTTTTTTTTTTTTTTTGCATACACCAACTTCCTACCTAATAACTTTTTTTTGACCATATTAGGTGGTTAATCAATCGTTATATTTCAATGGATTTTGTTACACATGTAATCTTGTTGCTAATGTAAGCATAGCACTGTGATAACACGTTAGTGCTTCGTGCAATTATTTTTCAGATATGTCATGCATGCAGTTTTAATCAGTTATTAATTGGTGCATCTGCATGCTTGAGACTGCCATGGTTATAGTTTTGCTAAATCATTGCTGTGGGTAAAAGTGGTACAACATTCTGAACTGAAATTGGCATCATATGCAAGGAAATCCTATATCCTTTTTAATTTAAACGATTTGTCAATGCTCTTTGGGTGGAAGGATTAATCATGAAAAGGACTTTCGATCCTCATGTAGTGCGTATCTTAAGGTATAATTTCAGAATTTTTCCTGCTCTTCACTTGTAAAATTTAATGTCACTTCTGCATAGGTGCTTTTATTTTGCCTAGAATGTTTGCCTGACATGCTTTATGCTGGTGAGGATATGCTATACTGCATGCTTTATTGTATGTAACAAAGTGTTGGGTAATTAAGAAGCACAAACTCAAATAGTTGAGTTGTTGTTGGCAAGGATGCACCGACACTGACAACGGTACGGCGACGCGACATGTTAGCGACACGGGGCACGCAATTTTTGAAAAAATGAACAATTTCGACACGTTATATATATATATATATATATATATATATATATGAAATTGTAAAATTCAAGTTAAATGTGCAAATCATATAAGTTGACGAAAGTTCAATAAAAAGAACACAAAAAATAAGTCCCACTGCTGTTTTCACTTCTTGTATGAGCCATCTAAAAAGAACACAAAAAATCAGCAAGCAAAACACAAATTAGGGGCAGCAACCATCAGTACCAAAATTAGTTTAAAAAGACAATAGCCCAGAATAGTCGCACAAATAGGGGCGTTAGCAATAGAGAGAGGGAGAGAGGGAGGGAGAGAGAGAGGGAGGGAGAGGGAGAGAGAGAGGGAGAGAGAGAGGGAGAGGGAGAGGGAGAGGGAGAGGGAGAGGGAGAGAGAGAGAGAGAGCTAGAGGCAGAGGGAGCGAGAGAGAGCCAGACGGAGAGCGACAGAGGGAGAGGGAGAGGGAGCGAGAGAGAGCCAGAGGGAGAGGGGGAGAGAGAGAGAGAGACAAACTTGTGCTGGCGCCGGTGATCGTCGGAGTTAGCGCTGGGAATAGATCTAGGTTTAAGTTTGGGAGTGGGAGGGGGGAGGGAAGAGAGCTCGGGAAGTGAAGCGGGGGAGGAGGGGAGGGGAAAGAAAGGTAAAAAAAAATGGAAAAAAGAAAAAAAAACGTGTCATATTGTTTTGGGAGGGGGGACACGCGTGTCGGTTGCGTGTCCCAATCGTTGACCGTGTCGGAAGCGTTGACCACGTGTCCCGGATGTGTCGGCCACGTGTCGGTGTTGAGAGAGTGTCGGATTCCAGTACGTTGCTCATTTTAGAGTGTCGGTGCTTCATAGGTTGTTGGTAACATTTGGAGACATAAGATTATAAATGAGTAGACTCATGCAAAGCTAGGGGTAGGTAGCTTCAATTGATGGTAAGATGAGATTGTTATCTAAGGTAGTTTTGGTTTTGAACAATTTTTGTTTTTGATTGGTAAGTGTTCATTAAATAGAAAGGCAACAAGTGGTGCCGACCTTGTTGGTTTTGACCAATTTCTATTTAAAGGTTATCTGATGACATCTTTGAATAATGTCTCATGTGATTCTCTAAACATTAGTCCTATTAATACATAGGTTTGGTGCTCTCATGTGATTTTAATTATAATTGTGACCCCCCCACCTTTACACGCTGATAGGTGTACAAGGGTACACTCAACCATAGTCCACAGCTTAGTTCCCTACTATTTACTCAAAAGTGGAACCATGTACAATACATCATATACTATATGAAAGAGTCTATTACAACCCAAATGGTAGTTTAAATATCCAAAAGCTTAAACTTAATTATAAGAGACCCCTTTCCCTTTATCATATCCACCACCTGGGTATGATTGATCCCTAAAAGACTTACCTGAAAAAGGTTCCAATTAGTAAGAGAGTGTTAATAATTACTCATCTTTAAAAAAACTTACTTGTAATGGATAATCAGTAGGCTGAATTTTAAAGAAAAATCAGCTCAATAAATTTAATATAATTCAACTCAAACCAACAACTACTGAGAGATCTAAGAAGTTACGAACGGTGCGTATGTACAAATCAAGATGTAAGGTTCAACAGTTTGTGCAATCTCCAATGCATGGAGTCAACTCAATGTATCGGGGCCCATCAACCGCCAATAGGGCTGATGCGTGCATTAACCCAAGCACAAGACCAACTATACCCACTTCCACAATTCATCTTAGTCAATGGGTTTGAATTGCTACATTCTATGTCCAACACACAACACCCAAATCATCTTTTAGGGTTTCAAATAATTATAATTGTAATAATTGGGTTAATGGGCTCAAATGAATAATCTCAAATCACAGTCAAATCAACAATTTAGGCTCAAGCAATAATAATGATGATAAATTGGATCAACAGATCAAAATAGATATGCCAATGGTGCTCAAATCAATAAGGACTCAAATATTAACAGGTTTAATAAAACTCAAGAAGAATGGAGATATTCCAACAAAAGGATTGAAATTCTTTGCAAAAGAATAGAATTATCTTATCAAAGGATCGATTTCTCTTACCTCGATTGATCACATAATCGAAATTAGCTTCCTCTTTTGCACGTTCAGTTCCTCAGGAATCCTCCTTCCTTTTTCTCTTTTCTTTTCTTCCTTTCTTCTCTCCTTTTTTCCTCCTCGCTTTCTTCTCTCGTAATCTCTCAGCCCTGCTCTTTCTTCTTTCTTTTCTTCCTGCTTTGTTTCAGTTTGTTTTGGTATGTTTTACTCTATACACACACACACACACACACACATTTTTCGTCCCCTTATCCCACTTTCACCACAATTGCCGTCTTTAAATTATTATTTGGTTTCCCAATTTTGTCATTCATCTTTATTACTTTAATCCTTTACTCAACACAAATGCCACACCAAATTATGTGTTCTCAAGCCCAACTTAAGCTCTGGTTTTCAGTTATAATTCAACAAAAATTTAGGGGTATTACAATAATCCTTTTCCATAATGTGCCTCCTTCAGCCAGCCTTGAGATCTGTTCCTTTTTTATAGTTTACTTGCACATTTGTTGCGTCTCTTGTTTAATATTGCTCTTAATTTGGGTGCTTCGACATCAATGCACCCAACAGGGAAGTAATAGCATAAGTTTGAAAATTCAATATAATCGCGACTTTGATGCCATATTGAGAAAGCACTTGAATAATCAGTATATAATAGGTCAAAGTGGTTGCTAAACATCTTTAGGAGCCACATTTGCCTGTGCTGCTCTCAATGGTTTAAATCTTGTTTTCTGTTTATTATCAACGTTGGAAATTATTCCCTTTTCAACATTGATTGTTTATGCTCTCTTCATGTGCAACTGAGTCACACTTTTGGTACAGTGACAAGGCTTGATATAAGTAGTGTACCTGCAACCTGATAGCTTAAGATTTGACGTCAAGTGGTTTCTTACGACACTCAATGATAAAAAAATCTATTTGCTTGTTTAAATGAAAGACTATTTTGTTGTTAGTTCTAGATTTGGTGCTCTCTTTTAATTTTTGGTTTCTTCTTTCTGCAAATTGTTTTGGCTACGTGTATTTGAGTCTTTGATTCTATTGCCCATCTGCAGCGATACGGTGAATTGAGTAAGCAGAGACTTGATCGTGCAATTGTCATTTTCTTCCAACATTTTAGGAAGTCTTATGTTGGAGATCAGGCGATGCATTCTTCTAAAGTAAGAGATTGATGTTTATAAGACAACCTCCTCCCTTCCACGTGGAAGAAGAAAATGTTGAAAATGGGTTGCTTCTTTTGCGCGTATCAAGAATTTAATCATGTTTTTTTTTTGTTTTTTGTTTTCTTGGTATTTTCTACTTTTATTGCAGCAGTTATACGGCCGATTATCTGAGCTTCTGGGGCTTCATGATCATCTCCTAATATTGAATGTTATTGTTAGAAAGATTGTTACAAATCTGAAGTGTTACACTGAGGTGATTATGCATAGCTGCTTGTAGTTATTACTGTAGTTCCTGTGTGTAAATATATCCAATCTTTTCGATATACTTGCAGAGTGAAGAGGTAATCAATCATACGTTAAATCTTTTCGGGGAATTGGCATCTGGGTCAGTTATTTTTTTCTTGGGATCTTTTCAAGAGTTGGATATTTCCATCATTTGACACTTCCTTAATATACTTGCAATTTTTTCCAGATATATGACGGGAAAGCTGCTTTTGAAGTTGGATGCTACTGAATTCTTAATTTCACATCACAGTGTAATTTTGATTAGTTTTTTTTTTCTTTTCTAATCTTCTCATCAATTTGTGTGTTCACGATACCCAGATATTTGTTTTTTGGGGAAATTAATCTATCTATGCATTTTCTAATTTCAGAGGGAGCACTTTCCTTTTTTGGAAAATTATAGATGCTCACGTAGCAGAACAACCTTCTTTCACACCATTGGTTGCTTGATCTTTATGGAGGATAGCATCTTGAAGTTTAAATCCTCAATGGACCCTCTTTTGCAGGTTTGCTATTTCATTTTCTTGGACTTTTTTTCTTAACCCAGGCGTCCCTCCAAAATATTTTGTCCAATTTTTGGTTCTTTCCATGATCCTTTCAATAAAGTTTATGTTTATCTATGAAGCACGGGTACGAATACAAATATCGGACACGAAACGAATCCGGTACAAAGATTCGATAATTTTTCAAAAACTAGGATACGGATACGATGAGATATGATATATTAAAAAAGCTAAATAAATTATATATATATGCTCTAAGTTTAAGAGAAATAACTTAAATAAGGCATTAGCATGTATATTAAGTACATTTTTAGAGTTCAACCTCGAACTAAAAATCAAGTTACATTTAAATTAAAGTAGGCCAGTATCTAATTAACAAAAGTAGGTCATCATCTAATTAAAAAAAGTAGGTTCTATCAAAAGTAGGTCACTAACTAATTGACAAAAGCAGGCCATCATCTAATTAACGTAGAAGAGGAGTTGCTGCTGCTGGCATTGGTAAAGTGTACAAATCCATTAATGTTTCTTCACAAATAAATAAAAGACAAACAAAACAGCCAATTAACTTAACAACCAGAGAAGGAGAGAAAGAAATTGATCTAGGGTGAGGACAGAGAAATAGGAGAAGATTGTTTCAACATACAGTACTTGTCTTGCTTTGTTCCCTCTGAGGAGAAATTTTCCCAAACCCTAGAGAAGACGAGGAGAGGGAGAGAGGAGAATCATCTTTACTCTTTTTTGCTCAAAGGAGAAATCGTCACAATTCCTTGGAAAGAGGAGGAGAGGGGAGAACCTTAACTTGGTCTATTAGCTTTGAGGAGAATTGTGCCAAACTCTTATTTTTTTTCTTTCTCTATAAGAGAAATAGTCATTTAAAATATATATAAAACGAAAACAATAAAAAAATATTGTATTCCACTAATTTCGTATCCCGGTCGTATCTTTTTGTATCCCGTCATATCTTTTCGTATCCGACCGTATCCCAAATCGTATTTTTTTGTATCCCAAATTATATCTTTTATTTAATTTAATTTTAATTATTCCGACACGTTCCCGACACGTATTTTTTGCGTATCTTTGCGTATCAGTATCGGGAACATACAAGATACGGATACGATGGCCTTCCTATGGTATCGGTGCTTCTTAGATGTTTATTTATATTGATCAGTGTTTGTTAAGCTACCTTGTGATGCTTATTTACAGTTTGTTTTTTAATTTGCTTGGGATAACATTGCTTATAATTATATTATGTGCATTGGTTGGTGAAAATTCTTATCAGATTTGAGTTTCTGGTTTAAAAATCATCTTTGCAATGGCATGATTGCAAACAGTTTAAACTAGATGAGTGACTGATATGCATTGTATGCGATACAGTTTAAACTTTTCTTGTTGTGTTACCTATTTATCATAAGGTGTATAAGGTTTGAATTTTTCAAAGAATTTCTAATTATTGGAGTTGTTTGACACTTCTAAAGGTGTTTGTCCGCTTGGAATCAACACCTGATGCAATGTTTAGGACAGATGCCGTCAAATATGCTTTAATTGGTCTGACACGGGATCTCAGAGGAATAGTAATGGCCACAAATAGGTTGGCATTCATGCCATTTTTCACATGTATTCCTATGCTGAATTGTTTCTAATCTCCTTTTGGCTTCTACTTTTGTTATACCAGTCGCAGAACGTATGGTTTCCTTTTTGATTGGTTATATCCAGCGCATATGCCACTTCTTCTTAAAGGTGTTGCTCATTGGGCTGAAAGTCCAGAGGTAAGATTTGTCCCACAAGTTTACTTCACCTATTCTTTGCTTCCATTTTTTTTTTTATAGTCTGTGTTCAGAAGCTTATAAATGGATATTTGTATCCAAATAAAAGAAAATATTGTAAAAAATTTAATGGAAAATTATTATTTGTATTGGGTGTGTAATTTGAGGGAGTGGACTGTTTTAATTCTCCGAACATTGAAAATTGTGAGTCGGTCGAGATGTTAGCTTTGTAGTGATAGTTGTCAAGGCACTAAGTCAACCACAGGTGTTCCTAGGATGCCTTGCCCTTGTCGCCTAAGCGGCGCCTTGACAACTGTGTTTGCAATGTACCTTTGCTATGGCAGGCCCTTAGTGCCCTTTTTATATAAAGGAGTCAAAACTGGATGAGGTTCCTGTGCTTTCCACTTCTCCTAAACCAAAGAGACTATTCCCAATATCCCAAGAGGCAGCATTCTGGGGGTAGATGATCCCTGGTTTTAAATTCATGGAGACACAGTGCACACATCTGGAGAAAGAGATTTGTGTGGTCTTCTCATCTGTGAAAGGACATTTGTCTTTATGTTATGAAGCACCACAGTCCAAATGAAGGGTTTAATTTCAGAAGTTCTTCTTTTCCTTATTTTTCTTGAAAAGTGAAGTCAGAACAAGAGGAAGGGGAGATAAGATGCTAAACAAATTACCCTTTGGTCTGACAGTACGAATGATTCAAAATTCGCAAAAGACTCGGGAGGAGTTCCATTTTTTCCTATCATTAGAGTTCACAATAAGCGAATGATCTTAGAGGGAGAATCCCCATTTGACTGACAGAAAAGCGTCATGAACAGGATATTTCTGAGTCCTCTCTCAGGACACCTGGGGACTGCACTCCACAAGATAGGCAATATAAAGCTTTTGAGGGTTATTATTGCACATGGAACCTGTCTTTTTCTTCTATCAGTGAAAATGGAGTAGCATTATAAGGGCGCTGACAGGATGCCAACCCAATTACAGCAGCTTACAATCATAAAAAGTCTACTAGCTCAACACAGTTGTCAATATTATTAAGGTTGTATGAAATTGCCCAGTCCTTCAGGTTAAACAACTATTTCTTCTTTAGCTGCAGCATTGAACACTCTGTGGTCCCTTTCCCTGCTGACAGTCCATAGCAAATGCAGGATATTCTTTCTTTTTCTTGGTCTCCTCAACCCACTCCACTTTACGAGCTCTTTAACAACAGTGGCTTTCAGAGCCCATATTAACTCCTAATATGTAAATTACGAAGTGCCTTAAAAGTCTAGTCCAGCTGCAATGGATAAGGAGATGAATGGTCTGCAGCACTTTTTTTATTTTTATTTTTTTTATCGGTAAAAGAGCAACGAATTAAAAGGGCATCAAGAGGAAGCCAGCCCAAGTACAGAACGAAAGAAAACAACCCATTACAAAGAAAGTTTAACAAAGTAATCAGAATTACAAGTAATAGCTCAGTCTTTGAGATTGGAAATCCAAATTTCTTTCAATTGGTATATGGAGTGCTCATTTCTTTTGAAGAATCTGTTATTTCTCTCTCTCTCTCTAGATAAACCCACAAGATGCTAAGGACCAGGTTCACCAGGTTTTTCTTCATTCTTCCAGATTTAAGTCCTGCCCAAGCAGAGTGCTCCGTGTTAATTCTGCTGCAGTAATCCAAAGGATGCCAAAAATTGATAAAGCTAAGTCCCATAATAGTCTGACCCAAGGGCAGTGAACAAGGATGTGGTTGACTGTCTCAGTTGCAGACTTGCAAAGAGGCATCTATTCAAAACGCAATGATCTTTTTTCTGTAAGTTTTCCATGGTAAGGATTTCCCCATGCTGCCTCCCAAGCGAAGAAAGAGATTTTAGTGGGTGAACTCGATTTCCAAATTTAAAGCCAAGGCTGAGAATCACCAATTTGACTACTATCTTTGGTTAGACCATTGTAACGGTCCTTTACGCTAAAAAGGCCAGACTTGTTTCTCGTCTGAAGGACTTTGTCTTCAGTGAGGGATTTATTCATGCTTTTGTAGGTAGTATTAAAGAACAGTATAATGTCTAAAAATTCCCATTCCTATGCCTTTCTATTAAAAGAAATATTCAAACTATTTTTCTCCAGAGGAGAAGAGAAGGTAACTTCTTTTTCGATGGCCAACTCAAATAGGTTAGGAAATTGCTGTTTTAGAGGTTAATTACACCAACAATTCAATCAGAAGAGAATGGAGTTGCCTTTACTGAGGATCCACATAATGTCTTTTAAGAAAGACTACCATCCTATGTTTATGTCTTTCCAGAAGCCGCTACCATGAGGAAGCCTGCGAAGTTTAGTCATCCTTCTCAAATGATCAACCCTGTATTTGGCCGCAATCACGCTCCTCCAGCGGTGGTCTTTCTCGTGCATGAATATCCAAGGCCATTTTCTTAGCAAGGCTGAGTTGAATTCACAAAAAGACTTGATCCCTTGCCCCCATATCATCAGAGGCTGCTCGGCAATATTCCATTGCACAAGTTGATATTTAAAGACCTCCCCCTGGGTTGGCCTGAAGAAATCTCCTTTGGATCTTTTCGTGTCTGTTGGCTACAAAACAAGGAATCTGGAATAAAGACATGAAATAAACGGGAAGATTGGAGAGAGTACTCTTAGTGAGAGTTAATATTCTACCTATGGAGAGATACGGACTCTTCCACGTAGCAACTTCTTCTCAAATCTTTCAATAGGTAATATAATCAGTGAATAGCCAGTGGGAAACAAATGTGGTCACATTTAAACCTCCCACCCGGAACCCACTCCACAGCTGGCTTATGATGATTGACCACTGTGCTGAGGATTTCCATCACCAAGATGAACAGAAGAGGAGAAAGAGGATCTGCTTGCCTTAGCACTTTCAAATCAGAGAAGAAATCAGTGGAGCTTCCGTTAATTAAAATGAAGAATTTGGCAGTGGAAGTGCATTTAAAATCCCAATTTCTCCATCCAACACTGAAGCCCATCTTAGACAACACTTCTAGCAAGCAATTCCAACAAACATTATCCAAGGCTTTTTCCATGTTGAGCTTACAAATGAATCCCTTTTGTTTTTAATCTGAAAATCTTGGCTATGTGGGCCGCATCAAGAATCTGCTGATTTTCCACAAAATTGTTTTGGAAGAGGCCAACAATTTCCCAACAACACTTTTGAGCCTAGAGATGAAATTCTCTGTATCATGAAAATCTTTAAACATTTATATCATGTCCTTCTTAAGAACCCTCCAATTAGACTGAATAAAAGCCATTGTGAAACCGTCAGGACCTGAAGCTGTATCCTCGCTGCAATCTTTCAAAGCTTGGACAAATTTCCGCTTCTTCAAACTGTCTTTCCAGCCAACAAGCATCGTCACCATCTAGCGAGTCTAAATCCATCTGTGTCTCCAGTCCTTTTTTCTCCTTGTAAATTTCTTTGTAAAAACCACAAATAGCGCTTCTCATATCTTTTCCATCCTCTAATTTGACACCCTCAATCTCGATGCAGCTCAAATAGTTAAAGCGATGATGGGCACTGGCCATTCTATGAAAGAAGGCAGTGTTCTTGTCTCCCTCCTTCGGCCACCGGTATCGATATTTTTGTCTCCAATACAATTCCTCCCATTGACAGACTTTAGACAGCTCCATCTTGCAAAAATATCACAACTGTCTTTAGTACTCAGGGAGGAGATGGCTTCTTTGTTGTCCAAGTCTGCAATAGAGCTAATGTTGCTTTCAGAGTGTCTTCGATAGGGTTAATGTCCCCAAAAGTGTCTTGATTCCAAACTTTTAATTTCGCTTTCATTCAATTTGTAAGCTGTAATATAGCTGGCATGCCCACTACCCTGACCTCATTCCATCACTGTAGGATTAAGTCTCCAAAATTATCCACTTTTAGCCACATATTCTCAAAATGGAAGGGGGTTTGCACCCATCTTACACCTCCCATATCCAGAACCATAGGGTAATGATTTGAGAATGGACAGGGCAGCAGAGTGTGAGTAATGTCGGGGGAGCTGTAATAACACTCGCAGGTGACCAAAAATCTATCTGATCTAGAATGGCAGGATCAACCCTTGAGCTTGACCATGTGAAGGCCTCTCCTTGCAGGGGGACATTAATGAGCCTAGAGCTGTCAATAAAGTCATTGAATTCTCTCATGCAAATATTAGTACTAAGTTACCTCTTTCTTTCATACAGGTGCAAAATGGTGTTGAAGTCACCGCCGATAACACATGGGTGATTCCATGTGCTAACTAGAACATGGCCCCCTTGTAGATTATTTGTCAAAAAATTCTTTCTCGAATACGTTCCCACAAAGGAAAGATACTTCAGTGGGGCCTTGGACTTCCAAATGAACCTCCAAGGCTGTTCCTTGAAGTTCACATCAGAACTGCTCGAATTTAGAGAGACAATAGTTTCTTACCTTAAGCTGACCATCTTTGCTCATCTTCCACAACACCTTGTATTCTTGTCTATTTATCACAGTGCTCTAGACTGTATCACAGAATTCTACAATGGTTTCTAGCTCCCAATCTTGAGCACTTCTGGAAAGATAATATTACAGCTTAGTCTGCTAGTCTTCTCTACTAAAGCTGAAGAAACTGTAGCCTCTTTGACCACAGCCAGCTCATAAAGGCTAGGATATTGTTGCATCGTGGTTGTTTCACCACACCACCTCTCCTTGCAAAATAGAAATAGTCATCTCTCCCTGGATTCCATCTTATAAAGTCAAGAAAGGTATTCCAGCCACTGATAATATCCCTCCACGGGCCAACCGCATTGGGAAGTCCTTGCAATTGTGAAAACCACCCATATGATCTAACCCGTGGTTAGCATCAATAACCATCCTTCATAGGTGATCCTTATGATTCAAGAAACTCTAGAGGCATGTTCCTAATGATGCTGAATTGAAATGCTGAACTGACTTAATACCTAGTCCACCGATTACCAGCAGTTGCTTCATAAACTCCCCACATGACTAAATGATATTCAAATTCCTCTTCCATTTCCCCCAGAGTAACCTCTTTAGGATACACTCCAGTCTCTCACCCAGAGAGGCAAGGACGTGGAATAGAGAGAAAATAGACAGGCAAGTTGGAGAGAGAACTTTTGATCAGTGTAAACCTCCACCAAAGGGATCAATTCACTCTTAGCAAGATTGACCCTTTAACCCTGAAACTGCCTCAACACAGGGCAGTTCACATTTGAGCTTGACAATGCTCTCAAACTTTGTATCACAACATATGATGGTATCAACACTAATAAGAAATGAGAGACCATATATCCTCACCCATCTGCTCACCCTATAATGATTCCAAAGCTGATTGCCCAATGCTTTGTTCACCATCTTGCTGAGAGCCTCCATAACCATAATAAATAGAAGGTTGACGGAGGGTCCCCTGTCTTAGCTGTCTCTTACTTCTTTGCCAAGAGAAGGTTTTCACGACTTGTGTGGAATTTTGGTCACAAAGGAACAACCTTTCTTGTTGCACCAACACTCCGCAATATAGGAACTACGAGGAAGGAAATGGATGAGGTTTGAGCAATGAATTATCAGAGGCTAAGATGATTTTAACTGTTTCGATCCTTTGCTTCTCACTAGTAAAGTTGGATCCCAATCTAGAACAAGACATCTCGTCCAACAGAAATTGCTACCAACGTTTCCTAGTAAAGAGTTGCTTTTAGGCTTCAAGTTACCCAAGCCTCGGCCTCCCTCATTTGTTGGTTTACAAAAGATCTCCCAGTTAAACATGTTATCACATTTGTACTCCCCAGCCACCATCCAAGGAAATAAGTCGGTCCAATTGGAAAAAGGATTTTGTACAAACACGTTCCACATAGTTGTAGAAGCTTGGCAATATGAATGTATTTATAACACGTTACTGATATCTTAAACCAGAATGGTCAGATCAGATCAGACCACGAGGGCACTATGGGGCAGTGTTTTAGTTTTGACGGGCAAATATGAAATTCCATTTGTTAAGAGCCTTTTTGTATGAGAACTTAAGAGGGACGTGGTCTCTCTGCATTAGTTGCTCTGCACCTCTTTCCAAAGTTAAGCCAAGCTACAATTGGAAATTACATTAGTTCAGTTCTGATTGCTCTGGCTGAACATTCCCGTTTACTTTCCCTAAAATCAACAAACCAAACGGAGCCAAAAGCAAATGCTTATGGTACTACATCTGTGATGAATTAGCTTCAGCACAAGCACAGTTAGCTAACACAACTGATGCATCGTTTTTCTTAATATTTATGGGTTAATTGGAATTTAAGTCCTGACTCTCATGTAAAGTTATTTTTGCGCACTAAGGATGAATACCATGCTTCAAAAATTGGATCTATGTTGGGTAAGGCCAATATTTTTCTTTTTATTTCTAGTTGCTAGCTGTCTGTCATATTGCCATATCTAGGTTGCATGCTTTCTGAGGTCACTGATAGCTTACGCAGTATGCATGCATTAACAATAGGAATCTGTTTACTTTTGTTGAAGATTGTCTAGAGGCACTTACCTTGAATCTCAGATTGTGCTTTTGGGATATTATATTTAATCTGATTTTCTTTCGCACACCAAAGGATAAAAGTAAAAGGAAATAGCATCCCTTTTAGTGGTTATTTTGAAATTTGTTCTACAAGCATGGAATGTGTAAAAATGAGCTCTCACATTCTACTTCCCAAGTGAAAGGAGCTGAGCTTCTTAATTGCTGCAGGTAACAACACCACTGCTGAAATTTGTGGCCGAGTTGGTCCTGAACAAATCCCAGCGATTAACTTTTGATTCATCATCTCCTAACAGCATACTACTTTTCCGAGAAGTTAGCAAATTCCTCGTAGCTTACGGATCAAGAATATTGTCTCTTCCGAATTGTTCTGATATGTATGCTTCCAAATACAAGGGAATATGGATTTCTTTGGTTATTCTTGCAAGGGGTATGCATTTAAACACCCTCTCTTCCTGGTTAACTTTTCTTAGACAACACCCAGTGTCCTTGGTTTGAACTCCTGCGCAAGATTGGACAACTAAATAATTTGGTCTTTGCCATCCACTTGTGTTGCTGCTGGCAAAGAAAAGTAAAACTTAGGTTATGGGCTTAAATGAAATTGAGTGCAATGGAATTACTTTGCTATGATTTTACTCTACAAATTAGACATTGTTACTATGCTAGGTGTTAGCTTATGCTACAAAGAGGTGTAACATTGGCAAATAATTCAACCAATGGAATGAGTATCCATCTTGTGCGGATAAGAATGCTCATTCCCCTGGTTGTCCTTTATTAGCCATGATGAGGATGCCGGTGGAATTAAAATTACTCGTGCTAGTGAGAAATAATCAAACCCTTTAAAATCTGTCTGATTTGCATTTTGTATACAAGTTTTGCAGCATCGTAGGTCCATTACTTAGGGGACTTGCTTGAAACTGGCTTCTGATACTTCGATTCCATCTCTCTCTTGTGATGTGACAGTGCTTGCAGTTCTTTTGGATGCATTTGCATCCCTTTTTGTTTTCATGACATTCCTGCAGGAAAGTTGGATGCAGGAAAACATATAAGAATTGGCCAAGTAAACATGTCCCATTTCATTAGCCTTTTGTAGGGTTTTTTTTTTTTTTTTTTTTTTTTGTGTGTGTGTGATGCCAATTGGTAGTATTGTTTTAGTTCTTCTAAAAGTGTATTCGTCTTAATAATACCATGTTTCACTATGTATGTGTCGTTGGTATTAACATAAAATCAAAAGAAAATAATTTTAACATTTGTCCACTGTTGTATGACAGCACTTTCTGGAAACTATGTGAACTTTGGTGTTTTTGAGCTATATGGAGATAGAGCACTCTCAGATGCTCTTGATATTGCGCTAAAAATGGCCTTATCAATTCCTTTGGTTGATGTTCTGGCATATAGGAAGGTATGTTTTTTGCCTTCAGCATTTATGCTTACAATCATAAGCTACCTTTAAAAAAAAAATATAAACTAGAAATTTATGTTTCTTTTCCTGCAGTTGTATGCTTAAAAGTGTAAATAAATATTTTTTGGAATATGAACAAATTCTGTCAGATAATCATTGGAAAATACAAAAATCTGTTGCTTGTATGAGGAAGTTTTTTTTGTATTAGTCATGTTAGACCATAAATTGCCTACTGAACCATATCATTTCTAAAACCTGGTACTTTGGTTGGGTGGCTTTACCATTACAACATTTATTCTTTCCTTTCATTCATTCTTGTGGAGGATTTTTCTTTAAATGCACTGAAGAACTCTTTTCTTTTCTTAATGCACTACCTTATTTTATTAAAAAAAAAGGCTCATTAGTCGTCTGTTATACAAAAAGAATTTACTTTGACATCATCTTCATCTTTTCCAGCTCACAGGTGCCTACTTTACTTTCTTGGAAGCTCTACTGAATAGCCATATCAAATTCCTGTTAAATCTAGACACGAGCACCTTTATTTATATCGTTGGGTCACTTGGATCAGGCCTCAAGGTTCTAGATTCAGTTATCTTATCACAGGTTTGTACCCTGAGATTTAAAAGTCCCTGCCATGAAAAAGGTGGGAAGTTAATGGTTTTATGGTTTTATACTAGACCTACACAGCTTAAACTTTTTCGGTCGAGTTTTTTTATCCATGGGGAGTTTGGTTGACTATGATTTGGGGAGTTTTGGATCAGGGTCCTACATTGGAAAAAGATAGGGAAAAGGCTTACTCTATATAGTTCATGGGTCCAAATAAGAGCACTAATTTCCACCTTTATATTTTTTTCAAGTTAAAGATGTGCCTTCTTAATCACATGTCATCTTTCATTTGTTGTTACAGTGCGCATCTACTGTTGATAAATTGGCTACATTCTATTTCAATCACATTATCATGGGAGAATCACCCACTTCCCCTGCTGCTCTCAAATTTACTCAGCATCTGGCAGATTGTCCTGGTGTATTTGCAGATGTAAGTTACTTATTCTCAATGTTATATCTCATAGCTTGTCCTGGAATTACTTTCTTGTATGCTTGATGTTTTCCTTTTTCATTTTTTGATCGATAAAAGAGAAATATAATTAAAGGTACCACCAAGGGGCTGTTGACTCGAGAACAAGGCATAGTAAAAAAACATGTTATAAAGCAAGAATATTTTTCAGCTGAAAACAATCATGCAAAGAATCAAGATTACTAGAAATAGCCCAAACATTGAGATTATCAATCCACAATCCTTTCAGCTGATATCCCTTCCCCCCCCGGGAAAAAAAAAAAAATCCCTTCAATAGATGTTTTCATAACAACAAATGTGTATTTTTACTAAAAATACTTCAGGGAAAACTCAAGGCACTGAAGCAGTAGAGAAGCCGCCTACAGTCCTGACCAAACTGGTGTTGTTTGCCAGTGTGGAAAAGAAGATATCCCCCTCCCTACTTATCCCTGGTTCCATCTCCTAGTTCTCCGGGAGAGGAAAAAAAAAAAAAAACCCTTGCTGCAGCCTCCCACTCTTCATCTACCGCTTCTGCAGATGCACCTCTGAATCTTCAGCCCCCTTCCCCTCCATCGCTCCCCTTCTCCCTTTCTCTTCTCCATGCTGTCACACCCTCTCTCTCTTCTTCATGTCGTTCAATTGCCAGCAGAGATGGTTGCTATTTTGGGGATTCATGATTCACACTATCAATTGCTCCAGCTAAGACTTCAATTTGGACTTACCATTGGGAAGATGACCTGTCTTGGAGATTGTGGCGGAGACCAGTTGCACAGGGTCAGTGCTGGAGGGATGGTGGAGAGATGAGAGGGACAAAAGTATTTCATGAAAAAAAAGAGGATGGAAGGGGGCGATGCGGCAGAGTTAACTTTTTTTTAAAAAAAATTTAAAAAATTCTTCTGACCAAAACGGCGTTGCTTTTGCCAGAGGGAGAAGGCCTACCGTGGCTGCACATTATTTGATACAATACAGCGGCAGCACATAGAATTGGCCTACTATATAGGAGCCATCATTTGTAGTGTTCATTCAGCACCACATTGTCTTCCACAATTTGATTGGAAGCAAATATTACATCCTAATTGATGGAATCCAGATTCCATTTATTCACTGTTGGGGTTTGATCGATCTTGTCAAAGTTATAGCTTGGAATAGTTTACCACCGTTGTTGACTAATGAGTGGTCTAGACCATTTTCATCAAATGCCATCTGTTCAATTTTGATCCGACCTTACAAAGTGAAGTTCTAATCCAACAGTGTTGACCCCATTCTGCAATCTTGTGGGAATGCTACATACCGCGGCTGATATATGAAACATTGGCTCATGCGCACATACATACATGTACATGTATATTAATATAAGTAGACAAAAGTTAACTTGAAAGATGCGATTGTCAGTGTATTGGAGAGGAAAGGTTCTCCATAATCTGTAAAATAAAATGACATTTGACTTGCATAACACTGAAAGTAGTTACTCTTTTAACTATTTTAATGAACTATCATTTTCTGGTTTAGATCTTGCAAACCCTCTTCGAGATTGTTTTGTACGAGGACTCTGGCAGTGTATGGAGTCTTAGCAGGCCAATCCTGAGCTTAGTACTTATCAGTACAGAGGTGATACTCCGTACCCTAAAAACTATTTCCTTTTAGTTGATTTTTTCTAAAAATAAATTATATATTCTAGTAATAGAACTATTGAGGGCTGTGAATATTAATATTAACATTCTCTAGTATATGTTGCTTTTGTTTGGAGCATCTTTTCAGAGAGCATAGATATAAATTAACAAACTCACCTTTAATAAGTTTGAGGTTGGCTATGTGGAACTAAAATAAGAAATCACGTTGGGTTGTCAATCTAGATTTTCCTATGCCACTCTTTCTAGGACAACCTCATCATCCACTTCTCTAACATGTATTGTTTAACAATTTGCATCCAAGTTTTAAATGATCTATCTCCAGACGTCTGTGTCTCCTCTTATGCGGAGTCATAGTAAAAATGGGTGGATTCCTGGACAGGGGTCCCCATCTTGCAAGAGTTTGTGACTTTCAATGGTAAATTTTAACTCAGACAATCTTAATTTTTCTACAGATGTTCACAACTCTGAAGGCGCAAATTTTGGCTTCACAAGTAAGGGTTATTCTGTTTCCTTCATCTTCTGAGTTTCTGATATTTATCAAACAATGATGCTTTGATTCATGGTTTACATCAGATGCATAAATCTCACTTGCATAGAATTCTAGTTCGAAATGAGTTCATGTTTCCAAAACATAATTTTAAATGGATCAACTGACAGACGAAGTTGATTATTAGCTAAGCTGTTGAACGTTGTGGGCATTTTTCCCCATTGGTCTTTCCGAAGAAATAAAATATAAATTCCACTTCTCTTCTCTTTTTGGAAGTTGACTTCTCTCGAGGGGGAGTTGAATGGCTAATGTTGACAATGTTTGGGAATTTACTTGTTATTATTGGAATGATAATGGGATTATGATGCGAGTCAAGGCTGGTAGTTTGATCCCACTGTTGCTCATCTTCTTCATGAACAGCCAGCAGATCAACAGCAGCGTCTTTCGATGTGCTTTGAGAAACTGATGGAAGGTGTAGCCCCGAGCTTAGATTCGAAGAACCGAGACAAGTTCACCCAGAACCTCACGAGATTCAGGAATGATTACCGTGCCAAATAATGTGCAGCAGCAGCAGCTCGCTTCTTTAGCAACATACTAGTAGGCAGCCATACTCTTCAAAGGAGGAAAAAGAAAACAAGGGACATTAAGTAGTAGTGGTGGGAACAAAGGCAACAAAAGCCTATTTGTTATATCTTTCATTTTTAATTTTTTTGGAGGGGCGGTGAGGTACGTGCAGTTTGGTGGAATTGCAGTTTCCTTCAATGTGTACAGTTTCTTTCAGCTGGAGCTGAAGAAAGAAAATTGTTAATACAATGATGTCCCAGCAGCAATGTATATGTTCAATTTTATGATGTAACATTTGATTTACTCTTTGCTTTTCATTTTTTTCATTTTAAAAGAAAAAAGTCCGGACATGGACTTATGAAACACTCGGTGCATCCAGATTCCAGACCGAGACGATGGCTGGAAGAAATTCCTCCACCCACATGCCGAATGAGTTTAAGGCAGCTAGTCGCGTTAACTCAAGTGCCATTCGATTTCAATTCCGATATACGTGATATGTAAGGCCAAAGATATAAATAAGCCTTTGAGTTTTTAGCGATGCTATCCTATGATGCCTCGAGGAGAAAGAACAGAGACCCCAGTAATAAGCTTGGAAGCGAATACGGTTGATCCATAGACCTTCCTGGAATGGTTAAGAACTACAAGGCATCAACCTTCATTTTCTTTCTGAAAGTTGATGTATTAATATCTAATATCCTTATTATTAAATAGCTTTGACTAGTGAAGTTGAGTCGTGCACTTCGTTCTTTGTCTTTTTGTGCAAAGAGAAGCCTCTTAGCGAAGTTGAGTCATGCTCACACCCATGACCCGTCAACCAGCGCACACGATAACCTGATACAATCGCTCATTAGATATTTTTGACCTGTCTTGATCCTGTGTATACCACTCAACTTGTCTAACTTTCATTTCTAGTCACGATTTTAATTTCTTTGGTTTAAAATCAGACTTTTTTGGTACACACTGATTGGCCTAGAAAAATACTATAAAAACAAAAATTATACCGATACGGTGATCTCTGGACCAGTAACCCGTCTGTAAAGTATTTTTGAGCCTCCATTAAAATGCCTATGCTATGATCATTTATAACCCATTCGACCTGTCTAATTGCAAATTTGGTCACGAGTCCGCAATCTAGGACGAGCCCCAAAACTACATTCATTGGTTTTCTATCATCATTTAACTCGTTGTATGGGTTATTATTCTTACAAATTATATTCCTATAAAATAATTATCCATCCTCACTCTCTTCCATTTTACCAACCACACTCTACTTCATTTCATGAATCAAACATATGGCAGTTAGTCAATGGGGTTACTTGGTGCCTGTAAGGATTTTAGGTTGAGTAAGAATATACGGAGTCCAAGTCTAATGATAATAGCAAGTAGATCATGGTATAATGGACTTAAGAAGCTTAAGCAATAGCAAAGCGTGAATCACTTCGTTATCTTGGGTCAGCTATAGCCATTCAATGTAATGCAAAGTTAGATGAAATCATAGGATTTGAGGTGGGTTACTCAAGCTGGAGAAACGAGAGCTTTAGTTGGTTGTAACATGCATACGAGGTCGGAATGAAAGTTGTATGTAATGGCTATACTGTGCGAACCGGCATAAGATATTAGGAATTAAAAGGCAGGAAGAGCAGAAACGTGAGAGGATAGCCCTCGAGGCAGGAACAAAGAAAACAATATTTTGATTCATAATTACATTCTACATTATAACCACCATATACATAAGGAAGAATTGAGAAAGCAACTTAATGGAAGCATCCATCTTCTGGGACTTGTTTTGAAAATTTTAACCATACACATGGAAAAAGCATGAAAAAGTACGAGGACCGGCAATGCCAGGAGCGGTTATAATTTCCCCGTCTTGATTGACAGTTTGCTTACGGTTGACTTCTTACAAAGGCTTGGTTTCGGGATTTCAGGTTCAGGAACAGCCCAACCTTTTAGTGTGGAGTTGGTTCGTCCGGATCATGTTGGTGGCATCACTGGCCTAAAGTATGGTTCAGCTTAAGAGAGCATATCTAAATGAATTGAAAGAATACCTACCAACTTTGGCAGTCCATAAGAAATGATCGGTACGAAAATGCTCATTACTGAACCATCTTTCAGTAAGCCTAGACTGTGCACAGAAGTGCTGGTCGTCTTTATAGACGCACGCATAATTCCACAAAATAATGTAAATGCAAGAACCCCTGCACCTTAACTGACTAGTTCTAAGGGTAAGATGACACTAAGAAACATCTTCAGTTTTGTTTCAAAGCAGATTCCACAGATAAGTATTTGGCTGACAAGGCAAAATTCGTGTTAACAAAGGGAAAACGTGGGAATTAGGGAAGCTAACAAAGCACACGAGAAATAAGAGTATAATTGATGTCATTCTAAGAAAAGGAAGAGGCAGGAACAGTTAGAGGAGTACTTACGCAAGCCAAGTCCATTCCTTGATTATCTTGTGAAAACCCACTGGGATCACAACCCTGCCACTACCCATGTAAACTAGAATCGAATCTATGAAACCCAAGTCAATAGATACATATATTGCCATCAATTCGTCATCTGGGGGTGGTGTGTGCGTTGTTGCTCCAACTGCTTTCATTCTGATATTATAGCATACCCATTGAAAGTTCTTGTGAGATGAATCATCAAAAGCCATTCGAGGGATGAGCCATCAAAACCCCAAAAAATTGGCCATCTACTCTTCCACATCGATGCTCATTATATTACCATACTCCTTAATTCCCTCCCTCATTGGGGTTGCAATTCTCTGGTGTTCCGCTGCCCTAGCAGGAGAAGGTCAAGCATTTTCCTCCAAACCGAATAGATTGGATTCGGTTCAACCAAACACCCTTTATGATATGCTTCCCTTAGGAAAACAGTTTGTGTGTTCCCCCCCTTTGTAGATATGTAAAAAATCCCAGGGTGTTTCAGAAGGAAGCTCCCGCAAGTTAACTCTTTCCATACCGAAATCCTTGCGGAAATGCACTAAGCATCCAACCTCCACCCTCTTCTCCACAGTCAAGCTCAAGAACTCATGAAGGATCCCAACAACCCGCTTCTCGATCCCTCCGCTACTCCTACTACTAATAGCCTCCTCTTGTCTATGGTATGGCTTCACGTAGTGCAACCTCTGCCAATTTTTCAATCTCTCCTTAAACCCACTCTCTTTCTTAAACCCAGTTGGGAAATTCATTGGGAATGCATACTTGGTCTCGAATTCGCTCACCCACTTGTCTCTGTACTCACTTTCTCTCCACTTCTCCACTTGCGCCACCGGCCCCAACCCCGCATTACTCTCTGTCAACCTCACGGTCTCTAAATCAACAAGCTCAAATTCATAAGAGTACTTACGGAGAATGGAGTCTCGAAAATCGCCGGGAAGCCCCAATTCCCTCCTGACCAGTCCCAGGGCGTGAACGTGAAGCGTGCCACCAGCCGACATCATCAGGAGCTTCTTCACACGCCCGACGTTTTCGAATTCCGAGTCCCTAACAGCGCGCTCCTCCTCCTCCATCAATCGCGCCATTTTGGGGGTGATTCTACAGCACGGATTCTTCTTCACCGGGTGCGAGAAGATTTGGAAGATGTGGGGGTACTTGCGGAGGAAATCGTTGGTGGGGATACTGAGACGGAGGGTGTTGTCCCAGCGAGAGGTGAATTGGAGGGAGACGAAGGGACCCCTTCGATTGGAGAGCATGAGGTGGAGGAGATTGAGCGCGGAGTTGAGCTTGTGGAGGTGGGAGTTGAGCTCGTCGAGCTTGAGGTCTCTGGTTCTGTTCTCTAAGCGGGTCTGCGCCGAGTCGATCGCCTTCTTCCATCTCCTCTGTGTGAACGAATTGAAGGGCCCCAATGGGATCTCAACTGAGTTCTTGGGGGAAGATGAAGACCTAAACCCCACCAAAACCCTCATCTATGGAGACAACATAGCCATCCATCCACAGGGAGAATGGCTGCTCCAAAAAGTGCAAAGGGTAAATCTAGTGCGACATTCCAAAAACACCCTTCACATTGGATGATGAGCTCTACCTTCACTCAATCTTTGAAGGGGTATTTCCGTCGGAAACAGAAGGAGAGCTGCTTCCGGTACGATACTAACCACACCGTCAAGTTATCGATCAATGCTAATCGTCATGTACGGCAATGGGTAACAATTAAGACCTCTGTTATACGACCTATAAAAAATATTTATAGGTTTCATCATTAATTATATATTTGATTAATAATTATTAAATATTATTTTTATATTATACTATAATATTGTGTGGGATAAAAAAATTTTCTTTTGGTTTCAAAGCAAGCATTGTGAATTGACAAACAATATTAGATTTTATACGGTAAAAAAATCTTTCTGCTCTGGTGCCATTTTAAAGTAAATCCTAAGCTTTTAATTTTTTTTTTCTAATTTAAACTCTTATTATTGAAGCATTATAATCTTGAAACCATTGACACTTCGAACCGGAAGAAGAAAAAAGAGAATTATTCTAGTGAGATTTAAGAAGCTTAGGATTAAAATCAAATCAATGTGAAAGTATGGGCTTTTTTTTTTTTTTACCATTATATAGGACATATAGTTTATCATGTCTATGAATATCCACATACGCAGCCAATCGAACAAAAATGGGTGAGAGAGGAGAAAAATACACTTAATCTTTAATTAATTAATTTAGTTGCAACGGAGGCTCCTAGCCGAGTGGGATAGCAATGGAGAATTGCTTTATAATTTAATATAGTGAAAGTTTAAACCTTAATCTCTATAATTATTATCGGCTGAGTTAATACTTACTTTTAATTCACCGTGCCCTAAACTAAAGGTAGCAAGTTGAAATTCATAATGATAGTTTATAATTCGGTCCGACCGCAAGTTGTGCTTTACCATGCCTAAAACTTTCTAGTGAAACTAAAGGTGACAGGATGAAGTTCTTAACAATGGTTAATAATTTACCATGCCTAAAGAGAAAAGTACATCACTATTCCTATTTATTTATTTATTTTTATAGTTTTTACATATTCTGATCGTTGATCCTTGTTATTTATTACATGAGATATTATTTGACGAGAAATAACAGTGTTAGCTATTAATAAGTGAGGAGAAGTTCATGAAATCAATTGATTGATCTTAAAATTTAGGGATTAAAGTAAGTAAGCATAAGGTTCATGAGGTTTTCTAAGGTGGTGTTTGTTTGCACTGAATTAGTGCTGAATGATTTTGAGTGCTAATTCGGTTAAAGGTGGGCTTACTCAGAGCATTTGGTAATGTCTCTGAATTCAATACACAACTATATCTAGCACAAAAGACCTGAAGAAGACATATATAAGTGTAGAAGCATGATTTTACTTCTGGAGGAAAGAAGCAAGTGTAAAGAAAATCACAACATTTCGTAAGATGAAGGGTCAGAAATGCAGTTTAAGGTTACTCGACCCTTTTGAATCGATCCCAACAACAAATGTGTACTTGACTACCTAGGCAACATGAAAATCAAGTGTACTTTACTGTCCCTAATAGATAATCCGACCCATTTGCCGAGTTAATGAGCCAAATCGGGTCCGACAACGGTACAATAATCTGTTCCCACGTGTGGTCTACACAAGCCAGTGTAGACACGTCAATTTTGTATTTTTTCTAAAATAAAAAACATTGACACAAAGCTGCTCCTCATCTGGTTTCAGGGGAAAAAAAAAAACCAACACGCACGCGCGTTGATCAAATTAAAACTATCATATTATGAGAAAAATGAAATTATCATATTATTGTTACTTTAAGATTCCATTCATCGTGGAATTATCATTTTCTGCAATTTTTTTATGGAATAAAAACTTGTGACATAAAGTTATTATTGTATTTAATTGAAAATAGGATTAACTAAGAGATTGGTCTTGTACAATCATGAAATACATAGTAAGTATATTTTTATCATTTACCAACTTCTTGTTATAGATAAAAAAAAAGAAAATTTAAAATAATCAGTGGTGTGATGTGAGTGTTTTTTCTAAAAATCACATGGGATGTTAGTATTTTTTTTAAAAAAAAATTGGTGTGAATGTATTAATATCTTATATAACTTGAAGAGTATGAGCCTAGGCTCATATACTTTACATGAGTTTGCTACTAAAATGGTCTAATTTTACAAAAATTAAATTTACTCAAAAAAAAAAGAATATTATTCTCAACAAAACTGTAAGGAGCATTGGGTGGGTTGGAACTTACAAACATACATACATACATATATATATATACACATACATACATAGATATATATATATATACATACATATATATACACATACATATATATATATATACACATACATACATATATATATATATACACATACATATATATATACATATACATACATACATATATATACATATACATACATACATATATATATACATATACATACATATATATATATATATATATATATATATATATATTCTATTTTTGGTTTTTTGTTTTTGTTATCCTTTGGCAACAGTGTCAGATAAGGACGGAGAGGGATCCGCAAAGAAACTTGGAACAAGCTCTTTCTGTTTCTTTCTCTCTCTTGACTCAGAAGTCGTGATGATGAGTGGCCCAAGGGGAAAACTAAAAGCCCAAAGTTAAGCAATTGAATCCGTGAAAGCAAGGTTAAGGGTACCCTTCGCCGTCGCACAAACACTGCATTTCTCTATATTATTATTATATATATATATATATATATTAGTCTGTCATCCTTGTTGTCCTTCAAGCCCCACACTCAACCAACAACCCCACCACCACTCTCCTTTGGACTCTCTCTATCTCTCTCTCTCTCTGACTTCTTGTGCTTCATTCCAGTTCAGGTAATCCTTAGCCCCTCTTTTCATTTCAGTTAGTTCAAATTTCATCCTTGATTTTACCGCCTGAATTCTGCTATTTCTCTTTGTTTCGATCATTCTGCGTTCTTTAAAAAAAAAACAAACACTTATACCCATTGCATTAATACATTTATATGATCATTTCTTATGGAATTGATTGATTGATTGCTTGAAAATCCACTGTGTTGTTCGAAAGTGACCTAATCAGGGTCTGTATGTGTATCTGTGCACTGTTAGGGTGGAGGAAGAGTGGGTGTAATAAGGGACAAATGGGTTCTCCAAAGGCCCCTTTCAGAATTCATCTGCTCTGCTTCTTCATTGGGTTCTTTTCCACTATGTATCATCAATCCCTAGCTGTTGAAGCTGGTGGTTCACGGCTGATTGTTAATGCTTCTGTGGCGGCCGGCAAGCTGATACCCGAAACGCTCTTTGGGGTATTCTTTGAGGTAAAACTGTCAGTTCACAAATTATATCTTTCTTGAAATGCGTGTGCCTTAACGAACATTGTTTTATTGCCCTTATGGAATCTATGTTACATGTATGTTCTTAAAATGTATTGTTGACTAGCTGCATATCCTGATTAGCCAGAATATTTTCATTTAAACTGCTAAAAGTTTGTTCTAGTTCTCATTCTCGGAATATGCCTACTTCCCCCATGAGGGGTGCGTCTTATTGGCGTATTAATTTGATTTTTCTGATCATTGAAAGCTTGAATGCTCTCTTTTCCTTTTTTGTTTTCTTTTAGTAGATCTGGAACTCAAAACTAGAGTTCTCTTCTATTCTGCAGGAAATCAACCATGCTGGGGCTGGTGGGCTGTGGGCTGAGCTTGTAAGCAACAGAGGTTAATCCTGCATTCACTCCTTTATCTCTAAAACAAAAAATAAAAAGAAAAAAATAAAAATAAATGGAGTAACTAAAAGTACAATCAATTAACTTTTACCATTTGGTGGTTTTATTTTACAAATGTTGGCATTTCAACATGCACGTGGAGAAGATTACGGCTACTGTTATTAAATTGCTGTGGGAAGTTAGGTTGAGTTTGACTGAACGGTGAGAACGGAATGTGACAAAGGAATGAGAATAGAAATGCAATGGGCATTCCTTAGAAATCGGTATTCTCATTCCTATTCCAATTCCAGCCTAACATTTACATGTGCCTGGAGCATAGGATGGTATGACTCATTCAATGACGTGGCAACTCAGCTGAAATGTATCATGATGATTTCCGATGTGTTGCATTGTGTTGAATAAGTTAACGTTCTTTATTTTCGATTAAAAGTTAAATGTTCTTTTAATATTAGTAAAAGCCACCCTATAGTGTTAGACTAAAACATTGCAATCCTTCTGATATTCTGAAGGCAGAGATCCTCATAATATTTTGGTTCCAGGTTTTGAAGCTGGAGGCCCTAACATTCCATCCAATATTGATCCTTGGTCTATAATTGGGAACGAATCATTCGTGACTGTATCTACAGACCGTTCATCATGCTTTGAACGAAACAAAGTTGCACTTAAAATGGAGGTGCTTTGTGATAGCAAAGCTGGTAATGCCTGTCCTGCTGGAGGAGTTGGAATTTTTAACCCTGGTTTCTGGGGTATGGTAAGAACCAGGGACACCTGTTTCATAAAAATGCCAATTTGAGCACGCCTTTTTTTCCCTTTTAGAGGTGGAACAGATCTTTTCTGAGAGATTCTCTAATGTAAACCAGTACCTCGTGCATCATATATAAAATGTACCAATTTGACTTAGCTAAGTTATTGCACTCAAATGTGTTTTAGAAGACACTTTTTAGCTATAAATCGTCCAGATTAGTCCTACCAAATTTGCGCCAATTTTATTGTTTTTTTCAATGTTTAAACTTGCATTTACTGCAGAATATTGAACAAGGAAAGTCCTACAAAGCAGTCCTGTACGTCCGTTCATCAGGAGCAATTGATCTTTCTGTGTCATTGACCAGTTCTAATGGATTACAAACCCTGGCTACTGCTAACATTAAGTGAGCATAATCTGACATTTTTCATTTTTGTTTTTGTGTTTGTTTTTTGCTGCCTTTTGAGGACTTCTCATCCTCCTTCGTTATACTTTATCCTTCTTTGGTAATAATATTCTTTGTTTATCAAAAAAGAAATGGGGAGCATTCTCTGGGTGTTTTTTTCAGCTCCATAAATATTCTGTAATCTGTAGATCCAAAAGATCTTGCTTTTTTACTTGCCTCATTGGGTTGATCTGGCAGAGCTCCAGCCTCAGTTGTTTCGAATTGGACAAAGATGGAGGTCATGTTGGAAGCCAAAGAAACCAATTTTAATTCCAGACTCCAATTGGTGACAGCCAGTAAAGGAGTTATATGGTTTGACCAAGTATCATTAATGCCCTTGGACACTCATAAGGTTAGTCTCTTCCTAAACTCCAAACTAGGGATTGCATAGAACTTGTTCCAGAGACGATCTCATAAATGTAAATAGTCTAACTTTTCATGTTATAATTTTTTCATCAGATCTTTGATTGTGACCCATTTGTTCCCAGAAAAATGAAGCTCTTTCTTTCCTATAATGGATAGCACCTAGCATCATATATTGAGCCTCTGCTAACAAAACAGTCTGTACTCAGAGAGATTATAATTATGATTATTACTAACAGTAATGGAATTCAAAAAAGAACATATAGATATAGTACTTTATTCTGACACCAAAAACATCTTTAGAGAGATTCAGCTTTAGACTTGAATTTTATTGTCTCCCATGCTAGTGGAACTAAATTATAGTAGTTAGAAACATATGTTTGCTGTATTTAGATTTGATTGATTTAACTTGTAAAAACTATTGGAACTCTGCACCTGCTGATTGGGTTATGTGAATCTTCTGTTTGAAAATGCTTCATGTGTGGTGATTTTCTTGATGCTTATTTTACAACATTAACACTTGGGCAGGGGCATGGTTTCCGAAATGAGCTTTTTGGTATGCTTGCCGATTTGAAACCTCGCTTTATCAGATTTCCAGGTACGATTAGTCTTTTGCTATTGAAGATCTGGAGTCCTGATATGTAAAGATACCATTTTGTTTGCATCTCATGCATGCTGTTTTAAATTCTGTAATATTTGTAAGATTCTTTTTTTTTTTTTCCTTCCAAAATCTTATTTTGTTTTCTACCATGCTTCAGATAGCAATGCTTTGTAAATTGTAGATCCTGTGGGGGTCGGTAGGCATGGGAGGTTTTAATCATTGTATAGATATATCTGTAATTCCATCATCTGTTAGTTACATCCATTGATGAAAAGCGATTGACTCTGTGAGCAGTTCTGAAGCTTTTTGCTCTTTCAACAAGCTCTTTGTTAGCAGAAGACAAGGAAAGTTTTATATGATCTGGAAATATGTAGACTACAGTTGAGAACTTTAAAGGGCATTTTTAAAATTTTTCTGGAAACATATATTTATTGCAAGTTGTTTACTTTATAACAAGCTTTAGGAATTTACTCAGGTATCAATTAAAAATTTATTTTGCACTGCAGCTGCCCTTGCAGTTTTTTGTTTTCCTTATCCATTCTTTGGCTTCTGTATCCAACCCTTTTTATGGGATCCTGAGGATTATGCATCCAATTAATGAAGAAGACTTTTTTTTCCCCCGTTTATGTTGCATCAGGTGGCTGTTTTGTTGAAGGTGAATGGCTGAGAAATGCGTTCCGTTGGAAAGAATCTGTTGGACCATGGGAGGAGAGACCTGGCCACTTTGGTGATGTCTGGATGTATTGGACTGATGATGGGCTCGGTTATTTAGAGTTTCTTCAGGTAGCTTTATGTTCTAATTTAGAGTATTCATTATTGCATACTTCTTTAATTATTGTTATTAGGCCTAATGGTAAAAATAAACATGTACCTTGATTTGAATTATGAACTTCTATTCTTCTTATTTCTAACCTGAGCTTTCATTACTGAAACAATTCCAGCCCTCCCTCCAAATTCCATCCAATTTTGCTGGGGTTGCTGCTTATATGAACAAAAATTCCATGCAAGCATGCTGACAAGGCATGGAACTTGTTTGGGAAACAATCCCATACTTTCATCTTACAGTGGTTCAAATGCTGGGCTTTATTTATTTATTTTTTTAGGCTTATAATTTGAACTTTCATTAGTGTAGCAAGTCCAGTCCTGAATCTATTAACATTTAAGCTCCGATTATTGAAGGAAAGACATTACTTCTGGTTAGAAATTAGAATAATAAAAGTTTGGGATTTAAATTTAGACAATGTGAAAGTATGAGCGTTTTTTATCACCATGTCAGCATGCTTCCGTGGATCTTTTTTTTGCTCACGTAAGCAGCCAACTGAACAAAGATGGAAGGAAATGGATGGAAGTAGGGGAGGGCTGGAATTGCTTCACTAACGAAAATCTAGGTTAGAAATAAAAAAGGTACAAGTTTGGGATTTAATCAAATTAATGTGAAAGTACAGAATTATTTTCTCCATTAGGCCTTACTATTACGACTACGATTATTTTTATTATTATGAGAATTATTTTTATTGTTTTGATTAGTAGTAAACATTACTAATATAATTGTTTTTGCAGCTAGCAGAGGACCTTGGTGCTTCGCCAGTTTGGGTGGTTAACAATGGTACTGTATAGCCTCTTATTTGTTTTCCCCATTTATGTTTCTAATTTTTATAATCCCCCCTCTCATTTTTTGAATTAATATCTCAGGGATCAGCCATCAAGATCAAGTTGACACTACCAGCATCTTACCTTTTGTGCAAGTAAGTCTTCTCTTTCCTTTATTTATTTTATTTTTTTACAATGTTCTCTTGGATTTTCCTTGAATTGTCTGTAATATCAATATAAAAATATTTGAAGATAATAAGCTTTATATAATGTCATCTGTACTTGTACAATTAACGCACATCCACACAGGCATTTGGTTATTTTAATTATTTTCAAGAACCATCATGATCTTGCAATTCATTCCATAAGTGGCCCTTAAAATTCCTTTTGCTAGCATTGCATTAAAACTATTATACTACTATCATATTTAATTTAGTATTAGCACTGTTCATCTGGGGCAAAGCCAATCCTTTACCACTAAATGCCAGGCAAAGTTATGAATGTTATAACTTTGTTATGTTTATATTGATTGCAGGAAGCCCTTGACAGTATTGAGTTTGCTAGAGGTGCTTCTAACTCTACATGGGGTTCCCTTCGAGCTGCAATGGGACATCCAGAACCTTTTGAATTGAGATATGTTGCTGTCGGGAATGAAGATTGTGGGAAAAAAAATTACAGAGGTATAATATTAGAAGCTATTTTGTCAGTTTAGTTATTTAGATTGCTCCTTGTAGCCGGTAGGTCATGGATTTGAGTCGTGGAAACAATCTCTTTGCAAAAAGAAAGGGTAAGGCTGTGTATACTAAACGAACCCTCCCCTCCCCTCTCTCCCCCCCGGTGTGCACAGGGAGCGGGGACCCAATTAATGATCGTTTAGTTTGGTTACAGAAAGCATGCTTTCCAGATTTTACTGGATCATATTAGGAGCAGTAGTGTTAGCCACATCTTCACTAAGGAACTTTTTCTTATTCTTAGGTTGTAGAAATAAATCCAATATCCTAAGGGGTTGGACTTTCTTAAATTATGACTTTTTCTGAACCAGGAAATTACCTCAGGTTCTACAATGCTATTAAACAGGCATATCCAGACATTCAAATAATCTCAAATTGTGATGGGTCTTCTCGAGCATTGGATCACCCTGCCGATATGTATGATTTCCATGTAAGATATTTAATATCAGAGCCTGTGTTACACGATGAAAAATTTTTTAATATCTTCCCCTCCATATCAGATTTTAACATATAAATTTCATGGGCATGGGCTCAGGTCTACACTTCTGCCAACAACTTGTTTTCTATGAGCAATAAATTTGATCATACATCACGTAATGGTTCAAAGGTGGGTTATTGTTGTTCTTCTGATGACTCATAAATGATTCTTAGGTGACTACCCATGATTATTATTTAATTGTATTTATTCAGGTTTTTGTGAGTGAGTATGCTGTGACTGGGAATGACGCTGGGAAGGGAAGTCTACTAGCAGCATTAGCTGAGGCTGCATTTCTCATTGGGCTGGAAAAGAACAGGTGCTGTAGTTTTCAGGACTCCTGCATTAAAAAATGTGCCTGCAAATGTTTCACTTCTGCAGATTCTTGCAGACTTTATCCTCGTCTTGCTATTAGGTTTTTATTATCTCATTTTGGCCTTTTCTGACATTGAATATTAAGGAGTGGGGAGGCCATATTTCACTCTTATTTGAAACTATAATATGAATACCTAGACTTTACAAAGAGTGTTCCTCAATTAGGAATTCCTGGTAAAATAGAAACACCAAAATTCGTATTAGTGTTAGTATTGGTATTAGTGTTAACACTAGTACTAAGTACAATGCTTGGTTTTCTTCTATTCTTCATAGTTCTATAGTTTTGCATATGAACCGTTTTTTATATTTTTTTGATTGAGACTTGAGAATTGTTTATATTTACTTGAATTGCCTGCTTTAACTCGCACATTTTTATTCCATTCACCAGAAGATTTGAGTTAAGAAGCTGACATTACAGGAACTTTGTCAAAGTTTAGCTCCTTTGAGATGTGTATTCTTCCTTCTTTCATCAAATTAGCTTTACCTGTCATTGGTTATGAGATCTTCCTTGTTGTCCCCTAATGCAGTGATGTTGTTGAAATGGCAAGCTATGCACCTCTTTTTGTGAATACAAATGACAGGCGGTAAGTTTCGTTCTCTTTTTCCTTTCCTCCATCCTTTGTATTCACTATTTAATCCACTGTTCAGATTGTTGGGTAGGAAACTGTTTACTGATCGTTCGTGTTGTGCAAACATTGTTTGTAAAGGTGGAACCCTGATGCAATTGTCTTCAACTCCTCACACCATTACGGAACCCCTAGCTACTGGGTTCAACGTTTTTTCTCAGAATCAAGTGGAGCAACTATTCTCGAAACTGCAGTTGAGGCAAGTTCTTCAAGTTTTATTGCTTCAGCAATTTCCAAGCAGAACTCTGTTGATGGGAATAATTACATAACCATAAAGGTATGTGGGTTCCTGTGTCTTCTATAACCGTTTCAAACAAATTGGTGTGGTTGCATGTCAGTTTCCTTTTTCTCATCGATTTCTCTGCTTTGCACTTGAAATCGAATAATAAATCATTATATAAACCATGCCAAATGGTAAAAGCCTAATTCGGTTAATACAGTTTCACAATAAAAATAATTATTCAGAGGGAGCTCCGGGATGGAGAAGCCATTGAAAAGAGAATGAGGTGGGAATTAATGAGTAATATGTATCTAGAGTTTCCGCTGTGTTACACATACGGGTTTTTTTTTTTTTTTCAGATTTGACTTTCTTTTTCTTATTCTATTTCGTAAAATGAATTATGTCATATTGTTTATCTCTAAATGCGTCTTTATATTGTTCACGTTTAGTCTAGACTACAGTTTTGAAATGTGACAAAATGTTTTCTGGTATTTTTTTTTTCCCCTATAAAGTGAGACTCAATCTGGATTTAGACGAAACCAACCCAAATTGGCTGGTTTGGTTTTGTTTTTAGTTTGGTAGCAACTGTATGCTCATCCTATTCTTCGGTATATACTCAATGACGCTACTTTCAGAGTTTTAGTTTAATGTTTCTGGCTTTATTCTTATTCTATTTTTTTGTTGAACAAAGCGAAGGATATATATGCTTCTGTATCTATAATCTGACTTTGGGGCGACCAACTTTTGCAGATTGTGAACTTTGGTGCCACTGCTTTGAATCTTAGTATCTCTGTGGATGGACTAGAGAAGAACTCCATACAAATGAATGGATCGACGAAAGCAGTTCTCACATCTACTAATCTGATGGATGAAAATTCCTTCAACCAGCCAAAAAAGGTATCGTTATCTGAGACGCCTTCTTGATGAGGAAAATGTTAGCGAAGTTCACAAACTGTTCTTATTAGAGCCGGTCCATATCTGACCCACATAACACCACAAAAATGATCGTGGGAATAAAAATTTAATACTTTCTACTTAAAAGTTGAGCCTCATCCGATCATGGATGAAGTTTACTTATTTTATTTACAAAATTTAAGGCTGGACGTTTGGATGGCTCTACCTGTTATGAGCTGAAAATATTAGAAGAACTTATAGTCCATTGGCATGGATCTCTTTTTGCCAACATGTATGGGCCTTGAGTGAACTTAGCTCTCATAGACAAAGTTGATTCACTCGTTCATGCTAACACCATCTTACGTGTGTATTATATGTGTATAAATATATTGCGAGCACGCACACTTAAACGTGAAACAAATGATTAAGCTCGGAACTCAGTGAACAAACAACTAGCCAAGAATTTATGTAGGTTCACGTTTCTGATTTTCGTTTCTTTAATGATACACAGATTGCGCCAGTCCAAAGTGCACTTGTGAATGCAGGAAAGGAGATGGATGTTGTGTTGCCTCCACATTCCCTCACTTCGTTTGATTTGTTAAGAGAACCGAACAATCTGCGGATGGTGGAAACCGATTCGATTCACAAATCAAGCATCTAGGGAAAACAATATGATAAAATGGCAGTAACAATAATTTGACGGCTCTCGTCGTTGCCCCCCATGTACTGTTAATTAAGTTGTTCAAAACCATCCATATGTATAATCACATCCATTGCTTATTCTCAATGCCAATCCTGATCTGATTTGTGCTGTGTCGCCTCAAGTCTCTCCTCTCCCAGCATCTCAATTCTTCATCAGTATGTGGCAACCAAAAGTCATTGGTGGGCATTAGTATAGTGTTGCCTGTGTGACTTTAAACTCATTACTACAGCTCCGCCATTAAAAAACTTGGGGGAAGTTGAATAAAAGAGTTCACCGATTAAGGTGATGGTCTTTAATAGTGATCTAGCTCAACTAACGGGAGCTATAAACAAAGTAATTGTTTGAAGCAAGTCTCTACTTTCAAGGGTGGATGATTTTTTCGATCGATTGCAAGGAACGAGGTACGTCGACTTGTTCTCAGGCTGCCATCGGCTAAAGGTGAAGAAAAATGTGCCCAAGAGGTCATTTTGAATCTCTCATAGGCATTATGAATTCTTAGTCATTCTTACCTTCGTGGATATGATGAATAATCTCTAAAGGTGAAGGAAAATGTGCCCAAGAGGTCATTTTGAATCTGTCACAGGCATTATGAATTCTTAGTTATTCTTACTTTTGTGGATATGATGAATAATCTTTCGAAAGTATCTTGATAAGGGTGGGATAGAGCTTATAAACGACATACTTGTTTAATTTAAAAGCAAACGACATCTGGAGATAAGACTTTGAAAATGAATAATTCATATGCCCGTAGATAAAACAACATTAAAAATGTAGCAATATATATATTTACTTGATACGCATTGCAAATCTACTTGCACAAAGCATGATCGCCACAATGTTAGCTTATGCATGTATTAAATGTGTTCATATGATACGTATTTGTATAATACCCAAGGTAAAAAAAAATTGCATTTTTTTTAATCGTATCTTTCACAAACAAAAGAAAAAAAAACAAAGAAAAATTCCCCCTTTTTTTTTTAACGCACGATTCGCGTATAATTAGAGTATATACAAACAACAAGGTGTATTTAGTCCCCCTCTCCTTAAAGCCCCTCATATCCCCCCGCGCAAAGTCTCTCTCTCGCTCTGCGCTCTCAGAAGAACAGGTGCGTCTCTCTCTACCCCCATCTGCGTTCTCTTGAAAACAAATGGGATTTGAAATTTATTGGTCGCTGAGATGATGAAATTTGCTTATTTTGTACCCTAAACCCCTACCCAGGAGAAATGCCTTCCTTCCCTCATCCTGGCTCAGTCACCATCTGTGAAATCAACAGAGAACTCAGTATGCCTCTCCCTCCCTCTCCCTCTCCCCCTTTCTCTCTCCCTCACACACACACACACACATTCTGAATGCACTCTTTATATTATGCAGTTACTGCTGACAGTCTCTCAGACCAAGGAGCCAAGGACACTTACGGCAAACTTCTTGTAAACATCCCTCTTTTTAAAATTTTATTTATTTATAATACGGTTGAGTTTTCTTGTGAATCACCAATTTTGAAATTATATCTCCGTATCCCTATATCAGGGAATTGTGTTTAGTCCTATTCCATTTCAGTCAGATGCTGTTGGGCCGCCAACTCCTGAGGATGGCACCGAACGTGAAGGAAGTGTTACAGACAGTGCTCCAAATAAGGCTTTATCAGCTGCACTGCACTCAATCATTAGTGGTTCTTTGAATCGCTTTTTTCATCCTACTGATGTAAGCATGCTTTTTTCATTATCACTATGTATGATTTAGTTTCTTGTGGTTATTAGGATTTGTTAAAACCGTATGCATAGTATTTCATCCAGTAATAGGTTTTCAGACCCGGTGCATGCCCTTGATCATTTGCACATTTCGAATGGCAAGTTAGAGTGTAAGAGCTTGTGGCCAATGATACTGGGTTATGTGGACATTATTTGCTTCCAAGCTAAATTTTGCAGCAACGTCATACTATAGAGCACAGTATGTTATGCTATTTTTTCATGACCTATCAAATAATAGTGCCTTTTTTTAGCATCCAGATCTGACAAGTGAGTTGGAGACTAGCAAGACTAATGAAGTTCTCCAAAAAAAAAAAAAAAAAAAGAGTAAAGTTGGATGATTTATATGATTTTGGATCTTCTGATTTAAATATCATAATTAAGTACAGCCAATTCAAGGTAATTGAAAAAGGGAAAAAATAAAGCTTAATTTATACTAGTGTCAGAGGGTTATCTAGTTTGATCAAGGAAAAGTTTGTTTTCCTTTCTTTTATACGTGGCTTAAAGTTTAGTGGCCCTTTTTGCAATGGGATTTATAGTCCTCATATGTAAATCTGCCCTTCATTTCCTTGATAGCTCCCGCCCTTGCAGCCCTTTCTTCATATCGATGTTTGAATCTAAGTAAATGAGCAAATTGTAAGTGGATGGAATGTGTTAATGTTTGTCTTGCAACCATTGCAATGCCACAGGTGAACTTGTTATCAGAGGTCGATCTCCATGGAGTTTGTTGGCAACAGCACAAGCATCTATTGGCATTTATCTCTGGGCCAAATCATGTGACTGTCCATGATTATGAGGATTCAGGTTGGCAACTTATGAAGATTTTGTGTTTCAGCAAATCCTTTTTCAATCCCATCTCTTTGTTCTTTTAAAAGATATGGAACTTCTGATTTAACATCTATTTATTCAACCAAATGTAAACTTGTGATTTTTAAAATTCAAGAATAGCAACAGATTCCATCCTTTATGAGTTTTCCAAAATAATGGATTTATCTAGAAGTCCGTTTGACATCCCTTCATCTGCAAAGAATTCTCGATGTGAAAGCACGGAGACAAAGGACTTTTCTTCGAATAGGAAAAAGAATGGATCTGCAGAGTCCCAAATGAATTGGCTTATTTGAAAAAAAGTCTTCAGGAAGATCTATCTTGTGTCTGGCACTGTAACGGTTCCACTCTACAAGAACTCCAAATCATTAAGCAATATTCTTATTATTGTGGGCAGATGAGAAGGATCCTTGCATTTTGACAAATGAGTCTCAACGAGATGTTAAACTTCTTGAATGGAGGCCAAATGGCGGGAAGACACTTTCAGTATCATGCAAGCAAGTATCATACAACCCATTTTTATTTAAGTTTAATAATTTCCTGGTAGATGTTCTTAAAATATCATCTGTTTTGGGTTGAATTTCTTTTATAGGGGTGGTATCTGCATTTGGGCTGCTTCTTGCCCCTGGCAATGCAGCATCTCTAAGGTCTGGTGGAACCTCATACCTGGGTACTCTCTCCTCCAGAGGTTCTAGAATTCGATGGACTCTGGTGGACTTTCTTCGTAGTCATAACGATGAGCAAATCACTGCAATGTCATGGAGTCCTAATGGAAGATATCCTACTTACTTTACTGTGCATAAGAATATCAATAATCTTTCTAATTTAAGTATTATATATAGTGGTAGATGGGAAAGACCTGATTTTAAGAATTTTCCTTGGGGATATAATCATTATTGTCATCATACAATTTCAATGGCACTGAAATTCGTGATAGGCATCTTCTTGCACTGCATAAATTTGATGCTACCTAGATTCACTCGTAGTTAGATAATCTTGTATGATGAGAAATTATTCTTTTATTTCATTTGATAATTTTGAACTTCTTAGTTGATAATTAAAACAGACACCCTTACACCAGGCACAAAGAATTCTGCATTTTAGAAGGTTGATCCCTAGCCACCCTGTGTGGGCTGGGAGATGAGAAAATGATCTACTACCCCATGCTCTATGATTGATTTACTTCTGATTGTCAAGTTGTTGAAGTGATTGCTTATAAAAAGAATTTTCCTTAGCCTGCTTCACGTATTTGGCGTCTGGTTCGTGTGAGAGTTCCTCATTTACCATATGGGATGTTGCTCAAGGTAGAGCAGACAAATTTTCACTTACTTTTTAGTCATCAAATATATATTTTTTGCGGCTGGCACATTTATCTGCCATTTTTTTGTTGGTACTTTGCTCAAAAAATTCGTAGTAACAAGAGGGCATGCATGTTTCATGTTAATATTGTTCAACTCTGAAAAAGAAGATGGGGGAAAAATGAAGTAAGAAAAACCGTGTCAGTTTTTGGAATTGCTATTGGATCTAGGATTTGAAGAATATGAGAACCTTCACTTGTAAGTTGTGACTCATTTTTCCTAAGCATATTATCTCCCAGTCTTTCTACAACCAATTCAGTCGCGTTAGGCTTATGTAGAAGGCTAAGGTTTCTTCAAGGCCCGAATTTGGACATTGGTGCTTGACTGAGTGAATGCTAATGGCCTTGCCTTTGGCTCGTTAGAGGCCAAATGAGGGCTTGTCACTTAATGTATGTGCATTGTGCTATAACAGAATTATGAGATTCGTGATTATCTTGTAACACTGCTTCTCGTCTGTGTGGGTTGGCATCAAACTCTCTCTGCTTTTCTGAGGAGCTTTTTGGTTTGCCCAAATTCTGTGGCTCATCCTCTCTAGTTTGTAGCTTGAGTTTTGGCTGAAGGGGTTTCATTGTAACTGGATGGCTCTACTAGTGTTCCCTTGTAATTATCTGTACAAGCTTCTTTTTTTTCCCTAGGACATCTGTTATCTTTTTTTTTTTTTTTTTTTGGTAAGGCAGCATCTGTTATCTTCACTATACTCTCTTAAATCTCAACAGGACTTTTGTTTATTAAAATATATTCCTCTTGATGGTGGGAACTTGATAGTTGCTTCCATTTGAAGAGAGTATTGGAGTTTAGAACAGATTTTGGTTATGGATAAATGTTGATGAATAATGTAGCTTTATATATTATAAGCTTCTTAGGTTCTGGTGTCCCCCCTCTCAAAACCTCTCTTAAATTTGAAGGTTCTGTAGTAATGACTTCGATATGGTGGTTTAATTTTCTTAGGTCCTGGCATGATGCTTTCATGCTTCACATTTGACTTGCAGGTGTAGGGACACCCATTCGACGAGGATTGGCTGGTATATCAATGCTAAAGTGGTCACCCACTGGAGATTATTTTTTTGCTGCAAAGTTGTACGATATATACTACGTAATTCAACTTAAGAGTGGCATACAGGATGTCTAGTTTATGCTATAAGCTAATGATCACAACCTTTTACAGTGATGGGACATTTTATCTTTGGGAGACAAACACTTGGACTTCAGAACCATGGTCTTCGACTAGTGGCTTTATTACGGTAAGTTTTACAGATAACCATTTTTTTTCATGTATGGCTGACTAGCCAGGTTATTGTATCATAAAGCTGTTGAGTATTAAAACTACTTTTGTTATTTGTATATATATTTGAATTTCTTTTTAGATTAATAATTTTGAGCCTTGGATCATCTTTAGCTCCCAAGCCAACTTTTTTACTTAAAGTGAATCCTCGAGAGTGGTTTACATTAAGAGTTTTGTTTCTTTTGTTAGGGTTGGTTTGGAAATGGACATTAACAATTTATACGAGTCTAATTCAGACTGGTTCTTATTGCCAATACTACTTTAAAATTATATTACGTTTTGCCTTGCATAGGTTTTGTAGGCTAAAAATTTACACATCGATGTCGATACTGTTGTTTCTTTCTACTTTTTGTCAGTTGCTGCCTGCCAAACATTGGAGAATCTTTGCTAAGTTGTGTTGATAAAACATGTATTGGTTTTGAAGGGAGCAACGTGGGATCCTGATGGGCGAGTGATAGTGGTTGCTTTTTCTGAATCTTCAACTTTAGGTTCAATCCATTTTGCATCAAAGCCTCCATCATTGGGTATGTAGATTTACTTTCCAGTTTATATCAATGCTATTGATGACATGGTGGCCTTCATTGATCACGCTCATGGTATGTGTACATCTGGAGAAATTGGTCCGAAACTAATAACAGAGGAGAGATTAGAGAGAGGGACAGACGTAGATGGGTATAAGATAAAACGAAAAAGGGATTGCGGGAAGAAAGAGAATGCAGAGGGAGATAAATTAAGAAAGAGGGGGATAAGGAGAGAGAAAGAAATCATCAAAAATGGACGAGAAGACTGTGGGGGCTCATTGTTCACAATTCCAAAGTTTAGGGTGTATAGTGCAACTATCAGGACCTTTTTCCTTGGGGGGGGGGGGGGGGGGGGGGGTATCAGGATTCGACTGAAATATTAGGGAGAATTTGAATTGTGCCTAAATGTGATTATGTAGGGCCTTTTCATGCAATTACTCTGTAGGCCCTTTCAAAGAGATCAAACTTTCAAATATTTTTGACCAGCCACGAGGAAGGCACCTGCTTTGATGTAATTATGTTTCTAAATAGCGACAATATGGCTGTTTTAAAGTAATAATATTATGCAGTGTTTGAATTGATTATAACCATTCATGCTCAGTTGTGCAATAAACTTTCTTCTTTTCTTAAGTTGCATGCTTATCCATGGTGACAATGCTTCCCAGATTAAAAGCATGTATTATATGTATTTTTTTTGCAATGAGCTTTCCTGTTATTTGGTGAAACTCTTATCCATGGGTCAGTGCTTCCAGAATTAATGTTTGTTGTAATAGTTGTTCTTAATGGACACAACTTGTATTCTCTTGCTCGAGATGATTACAGAAGCACACCTATTACCAGTTGATTTGCCAGAGATTGCATCATTGACAGGCAGGTAAGACAAATTAACTTTGTTAAATGATTGTATTCTCTAATCATTTATGTTCTGGATTTTATTTTGTTTTGTTTTTTTAACATTTTTCAACTAAACATTAATCGCAATGGCTAAATGCTAGAGTTGTCCGGTTGGAATTATTAGAGAGGTCACTTCTTCAAGATTTACTTTTGTTTCTAAAGGTAGTTTTCTGGATGTGGTTGCCCTATCTAGCACTCATCAGGGTGAGTTGGTGATGCAGAGGAGGGAAGAGGAATGAAGTAAAAGACAGGAAAAGAAGGGATTTGGGGGATAAAGTGTAAATGCCTTTGGCAAACACCTATCTCAATTGTTTTATAATTTCAAGTCTAATTCCTCTAAACAGTGAAACCCATATTTAAAGACCTAATAACTGTTAAAGATAATCCAAAAAGAATTCTATCCAATATAGTGTCATACTAGGAATCTATTCAAAGTAGGGGGTGGGGGGAAACCTAAAAACACGCATACAAATTTTGAAGTGCAGGAAAAAGGAAAAATTCTAATCTTTGAGCTTCAGACATTGAATTTTATCATCTCCAGACCAATGAACATAGAAGATAATGTTGTATCATTAGTTGAGATGCCCAATATAGGAGGAATAGCAAAGTCAACAGTAAGAACATAACAGAGTGAAGACACCACTTGACTAAAAGGCTGCTGACATAATTCCATTGCTTTAAGCATTCCAATCTCGAAACTATTTTCTCATTGGGATAGACATCATATTAGAAGTTTACTTCCTTTTGCCCCCCTGTTAAACGGATGAATATCAACTTGTTATGGTGACATGATCAAGGCCAGTTGTAGTCCAAGGAGTATTGTTGGTTGTTGAGTGATGAGTCATTTTGAACTCTTTATTGTGCTGTAATTCTTAAAGTGTGCTTTAATCTTTCTTGTCCTTTCCCAGCTTTGCCAATTGTTTGTTTACCATTTCTTTGGATACCCAATTCCGTGAACTCACCAAAATTTGGGCAGCCTTCATGGGTGACTGGATTGATCAGGCTAATGATTAGATCTCCTACTCTGCAGTGTGACTAATATCCATGATGGATAAAACATGTGGCTACATAATTCTTTGACCGTGGATAAATTATCAAAATACTCTATTTGTTTTGCCTATGGGATAGGGAAAACCCTTTCAACTGCTAATGTGTCTTGTTCAATGGTTATGCACAAAACTTACAAGAATGACTTTTAGTTTTATATCTACTGATTGTATTACACATGGTAACCTTTTTTTAAATTTTCATGGAACCCTTTTATTAATTTGCAGCCAGGGCATTGAGAAGATGGCATGGGATGCTTCTGGAGAGAGATTGGCTTTGTCGTATAGAGGTGGGGATGAATTGTACAAGGGCCTCGTTGCCATATTTGATGTGCGAAGGACTCCCTTGATTTCTGCCTCTCTTATGTGAGTTTATTTTATTTTTTTCATTATTGCTAGTGTTAGTGATGAGTTTATATCTATGATTTCCCTAATTCCGCTAAGCCAGTTTATTCAATTTTGGGATTTTTAATCAGTGGGTTCATTAGAGGGCCTGGAGACAATCCGAAGCCCGTAGCCTTTTCTTTTCACAATAAGTTCAAGCAGGGACCCTTACTCTCGGTGGTAAGTTTTCTGAAATGCCTAATGGTCATCCTCAGAGAAGGCATACACAAATAATTTTGATACGCCATCATTTTCCTTTTGGAACTAGTCATAATCTTTGAGAAAAAATGTCAATGGAAAGGATTTTGATCTGTATTTTGATATCAGTTTGATGATGCTCTGATATATTTTTCCGTCAATTTACACTCCCTCTTCTCATTGTACAGTGCTGGAGCAGTGGATTTTGCTGCACATATCCTCTTATATTTCGTTCCCATTTCCTATCTTAATCGAGGTATCGATCTCTCTTAAATTTGGTCATGCTTTTAGGATTGATAATGTCATCAAATCTTAATCAGCATGCTTAGACAAAATGAAAATCTTTGGTTATATCATTTGTACCTTTTGATCACTATTACCAATTTCCTAAATCAGCACGACATAATTTTTCTACAATTGATAGAAGTTTGAAAATTACAGGGCCCATTTAATTAGGGGGAACTATTTTCCCATTTTCACATATGATTTCATGCTATAATATCATTGTTTTTACTGCAGTTGTTTTTTTCAAACAACTTAATTTTCTAATTTTTTTAACTAAAGATTGTTTTTGTAAAACAATAGTGGCCCTATAACCTAAGATGAACAGTTTGAAATCAACCACATCATATGATATATTTAGCCCTACTTTCCGAAATAGAAAATGAACATCTCCATAACTAAGTGAGGCTATGTATTCCTTACTATATCACATTCTTCTTTTCCCCTGCCCTCAGGAATGCACTGCAATACGCTGTTGGTGAAGGGATTCTTGGAAGAAGGGGGAGCCTCTGCGGACTGTCACAGATAAGAAGTCCTTACTGGTCCAGAAAGAAGATATTCGTTTGTCAGTGTTGTTATCAAACTCGAATGTTACAGAATATAGAAAAATTCCAGACAAGATAATTTTGTTAATTCTTGGTTGTTAATGAGCTGTGTTTCAATATGTTCGTTCCAAAGCAAACATGAGGAGGCCTTGACTAGGGTACGCCCAATTTACCCAGTACAATGCAGTACAATTCTTCTCAAATGGAGTTCCATTCCGGAAGAAACTGCAGGAATGAGTTAGTGAGCCAACCTTTTTGTTCAACGTATAAAGGGTGGGTCCTCATGAGACCAGAAGAAAGGGGTTCGAGGCCTGGATTGATTATACACCAGCCGTGTAAGTGAAAGCATCCACAAGTAACCATGATATTTTATTCTAATAAGTTCACCATACTTGTCGATTTAAAAGCTCGGCTCAACTCTTTCCATGGCACTTCTCGCAGTTTGTGATAACCATAGCCTTCGTATTGGTGGACTCGTGCATCATATAAACAAAACATGTGTTTGTAACTCTTTTCACAAGTATAGCCTTGGCAGTTTTCATATCCATGTACTTTGTCCTTTCCTTATTAGTAATCCTTGCCATGTCATGTAACTTAGTTGCTCTGGTTGTGTGAGCAGCTGATAGATTTAGCGAAGGCCAGGTTCCCTTGCGGGACTGGGGAGGTGGTTAGGGCGTCACGAGTTGATGTTAGAGACTAGGCCATCAAAAATAACAGACAAGTGAAAAGAAAGCAAGATGACCTGTGAAATCACAATTTCTCCGCTCAACCTCAGAAAATCAGAAGGATGCTGCTGGACTTGCCTCAACACTTTCTATATCTTCTTCTCATAGCTACTGTTTTACACAAAGCTGTCCTTCCACACGAAAGATTGGATACCAACACACAAAACTCTAAAATTAACTTCAAGGAAAGACTACGTCTCCTTTGAATGACTGCAACATACCAACACTATATCATCATACCTTGGCCTCGACCAACAGCTTGACTACCTGGAGCATGGTGGGGCGCTTTGAGGGTTCGTCACAGGTGCAAGACTGCGCAATGTGAAGCACCCGCAACATCTGATCCTTGCACGCACTTGAACCGGAGAAGCACTGATCCAGCACCTCGTGGGCCCTTTGCACAGCCACCATCCACTGCACCCACCCGACCAGGTTTCCGCCCTCCACATCGGCCTGGCCAGTGGGCTCGCGCCCCGTTACCAACTCCAACATCACAACCCCGAAGCTATAAATGTCACCCCTTGCTGTGGCAACCATTGTCTGACCGTACTCCGGCGGAATGTACCCAAAGGACCCTGCAAGCACTGTACTAACGTGGCTCTCGCAGGCACTAATGATCCGTGCCAACCCAAAGTCCGATACCCGCGGGTTGAAATTGGCATCCAGCAAGATATTGCTTGACTTGATGTCTCTATGGATAATGTGTGGCACAAAACCGTGGTGTAGGAAGGCAAGGCCTCTAGCTGCCCCTAAACAGATTTTAAAACGTGTCGGCCAATCAAGAGCCTCCACGGCATCCGCTCGATTCCTCAACCACAGATCAAGGCTTCCATTCTCCATGTATTCATATACTAGAAGCCTCTCATCAGCAAACACACAGTATCCGAGCAGCGACACCAAGTTGGCGTGCTTAACCTTTCCAAGAGTCTCCAGCTCTGCCAAGAATTCTCGACCCCCACCACCGAGTCGTCCTCCATTAAGCCTTTTCACAGCAACAGTTCGACCTTTGGGTAGCGATGCTTTGTAAACTGTGCCAAATCCACCATCGCCAATAATGTATGCCTTGCTGAAATTGTCAGTCGCTGATACAATGTCTGAAGGGTCTAGCCGCTGTAGGGAGTGCTCGAATGTAGCGATATTTATGCTTAGTGGTTCCTTCCACTTGCTACTCAACAATAGAACATCGCTGGATTTCAGTTCAGCTGCAGTCACAAGCTTCTTCTTATCAAGAGCTACAGCTTTTTGCTTCGAGATCTTCTTCCATTTCATAAGAAAAATGAACACCACCGCAAGGAGCAAAGATGTAGCCCCTAGTGCAATGGCCAAGGCAGAAGCTCGGTTCAGACCTTGCTCAAATAGGGGAGCAGTAATTTCACCTAGCATGCATTCTGTTGCATTGGCGCAGGTTTTGGGCACATTCCCTGCGAAGAGGTTACCAGAGAAATTAACAAAAGCAAGGCCTATTATGCTACAAATATTGCACGGGACAGCGTTTTGAAAATCATTATCAGAGAGGTCGAGGTATGTCAAGGCAGCTAGTCCTGATAGTGATGCTGGCAGGCTCCCAGTAAGAGCATTGTCGTGAAGATCAATCATTGAAAGGGTAGTTAAATTCGAGGAGAAGGATACCGAAAGTGCACCATAGAGATGGTTGTTGCTGGCATTTAGGACTAAAAGAGAGCTGGCAGTTCCGAAATCGAGAGAGATGGGTCCTGAAATAGAATTCATGCTGATGTCCACATAGGTCAGGCTAGGCACTGCAAATAAAGTTTCCGGCAGCAGACCAGTGAGCTGGTTATCCGATAGGTCAAGCTTCACGAGATTAGGCATCATTGAAGCCAGATTATCAGGGATTGAGCCTGTAAGCTGGTTGTGTGAGAGGATGAGTCCCTGAAGATTCCTCAAATTGAAGAACTGTGGTACAGCTGGGCCAGTAAAAGAATTGTAGGACAGATCGAGCAAGGTCAAGTTCGCAAGACCTGAAATCTCTACAGGGATGCTGCCATTGAGATTGTTTCCGTTCAACCGTAGCTCCGTTACAGCAATGCAATCCTTAATTGATGCTGGAATTGGACCCACTAATGCATTGTAGGACAAATCAAACATGCCATAGTGCTGGGTGAACTCAGAGTCTGGCATCATCAATTGCTGGAATCCGGAGCAGATTTCCTCCGGTATAAAACCAGAAAGATGGTTCTTGGACAATACTAGATTGTCGAGCATTTTCAACTGAGACACAGATTTTGGGATTGGACCTGTGAGCTTGTTTGAGCCCAGGTCTAGAGATACCAGTTTTGTACAGTTGAGAAGCTCTAGTGGAATATCCCCACATAAACTGTTTCCATGTAGTGACAGATTGGTGAGGTTTTTAAGTTTTCCAATGGAACTAGGAATGGTCCCTGCAAAGAAGTTGTAATCTAGCTGAAGCCTTTTCAGCGTAGAGAGTTTAGCAAATGACTCCGGAATCTCACTCGTGAGCATATTGCTAGACAGGGATACCTCCATAAGAGTTTTTGACTCCCATAATTGATCTGGAATCCTTCCAGATAACTTGTTGTTTGATAGTTCCAGTGTAACCAGGTTGAGCTCACCCAAGTAACCAGGAATTTCACCCAAGAAATTGTTTCCGGACAGTATCAAATCCGTGAGCCTTGAACATTTTCTGAAAGTGTTGCCAATAGTACCAGTGAAATTGTTATCTGACAGCAACAGATTAGTTAGTGATTTCGCATTGCAAATGTCCTCAGGCAGCTCGCCAGAAAGCATGTTGTTACTGACATCAAGTAAGGTTAATGTTGGCATATCAAGTAATGGAAGAGATCCATGGAAGTTGTTCTTGGCTAGCATGATGGAATTTATCCTTGGCCAGTTGGAAATCCAACTAGGAATGGAACCGGATAGCATGTTCGAATCAAGGACAACAGACTCGAGTGATTTCAGCCCCTCAAGATTATGCGGAAGCGTGCCCAGAAGTGAGTTGAAGGAGAGATCCAGAATTCTGAGTTTGTCACAGTAGCCCAGTTGGGTTGGAATTGTTCCATTTAGTCCCGTATTCGCAGCAAGAAGATAAACAAGATTAGTTAGCTTACCAAAGCCCTCAGGGAGTTCTCCCCTAAAATTGTTCTGTGCTATTTGTAGGGAAGTCAGACCAGTCAATTGAGAGAGTTCATCACCTGGGAAATTTCCTGTGAGTCCACAACTCTGAATGTTAAGCACCTTTAGCTCTCTAAGATTGCCAATTGTTGGGGGTATCGCCCCATGCAGGTTGTTGTTCCCCACACTGAGAAGAGTCAAACTGGTTAGTTTACCAATTTCCATTGGTATGATTCCAGACAGTGAATTCCATGAGAGTTCGAGGCTTCGAAGTCTCTTCATATTTCCTATCTCTGGGATGATGGGTCCTGTGAATCTGTTATAACTCGCATCAAGGTATAAAAGGCTTGTAAGATTCCCTAAACTGGAAGGTAGGATCCCAGAGAAGGAATTCATGCTGAGGTCAAGGGACTCCAAATTCACGTTTCAATCTCCTGGGGAAGACTTCCTGAGAATGAGTTCGCATGGACCGAGACTTCCTTAAGTTCACTGAGGAGGCCAACCGTCGGGGGTAAGCTTCCAGAGAAGTTATTGTTATTAAGCACAAGTACCCTGAGCTCTTTCAGATTTGAGATTGCAGGAGGCAGCGATCCATAAAACCTGTTACTGCTCAGGTCTAGAGACTCCAACTGTTTTAAACTCCAGAAGTTGGAAGGGATAGGACCTGTTAAGGCGCATTGACTAAGGTTGAGGTACTTGAGCTTGTTGAATTGTCCAATGGCGCGAGGAAATTGAAGATTCAGGGGCCATGATGTACAGGATAAGTCTATTCGGAGAACAGAAGCCCCCTCACATGTTATACCAGACCAATTGCATGGAGTAGAATCCAGGTCAAACCAACTCTGAATATTCTCTCTTCTTTGGGAAAGCAAGTTTCTAAGCGAAACCAGTGATCCAACATCAGGAGAATGAATTGCAGTGGAGCGTGATGAAAAGAAAGCGAACGTTGTAAAGATGACGAGAATACAGGATGTCTCAGGAGTGGGCTTCAACATTCTGCCCAAACTTGTGGTGATGAAGATTGATCCCACTAAACTTTACACCGTATGACGATATTTCCTTCTTTGGAAGTAAAACTCAGTCTTAGGACTTGACCAGAAGTTCCTGGAATGCTAAAGCATGGAGAGGTAATAAGTAACAAGGAAATTACCACACTTCCTTCTCAGTAACTGCAAACAAGTTATAAATCTAACATTCGCTTTAGCTATCACATGTCAATAAGATTGTTTGTTCAAATAATGCAACGTGCAAACACTACTTAGTTAAGCAGGAAAAGTAGTATCGAAAATAAGAGCAAAATGAAGTATAAAAGGTACTAGGAATTCTTGATAGACCAATTATATGATGACCAAGAATGATGTGAACCAAAACCAAGCCAGGAATTCAACTACACGGTCAAGCCAACACACAAAGTTAATATGCAATACCATAAAGTTGCCTCACATTTTATTGTGCATTACCATAAATTCCAAAAAAATAAATAAAGAATATTTTCTAGAAGAACATAAGCTTTCACAGCTTAAAAGCACAGCGGCCTCGGTCTATAATGAGTCTTTGTTAGGGTTTAAGCGATTGCTTAAAGGATTACACCTAAGTATCGAGTTTGGAATACCTAAACAATTGCAGTCGGTCCATGCAATCCGGTCCATCTTTAGGTATCATATATTAGAACATATATATTAGAATATAAAATATCCTCCGACACTCTTAACCGTTGAATTTAAGCTTTGTATTTCAGTAATTTCTCCCAGGACCAGCCAGAAAATTGAATAAGGGGCCCAGATTTTGCAAGCCTAACTTTTCATGTGGTGGCTGATTTATGCCTCGTGTCAACAAATTCCCCATGAAGAGAACATTAAAAGTTGAAAACAAAGAAGCGAGGAGCATGCAACCAAATTACGTTAAAATGGGAGTGCAATGTTCGTTCATATTTTTGAAAATTGCTAATACCTTGACTGGATATAGAAACTGCAACCCGAAAGAATAAAAAAATAAAATTTTTAAAGTAAGTTAAATCTTTTCTCTTTTTTTTTTTTTTTTTTTGGTGGTGAATTCCGGAAATTAGAAAAGACAGATGAGGAAGAACCGCTGTTCTTTAATGAGATTAATTAGTGTTCTATGAAAGTCAAACACTCAATGTTAGAATATAATAAGTAAAGTAAAACAATACTAAATTAAATGAAAAATATAAATCCTACCTATCCTATATTGGAACTGAAAACCCACAAACATTCTTCATCTACATCTTGAGAAACCCAAAAAGAAGATCGAGAAGTCTCGTGAATAGTAAAGACTGTTGATGAAGAGACAAACGAAAAATCGGGGCGGCTGAGCATTGGGCTCGAGATGGATTCAGAATATATGGAAGTAAAATGCCCCAACAAAAGAAATAAATAAATAAGAACGAGACCAGCGAGTTTCAAAGCTTAGAAGATGAAATCCCCTTCGACGAAGCCAAACCCTAGAAAATCAAATGATTAATGATCTGTTGTTTTGCAAAAATGTGCTGCTTTTGAGGGAGGAAAATGCTAGTAGTTTACCACCCAGAATAGCAAAGAACAAGGAAAAAACTTGAAGATCGTGACGATGTGTTGAAGCTCCCCGTTTTACACACTCGTCCACTTTTCTACAACTTCCTCATCCATAACTCAGGGTAATAAAACAGAACGAAAATTAAAATGCGGGGAACGTACCTAGAGAAAGTGGAGAGCTCTCCGTGATTTCTTCTCTTATCTCTCAGGAAAAAGAGCTACACGGGGAGAGGGAGAGAGGGATTAGGATAAGAAGGAGATCAAAAGGGGGAAAGCATCTCTGCAGAGAGCTGCAAGTTGGCTCATCATCAGACGCTTCCTCCCGTCCGATGGCTCGGCCATGATCATCATTCAAAGCTCCCTTCTCTCTCCTCTTCTTCTGTATCTTCTCAAAGGTATATGAATTTTGTCTCCTTGTTCAGACTGAGAGAGAGAGAGAGAGAGAGAGAGAGAGTTTATTCTGAGTACGAAAATGCGATTCGATGCTTTCTCATACAAATCAGAATCAGTCGTCGTTTTGCGCACAGGTGCGGAATGCGTGATGCGGACGACGGTTACACCCTCTCCCTCTCCCTCTCTCTCTCTCTCTCTCTGTCTCCCCCCACTCGCGAGTATGAAAGAGAGGGTGAGAGAGGGCAACGGCTCTATTTGAGGGCCGAACCGACGTCGTATAAATGGGGGTGAATTGAGGAGAGGCTAGTGGATGCGAGTATGGGTTACTCGCGTACGCTCGGGCGTGGGAACACAAACAGATATTCCTAACTCGGTGCAACTGGGCAGCGCCCCGCCTCATGCACGTCGGTAGTAGTAGCCCCAGTTGCCATTTTAAGGAGGTAAAAAAAGTAAACAGAATTGAATTGACTATTATGACCCCCTCTCTGCTATCAGGGATCTGTCTCATCATCGCGTCAGGGACTTGTTAGTAAAATTCATTTATACCCTACCACTTTTACTTTCCCAAAGGGTATGTAATGATCCCCCCTTTATCCTTCCTTATTCTAATGTTGAAAGATTTCTTCATATTTTACTCAAATAGATGAATCAGGTAATTATTTGAAAAAAATAATTTTTATAAAAATTTTGACAAATCTAGATTTAAGCAAAATAATAACAGTAAACATATCTAAATAAGTTCTTACAACACACGGAGTACCTAAAATAGTTTGAACAAAATATATCAATTCGATAAAAATAGGTTTTCAAAATGAAAAATTCATGGTAATGTTGAAATGTTAAATGTTATTTACATTTATATATATATGGATGTACTAAAATATCCTTGGGTAAATGGGTGGTATAAATCTATTACTCTTACCCTACCCTACAAGTTAAGCGGATAAAAATTTCTTACTTTTACTCTATTATTTTACTTAAATGAGTAAGAAATTATTTATCCTTAACTTAGAAATTAGAGTAAGACGAATCGAATAAATAGGCATGCCCTTACCCATTGACAAGCCCAACAAAAATAAAAATATATTGGAACATGATTGTATAGCTTAATAAGTAATATAATCTTAAAAGAAATTCGAATATAATCCTACCGACGCTTCAAAGTAGCAGCAACTCAAACCATGGAGGGCTAGATAGATCTTAAGGGGTCTATTGTACCAAAAAAAAAAAAAAAAGTGATATAATAAAAAGAATTTATTAATTTAACTAAGAGAGTGGGATCAAAATAAAAGAATCTATTTGATCCTTTACATGTTTATATGAAGAATATAAACATTAAAACACATTAAATATATTCTAAATTTAACTATCTTCTACATCACCTTTATTTTTGTTGATATCCAAGTACACGTGTGAACTTAATTAAGTATTTAATGGGTTTGTTTATCCATAACCTGGTGAGGTAAGGTAAACATGTTTATCTTTTCGGGCCGCAGGATAATAAGATATTTACATAAAGTAACTCAGTATTAGAAATGTACGGAATTGTACCCAAACAAAATTAACAAAGATCTGACAACGCCTTAAGTTGATAATTATGGAAGGAAATATTATGAAGGGTAAAATAGGAATTATAAATAATTGTACTTGATCTAAATTATTTTCATAAAAAAGACACGTGTGATAACAAGATAGACGAAATGACAATAAGTTTTTTTTTTTTTCGTGGCCTCCAATTATTACTAAGATCAATACTATAGGTACATTTTCTATACACTCTCTGTACCGAAAGTAGCTACCCTTTAAAAAAAATTATAAAAATTTTATCACATCACTCTTATAATGTAAAAAATGTGTGAATGATGAATAAATAAAATCTTATTATTATTAATGATGAGTTCAACGATTTGTTTATGTTTTAAAGTATAATTTTAATGAATCCAAATCATAAGGAACCATACTCTAATTATTATATTATTATTATTATGAATAATAATAATAATTATTATTATTTTTTATTATTTTTGGGAAGTGATGGAGGTGGTTCCCATGTTTATGTAGACAAGACAAAAACCAAAAGCTTCGGTTATTATTTGAAAGCGTGGCCAAAATTAGAACGTAATTGTAAAGTATAAACAACCTGTCTTAAGTCAAAGTGTAACGTTTAGTAAACCTTTTTATTTATTTATTTATTTATTTTCTCTCTGACAAAGGTCAACCAGCTGTTTTCCGGTCAAATTTTTGTTCTTGACCAAAGAAGACAACTCATGAGAAAGTGAGATCAAGCACCTCCTAATTTTGAGATACCATGGGACCATAAACATCTTAAGAGATAATTACTTTTCTTTTAGATTTTTGACGGTGATATGACAATTTAACATTTCGTCACATATTCTAAAATTAATTGTTTAAATTAATTATTTATGTAGCTAAACAATCAAAATGATTACATATGAATTTACCCTTGGTCGAAAATGTGAACTACAAGTCAGTTAAAGTACGGGTTAAGAGTTTTAATAAGAGTTTATTTTCATGTATAGTTCTTAAGTAAGTAGTTCCTTGGGTATATACGCAAACTCATTACAAACAAATGTTCGCATCTTCGATTTTTAAGCCTCTTAAGGATGCTGCAGGGATTCTTCTAATAGTCCTTGTGCTAATAGACCCACTCCAATCCCGGTCAGCCAAGGGACTAGCTCTTTATCAGATTTCATTCCAACTTCTGTAGGGTTTACTAATAACAGTTTCAGCATTGGCGTCATGCTTAAACAGCATGTTTGGCATTGATTAGTTTAGGAGTAAGTTTTACTTGATCCCTTTACATTATGCCAATCAACACCACCCTTCCTCACCTCTCAATTAGAAGATGTGCATTTTTTTTTTTCAACTCAATTAGCAGATAGATATCAAGCTCAGGACATATTCATTTAAAATCTCATGTGTAACAATAAGTTTAAAGCAAACAAGTCCATAAGTCCAAATCTGATAACTCCGTTAGCCCAAAGGTCGGCTTAGACATTCTCAAAAACTTTAGGAGCCAAATGTAAGAGATTAAATTTATACTAAGAGTTAAAAAATTTTATTTATACTATTATAAAGTTAAAAAATTCTTTAGGTTCATTTATCAAAATTTACATACTTACCTTTTAAAAGTATTTTTCTTCCTAAATAATTTTGTTTAAGTTAATTGAAAAAAAATGTAGATTCAACACATGCGAGTCATTGAAAAAAAATGTTGATTCGACACATGCGAGTCCACCGAAAGCTAATCACATGCCATCCGAGTCACCCTTCCATTCAAGGCTTTATCTCTCTTTCTCTCTCACATTTCGGCGACCTCATTCACATGCGTTAATGGCGGCAACGTCGCTTCTCCTCTCCTGTCCTTTCTCTTGTTCTCCTCGTCGTTCCCCAACCGCATCCTTCAGACCCTACTTCGCCTTCACCCCGACGATACAACCCTCCACTTCAAGATTGCGTCCAAATTCTCGTTTGCTTCGGAGACCCCTCCCGTTCTCGAGCAAAATCCTCGCCGGTGCGTCCGCCGGAGACGCGGAGCCCGTGGGTTCGAGCCCCGAATCGACTGAATTTCTTCCCGGCGAGGATTCCGCGGCTTTCGATTTCCGCCAGCAGAAGCTTTCTTCTTGGATTTATTTCAGTGGGATCTTGGGGATTGTGTTGTTCGTACTGGACGTGGGTTGGATCGACAACTCCACGGGCCTGGGCAAAGGTTTCGTCCGCGCCGTTTCAAGCCTTTCCGACAGCCATGAGGTGAGTGCGCTTCTCTTTTAACCTACTTCCGGATCTGCATATTCGTATCCCCAGTCATGCTTCACTGTGTTCTATCTGTTTATTGTACTCGCCTACTGAATTGCTTTCTGGAACCCAACAAAGTAGAAATGGTAAGTGGTTAAAGAAAGATGGAGAAATTGAAATAAAGAGTTTGCATAACATGGGTGCCGATAATCCTAAATCCACCTTGCATGTGATCTGGCTATTTTAGGGTGCCAACTTTTCTTATATGGTGGTGCTATGCCCGCCGTCAATTCACGGGAAAAAGACAAATGGAAGTTTAGGTCATATTAAAACCCTATATGGAAAGGGTGAATCCTAAAGATGCACCTTACTAAAAGATGGGCATTTGAATGTGAAACTCTCCATGCGTAAAGGTCTATTCTTTCTTATAATAGCTGGCCCATGTAAGGCCACGAAAAGCAATTCCGGCAACAAGATTATTAGAGATTCTACTCATATCTTGCTGTTTGAACAAATTTGAAATGAGCCGTCATCTAAATGGTCAAATTAGGACTTCAATTTAGTCGACAAAGAAGTCAACAATACGAAAATGTAAACTTCGGAGACTTTCAGGGTGATGTCGTAGAGGGCTGGGAGGATTATAATCTTATAAGGGACACTAGAATGAGTTATAATTCTCTAAGGGACACACTTGAACGAGTTTTTTTCATTTTATGGTTCTCTTTGCTACTGCAGGTTGTTATGTTGATCCTCGTTCTCATTTTTGCCATCGCTCACAGCGGCTTGGCTAGCCTCCGTGATACAGGTGAGAAGCTCATTGGTGAACGTGCTTACCGTGTTCTGTTTGCGGGAACATCCCTACCATTAGCTCTTACCACGGTTGTGAGTTCCCAGCCCTTTGTAACAGTGCTCAGAGTCTCTTGATTAAAACAAACTGAGTACTTTGCTTCTCTACTTGGGAACTTTAATAGATGATCTCTCCAGAGCGTTCAATTTGATGCATTGACACTACAGATGCTTTTGCTCAGGTATACTTTATCAACCACAGGTATGATGGAGTGCAGTTGTGGCAGCTTCAAAGCGTTTATGGGATTCATCAACTTGTCTGGGCCTCGTCTTTCATCTCATTCTTTTTCCTGTATCCTTCAACATTCAATCTGTTAGAGGTAGCTGCCGTTGATAAGCCAAAGATGCATCTGTGGGAGACTGGGATTATGAGAATCACAAGACACCCACAGGTATGTGGTTTGTAACTTCATCGATCCATAATCAAACGACTTATCATTTCAAATTTGCCAGTCCCACCTCTCTTCAGAGAAAGTAATAAGTCGAAAATTCCGCTCGCTTATAAATGCAGCATTTGTGAAATCTCAAGGATTTACAAACATACCCCCCTATCCACCCCTTATGTACACTTGCTTCAGGGTTACTAAGGTAAAAACAATTACATTGGTAGCTTGTTAGTGAAACTACTTGGCTCAAATTGCTTCACCTTGGGGCAGCAATATATATATATATATATATATATATATACACTCCCTTCTGGCTTCGTGCTTTTATTTTAGTTTATTTTAACAAAGCTGTTCTGTATATACGAACAATAATCCTTATTTCTGATTAAAAAGCTTAAAAATTCATTCGAGTGTCATCTCCATTTCCATTGCGTTGTATGATACGGATGTTACTAGGTACACATACACACTCACAAAAAATAAAAAATAATAAACACCTTTGTTGCTCGGCTAATATATTTTCTTTGTATTCTGGCAGATGGTTGGTCAGGTGATGTGGTGCTTGGCTCACACGGTGTGGATCGGCAACTCTGTTGCTGTGGCAGCTTCGCTCGGCTTAATTGGTCACCACTTATTTGGTGTTTGGAATGGTGACAGGAGGTTGGCTTTACGATATGGTGAGGCTTTCGAGGCAGTGAGGGGTAGAACCAGTGTCATTCCATTCGCGGCAATACTCGACGGCCGTCAAAGGTTGCCCAAAGATTACGTCAAGGAATTCCTTCGGTTGCCATATTTAACGATTACTGGATTGACTCTAGCTGCCTACCTTGCCCACCCACTTATGCAGGCAGCTAGCTTTCGGCTTCATTGGTAGACTCTATATCCATCAGGATCGAATGAAATGAAGTATTTGAAAATAGTATAGTATAGAAGGAATATGAATACGAGGGTTGGGTTCTTCATCCAAAAATGAAAAGGAAAGAGTTGTCGATGTTCATCATTCGGACACACACTTGTGTGCCTATGCTGGGGGTACCAATGCGTTGCCGATGCGTGTGCGGTAGATGTTGATCTTGAGTGTTTTCCTTTCAAGTGTAATGAGCAGTCTTCATGTTGATTCTGTTTGGTTTAGTCGGACTCGTTTGTGTTACGATGGTGTCAATCCCTTTTGTTTTTGTTGAAATGCAAGTATTGTAATTTCTGTTAAAGAAGAGTAATGGAAAAATGATATTTATAAAATCAAAAAAAAGAAAAAAAAAAGAAAAGAATGTATTTTTACATCGGAGGGACAAAAAATGGGACAATAAGAAATAGAAAACTCTATTTTATTTATTTATTTATTTTTAAACAAAGAACCACAAGGAAACTCCATATTTGAAACAAGGAAAACTGCTTTGATGGAATTATTCTATAAAAAAATATTCAAATTTCAATGCAAGATATGTTCTTTAATTTCTTTAACCCGTATTTACCTGTATTAGAATGGAGTTAATCATCGTTTCTTGGTTCAACTCTTGATGGGTTTGAAGACACTTGTTTTTTGATTCATGTAGGTTGGTATAATTGTGTTTGGCTTAGCAGCCCAAAGTATTTATAAAAAGAGGGAAAAAAAACACTATAATTTGCTATATATATATATATTATTTTTTTATTTTTTATTTCATTGTAATTTTTGAGGGGGGAAAAAAAAAGTGATGGATGGGATGAAGCCACAGCATTTATCAATCCTCTTAGAGCAGTTTCTAGGCTCAAAATTCTCCCTCCTCAGCTCCCTCTCTCTCTCTCTCTCTCTCCCTTTTTCTTATTCGATTTATATGGAGCGGATAATGGTAATGTTTCTGGTTTGTTTCTCAGTGGCCATCTCCTCCCGCAACGATGGGAGCCCTTGTTTCGCTCTGAGCACGGCCATAGTAGTAGCACCATAGCTGCTTCCACCTTATCCTTTCTAATCTTTGATATCAGGTATTTTATTCACCGTTTAAGAGTTTATTGCATTCTGCTTATATTGTATCTATCTAATGGACCCTATTGTTTCTTGTTCGTGTGTATGAGATGTGTCTTCCGCCTATAGTTTTTGTTTTACATGCTTTTTTTTATTTCTTTTAAATTTAGAAGCATTGCTGCTGACGTGCATATGCATTCCTATGGATTTTCCTTGTGGTGGGAAATTGGGTGTTGTTCCAATAACTGTGAGTGTGAATATATGTTTGGATTGTATGTTTAAAAAGTAAGAAACTAGCGATTGAGTGATGATACCAAGTTTCTGAAATTATATGGTGGTTTGACAGATCAAAACTCCAGACATTTATTAGCTTTGACTTCGAATTTTCAAAATTGTTGGCATTATAATCCATTATATGCATTCAGTCGACCCCTTTTGTGGGTTTATTTGGTGATTCAAAGCAGACTAAGAATCACTTGCGTTAGTTTTTTATATGCATCTAGTGGACCCCTTTGTGGGTTTGTGGGTTTATTTGGTGATTCAAAGCATACTAAGAATCACTTGCGTAGTTTTTTATATGCATCTAGTGGACCCCTTTTGTAGGTTTATTTTGTGACTCAAAGCAGACTTAGAATTAGCGGTTGATATTGTTTTTACAGTTTCGTGGATTGTCTAAAAACCAAAAGTGTCTAAGGGAGTGACTGGTTTTTTTCCTAAATCCCCTCAGGTTGCTTTGAAAGTTCTACACAATGTCATTTTCTTCTGAGCGGTCCGCCATTTTCATTACCGGTAGAAGTGCCGGTTCACAATTGCAGAACCATCAATGGCTTCGCAAAAGTGGGGCTGTTAATTTTTATGGTTCAGTCAGAATGAAACTGTGGCGTAATAGCAGGAAGTTGAGGTACTCTTTGCTGATTAGATCTTTCAGAAATGATCATCAGTCCAATTCAAGGCATGCTAAAATGCTATCTGGTGTGACAGAGATAGTTCAAACAATGGGAAGCAGTATCACAAGTATAGCTGAGGTATTACAGAAATATGCGTGATCTTGCTTTCTCCATGCAGTGTTTTTTAATCGAGTTCATATTAATTCCCCTCTTTCTGATTTTTCAAGCCAAAACATGTGCCTGCATTCTCAATACTATTGGCTATTCTCAAACAATGCAAGCAGTTTGGAATAGTGGCTGCTGTGTTGACTTGCTCATTCTTGGTCATTCCATCGGTTGATGCTGTTGATGCACTCAAAACTTGTGCCTGCTTAGTGAAGGAATGCAGGTACAATATATTAAGGCTCGTTAGAATGCTTTGGAACTGGTAAATCAGGATTCTTTTAGGTTCTATTGTTTGCACATTTTAACAACTGGCATCGTGACACTGTTGCCCTGAATAATTGAATGCTTTGCCTTGCACTTTTTTGACTGAAGATTCTTTTCATGCACATAGCTAAACTTGTGATCTCTTTTCCATAATTTTTTAGTGGAGGGCTCTCATAGATTTGTCCTCTTTGGCGTTTTTATCTTCTTTCATTCACAAGCAATTATGTATAGAATTGAAAAGGCTAACTGGGAGTTTTTGGCAATGAGGTCATTTATATCTTCCATTGGATGTTGATGATATCAGCATGTTTTTTATATATTAAACTTTTGATTTGCATTTTTTTGGTTTGGGTTAACATACCATCCTTTTTGTCAAAATATTTCTTTTCATTTATATAGTCTCTTGGTGCTTCTATTCTTATTAGGGTAGAACTAGCCAAGTGCATTGCAAATCCATCCTGTGCAGCCAACATTGCTTGTCTTCAGACCTGCAACAATCTACCCAACGAGACTGAATGCCAGGTCAGCCATTTTTTTCTTAATACTCAAATGGATCATGATTGAACAATTGAAGGTGAGATATGGCAGTTATTTCTGGTTTACTTAGTACTTTGCTCTTTCTGTTATGCAGATTAAATGTGGAGACCTTTTCGAGAATAACATTGTGGATGAGTTTAATGATTGTGCAGTATCACGGAAGAAATGTGTTCCCCAAAAAGATGATTCGGGGATGTATCCTATACCTGATCCTGCCGTCCTTGTCAAGAACTTTGACATGAGAGATTTCACTGGGAAGTGGTTTATAACTAGCGGCTTGAATCCTACGTTTGATACTTTCGATTGCCAGTTGCATGAGTTCCATACAGAATCCAACCAACTTGTGGGGAAGTTGTCATGGAGAATAAGAACCCCAGATAGTGGATTTTTCACTCGATCAGCTGTGCAGAAATTTGTCCAAGATCCAAACCAGCCTGCTGCACTTTACAATCATGGGAATGACTATCTTCATTACCAAGATGATTGGTATGTCTTTTTCCCCTCAGGCTCCCACTTTTATGATGTGTATTCTATTTTTCATAATATATATAGCCAAAACTATTCAAAGGGTGGAGGAAATCGTTCTGATAAGGACATCTTAAATATGTCCTACGAGAGGAACCTATATCATTGCTCAGTTATAAAACAGCAGTATTAGCCCACATATTCTTTTGATGATTGAATTTTTGGTAATTTCTTGATGCTTTCCGGAGATATATATAGCTTTTGCTAGAAGAAAACTTAGTGAGAGAATCTACAAAAGAGTATGCTATACCTCTGGCATCTGTTGGGGATTATTTAGGATTCTGAAATTGTTTTGGCCGTCTCCTGCAGGTATATAGTATCATCCAAGATAGAGAATAAAGAAGACGACTTTGTATTTGTGTACTACCGGGGCAAGAATGATGCATGGGATGGTTATGGCGGAGCTGTTGTGTACACAAGAAGCGCTGTTCTCCCCAAGAGTATTGTACCAGAATTAGAGAGAGCAGCAAAGAGCATCGGATTGGACTTCAACAAGTTCATCAGAACGGATAACAGTTGTGGACCGGAGCCTCCATTAGTGGAGAGGCTGGAGAGGACGGTCGAAGAAGGGGAGAGGAGCATTGTAAGAGAAGTCAAAGAAATAGGCGAGGAGGTAGAGAGGGTGGGGAAAACTGAGATGACGCTGCTGCAAAAATTGGGAGAAGGGTTGAAGGAGCTTAAACAAGATGAGGAAAACTTCTTGAGGGAGCTGAGTAAGGAGGAGGTGGAGATCTTACGCGAACTGAAATTGGAGGCAAGTGAGGTAGAGAAGGTGTTTGGGAAAGCATTGCCGCTGAGGAAGCTAAGGTAATAATATCGAGTCTGTAAGAGATCATTGAATTTGTACATTCTATCAATTGAATTGTGCTAGGATTTTAGTTTTTCAACATGGAATGTATTCTCAACAGATAGAAACCATGCTAAGTCAGAGGATGTAGTTATATGTTGTTCCCATTATTATTTCAAAGAATGAGATACAAATAAAAGTTGAGTTCCCAAACCCAAATTAAGCTATAAAAATTCCCCTGCCCCCTCTTTCTCTCTTGCTCGCTTCTTAATTAATTAGAAACCTACCATAGACAATGACAGTACTATGCACATTATTAAGCCGCCTGTGCCAAGAGCCACGGAACTGCCTGATGATTTTGCTGGCTCTTGGTCTGCGGCCTGGTCCGCCACTGGTGCTGGGCTCATATCCGGGCTATCTGCCACGTCGTCTTCTGCTGCTGGTGCTGGAGCTGGGACTTCTGGTGCTGGCTTCTTCGCAGCAGGCTTCGGTTTCTTTGATGGCGGAGCTGGAGCTGGAACCTTTGATGGGGGCTTGGTGCTGTTGGTGGAGGACAGGCCGGGCGGGACAATGGCAGTGCTCACTTGGAGCACAGAGATGTTGTAGGGCTTCGCAACTACGGACTTGACAAGCTTTGCATCGAGGTTGGTGCCCTTGACAGAAGAGCCGATGGCAATGTCTCCTGAGTTTAGGTGTGTGACGTTGAGGAAGCCCAGCTGGCTGGTGGCGGTGCCGCTGGACTGGAAGAGGGTGGTGAGAGTGGAGGTCTTGTTGGGAAGCTTGCGTAGCTTGAGCTCGTCAAAGTAGTCCAGCACGACATGGAGGCTGAGAACCTTCTTGACAACGTCAGTGGGTTGGCTGGAGATGGAGGAGATGGCACCATTGTCAATGGCAAGGACGGTGATGGTCTGGCGGCGGTTGATGTCGGTGCTGAGGCCGGTTTCTGTAAGGAGGCTATTGAAGGTGCTAAAGTCTGGGTATTGCCCGAGCAATCGGGTGATGTTGATGGCACCAGCGCCGGCCGAGAGGAGGAGGAGGCTGCCGAGGAAGAGGATGGGGGCCATTGGGGTGGCCTTATGGGAACTCATCTTCATATTTTATGAGCTAGGCTGGCCCCAGTGGAGGGTTTTACCTGTATCTATATATATATATGCCTCTACTATAAGGGGAGGGGGAAGATTGATTGGAGATTAGAATGGGATGTTGAGTTTGATGGTAAGGAGCGAATCTCTTTCTAAGCTTCACTAAATTTAGAGCTAGAGATTTTGTGGTTTCTATCGTGCCTTACAAATTTTATCTGTTAACTTCTTCTCTCTTTTATATATATATGTGGAAAAAATTAGTAAGGGAAGATGCGAGTAGATTAAAGAAATTAGCTTCAGATATTAAATTTGAAGGTCTTTAGTAGAGTTCATAAATGGTACTTCTTTTAAGGGGTCTCTACCTTTTGACATTTCAAAATTATCCTTCATTTTTTTTTTCTTCAACCCCTAAAATGTCCACAGCTCCCTACATTCCATGAAGACCAAGATTGCCTAATAAGGGCCAAAATAGCCAGACTACACCAGAAAGCCTGTCTACATAACTTTTCAAAACTGGAGGATACACTCCGTTTGTGTTATTCATCTCAAATCTCGGAGTTCATCTGAAAAACCATACTCCTCGCCTTGATTTTGTGCGATTCAAGCTTGCCATCTTTCAAGCTGCTAACAGATGTTGATCGAGGGAAAACAACCGCATGGTGATCGTTTAACCTGCACAAGCAGGGAAAGCAAGCATTGTAATTAACCCCTTTGATGGCAGCAGTCTGGATCTCGTATGCCGCTGCAGTAGATTGACAACGATGTTGCAACAATTCTGTAACAACAAAAAGAAGTGGTCAAGGAACTAAAGTACCACGTAAAATGGAATCAGTATTTTCACTTACATCTACATGTAATTTAGCATTCACATTTCAAATAACTCCGTGAGAACTATAATTTCAACCCAGGGAAGGGGAAACGAGCAATCTGTCCATAAATTTCATCAATTCTTGTGCTTTGACCACTTTTTTCACGAGTGATCCATAGCATATGTCGAAGTGAGGGGGGGGGGGGGGGGGGGGGGGGAAGGGCTCCCATTTTGTAAACAGGTTTCACACGTGCATTCTTAGATTTCTATTCATTTTGATAGATCATATTGAAGCAGCAAAAGGAGAAATATATTTGGCTTCAGCTAAAGCCAGACAAGGAGATGCAGAGATCTAGCAATTTCTCAAAACAAAACACACAGATGACACAAAACATGCACCTGGAAGAAGGTCCATTATGCAAGTTGATCATGCATTGCTTTGTACAGCAGCTGTCTTCTGATCCATCATCAGCTGTTTAAACTCCTTACGCTTGGCAACCCTGATATCAAGGATGTTAGGAGGACTCGGTCTCAGGGACCCGTGCACCTCGACTAGGTGAAAGAAATCTTGTTTGGTCAGACTTTTCTTTTGAACAAGTTCATCAACCAAAGCATCCATGAGCTTTCGGTTTTGCTGCAAAATCTGTTTTGGAAAATTAACACAGTTAATGATAGCAAAACATTTTCAATAAGTGCGTCTGTGTCATCTAAGATAATACCTCTTTTGAACGCTCATAACATGTCTCCAAAATCCGGCTTGCCTCCAAATCTATTTCCTGATGATTCAAGTTTTGAAAAAATACAATGCATCAGATGGCCGCTTATATACATACTTCAATCTTCAGCTCACTTGAAACCATATAAACAACAAAATAACTTAAAAATTTATGGTGGATGGTGATAAATCTAAACTGGTTTTGACGTTCAACAAATAAAATAACATGTTAAAGACAATCAAATTACAATTCTTTCTTTTCTGCATTTTGAACTCTACATGATTAGTCAAATGAAAACTCATGATTTACAAATTCACAATATGAACTGGCAAAAGCAAAAAATGGAGTGTTTAATAGATATATACTAATTCGATGCCCAAACTGATATTTAAATCAATGACGAGAATATGGAACATGAAAGAATAAGGAGAGATTCATACATCAATTCGGTCTGCAACCCAGAAGTTAGCTAATCCGTGATATTTCTCGGAAAGGCCACCAATAACAAAAGTCCGTGCAGCTGATCGAGCATTATCTGCAGTTTCTGCCCATATAGTACTCAACTGGAATATATTGAAGGCATTAGACATATTTCAAGACCTTCAGCTCAAAACTATGTAACAGGAATGGAATTACAGGACGAAGGTTATATCTTGAAATTACATTTGTCCAGACTGCTGCCAAAGAACATTTAGAAATCCCATGGGAAGCCAAAAGGTGAATACTCAAAATCAGTAAACCTCAAACAGACACAAACACGATGGGTTTTAGCTGGACAGGAATGAGCAGATTTGCAGACAAGACTTTCAGTCTGCACCAGCTGCAGAAGCAGGTTGCCTTCTTAGCATCACTATGACCACATGCTACGCCCAATTGGGTTGTCATTCGCTGATTTCCACAGGGATTGGATGGCTGCACAGTTTTAAGTTTTCTTTGTTTGTAATCACTTTAATTTCTGTGTTTTTGACTATGGAGGATCCCTTGTTCCCAAGATTGGAACTCCTCTCTTTAATAGAATTTCGTCTCTTATCCAAAAAAAAAAAAAAAAAAAGAAGACAAGAATGCGGTAACTTTCAGAATCAGAAAGCACACATAGTAAAGCACTTCAAGACAGCTATCACATATTTAAAGATGTATCTTTAAAAAGAAAAGGAATCATTAGTGAATCTTTCACACACAAAAAAGAAAAAAAAACACAAAACACAAAACAACAACAACAAAGGAAAAAAAGAGCACATTTCATATCTTTTTGAAAGGGAAACTTAGCAATTGGTCATTTTGAAAAAAAAATAAAAAATAAAATCAGATCATTGGCATCACAAAGCACATAAAATAAACAAGCCAAAAGATCTAATCCCTAAACAACAGATATTGGCATCACATGCGTGTGGTACCCATGGATGCATGTATGATCCTTAATCCTGTTATCATATTTAAGAAATCAGCAAAGCTTTTTAAGGTAGTGGAAAACACGGAAAACACTTCCTGTAAATCATAACAAGTTGTAGCAAACAAACCAACTGTATCTCATATTATGTATATGCATTGCATAGAAATCATCACAAAATTATCTAGCACGTCCATAACAGGTTCCTGCCAAGTAATGGAAAGGATATATCAATTGTCTGCCAAGCTGTCCAAAGGCCTATAAAGGATATAATTCCATTCTCAAAAAGCCTACTTGTGCTAATCTTTTTTTTTTGTCAAGACATGGACTTGAACCCGTGACCATGGCCCAACATCACAGATTTAATACACAAGCTAGTACCAGTAGGCTAGTCAAGTAGTGCTCCTTGTGCTTGCTTTTAAAAAGATGAAATAACGTATCAGCAACGACAAATAAAACAACCATAACTCCAACATGACATAAATTTTACATCGGCACTAAATGTCCATATGTTATACAAAATACTCAGATAATACAAGTACAGACTAGTTGGACATCACCACAAACTTGGCATGTATTTAAGCAGAACATTCAACAAAAGCCACAAGAACACTGCACAAATACTCACAGAAGAGGCACAAGGATACACGCAGAAAGGGTACAAGGATTCCTTACCTCAGTTTCACCATGCCAAATCTCATCAGCTGCACGCGGTGCTAACTGGACAGTGATATAATCCAGAAGGGATTGGCGACTGCATGGATTTAGAAAAAAAATCTCAAAATATCAGAAGTCAAACTGTTGAGAATCCCGCATCTGTTTGGGACCTACTGTTTTGGTGCTTGAAGTATCTGTTGGGCTACTCCCCCATATTGCCAATTGGTTTTGAGGTGGAACCTTGACAAAGACAATCAGTACATCCATTTGCATGGCATTGCATTATCATTCCTGCTGTAATATTATGTGACCCCGGAATCCAAGGCACGGCTATCAGAAAGATGTGGATGATGCTGTTGCCAGGATTGAAAACTAAAAGGCTCATTTTGCTAATTTATTTTGGAACAAGATTAAAATTCATTTTGTTTGAACCAATGGAGTATATACTGTTACTGTTTAAATTCATGATAGTTCTTAACGCCTTGATTTGTACAATAATAGGGGAGATAGAAAAGTTCATACGTAAGCATTCCTTCCTTGAATTTGAGGTGATCAATTTTCATCCGAACATAACCCAATTCCCTGCCAGCCCTAGGTGAAATTGTGACCTGTCCAAAGCCATTGAGTTTATCAGGTCTAAAGAGAGTTTGGTTAAATGTAATAATAAAATATTTGGCATGAGGCATGACGTTTTCTGGAAAATAATCAACAGTAATAATAAAAAGCAAGTACTTAGTGCTTTTAAAAAAGGACTAACCAAAAACTTACAACAAGATCTAAGATAAAGATGCAGTTCATCAAGGAAAATCAAGCAAAAAACTAGTCTGAGTAAGTTTCTTGAGATGCTCCAAGGTGTTGTGCTATCTTTTCTCCAAAGCACGCTTATCACACACAATAGTAACAAACCTCCATAGATCTTTTATAGAGAATCTGGATGTCAAACTACAGGTTTACTTTATTTTTTCTGTTGTTTTTTTGAACCCCAAATTCAACATTTGGTTTAGAGGTCTGGTTCACTTGATTGGGCTTGCAATCTGGATCGCATGACACGTTCGGGTATGAGCAATTCAGAAAAAGAGGGTGTTCTGACGAATCCGGTAACTCCGCACAACTTAACGAAATTCATCCAACATTTGATGATATCTAGGGCCATATATTCAATGAATCATAGACCAACTCTAACCACAACCACCCATGTCCTCTTTGACCTTTCCATTACAAGTCCAAAGCCATTAATACAGAATGGAAACCCTTTTCACTGGTGCAATATTTTTTAATCCCTAATTGTCCTAATTCGTCCATTGGTATAAAACAACAGCCCCTTTTTCAGGTGCAATAAACCCTCAAATTGTCCTAATTCTTCATACTTCCAAAAGTTGCACTAATGGATCCAGTGCAAACAAAACGCATATTTAGACAAGTGGGAATGAACAGCCAATACCCGGCCATAATGAAAAAATAATTCCCAAACAAAAAAAAAATCTAAACAGAAGATCTTCATATGGTATAATTATTGGCAGGGCACAGGATATAGAGAAATCCGGCCTGGGCTTGCATATTAAAGAATAAAGCACCACAGATTGTTGATTTTATAGTTCACGAAAAGAGATGGCCAATAACTTATAGTAGACCATCATGTATCTTGTCACAGCGCTGGCCTACATTCCTTTTGCTCTGCTTATGTAATACCTGGTCCCTGGGGTAACTTAGTGGTCAATATCTATAAATTCTATACACAAATATTTCATTTGACAAGCTAAAAGGTCAAATACGATCCAAATATACTTCTCAAACAAAACAAACCATTTTGTACAACCATCCTTGTTATCAAATGCTTCATATAGTTTATCTTATGAAGGCACATCTGTTCATAAATACATCAACACCTTATGAATAGATGCATTAGCAATAGTCTGATGTATGAATATAAATATGCAATTTCACAGCATTTCCTTAATTTAGAAATCATCAAAGCTCCTAGGAATAGCCTTCATTGTATGAAAGATGTATGGCACAATGTACACTAGATGAATGAAGTGAGATGGTGAATATGCTGGAACTCGTGAAAATGAAACAGCTGGTGAACTAGCTAGATGAAAGCATAAAATTGAGCACAAGAACCATACAAACTCAATGTTCCTAAGATCGGGGAAGTTCACTGCTGCTACAGCCATTGCTGCTTCATTCATAGCTACTTGCTTCCACATTTCAGGGCTCCTCTCCCTTCTATCAAGCATTCCTCTTTCTTCTATTTGTGCAGCTTGCAATAAGTCATCTGTTGTAATCTGCAGGAATGCAATCAAAATATTTACTAATGACCTAGTAAATTGACCTCTACTGTAACCAAGGAGCTTGATTGTAAGCTTTGAATATCTCATCTAAACAACTTTCCATGATAAGATAAAACAAAAAAATGAAACAGCGGCAACAATTACAAAGTCTTGAAACATCCTTGGATACGGAGAGCCTTCAAATACTTCATACCATCACATTATCATTTAAAAAAACATTCTAAAAGAAATTATACAACAGCTTTACTAACTCGATAATCACAGAGTCCAACAATGGTCACCTCTCATAATTGAATTTATTAGAGAAGGTTCTGGGTGTGCTCATTTCGTATATCCCAAAACAGCATTATAGTTTCTAGAAAAATAGTCTCTGGCCTACAACAAAAGCTACTCAGCTTTGATAATAATCTTAAAAAAGCGTAAGGAATTAATAAAATTAATTCAGGAACGGTGGCACAGACAACATACACAGCATCATTTCTTCATGCACTAAGCTTCAGGTCAAATAGGCCAAAATCTATCCATCCCTATGATGGGATCTTTTGTGCTTTTCTGTCACATACTCATTAGAGCCTGCCTGGTTGAGTGTTTTGGTAGTTTTTTAAAATGTGAAAAAAGTTCATTTATGTGTTAGGACTATAACTTGCAATGCTAATTTTCATTTGAATAAAGATAAGACGTACTTTGGGGCCTTTCTAAATACTATGAGATACCCTCATAACTAGCTTGTCATCTTCTACCTCAAGTGAGGGGGAAAAGCATGATATCCCTTTTGGCACTCCAAGAAAAAGAAAAAAGAAATTGAACAGAAAGAATCAATATACTTGAATCGATATTATTTTTTACTTTTTATTTGATAATTTTTTTGTTGCGCATCACCTTCCAGATTCCACATTACCAAACAGGACTTTTTCAATAAGAAACTCTACTTCCAGCCCTGAATGAGTTCCCACTGCTGCCAACAATCATAACGAGGAAAAGGTACAAACTAGGCATGCCAAAAGGTACGGCCTTTTGCAATAAACATGAAAAATGTGTCGTACACTCCACTTTTTCCTTCGTACAGAAAGACTGTCAAGAGCTATTCAAGTCCCATTTTTTACATCAATCCTTTTTCTACTGCCTTCAGTCATTTAATAAAGACAATTCAGACAAACCCACATGTAAATTGAGGAAGGTCAATATTTCCAAGAACAATCACTACCTCTGTCCTTCCATCACGCATCATATTAATAGCAGCAACCTCAATTATGTTGGCTAGCTCTGCACCAACCATTCCATCAGTCATACTAGCGACGGCCATATAGTCCACATCCTCAGCCATTGGCTTCTTACGTGCATGAACCTGGAATGAGAAAATCCCCAAAGGAAAAAGAACAGTTGGCACAGAATCCCATATAAGGAGTAGGAGACATGCATGTGCTATCCTACAGGTCATTAGATAAAACCTGCAAAATTTCAATGCGACCGATAAGACCAGGCTTAGGAATGTTGATCTTTCGATCAAACCGCCCTGGACGAACAAGTGCAGGATCTAGAATGTCTGCTCTGTTTGTCGAGGCAATGGTGATTACATTCCCTCTTCCTTCAAACCCATCCAAGCATACAAGCAGCTGACGTACATCAAAAACATATAAAATCAATCTCTATCTAGAGCAACTAGCAGCAACATCGAAAATTGTTATTATTATTTGATTAGTAAACACAAACAGCCAACAGCAATATCAATAATAATTATACTTCCATAACACAATATGCACAAGCCCACCTGATTAAGAGTAGCATCACGTTCCTGACCACCAGAGCCCTTGATTAAACCACGCTCCCGTCCAACAGCATCCAGCTCGTCAATGAAGACAACTGATGGAGCCTATAAGAACCAACAAACGATGATGAAAATAACACCTTTGCGGCTTCATTAAAACATACTGAAAAAAATGTGTGAGTGCAACCCGTCTAAAACTAAACCTTTTTTAGTACATTAAAAGAAATTTTATTAGTGCGGAGTAAAAAAGAATTGTACAAAATGGAGTCTAAATTAAACTCCTAATTGAGAGCCTGATGCAAAAGTCTGAATCTCATGTGAAGCAGGACCAGAAATAGTTAGTGGCTGGGGTTTCTGGGAAAAATAATCTTAAGGGAACAGCTGTAATTTTGTTGTTATTATGTTTTTTCATAGGCCTTCTATAGGGTATTAGAAGTCCTTTTTTTAGATTACTTTTCTAGCGGAGAATGAATAAGTAAATCTTTAGCTATTGATTGCTTGCTTCTATTTTCCATGTGGATTTCATAGTGATTGTAAGTGGATTTATCAAAAATTATAAGTCGATCACCTAGAATTATATCCTTCTTTATGAGTAGATTTCTCACAAACCCTAGGTTATGTGGATTTCATAGGATTTGTGAGTGGATTTCTTGCAAAATCTCGGCAGACTTCCCAGGGCCTTATCTTCCATTTTCTTTTCTTTACTATTCACGTGGTATTGCTCACAGCCTCACACTCCATCTTTTTTAATTTATTCCAGCCCTAAACTTTGCCTCATAGATTCTATACACTAAGCCCTAAAACCCTAGCCTATTTTCTAAATCTTTACAAACCAATAACCAATTCTCAACATCTCAAAACCCAAAACTCTCACTGCTTTCAACCAACCCAGAAATTCTAGCATCTTCCCCATTAATTTTGCCCACTAGAGCATGGAACCAGACCTTCAAACATATAATGCATCAGAGCCACAATGGGAAAAGAGAAAGAGAAGAAAATACACAATGAAACATCAACATTAAGAAGCTAGAAGACTGCCAGTTCACATATAAACCCTAGGGTAAGTGACTGTCTTGAAAAAACGAGGGCCGTTTTCCACCAATCATACTCCAAAAATAGCAAATATTGCTCTACTCCACAACTTCTTAGCCTCCTTGCTCCTCCTAAAACTCACAAACGAGATCTGTGAGAAGGCCTGCACTGAATGGCAACACACAATATTCCCCTATCAAAGAGAACAATCCATCCCAGAGTTTTTCAATCTTAGAACTGTGTAGGAAAAGATGGGAATTTAGCCTTGCCATAGAAAAGCACATGAAGCATACATCAGAAAAAGAATACTTGTAAGGCTCCATGTTTGCAGCAAATTGTTTCTGTTTACTCTGTTGAGAACCCCCAGCCAGACAAAAGCTTTGACTTTAGAGGGTACCTCCAAATAACTTTATTCATAGGACACATCTTAGGGTAGGGGGTGAATGGAACATCTGAGGATAAAAGAATTTGCATGAGAATAACCCGCTATACATTCTCTACTCTGCTCCGATTGATGTGGAAATCATCCAAACGGATAAGTAGTGAAGCAAGGTTACCTACTTCTCAGTCATTAAAGATTTCAGAGGGAAAAACGGACATTCCAAGATATGAAGTCATTAAATATTGTGGCGAAGCTTGCCGCAACACCATGGGCAGAAGAGAGGCAATAGAGATGAGTACCAAAAAGGCAAGTCTCCTCCCCAAACATCCTCCCAAAAACCGAATCCAATTGTCACCCAATATTTAAAAAGAGAAAAGAACAACAGAGAGATTTAAAAATAAATTTCCAAGGGATAGCATAAGTCAGTAGAGTCAATTAATGGCATCCCCCATGTTCTCGCAACCAAATTTACTCTCACTCACCTTATACAATAGGGAATTTGTTTCGTCGAAAACTTCCACTACCATTTTCCCACAAGCAATTTCCTAAGACACCAAACTACAGAGGGTCAAACCCCATTCCCAGATGCCTCTTCCTTGACCACAGACTGTTCACGGCATTCTCTGTTCTTTCAGCAAAAATTGCTTACAGAAGACAATGGAAAATGGATTGAAAACAAGGATGCTAAGTTTAATGTTCTATGACACCGTAGAGAGAAAGTGACCCCCTTCCAAATGTCTAGCACTCAAACAGTTTGTCTACCAGTGGGTCTTAGAAAGTAACTGATTAAGAGTTGACACCCAAAGAAACACCTAAACAAAGGATGGACCCCTGTACAACTACACAATGGCACAGGGACGCATACTCTGAAATTTCAATGGAAATAAAATCAAAACATACTAGACCACTTTTAGATAAGACATTTTCCAAACCTAACGTCCTCTCAAAACATGAAGTAGAGAAAGAGTATAAGACAAGACTCTCTATCATCTAACAGAATGCAGGGCAGAACCCAGTTTACAAGAGTCTCTGATCTGCATAAATTGGGAAAGGTCGCTTATTGTACACAACCTTCCCAATGATTTTTGTAAAGGCGTTGTTTCAATGACCTGAATGTGTGACCTTCTGTCACAAAGGAGGAACCTTGGCTCTTGTGCCAAGGCTTGCCCTCATAATCTGATAAGAAATCCCCTCAAAATCTGCAGTCCAAAATAAAGCTACCTCTCCAGAATATCATATATAATAAAGACTAAGGGGGAAAAAGGAGCAGCTTAAGACCACTTACATTTTCCCTTGCTTCTTGATAGAGTGCTCGGACACGAGAAGCACCAACACCAACATATATTTCAACAAACTGAGAAGCAGAAATAGAGAAGAAGTTTACACCTGCCTCACCAGCCACTGCTTTTGCCAACAAAGTCTTCCCCACTCCAGGAGGCCCACATAGCAATATGCCACCTAATTAAGCAGCATGTTATGAATGAAACATGTCAACCATAGTCAAGTCATGTGCAGTGAAGCACACAGCAAGCCATAGCAATCAGCTAAAACCACTTTTTTAGGGCCGGGGGAGGGTTGTTAACCGTACACACCCTTATATTTTTCGCAAAGAGGCTGCTTTCATGACTCAAACTCTTGACCTTCTGATCAAGGGATCAATACATATCAATAAGCAGGAAATTAATGAGATCAGGCACTTGAGTCCAAGATCTTGGAACCCCAATATGAGTAAGCATGTTAAAAGAATTCAACCCAAATTTAAATTCAGATGAAAGACACTGATGATAGACATTTGTATACATATATTGTTACAAAATCATCACAAAAGAATTTATGTGATGCTCCATGATGCTAATCAAAACATTGGAAATTCACTGCAGAAAGCATTAAATAGAAATCTAACCTGGTATTCTCACTCCTCTCCGGCGATACATTTCCCCATGTGTGAAAAACTTCACGATTTCCTCAAGCTCGAGCCTTATTTTCCCAAGCCCCGCGACATCAGAGAACTTCACATCGACATCTCTCTCCAAGTATTGTGGAAGCCTCCTAGCTCCCGCCCGACGAACACGAGCCCCTGACTTCACAAACTGCTTGGCCATCTTTAAGTATGGATTCTGCTCCCCTTCAGCTGCCTCATTCTCATCATCTTCACCCTCAAAGCCGGCCATTTCCCTCTCCAGCTCCCTCATTTTCTTCCTTTCATCTGCCTCTGCCTGCTCAATTTTCAACCGGTCATCATAATCCTTCTTCTGCCGGCGATAATTTAAAACCACTGTCCTATAAAATATGTAGAAAAACACGAATCCGAGCGCAGTTGCCACGTTGGGATCGCTAGCCAAGTCGGCCCATTTATTGGCCATGCGCCGTGAATCAGTCATCGATTCATGCAAAGATTGTTCATACTTAGCCATCCTCAATTCAGTCTTCCTCTTCCTCTCCTCCATTCTCTTCTGCTGTTTAATTCTCTTCTCCATCATTTCCCTCTCCTTCCTCATCCTTGTTAAATCCTCCTTCCTCGTCCTCTTCAATTCTTCTCTTGCCCTCTTAAACTCCAATGCCTTCTTCGACTGTGGCTTCTGCTTAATAGAGGAAAGCATAAAATTCAACACTCTGGAGAAGAAAAAACCTAAATATGGTGATGGTATCTCTGGTCCCTTAACCTGTGGACTAAATGCATTAACACATAGGGAATCAATCTTCAACTCCTCCCATGAACCCCAAAACCTCGTGTCCCTCTCAATGGAGGGCAACACCGTTCTCACAACCCTAGAATCGTTCAAAACCACAAGAACCACTACTGACCTTTGCTTCAATGCAGCACCAGAAGGCTTAATTATGTGTTTAAGCTTCCCCTCTCGTTTCAACTCCAACAGGTCCGTATAGGGGATACGCTCCCGAACTACAGGAAGGCCCTGGACCCATGATTTCAATTCTTCCGGGGTCAGAAACTCCGATTTCTTCCCCGACCGCTTCTTCTCGGAAACTTTCGCTGCCATGGAAGGTTGCGGGAGGGAAGCCGAGATTACCGTGAGAGTCGCAGAGAGTTTGACCAAATCGAGCCATCGGTTCCTCTCTTCGTCATCGCGCCACTCCGAAACATCTAGTCGGCAACAAATCGAGCGCTTAATACTGAACAGCGGCGGTTTGAGGGTTTCAATTTGAGTTCGATTCAGAAAGGGGAGAGAAGGAAGTAGCGAAGAACCGAGAGCACGGTAACAAGCCATGTGAAACTAAGGGAGAAATCCAGGCAAATTGCATGTTAGTATGTGAACCGCCATGGAAGTTGCAGAAATGCTCCCAACAAAATCTGCAACTCTACAGATACGATGAGTTAGGGTTTACAAAGTATGAGCGTTTCCCAACTCCTTAACTATGACGCTTCGACATGATCAAAGGTATTCTAATGGACGAGTCTTGTACAGCCGCCGTGAGTCTACAGCGGCGAGAGGCGTCGCGACCGTTGAGAAAGGGAAAGAAGCACAGGATAATGCGTGAACGCCCGGGGAACGTGCTACCAGGGTGCATTTTATTTTACGTAAAATATTTTGTATTTTTCAAAAGACTCAGTTGTGATTTAATTTTCCTTTATTATATTTTTTATACTTTTATTTTATTTTTAATAAATTTCTTTCCTTTATTTGCCATCAATTTTGTTTAGGTTGGGAACACATGACAGATAAAACAAAAATTTTTAAAAATACTTGAAAAATAAAAAAAAAATAAGAAAATCTAAACTTTAACAATAGAATTAAAGTTTTATTTTAAAAAAAGTGCATTAAAATCCCGGTGTCATCCTTCTATATTTTCAATTGAAACCTAAATGTTAAGATCCGTAACGATTGAAAATATAGTTTAGGGTTTTCTTATTTTGTTATTTGTGTTTTCTTAATTTTTCCTATTTTTCAAGTTATTTATTATTATTTTTAATAATTTATACTCCAAATAATGATGTAAAAATTAGTAACTTGGCATGTCTCCCCTCACTTAATAAAATTGGATAAGAAATTAATGAAAATGATTAATTGGAAATAAAATAAAATATAAAAGATGTAATAAATAAAATTCAAATTACAAGCAATTTTTTAAAAAATGACTCATTCCACAAGGGATCTTTTAAAATTTTTCCCAAATATTTATAAAAAACTTTCAATTTGATTTCAATATAACTGTTTTGTTCAACACATAGCCAAAAATATTTTAAACCTTGAAAATTCTAATTAAAAAGGAAAAAGTGTTTGTATGTCATCACGTTAGGTACGGTATGGGTCGATACGGGCATCTTTTTCATTTTTGTTTATGTGAAACACATATCATGCCTTTATAATATTTATTTTTTTGGTATTTTTTTATTATTATATTTTTTTATTATGAATCATATTATTTTCATTTGATTCCCATGCTATATTTTTATTGCAAAGTATTTTACTATGACTAAATGGGGCGTGTAAAATTTAAATATAAACTCATTTCAATTATAGTATTTTAAGGATATTGGATTGGCAACAATGGCGAACATATAATGGGATAAATTTCTTCCTGATATTTTTTTTAACAATCTCATGTAGTTTAAGGCGCTTTCAATTAGATTCTCTGCAATTTATGATATTTTTCTCATTTGTTATCTTTTGGACGAAAGAGGAAAAAAAGGGTTATATTGAAACTAAATTGAAAATTGAGTGAGTCTAACTTGATAAATTGACGCGATATGGAACTAATCTAAGAAATTATGGGACTTTTTTCTTATAAACATTTTTTCCTTTATTTTAAGAGCTCGTGAAATTGAATCTATACTGAAAGAGGTTGACATCCACCCATTTGGGTTACAAAATGAAAAGGAAAAAGTATTTCATATAACTATAACATGAACAATGGGCAGAGCACGCGAGAAATAACTATTTTTAAGACCCGTGATTAAAAAATATAAGTAATAGTTATTATTTGTTTATTTCCTTTACGATCCATAAAAGTAGTTATTTCACTTATATTTTATGGAAATATTACTCCTTATGTGTGATATTTCTACGAAATACTTATTTTATTGCATTCCACAAACTAAACAAGTGATCGATTGCTTTTTAATCCACCAGTGAAGTACTTTAATTAATATATGGAATGTATAGATTTATTAGTTATTCTTATTATTTTAAAATAATTAAGGTTAAATCATGAAATTTGGAGATTATACTATAAAATGATCCAATGGTTGACTCAGTCCCATCTTGTATCTGACTTCTCAACCAGATTGATGTTCATATCTCTAACTTTTTAAATGCGTGTTTTGATCAAATAATAATGTAAAACTATACAAAATTTGTCAACCATTTTCAATATGAAGTGTGCTATAATAAAAATAAAAAAAATTGAAAAAGAAAAAAAGGAAAGAAGAGCTGCCTCAGCCTCTCTCCTAGTCTCCCAAATTCTCTCCTCAGATTGGATTAGTTATTTGGATAGAAATGATATTGATTAATTCCGGAAAATCCTCATACTCCCAAACGTCCCTTCACAAGTATCTCAACCAACCCCTCTAATATCTCCGTCGTTGCCTAATGACTTTTTTATTAATATAATCTTTATATAAATTTATTTAAATTAAGAAAATTAAATAAAAAACTGAAAAAAAAGAATGGGTATATATTAAAAAAGATAAAAAAATGAAAGAAATAGAGAAAAAAATGAAGGGTCGTAAGTTGAAAGAATAAATTTTATAATTGCAAAATATTTGATTTATAATTTTATCCGATTAATTTTGTGAGGATATTGAAATATTTAAAATAAAATAAGGGTATTTTAGATAATTCAAGATTCAAGAATGGAAAATAACCGCCTTTCACCCTAGCCTCTTTCTAATAGTAAGATTACGTTTTGTACAATAATTATCAAACCATCTAGTGTTGTTCTCAACTTACTTAGCCCACGTTAATTAAGTTTTGTACAATTTTCTCATTTTCATCTTCTTTTTTTTTTTATATTCAATCCCATATTTTTAACTATTTATATATATATATATTTATGGGAAAAATGTTTATACATCGGCAAAGTAAATAAGGCATATATTGTGTTACTCTAAAATAATCTTTTGATGTCCAATTTTTAAATTTAAACCTTATTGATTGAATGATCATGAAAAAATTTATCATATAAATTATCATAAAATTTCATCATGTAATAATTATTTATTTATATTACGAATGATTGAGAGACATAAATAGTTTAACTGTTTAAAATATTTAAGTTGGATGGCTGAGATGTTTATATGTAACAAAATTATATGAAAGTTAAACATTAAATATTATTTTTTATGTTCATTTAACTCATAAGTTTTAAATTTGAAAAATAGAAATTAAAAGCCAATTTGGGATGATACATTTTTGTGTACATTTCGAAATCATTGATCTTCGTCCAAAGTCAAAGGCACGTGCGAAGCGCCTGACCTCGGTCAGTTCAGGATATTTTTGTGCCACAATCCCAAATTTCAGGACGTGGGGAAAGGGAGAAAAAAATCCAAAATTATAGGGATGAAAGTGCAATTTAGCCATTAATAAACTAAAATGACGAGATTGCCACGCTCGGCTCGGGCGACCTCATCTCTCTCTCCCCCTCTCCCTCTCTAGCTCTCTCACGCCAATTCTAAATTGCAATGTAAACCCTAATTCCCTCTCTCAATCCTCCTCTGATTCAACGCTCAGAAATTCCATCGAAAATCACCATTGACTCCCAGACACAGATTTTCCGCTTCTCCCTCGCTTGAAATCAATCCTCTGGTTTGTTCTCCCTTTATTCTTCCTCATTCATTTTAATGCTACCATTTGATTCTCCCCTGTATGTATAAATACCCACCTGGGTGACTATGGCTCCTGCTGCTGGGTGGGTATAGTTGTGGCTCTGTTCTTCTGGGTTTTTTTTTCCTCATGATCACGAATTGGGTGAATTTTGTTTTGTTACTGGGTGTCTACTTTTGTTTGTTATTGAACAGGACTGTTCTTTTTATTTTATTTTTGGGTTTAATCTAGATCGCGGGTTTTTCGCTTCTTTTATTACCTGCTTTTATTGCTGGAGTATTTTCTTGTATGCGATCTGCTGATGGGGTGGAGTCACCATTTTATGGTAGGAATTTAGAGGATTGCCAATTTGTTGTGTCTTTGGGAATTCTACTGCCTGTATGCTGAGAAGACAGAAAAGAGAGCAATAGTGCTAGTTGTAAGGTCCAAACTTGGTGCCTTCCTTTTTAGCAATAGTTGGATATATAGTGATAAAGGAAGCAAGAAAGTGAACCCTTCAAAGGAGGTGCCCTTGATATGGGTCATGTTCTTGAAATTTCATTGCTCTGAATAAGTCTATCAAGTCTTAAGAGTATAAACATTTGGTTTGATGAGTTTTATGCATTTGATGAAAAAATTCTATTGATTAAAGTGTGCTGATCAGTGTGCACAATAAATAATGGATAATTTATATGCTAGGATGAGCACCACAATCTTCATCGAGTTGATTGGTATGTGAGGTTCACGAATGGGGATTCTAATTCTTGGTTCTGTCAATAGGCATTATTAAATTTATGGGGGCAGATGCTCCTTATTCTTTGTAATGGGTGCACACTTTTTATGTATTTTATCTACTTTAGGACTTCTAACTTTTAGAAGGACACATTGTACTGATCCTTAGTTTTTATTTGACAAGAGGTTTTGTAGAATGATTTATAGACAGATATCTACCCACGTGTTGGTCTCAGAATGTCCTATTTTGTGCCTGGGATTCCTGATAGACACTGTACTATTAGTCAGTGTGAATACATAATACCTTTTTCTGAATTCAGAAGAAAATGTTTCGTGTCATTGACCAACACGTGGGCGGCTACAACTACTTTTATATCTCTCTCGAGGAAAAGATAACATGATATTATCAATTTTGGGTGTTATGGTTTTCATTTTGTCCTGCGTGCAAACTGCTGGAGCTTCACTTATTAGAGCAAAATGTTTGTATTGGATGAGCTTGCAGGTATTAAACCGTCAAAAATTCCATAATTTTTTTTTTTCATAAATTTAGTTGGAAGTTATGTATTGCTACAATTTCCTTCAATGCTAGCAGGGCTTTGTGCCCAACTTGAGCTACTATGTCGAGTTTGCTGGTGTTAGGAGATTCCTTTGCCTCAATTTGGCTTCTTTCATCTCAGTGATAATTCATCCTATTTTGGTCCAATTTTTTTCATGTGCAACAGAAGAACTTCTTAAGCTTGCCACTTCTCAACCATTTGTAATCCTGATCTTTAAAGAAAAAAGCAGATTAAATAGTTGCCTCATGGCATTAGAAGCTTTTTGTGAGAGAAGGCTCGAAGATAATTCTTCCATTATGGAAGATGTTCAGTTGACTACAAATTGGGATGACGTGACTTGTCCTATATGCTTGGATTTCCCTCACAACTGTGTACTCCTCCAATGTTCATCATATGGGAAAGGATGTCGACCTTTTGTATGTGACACAAACCACCTGCATTCAAATTGTTTTGATCGATTCAAAAGTGCACATGGAATGTCATCGGGTGCAAAATTCCCCTCAACATCTACTTCCTTGGATATCACTCAGCCAATGACAGTGGAGGACCCCTCTAGGCCTAGTTGCCCCTTGTGTAGAGGGGATGTGACTGGGTGGGTTATTATTGATAATGCTCGTTTGAAGTTGGATGAGAAGAAACGTTGTTGTGAAGAGAAACAGTGTACCTTTAAAGGAAATTACTTTGAACTTCAAGACCATGCTCAGCTAAAGCATCCACATGGTCGCCCATCAAAAATTGATCCTGCTCGGCAGCTAGACTGGGAGAATTTTCAGCAGTCGTCAGAGATAATAGATGTTCTGAGCACTATCCAATCAGAAAATCCACGCGGGGTGGTTTTGGGAGATTATGTGATTGAATATGGGGATGATGAGACTGGAGATGAGTTTGAGGACTTTCCTGGGGATGAGGGCAACTGGTGGACATCCTGTATCCTGTATCACGTATTTGATAATTTGAGGACTTGTAGAAACAGAAGGAGGTCAAGAGAGAGTGGCACGAGAAGAAGTCGCCGTTCAAGCTACAATGCCTCAAATTCTGATGAGGGTTCTGTGACTTCTGCAGAATTTTCAGAGTATAGAATTGATGAAATTGATGATGAGTATATGACTGCAAGTGACCATTCAAGAAACAATGGCCCTTCGACGAGCAGTGGCCATCGCAGGTCAGTACTGCCCCCTTCTTCCCCCCCACCCCAAAAAGAAAAAAAAAAGGAGTTTACTTTCATGTTGATATTTTATTTTCTGTTTTGTTTGGGTCGGGATTCTGTGGGGTGGGGTGGGTTTACTCTCCAGGTCTAATTATTCCGGAATCAGTTCGTTCTTTCTTTTCCTGATCATATAACAGTTTCTAGAATCTGCAATTTTTGTTTGTATATCTATTTGCTTTTTGGTAGTGATATGCATATTAGAATGCATAGTTATCAAGGCATTGCCTAGGCATCCAAGCGCTCCCCATGGATCATGGCGAGCAGCGCCTCAGTCCATGGCGTCTAGGCGATGCCTTGGACACCTCACTGTAGAAGAAAAAGAAGAAGAGGAGGAAGGGGAAAAAAAAATAAAAAGGAAGAGAAAACTAAGTATGACAATAATTGCTTGGCACATCATTGTAGCAAATCTAAGAACATGTATAAAGTATGGTATAGGGAAGTAAAATCATGAATTTCATTAAGGGGCGCCTTGGACCGCCTTAAGGATGCCTCCAGGCGGTCATCGGTCGATGCCGACTGTCCTTGGCGCCATGACAACTATTTTAGAATGCGAATCATCTGAAACTGTTTGTTAGTCTACATGCCTTCATACATTTCTGGCTACTTTCGATAACTGCTCTGTGTGGACGTGCTAATTTTTGTCATTCAACCTACCTCTGAAAGGAAATAGAATGCTCAAATTATTTTTGTGTTCCATTCACAAGGGATCTCTTGAATCATAGCCAATGTACAATATTGGTTTTATCACTTGTTTCATTAGAATTTATCGCATTATCATTTGGCAGTAATTTTGACCTTTTTTTTGGTCTCAAATCAATAAAGCCTTTCAGTTTCATGTGGTAAAATAAACGGTTATGGCTCAGCTGAGGTGCCTAAATATTTAAGTTTTGGCACGGTTTGGCGAACACCTGAATCTGTCCTGGTTGGACCCGAGCTTTGGCCGAAGTTAGGCTTTTGAATGTGATGACCTGGGAAGTTTACTGGTAATGACACACACATTTATGTTTTTTTAAAACTAAAAAAACCCCTTTTAAATTTGTGTAGAACATAGTGTCTCACTGAGCGGCTATAACAGTATAGATGAGCTAAGCAAGTCCAGGCATGCTGTTGATTTTAAATAGTACTGTGATAATTTAGTACAAGAGTTCTTCCAAATCTTTGTTTCAATTACTTGAAGTGTCCAAGGCTGATAATGTACAACTTTCAGAACAGTTCAAATTTCCGGTCACCTCAATGTCGGTTTCCCCTTGTTTTTAGTTAGAGCTCTCTCTGATTTCCACAATAATCAATCAAAATTCCATTTCAGTGACACGAAATTTTCTACTTGTGTCCATTGCAGTTCGCGAAGGCGACGCTCGCGCTTCTATGACAGTTAGGTATGCGCTACTTCTCAAGCCTTTGCGCATCTCTCTTGTATGTTTTGTCATATGTTATTAAAACTCCTCAAGTCTTTGCACATATCTCTTGTATGTTTTGTCATATATTATCTAAAACGGAAGATGCTCCAGCAACCTCAAATGTCACTGCTGGTATCATCGGTGTATTGGTAAAGCTACATTTTGTTGTATTTTTTTTATCGAACCCTAGAATGATCTCTCGATCTTTTACATGTTTAAAATATAGCGGGGATGGAGATAGCTGATTTCCATTGATGGAAGTATTTGGTTAAACAGAGATGAGATTTTCTTGACTGACAGGAGGAACACCTTGATGAGTGGGGAAAAGGTTCTGAGGTCTATGAAGCAAAGGCGCCACAAAGCCTCCTGGTGCACATGTTAATATTCAAAGCATGTAAAAGCTACATTGGGACCATAGTTTGGTAGATTTCATTTTATGGGTTTATATATATATTCTTGGTTTGTTAGGTTTTGTGACTAGAATCTTTAGATGTTTTCCTGAATCACATTTATGGTTTATGGCAATAACTATTTCATTCCGGTTGTTATTACCTTGTTCGATTCATTTAACCGCTTGACCGAGTCGTTCTCATTCAGGTTATGGACTAGCTATTACCTTCTTCGGTTTTGGTTCATCTTAAAGCTCTAATAAATAGTTATGCATTCAAGTCCGATTCCTATCCATTTTGGAGTACTCATTCCTATCCATGCCTGTTCTATTTCTATGAAATAGCCGAGCAAAAATAGTAAGAATAATAATAAGAAAATCTAATTTGACAGCTTCAGCCACGGCTATAACAGTTATTGATGTAAGTGAGACATTACAATCTTCACAAGTAAATTTAAACCTAAAGGAGCATCCCAAACCATCGATGGTAGAAAATACCCGAATTTTCCCTCAGAACTATGATTTTGGACTGCCTTGTCGAGTCTATCGACTAACATCGATGATTTCATGTTTTTATCCTAAACTACCCCTCATCGAAAAAAAAAAATGAAAAACCGAAAAAAAGAGTAGGAGTTAGAAGAAACAAAAAGAAACAAAGAAAAGGGTGACCACCAGTAAGATTATCTATAGTGAGAGAGAGAGAGAGAGATGAATTGAATGGAACCATACAAAGGGGCAAAGGGGAGGAGGGCACTATATGTTGCACTCACTCACTGGTGTTTTTGTTCACATGAAAAGGAGCCAAGAAACGCCTACCCGTGATGTACCCTCTTCTCTTTTTGTAGGTTCTTAAAAGATTGTGTAATCATTTTGATGGCAAAGTGTGAGGGCTTGAATGGGTAACCACTGTCACACTGTAATCCCCACCCACTAAGAAAGGTAGGAAAGGCCCATAAACCATCATGACTTCCATGACTACTTTTTAGTGTCTTTTTTAGAAAAATTAATCGTTATCGAGTCGGGTGGCCCCAAAGATTTCATTAATTGAACCATCAGCCTGTGAATTTCTATGTCATGTGTGGATTTATCTAAGCAAATACATGGATATATTGCATGTCAACATTTAGAAGCGTAGTGCGTGATGAATTATCTATTGTAAAGCATGGTAAAATTCTTAGAGTTTAGGATCAATCCGGGGGAACTTATGTGCCGGTAAATGCTGAAAATAGTTTTTCTTTTTCTACAAAATAAGCTATGATTTGGAGCTTATTCGAATGGCTGTTTACGAGCTTTTCTAAAGTCAAATAAGCATTATCTTGAAACCAACCGGAAGTGGTGTGGCCATTAAATTGCTTGGTTAATGAGTTTCAACATTTTTGGAAATAGAGAGGCAGCTAAAGAGGATGCCCTTCACGAAAAGGAGCCTCCCATTAGGTGGAATGGTCTCTTTTGAGAAGCCTTTGTGGAATGGTCTCTTCTTTGAGATGCTGTTTTTGACAATCCCACGTGGACTTAAATCTCCACCGCCAAAACTTTCTCTCCCTCCCTTTCTCTCATAATGGACCTTCAACCATTATTATTAATGTGAGTGCTATTCTAGAGGTCGACCAGGGCCTCTTATTTGACACTAAATATTATTAATATAGGGTCCAAGTGGGGAAATTCTTATAGAGATTTCAAAAAATAAAATAAAATAAAATAAAATAAAAGCCTTATACATTGATCTATAAAATATGCATATAAATAATACTTATAGAGATATCTAGCTTTGCAAGGGGTAAATTAATAAAGGGTTCTTCTAACCTGTTCCTAAATGATGCATGTTAAGAATCTAATTATAAAAATATTCATTATTTCAATGAATTGAAATTCATAAAAGTTGTTGAATTAATGCATTAAAAATGTATTTTTAATATGGGTCCCTTGAGCGCATGTTAGAAAAATTCATTGATAAATTAGGGGAAAAAAAGGGAAATTCAGAATAGTCTTGACCTTTCCTGATCCTAAAAGAGCTTCATCCTGCATAGGAAAAAAAAAATAAGGAAAAAAAGAAAGAACTAATATATGAATTAAAGAACAATAGTTACATTAACACGTGCGACCCACCTAGAGGTCTTTTGTCTCGTGAAGTAATCTTGCTTTTACGTTAGGGGATCACATCTTTCCAAATTATGTCTTTCTTGATAAGGTCAAAATTCAAGTAAATGACACATTCAGGGAAATAATAAAGAGAAAATAAAGTAATTATAATTTATTTAGTGCCTAGTTTGATTTGTAAATGCTTATGTTTATTCACACCAAGACGCAATATATATATATATATATAAAATTTGAAGTCAAATTTATAGTTTGTCTTGATGTATGTGAGCCTGAGGATTATCTAAATCCAATCCAAATCTGATCAAATTACTCGAATATAAATCAATAATTTTATATCCATATTTGGATTCGATTATGATTAAAATTAGATAACAAATACAAATATGGATATATATGTACATGATATAATCTGATTCAAAACTATTGTAAAAATATGTTTATAGATTTTGGATTTAATATACAGGAAAATGCTAGAAAGAATTATAAAGCCGACTTTTTTTTATAAAAGGTGGCTCATATTGGACCCATATAAGACCAAAGAAAAAAAAATAAATACATTTTGAGTGAAGGATGGAACTTCTACAAAAATTCTATTAAATGCTAAAATTTCAAATTTGATGCGTTTTGATGTGGAGCTCAAAATGCCGTCCATTCACGGGAATATATCTTTATTTTTGTTATATTTCATTTTTTTGGATGAGATTGACATGGCTACTATGAAGATAATATGTATTTTAATACGTGTCAAATTTTCTATTTGCTGATTTCTTTTTTTTTTTTCCCCTACTAAAATTTTCAAGAAAAGACCTCTATGTAGTTCGTTTGCTGCTGCTTTTCTTTCATTTTCGCAAAATATGTTAAAATAAAGTACATTTAATTAGGAAATTTTCACGTTAAAACATGTCAAAAAAATACTACGTGTTAAAAGAATATATGCTTTTAAAGTTCAATTGGTAAAAAAATAAAAAATAAAAAAATAAAATGGCAATAAATTCCGAATATGTCGTTGCCTAAATGACCCGTGTGCATTGACACGGAACTCGGACTCGGGTGATATTAAAAAAAAAGGGTAATTTTCTTTTAAAATATAATAAACCTTGTCGCCTAATATTTTATATTATCTATACTATTATAAAAGTAAGAGAGTTTTTTTGTTCAATTAACTGGGTGCTCTCTCTAAAATTTCATTTATACCCTCTAACCTCTCTCTTCCTAACACATATAAAATAGTTCAGTCAAGGTCAAATTCATCAAATTATTAGTAGCAGTTATCTTTACTGATCTCATGGCAGTTTTTATGACAGTTTCTCTTAATTTCTCTTAATAATAGCAGTTATCAATTCTTATTTTTACTCAACTTTCTAAAACTATTTCTTTATAGTTTCCTTCATATTCACTTCACACTATATCAACTTTTTATAATAATCTTTTTTAAAAGTTCATATGTATACACTTCTTCATATATTATGTATTGTTCAAGAAGCCATTAATCACATAAAGCGTGTGCGATAGTTAAAATATTAATGCAAGGGATCCAGAATTTAAGGCGAGGGTCGCCTTTCGAAGGCATTTATCTGTGGGGTCCACGACACGGAACGTTGGGCGGTTAATTTATTAAGTGCATTGATCCGTTCAAACAAAATTATGATGCATTGATTGATTATTCTTTTAAATGCTCATTTTTTTCTAAAATGTTTTATCGAAATAATCCCGTAAAAATGTTTTTAAGGAAGAAAATATTTTCTTATTAATAAATATGCGCGCCGCCGCGAAGTTAAGGATATTTTAGGAATTTAAGGAAAGAAATAAAGTTATTTGAGAAAATAAAATGATGCCCTAATAAATATTGTTCATAAATTCTCCGGTGAAGTTGTTATAGAAAAGCTTATTATTGAACACTTCTCTTAGTTTCCTTTTATAAGTTTCAATCTAGAATACTTTTCATGAGCTCGCGTCATCCTTGCTAGCCTTTGATTTACATAATTAATCTAACTAATTTATGATTAGACTTAATTGCGTGCCCTAATTTATGCATTAGATTTGCCGGTCTTTTTAGATTAAGCTAACCATGCTCATGCATGAGTCTAATTGTTCTAAAATTCTATATATATATATATATATATATAGAGAGAGAGAGAGGGAGAGAGAGACTAATATGCAGCGGTTGCACATAAGTTAGGTGCAGTCCTTCCCTTGTAATGCTTAAAAAAAAATAAAACTCAAAATGACTTCGTTTTACTCTATTTTTTTAACTTCTTTTTATGTTGCACCTAAATAAGATTCAACTGCTGCAGTAAAGTCAAGCCTATATATATATATATATATATAAAAGATAATATTTGTGCGAGAAATAAATTTTCTTATATGAATCAAAGAATACAAAAAGTGATTAGATGATAAATATTAACACTTATTCTTAAATTGATAAGTGGCCTATTGACTCACATATGTATGTAGTTGAATCGACAATAATCAAAACCAATGCGCTATTTAACTCACATAACATTCGACCACGTAAATGCGAACAGACCAAATTGCTAAAAGTTCAGCAAGAGTGAGCCTCTCACTACAATCAACCTTTCTCTTTTTTTTTTTTTTTTTGGCCCCTTGTTGGTTATGACTCATAACAATGTTTACATGGGACAAAATAGATTGTCGTGCCAGCATCAATAGTAATGGAGAGGGAAGTGGTGGACACAATAAACGTCCTATCCACTTAGCGAGTGAGCCGTCCTCTCGCATCGCTAGTGAAGTTAGAATCTGACCAACTTGAGGGAATACATCCTTTTTCACAAAGTGCACCCAACAAAACAAATATAAAAATAATAAATAAAATTCCATGAGATTATTATTGACCTAAAGTTGCTTGCGGTTTATGTCAAAGGCTTGTTGATATATAAGAATCTCTCTCGAGTTCTGATATCTGTCCCTCTGAAATGTCTCAATCATTCAGAGGTTGTTAAAAGGAGAGCCATATGCCTATTCCCAAGAATCTTCTTAATATGGGGAACAATGATTGAGCAATACTGAAAGCATTGGTGCCCAAACAAATGGAGGCTCTTAGATGGTACCCATGTTTTCTTCATCAGCTTTACACTTGTCTGTTTATTTTATTATTTTAATAATGTTCATTTCTTGTGCCGGCTTTAAATGGGTACAATAATTCTAATTCTATGCACGTAATTAATTTTACTAATAAAATCATAAAAAGTTTATGTAACTTAAATTTAATAGAGAGTGTTTTAGTAAATGATAACTTGTGATTTCATAAATTTTTGACATATAAGTCTTTTATGATTTTATTATGAAATCATTTGTATACATAGTATTGTTGAAATGGATAAGAGTGGAATAAATATTTCACATGTTCTTTAATTGGTATAATTATGTAGAATTTACTCTCATTCTTTACAATTCCTTGTATGATACACTGCATGAGAAAAGTCATTACTCATAGGCTAATATGGTATATGAAGTATTAAAGGAAAAAATATATATATATATATACATATATATAGGAGTGTGGGACCTGTATTAGATGAACCCATGTTAGGTACCATTATTTCATATATAGTCTTAATAATAGTCTTGAACACTTTGAGTGGAAGGGACCAAAGCATGAGAATCCGTGAGGTATTCAGATGTGGAAGCATTAGCTTCTGAGGTAGCTAGTATATGAAATGACAACCTACAAAGCTAGCTAGAAAGACTTAGGGTTCCATGGATGTCCTCATTTTGATGTTAACATATAGTTTCTTCCCCTATAGAGCTAGCTAGTAAAAAAATAAAAATAAAAATTAAAAAACCCTAGATGACATTTCCACTTTATGATTGATTTCCACTGATCGTATTATCCACTTGTTCTGGGGAAAATGCAAATCTATTTTGTCTAATGTTCAAACGATAATGCCACGAAAAAACACCTATATATATATACATATATAAAATTTACTTTTATTCTTCTCATACCTATAGGATTAAATGGGTGCATGATTGTCACGATGACTAGTTTATGACATTCATTGCGTAAAAGTCTAACTGCACACGTGTGTCATGGATGTTGACCTTTTTCCTACACCTTGATAAATGATTTGGCTAGTTTTCTTGCATCACAACTTGTATCTTAATGAAGTTTAAATGTGTCTTAAAATAATACTATTTTGATATATATATATATATATTGAAATTATTTATGTAAGTTATGCTATTTTAAGGTGTATCTGTATCTAATTACGAATAGTAAGTTGCATATAAGATTTTCTCATACATATACATAAAAAACTTCTATGAAAATCTGCTTATTTTTTGTTATTTGGTTGACAAACTGAAAATGTACGCTTTTGCAAAAGAATAGCGTGGTGAAGCTGTAAAATGAAGTTTGAAAAATATTCTATGCATTTCAAAATTATAAAATATTTTGCATAAAAGACCATAAATACTTTACATTTTCCATCCACTCATTTCTTAATGAAAATTTTAGTGCAAATAAGCATAACTCGAAATAAAAAAGAACTAAATTTTGTTTATAGGAACTATTAGATTTCATTATGCAAAGCCTAACATCCATTGCACAAAGATTTTTCATCCAGGTCTAGCGATTTCGTTAATAAAAGAACTAAATTGATCACTTTCATAAACTTTTGGGAGAAAATTAATCACTTGTTGTACCAAAAATTTGTTGGACTAAATCAACACTTATTCCAAACTTGTTGGACCAAAATTTTTAACTTTTAAACATAGTTAAAATTGAAAAATGAGAAGTCCATGGGGCAGCTACCCCAACTTGCCCCTACCTGAGGTGTGGAACAAATTATCCCATCTGTGTAGGACTCATCTGTGTGGCAAACATGAGAATTTTTCCCAAACCTTATTTTGAATTTTATAATATCAACAAACAATGCAAATTTTGGATAAATTGAAGCCACAAAATATTTATGTGATGCATGTTGGGTCAATCAATCCGTACCAAACGTAGTGGCGGTCAACAGTACTAAATTAGACTAATTGGTTCCAGGCAAATAGTGCACGAAACCCATCCATACGACCCATAAATTATTTTATGTGTTGTTCTATACAATTAATACAAAATTTATCAACCCAACGACGAAATGGACTAGCATTTAATTATGACTTCATTTCCAATGGTAAGCTTAATCACCGTCCCAAGAAAATAGAGGTTTTTATTTTATCGAACTTCCTTATTGTGTCATCCTTAGCGGAAGGGTCTCCTCCTCCGTTAAGAGTCCTCCTACTGTGCGCTTAGCTTCGTCAAAACTGCAGCTTAGTTTAAGCGTTTTAACCGTATAGATTAAAAGAGTATTCAAATATTTATGCCTTCATAAATTTTCATGTAATTTGCTAATGTGTAAGCCCGTCATCTATGAGAGAAAAATAATAGAAATATAAATGCTTCAACCCTTTCTCCTTGTAAATTTTTTCACTTGGTATCTCATAGATGAAGAACCCACTCATTATCAAATTGTGCGAAAGTCGTGAAGCCCTAGATAATTCAAATGCTTTTTCGATCCATTTGATTGAAAATTTAAATTAACGCATGATCTTGACTTAACCGGGTACGTAGCACGCGCCCAACAGGGTGCTCCTTGCAAAGGAACGCTTCTAATCCTTAACAACCATTGTATTTTAGAAACTAATAAAATAAAATGCTAAACAACAAAAATAATGTAGAACAGTCTTCAATGGTGGTGGCCGTGTGAAAATACATTGCAAATGCTAATATTTTTTTAAAATAAAAAGTCTCCGGTGATTGACCAGTCTATTTTCAATGAATTGATGGTCAACGCCATTGGAAGTCAGATTTCCTTTGGTTTTTTTTTTTTCTTTATTTTTGTTCATTATTGAACAAGTCGAATCCAGATTTATTCAGCTTACCCATGGAGAGATGGACTTGGCAAATGTTGTTTTTTCTTTAATTTATTTTTGGAAAAAATGCAAGGTGAGTTTTTCATCCCATTTTGCATGGGAGTAGTTGGGTCGACTAACGCTTTAAACTGGCATTTTAGAACAAATCACTTTGACTCTTTGTGCATAGTCAGTCTACAAGTTTTTGAATTTTTTGGAAACTGACATTTTACCCACTTCGTGACTTGATGCTCCAACAACGCCTAGATGATTCATCAGTAGAGGGCTCAAGTCTGTGTTTTGGCTTCAAAAAATCTATTCATATGGTTACAAGCCTCTCGTTTCCTTTGTTGGGTCTTATATGTTTTAGCACTAATTTTAATCCGATGACCTGAATCCCTCTCAGAAACACATTTGTTATTCGAGTCTATAACTTAAAACAATATTATTTGAATCTTTTAAATCTTGAGGTTGCTTCCTATTTTAATATGTGTGCATTAAAAAGATAGTTTTGGGGGTCCTGCTACCCCATCAGTGGGCTGGGGTCTCGCTCCTCGATGAGCAGGCAGGGGCACGAGAGCAAAGCCAGCCCCATGAAATGTTTGAGTCTGTGATTTTTCGTATGGTTATTGAAAAGGTAATATTTGTGATGCCCTAATTGATGGGTATAAATTATTTTTCCCTTATTCTCATATGTAGTATTGAGCGAAATCCTAATAATAATATTGGTAGACGCAATTCTGTATTGGAGTGAATTAGGATAAATCTGTTACCTATTTTTTTTTTATTAAAAATTATTTGACAAATTATCTCAATACCGTTCATTAAATAGTAAAAAGGATTAAATGAAGACCCAATTAGGACTTTTTCGGCTCTTTACATGAAATGTATGGCGAAGGGTTGAAAAATCTATCATCAAACCCCCGAGACCTTTTCGAGGAAAAGAAAAAATGGAGGGGAAACAAATTGGTAGGAAATCGTTGTGATCACGTTTAGTGGTCAAACCATTTTTGTTTCTATCTATGAAAACTTTATATAATATATTCATAGGAATGTGTGGTGGTGGGGGCGTGATTAGGCGGTAAGGGGGTAACGACGTTTTGGAGGGACACTGCTGTACAGGTTCGTACGAACCGGGGCGAGTGTTTAAGGCCTGTTGGCCAACCCAAAAACTGTTTAAAATCTCTTCAAGTCAATGTAGACCATTTTAAAGTTTGCCGATTCTCATGGCATTCATTAGAAAAATATTTTGTATCTATCTAAGTGCAGGCCGGCGAGATGAACGCGCGACCAGTCGATCAGCCATATCGGTTCACAAGATAATTTGATGATCTTTTTTGAAATTATATAGAAATTTTTTTTTAAAGTAGTTGTATGGACCGAATTTTTTGTCGAAATGAGTTTTAGTCACATAATTAATAACTACATGACTAACTGTTGAATGTTAATCATATATTTATTAATTACATGACTAACTTTTAATTTCAACACTCATAAATTGTATGTTAGGAGATTTAGTAGTCGATCTCGAAATTTTCGTCCAAAGCAGGAAAAACTCAGACTTAAAAGCAGTCCTGAAATTTTCTATGCTAAAGAAAAGTAAGATTTATATTTTCAAATCACTTGAAAATTGATAAGCATGTACACTTTTGCATGTCGTTTTCATCTATATGGTTCAAATTTTTCAAAAATATATTGAAAAACTGATACAAACCAAAGCATAGAATTGTAGAGGGAAACGGGATACCGAAAGGAAATAAATCAATGGTTACGCAATTGATAACTGCGTGATCATTATTTTATTATTTTGGTTAAACAATTACCAATTACCAAAAATAGAATCAAATCTAGTTGCGCAATTAGCAAATGAGCAACCAACTAAAAGCTTATTTCTAGAAAAAACTAATTTTCACACTTATTTTGAATTTTTTTTTCTGTATTACTTAGGGATTTTTTTTCAAATTTGATTCAACATATTTGCAAAATAATTTTGACCCATTTAAAATCTGTCTAGTTATCATTTTCAGACAGAATTCCTATTTTTTAAAGGATTCAAAATTAGAGCTATGTTAAATATTGACTATTTCATAAGAAGATTAAAAAGAAACCAAAGTTGTACAAGTAAAATTAACCCGTTGATCAATCAGTTTGTCCGTCTAATCTTATAAATAAAAAACTTTTCCTAATCGTTAACCATGCGATCCTTTCAGTAGCCGCCCCGCACCAGGTGCAATGATGCAGGAATATACGTTGGACGTAAAACGAACGCTACCGACGCGTAGCAAAGGTCGGACAGATATCAACAATGCGACCACCACGCTCGCTGCGGGCCTTTCGTGGCCTCAACACACACACACACACACACTCTCTCTCTCTCTCTCTCTCTCTCACTTTCATTGCAAGTCTATCTCATCTCTAACTCAATTCAATTCAATTCAGGCTTCGCATGCCATCCGACCGAGTAGTGGCCGATCTTTTGTGGGTCCACCAATTATCCCACTAACACCCTTCAAACTTTATCTACCCCCATATTCTCATTAGTTTAGTCAGAATGTCAAATTTAGTCGATGAACATATATATGTAGTTATGAAAATCCTAATAGCATAAATTAAAATAATATAAAAATGAAAATATGCCAATTTTTCTATAATTTATGCTAATCCATACCTAGCATCTAAATAGTAAAAAATATAAAATAATTATAACGATTTAGATCTTTTGATATTTTTCTATTTCGATGAGGGTCCTATACATTACCAGACTTTCATCAAAGTTGATAAGTCATCGTACTTTTCATGTTCTTTTAATCGATACGTTTTAATTTTTGTAATGGAACCTTAATAACATGTGCTTACCTTTTTCATGGTTAAGAAATCTATGAAGTTTCTTAGACTCCGTTTTACCTACCAGTAATATGTTCTAATATAAGCTACATGAATATGGATTAGTGTAGTGAGCCTTCTTGAGTTAGAACCCATAAACCCATGAAACCCTAATTATACACGATCTAAATATTTTAAACTTGATACCTAATGTGTAATACTTTAAGCAATCTTGCTCAACCTAACAAATATCATGTCAGACCACTCAAGTCCTTGAAGATTGATTTAATTTGTGTACACCGTCGCTCCCAGTGGAAGGAAATTTAATAGAATCCAATATGACATAAAGAGGAGAAGTTGGTGCAGTCTTTGATTTTCGTCGACCATCTCCAGTATGACACATAGAGAAGTTTATCGACTTCCAGTGGATCTGTTGGATGTCATCAATAATGGATGAGCCTCAAGTTTTACAAACTTCCAGTAGATCCGTTGGATTTTTTAATCCAACGGTATAAATTAAACAAACTATATCAGCTGACATTAGATTTAAAAAAAGAGTTTTTGGCATTAAAAGAAACTCTCTAATTATATCTTTCAATCTCGTAAATTGGAGTCTCGTTCGATTAATGAATGAAGTTTCAGCCTACAACAAAAGTTCACAATTTTTGATGAAGTTTTTCCTTCTGAGAGCATTATCGAAAAAACTTGAATGATGTGGTGTTAATAATTTAATATGAGTTAATTAGCACTTAATTTGTTAAACGTGTTCAATGAGGGGATCGTGTATCACTTACTGAGAAAATAATGACATAAAAAAACCTGACTTTGAGCCGATTTGTCTAAGTTTGTCTTTAGAATTTCCAAAGTAGGCGTTCATCAAATTTTCGGAAAGATCAAAATAGTTATGTGAGAATCTAAATATACTTGTAAAAGTTAAAAAAAAAATTCCGAAAAGTTATAATAACATCTTCTCCAAAAAAATATTTTTTTTCACTTTCTAAAAAGGTCAAAAATAATTTTATTATAAACTCCCCCAACTGACCCTTGCTGGTTTAGTAGAAGCACATTGACTTGTTGCTCTTTCAATCGGCTCATGGACCTTAATAAGCCTTCAATGGATGGACCGGAGAGCTCGCCGGAGAAACGCCCCTGGCGCCGTGTAAGTAGAGAGGCACTATAATTAAAATTAAAAGTAATTTTACTCGTGTATATATTAAAAATATCCAACACATTAAAACTATTAATGACAAAACAATGATAAAAGGAATTGCTTAAAATTTGACATATGAGGGTTTTAAGGTGTAAAAGTAAAATTATTTTTAAATATAGTATTCTTGAATTAAAATATTTTGACCAACTAATAGTAAAAGAGCTATTTAAAATTTGACACATCAATACAAAGAAGTAAAAAAGTATTACTATTGATGTAAATATTTTGGAGCTATTTAAAATTTGACACATCAATACAAAGAAGTAAAAAAGTATTACTATTGATGTAAATATTTTGATATAAAATGTATAAAAGATGTATAAATAGAACTTCTTCTATATTTTATTATATAATATTATATATTATATAAAAATGAGCTTTATCGTCGGTGCTCAAAAGTTGTGACTCCATCGATGGCATCGGTTTGCTCAATGGGTGTCTCTCAAGTCAACTGCGGGGTCCTTGTATGGGTGTTGTAAACAGCTGAAACATAGCACACTTTCTCGTGCGGCGCTCTGTAATTGCTTGTTTAACTGTGGATTTTTTATAAAAAAAAACAAAGACTTTTTTTTTTTAAAGGGTACCCCACCCTCGAAATGGTCTTCACGAGTTGAGTTCTTCTTTTTCTTTTTTCAGATAAACCTTTTTAAATTATATAATATTTAAGATTAGTTTGAATTCAATATTAAATTCACTCATTATATTGAGTTAATGACCAATCAATCGTATCATACGTCCCATAAAAACTCATAGAATTGATTTTACATAAATAACAGTTCAAATCTTGTTTCAATGGTTTATACACATCCAACATTTCAATGACAGAGTTCTAACATCTTATCATAAATTTTTACTTAAAGCTTGTACAATTAAGCGTGTATACGAATAATAAAAAAAATATTATGCCTACTAGATTAAAATGAGTTCTCCTAATTAGTTCACTTAATTAGCTAAACAAAAATATCATCTAAGACTCGTTTAGATGTTAAGTAGGAACGGGAATAAGAATGAAAATAAAAATTCTTATTCTCATTTTATTATTTAGTAAAAAAATAACCGTCTCATTTTATTTATTTATTCTATTCTTATTTTTATTTTATTTTCACAAATTAAACGCAGCCGGACAAAATATTTTCCGGAACAGCAAGCGGAGTGGGTTGTGTTTGTGATTTCCAAGGCATTGAATGTAAAGTTTTTCCTGCGGAATTTAATACATTAAATAGATAAATTATTACGGCAAACTGCTTTAATATTATGGGGTTTAATGCATTAAATAGAGAGATCGCTTTATAACGAATTGCAAATTAAGGAGAGAGAGACAGAGAGAGATTGATTCTCATGAATTAACAATCTTCTAACACCTTTCACTTCCTTTGAATAAAAGGTTGCATCGAAGCAATTAAGGAGACCTGCAATAGAGATTAAATCAGTTTAGACATAAATTTTGCTAAGACCCAAATTAATGCTCAGCAACTGTTCTTGCATGACAAATTCAAGGGCCAAGTCCGCCGCTCTCTCTATTCAAAAGAATGACCAAATCAAGAGTTGCAGTGACCCAACTAAATGGCCCCCTTGTCCATTTTTAATGCGCATTTTCAGTGTAATGCTGCTTCATTGCATGTTACGAATATAATGGTTGCTTTAGGAGAAAGACCGATGGATAGAGGGACGCTAGTATGAGGCCTGTGGACCCATTTTCTATTAAAAAATTATATGACTCTACTGACACTCTTACTGTGTACACTTGCAATTTTGTTTACGAAATCAAATACTTATTTAATACAAATTCGAGTCAAACAGTTCCTAAAGGAGATTTTCCATAACCGCTGGACTGTTCGGTAACTACAAAGGCTCTTGGATGTATTAGGAAAGTTCTCCAATTTTTTCATCCAGCTGCTCTTACAACTACCGAAGGATCCAATGACGGTAAAGGAGTCATTTCCTGATTCACTCATGACTATTAAAAACAGTTATTTTTTTCACTCGTTACTCAAAAACATTACTCTTTACGTATATGAAATAAGTACCTATTCCGTTATCCTGAAAGTTAATTAGATGAGACAGGTTAATGTTGGTCAGATACATGTATAAAAATAAAAATGAAAGGTTAGATACTTTAATTTTTTAAAAAATAAAAATAAAGTGCAATGTCAGATACATATAAATGTTAGATAGTTATATTTTTTTTAAAAAAAATTAGTCTAAGGTCAGATACGTATATTTAAAAGAATAAAATAAAATGTAGGTTAGAGAGTAGGGCCCACAGTCGCGTTCGGCAGAACCGAAACTACAGGCCCGGTGGAAGCATTGTATATAAGGGGGTCCACAGAAGCGTGCACACTCCTATCTCTCTCTCTCTGCGGGCGCACCATATATAGAGAGGGGGAGAGCTCCTCCGAATTCGCAACGTCTCCCTCTCTCTCTCTCTCTCTCTGCTCACTTTGATCTTCTCTGAGCGTCAAATCTCTCGCTTTCTTTTTCTCTTAGATTCTCTCTTGAGTCCAGATTATGCATCTGTCGCACCGATCTTCTCTCTAGGGTTTCCGCGGATTCATTTCGTCCGGCGACTGCGGGGTGCTCCGGCGAGTCGAAGATGGGTGGGGATAAGTCTCTCAGTCTCGAACAGATCAAAAACGAGGCCGTCGATTTGGTATGTGCTCATCATTTTCTTAGATTTCTACTTCCTCTGTCTCTTGATCGGACTGTTCTCTGAAAGCTTTGGGGAGTTTCGTTGATTTATTTGTTTGTGCTGATCAGCGATCTGTGCAGCTCTGTTGTGATACTTTGATTACAGAACGTTTTCTCTGATCTTGTCTTGTAGATTTCTTCTTCTTCATCTTTCAGGTGTCTGTTCCATACATGCATACACTAGTGTGTGTGTGTGTATATATATATATTTGAAAAAAAAGAAGAGCAAATGGATTTCTGTTTTTCCGTAGCTAGATTACGTTATTTTCCTGATCAACAGATTTCTGGAGAGAAAGATGAAGAAAGAGAGTGGATCATCCTTTCGATACTCTACTTTTTGAAGAAATTTTATCAGGCTTTGAGATTTTCAAAATTTGAAAAGTGAGTTAATATATGACGTAAATAAAAAATTTCGAGAAAAGAAGATTTGAAATCCGTAAAATTAACGATGCTTCAACGCTTTTCCGTCCGTTGCTTTTTGGCGGAGAAGTACATCGTTCTGTACTGGAAACGGGAATCGGATGCAAACCTTTTCAGTTCTGTTGTGCGTCGGAAGTCTGTTGAGATCTCTGCCGTCCACGTCTTCCCGGTGGGGTCACCATGTGCAACGCTCTTTCGCGGACGGTCGAGATTCCTCTGCTCATCTGTCTCTCCTTCCATAGCTTTACAATTCAAGGCGTGATTTCGACGCTTTCCGACTTCACGTGGACGGCTGAAATTATTCCTCTTCATTTTTTATTTTTATAAAAGACATTGGAGGAAGAATTCGGAGAATTATTTTACTTTTTACGCAGAGATAAATTACTATTATTCTCTATCCGATTATAAAGTCAAATGGTTCTTTCATTTGATTAATCATATATTTTTCTTAAAATTTTATTAATACCTTCAAATATTATAATTATTTATTTATAGTTATTATATAACTATTTATATTTTTACTCAAATATCATATAATAATTCTTATTTTTTTTATTATAAAGAATCTAAAATCTAAAATTTTAATTATTTAAATAATTAAAATTTTTATACATATATATATATATATATTTTAAATATCATATATTGATAAAAAGTACGTGTGATGCGATTAATTATTATTATTGTCAATTAATTTTTAAAAAGAATCTGTCAAGGGCAAACAATGATTGAAAAATCTCTTGCCGTCTGTGCTCTCTCTCTCTCATTGACTCTGCGTTTTCGTTTCCTTTGGCAGTTATTTCGGGATCCGGAAAATTGCAAAATAGGACTCCGTCCGTACTACTTGAGTCTTTCTTCTTCCGTCTTAAAGAAATGAGTCTCTTTTTTATATCCGTTGATTTTTATTTTATTTTATAAGTAAGATAATTTTTAGGTTTTTTCCCCCTAATCACCCAAACACCCCCCCCCCCCCCCCCCCCCGGGGGAACAAGCCTCAGAAAAACTAACGCGAAACAAAAGGCAACGAATTAATTTCCCTAAAAAATAATATAAATAAGCTGAACGATTATCAAGAGGCTCAATAAATGATACAATTTTATTTTCTTTTTTTCCCCTTGCGGGTCGATGATTGATTTAATTTAATCTGAGTAAATACTAATCGTTATAGGAGGTGTCCAATTCGGTAAGCTTCCTTGTGCTGAGTTATTCATTTGACCGTAATGGGCGGCTCCAATCCCTGTTCGGTCCGTTGAGGAAAGACCAGTAAACTACGGTTGTATTTTAATCTTTTTTTTTTGGTATATTTTAATCTGTTCATCTTCTTAGTAATAAATATAATATATTATTGACTGTAAGCATCAGCTCAGATACCTGCCCTCCATCGTAGAGGTCAGGGGTTGAGTCTTCAATATATAGTGAACTGTGAATTAATTTTTTATTCGCTATTTCTCAATTTTTAACCTCCTTTCTAACCAATATATATATATTATTGGCAACATAACATATCAGCTTCTAATTATTAATTTATTAATTTCAATGGTCAACAAATGTTTCTAATTTGTTCGTGATGAGGCCGTCCGGTGTGATTTTTAAAGGTTTTGGGCTCGAGTCCAGTCAATGGCGGTAGAAGTAAATTTTCTTTTATTTTTATTTAGTTTTGGTGGATATAGACTGTAGACGTTTACTTGTACAGTGTAGCCTCACCTTTTTTTCGTCCCCTGGAAAATATAATTTTTAAATAATTTATTTTTATATTTTGAAGCTAAGGTGTTCTCTACTGTGATGTGGAGCGCACCCATATCCTTAGTCGCTTTTTATTATAGTTATCGATCAATTTTTTGTTGGTACACAGCGATGTACATTACCCATTAAACTCACTGGTAGATATTTTAAATGAAATCCTCAATTGCCTTACCCAGTTCATGTTTGTGTACGTAAGAATTCATGATTTTTCTCTTACAAAATCTGAAATTGCTTCTGAACAATTTTTAATTTTTGAGAAAAACTGAAATCACTATGATTTTAGACTTCATACAGCTTCTTTTCCCTTCCTATTTGTAATCAAACATTATTACCATAATTTCCTTGCACTAAGATTGACATGCAATTCTAGCATGCTGTGGAGTTTACAACCGAAAGAGTGAAGGCCTTTCAGTCATAAACTGAGCGTCTGCTCACAAAATAACATGTGACTTGAGGTTCTTGAACTAAATATGTTCTGAATTTGGTTAATAGGATGGCCACTCTGTCACTGATCTTCTTCGAGCATGTTTGTGGTGGAACATTAATAAAAATAATAGCCTGTTATAACAACTGCCTTGTATTGTTAATTTCTCTAGAGAATTATCTTTTTTCTTCTATAAAAACATTCATTTCTGGTTGCAGGAAAAAATTCCTCTTGAGGAAGTTTTTGAACAGTTGAAATGTACGCGAGAAGGTCTGTCCTCCGACGAAGGAGCCAACAGGCTTCAGATTTTCGGTCCAAACAAATTGGAAGAAAAAAAGGTCTGTTTATTCACTTATTTTTTCTTTTCTTTCTTTTTTCATATATCAGTCTTTTCTTCCTCATTCATCTCTATGTATTTTCTTAGATCTGATTTTTTATTTTTTTATTTTTTAGAGTTGTAGTAGTGGTTACATATTTGTATGATGTTCTGCGAACAGGAAAGCAAACTCCTAAAATTTCTGGGCTTCATGTGGAACCCTTTGTCCTGGGTAATGGAAGCTGCTGCTCTGATGGCTATTGTCTTAGCCAATGGCGATAATAAGCCTCCAGATTGGCAGGATTTTGTAGGTATAATTGTGTTGCTGGTCATCAACTCCACAATCAGTTTTATTGAAGAAAACAATGCTGGTAATGCTGCTGCAGCTCTTATGGCTGGTCTTGCTCCCAAAACCAAGGTAACTGCAGTTGGATAAACTTCATTTACATTTGCTTCTATATTTCTGAATAACAACCAATGCTTTCTGCTGTAATAAACATAGGTTCTTAGAGATGGCCGTTGGACTGAACAGGATGCATCAATTTTGGTGCCAGGAGACATAATCAGCATTAAACTGGGAGACATAGTTCCTGCTGATGCCCGTCTCCTTGAAGGTGATCCCCTGAAGATAGATCAATCTGCCCTTACTGGAGAATCCCTTCCTGTTACTAAGAATCCTTCAGAAGAAGTTTTCTCTGGTTCGACTTGTAAACAAGGTGAGATAGAAGCGGTCGTGATTGCCACTGGGGTTCACACCTTCTTTGGTAAGGCTGCTCATTTGGTGGACAGCACCAATCAAGTTGGTCACTTCCAGAAGGTTCTCACTGCAATCGGTAATTTCTGTATTTGCTCCATAGCGGTTGGAATGCTTGTTGAGATTATAGTCATGTACCCAATACAGCACCGCAAGTACAGGGATGGAATTGATAATTTACTGGTTCTATTGATTGGAGGGATTCCCATTGCCATGCCAACTGTGCTGTCTGTCACAATGGCCATTGGTTCCCACAGGCTATCTGAGCAAGGCGCTATAACCAAGAGAATGACTGCCATTGAGGAAATGGCGGGAATGGATGTTCTTTGCAGTGACAAGACCGGGACACTCACCCTGAACAAGTTGAGTGTCGACAGAAACCTTATTGAAGTGTTTGCTAAAGGTGTTGAAAAAGAACATGTCATCCTCCTCGCAGCAAGAGCTTCCAGGACTGAAAACCAGGATGCAATTGATGCTGCAATTGTAGGGATGCTTGCAGATCCAAAAGAGGTATAATTTATTTATTTTACCTTAAAACGCAAATTGGATTGGATGTTGTCTAAACTATGTACATCGGTAGGCAAGAGCTGGCATCCGTGAGGTTCATTTCCTTCCATTCAATCCTGTGGATAAAAGAACTGCTCTAACCTACATCGATTCTGATGGGAACTGGCATCGAGCTAGCAAGGGGGCTCCCGAGCAAGTAATTTTTTTTTTTTTTTGGCGTGTTTCTATGTCACGACCTTTTGTTCATTAATATCAACAAACCTCGTAAGATTCACTTTTTGTACTTAAACAGATAGTAGCCCTTTGCAACTGCAAGGAAGATGTTAAAAGGAAAGTTCATTCGGTGATTGAAAAATTTGCTGAGCGTGGGCTCCGATCTTTGGCTGTTGCAAGACAGGTCTGAACATGAACTACTGTATCATTGCTCTTGCTAGGTTATTAAAGGGGGATCCTTATTCTTATTGCTGCTTTTATGCCGTGTCCAGCGAGTACCTGAGAAAACCAAAGAGAGTCCAGGAGCACCGTGGGAATTTGTTGGTTTGTTGCCTCTGTTCGATCCTCCTAGGCACGATAGTGCAGATACAATAAGAAGAGCTCTGAATCTCGGTGTAAATGTAAAAATGATCACTGGTATAATCTACCTTCCGCCCACCTTAATTCCCTAACCTTTGAATTTATTATTATTGCTTATTATTTTGCTCTCTCTCTCTCTCTCTGTATAGGGGATCAGCTTGCAATCGGCAAAGAGACCGGGCGGAGGCTTGGAATGGGAACAAACATGTACCCCTCTTCTTCATTGCTAGGGCATGACAAGGATTCATCAGTTGCATCCCTTCCTGTGGATGAGTTGATTGAGAAGGCTGATGGGTTTGCAGGGGTCTTTCCAGGCAAGATCTCTGCCTATATTGTCTGCTCATGGACCAATTTTCCAAGCCTTACCATATCTAAAAAATCGTCTTCTTTCAACAATCTAAGGGTTTCTTGTTTTCTCTTTTCCCAAATTTTTGTACTTTAATTCAATATAATTTCTGAAATTCACTAAGAAAGTTCGTTGTTCCAATCTTTTCCAAATTAGTCCACCCATTTCTGCTTCTCCTGAACCCAAGTTGGCTTTTCTCCAGTGTGAAGATTTTTTCATAATTCAGCATATTACTAAATTATTTTAGCAGCAGATGTTCTCAAATCCAAAAGCATCATTATGCACTAAAGATTTAACACCCTTGTTTGCATATGGCAGAGCACAAATATGAAATAGTGAAGAGGCTGCAAGAGAGGAAGCACATTTGTGGAATGACTGGAGATGGTGTGAACGATGCCCCGGCTTTGAAGAAGGCGGATATTGGAATAGCTGTTGCTGATGCAACAGATGCTGCTAGAGGTGCCTCTGACATTGTGCTAACCGAACCTGGTTTAAGTGTCATTGTAAGTGCAGTCCTTACCAGCAGGGCAATTTTCCAAAGGATGAAGAATTACACGGTTAGTTGCATTTATTGTTCATACGATATGATACCACTTTTCAAAGCTATACTGTTCAAAAGTCTTTATTTACCCTTTTTCGTCTACCGACCTTGCAGATCTATGCTGTTTCAATTACCATTCGTATTGTGGTAAGTGCACTAAAATATTTCTCATATACGCTTTCGTTATATATGTTTCCATGTTATATTTGTTTCAAGGATAATAACTAGCTTGTTCTTCTCTTTCTGTCACTTTTGCAGTTTGGCTTCATGTTTATTGCATTGATATGGAAATTTGACTTTGCACCTTTCATGGTTTTAATTATTGCCATTCTAAATGATGGTGAGATCGCCTGCATTACTCAACTTAACTGCGCTTTTCATTAGTTAACTCGACTGATTTCATGCTTCACTGTATTCAGGAACAATCATGACAATCTCAAAAGACCGTGTGAAGCCATCTCCAATGCCAGACAGCTGGAAACTGAAAGAGATTTTCGCTACTGGCATTATGCTTGGAGGTTACTTAGCACTGATGACTGTAATATTTTTCTGGGCTATGAAGGATACTGACTTCTTCCCGGTAGGAAACATATATTTTGTGTTTAAAATTATTTTCTTAATATTGTAACCAGAAGGAAAAATATGTAGTATTTTCTTTCTTTTTTTGGTGTTTTTGCAGGACAAATTTGGTGTAAAATCAATTAGGAATAACCCTGAAGAAATGATGGCTGCATTGTACTTACAAGTTAGTATCGTGAGTCAGGCCTTGATTTTTGTAACAAGGTCTCGAAGTTGGTCCTTCGTCGAGCGCCCTGGATTACTCTTACTCAGTGCTTTCTTACTTGCTCAGCTGGTATGATCTACCCTACTCTCCTCTTATCCAAGTCAGTTGTCTGTTTTGGAAAGCCTGTGCGCAAAGAAAATGGCACCAGAATTACAAAAGTCTGATGTCTTTTTATGATTTTGCAGTATTTTCCTCTGGGTCTGGATGATCTTCATTTAAACACTAAATAATAAATAAATAAAAATATAACTTGGTGTCTGTAATGGCATTTTGGGACTCCTCTTGCTGAATAATTAAACTTCCTTTCTGCTGAACCTATGGGTTGAAAAAAGAAAAGAAAAAGAGGGTGGGAGAAAACATTCTATAATTTATTAATTCATATTTTATAGTTTCGTTCTACATAATTGACAGGTGGCGACCTTGATATCAGTCTATGCAAACTGGTCTTTTGCAAGGATCAGGGGAACTGGGTGGGGTTGGGCTGGTGTTGTATGGGTTTTCAGTTTGGTAACATATTTCCCTCTCGACTTGCTCAAATTTGCGATTCGATACGTTCTGAGCGGAAAGGCTTGGGATACTCTGTTGGAGAACAAGGTAAGTTTGGTGTTATCGCAGTGTGTTAATCTGTTTCTTCAATACATGTTTGCTCGCGAAACGTACTTGAGATTGTTGATTCTAAGTTTTTGGTGCTTTCTTCTGGAAACAGACTGCTTTTACCACTAAGAAAGACTATGGGAAAGAAGAGAGAGAAGCACAGTGGGCCACAGCACAGAGAACTCTCCATGGTCTTCAGCCTCCTCCAGAGAGTACTGGCCTTTTTGCAGAAAAGAATAGTTACAGGGAGCTCTCCGAGATTGCCGAGCAGGCCAAACGCCGTGCTGAAGTAGCAAGGTGAGCACAACTCCCCTCTTGTATTAGTTAACACACCGCGAGAACAAAATCATGGGAATTTTCATCTTCTTTTGCCCATAGCACCTAGTTAGGTGTGTATATGTAGCCATATTCGCTTAACCCTATATGCATAGATAAAGTTGAAGACTATGCGTGTTGGTGAAATTTGCATCAGAGGCTGATTATTAAAAATGTGGTTTCACAGGCTGCGGGAGCTGCATACACTGAAGGGGCACGTAGAGTCAGTTGTGAAATTGAAAGGGCTCGACATCGACACCATCCAACAGCATTATACGGTTTAGAAGATCGAAGAGAGGCCGGTGCTGCATTTGTTCTTACCAGGGAAAATTTAAGACCTTGAAGGAGAAAGGACACACCCCTCCCTTTTCTGTTCCATCTTTCCATTCCCTTTCTTTTCTGTCTTTAGCACCCCAAAGGAAAAGGAATAATTAAAAGCATGCTTTGACATGTGTGGTGTTGTATTTGTCTTCTCTATCTGTATTTAACATTATTAAGTATAGAACTTAGCAGCAAGAATAACAGAAATTTGGGAAGCTCGATTTTGAAAACGCAAGAACAGTAGAGGAAGAGATCTCTTTACTCGTTATAGAATACAGATTCTCTATGTTTGTTCCGCTGGTTGACGAGTGCCCCTCGTCTCTCTGATATTGCTTGAAATTTCTTGTATGCTATTATTAGAAATTGAAATCAAACATCTGAGCAACAGGAGGCGGCGCCTGTTACTTAGACATATACATGTTAGAGTATGCGGCCTTGAAGGACGTGTATTAATAATTATTTTTATTTTCTTTTACAGTAAAAATTCCGGGAAACTATAAAACGTGCAGATGATCAAATGTGATGGAAAAAGTCTAGGCCTGAGGGAAATACGGGAAAATATCTGAAGGGGCCCTACAATGTTGGATCATAAAATTGAATATTTTACGTTAGTTGAATGGGTGAGGAATGGCAAAATTAGTCTTAAGAGATGCTTTGATGTGTGGGTATTGGAAGGAGGAACTATTTTTGTAATCCTTTGTTGACTAAATGCTTCCTTTGTGCAATGTAGATAAACCCGAATAATATCTCCTGCTAAAACCGAAATGAGCAACTCACGAGCAGAACTCGAGCCCAAGCCAAGAAAAACCTAGCTAGTGAAACTCGAACATCAATTCTAAGGTCAGTTCAAGCTCAAGAAGATCCTGAGCCAGCCAAGTAAGAATGCAACAAAGCTTAACCACGGTACAACTCGGTTTGTTTATAGCCCTACTCAACCCCCTCATTTGCCTTTCTATGTCTAATAAACAATTCACAACTGGGATCAGACCCATTTTGAAATACCCATTACATCATTCTATTCATTTTAGAGCTCAGTAAAGACAAAGAACCTTTTGATTCAATCAATCAAAATTAATTTAAAATTAATAATTTAAAATTTAAAATTCAAAATTTTTTTTTTTTAGTTAAAAAAGTTATTCTCTTAACCACCCACTCCAAAATGGTTCTTAAGCCAAGACCTCTATTCGGAGAGTTGGCAACGATTTACTTATGGATCCCATTCAACTATAGAAAACAGACTCATCATTTCCTAAATCCAACAATAAAAGGTCCTACTTCAGACAAAGGATATGCCAAAACCTAACAGAATTCCACTCTAATTCTGTACAAATCAGATCCTTTTTCAAGAGATGAAAAAAGGAAAAGATCTTTCTCCCTAAGCAAGAAAATAATAGCGATTCAAGTCCAGTATACCGAGATGAGATACAAAGTGATCCTTCTTTCTCAGTTACCTACCTCGAGTATGTACAGATTCACATTTTCCGAAAACAGCCGTTGCTTAATTAGCGGGAGCGTTAGGGTGAAATATTTTCTTAACAGCTTCTTGAAGATTCAACACAATCTCGGCATATGCTGTTCAGACATGCAGCAAATAAAGTTAGAATAAAGCACATGGATAAAAATGCAAGCAGCACAAGTCAAACTATGGAAATTCACAAACAGATTAAAAATATATGACAACCGTGTATCTAGGCCGTCAATTATTTGTGCTTTGCCTTTTTATGAAATAATTCTGGTTAAGGCTCAGTTTTACCGGGTTCATCAGAAAGCCTAGAAAGGCATCCAGAAAGTTGAATGTGAATAAGGTCCAGATTAGAGCATATTTGGAATCCTATTTTTCAGCTTTCCCAGACACAAGATAGCTTGTCAGAAGCCTAATTTTTTTTTGCCCGGAAAGCTTTGTCAACAGAAAGCTCAAAAATGAACTCCCCAAACTAATTGTAAATAGCATTAATTTACTCGGAAAAAGAACACCAAAGAGGGCAAACTCCAAGGCTTACTTTTTGTTCTCATCAGATCAGGTAAATAACTTAAAATGAAACTAAATGCATGCCTAGGATCACATAAAGATGTTACTTTCAAGATTTACAATTGTTGTACATGAATATGACAGAATAAAAACTACTGTGCAGAGACAGGTTGCTCAATCCTAAAAACTGTTCAGGTTCCATAGGGTTTCCGAAGGTTAGAATTCCTGGAATCTTTCACAAATAACAGATAGCCTTAGCCTAAATGAGTTTATATTTCTCGTATCAGATTGTGGTATACATAAATGTTCAAAAGCGCTTTTCCCCAACTAAGAGAGGACTTCCAAAGACAAAAAGGGAGTTTACTGAGTCTAATCCTTTTCAGCCTAACCTATGTTGCTTCCGAAAACCACTACGCAGGTAGCCAAGCACTTAGAAGTCCAAATTTAGCCATCATACTGTCACATCAGAATGTAAATACTCTTCTTTATACCATAAGCCTTGTTTCAAGGGGTCCTAACCTGAATACTGAAGAAAGAAGCATATGCACTTCTTCCATCCCCTCACCCTCAGGTCTCTCTCTCTTTTTCTATCTCCCATTATACTCTGTAACGTTGGTTCTCTTCATTTTTCATTATTTTCTTTTTCTTTTCAACTTTCAGCCATCCTTGGCAGGGATAAGTGGCTTAGCTCACTTGTCCTTCCATTCCGTACCATAGGCAACAAAAGGGCTAACTTGTCCTTCCTTTCCAACTCTTCTGTTTATTCTTTCTAAATAAATCTACAGCTAGTACCTGTCTCAACTCTCCTATGCCCCGGTGAATTTTGAAACTGTTGGAAGTTCTTCGACAATATTTGTTAACCATGTTTATTTCATAAAATCCCATTTGGTAAAGAGAATTTTTAATCTGACAAAAATGAAGGCTTGGATGGAAAAAAAATAACTTCAATTTCAGAAAGAGTAAACCTTCTGGCAAGCTCATTGTTCGTAAAGCATCCTCAGCATATGATAGACGAGATGGAATAGGATGACTTCCCACTATTCCACTTCCTTTCCGGGTCATGGATGCTGAATTAATTGAGTTTTTCTTTGACCGGTTCCTTGGCCATACCAGCACTCGAACCCGAGTTGGGAACTATGGAGACGAGATCAGCATAGCGTAGACTGACAGTCACCTTGCTGCCACAGAAAGTCCAAACTCTCAGTTTGCAACAAGCAACTTTAACATCAAAATTAAGCTCTAAACATAAAATAAATAAATAAATAAATAAATAACCCTCTATATATAAACTAGGGACATGTATATAAGGAAGAGAAAATCAGAGTAACACAAAACGAAATGGAAGTACAATCACTTACAAATTATTATCCTCTATTACAAATTCAATCATGTGATACAGAAGGCTATGATAAAGCTCCCCTATTTGACTCCCATACAACTCCTTAACAAGACGAACCTACATGAGAACAACATAAGGATGTGTTGAGAACATTAGCCCACATAGGGGAATGAAGGCCTAGCAATTGAACTAATAAGATCTTGGGCCACCCCGCCCAATGCAAATTGGTTTTGGGATGGAAACTTCCGAACTATCAAAGCAGATAATCCATCATGGCTTGGGCTTGAATGTTGCCACACGTATCCCACGTCATCCAATATAAAGTTCACAAGCTTGGATCAAATTACGTGACACGTGAGGAAGCGTGTTGAGAAAGTTGTCCCACAAAGAAACTAAAACCCAACAATTGAATTAACAAAATCTCAGGGCCATCCCACCCAATGCCAGTTAGATTTGGGATGGAAGCCTCTCGACTTTATCAGGATGCATGGGACTACAATGAGGGAAGGTATCCATACTAAGCTAAGCGAAGAACACTTATTCAGGGAAGGAAAAAAAAAAAAGAAAAAAAAAGAAGGAAAGATGTTTCAAGTACAGAAAAATAAATGATTTCATCGAAAATAATTTTTTTTTTCTATTCCATTTTAAAGAGTAGTATTCCGATATTGCTTGCCAATACGCACCTTAACTTTTTATTAATCATCTATAATTGTATCACATTCAATTCAAACCAAGCTCCAATGGAACCACAATTGAAGATAGAAAATATATTCATAGGAGATTAAATTATGGGCGAACCTTTAACAATGCATAAAAAATGAAAAGAGCAAAAATAAAAATTACCTTTTTGTTTTTCCTGAAGGCTCTTTACTTGCAAGGTTACACTTTGGCATTCTTTAAAAAATTATAAGATGGCTATATACACCCTCTTTTCCTTCCTTGCTTGCTCTCATGTACACTCCAGTTATATATTTCTGTTCTTTTGGGATATATGGTTTTAAGTGCTCAAATAAAATGCAATTACATACTTCCCCAGTCAGCATATGCAGCCTAAAAAATAACATATGGTAAAAGAGAAATTCAGTGCCTCTGGGAAAAAAGTGACCCTTGCATGAAGAACACCAGACCTGCTCTCGTCTATCCACATATGCTTGCAGAAGTTCTCCAACATGATCTATAAATTTCTGACAAATTATCAAATATATGAGAATGTAGCTGATAAAAAGGTGGCACAAACGGAAAAAATGTCCAAAGATAATTCAAGCAAGTAAATCTACCATTGCATTTGATGAGAGAAGATCATTTTCCGCTTCTCGTATTGGCAGAAAAAAAGGAGCTGTGTGCTCAACGACTGTCATTTTCTCAAGAAATGACTTGCTCTCAAGCACACAGTGGAAAATCTCACAAGGTTCTCCTGCAAATCACGACAGCAGATTAATGAACTTCCCAAAAGGTTCCTAGAAAGCTGATCAACTCGTACAAAGATTCCATCATACCGTTCTTCATATGGAACAGAAATACTCTATCTATATCTGGAAAGATAAGTTACAAAAATATGAAAGATTTGACTAAAACAATCAAACATTGAGGCGGATAAATTACAAACACTTTTTTTTCCATAAACAAATATTTTTTGTCAGCATGTACGGTACTCCCATACAACCATCAAAATATTAAAGTGATCATCTCCCCATTCCAATGTCTTCTCAATAAAGCTTCTTTATTAGCTGCCAGGTGATAGATAAACTTGCCCTGTCCAATATATTACAATATGATAACATGATTCCATCAAATGAATATAGAAGGAACATGCCTAAAACATGGGGAAAATAAGCACAAACCCCTTGACCAGTATCAAGCCCGTAGATATCAAACTCAGTGATCTATATTTTTAGCTAAAATATGCATTTTTCTTATTCTTAATAATTTTAAACAGCTTAGTACAAAATCTGTAATGTTGTTAAAAATAATTAAATGGGTATACAACAAGAAGGAGCCCCTCAAAGTTTTCCTGAATTCTAACTGCAATTTGACATGGAATATATACAAACTTACATCATGCTAATAGGTCCATTAGTTGAACCACGAATTAATTGCTTGAGAATTACCAGAAAATGAAGTCTCATACTGTATGCCAATTCTTGCCCCTTCCAAACAACAAATCAGCTGAACAGAACATAAAGGAGAAGTATTAAAAGTGATCTAGAACAAAACACGATTTAACAAAATAAATAAAATAGCCAAAAGAATTTAAAATTAAACAAGCAATTAATAAATACCTTATTTCCAGCTCTATAAGTAGTTTTTACATGAAAATGAGGATCTGGCAGCACAATTGTGTCCCCAGCAATTGCCTTTCTGTCCGCTTCCATGTGAACCTGACAGAAACCCACAAATCTACATAAGCATATAAGCATAATTAACTTGACACGTGAAAAAAATCCAGTACAAATGTGCGATGTTTGACCACGGGAATAGGAGGGCTCAATTGGCTTGTTTAATCTATTTCCTGCTCTATCAGGTGCTTGGCACATGCCTATGCAGCAGATTGGGACATCTAGTTGGGATTCCTTATCCCCCTACAGCTGGATTATCCTATTTTGGGTGTACTCCTGGGCATGATATGTCTAAACTCCCCCAACCACCACCACCTCCTCAAAAAAATGCTGCCCCTCCTCCACCAACCCACCTTATGCTCAATATCTCACACCATAGACCAGGTCTGTCCTCTATCCTCTCCTGTTCATCTCTTCTAATTTCTTCCTCTCTTTCACTTACTCATCTCTTCCTACTATGTTTGAGTTTCTAGGACCCCAGCAGATCCTTCTGCACCCCATACACCAGATAGGATATGGACTTTATCCAGTTAGGTAGCCCTCTTTCCACATCTGACTGGATTTTTAGTCCCCCAACCCCTCTCTTCCTTTCTAAGCGGTCAACCACCATTGATAAAAACAAAATAAAAAGAAAAAAAAAAGGAATTATCTTCATGACTGTTTCAGTCTCCCAATAATGGTAACAAACAACAAAATAAAACCACAAAAATATTCAGCAAATCATACTCGCTCTCTTATTGTAGCCAATAGTCCATCGTTCCACTGCTCACCATCTAAACAGATCTCTGCAAAATTGATCACCAATTATGACGAGCAGCAACTTATATATACTTGAAGAGATATCTACGAGATGATTTATCACAAATGAAAGATAAGTGGGGAAAGAAAAGATTTTGAAATGAACGAAAGTATATTACTTCACAAGAAGCAAAGGGTCACATCTAAATATATATGTGATTTAGCATGTGTTTGGCCGCTACTCAAAATTAAGTTTTGAGAACCAAAACTTAGTTTTGCAGAATTATGCTAACATGGCATGTTCGGCTGCCATAAATCTTGATTTGCAAAACTTGGTTTTGATTCCTAAAATTTAGTTTTTATTGCAAATGCAAGGGAAAGGGTGCATGGCAAAACCATGGTTTTGACCAACATAAAAGCAAGTTTTGACCATTTGAGTTTACCAAAATACCCTCACTAAAGTTTCAAACATTTAGTTTGTCCACAATTCTTGACCATTTTTTTCATTTTTTACTCAGGCAGCTAAACACGTATCTTACACAACTAAGTTTTGAAGTTAATTTTGGCATGGCACCCACACACACCATTAAGCTTCATGGGATTCTAGAGGAAGGTAGGTCTCCTAGGAAAAAACCAAGAATATTAGTAAGAATCAAGTAGATACTTTAGCATTCCTGACCACATCTCAAAATTCTTGAAGAAAATACAAAGTGTCAAATGATTTACAGCCCATATGTTGCTGTCATTAAAATCTAGATTTTGAAGCACTTTTAACTTTGTGGAACCAAAACACATTGAGAAGTTCAAAACAAATTTTTTAACCCACATTTTCATTTACAAAGGAGCACTCTTTCTAGTGGGCAGCTTACCCCCAACAAGCACAGCCCATCACCAGATAAATCAAGATTCGATCAAGAGCTACTGTCACACCCAGAGATAGAAGGTTGAGTTAGTTAACGACAACATTTTTACGGTTGTACAACAGATGCAAGTGCATGTGTTGCTCACACAGCAGAAAATTCAACTTTATTCACCATCACCATGAAAATTCACCAAGTTGAAACTGCCGTTTACCTTCAGTTTGAAAAGCTCGTGCAGCATCAAATTCTCTTTGTAGACTATCAAAAATCATCTTGTCAGAATCCCTACAAAAATCATAGTTAAATTACATTAGAACATTGACCCTGAGATAACCACAGTCATTTATAAAAATAATCACACTTTTTATTAAGCCAGCCTAGAAGACCAGGTTAGATAAGCTTATCCTGACCAAACTTGGTAAAGGGGTTGAAAAATACCACTCAATAGATAATTTTATCATACTACTGTCCACTATATGACGATCATAACGTACAGAAGATTAGATGGAATCATTAGTATAAATTAATATTGCCCTTAGATGTCCACAAGCTTTTCAAGGGAAAAAAATGGAGTATGTCGAACAGAGGAGAGAACAGAGAGGATCCATCATGCAGATGTTTCTGCATCACAGAGGCAGGCCAGCCTTTTCATGATGCTCTTCTAGGGTTTCCAGAAGATGCACAGAGCAACCACAAAATGAAGTGAGTTTTAAACCTGTTCTTCTCTATTGACTACCAGGTTGAGATTATTTTAAAAAAATAAAAAAGCCAAAACAGTCCACTACAATCAAATTAAATTTTTCATCATCTTAGTGACATAAAAGTCCATCATAAGACGGATAAAAGAATTTATTAATCTATGTGGAAGAATCTAAAAAAAAATACTCCTCAAGGGATGATTTAGAAAAATAAAAATTATGAAACTTTTATCCACTTATGTAATATTACAAAAATGGTAATATCATAGATCAGATCCTGTAATGCAGTGTTGAAATTGCCAAAGCGCGACCTAATTTAAGTGCAACCAAGCGGCAACTGCCACAAAGTATATGCCTCTGCCGTGCAATAAAAGTGGATTGCATATTTAGACTATTCTAACCAAATAGTTCCTGTAACTTGCCTCAATAACCTCAAATTGTTGTTAAAGGCCTGCAACAATATACATGTCTCCAATACATATATTTTCCCTGAGTTAGTTTTATGATCAAAATGCAAAATTTCATATCATACGTAACTTCTGTTGCCATCACACAGACTTAGCTTCTAAGCCTGAGCCTATTTTTTTGTGAATCTACAACCCTCAAATTGGTGCTGCTGCTTCATCGGAACTGATACAACTCCTCAAACCATCAGCACCACTTTAAAAACCCACCAATAGAAAACACCTATAAAGGTAAACTTCACAAGAAACCTCAAAGGCATGGTACAATCACAAAAAGTTCTCAACCCACCTCTTCATTTCGTCCAATGTGCTTGAATCCTATGATTTACATTTCGTTCTATCTCTGTATTACATCAGATGACCAACTCAAGATAACTGAAGCATTCACTCTTTGGCATTGCTTGACCATCTAACTCCACTATACCATGATCAACTGCTCTACACTCAATAAACTTGCACCTCATAACATGTCTTAGACGTACCCAACCTAAAACAGGCTAACAGCTTACCCTTGGTGCAAGCTATGGTGACAGGAAAACTATCAGTCACGCCTCTACATGCTCACATCAGTGACTAATTCCTCATACATATCCTTGATAACATTAATATACGTCAACGGAATTTCTTTCTTCAATCACCACCAAAATGCTCTCCAAGGAACTTTATGATGAGCCTTCTCCAAATAAACAAAAATCATATGTATGCCTTTCCTCACACCAAATTGCCAAATCAACTATCTAGAAAAATAAATAGCCTCAATAGTATAACTCTGTCGTATAAACCCATTTTGATTATCTGAAATCATAACTGTCACAACCCGCCCTAAAATTGACAGCAAATGATATTACAGCTCACTCGCAGAAATACTCTTTCTCTCAACTAACCGTAAATAATGACTTTAACCTAATTTAGTCCAATTTCAAAGTAACAATTACCATGATGGTGATTAACAATTCCATGAAAGTAACCTGAAATAAAAAGATGCAATGCTACAGGATGACAAAACCACAGAAAACATAGAGAGAGTTGTACCTGGAAAGACGCTCTGTCAATTCAGCATGCCTTCTGATTACATTCGAAACTACCAGCAAGTGAAACAAAAGTTAGAGGCAGTTTAAATATAACAGCCAATTATAGGTATTCATGCAAATAAAGAAGAAAAAAGAAGAAGAATGAAGGCAATAACTTTGGGTGAGATTAATTACATCTAGCTCTTGTTGTCTCCAATTGTATGTCTTCATCTTGTATAAATTTCTGTCAGAGAGTAGCAAAATGATTATAATGATAGAAGAGAATGGGGGAAAAGCACCCATGTCAATTAGAGTTATTCTCCTCAAATTCCTAAAGCATATTCAGTCCCCATTTTCTAATTTTTACCGACAAGAGTATTCCGTTTTCAGAGTTCGTATGAAAAGAAGGATGAGGTGCAGTAACAATAGTAGTGTTGGTAATCATGTTAGGACGCAACAGCCTATATTAAAATTCCTTGCTCCCAGAACAGATATATAAGCATATAATAACCAAACATTGCTCCATATGCAATTTTAATTTCCTTCATCACAATGTAGATTGCAACAAGAATGAAAACTTCTGCTCTTTAGCACCCATCTGACCCACTGGAAAGAACATCATTGATAGGATCAGATTTGAACCTGATAAGCACTACTTTTACCCATTTTTTGGCACAGAACAGGAATGAAAATGGGATATGATTCACAAGTCATACCTAACATTTGGTGTATGCCCGAATTGGATAGGGAAAAAAACATCCAGGCATAACAACTAGTCTAAATTCCTCAAAATTGAACGGGAACAAAATTTATGGAAATAAACTGATTCAAACCATTGTTTGTTTCGAAGACATTTGGTGTAAGCCTTTTAACTGGACTATACATATAACATACCTACAGTTGTTCCAGTTGGGGGCGGCTTAAAACATTGTTCATTTTAAGGACACAATACCACTGCTAAATCTTTCTTATGCAGAAGTTCGAATTAAATAAAACATCAAGAATGCATTATGCTCTGAAAAACAAAAACAGTGGTTATCTAGAGAGGAAAGAAACACTGATTTCATCAACTGAATGAGAAATGTGCAAAAAGGTCTAAGCCAATGAAAAACGTAATAAACCTTACCACTTCACCCATCAATAACTGTCCTCAAACTGTTTAAATTTGCTGCATAATTCCAAAAATTTGAATATTCAGCACAAGATATAGAAATTAATTACAAATACAAAACCTTCATGTATTGCAACGAAACAAATTAACGAAACTCTCCGAGTAGGAGAATTGTCATGACAAACATCAACGACAATTTTGCACATAAATTCCCAAAGGTAATGATGTTCATCATACTTTCTTCTCAAATTCAATACTCATGCCTAAAAATACCATAGAATATAAATTGAGAAACGTCAGATGACACCATTTTTGAAATCAAACATATAAGTAAGAACAAGGTGAGAGGAGCACCTGATTCAGACTGAATTGCGATTTCGGAGATGGTGTTGGAAGCTATTTGCAGCAAAGAGGAGACAGGAGAGAGCGCCAGAGAGGAATCACAGGAGGGAGTTAGGGTTTGAAGTCAGTTAGGGCGAGAGAAGCGAGGCCTTTCGGGCTCATTCGGTCCTGACACACTCGAGTTGTTAGTTTTATGTGCACTCTAAAACGGCGTCGCTTTGAGCGTGCTCATTGAATTATGATCCAAATAACAAATAAATTTTCCATTCGCTTTCGGGCAATGAGTATGGGTAAATATTTTCCGAATTAAAGATATTGGCTGTGGGCGTGCGTGCTGCACTAGGGTTAGCGACAATAGTGAAACACGAGCCATGTAGCATTCGGCCAGGATTAGCACAGAAAGGACCAACTCTACTAGGAGACTCTTAAACAATAAATCGTGGGTGCATATGTCCACCTAAAGGACATAAGTGAATTGAGAAAAAGAAACTAGAAAAACATGTAAGCTAGTTTTCTAAAAGTTTTGTACATTTTTTTGTATTTAACTCTTTCGAGAGATATGATGTCCTTGAATCCCAGGAATAATATTATGGACACAAATGATTTTATCCCAAAATCACGAAAGACGTACTTATTATAAATTCACGAGAGCGCACGTTATCATTTATTAAAATACCATCTACTCAATTTGTACAACATAATCTTTTTTATGATTTTATTATAAAATCCTTTATATTCATAAAATTATTCGAACCCCAATTATTATGAGCAGCCCTCCAAATTGGCCCATCTAAAACCGCTAACCAATAACAAAACCCAATTGCGCCCAAATCCTGCTCAAGCACATGCATAGCGCAACAATAGTTGGGACTCCATTCATCCACAGCGTCCAAAACCGTGATTTTGATAAAAGATGCCATACTGAGACCTAAGGTAATTTAACCATATAATTATCCTCCGTTTGAAATGCCTCATCTTAATAATTCAGTACTCAAGGTATTAGTACTTAATTTTTAATTTTATCAAACAAGTCATCATAGAAAATTCATACAATTTTAATTATAATCTCAAACGTTTTTCTAACTCGATTAACTCAAATAATTTTATGATCAAATTACAATTGCAATGCCATTGAACTCGAATTAGATTACTCTCTCTCTCTCTCTCTCTATATATATATATATATATATTTCAATTATTACCCAACCAAAGCGTGGGGGCTAAATTGGAGTTAAAAAAGAGGCAATTATCATTGGTAGACATCTTAATAATCTCATTAATCACTTGAGTGAAAATTACTCAGCACCAATATCTGGTCCAAAAAAAAAGATATTACCCAATATTGTGACAAAAAAAATTGTAAGAAAAGTAAAAAATAAAAGAAAAAAGAGGGGAAAAATACGAGGTAAGACCGTCGCGACCGAGGAGAGAGAGAGAGGGGGTGGGGAAAGAGAGTTGTAGGCATTGGCACTGCGATGGATCAGAAACCCGAGCCGCGGCCATAAATCGGCAAACGGCGAAAGTAGCGAAAAAAACACGGGAGAATATATATACACACGCACGCACTCATTGAAGGAAGGAAGATAGAAGAAGAAGTTCTTCCGGAGGCCAAAATCGGGAGCGGGAATTGAAGAAAAAGGGGGGAAAGCAAGAACCCAAATCGCTTCTGAGCTCTTCTCGCCGGGGGCGGATTCAACCGCACTCACTTTTGAATCCTCGGAACCCCCATAAAGGTCGGCTCTTGATTCGACCCCTCTTTTGTTTCTATGGTTTGAAGCTTGTTCCTCACTCTCTACTGTTCCTCGTTCTCCGATTTTTTAATTTTAGTTTTTTCAATTACAAGGCTTTGAGCCTTTGTTTGTGGCTTCGCTGCTTGATCTCTGAGATTTGAAGCATTTAAATCCACTGTGTGGGTGTTTAATTGTAATGAAGAATGGGGGTTTTTGAATGGTGCAGGGAATTTTGTTTTTCAATTGACCGTTTGTACAGTTGGGAGCCTTTTCAGAACTAAGAAGCGGGGGATTTCGGCGCAGGTTTAGTAATTTGAAGTTTTTGAATTTGGCTTGTTGAAGATTCGAAGCATGGGTACTTTGATTTAGGGTTTTGCAGATGGAAGGTTTAGAAGGAGCTTGATCTCCATTGGAGTCGTGTAATCTTAATTAATTTCGATTCTAGGGTTTTGGTTCTGGGAATATGAAATTTAAGTCTGCACCGTGTGAAATTGTCCGGATGTTGTTGTGGGTATAGTTTGGTGGGCTTGGGGAGGGGTCTGGGCTTTGGTGCAATTCGGGGACTGTGCATGTTGAAAGATGAAACCAATGCAGGAATCCAGAATTGATCTGGGTGAGTTAAAGAGTCAGATTGTGAAGAGGCTTGGAACGGAGAGGGCAAAAAGATATTTTTATTACCTGAATAGGCTGTTAAGTCAGAAGTTGAGTAAAAGTGAGTTCGATAACTTGTGTTGTCGGATGCTTGGGAGGGAACATTTGCCACTGCACAATCAGTTTATCCGCTCCATCCTGAAGAATGCATGCCATGCCAAGACCCCACCACCAATGCACGAAGCAGGCCACCCAAAAACTTTGGTAGTTGGTGGAAAGAGTTCCTCTCCCATTGAAGATGGCCATGATCCCAGTGGGTCCATTATTCCTACTCAAGTTCAAGCTCCGCCAATTTGGTCGAATGGGGTTGCTTTACCAATGTCACCAAGGAAGGGGAGGTCTGGAATTCGTGATCGGAAACTTAGGGATAGGCCTAGTCCACTTGGACCAAATGGCAAGATTGATTCTTTTTCTCAGCAATCAGCAGCAATGGAAGATAGTGGTATTAAGATTATTAGAGAAAATGGCGATATGGCTCCTTGTGATTATAAAAGACCGTTGCAGCATCTACCTGTTGCTGAGCAACCTGAAAATGAGAGGGAGGGCTCGATTCTGAAATCTGTGGACAGGCAGAAGGTAAAAAAGTCAATAGATGCACCAACTTCACTACGTAGTAAAGATCAGATTGGGGTAGCAGTTGTTGAAGATGGGGAAGAGGTGGAGCAAGCCGATCATTTGAACATGTCTAGAAGTCCACTCCTTGCACCACTTGGGATTCCATTATGCGTTGCTAGCATAGGTGGGGCTTGCAAAAGCGTGCCACTGTTAAGTAGGGGAAATTTTGTTAGCTATTCTGACAGTGGTGGATTGTCTGATACAGAGACGCTGAAGAAACGCATGGAGCAGATTGCAGTAGCAGAAGGCCTTGGAGGGGTTTCTACAGAATGTGCTAATATACTGAATAACATGGTGGATGTATATCTGAAGAGGCTAATCAAGTCTTGTGCTGATTTGGTGAAATCAAGGTCCGTGCATGAGCCAAGAAAGCAACATGTTTTGCAGAAGCAAAATATTCAACCTAAGCTTATTAATGGCTTGCGGACGACTAACCATTACTGTATGCAAAGCAGTGGAGGTTCTTCAGAAGGTGTGCAAGAACAGAAAAACTGTTCCATATCTTTGGTTGATTTCAGGGCCGCAATGGAGCTTAATCACCAGCAACTTGGAGAAGACTGGCCATTGCAGCTAGAGAAGATTTGTATGCATGGATTTGAGGAATAATTCATCCAGAACGTAATTGGTTTTAACCTTAATTGTGACTGGGTTGCTCGATTCTGGTTCAGTGATTGATTACTGTTGGAAACATTTGATGGAACCATATCTCTTCCTATGGCCTCAATGAATCAGAATGAATCCCCTTCAAATGATACTTCTTCCCTTGCAAGATGATTCGAGGGTTTGGGTGTCTATAGTCTTAATATTCTCCTGCTGCAGAGCCTGCTCGCGATCAGGAATTCATTTGGCAGCAACCAAATAATTGGTATTCTCAAACAGAATGCCCATGTCTGGTTGCCCTGTTGTACGTTTAGTATTTGCGGCTGTCTTCTGCCATCGCCGCAGATCTTGAGTCTTCCATGTACTATACTTCCCAGAGGAAATCTACAAAAGTTTTGTAGGGATACTGTTGTGTAGCTTGGCGAAAGGTAAAATCACTGTCGAAGAGCTGCAGCTTGCTCTGTAATGTATTTCGGAAATTCAGGAATTGATAAAATTGCAATATGAATAACACATTAACATACATTAGGTAGTTCCAGATGTTTTAAATTCGAGTATCCCTGTTGAATGATACATGTAGATTCATCTGCTATTTAAGTGCTCCATCAAGCTTTCATTCAGTTGAAAATTTTCAGTTTGCTGCATTTTCCCTTTGCACTAATGAACTTACTCATTTATTTTGAGGCTTGTTATGTTCATTATAGCTTAATTGTATGCAGTGGTTGTTGTTGGTATACAAGTATTAAAAATAAAATTTTAAGCGTAGGAACTGCGCTGCTGTAACAGTTTACAATGCAAAACGTTGTGGTGTTAAAGCTTGTTCTGTTTAGTGTTGTACTTAGTTATTTTGAGGTGTTTATTTTATCCCGTGGAAAGACATCACTCGTACTGAGAGGTTGGAGAGGGTTATGTGGAACTTCCTTTGGATTTCATAGAATTCCATAGAGATTGAATGGGAGCCCTGCTTTCATATAATTATTTCTATTTATGCTTTCTGATTCTCATCACTCTCATTTGTAGTGAGGAGGATGTCCACCATATTGTTTTACTTCTTTTGTCTTTTATCCAAAAAGTCTTTATTCATAATAAGGAGGACCTGTAGGGGATTTAAAATGAGCGGCTTAAGGCATCCAATTGACGGGACTTTGTGAACACGTAATACTTTGAGTCAATTTTGTTGTAGATTTTAAGTTCTTGTGCCACTGCTGACGCCAATTTCTTTGTAGTTTTAAGCCTTCTGTGCCATTTTCCTTGGAATCTGAAATAGAGAAGATGAAGAAAACAATACTGCTTACAAGTGCATGGTTAACCTGAAGCCTAAATGTCTGTCACAAAAATATGTCTTCACAGATTATGACAAACAGAGCATTCTTTGCTATTCATATTTTGCATGCTTGTTCCATTTGCTGCTTCCAAACACTAGTATAAAAGAAAGTAGCATGAAGAGATTGTTGAATTTTATGTGTCCTGCCCGCTAACATAGATGTTTTACATTTTAAAATTTTGCCTATTCATTTTTTGGATTGTATGCTGCACTGATTTTTATCTGAACTCAGTGGTTTTCGTCTTTACTCTGCCTACCATTTTGCATCACAACATGGATCATACCTTTGTGATTGTTTGTCTTAGTCGATAATAACAGAAGCTTTTCTGTAAGTTCATCTGCCTGATGTCTTCTTGGCGTTCTACCTTAAAAAATTTCATGCACTATTATTACCATTTTAATTTCCTATCTAATGCAAATTTTGTGTGACCATTTTCACTGATTTCCTGTCATCAAACTGCATTTTGTCAAACCCAGAGATCCAATCAAGCTGATAGTAAGAATATTAACTAGCAAAGAAATTATAATAATTGTCAGAATATTAATTTAGAATGTGGAGAAATGCTTGGCAGGCGTGCAACAATGGTTAGGTGACTCAGATGCTGAGAGTGGATTAGAGCTGCGGCTTGTTTCCCCTTCGAAATGCTGCTATTTATTTGTCTTCCAATAACAAAAAAAGAAGAAGAAAGAACTTCTATTTATTTATTTGTTAAGGGGTTGGGTGTCGGAGGAGGTTGTTGGTTTCGATGAAAGTACAAGTTTATCGAAGTTAAACGTGTACTTGAGTAAGTTAAGTGGTCTTGTGTTAAGCTAGAAGGTAAAAAATCAGGTACAAACCAAAAACGAGCCTGGTTATAATGAGCAGATTATTAATGACCTCTGGCCAAATGTTTACTTTGTTTTAGGGAGTACAACGGGAGGCGAAGGACTCGCACAGTAGAAGGAAACTGTTTTTCCACAACTAGGATTGAACCATTTCTTATTAATCTTTTCCAAATTTGATAAATGTTAGTTGATCATATATTTCATTATAATTCTATAATTTAGAATATCATTTCCTATCTGTAGTTTTAAAGGTGGGGTTGTAGTGATTTTGAAGAAAATTGGGGGAGACTGTAGTTGCTGAAGATTATTTTCCCTTTTATTTTTTGCATGCATGCATGCAAGGAATAACACATCTCAGAATTTGAGACTTTTCCTCTAAGCTGCGTGAGCTTTAAGGTGTTGATACTGATTCCCTGAGGCATGATGAAATGAAATGTTGGTCTGACATCAATGATTCTGTTTCTGATCTAAATTTGGTTTCTATTAGCTGCAGCTAACCTGTATTCAGGAACTTCAATGCAGAATGTGTATCTTGATATTTTGTATGTTCAGATTGTGCTGGCTGGGTTCCACAATCACTCACTTCAGATGTTGAGAATTTTTCTGTAATTTAACGTCAATGAGGAACTTACTCAAATTCTCATAAATTAGAGCATGTTAACATCCTTTTAGTCCAGTTTTTCAATTTCAATATTCGAATTCCGCGATTCTTGTGAATCGAAGCATATTTGCTGCTTGTTCCTGTTCCATAACTCGGCAGAGCCTGTATCTTTCTACTTTTTGCAAGAAAGGAGGGGCGTATCCATAAGTTTGCATTGCAGGTGCCTCAGAGTCCGACAGACCCCACCTCGTCACTTGAACCAGGTACCTCTCGGATGGGTGGCTCTAAGAATCAAAGTATGGTGGATCAAAGTGGGGATTCCCTGCTTTACCACAACAGGTGTATTGTACTGGTATCTTCATTATAGTATTCATTATGTGAAATGAAATGCAAGTCAAATATTCTCTTTGCAAATAGGATATCTATCTTTAGGGAGCACTCAGTTTTCCAAATAGGGGTGGGTTGTTGAAGAATTGCCATAATGAGTCCATGGTTTACTGGAGATTGTTCCTTATCAGTGATGAGTTTAGTGTGGGAGGAGATGGAAAAACATTTGTAGTTTTGGTGTTCTTTCGTAACACATTGGTGTGATGGAGTCATGGCTAGGAAAGTTTTCTGTGCTTCTTTTGAAACAATCAACCTGCCCTACTCTTAGTTAGAAAGCTTTGTTAGGGCATCTCTAGAGAATTAGAGATCCCAGACACTTTAAACTCTTGATACTACTCAGTGATATTTAAAAAGAAAAGATCATGAATATGTGCCCAAATCCTTCATCCTTGCTTATATTTTTACATGTATGAATGAAATTCGTCTCAGATGCATCAAAATTCTCTAAAAGACATCCTTAAATCTTTCTCGCTCAACAAATATGCGAGACTACCAAGTGCTGATATATTGCGCTTTACGTATTCATTTCATGCTTCTTTGTAGTTGAAGCTGTGTTGATGATCCAGCAGCGATCAAACTTCTTGATTTTAGTTGCATTCTGTGCATTAAGGATGTTTCCATCATCTTAATAAAGTTACAAGCAGCAAATGCAGGAAGGCAGCCTTGGGAGCTTGAGAAGTCTTCATGAGTTGGAGCATCTGCATCAAGTCTTTCAACCCTTTGAAGCCCAACCAAAATACATGAATAGATACATAAACAAAATCAAAGAGTGACATGTGGCTTTGGTATATGAAAGGATCATTTTCAGTGCTTTGGTTATTGCTGGTTCTAGTAGTAACTGTCTGATAATGTTTAGTGTGGTATCTCATTAATGGAGAACCCCAGTTTGATCTGATCACTGAATAAATTTTCACTTGCTGTTACTAATCACTCGATCTGAACTTTTCTTATCAGTGATGCTGTTTGGTGATGAGCTGAATACTCTTTCTCAGCCCCTGTTAATTCGAAGAATGAATGTACAGCGAGTATCAGAGCTAGAAAACGTTTAGTTGCACAAATGTGTGTTAAGTGCAGGAGAAAGAGAGATTGAACCTTCTTGAGTACCTTCTTTCACCCATGTAGTGCCCTTGTACATTGCGGTGTAGCATGCAGAAGGACGATGACTGTTGATTTGACGCACTAGCAGTTGTAGGCTCTACAATGTGTTATATTAAAAATGAAAGTAGAGAATTTTTCACTGGCACAAGGAATATTGTTTGTGGGGCAGTACGCATAGCCTCAAGCAGCAGCTGATTGGTTTGAACTTCAAAATTAGGTCCATAAATGCCCAATGATAAATTATTACTTAATGGTTCCCAGGTTAATCTCATTTTAAGTTTATTCATTTTCATTATTTTTATTCCCTGTGCCGAATTTCGTAGAGCAGATTAATCCTTCACGTGTTTATCGAAAAAGGGAATAAGTGGTGCCATTGAAATGCATCTTAGCAAAAAGAAATTTCAAGTGCTTTGGGAGTTGGCAACTATCAACCATTGACCCATCAAGCCACCCAACTCATCAACCCGTCTAATCCACTTATAAGAAAACCCAATCAAACCTATCATAAAATAATCTTGGCTAGTCTTTGACTCACCTTTCCTGAACCTCTTGTAATTTTTAAATAAGATTTTTATGTTTTTTGGGGTTTAAAATTAGAACTTTTGCTGAATATTGATTGGTTTATGAAAATACTAAAAAAAAACAAAAGTTATACCATCAAAACCAACCAACCTACAATATAATTTGTCCCAATCCGTAAAATAATCTTGACCTACAATTGACCCATTCATGTCTTACCGTGACCATATTTACCATTGCCACCTCTGCTCTCTGCTCACATCAATCAATCGCGTTTGCTTGCAAAATGGTTTTGAGGGTCCATTTAATTATGAAGATTTTTTTTTTTCCATTTTATGTTTCTCAAGTAGAGCTTTCAAGACATCATAATCAAGTCCATCTTAAAAAAGAAAATATGGAGAACACATTTCTGAGCGCTATTCTCAACGTGCTCTAAACAATGCTAGGTGAAACCCTCGTTAGTCCATTCATTGAAAACTATAAAGTTTCAAGGTAAAATCATATATAGAAAGGAAATTTTGATTTTTTCCATAATTAAACTGGCCTATAAATTTTGTGGTATTAAGGAGTGGGATTGAAAGGGTCAACTCTTCTCCACTTGTTGAGGAGGGTCGATGACCAAAATAGATTTCCCTCTTCTGAAATAACACCACCACCACCTTTCACTTTCTGGGGAGTTCATATTAAAAAAATATCAATCAAATAACCCTTCCAATCCCCACTTCTCTCTTCTTTTGCTTGAATTCGCTATCCATGCTTCTCTGATGAACAAAAAAAGAGGTACTTTAGCTGCTTCTCGACATCTTTGATGATCTTCCTACATACATATGCATATTCGACCGGTTTATCTTCTCCTTCTGCCTTTCCTTGTTTTCATGGCTTGTAGGTTGATTTTTAAGAAGGAAAGAGAAGGAAATTTTCATGTGGTCATCCCTGTATATTGGATATAAATTGCACCATTTATGAGAAGATGCATTCTAGCTTGTACTGATTAGTGTACATGGTTAAGGACTATTCTAGCAAATTGATTCAATACAAGCAATATATGCAACTCATTTATATGACATATGTGCAGGCTTTGTGAAATTGAGACACAGAGCTTAAACCTCAATGGCGACCACAAGAGCAAAGAAGGGTGAGAGTTGTGTTTGGAGGCAGAAGGTGAGGGGCACATCCCTTAAAACTCCTAAACAACAACCCGAAAAGAACCTTGTTCCAAACTATCTCAAGCCCACCATCAGCTCCCATCATGATTCGTCACCTAAAAAACAGGTCATCGAGATCTCCAGCAGTCGAAAGCCCTCCTCCCTCAATAGAAGAAACTCCTTTGACAACAAGTTTATTCCTTCTGCCACAACCATCTCCGCGGAGGCCCCCACCATGGAGGCCTCTCGAAAGCCCTCCTTCCATAGGAGAAGGTCCTTTGACAACAAGCCTATGACTCCTTCCCCATCACCACCCATAACACACAAATCATTCATCTCTTCTCCGAGTCCCAAAATATTCCGGTCCCTGCCCTCCTCCTCCAAGCCCATCTCACGGAAACCAGCAGCCACTGGAAAATCAAGGAATATGAAGAAGAGTTGGACTGGCTCTAATGGGAAGAAGGATTCCGAACAAAAAGCGGCCGAGACAGCTATTGCTCAAAATAGTACTACCACTAATCCTGATTTAGAAGAGACAGTTATTGCTCAAGTTAGTACTACTACTAATCCTGATTTAGAAGGGGACCCAGCTCTAACTGAGAAGGGAGGAGCGAACCCATCATCTGAAAACCCAATACTGGAAGAAGGTGTGGAGTCCACATCATCAATTTCAGGGAGCAAAGCTACATCGTCAAAATTGGAAGAAACTGAGAAAAGTAATATCATGAAAGATGAAGGAAAACTGATGCACGCAGAGGAAGCAAATGCAGAGGCGGAACCTGAGAATCCCAACATGATCAAAGAGGAAGCAAATGCTGAGGCTGAACCTGAGAATTCCAGCACGATCACAGAGGAAGCAAATGCTGAGGCGCCCGACAATTCCAGCACAATCACAGGGGAAGCAAATGCTGAGACAGAACCCAAGAATTCCAGACCAAATGCAGAGGCAAAACCTGAGAATTCCGGCACATCAAACAAGAACAAGGCATTGGCAGAGGGGGCAGGAATTAAAGTAGGGAAAGGGAAGAAGGAATCACAGGCATACAATGATGTGATTGAGGAAACTGCAAGTAGGCTTCGAGAGGAGAGGAAAAACAGGGTGAGAGCTTTGGTTGGCGCCTTCGAAACTGTCATTTCCTTGCAAGAGCCTGATTCTGGCCCTGGGACTGGGCTCGAACCTGGTCCAGAGCCAGGAATTGGGCTTGAGTCTGGTCCCAAGCCCAAGCCCGAGGCCGAGCCTGACCCTGAGCCTGAACCCAAGCCTGAACCTGACCCCGAGCATGAGCCTGAGCCCGAACCTTAGCTCGAGCCCAAACCTGAGCCCAAGCCCGAGCCCGAGCCTGAGCCCGAGCCCGAGCCTGAGCCCGAGCCTGAGCCCGAGCCCGAGCCCAAGCCTGAGCCCAAGCCCGAGCCTGAACAGGCATAGGTCTTGATTTGAATGAATTAGAGTAAGTACCAGCACAGAGACTTGTACCAGCACAGAGACTTGTGTTTCACTCTTTTGAGGATATCTCCCTCCCTCTCCTTGCACTTCCCACTCCAATATGTAAAAACCACTTTTAACTACCTCTGGTTAATATTTCCACGAGATTGCAAGACAGTAACCAACTCTCTTTTTCCCTTCCCTTCCTCCCTTTTCCTGACTCCATCTGTATGTGGAAATGACTTTCAACACGATGAGTAAATGTTGCATCCATAAGGTGTCAAAATGTATAATATATATCCACCAACCTACAATTTCTCATGTAATGTGCTGTCTGGAAAAAGTTATCACTTGTGGGGCCAATATATTATATGGGAAAACATAATCGGTGGGTATAAATCATACATCATTACATCCGAGGTACACAAATTTCTTTCCCTAACCAATTCCAAGGGAGGATCTTATGATATAAACTAGTAAGGGAGACGGGAGGAAAGATTGATGCGACAGATGATCTGCAAGGTCAATTAAAAGAATACAAGCTTATTACATAGAGAGAGAGAGAGAGAGAGAGAGAGAGAGAGAGAGAGAGAGAGAGAGAGAGAGGAAACTTAACACGCTAATGATGTATACCTAGAAAGTAAAACTTCTTAACATTTCAGTGTTAGCAGGAAGGTACAAAATACTGATATTAAAAATTGGCATCTGATTTCATTTGGCAACAAATGAAAACTTAATCACTTAGAAAGTTTTAGCTTTCTCAAATGATGAACATAAATGTGGAATTGATTTACCAAATAAAACAGAATCTCACTTACAGAGTTTTAGCCTTCTAAAAAATGAAGACACCATAGATTTTGGGTAAGGTTTTGTTGCAAGACACGTGGGAATGTTCTCGGGTTGTTCAATCCAAAGCTTATGTAATATGCCACCAGCTGTAAGCTTTTCTGACAAGTTCAAAATCTGGGGTTCTCCCTTAACCTCAAGAGTAACCTGTATAATCCAAGCAAATGAGGCAATAAGTTTTAATCTTTAAAAACAGACAGCTTAACAAATGAAGAAGCATACGCAAGTGCCTAAAAATGCAAATATAACGAGAAATATAAAATGTTGGTATGTAAAACCATATAAATGGGATTTCCATAACAGCCTGGTCCAAGGTAAGCAAAATACTGACGCAAATCTGAACAATCATTTGAGAGTTGTTTCTCATATTTGACAAAGATTATTTTGCTCACATGTATCCGAATCATAGATCTTTGTCAACAAAATTTCACCCATTTATGGTGAGCTCAAAGAAACCTAGTTCTCCAAATCTCCTCAAACCACCAAGAGATAAACAGAGGACGGATTCAGACCAGGAAATACAAATTTAAAATAAAATAAAACAACTATAAGCCTCCACCAGAATAATTGATTTGTAAATTCCATCACCCCCAACATCTACATTTACGTCAATCCTCCACGATTGCTCTGAAGTTTGGATTTTCAAACTGAAAAATATACAGGCAATGCTTCACAAACTTCAAATAATAGACAAAGCAAGCCAAGATAAAGATGGAGCTCATTCACTTTTCTTTTTCTTTTCTTTTTTTTTTTTTTTTTTTGTGGCTAATCCATGAGCTTTATTAGAAAAGCATGGATCCCGATGCACAACATTCCTCCCATTTTGTGTCGGTTCAAGGGGGATGTTTATAAAGCACAACCTTCTTATTGAATTTTTTTTGAAGCTATTTCCACAACTCAAACCCCATGATCTTTGGATCGCAAAGCATAAACACACAAGCTTGCCCTTGAGTTGTTTATTATGCAAGCCTGAATATTATATTTAAGCATGTTTTTCGAATCCAAAATTTAACCAACTTAAATTAAGAATAGCTTGGCCTTTTGCTTTGCAGCCCTGCTAGTGTCCATGTAGGTCGCGTTTGGGAGCATATAAATGGGGCATTGCATTTGAAAATGTTTTGCCCTTGAACAACTCGATTGGGACCTCTGATTTAGAATTTTTTTATTTCTTTTCCCTGATAATGAAGGGACACACAGTAAAGTAATCCACACCATGTAAAATAGATAAATGAAAGAAGAATGATATAGCGAATGAGGATCAAAGTGGGGGTCTCCCACTTATGTTAATTCCATCAAAATCAGAAAATGAAAAGGTCCAAAATAATCCATTTTTCCGCAGCCTAAAGCAGTAAAACAGTTCATCAGAAAATTATTCTCGAACAAGCAACAGAGAAACGTGCGGAAACATAAAATCTGAAGCAATTCCACACATACATAACAGCTTGGACAAGCAAACCAAAGATGGGAAGATTTCAGAACCTTGTGCATGGAGAAGAGGTTGTCGGGGGCGCAGTAATCGAGTGTGTGCGGGTCTTCCTTGTGCATCCAGATGGCCGACACAGAGGCGTGGCACCCTTGGGTGACGACGCTCCCGAGCGGCCACGTGTCGATGAGGTCTCGCCGGAGAACCACGTACTGAACCAGAACGTCGGCGGGATCCGAACTGTCGGTGGCGGCGGCGCTTTTGTTGTCGGACGCCGGGGGATTAGCGTCTGTGAGAGAGGCGCTCATGCTGACTACTGTCGCTCGGTGGGGACTCCCCGAAACCCTAACCTTAGTTGGAATTTTGGAAAATGAGGGAGCGATCCGACAAGGTGACGAGACTACGCATGCCATTATGGCAGTTACCCACTTACCTGAATCTTCGCATTAAAAATGTCTCATTATCTGATTTATTTATCAAAGGCCTCTTCAAAATTACATCAATCCCTTCTTCACAAAATTTCGATCCCCCCTTAAAAGTTTTAATTGTTACATTTTGTTTCATGAATTTACCAGTTATAATAATTTATTATTAATTTTATAACTTTATCTTTATTTTTATCGCTTTGGTATTTTTTACTTTAACCAGATACATTTTATCACGTAAACTTTTCAGGTGAATACTATATAAGTAGAATTTTCTATTTTATATAAAGTGATCATTATGATATAGGACTACTAAATAAAAAAAATACTTGATTTGCAAAATAATCATCTAAATAAACTCTGTTTCCAATCATCTTAACATAAGAAAAAACTAATATTTACCGATTGCATATAAGTTAAGTAAAGTTATGCATGTTTTTTTTTAAAAAAAACAAGACCCAAAATAACGTCATTTAGATTTTTTTCTTTTTGTGTGGGTACTATACCTAACTTAGGGTAAGGAGGTCCACCAAAATTAAGCTCTTTAACATATTAGAATTTATTTCGCTACATCACATGTTAAGCTTTTTAACATATTAGAATTCATTTTGCCCATTATGAATTGCCAAATTCTTTCTGACTTCTCCATTGTTCCGATCAAATTCAAAAAATGAGAAAGAAATCAAAAGTCAATGAGGCTAATTTGAATCATGACTACATAAGATATTCTTAAGATTCAATTACACTAATAGTTTAATTTAAAAGCATACTAATTGAAGATATAATTAGTACAGTATGATAATGAACTTATAAAATAGTATTATCTATCTTTTATTATAAACTAATTCATTAATTTATATTCCTTCCTGATAAACATTATATTCATATAAAATCACATGAATGTAAAGCAAAGTGACCCTAATTAAGACCATGTATAATTTCCCTAGGTCGGTAACCCCAGTAAACTCTCTTACCGTCTTTTAAATAACGGCTAAAAAATTGGACACGTAGCCCCGTCGAGGCTCGTCGTCACCGAAATGCGCCATGTGTTCTTCTCTCTCTACCCTCCCCCAAATAAAGGAACTGTTCATCGCTTTGCACGAGTAACCACGAAGCCGGAAACCTCCTCCTAGATTCCTTCTCCCTCGAGGCTCTCACTCTTTGAACCCTCCTCTTTTCCGATTTGCCCAAACTATTTTCAGTCGAGGAAAGGTCAAAGCACCGACGGATCAGATGAGGGCAATCATGTATCGTTTGATCGGTTCACGATCATCGGTTTACAGGGCCTGGTAAGTTTCCTCTGTTCGTTTTCAGTTTTTCTGTTTCACTTTGTAAGGATATTTGGTTGCTAGGGTTTGTGGGTTATTATCCGGAATGGAGGAGAAAATGGAAGGAAACGTTAAAATACAGAAGCTGTTTTGTTGCAATTAGTTGAACAATGCGATTTTGTTTCGAGGTTTCATGGGTTTAGTTATTTATAATATCAGTGTGAAAAGGAGGAGGTTTTTGGTTTAAGCCATGGGGGATTTTTTTTCGTAAACCCATTTTAATAAATTTGGATAAATGAAGAAACGTAAGTAACCTTCCGTTGATAATATTCTGTTTGGCATTTGCTTTTAACACTCTAGTTTTTTAATTTATTTTGATATAGGTCTCCGTGTATTGGTCCACTGAGACTAAAAAGTGTGGGCTAAAGCAACTTTTAACTTTTTGGAAACATGTTCTTATTTTTATATTTGGGTGCTGGCCGCTGAGGATGCTTATTTCCTTCAATTTTAATGAGCATTTAATTTTTATTTTCTCCTAGCATTTTTAGGAAATATCAAAGATTTTTTCCTTTTCGAAGTAATAAATCAAATCAAAGTTTTAGCTGGTAAGGTGAATTTTGAGGGTTAGTAATGTTCGCTCTTGATATGTAGTATGCTCTATACTCGTGGCATGGTTGATAAAGCTAATTTAAATTGCTTTATGTGTACCGAGGTTGGGAGGGAAATTGACAAATTTATAGTAGATTTCGGATGAAAATGGAATAGCATTACCTTTAAACATTAGGTTGGGAAGGATATGCTTCAATCATTAGCTTTTGGATAGTTATCCAAGACACAGTTATTACTCTAGTATCATTGATTTGAGGACGTGAGCAAGTCTATGTCAGGAGGATTGGTTGTTTGTTTTAATGTCGGCCTGAGGAATGTGTTCTGACCAGCTGGAGACAAGATGAGGGGTTATTTACTTATTTTAACAGGCAAAGTGGGTGATTCAAACCCCTTGTATTCTATTTATGGGAGGGAGAGAGAAACAATCAAGGTTAAATGATAGAAGAGAAATAGTTCTCTGTGTAAGGTACTTCTATTATCTTCTCAAGGCAAGACGTTCAACTATTATAAACGTGTTAGATCGATTAGAAGGCCATGCTTGGAATCAGGGCAAGTGTTTTATTTCTGAGTGGTAAGGGTTCGAGTCTGGAGAAACTTTCTAAGCAGAGTTTAATTAGGAATGTATGTGCCTTCCGCCCTTTAGGGTTTGGAGCAGCACTGGCTAATCAGTTACCTTCTTCTTAGTCTTATTTTCTAGATTGGTGACAACCTTATTTAGGGTCTATGAAATATTTGCATAACACCTATCACGCATAGCCTATTTAGCCTCTATGAAATGTTTGCAAACATGTATCTCGCAAATTAGGGTAAGTATTAGACAAGACTCTCAGGCTCCAGCAGCATTTGTGTGCAAGGAATGAGCTTCTATTTTGGATATTATGGATATGGTTATAGGAAAAGGTGTATCAGAGGCTGTGTCATTTTTATTATTTCTGGTGATGGGGTGCGTGGGTTCCCAATGGTTGGCTCACTGCTCAGAGAGGCTTTCTTTGAGACTCCCTTGTCTCTCTTTCCTTTAGTCTGAATTTGATCAAGCAGAGGCTGTTGCTGCGGCTGTGCCTGCATCTGTAGCTGTGATTGCAATTGCAGGTTTAAGCTGAGGTTTGTTGAAATAAAAGTTGAACTTTGGGCCCCTCACTGACACTTTTTACTGGTTGTGTGTGGAGTTTCTCCTCGCATGATCAAACCCAAGCTTATTTGACATGCTTGTTGTCTAAGGTGTAAAGGTGCTTTTCTGCACACCTGAGGAAGGTGATATTCATATGATTCTTTCCCATTTGAGTATTCATCTTATAATTGAATTCGTTTAGAATATATTAGTTAATTTAATGTAAGATGTTAATAAGCATGCTATACATATTTGGCTCATTTTTCAGATCATGCAAACTAGTCTCGTGGCCTGTGTGCACCTAGAGCTTGATAGGCTGACCTCTAGAACTAAGATTTTGTCATGCAAGATTCTTTATGCACTTGAATAAAGTAGAGAATCAGATTGATGAAAATTTTGTTATTAAATATATCATTTTAAGGTTTCTTACGAAGTATGCATTGACATGATGCTGTAATGTCCAGGATTAATTTTGGGGGAATTTTGGATTTTTCAGACACATAAATCAAGTCTCTTAGATGTTATTTTGTTTCTTGATGAAATGAAAAGGCTCTAATATTTCAGTTTCAATATTACTGTCAATGTAGCACAATGGCAGGGTCCAGAAATGAGAGATTTCTCTCTTCAGATTCCAATAAGGTTGATGAACCCTTTAAAGCTGAAGTTCAGGAGGCAGAGACTGTGGATGTCCCCCCGCCTCCATCAGAGAAGGTGCTTACCTGTCTAATAATATGGCCACTGTGTTGATTATGACCCGTTTTATAGTTTAGTTTAGTGCCGTCTCACGTTTCTTCTTCAGTTACTTGTATTGGGTGGAAATGGATTTGTTGGCTCGCATATATGCAGAGAAGCTTTAGATCATGGTTTATCTGTCTCTAGTCTTAGCAGGTATGTTGCACCATAATGTTCATAAACATCTGCCTTTTATGGTTTATGCTCTATTGATTTAGTGTTGAAATCAGGGTTTGAGAAATATGACTTTCCATGTATCTTTTCTTCTCTTTGCCTATTAGAGTAGCAAGACGAATCATCTCACTTTTACTGATCAAGAAAAGAGGATGCTTTTCAATTTAAAACTGCAAAAAGAATGAGCCTAACAACTTGTAATTTTCATAAACCTACTTTTCCATTACCAGACCTTTATCTGAATTCAAGCCTTAATCCTAACAATTTGAGGTGCAAGCCCTAGATCCTCCCTTCAATTACTTAAGGTCCTAATTAGAACATTTAAAGGTAATGGTGTTGTGAGCACTAAACCCCACCACCAACTGTTTGTTGAGATGAAAACTTGACATGGTATTGGAGAAGGCCAGGTTATGGGTTCGGCCCGTTTGTTTCCATTTCCTCCTAATTGTGTTGCATACACGCAGAGTCCATGTTGATTTGGACTGCACATGAATGTGGGTGTTAAATTTGTCTCATATATGTCTGAGACTTGTTTTTTGTACCACTTCATTGACTTCTTGAGCCATCCCACATGGTGCCAGTCGGTTTTGCATTGGCAACTTGAAACTTTTGCATCAACCAGATGTGCTCAAATAGTTCTGAGGTCTTTCTTAAGTGACATATACGAGCAATTGACTTTAAGTTCAGCAAGTTGGCTATTTAGGTTGAAACCTTTGGTTTTTTCGGTTCATGTTACGCATATTTGATGTTTGATATTGTTTCTAACTCGATCAGATTCCCCCTTCCCCCTCTTTTTATGAGTGAATGTGTTTATTAGTTAATTTTATGATGCAATATATATGTGGATTCTACTGTTAGTTTGTAATGGGGCATCTGATAAATTTTCTGCTACTACTTCTTTTTCTAAAAAGTGGTGAAAGAATAATATATTAAAGGGGACCTGCTGCGCGGGGGGGGGGGGGGGGGGGGGGGGGGGGGGGGGGTGCTAGTATTTGAGACCCAAATTTTAATTTGGACTGGTCAATGATTTAATGTTACTGTGAAGAGTTTTAATCTATGCATAAGTGGGGATATGCCGTCTTTTCCATCATTGTGTTTGGGACAAATTCAGTACAGGGTTTTCTTTTCCTCATAGTTTGCTGTTTCTTTGGGCCCTTTGAAGGGGTTTGTCATAAATATACCCAGGGAGATAGGGCAGCCTTCCTTTCTTCGGGCTCTTCAGGGGTTTTCCTTAATTTTGTTTCTATTCTCTCGGAGGATTTTCAATCCTCCTCTTCATCTTCCTCAGTTTTACATTCTTTATTTCGTTAATTGCATCTTCTTTGTTTACCAGAAAAATGAATTTAAGAAAGAATTACTATGACTACTAGTGTTTGAAATGTCTGGTGGAAGTTGAAGCCATGATAGTGCATGGTAGGATGGGAGTATCTTTTGCCTGCTTTTGAGTTCCTTCCTGCTGTGTTTTCTGTTTATGTGATCTTGTTCTTTCTTTTATTCTGCAGCTTCCTACTCATTGGCCTTTTTTTTCCCCCCTTTTTTGCAGGTCTGGTAGGTCAAGTGTGCATGGTGCTTGGGCCAATGATGTAACATGGCATCAGGGTATGCCATCTAGATAGAAGTTAGTATACTGTATTATGGCCTTATTGCTGGGAACTGTAATAACCTTAAATTTGTGGCAGGAAACCTTCTTTCACCTGATTCCTGGAAGGAAGCACTTAGTGGGGTGACTGCTGTGGTATTGAGTCTCATCATTGTTTACTTTTAATCAATGGGGTTGAAAATTCAGTTGTTTTGACATCTTCCGTGGACAAAGAGCACCAATCATCTGATGATATTGGCAATTGTTAAAACTGCCCCGATTTCTGTCCAATTGACTCAACTTGTCATATTTGAGGGAAAACATCTGTTTTGAATAAAAGATACAATTGAACAATAAACTTCCTTCTTCTTTTTTTTTTTTTTTTTTTGGTTGAACGTAACTGCCTTATATGTGGGACTTCTTATGAACAAGCAATCATTCTCACACATATAATCAAATATCTGTTTTTCCCCCCTTAAAGTTAATTTTCACAGTTGCATATGTGCTTGGATGTTGGTATTTTTATTGAACTTGTAATAAATTTTTGTAGATATCTTCTGTCGGTGGTTTTGGCTCCAACTCACATATGTATAAAATCAATGGAACTGCAAATATCAATGCAATTAGAGCTGCTGCAGAAAAAGGTACTGAGTTTATAATCATAACTTTCTTTTTGTCATTTGATAAATTACCATAGATTTTTTAAAAAAAAACAAAAAATAGGTCAAATTTGTAAATAGGTTGCAGTGAACAGATGAAGGTAATGATTATAAAACTGCAATTTTATGTTGGCAACTTTATTGAATGGAAGTATTGTGATTTGCCGGGAAGACATTGAAGTTGTCGAAGTAGATTGATGCGATTCTGCCCTTGTTGCAAAAATTAAATGTTCTCATCAATAGTTATTAACTCTAATAGAATCAAATTCTGTCAGAGACTAGGTATAAGTAAATGAGGAATAGAAAACCAAGAATAAACGAGAGGAACAAGTGGTCCTTTGATATCTATGTGTCTGTTCTCCCTACATTTATGTGAATTCACCTACAAGCATTTAAAGTTAGCTAAAAAGGTCGTAGAACTTCTATTTTATATTCTGGTATCCCTTGCTTTGCTGAATCTTTCCACTTGAGGGGAGCACTGCAGTCAAGAGTTCTAGTGACAGAAAATGTTGATGTAGGACTTCTAAGAAGCAACTAAGCAGAGAACGGAGTGAAAATAAGGAAATTTAAAAGGTTGGGCTTGAAATGCAAACTCATGGTCATACGAAATTATACTGAAAACAACATATTGTTTCTGCTAGTCTCTGTCTCCTTGTGAACTAAGTTTCTGTTTCGCATTATTTGATTGGTAGTCCATAAATATTTTATAGCTCATCACATCTTAGTGTTTTCTCTTGATTTCCAAGGTCTTGCATGGTTAGCTCTTCATTCATGTCTGCAGGTGTAAAAAGATTTGTTTATATTTCTGCTGCTGACTTTGGACTGGCAAATTATTTACTGCAAGGTTATTATGAGGGAAAGGTACTATCTCCAGAAATTTGTTTATTGGACACAACATTAAAAACGGGTGGTGCACAAGGTTCCCTTATTAGTGTCTGCAGGAGCAGGGACCCAAACGAAAAATTAGTTGGGCTACTTTGAGATTCTTCCTGGCCTCAATCTTGTTGTGGCTAATTTTTAAAATAGGCTTAATATCACATATAATTTAAAAAATTGAGTGGCTGTGGGAACTATGCCTAGGTCTGATTCCTTTTCCTTAACCCTTGAAACAACCTCTCCATCCCTTCTGGATATGCATATATAGAAATGTACATGTACACATACACAGAAATAATAAACTAAGCATGAACCCTTTGTGTTTGGGTTGGTTATGTGGAACTGAAATAAGTACTTCAATGGGGTCATTGAGTTGAATCCTTTGGCCACACTGACGTCCCCAACACATATTCTTATTACTTGCATCTAACTTGCAACTGGTCTATTCTAGAACATTCTAGTATTTGCTAAATTAGTTACATCGCTCCTCCTAATTGGCGGATCCGCGAGTTCCGTTGCACAATGCTTTTGCCACGTTATGCACTGTTTAATCATCCTGTCTTTCAGTAACCCTTGAGCCTTGGCTCTGTACAAACATCTTCATTTCAAATCTTGTTCTTCCTAGTCTTACCACACATCCAATTTAATAGCATGTGCATCTCCACTGCACTTTGAGTTTATGTTGTCTTGTGGTTGCCCTACCATCATTTAGCAAAGCGACCGATATAGTCATCCTACAGAACTTCTCTTTCAACCTCAAAAGCATGTTACAATCACATAAAATTCATAAGGCACTTCTCCATTTCAATCCATCTCCTGGATCCTATGATTTACATTGGCTTTTATATGAGCGTCACGTTGAATGAGTGACCTAAGGAAATGGAAGGGATTTGTGGGATATTTTTTAGCATATTGCACGTAATTCATCGTCTTTAATCCTGACACAATTTGAATTCATCGCTTTATCTGCTTATATGTGATTCTTTATAACTTAAACATCTTGTACCATGTTTTGTGTAGAGGGCTGCTGAAACGGAGTTACTGACCAAATTTCCATATGCAGGTGAGCTTTCCTGCTTCAGGAAAATTTCTAGTGCTCCCTGAACTCCGACTTCTCAGTGCTCAGTACACTCAAAATTTTGACGTGTGAAAAATTAGTCCACATTAGATTCACCCTATTAACCTCCCGTTTGTTAAATGTGTCGGAGGATCTTTCTTTCCTTAATTTAGAATTACCCAAAATCTGATGTGACTTAATCTGCCACGTGTCACATTTTGAGTGGACTGTGAGTACTAGAAATTTTTCCGTCTGCTTCTGTTCAATTTTTGATCATTTTCTAGCTCTTCTAATTTTCCAGATTATAAAGCAACTGACCTGAGTTCTGATGTCACTTTAGCCTGAAGATTAAATAAAAAATGCAGAAATAGGATCTTGAAACTGTTCTCTTTAGCTTCAAAACAAACAATAATTAATTTCTGGTTAAGCTTTCCCCAAATTGTTAACTTTTTCTTCTTTTGATTTAAGTTCCTAAATCTAAATTGTGTTGTTTGAGCTTGAATATTCCAAATGATTCGTTTCCAGGAGTTATTCTGAGGCCAGGATTTATTTATGGGACTCGAAGTGTTGGTAGCATGAAATTACCTTTGGGTGTAATTGGCTCTCCTTTGGAGATGGTAACTTGAGCTTTGTTTTACATTCCATCATCTTTAATTGAAAGTTGCAAGGATAAAGATATATATAATTGGGGAGAGACTTACTTGGGATTGCGCCGTCTTGTCATTTGTGCTGCAGCCCAAGCAATAATTTTTAAGGAAGTGGGAGACTCCTTTATGACATCGCTCGTCCTGAATATAATACTTAAATGGAAGTAATTGTAGGGCAAGTTCTGTTTCGGCTGCAGCATGAATGACACATCTCGCAATTCCTGTAAAGCTTTCTTCTGCATGTTCATGCCAATGTTACTAATTATGCGATGGTTGAATCGATACAGGTCCTCCAAAATGCAAAACCACTTAGCCAAATCCCAGTTGTTGGCCCGCTGTTCATTCCTCCCGTGAATGTTACCGCGGTAGCAAAGGTCGCTGTCAGAGCCGCGACTGACCCCGTCTTTCCTCCTGGAATTGTGGATGTCCACGGGATACGTCGTTACAGCCAGCAAAAGTCGAAATAGGTTTATTCTTTTGCCCATTGGTTTACTGTTGAAATTCTTGAGTCGAATTGAGAATTTTCCGTTGGGATTTCCGGATTTAAATCTTTGATGTAATAACCGGCGGGGCTGAGCACCCGATGAGAGCAATTTAGGTGCTGCGGGTTTAATATATCGTTTTACTAATGCGAATGATCTTTTCATGTGTGCAGTGTTGAATAAGATGAAAGTGGGTATATGTTTCAGGGGTTAAAAACATGATTCACCTCCGCACTGAAAATTTTCATGGTCAAATGCGGTTCACCATATCCTCCTAGTTAGGGAAATGATGCACGGATTCTTGTACTTCGCTACATTTTGTGGAATTTGGATTTTTTATTTTATTTTTATATAATGTGGTCAGATAAACCCTAGCAGTGAGCAGCTTTCAATTATTAGGGTTTCTTTTTTTTTTTTCCTTTTTTTTTTGTTTATACAATTTTATATGAAAATAGTTGAAAATGGAAAACAAGGGCTTTGTTTAATCTCAATGTGTTTACTTGGGGTTGAGGGACAGGATTGAATGTGAGATAGATGTGGCACCCATGTTTCCAATTTCTTATGCACGGAATCCTAAATACTAAAAACTGAGAAAGAACAAGGGAAAAAAAAGAAGAAAAGAAACAGTAGTTTTTATAATCCAACACTATTACAATGTCAATATATAGAGGAAAAATTTGCTCGTATATTTTTTTATCTTCTTCGCATCAAAAAAATATGATAAAATTTACGTGATCTTTTTTTAGGGATTGTTTTGAACAAATGATAATATAATAGAATTATACAAATTTCATAATTTGATCACTTTTAGAGTGAATGATGCATATATAGTATCATGCGAAAAGAAAAGTTCTATCAGTCCGACATCTTCGAATTTACGAAATTTAATTCATTTATCGCATTGAAGGAATAACTTCGCTTGTAGGCTAATCCACGAATTAATACACATATGTATATATATATATATATATATATATATATATATATATATATTAAAAGGGAGAAAGAAAGAATCTCTAAAACAGAATCCCGTGGGCCCATCAAATTATTATTAGAAGCCCAATCGAAAACTGAAGCCTGCATAATTTGGGCCAGGTCCAGCTTAGCGCCATGGCTTTAAGCCTATACCGGTCCGAAGAGAGAGAGAGAGACAGATATATCTATATATATATCTACAGGGGGAGAGAGAGAGAGAGAGGGAGAGAGAGAGGATGAACAGCAATCAGCAGACAGCGGAAGCGAGGCACGATGATGATGCGGCGCTCACAGAATTTCTCGCATCTTTGATGGAGTATACTCCTACAGTATGTTCCTTTTTGTTTTCTTTCTTTCTTTCTTTCTTTCTTTTTTCTTGGCTTTTCTATTTAGGGATTGCTGTTGAGAGATTTGTTTAAGAAATTAAATTTCGATCGCTCAAATTTACTTCTGTGAGTTTGTTTTCCCAAACGTTTTGTCTCTATTTTTGTTTCTTCAGATTCCAGACGAACTGGTGGAACATTATTTGGGAAAGAGTGGCTTCCAGTGCCCTGACGTTCGATTGTAGGTATTTTCGTCTTTACTCTCCGTTTGGTTGCCTAGAAAAGTAAGCGAATTTGCATCCTTAATGTAGCAAATAAGAAAATTTTGTTCACTTGGGAGCTCAATAAAGAGCTTTTTCTTAGTTGCACTCCTTTTTTTTTTTTTTCTTTTTTCTTTTTTCCTGATTTTGGTTAGTGCATTCTTAGAGTTTTGCAATTCCTCAAATTGAACCCTAGTCCCCTTATTCTAGTTTTGACCCAGTGGTCGTGTGAACTCCACGTGGCAACTTGATTGCTTATATATATATATATATATACTAATAATTTTCCATTTTACTGCGTTTTTACTTATTCGTAATCTCCACCTTCCCTCCCCCACTATGGCCTGCAACCATAACCAGCCCACATTCGGCACCTCAAGCCTTGTTAAAAGCTTCCAGAAACGTTGGGACTTGTTTTCTGAGTTTTCTAGCAAAGTCAAATTTTGTTGTTCGAAAATCTAATTTGTGGAGTAACACGCTTGCATTAAGAGTTTTTTCTTAGGATAGCACCTTGAATGGTCCCAGGCAAGGTGTCCTTATACTTGAGCTTTCTGGCCCTCAGATATCGGTTAAAGTGGGGACATCTTTGTTATATCATGAAAGAGCAATATGTGCGTTTGTGCTGCATGCTTGTGTGGGTAAATGTGACCCTCTTTGGGCGCTAGAGGGACCCATCACCCAAGGAAATAGCTAACCATGAACCAAATATGACATCAGTGAATATTAACTCGCTCTAAATTGAGTCAACACCAAACAATTTGTTGTAGACGCAGAGACCTTACAAGCACGTTTCCCTGGGCAAATGTGTGATGTGCACCTGACACCGGTATGGCGACACGATACGTTAGCAACACGGGACACACAATTTTTGAAAAAATGAACAATTTCTACACGTTGGCCGACACGTTATATATATTTATATATGTGAAATTGTAAAATTCAAGTTAAATGTGCAAACCATATAAGTTGACGAAAGTTCAATAAGCAAATTATAATAAGGGTTCATTCATAAAATAAAATGAAAGCAAATTTATAAGAAGGGTTCTATCTGGGGCAGCCTTCCTCCATAAAATCTTTAACAATTTCACATCCTCTCTCTCTTTGCTCATCATACAAAATTACTCAACAAAGACGACTAATGCTAGCCTAGAATTTTTTTTTATATATATCAAAACAAAAGCCAACAGGAAAATATACAGCAGCAGACACATTTTGAACTGGTATTTTAACTTTACAGATGGAGGAATTTTAAACCGTAGAGAGACAGACCATGGAAGACATAAATCTCTAGAAATAACAACACATTAAAATTCTGAAATTCTCCTCCATCACTTGCTTGGCATCAGAATAGCCTCACAAACAAGAGCATTGGCGAGAGAGACAGGTCACCGGAGTTGGCGCCGGTGATCGCTAGAGTGTTGGTTAGGAATGGATCTAGGTTTAGGTTGCGGCCAGGGGGTGGGGTGGGGGGAGGGAGGGAAGAAGACTGCTCGGGAGAAAGGAAAAAAAAAAAAAAAAAACTGTGTCATACCTTTTTTTTGGGGGAGGACATGCATTTTGGCCGCGTGTCCCCTTCGTTCGGGAGCGTTCACTGCGTGTCCCGGACGTGTGGGCCGCGTGTCGGTGTCAGACTCCGGTACGCAGCCCATTTTAGAGTGTCGGTGCTTCATAGCTCTCCAGTGGCGAAACTAACCCGCACCTTTTTCGTGACTACCCTCCTGTTTGGAATTTTTGGGGTCGGCTTTCTTCTGTTAGCGGCAAGATTTGGATGTGCCTTTGTATGGTGGCTGATCTTCTTGAAATTTCACAAGGCTAAGCGCCTTTGGACGGCTGGTGTCTTCAGCATTATTTGCAGAGTATGGCTGGAAAGAAACAACTGTATTTTCTCGGAAAAGAACCTTGATGTTAGAACCTTGAAGTTGAGCAAGGGTGGGACCAGATTTTTTTTCCTAGCAATTCTTGGGCTTATGTGACGAGGGTCTTCTCTGCTCTCTCAACTTTTGATTTGTGTAGAGATTGGCAGGCTGCGCTTGCTTAATGTGTTTTTTTTTTTTCTTGTTGTTTCTTTACTGTGGACTGATGTGTGCTTATGTGCTAAAACAATTTAGATGAGCGTGTTTTCTTAATTTGACAAATAAATGCATATCTAATGTTGAAGGTCTGTCATTTTGATTTCGTGTATCATTTGAGAATGATTATCTATAATCTCTTTCATATTTCAGAGTTAGGCTAGTGTCAGTAGCTACGCAGAAATTTATCGCTGAAGTTGCCAGTGACGCCCTTCAGTATGTTTCTGAACTGTTCAACTTATGCCTTTCTGTATATATTGTCATTGAACTTAAGGCCTTATAGCTAGTTTTCATTTTTCTAAGTTAATGAATTTGAATCGAAAATTTCAGAGAGCTCGGGTTGGGACTTGGAAGCAGAGAATGTATTTTAGTATGAGTTACATTCTTTATCTTCAGCCTTATAGCTAGTTTTCATTTTTCTAAGTTCATGAATTTGAATTGAAAATTTCAGAGAGCTCGGGTTGGGACTTGGAAGCAGAGAATGTATTTTAGTATGAGTTACATTCTTTATCTTCATTTCTGTCTCTCACATTAGCTAAATACTGTGATTCTAATATACTTAGGGAAATATGTAATAAGTGTATTGGCTATAATTCTATACCGATTGGATAGCAAGGACCAGGCTTAACTTTTCTCGCCTTTGTTAACAGTTCTGACCCCAAACAAATATTCTTCTAATTTTTCATTAATGAGAGTGTCTTATCATTAATTTGTGCCTGCCAATTTTGCATACTTAGGCAATGCAAGGCAAGGCAATCAGCAGTTGTCAAGGAGAAACGAGAGAAGCAGCAAAAGGTGCTCCAAATATATTCTGTTACACTTACTCGTAGTTACTGGTTTTGGCAAGTCTGAATCTCTTTCTATGGCAACAGGATAAACGCCTGACCTTGACCATGGAGGACCTTTCCAAGGCATTGCGTGAGGTATGTACTGGAATCCTCTAAATCTCTTATTGGCTTCGAGGGTTCATTTTTATTTTTTTGCCATCACCATAATGAATATTTACCCTTGAAAGTACAATTTTCGCAAAATGAATTTCTATATAAGGGTGTGCACGATGTTCTATAATTGAGCTGACATTGATTCCTTGGAAAGACTTTCCTTCATAAGAAATGCTTCTGCTATATTTGGGATCTGATCCTAAACCCCGTTTAATATATATGGGTACACGATGTATTACCACTGTTAACTCCATAATCAGCTGGTCCTCCTAATGCCAATTTGTTCATTGGGTTAAAATGTTCAAAACTTATCAACTTTCCTCATCCGATTTTCTTTGTTCATATCTGACTTTCATTTTATCTGTGTCCTTTTAATTTCTCTGTTATACTGATAGATCTTTATTAATTAACTTGGCAGTATGGAGTGAATGTGAAACACCAAGAGTACTTCGCCGATAGCCCTTCTACTGGGTTGGATCCTGCTCCAACAGATGGATGAATTTGGGTTTGAACCAATGATCGAGTGTTTTAAGATCACCCACAGTATTCATGCTAGTGAACCTTCTTCCGTCATTTTCCTTTGAGATGCTAAAAATTCGTGTGAGGCAACTCACAAATGTTGTTTTGACGTTGGATTTAGAATTTAACAGTAATTATATCGAGTGTTGTCTTGGTATTGTAAAATGAATACTTAACTGCCAGTACTGCTGCCAGAACATGCAGAAGTCAGTTCTTTTCCAGTCCTATTGATCATCTGATCTCCATATTTTTCTTCATGCCCAGTTGTTGGAATAGAATGGAGAATGAGAATTAGAATGAAATGATCGTTCTTTGATACAAGCATCGGTCATTCTGTTCACACATGGTGATTCTCATTTCCTATTTCATTTTAGGAATTCAAACTCAAGGCAATTCTCATTCCCATCACATTTCAGGCATTCAAACATTGACCTAAGCATCTAGGGTTTTCCTTGATCTAAATGTGACATGGATTTGTTGTTCCCCTCGTATCTTCTACAACCCAAATATTCATGTCGTGGTTCTACAACCCAAATATTCATGTCGTGCTTAGTAACCATTGAGCTTATTGTTCTTTTATATCTTGTTGTCGAGGATACGTTATATCATAATATATATGCTACATAGATATGAATCGAACTAAACTGACCTTATGTGTTAGAGTTCATTAACATAAAAATCCTAGATATATACTATGTGTACTAGTTAGAGGTAACGATTTAGGTATTTCCTGTTGGCTCACCTTTTTGTGTGGAGCTTTGAAGCAAATATTTAATTTTCATATAGACTTTTTTTCTTTCTTTTTTTCTTTTTTTTTCCTCTTCTATTAATTTAATTATTCTTGGAAAAATTTTAATGAGGCATATTATTATTCACTTTACCTTCCCTTGTTTCCTCGTTGCACCTTTGATGTCCTAATTTCTTGCAATTTTAAGAGAACAATAGAAAACAAAATGATTGACAAATTACATAGGATATGTGATCGACTGACCAAACTATGATACATTGATTACAAAACTTTCCTAACAGCCTTCTGCTTCCTTTTTCTTTCCCTTTTAATTTTTTTTTCCCTACAGATGGACATATCTACAGAACGTATCATGGTAAATATTTTTGCAAACATTCTTTCAATTTTTGTAAGGTGACGGGCTTCGATACGTAAGAGTCCATTCCATTCGCAATGCACTCGTTTGCACTCTCTGCCAAGGCATTTGCAGTCATCTGCGGTTCAAACGACAATTTTGGTCAGATATTACATGAAGATTAAACTACTAGCGTATGAAAAGAAACACGCGAAGATTCGACTAAAGAGCCTTCTGCTGGCTCAAAATGGTCGCGGTATGTAAAATCAGGTCAGACAGCCGCTGTGATTCGCGCGGGAACATAGAGTTTAAATTTTAAAGAGAGGGGTTCGAAATCTGAATATAGATAACATAGAGACGATACTATTCGTGGAAGAAATTTTCACCTGAATGAAGGTAAAAAAATTATGATATGAGAGAAAAAATGATCATTATCACATGCTTGAGCAATCTCACCCCTAGATGGTAAGACCATTAATGATTCTGTTCTTGAATTCGAGAGACGTTAAGATCAAAAAGCTTACCGCAATGATAGGGATTCGTCTTGTGGTCCGCGTAGGGTCGATACCATTAGGTAAGGAATCTGAAGTAGATGGTTTGATTCCAGCCCGCACTGCAGTGTCCCAACTGCCAGTCTCCTCGAAAGATCGAATTAAGCTCGTTGCTTGAAGCCCGTCCATTACTGGCATGCACACATCCTGCAGAAATATGAACACAACGGTCATCAGATGATTCATATATACACACACTCCATCAATGATACTATTTTATGTTTTGTCTTTTTTTGGTAAATATGATACTATTTTGTGTTCATCGTTACTAACTAATAAAAAAATCTTAGAACCTATTTGTTTTAGTTTATAGTTAGCTGGTGATTTCATATAATTTCAGAAAGCTATAATGGAACTTAAAAACCGCAAGCCCTCCATGGGTTGCTAAGTTTATATAAGACTTCTGAGAACAAACACAGCATCTACAGAAAGCAACTATATATGTTGAGGTTCTGGAGATTACCATTAATACGAGATCATAACAGCAGCATTGTACAGCACGCACAGCTTCGATTCCATTATTCACAACATCTATGCTGTGGCCTAGCTGCTTCATCATAGACTCTGTCACCATCACATTAATCTTGTTATCTTCCACGAGAAGTATCTTAGGCTTTGATGAAGATCTAGGAATTTTCCAAACCACTGCTAGACTTCTCGTGCCTCTGAGGTTTTACTTGAAATTCATTTTTCCTCGCCATTTCGCCTATTCCTTTGCTGCCCTTTGAACAATGAGTCATGTCCTTAATAGGATTCTCGAATTGAACATTTTCACCTCTATGTTTTGGGCTAGGTAAAGCATTACTAAAGGGGAATGAATGCAAATTCTCTGACAAACCATTTAGTTTATTTAAGCTGTGGCACCCAACACTGATTGGAGACACCCTACCGGATCCACTAGAAACCAAAGAACGCGGTTGGAAATGGAAATAGCCGATATTTGTATCGTCCAATTCAGCATCTGATCCTGTGTCATGACCAGAGATATCTGAGAATTCATCGGGATCATCAGAAGGATCAGATGCAGGGGAAACTCTGTAAGGTAGTACAAATGTGAATGTGGACCCGTTGTGCTCTTGGCTGGACACGGTTAAGTGACCTCCCATCAGCTCAACCTGTTCCAATGTGGAATATTGTTGAGGTTTACAATGGAAGTAGGAGCAGTATATGTACACAGTAGAATTCTGAATTAGATAGTAACCTGAACAAAATAGATAGAAACCAAACTGAAAGAACTCACCAGTTGCTTGCATATTGCAAGGCCTAGCCCCGTCCCACCATATTTTCGAGCATGATCTGTACTGACTTGCATGTACTTCTTAAATAATGTTGGCAAAGCATTTTCTGTTAGATCATTGAGAAAACATAAGTGGTACTCAAATTCAAGAAAAAATGGAATAAAGAATGAAGAGCTTGAGTGACTTGACATGTTGATTCACCACACAGGAAACTGCTTAGAAGATTTTACCTGGTATACCAATTCCTGTGTCATATACATCGCACCGCAACCAAACCATTGTTTCATGCGGATGAGGATGTTGCGTCTTGTCTCCTGCAGAGGAATCATGCTTTATTCTAGGTTCCACATTCACCGTACAATTTTTGTGAGAACCGTTCTCGTGTAGGGAAACTGATGAACATTTCTCTTCCTTGAGTATGTCAGCTGAGGCTTTTGACCGATCTGTAGTGAACATTTGATGAGCTCCATTTCTAAAACATGGATCTGCAACTACATAAAGCTTTATCCCAACCTTCCCATCGTGTGTAAACTTGATTGCATTGCTGCGAAGAATAGAACCCTGTGAATTGGATGCAGAGCCTATAAAGCTTGATATCTTGATGCAAGTGATATTAAGAAACTACTTTCATAGGCAGAGTGAGCATATTAATTTAACTCAAAAAGACCCATTTACGCATGCCATTTTGGCATTTCAAACCAGACCTTAACCAGCATTTATCTTTACCAGCCAACATGCTGAAATCGATAGATCAGACCAAGACCCAATATTTAGCCCATCTCACATTGCAGCACCTGTAGCATTTTCATATGGAAAGTCTGGCTATATTAAAAAGTTTTCTACTTTGGTACAAATGGACCCATTGTGCTAATTTAAGAGTGACACAAGACCATGAAATACTCGAAGGAGTCAAACCTTCACATTTCCTTCCAACCATAATGCTTCTTTTGCATATCTTCATACGTGACCTTCAGTGGTAAATGTCAAGTCTGTTTACCCATCAATTTGATGCAATTACATGGATAATTTCAGGTAAGTACAAATTTCAGTTGAAGAACATAAACCCCACCCATTAGTTTCCTGATATGTCTGCCTCCATTCAAAGACATATAAATGCTAGATCTAGAAACTAAACAATTTCTTATAGCTCCTCCAAAAGTGACCATACAAACAGCTTTCTGAACACACTTTTGACTACCACAATTTATATTACTCTTACAGGGCCAGAATGACCTGAATAAAACATTACCTGATCAAGTTGGTGAGAATCTGTCGGATCCTTAGAACATCTCCAATGACCTGAAATGGAAGCAAAAGATTAAAAAACTGCAACTTGGGGTCAGTTAAAAATGAGCAAGATAAACATGGCCAACAAGAATTGAACCAGTGGCAGCTTGGCAGCTTGGGGTACAACATGATATTAAGCAAAAAAATTATAAGGGTGAGGGATAGACATATCAGTGTTTTAAATATTTCCGGAAAGTTCTCTCTTTACAAATTGATATGTTTGGTTTAAATAAAAATGCTTTTTATGTTTCTTAGATTGGTGTGCCTCTGTGAGTTTTACACAGTTGCCTAAGCTGTAAAATATTTGTGGATGATACCAGCATACATGCAAAGGAGCACCTACACTAACAATATCAAAAGTAAATAACTTATCAAGGTAAACAATAGTGAACAGCACAGCATGGAATATCTGTTTAAACCAATTCCTGAACAAGGAAATTCTAGATCAAACTCAGTGCGATATTATTACGTGCAACAAGATCTCACCTCCACAGGAACATCCTCCGCTACATGTCCTTCCAGGGTCAGCCTCTTCCTCAATGATGCTGCAGCAGTCTGTAGCACATGCTTTATTACTTCTCTTGGCCTGAATTTTGTAGCCTCCAACTTCATAACTCCTAAGACCACAACAGAGAGGGAGTGTCAATGAGTTTAAAAGAAAATTCAACAAGTTCGGTCTGATGGTCATTGCAGTCCCTCATAACTAAGGGCTTGAAGGAAAGAACAAAAAGTCTGATTACCATTTCCATGTCATTGATATGGTACAGAGGTTAAACCCGGTCCAGTAATTACAATAAATTAAACTTCCAGTAATATAAATGCTGTTAGGAGCAAAAAAAAAATCAGAATATGAAAGCATGAAGGAAGAGGTGAAGTTTAGACCTGATTCCACTTTGGAGAGGTCTAGAATGTCATTAATAAGTTGAAGGACCAAATCTCCTGATGACAGCATAACATCCAGCAGCTGTCGTTGTTCTTTATCAAGTTTTGATGTGGCAAGAATCTCGGCCATGCTGATAACCCCAGAGAGAGGAGATCTTATTTCATGAGACATGGTTGCCAGCATTTGTTTTGCTCGCATTGTTTCCTCTGTAAAGAGAGAGAGCAAATGAGTGCTTAAATTTAAAAAAAAAAAAAAAAATCTGGCTTTTGAGCTGATTGAGAATCTAGCAGCCATAAGAATTCAGAGAGCATATAAACTTACCTGTTATGTGAATTGTTTTGTTCAATTCCGTTTCCTTGGCTTTTTGAACAGCTATCTCCTCGCGAAGCTTTGCCATCTTCTCTCTTTTCTTCACCTGTTTTGTTTGGACAATGGGGTTGACAATGACAAAATAAAATCATGAAGTAGTTGATTGAAGAATTTTTTAAATTTAAATTAAAATAAGGACATGCAAAATCTGATTTTACATATTTGAGCTAATCTGAAAAACACCTCCCTTTGTGTGTTTGTGCGAGGTGTTGTATACTTTTTATCAGTAGAGCTACTGATGCTCCAGTTTTTCTGCATCCTTTTAAGGATCTATATACCTACAAATATACATATACATATATATACACATACATACACACACACACACACACACACACACACACACATATATATAGCCAATATTTTAAGGTGGAGTCAGCACATCATTGACTTTCTCAAGAAAACTTCATTTTTTTTTCTTATCTGAAAATAACTGCCAATCACTCTTGTTTTCTCTTCTCATTTTCAAGTTGGCCCTGCTACCCAGTAAAACACTGCATATACATGCTTTTTGTTTGATAAATCCATCAGGATCTGAGAGTTGATTGATCACAGTAAAGCAAAGGAATCTAAGGGGTTTCGTGTGGAAATATCCTTGAGAGATTTGTGCTTTAAACTTATGTTCAAATTTTTAAAGTTTGTGAAACATTGTATGTGAAAATGTACTCCACTGCAAAGAGAGAGAATCTGAAAAAGTAAACCATGCCTAATTAGATGAAGCAAAGCCAAATAAATGGTATAAGAATATACTCCTTCAAGTTAGATTTTGAATCAGGCTGCCTATGTTGCAGCATGGAATGAGAGTTTGTTTTCAGAAAGAAAAGTAAAAGGAAGAGGAAACCAAAGAGAAGTTATACATTGCTCAACGGACCAATAAAGAATATGGAATTAAAATACTCACTTGATCAGTTACGTCCATTCCCATATAGTTCACACCTATTGTCTCCTTGGCCTTGTTAAACACAGGTTCAACATATATCAAAAATGTCTTTAATCCAAACAGCTCAGTCTCGAATGTAATTTCCCTCTTCGCTGGTATTCCTCGTTCCAAGACTTCTTTCTTGAAATCATGGGATTCCTTCACACCAGCACCAGTGAAGATCTCCAGATCCGTTCTGCCTATAATGTCCTGAAAGAAATAAGTGAATTTGAGGAGTACAGGTGCCAGTTTCTGCAGTTATTGCTTGAAGGAGAAGTGAAAGAATCACAAGAAAACAAAACAACGAAAATACCAAAGTTACAAACTGAAGTAATTTCTTAGTAAACACTTGGTGATAGACATACTTCATCGAAATAGTATCAAAAGCTGATTCTAAACTGCATAGGCAACCAATTACCTCCTCTTGCAAACTTGGAAAATGGTTATAGATAAAGCGGTACCGCAGTTCTTTATCCTGAAAGAGGAGAAGAAAGTTAGAACCTTTTTAACAGATGATAGCTTCACTGTGATGCAGAGGAGAAAGAGTCGGCATATTTAAGAATAATTTAAGCTACAACGGTATGAAGTAGGAACAGAATTAGGAGTGGAAAAATATTTAGCATTGATTAATAGTGTTCATCACCAAACAATAGTATGTCCATGTTTCAGTTAGGAAGGAACAAACTTGACAGTTATTTCAAGGCTCACGTCTATAGCTGATCTGAACTGATATTTATGTTTCTTGGGATTTAGGGGTATATTTGTACGTTTGTTGCTTGACAAATGACATGCTCACTTATCAGAAGCAATAGTACTTGGAAGAAAGTGTATTGAGTTATACATAATAACTAAGAACCACTTTGAAGGAAATACAGGAGTTATATATACAATTACTAATAATTATCATTTGCAGCATCATCCTTGATATTCAGAATGGTGGAATCAAATGCAAGTAACATTCAAACTCTAACAGTTAGCATCCTGTGACGAAAGAGCTCTTGCAAGTGGAATTGCACCGCTAAAATATGGAAAACCTCAAGGAAAACCATCTCAAGTCTGTTCCCAAATTGCACACAATTTTATATTTGACTGGTTAGCAAATCCACGATCCTACTGGTGACATTAAGACCATGATAATAATGAATAACCTTGATGGCAACCCAAAAAAGAAGGGAACCAAAATTTGACTGAACAGATAAACAATCTCAACACATGAGTATAGAATAAATACTATAATTTAGAAGCAACCTACATGTACAAATTACCTGGTGCCCGATGACAACTGGTGAATTCTGAAGAATAAAATGTAAGAAATTGTCGGCTCTCTTTAGGATCTGGGAAAATTCATCCATGGGTGAAGATTGTCTTTCCAGATGTTCTATGCTTTCCTGCAGCTTCTCCACTAGCACCTGCTCTCTCTGGACACTCGCCTCCAACAACTTCTCCAGGTTCATGGCACGCTGCTTCCAGTATATGACTGTGTCGGTCGCAGCATCTATTTCAAGTCTTTCATTTTGAACAACTATATCATTTTTCCTCCGAGGCGCGTCATTCCATATATTGTAAATCTCATCCCATACAGGTGCTGGCCTCTTATCACCACCGTATCTCTCCTCAAACCGATGCTCCTCCAATATTTCCAACTTCTTAAGCTCAACCTGTTTCCTTTGTTTGCTGAGGTTGTCGAGCTCTTCTTTCAAAAGTCGAGTAGCATTTGCCTGCTTATGCTCCCACTGCTTGACAAGGAAAGTCAACTGAGAAGAACCCTTCTCACTATAATTGGTTAGCTCTAAAAGACGCTTGAAATCAACTATAGAAGGCTCCTCTACGATTGTAACTGCCTCCAGCATGTCTTGATCTACTCCTGGCTTGTCTACATTGAATTTCCTCCCGGGTTCATTCCCAATATCTTCAGGCCACATGGAGGGGAGGACCTCAATGTCCGTTTCCTCAAGAGAGTCAATCTCCATCTCGCAAACCATGAAGAGGGCAACCTTAAAATATCACATCCAGTTCTTGATTCCACGATTCGCATAAAAATCTAAAGCTACTAAGCTGTGCTTTGGTACTTCAGCATGCACATCTGGCGTTGGCTCACAAATCTTTGCACCATTTCAATGTTAAGGACCTGGAGAGGAATTACGAATCGCAGATTCAGAATACATTTAAGCATAGCAACATACTACAAATGCTTATTGAACATTAAGAACAACATAAGAAAAACAGAAGCTTCTCTCCATCGAGTATGTAAATGAAGGCCAAGTTCTGCTGGCTGATTATTGTGCAGTACCATGACAAATAAAACATTACCGCCACTGGGAGGACAAAAATTCTAAGAGAAAATGTCTCTCCTAAATTAATGTTCAAAGAGAGCACCAGTCGCCACAATTGGAGAACGGAATAGTATTACATGCAGAAGAGCAAAACCCACGAAGGAAAGTCATAATCAGACCTATTGATTCTGAATAAGGATAATTAGGAGGAAGATATAAACTAAATGAATCAAATCATTATTATTTGGGTAAAATCTCAAACCAAGACTTCTTAAGCCATGAAGATGGAAAATAAATTCTTGCTAAACACAGTGTTTTTTTTTTTTTTTTCCTTTTGCTAAAAACAGTTGTACAATCCACACAAATTAAAAAAAAATCATAATTTGTTATTTGTTAAAAAAATAAATAAAATTCATAGCACAGATTGGTTATATATACAATTAATGAAGGCAAAAATCAAGGTTGCCAATTGCTTAATTTGCCAATCATGGTCTTTTAGACTGTAACAAAGCAAGCTGAAGACATCAAAATCAAGAAGTCCCCAAAACAAAGCAAAATTTGAAGTTCTCATTTGCAACAGGTCATTGAATTCTTCTTCCTCCTCTCTCTCTCTCTCTCTCTCTCTCTCTCTCTCTCTCTCTCTCTCTCTTTCATTTTTTCATTTTTCCTTTTCTCCCCTTAGTAAGTGAACACGCACCCACAAGGGAATCAGGGGTACCTTTAATTCCACATGAGAAGGCAATCGTTTGGAAATGAAAGAATCCAAAGAAGAAATTCGGGAAAAAAATACAAACAAAAGTTTGTCAAAGGCATTCGATACACGTAAACATCTACATGCTCAAGTATAAAGATCCATTTGAGCATTCAAAACAAAAACTAGATATAATTAAACCCCAGTAAGGAATGCAAACTCAACACGATGAAGCAAAGCCCCGTGAGTGACACATGGAAAAGGAGCCAAATCACAACTGAGAGTCGAAAAAGCAGCGGCAGCAAAGTGATAGGTGCACTAGTCGAATTAAACCATACTGAGTTTCAAAGACTAACATAGATAAACCCGTGGAACATGCGATGAGCTAACCTTCAATGACAGAAGATATGAACACCAAAAGTCCAGGAGAGACTCACTGAAGAAGAATCCAGACTGTAGGAGGAGGGGGGTGGTGGCTAATACCTTTTCACTGTAGATCTGAAGGTGGCTCTTGGAGTTATTAGTCAATTAAAAAAAGAAAAAAGAAAAATAAGCATCAGAGCTGAGAGAATGAATGAGGGAGGGAGGGGAAGGGGGGAAGCATGTGAGCGAATTGAAAAACTAAATGTGTGTTGAGAGAAGAGAACTCCAAGAAGCCATGTGCACATCTGGGGTCAAAATTATTAGAGAAATGTGGCCCTTTTCTTTCATGGGTTTCTTTAATCAATCAGCTCAACCCGACCCCTCTCTCTCTCTCTCTCTCTCTCCCCATCTCCTTTCTCCCTCTTCTGTGGGTGTCTTTTTTTTTGGGGGGCGGGGGGTTTAGATTCACAGTGTCTCTCTCCAACCTCAGAGACTTTCCAATCACACACCCATTGTCTCTCCTATAAATGATTCAATCAATCAAAATGAGTCTGGAGAAAGAAACCAGAGGGACAGACAGAGTTATGGATTTGTGTTTTATCATTATTATTATTATTAAAAAAACAAAAAAAGGGATGTGCTTCCCACGCCCTTTCCAAGGTGCGCCGTGCGAGGTGGCGCGTGGATGGAACGCTGGAGAGGAGCGCGTGGCTGGGACAACAGAAATCCAGGGTTAATTGAAAGTGTTAAGGAAGAAAGAAAGAAAGAAGAAAGAAGCCGCAGGAGAATCTCCTCCTAAGAGCAAGGTCAAGTCCCCACAACTCCCTAAAACGTGGACTATATTAGTTTTTAATGGTAAAAAAATTGGTTTAATGGCGGCTTTGTTCCTGGGTTCAGTGTATATACCCTTTTTATAAATTTATTATAGTTATTTAGAGGTTCCCATAATTCTTATTTTTTGTCATCTAATCTAACGATCAGTGAAAATATTTTACGGTCGACTTGGTATAAGAAGATAATTCATTTAGTTCCATGTCACAAAAAATAAAAATCACGAGATTTTCACTAAATAACATAATGTAACAAAATTGATAAGATTAAAGCCAAATATGAGAGGAGGTGCTTGGTAGCTTCTTGAAAAGTTAAACTCTATGTGGATTTTCACAACTATTCATTAAGGAGGAGAGACTTCTAGTGGGTTTACTTTAAGAACCATTGGAATCTTTAAAAAAAAAAAAATTATTTGTTTATTAAAGCAAATGCAGGGCGGCTCTCGCTTCTTTGTGGGTCTCTCGATAATATTGTGAAACAAATTAAATATAAGTTGCTCAATAAGTCTCATAAATTAATCTTGGAACCAACGGGAAAGTACAAAATCAGTTGGAGGGACATGAAGCATGAAGCACAGACCTAGTGATTTAAAAAGGAGCAAGTCTTCATAATTTATACACCTAGGCTTTATTCCTCTCTCTCTCTCTCCCTATGCCCACGTGGCAATTACACATGTACCCACTAACATTTACGTGTGTAAGTTTTGTATAATTTGAGAAAAATAACGTAACATTTGTTAGCATTATTCGGTAAAACTCCTGTTTGTGCAATCCCACGTTAAAGAGACGTAAGGACTTTTCGTTGGTTTATAATCTCTTATGTTGGGCTTTTTTTTTTAGTCTGTCCAGCAATGTTCGAGGGACAAACGATTCCGATTAAATCTAGTTCGAGCCAGGAAAACTCACAAGCGGAGTAAAGCTCTCCCAACACCAAGAGGACCCACCAGTTGAATTCTCTTCTTCATGGTTCGTTTTTAGCTTTTTATCTTCACTGCCAATAATGGTTTTTAATTTTGTTTTAATTGGTACTTGGTTTTAATTGGTTTTTTCTCCATACACACTTCATTGTTCTTCTAGTTCTCCATACCTTCCTAGGTATGGTGTGCCAGTGTACTAAGTTCGATTTAACTCTTTATTGTGTGGTTCAAAGAATCGATCACTTCATCAACTTTTGTATATTTGATTATCCGTGACAAGCACAGATCATCTAAAGAAAGCACATGATCCACGCATAAACTCATTCCACCCAATTCCATCCTCTATATTTTGTGTACTATTATTTATTTTTTTCCCTATTTTAATTTACTGCCTGAGAGATCGTGATTGATGGATAAGTCATTATCCCCGAAGTGTACAAAATGTTCGCATCTCCTCCCCCATTCCTGTCGGACTTAAAAAATTAAATTAAACTTTTAAAAAAAAAAAACATTAGTAATAGTATAAAAATAATAATGGTTTGAGCAGTGCTACAATAAAGTCTTATATTTATAGAATCTTTATGTAACTAATTAAATTGCATTAGTAATATTATAAAAATAATAATGGTTTTACTTTTTAACGGTATGGTATGTTGACCCTTGACTAAGATAGATAGTGAGACCACCATTTTTTATAAAAATAAGCGACGGGTTTTGAGCGTTAAAATTATCCGCGTATGTAAAACATGCATACATTTTTCACATTCTCAAAATATTGGGAATATCATACAAGAAAATCGTAAATTTACAACGGATTTTCCCGTCATTGAAAAGCATTTATCCGTCATTAAAACCTTTCAGTGATGGGCATCTGTCACTAAAAATCCGTGACCGAAAGTTTTCAGCAACAAGCATCACTGACTGATTTGAATGCGTCATTAAAAATCCGTTGCTGATACTTGATTTTCTTGTAGTATATACATCGAAAACTAAAAGTAGTGTAATATTAACTTGTGTTATAAAGCATAGTATACTTATAATAATTCTATTAATAATACGAAATACACTCACGGGTATAGGTTGAACCACAATTTTTTAAGGGCGCATTGAGAATTAATGAAAAGAAAATTAATGGCGAGCTCATTTGCACCACTAATTTGAAGAGCCAAAATTAATAAGTATGCCAGGTCACCTTTGGTGTGTCTCTCAAATGTTAGAAATTGGAGCATATGATGAATACAACAAAGCAAAAAATAAAAATAAAAAGTTGAATATTCCATCCCCATTAAATAGATGATGAGAGGCCTTTTCCTCCTGTGTTTCTTGTCTTCTCGTTTAAGTGGGTGCATGCACCCATAGATTTCTAACATGCATATGTACTCACACACATGACACGAGTGATATTTAATTAAAAATGAGACTTTAAATTAGATCCTTCGGTTCACATATGCCATGTATAAGAGCAATACTACATATAAATTCCTCACGAGAAAGTGTGAAGTAACGGAATGTGTGTGGTCCTTTTTTAAGTGGTATTTTGGTTAAATAATAATACAAAACCACACATATTCTGCCTTGTGGCCACTTTCGGTGTGAATGATGTATATGTAGTATTGCTCTATGTATAAATATATATATATATATATACTACATATAAATCCTTCACGTGAAAGTGTGAAGTAACGGAATGTGTGTGGTCCTTTTTTGAGTGGTATTTTGGTTAAATAATAATACAAAACCACACATATTCTGTCTTGTGACCACTTTCGGTGTGAATAATGTATATGTAGTATTGCTCTATGTATAAATATATATATATATATATATATATAAAACAAGATCAAAGACTATGCAGGATAATTCTCAAAGTAAAAAGCAAAAGCAAAAGATATAAGATTTATGTAGTTAAATCCAGGTACCCATGTATGCGTATGTATACAATAGAGAATTCCATTATGCAATAAAAATATGAGGCCCGTCTTAACCCCTAACGCTTGATACGTCCAAAATACTCACAATATGCTTCCATTCACCGTAAATTTGGCCAAAATGGGTATATAAGTGTGTAGGCTTCCATAACTTGATCGTGTGTTGTCTCTTCAACTATGGTATGGAATCAATACATTCTTTAACAAATCTTTCGCCTTAATATGTTTGATCCAATCATAAATAATGCATTTGATTTGATCAGTTCCGCAGTGACTTGATTAGCGTATATATATATTATCCGATTGTTGAGTGGTTGAAGAGGCGTCATCATGTGAGCTCATCTAGCTCCATTTGGGTTGGCGAGAGGGGAAAAACTTAGTAAAGGCTCTCTAGGAAGAGATGGAAGTGCTTTCATTAATCATTTATTTGCTTCTTTGCCTCTACTTACTATTTATTCATTTTTATTTATTAATGCATTTGTTAACTTTATCCACCCTCGTTGAGAATATTTTATATTCTGATATACATATATTCTAATATATGCTACATAAGTACAGACCGAATTGAACGGATTTCACGGGTTAGAGTCTATTAACCTAAAATTCCTGGACACATACTTTATATATTGGCTAGAGGTAACGATTTAGGTATTTCGAATTTGATACCTCAGGTGTAACGCTTAAGCAACGGCTTAAACCCAAACAAACCTCAATTAAGGAGGTGCAGTCTCCTTCACCGGGCTTGTGAGAGGGGCAAACGTTGGGAAGTAAGGGTTTATATAATTGAAAAAGTAAACAAGAAAGTTAATTAAGCTAATGGGCGCAAAACATTATAGCTAGCACATATTCAATGATAGTCTTTTTCACATGACACCTTTATTTCATAATTCCAACTTAGCTTGCTCACCGTTTAAAGCACAAGTTTATCACCCAACAGAACAGTTTTCTGTGAAAAATTGATGCCAAGAAAGGTGAAAAAAATCTAGTATGTCGAGCAATTACCCTTTTACTAATGGAAAAAAAACATACTCAAAATAAGTAAAAGCTATTACTTGAGTAAGTATAAGATGAGTGGCTTCAATAAATTTTTTTACCCCCTTACACTTTTAAAAGAAGAACATATCCTTTAAATAATTAAGGCCGGTTGGCATTGTTGGCACTAAATAATCATAATAAAATTATTATTACTATTATTGTCATTATTATTATTTTCATAATGTCTTAGTTTATTTATTTCCCCTTCATAGAACAACACTTGGCACTTGGGTTATAAAGACCCCACATGGTCCAATTCACTGAGCACTTTTGGGACAGCTGATCCATCATCTCTCAATCATCATTATTTTTATGAAAGAAAGAAAAGAAAAATAAAATAAAATAAACAGAGCTAGCTGGTTGGTGATGCAGTTTAGTCTTATTTAGTACTCTGTCCATCTTGTTTTCTCTTTAATTTGTCAATTTGCTCAAATTTTCTTATATTTTATGCAAGGGAAAAAAAAAACATAAAAAGAAATGCAAACCTTATCCTACGTTGTTTGCTTGTAAATATGTGTGGAAAAAAGCAAGTCGGGTCCAATATAAATGGAAGGTCAACGGCTGTGGTCTCGATGAATCAATGTAAATTACAACTGGCTTGCCACCCTTGTGCCTTAAGAAAGGGGTGACCTATACATTTTCATCCTTTGTTCAAATCTTCCCCACTGGTTATGTATGTTTGGACTAACTATATGGTGGGATCTATGTGCCATTTGATGCATTTGTATTACAATTGAATGCCTTCTTTAATGTTATTTCATTTTGGCCCTTTGATTTCGTGAATCGCGACATATAATGATTGGAATTGTGCATAAGTCGATTTATAAAGTTTCATGAAATAGATCGTCGTACTATTAATAGTATAAGAAGGAGCTGTGAGGATCAAGTCCTACCTTGAATTGTAAGGATCAAATCCCTTAAGACCCGAATAGGTCAAGGCAACCTTGAATTTTTCAATTTCTCTTATTTATCAATTTGGCTTTTCAAATTTTGAAATTTGTATAAGATCATCCATCGATGTTGAATGCATTATAAAATTGAGGTATATACAGATTTCCTTACTGCAATTTCTTTTATGAAGGGTGATTGCACCTAATCCTAACGGTGTTGCTAAGAGATTATCGGCTGACTGAAGTTCTGTCAACCTGTTAATCTCGTATGCCTAACCCATAAGCGCTCGAACAAATTAAATGATTAGAAAGATAACGCGTTCACCTTTTTTTCAACGGTAATTACTTTTTAGAAAGAATCGATAACCCATAAGATTCTACAAAAGTCAAACATGACTAATCTAATATTGGCCACATAGGTTGAAATTTGAACCATTTTGGAGTCTGAATCGGTGGGATATCAAAACAATGGTGGGCCATATTTTTCTTGCTCCTCGAAACATGCAATGAGGTGCTTGTCATTGTGGTCTTGACACTTCCAAGCCAACAAAAAGTTGTTTCACACAATTGAGACCTTTTGAACTAACATGGTGGGCTTTATTTTTGGGCCTAGGCCCTACCACAGGGCCTGTCCCTAACAAATTCGATCCATTCCTGGGCCCAGAATGAAATTCAAACAAGAACCCACCCACAATCAGATGGCTAAATTTCTCACTTGGGATGACCATTGTTATTCTGCTATTGGGATATTATTATAGAAGGGCTTAAAAAAGTAAAAATAAAATCTAAAAAACAACATTATTTTAGATCTTATGTTTTTTTTTAAAAAATATCATAAGACATGGCTGCTCCTAGCTAATATGCAGTCACTGCATATTTATTTTTCTCTATTATAAAATAGATTATTTATTTTGATTTAGAATCTAGAATAGTTATTTCTGTTTGAATCTTGTTCCGGTCTACTCAAGAATGCTCACCCCACCTATAGCATTGACATGCTACTCTTTTCTGTTTTGCTTCGCTAACCAAACATGTTGCAAATGGATGAGCTTTCGTACATCAACTTCTTTTATAAAAAAAAAAACGCAGGATTGTTTCACTTTATTTTTCTATCCGTAGTTAGTTTTTTTCCTACTTTTTTTTGGATGTGAAAGTAAATTATTGAAAAAAAAAAAAGGAGGGGTAAAAAAAAGAAGAGAGAAAGGCGTGAGGAGCCACAGTTGAAAGTGTGTTGGGGGGGGGGGGGGGGGGGGGGGGGAGTGATCAATTTAGGTACGTCAAGTTTATTGTTTGTAAGGGATTATCTATTCTTTTACATGAGATTTATTCTTTTGTAAGGAATTTTAATCCTTTGTTAAAATATTTGCATTTTCTTTGAATATATCTAAACCTATTAATATTTGGTTCATATTTGATGTTTTGGGCATTATTTGGCATGTCTATATTAATTTGTTCATCCAGATTGTGGTTGTGCATATTATTTGAGCCTGAAATGTTGATTTGGCTGTGATTGGGAATAACCGTTTGAAACCACTAACTTAATTATTACCATTATAATTGTTGAAATCCTAAACATTGATTGAACATGGTTGGACCTATTTGTTCAATCTCACTTGCTGTGTTGGTTGTTGAATGTTGCATATGAACCTGTTGGCTGAGATAAACAACCGCAAAAGAGGGAATGGGAGACCCCGTGCTTCGGTTAATGCATGCATGAGCCGTCATGGCGGGTTGATGAGTCCTGATACGTTAAGTAGACCCCGTGCTAGGGTGATAGCACAATCGTTGGATACCGTGTTTGAGTTTAAACAAACACACTGTTCGCGACCCTTTTGGGTCTCTTAGTAGTTGTTGTTTTGAGCTGAAATATGTTGAATTTATCGTGTATTTCTTTTTTGAGCATATACCTGATTAATTGTTCCTTACTGAGTGTTTGTTCACACTCATCCTTGTTGGTTTGACTCATTTTCTAGGTAAATTATTTAAAGATGAGCCGTACGTGGATGGTGGTGACGACAAGGGGAAAGGGGTCGGCAATAGATAATCTTTTAAGTTTTTGTCGCTTAAAGCTGCTTTCAGAGTTGTAATATATTCTACTATACGGTATGGTGTGTGCTATACATGGTTCCACTTTTGTATTAATAATAATAAACTGTTTTTTAATTGATGGATAAATGCGCCATTGTACACTTGTTAGTGTGTTAGAGGTGGAGTTGCTATGAAAATATACTTATTACAATCTATAAGATAAAAGCCCTAAATATCTTGAAATTGGATAAAAATTTAAAAATAATCTTATACTATTTTAATCTATACGGTTAAAATTTACGAATTATTAATTTATATCAAGTTATGTACGGACAAGTTAAAAATAAACTTTAATAGACAAGCAGGGAGCTGCTCCCAACAACCTATGACCACTATTCAATGACAATGATAATAACCAAATCAAAGTTTAAAAGTTGTTTAATAATCAAAGTACATAAAGTGAGCTTTATAATATTCAGTAATTATTACTTCTGATTTTCAAAGTTGTTAAAAATAATAAGTCGGAGAGATTTTATTTGTCACCCATGACTTAAAAGACTGAGCAAACTACTCTATTTAATTGAAATTATTTTATCAAAATATTTATTTATCACTCAAAAATTACTTTTAATCTTTAAAAAATTGAAAAAAAAAAAAGAATATGAGCTCGTCCCCAAAACGACTTAGTTTTACTAAAAGTGGTTTCCATTTGGCCAACAGGAGGGCATCATTTTTAGCAAAATTGAGCTTGGACTCATATTTCTTTTTTCCAAACAAAATATATTGTACAAAGAAAAAACATATATGAACCCAGACTCAGTCGGCCCCCAAAACAATGTAGTCCTGTCAAAAGCGGTACCTTCCTTTTAAATAAAGAGAAAAACATATATGAATCCGGACTCAGTCAGCCCCAAAACAATGTAGTTCTATCAAAAGCGGTACCTTCCTTTTAAATAAAGAGAAAAAGCTATATGGTGTAATGCTTTGCGTAATTACGTATAGAAATACTTTAAGAGGGCGTTGTTTTAATAAGTGATGCTAAAAATATAATTTATTTTTTATGAAATTAATATAATTTTGAGGCACTCCTACACCTAATTATATAGGATGTCATGCTATATAACATAACCCATTAAATGAATATGAATAATTTTTAATAAAACTATATCACAATTCACCTGAATCTGATTAAATAAATATTATTTTTAACATCGTTAAGAACGACCCTTAACGATCCTACGTAATTTACGCTTCCCAAGCGGTTGTTCACATACGAGGAGCCCAAAAAGTTGGGGGAGTTCTTGGGAGAGTCCCGGGGAGAGAAGGAAAGAAAGAAAGATTCGTAAGAAAGCAAGCGTATATGGAAACTCGCCCACTTTCTATAATTCGATGAATGAGAGAGAGAGAGCATCCGATGCCTATTTATATTGAGATCTTTGTTCCCTTGTGCAACAAAACCCTAATGTTGATAATCCACTGACATTGCTATGCTCACGCACTCCTCGATCGACCCATCCATCGATCGATCGAAACCCTAGGATCATCGAGCCATGATCAAAGGGGACGCGGCGTAGATGCACGTCTCTGGAGGAGTGCCGCTCGATCTCAACTGGTTCCTCCAACTCGCCTTCACCGCCTTCGTCATCGCCCTCGCGCTCCTCCACTTGGTCAAGAGCACCGCGTCCAAGTACTTCGAGGTCCACGCCGGTTTCGAATCCCCCGGTGACTGCCCCGTGCCCGGCCATCGTTCCGCCGCGATGCCCGGCCTCCTGGAGAGCGGGAATGCCTGCGCTCTTTGCGGCAACCCCGGAAGTAGGCGCTGTTCTGCTTGTAAGGCCGTTCGATACTGGTAATGTAATTCTGTGTTGTGGGTTTGCTATAATTTGCATTCGTACTGAGGTTTCTTAGTGCTGTAGGTCTTACGGATTTCTCTTAGTGTGTTATTCTTGTTCTGGTTTCAAAGCCAATTGTTTTTGGTTTTATTTGCATTGGTACTTGATTGATTCTGGCCGAAGATCTTATGGGTTTCCCTTGTTCTAGTCGTCCGTCGTTCTTTTTTCTTTTTTTTTTCCTTTTCCTTTTTGTGTTCTCGTGTTTTGGTTGCAAAGCGGTTTGATACAACAAATTTTTTATTTTGCATTATGTTTTTGCTATATTTGCCTTGGTACTCAATTATGAAAGGTCTTACGGATCTTACTTGTTTTCGTCATACTGTTGTTTGTCAACGGGTTTGTTCGGTTTTTTGGTTATGTTAAGATAAAGAGTGTGGTGAAATTTATTTGCAAGGGCAGAGATAAGTTTAGGTGTTATCTGTCATTATCCAAGATATTTCGTGGCTTGGGAATTTTAGCCATGTTGGTACGTTTATACTATTATGAATTTTTGATTAGTTCAAGTTGGTGTTTTTTTTAGCATATTAATAATCGTATAGGATCAGATTCAAGTGTACAACTCTGGGGCACTGTATGTTTGTGAATAGCTTCGTGTCTCAGTTAGCCGACTTTGAGCTAAGTATGTAGAATTTATTTGCAAACATAGCAGACACGTAATGGTTTTTTGAGTCTTCAGTACTGCCTTTCACCACCGGACAGTTTTTTAGTCCTCAATCTGCGGCCTTTTTTTTTTTGTGCATTTGAGACCTGTCTCTGTATTTAGTTTGCTCAAATGGTTTGTGTTTAAATCTTATCCACACCCTTTTTTGTTCCATTGTGCAGCTCGCCTTCTTGCCAGAAGGCACACTGGGGATCTGGGCACTCCAAAAAATGTCGGGAATTAGCTGCAAAAGGACCTGCAACATTGAACAATGGAAAGAAAAGGTTCATTGGAGATAATGGTAACATCGCACTGGTCCCTGCCCGGGGACATTCAAATAATTATAAGCTGCCAAAAAAGGTGGATGATTTTATCACTTCTATGCTACTCTCCTTTTCCCTTTTTTGTTGATTGGTGACCCTCCTCATGATTACAATATTAACCAAAAAATATATGAATAATGCACGCCTCTACTTCCAGATCCTTTTCCCCTATGATGAATTTGTACAACTTTTCAACTGGGACAAGCCAGGATTCCCACCTTGTGGGCTTTTAAATTGTGGAAACAGGTTAGTATAATATATTTTTGTTATAATATAAATGTTTGAATTTTTGAATGCTTTATTTTGCTTAAACTAATTGTAGAGCATGCATCCTTTCATATATGTAGCACATTAAACTTTACGTCTCTTGAAGAACTAATTATTTTTTCTGTCTATGCAGTTGCTTTGCTAATGTGGTTTTACAGTGTCTTGCATTTACTCGGCCACTTGTTGCGTACTTGTTAGAGAAAGGCCATCAAAGAGAATGTAAATACATAGGCCAGAACTTCTTAACCTTATCCTGCAAGCATTCAAATTTTTTTTTTTTTTTAACCCTCTGGTTTCTTTTTATTGTTCTTCAGGCAAGCGGAATGATTGGTGCTTCCTATGTGAATTCCAAAGACATGTTGAAAGGGCAAGCAGAAGTCCTCATCCATTTTCACCACTCAGTATTCTCTCCCGTTTGCCTAATATTGGTGGAAATTTTGGCTACGGAAAACAGGAGGACGCTCACGAGTTCATGAGGTTACTTGCGATTTTATTTTTTTGGAGGTTCTGCCTCCCCCACTGTAAATCACCTTTTCCAGAAATAACTTATTTATCATTTTTCTTTTCTTTTTTTAGGTTTGCCATTGATACAATGCAATCAGTGTGCCTTGATGAATTTGGGGGAGAAAAAGCTCTCCATCCTAGCGCTCAAGAGACATCTCTAATTCAACATATATTTGGCGGTCACCTCCAGTCTCAGGTATAATTTCCTAACAACAAGAAGGTTTATTTTCCATTGAACGCATAAGATTGTATGTGTTGTAGGAGTGCTATTGTTTCGAACCTGCTTTGTTTTCTACACTGGGGTGAACCTGGATGTAGTTTGTATGCTTTTCTCTATTTAACCAACAATACAGTTCATAACCTAGATGTAGTTTTTTTTTTGTTTTTCTCTATTTAATCAACAATAGAGTTCATCCTGCCGTTAACCTGAGCTTTCCCGCAAATTTTATCTGTGCTACAACTGACTGACGAAATTGCTCGTATATAAATCACAGCATGCATTGGCTGTCTGTGTCATGGTTGTCCTGTGAAATTGAAGTTCCCATTATTCTTAGACCGCTAATATAGATTCATTTTCGCTGAAGTTGTTATGTCTAACTAGTAACGGAATAGATTTGAATTGTCTGGTGATCTCACTTGGGGTTTTTTTTTTAGGTGTGAGGTGAAAGGAATATTTTGGGTCCAGCTGTTGTATAAGGCTTGTGTGGTTCTCGGCTTGGGGAGGCACATTAAAGGGGAGAGTTGTTTTTTGGGGCAAGTGAAGTGGGGCAAAAAACAGCTGTTGTTTGCGATTTTATGAATCTTGATTTCAATTATTTTTAAGTTATTTCCGTGGTTTTTCATTGGGTGTTTTATTGAGAGTCCTCACTTAGTTTATTTGAAGCTATGTTGATTAGAATTCAAGTTTTGAGTTGTTTCTTTTAACATTATGCCCAAGAAGTAGGTTCCTACTAGGATTGGTATGAAAGAGTAGAAAAATAGCTGTGGTTCATATTTCTAGCAGAGAATGACATGAATTTCTGCAATTGATTGCTTTTTATTTCCGTGTGGATTTCATGGGGCTGTCAGTCGATCTCCCACAAACCCCTGGTGGATCTTTTGTCCACAGCTGATGCTCAAAGAGCTATGACAATTTCCGAAGAATTTCTTTTTGTTGGTTTGATCTTCCATATTGTATGTGTTGCTGGTGCCCTGATGGTTTATACTGTTTTCCAGGTTATATGTTCACAATGCAATAAGACTTCAAATCAGTATGAAAATATGATGGATTTGACTGTTGAAATTCATGGAGATGCTGCATCATTGGAGGAGTGCTTAAATCAATTTACGGCTAGAGAATGGCTTCATGGAGAAAATATGTACAAATGTGATGGGTACTGATGCTTCTTTACTTCCAGAGTATTGAAATATGCGTTTTACAGTTATACTGGACTTCTTTATCTGTTTTATGATAGTAACTATATTTACCATATATGCGGAGAAGGCTTTAGGTAGTGTGTTTGAGGGATGTTTTGAGAACTTGGTTGATATGTAACATCCATGTCTTATCAAGCATGATTTACCACATTTTTTAGCAGTTCTTTAATAATAAGTGGAAGGTGATTGATGAGGTTCGAACTTTAAACCCTACTGAGAAGCAGGGAGTGATCAGTACATCTTCCTGGGCCTTCAGGCCCCTTCCCCTATCCCGCAGTTTGCTTTTTCTAAATAATTGGTAAGTATTTCAGCACAGGATTTTATAAAATAAGGTGAATGATGATTAGAAGACACTATGACCCTGTCGTAGCCTTTGCTTTACTTCATTTAGACTTTAAAATAAGTTTTCTAGTTAGACATTATGACATCAGAAAATGAGAATAAGGCAGTAGTTATAGCTTAGGATATGTTTTTCATCCACCGCTGGTAATGTGTAGTTTTTCACCGGCGGTGAACTACATGGTGCCACATATACTTGGAGTGTTTGGAAGTTGGTCATTATGGACAACAATTTTTTCCCCTCTATTCTTCCTCAACATCCTCCAGTTCATCATCATCATCGTTTATCATGACATCACTTTCTACAATTTAGGCTTAACCAAGTGAAGAAGTATTCGGGCATTCAACTGAAGGCGCTTGCGGCGCCCTTTCCTATGCAAGTGCCTAGCCAATGCTTGGGTGAGGATGCCACACCTGGGTCCAGTTGAGGCTCCAACACTAGGTGCTCCAGGCAAGCACTGTTTATAACACTGCGGTACACTTGTTTGGTGACGAGTAGAATTATCCATTCCTTAATGGTTAACAAAGCATGTACCTATTACCACCCGCAACCCGTGGGTACCTGCATGTTCACTACCTTGTCTAGTGGGCTACTCAAGAAAGGCCTACTATTTATTGTCCAATGCAAAGATAGAGCCTTGAGCCCTGATAGGTTTATGGTGGTTTTCTTTCAGGACAGTTGGGATGTGGTGGCACAGGATTTGCTGAGGGTCTTTTATGTGTTTTATCTGAATTCTGTGGTTGGGAAGAATGTGAATGTGGCTTTTATTACTTCTCTTTCCAGAGAGCAGGGATGAGTTTTATTGAAATTTCTATTAACCACTAGCCGCAATATTTATGCTATTGCAGCTACTGTTAGTTGATGGTTGTATACTTTTTATCCGTTAACTGTCTTATTACTGAGTAGTTCGGCTGAATACTATTGATACACATACATGTGTCATAAATGTGCATGGGGAAGCAGAGGATGACCAAATTAACTCTTTACTCATTCCCTTCGAGAAAAATATGAGGCTTTTATGCTTGCTTATTATGTTTAGTGCAAATTTGATCTCCATTACTAGAATTTAAATTTTGATTCAGCTTTCGTATACGCCAGCCTTTAGTGCTTTCTCTAACATTTTCTGTCCATGCTATGCATTCATTGAAATCTAATGTAATTTTCACAACAGAAAAAATTTATGCTTTCTGACTGGTCACTTCATAATAGTTTCATTTTTGTTATTTTCTGCAGATGCAATGATTATGTCAAGGCATCAAAGTGTCTGACTGTCCGACGAGCTCCAAATGTTCTTACTATTGCTCTTAAAAGATTTCAGGTCCAAGCTTCACTTTCATTTTGTTCCATTTTTATTCCTTTTTTGTGTGAATTAAACTTTCATATCAACATAGGGTGAGAATTTGTTCAAAATCTTGGGAGGTAATGCAATATCATATGCTTGAACAGTGACAGGCATGCTTCCTTTTAATTTTTCTAACTTTTTATTTATTTTTAATTTTTGGTTTTTGTTTAAAAGGCTCCTTTACTTGTAACATTGCGCTCCTCCACAGTTGTTATTATTCTCAAAACATTCATTGAATATTTTTACAGACTGGGCGGTTTGGGAAACTGAACAAAAGAGTATCTTTCCCTGAGACTTTGAATCTTACCCCTTACATGAGCGAACCAGGAGATGGTACAGATGTTTACAAGCTTTATGCTGTTGTTGTACATGTGGATATGCTGAATGCATCATATTTTGGTCATTACATTTGCTTCATCAGGGATTTTAGGGGAAACTGGTACAGAATAGATGATGACAAGGTACCTCTCTCTTCCCTCTCACTCTCAGAGTAGACACTTCTTAGTTCAATGATGCTTTGAGAATATCAGCATTTTCTGTAAATTTCATTTATGCAAAATAACATTAGGCCTGTTCATTTGTTTAAATATCATTCTGGAGTTTTGAAATTCTAATATCTTTTCTCAAGCCATTGGACATACGAAGGAGTTTTATGTTCAAGTCTTCATTACCGAGGACTTAATGCTGTTATGCACATTTATGCGCTGTAACTCACTTGCCTCACCTCATTTACCCCTTTACTCAGGTAAGTATGGTTGACTTGGAGGAAGTACTTTCCCAGGGTGCCTACATGGTATTATACAGCAGGTAGCCTTTTCTTACAATAATTTTTTTGTTTTTAATTGTTTTCTTTTCAACTTCATTGCTGATAGGTCTATGGCTTTATGTACTCTATGTGTGATTCATACTGTTCGTTTGTTTTAATCTGGTCTATAATGGTATACTTGTCTAGTTAGACACAACCCATTTGATCTAGATATCTGTGCAAATGGAGCTATTGAAAAGACTGCATTTAAATGGTTTGCTGAAGGGCTTACGAGGCCATGAATTCGTGGGGGTGTTGGGTTGAGTTGTTTTTGCTTATGACCTTGGCTTGATGGCACTATGATCTCTGAGGAATAGCATTGAGACAAGTAAACTGCCATGATTTGGTTGTATCAGTTTATGTCATGGGCTTCAAAGGGGTGCACAACAAAGAGTTTGGTTAGGCCCCTCTAGGTATTGCCCCCGCCAGTAGGTAAGAGGAACATGGTTGTATTCCTTCTATCCTCTTCTACCAAACAGGGAAAAAGTACCGTAATATTATTCTTGTCAGGTTTTTTTTAACAAAATTAAGACAATTTGAGTTGGTTAACGCCCAACTCAGATTGTGAGATGTATGCCAATACAGAGTGAATAAAGTTGGCGGTCTTCCATATTTGTGCTCTTTGATATAGCTGCCTCATCTATAAGTCACCATTTATTTAAAATTATTGTATTCATCTGTTGTTATTCAGGATCTCCGCACGGCCATCTTCTCTGATTACAAGGGAACCTTCAGAGAAAGAGGAGCAGCAAACGGTTGAAATAGTCCCTCAAGAACCCTGCGCAGCACCTCTTGTTGAATGTGTCACTGCTGCGGAGTCTAGTTGTGTCATTAACAATTCCAAGTTAGCTTCTCCAAACAGTGATCATTGTTTAAACCTTTCCAGCACCGAAGAAAATAATTCTGAAAGTCTAGATTTCGTGTTGGGTTCAGAAGATACTGAAGCTTGTGGGGATGAAAACTGTGAAGCAGAGGAAATGGCTTCTGATGTTGATCATGCTCTCGATGACAAGGTGATCAGACCTGATACAGAAGCGGCATGTGGTTTAACTGAGAGACCTATCCCCACTCAGGTTCTTGTTCTTGAAAACGGCAGAAAATCTCACGGTGGCTGCTTAAGCCCAGCTAAAGAAGAATCTAGCTAAGGTGGAGTCTCTCAGGTTGAATAATATGCTGCACTCCCATGCGGAAAACCTGGAGAAGGTTGAGAAAATGGCTGGAGAAGAGTCCCCCACTCAAGTAAAGTTGAAGCCGCTATTTTCTCCTGGTTTCCTTGCAAAGCGTCCGCGGGACAAATTTACCAAGGAAGATGGGAACGACGCAACAGAATGTAATGGATACAGAAATCTCCAAATAAATGGTGAGAAGAAGGTTGGTGCAGAGGTAAATTCCGATTGCAGCCGTCTATCTTCTCCTACTTCGATTAGGTAATGCACCTCGTAGTGGCGTTGGATCGTCTTCTACTAAACGTAGTGACTATGATGCATGCATTGTGTGGGCATTGAAAGGATTATCTAGCGGTAGCGACACAATCTTGAACTGAAGATGCAATTGATGATCATGAAAAAGAGAAGGGATGTAATTATGATTTTTGTTCATTGATGTCTATCGAAGGCAAAACGGCCAGTAAGATCATTTTGAGGTGAATTTAACTTGTTTAGATGGATCAGGATGTTTGTGCGAAACAATGGGTTATATTGCACTGAATTTATGATATTTATGGTACATTAGTTCAACATTTAAATTTTTTTTTTTTTTTTCAAAATTTTGGTATGATCTCATTACCAGAAAAGACTGTTGATTACAGGCTCTATCTGTAGCTATGTTTGGTGGTCTTGTGGCCCTCCCCACCCCCTAAAAATAAATAAATAAACAGGTTGAATATATGAAAATGTGAACTTGGAAACTTTGGAGAGTTGGAATAGACTTTTGAAGAATGTACAGAAATTGCGTTCTTCTTTTTTTTTTTTTAATGGTTAGTCTCCCCTAAAACAAATGGAGTGAAAATAACTAGTTGCTTCAGGATGGCAGTACTAACAATGTATTATAAAATCAAGAGTTTGAACCCATAAGTTGAGCTTTGTCGTAAGATTATAGGCTGAAAATGTCATTATTTTGTTATAAATGAGATCCATTCGTTTAATAAAACAATGCCGTTTCAAGATACGACTCACATACGATTTTATTCTCAAAAGTTATCATTACGGAATATTCATAGGTTGACATCTGGTGTATTCAAGAAATCCAGACAGTGGACCGACGTTGGAAGAAGACGTCATTTATCTGAGTGGTAGAACAAATTCATAAGCCGACAGGAAAATTTGACAAACTTCAGTTACTATTGTTGTACTCATCACTATATAGAACCTTTGACATGCTAAAAATTATTTGTCTAATAATTTGTGACATCACATGCTACTTCATCTCTGACTTCTGATAGTTTGGTGTCAATGTTTTCAAAGTGAAACAAGTTAGGTTTTTTGTTGGTAAGACAGTGTGATGATTGGCATATCCTTTGGTGCCATGTATTTTTAATTTACCTAATTTAAGTGATTAGTAGTAATTACTCAAACTCGAAGATTAAAGCTCAATTTATAAGTATGCTATTTTATTATCAAAAGGGAAAAAATTGGAATATTTTTTAACTTTTCATCTCACACAAGGCTTTCACTGTATCAAAGAAGACTTGTTTGGGATCACACACTTTTAATTAGTTCTCTTTGAAAAGTTATTCTCATACAAATATATTTTAGAAGTGCAGTTCTATGCTTTTGAAAAAGTTACTTTGATGTCGAGTAAATTTTAAAAACAGTTTCTCAAATAAGCTTTAATTTCAGAACTTATTCGAATAATTGTTTTGAAGCTCAAAGCGAACTTTTTCATAATCTGACAATGAGTAATTTTCCTTTTATTAAAAAATGATTTCAACTTCAAAATAGCTACGAAATCAGCTTCAATCAGAGATAATTGGGGAAAAAAACTAGGAATCCCTCAAAATCAAATCAAATTTTCAAGAAGAGAAATTTGTCAAAAAAAAAAAAAAACCCTACACATATATCAAGAGAGTTTTTAGAAGAAGAAAATCTAAAAAAGAAAGTGTATTTAATTATGGTGCCTTAAATGCACCTCTCGAACACTTGTGACAAAGAAGAACCAACTACCTGCTTACCAAAAAAGAGAACCCCACACAGTGATATTTCCATTCCATCACATGAATGCACCAACAAAAGTTTCTCCTTAAATGAAAATATAAATATTTAATAGGAACAGTGAGCATTGGTTGGTCTCTATCTTACTTTGTATGATGGAAGTTAAAGGTTGGAGTTTCCACTAAATTATATTGAAATACTTGTCGGTTCATTTCTCTTTTTTTATGTCATTAGCCTCTCTTGTAACCAAGAATTAATATCTAAATTCGAAACAGACTCTCCATCCCTTCAATGCTTGTCCTCCACCAGTTCCTCGATAATTAGGCTCACGTCCGAAATTTGTTAATTTCAACCGTATACATTGAAAGAACGCAAAATAATAAGAAACATATTCAATTTTATTCGATTTTTAGGATATCCTTGACTTTATCAAAAGAGTGAGGGTTTTAAGATAATTCTAATGGTATGGATGTGTTCAGATATTTCACTATTTATATGGAAAACATAAGCATTATCCGATTGTCTGAAAACTCATAAGTTTCCTTTTATAATTCGTGTTCTCTTAATTTGTACGGTTAAAATTTATAAATTTTGGACATACACGATATTATCGAGAGATGAACACTGGGACAAATACTCGGGAAAAAAAAAAAAAGGACAAGCATTTAATCACACAAGTTTTCCATAACTGAGGAAAAGAAAATAAAATCCAACCTTTACCTAAAGGAGGAACAACAAAATGCACCATGGACCGAATAAAATACATGAATGTTATACTTATCACTACTCTCTTTCTGATAAGTTTAAAATTATGGTCCCAAATAATTCAATTGAAGCTATTTTGAAGAAGAAAATGTACAACTCTTAGTCATTTTGCGCCACGTGTACTTCACTGGTCTGGTCTCATTGGGCAACATAGTGGGACCAAATAACTCAATAAAGCACATTTTACATAACGTTGTGAATGGGTCTTTAGTTTAATGATGGGTGTGAGAAAGGGTCGAGGGGGTTGAGACTGTCGGTAGGATGTATATTTTCCGACTTATTTTATTTTATTTTATTTTCAAAATATTCATTAGCAGTTTTATCTCTGTGTGTAGTGTAAACTGAAATAATAGAGGAAAGATGTAGGGGTTCCAAGGAGCGAGGGCATTTGATTTAAGCATCTATTTATGGGTTCACCATTCCGGCCCTTTTTTTTAGCATTTCACCTAAGAAAACAATAATAACAAAAAGAAATGCAAAATCAACTTAGTTGAGTGGTTGACTTGTAAAACCTAAATTCTTAGAAAATCCTTGGGCTTCTGATGTAAATCAAATCTTAGAGTAATACTACTTGTACCTCCTTCACACTACCTTCATATCGAAATGGTGATGTGGCCGAATATGTGCGATACTTTTTTAGTGGTATTTTGATCAAATAACAATACAGAAGCCACATATATTCTGTCACGGTGGCCACTATCGGTGGGAAGGTTGTGTAAATGATGTATATGCAGTATTACTTCAAATATTATTACGTACTTCATGTAAATTTCAAATATTCTGAATAACATAAGTAAGCAATTCTAAAAGTGACTTGAAATGTCTTGAGTAGCTATGAAGCAATATACTTATTTAGAAGGGTAAATTCTATTGAAGTTAGTGAGCTTTAAGGGTTGTCTCGAGACGGTCACTAAATTTAAATTTGTCTCATTCTCAATACTGAATTTTTATAATGTCACAAATTGATCATTTTTTATTGAAGTCTCTTCGATGGGTGAACTAGTTCTTCTTCATTTCTTCTATCAATTTTTCTCCCCTTTCACTCTCCAACTCATTTTGAAGCCATTTTAAAGTAATTTTAACTGTATGAATTGAGATAACATTCAAAAGTACATTAGTATTATCGATTTTCATGAGATCTACGAATGATGAACATATTTATCATAAGCATTAAAAATTTAATATAGTTTGCCTATTATTTTCTTAATATTCAATGCTTGTGATTAATATGCTTAATATTTTTAAATCTCACAAAAATTGATAAGTTTAGATATTTTTAAATATTATCTCAAGTCCGTGTCATTAAAATTACTTAAAATTGGCTCCAAAATGATTAAGAGAGTAAAAGTGAAAAATAAATTGATAGATTAAATGGAGAGGAACCGGCTCCCTTTTGAGAAGACTCAACGGTAATAGTGGAATTATAACTTTATGAAAGTTCCGTATGAAAAATAAGGAAAATTAAAATGTAATGATCATCTTAAGATAATCTTCAAAGTTTAATGACCTTGCATGAGATTTATCCTATTTAGAGGGGTGAAAGTGCATTTAAATTTTAAATTAAGTTAAATACCCTAAGCAGTGTAAACGCCCCGCCTGCATAATTTTTCAGTATCCAAGCAGGTGGAGCCCACTCACCTATCAAGTTATGATTTCTTCTCACACATCCCCAACCTTCAAATAAGCTTAATTATATGTTTATTGTTTTTAACCAGACACATCGTAAGTTTGAAAATAATTTTATTTGATTAAAAATGTGTCATCCTCTTAAAATAATTTATGAAAATGAAACACGCCTGTGCTTAGTTATAAATATAAAGGAATTTTAATTTTTATATTTGTTATGATGTTGTGCTTTTGGACGAAATTGTTCGGACCAAAGGACAAAAGAAAAAGATGGAGGGACCTCATCTTAATCCCTTCAAAGATTACACCTAAGCACTTCCACCTTTAACACAAGTCAATTACACAATAATTGTTGCAAATCCACAAGCTAATTTTGACCAGCTCATCATCATCCGTTTATCCCCCCAATGTACTAAAATTAATCATTCCAAGCTCTATATTAATTTATTAGATATTTACCTTTGTATTCAAGTAGTGTCACTTGACATTAAGAGTTGAATCACATGATACATTAAGCTGGACCTTTCACTTTATAATAGTCACATAAGCTAACTTAGACCTATCTCGCATAAAACTAATCATTTTAAATTACATGATTCTTTCTTTAATGACCGATGAGTTTACCCGTAAATTATATAATTATTTTCGAATCCAAGTACTGATTGCTTCATATTGATGAAATAAGTACTTATGAAAGTGCAAGGTAAGAGACACTTATTTACTCCCTTTTCAAATGTGCTTAGGAAATCTCTTTTATATATATATATATATTAGGATTTAATTCATACACCAGATAATTGGATGAGTTTCAAACACTATAGTCTTCCTATTTATTTATTTAATTTGAAGGAATCAAAACTAGCATGGGAAAAGATTTTAAAAGGTACAATTTGGTCCTCCTTTATTCTTTACTCCCCCAACCTTTTCTTTTTGCTTTAAAGTTCTTCAGTTCTCAGAGCAATATTATAACAATGAAGAATACAATTATTGCTGTTATTATAATGTCACTGTGATTTTATTATTTGAACTTGACAAAGTAAAACAACACTCACTGATCTGGTTGTTTGAGCATTTTAATTTTCCCGTATAAACTGAAAGAATGATGAAAAAGGAACTAACGTGTGGGTGAGAGCGAGAGGGAGAGAGAGAGAGCCTATTTCTTCCCATTGTTACAGTGGAGTTGGGGACGATCGAGGCTCCTTTGAGAATTAGGTTATGCATTGTCTGTGTTTGTTCTTCTTCTCACTGACATTATTTTGTTTTGGTTCCACCAATTCTGTATTACTACTATTTTATCCGATACATCACTCTAGTGTTGTCTGATCTTGTTCATCTCTTCTTTCATGTTCTCCATGTCAAATCCTATGACTTTGAAAACTCTCCTCTAGAATTTCTGGGTTTGTTAGAGTTTGGACTCTCACTCTAGTCAAGTTATATCCAGCTCTTTCTCTGTGGCACTTCTTGTTTGTGAGCGTTTCTTTCCGCATTGCGTGATTCTTATTCATTTTTCTTCTTTTAGTTTTTTACACTTCATCTGGTTTCTGTTGACAGATTCTAAGATAAAATGAGGATTTTGGAGCCCTGGCTTTTCTGAGTGTTACCCATATGGTGTTAGGGTTTTACTGCTGCGAATGGGTAGATACCTTTCTTCGAAATGGTGCTTTCAGATGTTGGGTATTTTTGTAGAATGAACGTTTGAGAGTGCAAAGAATCTCCGACAGTGTTCTCATTTGGCTTATTCCTCCTGCTACGTTAGGATGGAGAACATTGAAGAATTTGGTTTCTTTCAGGTTTTCGTAGGGATCCATAGTTTTTGGCTGTGTGAAATGGGTGTTCTTAATTTCTTCATTTGAGATCTGGGCTGTGAAAACTGTGTGTGTATGTTGGGAGATTTGATGTTTTTGGCTCTTGGGTTGTGTGGGTTTTAAAAAATTGTCTGCTGTGAGTCTAAAAGCTCGGCAGTGGAAATGGCTCCAAGGTTAGGCTTCTTGTTTGGGTGGGGAAAGGGTAGTAGTAGAAAGGGGACACCAGTGGTAGTGACAATGGAGAACCCTAATTACTCAGTTGTAGAGATCAATGCCCCTGATACTGCATTCCATCCGGTCAACAAGGACCGGGGTAAGAGTGCTCGGCAAGTCACATGGGTCTTGCTTCTCAAGGCTCATCGTGCAGTCGGTTGTGTTGCTTGGCTCGCGACTGTCCTCTGGACACTACTTGGGGCCATTAAGAAGAGATTAGTCTTCGGACAAGGAGTCGCTATGGAGAACGAGAAGATGGATAAGGGGAAGTATCTGTTCAAAGTCATCAAAGTGTTCTTAGTCATTTCCTTGATAATTCTGGGGTTTGAGGTTGTGGCTTTTTTGAAAGGTTGGCATTATTTCCAGACTCCCAATTTGTACATCCCCAGGACTTCAGATTTCCAAGGGTTGCTCCACATGTTATATGTTGCTTGGTTGGCATTTCGGGCCTGATTACATTGCACCCCTCATTCAAGCTCTCTCCAATTTCTGTGTTGTTCTCTTCATTATCCAATCCGCAGATCGGATGATCCTTTGCTTAGGCTGCTTTTGGATAAAATACAAGAAGATAAAACCCAGATTCGAAGGGGATCCATTCAAGCTGGATGATGAAGAGGGGTCAAGCCGTGACTACCCCATGGTTCTTGTTCAAATCCCAATGTGTAATGAGAGAGAGGTAAACAAAAAAAAAATTTAAAATTCACCCTTTGCCTCTCTCTCTCTCTCTCTCTCACACACACACACAATCGCACACTACTCCTTTCCTCTTCTTTTAATTTCTGTTTAATTTTCTCCCTCTTGTCATGCCTTTTCCATTTGATAGTTGGCAAGTGTGTCTCTTCAAAAATTCTGCTCCAGGGAATAAATAGCAACAGAGTTGCATAATCTGAGTGTTAAGATTGGTTTATTTGGGACTTGTCACGACCTTTGAAAAATATAGCACATAAATATTATAAGTCTGCATTATTTTGACACAGAACAAGGATATACTGGAGTTGTATATTGATATTTTCAGTTCATTCGCAATCTTGATGTACAACTTCTCTCCATTGGTGTGATACAGGTATACGAGCAGTCCATTTCCGCTGCCTGCCAAATAGATTGGCCGAGAGACCGTTTACTCATACAAGTTCTTGATGACTCTGATGACGAGAGCATTCAGTGGCTAATCAAGGAAGAGGTTTCTAAATGGAGCCAAAGGGGTATCAACGTAATATACCGGCATCGCTTGATTAGGACTGGTTACAAAGCTGGAAATCTGAAGTCTGCAATGAGTTGTGATTATGTTAAGGGTTACGAATTTGTTGCGATTTTTGACGCTGACTTCCAACCAAATCCAGATTTTCTTAAGCAGACTATTCCACATTTTAAGGTGGAAAAAATTTTTGTTATCTTACCATGAATATCCAAAACTGCCATCTTATAGACGTTGTTATTTACCCTGTGTTTTTTTGTGTTCATTCTGTAGGACAATGCTGAATTGGGTTTGGTCCAGGCTAGATGGGGTTTTGTGAACAAGGATGAGAATTTGTTGACTCGACTCCAAAACATTAACTTATCGTTCCATTTTGAGGTGGAACAGCAGGTTAATGGGGTATTCCTTAATTTCTTTGGGTTCAATGGAACTGCTGGTGTTTGGAGGATCAAAGCGCTGGAGGAGTCCGGCGGGTGGCTTGAAAGGACCACTGTAGAGGATATGGATATAGCTGTTCGTGCTCATCTTAATGGTTGGAAATTCATATTCCTTAATGATGTTAAGGTATCACTAGCTATTGGGCTTGATATCCTACTAAAAGTATAGGGATATAAAATTTGTTGGCTTATGTTGAACAACCAGCCTTGTGATTAGCTTAATTACAAATGCTAGGAACAGTCAGCTGTGCTAAATATAAATATAAATTCAAGAATAATTTTAAAAATAAGTTAAACGATGAATTTGAATTATCCAGATTCATTTAGGAATTATTCAAAATAAATGGAGAGAGATTATCCCTAGTGACCCCCAGAAATTGTGAATGGTAAATTTTGTGTATGGTTGTGTTTTAGTCGAAGTTCTCTTTATTCTTCTAAGAAAACTAAGAAATTTTCTCAATGTCTGATGTTTTAAAATGAAATGCAGGTCCTATGTGAAGTTCCCGAGTCATATGAAGCTTACAAGAAGCAGCAACATAGGTGGCATTCTGGTCCTATGCAGCTTCTCCGATTGTGCCTTCCAGCAATCATAACTTCTAAGGTGCATCCAATACTTTTTAAGCATTTTCATGCCTTTAGATATGTTTTTTTCTAGATAAATCTCTGGACGCACTTTAATGCTCAAATGCTGCAGGTATCAATATGGAAAAAAGCAAACTTGATACTCCTATTCTTCCTGTTGAGGAAACTTATCCTTCCATTCTATTCTTTCACATTATTCTGCGTAATTCTTCCGCTGACCATGTTCGTCCCTGAGGCTGAGCTCCCTGTTTGGGTCATTTGTTATGTGCCTGTTTTTATGTCATTTCTCAACATTCTTCCATCCCCCAAATCCATCCCGTTCATCATTCCTTACCTCCTATTTGAAAACACAATGTCCGTGACTAAATTCAACGCAATGGTATCCGGTTTGTTCCAGTTGGGCGGCTCTTATGAGTGGATTGTCACTAAGAAGGCTGGCAGGTCATCAGAATCCGACTTGCTTGCTGTTCCCGAGAGAGAATCAAAGAACGCAAACCAACCGCATATATCCAGAGGAGGTTCTGAGAGTGAGCTCTTGGAGCTGAATCGATCAAATGAACTTCCACAACCAGTGAAGAAAGTCAACAAGATATGCCGAAAAGAGATTGCTCTTGCACTCCTCCTCCTCACTGCTTCTGTCAGGAGTCTGTTATCTGCACAAGGTGTACACTTCTATTTCTTGCTATTCCAAGGAGTGACTTTCCTCCTTGTAGGGCTTGACCTGATTGGGGAACAAATGAGTTAGCGATGCGTGAAAGCATGAATGCAGAACCATCCCATCTGCATGAACTTGGTCAATATGGTTTGCAGCAGGGAAATTCATGTTGACAGCTGGGAAATAATGGCAATTCAATCTGTTTTGCCTTGCGAATGGCAACGATAGGGGGTACACTTCCATTCCATTTAATAAAAAATAGCTTTAATTATATTTGAACTGAAGAGTATAAAGCATTATCTCGTTACGCCACGGTCACCCAGGAGTTATTGATCATTGTGTTGTTGTTACTGATAGAGCAGATTCATCTATTCCTTCATTTCCCTCGATTTTTATTTTCTTTTTCCTTTTAAATTTGGTTTCATATGCATGCTTGGGGTATTGTGATTTGGTCTTGTAAGTCGTAGATCCAACTCATATATTGTAATGATGGGAGAATACCTAAAGGATGAGCTTGCTTTCTTGCTTTCGGATTCCTACTTAATAGTAAAATTTGTTCTTATTCTACTCTACCCTCGAGTTTTTTTTTGCAAGATACACTGTTCTCTCCTTACGAGTTCTGGTTCACTCTTCACACTGCAAGTTAAAGGTAGTGTCTGATTTGAGGGCCCACTGATCAATGCCTGAGTTGTGAGGATGGAGCTTTTGCTGAATAGTATTAGGAGGACAGAGCATCCCTCTTGGGTCCACTCCATTGAAATTTGGTTGTGGAAAGTAATGAAAATGGGAAGTCTTTGATTTTGACGTCCCACCTTCCTTGCGTCTTCCCCATTACATGTCCATTATGTTGGACATAGTTTTAAGTTCAGAATGAATGCATGAAACTGGTCCAAGTCACCCAACCATGCATGTTACACTTGTCTTGTGCATCTGATGAAAAAAAAAAAAAAAGACTCTTAAATATGCTAGTAGGGTATGTTATAAGCTCCTTTTGATGGCTTGTGTCCATGGAGGGTGTTGTGTTTGCAAGGTGGCTCCTTCTATGATAGCGAAAATTCTAGATGCATGGGGATGAAATTGCTGCAAATGTCTCTATGGATGAGAAAAATGTTGTGGTGGATTGATGAGGACTAACCCACCCTCCCTTCCTGCACGCACCTGTCATCCTACTTTTATTATATGAGAGTTGCTGCTGTTAGTCTACATTACCATATGGTTCCTCCAGATCTTCATGTTGCCCATTCCGGGCCTTAGGACGTCAATCGGCTCAAAGAAGGCCTGTGAATATACAAAGTTATTTTGGGGTCTTCCACTGTTATTTTTGAGCAAAAGAGGCCATCTTGGTGCAGTGCAAAGCACGTTAAGGCAAATATGAGGACTATACACCCTCAATTCGGCCTCACCCGGCCCAGTATGTGCTGGCAGGCCTATAGTACTTGCCTAACCCCACCCAGGGCCATGATTTCGCCAGTATCTGGCTTGGTTGGGCTCAAAATGGGACTTTGGGTACAAATTGGGTCTGACTAGGCATGAAGTGAACCTAATTGGACACGAATTGGGCCTCAAGCGGTCAAATTGGGCACCAATTGGGTCAGGGTGGGGCAAATTAGGACTTTGTTGGCCAGAATTGCCCCAGGTTGGGGATGAATTGGGTCTAGATGGACTAGAATTGGGCCTCTGCTAGCATGAATTGCGCCTGGTTGGAGGCAAATTAGGCCTTTGTTGGCAAGAATTGGACCCGGGTGGGATAAATTGGGCCTTATTTGGCGTGAATTGGGCATGAATTTGACCTTGATGGGCTCTAATTGGGCCTTTCCGGGGGAGCTAATTGGGCCTGAGTTTGAATCTATTGGGCCTCGTTGGGCTTGCATTGGGCCTCCATTGGCATGAATTGGGCCTGGGGAGGAGGAATTAGGCCTTTGTTGGCAAGAATTGAGCTAGCTTGGGGATGAATTGTCTGGTTGGGCTAGAATTGGGTCTTTGTGGACACAGGATGAGCCTGGGCGTAGACAAATTGGGCCTCATTTGGCATAAATTAGACCTTGATGGGATAGAATTGGGTCTGGTTGGACTGGAATTAGGAATGGGTGCAGACGAATTGGACCTGGTCGACATAAATCGGGCCTGGTTGGGCACAGCTTGAGCCAGTTGTCGGATGAATTTGGCCTTCGTGAGGTCACTGGTACGGCCGTAACATTGATTTATTGACATCCGTCAAGGCTCTAGTTAGGAAAAATATAGGCTTTCCCCATCGGTTGACCACGGTGACTATAGGATTCGCCGGTTTAATAATTCCTATAAGTCATAACACTTGCTAATGGTGGTCTTCTGGCCGGTGCCAACCAATTGACGATATTTACCTCTGAAAACCATAATTGCAATCGTTACTAATAACACCCATACCTTTTACTACAATGCAAAGAGCACGCAATCCATGACATCCATCCAATTAAATATTAGTTGATCGTTTTACTCGATATTATTTCTTTTATGAAAATATTGAAAAAAAAATGAAAATTGCATAAACAAAATAGCCCTAATCCCGCCAACCCATTAGTGTGATATAACCCACTCGGTCGCCACCTCTAGGAACAAATTAAGAATCAATAGGGACAAGAAAACGGGATAAAATGTCGCCGTGCACAGGAAGTACATCTCCCTTTCCATACCATTCTCTTTTGGGAAAAAAGAAAAAGAAAATTCAACTCATGCACGCTACACAGACATCGCCATCCAAACTTCACCAAGCAAGTTAAACACAGCCAATACTGACCAATCGACGCTAACAATCTACTCGAGAATCATCAATCATACAGGAAGATTCATGGAACGTCGCGTGCATCTATTCTATCTACAAGTGAAACAGCTCCTAGGTGGAGTAGAATTCATGCACTCACTTAAGCCAAAGGCAAAGAGGACCGCATCAAATGCTACCGTGATCCTTTCAGCATGTTTATAGTCAGCAAAATGAAATAAATAGAGAACTGAGTAATCGTTCCATGAGAATGAAATAGGGAAGGACCACACATGTCCATAAACCATAAGTGGAATGGATATTCTTTTGTCTAGCCAAAGTAGAGTCTACAATAAAATAGCTATTCCAAGCTCCAAAATGAACTGAACAAGACAATAGCTACTCCATAGAGACACCAAGAGTAGAATTACCAAGTTTCCAACACGCGGCAGAAAACTGCATCTGCATTTTTCTTCATTTTCCACTCTACAAAACACCTAGAAATATCTACCAAACAGAAGACGAACAAGATCCTGATGCATTTGTTTACTCAGGTCTTCAATTTCAAGAAAGGGAAATATGGAAGAGGCACACCAAATTAGCAAGTAGGACCTTTTCGTATCGCATGAAAGGAAGCTTTGGAGCGTTTGTGCAATGGGAGCATGCTGGCCCCTGTTATGAAGTGCATAGGAAGTTGAAACAAATCGAATGCATAAGACACCCCAAGGAAAATTCAGATGACTAAGCCAACTGAACAAATTGACATGAAGGTTCTTAGGCTGAATCAACCATGATGGTTAACAATGCTAAAAACACAGCACTGCAAATAGACCAAAACCAGCACCCAATGATTCATGTCACCCTCTTCATAAATAGTTCATTCACCGTTAGTTAGAACATACGAATACAAATGAGCTTATCACCATCATTCCAACAAATTATGGGGGCAATAGAACACTCAGGAAGCAGAATCTATTCATGCAATGAACAGGAAGGAATTGATTTCAATTACTGGCCGGTCCGAATAACAATAGCTTTGGCTATTATTGAATTTGGCGCATTTGAGGACCCAGAAATTGGGAGTCGAAGATCATAAAAGCAAGACAATACTTCCCCAAGACTAGCTCTCTCTGGTTAGGAGACCATCAACCAATGAAGCTTTCCAGCAAAAAGATCCCTTCAACGGGAAAGCTCTACCAGCTAGTAGTAGCAATCACAAAGTCAGAGAACAGAGCATCACAGGAAAAGGGTAAATAATTAGTCACTGTAAGAAGTTATTTATGGCAAAGACTTCCCCTCCCCTCTATTTTTTCTAGGGTCTATTTTGAACCAATGATTTTGGCAGGGAGAAAAAACAGATAGCATTCAACTTGTATTCTTTCTAACACAGTAGGGGAAATGAAGATTTATTCAAATATTAACTTTTGATAAAATCTCAATTACCTTTCTAAAAAAAGTTTGCATGCATCAGATGTTGACAGCAAAACCAAATTAAGGTAATTTGAAAAAAGAAAAGATAATTTGCAATAGATAAAGCATAAACCGTACCAAACTGCAAATTGACACCAACTTATTTTTAATCCTTCAGAGAGTTTTAAAACAGTGGAAACACAGTCCACTGCAGAAACAAAATGAGTTTAAAGGTGCGCTCCAAAACCCCAACCTCTGTAGAACAGATTATGTACCTTTCAGAAGTGTTCGAAGCTGCTCAACCCTTCTAAGCTATATAAAGGAACCGCAAATAATATATTTGGAGGGCGCAGCACAGGAAGAGAGAGACAGACAAAGAAGCACAGAACTAGGGCGAAGCCGGCTGGGACCCACATTTAATCAAAACTGAAGACTTATAGCAGAGCAGCGAAGTAGAAACCCACAGGAAGTGTGGAAGCACATAACCAATGAAGCAGAACCAGTAGACACCTCAGAAAAAAAATAAAAAATAAAAAAACATGAAAAAATCTTCAGCAGCAATCTTTATCTCCTAATAATTACTTATAAGTACCTTGAGAACCTTAAATCCAGACGCAAATACAGCTATTCCACAGACGATAGAGAAATACGAAACATAACAATAGAGTCGATAGAAAACTTATCCAAATTCAAGAGTCGAGGCTGCGGGCGACGCCCAATTTAAAAATGCAGTATTGAGGTCCAAGCATACTAAACACACACAATCCCAGTATCTTCTAAATTAGTAACTGACTTCCGAAAACTTAGCTCCTGCTACGACGGCGATCCCTCAGGCCATTTCTGCAAAATCAGGAGTAAAAGAAAATTCAAAATAGGTTATTATGAAAAACAAACTTTTCAAAACAAAAAAAAAAAAAAAAAAAAAAGAATCTTAACAACCATACTGCAAACAGCCCTATTATCCACTCATCCAAACCCGCTCAAAAAGATGATGGCCAAGTGGCTGTAGGCAGTATAGCACTCAAATAAGCTAGGATAAGCATCAGCTCTCCACCCACATTAGTTTCCCTTTCTCACTAAAGAGCCTGAAGCTGGCAGAATAGCTGAATTGTAAGCACAGCGATATGAACACTATTTAATGCTGAAAGAAGGCAGGCATCTAATCGTATCTCAGAAGTGCTCTAACCTCAATATAGTTCCTCATAAAGCAGATGACTCATTCATCTTTACATCCCCCCCCCCCAGCTCTTTTCTCTCTCTCCAGGAGGAGGGACAGCATAAAAAAATTTAAAAATCCTGAGATTAATGACAAAAATTCCCGTCCAACTGCCTTCCTATCTGAATAGACTGGCAGGGGTCTGATTATTAAAGAAAGCCGTAAAAAGAATGATCAAATATTGCACTAAGCCACTGGAACTATCTAACAACAATACCCTAATGGATGGTCCAGATGATCATAGTCTAAACCATACCTTCACTACAATTGGAGAAAATTTGGCATAATTAACCAAGTTCATCATCTAATGGCAAGCTCATACTCCTAGCCTATTCACCACCAAGCTTCACATTGCAGTTCTTAAAAATCCTTAATAACATTCCTACAAAATACTTCAAACAAGCAAAGAAAGGAACATCACCCGTTGGCATAAGGCAGCTCATCACGTCCACGATAGGGAGGAGACCTGCTATAGCTTCTTCTACGAGGACTGTAACTACGGCCTTTAGGAGATCGACCACGAGGACTGTAAGGTGATCTGCAATGAATAATGTACGAGTAGAATGTTCAACCTGATATTGATTCCAACCACACAAAAGACTTTTATAACTGAAAAATATGATAACATTACGCATGCTACATTCAATATCAACCTACTAGGACCCAATCCAAACAAAAACCACACTTATATATTACAACAACCAAAAATATTTTTAGCTCAGAAGTTTCGATCTATATAATATCAAACATAAAGCCGTAACCATGGCTGTAGAAGATGAGTCACAAATTTTAATGACTAGCTAATTCGACAACTACACCTTCGACCATAGCTTGGGCTCCTTCGGTATCTAGGGCTGTATACAGGACTGCGGCTACGGCGCCTCCCAGGACCAACACGTGAACGACATTCACGGGCAAAATGACCTGGCTCACCACATTCATAGCACTTCAAATCAGAACCACCAGAACGACCACGACCACCTCCACGTCCACCGCCAACTCCACCTCTAGAGTTGTGAGAAAGCTCAACTCTCCAGCCATTCTTGCCTGCAACATACAAAATTGAAGTCTCTTAAAAATTGAAGGTCATCAAGAACAGAAACATAAATCAGAAACAGATCTGTGAGCTAAATTGATGTGCCCAAAATATACTAGTCATAAACACCCTGCTAAACACACTACTTTTAGCACAGCCACATCCACTCCAAAAACAAACCGAGTATTTCTCAAGTTATTACAAACAGAAATAAGATGTACTTCTTCAGAGACAGGCCAAATCTTTCTACCATCAAGGTTGAACTGCACATATGGAAAGAGAGGGGGATAGGGCTGAGCAGAGCGAAAAGGGATCAGTTTTATTTAAGCACAAACAAGCCAATGGTCTCCTTTGGAAAATCTACAATCCAGTTGGTCCTAAAGCTCAATCTTTCAAGCCACCAAGCACAAGTACTGGGCACAAAGAGTAATCCCAGAGTACTCGAGAGACTCAAATATAGTAAATCAAATGGTATTAAAATATTATAACATAATATCGTGATAAACCATGGATAAACATAAATTGAATGTAATAGCAAAAATTAAAATTGCAAGATATACAAGGCTGCAAGAACAGCCATCAAATTTTGAAGGTAAAGATAAAAAGTAAAAAATTATTCTATTCAATTAAATTTTTTGGAAACATAATAATAGTAATCCAGTAGCATGTCACATTACCTGTCGGGAATATAAAACATTCAACAGAGGTAGGTACATCAAAAGCACTTGCTTATCAAAATATGATCAATCAACACTCATCACCAACACCAAAAAAAAAGAGAGACATAAGCAAAAGAAAGGAGGAGAAAGTGGACAAGTAGGGGGGAAGGAGAGGCGTCTCTAGTCGACTAAAGTTTACCAATTCACCCAATATCTTTAAATAATAACAATTCATATTCTCAGAATGATGCTTTTGAGCAGTTTCCAGCCAGACATAAGCTCCTCCTCATGTCAAAGTGAACCACAAGTAGTACAAAAAAGTCTCAAATATGAAACATATTGCAGAAGAACTCCCAGCTTTGCAACCTATGTTCAACTCGGTTATCTGATATGCCATTGGCATCATCATATGCACACTTCCTCCATATCCACACTGTCCGAGTAATACAGGCTACCATCTAGGGTGTAATTATACAGATTATAAACATAGAAGAATGAGAAATTCTGCCCCATAACGTGACCTTCCCAAAAAGGAAAAGAACCAGGGGAAATTACCTCATAGAATAGCATAGACAATGATTGATCTCAAACCTCTTTACAATTTTAGCGTGGGTAAGGAAAGGCCCAGACCTCGTCACGAACAAAAGTCAATGAAGTTTGCTTTGCAAAGATTGTCATCAAAATAAAAGATCAAAAATGCATAAAATGGTATCTATATATATATATATATATATGGCAATCATTTCACTTCCAAATTTTTTCTACATATACCATCTAAATCACGAATAGCATCCTGCGCATCTCTGCGGTCATCAAAGTCGATAAAAGCATAACCCGGTGGCCTTCGAGCAACCCAAACACTGCATATAGAATAACCAAAATATTAAAGAAACGTACAAACAAATTGTTTCCAGGGTTGAATATGACAAAGTTTAATGGAGTAACTTCACAGATAAGTTAATCAAAAACTAATGAGTGAATGAGAATTGGCAAAAGAAAGCAGATACGAAAGACTGGTAATTATGACATGGAACATAAAGCAGATTCCAGCATAGCTGAAGCCCCATTTTATTTTTAGACATGTAATTAGGGCATCATTTTCATTGTAATGGAGCTAATTACAAATAATTTGAGCCGCATTTGGTCATGATATTTACAAATATCTGCAACATGTTGCACTTGGATAAAAGAAAAGAATAAAAATATTGAAAAATGATAAAGCATAAAAACATTAAACTGGAATTGAAAAAAAAGAACATTTGAGTCGATTTCTATAGGATTGGGTTTCAGTTTAAGAGGATTACATCCAAGTAAAAACAAAAAAGGAACAGAGAAAAACAAACTTGAAGGAACAAAAGCCTTGTAATCATAACAAATGCACGGTCTCATGCACTTCCCCATAACTTAGCCCAATTAGTTGTAAAATTGCACCATAAACCTTGCTTTTATAACTTAAACCCCACATCATCAGATCTCCAAGCATTAAAAGATGCTATTTTGGAAAATGGCATGCCATGTATTCCCAAGTAGTAACTGCCCTACTTCATGGTTAAAGAGGCTAATGCTACAGTTAGCAATTCTATAAAGTTGAAAATGTCAAAATTCTACTAACCCATACACTACAAACTGGATCAGAAATGAAAATGACAAAAACATTGAAACCTGACACCCTAAGTTCACGGCCCCAAAAACTGGATTGCAAAGTAGAAACAAAAGGCCCTTCAAAAGCTCCCCAAAAAGCTAGCTACTTAAGATCAATTTCTATACATCAAGTACAACAAGCGATTATCTTGCGACAAAGGGCGTTTATATGAAATCTGATAACCTTCGGATAACGCCATATTGACGAAACTCATCTTCAAGCTCTCGTTCGGTAACCCTTGGATCTAAATTCCCCACGTACACTCGCGACATTCTTTATGTCTATTTGAAGAAGAAAAATCAGTAATTAATTTGAGAATTTCAACGGTCCATCAAATAAGAATAGACAAATCTGAGACAAAATGCAAAAAAATCAAGATCACAAGAGAAAGCCGAACCCTTACCGAGGTTTAATCGCAAGAGAAACCCTAGCGCGGAATGAAACCCTAGAACAGACGTCTCCTCCTCCTTACTCCCTTCTCCCGTTCGGCGCCTGCGGGTGCTTTTCAGTCATTATAAATGAGAAAAATATTTCCAATAAGGGCTTGCATAGCAGTGAAATCCGAGATTGCCCCAACTTTTAAAATTGTTTGTGGTTAATCACACAGACTATTTTGCTACTTTTTTACATCTTTGGACCGTCACCAAATAGTCGAATTACATATAGCCTCATAACACGTGTTCTGCGCGGGTTCGGAGATTTTTTTTCTTTTTTCTTTTTTTTGGTTGAAAGATTTTTTTTTTCTACCGACACAAATAATTCAAAAATCGAAGTGAACCACAGTTTATTTAAAATGTGAAAAAAAAAAATAACCAAAAGATATTGGATCAACAAAATGAACACCTAAACTGGATTATGATAATAAGAAAATCAGTAAAAGATGAGAGAAAATTGAATCATAATTTAAATCTTTTTAATTGTTTTAAGTATTCGACCCTATAAATAATAGGTCAAGCATCATAAAATTGTAAACAAAATGAAACAATTCACTATTTTTTATATTATTTTAATTTGTACCATAAAAAAAATTAAAATAGATGATTTAGTATTACCTTACCTGGCTCCGCAAAGGAGCTGATTCCCACGTCAAGTACGGATGGAATGACACATGGAAAAAAAGATAATCTAACAATTGAATGAAAATGGATATAAAATAATTTTAAAAACAATAAAAGTGAGAGGTTCGTGCATCTGATGAATTTGAGGGTACAAGACAACAATAGTGTGATAAATAGTTCAAATACTTTAATCTGTAAGATTTGTCTACCCTCTAATTTCAATGCTCTTTAATATATTTATAAAAAAAATAGATTTCTTTAACTATACTGACCGTAGGGATTTAAATGACATTTAAAAATATTGTGGTATGACAATTTACATGATATGGTATTGAAAGTTTTCTACTCTTTCTAAAGGTTTTGATTTTTCAGGTTTTCAAATACTAAAATATAAAATTAGTGCAATATCAAATTTTGTAAAAATAAACTTACGTATATATTTTTGCAGTTTTTTCTATCTTTAAGGTTAAAAAAAATAAATACTATCCCAAAATTTTAAAAATAGATATATTGAGGAGTACTAGATGAAAAGTATATTAGAAGGGAGCCAAATCCTAATTCAAATACTGGTTTTAGGTAGGTATCAAGTCAATTTTTACCCATCATTGATTTGAGATATCGGTGAGGTGAATGGCTAGGCTAACAGTGCTAGGCTTAATGAGCATAATGACCTCAAAAAAAAAAAAGAGTCTATTTTCCCCAATACGAGATGCATATTTAAATTTTATAGTTTTAGATCCTTTAATGGGGATCCAACTGCATTGACAAAAAGAACATGGAAAATTAAGAGTATTCATAAATTTTCTTATAACTTAATGCGGTAGAAGATTTACGTTGAGTATTAGGAATTTTAATTAGTTTTCAACGATGATCTTCCATGATATAAATTAGGGTTCCAACATTATTAATTTAATACAGATTGGTAGGCCCATTTACCTTTTTATATTATTTTTAAAATAATATAAGATTTTATAGTTTTAGGGGTACGCATCATATAAGTTAAGGCTTTGCTATACACACCGAGATTAGTAAACAATTTGATTTACCGACCTTGATTAGCCGAGCATGTCTCTACAAGTTATACGAGGTGCACCTCTTATTCCTTTTTCTCTAAAAGTACCCTCAAAAGCATTTTGTCAGAGAAAAAAAGGGAAAACAATTTGTTTGTATCCCTTAATTAACCAAAACATAGCCATAAAGCAACTCTCATAGACCATAATATTTATTATACTTGAGAGTTGAAAATAATTTTATATCTCTAGATTGAATACCGGTGCCTGAATATACGGCCTAGAGACATGCTAAGTCATTCTCTTTACACTATTTTTGCCTTTATCAGACACCACTGATTCAAATTTTACCTTTATCAGATATTTGGTTTCTCGACAGATTATGAAAAATAATAATAATAAGCTCTTCCCAACAAAGGTAATGGCCCCAAAATTCAAAGACAATTATAGAGTTATGGATCAACGTATGTGCTATTAGAAAGAGAGATTACCCGCATTTTTAAAATTTAATTATGCGTGTTCAATGTGGATTAACGGTGTATTGGACAATAAAAAATGAATTTATTTTAGTTTTTATTTTTTAAAAAGAAGACTTTCTCCAATGAAATGTCACTCTCGAGCGACGAATTCAAAGCTAAATATTGATTTATAAAAGTATGCCAAAAAAGGAGAAAAAAACCGTAGCAAGTCTGGTTTTCTTACCCCTCCTACAGTAAAAAAAAAAAAATGCAATCGGAGAAGGAAAAAATAAGAATAAGAGGTAAAAGTGGGATGGGGATCACGTGAAATTTAGAAAAATCATAAATTTATGAATTTAGACAGTTTTAATTATTATTTTTTCATTTAATTTTACTTTTTATTTTTAAAATAATAAATTATTATAATTATTTTAATTGATAAATTCACGTGGTTAAAGACTTTGGTTTTATCCGTTTTATCATTGAGCATACACTTGGATCCCCAGCCTGGATAACATCATCCATTCAACTATGTGCTGAAGGAACAAATGTCAATGACAGGTACCAAAGCGTCCAAATCACCCTTCTACAATGTTGACTAATTTACGAGCTACACGTACATATATTATTAGGAAAAAGTGAGTAAATTGAATTTTATGTTTTAATTATGGAATCGAGACTTTTGAAATAATGTTTTCCTGATTGAAATGTTATAGCATTTAATATCTTTTAGTCAAAGTACTATATCGGTTTTATGGTAAGTCGTCTTGGGAATCTCTTTTCAAAGTTTGGAACTGAAACTCAATTTACTCATATAAATGTGAATATTTTCATTTAATAGTAAGTCCAAGGCCTCCCTCCAATATAGATTTGTACCTGGATGGCATGTGATAAGTTGTAATGTATTTCAAGATGAATCATTAAAGTCGACTTTCTTTACGATCGAGTCTTGTAGTAAATTTGTCATCCCTACTCCCTTGTGCACTCGAGGGTCAGCCGCACTTATAATTCTGAACCCCATGAGTATTTCATAGTAACCCCATATTTTCTACTTATTTGTATGTGTATTTTTTCTTTGCAAAAAAATAATATATAACAGTTACACATAAGTTAGGCATAGCTATTACCTTATATGATATTAAAAAAAAATGCATAAGTTATAAAATAATATCATTTTAATTTTTTTTTTTAATAACCACAAGTCCAACGCGATGCAGCCATGCGCCCTAATTGTTCTTTGACCACAGTATCTCCAAATGATAAGATGAATCACAAAAATTATTCGTGACAATAAAGTTTGCTGTAGAATCAGTTAAAGTCAAAGAAATGAGTCATAATCGTTGACTTGTCCGGGGGTTGTGTTCTTCAACACGTTAGGTAGAAATATTTTCAGCAGGTTCGAGTATATTTTTGACTGAGCATGACGGAGGAAAGTTGTCGAGACAGTGAGTTGTTGTGCTTGCAATCCATTGACCATTGTCTCCTGGAAATTACTGTTTCAGAGTACTCTGCATTTGAAGTATAAAAAAAATTTGATCAAGTGAATGATATCTTAAGAAATGCTATTATTTGTCGGCTTATAAACATTTGACCATTCAATTTAATTTTCAATATTATTATAATTTATAATACACGACGAATCCCAATTCAATTCAAAAGCTTCCCGTCATGAGTCTACTTTGGCCACCTAAAGATACAATTTTATGAAGGAAAATTATTTTTTTTTTGGTACAATATCATCATCTCATTAGTTTATGGGGTACGAATAGTCAAGTATGCGTGTCAATATAAGCACGCTCATGGTAGGAGTGATGTATATGACATCGGCTGTGTGTTCCACAAAAAATGATCGTAAACCCCATCAATAATTATGTATTTAGTTAATAGTTATTAAATGATACCTTCATGTCATACTACGATCAAAGTTTTCCCCATAATCACACATCAATGATTATAAATATGACAAAATAAAAATTAGAAAATATGATATTTATTATTTTCTTCATTTATTGGAGGGGTTTGAAATTACAAAAACTAAATAAAAAATATGAATATTAAGCAAAAAGGAAGTATGCGAGCACATGTAATTTTCAAAAGAAAGTAATTATGCTAAAAACTATAAATGTACAATAAATTTTACTAATAAAATATTATTATTTTAAGAATAGACACACATAAATTACGAGTCAAATTATGTTTTATAGCCTGACCTTTGGTAAAAGTTACAAATCTAGCACAACCTTTACTATTAGCTAATTATATCTCAACCTATTTAAAGGAATGCAATTTTAGCCTACATCATTTTTCTTCACAATTCCCATAAAATTTTATAGAAAATAAAATGATTGAAATTTTTTTTTAATAATAGGTCGAATTCGTAATGGAAAAAAAATTCTAGCATATTATCCTCCTTTACAGGAAAAAATTTGTAAAAGAAAAAGAAAAAAAACATGATCTTTCATATTAAAATTCATGACCAATACTTAAGTAACAAAAATTATTTTAATTGATATGTGATTCTTCCTTGTGATAACTAGAACATATGAAATTTGTAATTTAGATTTATAAAGTGTAAAAAGCTTTAAGAAGAAGAATGTTGAGAGAAATGTTTGTAAAAAAGAAATTGGCTTATTATAAATATTTTTTTACAGCAAAAATTTACAAAATAAAAGTACTTGAAGGATTTTACTGTGAATTTTAATGTAAAGTCTATAAGAGAATGTTTGTAAAAAAAAAAAATCGTTAGAAATATAGCCCAAATTTAAAGAATATTTAAAAATGGGCTAGAATTGTACCTCTTTAAAATGATTGAAATATAATCAACCACTAGTAAGGCTATAAAAGGCTAAATTTATAATTTTTATCGAAGGTCGTACAATAAAATATAATTTAACCTAAGTTATGTACGTTTGGTGACATACTCTCTATTTAAAATAATTAAACCATATATTTCATTCATTTAAGATTTTCCACACAGAAAAAGATAGTCAACTTAACTATTCTTTTCCCCCCCCTCACGCAAAAGTTTCAGACCACAATTATAGAAGCCGAAGCGACCCGACCGGTCACCGGCTGAACCAGTCATCCATCCCCCCTTATATTCCAGATCCCCACCCTTTCTCCCTTCCTCGCCCGCTCGCCCCAACTACCCAAAACATCCTCTTTGAGATTTTGCTCCGTGTGAATGCGGGGTTGAGTTCGATCTGATTCTTCCGATCATGGCCGTAGATCTGCTCGGCTCCTCCGAGATGGACGAACAGATCGCTATTCAGGAGGCCGCATCCGCTGGGATCAAGAGCATGGAGCACTTGGTGCGCCTTCTCTCTCACCACCATCGTACAGATCACCGCCACCCCGACTGCGCCCCTCTCGCTGGTGCCGCCGTCTCCGAATTCAGAAACCTCATCTCCCTCCTCAACCGGACCGGCCACGCCAGATTCCGCCGCGGACCACCAGCTACTCATCCCCCGGTCCCCATCTCTCAAACACTAACCCTTGCTCCGCCGCCGTCCGATCTTCTAGCGGCGGCGAAGGCAACCTCCAAGACGCTGAATCTGGATTTCACGAAGCCGAACGCGCTGAGCGCGATCCCCAAGGCGATTGGCGCCGAAGAAGGATTCAGCATATCGCCGCCGATGTCGTCGACGAACTCCTCGTTCATGTCGTCCATCACCGGCGACGGAAGCGTTTCTAACGGGAGACAGGGGTCGTCGCTCTTCTCGGCTCCGGCGAATTCCGCCGGCAAACCGCCGCTCTCGATGCCGTCGTTTAAGAAGAGGTGCCGTGAGCACGATCGCTCTGGGGAAGGATCCGGCAACTACTCCGGCTCCGGAAGATGCCATTGCTCTTCCAAGCGAAGGTATGGAATACCGAGTTAGCTAACTCACTCACTTGTGCTCCTTTTTAATCTTTAAAGTTCACTGAGTCTCATTAACTGGCCGAGTCACCTCGTAAATCGGATGTAGTGTGTGGCCAAAATGTCAGAAGCGGTTGGCGGGGGAACAGTCATTAGAGCACGCCGCTCGCGTGACACTGACTGGTAACGTGCGCCTGGTCTTCGTGTGCACCTTAGAAAAATCTTTTCCGTTGACTTTTCCTCCTTTGGCCAGCGATTTCGCATTCAGTTAACTCGTACGGGTCACGATTATGATGAGCTGGCAACCATCGTGGCTCTGTTTGGACTTTGACAATACTTACCTCACTGTTTAATTTTAAGTGTGTATGAGAGAGAGAGAATTATTGTTTTTATTTCAGGAAAACTCGGTTTAAGAGGACAATTAGAGTGCCCGCGATTAGTTCCCGAATCGCCGATATACCCCCAGACGAGTACTCGTGGAGGAAGTACGGTCAGAAGCCGATCAAGGGCTCCCCATACCCACGGTAATGCTGTGCACCCTCATTTTTCTAACCGTTGATCTGATCAATCATGGAATCGAATTTTGATGTAAAAGTGGGATTTTGACTTTTCAGGGGTTATTACAAGTGTAGCAGTGTGAGGGGGTGCTCCGCGAGGAAACACGTGGAGCGGGCCCCGGATGATTCGACGATGCTGGTCGTAACCTACGAGGGGGAGCACCGACACTCGGTAGCCGTGATGCAGGAGAACATAGCCGCTGGTGCGAGTCACGTGTTTGAATCCTCTGCCTGAGTTAATGTTATTAGAGAGGCTTTTGTAATTTTGGGAAAGTTTGGGGGGTTGGATGTAAATTTGTTAGTGAGACCTGCTGGGTTTTTTTTTTTTTGTCCTTTTAGGATATAATATTCCTATTTTCAACTCGATTGATGGTTCTAGGATTTTCAAAGTTCTCACTCATTGACTAGAGTGGGGTTGGGTTTGTGGAAACAGATGAGATCATCGTGGACTTAAAATGAACATTATAAAGAATAAATTTTAATGGCCTCTTTTAAGATGGGATTTAATGAGAAATATATAGTGTTAATGTGCTTAAGTTATGATCTATATATATATATATATATATATATATCTTAATTTAAATTTTTACATAGTATGGATTGAAAGGGAGTGAAAAAGTTATCAGCTTTTAATTTTAATATAATTTACATTAATCTGCATCTTTTGTTCAAATAACCAAAATTTTAAATTAAATTAAATTGGTTAAATTTAGTTATATTTTTTTATCATTTAAATGGAAAATATGTGCTGATCCGAATTATGTAAAAATTAAAGGCTTTTTATATTTTTTCATGTTCTTTCATTTTATGCGATTATATTTTTTGAATTGAAATCTATATAAACACAGCAATGTGTATAAGTTAAGTACATTACAATTATACACCCTCTTTCTCTAAATATTTTCTCATTTTTCAGAAATTACATTCGTCTTCGTAGTTTTTCTGAAGGACAGAGGTCAAGCGCAACAAATAAGTGACATCTAGAAGGGTAAAATTGGGAAAAGAATAAAATCAAACGCTACTTGAAAGACGATTACACGTGGATCGTAGTAGACTTCAAAGTAGTGGGGTGCAGGTAGGCCCAAAGTGAATGGGTTGTGCTCATCTTTAAGGTAAGGCATTGGCATAGCACGCAGGCCACAACACGAGGCTATAGTTAAAGCAGAGGGGTCAAGAGTGAACCAAAGTTATGAACAGAGCCAATTAGATTATTATATGATCTGATCAAGAAGGTTGGCGAGTAACGATTCGTATTATCGGTATAATGTATAATTTTTTAATATTTTTATAAAATAATCAATATTTAATAATAACTATAATTTTAAATTCAAGAAATGTAAAAAAAGAAAATATTAATTCTAAATGGTGATTGGATGGGTTGATCATGCAACGAGTCGAGATAGGAGAATCAGTGGGTTAAGATTATAAGCGAGTTGAGTTGGGTTATTATATGAACGGGTTGAACGAATTGATAAGTCACAAGTTATGATTATCGACACTAACAAGGTGCCATTTTCCCATTTTTCTAATGTAATTTTTAGCTCTTCTAATTCTTGAATTAGTGATATTTTTTTTATAAAAAATAAGAGAAATAGGAATAAGAAAAGACTCGAAGGATAATTTCTTCTGAGTCTCCTTCTTTGTACTTTCCTTTTTTTGACTTTCTCTCCCCCTTGTTATTTCCTTTCGGATAAATCTGGCTCAAATCCACAAAAAAATTGTCCTGAACAAATTTTACTATTTACGAGTGATAAGTGAGACTCACTTGTGCATGTTCTCTCATGTGAGTGACGGAATTTGTTCGAATTACACTTTTTTCGGGAAGAACAGTTTTACCCCTTCCCTCAACTCTTCTTTGTCAATCTTTTTCTCGGCATCATTCCCAAAATGGCCTTTTTAAGTGCCAACTTTTCTCTCATCAAATAATGCCAAAATTACCTCATAAATAACAAAGGATAAAATTAAATTTCATATAATTATACTTGAATTATTCTTTTCCTCTTTTAACTTGCAATAACGAAGAAATAATTTTACTATATTCACTTTCAAAAACTTCGGAGTAAGGAGAGAAAATATTGCCCGCTTCTAGTATTCTCTTGCCTTTTCTTAACATCGCTCGACTCCAATGAATTGGGCGGGGATTCCTTTATCACAAGGGTCTATGAAATTTACCTTGATCTCAATTACGACAAATGCAATCAAACTCACACTTTTATAGATTTTTATTTTTCATCCTTCTTGAATTTGAAGAGGCGATAGAGATACCGAGTATGATATGACACGTAACGTAACCATGGGTGGTAAAATATATGAACAAAGTGCACTAAGTGAAATAATTCACAACACAAATCTATTTGTATTTTTTTAGAAGTCGTTCTTTTTGGGATGCTCTTGTTTATGGACAAAGAGCTAGGAAACATGTCAAAATCCGTGACACAAAGTAAATAATGCAGACCGAACTGGACCAACCCAACCAAAACCAAACCAACGCTTCAAAACACACGCACTCAAATCACTTTCCACCTTTCATTAAGTACACACAACCACTTCTCGTCTAAATACACCTATAAACACACACACACACACACATCCCCACTAAACAAAGCAAGCCAAAGAGGGAGACCGGAGGGGGAGAGAGAAAGAGATGAGGAACAAGCTGCTCTCGCCGCCGCCGGTGGCACCCCACTCGCCGTGGCGCTCGCCGGTGCCGTTCCTCTTTGGGGGCCTCGCGGCGATGCTGGGCCTCGTGGTCCTGTCCCTCCTGATCCTCTCCTACTCCTACTGCCGTCGTTTCTCCTGCGGTGATGACGGCCGCAGAGCCGAAGACAAGCCCGTGAACGACGCCGGGAATGCGGCCCGGGCTATGGAGGAGAAGGTTTTGGTGATAATGGCCGGAGAGGATAAGCCCACTTTTCTGGCCACCCCGGTCCCCGGTGCTGCGGAGGCGGCGGCTTCATTTTTGGCGTCGAAGAAGAAATCAGAGAAAAGGAATGATGATCGGGAGCCGAAACAAGAGACGGGTAATTCCACATCACACACCGTGGATACTCAAAACACCCAAAATCAAAATCAGTGAACGTATCACTACTTATGCAACCCTCCATTTCTTTTTGCTTTTTTTTTTTTTTTTGTTGGGTTTTGGGTTCTCTCTCTTGGTCAATTAGAAAATAATGTACAGTCTCTGCTGGGAAGAAAAATAGTGAAAGATTTTGCATTTTCGTTCAACCACAGCTCAAGCTTTCTACGACATGGATGTATCTGATCAAATATTGAAAAAAGCTAGACAGACTCAATAGAATGTGTACGGATCATCGAGTCTTACAGCGGAATCAAGGTTGACCATCAACGAGACGATTGCAGTCGGAGCAGGAACCGGCGGCGAGGAGTTGGAGAGGGATCACGGATAAGATCGGCGGCTTCGGATTCCGCTTCCCCGGGATGGAAGTATGGTGCGCGTGGCGCGTCCTGATTGGTCGGAATCGGTGGGAAGCAACGTGTGATGCGCTGAGGCAGCTGGGGTGGCTTTAACTGTCCACGATAAGCAGCGACTCGTCGCTGCGTCGTAAATGAACGGTAATAAAAATAATAAAAAAAAGCTAAAAAGAAAACATAAACGAGAGAGTATCCTTGGAACGTATGCATTTAAAGTTTTTAATAAAATAATATTGTTTTGCGATGAACATATATATAAATTACTTGCGTTCAAAAGAAAAATAGTTCAAAAGTTTCGGTGATGGTACGGGAGCAAAACCTTTATTTTTTACAATATCATGATCAAATATGAAGGTGTTGTCTAATAACGGTCCAAAATTTTCTCGATTTTACATTCATCAAGTTCATAATTAAGTTATTTATTTACTTAATTTTTATGAACTTTTCAACAATTCTAACCGCATGGTCAGAAAATCATATGTAAATTAAATAAGTACGTCAAATTTTGTGAGATTTATATTGATTATTTTAATAAATATAAATAATTATGAATTCTAAATAATGGTATAAATTGAATCTTTTGTAATGTGTACATCCTAGTTTTTGTAAATTAAAATAGAAATACTAAATATTAGTATGAGGGGTGGATGTGGCCAAGTGGATCAAGGCATTGGATTGTGAATCCACCATGCGCGGATTCAATTTCCGTTGTTCTCCCATAACCTATTCATCCTAAGCTTTGAGAATTTCGAATATCTTTTAATATTTTTAAAAAATCTTTAGTCATACAAATTGATATAACTATATGTGGGGGTATATTTTAAGAACGTCGACCGTGGCGTTGTCGATGATGCAGTCACGGCTCGTGTCCTTGAGATACACGACGGGGAGGGAGGCTTTGGGTTTCTTAATAGACGCCACCTTCTCCATCACAAAGTTCTTCGCCTTCTCCACCAAGTTCGACATTCTTCCTTTGAAAACGGATTAATTTGGAGAGAGAGAGAGAGAGAGAAGGGGAGATTTAGAGCTGTGATTAGACAATTTGGTCCTCTAAAAATGGTTACGTGTGAGATAGGTGATAGTTTTCAATCCACCATTTTGGGCAGGGCTAATGGTAGGATTCGATTCAATATGAAAGTAAAAAGTTGAGATTCGATTTAAAAGAAAAAAATATTGAGATTTAATGTTAATAAGTGATAAAAATTTAAGGTTTAAAGTCTCATATATACGAAAGAAAGGTCTTTTTTTAAAAAAAAAAAATTTTTAGCAACAAACTAATCAAGTATCATTATTGAGGATTTTGGGTAATCAATTTTAATTAATAAAAAGTATTTCAGATAGTCCTTCCGGTGATAGGTCAAGTCCATCCTACATTTAATGCTTTTGACTATTTTAAGTGGTCAAATTAAACGCATTTAATTTAATATTATCTATGACTCCATCTCAAGACTTCACAAAAATTACGAAATAGCTCATTTAACTATATTTGAGAAACTGGAAAAAATAAATAGATATTACGTTTTATATTTAATTCTTATTAAACGTTTAGTATGCAGCTGATAATCGGGAATGTATAAATTTTTTTAAAGTATTTGGGGTTAACAATTTGAATTCCATGATGACTCAGTGATTGACCTAATTGTCAACCCTTTAACCGGGTCGAGGTTAAAATTGAGTTCAACAATTATGTTGTTAAGTAGAATGATCGACAATCATCGTAATAATTGCAGCCCAAATAACAAAACAAATATAAAAAGAAAAATGCAAAAGACGGAGACAACTGAGAATATAGGACACTTTTGAAAAGATTAATGTATGTCATGCAAAAATTTTTTCTGTGCAAAATAAAAAAATAAGCTAACAGAGGATTTGTTAGAGCCGGTGAGTACTCGAATCCCTAATTATCGTCAAAAAAATTATGAACTATCTTTGACAATATTTTTATTAATATTGTATCAATTTATTTCACCTTGTCACACCATATAAATTTTTGTGTCTATGTTCATTTGTGAAATACCTTTTATCACCATCACCCTTCTTTAAAATATATATTCTTATTTTTCTTGAAAACTCCTTTGTTTATGACATTTAAGCAAATAATATATATTTTTATTTTATCTTTCCATACAAAGAAGGCTATAGGCAAGAATAAGAAGAATGAAAAATTACTTTCCTTCTGAAAACTTGAATTCTCATAACAAAGATATTTTGTCGGCGACTAAATTGATGTTTAGTGATTTATAACATGTATTAAAATATAGCATTTTTATTTCTATATATATTCTTTGTATCAAAATGTTGATATAATTATTTGGGGTTGCTTTTTTAAATCAAATAATAATAAAAAAATTACCTAAAAATTTTCAAATCTGCAATTTTGAAATGAAAAGCACGAGATGTACCAATAAAATTACCGTGGGTGACATCTGAGGACATCTAGGACAGAATTAACAACAGCACCAAGTCTACTTTTTTATGGCTAAGAAACCTGCACGTGTCGTAAACCCATTCGTCGAGTCCAGATATCGGGTGTACCCACAAGTGGGCAATCAAATTCCGCTATTATTGATGAGAGTGATTTGCATAGAAGAGATACAGGTAAAGAAGCAAACTGAGAGAGAGAGAGGGGGAGCGGGAAGAGTGAGAAGAGATAGAATCCGGAGATGGTAGCGAGGAGCTGCGACTCGTGCCGATCGGCGGCGGCGAATTTGTATTGCAGCGCGGACTCGGCTTTCCTTTGCATCGCTTGTGACTCCAGAGTCCATGCCGCCAACAAGCTCGCGTGCCGCCACTCGCGCGTGTGGCTTTGCGAGGTCTGCGAGCAGTCCCCCGCCGCCGTCACCTGCAAGGCCGACGCCGCCTCTCTCTGCGCTGCCTGCGACCTCCACGTCCATTCCGCCAATCCCCTCGCCCGCCGCCACGACCGCCTTCCCGTCTCCCCCTTCTTCGACCCCCCCTCCCCCGCCGCAGCTGCTGCGGAGGAGGAAGCGGAAGCGGCGACGTGGATCTTGCCGGATCCGAAACCCGCGGAGAGTCCCGGATCTGAACTCTCTCCAGTGCGGGCTCGAGATGGATCCGTATCTAGACCTCGAGTACGGGCCGGTCGATACGAAACTTGAACTGTACGACGGTGCCGCGGCCGACGGAGTGGTGCCAGCGCAGGGCCATAACGGTTCAACAATGGCTCTGATCAACGAGGTGGGCCCACCCGATAACTATTTCGAGTTCGATTTTGGCGGATCCAAACCCTTTACTTACAGCTTCAATTCTCAATCTCTGAGTCACAGTGTATGTTCCTATCCCAATTTTCAGTTACCATGTTTATTGGTTCTCTGTGAAGAGATCCGGAAGCTCTTCTAGTTTAATTTTTTTTTCTCCAGATTTTCTGGGGTCTGGAAATCTTTAAAACACAGCTTCTATGCCTGAAATTGAAGTTCATGGGTCCGAAATGATTCAAAATTTAGGTTTATGGGTCTGAAATTGTTTGAAATTTATGGGATCTGAAATGGGTGTGAAATGCTTTGAAATGTAGGTGTCTTCTCCGTCTATGGAAGTTGGGGTTGTACCCGATGCGAGTGTTACGGCGGACGCACCCGATCCCTTCTCCGGAAAAGCCAATCCTTATGTTGAGTCGACCAATCCGACGGCTCAGGTTACAGGTGCGGATCGAGAGGCCAGGGTTCTGCGGTACCGGGAGAAAAGGAAGAACCGCAAGTTCGAGAAGACAATCCGGTACGCGTCCCGAAAGGCCTACGCGGAGGCGAGGCCGAGGATCAAAGGGAGGTTCGCGAAGCGAGAAATCGAATCGATTTCCGACGTCGGATACGGCGTCGTTCCGTCATTTTAACGCCCTCTTCCCCCACCATCGAATGGTTCCGTTTCTCCAAATTTTTGTTTGTTTTGTGCTCTTATTATTATTATTATTATTTTTTGGTCGATGATTTGGGCGTCTACGCCGCTGTTTGTGTGCATGTATATAGTACTAGTGGATGATGTTCGATTTGTACTTTAATGATTGATTTGGTTCCATTCTAGATGATATTAGGAGCTTGTATAGCTTGAGATTTTGACTCCCAATGTTTATTTAGGGTTGATATGGATCCTACATGCATATCTCCCATTTTAGGAGTATTTGATTTATGGAGGAGGGTAAAGCTTCATTTGGACACCGTGCAAAGAGAATTTATTTAAATAATCAAAGTTTTTTAAATAATGAAACCAAAGTTTTACCATTTTGTCGTATATGAGCAGGATTTTAGTGCAACGATTACGATCCTCTTTAAGAGTTTTGGACACATGATGTGCTTACTTGTGCTTATTGCAACACTTCATGACATGTTATGTATGATCTTGTGTTGTGTACTACCCATTACAAGTTGTGAACTGAGAGAAAATATTTACCATGTTGTTATCATGTCTTATTTTTATGGAATAATTATTCTAATAAAGTCTTTATTTTATTAAATGAAAAATAGAATTAGATAATGGTGTGTTATTTTAGAATTATAAAATACTCGATAAATATATTTTTTGATAGTTATTATCTTTTAATGGATTTAAATAAAAACTAATAAGGGCTATAAGTATCTTTTTAGAAACTAACGTTATTAGTGTCTTTTTAAAGTTTGTGAGGGGAGTGTCAATGTTATTTATTAAAAAAAAAAGGTCTGAATTTTTGTCAAAATGAGTGCAAAGTAGGGGTTTTCATGACCATTAAGATTATAAAAGAAAATAACAATTTAATTATTTATATATATATATATATATATGTGTGTGTGCACGCATACATATAAAAAAATTGCGATCTGATAGAGCTTCAATGACAATACATATGACTCAATTATGTCACGTGTCATATTCTTTATATATATAATGTACAGATGGAGTTATGATGATGACACGTATGACTTAATTTTGTCATGTGTTATATTCTATATTAATATATTTTTGACGCTTGTCATTTACATGTCATGTCCTTTTATTACATATCTACTACCATTGATAAATAATTTTCCAAAGACGCGTAACATTGGATAAAATCTGATTATATATTGTTAAATTTATTTTTTTGTGTTCTTCGATTTTAAGGCCTGTATTGGATTTTTTTGTTTATGGTTTTGACTCCTGATTTTTATTCCAAAATTTGAAGTATTCATAAAGTGATACATGTCACATTCCAAATTTTGTGAATATCCCTAACTATATGAACAAGATAACAAATGCTAATATATTGATTACTTACACATCAATTTGAATTCATGAACTTTATTTTTACTGTTGTATTATAATTTAAATCCTTATTTAAGCTATTTTTCTTTTGATGCTTAATTTTCTTGTAATACTCATTTAAGCACAATTTTTTTTCATAACTTTAACTATATATATATATATATATATATATATATATATTAAATTTATAACTATTAATAATTCAACGGTCCGTGCATAGATAGAGAGCTTCAAATTTAATTTAATTTATTTCGTTTACGTGACGTTAAGTAAATTGTTTTTTAAAAATTCAGTTGAGATTTGAAAGAAATGTACAAGTAATCATTAAAAAAAAAAAAAAAAAAAACCAAACAGCAGTAGAGGCCGAGGAGTACTGTAACCATAACGTGTCACTTCTCAGATCCTCCACATTCCTCACCGTTGCGCAACTCTCTTTCTCCTCCTCGCTGCGCAGCACCGCTAGCCCTTGTTCAATCGGAACAATTCTCCAAAGAGTTCATGAGCAGATCGCACTCTCCTCTCTCTTTCTCCCTCGCGCGCGCGCGCCGGCCTTAATTTGTGCAATTCATCAAACCCCTGTGAGCATTCTCGCCTCTCAATCGAGACCCATAAGTGACCGTCTGGTGGGGCTCTGAGCTTTTTTTGGAATTTCATCGTTCCATGAACTCTTAGCCCATGAGGAATGTGATTTCAACTCTGCGTCACTACGGACGTTGCCCTCCGCCCATTTTTCGATCCCGCACTGCGCTTTCAAGAGGTACCTCTCATTTCCCATTTTTTCTGCATTCAGTTTCGTCTAATTTTGTAGGGTTTCACCAATGCGTGTTCACAAACATGGTTATGTTTTTTTATTTTTTAATTTGTCACGTGATCATTAGAAATTTCGACTTGGTGTTGTTTAATTTAATTTAATTTAATTTAATAATGTATTTCTTGTGTATTGAGTGGAGGTGAGCATTTATTCAGTCTCTTGCAGAAGTTCTCCAATCCTATTGGTTGATTTTAGCTATCTATCAGTCTTCTTGAGCAGTGATAGTTCTTCACTTTCATTCCTTTACGCCTACTTAATATGGGTTCCTGATGGAACTGTAGACCATGGTTGTGTTGCTGATGGCCTCTCCTCGAACTTCTCGTCATTGGGAGCCTGGAGAAGTGATGAACTTGAACGAAGACAGGCTAAAGTTGTTCCCACCATGCATGTTGCACCGAAATTTGTAAGTACATGATTTTCTGCAGCATTAGTTCGTTTTTGAATTAAATCTTGTTCGTGGCTTATTTCGTTATGGATTCTCTGCCTTGTTGCCTTTTTCTTGAGAACTTTATGAATATTATGGCATAATTGACATGTTGAAACTAAGGGATTTGGTTGCAGATTTTCGAGTGGCTTCACCAGTGTCCATGGTGGAAGGCCCTCTACAGAAGTATGCAAAGTTAAGGAAAGAGTCACTAGAAAGTGAATTTGGACATGCACTTGGAGCTTATAGCTCTGAACGTGTTTCTATTATTTACCGTTTTGGTCCATTCTTGGCCTTGTATAGAGCAACCATTATTTCCTTCCATGTGTTGAAGTTATCCATTTGGCGCTTATTTGTTCAAGACATGAAGAAACGTTCGATAAAGGTAATGCTTCTGTTGATTCCCATTTGTACTTTTCTTGACTATTTGATTGTGTTATAGTTTAGTGACTTTAGTAAAGTGACATGAGTATTAAAAAACAGCAAATTTTATGAAGAAGTGGTCCAAAATAAATGAATAGATTGCATGGAGACTCATTGAATTTTAAAAGCTGAGTTATTGTTATGGTTCTTAAAGACTAAGAGCTCGTTTAGCTTTCCTTTCAGGGTTCCCAGAAGCTCTTCTGGGAAAGAATGTAAGGATTTGTATGTGGACACCCCTTTGTGCATGTGTGTGTGTGTGTTTGCTAGCTAATTTGTATTATTGTGAAACTAACTAGGGCATGACAATACAATAAGATGATATGAAGAAGTGTGGTAATACTTCTGTTTGTTCCCATGTGTTTGCTAGCTAATATGGTTCTGCACTTAAGGATGGGTTTAGGCCCGACATTGATGTCTTCTATTGTGGGTGTCTCAAGGTGGAATTCTTTGATTCTTGTTAGAGAAATCCTGATGTGTATGGATGTTCCTTGCCCCTGAAATTCACAGGTGCTATCGTGGATTCTGTACACATGACCTTCGGTTCTGTTTCATTTGGGGGTTTTGTGGAATGAACACAGGTATGGGACACGTGTCTGCATATATATATATATATATATATGCAGACACGTGTCCCATACCTGTGTCTATGTACTTGTACTTGTATTTGTGCTTCCTATATTATTAACAAGTTCCTGTAAAATAATTATAAATTTTTATAGTCTTATATAAAAGAACTTGGCATGTCTGTCTACCTTCATTAGATAAATCCACTTTACTAGTCTATATATGATATTCACTATGTAAAAAATGTCATATATTCTTCATATAAAATTTTCATATATTTTTATATATCGTGTTCATCATACTTTGTAACGATTTCCACTTATTCTTCATATAAAAATTGCAGACATCCACACAAATATATATATATATACACACACACACAGTGTGTTTGTCATACTTACTTTGAATTCTGCTGCATACAATGTAGTTCAAAATCTGTGCTGGTCCAAACAAAATGTTCATTTGAGGCTCACACATTTGCGTTTTGGTTAGAATAATGGAACCTTCTATAGATAGTATCAGATCGTTTATACATGTTCTAGGTTATCTTGATTGCGATTTAAGTTTCTCTGGTCTCCTAATGTTTTCAACCTTCATATATGAAGTTTTATTCTTTCTTCAGCCAAAATTATTTGTCAAGAAGCTAATGATTTAGCTATCTGTAATTTGCTTAATTGCAGTTCCGTGAAACTCTAATCCGCTTGGGGCCTTTCTATATAAAGGCAAGTACCACTCTTATCTATTCAGCTGCCGTCTCTAAGTGTAATTTTGGACATGTAGCATGTGTTCTGTACCTTCTTCCTGTAATGTAGTTGGATTTTTTATTTGCTAGAGGTTGTGTACATCTATGCGCGACACAAAACTAACAAATGACATGCAATTCTCTGAAAATGGGAACTTTCGACAAGTTGGCGACAAGTTGAAATTATATATGTATATATCAAATTATAAATGAAATTTGAAATAACTTTTTGGGGGGTGGGGGGAACTCACTGGAGATGGTGGCGGCCGGCTGGAGAGGAGAGATCGCAAGGAGAGCGTTCGCAGTAGAGGGATTTCTTCGATTTAGGGTTTTCTACAATTTAGGGAAGCCAAATTTATTTTGACGTCGTTGAGAAGCTAACGATTTAGAAATCTGTAATATGCTTAATTGCAGTTCTGTGAAACTCTAAGCCGCTTGGGGCCTTTCTATGTAAAGGCAAGTACCGCTCTTATCTATTTAGTTGCTGTCTCTAAGTGTAATTTTGGATGTGTAGCATGTGTTTTATACATTCTTCCTGTGATGTAGTTGGATTTCTTATTTTCTAGAGGTTGTGTACACCTATGCACAACATGACATGCAATTCTCCGGAAATGGGAAGTTTCGACATGTTGGCGACACGCTGAAATTATATATCAAATTATAAATGAAATTTGAAATAACTTCTTTTTTTTTTTTGGGGGGGGGGGGGGGGGGAGCTCACTGGAGATGGTGGTGGCTGGCTGGAGGGGAGAGATCATGAGGAGATCATTTGCAAGAGGGATTTCTTAGATTTAAGGTTTATTTTTAAATGAAAAATTGTTTTTTAAAAACCGATGACACGTGTGTTCAGTACTTGTCAGGAGCGTTGAATGTTTTGGTGCCATTGTTTAGGTGTCCTGGATGTGTTTGGAGCATGTCGGGCATGTGTCGGTATTGGGTGAGTGTCGAACACCGGTATGGAACCCTAAATAGAATGTCAATGCTTCGCAGGTGTACATATGCGGTTAGATAGAGCATACATGTGCATGGGAATTTGTTTGTGAAGACTTTATTTTCTTGATTTTATTTAGCTGTGCATTTACATGCATCCTCAAATGCTTTGAAATCATTTAGGTGTCTGTCAGTGGTGAACTTTTCTTTGCTTATTGATAACTCCCATTTTGGATCTTGTAGGATTGGAGTAGGGGAGGTTGATAATTGTTAAATGGAAAGGAGAAAAATAGGGGAAGCAAATAGTAGCAAACCGTTTCTTCATCAACCAAATTTCAGTTTGCTGATTCTAGTTGAAGCTCTAATTCATGTGTACTGTAGAAGCACCTAAGACGCTCCAAAGGGAAAAATTTAAATTTAAAAATCCTAGGATATCTGCTTGATTTACAAAGGCTTGGGTGGAGTCTAGCAAGTAGTTTTCTGACAGTCCCTACAAATAATGAGTAACGCTGTCCTAATTATTAGACGTTGTGTTTCTGCTTTGTTCTGCATAATTCTGTCTGTTATATTTTGATCCACGTCCAAGGGGAAACTTGCATGCAAATTGGCATGCAAAATTATCATAATAACCTAGTGTCATCAAAGAAAGAACTGTAGGAGATGATTTGAAGCATGGTTGATATATGCCTAAACTCACTTTCAGAATTTAATTCTATCAAAAACAACTTTTCAGAGGCTTAAACATGAGTTATTGGGATTTGGAAATTGGTGGTAGGTGGTATATAGCTGCAAGAGAGGGTGCTATCTTGGAAAAATCTACCCAGCAAGGATTGAAAGAACATGAAAAAATAGTGCCTGCCTACCAATTTTCATGCAATTAGTGGTGGAGCACACCTATCATCTAAAAGGATTAAAGTTATAACCAAGATCTCTTTATATTTAGAATTTAAAATGAAGACCCTATGGATTACCAAACTGTATGAAAATTAGTAGGTCCTATTTGTTTTTCATGCTCTTTCAATTTGTACGGGTGAATTTTTAAGAATGGGCCCAGGTTAATGTGTGCCTGCATATGCTCATAATATTATTTTCCTATATATATATATGTCCTATTCTTAGAAAGTTTGGTAAAAGTGATAAATTTCATACGCGACATCAAGTAACTGGCCATGAAAGATAATTTTACCTATAGTTAGGTAGGTAGGTTTGATTTCCTAATTAGCTCAACATTTATTTCAATTTTATTTGAATAACCCATAACTTGACAACAAAAAAATTTATAGAAAAGAGAGGAAAGGATAGAGTGGTATGCAAATTAATAACTAGATTAGTTTTAGGAAATGCTCATCAGTGAATTACTTACAAAAATCTTTCTAGAGAGAAATTATGTCAAATTCTTCTTTTTTATCTTTCTATTTTTTTGGTATGATTCCTATTAGTTAGAACTAAGATATTAATTCATGTTTATTGGTATTATGGCTTGACTTATCCCTCTTCTCACTCTTTCCCTCAGACTTCTCTGCTTGTGTTCATGTATTATTTTTTGTTTGTTTGTCTGGTAAATGTGATAATTTTAGTCCTTCATTGTTGACATCGTTGCACAACTGGAGCTTACTGGAAGTGCTTATATATTGGATGAAAGTCTTGCAATCTGATCATGCTTCAGTTTTCCTACTGCCTGCAAGATAAACATCTTTTCATTGGGGACGACCTCTATGCCATGTCACGCTTTTGGCATTCAATTCTTTCATTGATAATCCTTTCTTAAAAGCTCCAGGTCTGATGTTTGGTTTTGTTAGATCCATTTTTCCGCACATTGATCACTTTGATCTGCTGCGGATTTGTCTAAATTACAGCGTAGCAACTTAATTGTGTTCAATCCATCTGAAACTGAACCCATCTTGACTATGGAGTTTTGAAATCCTTTATTACCCATATGGGTAGGGTGACCTTGGATTCAATCATCAAAAGACCCTTATGTACTGGTTTGGACAGAGTCCTCTTTCTTGTACAGCTAGAATAAGCTTCTCTTGCTGGGTAATCATCTGATTAGCTGTTTCCCCTTGAGCCCTAAGAAGGAAGCATGCACTCATATTCAGGGTCCCGGAATGTTGTTTGGTGTGTTGGACATGGATACATACAATTGGATGCACTGGGAATATGTAGTGGGTGCAGTGGGATACATCAACTATGTCGCAGGGACAGGAGTCTTAGCCAGACATCAGATCGTCACGCCCTGGGCAATTCTTTAGCTAACTGGGGGAGAATAATGGAGAACAAATGATCAATAATATTGAAAAAGCATTCTCCCTACCCGGAACTTTCAAATTCTCACATGTTGAGCTATGAATGATATTTTAAGATAGCGATGGAAACACTGGCCTCATCCAAAACGTTAAATCCCGGAAACCTAAGATACCTAAATCAATTAAATATATGCATCCCATATTCTAGCTCGACATTTTCAAGATATATTGAGGATTTTCTGAACTAAACAGCATAGGCTTCAAGAAAGCAACACATTTATTTTTATTTCTCTCAATCTCAAAACTTTTAACCTGTTGTTGTTCATACATCAGATCGTGCAGAAAAATGAGCTTGGTTTACTCTTTTGATTTAGAGATTGACTATTGTTTGCTCTAGCTGGAGTATTCATTTCCATGATTGACTTTTGCTTCACCTTCTAGACTGCTATGATAATTTGAGTGCATACTGGAATAGGAATTGATCGAACCGAATCTTATAAAATTAGAAACAGTTCAACAATATTTTTTGGGTGAAAACATCATTCGTCTTTTTTTCCTGTGAATTTACAGCTTGGGCAGGCATTGAGCACCAGACCGGATATACTACCAACGGTATATTGTCAGGAGCTTGCCAAGCTACAAGTATATATATATTTTTTCTCCTTATCATGTCAGACACTTGGTGGAAAAATGAATTGAATGAATTTCTGATTTTCACTATGTCATGTTTGTTACAGTTGTAACTTTTCTGTTTATGTTAGGACCAGATTCCCCCATTCCAAACTTGTGTTGCAATTAAATCTATTGAATCCCAACTTGGTGCTCCTATTTCTCAAATATTTGCTGACATCAGCTCAGAGCCCATTGCAGCTGCATCACTGGGACAGGTGTATAAAGGTTAAGATAATTTCTGCCTTTTAAGGGGAATGCATTTTATGCTTTTAGTTTAGTTATTTTCCTTGTTTTAGTATCAGTTCTTGGGAATATATGTAACATTTGGTCAGGACTCGAGATAAATGTTTCCTTTTGTTGCTTCAAGTCTTGCAGCTCACCTGCATTCTGGAGAGCTGGTAGCTGTTAAAGTGCAGAGGCCTGGTATTTCACTTTCACTGACACTGGATGCGTTGCTTTTTAACATGATTGGGGGTCAACTAAAGCGATTTGCCAGGGCTCGTAAGGATCTGTTAGTTGCTGTAAATGAGATGGTAAGCCTTCTGGACATCAAGTAAGGTTATTATCATTTGATGCAACAAGGAATCATCTTCTGAACTTATTTTCCTAATCACTTCAATTTATTCATGCCTTATGCATCAGTAAGATTGTCATATAAAGTAATGATTATTGTTTGCTTCACCTAGATCAGTTTATATATGATCGGTACATACACACACCCAACCAAGCAACTATGAGGGTGTAGACCAGGGAATATTTAGCTCTCTTTCTTGGTGTGTGTGCATGTGAATACACCTGCATGCTTTGGCCAAAACACCAAGGATTTACTAACAAGTTTGGTACTACCATGCTGCAGAATCAATGGTCACTTGGACCTTGCTTATTTTATTTGCAATATTTAGCTCTCTTTCTTGGTGTGTGTGCATGTGAATACGCCTGCATTCTTTGCCCAAAACACCAAGGATTTACTAACAAGTTTTGTACTACCATGCTGCAGAATCAATGGTCCTGTGGACCTTGCTTATTTTAACAGCAATACTTAGCTCTCTTTCTTGGTATGTTTGCATGTGTATATGCTTGCATGCATGTGAATGTCAAAATTACAAAGGGAAAAAAAAATTAATAGAACACTTCACCATTCTCTAGGCACCATTCTTTATTTTGTTGGCTTGAACTTTCAGTTACTTTGAGGCTATGATGGTCAGATATGTATAAAGTGATATGATACAATGCTGGTAAAGGGATACAGCTGTCTTTGTTGGATACTATTCATGTTGGATACAACCCTCCCCCAACCCTTGCAAATTGGCGAGCCTTGTGCGCTGGGGGTCTACCATTTTTAATTGAGGATGAATGATGTCAATTTTTATGTATTTAAATGACAGTAATATGAGAAATCATCAAGTCCTAGGAATCACAGGTACATGAAAACCGATGACTGGTACTGGTCTGGCTTTGCTTTGCCAAGATAAGTGCCTGGTACATACTTCGAGGATATGGCTTGGAAACTACACGGATAATTCTCGAATAATTTGATGATATGGCTGGGGCCAAATCTTCTACTTCCGAGAGAGAAAAAGAGAGAGAGAAAAATTAGAGAAGAGGGGGCAGGCGTACTGTGGATTGTCTTCTTCCTTGTGACTGCTACCTCGTTGAAGGCTACTTCATCTTCAGGAAGTCTTTTTTTAGTAGTTTGGTTTATCCTTTTTGAAGAAACGGTTATAAGCAAAGATAAATGGATGAGTTTGAATCATCTGTTTGTCTGCTATATGCATCAATATTGTTTTAAAATGTAAAGTTTGGATTTGGTTGGCACTTGTGTGCAATAACTGCACTAAGGTCAAGGTTAATAGTTAAAATATATCACTTTCATACTAATGCTGCGACCCTTTCTGTTCTTCCCCATTTATCATATTTTGAAGTGAATCTTACCTTGAATTGGATGGGGCCATTGTTTGTATTCAGATTTTATGGATGATTTGTCAGATTGGGAGATGGATTTGCATAAGACCATGATTATTTCTATGAAGCTTATGTTTTTGTATTTCCCTTTTTGTGCTTGTGAGTACTTTTACTGCGGCTATACCCCTTAGACCTTCTGTAGTTATCTTTTAAATATTAATGTCCTGATGTCTTTGTTGCGACCAGCTGTGGAAGCTGATGGCCTTTCTGACACTGTTATACTTCTGGAGGGTTTGTTAGGGCTGCTTTGGACAGACATTCATAGGGATTCAATGTATTCTCTGCTTTTCAGTCTTTATTTATCCTGTTTGTGTTCTTGCAGGTAAGACACATGTTTGAAGAAATTGATTACATCCTAGAGGGACAAAATGCTGAGCGCTTTGCTTCTCTCTATGGCTCTTTTTCGTGTAAGTTCTGTAACTGTATCATGAGGACATTCATTATATGTCCATAAGGCTGCTTCTGGTAATATTTTCCTCCATCTTGTTGACACAAGACTAATTTCAGTAGGAAAATTTTTTCTCTGTAAGAAGGGGGAAAAAAATCATTTTCCTTTTGATATCTAAGCTCGCGGCTGTTTACTATGGCTCTATTTATCTGGCGGCTACTGTGAGTTGGAGATGGTGGTAGCATTGCCACTGGCATCTATCTTTAACTATGGGAATGAAACTACCCCCAGCACATTCGTAGCGCTTCCTCTTACTCGAAACGCAGTGGTGTAAAATTTTCCATTTCCCCATAGCACAGTGATTTTTGGTAAAGGTGCAATCATAACAATTGGTACCTGAGATTTTTTCGTGCATTTTTTTTATTGCTTGCTTTCCCTAATATCCATATACAGTTTGGATCTTCATACACCAATACTGTCACCGCCACTTTGCCATCACTGCCACCACACAACCATTATTGCTGCTGCATGCCATGGCTACCCATCACCAAAACTTTTAAGATGCCAACCGAACATGAGTCTTGCTATTTGTCACTATGCTCTACAAGAATTGTTCGTAATATGTCAGTTCCGTTTGCCTTCTTCCCAGGACAAACCTGCGTCAATAATTACATTGTAATTTTCCTTTCATAGAAAACATTGAAGTTTGGTCTATCTGTGTCTTTTTTTTTTTTCTGTTCACCAAATTCTTCTCGTTTTTAGAATATTAGAATTCAAATTGATTATAATATTTTAATTGGCAGCCAAGAATAAAAGAGGCTCTGGTGGGAATTCTGCTGGATTCAGTAAGGAAAATCATGTTAAAGTTCCAAAAATATACTGGAACCTTACACGCAAGGCTGTACTCACAATGGAGTGGATAGATGGAATTAAGCTTACAGATGAAAGCGGCGTGACAACAGCTGGTCTGAAAAGGAAGGAACTAATTGACCAGGTATTGCAGATGAATTACTATTTCTTTCTATGCAGCAAATATTGTCAGGAATTGCTTTATCCCTCCCTTTACATATTTTAGGAGTACTTATAAAATTCAGCTATATCTTCAATTACTACATTGTAATCAGGTTTATTTTGATGTCTTGGTGTTGAAATCTTGTTACTTGGCTTTCCAGGGAGTATATTGTTCTTTAAGGCAGTTGCTTGAGGTAGGATTTTTCCATGCTGACCCCCATCCAGGAAACCTGGTAGCTACTGGTGATGGATCTCTTGCCTATTTTGACTTTGGAATGATGGGGGACATTCCTCGCCATTATCGTGTCGGGCTCATTCAGATGGTAAGAACTGTTTGATGTTATTTTGTTGACAAATTTAGTTGCCTCATATTAGTGGTCTTTCCTTGTGCTTCTGATGGACCTTACCATTTTTAAGTTCTTGCCATCGGTAAACTTAAATTTGATTCTTCTGACTGTTTTCTTTGTGTTCAAGTGTGCTCTAGATGGTACTATTCACTTAGCACCCAACTATAGATTTGCTTTTTCTGACTGTTTTCTTTGTGTTCAAGTGTGCTCTAGAAGGTACTATCCATTTAGCACCCCATAATCTATTTAAGACTGGTCTTTAAGCCCAGAGTTCTCCTTTTTTTTTTTTTGGGGGGGGGGGGACTCAAATTGAGCTCATTACTTTGGCAAGGAGTGGACAGAGTTAATGGTCACCTTAGTTTTTATAGAGACCTCTGATTGCTGTGTAGAGTGTGTAGATCTGCTGGCATTGTCTGCTGTATCCTAATCCCTGGTTTTTAAGGCGATTTCAAAACAAAAAAGGGCCTATTAGGGTTTGGTAAAACACCACATTTCTTACCCGAGTTCTAAATTGCGGACAGATGGGTTAAGTTGAATAGGGTGAATATTAAGATGATATATAACAGGGTAGGAAAATAGTTGTGTGCTAAGCAGGATTAAACTGTAACCTTTTCATGAAACATGTTCACCCCTTACTTTGGGATTTTGGATTTATTCCCAGAGTTACTGTAATTTTCTCCTTAATATTCTTTGGCTTTTGCCAGTTTTTCTTCTGTATATGTTGCCACCTGGTGTTATATATCCATCTGATTGTGGCTTTGTTGATAAGGTTTCCTTTATTTCAGCTTGTGCATTATGTTAATCGTGACCCTTTGGGTCTGGCAAATGACTTTCTTTCTTTGGGATTTATTCCTGAAGGAGTTGATGTACAGTTGGTTTCAGACGCCTTGCAAAGATCCTTTGCTAATGGAAGTAGACAATCTCTAGATTTCCAGGTTTGCATTTTTTTTTTTACACCTTATACTTCTATTTATTCCTTTAATTCTGGTATAAAATTTTCTTGAGGAAATTGATAGCATCTTAAAGTATTTGCAACCCTGTCAACTGTATGCGATGACGCACTTAAGGCCGAGGAAGTTCTACTACTTAGATACGAAGAACTCATTGTTTTAGCCCAAGTTGCCTAACATCCCTCGCAAGCTAGTACGTAAATATCAAACAAGCACAGCTTGTTACAAATGTAACTCGATGATTTCCACTCAAAAGCTTCCGTGGAAATGTCTGCAACTTAGTCTCTCATTTTAATATAGCTTACCAAGATCAGGTTCTTTTAAAGTTCCTTGTGAACAAGTTAAGTATCTGCTTCTTGTGTGTTGAGTTCTCAGGAAATACAAAAATTGAGGCAGCGTGAATGGCTGTTTGATTACTGTATAGGCCCAATATTCTCGTAACCAAGCTGACTCAAATATCTGGCTAATCCACATCAGTTTGCATGTGATTTCATCAAAAGATCTCAACATTGGTCAAACTAGGATAAAAAGGCAAAACGGTTCAGGGCTGAGTTATTTTAATTTCTGACAAAAGTTAAATGGGAAATTAGGAAAATATTAAACTGAGGATAATAGGGAGAAGAATTAAGATGTGAATAGGGACTCCTTTTTACTGTAGTAGAGGTACGGTCAGCCGAGGTAATAGGAGCCAAGGCTGACGTTGGATTGGAAGAAGATATTATACTTGTACTATCAGTCATGTGAATTCAAGTTGCCAGAGTCAATTCTAAGATGTTGAAAGGCACGAGATGTTTTACCTGTCTGAATGAGAGTCCTTTTGGAAGTAAATGATGATGACTGGCCAATCTGAAACTCAGTATATTGAGCAGACCCATGTGATGGGATTGTCACTGCCTTTTCCTTGAACAGTGGGGCACGAGAGCTGAGTCAGTGTGGCAAGGGACATTAGCAAATTGACTGTTATAGTTTAGTCCCCTCATCTGGTCTATGAGAACACTCGTTGACATGCAGTTGAGAAGATGAGTAAGGGAGTCAAGAACTTGTGAAAACATATCGGTGAGAGATGTGATATTTGGGCTAGCTAGAATTTGAGACCTAGTCGACTCATGTTCAGATTTGAAACCCTCAAGATGGTAATAGAGAGGAGAGTGTCTAGTTCTTGATTTTTTTTGTTGTTAAACCAAAGAAATATGTTAGAGGATAGAGTACAAAAGGGAGGTTACAACAGCCTTCAAAGAAAAGCAACAAAGGAAAAATACAGAGAAAAAACAAAATAACACAAAGAAGAGAATAAAGCTACACTAAAACAAAGCCGCAGTCCAGTCCCTAATGAAATCCAAAAGAGAAAGCCCGTTAAAAGTTATAAATTGTCAGAGTAATCCATCACCGACTTCTCTTGCTGGTCAACTCTACAGGCAACTTGAGACAAGTTGTAAATCCTTGATAAATTATGTTTACCTAAATACGACACTGCCAAGTACTTCTTCAAAAAAAATTTTCCATTGTTTTCTAATCAGTAATCCTTGAAGAAGAAGAAGAGATTACCTCAGGCATCATCACTGTGTTGGTTTCATTGGATTCAAGAGTCTTTGAAGTTTCTACTGCCTTAGAAGGTTCAAAAGCCATTGACAAAAACTGCAATCAGCATGATCACTAGTTGCTTGGTCTAGTGGCATGAGCATGTTTAATAAAGTCTTGATGCTCAGCTAGGTCCAGGGTTTGAATTCTTGTAGTTAGTAAGTTGGCTGCATGTGGAAAAAAGGAAAATAAAAAATAAAAAACCCTGCAATCAGCAAGAGGGGACTCAAGGAAACTCAATGGACCAATACCAAGATAAATCAAGAACTGGCAAACTCCCTTCATTAATATAGAAGTCTCATAAACCAAGGATACAATAGTGAAATAGCAGAAGACCCTCTGTGAAAAAGTAACAACCTAACAGGACAAATCCTTTGGCACACATTGGAAACAACTTAAATCAGCAAGTACAAAAGAGCGGCAACACTGCTGGACCCTTAAATCAAGGTCAACACCTGTGGGTCAAGACCTTCCAAGATCAAATAGCTGATTGACGGCCCGTTCAAGTCCCTGCGGTAATCAGCGAACCTGAACAGTCTAAACTCTAGCGAAAAGTTTGGTGGTATCTTCCTTTGAACTACCATGTTCAAAGAAGAAAGGAAAAGAAATAGAAGAGTGGCAAATCTATAAATCCTAGCTCTAATACCATGTAGAAGAGGAGAGTGGGAGAGAGTATACTTGAGCGAAAAAGTATGGAAAAGAGTATGGGCCTGTAACCTTACTCTTTGTAGGTTACTGTATTTATGATATTAACATTGAGATATTTATCCGTATTCCCTTGGGGCCCAATAAGTTCAATTACTTGGCCCCAATACACACTCATGAAGCTCAAGTCGTCTAAAATCCCAAAAAGTTGGAAAATGTTCCTGACTTTTCTGTTTGCACCGGTGAGCTTACAGATGTTGGCAATGTAACTGTAGTCAATAATGGTGCTACTTCCTGATTTTCTCATGCTTCGATTATTTAGGGTGATGTGTTCTATTTATTTACACTTGAAGTTTGTTAACCAGACAAAACTTTTTCTGAGCTTAAGAATTACTTTTAACATTCATATTTTTATATTGTAATAACCCTGAGGCTGGAAAGTTGGAAATATTCCCAACTTTGTTCTATGCACAATGTATCAAGAGTGGAGAAGTGTTAGTATTGATAAAAAAAATACGAAAAAAAAGAGTGGAGAAGTGTTGGCAGTATAATTGCAGGCTGCTCTATTAGTGGTGTTACTTATTTAAGTACCCGAAAAGACCTTGCTCCCAGTTCAAAATGGTCTTTTGGGTTCTTGACAATGATCATTTAGGTTTGATTATTTAAAAAATTAAAGAAAATACGAACCAAACCTCAGGGTACCAGCGTCATTAGGATTCCCTCACAACGATCATTTGGGTTTTTGATGATTAAAACCTGTTCAAAATCCCAATATTACTAGTTACTTGGTCTAGTGGTACAAGCATGTATAATAAAGCCTTGATGTTGGACAAAGTCAAGGGTTCAAATCCTAATAGCTACTAAGTTGGGCTTGTGGCTGTATTACCAATCAAAACCAAAATACCTGAAAAGGTCCCTTCCTCATGCATTACAGCTGCATTGATAAATTTATAGCTTAACGTACATAGGTTCTGACATTGCATTGGATTTTAGGGCATAATGAACCAACTATACAATATTATGTATGGATTTAACTTCTCCCTTCCTCCGGACTATGCCCTTGTGATGAGAGCTCTGGGATCACTTGAAGGGACTGCAAAAGCTTTAGATCCTGATTTCAAAGTTGTGGAGAGTGCATACCCTTTTGTCATTGGGAGGCTTTTGGCTGACCCGAATCCTGATATGAGGAAAATATTGAGGGAACTTCTTATCCGTGATAATGGCTCCATAAGGTGGGCTCGACTAGAACGTCTGGTGAGTTGTTTCTTCCAGTTAATATTTTCTTATGCACTTAGTTCGACACACACCTGTGTGTGCGTGTGTATATATATATATATATATATTTATGTATGTTGTGTGCAGAACTATCATCCTTGCTTTGAGTGCTGTGCTTATTTTGTTAGTAATTAGCCTTGGTTACACATATCTTGTATGAAGAACTATCGTCCTTGCTTTAAGTACTGTGCATAATTTGTTAATAATTAGTCTTGATTACTGATCACATAAATATGCTGATTATCTATCTAGCTTATCTTGTGTGTCCTGCACCATTAGTTTAACAATCTTACGAGGTAATAAATTGTTTACGCATTCATACTCAGTCGGTACACCTTGAGCTGTGGTGAGGCCAAAGTGCAGTTCAACATGATCTTAGCTGTGGCATTTGTTTCAACGAAGGTTGAACGACTGTTAACAATCCTGATCGAATTCTGCTTAAAATAAATCACCTCTACTCATAACAGAGGAGCCCATTTGCTAGGGTTTTTGAAAAAAGAAAAAAGAAAAACCTGAAGCACATCCTACCAATACATATAATATGACTGACCTGTGTAGGGCTGGGGGGCAACTTGTGAGAAGCTTTACCTCTGGGGCTTATTACTTCCAGCATCTATGTCATCTTTTAAACGATGTCAAAGTTCTTTCTTGGTAAAAATTGAAAGTGCAGATTGGATCTAAACTTTTGTTCTGCACTTAATTTTTGAACACAGTTTATTTCTTAACAATTAATGGTCTTGTCTTTTTTCTCCTCATATACCCAAAAAAAAAAAAAATTTGTCTGCCCTTCCTGACAATTTGTTATCAGCCACTGAAGGGTTCGTTTTGAGATTCAAAATTGCTGCCTTTATTTTGTATTTTCCAAATGTTTGTTCACCACGCATCTTGATGAATAGTTCAATGAGTACATTCTGTGTCTAAATTTTTTGCGGTTCCTGTTTACCTCTGGAATGGAAGTTATTCAATTTTTAAAATAAAATGTGGAAAGGTGTTTTTGCCTTAAATTATGTCTCAAGGTTTAGAATTTTCCAGAAGAGGTTGTCCCACATTTATTTGGGGACTTGTTTGTGTACTGCTTCATGGGCCCACCCCATCCTTTGCTAGTTGGTTGTTCGGTGGAAACTAAACAGTATTCACTTAGATGAGCTTTGGTCTGTATTTACCCATTTTCAGGTAGTTGCAATCTCTGAACAAGCTCCAGATACAGATGGTGAATCCTCTACGCATCAAGAAAATAATTCAGATTCTTCAGGATGGAAATCCTTCGACATGCGTGCTGTAGTTGCTGCCACAGAGGATCTTTTTAATTTTATTCTTTCTGATAAGGGTCTAATGGTACGAGTTTTCCTTGTCCGTGATATACTCAAAGCGGCCGATGTTTTTTTAGAAGATGAAGTTATTGGTTTCATTTTAAATGAGAAGTATGGAGCAAAAGATATGGACTCTGAGGTTTGATTCCATATTCTTTAATTTTTGACGATTTAAGCTTATTTGAACCTGCAAACGATCATTGTAACTGGAAATGATCTAAACATAGAGGTGGCCTTTTTGACCCCTTCCTCCAGGGACATGCAATGCTGAGTAGAGTGGTGAAAGGGTTTCGGTCTCTGCAGAGGGCAATTGACATGGCTCCAGAGGTATGGACTGTTATGTTAATACGCTTTACTTTGAAGCCCGAGTTTCACAGATTTACCCTGGACATTATAACAGCCTTGGTCACACATCTTAGCCACAAAAGTCCCGAGACTTTCTGGATTTGTATTTCTAAATTGCTTCACAAGTTGGTTAAACAGACCGATGGCAATGGTTTTTGAATTGGAATAATAATTCCACCACAAATTTTGTTATGCTTCTAGTGTTAATACGTAGTGCTGCATTCAAAAGGTCCGAAAGTTCTGAGGATAAAGTAGTCACAGTTTTGAAAAGCGGTGAACCATTTTCAGTGGTTTTAAGAAACAGAATCGAGAGACTAACCACTCATTTGGTTGATGAGAATGAGAATGAAATAACATAACGTGCAAGGAATAAAATCCACATGGATCATGAGTGAAATGATTACTCATATGAACCATGAGGAAAATAGACGAGGAATAACTATTATCAACGGTCGAGGGTGTAATAGGTATTTCTAACCTATTCCACACACGGTCCTTGAAAAGTATTATTACTCTTATCTCATGGTTCATTTTATATTTATGTGGAGTAGCTATTCCATTCCCCGAACCAAATGAGTGGTACGATAAATGGAGTGTTGGGTTCCTACCTCCATCGGGGCGGGGGCAAGAGTATTTACTGAAATGTTGCCCTATTTATGTGGGGATGAAACAGTAGATTTAAAGGTTTTGGCCTTGTGGAACTGAAATCTCAGTACTCGAATCTCAATTGTGATAGTTGAATTATATTTTAATATTTCCTTGATTAGATTTGCCGCGTGTAATGTTATGTATGGACATGAATATTGTCGCATACTTGATGAGCTTCTGTTTTTTTTTTTTGCTTCAATGGTCAAAGTTCAAGCAGTAAACTTTTGAAGTGTTTCATGTTATAAATGGCCCTGCATATGCATGTCCCCGTACCTTTGGTATGGCCACTAAGTTTTCAGCAGAATCGTTTTATCAAATTTATCTGGTTCTTTCGTCGCGTGAGTTTTAGTTTGATAAAATTTGGAACGGTTGACGTAAAGGCGGAGGATTCACTTGCATGGATCGCCATCTCCTATATAATTGTATTATTAGATAACAAAAAGTGATTACTGCAGGAATATTAAACGTGAAATCATGATTGTGGGAATAAATACTGCATCCTTAGTTTGAGGGGTTTGCCTATTTTTAACCAAGTGAGTTGGATTTGTTTTAACGTTCTCTTGGATTTAAGACTCATATTAAATATATTTAGATATCGTTTAGAATTATGTTTCTTATTTCAAAATGTATAAGCAATTTCACAGGTGCCTTTATGATTATCTTTATGTAAAATTTATTTTATTTGATATAATTCAGTCGTTTGGGTCCGTGAATTCCGAGTCCGGACTTGAGCAACACACTTAGTGCGCCCTAAAAATTATAGTCTAGGGGGTAATTTTTTTAAATGAATAGTAACTTAATAAAATGATATCAAAATGGAGTAGTTTTTGCCACAAATGGCACCCTCCCTTTAAATTAATAGTGCCATTTTTTTAACAAAATAACCCAATTCTTTTTCAACAAAACTTGCCGGGTGTGGCTTCAATTTATGACGTGCATTTTTAAAATCGGTAAATTCATATATACTCGACTTAATAATTCTAAGGACTTGTGCTCTTGACTCCACCTATCAATTCTCGGTAATAGTGTGGATGCCTAATATGAGACAATGGCAGCGCGAGGAAGCCCAATATGATGTTTCGTTTTAATTAAAAAAAATAAAATAGATTATCTGTTTAATATCATTAAACAAAATAATGTTGATTTAAAGAGTACATATGTCTAATTAGAATTTTTTTTTAGAAAAAAGTTAAAATGATATTGTTTTGAAGTGTACTCGTATTTAATAGGTATAACGTTATATATATATTCTTTACATATTTTTTAAGTGAAAAGTATTCATGCGTTTAAATTTATGTAGTTATTTATTATTATGTGATTATAATATCTTAAAAAAAAAAAAAAAGACTACACGTCACATAAAAAAAAAAAAACTATCTAGATTTTATCACGTAATTGGTTTAAGGGGTATATAAGATTTTCTTTCCCCATAAATTGAAGCTGGTTCAAGCTATCCCAGCCCAGAATAAAATGACGCGGTCTTGAGGGGGCGATCTGCAAGGTAACACGAACGACGATCGCGATCTACTCTTTTATCTCTCATCAACGCCGATCTCTCTCTCCCCGTTCCGTGACGGCAGCTGCGAGCTGCGGCGACGTCTCTCTTTCTGTCCTTTCTGATTCACCGGCGGCGCCTCTCTCCCACCATCTCCTCTCTCTCCCCTCAGGTAACTCTCCGCCTGGCGGCAACCGCACCTTGCTGTTTTTTGCGCTAATTGTTTTCAGACTGTATTTCATTTCGTGGTCAAGGCCAGGTAACATCGCAGTCATTAGGCACACAACAAACTTTGAGCTCTTTTGCTCACTTTGCTGAATCAGTAAATGCTAGGTTTTTAGTTCACTGCGGTGGACGATATGTTTTATGGACTCTGCTGGATTTTATCTTTCTGTCATATTCTCTGATACTGGTTTGAAACTAGGTTTGATGATTGGGCAAGAGTAATTCACGGTTATTATTGATTCATGGGTTCTTATTGAATTTTCGTGCTTGATAATGTCATGCAATGATACTTAACTGATTGAGGACTCATGAGTATGTTTATATCTTTCAAAGTTATCTTTTATGGTTTTAAGACCTTTTGATGCTACATTTTGATCCGAAGATCTGTTATTTTGCCCTTCACCGGTCGCAAAGTAGGGCTCTTGAAAGCGCTGGTTTGTGGGCAACTGTCTCTTTCTCTCTCTATCTCTCTGAAATGGGGGATGTGCCAGAAGCATTGTCACCGTCCATGGATTCTTGAAGCCTTACCGCTAATTGTGGTCTTGCTAATAGCCGCCCATGTCCTTGCTTTGGTGTGCACGCTCACCTCCTTAACTCTTTTTAATGTTTCTAACTGCAGTCTGATACAAATCTAACTCTTCTCGCTCATGCCCTCAGGTATACTGGATATACAGGCTAGCTACTGATAAACAGCAGCCTCAGCGAAGAAAGGCACATTGAGAACAGTAAGAGCGTCTTGTATAATTGGGCATTGTATCTTTGCAGACTACATAATGTTCTTATTTCTTTTGAGGGAAAATTTGCATAGATTTTGGCACATTTAAATAGAATAGCATTTCCAAGATGATTAACCAGACCAGGGTTTTAGTATGCTGAGAGATTCAATTTACTTCTAAAATGAATCAATATAGAGCTCTATATGCAGGCTGGTTATTGGGTTTGAGTGGTGCACTTTGCCTGTTGCTTTATTTTTAATAGAGCAAAGTTTGTGTATTTATTCCTATTTGCCTGAGGTCAGTCACGCTAACTCTTCTAGTGTTTCTTTAGGTGCCTAACAGCTTTGTAGATGTTTCATTTTTTTCTTGTAGGTTTCTTTTAAAACAGTGCAGTTCATCTTTGAATACCATATGAGAGAGGAGGAAAAGTGGAAAAATACTGAACCTATAGAAAGACTTGAGGAAAGATCTTAATGATGTTGAAATAGGAACACAATATGGTTGAGTTTTCAGGGTTTGGGACCCAAGAAAACCAAGATGCATTTAATTCTGAATAGTTTTTGGGGAAAAAACTGTATGTATAGCCTTCTAGGGAGGTTTGTACAACAGACTACAGAAAACACTATAATCCTAGCCTTGAATCTGCCCAAAAGGATTATTTTTAGAAAGAGGCACAGGCTGGTCAGTTGGCTACATAAGACATAATAAATGGTCTATAACATAATAAAGAGATACCATAAAGAATAAAGCTTAATAGATAATTGAATCAAAGATAAGACTCATGCAACTCTGGACTTTCTTGCTGGATGCTCCTGCATCAATTATCCGCGAGTTGGAAGGACAATTTTCCCTTAGGTGTGAATTATAGTTCTGCTATCCACTGAGATATCAACCAATCCTTTTCAACATCTTTCTTTTGAAACATCCTCCAGAAGCGAATAGATCTCTTCATTTGACTTCTTAGGCAATTTAATTTTAAAATAAACATGGCACACCCATTTGCAAAATTCCAACTGCTGCTTTTTGGAAGACCAGAGTAGCAATTAATTTATTTCCATGTCTGTTTGCACTGATTCACTCGCTAAAAAGTTGGCCCCGATCTGATCATGCATGTCTTTTTTTAATCAAGAAAAGCAGGCAATTCATATCAGTTGAAAGAGCAGCCCTCACAGATAGTATAATTTAAAACTTAACAGCATCCAGGAAACTAAAATGGAAGTGGTTGATGAGGATGTGATTGAGGCCATTTGGGCAGTTCGAGAAAAGGGGTGGACTGTTCTTCCTGCTCATGAAAAAGCGCAGGAATTGTTATCTTGTGGATTCTTATGCTAATGGTAACTTGTGAGCTGCCCCAATCACAGGTTTGTGGTGCTGATTACTAAAAAGAAAGGAGCATGTAACTTTGGTTTTGTGGGCTGTCGTGTGAAGGTTATCTCTATGGTTCATTCCCACGGATAATGGAAGGTGGTGGCCCATGTTTTAGGACCTTCAAGAATAATTTTGTGGGAAAGTATGCAACTCCCTGATGCAGCCATGATCGCGAGTGAAGTGGTGAATAACTAAACAAAAACTAATAAAATTGGGGTGATTGGTGAGTTGGGTGTGGTGAAGGAGTATGATAATCCTTTGTTGGGAGTTCTGATGGAGTTGATGGGCAGGATGGGGTTTGGTCGGACATGGAGAAAGTGGGTATATAAATATATATCCTTGGGCAAGTTTTCTGTCATTATCAATGATTTCTTCCCTTCTTCTAAAGGACTAAGGCAGTGTATCCACTTTCCCCTTTACCGTTCATTATGGTGATGGAGGCTTTCAGCTAAATAGTCAACAAAATAATGGACAACCGGCTGCGGATGGGGTTTATGGTGGGAATAAGTAGCAACGAATTGAATGTTCCACACTTATTATTTGTGAATGACGCCCTTCTGTCCAGTGATGCCAAGGCTGAGAGCATTATAAATTTTAGGTGTATTTTCTTTGCTTTATGGCCATGTCTGGTTTGAGAGTAAATTTGGCCAAACCTGAGCCGATACCTGTGGAGAAGAAGAAGCTGATGGCCATGAACTCTTTCTGCATGATCTGGACTATGCGGAGAGAAAGGGTTAAAAGAGTGTCGGTAGGGGAAGAGTCTACCATAGTTATTCGAACCAACTCCAATCTTCCTGTTTTGGTGCTGTTGGAGTTAGTTCGAACTAAGCCCTTCTCCAATCTCTATTATTCAAATTTCCCTCTTCTTCTGTGCTTATTAAGAGGTTCAATGCAGCCTCTTATTCAATCTCTTTTATTCAAATTTAGTCTCTCTCTCTCTTTTTTTTCTCAGAAATTAATTTCTGTGCTAGTTATCACTTTGCGTGATATATTATGTGTTATTGTGCTTGCTACCTTTGATTTTAGTGATACTATGTATTGTGTTATTATTATGTATATCTGCTTGTTTGGATGTTACTTTGATGCGTTCTTGTGATTTAATTTGATGTGATGATGTAAGCTGTGGTTTAATTTGATGTGTAATAATGTAAGCTGTGACTGTGTAATGTACTTGTGGTTTATTTTTCTAGTTTGTGGCCAACATTTTCACATATTTAGGAAATGTTGAATTCTGGTGGAAATGTTAGTTGTGAAACTCCATACAAGGGCCCATTCTTGAGAATACATAGACAGGTGCCTAAGCTCCTAGGAGTACAAGAGCATGGGCTATATACTGTAACTATGGGTACGGAGCTGACTATATAGAGCTTGTTGGAAATAATATTAGGTTTGAGAAAGTAGAGAAACTCCTTACATCCTAGCAGTGGTGCAATTAGTACGCACCGAGATGGTGGTAACTCGCTAGCAAGGGGAAAACTCAGCTTACTTCGAGATGATTCAGCGTCTCCACAATCATGGCCGTTCTCAAGAATTTCAACTATGACTCGAGTGCATGAATTCACCTTCAGCTGATGATTGTTCGTTCACTTCTAACCTTGCATGAGCATTTTGTCCTACAACTTTTAACCACAAGAATTTTACCTTCTGCCTCCATGTTTCTCTACCGAGTCTACATCGTTAACTTTGTTTTGTTTTCAGATGAGCTCAAGTTCAAATAAAACCTGTGTGCATATCCTGAAGGTACTGAAGCTGATGGAAAAGATTTGTATCTCTTGTTCTCACAGGATGTTTCTTTGTTCCAATGTTGGATTGAACTCCGAACAGGGAATGCACGATGGTCTTATGAAGATCAATCGTAAGGATCAAATTGCAAAGTCCCTGAGCTGACAACTCTCGTATTTAAGATGTACTGCACATTCAGTGTCTTGTATTTAGACGTGAGTAACTGAATGTGAGGAACATCTGTTGTTAAAATGTGTTTTCTGGGATATGCTCAGTCTCCTTTGACGCGTGGTGACACAAGGCACCGGGGAATGTCCTCATCTTGTCGTACCATCCGATGAATTTATCCCCTCTTCCCCCACCCCTGATTCAGACTTCAGGTTTCACTCTATAATATTCAAATTGATTTTCATTATTTAGGTATGAATACTAAATTTTATCTGCTTGAAGTGTCTTGGTGTGAAAGCATGAGTTGTCCTTATTTATTTTACAAGGATTACCAAAAAAAAAAAGAAAAAAAGGGAAGGAGAATAAAAGTAATACCCGAGGAATGTGTTTCTACATGTGAAAATTTAAATGGTACATTAAGAGCTAAATTTAATAAAGTGAACCGTAAACCCTATGCTACATGCAATGATATGTTACGTTGGGTTGATTAACCTATCTTGGTTAGAATAGTTCGAAAAAAAAAATCCAAAATAAAAAAAAAGGTAAAAAAGAAGGGTCCATTGAGAGCCCAAATATGTTTGTTTTTATTTATAAACTTGAGAGTAACAAGCGAAGTAAATAGGGGAAATTGCACTTAATGCAGGGAATCTTCCTGTGGTTTGAAAATTAGCACATAATTTTCTTATGGTTTCAATGGACTTGCAAAAGTTAACTTTTCCGTTAAATCTAACAGTTTTTTTTTCTCAAATTTTTTAGTGTTTAATATGATAAAAAAAGACTTTAATTTTCAAAATTATTCATAAACTAATTTCTTAACCTCTATTATAGCAGTATCCAAATAAATTGACATTTTTATACTTCTTGTATCTTGAAAAAAATATATTCTATAGAGGTTATATATTCATAATCCCAACTAATCATGATGATTAGAAATATGTGTACGAATATTATAAGCATCTAAGTAGATTCGCATACAAATGTCTTTTTTTTTTTGTACAATAAATATATCATTTTTATGGCCTAAGAATTATAAAAATAACTCGTTTTTTGAGAGCCATTGTGATTAAGGTAAGGAATTAATTTTTGGTAATTTAAGAAATTAAAGTCTATTTTTTCTATGAAACACTAATTTTTCTTTTTTTTTTAAAGAACAAACCATTAGATTTGACGGAAAAATTAAATTTTGTAAGTCCATTGAAACCATAAGGAAGTTATGTGCTAATTTTTAAATTATAGAGATTTCCTGTAATGAGCTGAAACCACGTGGAGGTAAAGTGCAATTTACTCAAGTAAATATTATGAAAGCCGTCGTTTACACGTCTGGATCAATAAGAGCTTTTTTCTACGATTGTGTGGCCAGCGATGAAACCTCCTCTCTTCTTTCTTTTTTCCTCGTACTTCCATTTTCTTTCCTTCTTTCTTTCTTGCTGAGCAGCACAAGCAAACCATGGCTCTCCTCCATCCATCATTCCTCTGTAACCCCAAACCCACCCTCTCCTCCAGAACGTCACCATCCGCCGTCGTTTTACCCTCCCTGCTTCCCCACCCTGGCTTCTTCTTCGTCTTCTTCCATTCCCCCACCCACCACCGCCACCGCCACCCCCAGCAGCCGCGGCTGTTTGTGAAGAAGAGGGATTCGATGAGACCGAAAGAGCTTCGAGCCATCGCGGCGGAGGAGCAGCAGGCGCTGGTGGATGAGGGTGGGGTGGAGGCGGCGGAGTATGATTGGAGGGAGGAATGGTACCCTCTCTACCTCACCCGCGACCTCCCCGACGACGCCCCCCTCGGCCTCACCGTGTTCGATAAGCAGCTCGTGCTGTATCGCGACGGCTCCGGCGAGCTCAGGTGCTATGAGGATCGATGCCCCCATAGGTATACTATAGCTACCCCCAATGCTCCACTTAAACTCATTTAACAGTTCTACGTGTGTCTGTTTTGAAATCCAGCATCAGTTTTGATTATTTGTTGTGCTAGACCTACTATAGGAGCTGCCTCCCATGTATTGCAGCAATCAGCATTCAAAGTAATTTGAAGAAAATAATAATAATAATGTTTACACTGTCGATTTTTACATGAGAACGAGGGCTTCACCTGTGAAGAAATTGTGCTGGTGTAGGTTAGCAAAGCTGTCCGAGGGTCAGTTGGTTGATGGAAGGCTGGAATGCCTCTACCATGGCTGGCAATTTGATGGAAATGGTGCCTGTGTGAAGATACCTCAGGTCTGTCTCTCAGCTTCTCTACATCTTTTTCACTCCATTCTCCCTTTTACTGGATTTAATTTCTCTCCCAACTTTATTTAGAAACCCTAACATCATGAAGCAAATGAATTAAATGTAGACTTGCGACGTAGACCCATGTCATTGAAATTTCACCCTGCAGAGCCCATCATGAAGCAATTGAACTTAGTTTTTATGCTTCTTGTTCGTCTACCTTATATTTGTTTATAAGCAATTGAACTTAGTTTTTATGCTTCTTGTTCGTCTACCTTATATTTGTTTATATTTGCTTTTCCTATGAAAGCTTGAAGACAGTATACTTGTCTGATGAAATTAGTTCCCTGCTCACTGCAGCTCCAAGCTGGTGCGAAAATCCCCCGGTCAGCCTGCACTAAAGCATATGAAGCGAGGGACTCGCAGGGAGTTGTGTGGGTGTGGATGTCGCGAAAGACAGCTCCTAATCTTTCGAAACTCCCATGGTTCGAGAACTTCGCTAGGCCAGGGTTCCAGGATACTTCAACAACACATGAGCTTCCTTATGACCACTCCATACTCCTTGAGAACCTCATGGACCCAGCCCACATCCCAATCTCCCATGACCGAACCGATTGGACCGCGAAGCGAGAAGATGCCCAACCACTGCTTTTTGAGGTAACTGAACGAACCGATCGCGGATTTGCTGGCCACTGGGGGAAGTCGAACGATCTGTCCATGCCTAACTTCTTAAGATTCGAAGCCCCTTGTGTTCTTCAGAATAACCGAGAATTTGTCAGCAAGACCGGGGAGAAACACTACTTTAGCGGTCTCTTCCTCTGTAGGCCGTCTGGGCAGGGGAAATCCATGCTCATTGTGAGGTTTGGAGGAACGATGCGGTCCCAGCTGACGAAACTCTTCCCGAAGTGGTACTTCCATCAGAATGCAAGCAAGGTTTTCGAGCAGGATATGGGATTCCTCTCATCCCAAAACGAGGTTCTGATGAAGGAAAAAGTGCCCACGAAAGAACTGTACCTAAACTTGAGGTCCTCGGACACTTGGGTGGCTGAGTATAGGAAATGGATGGACAAAGTTGGGCATGGGATGCCCTACCATTTCGGGCACAGCACCATTTCCCTCCCTAAGGACCCTGCTGTGGTGGAACACGCCCCTGCCGGGTTGGTTGCTGGAGCTTCAGCTTCTTTTCCCGCCAAGGGGGGAGTCGGATCAATGCACGCACCGAACCTCGCAAACCGATATTTTAGGCATGTGGTCCATTGTAAGGGGTGTAGGAGCGTCGTGAAGGGTTTTCAAGCATGGAAAGATGGCCTTACCATTTTGGCTGTGGCATCTGCTGGGATGGCAATTTTGATGAGTGCAAAGCAGTGGAAGGCCTTGTTTTTGGTACTAGCAGCCCTAAGCTTGGCTGGTGTTCAGGCATGTGCAACCGTGATTGGGATGAATACAACAAACTTCATTAGGGTACACAGGAGATTGTGAAGCACCATATTTGTGAGTTTGGTTATAGTTTAGCCCTAGAAGTGCATACAAATTAGGAAGTATGATCAAAATACCGTGAAGGTTGTAGCAAGATGAACATAAACATTTGTGCCTGTAATATTCTTATGTATAAATCACAGTTTATTCTTTTAATGCATATTCTATTAAAGCAGCTTTTATCTAATTAAAATAAGGGTAAACCAAGGGAGACTTGAACCCTGGACTTTTATTTCTTTTTGCTTAGTAAATTGGAGGTCAGGGGAAAACCACATGGTGATCGAAAAACAGAACAGGAAAACCTGGTACATGCATACATCGCAAAGTGTAATGCAGTTTTATTGATTTACAAAAGTATCCTTCTTTGGTACCTATCATAAATGAATACTACATAAAATCAGTTCCAAAAAGATTGACTAATGATGACATCAAAGGAATTAGTGTACATAAATAAGCAGATTTTAACATTTTAGCATAATTCCATAAGCAATGGGAAATGACAACCTTTCAAGTAGTGGGGATCTCAAAATTTAAGCCATCTCTTCTCCTCCTCTTTGCTCACAACAGCTTTTGATGCGGATGCATGAGACGCCTCAGCCTCCGCCAAGGTGTTTCGGGTCTCATTCAACTTTCGCATAGCAGCCTCATACACCACCTTCTCGTTCTTGTTCCGGCTCACCATTTCTTCCAGCTTCTCAACTCGCACCCTCAACTCCTTCACCTCATCATCATATGCAACCAGCGCTCGCCTGTCTTCTTTCTTCCCTACGGCTTTATTCCGCTGCTTCTTCACAGAACTACCGTTCAAAGCCTCACCGTGTGTTGCGAGGTGGCTGTTGATGAGGGTAAAAACATCCGCTCTTGTTTCCTCCTCGCCTTTCGCAGCTCGGGCAGCTGCTGCAAACTTCTTATCACGTTTTCTCTTTCCACCCCTACTACGCTTCTTCTTTCGCTCGATCTCTTTGTTCTCTTTGTCACCCTGAGACTCTGAGGCATGACCAAGAGATTGCTTTGGGGGACGAACTTTCACGGAAATGGGGTTGACCATTCCTTGCCCTGTGATGCCTAAGCCCATTCCTTCACGATAACCCATGTTGGCCATCATCTTGGAAGCTATGCCCCGGGTGTGATTCTCCCACTTTGCGAATATGGCAGTTTCTGTTTGGATACCCTTCTGTGAAGCAGTACTTTCTAGAAACCCTACACCCTGTGAGTCATCCACGTCGTAGTCACTAGAATCAGATTCTTCTGAAGTACAATCATATTCTTCCTCGTCAGTCATTATGGCATACTCAGACAAAGACATGGCTTCAGCTTTAAGTTTTGTGGAGCTTCCATCGTCTCGGAAAACTACCTGACCTACAGTTAGTATATCATCCCATGATTCAAGTTCGGCTGATTTCCAAATGCCAGATTTGTCGTCTGCGACTGCCCAAATACTAGAACCCACAAGTGACTGTTCCCATTGGGTTGGTACATAGATCTTCAGGGATGACAATGGGACATCGATTCCTGTGACACGCTTGGGTCTTTAGACAAGGCCATGATCATATGGGCAAATAAGATCTTACAAGGACAACAGCACCAGATTGGTGGAGTATTCAGTAACAGTAGTTCTCTAAAGGTTCATATACTTTGCTAATCATAAAAGAAAATGGAAAATGGAATCTGCCATGAAGAACAAGCAATGAATGCAGAAGCAAGACGCAATTACAGAAGTTGTATGCATTTTTCAATATCAAAACTAGCAAGCTAATAATTCACTACTGCCCATCCATGAAAAGTTTCAGGGGAGATGTAGAACTCAGAAGTGTTGGAGATTTTTCTTCATTTCTCTCGCGTAGAACAGGAGGAAAATACCAGGAAAATTTCTTAAAACATTTAATCCAATTTGAAGGTGAGTAATTTTTTTTTTTTTGGTAAATAGGTGAGTAATTTTGTATTCTGCCTGCCGATTAAAGCATGTGATGCCATATGATAGCAGGTATCTCACTACACTTTACTTTCATTAGTAATAAAACACAAAAACCTAATAGTGGAAGTGCCTTTAAAAACAGAAAAACAAAATTAAAAACAGTGAAGGCTTTTGAAACTGATTAAAAGGGTCTACTTCTCCAGACTCTGATAATAGAAACAATCACATACCATGTGATAAGCGGCAATTAGTACCAAATCGACACCGTTGTTGTAGAAAGAACTTGCATATCTGCACTTAGGTGGTCTAGCATTAGTAGGTGTGGCCAAAATAAGTGGTACCATGTCTTTATAGTTTATATATGCAAGGTGCGCTCGCTAAGTCGAGCCCATACCATGTTCTCCATTTCTAGAGCGAAAGAAAATATGAATAGCCCTACATAAAGCACAAATATGCACGTGATTGCAACTAAAGCGAGCTTTCCAGAACAGAAGAATGGAAGAAAAAAGCACTGGAAGCATCCGCAAATGTCTCACAAATTCACAATACACAACACATGCCATCTAACATTAGAAGATGCTGAAAGTCGATCACATCAGTTATGCCATTATAGTGAAACTTAAGATAAAATAAAATAAAATAAAGATAAAAAGGATGATCACCCGTGTATGCATCTATGCAATTTTTTTGGAAGTATGTCTCTTCTTCTTTTTTTGATTGGTAAACACACACTCAATCTGAATCCTTGACCTTACCCAACACCAAAGATTTAATATACATGCTGATACTGCTAAGCTTTACAACTAGTCGTAGAGTATGCAATAGTTACAATGAATGATTTGCTAATGATTAGATATTCACTTTAAAGTAAAATTAAATAGGCAATTTACTGGGCTAATAATACGTCAGTTAATGTTAGTGACACGGCTGAAATGGCATACTGAGAGCAGAAGAAACTAATGGTGTGCCAACTTTTCAACTATTATCACCTATTAAACTGTATTCCAATTCTATTCCCTGGGATTTCTTCAGTTTTGAGTCATAGCAGAGATCGTATAAAGATATTTAGATCTCTTCAAATAATGCAAGTTGAATGATCTTTGGTGTTCTAAAAAAAAAAAAAAGATGCTTATATCATCAGAGTGATGTCACGAATCCAGAAAAAACAAAAAGAAAGTATCTCAAACAAATCCCTTGAATTCACATAAAAAAAAAAAACATAGGCACACCATATAAAAACAAAACAAATGAATGGTAGCAAATTAACCAAATGACACAATAAAAATATAAACAGAAAACAAACTCTCCTGCGATCAATTGTTTAATGTACTAACATTCATAAAAATCCAACTCCTCCAAGTACCATCACGCATCTGATGAGTGTAAAAGAAGGCTCCTAAGTCTCGGGACAGTGACATAATGTTTCAATTTTCTAAATCGATCACAAATCTAAGAAGCCCAATGATGGGACAAATATATCCACACAATTCACCAGGGATAACACTTATATACCATTCGAAAGATGACACTACCCTATTGATGGGACAATCTCGTAGCTTATTGTAACGCTAATTTAACAAATTAAGGACAACCCACTTTCTTTAATCTTTCTGTGGGCAAAGAAATCCAACAACCAAAAACATTAGAAAGGAAAGTAAAACCTCGGGAGGATCTCATGGAAACTATATCAGTTGAAATGAAGCTTGCTATCCATGTAATAAATAAATCCATGGTAAAAAAACAACAAAATTTACATCATCATTTCCAGGAAAACATTAAAACGCTAATGGAAGGCAGGAAGCAAGGGAATCAGAAATACGCACCAACATGCTTTCAGAGGTAGGCGTCAGGAAAGAAACCTTTGCAGTATTAGAATCCTCTAACCCAATAATCTGACCGTTATACCAACGTCCATCAGTGTGACGAAACCTACATTTTGATCCAACGGAGCAGCACTGCTCCAGCAACGGCCCTGACCCCACTGCAGCTGGATCAAGCGGCTCCACTTCAACATTCTCAGCAGCACATTTGGAAACTTGCAAGGCTAAATCACCTTCTTGCAACAATCGTGCCCGTTTTAGGTGAAGTATCCCCTCTTCTGCATCTCTAATTGCCAAAACAAGGTCCTCATGTACCTGGAAAAAAAATACAAGTGATCTATGAGTTCGCTGAAATAATAAAGAATAAAGATCATAATTGAAAAATTACATGGTTGAGTATTGTATACCAATAGTCTGGAGGAATTTTCTTTGAAAACAAACTAAGGGGGATAGCTCAAAGTGAAACCTAAACAGTTCAGATGCTATTTCTTCCAAATCCTTCTTTGATTACCTTACTTCTTACTTCATAAATGCGAAGCCAAAAGCCCTCGCAAAATGAAGAGCCTTTGTGGGGAGTGTAGAAATAATAGGGTCAATAATACTAATGGCCTTTTTCAATTAAGAAAGCCCCACAAGGCCCTCTGCCCAAATGTGGGTGTTACAATTTCTTAGGATTCGGAAACTATCGACCATCCGGATCATATATTACATTTCACATGAGATCTCGGAAATTATTAATCCAAACCAACATCCATCACGCAGACCCCGAATTCCGAATATGATCAATTAATGGATGGAACTAAATAAAAATCAGAAATAGTCCTTCTCTGAAAAGACAAGATAAAAAATAAAAAAAAATCTTACTCAAAAGGTTGGGGGGGGGGGGGGGGGGAAGGGATCATTTCTTTTTCAAAACAAAGAGGACAAAGAAAGAAAAACCCTAGAGCGAGATAGCAATTCATCCAGAAAAGAACCCTAAGAAAATAAGTTTAAATTCGTCTTCTCACATCGAGGCTCCTACAAAATTTGATTGTTTATGGGGCGAGGGAGAGAGAGAGAGGCGCAAAAGGGAAAGAAGAATGGAGAAGGCGTACCGAGAGGAGCTCAGAGTTGGTAGGATCGAAGCCTAAGGCATCTTGGAGAGCGGAAAGAGAGTCTCTCTGCTCTTGAAGCTGAATCTCCAGCTGAGTCTCCAGGAGAGCCCTCTCTTCATCCTCGCTCGCCATCGTTATACACCATTCAATCCCAAGAAGCAACCTCTATTTCTCTTACTCGCGTTAGAGAAAATGAGATTACGTCTGTAATGAAGACGACATCTGGAGCGCACATCGGGTCGCCTCCATGCCCAACACTCCACCCGTAAGAGTGGAAAATGGGTCCAATTAATTTTCACGTATTTTAATGAACCATAAAATAAAATTTTCATTTTTAATTGCGAAATATGAAGGGATTATGACCATCGAAACTTTAATCTTTAGGCGTACTCAAGCACCAACTGCATGATAATCAGTAGGTTTTATTTTTACATATTTTTTCAATTTGAATGGATTGATTTTTCGGGATGTGAGTTAATTAGTGCGTGCTCATATAAGGATGCACTCATAATATCATGTCATTATATGTGACTTTCGTCTTCTAAATAAGGATAAACAAAACTTTTTCATGCTCTTTTAATTAGTATAAGTAAAATTTTCGAAACAGGTCCAAGGTAATTTGTGCGTATTATAACACCTATATGTATTGGAAAATGCTTTTAAAAAGCCAAGAAACAAAGAATTCCTATAAGAGTTGTTGGCCCACGTAGAAACCACATAATATCATGGAAAAATATTTTGACCCATTAAATTAGAATTTCAATACATATTCTATTAGTTACTAAAATTTGAACCTAATCCGATAATAGACAAGGTTCCATTCAAATGGTCAATTTTCCTAACTTTAACTGTTGACTTCTTTATTGATTATGTCCCAAATGAGTTGGCTCTTATAAAAAACTTGGCTCTTGGGCTCTCGTTAGTATTATCATGTATATATGTATGGGTTATGTGAGCAACTTGAGCCTCAGATTCTAATTTAGGGAATGAGCGCTCAAAATGATGTTGTGTTGATTAAAGAAAAAACTAGCGCTAGGTAATTTTTTAGGGAAAAGAAAATATAAGTCGGGCCTTACACAACATGCATGAGTCTGCTTTTAAAATGACATAATTTTGCTAAAAATAGTTTATATTCATTAGGTCATTTGCATGCTCAAATTCCATGCCAACTAAACACGAATAAGAAAATATGACATCTTCTTCTTTTTTTTTTTTTAACCAAGAATTGTGTTGGCCAAATCCATCAGCCCGCCTAGCACTAAATACATAAACAAAACAAAAGGTATCATTAACTAAATTTTGCCTCTAGACAACATAATTTTCAATCAAACAATTCATTCATATCTCAAGCGCACAAGATTGTTGTGGTGTATTATTTTTCATGAAAGAAAATGGCATTGTTTTTTTTTTTTTTTTGCTATAAAGTTTGCCAAAGTTTTCATTTCAAAATCAAGTGATAATAAAAAGCAGCCTGTGAACCACAATACCTAATATAAATTTGATGAGGGGTTCTCTCTCCTTGTGCTGCAAACCATTACAGCATTGAGCTTCGTGATTAAGGGTGTATGATGTGGGAGGGCGAGGATGACCAAAAGAGGATAGAATGGCAATAGGGCATGTTTTGTCATTGGATTGATTGAAGTGGGATTCGACGAAATGAGGAGTATTTCCACCACGTTAGCGTGAACGAGGTGCATTTCCATGGCCGCCGGATTTCATTTTCCTATTGTGTACTCAGCGTCGTTTTTTTGTTATTATAGGTTAAAGTGTTTTCATCTGAACCATCAAATGCATATTTATTTGAAATATCGGAATTCTATTTATCTTTTTTTTAGTATTTAAAATAGAGGGAATGACAATAATCCATATTGGGGTTATTTTGAAAAGAAAATCCTATTTTCATCAAAACTATGTATAACCTTTCTTATGATATCTATCTAGTGCTTCATTCTATTCATTTTAAAGGAAAAAATATTGGTCTGCATGGCCCAAAAAGACTAAACTGGGCCCGCCTGGCCCAATAAAAACTTATCTAGCGCCTTCCTAGCCCAACCTACAAAAATGTGTTGGGCCTGCTTCGTCGAATAAAAACTTATACTGGGCCTACCAGGCCGAGTAAGGGAAAAAAAATTGGCTATTAGCCCAAAAACCATATTGGGCCTCCCTGGCCCATGGGATAAAATTGGATTACTTGGCCCATTGTAGATTTGGGCCTACCTAGCCCAACGAAAAATTAATTTGGACCGATTCAATGGAATATTAGAATGGCCTGTCTGGCCCTATGAAAAATTAAACTGGGCCTCTCTGTCCAAGTGAAAAAAAAACTAAATGTTAACAAAAAAAAATCCCATTAATAATCCCTCTAAAAGTTTTACAATATTAAGTTGCAACTTGAATTTTAACTTAATTATTAATTTAATCCTTAAATTTAAAAATTGTTCAACTTAACACCATCACTCCTGCATCATAATTATTGATGTAGCATCCTACGTATTTCATCTTATGTCAGAAAAGAGAATAAAGTTTATATCGGGAATAAGATGGTTGCATATAAGATTTAATGAGGCTGCCTTTCTCCTATAAAGGATGCAAAAAATTGAAAAAAATATAAAAAGTAATATAAAATGAAATTTTATTAAGGATGAACTAAAAAAAGAAAAATATCTAAAACACCCCATATAGTTTGGATGATTATCGAGGAGACCCTGTATAGTTTTAAATTTTTTATCGTACTCCCCAAACTTATGAAAATAGTCTAATAGGTCTTTGATATCCAATTCCATCCAAATTAATAATGTAAATAAAAATATATAAAGGGAAAAAAAGAGGAAAAAATTTATATTAAAAATATGAAAACATATTTTATAATTAAAGTACAAAAAAATTCATTCCTCAAAATTTTTCTCGTCAAATCAAATAGCAAATCGCTCCTTTCATCTTCAACTTTGAGATTCTATTTCAAATAAAACTTATATTTTAAAAGACAATAATTTTCACTTATTTTTTTATTAATTTTCTCGCTTTATTTTAATATTTTTAATAATTTTCGTCATTGGGCTAGAGAGGGTGTAACTAGTAGAAAAACATTGTGTTTTAGATATTTATACCCAAAAAAAAAAAAAAAAAACACGATATTGTGAGGGGAGTAACGGAGCAATAGGTCAGCAAAAATAAGGGGTTGAAAAGTGAGCGAGGAGAAAGTGATCATCCGAAGATCGGAGAGGAGTGGAATTTCAATGGAGAAGGGGAAAGGAGTGATAGTTGCTCGGAGATGGGCCATCGATTTCACCGACAACTCCACCTCTCATTCTTCCAGAGACGTTGCTGATCCCCCTGGTTTCACGCGCGCTCCTCAAGATCAGGTCCCTCTCTGTCTCTCTCTCTAGATCTGTGGATGTGTGTTGCACTTGTGCTAACGTTGGGCTTGATTGTGTTTGTAGGATGATTCGACACTGAGTCGACAGAAGAAGGATGCGGAAGCTAATTGGAAGTCTCAGGTGATTTCATAAACTAGGGTTTGGTTGGTTTGTGTCATTCGTGACTTGGATTTGCAAAACTAGGGTGTCGTGTTTTATTTATTTACTTATTATTATTATTATTATTATTATTATTTTGTTATTGTTGTTGCCGTTGTGTTCATGGCATATTGATTCTCCTCGAATACGCTCTGAAAATGTAGCGAAGTATGTTTTGAAAGGCTGTTGTGCTTTCCTATTTTTTCCTTTTTATTCTTGGTTTGATGAATTAAATCTATCAATCTGAAACCTTGGTAAGGGTTCAGTTTTGAGTTTGGAAGTGTGCATTGATTTAAAAGTGCCATAGGTGCAGTTATTTATGGTCTCTCTCTTTGTGAGCAGAAAGCATGGGAGGTAGCGCAAGCCCCTTTCAAGAATCTCTTAATGATGGGATTCATGATGTGGATGGCTGGAAGCACTGTTCACTTGTTTAGCATTGGTATTACGTTTTCAGCTCTCTGGCAGCCAATAAGTGCTCTTCAAGGGGTTGGGAAGGGTATGGCATCAAACCTCCAGTAATTTGTGTGTACATAATTACAATATTTGTTTGCACTAGTTGATGTTTCCCATAAGTTTTCTTTTTTGCATATTTGGAAAAGCATATAGGAAAAAGAAGGTGTATAGAAGAAAGTAAAAAACTTAACAAACTTTTGCTTCCATTAAATCTCAATAGGGTTTGTTTCGAGTGCAATAGTAAAAGTCTTCGGCTTTATGCAGAAGTGTGTAGATGAGTCTCGAGAGTGGCTGTAGTGTGCCAAGTTTGTACATTAATAATAATGTTGAATCTGAAAATCATATCCAAATAATCACCCTTTCAAAAGATCTTCCTGGTGGGGATAATGATGGTTAAGAGCCTTCTATTACCCTCAGTATTATTTATCTGTAAATTGCCTTTCTCCTGGCTTTGGAACATGTGGCTAGGGACTCCTACTTACGCAGCACTAACACCATTCTCAGCCCAAGCATCATGGGGAAAATTCTTACCATGGACAACTTGCAAAGAGAGGCCATTGCCTCATTAATAGGTGCCCTTTTTGCAAATCTGAGACCGAATCGGTGAGCCATACACTCATTCATTGCCTTGGGCTAAAAACCTTTGGGACTTTTCTCTTTTTATCTTGGACAAGGAGCTCACAGCTTGTTCTGGGTTGAAGACAGGACGGATTAGGACGAATATGTTTCGCCTTATCCCTTTAAGCGTTGGAGAAATATATAAGTGTCTTTGAAAGTGTAGAAAGCTCAACTCAACAGGTAAAGAAAACTTGCCTTTTTAGCCTGTGAGACTGGGCTATCTTGTGTAATTTTAAGCTTTCTGTTTGTTTTTATTGTTAGGATCTCATTGAAAGTCTTACTCTAGAATGGGTTGGCACCCCTTTGTTGCCTTTTAACTTTTACCTATCAAAAAAAAAAAAAAAAAGTTATATGCGCTTTGGATTTTTCTAGTTTCACTAGGCAGGTAGTTACTACACCTGAGTATTTTGTGCATTTGATCCTGTATACGTGGATCTTTTTTAGAGTGGGAAATGCTAATCTTGAAGATGTTCTTCATTATCTTCCATGCATTCAAGGGAAATTTCCCCGTGCTTAAGTCTATGGTGTCTAAGTCAGTGATAACTAAATTGTCTTAAACATGCATTGTGGTCTTTGAGGTGTGTTAGAAAGTTAGATTGGCTTTGGTCTGTGTCAAAATGAAACTCAATTTGGTTGGGCAAGGGAATAACTTAGTATCTGACTTCATTACCTCATTTCTTATAATGTACTAATTTAATACTTGCTTATCATATTGAGACATGATTAGCTTCTATTTAATTATTTATATCATTTTATTATTGCTTTCTGCAGTTTTTGAGCCTTATAAGGACAACAAAGTGGACCTTCTTGGGCCGAAATTACTATTCATGGCACTTAATTTGGGGGGCTTAGCACTGGGTATTTGGAAGGTAAGGTGGTTGTTTTCTTTGCCCAATAAATGGGTGTAACTAATATTATTTCCATCTTGTTTCTTTGTGCTAAATTACTTGATTTGAACAGCTTAACACACTGGGTCTTCTTCCAACACATGCATCAGACTGGGTTTCATCCCTACCTCCTGCTCAGGTTCCAATCTGTTTCCTGGCATTCTTGTAGCATATTTCTTTTTGTACATACGCTTTTGCCTTTCTGGATACGCATGGGAATTATTTAGATACAGGAGGATGTGTGATAAATGACCCTCCTCCCAACCCTCAGAAAACTGGGAGCCGTGTGTGCTACTGTCCACCCTTATCGGAGGTGAGGCTTGTTGCAACTGGCAAGATTGCTCCTTTGAAACCAGAAGATCACAGGTTCAAGTCACACAATCTCTCTGTATAAAACTAAGAGAAGGCTGCATAAGATAAATGACCCTCTTCCAGTTCTCCCAGAGTACAAAGTTTGTAGGCTTTGCACCGTCCTTTGTGTTTTTGGATTGGGGGCAACAATAGGCTAAAAGTGGTAAAATTACTTGAGTTTCTCATTTAGAAATCTAACATATTAAGAAAACTTAGGAAACCAAAGTCTGGATCTTGACTGATAATTAATGTGTACAACAGTCACAACCTTCATTGATTAAAAAAAGGGGGTTATACTACATGTACTTAAAAATAGCCATGTGGCAAAATTCAAGATGGTAAGGGCAGGCCTTACTATGATGAAAGGGGAGGCTTGAGCATCAATGCAAGATTGTGTTCTCTATCAGGTCAAGAGCATATATATATGGCTAATGTCAGGGTCGAGCGTAAAAGAATTTGTGTGGCTCGCTTTCATGTCTATATCCATTGGTAGTTCTGATAGAAGCTTTCTCTATGCATAGAAATTGGAAGCTGTGGCCTTGCTAATCTATCTGATTGAAAATGACCTGGTATCCTGCACCCTTCGTTCATGATATCTACATTCATTGTGCCATGGAGACACTTTCTACCCAGAACAAATTATAACCCCTAAATTTAGTTTCTAGTCTATTAATTCCCCTTAATACTTAACAGTTTTTTGTTTGATTTTCAGGAGGTCGAGTATTCAGGAGGCGGGATTCCACTGCCTTAATGTGCTTGCTTGAATTAATGTCCATGCTGTGGTAACTTCTTGGCTAGTGTGATTTTGTAGGGAGAAGCTACTGAAGTAAAAACTTTGCTGCTGCTCTTCTGGGAGTCCAGAGTTTATCATTCATGACTTACCTATGCTGTGCAACCATTTGGTAACCTTTATTTACGCGCAGCATAAACCTGGGGAGAGCCTCATGTTTCTTTTAGCAAACCAATGGGTTAAACAAAACAATGAACATCATTATTATGGCAAGTCCACTTCCTACACCTTGTTCATGTCACTCAGTTTATGTTTGGTACAATGAAATAGAATGGATTGGAACGGATATTACTGTGTAATGAATTCGCATTATATAGTCATTACTAAAGAACTAAAATATGGAAATGAGCCTTCATGTAGGATATTAGAACAAAATTTGATTGTGCCCCCTTAAAAATAAAAGAGCCCACTCAACTTGGGAAAGGGGAAAAAGGTAGGACCTAGTGTTTCATCATGACTAGACCCTCTTGCATTCTTCACACCTCATACTGTCTTTTAAAGTGTGTGCAAACTCCTTTGTTAGTCATATCATATGTTCTTCTAAAGCTTCTATTTGAGCTGTTTATTTTTTTCCTTGCTCTATTGGAGCCAAGGGTTGAGAAAAGAGAAGGGGGATAATTTTGTAAGAAATCTACATCATGTTGCAAAACATGAAGGAAATTTTTGTCTTTGATTACTTCTAATCAGGTTCCTAATGATCACTGAGACTTCCTTATCCCAAATTTGAACACCCCTTACTTAGCATTAAAGCAATGTTAGCTTTTGGATACTCCTATTCATGTATTATATGATACATTTATAGCCTTAAGATAAATAAATAGAATTTTCAGTTACACATGTTATGTATACCATTATAAAGCCAAAGCTCAGAAATTAACAATAACTCCCGCATATTCTCCCCTTGTGTTTTTCAAAATGCCCTTAACCTTCTTTGAATTGCTCTCGGTTCCTTCTCTTTTCAAATTGGCCTAAATTTTATTTTTCTTCCAAATTGCCCCAAATTTTTTAATCTTATTATGTTTGTAAGCAAAAGGCTAAATAGCTTTTCTGAATATATTATTTCGCCTCATCATCTCACTTTCTAAGGGGGCAACCTATGTCCATGACTAATGCATGAAACGAGTGCTACATGTTGATTTTTTGTGTTCTCTTATATGCGTATTAACAAATTTAGAGCCTTTCATTAAGCTTTATGATTATGTGTGATGCCATAACAATTATTATACAAACACATAAGCTTGTTGTATTAATCATTACACTAACGCCCTTTAAAACCATGCCACAAACCACACAAGGTTCAAAACCCATTTTTGGTGGTGGGTCTCAACACTCTTTATCTTTCTTCTGCCACAAGCTAATCTTTCTCTCTTTTATTTTTATTTCATGATTATCTTATGAAAAAAGTCATGCTTTATTTTATAAATTATAACAAAATAAGCAAAATTTATAAAACGTCCCACACTTTATTATCAGTTAATTAGGTCTAGTGATTCTGCCATCTACTTGGCCCAAGAATTTAAATTAAATAAATAACTGCAACAGTGATAAATTCTTGCTCCTTATCTTCCTATCTTCTTCTTCTTTTTTTCCCCTATTTTATATTTGAGAAAAAAAAATATAGAATTTTAAAATCGTGCTTGTCGAGTTATTAGTAATCTAACAACCCGCCCTAGAATGAGATTTAAAGCAAGAATAAAAAGTATCATAATGCCTCTGATAACTAATTAAATTAGGTTCTAAATGAAATAATTAAAAGACTATGGAAGGGGTCCTCTTACTTGAAAATTCCCACGCTCAGAAGAGAAGGGGACGGTGAAGATTGAACCGGAGAGATCCAACGGTTCAGAATCAGGGCGTCCCTCAAAAGAACTAAATCTGAACCGTCCATTCCACTGGCTGGTCAACGGTGGAGATTCAACCATAATTGCATAAGGACCTCCAAGAACCAAGAACCAAGTCGGTCTAGTTCTTCATTCATAGGCTCTTTCCTTCCTCATCAGGTTAATTTAGCTCCTCCCATCCCCTTCTCTCACTCTCTCGCGTGCAAATTGTTTCACGATCATTTCATGATTTGCTTCAAAATTATTTTATTAATCTTTCCTTTTCGATCAGTTATTTTCCATTAATCTCTTATCCACTAATCTGTGCTTCTTTTATTGATTCTGTGACTTTGATTACAAATCAAACGATCCGTCTCTCAATCTGTATCAACAGTATGTCAAAAAGAAGTGCCTCGAACCCATCAATCCCTAAACCCTGCAAGCACCTTGCAGATTACAAGCTTAGACACGGTTTAGCTGGCTTTAAATCCGTCCAGAATTTCTTGAAAACCACACCCCGGGGAAGAATCAGTCGTGGTAGCAATCAAATTCGAATACCCAGATGCTTCTCTTGTTGTGGGTGTCAAGGGAGATTCTACATTTGCTTGATCTGTTCCTCAGTTTCATGTTGTCTTTTCCCTGATTCAAATCATGCCCTTTTGCATACCCAGTTCAACGATGGCCATGATATTGCAGTGGACATGGAAAGATCCGAGCTTTATTGTTGTGTCTGCCGTGATCAGATCTATGATCCTGATTTCGACAAGGCTGTGATGTTAAAATGCATTAGGGGGTTACCGGGAAATGAAAATGGGGTTGTTGAGGGTGGGATTGAGAGGACAAAGAAGAGGCTGAGATTGGTTTCTGGGGTAGAGCTGCTGGATTTGAAGAACCCTAAACTGATCGGTTGGGAGAGGGATCAGAGAGCGAAGTCGTGTTTTCCCTTGGGATTGAGAGGATTGAACAATCTGGGGAGCACTTGTTTCATGAATTCTGTGTTGCAAGCTTTGCTACATGCGCCCCCCTTCAGAAATTACTTCCTGACTGATCGGCACAACCGCGAAACTTGCCGGAGAAGATCATCGGACCAGCTTTGTTTGCCGTGTGACATTGATTTAATCTTCTCTGCTGTGTTTTCTGGTGATCGGACCCCATACAGTCCGGCTCAGTTTCTCTACAGGTTTGTCAATTGTGCTTTAAGTGGATATGCTTCTTCTGATGACTCTATATGTGGAATATGCACCTGCTAGTTTGGAGTACCTTTATAAACTTTAAGGCACATTTATGTTCATAGGTTAGTTGAATTTATACATACGAACCCGCTTCTTCTCAATAAAAAATAATTGGAAATGGATGTAGATTGCCTCATTAGCTTTTTTTCTAAGTAGGAATAATTGTCTGTGGTTATTATATAACTTTTGGAAGCTGTTCTAGCACTTGTTTGTCCCAATAATTGGTTGGGTTTCTACATTTAATGACCGATTTTTTGTAGAGTATTTAAAATTTTTTTTTTTTAGCAAAATCCAGTTCATATCTGCCCCAGCTCCTCCTCCTCAATGTGTGTGAATGCATGCCTGTATCTGTGGTTGTGTTGTAAGTTTGGGCACACATCTATATGTCAAAATTTTTGGGGTTAACTAATTAATATGATATATTAGTCCTAATGAAGCTTTTGATTATGTGCAGTTGGTGGCAGCATTCAGAAAATCTAGCTAGTTATGAACAACAGGATGCCCATGAGTTTTTCATTTCAGTGCTAGATCAGATACATGAGAAAGAGGAAAAAGAAAGAACTCCAAGTAAAGGTAATTAGGCTCAATTCTCACTTCTTTTTTCTAACTTCTCATGTGTCTGCCTACGCCCTTGTGTAAATTACTTGGGGAAAACTAGCAGAGGTTTGAGAGAGAGAGAGAGAGAGAGAGAGAGGCAACATGGTTTCAATTGATAAATGCTCAAATTATTGTTTTTGTAGTCTTAATGTATATTCACAATGAACAAAACTTCATTATGAATTCAGAAATTTTCAAGGCTGCGCAAGGATAAATTGGGTTTCAAAATAGAAGATAATATTAATGAAAGAGACACAATTTTTCCTCGCGCAGTTATCTTTACTAATCAAAATCTTTTTTCCCCTGTGCAGATAACAGGGATTGTCAATGCATTGCTCATAGGGTGTTTTCTGGATTATTGAGATCAGATGTCACTTGTACAACCTGTGGGTTCATCTCCACAACTTATGACCCTTGTATTGATATTTCTCTCGACTTGGATTCGACCACTTCCCCTTCAACATATGCATATAACAAGCCCATTAAACCAAATGAGAACACCAGTATATCTACTCTTTTGGGATGCTTGGATTTATTCACGAGATCCGAAAAGTTGGGCTCAGACCAGAAATTGTACTGTGAGCAGTGCCATGAAAGGACAGACTCAATAAAGCAAATGTCTATACAGAAACTCCCTCTGGTCCTTTGTTTACATATAAAACGATTCGAGCACTCCCCAATCAAAAACACGTCGAGTAAAATCGACCGCCACTTGCAGTTCCCATTCTCCTTGGACATGGCGCCTTATTTATCCATGTCAGTTGTCAGAAACAGGTATGGAAACTGGGTATGCTGTTTCGAGGATGACGAACAGGATCTGTCATCGGAGTTTGAAGTCTTTGCGATAGTGACTCACTCGGGAATGCTGGAATCTGGGCATTACGTGACTTACCTTCGGTTGAGGGATCAATGGTACAAATGTGACGATGCTTGGATTACTGAAGTTGATGAGGAGACAGTGAGAGCTTCTCAGTGTTACTTGATGTTCTATATGCAGAAAGTGTTTTACCACAAAACGTGCGAGGATTTAAGTTTCTTCCCATCGCCGATTGTTGCTAGAGATAAATTATAATTATTTGTTAAACATGAGATTTTAGGGTTTGTCAGTGTGCACTCGATGCAAACCCGCTCGTCAGCATTTTCCTATGAAAGGCCCCAAATCTCTTATTATTGAAGCAGAAGGATTGAACGAAAATGCCTAGAAACTTGGCGGCATGAAGTATTGAAATGTGCTCAAGAGTGGAGGCTCAGATTCTTGATTGCAGGGTTTTCCCAGTTTTTCACACCTTTCCTCAACAGCATTTGTTGAATTGAAAAAACTCATGTACAGACTTGGTCTTTCTGATCATCTGACTAACTGGTTAACAAATTAGCACTACAGTTCTAATGAAGATGATTGAATTCTGTTTCAGGATTTGTTTTTCTTACCCTTTTTAGATATTTCTTGTGGCTTTACTGCAGGTTTCAGCTGTCTTTCTCCTGTATCTTTGTACTCTGGAAGGAAGAGAAACCGCTTGTAGTACGAATCAGGTTTAAAATTCAGATAGATACATCGGAGAATGACTCTTCGTTTGGTTTACAAAATAGAATAAGTTTTTCATGGTAATATAAAATTTAAAGGGTAATATTTTCATGAAACATAAGTGAAATAACTGTTATCATGGGTCCTAAAGAGAATAGACAAAAAATAATTATTACTTGCCTAAAGAGCTGTTGCTAACGTATTTATTTCATTGTTCATGTTATATTTTTATAAAACACTTATTTCACTCCATTGAGTGAACCAAACTAGTACTGAGTAAAACAATTCATTCTTGTTAACTTGAGATGGCCGTGTTAGTCTGATAGCCATAAATCTAGGTTTCCTAATACTTCTTTAATGAATCAATCAATACCAATGGAGTAGGAGGTATTAGCAAAGGAAAAGTCTACTTGTACATCTTTCACACACCCTTCACACTGAAAGAGTGACGTGGCAAAATATGTGTGATTATTTTTTAGTGGTATTTTTATCAAATAGCAATACAAGATCACACACATTTTGTCATGTGACCACTTTCGGTGTAAAGGATATGTAAAGAATGTAGATATAATATTACTCATTAGCAATTCTATTATGTAAATGAGTAATTAATCATTAGAAATGGCCAAATTCTAACTTTGTTTTTAAAGCAAACATTGATTTTGCTGCTTCTGTGCACTTTATGATCAATGCATAATTAACAAAAGATTAGAAAACAATGTACCGCTTTGAACTGATGTCACAATTCTTTCATTATTTGCTTCGGGCAATCCCTGTCTGAGTTAAGTGTGTAGATTCAGATGATAATCAGTAAGGTTAAATCAGCTTGTAGAGTCAAACATCAAATGCAGGCTTATGTAGACAAAGGCACATTGCCAATGAGTATTTAAAAAGGGAAAGAAAAAAAATCATCTATGTGCACATACAAACATCCATCTTCTCCTAGAAACCAAAGAAAAGAAGCAAAACACCCACATGGTTTATTAAGACAGAAGCCCAAACAAGATTCACATTCTGTATTTGGAACTTCTGTTCCTTAACGTTAGGTTGACACAAAGAATCGGTGTGCGGAGGGAGAACAGACAGTAGCACTTCCCCATTCAATTTGCCAACTTCTTGAGGTGATGAAGCATTCGCTGCTTTATCCACTTCCGATCATACGGCAGGTAAGCCTGTATCGAGTGATCGTAACTGATGCCAGAATCAAAGAGTAGAGACGTCAATTCTAGCTGCAAAAGCATGCTCGATGTATTCCGAGATAAAAAGGTGCTCAAAGTAGGCTGGGTCCTCCTTTTGCCAAGAAATTACTTAGGCTGGTGCAGCCTAGATTCCATGTTTGATTGAAGTGCATGATGCAATTTATCATGTAAAAGTACGTAGGAGATAAAGTATTCGTAATAAGCATGACAAAGAAATATGTCACTAAATACTATTCTTCTACAAAAAAAATGCACACTTGGATGCAGTCCTTTAGAGCACGTCTAGTATGCGGGAATGACATGAGAATGAAATGAATTATTCCCAAGTTCATTTCCATCCCATGTTCTGGTAAGCCAATGAATTTGGTAATTGGCTCATTTCTAAGCCATTTCCAGTCCCATGAAATTAGCAAATTTCATTCCCTCCACCCCCTGGCAATAACTCATTTACAAGCTCAAAGGAATCAAATTATTCCTAAAACACTATTTGCTCGTTACAACTTTCCCAAAAAAATTAACCTAGTCCTCCATTCCCTTCTCACCACCTCCCCCTTATTTTTTTTCCCCTTCTACTTTTTATTAAAAAGTGACGAAAATTATTTAGTTAAAAAAAAAAAGCTTAACTCTAATATTTTTTTAATTATAAACTATATTAAAAAACCCAATAAATGAGAGGAACCTCATAAAATGTAGGAAAATAATGACAATCTTGAGAATAGTTATCCGCATAAGAGTTTGAGGTTTCCATTAAGAAAATATTTAATTCAATTATTAGTATTAAAAATTATTCAAAAAAAACCCAAAGTTGGATGAATCCTTGAAAATGCATAAAAATTAGGGAAAGTTCTTCATGGAAAATGGAAAGCACTCCTAGGGTTTAGGATTCGAGGTATTATATTATTATTAATTATTGAATGTGGGGTAGTCTAAGTCATTTCAAATAAAATCCCAGTGTCGTTACTGTGTACCAAATGTTGGAAAGGAAATAAAACTTTTATTCTCAAATCCATTCCTACGAAATACCAAACATGAGATAACAATGTAAAAAACCATTCCCATTCCCAAGTTTATGCCATTCTCACCATTTTTACCGCGTACCAAATTTGCTTTGTTGTGATTGAAGCAAATAGGCTTGCACTTATCCAACTTCATAGTCGAGTACATGAAACACGGAATGCACCCATTTTTCTTTCAAGAGTTTCAAGCTCCCGAATTTGAAAAAGAAACTTTTTAACTGAAATTTATCACATTTCTGTAAAAGCTGTACAAAGTAAACACCTAGACTTGCCCTACTGTTTTATCTCTTTCCAAGAAGCATGAAAATGACTAAACACCTAGCAATCTTTGTGACGACACAAGGGAGAAATTCTGATAATGCTCAACCAGCCAATCATCACAAGTTCACAACTAATGCATCATTTCTGATATAAAATCATGACACCAGCTTCAAACTCATTGAAAGGGGCAAAAAACAAAGAAGACAAGATGCCCATTTAAATGAGTACAAAGCCAGAAGACAAGAAGCCCACCGCAAAAGAAGCAGAGCAGGGAAAATAAATAGAACCAGAATACCAACACTACCAAAAAGGCCTCCTTACTTGGTATCCACTAAAGGTGGTCCTTTAAAAACTTGTATAGCAGACCAAAGTGCAAACTCCAACATTCATTCCATCCTAATACCACAAACACAACCACCGTTCTTGAAAATCTAACCACCCATTTCATCACTTAAAACTCCAAAATTTACCAGGAATAAATCTACAGATTATTTAAGCTAACCTAGCGCTCCTTGAAAACTCTAACCAACTGCTTGCTGCCTTTCTAAAAGATGCTTTATTTGCCTTAACAAAGCTTCAGAAGGACGGAAAAGAATCTGCCTTTAGTTTTTTCTATTCATGTTACAAGAAAACTGTTTTCCGCAGCTGAAATTGTATTTAATAAGCTAGTCAAGGGGAGATTTAGAATACAAAGCACCTCAATTGGTCTGAGCTGAGGAAGTAACTTAAGCAACAGCTACCTGGGGTGGCCTCTCATTAGCCTAAGTGGGGTTCTGACCTCAGGGTAAGGCAACCGTCTTTGACGCCACTAATCGGGGAACATCAAACATGAACAGAAACTAGAGGGTTGTCTCACTAAATATCTCACCTCAATAATTAGGTAAGCCAGGCAGACCAATGGATATTCAGCAAGATAGCACAAGAGTCGAATAGAATTAATTTTTCCTGATGCTCTATGCCTTTATAATCAAACTCCACCCCCCCCCACCTTTTTCATCTTTCCTAACACACAAAGAATGAATAATAATTATTATTATTATAATAAATAGAAGAGAGGAATAATAGAATAAAAACACACACAAAAAAAAGAACACAGAAAAGAAAAAAGAGCGACACATACACTAATGCACTCATGTCAGCAAGACCATCGATGAAATTGTAAAGGTCTTCAATATCATAGGTGATATCTCTCATTGCTGGATTCAGCTCTTTAAGTTTCCTTTCATACAGGCGGCATATACCTACCAAAGAACAACAGCATATCAAATTCACTAAAAAGGACATGCATGTATCAGAAAAAATAAATAAAATACTATCAATATCATGTTCAGCAGTAAATCATCCATGGAAGAAAATTGGTTGAGATTGCATAAATCATCCATGGAAGAAAATTGGTTGAGGATGCCCATGTCATCATATGATTTGAGAAAGAGGAGCTATTTAAATTAATAAAGCATTAGAAAACATCAATCAAGTAAACATATGTACTAATCCTCCCAAATTCTTCACAAGCCTGTATGTGATTTTCTTCGACATCTCTAAGACCTTTCGCAGCATCAAGACCTAGAAAGCGCACTACTAACATGGATCAAACCCATTGAAGCCAGCGGACGACGATGTATCTACAGCAACCCTGGTTGGAGGTACAACAACTGTGACAAAATCAGCACCCATCCTAAAAAAGGTGCTCAAGGCCCATGATATATCCTATCCTTGTCCATATAAGAATAAATGTTTTGTTTTTCTAAAGAATAGGGAAAACATACACATTACATTGCATGTCCTGGCAGTATCCGAAACAAATAGAGCCCTGGTAAGCGCTCATGGAGCCTTCAGGTGTATTGACATTCCATGCTTCTCAGTACATAAGATAAATTACATCTCACAATCTCCTGGGACAATACATTTATCCCAGTTATATCAGAGAAAATACTCCAACATCGCCAACAGAGATTGTGGATGCCTATAATAAGTTATTCCTGCATTGTTTACTTTAACAAAATGGGGGCTACCGGTAGGATGTAAGAAATCAATGTCATCAACAGTTTACAAGATCTTCATCAACCTTCATTTTGTGTACACAAAAATTATAACCCATCAAGTCATTTTGACTGAATGCATTATCGGAGACAACCATGGATAAACAAATATTAATTACAAAAACAAGAATATTAATTGTGACAAGATTTTGTAAATATACCATCCATGGCTTGACCAGTTGATTCATAATCCATAAATGTTCTAGTTGCTTTGTTCTGTGAAGTCTGCATAAGGACGATGGTATGCTTATTAGCCTGCATATTAGAAAAAAAATAAAAAAGGTCATGATGGTGGCAACAAAGCTACAGTGTTACAGCTAGTGTAGTATAGTTTCAAATATTAATTCCATGTATTGTTTTACTTCAATCTCTTGAAATTAGGGCTTCATTTGTCTGTTGTTGTTGCTTTAATTCAATAATTTTGAACAGGAAAAGAAGAATTTGGCAGTTGTCAAAGATGCTAGGTGCTCTTAAGGAGACAAGGCCTAACACTGAAAATCTAGGCATCATTCCAAGCACTCACCTGAGCGACATGAGACACCAATTATTAAAATTTCATGCTAATATTAAGCCTGCTGGCTGATTCAACCAGACATTTTAATCTTAACTAGCTGGATCCAACATGAGAACCCGTTTAGTGTCTCCATGGTTGTACTTGTCTGTATTTCTATCTCTCTTAAAGACAAAGCAGAAGGAAGAAAAAAGAAAAGGAAGAAAACATAATGATCAATGTTCTTTCGATATCTAGAAAATACCCTCACAACAGATCGTCCATTTCAGCATCAATTCAGTAAAAGTTAATACTATCAGAAGCCTTGTAAACGACTTTCTTTTTTTTTTCATTACTGCTGATACACTGATACCATGATTATCATCTTCTAGTTATTATTACTATAGAATTGTTCAACACTTACCAACAGGACAACCAGGAAAAATCAAGGTTGATAACAGTATTAAATGCTCTTTTATTCCATTATTCCCACTGATACATACGCCTTTTGGCACAAGATTTAATATCTTTGCCTAAGGTGAGTAAAACCTGGAGGCTGTTATAAGAGGTCAGGCCAGTTCTCTCTTAGTTGAAGCCTGACCATTTCGGACTCGCATAGCGAGAGTCTGTGTTATCGAAAAAGAAAAAAAAAAAGATTCCTAAAGACGCCCCAGGCCAGCCACGCAAACACACTAACAGCGAGTCACTGTTATGAACTACTCACTGATCGGTAACACAGTTTATTTCTGGTTCAGCTTCAAGTACATTTTTACGCATTAAAACCCGGATGAAAAACGATGGACTTTCAGACCAACCCCAAATTCGACACAGAAACCTGAGTCTGCCTACCTGAAAGAGAAATGGAAAAACAAGATTGGAAAAAATAAAACCTAAAAAGAATAAATAGGTGCAAAGATGCAGGTAGCCGTATTAATAAACCCTAGGTCTTTGCCTAAATTAAAGATCCAGGACTATAACATAAAGCACGGGTAGATGGAAAGAAAACGATGGCAAGATAAAGGATCGAGCATAGGTTTTTCTAACGAAAATATCTAAAAGGAGAGAATCAAAGCAACTACAGGACCACAGAAGCACAAAAGAAACAGCAAGGAGAAGAACTACTTGTTACCATGGTGGAAGTGACGAACCGACGATCGAATGCCCACGGAGTTGCTCAAAATTATCAGTATCGAAGGGCTCGGAAACCCTAATTGGGACGCCTATACTTCCCCAATTTGGGATGTGTGGGACTGTTAAAGGGAGCTTATGGCGCCTTTTGGGGTCATGTGTTCCGCACGTGTGAACCCCTGTAAGAAGTTGCAGGGATAGAACTCAGCGATTAGTGTCATGCTCCTTCAGCAATATCACACTTAATGATAAAAATGACCTCTATGCGTCGTCATCGGGTTCTAACAGTTTGTTAATATATATACACACAAGCGCACAGCGCACGTGCGCGCATACGCATATATGTAAGAAGAGATTTATCAACTGAACATGAAATTTATCAAAAAAATTTTTGATAAAATTTTAAATAAATTCAATAAATATTGCACCCATCTCTAAATTGAAAGCACGTTTGGTAGGGTTCCAAGGATTGTGCTCGCAACTGTTGAATATCACGTTCAGTTTACAGCACACTCGTGTTAATATATACATAAGCATGAACATTGAGTCTCAATATTTGTACATTGACATTTTTACCCTTTCGACCTAATCAATAGTTGATGTTGGAATCTAGACTCAAGCTCAAAACCCCCAGAGCCACGACTCCAAAATCCATGCCTATAAAACCGTTCAAACCCACTTCCAGAATCACAACCGCGACCAATCAGAACTTCGACGATTGACCGCCCACGCAGGCCAAGCCAAAGCTTGATAGAATTTTGCTCGAATAGTTTTGGTTCACCTTCATGGTTTCAGGTGCCAAATGCATCCTTAAGAGACATCACTAGAATTGCCAAAAACACACACATCACATTAGATTCGAAGAAAGATATTACTTCTTCAACTTGGTTGCTCTGACAGGTGAGGTTATACCCCAAAAGAATGAAAGAAAATACACATTTCCACTAAGCACCATATTGAGCCAAACATGGGTCAAAGCTTGAATAGACTCAACTTCACTTTATCCACTAAAAAGAATGGGGATATGCTTAATCCCATTGCCAGATTAAATAAATTATACACTGTATATATAAAAATTGCACCTTCCAAGCTTTCCTTTGCTTTCACCATTAGCTGTTGGCTTACTGTGACAATCAATCATAGTTTTGGTGGAAGCAGCAGAAGCAGGCAAGGAAATTGGACTGATCCTAGATCAGAGGTCAGACAAAACTATAGTATATTTATTTACTGGTACAACAGAAAATTTATCAGTTTACAAGCAGGCCCCTTCTCTGGAGGAAATTGTACAGCCTTGGGAAGGATATGAAACCTCACGAGTATGCCACTTCTTGAGATCAGCAAGTTTCTTCAGCTTCAGCTGTTCAACCCCTTTGATTCTACTGGATCGGCTCCGGATTAAGGTTGCATTTGAATGGTGGGAATGGAATTTGAAAGGGAATGACAAAGGAATGGGAGTAGGATGGAGTGACCATTCAACGGAAATGACCATGTTATTCCTTTTTATGTTATCAAACAATGGAATGAGAACGAGCGCTTCTAGCGTATCCCGAGTTCTACCAACTTCCAAGCAAAATTTACTTATCTGATGATCGACTCGGTAGGTAGCCCATACTGTCTCACTGGTAAGTTTGAGGATGCCTCCTTTGGATGTTCAAAAACTGAAGAGTGCCAAAATTCAGAATCTGTACTTGGGAAGAGCTGAGTTATACTGAACCAATGTTTAACCATTTTGACTGGTAACTCTTTGCCCGAACAGGAGCAATAATCTCCAAAGCACCAAGGACACATTTGTGGTAGGAGAAGTCCTCAACTGTCCCGTCTGTCCTTACCAATATGAAGCAGCGACTATTTTTATGCTCACTGTGGTACCCAACCTGTACGTAAATGTCATCAAGGAACTGTATCAGGATGGACTCATTTTCTTTCTTCTTTTTTTTCAGTAGTAATGATATCGATTAGAGCAGCTGCATTACAATGTACTATGTTCCAATCTTATTTCATAATACAGGATCACGTTGGACATGCCTAGGGTAAAACTAGAGTTTCAAACAACTAATATTGCGCGAGCTACAATGCAAATGTTAAAAAAGAGAGGATAAAACTCATACAGGATATAAATAATCCTCCAAACTTCCGCTTACCTTTATCTCCTGGGCTCCGGCTCCAATCTTCTCCTCTCTTCGGGGATGAAAATATAAAGCCGTCATTAAAATATCCTTGTCTGATTCATTTATATGGTGATTGATGGGATAACTACAAACAAAGAATTGCAGGTCCACAAGGCAATAAGGATGACACATTCATCATAAGAGTTCATGCAATGATATTAGAACATAATGGAAATGGGGAGCGGCATTGATCGTAAATGCAACACAGAATAAAACTAAATTAATTTGAAAGCCATAGCACAAGAATGCCACAATTCAGTGTTAATTTGTGCACTCCAAAGGCATGCATAACATCCTCAGACATTGGAATTTGTCCCAGAAACGTGAGTTGGTGTTCTCGATGTGCTACTGCCGTAGTTTCATTGAGAACCATCCAGTAAACTCATTTAACTTGTCAACTTATGTCATTCTCTTAACATATGCTCACACAAGAAAGCATCCCCGCAGAAAATTGGAACTTTTCCTACAAAGTTGTCAGTGCCCTCTGTGTTTACTGTTTCACCTAAAAGCTAAGAATGGGTCCAAAGTCCTTTGATGCGAATGGAGCAATCCTTTTCAGGGTGAGTAATAAAAGTTGAGTTCATCTTTCTCTCCAAAGCACCATTAATAGGGAATTTTGGAAGAAAGATAAAAAATAAAAATAAAAAAACTTGAGAAGATCCTTGCTGATAATGTCACAACAATGTTCAAAGGTTATAGTGCAACAATCAGTATCCCAGGCTTGTCCCCGCTCAAGTGAAGAACAGTCTTATAATCTACAAGATATCAAAAGGCTACTCAGTATCCTCCGCTTTCTCTTTGGATATGGGACCCCAGTGAAGGCCCTGAATCATTGGTCTAAGGGCCTCCTCATCAGATGGTGGTTTCAAATAGAGCTGGCAAACTCGATCCATGACCAGCCCAGCTGCAAGTCGTATGACCCGGCCCTGAAAATAATCTTGACCCGCCTGTATTAACCCATCCAATTGTCATTTGTAGTTAGAATTTGTATATTTTTTTAGATATAATATTAGAGTTTTACTAAGTATTGATTGGTTTATGAAAATACTTAAAAAAAAAACAGAAGTTGTCCTGCCAAAGTGAGCCTTTCGCCTGCTGACCACCCCAACCCTTGTATAAGCCTACTCGTAAAATAATCTTGACCAGCAAATGACTCGCCTGTGTTGACCAATGACCCACATTTGACCCACTTGTAACCGCCCTGACCCGCCAAATGCCACCTCTAGCTTCAAAGAAACCAGCAATACTTTCCTTCCTCAATAAAATAATTTCCCAAAGGAAAATAGCTACTATAAATTCATAAAAAATGTTTAAAGAATTTTCAATGGAAAAAAGGAGTAAAAACAGTCTTGTGCACTGGTGAGCCTTGGCGCAATGCTGCTTCTTTGTGACTGCAAGTAATGTGTACCAAGTCATGGAAACAGCCTCTTTGTCAATAAATATGTATATATATATATATATATATATTTATTTATTTATTTATTTGGCACTCGGGTCCGCTTTTTAAGGAGTGATTTTAGATGCAATGAGCAAAGTTGCTCCTTTGTGATTGCCAGGCCACAGGTTTGAGTCCTGAATACAACCTATGCTATAAAAAACAAAACAAAACCAAAGAAACAAGAGGGAGGATCTGCATGATAAACAACTCTCAACCCTAGCAAAGGGCAGAACCTTATGCACCAGGTCCACTCCCTATAAACAAGGAGTCAAAACAATTAAATAACTTATATACAAGTGAAATCCTCGCAGAATATGGTTAGTGTTGTTTTCAAATTTTTCATTTTGGTACACTGGGTAGCCCTTCTCGTGTAAATAAAAATTACTAAAAGTAACAAAGACAATCCTTCAGGTTTCAGGTAAATTAGACAGAAAGGACATCAGCCAATATGTGGTTATCAACTTCATAGGCCCCAGCATGATTATCATGTTGTTTTAAAATGCTTTTCTGAATCAAAAAGGGACAAGCTAAATGCAGGCTCATGGGATGGTTGATTAATTTTAGGGGGGTTGCCTATCTCTCTATCCCCAAAGCAAGACAGTACATAAAAATTTTGACTTCATCAATCTGACGCACAACGTTTGGTTCTGGTGGCAAATAGATGACAAACTACTCGGTTCGGCTACATACTTTACCAATTTGGCAAGCAAGCTTCATTGGTTCAAATAATAAATTCCATCTTAGGGTCTGTTGCCATATGCCTCAGTGAAACATGAGTCGCATAAACTAATATGGCATACTCATTTAAATGGCTATTATGACAAGGATGCTTTAAGTTTTAATTAATAAAACTCCATATAAATATGCATGCCATGAAAACAGTCATAGGATCTAAAACCCTATGAATGCAACCTCATAGTAAGATGATTAAAGGAAATGAAGTATTGGAGGATAACTTACTTGTGGAGTATGCCCCTTAATTTATGAGACAGCTTCTGAATATCATTGTATGAGATAAAAGTTCTTAAGAATGACTTCGATATCTTTTCCAAACTTTTACACCTCTTTAAGATGGAACCACGATAAGCATACATAGGATGATCCTGATATTTGTTGAGGATATGTTCACCTCCATGATGCAGCTTCATCTTTGGATTCTGCCTTTGAGAACTTAACTGTCTACCTAACATGCTATATACATCCTCCGGTTTTGCAATTTCATGCCCCTGCCAAGCAACGCAATTGACAGAATTCAACCATTCAAAGACAATACAACATCACATCATAAGATAGGTAGAGTATATACTCCCCTTCTCTCCACAGAAGCCAATAGGAAAATTACAAACGCTTGATGTCAACATGCAAATTTATTGTTAAGGTTTGATACACATTGTAGGCCCCAACTTGATTAATGCGAATAAAGAAGAAGTATTTTAGATCTTTTTTTATTTATTTGGTTCTTGATAGCAAGTTGGACGAATTTAGCATAAGGTATAGATGAGAACACAACTGCTGACACGTTTTAGTGGCATAGAAAGATCGACATTATATAACTTCTGTTTTTGTTCCATGTAGCCAAGCCCTTAATTATCGGGCCTGAGGCCTAGTTTTCTGTTCAATTTAGGTATTTAGACTGGTAATATTGAGGTTTTTTTTTTTTTTTTTTTTTACACGTAAAGTGATTGGTTAGCAATAATGAGAGTAAAACACAAAAAAAAAAAAAAAAAAAAATCCTGCAAAATTTGACACTAGAAATGGTTTCAGCATGTGTGACACAGACCTTTGTGCAAACTTCTTAGGCGTGAAGTGATTGACTTGGGAGACTTTACGTCTAGGGATACAAGAGAGTGCTACAGAAAGGGGATGAGTATCGAGTATGTAGCTTAGGGCAGCGCGTTGGATGAGGATGATTGAAATAAAGAGTCCACGTGAAGGACCCAAAGTGACTTCCTGTCTAATTCCAAGTAGACCACCCCAAATTCTTCAAGTTAATGGTTGGTTGTTCATGTCATAGAATTTCACAAAACATACTGCAAAGTTGCATTCACATATTATTGTATATTATGTTTTGGACAAGCAAAAAGAATTTGATTAAACTAGCCAGGCTGCAATGAAAGAGGATTGGGAATCCTCAGGGAAGTGTACAAGCCCATAAAAAAATAAAAAAATAAAAACATCATAATTACAGGAGGAAGGCCATCCAAAATCTTTATAGATATCTTTAAGTTATATTTAGTAGAGGAATCAGGGACCCTGATACACTAATTTATAGTTCAATACAAAGTTAATGAAAAGCGACATACCTTTCCTGAGAATATAATCTCGAACTGTCCACCAGTCCCTGTAGAGGGGATCTTTCCCCATGCCAATGCATCTAGGTTACCCTGGAGGTTATCAAGGATTCCTGCCTTAGCAGCTTTGGTAAAGGTGGCACTCGGATTCTGCAACAAAGTCCAACACACAAATACAGAGATGATAAAAATTTTATTGCTATTCAAACATAGAAAAATTGTGCAAGAAAATGTTTAAGCAAGATTTTCATAGAACTAACAGAAAAGCATGCTTGCATAAAAGGAGAAGAGACAGATGTTTCTTCTTTTTGCCGTGATAGCCCCCTTGCGTTTAATGCAACAAACTCTCCAGTAGCCGATAGAGAATTGGAAAGAAGAAGCAAATGTTCAGGAAGTATAGTCTTTCCGGTATCAGCTGTGGCAGACTTCAATTTCTGAATTTGGAAAAGCAAATATGAATCCAAAGTATAAAAAAGTTCATTGAATTAGCTAAAAAAAACTGCAACTTTTCCACGAGCAATTGTTAGTCAGAGAAAGATTTTACGGTCCAGAACACTCACGCTGAGAAAGAATTTCCACGCAGCATCTATTCCATTGGCCAAAAAGACACCATGAGTGTCATCAGGATGACTGCGCTCCCAATCTATCATATCCATTATTTGGAGACAATTATTCAGAAGCGAACTCCAGAATTTCATTTTACCACACTGCTCAGACATATGGACCCTCAAGTAGAGTTCACCAAAAGAACTGCTACGAGATTTTGACACTTCCGCCTTTTCACTCCATAAGATCTCCACCTTCTTAATTTCTGTAAAACCTAAAAAAGGCAGAAATAAAAAATCTATATCAGCAAATTCGTCCATATGGAGAATGCCATTAGAATCAGCGGGAAAAATTGCAGCAAACTGCAACAGAAACAGAAAATACATTGGACCTCTAATTAGATCAATTTAGATAACCTCTAAGATGTATGATTCAAGCAAGCTCAAAAAGTGGGAAAATGTTTTCCTGAAATTTGTGATAGGTACTAGCCACTACATCAGTAAAAATGAGGTGTGCAGATCAAAGATAAAGCCAAAATTGAAGGTTGAAACACCAAAGAAATGCATGCCTCGCACTTACTAAGGTATAGAATCTTAGAGATTACAGTTCTTAATTCTGCCTTCTGGCCAAATGATTTACTAACGAGTCATAAATCTAAATAAGATGGATGTTTGCATAAACATAAACAACATCCAATGACCCAACCATTTAAAGTTAGCTGCAAAATCATCTAAAGTATTGTGAATGTTAATGTGTCCGTGTGTCATGAGAACTTAGCAAAACCAGAAGGAGCAACAGGATGGAAACAGATTTATAGTGCTAAACCTTTTACAACTGTTTCAAGGAGGACTGGTACCACCGCATCTCTTACAGTATCCAACTGTATGCATGAATTCTTAGAAGCTTCAACCAGCGCAACTGTGATGCAAACATATTCTGTGTCTCGGCAACACAACAAGAACAATCCCTGCCATTTAATCAGCTAGGTTAAATGATATGCATGAACCTAATAGTGGATATATGGAACTAAACAAGTGACTTGGAATATCAGAGAAAGTGCATGTTAAAAAAACAACGTACGCATTTACATCCCTTTTGAACATTAGGCCCGTGGTTGCTAAGTTTCTCATTAACACTGTGTAACCCTACTCTAGCCTACTAGATATAATTATAACCACTCATCATTCTAACACAATCATTGTGTTCCTCAACAGGTTCATTAGAGATTGCTCTCACACATATAAGCTATGAAGAATTGTGCCATGCCCCCCCCCCCCCCCCCTAAAAAAAAAAAAAAAAAAATCCCCATAGAGCGAAAGAGCTGCCTGGTGATCCCTAGGTTGCAGCACGTCCGGTCATTAACTCTTTACAATGCAGTAACATTTCTCAGCACATTATAAGTAATAACCTAAACTGATTTATTTCAGCTGCAAACTTGGGAAGGGAAAAAAAATGCCTTAAAAAATAGTTTTGAACTAAATACAAACGCTCAACAGCAAATTAAAGAATATATTCCCATGAAAGGAGCAACTTACTTGCTTGTTATCTGCACGTTAGAAAGCAAACCTTTTGTTTCCACTCTAATTGTCTTACATGTCGCATGAAGGGCATCAATGATAGAGTGGACTTTCAGTTTTCTTTTCTTTGTCATTTCCTGGAGAAAATCATTATCATGCCAAAGAATAGGACTTAAACAAATGCAAGAAAAACAAAAATGGGTCTTGAGATTAGGCTTTGTTTATTGCTTGGTTACGGACTGTACTACCTTGCTCACGTGAAAGTGACAAACCCATGGGCTGAAATGTTTTCCTCTACTAGTCTGCGGGGAGAAGCTAATGCCCAGAAAGCACATCAATCAGATATGAGATAGCAAATAAATTCATAATAGTAAATATAATTATAAAAAATTAGAAAAAAAAAAGAGAAGTGAAAAGTTTACACTATTTGGACAATAGAAACAATGTCTGAAAAGACTAGTCTCTCCAAATGATTCTTTACTTCCAATGCTCCATTTTCAAAGCCATGTATCCATCTTCCAAGTTTTTTGGAGAGAAACAGTGACACTGTTTGATCCGCACAAAATTTTCTCAAACCGCACTCAAGAACATTCTGTGCAATCAAAATGGAATTTGATGAAACTATGTTAGGCACTGTGATTAGTACAATGGAGTAACTGCAACCAATTAACAACAGTTCAGTTAACACTAGTCAACAAGTTCATTGAACCATAAAATCTAAACAGATACCAAAAGAAGAAATTTAATGAAGACAGATCACAAACAAATTACAAAGTATTAACTGAAACAACAAATCAATGATACCACTAACAACTTGTATAGAAGCCATCGGGAATATAGTGCTTGTCCCTATGCTACAAATAACAAGAAGCAAGGCAATACCCCAGTTGATCTAAACCATAATGTAAAAGCAGGTTCATCTAGACTACACAATAAATAAAATGACCCTGTTAAAAATAAGGACTTCCAAAAAAAATAGATAAATGGGATCAAATCTAAAGACAATGCTTCACATATCTCTAAGTTCCGTAATTCGATTATGAAAACCCCATTAATTCAAAAAGAAAATAATAATAATGCAACAGTAGAAGTCTATTTCTTCATTTTAAAGGTCTCAACTGATCATGTTTTTTTTACCCTATTTTCAGTAAGTTTCTCACTATAGATGCACCAGGTGCTTTGCTAGTCAAGATTATTTCCCAACTAATCCTCAGACTCAGATTTTAAACTGATGGCCAATTTGGTGAGGTTTTTTTTTTTTTTTTTTTTTTTAAGGGAAGGAGCAAGAAACTTTTTGGATCTAAATTTCATATTGAGATCATGGTTGTGATCTCTAAAAAATAAATATAACAAATTTACATTTATAGCCCATGGGTTCTTTATTAATAATAACCATTCAAAAAACCCAATTGAGCTTTGTCGAAATCAACTGAAACTAGTATGTATAGACCTTTCAAGCTAAGAAAACAACTAGAAATGTTTGTGCAGGTGAGAGACAGAAAAAGGCACCTTTAGATTTAGTAACGGTGAGATTTCAAGTGTACTAATTGGTTGATCCAAAGCACTATAAGCAGCTTCTGAAATAGCACAAGCAGACATGGAGCCTACAGGCTGGCCAGCAGTGGAATCACAAGCCTGAGGACTCGAAGCATTACAACTTGAAGGTGTCGTATCCCTTGCAGTACCATAAGAAAACTGGACGACTCGATTCCCATAAGCATTCCTCACTGTTCCATCATATGCAATAAAGATATCACGCATAAAAAACATAAGTCTTCTGTTCAGTGTGCCGGGAAGATCAGCATTGTCACTGAAAGAACTATCTCGACTTATTAATGAATGAGCAAAACATTCCAAAGGATTTAACCCTGACAGAAATGAATTTTCAATAACTGCATAAGGGATGAAGGATTGAACACATTCAGGAGCATCATGAGCCTTATGAATTACAGAAGGCACTTTCTGATTATTCCACATTGCACAAGAGAGCCTGTGAGGTAACCTGAAAGATAATGGGACCAATGAATGTTGCAAACCAAGACACATGCTATGCTGAACTAATTTCAACAAATTACCCTTGCTTCCAGCTTTGAGCATAGCTAACAAAGCATTATCTTTACTTGAATATTGGTAAGCAAGGCCTTGAACATCTCGGAAAAATTGCTTGAAAGCACTAACAGAAGCTTGACTGACTGCAGCTGATTTCTGTCTTTCAAAACACAGGCGCTCCACATCAAGAAGTGTAGCGTGCTGATTCTCTTCAATGTTCCCGACAAGGAAGTCCCGACAAGAATCCACCATCAATTGTTTAATATGACACGACTGCTGGGCTTCTTGCAAACCACAAAAGACTTCGCCAATCAAATTTTTCCGAGAGTGCCAGTCAGAAGAAACATATAGGTCAGACAGTGAAACGCTAAAACCCCTCATTGACAACCACTCACAAAGAACTTCCTGAGCAACATGCAGAAAGTCAAGAGTCTTCCCTTGGCAATGACTTGCAATATCATAAAAAAAGTTACCCGCAGTATCACGTAGCCAAGCATAACCATCAGAAGAAGTTAGTAAGCTCCCCATCACTAATGTAAACACCATTTGATGGAAATGAATAATCAAAATCTTGAGGCAGAAGCATGCTGAATAATTGCTTCCCAGTCCAAAACACTTTCTCAGTTGCCGACGCCTTAACAATGGCAGGTGATCGTAATTGATGTGGACAAAACATTGCCAACTGCTGCATTTGGAATAGGTTCAACAGAATGCCATCCTCCATGGCCAAATAAGCACCAGTTAAACTATCTTGACTAAATGAAAGCAAGTTTTTACCACTTTGCCCATTAAATAACTGCCGGTTCAAAGCAACAAGCTCACTAAGCTCCACCCTAGAGTCAATTGATTGGGGGATGTATCCATGAAGGCAATCTCCATCAAAATCTCCACGTAAAGGAGGGCAAACAAAGGGGTTTATTGAAACAACTGACTTTATTGGAAGGATCTTGACGGATAAAGCAATAAGCGAGTGTTGATGAATAGAGGGAGGCCTATTTATCAATACAATATCTCCATCATTCAGGGACCTGTATACAGTGTCTCCTATTTCCAATTCATCCATGAATCGAACTCGAGCTAGACTACCCTTTCTCCGAACAAAAAGCTCTCCCTTCTCAAAAAGACGAATATGACAAAAATCATTTAGCTTTTCCCAATTCCAAGAGTTCAGATTCTCAGAGATTTGCATCCTCTCTGCAATATTACAAGGTATACCAATTTCACCAAGCTTGATCTTCGGATCACCAACTACAACCATCCGGAATGAATGATCACTCCGCTTCCCAAGAACAACTTCTTTGAACCATTTAGAACCAGACACGTTTGAGGTAGATTCTTTACTTGCGGAGTTACCAGAGCTTAACTGTAGAATTCCAGAGGATTAATATGCATAACCATCTAAAAAAAAATTACCAGGGAAAAAAGTAATGTTATTTGCCTTTGACATCTTTAAGCAGTCCAAAATACGAGAACCCAACTCGTTAGCTACCCCTCTAAAATCAACCAGCTTTTTGTAAGCCCTGGTACGTTCATCCTACAGTGAGACAATCAAGAAAAGACAGCACGTGAAAAAAAAAAAAAAAAAAAAACACAAAAGGGGGAAGGAAGCTCCCCTGATGCACCAACTACATGATCAAACATGATAAAAGCACTTAGGAGACAAAAGGTCACTCACAAAGACCATATGCTGACCGTTAGACATTGCGTGCACTGCTTCCGTCACACGATGGGAATTGGGTGTTACAAGGAAACAATTCAGAAAGAGTGAATTTGTCCTTAACTTTTGAATAAACCCTGGATCAACATCTTTCAGAAAATAATGAACCTGGGAACAAACGAAGAATTAACTCAAATAACAGAAGCAAAAAATACAAATATTTGTTAAGACTATAAAATGTCTAGCAATAAATATAAGTCCTGATCAACATATATATCAACCAAGATGTACCAAAAACAGAATTGAATTGCTAAAAAAAGAATAGAGCAGCCAGTGCATCCCAAGCGAGATTGGAGATCCAGAGAGAGCCTGATAATCATAAATTCTTCATCAACAAAGACAGTTTCTGATTTGAAACTGTTTGTTTGGATTCAACACACGTATGCTTTATGGCTTGGCTTGTCCTCGACTAGTGTAGTTGCAGAATATCTCTTTGGTATTACCCTGAAATCTCCTCTCATAAAGAACCAGAAATCAAAGTTGCCTTTCATAGTTCATTTAGACAGCACTTGATCTCGCAGGAGGGTAACACTCTAAGTTTAATAATACAAGAAAAACCCAAATAAACAACTTCGATATGCTGTGCCAAACCTAAACTTCCTGCTTCAAATAAATCCATTTTGAGCTTTTGTAATCTGAAACATCGAATCCCACCACAACTGCGAATCAAGCCTGCGATTGAGTTGCTGTCAGATTGAAGACAGATGTGGTCGAGGAAGATGTGGAGTTGACAGTGTGTGGTGTATTGAGGAGAGATGGGGTTGGGAAGGAAGGCAGAGCATATGTTTTTTTCAACCATAGAAAAAGAAGAAGAACAAGAGGGTAACTTTGGGTTTTTGGGGCTTTCTTAGTTTTCTTACCTGTCTCAAATGCGAAATTCAGCATGGGCAGTTCAAACCAATTTAAATGGAAGGAAAATGTAAAGGATGCAATCTTATTAAAACCAAAAGGGGCTTATATGCTGATTTCAAAAGCACATAAAGATCATGGGAAACTCAGTTAGACCCCAGGGAGGTTCTGTGCAATTTACCAAATTTTTCCTGTTGAGCCACTATTTGTTGTTTCTTTGAAGATCATCAAAATCATAAATGTCGAGTTTGTCAATTATAAGATCCACCATAAAAATAAAAATTAAAAATTAAAAAAAGAGGTGAAATGCCCATAAATAACATCAAATAGGTTGTGCATAAAAAACACGCAAATTTATATAAACTCTAGAAAAAGACGCACAAATTAAAATACGAAGATGAAGAAAATGCTACTACCTGTGAATGTGATAGAACTCTTTTGTTTGAATTCAAACAATTTTCTTGTTGATGGTCATCTTTTGGAATGAAATCCCAATAATCAGCTGGAAATTCACCTCTGAAACTCTTATTGCGGAACCTCTTTGGTGACTTTTCACTCACTTCTACCGTAATTGCAGTTTTTCTAAACAAATCTTTAGAGGAAACTTTAAATTTCATTCTTGGATACCAATCATTTGAAAAACCCTGTTTATTGAACTAATCATGGTTAGAAACCACTAGACCACAAAAGAACCAGTAAAAAGACAAGATAGATGAGAAGATACAAACTAACTTACAAGACAATATTTGCAACCCCTGGGCTTATGCTGTCCACCTATAGAATCATCAGCCTGTGAAACAAAGCCAGTGTAATGTGAACAGGGACAAGAAATAGTTGTCATTAGCTGTTTCTGGATAAAGTATCAGTAATGGAAGAAATTGGAATAGCAGTAGAAGAGGAAGTGGAACTGTTAACCCCATTAAATGAAGATGCTTGGAACATTAGGGTCTTAATTAGCCTCTAAAACATAAGAATTACGAACTTAAATCCTAGGTGCACAAAGAATAAACTTGTACTGTGTAGAATTTTGGAAAGCTGAATAAAGGAAGCTAAGCTGCTAAACTGGCTGCTGAATGCTTTCCCAAGTGGGAGGATCTGTTCAATTACAGTTCTCACTATAACGAAAGAATCTAGTATGAAGGAACCCAGAGATGGTGCAATCTCATTCAATATTACCTGGTACGTAGTATGCATCAGTTCATGGTATGGGTACAGGTACAAAGTTCAGTGAGCTAGCCGAAAGCAATTCTTGAGTGGTAGGCTTAGTACACTATTTGGCTATGCAATATGCTAAGGTGTGGTATCTAGGTTGTTTGGTACGTGAACTGCCCTAGAAACTACATGTGGTATGAAAGAAATGGGAGAAATTTCATGAAACAAGGGCATACAACCTTTGAGTTAGTGCGTAACATAAAGTTCCATGTCTATGCTTGTACGTGGGGGTCCAGTTAGATTGGTTTTTTTAGTTTTTCATAGAGATTGTTTTTTGATTTTGTTGGGGGTAGCCCCTCCCTGGATATGTCTGGTATAACTTTGTATTTTTTTAATAAGTTTAATAAAGGCTGCTTATTACTTATATTAAAAAAATAAAAAAAAAGAGCAGAATCATAACTTCAATTTTATGTCATTTTCATGGGTTTTTCTCTGGTATTCATTAAGAGCCATTGCTTAGCTATTTTTCAAGTTTATGTTGCTTAGGAGATCTTGCATTGCCTTCCAATATGCCTGGCCCAAAGTGCAGTCTAGCATGATTGGTAAGAAAGATTATATAAGAACAGCTGTAATCGATGATTCTGCAGAGATGTTGACCTGCAATATGCTAGAAACATCTCTCTCTTCTCTCCTCTTGCATATTGATTAAATTTTCGTTGGAGAGGAAAAAATGGCTTGGTTATGATGCTTACATGCCAAATCCACATGATATGAAAGCAGGGAGCCTTGAATTTCAAATTTATGCATAAGATGCTAAAAAGGTACAATACAATACTAAAATGAAGATGGCTAATAAAGAGTGAGGTGCCTGACCTTCCATAGATCATCCCGAACAGATTTACACCCAGGGCAAATTTTATTCAAGGCCTCCGCAACTTCAGACAGAAAATACGGATGGAGTATTGTGAAAGGAAATTTGATAACTCCAAAGTGACCTGAAAATGAACAGTCATGATTATCCAACTTTTAGAAACGAAAAAATGAGGAACCTAGAATTTAATATAGTTTCCAGGTAAATTCACACCTTCACAGTATTTTATATCTTTGGCACCGCAAGTGGAACACTGGGAAGATAAGTTAGGCATACCCAACTTAGGATCAGTAACCTCATTGACTGCCTCAATAGCTGTGACAGATATCTTTTCCTGAATAATTGTAAGAAGAAAGTGGAAAGTACCATTATCATCATCACCACCAATGCCATAACTATTATTATTACTGTTCCTACTATAGCTAATCCTTATGCTGCTATAGCTATTGATATTATAACCATTCATTATCCTTACTGCCATCAGTTTCCAACCAACAAATTCAATGACAACCACCAGGAAATGTACTGACATGCCTTAAGCCCATAATCCCATTCACAAACCAGACCCAAATTCAGAATGAAAATCACATCATACCGTTAGCTTTAAATAAGATCACTTGCATTATGATAGAATCTAAAACCAGAACACGAGTGTTTTAAGAATTCCTTTCTTTACGTCATTCACCTATACTAAATATTCAGAACATCCGACATCCAACAGGTTTCAACTTTCTTCAATTTTCATCTTTATTTTGATTGTCATAAGGAATTTAGAACAACGTTACCTGATTCATGGTATGGGGACGGGTACGAGGTACCTAAGGTTGGCAGTATGTGATTTGTATGGTATGCCCGGGGGTGGGGGACAAGAGGCAGGCTTGACATTACATAGGAAGCAGGCCTAGTAATTACGCAGTGCATTAATCCAGGAAACTTCAATATGATGTGTATATATCTACTATAGGTTTGTGTATATTATTTGTAAACATATCAACAGATAAAGATTATACTAGAGTTATAGATAAATGCAATAACACCATTTACTCGTTCACATAAATTGTCTACTTAATTAGATGGTATATGTGTTAGAAGTCTTGTAAATAGGTTAATGATATTTTTCTTTTGTTAACAAAAATTTTCTTCTGTTACGGGAAGGAATTTTCAGTTCACTAGATTTGGCAATCTGTAGCGTGAGCGTACCACGTTCCGGCAAATCTACTTTAGCTGCCTTTTATCATTATGTGTCAAACCCAAAGAAAACATCATAATCAGAAAACAGTGGTAGATGTTATTAATGGGTAAAATGTTTAAAAGCAAAAAAATAAATAAACAAAGTCTATGTGCAGCCCACACAAAAACGGATCTAGATATTGTAATACTGAAAACTAAGAAACATCGAAGTCATAAAAATAGAAATAGAAATACAAAATTAAGAAAATATTATTAAGCAAAAGAAGATCCATAATTTGGCATAAACTGCAATTATGACATAGGTAACAATATTTGTAAAACCTAATTTATAAATTGTGATAAGCTGATAGCAAACTAAAAATAAAATTAAAAAACAAGAGGAAAAAGACCATATTAAGAAAAAGGATTTATTACGAAGAAAAACCCAATGATGTTTGTACAATCTAAACTATAAATTGGAATTAGCAGACAGAAACTAATAACAAATAACAAGCAAACTGAAACAAAAACTCGGAGCCTCGGGAATAGCATCTCATATGAAAAAGGAAAAAAATAGTGATCCCAACCACTACTGTCAAAACAATTTTTCCAGCATATAAATCCACGCAAAATAAGCATGCCCCCGCATTTTAATATCCCTATCCATCCACTCAACCAACATCTAATAATCACACTACAACTAATACTGCAAGGGTGGCCCCACCAGTAATAACAGATAGCATTGCAAGCAAGCAGGGGGCAAAATGAGGATTCAATGATGAATCCACATAAAATTAAACATGATCCACCGTTTTAGTTATTCTCAACTTATCAACAGCAACCAACAGCTAATATTTAAAAATTAAATAAAAGAGAGGCATTAATAGCAGATAGTTTTACAGGCAAGCAGCAAGCAAAAGCACACTTTGCTCATAATTTCCATAGAGATAAACACAGCCCCACCATTTTAATATTCCCGTCCTCTCGCAATCAATAGATGAAGATTTCCATGGCTATCAATACCGGCAAAGTATTTAGATAGGCAACACATACATAAAAAAGGATCAAATAACTGTCCGTATAGCTTTCATAGTTCACTATTATTACTTCTAAATAATAATAATAATAATAATAATAATAATAATTCACAAACATTACTTACCATGTCTGCCTCATTTAGAATATTAAAATTAATTCCAGTCACAAGCCCGGATGGAATTTCTTGTCCGCTGTACAAATCATAGTCCATGGAAGCTTTGTAATGTTACTCTGCGGGTAACAAGTTACCCAAATAGCACCTGAGGCATTACCACCAGAAATAAAAAAAAACCAACCAGTTACCAATATAAACAATAAAAATTATCATAGTCACAAAAAAATAATAATAATAAATAAATTTGACAAATTATAATGAAAGGTGTACGGAAGGGAAGCAAAGCATTCAGTCAATGCTAAAGCATTCAGTCAATGCTATCCTTCGACCAAATAAGTATTGACATAAATGTCATAGTAAAATTAACTCATACGAATTTAAAGCCCATTAAAATCCAGAAAGGTTTAAGAAAAAATTTAGGAAACCAAACAGGAAGTCTTAGTTACATGTTCAAGTGAACTATGAAAATGTTCTCGCATATCACGGCATTTTGAGAGAAAAACCTTATTTGAAATTGAAAAACAAACTTACGTATGTCAAGGTTCCACTCCACAACCAATTGGCAATTGAGGGGAATAACCAAAGAGGTATATCAAACACCACAACACTAGCCCCTAATTGATGTGGGAATCTCAAAACAAACGAAGGCTGCAGAACGTAGCAATCAAACATTAGCCGAAAAAAAGAAAGCCTTCTCCAAGAAGAAAGAAGATACTTAAAGTAAACCAAAAGCATAATGCCGGCCTCTTCATTACCTCAATTCTGCAATGAAACCAAACACCATGGCCAAGCTACGACTCATTGCTCTACACTAGCTCTCAAACCTCACACGCCCACAACACCCATCACATCTCAATGGACATAGAACCCTAGAGTTCTCCCCTAGTCAGTACCCAAAAACCATATTCAAGAATCAGACCCAGAACCGGTGGAAAAGATAACTACCGACGCACATAAAATCAAAAAACTAAAATATATCTAGAGGACATAAGAATATAGAAACACGGAGAAGAATCGGAACATAAAATCAAAGCAGCTTACATCAGACGCCGAAGCCAGATCCAGTACACCCACACCTCGACATTGATGATCGCAGGGCTTTGGATATTCTACAACCCTTTTTCCCCCTTTCCTTCTCTTCTTCGCACAATTTCTTCTTCACATGCAGCGGCAGAGAAGAAGAAGAAGAAGAAGAAGAGGGGAACCGTAGTAGAGGAGTGTAATAAGCCTTTTGTTTTGTTTCTGTAGCCTCCCTTTCTCGTTTCCTTTTCTTAAACGGGCGCGTGGCGCTCCAATGAATCTTTCCTCTGTATATATATAGGTGTTTATCACGGCCAATCAGAGAAAGTAATCACATGGACCGCTTTAATAGACGGTCCAGATTGGTTATAACAAGGGAACAAAAGTCACTCCCTAGAAGGGCAAAAAAGGAACAACGCGCCGCTCTAATGTCAATGTCATTTACTTAATAAATAATTACCGATGTTAATATAACCATTTAATGCGGAAAGGTCATGAGAGTCTCCAGTATTAACGGCAATAGTTGATAATCGTTGATATTAATACCGTTTATTATGTTAATCGCTATTTCTTCACCGTTGTTGATACATAAAAATCGTGAGAATCCTAGTTCTAGCCACAACTATCGAAATTGATAGACAATGATATCGACTCTTCTATTGTAATTACTGCTTTATCGTGATTATTATTGCATTGAGATAATGAGAATCTTTAACGATAAATTAATGTGTAGAGGTCATAAAAATCTTTAGCTTTAGCAACAGAATAAGGAAATTAGCGATATCAACAGCGATCGTTCCCTTATGCGCCGCATTTTTACGACAATTAATGCGAAGAAGCTATATAAATCATAGACATCGGTAGCTATTCTTTAGTCTAGGGACCAAAACAGTCATTTCGATCAACCTTAGGGACTAAATTGGTTAATTTCAAACACGGTGGACTAAATTGATACTAATTCCAAACTTGAGAGATCAAAAGGTAATTTTTCCTTTATTTTTTTATATTAATTGTCATGACTGATTTATTTTACGTGCCATGCGCAACAGCAAATAACTGTAGGTTAGGAAATTGGAGAATAACTATATCAGGCCATGAATAAAAATTAACTATTCCATGGGGAGCTCATGTTTTCTTAAAGAATGAGTATAAACACACATCCTGATTACGAATAAGAACAAAAATCGAGTCACGGTGGTACCGGATATATTTTTAATCAAAACTAAAGGCGCCTTGACGATAAAAGACAATTTTTGAGTTCTTCTGTGAATTAGACCTAAATGTAGCACGACTCGTGTTCAAAATGATTTCAAATTATATGGAAGAAAAATAAAGTAAGTTACTAAACATGGAAAGAGTATTGGTGGAAGAAGAGAGGGATGTGGGAATAAAGGGCGACATTATTTATAAGGAGCCGTTTCTTTAGAAATCTAAGTTTTGATCCTATCTGTCACCCTACTTCAAAGAACTCAATCGTGCTTAATTTTATTAATTCAGAGTGCTTTCAGTGCCTAAAAAGAAAAGGTCTAACTAAAATAAATTGAGACTTTATAATGATTTTGGATATCAATTTTTATAAAAATTTACTGGGATTAATGTGGGTACAAATCTATATTATTTAAAAGTACAACCCCTTATGCGATGCATGTCATTACTACGTGAGCAATTTTATAAATATTTTGCCTGTGCATTACTATTATTATTTAGTTTTCTTTGCAAACCTGAGTCTGCCGTTGGTCAGATCAAAAGAAGGGTCTTAGTTGTCCTGTCATGGCGAGTAAAATAATTTAATGACCTAATAGTCTAGAAAGTGTAATCTTTTGGGGGTAAAAGTGGGCATGAGACCAGTTTTACGCAACTTTTTTTTAAATAAATAGAAATTATTTTTAATAAAACTTCGTTACTTTAGAAGCAGGCTTACACAAATTATAGAAGATCCAATTAATATCCTTTTTTTCTCATTTTTTTATTTTATCTTATTTTCATTTTTGAGTAAAAACTTGTTTCAGTCGTGGAGCTTGGGCTCAGGACCCCTCAAGTAGTTCCATTATTTCTTAAATTGATCCCTGCCCATTAAAATTTTAAGGAACCCAACCTATACTCTCTCTCCCAAAATCAAATAAAGCAATCTATTTAGGATAAATTAATTTATTTAAAAAAAATTTATCTCAAATAAATCTTATTATTCATGTATGATAAATAGATCTAACATGTGTATGTGAGATTCACTCTCACATTTGAGTGATTTGATTTAGATAAATAATATTACTCGTTCAGTTATTAGCTCAACCGCCTAATTTACTATGCCATCAACCTAAGAACCTAATCTTATTAACTACGTCTTAGAAAGAACAGGTACCAGTGCGGGACCGACAAATAGTGCACCGATACTCAAATGAATGATGTGCCACTCTCTGGTATGAGTGGGCCCACTCCCTGTGTATGAGCATCGGTATGTGATTTCTCATTTATTTTAAAATTATTTGCGGAGTGGTACGGTAGGCGAAAATAATTTATTGTGCATTTAATTAAATTAAAAACGAGGTGACCCCGGCCGTTGGATCATCCTAGCCGAAGAACATGACCTCTGTGCGTCCGTTTGGTCAAGAGAATTTAGCTGTGCAATTTACTGGAACATGTCACATTTCAATATTTATATGATTTTGAAATATTAGATTTTTAAAATATCGTATTCATAAAATTTCATATTTTTAAAAGTGAATTTTTAACATTCCTTAATTAAGAAATATGAATATAATATTTCAAGTATGTAAAAATATGGAGATGAAATAGAATGCCGAAACTATCCTTAAAAATAAATGAAACAATAAAATTATTATTCAAATATGTATCTCATGTAACTTAAAGTAATATTTATAATAATGATAATAATAACAATACTAATAGTAAATAAATATATTATTCATAATAAAGAGTTGATCATATTATTTTAGAAATTTATTGTTATATTATATAAATTCTATAGTAAATGTTTGAATTAAAATTTTCATCTTTTATAATCAAACAATAGGAAAAATTTTATTTTATTGTTAAATTTAAAATAAATGTTTTTTTTATCATGGAAGTAATTTGTTATATTTTATGTTATAAATATTACTATTTTTTTTGTAAAAGAGTATTAATAGAAAACTTTAACATTCCTTAAATCTACTTGTTTATATCAAACCTAATAATATTATATTCTTAGGAATTCGACTAATTATATAAAACACAATAATATTACATTTCGAGGTATTATTTTTATGGGAATGTGATGCTGAATGGGAATATAAAATTGCAATATGTTACGACCCTATGATTTGTCATTCCAACCATCAGTTTTATTTAAAAAATGACAGAAGGTCACTTTTGACTCCTTTTGACAATTTTTTTGTTTTTAATTTATTTTTTTATTTTGTTTAATTAAAGCTTTAAATTATCACATTCAATCCAATTCAATTCATTTCTTATAAAATATACTAATTTTACTAACTCATATCTAATTGATATTCTGATGTGATAACAAAATATTATTTATTCTATTTCTATTTATTGATTTAAGTTTTTAATATAAAAAACTTATGTCGTTGCAAAATATTATTTACATTCACTTTTATCTTCATAACAAATAAATAAAGATGAAAGAGAGTAAAAGATATTTTTTTTGCCATATTAAAGTGCCAAGTAGACGCGATTAAATGGAATCAGTGAATTTTGTAAAAAAAAGAGATTAAATTGAATTAAACAAGATAATTTAAGAGTTTAATCAAATAAAATACAGCTTGAGAGACTAAATTAAATATTGAGTAATCCGTTTTGCCTTAAAAGATTACCCATTTTGCATTAATTGGCCAACAACCCACCTAAAATTTTGCTCACCAAATCAAAAGTCAAAGTTCAAGGGATGGGGACCTACATCAATTTGGGACAGGAATCATCGGCTTAAGCTTGTTTAACAATAATCTCATACACACAAATAATTTTATAATAAAATTATAAAAAGTTTATATAGCACAAATTTAGTGAGTGGTATTTTAATAAATAATAATTTATATTTTTTTAAATTCTCAAATATATAAGTATTTTGTAATTTTTATTGTAAATTTTTTTATATAGATAGCATTGCCTCTGACGTAATCATGTCACACTAACTAATCCTCCATCTAAACTCTTCCATTCTAGATTATAAGAGTTATGCTGGATAAGAGGAGTTGACACAGGTGGGCTCCAAAGTCCAGAAGCAATAAATTTAAATTTGTTCAATTATATGCACCATTTGACATCCGTGTTATGTGATTTTAATTTTCGGTACATTTCATAATAAAAATAAAAAATATAGAATTTTTAAAATCATTAAATTTAGTTGAATTTTTCATTAAAATAATTATTATTTAATTAAAATACCTTTTCAAAGAATTCATCATTTTTTTAATGTAATAATGAGCGTCATCTATTTTATTTTATAGCCTCAATTTACTCAGGGGGTCCAACTCATCCCAAGATTTTATTTCACACTTCATTGTCGAAGGGGACAGCTCATCCCAAACGACACCCCACAAATTCAACCACCAACAAGGAGTAAAAATAAAATAAAATAAAGTACGGAACTACTCTTTTGCATTGAGATTCACGAAAACAAACGCCGTTGAAATGTAAATTAAATGTGAAAATAAAAGAACTGGAATTTATCAACCCCATTGTAAAGAAAAGATTGGAATTTATTCAAGTGATTTTAAATAAAAGGTTGTAAAATCAATTAAAGGTGAAAAAAAGGAAGAAATATTTTAAATTCATAAATTCATAAGTTTTTAAGTTGGAAAGATTTATATTTATGCCTAACCAGACTAAATGCTAATAATTTTTTAATATTTAATTTTTAAAAATTGTAATTTATGAAAGAAATGAGCTTAAAAAAATAAGATGGATATTCGCCAGACTTATATAAATTATAATAATTATTTTGAATATTCAGACACAGTTATAAAAAAATTTATATAAATAATATTATATACAAATTAACATATTCAATCTAACCTTAAAGCCATTACGCTTGTGATGAAACAACTCCCGAATAATAGATACTAGTCGTATCGCACGTGCAATGCACGTGCTTAACGATTTTTTTTTATTAGAATATAAAAGATTAAATACAAAATTATAAAGAACAAAAAGAATGAGTGTGTACTTAGAAAAAGATAAAAGTGGAAGGAGTAGGAAGAAAAGTTGGAGGCGAGTGGTTAAGAAAATAAATTCCATTCATAACTGTAAAAAATTTAAATTTAAAATTTAAAATTAATTTTGGTTGATGAAACCAAAAGGTTCTTTGCCTTTATAATAGTAGAGATTAAATACAAAATTATAAAGAATAAAAAGAATGAGTGTGTACTTAGAAAAAGATAAAAGTGGAAGGAGTAGGAAGAAAAGTTGAGGGCGAGGGGTTAAGAAAATAACTTCCATTCATAACTGTAAAAAATTTAAATTTAAAATTTAAAATTAATTTTAGTTGATGGAACCAAAAGGTTCTTTGCCTTTACGATAATAGAAATAAGAGATATATTTGGAAAATAAATAAAACTAAATTTGCTCTGGAAATCCATGATAAATACTCAGAAAGGAACACAGATTTTGTTTATTATTTTTTGTGAACTCATGTGGGGGAAATGGAGCGCCGTGCGTTCAGGAAATGTTCAAGAATCACAGAAGAAGACGACAAAGGAGGGTGTGGAGGGCGCGGGCGAATTACAGTATTGGTAAGAAAACGCGAGCGGCGACGACTTTGAATAATTTGATAATGGAGTATATAATAACTTCCTCTCGCTCTAGCATGTGCTTCACCTTCATCTCTCTCTCTCTCTCTCTCGCGCACCCATTTCCTGAGAAATCTGTGGCGGAGGAACCATGGCGGAGACCCAGAGTCGGAGCAACGGATCCTCCGCCGGCGAGGTGACGGTCATCGAGAGCCCCGGCGTCCCCTTCATCCACTCCGTCTTCGCCTTCGCCTTATGGGTCGGCTGCATCCACCTCTTCTTCACCATTATGCTCACCGCCACTTTCATCCTCCCTCTCTCCAAATCCATCATGTATGTCCTCTCTCTCGCTCTCTGTACCTTTATCCTCTATTTTGACCGGAACTTTCCACTTCTGTTGTTATTTTTCCCCATCTCTGTATGTTGCTTTTGGTTATGTTAGAGTTGAAGTAATTTTGGTGTCGATTTTCAGGGCATTTGGGTTCCTGTTGCTACTTATTGTGCTTCCGGTCGAGGCTGATAGCAGCCTGGGGCTTAAAGTAAGAAGGTATGGAGGCTTTACCACACTTTGATTTCACGCCCTTTCCTTGTCTCTTACATCTTCTCGTGTATGTGTATTTCTGGAAAATTTTCTGATGGATAGTCTCAGTTTTTCTTTTCTTTTTTAATTAAAAATTTTCAGTTGATTTCAGGTACCTGTTCAAGAATGTTTGTGGGTATTTTCCGATTACAGTACACCTTGAGGATCTTAAAGCAATTGTGCCAAATCGTGCTTATAGTAATCCTCTTCTCCTCCTTTTGTTTGAGGATTGTCAAAATCATTTTGTTTTCCAGATCTGTCGTAGTTGTATCTATTATGAGTCCGGAGAATCTGATTCCAGGTCGCAAAACTTTACCCCTTTGATGAATTATTATTATTATTTTTTCAAAAAAGTGGCTGTCGCCGTATATTTTCATTAAGAGGACGTAGTTTTGGGGTCCATATCCTCTTTCACCCATTATTATTATTATTATTATTTTATTGGCCTTGGATTTTGGCGTATAATGGTGTCTGTCGAGAGTTGTTTTGATCATTCAGTCCTGTGCTTAATCTGATTTCAAACTCTACTACGAGGTTTGTTCTGCAAAGCGTGATATAGTTTGTGGATGCATGATACCTCCATTGAATTGTAGATTAGCCCAGACGTATAGTAATAGAGTCAGGATTGTTATGAATTCAGTATGATGGGTCGCAATTGTTTACAAATAGATTGTTGATTTTATCTATTTTAGCATTTGGTTGGAATTTGTGACTTTCATTTTAGTTCAGTAGAGAATTATGAAATTTTGAAGTAAATTGTTTAGAATCTGGGGGACACCCAAAAAATACTGAGCATGAGTAGAAGCTTCCCCACTAGAGAGACCACAAAAGGGACAATTCACAGATAAGTGGTCATTCTTCCAAGAAAAGGCTTTCATTTCTTGTGGGAATATTGCTGAAAATTAGTGAAAGAGGGATTGGTTTGCTAGAAAATAGAGACCGAGTCTCCATCCATAGAGGCAAAATCACATATAAGGGCATTGTGTTTGGTGGAAAGATTGTATAATGGAAGAGGGAAGGGAGGGGGGGGGGTTGGGAAATGAATTTTGAAGGGCTATTTCATGGTTCCATCCCTAGGGTACTTTAAGCAATACTTGTCCTGGTCTTGGGTTTGACTAGTCGTGGCATTACATGAAACAGCATGCTATTCTGATAATTATTTATATGGAGGTTGAGCGTAGGCTTGTGGCCTATGGGTCATCTTCAATCTTTTCTCTATATTTTGTTAATGAAACTAATTCTCTAATTTGTGCTTCATGCAGTCTTTGCTTATGAACCACATTCCGTGTTGCCAGTTGCTGTCCTTTCACTCATGCACCTTACCCGTATTGTGCCTCTACCCAAATCCAAAGTTCTTTCCAGTGCCGCTGTAAGACTTTTGTTATATATATATATATATATATATATATGTATTCAGTTTTCTTAATATATGTGGATAAATGAACAAATTCTGGTTACCTTATTCTCCTTATAATTTTACTTCAGTTTTCATTGAAAAATTCTTTTATCTGGAAAATGATCAGGTGTTTAGGACACCGTTCATGAGGCATATATGGACATGGATAGGCCTTGCGGATGTGACAAGGAAAAACTTTACCTCGCTCTTGTCAGCTGGTTATAGTTGTGTTGTAATTCCAGGTGGAATGCGGGAAACATTGCATATGGTGCCTGATCATGAGGTTTATCTCTTGAAAAATCTTCATATGGTTCTATTGCATATTGTCGTTGCATCCCTCGGCTGTACCTGGGCATACAATAAGGATTAATAATTGGATAGTTTTTTTACCAGTTACCTGAGCATATATGCAATATTTAGCTCTTCCCACAGTATGTTGTTGCTTTAGTTATTCATTTTGTAAGTGTGACTAGAAAACAAAATGTGCTTATGAAAGCTAAGAAAGCGAGATTGTTTAAGCACATTTTAGCTAAGTGAGCAACATAGGATTCAACATAAAGATTTTTCATATTAGTGAGAACTAATTGAGAATAGAGCTTGGTAAGAGCATTTTTCATATTAGTGAGAGCTAATTGAGAATAGAGTTTGGTAAGTCTTATGGACAATGCTTTAGTTGGATTATTAGGTTCTGTGTAGGGCTACCACTGGTCGGGTCCTGGCTGGGTCTGGCAATACCCAAATGAGACCTGGTTTAGACCTGATCTGAATACCCAATGGTTCTGAAACTTGCAGACCCAAACCTGGATCCAGGTTCATACTGATAGTACCAGACTCAGATCCCTTTAAAGACATAATGGCATTTGGGTTGGCATCCAAAAATCTTATCGACTCGAGTTTGCTAAACGGTTCTGGGTCAGGTCCTCTACTCTTTGTTGGGCCTTGCTTCTTCTGAAAATCTTAAAATGATGTATTGCTTATTCAAGATTTTTCATAGGGGGGGCAGTTGGACCGGGGGGGGGGGGGGGGGGGGGGGGGGGGGGGGGGGGGGGGGGTGGGGGGGGGAGGGGTTGAGTATTTTCTTTTACCTTATTTCACTATTAATTCTATTCCTGTTCCGGTTTTGTTTGGAAAAACTTGTAGATTGCGTACCTTAAGAACAGAAAAGGATTTATCCGTATTGCCATTGAGACGGGTGCGCCCCTGATACCAGTTTTCTGTTTGGGTCAGGTATATGGTCCTTTTCCCTGCTCTCCAAGTTGTTATGCCATCTTCAAAGCTGATTGAATTTATCGTGCTTATTATAATGCTTAGTTTGTTGTTGATCATCCATTTGTTGGTTTGATTCTTAATTTGCATGCCTGTATTTAGGTATTTGTTGTTGAGTGACTTCAAAGTTTATTTAGCAGTTTTTGTGGCTAAACGCCTTTTGAGTTCATCATTTTGAAATTGCTACCGTGTAATCCTCTTTTAGTTGTACCATCACTATTTAATCCGAGAAAAATGGGCATAGTTTGATTTTTCCTTTCCTCTCAATCACACTGCAGTCTAAAGTCTACGATTGGTGGAGGCCCAGTGGGAAATTGTTCCTGAGAATTTGTAAGGCTATCAAGTTCACACCAATGTTCTTTTGGGGAGTTTGGGGGTATGTATTTAAATTTTCTCACATCAATATATTTGTTCTCTCATAATTTTGAGTGCTAAGATCATCATATCACTTACTGTTTTTATAGAAAAGCTCTCTTTGCATTTATTTTAAAACTTCTAATATTTTTGTTTTTCTTATTAATTCTTTTAGTGGTGGAATAAGTTGACTAATTGCTGTGCTATTTAGGATATTTGTAGCCTCTCTAACGGTTAATTTGTGTCTCACAGTACTCCTTTGCCTCACCGGGTTCCATTGCATGTGGTAGTTGGTAAACCAATTGAGGTTACAAAGAATCCGAAGCCAACTACTGAAGAGGTATGAATGCTCACTCTGCAGATTTTAAATAATTTTTCACGTTACTTTGATAAGCCAAATTTAGGACAAGGCAACTATGAAGAACTCACCCTTATCGTTTCCCTATGTCTTCCCATTTTATGAGTCACTTGAACTCAACTGTCTAGCTATTACTAATGCCATTACGACAGTTTGGGTGCGTCAAAAATGAAAGAGTGATAATGAAATAGTTATTCCATAAGAATGAAAAAGGTAATGAGTAACTATTCTCATGAGCCATGAGTGAAGTGAGTATTCCTGATCAGGGAGAATAGGGCCTAAATAGAATTAGTTATCCTAAGCTTCAAAGTAAACCGAACGTGCAATAACTATTACCTTGAACCAAACATGTTGTTACTAGGTTTACCAAGATCTTAGCAAATATTTCGCGTCTGTCTGAAATTATTTTGTTTCGATATATTTATTTTTCAATCGCAGGTTGATGAACTGCACAGACAGTTCGTTGAAGCAATTGAAAGTTTATTTGAAAGGCACAAGGCAAGGGTAGGGTATCCCGATCGTCAGCTAAAAATCATTTAATTAACTAGATCATGGGTCAGGTGACTTTGTTAAGGGTAGCTCCCTACAATTGGAAGTCCTTTATGGATATGGGTGTTTCAGTAAAACTCGTTCACATCCTACTATGAAGTAAACTTTTATAGCCTTGTAACTCTCTTGATTCTGTCTCTACCCATGCTGGTTCTGTTAATGCGTATCGTGTTACCTTTGCCTAGCCTAAAAAAAAACTTGTTAATGAGTATGATTCATTCTTGTTGAGGCATTGAAATGGTAAATGTACACAGTTGGAACTGTGGTTTGATATCTTATATTCGTTGTACGTCATAGTTGGTTTACAGAGCGGGAATGAGATAGTTATTTTATAGGAAATGCAACATTAATTGAGAGGAGATTTGACAGGAAAGAGCTCTTGTCAAAGGCAATGGGTGGACCAACTCTCGTCCATATCTAATGGAAATAATTATTGTTTATATATTTCACTCATTATTTATAGGAATATTATTTTTACATGTTATATTTTTATTCCACTCTATTTCATTTTTACGGTGAAGTGAAATGAAATGAAGTGTGGTTTTTATATATCACTTTTTTTTTTCTTTGAAATCTTAATTTTGTGTTGTAATGTTTATATTAATTTGGGGACTATAAATATGATAAATATGATGTATATCCTGTAAATGTATGTTACAAAATTTATTACAAGGTTTAATTCGCTTGGAATCGTCGGTTTCTTAACCCAACCCGTTGTGCTTATTAATGTGGTTTTTCTGAAACAAAAAATAAGTGAACACCACATCAATATAATTACAGCTTAATAAAATGTTTTAAATTACTGACACATTATCTCAACAACCGTTGACGTAGACTTATGACTCAAGTGAGAGTATTAAAGTGGTTGCCTTGATGAATAGCGTCCAAGTCGTGGAATGGGACACGCCCACGCTTTCCATATATGGGAATTTAATGGTCGGCAAGAGAGTTTTGCCCTCGGGTAGAGGGAACCCTGCCCTACATTGGGTGGGCTTTAGCACCCAACCAATGCGATTGACGTCCCATTCTTGCATGTAACCATGGCTTGGACCCCTCTAAGGATTTTTATAACACTTGCATTTTGTTTGGGACAACTTATACTTTTTTCCACAAAAGTTTCCATAAAATATAGGGCTTTTCTAAAACAAAAACAAGTGAATCCCACACCGTTATAATTACGGCTTAATAAAATGCTTTAGATTATTGACACATTATTTCAACGATTGCCAAGCCTTGTAACGTGGGCTTATGACTCAAGTGAGAGCATTAAAGTGATTGCCTTGATGAAAGGCGTTCAAGCCTTGGAATGGTTGGCAAGAGAGTTGCATGCACCTTGCCCTCAATGGGCGGGCTTTAGCACCCACCCAATGCAATTGCCATCCCATTCTTGCATGTAACCATGGCTTAGGCTCCTCCAAGGACTATCACTTTTTATAACACTTGCATTCACAAAAGTTTCCATAAAATATAGGCTTTTTCTAAAACAAAGATAAGTGAATTTCACATCAGTATAATTATAGCTTAATAAAATGCTTTAAATTACTGACACGTTATCTCAATGATCACTGAGTCTTGCATGTAACCATGGCTTGGGCCCCTTCAAGGACTACCACCTTTTATAACACTTGCATTCACAAAAGTTTCCATAAAATGTAGGCCTTTTCTAAAACAAAGATAAGTAAATCCCACATCAGTATAATTATAGCTTAATAAAACGCTTTAAATTACTGACATGTTATCTCAATGATGGCTGAGCCTTGTAACGTGGGCTTATGACTCAAGTGAGAGCACTAAAGTGGTTGCCTTGATGACTTGATGAAGGGTGCTCAAGCCATGAAATGGAACACCTTGCCCTCAGGCAGAGGGAACCCCGCCCTACAATGGGCGGACTTTAGCACCCACTCAAGGAGATTAATGTCCCATTCTTGCATGCAAGCAGGGCTTGGACCCCTCCAAGGACTACTACTTTTTATAATACTTCAATTTTTTTTGGGACAACTTATATTTTTTCTCACAAAAGTTTCCATAAAATATATGAGGGGCTTTTTCCCCATAGTCATAAAATTTAGGGTTTATATGATCATAACAAATGTCATGTTGGTTTATTTTTCATTTCGGCCCATTTACATTTTCTTCTAACAAAGGGATCTCAAAATTTCGCGCCTATATTTTAAACTAAAAAACTGAAATAGAATGTATCTATGAATTTAGAGTCTATATTTGGGACCATGAAAATTGTACTCACTTCATGTGTCCTAGCTCAACAAAAGAAGAAAAATTACATGTTTCTCCAAAAAAACAATTATTTTTTTTTAAAAAAATGCAGAAGAATATTACATATCTGAGCCAACTTTTATTGGTCTATATTAAAAGAAGAAAACCTTCCTTTTTCAAAAGAAAAAAAATACTATAGGATTAATTATGTCCCCCCCCCCCCCCCCCCCCCCCCCCCCCCCCCCCCAAAAAAAAAAAAAACAAAACCTATACTAACACAAATGCATATGATTTAAACAAGAGCTTCCTCAAATTACTCGGATACTTTAGTATCGTACAGGCATTTGCTATTTAAATTACAAATATTTTGTCTAAAAATTGATATTTAATAAGAAATAGCTTCTCATGATGATGCTTTTTTGCGTAGAAACTAACATTAAACGAACAATTAACTATGCGTTTGCTTAATAGTTTTCCAGAATTCCCTTAACAGGGGAAATCAGCAAGACAAATTGCCAGATGCGTGTAATTAACGAGTCATGTACAAAGTCTAATCAAGATCAAGTACGAGATGAGTGCAAAAACATTACTATTCATAGGTAATAAGATTTACCTCCTGTGCTAAACAAGTAAAAAACAAGGATGAGGCGCAAATCATTTATGCACTAGGATTTAACATGAGACGCAATGCGATTTGATAAGCATATTATTCGGAAACATATCAACAGTGCTAATAGAGATCAACAGCCTCTTTGCTTCATGGAATTCCATATCAATATGTCATGAACGGAATAACGATTACAGTGAACCAAACATGACGATTTATGCAGCAAAAATGATACAGAAGAACAGAGTACCGCGCATTCCACTGACGCAAGGATTGCAACCATGAACCATGTAAACACGTCTACCGTCGGTACATGCACGACAGAATCTCCATTGAACTCTATTTTCGTGATAAAAATATATCAGCTATAACAGGCTAAAATATACATGCAGAAAACAAAGTTACAATCATAAAGTTAACTATCAGAACAGTGAAGTGAACATACGAAAAAAAGCACGCGTAAGGAAGGTGTTTCAGTTTGAAAGAAAAGATCGAAAAATGAAACCTATTTCAGCAATCAAGTTTGACTGGGAAGCTCAGAATATGTCCCTGTGTTAGGGCTGTACCCTCCAACCATCATCTTCTGGTAAACAGCATATGCATCTTCTGAATTACCTGACTTGCTATACCCTCGAATAAGAGCATTAAAGGTGAATACGTCTGGTTCAAGCCCCATAAGTTGGAGTTCTTCATACATCTTTCCGGCTTCCTCTACCATTCCAACTAGACCAAGACTCAGGATTAAGGAATTATACGTGTACAAGTTGGGCGTAAGGCCCTCTACCCCGCATCTCGTTCAAAAGAGAAAGAGCTTCCTCCACTCTTCGCGATCTTCCCAAGCCCATTAATCATGAGATTGTAGGAAACTAGGTCCGGATCCATACCGCTTGCCTTTAGTTCCTCAAAATAGTGTAAAGCATCGTCGACATTCCTTGCGATGCAGAGGCAATCAATGAGAATGGTATAGGACTTCAAATCCGGTTTTATCCCCTCTTCAATCATCCTGTTGAATAACTCGCGAGCAGTTTGTGCATCACCCGCTTTCCCGAATCCGTTCATGGCAATGTTGTAAATAGCACAATTTGGTTTGCACCCATAATCCGACATCTCTTCAAAGAACCTCTTTGCTTCGTCGAGTCTTCCTGACTTTGCAAGGCCATCTATGAGGGGGCCGTATGTACAAGGTGTGGGAGAGAAGCCTGCACTTAAAAGATCATAGTATAATTCAACAGCCTTATCCAAACTACCAGATTTAGCGAGAGCAGTTATGATGGTATTGTGTGTTACAGTGTTAGGCTTGCATCCTCTACAGCACATCTCTTCAAACAATCTAAAAAGTTCATCGACTTTCCCTGACTTTCCAAGAGCATCAAGTAACAAGTTGTACGTGGAAACATCAAGGTCGAGAACGGAACTTTTCATCTCCTGAAACAGATTCCGCGCTATTTCAGTAAAACCTCCTTTTAGAAGACCATCAATCAAAGGATTACACATGTCTACTGTAGGTTGGATCCCAAAGCCTTTAGTGAAATTCAAGAATATGCTATGAGCATCGAGACATCGTCCACTCTTGCATAGAACATTGATTAATGGTATCAAAACTGACCCATTTCGGCAAATCCCACTACTTAATAATTTTTCAGCAAATAATATGGAATAATCTATTTTTGCAGCAACCAAAGTCCCGACCATTAAATCTTCCCAGAAAGTGCTGTCTATGGGAATATCAACCTGATGAATAAAGCTCTCTGCAATCTTAGATGCATACTCAATATGCCCTTCTTTCACAAGTCCCGGAAGGAGAGTGCATAGAGTTACGCAATCAGGGTAGAAAATTTTCCTCATCCGATGGAATAACAAGAGCGCATCATCAATTCTATTTACTTTGGTCAAACCGTAAATGATGGTGTTGTAAGTAAAAACATCAGGGCTGCAATTCATTGTTGTCATGCCACACAGTGTCTTCAACGCCAAATCAACCTCGTCATTCTTGCAAAGGCAATCGATAAGCGTATTAAAAGTAATTGTGTTTGGGGCACACCCCTCTCCTTCCATACCCTCGAATAATTCCATGACCCTTTCAATTCTGCCTTTCTTCCCTAGTCCAGCTAATAACGTATTGTATGTCACAACCGTTGGAAAAAGCTTCATCTCTTTCAGTCTGGAAAACATTTCCCATGCCTCATCAACCCGATCTGACTTGTAAAGCATATCAATCAAAGAATTGATATTTATCACATCCACAGCGCACCCAGCTTCCATCATCTCAGATAGTAGATTAATGGCTTCATCTACTTCCCCGACCTTATTATAGCACTTCATCATCATATTATAGGTTATGGAGTCTGGAACGAGCCCACTATTTTTTAGCTCTGCAAATACATTCTTTGCTTCCCCAATCCTACATTCTTCTGCAAGACTATATAATAAAGCATTACAGGCAACAACATTGGGAACAACTCCTTGTGTTTTCATCTCTTCAAAGGTCTCTAGAGATTTTTTAGAGTCTCCGGCTTTCCCATAGTGATCGATAAAGAGGATATAAGTATGGGCATTTGGTTTAAAACCGTGGTGTTCCATATTACCCAAAAGTTCCAATGCTTCTTTGAGTCTATTATCTTTTAAAAGCCCTGAAATCAACGTATTGTGAGTATGAAGATTCAGAACAATCCCGTTCTTTATTATGACACCTAAAGTGGCAAATGCCTCATTAAAATTCCCTGCTTTGCACAAAGCATCTACAAGTACAGTGAATGTAACAATATCAGGAGTAAGGCCATCATTTTCCATTTCCCTCCAAAATTCTCTCACTGTGCCCAAGTCTCCACTATCGGAAAATTTCTCCATCAGAGTAGCGTAGGTGACTCGATCAGGTCTTTGTGTGCTGGATTTCATCTTAAAAAACAACTCCTTGGCACTACCAAGTTTCCCCGCATCACAAAGAGCGTCTATAAGAACGGTATAACTAACGACATCAGGCCCACATCCCTCGTCATCCATTCTTTTCAAAATACCATAGGCCTTTTCAACTTTTCCAGCCCTCCCAAGAACTCTGATGCATATAGTAAATGTGTAAATGTTTGGCCTCAATCCCAAACTCTCCATTTCTTCTAGCAACCCCATTACAGTTTCAATATCCTTTCTCTTCCCAAATGCCACCATAAGAGCAGAATAAGTCTTGAGGCTCGGCTTAATCCCCTCAGAGACCATTCTACGGTAGACCCTTAAAGCCTCCCTTGCAAACCCCGATTGAAGAAGCAAATGAATCAGCCCAATATAGGAATACCCATTTAAAATAAATCCAAAACTTCTCATCTTATCAAGTGCAGCCGGGGCTTGCTGGATCCCCCCCCTAATGTGAAGAGCCTTGAAAATGGATAAATAGGTGCTCAAGCTCCTGAATATGATTTGCTTCTGCATCAAATCAAAGACAACAACCATATCCTCCACCTTTTTATGGACCCTCAACAGCTCAAGCATGTAATTACAAGTTTCAGTGGTATGAATGACATTGGGAAATCCAGAAACACACTTAAAAAATGCAAGAGCATGGTTAGGGTCTGGAAACGATTTCAACTCCCATAAAATTTCCTCTGAAGACCTGTAATTTCTAGGTTTCTTTTTCACCACAATCACCTCATGCTGCTGACTGTTCATCACAAACCCACAAACATCCAGTTGTCTTTTCCTGTATTTTTTCCAATCCACCGTAGACCCACTTGGCAAAACCCTCAAATGTCCAAACTTTCTTCCTCCGAATGACTCATTACATGAATGAATTTTAGAACCGCATAGAACAACCACAGCCATGGAGGCTATACTAGGTACAAATTAACAAAACATTAAAAAAAAACTTTAAATTTGCAGAAATTGAATAAGTGAAGGTGTTGCACGACAGCTGCTCGTTGAATTACCCGTAAGAGAATCAAAGTAACATAGAGATATTGAGGTGGGGGATGCCCTTACTCAAGCGTTTCCCTGGAGAGAGATGCTGTAGAACATTTTCAGAAATAGGATTCTGCGAGGTTAACAGTGGATTGGGGACTGCATGTCCATACAAAGTAATATCTTCAGACGTCCTATTCCGGACACAGACCCGGGTATTTCTTGTTATCCGACTGCACACGGTTGGGGAAGGACTCTACCGAGTACTTTTCACGTGTGGTCTGTATAATAAAAATTTGAAATTTTTAAGAAAGAATTTTTTTTTTTTAGAGGCCAGTAATTATGTGGCTGAATTAGTTGTAATTAGGAAAAACTCTTTCCATAAGTACTTTTAATGTTATTTGGCACGCTAAGTACCTTATACCATTACTTTTGAAGAGGTTAGGAAAGGAAAATAATAAATTCTCCTTATGAATTCTTGTTTGTGAGCTTTCCATGGAAATGAAGGGAAGATGAATACCATACTTTTGTTTCGAGAAGTGGGAGAAATCCAAGGAAAATGAAATGAGCTTAAAACTTTTATAATACTAATTATATCCTTAAAAGTAAAAAAGGAAAAAGAATGATATGAAGGATAAAGTAGTATTTTCAACTTATAAATTAGACTCCTTTTTCCCTAAACTTACAAATAAGAGAAAGCAAACTTAACTTAGATGTCGACATTAAACCTTTTTTTTCTCTTGAAAATTATATCTTACCAATCAAAAAATACACTAAAAATTAATTAAATATCTAAACATATTATCTAACAGGATAACTCAACACAAAAAGTATTTGTCTTATGAGATATTAGGAATTTTTCTAGGGTGTTGCTCTAAAATAGTATTATTTTTATCTATTTTACATATTTTCCTAAACATATTTAATAATTATAAAAAATTAAAAACATATACTAATTTTCATACAATTTAATTATATATAAACTTCTAATCTATTGAATTAATATATTTAAATAATCATAAGGATATAAATAAAAACGTATATCGAAATTTTATGAAAATTAATCTCATATTTTAAAAATAGATAAAAAAAATTAATTTTGAAGTCACAGAATTGATTAAAAAATTCATTAAAAACCTTGTAAAGCTGATTATAGTAGTTTGTTTCTAACTCGCAAACCGCAGATTACCCTAGCGCCGTCAGAGTCGAAGGCCACCTTTCAATTCCAAACCGCAACCCCGAGAGTTTCAAATCAAGAGCGAGATTGATCTGTGTTCACTTCGAACCCCAGATTCGAATTCCCACTTTCGTTGCTTCCTCAAATCCCCTTTCGATTCAGCTCGAGAGAGAGAGAAAGAGACCAATGGAAGGAGGGACGAGAGAAAGCAGTGTAGTTCCCGAAGAAGCAATCGAAGCAGTAAACAGAACCTTGCAGAACGTCGAAGAGCTCAGACCCATCTTCCTCGAGTGCTTGTCTCTCTCCTCCCCCGAAGTTCTCGTGGAACTGCCGCCCCTGCAACGCGCCGAGTGCCTCCTTGCGCTTGCTAGAGTCACCTCCGCCCTATTCACATGTAGGTCCCCTTGCACCATTGCAAATTCGGTGAATTCTTGATCGGGATATGAATTTTTGAATTTGAAATGATTTTTAATTTCTTGGTGTGCTGTTTCCAGTGAGGCTGAGATGCAGTGGAGTTTACCCGGATGACCATCATGTGAAATCAGAGCTCGTAGGTTACTATATATGGTCTTAATTACTAGGGTACTTTGATTTTGGTATTTTGATAAATGGGTATTGCTTAGATTTTGTTTTCTTGAAACTTAATTATTGTTTTTCTTTTTTTCCTGTTTCCTATTAGCTGTTTTGGTTCATTGGGTGTTTTCTGTTTTTGTCGTTTGACTAATGGGAATTCCTTAATTCGAGTGCTTGTTGGTGTTGCTTATGTAGGAGAGATTAAGCTTATACCAGGACAAACTAGAGCGGTTCATAGATTTGAGCAAAGGTATTTTTCTCAAGGCATAAATAATTTCTTGTGGCCTTGCTTTGTTTTGTTTGATCCCATATTGAATGACATGGCTCGATGATTCTGCCATTTATGACAATACTAGTCATTGTCATGAAATGGAAAGAAAAAGTGACAAGCCATACTATCTGAGAGGAGTAGATATACGATGTGGAGGGTATTAGCATTCTACTTGGAATTCCTCTTCTTCTTCTTCTTTGTTTTAGCTGTATGTTTTAGGGTGGATGTTGGCATTTTGTTCCCTTTACTGATTACATGATTTGGCTTTGTTCTTGAAGTTCCTTTGCGGCCTTCTGCCACCTTAAATTATCAGGCAGCAACCCGTTTCATCCAGCATTCATTGCCTGATCTTACTCCAGGTTGATGAGCAACTTTTCGGTCTTTAATTACCTTTTTTCCCCCCTTTTCCTAATGTTTCATCTTGTTTTGTTGAATTTTAACTTTCACATCACCCAGAGCAGCAAAAAGGTATGAGAGATATCAGTCAAGAGAAGGGAGCAAAGATTAATTATGTTGAAACAAGAGCTAAAAAGAAAAGAAAGTATCAGTCGTCTGAGAAACATTCTGTTCAGACTGCCGCTAAGGAATTTCTAGAAAAAGCAAGCCGGGAGCTGCTCGGTGATACTAGGAGTGGTTTTAGGGGACCACTCCAGCCCGAGTCCTCAGATGAAGAGCAATTACCCGTGACCTGAACATCATTTACTGGTATATTCGAATCTCTCTCCCCTCTCATAGAGATCAGATTATGGGCTAGTTGTCCTGAAAAGTGTATAGTGCCTCAAACAAACTTGTGCTTTGAAAGTCTGAAAACAGAACACTTTTTACTCATCATGGGGTACATATTGGACTCTGGCAGAATTTCATGCAATATTTTTAATTCTTTGTAAACCATATATGCTTTTGTAAACATAATAACTTATAAGTCTTCCTCATTGTTAGAGTAGTTATGGATGAGATTTGTTGATTTTTTTTACTTTTTTTTATTCACTGAAGCCCAAAAGGTTATATTTTCTGCTTTCAGCTGAGAATCAATATCTGATTTCTTAAAAAATTTTGTCATGTAAACATGAATAGAATTGTTAATCCAGTGCTGAGCATGCGTTTCTGTGGTACATGAGCTGGCTCATATAATTTTTTTTTTTTGCCTCATTTGCTCATGCTAACACTGTCCTATCTATGCATGCTGGGAGGAGTGGGGGGAGGGGATAAAGCGTTTTGGATTTTTAGAACTTGAAAAGAAAGAGCATAAAATTTATTTGATAGTTTTGTGCAAGGTTATAGAGAGAGGGAGAGAGGGGCTGAGGTTATTAAGTCGAGATTTCATATGATTATTAAGATAATGACAGGAATGTTTGCTAACTCCTTAATTTTGTTTATGTATGTTGCTGCTGCTGGTCATATGTGATTCAGTGATTGAAATTCTGATCTCTTTGGTTTTCAAATTTTTCATTCAATTTGGTTATTAGTATTTGATATTACATTAGTCAAATGATATTATATTTGTGTTGTGCTTGGGCCTGACATAGCTCACTTGCTAAAGTGCATGGTCACAGTTTAAATCTGGAAAATAGGGTTGGTAAGTCTGAAACTTTGTGCACTTGGGACAATAGATGCTAATGTATTTTGAAGACGATCTTCTCATTTATTCACAAAAGTTCACTGCATTAATTGGGGCTTGAAATTTTCATTTAGAGGATAAAGGTGACTGCTTATTTAGAAAATCTAGCCCCCCTCTTTGTTTCTTTTCTTCAGTCCATACAATTTTGGTTACTGTAAAGAATGGTTTCCCTTTTTTTTTTTTTTTTTTTTTTTGGTAAGACCAAGCGTTTGGAAAAAAGCATAAGATGTCCATTATGTTGTTAGTGTGCCATAGATCAGCCTCTGCAAATCCCTTATAAATGCCTTTCTATGTATTATCTTCCCTTATAAACTACATAGATTTGGAACAACCATTGTTCCAAAATTTGGTGATAGCATTCATTTTCTTAATCTCTCTCTCTCTCCCCTTCATTTTGCACATATTAATGACTAACAGCTTTCCGTAGAGCAGGTAGGGAAGGCTTCTCTTAGGATAAAAGGATATCAGAACACGAAAATGGGTGTTTCCTTTAAAATGCAGATAGTTTGTGTTGTATTATTGGTCTTGTTTAATATCACAATGTACCCAGAACCTGCGTACGCATGATGGATGTGCTAGGATCCTCTTGTGAGAGGAGAGTGATTATTTCATTGATAATAGGAGCTATTACAATTAAATATAGGCTGAATTAGTGAGTACACAGTGTTAACCCTTAGCCCATATAGTAATACAGATATATTGACTATACTACCCTTACGATATTCTTGGTGCCCTTCCAGAATTTCCTTTATGATAAATCATAGATCTAAGCAAACAATTGACTATAAATTCGTTCATCCTGCCATTCTACCGTGGTAAAAATACATTGAACTTGATATTTTGTTCTTAAATAGCGAGCATGTATTGTCCTGTCACTCAATGCTATAGCTTCAGTATCAGTTAAGAATGTACGACTGTTGCATGATCCCCATTGATCTCGAACCATATGGTTTTTCCACTCGTTTTGTTTAATACTAGTAGTAATCGAAGTTCTTAATTACGTTTCAGTCTTCTTACATTTTATTTATTTATTTTGGTTCTTTATTTTCCCCTTGGCAGGATCACTGAAACAGAATAACCGGTGATGATATACATTTTCCCGGTGATTCATATGCATCGTTCTGTTGTGGTTGCTGGGTATCCCTTGTCAAGGGAGCTTTTTACCGGATTTTACGTCTGAGAATTGATTCAGTGTTTCCCCTCTTATGAATTTATGATGTAATTTCCTATGAGGAGCATGTGGGTAAAAGCTTCTAAACCTTTCTTTGTGCAGGTGCATTGCAGCATCTACAGTTTTGGTATGTTAAAAAGTTTTTAAAGGTGGTTTGTCGAATTGGAGTGGTCTATTTAGAAAGACCGGTGACAACAGTCGACTTGGGTTTTCTTGGCGTAGACCGATGATTCAGCTATTATGTTATTCTTGATTGGGTCAGGAGATGTCGAAATGAAAAAGGAGGCAATTGTGGTTGTGTAGAAACGGATTCGGAATCGAATAATTATTGTCAGGAACCAAACACGATGTTAGTTTTTTTCTGGATGTTTCGTGGTCTCTGTTTAAACCACAGCTCTCTCCATCTCTCTTTGATTTTGCAAATGAGGTTTTCTTCAAGAAACCAAGACTAGGATGAAGCTCCTCGTCAAGTGAATTTTATGCTATAATGTCTGTGGATCCACCTGGTGCATGGTCAATGAAACAAATTAAACTGGGCTTAGCTGTGTATCGAGATCGGGACGAATAACGTGACAGAATTTACTAATACATATCAGCAGTATGTCCCATCGAGCCGCGAGCGGTTGATGTTGTTGGTTACTATAGCATCTTTGAATCAAATTAGGGTGGGGGTCTCTTATGTAATATATCTAACAACTTAATCCTTGATTACAGAGCTCTAACGGCTCAAATTCAAATTAACTGGATTTGGTCAACTGGAGGCCACGGTTTATATTTTTAATTGTATTCCAATAATAATTATTATTTATATATACATTATCCCTTATCTTTCTCTTAATAATAAATAATTTCTATTATGGGAGTTTTTTTTGGTAAATATTTCCTATTATAGGTGTTCATATTTTAAAAGATTTATAATAAAAAATATTTTAAAAAATTACCGTCATTTATCAGATGATCTTTCTAATAAGTGATGTAATGATTTCCAGTTTAGTTATAAAAGTTCAAACAAAAAATTCGAATTCATTTAGTAAAAGTTTTATTGATTTTGAAAACTTTATAAAAAAATTATTTGATCAATGCATTGGATTGAATAGAAAAAGGAAAATAGAAGGCCACGCGAAACACGCGTGCACACACTCTCTCTCTCTCTCCCTCTCTCCTTCGGTGGAGTTCAGCGAAATCCAAGGATGGCGACGATCAGTAGTTCAAGCCCCCTTCTCAATCATCCTCAGATCCCTACCATCTCTTCTTCCCTCTCCTCTCGTAAGTTCTCTCTCTCTCACACACACACGGTCTATGCTTGTTTGTGTGCTTTTTATTTATTTATACCAGTGGTGTTTCGTGTACGGTTTTGTTTAGAGATTAGTTTTCAATTGCATGCACTTTGTGTTCTTAGATCCAGTCTCAATTAGATGATGCATGGGCATCTGGAATGTGGAGTTTGGAATGGATTTACAGTTGGAAAGGGGATGTTTATAGATGGTGCATGCACAGATGTTTCTGGGTGGTTTTGGATTCAGGAAGTGCATTTCTTGCGTCTGGAACAAAATTTATGTTATCAAAATGAAATGAAGTTATCTAAGATAATTGATCGCCTGATAGGACAAGCTACCAGAAATTTATAAGTTTGGGCTTAGGGAGTGGAGGGAGTCAAAATCCCTCATAACCGATTGACTGGGGCTTACAAAGGGGGTTGAGTTAGTACTGAGGAAGCCAATGTTGTCCATCAATGGAACATTCATCCAAACACACTATCCATCACTAGCAACTCTCCATCAGCTTACTGTTCCTGACTAGCAGTGTTAGCAATGAATCAGCCACAGAAGGCGACTGTAATTGATGGAATAGTGAAGAAGACTATATGCATGCATATGCCGTGCATTAAGCAGAGTACACACACTCCTTAGTATTATGCGTCGTTCTTATATTGCTCAGATGTGTAGGCGCACTCTGAACCAAAGAGGCTGGTGGAGAAATATGTCACCACAGGCCTCGACCATATTGTTCATGGGTCACTTCTCCATTGGGATTGATTTTCCCTATGTTAAATTGCATTCCGTCTCCAGGTCTCGGTCGTACAAAACCTGAAGTCATACCCCCTGCTCCCATGAAAACTTTGTTTGCGAACAACGTCTTCACTTTCCCTACAAAAGCAAAGTTTCTGGATTTATTGCTTTTGAAATCAGCATATGCCTTCTTTTGATTGTCTACCTTTCACTCATGTTCCTTTCTTGTAATCTTTCTTACTCAAAGGATCATTACTAGATCCTATGCTAACTAGAACTTTTGGTTGGTCCCTTTTGCACAAAGCACAATTCACGTTTGTAGTGCCAACTAGTCTTGGTATGACTTTGTATTTGATCTTCTTTATGGAAGTTTGCCAATTTCATGTAGAATTTGTGGTTGTTTTCCTGCTTGATTCCAATTTCTGATAAGATAAAAGGGTAGCTAGTTGGGTAAGATTATCAATTGAAGAGTTCCAGAAAACCTTTTTTTTTTTTAATATAATGTTTGGCTGTCACTGAGTGATTGTTAATATTTCATGAGAATATTTTTTATTGTTGCCATTGGCCCCACATGATACATTAACCACTTAATTTTTCCAGAGCTTATGATGCTACAGTTTAGCTGCACTCTGATGCACTATAGTTAAATATTATATGCATGTGTTTTGACTAGCCTTTCAATTCAGAGGATTTTACTTCCTTTGCTGTTTTCAGGTAAATTGAAGTCTTATACGTACCCATTTGGCCCTTCAAGTTTATTGTGGCATAGTAGGACTGGGTCCACAAGGAGGGTGGCACGATCTCTTTTTGTTAATGGCTTATTTGGTCTGAAAAAGGAGAATGATGACAAGGGTGATGATAAAACCGAGAAGGTTTGAGTAATTCTCTCCTGGTTTACATTTATTTGCTTGATCTTCCGTCACATACGGACCCAGTTTTGACTAATTTAACTTTGATCAGAAAGGAGTGCTTTATCTGTTTCCTTTTGGGCAATGCTTGTTAACAAGTGGATGAAAATCTTACAATTACATTGTTCATTTATTTCTGATTATTATGTCCTATTATTTAATTTTTAAAGTTTTTGTTCTATAAAATCCACTTACCTGCTGACGTTTTTCATTTAAAATATATACAGCTTCCCATGGTTAGGGAACTTATATTTAGAGTAAGAATAGAATTGCACTGTTTATGATTGATTTCAAGATTGAAGAAAGTATAGAGCTTGCATGTATGTGTCAAGGTTTAAAAAAAAAAATGGTCACAGTGATGATGTCATGATGACCTTTGAATGAAATTAAGCATTTCACTTGTTTGTGTAGGGTTGGGTTGGGCTCCTCTTTGACCCCAACTTCTGGCAGGAACTCCTTCAACAAGGTTTAGGGTTATTTCCTTGCTATTGTAAAGTCAGATATTCCCTTGGATCTGAATTTCAATCAGACAACTGTTCACTGTATTCTGAAAAAGCAATGATTTTAATGAACCAAGACATTGGAAATAACACTTTAATTTTATAGATGTTTCATTTTTCGTAAATATAGGATATTATGAGTTACAAATGCCACGTTGAGCCATTTTATCACAATTATGAATGGCTTTGACTCCTTTGTGATCCCAAGCGCAGTTTGGAACTTCCAAAATTTCTTTACATGATGGTGAGAAAGAGTAGTTTGCCATAGAATCCCTTGGTTTGCAGTTTCTAGATGTTAACAACTTGCCCATGCTTATAAAGGTTGAAAGTTTAACATATTCAGTTGTTGAAGATATATTTACTTTTATGCAACTTGAATGCAGAAAGGAATATTTGGTAATATGCAAAATCTATATGATACTGTTAAGAAGGCCCAAATGGTAGTCCAAGTTGAGGCAGTGCGTGTGCAGAAAGAACTTGCTGCGTATGTATTATTTTACTGGATCTATTTATTATATTTATTATGTGGTGTTGTGGATGTCCTATTTTTGCCTTCTTATGTATCAACTCAACACTACTATGGTTGTTCCATTTGACAGAACTGAGTTTGATGGTTACTGTGAAGATGAGCTAATAAAGGTATGAGGTGCTTACTTTGTTTTGTTCTCATCTCATTTCATGAGATGACCCGGAAAAGGTCAATGCAGCATCTGAATATCTGTTTTTTATCTTGTATCGGTCTTTTGAATTTCAAAATACAATTCTTCAATATAGCTTTGAATGGTCATTTTAAATGAGAAATCCAAGTTTCTGGGTTTTAGAGTCTGCTTTCCTCTCGCTGCATTGAGTCTTCCAGTGTTTTATCGCTTATGTTTTGTCTGTGGTGTCATGAATGCCTGGTTTTGTTGCTGCAAATTTGAGCCTTCTGAGAATTGAATTTAGCTTCCACGTGTTGATTTAATGATCTCTTCACAAACTGTTTTATTATTATTTCTAGGCAACGCTGACCGGTAACCAGCAACCTGTGCGCATTGAGATTACTGATGCTGCGATGGAATTAGGAGCTGAGGTATGTTACCCCGATTTTATCTTTTCTAGCTTCAAAGTCAAATTAATCACCCAGAAGTTACCCGATTCAGTCTGTCATTGAGGCCTCATTGAGGAGGCTCGCCAATGATATGCCAAAACAGGCCCTTACCCTAGTTTCTTCAAGATGGAACACACTGCAGGAGAAGCTTGTTGCACTTTTTTTTTTTTCTCTTCCCCCCTTATCAGTAAAAACACACTAGATTAATAGGGCACCAAGGGGGTGACATCCCAAGAGACGATTACAAAACTAGATTTTTATTACAAGAAATAGGCCCGTCTTTGAGATTGAGAAGCTCATTGCGCTTTTTGTTTTAGTCAATTTCTGAATTTAGCCAACAAATAAATATGGCCGAGCACTTGAGTTTTGCAACTACGATTATGTTTTTTCTTTACTTTTTCTCGTGTAAAAGCACAGGCAAGGGATTGCATTTATAATGTTATATTCTTTTTTTTTTTTTTGGAAGAAGGTAAAAATTATATTATATGGCTTTGAATATAATGTTATATTCTTGTCATGCAGAAAGTGTCGCTTCTAGTGACCGAGGCTTACAAGGATGCACATCAGAAGAGTGTGCAGGTGGAAATCATCTTTTGAATCTACCCTCTTTAAAGTCTTTTAACATATATAACTCTAATCTGGCCTTTTAACACTTTAAAATTTCCACAGGCCATGAAGGAGAGGATGAACAATCTTGCCCAGAGCTTAGGGATGCCATCTCCCCAAGGCGTTAATGGCGAGGAACAGAAATGATGATGTTGAGAGGTGAATTTTGTACTAGTCTATTGAAAATCTAAAAACACAAACTTTGAGGCTCCTCTTCCACCTCCCCTCAGTTTTTGTTTACTTATGCTAAATTGCCAATTTACTGATAAGGTTGCCAAAAAGGTTTTTTTTTTTAAAAAAAAAAATAGTTTGGCTAAGCTTTTCTAGAACTGGTACACTTGTTAGTAAGTTTTTCTCTAGATGAGACACTCATGATGGGATCTCAAATCTCAATAGGGATCCTTTGGTTTTACTATATGCCCTAGCGATGGAGTCTATCATTTACCATCTTCGATCTCTTGAACTCATGAACTCAGTAGTTAGCAAGATTCCTCTAAAGGCCGTTAGAGTCAGAAATAGAATCAACCATACATCACTCAGTTCTCCATCTTCAGAGAATCAGGATAAAAATGATAACAATAATAATAACAACGTAGTAAGATCCACAAATACATCATCCAGTCTCTGCCTTTGGTTCAATGACGCCTTTGTGAAAGGTTGAAGGTTCAAAATCTAGCAAAAGCATGTACATTTACCGACTAAAAATAACAAACACCACCCTCTCAAAGCAAGGGCATGGGGGGAGGGGAGGGAGAGAGAGAGAGCATGCAATTACGCAGAAATTCATTTCATTTCTCAATGCAGGCAGACGGGATAAAACAATAGTATGCATTTTTCATGAACCCATCACCACTAGAAAAATGAGGCAAAACAAGCTACATCTAAGAAGATTTACTTTGCTGAGATGACTTCTGAAGATTTACTTCCAGTTTGCACGCATTTACTTACTAATCTATCTTCATAGATGAGTATATAAGCCTCGTGAACCAAAAACACGCATAAAAACCAACGGTACCAGTTATGATGAAGAATGCATATGAAGCAATCAACATGTAGCCAAAGTACAACACCACCGATACAGGCTTTGTGATTTCAAGCATTGTGAAGAAGTAAAAAGTGGCATAGAGGAAGAGGTAGAGCGCCGGGGAGCCCGAAGTCACGTACGACCTCCACCACCACGAGTAGTCCTCACGGCACAGCTGGAAGTAGCACAGCATGATGGATATTTCCGCGCAGGTGATGATAAGGATGATGAAGACGACAAAGAGGAAGCTAGAAAAGTAGTAGAACTGATGCAGCCAGACTGAGGTTAGGATGAAGAAAAGTTCAATGAAAACTGCTCCGAATGGGAGAATGCCTCCGACCAAAATTAAGAAAATTGGGTTCGTGTACCAGGCCTGCTCCGGGATCTGCCTCGGTATTTTGTTCGTTTTCACGGGGTCCTCGATTACCGATTTCCTAAACCCAACATAACTACCAATAAACACCAGCGGGACAGAAATTCCAAACCATATTACAAGCAGAGCGAACATTGTTCCAAATGGCACTGCGCCAGAGGACTTCTGATCCCAGATCAGAGCATTTAAGACGAAGAAAATTGCGGATACGATTCCTGGGAACATGAGGGCAGTCCTCAGAGCAATTTTCTTTGATTCTGCGCCCTTAAAGAATTTGTATAATCGGGCAGTGGCGTAACCAGCAAAAAGACCCCATAAAGGCCCAAAGTATGAGCATTACCGCCATAAGGCTACCTTTTTTTTTTGGAAGAATGCAAATATATATTAACTTCCAAAGAGATTACAACAAAACCAGGGAATACCCGGCCAAACAAAAAGGAGAACACTCTACATGCCCGAGCCAACCAAATGAGCCTAGAACAACCTGGCTAAATGGATAGCACGCAAGATTTGAAACTTAATCTTATCTACAATCAGAGCATAAGAAACATGAGCATTTTCAAAGAGGGAGACATTACGAGCCTCCCAAATGAAGTAGATAACCGCTGCAATGGCAATGCAACTAGCTTTGCCTCTGATTCCTGAGTGCCTACGGCCTTGGGAGAGCCAATGAACAAAGCGCTTCAGTGACGTAAAGTTCCGAGAGAGATGCATCCAATTCTTGATTTCAAACCAAATCTTGCAAGTCAATGGGCAAGAGAAGAACAAATGGTTTCTAGTCTCAGTATCGCCATAAGGCTACCTTGGTTAGATGGCGGGAGAAATCCAAGTACTGCAAACAACATAGTAACGAGTATCATCCCAAAGAACTGAACTCCGGTGCCAACATATACGCACAGTAGATCTGAGTTGTTTGGTGGTCTGAAAACATCCCCGTGAACTAATTTCCATCCTATCTCTTCTTGGGCTTCCTCCTGGGTCTCAAGTTCATTGTACTTGGAGATATCACGGCAAAGTGTCCGTAGCATTATCATTGCTACCATGCCGGAAAGGAATAGAACAATCATCAAAGAACTGACAATTGAGAACCAGCGAATTTGGCCATCAGTCATCCCAAGATGAGTATCCCATCTAGAAGCCCACTTCACATCACTCTCCTGTTCAGGCTCCCACCACCATTTGTTAATTTTTATGGAACAGGAGAAAAAAAAAAACTGAAGGCGGATGGCAAAATATAAATGCCAACAAACTGTCATGGATCAAACAACTAGCAAGATGAAAAGATTGCAAGCTAACACCACAGAAGAATTTGCATGGAAATTTTAAATAACTGCAAATGAAGATTTAAATAATTTAGGGTTAGGGACTGCAAATAAACCACAGATACCAATAGACTGTTGCGGTTAAAGATAAGTAAAATAGATCAACTCAGATACCCGAGCTAACTCAGGAATAAATTGCAACTCAAATGATAACCAAAAGTTTATTAGACTTTGAGATGTATATTGTATGTAAAAGGCCTAAAGAAACATTATCTCATAATTTATTACTATACAAACACACACACACATATTAGTACGGCAGAAAAAGAGTGCGCTGGAAGCATATGAAAACATCTCCGCAGAAGGATATTCATATTACATTTCCACGATATATTAAATTATGCAAACATTTAATGATTAATGTATATGGAGAAAACAAAACACATCCAAATCATGCACAAGGTTAATGTCAAGTAATTTATTATCTACCTTTGGAAAACACACTTTAATTAATAAATCAGCCTTCACCAATAAGCAAACAGTATTTGTGTTCGATGCACAGAAGCTCACCTGGAACTCAACATCATAAGTAAATATCACTTCTTTTTTGTCTTCAACCTCCTGAGGAGAATTGGAGTTGAGTTTGCTGTTTGCCTGATCACATGTTGTCAAACTCGTATTCTCATTCCATTTGCCTTCATATTCATGTTCCACACTACATCCACCCAAAAAACCATTGAGCGCAAAATTTTATAAGTGAAACATTCAGGGAAAATAACTCGATCATTACAGACTTCTAAAACCAACCTGTATGGTTGAACCTCAATGCCCACAATTCTCACCGTGCTAGTAGGTGAATCTCTATGATACTTGACGGTAAATTTCAGATGGTTGAGTCAGATAAAATACTTTTCATCCTTGCTCTGTGAACAGAGGAAGTTACAAGAAGAAACCACCAAGCTCCAGCATCTGCAATTAGTGACAATTAAAGTAGACTTACTCCAGCATATTGGCCTCTGAGCCCCACATGGTAGCCAAGCTGATAAACTGTTGAAGCTTGTTCATCAAGCCGTTGTATGGGGATGGTCAATGGAAGATTGTCTAGGATCCTGTTGCAAACAAAGCAGATTTGTCAAAGATGCCTTTGGAGCTCCTTATACGATAATTAGCAGATTGAACTATAAACCCTAGTGGCTTACATGTTGACCCGATATTCATCAATGATCTTCTCTATGAACTCCTTTGAAGAGTTTGCATCAAGTGTTATCCGACACAAAACATTGCAAGTTTGTGGTTCCAGCATTTTAAACTGCAAAAGATCCTCTTAGATACAAAATTCAGTTACTAATAAATAAGTTAGCGGACCAGAACCTTAAGTGGGTGGGTGGGTGGGTGGGGGAACAAGTAAGTAGGAAAAGGAGGGAACAGCAAAAGGCCGGAGAAAGCCAAGGGAATCATGGGAAATGCAGTAAATAAAAACCGACCTCATAGGCAGAATTTTCTATTCGATCTCCCCGAAGTACTTCCCCAAGATTCTCCGCACTGTCAACAATGTTTTCTGGACGACAGAAAGGAAGAGAATAGTAGGAGTAAGGAAGTTGTGTCATAATAGATGTCAATTTGTTAACTTTCACCTTCAAAACATCTCCCTGCATACCAAGAAAACCTTTTTAGAAAAACTCCTTAATGATGGCAAAAATATGTTAAGAGCTAAAAAACAAGAGGAATAAAGAAAAAATTAAATCAACAGTTAAAAAAATTCCGTTGCCAAGCAAGTACTAACTTAAAGCAATTGTTTCAAAAATTTCTATTATTCATATTTTTTAAATTACTCCCTGTTTATTTCTCGTAAATCCTTAAATAAAATGTACGCACCATTGATATATAAATCACAAAGTCGCCTAAGTTACGAAAATTCTTCAGAATTACTTTTAATTAGCAGTTGATAATTGGACGATGTTCATAGCAAGACAGAATGCACCTAATGCAACATTAATGTCCAAACACATGTTTTAATCGGTTGAGCGTTTGATCTCCAATTTTTGCAACAAAGCGAAACTGATTGCTCCGGAAAGTGTCAAGGTTCTTTCGCCCCCGGCTAAGTCAAATCAGCTAGGTTCTAGATGGAAAAAAAAAATTATACGACACAAAGAGTCCCTCAAACAAGAGTTTGAGATTCAATTTAAGAGCAATCACTCCCTAGCTACCAATATAAATGAGTAAGATATACCAACACCGTCCGTCTACTTTACTCAGAAGGCGAGGGACATTCACAATTAGTACATTTCATAAGTGTAACCAACCGCCCATAGAATTGATCTTTTCCTAATGTACTCCCCGGAGTTATTCATGATAAGCCCCCTTTCATACAACACGATCTGTTGCATTGGTTTTTGCCTAACAGCTTACTGAACTTATATAGTTTAGCTGACATGAGAATTGTAGAAGTAAGACGTGGGTAGATCAATGCGCAAACATTGTTGGTTTCTCTTCCCCTTCCCTCCTTCAATGCGTCTAACCCCTGTTGGGATTTTAGTTTCTCCATTACTGAATTTCTCAGACAAATCTTTGTCTAATTTAGAACTTCCTCTCCCTCTCTCGCTCACTCGATGGATTTCTCCGATCGCTCGGATCATAAACTTCAAAGTATTCGCCGTAAGCTAATATATAATTCCACATTTCCAACGAAGCCACCTACTTCAATTAACGCCAAGAATCAAACATTGCCTTACGTGCACTACATGGAACACAAAACAGCTCAAAGTCAAACGAAACGTTTTCATAAAAAGAAGAAGAAGCAGCAGCAGCAGCGGTAGACCAGAGATCTGAGAGATGTAAGCAGATCCAACCCAATGCCAAATCAGAAACATGATCAATCAGAAAGGAAGCTAGTAGAGTTAGAGACGATGACCTTGAAGAAATCTTGGGGTGCAACACCGGGAAGGTAGAAGCAGTGACTGAAGTGGATCGACAGAAGAAGCAATACAGAGATCAAGGACCGATACTTCTTCATGGCGCCAAAGCAAAAACCAGAAGAGAGAGAGAGAGAGAGAGAGAGAGAAGCAAAAAGCTAGATCGAGAGAGACAGAGAGAGATCCGTTCTTGCTCGCTTGTGTGCTGCGCGTGATTTCTGGTACTTCAATTTTGTTTTCATTTATTCAATTCTCATCCATCTCTGTTAATTCGTGGTTAGGGTTATTTTTTAAGTGATCTTTGTGGTAAATTTTGTTGATCACATTTCGTGTACTCTAATTTTACCTTCATCTCTATTCACTTATCATCTAAATCTGTTGATGTAAAATTATCAATTTACTGATGAAGTTGCCCGCAAAAAGTAAAAGAAAGGTTAGGCGAATTCGATAAAATGGTAACTGGGCAGTATATTTTTACTGTTTGTCCAGATGGGTTGAAAAAAAAAAAAAAGAGGGTAAAAGTCATTTATTTTCAAGTAATACTACTTGCGCAGAAAAACAACCCCACCCTTACATACGTGTGATGAGACTTAAATGGGATTGCTTTTTTCAAGATAAGTAGCATTACTCTTTATTTACACTAATCGCTAAATTACTGGAGTCACCATAATCTATGTGGCGGCAAAATATAACTTTAATCCCATCAATTAGTGGCTTGATTATTGAAAGCAAAAGGTCGTGTTCAGCGTGTGTATTGCAGTTTTTGACCTTTTACAGTATTTAATTTAACCTTTAAACAGTTTCATTCGATTCAATTTAGTCATTATCCGGCGAAATTCACTAACTTTTGCTTACTCATACCTTGTTGGCACTCTGATATGGCATAATTTTTTTTTTTTTACTCTTTTTCATCTTTATTTATTTGGATTTTCCACAAACCCCTCATATTCTTAATCCTTTATCTTTTTTTTTTTTGCAACATCAGAGTGCCAACTAGACATAATAAATAAAGAGGAAAAAAAGTAAACAAAATAAATAAAGAGGAAAAAAAAGTAAACAATAATTTTTTTTGGTCATACCAGAGTATCAATTAGACATGATTAAATAGAACTAGTATATTTCGTTAGAAAGACTAAATTAAATCAGATAAGATAGCTTAAGAGTTTAATTAAACAAAATAAAAGATCGCGAGCCAAATTAAGCATCAGGTACCCCCTTCTTTTTTTATCGGCAGTTTTTTTTTCCTCTCTTTCTCCGATCAATTAGTGGCATGATTATTAAATTTTACTTAATTGAGTGCCCTAACTTTGTATGTAACCCCTTCTTCTTCTTTTTAAGTTTAATCAGAAATTTCAATTTTTAATCGCTGACATTTGGGCTCAATGACACTTGGAGCCTGGAGGAAAGATCGGATTAAATGATAAATGAACAAAAAAATATATATGTCACACTTTGAAATACACGTAGGAACTTCACCATTCTCCAAACCACAAGCCCAAAAGTCAAATCTAGGTTTCCCAGCACAACAAAAGCCCCAGTTGCTAATAATCCTTCTCGTTCTCTCATCAAAGCAAGCTACGAACACGAATTTATTCTTCGAACAATTTCATTTAAATCTGTTTTCTAGAACTAGTGTTCTTTTTCAGGTTTTCCTCAAGATAATACACTCTTGATTGGATCGCAATTCTCAATAGAAATTCTTCAAAAATTTAAGGGAAGAATTTTGTAAGACCCCATTAATATGAGTCATTTTTTAACCGATCTTTTTGTGGTTTAAATTTTATTTATCAGCCTCCTTGTATTTTTATTTTGTTTTTAATAAACCACTTCCATTCATTTGCCATCCAATTCCGTTAAATAAAGGGATCCATAACAAGTTATTAAATTTTTACGTCACCTTAAAATAATAATAAAAAGACTTGAAAAGTAGAAAAAATAAAGAAGAAAACATAAGTAAAAAAAGAAAATAAAACCCTAACGTATGTTTTTAGCCATGGATCTTACCATTTATGCCTCAATTGAAAATTTACAAGAAAAACACTAAAATTTTCGTGTATTTTTTCAAAAACGAAACTTTAATTCCATGATTATATATTTGTGTGCCTTTGTCTTTCTTATTTTGTATTTAAATTTTATTAATTTTTCCTATTTTTCAAATATTTTTAAAATTTTTAATATTATTTTTAGTAATTTATATTTAAAGTAATGATGTGAAAATTTAATAGTTTGTTATGTGTTCTCCCGCTTAACCCGAATTAAATGACAAATGAATGAAAGTGGTATATTAAAAACAAAATAAAAGTACAAGAAGAGTGATAAACAAAATTTAAACCATACAAAATCAATTAAAAACTGATCCAAAGCATAGGAAATCTTTTAAAAATTTTCCCAAAATTTAATCTAAAATCGATTGTTTCCTATTACCAAACCAACGTACTAGCATAAGTACCCCAAGTTAAGACATCTTGCACGACTAGCCTGCCTCTGATTACTCGATAGGGAGTTTCCACTGATGTGATTAAGGGAGCCATTAATAACCTAGGCTTCCATTGGAAAGTCGAGCTCCAACAATTCCCGTTGATCGTTGGTGGTGCAGATTGAATTGATTCTTTTTAATAGCCACCGACTTTTCTCCTCGCTCGCTAAACTCCCCCAACCTAGTCTCGAGTCAAGAGATAAGAGCGATGGCAGATTTTGAGTAGCTGCCTTTCATTGGGCGATAGTACCAACATAAGGCATGCAATATTATATGATAATAGTAAAAATTATACATGGCCCTAGTATTCTCTCACAAAGCCTAGCCAATACGATATCGTCTTAAAATTTCTAAAGATCTCCCTCACATTTACCAGCTTCAATCTCTCAAACTGGGTAGCTAGCAATATTCCTCTGAAGGGCACTAAAATTAGAAATAAAATCAACCATACATGGTAACAACTAACAACAATAATAATAATAGTAACACGAAGTAACATCAACAAATACATCATCCAGTCTCCTAGCCTTGTGACTGCATGGGTGTACGAAAGGTTGCCGGTTCAAAATCTGGCAAACATATGTATATTTTCCCCGTCTAAAAATAACAAATAACACCTTCTCAAATCAAAGGCAGGGAGAAAAAAAAAAAAAAAAAACCAGAGCGAGACGGCGATTCATTTCATTTCTCAAAGTAGGCAGCCGATAAGAAATACTAGTATACATTTTTCATCATGAGTAGCAAGAAATTAAACGAATATTACCATGGGAAGAATTACAAGTTCAGCAAGAATATGCGTCAAATAGGTATTCTTTTTTGAAGAATAGGAAAACGAAATAAGACACTACAGCCACAGAATCATGAGCCTGTCACCGCCAGGAAAAAAGAAGCTACATCTAATAGGCAAATGGAATAGGAATACCTTCACTCCTTCGCTGAGATGACTTTTGCGCCCCCCGGAGATGTTAATTCCAGTTCGCATCCACTGCTAATCTATCTTCACAGATGAGTATATAAGCCTCGTGAACCAAAAGCATGCATAAAACCCGATGGTACCAGTTACAACAAAGAACGCATATGAAGCAATCAACATGTACCCAAAGTACAGCATCCCCGATACAGGCTTTGTGATTTCAAGCTTTGTGAAGAAGTAAAAAGTCGCATAGAGAAAGAGGTAGAGCGCTGAGGAGCCCGAAGTAAGGTACGACCTCCACCACCACAGGTAGTCCTCACTGCACAGCTGGAAGTAGCAGAGTACAACGGATATTTCTGCGCAGGTGATAATGAGGATGATGAAAACGACAAACAGGAAGCCAAAAATATAGTAAAACTGATTCAGCCAGATTGAGGTTAGGATGAAGAAAAGTTCAATGAAAACTGCTCCGAATGGGAGAATGCCTCCGATCAAAATTGAGAAAATTGGGTTCATGTACCAGGCCTGCTCTGGGATCTGCCTTGGTATTTTGTTCGTTTTCACAGGGTCCTCAATCGCCGGTTTCCTGAATCCAACATAACTACCAATAAATACCAGCGGAACAGAAATTCCAAACCATAGTACAATCAGAGCGAACATTGTTCCAAATGGCACCGCGCCTGAAGATTTCTGACCCCAGATTAGAGTATTTAAGACGAAGAAAATTGCTGATACAATTCCTGGGAACATGAGGGCAGTCCTCAGAGCAATTTTCTTTGATGCTGTGCCCTTAAACATTTTGAATAATCGGGCAGAGGCATAACCAGCAAAAAGACCCATAAAGACCCAAAGTATGAGCATTGCTGTCATGAGGCCACCTCGATTAGAAGGCGAGAGAAATCCAAGGACCGCAAACAACATAGTAACAAGTATCATCCCAAAGAATTGAACTCCGGTTCCAACGTATACACAGAGTAGATCTGAGTTGGTTGGTGGTCTGAAAACATCCCCATGAACTAGTTTCCATCCCGTCTCTTCTTGGGCTTCCTCCTGGGTCTCAAGTTCGTTGTACTTGGAGATATCACGATAAAGTGTCCGTAGCATTATCATTGCTACCATGCCAGAGAGGAATAGAACAATCATCAAAGAATTGACAATTGAGAACCAGTGAATTTGGTTATCGCTCATCCAAAGGTAAGTGTCCCATCTAGAAGCCCACTTCACATCACTCTCCTGTATACAAGCATGAAAGATAATAATCGAAGTTACATTTTTTCGCAATGGGTTCCAGCATTGCAGTTCAAACGAGCGCCGCCATTTATTACTTTTTATGGAAATGGGATAAAAACTGACGGTGAATGACAAAATATAAATGCCAAAAATTGCAATGGATAAAAAAATAAAAAAAATAAAACTAGCAAGATCAACTAATTGCAAGCCGACACCAAAGAAGAATTTACATGAAAATTTTAAATAATTGCAGATGAAAAATTAAATAATTTTGAGTTAGGGATTCCGAATAAAACAGAAATGCCATTAGAATGTCAAGGCTCAAGGGAAGTAAAATAGATCAACTTAGATAACAAAGCTAACTTAGGAAAAAATTGCAACACAAAATTGAGAAATACTTAGCTAAAATTTACTAAATTTTGCGACATATATTGTACATAAAAGGCATAAAGAGGCATTATCTTATAATTTGTTATTATCACACCCCCACACATATATGTACAAGACACACAACAGCGCAATGAAAGCATATAAAAGCATCTCGTCAGAAAAACATTCATATTTCATTTCTATGATATTCAATTATGCAAACATCGAATGAACAATGTATATGGAGAAAATGAAACACATCCAAGTAATGAATTATGTTAATTTCAACAAGAAATTTATTACCTGCCTTTGGAAAATAAACTTCAAATTAATAATTCAGCCTTCGACAATAAACAAATAGCAATTGTCTTTGACGCACAGAAGCTCACCTGGAATTCAACATCATAAGTAAATATGATTTCTTTTTTATCTTCAACCTCCTGAGGAGGGTTGGAGTTGAGTTTGCGGTTTGCCTGATCACATGTTTTCAAATGTGTATTCTCATTCCATTTGCCGTCATATTCATGTTTCACACTACATCCACCCAAAAAATCCTTAAGCGCAAAATTTTATAAGTGAAACATTCAGGGAAAACAACTCCATCATTACAGACTTCTAAAACCAACCTGTATGGTTGAACCTCAAAGCCCACAATTCTCGCTGTGCCAGTAGGTGAATCTCTATGATACTTGACGGTAAATGTCAGATGGTTGTAGATAAAATACTTTTCCTCCTTGGTCTGTGTGTAGAGAGAAAGTTAGAAGGAGAAACCACCAAATTTCAGTATCTGCAATTAACAACAATTAAAGTACTCACTCCGGCATATTGGCCTTTGAGCCCCACATGGTAGCCAAGCTGATATACCACAGGAGCTTGTTGATCTACCCCTCGTACTGGAATGGCTAAAGGAAGATTGTCTAGGATCCTGTTGCAAACAAGGCAGATTTGTCAAAGATGCCTTTGGAGCATCTTAAACGATAATAAGCAGAATGAACTATAAACCTAGTGGCTTACATGTTGACCCGATATTCATCAATAATCTTCTCTTTGAACTCCTTTGCAGAGTTTGCATCAAGTGTTACCCGACATAAAACATTGCAAGTTTGTGGCTCCAGCATTTTAAACTGCAAAAGATTCGCTTAGATAAAAAAAATTCAGTTGCTAATAACTAAGTTAGCAGACCAGAACCTTAATGGGTGGCAGAATAAGTAAGTAGAAAAATCACGGAACGGCAAAAGGGCTGAGAAAACCAGGGGAATCACAAGAAGTGCAGTACTTAAAAACAGACCTCATAGGCGGAATTTTCTATTCGATCACCACGAAGTACTTCCCCAAGATTTTCCGCACTGTCAACAATTTGTTTTGGACGACAAAAAGGAAGAGAATAGTAGGTGTAAGGAAGCTGTGTCTTAGTGGATGTCAATTTGTTAACTTTCACCTTCAAAACATCTCCCTGCATCCCATGCAAACCTTATAAGTAACACTCCTTAATGATGGCAAAAAATATGTCAAGAATGAAAAAAAAAAAAAAAAAAACCAACAAGAGGAATCAATACAGAACTATATCAACCGTGACTGCAAAGAAAAATTAGGTTGTCCAGCAAATACTAACTTGAAGCAATTGTTTCCCAAATTTCTATTATTCATTTTCTGAAAAAACTACTCATTATCTTTTTAGCAATCCTGAACATTAAATAAAACTTACGCACGAGTGATACATAAATCATAAAATTGTCAAAGTTACATTTATTCTTGATAAGAGACAATGATGGTGCAGAATTCTGCAATTCTCCTTTACGAAATTATTCACCAAATCACTGATTGAAATTGATCGGTGCTTTATTTTCACAAAATTCAAATCACCCACGACCTCCAAATATTTTTAATTAGCAGTTGATAAGTTTTAACAAAATGAAACTGGTTGCTACGGAAAACGTCACAGTTCTTTTGCCTCCGGCTAAGTCAAATCAGCTAGGTTCTTAATGGAAAAAAATTCTATGACACAAGAAGTCAATCAAAAAAGAGTTTGAGATTCAATTTAAGAGCAATCACTCCCTAGCTACTAATATAAATGAGTAAGATTTACCAACACTATCCCTCTACTTTGCTCAGAAGGCAAGGGACATTCTCAAATAGCAACATTTCATAAGTGTAACCAATGATTAATAGAGTTATTCTTCTCCTAATGTATTCCCCAGAGATATTCATGATAAGCCCCCTTTCATATGACATGATCTGTTGCACTGGGTTTTGCCTAACAGCTTACTGAACTTCTATGGTTTAGCTGATATGAGAATCTTAAAACTAAGACGTGGCTCGATCAATGCATGTACATTGTTAATTGCTCTTTCCCTCCCCTCCTTCAATGTCTCTCAACCCCTATTGGGATTTTAGTTTCTTCATTACAAAATTTCTCGGACAAATCTTGATCCAATTTAGAACTTTCTCTCCCTCTCTCGCTCACTCAACACCCCTCGGATCACAAACTTCAAATCATTCACCGAACGCTAATATACAATCCGAAATTCCACATTTCCAACAAAGCCACCTACTTCAATCAACGCCCAGAATCAAACATTAGCTTACATACGTAAACTAGATGGTACAAAAAACAGCTCAAAATCAAACGAAACGGTTTCATAAAAAGAACAAGAAGGAGAAGCAGCAGTAGAACAGAGATCTGAGATATGTAAGCAGATCTAACCCTATGCCGAATCAAAACATGATCAATCAGAAAGAAAACAAGTAGAGCTAGAGATGATGACCTTGAAGAAATCTTCGGGGGCAACACCAGGAAGGTAGAAGCAGTGCGAGACGTGGATCGACAGAAGAAGTAATACAGAGATCAAGGACCGATACTTCTTCATGGCGCCAAAGCAAAAACCAGAAGAGAGAGAGAGAGAGAGAGAGAGAGAGACAAGAAGCTAGATCTAGAAACAGGGGAGGAAGGAAGGAGAGAGAGAACGATCTGTTCTTGCTATGTGCTGTGATCTTCGTACACAACGAGAACAGAATGAGAAAAAAAAAAAAAAAAAAGGTAAACGAATACAGGGATCCTCTCGCGTGAGATTCGGTACAGTCGCTTGGTTGAAATAAGTATTTTATAAAAGGAAAAAATTAGTATGTTGCGCCTATAAGTTAAATTAGGTGTGACTGTTACTTATAATATTTAAAAAAAGTTTAAAATGATATTATTTTGAATTTTTTTAACTAGTCTTGTATGTGTGATACACCTAAATAAGGTGCAATCGCTACACCAAAGTTAAGCCATTTATAAAAGTATAATAAATAAGAAGTATGATGCATCAATAAAATGTCAATCTTACAAATCATATTATCACTAATGGTTAAACACATAATACTTATTATTTATATATTTCACCCATGGGTGTTAAAAGAATCATTCCTCCCATTATCTATTTCATTTTATTTTACAAACTAAACGAGTAGATATTATAGGAGCATTGAATTTTTTAAAAAAAATTCTAAAAGACCTCCCTGCATTTAAGGACATTTAAAAAAGAATCCCTAACCGTCTAAATTTTATTGATCACATCTCTTAAATTTAGATTTTGTTTTTAATAGATTTTTCCATTTATTTGACATTCAAACAAAGGGCACTAATTTACCACATGATCATTAAAAAAATAAATTATTAAAAATAATGAGGAAAATTTGCAAAAGAGTTTAAAAAGAGAAAAAGAAAAAAAGGAAATGAAGAAAGCAGATAAAAGAAAAACCCTGCCTATCTGGCTCTAGCGGCAGGGTCCACCGAGCATTTGGGGAGGAGTCCATTTCACTCACCGAGAGCCGAGTAGAATCCAGGCCCACTCCTCGGCCCATTAGCGACCCGGAGAGAGGTTTTTTTCTTTGTTTTTTTTGTTTTACTTTTTCTAAAAATTAATGGACCCTTATGTTCTTTTATATTGTTTTGATTTATACAATTAGATTTTTTTAATTGAGACCTGTATAAATTTCGTAAGAGTGGCAACGTGTCTTACTATATATTTCTTTTTCTTATTTCATATTATCAGGAGATAATTAATTTTCTTATTTTCTCATGCTTTCATTTTACCTAAAATGTAATAAAAATTTTTTGTACCTTTAGTTTTCCATTTCGTACTCTTTCTTGTTTACGCAAGTTTAACCACACCCTCACTCTCACTTCTTCTCCTCTATAAATTTAAACAAATCATCAATAAATCAACAAGTGCATACTAAATTCCTACGCTCTCCAACACCTCATCACTCTCTCCTCCTACGCCGATGAAATGGCTACGGTTCCTACGGTTCAAGTTTCCTCAGGTGTTCATCACCGCTACATCAAAGTTCCCCCCCCCCGAGGAAATCTCAACGTTCAACGTTCAACGTTCTGTTGTACTGTTTATCTAGAGGAATTCTACACTAACGTTCTGTTGTACTATTCATATAGAGGAATTTCACATCGAAATGTGGGAAAATAAAAGGCGGTAGAGAGCTTATAAAAGAAAGATTTCTTCTCTTTTCCAATTCATTCCATTTTCATTTTTACTTTGTAATATTTTTTATAGTGAAGTTTTGTCTTCTTACTATGATTCTTTTCATTAAGATTTTTTAACATAAATCTTTATATTCCTTTTATTTTTATTTTTTTTTATTTACTGTTTATTCTATTCGGTGAGAATTTTATTATGCAGACCAAACACATTCCATGCAATTGATCACCGGATCACGGTTCTCAAATTCCTTCCAGCGAATTCACAGAGATTGCTTCGATGGATCCTTTGACAGATCGAAGCAACCTAATCCCAGGGTCCCACAACTTCCTCCCCGGCGGCTACGGAACCAGCTTTCCCCGTCCGCGGCGGCGCGAACCGGACTCGCGGAGGCGCAGAACGGACTCGTTGGAGCGGGTCATGGCGTTCGTCAACAAGCTCAGGGCCCGTTGGGGAACGATCCCCTATACGTGTCGTTCCTGGAGACAATCTGCCGTCAGCCGGAGGAGGACGACGCCGTCCTGAAGAAGGCGGCGAGACTATTGAGGCATCACCCTGATCTACTGAGGGAGTTCCGCCGGATCGCAGCGGCTCGTTCCCCGACGGCGCAGGCCACCACGATACAGGAGGCGGCGGCCATGTGGAGGTGGGAGGACGAGAGGCACGAGATGAACCTGATCGGACAATACCTCACCACCGCCGCCCACCAGGCCAACCAACTCCCCGCCGCAATCACCCTCGGAAGCTACGTGAAAGGCAAGAACGGAATCGAAGACTATTTTTGCTCGCACAACCTCGTGATGATACAGCGGATGTATGGAAGGCAAGGCGTCGAATTCATGGCCGCGCGGCGGAGTGCTCCGCTCCGGCGATCCCCCTGATCTTGGATCGCCTGGAACAGAAGAGGATCGAGTGGGAGGAGTGAAGTGCTGGATTTGGGAGGATTGATCAGTTTTGAAACAACTAGTTTCGATTGCTGCTTGAAAGTTTTTCAGTCAATAGAAGATTTTGATTCCCACTTCAATCGGAACAACCTGGGTGTTTTTCATCGTTTTTTGTTTCAATCTTTTGGTGATTATTTTGCGACTCCTCACTGACAAAAGAATCAAATCAGAAACAACACTCTCGAGGATCCAAGAAAAAAACCGAACCACGCCACAACCAACTTATTTGCTGTTCCAATCTACGCTCGAATGATTCCAATCCTCCCTTTACTGTAGGATTCGAGTGCACACAGGCACCCAATGCATGTGAAATCTGAATAACAAGGACATGCGAAGTTTGAAACACACTTGCACCCAGATTCTGAGAGCCAGGATTGATCATTCAAATGCGATAACATCAACCTCAAACTCAGGTGTTTCTATTGATTGGTAGTTTGATGCTAGCTGTTATGCTAAGCAATGCAGCTTATAGCAATTAGACAAAATCATTTCAAATACCAAATTCAGAATAAATGGCCAACCTTAGTTTTGAATGCTTGTAATTTGTGCAATTAAATACTATTAAAACAATGCATTTTACCAAAATTCTTGACTGGGATATATGATCATGACCTGACTCAGTATTGACGATCAAATCCAGTCTAGGAAAGGCCCTTGAACCTTCATTTAATTAGAAGGAGACCCATAAACAAGGGTTTTGAAGGGTTATATAGATTCACTACATCATGCATGCGATTTAAATTGCTAAAGACCTCAATTGTAGTAACACCGTGAAATTCTCGGATAGACTAGAAGGTTAAAATAAATTGTTATTGGAACATGCTAAAAGCGAACAGAGTGGCGCAGCGGAAGCGTGGTGGGCCCATAACCCACAGGTCCCAGGATCGAAACCTGGCTCTGATATTCTAAGGGCAGCATCTCAAGTACCTACTCGACATTTTCTAAAAGATTATCTTGAAAACATTAGCTTTTGAACATAAAACCTGTTCTGCTTTGCCTCGTCTTCTTTAAATAATATTAGAGGTTTTAAGACTCTGTTTTGTTTTGTTTCCATTTCTTCTCGTTCCTAAATTTTGCTTTCTTGTTTTCATGTTTTTACTTTTTATTAACAATGGAAAGCATGTTTTGTTTGTACACATTATTTTTATTTTTCCCCAGTCAAAAAACTATTGTAGTGGCCGAAATCTGATAATAGTGACCAGATTTTGAATGGAATCCGACGATAATGGTGCCGAAGCTAAACTGTCGATGGTTTATGGACGAATTTGAATGGAGGAAGGACGTAAATATTGTTTCCAAAATTTTGAAAATTTTTGGGAGTGATATTTTCTCAATCCCGAATCTGTTAAGGAATACTATCACAATTTACGAAACAGAAATACAGAGTCAAACTTGCTTTCCGTTCTTATTTCCTAATTATTTGGGAATAAGAACAAGAACAAAAAATGAAAACAAAACCAAACGGGACCTAAACTACTTGAATTTTCACTCTAAAATCTGCTAGGCACATTTATTTTAAAAATATTTTCTACAGAGCAACTTAAAAATGAGCTCTAACCATGTAAAGTTATGTGAGAGAGGAGAAGAAATTTCCTCCATAAGGCATGGAAAGTAGAACACATTTATAGACACTCTTCAGAGCGTTTGTGGTTACAGAAAATAGAGGAAACTTCCTCTAGGACAAATATTTGGAAAATGACTTGGAGATGCCAACTTGATGGTTTAAGCATATTCACTTAAATCAATCAACCAGATACTTTGGTTATTTTGGGCGATTATTGTTTGGATTTAAATAGTTTTTTAAAGCATTACACTTTAAGTATTGAACTTAGAATACCTAAATCTTCGTTTCTAACCAGTATAGACAATATATATATTTAAGGTTTTTAAGTTAATTGGTTCTAACCTGTAAGACTCGTTCAACCCAGTCTATATCTATATAGCATATATTAGAATGTATATGTTAAGATATAAAATATCCTCAAAACTATTTGTGCAAAAATGAAAAACTAGCATTAGTTTTGGGACTTATTTTTCGGTTTCCCTAGTTGAAAAAGTTTTTAATTGAATTGAGAAGGGTTTTTTGAATCATAAGGGAAAAAATATATATAACTTTATGAGGAAGCTCTTATATGTAAAATCATTTTTTTTAAATCCGAAACGCCCATTCGAAAAGCTTGTCAAGCTGATTGGGAATGTGGAGACAGGAGGACCGAAGAATGGCAATGCAAATTTTCTAAAATATTTCAATAATTTTTTATCTGTCCTTTATTTTAAAATCTGAGAAATTCGACAACTGAATTCGAAACTCGATTTCCTTTTTTTTTTTTTTCCTTATAGAAAATTTCCTAAAAAATAACATAATTTTTTATGACCAAGGCCTTAAAGTTTTTTTTATTTTAAAATTATTCAAAATACCCTTTTTCACAAGAAAAACATTCATCAAAATGATTGGAAATTTTCTAAATGGGGATAGGCTGGGTGTTTTGCATAGCTGGAGTCCTCTGTTTCTTCTAATAAAGGAAGGGCCCAATGCTAATGCGCCTACAAAAGTGGATGAGCCAATGAAAGTGAAGATTCACTAACAAGTAGAAAAGATGGAGCAAAAGTTTGAGAAATTGATCTAATGGCCTTTGGGCCATCAATGTTTCTAATGATAAAACGCTGTCGGATGAGAGCTACAGCAAAGGAGTAATTCTCACGGGGGTGCATGTGGGTGGGTCACGCCGGTTTTGCACCATCTTTTATTCCTCCACTTGAGAGGGATCGGACTCATCTTAATTTTGAGACTGGTTGAGATTTTTTTGTTCGGCTTGAGAAGAGTTAAAAATTAGAATGCTTTTTTTTACTAAATATAAAGCAAGGTTCATTGCTACCACAACTAATATACACATTAAAGGGTTAAATTTACTCAATGCATCCACAAGTAATAGTCTAAATTTACTCAATCCAATATCAACCAAAAAAAGAAAAGAAGATTTATTCAATCCAATCCCACCACAATTAACCTAACCAGTCGTAGTGCGTGCTCAATGACTTTTTTATTACTATAATGTTTTATATAAATTTATTTTAATATAGAAGGCTAAATAGAAAAACTCAAAAAAAGAAAAGAATGAGTATGTTTTAAAAGAGATAAAATGGAAGGAGTAGGGAGAAAAATTGGGGATGGGCAGTTGAGAGAATAACTTCCATAACTGCAAAATATTTGATGTATAATTATATCCGGTTAGTTTTAAGGGAATGTTGGAATGTTTTAGAATTGTGGGGTTTGATTGATGGAAAATAACTGTTTCCCACTCCCATTAGCCCTATAGTAATATAATTTTTATATAAATTTATAAATAAAAAACTTGAAAAAAGAAAAAAGAAAAAAATGGGTATGCATTAAAAAAGCTAAAAGTGGGAGTAGTAGAGATAGATGGGGGATGGGGCAGTTAAGAAAATAACTTTCATGACTGCAAAATATTTGATTTATAATTTTATCCGGATAGTTTTGAGTAGATGTTGGAATGTTTAAGAAAAAAATAAAGGCATGTTAGACATTTCAAGATTTTAGGATTTTATTGATGAAAAATAATCGTTTTCCACCGCAGGTCCTTTTAACTAGTAAGAATTTACATACTAAATTAACAAAATTCTAGTTTTCTTTTTTTCAATATTAAGAACGGTAAAAATAATTTCACCTGCAACCCCAATGCGGGTCAATTTTTTCATGTGGGCTGGTACGAATTGAGTCAGTTTCGCGGGTGAGGCGATTTTTGTGCATAGCCCAAGTAATTCTATCCTTCACATTATATTGCTCATATGATAAACTTTAGGGAATTGTTTTCATGGTCATTTCGATCCAGTTATTATAATAAAAGAAATGATAGAAGAAACAAGAAACAAGTGATAAGAAGTTGATGGAGTCAACGGTCCTTTTCAATGGGTATTCTGATAGGACGTTGCTTGGTAAATGCCATAACAATGAGGAATTCTATTTGTACATAAAAATACTGATTTGATAAAATTTAAACTTTTTTTAATGGATATTTTAATTCAATAACAATAAAACAATAAGTGGAAGGAATTAGGGTCTTCTGGCCATCAATATCTCTACTGATGGCATGTTGCTAGCTTAGAGCTACAACAAATGAGTAGTTGTACCCTTGGCATCGAGATATTAGATGTGCTAAAATTTAAGTGAATCTTTTAATGGTGCTTTCATTCAGAAATAATAAGAGGATCACTCAGATTTTATCACATTCTTATTTTCGATATGAACGGTATACTATGAACCGCCTAAATCGAATTACTCTACAACAAATATTTGTGTGGTTGTTCTTTATATTTCTAAAAGTATCCATGCCCTTTCTCTAAAACTCTAAAGTATAAAATATATTTAAAATGTCTAAAGTGGCAAAGGAATGTCCAAAAAATTAAAAAAAAAAAGCCTAGAAGTAGGGGTGTTTATTTGGGAAATTCTCGAATTTTCCGACTAAAATTTTATTTTCCAACTTTTTCCCTAATTTTATTTTTTATTCCAATTCTCGATCTAACAAAACATTTAACCGAAACTTTTCAATTAGGAAATTGGGAAATTCAATTTTCCAACTGAATTTTCCTCTTAAGTTACATTTTCATAATATTTAAGAAAAAATGAAAGGGGAGAATGTGAAATCCAAAAAAAAAAAAAAAATCTTGTGCAATTTTGAAAAATTACTAAAAATTAAGGCATTCCGAATTTCCCAAAAAAAAATCCCAATTTATTTCCTGACCTTCGGATTTTTCTAAAATTATTTCCGATCTCCAACCGAATTTCCCAAGCATCGGACGAATTTTTTGGAAAATTCAAAATTTTTCGAATTCTGCACACCCTTGCCCAGTGCTAAAAAAATAAAATAAAATGCCAAAATAACATTAGAAAAAAAGGATGGACCTAATGATAATACACATACACAAGTGGATAAGCCAGAGAAAGTGAAGATTCACCAATAAATAGAAAAGCATTAATTAGAGGAGGAAAAAAAAAATAGAAATTAATTGAGCCCAGCCGTTGGGCTGTCGACGTGAGATGGCTAGAGCTTTTAAAAAAAAATTAGCCCTACTTCAAATTGGACGCACCATTCATAACTTTAACACCAACAATAATAGAGGAGGAAGATGACACTTTTTAGAATTAGATGGCCAATAAGTCAAAACATTATCCATCTATTTTATAGGTTCGTACACTTTCCGGAATTTTTTTTAAAAAATACCAATTTATTGAACTGATCTTTCAATGCAATTGAAGTTGAAATTTTCATTTTTTTTTTTTGGGAAATGAGTGTGTTAGACCTTTTAATTGATCCTACTAATCTCCCGGGAGGTTGTACCTATCCATGACAGCAGCTTGTGGATAAGTCGGACCCTATATGTGTATGACATGTCGAGTCATCTTACGGATTCAGAAAGTCTGCCTAGGATCACAAATGTTATCCGAAATTTTCAAAGAGATAATTGAACTTGGAACATCCTCGGAGAGAAAAGTCCTTAAATGCTGATTGAGTTGAGCTCATCGCGACAATTTCATTTTTTTTTTCTTAAAACTCGGTTGATGTTATAAAAATAAAATAATAAAGTTAGATTGATAAAGTTTGCATAATTTCGCTTTCATAATGGTTTTAGGTTCTTTCACTTACTTTTGGGGATCATGTTCATTAATGTCGATACCTCTTGCACGCCATTTTGCATATTATTGATTTAGCTTGTGTTATGTTTACATATTCAAGACATGCAGTTAGAAGTCCTGATCGGCCTCGTCTATATCTAGGGCTGAAAATGCATCGTACATTTCGTCGTTGAATAGCTAATAAGTGTACATTGGAAATCCTGACCATCGATTCAAGTTTCAAATTTGTCATTTTTCAAATCAAAATATTTTTGAAATTTTAACTCCCAACAAGCTTAGGAATTTGAATTAAGTATCAGTATTTTTCATGTACACATAGTAATTAAGCAACGATGAATTGCAAGGTTTATTTCTCGCCCTAAATATAACGAGCCCAAATAGTAGAAGACTAAGGACTCGAGAGGATCATCTTACTATTACCTCTGGTATCGTTATTTGCTTTTCTTCTTTCTATCATAATTTTTCTAATTTGGAACACAACAACATGCATGGACCTGGATTTTGGAGGAAATTACTTTTTTGCTCCCCAAGTTTTGAATTAGTATCAATTTAGTCCTTTAAATTTGAAAGTAGTCAATTTAGTTCGTAAGGTTTTTGGAAACCGGCTAATCAAATTCGTTGGGAACCATTAAATTTGAGTGAAAAGGTAATTTCCCCTTGATTTAAGACAAAAGCCAAAACTTAAATAACTCAATCTTGAAGAGGGTGAAGAAAACATGTCCTTATAAGCTACCCATGCACCATGAGAAGTGACTCTTCGTCTTTTTGAATTTCAATGAAAAGTGAGGGATCAATCACGCAATTAAACTCAAGAATTTTATTTATTTATTTTTTTACTGGCCCCTTGAACATCCTAAATTTGAAGTTACCATCTCTTAACTATTTCTACTTACAAGGATTCAAAATTCCTATAAATAGTAGCAAAGGCACAAGATAATCCTCACCCCTCCCCTTTCTATGGTGATTATTATTACTAAAACCATGATCTTCCCATCTGTGAGCTCCTCCTCCATCACTTATGGAACCAACAAACACCTTTTCTCCAGATCCTCCTCCTCGGTTTCCTTATCCCCATTGATGCTCTTATCCATTATTGTTACTAGTACAGTACTGTCCTCCCATGCTGTCCCCATAAAAGCATCCCCCACCGTCGGCCCAACAGACAACCTTCGCCTCTTGATCGAGTCCATCCGTACCGAAGCCCATTCGGCTCGAACCCTCGCTCGCAACCTAACCCTTTCCCATCAGAATGCGACCGGCGGCGGTCTCGAATTCATCGTCGAGTTGCTCGATGACAGTGTTGACCAGCTTGACAACGTCCTGAGGAAACACCGCCGTGGGACCGGCAGCGCAGCCGACGACGACGTGCACACATGGCTCAGCGCGGTCCTTACGAACCATGAGACTTGCAATGGAAACCCTAAAAAGCCCTGGGTTTTCGAGGAACCACGAGAAGTTGCTGCTCCTGAATGCTCAGGCCGAGAACTTGTTTCGCTCCACGCGCAATTCCCTCGCGCTCTACGTGTCTACGAAGGAAGAAAGCGTTAGAATCTACGGCGGCAGTCGAAAATTATTAGGTCAATCAGGTACTTGTGCGTATGTTTACCAAGTAAAAAAAATTATTATGTGTGCAATAATTCCTTTTTCTTTCTTTTTAACTATAGTTACGATGCATATTTATTATTGATTAAAAAAAAATGACTTTTTTCAGGTAATTTTCCGACGTGGGTGGGGACAGCGGAGCGGAGGCTGTTGGAAACGCCGGTGGAGGAGATGGCGGCGGAGGTGGTGGTGGCTAAGGATGGGACGGGGACTCACAAAACGGTGGCGGAAGCACTTGCGGCGGTGTCTGCGGCCGCAGCGGGGGGTAGGACCGTAATTCACGTCACAGCCGGGACGTATCAGGAGGAGAATCTCAAGATTCCTACCCGTAAGAATGACGTTATGTTAGTTGGCGACGGCAAGGGGCAAAACGATCATCGTAGGTAGCAAAAGCTCCGCCGCCGGCACGAACACCTACGATACGGCGACGTTTGGTAAGGACAACCGACCTTTAGTTAGAAGTTTAAATTAGGAATACTTTTTTTTCCTTACAAATTAGACTTGGTTTGGATCCACTTTACCAATATAAATTAAATGAACATAAAAATAATTAAAAAAAATATCAAAAACTTTCGTATAATTCATCGTATATAAACCTTTTCACTCATATAATTTAAATATTAAAAATAGTTATAATTGTTTAGATCTCTTAATAGTTCACAACATCAATAAATATATATAAAACATAACAAAATTATATGAAAATTGGTATATTCCTTCTTGATTTGTATATTCATTCATTCCGTATCTTTGAAATCTGTATAATGAACATCAAACAAATCATTTTAAAGTGCAACAATAGACATTTACCTATCGTTCAGCGCTACAAACACTTTTTCCTCCATAGATATATAATATATATTTTTAAAATCCTAAAATCCAATTTAAATGCATGTTTCCACCGTTTTTCCAAAAAATTTCGTACTTCCTATAGATTTATGGATGTAAAAATTAAAAAATCTTAATGCGTGGTCGAAAATTCCCTACCCAACCCTAAGAGAAAAATTTTATGCCAACAATTTTGCCAAACATTACATTAACTTTCACCATCTTTTTTTTTTTTTTTTTCTTTTTCACCATCTTTAGTCACACTCTTGTCCGACAAGTAGTGACATTTATTTGTTTTTCTTACCATGGGTGGTGCCTCAAATGCATGAGCGAGGGAAAACAAGCCAAAGGAAGTAAACCATCTAGCTAGGGGATTACTTCAATTATTTAATATTCTTCTCACTTTCCAGCTTTTTATGGGCCCAATTAATAATTTGACACGACAAATAATTGGTCTTGAAACGAATGATTAGATGTTTATTGTCTTTTGAGTGGAAATAAAACTTTTTGGATACCTTTATCAAGATGTATATGTATACTATGATACTATGATTTTGATTATATATACTACAACTCGTAATTCCCTTCCTCCTCAAATTTAGGAAGCTGTCTTAATTTAGATGTCCTTTATTTATCTTTTAATAATCTTTCAATCGTATAAACTGAGCTAACAAGAAAAAAAAAATCTATTAATTTTCCTATAATTTGACTATGTTTTAGATTATTTGTATAAGAACCTGGAGAATATAATCCTTTACAAAATTTTCACTATTTTGCATGTGCCATTGAAAATCTAAACACGATGTTTTAAGCCAAACCTTGAAGTCAAGTTTTTGATTTTGGGCAATACTATATGTACATCTCTCATACAACATTCACACCAAAAGGGTGACGTGGCAGAATATGAGTGGTCCTTTTTGAGTGGTATTTTAGTCAATTAACAATATAGAAACTACACATATTCTAACACGTGACTACTTTCGATGTAAAAGTTATACGAAGGATGTATTATTCTTTGATTTTTATACGGTACTAAGATAAGCTACAATACTTTTCCAAGTCAACTTTTAAGGTCAATTTGTCTCGAAAAAAAAAGAAAAGAAAAAGACTTCTAAGGTCAATGCCTTAATTTCCAAAGTCTTTGTAATATCAGTTTAGCTAATGGCTGGCATACACTAAAATTCCGTGCACCTTCCAACTTGTTGTGGTCCCAAATTGGTGATTGATTAGGACCAATTTTGGTCCTTAAATAAATAGTTAGAATATCTTTTGTTTGGTCTAAATTATTAGGTTAGTTCCAACTTGATTTCCTATCTCCGGAATTTTACCCTTGGAACCTTAAAGTTTATGAAAAAAATGATGTTATTTGTCCATGAATCAGAGTAATCAACCGGTTGATTTAATATAATATATAGTGACAATTGGTCATATTGGGTTGTTACGGGCGATCACGAGTTAATATGGGTGGAAGATTATTTTATGAGTCAGGTTGAATTGTATAACGGGCATCGGGTTGGTAGGTCAATGGCTCACTTTATTGATACAACTTTTGTTTCTTTTAATATTTTTATAAACAAATAAATGTTTAGTAAAAACTCTAATGTCGAATCTAATATATATATATATATTCTAACTTGAAATGATAATTGGACGAGTTGGTCGGATTGTGAATATATCAAGACATATGGGTCAAATGTAAGTTAAGATTATTTTATGAATAAGTTGATTGGATTATCTTAAAACTTAGGGAGAAGTGTTGGACACAATAGGGGTTTGGACCTCATGATTCACTAGTTCAGTGGAACTCAAACCTCGATATTGGGTTGTTGTTTCTTTTCTGTAATGCATAATTTTACACACCTAAACTTATTGCTCGAATAAATGTTACCAATTCTAGGTGTAGCGGGAGACGGGTTCATTGCTCGGGACATATCATTCGTCAACAACGCCGGCCCCGGGAAGCGTCAAGCCGTGGCTCTCCGAGTTTCTTCCGATCGCTCCGTCTTCTTCCAATGCTCCATCGAGGGCTACCAGGACACCCTCTACACCCTCTCCAAGCGGCAGTTCTACCGCAACACCGACATCTACGGCACCGTCGACTTCATCTTCGGCAACTCCGCCGCCGTCTTCCAGAGCTGTAACATGTACATCCGTATCCCTCAGCACGGCCTAGAGAGCTACGTGACAGCCCAGGGCCGCGACGACCCGAACCAGAACACCGGCTTTTCCATCCACAACTGCCGCATTACTGCGGCGGGGACCGGGGGCGGGGGCCGGGCGTTCCTCGGGAGGCCGTGGAAGGAGTACTCGAGGACGGTGGTGATGCAGTCGTTCCTCAGCGAGGTGGTGAACTCGGCGGGATGGGCCCCGTGGGACGGCGGGGCCGGGCTGAAGACGTTGTACTATGGGGAGTACATGAATTCGGGCCCGGGGGCGTCGACCGGGGGGAGGGTTAAGTGGCCGGGGTATCATGCTGCATTGACGCCGGTCGAGGCGGGCCGGTTCACGGTCTCGAGCTTCATCTCCGGGAATCTTTGGCTGCCGTCTACCGGCGTGGCTTTCGATTCCGGGTTACTTTGATAGAGACCTCAGTGCCTAAGTCCACACCTCAAAAGATAAAGGTTGTCTTTTAAAAATAATATTATATGTACATCCTTCACACTAAAAAGGTGTCGTATCAAAATTTACATGGTTTCTTTTTAGGAGTGTGTCATCGAATAATAGTAAAGGACCAAACAAATTTTGGCACCAGATAACTTTCAGTATGAAAGGTATATGAAGGATGTATATATACCATTACTAGTGTCCTAAATATAGTAGTTGTCTACCATTTCCCTACAGCTGTTCAAGGATTTATCTCTACAAAGTGAACATTGCCGCAGACAAATGTATGAAAGTTTGGGCTGTAATATAGGTTCAATCGTATTGCATATGGAATAAAATGTATACGATGAAGTTGTGAAGTTTGAAAATAGAAAATCTCTCTTACTTTGCTGGGACTTGTCATCTGAAGTAGAATTTTTCTACGGATTTTCTTTACCTTTTATTTTTTGATGACGGAAGGATATACCCATAAATTGAATAGTTATCTTCAAGTCTTAGCAATCCTCTGAGCCGTTAGGATGGTGTAAATGGGAATGAAAATGGGATCACTCATTCCAACTCCCTGATTTGTTTATGCACTTCAGGATTGGATTGTCATTCCCTTCCTCATATGAGGAAATGACACTATTCCACTCCTAAGACAAGGAAATCATTATTTCCATATCTGATTCTAGCATTAACACTGTAAAGTCTTAGCACCATGCGACTCCCTATGACGTTGCATGACATGGTAAATGCATTGTCGTAACGTTCCTATAATTTATTTATTTATTTTATATTTATAAAGCTATTTTGCATGTTTTTTTAATTTCATTCCATCGCCTGAGCAAACTAAATACATGAATAAATGAAGTGGAAATGCCATTCCATTCCCATTACCACTTTCATTCTCATTTCATTCCCATCATTCAAATGCAACCTCACTGCTTTCTTGACTCGAGTCCATCAGAGACGGGTCACCTGAGAATCAAACTAGGGTGAATCAAAGTGAAGATCTCCCACTTCACCACGGACTAACCTTTGAGTTTTCTTTACCATGTAAAACTCAGCCCAAGCCTCCCTGAAGTTCAATAAATTTTCTTTACTATACCATGTCTTTATTTATCTTATACTAACTAATACTTGAAAAGAGGGTCATGGTCCAAAGTGCTAATGACAAGACTTACTACAGAACTGTGATTGGTACAGCAATAGGTTACCAAGTTCTAGATGTGAAAATTTAATTAGAGAAACAAAAATAGGGTGATACAATACAGATTAATCAGAACTCTGGAACCAAATTTAAGAGAAAAAGAGAAGATCAACAGAAATAGAACAATGAATGAATACAATGTGTTCAGAAAGTTCACTAAATGGTACTTCTCTCTTGTAGTACTTTTCTCTTGTAGTACTTTCTAAACTCAATCGAAAGAAAATGCACCAAATTCCAAATCATCCCCAATTTAAGGTTGCATGTGAATTGTATATCCGGTTTTTCTGTTCAAATCTGACCTTTCCATTAATCTAGGGACCAAATGGGTCACTTCTTCGAAACTTTAGGGACCAAATTCACCATTAAATTGATGAATGATACAACATCAAATATAAATCAGATAGTCTTCATGATGACTTTTGTCTAAAAGAATGTCAAACATTTTGCTGGCAATCAAAGAATGCCCAGATAACTGGAAACCAAGGGTTCATAGTCCTAAAAACCTGAAACCGGGATGATTCTTAGGGGAGGGAAAAGAAAATGTTACAATTGCATCGACAAACTCAATGAAACTTCAATGTGTTTTGAAATGTTGGTATCACATAAACATCAGTTTATCAGAGTACAAACAAACAGATGAATTCTCCAAACAAATCAGCACCTATATATAAAGGAAAAAACAGAAAAGGGAAAGCCTCTTTCATTACGTCAATAGTTTTCTCTTTTCTTTTTCTTCAACCCACATGTAATCTTTCACAAACTATTTACCACACTGACGACCATAAAAAAAATTGAAGGAAAAAAAATTGATAAATCATTTCAGACCAGCTGCGTTTTCAACTCATGGGAGAATGCATCCTCAGCTGATTTTGAAAAGGTTTTGTACAGTTCATTGCTGGTTTTAAGAAATGAGGAGCTTCAGAAATTTGACGATAAACAAACGGGGATTTTACCGGATCATGCTGAGAAATGAGCTGTGCAGTGTCCTTCCACCAAGAGGCCTCATTTTCTTTCTCAAGAATCTTCTCATTGGCATATTCTAAAGCTGCTTCTAGCTCTTTTATCCTTTCCTGTTGCCTAGCTTCCACTACTTGATGCAACTTTCTCTCCAGTTCATCCGGAGGAACTGCATAGTGCATTCTGGTGCTACCCTCCAGTTGCTCAACTGTGTCTCCGAAAGTTGTGCTGAGGCTTTCTCTGGGAGCAGTGTCCTCAATGCTCATCTGTCATACCTTTATCTTTAGATCATCGCAAGGTAGCAATATGTAAACGAGAAACTACAGTAGAAAGTATTCCTTGGAATGAAGCCTTGCACATACATTCCTCAAGGACAGAGACACCTTTTGTTCCCATGGACAACGGCATATAGAGCCCAAAAGTCCCTAGCATAATCCCTTCCCTTTATGAAGCCCGATCCTTACTACTTTTAACCCTAATCCTAGGTCTATATTAGCCAAAAACCCTAAAGTATCCAACAAGGAGTGAAACACAAGTATAATCACTGAGAGCTGAAGACATAGATGTCAGTTACACAACATGCAGCGAAAGAGAGAAATCAAAAGGGGAGGCTAACAAAGAACAATCCAACCATAGTAAGTCTCTCTATTTTGCATGCACACAGAGTCACACACACACTTGCATATGAATAAAGCAAAAAGGGTTCCCATGACCATCAGTTAGGAGGGGAAAATCACACCTGTAATTATTAGAATTAATTTTAGAATGTGATTTCACAGCACAATCAGCTGTCACAATATATTAAAAAGGTGGTTTATGCCCGTCATTATTCAACTCAGGCACATGTAATCCATCACAAAAGAAAGAAAACATACACAAGAGGGCACAGGTAAAAAAATACAGGCAAAGGGCACGGAATGATAAATACCTCTATGCTTTGCTGCTGTGGTTGCTTCGACAAATGTCCCATATCCAATTGGAGCTCCAAAAGTTCTAACTCAGCTTCAAGCTCTACCTCAAGTTGATCAATTCCTTTCTCATGTTCTTTTCTAACAGGTGTATCCAATTTTAAAAATGGATCACAGAGCACTGTATGCTCCATATATGATGATGTATGCAGATGGTTATTAGAATTTGAACCTTCTTTTACATCAATGGAGGAACAGATAAGGTTATTGCATGACCCAATTCTCTTAGAATCTGTTTCTTTTGAACGCAACTCTTCCTTTACATTTTCAAGAAGCTTTTCTACTTCTGTACGAACCTTCATCATCTTATTAAGCTCATTTTTACTAGCAGCAGTGAGAAAAATAAGACCAAATCCAACTCCCATGTTGAAATACGTCTCCTTACCCCGTCCTGAATTCAAAAGAAACTTTGCAAGTAGCAATCAGCCATAAAATAAAATCCAGTTAGGCTAGAAGACCGAACACTAATAACTGCCATGAGAATATTGTTGAAACTCATCACATCACACATCATACTTCACCAGTAACTAGCATTTCTTAAGATCCAGAAAAGGAATGTTCTGAATGACAGCTCAAAGGGCTAAATAAGAGAAATATATTATCACACACGTTCAATATTTCTATTTGCATTAAGCCAATAAGGATCTTTCATTAAATTTTGGAATTTCAAATACGTCAGCCACAGCACACGAGAAATCCACTGCTTGTTTGAGAAGCAAAAGTTATGCAAACACACGAACGCTAAATCAAACGTTAAGTAAGTAATATACTGTTTTGAAATTTAAATTTTCAGAAAAGCTCACTGTACACACAGACACAGTATTGCCATAAAAATCATATACTCCACAGGAGATTGCAAACAAATAGATCCACATAATGTTAGTCTCAACAATAAACATAAATAGACATAATAGAAACAACCCAATCGGTTCACCTGACTCATTAACGGTATCAGAACCTCCCCTGTACTCTTCAAAATTAGAATCATCGTTCGGACAATTCGTCGAACACCTTATCCGCGCGAACCCATCCCCAGCTTCCTCTCTACCCTTCCCAACCGCCCCCACCTTGATCCGCCTCCCAAACCCCAACCACCGAGAGGAAGCCACACGTGAAGAAAACCGCCGGAGGACTCTGGAGCGGCGTTTCTTTCCGCCTCCATCTACTGCGACGGTGCTGTCCATTTCGCCGTCGCGGGAGGAGGCGGTGGAGAGGAGGAAGGATGTCGGAGACCCGGAGGAGGCGGCGGTTTCCGGCGCCGGTCGTCTCTTTCATGGATGGAACAGCGAGAGCGCACATTCAAATTACAGAGGAAATGGTGGGAAAGCCTTGGGAATCGCCACAACATGATGAATAATTTGACTTTCCCATTCTCTCTCTGTCTCTTCTTTTTGGTTTTTTTAATTTCGTAGGTCCCTTTTTTTTATATTTTTTCTCATTTAGAAGGAATTGTCTAAAGAATCCGTACTTTCCGCTGCATAGAGGATGCTTTCAAATTCCATTTGAGGATAATTATGTAATTTTGACTTTGCTACTCCCCCAACTTTTGGATTTGCTTCCCCTTGTCCATGAGTTATGGGGGCATCTTTGGGAAAGTAAGGGAGGAGGAGGCCCCTTTTTTTTTTTTTTTTTGGGTTTGTTTATGAATGCAAACGTGATGATCACTAATAAGATATTGCTAAATACTATACCTTTTCCAAAAAATGTGGGGGAAGTGATTGATTCCAACCACCCCACTAAATATTGGGGAAAAAAAAATTCAAGGTGAATGATACTTCAAATAATTACTTTTTAAAACAGATTAACTCAAACCTTGGCTTCCTTTGTTTTTTTTTTCTTCTTTTTACCGAATTCTTTTATATCTTAAAAAAAGTTTTTGCCAGTTTTATATTTTTATAATTTTTATGAAAAATAATGCATTTTAGTCTTTAATGACATTAAAAAGAAATCTCCAGAATTTAAAAGAGGGAAGAGAAATTATGGGGAGATAACTTTCAGAATAAAAATAAAAGAGGCTTTTGTTTTTCAAATAGCTACTTTTTTCAATCGCGGTTCAATCGAGTGATAAGGTTTATATAGCCAAGCCGAGCAAGCCTTTCTCAGGTCTTTATTTCCTCCTCTTCTTCCATAGGCATTTAAGTACTCTGATTTTTCAGTTAGCAATAATTCTATAAATATAAAGAATTTCACGAAAAAATTATAAAAAACGTATGTGGTACTGAATTTAGTATAGGGTATTTTAGTGAATGATAACTTGTAACCTTATAAACTTTGTAACACATAAGCCTTTTGTGATTTTTATTGTAAAATTATTTGTGTGCATGACATTGATCTTTCAACTACCCATCCATTCAGTTGCATATATATATATATATTCAACAACTTGGAATAGGTTTTTAGGAGTTCATAAAATTTTGAAATGATAGGTTAGTATACGGCAAAGGTGGGAGTCTTCCACTTTCATCCATTAAATTTAATTTTTGAGCTCGTTCAACTTTAATTTACTTAATTTAAGTGAATAATGCTCAAAAATTGAGTGCATCCCTCTATTATGAAAAGTTTTTTTGTAAAATTTTGAAGAAAATGCTAAAAGAAGTTCGAGAGATGAGTTGCTTTCATAAGATTTAGGTTATATAAGATCTTTAAATGGAATTGATCGCTATTGGCTAAAAATTCAGTGCATAAATTTCAGCCTCATTTAATAATGAGTTTTCATCGAAATATTAATGGTTTATTAGTCAAATTTCATGTTGACCAAATTAAAATATAACTTTTCCAGTTTAAATAAAAACTAATTCATATTCCGACGACGCTTAAATTTCCAGAACTAGCAATATATATGAGTAAGATCTTTAACTAACCATTATAATCCATTCCTGTTATCATATGTAGTCCCTTACATGCCTCTTAATAAAGCTAATTTTAACTAAATTGCGAAAAACTGAGATCTCCTTGCACACACTTTTATACTAACTAGATTTGAAGTTCGAGGCGTAAATCGTTTAATCATCAATAATTATAAATTTAACATATATAGTTAAAGTAATAACATTTTATGTGCATAGATAAGTGTTATGAGAAGATTAAGTACCACAGGAAAACAATTTAAATAGGGGGACAAAAGTCGATGAGTCTCGATTTAAATTTAAACCTATAATATAACATTAAAAATCTAAAAATAATTTTCATGAATTCAAATTGATGTGTCAATAATTTATAAGCATTATAGGTAAAGATATTCATAAAATTGGGAGTGTGACACACATCACTGTTTGCGGGTTTTTTGAGGCCAAGTTGCAAACTCGTTGATTTTTGATTTTGGGAGTTCAGGTCCTCATCATCCCAAAGGGAGATAACTCTTTACATCTATTATCACAGGCAAGGAATATCTTCGATTAAGATGTTGTGAAGAATAGAGGGCCATAGACCCAGATTTAGAAGAACAAGAGCTGTGGGGGAGAAAGCAATGAACAGTGCAAGAAATGGATCATAGACCTAGGAAATGAAAGAAATAGAGGTTGTTGATGAAAAAGTTGATGAACAGTTGCAGAAATTGGTCATAGACCCAGAACATGGAAGAACAATGATGGGGAAGCTGAACCCATGGGGTTTTCTATATATCCCCATCGAAGAATCAAGCAATTATAATTAGTTTTGGCTTATGAAACCATGGAGATCACTATACAATGCTCATCCTTGCCATGGAGAGGAGGGAATGGATTTGCCCTAGGCTTTTCTCTCTCCTTTTTTGGAGTGTCTCTCCTTTGCAAAATTCTATGATTCTGCTCATGAAAGGGAAAGGACTCCTGGGCCTTAGACCCAACATCCCCTTCTTCTACGAGGAGGGGATTTAAAAACCCTACAAGAGTAAAAACCTTTAGGCCATGAGCCCAAAAGGCTTCTCAATAAGAGAAAATGAGCCATGGGTTTACAAATGTTGCACACCTTAGGGGTATGGGTTTGGAAATGTTATAGAGTTGGGGCTCGGGAAATGTTTTGGAGCCTGGAGCTCAGGGAAATGTTATGAAGCTGTGGCTCACGAAATGGGACAATTTTCTGTTGACTTGGTCAAGGAGAGTTCCAAAGTAAGTTTATTTATTAAAAAGTCGATTTTCTTGCCAGGCAATGAAAAGCAGCATTAACAGTCACTTTATGATTGCTTTAAATTTTAGAACATAAAGCTAGATTCTAAATGATGGCTAAAATTATGTAATATAGGTCTTAAACCAAAGAGTAGAAAATCGAACCCAACAATATAAAAATAAAAATAAATCTGATGGCCCTAAAAAATTATTTATTATTGGTGGTAGATAAGTAATAAAAGGAGATAAACATTGAAAACTAGGAATTAAATTAGGATTGACTCATGCAATATATATATATTATTGGTATAGAACATGACATGACACGTGAAAAAATTCAGTCTGTAACTCCAGTAGTTTGTTATTTTATATATTTATATATATAGTTTATTACATGTTCGAAGTACTATACTCCAATCCATTAATCGTTTTAAATATTAGTCTAATTATAAATCCAAAATTCAATTTTCTAGGCCATAAAATTTATTGGGCGAGAGAAATGGAAACCTTCGTGCTTCTCTAAAGCTCACCTTTCATCATTACCTAGAATCAAACAAGATCAATTTCCGAAATATTATGGGGAAATACATTAATTGAATCGATATATCTTCAAAAAAAAAATGATATCAGCTTAAATCAATACTACCTTTGATTGATTATGGTTTTAAGGGGTTCGATTTTCACCATTATCATACACCCTGATCGCCCTTATTTCAAGCATTTAGGCCTTCTTATATTTTGAACGACTACTTTTGAACATGCGACCAATTTTACGGTCCAAAATTCAGTAATCTTCATATAATAATTTCGACGCTAGAAAATGTCATCGAAGCATGAGAAAAGGGAGAAAGCCAATGATACAGATTACTGGATCATCTTCCAAGGGAGCAAACCCCAGAAAGAAAGGGCAAAAGGTTAGCTAAATCTTCCTTCCCATTTTAAAATTTTACTCTCTTTGTTAACAAATTCATATGAATCAAAGGTGTGCCTTAGAACTTTAATCAGAGTCACTAAGAGTGTCTCACAGTTAAAAAATCCATGTCTCTGTAAATGTTTGGGATAAGTTGTAAATGCATGAGATTTTTACAATGAACTTTCAGTATAGGTTATAATTTATGTTTTTGCATATATACTTCGACTGGGGAATGAAACTCACACACGTTGAATTTTGTAGTTAGTTCCGGGTAATTGAAATCTAAGCCATGAACTCTTAGGTTACATTTGTAATATAGCTGAAAAAGAGTTCAAGCGCGAGAATAAATATTAGGGCGGCAAACTAATCTAACTAACTCGTGAACTAATTTGTGTTCGCCTCGTTAAGGGCTTATTCATGTTTGTTTGTTTGGGAAATGAGCTAAACGTAAACATAAATTTAGAGCTCATTAGCTTGAACGAGTCAAACCCGAACACGGATGGACTCGATTCGCTATGTTCATGAGCCCTTTAGGCTTGATTGACTTTTCTCTTTTCCTTTTATGATTTATATATGTAGGGTCTTCTAGATCATCCATCACAACGGACGACCCTGATCTCCCTTTTACTATTTTTTTTTTAGGATTCTTTTCTCAAAATTTGCCCTTATAAATATTTTTATTATGGCAAAATAATTAATTCTATCAACTAGACGAGTCACATGAATAAACAAACATGAATTTGAGCTAATGAACTCAAACTCGTTATCTTTCCTATTTTATGGCCTGCCAAGTTGATACAAGTCTGGGCTCATTAAAAAATTAATGAGCCAAACGCAAACAAGTTGGGCTTGTGACAAAACCAAGCCGAGCCCAAACCTAGTCACAAATTGAACGAGCTAAGCTCAAACTCAGTTCATTTGCAGACCAATTTATAAATAGATGGAAATGTTTATTCTCATGATTTAGTTCTTTTTTTTTTTGATGAATACACACACACATACATATATATATTATTATTACGAAGAGGCTAATAGCCTGTAACTATAAAGAGAATGGTAATGAAAAATCACATTGACGCTTTCATCTCTATTGAAAGTGAAACTATACTAATTGGTCATGGTGGAACATTTTTTATTAAAAAAAAATCTAAATATGGATTCGACAATCACCTATTTAGATAGTAATACCCCTAAAAATCCGCAAATTAATAAATCAATAAATGTCTCTCAAAAGTTATTCAAACAAGGGAATACAACCACTCCTCTCCTCAAATGCTACAAAGCATAAAGATCTCATGCCTTCTTTCCACGCAATAAATAAATAAATAAATAATCTTCTCCCCATTTATTCTAAAGTTTAGGAGATTTCATCTCATGCTTTCAGGTGCTCGTGACGTGTCGTCCCTTTCCTGAGAATGGCCTTTGTTTCTTTCCCATTTCACGTACACAATTGAAGGGTCCACCTTCTTTTGAAAAGATCGCATGAAAGATGGAGACAATTTGGGGAGTAGAGCTCAAGAAATTGACCAAAATATCCTTGTAAAATAAGCAACAATCTTTTTTTTTTGGTTTTTCTTTTTGTTAGGAATATATTTTTTAGTTTAAAAATAGATAAATGTGTTTGTATAGGACCATAATAAATTGGTTACCTGCTGCATCGACCCATGATGCAAGTTTTAATCTTGCATGTACAAAATTAGTGGCCATTGCTTTTTGTTCACTTTCATCATATAGGATCTGTATAGTTAAAATAATTATACTAATTTAAATCTTTTAGTAAGTCAGGGTATAACTAAATTATATATAAGTTTGACATGTCCATGCAACTTCTAAGTGAGATGGTTTAGCTGTAGGCTTCAACTCGATCTTCTGATGTAGTGCTTGTCTAGGGGGGACACTTGGCAACTCACTCCATGGCATGGCTAGTTGCCATTCTAGTCATTCTTGCACTTGCCAGCTCTCATGCTTGTGTATACTTGGCCCAGTAATATTTATCATGATCTTGATTTTTTATAATTTTTCATACTCATTCAATCCGTATAACTAAGCTATATTCTTTTTTTTTATAAATAAAACAATATAATTTTAAGGTGATAGAGCATTCCATTAAATTCACTAAGCTCTTAAAGTATACATATAATACTATTAAATATCATTAAAAGGCACAAGCCTATAATACTACATAAACAAAGAACTACAGAGTTAATAAGAGTATGAATATCCGTAATAAATGAGAGATTATGAAAATACTCTTACTACGTTTATACATATTCCTGTCACCTTATCGATTCTATAAAAAATTTATTTTTGTCACCTCATCAATTTATAAATATTTTATTTACATAAAATTATAGATATTTTGATGGGAATATTCGTTCAATTCTACCATTAGAGTTGTCCAATGGAGGCTTAAATTTTGTACAAAGATGTCGTCTTAAAAGAGAAATATTGAACGACCCACCCATATAATTGATATATCCACCCGCTATATTGGAGAGGATCCGATCTCATAAATTAAATTGCATTCCCCAACGCTACTCCTTGAAGTAGCACACGTGCCCCCTAGGCCCATAGCCACGTAATCCCTTTTCTGCTGGAGAGAGAGAGGGATTAGTAGAATAAGAATTATACAACAAGATTAGCAATTCCATGAATCGGCAAACAAACAAACAAACGTACATACAAGCATGCACATCGACACAGACAAGACTCAGATCTTCCTCGCATTCCCTTTCTTCCTAACAAACCCTCCCCCCACTTATCAGATTCTCCTTTCCCTCTCTCTCTGTGTGGAAAATCTATAAAACCCGGGAAAGAATATGCTCATTCCCCCACACCCTCTCTCTCTCTCTCCAGACCCATTTCTGATTCCTCCAAATGAAAGCAAGTTTCTGATACTCTAGTGTAAATGGCAAGACACTTTCGCAGGTGGGGTGGGTTGGGGAGATGAAAAGAGAGAGCCTTTCTTAAAGCCCCAGCAAAATTCATGCCTTCTCTGGTTCCTGAATCCGCACTCTCTTCGATACCCATGATGCTTTTCTGATCCGTTTCCACCCTTCTCCTCCTGAACCCCACCGCCCCCCCCCCCCGGGCGATTTATATGGGATTTCCTGATATGGGTCTTTGAGCTTATATGGGTTTGTGTTTGGGTCCAATGTCCCCTGAATTCTGAACCGGTTTTAGGGTTTTTCTTTTTCTTTTTTTTTTTTTTTTTTTTGTTTTGCTGTTGTTGTTGGGTGATTTTATCTGACCTAGGCGGCAATGGCATTGTTTCGGAAGTTCTTCTACCGGAAACCGCCGGATGGGCTCCTTGAAATCACTGAAAGGGTTTATGGTATGTATTGACTCGTTGAAATTTAGTGAAAGTTGGTGCTTTTAGTTAGATAACTGTTGGTTGATTGTCAATTGATTGGTTATTTTGTGGTTTTATTTTTTCAAACCCTTTCTTTTTGTGATTTATCCTTGTTATTCAGACTTCTTTCAATAAATTAATGACTATAGCATATGGGTAAATTCTAGATTTTATCTATATAAAATGGAATTGCGCTTGTTTTGAACTCGAACATTATATTTGAAAGCATGCAGTTTGGAAATGAAAAGAAATCATCTCCATGTCAGTGTTCTGCTGTAGTATTTCCCATGTAAATTTGCTTGTGAGTTTCTCTTATCTATTGAAGTTGCTGAAGAACTGACTAGGAACTGCTTTCCCTGAAAACTCTGCTTTCTATAAGCTTCGTGTCCAGTGGTTTATTTATTTATCAATTTATTTTTAAAAGTCCATACTTCCATCACAATATAATATTTATCAAACATTCCTATTAGTCTCTAGTTGCCTTAGCTTTACAGTTTTTGTTAAGGCAGAATTTTCCTTTGAAGATCATTTTAGCATAAGAATTTCTTCCTAGTTTACCTCCCCCCACCCGCGGAACAAAGGGGGCAAGGAACAAAAATGAAATAATGTATATGTGCTTTATACATTTTTGTTGGAATTGTGTTTTTCTAATGCAGCTGAATCTTTTTTGCTTTTGTTTTTTTTTCTCCCTATTGTTCTTGTTCTTCCCCCCACTGGATAGTATTCGATTGTTGCTTTACCACGGACATTCTGGAAGATGTTGAATATAAAGTTTACATGGGAGGGATTGTGCGTCAACTGCGTGACCACCTCCCCGATGCTTCATTTATGGTGTTCAACTTCCGAGAGGGAGAAAAACAAAGCCTAATCTCCACTATATTGTCTGACTATGATATGACCGTAATGGACTATCCTCGTCACTATGAAAGTTGCCCAGTACTCACAATGGAGATGATCCACCACTTTTTGAGATCAAGTGAAAGTTGGCTTTTACTTGGACACCAAAATGTGCTATTAATGCATTGCGAGCGCGGCGGGTGGCCTGTTTTGGCTTTTATGCTATCCGCCCTTTTGATTTACAGGAAGCAATACACCGCGGAACAGAAAACGTTGGACATGGTATACAAGCAAGCACCTCGCGAACTTTTACAGTATATGTCGCCAATGAATCCGTTGCCTTCACAACTTCGGTACCTTCAGTATGTCTCCAGAAGGAACCTGGGCTCAGAATGGCCTCCACTGGATAGGGCGCTTACATTGGACTGCATCATTCTCAGATTCATTCCTGTTATGGATGGAGAGGGAGGTTGTCGTCCGATTTTCAGAATATATGGGCAGGATCCTTTTATTGCTGCAGACCGGACTCCCAAAGTCCTGTTTTCAACTCCAAAGAGGAGCAAAGCTGTTCGACATTACAAGCAGGTGGCTTTTAATCTCAAATTTTTGTTCGGTTTTTCCTTTTTTATTGATAAGTATTTTCATTGTGATTCTTGTTGCTAATCCTGTTACTGGGTTGATCTTTAATTGGTTGTCCCCAATTATAATGGTAACACTCTGCTTATTTCATAGAGTTCCTTGTACGGCACCAGAAATTAAGAAGAAATTAGGAAGGAAAATATTTCTGTTTCTGCTGTCCTATTTTTTAATTTGAAATTGAGTTTATGTTTATATACCGAAGTTACTCATATTATATTTGACCAAATTCACATTTTATTGCAGGCAGAGTGTGAGCTAGTTAAGATTGACATCCATTGCCATATCATAGGTGATGTTGTCCTTGAGTGTATCACCTTGGATGAAGAGCAGGAACGTGAAGTGATGATGTTCCGGTTCATGTTCAACACAGCCTTCATTAGGTCAAACATTTTAATGCTTAACCGTGACGAAGTTGACATCTTATGGAATGTTAAGGATCAGTTTCCCACAGACTTCAGAACTGAGGTACACACAACTCTCGTTCTTTCTCAAGTATCATTTAGTGCTCTAGTAATTTTTCTATGCTCATGATTATGTGTCGGTGAAGATTCTTTTTTCAGAAATGAATGCATCAACTGCTCTTGTTACAATTGATTTGCCTGGTGTGGAGGAGAAGGAAGGGCTGCCCGTGGAAGCGTTCGCTAAAGTTCAAGAGATTTTCAGCAGTGTGGATTGGCTGGATTCAGAGACAGATATAGCGCTGAATATGCTTCAGCAAATGACAGGATCAAATTTCCTGAACGAGAAATTGGATTCTCTTTGCACCCTGACTCCAAAGATGGGCAATGTTTTACTGGAATCAACTCGTGAAAAGGTTACAGAGAAACTAAACACTGCCATTTTAGAGATCAGAAAATCCACAGCTGCGGTTCTGGTTAATGAACTTACGCCCTCTCCCAGAGCATCTTTAGATGCAAATTCAATAGGAAAGAAGATTAAGCCACAGGAACTGCAGTTTCCTCTTCAACTGCAGGCTCAATCTAAGATCATATCTCCTGGGAAATGCCAAAGTCCTCTTTCTTCTCCAGTTTTGCATTCTAATTCGCCGCAAGGGTCACCGGGGCCCATCTCAAGATACCACAGCGCACCTTCGGCCCTTGGCATTACTGCTTTATTGCATGATCATGCTACATCTGATGCGGAAGAAGTTGCACGTCTGGTTAAAACATCTACTGCTTCCACTGCTACTTCAAAATCATGTGTAGCTAAATCCGAGACCAATATTGTGCCAATCCGGCCACAAACTCCCTCACCTCCTCCACCTGGACTCACTATCCCTCCAACCCCCAGTTGTCAATTGGCTTCAAACTCAGAAACTACACATTCTTCCCTTCCTGAACATGCCAAAACCTTGTTAAATGAAAAAGGTCGGAACTCATTGCTTTCCCAAGTCTCGGAGTTGCCGCCTTCTTTGTCGGGACCGTCTTCAATAAAGAAGCCATTTTCACCTCCCCCACCCCCTCCTTCACCTACCTTCTTTTCTGGGGCTTTTCCATCTTCAGCACCAATGCCGCCACCACCTCCACCTCCACCCCCAAAGTTTCCTTCTTCAGTTTCCCCTCCTCCACTTCCACCGCCCCCTCTGCAAACTTGGCCCACCTCACATTTGACTGTTACATCTTCAGCACCACCACCGCCACCACCTCTCCCTGGTGGTTTGCCTGGAAATCAAGCAACAAAGTATGCTCCAAATGCTCCTCCTGCACCACCTCCCCCAGGTCTACCTTCCAAAGGGTCTTCACTAGGTGGTGTTTCTCCACATTTTAATTCTGCAGGCGTCAATGCAAATGTCCCTCCACAAACTCAGCCTACGTCACATTCAACTGTTACTCCTTCAGCACCGCCGCCGCCACCACCTCCCCCTGGCGGGTTGCCTGAAAATCCAGCATCCAAGGTCTCTCCAAAAGTTCCTCCTGTACCAGCACCTCCGGCTCCGCCTTCACAGGGGTTATCAAAAGCTATAGGTGCCTTTCCACATGCTCATTCTGCAGGAAACAATGGAAATGGTCCTCCACTTCCTGGACCACCTCCTAGTGCTCCACCCTTGGCAAAAGGACGGGGCCAGCCACGCGTGGGTTCTAGGAACCAGGGCCAGACGAAAAAGAATTCCTTGAAGCCATATCATTGGTTGAAACTGACAAGGGCAGTGCAAGGAAGCTTATGGGCCGAGACACAAAAATCAGATGAAGCTTCAAAGTATGCTCTTTTCCTCTCCCCACAACACCCCCCCCCCCCCCCCCCCCAAAAAAAAAAAAAAAAAGAAAGAAAGAAAAAAAAATTGAGAGCAATTTGTTTTTTCGTGCTAGGCTATATGGAGAGTGTTTGTCAGTTCGTACAATCGGCAGCTTATTGATGTTCTGTTTCTGTTTTTGCAGGGCTCCTGAGTTTGACATGTTGGAGCTTGAAAGTCTTTTTTCAGCCATTGCTCCGAATTCAGATCCTGGCAGGAAGTCAAATCGACGTAGCATGGGGCCTAAATCTGATAAAGTCCATCTGGTAAATTGGTTTCTAGTTCATAAATGTTTCGGACAAAAGATGCACAAGCAGATCTGCATAAAAATCTATGGCTTTTTGTCCGAGCTGGTTAGGTTAATCTGAGGAGTGACATGGCAACAAACCTGGTCTTTATCAACCTGGTCTTTCTTTTGGTTCTGATGACCTTTTCTCAGTTCTATAATTTAGTGCTATATCATGAGATATGTATTTTCCATGCAGATTGAGCTGAGGCGGGCATATAATTGTGAAATCATGCTTTCAAAAGTTAAAATACCTTTGTCTGATTTGATGGTAAGATAGACGTTGCCACTTACGTTTTCTAGAAATGTTGAACTTGACTCGAAATAACTAATAAATTATGCGTTGATTCGCGGCTTTCAGCAGTAGAATGAAAGGATGGTTTCCATTTCCATTCTGTTGTGCTAACTGCTGCTACTGCCGGAGCACATATGTATTTGTTAACGCTTACAGCACTTCTTAGTTGGCCACCTCCAAGTTGGTAACAATTTGGAGATGTGTGATAGGACTGCAAAAAACTAAAAGAGACGGGAAGATTTGTGCTAACACAACACTGCCTTCAATTCAGGATGAGAGATTGCTCTCTAAGATGGCTTGTGCACATGCTATGTAGACTCATTGGTGAACGCGTTAGGAATGAGGTGATAACTCCAGTAGGGGGAAAAAAGCTTTAAAATACTGACACACGCTAGCGATAATGTATATATAATTACTAGAGATGTAGAAGAAAGACAGCCTTGGGTGAGACAAAAATAACAAGAAGCAAGCCTTAATCTCAATAGTTTTTTTTTTTGGTAAATTAATCCCAATAGTTTGTTGTTGGCTACATGGAACCAAAACAGTGAGAATCCCTTTCTGTTGTCTCATGCAGGCCCCAAATAGCATGCTTGTGTATGCTCATGTGCTCGTATATACTTTAGGATGTTTGTCTCTTTCCCTCTTACAAGCACGAAAAAATAGAATAGGAGAGTTTTTGCTTCAAGATTGTGAGATAGGATAAACTATAAAATTAATGCTTAAGTTTACACTTACATTAACAATCTTCTTTTTAAAATTGTGTCAATCTTTTTAAAAGCTGGTACACAAATTATTAAAATGAAATTATATATGTGCTGCTTTCATTTTACTCCTAAAACTGATATCCCCTACATGGTAAAGTACGTATATTATAAATTACTGTTCTAAATATAACCCCTTTTCTGACACTATTTTGGATCATGATGGACATTTACGCAGGCTATTTTTTTAGTGAAGTTTCGTATGTATCGTGTATTCTTTATTTTGTTATGGACAGTAATGAATTTTATCACTTTCTAGTAGTTTGTGTTGCTTCCATATTCATGATCTCGTTATACAGCGCAAGCATGTTTTCCAATAAATTTTGGCTCACTGCACAAAAATGACACAGATGCGTTGGATATGTAGTTTGATGCGTTGTATTATTTGTCTATCTAGTTTCATTTCTGTATCAAGGTCGAAATGTGTTTCCTTTCTTTTTACAGATTAGCTTCAGTTAAAATTGATGATTCCCTTTTAATTTAGATTCTGTCTGTCTCTTTTACAGAATTCAGTCCTTATCTTGGACGATACAGCATTGGATGCTGACCAGGTTGATAATCTCATAAAGTTTTCTCCGACAAAGGAAGAGATGGAGCTGTTGAAGGTATGGAAAATGTAGATATTTCTTCATGTTTCCATAAGTCATGTGCATGTGCAGAGCGCTTTGCTGTTACACCTTCCTTAATTAGCTCCTTGTGATCTGTATACTTGAACATTTGGACCACAAGGCCTCTTTACTACCAGAAATTATTTTTCTATCTCAGGGTTATAATGGTGACAAGGAAAATTTAGGCAAATGTGAACAGGTCAGTGGGATGTTTTTCGTGGTTGTTAATTTTATATTTCTTTAATAATCTTAATAATAATAATCATTATTGTTATTATTATGTATTCTTGCACCTTTTAGTTGTTCTCTGTGTGGATGGCAAATTAAAATTTTTCTGTTAAATATGACTATGGGTTCCTTACAAATTTGTTGACCTGTGTTGGCTACATGATTGTGAGTAGCCGTCTCCCATCCTATAAACACTGAAAACCCTTTTATGAGAATGATTCATTCCTGGTTCCATGGTGCAACTTGAGTTCTTTAATTGAGCTGCCATACGTAAGCTCCAGTTTTTTTTTTTTTTTTTTTTTTCGCTTTTTGGCATCTTGTGCTGTTTAACAGGATTTCCTTCACTTTGTTTGACAGTTCTTCTTAGAGTTGATGAAAGTTCCACGGGTGGAATCTAAACTAAGGGTTTTCTCATTTAAAATGCAATTTTGTTCTCAGGTCAGATGGATACATCCCATTGTCTTTCTGAGTGTTCTCTGTTTTGTTACTGATTTGGTTATTCTTTTGCACCCTTCAGGTTTCTGATCTTAGAACAAATTTGAATATCGTAAATTCTGTAGCTGATGAGGCAAGCAACTTTCTCTTTGACATTCTATAATTTCTTCTAGACTGCCGTCTCTTAAATTATTTGACTAATGTATCAGATCAGGGACTCAGCCAAGCTCAAACGAATCATGCAAACTATCCTTTCATTGGGTAATGCTTTGAACCATGGAACTGCAAGAGGTAAGTTGCAAAAGTTGTTGATTTAGTTCCATTTCGTATGTGCTATCTAATCCATCTGTACTAAAGCAAAAGCTCACTGGAAGTGTAATGTGGCACAGTTGTAATTAGGGTTTATACTTAATGCTTAAACAATAGTAATTAATGAACTATATAATATAGTTATTAATAGAAAAGGGCTCTTATATGCTGTTAATGCAGAGCATTTAATATAACTGTTATGTTGCATATTTAACATATTGTTTTAGTAAAATGCCCAGAAATTGAGAAGAAACTAGAGCAAGCAATCCGCAAACACACAATTTTCATTGTGCAGCGTAAGCCTGTGATCACAAGCAAAAGTGAGAGCAAAATTTCACTGTCAATGGAGAAGTAACACGGGATGATCAATCTCACAACCAAACCCTTTAAGCCCCTTGGAGAACACTCTCTAAACTCTCAAATGCGTTCTTCATGCAATGAAATCCGTCCAAGGGCAAAATAAGGAGAATAAAACTGCTCAAAACTGCGCTTACAGACTTATTTGGACCATAATTTCAAGGCAAAATGTAACATTATATATATTTATAAACTTTTCCTGTGCTCTATTCACATTACAATTTCAAAAAAATTCCTGTTCTTTTTTTCTCTTTATTATCATTGTAAAAAAAAAAGAAAAAAAAGAGAGGGTAACCTAGTAAGTAAACATCAATGGCTGAGCTCATACAAAGAATCATGCCAGAGCCAGTTGTGGCTTGCAGCCCATGAGTTTGGTTTGGTGTGCAACCTGTAGTCCTGTTTGTGCTGGGGCACTGTAAACATAACTGTGCTTAATCTGCAGTAGTGCCGACTCTCATGTCTTTATGTGTGTTGATATTAGGCATTATTTTTGCCTTACAATTCTATTTAGAATCAATATGGTTGTTACTGTTCTTTCTTTTGTTTATGCAGTAATCCCCTTTACTGTATTGCTTTAGGTTCTGCTATTGGGTTTCGATTGGATAGCCTCCTTAAACTTACGGATACTCGAGCCAGGAACAACAAGATGACTCTCATGCATTATCTGTGTAAGGTACTAAAATATTTAGTCTGGGAGATGCTTTGCTTTTCAACTGTTGACATGATCTTCTAAGAGAGATCGACCTGTTGTTTGAAAAGGGAAAATTAGTGATGAAGCGGGAACTGGGGCTGATTTTCTTTTACTTGTAAATTGGCATGTCTCTAGCCACCATGAAAATTTCACCCATGCATGTTTTTGTGAATGCTACTTCCATGCTTAGGCACTGGCAAGATCGGAGTAATAGGCCAATTGGGACTAAGCCTTTGGGCAACTTCTTCGCCTCCCCTTAGAGGAGTTGAGGGGTTCCAAACCCCCATCCATGCTTCCTATCCAAAAACAAAATTTATATTTTTTATTTTTAGATTTCAAATGCACATGATTTAATTCCATTTCAACATTTGGACTTTAAACTTGAAGATGCTTCCAATTTAAAGGGACATAATGAAGGAGGCAGTGTAATTCGAAAGTGTAATTTTTATCTTGAAAGTCAATGGGAAATTTACAATTTATTTTTTATAAAAGGATGCGAGAAACAATTTTACTTGAGAGGCGCTTACAAGAAGTTAAAGAAGAGTGAGGAGAAGAAGTGTGAAGGGAAGTAGTTATTGAGGGGGAAGCCCCTTCTGAAGCTTACCTATCTTAGGGAACAATTTAGTATTCATCCATGCACGCCTGATAACGCTTGGACTGGTTTCCCCTCGTAATGTTGTTGTGATTTTGATTTTGTTTCTCTTCTAGAAGGATACTTCACCCTCCATCCTACTTTCTTCACCCTCTCAATGAAATTTGTGTCTATTAAAAAAAAAAAAAAGAATAGAAACATGAAGACCCCCAACTCTTTATAAAACTTCTGGTTCTGCTTTTTGTGAGTTTTCCTTCTTGATAAGCTGTAGGTGCTTGCGGATAAGCTGCCAGAACTTCTAGATTTTCAAAAGGACCTTGGGAGTTTGGAGGCTTCAACGAAGGTATTTATTCATAACATTCATAAATTTAGTGGGAGAATCAGTCTCGTGAAACTGCAATATATATTCTGCATACGGTGACTAGAATAATTAACTACGATGCAGATACAACTAAAATATTTGGCAGAGGAAATGCAAGCCATCAGCAAAGGACTGGAGAAAGTTGTACAGGAGCTGACGGCTTCTGAAAATGATGGTCCAGTGTCAGAAAGTTTTTGCAAGGTATTTTATGCATTAGCTAATTTATGAATCCATAGAAATGGATGGATATTTTCTGCGTTACGTCACAGAAATGGATGAACTCTGCCTTCCGTTGCATATTCTTTCTGCAATCTGGATGTGTCAATGTGATGTCAAAAGATAAAAATGTTAGAAAATGGAAAACAAATATCGATGGTTGTAGTTATTTGAACAAAATCAACACATTATTTGCATGTAAAATAATTTAATTATTTCATTTACTTGAGATTTACAATACAATTGAATCTTGTAACGCATCTCACCTGAATAATTCAATAGAAATCACGAAAAGCATTATCTGACAGATTAAATGTGTGCCTGTGCCTTATTATCCTGATGACTGCAATGTCACCTTGTTCCTTGCTGTAGTAGGTATTCTTTGCATATTAGTGTGCCGTGCATTGTGCTTTAAAAACCGTATCTTTAATTTCATTAAAAGAGAAGAAACACAGAGAAACTTCCAGTGAACTGTGTCAGAAGTGCTCTTACATGCTGATGCTCCTTTAATCGCAAACTAGTGGCATAATCCAACTTCTTACATCATATATGAGTTTCTCTGAATTTTAGTTTGTGTTTGATTGGCACATTGTCATAGATATTGTAACGCTTATAATTAATTGTGTCTAATAGCCGTGCCTTTGTTATTAGTTTTTCTTCTTTTCTTTATGTATCTTCCTTTTCTAAATGTTAACTTTTTTTTTTTTGCGATTTTCAAATATTCAGATTTTGAAGGATTTTCTTGGTTATGCTGAAGCTGAAGTGAGGTCTTTGGCTTCACTTTATTCTGGGGTGGTATGTCTCAGTATCTTACTTTACGAAGTTGCATTAGTATGCATATATTTCATTTGTTCGGTGAAAACTACCTCAAGATTTGGAGGTTTGCAGGGGAGAAATGCAGATGCATTAGCTCATTATTTTGGAGAAGATCCTGCACGCTGCCCATTTGAGCAAGGTATTTGTTTTTTTCAGGATAAAAAAAAAAAAAAAAAAACTTTATTGGAGAGAGAAATACATGGTGGAGGACAAGGAATCCTCCCGTCGGAAAGGAACAAAGAAAATAGGAAATTACGGAATACCGGAAAAAAACAGGACTCAAACACAGCAGCCTCTCGATCCCTATTCAACTCTGGAAAAAGGTAGCTGTGTAAAAGTGCATGAAATGCAAATTACGCCACCTCTTCCACAGCTGCTTACAGCCTAGAAAGTAGTCTGTAAAGTAAAAGAAACCTCAAACCCACGGTTGCCACAGTGATGGAAACACTACAGATTCCGAGGAACCAAACAACGAAGAAATAGGTGCAGGTTAGTCTTGCCTCTAGAAAGATATATCATGCATGTCAGGAGAAGTGCCATTATAGGCCTCCAAGCTTCCGGCTGATTGTTTTTTGCTACATGATTAGGAAAACTGACCATGTTAATGAATTTACGTTATCACTAGATTAGATAACTAGTGGTTTGGCTTCTTATTTTTGGTGTCAGGTTTCATTTTAACGTCCGTTGCATTATGTTTTGCAGTTGTTTCTACCCTCCGCAACTTCGTTAAGACGTTTTCGACAGCCCATCAGGAGAATTGCAGGCAGCTCGAGTTTGAAAAGAGAAAAGCACTGAAGGAAGCGCAAAATGAGGATGTAAAGGTGGGTACTCCCAAAAAGGTGCCCGGTCACTCGATATCAGCTCCCCTCAAGAGTGGTGATGCAAGATAATCAAGTGAAGTGTTTTTAGCACCCGTTCCTCTACAAATGCAAGTATTCCAATACGTAGATTTGTTTACAATTTGGGCTGAAATAATTAAGAGCAATGAAAATACTAACATGGGACAACACCGTGAAGAAGCAAGAGGAGGACACCGTTATCCTGACCTCGTGGCAAGAATAAATATAAGCGGGTGAGTTTTCCGGTCCCTTAACCTTGTGTCGTGGCGCCTGAAGCCTTTTGTTCTCTTTAGGCTTGAAACTTTCTTCATATGATTGAATGTTGATAATTTTACCTGCGCTTGCTTTCCGTAGCGTGGTGGCTTGTTTCTAGAGGTGATATCGTGGAGCCGAAAGTTGTATCTGATGTATCAGGCAGACGAGATTTATGTTGTAAAAAGTGTTCGGAGTTTTCCTCCGTTCTTTCGGGATTATGGTTGGTCAGATTAGTGCAACGCTACATTCGGTTATATTGTAGCCTCTGTATAGCTTTCAATCGTAGGTTTTGTAAAACTGTGTCAGCATATATTTATCTCCGATACGCTCGGTAAAAGCATGATTTCTTCTTTGCCAAGGGCATCTTTTCTTACCATAGGACAAGTCTCAGTGTACTCTTATTACTGTTGGTGGTTTGAATGCATTGTCATCTGCATCAATCTAATACAAAACTAGAAATATAAATTCTCGTGGGATCACCATGCTATTTTTATTTTTTATTTTTTTGGAAAATTCAGCATAGAATGAGGACTGAGGCTTATTATGTGTTTATCCGTATTATTATTATTATTATTACTTTTATTTATTTACTTATTTATTTATTTATTTTTCATTTCACAGGCATTCTTGAGTTGCTTGATCATTTTACTTTTGTAATCGCACTTTGTTTTTGTATTTTGCGAAGACATCGGCAAGATTAAGTGAAGAGTTTCTTCTGAAGGAGTTGGCCCCTGAGTTTAAGCATGATTTGAGGGACTAAAGGCTAGGCGAAGGGAACGTTTCATTCAAGTTCAAATCCTGAAATGATGTAGTTTTGCTAAAATTATGAATGAATTGGAACCCTTTTCGGTAAAAACTAATGCTCTGATTGAAATCAAATTAACAATAAAGGGAATTGATTTTGAATTGGTTTAAAATTCAAATCTGGTGTTTAGGAAATTAACTCAAATCAAATTAAATTATTTTAATTCCATTCTTTGGAAAGATATAAAAATTATAAAAACTATGAAAATTATAAAAATTTGTTAGATTGATAATACCACCCTCGATACTATAAAGATCTATAATAGTTTCATCTATAATAAAAATATTTTTTCGTTAATAAATTTATTCTACAAAAATAAAATATTTAAATCATCTACATAAAAACTAGTGGTAATATTAAAAATAATAAGTATGAGGAGTTGTATTATATGAGATATTAATAGTAAAGAATTTGTTTATGATTATAATGGGGAGGGAAGAGAAGGGTATAGAAAAATGAAAAGGCTGAAGAGATATTACAGGGATATGAGATAAATAAAGAACACGAGAGAGGAAAGGGGAAAGAGAGGAAAGATAAAAGAGAATACAGGGGTATTTTTGGGCTAATATAATTTTAAGAAGTAACTCAAATTAAATCCATGTAAATCAGTCTTTTTTTGGTTTGATTTGTAATGACTAGCAAATCCTTACAAATCCATCTTTAAATTAAATTAATTCTTGTTTTCGACTTTTCAAATGCACAATTTATTTAGTTAATCCAATTCAAATCAATTCTTGTTCTGGGTTTCCAAACGGAGTGCAAGTTATTCTGGGAGCAGAGACTCGCACGACTCCATACTCGTATCCTCTTTTCTTATATTTTAATATGAAAATTAGTAAAAGTGAGTTTTTTTTTTCTTTTGGGTGGATGAGTTAATTCATTTTTAAGATTCACTTAGATGCACTAAACAAAGCTGTATATGACCGGATTAGACATTACACTGTGGAAAAAGTCATATTCAGTCGAAGTCTTTGTCTTAGATTATGTGGGTAATACTGGTCAAGAAGGACAATCGAGTTAACGAGTCAAGCAACATGAAAAGCCACCTATGGGTCCACTATGGTCAGTCAATGACAACGTGATTACTTTAGATTTTTCTTTCTTATGGATTCATACTTTGTTGACATTTCTACGGGCATAATGGGTACCGTACGCATCTTCATTAATTTTTAGAATCTCCCGCATATTTTAGTTCACATAAATTTTAGAGATTATCGAGCAAATTTTAAATTTTTCAGGTGTTCTAGAAGTCTTATGCTATAGAAAATTTACCTTTTTCAATACTCGTTTTGAGAATATACCCCAATTTAGGCCTGATTATACCCAAAATAACGTGGTTATAGATGATATATCTACATCTAATTTCAACTTGATTGTGCCCAAAACAACATTGTTTTAGCTATAGATGATACCGTATAATCAGTTTATTGTTTCCAAATCATAAATTTGGTACTATCTACATCTAACTTATGTTCGAATATCCACTTTACCCGTATGTATCATAGATAATTTAGAATCCAACCACGTATTCACAAAAATAGGATGTTTCTGTCAATCGAACATTGTGGAGTGACAAAGAACCACACATGTAGCCATTAACAATGAATGGCCTCCTCATTAAACCTAGAATATTGATCAATTCTCCGTCTTAGTCCAATCCAAAATACTCCCGGAGACGGCCGCGGCGAGCGCCGCGGTGAAACTGGGATTCTTCGTCAAGGAAGAAGCCATCTGTGCAACTAAGCATCGCTGTGATTCCATCGGTGTCTCGCTCTCTCTAACTGGCATTTTGGCTTCGCAGTGCATTGATGCGGCAGGTTGCATCAAGTCGAGAGCCCAAGTAGGGGCGGAAGAGACCATTGATGGACTGAGGTTCACCGTGCGGTGGCTCGAGTTCGACGTTGCTGGCTGAAAGTGATTGTGATCTCCTTCATACGTGGCTATTACTACACGAGGATCTTCAGCACTTCTTTGCACCTAGGCACAGAAAACATATTCTACGGCTTTAGCAAATTTTTTCTCTTGAAAGTTAGCTAATTAGTCTTGCATCTCGACGAATATGATTCGACACATTAGATGTTTGCATGTGTGGCATCTAAAATGGCCTCGTTCAGCGTGGGGAAAAAATTACCGTTATTGATTTTCTTCTTAATCCCCTCTTCTTTAACAAAGCGATATCATTTTGGCAGTCATGATGTTCCATTCCAAATCTTTTCCTACGGGATAAAAACTATTTCGTTTGATTCATTTCAGAGCTTGGAATAGTTGCTCTTGTTTAGGTTCTATTTTGACCTAGTTGAGGAGTATTTGTTTCACTCATACTTGTGCGAACAACTATCTCCTTTTTTTTTATTATTCATTTTTACGAAAAGATTATTTCATTCCGTGAACCAAACATATGTTATTATTGTTTGTCAGCAGACGAGGAAAAGAATAAATTATGATGAAGAGAGAAAGGAAGGGTTTGGAATACACACTCTCTTCTTGACTGGGCAACTTGGAGCAAAGGAGCACTTGAAGTAAGCCCTAGGAGATGGATTATCCCTAGTCACCTTTTGACCGTATTTCCTCCATTGGTACCCATCCTTCACTACCTGTATTGTTCAGACCAAGAAAACACATATAGAGTTCTTAATTAATTACTGCTGAATGGGAAAAACAACTCAAACAATCGATGGAGAGAGTGATTTAGACTTACTTTGGAAAAAATTTTGGAAAAACAAAGATTTTTTTTTTTTTTTCTAGTGCTGTCTACTATCTTCTAGCTTTGCTTCTCAGATTTTTCAGTGATCCAAACATAGCATAAGAATTTCCCTATGTTCTTAAATTTACCAAGCTTGTATCGGATTCTTCGATCGGGACGACGATCGTGGAGACCTTCCCCATGGTAGTGGGAGTTTCTCTGAGCTTCTTGCCTGAAGAATCGTCGGTCTTATCAGAAGCAGTGGTCTGATGAGCATTCTCCGTGCCGCTATTAGTTCCATTAATGAATTCGGCGTAATCTTCACCAGCCTTTCTCTTTCTCGATTGTGATCTCTCTTTGGCGGAGTCGTTTTTGCTCTTCAAATCATTCAACTGAGCGTGCAAAGCATTGTAGTTTCCAGACATGATTCTCAACCTTTGGTGAAGGCCTTTGTTCTCACGTCTCATTCGAGTCAACTCTTCCATTAGATCACTGACCTGATCACCATGCCAAGAACACAATTTATTGATCAGTGATGATCAAAAGTAAAATCTATAATACAGATAGCCCATTTCCAGTATTATTATTATTATTATTTTTTCGTGATTCCCCGAAACAATCGGAGACGACAATTTAATTTTTTTCTTTTTTTTTCTTTTTTTTTGTTCATGGTCACGAACTTCACTGTACAAAATTTGTACAAGTATAACTCACTCACCTCTACTTTGGGAGAGAGCTTCATTTCCAAATCCAAGTCAAGGAAGTCCTCTTGAAAGAATTGATGAAGCTTCCTTTTCCAATGAAAACCAATGTTACATTCATAGGCTAAAACAAACAATTCAAGGAAGTTCTACGTATTCAAAAAAACATAACAAAATATATTCATTTAGTCACCGCAGTTGCCTGGTCTGATGGTACCAACATTTTTTTGACCGATGGTAAAAAATTTATGAATTAAATGGAAGGATAAATCACAAGCACGGAAAAAATATTTAAAGTCCCAAAATAATACTTCCGGGACATCGGTATATAATCTTAAACTCAACTTGTTGCGATTACTAGGTAGGGTGTGCGCATTCATTCATCAAAAAAAAAAAAAAAAAACATTCGTTCAGTTAATACTCACCGGGGCTCCTTCGGTATCGGTGTCGAGGCCGAAACCAAGATGCTTAGAAGAAGGGTATGTGCAATGATCTGATCCCATTGGAGCTTGCTGTATTAGAAGAACAAGAGCTAACTGTATAAGCCAAAGAGGAAGTTCTTAGGAACATAAGAGAGAGAGAGAGAGAGAGTAGGGAAGGTTGGAGGAAGCATCGGTGGATAAGGAAGAAGTCTATTAGGACAGCACCGGCTTTGAAATTGTTAGGGGGAAGAGAGAGAGAGAGAGAGAGAGAGAGAGAGGAGTAGACAAGGCTTAAGATTGTTTGGCCAACTATGTTGACCGACCTAGAAAGAAAGAAAGAAGAGGGGGTGTTTTGTTTTTCCAGCTTTCATATTGTGTCGTATTTTATTTCTTTCCATTGACCCCTCGTGCCCTCTTTGTGGTCTTCCTTTGACCAGCCGTGCGTGCGTGCTCAACAAAAGACTATGAAGCCTATTTATGTCTTGTCGTGCATGGAGGAAAGATTCCCTGCACTAAGCTACACGGTTCAGCGGCTGCTGCAGAGAGACCGTTAAATATATTTAAAATAGACCCTAAGTACTTGATTCAACAGGGTGCCTGCAACTGCTAGGCTATCGAGCAGCTTAAAAAAATTTTCACGACAATTTTAAAAAAAAAATTAAAAAAATTTGAGATTCATTTCGATAAATCACGGCTAAAGGCTATAGATGAAAGATTGGAAAAGGGGCAAAATTATCAGTCCCTTCAAATTTCAACATTATCCTAGTGTCACCCTAGAGTTTCAATTGTTGCAGTTTTCCCCAACTTATAAACATATGCTTGATAAAGCAACTTCATTTGAATCCCACCACTCACATGTAGTAGAGTACCCCGTTCGTTACATATGTGCTATCCACCGTTAGATCTGAGTGGTGAGATTCATGTGAGATTGTTTTGTTTGGGATGAATAGTATTATTCTAATAATTTGTATCACTTTCATTTATTTTCTTCCCTAATTGATCCACAAGAGAAAAAGGGGAAGAGGGGGAGGGAATTGGACCATAATCCTCTCAATTTCATATATATCAAATCCATTCCCTATTTAATTTTCATGAATTTTTTAAATAATTTTAACTGTAGGAATCGAAAAAAAGATATGCAAATACATAAGTACGACAATTTTTATGAGATTTGAAATTATATTTTGCCTATCCATTCTAAACATATGAGAGTTCAAAATATATTTTGATAATTTTAAAAAATCCATAATTAAAGCTAGAAAACCAAGCTATAGACAACTGCATTCGCTAAACTTGGACATGGCGAAGAAAATGAGAACAGAAAGCACCCACAGGTAGGATGAAATGAATGATGGAGAAGACATTTAGACATAACAGGAAATCAACGAAGGACAGCAAAATGTCAAAACGCTGGCTTACTTGTAATCCTACTATGTACTTTGGTGGCATTTATTTGCTCATAATAGGCTCTAAATTTGATTTTTTTGAATTTGGATCCCTTCAAATTGTTTGGTAAAGAATCTGAATGAGCCATGACCAAATCAGACCCAATTTTGAGTCTGAATCTATCAAACCATACATCCAGATCCATGGGACAAATGTACTCCTCTCAAATTTTTATTATTTCCACCGTATCCCTCCCATTTCTTCCTGCAGTGTTTACTGTACAACCATACGCCCGTCCAGCAACCATTATCACCACCGCCGCCGCCACCACCAGCCACAAGTCACCACCAGCTACCACGGCCGATTTTGGGATCGATTTTGAATTAAAACCCTAAAATAGAAATCAAATCATAAAAATAAAATAAAATCATGATTTGGGATTTGAAACAAAATCAAGCATCGATTTTGGATTCCATTTGGAATCAAACCCTGACTTTGGGTTCGATTTGGAATCGGACCTTGATTTTGAGAGGGAGAAGAAGAAGACGAACTGGAGGAGTTTGCAATTTGTTTTGCTAAGAAGAAGAAGAAAAGCTGGAGGAGTTTTGTTTCCTTGAGAAGAAGAAAGAGAACTAAGGAGTTTGCAATTTGTTTTGTTAAGAAGAACTGGAGTAGCTTTGTTTCGTTAAGAAGAAGAAGAACCGGGGGAGTTTAAATTTGATTCGTTTTTCTCTCTTTTTTACACCTTTGATGAGTTTAAAATTGATTCGTTTTTCTTTTTCTTTTTTTTACATTTATTTTTCAAAAAAAAAAAAAAAAGAACCTCTCCCCTTTCCCCCAGATTACCTAAAAAACACTATCCATTTAATTAAAGAATAGCATTATTAGTAATTCGTTTTATCATTTAATTTATTAAAGGGAATACAATTATTTGAAACAAATTATTTAAAAAAAAAGAAAAATAAAATTTATTCAAACGTTCCGGCAAATTATTCATCAAGCAAAAAACAATTATTATTCAGATTTAGACTATAGGTCTTAATATATAATATTCAGATTAATTTTCAACATTTAAACCTAAACATTAAATTTTATCAAACATCGCCTTAACCATCAACTACACGTCTAATATGGCAGCCAAGATTTCGAGATAATGTCACACCAAATACTATATCTGGAAGGAGATGGATGTGGATGTAAATTAGCCAGGAGGAACGCATCCAGCCAGCCAGCCAGCCAGCCAGCCAAAATTAGGTTCACTTCAAAATGAGATGAGAATCCGGGTGCACATTTATCCCCTCCGCCCCTTCCTGTGCTACTTTGCTTCACTGCTTTGCCCCTTCAATGAATCTACAGATATGATCTTTCCACTTCTCAAAGCTTTTCTTGAATCTTCATCATATTTCACCTTTGGTGAATCGGTTCTCATCATATACCTGAACACTGACATTTGATTTGCCAGCACTCTTGGGTGTTTTACCCTTAGATTTCATCAATGTTTTAGGGGACGCTTGCTTGGACTTGCTTTTGGTCTTAGGAGAGTCAATGTTAAGATTCATAGGATCCGTATCCTCATATTATTAACTTCTGCAAGATCATCTTTTGATTTGGCATCAATTTTGCGTCGTTCCTAGGTTCACCGCCAATTTCTGTAGAAACTTTGAACGCACTCGAGAAAGCTCCTCTACCCCTAGCATCCATAGCTTGAACTTTCAGAAAAGAGTTGGGATGACACCAAACACCCCAAAATAAATATACACACACACACACACACACTAATAAAATACCTTTTGGATGATGAAGAAATGATGCCACTTCTCTCAACTGGATGATCTGAACTTGTCTTTGCTTTCTTCTTTTGGCACCCACTTCAAACAATCAACCAATATAATTAGAAATAAATAAACAGGAGGAGTTGCAAAAGTCCAGCATGAGCAACTTCGCAACAAGGAAGAGAATGCAATTGGCAAAAATGCCTAACTTACTGAAAACCAAACTGAACCATATTCCAAAGAATAGGCAACAGCGGACTCCCACGCAAACTAAAAGTCAACCCTACACCCTAACTGGCCAACCCGCCATACTTTTGCTGGTTGGCACACACTAGAAACAGAAACATTCATGCAGGATCCAAATAGCTATCATTTGAATGTGATCATCAAATATCTGACAGAGAAAAGGCAAGCATAAATGAAAAAGTGGACATACATTTTAGATGAAGTGTCAGGGTTCCTGTAAATTAAATGTGTTCGCCTTAGTCGGCGAAATGGGTACTACATATATGGTAAAATTGTAAATAAAAACCCAAGGAAGAAGCTCACCCCAGCTGGGAGAGACTTATCTTCCATAAACATCCACTTCTCGTTTCTGAGATTTAGTATTTCTTCATCACCATCAGCATATGAAACCTACATAATAACGCAACACATAAATTTTAAGGTGAACAATGAACTTGGATCAAGTAAAACCGTGAGAACAAAGGAAAAAATGTAAAAACTTGCCACTCGGCTACATTTGCTATTCCACCACAGTCCCTCCAAAGTTTTTACTTTAAAAAATTTCAAGTGCCTTTTTTTTGCAGAAAAAATTCAATATAAATGATTTTCTTTGTTTTGGAAATTAGAATTGATGTGGTATTTATCTTTTCAATGCCTTTTTTAAGTTTGCTACTGAACCTTAAAATTTGAATCGATTCATGATTCAAAATTTATGAATACACCAAGATCGACTAACATTATCCTTGGTGTATTCCATGCCAGCAACGGTATGCCTGTAACAGGCCTAAAAATGGAAACAGGAAATAACAACTGACAACAGTTTGTCTAAAAATCGCCCATGTAGAACTCACTGCCCTTAACGTATCATTCTTAAATTTCACTTAATCTACTCATTGACATGCAGCTAAACCAACTCCTAAATGCACAATTTAATTCGCATATTGATCAGCTTGCACCTCCAGACAAAACCAAAAATATTTTAGCCAGGGAATATGAAATCAAGGTGTGTCAGCACGTATGCCTTACTGTTGTAAGTGTTATAAACTAATAATAAATAAATAAATGTCCTTAACTGTATGAAATTTTATTCCTTCAAAGCTTAGAGGCTACCAATGGAATAGCAAGGCCCGAGTACTTATTAACTAAACAGGAACATTAAGCTCTATCAATAAGTCCTAGCAACAACAGATAGTAATGGAACACTTGATAAGATATCTGACTCAAAGATATTCAACATGCAGCGGCAACAAAAAGTTCAAAATAATTAACATAAGTAAGAAACCTCCAGGAAACCAAGATCCAACGAAAATGGGGGGGGGAAGAATAAAAACTTTAACAAAATAATCAGAAAACCACGAGCTAATAGCACATCAAATGCTAAAACAATATGGGGGAAAAAAAAAAACAAACAAACAACATCAAAACATGAAGGAAAAAAAATTGAAGGAAAAAAAAAAAAAGGAGGCTCACGAGGAGAATGCGGAGGAGTTCATCAACTGAGGAAGGAGCCTGAAGAAGCCGAATTCCAGCTTCCAAGAACTGCTCCTCTACCACAGCATCTAAAGGCACTACCATTATCCCTCTACTCATTCTCGATCTTTAACAATTTCACTAACCCTAAAACCAAATTTCGCAGCATTAAAACCCTGAGCGCCCAATACGGAACAAACACAATATCCAACCGGAGAACTCCAAGCGATCACGGGTAGAAAGAAAAGAAATCAGACTGAGAGATGCGAACCGAGGGTTCCGACACCAAAATCTGCAGAGTTTACAGCAGCGAGAACTCATAATGGGAAGGGATTTATATTTATAGTCGGTAGTGGAGAAAGGGAAGGGATACCAGTGCTCGGATTCAACGGGGTTTTATGAATTGGATTTGAATAATGGGAGTGGAGGGTTTTGAGTCCGCCATGCGTTTTCCAGAGGGGTCCACGTGGCTTCCTACTTTTCGGGATCGATCGATATTTTCTTTTCATTTTATAATTTTATGCAGGTAAGATGATCTGGACTCTCCATCATAATGGACGGCCCCCGATCTCTCTTCCATTATTTTTATTTAAAGCTCTTATCTCAAAAAATTTATACATATATAAATTGGTTAGGTGATTATTTTCATCTAGCAAATCAAACAAATAAATAAAGGTTTGAATACAAGATCATTAATTCAAGCGTATACTTTTATAAAACACTAAGCTTGTTGTGTGTTCTTACATAAAATAATTAAATAAAATGAACATCGAGGTCAAGGTGAAAATTCTAAGAAAAATGGCACACCTTGATCCAACGGCATAAGGTTATTAATTGGGACGGAGCTTGGGCACATTGACGGCAGACAATGGCACTGAACATAATTATTGGTTTGGTCTAAAATTTTCAAATCCAAATTTTCCCCAAAAAACAATGCCAAGTTTATTGTGTTTATCAAACAAGCTTTTGCATTAATATATAAAAGAAAAAATGATGATTAAATCATCATAAAAGGTAATCACGTCAAAATTCAAACTCCTCCCAGCAAAGATACTTTGTTTCTTGTGGTTTTTTGGACGCTAGGGTAAATTGTGACCTCGTACAATCATGTCAGGTGAGCAACAGCCGTTTCGTCAATAACTCAAATATATGGCCTATGATATTGATATATAAGTGGGCTTTCTTCGAAACTTTATTCCTAGTCCTTTAATTTAACGAGATGGTTGGCCCTCCAAGTAAGGGATTATCTTTCCTTACATTTAGTAAGACTCAACCAAATGCCGCTAAGGGTTCTACTACTTCTCTCTCAAGCCCTAGATGATATTTATCATGACTTGAAGGAGGGAGGGAATTAGGTTCCACCTTCATTGTGAAACACCCACACTCCCATATATGTTATTTGAGAAAAGATTTATACGAACTCAATCTTAATATGATGGAACTAGTATTTGTGAATGAAACATATATGGATATTCCAAGAATCAAATATTAGGGCAAATCCTTGGAGAAATGTCAATGGCAGCAACTGCCTTTAAGTTTAAAGGAAATAATGATAGAAAATTGCTGAAATATTAGTACAAGGTTTCACAGTAAAATTGAAAGGTTGGTGAGATTATTAGCTTAGGTAAAGAATCTAAATTAGCAATACTAAATGCTACCACATTAAAAATAAAGCAGGAAGATAAGTCAACACAAACCACGATAACAATATATATATATATGTATATGTATGTGTGTGTATACGCGTGCGGGTGGGCGTCTGCGTATCCATTATTATCCTTGCTTTCCCACCCCTGAGAATTATTATTCTTACCTCCACCAGTTGCACTCAGATTGTATAAATGAGCGAGTGAGGAGTAAAGTGGGCTAGTGCACATTAATACTCTACGATATGAATAATATTATATGTACATATTTTATAAAAATTTTAAATTAAAATGATAAGGTATCAGAATTTATGTGATTATTTTAATGACTATTTTGGTAAATAATAATAAATAAAGACACACATTTTATCACGTGATTATTTTTGAGGTGAATAGTACATAAATGATATACATATAGTATTATCAATATAATATTTTATTTATAAAACTGTTATCAACACCAGTAAATGACGTCAAGTATGCTACACATTTCTACTCTCTTAATATAGATTCAATTGGTATTTAAATTAGACAAGGACTACCTAAATTTAAAAAGGTCATAAATTTACGACTTTAAATAATTTTAATCATTCATTTTTTTTTTATTTCTAATTTTTTTTCCTTCTTCTTTAATAATAAATAGTTAAAATTATCTAATTAAATAAATTCATGACTCTTTATTGGGAGAATCCTTATCCATTTAAATCAACATAGTTTGTTTTTTATTTTTGTGCTTTTAGATCTTAACTTACATGTGATTAGCAAACTAATTCGAGCAACAATGGTATCATAAATTAAATAAAAGTCAATAGAACGACCATTTGCCACGTGTCAAATTCTCCTGCCAAACACTCTATCCTATCCAATCAATCTCCTACACCTCATTCATCAATCCACTTGTACTCCTCCCATTTGCCGTTAACACGAACCCTCGTCCATCTCCGTGTACAATGCACTGCAATACAACAAAAACACAAAACCAGATCAAATTCCCCGCCTCTCCAGATCTAAACTCCAAACCCTAGAACAATTTCCCGTCCTTCCCCCATAGCTCCACCGTGGCTTCCTCCGGTTCTCCATCTCTCGTCTCCCGCAGAAAGCCTTCATCTTCTTCATCCTCCTCCTCGCAGTCTCAGGCCTCAGCTTCGAGGCCGACCCGGATCATCTACAGAGAGTCACGCCCCTCGCACTCTGACTTCCCCTTCTACCAGCAGAACTGGTTCATCGCCCTCCTTTTATTCATGGCCTTCGCTTTCTTTGGTCTCGCGATCTTCATCTTCCTCACCCTTGATGCCGATCAGGGTTCGCCCTCCTCGGCTTTTGCCGCATCTGAAGGCGTTGAGGTATGGACCTGTCCGATAGTGGCCATTTTATTCTCCGTTTATTAAGCTTGCACTTTATTACTGTAGATTTTCTTCAATTGTTAAGGAAATGGAGTAAAATGAATATTGGTTGAGAACAACTGCCTGTAAAGGGACACCAAGTGGTGGCCAACCCGATCAGAGAACACAGAACACTGATCACACACCCCTACTACAATGACAAGTCACAACGATAACTGGGCAACTAAGCAACTGTCATTTATAACTATAAATTTCCTTCGCCGAGAAATTGATGGAAAGAAAAAATACTATAATTTTCGGACGTTTACTGTATTGTTAGTATTGGTTGAGAAGCTGATTTGTTTAAACCGTTGTCTTGGTATTAAAATTTTTGACGCGCTTATGTATGCAATACTGCAACAAATATATATGGGCTGCTGAGAAATTTTGTCGGGAGATATGGAGTCCTGCATTGTTGGTTGACCAATAGATGGGATGGGGCCAAAAGCGTGATTTATGCATTGATTTAGTTTATTATGCTATACAGTAATTAGAACATATCATAAGCAATTGAGCACTACGAATGATTTTGTTCTTGCTGAATTCATATATCCAGTTTAGCTCGTCTGCTTTTCGAAATACAATGTAATGAAACTCCTAAGGCTTGAGAAATTTAAAGAATCGATTTCATGTATGCTATTGCCAATATTGTTCTCATTTATAAGTTTTGAGTATTATTTTTTATCCTGAATTTAAAATGATAAAGAAGAGGCTCTGGTTATTAAGTCCGGACTTTTGGTTCTGTTAAAAGGCTTTATAACTTATAAGGACTTTGACAGTTAGTATATTTCGTTAATTTTCATTCCTTTTGTCAGATTACTTATGGGACAGTTCTCAAACTGATGCATGAGAGGACAAGGTATAGACTACATTCTCATGATGTGCCATACGGTTCTGGCAGCGGACAGCAATCGGTTACTGCCTTTCCCAACGTTGATGATGCCAATAGCTATTGGGTATTCTTTGCTTCTTCCCATATTACGGCCTTTATGTCGTGATGTTGCATGCAGAAAATGTTATTGTATTTGATTTGGATCTAGTCATAAATTATTGTAGCCAAGGGCATTCATTGTTCTAGATTATTTAGACTAATCAAGCTAGAAGCTGTATTGCTTGCAATTATTTCTGAAGAGGCATATATGTATGCATCACTCATTTCTGGTAAATGGAAGTTGTTATCTTTGTTCCATTCGTTGATTGCTATTGTTTCATCTACATAAGAAGATCCTTTTCATTGATCAGGTTTGCTGTCTGATTTGATACTTTATTTCTCTGTGCTGTTTTTTCCTAGTCTGTTTTGTGTATGTAGGAGATTGACCGCAAGTGGTTTTTATTTGGGTTTTAAATGGGATGTTATTTATTTATTTTTGTAGATTGTTAGACCTCAGATGGGGACATCTGCCAAACAAGGTGACACCATTAAAAGTGGGAGTATCATTAGGCTGCAGCATATGAGGACTCGCAAGTGGCTGCACAGCCATTTGCATGCATCTCCGATATCTGGTAACCTTGAGGTTCGTATTAATTCCCCACGTGTTCTTTGGGGACTATAGTTCTCTGTTATATAGACAATGAATTACAAACACCATTCAATTGTTCACGATTATATTCTGCTCAAATAGATTAAATCTTCTAATTGTTTTGCCAAAGGCTCTCTCCCCTTGACCTCTAGCTTTTCCTAGTGGTCTCTCCCTTTCCTACTGGAATGAGACCTATAAGGCCGAACGTTCTTTCCCATGGGAAGCTACCTATTCAAATTGGGCGCTTCTTCACCACCAAAGCTGATGCTAAGCATGATGTCCTCTCACTCTGTCCTGGATGTATTCTCTTCTGACACAGAAAACTCTTCTAATATGTTTGTGTAATGCTGTCTGCAGTTATTAGGGGACCTATAGTTCCTCTTCATGTTACTAGTCGTGTCTAGCCTGTTCGATGGGCACATCTAGAAGTTATAGGCCCCATGTGGTTGTACTGTATCAATTCAAAGATCAATTCTACTATCTTTACTGTTTTGTTTAGTTAAATAGTCCCAAAACGAACACAAAAGTTAGAACACAATGGCCTTTTAATTGCTCTTAAATATGCAAGTTAAGATTTGATATGCACTTGTGTTGTGCTGTGTAGGTGAGTTGCTTTGGAGGAGAAGGAGAATCAGACACTGGGGACTATTGGAGGTAAGACTCAATATTATGGTTCTCAATGTGCAACGGTCTATGGATTATTCTCTTGGCCCCTTGCCTCCCTCTCTCTCATCCAAGTTTATGGCTCATGCTTATATTGGTCACATTTTCTTCAGGCTTTACATTGAAGGGAGTGGTAAAACTTGGAGACAAGACCAAAAAGTTCGGCTTCAACATGTGGACACTAATGGCTATCTGCATAGCCATGACAAGAAATACCAACGTATAGCTGGTGGCCAGCAAGAGGTAATGATCATCGTCCATTACCATTGAAATTTAAATTTCTGGCTTTTTATTATGTAAAAATCTAATGCTGTTCATCCGGGACCACTTACACCGTCATGTATTCATCGTGTAGGTTTGTGGCGTTCGGGACAAGCGCGCTGATAACATTTGGTTGGCAGCTGAGGGCGTGTACCTCCCGGTTGCTGAAGCCAAATAAATATGTTTTAACCTTGCTGAAGACTACTTTGTAGAAACAGAGGCGCACAGATTTTGCATGCTTTGTTAGTAGGTCCCTGTTTTTAATGGAAATGTAGATTTTTAGTAAATGAACGAAGAAACATGCTTCTAAGTGCGACTTCCAGCACACAAAAAGTTAATCCTATTGTACTCGACCTTCTGTTGTTTTTGCCACTGGCTGTGAGTTTAAGCAAGCTTTGGTTGCTTTTCATCCTGGATTAAATAAAAATGCCACTTAATTACTTCTTTATGGGTGCAGAATGGACATTATGTGGGAACTTAATCGTTTTAGGATGGGTTATGTTAATCTTTTGATTTTGCATGTGGGTAAGGGTCTCATTGTAGTGCTGACAAAACTAGAAGATAAGAGCTTTAAAAGGAGGAGTGAGCTTTCAATTTTTAGATGAATAAATTTTATATTCTAATCTCATAGAGAATTTACATTCTTACCGTACTCATTAATGAGGACTACTATGAAATATTGACTCATGGGTGGGGCAAGCTCTTCTATTCTGGTTCATGGTTTCTCTTGGCTATAGGGTTCATCCGGGGTAGAGATCTAGCTTCAAGAAATAGTGAATGGTCTTATCAATACACAAATGTATAACTTCCCCGAGAATTTCAATTGCGCTTATATTCATCACTGTAGGAACTGGGTTCAAGCTTTTCCCAGCCCCTTCTCATCAATGGACTCCTGACATAAGTATTCTTGAAAGATCAAAAAATATTTTACCCCTGAGCAGCCTAAATTTACCTCATTCTACAGTTTACTTGGATTGGCTTCATTTGCTTTTGCAACTATAACATTTACAACTTCTTAAACTAAATGTTGGTGAATTGAGGTCATTATAAACAACGGGTTGGTGGTTCTACTGCAGGTAGATTGGAGAATCCAAGTAGTTCAATAGCCTACTAAAAAGTGGGGAAATTACATTAATTACACTTGAAGTTTGATTGAAATACCGATCTCTCCTTTAAGCTTTGATCAGTACATTTTATTCCTTCAATTTTAAAATTATGCCCAACGTACCATTTACGGTCAATTGTTAATGATTTTTCGTTGACTTTTATAACCTTCATTCAATTTTCTCTGTGTCCCTCTCCTAATTTTTTTCTCACTTTTCCTCCCACTCTTGTAGCCCAATTAGCATAGAAAAGCGAACAAAGTTGTACAAATCAATGAAATATCATTACATTAAATGTAATTCTTTTAAAACTTAAAAAGGTAAAATACAACCATTAAAATTCTAGTTCCTCAAAATTCGGTAAAGTTGGTACTTTTCATTTTGCCTTTTCCCTTAACTAATGCCTCGAGAACTTTAAAAATGACTCCTAACAAAAATAATTCAGACTATTATATTGTTTTTTTTTTTTTTACCCATACGGGTCAAGAAATAAATTGAAAAAGATAAATTTGGTGGGGAAGAAAAACTTTTGATATTCACCAATTACTAACACTCAATATTCTTTGTCAAAAAAAAAAAACACTCGATATTCATATTAATAACATAAGCAATATTTAATTGGATTCAAAACCATTTATTTCTCTTAATTCAATTTAAAACTGTCCAAAATATTTCCAATAAACTCGGGAAGTATTAAGGCGAAAAACTGGAAAATCAATAAATGAAGTACATCCCCCATACTAGAACCCGGCCAAAAAAATAAATAAATAAAAACAACAACAATAACAACAAAATAAAATAAAATGAAATACATACACAGAGTTAGGGATTCAGAAAAAATAAAGCAAAAGAAAATGTGAAATGCGGAGCTCGCGTATGTTCTTTTCCTTGTCCTTGATCTCTGATAATTCTCAGAAAAAATGGTGAGATTTTTCTCTTTTGTGTGGTTTCTCGAATCCTTCAAATCAGTTCGATTGCGTTCGCATGCTGGTTCATCTTATGGCTGAAGGGTTTTACTGTACCTCTCTCATGTCGATTTGGAAATGTTTCTGTTTTAAATTTTTGATTTGTTTACATCTTAGGTCTGGAGGGTGATACTGTTTCTAATTATTTGATCATAAAAGTGCGTGTAAGTGACCTAAGCTTGATTTATGATGATTATCGGTCTAGGGTTTTGCTGCTCCCCGTGTGTATACCGGTTTCAGATTGTTTCTGTTTTAAATTGTCTCAGATTTAAATTCCTGATCCATTTTTCTTTGCTAGATCAAGTGCACAGAGTCCTGGACTAGCATAATTCCTGCACATGGCTCACTGTTTAAGAGAAGCGATAAAGGGAAACTACATTTTCACAACATTTTTGAAGAGATAAGATTATGATGCAATTATATATGAGCTCTGTGATCTCTAACTGGAAAAATTTGTGTCTCTTTAGTTCCCACTACTGATTTAAGTTTGATTCTGATTGTGCAAGCGATTTGTTGCTTCAACCACCTCTTTGTTGCTTCTGCTTTCATATTCTGTGTTGCAGTATAAACTAGTTGAATGTGTACTTGTTTTCACGGCTGATATAATATTAAACTGATTATACTTGAGCTACAGAAGTTGTTGCCTCCATGAATGCATATTCCTGAGGTTACCAATACCAAGTCTCCAAACTAGGGTATTTGTAGAAAGTGAACTTCTTATACTTATTCTTATTATTATCTCCCAAAATATTATCATGGTCATATCTGTGTTTCTGCTGGTGGGTTTTGGATTATGGCATTGCTACATGGCTTATCCAAAGGGCTTAGAAACTGAGTGTGTTGGATTGCTAAATTTCATTGTTCTTTTTACTATGATCTACTGCTATTAATTTCTGGTTTTATACACGGGTTCTACAGTTACTGCTTTTAAACCAACCTTGTTCTTCTAAATCTAAAATTCGCATCAGGTTGCCCCACTGCTTGCAGGACTTGCCGTAGCTGGCGCTGCACTTGCTGGTAGATATGGCATCCAGGCTTGGCAGGCATTCAAGGCACGTCCTCCAAAACCTAGACTCCGCAAATTCTATGAAGGTGGCTTTCAGCAGACAATGACAAGGAGGGAAGCCGCGCTTATACTTGGACTTAGGTATTAGTGATTTCTGAATAGACTCAAGTATCATCCTCTTAGATATTAGTACTATCGGTTGCATATTCTTGAATTAGTTGACATGATATCTCTTGTTAAGGTTGGGTATATATGAAGCGCATTTGACTGTTTCTTTTGATATTTCTAGGCAGGAAATTGGCTACTATGTCATTTACCAAAAATAAATAAATAAATAAAATTTGCTACTACAACAAATTGTTGCTACATGTAGAGTTTCAAAATAGTAAATGGTGTACAACATTCTGAAGTCATGAATTTAACTCCAATAAACTGTAGGTGGTGAATCTAATCATAAGATAATTTTGACTTCATTAAAAATTTGACAACTGCCACTTTTGTGGTTCGTAATTGACTTGGAAGATAATTTCAATGGTTTAGGCTTAGCCTATTGAATTTCTATAATTATTTTATCCATGAGCTGTGCCTATTAATTATGAACTTTGCAGGAGCCTGATCAATTCTTTAGCAGGCTCGATGGCTTGGCTTCGTTTGCAAATGGTTAACAATTAATTTTGCTCATGATTCATTCATTCATTCATTTATTTATAAGAAAAAAATTTCATAAATAGAGGGAAAATCATATATTTAAGATTATTTTGTTAGGCAAAATATTGCAAGTTTGATGATACATCATTCACGTGGCTGTTGAGGAACTTTAAACTGAATATAGCATTTGCTTGATCTATGAATGAGCTTAAATGGCAGAATTGTCGAGTTTCCATTTGCATTCATTTTCACAAGGTTCTATGCATAGCAGCTTATTATATATTTCTTTGGTGCACTCTTCTTGTATGCACTTACAGAACATCGGTACCTCTTGTTTGATATATTGGCCAATGACAGTCTTTAACGCGATAATTCACCACTATTGCTTGTTAAACTTTGAATAGGGACAGTGCAACGCCCGACAAGGTTAAGGAAGCACATAGAAAGGTAATGGTTGCGAACCATCCGGATGCGGGTGGAAGCCATTACCTTGCTTCAAAAATTAATGAAGCAAAAGATGTGATGCTTGGGAAAACCAAGGACCGGGGATCTGCATTTTGAAGCCATCTAGTTTCTCCTGAATTTTCCAGACTTAGCCAACTGAGCTTCATTTTGAAGCCATCAAGCGTGTCCTGAATTTTCCAGACTTAGCCAACTGAGGTTCGAGTTCTGCAGCTTACAAGTCAAAATATTGCATATGCTAAAGGTCATCACCGCCTTCCTCTCTTTGCATGGGGATTCTCATTTGACTACTTTGGGTGCAATTTTGACCATTGCTGGTTTCAGTCTGCATATTATGAATCTCAAGCAGTCACATGTAATACTCAAATTGTCCGATCTTCATCTTCTGCGGAGGAGTTTCGGTACAGAGAACTTTGAATTGGTTTTTGTGTGACAATTGCATGATAAGAGTGGCCTTATGAATCTCAAGTAGTCATAAGGGAGAACTTTAGCTCTGACTTGGTTAAATTGCATGATAACATGGTGTTGTGCTTTAATGGCTTCGACACTCATTAAGCTTGTTTGTTTGGCTACCCCAAGTGTTGACAATATTTTCCTTCCATGGCCATAGTTCAGATTTTTTTTTTTTTTTTTTTCGAAGCAGAACCTACTAAGGTGTAAGCTAATGAATTAGTTCCTGTTTGATTTCCGTGGCTCCCTCAAAATAAAATTCGAAAAATGACCAATCTTTTAGCTTATCTATGTAAAGCATGGGTTCGATCATATTAGGACGACAATAGCATCATATTACAGGAAAACATCTGAAAAATGATTTTTTTTTTTTTTGGGTATTCAATAATCTTTTGAGGAACAATAAGCACAGTTAGTTTAGTTAGAGAAATTGCAACGAAAGGCTTCAAACTCTAAATATTTATATGCTCAAACTACAACTGGCAATGGCACTGAAACGGTCAAGATGGTAATCTCAGATCATAGATGTCATTGTGAAATGCATATTCTCCATTGCTGTTGCAACAGTTTCATATTCCGGTTGAGTGGAGAGTAGCCTGGTGCCCTTGCATTTGCTCCCACGGCCCGAGGGATTCTCAAGCAACTGCTCTACTTTCGAAACTCCGTATCCTCGTGTCTGAATTTGCTATGTACAAGTAAAATTTGGTGCCATTTTGCTATAAAGAGAAAATAAGATGAAAAATTCAAATATTTGTAGGAGAAATATTAGAAGCGACAGGAAGTGTCAAGTATGGAAGATTCAAGGCCTCTGATTATGGAACACTGAATGTTCTTGTGTTGCTATGGGACACAATTTTTCTCAGGTGATAAAGCCACATTCAGTACTTGCATGAGACTCAATTTTCACTTACAGTACCTTTGTAGACAGTGTTACGAATGATAATTCGCACCATTTTCTTCCAGCAATATCTTAAATCCCTCGTTTCATAAAGAAGGCCAAAAACCAACCTGGTTGGATCTAAGGGAGAATCGGGTCGGATGAAGTCAGGCTTTTTTACTAGTAACAAGAAGGATAGCCCAGGGAACCCTCTGCCCATTAAGGTTAGAAAACTGGCCAATGGTCATACTCCATCTTGAGGAGAGCGTATGACCGAGTTTGCTCATCATTTCTCTCATTCCAAAGATTACTAGGTTGTCCATGTTAGTGTGCTCTCTCTTAGGAAGCACATGCAGGACAGCTGCGTAATTTCACAAATTTAAGAATCATACGTTTGAAATAGAAAAGAGCAAAGAAATACCTGTGCTGAAACGAAAATACCCATCTAAAATTCAAAAAGCACACTATCTATGGTCTTCAGTTGCTCCAACTCTTCCCCACGAGCAATTCCAGGATCGATATAGCATAGCTGAAATTGATACGCAATTGTGAACATAATAATCAACTATTGAAAAGACTAAAATACTGGTCATTAAACCAAGTAAGACCTGGTACTGCTGCTTCTTCAGGGTGTGTACTCCCCTTTTTATGAGCTTTTGCCATCCAAAATTTCCTCTTAGTGATTTTTCCAGAGCCGTTGTTCTCTGCATCACATAGGAACCCAAAGGGTTGTGGCATTAGTTTTTTTTTTTTTTTTTTTTTTTTTTACTGGTAAATATACATGTACCCAAATTAGTAAGCACAATCAGGGCATCAAGGTTTTATTATACGTGCTGGTACTGGATTGTGGCATTGGTTAACCAAGTATAACAATGATGAGCAATTTTATCAACAAATTGAACTGATCCATTAAAAGTCGGAAAAAAAAAGTAAATTGAAAGTAAAAATAAACCAATCTTTGCAAAGATCCAGCAAAATCAGACAAATAATTGGCAATTCAAAGCTAGTCATAGTCTAAAACATTTCAACCCTCAACCAACTCTACCTTAAAAAAAGCTCACAGCACTGCACCATGATTTTTTTTTCCCAACTCAAAAATGGTGATTTTGATAATCATCATCAAATTGGTGCTCAATAATAAAACGAAAAAGAACCCACAATCAATATCTGAATTTAATCTCATTATATATCTACTACCAGTCACAAAAAAAATAATAAATAAATAAACTCTGAATAACATATCTCCACACAATATCAGCAGAAAAGGAAGTTGTCAAATGATTATAAACGATTTCTTTTTGTAGTCACTCCAAACCCTTGAAAGTTAGACCCACTTCCAGGGAGCAGTTTATTCTCCACCTCTTTAACAACCCTCGCCCAAATGGTTTTAGTTAATATTTAACAGTTTTTCACACTCCTTTAATACTGTTCACCCATTGAAAACATATGCACACCCCATGAACCAGAAGACACAGGACATCATTTTGGCTAAACTACCAAACCCACCAATCATATAATTCAACTTTCACATGGATCTGAACTGATAAAAAACATGCAAATACAAAATCAAAGGCAGAAACTTACATGAACAGGGTCAAAAATTAATAGGTTGTGCTGATGCACCCCATTTGGTTGACGCTTGACTTGAATCCCGACAATAGTTCTTGAATGGCCATCATGCTGGAAGTACAAGGGCCTGCTCATTGGTTTGGTCAACAATGCACAATCACAGTCAAAAAAATATTCTTTCAAGGGGCAAAATATGAATCAACCAACCTATCAAGCGGAAGCAAATGCTCCTAACCAAAATAGTTACTTACGGTTTGTTGACAATTACGGAGCAGCTGCCAGATTTGGTGAACCTATTGTCAGAAAAGTAATTCCAAACCCAATCAATGAGCACCTGATGACCCTTATTTTCCCTTGACGGTAACTTGTTGACAGGAAAATTATCTTCCAGGTTATCACTACTGCAACTGGAAGTAGCCAGCTCATTCTCATGTTCAATACTAGCAGAAGCATCCTTATTTTTTCTAATCAGATACCTGTCCATAGGGCCATTAAGCTGCGCAGCTTTTCTCTTGCTTTCATCAATTAATCTCTTTCCCCACGGACCAATATTTAAAGGAAGAACAGAAAGAGGTTGTGATTCAGTAGCCTGACGGTCAAAATCCACTATCCTTACACGAAGCCCAAATGAACGAAAAAGCGCAGCACATTCAGTTGCTCCAATCCATTTTTTGGAGCCATAAATTTTGCGGTTAAAATGATCTGAACCAATTCTGTCGAAACCTCTTTCCCAAGCAATCTCAAGCCATCTTTGGAGTGATGCAATTTCAGGAACAAACTCTGAACCACCAAACAAAACCTCTTTCGCCTCTTGTCTTCGCATAATCAAGTGAGAGCTAAGCATTTGGATGTTACGCCAACCACAACCCCACCCAACATCCTCTGACTCAAGGCTCTGGAAATGATCCAAAGGGCCTGACAATAAACTGACTGAATTTTCAGCTTCTGATTCCAAAACATTTCTCAACAAGACCATTAAACCATCCTCAACTTTGTAGAAGTCACCCCTAATCTGTAAACCAATTAAACAATGTATCTTTTCACCAATATCCCTTTCTTTATCATCCTGCAGGCATATAATAAAAATTGAAAGTCGGTAGATCAAGCTTTTTCATTAATTGCTGAAGTAGTGACACATGAGTGTGATGGAATGCCCAATAGTTTAAATACACAAACCCTTTTACACGCACACTCATCTTACCAAGTGCAAAATTTAAACCCTCAGCCCTGTCCAACAAAAGATTTTCATATGCATATCAAACTTGAGCAAGAACATTCCCCAAATTGCAGAATTCAATTCAATACCTGATTAATGCTTCTAAACCAATATAAACATATATATATAACCACCAAGAATATTAATGTTTATAGTTTCAAGATGAAACTATGGACCTGCTTAGTAATTGAAAATGTTCTCTCTTTTCTATTTCCGAAAGTTAAGTCAAGGTATTTCATGATCTGGTTGGTTTCAAGCTATTCGCTTCAAGTTATTGGAAAGCCCAGTTTTCCGAACGGCCTATGGTTGGAGGACATAGAGAACAAGTATCGAACAGTTTCTACTGAATACATGAAAGTTGAGTTGGCAATAGAACTTTGTTTTCCGAATCACATGAAAAACCTGCGATGTTATAAAATGAAATCACATATGGAAATATATTAAAAAGCATCTACTGCTAAAAGAATGAAGTCTGAGTACCGGACAGTGAAGGGGGCTTGGTGGGGCAACTGCAATTTGCAGCGCCAACTCCATGTCCCTTGCTACTTGTTCTTCATCCTCCTCAAAATGGCTGTTCACATGCCTGAATTTTTTAAATAAACCCTCATAAAATCAATCTTGAACTACTGAATAGAACAATACAGATGGTAACCTAAAACACACAAATCATTTCCAGAAAGAAAAAGAAAAGAAAAGAAAAGAAATACCTTTCGAGTTCAGGGGAAGCGATTGAGAGGTTGCAGAAGGGGCAAACAGACCAATCCATTTGCTTACTGATAAATCAAAAACTCTATAAAAATCAACCATTTAGAAAAATGAGAGTGAAGAACGTTGAGAGGAAAGCAAAGCGACTCACAGTATAGGAGATCAGGCGCGGAATAGGAACCGATTGATTCCGAGAAGGGAACTTCGAAGGACGAGAGATTTTCAGATTCTGAGAAGCTGAATCGTGTTCAGCGAACTGCGTTTAGACCGCGGGACTCGGAAAATTAAAGAACTAGATAGAGGTATTTTGAGACATTTTAAATCCATTTTCGCACCTCTCACGACGCTTTGGACGACTTTTTTATTATTGATATATATTTTTTTCGGATGAATTGAATTAAATATGAGACATTAAATAATAATAAAAATTGTAACGAAATTTTTTAAAATAAAATGATGAATGAGTGTTACAAGTGAGAGAAGCGGCGGGAGTTGAGAGAATGGCGCGGAGAATGTAGAGAAAAAGGGATAAATGGGAATAATATTCCCTTTTCTCTAGTACGATTATGAAAATTAATAAATTTATATATTTTATATATTATTTTAGTTTATATGATTAAAATTATTTATAAATATCTCAAAATTGACTAAAATTCGCAAAATGAAGTGAGAAATTGGTAGATAAAATTGAGTTAACTTTCCCTTTAAGCTTAGCTACACTGACAAAATTATAATGATATGAAAGTTCAATAAGAAGTTGAGATAAATAAAAGTATATTGACCATTTTTCGGACAACTTGTAAAGTTCAGTGGCCTTCGATATAATTTTTCCTTTGAAATATATAGCTTAACTTCAATATAGTTATTCTATCTAAATTAGGTACAGCGAACATATAAAAAAACAAAATAAAAACTAAAAACAAGTCTTTTTGGCCCTAATTTAAAAAAAAAATCATAAATGCAGAGCATATTATATATATAGAGTAAATTCTAAAAAATTCTAAAAACTCACAACATCTAATGCATTAGAAAGGGTGGATGAAAATGGCGGGGACCTGCAACGCCTCATTTCCCCACACCTACTACACCGCCGCCGCCTGCTACGTCCTTCCGACCACTGACTCACTTCTTCACACTCGGTTTCCCTTCACCACCTTCTCCGCCGCTACCCGCCGTTTTCATCCGCTATCACACAATTCTAGTGTTCATGAGAGGGTTAGGTCTTCATCGTGCGCTTACAACAATCCCGGAGAAGAACCACAAATCGGTGACAGAACGGCCCAAATCTTCAGATGCAGGAGCACCAGAGGAAAAGCCAGTGATTCCGATGCCGCCGAATCGCCTCCTGAATTATCATCGTCATCATCAATCGCCAGTGTGGTTGATTGTGTCGGTACTGTCGTGAATATTTCAGTACAATTCGTCTTTCAATAATTGACTAATTAATTTCTGGGGAGTTTTTCAGCATCAGATTAATGAATCCAGTAGTTATATATGCAACTTACAGAATATATGGGTGTATGTAATTTTAGTTATGATTATAATTCTAAGGGAGTGAATGAAAGCATTCGAGCCGCCTCATTTCCACACAATACTATTAGTTAATGGAAGTGAAAGGAGTATTGAACCCTGTTAATTATTCTTCCCCTATCCGGACAATGTGCGCTACAATGTATTAAAAACTATCTTTTGAAATTTATTTGGTTTGATATTTTCAAAATCCAACAGGTACCGGCCTCAATGCGGAGTGCCTGGTCAAGGAAGGGGGAGAAAGGGAAGGAGGAGACTCTGAAGGATTGGAAGGTTCTCGAGGTTTAGTATCTGCGTCTGGTAGTGTCTGGTGGGAGTGGGTGGTGCTAGTGTCGCCTTTCTTCTTCTGGGGGACGGCTATGGTGGCAATGAAGCAAGTGTTGCCCAAGGCGGGCCCCTTCTTCGTTGGGGCATTCCGTTTAATACCTGCCGGGTTCCTCCTGATTGTGTTTGCTGCGTCCCAGCGTAGGGCTCTGCCTTCTGGTCTTGCCGCTTGGGTTTCAATTACCCTTTTTGGTCTCATTGATGCTGCTTGTTTTCAGGTGATAACACCAAAAAATGAAGTGAAAAAAAAAGACCATGTTTGGTTTGCCGAAGAGAAGTGTGTGAATGTGTGAAAATGGAATAGCTATTCCCAAGAGTTTGTACGGTTTTGGAATAGCTATTACTATGGAGCATGAGTGGGAATAAGTGTTCTGGATTGGTCCGGAAGCTCCATTATGAACCAAACAAGGTAATAGCTATTCCGTAGGAATAGAGGCGTAATGGAATAGCTACTATCATGAACCAGACATGATATAAATGTAGTGCTCGCCACCAACCCAAGTAGCTTAACACTTTGATTGCTGCTTGATAGGGTTTCCTTGCTGAAGGATTACAGAAGACATCTGCAGGTTTGGGCAGTGTATGTTTTTCCACTTCCTTCTCTCTTATGAATCTAATTGCTTAATCATTTGTCATGGTTGCAGCTTAGAATTCGTAAATTCCTGATTTTTGGGGGCTAATTTGCTCATGTTAATACTTAAAATCGACCAATGTTGGATATTTCTTGGGTAACTTGTAACTTTACAACTTGGTAATTTTTTGTTTTGAAGTCAACAGCCTAATTTCCATCAGAGAATGGTAGCTCAGGCCTTTTGTTTTAGTGTAGATGGTTTAAAGGTGGTGTTGGTGGTAATGGTGGTGCAGATTGTAAGGTGGCTGAAAGGTATTGAATTTTTTGGATAAAGTATTGTTTCTGTCGGAAACTTGACAATCGTAATAGCTGTGTAACAAATTTGTGGCAAAATGTTGCAATTTTAATTCTTTAGGTACTTGAATGTTGATGCCATTTCTCTTATGTCCTTGGGACTTCTAAATGTTTTCCTTTAGTATTCTGTACAATAGAAATTGCTCACAAGGGATTTGAACTCCCTTAATGTTGTCAAATTCTAATCCCACATTGAGATGCAAATTATAGTTTTGATGTCTTTGAATGACTTTGATTCCCACTCTCCTATTCTCTGAAATGGCAGGAATCTTAGGGTGGAACAAAATAAGCTAGAAAAGGTTCATCGGTAGGACTCAGAGCACAGATAGACTGCTTCAACTAGTTTTATTTTTAAAATTTTTTTTTCTGAAGAGATCTGTTTATAATAAATTTAGTTTTATATAGTGTAGTTGGGCTTCCCAAGCTCTAAGCTTTAGATGACTGGTGTAGCAGAGTTCATTGGTACCTTTTGGGCAAAGGAGTGACTCAAATTTATGTTGGATATGTTGCAGGTGATAATTGATTCTCAACCTCTGACGGTGGCTGTACTCGCTGCCTTGCTATTTGGCGAATCCATTGATTTTATTGGAGCTACAGGGCTTTTATTGGGTGTTGCTGGACTTTCACTTCTTGAGGTAAATCTTTGGCATGCGAATAGTTCTGTATACCTGGTTGCCCTCGCTCTTCTAAGTAGTTCATTTCCAGGTCACCTGTATAAATCCTTAAATTATAGAAAAATAAGGTTTCTTTGTTCTTTTGGTGGCATTTCCTTACTTATTCTGTGCACCCCAGGGAATATGAACCTTTGTATAAACTGTTATCCTGTTTATATCTATGACTGCAATGATGCTGCTATTTAGAACACCTATCTGTTACCCCCTGCGCCTCTATCTGATTCTTAAGTATGATCTAGCAGGTACCTGCCCTTGCTTTGGATGAGAATAATTTTTCATTCTGGGGGAGTGGGGAGTTGTGGATGCTTCTTGCAGCTCAGAGCATGGCAATTGGCACAGTCATGGTTCGCTGGGTTTCCAAGTATGCAGATCCTGTTATGGCAACAGGATGGGTGGGTGACTTGTTTAATCGAAATTTTAGGACTCTGGGATTTTATGATTGATGGTTTCTTCTGAAATTTAATTTAGAATTAAATGAATTAGATGAGTCGCATGTTTAGAATTTGGATAAATCTGTTCATCCCAAGAAAAGTGATCCCGAACCAATCCCACCACTCACATGAGTGGGACCCACCTGTGTATGTGGAGTCCACCTCCACATGTGAGTGGTGGAATATGTTTGGGATTCACTTTTTCAGGAAGAGTGTATTATCTCTAGAATTCCTAGTTTCTTATCCAGTATCGTTACATGAACTATGTGACCTAAAATGTTTGCTCAAACTGAATGCACAATTTTGGGGATTTTTTTTTTTTTAGTTTTTCTTTTTTCCTATTTTACTTTTCATGTTCAGGAAATAGATTATCATCAAATCATATATTTAAATTGTTGATGTGGGGTGGGGTGCATGCGTTTCTAATTTTGAAATAGCACGTCATAATTGTTGGTTCCAAAACATGTTACGGTTGCACAATCCTCCCATTTGTGCCTTGTGACCTTTCAGAATTCAGGAACATGTTGGATCTCCCTTTGCTATATTGTGGTTAGAAACTGTGAGTGCAAGGATGCTAATGCGGGTAGTACTTTTATTGCAGCACATGGTTATTGGAGGGTTCCCTCTTGTGGCAGCTTCCATTGTGTATCATGAACCTGCCCTCAGTGGGAGTCTTAAGGAGTTTACAGTAGGCGATCTTTCAGCACTTCTTTATACTTCCATTCTCGGAAGTGCTGTCAGCTATGGAGTATTCTTCTACAATGCAACAAAAGGTTGTCTTTTTTGTTTCATATTATATTTTCTTGCACTCCATTTGAGTGGCTTGATTTTTAAACTTAAGTAAAAGAACTGACAGTCTACATGGCATTTTTCATTCATCTCCCTGAATCATATTCTGTATTAATTGGCTTGGGCACTGTAGAGCTCAGGCGAGGTGAAGCAGGATAATTGAGCCTCGCCTGATGATTTTTATTTTGCCCAAATTTGAATTATCTTTTTTCCCTTTCATGTAATTCTTTAAATCTTGAAGAGGAAAGCTCCAAAGGAAACATATTGAGGCCTACAAATCTAGTGAGGGGAAGATGAGGATGTTGATGTATATTCTCTGAGAAATTTCCAGTCGTGATGTGTACATGAAAAATATTAAACGCGCGCATATAATTTTATAGTTGTCTTTGTTTAATAATTTTTTTTTTGGCGAGATGATTATTGGTGCTTTTAATGTTGTTGTTATTGTTTTTATGTTCCAACTGGAACCTCGGGCAATAAGTGGTCTTAATGCCTGGGGTTCTTTTTTTAAATAACATTGTGCTTGGCTTTGCGTGAAATTACGCTGCTCTCCTTTTTATTGGTGGTCTGACTTGCTGTTGTTTATGCATTTCAGGCAGCCTAACAAAGCTCAGCTCTCTCACCTTTTTAACTCCAGTATTTGCTTCTGTGTTTGGGTAAGATCATGCAACCAAGAAAGCAACAGAACTTTTTTGCTTCTATATCGTTTTCAGAGACTTGTACGGTGATGTACGGAGCATTTATTCCTTATTAAAATTGCTCTGTTCATATGCCTAGTATGTTACTTGTCAAGTGTTCCACTTGTTGACAATTCCATATCTTTGCATTAGTTCTTAGACTGGAACAGAGCTTGTTTTTCTTCAATACCATTTTTAGAGACTTCTTTTGGCAAATCAAAACTTGTTCACCGTGGTATACTGAGCATTTCTGCCTAATTGAAATTGCTCTCTTCATATGCCTTTATATGTCAGTTGTACAATTCCATTTTTGTACATTAAGTTTTAGACTCCAACATGTCTTAAGAACTTTAACGAATACAAAGATATAGCCACGGCCTCGTGTTTCGGTCTTCAAGAATTGGTCGTATTGCTCAAGTACGACCTGTGTTTTCTTCCAAAAAGATCGTAACCTCGCTTTGAACTATGACTAATTTCATCAATCTCGATCAGTGTTCCATCTCTGATTCTAACACTTAAAAAGCCATGTTTATTTCCATCCAACATGGTAATGAACATTATGTACTCATTCTCCCAATAATCTCCCCTTCCTTTTTGACTGCAGGTTTCTATATCTTGGTGAGACTTACTCTCCTATGCAGCTAGGCGGGGCCTTTGTTACACTGGTAGCAATATTCATGGTTAATTATGAGAAAAGTTCATCTTGAAGAGTCTGATCTCCTTGGTGGAAGCCAAATAATCATGATGGGTGTATACCTGTAGATGAAGCAAGGATTCACAGGAGCCAGATTGACCTGTGAAGTTGATATTTGCTTGGGGCTTGTCTGACCTGTAAGACTCCATTTATAGAAACTTTTTATGTATGCACCAATGCGTCGGAAGCATAGATGTTTCTGAAAATAGAAAATCATACACACTGCTCTTACAGCACTGGTTAGGGAAACCATTTAGTTAGTTATGCTGTATTGTGATTTTGAGGGAATCTGATTGGTTTTCTTTTTCCAGTACTTAAAATCAAATCATTGGAAAGGTTATGTTCTTGGCATATTATCCTAAGTTGAACCTCATCTTTAGTCTGAACGCAGAAGATTATGAGCGGAGACTATTGAAAAAGGAAAATGATGTACTCTTGGTGATTCATATTTTATTTCACCTATAGAGCCCTATCACTTCTCTTTTGTGTGTATGGTGGATTGCTCCCAAATGTGTTCTTAATGGGGTGCGGTGGGCTAGATGACATGATGAGATAAAATTCATCTTATCTTATGTTTGATAATGTATATCGTATGAAATAAAAATCGTTCAATCAGATTTTCAATCTTAGTGTCATGGAACTAATTAATCCTTTCTTCCCATGCAAGATTAAAGAAAAAAGACATTACTAGTCACATTTAGCCCTAAATTCATCCCGCAAACTCTACTCTTAAGACACCACTATGAATTTTTTTTTATCACTCTTTGTACTTATGAAAAACGCTTAATGAATTTTTTTTATTACTCTTTGTACTTATGAAAATCGCTTAACAGGCCCTGCCATCCAGTTCCGTTCAAATTGATAACAGAAAATTGTTAAAAATATAATAAAATATGAAAATTAATGAAAAATGAGAAAAAAATAAATTATTGTAATTGAAGTTATTTTCTAATTAAAATGGGAATCCTGACGTTGAAGATTAGGGGGACAGTTGCTAATCAATGGATCTAATGAGGAATAAGTTTTTATATTTTAATTATAATATATATATATATATATATATATTATATACAATAACTTTATTTTTCTCTTTTTTCTCCCAACTCTTACATTCTATTCTTTTTTTTTTTTTTATAATGGTATCCTATTACGAAATTGGATGAAAGAGACTTATTAAACTATTTTCATAAATAAAGGAAATGGATCAAGATTTTTAAAATCTGAAGGCTTGTAAAATTGGATAATTTTGACCATTCATCGTAAGACAAGTAAAGGAAAAAATTGGAGATTAAAAATAAATAATTAATTAAAATTATCTAAATTCATAACATAACCTTTTTAAATTCAAATCATCTTTATTCCCAAAAAAAATATGATAGAAAAAGATTAAAATCGGAGGAGTCTTGTTATTATTCACGACTTACATATTTTTCCCAATTAAAAGTTTCTCCGGTTGGGCCGTACAATTATGACATGTGGAGCTGAAGTCTGACGGGAAGAAAGAAAAGAAGTGGACGGAAAACGGATCTACGATACAACCTACGCGCAGAGAGAGAGAAGGCCCTCGTGTGAATCGAAGGAACATCGAATTCGATGATACTATTGCAGTCCCATTCCAGATTTCTCTTGCAGACCTTGTTAAATCGGGTTCAGAAGTGAGTTTCTTCTCGTTTATTCTCCTGATTTCATCTCGCACATCTTCCCAATTTCTCAATCGACTATCCCTACGATCATCTCGTTGCGTCTATCGATAAATATGCAATTGAAGTTCTCCAAGGGAACTCAGGAATGCTGTGCTAATTATCGTATTGAGTGAATTGTTAGCACAATCTCAAATTTTTTTCTCTCGCTAGAATGTGAACTTCTCCCCCAGGGGAATGTTGAACCCTAGAAGCCTATGGTTTCAATTTAAATTCTTTTGATCCACGAAATGATTCTCTCTATCCCTATCGCACGCCCTTGTTTTTCATTTCTCTTTATAATGCCTCGTCAGCTTGATTATTGCCATGTTAATGCTGCAGCATTGAGAAAGGACTTGATATAGACTACAATTGGGTTGAGTTTGATGATGTTCGTTACCATATTCAGGTGATTACGTGTGATTTTACAGCTTGTATGTTTACTATTTATACAGGTAATGGTCATGAAAGGACCTGTATGGCTTCATTTTTTATGTTGTTCACTTTTGTTGTTATCCTTGTTGTTCTTGTTCTTTTGCTCTTTTTTTTTCCTTTTAATTTTCTTTCCTCATTATTTGTGAAAATTATGGTTTCTATTAATCTCACTACCAAAATAATTTGCAGGCCTCAACAAAGAGCCCACAAATCTTGCTTTTATCAGTACTTTTACCAACACCTCCCCCAGAAACTATTTTTGTCGGTGGGCTTCCTTATGGAGCCATAGAGGCCATAAAAGCCGCATATGGTGTGCTTGTGCAAATTCTTGATCCTCCAAGAGATGGCTTTAATCTCACAGTGAGACTTAATTTGTCAAAACTCCCTCAGAGTGAAGGTTAGACGAGTTTCTTTCTTAATTTGTCATTTTAAATATGTTTGTTATTCAGCTTTGCAACTCTTGAAGTTTTCACGATACGGAGGATAGTGAGCAGGCATGTTTTTTGTTGAAGTCTGTGCTTGAGCATTTCTTTACGGATGGTAAAATGGTGCAGACCTGTTTAACAAAATGATGCTTTGATGGTGAGGATTCATTTGTAGGGAAAAGTTCTATTAAATGAGAGATCAGCCGCTTGAAGTGACCACTTCCCCCTCTTTTCCTCTTCCAAAACTCAAGTCTTCCTTTCACTTATCATACAATTCGTCTTTACTTTCTCTGTTCCTCCCTTCCCCAAAGAAGCTATTTAAGCATGATAGGTAGTATAGTAGTCATAGCTTTCTGGTGATGAAGAGTAGGTTGAAGATTACTGGATCCATTTTTGTTCCTTTTCATACTTTATTATGATTTTGGGTTCCTGTAGCTTGCTACGATGCACCTGTGGTCTTCTATACTAGTCTGATAAGAAATTTAGTTGGTTGATTGATTTTGAATGTTCTATGGAAGTCCACTATTGATTATAATTTTCCAACATGCATTGTAATTTTCTATTATGCACAGTAATTTACTATTTTAGTCAGCGTGCTATCTTATAGAGTTTTTAGATGGGTTATAACAAGAGTTTTATGTTTTTACCTTGAATGCTTAATCTATATGAAGGATGGAAAATTCGCGGCATGTTGAGTTCTTCGTAGTGATCATTCTAAGTTGTTTGGACAGAATGTGGATTGTTTCATTAGACACTTGCTCCTTATCTTGTCAGAGCTTCCTTTTTACTGTTATGCAGAGCCTAGACATGCTCTTTTGGTAAAAATTGCTTCTGTAAGAGAAGTGGTACTTGGCGCCCCGCTAAGGGTAGTATTAAAACGTCTGGCTTCAAGAAGTATTGCGGATGATCTAGACCAGCTTGTTGCTCTTGTGCACCGGCCACAGGAGTCTTTTTTCCTTATTCCTCAGGTAGAATTTCTACAAAAGCTATAATTATTGTGGTACCACATATTACATGTGAAATTTGAACTACCTTTTCTGTTTTTTCGTGCGTTTATTTGTATTTTGCTATTAGCTGCAGAAGTATTGGCTAGTTTTGCTGACATTTTAATAGCATATATAATTGAAATGAAGATACTTCCGGACAGGTTGTTCCTTTGTGACCGAAAGGTCATAGGTTTAAGTTGTGGAAACAAGCTCTTTTCAAAAAGGAATGGAGAGGCTTTGTATGATATACAACCTTCCCAAACCCTTGCAGAGCACCAGGGGGTGGGTGGGCGAGTATGCGTTGGGATCCACCATTTTAAGATATTGGAATGGGATACTAATAATGTAAGTGAAGATAATCTGTTTTTTATCACTAAATAAGGAGAAAAATGGGGGCAAGATTGTTTGAGGTGACCAGGCAACAAAGACAGAAGGATGCAAAGGCAAAAGTAATTAAAATTTAAGAAAACTGAATCAGCGAGTAGGACCAATAGAATGTGAGCTGAATTGGTGATAAAAAAAGGCAAAATGGAAAATTCGTGCATTCCACCAAAAGTAGAAGTATTTACATAGTTTTATTTGTAAGAATTTTTTTGGTTCCATTTAGTTTTCTATCCTCCTCTCCTTTTCTTTTTCTTTTTTAATTTAATTATACGTGCATATGTTAAGGTTAAACTTAAGATGAATCAACAGGTATCCTGTCTATTAATTGTTACATCGATGGTCAGCCTACTATTTTTTTTTTTTTTGTTTTGTGACAGGTGGATAAGGTGATGGTAGTGTTTCCAATGAGATTCAAGGACTCCGTAGATACACTTCTGGCTACTTCCTTCCTGCAGGTATCATGAGTGTAATATCTAATTCTGTTGACCTGATCCATCATTTCATACATTGCAAGCATAAGATTATTTAGAAATAACGATATTCAACTTTTGGTTATTTGTCAAAATGTGCTTATCTTGCATGTGAAAATTTATAAGCGAGAGAAAAAGTAACTGGTAAGGTATGACACGTTGGCCAATTAGAGTCCATTTTAACATAGGTAAATATTAAACTAAGTTAATTGTTTGTGTGTTTTTGTATAACCAAATAGGTGAAATAATTTTTTTTTACAGTTTTTATTTAATATGATGGATTTCATCAGATGATGAGTCAACTGAAGTTTGATGAATGATTTGTTGGTAGACAACACAAAATGCAGAAATATTGAATTTTCCGCCTTTGTCCTTCACATGGAAACAGTGGCCTTTCTTCCCAATTCCCAGCAAGTCAACTGGGCAGTATATCTATTATCTATTATAGTATAGTGTGGGTACACACAGACTACAAAGTTTTATTGTATAAGGGTCATTTCTGTGTGAATTATCTAATTACCGAGGTCATTTCTGAGAGAATGGGATGGAGCTCAGTGGAAGCATAGTGAGAAATCTTTTTTTGGAAAACAGCTTATAGCAGAATCTTAACAACGGATGATGACAAAAAAAGGGGGTCAGGAGCTGGTTACAGGTGTCTCCTGTGTAAAGGGGAATCTGAAACAGTCCTTTATCTGCTGATTTATCATTGCTAGACCAGGCAGAATTGGGATGTCTTCCTTTGTATACTAGGGTGCAAATGAACTGCTGCTGAACTGATGATAACGAACCATGGGCTTGGAATGGGGTTAGAAGGACCCAAAAAAGAAGATGTTGCCGTTGCTACCTATGTGCACCCTCTGGACGTTTTACAGAGAGACTTAAAAGGGTTTTTAAGGGGAAAGAAAGCTTTAAGTATCAACTAGGAGAGAAATGGATGCAGAACATGAGAGACTGGGCTTTAAGATGCAATTATGGGTACATTGAGGATTGTTATGAGCTTGTTGATGTGTTACCTTTTTAGCTGTTATATTTGGGTTAGCACCCCTTGGTGCCCCATAATATAATATTTCTTTAATTGATGATAAACTAAAAATCTCTGGGTATGATAGAACTTAAATGATAGTTGAGGCCATTAACTCTATTCACATGACCAATCTCAGCTTTATAAAGTGTAGTCAAGGGTGTTTTTGTCCAGGAAAATGTCTAGCCAATTCTTACTTCAATTTATAGTATCCATTTGGTCCACTACATTTTTCCTGATATTTCATATGTTTAATTTGGTAAGTTTCATTTTTCTAGCAATCTATCATGTGTTTACAAAAAAAAAATATCATGCTACTTCACTTTTACCTGATATATCACTAGAATGCCAATGAGGTAAGAAGTGACTATTTTCACACATGATCTGATTATATAATCTCTACATTTTATAAATAATTGCAGTGTAACTTGGATGAAATGTGAATATTTGATCATAAGAGTAAGTTTGCAGTGTTGCAAATCATGCAAAACAGGTCCTTTTTAAAGAATTCATATAAAGCATCTGGGTTTTTTGTCCAAACAATTTTTTTGGTCTAAAATAGGCCATTTACCTTACTAGAGGGATATATATAAACCCTAGGTGAGTGATGTTTAATCCTAAAAATAATTCTGGAGGTGCTTCAAGTAGGGGTAATAATAATATTAAAATCATTTTCAGTATTATAGGATATATATACATATATGCTGGAAAGGGTCTATTAATTGTAAATGCATTTAGCAGAGATCTGTTTGTGCAGTAGTGTTGCTGTTGAAGCCTTTAAACTCTCTTGGGAATTTCCTTAAGACATGCAAAAGTGATGCCTAAGTGCTTTTACAAAAAGCTCTGATTTCATTCAGGAATTTATGGAAGCAAGGCGTACAGCAGGACTTAATAATGCTCCTCAGTGTTTGTGGTCTCCATCGCCTCCTCGGGAACTAAAGGAAGTTCCCACTGAAGCACTAGATGCTAATGCAGGATTTGTTACTTTTGGTAGTATCACGAATCTTGACAGGTTTTGTTTCCTCAATGTGCTTTTTATCTAGAACTATCTTGTAACATCTATAAGTGGTGCAGTTATATTCCCACGCCATGTAGAAGGCAAAAAGCTGGATAAAACTGCTTGGTGTTTGTCGACATTTTATGCATATGTTAATTATCATGTTAAGGTGAGGTTTTTTTATTCCAAATTTGCTTCGTTCCTTGCTCCTATCATTCCCTTTGTGTTCTTGCACATGCGCATGTGCAGTAGCATACTTCCTCTTTGGGCTTTAAGCACAGCTTAAGCTTCTTTAAGAAAATGAATGGGGAATCTTTCAATTTTCTGACATAATTCACTTCAACGTTCCACTGCTTCATCATTAAATCCTGAAGCGTGTTTTACTTAAATTTTGCACAGTGCTCAGAGGGTTTCATGCACACTAGGATGAGACGCCGTGTGGAGTCTTTAATTCAGGTATGTACACACACACATTATTGGTTTGAGTTATTGATGAAATTGTTTCTCATTCGTGCTTATCCAAAAATAAATAAATTCTCAGTTGTAGCTACTTTGATTAATTTCTGTCATGTCTTAATTCAAGTTATGCATCAATTTGCCATCTTGCATAACAAATAGAGGGGAAAAAGTTATAGATGCTATGTGGTCATTTTTGTTCTATTAATTGGGGCAAAAATTGAAGAAACAGGGGGCTTCCTTGTGCTTGTCAATTACACCTTTTTCTTTTTCTTTTTTGTTTGGTTGGGTGGTGGGGGGAGGGGGGGCGAGGTTTCTTTTAGTGATTTGGTGAAGGAAGAGGTTGTCATTCAGCCATGTAAGAAATTAGTACATGATTCCACTGGTTGTTTCTGTTGCATGTGCATGTGGAGTCTTGACCCACACAAGACCATAGTAATGTCCATGGATGAATCAAGCATGTATTGATATTTTCCAGCCCATCTAATTATAAATGGCATTCAGTCAGAACTACTAAAGTTCGCTGTTAGACCAATCAACTCAGTTTGATTAATCCTATCCTCATATGAGTTCCAAATTTTGTCAACAATTAGTAAATCAATCACAAGTGTTGGTTTATGGAGTTCCAAATTTCGTGAACAAGTAGCATATCAATCAAAAGAGCTGGCTTATGGCTTGTTGCTGCGTTTTCATGTGTGTTGAACTGATAGTTCCGTCACCTAGACCATGTGGCACTTATTTTCGTAGTTATTTTTCCTTGGTTTCAATTTAGTTCGATAGTAGCATTGCTGTATATAGGTTGGCAGTTCATGGGGTGCAATCAACTTGCCTGATAATATAGGCTGGCAGTTGATGGGGTGCAATCAACTTACTTGATAATAAACTGCCTCCAACTCTCTGAGAATCAAACTCAAATTATTTATATGCTCAAGTTCTGAGGCTTTCAAGGCAGCGGTTAAACCTCATCTGTTCATGAAACTCTATTTTTTCTAGAAGTCTATTAGCAAACAGCTTTACAGAAATGCATTTATGGTTTTGCGCCCAGGCCTTGGATCGTGCCAGACCAGAATTACCGAAGTCAAGAAAGGCAGCACAAAGCAGATCCTTCAAACGACTGGTTTGTTTTGAGACTCAAATTCTTATGTCAGGTGTGATTCAGGGTATTAGCTATTCCATCCCGCCTCTATTCCTATGGAATAGCTATTACCTCATTTTGTTCACTTGAGGGCCATAGAAGTAGTTATTCCTTACTTATTTTACTCATGTTCCATGGGAAAAGCTATTCATTACATATATTCTTTTTTCTATGAAATAGCTATTTCATTCTGCAACCAAACCTACCATTAATGTTCTAATAAATTGAGCATTATGATTTCGGGTCTGATACATACTTGCTCTATGCATGTATTGGCTTGCAGAGCCTCAATGAAATGCGGACCAATTCAATGTCTTGAAAGCCTTTTGGGGGGGTGGGGTTGAAGAGGATTTGCACCCAGCAAAGCATACGCAAACGGAAGATTGCTGCGGTTGACCGTGTTTGATTTATTGGTGAGGACAGCTCTTACATACATTTGAACTGTATTTACATTCAGAAACAAAAAGGCCATTTTGGCACTTTTTCTTTCTCTTTTTTCGAATTTCAGCACCTGAAAATTTTTTTAAAAAATTTTGCTGGTGCAGGCGTCCTTATTGAATCCAGACCAGCCTGTTTACAAAAACCAATGTGCTTTGGACTTTCAATAAGCTGCGAATGAATTACTGTGAAATGACATGTACTTCGTTTCAGGATCTTAGGGTAGAATCTTAGGTGTAATATTCATGTTCAACTTTGCTCTACTTTATGTCAGGCTCTGAACTCTGCTTTGCCATCATCGTCTACAAAACACTGGTATCGGCGCTCTCTGTGTTTTTCCAGTTTCTCTTCTTCATATGTTGCTTAGATAAATATGAGATCGCAAACACTGTTGAGAATTATAACCATCGATTCAAGCTCAGTTCTAAGAGTTGATTCGGACCGAAATTGAGAGCATAACCTAAATTGATACATGCAATGTATTAGTATACATGGTTCTGTAGATCCTACTCTTTTGTAGATATGGAATGTAATATATGCATGATTAGAGGACGGGATGTGATGAGATACAATGAGATTGGATGAGAAATCCTACCTTTTTGTTTGGCACAAGACTGATTTAGGATCGGGTTATTTGTTAAAAAAAAAAAAATTCCCGTCCTGTGTTTGGATGGCCATGGCATAGAAAATTATTAATGTTTACTTTTAAAAATGCTCTTTTGTTCTGTAAACGAGTCACGAATGCTTTCAAAAGGAAAAAAATCAAATGGCAGGAAAAATGGCAATGGTAAATCAAACATAAAGAGAGAGAATTAGAAGAAAAATAGAGATGATTGAAGAAGTAAGCAATTGGATTCAGGGAGAGTTTGAGAGTTCGAGGTGTAATTTCTATTATCTTTTTGTTTTTCATGGTAGTTTGTCTGAAGTTAATGCAGGTACATCGATGCCCAAATTTTGTTGATTTGCATGAAGATTGCTGGTTGGAAAATGAGCTTATGAGCATTTTTGAAGGATTAAGATCTGTTACCCCCTTCAAGTAAAATGTGGTGATAAAATGTTAAGTAATCAAAATTCTTATATTTCTTCACACGCTTCTCAATCCATTAATTCATTTTTAAAAAAATTCAATAGTAACACATGTTAAGTCCCATGGGATTGGTTGTGTGATAAGGCATTGGATCTGTTCAGAGATGAGTCGGGTCTAACTTTCGTTATCCATAACCTTATAATATCTACCAATTTATCTAGAAAAGTAATTTGAGTGGTTATATCAGTTGGAGTTAATCGTTTTGGACTTGTGTAGTTTAAGTTAGCAAAAGAATAAGAATAAATAGTAATGCATGTTAAAAAAAAAATTGAACCTTACTTTTTTTTTGTAAATTTAGATTTAATATCAACAAATATTATCTTAATTGACAGTGATCACTTTTTTATGGTAGAGATAAAGGGATGTGAAGTAATTTTCTATTCATTCAACTGTTAGCCTCCTTTTAAACCACAAAAAAGAAAAAAAAGAAAAAGAAAAAGGAATTTAATGACGACATTTTTTCCCCGTAAATAATTAATGCGGAAAAGAGCTGGTGTCACGACGCCGTTTCAGTGTTTTTTTTTTTTTTCCAAGGGAATAACAAAAACATGTTCTTTTTTTAATAAAATCCAAAAACCCTACCTGTTCTTCGCAGAACGAACACTCCGCCTCAGAACTCTACCTCCTCCATTTGTCGCCGTCGGACGACGCTCCGTCCACCGTCGCCGGCGATTCACCCATTCCGAGAGCTTCAACCTCTTCTTGGATTACTCCAACAGGGGATCAGATGTAGGTTGAATTTTTTGATTTAGGGTTGCATAGATGATTTAAGTTCGGGCTATGATTTATGATAAGCTTTACCAGGCTTTATTTTCCTTAATTAATTTTTTTTCTTCAATACATTATTTAGGTTGAATAACGGTTGTTTTTCATCGATGCTTCCTGCAGAAAACCTTGTGTACTCAGCAGGAAACTTGTGTTCAAGCTTCCAATGTCGACTGGGCCTGGACTTGAGTCACTTGTAGATCGTATGCTACTGTCTACTCTTATTCTGAACCATATTGTCCTTTAATTTGCTTTTTTTTTTTCCCTTTATATATGCTACGTGTTATTGAGGCCATTGGGGTGTTATCATTTCTAATTTGTTTTCCTGGCAACTTTTGTTTTCAGAAACAATCTCAATTATAACAAATGATGGGCGAAATATAGTGGTGAGTTGCATAAATTATTCATTTGGAACATATGTTTGATTGAATTGATCCCTTGTTGCAGTGGCTTACTTGATTTTCCATTCAGGGAATCTTGAAAGGTTTCGACCAGGCTACAAATATAATCCTTGATGAATCCCATGAACGGGTTTATTCTACAAAGGTTCGAATTAAATTCTATTAGACGCAATCAATACCTGGCTTACAGTTGTTCCTTTCTTTCACTGTTCAGATTCAGTACTCCTGATCTTTTCAGGTAAGGAGTTCTTTTGATGTATATTCAATTTAGCATGGATATTTGAATTAGAGAAATAGAGGGAAATATCTATGTTCAGTTGTTTACCTTGTGTGTGTGTTTTTTTATTTTTTTTAGGGGGGGGGGGGGGGGGGTGTGCAGAAGTGTAATACCAATATTTCTGTGATGGTAAACGCCCACTTTAATATATGGCACGCATTGCTGGGGAATTTATGAGATGTGTATGTTAAGATAGATCTATTTTAAAAACTGTGACTTTTTAGGATTATAGATGGAAGAGATTCTGATGAGTTAGGGGTTGCTTAGATCAAGAGCAAGATGATCCAATTTCATGGAAGGTAGTCTGATCATGTGCGGATATTATGAGATTTGGGAGTGGGTTGATCTGTTTAGGAGGAGATATGAAGTCTAGATTTATAAGTACTTGGCTGCAAGTGACATGAATGGACATTAATATCAGGGAGGTGGAGGAGCCCATAGCTTAAATAGGATGAATAACATAAAAATATTCATCTCGACAACCCGATGTATGGCCTTTTTTTGGCTTCGACTTGGCAATCCCTAACTCTTGTGATTAAGGGGTTTGGTTTTTTTTTTTTTTTTTTTTTCCCAATGTAAGTTTTTACTGGGTTTTATGTAGCCAAAACCGAACTCTTGGGATTGGGGCATCCTTTGTTGCTGTCATTGTTGTGAATTGGTTGTCTTTGATTCTACCTATTTGGATAGTATTGTGTCAATTGAGGATTTCTGGTGACAAGGATGTGAGGACTTTTGGAGCTGCAATGACTTCATGGTTTATCATCTAAATATCTATACTTCTAGAAAGGGTGATCTCCTGTTGCTTGCCTTAAAGTTTGGAGGCTTGGGCAGCTTTTTTGGTGAGTATGCTGGGCTGGTGAACTTCATTGAAACCAATGACATCGGCATACTACCATAATTTTATTTAATATATACTTATGTCTAAAGTTATAAGAGAAATTGAAACAGTTTTTTATATACATATAATATTCCTGTAAACAACTGTAACTTTTTTATTCAAAGAGATTCCCCTGTATTAACATATGTTGTTTGATTTTGCCTGGTTGGCCAGATCACCATGTCCATCCCAACCCACTCTAAACCAGTTTTGGACCCTGATCTGACTGTCCATGTGAACAGGCCCAGTCAAACACGGCCAACTGGGTGGTCTGGTCTGAATTTAAAACCTTGATTTTCCTGGTCTTGTAATTTTCAAAACCATCCTTTGATTGTATTTATAACAAATTAAGTGATCCTTTGTCAGTAAGGGTACAAATGTTATTACAAACTTGAGAAACAACTTGTTGAATTCCCACTTCTCATGTTTTCACCGTCATTTCCACACTGCATGGAAACAGTAGCTTACAACCCTGTTTAATAGGGGTTCTAACGATTTTGGCTACATATGTTAAATTCAAATAATTCAGAAAGGGAAAACACTCAACATCCGCAGAGGCCGGTTGATTCTATAGTTCATTTAATATGCGATCTGTACCTCAAAAAAAATTGCTGGCAGTGAAGTAGGCACAGGTATCAATGTCTAAGCCCACATCAAGGAGAAAATATGCCTCTGAAGCATCTGGTAGCAACAGGAGGAGGAAAGTTTGCAGAAAAGACAATTCTCTTCTATTACATTAGCATTTTCTATTCTGTCAGTATTAGTTAGTTATCTTGGCTGGCTCTAATCCTTAACGTGTGATGAAGACTTAATTTTATCTTTTGAAAGTGTGAGACACTGAACATGTCTCCCTTGAAACTCATTTTTCTCTGAGAAGGTGTAGGGTCTTCAGATTATAACATGAAGACTTGTTGAAATTTCATTTCTAGTCCACTTCTTTTTGCATGATTGTTTGGGGTGGGGGTATTTCTTAGATTATTGATTTGACTCTCCATAGAATGAAATAAGATTACCTTATAATTTCACACAAAGGTTTAAATGGTATTTCTGACTGTTCAATTAGTTGTTTCGTCATGCATTTGATGCTATCAAATTTCAGCACGAACTGTGTTGGCCAATGAAGTTGAAGAACTTATTTTTCTGGCATACATGCACGGACTGCTGTCAATGTTGCCCTTCTATTTTCGGTTTCTTACCCGTGTGCTGGCATTTATTTTGTTCTGCAGGAGGGTGTTCAGCAACTTGTGTTGGGATTGTACATTATAAGGGGCGACAACATGTATATTTTTTCTCCTCAAAACATTCACTTATGCAATTCATTATAAACCCTAATTTATCCAACTCTTCTTGCCTACGCAGAAGCATTGTGGGTGAACTGGATGAGGAACTGGATTCGAGTTTGGATTTGTCAAAACTGAGAGCTCATCCCCTGAAGCCTGTCATCCACTGAATGAGATCTTCAATTCTCATAATGAGGCGGTTCCAATGGTTTTGTAGTAAAATCTGTTCTTAAATCAGTACACTATTTTTATTTTCTCCCAAAAAACTTAAGATGGAAAGATAGTGTATCTTGCATGTGTTTTTCTTGCTCCCCCCCCCCCCCCCTCCTGTATTGATTGGAACATATGGCTGCAATCTTGCACATAGCCGATGCTTTTGTGCGAGGGTGAGGGAGACCTTTATCTAATGAGCTACTTGTTGCTTATTTATCTGATTTAAGTGATTAGTGAAAATTATTTTTCCTGTGACAGGGAGGATAAGGACCGATAATTTTGAGAGCATTTGTCAATCGGTGAAGGGTTGTGCAAGTCGCGGGAAAAATAAGAATTTCTTTTTTGGCCAAAGTTTGTGGGACCTCGGTTTGACATTATTTTAAGTCCATTTTTTTGTGAATTTTAGTCGGTTAATTTTCTTATAATTTCATTATGTATAGTATTGATTTAAGTTGGAATGGAGCCCCGGGCGTACACCTACACCGGCTACTTTGGGACGCCCCCTTTGTTGAGCGAGTTGACCAAGCTGCGGCGGCCGTCATATAGTCGAGGATTGTGGGATCCCACACGCTCGCAGCCGCCGCACCCTACTCGAACCATGGATCCCCCTCCCCCACCATTGTCTTCTACCAAGCTTCGGATTCTGCACCGAGTAATTTGAGAGCATGACTACTCTCGAAAAGTATGTATGTATAGTGTGATCATCCTGAATTATGCGATGATGATCAAGCATGAACGATTGTTTCGATAAAATGATGAACTTCTTTGCATGGAGAATGCTTAATCATAACCGAAATGGAAAAAATAAAAAAAATTAAAAAATAAAGAGTAATCATGAAAGAAAAATAAAATTTCGACGAAGCAAGATATTTAATTTTATAATATGGCAATAGAAGACACAGAATTAAACCGTATGACATACTAAATTGATCAAGCTAATATTTTGTTGTATACATCGAAAGCAAGATCAAATTAATATGAATGAGCTAAATAGTTGCCGTCCTCAAAGTCAGTAACAACCCTCAAAGTTTGAGACCATCAAATACATATATATATATTAACAAGAAAATAATTAATAGTGATTTAAAATTTTTATAAGTCTTAATCTAAAAGATAAAGGCACCCTAGAGATCGTGAAGTTACATGAAAACAAGTAAGCTTGCTGATTATTTCTTGCGGATTCAATCTCTGTGAATAAAATTTATTGATTTTAATCTATTAAGTTATTTATTGGACGAGTAGAGGATAAGCGTCAAAAAGGATATGGAGAAGAACTCGTCTCAATTTTTTTTTGAGAATTCTTTTGTTTCTAAAATATAGTCCGGCCTTAATTGAGCGGATAAGAAATTGAACAATCCTAACCTCTCCTTCCTCCATTTCTATTTTTATTTTACTATTTTTTTCGATTTAAATTCTAATTTCATAAATTCATTAACTTTTTGAAGCCCTTTTGTTTTATTTTCCTTCCCTTCCGAAATCCTTTTTCTGTTGAGATTTTTTTTTTCCCTGGGATCAGAACCTGAATTCTGAAAAACTAGGGATACTGTTGCTTGAAACCCTCGCCACAGATTGGAATTTGCTGTTTGGGGTGCACGAATCGAGCGAATCCAAAGGTACGCATTTGATATTGTTTGACAATTTCGACGTTACTTTCATCAAAATCGCCAATTGCTAGGTTTTACAAGTTCTGGAAAAAGATAAAAGAGGTATAGAAATTCAGTTATGCCCATGTTCCTTAATTCCGAATGCTGAAAACAGCCATCTCAATTGTCGTCGATCTCTCTCTGTAACCCTAATTTTCAATTTCTGGTGTCTAATTCCTTTCCCACTATTGACGATCATCTGATAATTACATAGAGTTTTGCTTTTGTGCTGTATTGGATGTTTAGATTTCAAGAATATTGTTCTGAAATAGGGATTATGTATCTCAGTTCCCCCGCTCAACTGCTACTGATCTCGTTCCACCCTATTTTTATTTTGGGTTCCAAGGTTGCTGAAATATAAATTGTTTTTTGATTATCCATTTGGTTTCTTGAAAAATGTATACTAAAAGGGTAATGTTGTAAATCAAACGGATTCTGACTTCTTTTGCAATCCAGTTCTAATTGGATTCGGTAGTATTATTTCAGTCAGAGCAAATAGCTTTTTCGATCCTGTAAATTCAACATATTCAGTCTTCAGCACTTAAAATCGAGTGCTAAGTTTGTTGTTGTTATATGGTTTGTATGGTTTTACTAGATTGATCTTTACAAGGTAAACGAAGAGTGAATTTTGTTCCAATTGATGGATTAGTTTTCTCCCACGTTCTTGTATTTTTTTTTACAGTTTACTTTGTATCATGTACAAAATCTCTTCTCTTAACAAATTTCTTGTTTTAACTGAAAATTGAAACTAATTATTGTTTCCAAGTCATGGGTTAGACAAGGCATAAACCAATTTTTATTGAAGATGCCATTTTTCTTTCTTTTGACGTTAAAAGTACCTTTTTTTTAATCTTCGTATTCATTATCTGCCGAAGTACCATATAGGCTTTTGAAAATATGGTTAGTTACTATTCAGCATATGCTTGCTCAGATGGCATTGCAGGACAGTTTAAATAGGTTCAAGAAACAGCAAGAGAAGTGCCAGTCAACCCTAACAAGCATAGCGGCCAAGGGAGGATCCTCTAAGGCCAAAACACAACAAAAGGCTGCACCTGCAGGTGCGTTGAAATCTTCTGCTCCTGCAGTTAAATTCTCCAATGATACCGAGAGGCTTCAACACATTAAGAATATAAGGAAAGCCCCTGTTGGAGCTCAGATCAAGCGCGTTATAGATCTGCTACGGCAGGTGCATACTTTTCTCAAGATAATTATGTGATGACTACTGTAATACAATTTAGCATAGTCATCACTCTATTAACTTTGATGACAGCATTGGATCTCACATTATACTTTACTGTCTTCTGGTGTGAAAGTTGTTTTGAGTTCTATGGTTATGCTTGCACATTGCAATTTATTATTTAGAGTGTGTTACTGCCTGCTGAGCATGACAAACTCTTGAATTGGCATCGTCAATGGCCTTTTTTTGGCCATGTCTTACATTTTTCCTCTTCTTCAACTGATGCTTTAGCAGTTTAGTTAATTGCAAAGCTACCTGGCGTTGGTCACATTTGCTTACTATAATTGAACATGAAATATTTAATAATGGTGCCCCTAAAGATGTGTGGTTAATGTTGCTTAAATTTATTGAAGTGGATGCGAAGTGGAAACAAAAGGAATCATTTTTCGCCTTGCATTTATTAAAATATAACTGTGTTTTCCATGTTCAGATAGATTTGGTTTAAAGTCATGAATAAATAAAATAAATATTAATTGCACCCAAGTCCCAAACTGAGTGAACTTATACAAAATTGTAAAAGCTAAAACCCTTCTCTTTTTTCTTTGTGATATGTCAACACCCATGAGATTTCTGCTGTTATCAAGATAGATTTAGTATCCCCTGATCTATTTTCTTTTGCATTTTTGTAGAAGAGGGAAGGGTGGACTGTAGAGCAGATAAATGAAGCCTGTTATGTTGATGCAAATGCAAACAAAGCTGTCTTTGATAGTTTGAGAAATAACCTTAAAGTGCACTATGATGGGACTCACTTCTTTTACAAGGTACTTTTGTGATCATAGAGTGACGAGGACAATTATTGTAGTGTTGTCATTTCCTGTACACCCTTGATTTTTGTTGACCAAAGAATTGTTTTTGATTTATTACAGTCAAAGCATGATGCGAAGGACAGAGACCAATTACTCATAATAATTCGGAAACATATTGAGGGTATTGCTGTCATTGATCTCAAGGATGCATACCCAACTGTGATGGAGGATTTGCAGGTTTGTGTATTCACCATTGAATAATATTTTTACATTTACAACGAAATGCTTGAAAACAAATTCATCTTCCCTGAAACCCTTCTACTCTTTTTTCCTCCTTTCTTAATGATTGTCGACTACAGGGGCTTTGGCCTTCTGTTATTATAAAAAAAAAAGGATTTGACAATCGATGGAATGTGTATATGTATGTTTTGCAGGACAGAATTTTAAGGTCTCTAGGGATATCAGGATTAATAGCTTTGGATTTGGAAATTTCATTGTTAATGTAGAGTGTGGCATTGGGGAAGGTAGCCTTAGCAGTTCTGAAGGCCTCCAAGGATATTAAAAAATAATAATATTGGATCTTTAAAATGTCACTGTTCAAGGAGAGTTTGTGCATAACTCGTCTTTGCAAGTTGAAAAGCGACAAGAGAAGAAATAAAATGCGAGTAGTTCACTTTTCTTTGATTGGTTCAAGAAAATAGGAATATATATGGATAGTACGTAAATTATGTGTGTGTGTGTGTATACATATGTATATCTATATATATGTAAGGTAAATAATTGGTTAACCTTTAATCGACTCTCCCTCTTAATCATAAATCGAATGTGCACAAGACATGGTGAATATCATGGTCATCATGATTGTGGATTGCGACTAAATATGTGGAACTGAAACAGGAACACAGAACATAGGCTAGGATGGATGTGATAGGTTTAGGTAGGCTCCTATTTTGTTCTAGGATGAAAGATAATTTGCTCAAATTTTTTTGTTTTTGTTTTTGGAAAGCCTTATTGAAATCCTTGATTTTACTAGCCTAAAACTTAGTTCATTTCTAGGAGCCGCCATCCACTTCTTTAGACTCTGGATCTTTGGAATCTGTGATTTGCTAGGGTTGGCAGAGTAAAAGACGTAACATTTTACTGTATGTTTGAAGCACTCTCAAAGTTCCGGCTGAATTCTTCTCTCTCATTTTTTATGTTGCAATTGTTTTGTTAGGCCTTGAAAGCAGCAGGGAAGATTTGGCTGCTGGCCAACTTCGACTCACAGGAAGACATTGCGTACCCTAATGACCCAAAAATGGTCATCAAGGTGGATGATGACCTTAAACAGCTCTTCCGAGGGATCGAACTGCCACTCGACATGCTTGATATAGAGAAGGATCTCCAGAAGACTGGCATGAAACCCGCTACCAACACCGCAAAGAGGAGTGCTGCAGCCCAGTTTCAGGACATGTCGGCCAAACCCAAGATGAAAAGCAAGACTAAAGAGATCAACAAGAGGACTAAGCTTACCAATCACCATCTTCCTGAGCTTTTCCAGCACCTCAAAGGTCCTGATAAATGAACTTGAAGACTTAACCATGGCTTGGGGATTGATGGTGCGCATCGTTCTTTGCTATTTACTCGGGGATCGGTTCATGGGCGTCATTTATAGCAAGTGCTTTAGTATAGACACCACCACCCCCAAGCGTTCGCTTCGTGCACGCTGTTACCACCAGCGTTATTCTTACAGTTGATTGAAGAGCTATTCTGTACAACCTGAACGGATGGCAAGAATGTTTGTTTTCGGGTTTTGCTGGGAAATTTTAAACGAAACCAACATTAATCGAAGAACTGAATGGATGCAACACATCTCAATTCTGTAAATAACTGACATAACAAGTGTAAAGTAAAGTTGTGTTCATTTTCGTTCATTGAATTTGGTGATCTCGATATGTTAAAGAGTGAAAAATGTTATTTGGGCCTTAAGATTGGGCCTGGAGGTTTGGAACAAAAATTGGGCCATTTTTTCCTTAATATTTGGGGGCCCAAACATCATTTAGTGAAAAAGAAAAAAGAAAAAGAAAAAGAAAAAGAAAAAGGAGAAAAGCTCGCGAAACGACTTCGAAAAGGAAACGGGAGACGAGCCGACCTTCTCTTAGATCATCTTCTCTTCGACTCACCCTAGGAACCCTAGAAGACGATTTCGACCACACGATCACCAGACGAACTTCGGCTTTCAATTTGTAAGTTTCAATTCCAGTATTTCGAGTCTCTGAGCCTGATTGGCGTGGATTTTTATTTTTTTACTTTGTAGCTTCAATTTCAATAATTCCTCCTCTCTCTCTTGATTGGCATGAGATGTTTTTGTTTTTCAACTTCAACTCCAAAGGTTTGGATTGAGAGACTGGATTTAAGCCCTTGGAGGGCTTTATAAACTTTTTAAATATTGACTATGTCTTTGGTGTATTTGTGTTGTTGGACTGCTTATCCTGTCTTGGGCTATATGTGTAGTTGCTCTATGAGTCATGTCTAGTATGCCTATTATTAATTTTAATTATTTCTTAATTGGTTCTTGAATCTTAGAGTTTGCTGGGATTCGGGATTTATGGTTCCAAAAATTGGCAGAACGATCCACGATTCGATAGCCATGGTCATGTAGACCGTCTCTTTTCTCTTCTTGACAAATTTCTTGTTTAGACTGAAAATTGGAACGAGTTCTGTTTCCGAATCATGGGTTTAGACAAGACATAAACTTAGTTCACTGAAGGCACTGTTTTCTTTGTTTATGACTTTAAAAACTTTTTGGCTTCTCTTCTTATACATTATCTGCTAAAGTGCCATAGGATTTGACAAATTTGGTTACTTACTATTTGGCAAATGCTTGCTCAGATGGCATTGCAAGAAAGTTTAAATAGATTTAAGAAGCAGCAAGAGAAGTGCCAGTCAACCCTAACAAGCATAGCGGCTAAGACAGGACCCTCTAAGGCCCAAGCAACGCAGAAAGCTGCACCCGTGGGTGCACTGAAACCTCCTGTTCCTGCAGTTAAATTCTCCAACGATACTGAGAGGCTTCAACACATTAACAGTATAAGGAAAGCCCCCGTTGGAGCTCAGATCAAGCGTGTTATAGATCTGCTATTAGAGGTGCAAACTTTTCTCTAAACAATTATGTGATGACTAGTGCAATACAACTTTTTATTTCATCTGCAACTACGCAAATCCACAGAAAGCTGGTTGTGTATGTGTGTGCGCGTGCTTGTGTATATTTTACAGAATTCTATAAATAAATGTTATGATGGAAATTTGTATTTAAATTGGAGCATGGAAATCAATTGAGAATTCAGTATTTATGTTGTAAAAAATCTGTCTACTTGACATATCTAAATTTCAATTTTCAAGAAAAACGGTAGGGATCTTGTCACCCATAATAAGAACATGATAAACATTTATGTGCTTTCATTTATGAACATAGGTACATAGCATAGATGAAGAAGCTTGACCTAACATGTTGGTATTTATCCCTTGAAACCCAATCTTTTGCATCAGCTTAGTCATCACTAACTTGAGGCTTGGCATAGGGTAAATAAGATAGGACTTGGATCTAAGGGTAGGTATAAGCTAGATAGGATTTTCATGGAACTTCTTAGTAATATTATTGAAATTATACCAGCGTTGGATCTTACACTATTGTTTACTGCCTTGTAATGTGAAAGATATTTTTATTTTTCTGTTTATGCTTGCATACATATAGTTGGCAACTTGCTGTTTAGAGTGTGGTTCTGCTTTCTGAGCTTGATAAACTCTAGAATTGATATCATCAATGTGGCTTTTGTCTTATCATTCTTCTTTTTCTTTAACTGATGCTCTAACGAGATAGGTTAATTCTGAAGCTACCTGCCATCACATTTGTTTAATATAATTAAACGTGGATTTCTAAAAAAAAATGATGGCCCGAAAGACATGTTGTCTTGTTGTTCTATATGTTACTTAATGTTCATTCATGTGGATCTATTGAAGAGGATGGCAATGCGGTAATAAAAGCAATCATTTTTTGCCTTTTATTTTTAAAAATATAACAAGGTTTTCTTCATTTTTTGATGGAGTTGATAAACTCTGAGCATCAATGACTTTTTTAGCCATGTAGTATCATTCTTCTTCTTATTCAATTGATGCTCTAGCGGTATAGTTAATTGTAAATTAAGCATGATTTTTTTTTTAAATGCTGGCCTGAAAGGCATGCTGTTTTTGTTGTTGTATATGCTGTTTAATGTACATCCATTCATGGGGATCAATTAAAAGAGGATGGTGATGTGATAATAAAAAGCACATTCTTCACCTTTTATTTTTTAAAAATATAACAGTGTTTTCTTCATTATCTTATGGAGTGAGTTGGTAGTCATGAGTAATTACATGTTAGTTGCGCCCTAGTCCCAAACACGGTGAACTTATACAAAATTATAAAAGCCCAAGCCCTACTCTTCTTTCTTTGTATGATATCAACACCCATAAAAAATTTGCTGTTATGAAGATAGATTCAGTATATCCTGATATATTATTCTCTTTGCATTTTTGTAGACAAGACAAGCCTTGACCGCAGAGCAAATAAATGAAGCCTGTTATGTTGATACAAAGGCAAACAAAGCTGTCTTTGATAGTTTGAGAAATAATCTTAAAGTGCACTATGATGGGAGGCGCTTCTCTTACAAGGTACTTAATACGATCATGAGTGACATGAGGATGGTTATTTGTAGTGTTGCCATTTCCTATATACCATTGAATTTTGTTTACCAATGAATCGTTTTTGATTTATTACAGTCCAAGCATGATCTGAAAGACAAAGATCAATTACTCTATTTAATTCGGAAACATACAGAGGGTATTGCTGTCATTGATCTCAAGGATGCATACCCAAATGTTATGGAGGACTTGCAGGTTTGTGTATTGACTACTGAATGCTATTTTTACACTTAAATATTGTTATCAAAGAAATACTCAAACATAATTCCACTTTACCTCCTCATACCGATAAATCTTTTTACTCTGTTTCCTCTGATCTTAAGTCAATTGCTGGATTTTGAAGTCAAATGCCTCGAGTGGATGTTTTGAACTGCAAACTTTTGGGGAGGAGGGAGGGGAGGGGAGGGGAATACCCAGAGAGGCAGCCTCCTCGTTTATTGGCATTGCCTTCTACAAGATTATAAAATATAATAACTTTTGGTTTTAAAAATGCCATTGTTAAGGGAGAGTGTGGGATTGGTGAAGCTAGCCAACCACTTCTAAAGGTCTCTAAGTATGATAAAAAAGCATAATATTGGATTTTAAAAATGTTGCCATTCAGGGGGAGTTTATGCATTCGCAAGTTGAAAACATGAAAAGAAGAAAGAAGTATTTTCTTCTCTTTGGTTGGTTCTAGAATAAAAAACCTTTTATTTGACTTGTCACTATCTTTTCATGTTTCTTAAACATAAATCATATGTGCACGAGACAAATGGTCCATCTCCAGATTATCCAGGATGTTGCTCAGCAGGCCACCTGGAGCTGGAATTGGGAAGGCAAAATCATAGATTAGCAGGTCAAGGGAGTAAAATGAAATATTAATGTAATGGAAATTGGATTCAAATAAATGGATAAAGTCTCGTTAATTATACATTTTGAATGTAAATAAACGGATAAAGTCTCATCAATTATACGTTTTGATGAGGCTTCTTTGGACTTGAAAACAGTGGAAGAGGGAAAGGGGAAAACGTGGAAAGAATTCATTTCTTCTTGTTAAGGAGAGATTTTACATATTATTTACATATTATTTTTCGTAATCTTTAATTATATGTGCAAGCCAGATATGCCATATCTTGGCTAGTGTCCATTAGAGTTTGGGTGATGTATAATATGAGTGAAAGGAAAATCTGATGGAAAATGATGACATGAGTTGCGAAAGCAAATAACTACCTTTTCCTTGATGAACCATCATGGAAAAGTTGGGATTGAGTTTTAACTGTAAACTCAGACATTTTATACGTTGCTCATCCCATTACTTTGCTTTAGGATTTGAATGGCACAATGTCTTTCTTGTATCTCTCCTTTCCCAATTTTGTTGATCTCCTCGAGACATTTACCGCACCTTAAATAACAAATCTTTCTCATCCTGTTATGCTTTTATGTTCAATTAATTTTTTAGGCCTTGAAAGCAGCAGGTAGGATTTGGCTGCTGGCCAACTTCGATTCACAGGAAGACATCGCGTACCCGAATGACCCAAGAATGGTCATCAAGGTGGATGACGACCTTAAACAGCTCTTCCGAGGAATCGAACTGCCACGTGATATGCTTGATATAGAGAAGGATCTCCAGAAGAACGGCATGAAGCCCGCAACCAACACTGCAAAGAGGAGAGCTGCAGCCCAAGTTCACGGCATTTCCCCGAAACCCAAGACCAAGAGCAAGAGTAAAGAGATCAACAAGAGGACTAAGCTTACCAATGCCCATCTTCCCGAGCTTTTCCAGACCCTTAAAGGCCCTGATAAGTGAACTTTGATATACTTAACCAGTGGATTGGGGATCGGTGGTGCACGCATTGTACTTCGCTAGTTGCATGGAGATATCTTTGTGGCATTCTTGTCACAGTAACCCCCACCCTCCCCCTGTTATGTTTGTATGTTGATACCACCATTGTATGTAGTTCAATACATTTCTGAAGTGGATTACATTCAACCTCTCTATGATTTAACAGAGTTGTGGAGAATCTCTTAAAGCTTTTGAAATCACAAACATAATCACATAAAATAGGTTGTTATCACAATGATGTTGTAATCTTTACACATTAGCTTTTTACTGACTTCTTACCCAATAAGAAAAGGGAAATTGTCTGAAACCCTTTATAGAGTTTGGGTAATTATTAAAAAAAAAATTATAGTTTTAAATTTTTTATCTGAAAAATAAATTATTTTATATAAAAATAAAATAAAATGGGATTGCCTCTCTCGTTTATGACCTCTGAATTCGTATTTTAATTGAAAAATATAATTTATTAAAATTATAATAATTTACTTTTCTTTTTTTCTTAATTTTTATATTTTATTTTTTTTAAATAATTTTTTATTATTAATTTGGATGAAATTGAATAGTAGGGACTTATCGAGTTAATTTTACAAGTTATAAGGTACGATAAAAAAAAATTAAAACTATATGAAATCTCTTCAATAATTACCTTAAATTAAAAAAATTTATCCAACATCAATTGAATTGTAATGTTTAACATTAGTTTTATGGATTTTACTGATCGGTGATCGATAATTTAATAAAATAAAATAAGGTATATTGACATATCTTCCAGATACATCATGAGAGAGGTTGGTGTGGCACCCTACAAGCCCCTCTCCAACATATATTATATATCAAAAATAAAGTTACCTTCTCACCATAAAGAAAAATAATAATGATACCTTGCAATTTTAGTAACATCTGAAAATTCGTCGATAAACAACACGTATTCGTGCATATTATTTCTCTTTCGCCATTTTAGGTCTGGTGCTTGTTTGTGAGTTCTCTCTCTCCCCCCTCCCTCTCTCTCTCTCTCTCTGCCTGCAGATCAAGCCCTAGGGCTCCATTGAAGACATTTGGTAATCACTACTTCCTCGTTTTCCATGTAAATCAGGATCTGCAGCTTTGTTGATTTGCAGAGTTTGTATGTTTCCCCTTAAATGAGCTTTTGTCCCGCTCCTGATATCGAATTCCGCTTTTTCCCCATACTAAATCTTCCTCCTTTAGCAATTTTTATCGTTTCATAGTTTTTTTAAAATAAAAGTCTTCTAATCTTTGCAGGATCTCCCATCGCAACGGATACTAGGCTATTCAATCAAGGTAGTCTCTTCAATTGGTCCCTCAAATTGCGATTTCTTTTTTGTTGAATGCAGTTTTTTTTGTTAAATTTACTAGAAATTGTTTAATATTTTCTTGTGTGTTGCTTGGATTTTGTTACAACTATGGAACTAAATGAAACTGTAAAAACCGCAATCCTTGGTTCTTCTGAATATTATTATTATATACTTCATTGTATGATTGGAATTTGATATATGTATTTTTGTATCTATGTCTACATATACAAAATGTTTTGTATACTGGTTCCTATATTGGTCACTTCCGAAATTGCTCATTGGTCCTCAGATATTTAAAATCCTCTTTGGTTTCCCTTTGGTTTCTAGATGTCATCATATGAGAATGTTGTCGGTGGAAAGCTGAAGTTGAAGGGCAAAGCCCTAGATGTAAAGGCTGGGGGAGTCAAAAAGAAAAAGAAACAAAAGAAGCATCATGAGGAATTATCTCATGCCATAGAGAGTGATCTTTCCACGGGTAGGTTTATGTGATTACTGATTTTGGGTGGCATATTTCTTTCCTTCATGTATATTGAATTCTATTTGTAATTATATGTCTGTTGTTTTTGCTACTGCAAACTTTAACGAAAGTATTATTAGATTGTTTCTTCCCTCACAAGGGTGAACCTAAGGATGGCCAAATTGTTAGTAAACCTAAGGATGGCCACATTATTAGCATACTTATGCAAACAACTTTGTTGAATGTGAAAGGATTATTACAGCCGCAGCATTACTTGCAGTCCACATGCTTTGTTTTAGTTATCTTTAGTTTACATTTGCTCCTCATTTTTCTTTCATGTGTGATAGCACAAAATTAGTTAGGGTAGAACATATGGTGAGCGACTAAGGGGATAATTAGTGAAAGATGACTGTGAAGCTGTGGATAGACAGAATGTAAAGCAAGGGATATTGACTGTTTCTTGTTTAATAAAATACCTTGTTTTTGTACTGAAAGGAATTATGGTACCTTTTTAAAAGAAAAATAGCAATATCTGGCAGGTATTTTACAAAATTCAAATGTCGCTGTGTTTGAATCCCTTAATGCCTTAGGATTTTGAGATTCGAGGAAGATTTAACCCCAAAAGCTGATCTGAAGGTTCTGGAATTTTGTGCACAAGATAAAAGACAAAATATTAAATGTGATTTGTTCACGAGGAAATCTAAGTATTCAGTGATACCATTTCCTGTGGTTATGCTTAGGAAGCATTTGTGAGCCTGAAAAGTACATAGGTAGGCCAATCTATGGAACAAGTCCCAAAAGAAGAAAGATGTGCCTTCAAAACACCTCAGGCTTTTATGCATCTCAAACACATGGCACTGCTTTATATCATTATGATTAGAAGTGTTTTCCATCAGAGGACCCCTATCTGCCACCCCGGGAACTTCAAGGCTTCAAAGCTAGCAAGTTCTATCCCTACTTTGTATGTGGTTTGGAAGCTCAAGAGCGTCAAGTCTTGTGACCAACTCTTCACTGATCCACTCGTGTATTTCTCGATTTTTTGTGATTAAGTTCCATTCCCATGAAGATCATACCAATTCCAATTAATTACTCTAACACACTATGGACTCCACGAATCAAGTTGTAGTTTGCAAGATGAATCTTTATGTTAAAGTTATTTGCCCACAAGCACAGAAATCATTGTTGCTTCATACCGCTATTGGGGTCAATCTTCTTACCGGTGAACTAAAACCTATATCTGTTATTGGGACTATTATATTTTCCTTTGCAATACACGGCAAACAGGATGTAACAGTTGCGATTAACATTCACTTAGAGCTAGTTTAGAGGAGCTTAATTTTGAGCTTACCTATTGCAAAGCTCTTTATGACAAAAGAAGGTGTTCTTGTAAATTTTTTGAAAGGCAATCTGAAAACCCTGAACATGCCTATGAAAGCTGGAAAACAACTTTTTTAGATAAGTTACAATTTAGAGCTTATTTGAAAAGCCGTTTTCTGCCTCACAAAGCGCCAGAAGTTGCTTATCATAAGCTCTCCCTAGCTGCCCTTTAGGATCCTTGTTACTCTGCAATTCTTTGAATTGCTGATTATATATATTGGGAATATGATATCAAACTGGGAGAGATTGCAGCCTTTTCAGAAGTGGTGCCGTCTTTGTTTGTTTCAATTCAGATCGGTTCCTTTATTGTGAAACCTTTATATGTTTCTGTAATCTTCACATTGGTTCTGCTTATTTTCAGATGGGAAACTATCAGCTGAACATGTTGAGGACACAAATGAGACCAACAAAGATGGCGAAAAAGAACGGGTTGCTTCTTGTGACGATCATCTCACCCCAGCTGAGAGACGGTACATTGAGCAGAGGGAAAGAATAGATGTGCATAAGCTGGCTAAGACTGCGAACAAGTCACACCGGGATCGGATTCAGGATTTTAATCAGTATCTGGCAAATCTAAGCGAGCATTATGATATCCCAAAAGTTGGGCCTGGCTAATTCACCCTTCCCAGTTTGTGTGTTGCTGGTGCTGCTCTACATGTTAAGTGTATATTGGGATAGTCTGGACCTCCTTAGGGGAAATGCCTTGCAAGCATTTGGTATATGCCCTTTTCCTAAGATGGATGTGGTAGCTTTTCAGTGCTGGGTTTCAAGTTCACTTGTCTCATCTACGGTAACATGATAAAAGACTGCAAGTGATTGTTTGTGATTCCGTTAAGACCAATTGGATTAAGGGGACATTATTTATCATGAGAGTAACGATGTAGGATTTATTTTGACGTAATTGGTGTGCCTTTCTCTTACCTGATGCAGATTCAGTTTATATATCGGTTTGTTTTTTTCATTTCTTTTTCTGCAAGGTTGTTGATCAATTTGTGGCTATACTGTGATGGGGTCGCAAGTTACAGGATGATCAGATCATTCAAAACTGGCGGTCTAATTGTGTGTTGCACAGGGCATGGTAAAAGGTGCATGGTGTTTATCGTGCTTACAAAAATAATGGAGTGGGAGCTCATCAAAGAGTGTTGTAAATTTTAACTGGTTGGTTTGATTATGAAGTGTCTTATTAGCTATATAGCTTCCATTAAAATTCTGTTCTGAGGGCTGGTAAATTTTAACTGGTTAGTTTGATTATGAAGTGTCTTATTAGCCGTATAGCTTCCATTAAAATCCTGTTCTGAGGGGTTGGTATGTGAAACTGAGTAGCATTTTTACATAAACACAAGTGAAAAAATAAATGTGTTTTTGTTCCATTTGACTGAGTTACTGATCCCAAAACAACAAACAGTTTGATCAAACCACGAGACAATGCCTAACTACAATGAACCATAAAGTGACCTACTGTAACCCGAAGCCTAGCAGCCCCTAAACAACACAAATTCAATGCTTTTCAAAACTGATCGATCCTCCTAAATCGAGCACTGCACTTCTTCCACTCGACCCTCTTCTGTTCCAGGCGACGCAAGATCAGGGGGATCGCCGGACCCGGATCTCTCCGTAGCGCGGCCATGAATTCCTCGCCGTGCCTTCCATACATCTGCTGTATCATCACGAGGTTGTGCGCGCTGAAATAGTGTTCGATTCCGTTCTTCTTGTTTACGTAGGTTCCGAGGGTGATTGCGGCGGAGAGTTGGTTGGCCTGCTGGGCGGCGGTGATGAGGTATCGTCCGATCAGGTCCATCTCGTGCCTCTCATCCTCCCACCTCCACATCGCCGCCGCCGCCTCCCGTTTCGCGGTGGCCTGCGCCGTCGGGGTACGCGCCGCTGCGATCCGGCGGAACTCCCTCAGTAGATCAGGGTGATGCCTCAACAGTCGCGCCGCCTTCTTCAGGACGGCGTCGCCCTCCTCCGGGTGCGCGCAGATGGTCTCCAGGAACGACACGTAGAGATGATCTTTCCGCCGGAAACGGTCCCTAAGCTTGTTGACGAACGCGAAGACTCGCTCCAACGAGTCCGTTCTATGACTCCGCCGCTGGGAGTCCGTTTCGCGCCGCCGCGAGTGATAACGGGGAAAGCTGGTTCTGTGGCCGCCGGGGAGGAAGTAGTGAAACCCTGGGATTAGTTTGCCTCGATCTCCCAAAGGATCCATCGCAGCAGTCGCTGTGAATTCGCTGGAAAGAATTGGAGAACCTTGATCCAGTGATGAACCGGGTGGAACGTCGAGATTTCCTCTGGGGATGGACCTCGATTTGGTGGTAATGAACATCTATGGAAACTTGAACCGTAGGGGACCGCAGGAATTTCCTCGGCGTAGGAGGAGAGGGAGAGGGTGACCAAGTGTTCGAGAACGTGGGAATGTAGTTTTGCTTGATTCACTGTGATTAGTTTAAATTTATAGGGGAAAGTGAGAGAGGGACGAGGATGATTGAACTTGCACAAAAAGGAAAGTGTGCGAAAAATGAGAAGTCTGTCCGCACATAAATTCTTGATTAAAAGAATTCCTCTAAAATAGGGAGAGCGAGAAAATAAGAAAATTCACTATCATTTAAAAAAAAAATGGATTCGGGTAGTACAAAATTGAAAAAATGAAGTGACTTGTTAAGAAAAATGGGGAGGGGAAAACTTTTTCTGAAAATAGTTTACGGGATTCATAAAATAAATATTTAAAAATGGATGAGGGTAACAAAAAAATAAAATTAAGTGAGTTGTTAGAAAAATGAGGCGGGGAAATTCAAAAAAAAAAAAGAAATGCGGACGCCGTTGGCGATTTTAATGGGGAAACGACACGTGTCCAGTTTTTGTCGTGAGGAAATTCAAAAAAAAAAAGAAATGCAGATGTCAGTCCGCGATTTTGATGGAGGAACGACATGTGTCCGATTTCTGCAGTGGGGAAATTAAAGAAGAAAAAAAGGAAAACGCGGACGGCAACCGTATTTTTATCTTTCCGCGCCCCGACACACCAATCATCGGTTGTCAGAAGGGATGAGAAAAAAAAATACGGTTACCGATCCACGTTTTTCAAAAAGTAAGGTAAACAGAAAATACCCTGAAAAAGATAGGATACGTTAGGAAACTAATTTTTTTTTATACTACAGTCAGAAAAAAAGGTTTCGTCGCGCTGTGTGCGCTTGTTTGGAGTTGTCTAATAGCAATTTTTGCAAATGTACCATTCAAAAAAAAAAAAAAAAAGTTGTAAATGTAATCAAAAACAAAAAATGAAAAATGAAACCCTCTCTCTCCCTGGGGGCTAATGGCCCGAGGAGTGGGCCTGGGTTCTACTCGGCCCAGTCCAGAACATACTAGTCCGATGTGGACTCGGGGAGTAAAATCGACTCCCAAATACTCAGCGAAACCTGTTTGGGAAGAGAGAAAATTAGTCTGTGAAGGGGAGAAAATTCCGTGCTCAGCAATGGCGGATTACCATTTCGTTTATAAGGACCTGGAGGGAGCTTCGACTCAATGGGACGATATACAGAGGAAGCTAGGGAATCTTCCCCCCAAGCCCGCTCCCTTCAAACCCCCACCCTTCACGCCCGCTCCCGATGAAGATTCAAGATCCAAAGACAAGTCCTGGATCGATGAGAAGACCGAAGAAGAGCTCGAAGATCTCGAGGACGATCCCGATCTCGACGATGATCGGTTCCTCGAGGAGTACAGGTTTTCCTCTTTCATTTTGCTTTCACTTTGTTTATTGATCTGTTTGGATCATAGGAAAGCTGACAAAATGTGTAAAACCCTCCAAATGTATATGTGTGTGTGTGTGTGTGTATGACTACTTGAACGATCAAAAAAAAAAGAAGGAAATTTCAATCAACTGCCGTATACAGCTCTTTATTTCAATATTTCTATCCTTCGTTTGGATTAACCAGGTCTCAGCTAATTAAAGCTGCATGTTTTCCTTTATTTCTCCATTTTATATATGAGCAGCTAATATATCATGGCACTTCTGATTTGTGGAATGAAGTAGTTATTCCAGGGACATGGGAGGAATAGGCAAGTAATCGCTATTCCGTACCCTTGATTGGACCATAGGGAGCTCTAAAGTGGAGCAAATGAAGCAATAGCTATTCCTAAGGAACAGGGGTAGAACAGAATACCTATTGAAACAAACATGACATAAGAGTAAAAAACAATCTATTTTCTCTTCTTCTTTTTTCCTTGTTGTAATTTTGGGCGCAGTTTGTGTTGATAGGAAGAAAAGGCTACTGGAGATGAGTGAAGCTGCCAAGTTATTGAAGTTCGGATCAGTGATTCCTATATCAGGTTCAGATTTTATACGCGAGGTTTCACAAGCTCCCTCAGATGTTTGGGTTGTTGTGATTTTGTATAAGGAAGGGTAATTTATATCCAAACCTTACCACAGTTTTCATTGTTTTCTGCCTATTATTTTTCCCGGATTATGTGTTGCTTGCCCTATACGTGCTTACATGCCTTCGCTGAATTATACGTATGCTTGGAAAATTGATGTCTGTTTTGATTTATGGTAGAATATCGGAATGCAGGACTCCTTCTGCAGTGCTTGGAAGAACTGGCAGCGAGATACCCTGCAACAAAATTTGTAAAAATAATATCGACGGACTGTATTCCTAACTATCCGGATCGCAATTTGCCCACTTTGTTGGTGTACAACAATAGTGCAGTGAAAGCAAATTATGTGGGCATGAATACTTTTGGCCGGAGATGCACTCCTGAAGGTATCTTGTATATGCATCAAACATATCCTGCATTAATTTATCATTCAGTGTTAGAATCTTCATGGTTTGTGCTCAAGTGACTACACCCGATTGAAATGAATTTTTTGATTTATTTTTTATGGGGTTTTACTTTCTTACCTATAGATACTTAGTTATGCCTAGAGTTCTAGGATGAGTGCATATTCTATACTTTGAGCTCTCTTTGGTTTCTTGATTTTCCTGTCTCTGCTTATACATATTGTTAGAGAGGATGGAATCACTTAACACATTGTGTTAAGTGAGCCCCTTTATTTATAATAGACTCGTGGTACACCATAAGTAAGGTGGCATACCCACACACAATACAAACATGCATATACTAACATTAACAGCCCTCCTTAAGCTGAGGCACATATATATTTATCATGTCCAGCTTGTTACAAATAAAATGAATTCGGGTCCCGCCAAAGACTTAGTAAAAATATCAGCTAATTGATCACACGTCCGAACATAAGAAAGAACAATAGTGCCTCGGGAGAGCTCCTGTCGATCAAAGTGACAATTTATCTCAATGTGCTTCGTCCTCTCATAAAAGACAGGATTCAAAGCAATATGAATCACAAAGCTGCTGTCATACCATAATGAAGCAGGCTCACTCATCTCGTACCCTAACTCTTCAAGAAATTGCCGAATTCACATGATTTCTATAGTAGCTGTGGCCATTGCCTGATACTCCGCCTCTGCACTGCTCTTAGCAATGACATCCTGCTTTTTGCTCTTCCAAGACACTAAGTTACCTGTAACAAAGACAACATATCCTGAAGTGGATCTCCTATTGGTGGGATTACCAGCCCAATTTGCATCCGTGTAGCTCTCCATGCGAGAATGCCCATGTGCAGTAAAAGCGATACCTTTGCAGGATTAGCCCGAAGATATCGCAAGATTCTCAACACTGCATCCCAATGCGGTTTCCTCGGAGTAGCCATAAACTGACTCACAATACTAACTGAATAGGCAAGATCAGGCCTAGTCATAGTGGTAACATAATTCAACTTGCCAACAATCCGTCGATGCTTCTCTGGAGAATCAAGCAACTCACCCTGATCAGCCAGGAGCTTCAACCCCAGTTCCATAGGAGATTCTGCTATTCGAGATTGATGCATATTGAACTCAATCAGAATATCCATAACATACTTGTGTTGGGACAGCAAAATACTACCCTTTTTCCAAGCAACCTCCACACCTAAAAAGTATGGCAAATCTCCCAAATCCTTGGTCTCAAAGTGTGCTTGTAAATGATATTTTAAAGCACTAATGCCCTGCTCATCATCTTTAGTAAGAACAATATCATCCACATAGAGGACAAGATAGATGCATCCCATAGAGGTTCGGCGATAGAAAACTGCATGAGCCTTTCTGGGACTGAAGCAACCCAAATTTCTACACCATAGAACTAAAGCAGCCGAACCATGCTCAAGGGGACTGTTTAACTCCATATAATGAGCGCCGAAACTTGCACACTTCCCCCCTGAGCAGCAAACCCAAGTGGCTGCTCCATATACACATCCTCATTGAGATCACCATGAAGAAAAGCATTCGTGATGTCTAACTGGTATAGAGACCAAGAATGCATGGCAACAAGAGACAGTAAACAATGAATAGAGGCCATTTTCGTGACCGAGGAGAATGTCTCGAAGTAATCCAGGCCATAAGTTTGAGCATACCCCTTAGCAACTAGGCGAGCCTTAAGCCGTGCCACCGTACCATCATGGTTGACCTTAACGGCATATACCCAATGACAACCAATAATCGATACAGCCTGTAGAGGATCCACCAGATCCCAAGTGCCGTTGCGTTGTAAAGCTTGCATTTCATCCTCCCATAGCCTGGCGCCAGCCCTCATGCTGGAGTGCAATAGGAACCGATTGGGGAATGGAAATGCTACAAGGTTGGCAAGATTTTGAACCAAAATATCCATAGATAGCCTAAAGTATACTAATCATAATATGTAGCGCCTTTTTCATTCAGAGGAGGATGGGTAAGATGGTGAGACAATCGCTGGCCATGTAAATTCTTGAAAATATTCTTCTTCTATAAGGTATAGGTGGACTTGCCCGTCAAAACTCGTTCGACAAGCTTCTTAGAAATGAGTGTTGGAGTGTGTAATTGAATAGTCCTAGATCTAGGCACACTGGATTGGGGAGTCGTTTCATCTGTGCCCTCAGGACGCACCAAGGGATCAGAAGTGGCCATCGAAATAGATTACTTCAGCCACACCCAGGCAAAACACCAAAAGAGAGAAGAGAGAGAAGGCGAAGGAATCCTAGCTCCAACACATCAATCCGACAGATCCGAATAAAATAAAAGAACCACTCAAACCCTTAGAAAACCATGATGAGAAATTGGGAGAGGCTGTTTGTGAGTGTGGATGGTGTCGGCTAGGGTTTGAGGGCCAGACTGGAGTGGCGGTTGTGGCTGGAGATGGTGGGGCTGTCAGCTAGGGTTAGGCCGAGAGAGAGAGAGAGAGAGGGGCTGTCAGCTGAGGTTAGGGTTAGGGTTAGGTTAAACTGTGAGAGAGAGAGAGAGAGAGAGAGAGAGATTAGGGTTTTCTCAATCATGGCTCTGATACCATGTTAGAGAGAATAAAATCACTTAACATTGTGTTAAGTGAGCCCCTTTATTTATAATAGACTCGCGGTACACCATAAGTAAGGTGGGCATACCCACACACAATACAAGCATACATATACTAACGTTAACACATATATGGTAAAGTGTAAGTGTTTTGGTATCAGCTTTGCAAATTTTGGTTGATGTTTTCACAACGTTCATGTTTGGAATATCATTTGTCATGCTTTCTGAAAATGCTCCTGTGATTTAGTCATAGATGGAAACTGAGAAGGAATATAAAACTTGCTTGGTTTAGATCAGGAAATGCATATTGTTTAGGCAACCATGTGCTATGACTCAAATCCATAGTCAAAACCATTCTGGCTGAAGGTTCGAGAAAGAGCGTGTTTAGTTATTGAAAACATTTTCTGTTTTCCGATAGGCTTAATGCATTCTGGTCAAGTTGATAGAATGGTGCTCAGTTCAAAATATTGGAAATCTTGTTTTCCAGTGATCCACGTTGTAGAACAACTAGAAAAAATATCTTTCAAGTGCTACCTAATATACAGGATAAACATTCAAGTTTGTATACCTAAAAATTTTAACTTCATGTATTGTATGGAAAAGGAAAGCCACATTTTCCCGTTGTTCTCATCTCCGTAGTAGTGCAAAATGAAGTTCCAGCAGGGCAGCACCAAGTTGTTCAAGAACAGTTAGTGCATTTCTTGAATGTTTATTTTTTTTATTTTTTTTTTTTGGAAGAATGCAAATATATATTAACTTCCAAAGAGATTACAACAAAACCAGGGAATACCCGGCCAAACAAAAAGGAGAACACTCTACATGCCCGAGCCAACCAAATGAGCCTAGAACAACCTGGCTAAATGGATAGCACGCAAGATTTGAAACTTAATCTTATCTACAATCAGAGCATAAGAAACATGAGCATCTTCAAAGAGGGAGACATTACGAGCCTCCCAAATGAAGTAGATAACCGCTGCAATGGCAATGCAACTAGCTTTGCCTCTGATTCCCGAGTGCCTACGGCCTTGGGAGAGCCAATAAACAAAGCGCTTCAGTGACGTAAAGTTCCGAGAGAGATGCATCCAATTCTTGATTTCAAACCAAATCTTGCAAGTCAATGGGCAAGAGAAGAACAAATGGTTTCTAGTCTCAGTATCGCGCTTACAAAGGTAGCAGGTGGAACCTCTGTTGAGAAAATCCGCTTTATCAAGAGTACGAAGCTTATCACGAATAGCAAGCCACGAAATAAATGCCCATCTCGGGAAAATGTCAGATTTCCAGATGACCGAGCTCCAGTGACATTTTGGTTTGTTATCCAATAAAAATGAGTATGCCAAGCTTGCTTGAATAGACCGTCCATGCATCCAAGAGGCCATAAGAGAAATGGCATTGGTGACACCACCAGATTTCTTGAATGTTTATTAGTTGCACATATGATATGGGTATGACTGTATATTACAAATCTCCCTACATACTGTTGCTCTTAAACATGGCTAGAAGTTTCCTAGGACTGATACCAAATTTGTGGGACCGTTTTTACACGTCTATGCATCCTGTACAACTACTACTACTTTTAGCGTCTTATTTTTTCCCCCTAGTTAGCCTCTCTCTGACTCGTCCCTTCCAGTGTTCTAGAGTAAGAGGCTGCTAAAGTACTGTGTTGTCTGCCATAAAACAATACTCTCATCAGCACAAAACCTGTGATGAAATGTCTGCTTTCTTATTTTTATCTTTCTTTACCGAAATTGGTACTTTCTACCAGCTGTATCAATTCATGGAAAAGTTTAGCTTACCGTTATTTCTACATGCTGTCTCGATTCATGAAGTCAGTCCCTAATCATTCTCTGCAAAATCATTTTTCCTGTGCTTTTTTGTCAATAGGTGTTGCCCTAGTGCTGTGCCAGTCAGATCCCGTGCTTAATGATGGTCAGAGTGGACGTAATCCATCCAGAGAAGCCGTCATTGCAGGCGTTCGGAAGAAATTCATAGAGAAGGTTGTGACACAGCATGAAGACGATGAAGATGATGGGTCTTCAAGTGATTAGAATAGCTTTCAGTCCCCCTTTTCTTTCTTTTATTTTTTTTATTTTTATTCTTTTCTTTCACTTGTACTCTCTATAGTAGTGTTTGGAGAGTGACCTATTTTGCCTGTTGTTTATCAGGCATCAGCTGTTGTTTAAACTGAAGTATGTATTACATGCTTGTGTGCTTGTGATATCGTGTGAAGGATGATTCCCTGCTGCTTCTTGTCTGTACCTTGCATGCTATAAAGGTCAGTTAAATTCGCCATCGACAATGAAACACCTAGTGGTCTAGCATGCTCTTTCCTGCTTTTCTGCAAAGAAGTTGCTCGAGTTAATTTGCCAGCAAAACACATTACCACCCCCTCATCGGAACCCTCTCCTTCACCCTCAACTACCGATGAACTCCCTCTCCAATCACAAACCTGATCGACAAATTGAGATTCTCGGGATATTTGCTTGAATTGAAGCACACTGAAATTTAGAATTCAACTCGAACGGGCTTTCTGGACCCATCCGAATGTACAAGTTAAGCGTATCTCCATGTGAATCGTACGAGCCGGGCTTCTTCTTGCCCCAATCATCCGCGTCGGTTTCGGAGGTGGAAGTGGAGGAAGCGGATGAAGAGTAGCACAACGGCTGCATCACCAGCAGGAGAGGGGTTGCCGGAGGAGACCACCACTGGATCCGCCATTAACAACCCAGAAATGGGGAAAATGAACTACAGAGGAGTCCCCATTTCTTCAGGCTTCACCGCCGCCGATGATCGGTGAAGGTTCCGACAATGGGAGCGGTAATGGGTGTTGTTGACGTGGGTTGGCCCATTTTCGCCCTCCAGAAGTGGTCATGTAGGCACATGACCATTTCCCTCCATCCAACTTGACGGAGCTAAGGGTTTAGGGTCCGATTTAAGCAAAAACTGAAATGATAAGCTCTAATTTAAGTGAAAAAAAAAAAAAAAAAAACGTCATAGCTTAAACCCCGGTCAACCTACAAATCTCAAGGATTTAAATTAAATTTTATTCTAAATTTTTCTTCAAAATTTTGAACTTTTTACCTTGTAAATGGAAATGAATCTATATACTCTGGTAGGTATAACGATGAGAGATTAATTCTCTTAAATTACAATAACACGAAGAAGAATCATCCTCATCTGTACAGTAATTTCCACACTTTGCCGCCCTCAAACATAAACAACCACACCGGAGTTCCAAAATGACAGTCAAATATCATTTGCTTAAATAAAATTCAAACACGAGGTTGATAACACAAGCAAGGAATCCAAAATGTCAGCCAATTAGGTTAGCACATCCCTAACAAGAGGTAGCCCATTGTAACTTGCAATGAGAAGACACAAGCCTCGATCTGGAAAAGGAAGTGGATGCCCATAAAAGCACAAATCAACTCTCTTTTATTACACACTGCCTTCTGTTTCGATCTCTTCACCCTTTCTGCTCTTCCTTGTATATGAAGGGCCCTGCAGCTGTTGTTCCGCCTTCTTCTGAGCTCGAATCATGGCTCGCCTAGCACGAGGCCTCATTTCTCGCACTTGCCGAGGCGGCATCACGTAAGACTCAAGGGGTCGGTCACCAAAGGGGTGCTCATCGCCAGCGAAGATCCTCAGTTTTCTATCTCTATCCTGCAGCCATGGAAGGACAGACATGAAGAAATGCAGCAACAAACTCACAATATGTTCTATCATCTAACAAAGCTCGTGAGACTAGCTACAAAGAAAAAAGCAGAAGAAGCTAATGAGACTTGCTTCATACTAATAATAATAACAGGCTTTGCAACTAATAAAGATAATTGATGAAAAAAGTTTTGACAGTTTCACAAGTCGAAAAATGCCGATCAGCATCTAGATATATATATACACACGCGGGCACTTGCAAAGCACTGTACTGTTAAATAAAAACAAAATGTGCTTTCTTTAAAATTAATCATAGACTTGGACTGATAAAGTAATATTGCCTAATAAATCTCATCAGGGGAACTTTAATATTTACAATATAAGATATCAAAACTCAGCACAAATCATATTGCTTTATCTTACAAAAATCCATATCCAAAAATTTTAGGATTATTTGGATAACAGTGACTAGGGGAAAAGACGGGAATAGCTTCAACAGAAGACTCACATCACGCAGCTTGTTTCTTGGAAGCATACGTAGGACAGCTTTGCGGATGACTTCGGTAGGATCCTTTGCCATCTGGTCCTTTAAGCTCCTCTCCTTCAGGTGGCCTATATACCTATATGGAAGAGTATAGTTAAGGCAAAGAAACACCTTCAGCAGGCATCATCATTTGAAAATGCTATGGAGGGATTTGAAAAAGTTGGCAGGGATATGCCTAGTTTGCCTCCTTTTAAATCTTGGATCAATTTTAAAATGGGAACCACTAAATGTTGCATTCCGTGAAGCCATGAAGCAAAGGAGATTTAACACAGACAGACGGAGCAAGAGGGACGGAGACTAGGCAGTAGAGAGGGAAGAAATCTGCCGATTTGCTCAAGAGAGGGAAAGAGATGAAATGCGAGTAAGACAAAAGAAAGGGTCTTCGCACCAGCCAAAATAAAATGTGTGGTAGTAGAAACCAAAATTAGCTATCACTTCTAAATTGTGGATGGGCAGCTGCTCCCAATAACTTTTATATGAGTCACCCCTCATAGGGAACTCAGACAGTGGAATGGTTTCCAGTTGGAAACAAAGCATATATGGGGAAATCCAATTTCTGTTGAAATCACATTTTAGTAAAGCGGTTTCGTTAAGCAGTCCATTTTTCCAAAAGCTTTTTTCAATATAAATGTATTAATCAATTTCATTTAAACAGGGGAGGAAAATACCTTCCCCACTACCAGACTCATATTTGTTTTGAAGAAACAATATTTTGCGCAGAACCCATTTAGGACAACAACCTATAGTTCCAGAAAGAACTCGACCACTAACAGACATGAAGGTCCAGGTCAATTCATTTAATTTAAAACCCATAACAAATTTAAATTATAAAGACAATCAATATTAGGAAGACAATGTTAAACTTGCCCGGTATGCCATCGATAGAACTTATCAGTAAGTTTTCGCCCTGTAACGCAGATGTCCTTTGCATTAAGTACAATACACATATCTCCCTCCTCACGGTGAGGAGTGTATGTAGGCTTATCCTTTCCTTGAAGCACAGTAGATATTTGAGATGCCAGTCGCCCAAGGACCTGTCACAAAAGCAGATGATTGTTCTTTTTCACAGTTAGACAATGTGCTGGTGATAGAGACAACAGTAGCCATTCATCCAAGATAACTTCAATGCAGGCACTAATAAGCCCATTTAAGCTAAAACTTTCAACCTCTGTTTCAAAATAATTTACTGGATCAGTTTCTCCTTTCCATTTTCTTATATTTCTTTAATCTCTTTGGGTTTGGGGAGAGAGGGAGGGGCTAATACGGAACTCTGGCCGAACCAACCTGTCCATTAGCGTCAAATACTCTCCATCGTAGACCTTCCAAATTGATACGTCTCAGACCAGCAACCGCTTTCTGCAAGAAATTATAGGCATGTTCCGTTATTGACAAAGCATCTTTCAAGTTAGTGCAACTTATGCTGGTTTAATGCAGGTTTTATAATGTACTATCAGATCTCGCACATTTATAATAGTCTAAGATCCAAGTTCCTTCCTCTGGCATCATGTGATGCACATTTAGATGAACAGGTCAATCATGAGGTGCCACGAAAAGATATCATGAAGAGGAAAAAAAAATGAAAGGACAGTAGAAAAAAGACTTTTATGTCACTGAGAACATTTCCTTTTAATGATAGTTAATAAATAAAATTTACAAACCATGGTATGAAAGTTTTCTAGCATGCTGAAAAAACAGATGCATACTGAATCAAAACGTAAAAGAACTGTTGTTCGAAAATTAAAAATCACAAATATCATATGCAAAAAGAATATGATAATCAGTGAGCTTGAAAAGAATTAAAAGGAGCTTCACGAATTTTCAATATATGCAATATGAAGCAAGCGCACAGAGCGTCCTTTCCTGAATGGACTGTGGATAGATAACAGCATCATCAGAGACTGGGGTAAATTTTAATCCCCAAACAAAGATTATGAAGTGAGGAAAGCTAAAATAATCTATTCAGTAGGAATAGCCATCACCAAGAATAGATTATGCATGCAATCACAAAAGTAGTAGACAATCACTAAATTCGGCCATTCCTGTTACTTCAGAATCCGTTATATAATATATATACATACAAAATCAATTCACATTATGTTACACATTCAAAATGAAGATCATACATTTGATTGATGAACAACAACACCGTAGACCACTTTATTCTAAATATACCTCACTTACAGGGAGAACTGAATTATTGGACAGGAAATTAGCAAACGATGCAAACCCCATTGAAACAGCATCATTAAATTGCTGTGGAAGTGCATCAATGGTATCAAAAACTCATTATTACGACTGGGTTTCACCTTAACAGTTCAAAGAATTGGAAGTGAACAAGAAATTTAAGTAATACTTAGCGCGTGTATCTCAGGAAAATGTTTCGCATTTTCTACGTCCACAAGGTAAGGCCTAAACATATCGGGTTTTAGTTGAGTTTAAGCTATTAATTCCAAGTAATTGGAAACCCTAGCTGCCTAAATGATATTGAGTTGAGAAAACATGGGGAACGCATTTCAAGTGTTTTCTAGTACACACCCAAAAGCTTATTTTTCCAATTCGAACTAACGAAGATTGATTTGGTAACATGATTCGATAGTGGAATGGGAAAATAGTTTTCCACGATTAAAGGATCCCTTGATTTTGTGGTTTAGTTTTCTAGTGAAACAAACACAACAGAAATCTAATTCGACAAATGCAACTATAAGAGTACTAACAGAGTAAGAGAGAAAGAAGGATGAGAAGTTTTTGCCTTTAAGTTTCCATTGAAAGAGACAGCAGCTGGGTTCGCCATTTCTCTGGGAAATTTAGAAGCTCAATCGCTTGTGAGTCGAACCAGAGATGAAGTATCGATTCAGAGGGAGCGAGTGAGCGAGGGAGAGAGGGGAAATGAACAAAAAACCCTAACTTCTTTTTTATTCTTTTATAGCAAAAACACCAAAAATATCCCCCAAATTTTTACTCCATTTTTAATTTGATCTTTTAATTTCAATAATAAGCAATTTAGTCCTCAAACTTATATTTTTTTACTACGATTAAGCAAGAACGAAGTTAGGGTAAGAAAAAATAGGTTTAAACGAAAAGAAAAGAGGAAAAATAGGATTGGGAAGGAAAAAGGAAGGTTATATGGACTTAAATAGGCACACGTGTGAGATGCCATGTTAGTAACTGATGAACGGACCTTTGCTGAAAACATAACACGTAACTGATGAACGGACCTTTGCTGAAAACCTTTGCTGACTCAAACATGCTTAGTTTTGGTTCTTTTCCAATACACTTTTCCACTCAATACTCGTCAACGCACCTTTTTAAAATTTTGGGACAATATCTAAAATATTTAACAGTCGAGATGAAAATAAAATTATATATATATACACACACACACATAAGTTTATTTTCATGAGATTTGATGTTGCACTAATTTCATATTTTAGTACTTAAAAAAATTTCTGAAATCAAAACCTTCAAAAGCTATAAAAATGTTTCAATGCTTGTATTAATAAGTTTTTGATTCTTAAATCTCACGTAAATTGTCACGCATCCATATTTTTTAATGCTACTTAAATCCGTACGGTAAGTATGGTTAAAGATTTTTTTTTTTAAAATAGGTGCATTAAGGAGTATTGAACAAATAGTATATTAGATGGGAGCCAAAATTACGTGCATCTAGTGTGGTATTCAATGGCATAATATGTATATATATATATATATTAAATGAAAAAGTCGTGTTTAATAATAGATCTCTAAATAATTAGAAAATATATTGTCGTGTCATGGAAAATATACAGCACTCATATAGAGTTTGAACGTAGTAGCTATTCCATGAAAATATAACATGAATAAGAATACATGAGGAATAGCTGTTTTCAAGGATCATGGTTATACATGAGGGATACATATTCAATCATTGGTCGTTAACTAATAATTATTCCTTATGTATTTCTCTCATAATACATGAGAGTAGTCGTTTCATTCATGATCTATCCATAAAAAATATAAATATATATATTTTACTAATTTATATTTTTATTAAATAACTATTTTATTCCTACTCACTTGTATTCCCATTGATCAAACAAGTGTAATGTGGTTGATATTCACCGATTGCATAAGTTTTGTGATACAAAATGAGTACATGAATTTGTAGGGACAGGAATTTTTTTGACTTGAAGAATTTACAACAAATTCACACAAGACTTTACGTCGAAGAAACTTAATGAAAAGTATTTTAGTAAATTATAATATATGCTCCATGAATTTATGCTACATAATATTTTCATGATTTTGGGGGTAAAATCCTCTAATAGAATTGCTGGCATACATGTCACTTTGAGCTTAAACGATTCCTAGTCCAATTTAACGGGCTTTCTTATAATCCTGATTAGGCCCGAGCTTGGGCTCAGTACCGAAGCCCACAATACCCGATCGGCCCAACAAAATTCCCGCCACAATTTCCCGCTCCGGGAGCCTCCAATACAATTATACAAATACGAACACGAAACACGGAAATTCTAACAAATCAGAAAGATAACTCACAGTTGATCGGAGAGAGAGGACAGGGGTCAATGGAGAGCTCCGGCGCCGGCGGTGCGGCACCGACCGGCTGCTACAAATGCGGTCGACCGGGACACTGGTCCCGAGACTGTCCTTCCTCCGCCCCATCAAACCCTAGCGACCCCACTTCCAACCCTAGCCCGTAACCCTAATACTAATCCGGGTTCTTCTGGTTTTAACGCCTCTAGGCCACATTCTTCCTTCAGTGGTTCCGGAAAATCGGGCATTAATAAGTCTTCTGAGAAGCCCAAGAAGGTCCCCAGAACCAGACCGAAGCTCACGCCTGAGCTTCTCCTCTCTGATGATGGTCTTGGATACGTTCTTCGCCACTTTCCTAGCCATTTCAAGTACCGTGGTCGCGGCCATGAGGTATTGTCACCTGCCTATCTTCGATCGTAGATGTGTTGTGTTTGATTATTGAAGAGGGTTGTTTAAAAAGACAATTGGAAATTAGTTTCTTTATTGGGCAGCGAATTGGATTATTTAGGTTGTGTTTGTCTTTATGATTATGGGTTTACTTTTATGCTCTGTGCTTGTATAACCCTTGTAATATATGTACGCATTGGGTAAATGTAGCTGGTTGATAAGAGTGTGTGTGGAGAAACTTCAAGTGGGTTTTCCTGAGTGATTGGAAACACTAAATATAGACTTCCTGCTAAATCTTTATGTTCACTGTTTTTGTTTTAATGTTTTCTTCTTGCACTAGTGAACATTAAGTGTTGATTTTGTAGATATTATTTTTATTGTAACTCGTAAAGAGCATAAATTTTCTGGAGAGAAATAATTGAGAACTGGAACCTATGTTTCATGGAATGAGTTGAGTTGTCTTGTGTAGAAAAATAGTACAGGATTAAAAGCTAAGATGGGCTGAGTTCTTTTCATGATAATCTTACAAATACTGTTTGCTAAATTTAGGTTTGTCGTGTCTTTGAAAGAATGTAAGGGGATGTTGCATCAAAATTTTGCAGCTGACCCTAAAATCTTGGCATTAAGGCTGTTTCTTTTTTGCATCAAAGATTTAAGTGGATGGCCTTCATGGTCACAATATACACTTGATGGTAAAAACATCTTAGTATGATAGTCAATATGGCTAGTGTCTTGGTTTCAGCATCCTTTGTATCTTGTTCATTTGGCTGGCCTATCCTTCTCCAAGGGTTCGTTGAATAGAATTTACTAATGCACACCTAATTCGTGATGTTTCTTAATGCATCTCTGGGGTTGATGAGATCTCATCTGTTTCTTGAATTGAAAGGCACTGCATATGCTTATTGGTCTTTGGCATTGTTGATTGTTGCTTTTGTCAATTATTTTTAAACTGATTCTGACTTTTCAACTGAACTGATGTGGAAACAAATTGTCACTATTGCAATCGAATTACCATCTCTTGATACTAATTAGTATTATTATTATGAGTTTTGAGTTCATCAATTGTGTTTTGTAGGTGGCTGATTTGGGAAACTTAATTAGCTTATACTCTGAATGGCACTCTCATGTGCTTCCTAAATTCTCCTTCGATCACTTTGTACAGAGGGTAGAAGGAGTTGGCGCCACTAGACGCGTGAAGGTAAAACATTCTTTCAGTTTGAGTTCTGCTTTTTAATTTTCAAGTTACTTTTCTTTGATTTCTTTAGTGAGCAGTGGCCCGGTGCAATAAAGAATGTATGGTGAAGGCAAGTGATTATCATAGATCATCATGTAATTAATCATGTTATCATCTAACTTGGAGAATTTTGTTGGCATCTTTTTCAGGATAGATAGATATAATTTGGTCATGCAATTTACTGCTAATAAAATAAAATAAAATTGTCCCTGCAACCAAGAAGGGAATTGGAGAAACCTGAAAACGTCCAACAAGCTATATTTCTGAAAGTTGACCAGTCTTGTATACTTTAAGATATATTGCCATTATATTTTACAATTATATGCTAATTGCACTGCAGATAAATTTTTATTAACACCTTCAGTGAACACTCTTACCACATTACTTACTACTTTTTATTTCCTGTAAATGTATTACTCATATATAACTATTACATCTCAATTTATCCGTACCTATCCCAGACCTTGCTAATGTGACTGGTTTATACCTCATTTTGAAACTGTTATGATTCTGTCTTCTGCAATTTTTTACACAGATGTGTATCAGAGGATTAAAAGAAAGAGTTGCTAATGGTGGGGACCCAACAAAGTTGCATGAAACACCAGCTGAGCTGTCTGAACCAAATCATGAACAGGGTATGCTGTTGTATTGTTATCTTGGTTTTTATTGTAAGGTTTTTAACCCTCCTAACTAAAAAATAGTTAGATTTATCCACAAAATAGTTGTTGTTTCCAATAAAAGTTCAGGTATTATGCCATCCACTTCGTATCTTGTCCAAACCTATAAATCCCCCGTAATCCGAAGCATGGTTTACATGGTCCCGATTTGTGTGCGAAATCAAAATATGTGAGAGGGAATCACAATGATAAATTTTTTATGCGCTAGGACACTTGTCCAGATCAATATATTTTTTGGTAGCATTTGCATATTATGGAGCACTAATTTATACTAAACATGAGTTATGTGATTAGGGAGTTGTTATATTATGCCCCTTTGACAATATCATATTTACTCTCCCATTTTTTTACTAGATCCTTTGAATTTTTGGAATATCCTTTCTGTTGTCTTCAAGTGACTTAAAATTCTGTTTTCATTTTCTTTTTTTCAGTGCTGTAACTGAAACTGCTTAAGACAATGTGACTCAACTGCAAATTAAGACATTAGGATCAACATTAACTGAGGTGAAAATGAACAAGGTGGAGCCGCTGCCCACTTTTATAGGTTGGAGAAGAACTGACGAATCGACTGTGAGAAAGTGCAAGCTGAGCTGAAATAGCTCCAAAGCTTGCTTCGGAATTGCTTTATGCTTTTGCAAACCTTTATGCGCACTTTAGCTAGTGGAAAGTTGTTTTCCTGCCCCTAGTAATCTGTTGCACTTGCCTTAATAAAGAACTTGTGGATTTTTAACTGTGAAAGCCTTGAACTCAGTGTCTCTCCCTTGTGATGCTTTGGTGTAGGTGCTTGCAACCCCGGGAGAAGCGTTGAACTCCGAGGAATTGAATCATATACCAGGAGACCCATCTTTGGAGGGTTCTGATGCTGTCGGCGTACCAGAAGACATGCTTCAGGATATCTACAAGAAAGTTACTGAAGTAAGTGTATTATCCTGGCTCTAGGTTGTTTAAGCTATCTTTAAGTTCTTATGACTCAACATTTTTCAAACTCAAAAGTATCCACCAGAACCTCCTGTGAAAAGTGTAAAAGAAAATCATTGTTATCATTATACTAGTAAATGTTAACAAATAATATATTACTAATTGCTTCAACACCATGCATGGATCCTGTTATGTGCATGATTGTCTTTTCCTTTAGTTCTTAGCTAGAGATGATTACTAAGTTTTTCTCTTCATAGAAGATGTCTGTATGTAAGTTTGTCCATTTAAACGAGTAAGTATCATACATTTACCATATGAAAAGCGTAATTGGGTTCCTTCCCCACCAGATGGGTGTAACCCTTGGCGGTTTTTTTATGGGTTTGTTTTGGGCAAAGTTGATATGTAAAAGTCATATGATTAGGGGAAGAAAGATAATAGTATTAGTAGGAGTGGGGAAAAAAACTGAGCAGAGTGGAGTGGTCCTTGGTGTTCTCAGGGTAGGAGTGCAGAGCATTTCCTGTTGTTGCATTCCTTCCTCCCCATAACCCAAAAAATAAAGGGAGAGACCTCATTCAAAGTTCCTAGCCATGGAGTTGGGTTTAAAAAATGATTCTTTCATCCAAGGCTTTAGAAGTACAAACAGAAGTGTGAAATGAAGATAAAAGCTGTATGCGTGTATGACTGAGAGATGGCAAGCTATGGTATCCTTGTAGGTCTCCTGACTTGATGTGTTTTGATCATAAAGTTTCGGTAAATGTGTTTGAAGCTCTCATTATGCTCATCAATAGGTAAAAACATACATATTTCTGTGTGTATATGTTGTGTATCGGGTTCCATTTTGTACTTGCAAGCGATGTTTGTTACTTGTTAAAGCATATCAACTAAGGTAAATTATACTTTTAAGCTGCACAATGCCTTTTCTTTAATGGCCATTTACTTGCAGGAAGCACCTCAAAACATGGACAATGTCATGGCTGCTGTTGGTATCCATTCTGATGATGGCTCAGCTAAAGAGTTGCCAAGCCAAGTGCGAGAAAATGAAGCAACCCAACCCAGTAAAATTAAGATCACTGAAGAACAGAAAGCTCGAATGGAAGCTAATAGACTGAAGGCCATTCAAAGAGCCTCAGCTAGGGTTTCGCAGCTCTAGTCCTTTCCCATTTTCAGCATTCCAAGGGCTGATTTGGAGAGCTTATATTTTTGAGTTATCATTGGAAACATCTTTTAACAAAGCAGGGTGTTCAGCACGAATTCAGAAAACCCAACAAAAAATGGCTTTCTGATAACTCAAATCTGCATCATTTTTGTTCTTTTCACTTCTGAAATATATTTGCCTGCATAAGGGAGCTTGAACGGGAGAAGGCTGATTTAATAAAATTGCTCTCAATTGCTCTTGAAGTCAATCTGCCCCCCTTGTGTAGTCGGTTTTGTTAACCCCATTGTTATACATGTAACAAAGTGAACATGTGCATGGAAAATGATTCTTATTCAGAAGTTTTTGCTTCTTTTATAGATAAATGCAAATTTGAAGTGGCAGGAACCTTATTTTCCAAGTAGAAGACATTATGGTTTAGCTTGCTTAATTAGACCTGTTGAGATGAAGAAGGATGAGTGTAGAGTCGGGTTGAATGTTGCAAAGTTCTGTTGAAAATGCAAATTGGGCTTTGATCCATTTGTTTCCACAAACCCCAATTCCATCAGAATGAATAAAATCTTATATGAAGCACCACACTTGTCATAAATTAACATATATGTGACCTCAAGAATTTAACTGGACAAAAGGTCATGTCCTTTTCATTTTCTACCTATTTATCCACACCTTGGAAACTCAGTATAGCTTAATCCTGAATCCAATGGTTCCCATAAAACCCATAATTATTGTTAAATCATTGTTTAAACTAATCATGACAGCTGATTTAAATAACAGAAACAAATTGATGACCTAGAATTAGGCATCTACGTTGAAATAATACGTGGCAATCTGCTGAATTATTTGCAATACAGGAAAAAAAACGACGTCGTTTTATCCACTTCTTTTTTGAAAAAAAGAACATGAGAACTCTCGTCTCCCACCCGGACACGCTCGTCTCCCACCCGCGCGATCGCTCTTCCCCCTTTTCGTTCCTCGTCCTCTGAGCCACTACTGTAAACCCTAATTCGCTTCTCGTCCGACGCGATCCTCCTATCCCCACTCTCTGCAAATCACACTTCCTCCGAAATCGCAGCCGAATCATCTATTTCCGGCTTCCAGGTTTGTCTCTCTCGACCCCTAACACTGCAAATGAACCCAGGGATTTAGGTTTCTTGTTTGTTGTTCTGTCTGAATTATTGGTTTTTTGTTCCTTTATATGTTTAATTTCATCGGAAACATCCGGTTTTCCACATATATTTGATTTTTTTCTTCAGAAGATTTTTCCCTTCTCACGTTATTGCTGTCATATGATGTTTATTTGACTAAGCTTACTGTTTTCCTATGTTATATGTGTGGTATGTTGCAATGTTATTTCGGGTGGAGATAAATTGGGTGCTGATTATTTTTAAGCATTGTAAGGCAATCAAATCCTTGTTTACGACCTTAACTTGGCCCTTGTCCAGCTTAAACTTTTAACAAATTTATTGTGCTTTTATCCATAAAAAAAAATATCGGTGGAATTCATACTTACATTTAGGTTTTTGGTTCCAGTTGTATGGATCTTATGCGTCATCAGAAACCATAATGCTATAAAAAACAAAGTATTTTTCTTTTGGGCTAGTGGGGATCATGGCTGTTCTGAAATTTTTATGTACAAAGAATAAAAGAGGGTTGGAAACACTTCCACTTGACTGCTTAAAGATAAAAGGAAGCAATTTCATGGTGTATACATAAACATCATCTACCTAAAGGCTAGAACCCTGACAATTGAACTTAGTAAGTGAAATTTCATTTACTTGTTGCCCTGCCTCTGTCATTAGTTCTTTTGGGTCTTGAACTACATTGCTTGTTTATTGTTGTTTTTAATTTCTAAAAAGAAATTAAAGCAGGATATCATTCGTGTGGGTTAGTTTGTTAGCAATTATTTTCTCATGTCAAATTTCAACCCTTTTATGCCTGTCATATTGTTTAGTCTAAATGCTCGTGAGAGTTCTGTGGTATTTGATATCAGGAGGAGTAGATCATTCGTGGTTCATAATAAGTTAAAAGCCAATGATCTTTTGTTCTCAATGCGAAATGACCATTTTCAGACAATTTGTGTGCTTGTTTCTTTTTTGATCGGTAATTTGTGTGCTTGTTTCATCCTCATTCTTGTTATATATGATGGCATTGTGTACTATCCAGACCCAGTTTCTCTGTTGGCTTGTGAAATTCATGCAAGGAAAAGAAAAAGAAAAATAAAATGAGCCACCGACCATCCACCCGCAGCAAAAACAAAAGGCAGAGACCAGATGAAAATGCTGAAACTACTTCTCAAATATTGAGGTATGAAAAAGGGTGCCCCAATTTGAGTTCCAATTTAAGAATGTATGTCTTTGTTTAGTAACCAATTGCCCTCATGATTTTGATTTCTGTATAGGAAAATTCACTCAACTGGTCAATTAACCAAAGAGGATGTCAATCATCTATACATGATTTGGAAGCCGAATTGCCAAGGTTGCCGCATGAATACAAAGGACAACCCCAATTGTTTCTGTGGCCTGGTTCCACCTCCTAATGGAAGTCGCAAATCTGGTCTATGGCAGAAGGTATCCGACATTGTTCTTTCGCTTGGTCCAGACCCATGCGAGGATCTTCGTGCTTCCCCTTATTCACCAGCTGGTCTCACAAATCTTGGAGCTACGTGTTATGCCAACAGCATACTTCAATGCTTGTACATGAATAAATCATTTTGTGAAGGTGTTTTCTCTGTTGAATCAGATCTTTTAAATGAACACCCAGTGTTGCATCAACTCGCGCGGCTTTTTGCACAGCTGCATGCCAGTAAGATGGCTTTTATCGACTCAGCTCCATTTATTAAAACTTTGGAGTTAGATAATGGTGTCCAGCAGGACAGCCATGAATTTCTGACGTTGCTTCTCTCTTTGCTTGAACGATGCTTAAGCCATTCAAAAGTTTCCAAAGCAAGAACTGTTGTTCAAGATCTTTTCCGTGGGAGTGTGTCACACGTGACAAGGTAATGATGAAAGAATTCTTTGACGTTTCTTATCTCTTTTCCCTCATGATGAGAATTTTGACGTTAATGCGACTGTCCTATATTCCCTCATTTATTCCTAAATATAGCTCCCATTAATTTTTTTTTTCCCTGTCTTATCTTACCTCAAGTGACATCTCTGGTATGCTGCACTATGTATCTCCTTTTTTCATTTGTTGCAAATTTGTATTCAGGATTTCCCTTGACTTATTTGGCACTATGGCCTCTGAATGCTTTTCAGAGTGTTGCTTGCTGTCCTTTGTAGCAGTTAGTTTTGAAATGCTTGTATCAGTCTTTGCCCCAAAATTTAATTGCATTGCCCTCAATGCTTATTCTGAATAATATTAAAAATAGAGTGGCTGGGTATTATGATTGTTCACTCTGCTTGGCTATTCTTGATGCACGTTCAGAGTTATCTACAACTTCCACGTGTTGGCATGCTCGTGCCATATAAAACTAGCTACAGAATAGATTTGAATGTTCACTCTTACTGATATGCCTTAGTAAAGTTCTTCTCTCGAAGTGAAATTTTTCTTGCCCCTTTTCTGTATATATTAGGTGAGTAATCTGGAAACAAATGTATAAGCATGATGACCATTTCTTTTGTAGCTGGTTTTTCATGTTTATTCAGAGGATGTCTTGAGGCATAATTTTTAGTCATATGCTTCTTTCACATTCAGGTGTTGACACAATTATTTTGAATGGAGTTTTAATTTGATAGTATTGTTTAACTTTAGCAATTAGGTGTTGATAAAGTATGAATCAAGTGCATTTTAGTTATGTCCTGCTTTTATATTTTTGGATATCTGATGTCCAATTACTTTTATATACTATTGCTCAGTGCGGGAAGAAAATTGAAATGTATCTGGCCTTTTTCCCTTCTTTTTTTTAATGCCTAGGTGCTCGAAATGTGGAAAAGATTCTGCTGCTTCTTCAAACATGGAAGACTTTTATGAGCTGGAATTGAATGTAAGCGGTTTGAAAAGTTTGGACGAGAGTCTAAATGATTACCTTAACATGGAGGAGCTTAATGGAGAGAACCAATATTTTTGTGACTCATGCAATGCTCGAGTTGATGCTACTCGATGCATTAAGCTGCGCACACTACCTGACGTGCTTAATTTCCAGCTAAAGCGTTATGTTTTCCTTCCAAAGGTACTCAATGGTCTAATATTGGGAGTACATTTACCTTCATAATGCGATACTATTTGACACTTCTACGATAGATAGCATGGCCAAAAAGAGGGAAGAAACGAGCGGAGTCAGAAATAAAGAGGTCGGAGAAAAGAGGTATCAGGGGAGAGGGAGGGATGGGGTAATCTTTTCGTGACTCTTTCCACCTTGCTGAAGAAGTTAGACATTGATATAAAAGAATTGATACTACTTGAGTATAAAGTAAAGATGAGATTGGGGGGGGGGGGGGGGGATTTATTTTCACTACTCTTTTGATGTTGCTAAAATAAATAATAAGTGCATTGATATAAAAGAACCGATGCTACTTGAGTATATAGTAAAGATGCTTTTGCAGTAATAGAAGTCTAGAGAAAAAAACAGAAGATAATAGCAGAGAATCTTGCAGAATCCTAAACTAAGGCTCTGTTTGGTTTGTTTACATTGTTTTGGTTTATATGCTAATAAAAGTAATTATGCTGTTTCTGAATTTAAGTAATTGTTTTTGAAAATAATGCATGTTTGTCTTTAATAGTCTAAAAACAATTTCTATCCCATTGTTTGAAAGAGAAAGGCATGTATAGAGGAAGAGGAGAGAGAATGACAGAGAAATCAGGGATAGATAGAGATTTTAGAGTTTCTTGTTTCAAGGGATGTGGGAACTTCAAGAAATGTTCTTTTCTTTTTTTTTTTTTCTTTTTTTTTGGTAAATGGAACTTCAAGAAATGTTTATAGTCTTTAAAAGCAAAAATTTTAGCTTTTAAAATAAACAGAAAAGCTGTATTTGTTTTTCAAATAGCTACTTTTTCTGATTATGGTCCAAACATGGTTTTTGAGTAGAAATATGTTTTTCATGTTATTTAAATAAAAAAACTGTTTATATAAGCTAATCCAAAATGAAGCGTTAGCTTATTTGAGATAACACATCCTATAATTATTAAATTACTGATCGTCCTGCCAAATGTTGAAACATCTGAAATTTTCAATGACTTGTATAAGATATACATTTGCCTTTGATAGGCAAAGGAGAAGATTTCATTTGATGAGGATGTACGAAGCAAAGGAGAAAAAGAGACTAATCCTGCCAATAGATAAAAAACTGAAAATTACATAGGAAAATTACAGTAAAAGAGCTTCGCAATCTCTTGGCACATCTCTCAAGACAGTCCCTTAGGGTCTTACCAAGCCACTAGTCATAAGGAGGATGTCATAAAGATATACTGATTTCAACACATAGGGATATCCCAATAAATCTCAAACTTCTCTTTTTGTCATCATCACATACACCACCCTCTCTCTTAATTACTAATTGTTTTTGTTTTTTTTTATTAGATGCTTGCGAATGTTAGTTATTGCTTTCTTTTTCCCTATGATATATATTTCAATTTTTCTGAATGCAATATATAATGAACTTTAGGTAAATAATTCAGGAGGAATATCACATTTTCTCTTCTGTTATGGTTGTTGAGGGAAGAGAAAATTAAGGACTGAGTTCTTTATGATTAGTTGTTGAAAGACAACTTTCCACCATCCTTTGCAAAGTGGTAGCCATGTGCACCAGGTTTTGCCCCTTTATTGCTGTTTTGGAATGTATGCCACTGTATAACACAGCTCTTACCGGGCTCCTTTAGAGTATCTTTCCTTGTAGGCTTGTTTGTAGGATCTTCATGGGCCTCTACCACTATTTTACTGCAGAACTCTTGCTGTTCTATGGGTTTCTTTATGCTTGAATTTTTCCTGTGGGTATTGATTTTGTGATGTATACTTCGATAGACTACAACAAGGAAGAAAATCACTTCCACATTTTGCTTTCCTGGGGAACTAGATATGGGGCAAAGGATGGGTGAGCCTTCTCAGTCAGAATCAATATATGACCTGTCAGCTGTGCTACTTCACAAGGGAAATGCTGTGAACAGTGGCCATTATGTTGCTCATATTAAGGATGGGAATACGGGTCAGTGGTGGAAATTTGATGATGAGCATGTCTCAACTTTAGGCTTCCATCCTTTTGGAGAAGGGCCTTCTGTTTCTGCTGCCAAACCTGTTCGAGATGAACCATTGGAGCATTTATCTTGCAATGAACAAAATGATGCTGTTAACAATGGAAATCATGTAAATGGCAGTGAGCTGCAGTCTTTGAAACATAATAATGTTAATCATGTGGAGACATTTTCCTCATGTGATGCATACATGCTTATGTATAATCTTAAGCAGACTAAGACAGGTGGTGAAGAGATGAATATGGCTCATGGTGCCAACAGTATGGACATTGAAGGTGATGTAGTTTCTTCAATCAATGGCATATTTCTTCCATCACATCTTTGTCAAGAGATGAAAAATTTGAATGCATCATATCTTGATGCTTGTGAAAGCTACAAACTGAAGAAGTCAAGAGAGTTGGAGCATATCACAAAGCGGCGACAGGAAGTGAGATCTATTCTTTCTGAAGCTCCTGTTTTATCAATCGAGGAACCATATTTTTGGATTTCCTCAGAGTGGCTTCGCCAGTGGGCTGACAACATGACTGCACCGTATGTTTTCAAATCTAGTGATTCCTTTCTTCCCTAGTTTTTTATTTTTGTTTATATGCTCTCACCTTTTTTTGAATGAGGACTAGTATTTTCTTACTCTGTACTGTTGAATCTAGTAATCAAAAAAGGAAAAAAAGAAAAAAGAAAAAAGAAAAGGGCAGATAGAAATGATATTATTATTTATAGTGCATTTTCGGCATTCTTCCTTATTTGAAAATGGTCAACTCTAAAGACCTGTTTGGTAATGTAGAAAATCATAAAAAGGTAGGAATGAGCACTCCATTCTTATTTCCATCCCTTTGTCATTCCATTCTCATTTCACCATTCAAACATTGCCTGATAGTTTTCTCACTGAATCCACATGTTTGCGTCACTGAATTCATGGGTCTTGTTGGCATCGCACTTCTCGTCAGTTATTTTGTGAATGTGGTGACCTTTGGATGATATTTAATATTGAAATTCGTTGCTTGTTCTAGTTGTCTTAAAAAAGGTCTCTACTTTATATATCTTGGGTGGCTTACCTCCCAATTTCTTGCAGTGCTATTGAGAACACGTCAATCCAATGCTCACATGGAAAAGCTCCTGTGGTCAAGTTAGGATCTATGAAGCGGTTGTCTGCCAAAGCTTGGACCTTATTACTCTCAAAGGTAAATGCATTGTATTCTGTAGTTGCTTTTGGTGCGGGAATGGAAGACTAAGGTGTACATATTGGTGGGATCTTATTTTTTCCTGTGAAACTTCCTTTGGCCACTATATGTTGCTTTCCCTGCAGTAAGTTTGCTACTGGTAGTTTCTGTTAATATAAGGTGAACCCAAGATATGTAAAATGTTGTTGCATTTATTCTAGTGCAGCCTTGGACCTAAATAGTAGGCCTTTTTTTTGAGTCTTCTATTAGCCTTTCAAGACTGAATTTGGAGTATCATGCTTGAACAAGATACAATGTGTATTCCATTACATCTCATGACACAGTATGGTAAAAGGTGCCGAAGGAATACTTTCTATTAATCATTTCTACTGTGTAGAGTGTAATTTGAAGTTGTTATAGAATTGCTTTAGATTTTAATTGGCAAGATTCAGAATTATTTAGCATATTAGCGTTAAAAAAATAAAGCTGAAGAGTTTCTGTTAATGGAGATTCTGTGCATTGGTATGTAATTTGAACAAATAATGCTGGAGAAGATACTTCCAAGATTTCAACTTTTGAATACTACAATCTGAGATATTGCCAGTGTTTTCCAAGGCACAACAGGCGAGCGCCATGGCATGTGGCGTGGTGAGGCACAAGGTTAGCGCCATGCCTTGGCCATGGCAAAAAACTTCTCAAAGGCACGGGAATGGCACCAAGGCGAGTGCCTTCTGCACCTTTGCTAACTTTCACAAATATCCGGGGAAAAAGGAATAAAAAGAGGAGAGAAGAAAGGACCACCAACTCCCAAATTCGTTGCCTCAAGCCAAACAAGGGGAAAAAAGAAAAAGAAGAAAGACTTCGAAATCTAGATTGGACATCAAATATTCATCCTACTAGGATCTCCGGCTCTTACCAGTCTAGAACCAGCGGTTGGAGGTGGAGCTGTGGTGACGGCAACGCAGTGCTCATAGGCAGGCTCAGATTCAAAAGTTAAGAATTGAGAAAGGAATATTATTAGAGAAAAGGACTGGATGAAAATAGAGTAGATAATTTTTTAGAAAGCTTCAAAGAGAAGCTTCCACCTCTGTGGTGCAAAAACAGTCACCCTGTGTCACGGGAGTTCGTTTTTCTTTCTTCTTCTGATATAGTGGCTCTAAAACAACCACTGTATTTCTACATTTTTTTTCATTTATTCTTATTCTTTATTTATTTATTCATTTTTTTCTTTTTATTTTCGACCTTTTTTTTGTTTATTCTTTTCCTTTTCTATTATTTCTATTATTTGTTTTTTTCTTTTCTGCTTTTTCCCTTCTCTCTATATAAAAAAAGATGTTAGGTGATATTTTAATTCATGTTCTATAATGTTACTACCTAATCAAAAATGATGTTCTCTGATTTGTATTAAAATATATACATTTTAATTATATGAAGCATGCCCTTTTTTGCGAAAGCCATGGTTCCAGGACCCTTCTCCGCCTTAGTTCACCATGCGCCTTTAACAACTTTGGATATTGCTTGCTTTCTTTTTCACCCCTTATCAACAACCAACACAAGATGAGGAAAAGTAATAGAAAAGTGCCCAACATTGTCCTCCTTCAATTTGTTCTACTATCGTCAAGCAGTGGTGGAAATTAAATTTCAGTTATTAATTTTTTGTGCAACTTATTTCATATTCCTAGAAAATTCAGGTTTCTTTTCAAGCTAGCGTGCATCAATTTTCACATGGGAAATGTGACGGTGTGGTGACTAGGTACCCAGTAAGTTTGAGGTAGGCTTAGCTGGTTCACTGTTTCAGGTCACAGCACAGTTGGAGCAATAAGCTGGGATGCTTTGAGACATGCATTATCATATGAATATCCCAAATATTATACAGACTTGAAGTTCCAAGAAAACAATTGTATACATTGGATAGAACAATCACATTGAAGTTTTTATTAAAAAGCTTCATTACTTGTATGGCAAACATTCAGATTGTTGTGCTATCTTGTAAGGCAAAGCAATGAAGATGTAGTGTGTCGATTGCTAATTTTGGTGAATTGGTACGTGAATGTCCTTTGTTTTAGAATGTGGTATCCGGAACGTGGTATCGTGGAGTGCAAGTGAACTAATTAACTTCACACTCTTCCAATCCATTGGACAAACTCCAGCTGGAAGCTGCACATTCAGTAGAAGGGTGTGGACCATGCAAGTGAATACTATTTAGTCATTTGATTTTCATGACTCTGATATGTCTTCTAGCTGGTTCTGGCTGCGGTTTGATAATATTCACCATTCATTTTTGATCTTTTTATGTAGAATAATTCTGCTCTTTTGGTCCTCCATGGCTCATGTTTTGCTTTATGATCTCTTCTGCATCCAGTATGATGGGGGGCCAACATTGTCAAATGATGACTACTGCACCAGTTGCCTTATTGAGGGGGCCCGTACTACTGTATCTGCCGATAGCTATAGGGATCGAAGAACATTAATGAAAGAACTTGCAGAGGCTGCAGTTGCAGGGAACTGTGTTGATGGCCCATTGTACTATGTATCTAGACAATGGTATGCCCATTTTTTTTTTGATTAGATGGTTGCATGGTTGATTAGTTGATGCATGTCTGGATGATTATTCTGTGATGTGTTGGAAATTTCCTTGCCCTGCGATTGTTAGAAAATTGCAACAATTGATGACGACTGGTTTTTCATCCTTACTCCTGAGATATTGAAAACAAGGGAAAGCATTTAGCCTGTTTAGCGATGAAAAATATCCATTTTTAATAACATTGGCTTTAATAAATTGTGGTCAGATTAAGTTCATGGTTCTTATTTTGAGCAATTGAAATCATGTTTTCTTACATTCTAGAATATCTGGTGATCATGTTTTAAGTGTTCTCTAATATACATGAAAATTGGTAAATTTCTAAAACCTAATTCTCTAATTTCTATGTTATGTCTAAAACCTTGACTTAAAATTATGCATGGAAAATAGAAAAGTTGAATAGGGCGTATTTTTTAGTTTTACTTTTCATTTACATATTTTCCCTCAGTTTCCCTGTTTGATTCTGTTTTGCTGCTAACTTATTACATCTTATTATTGCCTTCTTTGCTGAGAAGTTCATGACTAATCAGATTAGTTTTTCCTGTAGCTTATGAGCTTACCAATAGGTCTATTTGAGTACAGCAATGAAAATCATTGTTGTATTTACACACGATCGCATACAACTATGTTCTTGTGTTCGTATATGAAGCACTGCCCATTGGCTTCATTTTGTAGGTTGCAGCAATGGCTGCGCAGAAAAAATGTTGATTCTCCATGTGAAGCAGATGCGGGACCAACAGCATCCATTAGATGTCCTCATGGGGATCTTATGCCAGATCGAGCTACTGGTGCTAGGCGTTTGCTAGTTCCGGAGAGCCTCTGGCTTTTCTTCTATGAAAGTGCCAATGCAGTAAAACGTGATGATGTTTTGGGTTGTTCAACTTTCCCTTCAGATGCAGAAACCTGTGCTCAGTGCAGTATGGAACTTAGTGAAGCAGCAAGCTTGGAAGATACCTTAAGGTTGCACGGATAAATTTCTTTTCCGTAAATTTATTGTGTTTTAATGGGTGCTTGACTTGACTTTTATGTTGCAGAGAAGTCAAGCTTAAACAGCGCCAGAATCATGAGAAGTTGGCTCTAGGGAAAAACAGTGCGCTTTCTTCTAATTGCCGATATTACCTTTTGCCATCTTCATGGCTCACAAAGTGGAGAAGCTACGTCACTGCTAGTGGCAAGAATGTCTCTTCATCTGTGGAACCAGAAACTTTGGACAATGTCATTGATTTGCTGAAATGTGAAAAGGTACGGTTTATTGGTTTTCTTTGGTTTGTTGAATAACAGCCCACAAAATAATTTCTGTTTTACTAGTTGCCTTTATCATCTGATTCTTCTGCTTTGATCTTCTCTGTTATCCTTTCACGATCATTGTTGCATAACGATACTTTCATTTCTTTAATTTTTAATTTCAACAGCATGCACGACTACTGCAACGTCCTCTCGACCTCAGCTTCAAACGTGGCTCGATTATCCAGAAGATGTCTGCAGTAAGTATATAACAGTCCTACAATGGTGCTATATGTCATTTTTCAAGGGCCAATCTAATGGCTTGTTTCATTAAGTGGTTGCTGTTAATGGAGGATGCTGTTTTAAATCAAAATTGGAGGAAGTTTCCATGCTACAGTGAAGCCTTAATCTATTCTTTTTTGAAATTAGTAGTAGGAAAAAATTCCTGCTAAAAGCCACTTAAGTCTTTTAACATTTATATTATTGACATATTTTCTTCATACTGCTTTTAGTATTAGTATGTGCTGTTATAATCATAATTATAGGAAACAGATCTCTGCTTTGAGTTAGATTTAGCTTGCTATCCAAAATTTCACCCCTTATTCTGGTCGTCTTCTTTTCCTTTTAAATTTCAGATGGATGGATTAACAATCATCACTGAGAATGACTGGAAATTATTCTGTGAAGAGTGGGGTGGTACTAAAGAGAAAGGTATATCTGCAGAAATTGAGTTCAATAATTGTTTGGCAACTTGTGAAGGCTTACCTATCCTTGATGAGCATCCTCATGATGGAGCTAATGATGGAAATGAGTCTACTCGGTTTGTAATTAAGACTTATCCACGGGTAAATCTTTAACTCTTTCTTGGATCCCTTAGGTGGTGTGTGTGGAAAGTTCTAGTAAAAATTTTAACGTTTGTCTTAGAATATTTGGTAAAAGTTACCTTCCTTGTCGGAGTTAAGAATAAAAATTTCAAGAAACTGAGACCCTCCCTTAGTACAAATCATGAACTGCTGTATTCTGAGTCTATGGAAAGTCTTTCTTTGGTTGCTAGCTGCAACTGAAATGTGGAATTTATGGCATTCCTTTTGTAGTTTCCTAATAACTTGTCATGATTAGGTATGTGAGGAATGCATTGGAGAAAAAGAAAGCTGTGAATTAGTGCGTAAACTTAGCTACTGCAATGAGGATATCTGTGTATGTTTCGTACGTGGCAAGGATGCTCCAAGATCAATTTTAGAAGCGTCTGCTACCACCTCTGATCGAGATCGTCGGATTTCCAAGCGATCCCGCAAAACAACTTTTGGGAACTCAGTAAATTTGAAGGTGGGAGGATCCACAACACTCTACCAATTGAAAATGATGATTTGGGAAACTTTTGGGGTAAGCTTCTTCTTTTTTCTTTTTTCTTTTTTCTTTTTTTTTCCTGCAAATTCATGGCTAATAGTCTTGAGCAATATTCCTTTTCTGTGTCTGATAAACTGTATGCATTTTTTCAATCCTATGAATCTCATTTCTTTGTCTGATCATTAGTTCTTCCTTTCATTCTTTTTATGCATGTGCGGTTTTTTTTTTCCTTTAAAAAAAAAGAGTTTCCCGGAGGCTTGCATTTTCTGTTACGTTTTAATTGTGAAAAGCTTGTTAGGTAAATACTTTCGGTGCTCATGGTTTTTATTGTTGAGTTACTTGGTAGGTGGTTAAGGAAAATCAGATACTTCACAAAGGTTCCAAAATAATTGATGGGGAGACTGCTACTCTGGCTGATATGAATGTGTTTCCAGGAGATACACTGTGGGTTACTGATTCAGAGATACATGAGCATCGTGATATTGCTGGTAATTATTGTCATGACAAAATATGTCAGCAACCTTTTCAGTTGGTGTCAGTATTGCAACTTGAATAGGAATTTTTTTAGGGAAAATTGCACTTAACCCCCTAGTGGTTTGAGCAAGTTGCTATTATGGTTTGGAAATCAGCACTTAACCTTCATGTGCTTTCATTGGAGTTGCAACGGTTAATTTTTCCGTTAAAGTTATTTTACTACACTTTTTTAATTTCTATTAAAGGTATTTTGGAACATTAAATCTATTTTTCGTCATTTTACAACACTTTAGATGCACTAACTGTTGCAACTCTAGTGATAGTACAGGGAGGTTAAGTAATGATTTCTAAACTATAGGGGGTTTTTCTGTATCTCGCTCATACTACGGGGAGATTAAGTGCAATTTTCCTTTTTCTTCTTAAACACTTGAGGCTTATGCTGTATGTCTGGCCCGTTATATTGGTTTCAAAGAGGCAATTAGTCAAGGAAAGCAGACAAAATTTAAATTTTGGAATAGTTGGCCGTAAGCAGAAGGCTTGTCAGTGGATCAGAGCTGGACCTGTTTAGATCCGTTTACTTGGGTTCGGTTAATATTTTGTGTAAACATCATGAGCAAATGTTGTATGTGAGTCAGGACTAGGCTCGAGAACATGGTTTTGTTGAGTCCAGACTTGATCCGTTGACGGGGAAGAGATGCTGAACTTTTCAATCGTGTTACATATCCTTCACTTAGCGTATCAATAAAACAATCTTCCTACTTGTTCATTTTTCAAGTTTAATTAAACCAATTCCACTGTTCGACAGAGGAGCTTTCTGAGCAGAGGGAGGGCGTAGAACAGAGCGAGGAAGGGTTCCGTGGAACACTTTTGACGTCAAACATTTCGTCGTCTGTGGTTGTCTAGGAATCAAAGACTCCATACTGTAAAGGTTTCCTGTGACATCCTACAGTTATTGACTGTTGATATTGGAGCGACGATTCTGCTGGAGCTCCCAATCGGGTTTTTCTTCTTCTTTTTTGGAGGTTTTGATCTGAAGTCCTTGTCCAGTATGTATGTGTTCGAGGAGCTTCATTACTGGGGGGGCGTAAAATTGGGGGGGGTGGGGGGTTTCTTCTGTACATGTATCCCCCGTGTTATAATTCATAAAGCTGGTTCAGTGTAATATTTGATATCCTAGTAGCGGTGAAAGCAAAGTTCCAGTCCAAGGCTCACTCTACTGTTTGCTTCGCTTATGTAATCTATGGTTTGCCAGACTGGGACTCTTGTTTCATATCTTTCACGGACGACTGTTTCCCCCTGAACCATAAGATGTCTGGTTTAAACACAAATCATTTTCAATCAAAACACGCGCTTTAATCGGAACAATGCCCAAGTTGCATGGGTTTCAACAAGAGAATGAAAATAAAAATATTGATTCACATTTAAAAAGAGATGAGAATGGTTTAGCGACTGTTTCATTTCGTTTCTCATTCTCATTTCAGTCAAACATATAATCTCAACCAGTTTTCGCTTTCCACAGGTGAAAGAGCTTTCATGCATTATGGTCTAGGGATTTTCTCAAATTAAAAAGAAAAATATAATGGAGACTAAACTGATTCGAACCTGGATTAAAAAAGTACATGAACTGAACCACGTGGATGTACATGTAGCTGCTTAAATCACAAATAAGCACCTCTAAAATACTAGTAAATTTCTCATGACTTCCAAAATTATAATCAGCAATGTAAACAAGACTTGTGAAGTCCAGGGAAAAACACCATTCAACCATAATGCAAACGGCATCACATTAACAGACAAAATTTCTTCTTATACTTTCCATAATGAGGTTTCTCAGAAATTCATACTTGTGGGAAAAGCCGAAGGACTCATGTTTTTGGCGCTATAAATGGAACCTCTGAAACCATGGGTTTCTTCAACCAAAGGGTAGGCAAAAAAATAAAACATAAACAAAATTCAAAGTTGTCTAACACATGGCCAGAACTACAAATCTGCAAAAAAATTATTTGAAGAACTCCCAACAGCTCCTTTACTTGCACTCTTTGTCTTGGTCCCTGCAGAGATGGCGACATTAGAACTGAACAAGTAAAGAACAAACTAATTGTTAAATATAAAAACATAAACTACAACCAGTCACTATTTACGTGGCCATTTCATGATTTGAATGCGCTCAAACCAGTTCACTTACATATGGACCTTATATACTTTTATTAGTAGTTGGATCCCAATCTCACCATTCAACGATTGATTGTGTTCACCAAAACCACCAAGGCCCATTAGGTTGAGACACGGAGTGTGTGCACAGTATTCATTTAAACCTAATCGGACCATCAACTCTGCTGAGCAGTTCCCAGCAGAATTTTACAGGGGTGACCTGGTGAACCAATATTAGAGAAGAACCTCATCGTTTGTGCTGCAAACCAATCAATAATTAACCTTTCAGCAACTTCTTTGAAAAAATGGGGCCACTTTGTATGGACCAGATGTACTCGTGCCTCACACTCCCATAAAATTGATGAAAAGGCAATTACTGGTTGGGCTGTGGCTTAAATGATGTGGTGCCGTCCCATGCAAGTCTTTCTCCCACTATTCCACACCTTGTCACGTGATAAAACTTTTTTAACAATGATTACCATTTCGCATGGCTGCATGCAAGCAATGATAAAGCCTCGAACACTGTTGGATCCTAGGAAAGAGGACTCGAGCAGACAAATATGACAAATCAAAAAGTCCCTGGGGGCTTTATCAAGTGGTAGCGGACAGGTTGCTGGTTGGACTGTGAAACAGACAGGTCCCAAGTTTTACTCTCACCTGGCGAGAAGTCCTGGACCATTCGTCTGGAGGTGAGGGCGTGGTGGTTACCTCCTGGTGGATAAGGGGTTTCTGGGACCACAGTAGGATAACTGTGGGGGCCACTAATACCACCATCATCAATACACACACACACACACACACATATATATAGGAGTCTAAGAAATTTTTTAGGCTTTTCTTATTTATGAAAGAGGCAAATAATTCCATTTCTAAAAAAATCTAACCATACAGAATAACATGGAAAATTACTAGAACCTGCCCATTTTCATGCAAATTGGAAATGCATATGACCCTAAGCAAAATGATGAAATATCAAGAGATCTGAACAATTAGAAATTGTTTTGAAATTTTCACCGTTTAGATAATAAGAGTGTGCTAGGATAAATTGACCCAAATGATGTGTGTTTGCATCTTTCATAAATCACGGTCTAAGAAAATTCCTACTCATTTTTTTTTTTCATGCTAAGCAACTTCTGAGACTCCTTATTCCTGCATATATATATATATATATATGTATATATATATCAAAACCAAATTCTATTAAATTAAAGTTGACCTGAACAACCACCAAAGTGAGATGTGAATTAGGCTACTATGAAATCACATATTTATCGCTCATACAGGTTGTACTGCTAAAGACACCTGTTTCAACCACATTGAAGACTAACCACAACTGCTGGACACTGAACATACCTTTACCAGCTTTTGAAGTACTCGTATCCACATCCATATCATCACTGTCACTGTCTGCTGTAGCAGTATTATTCTTTGGAGTGCTTGCTGAACTTCCCAATATATCATCCAAATCCCAGAGCTACAATATATGGTTGAGGCTAAATTATAGAACTTATATAAATCCAATGGCTAATGTGCAAAATCAGGTATAGAAAGGAACAACAATAGAAAGGGAAATACTGGAAAGAAAAGGGAATGATTTTGGATTTTCTCTACTGAAATGGCTGATATATAGCACCATTTTTGCGTTATACAAATAGATATTCCCTTGAGGGTTTCTCTGCCAATGGAAAGCCAAAATAAATCTGAATTTTGCCTAAACTACAAAAGATGAAGTGCAATCAGCTCACATAATCATCTAAAGTTCTATGGTCTGAAATTTCAATGCTGACAGATTTCTCGAATGGAACACTCCCGCACAGAGAAAGAGAGAGAGAGAGGGCGGGGGAAGAGAGAGAGCGAGAGAGAACCTTCAACATCTGATCATGTGATATACTGCCAAGAAACTTTCTATCATGTGAAAAAGCTACAAGACCAAACAAATACAGAAATTAGACATGCAAAGCCCAAGGATTACCAAATACCAAAAGATAAGAGGATGAGAGAGAGAAAGAGAGAGAGAGAGAGAGGTCGGAGGTCCATGTGTACAGCAATAGTCAACAGGAAGTATACAAACATAAATGCTATTGTCATGTACTATCGTAATTCAGATTTGTAAAAGTCTATCCTCAAGCATGCACATATGATACAAGCATAGCAATCCATGGCCTATATTTTTCTTTAAGAATAGAGGTTCAAAGCCATACCAAGGCGTTCGATAGGATATTCTGAATGCTCTGCTATTGGTTGGATAACTTTGTTGGGTAATATGCCCACCAAACTATACATAAAAGAAAAAAAAAAAAAAACAACTGCTTTAGCGACGCAATGAAAAACTAAAAAGAATCTGAATTAATATATTGAAAAGGTCACTTCCTATATTCCAACAGAAGGATTTTCTCACCTAATGAGTCCATTCTCGGCGCCGGTGATAACCCTATCTTCATCAAGCTAAAATTTTGTAAACAAGTTATCATTTAAAATAAGCAAACCAATTGCTAATAGTAAGCTAACTAGAGAAAGAATAATATAGTACACTCACTTTCAGTAAAGCATCAACAGAGTTTGGAGAGAGATCAACAAAGCGATCGCTGAAAGTTCAATAGAGTCGCTCAAGATCGCAGTCTTAAAAGTTACAATAGCATTATTAATCAAAAGTTAAATAATTAAAAATATAAGATTTAAAAAAGGACTTAAAATCTTACAGATAAAATACCTGCAGTCCTTAAAATAACCCCATGAGTACAATAACAGTGTGCCAGTCTGTGCTCCACAAATAACTTTTCGACCATTCTGAGCTCCAAAATTCAATAGTCAGGCAGAAGAAGAAACAAGAAAACACATGAATTCGCAGAGTCAAGTTATGAATGGTCATCCACTTGGTTTAATTCTTTGCACTGAATTTAGTCTTGCCTCAATCATTCATTTCAGATAAGTGCTTTTTTATTTTTTCATAATTGGCAACTGAAAATGCAACATATCACCATAGTTGTCAAGGTGCCAAGGTGACCCTAGGCAATCTTAGGGTGCCTGGACGCCTTGGCGCGGGTGCGTTGGGACGCCTTGGCGACAAGGATTTTAAGGGCCCCTTGTCGCCTAAGCATTGCCTTGACAACCTTGTATATTACAGGCAAAAGCAGCTCCATAACATCTCTTCTCCCACCGAATCAAACAAGAAACAAAAAGAGAAAGCAGAAGAAGGAAGGAAAAATGAAAGTCGAGCAGTTAAACCCCCATTATTTCTTCGAATCTTACGAAAACAGTACTTGCTGGATTGAAATGAATGCTAATATGAAACATATCAAAAGGCATTTATCCTATGCACTGTTCCTTAAGAAAATATGTAGCATGCATATCGCATATGCCTTAAATAAAGCACAAGCACACAGTGCACAAGTCTATCTGCTTTGAGATGGTTGGGAAAAACGTGTTTATCATATTGAGCATTTCCTTGGCATGTTTGTAGATAATCTCTCCACCACTCAAGCCTGTGACCTGAAGGTCACAAAGGAGCAACCTTGTCTGTTGCATCAAAACCCACCTCAATGCCTTAAATGCATACGAGGAAAAATCTGTTTCAAAATACAAGAAAGAAATGCTACCTTCATAATAACCACAGAAAGCAGCTCGTCTTCAGAAAACTCGGACCTAACTTGGACCTGTCCTTAGCATGAGTGAGTCAGATTGTAAAATATCTTAACAATTAATGTAAATCACAGATAGCCCCAATATTTTAAATTAAATTTTGAACTTCATTTTCCCCCCTTTTAAGGAGAGTTCTAACCTTATTTCTTCGAATATCGCAAACAGATAAAGTTCCATCTCCGCTTAACAACATAAAGGGAAAAATGTCAGATTTTCGAAAGACTTAACAAAACCAATAAAGAAGAATAAAGAAGACGAGCTACCTACAGTACAAACTTGGGTATGATACACATATAAAAGAGAAAATTAAGTATGACATGAAAATAAATATATGTAACCATATTAGCACTAAGGGAAACTAAATTACAATTTAGTTTATGGATTATGTAAAGCCAAAAAAATTAATTTTTGAGAAGGAAAAAGATCAAAAAATTATCTATCTGTTTGTAACTAAAAACAACTTGTGCTTCTCACCTAGTATTTGCAGATGAGTTAGTTTACCCTCATCTAAAAAGATACATTTTCAAAGTCAAAATCATGAAGCCTCAGCTATCTAAAAGAATCTGCCTTCAATTTTCTTCTTATGGTGACTTCAAAATGATAAAAAAGATAAAATATGTAGGTTCTCATTTCCATGTCGAAGGGGAACTCCTATCATAGGTGATGCTCCTGCTTCAAACCACCCCATGCCATTTCAAATTGTAATGAAGTCATTCACCTGCCAACCAAACCAAACTCCCAAACCCATCCTTCTTTCTTCTTGTCCAAACTCAAGGTTCTTCTAAAGAACAACCACGAAGGTCTCCTGTAGATGCGTGGACAAAAAGTAACCACGTACTAAAATCTGGTGACGAGAGAGAACTGTATTCAAATCATTCTATCATGGTGGCAATCTGAGTGCATTTTCTCTGATATTGATTATGGATTCGGAAGCATTGAAATACATGCCTTTTTTAAAACAAATTTATTATGATATGCTCGTATATAATTCTAAGATGCTCCAAATCCCCAACGCTTACAATTGAAAATGCATCCTCATCTCAAATTAGTATACAGATCTTTTTTCTCATTGTCATAAGCATGGTATGTGGCTCACTGACTCCTCTTCTCCGTGTGCACTAGCCCAATTAAAAATAAATAACTATTTTTTCCCACCAAAGATGATAAAATTTTATTCAGCACCCATCCAGGGTATCGAACTGCCAACCAATATTTGAGATTTTGTGACTAGAATGCTGCAACAGTATCTAAATGGGGCAACAGATGCTTCATACCTCGTTCCCAATAATTTCATGGAATCAGATGCAAATGTCATGTCTGAAATGTAATCTTCATGAGCATCAAATGAATTGCAACAAGAACGCTGCCTAGTATCCCATACCTGCATTGAAATAAAAAATAATAATAAATTACAAAAAATTGTTGAAAAGACCACCTTGTTAAGCATAATTAGGGGTTCAAAGTGTTCATGCAGGCACCACCACCCTTGACCTTTCCCAACACAAGGATTATTATACGTGCTGCTCATACCACTGACGAGGCAACTAGTAGTTACTCTTCTGTATCTTCTGTTTCAACCAATCCTTCCAATTTAACCTAGAGTTGTTGAAATAGCTACCGAGAGGGACTCCTTTGTAGCCGTTCCTACGTCAACGACTACATCAATGTACAGATTGCCACATTTAATTACAACCGTCAAATTTGACTAAGCTCTCACTCTCTCACTGTCTCACTCTTAGCTTCAAAGTTACAATCTTAAAGAATATAAAAAAAATTTATCCTTCCGTTTCATTTTTGGAAAGGAAAGGCGCACCACAATATATAAGTCCACCTTGGAGTGGCCTTTTCTATTCATAGATATGCATTCGATGGTTGAAAAACATAGAGAAAAGGGCATAAACAAAAGCAAAAAAGGCAACCAAAAAATAGTACGAGAACCGAGGAAGGCACCTTGATGCACCCTTCGTCATCTCCGGAGGCAATGGTTGACTCAGTCAAATTATGCAATCTATTGACTGCAGCGCTGGGAAAGATTGCAATTTCACATTAAGTTACCAAAAACAAAAAAACAAAAAAAAAAAAAAAAAAAACGAAGCATGACACATGAAGGATTACTGACATTATCACATAAGCAAAACTCACCTATGCGAATTTTCAAGGCGAGCAATCTCTGATCCTGTTTCTGCATCAATCGCAAGGATTGAGTGATCGGGAGAACCGGTAGCAATTGCTAAACAAAACGGGAGATTGCAATGAGAATCAAGCTAGAGGAACCAACTACAGAATAAAGGCAAGCCTGCATGCAGCTAAATATACGAATTTGAATCACAAGACACAAATAAGTTTTTTATTTTTTATTTTTTTCACATTAAAAACTCAGAACTGGCAAAGTATGTGTTACTTATGAAAATTACCACGTCCTCCGTTAATGAATCGAGCGGCTCTACAAGATTCCTCATGCGCATGAATTCCCAACAACCTAGTAAGAACTCAACGACAGGCAAACGCAACTTTTAAATTCAACAATATCAACTAATGAAAATTCAATCCCAGAGGCCAAATGGAGTTTGTATAAGTTAAACTCCACCTTTGTGGCAAGGAATCAGCACTATAACGGTACCTGAAAACATAAACCCAATCGTCGTGTGATGAAAAAAAAAATCGATTTTGAACCAAACTAGATAAATAATTCAGAAAAATGAATCAGAGAGAGGAGCATATGTACAAGAGAAGGTCGCCACTGATGAGGCCTGCAGTGACGAGGGCGTCTGAAGGATGGAAATCAATGTCGAATGGGAGCTTTCCCAAGTTGATCTCCATTGAGAATCAGATAAAATGATTATCAGATTCAAGAGAGAATCGATTCGAGGGGAGGTTCCCGGCGGCGGGGAGGGAGAGAGTTGCGGGGGAGTGTAGGAAGAAATGGGAGTGTTAGGGCTTCGACGGGTTTTAGGATTTAATTATTTCTATAATACAAACGACGCCGGTTTGGGCAGCAAGCTCGTATAACCTTTTTTTTTTTTTTTTGCCCCTTAGCTCTTTCTTGCAAAAGGGCATGCACAATATAAAGTGACCTAAAATTCTCATCAAATTTCTTTTCTTTCTTCTTTTTCGGTTACAATTCTCATCAAATTTTTATGTATTGAATATAAGAACTTTAGGAAGGTTAATGAATAATTTTTGCAAAATATCACCCTTTATATTATTGAGAGATAAAAAAAATAATAAACTTTAAAATTTACTGATTTTGAGGTATGTTACTTGCATTCCCAATAGACTGACAAGTGCAAAATTGGGCCAAAACTAACTACAGTTTTGAGATGAGATTGAAGATTATGAAATGCTGATTGTTATGTTCCAATCAAGTGGTAGAGTATGACAAGATTTACCCCTTTGAATCACAATCTCTCACGTATTGTATTTGACCGCAAATGATCAATTTTTTTCTTACCCAGTACACTAAATAAAAGGTAACGATTGGCAGAACTAAATCCTACATTAATCCCACACAGCACTTGGTCCATAACAAATCCATTTGCAAGTCTTGCACCGTGGCATACCGTAAACGTTGTATCCCCTACAACAAGTAGCCTTACAATACTCGGCCCATAACAAATCCATTTGCGAGTCTTGTACCATAGCATACTGTTCCCATTGTATACCCTACAATCAGTAACCTTATTCGGATCATTTGAACTAGAATCCAAGATCATCCAGCTACACGCACGGGAGGGGGAGAGAACATGAAGAAAATCACAAAGGACAACCATGATCAACTGCGGGTATTTACAGTTCTTGGGTTTTAAACCCATAAGCCACCTAATGATACACATAAGGACGCCGCTCTACTTGTATATCCTAGGCAGAGCCCTTTATGCAATCAGCAGTGCCCGGGGCTTCAAAATATTGCCCTGTCGCCTCTCCCCCTTTCTCCTCAAAGTAGTCCTCCCGAACATTCCCAGCCAACATGAGGGAAACCAGCCAGAAGAGAGAGGAGTCGAGTGATAAAAATGCACCACCACCAAGAAGACCAGTCTTAGCAGTGGGGCAACTTGACTCCGTGTTGCGATGGACATTGTGGGTCAAGTGGAGCTGCTCTGTGATTGTTGGCCATAGCAAAAATGCTGCTGCCAATCCAGCCGCTCCCCTGTGTGGTTTCAACAGTCTCAATTTACTTCAAAAAGTTAACTAAGAAAACCTTTTAAGATGTGCAAAGAACTAAAAACAGCATTAGTCATGCCATCTACATCAATCAAAGCACAAACAGATTCTGGTACTTAAGCTAGTTTCCATCTATAATCTATAACCAACCATATGGGAGGAAAAAGGAATGCAAATACTCGAGGATGCTTTTGGTAGAAACCTGCGTAGAATTTCATAAAGGATGAGAAAACCATCTTGAATTATAGATTGAACTGTACATATAGACAACTGAAAAAAAAAGGAGATTGCCTATTTTCATACACACATCAAATTGTAAGAAGATTGATTAGTTCCTCTTTTTAATCATTTTGTAATTCATGTGGTTAAAGTTTACAGCTTTGAAAGGTAATTGTGTACTCGATGGAATTCTATACAATCCGTAGCATAACCTATACTACATCAAAGTAAAGGTGTTGAACATGTGGGATTCATTTCACTATTGTATTCAACGTAGAGGTTCTTCCATATAAAATCCAAACCGAGTATAACATGTTCTGAGACAGAATGTGAAAGCTTGATTTGCACCACAAATATTCAGTAATCAATGAAAGACAAAGGCGACTGGGAAAGTTCTACTCACAAAGCAATGTTGAAGAATACAATGAAGCCAGTGCTTTGGAACAGAGCACCATTTGGAATTGACTTCCCTCTGTAGGGGTAGAATAGAGACAAAGAGCCAGTCACAGTAGATGCAATGAGAAATGCAAGAGACAGATATCCCAATGCAACGGTTGGATCAGATGGATACTTGCAAATAACAACACCTTTCCCTGTAATTGGAGTACCTGATGCAGGCTGTGAAAGTAAACAGTGGACAAAAGAAATTAACTAGGCTTTTGCTCAATACACATCGAACATCTACAGGGAATAAAAGCTTTCAATAACAGATATAAAGTTAGTTTAGTAGAACTATTTATAAGCTGATTTTGATTTCTCAGAAGGGTTCAAAAATGACTATTCAAATCAGCTCCAGATTGGAGCTTATTTATAACCACTGTTTTTCAATTTCTACAAGCACATTTGGAATTTTCAGGTATCTATTTTGGGTTCTCCTAAAATTCGCAAAATGCCTACTTTTATCAAAAGAAATTTTCTCCAGCAGATAAGCTCAAAGATAAGCTCCTTCAAACTAATCCTTAAAATTAACTTTGACTTGCAGTAGTGAAAATATACAATTAAAACCCAACTAAATGCCAACGCCAATTTGCTGAATTTCCTTAGCTCTCAGTAGAGCAATGAGGATTCGTCTTATATATTTTGTTCCCACTGCTTGGGAGGGCGGTGAGGAAGTAAAGTTGCAAGAAGCAAGAGAAAGCATTTGAACATAACAGTAATGATGCAGAAAAAAAGTGAATAAAAATAAGTTTCTAATGAAGTAAACCGGAAACAATGGAGTTGCAGCCTCACACCACCTCACAAGGTGAACCTTGAGGGAGATTATGTCTCACAGAATAGGCTCCTATGATTGTCCTTATTGTGCTTGTCCGCTGTTTGTCTGGCATTTACGTGACACAAGCAGAGCCATTCCCACAGAGTCATTTCCAGAATAGTTCTAACTCCATCCAAATGTTGTGGGGGTACCTTACCTTCTCTGATCCATCCAATGCATGTAAATCCTTTTCTGTTAATATAGGATTGCGCAGTCTACATTGGTGTGTTCAGTGTTATGAAACGTGCAGTTTGCAGAAGTCTACAAAGAAGCCTATTAAAAAATCTTGCTTATGTAACCATTCTGTTGCTCATCAACAAGTCAGAGCTATCTTCGTTTATTTATGAGAGATGTAATTTCAGATACATAAAAGCTCCAATTTTCTGTAATCACAACAACAATCGAAAGATCAACCAACAAGGATTCTTATATGTAATTCTTTCAAAATAAAAATGCCCATAATAAGAGAATTCATTACATATAAATATGAATTTGCAAGCACTCTAAAGAGGAGAAAGCAGTTGGGTCTTCCCCAATTATCAGTAATGAGAAGAAAAGAAAGGAAAAAAAAAAAAAAAAAAACCTTCTTGTTTTCAGCAACCACTCCAAATATGAAAGACACTACACCGAGTGCTGCCACAAGCATAGACATTTGCTTCATTGTAACTGCCATTTCCCCTGGAAAAAGTAGATATTGGACTACTTGTGTTAGATGCATTGAACCCTTAGCCAAAAAAAAAAAAAAAAGAGTTAAAAAATTGAAGAAGTGTTTATAATAGTGATATACGCAGCATTCAAAGACAACAAAACTCATGTATAAGATTTAGCGTTGCATTGAATGAGAAAATTAAAAACCCATAATTCCGTTGATAATTATTAATAATCTACACGAATCCTTGAATCTAATGAAAAGGAAAAATGCCAAGAAACAATAAGAATAATTCCCCCAAAACACCTAAACTCGATTTGACGGCGCGAAATTCATCATTGCATGATAAACAAGATTCGTAAAATACACGACTGATGATTGAAAAGAAGAAATAAAGTCAAGTTTGAGGGAAAGGATAGAATCGGACAGAAAATCATCGGAACCGCGAACAATATATGAAATCAAACCATCAAACGGCAATAATTAGCTCAAAACAAAGCAATCCATTAGTCAAGTAGATGGAAAATCGGGGCAAAACACATAGCGAAGGTCGATCTTACCCCGTTTGCGTGCGTCTCTGCAATTCTCTCTTTTGGGGTGTTACACGAGAGAGAGAGAGAGAGAGAGAGAGGGTGGAGTTCGAAAGGTTGGACTTTGGGAGACGAACGTGATTGGATGGGCAGCCCGGGCCGGGCTTCAAGCCCATAGTTGAAGCCCAAAGCTCAGACCAAAAATGTGGTTAGCGTAGAAAGCTAGGCCCAAGGCCCAAATATCTCTTTTTCATCGCCATGTCAAGTATTTCTACGTGAGATATTTGTAATTGGACAAATGTGGCCGAAGAAAGCAACACTACAGATCATCAAACAAAAAAAATAAAAAAGAAAAAAAGAAAAAAACATACAATTTATCAATATATAATAAGTAATACAAATTTAAAATTGAAAATATTTCCCTCAATAACTTCCAGTGGACCGAGGATTAAACTACATCGTGTGAGTTCTTCAGGAGGCGGCGGTCGCAAGAGAAGGTACGTTGGGTTTGACTTGAAATGCTCTCCCTTGAACATTGCTGCAGACGGCCGAAACTCGCTGTTCCAGCGCGGCCGAGACGATGTCGACGTTGCTGAGGACGATGCCGCTGCATCCCTTCTTTTCATCGCACTGCAGCTTGATTGCCTCCTCGCTCGCCGACGTCCCTTTTATGTCCGAGAATGCCACGTCACTCACCACCACAGTTGACCCTGCGCTCTACGGTATATGCCAAAAAAAAAACGCATGCATTGTGATTTTGTCAAAAAATTAAAATGTAGCGTTCCCTTATGTTTACAATTCCGACCTCCACGGCAGTAATACTGGTTAATGATGATGGGATTCTCGACGTCATCGAGCTTGATGTTTGAAAATGAGATTTTCCGAGCATATCCTGCGCCGCCTTTTTTTTTTTTTTTGGGTTACAAAAGATGTAAATAAATAAACTATTCTGTCATATTCAGAAAAGAATATCTAATAGTTAAATACTTAATTTTGTCATCAAGATGGCATACCCGTGATGTCTTGATTCTCATGCCATTTTGAGTTCCGCGCGGAATTTCGCACGTGAACTTCTTCAACTATGCCGACATCTTCATTTCCTCACAGGCTTTCGATGCTGAAGCGAACTTAAAAACATCTACACGAATTTTATTTTAAAAAATATTCATAATCACACAGAATGAACAAATGAATTATCAATGATAATGGTGGGAGATTGGATTGAGACGTGGGGGGTGACAGAAATGTCAATTTCATCGGTGTTAGCACTTTCATGAGGGCACGAGAACTGTAAACTCTCACAAATTTACAATTATTTATGGCAACATGACCTTTTGCACTGTTAACATGCCTCAATCCTTTTAACTGAAGATTTGTGATGCCGTGAAACCTCAAACCCTCAAATTTTCAGTTATAAGCCATTATTAATTACTATTAGTATTAAGGAACAATATTAATCTCTTAATTTTTGCCGAGATTTTCCTAGAAAAAAAAAAGGAATTTTAATTATTTATTTGTATTTTTAATAATACATTTCGATAGGGAAGTAAGGTTACCACGAGTCGAGTCACACGCATTCCTAAGTCTGAACATAACAATATTCAAAAAAGAGGAAAGGTTAGACTCGAGAATAATACTTAACTGTAAGCCATTATTAATTATGACTCGATAATAACCACACACACACACATTGAGTGAATGCAAACAAATTAAGCAAATAAGTGAGCAGTTAATAGGATAAATTCAAAATAAATGTCCCAAAAAATAGAAATAAAACTGATCAAAATAATAAACTCTACACTAATAACTTTATACTAATGTGAAAGATTATTTGCACAAACATTTGGCTTGACTTCTCACTAAGTGAAGAAACAAAATAAATTCATTACCTCCACAATAATAGGAGACTTGCATGGGCCTTCGAAGCTGAGGGGCTCCAAAAGAAATGTTTTTGCTTTGGGCACCACGAGAACTGGGTTTCTAACTAGAAATATAAAGAGAATAATGCATACTTGGGAGTCATCCGTCAAGCCATTGCCAGCAGCGCCGAAATTAACAACATTAAAACCTCCCCCACCACCACCACCAGCAGCCTCAGCCCCATAATGGTCACCATTGTTTCCGGTCGCATTGGCACCAGCCAGGTCGAAGCTATCAAACGAGTCGCGAGTAGGATCCCGTCTAGCATTTCCTCGAGCCGTCGGCCTATCGACCCAAATGTTGACATCCTCGAGATCGTTATAGCGGGTGGGCTCGGCGCCATCAAAAGAAACCAACCTACCACTGCTAGAGTTTGACCAAGTTAACGAAATGAGAATGGAGAGAGCATAAAGTATAGAATTCGTAATCAGAGCGAACAAATCTTCTTCTTTTCTTCTTTGTTGGAATGAGGAGAGAATGGATTAGAGATGGGTGGAAGAGGCGCTTGACAGCAAGTATTTATAAGGGAGTGTGCGTGTTGTGGTCTGTGCAACAATTAGTAAATTGGTTCTTGCGTTTTATCGGTGATTATGAAATAATTAATGCGCGTGATTGTACGTATATGCAGTAAAGATGCCAATTGGGTAGGGTAGAGTGGTAAATGTGTAGGTGAAATCCGGGTCATGAGTTAACAAGTTTGGGTCAAAATTATCGGTCAAGTTGTCGAATGAGCGGGTTAGAGGGTCACGGGCTTACTTTGATGGGACAACTTTTGTTTCCTTTTAATATTCTCATTAACCAATCAATATTTAGCATATACTCTAATTTTAAATTAAAAAAATTTATAGAAATCCTGACTAGAAATGAAAATTGGACAGATTTGATGGGCTACGGGCAGATCAAGACTGGTTACAACCTAAGACAGATGGTTCTAAATGAGGAAAGAGCTCAAGTAGGGCTTCAACTTATAACCGAAAATTAACTACTCAACTATTGACTCCTATTTATTTGCTTTGTTTGTTTGTATTGACTAAAAAGTTGTCCAATTAAACGCCATCTCAAGTACCAATACAGAATATTGTGATCGGAAACTCATACTTGGGTGTCGGATCTATTTTTCTCGTGCCAAAATTATTCAAGTTCGTTATTGATTTGGAGAGAAAAGAAAGGATGTATATTACAAATTTTGAGCCTTTTATCGAAAATTCACGGCGTGAATAAATTGATCGGTCAAAGTCAATCAATTGTAGATCAATTAGAGTGATCCGCCAAAAGGAAAAAAAGAAAAACTGATTAACTTCCATATTTTGTTGCCTAAGTGATGGAAGTTGTTCATTTTATTTTAATTCCTCGTTACGAATGAGAGTATGAAATTGTTTCACAATTCAATAATGTAATGAAAAAGACAAACAAGTCGATATTAGCTCAGCTATCGTTTACCAACAATACTGAAAATTATTTATCAAAAGGCTTAGACTACCCATCATTTATTCATCGAACACCAATCTATTGCTTTTATTTTATGCTCCCTTACCTGAATTTTAAATATTATTATGAGGCCGTGTGAGTGCTTCATGCGAATGTTTTAGCAAGGCATGGCACGGGGGGTTCGACTTGAAATGCCCTCCCCTGAACATTGCTGCAGACGGCCAAAACTTGCTGCCTTGGCACCACCGGGGCGATGTCGATTTTGCTGAGGACGACACGGCTGCACCCCTTCTTCTCATCGCATTGCAACCTGATCGCCTCCCTACTGGCGGATGTCCCCTTTATGTTCAAGAACGTCACATCGCTTATCATCACGGTTGACCCCGGGCTCTATAACATATGGAAAAAAAAAAAAAAGAAGAAATCATGCAATTTTTTTTTTAAAAAAAATAAACTACAATGAATACAATAGATTGTAAGCTCCAAAAAATGGGCACGAGAAGCTTTACATGCAAGTCCCATCCCATTTTATTCTCATACATGACTTCATCTTCTTATATACATATACAGAAATTTTTATGTAAGAATAAGAAGCATGGAGCACAGTTACTTGTAGAAGAATTAATATAGTTTTGTTACCTTAGGCTTACAATCGTGGCCTCCGCCACAGTAATGTTGGTCAATAATAATTGGATTCTCAACGTTATCGAGCCTGAGATTCGTAAATGAGATCCTCCGAGCAAATCCTTCCCCACCCTATACATATAAATATATATATATATTATTTTTTCCAAAAAATAAATTAGTCCGATACATCCCGAAAATCATATCCAATAAATAGTTATATATATATAATTTTATGATTAAGGTTGTATACCTGCCATGTCTTGATCCTTACACCGTTCTGAGTTTCATGGAGTATGGAATCTCGGACGCGGATTTCTTCGACTATGTCGACATTTCCATTTCCTCCCAGGCTTCCGACACTGAAACAAACTTGGAAACATCAACACCAAGCATTAGAATGATAGAATTTTGGGGTCAGTTTAGACGAACCTAATGCCATGGCCAGGTCCACATACAACGTTCGAGATGTTGACAAAGGTTGTGCCCCCATTCATGGCAACGCAGTCATCACCTTTGGAAATTAAAAAGGAAAAAAAATCACTTAATTAGAAAGTAAATGTTTTATTTAAAAAAATCATAATCGCACAGAAAGAACAAATGAATTACCGGTGGCAATGAAAAGAGACTGGATTGAAACATGGGAGGTGGCAGAAATGTCAATTCCATCGGTGTTGGGACTTTCAGGAGGCGCGAGAATTGTGAGGCCAGAGACTGCCACGAATTTACAATCGGTTAGGGCGATATGACCTTTTGCACTGTTAATGTGCTTCAATCCTTTTAACTGAAGATTTGTGATGCCGTGAAACCTTAGACCCTGAAAGGTTGGGTTATAAGCCATTGTTAATTACTATTAGTATTAGGGAACAATATTGATCTCTTATTTTTTGGAGAGATTTTCTGGGTAAAAAAAAGAATTTTAATTGTTAAAAAAAAAAAAAAAAATGAAAAGTAAGGTACCACAGGCCGTACGCATTCCTGGGTCTGAAAAGAACAATATCCAAAAAGGGAAAAAGGTTAGATTTGGTGGAAATTAAATTAAAAATTAGAAATATTGTAGGAAATTAACCAAAGCCACAAAAAAAAAAAAAAAAAAAAGCATTACATTGCATTGTTTCCACCAAACGGCGCCTCGACCGTCGAGTTGACCAGAGTTGGCTCCGTCAATGGTGAGTCCATTTACATCGGAGAACTTCACCCATGAATTAATATCTGAGCCCTTCCATGCGCCCACGGACAGAGGTGCCACTAGGTTCCCCAAAATCTGATTTACTCAGTAAAAGCAAATTAAGTAAATAATGACAAAATTACAACAACAAAAAAAGAAGATTAAATCATTTTTTATATAGCACTTAAAGAATACACTCATAAATTGAGGAGTAAATATCCAAAATTAAAAGGAAATACCTTCAAAAGATATTTCCTTAATTATTTGGAATTTATGGAGTGTATAGCTCCTTAATTATTATTTTTTCTTTTTTTGGAAACTCTGATCCACTTAAATGATGTGATCATCTGGCTCTTGCGATTAGATTATAAGGTGCCTTAGCATGACTTATCGGAGGTCCTAACCTTTACTACTTAACAAGGTATACAGCTCCTTAGCATTGGTGCAAGATTGGATATTATTTTCTGCCATTACCCATAATTATGCAAATCCAAACCTCCCCATACGTTTTCAGTTATAGGAAGTTTGCTCCCCACGTGATAATTTGTCACCTAGTGAGAGAAATCCTAGAAAAACAAAGTAAAACAGGAAAGTGTTAATTTTGTAAAGTTCATACCCGTAATAGAATAATAGAATAATTCTTATTACTAATAATAACTTTATATTACTGCGAGAGATTATTGGGACAAAAAATAGACAAAATTCGATTGGACTTTTCTCTAAATGAAGGAGGAAAATAAAATAAAATAAAATAAAATAAATTTATTACCTGAACAAGGACGGGAGACTTGCATGGGCCTTCGAAATTGAGGGGATTCAAAAGAAACGTCCTTCCTTTGGGCACCACGAGAGTTGGGTTCCCCCCCGGGGCTCCACACGCAGCTCCCCATGCTCTTAAAAATGCCTTCCAATTTTCAAGCACCGCCCGTTTGTTAATTATTTATATATAGTTAGTCACTCAAATTAATCGGAACATATAAAGAGAACAATATATACCTGGGAATCGTCTGTCACACCATGGCCGACCGCGCCAAAATTAACCACATCGAAAATTCGGCCGCCGCCACCTCCGCCGCCGCCAATACCGTATGTCCGGTCACCGTTGCTTCCCATCATATTGGAGTGGAAGCTATGGAAAGGATCATAGTTGCTATTTCTCCCCGAGGATGAACCACGAGTAGGGTCCCATCTAGTGCCCTCAATTGCTTCAAAAGGGGTGATAGTCTCCGGATTGAAGCTGCTCCCACCATTATAGGCGGTTCCTCGAGCCGTCACTTTACTGCCAAAGCCATAGGGACCCCTGCTACAGGAGGTCGACCAAATCACGGAAAGAAGAATGAGGAGACGAGAGATTACAGGGTTCATCTATGAAGCAAACAGAACTGTTCTTCTGTTCTCGAGAGGGGAGGAGGGATATTGGATAAGAGATGGGGAAGAAGAGGAGGTCAAGGTCAGGTTTTTATAAGTCAGTGTGCGTGTAGTGGTCGTCGCAACAACTGGGAAAGTAATTACTATATTTTATTGGCCATCGAAAATAATTAATGCGTAGAGATTGGGCTGAAGGAGTAGAGTAGAACTGGGCGAAGGCGATTCATGGCATGCATTAATCACCACGTGATCTTTTGATATTCATATATTTTACTCACAAAAGATCACTGCTTGACCAACCTTGAGAGGCAACAGAGGATTTCTAGGCACGAGATCATATATACGTATATATGTGGAAATAGATGTGAGTACTAATGGGCGATAGTTATGCATAATGATAGAGAGTATCTTAAAATAACCATTAGATCAGTTTTGTATAGAAGGTGCACCATCTGAGGATCTGTGTTCTCCTTGGTCATCTTCACTCAATGTTGCATCATCTGAGGATCTGTGTTCTCCTTGGTTGTTGTATCATCTGAGGATCTGTGTTCTCTTTGATCATCTTCCCTCAATGTTAATATTTTGTGTCGAAGTTTTCCCAAATAAGTCCATCATGAAATAATTGAGATTTAAAAACGCGAGACCTTTGCTTTGACTGGTGTTCTGATTAAGGCTGAAATTTAGGCTTCATTCAACGTTTCCATTCGTTGGATTAGTTCATTATGACTTCATTGCTGAGGAAAAGATGTTTCTTACCTTATCACTGGAGAATCCAGATCCTCTATAATAATTTCAAATGTTACTATTCCATCCCAGCAACCTACGATACCCATGCGACAAGTTTAAGGCTATGTTCGTGAGCTTAGAAATAAAAGAGATAGAGGAACTCCGTAACTTTTAAAAAGGATAGGGAGAGAGAGTGTTTTAATTATTTGTGAGTATAGTGAGGAAAGTATTACTTACTTTTATTCCCCATGTTTGCAAGTTGAGGAGAATGGCAACCAGGGCCTAATTTATGTAAGTTGAAAATATTATTTTATCTCTTTTAATACTTTTGAGGATATAATTGGTATTCCAAAAGTTTTATTTATGTTTCGCTCCCCTGCCCACCAATTCCTTCCACTTTTCTTTTCTTTCCTTTCTTTTTGTAAAAAAAAAACTCACAATCGGAGAAAAGGAAGGAAATTTTCCTCTATCTTTTTTTTTTCTTTTTTTCTTTTCTTTTTTTTTAAATTTTAAAACTCACAAACATAATATAAAGAATCCACTAATGTTACTATAAAGAGCAATAGAGCTAAATGATATAAAAATAATATGTTAATAAAATGATACGTATGATGACATTTTTGGGACAAACTTGTTTGAATGCACCCGTGCGTAGTTGCATTGCTAGTTCTCCATAGCCATATTTATGTTTGGTACACATATTTTCACATTTACAAACCAAGAACCACAACATAATAATAGAACCAAAACAAACTGTAAAAGCCAATATTACAAGCACAATATATATATATATATTTCGAACTTCATGAGCTCACTAGCCTTTTTAAGCTTTTGTGTGAGGATGGAGGCGAATGGGGAGACCTTTTGCGGGAATTGGCATGGGATCCACTATGATGTTTTCACTAGGAAGAAGCTTCTCCCATTTGAACCTCTTCACTATGTTGTGCATGAAAACCAGGATCTCCAATCTAGCATACTCTTTCCCGGGGCACATCCTCGGCCCGCCTCCGAAAGGCACGTACGTGTACGGAGCCGGTCCGCCCCCTTCGTACCTCGATGGGTCGAACTTTTCGGGCTCCGGGAAGCATTCCGGGTTCCTGTGGGTCGTGTGGGCGCTCCAATATAACTGCACAAAAAGTCTTAGATGATATATATGTGTACGTACGTACATATATATACATACATATATATATGGTTATTAATATATGAGAAATTTTATGTGTAGGCGGTTGGTTTAACGATGTGGTTCCGTCCCCGTTCACATGGAGGTTTTGGTAAGCAACCCTCGATACGAACAGCAGAGTTGTTAGTTTATACGGTGGGAAGGATCATACAGACAAACCTTCCATCCCTTGGGAATCGAGAAACCGGCATAGGAGAAATCGGAAATGGCCTCCCGGAACGCTCCTTGGAGCGGCGGCGCCAACCTCATGACCTCGCAAGCTACGTTCCATGAATACTTCATCTTCTGAATGTCCTCCCACTTCAACACCTCCCCTTCTACTTTTGATTTCGCAATCTCCATTTGTTCTACACTCCACTCACACACATAAAACAACTTGGTTATTTTTGAATTTATTCTTTCGAGCGATTTTTTATTAAATAATAATAAAAAATTATTAAATTTTTGGGCATATAACATGTATGAAAAATGTATGTGTAGAATTCGAGCAATAATTATTGAAGTGAATCCTTTTACCCTCAAAAACCTTGTCGTACACATGAGGAAGCTCCGCAAGGTACTTGACGACGAAAGTAATGGCAGCGCTGGCCGTGTCGTGGCCGCCGATCAACAACCCGAGAATCTTATCTGCCACATCGGTTTCCTCCATGCACTGTCCCTCCTCGTCCACCGCCGTCGCCACCATATGCGACAATATATCCTTCATAACCTCCCCCTTCCCCGCCGCCGCCATCTCCTCCTTCCTCTTTCTAATGATCTCCCTCAGCTCCCTCCTTATGACCCCTGCCGCCCTCACGCCCCGGTGGAACGGTGTTCCGGGAACGTCCACCGGGACGGAAATAATCCCCGATGCGACCTCGTTGAACGGCTCCGCGAACCGCTCGACAAGGCCCGGGTCCTCCATGCTCAGAAAGAGGCGGCACGCCAATGCGAAAGTGTAACGCTTTGCGAGCGGAAAAACGGTTATTTCCGTTTTCCCCTCCCAGTGCGCTCTTAAGTGGGCCACCGCGGCGGCGTCCATGGTCCCGACGTACCGCTGGAGGGCCTCAGGTTTCAGGAACCCGGGGAGGAGTTTGCGCATTTTCCTCGACTCCTCAACCGAGGAGGACCGCAGGGTGGAAGGGAAGATCTTGTTCACAGGAGCGCGGCCACCAGGCGACGACGAGCTTGTTCTCGTTGGAGAAGAGGAACTTGTTGCCCGTTGCGCCGCAAAGGACAGCGGCGGGCTCGAGGAGGATTGAGGTTTTGAAGATCTTGGACGAGAACTTCGCCATGCGGTCGTGCACGAACTTCTCGGGGCTGCCCTTCCATCCGGTCGAGAGAAACTCAAGGCTCTCGCCGATGAACGGGAGTCCCATGTTGCCCGGCGGGAGAGCCGGACCAGCGGCGGCGGCGTTGTGTTTGTAGAAAACGAGGAGAAACGAGGAGAGGAAGAGGAGGAAGAGGCAAGAAGATAGGAGGAAACCAAAGGAGAGCTCCATTTAGGTCTGTAGAAATAAGGCAGCACTAACCTCTCATATATATATATAGTATATAGTATTGTTATTCATCTCAAAAAAATAATCTCACTTAAATCTCAGCACTTATATATTGAGATACATTTATCCATCATATGTATAGGATCCACCCCAACATGTGATTAATAAAATTTAGGTAGGATTGCTTTTAGCATTATTCATATTTAAAAAATGAATATGCATTCGAGTGCATGTAATTTGTATACGTACACCCTTGAAGCGACGTCGTTTTGTAAAAAAAATTTACTATACACTTAAAATTTTGTAATAAAATGGTATCGTTTTGGGGAGCGAATGCATGTAATCTACATTTGCATGAGTGCATATTCTCTTTTATATATATATATATATATAGGAGGAGATGAGAACTGTTTTCTCCATTTGGTAAAAGTTTGAATAAGTAAACAAGTGGTGTTAAAAAAAAATAAGAAAAAAAAAAAAAGAACAGGGAAAGAAGAACCCACTTCAAAGGGGTAGAAGTCCTCCGATAGCCTAAATCAATTACGAAAAAAGGTATGGAAAGTAATAATAATAATATGATAAATGATATTTTAAAGTAATAATGACATGATAATTTTTATTTTTGTCATATATCAATTGGTGATGGACAAAAAAATAATTTTTAAGTTATCAGAGGAACTGAGTGTCTTTTTGAAAATTATATGGAATGTCAATTTTTTTTTTTTAATAAATGTGAGGGATTGTTAAATTTTTTTTTCAAAAATGAATATGCACCCAAGTGCATGTAATTTGCATGCGTACACCCCTGAAGCGGCGTTGTTTTGCAAAAAAAAAATTGACTATTACACACTTAAATTTTTTAACAAAATGGTATCGTTTTGGAGACGAATGCACGTAATCTACGTGTGCACACGTGCACATTCTCTTTTATCTATATATATATATATAAAAATTTTTAAACTTATATAAATTTTCCCATCTGTATTCGTTAGAAACGTGGATACATATATATACAATGTAAAGCATAACCTATTGATGGCGTGCTTTTTCCTTTTTATCTGATCAAGGAAGTGAACTTAATCTCGCACGCAATGGAAGAAAAATCTTGAGGTATATCACATTGACGATTTGGAATGCGTCAATTCACAAGGCAGTGAGACAGAGAGCGATCAAGTTATTATACTTATGTAAAAATAGGATTCTAGCCTTAATCAAGTTAAGACAGCAAGCGTCGTGGCTGCTGAAGCGAAAACGAAAGATAATTGAAAGAGGAAATGCTTGCATTGCATGCATTTGCTCACCTTGGAATTTATTATTACGTTTTGATTATGATAAGAACGTGGATAATGATCGACAATATTTCATGTATATCTTTTACGCACCTCTCATACTTAAACCGTTTACGTGATAAAATTTATGTGATTCTATATTGTTATTTAATCAAAATATCTCTCGAAAAGGACTACATTAATTTTACCATATCGTAAAGGGCACACATGTAAAATTTTTCCCATCAAAACATGTTTATGGGGTTATTTTGAGTATTAATATAACTTTATTACACTCTCAAGAAATTTTAATTAATCATTGTTGGCTTTTGATTAATACGTGGAATCCAATCTAGCTACTAAAGGTATTCGGCTTTTATACCGCACATGAAAAAACGAAAAAACACCAAAAGACAAATTCCTTTCCTTATTTATTAAAAGACAAATTCACCGGATGTGCCCCAACAACAACTCAAATAGTACCCCAATTAAGTGCTCGAAATGATTTAAGGATAAAAGATATTAATAATCCCTCGTATTTATTAAAAAAATTAATATTCCATATAATTTTCAAAAAAATACTCACTTTTTCTCTGATAACTTAAAAATTATTTTTTCGGCCATCACCAATTGATATATGACAAAAATAAAAATTATCATGTTATTATTACTTTAAAATATCATTTATCATATTATTATTATTACTTTTCATTACTTTTTTCTTGAAATAAAAATTTATGAGATAAATTTTCTTATTTCATTTAATAAAAAATGGGGATCAAATAAGAGTTGGGTATTTTACAATTATAAAATAAATAGTAATTTTTTTTTATCATTAAGCAATTTATGATTGGCTAAAAAAGTCAATTTGAATGAATAAAAGGATGTGAGTATTTGTTTGAAAACTAAAATACTCAGCCTATATATCAATGGTCAATTAAGTCCCTAACCTATTTATTGATTCAAATAAGCCCGTGAACAATTAAAACATGTCCAATTATCCCCTCTTTTAATGGAGTGCTACTAACGGCGTGAACTCTTAGTTCACGTGAGATTAAGCCTCACATAAGCTTACCTAAGCCTAAGCCTTAGGGTGCCTTTCCTCATCATTTTCCCTTGATGATTGGAGAATATATGCCACATTAATTAGCATAGGAACTTGACTGAATTTAGCATTAGTCGTCAACTAACAAAAGCCAACCAAGCCCAAATAATAAGGCCACATGATACAAAAACTCCATAATAAACAAACACCTATAGCGAATGCACTTCCTCATCATACAAGCATTGCTATTAAATCATGAGCTCCCTCGTCTTTCTACCACGAATTTATTTATCTATTAAATTTTTGCATCTCTCCCCCTCCGAACCCGGAGCCCTGCCCCTCCCCTCCTCCACCAACGTTGTCAAATGATGCCTATCAAAACATTTGTACCCAAAAGTTTGTCAGCAACCACGGTAAATCATTACATATTTGGATATAGCGTTTAAATGCCTCGATTTCGGCCGTAGTAACAAAATTTTGACCTCCACAATTTTTTTTTTTTTTTGCACATCTTGGCTGGGCAATAAAACAAACTGCAACTCAATTATATAAAATGCACTTTCAAAAGATTAACCAATACGTAGAAAATAGACTTGTCTTTAAACATACCTATTGTCATTTATTGCTCCTGGTTCCAAACAGAACACCTATTCATGGTCCCCAACGACGAGTCCCATTCTTGGATAATGGCAGGAATATAGAAGCACAGACCATGGATAACTCTTCCTTGATTAGAACACTAAATCCCGACATAAAAAGAGTGCAACTTACATAAGAGAAAAATGAAAATACCATGAAAATAAAGCACCAACCTGCAGTTTTGCCCCTGTAGCTTCAGAAAGGAGAGGGCGAGAGATTCTAAGAGGAGGACCTCAAATCTTTGACTGGAATCAATCCAACTCCCTCACAACCTTAATCCCCATGCTAGTGGCTGTTCCAATAATAGACTTACTGATGGCCTCCAATGACATGTACCCGCAAAAGGGATCCGACTGCTTGATTTTGGCGATCTCGTATATATGCTTCAGGGTCAGGGACGAGGCAACTACGTGGCCAGGGCGGCTGCTGCCCAAATCAATGCCTGCAGCCTTCTTCAGGTACCAGGTTACAGATGGCGACTTCACGGTGAACTCGAAAGTGTTGTCCTTAAAGGCGGTAATGGTGACAGCCATGGGGGTGTCAGGCTTGAACTTCTGCGTCCGAGCATTGAAGTCCTTGCAAAATGCCATCAGGTTCAATCTGTACTGCCCTAGCGCAGGCCCTACTGGGGGTGCTGGACGAGCCCCGCCAGCTGGGACAGTGAGCCGGATGGTGGCTGCTACCGGTCGTCGGGTTAGAATCTCCTTTAGCGTTGACATGTTGAGCACTTGGAGTGGATTTGCACTTGTGTACAACTCTACACCCTGGTAGGGCAGAAAGAAACTCAGACAAGAGCTCACAGGAGAGTTAAGAGAACTTGTATTCTCTATGGTTTACTAGAAGCAACTGGTGCCATGCACAGGACTAAACCATACTATGCTACAATTGTTAATTAAAAATACGAAATCAATGCAAAGAATCAAAACAACTCAAGGCACGACATCTTCATTAAAAAGAATGCAAGGTTTTGAAATTTATTTTTTGCATTCTTGAAGGTTTTAATTTGCCAAACAAGGGAGTATTGGGTTTTTAGCAGCTCAACAATGATGTCTCGGAGCTCTCCCTCCCGTGGCACTTCAGCCCCCCCCCCCCCCCCCCCCCCCCTTCTCTCTCTGCTAGGAAATCAGGATGGTTAAAATTCCTCATATAATCAAAGGTTTTGCCTGGGCTATGGTGCTTAACAGGATAAATTCTGATGTCCTTTTGCAAGTGTGGAGGTCAAACAAGGCCTTCTCCCTGAAATACGTGCTCTGAGTTTTCAGGATTCAGAGTGTAATGAATCATTTGTTCAGCGATTGTTCATACTCTCAAGGCCTTTGGGACTGATTCTTTGGTATTTATGGGCCTGTGGGTGGAATCTTGGCAACGGCATTTATGAGATTCCAAAGGTGGGGAGAAGAATAAAGCATTGTGCACGAGCAATGCATGAAAGGATCTTTCAGCTAAAAAGCAAGGATCCAGGCTAAATTTGGGATTTCTTAGTCTTACCTTATTTCCCTTTAGGCTGTTGCATGAGGGTCTTGTCTTACAGATGTATAGAGAGGTCGGAAAACTTTCCTCTTCTAATATCCCGTAGGAAGCCCTCCCACACTCCCTCTCTAGGGCATTCTTCCCCTTCTCAATAAAATTTCTTCTTTTCTAGAGGGGAAGAGAATGCAGGGTTACATGAAATTAATAGAGTATGTTATTACTTCATAAAAGAAATAAAAGCCACATAAATCCAATAACAATCCAGACGACAGATCCTACTCCTTGCCTTTAATTCTTATATCAAGAGAATCCAAAACAGATATGATGAAGTATAATAGTCCACCAGAAACTCCCGAATAACAATAAATCAAAAACAGAAACTAAATTTTATTTTATGTTTATGGGTAACAGGCTAAAAAGACATTAACAAGGAATAATTTGAAGCCATCAAACGAATTATAAACAACCAATTCTTGAGGCAGGCTTGATAGTTGAGCAAGAATCAAGAAAATGTTCAAACTTAAAGTGGTTATTGTGAACTGTGGACCTCAGCAATGCATCAACATTCACCATCAGATAGAGAGCAAAGAATGAATAATGCTTACATACTAAGCTAAAAAAGGATTGATACAAAAAAGAACACATATGCATATGCTAATAAACAAAACCTCGGTTTGCAATATTCTCATTCTTGGACAACAGTTGATGGCAATAAAAAGTCTCATAGGCAGTCCATAACCATTCAACAGCCTGTTTCAATTAATTTCCTATTGACTCGATCCAAATTTTTTATAACATACACAATTTTCTTCTCTCTTTTTTTTTTTTTGTTGCTGGGCCCTGTAGTGATTTACATGAGAAATATACTTTGTATTTAAAAAATAATTACAGCAACCTAAGTCCATTTCCTCTACGTAACTTCGAGAACCCTAATTTCTTCGTTTTTCCAATTCATCGCTTTTCTTAAAATTCGTAGGAACGGAAATTTATACAAAATCCAAATTGCAAGTACATACATTTCCCCATACTACTTTAATTCCAAACTTGTTCCACTCTTCTGTTGAATCCAAAAAATTACAGAATCATTTCAAGAGCAAAGAGGGGGAAACAAGGGAACGTACAGCAAGAAATCCTCAATCATATATATATATATATATATATATATATATATATATATAGAGAGAGAGAGAGAGAGAGAGAGAGAGAGAGAGAGAGAACCTGTGGATCTTGCAGGTAGGGAAGCGGCGGCGCAGAGGAGAGAACCTGTGGATCTTGCAGGTAGGGAAGCGGCGACGCAGAGGAGAGAACGCCGGTGGTGAATTGGCGACAGCGGAGAGCGTCGCTACCGCGGTGAGAGAAGGGGAGGGGTCGTTGGGCGGGGCGGGGGAGGGGGGGGGGGTGTGGGGGGTGGGGGTGGGGGGAGGAAGTGGGGAACTGAGAATAGGGTAGGAGGGTAATTTGCAAATCCGAAGCAAACGAAAAAACGTCGCCGTTTTGCAGGTAGCTGCACTTTCAAACCCTAAGCATTTTCGATAAAATAAAAAATAAAAATCAGGGAAAACAGAGGGCCAGATATCCATGGAAATTAAAATAAGAGTTGATAAAACAAAAAATAAGAAAAAGAAAAAGGAGGATAAAATAAAAGGACAGAAAAGACTAAACGGAACACGTGTCGATGTCGACGTGGCGCAACCCTCCATTAATTTAAAGCCATCTGACTCCTAAACAGGCCAATAATTTTTTTTTTACTTAAACTAATTCAATTAAATGAATAACTGCAAGATGCTGCCGTTAGAGCATTTCTTCACAGGAACTGCCGCTGAGCCTTCTCAAAGGACTCCAATAAAAGAGCAAAATGGGAGAATAAATGGTCCTAACTAGGAAGAATAAAAGAGCAAGAAGAGACATGTCGGACAGCCGACTCAGAGCCAGCCGGAGACTCAGCCCGCGCATCACCAGAGTCACGCCCTTCTCGGTATCTCCTCGTGTGCATTGCCGCCTTAGCTTCTCGACAAGAACCAGCAGCCTCAACCCACTCCGACGAGGACTCCCAGTTCGATATGGGCCTTGGCGGCGCTGCCCAACTGTTCCGGCGAATTCAATTAGAATCCATTGGATTAACGGCAGTGTCTATGTCGAGGACGGGGTTAAATGCCCTGCAATTATTCATTTAATTAAATGAGTTTAATAAATGAACATTTATTAGCTTATTTAGGGTCGCATGGCTTTAAATGAATTCAGCATCGACATGTAGGACAACACGTTTATGGGATAGTTACTCTTTTCGCTAGGGTAGGGTTCAGATCATTTTCTTTTTCTTTTTGACAGTTACTAATTCAATCGGTCCTTTTTTTCACGCCAAGTTTAACGGCCTCCATGCTGTTTAACTGCAAATCGTGACCTCGAATTAGATTTCAAAACTTCAGTTTACGAACCTCAGTTCGGCCATCCGTTCAAGGATGAAACGCCCGACTGGAATTCAAATTTTACATCCTACAGTGCTTCTCCAAAGGTGGCTAATAACCCTCACAAGATCAGAAGTAATGGACTTCAGCATAACTTAAAGCAGGCGCGAGCAGTTTGGGAGGCATCCAGAGTCTTCGTACAGGGTATGAAATCCGTGCCAGGCCATGGGTCAAGCGAGATCCGTGGCGGAGTGTATAGACCAGAAGTCGTAGTAACACATCCGCGAGTGTCGATAAACATACAGCAGAAACCGGCTGACATCCCTTGAGTTTGACCAATAGTACCTTGCAACGACCAAGGCTCGACAAAGTGTCCCTCATTGCTGTAGCTGAAACAAAATTTACTCCCATAGACATTAGGAATGCAAAATTTTGCTGTTCCCACATTGCAGGCAGCATATGCATCTTCGTGAAGAATTGGTCCGCGGCAACCAAGTCTTTGAAAGCATCAAGACACGCCTCCTGTATCTGCACAGTGCATAGAAAATGAGACGTACCAGAGTTAAAAGCAGCAGGCACCTCATACAGAACACCTGTAGTGTGCTTTAAAGTAAAAGGGATGTAAATATGACGAAATCCCTCAGAATTTGCTTTAGAACCAACCACCTTAAGCCGATGCTGTAGGATTTGCTGTCTATTTAATTTAAATGCTTCAACGCTCCATGATCTCAGTACAAGACAAAAAATCCTTCAGAATTAAGAACTGTTCCCTATCAGAAGTTCGCAGAAGAATGCCACCGGTCTCCCTTGTTGGCTGAGTCGTACCCACTGATTTTTACCCTGGAAGCATCAAGATGGACTTCAAAGTCCCTTTCAGAATCTGGTATAGCAACAACAGGGGCTCGAGGCAACTTGCTTTTAAGAAAATTGGATTTGTTTTCAGCTCCTACGTCCATTTGATATGGTAATTTCTTCATACACTCGGTAATGGTCCTGTCAACATGCAAAAATCTATCATAAAACGACAGGAAAATGAAGCCAAGCCATGGAAATTGGGTACCTCATGAACAATTGAAGGGTGACCCCGTATCCCAAAAGCAATCCACGATCAGACATAAAACCACACTTCTTTAAATTTACAAACAGCTGCTGCTCCCTTAGTGCTGTCGAAACAGCTTGTAATGCTCCATGTATATTCAAGAATGTCATCAAACACACTATAAATGTCCCAATATAAGGTTGAAATACATAATTCGTCACAGGCATAAAAGTACCGGGTATATTTGACAGCCCAAATGCCATAACTCGCATTCATGTAGCCCCTTGTGAGTTTTACTCATCCACCACAGGATTTTGACTATACTCACTTCTGAGATCAATCTTAGAATACAATTTACATCCTGAAAGATGATCAAATGAGTATCTGGACAAGGGAAGGGGAGCACAGCTTATGGAGTTGTGGCTGATCGATTCGGTCTTGAAATGCTTGGTCATTCTACTTAACTGATTTGTTTTATTGTATCATGTATCTGTAAATGATTTACACTTCCTTTTCTTTATTATAATTATGAAAATAACAGGTCAAAACATAAAGCAGCTTAACAATAACACACGGAACATTGAAGGAATTATCCAAAAATCAAGTTACTATCCTGGAGAAACTGGCCAATGCAATTAGCAGAGAAACTAAATATATTTCCATTGTCCAAAAGTTTTCCAATTACGTAACTAATGTTAAGTCACATAAAAAAAAATTAATAATTTTCTTGTAGGTATCTGCAGAAACAGTTGACAACCACCAAGAGAGTTTAACACACAGTGGACAAGACATTAGCAATCAATCATTGAAGTTAAAATGATATAACAGCTACCAAAATACAAGTCGATCCTGAAAAATTGAAATTAAAACTTGTGACTCATATTTATGAATTAAATACCTTCACACATGCTTATGGATCGTATCAAACCATGATTGATCGATTCTACCAGCGGATAGCAAGTGTATCAACATAGTCATAGTCCCTGCATTTGTTGCGAAGCCCCTCCCAACCATTATATGAAGGAGTTGCTTTGCCCTCACCATGTCATTATCTTGAAGAAGTCCTTGAATAATTATATTGTAAGTAAAACTATCAGGGGAGCAACCCTCTTCTTCCATTCTCTGAAGCAGGTCTTTTGCTTCAATCAGCCGACCCTTTTTACAAAACCCATTCATCATTATATTATAAGTATGCAGATCAGGTTGTAACTTTTTAGAAGAGAGATGTAGAAGGATATCTTGTGCAACTTCAAGTTTCCCAGCCTTGCACATGCCGTCAATGAGGATATTGTGGATGACAATATTAGGACCCACTTTACTATTCTCAATCACCTTAAACAATGCCATTGCCTCGTCAGTATATTGGTTCTTAAATAGTCCATCCAGCAAAGTAGAGTATGTTATGACGTCAGGAGTCTGACCCTGTGTTTGCATCTCATAGAGAAGCATCCATGCATCCCTAGGCCTTCCCGACCTGCACAGGCCACTGATAAGAGTGGTAAAAGTGACAACATTTGGAATCAAATCTTTTTGGGACATTTCTTTGAAAAGTCTCATGGCTTCCTCGATTCTTTTAATCGTGCAAAATCCATTGATCAAGATGTTATAAGTAGAAATGCTAGGGACACAACCCCTCTTTACCATCACATCAAATACATTTGATGCCTTGTTCGGTTCACTTTGCAAACAATATCCATCCATTAAGGCATTGTAAGTTATAACATCAGGCTCACGACCTCTTTCAACCATAAGATTGACAACCTGTTGCGCTTGAACAATCATTCCCTCTTTACAAAGGTTATCAACCAACACATTGAAAGTAGGCACACTCAGCACGATTCCTTTATCTATCATTTCATTGAACAACTTTCCAGCTTCCTTCCACTGCCCTAGACTGCAATATCCATCAATTAATGAGGTGTAGGTAACATGATCTGGAGAAATGCCTTTACCAATCATTTCAAAGAAGATTCCGGAAGCCTTGTTTACAAGCCTGTCCTTACAGAGGCTGTCGATGACTGTGCTATACGCTACAACATCTGGTCTACAGCCCCTTTCCTCCATCTTCCTCAGCAGCCCAATGGCTGCGGTGCTTTCCCCACATTTACACAACCCATTTATAATGGTCGTGTACGTAACCACGTCCCATGGATACCCTTTCTCCGTCATTTGATTAAACATCCCTGCTGCCTGTGCAACTTCACCGCACAAGCAAAGCCCCTTAAAGAGAGTCGTGAAAGCAGTCATATCCGGTTCAAACCCATGCTTCAAAATTTTTCCCAGAACAGAGACCGCGAAATCTGCCCGACTCAATTTGCAGAAGCAGTTGATAACCATAGTTAAACTATACAAATTGGGTGTAATACCAACACACTCCATTTCATTAACTAAACAAATGACCGAAGGGTGATGTTTCATCCTCTCAATAGCAGATAACAGTTTATTAAATTCGAAAATCGGAGGCACGGGTTTCATTCCAACCATATTATGGAATATCCCTAAGGCATCATCAAGAACATTCAGAACCCCAGATTTGCAATGATCCCTCACCATTTGATCAAAGCACGTGGTAAATCGTCTCCCACTAAGCTGTCGGGCTCGGCTTCCGTTGCTTGTGGAATTGGTATAGGCGTGAGGGTGAAGGATAAAAACCCTAATATAAGCATTTTCAGGGTTCGCAGAGAAAGATCGAGGACATGGAATAGAACAGAGAGTACCTCTTCGAATTGCCCTAGGAAAAGCAGTTCCCCCATACATCTCTCTCTCTCTCTCAATTAAGCTTGTTTGCAAGATTATGCTCTCTGTGAAAACTCTCTTTGCCCCTGTGCCTGAGAGGGAAGAAGATGTCAATGAAAACCCAAAACCCCCCAAAACCCTGAACATAAAAGACGCTTTCGCCCACCGAAATTGATCAAATGACCCATCATACGAAGGGAAAGTCATTTTTTAGTTTATTAGTAAAAATTGGTAATTTGATCAATTTCATCCTCATATTTTATTTTTTTTCTTTTCTTTTTCGGCCAAGATCCTCGAATTAAGTCTATTATCGACGAAATGTTCACATTTATTTGATTTGTATTCTAGACTTTAATTTTCTGAAGTTGGCTAAGAAAATGTCCATATGATGAATTATATGAGGAAAAAAAAACAAAACACTCTCGCTCTCCTATTATTTTTATTTTAATTCTAAAAAAAATTGTCTATATGATGAACAAAATATATTATATGGGGAAAAAAAAAAAACACTCGCGCTCTCCCATTATTTTGATTTTAATTCTAAAGAAAAAAAGTTCAAATTTTGCTCTAAAACAAAGTAAAAGTGCAGGGATTTTTTTTTGGAATAAATTCTGAAAGACCTCATGTGATTTGGACTATTTTTTAAGAGACTCATGTACTTTAAATTTTCTTTATCACTACTTTTATTCTGTTTTCAATAGGACCCTTTTATCCATTTTCCATCCAATTTTGTCAACTGGAAGGACACATGGCAAGCTCCTAAATTTTTACATCACTATTTCAAATATAAATTATTAAAAATAATTAAAAATAAAAAATTTTAAGAAAATCTAAATAATAATATAAAAAAAATGTGGGGCTCTCATTTACAAATGTGTGTGCAAATATAATAATGGAATTAAAATTTCATTTTTGAAAGTGTACTAAAATTTCACTCCTTCCAAATTTTCAATAAAGACATAGATGTTAAGATTCATGACAATTAAAAATATAGGTTAAGGGTTTTCTTACTTTGTTCGCCTTTCTTATTTCCTTATTTAGATTTTTTTTTCCATTTTTTTATGTATTTTTCAAATTTTAAATATTATTTTTAATAATTTATGTTTTAAATAATGATGTGGAAAATTTAAGAACTTGTCATGTGTCCCCCCACTTAATAAAATTGGATAACAAACGAATGAAAGAGATATATTGAAAATAAAATAAAAGTACAAGGGGCGTGATAAATAGAATTTAAACTACAGACGATTTTTTAAAAAATAGTACAAACCACGGAAGTTCTTTCAAAATTTTTCCCTCTTTTTTCCCACCATTTAAAGTGAAACTGTTCCACAGTTACTTAAATAAGTCTGTGCCCAGTTATCCATCACAGAGGATCCCCAACCAACCAACCAACCGAACAATGATTAATAATATACCTACCTTTACAATCCCTTGTTCTGCGATTTAAATCTTCTCCCAGAGTCACTCTCTCTGCACTCTCAGGAGTAGAGACAGTCACAACACAGAGAAGCATCACTCTACCCCCCTCTGGGAATTACAGAACAGGATGTAGGCCTTCTCTTGTAGCTTTTGTTTGTCAAGAATTACAAACAGATGAAAGAGAAGTTCATGGAGGCCTTCTAACTATGAACAATGGTTTTCCAAGAAAGAAAACTTCCTCAGCTGTACAGTATGGGATTGGACTTAGACTAACCTTCAAAACCTTTCCCTCCTTCGCCTTCTCTTTTTTGGCTTACAGATACAGCAGCACCCTTCTCAACCTTCACTTGTTTCCAGACCGGTCGTGTTGGAATAATCGGAGGGCACAAGATCGCTGCCGCTCAATACATCCTGCAAAACAGTACCAACCCCGAAGTTACGCGTAAATTGGATGCGTATACTAGTGAAGGATCGAGGATTCGGTGACAAGAGGCAACCCAGGACAACCTTCATTGTATGCATGCACAAATCAGTAAAGGGAGTATACACTTAACTCGGGTTCTGTCACCAGCTCAACTGTGTTATTTTAGGCCATCATAACGAATTCAATTGTATTGATGAAAACAACATGAAACCTTTGTATGCCCATAAATACTCGTAAAAATTGATGATGTGGAGAGCCCCCCGTTCATCAAAGCATAGAAGATTTAGTCAGTTTTTAGGGACTCAGATTTTTTGGTTCACTAGAATTAAAATGCAGTATCCCTTGATTCTAATAAATAAAAAAAAAGTGTCCTGTTTCTTTTAACATGTCCTCATCCCTAAGGTTTGGTATATGATGCGGGACTCTACGTAATTGCGTATAGAAACACCCTAAAACTACATCGTTTGATAAAAAATAGAATATATTTTTAACACTATTTGTCAAACGATGTCATTTTAAGGTGCTTCTATATATAATTAGGTAAAGTGTCACACTATATAACTTTCTCACATTTACATGTCTCTGTGTGCGCGCGCAGAATCCACTTACTTGTGTGGAAAATAATTGGCTGCTCGTTTGCGAGCAACTTCCACCGTAACCCAACATCGTTGGGTCCATGTTTCCTTCCCCAAGCGCTCTCAATCTGTTCAGTTCCGGCAAGACCACCTTCCCAAGATCCGGTCTGTCTTTACGTCTCAACTCCGCGCATTTGAGCGCCATATTCGCAAAAATCAGTGCATCTTCAACTGGCCATTCAGGCACGGACGGGTCTAGCATCTCCGCAAACGTTCCCTTCTCGATAGCTCGCTCAACGTGGTGAGTCAACCCCATCGGCGACTTAGCCGTTATAAGCTGAAGTAGCATAATTCCAAGCGAGTATATGTCGGACTTAACCCCGAGCATGCCTGTTTGCTGATATTCTGGATCTATGTAACAGAAGGTGCCTGCAGCTGACGTCATGCGGTATTGAGTCACGGTGTCGGCGACCGTCGGAGGGACTAATCGCGCCAACCCAACATCGCTGATCTTGCTAACAAAGTTGCGGTCCAGTAATATGTTTCCAGGCTTGAGGTCCCGGTGCACCAGCGGCTCGGGTTTGCTCTGGTGAAGGAACAGAAGGCCGGTGCCGATTTCAGCAGCAATCCGAAACCTGAGCTGCCATGGGAGAGGAGGAGTCACTCCGCGCTGGAAAAGACGGTCGTCTAAGCTCCCATTCGCCATGTACTCATAGACTAAGCAACCGTACTCGGGGCATGCCCCCAGGAGGAGAACCATGTTAGGATGCCGAATGCAACTAAGTACTTCTACCTGCCAAATGGTAAGTTTCAGCTGAAACGACAAGTAAGAACAAATAAAGACATCAAGCCCCATTCAGTTATGGAACACTTTTTGAGTGTTTTCTAACATTCATGAAAATTAAGTTTGTTTTAAAAAACCTTCTCTTTTTTTTTTCTTCTAAAATTATATAAACAAGCAATAGTATTATGATCCGGAAATGAAAATAAAAGAAGTTCTCCACAACTAAAAGGTCCCCAACATTTGTCATCTTCATCTACCTCTTGTTGAAACTGTGATCTTCCTTGAGCCGCGTCTGGACGGAGAACCTTAATCGCAACTTGGGTGTGGTCTAGGTAGGCTCTATAGACAGGTCCATAGCCGCCTTCCCCAATTTTAAGAGCATCCCTGAAATACTCCGTGGCTGTTTCGATCTCCTCAATAGAATACTTTCGGTATCTGACATTGGAATGTGCCAACGCGTCCAGAGCTCTATTCTTCTCTTCTGATTCTCTGAATGCTTTCATTTCCGCATTAATTCTCTTCTGGGATTCCAGTTCCGCTATCCTCTTAGCTGCTTGGGCATGCTCAAAGGCTACTTTGGACCGGGCTTTCTCCTTCTCTGCAATCGCCAACGCTGCTTCCTCTGCCAGTCGCAACTCTTCTAACCTTTGCTCTTCTTCTCGTTTCCAGCGTTGAAGCTCCATTGCCTGTGCAAAAGAGATTGCTTCAGGGCTTTTGTTGGAATCCTCCTGAATTTGAAAGGGAAACGGCATCTTCCAATAGTAAGTACCTTTTGTTTTGCCGTGAGTGCTTCTTTACAAGCCGTGCTGTACATGTCCATTGTTTGCTTTAGCTCCAACTTTAGCCTCCTCATTTCAGAGTCCACATCTTCCTGCAAATTTCAATACACGAGTATATGTAGGTTTAAATTATCTAGAATAACCACTTTACCTAGAAGCTTGAACTCTTACGGCATTGTTTGATTCACGGTAGTAATTATTGAATTCCAGACCTATTGCTACAAAGAGTCGTGTTAGAGCTCGGAACTAATATTTCTATTCAGGCCTTATTCTTGTCCAATCAAGAAATACTCATTCCACCCATAAAAATAGGTATTCCTTATTGATTCTATTCCTGTGAAATAACTATTCCATACACATTCTATTCTATTATACGAATTAAACATGTTGCTCGATTGTGTGGGCCCCCTCAGGTGTCGCCTACTCACACCTAGGACCTCCTAAAACATGGCTCTGATAAATGTTATCTGCAATAACTTAATTGAAAAATCTGCCACAAGGTCATGGACCCTTTTTTTTTTTAATTTTGATTGATAAATATCCAATCTAGCTGCTAGAAGGATTTGAACCATTGACCTTGTTGAGCATCAAGAGTTTACTACACAATCGGGGACAGCGAAATTTGTACCATCTCCTAGTTAGAATACTCGATCAAACCCTTTTGTATACCTGTGATGACCATGAAAAACTCTCACTTTCACGTGACGAAAAGACTGCACGCGGAGAGCAGAGATCCAACGACTGGCGCCTAGACTGTATTGAGTCAATGCCTGGGTTCTCTATATCCGAGCAACTTGACAGCCGCGGTGGGGTGTGGCCCATGTCTATGGTGTCATAGGAAGGAAACATGCGCTCAGTGCTGGGCCTGCCCGAACTAACAAAGGATATGTCTGCGTCAGGCATCGAGAGCTCCCCATATGATTTTCCATTTGCAGGTCTGCCCCTTGTGAATGGCGACCTGTTTAAACCAATGGTTTTTATTCATTTCCCCTACTGAATCAATCGACGTAGTACTCTACCTATAGCAACCCAAAAGCAATCTTAGATTAAATCTTCCATGAATTCTTTTTTTTTTCTTTTTTTCTTTTTTTTCACTAGTGTCACTTTGAACTGCAACATACTTTAAAAGGCATGGAGCCTTATATCGTTTTGTCTTCTCAGTAAAGTAAAATAGACAAGGATGCCGGGAAGTGAAATGGTATAATGCATTACTTGATGTTTTTGAAATCAGGATGCATGCTCCGCACAGGTTCCATTGCAGTCCTTTCTGGTCCTGTTGATGATTAAGTTCAAAAAAATGGAAATATGCATTGGTAAAGGCAAAGGGGAAAAAATAATAATAATAAAGGCAACATAGTGAAACCGAAGAACTGACCTGTTGCGCTTACATCACTATGAAAACATGGATCGAACTGATCTGGTTTGACAGCTTGAGACTGACTTTGGCTACGGATTGCCGAGACAGCTGGTGCAGAACGGGACGCGGAGCGCATAAATGAAACCTTCCCTTTTGAGACTACATATACGTTACAAAAGTCTGGTGCACCTTTCGCTATGCTGCCAGGAATGTCTGTCATCTTGAATCTTCTGTGAAATAATTTTTGAAAATATCTAAGGATTCCGGACTCAATCATACATTCATCACCCACAAAATTAATAGTAGTAGATAAATGCATTGTGGGTAGCAGGCAGCTTCTCTAGGATTGTAGGTGAAGTCCTCTCTGCATGATTTTCTATATACTGAGGTCGGTGTTTAATGTCCTTTTGAAATTGAACCCTTCCTTCATGTTTTACCAGACATATTACACGTCTCTAATCTATATGCATACAGAAACATTGCTTACCAAAAAATAAAAATAAAAAGTCATTAACTTTATTATTGCTTAAATGTAATGCCTACTAGTTACAGCATATGGAGGATATCGTTGAATGATGGATCAACATCCTACGGACAAGAAGATAGGTCAAAAAGTTAGGAAGCTTTTACTTACAGAAAGGATGCATTCATCAATTGGAAGATTATGGCTTGCTCAGCCTATTTTGGTTATTTAATTTTCTTAAAAATTATCGAGGCTTCTTTTCGTGCTTATAAGAATTGTGCATATTTCCTAATAAAGTCAATATAATGCATACGAATTATGAGCACGTGTTCATCGCAGCATTAGGGAAAGCTCAAAAAACGAACTTCAATGTGGTACATCTGCATACATAGATTAGTTCTGCATGGTAGATTTCTCCAATATATAATGTTCCTTTGTTTTGCCAAGTATGTGGAGCAGTAACTGCTTATTTGAACATTTAATCAAGCACTTCGAGTTCAATATGGGGAAATGAAATCACAAGCAGCTAGATAAGGGGGGTAAGCACCTGAGAAAGCCGCTTTTTGTGGGGGCACCAACAATCAAATTCTCAACCGCTGCCTGTGTAACATACTCGGTCAACGCCTTCACTACGTCTGTATCTTCTAATACAACATCCTTGCAATCTACCTGATGCAGAAACCATAAACATTATAAACTCACATACACTCCTCACACACTGAGTAAAGCGAAATCTACCATTGAAATTCGGTGATGAATTTAGGGCGAAGAAACTAACGCCTTTTCGTGTACAGAAACAACGGAAGGGAAGGAACAATTCCCTCATGTGGGGATCTTGCTCTGAATCATATGGCTCGGGAACATGCTGCATCCCTACACCAACAAAGTAGTAATAGTGAAATCGTGCCATATAATGAAAGAAATATGAAGAGAACAGAGATATGATCCTGACAAAATGCTGAAAGCAACTAGGTCATAAGCTCATTGGCTATTCCAGCAAAGAGGATTTGGAAAGGTTTTAACAGATTTACCCTCGATTGGACTACCGAGATTCCAGAAGCAATAATGAAATATGAATGAAATTGCATGAGCATTAGAGGTTTTGAGCCTAATAAAATGTGAGAACTGTTATAAATCCTGCAAATACAAAGTTAGGCCAGCCAAAAAATACTCCACATACAGTGCATACTTGAAATAAGATTCATCGGTTGAAAAATTGAAGAAGGATCTGGGAAAGATCTCAAATCAACCCCAACCAGTGAAATTATGAAAGAACACCAAAACTGAAGAGCCCAAAAAGAAATGAGGAACATGCATAAAGGGATTTTGCTGTATAATGCATGCTCCTGTCAAATGGAAAAAATGCTTGTCCCCTATAGATTTTTGTCCAAAATCATGTCCCCAACTCTTCATTTTGAATTGAGTACCCACATTCATGAAATAGTACAAGAAAACAAAACAAAATATATAATAAAACTCTTTGGTGGTCAAAATTAAAGCTTGAGAGAGAGATTACTTGGCGCAGAATGAGAATGGGATGAAAAGAGAGAACCCTTGAGTCTGACATGGATGAGTATAATAGTTTGGCCTCTGCTAACCAAATGATCAGTTGCCCATTTGAGAGCATTTTGGCTCCCCTTGTCCTTGTCTATTGCCACAGCCACCAACCCATTTGTTCCTTCCCTCTTCTCTGTTGATGCCCGTTGAAACCACATCTCTATCAATTTTTTTGTCCTAACCTAATCAATCCTCCTCTATGTCAATCTTTCAAAAAAGGGCCAAAAAAAACCCTAATCATATTCACCAACCACCACCGAAAAACTCAATCTCTTTATCTACAATCTGAATAAAACACAAACCCAAAAAAGCGAAATCAGCAAAAATTTGTCTCCCAGGAGTCAATAGAGACAAGAAGCTCCTTCTTCCCACCACCAAACTGTTGTTTCTTTAATTTCTAACCCTAATTCAGAGAAGAAGCACGAACCCCTTACTCTCTCTCTCTCTCTCTGCCCCCTTTTTCTCCGATTTAGCCATCTTTTTTATTTATTTATTTTTAGTTTTTTTGGCTGAGTCCGGAATTAGCCATCTTGAATCTTTCAATCGTTTCTGAATTAGGAGTTGCATTTGAGAGAACCCCCAGGATTGGCGGGCAGCTTGGAATTAGAGCAGCGACTACCAGCCTTCGAGCAGGAAAACATAATGTTGCTGCGTTTTCAACAATGAAAAATAATAATTTTGCATATATATGATTTAGAGAAAAGCGAGTCTACATCCGGCAGCACGTAACTTATACTATGATTTGACCCAATTTCTCGATATTAAATTATAATATAATTCTCTTTTAGTTTTAATAAATTTTAAAATATTAATTTTGTCATCATATTTAATGATTTGTTCTCCTATAATTTTTTCAAGTGTCTAGAACAAAAAATGAACTTTAACTTTTCAAATTACCCCCACATTAACTCCTTTTTGGGAAAATTACACTTTATTTTCATGTAATTTAACTCTGTTATAGCAACCTTCGTGAAGTTTGAAAATCAGTACATAATATCTCTCCGATTTCAAAATAAACTTGTAAAGGTTAATTCTTACATTAAATTTTGGGAAAAATTAATATGAAACAACTACACATAAGTTAGGTTTATCTACTGCCTTGTAATGCTTTTTTTTTAAAAAATAATACTCAAAACAATGTCGTTGCGGATCTAGTTTCTTTTTTTTTTTTTCTTTCTTTTGTGTGTGTGCTGCACCTAACTTTGGTGTAGCAGCTACACCAAAGTTAAGCACTTAAAATTTAATGGTTTGTTCTTTCTCAATTTTTTTAGACTGTTTAAATTCTTGAACTACACCAAGATTAACTCAGTAACTTCAATCATAGTAGTTCTTAAAGAAATGGACGTTCTTATTATTGAAAATATATATATAAATATAGGCTCTTTATTGAGATATTGGTTTAACCTTTGACCACCCAATTGAACAAGTGATCATATCTCATGAAAATAAATATATCTACCTATTTTTGCAAGAAATAATTTTATAAACACAAAATATATCACAAAAGATTTATATAGTATAAATTTAGTGAAGAGTGTTTAATAAATGATAATATGTACCCTTATAAACTTATATTACATGCACTTTTTTATGATTTTGCCGTGAAGACTTTTGCATTGGTTTTAATTTAATTTATTTTTTGGTTCCGTCTGAAAGCTACGGACTCCGTGGCCCAATGGATAAGGCGCTGGTCTACGAAACCAGAGAGTCTGGGTTCGATCCCCAGCGGAGTCGTTTTATTTTCTAAGCCTTCTCTTTTTAAATTTTTACCGTTTCCTCATTTAAGAGAAAAAATAAAGGTAAAATATTGCTTTCAAAAGGTATATGTAGTATAAATTTAGTGTAGGGTGTTTTAACAAAATATAACTTGTTGTCTAATAAATTTTTGACACATAAATTTTTTATAATTTTACTGTGAAATCCTTAATGTCAATATAATTGTTCCTAATCGATATTTGATGTTTAATTCAATCCCTAACATATTAATTTATTCAAATGAGCCCTTAAAAAATTAAAACACGTTCAAATAGTATTAATGCCATTTAACTCTTTACTGAGATGTCATGCCTAAGTAGCAAAAAAAATTTTAAAATTAAATTTATGACAAAAAAAAAAAAGTTACATCACAAGAATGGGGAAAGTGATCGTTTACCCTTACAAAAATTTAAGGGCCTCTCTACTAAAACTATTCCACACAAAAAAATAAATAAATAAATAAATATTATTATAGTATGATGTGACCTTTTTATTACAAATTTTTTTTTTTTTACATAGGCTTGATAAGTAAGCAAAGAGTCGCTCACTTAAAAAGGGGGTGATTGTATGTGTTTCAATTGTTCAAGAATTTATTTGAACAAATTAATAAGTTTGAAATTAAATTGATCTTGCATAAATTGAAAGTAAAAAACCACCTTTTACCAAAAATAAATTATTGTAATTAAAAAAATTATAATTAAAATGTGAATCCTAAAATCGAAAATAAAAGCGGTGATTGTCGTTCGATCTAACAGGAATAGTTTTGAGGAATTGAACTTTTATATTTTAATTATAAAATATATATTTATTTTTTATATACAATAATTTAATTATTTTTTATTATGAATTTATGTGAAATTAGACGAGAGAGACTTATTGGACTATCCTAGAAAGAATATAATAGAAAAAAAATAAATAAAACTGCAGTACGTGTTTTAGATAATTTTTCCCTTATTCTATTATGCAGCTAAGCTACACGGTACTACGGTGCACCCTATTCCTTCTCCCCAAACATAACTTGCGGAATAAGACATTTCCCTCTGATCGCTTTTCTCTGCAACCTAAGCCCAAAGCTTCTTCTCCTTCAGTCCCCGTTCATTCTCCCAGAGCTCAAATTTGCGACGACAATGGATCTGAACATGAATCTCGATGCTCCCCACTCCATGGGCACGACCATCATCGGAGTCACCTACAAGGGAGGCGTCGTCCTCGGCGCCGATTCCCGTACCAGCACTGGTATTGCTTTCCTTTTCTCCTTGTTCCTGCGAAACTTACATGAAAGATTTTACCAAGCAATTCAAAACCTCTGGATCTTATATTTCCACGCCGCTACCATTTGATTTGGCATAGCTGATATTTTTTGACCCCTTTTTCCCTTTTTTTTTTTTTTTCTTTTTCCCTTCAATTTATGAACTGAATCAGTAGTATAGATATTTGCAAGGTTTTTTTTTCCCCACTTTCCTGGTAAGTGTGTGTTCAACCTGTGTGTTTCTTAAAGGGCAGTTTTTAATTTTGTTTTTGGGTGTAAAAGGAGTGTATGTTGCTAATCGGGCTTCGGACAAAATCACGCAGCTGACTGATAATGTGTACGTCTGTCGTTCTGGATCGGTATGTTATTCTTCCTTCATCTTATATTGATATAGTAGCTGTTTTCGAATCCATATTTGGGGATTTTCCTTGCGGCGTTGGTTTTTTACGATGCTTTTTTATTTTGTAATGCATAGCTCCGTAATTTCCGACAAAAGAGAATAATTAATCAAGAGAAGTCGTAACGTTGGACATGCCCTGCTGTGTGTGTAGGCATAGTTTCTCCTCTGATGATGATTAGAATCACAACGATCAAATATCTGTGTAGATACCCCAATTTGTTTTTGTTGGTGAAGCAATCAAATATTATCATATTTATATAGTTTTAAGACAATCCTCTTTGTTTATCAAAAAATAAAAAGAAAAATGAAGAAAAAGCTATTGCGTGGATATATATTTAGATTATATTTTTTTAAACGGATGATTTAGCAGTTTAAAACTGTGGGAGTGGTTTTTAAGAAAAGGTATTGGTATTTTGAATGTTTCTTTGGTGCTCAACATGTAAATTGTTAGCTGTCAACACCTGATTTCTTCGTACCTATGCCTCTTTCAGGCTGCAGATTCTCAAATTGTCTCTGACTATGTGCGTTACTTTCTTCATCAACACACGTAAGTGATTGGTTTCCCGGTAGATTGGTTACTTAGCTCTTGTGTTGCATTTTCGTTAACTTGGTGTTTAGAGTTTGGTGCCTCTTGCTTCGCGTGAGGGGCGTTGTGGGTAATCCTTACTTGCTATTCATATCCGGTATGTCTTTTACTCATAAATTGAACATTCATTTTCTTGTGGTGTTTTTAATGCCAATGCAACACATGCAAAAGAAACTACAACAAACAATAAGAGGGAAGCTATATGCACTAAAAGAGGAAGAATAAGCTTATACGGGAGTTTTAGCATGACAAGTCAATTATCATGGTATGAGAAACTTTTACTGATGCTGGGAGCCTTCACAACTGAAATCTGAATGATAGTGGCCAATGCGAGGAAAAGTACAAAAATGGAAGGGGCATTTACACAGTCAATGGAAACTCTTGAAATTGTGTGTGTGTATTTATCTATTTATTTATTGGTAAAAAATATATTTAAAGAAGGGCACAAGTGGTGCTGCCCTATTACAAAGCAAGTTTTACAATAAAATTGAAACAATCAACAGAAAGGTTGAAATTACAAGTGACAGCCCAATCTGGGCCTAATTTCTTTCAGATTAAAAGGCAGCCCCCTTCTCTGTGCTTGTATGATGAATGAAGAAACTAATTGAGTGTAGACTGAGTGCTGAGGTTGCATATGACGAGGAATAATTGTTAATGAGATCAGAGAGTATAAAATATTCCCATGGCTTCAATGTAGTCCTATAGCTATAACGTTCTCAATTTGATTTCCTTTGTTTTGATGGAAGAATTAATTACTTATCTTAGTATTGGATATGCTTCGCTCTCTTCCATTTAGAAGCTTCTGAAGTAAATTCCAATCTGCACTTAATAGGAGTATTGAATCGGTCCAAGGGCCAATGTTTGCTTAAGTACTGGGCTGGTTAACTTCTATTTTGTCTGGTCTAATAGGCTCAGACCATCACATTTATATAGCCTTAAAAAGGGAATTCTTCTAGTTCCTTCCTTCAAACATTGGAATCCACTGTTTAATCTAAATTCAAGCATCTCTTTATTCCTTGTTTTAAACCAGTTGGTTACTGGATGAATAGCATTTCATATTTATATTTTAAAGCCTGGAGTCTTATTGGGTGGTTGAGCTTTTGTGTGACAACTGATATATATATATATATAGTTCTTTTTCAGTAATTGAATGTCGAGTTTTTTTTTTTTTTTTGCCTGTAGCTGCCTAGAACATTTTACTTTTGAATGGTGTTTTCTTGCTGAGCTTCTAGGGCGGATCTCAGCGCACAAGGCTCTCCCAGTTGTGAGGGTTGTGGGGGGGTCATTTATTACAAGCAACCTTCCCTTGATCTATTGTTTTTTACCGTCCTTTTTTTTTTTTTTGGCTAAGTTTCTCTCATTTTATGACTATCAAGGATTGATGAAGACATGAAGGCCGTTTAACTTTTCATTCGTGGTTATTAATACTATTGCTTAGCTTACCTTCCGAAAAGAAGTTTAATTCATTTCAAACCGTGTTTATCTTTGCACAGGATCCAGCTGGGGCAGCCTGCAACTGTTAAAGTTGCTGCAAACCTTGTCAGGATGCTAGCATATAATAACAAGGTTTGAGCTTAAAATTTTAGTTTGTACTGTCTGCATGCATAGCTTTGGTCACTTGGTTTTCTTTTGTCTTCTCCTTATTTGTATTCATCCTTTCATGTGGTATAGTAAGATGTTTATGATTGTCCATTTATATGGCTAATTTCCAGAAATTTTACATATGGGTGTGTTCACGGGTGCACGCCACTGTCTGAGGAAGTGTGTTTCTTTTTCCTGTATTCTGAACAACTTTTCCTTGTATGCGATTACTTTATTGTGGTAACTCCCACAATGGTGAGTTCTATGAATGTGGTTTTCATTACGAATAACTCTAATTATTGCTAGATGATGGTTCTTATGTAGGTCTAGTAACTCTAATTATGTCCAGGTTATGTGATTGTTTATTTAGTAATATAATTGTCATATAGAAAGACATTATGTTGTCATAGAATAAGGCTTAATATCTTGTGGGAAAAAAAAGAAAGGAAAGTGTGTAAAAACAAAGACCTGTAATCATCGAGGTTATCAAAGTTTATGGAACGGAAATAGTTTGATATAATGATGACACATCATAACGACATTATATGGGAAAGCAAATGAAGCTGTTACATTTGTATGACGATTCATAACTTTTAACACTTCAATGGACTAGGAAGAGATATCTTGCTTGCTTTTATAGTGGAATGCCATTTGGTGGAGAGGTTGTAGGTACTTGCATTTCAACAAGCCTGGCAATCATACCATTTATATTTTGTCATAATGATCATTTGCAGTTCGTTTTCCATGTTATCAATTATAAATTTTGTCTATTTTGGACTCTGTAGAGCATGCTACAAACTGGCATGATTGTTGGTGGCTGGGACAAGTATGAGGGAGGTAAAATATATGGAATCCCTCTTGGTGGAACAGTTGTAGAGCAACCTTTTTCTATTGGGGGTATGTGATTTCCTTTAAACTACCAGTATAAAGCCAATGACTTTCATCTCAAGTCTTGACCTCTTGTCGGGTTCTCAGTCATTATCTCTTTGCGATCTTACATTTTTTTTTATCACCTGTGATATCTTGTGGGGATGATTCAGACTCTCACACATGGTTTTATTACCTAGAGCATTGAATGTTGTCTGAGTCTTCTGATAAGGATATCGAAGGTGATAATTGAAAGAGATATGTCTTAGCTAGTTAACGCGTTACTTTAAGTGTTTGACAGATCTGTTTGCATATTTTCTGCATACGGGCATTTGGTTGGAATGAACAAGCTTTACTATCTATAGCTTTAAACTAAGATATTGAAACATGACAATTTAAAAAGTCTGGGAAATACTATCAAGACTTACAATACACGAGGATCAAAATATATTTTACATGACTTTCATGAGTGAAAAAAGGAAACCAAAGGAAAGGAAGACCCTATGCTTTGAAATATTGACTTGAAACCACTTGTTTTACTCGATTATCTGATCTTTAATATGTTAATTATCTGTGCTGTGCACGGGACTGAACTAAAATCATTTCTTAATAGAAAAAAGTGGGGTAACTTTGTTTGACTGACAATGCCACCTTTTTATTGAATGAAGATAATGAATGAAGCACTTTTTTATTGTAGTCGCAGCAGCACCTCTAAAAGATAATGAATGTAGGCCATTTGTACTGGAGAGTGATTAAATTAACTTGCCCCAAAAACATTATAGGCGAGGCTAGAGACCACCAATCCCATATGTTGGCTCTTATTTTCATATTGTTAAGGATGTTATATGTGGCTTTGGTGAAGTGTTATGCCTGTTTCTGAAAATGCAATTCATTAAATATGGCACTCTCTGCCTGCTTGAAATGAATTCCATCTAAATATGCGGTGCTGCTTAGGATCTGGATCTAGTTACTTGTATGGATTCTTTGATCAAGCATGGAAGGAAGGAATGACCAAGGATGAAGCTGAGGTATTTGAGATTTCAAAATTTACTTCTGATTTTTTTTTTTCTATCAACACAAATATAATATTAAGACTGCCTCAAGGGATTGCAAACCCAGGTACTAAATATTACAAAGCTAGCAAATCTAGCAATTATCAATATTCACAGATTTACAAAAAAGGTTCCTCTCTTAAATTACACATCCATCTCTTGTTTATCTGCTTGATTGAGCATTCCTCTCCATCAAAATTTTAATCTACTTGTGATAGCTGCCTTACTCTGGTATTATTGGGATCTACCATTTATAAGAAATTGCATGACTTGAACAAGAGAAGACCAATGGAAAGTTGGTTTGGCTGTTGAAACTGTTTTACGGAGGATGGGTTTTAAATAACTTAATGTTACAACTCAGGTTAATCCTTGGTGAGATCTTCATGTATTGCATGAGGAGCCCGTATGGGGCAAAAGCTGTATTATGTTTTCATTAATGAAGTGCAACCAAATATCCAACTGAAATTTCCTTTGTTCGTTGATAAATAGGCCTGAGATTGGAAGTTAAGGTTGAAATTCTCATCACTGAATTATGAGTGTGAGCATATTTAAAATATATATATTATTATTATTATTTGGAGCCTATCTCTTGGGTGTAATACATGCTTCTGGTGTTCCTGCAGCAACTTGTTGTGAAAGCAGTTTCTCTCGCCATAGCTCGAGATGGTGCTAGCGGGGGTGTCGTTCGTACTGTTATCGTAAGTTTCTTCATATAAATCATTTGCAAAGGGTTTGCATGGACATTGCACGCACACGTGTGATTTAACCCCTGAAATTCCATCTTTCGTGTTTATATTGCAGATAAATTCGGAGGGAGTAACAAGGAACTTCTACCCAGGTGACTCCCTACCTCTTTGGCATGAAGAGATCGAACCGAAGAATTCATTGTTGGACATAATGAACTCTTCCAGTCCAGAACCAATGAGCATGTAACCAACCAATGAGACATCTAGAGCGCCAGGTTGATACAGGTAAGTGCGTTGAAATTCTCGCTCGATTGTGAGACTGTTCAGAAGCATTTGACGTGGGATTGCATGAGTAATGATTTCCCATTAATGGGCTTCTTCTGAAGAGGAAATGCTTTCTTATTGATGCTGGTGTTGTTTTATCCTACTTGTTGGCTCTTGAAGTGTAGAACATGATGGGATCCTTTTCTTTAACCGTCTGAAAACAGTTATCCGTTATTATTTCACCCTTTGATATTTCATGGAACAGTGATGTGTCGACTTTGAATATTCAAAGCGAGGGTGGTGGGTGGCCTGTTAAAAACAAATTTACCTTGTCACGAGATAAGAGGGAGGGGGGTGGTGTGGTGGGGGGGTGGGGGAGGCTTTTTGCTTGTTAAGATTCTGCTTTCCCTATTTCTGTCAAGACACCCTACGGTAAAATTTACATAGAGATAAGATCTACTTTATGAGAAGACAGTCGTTGATAGTGTTCTCTCATCCTAAAAAGAACAAAAAAAAATTGTTTACTGTACAAATTCATGCTTGTCATCCCTTGTTCCTCCATCATCTAATACACATTTATAAATTATAAATTTTATTTGCAAGTATAAAAAGGATACAGAATAATAATAATAATAATAATGCTAAAATTTTGTTCAACACGGTAAAATTTTCTCTTTTGGCAGTGAACCCTAGACGTCATGGAATGCGTGGTCTCTTAACTGTGATAAATTTTCTACATCCGTAAATTCATGATTTGAATCAGAATAATTGATAAGAAGCAAGCTCCAAGAAAGGAAGTTAAAAGCTTACCAATAAAGTTCCTTTAAAACTTTCCTTTTAATTGGATTTTCTATTTAGAAATCTTCCACAAACAAAAGCAATTATCATTGATGATGAACCCTAGAATAGACATTATTTTCACTATTTTCCCCATATTAGACTTAGGTTGAGAGCGCATTGAACCATATGTGATCGCATGAAAAATCCATTTCACCATGTCATCTCCCACCAAAAAACAAAAATATTCCACAAAGGAAAAGATTAATGAGTGAAAAATGAAGGCATCACAATGACTTTTTTGGGAAAAAAATTTTTTGAATTTTTTTCCCGAAAGGATACATAAATGAAGGAAAAATGGAATAAACCTTGATCAGAGTTTATATTTAAAAATAACAAAATAACAAAAAGAAAAGAAAAGAAAAGAAAAGAAAGAAAGAAAGGAAAAAAAAGCGAGAATCAAAATTACACTGAATAATAATACTATAGATACTAATAAACTGTGCCCACACAGGTTCCACAATCCTAAGATAAATAGAATACGGTAATTATTGATCGAATTTACAAACTGACCAACTGCAACCGAAGCATTACAGACTTTTTTGCTAGAAACTCTAGTGCATGGTTTGAGAGGAAAATCATGAAGCATTAAAAAATTAAACAGTTTATTCCCGCAACTATGTATTGAACAAATCAATAATAAATATGGAGCCAATTTCAGCATAAACCGATCGAGACGAACAACATCCACCGGAAATATGGTTTCTTCTGTCCTGGGCACACTGCAAATATGAATTACGCCTGAAGAAAGCTGGCATATTTGGCACCTAAGAAAAGCCTCTGGATACAGAGCAACGCATTCTTAGTGACCTCCACATTTTCATGGTTCATCAATTTCATTACCCGCTCCTTGGCTTTGAGGTTCGTAACTATGACCCGACCAGCCGGGTGGTAGTGGATGAACTGCGAGAGATCGAAGCAAGCAACTGCCAGTGTCCTCGGATCACTGGAAGTCTCCAAAATCGTCACAAGGATTTTCAAGATCTGCAGCAATAATATATCAGTTTCCCGGCACCTCGCATAACACAAGTTCTTGTGACACTAAACGAAGTACCAAAGAGAGAGAGAACAGAACAGGATCCTGGGAGACAGGTGGATTCAGTGGGAAGAGATATGTTTGAGAGAGAACATAGAGATGTTAAGAAAGCAGGAGTTAAATGAGCAAAACATAAAGAAAGAAAGAACACAGTCAAAGCATCCAATCTTCACTCCTGCCCAGACTCCTTCCAGCTCTCGTTCACTTACTTCACTGCATCAATTTAGTGTCTCTATGATATAACAAAATACTGTCATAAACCTAGCAATTGAAGAAGCATTAATCCTAAAGTTCTTCACTGCATCCCTCATCTGCGTTGACGCGCAGCTAGAACTTGAAGCTACTCGTTTCATAATGCAAAGCTATTTAAAATGAGTTCATGATATAACTACAATTACAGAAGTAAATGTGGCATATAACGCTTAAAATCCAGATGGTTGTCCAAGCTGTTTCATCCACCATTTATATACACAGAATACATCATTGTATATCTAAATGTGCAATCAATAACGAGATCATTTTCGAGGATCAGTAAGATGACCCTAAATCATTCATTAATTTCTAGCAGAAAGGACAAAGAAAAAGAAAGATAACCTGGAGATCATGTTCTTCAAATTTTGTGACATTATCAGACCAGAATAAATTATCTTTGTGCATAGGGGACCAGTCAAGATGGCCAAGTTGGACTTGCTGCTTGTACACCTCAAAAGAGCTCAGTTTCTTTATGTTATCTTTCAATCCTGCTTCCAGTTGATTTAAAGCCTCCAACAGGTCCTATCAATAAGTGCAAAATCAATATATTAGTATTACTAAGGAACCTTAACTGTGTCTCTTCTCAAGCCGCCCCTCCCTCATCCCTTGAAAGGACGCAAGAATCTAGGCACCCAATCAAATTGATCCGGCTTCAAGTACTTTATCTCATTGCTTAGAAATTTGTCAAGCTAATGGCATCATGCTGAAGGATGCAACAGTAACTTAAGATCTAACAGGATATTGCTAAGGATGTAGCAGAATCATATAATATAATTTCCCTACATGGTCAGGCCTGGTCAAAATATAAGGCAACTCAACTCAGAGAAGAGCTCCGTGTACGCTTCACTGCCTTCAAGTAGTGCTATAGCTCCAAAATTTCAAAGCATTGGAAAAAGAAATCTAACTTCCACAAAGACTTCTTACCCACCTCACCAGAGCATGGCTATCTTACAGTTCAATCACCAGAGTTGACATAAATTGGACTAAAATTTATAATATTCAATTTCCATTCATTGACTAGTTAGAAAAGATCAACTCATAATATCACCAAAAAAAGGTATAGAACTTTACAATTATCTCACCTCATCACTCCATGCCTGAGCTTTCAAACTTTGGACAATTTGTGGCAATCCAAGTTCTACCATCTGAGCACCAAGTGTCCCTTTGGAAAGGAAGTTTTTGAGGGCCAAGACAACAACCCTAACAACCTAGCAAGAGTCAATGCACCAACTACAATATTAGGTTACCACATCAGTTTTTATATTATAAATGCAAACATACTATATGCTTGGTCATTCATGCATACCCAAACATGTAAACAAGCAATCACACACACAAGCAATCATAATTTCAGAATGCAAGTCACCAGGTCAAAATCAACAATTTAGATGCCCCCTAAAGACCAACCCTCCCAATATTGATGTGCCAATCATAATGTACATATTTACAGATGGATATAGACAAATGCATGTTCACATCCATACCACGGATAAGCTTACTAGGTGTATTCAACATGAAATCCCATGGACCAAGTTATTTGTGCACAAAAGTTCTGATTGATGAGACAAGAACAACCATAAATTCTAAATTAGACTCAAGGTTTCAGGTTGAGTAGGTCTAAGACGAAATACAGGATGGGGGCTGGTTTAGCAAGCACAGGGGAGTAGATCATACTATAGTGGAATTAGGTGATCATGCAATAGCAAAGAGTGATGGCCGCTACAACAAACTAGAACACTTACGCAAGACTGAACTAACTGCACTATACAAGACACAATTACAAAAGAACTATTTTGAACCAGAGTCCTGAACCACATTAATATTTTCGTTATAGGTAAAGAAGATTTTACTAAAGAAACAAGAGAATATAAAAAATAATGGAGGTGAAGATGTCCTAAGAAAAGCAAATAATGCAGAGAAATACATCCACAAATCTCTCTAATCTCTCAAAACACCTCAGAAAAACCCTTTGTGCCCAATCTAGGAGCCAAAGAGAAGACGTTTTAAATCACAATAAACAATTGCCATTACTTCTGAATAAATGTATTATAATTCCAAATGCAAGGATTTAATATGAAATGAAATGAAAATGAAGCCAACGAAAAAAAGAGAGAGAGAGAGCTAAGACCTCACCTTCTCTTTTGTGGAACCTTTAACAACCTCTATGAGCCGAGGCAGGGCCATAGATGTGGCCAAGTAATTAACTGCAGGCTCGTAGTATGATAAAAGCCAAACACAGAGACACGTTTCATAGAGGAGCTGTTTCATGAGGACAAGTGGCTAAAAAGTCAATTTAACTACATAAATGATGCAAAAATACAGGTTTTTTTTAAACTCGGTTTGCTTGACAAGTACAAATGCTAAGTCGACCAGCTTCTTACTATAAGCAATAATACTACAAATAGTGCTAATCATTTCTCTGCACAAGTATACCCTTCTTGACTTTGGTAGGCTTAGTGGGCCAGATGTTGTGTACAGTAGAGAATACCCAAGAAAAGCTAATTAAGTGTAATGATCTCCATTGACACTTTATTTATTTTAGGTAATTTTAGTTTGGCACTGAAAGTTTTATCTAACCATGTTTTTATTTGTGTTTTAGATGTTGGTGTCAACTTGACACCTAAGTTAATCATGGGTGCTCTAATTGATTTTTGTACAACAAAATTTTCATAAGCACCACACATGCCTTGCCTAGTAAGATTGAAATGTGTTGAATAGATGAGCTAGTTCCTTCCAGCAGACTAAAAAATTACCTGCATGGATTGCTGAGTGGATGCTGGAGAAATTAAAGGAATGAGCAGCTTGACCCCATCTGTTTGAACGAATGAAGATCTGACCACGGGTTCCTTCAATAAGGTTGCAAGGCAATTAATAGCAGTCTGGATGCTGCGACTAGGATGGGAAGGCTTCTTCAACTACATAATATAACCAATTAAAACCACAATGTGAGGACAAGCATGATAGAATAAACAGAAAGAAAGAAAGAAACGAAAAACACAATGAAAAGCTCATGGAAATAGAAGAACACAATGAATCAATTCTGAGCTGTCTTATCTTAAGTCAAGTACTAATGTTTTGGAACTTGTTCAACCAGTTACTAAGTTAAATTTGTAGTTTATAAACCTCTCTTTATCCTCACTTGTATTTATCAATTGGTAACGAAAGAGCGGGTCTGTTTATACTTTGTATCACCTAAGAGCGGGTCTGTTTATACTTTGTATCACCTAGTAGAGCCACATAGGAGTCACACATTGGATTTAGGGCTTAGCCTTAAAGATCTTTGACCTATGTTGAATTTAACAGTCCATCTAGCGCATCCAAGAACCCATGTGAAGTCTACTGTCTCATCCGCCTTTTTTTTTTCTGCCCCCCTAAGGGACAGGTGCTGCATGTGAGGCACCAGAAGATTATCCCCGTCCTACACACCTCCATCCGCAGCAAGCAAGACACAATAGTTGTTTGACATATGCAAGAGACACATTGGCCCTGGCCTAATTGAAAAAGTGAACCCATCCAAACTAGGGGTAAGGAAATTAGCAGTAGACAAGTAGCCGAAATGGAAAAATAAATGGGGGTTGTGGAAGAATTAGGTTCTGTTGCAGTTGATACTGCTGTTTTTTGTTTTGTTTTGTTTTGATTTTTTTAATCTATTCCAATTGGTATCCTCCTCTCTTTTTGAGCATTTAGCCCTACAGTTCTCATACAAGCCTGACTAGGACTTCTACTTCAGGTATCCTCTTGCACATTTGATTCAGCTTCTTCTCATCATATGACCCAAATCTTGACTCTTTTAGCCTTTGCGTCTCTCCCTATTTACCCACCACAAATCTTACTACAAATGGTTCACCCATACATATAATGGATATAAGTTTTAGTCATCCATCTGCATCCTCTACTTCATCAATTATTCACATATACTATGTTCCAACTTTGTCCTCTTAACTTACTTTCTAAGCAACACTTTGGTTTTGATGTTTCTCTTCTACTGGTTATGTTCAGGCTTGGCAGTCCAGGAAGATGGGGCTGCGCGTAGAGCTTGTTTTCTTTGCATCCAACAGAATTCCTCAGCCTTTTCTTCCTTGCACCTTCATGATCTTAAATCTCTTTTTCCTAATCTAGTAACGGTTTGAAGCATTTAAGTGGTTTAGGTTGTCTTGGTAAAGTTCCCTTTTTTTTTTTATCGGTGTCTTGGTAAAGTTCCCTTATTGCAAACATGTCAGGTTTACCTTCTAATAAAAGCAGCTCAGTTTCGTACCGGGGTTTGCTTTGGCAGGGTAGCATCTCATATGATTCCAGTTAACACTGCATTCCATTTGTCACACTTTCATCGCCGTACTTGATTCTGAAATCTCATGTAAATAAAAATTCACTGCTCTGATTTAGGGCGAGTATGACTTGCAAGCATCATCTGATGTTCTTGCCTTGCCTTATGTGGTATCATTCATCAGTTTCCTTGGGCCAGAACACAAGAACAAAAAGGTGTTTCCAGAAAGAAATATTGGCACCTCTTAGAAGCTAATCGTGCTCTTCTATTTTCTTCTACATACTGTCTGTTTTCCTGTGGACTCAGACTCCACACTGCCCAAACTACACAAGTCCGAAACAGTCATATTCCAACAAGGGTAAAACTGGCCTGACTCCTTGAACCAGCCTCCAAGTAAATCGGTCGATATTATAACACTGCAGGCAGCGGGTACTGTCTGTTTCTGTGGAAGAAGCTATTCTTCTTACATCTGTTTACTTGAACAGAATACCATCTCCTCTTCTTTCAGGTGTTTTACCCAACGAATAGTTTGGTTCCGCTCCTGATTACTCCTATGAGTTTCGGCTGTTTCTTTGTGTGCTTTGTTCTTCTTAAGCGTGAACTCATAAAACTGCAGGTTCCACTTTGCCTGTTTTCCTGAGTTATAGTGTTAATCAAAAGCACCCTCATTGTAATGATCATATAACTCAAAAACTTTATATAAATTGGCAAGTTGTCTTTTAGGAAATATTTCACATTTTACGATTCCCTCTACTCCAACTCCTATCTCCAAATATGACATTGTTCATATTGATCCTTTTCATCAATTGGTGAGTCTTGGGCTGAGATATTCATGCCCCTACACCCACCTCTTTGTCCTATACTGATTGTATATCTGCAGCTATGAGTTCTTCCTCTATATAATCATTCCCTCTTACTCTCGCAGGAAGAGAACAGCTTCTCGGTATGAAATGCTCAGCCTGCATATGCCCACTCCTGCTGAATTACCTGTGACAACTACTGAATCCAAGCAAGCATAAAAAAGGTATCCTCCACATTCTAATAAAAGACTAATCTGCTTCGATTTCTAACATTTGTTATTCCTCGCACAATAAATCTATGCATACAAAGAATTTCACAACAAAATCACAAAAGTTCTATGTGGCATAAATTTAGTGGAGAGTGTTTTAGTAAATGACAACTTGTGGTCTCATAATTTTTTGATACAAGCCTTTTGTGATTTTGCTGTGAAATCCTTTGTATCCATAGCATTGTTCTTCCTCACACTTTTGGTGTTCTTTCTTCTATTCACACTTTTCAGAGGCTTAACACATATCAGGAAGCATGCTCTGATTGTAATTGACTAAACGCCTTACAATAGGAGTTAACTGCAACTACTTGGGATTTGGTTCCTCCACCTTCTAGGAAAACGGGTCTTTAAAGTCACGGCTCATGCTAGTGGTTCTCTAGAGCACCATTAAAATAAGATTGGTTGCCAAAGGGTTTCCGCAAGAGTATGGAGATGTTTGGCCCTGCTGCCAGATGGCTTTGTACTTTTAGAAGCCTTTAAATTAGAAGGATGTTTAGGATGGCTTTCTGAATGGCATTCTAACTGTAAAGGTTTAAATGTTTCTTGGTTATGCCTATCAACTGAACAGGGCTCTAAGCCTGCCCCGAAAAACAAGTCCAGTGTATGAAGAGCTAGCTGACCAAAATGTAAAGAAGAAGCTTAACAGGAGATTCAAATCCTCAAGAGTTGCTAACCAATAATGCAAACCAAAGAGCATGAGCATCCAGCCTTCAGAAACAAGTCAATAGCAAGTTACCTGAGTGCAAAGCCACTCCACCAATCCTTTCAGCACATCTTCAATGGTAGTTCTCTTTGAGTTGGAGGTTTCTCCATTTGCAATGCCATCTTCGCGTGTTTTTGGCCGGGCGCTAATTATCCAAAAACCAGAAAGCAATGAGATAAATTATATAGAAAATTTGAAATTTCCTGACATTATGAGCTTGGTGTAAGTTCCAGTCTTTTAAGTACCTCACAATCATAGCAAGTATTTTACAGCTCTTTGCTTGTATAAACCAGTTACCATTCCAAAGCAATCTGGAAATGAGATATATATGTAGATTGATTAGTTTCATAAATTCATATAATATAAAACCAAAAGTTTTATCTAGTTACACATCATTTTGCTATATCACAATAACAACTTGTATTCCAAGGCACATAGTCAACATTGACCAGCAAAAAATAGGACCCCTCAGAGGAAAATAAACATTCGGATTACACTAAAACTAAATCCACAAAATTAATTAAAAACCAAATCTCTAAATGGAATTGGATATCAAATAAGAATTCTTTGAGAAAAAATTTTTTTAATTAGACAAGAAAACAGAACTTCTAAATGCAGGATTGTTACGATCATCCATTTACTCAATATGCAAGGGAGCAATCATAAAATCACCAATAGTACTTGTTCAAAAGCCATGAGTGCAAATCACACTTGAGAAGTGAGATCCTAAAGAGCTATAAAGCTTAACAGAAAATTACAATACAATTTGACAATAAAGCTATTTTCCCTCGCAATCATAAAGTTGTCCTTCCAGTATAAAACAATCCTGATATGTCCTCATCACAGGTAACCTATTTGGCAACTAATTTCTTCTGCTAATGGTCACATGCATGGTAGAAACCAGTTAAGTTGTTAATCCCACAACATTCTTGTCAATTTTTTAAACAAATTCCTTTTTTCCTCTATTCACAAAAACAAGAATAGCTAGGCAATAGAAGAAACTACAAACAATAAGTTTGTCCAAGGAGGAAAAAAAAAAAAAAAACCATAATCGACGATGTGGTAACCTATGGTATATAGGCAGCTAAAATCTGGGTGATGAACAGGCTGGGAGAAGGTACTTCCACCATCAGAAACTGTTGGCACCTCGTCGTTTCAAAAAGTCCCAGCTTAAAATTACAGCTTCCAATGCCCTCAAAAATCCATAACAAAGAAAAGGAAAAATACAACTCCAACTTCCAAATCACCCATGACCAACATCAACACACCCAAAATCATACAACAAGAACCCCTTTCACAGTCTCAAACTCATATAAATTGATCCCATCAAGTCTGGTTCACCAAAATCTCAGTCATAACATAACCATGGACCAAATTCTGCAACTCTTTCGCAAAATTCTGATCTGCTATATTCTTCAATCCCCACCCCTGGAATCCCAGGGTCCCAACCATAGAAGACCAAACAATAATCTCAACTTCTGGAAATTCCCACTGGCCAACCTTTGCAAACATCCAGCCAACTTCACAGCAGTGGCTGGTGACCTTGCAAGACCCAACAATGGCACTGCTTTTCCTACTCTCCCTCTCTCTCATTTTCTCCCATTGTTAACTGTTGGCTGATTGATAAAGAACACCGTAAAAAACATCTTTACACAGAAGTGTCAGGTTAAAAAAATTACGTTACCCAAAATTTATAATATTCATTAGAAAAAAAAATGAAAAAGCTTCAAGGGCAATCTTCAATTACTTTTGCTTTCACAGCTTCCGTAGCAATATTCAATTATTTGCCCTTCCCTATTTCAAAGCATGGTTCTTAGTCAGGACAAATTGAGCAGAGCAATGGGGGAAAAAAAAAAAACAAGAATAAGAAGAAAAAAATTCCCCTGAATGGTCACTAGTCATGATTCTAAAGACAGAAAGAAGGGGAGCTGTCAGCATTCTCCAACAAATAAGACATGAAAAAGTATATAACATAAAACTTTCAGTCTCTCACATATTAATAATTTAGAACAAGTACGAACCTCAAGAAAGGTTCATAAGCATCTTCCTTAGCAAGGGAATTATCATGGAATAATCTGGCTCTCTTTGGGTTTGCTGCCAAGCACCAAAATAGGTAAGTTAACTGCAACAGATGTGATTAAAATGATAGAGCTCTTCAAACTTACCTGTAAGCATTTCATCAATCAGGGCCAAAACATATTCAACTGTTTCTTCCTTGAATATGTCATGTAAAATGCTCACAAATACGCGAACATAAGCCGGACCATCCTGTCAGAGTGTCTTTTTTGTCATCAGCGCATCAAGCATTCATAATACTCTTAATGAACTATTTCAATAATATCTAAAAATCCTAGCAAGGCATCTTTTGATATAAACTGAAGTGCCGCCTAGAAATAAAGAAACATTGATCCGTAAGAATAAAATATTAAATGTAAGGTGCATGTTATAAGGGACAGCGTTGTCATAGCACAGCACCTATTGACCCTGCATAATGGTGAAACCTCTCTCTCTCTCTCTCTCTCTCTGTTCATCTATCTATCTAACTCTATCCATATCCCTCCCTATCTATCTCTTTCACTATCTCTCTCTCTATCAACATCTCCCTTAGCCAACTAATAAGTGGCCCTAGAAAATCCTGCAAATCTTCCATCACAAAACCAATTAGAAATGGGTAAACTGAACAGACAGATGAACCCATACACAAACAACTGCCAAGCCAATGTGGGATCAACGCTCCTCCTCATGGGCAAACCAAATCAACATGGGCACTGCCAATGGACACACAACAGGGGCAACAGAAATAACGAGCCAGGCCTATGACCAAAACTCACTTGGATACCATGTAAAGTTTCTATCCCAAAGCCAATTGACCAACAGGTTTGCAAGTGGTACACATATAACTCCCAAACAAATGTGAAATTCAACAAAACCGTTAGAACTCCAAAAGTTTGTTGAAACCTCTAAGTTCCTCTTTTGTCAGTCCTGGCACAATAATCAATCATGGATCAAGCATCTTTCAAATAAGAGGTTAAAAAACCCTCTTGGAACATCTTAGGCCCGCTCAAGGAAGCATCATCCTATGAAACCTCTCCCATTTGAAATGCTTGTGATTTCACCTAACATTTTAATCTACAATATAATAGCCAAAACATTAAAGAAATTTTGATAAAGAATAAGTGTTATCACCAATCCTGAATGTGTGCAGAAAACTTAGCAAACTTCAAAAAGGTAAACCTTGATTGCATTAAAAGGAAAAAATGCCACTTTGGAAATATTCTTGTAGAATTATTGGCATTTCAAGGGGCACTAGAATTGGTAATTTCATGACTAGTATACCCTCTTCCCAGGAATTGAAGAACTTTATACACAGAAAAGTTTACAACCTCTCCCTCCCACTTCTTATGTAATTTATGCAGGCTCAAACATATACCAAATGCGCACCACATATACTCAAATGATTTAGGTGTTAACTCGGTATAATTGAAACTCATTGCAAAAGTAGAGGTTCATGTGTCACCACTCCAACAAGCTACCATCTAGATGGAAAAGGAAAAAAAGTAAATCCAAGGTCTTTCTTTCTGCGACAAAAAAGTAGGTCAAATGGATCCTAAAATTTTTAAAATTCCTGGTGCACACCTTGATTCAATGGTAAAGGAAAAAACCACAAGACTTGAATCCAATAAAGTGTAGGCCAGAAAAAACATGTCCTGAAGATTTGAGGAAATAGGGATCAAGAATAACCTCATCCAACAAGGCTGCTCTGTGGCTTTCTGATCTGTTATCGTAACGTCTTAAAAGCTGAAGGGATGTCCCAGAGATTAGCTTAGTTGTCATGTAAGTCTCCCATGGTATGTCCCTTCTCAGAACCTTGAAAGCGAATATGTAGGTTATTAGTAACAATTCAATTCACTTTAAAAAAAAAAAAAAAAGTTAATGCTACTCACACACATAAAAATCACAAAACAACTAATATTGCATCATTGAAAAGATGGCCAATGATTTGCCTTCAGTATAAAAGTTTAAATCAACAAAGGACAATAGTAATCAAATGTGTGTGTGCCATCAAATCCCTTAATAAACTTAATTTCCCCACCAACAACTCAATATTATAACACATTTCTTGCACAGTAGAATCTGATTTTATTTAGAGAAAGGCCAGCAGTCCTCTAGGCTGCTAATTGTGTTAAAGATTGCAAGAACAATCCATGCGAAAACATACTCACAGGCTTTCCCAACAAAATCAAAAAGAAGATAGCAAAGGCGCATAACTGACACTAATTAATGAACAAGTCAATGTTCTGAGGAGAAGAGTATCTTCTGTTCAGGGTTTCAAGGGTAAGGTGGCCCATAGGGTAAAAAGAAGAAGAGAGCAGTATATAAAAAAAAAATAAAATAAAATAAAAACGACAGATCTTTGTAGGAACATTTACAGCTCATTTTGTGGCCCCATGCTGTATTTTCCTATATTTAATCAATGCACTACTGGTGTGATTGTACCCTTAGAACTGAGCCTTCTAGATTTATTTCCGCAACAAAAATGTTAAATATGTTGCAATTCAGGTCTGAAGTGGTTTGGGTAGACATATGAGTAGCCAAATCACTGATCTGTAAAAAAAAAAAAAAAAAAAAAAAGGATTAAAGATATTTTTGCCCTGATGTCTCACATTTGCCGATTTTATACTTTCTCAAAGAAGATTAATGAGCTAACCTAATAAGCTAAGTAGGTCAAATTTTTAGGTTTTATATTGGCAACTTTTAGTTTTAGACCGATTATATCCTTATTATTTGCGCCAAAATTAACCAGTAAAAGGGAAAAGTGGTGTAAAATTATCTGATCGAAATGCAGTTTCAAACATAACACCTAATAATAAAAAAAACCTAGATCTAATCCGCAAATTTGTACCTAAAAACGAGCAAACCCATAATATTAAAAAGGACGGAAAGAAAAGAAAGAAAATTCCAGTAAATTGTTAAGACATTTTGAGAATTTCAAGGCAGGAACACCAACCTGTTCAGTGGTGAGCTCAGCTTGATCCATGGATTGAAACTCTACAACTGCAGAAAATAAATATCACAATCCCAGACAAGATCCTGCACCTCAAAGGAAACCGGAATCAAATTACAATTGTACAAACAGAGGCCGCATTACAACAAATACGCGATGCATCAAACACGGATAAACATATAAAAGGCAAATCGGAGCCGGAGTTACATATTACTTGAGAAATTCACATATTCTATTACTCGAAGATCCATTATCCTAATCCAAATATAAATCTAGGAAAAATACAATTCAGGATCGTACCGGAAGCTTCGTCCTATATGAGAGAGAGAGAGAGAGAGAGAGAGAGAGAGAGAGAGCGCTTCAGTGTACGAAAGGGCGAACACAATCGCCGGAGAGATCTGTAGTATACGGTTTGTGCCCAAAGCCTGTAAACCGTGGGCAACAGCCTAGATTTATCGTCGGGCCATCAAGGCCCATTTGGGTGAAATATCTTCATTTTTTATTTAGGAAATATGATTAATTATCTTAATTAATAGTATTTTTTTCTTTATTTTAATACTCACCTTAAATCTTTAAAGGTCCCTTTTCATCCTTAACCTATATACCAATGTTCAATTCGGTTTCTGAGCAATTATAGCGTATCCAAATATTCCCTTTTTAACTAATAGCTCACACTAGCTCTGACAGTAGTAAACTCATCGTATAATTGATGGCTCGTACCATGGCAGTAATTTTTTTAAAATAAATAAATTTGTGCAAAAAAAAAAACCTACATCACACATTTAAGACGGAGGAAAAGTGATATTTTTCTTCTATGAAAATTGATATAAAATTTGCAAGCTCCTCGATCTAAACTATTTCACTAAAAGAAATGGCAATAGATATTATTATATTACTATTTTTATTATTATAAGAAATCAATTTAATATTTTTCTAAATGTTAAGTTGAATTAAATTAAATTAATTGCGAAGTAGAGTAAAAATAATTTGGTAAAATTAAATTTGAAAATATATTATTAACATCTAATATAAGATTGTGGATATTATTAAATATTAATATGCCAAAGATACACATTTTCTTTTGATTTATTACCCCTTAATAAAAAATAATGTTTTTAATTTTTTTATCTTTGTACATTTCAATTTAATTATATCTACTATAAATTAAATTTATTTTATCAAATTCAGTTTTACTATACTTTTCAATATTATATATACACACACACATGATATGTTGCAACAATAATATTTATTATCGTTTTTTTTTTCAAGTGAGATGGTTTTGGCTGGGAGGTTCATAAATTTTTATAAAAGCAAATGAGCACTTCCTCCGTTTTCTCCTACTCTTAAATTAGCGATGGAGCTTTCACAAATTTATTTTTTATTTTTTTTTGTCACACTAGGCATGACACTTAACAAGATTAGTGTTGATGTGAGCAATCTGTTAAAAAAAGGTATCATTTGACACATTTCAATTGTTCAAGGACTACTTTGAACAAATAAATAGATTAAGGTTAAAATGAACATTGACATATAAGTTGAGGGTGAAAAGTGACCTTTGACTATATTTTTATTTGCAGGATTCATTGTCTTTACCTTCGCAAGTTGTTGATATAAATCAACTGTATTTGTTCGCTATATGTTTGTATAAGGTAATCCCTGTCCTCATCATTGAAAAGGGCACACACTCAACCTAGTAAACATTTTCATCATTTAAAATACCAACATGTAGGTAACAGTTGCGATTTCGAAGCATCAACTGCAGACATCGGTCAATTTTGTTAAACATGACCGATCGATGAACACCCCCAGTCGTGAGATGAGAACATAGTATCCCATTTTCACATATAATTTTATCTTATCATGCCTGCAATTTCGAAGATGATGATCTCATGTTTTTTGCATACTTGGAAACACTTTCCTTGTAAGCCAATAAAGACGATATAGAATTAGGGTTTTCAAATAAACTCGAAATGAACTTCAAAGGACAGAAATGAGTTAACTGAAAACTAGGCTCATGCCCTCCATACACATTCTCCTCCCACCTCTAAATATAGACAGAAAAACTATATAAATGAAAAGATCAAAAGAAGGGGAAGAACCCCAAAGAACAAATCTTAAATAAGGGCAATTCCAGTGAACAAGCTTTCTTACCTGTCGATCAGAGATTGGTCGTCATTCCCAATCGACCACCACGCTTTATTTAGTAAGGAAACATCTTGGACATTTTTTCCTGACGAGAAGCAACGCGAAAATAGTTGAAACTTCCATAGATTCAAATCTTCTGCAGTGATATGCTAAGATTATGAACCAGTGTAGCAGAAGCATTTGAGACTTGGCCCTGCATAGAACAGAAGAGGATGAATGAGATCAAGTGATTCATTAAAAGTAAACCAATAATATAGATCATAATTTTGTAACTTACTCTTATATTTCAAGATTTTGGGTTTAGAATCTCAAACAGATGCTATAGCAAGCAGTTGCCTCCTTATTTTCAGAGCTGAAAAGCTCACAGTCGTTTATAGGTAGGTGAAGGGAAGTTAAGGTCATAGACTTGAGAAACACCAAAGAGAGCCAACAGAATCCTTCAAAATAAACAATGCACACTGAATGAAATCATACACAATCACAAGTGTATATGTACTAATAATAACAAAAAGACACCAAAAAAACCAGATAAACATACTACAATAGAGTAGCACATTCCAAGGGCTTGCTTGGAGGCCTCGTTTTTGGCCTTTTTTTTCCTTTTCTGGAAAGCTCTTCTAGAAAATCCAGGAAATTGGACAGATCTCTGATAACAGATACCAAAAACAGATTTTGCATAATCCATCTTAAACTGCACCCAAGATTTATGAACAGCGCACCAGATACAACATGATGATATACCAGATACAAGTGATTATGGAAAAATGTTTTCTAGCTTCCATTCTCAGAAGTTAGGCTTAAATATATCAGGAACTAGTTGATTAAAAGCTACTCATTTCCACTAACTGGTACACCTTGCTTCTCTAAATGTCCAAATTTTAGTATAACATAGTAAGCATATTTTGTGTTTTCGATCATACATAAAAACTAAGTTAGTTGAAAATAAAATTAATATTATAACATGAAATCGTATGTGAAAATAAAAGAGTAGTTCCCCATAACTAAATGGACCCTATATTCTCAATAATCTACTTTCAACCATTTACATATTTTGTAGTCACAGAATTTGACAATTGCACAACTAAAACCACTCGTGAAGATAGTCATGTCTGTGAAGTACATTCAAATACTGATTGAGGAAAGTAACTCTGGTATAACACCAATTAAAGACAGTCTATGATTGAATTTTCCCAACGCCACCGTGAAGTGGGTCTCTCCTTTTGTACCAAATCCATCACCCACTAAAATTAGTGGATAATGCATGAGGTCTGTTAATATAATTCATGTCATAGATCGTTTATTAAAGAAAGAACCATCATGAATTTTTTTGATCTGAAATTTGGACCTTGAGAACAACATACCGGCGAACCAGACAAGGCGAAATAAAATAACGAGGTCAAGCTAATGGCAACAGCATCAATCCTGCTATGCGTGTGGCTGGCAGCGGCAATAAATAGCATGTACAACATGAAGATGCCTCTGAACAACACCACTGATGATGCACCCGATGAATTCATCCTAACCCTCAAATACGCCATCCAACTCTTCTTCTTCTTATTCCCCTGCCACTTCCTCTCCATTCACTTCACTAACCGTCTTCAGCCAAAGGGCTGCACTCAACGGACATGGGCACCGCAAGATCCACCAGCATGGCAGAAGGAGGTGGGCTTGACCCCACAGTATGGGCCAGATATGTTGGAGAAGGGGCTTCTCCTCAAAACCATGGAGAACAGTGTAATTCAGAATCCTGCAAAAAAAGACATCATTACAAAATGCGTTTGATATATTATAGCACATGTTTGTACTTACGACCTAAATTAAAACTTGGACATGCTTTCAACCAATAAAACTTACACTGTCTCTGCTGAAGAACCATTGATGCAGTCTGCAGTATGTCTAAAGCCTTCCGATCAGGAGTACATCCAGCAGATTTCATTTCCTCATAAATTTCTAGTACCTGGCCAGCAAACCATCCAAGTCGAGTTTAGCTAAAGAAGGTCGATATGAAAGACGGCTTCATGAAATATTTGACGGTTTGTTGTAAAATAAGGTTTCACTTGTCTGTCAAGCAGTAGGCCAACAAACTTGAAATCTTACAATGGGAAAACCAATGTCTATTTAAGATTTCAAGCTTTTTATTTTTCTTTTCATTTTATGCCATCTTATCGTCAAAAAAACATATTAGGAAGCATACAAGAGAAAGGAAGGAAACGGAAAGGGCAAGCTCAAAACAATGCAGAACTGAATTTTCCACATCATCTAGGCATGCCTAAGAAAACACTAGCTTCAGATTGGAGGATATGGTGTACCTTATCAAATTTTTTTGCCCGTGTAAGCGCTTTCATAAGTGTGCTGTAGGTAACTAAATCAGGAATCATACCCTTCAAAAGGAACAAGGAACAAATCATTAAAAATAAAAAATAAAAAACAAAATTATCTGAAGAATAAATCAAATGAAGCTTAAAAGTGCCTATGATGATACTTAATCTGCTAAATTCTATACAAATAATGCAAAAAATAGGGCTTACACTATCTTTTATATGATGATAAATTGATAGAGCCTCTAAATGCCTCCCAGAAATTCCAAATGCATTCATCAATAAATTCAGCATTATAAGGTTTGGTTCAATCCCCTCTGCTTCCATAAGCTGAAGCACCTTAACCGTCTGTTCACATAATCCCTGCATAGCAGATCTATGATTATGACCACTTTTGAAAAGGTAACACCTACTAATTAACATTCAAGGGTATTAGACTTAATTGCACCTTAAAGAATCAATCTTGAAGAGAGTGGAGGATAAACATATTTATCTATTTTAGCCGTTTGAATTAGCCAACAGGATTATCAAACCATGGAAAGAAAAGAATCATTTGGTTGAAAAGCTCAGTTAATTGGCCATTTTCCATGTCATATATTAACTATTTTCATCTTCTCTATGATGACGACAACAATGACAACTATGATAACCATAATTTACAAGGTGTTTGAATACTTAGCAGATAAATTTATTTTGTAAGCAGCCAATCATATTTGGTTTTAGATTGATGTATTTTATATACATCGAACTCTTGGCAATCGTTACAGAATCAACATTCTGAATAGTGTAGAGAGAGATGACAATAAGATTTAAATGTCACAGAAAAGGGAAAGCAAACCTGCTGAGCATAAGCATTTGCTAACGCACAAAACATGCTTGCCGAGGGCTGAGCACCCTCCAACATTAAAGCATGTATACAGTCTTCCGCATCCTGAAACCTCCCATATTGCCCATAAATATCAACCAGAACTGCATAAATAGCCCCACTTACTCTGTGCCCTTTACGTTTCATAGTCTCAAAATTCTGCCTCATAAGATCCCACTTTCCATGCTCTCCCAAGTGACTAATAATGGTAACAAAAACTTTTGGGTCAGGATATAACCCTTGTTCCAGCATCAAAGTAAATAGCTCAAGAGCTTTAGCAAGATCCCCCACCTTGCAGTGCCACCGGATTAAAGAATTCCAAGTGTTTATATCAGGTCTTATACCTTGTTGCCGCATTTTCTCGAATACTTCCAAGGCTTCACCCGGATCCCCACATTTCCCACATGTATCAATTATGCTGTTATAAATTTGCTTGTCTACTGGCACCCCCATTTCCTTGATCTCTCTCACAACCCCAGTCGCTTTTTTCCACATGCCATTGTCCCTGTACAGACCAATAATTTTACAATACACAAATGAGTTGAGTTCAAACCCCTCCCTCTTCATAACATGAATAATGGACCAAGTATCACTCAATCGCCCAGCACGGACATAATAATTCAGCAAAATCTCATATGTTTCTTGGTTTCTCCGAATACCTAAATCACCCATTAAAGTCAAAACCCTATCTGCAAGCCCTAAGAGGCCTTTCCTCAAATACCCTCTGAGCAAAACATTGCATGCAGTAGGGCTCGGCACCTCAGTAGAACCTATTACCATCTCTTGAAAGATTGCTTCAGCCTCCAAGGTCCTGCCCATTTTTCCAAGAGTATTGATCAAGTAGGTGTACGAAATTGAGTTGGGCCTAGAGCCCTTAGCCTCCATTTCAGCAAGATATGCCATAGCCTGATCTATGTCCCCTACCCTGCAAGAATCACAGATTGAGTGGTTGTACAACTCACAAGATGGTTCCTGTCCAGATTGGGTGTCAGTATGGCAGCCGCTAGAGTTCTCCTTGTCAATTGAGAAGCTCCTCAGATGGGCTTCTTTGCTCAGTGTCTGACGATGAAGTGAGGGGTAAATGGGCCCTAATATCGTTCTGTGCATCAAAGATTTGCGGCAAAACAAACAAAGAGGAGCAATGCCCAAATTTGATGGAAACAGTGAAGATAACTTTGCAGAATAACACAAAAATGGCATTGCCATGCTGCTCTCCTTTCCTTAGTTCAGAGATTTGCTGCAAAACAAGCACAGAGTGAAGTTTTTTAAAAAAAAAAATTGAAAACTTTTATAAATGCATTTTCACAAACACAAGATTTGTTCCCAAAATTCAGAATATTTGAGCATAACTAACTAATTAAATGTTCATGTTCACGTATCATCAATCATAAAATTACAATTACTAAAGATTAGGTTCCACAAATCGGAAATCTCATTAAACTGCAGAATTTACTATGGCAAACACCGAAAACAATATGAACTACCTCGAATTTATCCCATAGGACAAAAGAAACTATAAAAGCAACCTAAACTTTGAATCTAATGATATGCAAGTGTTCCTAAGACTGGAATCAGTTAAGCATATCCTTCTTTACAAATAGTCCAGCCACCTGTCTTGAACTTCTTTTGGGACCACCACTATCACAGGAAAAGGGGGGAAAACAAAAAACAAAAAAAACAAAAAAAGGAAAAAAATATGACGTGAATTTGATTAGGAAAGGAGGATGTATAATGTATTGAATTGAGAAGAGAGAAAAAAAATCTAAATTAATAAAAATTGTCGATCGTTATTTTGAGGACGATATGGAGAAGATGAGGAACAAACTAACGAGAGAAGACGAAGAATCAAGAAAAGAGGGTAGAGAGAGAGAGAGTACTCACAGACGAAGCAGTCGAGAATGAGCGGCGCCATGAGAGCGATGAGCGTTGTGGACCAAAGAGCAATGGAGGGGAACGAGATGGGGCGAAGAAAACCAATCAAAACGACGTCATTTAATGTGCTATGCTTATTGAGGAGAAAATGGCGATTATTGATTCTTTCTATAATTTTATTTACTTTCAGTTAACAAAATGCTAATTATCTGGAAAAGAAATTTGGAAAATAGAATTATAAATGCTCCTCAAACATACTAGAAAGCCTCATGTAAGTTTTTCCTCTTTGGAATATTTGTTCAACCAAATCAAATTTTGTTTTCTTAAGAACCCTCTATCGATTTTTATATGATCCATTAATTCTATGTTTTAAGATTCACTGATTGTTTTTCAATTTCAAAAGGAGACAAAAAAATATTATGAAATTATATATCTAGACAAAATCAACCACAATAATTGATTCAAGACGTTATATAAGTTCTTATAAAAAGTTCATTTCGAAACATCTAAAATGTCTTGTTTATATTATCAACAAGCTTAAAGGCAATGAATTTTTATAGCAACACATTAAAAAACTTTATATATATATATATATGTATGTATATAATCATTCATATCCCACTAACTAAAACCACACCTTCTCCCTGAAAATATCCTTTGTAAGAAAATCGATTCAGAAAATAATCATGCACGTCCATTAAGCACGACCTCTCGAAATTCATAACACCACACCAGATAATCGTTAAAATTCTAACTAGACCACCAGTAAATGTGATAAAGGATAAAAAATAAATTATATGCACTTTCTATTTTTTATTCAAACAAAAACTTTCTAATTTAATATCATGTTTGTTCATGATAATAGATTCTACCCTGCTACCCATTGAAATAGTTATTGCTTATACATTCTGTTCCTATAAAATAGCTATTTAATCCCAACTCCATTCCATATCACGAACCAGACATGCCGCGACATCCAAAAGAATGGAATGAGGAAACAGGTCAAAAACACACAAATAGAAGAGGAATTCATGCAAACAAGAGGAAAACCTTTCACCAGTTCTCAACCATACTAATAGCTGCTGCTTTCCATTTTGTCAGAAGGAAAATTATGAAGTCCCACAGCAGTAAACAGCATAAAACAAGAAAACAGCATGGAACAAAATCAAAATAGGATTTAACATAAAAAGGGTGAAACACAAGACTAAATATAATGGAAGAAGATCCAACAGCCCCCTTAAGAAGCATGGGCGACTTCTGCTGCAGCAGCTTCAAAGGTCTCACCTGCAACGAGGTCCGGGACGTCATCATCATCATCATCCTCTGCGGCCGCTCCCTCAGCACCAGCACCTGCACCCGGTGCTTGCTTTTGGAACTGCTCAGCAAGCTTCCTCAGGTTGTCCAAGTTATCTGGTCCTGAAAAGGAAAACTCAAAAATATTATCAAATGCAAACAACATTTATGGTAAGCATACCAATCCATGTCACAAGGGATTACAGTACTCTTATTAGCTAATGCCAACTCAAATTTCTGAAGGAATTGGGCAATGCACACACAACGCTACTACTTTATTAACTCTTGCCCATTTATCAGATTTTGGAAGTATCAAGATCAAGTTTCCACAAGACGGTAGGAAAATAGCCCAATTGACACCTTTAAGACAATTATGGTTCCCCAGAAGGGTAGAAAAAGGGCACACACAAATGCCACCAAAGAGGATTTCTGTCCGCCCAATGGTGGGCACTCTAGTCCAGGCACCTCGATTCTCTTCTGAAGTGAATTCTTTCATTTCCAAAGATTGAAGAAGAAATCCAGAAAAACTCAGGAAGTTCAAAATCCTCTACTAATCCAGGTAGCAGCAACATATGAAACATTAGCTATAACAAAACGATTTGATTATTTTTGTGAAAATGGTAAAACTTTTCTGCAAAATCAGGCCTACATACAATCGTTAGACCAAAACAATCACCATTCAATATCAAATGAACCTAAATGAACCTGACCAGTACGAAAACAAAACGAACCAAACTAAACCACATCCTGCAGTAACATAAGTAATATTACCCGCAAAGATGCAAGTGGTAAGCATATGTTGACGCAAATAACAGCTGGAATACTGACTTCAATAGCAATTGGAAAAAAACTATATAAAAAAAAAACATGATCTTCACCAGCAAGAAAACTACCTAAAAGATAAAAATAATCTCCAAACCCAATATCTAACACTCATGTATAGTGTAATATAGTTCAACAAAATATAATGGTCACATACCCAGTTGGTTGATGATGCCTGGAAGAATATCTTGCAATTCTGGAACACAACAAAATAAAGTCTTAGTTTACGGTGATTAATAAAAAAGGAAACAGACAACTGCAATTAAAAATCAATATGCACCCAATGTTAAAACAGCATCATCACAATTAAAGAAACTAATGTTCAAAAATCTATCGTACCCAGAAAAAAGAAAGTGCTTTTGGATGTTAATTAAAGAGGAATATGAGCATATTTAAATAGCTATCTACCTCTGTGGCTTACAACAGACTGGACTAAAAAAATGGTAAATGATAGAGGAAGCATCAGATACTAATCCATAGATCACTCATTCACTACTGAAAGGAGGATCAGAAAAATACTTTTTGTTTGAGGAGAACCACTAACAACCCAAGTGTTGGCAGCAATGGAAGCTTGAACTGTAAAACAGTAACCACATTGGTTAGAAAGAAAAGCCATAGAGGAAGAGAAGGGTAAAAAAATAATAAAATAAAATAAAATAAAAAATAAAAAAATCTGATTTATTTCAGTCGCTTGCTGAAACATCATATATATAGGAACTAACCCTTGGGGTTTTGGAACTGGATAACAACATCATCCTTGAAAATGTTAACCTCTTCAATTGCAGGGATGGCATTCACCCCAATCCTCTTTAAGGTGCTCTGGAGCCTTTTATCATCAGTGGTAGTTGTTTTGTGAACAGCCTTCTTCTTTCTACATTTGAGAACAAGTGAGATATTAAAGCATCATTATCAATCAATTTGGTCAAAGTTTAAGACAACAAAGAAGGAGCTCTATGCCAAACAAAAAGAGATAGACTTCGTCTCTCCACTAATGCATAATTAATTGAATTTCTGGGCACAACAAAGCTACAAGGATAAGATCTTAAAACACATTATCAATGAAATTTTTTCCCGAGTTCACAGGGTCTCTGAGACATTAAATCAATATAGACACAACCTTATCTCCCACAACATAATTCTAAACCCATCAGCAAACTGCAATCAAAACAAATCTTATGAGCAACTGATGCATTTATTAAGTATCGCAAACCCTAACTATTCCTTGACATAACCCATTTATGGAAAATTGGCAAGAGAGAAACTCATTTAGAACAAAAAAATAAAAAAAAAAGCTCAAGAAACATGGTGCAAACAGTGTATCAAGTATTTTACCATCACAATGACTACTAACTAGCAAATCAGTTAGATGGGAACAGCTTTCTTAAGCTTGCTAAATAGAAACACAAAATTAGTCTTCAACGTGGGGAAACACAAAAATTGTTAACAAGGGAGAAGCCCAGACCTTCGCATGCTTCCCTTTCCACCAGTGCGAACAGCACCAGCCATCTTTATCAACTTCTCCCTATTCATCTGCAAGAAAATAATAACGAATGATATGAAAGAAAAAAAAAAAAGAAGCAAAAGCAGTTCACAACCTAAAATTTTCAAGGGATAATTACAAGTACAGGTAACACATATGAAGGGATTTTAAAAGAAAGGAAAACAAACTCAAAGTCATGATGAATATAAGAAAATTCACAGCTCAAGCACCACCCTTCCGCAGGGGGGAAAAAAACTGATTTATAGTAACAAATAATGCAGTTCACAATTCTTCACCATATGGCAACTTAACTGCAATCACAAAAGTTAGGTGCATGCCCTAACTTCAGCATGTTCATGAGCATGGTTAAATACGGGGGAAAAAAAGATTAAAAAAAAAATGAAAGATCTAAACACACCATAGTTAATTAAAGGTTTTCACAAAAATGAATCATAACAGTGCAAGTCCAGTTAAAGCATTTAAGGGATTTAATTCGCAAATGCCCTTATAATTAATACTTATGCCTGAACTCATAATGGCCCACTACTGTTCAGTGAAAGCAGAGCGAATAAAAATTGCACAAGGAACCCCTAACAAGAACTGAAATTTACATTAATAAATAACTAACCGAATCATATCATACAAACACAACAACACGACACAAACGCAGACCCATTTGTTACAGCATAGACCCAGAATAGGGTAGAATATGAGATTGAAGATTTACATGAATCTCTCAACCTAGAAAACAGTTACACCACGAATACGCAAAACTAACAATCAAACACAAACCAAAAAGAGATTTCTCGAATACCTCTGGTTGTCTTTGCGATCGGTGGTCGTAGAAGGGAGGCGGCGGTCGGCGGCGCTAGGGTTTGGCTGCAGATAGAAATGAGAGAGCGAAGTAGAGAGACACACCCGCTAAGGGAGAGGATGAGGGTTTTAGGATTTTGTAAGATCGAGTTCGAATGCTCAATTACGTAATTATCCTCGCAGTTTGGTCAATTTCCCAAAATGACCAAGAGGGTCCTAGCCCCAAAATTAAGGTTTCACGTTAACTCTGGGCCCCACTTTCAGACAAAATGTTTTAAAGCAAAAAAAAAAAAAAAAAGCTTAAAATTTGTCAATAAAATATTTGTTAATGATAAATGCTTGTATAAAAAATTAGTGCACAAAATGTGCATAGATTAGACGTAAGGGAAATGCTTGTATTAAATTTAGTGCACAGAATGTGTATAGATTCGACAAGGGATAGTTAATGAATGAGACCTTTGGGAATTTTTTTAAAAAAATTAGATTTTTTTAAACTCACAAACATATTTTTTGCACAGCTTGCACTTAACTTTGTAACTCATTTTAAAAAAATTATCTGTAAAAATCAATTATTACATTTGAGCATTCTGAAAAAAATATAATAATTTTGAGAAATTTTTTTCACCAATATATCCAAAGGAAAATATTTAGTAACTAATTTATTTTTCCATCGCCGTAAATATGAAATCTTGAAATACCAATAATTGTATTTTTATTTTTATTTTTTTTAAGGTTGTTTGGAGGGTCATAAGAGAATACGTTTTGCAATTGGCTCAATATAAGGTTGAACGGTCCAAATCCTATGGGTCAAATGCTTCCGCACCCTAGGCCAACTTGGAGGGATAGGGATCCTGGGATGTGAATTCTCATGAAATTATAAAATTAGATAATTTTAATTTTTTATTATAAAAAAATAAAAAATATAAATAAAAAAATAAAATAGATAAGGTTTAAATTCATAAATTTATAGCCTTTTTTAAATTTAGGTGATACCATTCACTTTGAATAGATAATGGTGAGCTTTTGGGAGTGAAACAAATTCATCCCAAGCAAATACCAAATAAAGTTAAATGAGCTTGAGCTCAGTTTGGATTGGGCCTAAACCAGGCCTCAATGTATGGTTCATTTTTGGCTCATTTAACATAAATAAGTGTCATGCATTAGTCCAATTATTCTTTATTTGTCCAATTATTCTTTATTTGTTATATCTTGCAATTCATCTTGAAAGTATAATTTCGATGGGAGAAGTGAGGGTTTTTTTTTCTTATTTTTTATGTTGGTACGTGCTTTAATTTTTTTTATTATAATTCAGTGCTTTTTCTTTATTTCCCTTTTGTGTTTTTCTTCATTTTTTTTACCACGTCTACATTTTGTTTGACTTTTTCTATAATTTTTGTTTTACTGTCTTTTCAATTTTAATCATTATTGTTTTTTAAGCATTAGTGTGCATGTATCTTCTTTGGCAGAAGCTGGTTCGATTTATGTTTTTTCTCAATGTGTTTTTTCTACTGAAACTAGTACATTTTTGTGATTTTTTTTCATCCACCTCCATGTGTGTGTAGTTCTTCTTAATATTATTATAGGGTTTTTTTTTTTTCATGGGTTCAAGTATTATTAGAAGCATTTTTAATAATATAACATAAAATAAAGACAAAGATGAATTTGAGCATCACGCGGTGGGGGCATTCTAGGTTTTTCCTTACTGATTTTTAATGATACAACAAAATGAAAACAAAGTGGATTTAAGAATGAAAGCAAAGTGGATTTAACTGCAACTTCCTTCTCTCGATTTTTCCTCCTTGTGTTGTCCTTTGGGAGAGGGCATTGTAGGTTATTATAATTTTGTTGCCTGCATTAACAACAAAGGTAAGATAACTCTGTAGTAAATGTGTTATAACTTTAATTATTAGGTCATGAATTCAGCTACTATGGGTGACACTTACAAATAATATAATATACAATGAAAATAAAGTAAATTTGAGCGTTACATTGCACTCTCGGATCCGTATTCTCCTTTCATAACAACAAAGCTAAAGATCATATCTCGCCACTTTGGAGCTAACATCCCCTTTCCATGGTTGGATTGTTAACCCCATGGACATGAGATTAAAGAATAAAGAGGCCTTACTATTTATCTTTGACCCTTAAATTCTCTCTCATTAACCACCTAAAACTACATAAAAACATAATTATCTAGCTCAGCATCTCAAATAATTAACGGAATAAATTTAAAATCTAAATTAATAGTCCAATAATGGCCGCGTCAGAGAAAATCTTTCCTCGTCTTTCTATATCTCGCACCTTAACTACAGTCGGCTAAACTCTCTGTTTTAGGCCCCAAAACTAATCTACCATTATTGTTACCTCAGTAGACAACTAATCTAATTGATTTAATCTGAGTTGGATTTGCTTTATATAAATGTAATAAATCAATTTTATAACCATATCCAAGAGTTCGTTCCATATACGATTTTCCCTCTTTCTTTCCGTAAATTATACGAGGAATTTGTAGCATTTCTAGCCGAAGAGGGTGCCCCCCTTAAACAATATTATACAGTACTATACCAAATAGCATGGTAATGACATCTAGCTTGGTTTTTGCTATGGCTAGCAGACAGAAGTGTTATAACAGCAATTGCGTAGCACCTGAATGCCTTGGCTACTTACCGACGAGTTGAGCACAATTTGGGTGCTTTCGCACTCTTTGAAAGTCAGCACTTTTCTTAAACTTGTACCACTTCCGACGATAGTTGAGGCCAGAAAGAGAATGACATGTAAGAACTCGACGATGAACAAAACAGTAATCACACAAATAGCATGGATTTTATTTTCCACCATTAATTGAGCCTCGCTGAAGAAAATTATTTCCAACAATGAACGGAGCATTGATCAGGAACGCAATATAAATGAACGCTTCCTGAAAGACCACACAGACTAAATGGAGCCTCGACAAATGAAGGTAAAGCATGGCGTGAAAAGCCAGCTTTCCGCACTAAACGGCGCCTTAATAAATGAACGCAAACCAAACAGAGCATTGAGAAATGAAGGCAGAATATAGCATGAAAATTAGTTCTCCACAATAAACGGGTCGCAAAAGATACCAAGCACTTGTTTGAATGGAGAGAGTGGGAATGGGAATGAGAAATGCTGATGCACATCCCGTTGTTTGATAACATAAAAGGTAATGTAATGATCATCCATTCCTTGTCATTCGATACCATTACCACCATGCAAATGCAAGCAAAGATCAAAATGCCACTCCACCCTTTTGCACCCACTAAATCTAGCAAAGGTGAGGCCAACCACCTTCAATCTTTCAATTCACAATGAAAATCCAATTCCCCTCAATAAATGAATTTAAAAGCTACCACAAAACCTCTTCATTATAGGTGCCTCTTTGGATCAAACATTCCTTCTACGGTAAATTGAATAACCAAAGCTAAAAAGAAAGAAAAACAAAATAAAACAAAAACAAAGCACAAAATTCTAATGAGTTCTGTGAATTTACCAAGGGGAAAAAAATATCTCAACGAGTTAAAAATAATAATAATAATAAATAAAAGAATCCATTGTTCGTTGAAATATAACCAAGGGCTCCAGTAGGCATCAGCTCTCAACCTAATCGGGGAAAAAAATACAAAAATGGGGGAAAAAATACAACCGGGTAGAGAGGGCAGAGAACAGACTGAGTTCTAGAGAATAACTGCATGAAGCACTGGACACACACGAGGACAACATAAAGATTTAAGATCCAGTCATCGCCGCCAATAGTCCTGTATGCAGTCTATCATACTAAATAAATACATATGATAATGCAATATCTAACAAGTGGCATCTAGCAGAAATAAAGCTGTCCAACACAGCACAAAATATAATAGACTAGGATCACTAATGTGGCATCACAGATTGTCTATTTCTTCTTTTAGCTAAAAAAAGGTTTTGCGACTATTGCAAATGGCATCAATCTTAGTCTAAAATTTAAGTAGAGCTTGGTTACCTAATAGAAAGAATATTCAGGAACTTAGGATCAAAATGTATCAATTCTATGCCAAAACACTCGCCACCTCCACCCCAAACCCACCCCCCCCCCCCCCCCCCCCCCAAAAAAAGAAAGAACTCAATTAATAACAAACACAACCAAAAAGAAGTTGAAACAGGAAAGGAAACAAATGAAACTTCCATCAACATGTGAAGTATAGTTCCATAAAATTCAATGCAGGCAGCCATTCCACCGATAATTACCTGTTAAATCCAACAGAAGCATTTCACCAGGAATTCAAGTAAAGCACCAATCTTCTCATACTGCACATTTGCATTTGTACGCTTTATTCATTCCACCACCTGCCTCAATCAACTTGGCCTACGTTGCCAAAACAGTTTCCGGGAAAAAGAAGAAAGAAAAACAGAAAGGGAAAAAGAAAAAGAAGAAAAGGAAAAAAAGCAAAAAGCAGGGGGAAGATGTAAGGAAACAGCTTTAAAACAATGGTGGAAGTTATCAGTACTGTAAAGGTTAACTGGGAAAAAGAGATGCTTCATTCCCCAGACATCATTCAACCAGCATTGCTAGTTTTAACTTTCCGTTGGATACCTTAAAAGCATGAGTATCCCATCAAATTAGAACAAACTGCTTACCTTCAGTTACAATTAAGCCAAATATATGTGTGAAAGCTCCAAATGAAACCACCGCATAAACCTGCAAAGGTCACAATTTTTAACAGACCCACCAGAGGTCAAAATTTAAGAGGCCCACACACCATTAAAGGTTAAAAAGAAATGGCGCACAAAATCAGCAAGACTGAAAAATGACTCACTGGAGAAACTACTTTTGCCTAACAGCAAAGAACAGGAAGAGCAGTGTGTGTGTGTGTGTGTGTGTGTATCAAACACAAGCTGGACATATAGTGCTGGCCATGCATTATTTCTCCATCTTACAAGGACTCAATAGAAACTTTGTGAACCATGCAAACTAATAATTATCCTTGAATGCATTAGTCAAAAAAACAATAAAAAAAGGACAGGGTAATAGAGACAGTTATCATACATCAAGTAGAAAAGGAAGCTCATTACAAACATCGCAAAGTCAATCCCTGGATTGTCATAGTTTTTGAACCATATATAGATCTCATCAGACAATCAGTCCCAACCCATTAGCCTTTACCTGCAAAAGATGAACAAACACAAAGTGCACAATTATGAAGAGCAAAAATATCTGCATAGAATACTGAGCACCAAAGAAACATTAAGCAATCTTCAAAACCTGGCTCTCCTTTCTAGAAGCAGGATTCCTCCCCACAGGCAGCACAAATCAGGTCAGAGCTCTTATCATAGCAGGTGGTCAGCTCCATCTTCACAACTCATTGAGTTCAAGGGATGCAGAAATTGTCTTGTTAGCTGAGGGGTGCTGACTCCTGGACTTTCTGCAGTCGTCATGCCTTCCTATGTGAACTTGCACCTATCATTGGCATTGTCTTCCAAATCATCAAGTGCAGACATGTTAAAGGCCACCTTGTCATTTCTATCTTCTATGCTTTTCTCTTCCAGAATAGAGGAGCTCTTCGCATTGTTCACCATTACCAAGGCTGACGTCTCATCATACCCAAGATCAGTCAAATTCTTTGCAGTGAAATTTAGTTCCTCAATGGCATCATAAGTTTTTTCAGATTTACTGTCATGATGCATTGACCTTTCATCTCTTCTGTTGTTTAGCGAGTTATTAGCTTCTGGAGATTTTGACCTTGAGTGCTTTTTTGGCTCAGCAGTTCTTGACCTGGACGGCCTTCTCTTTTGAAGCTTCAATTTTTTATCTCTGCTCAGTTTGTACCTGGAGTGGAGGTTATCATCTATAGAGTTTGACCTGGAATGACTTCTTTTGTTATGCTCTTTTTTCCTGCAATGCCCACCTTCTAGTGATATAGACCTGGATCGCCTTCTGCTCCAAGATTTTAATTCCTCATCCTCGTGCTCTTCTACATCAACAGGGGAATGCTGACGACTCTCCAAGGACTTTGATCTTGAGTCCTTTCTATGTTTTGATTTTTTCTTGTCCAAACTTCTTTGAGGCGACCTACTACCTATGTGATATTCACTCTCTACTGAATCTGACCTGGACGTCCTCTCACGATGTTTAGTTTTTTCACGTTCCCTATCATCCAGTCTGCCATTAGACTGATGCTTTGACCTGGAGTGCCTTCTAACGTGATTCTTTAACTTTTTACCACTGCTTTCATCTAGCTTTTCACTGGAGAGAGATTTAGACCTAGAGTGCCTTCTGTGTTCAGATTTTCTCCTATATAAATCTATAGGAGATGACTTTCTCTCTCTCTGATGCTCAACTTCCACAGACACTGACCTGGACTGTCTTTTGCTTCTACGTTTTGATTTCTTTTCATCCGAACTTTTCAGGGATGACTCTCCAGCATGTTTAACATCTACTGGTATTGACCTAGATCGCCTTCGGCAAGGATGCTTTGACTTCTCATATCTGCTCTCATCTATTCTGTCGGTGGATGGTTGCTCAGGCTTGGATCTAGAATACTTATGCTTTGATTTGTTTTCATCACCATTTCTAGGGGATGACTTACTTTCTCTTTGATGTTTAGGTGATCTTGAACTAGCACGAGATGATTTCCTCGTTCTATGTGCAGAATTTTCCTGGCGACGATCTGACAATTCTGAACTATCCCGATATGACCTTCTCATCCGAGGGCTCAAACTCCTGCTCCCTATGTCTTCTTGATACATATGAATGACCATCGTCAATTCTACCCAAATCCTGCCTCCTACTCCTTTCATTGTTACCCCAATTGTGTCTATTCGACCGCCGCCCATAATCACGACTTGAATAATAGCGAGATCGCAATGGTGATCTACATCTCTGATCTCTAGAGTATCGAAGAGGAGAGAAAGAGCGACTCCGTCTTCCCTGACGATTGCCAGATGATTTCGACTTAGATCTTGATCTTGATCTTGACTTGGATTTTGACCTTGCAGGAGACATGGATAAGTGGGAGCACTTAATTAGCCAAACATAAAATTAATATTTAAACATATGTATTTGAAAGCATAATGCAGTACTCATAATACCCCTTGATCTTAGTATCCCACATAACTTAGAAGCAAGCTTACCTAGATGATATGATCCCTTCCATTTCTTCATTTATAAATCCATCGGCTTTTAACTTTTTGCTTATTTCTGCAGCTCTAGCTGATGCTAATTCTGTTGCAGACTTCATGGTTGCAGCTCGGTTAGCAGCTTGCTGTGCATTCAAAGTCTGTTGCATTAGTAGTGCCTGCTGGAATTGCATCTGTTGCATGGCAACTGCTTGCTGCATCGCCATAGGAAGAGACGATGGAGCTAGTGGAGAATTTAAGATAGGAGGCTTTTGAGGAAGCGATTTTGCCATCTCAACATTCAATGGACGGCCACCAACATCCATATTGTTCAATGCCAAAGCAGCAGTCACTTCTTCAGGTTTTGAGTATTCTATGTATGCCAAATGCTTTGAATCAGCAATGCTACACCTGACAACAGAGCCACAACATCCAAAAAGTTGTTTCAGATGATCCACTGTAAGGAGTGGACTTAGATTGCTAACTTGTAATGTTCTTTTCAGTGCATCAGCCTTTTCCGCTTTGTCGTCCGAAACTGAAATGAAGAACACGATATCATAAAAGATTAGGGAGAGTCATTAATTAAAGCAGCATTCCCCTTGGTTTTTTGCAAAGAGACTGTTTCTACAACTGAAACCACCTTTGACCTTCCGGTCACACAGGAGTGACATGTGGCCAATTTCAACAAGGCTCATCCTCAAAAAAGATGATGGAAAAATACTATTCATAAAACAGGCAAATAAGCCATGAAAAGGAGCATGTATAGCAATACAATATAATTTCTAACTTTTAGAACACTACTTTGAATACATGTAGGATCAACTATAAATATTACTGATCAATGACTTAGTGGAATTAAAGGAAAACCCCTACCCTAAGAACAGCTGTAAATAGGTAAAAAGGGACACAACTGGAACGAAGGATACCAGATGAGTCTCTGGTTGGTTGTGGCTGCCCATGCCCTTGAGCAGCATGGGCTTGAAGGGCTTGAGCAGCAACAATTGCCTGAGCAGCAGCCATTGCAGCTGCAGAAGGTGCCATTGGAGCATGGCTGAGAGTCCCCATGGTTGTAGTCCCAGCTAATGCAATCATCAGCATATTCTGAGGTGGGTGGCTGAACTTGCAATCAGTTTTCACACAACATCCATTGAGATATTCTCGGCAAACCTCTCCAAGTGATGCCCCAATTCCAGGCAAAATTGCCCCTCCCGAAGCACCAGAAACAATACCAGGGATCATTCCCAGAATTCCCGGGAATGCTCCAGACACAGATCCAGAATAATTTGGCATATTGGGCATTGTCTGATTAACAAGATTGGGAAATGTTGATGCAGGTGCCAAACCAAGCAGCCCTCCAGAGGTTGTACCTGCACCACAGCAAAGACCTTAGTCAGATTAGGGCATACCAAGAGGAAAGCAGTGTCTTAACCACATGAACCCTCACATTCCAATTATTGAGAACAGTAAGCAGTTCCTCATTTAACTGACAACCAAAAAGTAGGCATTGTATTTCACTGTTTCGTGCATCAATAACACTGTTGAATTATACAAAATAATAATAATAATAATAATAATAATAATAATAAAGACTATGCATGATAACCTCACACAAAAAAAAAAAACAACTAACAAAAGTTCCTAGAGGACATGAATCAGTAGTGAGATAAGCCATAAAATTAATTTACACCTCCCTCTTAAAAATATGTCGACAATCAACCTATAAAAGATAGATGATCCCGTTGGGGAAGGTTCATTGATCATATGCAGCCTTCCCCTTGTTTATATGCAAAGGGCCGTTTCCAAAATTCGAACCCATGACCTTCCGGTCACAAAAGAGTAACATTTACGGTTGCTCCAAGGCTCATCCTCTAATTCACTGGTCCAGTGTTGTCAATAGCATGCCGTAGCACACGCTATAGCGCGAAGCACAGTGTAGCGCGCTACGCCACACCTGAAGCATGGGGATTTGCTTGTAGCACGCTCTACGGGCCTCGGAGCTATAACACTGAGGCACTCAATAGCGAAGAAATTTTAAAAGGCCCAAGAATGGAAGGGAGGAAAAAAAATAAAAAGGCCCAAGTGGCCCAATCTGGAAATAAATGATATGGATCAAAACAAAGCCAAAAAAAGCAGCCCAATCTCAACCAAAAAAAAAAAAAAGAACAAAAAAGGGCCCAATCGGAAAAAAATGAGAATAAAGATCCAAACCTAATAAAACCCTAAAACAACACACTCCACCAAGATCTTTCTCCCTCTCTGTCTCACATTACATTTCTTTTGGGCCTTGTCTATGGGGATCATGAGTGATTTCCTATTTAATATTAATAACAGCAAATTTGATCCTTTAAAATTTGACTAAATTTTCAATAATTTGAATAAGATTCTACATCAACATATTATATGAAGATTTGTGCTTGAATTTCTATTGATATAACAAATTTTATTTAGCTTTTAATATCACTGCTTGATAGAATACTGAAGAATATATATTTGAAATGTTCTGTATTCATGCACTATGTATGTTTGAAGCGCTTTTCGCGCTGTAGCTCCAAAAGACCTTTCCACTTTTATGCGCTATGCGCTACTGACAACACTGCACTGGTCCAAAAAAATATTGTTGTGGAAGTACGATACAGGCACATGTTCATACATGTTCATGCATTGCCTCCCACACATGCAAATAGACAATTCACATCCTATGGCAAGGTCAAACACAAATTATTTGAATCCAAGCAAAAAAAGAGTCAAAAATTTAACATACGGTTATGCATGCCTAACCAACAAAAATAAAAATAAAAAACACTTTTGCAAATACTCACTTTCATATGTGCACATGTAAATCCTCCCCCCCCCCCCCCCAAAAAAAAAAAAAATATATATATATATATATATATATATATATGGGATGCACATGCACAAAATTAGTCAGAAACAAGTTTAGAAAAGTGTGTACCTGCACTAAAAAACACAGGAAATGGGCTGCCCATGATAGGTTTTCCATTACACTCAACATTCACCATATAGTTCCCTCTCTTCGAAACCATGTAAGTAACAGTATATGTCCCATCACTCTGATCCTTAACAACACCTTCTTGTTCTGATCCCCCCACCCCCACTCCTGGTGAAACCCTAACCTTAATATCTGCCCCACCATTTGGAACCTTTCTCCCATCTGTATCCTTCGTCACCACAACAAATGAAGAGGGTGCACATGCTGTGCCACCAGCTATCCCAGCACCTGATGCCGTGCACATTGCAGGGTCCACTGGGCCAATTGGCTTGTTTTCCAGCTCTTCAGCTTCTTCAATCTCACTATCTGAGGAAGAAGATGACACTTCATCGCTCCGATTCTTGTCCACGTCCTTGAACGTGGCCTCAAAAGCAGCTTTTGCAACTGCATCTTTCTCAGCTTCACTCTTCAATTTCGCCTCTTCAGCTTGTTTTGCCCATACTGGCTTGGCAAGTGCAGAAGTACGATCAGCCATAAAAACTTAGTTTTTCACAATTCACAGGAATCCTGAAAACATAAATTCCATAAATAAATCAATCACTGTTACTCTTATGAGGTCTGATTTATAAGGGAAGAAAACTGCACAAAAGAAAAGCCTAGGATTGCACGTACAAGCCAAAAGTAAACAATTCAAAATTGGATTTTGGCTCAAAATGAATGGGCATACCTTTAACAGCTTCAACATATCTTTGCATGTGAATAAATTCCAGAAAACAAAGGGAAAACATACCAAGATTTACCAAACCTTGACTAAATCAGCGTAATTATTCTTAAACACCTATGACAGGCAGGTTGCCTAAAATAGCTATTTAAACCTCAAAGTAACGGTGGGCCAACCAAATTAGCCATATTGGGATAGAGTAACTCTTATCTTCAAAAGCAATATTCAGAGCTATATTCATAGTCCAACTTTCAAATGCGTGTTTAAAAGTCGTAGGACATACCAGAGAGGATCATTCACAGTCAAATAGGGGGAAGCAGAAATAGAATGAGATAAAATTAAACGTTAGAAGAATTATTCCATATTTTTCACGGGAAATCTGAATGAACAGCAGGAATTAGAAAATATATCCAAGTATGAACTAACAATTTGAAAGACAAGTGACTTGGGAATAAGAAGCTCTCAAATATTTGAAATGATTTTATTGAGGTTGTCAAATTAACAATAAGTGAAAAGCCTTCTGTAATAAGTTTAAAAAAGATAGATCGAATTAACACAGTGAATCCTTTCAGCCAGCCACACAAAGATTATCACTGGCCCGCTCCAAAAATCCAAGAAGAAGACGACAACAGAATAGAATTTCAAAGAAGAGACAGCAAAGCATATCTTGAGACATTAAATGGAATTCAAACCGAATGCACAGTGATGGATCCGCATGAAAATATTGACATAGAAATAAACATAACTAAGAAAATCAAAATAAAGCAACATCAAAATAGGGAGCACTTCCCGATCTCATCAAGCCATAGAAGAGTAACAAGATCCAGTGGCTATCCAAGATGATCCCATGAAAGATACAATATCACGGATGTTATGGATTAACCGATTTAAAGAAAATAGAACTCAAATGCGGAGGACTCCTAGAGAAATACAGACCTTGGATGATGCGCGGAAGAATAGCGGCGGCGCCGTTCTCGTTGCCGTTTCTGTGTGGATCGTAAGAGAGATTGGCAGAAGGGAGAATGACGGCGATGGTGGTGAAGGCAGCCCAGGGACGATGAAAACCTAATGGGCCTAAGGGGTTAAATGACAATTTCGCCCTTCAGTGTCAATCATGTTTCACCGCGGGTAAATTTCACCGCTAAATGCTCACCCCCGTTTAATTTAATGTAATTGGGGTCACTAAAACTTATGATTTGTTTGAATCCCGTCAATATCGTTAACAACCGGTAACTATACTAACACGTGGCATTGACAATGAGACTAGGCAGCCCAAAATAAAGAAGAATATAGACTCCGAGGACACGAGCAACCCACTCCCATATTATTAATTAATAATAAATGGCTTGTGTTTCAGTTTAAAGAATTAAAAATTTTAAAAATGGAGTAATCAAATTTTAAAAAGAAGGAAAAATTATGCATGTCCTTTGTAAAGTTTTTACCAAAATCTCAATATTTTTCCTGGAGTTTTAATTATTCCCTACTAGTTAGATTTTAAAATTACCTTACTTTTTCTCTCAACTCCCCACTTTTATTTCAGGCTTTTTATTTTTTCCCCTTCTAACATTACGTAAAAGGGAGCATCCATCCTTTTATACTTTCCCATTTTTTATTATTATTTAATTTTCTATATTTAAATCAGTTTATGCAAAAACTTATATCAATAATTATGGATGATCTCTATTTAATATTTGTAGCTTTTCTTCATTTTCTTATATCCTCTCTGTCTCTCAGCCGCCTCTCCTTTGCTCTCCTTGTTCTCGATCCCACCTTTTCTTTTTGATATGGGTCAATTGAAGTAGTAAATGAATGAAATTTATAAAAATCTATGAAAAATCACTAATAAAGAGATATATTTGACATAATTTTAAAATTTAAGAGATAAAATATAACAATTTTCCCCAAATAGAACCTATAGAAAATGCTATATGAGATTGTTCTTAGGTTGCATTCATTCAACTTGATCGTTTCTTCAACGGTAACTTCCTTTCCGCAAACATTTGATTCCGCCAATCTCTCATCTCTCTTGTAAAGCTCTTATCGTCCCCTTTGCACTTCTCCTTCCACTTTCGTTCTTTCTCTCGGGAGGAAAAATCAGTTCTTCACGGATTTCCCAAAGAGCAAAAGGCTTCCATACTTGCTAAATGGCCGAATCTCCCACTACTGAAAGCTTTGGTCAGAAAATCGACCGGACTTTGAGGAGCGAACATGGCTGGTAGAGTGGAAGTGATCGATGGAAAGGGGTGTTCGAACCTGTTTTCAGGTCACACATATTCTCTTAGATCCATGAGGGGTTTGCAGTCGGAGATGCCTCCTTCTTCCTCCTCTGTGGTGTCTCAGCCCGTGATTCGAGCCCGCGGCCCGTTCTCCGGTCTTGTTATTTGCGTTACGGGTCTATCTAAAGGTATTGGAAATTATAATAATTTGATTTGTATATATGTTTATCTGTGTGTCTGTTTTTTGATCATTTCTTCTTCAATCGTATTTTTGATAAATTTGTTGTTTTGTTTGTTTCTGATTGTGTTGTATTCTTCCACTATTTAGCTGTTAGACATTCTAATGATTGTTTGTAAAGAATAACAATACATGGTGTACAGGTAGTGGAGTTCAAGTAATATTCGTTTTGATATTAAAGATTTGTTCAATTATGATAAAATAGTTACTGAATCAGCACCTGGGTTTTTTTTTCTTCTATATATTATTTGTTTTAGAAACATAGAGCTACGAGTACAATCCAAGTTTTTTTGGGACAGGGATGTCTTTGTTCAGGCTATACGGGACATTTAACCTCTCGTTTTAATTTGAGGAGGATTGCTTCCTGAGTTCTTTCTACCTCAAGTATTGTTACACATGTTTGTTACATCTATATGATGCTTGCAAAAGAAAAGATGGATTGCACTGTTTTCAGGATTTTTGCAACTAGTGGCAGTGCCCTAAGGGCCCGATAGTAACCCCACATTTTGTAAGGTTAGCCATTCAATATGAATTCATACAAATTTATCCATTCGACTCTGTGAATGGATAAATATTTTTATAACTGGTATATCATCAAGTTCTCTTGAGACACCGATAGAAAAAGCCTTCTTCTTTTTTTTTTTCTTTTTTTTTTTTTTCTTTTTTTTATGGTTAACATGTGATTGTAGGCACAATTAATCCTACTATTGTATCTTGCTTCTTGTGCATATTTTTTCCTTTAGCACTTGAGATATGTAGCTTCTCATCTCTATGCTTTTTGATTTGACAGAAGCAAGGAAACAAGTCATGGATGCATCCGTGAGGTTGGGTGGTCAGTACAGCCCTAATTTGCACCATCAGTGTACCCATTTGGTTGTCCAAATATCCTCTATTATTTTTGTTGCTTTTAGTCACTAAATATATTTACAATATAGTAGTGCTTTTCAGTGCTGGATCCTTCCTTGTTTGTGGTAGCGATGAATGAGCTCATAAGGTATATCCGAAACAAAGAGCCGTGGTGCATGTTATTTGTCAATGACATAACTCCAGTTGATGAGGCTAGAGCAGGCATTAATGCTAAATTAGATCTATGGAATCGTACACAAGAATCTCAAGGTTTCCAATTAAGTAGGACCAAAATAGACGGCAAGTTTTGTGAGCATAGAGAAGTAGATCCTATTATAGTTAAGTTAGATTTTCAAGCAGTGCTACTGAAGAATGACCATTTTTGTTATAAGTCCCTTGCTATCATTTGGAGCCCAAGTGCTGGCCAATTATGAAACAACCGAGCACCAAGTGAATGAATCATGATCCATTTGCTAAGATGGATTGTGGTTGGGGTAGGAGAGAAGATGAGGAATGAGTAGATTTGTGGAATTCTAAGGGTAGCCTTAATCGATGATAAACTAAGAGAGGGTTAGCTAAGCTGGTTTGTGCATGTGCAATAGAAGCATATGAGTGCACCGTTTAAGAGGAACGAGGCAATCGATTGGGAGAGTTAAGGAAGGCTAGGCATAGACAATCAAAACTTGGATGCAAGTTTGAAGAAAGAATATGAGTGTTAGAGAGGTAGATGAGGTTGCATTAGATTGGAATGAGTGGTGTAGGAAATTATATCAGCAACTTGAACTAATTACTATTTTGATTCCATGTAGTTGACCCCAGCTTTGGGGATTAAGGCTTAGCCTATTGTTTTGATCCAGTAGGGCCTGATGTTATTCTCTCTCTGTATCTGTTTAACATGCATGGATGAATTCCTTGAATATAAAAGGTAAAATATTCGTATCTTTCTTGGTCTGGAGAAATGCAGTGAGGGCATGTTGGCTATTATTATTTCAATTAGTTGTTTCATTCTAGACGATCTTTCTTTTTTAAATGGACCTCATCTTATATTCTCATTGATTCTAGAGCAACTATTCTTATTGATTCTAGAGCAATTAGTCTCCCAGATACTTGGTTTCTTGATTCTAGCAGCAATGTTCTCTTTGATTCTAGCAAACAATTGGGTGTATTCTTAACTTCTTTTACAGCTTTGGTGGACGTAAATTTGAGCATGCTTTGAAATATGGATCAAAGAAGGGTCTTTTTGTTGTTACACTTGGCTGGTTTGTGGACAGCGTCAGGAAAAATGGTAAGTGTTGATTTTTTATTTAGGGTGGCTAGATCTTTCAACGTTGGGAGATAGATTTAGCTATTTTTTACTGTTGTAAATATGCATACAACTCTTTGTCCACATGCAAAGAACTGTGTGTCAAATATTTTAGTTATAATGTACAGAAATAGAGAACCGAGTTTGTGATTTGGACTTTTAGCCCTTTCATGTTAAATAAGTTCGATTGACATTTTAATGGCTGAGAAGAGATCCAGAACCATTCTATTTCTCGCAGTGAGGTTGAGCGAATCACTTTACATTGTGAAGAATGTTGGAAGAAATGGTATGCATGCGGATCATACAGTTCAACTGCATGGGTTGAATGGTGCTGAGAATTCTTGCCTTCCTTTCGATTTGCGTGAAGACGCCAAACTATCTAATACAATTAATGAGCATCAGCCACAGATCTCTGGAAGAAAGTCTAAAATAAGCATGGAGTCAACCCTATCTGGCCACACGATGTATGTTGATTTAGACATCTCAGATGAACTGCGGAGTAAGGTATAAACACTGAAAAATTCAATACAAAATGTGCCCCGTTCTTTCTTATTCTATGTATCATTGACTTTAGTATTCATGACAAGTTCTCATTGACCCTAGAGTAGGGAATTTCCCTCGTTCAGCTGAATCAGCATCGGTATAAGCTCCTTGGACAACTTCCTATGACATTGAATGTGCTATATAGGTTATTCAGGCTGCTGCTAGAGAAGGTGTGACATTTGTAGACCAATGGTTTGCTGGTAGCCATTCAGATTATGTAGTATGTGAAGAACCTTCTATCCACAGATATCTGGGCCACTCTAACAATCTCGTTACGGTAAGGGCTTTCTTCTGGATTTAATTACAAAGAATGGGTTTATTTTTCTTTTTCTTCTTTCCTGTTAAATAGACTGGATTTGACTTGGAGACACAAATTGTTTGATACTAAAACCACTTGTGGTATCCTGTTTTATGAAAAAATTTCTTATTAAGATCTTGGATTAACATTGCTGTTCCAGCTGCCACAGGAAAAATATATGTATAATTAATGAAATTTATATTCATTTATGTATTAATTTTATATACTTCTTCCCTCTTATCCTCATGATTTGTCTTTCTCTCAGCCACTGTGGGTTCTAAAAACGGCAAAGGAGAAAAATGTGCAAAGGCTTGTTCACATGTCAGCTGATTTGGCTAGGAAGGTTGGGACGGTGCTAGTTGATTTTCAGGATGGCAATACAAGAGAGGTATCTTCAGTGTTTCCTCCTTTTTTTAAGAAAAAAAAATTGATGCATTGGGTTATTTCATATACTTATGTGTTATGCAAGTGATCATATATTTCTGCCATCTAGTAAATTAAAATTTTAAGCACTTAATAAATTTACCATATGCTCATCTGTCAGATGGAAATGGAGATGGATTTGAACAACCTAAATCTACAGGTTGTCCAAGCATGCGATCAATTGAATTTAAATTTCTTCCCATCTAAAATGAAGACTTGGTATATAGAGTTTACAGGTCCATGCTTTTATACACATGCAGGAGAGACTGCAAGAAGGTTGTTTTAAAGAAAATTATCAAGGAAGATTTTGTTGTTTATTTATTTATTTTTAAATGAGGAATAAATGCATAGTTGAGAACAAAAAATATACATCTAATTATAACATAGGGAAATTAAGGATCAGGAATAAAAGAAAAGCTTGAATAGAGCTGAAATAAAATGACCTCCTGCAGCCTCCATGGTATCAAGAACACCCATGATGTGCCATAAACCCAAACATCATACATTGGGGTTTCATCTTCACCATTTTGATGACGGTGAATCACAAAAACACAAAAAAGGCCCATTAAGGAGTAAATTGGAGGACCTGTGGCATGTTATGGCAAACAGGGCTAGCTAGCACTGTCCTAATCTGTCTCTTTATATGGCTTCTGCTAACAGAACCCCAAATTCTTGCTCTTTTGTGTTATCTGGGCCCTAAATCGACTTTCTCATTTAAGAAAAGCTTGCTCATTTTTTCACGCAAGCAATGTCCTACACACACGGGCGCGCACGCGCGCACACACACACACACACACATATATATATATATATCAGTTTCTGGAAACAAATGCAACTTTGGCTGTTTACTTTTAAAAGGCTTGTGTGCTGTTCTAGCAAATGGGGCATTGTTTTTCAGATGACATCATGCATATAGTTGATCATTTTGCTGTGATGATGATTGTGATGGGTAGTAATTACAAAAGTTTTTCAATTGAAGCCTGAAGCTTGTAATCAAAGCTAAGATTATGTGCCTTAGTTGTTTTAGGAACAGTATTTTCATATCCTTAGTGGTACACTGCAAGAAGGTGGAATTGATAAATGCAAATCCAGGAGATAAAGGTCAAAAATTTAAAACGCTGCAACAAATTTGTCTGGTATCCATAATTATATATTTAACTACTACGACAGCCACAATTAGGCCTTTGTCCAGCCAATATGGGGTCAGTTGTGCGAATCCTTTTTTTAGGATTCCCCATGCTCCTTTTTCTTTTTCTTTTTTTTGAAGAAAAACTGCCTTTAAAAGCCAAATGTGGAGATATATATTAACTCTTGTCATGATCTGGGGAGCATTAATTCTTGAAATATACATGCACAAAAAGCTAGGTAAATATTTGCCCGGATGCTCACATATAGGGGTGCAAGTTGGATAATTAAATGTGAAGATAGAAACAAAAAATTCTTGAGAGGATAGGTGAACTTTTGACATATATAAATGAGATCTCCCACTGCAACTTGGTTTTGATCTGCCTAATTTTATCACCTAGTATTAGCTTTGACAAAATCTTCACTTCTCGCTAAATAAGTTTTTATTTTATTTTTACTTCCTGATAAAGAGCTTAAGAATTTTCTGAATTCTAGCATGATGATATTCTTCACACAAAAAGCTAGGTAAATATTTGCCCGGATGCTCACATATAGGGGTGCAAGTTGGATAATTAAATGTGAAGATAGAAACAAAAAATTCTTGAGAGGATAGGTGAACCTTTGACATATATAAATGAGATCTCCCACTGCAACTTGGTTTTGATCTGCCTAATTTTATCGCCTAGTATTAGCTTTGACAAAATCTTCACTTCTTGCTGAATAATTTTTTATTTTATATTTACTGCATGACAAAGAGCTTAAGAATTTTCTGAATTCTAGCACGATGATATCCTTTAGGTTGCATTGACATATCTTATATTAGCTATATTTTTCTTTTCTTTTTGTTAATTATATATTTTTGTTTCCAGGAAGCAATTGGGGAAGATGGCCCTCAAGTTTCTCTTCAGTTGAAAAGTAAATCAAGTCTTGAAGAAAGGCGCAAGATTGTGAATTTGGCTAAAATTGGGGTTAGAAGCCGCCGTGAATGTCGTATGCAGGTACCTGATTTGAAATACCAATTTGTGCATGGATTTCTTGATGGAGATTTCCTCGTTTCAGCCAGAGTTCATCTTATGTGCAATCAGAGAGCTCATCTCTTTCATCTGTTTTTCTAAGTCCTACCCATCTATCGTTGACACCAACACCAAGTTTTGCATAAGAAAAATAAATAAAGTAGATTGTTTCATATTAGGGCTCAAAGAGATACAGTGGATGTTCCACCCTATGATTGATACTTCAGTCTAATCTTCAAGTCTACTAGATGAATTTATCTGATCTTGTACGTCCAATTATATTTAAAAAGAAAAATAGAAGGTTTTCCTGAGATTAGTTATGTCTATATAAATTACCCCTTTGTGTATTTTCAATCCCCCCTACAAAAAAAAAAAATTATCCTAGTATTAAGGGTGAATGAAAGGCTGAGGCAGTGATTCTTACCAGCATCGACTCTGGCAAGGAGCATTTTTTTCTGCGAGACCTTTAATTTGTGACTGGGCCTAATGAATTGCATGATGTTTTTTTTTTGGGTGATAATTGTATTTCCGTAGCCAGGCTTACTATTGAAAAGTGCAACTACAAGTTCATTTTTCATGAAAGGTTTACATGGTATCTGTTCGTGCAGACATGTCAAACACCAATACGCCCAATAACCCCAAGCAGCATTCTGGATTCAATCATCTGGTCAATATCTGAGCCAACATCGACGGCCTCCATTTACACAGATGATTTAATTGTTGATGATGTTAGCCAACAACACAAATCTGTCCTCTTTGATGCAAAATTTGATTGCACGGAACAAGAAGCCTCATTTACAAGCTCCTTGCGTTTGCTTACGGAGAGGTTAAAATTTTCCCTACATTTTTGTATCTTACAAAATCCTAAATGGATGGATAAAGTATGGTGGTTGCTATTTCAAGATTTATGATGCCAGAATGTGTCTCCTGATCTAACATCTTGTGGTGTATTTTGAGCACTTGTCAATACCAACTAATTTGTTCAACTTGTGATGTGCATTTCTAGATGCTATAGTATGTTTATATCAGTTTTAGTAACCTCTTTAAGTCAATTATTTTTTCTCTGTTAGTTTTTATTTCCTTAGGCGGAGTTCCTTTTCTTATTCGCAGTGAGAAAGCCAAGCTAGTATTCAAAAACCATTTTCTTACCATACTGTTTCCTATTGACCGATTTGGTGAGATGGGGCCTTCTTCGAGGACGTTCTTCAGTGAGAAGGGCTTCACTTGTTTACAGGTCTTGGATCATATCCATGCATTTTATCAGGTAGGGACTAATTATGTTTCTTTGTCTCAGTTGTCTACATCTGCAGACTAGGTACGAGGCTTGGTTCATGTGATTGATATAAGCTTTACTGAATCCTTTGACTTGCATTTATTCTTCCTTGCAGGAGAACATGTCAGTTCCAGAAATAGAGACTGCAATTCACACTGACTCGAGGCATGCTGATTCCCTCCGGTCTGCATACTCCAGCACAGAAACAGCAGAGCTTGGTTTTGTGAAGTTCAAACGTGTCGATTTCTTAGGAAGCCGTAGGAGCTTCGAAATGCTGAAGCGAGTTGGCGGGGATAACAATAATAATGTATATGAGCTGCTGATTAGGGCTTGAGATTGCGTTCCGGTTCCGATTTTGTGCTCTAATATTTGGAAGGGCGTATGGGTTGTTTTGTCCGACCGTTCAAGGCTTCTTTGCTTATATCAGTTGCATGAGCTTCATTTGAGCTCAATGCGCAAGCACGAATGAATAATCGATCGATTTGTAAATTTCAATGTTTAAGTTGCTAGTGAATTTCAGAATATATGTCCCTTTTATCCATCAGATCTTGTGAGGGAAAGCAAACTAAAGAAACAAAAGAAAAGTGAAATGATTCTTTCCCAGGGCAGTTTCAGAATTTCATTTTTTTTTTTTTGAAGATAAAATTAAGGCTGATAAACATAAAAGTAGAAACACATGAAAGCTTTATATGCAAAATGTGACTTTGATACATAGTTGTTGAATCCCATCCTTTATTCTGGGCTTTTCACCAAATCCAACGGTTGCTAAAATAAGATGATACAAATGCTGAGTAAACTGTATCTATAACACAAATCAATTCTATCAGATACATCCGAGGGGTTAAAAAAAAGAAAAAGGTTAAAATGGGATGTGACAAAAATACAAATACAAATAAAGATACACAGACGAAAGAGGTACAAAAGATTGCCTCTGTGATGCCACCATTGTCACTGACCTCTTGTGCTCGAGCGGTACCAGTTTCCTCCCCCCGTAAACCAAATAACAAACCGATACATTTCCCGCTCCATTTTTCTTTTACGGTCTCGTCCCCTTTTTCCTAAATGTTTTCCATTTTTTTTCTTTTCTTTTTGTTTTTCCATTTTTTTCCCCCGAACTAGGTTTCCTCTCTAACTCTTTTTCATGTACAGGTACAAGAATGATTAGGGTAACAACAGGACTTGATCACTTTCCCTTCCCCCCTATACCAAAACTTCCTACACCGTCCGACCGAGGCTCAATATATCACAAGCTGAAGCAACCCGGGTTGCGGTTCAGTGTAGTCGAGGCCCTCCTCTTCAAGCAGGTAACGCTGCACAGCAGCTGGAAGCCTGGCAGGCGTGCGAGACCCCCGAGTGTGATGACCTGTTCCAACACATACATATACATGAAGGCGCTGCGCTGCTGACCTTGCCATGCCCCGTAACATACGCAACTCTTGTTTCAGAACGTGAATGGCTTCACTCACATGCAGCCCATGGAGGTCTATTAACTTCTCCTGTTCTCTCCCATTGCCATGCACCTCTAGACCAACTGAGTTCCTGTAAAAATAAAAATAAATAATAATAATAATAATAATAATAATAATAATAATAAATTGAATCGATGAAGGTTTCCAAGAGTAGATGTGAGAAGAGAAATGAGTTTCCCAAAATGGGTGTACTCAACAAGAAATCATGTCATGAATTTATAGAAGGGAAGTGCGTAACTCAAGCCTAGATGCCCTTAAAAAAAGATAATGATGCCATAAAAGAGTAGAACCCCAAAAAAAAAAAAAAAAAAAAACCCTAATCTAGCAACTTCACCATGCCAATATAAGGTGAGAATGGCAAGGGATAAGCAACCTCTGGCGATATATAGATTCTTGCGCTTTTCCATGAGCAGCCTTCATTTGCATGTTGTGCAACTGCCCTTTCATGCTCAGTTCTTTTGCTAGAGCCTTATTGCCAATAAGGTATGCCTGCGTTGCCTGCCCTCAAATATAATATCCAAGATTAAAAATAAAATGTTAAATGTAATGAATGTCAATTTAGCAGTCACTGTACATAAACAAACCTAGCTGAAGCTTGGAATGAACTCACATGCATGATTTGACTCAAAAGAAGACTAACATGCTCCCTTAATTGCCTAACAGGTGATTTTCACACAGTAACACACTAAGCAACAATCTCAACGAGAGATGAGGAAGCGTATGAAAGCCTTTTGGTAGAAGACTTGCAATGCAACCATGTTTCATCAAATGGAATGTAGCCGGTGTATGCCTGTGCTATACTGGACTTCTACATGTTCCTAGCTAGAATGCATCAACACCGACACTAATACGGCGACACGATACATTACTGACACGCGACACTCGAATTTTAAAAAAATGAAAATTTTTGACACGCTGAGCAACGCGTTATTAGCATGTATGTCCATATATATACATGAAATTTCTCGAAATTTTTCAAAAACAAACAAAGAAAGAGAACAAGACTAAAGTGGGTTTTTCTCAAACATGTAATGAAGGAAAATAATAAAACTAAAAACAATGGAGAGGAAAAAAAAAAGAAACTGCTAAAAAGAAAAAAGAAACACATGAAAAGGATAAAAAAGAAGAATAGAAATTAGGTTCTAGTTCAAAAGAAAAAGTATTCTAAATTTGGTAGAAAATAATTCTCTAATAAAATACAAACGGGGAAGGAAAAAGATCCATTTTCAAACACCCGGGGAAAGAGGGGGGAAAAAAAAGAGAAAGAGAAACACACAGAGAGAGAAAATGCAATGAAGGGACAGAGGAGGGGACCCACGTGGAAAAAGATCAGAAGTGGAAGGGGAGAGATTCATTTTCAATCACATGGAGAAGGAAAAACAGAAAAAGAAAGAAAGCACAGCCTAGAGCTCCAGATTCCCTTCTCCTTCGCTGCCAACCACGATCTGATGGTAATCTCCCTAACCCATCTCCTTCTTCGATGTGAACTTCACCGACCCTGAAGTCCCGTCTCTGCCATCCACTGCCTTGAACGGGAAATCGATGGTCCGATTCGCATCATCCAGCAGCCTGCGTGGCAGTTCCCAGTGCGGGCTGACATCGGCGTCATAGATGCGGCGGAGCAGGGCATCGTAGACGCGGCAGAGCAGGGCGTCGACAGTGGGGCTCACCTCTGGGAGGGTGTAGCACCAGGTGACGACGATGCCATGGGGCTTCTTGAGGACAGAGCGGGCTTGGACGTAGAAGAGGGGGAGGTTGAACCAATGGAGTGAACGGTGACAAGGTCAATGGTGGTATCTGATGTTGGGGAGTTTGGGGGCGAAATTGAGTTGCTTCTGGCTCGTGTCGGTGGCGATCACGTTCTTGTCTAACCTATTGGACACGCGTGTCCCGCACGTGTCAATTTCGTTGATTGTGTCGGCGCCATTGACTACGTGTCGACCGCATGTCGGTGTCAAGAGAATTTCAGGGCACTAGTATGTGAGCCATTTTAGAGTGTCGGTACTTCATAGGTTCCTAGATCCTATTCAATTGATTAACATTCACCGAAGGATAAAACCAGAAGCCTTACTGCACTACTAAGCTCTTTCTAATATTACTTCATTTAATTTGTAGGGTTCTACCCATAAAATAACATAATAAGGATAAATGCTGAAATACAATAGATGAGGACTGAATTAGATCACATCTAACACCGGTTACTTGTGGTCCCCGTCAAGTCTTATTAATAAACAAAAGTGATCATAATGAAGCAGAGGTACCACCCCAGGAGCGATTAAAATAACCTACGTGAACTTAACATAACAATTCACAACATTTGGTGCTGAAATATTCTTGATATGCATTAAAAAACAATACTTCAAAATTTTTCAAAAACATAATTATCAAAATGAATGCTCTACAAATATTTATTACTGCAGAAAATTTGAATATCACCGAGCTGCTAGAGAATCATTGCATCAGCAAGTGGCCTTATCACCTATATAGTGATATTGGGAGATGGAAAAAGAAAAAAGAAAAAAGGTAGAAGAAACCTCTGTTTGCCCTAAAATACTTTTTCTTCTTCAAGTAAAAAAGAGCACAAGCACGAGCATACGCGCAAACACACACTCAGGCTTTCTAAACAAAATTTCAAACATTAAATCAGTGCGACATGTTTATAAATATACCTATCAATCAAGAAAAAAAAATGTTCGTAAATATACCTGTTCAAAGTAAACATTACGTAGGCGTGCATAATCACGAGCTTCTTCCCGCATCTCAGAATACAAATTCGCTGTCATCTCAACAGTAATAAAAGCAAATAAATATGCAGAAGTTATTTGTCCTACGATCCATCAATGTAAGTAATTCTGTTGACTTAAGAATATTACCCACTGCATCTCCAGTTTCAAGCCAGACGGGAGCCCCTCGAGTTGAACTGCGACTTTGCAGTTTGTCACTATATATGCCTCTTCCATTTGCACTATTATAAGAGCTTGCCAAAACATTGGGATTCCTACTTGGCCCAATACTTGCATGTGGAGAACGATTTCTATCATCCTTCCACAGACCAGAGTTCTGAGGTGCTTTTTTGACAATAGAAGCAAAATCAGTAGTAGATCTAGACGGAATAGAGGAGTTACTATTGAACAACAGCATACTATCCTTGCCAGAAGAATGATAAGGACTGAAATTTTGCGGGAGATCATCCCTAGAATATTTTGGCAGACCATTTAGATTATCTGATACAGGAAGTGCGGGGAAGTCCATATTACTAAGATTTGGAGCGGACAAGGTCTTTGCACTCATATTCTGGTTGAAACTACCATCCACTTGAAGCTACAAATACCAACAAAAAAAAAATGATCTACCATAAGAAAACCCAAAGCAGACAATAATTCTGGGTGCTCACAAAGATAGCAGATGTGAAAATATACAACATCAATCATAAGGCTGCCCTTTTATTTTCCTTTGTAAAACACAGTGCCCTTGACCCACATCAGCCAATAAAATCAGATTAAGTCTGTATAAAATAAGTACAGTTCACCACATAAAAAATAAAAAATAAAAAATAGAGAGAGAGAGAGAGAGAGGTGCCCCATGCATATAATAACAAACCCCCAGAGGGAAATGCCAGCTTCCAACAAAGTGCAAGTAGCTCACGATTCTACAAAAACAGGATTTGAAATCTAAGAATTTGCATCATTTTCTAATCAAAACGTTTCGTTCATACAACGTAAAACAAAATAAAACAGTTACAATGAGTCACCTCATGGCTGCGTGGGGAACGGACTCTATTTTGCCAGGAGGAAAAGAAGGGAATGCTTTCGACAGTTAGCAACCAACCCCCTCGCCCCAAATAATATTTTAAGCGAACTGGAAGAACAAAATAGTGATCTAATGAAAATAACCAAATTAGACATAATTCGAATATTTACCTGAGAAAACACTTTATTAAAAAAAGAAATCACTCAAGTTTATGTTGAGTTGACTTTGGAATGCAAAAGACTGTACCCAAGGGTAACACTTACAAAAATAACATGAAAACCACCTGCAATTTGTAGAATAAACCATACCTCAAGCTGAGTCAGCATCTCAATAGTTAGGCTCAGATCGCATCCATTTGTAAAGTACACTTCTGCAAGGCTTTCGGCAGCAAAACCAGGGAACTGTGATGCTAAGAATTCCAATGGGTTCACACTACTGTTGTCCGCTATTGCATGATCACCCAACAAGTCATTCACAAAGTTCTGTCTAGAATCCCCACTGTAAGGCTGACCATCCCCATTTCTATTACTAAGAAGTTGATCGCTGCTGAAAATTTCTTTTTCCCAAGGTTTAGATGGTGAGTGCAGATAGTTCTGAAACAATGAATTATCACCATATGGTGGAACAGAATACCTCAACTTTTCAGCAAAGCTATTACCATTGATTTGTGTAGGTGATGGTTCTTCCAGCTCATTTATTAGATATCTACTACCCATCGAAGCGGAAAACCTCGAGGTTTCACCAGCATCACTCAACGATAATCCTGAAAGAGAGGGGTTCCCTAGTCCTTGAGACTCGTCTTCTCCCATAACCTTAAAGTCAGGAGTAATATCATCAGGGAGCTGATGACGCCAGTATTGATGAGCCTCTTCATCAGAATTATTTGTAACAGATGACTCTGAACGATCTAAAACTGCTTTTTTTGATGTCCCAAATGCATGTGGCCCAGGTGTTGCATCTACAGTGCTACTACCAGACGACACTCTGTGAGAAAAAGGAACAAATTCTGCTGCATTAGGATTTAAACTTGCTGTATTGCCTATGGTACTTAGCTTGGCGTCATCTCCAGGGATCCTCTTTGACAAGCTCATCCTTTATTGAACTAGAAACAAATGGGATCTGAATGCATGAGAAACACTGCTGGAGAAGCAAAGATCTAGCTAAGATTACCCAAATCCTGCAAAATAAATTGTTGAGTACAGTGATCAAGCAACCAGGAAAGATTTTCATTTCATGACAAAATACATGCACAAACACTCTGCATACAGAGCACTGAAATCTATAGCAACGTGATCCAAGAACAACTGAAATGGCAAAATTTATATAGTTCGTCAAATGAACTTCTTTAACACCAAAATGCGCAGTTAAAAAAAATACTAAATGCATGTTGACCATGAAAATTGCATTGCATCAAAAGCGATATTGAAATCTGTAGAGAAAACGTGCATATAGTTGCTACATTAAAATCTAAACGCCAAAATGGTGTGGGCATAGGGCATGACACAGGGATGCAACAATTTTCCAAAAATCAGGATACAGGTGTGGAAAGATACGCTAAATCAAATATTTAGCGATATACTATGAAATATGCAACTATAAAAAAAAATAAATAATTAAAATTATATACAAATTACAAATGGAGAAAAAAAAGGAAATTTGAACCTTAGAGAAAGTCGCATACAGCTGCATCTCTGCTGTCTAAAACTTTCTGTTTTCTTTCATCTTTCAAGTCTTAAGCCCTTTACACCTAGGATGGAGGCTGAACTCACCCAACAACCACAATGACAACGTCAACAAACAAATAAACTAAGCTTTAATTTCAAATGTGTCATCATCATTTTAAGGGCTCTCTTTCTCTCTCCCCCATTCATTTCTGATCACGTTGTTGTTCATCGATATACGAAATTTATCCACAATTTGGGTCAATTCAGGCTAGATGAGTGGACCAAGAGAGATCACAACTTATTCAACACCGATGGGAGTTATGGGCTCAGCCGTGTTGCAACCTATTGACAAAGTATCCTCGACATATCCAAGCAGAAAAATAAATAACCATTGGGTGCATTCTATACCTGAAGTGTATCAGAACCAGAAAGCACCAGGTGCAGCAATGAGACCCATTTTTCGGTTTTCTTGATTCTCAGCTTAAAACAAATACAAATCCATAGAAGTTTCTGGTTTTAAATATAATTACTAACTTGAAATATAAATACACTAGCGATAGAGAATAACTATTCCTCACAGACATGTACAGCACAAAACAACCAAGGACGCGTTTTAGAACATGTCCCGCAATTATAACAAAACAACATCTTGCTTTCAATTCAGCACTTGGAGTACAAAGTCAATAACGTAGAAACACACTGAATCTTATGAAACGAAACTCCAGACCTCATATCAACAAGAGAATGGCAACAGAAATCATCAAGAAGGAACTTATCGCAGAGTTCACAAGCTCAATCCCTAGCTAGAAAACCCGGAATCGGGTAATACCGAAAGAAATTTAGGAAATTGCGCGTGATCAATAAGACAGCATACACAAAAACATCAAACGCTAAGTAGGAACAGAAACGGCAAACCCAGATGTTCACATATTCAATTTCAGAGATCTCATCCAATCTAACCCAAATATAAGAACGTAAAGGCGCATAATTTATAGGGGAAAAAAAGAGAGCAGAAAATCAAGTATTTAACTAAAGAAAACCAAGAAAGAAATCTGGTTATAATGACAACTGTACCTTTGCGAAGCTTGGCAATGGAAGAATTGAAATCAAACGGATCCATTAGGGTTGAGGAGAGGAGATGAGAGGAGGACAAAGCGAAGGAAGATAATAAAAGGAGGACTTATTTATTAATTTATTTTTGTTAGGGATTTGAGGTGAGCCCCTTGTCCCTCTCAGTTTTTTCATTTTTGGCCTTTTCCGAAGCTCCCTGTTTTTTCTAATAATTTTTATGAGCTTATTTTTGGTTTTATGTGAAAAATCTTGGGCAACACTACACCACATAAATATAAAGCTCCATAATGAGACATTGAAAGGGACATTTTATGGACTGATTTTTTATTTTAGTACATGCGGTGAATTTCTTCCAATTAGTACACTGATAATTTAAGATAACGAATAATTCTACGTGATAAAAAAATTAAAATAAAATTACAGAAAACATCTATACGGTATAAATTTAAGAGAGCATATATTACAATTTAAATCATTTTTATTGAATTTATGTCTCATAAGTATTTTTTGGGTAAATTGTCTCATAAATATTTTGTAGTTTTTTATAAAATCCTTTACGTGAATAAAATTATTTTTGAAATAATATCATTTTATTAAATGGTTTTTTATTAGTAATTCATTTTTGTTAAATAAAAGGCTTCTCAAACCCCTTAGTTCCTTTACTTATTCTTAGTTACGACTTATCTAGAAACACACGAGACACATCTAAATTTGCAAATTTTAATAGTAAATAACATGAAAAAATAGGATGAATTATTTTAATTTTTCAATATTTAGAATTTCATCTGAATGGTAAAAAAAAATTCAAGGCATACATAATCACTGAAGAATTTTTGGATTATTTTTTTGATATTTCAACAGTAAATTGTAGTACTAATTATCATTCGGTTTGAGTAAAACTTAGGCCATCTTACTTTTTTCATGATTTTTGATCTGTAATTAAACTTTACTTATTTGGGATGTGCGTCATGTTTTTGCTAGGGCACAACACTGTAGAGAATTAAGGAAGTTTGCCTTATAATTTCTATGATTTCGAAGATACATTCAAAATTTACAATTGAAACACAATTGTTTTTTCACGATCTCAGAGTTATTCAATAGCAAGAGGATAAAAGCATGGTACAAAATTCAATTTCACAAGGCAAAATCATGTACCGCTTAAATTCATCCCAACAAATTTGATTCCGACATTTTAGTTAAGAACTATACACATATCCTACGAACTCATTAAAAAAAATGCATAATTTTGCTAAATTATGGGACACAGTGTGCTAAACTTCACGAGACCGTATTTCTTTGAAATTTTAAAGGTGCATATTTTCTCAAGCAAAATTTTTCTAACTCGTATTTGTAAAAGAATTAAATTAATGGTTAAAATTCATTCTGTGTGATCTCATGTGATTTAGCATCAGTCCTCTATCAGGTTGCTTGAAAAAAGTTCTAATGATATCCAAATCTCGTTTCGATGAAATAAGTCGCGCTAAGAATGATTTTGTTAGCCTATTACAAGCATAATTTTGAATTTCAATTTTTTAAAATTTATAATAAGTTTCCATTTTTTATTGTTGAAAAAGGCCGTCCTATATTTAAAGTATTATGCGATATCTAAATCTCATTTCAAACATGAAATAAGTCATGCTAAGGACCATTTTTTTTTTTAACAATTAAAAGCACATTTTGAATTTCAAAAATTTTTAATTTATAAAACAATAAGTTTCTAAGGAATGTATGGCCTAGGTACAAAAGAAGACTCACTAATTCGAAAGAAAACGGAAAAAGTCAATACGTTATTTATTTTTAAGGGTAATAGTAATGCAGTTCATCCTTAAATAATTGCTTCTTAAGTCAATATTATTAAAGATAACAGTAATCTTTCTTAAGAAATTAGTGCACTATAAGGTGGGTCTCACATATATATATATATATATATATATATATATATATATTAATTAGTGGGTCTCATCAAACATAAAAGAATTTATTAGGAATAAGTTTTATATGAATGAAATAGATTTATCCCAAAAATAATTTGTTTAAAAAATGGATAAATCTTATCCATTTAAAACAAATCGGAAGGCTTTCAGAAAAAAAAAAACAAATTATGGTAAATAATTATAATGTCACGTATTTCAAGGAATATGTAAAGTGTAAGATCCTATGTATATTTTTTACTACACTTTTTATATTAAAGTGATAATATTATAAATTTTTTATTGTCATTTTAAAAAATATTTTGATTAAATAAGAATGAATGATTATATAAATTTTGATATGCAATTACTCTCACGTTCCTTAATATAAATAAAATTGAACATGTGATATTACTCGAAAACGATATTTAATAATTTCGGCACTATCGCGAATAAGAGAGAAGGAAAGCTAATGGAACCTAATTTAAGTGTTTTGAGTTTAGTAACGGAAGGGTCGAAGTCACGGTCCCTTCCTCTATTTATTTGGGGAGAAATGGTAAAAGTAAATTTAAACCTTTGACGGGCAAATCAAATGAGAGAAATATGGAGGGTGAAAAAGTAAAAACACATCACAGTCCTAGACGGGTCCTCCAAAGTCAAAGCTTCAGACGATTCTGACACAAAAAGTCCGGGATAAGCATGAATACGTGTGCGGTGGCGACAGAATTATTATTTTATATTTATCTCTGATTTTGTTTAGAAATGTAATTTTAGAAAGATTAATAATCCATGACGACTGACGAAGGACGCTCGTTAATCGTGTGTCATGAGCAACACTATATAGACATAAAACTGATATAATGTTTGAGAAAGCTATCGAAGTGATAGAAATTTGCAAAAGTAATAAAATGAAAATTTCAAAGCACCTTCTATTAAAACCTAATATGCTTGCCACTAAATCACTTATTGAAATATAACATAAATTATATGCACGCATAAGCTATAGTTTTAATTAATTTCAATGAATAAATTCACAAATTTAAATACCATAAAAATTTGAATATATATATATGTATGTATGTGTGTACTTGAAATTATACTCTCTCATTTTTTTTTCTTCTAATGCTTATCTTTTTTCGAATTTAATTATTTTCTCTTTTTAATTTAATAATTATATTAATAAAAAAGCCATCGCACACGTAGAAAGAGAAATTTGGGCGCGGGGGGGGGGGAACCCGATCCTACATGCCGCGGCCCGTAAGGACCTCCGCGCGGGCCGTTCCGGTACTGACACCTCAAAACTTGTACTACTACTACTCAGCCCAATATTTGTACTACAAGCTCATCTTTTTCCCTTTCCTCCTCTTTATCTCCCTCAAAACAGTACAACAACAAACCCGCACCATCATTATTAACTTCCCCCTCATCCATTCACGCTCAACGCTCTCTCTCTCTCTCTCTCTCTCTCTCTCTATCATCTGAACGCTGCAGAAACACAGAGCGAAAATGATGCACATGACCTTCTACTGGAGCAAGAACGTAACCCTCTTGATCGATTCATGGCGGACCAACTCGTGGCTCTCCTACGCCCTCACTCTCCTCGCCTGTCTCCTCCTCGCCGCCTTCTACCAGTTCCTCGAGGATCGCCGCCTCCGATTCAAACTCCTCTCCGCCTCCTCTTCCTCCTCCTCCGCCGCCTCCGTTGAAGCCCCCCTCCTCTACCGCAAGATCGGCTCCCGGAACGGCCGCGGCGTCGCGAGGTTCGCCGGAGCGGCCCTCTTCGGCGTCAATTCGGCGATCGGGTACCTTCTCATGCTCGCCATCATGTCCTTCAACGGCGGCGTCTTCCTCGCCGTCGTGGCCGGCCTTGCGATCGGGTATTTCGTGCACAGGACCGGCGGCTGCGGCGATGATGTCATGGTGGTTGATAATCCCTGCGCCTGTGCGTAGAAAAACCCTAATTTTTGTGTGTTTATTTTCTCCTCTTTCTTCCAGAATTTGATCTCGTCCTGCTCTTCAGATCTGAAATCTGCAGATCTGTGTGTGAAAAGGGTATGTTTGGGTGCTGTAGAAGCTTCTTAATCCCTCTGTAGGAATTTAATTAATAGAATTAAATGTGATATTTGTATTTGTATATTTGAAAAATATTAGCAACTTAGTGGACAAAAAGCGTTAGTGTCAACGCATAATGCTGTTCCCCAATTAATTATTAAGTGCTTTAATCATTCTGTTTATTAACTTAATAATGTTGGTTTGGGTTGGGAAAATTTATTCTTTTTAGGGAGAAGGTCGTTGGCACTTTTTATTTTATTAAAAAAAATTACAGACATCTCTTGTAGTATTTTAAAAGATATTGGCACCTCGAGGTTCTTGCTCATCATTTACGATATCATTTATTACGATATTATTATTTTTTTATGGAATAAAATTCTGAGATATAATTTTTTACTTTATTTAATAAAAATTGAGATTGGTATAAATGTTTGGTTTTTGTGATTCTGAAATAAAAAGTGAAGAGTTTTTTATTATTTATTAATTTACGATGAGTGAAAAATGTTAATTTAGAAGAATGAAGGGATGTGTGACTTTTTTTTTTCTTTTTAGAAACTGAATGGAAATATCAATCTTTTTTTAACTAATGTGAGAGAGTGTAAATGCTTTTTATTTTTTCTTATTAATTAATGTTAATCACAACCAATCAGAGAATAATTGCGAAAGGGGTTTTTTTTATAGGAGATTGGAAACAACAATTTTATTAAAATATAAAAAATTAAATATAAAATTAGAAAAAAAAATAGGTATGTGTACTTAAAAAAATAAAAGTGGAAGGAGTAGAAAAAAAATATTAGTAGATAAGTGATTAAGAGAATAATTTTTATAATAAAATTTTTTTAAAAAAATTAATTTTAATTTTAAATTAATTTTAATTAGATGAAATTAAAAAAAAATATTTGCCTTAGATGAAACAAGACGGATTTTGCTTTGGGAAATCTATTTTGTTTTCCGTGGTGATGATGGTTGCCTGGTGGTCTCGATTCGTTGATTCCTAGGTCAGACATGGTGGGGAGGAAGCATCTTTTTCCATTTCCTAATTTGTCTTTTTCCCTACAATTTGGAATCAAAACTTGTATTTGTCATGTGGATGGAGTATTATTCATTAACAAAAATTATGAAATAAACACTTTATTTTATTTAATAAAGAAATTTGGTTGGATGAGAATAAAGTTATTTTACAATTATAAAATACATGCGATAAGTGTATTTTTAATAATTATAGGGAATGACTGGTATTTTTCATGGGGTGCTAATATCTTTTAACTTACTACTTATCCACGAAAAAATGAATTATAAATTAATGATATTTAGTTAATATTCTACTAAATACGTTTATTAAATACATAAAAAGATCATCTTTTAGCCTCCTAACAACAAGTAATATAAGGATCGGCTGCATCTCACATGTAGTTTAAACAAGCGCAACAAAGGGTGAGTATAAAAGGGAGTGCACTCAAACTAAACAAGCGCAACAAAGGGTGAGTATATAAGGGAGTGCACTCAAATACAAATTAATGATATATAATTTAATTGGGTAAAAGACATGGATACATTTTTAGTCATATAAAAATTAATCAGGCTCATTTGCATTTAAGACGGAAAATGAACACTGTAATCGATGGATGGTTGTCGTACGTACATAAAAATATCTTAATTATTTATTCAAGTCTTATACATACCATTTTACAAATTCTACTACTTTAAGAAATTTTATTTTAAATAGATTTGATAAATATAAAATTTGAATGAATAATCAATATATTCTCAAGTACGGTCATAAGTCAATAAACTGCATACTGCGAAAAATTAAGTGTACAAAATTTTAAAAATTATTATACTTGTTATGTCTTATTTTACAAAAAAAAAAAAATCAATTAAGGAAGAGAAGTACTATAAAAATAAAACACGATTATTGGATTAATTTTAAATTTTCCAGATAATTTTATAAGGAGGCAAGTGGAAAATGACATTAGAATGAGAGGATAAACGGGGCGCGATGACTTGTTTACAAGACGACAAAAATGTTGCAACCCTCAACTCTTCCGAAGCCAAGCTTCTACAGTTCCCGACGCAAGAAGTCTAGGATAAGTAATTATTGTTAAATGCGCAGTAACACAATTATTATTTTTAATTTTATATTCAAAATTTAATTATTCATGATTATATGTGTAGTATGTGGTCTTGGGAATGATGGTTAATGGAAAAGATTTTAAGAATTAAGTATGAAAAAAGGATTATTTTTCTCCAATTTCATGTTTGTGAAATTAAGAAACCCTCGAGGAAGAGAAAGTTCATTAATGGCATCACCATGATGGGATAAAGCATCCCATCGGATGATAATTATCGTATTTTGTATTTTACGTCAATTTTAAATATAAAACTTTTTATTACATTCGATCATCTAATTCAGCGCACTAAGATTCAATATTACCTCTTACTGTATTTATGATGTAATTTCTCTATTTATTTTTTTTTAGCGCGATGCTTTGTATAGATTAAATTAGTTCGTATCACTCGACTATTTTACAATTTTATTACATGTGGTGGGAATAGAAGTTTTATATAAGTGTATTGGTTTAAGTTATTTTCCCTCTAAGAGATACAGTAAAATAACTTGATTGAGGCGTAATAGTCATGTGTGTATAATGGATTATATGCTTCGTACTAGGTCACAGTCTTCTACCAGAAAAAAGTTCACTGCACTCTCGTAAGAGCTCACACGATATTTTAGAAAATAATAAAAATGTAACAAAAATATGCAAAACAATAATAATAATAATAAGTGAATTAAAATGTCCACAACACCCTTCAGTAAACTCCAGTACACTTGCCATCATGTCACTCCTTAAAACACCATGTAGGCTACGCATCCCGAAATTATTGGTAAATAAATCATAAACCTATTGACATCACAAACTCGAGCTCTACATGTCTCTGTAATTATCCCTCTTAGTCAATTAGAAAATATTTTTATTTTAACGAATAAATTCTATATCCTCAAATATCATAAAATTGAACTCTCGACCTACCAAAATTCAGGTGATTTATTTGAGAGGCATTTCAATCAAAGTAGTAATAATAGTTATAAAGATTTAATCTTGGTGCAGCTGCTACATATGCGTTAGGTGCAACATATCCAAAAAATGATGAAAAAGAAAAACAAAACTCAAAAGAATGTCGTTTTGGGTCTTGTGTTTTTTCTTTTAAACATCACGACGATTTATATCAGCTGCTGCATATTAGTTCTTTTTTTTTACAATTTAATTGGACGAAAGGATTTAGAAGAAAGGGGAGAAATTTGTGGGAATGGATATAAAATTTCTTTATACGGGTAGGAGAGAAAGGGAGAGGTTTGGAAAGAAATGCAAGGATTAAGACCTCTTAATTTTTCTTTCAGTTTCATCCATCAGAAAGTGGGATGATTTGCAGGAAGAGAAAATGGCTTTAAAGAAATTTTAAAAATCCCCAATTTGCCCAGCAAATAATGAAAATAAAAATTAAATCGCATACAAAAGGATCTCATTTAATCTTTCCTTATAAACAATCAAGAAAAAAAAAACTTATATTTTTTCTTCTCTCCTACTATCAAAAATATTATCACTTTTTTTTTTTTTTCCCTTTCCCCCCTCAACCCCCAATCATAAACGGATCACTTAAAATGGGTAGCGTCAGGGACGTTGCGTAGGGAGAAATGGAGTGAATCTTTACACGACATGGACCTCCGCGCCGGGCCGCTTCGGTACTACTACCCCGCCAAACTTGTACTACCCACGCAGATTGTACTTCAAAATACTCACCTCCTTCCATCACCCATCTCCAAACTCGAACAATTTTTGTGGTACAATATCATCACATAAAAAAAATTATAATAATTTGCTACACGTGCAAGTATTTGCCTGTAGAATACAAGCAAAACTATAAATTGATAATGATTTGATGCGCTCGACAAAAATAACAAATAAAATCATTAGTATAGGATCTACTATTATTCAAAAAATAATTATATGAATAAATTGAGTCTCAATTTATAAATAATATTATTATGATAAAAATTTTACAATATTTTAATTTGAAAACACCATATGCTATAATATTTTAATTAGAACGGCGTCATTTTGAAGCCCTAAATTTATAAAATTTTCCATTTATGCAGTTAAGTTAATTTCTAAGAATTAAGACTCGGTTAGGGCACTTCTCTCCTTATACGGTTAGTTAATTTAGTGAGCAGTTATTGTGTGGTACCTTCCAATCACGCTGTGCGGTACCGTACCGGATAAATTTTCCCTCCTCATAGTACAATCGACCAACTCCTATTAATTTTGGATTTCCCCTCATTCATGCACACCCAGCACTCCCCAGCATCTCTCTCGCTCTGATCATCCCTGAAGTCTATCCAAAAAAAAAAAGAAAAAAAAAAGGAAAAGCGAAAATGATGCACATGACCTTCTACTGGAGCAAGAACGTAACACTCTTGACCGACTCATGGCGGACCAATTCGTGGCTCTCCTACGCCCTCACTCTCCTCGCCTGCCTCCTACTCGCCGTCTCCTACCAGTTCCTTGAGGATCGTCGCCTTCGATTCAAGCTCCTCGCTTCCTCCTCCGAGGCCATCGAATCCCCACTCTACCGCAAGGTCGGCTCCGGGGACGGCCGCGCCGCCGCGAGGATCGCCGGATCGGCCCTCTTCGGCGCGAGCTCGGCTATCGGGTACCTCATGATGCTCGCCGTGATGTCGTTCAACGGCGGCGTCTTCGTCGCCGTCGTGTCGGGGCTCGCGATCGGGTATTTCGTGTACAGGAGCGGCGGCGGGGCGGCGGGATGACGTCACGGAGGTTGAGAATCCCTGCGCTTGCGCTTAGAAACCCTAATTTTTGTGTATATTTCTGTCTCTCTCTCTTCCAGAAATTGATTCCTCTGGTCTTCAGATTTGAAATCTGCGATGTGTAAAAAAAGGGTCTCAGTTTGTGCGTCGAGGTCGAAGAAGCTCTTCTTTCTCCGCGCAGGAAGATTTTTGTTTATTCGAATAAACTGAAGGTCGTGAAGTTAATGTAAAAAAAAAAAAAAAAAAAAAAAAAAAAAAAAACCAATGGCGAAAAAAATGAAGGTCGTGAAATTAATTTCTCCCGTCAGCTTCCATTAAAAGCCACCGAATGTTTTAAATTATCGGTAAGAACCAATAACTTTTATGAAATTTGCAGATTTTTCACGGACATGCGAAGCCTCTACATCTTGTTTTCTCCGATATACACTCGGAAATGCGAACTATCAAGTGCGACAAACATACAGCATGCCCATGCTTTTCTACAACTTGGGCCGACCAAAATAGTACAAGTGTCCGCTCTCTTTTCAGACGGCTTTCGATAACATAAAATAAAATAAAACAGGCCCCCGTAATTTGAGGGATAATGAAAAGATTTCCCATTTTTTATACTTACGAAAATAGTCTAATAAGTTCATATCATTAAATTCAGTTCAAATTCTACCTCGGATAGGTATTTTAATAAAAATTAAATAAATTTAATTGCAATAGTTTAATCTTTCTTTTTTTTTCCTCTAAATTTTCATGTCTTATTCTATTTTTTAAAGACTTTTCGATAATTTTTTAATTGCAGTCATTTAGTTTTTCCCTTTTCGTTTCTAAATTTTCACATTTTATTCCAATGACTTTTTCCTATCCATTTAGATGGAATTTGATGGCATAGCTTTATTGGGTTATTTTCCTAAGTATGTAGAGAGTAATAAAAAATTTGAAATTCTAGAAGTCTTTTGAATAATCACATAAATTATAAGAAGGCTTTAAATACTTATCGGGAAAAATTAGTACAAGCGAATAGCTCGAGGCAAAAAGATCGACAAAATCTCTAGGAAACATTAAATTTTATCAATTGTAAAATATTATACAAGTAAACAGCCCATTAAACAAATGGTATTGAGTAAATCAGTTTCTTAATCAAGCAAAACAAAAATCATAGTAATAGTAATTAAATAACATTGGGAGGGAATCTGTCAACTGCAGGGTTCCATGATAAAACCCAAATTAGATATATAATTTAAATCTACCATGTCTTACATATTATCTTTTTTTTGTAAAATTCATCTCATACTTTCACGCGTGAAATAATGTCATTCATGTCTTTTGAACTCTAAACGCTCTAATTTCTCATTACTAAATGCTTCAATTTATTCAAAATATAAATGCTTCAATTAATCATCTTCTTCATAACCTATGCCTCTTCTCCCGATGTGAAAAATTCATCTTTCTCTTGTGATTTTCCCTCATCCCCTCGTTCACTATACAAAATGCTCAAGCTTCAGAATAGAACCTCCTCACTCTTCAATTACGCATGCAATTACAAGAGCTCTCTGTAAATCTTTGCTCAAATAGCTACAGCGGCTCCCGCGCCCTAGATTTTGAACAAGCGGATCGGTAAAAAAGAACAAAAGGAATATCCCTCCACGGGTCGGTAAGTTTTGAGCATGTCGATTAATTTTGATGTTATAAGTTTCGAATTCTATTATCATGTGGTATTATTATGATTAATTCTTATGAGGTTTGATTTCAAAAACCTTGGACCCATGGTCCTGCAATTGACTTATTGTTCCTTGATTTATCACTTAGGTAGTTAGTTTATTATATTTCAAGAACGGAATGTAAACCTACTAGTTGTTCCGTAAATTATGTTTGATGGAATACTTGCATGAACGAAATTCATGATATTTATAATCTGCATGCTTCGTTCAAAAATTGTAACATATATGTGAATATTTATTTATTAACTTTACTTTTAAAATCCTATATTTCTTGCAAGAATAAAGTGGCTTAATTTTATCCTTAAATTATTTATTTATTTATTTTATATTTATAAAAACTATTTGAAACTACTTGCATGGCCATTCTAATCTTTGTGCATTCTATTCCCATTCCCACCATCCAGACCAAACTCGAAAAAACTGCTATTCTTCTCCCACGAGCCTCATTTTCCTCCCCACATGAAAGAAATAATCACGAGCGAATATTATTTTTATTTTTCATGATCTTGACGCAATCATTTTACGAAAATTTCATATTTTGAAAATACAAAAAATTTAAGGAAATAAAAAAAGAAAGATAACCTATAGGTGGTTAGGAATGAATGAAAGGGAGAGAATAATGAAAAAAAAAAAAGGATGGCCCATATATACTATAAATTTTTTGATGATTTTTGAGGTGAAGCCTTTGGTAAATTTTGACATGAGAAAAAGCAAGGAAATGTGGTTGAGTGGGTAGATTGATTTGGTAGACCGTCCTCTTTTGACCTTCTAGAACCCGACGATTGCCACACACAACTTCTCTTCTTTTATTTGCTCCAATACATATATATATCCACATAAAATTATTGGATATATGCGTACCATTCATCTTTTAATTTATCTGATTTAAATAAAAAAAAATTATTAAGTGCACATAAAAATTATTGTGATTCATTGTATCCACCCATGCTATAGTGCTCTAATTTTTATTGGACTAAATAAATGATAAAATTCGTCAACACATAAATTTGTGAATGCTATTATTTTTGATGTGGTGGTTTATGCGAATGCCTCAATCCCCATGCCACCTTCATGCCTTTAATTAAAATTAAATTTTGATGTTACTGGCAAGCAATTAGGGGGATAATCTTGATCAGCTTTCTCTAATATCTTATAGAGTTGACCTTATAATGAAGATCTTATAGGATATACGTGCCATTTAAAAAATGCACATCACGTGATTATATAATTAGGGGGTAGACATCACCAGTTTTATTGCTTCCACATGAAATAGAGGAAGCTTAGACGAAAAGTGATAGAAATTGCTTCCCACTAGAATCCAGTTTAGGTTTTTTTTTTTCCACACTTTTAATGCTTTAATTTTTTTGAAAATTATTTTTCTTATTTAATTAAAATAGAAATAGGCACTTATCTTAATTCGTAAACTAAGGGCTTCAGTTTGGCCTTACCTACCCAAGGAAAATGATTTTAATAAATTATTTGGAAAGTTGAAAACAACTAAAATCGTTAGTTGCACGGAACACATTTTACTTTTTCTAAATTATTTTAATCAGTTTGTCCTCGCCGAATGGAATTATTGCGAAATAATAATAAGATCAATAACATGAATTTTTCAAAGTCAATGAGGCGGATAAAAAATGTCACTATGATTTTCGCAGGAGGGGATGTGTGATAGATATTAAGATTGATTGGGCACTCATGAAATAAATAACATTCAACTAGGAAAAACAAAATAAATAGATAAACAATCTTCTTGTAATTGGACAAGAAAACGTCAAGGAGCCAATCGTCTCATTCTCTCCTTATAGTAATCAATCAACATGGAGAAGTAGACATCAAAACTACCGTGCATGAGAAAAATATGAATGAAATGATTGACAAATGGGTCCTATATACTGTTCAGTTTATTTTGTATTATTTTATAAATATTTTATATATATGACATATAGACATGAACCGGATCATACGGACCTTATGGATTAAAGTTCATTAACCCAGAAATCCCTATCAATAGTTTATTTATACTGACTGAAGATAAGTCATCTAATTATTCCAAACTTGATACCTGCACTCTTCCTCTCCCCTCTCTCGCAACGTCTCATTGCGGGTATAAATATTAATGTTCGAGAGTCCTTTTTTTCCTTAGGCTTTCTTTATGAGGTTTCGCACCACAAAAGCACTATTCAATCATCTCCTCTCCTCTCATCCAATTGTTGCTTAATTCTTCTTTCGATTAGCTGGAATGAGAGCTTGAGCAACACACAGAGCATGACTCGAGCAAAGGTAGCTTGGAAGTGCATCGTTCCAAGTTGTTACAGAGCCGCACCTTGCAGCGCGCAGTCTGATGAGGCCGATCATGAGAATGCCAAGACAGAGTTCCTCCAGAAGAATTCGTTCCCGCGTCGCCTCTCGCTCTCGGACATAAGCAACCCCGGCTCGCCCCTCTCCGTGGACGACCTCTCCAACTCGTTCGTCGCCTCGAATCTTCAGATGTTTACGTTCGCGGAGTTGAGGCAAGTTACGCATAATTTCTCTGCGGCTAACTTTCTCGGGCAGGGCGGGTTTGGGACCGTGCACAAGGGGTTCGTCGACGACAAGCTCAGGCCCGGCCGGGTGAAGCCCCAGCCCGTGGCTGTCAAGTTGCTGGACTTAGATGGCTTGCAGGGACATAAGGAGTGGCTGGTAATTATCAATTTCTGTATTAAACATATTTGAAGTATAAATTATAAACATATATGTCATGCCATTGTTAAAAACGTAATTTTGCTAAATAATTTTATAAAAATTTGATGTTTTATATATATTATTATGTATATAGAAATGTAATAATTGGAGGTGTTGTGGTTATAGACAGAAATAATATTTCTTGGACAATTGAGGCATCCACATCTTGTGAAGTTGATTGGATACTGCTGGGAGGATGAGCAGAGGCTACTAGTCTATGAGTACATGCCCAGAGGCAGCTTAGAGAACCAACTCTTTAAAAGTATGTTCTTGCCTCTTCTCTTACCTGAATCAGTAAATTTGACTACTAGACCATTTAAAAAACATTAATGATTTCAAGTCGAATTGCTCTATTTATTTATTTATATATTTATACCCGACCAATTTTGATAAAAAGTATAAATTTACCACCTAATTACCGATTTGTAGAGCAATTTTATTATTGTAGAGATTGAAAATGTCTGATATATTGTACGACCATAAATGTAGGATACTCTGCAGCATTGCCATGGTCGACAAGGATGAAGATCGCAGTGGAAGCAGCCAAAGGTTTAGCCTTCCTACACGAAGGAGACAAACCGATTATATTCCGCGATTTCAAAGCTTCGAACATTCTATTAGATTCAGTAGGTTCCCTTCTATTTTAACTTGGCGTAGGCATATTTAGAAATTAAGGGGAACTGATTGTGTACAATTGAATTCTGACTTCCCATGTCCTTAATTTATAGGATTATACTGCTAAGCTATCAGATTTTGGGCTAGCAAAGGATGCTCCCGAAGGAGATGATGACTCACATGTATCGACACGCGTAATGGGCACCGAAGGCTATGCTGCACCCGAGTACATTCTTACAGGTAACTTATGTACTTCCAATGAGCACATTTTCATTGCTCTTTTTTCGTTTTGCCAGATTTTCCCTATAAAGGTTTTAACAAGACTTAAGTTCTTGTATGTCAATTCCGTAAACATTTCCCTAGGTTTCTTATTCTATATAGAGAGAGAGAGAGAGAGAGAGAGAGCAATTTATGCATATTATCTTATTCTATTCTTCTAAAAAAAGGTTGATTCTTATAATGCAGGCCATTCGACGACCATGAGCGATGTGTATAGTTTCGGAGTCGTGCTCCTCGAGTTGTTAACAGGGAAAAGATCAGTGCATCGATCTCGTCAGGGTAGGGTCCACAGCCTTGTGGAATGGGCCAAGCCTCGATTAAAAGACCCGCAGAAGCTCTACCGCATCATGGACCCCAGATTGGAGGGGCAATTCCTCCACAAGGGCGCCCAAAAGGTGGCAGCATTGGCTCACAAGTGCTTGTGCCAGCACCCTAAGCTAAGGCCCTCCATGGTTAACGTGGTCAAAACCTTGGAGCCTCTTCCGGACTTTGACGATGTGCTAAGTGGGCCGTTTGTGTATGTAGTCCCCAGTGAAAGTAAAGAAAATGTGGGTGAAGGTGGTTGTGATTATGTTGGCAAGAAGAAGGAAGAGAAACATCAGGGGTGTTGGAGACATGGGATGAGAATGCCAAGGTCTCAATTGGTACCCTACAATTTGGATTCCTCTCTTTACAAGAAGTTTCTAGAATTGCTATGAATCTTCTTCCCCTGGGAGAGGCTGAAGAAGGCACTGTTTTTTTGAAGCGAGCGATATTATTGAACTTAGTAGATTTTTAGGTCATGCAGAAAGAAGAATAATTGGTTTGGGGAAAGTTTTTGAGTTAGAAAGCATGCACTAGGGAGAAGTTTCTTTGGCCCTCAATAAGGGTTTGAAGGGTGTATGAGTGTATTTACTTGTAAAAAAGGAAAATGAATCACTAGGATTACACAAAGGGGGGTGAACTGCAAATTATATATATATATATATATATTTTCACGTGTAAAGATTGTTAAAAGGCAACACAATGGAATGAAGAATCTATTTGAATCAGACATATACCTACGCCAAGTTTGTAGGATTGAGACAAAAGTGTCCTGATAATGTCGTTAATTTGCTTCTCCGGACCCATGAAGGATGTGACTACCCCTCACAAGGGAATTGAAGTGGTCCCTTATCTCAACCTGCAAGATATTATGAGGCGAGGCCAGCGAAATTCAAACCTATTCATGACTCGCCACAAGTCCAAGCCCTTACCACTCTATCAACCCTTGTGAGCAATTTATTATTCAAAAATATTCTAAAGCTCTCCCACTTAAGGAGACGATCTTCCTCCTCTATCCTTTTGGTGTGGATGTTGGACATTTAAAGCGAGTCAGAGGGCTTGAATCTTTATAATGACGTCATTGTTAAAAAGGAATTTGGAGAGGAAAAGTGTTCCAATATACTCAAGAATTAACTCTTTTTTTTTTAAAAAAAAAAAAAACCTTTATAAGGCGACAAAACTAGTAAATTAGATATGAGTAATGCTATTCATCCCGAAAAAAATAATTTCATCCAAATCCCACCATTCATATGTATTCATCATATGTACAGAGCCCATACGAGTGATGGAATTACTTTTTTTTTTTTTTTTTTTGGCATTTCCCGTTACGTACCCTTAAACCTCATGAAATCAATGTGCTCTGACTCTACGTGAAAATATAATTTATATTTCACCCACCTCAGGACGCCTTCCGGGAGAGGGATAGTTGGTAGCAATCACATTGAAAGTTCATGCAAATCAACCAATTCTAAAGAAAACTGAGGCAAAAAAGGGGCATTTGATGGAATCATTCAAAGCTCAAAAGCACTAAATATTGATATTTATTGCATCCACAACATTTTCATGCCAGTGGATGACCAACCACAACAACAAGGACAAAAACCTGCCATATTTAATTCTATGTTACCACTAGTGAGCCAGAATGGACTACTTACCTACCCTCTAATACATCACAAAGCATGTAGAAATCACACCCAAATTCCACAGGAGAATTGTTTATCAACTTGACCTATAAAAGTAGTTAAGGACCTTAACAACCACCCCCTGACTTTCTAATTATGTGTTAGGGAAGATTATACTTTTGGTCCTCAAAATTTGAGTTTAGGGTCAGTATGGTCCCTTAAGTTTGAAAGTGGTAAATTTGACCAGTGAAGTTTTTGAAAGTGACCCATTTGATCCTTAATCTAAGGGAGCCGTTAGATTTGCACAAAAAAGTCCCATGGCGATTTATGGACATGGGGCTTTAGGTTGGGAAAGATTCAAAATCAGATGCCTTTTTCTAATAATTGAGCTTAAAAATAATATTTTCCTCAACATGTAGTGCGTTCCGACATGTTTCAAAGTGGGAAATCCAGTTATGTATGCTAAATTTCTAGAAAATTTTAGCAAAAAAAGAAAAACAATAACATATTTGGGTGTTTCTCTTTAAAGTTTTAGTTAAAAAAAAAAAAGCCAATAGAAAGTAAATGTCATCATACTTATCAAAAAGGAAATTTTTTTATTCAATATGTTCTATTTTTTCATTAAATTGTTTCATTAGTACAGGGACCAAATTGATCACTTTAAAAAATTTCATGATTAAATTGGTTTATTTCAAATTCGACGCCGGCTCTAAATTTTGAGAACCAAAAAAAGTCATTTACCCTGTATACTGATATATATCTCTATTAAATTTAAACCAACTCTGAAAATCTAACATGACAACACATAAATGAGTAATTAAGTAACATTAACAAAAAAAAAAAAAGAAGTAATTAATTATTTAGATTTCATTTAGTTTTTCGATATTTTTCTGAGGTTTATTAGAAAGGAATAGAATTGTTGGTTATGCATTGCACGTACCTCAAGCAGCCTCAACATTTTCAATTGATGACTAATGGAAGATGCTTTAGTTGGTGACAATAGTAATAGGAGCATTTCACAATTCTTGAGTACAGCTAAATTCTTTGAATGACTATTTCTGAAAATAATACATGAACCTCTCAACAATGAATGATTCAATGTTACTCAACTGTACTACTTCTGAAAATACATATGAACCTAAAACTAAATTATAATATGGACCTTTTTGATTTCCCCTCGATGTTACATGGACCTCGAGAATGTTTCAATATCACTCATCGAACAGGTCGATAACTCATACATAATCTTTTCTCACTATTTATTCATACGAAAAATATTTTACTTTATGCCTAAAAGCAAGGGCAACTCACGAACCGTCTGTGACAAGCTTGTAATTTTATGCCACTTCAAAACAATTTGTGAGTTGTTCGTGTTTATGGGTGTGTAGATTATTTCTCTATATTCATACACACCTAAGACTCTTGTATGGAAGGAACGACGACATCACGCCATGTGTCGTAATCCAATCAGTAGTTGCTCTATTTTTCATTTATGAGACTCATTTATGATTGAGCCCATATAATCTCACAATTTTTTTCAAATAAAAAAAACAACCCAAATAGTAAACCATAAGTTTTCCTCTCTTTCCTACCTAATCTCCTCCAGGAAAATATGAACTTTTAACATTATGAGGGCTTATTGATGAAGCAAAAGCATGTTCAATGCAGATAGAGACTAAAACAGAGAGAGAAAACTGGAAAGCTGGGCCCATTACCACAGAAGGGAAGAGCCCAACAATGATCCAACTTTGTATTATTCGGCCTCATGGCCCATATACTTTCTAAGTCTGCATTTTTTTTTTAATGCTCCCCATTTGTTGAAGAACACGGAGACTTTAATTTTCAGCTTCATAGATGTCGTGTCCCAGATGTAATTCCAACAATTTAGTTTTCTTTTTCATTCGAATAATATTATTTATACATCCTTTACACGCATTTTGCATCAAAAATGATGATGCGTCAAATTTTAGTGGTTCTTTTATTATAACTTAGATCAAAACATTTATCACAAGGACACGGCATTATTTCAATGCGAAAGACCTTTAAGCCGAGAAACTATTCTTAAAAAATGAAATAGTAAGATGAAATGGCAATAGGAAAATGAGAGGAACTTAGAAAAATTTCACGCGCAAAATAGTATTTCCATAATTTCTGAAATTCTGAACACTGCGTTTTATTTCCGGCCTCGAACCAAACTAAGAAGCACTCTAATATTCGATCAAATTTTTTGAATTTTCTGACCATTAAGAATCTTTTTTATATAAAAAATGCGAGTATTCCCACACTCTGTACACCCCTTTTCGAAGAGGGTAATTGAAATATATTTGAAGAGGGTCTTCAATTCAATTTCCCCACATTATTATTTGCCTCTTTTATAAAAAGAGGAAAAAAAATAAAATAAAAAAAGGGAGAAAGAAAAAAGGACCACGGAAATCAGAAGTCATTTCCTCTTTTCTTCGGGTAGGCAGCCGCTCATGCCCAACCAAGTTCGGGTATGAATTTAAGGACTCAAGGTGGCGGCTCTCTTTAGATATCGAAACCGTTTCTTTTTTTTTTTTTTTTTTTTTTTTTTTTTGTACACAACCGCTAAAAGTATTAATATTATAATATTTAAAAGTGATTACATGATAAAATTTAAATAATTATATATTATAATTTGATTAAAATACTTCTTAAAAATGAGTATATAAATTTTATTATGTTACCTGTAGAATGTAAAGGATATTTTTATTAGATTATTCGGTGTAATAGAAATAAAATTATTGCAGCAACGGAACACACCCTCCATGTGTTCCACGGCTCCTGGAGTAATAATATTTGATCAGAGAGTAACGTGCATTGCAAATTTTGTTCTGCTGATGCTTATCATGCTTAATCCAATGATCTTACATTAAACAAGCACGGGAGCCCCACATCCACATTTTCCACCCTCCATGAGTTCCACGGCTCTTAAAGTAATAATATTTGATGAGATTGTAATGTTTTATTGCAAATTTTATTACACTATTCATGGCCAGCCTTTTTTGATATAATGATCCTAAACCCATCTCGAGACGCAGACTCGCATAGTAGTCTCTCTTCCACGTTACCTCTTTCGTCTCCTCTACTTCCTATTCACATTTTTTTATGTTCGGGTGAAAGATCCAATGGATTATTATTATTCCATTGGACAAATTTAAAGAGGAAGAAAAGTATTTTGGATAAATTAAAATTCCCAAATATCAAAAATTTACTTACGTCTTTTTCTGTGGAGTTTAGGTTTCATCTTTTCTGACGTGTAAATTTTCATTGTTTTGTATGGAATTTTTTTTTTTAAAAACAAAAATACCTTTGTTTGCCATTTTTTGCCAGCACAATGAATTCCTATCAGATATTCCCAAAAAAAAAAAAGAAAAGAAAAAGAAAAATTCCCACCACTCCCCTAAATAGTTTACAGATCGATCCGTCCACCACCCGCCCAGAGGAGGATCAGTCAAAAAAAAAAAATCAAATCAGAAGAAGATCATCATGGACGGCTCCTACTCCTCATGCTTCAGTCTCGTCTCCCTCTACCATACCTTCCTCCGCCGCTCCTTCTCCGCCGCTGGCCTCTCCTCCCAAACCGTAACCTTAACCCTAGATGATGATGCCGCCGCCGCCACCACCACTCTCCACATCTGGGGTCCCAAATCCCCATCCAAATCGAAGCCCTCGCTCCTCCTCATCCACGGATTCGGCGTCGGCGCCGTCTGGCAGTGGCGCCACCAGGTCGCCGCCCTCTCCTCGCGCTTCGATCTCTACGTCCCCGACCTCCTCTTCTTCGGTGCCTCCTCCACGGCCTCGCCGGAGCGCTCCGAGGCGTTCCAGGCGGCGTGCCTCGGCCGGCTGATGGAGATCCGCGGCGTGCGCCGCTACTCCGTGATGGGGACGAGCTACGGGGGGTTCGTGGCGTACCGAATGGCGGAGATGTTCGGGGAGGAGAGGGTGGAGAAGGTGGTGATCGCGAGCTCCGCCGTGAACATGGTGAGGGCGGACAACGACGCGCTGCTGCGCCGGGGCAAGGCCGAGAAGATGGAGGATTTGATGTTGCCGGCGAGCGCGTCGCAGCTGAGGGCTCTGTTAGGGTTGGCTCTTTTTAGGGCTCCCGCGAGGGCCCCCAATTTCTTGCTCAATGACGTCATCGACGTACGTGGGACTTCCTCTTCTACCTCTCTCTCTCTTTTTTTAGTCTTTTTTTTTTTTGGGATGTATTAATGTGTTATTATCTTAATAAATTTAACGTAATGATGGAAGACTTGAACTAGGGCTGTTTTAATCCAGTAACAATAAATAAATAATTTAAATTTTGAGTATTTTCGATACAGAGAAAATGGACAAGTTCAATTAGAGGGCGTTTAGGGGACTTCGTTTTTTATTAAATTAGTTTATTTTAAGTAATTATGAATGTTATTTTATTTTAAAACCGAATGATGAGGGACATTTTTGACATAAACACTTTTTAAAAGAACCTAAATAATTATAATTTAAAAATATTTTTATTTATTAAGTTCATTTAGACGATCTTTTTAAAATTTTCATAATTTATCTTATATATAAATATTCTATTTAGTTTTTCAAAAAGTATTATTCGGTATAGCAATCAGTTGAAGTGATTTATTGTGCCTTTTTTCAGTGTTATAGTCAATAATTAATTTTGGTCGTTTTCTTTCAAATGATTTAGCTTACATATTCATTTATTTTAAATTTTTTAACTGTTTTTAATCAAATATTAAATAATTTATTAGATTATTAATTTCAATCACTTAAAAAGATATTTATGATTTAAAACTATAAATCTTTTAAAATAAGCTCCACGCACTTGCATTGGATGCGGTTTACGAAATAAAATAGACAATGTTATTGGGAGGATTTGAATAAATAAGAAATATACATTTCATTTATGTAACATTAACAATAATTAGTTTTTATTTATTTTCTTCATAATTTATGAAAATAAACATTTCAGTCGTGATTTATGAAGATATTATTTGATACGTGCTGCACGTTATTTATTTATTTTTATTTATGGTGCCTGATTTCCATGGACATGGGAAGTGCAGAAACTGTATTTGGAGAACAGGAAGGAGAAGATGGAACTGTTAGACGGACTGACGATTGGAAAGGATGACACCCCAAAATTGGCTCCACTCAAACAGGTAATATATCAAGATAAATCAATTCATCGCGAAAAAGAAAAAAAATCTGAACAAATATCATTGCTTACAAGTAAAAAGTGAGATTCGTTTTTATATTTTGAGTCTACTCTTATATGTAAATATTCATTTTTTTCGGAAAAAAATAGTATTACTTAATAACATCCGCGCTTGTCCTCCACTCATTCCAGAAGCCATTTTCAAATTTTTCCCAGAAAAAATAAGGGTTAAAAAAAAGAAACATGTGGGAGTGTTTAGTTCGTCATTAATTTTGTCCATATGGTTGTTTGCATTATTAGTCCATATGGTTGGTCCCCCCTACCCCCCCACCCCCCCCCAAAAAAAAAACCCCAAGTGTAAGGCGTCGCTATTCCACCACTCTCTCTGTTTATGAAAGGGACAAATGCAAATTGTTGAAGTCAATTTATAAAAATTATAATTACGGAAATACCATGAAAAAATTAAGAGAATATATTGATTTTCATGTAATTTGTGTTAGCATACGTCTCTTATTCGAACGGAAATTTTTTTAGCTCAGTTGATAGCAGTTCAAATCTTTTGATATTTTACCATTTTAATGAAAGTCCTTCACGTCATCTAATTTCACGAAAATTAGCAGGTTCCGTACAGTCTTCAAAGACATGCCCAAATAACATAAATTTATTTCTCTCATAGATAAAGAGCCTAAGAAATATTTTCGATGCCTTATATATAGGGGCGAAACATGTAGTTTAGGGGGTTGATCAAGCGCTACGAACTTGAAGAATTTGAGCATGAAAAATAGGGTTTCCACTTTCCACTAATTTGTAATTTTAAAAATTATGGATCAATCTTCCACCATAGAATATTGTATAAGATAGAGGCCATGTTTTAAATAAGGTTGATGGGCTCTTTGGTTATATATTTTTGTTAATGATATTTATATTTCTTAAATTGCAGGATGTGCTGATAGTATGGGGGGAACATGACCAAATATTTCTTGTTGAGAAGGCTACCCAACTCAAAGAGTATGTAAACTCCCTTTCTCCCCTAGTCCACTCAATGCCCAAGAGTCGTTTTTCCACTAGGGTTGGGTCTGTTTACGTTTTTTCTTCTTTAATATTTTTTTTTAAAAATTAATTATACTATTTTTTTTATTTTAATAATTATTTTCAAAAAAATAATGCATGTTTAGCTTTACAACATAAAGACATTTTTAACCTCATAATTTAAAATACGGAGATAAGTGTGAGAGAGTTATTGAGGGGTATATATATATGACTTTTAAAAGTTATTTTTGTTTGTACTTTTATAATAAACAGATAAGTTGTTTTTGTTTTTCAAACAACCGCTCTTCCAACTGTTGATCCAAACAATATTTCTGAGTAAAAAGCTAAATATAAAAGCTAATTATATAAGCTAATTCAAACAAAGCTTTGATTTTTCAATGGTTAAATGTTCTGCCAAAAGAAATACATAAATAATAATTATGTGGATACAAATAATTCTATGGATACATAAATAATTGCGACATATTTTCTTTCTGGTTCTTTTAATCGGTATTGCAATATTGGATATTTTTGGGGTCAGTTCATCTTTGACCGACTTAATTTAATTGGTTAATGGAAGCTAATCAATTTATGAATAAGCCCATTAAAAAAATAATATGATATTCTAATTATGTGTGTGTGGGTGTGTGTAGGCTTCTTGGAGAGAAGGCAAGGTTGAAGATCATAAAGAACACCTCGCATGCGCCTCAGTTTGAAAATCCAGTGAAGTTCAACAAGATTGTCAAGAATTTCTTATGTGGCTCCACAGTATGATAATCTGGGTCTTGCTGAGGAAACTACTTGTAAGGTGAGGTACCAATGATTCTCCAGGGAAAATTATTAGTTTCTAAATTAGTAATTGGTACAACGTGTCGCAAATCTAGTGCTTCGTCGAGCACCGAAACGAACCTCAGTTTCACCACAATCTTTTAATAATTTGGGTGTGGATCTGTGATGTTGTTCCCATCTTCCTCTAAGTTAAAAAATCTAAATCATTTTGCCTCTTTTTTTCTTTTTCTTTTTTTTTTAAATACTACTGGGATGGGCAAGAGGTGAAGCATATTCCCTTTGAAACACAAATTGTAGCTCTTCACATTTTTTTGTCCTTTATTTACCGAGTAAATTTTTTATTGCTACTTCATGTCCTAACGGGGAAGGATTATGTTCATCGATTACAGTCTCTCGCGTGATGTATTGAATGAGAAAAAGTTATCACGGACAATGCACCTTATGCTCAGCGTATGTTGCGCATCTGCATGGGACAATGCACCTTATGCTCAGCGTATGTTGCGCATCTGCATGGGGATTCGACTAGTTCGTCTTTTTGGATTGTATGTGCTTGAGCTATTACTCGTAATGATAAAATATTGAAAACCATCACGGCGGCTGTCTGCCTAAATTATCAAGTTAGAAACCCTTCTCAGTTTGGAACTAGTAGACGCCCTGTGTCCTTCTTTCATCCAAGAGGGAACATTCAAAGAGCCTACCTAGAAATATTTTAAATCATAAAGGGGTATATTCACAAACATTTTGAATATTAAACCACATTCGGTTGATGCTCATTGCGAGCGGCAATATCATCTTCTTCTAATCTTTTTTTCCCTCCCCCTCCGTAGTAATCTCTCGTGCATGCGCATATGTTCGTGTCAACTTAGCTTCAGCGTTCGTTTCGAATTAGTTTTAACATCCATCAAATGCTAACAAAACTCGGTGTAAATTTTCCAAGTAAAAGCTTCTGTTGGCATAAGTTGAGAAAACTAAGTATTAATAGATGGATGAAGAGATTAGAGTACCCGAAAAGCACTCAGATTGGCAAAAAATTTGTTTTTACAGAAATCTCTTCTAGTGGTTAATCTATAAATAACTTCGTCCGTTGGTCACCATTAGCCAAAAATAAACCCCCTCGAACAAAGAAGCAACGATCACCACCACCTCTGAGACAAAATCACAGCCACCCCCTATTTTAGTTTCTAATTTAAACCACTACCCCTCCTTCCTCGGTTTCTAATCCTATCCTTTATTTGATCGGTACAAAAAAAAAGGGAAAAAAGAGAGAGAATGAAGGAAATGAGAATGTCCTTGATAAGAGGAACAACGGCGGGGATCGCCGCCTTAGCCTGGCTGGCGCTGTTGTTTCCGGTGTCCGTAAATGGACACGATGTGAATTACAAGGAGGCGCTCTCCAAGTGCATCATTTTCTTAGAGGCTCAGAGGTCCGGGAAACTGCCCTCTAGTAACCGCGTCCCTTGGAGGGGCGATTCCGCCGTCGACGATGGCAAACTTGCCGACGTTCGTATTGCATTCTTCCTTTTGATTCAATTCATTCTTTTCTTCTCGTTTCCATTGATAGATGTTTTTAGAAGGTGGCTCAGATGGTCACCCGAGTCTACCTGAGGTTTCTCCATGGTCAGAAAAAGTATATACGTATGACCATATCCAGTCTTACAACTGCACAAAATGTGAATGTAGGTGGATCTGTCCGGGGGATACTATGATGCAGGGGACAATGTGAAGTATGGGCTACCCATGGCGTTTACGGTGACGACGCTGTCATGGGCCGCCATCTTCTACCACTCCGAGCTCCAAGCTGCCGGCGAGTTGCAGAATGTGCATGCCGCTATCCGATGGGGCACCGATTATTTCCTCAAGGCCTGCTCCCGACGCAACCGCTTGTACGTCCAGGTACCGATCCATCCAGTACCGTCCTCGCTTTTTCCTTTTTAATCTCCTGTGCCCATGCATGCATTGCGTTTTACTTTTCCAACAATAGAAGATGGTTAATGAGATCTAGTTCGGAGAAAAGAAGAAAAATTATTATTACAAGTAGTGGAGAAAACAATGGGTGAGATAGCGTCGCCACATTTCTGACCGACTGGTTCGGGCTGCATAAATGATGTGGTGCCACATCCATTGAATGCATTAATTCCCTTACCAGCTGTGTCTGTTGCATGTATTTTGTGCGACGATTATCATTTTCCTTTTCATGCATGCATAATCAAGTAAAGTTAATTAGTGGTGGCGTGTCTATCCGTGGATATAAAAATACCTGTAAAATGAAGGTGGGAGACCCAGTAAAAGATCATGAATGCTGGGTTCGTCCAGAGGACATGCAGACGCCAAGGACGGTTTTGAAGATCGACGAGAATACGCCCGGCACTGAGATTGCCGGCGAAACCGCCGCTGCAATGGCCGCTTCTGCCATCGTCTTTAGGCGCTCCGACAGACCCTATGCTCGTCGTCTCCTCAACAAAGCCAAATTGGTATCTCATCATTATTATTTATTTTGTCTCTTGCGCTTTTTTCTCTGGGTTCATGATTTTTTTTGTTTATTCGTTTTGTGAATGTTTCAATGAATTTGCAGCTTTTCTTGTTTGCGAAATCACACAAGGGAACTTATGATGGAGAATGCCCTTTCTATTGCTCCTACTCCGGCTATAATGTAACTCTCTCTCTCTCTCTCTCTCTCTCTATCTCTCCCCCCCCCCCCCCCCCCCCCTCTCTCTCTCTCTCATGTATGAAAAACGTAAATGATGCAGGATGAGCTGTTGTGGGCAGCATCATGGCTGTATTATGCGACAAGAAGACCATTATATTTGAAGTACATCATAGAGGAAACCATTCCCGCTAGCGTCTCCGAATTCAGCTGGGACCTTAAATACGCCGGCGCCCAAGTCCTCCTCTCTGGCGTAAGTTTCAACCGAATGCTCAAAGTTTTTGACTTTTATTTTTGAGGATCTCTAAACTGAAATCTCGTTCATAATCATTCAAACATAAAATGTAGTAATCTCTGCGTCTGTGTGTAGTTTTACTTTGAAGGAGAGACAACATTGGAGCCATTCAAGAAGCAGGCGGACGGTTTCATATGCTCGGTGCTGCCGGAAAGCCCGTACCACCAGGATCCAGATGACGCCGGGAGGAATGATTCACCTCAGAGACGGCGCCAACACCCAATACGTCACCGGCACTTCCCACCTCTTCAGCGTCTACGCCGACCTCCTCGCCAAACACAACCAGAAGGTCACCTGTGGTTCCCAACAGTTCGATTCTGCCCAAATTTTAAGCTTCGCCCAGAAGCAGGTTCCTTTTCTTCCCTTTAGCTTTTTGACCCATAAACACGCATGCACTTAAATTTGTAGTTACAATGATTTGAGTCGTCGACCTTGCGCAAGTTATTCGCAACTTTTGAAATTGATGAGTCAGATACCGCAGTCATACGAAATACTGCAAGCTAGAAGAATAGAAAATATGCGCAAAAGGGTTGAGAGAGAGTGAGCCTTGTTTGCTAGTTCAATGAAGGCCGCACCTAGGGTTAACAATCTTCCGTATAAATCGTATACGTGCATGCATGCAGATGGACTATTTGCTGGGGAAGAACCCACAAGGAAGATCATACATGGTTGGATTCGGGCCGAACTCGCCGAAGAACCCGCACCACAGGGGCGCGTCGGTGCCAGCAACGCCGGCGAGCAAGGGGGTGAGCTGCCCGATGAGCTTCGTGAACTGGTACACCACGAAGGTTGACAACCCGAACGAGCTCACCGGGGCCTTCGTCGGGGGTCCCGATCGAGCAGACAATTTCAACGACCAAAGGTGGGCGTCCTCCATGACCGAGCCGTGCACCTACGTCAACTCTCTTGCTGTCGGTGTGCTTGCAAGGCTCGCATCACCCCGCCGTGCCTGAGTCTATCCCTACATTATGTAATTTAAAAGATTATGAGAACATAATTTGTGTTATTTGTCTCAATTCTGTTGATACTGGGGCTATATTGAAATATATGCTGGGTCGATGCGGTGAAATAACCCCACTTACTGAATCTTATAAAAGTGAACGAGTGTTTGGACTGTTTTTCATCCTCACTGTGTTTTCATGGCAATGGAGTCTTGCCCCCTAAGAAGTTTTTAGCGAATAGTTGAGCGTGCGCTTGCATAGAGTTCGTGAACTTCCATCCAAAGATTATTTATTTTTGACGGTATATCAAAGATCTTATTAATTCAATATCTAAGATTATCTTTTCCCCATCAATAAAGTTCAATAATTTCAATCTCAGAGCCAATTAATTTCGGTAAAATCTCTCCAAAGTTCTTATTGCCAGAATTGCTCAAGTTTGCGTGCATTGCAAGTAAATTGATGCGTTAGCTTACAGCAGGGCCCATGATCTAGTCAGTTTCATTTTTGTTTCCCCTGCTTAGTGTTGGAAAATGTTTTCTATTTTTCATTTTTAATTTCCTTTTCTTTTTGTAACCGATTATTTTCTATGAAAGTATAAAACTGCCACTAGCTTCTCTAAGAAAAGATTGCGGGGAAAAGTTTGACACAAGCAGTGATGGCATTGTCTCACCCAATATATTCCATGAGACCGCCTGATTGGTGTCAATTAGGTTCCAATTCTCTCGCCATTACTCTCTAATTTAGTACGCTTCTACCAAACTTGAGCATCAATAGGGTTACCACAAGCAGCATAACCCGTTTCTCTAGGGGTCGTCCGAAGAACGAAGAACAAGAAAAGTTGGCTGCAACGCCATCTGACCAAGAGCAAGCTTTCATACACGAGGGGCTCAGGATTCAACATGCAGAATCACTGTGCTCTGACATCATTTTGATGGACAAACTACTCCACGATCTATTTTTGACGTTCTGATTCTCCTCGCTCTCTAGATTCCTAGGACGCTATCCGGTCGGGAACCACCGTCCATACTATCGACTGGCCTTCAAAGTTGACACAATGAACGCAGAACCTGTTTATCAAATGACCTCCTTACAACTGACAGAATGTACATACATGAATTAAATATACAACATGAAACGGTCTTGAAGAGTGATTCATTTCTACTGCTTCTATAGAAAGAGAGGCAGCCTTCATGGTTTACCTATTTCCATACAATTACAGAACTGCCAACTCCACGTGTCATTCACGGGGGATCATCAATCATCCCCCAATAAACTTCTCAAGAAACTCTTCCGCAAATAGCAATGTTTTCCGATCTGCGGGCTTTGGAGTGCCAAGCTGACCCTGCTTTCATTCCAAGATACTTAAACATCTTCCCCTTTACCATGAGATGAAGACTGGTATTATGTACATGCTAAGAGCCGGGCTCGCTCTTCCCGCAGGATACGAATGTGCCCCCTTCTCATTAAGCTAGAATAAGGGGCTAAAGCAGCACTAGCGAAGTCATACGGCAAATCATTTTGGCTGCAATATTAAAAACTGCACACAAGGATGATCAGCCAAGACGTTTGGGATCTCAATATGAGAAGGATCTATTGCGGGGATCGCCATGTATATATCCTCAGTAGAGAATGGGATGCTGCAACAGATAATTGAAAAGTCACGCAAACCCCAAACGGAAAATTTGGGCCCATTTATATGTTATAATAACATTGTGTTGATGCAATTTGGAACACATGCTAACTTAATTTCCATGTGTTTTTTAAAAAAAACACTTGAAATATGTACCCTAATCTTCCAAAATTAAGTTGCTATCTTACGCAAGGTTTGCCAATAAATTGACGCGAGTACATTGCAATTAAGTAGATCACTGGCTCTTTACATTTAATTTTCGGAAAAGGAAAATGAATTCTTTTTTTTTTTCCATAAATAAACCAGGTCCTTAAATCTCCTCAAGACAGGAAACGACGGAGCAATGTTCTATACGTAGGGAGAAGAAGCATTAAATGTTAGGAGCAGATCTTTGCATGACTTGTATGGGACAGCTTTTACACAGAATCTAATCGAACGGATTTGTTAGGGGGGCTCAGTTTACCTTAAATCATCATCCAACAAGAATGAGTTGGATGTCAGATTTTGAGTGTCCTTCAAAATCTCTCTCATTTGCGAAACTACCTGCCAAATGGGGAAAAAAAAAAAAAACAGAGAAGAGAAAAAGGACCAATTTCTCAGAAACTTGACCCTTTACTATAATGTGAAGAATTAAACTGGCAACTTACATCATTCGAGACACTTTGAGTGCCATATTTGTCATCCCAATACATTGTACTTATACGGTAAATTTGCCTAACTGTCAAAGCCTGTGTGAAAATCACAATAGCAGAAAATGAGTTCAAGCTGGTTGGCCATAAAATAATGTTAGAAAATTAAAACATCCAAGGAATAGAAATACAGCATAAGGAAATACACAAACATACCGGACAAAGATCCTGCCTGATCTCGTCCAGAGTTTTTTTCCGTTTCTGATGTATAACCTAAACAGAAAGTGCAAAAGTTAGAAATATACAAGATTCACTTCCAACCTTATAATATGACAGAAAAAACAAGCACCTATAATATATACCAGAAATCCAACTGCTTGTCGAATGTAATTTAGCTCATGCCAAGATGTTCCTGCAAACTACGTGTAAAAATAAAATTAGATTTGAACTATAACAATCAGGTGCCAAGTAGTCAGAAAATTCTATTTTACCTCTTCCGTTGCACTGACTATCCATTTTTCCAGTTCTGCTATACCAGACTTCACATATTCTCCATTTGAGAAAGTACAACATTCACGCCGTAGTAAAAGACTAAGATGAAATTTTGAAACAGTACATAAGAATAAACTGGAAATTCAGATTCAATAATGTAATGAAAAACTAAAATTTATTACCACAAACCTGTTAAAAAGGGATATGTTAATGAATGAGAAGACTTGGGTAATGAGCTTGCGGATAAAGAATGAAGGTACCTGATTGAAAATGGTACATGTCAGAAACAAGAGACAAAGTAAACAGGCATTCCATACAAATGAAATGGCGAGACCACAAAATAAAAATAAAAAAGGACCAATTTGTAAACCAAAAGGAATAAAAACACAACTATATAAAACATCTCTGCCATAAGAATAAGTACGGAAAGATAAGCACAACAAATAATAAGTAGATGCACCATTCCGGCAATGGAAAATAAGCAATCTCACAACAACATACTTCTCGTATTCCTTTGTGTAAGCTTTTCATCATAGACATAAATATTATTGCTTCCTTGTTACAAAATGAGGGTAACGCTTGTTGCAACCAATAAGATTGCTACTTTGTGCCCAGGATGTCATGCACTTAAAGTCGTTAAGAGAGGCCTCTTTGCTAAAAAGAAAACCAGAGCAAGGGGAAGGCTCTGTACGACAAGCAACCCTCTCCCAATCCTTGAAAGTGGGGAACCTTGTGCACCAGGATCTTTGTTACACAGCATTTCATATTGATAAATACACATGCACCCAACAAGTTTGAAACATGCAACATTTCCTACATCCTTGTACTCAAAAGGGAACAAGATGCCGTTGGACCAAAGGCCCTTGGCCATGATATTTAATCTTCCACCAAAGAATATATGTTCAAGGCCGAAGAAGCATTAGGCGAAAACTTCAAACAGAATTTTACAGAAGAATAGCAACTGGTTCATAAAATTGAACTGATAGGAGGGTTCAAAGATCTGCCGCTTTCAACTAACAAGAAACCTTGAACCAGAAGAATCGTTGTTAGCAATTTGAAAATATCCTTGGATCAAGGTTTGTGAAAATAAAATAAAACCTAATTTCATTATCAGCTAGGATTGTGGTTTGCGAGAAACAAACAGGCTGGAATGCTAAATTATCTTCTGCCTTGTAATGACTATCAAGCACATTTATTGTACTTCCAAGTGCCACTGCCCTTACAGTCCCACCTGCTCTAGTTGAGTATCTAACAAAGACTATACCTTTCTTGAAACTATGTGTATATTAGCTGTAAATCATCACCTTAATGCTACAAACTACATTATCAAAAGCAATCCAAGATTTTATAATACTAAAGACATATCAAGCCTGCCCCTTATGACGGTACTCCAAGCTATGATGACATCCTTTTCTTAAGCATGATTGCTCGACCCTTGATATATGAAACTTTGAACCGCAACGATCATGTGTATCAGAGGATATACAATTTAATTGAATAAAGCACAATCACATTAGTGCTTGTGGAAGTGCTATGTCCATAAACAGATACAGAAATAGAAAAACAAAACATCAAAGAATACCAAATCATAGAGAATGATCAAAATCAAAACCACAAAAGTAAGAGGGCACCGCTGCACATACATGATTTCCACGTAAATGATTCATAAGAGAATCCAAGAATTTGATGATGCTATCCCACTGACTACTTTGTGGCAGCTGTGGAGCATTGCCTGGGGATCTAGTAGCCTTTCCAGCATTTATTCGTGTTTTGGGTGCCTAATGATCAAAAAGCACCAGAGCGAGAGACATTAAAACCAGAATTAAGTGATGAAACGCTTGGTTTGAATTCACAGCATCTCTTTCTAATTCCATCTTCACCAATCTTACAGTACAATCACAAGCCATCAAAAAGACGATAATGAAGCTGAATTGATAATTTATACATTCCTTTGAAGAGATAAGTCAACTCAAAATTCTGTTCATCACAAGCAGCAACTGTCCCACGAATTTTCAGAGGCAGTGACAATAGAGGAACAATAAATTGGTCTCTCTGATTATAATAAATAGGCTTGATGCATTAGTAGCCTTCCCACTGTAACAAATTCTATAGATCAATGCCAGATGACTTCAATAGGACTGCTGGGACACCCCAATCCCGCATCGAAAAGTGTAGGAACTGTAGGCATGGCATTTAAGCTCAAGCCTATGAAACCAAGAGCACTTTCTTAGCAAGCCTTTTTGGGTGAGGATTTTCCCTATGATGAGACTCTGGTTTGAGTGTTACATAATGACATCAAAGCCTACACCAACTGGAAATGTGAAAAACATCTTAGAAGGAACTAAGTGCCATGCACAAGGTGCTACACCAAGCAGGGAGGCAGCCACCTCAAGGATCCGTATGAGCCATCTCTTGAATCCATGTCGCTTGATGATGTATTTGTGATGAACCTAAATGTGAAGTGGGGGAGATTGTGATACCCTAATCCCACATCGGAAAGTGTGGAGATTGTGCGTGCGGCATTTAAGCTCAAGCTATAATGCTGAGAGAACCTTCTTGGCAAGCCCTTTTGAGTGAAGATTTGTCCTGTGGTGGAGCCATGGTTATCAAAGCCGAGACCTGACACCAATGGTAGGAGCAGCAACGGAGACATCTCTATCTAAAAGGAGGGGAACGTGCGATGCCTCCCGGCCTAGTCCGGAGGATGGGTGCATAAGGGGGCACTGCTCATCGTCTCACATCGAAATAGGGAGGAGGTGTGCTCTAGTTGAAGACCACTGTGATGCGTTCTCCCTTGTGCACAAGTTTTGAAACCGTGAGGGGCATGGGTTCGCAAAAACAAACAATATTTGCCGAACACAGGATGCTACAACTACCAGAGCAACTCATCTTCTTAAATCGCTATTCTTAATAGAATGGACAATCATGATACATCCACTATCTCCAGAACATGATAGTTTCAGACCACATATATATATATATATATATGGTCTGAAGCTGTGATGACGAACATTGACTTAAAGGAACTCTCCTCTGTCAGCATTCATGTTACTTAGTAAATCATGCTTACCGACTATGTTGTGTTATCAAGTGAGTTTGGTTTATCTAGTAACATAAAGATGGGGTAGAAGCTTCTGTAAAAGAGAACCTTATCAATTATAAGAACAATAGAATATGAGAATTTCTCTGGTAGATTCCAAAACCTAGTTGCGAATGCTAGAACAATATCTAGTCCTCTGCATTTTTTCCCCTGCATCAAGCTGTCACAATGCAAATAATAAATACAACATCTTCATAAATAGTAACCAAGATGTCTCATAAATAGCACACACTGACACACAAGTTATCATTCCTTCACAACATATGCATGCCACTCATTTTTCTACTCATGTTAACCGGGAAAAAGATTTTTTGTTGAGCTGAATCATATTATTCTACACACACAAATAACAGGAAGGAAACCTCTCACCATAATGCATGAATTCAATAGTGGAGATATTTCTTTCTTCAAGTTATCTCGAATCAAGCCAAAAATCTTCTCCACACAAGCAGTTAATTGTTGTTTGAAGAGTATAGCTGGATACCGAGCTTCAACATGAGTTGCAGTATCCTCCAGCCCAGCATATCTAAAATTCAGAGCCTGAGAAGCAAAGCAAATAAAGACAATGAAAACCCATATGAAGGAAAAAATGTAATTGCAAAACCACTAACTATTAATACATTTCTGTGACAACTAGCAGATGCACTATGGCATTTATTAACAAATCATAGGCAATGGAGTGTTTTGAAGACACTGCAGCAAAGCATACTAAATTTTTTGAATAAGAACCGGTAAACCTAACATAAAATGTGAGTCGAAACATACAATGTGACTCTCTCTCTCTCTCTCTCTCTCTCTCTCTCTCTCTCTCTCTCTCTCTCTCTCTCTCTCTCCCTCCCTCTCCCTCTCCCTCCCTCCCTCTCTCCCTCCCCATCTTCTCTCTAAATCTACAGTAGATAAAATATTCTTCTTTGCTCATCAAAAGAGAAGGAAAGAGATTGCCCTGACCCACCAAAAAGTTAGAAGGAGAAAAAAAAAAAGAAAAAAAGAAAAAAGGAACTTCAATGGGAGGGGGAAAAAATTACAACATAAACCACCTTTGCAGTCCTTGCAACAGAAGACCCTGCAGAACGTTGAGCAGAAAGCAAAAGGCCGCTAGATCTTATATTCCTCTGCAAGAGGCAGAGAAGTGCTGAAGCATTAGACAACCAATATGGCAAGGTAACATTTTCATCTCCCACCTGAAATAATTTTGGACGCATAATGTGTTATTAGTGATGGATACACTTGAGGCATCCTAGAAGTAGAACTAATGCAAGGCAAAAAATCTATAACCAGTGGAAAATTAAAGGATTGAAAGAAAAAAAATAATCACCTTCAAAACTCCATTAATCCCCTCGATTATATTATCAAAAATGGCAGTCCTCTCAGACTCAAGAGCACGCCAGCGAAGAAGACATTTGTAAAGAATACAAGCTGCCACTGGTTTACCATTGTCAAACCCCAAATTTTCCTTAATACACCTCGATAGGAATTCATAGTTCTCCTGAACATAAAAAACATTTTCAGCACCTACAAGTGCAAAAATATGCATCCTGGGGGCAACAGAAAAACAGTTTTGCTACTCTGAACTTCATCTGAGAAACTTCCATACTTGTTGCAACATTATTACTTTAAGTAATCACTGCAATAATTGAAAATAGGGAGGAACCTGGTTCCTTTCATTAGTCAGCTTTGATCGACGTGATTCTGATAAACCACGTGAAAATGGAGCAATAAGTTTTGATGGTGTTGGCGATTCCTGCAGCGTAGACAATACAGATGGCGTCACATTGTTGGCCCACGTAATCTAAAGATAGGGTAGTTAACGTTTTAACTTACAAATACAGGTTTGTTGTCAGCTTGGGGAAGAACAAGGGCACCGTTGTCAGCTTCAGGAACAACAAGGGCACCAGAGACCTACATCAAAAGAAATTCAAGAATTATAGCTCTTAATGTGCATGTGCAAACAACATCCCAGCAACTTACCACTTGAAATGGCTTTTGGGACCCAGGATGATTGCTCTTTGGAGATGCACTCAACGTTTTTGTACGCAAAACATGATTCTCATCTTGCACATTTGAAAGCTTTTCCTCCACACTAAAATTAGGGGACCCCCATAAGAATCAGCCAGAAAAATCAGTGTCTCAAGAATTTCAAAGTGCCAATATAGAAATAGAAAACAGATTGCAACCTAACAAAAGCACAAGAACCAAAACTCTGATATCCAGAAACACTATATCAAACACAGGCATAAAACTGCAATCAGAGCACAATAGGTTACCAAGATCAGTAGAAGAACAACAAAACTTTTGTCATCAAACAATCCATGATGAGAAGACCTTTTAAAGAAAATTCCGCCAAGTTGTTAACCCAAATAAAGTATTCAAGAGATGAGAATCACACCTTTGCAAATTCTGTTGGAGCTGCTTACAGTTTTCTTCCACTTTCCCGCAACTTCTCAAGGGTATTCTTATTGCAATCTTGAGCCTTGAGAAGCTCAAGCTCCAGTGCAGAGTTCTTCTTCTCCAAGGTTTCCATGGAATTCTGTTAAGAAAACCAACTAGATCTTTCATAAATTCCACCAATTCAAAATGGATGCAACTTGTCCAAAAAAAGTTCTTGCAAAATTCAGAGGAATCTGCTCTTAAGAATAGAAAGACATGATAGAAAACGGCTTCACAGAAATGGAACTTTCATCAAAGATTAAATAAATAAATAAATAAATAAAAAGCTTAACACAAACGAATTAACAAAAAAAAAATCTAGTTTCATTTCATACGAAGTCCAACAAGTATGAAAGCGAGCTGGTAGGTTAACTCTCCCTCCCTCCAGGAGCAGCATTGACAGATGCACCAAAACCTAGCAGCCATCCTAGCTGCCAGCGGATATAATAAATTGCCAACCCACCACTCTCCCTACCCAATTTCTCTTTCGTTCTCCCCCTCCTGCTGCAAAGCCCATCAACCGCTATGAATTTCCCCTCTAAATTTCAAAATTTGATCATGAATATTAAATTAACAAATTCATAAAACAGGAAAATCAGCAGAAAGAGTTATGGACACACCCCAATAGCTGATGACCACATGGCCTCCTGCAAGTTCCTTCCTCATTTACGATTGTCATTTATGTTTTCTCTAGAAAAAAAAAAATTGCGACAGTACTTCCATATCCCAAGAACTCTACAAACTGAGATGGCCGAGAACTCTACAAACTGAGATGGAAAACACGAGCACGGAGAGATTCAGAAGAGGTGATGTGAAAATGAGATTCAGATATTGGCAGATTAGATGAGGGAGAGGGCATTTAACGGTATAAAGTGACTGTTAGCCGGCGGCAGCATCACTCCTGAGGAGTAGGTCGTGATGTGCCCCCAGTGGAGCAGATTTCTCTCCTCATGTTCATGGAGTGAGAGAAGGGAAGGGGGGAGGTGAGAAAGGAAGGAAGGGGAAATAAAAAATAAATAGAAAAACAAAAAAGCAAAAAATATAGATGAGAGAGAGAAAGAGAGAATTGAGAATAAACTGACTCAGCCGTCAGCTAAGTTAGAGGATCTAATGGTGTTCCACCAGCTGAGGACGACATGGTACGCAAAGAATATATTGAAGGGCCCAATTGTACAGTACGCTGTAACCAGTTAAAGTTAAGGGCTTACATTTTACAGTGCAATGGGTTTATGGGCAAAATCCGCCCTCTTGCCCATAGTTTTTAATAGTTATAAACCTATATGGATCATTGTAACTAGTTCTTCAACATCGACAGCAAAAACAACAATAGTGAACAGTAATGATAACAATATAATTAAATAACAGACCACAAAAGCATTGAAAAATAAGAACAGAAATCATAACAATAATAAGATGTTAGCAATAAGAATAAATTAACACTAACAAGAAAAAGATTAATGATCATGATACACCACCCATAAATATTTCTAGTGGCAACATGAATTTTTCCTGCAAGACAGGCTATACCAACACGATAGTGAAAGAAAAAAAAAATAGAAAGCCACAAAACCACATAAATGAATAAAAGAAAATTATAATGAGACATAATGACTTACTCGCAAAACTACATTCTCCTTTCTCACTTCTGCAAGTGCACTGAGTTCCCTCTCCAATGCTGATTTCTCCTTCATTGACAGTTGTAACTGATTTTGCAGCATCACATTTTTGTTGCACTCATTTACTGTGGCCAATTTAGAAGCATCTAGCTCAAGATGCAAAGAACCCAATGTTTTTTGAAGCTTTGATAGTTCCATCGACTTGGCATCTTCATTAGATACCTGAATTCAAGAGTGCAATTTAACGCCAGTACTTGCCCTTGAAACAAACTTAATTACAGTTGTTTTTTGAGTGCCCGTATTTAGAGTGGGAAGTATTTTTAAACGAAATCACCATCAATTTGAAAATTATAATAAGGAAAATGGGCAAATGTTCTCGCTCGAAAAAGTAAAACATAAATAAACCAGATGCAAATTATTACAACTGAGGAAAAGATACCCGTAATCTCTTTTCTAGGTTCAATCGCCAAGTGAGATCCTCCAACTGCTTCTCAAGCTTGGTCTTGGCCAAGCGCAATGCACCTGCCTCATTAGCTTCCTGTAACAAGTACACAAAGACAAGATTATTCACATAGCTGTCAAACACAAAATATCAGTCAAATCTCAAATCTCATGCTTGATACAGATACATTCAAACAAACATATATATATGTGTGTGTGTGTGTGTGTGTGTGTGTGTGTGTAACAGTAACGTATTTGAAGTAACTTTGACACGAGATCGGAATCTCTGATGCAGCTAAAACTATTTATCTAAACAAAATAAGTAAAAGCAATGTCAACATCCCCTAAAGTAACAGTGACAAGTAGCCATAAGACATCTGCAGAAACAGACTGAGTCCTCTCAGCAAATCATATTTTCTCCATTGTGTCTCAGAAGGTAATAGAGAATTTCAAAATTAATCAGGAAAATTTTCTTGAGCTTGCACAGCATGCAGAAAGACAAGTCCATACTTATTTGAATTATCACATATGTTATTTTCCAGTTTCTATCAACTTTCTATTGCGCAGCTCAGCCTTTCTTTCTTTCTTGGGTTCTAAAGGTCTGAACAATTTTATCTAGACCACCAAAAAAATTGTAAGCAATTGTTGAAGTTTAAAGGTCATCACAATTTTACACAAAACAAGAAAAATTATAACCAATAGTTAAAATTTATCAGGCTCAAATGTTGTGACAAACACATTGAAGGCTGCAAAGCATATAATACGAATTGCAGTGACAAAATACCTGCTTAAGTTTTCGAAACTCTCTTTTTGCCAGTTTGCACCTCCATAAACACTGTATTGATATGATATGAGCTTCACGAACACGGAAAGCTGAACGCACCTTGTGCATTCTCCAACAAGCCTACAACAACATTACGTTATATGCCAAATGATTCCAAATATTGAAACTAAATTCAGCAGAGCTTTTCCCCTTGGGGGGGGGGGAGGGGATGTAGAAAAAAATGTTTAACATATTATTAATAAATAAAAAATAAGAAACAATTAATTGCGAAATTACAGCAGCGATACTAGTCACTCTTGTTGGACATTTACCAGATACAATTTTAGAATTACAACGTGCCAGACTTGCAGAGAATTCAAAAAGGAGGAAGAAGATAACAAAGATACCAAATTTAATATAAGAATCTTCTATTGGATTTTATGGCAACTTTTTGTGTTTCTAGGCGCCAATAAGCTCATCAAATAAGAATAATGATAGGAAGAGGGAGAAGGACATGGCAAAAACATAATATGGCCGAAAAAAAAAAGGAAATTATGTTATAACAAGACAAGTTCACCTGAATTATAGTAGCTGCCCTATGCTCTTTTCTAAGCAGAAAACATTGACGAGTTGAAAACCCACGAATTCCAGACTGCATAAGGACAGCAGCCAAATAAAGTCTCCTATAATTATGCCTAAATAGCCACCCACGGACATATTTTTGTATTGATGCTGCAGCTGCTGCCTCTTGTCTTGCCACATACTGATTTCGAGCCAGATGGCCTGGTGAAGAAGCAGATGTTTTTCTATAAGTGGTGAGTGTTAGAATTGAACAAGTCAAATGATAATACGGAAGAATTCTCACATAGCTAACTCATCTCAACACAGGAGTCCAAAAAAGATAAGTCATTACTAACAAAAATATGTGCAGCAAAATATGAATAACACCATTTAGTTCACCTTATTTTATAAAAGGAATCAGTATAAGAATGGTACTGAAATAAGAATTAAACAAACCGTGGGTCCTTCAAACCAGAAATTGAATAAAAGGAAACTCCTCACTCTAGTCACACTCTCACACTGGAATAAACCCGATCTAAGCCAGCATTTACAAGTCCCTTATCCCATTTAGTTTCAGATGAAAGTTCAGTTCTGAGTACAAATCCCCTCACTTGAACCTATCTGCTTTTCTTTCCCAAAGGCTATGCATTTAATCTAGGTAAGACAACCATAACCTAACCTCTCTCTTTTAGGAGTCTCTCTTCCCTAGCTATAGTGTTCAGAGGCTTCTGGACTTTTAGAAGTGATAATTCCAGAGTAGCTCGTGATGTTCAAGGTTGTGAGGGGTTACTCACTTATGGAACTATGTTTTATGTTTTTCAAATAATCCAGTTGGTTAATGTTGTTAGAAAGCAAGTGGCTGTCAACAGCACCAATTACTAACTTATGGCTGCAAGTTCTCTTAACAGATATGGTAATGAAAGCAGCAAAACCATAGAAATAAAGCACCATGTGGAAGTGTTAGGGCGGGGAGTCCAATTAGATGATTTATTAAGGGACAGAATGATGTCAGCCTAGAAATGTCAGTGGTGGCTTTTGGAATGATCTGTTGGCTTAGACAATGGAGCTGCTGTTAACTTGTTTTTTCATTGCTTCCTATTGTCATAATCTCAGCAGGTTCACCATATCACACTGATACATGCATAAGAGTTTCTCTGGTAGAAGTTTCCAAGCCATCAAAATAAAGCAAAAGAAAATTTTATTTGCATGCCTGACAGAAAGATAAGTTGGCATTTAAGGTTCAAAACACAAACCTGAAGACAATCATCCACAAGAACACAAAATCCAAAACAAAGATAAAGATAAAACAAACAAAACACAAGATAAATGTTCTTTGGTATCTCACATACATCGACAGATGGAGGAGAGAACAAATGCACCAGGTAAATGGAGAACTACATCGAGTATCTCAAACCTTAAAACCCCTATACACCCATAAATCACACTGAGATCACACACCAAGTGTTCAACCAAGAGACTCTCCTTGTCTATAGGAGAATACCTCATTAACACATGGTAGCAGTAGGACATGTGGCCATAACTGCTCAAAACGCTAAAAGGATTGCAAGCACTTGTTGGAGAATAAGATGAAGGAAGATGCATTCGGCTTGTTTGTGTTGGTGCAAAATTGTGGCATTGTCACAGAATGTGTGCCTTTTTCCAGATTTCATCAGGTGAAGCCTCACGGTTTTCATTTTACAAGTGACATTTGGATCGCATCCAGAATAAGGCCGGTCAACCAGCAGGTTTCTGGAAGTTGTTTCCACAAGGCAGGCCGACTGGCTATTTCAAGGGTCAACCGCCCATTTTAATAGGCCAATCAAACAACAATATGGTTGACCGGCATTTTCATGATCCTACCACATTAGTTGCAGTTCGGTATTGGAACAGTTTTGGGCAGTTCCCTGGCAGTTTGGGGCTAGCTAACCCCATTCTGCAGGTCTAAAACGAGATGAGACATAGAGGCCATTTGAGCACAATGTAGGCTCTCATGTGTGCAGATGAGCACTGTTGGTTCTCAGGTGAGAGAATGGCCGATGGAAGTACCTGGAGCTTGGGTTGTGAGGCTCTAATCTCCATTGTTTTGTAATCTCTTCCCATTTTAATGAAGTATTTTCTCCTTCACCCATGGATTTAGGCTGGTAGCCGAACCATTTTGAATTTGTGGGTGCTTGTGTGTGTTTAGTCCTTGTCTGTCCTTCTCAATGCCATAAAAGTAAGAAATATAACAAGTAGTGTAAACACCTCTACAGTATGCCTGAAGAACAAATGCAGCTGCCCGTGTTGCAATATAATCTCTGCGAGCAATAAATGTTCTATATCTACACTGGACAAGCTTTGCAGATCTATCCAACATATCAGCCCGTCGAGAATCCAAAATACCAATCTGACCAGCTCTCAGAAACACTTTGGCCTTCCCCAACTACAATTAGATAGGTGATAACATAGATAAATAATTGGCAAATTCTCAACCAAGCATAACAGCAGAAAACATATGTACAATAATAACAGAATATGCCAAATAGACGAGAATACTGCACAAACAACTTTTATCTCATAACTGTAAGGATGCATACTTGGAAATTTTCAAGCTTTAACTTCTTTAGAATTTTTTCTGTCATAAGTTTTTCATCGTAACTGCAAATAAAAGAAAGAAAACAATTAAACAAATAAACATATATACGTATATATAGCATCTTAAAGAGAATAAATAGAATATGCCCGAATTTAGAAATAGCACACTATTTATAAAAGACCGTCTGTTCATGCTGCAATAAAATAGACCACAGCTTTAATATTAGGACTAGTAAAATATGTTGCAAAGGCAGGTTCTTAACAAGCAAAATCCATGGAACTTAGAGCCTTATTCACAACCCTATTCTTGAGCCTAAAGATTACTCCTTTGAAAACAATGCAGCCAATCTGGCCAGTTAGATAATATTTACCAGGATCTACCAATAGTATTTGATTGAAATAGTTGAGTTCCATTACGAATGTCTGTCTGTTAATGAAATAAGAAACCATACAGTTCATATGGTCCCTAATAATATGGTACTTAAGCTACTCAATCCTTTGATACGTACTTAAGCTGCCTAATTCTTGGATACCAGATTATAGTACATGAGTCATTCAGACTTTGGTAAAACAGATGTTTAAAGGCCCAACCTTGAAGGTAAATATATGAGCCAAAAATGTGATAGTTGAGTAAAATATATTATTCAGAAGATTTTATCAAAGAAAACATAAAGCCCATGAAATTACATTCAACATCTTTTAACATTCATTAGCAGCACTTTCATGACCCCACCTTCCATCCATAATTTCCAAAGCTAATAATCCAAAGCGATCTATAAATTCAGAGTAAGTCCTCCGAGTAGGATAGCCAGCCAAACTTATTCGAACCGCCTCCAGTACACCCTACAACAAATCGCACAGTTTCAAACTCCACAATAATTAGATGAGGAACATACATATTATTGCTTTCAGCACATATTGATAAAGCTAGACACTGCTACTACCAGCAGGAGTATGAAACTGAGGGGGGTACGTTTACATGATAAAGTATATAAATCATCTTGAAAGCTTTAAAAATAAAGGAGAGAAAATTCAGCATGATTAACAATTACGAATTGATTCGATTTCCACAGGATCAAATTTGGATTGAAGTACAAAGCCATGGCAGTTGGAGATTCACGAGTCAGCCGAAGTCAGCCACTAAACAGGCATGCCTCTCCATTATACAAAATTGAACTGTATATATATATATATATAAAATATGATAAAAATAAACAAAATAGATTAAATACTAGGAGACCAAAGTCAATTCCATCAATCGGTCGAGGACAAGGTCAGACCAACTTTTGGTAAGAAAGTCCATAGTTGTCAACAAGGAACACATGCAACCGTTGGACGCATAAAAATTCTGACAGTTCTCTATTCAAGAAAAGGAACAGGAAAACATAAATCAAAAGAGAAATTAAGCTCTCCATGGCCACAAATTTGGAACTGACATCATGATATGCATACTTATTAAATGAGTCGCCTATCCTGTAACCAAAATTACACTGATGGAAACAAAGCACAATGGTAATTTGGAATGAACCATGAAAAATTAAGGATGTGCTATTACTGACCCCACAGCGTAACTGATGTAAGATACTTAGATTCTCAAATTTTTGAGGCTGGTTCAAAGAATTTGGCTTCACACAGCGAATATAATGAGGCTCTGTTGCATTGAGCGTCTCCATAAGTGCTTGAAGTTGTTGCTACAAAAAAAAAAAAAAAAAAAAAAACCAGTAGAACATGCAATAAGTGATAAATGGATGGCAAATGCATCATGGACATGTCACAACGAAGTTGTCATAATTTCACAATTTAGACAGGAGATGCATCCAGAAATCAATGAAAATCCACAAGGCAAAAACCAAAACAAGGGCCAATATTGTTTGAATTTTAAGTAGTTCTAGAAATATCAGCAGGTAAAAGTAGGCACAACAAGTTCTCTATGCTGCCCATTATGGACAGTTCAGGCAACAAGCTTCACCAAGGAACTCCAGTTTAGATGGGAGATTTATCCAGTCAAAACACTAGTTTTCTTTCTTCCTTCCTTTCTTTCTTTTTTCAATGCGCGGTGACAACACTAGTCCATTCTTAGTCCATTATTTTGGCTTGGGCTTCTATTTCATTCTTTTTAGGCTACATGTACTAAATTAGTTGTTACATTACATCGAGAAACAGATGCTACCTTCACAAAAACACGCACACATACATACAAATATACCTTAAATCTAGAAGCCACTGAAGAGAACTTGTATGATGATCTTGAAGATTCCTCTGGTAGAGAAGGGAAAAGACCAGCAACAAAGTGGCATTTGGAGGAAGACAACAATTTGCAGTGTTCCATTACAACATAATCACGATTCTTATCCAAAAAGCTATCCGTTTGATAAGTGACCTAGAGAAATAGAACTGACCAATCAAGTTAATAAAAATCTTTTTACAAAATATAGGCATTGATGGTAATAGTGTACAAACTGGCATGCCTTTCCAGCGTAATGACATATTGTAAAATCTGTTTCTGAAAATTTTGCTTCTTCCAGCCTTGGATGACCCCGGAAATTATGGAACAGCTTCATTGAAAAAGTTTGATGTGTTGATTTTGGGAACATACTGCAGAAAATGAAAACCAGGATAAACTACAAGAAAACAATTTCATAGAGCTACATGCACCAATTTATTTATTTTTTGTTCGGTAAATGAGCTACATGCACCAATTTATACTGGGGACTTCGAACAATACCAAGCCTCATCAAGGAGAGCAATCATCCCAATAGGTTTCTGCAGAAGCATGAAAAAGCCAAGAGGTTAGACAGCCCGTTATGAACAACTAAAATCAAAGATTCTCTTTTCCATCTGAGCAAGGAAATAGAGGCGAAAATATTGTGCACAACTATCTACATCCTATTTGATGAAAGATCATCAATTTTTGTCTTCATTGGTATGTAGTTTTCAACATAACATGAAACTTTCCAGTAACGCTTCATTTGTAGGTCCAAAACATAAAATATATATATACACACACACCGTCAAAACATATGGCAGGTTTGAAAAAATTAGCCCAAAGTTTAGCCAACTGTCAAACGTGGTACTATCTGTCCATATTGCAATTTAAGCAAAAATAAAAAAAAGGAAATAAACAAAAAAAAAAAAGCTTCAAGCAGTCAAAAACCACTCAGAAACAGTTCCACGCCACTCTTTTCTCATCCATTCTCCCAAAAATTAATATGATAATTCTCCCCAACAATTATTTTATATTTTATTAATTTGATTAAAAGTATTTATATTAAATATTTTTCTGTTTTACTTATAGATGCCACAAAGAGTGAAACTATAAGCTAGATTTCCTATGGAAAAGAGGTAGATAAAAGTGCATAGAAAAACCTTTTCAATCAGATCCAAAACATCTTGGTTGTCTATAAATTCAATGTAGCTCCAATTTATATCCTCTTTCTGATACTCTTCCTGCTCCATCTTAAAGACATGCTGAAACAAGACAAAGAGATAAGATATTGTAATAATAATAATAATAATAATAATATTGTAATAATCTTGATGACGTGAAACTCGCAACTAGGACCAAAAAAGAAAGATAAGATAGTACTACAATTACACTAAAATTCATAACTTGGCTCACCTCATTGAAATGCTGCTGAAGCTTTTCATTTGCAAAATTAATGCAAAATTGTTCAAAGCTGTTAGAAGGGGAAAAACACTTGCTGATTAATCAATATATGGGAACATGGTGACAAAGGCTAATCAGCATGAAGTAGAAGAATGCATGAGCAAGCAACATGCATGATAATTTCATCTGTAAATATTTCGGAAACTAACAGAGAAAAAGAAATAAACTAGAACAAAAGGGTCAAAAATAACAATATGAAACTAATGCCAAAACTACTGTTAGCATACAATAATACTTTGGAACCATGTTCCAGAAGCTCAAATCAGTCTATATTCCAAAAAACTTAGTGAGCAGATACAAGGAATACATAATTCAGACAAATAAATGAAATAGTCAAGCATTCTATAAATTTACAAATTACAAAAGCTACAACAGGAAGAAAGAAAGAAAAAAAGAAACAGAAAGTCTATGTCACATGCGACGCAAGGACTACAATAAAATTGAAAGAGTAATGCACAAGTTTAAAACAATGACATTACTGCAACAGTCATGCAGCCGAAGGAAACATACTTCCCCTACATGCTGCACAGCTATTGTGATCGATAAAATGGTAACAAGAATATTAAACACAATTCAAGAAATCTAACCTATTATGCTTAAAGCTTTCAAATCCATAAATATCCAAGACCCCTATTTGCATCCGGGAATCAGGATCTTGTCCAACAGAGCTATTAATTTTTTCAACAAGCCTGAGACAATGTATAAGTCAAACAATTCAGCTGTAACAACAATTATCTCATCAAACAAGATAAACAACTTTTTGTAATATACTTCTGGGAACCATACCAGTCAAACATGCCTAGCATAAACAGTCTTTGCTAATGCATCACGACTACCGACAGCAGCAGTACAATCAAGAGCTTTGACAATACTTCCCTCACGAGTTTGAATAGAACGTGTGCATAGTGTTGCCACCAAAAGGTTCACATCACACCTGAATAGAAAGAAGATAAATTATATAACTTTCAAAAGCCTGAAAAATCTTTAGAGGGACTCTCGAGTGGGTTAGTCTCAAAGCGACTTATAAGGAGTTTCTCCATAGCTCGCACAAGCCACAATGTTGTATCTGTTTGATACCCTTAAGAGCCAATCTTCAGGCTCTGACTTTGGGCTGAACCACCATGAAAACTTTGCATCTCAAGCTCTCGCTTTCAGAGCAGATGCATGATAAGTTTAAATATGACGCTATGCTGATATCAATCTAAGAGGCATGGCCCATGGGCTAAACCTCACCATGTTTCCAATCCAAAAGCAAAGCATTGAACGGACAGAGAAAAGAGTGAGACTATGCTTCTAGACTATAGAGGGCTTTCCCCACCTTTGATGCTTTGCATTCTCTCAACCTTTCATTATTATGAACTATTAACTTGCCTGCTTAATTGTTTGAGTTTTGGTTACATCTTCAAAGGCCTATACCCCCCCCCCCCCCCCCCACCTTCTTCCCAGGCTTATTTAATATACCAAAATTGGAAGATAAATTCTAGCACTACATGAGTCCTATCTCAATGGGTAAAAGAAAATAAAATTCCAACGAACTTGTTAAGTCGCCTACATAAAAAGATTAGCAGCCATCTGAAGATGAAAGCCAGATTTCTGGTCCTTAATAACTGATGAGTCATGCTCTTTCCCAGGAGCAAATTCGACATTCCCCAGATGAAGAATAGCTGCTAAGGTACGGAATATAGCTTCCTGTATAGAAGATCAAAGAACGTACTCGTAAGCCAAAGTGACATTGTAAAGAACAGTCACAGAGAAAGCAAAAGCATCATGCTCTTTTAATTTTAAAGACCTGATCATCATGAGTTATACCAACAATATCCATTGCCCTCCTAGTCTTCATGTACTCTTCTGCGCTACTCACTCCCTCTAACTCATAGGTCTTACTTTGATTTAAATAGTGGAAGTGGCTTGGGTGGCCAAGCTTGTGCTTCTCTGCATCCTACAGAAATATTACATGCTACTCAGAGACAACATCAACAAGCAGATTATATTTTATATCACAAAAAATGGTAAACATTGGACCAACATTGACTTTATGATATTGTTGAGTCAAATGTGATGGAACAAAGAATGGGGACATGATAAAATATAAACTAAATAGCCCAAAGACGTGTTTTCACTTAGAACTTGAGGGCCCTGTGTGTGTGACGCAGACAGAACGTGCAGGTTGTCAGATTTCATTCTAACAAAATGTAAGAATGCTCAAATCCAAAAGCAATCTTGAATCCATGGAATAATAAAAGTGGAATCCACCAATGACATAAAAATTCTACGGAATAATTTTATTTCAATAATCAATGTGTAATTCATATAAAGAAGAACGCAAATATCTAAAGGCCTTCTAGTGTCCTAATGGCCATGAAATACTCTCTAAAAACAACTCTAACCTTTCTTTCCCAAGTATAACAGTTCTAAATAAACTCAAATACAAGAAACTAAAGCCACTAGACATAAAAACAACAAAATCACAAACTAAATGCAATCCTAATTTATGCAGGAGAAGTAATCCTTATCTCGAAGGATAAGTCATTACCTACCCATACAAGGAAACTATAAAAACAGTCTTAACCAACCAAAACTAGTGATTTATAAGGAATTTTAAACTAAATGCTGATGTGAATAGAGACCCATTGCTCTCAGAATTCAATTGAAATTCCGCCAGCTCCACGTTATGCATCAGTGTGGCATAAGGTGAGTCAGAGTATTCGTGGTCTCCAACCGAACGGGTGGGATGTCAAGGCCTGTTCCTACTGTACTCATGACAATTCTTGGAAATTCATTTCTCAATTATCCCCATTTCTGTCCCTCATATTTCCTACAGAGTGGGTAACAGTCATTTTTACGGGAGGATGCCACCCTCAGTTATAGTAACCTTGTACTCTATTCTCCTCTTCGCTAAATTCATCTTCTTATATCAAAAAAAAGAAGAAAAAAAAGGAAGAAGAAGAAGAAGACGAAGAAACTAAAAAGCTTAATTGATGATAGCCACAGCTCAGTGACAGGAAACAATCTTGAGATGCGGAAATCTCCAAGAGACTTAATTGTCTCAATGTAGGTGGGGCCATCCATTGAAGATATTTTCCTTTGACCGGTTAAAAGACGCACCAAAAGGTCCTGAACCTGTAAACTAATCCTCATCCCTGAAATTACAGAGGAAGGACAAGACATTGGACCGCAGCCCTTCAGCTAAGGTCGTTCAAACTATGGACTCTCCTTCTGCACAGTGGGGTTGAGACTAATGTTACAAAGTGCATTGGCAACACCACCTCACAGGCTATTGTTTCTGGTTAAAGCCCAGACACTGACACTATAATAATTATGCCTTTTGGGAAATAGTCCCCACCACACTATAATAAGTAAGCCTTCTGGGAAATAGTCCTCATTATGCAGCTCCCAAAAGCTCTTGATCTAGTGAGCACACATTAAACAATATTATAATTAAATTACATTAGATACTATTCGACTCGTCGAATAGTTTGCACTATTTCTATGACATACTACTGCTAAAAGATTATCAACCAAGGAATTCTTCACTTTCATTTGGGGTTTGATATTGGGGAGTGCGGAGGGTTAAAACCTAAACCTTAAAAATCTGGATCTACAATTTGTCAAAATAGCAGCAGGTGTTGGACAAGCAAAATTAAGCTGGCAAAGAAATATCAATGCTATATAGTTTCCAACAATATGGATACATAAGCATTAAATTTCAACTTGGACAATTCTACTCAATACTTTAGAATTATGAGTTTGCATACAAGTATACATATTTACTAAGATTCATTAACCTTCCTGGCAAATAAATAAATATGTATTACCCTTCCAGATGCGCACAACTGATAAAAGCAGTGATAATTCCTCTCAGGATCTGTTATCTGAACTACACGAGACCGTTCCAGAAGGTAGGTTCGTATTGCAGCACCAGAAATTCTACCACTGGCATCAAATTGGATTTCAACGAACTTCCCAAAGCGACTGCAGACAGTAGAACACATAACCATGCAATCCTAACCCAATTTAAGATGGAAGAATGGCAAGAATTTAATCTGAAAATATTCACTCCCTTTTTGGCAATCCTCCGAAGAGGAAAACAGAAAAAAAAATAAAATAAAAATAAAATAAAACAACCATTATCCAACCTCTTGAATGGAATAAAAATCGAGAGCAGAAATAACTGAACTTCTATGTCTAATTTGGGGAAGTACTCGGGCAAATCTTGCAACTAGGTGGGGCATTATTTTTTTGATTGATGGGATATTTTTTTTTATTGGTAAAAGTTAAATATAATAACAGGACACCATAAGGGAGCCAACCCAACTTCTTATAGAGCAAGGTTGTCAATCAAATTAATACGATCAACAAACATATCGCTGTTAGCGGATAAAACCCAATCTTTAATATTACATGACCATATATTCTTCACTTTTTGCATTGAAGCCTCCTCTTTTTCAAATGCTCTGAGATTCCTCTCTCCAAATAATCCATATAACACTAGTGGGCAACCAACCTCAACGTTCTCTGCCACAGCCCAGTACAAGCCAATAGTAGAGAGAGCAAAGCCCATAAATGCCCCAACGACAACCATCGCAGATGAAGATAGCCAACAGTTTCTACCTCGACCTTGCAGAGACAGCACCTATTAACAATCACCATATCTCACTTTTGAAGATCATTGACAGTGAAAGAAAGCCCCTCTTATAGGGGCATCAGACTTCCATATAATATTCTAGGGCTGTTTGCCCTGAAGCTCACAATTACTCCCATTTCAAACGATGTCCCAATAGTAACCATCTTTACCTTTGTACTCACGAGAAGTATTCAAGCTCCACTTCACCAAATCCTCATGAGAGGAATTGATCTCACTTTTATACAGTCATTCAAAAGGGCAAAAAGCAACTTTGTTCTCCCAGTCAAGAGCACTTCTAAAGAAAATAATACTCCATCCATGTCTTCCCCTCACCGAGGATATGGTCACCTGCTTATCCAAGACCATAGTAAACAACTCTGGAAAGTCCTCCTTCAGAGGCAAACCTCCACACCATCGATCCAACCAAAACAGAATGGAATTGCCCCTTCTTGGGTTCCGTAAGAGCATATGTCACTGTTTGATAATCGCTTTCCACAACCCAACTCCATGAGGCCGTCTACCTGAGCTTCAAAGTCCACCCCGCATGATCAGTCCCATATTTGTAGCTTATCACATTTCTCCAAAGCTGGTTTTTCTCCTTCATAAACCTCCATAATCAATCGGTGAGCAGACCTGCGTTAAACTCAAACAGTGATTTGATCTGCAAACCTGCCCTATTCACAGGCAGTTTGACAATGTCCCATCAAACCAATGGATATTCAAAGCCCACCCCAAAATTCCGCCACAAAAACCTTCTCCAAATATTCTCAAATTTATGAGCCACTGAACAAGGAATGCGGAAAGGCAACACGAAATACAACCTGGAGGTTGGAGAGTGTACTATTTATGCGCATAAATATGGAAACATACTTGTATCAAGAACCCAAGGGCAGTCCCAAATATGTAATAGGAAGGCTACCGACTTTGCATCCTAGCATGGAAGCTAAATAAGGACCATCAACGCTATCTCCCACTGGGATCAACTTGATTTTGGCTAAGTTCACTCAAGACCTTACACAGCCTTGAAACACAGCAGCACAGTTCAGGGATTCAACAAACCTTCAGCCCTATCATCACAAAAAAGAGAATTTTCTTTGTTCCTACCCTCTTTCTCCACTAACTTCTATCTTCTCTATTCCAACATTCAATTACTATCCATTACCCTGTGCCCAACTTCAGCTGTTGGGAAGATAGTACTGATGCAGCAACTACTTTGCAAAACCAACAAGGGTAGTTTGCTTTGCTTCCCAACAAAATTCTGTTTTTGAGGTTTTCAAGTTAATTAATGGTGGAATTGCAACACCCCAAACCACAGTCCTTGCATAGGCAAATCCTCACCTCAAAGGGCTCGTCAAGAAGACACTCTTGGGATCATAGGCTTGAACTTATATATCACACTCACAATCAAGTCACTTTCCAATGGGGGATTAGGGTGTCACAGGAATTCCAGAATTTTCTTACATTCATTGATTGTTGGGATTTAACCAGTTTACTTTGGCCAGCATTAAAAAATTCATATTTTGCTTGATCAAAAAGAAGCTGGCATTTTTTAATAAGCCAATGCAATGATTCATAAAGCAATGCCAGAAATTTAATTTTCTGCTATTTTGGCAATGTATATCTTAATAAAGAAACAGATACTGTATGTTTTTATTTTTTAATTTAAATTATACAATGATTTTTTACCATTTTCATACTCAGCTTTGGGCAACAAGTCTAATAAGGGTTTCTTTGGAATTTGAAGACAATCTCAATTCACTTTGACTTAAAGGCCCATTTCTGTTTGTTCTTAATTTTGCTTGCTCTGGATTTTCACTTAAACTGTTAAATACTTAGCTTTCGCCAACAAGTCTACATAAGGGCTTCTTTGGAATTTGAAGCCAATCTTTATTTTTCTGTCTGTTCTTTGTTCGCTTGCACTGATTTATTACTTGCACTTCACTTTACCCTGTATTTATTTTATTTTCTGCCACTAATTTTCTCCCCAACAGACACAAGATCACAAAGCATCTTAAATACAAAGCAAAGCCTCAACTAAAGAACAAAGATTAAGAAAACATGTTAAAATGTTTGAAGAGATAAACTGTAGTGTTGAATACAGGTGTGGACCTCATAGTTTCTTCACAATTTTTGAGTAATTTATTTCATTTTCAGCCATTAATTTTTTCCCCAATGGAAAGCACAACACAAAGCCTCTTAAATACAAAGCAAATCTCAACTAAATAATAAAAGTTACGAAAACATATTAAATTATCTGAAGAGATGAACCATAATGTGTAATAAAAGCATGAACCTCATCGTTTTTCCACAATTTTTCAGTTAATGGACAGTTAAATTCGGTTTCCTTGAAAATTATTGCCACACATTTCATTCACAAATACCATAGTACAGAAATTAAGCATATATAGGATAATTTTATTTTTCCAGAAGGGCAATTTAGAGTTTCTGTCTTTCGAGTCCCAAGTAGAATTTTCAATTTATCTTATGTGATAGAGTTTTTTTTTGATAGTTGAATAACCAAATCAAGAACTTAGAAATATAGGTTTTCCATACCCTTCAGCATCCTATCGTAAATCCTTAAAAGAAATTAATATCTGTGGTGCATATGACCACCATGCCAGAGCAGCACTCTAATGGGCAAAATGACTGAAATTAAAAAGAGAAAGTGGGGCAGACTCACCTTGAATTGTCATTTCGAATAGTTCTTGCATTACCAAATGCCTCCAGAAGCGGATTAGACTGAACATTGAGAAATCAACAGTGTTCAAAGTTGACCAGATAGAAGCCAAAATGCAAGAGATAAAACAATAGGATTACATAGAAGAATGCAAAACAACATTATAAATTAACGAAAACATGAGGAAGAACTCAAAAATATATTACAGCAACAAGAGCCCAAGTAAGAGCAATAAAAAGACAGTTGAAAGTTAGACTGAATCTTGAAACAACATTACACTTATTGGGAACGGGACTTTACATAGCCTTCTCGCATGCAAAACATCGTTACTACTAATCTTGTTAAGCACTATAGTATGCTGAGCAATTTTACATTGCCTTATTTTCTAAGGTAAGACCAAAAAAAAATAAAAAGAAGCCACAGCTTTCAGCTACCACCCACTTTATGTAAGGACAAGACCTCAAGAATTTGAAGTGAGCTTTGAAGCTCAACCAGTTTCTATGATCGACAGTGCCTGAACAGATGAAAGTTTCAAGAGTTGGAGTCCACCCGCAGGGAAGAGAAAAGAAGTAAAAATGGGCATCAATTAACTTAACACCCAAGATAAGAAAGTGTTGATGGCAAGGGTTTCAACACCCCATCACGAAACAAACATTCAAATTTTGACTAGGACTTGCATTTGTAATTATATCAAATGGACTAGCCAGTTGAATGAAGACAAATGAGAAGAGCACTAGAAGAATGGTAAGGTGCAAAGTTTCTTGTCTTTGTAGGTATAATAGTATTGCACAAATTCAAATGTAAACGTTCATACACATTCCTTAATAAGGTTTGAACCCGACTAAAGGGCAGCCCAACATCTGACTCGGTCATTAAAATTAGAACCAACAAGGGTCCCTTAATCAAGAATAAAGATACTCTCTACTAAGAGGTTATTAAGTAAGGAGCAGCCCTGCAACCCCCACAATATCAGAGGATTTTATATGTTCTACCAACAGAAATCAAAATTAAAGGAAAAATAGAGAAGAGGCAAATATACAAAACAATTGGATCAACTTAAGTGTACTCTTACCTCAAGGACTTGCTGTTCAACTGTTCTGTCATCGCCAGCAGCACGACCACCAACAAAGGTGAGATACTGCATTATCAGTTTTGTTGTCTCTGTTTTTCCAGCCCCACTTTCCCCACTGACCAGTATAGACTGGCTTCGACCCTCACTCATCATTGCTCTGGATTTAGACAACCAAATAGTAGCTCACTAATCACTTCATGCGTGAGTATCATATGCCATAAACCAATAGAAAAGTTCAACAAAAAGGGAAAAAAAAAAAAAAAAGTTAGACTACCTGTATGATGCATCAGCTACTGCAAAAACATGGGGGCTTAGCTCACCAAATGGAGCACCCTTGTACTGCTCCATCATGTGTACATTATAAAGATGAGGAAGCTTTGTGAATGGGTTGACAGCAATAAGGATGCTTCCTGTGTATGTCTTTCAAAAACATGGAAGGCACAATGCATGTGTATGTCATTATAAGAGGCATTTTAGATGATTATACTGATCAGAAAAATGCAGTCTAGAAAATTTAAGATTTAAAGCAGAGTTACATGGATTGCTCTAGATCAGGGAACAAGATGGGAACACAAAATGCAGCTTTATCTCGGATTGTGAAATGGAAGCAGTAAGCTTTCAATTGTTTCTGATCAATATCTTGAGGAGCACTTTTTTGATTGGGAATGGAGAATGCTTGTTTAGGTTGTAAATATAGCATAAAAGTTCCTTCAATTGAATTGAAAGAAGTCTGGTGTTGAGTTAGGATATTTAAGCATGAACGTGACCCTGACCTGATTTTGGAGAGAGGTATGTGGTTGCATTACGTTTGTTTTTATTATTAAGATTTTTTCTTTATTTAAGACATCACTGTGGAGTTACCAAACTTGACATTCCAGAGCAAATAAGATCCATGAACAGGATGTGTGAAAAGGGAAATTGCTAGGCCTCCAGTGATTTCTGTAACTATGTTTTAAAGGAGAAACTGCGGCTCTTGCAGACTGAAAGAATGAAGCATTCATATCAAGAAAATATTTATGTGAAGGCATTATGTCCAAATATACAATAAAATCTCCAAGGAACTCTAATGTACAAGGAAAACGTTATTATGTTCCTAGCAGATAATGTTTTACAGTGGCAGAAAATAAACAATATCACCTAAGAATTTTATAAGTTCTATTTTTGTGGCATGAATTCTTTTGGATCATAACATCACTGTCAGATGTGAAGTGCCAACTTATACGGACATTTACAATTTTCTTTACCATTACAATCAAAAACTAGGCCAGCTTCCCATATGAAAGAAGTGGAAATTCCCATCAGTTCCGCCAGCATGTCTAAGTTGTTTGCATCTAGTGAATGCCATGGGGGAAAGAAGCAGCCAGATTTCAACAGGAAACTAACAAAATGAGAAAATGAGCTATTTAACTCTTTATAACTTTTCAACTTTTTTTTATCAGCCAAGAACCTATTGCCATACTTAAAACGTTGCTACATTAACTTGTGAAACTCTACTGAAATACTCCTAACTGGAGCGGTACACTAGTATAGTCTTTGAAGGCTTGCGCAAATATGGTAACACGAGGAAAATTCGCTATTGATCCCTTAAACCGTTCTTTGGAAAATTTGGAAGGAAATAAATATGGGTTACAGAGGTTGATTTCCATGGTAAAAATCAAGGAGCACGGGATCCAAACACTCGTAGAAATGAAGATATTACTTGTTGGATAAATATGCTTGTTTGTCTCTAATTGTACGTGGGTTTCCTGTTTTTACTGATAAAAAACTACTAGTATAATCTTATTGCTAGTCCACTAAAATAATAAGTGAAAACCCCCTAAATAGAATAACTATAACTGGACTAAATTCGCTAATAAAATAAGTGAAGGAACATAAAAAATTCGCTTACATAGATCTCATTAAGGGCATATCTTCTCTCGAGATTGTAGAGCACTCCAGGCTCATTCAGATATGTCAATTTCGTCATGTCGTCTACTCCGCCATGGTCTTCTGCATCCGGATCCCTCGGGAACAGCTTTCCCGGAGCAGTCAGAATCTAGGGTAAAAAAAAAACAAAAAAACAAAAAAAAACCAAATGAATACAGTTCCTTCGCAGTTCCAGAATCGAGAAGAAGCAAAGTAATTGAAGAAAAGGAAATTAGTGGCTAACCTTCTTCCCCGAAGGAGCGAGAACTTGAACTTGCTTACCGACGAAACCAAGGACTTCAGCTGGAACCCAGGCGTGGCACTTGTCCTCTATCCATACATTTGATCCTTGCCGAAAACTCATCGTTTAGGTTCTGTTCGCGCAAATAATTCTACGACTGAAGACCCAAGGGCTTCTGTGTAGAGGAAATGGAGCGAGATTGACATGCACAAGCTCGCAGGAGAGGGATAGAGAGAGAAGGAGCAGAACAGAGGTTCGAAATTTACGGAGCCCTAATAGGGGAGAGGGAATGACACAGAGAGTCTTTACTCAACAATAAATTTTTTCCTTTCGTTTCTTCTTTTTTTTTTTTTCCTTTTTTTTCGTCTTTCGGCTACGCAATTTCTTCCCGCCCTTGCGCAAATGGGGTCGAAGCTTCCAATAAAATCTGTTTTTTTTTTTCCTGATATTTTTCGGAAAGTGTCCGGTACGAAAAGAGGCGATCTCGTCTTTCTCAAATGCAATTGAACATAATGACGTTACATGATAATAAACTTCTAAAAACACTATTATTATCATTTTATTATGAATAATATATTTATTAATAGATTTCTATCAAGAATATCATGAGGAATTCATCTCTAAAACGGATGATCAGGAATAAATTACGTCAGTCGCATCTGATGAATGAGACCTACTTGCATATATGGAATCAAACCTCACACATGAGTTGTGTGATTTATTCGAGATTTACTTTTTTTTTGAGAAGTAGTATTAATCTCGCTATTATTACTCTTAGTCATCTCTCCTACTGCTTCATACTTGTTCAATAGCTTTCGATTGATGTAAAATATTTGAAAAGACTTGCGTGTTGGAAATAAGATTTTTTTCATTATTAAATTTCAAAATCGCAAGGGAAAATGATTATGAAAAATGGACAAATTTTGAGGCAGTTACCTACATTTGAATTTGAGTTTTTTCAAATTGTCATTTTTACCACATATTCTCAATCAACTTTAAAAAATTATTTAGGATAAACAAAGTTTTTGAAGGGTGAGTATGCAAATTTCTTTTGAAAAAAATGACACCGTTGAAGGAACGAATGGGTCATTTGACTTTATAACAATATAGATTATCATTATCATAATTATCATTTTAAGTTGTATCAAGTATATACTTAAATTAAAATTCTATTAGTTTATTCATGTAAGTTTGAATTTTTTATTTCATACATATGTTTTGGCCTACTCGAAACTTCTTATATTCATACCTTCAAACTCCAAAATATTAACACTATCGTATTAAATGGTGGAATATAACATTTTTAAACAGATTTCACGAACTAAAGGAGTCCAAAAGTTTTCAAAAATAATAATTATGACAATTATCCGATGTTTAACCTTTACGGTATCTATATCTGTACTATTATAAAGCCAAATGATGCTTTGATTCAATCAACCATATATTTTTCCTAAAATTTCATAAATACCCTCAAATATTTCGATTATTTACTTGCACTTATCACATAAGTGTTCTTATTTTTACTCAAACATTACAGTTATTGTACAACAATTCCTATCTTTTTTGTTTTTTTATTGTAAAAGATCCAAAGTTTTAATTTTTAGATATTTAATTAATTTAAATTTTTATACATACACTATTTCAGATATTGTATATTAACCAGAAAGTCGTTAAGAACACGCAGAAGCGCGTGCAATGTGACTAGTTAAATAGAAACAAAACAATTTATGATATTTCACAAAAGAAATGGGATGTATCATCGGACAATACGTAATTTCTTTTTTGCAATTTTTTACTTGTATTTTTCAACCTGTACAAGTGACGGTTTCAATTTTGAACTTTTAATCCACGTGTCCGATCGCCCATCACGTAAAAGAAGTACCCCACGGTGGGGAAAAAAAATTAAATATGAACTTTTAATTTTGGTTTTAAATCGGATCATTTATATGGCGGTTTTAAATTCCCCAGCCCGCATCAGTCGTTCGTCACGTGCTCGCGTGACACGTTTTGTCCACGTGGGCTGTTTTTGTTTTGAATTTTTACTCTCTCACTGTTTAGAAATTCTCTCCCCCTTCTTCCGTTCTGTGCATGTTTGTGTCCTCTCATGAGTTGCTGGTTGTGCGCGCGTGGTCCTTCACCTTTTCTTTTTGCCGATTAAAGGTATTATACTTTATTAATTAAATATCAAATGTGAAAATAAATTTGAACCCACGAAAAAGAGATATACGGTTCACTTTAAATTGTAAAGTCATATATTTGTGTATTTTGACAATCCTAAGTATTTATTACAAAATTAGGCAGAAGGAGAAATTTAAGATAAGAGAAACAATGGGCGATAGACTGTCTAAATGCATAAATTCATGATTTCAAAAAGAATTCAGGTCCTAAAAAAGGGAACTAGTAGATGCAAGAAGTAAGAGTATTTTTAACAGGGAAAACTATTCCTGTGTACCATTCACGCACTCCACATCAAAAAAGTGACAGGACAAAATTTATTTTATCCTTTTAAGAGATGTTTTCATCACATAAGAAGATCGAACCTCAAACCTTGGCATAAACAAAACAGTATATTCATTTGCGCATGAAAGGGTTCGTGAGGACCATATAACCACTAACCACTTTCGACGTGAAAAGCGTACAAAAAATATACATATAATATTATCCTTTTGAAAGTCAAAGAATCGAATAAGATGAGTATATATCTTATTCATGAGTAATATATTCTATATTCGTAGACTGAAATTATAAAATCACAAGCTTAATGATGAAGGCCATTTGCAATTTAGCCAACCCTATCCACAATACATATTCTCATCATGATCATGGTCCTTGGAAATAAATATTCCTCTCATGGTCTTATCCAAATACACTTATGATCCATGGCAATATAACTAATTCTAGTCATTCCATTTGCACTATTTTCTATTCCATGTACTAAATGAGATATTGGTGCCTGAAATTAAATAATGGAATATAAGATAACCTATTTTCTATTTGACTGAGTAATTTGAAGTTCATACATACACATTCATGGCACTCTTCATAACCTAAAAAGCACAAGAGCTGCTTATGCTTCTCACATTCAAATACACATTCAATTTTTTCTTCTCTTCCTTCCCTACACTACTGATCTCAAACACTTTTCACATATTCTAACCCTTCACAATAAACACTTCTCATTCACTGTTTTGGGATATCACCTCTCCAAATTTAAGAAAGAGTTGAGCATCAGAGGTGCTCATGGAGGAGCAGTTGAGCATGTGGGGGGTCTTGAGATTGGCATACTCTTCCACATAACATGGCGCCTTTGCTGATGGGATTGGCACCGGTGCAGGTGCAGGTACGGATGGATCTGGGGTCATCAGAAGACTGTTCAGCACGCGTGTCACCTCGTGCATTGTCGGACGGTCTGAGGGTTGTTTCTTGGTGCATAGGAGAGCAAGCTGAAAGATTTTCTTCACCGCTCCCAAGTCCTTGCACGTTGCAGTTATCTCAGGATCCACGGTTTCCATCACACCGTTGTTGGCTGTCTTGGATAAGATCTGCAGCAGATGGAAATCGGAAGTTGCAATTAACAGCATAGAGAGACAACCAACTTGAACAGAGAAATTCCAGTAAATTGAATAGTTAGGATCTTTAACTTGATTTCCACTCACATCTTTTTGTACTTTAGACAGAAGACAGTAATGTTAAGCTTCCATCTTAGTACTGATTGAAATTGATGGAGCTCATCGCAATCAATTGAATTGTTAGGTTTTACTTTCTGCACGTGGGACCTCAACATACTATTGGGCAAAACAAAGCTTGGGCCACCCTCGAACTAAACACAACCAAGTTCTAATACCATGGTAAGTTTCCATCACAATGTGGTACTTCCAAAACCTTACTAATTGAATTGTTAGGCCTAAGTTTCTCTGTGGGACTACTTTATCAATAAGTATAATGGGCGAAGAATAAAAGGAGGAGAAGACTGACCAGATGGAGGAGATTAGCTTCATTGTCTACTGCTTTCCTCCCGGTCAATAACTCGAGTAGAACAACCCCATAGCTGTATACATCAGATTTCTCAGTGAGACGTGAAGTCCGCGCATAATCTGGATCTATGTAACCAATGGTGCCCATAATATAGGTCGATGTAAATGACTTTGATGGGCATAAACTCTTGGCAATGCCAAAGTCAGTGAGATGGGCCTCGAAGTCCTTGTCCAACAAAATGTTTGATGACTTGACATCCCTGTGGATTATGCGGGGACTACAATCATGGTGAAGATATGCTAGTCCTTGAGCCGCTCCCAGTGCTATCTGAAGCCGCATTTCCCAGTTGAGCTTATTTTTCTTCATAGGACCTTGAAGAGATGCAGTGCAAGAAAAATCAATAACATTATGCGCGCAGAAAATTTTCTATGCACCTAGAACTACTCGAGAAAAATTTGACCGATGAATAAAACATCCATAAAAGTTACTGGAAAGTTTGAATATTTACCGTGAAGGAGATCCCATAGGCTTCCATTCTCCATATAGTCATAAAAGAGAAGGTGCCCAGAGGAGGACAAGGAATATCCTTGGAGGCTGACCAGATTCCGGTGCTTAATACTTCCAACTGTTTCGAGCTCTGTCTCAAATTCCTTCAAGCACTGTGGATAGTGAGAGTACAGTCTCTTGATAGCCACTGGCTTACAGTTTTTCAAGACGCATTTGTAAACTGTGCTTGATGCGCCATAACCAATTATATACTTCTCACTCAAGTTCTCCGTCATTCGCATGATGTCATCATAAACGTGAAGTGCCATATTCATGTTGAGGATCACTAGCTTTGGAGATGAGTAATAAACTGTAGGTTAAAACTAGACAGTAATTAGTGTTTTTACTCACCAAATGCCTTAGGTTGCCTTTTCAAGTATTAGTTTCATTTTATGGGGAATAAGGCACCTGGTTTATCAAGTGATCCGTCAGGAAAGGATTTTGGATTCTGTGGACGACATGCAGCCACTAAGATCATGAGTAGAATCACAAGGGCACCCAAAGCAATCCCCAGAATAGCTGCTTTAGATAGCGTTACTGCATAGACATCATGAAAGAGAAATCGTTTAATGCATAAACATATCCACATTTGTTCTTTCATGAGGCCAAACATATTTGAAAGGGGGGAAAAAAGGCACAGGCAATTCCAACTACTTTTCAAATATCACTGTTAGATGTCAAATTTACCTCTTTCGGATGGATGGATGTTGCAACAAGAAGCACCAAGCCAATACCCACAAAGGCAAGGATTTCCCAAAAAGCTGCAAAACAGAGGTAACATTACTTAAATCTATAACCTGGAACTATACGGCCAGTATTGGGAAAAAATTGCAAATTATTCTAACCTGTTTGGTGGAAACCTAGAGAAGTTATTGCTTGAAGGTATATTACCTACCAGGTTATTATACGAAACATTGCTGAAGAAAAAAAGTTACATCAGTCACGTTAGAGAAACATTTGATAATATCATCACAAGGATAAAGCTACGTTTAGCAATGGGGGAAATAATGCATACAACGCTCACAGTATTGTTGGGGGCTGTTTAATTGCACTGAATGAGCTCTTAATGAGCCTATTTTTCAATTCACTTAGAAGTAAGCCCATTCAAAGCGTTTGACATGCACTATGAATGGGGCTCTAAATGTCTCTGACCGAATTACACAAAAAAATAAAATTGTCTAATTCATTCAGAAGGAGCCATTCAGCATCATTGGACAAATTTGTCACTCTCAAAACCCAAAATTACCCCCTCAACCTCATTTCGCCCACACATCTCCCTCTCTACTATCTCTCTCCTCTCTAGCTCTCCTTCACAGGAGCCTCTTCTTTGATCTCATCCCTCTCCCCTCTCTCCTCATCACTTCCCCCTCTTTGAACTCCCAGAGGCAAATTGCAACTTTGGGGCTAGGGTTTGAATTATTTGAGTTGGAGTTTTCAGGTTTGCGGATATTCTTTGGGGTTTTCAGATTTGGGGATATTTATTAGGGATTTTCACATTTTCGAATTAGGGTTTTCAAATTTGGGTTTGATTTTACAACACAAAGAAAGGAATATGCAAATTTGGGTTCGGGAATTATTCTCACTTTTTCTCTTTTCCTAATTTGGATTTGAATTTCCATATTTGGGTTTGATTTTACAATACAATGGTAAATTTTGAAGATTTGGATTTTATTTTCTACCACAAAGTGAGGAATATGCACATTTGGGTTCGGTTTTGCAGATTTTGATTTGATTTGGGCTCTGGAATTCTTCTAAGGTTTTTATTTTTCTATCTTTTTTTTCAAATTTGGGTTTGATTTTCTAACACAAGGAGAGGAAAATGCATATTAGGGTTCAGGTTTGGGGATTCACCTCTTTTTTTTTTTAGGTTTGGGAATTCTCTCACCTTTTATTTTTGGGATAAATTAAAAGGTTCGAACGACTACTGATTATTAAAGGGTGAGCCATCAAACAACATAATCTGTGATATCTAGTAGAGTCCCATGGTTTCTATCTCAAAACCAATTGGCATTGAATGGAATGACCCCAACATGGATCTCATCAAATATTATTGTACAAACAAATTAATAGAAAATATGTCAAAAAAAACCCAATCCATAAAATTCCTTTTGATAATGACGGCATAAAATAGAAAGCATGTTGTGGCTCACAGTGAGAGCATGCTTTGAAGCTGAGTAAGCTCTTGAGGAATTACTCCACTCAGACGATTATATGAAAGATCTCTGCAATAAGACAACATCGTTACTAACATAAGAGCATGAACACGAACAGTTTTCACAATGCCCATATGAACAGTAGTTAGAGATTTCTTACATCTCCGCAACAATTCTCAGATTACCAAACTCAGATGGGATATATCCAGTCAAGTGGTTTCTGCTTAAATTCCTACCACACAAAAACAAGGGCGTCAATGAAAAGGAAAAAGAAAAATACGAATCGCCAAATGATGAAACTCACAGCTTTAAAAGATGTTCCAGGTAACCAAGGGAAGAAGGGATGGAGCCACTAATTCTGTTGTTAGAAATGTCCCTGGATCCAAACCAGATATTCAAAATTTGGACAGATAGCAAGAAACTAAATGGAAAATACGAGGATAAAACAAACTCTAAAACTTACAGGGTATCCAAATTACCAATCCGGGACAACTCAAATGGAATCAAACCCTTAATATTGTTGGAGGAAAGATTCCTAAGAATGAAAATCAACAGTGTGATTGATTGAGATCACAATTTCTGAGCAATCATCACAAGACTAGGAGAGATTAAAAGGCGAAACTCACAAATACGTCATTCTCTCGAGCCTTTGAAATGCTGGTGGAATGGCTCCATTTAATTTGTTCCCATGCACATTTCTGCCATCAAATCTATGAGTCAATCTTCATCGTCAAATAGTTAAGAATCTAAGGCAATGGGAATGGCGTTGAATGCTTACAGGCTGTTGAGATTAGTGCAGAAGCTAAGGTTATTAGGTATAGGCCCTTCAAGATTATTGTTTGCAACATTTCTGCAAGAATGCGGAATCAGTAACTTAGTTTAAAGGAGAGAACATCTTGAAGAGAGCTATGCAGGATAGAATGACATACAGGTCAAACAAGTCAGTGAGTTTCCCTAGGTCTGGTGGAATATGGCCCGTGAGAAAGTTATCATTCAGTTCCCTGCAAATTTGGAGTTAAACAGTTGAGTATTTGATCACCAGAATTGCAACTGGGAAACAATAATCTGAAGACCCATTATTTGCGCATAGCTTCTTCAGGTTTGTAGTAAATTGAAAAGACAAAAACCCAAAAGGATTTGATAGCGGAACCATAGTTCTAGCTAGCCTTGGCAGTGTCATAACATGCACACACGCGCGCGCACAGACTCACCTTCTTCATATTTCTCCAATTGGGAAGTCTAATTCATCCGCAGAAATGATGAAAAGAAAATCAATGTGGGACTTCTACCAATGACAATGTACTTCTCAACTATCATCCTTACCAGAAATGACCAAAAAATAATAATTGAAACTGTGTATTTGATTGTAGGAAAACAAGCAATCTCAGAACCAGAACAATTTAAATCAGGAGGTCAGGTCAAGTATCCGCATCAAGGGATCCATGCAGTCTAGTCAGTGCAACTAGTGCAAGCACTATGAACTCCGCTGCAGCAACAGGAAAATGCTTGGAAATTTGCAAGAAGCATTCTTACAAGTAATGGAGCTTTGTCATATTTCCAAGTTCTGGGGGAATGGATCCAGTCAGCTTGTTATCATGCAAGTACCTAAATCATCAAGATATTACACATCATTCAGCATTGACGCATGCCAGCAATTTCACAATACATTAACAGACTAGTAGCCTAGCAGCTGTCCCCCATCTGATTTGCAGCAATATCTGATCATGGAGCACTTACAGATAGGTAAAACAAATAACAAGCAGAAGAAATGTCATATACGTACTTACAGTTTCTCTGTGAAAGTCAAATTTCCCAAAATATGAGGTATAGGCCCACTTAATAAGTTGCAGCTTAAATCCCTGCGAGGAACAAAAATAAGGACTAAATGATACTGCATAAGGCAGGGAAAAGAAAAACACCATTATAGCGGAGATATCTACTCCATAGGGCTTCAACTTCTCTAGCCTAGATTATTTAGTTTATATTGACAAACTACTGCTTCTTAACAACATTAAATTAAAGCACTTACAAAACTGCAAGTGCCTGCATTAGACCAATTACTGGTGGGATTTCCCCTGAAAGCCGATTGCCTTGCAAAGACCTACAGTACACACAAGTAAATAAATAGACGAGAAATAAGAATTCAAGCAATAAGCATGAAAAACAAAGAACATAAGGTAGGGAAATTTCAACAACATACAGTGTAGCCACTTGCAGGAACCCAATGTTAAACGGAATTTCTCCTGATAATTGGTTATAAGACAAGTCCCTGCGAGCCAAAGAGAGGGGAACACCAAGTCACACTCGTATGGCATTTTGAATGTTTGGCTTCATGGAGTAAGATAAGTACTTACAAGACCTGGAAGGCGGTGCAATTGCCTATGTTCTGAGGAATGCTGCCTGTCAAACTGTTGTTTCTCACATCACTGCAAGTGGTGGAAGAAAAGTAAAAAGCATGGCACTGTTAATGGAAAAGTTAAATAAATAAACGCAGAGGAGCACAGAGATCATGAAGTGAGGGTAGACACTTACAAATACCACAATCCTGTAAGCTGGCAGATATCCGGAGATAGATTACCAACCAAATTGTTCCCTCTCAATCCTCTGTGTGCAGAAAAAATATAATAATTCAAGCTTAGGAAATATAGGCTTGCGCAGATATGGACATAGGACCCACCCAAAAATATTAAATAGGCCCACGAGTGATAAAAGTCAAAGGAAGAAATGTCAATTTCAGTGGCCGTGTTGTGTTGTTAGGATATAATAACATGAGATACATGAAGAAACATGGAAAATGGGGCCCTGGTCCAACAGAGTATCAGTCCAACAAGAAGAGAGTGAGAGCATGAAAACAATTTTATGCTATTAAGTATAAATATACTCACAGATACTGCAAAACTTCATTCCAGTATATAAGCCTTGGTATCTCGCCACTCAATTTATTCAGAGCCAGGTCCCTGAAATAGTTTTATTCTTAGGATTTTCAAGGCATTGAATAACTAAATTAGATAATCTTGACCTCAAAAGAATTAAGCTCCAGTAGAAGGGGTCAGTTGAAACTTACAAAATTTTCAAGTTAGGAATCTGCGACAAGGTTGAAGGAATGGGCCCAATAAATTGATTGTTTTTTAGGATCCTGCAGACCATGCAAAAGGAAAAGGTACAAATTTGAAAGAGAAACTAATACAAAGATAGGCATGCTTGGGCATAATACTTACAGGCACTCCAGCTGTTTCAACTTTGAAATTGAGAAAGGTATATCACCATATATTTCATTAGAAGACAAGTCCCTATTACCCCAATTAAGATTCAACCCATTAGCAATCAGCAGAGAGAAATTGCATCTAAAACAACTACACTAGTTCAAAGACTGTTAATACACTTACAGGCTTTTCAAAGATGAACAGTCACCAATCTCATCTGGGATCTGCCCAGACAGGCGATTTCCCCTCAAATCACTGCCAAAAAACAGGAACAGTGATAGTAGATTCCAGTACAAAAAGAACCATTAGAACCCTGAGGAAACAAAAACTAGGAAAAAAGCATCTAAAAAAAAAAAGCCTAGGGTTGAGGTTTAGAAAGTTCAGCAGCTGTACATAGTGAGTAAGCTTTTGAGATCTCCAATGGTAGGTGGGATTTCCCCATCAAGGTTCAGACCTGAGAGATTACTGCATTGTTTCCAACATCCCAAATAAATAAACAAACAAATTAATCAATAATAGCGCACATCTTGAGCAGCAATAGACCCAAAAAGGATTAAAAAAAAAAAAAAAAGCATGGTTCTAGATTTGGGAAAAGGGTAGACCTACAGTGCAATAACATTGAAGGTGACATTGTCACAAGTTACTCCTCTCCACACACAGTAGTCCGAAGATGGAGACTCCGTCCAATCATATAAGATATTGTCTACATCCCGAAATGACTTCTTAATCTCCACAAGCGTTGCACCTTCAAATAATGAAAACCCAAAAACCCAATTCAAAATTCCGCTTTTACTTTCAACATACAGGAATTAGAGATAAATTGCAAAAAATAAAACTAAATGACTCCATGTCTCCCATTTCAAGCCCATTAAGTTTATTCTTTAAGATAATGAAAAAGGAAAAGAAAAAAAGAGAACCATTGTCGACGGCAATACTTGAAGAAGAAAAATACCAAAACACCTACCAAAACCCCTCGTTTACTTTCAACATGCAGGAACTAAAAATAAATTGAGGAGAAAGACTCGATTACTGTATGTCTCCCACTTTAAGCACATCCCATTGATTGCGATAATTTTTTTTTTTAAGGAAAAAAACCAGAGCGAGCGTCGTTTACAATACTCGGGGAAATTGAACCAGGTGAGTGCTCATGCATTTAACTGTTGTTCTTGGTGAAGAATGATAAATAATATAGGGTCAGAACTTGGGTATGAATCGACGGAAAAAAAAAAAGACTAAAAGCAACAGTGATGATGATGATATCAGCCATTCTTCTTTTTAAAAACAAGAAGAAGAAGAAGAAGAAGAAGAAGTGGAAGCATTTTGAAATATAATAATAGAAAACAGAGTAAAATAATCCTCCACTGAAACCCAAAAGGGATTTCTGAAGCGTGAGCTCAAAAGGGGGTAACAAACACATAAGGAAACCTTATAAATAAAAACGCTCTAACTAACCATCGTCCGAATCCACAGGACGGAAGCTAAAGCAAAGGAGGAACAGCACAACGAGGAAGAAGAACTCGGAACGAAGCGCCATTTTAGCCCTCTTTTTAGAACACAACCATAGAGGATTCATTAGAAACCCCCCATTAATCCCTTCTGCAAATAAAACAGAAACCTCTTAATGTCCCCAAGTTTTTATTATCTGGGTACACAATGAGAGATGGGTTTTTCAATTAGGGGGCGACCCTTTAATGGGATCATGGGGATTAGCTGAGACTCGCACAGGAGGAAGAGAGAGAGACGCAGAAAGAACGCGAAGCTAAGTGAAAGAAAGGAGGAGAGAAACAGAGAAAATGGGCAAGGGAAGAGGGAAATTATTGGGGAAGATAAAGTTAAAACCCTCTGCCACAGCTCTGCAATAAAACCTGCAACGATACAGAACTCTCTCACTCTCTCGCTCTCTCTCTCTCTCTTTCGGATCAATAGTCCTTATTCCATTACAGCTCGGGGCCTGCGCAGTGTACCCATCTTTTTCTCTGTCTCTGGGGGAGGTACGTGTAATTTACCTCTGGTTTCTTTTCTGAATTATAAGTCGCTTTCTCATTGGTTTGTGTTCCTGCATTCACAGACTTTGGCTGGTCACCCTTTCTGGTTTGATCCTCCTTCCCCTCTTCTCCCTCTCCATCCCTATGGCTACATTGTAGGTCCCACTTCTTTTTTCCTTTTTTTTTTTTAAGTTAAAATGTTTTAAACAATTCGAAAGTAGTAAAGTCCACTGGTTAAAAAAAAAAAAAATGAAACCCCAGGGTTGAAAATAATTTTACAATACAGTAATACCAATCAAGTAGTTGCACAGTATGTTATCAACTCTTGCAAAAATTTTACGAACTCCTTAAAATTTTAATTGGGATGTATGATTCCCTAACCATTACAAATGAGCTGGTTAATAATAAATATTTTCAGGAATAAACTATTAACGAGACTCGTGCAACTGTTAAGTGACCAGGATTACGAATCGAACTATAAGTGAAATGAGTTATTTGTAAGGGATTGGGAGTTGATAAATAACAACTCATCCTAACTCAACTACACAACGAGAGTGTAAACGAGATAAGCTATTCAGAAGACGCTGAGATTGTTTGGTAATAATTAATCCTAACATATTTTTCGAGTGATGCGGTAAATAAGACAGCCTACTTGCGAACAGTTAATAATGGATTGACATAATCAACCAATCCCAACTCGTTATTGATTAAGAGTGCAAATGGGGCATGTTACTCGTGAGGAGCCGGGAGAAACCATCAATGAGACAATATACTTTCAAGCAGCCAAGATTAGCTCGATAACGGCTCATCCTAACTCAATTGTTGAGTGAGACTATAATTGATACTTGGGTAATAAAGTTTTGAACCTCGTGTAATAAATGAGCATAACTGTGATATAGTTTCAAAGCTCATGCAATAAATGGATTTAGATTTGAGCTTATAACTCACTTAAGATTGCGATTACAAATCACTCAGAACGTTTGAACCAGCTCGTCAAATAATCGTGACAAATTTTTAAATAGAGGGTGTGTGAGTATCTTGACTTGTTATTCATATAGATCAACTGTCCCACTCATTTTTAATTTGTAACCTTTTTTAGGCCCTGGACCTAAAATGCGAGGAGATGCGGTCAAATTATAGGCCTCGGCCAAATTTATGATTATTTACGATATAATATATATAAAGTCAAACACCTTTGTTAGCAACGATAAACACTATATAAACATAAGAATCGCAATGCGAGCACCAGTTTGATTAATTGCTACATGCAGTATATTTTATTAGTAATAAAGTTGGATTTGCCATCTCTATCTATTGACTCGGATGAAGTTATAATGTCCGATTTACGTCTACATAATACAATTTTTAAAAATTATAACCAAATTGGCACTTGTAAGAATGACACATATATTTTCTCAAAAATGAAAATAGAACAAAACTCTTCATATACTAAGAATATTATTCTTTATTACCATTGTCACCGTCTAAGCATCCAAGTCCTAAAACTAATAAATAGGGGTTCGTTGCGCTTTGTTTCCTTATAAAAGACAGGAACCTCACGTCAAAGTTATTATGACCAGTGGCGCATAAAAGTAATCTATGACTTTTAATGGTTCACAATCGTGGAGTTGCCAGGATAATTATATTCCCAATTGGTTTCATAAAATAAAATTAAGATGTGAATATAATATTACATGTATATATTTTATATATTATTAAAAATATGACATATTTAAAATTTGAAGTATTTTTTTAGATATTTTAATTAAATAATAATAAAAAGTTACATAAATTTTGATAATAGTACGAAAAGTACGTGAAGTATGTAAACATATAAAAATAATAAATAATTAAATATTTTTAGTAATACTTTCACCCATAAGCTTTGATTAGAATTTATCGAAAATGTACATGGAAAGTAAACATTTAAAAATAAAGAGAAAGTAGCACAAAACACTCTAATAAGTAGTCTCACTAAACTTAAAAGGAGATATGAATGAGTACAATATTATTTGTACTTTCTAAAAGCACTCTTCGTATTAAAAGTATTAATTTTATAAGCTTTTATTATTAATTGATTATAATATTCCTTAGAATAATTTATTCTAAGGATAAACATGTCATCTAGATTATGTATTGCTTTAATTTCTCTAATTAAAATTTCTCAACCTCATTTTTGTTGCAATAGACATAACAGACGACGGGGTGGGTCCCACCTGTACCAGCCTCTGCTGACATCATTTGTTTTACTTTTTATTTTATTTCTGTGAAAAAAATTGAAAAAAAGTTACCCTCACTTTTTTTTTTGGGGGGCTCTCCCCCTCGGGAAGGTCATCTATCCGTCTACACGTCTCTTTTCTCTTTAGCACACGCTCTGCCACTTACATAAGCTCCCACTTCCCATGACCTCATCCCAGTTTCACGCCGTTAACGCTCCGTCCTTCACGTTCTTTCCCCCGGTTGAAGGTAATTTTCAATAGTAAAAGTAATTTTCTCAAAAACAAGGCGAATTTTCTTCTGATTGGTAAATTAGTCTTGAAAAGGCGAGAAATTAGGAAAAAGGAAAATCCCGGTTGGGTGCTATTTTCATTTCTTCGCATTTTAATTGAAGAACCTAAATATTATTAAATTGAATAAAATTGATGAATCTGTTATCAGTATTTATAAATTTACGTGTCTAAAATTAACTTTTTCAACGAGACGAATAAAAAAGTCACATCTCGTTAATTAGATGCATATTAATACCATCCAACAAAAAAAAAATTGATGCATTTATTGAATATGATATTTTCACATATTATTTTTTAAAATTGAAAGGATTTTCAGAAATACAACTTATTATCATCATGAAAACTAAATGCATCCTCAATTCATTTTTACTGAAAAAAAAAGGTTTAATAACTATAGCATTCAAGACATTGATTTTACTAACTGAGTTTAATAAAGTTCAGTTCTGGAGTAAAAATAAAAAGTAGTTTGCTTTTGCATAATTCGTTAAATGCAGAAGGAGAAAAAAAGGTGACCGTACTAAACCGTATAAAATGTCATTTACTTTTAATAGATAGCAGTACTTTTTACTTTTTGCTCATGGTGTTGTTTTTTATTTTTTAAAGTTTAGTAATTTTTAAACTACTTTTAACTGTATACGGGGAAATAATATTCATAAATATATAAATATGTTAATTTTTATAAGGTTTAAAAATGCCAAACCTATTAATTATAAGGCTTTAAAATATTTAGCATAATTTTTGAATGTCATTTTCTTCTATATATATATAGAAAGTTGACTATGAATTATTTAAATAATAATTAGAAACTGCACCCCATGGACGGAGGGAGGCGCGTTCCGTCAAGTAATGTCCACGTAATTGGAGGATGCCTCTCTAATGCCAACATGCCTGAGTCTGCAACCTGGTGGGGGCCATCCAACAGTGATCAGGCACGTGATAGGTCAGACGCCTTTGTGGGATCGTGAGATAAAAAAATAATTTTATATACACAAATAATTTTATAATAAAATCACAAAAAAATATTTATATAGATTTAATAAAAAATATTTTAATAAATAATAAAATATACTTTTATAAATTTACCTCACATTGCATTTTTATAATTTTATTATAAATTTTTTTATGTCCTTATTGTTATCCTGGAAAGTAAGGGTCCTCATTACCCAATTATACCCCCCAATCCCTCCATATGGTACAATGAATCACGTGCTGCTGGACCCTAGGATTTGCAAAATGTACCCGTCACTTGATTTGACCACAACGTTCATTCAAATTTTAATTAGAATTGGGTTGCCCCCAAGTCTTTTAATTAGGCGTTTCTTATTTATTCTTTTATGATAATAAGATTTAATTTTTATCGAACAAAATAATTTATAGTTTTAAGCGATTTCATAATTAGTAACGTTTCGTTCATGAGAATGGACCTATGAAATTAGATGAAGGCAAAGAGGATTCGCTAACTCACTAGATTGTATTAAGATAAGGTGAGAAAATATCGTGAAAGAAAATAGGGAATAATATTTTACTTCTTGTTCCAGAGTCTATGCAAGAAAAATGAAGTGATTTTTGCCGCTCTTGAATGAAATTAGTAAGAAAATACCAAAAAAAAATAAAATAAAACCTTATAGCCGACAAACGATTTCATAATTCATAAAAATATATTTATTATAAATTTTTCATTGAACTTATTTTTCTTTCCTACCAACTTACATCAGTCACTTTTTTTTTTTTTTTTTTTTGTTGCAAACGACTTATGTCACTCTCTAAAGGATGAGAGTGAAACTTCATTAGCACAAAAAACTCTATTATATATCAAAGAAAATAAAATTTCTAATTGCACATTATTAACACACTTTTCACATTAAAATAATAATATGATTAAATTTATAGGATCATTTTAAGAAGTATTTTAATTAAATAATAATATAAAATTATATAAATTTTATTACATAAATATTCATTAATTAAGAACAAAGGACAATCATATTCTACACCCGTAAATTGTCCCCACCCACACCGTACGTACCCTACAATTTTGACAGCGAAACGATTGAAGCTTTGTCGGTCAAATTGCTGCTGCTACAACTACATCCCCAGTACGACATATATGGTAACTTCAACAAAAATAAAAAATAAATAAATAAGTAAATAAATAATCAAATCCTTCTTCTTCTCTATTTTTATTTTTTTAAAATAATCATGCAACCATGAAAAGGTTCTAAAGTCAAAAAGAGAGCTGTTTTCAGTTTCACTCCATTTGGCAGAGTTTTTTGTGGTCCAGAATTATCATTTACCCGTTTCTGTGTAATTTTTGTTTTTTTTTTAATTACGAATTGTTTTTTATTTGGGGAAAAATGGGGACCATGGGAGGGTGGGCCCCGCGATCACGTGTAAGGCGTCTGGGGCATAAAAACGCTCCCAACAAACTCTCCTCCCAAGTCACGTGCCACTTCAATGCGATATTTTCTTTTTTTGTTCATTACTTTCACTCAGTGGGACCCTCTCCTTCATTCAATTGGAACGGAGCCCGGGAGAGGACTTTTTAATGCCAATATTTAATATGCCATGGCTCTAGGATTTTTTTTATTAAATTCTCTTAAAATTAACGTATTTGTATGATTTTAAATTTGGTCAAATAATAATATTAGAGGACATAAATTTTTTTTTCTTGACATATATTTCTGCATAGATCGAGTTATACGAGTTTGAAATGGTCAGATTTTTTTTTTCACTAACTTGGACTCTCACACTGATCGAAATACATGAGTCAAAAACAGTCCGGTTCCAACAAGAGGAGAACTGATTTGATCCCTCAAACCAGACTCTAGGTGAATATTATAAGGTTGATAGTAACAGAATTGAACCTGACTCATATCTAGATAGACTTACTTTCCTATCACGCAACCAATCCTTCGAAATCTAATAAGATCACATAAAATCTTATCATATGATTATTTTTTCTAAAATAAATGTAAAAATGATGTATATGTAATATTAATTAATTTTAAAATAGCAAGTAACTTGGAATTATTATTTTCCATAACATTCTTATGGGCCTCTTCTAAGTGGTGCTTGAACATGTTGAGTACTCGAAACGCAACCAACCACCGGCAATGAGTTGGGCATTAGTGGGTCAACTACAATCCCTCCTCAAAAGCACACGCACCTGCGTGATGCTAGTTGCTACGAGTGTAAACAAAACTAGCATCCACAACTTCCGAGTGTTGATCCATACCATTTTGCATGTGAACCCTAGGAGGGTTCAAATGGGCCAACTTTAGGCCCAACACGAACCGAGCCCAATAGACTTCAAGCTTCAATTCAACACCAATCCAACAATGGAGAGAGAGAGAGAGAGAGAGAGCCCAACATCTCTCAACAACTAATGACAAACCAAGGCAAAAAGGACTTTAGAATTTTATTTTATTTTCTTCTCTTTTCTCTACAGCCAAACACACTGCTAAAACACCATGGCAGGACCCAATGCAGCTAGCTCTCTGCAGCAGTGAATAACAAATTCACTGCCAGATCTTTTTCGCCCATTGTTACCCGAAATTGTAATAGATCTACAAATTTTCGTTTGAAAAAATGATCGATTTTCGATTGAGGATCATTTTCATTCGAGAGAAGTCGGTTTCAATGACCGAAGAATCAAAACGAAAAACCCTTGTTTAAGGTCACATGCTTGTTTTCAAAATCATGATATGAGCATATGCCTAACCCCTTAACATCCCTTGAATATTGGGATAAAATTTTCGATAGGACTGGGCAGGTTCGAGATAATCAAAACTATAAGCACCTTAAATATAAAAACTCAAACTACAGGGATCTTTCTAAAATTTGTCAAAACACTAGGAGTAGATTGAAAAGGTCGGCATCTTTTCCAATTTTAATTTTATTTTTTCCAATTGAAATGCATTATCGGGTTTGCACTCGTTCTTTCCCTTTTAGCCTCTTCTTTGTATTGCAGGGCAAAGATGGCTTCTTCCTCCTCCTCTTCTTCTTCTTCTTCATCAGTGCATTCATGGGAAGGACCGGTCTCTGAGAATCCGAAATGCGTGGCCAAGGCGTTCCCGAGCAACGTTCTACTTCTCTCTTCAGAGTTTTTCAGGCCCTTCAAATCTCATCTACAAGCAACGGTGGCTCACCCGCAGACGATTGGGAACCTACAATCCTCAATTTCGTCGACTATGGAGAAGTGTTTCAGACTGATACACTGCTTGGTATCTCAAAATCCCTTTGTGAAGAATGTCCTCTCCCTCTCGTCCCACTTCCGCACCTTCCTCCAGGTAACTGCTTTCCCTTTATCTTACAGCATCTGCAGATGAATGATTGTAGTTCTGTGCCTCTGCATTTCAATTTATAGTTCCTTTATGTATGTCTGGTTTAATTTGGTATGTGAAAGACAGTGTAAATAGGGCCCAATTGAGGTTGGAAACGTGAGAAAGTAGGTTCTAGTTTATATTCATGCCCAGAGAAAGAGCTCAATGGAATTCATTTTGAACCCCCGGCTGAGTTAATGGTCACCCGTTGGGCACTTGAGTTGGTGGCCCCCAATCCAATTTTTGGGTCAATTCCCCGTGCTATTTATCCAAGCAACATTATTAGGATTTCAGATGACTTGAATTGAGTCATATTCAACTCAATGCTAGGTAGATTTTGTTCCAAGTGGATGTTAATCTGATATAATGAATTTTCACCGTTACAAGGAACGACGGGGTGTGGATATTAAAAGTATTGAGAATGAGAAGCTTACTACTAGACAGATTTAGGGTAAGTTCCTGGACTTGAGTTGCTGAAGGAGCGTAAAGATAGTAGAATGGGAGATTAACTTGATTACGGTTGAATGCCTTGAGAGCCTCTGTAAAATACCTGATGCTCTTTTATCCCTCATTAAATTATTTACGATGATACAGAGAGTTCACGTGGCTGAACCACTGCCGTAGGGACACAAAGCCTTCTTGATTACAAGTTTAATGTGCAGACAATGATTGCCTATTTATGACCATCAGCATGTTGAAAGTGTATACAGGCTTGATATATTGCACCACAAAGTCTGGGATGTTTTGAAAATGATGTCTGATTAACTGACTTCTTGTCAATACTTGATTGGAATTTTGGATGTTTTACGGTGGGAGCCACATTGCTTCTCAAAGGATTGGACTTTGGTTCATCGATCTCATTTTGCAACTTGATATATTTTGCTCTTCTTAGTTTCTTTGAATTGAGCTGATTTATGTACCTTTTCCTTGTTTTCTAGATTTTCATGTACTTCATTGACCTCCCATTTTAGTACAGTTAGATAATAGTTCAATATAACTAGTGCTTCATTCAACTTTACTTTCAGATTCCTTGCAGAGATTTCAGAAGCCTGAGTTCTATATCGAATCACAGTTTTGCTGCCATTCTACCAGGTGATTCAGTGGCTGGGATTGTGGTATCTAATGGCATTATGAACTTCTTAAATCTATACAACACACTGTTGGTTGTCAGGCTTGTCTTGACATGGTTTCCAAACTCTCCGCCTGCCATTGTTAGCCCCCTCAGGTATACTTTTAAATTATTGGAAATATTTTGACATATAAAATGTCGCGGTTTCATTGTTAAAATGAATGTCGTATGCTACTTTTAGTAGTGAAACTTAATTAAAAGAAGGATTAAATTGTATAATTTTCACTAAGGAGGGAACAATCACATTAGAAGATACAGTTGGGTGGGCCGGGTCAATTACGGGAGGGTCAAACATGGGGCCGTGGATCAACACGGGTGGGTCAAAACTATTTTACGGGTTTGTCGGGTTATATTATGAGCGGGCTGAGTGAGTTGGTGGGTTAAGGGTTCACTTTGCTAGTCTCAACTTTTGTTTCTTTTAGTCTTTTCGTAAACCAATCAATATTTAGCAAAAATTATAATTTTAAATCCAAAAAAACATAAAAATCCTAACTAGAAATGAAAACTAGACAGGCTGGGTGGATCAAAATGGATTGCGGGTCAAGATGGGTTGGTCAAAATGGGGTCAAGATTATTTTATGAATGAGTTGGGTCAGGTTATCGTACGAGTGGGTTGGGGTTGCTGGTTCTAAATCATATCCATTTAGTACTTCCCGGAACTGGATTTACTGAACTGATGATAATATCCTCCATGGGCTATGCACCTGAAATTCCGAAAATGGGAAAAAAAAAAAAAAGAGGAGGAAAAAAACTTTACAGTCTGTCACCACCATTTTGAAACTCTGCCAAGGAGGGGCTCCTGTTGAAATGATTATTTTAGTTAGTGAAGAATCCAAACCAACAATTTATTAGACATTTGAAAGCACCAACTTGGTTGATGGTGTTATTTCCGCTGTAAAAATCATATAAAACAACCTAGAACATTGATAATCTCAATTTGTTCTTCAGTTTCATTAGGTCATTTATATCTTTTCTTTCTGTATACATCCTTAATGTTGATATCATTTGTTTGTTCAGCACTTTATGTGATCCGTACTTGAACATCTTCCGAGGACTTATTCCACCACTTGGAGGAACTTTAGATCTCTCTCCCATACTGGCATTTCTTGTTCTAAATGCATTGACCAGCACTGCTGCTGCACTTCCGGCGGAACTTCCAGCAACTGGAATTTCAAGAGAAAGTTTGAGCCCTACTTGTTTTTCTGGTGCCACCACATCGCAGAAGAAATGGACGAGAAGACTCTTTGGAAACAGGTCAAAGATATCTGGTAGCGCTTATTAGGCCACTCACTTTGTTTCTTTCCTTGTATTTTTTCCTGTTCTGATCTCATGCCATGCCAACTCTACTAGTATATAGTGTACCAATTTATTTTATGCTCGCACGTGCAACTGTTTTTGATTAAACATTCTTTTGTGTTGATTGCTTGCATTTTGGGCAGATTTGTTGTAAAATGTTATTAAGTTTTTATGTATCACTTCAAAAATATATTTCTGGTTTATTGTGAGCTGAGATGGTCCAGCAATCAAAGAACGGAACTCAAATATGTAGATGATTTATGGGTGGTATGGCTTTTTCATGTGCAAGCTTAAGGATTTGGATGGTATATCTGCAGATCAGAAGCAATCACATTGAGGGGTTGACTTTACTTTAGGCTAGCTCCTTAAGCAAACATCTTCCAATCCCTCCTGCATGGAGACCTTTGTTTTTTGGGGTAATTTTGTGGTATACTGTTCCCCCAAATATGGTGCAATTCTCTCTCCATATCACTAAAAGGGTACTTCCCCCTTTCTTCATTTGCAAAATCACTTCCAACCTGTGAGATTTCGGTCACAACGAAGCAACCTTGCGGAATCAGTGCCATTCCATATCTTCTCGACCCTCCACTTTCTTCCCTCAATCTGCATTACTATTTGGCCAACCCTAGGTTTCCATGTTCCCAAACATAATGTTGTTGGTTCAGCTTATGGTAAACTAGTGTGCATTATTACACTTGTTTTGACTCGAGCAGTTCAACTTTAGGTACATGGCCAGCACTTAGATTAGATTCCCAACACACACACAACTTCAAAAGTCTAATGTGGCTTTCAAGGATGTCACAGCACTCATGTTTCTGCAGGCAGCATCTGATTCCAAGTAATAATGCATCCATCAAAACATAGTTATCCAGTGGAGAACAATCAGTCACCCCTATTTCCCTACTTCATTTGCGTCCATCCACTTTTCAGAGCCTTCATGAATAAGCTCTCTCACTCCTAATCTTACTATATCCTTTAAACTTCTGGAAATATTATTCCCTGGAGGAAAAGTACTCCCTAGCAGAAATTCCCACGACTTTCCCCCTGCCGAAAATTCGGGGTCTCTACTAAACAGTACAAAGTAGATGCTAATCTCAAAGATAAATATTCTGAGAATTGATTTGGAGAAGTTCTTTTTGTTGATTATAAAACTAAAATACTGTTGACCTTAATTAGTGAGGCCACTGGATCTGAGCACGTGTGAATTCTTCAAATTAGGGGATGGGAGAAACATGCATGTGTGTGTGTGTGTGTGTGTGTATGTATGGTCATATTTAAGCCTGTTTGGTATGTTATAGAGCAGCTTGGGCAACAAAATAGTGTGCTAGGTGAATGGAGAGAGGAGTATCACTCAGAAGAGGTGGGAGGTTTTCTTCCTATGGGAAGTTGGGGGCCATAGTTTTGGCCCTTCTTGCCATTGTTTCGCCGCTCTACATCGACAGGGAACCTGCAAGTGAGTGTGAGACTGATGACGACGACGAGCCTATGAACTTGGCAGTGTGGCTGCCCGTGCTGCTACTGGTTTTGGTCCTGACTATCACGATTTCTGGGTACCTTGATCGGAGCCTTTCAAGGTTTGATCCTTACTGGATTCACAGGGTGGGAGGATCGTCTGCTGGGATCACGCTTCTACTTATAGTGCTTGCATTGGTTTTGAAGTGGAAGGCTTCTCTGAAGAGCTGGGAGCTTTGAGGCTACTTAAGAAAGCGAAGCTTCATGATGGCTCATCAGTTTGAGACTACTTTATATACTTGTAGAATCAAAGCTCCTGATTGATCTGTTGGTGCTAGCTAACTTAGCTGCCAAAGATCTGTAATGCTCCCTCCCTTCTCTCTCTGTCATGTCAACCAAGCGGAGCTGGTATCATTTTCATGAAAAAACCCAATTTAACTCTCTCATTCTGTCCATTATGGCCAAAATGTTGCCACCACCCAACCAATGCACAACTAACGTAGAATCTCATGCCATTATCTAACGCATTAAGGTGTTCTAAGGCCGGTGCCCTCTTTAACGCAATGATCCCATAAATGAGTTTGAGTGGGATCAAGATCCTCTAAATTTGAAATCCTCCGAATTTGTGAATTTATTTATAGATTCATGACTTTTTTAAATTTAGGTAATCCATATCTGTTCGAGTGACCGGTCAAAAACGCGTCAAGAAATTTAATTCTTTTAAGAAAAATAACAATTTTTTTTTTTTCCTCTTTAAAAATAACAATCTTAGTGAAAAACCTCTATATGTTCACTTTAATTTCCATCTCAAAAGAACTGAAAATGGGACTTTGTCTCTTATTTTTGAAAGGTGCGTGGGGTTATATGGAGGGTATTAAGTATGACTTTATCTTTCTAAGAGCAATGACGAGTCAATAGGTAGTCAAATATCTTGGACTTCTACTTCTAAACTTTGTTGGAGTTTAAAACAAAATGAGAAAAATAAAATAAATAATAAGGGTTGTTTTGAGAGCCCAAAATAAGTCTTTATTTTTTTATTTTTCCTTCAAAAAGCTCAAAACTAGCTTTCGAAATAAGTTTAAAGAGGGCGGAGAACTTGCACCAGGATGGAGATAATTTACCCCAACTCATAAGCCAAAAATAAATTTTTTTGGCCTAAAAAACGCTAGTGTTAGAGTTATACAAGTTATTTTGTTATTTCTGTTTATTTTTATTGACATGTTTTTGGTTCCAATTGGATGAATTGAATGTATGTGTTTTTTTTTCCCCTCAAATAAATTTTAGGTAAAAGAACTTTTTTTGAAATGAATAAGAAAAGGGCTGCAACCTACATCCATTTTAGAGTGCCCCATCAAATCTCTTTTTTTATTATTAGAGATTTAATTAAATGACTGAAAAATTAGCTTTAATACTCAGAAAATTACAGTAAGTTGCCTTAATTTGGGAGGAGATTCACCTTTCTCTAAGTTTAAACTGCAGTTCATTGAAAAGTTGCTTTTTCAGATTTTACAAACATTGATTTTTATAAAATAATTTTTACTTTTCTTGAAATAAGCCACTAATTTGAGTTTTTTTTTTCACCAATTTTTCTCCTTTATCATGAGTGCTTTCTTCTTCTTTTTCCTAAAAAATTATAGGCAAGACCCTAAATAACTAGTTGCTATGTATGCGTCCTAGCAAAAAAAATAAAATAAAATAAAATAAATAAAATAGTTACTTTATATGCAATTGTTAAGCTTTTAAAAAAAATTCTTTTCAAATGGAATTTAAGTTTTAAATAGGTGCACGGAGAATTTGTAAACCATTTTATCATTAAGTATAAAGGACAAAGGATTAAAAATAATAAGGTACTTATATAAATACATAGGGCTTAACTTTGGTACAGCAACTGCACCTAATTTAGGTGCAACATACACACAAAAAGGGGGAAAAAAGTGACAAAACCTAAAATGATATTATTTTGGGTCTTTTATTATTTTTTTTCTAAAATATCATCTATATCTATACTATTATAGAGGCAAAGAACCTTTTGGTTCCATCAATCAAAATTAATTTAAAATTAATAATTTAAAATTTAAAATTTAAATTTTTTACAGTTATGAAAGTTATTCTCTTAATCACTCATCCCCTAACTTTTCTTCCTATTCCTTTCACTTTTATCTTTTTTTAAGTACATACTCATTTTTTTAAAAAATTTATATTTAATTTTTTATATTTTAATAAAAAAGTCGTTGAACTCATGCATTGCACTTGCTATGTGATTAGTAAAGTATAACTGCGCTTAAATTACATGTACCTTCTGAAAATTAGTTTTTTCAGTCCTGAAAAGAGGAGAAGACGACAAGTGTCCCTTAATTACTTTCACGCATAATGGGCCTCCCGCCGTGAGTACTTTGGAGTGGGCCTGGCCTTCTAGTTCCCAGCCCATAAAGAGTCCAGAATAGGAGAAAAAAAAGGCCTTCATACACTTTTTTTTTTTTTTTTTTTTTAGAAAATTGCTCCACAGATCAAAGTAGTAAAGGCTTATATCCCTGACTTTTATCATAAAAAGACAGGTTATTACCAGTTGAACTTATACTTGACAGTATACATTTTGAATTAGGAGGCTACCAAATCATAGTTATACATCATACCGGCAGTTTGATTTCTATCATAATTATCCATCTCAATTAAGTTATATAATGCTTTTAATAGAAGGACATATATGAAACATTGGACATGAAAAATATTACATTCCTAGAATCGGGTTGTGCATGCTAAACTAAACTACATCATATTTTTGAAATTCGACTAAATCTATCGAACAAAAGAATGCAACGTCCATCTTAAAAAAAAAAAAAAGATTATAAGATTCTAGGCATTGCATTCCCAAGTATCACGCTGGAAACAAAGAATGTCCTCATACATAAAATAATGTGGGCTCCATTTATATATATATATTGAGCACCGCAATGGAGGCATTAAAGGAGAGCACAATGAATGTGGTGCTTAAATGACTTTCATTAAGGGAAAGCATATATGCTGTTCAATTGCTTTGGAACTTTTCTGTTGGCTTTATGGGCATAAGCATCATTAACATATAATATTATACAGGAATCAAAATTCCTTTTTTTTTTTTTTTTACACCTAAAGAATATACATTTACGGGTGCTCCAAATGAATGCATTATGGACCCAACACGACCCACGGCAATTTCCCATAACCCCAGTTTAGCACATAGTTAATCAGATGGGCTTTATTTGGCGGGTCCTCGAGAAAATTTTCTGTCCAGGTGCAAGGATGGCCTTGGGATCAAAAGCAGCTTTTTTCTCCACAAATCTCTCCCACTTCTTCCCAAAGTGATGCTTCCATTGCTCCTCGGATTGGTAGTGGGGGAGGTAAAGTTTGAAATCGAAACCTTTTCTAGTGCAAGTTTCAATGATCTTTTGATTTTGGGCCACCATTTCATTCACTGACAGGTTCTTTGGGTAAGGTAGAGCGAAACGGAGCAATGCCACTATATAAAATATTTCTCCTCCTGGTAACACCACCGATGTTCGATCGTCCCACCTGTACGTCAATGTGGTTAATTCATTCACTCTCTCCTCTAAAGAAACAAAGACAGTTCTTAGGGCAGCATGATCTGAAAGTGTTATCGGGTTAAAGCAATTTATACTTCCCTTGATATAGTTGAGAATATTTTATATCATAATATATATGTTCTAATATTTGCTACAAAGATATGAGTCGAGTTGAAAAGGCCTTATGGGTTAGACTCCATTAACTTAGAAATCTTAGGGCTGAAGGTAACGGTCTAAATATTTCAAACTCGATACCTAAGGTGCAATGCTTTAAGCAATTGCTTAAACCCTAACAGATGTTCTAGGAAGGGGTTAGTTTTCACGACTCAAACTCGTGACTTTACAAAGATAAAAACAAGCTTGCCCGACTAAATAGGATATTATTTGTGTTCAATTCTCAATCTCGAACAATATTAGGAAACAATATTGAGAAAGTGCGTTGAAAGCCTGGAGCCTTGTATTGTTTTAGATTTGTAAACAATGCATGCATGATCACATTTATCATTTTGAGTATGTAAAAAGAGTTCCTATACTTTTGATGCCAGAAAGTAGGTAAATTCTTACACCCAAATACAGGATTTCCAACCTCTTTAAATTTAAGGGAGCACTTGCAGGTTTTGCGCAAGTGATTCTTGATAATTTTCTTCTAGACAAGGCTTACTATTGTTCGATAAACGACTCAAAATAAAACAACTACTATGATCCAAATCAATCCCCATTAATTGTTCGAATCGAACAAACTTAGTATTGATGATGTTCATTAAGAAAAATACTCATAAACGAGAAATTAAATCCATAGGAGTGAAATGGGTAGTATATATTAGGGCCTATTGGTACCTCTCAGGGGAGAGCAGGAAGAGGAGGAGCTAAATTCTGTGGGCGTAGGCAAAATTAAGGCCGGTGGGTTCGGGCTAAGCTACTGCAAATGACTCGCGGATACGTTTCATCTTAGCGTGAATGGTCATATACACGTGTCATGCATCCATAGGGCAATGGGAAATACTTACTTGCTTCGCAGCAGGGGGTAGACTAGCATGGGCCCACCGACCCCATCCTTGAGCAACGCCTTGAACACGGTCCGATCGAAATCGGCGATATCACGCTTCGACACGAGGAGATTCAGCCACGGGTGCGGCGCGTCCCACATCCCGTTGGCTTTGGCTTCGCGCTCGGTGCGCTTCACCCGGAGGAGGAATTCAGTGTAACTCACGTCCACCTGGAACCTCATTCCCTCCATAAATCCTAGCCCTTCAAGCATCCCATCGATCACCTGGATCAGAAACGTGTTAATAATGCACGGGTTGGGGGGTATTCATGGCCTTTTACACCAATCCCATAAACAACATCACCTGATTCCCCTAAAGATGGTAAGGTGGAGAAATGATGGACCGATTGATAGAGGGAGATCTCATTTACCAACATGATACGACAAGGAGTGAGTATTATTACTATTTTAGCCCTCAAGCAATCACACGGGGGACGGGGCAATCAGACTTCCAAGTGCAGTGGCAGTATTGTAAATAAGAACTGATTCCTTGGGTATTTACCACGGAAAGGATGCTTGAGAAAATCCGGGGGGATTTTGCATATTTCCCCTCACCAGTCGCATCACAAGTATAAAGTATGTATTCAACGTATATTAATATAATTTTTATATAAATATAAATATGGCAGATAAAATAAAAAAATTAAAAGAAATAATGAGTATGTATTAAATAATGATAAAAGTAAAAGGAGTACAGAAAAAAAAATTATAATTATAAAATATTTAATTTATAATATTATCTAATTAGTTTTAAGAGAATGTTGTGATGTTTAAAAAAAGGAAAGATATTTCAAACATTTTAAGATGTTAGCATTTAGTGAAAAATAACTACTTTCCATCCATTCTCTTTCTATTAGTAAGATTAGTATTGGGTGAGTGTAAAATTATGAAAATACACCAAGCCTCGACTTGCGTCATTGCTGTGGGAAGGGGCTCCTCTGTCCTTTTACTTATACGTGTTAATGTAGTTTGATTTTTTCCTTATTGAAAAATATGAATCCACCAAATTTATAAATTTGTAAATTTGGGTGATCGGATAAAATTTTTATTTGTTATAAAAAAAGTATAATAAAAAGAATGATTAATCAAAATTATTTTAATTCACAAATTTACGTACCTTTTCACTTCAAGACTTTTTTGTCGACGGGCCCCACATTCACCCACACAACCTGATGGCGGTCAACATCTTAAGGTGGACCCGCCCAACATCCCCACCTTCATAATTTCGACAATTACTACGCCGAGGGATTATCGTTATTTTCTTTGGATGTTTGGAAAATCAAGGCGCCCGCGAGTAATTATAAAGTAACTTGACCTCTTTTGACTCAAATTTTCAATTTTATTAACACAATAAAAATTATTTTGTTTTCAAAAAGTTGAGGGGTGGTACCATGACAAATTTAAAAAATTACCGTGTCCATGGTGGAGGGAGTGTTGTTGGTCTCTCCGCAGTGCAGCGCCACTTCTAGACAGTAGAGCACTGAGCCGGCGGTTCGATGAGCGCAACGAGCAGGGTCGACCTGGTCTGAGTCACTGTCGGAACCGGATGATAACGGAACCGTCGGCCAACCGTTGATGGGGTCGTCGCTGTTCACGAACACGAAACCTTCCACGTAATCGAAAGAGTCACCCTCCGGCCGAGTCACCAGAAACTCGGCGTCGCGAGCAAACTCGTCAAACTCTTCATACACCACTCTGATCCACCTCACCTGACGAGATAAGACGACAACCCCCCGAATTAATCATTAGTTAAGATGGAGAATCATGGAGAGATTGATATTTTGATGATTATTGAATTATTATTGACGTGTGTACACGCACCATGCGGGGGGCTGGGTTTAGCAAAACCCTGGCACGGGTGATGATCCCGAACTGGCCGAGTCCCCCGAGTGCACCGAAAAAGAGGTCGGGGTTGTCGCTCTCGGAGCAAGTAACGGCTTCGCCCCTCCCCGTAACGACCTCCAATTCCGTTACGTTGGAAGTCTGCGGGCCGTAACGGAAAGCCTGACCGCTGACCCCGGCGTTGGAGAGGGTCCCACCCACGGTGAGCCCGAGATAGTCGGTCCACGACCTCGGTGCGAGCCCGTGACTCGAAACGCACCGTTTCAACACCTCTTCCCATAATGCCCCTCCCGCGACGTCGGCGTAGGGCCCGCCGCCCCCGCCGGAGGGGATCACGACTTCGATGGGAGCTCCAAGGGATCTCATGTCGACGACGATTCCGCCGGCGGCGGCGGCCTGGCCGTTGATGGAGTGGCCGTTCCCCCTGGCGGCGACCGTCATTTCCGGCGACCGCGCCGCCGCGAGGATGACTCGGGCCACGTCTTCGGTACCCGCCGGGAATACCACTGCGAGAGGATCGGCGGAGCGGAGGCCGCCGAAGTCTTTCCCGGCTACTGATAACGCCGGCGATCCGCAATCGATGGTTCCCTGAAGCTCCAGGCCTCTGTATAAACCCTCGCCGCCGCCATCGCCGGCTGCGCCGGTCCTAGAATCGGCGTCCTTTTCGTGAACGAAATGCTCTATAAAAGCGATCATCTCTCTCTCTCTCTCTCTAGAATCGGTTCTACATATTTTGAGAGATTGTTTGTTGTTTGTTTTCGTTTGGGCTGATTTTGGAATTTGGGTTTAAATAGGGGGGAGATTTGGCCAATTTTCTTCATAATTAATATATTTTAATATTAATGAGTGAGTGAGGTGAAGGAATGCCAGCCAAGAGTAAAAAAAAAAAAACAAAGGAGTAGAAAGAATTTTGGGACGAAGTAATTATGACGCTACGGAAAGGTGTTGGTGGAATTTTATATATTCTTATTAATTTATTTATACATTTTAAAATAGCAATCCAGTTATCAAAATGTCCATTGAATTAACTATTTCTAAGAAAAGTTTTAAGGGATGATAGAGGATTTGCACAAACTTTTAGTCCGCATGTATTAGTGGCTAATTAGTTTCAATATTTAGTTATTAAGTTATACTAAAATTAGATAGGTCAACTTGATAAAATGTAAAACATAAAGGCCACATCAGTAAATTCCTTTTATAAATGTAGCGATGAGGGGGTTATTTGAAAGTCATCCCTAATAAATCTTTACATGTGAGTTTGATATATATGCATATATATATTTGAGAGATGGCTTCTATTATTTTTTTTAAAGATAAAAAAAGGAAAAAAAAAGTTAATAGCACGAGAGGTTATTGTAATTTCTCATACTTGGGAGGAGGGATTATAACAAAACAAAACCCTAACATAGTGTTTGAATGATGAGAATATAATGAAACGATAGAGGAATGACAATAGAGACGAACGGCCATTCCCTTCTTCTGGTTTGTGGGGTTCGAACCAAATGATGCTTGATACAAGATAATAATCATTCCATTATTTTTTATGTTACAAAATAATGAAATGAGCCTTCGCACGTGGGTTCAGTGGGAAGACTAGTTTTGTTTTGACGCGAACGTTCGAGTTCTTGCCATGGCAAACAGGTGGGGGCTTCCCCTGGCCGAAGGGCTCTAGTCTTGTGAGCCTCAGCACCTGGCCTATTTCTTTCGACTAATATAGAAAAACCAGGAGAAGAAAACTGTGAAAAGAGAATAATATTTCTATTTTTATTTTCATTTTATTCAAAACGATCGAAACTTACATTCGCACATTTTACCCTAAAGATAATAATTATTCGAGTTGGACAACAATATTTAATATTGCAGATGACGAGCGCACGAGCGAGCAGCGATCATGAGGCATTTTTGTGCCAAAAGAAGTCACCCAATCTATAGCCCCCAAAATAATAAGAGATCAGCCAAGAGATACGTAGATTTTGCAGTAACATGATGCCTCTGAGTATATAGTATTATTATATAGCTAATGTGAGTGAAAGATTCTCACACCCACCTCCTTTGCTCCATAATTTTCTAACTCTTGATGCCCTCAGAATCAGATTGAACCAAAGATCTGCATAACAAATAGCAGTGGTACTGTAAAGCAGTTCCTTTGTTTTCCTTTAACATGAAGTAATCATGTGGGATTGATGAAAGGTTGGTCGATAGAGTGATACTATATTACTTTCTTTTTTTTTTTTTTGAAAGGAATATATTTATAGGATTAGGATGAAAGATTTAGCATTATATACTCCTATAATTGGACATAAAAAGAAGAGAGTTCGGCAGAACAGTGAAAACTTTGATATATATATATATATATATATATATATATATATATATATGTATATATATGTATATAAGAAAAAGAAAGAACAGTGTACCTATTAATTCGGCACATGTGCATAGGACTTGGATTGATGATGGTCTCACACATTAATATAATGGACTCATACATGTCCCCTCAAAATGTACTATAAATAAAGAAGTTCATTGTATTATTTTTATAGGCTAAGGTTATGCTAGCAGCAAGTCAGGGTCACCTTGTTCATACAAAATTTATTTATTTATTCTCTATTTATAAGCCAATCAATAATTAACGAGAGCTATGCTAGTAATCCCACATAAATCCAACTACTCACATATGAGGGTAGACTGCATCGTGCCTGCCCATACATGTTAGTGGTGGAATTTAGTTGTGATTACTTTTTCGAGATGAATGGCAGTATTCAATCAACAAATACTCTTTGAACTCGAAAAACATAAAAATTCTGACTAAAAATAACAGTGGAACAGGTCATGGGTGGGCCAACAAAAGTTACGAGTTGATATAGGTAAATCAAAATTATTTTATGAGCATGTTGGATCGAATTAACTTACGAACGTGTTACGGGATTAGATTTCCATGCCTAGTTGTACGCCTACACTAATACCTAGGAGCAGCTAGGCGTTGAGAGTGGGTTAATCTGGAAAAAAAAAAAAAAAGGAAAAAAAGGGTTCATTCCTAGTCTAGCCCAGGTGAATTCGTCCAAAATTTATGTGAAAGATCATGTCAAATGATGTGTGATTTTTAAAATTTAGTATTCTCAATTCATATCATCAAACAAGTCGTAAATTTCTCAAAATCCAAAACATTCACAATGTTTCAAAATATTCACAAATATTTAAAATAAAGAGAGAAAACGTGAGTTTGTCACCCTAATTAAGTTATGCTGTTGATGACTATACATAAATATGGATTATGTAGCCACTAAGCTTAGGCACCAATTCCAGCTAAATTATATGAAAAAGGTGAAAAACAAAAGAAAAAAGAAACATAGAAAGCTAAATTATGAAAATATTGTCACATCTACAACTTTACATTCTTCTTTCTTTTTTGTGTGTGTTTGTGTGTGAAATCAAACTCATACACATTGTATAGGCTGTTACATATCATACCAGTTGTGTGGCATTCATGACAGTGACCTAAACTAGCTAGCTAGCTAGCTAGCTATGCTTCAACCACCCCAATCCCTTTTTGCTTCAATCCCATAATCCACTTTTCAATATTAACTTTTTACTAGTAAGTACTAATCAACAATTTTTTTCCCTATGGTTCCGGCGTATGTGGGAGCTCCCTCATTCGGTTTTTGATTAATTTTTGTGTTCGTTTCCTGTGACTTTGTTGGGGAGTTGTTTCCCGTGTTTTATTGTTATTGTTTTCTTTAACCGATCCTACTTTTATATCTTTAGTGACATATTTATGGTGTGCAGGTCGGTTTACATGTATCGGTTATGATTGTAAGGGATTGTCCCTATTTGTTTTTTAATAAAATTTATTTTATTGGGAAAAAAAGAACGAATATTTTTCCACTCTTTCCTCTTATTCAAATATATGTAATTAAATACAAAAAATTGTTGTGTGGGATTGGGGGGAGCATAAATAAAGGGAAAGAGACAAAGGGAGTTGAAAATAAATATTTGAACCGTGGTTACAAGGTCTTAGGTTAAACCCGTGCTTTGAAACCCTAAGTTTAAAAAACTGTGTAGTGACAAGTGTGTCAGTGCTCTGCAGGTGTGCTAGCGCAGTTGAAAAAAATATTGAACTCGAGGTTTGAACCCTCGAGTCTAAAAAGGTGAGATATTTTGAGAAAATTCTGAAAATTAGGGTATATTTATGAATGGGTTTTGATAGTAGGGTATTTTAAGAATATTATTGGTATAGAATTAGAGTATGAGTCACTTTCTTACTAGTGCTCACTATATAAATCATGTTATTTTAGTGGGTTTTTGCAAATATAATTGATTATGTATATTACTTCGTCGTCCTTATACTTTCTTATAATAACTTTCGTTCATTCGACGCAAATGAGTAGATGAGAATTACTTCGAACACGAGGTTAATGATCTAAGTCATAAGTAAATATTAATTCTAATCCAGAAATGCCTGTCATCATCTCTACTTTTAGCCTTAACATGCTACAGCTTCTCCAAGGATCTGCTACCACTGTTGCATGGACACGTCGTTTTCTGTAATAAATCTCTTTGAAAATCCCAATTAGTTAATTAATTAGGTAATTAATCAATGTAGCTAACTATAGCAAAAGCTCTTGTTTCTATTTACATAGACCAAAAAAGGCTATATCGAATGATTATTAATTTAGTATGGTTGGTGAGATCATTATCATTCAGATCACAACCTCAGTAACATTTGTTTTGTAATGTACTTGTTGCTTATGATCATGTATGTATCTGATTAATTAATTAACTGCAAACCCCCCTCTCTCGAACTCAGAACTTGGACAGCGACATTGAAATCTATATCTGAGATCTTTTCCATCTAACAAAATCCTGAATCTTTATAAAGTATCAACTTTGGTCATGATACATGCAAAGGGTTCAGCCCTTTTTTTTTTAGGTAATATATATTATCATTAGTGGATAATTCAGCAATTAATAGTGGTACAAATTGACCACGAAAGATGATAGATAATAAATCACTGTTACAGCTTCGAAGATAACGAATCATTAAGAAAATTTTATTTTTGGGATATTGATTTTCATAATATTTGACAATATCCCTCGCTTGACATTAGATTTTCGTATTTTATTTTTTGAATTTAATTTTATCAAATTCATTTTTTTTACTGTACTAGCAATTAATTAAATTTAGTTTTATTCAAATATTATGAAATATGTAAAAATGAAATCTCATAATGATAAATTGATAATAATAATAATATTGAATCCTCTCTCTCTCTGTCTTTTTTTTTTTTTTTAACTTTTAATTTAAAATGCATGTTCCAAACTGCTGATTTTCTCCTTCACAATGGAAACACATGCATCCCAATTAATGTTAAAAAGGCAAATTAATTTCATGAGTTAACTTGGATCATGCTGGTTAAAATTGTGCTATGAGGAGGCAGGAACTCCACATGAATGTTAAAATTGTACTCCTCATATGTTTTGGCCCCAAATGTAGTAGTGAGGAACATGTTTTGGATGTATAGAGCTAGGCTGGGGGACCAATCTAATCTATTAGAACCTGGACAGATATAAATGCAATGATCCCTTTTTTGGCCTTTTATTTTATTCATTTATGATGATGATGATCTTCATGGGTCAATCGTATAATAATTTCCATCAATCTCATGAATCCTGACGACTCACGATCATCATCATCATTATCACGTACAAACGACACTACCCGCATGCTCCCGTTTCAAGGTCATTTAAAAATAATAACAACTCGGAATAAATTTAAAAAAAAAACCCTCACGCTAATTCCTCAACAATCGAGAATCCGACCCAAGAATTCCTATAAAAAGGACCCCACTATCCTTTAAGGCCACTTGACCAGGAAATGAGGATGAATGAGTGAATTATATCAGACACTAATTGGCCTCAAGTCATCATAAGCAAGTCCTTTCATCATAAGCAATTTCTCTCTCTATCTTGATTTTTTTTTTTTAATAATAGGAATGTTAGAGAGAGAGAGAGAGAGAGGGAGAGAGAGAGACCCTTCCACTTGATGATAAACAGCTGCTGAGTGGGCGATGATCAGTAGCATTTTTGGTTTATGCTCTGAGTGTGCCAGCCAGTGCCAGGGGCTCTAGTACAGAAGAGCTGTGGACATGACTCGCCCAACTTGGCCCAGCCTAACACATCTCGCAACCTATATATTTGGCCAACTTGACCGGTCAAATCCAACCTACCTTAGAAATATTATGATGATTACACGAGCATATATGGGCATATCTTGTGGGGCCCACATAAAATCACTTATAAAATCCTGAAGGCAGGTAAAATTCAACCCCCCTCTTTTCATTATAGATGAAGCTTTAAATTGTGAATTACAACATCAGTTAGTGGGCTAGTGTTTTATGGTTCCTGTACTCATTAGGCTACCCCCTCGTCACCTGATTTCGAGGTGGAACTCTCACGAACAGCTCATGGTAAAGTGATGACATACATGCTTCGCGTTAATTAATACAAGTTGTCTACTTCATGGGCTCAGATAATCCTACACATGAAGGAGTAGTGTTAAGAATATTGTCCCACATAAATAAACTAAAACCTAACAAGTTCACCTTACTCAATGGCAATTGATCATGCGACGGAAACCATACGTTTGAATTTCAGTACTAATGTGAATCAATTATATGTATGTGTGTGTTTCTTCAAATCCTTACCATTTTTCTCACAAAACACACTATTGTGATGAGCTGGAAAATACGACCATGACATGGTATGAATAAAGTTAAAACAATATAATGTCAAGGTGAAATAATGACATAAATAGACACGCGGTTGGACCACCACAAAGGACGAAATAGAAAACCAAAGAACACTTGAAAGCTCTCCCAACTTGCTTCAATGGTGGTGCCAACCCAGTTTAAAGCTACTCCTCCCCTGTCTTCCCATATTAGTGAAAGGTGGCCTCATCGCGCAAAGCTGTAAAGATGAAATGCAAGAAATCACGAAAGCAATAGCTCTCTCTTCAATATATATATATAAAAGCATGCATATCTGCAGAGATGTTGATGTTATGCATGGTTAGTTTGGGATTAATTGAATTATCATGCATGTATTCATTATAGACACGATTACGTAGAATGCTACATCAATTACATTTGTCTTCCCATCATATGCACTAATCACTGTGAAAGAGGGGTTTGTAAATCTAGATCGATTGATGTAAAGAGAGGATTCTGTTATGGATGGGTTTAGGTGAGACATGAACCAAATATTCAAATACTAGCATATTTCACTACAACTAGTGCCTGGCCCACACTTATTACCTAAATGATAAAAGTCTGGTCAACAAAGAAGTCAATAATAACCGTTGTAAACTTCTGTTGGTGTAAAGCCTCATTCATGAGGCTCAAAATGTAGAAACTAGTAAGGTACGATTAGAGGTTTTAGTCCAGCGGTCAGAATCGATATTAAAATGAACTAGCTAAAGGGATGAACGCAGTACTTAGGATAGAGCAAAAAATCAGGACAAGGATGTAGGTAGAGCACCTATCAGTGTGAAGTGGCAAAGGAATCTCTAAGCCAAGCCCAAGTCTATGAAATCATCATCATCATCCTCACACACTTGCAAAAAAAAAAAAAAAAGAAAAAAAAGAAAAGAAAACATGTGGTTCTTACTGAGCATACATGGGATGGCCCCAAAACATGTACCAACAGAGACCCTTCCTATTCATGAATTCCTCTCTGGAATATTCCCTCAGCCTGCGAAAACTCCAAAGGCAAAGACACAAATAGAAAGCACTCCAAAGGCAGAGACACAAATAGAAAGCTGCCACTAGAATTACAATCATTTACTTCCCAGTCTTTTTGAATTGGGCATATTTTTGGACAACGCAAGTCCTCTGGTAATGTCAATCCAATCATTCTTCTCTTTTACTTAATGTTTTTTATTTGGAAAAAAAAGAAAGAATGTTTCTAGTAAGCAACTAACTGAGATCAGTCCATTTGCTTGCAACATTAGTCTACATCTGCAACAAGCCTATTACATGGTCTTGAGATTGAAATGATGGTTATATGTGTGCGACACCCATAATTTTTATTTTCTTGGTGCCACAGTTCAGTAAGCTTCTAGCCAAGCTCACAGAGAATCAAATATTCGAAAATGAACAGTTAGAACGGCAATCGAATGAACAGTTTGAACACTTGTGATAATATTAATACTAATATTGGACATACTTAGGGAAGAGTCTAATTAAGCACTGCAATTATTTCACTGACACCCTCATTGTTTACATGAGAAAGAGCAGGGTACTTTCGACTAGTATATTCTACAAACTCTGATGCTGTATTTACTTAACGTATCGTTATCATATTATAGTCATCATTTCAGAATAGAGAGCAATTTCTATGCGCTCGACTGATGATGCTCCTTCCTAGATTCATTTCCACTCAGTATTGGCCATACATATAAATGAGTTCGTAAGCACCTACCCCATGTCAAATTAACCTTCTGCACGTCTCCTTCCCTCCCTCTCTAATTCCTTAATGATGAAGAATGGAGACTACGGCTCAGGCAATTGAAATCTATGGTCTAGAGAGGTGCCAGACTGTTGCAGCCAAAGCAGGCACTCCTATGTAATAAAACGCCCAATTGACTATTCGAAGGCCCTTTTCCTGCATTGGTCTACTCTGATATATGGGAATTCGATTGGTATCATATTGTACTGCAAGTCTTGACTGAAGCGGGAAGAGTTGCACGGTCAGATTGATAAATAATATGGGACTCAGCCCAACGATAAGGCAATGTATACTGGAGCCAGAAAGTGATTTGATCCTTGGGCTAATAGGCTTCATAAGCTCCCCAGGCAAGGTTTTAGTTGTAGCATTTGTGTATTAATCAGTGAGTTGTACATTCTAATTCTTGAATACAGAAGTCTTGAAAAAGAATTAAAGCCAAAGGATAAACAAATTAGAGATCTAGCAACACAAGGCTCTAGCACAGCCAACAGAGCTATTTTTGGAAAGAGGAGGAATGGAGGGGGGAATTGTAAAGGCGATGAAGCCTCAAACTCCACACTTTCATTGGGAATGAGTTGTTCAATGCTTCTAGGGAGGAGGGCCACTAGGTTTGGAGTGGATGAATGGATTCTTTAAAATGGACACGGGATGCGTTAACTCTGGAAAATATGTGACTTCTTCTTCTCAATTTTGTGACAAGCAAAAGCACGCATGAAAGCAAAGTGTCCTTTTGATGTCACTAATTATAATGAAAGCGAACACGTAGCTGCAGGGAAAATAAAATAAAAAGAGAAAAGAGGAAGCGATCAACAATTATTCTATGCCCATCAACACAAAAGTAGACAGATCTTCCATTGCTTAGACAATAATATGTAGGAATAGCTTAATGGCTTGGCAATCTATTCCTACCATACAAAGAGGAGAGAGCTGGGGTCCTTCAGCCTCCAATTATCGACTGACCAATTGAATTGCACAACACTATGGGCAATGCGGTTTGTAATCATTTGAAAGGAGAAAGCGAGAGAAAAGGGGTAGGGGGTTTAGATTCTCTAGGGGTAGTGCTGATTGATCTCCATGCTTTATGAGTGGAGAATCCCCTGACCGAGTAAAGCTTGAGAAGACTTTAAAAAAAAAAAAAAGATCACAAAAGTGAAGGTGACAGAGCTTCATCATGCTGCCAAAAATGCAATAAAAAGCTGTGTTTTTAGGGAGGAGAGAAGCAGCCTGTGGGGTTTCCTCACAAAAAATAGACTTGCAAAACATCATAAGAATGAAGACACATGCAAAAGCCTCACTCAGATTATCCATCTTTCCATTTTCCTTCTTCCAAAAATGATAGCAGCTTATAACTGTTCTATTGGCCACTTGGTTCATCTCTGACTTGGACTGCCTTGATTTTATCTGGCCACGCTAAAGAACTCCTGCATCAATTATTGCTGTTCCCAACTCTGCTCTGTAAAGATTCAACAAGTCTCCATACGCAATGACTTGCACTCGCTTGATGCTTCAAAAATGGCATCAAAGGAAAGGGATTGGAGGGGAGGGGAGTTGTGTACCTTAAGCCAGCTTGTCAAGGTGGAAATCAGGCTTAAAGCACTTTGAGGCTCCAAGTGCGAAGAGTTCCCCCATAGTGTCCGATGTTGGCTTTCTGAAATGCCCATTTTAGTTTTAACTGCTCATTTTATAATATTAGAATTCCATGAAAATGAGCTGTACCATATCTAATACCCCTAGATTCTTATTAAATTTTAAAAGAAAGTTATGAGAAAATTAATACTGAAAATAAATTGGTATGACGTTTAGATTGAACGAAGGATTGGAGTGATAAATTGATATAATCAAAAATTCAATAATACTTTAAGGATGAGAAAATATGATTGGAACCGAAGAAAGTTGACGTACAATATATAAATACTTATAAATATACGTAATTAATATATGTAAAAGTAAATATGCGGTATATTATATTATATTGTATTATTATATGTTAAGGTTTGTTTACTTAGTAAGTAAGGATGCAATACGTGAAAAAATAAAGACAAAGAAAAAGAAAGAGCAGAGGCGGTGCAGGGGAGATGGAAAAAAAAAATAATAATAATAAAGAAAAGTAAACTTAACTAATATCATATATTATGTTGTTGTTAACCTTACAGCAGCAGAAAAGAGAGTGAGACGGGAAGGCCGAGAGAGCACGAGGCGGGGAAAAAAAAAAAAGAAAAAGAAGAGAAGAAGAGAATAAAAAGGAAGAAAGTGAAGGAAGGAAATTTCAGTCGTGCCCACGCGCAACCTGATCAAGTTGAGGTAAGGGGGTTTATTCTCTTGTAGATCTATCCTTTGCGAAGAATTTAAATTCCTTTTGTTGGAATTTACTTATTTTCCTTGAATTCAGTTGAATCTATTTATATGTGATCCCTATTAGCTGTTTCAGGCATTATTTGGTATGCCTATATCAACTTGTTTATTCGGAGTGTAGTTGTATATATTATTTGAGCCTGAATTGTTGATTTGGCTATGAGTGGGAACAACCGTTTGAATCCACTGACCCAATTATTACTATTATAATTGTTTGAAATCCTATTCATTGATTTGAATGTTGTTGGACATATTTGGTGGATTCACTTGCCATGTGGGATGTATAATGTAACGATTTGAACCCATTGACTGAGATGAACAACCGCGAAGACGGGAATGGAAGACCCTATGCTTGGGTTAATGCATGCATGAGTCGTAATGGCTGGTTGACAGGCCACGATACGTTGGGTAGACCCTATGCTATTGTAATAGCATAAATGTTAGACTCCGTGTCTGGGTTTGAATGGACGCACAAGTTAATGACCCTTTAGGCCTCTCAGTACGAGTTGAATTGTGTTAAATTCTACCTGAATTTGTTGAATTTACATCTCTTTTTTTTTTTTGGAAACTCAGAACTCAACTCGAACGGTTGAATTTACATCTCTTGATCATACATTTCGTGGACTATCCCTTACTGAGTAATCTTTTGCACTCATCCGTGTTTGATCGAACCATTTTTAGGTAACTACGTTAAGTGGAACATCGACACGGGTATGGCGAAAGATAAAGGAAGGAAGGATTGCTTATAGTTGAGCTCTTAATTCATTATGTTTGGGACTCCTTTTATTGGGTGTAATTCCACTTTTATATTAATGTTAGTAGAGAACCTTATTCTGTGGATTTGTTTGGAAGAGTGGGCCCTTGTATACCTGTTCACTGTATGGAAGGTGCGGAGTGTCACACCATAAGGCATCAACATCTTTGAAACCCGAGCAATTTCATGCGATTGATCTTCACTAGTGCTAATGAAAAACTGGAGGCTACTACTACTAAAGAAGATAAATGAGATGATTCTGAGGTGCTGCTTACAGCATAACGGAAGATTCTGAATAAAGAATCCAGAATCAATTAGACGGATCAGGAACACTCTAATCATTTCAAGTACTGTGAATGTCTGGTACAAGGTTTGCCTCCCAAATGATAAGCACGGTTCAGCACGTACAAATGCAAACCAACCGAAAGTACGCATAAACGGCATACATTCTGCCTTGTATGCTATCACCATTCTCAGAATGCACAGAATTTGGTGAACACATGTCTGGGAAGATCAATTTACAATTGGAACACTGTTGTATCTGGTGCTGTCATACCAAGCAACTTGTTCTTAAGCTAAAACATTTGTGAAAGTTTATGAGCGGTTTGATTCAAGAACAGCAAACGATAGCTCATCGACGAATCTAATGAGTTCAGTGAGGACCCTCTCCTTTTTATACAATCAAAATAAGATCTAAACGGGAAAAAAGAAGAGGAAAAACTCTAATCAAACTAGGAAATTTCGACCACTACTCACACTGGTTTGGAGCTATCATGCACTTCTTTACTTGAAGAGGAGCACCAACGCTGAGTATTACTAACGAGGGCCAAGGCATTCCTTCTTCACATTCAACTTAACTATAGAACTTAGCATAAACTTATATAACAGCCATTAACGTTCAGAAGTAGTGACCAAAAAGGACATTAACCTTTTATGACTTGCTAGTGATCTGTGCAGCTCTTTGGTTGACTGGCTACAGAGAAATATTCTAAATAATAATTACAAAAATAATAACAGCATCTGAGGAAACATAAGAAAGCATCCCGCAATTCATCCATGCATTCGCCGGGTTTTTCATTTTCAGAAAACTAAAACAAACGAAACAGACGACGGATAGGCAACCAAAACTATGGCTGCACCAATAAACAGAACTAACGATCAACTGTCAGGTAAACTCACCCAGTTGGACATGCGACTGTCAATTTCTTAAGAGCCACAATTTCTTCATCCAATTTCAAAAGGGTTCCATTCTGTAGCCTCCAATGTCACAAGGTAGTACTTCAATATGTTAGCCGTCATTAATGTATTATTTGTGCAGGGTATCCTCCTCTCCTTCAAGTCGACAATTCATCTTAACTAAATTCATCAGTACTGATAAGCTGTTTAATGATCTGTACTCCTTTATCTCTGGAACAGTCCTACACCTACTCATAGTAAAAGCATTAGATACCCAGGCTGCTTCACTGAAGTTTTAATTTACTAGATAATTAACATTTCATTGGAAAATAACGTAAACCTTAGGATTACTTCTCAAATATACCTAAAAATAATCCATCTATGCAAGTAGAAGAACGTATGAAGTACCTTTTAATCTGATATGTTTCCACTAATTGTTCTGGCAATTAACGTTCATGGCTGACTTCGCTGCAAAACCCAAAATTTCCAACTCCTTTCGCTTCATTTCACCTCTTTCTCAGTCCCTTTCTCTCCTACTCTCCCTTTCTCTCTCTTTGTTCTCTCTCTCTCTCCGCTCTTGCCCCTCCAGGGCACAAAATGGACGGAAGTTATAAAATCAATAAAATGGGGCAATATTGGATGCTTCGTTAAGTTTAGCGGGGGAAATATAAAAATTGGAACTCTGATAAGAAATATCGGGATTTCACTGAAACTTCTAGAGGATCTTCTGTAATTTTTTCAAAATGCTATATTTAGCCCGAGAGGGTCAAAAGATAATTTATTTTTTATTTATTTGTTCTTGTTTGTGAGCCTTCCAAGAGATATGCACTGGCATCACCTTGTAAAGGAAAAGGTTACCCCTTAAACGGGATTACAAGAACCTGTCAAACAACCAATTACAAGAAAAGACAAAAAAAAGGAAGATATACAAATTTATTTTGATTCAACCCAGTGTAAGGCTATGTACAGTAGAGAGAAATTCTCACCAATATTATTATTAAGGTTTTGCTCAAAAATTGTCTCATATAGGAACAAGGAAAAAAACTACTTATATATACTCATAAATTAGGGCACCACAAATATTACTCATTTCAGCCACTATACGAAAGCCCCAAGCCCAAACATTTCATGACCTTGGCTTTGGGCCGAGTCATCGGGAAGCAGAACCCCAGAAAACATCTCTGTAGTGCACAAGTGTTAAAATAGAAACCAACCCCAACACCCTTGAATCACCCAAAACTTAAGAATTGTGAAAAAGTGGCGTGGGCTGTTATTTTTATTTTGTAAAAACAATGGCATTTCGCTGAACCCACAATTCTCTGGTTTTAGATGATTTAGGATGGTAGCATTGCTCCTTTGTAAGAACACTACATGTCTAAAAAGTGATGTCTCAGGGGGGAACATTTGTTTAATCTTAATAGCTGCTAATACTTAGCCAATATGTATATACATCATAAATTTCGTACCAATATGAATATAACGGATGATAGGAAAGTATCATGTGTAGATGATCTTGTTCCCGTTGCATGGATAGAACGAAATGGATCTCTAGCATTTTACTATAAAACTTAACTTCTTGCATTATGTAGATCAGTCGGGAGAAATTGGGATGAACAATAGAAGCAATCATCATTCTCAAGAGTTTTGGGTCGGCAACATATGCGATCAAGACAATAAATTATATCAGCTCGTTGACACGTGAATCGTCATACACCACTTGGTCATGAATTGAATGATGTAACTATGGATTTTCATTTACTGGCTTACACTCATTTAAACTATATGTTGATTGTCATAATATCCAAGCCATTAGTAACACTATCAAAATATACGGGAAAGTTGGTGCTCGTCGAGTCTTTACAACATTAAACCTTTTCGATTCTCACTTTTCAAGCTATTAGCCTTATTTATAACCAAGGAATATATATATATATATATTTTGGTGCCATATTCATATTAGCGAAAAATTCTAGAGGGCCCCTTGTGGTTTGGGTCATTTTTAAAGAGATCTCCTGTGATGTAAAAATTTTATTTATCACACACTTTGTACTTTCATTTTTATTTTTAATATACCCCTTCCATTCATTTGTTATCCAGTTCTGTTAAGTTGGTGGACATATGGCAAGCTATTAGATTAAATTTGAAAAATACTTGAAAAATGGAAAAAAAAAAGAAAAAGAAAAAGAAAATCTAAATAACAAGATAAGAAAGACAATGCTTGTTTTTCTGGAGGTGCATGTAAATATAATAATAGAATTAAAGTTTCATTTTGGAAAAAATGCACTAAAATCCCAATGTTCTCCTTCGAAATTTTCAATTCAGGCATAGATATTAAGATCCATGGCGATTGAAAATATCGGTAAAAGTTTTCTTATTTTGTTTTTCCAATTTGCAAGCATTTTTCAAAATTTTAATGTTATTTTAAATAATTTATATTTGAAATAATAATATGAGTAGGGAGTCTATTGAAAACAAAATAAAAATACAAGTAATGTAATAAATAAAATTTAAACCACGAGAAGCGTCTGAAAAAACAGTCCAAATCATGGTGGGTCTTTTAGAAATTTTCCATTCGTATTATGCTGAATCCTAGTCCCAATGTCGAGTCAGGGTGGAGGCAGTTACCGATCGACTCCATAGCTAGTGTCTTCAAAGCAGCTCGCTCCATTATAGTTTGCGTCGAGAAATTATTCAGCTTGGCAGTGATCAGTTGGCCTGGAAATTCCAAAATTGCGAAATCGAAAGTGACATCATTTGGACTTAAAAACAGCGGAGTCCGATGTTGTTTCATGTCATCTTTCCATAGCCATGGGAAGTGGGAATGCCACCACCCCCATCTCTCCAGTACTTCAGGAAGCAAAGTCAACTCCTGTTTGTCTGTATGTTAGTGTGTGTGTGTTTTTCATGTTCTCCAATCAACCACCGTTGACTCTCCTATCTTTGGCACCTCCATTTACCAAATCCAATACCGACCACTCTCCAAACTTCTAAAGCCTTTAATTTTCTTTATTAAACTGAGTTCAGCAGTGAAAGTATCACTCTGATTGACAGCAATTGTTCCCAAGAAAATTAATTCATTTGTCAACTTTGGACATGCAACCGACCTTCGACCACTAGCCATGAATTTCCCTCCCTTGATGAACGAAAATAAAGACTGTTTCGCGAATAAATCGTGACGGGATTAGATTGAGTTGATTCAACTTAGAATTTAAAACAGTCATATGGGTAACATAAATTTTATGTTATGGTTTAAATAGTTGCTTAGAGTATTAAGCCTTAAGTACTGAGCTTAGAATACTGCGTCTAACTAATATATATAGCATATATCTAGGATTTCTAAATCGATAGGCTCTAACCTGTAATTATGGTCCGCTCAATCCGGTCTAAGAATATTTAGGATCATATATATATATATATTAGGGTCTAAAATATCCTAAACATTTCATTCATTTCAAATCAAATAATTGCTCGAAAAATAATTATATCTTCTATTTAATTTTAGAAAAGGGAAATGTAATGATCTAAAATTATAAGTTGTAGTGATGCTTTTAAAAAGACATTATAATTTCCAATCATATTTGAATTTTTTTTTCCTGTTCGTTCAAGCAATTTCCAGATTATCCTATACAAGCACAACTTCTATTTAAGAAATTCAAAGTACATTAGTACCGTGTTATCCACTGAAAAGACAAAAAAATATTAAGACCAAAAAGAAACATTTATAGGATTCCTCAACATGACCTTATCTTTTGAAAAATTAAGGAGGGTGGTCCATGCTGAATGTGTAAGAACAGCAAAAGAATACATATAAATATATATATATATATATATATATATAAATAAAAAAAAACCCCTTTGACTCCGCCCGTGCATGAAAATATAATAGTAAATTCGTAATGCATGAAATTAATTACTAAACATACCACGTAATAAAGCTTATTAGTAAGCCATGATGACCTAATTTAGAAAGTGTGTGTATGAGGTTGAGTCCAGTTCATCAATAATGCTCACTTTTCAGATTTGGACATGTATATAAAAATGAATATGGCGGTGTTTGAATATATGAAGCGTACAGTAAGTCATATAATAAACTATGATTAATGTTCTGATCATGAACTTGACTCCTAATAATATATAAGTATAAGCCTTGTGGTTTGCACCGAAAGTGCAGTGAAAACTTGGAGTATGTTTCACAAAATGTATAATATAAGATTAACGCATTTAATATAAAATGTATGTGCTGTTTGGCCTATCACTTGCTCTTCAGCAGTTGAAGCAGGTACAGCTTCGTGGTAATTAAATTGGCTGCAAGTGGGTTAAACACGGAGTCAACACCAAGTCAATAAGGGCAAAATTTATTTCGGCCCGAGTTACTTAATGAGCGAGTTGGGTGAGCTTACTATTGTTATTTCATTTAGCATTCTTAAAATATGATCAATCAACATGTAACAAAAACTTTAAACGACAAAAAACGAACATAAAAATTCTTATCAAAAATAATAATTGGAATGATTGGGAGAGGTACGAGCTGCCAAGACGGATTATCAGCCAACATGAACAAGTCAATATATATAGGCGTAAATTACTTATCAATCACTTACCGAATTGTTTAACGGGCAGGTTGGCGGAACTAGTCCCAACCAATGACTTTAGGTGGCATTTTGATCATGTGATTGAAATATATATTATTAACAAAAATGTTGAGCCTTACATAATGCTTACATGGGATGGGTGTCACTATAGGTAATGTATAGTAGTTTACTATTACAACTATATTGTTTTTCGTATTAAAGTATGGAGAGTTTTAGGATGTTTTTGGTTTTAAGGTGCTGAGTAGCCCAGCCTTTGTGTTTTTACACACACACACACGCTTAATTTGCCAAAATCTAGGAATTCTATTTTGTAAACTAAATATCACCACCTTTCGGTGGAAAGAGACCCTTTTTTTTTTTTTTTTTCTTCTTTGGTGTTGAATGTTGGGACACAAAATACATAAATACATGATGATGCCTTGCGTGCTTAACACGCGGATGGTGTGTTCACGACGTGGGGCTTCACATGCACTGTTCCCATTTCTTCCCCCTTTTTTTTTTTTTTTTTTGGGTTTATGCTTTTGAAGTTATTTCTATCAAGATAATCGTATATATATATGAACGAGCACATAATATATAAGATCTGTTTTAAAAATAATTAAAATATCGTGAAGAAATAAAACTTACTAGTTTTAGTGAACTTACTTATGCATGCTTACTATTATCAAAAAGATGAAAGTTATAGCAACCAAAAATTTCATTCTAAATTTGTTAAATAATTTAGTTGTACTTGATAGAGCTTTGTTTAGGATCCACAATCTATATTCGGCAAAGCTGTTTTAAAGCAAAGTTTTAGCTCAAGTGATGTTGAGAGAGAAAATCTCAACACAAATGCTTTTAGCTTTTGGTAATCAAATTTTAAAATATACCTTTTGTACTGCTGGGTCATAGTATATATTAAATCTTAGTTTTTGTCTTGAGTTTCTTTGAATCCTAACCTCGCCCTTCTCTTGAAGCTACCATTAGATAAACTATGATTATTGAAAAATAACTTAATGATTTGCAACTTTTTATATTAATTGTGTCATTAGGGCCTCTTTTGCCTATTTGCGTTTCCACATTCATTGGAAAAAGGTCTGCACACATATAATCTGCCAAATAGGGATTCTGGGACTGAACTTACTTTATTTGGGCATTGAGTAAACTTAAATCCGTGTCACCCAACTTCTCTCTGTTTTTTTTTTTTTTTTTTTTTTGGGTCACGCAACTTCTCTTTTGGTCAAAGCAATCACGTTTAAGCGGCTGATTAGCATAATAATATGGTTAAATTTCCGATTATTAGAAGGAATGCAACCTCAAGTGTCTGTAAAGTCTGGTTTGGAGGAGAATGCGAGGGGAAGGAATAAGGAAATGAGTGGAGATGCTTCAATCTGCTTTTTTTTTTTTACGAATTGACGTCTCTGTCCATCTACTCCCCCTCCTCTCTCTCTCCCTCCCTCCCTCCCTCCCTGTAAATCCTCACTTTCCTTGATTTTTATTTTTATTTTCATTCTCCAAGTTATCCCATTCTCGCTCTTCCTAGCTTCCGGGTATCAGAAGTATGGGAAGAGCCAAAAACGGAAGCTTTTAGTGTAAATCACATAGCATTTTCGAAATGGTAAGTAACTCATATCTTGATTCTTCATTCTTGTGAGCCTTTTCCATGGTTCCCAGGTAATTTGGTAGTCACTTCTGTTCCTCTTTGTTTCTTTTTGCCTACTTTTCTTTGGACGATTTCTTGTTTAATTTGTACCTGTAATTATTTGGCTGTCTGTGTAAGAGAGAGAGAGAGAGGGGGGGCTAAGTTTCGAGAGGCTGAGATGGGTTGCCTTAGATCCAGGGAAACTCTAGTTTTAATTGAAAGGAGGTTCTATCTTTTAATGGGTTTCCTTGTGATTCTTGGGGCTTTTCCTTTCCCATGTTCTTTCTCATGACCCCTTTGCTAACTTCTCTTTCTTGCGTAAAGGGTTGCTTCTAATTTTACTTATTTTTTATTTTCCTGGATTTAAAGACTTCCTCTCGTGCTTTCTCTCTCACTGTAGTTGATGGAGGTAGATACAGAAGAGTCCAGAGAAGAGGAAGTTGATTAGACTTAGGGCAATAATAAACCATGTATTTAGGGTAAAAGGTTCCGCAAATGGAAGTTTGAATCCTTTGTTGTTCACCAGATCTGCCAACCATTTCTTTTTCATTGCCTTGTAGCTCATCTTCATGGTCTAATTACCGAGCTTCTGAGGCATGGAAAATGGTCTTTTGAGACCCACCTCTCACATTCCAAGATCATTCCTGATGATATTTGTAAAAGTTCACGAATTAGTTGAAAAAATGACTGTTGCAACTTTAGAGGGTAACTTTTTTTCCTACCCAGATAGGGATTTTGATGGAGGAGATGTCTCTGGCGGTTGCGATGCCATTTAGCCTAGGTAAGTCAAACTGTGAAAAGCTAACTATAGTACATCCCCATAAGCACATCAAGCGACTTAAGCTAATGGCAGATACAGAGGGTTTGTTGTCCGATTCTGCTACTGAGGTTTCTCCAGAGCCCATAGTTGATGATGGAGATGAAAAATGCAACTGTGGAGATTTAGAGAATGATCTTAGTATTATAGGTGTGTCAGTACCAGAAGAGAACTGCGAAGGAGGAGCTGCTTTGCTGGCTATGATCTCTGAAGGGAAAAGCAATTGGGTTGTGAATGATTCTGTAATCCTTGGAACCGAGGAAGATGATGATTCATTGTCAGTGGAGGGTGATAAAATTCTTGACAGCTCTTGTTCGCATTCTGTCACAAGTGAAGCCAGTAGCTTATGTGCTGAGGATTTCCTAGCTTTTGAGGCTATTCCTGAGATTGGAACGCAAAGTTCCGCTGATGTGGACAAAAGTCTTTGCAGTGGCAATATTGTAATTAAGACCAGCGATTCAGAGGAGTCTGTTGAGCAGACGATACTGAGTGATCCCCTTGCTGTCGAAACGATCCTTGAGGAGGTAGGGGAGGGATCTAACAAAGATGCATCTGCAGTTATTCAGTTGCTTCCACAGAAAGAGTTGACTGGATTAATTGGCCGCAGTGTTTTTGAGGCAAATAATGTGCCCCTTTGGGGAGTTACGTCCGTTTGTGGGAGGAGACCGGAGATGGAAGATGCAGTTGCTACTGTACCATCTTTTGTAAAAATCCCCGTTGGAATGCTAACTAGTGGTGGTCCTGTACTTGATGGCACAAGCCACCTGACTGCTCATTTCTATGGAGTTTATGATGGCCATGGAGGCTCTCAGGTATCATTTTCTGCCTTGTATCAGGTTTATTGATGAAAAATTACCTATTATTTTAAATTAAAATTTTCTTATAGAAAGTAATAAATATGGTCGAGTGCAATGGTAATAAATCCATCCAACCATTCATGTCGTGTGTTTCTAAAAGTAAACACCTTTCATGGAATTGCTCTCTTTTTCAGGTTGCAGACTTTTGCCGTGATCGTTTACACTTTGCTTTGGCGGAGGAGATAGAGGCTGTTGAAGAAGGTCTGAAAGCTGGAAGTATCAGGGATAATTGTCAAGAGCAGTGGGTGAAAGCACTCACTAATTGTTTTCTCAAAGTTGATGCTGAAATTGGGGGAGAATCGAATCTTGAACCAGTTGTGCCGGAAACAGTTGGTTCTACTGCTGTTGTCGCCATCATCTGTTCGTCCCATATCATAGTGGCCAACTGCGGAGACTCGAGGGCAGTTCTTTTTCGTGGAAAAGAAGCAATGGCGTTGTCAGTGGATCATAAAGTAAGAGAGCTGTAGCTTTATTGTCATATAGTGCATGACTGGTTATGAGAAACTAACATCATTTCCTTTTACCTTCGTTCTAAACTGTATATTATCTCAGCCAAACCGAGAAGATGAATATGCAAGGATTGAACAAGCAGGAGGCAAGGTCATTCAATGGAATGGGCATCGTGTCTTTGGTGTTCTGGCAATGTCTAGATCCATTGGTACGTAAATCTTCATCATTGCCCTATTTTCATGTTATAGGGTTTTAGTGACCAAAATTTGGAAAAGAATTCAGTCATGATATCATCATCAGGGATATCTCTGTGTCAACAGAGTTGTCATTGGCATGATGTCACTTTCTCTTTAGGCAAACGACTCACATTGTGCTAAATCAGTCTCTGGTCTCCTTGATCACTGTCAGGGTTCCTCCTCAAAACCAATTGGTAGTGAGGGGAATGACCCAACATATACTTCAAGTCTCATAATAACAGGTCCCAGACTAATGTGGGATTCTCAACAGTCCTCACGTGCAAGCTCAACTTGGGGTCTGAACATGCACAATAAAATACAGATGGGGGCAAACACAGATGAGCCTTAATGGGTCATGCAGTGGAATCGGGTTCTGATACCATGTCAAGGTTCCACCTCAAAACCAATTGGCAATGAAGGGAGTGACCCAACAGATACTTCAAGCCCCAGAATAACAGGCCCCAAAACAATGTGGGATTCTCAACAATAACCTACTCAGCTATCACACTATGTCCACTAAATGATTTTACTTGTAGCTTGCTTATATGAGATGAATATTAAAATTACATAAAAGGAAGTAAAGGTGGATATGAGCTGATGAATCTCCAGTTAAACATTAGAAATGTTAAAACAAATGGATCAGCTAAAAGGCACAAATATATGAATCTCTTCTTTCTTGTTAAGCCTCTGTTTTCATGGTAACAAAATTATAAATTCATAAGGATGCTTTATCTGTTTTTTGGTGTATAAATTTTGCAGTGCTAGTTAGTTTTCCTTCTGGGCATAATACTGTTAATATATTGAAGACTTCATCCAGATGAAAGTAGGCCACACAATCAAGTGTTTTAACATTTTACTACTAGATGCTGGGTGCTTGGTTCCTAATCTAAGAGGGTAAACTGGAGAATTGTGATTGCTTAAGCAAACTCGGCTCTTTAACTGAATGCACCATATCCTCTATGTCATGCATGCATATGGAGATCTTCAGAATTGTTATGTTCCCAAAATGTTTTCACTATGGCTCCACTACATTTTTAGTGGGTCCATATGCATAATTTCACTGCGTATGTTTAAAGTAAATGTTTGGATTTCTTGTTATGGTGTTGCTCTGATTTTAGCAGCCTGTCAAAATGCGTTCCCAATTGAGGCATCATTATAGAAACAGTATCGACCAGTGGGCATTCATTTAATTGTTCATTCTAGACCTATATGAACAAGTTCACAGTTACCGTTTACTTAAACATTAGAGGGTTTGATTGCAAATAAAAGTTCATGTCATACACATTTCGTGTACATTTTATATAAAGCTTCACTTTCCTCAATCTCACGCACACATGGCTTATACCTTTCTCCTGACTTTCAAGCACCATCTACGCCAGAAGAAGTTGGGTGGACGAAATTGGAGAAAAGAGAACAAAATTTGAGTTTTTTTCATTTGTTGCAACACCTTTAATGGAGAGAACAAGAAAGAATGGAGAGGAACAGAGATTAAAAAAAAGAAAAGAAAAAGAATAAAGATGGGAGGTTCGAGCCTCTATAGTTTATGAAGGAAACCGAGAGAAATAAAATAAAATAAAAGTTGAGCTTTTTGTTCTCTTCCGTTACTCCATTTCCATCTGAATAAAGCGTTAGTATCTGCTCTCTTAGACAAGCGTGTTTTCTACCTTGCAAAAGAATTGCATATTAACTCGTGCAGGATTCTCAGTATTTTGGTTTCATGGTGAGTGATGTTTTTCGCATGCATAATGAAATTTTGTTTCTCCTTTTGGCCATATTACTCTTACTATTCATTACCGAAATTTCAAAATTTGTGTGAGCAGCATGAAAAGCTCATTCTTCTTGCCAACCTTGCTCTCTGATGCAGGTGACAGATATTTAAAACCTTGGATTATTCCAGATCCAGAAGTGATGTTCATTCCCAGAACAAGAGAAGATGAGTGCTTGATTATAGCCAGTGATGGTCTATGGGATGTCATGACAAATGAAGAGGTATGCGATATGGCTCGGAGACGGATACTTGTCTGGCACAAAAAGTACGGCCCTACGCTTCCCTCGGAAAGGGGTGAGGGAATCGATCCCGCAGCTCAAGCAGCAGCTGAGTTCCTTTCAAACCGTGCTCTCCAAAAAGGAAGCAAGGATAATACAAGTGTGATTGTGGTGGATTTGAAAGCTCAAAGGAAGTTTAAGAGCAAGACATGACTGGTTGCCCGACCCTCCTTCGTTTGTCATTTGTACAATGGGAAAAGTGTCCATAGTGTGCCATAGTAGCGATTTACCTAGTGTAGCACCCAAAACGACCTTTTTTTGGTTAAAAAATTCTCATATTAAAAGAGCTTCCCTCCTTTTTTATGAAATGACGTGGTCTTGGGTTGCTACGCCTGCGAATTCCTAGCATGGCACGCTATATTTACCATCCCCTTGTACAATATGAAACTTCCTAGAGGCCAGTATAGTTTCGCCCGTCTCTTTTTAACATGGGCTCGTGGCTTCAGGGGAGGAAGATCGCGTACGTATGATGATATGATTCGCTCCATTCTTGGAGCTCTTTGTCGTGCTAAGCCTTTTCGTACGGTTCGTGGACTTCCTGGATTTGTACATGTTTTAGATGGTCCTAAGAATGACAGAAGAGTAGGGTTAGGAGGTGATGAGAGTGGGGTTGGATGGCATTCTGAAAGATGTAGCTGGGGGGGCTATTGTATTTGTTATGCCTCAAAGTTGAAGGGGCCTTGGGGTATATTTCTTCATACTATTATTTCAAAAGAATTAGAACACTTGGAAGATAGCTTGTGATTTGTGATCATATTGATGTACCTTTATTTTTTATAACTCTTTCCTGTTAAAACTCTAGTGGTATTGTACTCATTGAAGATTGCAATTATTTTTCTAATTTTTAATGCCTTATTTATTGTTTATTTGAAGTGCATTAGCCAAAATTATTGGTGATGGCCACAGGTTGGGGTAATGCAATTTGACTGTTTGCAATAGCAGATTAGTAAAAGAAGAAAAAAGGACAAGAACGCTTGCAGTTATTGCAATGTGACTCTTAAGCGGTTGTTGTGGTATGACTCTTAACATCAACATAAGGGCGGAGTTTGTTTGAAAATATCACATATAAGTATTCAGTATTGCTTCATGATGTGATGTTTCTGAAAAACGGGACTTAAAACTTGTAGATGGAGGGATGAGAATGTAAAATTTTGAGTAGGCTGAATTACGCACATGAAATAGAAGATTCAAGTTGCCCTTATAAATGAATGAATTAATAAAATTATAGTACATACAATAATAATTTATAAAAAAAATAAAATATTTATAATAAAGGTTTGATAGTACTAGTTTTAGAATTTCATTACTATGTTATATAATTTTTTTAGTTAGTATATGTTTAAATTAAATTATTCATTCTTTGACATTTAATTTTATTCAAAATTAATTTTCTTATCATATAAATAATTTGCTATGTTTCAAGCTAGGAGTATTTCTATTTTATTTCTGGAATAAAAAGGTATTAGTGGCAAATGTGTTATGATAATAGTCATATTCTCGAAATATAGTTTTTTATACCAAACGTGATGATATCACATTCAAGAGAATTGATCCTTGGAATCTAGGTTTCTATTCCAAACATAATTAAGAATGTCATATTTCAAGAATCCTGCTCTAGGAAATGTGACGCAGAATGAAAATGAGGCCTAGAAGATGGACGAAAATGAATATTTTGTTTATTTATCTCATCATCATCTCGTCACATCATTTAATTAAATAAAATATATTTTAAAAAAAGTTTAATACCAAATCAGCGACAAACGGTTCGTGGGAGGCACAATACCAGGTTAAAATATAAACAGGAAAATAAAAAAAGAAAAAAAAAAACCACATTACATCCCATTATTATAAAAGCAAGAAAATCATATCTCATTGTTATAATGCCAAAGGGCCATTTGGTTCATATTTAAACAGGAAAATAATAAGAAAATCCCCATTATATCCCGTTATTATAAAAGTAAGAAAATCATATCTCACTATTATAATGTTAAAGGGCCATTGGGTTCAAATTTTTTTTAAATTTACATAATTAACTTTTAAAAAACTTCTTTTTCTCCTAAATAATTTTTAAAAATTAATTCAAAATAGGAGACCAACAAAATTCAAAAAATTCAGAATTCAAAATTCAAGTTTAACGAGCTTTTCAAAATTTATTTTAAAATCATTCCGTAAATTTAATATCACAAAAATTTGATTTTTTTAAAAATATAAGTCATACCAATTAAAATGTTCAACGAGAGCGTGTGAATGAGGTTTTAGTTACATTTAATCACCCAGTGAAAATAAAGTCATATCTAATCGAATGAAAAACGATTTCAAGACCGAGACGGAACACATGTTCTCTATTTCCCACCAAACCTCTGCGTTTCCATGGCAGAAGAGAGAGAGGGTCGTCGAACGGGAACCCGCCAAGACGATCCGTTTGTGGAGAGAAAACGGGCTTGAAGACAACGGTGACGCCGCCGTTTCCTTCTTGGTTCTTGTTTGGATTTCAGAATCTGACCCTAATGAATTCAAATCATGTTTTTGAGCTTCTTCTGGTAAGACTAAGCCCTCTGGAGTTTTCTTAGGGTTTACTCCGTTTGTCTTCTACTTTTGATGTTTATAAGTTGGTTTCCTTTGTATCTCTTTCCAAAACTGAATCGCTACTTGGATTCAGCGGATTGAAGATTTGTCAATTTATATATATATATATATTCTTTTTATGAAATGTGATGTCGTCCAAAGTCAAGAATGGGTATGATAGGGTTGGAGACTCGAGGAGTGGGGAGTTGTTGTTGCGTGATATCGAGGCAATAAGCAAAGCCCTTTATTTGGACAAAACCCCTTCAAGGGGATTACCTCAATCCACTGGGAAAACCACCCATTTCCAAGATGTGAGATCGATCTCGAAATCCACGGTTTTGGAGGAACAATCTTCGCGTAGGGGAAGGAAGTCATCGATATGGAATTGGAAACCCTTAAAGGCTCTGACCCATATTCGGAATCGTCGATTCAACTGTTGTTTCTTTCTCCATGTCCATTCGATTCAGGGGTTGCCACCAAGTTTCAAAAATTTTGAACTACGCGTGCATTGGAAGAGAAAGGAGGAGCTGCAAACATGCCCGTCTAGGGTCTGTCACGGTGCGGCTGAGTTTGAAGAGACTTTGATGCATCGATGTGCTGTGTATGGGAGCAGGAGTGGCCCTCGCCAGACGGCAAAATACGAGGCCAAGCATTTCTTGCTCTATACTTCTGTAGTTGAGGCTCCTGGCCTTGATATTGGGAGGCATTCGATTGATCTTACAGAGTTTCTTCCACCTACTTTTGAGGAACTAGAGGAGGACAAGAGGCTGGGGAAGTGGGCTACCAGTTTTAAGCTCTCAGGCAAGGCTACAGGAGCAGTTCTCAATGTTAGTTTTGGTTTCTTGGTAACTGGTGATAATTTGATTCATCTAACTAGTAATCTAAATGTTCCTGAGCTTTTAAATTCAAGTCAAAATAGGCTTAGCTCAGTAAGAACTGGGGAGAGATCCAGTTCCAATGGCGGCAGTGCTACTGTTAGGAAGATCGGTAACACCTCCAGCGTTCCAAACTGTTGGTCCCATGTCTCACCGCCACCTGTAGTTATGCCAAATTCAGGGTTTGGCCTCTCGAAATCCATAGGTTTTTTGTATGAGAAACTTGATGAAAGGACGGCGAATTGTGCAGCTAAATTTGATTTAGTACACGAGGATGTGAAATCCATCAAAGCAAAAGCTTGCCCATCGTCTGAGTCTGGAAAGGAGTTTGTTAAAGACGACTGTGATGATATTGAGTTTGTGATAATCGATCGGGGGATAGAGTTGCCTACAAAGGAGCACTTGAAATCAGAAGAAAGTGCTGCTCAGACTTTCTGTTTTGCAGCGGATCATGCGGCAAAGCATTGTTCAAAGGATGAGATATACAAGAATCAACGTGATGATGTCGTGGTGGGGAATAATGAACACATGTATGAATCATCCATGGAAGAACTAGATCCAACCAGTCACGACTTGGATTTACTCCCAGCAGCAATAAGTGACTTCCTTGAGCAAGAAAACCCTAAATGTGATTATGAAACTAGCAGGATTATGAGATCTTCTAGCTTGGATGTTGTTACAGAATCTGTGGCCTGTGATTTCTTAAACATGCTTGAGGAAGAGCATTTTGAGCCCGAGTCTCCGAGGGAGTGCCTGTTGAAACAGTTTGAAAATGATATTGCAGCTTTTGGGATGTCCATTTTGGGGCTTGATGACGAGGGAGAGAGCTCAGAGTCCGGCTCTCCCAGAGGATCCAAGAGGGAGGAGTTTTCAGAGTATTTTGATTTTTCACCTGCTGCTGTTGGAACTGCAATGGAGGGTTTCGATTTTCCACCGGTTATTGAAGTTGCGAAGGCGGAGCACAAGGGAGTGCATCCATCTTTAAGAAGCAAAAGGAGCGTCAAAGTACTTGAAGACTTGGAGCCCAAGTCTTTCAGGCAGGACTGGAGTTTGAAAACGGAAGCTTTCGAAAACTCTGCTCGTTTCACCTCCGGTGGATTTGGAAGTCCGATATACCTCCCGCCCGAGGAGTTACATGGATCACCACCTCAAGGATAAACCATGGCTCCATTTGCAAAAACAGCTTAGAATGGTGAGAGTTTGAAAACTTCTCGTCTTGTTGTGCAAGCTGTGGCAGCTGTTCTGGGATTATCGCGTGCAGGGTTAGCCAGATGAGTAAGTTGATTCGTTTGAAAGGTGCTCAGTGGAAAGAGTTTGCATGGAGGAGCATTGGAAGCAGTCCCTCGGAAGGAGCCGTCTGGAACGTTCGTGAGTTGGGTCCTCCCTAGAACCATGGTAACCATATGTATCAAGGTCGATAGACCGCCAGCTGGGTTTTGAGCTCCAGCTGTTCTCTGTGGAAGGGTTTTGAGAATTCAGTGTGGTAAGTTTTTGATATATACATATATGTAAGAAAAAAGAAATTAATAATTATGGATAGAGGTCGTCTCCTACGGAGACATTTTATATTACTCTGAGATGGACAAAGCAACGAAAAGCGCATGTTGAACTTTCCATACGGAAATCACAAAAGCATCAAACTCGAAACAAACATCAGAGCACGATACAATGCATTCGACAAACACACCGATCACAAAAGAAAACAAAACCCTAGCAATTTCCATCGGCCAGGTGGAAACGAGGGGGGGAACACACAGAAACAGCAAGACGATCAACCCCTCTCAGACGATCTTAACCTCGATAGTCTTCGGCTTCTTGGGCTCCGGCGGCGGCAACTTCTCCACCGTCACGGTGAGCACGCCGTCCTGACAAGCAGCGCAGACCTTCTCTGTATCCGCATTCTCCGGCAACGCGAATTTCCTCATGAATTTCCCGATCCTCCGCTCCATCCTCACGTACTTCGCCCCGTCCTTCTCCTCCTCGGGGCGCTTCCGCTCGCCGCTGATGACCAGGGCGTTCCCGTCCTCAATCTGAACCCTAATTTCGCCGCTCTTGAGCCCCGGCATGTCGACGACGAAGGTGTAGGAGCTCGGGTACTCCATGACGTCGGCCGGCGTAGCCGCCATGGCCTCGGCGTCGCGGACGTAGGTCCGGGTGGGGCCGTTGGAGGAGGGCTGCTTGTCGGAGCCTTCGTGGAGGATGTGGTGGAGAGCGGCGAACAGAGGCGCATCGAAGCCCGTGATCCTCATGTCCATTGTAGTCGATCTTAGCTTTTCCAGAGAGTGAGATTAATAGGGGTTTTTGAAGATTTCGGTTTTGGATGATCGGAGGGAGAGGGAGGTGAAGGGGCTTTTATAGGGAAGTGGAATGGAAGCTTCTGGAACGAGCTATGGCGGGGGATTCGGGAGTTTCGAGGAGCTTCTGCAACTTTCTTGACTACTCTAGAAGAAACAGGGTAAGGGTGCGTCCACGGCATCATTCGAGCAGTTGGAAATTTAAAATAATAATAATTATAATAATAAGATTGGTATTTTGATTTTCATTTAATTTAGTAAGATTTAGAAAATTGATCTGAAAATTCAAGAAAATTGCACGACTCCCAATCACTTCTTTGAGCATTAATCGACCGATCTTTCTTTTTTTTCTTTTGCAGGAAATTTTAACCGACCAGTTTTTGGTTGACGGGATGAAATAAATAAGAGAATAGTCATGTAATATAAATATTATATTACATGTAAAGAGTAATGTGTTTATGGATTATAAGTGAAATGACTATTTTCACGAATTACGAAGGAAATTAATGATGAATAACTATTACTAGATGTGGTAATTTGGGCGAGTTTAGTGATTATGGGTGGATTAAATGCTGATCATAGATCAACATGGGTGTCAATGGTGAATCAAAACTATTTGCGGGTCATATGACGAGTAGATCGGGAGGTTGATAGGTCAATGACTCACATTTTGGGTGAAACTTTTATTTCTTTTAGTATGTTCGTAAATCTATGGTTTAATATTCATTCCATTCTTATCCCATTGCAAATCAAGTGAGTGATAATGGACACTAAAATATATCATGAGTGTTTTACTCTAGTTTAACTCTTGGGTATAAGAGTTTGACTCGGACCTCGCAATTGACCTTACGAGACCTGGCTTGAATGATTCAAGTTCGTATGAGATAAGATTAAAAGGTCTCGGTTTACGTCGGGCCTCAATTATACAACTCTCATACGAACCCATCTGGTATAAACAAGCTTTAGGGTTTATATAGGGTCCGATTTAAATAGCCAATAAGTAGTGGTAATTCGAGTTAAACTCGATATTTAGAAAGGACTAATGAAAGTTATCCTCACAGGTGGGTTTGGCCTGCTGATCGCATAAGCCAGTTTGACTATAAATAATGAAAGCGGATAAAAGCATGAATTTGACCGATAAGGGTGTTTTCATTTGAAAATGATTTATCTAATATTTGTAAATTAATTAATTAAAATGTCAATGATGGGCTTGGTTTTTATTGGGCCTGGGATTATCAGACTCAGATATTGAATAAAATTCGGCCCAAACTCAACTCATATATGACTGATCCATATTTTTAGATATCACGTATTGAAAAATATAATGTCGATTGAAAATATGAAATCATGCGAAGCAACCGAGGGATCATTATTTGAAACTCATTAAAAAAATGAGATTAAAAAAAAAGTTAAAAAATGTTTAGATTATCTTATCATGATTTTCAAAACCTACTCTACTGCAGCTCCTATATAAAATAGGAAGGGAAAAAAAATCCATGGGCTTAAACAGAAGTGATGTGGATGAATTAAAAATGTAACAGTAAAGTGAGTCACCACTGAAACTAAGTTAAAATAAGAAGCATGACGCACGAGAATTATTAATATATTGTATAATTTATATTTGTTTATGCACAAAATCTATTGGCTTGAGCCAACCGAATTCACTCCCACAGTTATGAACCCCATCCGCTCCGGTGTGCTTCTCACTGTTCAACAACCTTTAAAACCCTCAATCCCCTGAACTCATCATCCCCAGACCCCAAAGCCTCACTCAAATTCATAATCTCTGTTATATGGGGAGAAATTAAGAGCACCCACAAATCGAATTTTTTCCATTTTAGCGTACGCGAGAATCCACTGCGGTTCCTTCAAAATCAGGAAGAAGATGAGTCTCAGGGCGGCGGAGGATGCACCGGGCGGCGGCGAAGATTCGTATTCCGGCGGACGTGGACTGGGAGATGCTCGACAAGTCGAAGTTTTTCCTCCTCGGCTCCGCTCTGTTCTCTGGCGTCTCCGCCGCGCTGTACCCCGTCGTCGTCCTCAAGACGCGGCAGCAAGTCTCACAGTTCCAGATCTCGTGCACCCGAACCGCCCTCAACCTTGTCCGTCACGAGGGGCTCCGGGCGTTCTACGGCGGCTTCGGGACCTCGCTGGTGGGCACCATCCCCGCCCGCGCGCTCTACATGGCGGCGCTCGAGGTCACCAAGAGCAACGTCGGAGCCGCCGCCGTCCGGTTGGGGCTCTCCGACACCACCGCCGCCGCATCCGCCAATGCAGCCGCGGGGCTCAGCTCCGCCGTGGCGGCGCAGCTCGTGTGGACCCCGATCGACGTCGTGAGCCAGCGCCTCATGGTCCAAGGAGGCGGCGGCGGGAGAAGCAATCGCGTCGTCTCGAACCCCAATTCGTACAAATACAGAGGCGGAATTGACGCGTTCCAGAAGATCCTGCGCGCGGACGGAATCAGGGGACTGTACAGAGGGTTCGGGATCTCGATCTTCACCTACGCCCCCTCCAATGCCGTCTGGTGGGCTTCTTACTCCTTGGCCCACAAGTTCATGTGGGCCCGCATCGCCCAAAAACACCGCGGCTGCGGAAATGGTGGTCCTGCGGCGGCGGTCGAGTCCTCATCTGCGGCGGCGGTGGTGGCGGTGCAAGGGGTGAGCGCGGCAATGGCGAGCAGCATGTCGGCGTTGATCACGATGCCGTTGGACACGATCAAGACGAGAATGCAGGTTCTGGGAGGAGGGGATCAGAGGAGGCGAGGGATCGTGGGGGAGACGGTGAGGAATTTGGTGAGAGAAGGTGGGATCGGAGCTTGTTACAGAGGATTGGGGCCGAGGTGGGTCTCAATGTCCATGTCTGCGGCCACCATGATCACTACTTATGAGTACCTCAAACGCTTGTCTACTAAGAACTAATCCATTTCCCCCCACTCTGTTCATATAGAAGGCTTTTTTTGTTTTTCTTTCTTTTTTATTATAATTGTGTATGCTAATTTTTGGAAAATTGAGAGATTCATACACAGTTGTTCGAGGTTGGATTCTTGAAAATATTGTGTGATTCATTTTGGACTATATAAAATTTGATACTTGATACTGATGAGCTTGAGATTGAAAGAGGCTTATGAACAATCCAAGATGCAGGTTAAAGCTCCACCAAGAATGTTTTTATTTTTTTTCTTTTTTGTTTAAAAAGGAGAAGATAAGAATCTGGGTACGGAAATTTAGGGTTAGAGATAGGGTTTGATATATCAATAAGCATTGAGTTCGATAAATCTTTGCATAAACGATGGCCGAACACAGGGAAATTGCAAGCAAAACCCTAATATTTATTTAGGATAATCATCATCCTTAAATTTTGATAATTTAATTTTAAATAATCTCGATCATCTATTTTGGCCACGTATAGCAATAACTTCCTCGTGTCAAGCCTGTAAGTTGACGTCGGCTTATAAATTATGATAACCTTTTTGATTCTGCCAATATGAAAATTGGGACCCTGCAGCGACAAAAAGCTAGAAGAATTCTCTCTTTTCACATGGAAGGAAGAATATTGAAATGTATTAGGAAGGAAATATATTAAAATTTTAGTACGTTATTTCGATCATAAGCTTATAATTTACTTTAAAATGTATTAAAATTGATTAAGGAGGAAAACTAGAGTGAGAGATGGAGGGAGGGACTGCATCGGATCTCGATCCACTTTTTCATACTGCTTTAAAAAAAGAATAGTATTATATGTACATCGTTCACATCAAAAGAAGTTATGTGGTAGAATATGTGTAGTTTTGTTTTGTTATTTGACTAAAATATCACTGAAAAATGGTAACATATATTCTGTCACGTTACATTTTCGATGTAAAAATTATGTAAAGAATATATATATATATAGTGTTCCGTTTGTACAAATTAATGAAAGCAGTGGGTCTGATCGTCTTGTGGCATGACAAGAAGGTGCCAAGGTCCCACGCATTTGGCCTCTTTTGCAGCAAAAATAGATGGAGACAAATAGATTCCCCGTCTCGTAACAGGGAGCTCTAGTTAGGGACAAGGGGTGAGGCCAACTAGTGGCCCATCCATTGGACGACAAAGCTGAGCCAATGGTTAGTGACTTAGAACCACACAAAACCAAGGGCTAACAAATGGTGCATTATCTGTGGACCCTATCTTGTCTATGTCCCAACCCTATCCAGTATTCATCATACTAGGGACGAGCCTCAACGTTATCCCTCATTCCTCATGAACCCATCAAGTACCCTGTGGAACATTTGAACCATGATCCTTGACCTAGTTGTCAACCACACCTTTCGCAAAGTCTCGCACACAGCTGTTACTCACTCATGCTGCTGTTGCTGTGTTGCTCTCCTTCAACCCATGAAAAGAAAAAGAAAACAATCGAATGCTTCAAACACAGAAAAAATCACAAGATGTAAACATAGAATGTTGAGATGCAGAAACAAGATGTACATGTATTTCTTTATTTCTTAGTTTAATCACAGATTTGACGAATTTAGCCTCGAGGATATTTCACAATTCTTTCGGGAAAAAATCAAAGCCCCCAGACACATAGGGAAATGAATGATAGTTACACTTAGCAATGCCAGTATGTATCACCAAACTACTGATGATAAAAAAAAAAATAAAAAGTAGATTAAGAAACTAAGAGGGACCCTAAATAGAATTCATTGGGGAGCTCCTGCATAAATATCATTCATTTTTACTCTAAGCCTGACGATTCCATCTCGAGCACACCCCCTTACTTCTGGATCTGATGAATTTAAGCTTGCCTTAAGAATTTCCATTTTCCTCTCAATGCTTTTAATCTGTTTCCACAAAAGAAACACCCGCAATAATCAAAATATCAGTCATCCGCGGTATACAATAAAGATGATATTATATCCTACCTTGGATAATTGAATATCATCAAGAGTCTGGTCCCAAAATTACATCGTTTTGATAGAAGTTTTTAGAAAGCGGGTCACATTTATAAAAATTTTAGCAAAACAACGTATAGTTTCGGAACTTGATGTCGGGTAAGTAGTAGAGTCCAGGCTAAGATTCTCCAAGCTCATAAAGAAATATGCAAGTAGAGAGGGAGAGAGACCTTTCTATGAGGCCATCTATAGATCCCATTTTTCCGGCATATCTTCTTGACAACAGTAGGGCATACGCCCACTTTCTTGGCTGCCTCTTCTATGGGTACATTGAAGTACTTCTCCACATCTCTCATCGTCAAATTTGCTGCTCTCTCCCTCTGCACAACTTTTTCATTGCAATCAAAATGATTGAATAAGTTCTCGAACAATTAGCATAAATCGAAAACCAAACAGAGCATATCCTTTTCCGGCTAATGTTATAATCCTCAAACCTAAAAAACACACAAAAGGAAATACAAAATTGCAAGTGAGATGTTGGGAGGAGTAACTACAACCTGCGAATGCAAGATAAGTCTTGGGCACTTTCTCCTGTTCATTTGCTTGAAATTCTTCTGCAAAAATGAATAACATAAGATTGCTGGAAATGATTAATATCTCTAATGCCATGTTTGGATTGTGAAATGGAAAGGAATAGTTGCTTCCCATGGGTAATGACTGATATGGTAATTTCCAACTGAATTGAAATAAGGTTTGAATAGGAATAATACTATTCCAAGTTACAAAGTGAACCAAATGTTGTCATTGTAATTCTTTATGAATAGATGATAATGAATGAAGTAACTATTATCAAGAATCAAATGCAACGAAAGTCCTAAAACTCCTATATGCCATAACTATGCAAGTGCAAGAGCAAGTTGGAGAAAGTTCCAAAACCTGCCGTCCGTGAAAGATCAAGATCAATGGGAGATGTCTGCAAATATTCATCCACATTGAAATCGTCATCACAGTCCAATCCTGTGCACAGAGCTTCATAGAAGATCTGTAGAGGATCTTGCAGCATAACATATCCGGCTTGCTTGCGTTCCTCGCAGTACTGTGACAAGAACTTCTTGACATTGTCCATGCTTTCCTTGCAGAAACTGTTACAAGTATTTTAAAAGTCATTCAATTTTGCTCTTCAATGTTTAAAACCAAAGTTTATTCTAATTTAATGCAATGGATACAACTTCTGACAAAAATCAACAACAATATTTTTTAGGGTGAATCGAATGAGAAAGGGTCTTGAGAAATGTACTCGAACGTTCGGTACTCTCCAGTTTGCCGATTCTCGAGAATAGCATGACATATTATACCCAATCTCCCATGAACCTCAAGCTTCGTAGCATGATTGCCTGCCACAGGAAAACAACAAATTGGTAAACACGCAATTTGTCAAACACATGGACTGCAATGTGTAAATGATGGGGCTAGAATAAATTTTCCATGAATATTCTTTATCAATGAGAGAAGGAAGACTAATTTAATACATATAGCATGAATGAATGTACCATTCGTATGAATAATTTCTCGGAGTACTTGGCAGAAACTGCAACCAAACGGAACCGGTGCGTGGGGCGAAGGTTGCACAGGGATTTGCATTACGTTCTCAAAACCCGAATTCGAATGGGTCTGAAGGGGAATCCCTCCTCCTTCCTCAATATTGTTTCCCAAAGGACCCGCTTCCGAATTTCCGACCCAAATAAGCGGATCTTGGGGAGGGTCGAATTCCCCCACGGTGCCGCCATCTGCAGATTGATGATGATGAACAGGGAGCGACGGCGGAGACGGAGGGGGTTCCGCAATCATGGCCTCCCCACAAGGGAAATTCAAATTATCGTTGTCACCGCGGTAGTCGATGCAGTTGTCGAAATAGGAAGAGTCGTCAAATGGGTCGAATAGGGGGAGAGTACTGTGACCGTCCCCAAACTCCGCCATGGAAGAGGGTTTAAAGACTCCGTTATTTAAGATTTCAGAGACTGGTGTTCGGCGGTGGTTGTGGCGGCGGACCAAGCGGCGGCGCCGCCACAGAATAATTCTTCCCTAAGATCGCTCAAGCACTTTGAATTTGTGTGCTTGAGAGACTGGGAAAAAATGAGAGTGTTTTTTTCCTTGCGAACTGAGAAAAGGAAGAAGAGGGCGGGAGTCAGTTTATGACCGTTGGGGACGCGACGGTTGGGTTTTTTTGAATCGAGTGAGGGGAGATGATGACGATGATACTGTGTGGGTCTTCTTTATTTCTCTCTTCTCACCTTTATATTATAGAAAAATAGATAAATTTTAGTTTCACTGAAATTTCAAGGAGAGTTTGTGCAATTAAGTTTTCCTCCCATGGATTGTTAAAAATCTTTGATGACCACTCAAAAAATATATAAAATGGGCGATTTGATGAAATTTTTTATAAAATTTTCAAATTATTAGTCAAAGTCAGAGTCATTTCGAAAATTCGGTAAATTTCAGAACTTCCTAAATTTAGCCGTAAGTTTTAAATCTTAACGAACTGAACTGAACTGAACCTTCATACTTAATAAAAATATTTAATCTGACTCTCTATTATGAAAGAAAGGGATTTAAGTCTTCAATACGTTTTCTCCGGACTTTAGCCTCTTCTATAACCAGAAAAAGAAAACTTTTATTTAAAACAATAAAGAATAAAGTTAAAAGGAACTTTAAAATCATACTAGCGTGCCATATTTAATAAGACATGGCTTTTCTTTGGTCAAGCCCTCAAATGATGGGCTTCTCTAAGTCTTGGGCTCATTTCTGATGCGGCCCGAATGCGCTCTCCAATGGTCTCATGGGCCTCAAACATCTTCAATGAATTTCATCGGCTTCTGAGTTCAATTCTGAAGATAAATTTATGGATTCTCCTATTATTCTGAATAATATTAATGTTAATTTTGATTTGATAAAGTAGAGACTCGACCAATGCAAGAGGTCTCAAGACCAAGGTTCGAAAATGGAGGCCAACACTCGTATTAAAGATTCATAAAAATATAGCTAAATTGTCCTTTTTGTTTTTTCGAGTCGAAATCTTCAATCCTTCAAGATTTACAAGTCAAATTCATAGACACTAATGGTAACTTTGAGTCAATCAAGTGATTTAGGGCAAGTTTGAGAGCTTTTTTTTTTTTTTTTTTTTCTAACTTTCATATTGAAGAAGTAAGTGTTTGCCTTAATTTCAGAAAAGCTCAACATTACTTTCCGAAAACTTTAAATATACTTTTTAGAGAAGTTAAAAAGCTTTTTTTCTTACCCCCTTTTAACTAAGTTGGTATAAATTAATGATTAAGTCCTAAGAAGGTTTGACACCAGGGGGGGGGGGGTAAATTTGATCTTTTTGATGAGAGGCTCCCAAGATAAATTTTTATAATTAAAGGTGAAATCTGAAGGCTCCTCAATTAAATACCCATGATGAAATTCCAATTTTCGATGCCAACTCTCAACATCTTCTTTCTCTTTGTGGATACGCCTTTCAATTTGGAAAATAGTTTCAACCAGTTTTGAATTCAAAATGGTCAAAGTGCATTAATAAAGCATACCATGTTCCCTATTCTGGCAACAAAGGCAGTAAAAGATGTGTTTCCCACGTTAAATGTTTTTATTTTTGTCTAATTTATGTGTATTTAGTTTTTACATACTTTTTTTTTAAATAGAAAGAGTGAAGAAATACCATAAATGGCCAGAATAATAATAATGTCATAGTTGTTTAAATGAGTAACAAAAGTTATGGCTTTGCCAAATCAATGCGTTTAACAAAACTGAAGCTTCCCGGTCCTTTTATTACCTTCCAATATTCGCTCCCATACATTAATTTTGGAGGGAAAAGTGTTGAGTGCGCTACGTAATTATCTAAGTTTACAAAATGACTCGTTATGTGCATGAAAAAAATTAGGAGACATCACAATTTTCATACAATCTTGATGTGGGTCATCATTTATATTGCGAACTATCAAGAGATCTGATACATTATATCTGTTTTGAATATTTAGACCCTATGCACCTTGGTTTATGCATAACAGAATTATTTAAAAGTTGGCATGTCCTCTTCCTCATTCAATTCGTACGGTTGAAATTTATAAAATAGGTAATTTACCTAGTACGTGTTTGGTTACCACTCAAGACTAAGTCTTGAGGGTCGCAAAATCATGCTGCAATGGCGTATTTGCCCGTCACAAAACTCAATTTGAAAAACTAAAATTGATTCTCAAAACTAAGTTTTGCAAATGTAGGGGAGGGTGCATATGCAATGTTGGAGATATTGTTTCCTTTCCTTGACGTATGATACATCGAATATAGGGTTTCCCTTTCGTGTAGCTAGGGTTTCCTTTCTCTATATTTTACTGTTTTACCTTTTATGGGAAAGCTATGTTATTCTTTCAATATACTCAATACACTTTAATAGTATTCTTCTCTGATTCTAACATGTAAAACCATGGTTTTTACCATATTAGTTTAACCAAATGCCTAATTTTAACCCAAGCAGCCAAGCACGCATTTTCTACCCTAGTTTTGTAAAACTTAGTTTTTGAGCGTAAACTTAATTTTGAACTCAATTTTATCTAAACCGGCCCTTAATATAGTTGCCCTTTAGATTCATTAAGCCCTTAATTATATACTATTATTTTTATTATTATTTCGTTCTTTTAAGACGGTGTGGGTTAATCCTCTATCATTTTCTCATTAAGGTTGATGGGGGCAGGGGTCCGAAGGTTTTGAGCTATAAACAAAGACAGGATATTTTATTTGCTTAAAGTATTTGTAGAATATTTTTTTTGGGGAAAGCTAAATTAATAAAATTTAATTTTCCAGAAAAATAAATTAAAGAAAAACAGGCTACTCTTGGACTGCCCTAGCTTTTCAACATATCCGTCCATAGAATTGATGCATGTCACCAAAAATTGTGCATCAATTTTTAACTATGGAACAATTTCCCCACACTGGTATTGAAAATTTACCCGTAATTATAGCTCTTTAATTGCAAAGATTAATCAAATGTTTAATTGCCTTTTTGGATAAAATTTCCTTACAGTTTTAAAGTTGGTGATCAATTATTTAATTCCGTAAATTCTGAATTGTCCCTTATGTATAGTTCACTGAATTTCATAAAATGTGTTGATTAGGCGACATTAAACAAAAATTGTCCGAATGTTGTTTTAATAATGAGTGCTCTAAGAATGTTGAGTGAGTATTTACTAATACTATAAATTTATTTAATTGAGTGCATTAAAATTTAGAAAAATTAAAGTATCAAATGAATTGGATTTAAGGATATGAGAATTTATTTTTAGTTATTGGCGGTTCAAATTTGAAAAGTTTCCCAAGGTAGGTGCATGGACAAACTTTTTCTAATATAAGTTTAAGTTTTCAAATTAAGAATTTACTGGACTCGAACTTATATTAGAAAATTTTATCTTTACATTTATTTTGAGAATATATATATATTTAAGTATTAGATTTTATTTTAATCCCGAACTGGAACCGCTGTATAAAATTCTCCCCGTTCTTCCATATCCCTCCACTCTCATCATTCTCCTTTCATCACTCCATCCCTCTCTCTCTCTAGAATCTTTGAAAGTGTTGCAGAAGGAAATGTACGGAGAGAAATCACGACGAAGTGATAGATTCCTTACGAGAACCGAGAAATCCATCCTTCTCTTCCACCATTCTCGATGAAATCTACCGTTCGATCGACGAAGACGAGGCGGAGCGCACAAAATCGAGCCTACACTGGGATACTAAGGTGAAGAAACTCGGCAATAGCGGTGGGAAAGCTTCGCACAGGACCTCCGCGATCGATCAGGCCTGGATTGAGAGGAAGAAGCCCAGGGATCAGGTAACGGTGGATCACCGGAGTTGGCATTGTTCGCTGGAGTTGGAGAGAAAGGCGGAGCGTCGGGATCGCGGTTCTTCGTTCTACACTTCGTCTTCGAGCTCCTCCGACTGTAGTTTTGGAGGATTTTCTTCTTCTGAGGCGGAATCGGCTCCCTATTTCGATTCGTCGAAGCTGAGGGCTGTTCGCACGTCCGAATCGGCTAGGCCGGAGGGCAGAGGAAGAGTCACAGAGAAGGCCCCGTTTTGCCAACAGAGGGAATCGAGGAGCAAGGTCCACGGTGATTACTGCCAGAATTCCGATCGAAGAGTGAAGGGATCGAAGACGGATGAGTTTTTCTTGGATTTGAAATCCCGCGCCGCGAAGATCTACAAGGATTTGAGAAGGGCGAAACAGCCGCTCTCGCCGGGGTCTCGCCTCGCCGCCTTCCTCAGTTCACTCGTCACGGCGCGGAACATGATGAGGAAGAAGGTTAAGAGCGCGCCATCGTCATCACCGTCGACTGGAGACAGCCGCGAGCCGATCACCGATCGAGAATTTTGCTCCCCGCAGGATTCGAATCGCTCCTCCGCGTCGTCGTCGTTGTCGTCAATGTCGCCGAGATCGTGCCTGAGAAAGGGGTCGCGGTCTTCAAAGTCGGCGAGACTGGACAACTGTGTCAAAAAATCGGTGACGTTCGCCGCCGTTAGCGTTGTCATTGACGAGGACTGTAGGCCTTGCGGCCACAAGCGATTGAACGTAGAGGGTCCGATGGCGACCGATGGAACAGGCTTGACGAGTCTGAGATCGGCGCTGAACGACCGAGAGGAGTTCAGATCCAAATATCTGGAGACGAGTCTGCGAGCGCGGGATATTTTCAAGAATCTTCATCAAATCCAGAGCAAGAATGAACCGATCAAGAGCGAAATTGGCAACATGGAGGACGATGACGACGGCGACTATGATTCATCCAGCGACTCCAGTTCGGATCTGTTCGAGCTCGATCACCTCGCTCTCGTCGGAAAAGGTAGGTACTGCGATGAACTTCCTGTTTACGAAACCACCCGTCTCGATACTAATCGTTGGTTCCATTGCTAATTGGCCCTTTTAAACTTAATTTCCCCTCAAAATATGATCAACAAAAAGGTTTTTTTAAAAGAAAATTGTGATTATTGAGAATTGGGTGATAATCCAAAAATATTTCATATGCACAGTAAGTTAAACCCATGCCATGATTGATGGTGGTGCAGAATTCTTATCAACCGTCAAACTGAATTAATTTTTTTTTTTTGTACAATTCTTTGGATCAACTCTTTAATTTTGTAGCATGTAATGAATGGAGTAATGCACTAATTTTCATTGTTTCCCTCCTTTTTTCTTGCTTTCGTATTAATATTCATATATTAAGGGTAATTAATTAGTGCAGCAACAGAAGCCCAAGTCATGATAGTTCTTCACGAACACTCGATTCAAACGTAGCTCAGCCTGCTAAGTGCATTGAAAAGAGAAGAAGCCAACCATGCGCCTCGTCTTTATTCCTTAGAACTAATAATAACCTACATATAGATAGAATTGATGAAAGCAATCCTCCCCAGTCAAATCTCAAGTTGACCCTAAATGATTAGAAGGATTAAAGAAGGAACTACATTTGTTTAATCATGATGTGCAGGAGTTAAGTTTAGCAAACTCGTATTGAATCCATGTATTTGTTAATCATCATAGATGGAGTTGAGCTTTATGGTTGGATTAGGTCCGTCAAAGATTTTTTGTTGTATAAAAATATCTATTGTAATGATTAGTGGGACGCAAAAGTCAGCTAGGATCATTCTTCTAATCACCCCTTTTTGAGATCCGTACGATAGGTGTAGTGCGAGTTAGTCGAGGCATGCCAAGGAGTGATGGTAATAGTAAAATGAGGAAAATTAGGAATTACACATAAATTACATATAGTTCAATATTCTGTTATTATTTGGAAAACTTAATACGATGTTGTTTCAGATTTTGTTTTGTTAGTAAAAGTTAGTGCTGCCCTGTACATTGAGTTAATAATCAAAATTGGTTCCTCACTTTAACACCTTCGCACCTGGGAAATATACTCTGTAGTCTGTATGCTTAAAATCCTGACCTTTTAATTAAGTTCTAAACTTATTAAATCTATGGAGAATTAAAATTCTTAAAATATTACAGTGTTTACAAAAATAGTATGTTTAAAACTTCTATAGCCTCATTAGAGAACTTAGCACGGTTCCTCAAGTTTTTTTCCTTTCCCCTATATGAATTCAACAAAAAAGGAAAAAGAAAAAATTATATGATCCGGCTCCATATATATGCATCCGTAAGAGAGGAAGAACGAAGCTTTACCATAACCACGGAGATCAGGACTAAAGTGAGCTCGCAAAGGTCGATTAGCGTCTACTTGATCCATGGAGAGTTGAGAAATGAGTAAGCATAAACAGAAAGAGAAATCTAATTGTGGACAACATTTTCTTGAAAATATCTCTGAGATAATTTACTTTCGACAGACTACATTTGTTCTTTGTTGTTGACTTGGCTCCCTTTTGTAGACCCAGTTTATCAATCAACTAGTTAATTTATGCATGTGAAGTGCAGTAGACTCTTGATTTTATATATATATATATATATATATGCTATTCTCTCGCCTTTTTGAAAAATTTGCAGCTGCATGTTACTTTGAGCTCTTTTTATTTACTTGCTCTCTTCTATTAGGCCAAGTAGGTCCATGTTGCTCATGCACGTTCTAGAATTTGACGTTATTAAAAGTCACGTGCATAAAATTCAGTACACATATTCTTTGTTCTCAATTGGTTGTGTATGGCTGGATTACATGGTCGACCTATTTCTCCTGCATTTCTACATTTTTGTGAGGCTAATGAAAATTTGAAGTAAATTTTCATTAAACAACTTCAAAAAGCAAATTTTCTTTTTCTAAAAAGCCAAAAACAACTTTTCATAAGCCCATCCTAAACTTAGCCCTAAATCGAAAAAGAATTCATTAGTAAATATGCAAGTTTACCCAAATTATTTGGATTCAAGTTTAATCAAGAAAAAAAGTTCAATTTCAAAACTTATTTTAATGACTATATCCACGAAACATCTTCATTCTGGTGGTTCTATACTTTTGTAATCAAACGGCTTAAGATACAGTGCCTCTACGATATGAACTAATCTACAAAATTCATATTTATTTTCAATATTCAAGCCTCAATACTAAATTCTATCAAACACCACCTTCACTCGCTCTTTTAAGTTAGTGGTAGAATTTCTCGTTTGAAAATAAGTTTTCCAATAAATAGATTCCCTCGGGTGACCATGTGAAACCATTGATTTATTAATTACTTTTACAAGGCAACTTGTGTATTGAGAGCTTGAAAATCCTTAGGTCGCAACCCCTATTCAAAATAAATTAAAAATGCCAAAGACTTTAAGTAAATAAACAGCAAAAGCTACCCTTTAATGATCTCAGTGTCTGGAAAAGTAAAACTTCATTTTAATTTTACTCCAAATTTTGGTTTTCAAAAATTTTCTTAGATTCTATGCTTGGAGAGGGGGAAGCAACCAATCATGAGGACAGGAAGATAACATGTTTGGGGGTTTTGGGAGGAGAGGGGGGGGGGCGCGCAGCGGGCACCATATTAGAAGGCATTATGCCTCTACAACCTCAACAGTGGTCGTCACAACTGGAGGGACATATACTCTTCTTCCTAGGGCTGGTGCATTGTCACCAGATCAGGCAATGGAGTTTTGTGGCCCTGCTTCCCCTGCGGGTCCCAGTTGAGCATGATCTTAACTTTGATTCCGAGCACACCCTGTTATGGCAATTTTAAGGAACCCAACCATTAGTATTCTTATAAACTTCAGTTCTAAAAGAAAAGCACAGTGAGAACCATGAATGAAGATGCATGAGTTTGCGTGCATGTAACGCATATATATTTCAGGAAATCAGTTATGTTCGCAACAATGCAAAGGGTGTATGTATCCATTTTGCGGAATTAAAGACTGCCACTGAGCTCCATCTTTCCAGATAGTCGATGCCACCATGTGCTTTTAGAGTGAGATATCCAGACTTCTTGTGTTTGCATTCAGTTACTAGTAGTTAACCTCAAATCGACTACCTATCATTATTTGCAGCCCACCCTTTGGAGAGGGAATGCAATTCCTGATAGAAATGGATTTGGCCGTGTAAGATTTACCAGCTATACAAGATTATTAGTCAAGCGGAATAAGAGTTTTTGGTATACCATCCTATTATAAAAACCAAACATTTCTTCAAGATCACCAGAATCAGACGGTCACCATATGACGGACAAGAAGTGAACCTGTCTAAGGAGGACATGCTCCACAGCTGAGTCAATATACTCGTTGACAGGTTGACCAGAGGAAATCATGTACCCATCCTTAAATTTCATTGACTTGGCACGCTGCGCCTGAAGCTTCCCACTCACAATAACCTGCACAAAGGAGAAAATAACTTTCATAATTAAAGAGAAGACAAAATAAAAACGTAGTGCACCTCACATCCCTTTGCTCCACGTTCCACAATAAATCTCAGTACAACATAGAAAGCCTTACAAAGATGTGAAAGTTCATAATATTAACACAAAAAGAGTTGAGGAACACGTGTATAAAATCATAAATTTTAATCATCATACAAAAACTACATACTCATGTGGAGTATCAATAGGGGGCCGACGATCAAAAGGCGATCTGAAAATAGAAAAAAGGACTACCTTGGTAATAATAAAAATACATCCGTGGACAAATGAAAGGAGAACTGTGCATGTCCTTGATGCTTCCGAGTGAAAGAAGTGTAACCCAGAGGAAGACAGTGGTGATACAAGATTAAGAATTCGAAACTAATGACACACATATCTCCTAATTTACCAATCTTTCACATATTTAAACCTACTATTTGCCTTTGGCATTTCAGTTATCAGAGATTGCCACAATTTAATAACTATGAAAGCCGATTAATGAAGAATAGATTGCAAAAAGACAAATTATCATGGAATAAAAAGGATTTGAATGTTGGAGAATATTCCAAATTCTATACACTTGAAAGCAGAGCACAAGAAGCCTGACAAACTCCATGATGAGAGCATTAATTCGGTACCCCCAGGATTCATATGGAAGATACCACCCCTCAATTAACGCTATGGCATAAAAAAGGACACCAATGTTAGAGAACATTCCAAACTCCAAGCACTTGAAAGCAGAGCACAAGAAGCCTGATAGACTCCATTAAAACATTGATGTGAGCATTGATTTGGTGCCCCCATGATTCATACATAGCAAATCAAGGAGTAAAAAAATGCTCAAAAAAATCAAAAAGAAGGTAGAGATCTTTATGTCATTAAGGTTTTCTTTAACTTATGTTGACAATGGAGACTGGCATACTCTTGCATTCTATATTTCTAGCAGATGCCCATCTCACATGAACGTACCCTGGGGCACAAGGCTGCAAAGTGGCCAAACTTTCCCTTTCCTTTTGGCAAGGTGATTTGTTTTGAATCCAAACCCGAGACAATGACAGTGACCTCCTAGTCGCATAGGAGAAACCTTGCCAATGATGACCCTCAATATCATGTCTTGTTCGATAAAGCAAATGATGGGTCAATATTAAATTTATATCAATTGAATGGCTTGTTCCACATGCAAAGCAATATGATATTATGTGAGAATCAGCAGAATTTTCCAACCTTGCTTCCATCAAAAGGGAAACTAACATTATTTCCAGAGATTGTAGCAAGGATGGATTACCAAATATTGTCATCCTCAGACACGAGATTGGCGTTCATATCTGACCAAGTCGCTGTAAAGATGACTTCCTCAAGTAATCGACTGTCAGCCACCACTAACACTATAGGAACATAATGGAACCTAGAGGATATAGCGTGTAGAGAAGCAGAATAAAGGAACAGATGATGATGTAAATTAAATCTACTCAACTATGGCTTAAACAGTCAAGGAAACAAACAAGTGAGCACACTAAAGCTTAAAGGGCATATTAAAACAAGTATCACAGAGAATAACAATGTATGTAAGACAAATAAATAAATAAATAAAGCAAGCCATATCTCAACTATCAATGACAATAAGACAGGCCTCTGCTATTAACAAGCCACATGTATTGAATTACCTGCGGACAGCAAGTCCTCCGAGCAGTTTGTACCGCAAAGACTCTGCCTGTGCAATGGCACAGAGACATCTGTTGTTAACTTTCTCCGCACACTGTTTTCAGGAAACTTGAACCTCTTCTGAACAAGAGATGTAAGCTCCCTAATCCTTCGACCTTTCTCTCCTGACAAAAATAACGTAAATAAGTTGGCAGAAAAACAAAAAAATGGAGTTACGTTTGAAACTTTCAGACCTTCGGATCAAAATAAAAACTTCTGCAATACAAAACCATTCACTTTTCATTGTTTCATTCATAAAAGTTATCTAATTGTAACCCTCCTCCCAGAAATTTTTTTCCATGGCACAGCTTTGATTGAAATATGAATTACATGTAAAATATCTCAGATGTCATGTCCTTGTTTGTTGCCAATACATTCCAAGCATATTGAGTGTTGCAAGAGTGTGGGATTTATTACGCAATTGGATCAAAGCTCAGACTTTTCTTACCCTATTTGGACCCCTCTTTTTTTCTTTTTTCTTTTTTTTTGTTGCTTTTTTCCCCTTAAGCTTCTAGAAACATAAAAAAGAGTACCCGAATCACAGCAAGTGCGACTAACCAAGAACGTTCTGGGTACGAGTGGCCCTAATGATGATCTCAGTACGCACCGGAGTAACCCTAACCTCAACGCCAGAGTACCCATCCTCTGCAAGCTCTCCGGTCAGAACCTCATTGAGCTCCGCAAAGAAGACTCCGTCAGCTACAGACTGTCAATCGAAAAAACAAACCCTAAATTGAACAGATCAAAACCCCAGGAAGAATAAATAAAAATCAATAATGAATAAAAGGCACACTTTCTTCTGCTTAAGATTTTAGAACCAAATGGGAGAAGAGGGGATGGTGGGAGAAGAATTGAAATAGAGAGAGACCTTTCGCTTTTGGTTCATCTGAGTCGCCGTGGCTGAGAAGACTCCGCCGTGCTACCCGCGAAACCCAACTGCTCCAGAGGGAGGGGGAAAAAGTTAGACTCAGGTGAATCTAAACGCTGTCGTTTTACTGTATGCCACTAAAGAGACCTAAATCGACGTAGCCGTTTTAAATATTTATATTTATATTTATATCTATATCTATATCTATATCTATATCTATACTATTATAAAGCTAAAGAATCTTTTAATTCCATCAATCAAAATTAATTTAAAATTTAAAATTAAAATTTTTACAATTCTTTTAAGTACATACTAATTCTTTTTTTTTTTTTACAATTTTATATTTAATCTTTTATATTTTAGTAAAAAAGTCATCGAGCACATTAGATAACGAGAGGCTCATACATAGCAAAGTAAAAAAATTGACATATTGTCTCTTTTTTTCATGCTCATTCAAATTGTAACTGTTAAAATTTATATAATTGAATCTTAAAAAATTACATAAAATAACCTAATAATAAAAATGCCTTCAAAAATTGAGAAAATGAGTAAGTTTGAAAAGAAAGAAAAGTGGCTTGAATGAAATAAGTTATAATACTGTTAATAACTTGGAATAAAATAGTAAATTAGTCTTATAAGTTTTACTTTATTTTATTTATTTCTAACTCAGAGATAAGATAAAGAAAAATTAAACGCATAAACTCTTAAACAAAAGATAATGAAGCTATATTACATTTCATCCATTTCTTTTTTTATTTAAAAGTTCAAATTATTTCTATCTTATTTTTTTGGTGGTTGTTCCGTACTTGTCCCTCCATAATTTAATGAATGTTTAAAACCTTAAAATTTTAAGATTGAGTGAAATAACAAAGAAGTCTACTAAATTTCATTCAACTAAACAATGTTTAGGGCAATCATCTTACGCATGAAACAATTGTAAAAAGGTTATCATAATATGAATATTTTATAACTTTTGATCCCTAAGATGGGCGTCCAAAAATCTTAAAATTGTATGGAAATCGATAGAATATATTGCTTATTGCCTATTCAATTTATATGGTAAAAAGTTATAAATTTTTAATATGTAAAAAGTTATTTACTGAGAAAGCAGAGGACAAACACTAAATGATGGAAGGATTCGGATCCAAGCATTGACTTGGGTTTGGGCATCCTGCTCTATCAGTTTTATAGTATGCGCCTAATACAATGCCACTTCAAAACACACTTTAGAAAGGGTTGAGATACCCTAAAAAAAATCAACGTAACATCTTATATGGCAATTTCACAATTTTTAAAATTTTACACATTTCCTGAATTTATTGTGCTGACCCTACCCTTCATTTTTCTTCCTTTATGCGATATTTTTTAGTTTCTTTCATTTTTTCTAATTTTAAATATTTCAATTTTGGGCCACATAGAAAGCTCAATGGGCCCACCATTACGAGACTGGATCCGGGCCTCGTTTTATTGGGCCTTACTCTTTAGGGCTTTTATACTATCTCCTTCTCAATCCTGTTCACCAGTGAGAATCGAAACCCTAAAAAACCGATCTCCCCATCGTCTCCCTTTCTACACTTATTTCGTTGAGGTTCGATTGAGTATTCAGGTGAACATTAAATTACAGGTACGCATGTTCAATTCCCTGTTGTTCAATTTGTACTGAATTTATCACCTAGTCTGCATGTTTAAGATATTGAGTCACAAAAGGCATAATATTTGAGTGTAGGACTTCTGATTTGTGTTCTCTGTTGTTCTTCTTGTCAATTCAATTGCCCCCATAATCTGAACGTGAATCAACACATATTCTATGGGGTTTTAGTTTCATGTTGCAACCTCCAACTTGGAGTAATGCTTTCTGTTATGTATTGATTTAGAAACATAGGGCATAATAAATGCCCAACATTCAGGCAACTATGGAGCAAGATCAGCCGCGGCCGATGTTGCAGATATACCCTGCTGTTAATAATGGAGTCTCGCCTTTCTGGAGAGGTCTGTCTCTCTTTCTATTTCATCCCTTTCTCTCTCTCTCTCTCCCCTAATGGGAATGGTCCAATCTAAAGTTTTATTGTACATTGGCAGAGAAGTATGAAAGAGATGCTAGGAAGTACTGGGATATCTTTTACAAGCATCACCAAGGCAAAGTAATTTTTTTCTTCTAATGATTGTCTTTATCAATTTGGCATTTTTGCTGCCTATATTTGCCGTGTTAGACCTTAGTTGTTACTAGATAAATGCTTACCTTTACAGCTAGTGGCATTGGCTCTGGTTTAATCTCTCTGTATCATATCTCTCTCTAAATGTCAGTTTTTTAAAGATCGGCACTACTTGGATAAGGAATGGGGCTGCTACTTCTCCGTGAGTCCAGATTGATAGCTAAAATTATTTATTGTTTTGTCTGTAAATCCAAGTAATCCTTGAAATGATTTCCGAAGACTTATGTACGAAATGCATGATTTTATTATTTTACTTTTTTTATTTTGTCAATTTCAGGGAGCTGGTAAAAAAGTCTTGCTAGAGGTAAATCTTGAATCCTGGCCCATGTCAAACTTTGTCAGCTTTGTCCTAGCTGTTTGGAACTCTGTATTTAAAATAAAATAAAATAAAAAAAAAAAAACTGGATTCTTACATGTGCTTTCCCAAATTCGTTGCATATGAATCCAGGGCATGTATGCTCATTTGCTTTCTTTCCCACTTTCTATTGGTGCCAAATTTTATGTTTCTGCTCGCACCCCTCAGCACCCCTTTTGCCCTCTTGAATGGTACTCTCTTATTTTGGGCTTGCAGTTTAAAGAACTGTAAAGTTTTATTATTTTGTGAGACTTGTGTGTTATTGGCTTGTTTTTTTAGCAATCAGTGGGATTTGGGTTACTCGAGCATAAGATAAGGCACAGCTTCAGTAAAGTGTTGTTCAGTCTAGTCTTTCTGTTTCAATCAGGGAATGTGTGCCCAATTATATTTTTCAGTCATTCATGCCCTGAGGACTTTAGGCTATGAATTTCTTGTGCCAAACCTTGGTGTATTTTTAGTTTCATTTTTGTTGTTCAGAGATATATTGATCAATTCCATCCATCTTTTAAAAAAGTCGGGGTATTAGTTTGCTACTTAATGGTTTAATGATAACTGTTGTGTTCAATCAGGTTGGCTGTGGAGCTGGAAACACCATCTTTCCACTAATTGCTACCTATCCAGATATCTTTGTTCATGCATGTGATTTCTCAGCTCGTGCCATAGATTTGGTCAAGGTTTGATTTTGTCTTCTGTATTTCTTTATCATTTGGAAAGGATAAACAGTCTTTGGTCCACGCATTTTAGCTCATACTATATGGTACTAGTATAACAAAAATTTGATGTGTTTAAATTATTGAATTACATGATGTCAGACAAGTTTTTGAGGAAGCCTTACAACGAGGATCAATCTCTGGATAATCATCCCAATCTGTTTTACTTATTTAGCAAGTGTTCTGAAAAGTGTTAGACGGACCTAGTGCTGAATCTACTGCCCAGTGCCTAGGCCGCCTAGGTAGTTAGGCGCCCTATGTGGGTTTTTTGTAATTTTTTTTAACTAGTAGTTTTGTGCAACTATTTTGATAAATTCATTAAATATTATTAAAGTAGCATAATGAAATGCAACAAAATTATATAAATAATATTCTTTCACAACTTACATTAATAATATCCTTTCAAGTATGGCTCCATGCAACAACAGATTTGCGATTGTAATTTCAACCGCCTAGGGGAGTGCTTTCCTCCTTGTTGGGGTCTAGGCGGCTGCCTAGACTGATTTCTAGAACTCTTTATTTAGCTTTTTCCTTGTCTTTTATAGAATCTGCCAGGCAGAAACATTATAATGTTGTTGCATAAGATAGCTATATGAATATTCTCTTTATTTAAAATGTCGTCGTATCCTATTTTGGCTAACTGGGCGACCCTCACTTTGATCTATCAGGGTTTGATTCCTGAGGCCACCCGTCATTAATTTACTTGCCTCCGCGTGCGGCAGAAAAACATTATCAAGAAAGAGTTGGATTGCGAGCTCAAATGATGTAGATCTAAGCCCCTGTAGCCTGGACTAAGTGGTAGAGGGTAGCATTAGAAGTAAGAGATCACAGATTTAGAACTCTTGAAGCATCATACAGCCAATGATGTTGACATAGCTACTTCTGTGGAAATAATCTCGTTTGTATAGGAGAAAGAATTGGTCCAAATTGAAAACTGTGAGCAGCCAACCCTAGTATGAGAGGACTGGCTGGTAGGACATGATGCCATATTTGTGTATATTTCCTAGTAACATCTGTTTCTTTGCTCATTGCAGATGCACAAAGACTTCACTGACACCCGAGTGGAAGCATTTGTCTGCGATCTGACAATTGATGACCTGGGCGAGCATATTTTTCCATCTTCCATTGACATTGTAACCATGGTATATGAGTGGAAGTTATGATTTTCAAAGTTTGCATTAGCTTAACGGAAATTGTTTTCCTTCCTATCCATGATAATAATTGTTCCGGTCCCAGCTCAAATGACTAATTATTGTTTTTATGCTTGTAGCACTTGTTATTAAGTTAACCGGCTGACCTGTTAAGCAGATTTTTGTGTTATCTGCAGTGTCACCTGAGAAGATGGCTTTAGTTTTGCAGAATATTAAAAAGGTTCTGAAGGTAAGAAATAATTGAATTTTCATGTCGGTTCCTATTTGTTTTCCATATTTCTAGTTTAACTCATCAAATAGTCCATCTGTTCTTTTTGCAGCCAAATGGTTATGTGCTGTTCCGTGATTATGCTGTTGGGGACCTTGCTCAGGTTTCTGTTTGCCTCACATTTTTGTGCTTATTATCTGCATACTCGTTATCCATGTTCATGTTCATTTTACATTTTACATTAAATCTGATTAAAATCTAGGGTTTGTGCTCTTACTAATTTTGCTGAATTGGGAAATTAGAAGTATATCTCCATGGGATACCAGTAATCTTTTTCCTTGTTACGCCACTAAACATTTTCATTGCCATTATATAGTAGGTGTTGTTATGGTAGGAAACTTAGGAGAGTATCACATTAGGGTGCTTTTGGTTAGGGTACTTCTGGAGGGGATTTGATTCCGAAAGGGTACTTGAAATACTTTTCTTCAAATTCACCTATCGGAATATTTCACAAAAAGAGAGATTTGAAAATCTAAGGGATTTTGACAGGGTATTTACACCCTTTTAATATGATCCCCCCCCCCAAAAAAAAAAAAAAAAGAAAAAAAGTTTACACCCTTTAAAATCCCCATCTCAAATAACCTCTACAAAAGATGTTATTTTGAAATTCCTCCAATTGACATTTTTTAAAATTTGCATTTTAGCCACTAGATGTTTTTATAAATTTCAATTTGGTCCTTTAACTTTAAATAATTTTCAGTTTGGTCCTTACATTTTCTTAAAGTGCATCCGCAAAAAACTTCAATTGGTCCTTGTACTTTTGAATTTTTTAAATTTGGTCCCTGACTTTAGTCTCTAAACTTTTAAACTATTGGTCATTCGAGTTTTGCAAAATCCTCAGTACAGGAACTCTTATTCAAGTAGTAAGATTTGTAAATACAGGATTACTAAATCTCAGTATTTGACAAATCCTTGGTATTCATAAATACCCTATCCAGACGCACCCTTAGTGTTTCCTTGAATTTTCTGATTGTTTGCTGAATTGTATATGCTTTACTGAAAATATTTGTCAATGGAAACACCGGTATATTATATGGAGGGGCTTCCTTAATATCAAGTTGAATTGACCCTGCTTATGGGATTCTGAGCATCATGCTGAACCGTATTGCGATAAACAAGGTTATCCACTGCATTTATTTGTGGGGAAGACAAAATATATAATTCTTTTAGTTGCTCAAATCCTGCAAATATGTTTTGCTCCAGCCAAAGATGATCCCTTGCCCAAGAACGAAATGGTTTTCTGCATCATCATATACAACATGATTTGTCTTGATGTTAAGAGAAATCATTGTACTCTAGTGTTACCAAATGTCTCTCCTCCCTCGGTCTGCAAGAGGGATGTTTTGATTCTCAGCAGTATCGTGTGGACATGTCAGATTCTTGCATAGGCTCCGACAAGGTGTCCCAAAAACTCAGAACGGGACTGAGACCAGCGGGTACTGTGGTTAACAGGGGGAGAGCACCGGTGGTGTGTGTACCGCTAGGGAGTAGTTGACCATGTGGAGGTGCTCTCTTCAACATAAGCTACACTAGAGATGGTAAATGTCCTCCTATTCCTCTCGAAAGCAAACTCTTTTCCTCATTCCTTGTTTGATTGCTGCTTTATCTCCACTCCTTGTAATTTCACAAATTTGAGGGTGAGTTAAATGGAAACTCAGTAGGTCTAACCACTTATTTGGTTCATGGCATGGAATAGATGGGGAATGGAATATCTATTCCATAAAAATATAATATAAACAATGAGAGGAGTATGTGAGGAGTAGCTCTTTTCGAGGCCCATCAGTGGAATAGACAAATAATCATTACTACACCCTTGACCATTTGTAATAGCTATTCCTTATCTATTCTCCTCATGATTCATGAGGGTAGCCATTTAACTTACGGTCCATTGAGATTTTATTTCTTACATTAATATTTCTATTGAATAGCTATTCCATTCTTGTCAACCAAACGAGTGGTAAATGTTTTTGGTTTAGGCATTGTGCCCATCTCTGCTCTGGCTGAGCTTTAGGAAATCCCCATACTGTGAAAGGGAGATAAATGGAAGCCTCAAACCACTAGGGGTTGAGAGTGATGATCAAGAACCTCTAGTTCTTTTGAATCTGGGAGTTAGATTAGTGAGCCCTATCAATCACAAAAATTAGAGTTGGTGTCTCTGCAGTGACTTAGGATAGGAAGAGAAAATCAGACAATTTTAAGTAGTATTTGTGACTAATAATGACTGGTATCCCCTTCAGTGAGCGCTGGTTTGTGGCCAGTAGAATTGATTGTTTCTTGTCTTGAAATCATTTCTTATCTGATCTCCTACCACGCCCCATTCTTTCAACTCCTATCTCGTGCCATTATCTCATCATATCTTTCAGTATTTTGGTTGGAGTGAATGTTATATTCAGGTGTGGAGGGGATGTAAATTTGCCAAATTTTGCTTCTGAAAATTAATTAGCGGTACTTAAGCACCACAGTACTTGGTCCCAATCTGATGTGGGACTCTCAACATTCCCCCTGACATGTAGGCCCACAACCTGCTGAATAAGCTGCGTGAGGATACAAGCAGCCCACATTTGGGCCAAACACTACCAGGTTCTACTTCCATGTAAGTGTAAGGTAAAAAGGGAGAATGCATGGGAGAGGGAAATGGATGCCTCAGTATTGTTAGGAGTTCTTGCACATGTAACATTAGGGTTACAATAGGGGTGCACAATAGCTCCTTGTGAGACGAAAATCCTGGTGCCTAGGTGACTGTTAGTTTATTAAAATCTCTTCTTCTATTAAAGGAAACATGATGTCTCTGAATCAAGTATGGAAAGAAATTGGTAGATCAAATGACCTCATTATGGGTCATTGGTTGACCTAACAAGCTATACCGTGATCTAAACTTTAGAACTGGGCATATGACAAATCTAGGCCTCGCCAGCTCTTAAAATAATGGGGTTTTAGGTGAGGGAGGACTTTTAGCTTATTTTGTGCCCGTTGTCCATAAATGATAATCCTCACTTTGTTTAATTTATAAGGACAGGAGAGATTCACTTGCAAGGATCAAAAGATAAGCGAGAACTTTTATGCCCGCGGTGATGGCACTGTGAGTTTCAATAAGACAATCAAACTGTTTAGCATAATATTCAAATTCCATCAGTCTCCCTAACAATTATTTCTCTTTACAGCGTGCTTTTTATTTTTCTAATGAGTTCTTGAGGGGCTTGTTTGAAGAAAATGGGTTCGTTGGCAAAGAAATTGTCTTATGCTGCAAGCAAGTTGAGAATCGGTCACGAGAGATAGTGATGAACCGGTAAGCATTCATTATTTTTTATGTAATTGTAATTACAATGTTATAGTTAAGAGGCAGATATATGATTTATATATTTTCAAGATACTAGAAGAAAACAAGGTGTGGAAAAGATACTCCATTGTTCCACAAAGAATATTTTATCTTGCATAAATTTGAAATATGTTTAGATTGAATTGTTTAGGAGCTTAGTTTGGATCTCATAGTCGATGCTCTGTTTATATATTGGATTTGACAAACTATCGCAAGCATTGCCTGGGAAGAGTATGGCTTTGCAATGTACAAATTCGCAGCACTAATCAATGCTAGCTTTTCTGTTTTTTCTCACAATCTCTTGTGTGTTATAACTTCTCTCTGTGATTCAGGCGTTGGATCCAGGCCGTATTCCGATCTTTAGATTTTGTGGAGATGACTCCAAAAGTAGGACTGGCGACCAAGGTAGACCAGCTTTGTTGTGAGAATTCTGGGCCTGAGGAGAATGAAGATGCCATCAATGAGCTTTCAGGGGATCTGGAGATAGACATTTCTGAGGGTTTGGCTTTTGAAATGTTTAGCACACAGCCTTCTAATGAGGTAGAGGTCCTTTTTTTTTTTTTTTTTTTCCTAATCTCGTCTCTCTCTAATTTTGCTCAAGTTCCCTTTCATTGTGAAGCAAAAATATTTCTTTGTTCTTTTGAACAGGTAGTTATATGACTTCCAGTTAGAGCAAATGCATCTAATTTGGAAACCAACTGTTTTGGCATTGGCATGCTTGACATCTAGAAGAATTGGACCCGCAAAACAACCAAGTGAATGTGAAGCATGCCACATTAATCGGTGTCAGACCTCAAATAATAGCATTTTGATAAAATAAAATAAAATAAAAGTGGGATCACTAATTTGTTTGGTTTTAAACACCCCCCCCCCCCCCCTTCCCTTTTCCCTAATCAAAATAGCATCATTCTGGCCACTGGCTTCAGCAATAGCTTGAGCCCAGAATCAGGATCTGCATGCCGTTAAAATAATAGCAATCTTTGCGAAGGCTACATTTTTTTTATACCATTTTTTAATATTAATTGGCATTTCATTTTTAACTTTGTTTTGCGCACTTTGCTACCCAGGTAATTGAAGTTCCTCTAAGTGGCTTTAACTTCAAGATAGCAGTACTCTCTAAAGAGCACCAACACACATGCAAATCAACTGGCTTAATGCTCTGGGAATCGGCTCGTCTGATGTCCTCTGTCCTTGCCGAAAACCCCAGCATTGTTTCAGGAAAAAGGGTTTTAGAGCTGGGATCTGGCTGTGGTGGTATCTGTTCAATGGTTGCTGTACAATCTGCTGATCTTGTGGTTGCCACTGACGGAGACACAGAGGCGCTTGATCTGTTGACCAAAAACGTCACTTCCAATCTCGAACCACGTCATCTCAAGAAGCTATTTGCACGGAGGCTGGAGTGGGGAAACAAAGAACACATGGAATCTATCAAGGAGTTGGATAAAAGGGGTTTTGACCTAATTATTGGAACGGACGTGACTTACATTTCTGAAGCTATATCGCCCTTGTTTGCAACTGCAAGGGATTTGATTTCACCCGTCGGTGACGAGTGTAAACCAGCTTTAGTTCTATGCCACATTTTGCGGAGAGTTGATGAGCCATCGATACTTTCAGTGGCATCTCAATATGGATTCTCGCTTGTTGATCAGTGGGGTGCTGGGACTTCAACTAGTTCGTCGCGAGGCACTATCGGCTCTTGGTTTTTGGGGCATGGTTCTAAGGACCATGTCCCAAACACTGCATTACGCATTATGTACTTCCAGATTAATTAGAGCTTCGACGCCTTTGTTGTGTTCTTCTTGCGGGTGTTGCTGAATAGTATAATGAGTGAGGATAAGTGAGGTTTTGATTTATTATTGTGCCAATTTCCTTTGCTCTGCTGCATCTGTAATAACCCGAAAATTTTAGTTTATAGAATGCGGATTTACTTTTTACTCATACTGTACTTCTTTAGTTTGCAAAATGTACTGGTGCATCAGTTTTACCGTCCAGCGAAGGCGGGGGTGTTTCAGGTCACAATGTTAAGGGAAAAAGAAGAGAAAAAAAGAAAAAAAAAGTTCATTCGTTTCGCTTTCGCCTGGAAAAACTTCCCATCGACTTCTCTATGCACTTAATCGAGTCTAGGGTTTTATTTATTTATTTATTTCTATCGGCAAAAGGAATGCATTAAAGAATGAATCGAGTTCTAGCACTCGTTCGTTTATAATTAAATAAATGTCATACGTCTAGATATGTATGAGTATGAGTATCGAGATTTGAAAGTGTGTTTTTCCTCCCATTCCTAATTGGAACTGTAGCTTCACTAGCGCAGGTGAAGAATCATCATGCAAAACTGAAGAGCATGTGCCTTCTCAGTATGTATGAATGGAAGTATCGAGTCTAAGGTGAAGGATCATCACGCAAAACTGAAGAGCATGTGCCTTCTCGGTATGTATGAATGGAAGTACCGAGTCTAATGTGTGAGTAGTAGTATTGGTTATTTTTGTGGTGTAGTATCCAGTTATTATACATTTTTGTTGATCATAGGGCAGAAAAAAAATGGTTTCTTAAGATATTTAATATTTTCAAATCAAACTTGGAAAAAAACATACTACAGAAAAAAGCGCTGCATAAAAATGCAAACGAAGTGATCTTCAGCAGAAGTAAGAGATATATTCTTCGAGTCATAATTTTACACATAGATAAGACACTGACGAATAAAATAATTCTCTCTTGTTTCCCATAAGGGAAAAAAAAAACAAAATGAAATTAGAAAATCTAAATCATATGCGAACAAAATCCACAAAACAATCACTGAATATTATTCTTTTTTTTTTTTTTTTACTTATAAATCTTGGCCGCCATATAGTTTGGAGGGAGATATAAGCAGCATGAACTATAAGCTCGACTTAGCAACTCTTCAAGGTCTCTGAGTTACCTGAAACATGGTGTTAGAGAGTTGAATAGGCATTTGTAATTTTAACCCTAGTGACCATATTAATTGAATGGTTGGACAATAGAAAATGATTAAGGACATTTAAGATGAGTTTTAGGAGGAAAATATCCAGAGTTTCATGCAACACATCATAAATAGGTGTCTAAAACTTTTGGCCAATTTCTAATTTTAGGTTTAGTTTTCAACGGCAGAAAGTAAAATTCGTTGTTGAAAGCCCAGTATCACCAATGGGTTCGTATCTGTCATTTTGAAAATCTGTTGTTGATGCTCGGTTTTCTTGTGCTGATATTAAATTCAAGCTATATTTTAACTACATGCAGAGGGTACAACTTTCAGAATGAAAAAGATACATATGGTGGCAAATTGCAAGACCTAGATAAAGCCTAGAGTGAACATGTATCGTGTTGTGGCAGCAATTGTCCTATGACGGAGGTCGAAGATTGACCAAGTCACAATTGAACCGTGGGGGTTCGTCTGTACTATAAGGCTTAGATTTACACTTTTCCTAATAATAATTGCTTTTAAGAAAAGTGGTAGCGTCTTAAGCCCTACATATCATATTAAGATGTAATTAGTTTAAAACATGAAGGCTTTGTTGGATCCACACCGAAAAATTTAAAGGAGAACAAGAAAAGTGTGTACGACTGTCTGATTATAACCATCCAAAGCATAAGAAAAGAAAGTGCATCCTTACAGTTTCTTCAAAGGGAGTTTAAACTGGAAATTAACATTGAAGGACAGTAATTAAAAGTCAAAGACAAATTTTCTTAACCACATCTTAAATTTCTTTACCCCGTGAGAAATTAGCTGCAGGCATCACTCAAAGTCAGCAACTTCTCCTTGGATGAAGAAAGCGAAGATAAACATACATATATTAACATGTGAAGAGAAGAGAACGAGTTAGGATGTCCCCTGAAATATGTAATTTTGTAAAAGATTGTAAATGAATATGAATCATCTTTCACATAACTATATTATTTTTAGTGGTAGATGTAAGCTTCCTAAAACTTGATTCGGCCTCATATTTTTCTTCCTGATAAATTTATGTAACAGCTATAAGATAACCTCAAAAATATAAAATCCATGTGATTTACCTTTTTGAGAGTTTTGGTCCCTTCACTGCAAACTCAAGCAAAACAAGATTAAGGGGGAAAAAACTAATTCAACTTTTTTTTTTTTGGTAAGAACTAGTAGAATAACTATATGTTTACAAATAATATAGATACATAGACATAAAGAGGGAGATAAGAAAAAGGAGAAGAAATAGTGGGGGGATGACAGATAGAGAGTGAGCACGCATAGCTTCAAGCATGTGTATAGTATCAAGCCATGCAAGAAAGTACCATGTGTGCTCACTCTCTTCTGTCATCTTCCCCCTTCACTGCAAACTCAAGCAAAACAAGGTTAAGGGGGAAAAAAACTAATTCAACATTTTTTTTTTATTTTTTTGTAAGAACTAGTAGAATAACTATATGTTTACAAATAATATAGATACATAGACATAAAGAGGGAGATAAGAAAAAGGAGTAGAAATAGTGGGGGATGACAGATAGAGAGTGAGCACGCATAGCTTCAAGCATGTGTATAGTATCAAGCCATGCAAGAAAGTACCATGTGTGCTCACTCTCTTCTGTCATCTTCCCCCTTCTTACCCTTCAAAACCCTATTATTCCTAGCAGAGAGGCAACGTGAGTTTTTCTTCATCCTTGAGAGACGAACAAAAAGAAAGTTGGCCCAAAAAATTACTTCAGCTCAAGCTCTAAATTTACGTGATTTTAAAAAGAAGTTTTTAAATTAAACTCATTCTCTAAAATTTTTTACGAAATCGACCTAAGCTGAGGTAATTTTTCGGGGCTCGAGGGAGAAAAAAAAGGTAGGAGAGAGGGGGAACAAATGGAAAAGGTTGAGGATGGTATATGAAATCAAAAGAAACCCTAAAAATAAGGAGGAGAGGCGAACAAAAGTAAAATGTTGAGGATGATATATATATATATATGAAACCAAAAGAAAAAGACTCGATGAAGATGATAACACTATTGGATTGATGAGTTGTGTTGGGGATGTTAGGAAACAACTAATTGAAAGGGTTGATGTTTGTGAAGAAGCCATAGCTGTTGGGCTTTATATAGGAAAGAGGAGAGAGAGCATTGGGTCTTTTTTTTTTTTTTTTTAATCTTCGAGGGATGAATTGGGAACTTGCCACGTAGCAGCCCCCTAGACTCCCATAATGTAAAGGGTCAGTCCAACTTTGATTTGATGGACGGCCCAGATCAAATTAAAATGATGATGACCATTGCATTTAGAAAGTTTTATTATTCTCTGCATTATGTTGCTCTACTTTTTCTCACAAATTCAACGCAAAAAAAAAAAAAAAAATCAAATATTTTGGATATTTTCCTCAATTTGTAAACTTTTTGAGATTTCTCCTCTCTCCTTTATCACCTTTCAAAAAAAAAAAAACACATTCAAGCGTATCTCTTTTTCCCATGCTCCCTTATCCTATGTCTGGCTCTTGCATAATATTTAAAGAAGATGTCTGAATTTTGCATGTGAGGGACAAATCTACAAGATACCACTCCCAAGATTTTGAATTCCACAAGGGTTTTTTTTTTTTTTTTTCTCCACCGCCCCCCCCCCCCCCCCCCCCCCCCCCCCCCAACATTTTACTTTTGTCACTCGCTGTTAAAATTTTAAAGTGATTACTTTTCTTTATTCAATACAATATACATGAGAAGCGTGCTTAATAGAAGTGAATTCACCTACCAGTTTCGAATTTCACTTTTACCCTCGGTGATTAGGGTCTGTTGTTCAAAAAAGAAAAATAAGATTTTGCGGATTATGGACATTGAGGTTATTGGTGTATGGGGTATAAAATTGTAATTAAAGAACGAGTCGAGTTAGTTTTGGGTAATTTTTTACGTGACCTACCTTAATTTCAAGGCGGATGATGCGAGTTAAAAATTAAAAAGAAATCATATACGAAAAGCACATGGCTTATTCACGTGCACCAAACAGATTCACTATCTATTTTTAACTTTAATTTATCAAAAAAAAAGAAAATCAACTCTCTGACTTTATTTACGAAAAAAACAAGTTTCTGATTTTGACGTATGTACGGTGCCGCGGAGTTGAACGTTAAATGTTCTGGTGATGGTGGACATTCAAGCTTAGGGTGAAGAACCGAATCAAGCTTAGGTCTTGAAGTTGGGAAAATGATGGAAAGCATGGTGGCGATAATGTTAATAATATTTCCTCTAGTGCTAAGGCGGTCGAGTCGGTTCTAAAACCCGATCCTAGTCGAGATCAAAAATATATATTATAAGATATTTTCACCTGAAAATTCAATTCTCTTTGAGACCAAACATTCAACCCACCTCACACAAAGTGGATTCTATTTATTTTTCAGCTTAGCACAACCAATCAGAATTCGGTCAATTTTTCAACTCATGCAATTATTTTGTGCACCCTCAATTGTAATGACGGAAAGAAGGGGACCTCCTAAAATATCCCCCTTAAGTGACGGGACACATTTATGGATTTGTGTGCACCCATTTCAAACCAACTTATTATGGAAAAGGTCACAACATTAAATTATTTTATATACTTTGACTTAGTAATCAATTTGATTCCTGAATTTCAAAATTATACAATTTATCTCATAAACTTTTTCCTATTTACTCATGCCTAAGACCATCACTCCTCCGTCATATTATTGATGCAACATCTCGTAAATCTTATTTTTGTACAAGAAAAGAGAAGAAAGTTTTGGATAGAGATGATAGCTGCATGCAAGATTTAATTGGGAATACCCATCTCCTACAAAGGATGTTGTATAGGATGTCACATCAACAATTGCGATGAAAGGGTGATGATGTTTAGTATTGGTGGTGAGCGAAGAGAACTTCACGGGAAAAATTGCTCAATTTTAAAGTTCAGAAACCAAATTAGTAACTAAGCCAAAGTTTAAGAGATAATACGAAGTTTTGGTCTTATGGAAAATAAGTAAACATTTATACCCCAACGGAGAAAAAGAAGGAAAAAAAAAAAGGAAAAAAGAGAGAGAGGACCTGGATTTTTTTTTTTTTTTTTGAAGCGTTGCAACTTTATTGAAATTTTCATACCAGAGTCTTACACATGACTTAGTTGGACAAAAACTGATAAATTGTTTTGTTGAAATTTACAAAAATCATACCCTTAGACCCATCAATCAGGCTAGCAAGGACCTGGCTCAACAGAGGGGCCTGTTTCCAATAATCTTGTCATGTTTGAAGTCTATGAATTATAAGATCTAGTAGTTTAAGTTTGAAAGCTCTTAGTAGTTACCTTTGGCAACAAACGTAGCACAACAGTCACGCTATGAAATAAATAAAAAAAGTCATGCATACTCGTGCGCAATATATGCTAGTTGCTTTGAATACATTGAACTTGGTTTTAAAAAAAGTTAACAAGAAAAATGTGCAAGAATTCAAATTTTCAAATATGTGGTAGGATGTTTCAACTTGTGTGGAAAATCGCTGCATACCCTTAAGTAAATGGCTATGCATATACTCATATATGTAGGGGTGTGCATAATTTGGGAAAACTTGAATTTTTCGAAAAATTTGGAGATCATCATTTTTGTAGGATAATTCGCGTTCAGGAATCGGGTTGGGAAAACTTTTGAAAATTTGAAAATTCCTAAATTTCCCTAGCTATAAACATTTTTTTTAAGTTTACATTTACTGCCTCATCATCCTCCTTATGATCTTCTAATTAAATAAATAGTATTAGTTTTTTGAGGGGGTTAATTTCGGTCGGGAAATGAATTTTTCAAATTGTTGATTGGAAAATTTTGGGAAATATTTTAGTTTAGTCGGGAATCGAAATTAGAAAAAAAAAATGCTCAAAAAAGTCGGGAAATGATAACTCGATCGGGAAATTCTTGAATTTTCTGAATGAATACCCCTACTCAAATGGGTTAGAAAGCTATACCTTTGAATGGATCCGGCTCTCCTACTAGGCGAATGCCCCCTTAGCGTTTGCCGGTTGCTCCATCTAGTCCATGAAATTTCTGTATTTTAAAATTGTAACACCATAAATTTATATAAAAATTTAAGCTCCTAACAATTTTCATGGTCTTTTCATCTGTATTACTGTAATTTTGAAATACCGAGAATTCATAGATTAACCGGAGGTACCCAGGTGGGTTTGCCCAATAGGAGGGCTGGATCCGGCTTTGAATACAAGCAATCTCGATGAGACAGCCGATACCCTTTCAAGTTTAAATAATTTGTCTGATTAGGTCTACAATCAATGCACATGACAGATCCATAAGTTCAAATATTTGTAAACTACGTACTAAACTTTAGACAAAAGAATGATCGGTTCCCTCGGTTCGGCCCCTAAGAAAACTCAACGCACAACTTTTCTTTGGATAAAAGCAGCCTAAAGTATAAATGCTTTTACATTTAATTAATCAATTAATGATGGAAAGAATCATATATATATATATATATATATATATATATATATGCCATCTCTCAAGCCAATCAATTCAAATGCCTATCTATGCTTTTCTTACATTCCCTCCTCCTCCGTCTATTCTATATCAGATTGTGTATGATCTCAAAGAGATAAAAAATGAAAAAAAAAAAAATTCTAGATACCATGATAGTATCATGACTATAATGCAATGTATTAATTAGATATGAGAGTCACTTACAAAGTATAGCTGCACAAGAGCCACATAATTGGGTCATCATCATCCAACTTAGCTTCCTATCACTCATGTGACTTACTTTGGGTTGGAGGTACCCAAGCAAAATCAGTTAGTATCCTATATGTTCTAAATATATGCTACATAGACATGAATCGTACCTTACGGGGTAAAGTCTGTTAATTCGAAAACCCTAGATATATTATATATATTTACTGGTTGGAGGCAAAAGAATAGGTATTTCAAACTCGACACATATGATGTAATGCTTTAATTGACTGCTTAAATCTTAAGAATAATTAGACGGTTGTGTACAATGAATTACAATGAAATGATGATCACATGATTACAACTGTGGTTTTCGATGGGTTGGAACGATTGACTCAGCTTGACACTTTGCTGGAATGATGCCCAATGGCCCATAATAAGATAAATATTCTTTTCCCTTTGAAGAGAGTGGGAGTTTCTTTATTGATTTATGAACATTCCCTTTTGGGAATGGGCAATGTGGAGAGCTTTAATTTTTTCCCAAAGATATATATATATATATATATATATATTTTCTGGTAGAATTATTTTCCTTTTTTTTTTTTTTTTTTTTTTTTTGCCAATGATGAGCATCTTCTGCATGCAATGGATGGAGACACATATTCTTTTTTCATTTTCTCTTTGGGGTACCCTACAGAGAGACACTTTCTTTCTTGTGCCCTATCTTCTACTTTCTCATTTTCCTTTAAAATTTGTCCTTTTTTTTTCTTTTCTCCCTTTCGGCTCCAATGGTCGGTATGTGGCTGTGGAAGCCCTTGGGGGTTCCAATTGGTGGCCGAATTCCTTTTGGGGCATCGTATGCATATCACTCAACTTGCTTCGAGGTCCAATTGCGTGGAGTAATGTTATTCATCACGAACAAAACAATTTTGTCAAATATTTTGACGGATATGACGAGTTATGTTTAGATTAGGTTCATTTAGTTGACGAGTCCTAAAATTATGTTTGTCCTCAACTCATTTTACAAACAAAAACAAACAGAACACAAGCAAGTCCGTGAGTCGGTTAGATTCCTTTGCAATCTTATATATGCGTGAAGCAATTAAAATAAGACGATGGCAACGGAAATTGAACTTAAACATGACTCACCTCAAGTTCAAACCCTTACCACTCAACCAACTCTGAGCCTAAGGAAGAATCCTTTGTGCTGAGGAAGAAAAATAGTTAACTCCACATTGAAACCAAGTCGAAATAAAAATAATTTCCTAAATTTCTGTTAAAAACAAAAGACTCCAAAAGAAGAACAAAAATGTAGATGGGAGAAGAAAAAAAAGTCTTAGATTCCCAAATTGACCCCCTTTTTTTTTTTTTTTTTTTTTTTTGAGGAGATTCCCAAATTGACTTGAAATACAGTGTTGATGTTTGTTCGATTCTTGACGTTTTATTTATTAATTATTTCTTGAATAATTTGAAGCCTATCCTATTTGCTAATATGTCACCCGCCATGCAACGCCAACTAGGGTGCTTCTCTTTCTAATTATTCCCTCTTGTTTTTATTTTTTTTTAAATAGTCATGTGCAAGAGTGATCATAAATAAGAAAATAAATGTTAGTAAATATATTTTAAATAAATGGAAAATAATTATTATCCCATCCTCAACGTCTGGAAAAAAAATAATAATAATAGTACTGCATGGAACACGTTTTCTTTACTATGTAGGGCTTATTATTACTACTTCTGAACCAAAAACACTGTTTCAATAAATATAGATCACGGACTCCTAATTGAGACAATTTATAGGTAATCCACGTTTGAGACAACTGATTTAATGCTAGCGACCACATTTAATTTTTTAATAATGGTTTATGTAATTAATATATTTCGTTAGCGCTGACTGTAATGAATATTGTTTAAAAAGTATTTTTTTTTATTCTCAAAAAAACATGTTTGAAAAGTTTCCATTTGATTCCTTATAGGTTCAATCTCCGATACAGTATGGTATCTGTTATTATTATTTTAATTTTTAGCACTTTTGTAACTTAAGTCCATTCATAATCAAATCGCGAGTTATTTATTTTGATTTCATTTCACTAATGTATTTAAATTTTAAATTCGTTGCAATGTGAGTAATATTTCCTAAAGCAGAACTTTATTTTACTTGTTGTAATGTGAGTAATATTATTTATTTTAAATTATATTAGGTTCTAGCTTGGTTGGCATTTGGTGACTCCAAGTCATAAGTTCGATTTTTTAAGTGTGAGTTTATGACGATACCTATGGTCCTAAGCTAACACATTTGAGTTACTACAAGAAAAGTGTGATTTTTAAGTTTATTATATGATCATATTGTGAGGTTTTGAATGGTTTAACCCTAAGATGGCATGATTCTAATATATGGTCTAACGCATTCAGATACGCAATTAAATTTATTTAACAGATTAATAATGAGGGCTATTGTCCAAAAATTGCTTCCTTCTTAAACTTTTGGAGTTTCTTCAATTTTCTAAGAGAATGGCCAATTATTATGGCACTCTAGAGCTCTCATGCGAGGAGGGCCTCCTCGGGAGATGATTAATTTGGTCTGAATAAATTTTTATTGGGCTTTGAATCTTTTTTTTTTTTTTTTTTTAGATTTTGGGTCATTAAAATTGTTTGATAGATAACTTGAATAAGCTTTTATCAGATCAAATGGATCTGATTCGATAAGATGATACATTTTGACCCAAAGGATAAAATTGTCCTCTCCAATTTTTCATCGGTCCCTCCCTACCCTCGAATTCCATTCTAGTAAAGTTCAGCAATAGGATAGTACCCATATTTCTCTACACATTTTGTTTTTTTTGTTTTGGCCCATGAAATTAGTGGCCGAGTATTTTTAATTTTATTTTCTTTTATTCCATTTTCTTATGCAGTTTGGCATTTTGTTCCCTTTTATTTTATTTTTCAAATTAAAACAGTAAAATAGAAGGTATTGCATGTTCAAAATATGTCAGATACATGTATGTTTACTCATCGACCAAAAGGTCAGGCAAAATAATCAATGGCAGTTTACTAAATCACATCATTCATTAATAATTTTTCAACCCTCTGTGACCCAAGATTGTATGAAAGTAATGTATAAGAGCGAAAGTAGTCCGTGGATTACAACCAACTAGGGATTATACACAATACGAGCATAAGCTTAAGTAGACCCATACAACCTCTCACTTTTGCTTGTCCATTGTAACAGCAAAAATATCCCCACTTATTCAATTCCATACTCCATAGATTTGAAGATGTACACATTCAAGAAAAGTGTCTTTCTGCATAAATCATGTCCTCACAAAGGCAACACCCCATACTTGCAGGATACAATTTTAATAGGAATGAGTGTTCATAAGTTCAATGGCTAAGTGGTAATGCATTTGGGGAAATTGGGGATGGGGGGAAGGGAGAAACAACTCCTGTGACTGTTTAGTCTGAATGGTGGAAGGTATCGAACAATTGATTGCAAAGATAACAATGGCACTGTTCTGTGTTGAGATCCCAACGGCAACTTGCAGTCGACATTCGTTATGCTAAACTGCATTTCTTGAACACCTCAACTCATTTCCAGAGTCTTCAGGTCCTACACAGCAATGAAGATCGATCAACGACATCATAACATTTAGAACCTTACTGACAAAAAAAACTGAGATAGAGTTTTGGCCTTGAGTAGTTGTGTATGTGTGTAAGGAAAGCAAATGAGGGTATAAGAAGACGATCTGTAGGGCTCACATATGACCGTATTAAAGAAAGTTAACAAGCTGGTGATTTTCGACCCTAGTGATTACGGATGAGGCATCATCTAAATAGTCAAAGTTGTGTCCACAACGATAGAAATTGTGAACTTCCCCCCACCTCTTATAAGTGATTAATGCTCAATTTTTACCAGCTAGTAGAATGTGCCTAAAACGTTTAATCGTACAGCCATAATCCATCCCTGTAGTCTCATGTGGTGTACTCGTATTATATATATAGGCTCCTACATGTATATGTATGTGAAGGAAAGACCAAATATAAGAAACAACCTTCATGTCCGCCAGCATTCTTTATGCCAAGAGCATTCCTCAACCTTGTTTGAATTGTTGGACCCTCCAATAGATGGTAATTCACATTATCCAAAAGAACAACAAAAATTATGCTCAAGTATTCATTTAAATAAGGCAAGGGAATCCTATAACTACATCAGATTTTTCACATAGAAGATTCGATTGGGACGCGCAGCAATCTGCAACTGTTTTTTGCCTCAAATTTGTCCAATAAGAAACGTAACTGAACACAAATCCTGATGGAAAAAGGTGCAAGGGAGGATATGTTGCTGTCACATTGAACTCTTACAGAACACACGGAGCGAAAATTCTTCAATTTCAACCTTTTAAGAAAGAAAAGGTTGCGGAACATTTTTCTCAAGTAAGCATGAATTTTAAGGTTTGTCTTCAAAACTGCAACGCATAGTTGTACTGGACGTAAATGGAGAACTCTGTAGGATAGCCTTTTCTCAAGCAAGCATGATTAGGTTTTTCTTCAATCAGTAAACTGCATTCATGAACTTATCATACATTAAAGTAGAAAGTGGTGAAGATGGAAAACATACGGGTATCTTGCAGCTCCCAAAATCTTCAAATTTTTGCTGCAGCTTTGATAACTGTGTCTGATGCTGAAGCAATATCTGATATAGGAATGTGCAGATATTCATCATCAATAGTAAACTGCAACATGTAAGTTACGGACTGAGAATATCATTCTTCAGTACATAATATGTTCATATTGTGAAGCAAGATTGCAGCTTTCACTAATCTGTTAGGGATGTGTTGATGATTTGAACTATCTATGTACTTCTTGGCCAGACCAAACTCTATTATGTAAACCTATATGCAAATGAAAATTATATATATATATATATACTTGTAGAACATTGAATATAGAAGATGGGGGTAAAGAAATTGATTAACCTGATTGGCGTTGTTCCCCATGCCCTTAAGACATTGAACAACCTCCAAATTATGTTGATCCAAGTCACAATTATAATCAGTCCAAGGTGTCCTTTTTTGTGAAAATGAGCATCATTTTCCCCCTAAGTAACCACTTTCAAACACCCATTATGCACAGAATGAGGTGAACAGTAAAAATAATGTTTGATATGGAGGAAAAAAAAACTCACAAACTTGATAGCAACCTCCTCCTGTGTTTGAAGATCAGTTCCTGCAACACCCATAGAAGGGCTGAGATTAGGGTACACAGGCACACACATCCCCGCCACTTTCAATGCACATTACATATAAAGCTATTGGGAAATGGAGAATGGCAGAAAGGAAAAGGAGATGAATCCCTACAAACCAGCATATATGGCTCCAAAAGAGCCACTACCAATCTTGCAACCCACCTTGAACTTGTAGGACTTATCCTCAATGGCTGCACCCATGAATGATGCTTAGGTTAAGAAATATAACATATGTTTTTATGTATGCACATCACAAGCATTGTGCTTTTCCTATATGTGCATCTTTTAACCTTCATCTTGGAACATGCGTTGCCACTAAGGGTTTCAAATCAAAACTCGGCTCCAATATATATATTTTCTTTTTTCTCTTTTATTTTTTACGTTTGGTTCTATCCAATACTATGGGAAATTTCAGTAGGTCGCGTGAATCAAATATCGAAAAAAACAGAGGTATCAGGACGTGAATAAATTATTATTATTTTATTAAATTACCAAAAATTTATTTATTTTATTATTCTCCATTTATATGTCAAAAACACGTTATATTCTTTGTAATTGATTAAAACTCTCTAAGCATGTGTAACATGGATTGAAGGAGCAAGTTTCCCTTCTGGTGGCACTCCAAGAACAAGTATCCACGTTTAAACGTCTCAGTAATTAAAATAGATCCTGCAAGTAAAGATCCACAGCTTAGTGCTAATGGACGGTTTGAATCCGCTGTTGATTTTGGACCGAATTTCACAGCGGGCTTCATTGATTTTCTAAATCAAACAACAGTGTAAGGGAATATTTCAAGGATTTTTGTCCTGATTAGACTATGATTAGGTTTTTTGAAATTCTCCACTCGAGCGCAACCTCGTCGTGTTACATAATTTTTCAAAAGAATCTAAAATGTCTTGTATAATATTTCAGAGCGTGTCGAGATACATCTCTTATTCGGTGGATCTAATTAGACCTGGCAGATGAGCACCCCTAAGAACTTTCATGTAGGAGTCGAAATTACTTATTTTTAAATGCGCATCGTGCCCATTATTGTAGATTGTTGGCTAATAAAAAATAAACCACAAATCCATTTGTGTCATTAAGCACGTCGAAAAAGTTTGTGTGAAAAATAGACCCTTATATTAGCCGAGGATTAGAGAACTTTGATTGTTTTTGTTCGATGGAGATTGACCGGTGTAACATCACATAAGATTATCACAAAAGGCACTAAAGAGCACATAAATTTTGACTCAAAAGCCGGTGTACGTCATTCAGGCGCATACAAAGTACGTGTGTTCACCCTTAAAACGATATATTTTTTAAAAAACTGTAAGTACACAGTAAAATTTTTTAGTAAAAGAATGTTTTACATGCATTCTGGAACATTCCTTTTTCTTGTTTTTGATTGGACCTTTCAACAATGGAGGGCATATTTAGTTCAACTCAGATTTTCCTGCAGCTGGATTTTAAAAAGTTTTTCCTGTGCTTCATCAAAAGAATACGAAAATACATAAGCTGAGCCAACGACCACTTAAATTAAATTAAATGATAATACTGTCACATCTACCTAAACAAAAATTAATAATGGTTATTTTTCCTAAACCCTTGGTTCCTCCCCACCTCAAAGTCTTATAGTTGGGGTCAAATCAAAACTGGTTGGCACATAGAAAAAAAAAAATCTCAAATCTCCATCAAGAACTTTATTTGCATTGCGAAAAAGTTTCAAAGTTCATGCTCTCTCTATTCCTAAAAAAATAGTTGATGACTCATGTTCAAATGAGAGGCCTTATGCATTAAAATTTATTTTTTATTAATAAGTTGGCAGTCATTATTTTTTACTATTCTTGTCTTATAATATCTTGCGATTTTTTCACGAGACAAGAAAAGTCACTTTAATATCGTCCGGAGATTAATTGTATTTTTTCTAGATTTGAACGCTCGAGTTTCAAAAAAAATAAAAAAAAATAAAACAAACATATACTTTGACCGTCACTGTTTGGGTCATGTTCCCCCATAAAAAAAATAAATGCTGCGTTATCCACCAACTAGACTAAATGAATTATCTATGACGTGAAAGACCAATAATTAGGGGATGTCTTCATCATATATGTTACTGTTCTCTTTTGGGGACTTGTGACATTTAAGAACATTATTGGACTCTGAGGCCTTGATAGGGCCAATGTCGTTCAATTTGTATTCAGAACACCAAGCTCAGTCACTCGAGCATGTAATTCGAGTAGGGCGACGAGATGACTCGGTGGCTGGCTCAATTCAATGAATTGAGTTCCAATGGCTATATTCTGTTTCACTTGGTCCAAGCCAGGGGTTGAACCATGTAACTCCATTGAAGGATGGCGGGTCATGTGGTTCCCAAAGTGAAGGGAAACACACCAAACTTGCTTAACAAGGCAGTGACAATGAATAAATATTGAGTAGAAAGTGTCACTCGAGTCCAGTGGATTGATTTTAATTAAATAGTCATCTTTTATATTACCGATAAATATTAATTCAATGAGTTTTGACCTCCTCCCCCAATAATGGAGGTAATGGATTAAAGTATTTCCTAAAATTACATTATTTTGTTAAATATTTTATATTAAATTTAATAAACCCTTCACTACATAAATTTAAGTTAACTCTCACAATCCTCAAATCTTGATCATTTTAACTTATTAATATTTTTCTTTTATCATTTCCCTCGATGGGTAAAATTCAATGTTAAAACCAAAAATAAATTTTACAAACTTATTTCAAACTCTATTTAGTCCGACCGACAACCCCAACATGTTTGCATTAAAAAAAGGCGTTTCGCTGAGCACGTGCATGTGGCCTTTGAACAAAATTTTCCCCCAAACCCACAACTCACGGGGAAAAACAACACGACCCCCGAAAATCTAAACCCCCTTATTCAAATCCATCCTCGACTCGTCAACAGCTTTGAAAAGCTGCCAAAAGGATAAAGCAGTGCGAACCCGTTTTTGCGGGGGAAGGGTAAAAGAAAGTTCGTCAACACCTCAAATTTGAAAACATTCCTGGAATAACATTTATAAAAATAAAAAAAACCTTTTCAGAGGTATAGGTATACTGATCAAAACTTTTCTAATGTAAGTTTTGGTCTAATACTTATGAATTGTCAATCTCACAGTCTCGTAATTGACAAATGAGAGACTGAAATTAAACATATAGTCTCGTAATTCATAATTACGAGACTCACCAACTCCCATTATTACAACATAAAAGCAAAAAATAATTAAAAAAGGGTTTGTAAAAATATCTCCTCCTATTGCTCTCTTCAATGCATAGTGAAATTTGCAGTATTTGTTTTGCTAAATATGTTTTTTAAAAATTTGAACTGTATAGATGGAAACAACATATAGAAAGGTATCAATTTTCAAGTGATTTTAAAATGCAAAAACATATTCATTCAAAGTAGGAAAAAAAAAATCAAGTTTAAAAACTGTCCTAAAATTTCCCCTACATTGGATGAATAAGGTTTTGCATTTTCAAATCACTTGAAAATTGATAAACATATATGTTTTTGTATGTTGTTTCTATTTAGATAGTTCAATTTTTTTTTTTGAAATGTACTGAACAAAAAATGATGTAGAGTGCAACATAAATTTATATGTTGATTCCACGTGCCACTTCCTCTCCACAAAAGGGAGGTACTTTCTTGAGAAAACTCAGCAATTCACAATTGCGAGGTCTCCTCCACCAATGTTAATTGAATTGTGAGATCAAAAAAAAAAAAATTGATCTCGTAATCATCTATATTGAGAAAATAACAATGCGTATATCTACACGGAAAAAGTTATTTTTTTTAATATTATTTGAGGAATTTTTTCCCTCAAATTCTCTGTTTCCAAAACGAGGATGTAAGATTTTGGGTCGATCTAAGTTAAATTAAACAAAAGAAGGATGTAAGGGATTTGAGGTGTTTTTGTTGGTTTTTTTTTTTTTTTTTTTGGGTTGGGGGGTTTTTTTTTTCTCATATGGAAGTCAGGCAAAAGCTGCGGCTTCTCCAAGGCTTCCCTTCAACTTCCTTGAAGGTTACCCGTCCACCATTCGCTACCATTTTATTCCAAGTTTGTTTAAACTGCTTTACGATGAATCGTCAACTGTGATGACACGGTAGTTTGATTTGTCAAGCTGCTAGTGGGTCTATATATATATGGGCAACTTGTGAGGTATACCTACCATAGTCGGGCTTGTGTACTTATAAACGTGAGGAAGGAGGGGGGAGGGGAAAACACTCGCTCTGAGTTGGTGGGTTTCTTTTTCTTGCTCTTGTCTTCAACTCTAGAGACAGAATCTAAGCTTGTGAAGGGCATTTGGGGGGGGTTTGATTGGAGGTAAAGAACTCATTTTTATGTGATGCTTACTTTAGACGTTCTCTTCTTAATTTCATTTTTTGAGGGGTTTCGCTCTTTTAGGGTTTAACGTTTGCTCCTCGGTTGCTTCAAAAAAAAAAAAAGGAAAAAAAAATTTTGCTTCTTGGTTCATAAATCTGGATGGGTTTTAGTGTTTTGAGTTTTGGGATTGACGATTTTGCTGGTTGCTTTCTAGTTCTGGCTCTGAGCTTGGTTTTGAGGCCTATTCAGTCTGGGGTTCTGGGTTTTGACATTCTCAGCATGTTTCTAACTTTGCTTGAAGTGAAGTGATGGTTTTGTCTTAATTTCCCTTAATGTTTTCCCAGCATATTTTGAAGTACCTTTTCAATCGAAGACTTGTACAAATTTGTTTATAGCAAATGAGTTCTCTTCTCTCCCACAGAAAGGGTTTAAAGGGTTTCTGTTGGATTACTTCGTTTTACTCTTATCCCCTGTTTTGGTAATTTGAAGTTTTAGGGTATTTCCGCAATCTGCTCATATTACAGTTTTCTTTATTTTGGGATTTCATTCAGAAGCTTAAAATTATCAATTTCTTAATTCTGCAGATTTAGTACATCAGAAATCAATGGGTCTCTCTCTTTCTGTACTGTTATCAGCCTGGAGTGAAATCCTTGATCTCGATTTTTTCTGTTTATGGAAACAAAATGAAAGCCTCATTGTAAGGTCCATAAGCTTTAGAAGAAAAGATGGAGACATGATCTTGAGAACAATTAGCTTCAAAAAAGATAACTCAGCAACCATGAACAAGCCTGGTGGTGGCTCCCAGGAGAAAAAGAATTTAGAACGATCGATAAGCTTCAAGAACTGGGAGGAACCTGCAGAAGCAAAGCTCAAAACTGTGGGCTCTTCTGATAACTTAGATTTTGACAAAGAGAACTTGGAGTCTCTTTATACGAAGCGGACTGCCCATGGACAAATGCATAAATGGAACCTTACAATTTCACCTCCTGAGCCGGCGGTATCATTTTCCCCACGCCCCATTAGCGAGCTTGATGCTGCAGCAACCAAACTTCAGAAAGTCTACAAGAGTTATCGTACTCGAAGGAATCTTGCGGATTGTGCTGTTGTAGTTGAGGAGCTTTGGTACGCCCCTTCTTAAACTCTCAATGAAATAGGATGGAATGGAATGGGTTTTAAAGGGTAAAATCTCTTGTCGTTGAAAGATCTCATTCCATGATAAGCTCATGTTTGTTTATGGTAGGGATGGACAATGGAATGAAGCCTTTCAATGATAAGTGACTTATACCCTTTAAACTCTTTTAAACCACATGCCATTCCATTTCGCTCCATCATATCGAATGTGCTATTACTCTTTTTGCAATTTGATTTGTCTGTCTTATTGCTTATGTTGATTTGAATATTGTAGGTGGAAGGCCCTCGATTTTGCAGCTCTTAAACGTAGCTCTGTATCATTCTTTAACATTGAGAAGCCAGAAACTGCTGCATCACGGTGGTTGCGAGCCAGGACTAGGGCTGCCAGGGTATGTCTTGGATGGATTACTTCATTCCATGATATATATTGTGCTTGGAGAATCATTGCATTGTAATGTAATCTGTTTTGGGTTTCTGTGTAGGTCGGAAAGGGTTTATCTAAGGACGAGAAAGCTCAGAAACTAGCCTTACAACACTGGCTTGAAGCTGTAAGCTCACAAACTCATGTAACATGTTGTCTTTTCCAAAAAACAATACAAAGAAAGAAAACAAAAAAAGGACCTTTTGAGTCAAGTCAATTAGGGAGCCTTTTCAATGATGAATTTGAGGCCTTCTGTAATTGGAAACAATGATTTGACCCCTTTTTATTGTTTTGGTTTACAGATCGACCCACGCCATCGGTACGGTCACAATTTGCACTTTTACTATGATACCTGGTCTGAAAGCAGGAGCACCCAACCTTTCTTCTATTGGTAAGTATGCTTTGTGAAAATTTTCTCATCCAATACTTGTTTGCAGAAGCTGGCTCTTCTTTTACTATGACCTTGCCCTTACCTTATTTTTCCCTTTGAAAATGAAGGTTGGACGTGGGTGATGGTAAAGAATTAAATCTTGAAGCTTGCCCAAGGACCCCTTTGCAGCGCCAATGTATCAATTATCTTGGACCCGTAAGTTCCCCTCCTAATCCTCCAGCTCTACATACAGTTTCAACACCGGGTCCATACATAGGCATAAGCTTTTAATAGAAACGCCTGCATTTGCTTATTTGCGCGCATTGCGTCTTTTTCTGCTTCAGAAAGAGAGGGAATCATTTGAAGTTATAGTGGAGGATGGAAAACTCATCTTCCGACAAAGCGGGATCCCCTTGAACACCACAGAAGACACCAAGTGGATTTTTGTTCTAAGCACATCGAGGGCTTTGTACGTAGGACAGAAAAGAAAAGGTGTTTTCCAGCACTCGAGTTTTCTCTCTGGAGGGGCAACAACGGCGGCCGGGAGATTGGTTGCCCATGATGGAATCCTGGAGGTATACATCATATACACCCTGAGTTTTCACTCTGCAGATACACTTGGTTTCTGTTCACTCTATTAAGAACTGTCTATTTTCATTTTGGCTAACTTGTTCTTGTTTTCATTAGGCAATTTGGCCTTACAGTGGTCACTACCTCCCGACCGAAGAGAATTTCAAAGAATTCATCAGTTTCCTCGAGGAAAACCATGTAGACTTGACCAATGTCAAGGTAAATTACTACCCCATTTCTGCATTCATGTTTGAACCATGTTGTCGAAAGGATTAGCGAGTTAATCAAAAGTGGCTGATGTTCACCATTTCCTGTCCACAGAGATGTGCAGTAGATGATGACTACCCTTCTTTCAAAAGCAGTTCCGAAGAAACTAAGCCAGAGATGGAAGAGACCCTCCCTGCAGCTGAAACATCAACAGATACCGCTGCTACTGATGCTGAGGAGCCTAGGGATGATGCGTCGATCACAACCCTTCATCAAGAAGGTGGTTCAGGCACTGAAAATAGCCAATGCTGAAGTTCCAGTGTTCGACTTCTCGAAGCGTTTGTCTTGCAAATGGACAAGCGGCTTCGGGCCCCGTATTGGGTGTGTTAGGGACTACCCCCCAGAGCTACAAACCCTAGCGCTCGAGCAAGTGAGCTTGTCTCCGAGGGTGACAGCCGGAGGTCTTGGGAGATGCATTCCAATACCCTCCCCACGCCCAAGCCCAAAGATCCGGCTCTCGCCGAGGCTTCAATACATGGGGCTCCCTAGCCCAAGGGTCTCAGTTACACCTTGTTAGTTACAATTTGGATAATTAGCTGTCTTTCAATAAGTGGCACTCCTTGTGCCCCTCCAACATGAAGATTTTTGTAGCGACTACAGTTTGCAGTAGCTTAGGGTGGGGGGAGAAACCCAATTGCCATTCTTTTTATTCTTTGATTCAATCTTGAACTTGTATATGGAGGGAGCTAAATCTTGCTCTGTTCCTCAAACCATGCTGTTGAGTCAGTTCTTTTATGTCCAAGGTGTAAATATGCTACTACAATGTGTTTATGGAATTTTTTGAATTGAAAACTACTTCCATTTATAAGACTAATTCCTGATATGTGTTGAAGGGCCAAACAGGGCCTTATTTAGTTTTGTTTAAAAGCTAATCTCCTCTCATTAAGCCCATGAATGATTGAGAAAAGTGAGATTTTGAGAACATGTGACAAGAAACATCTTAAACCGTGCAGTTCTTGTGGATATCCGTGTGTTGGGGCAGCAAAGAATTGACCGAATAATGCAGTTCTCCCTTTATTGTTTCTTTGAAACTCCAGGGCATCCTGTCAATTCCCGGTCTATGTTTGGCTGTCATGCTCAAATCGAATTCAAAATTAAGTTTTACAAAACTTAGTTTTAATTAAAATGCGTGTTTGGTTGCTCAATCCAAAACTTAATTTTGGCTCGCAAAACTTAGCTTGGTGTATTTGGTTAAGTTTTGTGTAATTATATTAAATTTTAATTAAACTAAACTAAACTAGATACCAGTTTTTATTTTCACATTAAATGTTTAGAATTAAACATAATGCATAATTAACTTACCTCATTCGTAGATATTTCATTACTTCTCTCACCAAAAGAAAAAACGAACATATAATTTTTTGGTTTCCATAATATTTTTGTCAAAGTTTTAATACCCTCACAACACGATAGGAAAAACATGATTAGGATTCACGTAGGAGGATTTGGTTTCCCCCATTACATTTTGGTTTCAATGCTCCTATTTTAAAATATTTTGGGGATTATTAATAATTTTAACCCTACAACTAAATAGAAAGAACATGCAGGAATATGAAGATGCACTCAGCTTCACAAGATTTGGCATCACCTATGTTGTACATGTAGCACTTAAAAGTTGGTAAATCAAGACCTCTAAAAAAAAATGTATCTAGATTCAATTATATACATGAATATTTTCAAGATTTTCAAATCTCATGAAACTTGTCATGTCTTTTAAATTTACACGTAATTTAAATCTTTAAAATTTTTCTACTTATTAAAAAATTTCTATTATTATTATTTTCATTTTCATTTTTTATTTTTGAATAGGTACATTGACAAGGTACCAGAGGCAACAAAAAAATGAGCTGAGAAAACGAGAAGAAATATATATATATATAGAAAATAGAAAAAAAAAAAGTGTTAAGTGAGTCAAATGGTTTGTTTAGAATAAGGGTTAATTAGGTATTTCATAATTTAGGTATGAACATTTTAATAAATTTAATTTGGTCAAAACCTAATTTTGGATTAGTCATACCCATCATTTGACAAATGCACCTTCCCTTTAGCATATGCAAAATTAAGTTTGTATCAACTAATGACATTATGCTAGCAAATTTAAATAAAACTAAGTTTTGTATATCAAAACTTACTTTTTTGAGTGTCAGATGAACACGTACTCAATATCTGTTCATCTCCATTTTTAATTAAATTTTAGGCCTTGAAATATGACTTTAAATTTTAAAGTTCAAAATTTTTGTTCTCTTTGACTAGACAAATATGTAATATTTCATTTCAATAAACAAATGCATTAGAATATGATTACACCTCACATGCCTCAGCAGGGTTGTATTTTATTTGGGAAATAGTAACCCACAATCATTTTTAGTCGTCTATCGATCCTTATATTAAATTGAGATTAAATTTTATTAGTTTTTAACAAATACTCTCTTTTAAAAAATAAAAATTAAAAACTGAGGGTGGAGACACAGATTCAGATTTCAGGTCTACCACTTTTTGATTTGGTCCGTCTTCAAAGCTGGTGTGCTCAAAGGTCCATTGTGTCTGAATGCTCTCTCTTTTTAAATGGATTCTCTATTCTTCGTTGAAATTTATTGGACCTAAAGTTATTCCATGACAGCATACAAACTAAAAAAAACTGCACCAAAAGCACAAAGTACGTATGCATGTAGACGTAATGATGGGTATTCTTCACTTTTAGATCAGATGCCGTGATTGTTTTTAATGGAAAAAGTGTAAAAAGAAATAATTTATTTTCAATAATCCCTAGTTTAGAATGTAATAGATCATCTCCCGACTATCTCTATAGGTTCATTTATTCCTTTTAGCAAGACAAGAAGCAAATATTATCAACAATGGATGAAAAGAATTATTTCCAGCTCAAAATTAGTTGCTCAATTAAATGTATAAAATTTTGTGCACAAATGACTAAGGAATATATATAAAAGACTTGGGTCTTATTGCATTTAATGAACAATCTCATGTGAGTATTCGATAATCCTGTGCTACAGTCTATAGCTTTTAAAGATTTTGACTTTGCTGAGAAGGTATCCATGCTCATGAGAAGGGTGGGACTCATGCGACCTTGTGAGGGTCTGTATATGGTTATTAAAAGTTGTATAATACAATAATTTAAATTTAATATGTATGGAGTTAGTATTCTGATTTTAAGGACAATTAGATTTTCCTTTTTCTTTTTTTTTTTTATCAATAAAGTACTGAAGTTATTGGATGTGGGCGGGACTAATTCGTCTTTTTGAGAAATTAGCCAGAGGATGCGGGGCCCAGCCGTGTTTGCGGCCGCAGCAGATCTTTGTCGCGCAGGAACAGACTTCATGGATTTCTCGCACTTTTTGTGTGATTTTCGGATCTTTCCCTAACGAAAACGTGTCGTGACTTTCCTTGAATTTTCCGAAGGAGGATGGCCTGTTTCGTAATTCTGGTCAAAACGCAGGGGCGATTTAGCGTAGTCCTCGAAGGTAATCGAGCGGGATTGTGACGGTCCTCCTCTTTCCCATCATGTATTTGAAATTCAAAATAGGATGACAGTTCATTGCACAAAACCCAGTGTTGCACTACTATCTAGTGTCCACCGCTCCCTAATTTCACCTGGATGTCTGCAACTCTCTCTCTCTCTCTCTCTCTCTCTCTCTCTCTCTCTCTCTGTGTTTTGAGATCTTTGGAGGTTCAGAAGCTCTGTTTCTTAGGAAATTTGGTCTCTCTCTCTATCTCACACACTTCTGGGAAAAAGGGGGTTCCCGTTTGAGTGGGGTCAGTTTCTTAAGAAACTTGGTGTTCATTTTCTTTGTGCAAAAGGGTTTCCATTTTCTGAGCTACTCGCAGCTGAAAAAAAAAAAATTAGGGCTTCACTCTTGACGGTTCTATTGAATCAAGAAGCGATCTTTCCCTAATGGGTGCTTCAGGGAAGTGGGTGATAGCCTTGATAGGTCTGAAAAAGCCCGAGAAAGATGACCATGTAACTTCTATATGTCAAAATTCCCCCCTTTGTGATTTTCAACACTTATATGTAATGAAGGGACTCCCTAACTCTCCATGTCCATTTTTTTCCCCCATGTTCAGGAGAAGGTGGGTAGTGCTAATAAGAGTAAGAAATGGAAGTTATGGAGGAGTTCATCAGGGGATATGGAACCTTCTGCCTGGAAAAAGGGTTTCAGAGGGATCCGCTCTGATTCTTCCCCACTCACCGCTGATGCTTTCACAGCTGCTGTAGCTTCTGTGGTCAGACCCAAAAGTTTCCGGGTTGTGAGAAAGGAGTGGGCTGCTACTCGGATTCAAACCGCATTTCGCAGTCTCCTGGTAATGGATTTCTCTCCGTTTGGCTCCCTATGAAGCATAGATTCATGGATTGGTTGTTCTGAATTTATGTTCTTGAGGTAGATCTAGAAATTATAGGACATTCCCACCTGTCTATTCAGTTCAAATCTTGATGCATGACGTTACGTTATTTATTTATTATTTTTATCTTTTGCTGTGAACGGTAGCCTTGCTTGGTGTATAATTTCATGTGCAGGAATTAGGAGCTTATTTGTACATAAATTGCAAAATAAACTCCGAGAAGACACGTTGATTGCTTGTTTGGGAACTAGAAAGCATTAATTGAGATGCTGTAATTTTAGGTCTTTATTGCAAACATATATTCCAAGATCAAATCAAGACCTAATTAAGGAAACTGAAACCAGGCCCCTAAATGAGAAAGTAGCTTTTCAGATTTAATCTTTTGGGGTCAATAGAATAGCATCCAAGGTCATTTAAATTTTTTCTCTCACCTGTGTTTGACTGAATTTTGCTCGGGTAATAACATACTGTTGTTTATAATTCTTGTAGTTGACACTCTTTCTGTCCACTGGATCGTTATGTGATAAATGTAGGCGAGGAGAGCTTTGAGGGCCTTGAAGGGGGTGGTAAGGCTTCAAGCTCTAGTTCGGGGTCGGCGAGTAAGAAAACAAGCTGCTGTGACATTGAGGTGTATGCAGGCTCTTGTTCGAGTTCAAGCCCGAATTAGGGCTCGCCGAGTGCGGATGTCCCTTGAAGGGCAGGCTGTACAGAAAATGCTCAAAGAGCACCGTAGCAGGGCTGATCATTTAAAAGAAGCTGAGGTAGTACACTAATTTGCATGGCTTTGCGATTTGAGTTGTTTCTTGTTATTCAAAGTTTAGTCCGACAAAAAATTTACCACAAAGTTCTAAATTTTGAAAGGTTTTAATGAAACTTCATTCCTAGTTGGAGGTGGCTTAAATTTTACCAAAGCAAGTACGACACGAGTAGAGTTTTTAATCTAAAAGTTAGAACCCCAATTCTATGATCTCGGATGGATTCCAATTAGCGTGCTTATATGTGTTCATAATTTCATTTTCGTATTTATATTTAAATCTTAAGTCTGTTGGGGAAAGAATTGTTTTTATCTCTTATTCTCTGTGTATTGCAGGAAGGGTGGTGTGACAGTAGGGGAACACTAGAAGAAGTTAAAGCAAAGCTACAATTGAGACAAGAGGGAGCCTTCAAGCGAGAGCGAGCAATCGCATACTCCCTGGCTCAAAAGGTAAAATATTTAGACTTCTCAATTTTTCACTGGGCTTGCAAATTTAATCAACTTCATTATATTTTTTGTTCTTCCTCTTCAGCAATTGAAATCAAACCAAAGAAATATTTTATTGTCTTCACTCAAAAGCAGCCATGGGCTAGATAAGAACAGCTGGGGATGGAGTTGGTTAGAGCGATGGATGGCTGCCAAGCCTTGGGAGAACAGATTAATGGAACAAGTTCACCACAGATCATCCGAGACAACGCCCCCTCCAAAAAGCTGCACTGATTATTCCTCAATGTTGAAATGTTCAAAATCTTCAGAAGCATCTGCTGAGAAAGTCAGAAAGAACAATGTGACCACCCGGATTTCTGCAAGGCCTCCTCCGATTGGTCAACATACTGGCTCATCTTCGAGCCCGAGTTCTGAGTGCCAGTGCGATGGGAGCTCAGGTTCATCTTCGACTTTCACATCTGCTACTCCAGTTTCTTTGAACACCAGTTTAGTTTCGGATAGCAACGCTAGGCCAAACTATATGAACTTGACACAATCCACAAAGGCAAAGCTGAGGAAGAGCAACCATTTATTGAATAGGCTGCAAAGGCAGTCCATGGAGGAGTTCCATTTTCTAAACAAGTCAGGAGCTTTCTCTAATGCTGATTCAAAAAGCAGTGCGGGTCTGGATCCTCCTTCGTTCAATTTTTCGAAGCCTCTTTACCCGACAACCCGATTGGATAAGAACTCAATGAGGAAGAAGAGGGAGGATGGGTTTTATGATTGATTTGAATTGATTTGTAATGGTCTTTAAGTTCAACAGCTTGTTGGGTCTCCGCTTATTATGGATGAACTGTTGTAAGTTTTTGCCATTGTAAAACAACATTGATATTGTACTGTAAAACCCTAATGGGTCCCTATTGGCATGGCTGCTTCTTCCTTGTAAAATATTTTCATGTTTGCTGTCTACTTCCATACCTATAGCAGCCTAATTTACAGAACCTACATGTCCTTTGTTTTTTTTTTTTTTTTTTTTTTTTTCATTTTTCTCCCTTTCTATGGCCTTTTGAATGACTAATTAGGGAAACTGAAATGTACCCATAGGGGGAGAAAATCTTTTGAAACTGTTTATAACCATCTTTTTTATTTATTTATGATTATTGAAATGTCCAATAATTTGAAAATAGACGTGGGGTTAAAAAGGGAAAAAATAATTCCTTTCTAAAAAAGTTTGTGTATTTTTTTGATGGGCTATGAAATCTATGCTCTTCGGCATCTCAGGTCTCTCTCCCTCTCTGTGTTGTGTGTGTGGAATTCATGGCGGACAAAGCAAGCAGAGGTCTGGTATTGTATGGAGATGGGTTAGCGCGTTCGACAAACCCATCTCACGCACATCTTCACTCCCTAGCGCATCGAGCCTCCTGCGGCTTCCTGTCCCTCCCTCACTCCCCTCCATGACACATGCAAAATTTTGCACGAGGAGTTCAGTTCTCCAACACAAAATTAGACAGAGACAATAACAGTATGAGTAGTCATGATGAACACAGAAAAAAGACACCGGTATTTCATAGTGATCTTAAAACGTAAGAAAATTACTTGCGGAACGAAATGCCATACGAGAATAGTACTGATCAAACTATGCAACCTGAATATGGGTGATATTGACTAACATTGAAACAAATAATTTGATTGACTGCACACCGATCAAACCCTAAATTTCACATCTGGGTAAAAGATCACCATGGAGAATCTACAGCATCCGATTGGTCTCCGAAGATGAGAGGATCATTAGAGAGCTGGCACATCTACTGGATGCATCTGAAGCTCGTCTCGATGTGAAATTCACAAACCTTTGTTGCTTATACTGGTATGCCAAAATATGATTGTTTAACCCTTTCTTTGTTCCATTTTTAGACTGAGGAAGATAAAGATGACTTGGTACATCACGAGAATTCAGTGACCGCTACCATATCACAGAGGTTTTGCTTCATTTTGCTTTTTCAGAGTTTCTATTGTTAATGATTTCAATCTGTGATGATCTGTTTGTAGATTTTACTAACACTCGTGCTTCTTTATCAAACTTAAGGTTCATGGCCGTGAGAGCTGCTATAGTCACGGACGGTTTAGAGTTGAAGTCCTTTGGGAGTAAACTTGGCTGCAATGTGTTGCAGTTCACTGACTTAACAAACAATATTGGTCTCACTGAACAGCCTCTTAAATTTATGGCTTCTGAGTTGCTGAGGTTGCTTGGGTTTCAAGAAGGGAAGACACTAGAGACAAGCCAGTTCGATTTGATCCTTCAACATACTGGAGCTGGTAAAGATATTGAACACATTAATGGTCTAGTTGGTCAGATAATGCAAGTAGCCCAACCAGGGTCCGAGATTGGTGCCTGTCTTCATTTATCCGTTCTAATGAGCTACGGGGATGTCTCAAAGGAGGACGAATCCTGTTTGTCAGTTTTGATGGATAAAAATGAGAATACATCTGATCTTTCGTTTCTTGTCCATCGTCAAAGTTACACCATGAGAGGTGGTTCTCTATGGGAAGATGTTAGGCAAGTAGAACTGTGGGTTCTTTGCTGTAGTATGATGAAATGGTAACTTTTTATTGAAATTGTAGGTGGTTGGACTGATTTGTGAATCATTCTTGTGATCTATAGGGAGTATTCTCCTATGCTAATGGCAGGTTGCAGTGACGCGCAAGGATATGGCAAATATGTTTTTGTTCAAAAACTTTAAAAAGGTACTTGTCAAGAGTTTCACACATTTTTTGACTCTTAACTATGAATGGAAACAATTTAGCAAAAAAAAAAAGAAAAGAGATACAAATGGTTACTTATTGTCATCTCCCTTGTGATTTCTCTTCCATTTCCATGTAGCATGGTGGAAATCTGACGATACCAGCTGATAGATTTCTGCATGAGGTAACATTCAAACTTTGAAAGGCTCCTAAGTACAGTGCGTGAAGTAAACTCTCGCGAAAAGTATTGTTTGCATGAGAATGAGACTGAGTTCAATTTTTATAGACAAGGAATTATGAGAGGGGAAGAGTGATGTCTTTCCTAGACTATTATGTATCTTAATATCCATGCTACACTTATATAAAGACGATCTTTTCGTTGCAGCAAATAATTTTTAGCTTAACATCTTTAGTTCCCTTCTTCTTCTTCTCCTTCGTTTCTTTATTTCATTTTTTTCCTTTCCAATTCCTGGGCAATATAATATGGTAGTCCTCTATTACATTTTCTACACGTTCAGCTTAATTTTCAAGTAAAAGTTTAAAATGCATTTGTATCTTTCAGCGTCAGCTCACTTGTTATCCCAGAGTCTGCACTATCAACACATCGGGAATATGAAGAGAGCTCACATAACATACCATAACCAGTTTTTGGAATCGAACAAGGCTCTTGCACTAGTGAAACTGGGTCTTAGAATTCCAACAAAGTCTTAATACAGTAAGTACCCATTACAAACCACACCGCGAGGATGACAGAAAATGATAGCAAACCTATCAAGAATGGCCACCCAACCATAAACAGGCCAAAGCAAAGCACCACTGTGAAAGGAAGAAATGATCTCAGGATCGACATGTAATCGACCCACTGACCCCAAAACAGTACAAGAGCTGCCACATTTATCATGTTCCAACAAACCGATCCACCATAACATAGCCTGTTCAGACAGTTTGCAACGAAAGAATGGCAATTACATGTAAAGAGGTTATACGATTTGTTCTCGAAGTTACTCGCGCTTGACCGGAGCGCGTCATCCCATGTGATTGCAGTCTCAAACTCTGAGTGCCCAAATTGATAATTGCAAGTGTGCCCAGTTAAGTTTGGAGGAAGGCAGCACTGTTCAACAACAAAACCAAATCCCCGTCAATCTTTAAGCAAATCCCGAAAAAACTGAGGTCGTATCAAAACATTTTCATGAAAGTACATGATTACCCTCAACACATCTATTTGACAAGTAAGATTTTCATAATTTGGTTGAGATTAGAAAGACGGGGGTGAATACGGATAAATGTGCACCTGTGCTCTTTCAAGCTGAAAATATCTCGCCACAGGTCCAAAAGCAAAATCATCAACATTCACAAAGTTGGATCCCGAAAAATCTAAGACGACACCATCCTCCCTGCATATGCCCACATGTCCAATGAATGGTGCCAACCATGAGACTATGGGGAACGGTGCCCAGACTAAACAACATGGAAACTTTCCCTTATTCAGATCAACTTCATCAAGGGGCCACAGATCATGATGCATTCCTTGCACATAACTCGTGTCTTGAGCATCATAAGCATAGGTAAGGTCCATTATAAGATGCCTCCCGGATGGCATGAGGTTCTCCAAGACTGTATAAAAAGCAACATAACTTTAACTTCTTGAGTATATATGCAACAAATTCATCAGAAATTTGACTACCCCTCAACTCATGAATGGTCTATGTTGCTCCGTCATCTCTAACTGAGAAAAGTGGCAAACCAGCATGAACAAAGTCAATAATAAGTCAAAGTTCCTAACTGGATAGCAGGGCTTATGGTTTGACAAAGACTACTTAGTAGTACACCATATTATTTACATTATCACAAAATAAAAAAGAAAGTGCAGAGATAAAATCCTAGCAAGACAGGCAGTTAATCCATTCAATCTTTTTTCTTTCTTTGGTGTGGACCCCCCCAGGAAAAAAAAATAAAACACTAAGATCTCCATCGACAGAGGATGGCCCTGTGCTCGGAGAAGTTAGATCGGATCCAAATGCAGGCTAAGCAAAACAGTTCAAACAGCATGAAATTCCAGACACGTTTATAGGTGGAGTCATAACATTCAGCTGTCAACCTACCACCTCATATGAGCGTAAACAAGAGTATTGCATCCTTTTTTTTTTTTAATCTTTATTAGGGAGGAAAGCACTTAACAGTACACAAATATGAGAATTTACACACCAAATTTGGCAAACAGTGCCCAAAATTTATACACCATATTCTGCATATATCAACAACAACAAACTAAGCCTTTATCCCAATATTTAGGATTGGGTATATTACTCCAACAAAATATTTAACTCTTCACCTACCAAACTCTACTGTAGACAGACTGAAAGCAGGCAGGATCATCTTTTCAACTCTCGGAATAAATTGCAGCTTTGTATTTCAAGTAATTCTATTTGTTTTCAAAGGCCGTGAGCATCATTATTATTATAACTTATGGGAAAAACTAATCCTTTCGTTCTCTTCCCTTTAGTTTTTCTTCATGAGTTGAGCACTATGACTTGACAGCCTGAACAAAGTCACAACACATGGTAAGGCTATATGTCTGTAAAAATATATACACAAGACTGTTACACGGGCCTCCTTTAACTCCAAAAAGCCACCGGGACTGCAACTTTCACGATATACATGTCAAATATTACTGCAGAGATTTCATTGGCTCACCTTATCCTAACTGAAAGACACATAACAATTTTTTCCTTAGTAACGTTAAAAAGTTTCTCCAATGCTAATCTTCATTAGTAGCAAAAGTAGTGCAATATAAAGCAAAATTTTAACTGTGGTTCCACTCATTAGCACAGACAACGTATCTCTGCAAAGATTAAGTTATCCACTCAGCATTTGCGCCCCAACACCCCCCCCCCCCCCCCCCCCCCCCCCAAAAAAAAAAAAAAAAAAAACACCCAACCATAGTCCCCAAAACCACCTTCACAACAAGCATGCTCACTCACATGGGGAAAAATATCTCATTAAACTACATATCATTTCATACATCAAAGTCGCAACTAAGAAGTCCCTGGACTTTCAAATTCAAAGCAACATGGCAGTCTATTTAGCTATTTATTTACTTACTGAATAATGACTTGAAGCTTTGAAATTTAAGATAATCTCCAGGTTCCCATTTCGACTACAAGGGAGGGTTCATTTCTTTTTCTTTTGAATTTTTGTGATAAAGCTAAACAGACCAATATCAACAGCAGTTGCAAGTGTGTGCAACCTTAACAACAAAAACCGAACCTTCATTCATGGGAAGAATGATGCATAAATGAAATGCCTAAAATGCCAAATGACGCGTTGAATTGATGAATCCAAATTCAACGACGATCCCGAATCGCAACAACATACATATGCAGACACAAAACTCAGAATCTCTCAAAAAATATCAAAGAAAAGCAATCATGAATATTCTCCGTAAATATAAGAATGAGAAATTCAAAATTCCAGTAGTGCCCTCAACTTCTATCAAAGTTTGACTAAACTCTAACATTCTTCTGTACCTGCAACTTCCCATAGACCAAGCGTAGCCCATAAAAATTCAGACCTCAAAATATCATTTTTGCGATTCAAGACGCAAGAACAATGGCGAAGAGCAACTGGGAAAATTACGGGACAGCACAGACCTTGGAATTTTGAATCGATGCCGAAGAAGAGGACGGTGGCGGGTTGGTGACGAAGAAGATGTGGAACCAGTTGAAGGTGGGGTTGTTCATGCTGCTGCTTCATTTATGCTGACAGGGAAAAAAATTTAATGAGGAAAATTAATATATAATTAGATTTTATCAAAGTAGGGTTTCATTTTGGGATTGAAACGGGGAAACGGCAGATTTTGGGGGACGGTGCATGAACCATCCCAGATTTCATTCACGATTTTAGATGTGGGCCTCCCAAATCGGAAAAGCCATAAATTTGTAGAGTTATCTGATCTAAATATTCATTGCTATAACAGATTTTAGAAGAAATTTAAGATGAAAGAAATTTATTGTTAAGATTATTTAAATTTATAAATTTATGACTTTGTATAATTTATTTATTTTTTAATCAAATATATCTCATATAGAAAAAAAAGTATTATAAGGTAGCAACTGCATCTAACTTATATGTGGCTGCTGCATATTAATTTTTCTTATATCTATATATATATATAGGGACATGTTAGAATGAACATAAGCAATATGAGCATAAAATAACTCCAAACTACCTCATGTTCATTTCGAGAATTTTCATTATTTGTATGATTATGAGCACCAAGTTTTTGTGCACATTAAAAAATGAAAATTTCTTTATTGATTTCATATTTGATTAAAAAAAACATTTGGATTCAAAAGCCTACTAAGAAATTGTCCATCTTAGCTTTCCTTAAACCAACCCAACAACACTTTTATTTTTTATTTTTTGCCTGAAAATGACCCACCCTCAACCTCATCAATTAAAATAACTATTATTTTCACAAACATTTTAAAATCAGTTATGGTAGCAAAAACCCCATTGAGAATTCTCTCCCATGAGTATTTAATTAAAGAGAGGGAAAGAAAGAAGGTTTTATATATATATTTCCGAAAAAAGAGAAAAAGAAAGCGAATCCTATCATCATGAAAAAAAAAAGAAAAAAAATAAAGAAAGAAACAACAGAAACTTAAAAGAATGAAAAGCTATAGCTTCTCTTAGGCATCCTTTCCAATATCTAAATCTTAATGCAAACTTCACATCAGTTTACACCACTTGACAAATAGGAAAAAGAAAAAAAAAAAAAAGAAAAAGAAAAAAGGGAACCTACTATATGATAATTACACAGATTATAACTGATAACTGTACAGACCGAGTTTATGTTCAACATCTTCCTTGATAATACACAAGGCAGTGAAAATTACTAACATCCGTTCAACGATCGAGGGCTAGGGGCTACTGGGTTCGCCACAGAATGCATCAGGCTCGAATGACCTCGCAGATTGCTCGCTGTAAACGCCAGCTATAGCTCTACTACGCACTTCTTTGGATGCGTACGCATCCTTTTGGCTGCCCTCAATGTTAATAATAAGAACAGAAATAAGCAGGGATGCTGCGAGACCCAGCAGCGTAAACTTTAATCTGTTCAGCACAGGCTTTACCTGTAATACACAAGAAAACATAAGGAGAACAATGATCTTCAACGTTTCTTTACATATACATACTACCTGTTTAGTATAGATCAGCAATCAATGGTCAAGGTAATACCCAAAAAACTCAAGAAGAAATGGCTTAAAGAATGAAATATCATGAATTATTTAAGGCGTAAAGGGAGATTAAACAACAGTTTGAACAGCAAGTACAAGCAGATGCTTTAAAAGTTTAAATCTTTAATAGTATGTTCTCCACGCACACTGCTAATATGCACTCGATCTTCATTCTCATTCACTTTCAAATCATTCTGAAAGAAATTACGGGTTATGGAATGAATTAAATCTTCATCCGCTTCAAACCACTAAATCTTCATCCACATGCACTCAAGGATAAGATAAAACTTATCTTTGATGTTACGTAAACAAAAATTTTACCCCCATCAACTTTACATGCACATGCACTCGATCTTTTTCCTCACTCCTGTACCTCAAAAAAGATTGTAGGCTATTAGGAAATATTCCATCGTCAATAAAATTGGTGTTCCTAACGTTGCTCCCTGATTTAGCAGTTAGGCTCAGGAAAGCCATCTAAAATCGTGATTTTCCCTTTATTATGATTGACAAAAATTTCAGCATATAATAGTATTACAACAGTAACATTAAAAAAAAAGAAAGGGAGGGGGAGTTAAATTATAACCTGATCTTTCATAAAAGTTGCAAGTCTAACCTAACATTTACCATTGGTTGATTATATCCCAACATTTTTGAAGTGGTCCAATTCTAACCTAGTCTTAAATATTCTTCAAATTTAGCTTATTATAATAGAAAATTTTTTTGACAAATATTCTTTCATAGTAAAATTCTTTAAACGATTTATTTTTTACAAATTTTTAATGTGAAAGAATGGTTATAAAAGAATATCTATAATAAGCCAATTTTTTTAACAAACATTTTTCCTCAACATTCTTCTTCTTTAAACCTTTTACATTTTACAAATTTAAACTATGAATTTGGTATGCTCTAATTATCACCAGAAGGAATCACACATCAATGAAAATAAATTTTGTTATTTAAGTATGGGAAGCACTAATATACAACAACTGCATATAAGTTAAGTGTAGCCGCTGCCTTGTGATGCTTAAAAAAGAATAATACTCAAAGCGAAGTCACTTTGGAGAATTTTTTTTTATTTTTTATTTTACTTCTCTTGTATGTGCGCTACATTTAAATAAGGTGCAACAGCCACATTAAAGCTAAACTCTTTAAGTATTGATCATGAATTTTATAATGAGAGGACATTTTTTTCTTTTACAATTTTTTTTTTCATTATAAAGAGGGATAATAGGGAAGACTTTTTTTTTTCCCCCTATTACAAATTTGGCCTATTATTAAAATTAAAATAAAAAAACATTATTAAAATGTTTTATTATGTGGCATCTTTGTAATTTGCTTTTAGTTTATTAATAAATTTAATTTACCAAAAAAAATATTTTACAGGCTAAAATTGCACCCCTTTAAAAAAGTTGGGAAGTAATCAACCAATAGTGAAGATTAGGCTAGATTTGTAACTTTTATCAAAGATAAGGCTATAAAGCATAATTTGGCCAAAAGATAAAAATATAGGCAAGAGAAGAAGATGCAGTGAATCTGGTTAACATAAATGACTTACTGAGAATGAACCCAACAATCGGTCTCGTGCCAAAACTTCAGCAGTCTTCACCCAAATCTGTCAAGCAAAATTGATTAAAACAATGCTATTCTTAGGGTACCTGGCAAACATTCCAATGCACGGAAATAATTACTTAACCTCTCACCTCAGAACAATCAAGTTCAGCGTGCATCTGCTGCATCCATGTTTATATAATACTTCATTAAGTGTCTACCCTGTCTATGATTTTCACTACAAAATATATTTCCTTCATTGAGAACACATGCATCTACCCTCATTAACAATTAGGATTCCTGTTTGATGATTCAGGACAGCCCAGTGCCACCAGGAGAATATCGGACAATTCTCTCGCTGAATAGTTTGAAAATATTATGCTCAGGACACACTATGCTTACGGTACCAAATGGGATTCGAGAAATGTTTCATGAATATTGTAGTTATTCAAAATTTTCCCATTATAGCGTCTAATTCTTTTCCAAGTTCTCCCCTTGGCAAAGGCTCCACAAAATAATGAACACCACATTCAAATTTTATGACTTATAGCTCCATAACCCAAGAAACATGCAATAAGAATTATTCTGTCATCAATGCTTGCATATGAATTTCAAAACCTGTGATTTAATATAACTATGAGATCTTGATATGTTAACAGTCATCCAATAATAATCACAACAATCAAAACTCAGTAGCAGTTAAAAGACGATAAGCAACAAGCTACATATATGTATGATTATGGCATTCTGCAACAAATAATTGATAAGTGTATCATAATACCAAATATTATTAATAGTACTCAGAAATTTAAAAGTTTAAAGCAGTAGCAGAAGAGGCATCTGAAAGCACCTGACCATCATACCACCCAGTTTCTTCATCTGTATGCATAGAGCACAAAAATTACTCAATCAAAATCATATAGTAATGGAGAAAATAAGAAATCAAGCAGACTAAAACAAATGACAATTCGACATCAAGGAAAGAAGATTAGTACAACAAATGAAGAAGACTCACACTCAACAGTGGCACTGAGCAATCGATTCCCCACATAGGCCCAACCCAGGTACATTCTCACAACGGCGAGTGTCACCACGAAGATCCCACTGGAAACCGCTCCCAGAACCCGAGTCACGGGCTCTGATTCGGCCCCGACTGTACCGAACCAGGCGACGGGGAGACCCACCAAGAGAGTGAAGGAAACGCCGGTGACCAGCAGCCGAGAAGAGTATTCAGTCAAATCCCCAGAAGCCCATGAGAAGGGAAAAGAGGTAGAAAGGCTCTGGTACTCATTCACAGGCTGCTGGTCCAGAGGAACGGGGCACTCCGTTTCAGGTGCTGAATTACTTCCGCCGTTTCTGGATGATGATGATGACGATGATGATGAGAAGGGTGTCTTGGAAATTGAATTGGGGTTTCGATGGCGGTGGTGGTTCTGGAATCTGGGGTTTCTGATTGAGAGGAGTGGTGATGGGAAGCTGGGTAGGTTTGGGGAGAATAGTGCTACTGTCGCTGCGGCCATGGGGGTTTGCGAGTGTTCCTTCCTTGTGTGAATGCAAGTCTGTTTTATTAGGTGCACCCGAGAAGATGGGACTTTTTTCTAAATAACAGAGAGACTTTTTCTTGTCACCCATGAGGGCGAAATGCACTCTAAACAAATGAGGCCCAATCATCCAGGCTAAGCAATACTAATGCATGGATGTTACAAAATGATGCATCTGTTCCTCTAATGAACCGGTGCTGATTTTCGGAAAAAGAAATTCACGACCCACGGGCCTTAAAAAGGAACGAAAGAAAAGGCAAGAAGAAGTAATGGAACACATCTCCATCTCCGGTGAATGTTCATTATTTGTACTTCTCCTTTCCATACATTATTTCCACTTTTTTTCTGCACAGCCTGCTGACATTAAATGTTTACAAAAGATGAAAGCCTTCAAATGTCTCCAAAAATAGAAGATCAGAATGATTTACAGTTTTGTTGGGGAGGGAGCGGGGTTTGTTCTCCTTTGCATGTTCCTGCTTTAATTTGACAGAAAACAACCATGCGTAGGCAATGCCATCTATTCCCATTGCTAAAACCTACTTCCCAATACTGTGTCGTTCACCTGTCTGGCTTGTCCATGCTTATTTTGAATTGGTTGTGCCGAGTCCCCATTTCGAATGAACCAAAACTTCTCCCCAATCCACCACTCTCAAATGTTACTGCACACCCAGGGATCACCAAATGATGATTTCTGCTGAACTGGCTCCTCGAGCGCTGGAACTTCATGTACATATACAACATCTTGGAACTCGTAGTCTATAATCTACCAACAACTAGACGCTGAAGACTCCGGAGGCGAGAAATCAGCTCCGAAAATGAGGGCCGCAAGTGAGGTTCACTGCACCCAAAAGTAAAAGAGCAAGTTGTTAAAAGGATTGAAATCAACTAGAAGCATTCACTAAAAGTTCATCATACTGGGATCCCTACGATTAGTCGGTTAGCGTGATTATCATACCATTATAAAGTAAAATGAAACTTCAGCAACTTCGACATTTTTTTTTTTCCTACCACATACCTAATTCAATTTGAATTTTCCCAATGCACATGACAATTTCAATCTGAAGGTTAAATTTTTTTTAAGGCCCCGTTTAGTTATAGAAGATGTTTTCGATCTCCAAAACTCAGCCTTCAAGATATTGATCTAATAGATCACAAGCTACTCATCTCAACTAATTGGGAAAAGCTTGTTTTGTAAATGGGTTAAGTTTTAGGAAGCACAGTAGGGGACATGTTTCACATAAACATGTCCCCTAATACTCATGAAATCCAAGCTAGTTTGAAATCAAGGTTTTCCCAAGTGGATTCATAGAAATGATACGTTAACATTGAAATCCTGCATGGAAATGGAGAAATAGTTTTCTATAACTAAACAGGTGCAGAGAATGGCAAGTATTTTTCTTGAATTTCAATCAGGATGGAAGCTCACGCCAAATAATATTCAAACCCTGGCTGGTTACTGATGCATTTAGAACAGAATGATATGAAAGCTTACGATTGCCAGCAATCAAGTATTGTCTGAGCAACCATTGGATCAACCTCTACAGGAATTTCAAGGCGCCTATTTTGAAACCCAACAGCTCCAACAACTTGCATTGGGTTCAATCCACTCCATGGCACACGTAAGGTAGCCAATTCCCAAAGTATTACACCAAAACTGTACACATCACATCTGCAAGCAAGCTGACATGGTTTTATCAACGGCATTTAAAATTAGAAGTTTCTGAAATCAATGTTTGAAACTAAAGTTATTAAAATGCTATAGCTAGGATGGATCCTGAGGTCGCTCACTTCTCATTTGATGGTTCATTCCTTAGAACTTCCGGTGCCATCCATTCAGCCTGTGGTTTTCAATGGCAAAACTCCAGTAAGATGAGGTGCAGCAGACCTCGACAAAGCAAGACACTGTCTCTGGCTGGTGCCATAAATTATAACGTATTTAAAGAAAGCAAGCCTCAGAATTTTTTAAATTTTTGTTCACACAGTAATACCGTTCCAGCCATAGACTTTGAGGACAGAAAAGTGTGGTTCTTCAAACGTGACAGCCCAAAATCGCAAACCTACAGAAATGCAGAAATAAATATTGAGGAAGTTTTAATTTACCAAATATATATATATATATATATTGTGGAAGTTTTAGAGGATATCAGTCATCCAACTTGAAAATATGTATGTGCAGCTGTAGAAAAAGCAAAGCAATTTTTTTTTTTTTTAAACCAAACCTTGACAACCCAATTTTTATCAACAAGGAGATTCGGAGACTTCAGATCACGGTGCACAATGGGAGGATGGCCAGTGTGCAAGTAATTCATCCCCTTGGCCTGCAATCAGTTGGGGAGCTTGACTAGTGAGATGTAGAATGTAATGACGAAAATGAAAAAAACACCAAAATAAAAATCCAAGTTGGAGAAAAAGATTTCCAAGTCATACCACATCAACAGCCATTCGCATTCGCCTCCTTTCGTCAAGTTGAATACGAGTACGATGCAATAACTTATATAAGCTCCCCCTGCACATCAAAAAATGGAAGTAAGAAACTCCACAACAGAATAGGAAGATTCTCTCAATTCTCTCAAAATGTGCCGTTCCAGAACTTTAAATCGTAATAAATCCCCCCACCAACCATTCCTTATCTACGAAGTCTTGAAATTAAATAAGACTAATACGTCAAACTCATTAATAGGCTGTCAAATGAATGACATGGTGAACTGACTTCTATGGAATATTCTAATATCATATAGAACCCCAGGAATTTATATCTAATGGCCATCAATTTTCACTTGCCATGATGGAACTCAAAAAAAAATTTATGCACATGCAAATTACAGGTAGTGATTGTATTCAAGAGAAAATGATGATACAAAATAATTATATCATGTTGGAATTCTGAACTTCCCCCGGGGGGGGGGGGGGGGGGGATCAGCAAATTAGGAATGTGAATCTTGGAATAAATCAACCTCGGGAGAAACTCTGTCAGTATTGACGAATATGGACTGTGAGTAACAACTCCCATGAAGAGAACAACATTAGGGTGCCTCAGCCTTATCATGATTTCAACCTGCACTAAGCAAAAAGAGCTATTTATTTGAAGATTTGAAAGGAACCAACAAAAAAGTAGGAGGATATCCTTTAGTGCATACTTCATACTTTAATTGAACCAGCGCCTCACCAAAGAGATCCTGGTCCAGGAACTTCTTTACAGCAACTTCCTGTCATGTAACCGAATCTTAGGAACTGCTCACAAAGGGATACAAAAGACATGGTAGCCAATTTACATCAAGCAGTGTTAGTAATTGATTAACATATTTCAAGTATTCACACTCTTCCATCTAACTTGTAAGGTAATCCATTGTTAGGATATACAAATGCACGTCCAGAGGAAAAATGTGTGAATGCTCCCTGTCCAAGTATAGACTAAAATTCTTTCCTATAGGACCAAAACATAGTATAAACTAAATTAATTAGTAGAAGTTCAGAGTTACAGCCATACAAAGTTAAATTAATGCTAGTAGAAGTTTCAGAAACTTACAGTTCCATTCCAATCTGCATGGTAAACTTCTCCATATGAGCCTGCAACATAAGAGATTATGCAAAGCTTTTATTGAACAATCTCAATCACTCAAGCGAAGATTAACTCTTAATAAAACCAGAAAAATCCAAATCGATGCAAGTTTGAACTTGACTGTGTGCCTACGTAGATGCATGTGTAAAGCTATCTCATCCTTGTCATCAAAAACAAGTGCCACAGGTTCCAAAAGACATTATCAAGGAGAGAAATTTTTTATTTTTTTCCTACACCCTTGGACTTGCAAGGAGATGCCATTTGACTAATGTCCTTTGGCAAGAAGAGAGTAAACATAGGAAAACTAGTACTTACCAATACCAACACGTTCACCAATTTGAAGATCTTCCCAAGGAATTTCCCATTCTGCAACCTCACCCAGCAACGGGTTAACTCCTGCATTTTCCTGAAAGCATTGTCCACTATCCCCAACTAGCTCAAGCGGTCTTTGGCAAGAATCAACTGCATGAGGCATAAACCATTATTAGACATTCCCCATATGAAGCTACTGCAACAATTATTGAAGGATTTCCACGACTCATATTCAGACCTGTTGAGTCAGCTTCCATCCTTTCATTAGCTCCACATCCAACAACCACATAACCATCATTAGTAGTTTCAGAAGGTAAAGGAGGGGCAGAGGAGTGCTTAGCATTTGACACTGACTTATTTGAATGAGATTGGACCTCATCATCTATCTTTTGCCCATAAATCAACTCAGTTTTATCAAGCATTTTCTGTTCTGCTATATCCTGGAAACCCATATCCATAAATAAATTGGAAGGAGGTGATGCACCACTTTCTGATAAAACAGCATGTAATTTCTGCGCAAACTCCGGATTTTTGGCTGCACTGATGACATATTTGGAGACATCTTTAACTTGCATCTTTTGTGCAGGCGAGTCTTTCCCGCTACTAGGTAATGAGTTTTCACGTGATAAATGTAGTGACGGAAGAAGCCTGCCAAACTCCTGCTCAAACTTTTCAGTTCTATTCTTTTCAGCATTCTTATTGTCATCCTCTTTGATTTGAATTCCTGCATTTTCTAACTTTGAACTGCCAACAATCACAGGGACTCTATCAAGAACATGTGAAACTGCCAATGTTCTGATCACTTTGTCAAGCTCAAGATTGGAATCTTTCACCATTCCCGTGACACCGGCGAAACTCCTTACATCTGATCTAGAATTTTGAAGATGACCACTAGGTACTTCGGCAGGAATCAGCACACCGGGAGCACCCATCAGATCAATTATGTATTCACTGTATCACTCCAACAACCAATTAAGCTACAACACATTATGATCGGAGAAACCTCAAGGCCGTTAGTTTTATGTCTACACAATAAAGTTATCAAGTTGAATAAATTGAGAAAGGAAATGCATAACCCCCTCCAATGCATTATAAATCCTTCCATATATAAGAAGAAACACCCAAATATGAAGAACACAAGGTGCCTAATAAAGATCATTGGCAATCCCACTTAGTGCACGTTTGGCTGCAACTCCGGAGATCATGGCCCCTTATGATGAAGGTATAGAAAGAGGAGCCATTGGATGGAGACAGAAGTACCTGAGGCCTAAGCAAGAAGTTGGGTACATCACATTTGGAGATGGTTTTTTTATATAGATAAAGTGAGTGTTGCCTTCCAATCAAAACTAAGTTTTGAGAGCCAAAACTTAGTTTTACAATTTCATGTTGACATGGTATGTTTGGTTGCCATGAAACTCGATTTGCCAAACTTAGTTTTTGGTTCCCAAAAGATAAACTAAATTTTGGTTCCCAAACTCAGATTCGCAAATATTGGGGGGAAAAGTGCATATGCAAAACTATGGTCTTGGCCAACACAAATCAAGTTGTAGCTTTTGACCATTTCAGTTTACCCTTTTTTTTTTTTCCTCTTCATTTTGCCTAGCTTTGACTCAGGCAGCCAAATACACGCAATTTACATAAAACTAAGTTTTGTAAAACTAGGTTTTTGAGCCAGAACTAACTTTTACAGAACTTGGAGTTAACTCAACTTTGCAAAGAGAGCAAAACACATCCTTAATCAGAGACCAAATAACAGGAAAGCTCAAGACCAAAACGCAACTAGCTAAAATGACAAGATAAAATTTATGCAACAATGAAGATTGTTAAAAAATTTGACTTCCGATGATAATTCACAGAAAACTTTACATAGAAACAGTAATATATATTAAAAAAAAAAAAAAGTGCTGACACTTAGTAGTCATCACCTTCCATTTCCAGATTTAACTATGTTCACGGCTCCCTCGTCAGTGCCAGTGTAGTAGCTTCCTTTGACCAGCATACATGGAAGACTAACCTTATCAGCTAAAACCTGTCACCAGATAGTTCAGACACTTGAATGTATCATGTATCCAAAAGAAAGTTTTACAACAGGCTGATAAACATTTTAGCCATAGAATGATTAAGAAAGACCCTTACACAAACAGACAACTGGCACGATAAGAAAACATGAACTAGAGAACAGCTTGATTCATAAATGAAATACACAATAAGATTTAAACAATAAATATACCAACCTTAAAGAGCAATGCTCTGTGGCGTGAAAGCCCAACATCAAGCCGACCAAGGTGCAGCATGATTGTATTTAGAGAATTCCCTAGCTCGAAACTCCTAGCCCTCCACCTTCTCAATATATCATCAGCATCGCTAACTGGCCCACCCATTCTGCACACAACAAGTTCGGCTATTTTTTGAACCAGACCACTCATAAAGGGGTCCTGCTTAGTAGCTCCGAACTCCATTGAGATACAAAATGCTCTATTTTCGAGCTCCTGTAATTCAAGATCGACCTTGCGGTCCACCAAAATCACTTCATAGTCAACATGATCCGATCTTGATATTGCTTGAAGATCCATGAGCAAAGGCATCTTTCCTTGCGACGTTGTATTCACTCTAATGCCATAGACATCATAGAACCCATCCACCACTTTTTCATCATAATTGATAAAACTATAGTTCTGCAGTATATCAAATATAGAAATTCCCATAACAAGTTAAACTCAACAGCACCAGCTGCATAAGTAACAAAACAAATGAGGGGAAAAAGAAAAGGGAATAAAATGCTGGATTAGAACTTCCATTATTATTCAAAAATGCATCCAAGCCAATAGTAAGAAAGAAAATGCCTAATTCAATGACAAGAGAGAACTCTTTATGCAGTGACACTATACCTAATCGTGTAAAGATGCACCCCCAAAGGAAAAGATTTAAAAAGGGCAATCCATTTATAGCAAACAATCTCAGTTTAGAGTCACTCATAACGCCGAAAACTCCTTCAATGAACATAAGCAAGAAACAGTATAAAGAAAGTGAGACGGTTGAAAGGGGCATACCCAGTAACGAAAAGAGAGAGATTCATCTAGGGTTTCGAAATTGGGCACGGTCGGCGCGGAACCCATTAAGCTAATCTGCTCTAGCGGCCTTGATCTGTGCCGTCTCCGCATCCTCGATACTCGCACCGGGATCCGACGCGCTTATAGCCAGCGCAAGCTGAACCTGGAACTCCTCCTCGAAGAAATTGAAACCCCCCGGGCTCTCCCCCGGCGCATCACCGACGGCGCCCCCGATCATCGCCGTTGACTCCACAGCATCCCGCCGCGGCGGCGGCGGCATGGGAGCCACAGCCAGCGAAGGATCAGTAGATGAAGCCGTCGCTGGATGGGGCGGAGCGGGTACTGGCTCGAGTCGGGTCTGGACCACTTCCTGTGGCTCATTGAGCCCACCTCCGATGTGAAGCTTCCGCAGTAGGTGCTTCATCCGTGGCATTGATCCCCACCCCACAGCTCTTACATCCACCAACTCTCTCTCTCTCTCTCTCTCTCCCTCCCTCTCTCTCTCTCTCTCCCCCCCTCGGCAATGAGAAACTAGACCTTCTTCGTTAAGCCACCGCGCACGGCAATTAAATTAACCGCCCAACCTTCCCCGGCGCGAGCCAAGTAGAATAGTGGATCCCACGGAATTGGCGTCTCGCCGACACGATTCCCTATTGTCTGGATTTGAACTATCTTAAATATTAATTTTTTCACATTTTTAATTTCTTTCTTTATTTTTTTTATAATAAATCATTATAATCGTTTGATTTTTATAAATTTATATCTCCTTTAATTCGAAGGATTCACATTCTAATTTAAATAATTTTAATCATTCATTTTTCTACTTTTAGGTTTTCTCTCTATTTTTCTTCAACTAATGATTAAAATTATCTAATTATACAAATACATGACCTCTCAAATTTAGGTGATTAGGATCTTCCACAATGTACTATAGTGTATATTCATGCACGTTACCATTACTGGACCTCCATTTTCCTTTTTCATTCAACAATTCAATGGTCGTTCGATGAAAAATATGCTCGGTGTTCTCATTTTTTTCAAATTTTTTTCGAATTGATTCAAGTCAATCATACTCATTAATTTTGGCAAATTATAGATCAAATTTTTGACTAATTAAGCGGTAAAGGAATTGATTGATACAACATAGGGTTGGGGGAGGGAGGGATTAGGTATCCTATTTGTCGTTGATTTCTAACTTGTCTTATTACAAAAGTTGGTTTAAGATGACAATAATTTTGATTGAGCTAATTGGTGCTTCTATCACTATTCATTGGAATTACGAATAAAGTGTCCATCTTAAATTTTAGACACATTTTATCGCTGTTAAATAAATAATAATTTATTTTTATATAGCAAAGATCAGAGATTCGAATCTTCATTACGTTGAACTGTGAATAATTTATTGTTTTCGGGACTATTAGCCACCTTTCTTAATGTAATATAAGTCGACGTGAGCCAGCATTGCTTACGGGTCATTCATGGGTTGGGCCCGAGTGAAACAACAAACACTTTCTAAGTGTCTGTTAGAGCTAAAAGGTTTTCTCTTACGAAAAACTTTCCGTCCAATCAAATGCAACTTAAAATATATTATGATCCACCTGAATTTGATAAATAAAAAAAATCATTGCTACAAATTAATCAACCATTCCACTCATTCAAACAATGACTCGTGCCACACAGATTGATAACTTCAATTAAAGTTTGTGATCAAAGAAAAATATTGAACTTTCCCAAAACAAAGTTTTCGTTTAAATCTCATCGCTCACGTATAAAGCTAAGACCCACCTCAATTGTAAGTCGTGACATTCGTGCGATGCCATGCTCGTGTAAACCATTGATTATTCATCAACGATGACTGTGTTGGGGTTCCTTATTATTCGGGAATGTACATTTGTATGGAAACATGTATCGTTTCTGTCACTTAATTTGTCGTGAATTTGGGGAAAATGAAGACTGGGCCCCGCGGTACTGGACCCACATAGAGGAACAGATTTAGAGGGGCTACGTAGGGTGGACCCAATTAGTCTCAATCAACCAAAGTTGAGCAAAAGTGGTAATGGGGAGTTCTGCATTTGGCGATCACTGCATTTCCTCTTTCGTGAATGTGGAAAAAGAGTGGACAATTTTCTTCGTGGTTGAGCTGTCAAATGTCAGTGTGACTATATTTTTATATGGGAGGGTACACTACTCGGATTCGATTGGAGTCGACAATCTCAACCGATCACATGTCGGTCGACTCAATTCACTCGCAATAATTCGATCCAATCCCCTCATAATATGAGTTTGACTGTCCGTCTTGACTTATTCACAATCTATCTAGTCCATTATATTACCATTTCTTGTTTGAATTTTACGTTTTCTTTCCCTCGATTGAAAATTAGTGTCTTTGCTAGGCATTGATTTGTTCATTAAAATATCAAAGGAAACAAAAGTCGTAACGACAAAGTGAATCCTTGACCTCCAACCCACTTGTAATATAACTCGGTCTAACCTGCTAATAAGATAATTCTAACCTGTTATTGAGTCGTTCGTGTCGACCCACTCATAACACGTCCATTATCGTTAGCCACTCGAAATGAGATCTCTCATTTTACTATTCTAACTCAATAATTCTCATGAATACCAGGCCTAAACAACTCCCTTCAGATCAAGTAATGTTTTGTGAAAAAAGCAATTATTGATTAATAATTAGAAAGGGATACTAAATTTCATCTTAAATAATAAACGGGAGGTGTTGTACGATAGTACTTAAATTGACTTGTTTGATGTTCATTTTATAAATTTTAACCGTATGGATTGAATGAGAGAGAAAAATTCATGCAATTTTGTTAAGTATTGAATTCTCAATATATTACCAAGAGATTTGAACCGTCATAATCTTTTTGAATATTTAAAACCTATAAATGAGAGATTTGTATATAATTATATTGAATGAAAATTGATACGACCTCTTATTTTTTCATGTACATTTAACCTGTACAGATAAAATTTTCACAATAAATTGGCATCATTTTATGTTGCAACCAGTAGGAAATTTAAATTGAATTAAAGGCATAAATAATACGATGGTGACCACGCATGTGAAGTCCCATTGAATTCATCTTTTGGGATGCCTGAAGTTTAGTTGTATTGTGCAGGTCTTGGTACCTTGTTGGGCTATTTATGGCAAGCCCAACAGACCCGACCTAGGAAACCCAACCCAAAAAGCATTTGAAAAAAAAAAATGAATTGTCAAAATAACTTTTTTCCAAAAAAAAATGTTAAGGTGAAAAAAAAAAAAATGGAATGGTAAAGCAAGTGATTCAAAGTTAATGGTAGTCGGTTCGGTATTATGCAACAAATTTTACTCACCGATCCCCATTATACCCAAAAGTGAAAAGGTTCGATAATCAAAAATCAACTCGAAAATTTAAAAGGTAAAAGGTATTGTGCAACAATTTTTTTACTCAAAAAAAGAAAGGTAGACATTTCAGGCATTTAATTCTAACCCGTAATCATGCATTGTTTGACATGCACATTATCTTATGGGCATTCTAATTTACTTCTTTCATTTGAACACGTCTCGTTTCCTTTTTTTTCTAAAATTATTTTCACTTTATGTATTGCTCGTGGAGCATGAAATACTCTCGATTTATTTATCATTTCTTACTGTTAATGTTCTTGAAGTGTTTATATAAATATAAAAGCATAAATTAAGATATTAGATAGAACATTATTTTTATTTCTAGAAATGAAACGAACTATACAAGGCAGACATTTGGAGGGGGGAAAAGAAACAAAAAACCTAGAAGCCCAAATATATTTCTCTAGCCTTTGATTCTATATATAATTTTTCTTTTCCATCCCATGGAAAGATTTTTCTGTACCTCCAGCAGTCAATTTCTAGTGGCTCCAAACTCCCCAAATCCTCTCGGAAAGTAATAATGAAACCTTCCCTTTTCCATCCCGATCCCCGCCGTCTTCCCGCCGTCGGAGGTCTACCCGGTCGCCGCCCCGCCCATTTCAATCCCGGCCATCAATGTCGATCCCGACTCAGAAAACGACACCCCGCAGCTCTCCGGCAGGCGATTTCCGTCCTCCTCTGCCGCCTTCACGGGAGATATGTCAGCCACAGGAGGAATCATGGTGTCTCCGGCGGGAAACGTGCAGCGTATCTCCTCCCAGAGCTCCTGCATTACACGCTGCACCATCTCCTCCTTGATGGGAGAGTCCGGCGCGAGCTCGCCGCCCTCGTCGTAGTCTTCGGTCTGTAGAAACTCGATTATCATTCTGGCGACTCCGCCGGCGTCTTCGGTTTCCGGCGAGCGTTCCATTTTCAGAGACAGTGTGAGATTACACGTGAGAGAGAGGGAGAGAGAGGGCGGGTTTAGTTCACCGTGAGACTTGAGGAATTATAAAGAGGGGTGGGGGCGGGGCCCGGGGCGAGTGCCACGCTGGCAATTAACAATGCCACGTAGGAAAATCAGTGACATGTCAGTTCCGCGCATTCATTGCGCAGGATTTGTCTGTAGTGAGTGGAAAGCAAAATTAAAAACCTATACTTCTCTTCTTTTGAGGACTATTGGTTAAATCTGAGGAGCGAGTTTGCCAAGAATTTAGCTTTAATGAATTTTTTTTGTCTTATTAATTATAAGGATTTAGAAAGGAAAAAAAAAACCTTTATCATTTAATTTTGGTAAAATTATCAAATTAATTTTATGTTTTACCTTTTTATGGGTTTGGTATGAATAAAAACCTAAATTATAAATCAAAATTTCACTTCTATCCGACACGGCCAAATAAAAGATAATCACGCTTTTCTCCTAAAAAAAAGGATTTGAACAAAAATAAATTATTTTTTTTTTGAATTGCACCAAGGGCATGTGAGGTACACCAATTCGTGGCTATCCACAAACTCCGGTATGACAAAATTAAATTCTTCTAAGAATAATTTTATTATTATAAAATATTTTATAATAAAATCACAAAAAAGAATTCATGTGAGCAAACATAGATATTGTGATTTTATTCTAAAATTATTCTTGTATATAAAATTATGGAGAAATTGTACTTAAATTTCTTGTGATTTGATCTCGTTGTTAGGAACTTCCATGTGGTTTGAAAATCAGCACATAACTCCCACGTGGCTCCAATGAACTTGCAAAAGTTAACTTTTCTATGAAATCTAATTGTTTGTTCTTGTAAAAAAATTTTTAGAGTGTTTAATAGAAGAAAATAAACTTTAATTTCTCAAATTAGCCCAAACTTTATTCATTAATCTCAGTCACAATAGTTCTCAAAAAAATAAGTTTTTTATTATTCTTAAGACATGAAAAAAATAATTTATTGTACCAAAAAAAGAGACATTTGTATCCACCCATACTTTTAACCAAAAAGCTTACATATACGCTTGTATTATTCACATATTCCTAGTTTCTATTCATCATGATTAGTTGAAATTATGAATATATAACTTCTATATAATATATGCTTTTTCAAGATTCAAGAAGTATAAAAGTGTTCTTTTATTGGTTAGGGAATTATTTTATGGGTAGTTTGAAAAATTAAAGTATATTTTTTTTCCTATTAAACACTATACAAAATTTGTGTAAGAACAAATTATTAGATTTGCTGAAAAAGTTAACTTTTGCAACTCCATTAAAACTAAAGACGAGTCATGTACTGATTTTAAACCACAAGGAGATTTTTTGTAACTAGCTCAAATCATAGAACAGTTAACTACAATTTCCCCTAAATTTATTCTCTCTTCCTTTAATATCTATTGTTATGGGCGGTTCACTTTTTCCAAACATTTTCTTGTTTTTATTTAAAATTATTGTTTAAAGAAATAATAATACAAAATTGTGAAGCGCAAGATTGTCATTACATTTGAGATTAACATTTTCTTCACTCAAAAATTTAGGTTCAACTTTTTTAGTCTTACGTATGTGATAATGTCACCCACTCTTTATGAGTAATACTACTTATATATCTTTTACATAACCTTCAGATTGAAAGTAGATTGAAAGTGGACACGTGATAGAATATGTGTGGTTCTATAGTTATTTGACCAAAATACTACTTAAATAAGACTACACATATTCTACTGCACCACTCTTTCGGTGTGAAGGATATACAAGTAGTATTACTTCCCTCTCCATGCATGGCTTACATATTTGCTTATGTCAAAGACCTACTTTAATTAATTCAGACTAGAATTTTGAATGGGTAGGATCATAATCCAATATTCCCACCTAGTAGGCCTTTCTTGTACCAATAAATAAATAAATAATGTGACAAAAGGTGAAAGCTTACTGTTTATTTTTTATTTAAAAAAAGGCCAATCTAAGCAATAAATTATGTAGTGAGACTGCTTCACAATTGAAATGATGCATAGTTTAATTCATTCATGCATTTTACAAAAATAAAGTGTTGAAAAGAGAGCCTTTTTATTAAAAAAAATTTTACTTTTCATTAGAGTTATCCGGTTGAATTATGGTGTGCAAGTTTTACCCCACAGTTACCTTGCACCTTTACCCCTAAGCGGAATTAGCTGAGGGAGTGAAGAAGTCCAGCCACCATTGTTGAAGCAGCCCACCAACCACCTACTCAGCCCACCATTGTTGAAGCCACCATTTTTGAAGCCACCTACTCAGCCCACCATTGTTGAAGAAGGAAGCTTCCTTGTTCACACCGGTGGAAGAGTCCCAAAATCCTCTATAAATAGAGGTGGATACCTCAGTTGGAGATCATCCTGAAAATCACCAAGACAAGAGTGATTGTGAGGGTTTGAGAGTTTTTTTTCTGAGTTTTGTAAATACTCATGTAATCTATTCTTGTGAGTAATAGAGGTTGTTTTTCTCTCAAATCCGTGTTTATCAACGCCCAAGTTGATCCTGGTTTCCCAAGAAGTGGTATCAGAGCCTGGTTAGTGGCGTTGATTGAGTTTTTAGGTGACCGGCCGAATTTGGGTTTTCTGAGTTTTACTCAAAATCCAATTCTGAGTGCACCATTGGATTCGTCTCGACGAACTGAGTCCAACGCACCAAACGGCGACCTAATCGGAGTTCAAACAAGCCCAGAAATCTCGGTCAAAGTTTGGTCAACTTTGCCGGAGAAGACAACCGTCGCCGGAAACTTGCCGGAGAAGACGACACTGTTCACCGGAGTTGCCGGAGAAGACGACACTGTTCACCGGAGATCTGCCGGAGAAGACGACACTGTTCACCGGAGATCCGCCGGAGAAGACGACACTGTTCACCGGAGATCTGCCGGAGAAGACGACACTGTTCACCGGAGATCCGCCGGAGAAGACGACACTGTTCACCGGAGATCCGCCGGAGAAGACGACACTGTTCACCGGAGTTCTGCCGGAGAAGACGGTCGGAAATACTGTTCACAGCCGGAATTTGCAGTATTTCTGAAAATTGCAAATTGACCCCTTAAGTTTTTTCAAAACTACAGTTTTGCCCCAGTAGTGGAATTTTGGCCCTGTAGTGTCTATTCCACCTTTTTCGACCGTTCCGGACGCAACGGCGGGCTCCATTTTTCAAGATTCAACCTCGATAGTGTTGAAAAGATATTTGTAAGGTGATAATGTCCACAGAAGAGTCAACATCATCTTCCGGAGCCATGATTATGCTTACTGCCACCAACTACACGCTGTGGAAACCTCGGATGGAAGATTTCCTCAGCTGTAAGGATTTGTTTGATCCCATCGAAATGAAAGGTACAAATCCTGATCCCGCCAAAGAGTTAGAGTGGAAGAAATCAAACCGAAAAACTATTGGTCAGATCCGTCAATGGATTGATCATAGTGTCTTCCACCATGTTGCACAAGAGACAAACGCATATGCCCTCTGGAAGAAGCTGGAGGACATGTACCAAGCCAAGACCGCTCGGAATAAAGCTTTGTTGATGAGGCGTTTAGTCAACATGAAGCTTAAAAGTGGAACTTCAGTTGCCGAGCATACCAGTGAGTTCCAGAGCTTGGTCAACCAGTTGTCGTCTGTAGAGATGCCGCTTGGCGATGAAGTTCAGTCGTTGCTACTACTCAGTTCCCTTCCCGATAGTTGGGAAACGCTGGTCGTATCACTCAGCAACTCAGCCCCTAATGGCAAACTTACCATGTCAATGGTCAAAGATGCCCTTTTCAGTGAAGAAGCAAGGAGAAAGGACATGGGCACAGATCAGACCCATGCCCTTGTCACAGAGAACAGGGGGAGGCAACAAAAGAGTAGCAAAAGCAAATGGAGAGGCAGAAGCAAGAGCAGGGGCAGGTCCACTGATGGCAGAAAACCAACATATAAATGCCATCATTGTGGAATAGAGGGGCATATGAAGAAGAACTGCTACAAATGGAAAGAGGAACAAGGCCAAAGCAGTTCACAGCCGAAGAACAAAAGTGGAGAAACATTAGTTACTATCTCTGGTGATGTAGCTTATTGTTCAACCCAAGATGAGACATGCCTTCACGTCTCACGAGAAGACACGGATTGGGTGGTAGATACAGCAGCGTCCTACCATGTGACTCCATACAAGGAATACTTCACAACATACAAAGCCGGTGACTTTGGAGCTGTGAAAATGGGAAATTCCAGTTCCGCTGGGATTGTCGGAATTGGTGATGTCCAAATAAAGACAAGTTCTGGAAGCACAATTACTCTGAAGGATGTCCGCCATGTGCCAGATCTTCGGCTGAATCTACTTTCTGGTATAGCTCTAGACAAAGAGGGCTATGATAGTCATTTCAGTAGAGGCACATGGAAATTGTCAAGAGGCGCTATGACAGTCGCTCGAGGACATATTTGTGGCACGCTATACAAGACTCATGTGAAGATTTGTACAGACAGCCTCAACGTTGCAGAAAAAGAGGCTTCACAAAATTTATGGCACCAGAGACTCGGCCACATGAGTGAGAAAGGGCTGTCTACCCTAATAAAGAAGGAGCTTATCAATGTAGACAAGGACGCTGCACTAGATCCTTGCAATCATTGTTTGTTTGGTAAGCAGCATAGAGTCTCGTTTAATTCCTCTTCAACGAGTAGATCAGAGTTGCTCAGTCTGGTACACTCTGATGTTTGCGGTCCCTTGGAGGTTGAATCACTCGGCGGCAACCGATACTTTCTGACGTTCATCGATGATGCTTCTCGAAAGGTGTGGGTGTATTTTTTGCGGACGAAGGACCAGGTATTTGATTACTTCAAACTGTTCCATGTCATGGTAGAACGTGAGACAGGAAAGAAGTTGAAGCGTCTTCGATCCGACAATGGAGGTGAATACTCTTCCAGGCAGTTCGATGCCTATTGCAGATCATATGGCATCCGACATGAGAAGACGGTCCCACGCACCCCTCAACACAACGGTATAGCTGAAAGAATGAATCGAACAATCATGGAACGTGTTCGGAGCATGCTCAGTATGGCTAAGCTGCCAAAGCCATTCTGGGGAGAAGCAGTCAGAGCCGCCTGTTACTTGATCAACCGATCTCCATCAGTACCATTAGATTTTGAAGTTCCGGAGAAAATTTGGTCTGGAAAGGATCCATCATACTCCCACTTGAGAGTATTTGGGTGTTTAGCGTACGCACATGTATCCAAAGAGCTCAGGCAGAAGCTGGATGCAAGGACCACTCCATGCATATTCATAGGCTATGGAGATGAAGAGTTTGGATACAGATTATGGGATCCAAAGGAGAAAAAGGTGATCAGAAGTAGGGACGTGGTGTTCCATGAAAACCAGACAATAGAAGATATTGAAAAGCCCACAATATCTCAGAAGTTGAACGTTGCTCCTCAGGTGCCAGAGGCAACATCGGAATCATTCGTGAGAAATGACGATACAGTGCCAGAAGAAATGCCAGAAGTAGAAGACAATGAGGAATATGACGGTGCTGAGCAGGGGGAGCCACAACCCCAGCTGCCAGACGTTCCAGAAGCATCACAAGGCCAAGATGATGGTGGTTCTCCTCAGATTGTTCCAGAAGTTCGTAGATCTGAACGAGGTCAGATTCCATCAAGAAGATATCCAGAATCTGAGTACCTTCTACTTACTGAAGATGGAGAACCAGAGAGTTTCCATGAAGCATTATCTCATAAGGACAAAGAAAAGTGGTTGCTCGCAATGCAGGACGAGATGGAATCCCTGCAGAAAAATCAGACTTATGAGATCGTAGAACTTCCACGAGGGAAGAAGGCACTGAAAAACAAATGGGTGTTCAAGCTGAAAAAGGATAACAGTGGAAAAGTGGTGAAATACAAAGCACGGCTTGTAGTCAAAGGATTCCAACAGAAGAAGGGGATTGACTTTGACGAGATATTTTCACCAGTGGTCAAAATGACTTCAATTAGAGTCATACTTGGATTGGTCGCAAGTATGAACTTGGAGCTTGAACAGATGGATGTGAAGACAGCTTTTCTCCATGGAGATTTAGAAGAAGAAATCTACATGGAGCAGCCAGAAGGTTTTGAGGTTTCAGGGGATAACCTCGTTTGCAAGCTGAAGAAAAGCTTGTACGGTCTGAAGCAGGCACCTAGGCAGTGGTACAAGAAGTTCGACTCTTGCATGGTGAGTCAAGGGTACAAGAAAACTGCAGCAGACGAGTGTGTCTACATTCAGAAGTTTTCTGATGGAAATTTCGTTGCTCTTCTACTATATGTAGACGATATTCTAATCGTGGGGAAAGACGTAACGAAGATCAACCAGCTGAAGAAGGAACTCTCTAAGTCTTTTGACATGAAAGACTTAGGAGCGACTCAACAAATATTGGGAATGCAGATCACTCGAGACAGGAAGAACCGGAGGTTATGGCTATCTCAGGAGAAGTATATTGAACGAGTGCTTGCACGATTCAATATGAACAATGCCAAACCAGTTAGCATTCCATTAGCCAACCATTTCAAGCTGAGCAAGAGTTCCTGTCCCTCATCCAAGGAAGAGATTGGGGAGATGTCATCAGTACCATATTCTTCAGCAGTTGGAAGTTTAATGTATGCTATGGTGTGTACGAGGCCCGATATTGCTCACGCAGTGGGAACGGTGAGTCGTTTTCTCTCCAACCCCGGGAAAGAGCATTGGGAGGCGGTAAAATGGATTCTCAGGTACCTTAAGGGTACAACGAAGATATGTCTTTGTTACGGGGAAGCTGATCCAATCTTGGAAGGCTATACTGATGCAGATATGGCCGGAGATCTTGATAGTAGGAAATCTACTTCAGGGTTCATTTACACTTTTGCAGGGGGAGCTGTTTCATGGCAGTCAAGACTACAGAAGTGTGTTGCTTTATCCACAACCGAAGCAGAATACATTGCTGCCGCAGAAGCTGGAAAAGAAATGTTGTGGTTAAAACGTTATCTCCAAGAATTTGGAATCAAGCAAAAGGAGTACAAGGTATATTGTGACAGTCAGAGTGCTCTAGATTTGAGCAAGAACTCCATGTACCATTCCCGTACAAAACATATTGATATTCGCTATCATTGGATACGCGAGGTAATAGATCGACAACTGTTGAGACTAGTGAAGATCCATACAAAGGAGAATCCTGCAGACATGTTGACGAAGGTGGTGACTCGAGAGAAGCTAGAGTTATGCAGAGACATAACTGGGATGTTTTCGGATATGGCTGGAGGGGGAGAATTGAAGAAGTCCAGCCACCATTGTTGAAGCAGCCCACCAACCACCTACTCAGCCCACCATTGTTGAAGCCACCATTTTTGAAGCCACCTACTCAGCCCACCATTGTTGAAGAAGGAAGCTTCCTTGTTCACACCGGTGGAAGAGTCCCAAAATCCTCTATAAATAGAGGTGGATACCTCAGTTGGAGATCATCCTGAAAATCACCAAGACAAGAGTGATTGTGAGGGTTTGAGAGTTTTTTTTCTGAGTTTTGTAAATACTCATGTAATCTATTCTTGTGAGTAATAGAGGTTGTTTTTCTCTCAAATCCGTGTTTATCAACGCCCAAGTTGATCCTGGTTTCCCAAGAGGGAGGCTATTGCATCCCCACATTTTTTTTTTTTTGGGGGGGGGGGGGGGGGGGGGGGGGGCCGGGGGGAAATAAATTTATTACCGTTATTACTTATGTATGAAGCTTTTATTAACCTTTTCTCCCCCTTAATTTTCCCCAAACAATAAGGAATTGATTGTTTTCTAACCAGGAAACATGTCTTTCAATTAAAGTGTGCATGATTCAATTGAAAAGTGTAATTTTGGGTATTTAAGATAGGTGTCTTGTGAGCCCGTGTGCATGATTCAATTGAAAAGTGTAATTTTGAGTATTTAAGATAGTTGTCTTGTGAGCCCGTTTGGTTCACAAAATCTCACATTCTTATCTGGCAATACTTTTCTCGAAATGTAATACCTAAGAATGTAATGCACGGAATGTGACATTCTTCTATTTGATACATTTGGTCAAAATCCCTAAAAGGTGATATTATTAGGTCTGGTATATGCAATTAGATTGAAGGAATGTAATATCATAATGACAAGTTTTCCATTAATATCCTTTATAAATTTTTTAAAAAAGATTCATAGTGTAAAATATAAAAAAGATTTTAATGATAAAAAATATTTATTTTGAAATTAACACTAAAATATTTTTCCCTTTTTTTTAGTTTAAAGAACAAATAATTTAATTTAAACATTTATTTGCTAAAATAAAATTCATATAATAAATAGTGATTTTTTAAAAATAGCAAAATTAACTCTTTATTGTGAATAATTTACCAAAAAAAAAACTCTTTTTTATGTACCCAAAAAAAAAACCTCTTTTTTATGAGTAATATATTTATTTACTTTTTGTATTATTATTATTGTTTCAAGTTATATGAGCTATGTACTAAAATGGAAATTATGTCAATCTGTCCATTTATAAAGGTAGTTTGAACTTTTAATTTCAAGTGCATATTTCAACCTACCTGAATTTATAATATAGATCCAAAACAATATTATTTAAGTACGAGGTAATTTACCTACCGTGGCATGATATTCACTCTGCTTTATCCTCGGTTAAAACTTTAATTTCAAGCCTCCAACGGAATCACCGGTTAGAAATTGAGTAATTTGTTGTTTTACGGTGAAAAAATAGATTTAAAACGCCATGTTAAAAGCATATAGACAAAATGGATCCATGCCAATTTTGTGGGACATCAAAAAATCCCCCATAACCAATTGCAATAGGAATAAACCGTGACTGCTTCTACAAAATTTCAACCCTTAAGTTCTATAATTCCAGATCTCTCAAAAAGCCACAATGGCCACACAGTGACTTTCTTCTGTGTCCTAAAATTTACATATTCACTGAAAACATTAGAGAAACACAAAGAACACTTCTCTACCCTAATAGAGCACTCATGGAGCAAGAATTAAATAAATTAATAGAAGCACCAACCCTAGCCATGTGTCGCGGCCCTCGTAAGAGGCAAGAACATCGATCTAACTAGCAATCTGGGAAGTATCTCCAGCTGAAAAGGGAACTATCTATCATCGGGTAGCAGAGTTGGACTCTTGGAGCACATATCTATCTTGTGAAGCTCCTTCACCCTGCCCGCGGGGTTGCACAATCCTGAAAATTTTCACCAACTTTTCATTAGAGTACCAGAGAAACGATCACCATTCTAGTTTATCACTCCAAAATTGCCAATACCCTGCTGCTGATCATCAAAGAAACAGTAATAATCTGTTTGAATGGTGGAAATGAGAATGCCAATGCTCATTCTACTGTTTGATAACATAAAGGAAATGGAATGGTTGTTCCCTTTGAATGTTCATCCCCTTGTATGAAAGAATGATCATTGCATTTATATTCCCATTCTTTTGTCATTCCATCCCCACCAGGCATGTTTGAATGGCCGGAATTGGAATGAGAATGCAAATGAAAATATTGATTCTGATTCCTTTGTTCACAAACATAAACCATTCTGATTTTCTTTCTTGTCATTCCATTCTCAATCTTTCAAACACAACGTATGAGATGCTAAAGATTATAGACTGCAATGCTGAACTACCAGAAGCAACATAATTTGAATAGTATCTCTACAATCAAAAGTAGCAAAATCTGGAATTTCCGATCGACCATTGCAATGTCTACTTGTGATATCTCACTTCCATAAAGAAAACTTTCAAAAAAATACTCCTCGTGTAATGCTGTACTTACTATAATGATCCAACTCCATGTGGGGGTTTCAAATAGACTACAGCATGGCAGATATCAAAGTATGTCAACAGTGTTATGTGAAGTGAAATAACATGGATTCACTACCTGAACATCTTGGAATGTCCCATACAGCAATAGATGTGGGTGTGCATCGGGGATCACATAATGCACGGTTATCCTCGTGATGGACATTCATAGCAAGCATCCATGATCCAATAGTGACGTCCTCGTTGCTAAACATTCTCAAACTGAAAGATAGAAATTTCATATCAATTATAGGCAGAGCAAAGAGCCATAAGACGCCAAGAATTTTTTTCAAAAAAATACCTTGGAAACATTATAAAAATCTAATAAAATGAATAGGCAGATGTCCAAGTGAAAAAATTAACACGAGCAAATTGAAGACCTATTATTTCTAGCAGTTGCCAGTGATGCCACCACATCTACTGAGAGAACATATACAGGACCATAAGCATGCAAGAAGTATTCACTCCCAAGCAGATGTCCGGACTTCTCATACCTGAAAATTTATGAATAAAAATATTCAAATGATTCTAGAGAAGTAGTGCAGAACTTACTATCTCACTTACCATTTCATTTTAGGATTAGTGACCACAGGTCCTTTCTTCATGCATCCAATGTAAGTCATGGAATGCGTCCTATCCTTGGCTAGCAGAGTTGAAAGTCGATCTGAAGAATAATCAAGTAATCGAGTCATTTTGCAACATAAGAGATTATTGCTATACATCTTAAAATGCTTCCACATACCTGGACGCAAATATATGTCATCGTCAGCTTTAACATAATAATCTGCTTCAAAAAGCTGAAAGGCAGCTCTGAAGAATGCTATCCTACAAGACACGAGAGTGAGAGAAGGGGAAGTGTTACCACCAGAACTCTGGAGTACATCAACATCACAAAATTAAAACAGAACCTAAACTCTTACGTCTTGGAAGGAAGTTTTTGATATTCTTCTTCAACATCTATCAGCAAAAAATCTTTGTACTTCTCAATCTCCTTCTCAAGGCTAGCCATCTTCTTTACATCTTTGGATCTTCCAATAACAAACCGAAATGCTAAACCCGTAGCTTGTTCTAACCTACGGGAATCGGAAATCAAGTGAAATTGGAACACCAATATATGCTCATATTTGTAATTGCTGAAATTAACTATAGTCTGCAAATTAATGCCCTCCCATCATGCCAATAAAGATGCAATGAACAATAAACTGCTTTTCAAGACACTAATATTTTATAATTACCGATTGTGAAAGGCAAATCAAGCAGGAAGTTATCATGACAAATCAGGAAAGATTCACATCTGTAATGTGTTTCCAAGGCCATAAGTCCACCAACATTGTGTGAGGGAGGGAAAGTTCTACTTCATCAGTGACATGACATCATGTCATTGCATTAGATAAAAGATGGTAACTACAGTAAGGCCCTCAAGACAAGGCTAACGTAAACCCGAAAGTATCTATATTATCAATATTAGGCATCAAGATGCCAATATATGTCGATTAAATCTAATCAGTCTAATTGAGCATATAAACCTCACATAAAAGCTCGCATGAAAAAAAAAAATTCACAATGGGGGGTCAAACCTAAAAGTGTCCATATGATCAATCTTAGGTATTAAATAAACCGGATGCATCTGATATTTACTCTAGTTAATCCAATTTGAGCATACAAAATCTGCAAACTTGAACAGACACGGTAAGATATCTTAGTCTACTCATGAAAGTATACAAAATACACTATTAGATCATTTGATAGACATTTAAACTATCATGGATTGTTTAGGTCCTTCAGGGTTGAAGCATGCCACAATTTGAATTTTTCCAAATCACTTACAGCAGCGGTTGTGATTGCTTGTTGTGGTTCAAATAGCATCGACGGATATACTACCAAAGTTAGAAATAAAACTCGATCAACATTTGCATTGCAACGCATTGGAACATCAAATCTCAATTGATACCAACCCTAATAAAACAGGATTAGGAATCATCATTTGAACCAACCAACTCAATGATTCATAGCCCTATCAACTGTTACATAAGCGATTACCGTAAAAGGCCATCAGGATCATCAGGGAACCAAGTGGATCGGAGGGAAGCACGGCGGGCAGCGGATGAGAACCCGGTCTGGATTCCAACGAAGCCGAGCAGCTTCGGGGGTCGGTCCATGATCCCGCCGTTGCCGCCAAGCCGCCGCGAATCGGGCAGAGCGTGGAGAGACCGGAAGGTGTCCTCGAGGCGGCCGCAGCGGAAGGCAGGGATCGGCGGAGAGCGGCGGAGGACGGCGATGGCGAAGAGCGATCCGGCAATGCCGATGGAGAGGGAGAGGAGGGAAAAGACGAGAATGGGGAGGGGAGGGCGCGAGGAGGAGGAGGAGGTGGGGAGGGATTTTTTGGATTTTTCCTGCTTGGAGTAGTGATGGTGGTCGTCGGAGGTCTGCGGCGGCGGCGGAGGAGGAGGGCGGTGGGTGAAGAGTGGGAGAGAGAGGGTGCGTGGCATATCGGTAAATTCAGGAGAGAGGATGGGTTGATTTGGTCATACGCGGCGCAGAGCCAATGGAAGAAGGAGATCTGATGAGCATTTCCTTACTCTTCGGTGAATTTACTTTTGTTTTTTTTTTTTTTAAAGCTCGCATTATATCGGGTGCTTTAGTTTCAATGCGTCATTAAAGATACAAATCACAACGTTAAGTATTGATTTTTCTTCTAAACCCCTCATTTGAAGGAGATACTCATGTTAAAAAGGATGTTTTGAAAGAGGGAAAAAAAAATAAAAACAGAACTCCCTTCAAAAAAAATTGATTTTAGGCTTTATTCCTAAAATATTTTCCGGCGAGTATTATTGAGCTATTGATCAACATCAATCTTTGTTTGTTACTGCTTTTTTAATAGAAATGACTCTTTTAACTCAGAATGAATAGGAGATCCATCAGTACACCATCCGCTCCATATTTTTAGTAGTTTAGAAATTCCTTTATTTTTAGATTGGCGATTTTCAAATGACCTAAATGGTTCTTTGGATCTCACACAGCTTATTTCTATTAAGGGTTACGAAGCTGAACTACTTGGGAATAACTGATTGAACACTCAGGAGATTCTACAAACATCTGATCTAATATCGATGGAGCAGACTCCAAGGAATAGCTCATACTCATGGAGATCAAATATTTTGAATTTTCACTATGTTGAATTGTTGTGCATTTATAAAAAATATAATTATTAAAATATTAGCTTCTCTGACCATCGAATTGGATTAATATGTACGCGTATTGGTTGATATATTTGATAAGACATCATGTCCCTTTCTACTTTATAAATTAAAAAAAGAAAACCCTCTTCAATTTTTTTTTTATTTTCTTGATGCCAATCAAGCACGAAAGATAAGAACATTTGGTTTTTGAGTATGGTTGAAAAGGAGATTGATGTTTAAATTCAAAAGCACCACAAAGCTAATTTAATTAGTAGGATAATATTTTATATGCACAAAATCTCTTTCACTCAAGTGAACCCACAATTATGTTTTCATAAATTTTGAAGCTTCTTTCACTCAACTGAACCCACAATTATGTTTTCATAAATTTTGAAACTTCTTCCAAATGTCTAACGGAACATCTTAGTTCTTAGTAAATAAGAATTAAAATGATTGAAATTTTCAAAGTTCATGATTTTTCAAATTCATGAGATCCATACCTTGCCCATCCAATTCCGGTTACAACAAAACATAGCAGGCTTGAGCATATATTGATAAACTCTCACCAAAGAACTTGAATTTGGACCCTAACATGGTACAAAAATAGATATCTTGCTCATCACTTTCTAGGGTTAATAAAAAAATAGAAAAAGGGAGAAGAAGATAAACAGAATGGGTAAAAAAAGAAGGTCACAATAACAATAATATTAAGCCCAAATTGCAAGGGAAGACATCAAAATAGCACCAAGGAAGAGCGCAAAGTAGGACACCACTTGTAACCTCAGATTGCAGCTCATTCTCTTACTGAGGAAGTCTGCAGCGATGAGGTCTACCAAGGCCATGTAGACCAAGATTCCGGCCGACACGGAATCCAGCGTTCCTTCGACGATGAGTCCTCGGGGGCTATCCGGGTTGTAAAATGAAGAAATAGCGATCCCGAGAGCGATCCCTGCCGGAGTTGTTATTGTGAAAAAGCATGCCATTAGGGTGGCCGACAGGGTGCTAAACTGGGCTTGGGAGATGCAGCCTCCAAGCGCAAACCCTTCAAAGAACTGATGGAAGGACAGTGCTGCGATTAAGGGCCTGATGGTGCAGGGGCTCTGCGAGACGCCTAGAGAGAGCCCGATGATGACCGAGTGCGACACAATCCCTAGTTCCAGAATCTGGCATACAGCCACCCAGCCAAAAGATATTGTTACTTGTTAGAAAATGATTTGACGGGCTGGATTAGGGAAATTTAAGAAATTAATTTGGGAGCGAACTGAGTCAATCCATCGAAAGGGGGGCAAAAAAAAAAAAAAAAAGTGCAACAATTACTAAAACATGCTACCCCGACTACATCAATATTTTAAAATGCATCATAGAGCCCCAAAAACTGCACATAAATCTTATGCATCATAAAGTGTATATACCACAACCAAAACTGGCTCCAATGCATGAAAAATCAGGCCAACTGCAGATTCATGCGAGAGCACAATGAGTCATAATTTAGATTTTACTCACGAGCAGCGTAGGCTCACATCATGAAAGATATAGCTTATGATGTGTGCATTTTTGCTTGCGCATCGAAGACACGCATGAAATACAGCAAGTTTAAGCCTTGCTAACAACGTGCGAGGGATGCTACATCACCTAGAACAAGCATTTCCTATTGCGATAGGGATCAATAGCAGCATTGCTCCAGAAAAATGATCGAAAGAACAAGAGTAATCCCAGTATGTTGAGCCCACTTGAGGCCCAACTTGAACCGAAAAGCTTAAGCTATTGGTTTTAGACCTTGGCTCCATGGAAGAATACGCTACTGCTGAATCATGGAAGAATTGAAATCTTAGATGAAGACACTATCCGGGGAAAGAATATTATAGGAAGGGTGATTTCTTGGTTCTAGCCAAGCATATTATTAACCACTCTACTAAGTTCCCCCGCCTAGACCCTATGTGTGACTTCTACTGGAGCCAACACAGTGCAGTAACTCTAGTTTGAATGAAACATACCACCATTCCACCTCAAGGCAGGTCAAAAGTAGGGCTCTTCATAGTGGGTTCTAATCTATATATTCAACTTTATAATAGTTTATTAGCCAAAAAAAAAAAAAATGGACACATGAGAGCTGATTAGGTGAAGAAGAAACTACTTAAGGAAAATATATATATATAAAAATGCAGTGGCCCACAAAACAACCTATTACAGAGCATGCAACATCAGTTCACATTTTAGCCTTCTCTTGCATTTCTGAGTTTGACATGGTTCCAATATTTCCACCATAAGAAAGGGAGAATAAGCTCATACAACTTCCTCGTGGCCCCGCATGTCAATTTGAGCAACTGGGTCCCCCAAGTGCGAAATTTCGTGGCGTAACTAAAATACTTCCATCAAGTGGGACCAGCTTTGGCTTGAATAGCAATTGGGTTCCTACTCTTCTATCGTAATTATTGATCTACATCCTATGTTTCATTTTATTCCCAATCGAAAGCTTTCCCCCGTTTCTTATATAAAGATGGGATCTGAAGGATGAACATATAGAATGATTTAAGGATCAAATTGATAACTAAGCTAAAACTCAAGGGGCAATTTGATATTTTGATCAAAGTTATATTATATTCAATACGAAAGATATTGTATCATATTTAATCCACCAAGATCCTATTTTTAAAAACCAATTAAGAAAATAACTAACTAGCTTTCCTTAAAAATTTAAAATCAACGGCACCATAAATATAAATTATGTTTGTTCAGAGCATTAATTTACTAAAATTAAACACCAAGATCCTATTTTTAAAGGTAACTAACAACCCTTCATTAAAAATTTAAAATCAATGGCGTCATAAAAATAAATTATGTTATGCTCAGAGCATTAATTGACTAAAACTAAACAATTTACCTGCGAAACGACGACGTGCCGAAGCCCACTTTCCTCGTCATGGCCAGCTCCAAACCCATGTGAATGGCCGTGGGAGTGCGACGGCGGCGGCGGCGGCGCGTGGCCGTCGCAAGCCTCGTGCCCATGAGGGTGGCTGTGTCTATGGTGCGCAGCGTGTGCATGAATCCCCACAATGTGGATTCCTCCCCCTTCCTCTTCTCCGAAGACCTTCCCATTGTAATCTTTCGCACCCTCCCCGAGTCCGCTCACAGGAACCACCGCCGACTCGGAGTCGAGGAGAGCGACTCGGTCGGTCTCCTCCCGAGCCGCCGCCGCCGCCGCGGCCTCGTTCTTCCGCTCGTAGTACTGAGTCCCGACGAAGTCGATCACGAGCGTCGCGAGCGCCGCCATCATCGCGAAAAAACCCGGGAAGGGGAACTTGGACCAGGGCGTCTCCGGGAGGCACGGGTCGCTGAGGGCATCAGAGCCATCGGAGAGCATGTGGACGAATCCGGTGGCGAGGATGACGCCGGCGGCGAAGGCCTTGGCCGCGACGAAGTGGTTGCTGTCGGTGCGGAGGAAGCGCCGATGCTTTCCGGCAAGGGGGATGGAGATTCCGGCGATCCCCGCCAAGAGGATCGAAGCGATTGCTATCATCTTGAGGATCAACGCAGCCGAGTCGTCTCGGCAGGCCGAGTCTAACTCACCCCGGTCGCAACTCGCGCTCGACATCGAATCAGAGAGCGCCCCGAAAAGGGACTCTGTTTTCCCCCCCAATAAAACAACCCCAGATGTCAGAAAACGGCCAATTCGATTAAATTTCTCAGAGAAAATGAAAGGAGATTGTTGAATTACAACGCCCGACTACTCAATTGGGAATGGTTCAGAACAACTAGGGCTCCAGAGGGGGGACCAATTCCACAAAACAGAAAGAAATTTCCAAAATTTTGGCTTTAATTTCATTGATTCAACTTTCCCAGTAACCAAACAACAAAAGATGGGTTTCAATAACCTGAAAAATCTCGAGTTTTTCCTCTGACATGTTGCAGATACAGAGCCGAGAACAGATCCTGAAAACACCCAAAGCTCCAATGATCAACCAAATGAAACAACAACGACAGATTATATATATATATAGAGAGAGAGAGAGAGAGAGAGGGCGGGGGGGAATCGAAAAGCGAACCTCGCCGAACGACATCGATAAGGATTTTCGAGTTCCGGATTGCGGCTCAGATGGGTGTTACAGCGAAAGCGCGGATCCCTGAAAATGGAAGAAGAAGTGGGTTTCTGGGGAGGATCGCGATGATGGTGGTGGTGGTGGGATTGAGGCTTTATTTGGGTTGAAGGGAAGTGTGAAGCCGGTGCAAGAGAGAGGGAAAGAGGGGAGAGGAGCGGTGTGAGAGAAGGATGTCGACATAATTTGACGAATCTGAGAGTTTTCAGAGGCTCACCCCGTTGCGGTTGTGACTTTCTGCAAGAGAATGAGCGCGAAAGTGTCGACACCACGCCACCATTTATATTAATTAATTAATTCCTTTATTTCTCGCCCTCCGAATAAATCGATTCTCTCCCTCCTACTTAATGCCTCCCGATAAGGTCTGCTCCCCCTTCTATTTTCCTTCTTTTTCTTTTACTTTCTCATGTAATTTGGTTTTGTTCCGATTTCTCACTTTTTGTTTTCATTTTCAAATTTTTTAAGAATAAAAACAATAAATATGTCTGAATTTATATTCTGTTTCATACGGCGTAAAAACATTCTCAAATTTTTAGAAATTTCTTAATAAATTTGAAAGTGAAAAAATACCACCCTTAAAAAAAATTTCAAAAATTTGAGAATGATATCCTCACCGTGTGAGTCCATTCACAATCCCATGAATTAGAAGGCATCTACGTATCCCTACTTATTCTCTCTATTTGCAAGGTTAGAACTTTTAAATAGTGTTCTAAAATGTTTTAAGTAAGCCTATCAATGATTAATTAAGGTAAAATATATCCGGGTGGAACCAAGTCCCGCCATGTACTTCCTAAATAAATACCTCTATTATTTTAAGTTATAAACACTCACCAAGTTTTACAAGTGTTCAAGTTAATTTTTTTCATTTTTCACTTTAAATTTTTATATTTTTGAAATTGTGCTGCCCTCATTTTTATAAACAAAATAAAAATTATCCTTTTGTAATGTGGTCTACATGTGCTCATTTTTAATTGATATTTTATATGCAAGTGTGACTTCAATTTACCAAAGAAGCTGAAGGGCGAAAATTGAAGCCCATCTCCAAAGAGCTTATGTATAATGAGATGACATAAAATAAAAATAATAATAATAAAAAAGGCTACATAATTATTCCTTTGAAACGATCGTGTAAGGGAATGATCACCCTACCCCATTCTTGTTTTCTTGCCATTCATCCTCAACCATAACTGTTTACGAGACTTAATTTTGTTTTATAATTTTTTTAATCGTTATTTTATTTTCTTTTTCTACGATTTATATTGTAAAAGTATACTAGGCACTTTCTATACCTATTTTGAAATCCTCCAAACAATATATCAATGAATAGAAGACTATAATATTAAATAAAATATTATAATATAAATAAAATTATGCTTCGGTTAGCTTTTTATCTTATATTAAATTAGATGATTTCTATTAATTAATTTTTATTAACTCAAATTGGTATAATTCCAAATCACTGGAAGTGTTAAAAATAAGGACTAGAGTATGAACTACAAATGGAGGGCTTTGTTATTTATTAATTAAAAAAAGCATCATTTTTAAAAAGCAAAGTGAGAAAGAAAATACAAATATAAATAGCTCAAAAAACTCCATTTGCTCATGTACAGAATTTATTATTATACTCTTTTCTTCACATAAACAAAAAAAAAAAAAAAAAAGAAAATGGTGATTGCAGGGTCCAAGGTCTTACGGTCTTTAAATAGGTGTGAATTTGGATCTAGGTTTGTGCCCATATATAAAAAACCTAATCCAATTAAATGAGTTCGGGATAGATTGGGTTCGGGTCTAGACCTGACCTATTGACAGGGCTAACCTGATGGATCGAACTGATCCAAAAAAGAATGCCCTGTAAGAGGGCTAAATGACTTCTGCTTGCCTATAGCAATATACAGGGTTTAATATAAAGGGAACAGCCTAGCAGGAAACATCAAGAGAGAGAACCAAATTCAAACTAGCTTTTCCACTACTAAAAATCTTAAAAACTACGAACCTTCAAAACCAACTGAAACAAATATATGGTAAACCGTAATCCAGACACTCAGAAATACAAACCAGACTCTACGTGCAGCTCAGTTCAGCACAACGATTTACATCCCAGAAAGCCCTTAGGTATGCAAGGTCAAGAAAATACAGCACCAACTAGAAGAATGAAGTGCATAAACAAGGAAACAACCCGATCCAACAAACGAATACATTCAAAATTTGAGTAAAAGTGAGCCCCTACAAACAACAAGGATGATAATTAACCAATTATCACAAGTAAAAACATCTGGTGGACAGGCTTGTGCATAGCAGCTACGACTGCAAAACACTACAAACGTCCCCAAGCTTCCCACCCTTCTCATCCATGGGTGTTAACAGCTTCCCACACCAAATTCTTCAGCACAGGGCGCGCGAGATCCCTTGCCTGCAAGGCTGCAGCCCTTAGTGTCCTCAAAGTCAGCACATTGGCCTCCCAAAATGACACATTTGCGTAGGGCAAATTATGCTTCTTGCACAAATCCTTCACAAAGGGGGAAACTTTCCTGAGCTGGCCCCGAGGCAACCGCGGAAACAGATGGTGCTCAATTTGGAATTGGAGCCCTCCATGGAACCAATCCATCCAAGGGGAACAAGTAATGTCAAGAGTTCCGTTGGTTTGCTTCTCAAACCAGTCATTCCCATTGGGATGGCCAAGGTAAACACTGGATGAGAAATGGTTCAAGCAAAACTGAACATGTTGGCTTCCAGTGACAGCAAAGCTGGAAACAACAAACATCACCCTTTCTCCCCAGTTAGGCAAACAAGAAACAAGAAGCGGGTACCAAACCCAGAAAAAGATTAGCCCCAAAATCTCTTGTTTCCTATTGGGTACCCTCATTTTAGATGACAAGAGTATGATTGATTGTGCAAATAGATTGAGTCTGGCAATACACATGACAGGATAGAATGTCAAGTGCTGGTAGCTAACCAGGGACCGGGTAACTGAATCGAAATTCATCTCCCTATCATAAAAGTATGATCTGAGAGAGTTGAAGAGAGATGAAGATACCGCGAAGAAGGGCATGTGCTGAAGATCCGGGTCGAATTCGAGGCTATTACAAGCAATGTGGTGGGCATTGTGGTTGCGCTTCCACCACGCAATGCTGATTCCTGCAAGGCAATTTCCAGAAAGGATTTGCGCAATCCGGTTGTATCTAGGGTTCTTCATGACCTGATAATGCCCGGAATCATGCCCAATCCACCCGCTTTGGATCCAGATAAAACCCATTAAACAGCCACAACCCAGATGAACCCAAACGCTCTCGGAACACAAAACCCCATAAACAGTAACAACAAATAAGATTATCATCAAGCAGAAAGAGAGAAAAACCCCGTGGCCTTTCTTCTCGTACAGACCCATTTTCGAGAACTCAGAAGCGAGTTTCCGGAAATCTTTCGAGACATCGGACACAGAGTGGTTCTCGAGATGGTACCCAGTGGAGAATTTGTCAAGATATTGCCAGGCGGAGCCGGGATGGTAGGCCACGAACGCGTCGGTAACGTCTTGGCCGGCAAGATTCAGCAAGGGGAGTTCGCCGCCGGGGTGATCTTCGGCCCAATCCGAGACATCGTAGATCTTTCCCTCAATGGAGATCCACAGATTCCCTGGTCTCGTGTGGGTCTTCAGCTCATCTTCAGAAACGTACCTCCTTCTGTCCGCCATTGATAAATCAAAAGGAAGAAATCGAGAGAAGGGGATCTGAAAAGGACCCTCTCTTCTCGCTCTCTCTCTCTCTCTCTCTCCCTCTTCCTTTCAAACGAAAGGAGGGAGAAGGAGATGAAGATTGTCGGATCAGAAAGAAACCCTTTTGAATAGAGAGGGATGCGGGGGAGGAGGAGGAGATATTTTGAGGACCGTTGTGGGGGAATCAGTTATGGGACAATTTGTGTGTGCCCGGTTGGTGAAATGAAAAGACTGTGAGGACCCAAATCCGGGTTTTTCAGAAACTAATTATATACCTAGCTTGAATTTTTAACTAGGGGAAATCGAAATTTTTTGAGGTTTATCAAAACCCTAACCCACCCTCCTCCCCTACATTTTTGCTACTTATAATTTTTTTTTCTTGAATATCAACAAATAAAACTCAGAGGTAATAAAAAAAAGCTAACATTTTTAATTCCTTCGATTTTCCCAATCGAGAGGATAATTTTTTTAATGAAAATCTACGTTCTAAAATCAGTTCAAATCATAATTAAAGAAATTAGAAGTACGGGATACGGTTTAAAAGCAGATTGACTAGCCATATCAGAAAAGTTAAAGAAATTACAAGTATAGATTGGTTTTCCTTTTTTCTTCTTTCTTTTTTTCTTTTTTGTGTTTTCGTTGGCATATGTGAAATGGTATGAAAATTATGAGTTCGTATATTATTCAACAGTTTCAAATCTATACGGATTCTAATTGAATGTCATCATTGAATCTCGCTCTAGTGGAGTACTGAGCAAAGCCCATGTTGAATAAAATGGGCCTCGGCTCATAATAACCAAAATCAGCTGGACCGGGACTCGGCTCATAATAAAATGGGCCTCGGCTCATATACGTATATTAAAGCTAGGCCCGTCAATGTGTTGTGTTTAGACCCGGACCCGACCCTGGCCCGATCGTTTTAATTGGGATGGGTCTATAAAAGATGAACCCAAACCCCGATCCTGACCCTTTTAGATGTGTTTAAATGGATCTGGGTTTAGTAAACCCAAGCCCAACTAAATTAGAATTACCCCCGTTCTCATCTCTTCTTTCTCTCGTACGTGAAATATGGACATAATAACTATTACATTCTTGGTCATTGATAGTAATTATTTCTTATTTATTCTTTTAAATATTTTACTTATACTCTATAAAAATATTATTCATTACATATTATATTTTAATAAAATACTTATTCCATTCTCATCCTATCCCGCGAATCAAAAGAGACGAAGTGGATCCAATTTGTGGACAGGTCCACCATAACATGCCGTGAATCAAAAGAGACGAAGTGGATCCAATTTGTGGATAGGTCCACCATAACAGCCCATATTGGTTGTCACTGTCCATGGCCACCAAGGAAAAGGTGGAAGGCCCACCTCATAATCAAATAATAAAGAAAAATAAAGAGTGAATTCCTCCCTTGCATTATTTGTCAAACACAGCCAACAACACTCAAAACCATAAAATAAGCACCAAACAAAATAAAGAATGGTAGTTGATGGCAAGAGTAGCATATAAACAAAAGAATTTTAAGGAATTACATTGCATTTTTTTAAAATTGACAGATGACATGCTTAAAATTAAATTATTTTATCATTACGCATCCTAATTTAAGAGTAAAAATTAATAATAATAAAATTATGATTTGAATGTGTTATGTAAAACGTAGTGTTTAATGAATAATCTCATCCGTTGAAACAAAGGTAACCTGGAAAAAAAAAACTCAAACATGACGGACTTTTCCCCCACCTAGAACTCTTATTTTCTTCTCCCTATTTAAATCTATTTTTTATAAAAATAATTTTTTTAGGAATGATATCATGAAGGACAGAAGGTTTGATGTAATGAGTAACGAAAGTCTTCATTGTCTAATAAAACAACAAATAAAACTATTTTCCATTGATTTACCAAAAAAGCACTATTCTCCAAATTGTACCACAAAAAATAATAAACGACCTAATGGTAAAAAATAATCCTAAACTTTTACTAATTTTTTATTTAATTCCTAAACTTTTAATTTTTTAAATTTCTAACCTAAACTCACAGTCTGAACTTTATCAAGTTCTATGTATTTTTCTTAAGGTGGTGGATTAAAAAGAAAACAAAGTTTACATAAGTGCCAAGAAGTTTGGACTTAACAGGCAAATTGCAGGTGTCGAAAGTAATGTTTTAAAGATTGGACGGAAGATTATATCAATAAAAGAAAATCGAGCAAAGCACCAAGCACATGCAATTGGTTTTAAGAATGATGACATGAATGACAAAAGGTTGATGTAATCAATCACGAAGGCTCTTTACCATTTAACAGGTAAGGAAGCATGAATGTCTTTCACCCTTAATTAAAAAATAACAAATACTCTTGAACCGAGCCCTTCGAACTTAAATCCCCCTCGTTATATTTTTATTCAGTTATTTTTTAATGCGTCTATTTTAAAACGTTTTCGGTTATTAGTAACGATTTTCACCGTATGGATGTAGAAATACTAGAGGAAGAGCTTCAATACATGAACAAGTATGTTTGTTTGTTTTTTAAATTCTCAGATCTCATCAAAACTACCGTACCTATTTATGTTCCGGTTCTAATTTCTGAAATCTATACGTAGGCAAAAGGTGGTAGGGCCGGTGAGCCGAATCCTTATACGCTAGTTGCGTGGGGTGCGTTACACGTATAGACAACGCCAAATCACAGAACCACTCATCATTTCTCTTCTTCTCCTCTTCGCACCATTCTGAGGAATTATTGGAAGTAAGTATGGGATCAGTCTCCCGTCCCCTTGAGATCGTTGTCATTCCATTCTTGGCACCAGGCCACCTCGTCCCCCTTGCAGAAATGGCCCGCATGCTCGCCGCACGCGGCCAGCGCGTGACCATCATCACCACCCCTTCCAACGCCGCCAACTACCTACAAAGCCCCGTTGACGCAGCCACGGCGGCCGGCCACTCGATCCACCTCAGCCTCATCAACTTCCCCTCTGAGGCCGTCGGCCTCCCCGCCGGCATAGAGTGCTTCACCGCCATCCCCGACACCGACACCGCGGTTAAGCTCTACCGCGGTATTTGTCTACTCAGGCCCCGCATGGAGGAACTCCTCGTGGAGCTCCGACCCGACTGCGTCGTGTCCGACATGTTCTACCCGTGGACCTCCGACGTCGCGGCCCGGCTCCGGATCCCCCGGCTCTGCTTCCAGGGCCACAGCGCCTTCGCACTCAGCATGGAGGACAGCGTGATTCGGCACTCGCCGCACAAGAATGTTGGGTCCGATTCAGATCCGTTTGTTGTCCCGGGTCTGCCGGGCCCCGAAATCACCATGACCCGTGCCCAGCTCCCGAACTACCTGCTGTCGCAGACGGACTTAACCGAAACCGCGGAGCAATGGAGAGAGGCCGAGTTGAAGAGTTTCGGGGTCCTCGTCAACTCGTTCTACGAATTGGAACCCGGATATGCCGATTCATACGCGAAGCTCATGGGCCATAGAGTTTACCCGATCGGCCCAACTGTTCTTTGCAACAAAAGAGACGACAAGAAAGAGCACGAGTGCCTGAGTTGGCTCGACTCGAAGCCGCACAACTCGGTCCTCTACGTGAGCTTCGGCAGCGGCTGGCAGTTCACTCACTCTCAGCTCCGCGAGATCGCTCACGCGCTCGACGCCTCCGGCCACCGGTTCATCTGGGTGGTCATCGGAAAACACGAAGACCATGAAAGAGGCGAACACGAGTCCCTGCACGAAGAGTTTGGGAAGAAGTGGAAGGACGAAGACAGGGGGATGATTGTACGGGGATGGGTCCCACAGGTTCGGATCCTGAACCACCCGGGGATCGGAGGGTTCGTGACGCACTGCGGTTGGAACTCGGTGGTGGAGGCAGTGGGGGCGGGGGTGCCGATGGTGGCGTGGCCACTGACCAGCGAGCAGTTCTACAATGAGAAGCTGTTGACGCGGGTGCTGGGGATTGCGGTGGGGGTTGGCGCCGAGGAGTGGAGGGCGTGGGTGGATATGGGGAAGAAAGGGGTGATAGGGAGGGAGAGGATAGAGGCGGCGGTGAGGACGTTGATGGGAGGAGGAGAGGAGGCGGAAGAGATGAGGAGTACATCATCCAAGCTTGCGGCGGCAGCCATAGGGGCGGTGGCAGAGGGAGGATCGTCGTACGAAAGCCTGACAGCATTGATCGAGGACCTTAAGGTACAGAGATCTGCATATAAATGTTCTTGAACGGTTTCCGGTGGACTGGTTCCAATCCCGGAGGAACTACAATCTTTTTTTCATTTTTCATTTTTTTCCCCCCCTCTCGGAAAGAAATGGTAATAAATAATATTAATAATTTTCAGACCAAGCACAAGTGCGTGCTGCTGAACGTGAAAAAAGCAATACAGTAGTCAAATGGCAAAGGGACGGCCTATCTATAAGATGAATATATCAAACATATTAGTAATATGATTTTTTTTTATAACTTTTACGCACTGCTTGTCTGTCAGCAGGAGAGTGTCCCTTTCCGGAAAGATAATGCGGTATCCCTGTAATTCTTGTCTCGTGGTTAAAGCATATTATAGGGTGCTTAGTTATTTAATAATGGCAGTGAGCAAATTGCTAGGTCCATAATTGAGTAGCTACTGTGAGCAGTGATGGAGGTGCACTGAGGAATTCACAAGACAGACGAGTGTGGGGGGCCCCAAATCACGTAGACTTTGTAGATGGAAAATGTTGGTAAGAAGTAACTCATGGGAAATAGTTTGAGCATTAGCGAATGGAGGACCGATGACGGCCGCCATAGGCTGACCGGCCAGCCGGGGACAAGCAGCTGGACTAGAGATAGCCCCTTAACTTCCAAGTCCCACCTTCAAATGGTGTTGTTCCTTAGGACCGCAAACGGATTTATCTGGGGAGTTTTTAATCAACTGGAGCAAGTAGTCTAGTCTGAAAACCTCGAGAGCCAAGGGTACAGCCCAATAAGGTTTTGAGAAGAAAGACAAGTCTTTAAGGCAACTAGACCTAAGAAGGTAGGTCAACATCGTTAGTGTTGAACGTTATCTTTTCCAAGTAAAAAATCCCTAGCGAGCTCAGGCACTAATACTTTGCTCCAATTTGGGAAGAATCGAGAGTTTCAATCATCGAAAGCTTATCCAACGCGCAGAGCCAGCTTCGGATGAGAAAAAATGTTGCGATGTCACCAATGCGTTGCTTCCTACTTTAAAAGATGGCCTTGAAAAACTACCCTCCAAGAGTCGGTCAGCACTGTGCCTCACCAAATGGCTAAACAGTCCCTGTAAAATGTACAACTAACTACAGTGACTACATTCCCCCGTGCCAATGACACTGTTTCCTCCGTTTGTCGCGCAACTAAGTTCAACAACCTTAATCATTGAAATACTGAATTTTGTTAAGGAAAACAAAAACAGGAAAAAAACAATCACCTCCATCTAGTAGGGAAACACGAAACACTAGTCATACATCTGATCATTGCACTAAGTAGACACCATCATGAGTTTCGTAGCTATTGAAATTGCTGCTGTAGAAACTCTCTAAAATGAACACAGTTATCCATGCAAGCTGTCATTCGAAGATTATTTTTTCTAATCACAAAAACCTATAACCCAATTATGATATTAACCTCAGTTGAAACAGGGACAAGTACCACGATCTCCATAGTGACAATAACTTTTAAGCACTATGTTATCTAAAATTCCTACACGAAATCTACACTGGGACCTTTCATCAAACACGTCATATGCTACACCAACGACAGACGCATTTTGTCAAACCCCCTCCCTGAACCAAAATAAGTAAGTGTTACATTCTTTGCATAATGTCAATGAACCAAAATCATTTCCCAGTTCCATTCATCCCCTCTACATGTCCATTCAGCAAAAAAAAAAAAAAAAAAAACTCACGAAATAAATCGAATATCTATAAAAAATTCAACATTCTGCAAACCATCTTCTAAGCTGACAGACAAACATAAAAGGACCCAGAATTCAACAAGAGAATGAAATGAAATCGCACCTTAAACGAGAAATATAGAACCACAGACGCTACCGCCATCGCTTCATTTACAAAATTGGTCTGAAGGTGTTCAAGGACACTGATTTTCTTTCTCCCATTGACGAGTTCGTTTCAGCAGCTTTTAGGAATTTTGAAGGCCAAATTGAATATTATAATCCGACTTTTCATAAAAGTTACAAATTTAACCCAACTCTTATCATTAGCTAATTATATTTCACCTTTTTAAATGGGTGCAATTTTAATATAATTTTAAAAACTTGGCCTATATTTATAACGAATTTTTTTTACAAACAATGTTTCATAGTAAAATTTTAGATCTCACAGTAAAATTCTTCAAATAATTTTCTTTTATAAATTTTTACAGTGAAAGAATATATATAATATGCCAATTCTTTTATAAACCTTGCTTCAAATATTTTTCTTCTTTAACCATTTTACTTTTTTAAAATATAAATTTGAATTACACATTTTTGTATGTTTTAGTTATCACAAAAAGAAATCACACATTAGTTAAAATAAATTTCGTTACTTAAATATTGTTCATGAATTTCACAATGAAAGGCACGCTTTTTTTCTTTCACAAATTTTTTTCTCATAAAGGGGGATAGTAGGGTAGAATTTTTTTATTATTACAAATTTAACCTATTATTAAAAAAAATTCTACAAATATTTTATTTTTTTACAGGTGAAATTGTGAAGAAAAATATTATAGGCCAAAATTACGACTCTTTAAAAAGGTTAAGATATAATTAGCTAACAATAATGATTGAATTGAATTTATAACTTTTATCAAAGATAAGACGGAACTATAAAGCATAATTTGGCCAATTTTGAATGCCCAAATTCTTTGATGCTCTGCGTCTCCCTTTCTATCTGCAAAAAATTTCAACCTCAGCGCCGAAGGCCTAAACCATACGACGTCGATTTTCTCATTTAGGTTGCTGTAGGATTGCGACCGATACATATGGCTTCGAAAGTTCATCGAAAACCGATAAAGATTATTCAATAAATTTTATATCTTTTAAATGAAGAATTGATTTTATTAATAATTGGGTTAACTACCCGCTTTTTTTTTTTTCTCGCCCCCCATTAACTATTTACTTCAAATAGCGATTTATGGCAAAATTATTTGAATTTGTGCATTTAGACCATTACACGATCGATTTTTTTATATAATATACTCCAAGATTTATTAAATGTTAACAGTTGGGCTAAGGGAAGAAAAAAAAAAAAAAGTGGTTGAGTCGGTAGAGCTCAAAGCAGTTCAATCTAGTAACTCCGCATCTTAGCATATTCAAATAATATACTCTCAAAATAGGAAAAAAAAAAAAAAAAAAAAAGAGAGAGAGAGAGAGAGAGAGAGAGAGTAAACTGATAACCCTTCAAAAATTTTAAAATAACTTTAATTGAGCTAGCAAGATAAATCCTCACTCTGATTTCCCATGTATTAATGTAATTAAAATTAAGTTTGGGTCGCAAAATCTAACAGAATAAGGATGAAATAGTTCATTCATAGAAACGAAATGCAGATGATAACGGGAATACATTATTACAAGGATCGTAAGAAAATACACGCTCTACTGTCCATTTTCCCAGTGCAAATGGAGAGAATATGAATACATCCCATCCATGTTCATTGATAATGGCTGATTCCATCCATGCTTGTATTTTTTGAGAATGTCATCAACTAGGTCCACTAATTCCTTACGAGAATTGCACTCGCTCAAAGCAACGGTCTTTGGGTAAATCTGGCCTCATATAACATGTTTAGTCATTCTATGGAGCTCAAATATATTTGCGTAAAACTGCATGTATTGCTCGAAACTCTTAACCAGAGAATCGAATTGAAAACCTTTTTAAAGAAAATAATCCTTGCATGCAAACCGAACTACGCTCGCCGATCATCAACATAAATAAAACCCCTTTCCCTTGCATTATATCAAATGCCCTCAAAATATGTGACAGTTCTCGTGAAGCTATAGCTCAGCGACAGAGAGGGGGACCTTAGAGTATATTAGAAAAGCCAATATGGGAAGCATCACGTGGGCTACAGTACTGTTACTATCAACCATGAAGTTTAAATCAGGCCCCATGATGCTCCTGTCGGCTAAATTTAAAATAAAATAATAAATTCAATATAAGTGTGACAGAGACAAAAAAGAATAAAGCATCTAAAAGACGAATGAAGCCCAATTTATAAACTCCAAATTCAGTAATCGTTTAGAATTTTGAAGGGAGACATCCTCACAGAGAATATGAAGATCTCATCTTGTTTCTAAATTATTATACGCTCGCACACACATATATATATATATATCAAAGGAAACTTTATTTATTTTAATTTCTAAGAAGATGATATTTGTATGCAGATGCATTTGGAGCATTACACGCCACATAAATATAGCATATATATATATATATATATATATGAGTAATTAGAAATGATCTGCACCTTTATAAAAATTACTTCGACTTCCCCATATCGAACCTCTTGAATCCAAATCCCCCCAAATTGCATGCTAACCCTAATCTCAAATTACTTTTCAAAATTTGCTTACACCTCATTATGCAAGTTTTGACAAAAGAAATTCCATGGGACCAAATAAGTGAGTTGACAAATTTTAGATAAAGGATGGAGAGGATACAATGAACCAAATTATAAGGGTAAAGCCAATCTTCCCCCAAAAAAAGGGCATTAGAAGATAATATATGTACACATGGGACCTTACATAAGGACCATTTCACATTGTGTGTTCTTTTGAAATGACTTTTTTTTCTTAAAAAAATAATTAATATTCTAGTTTTATTTCAACCACAGATATATAAAATGAAGTTTATGAAATAAAAGTACAAATTAATTTATAGACCATCTTAGTGGATTCGAATCTCTTGATTCAGAACGTAGAATGACTCGTCCATTTCATTCAATTTCAGTTATCTATTTCATATATTTAAATGATTCTAATTTTTATTTTCATTCTTTCATTTTAAGATAAATCAAATCTTATTTTATTATCATAAATCGAATGAATGGTCGTGATTATGTTCAGAGCGTGAGAATAATTTATTTTCTAAAATGAGGTGATGGACGATGAAAGGTCACAACACCCTACAAAAGGTAAAAAGAGGTGGGTGGGCGGGTAAAATGTTTGATGATCCCAAAGCACTTCAATCAAAATGATATCTAAATTCGTACCTTATTCGGGTGTGAGCGGCGGACCGCTGAAGCAGCAGATAACACCATTAAACTACAAAAACAGGCAAAAACAAAGTGCATATCAATTCGGCCACGCTCAATCAAACGGCGTCGTTTCCTGAGTTACTTCCCCTCCTCACACGCCCCCTTTCACACACACAATTATTGAATATTGTAACGAAAATTAATAGTAAGTTGACGACGTGTTTGGCCTTATTGGGAACTACTTTTATTTCTGTCCATATTTTTTAATGCATCAGAAAGAGTTTTTCTTTTAAAAAATTAAAAAAAATTGTCAGAGCTGAGTTACAATTGCTGTAATGAATGTAGATTGTTCTTTTCTAAGGACAAGCACCCTTTGATGGTCCTTGTTTTTAGATTTATCCGTTAGAAAAGGCTTTTTCCTGTAGAAATATAAAAAGGAAGATTTGAAAATTCTCCAAAAATTTTAAATAACTTCAAACCTTGAAAAAACAACTTTTTAAACACACCGATAAATTTTTTTATTTTAAAAGGAAAAAAAAAAAAAAAACCTTTGTTGCTGCTATTCTCATATCATGGCATATTGACGTGAACACCCTTTTAAGGAAGGGAGAGGGGGTTAAACAAATTGAATGAGTTATTTTGTTGCGTAGAAAATTAAATACAGTGGAAGGAAAAATAACAGTAGCAACAACAATAATAATAATAATAATAATAATAATATAGTAATTAAAAAAAGAGAGAAGGGGAGGAGAATATATTATTATTCTGGGACTGGGAACAGACCAGAGGAAAAGACAGAAAAAGTGTAACGTCAGAAGAAGCCAGCTATAGCCTCTTGTCTTTGGGCACTGGGTTTGAATGGATGGAGCTCTTCAAAGCCATCTCCTCATCTCATCCACACCCCCTCTCCCCCTCTCTCCCTCTCTCTCTCTCTCTCCCCCCTCAATCTCTCTCTCTCTCTCTAGAATTCAGTTGGGTTTCTTTGTATGTATCTCTGAAGCTTCTGGTGATTTTTTTTCCACTTTTGAAAACCTGGGTGGTCTTCTTCCTCCACAAGGATTGCTTTCACTTTACTCATCTTTTTTGTTTTTTGTTTGGTTTTTATAATCAGAAGTGGAGAGAAGAGATGATAAGGAAAGGATTCACAGTAGATGAGAACATGTCCAATTTGACCTCATCAGCTTCTGGCACAGAAGCCAGTGTTTCCTCGGGAACCAATCAAAACCCACCCCACAAGAAGAAGAGAAATCTCCCAGGGAATCCAGGTACCCAACTCACTGATCTTCAATAAATTTCATTCCTTTTTTCACAGAAAGAAAATAATAATAATAATAATAATAATTTTCCCCCTTTTTTTTTTTTTTTGGGGGGGGGGGGGGGGGGTGGGATTAGACCCAGATGCAGAAGTGATTGCTTTATCTCCAAAGAGTCTCTTAGCAACGAACAGGTTCATATGCGAGATCTGCAACAAAGGGTTTCAAAGGGAACAGAATCTACAGCTGCACAGGAGGGGCCATAATCTTCCGTGGAAGCTGAAGCAGAGAAGCAACAAGGAGGTGGTGAGGAAGAAGGTGTACGTGTGCCCAGAGAGTACTTGCGTGCACCATGACCCAGTTAGGGCCCTCGGGGACCTCACTGGGATCAAGAAGCACTTTTGCAGAAAACATGGGGAGAAGAAATGGAAGTGTGAAAAGTGCTCTAAGAAGTATGCTGTTCAATCAGATTGGAAAGCCCACTCCAAGATTTGTGGCACAAGGGAGTATAGATGTGATTGTGGCACTCTTTTCTCTAGGTGAGTACACGCAGCCACTAGATTCTACGGTGGTTTCATCCTTATTTCTCCGCTTTCCTACCAACACCCACTAATAATTCGAAGCCCGATGTATAAAAAAAAAAACTAAATCTAATGAAAAATAAATAAGTGGGTTTCCATTTTTATGAAATTTGCTAACTTGTTTTATTTTTCCTTTTGTTTTTTGGGTTTTTCTTTTTCGGCAGGAGGGACAGTTTCATCACTCATAGGGCCTTCTGCGATGCATTAGCAGTGGAGAGCGGAAGAGGTGTGCCAATCACAGGAAACCCATTTCTTCCCTTACAGCTACAACCAGCTTCAGTCACAACTCCATCATCATCATCAGCAGCAGCAGCAGCAGCACTAAACTTATCCCAAAGTGATAATTCACAAACCCAACTCAGCAGCAATAGCTTCTTTCTGAAAAGAGAGCTACAAGATCATCAACACCAACAAATTTTCAATAACACTCTCAGATCTACAGACAATATTCCCCCGTGGCTATCCTGCCCAAACCCAAGTCCAAGCCCAAGCCCAGGCCCACCACCGCCACCACCACCACCGCCCATTGACCTGTCCCCTTCACTGTTCCCTACATATTCAGAACAATTATTCATTCCCTGTCAAAACCCTAACCCTAACCCTAATCCTACACTGTCATCCTTCCACCGTACCATACCATCCTCCTCACAAATGTACTCTGCAACTGCATTGCTCCAAAAAGCAGCTCAAATGGGTGTCAGCATGAGCCAGCAGCACCAGCCTTCATCTTCCATGCCATTATTACCCAATTCTAAAGACTTGGGAACTGGGTTCGACTTACCACCTTTTATTCCTCACGACGATCACATGATGATGATGATGAGCAGTAACTCCTTGTCTACTTCAACAAGTAACCTTGGGGAGAGTTTCGATGCCTATAGAGAATATTTTACGAAAGCCGCCACGGAAACCGCCGGTCTTGGGAGGCAGACTGACGAAGGGAATGGCAGCGGAGGTGGTGGCGGTGGGAAGGAAGACTTGACAAGGGACTTCTTGGGACTCGGAGCGATTTCTCAAAGAGACTTCCTTGACATGGCTGGGCTTCATCGGCACATGAATCATTCTTCCCCTCCTTCCTATAAAGGAGAGAACCAAAATGGCACGTTACCTTGGCAATGAGGTAAGGTTTTGTGTTATATACTTTTTCTTCTCAATATATAATCCTTCACCAGAGAGAGAGAGAGAGAGAGAGAGAGAAGTAACGCCAAAGTGCATGCCTCTCTTAAATTTTATATGTTGACTGGTTAGACAGTTTTTTCTTCTTTCGTGTTTTACTAGGCTGCATGCATTGAGCTTTCCTTTCCTTGGTTTTTGTTGCTGTTGCTGTTCATTATATGTGTTTCGACTACATATATGGATTTTTGGTCATCAAGGAAGTTTCCTTCCAAGAGACAAAAACTTCAAGTTAAATTTTCATTTCCATGTGGACCTAGTTTAGTAGGCCATTTCAATATATTTCATTTTTAGAGTTAGCCATTCAATGCTAGCAAGCATCGGGTCAGTGACCTGCCTCCTTATAATGGAGGTTAGCAGTGCTAGTCTTTGGAATGAAACTTTTGAAGCGGTTAATATATTTTACTCCATTCTTTTTCGGTGACAATTAGGAGGAAATTTGTCCTATTCATTTTTAAGTTTCACTTACATATTTTAAAGGATAATTTATCACTTCCTTCCTCGTATTGTTCCTAAACATTACATTCTCTTATCTTTTCAAAGATTTCTTACCTCTTATTTCATCTTTAGGGATGAGATGAGGGGTATATTTGATATTTATACATATATTACTTGTAGTAGCTATAACCTTAATTAATGTTTTCCTCTCAAAAAAAAAAAAAAAAAAACTTAAGCAATGTTCTTTAATTCATATATGCCGTTCTAAAATGTCACCTAAAGAAATAGGGAAGTATATATTTAGGATTTGCTTCCACTAGTCATGATCTGTCTTTTACAGTTTGAACAATGCTATGTAGACGAAATATTTCACTACAAAATCACAAAAGGTTATTTGTCACAATTTCATGAGAGCACACGCTCTCATTAACTAAAACACCCTCCATTGTGCCACCTAAGCTTTTTATGATTTTGTTGTGAAAGTCTTTGTGTACATAGAATATTTGTTTACTACATTCGGCCCCATGAGAAACCAGTTTTACTTATTCTTGAGAGATTACTCTCACAATGCTCGAAATTTACTTATATCTTTTCTTTTTCTTTTTTTTCCCCTTAAGGATGTCATATTCCTATCGAGGTTTGGACAGCTATATCGGGGCCCAAGTAGTCCCAATAACCACAAATTGATTAAGTAACGCACGTGAAATCTAGAATTTGTAGTAGTGCATCTTAAGCACGGTTTGCGGCACATAATAATCAAATCACAAATTTCTTCTCCATGCATGAAAATTGATTTCTAATTTTCAATTCTTCATGAGAATTGAAACACTGCGTATTTAAGAAATATAAAGAGTGCATCAACATTGCTTATTACAAAGGAAGAAGTTTGAAAGTGCATAAACTATATAATATCGGTTTACAATTTGATGTGTACAAACTAAGGCAACCACAAAAAGAATGAAAAGGGGAGGGGGAAAGTGCACACACGTGAAGCGTACAGTACAGCTTTGGATGCTGATGATGAGTCGTCAAAAGAAACTGAGCATGTTGACAAAGTCTAGATGTGATATTTTGCATGCAAAACAAGGGGGAGATGCTTGTTGACACCTTTTGTGGGTGCATGCACTGTGCAACCCGTTTAAAATCCCTAGGAGAGCCTGAAGCCTACACAAAAGTACACTTCTGTTTAATTTTTTATAACCAGTAAACATAAAAATATCAAAAAGTGATTACGTAGTAATATTTAAGTGGTTTTTCATTGATATTTGATCAAAATATTTTTTTAAAATAATCATATGAATTTTTTAGTGCGAATATGACGCATGAAGAATTTATAAGTAAAATTGTCTATTGAAAGATTGAATGAGAGAAATATTGAAACGTTGCATCAATAATTATAAAAGTACATAAATGGAAGAATCTTTCTATTAATGGTGGTATCTTATCTCACGCCTTTATCTTCCGCACTGAAAGACTGTTAATAATTATCAAAAAGCTTTTAAAGTTATTTTTAAACATTCTAATAGTGTGTGTGGCATGCAAATATGTTAATTTTAATGAGGTTTGAGAACATAATACCTATTTTTCTACTGAATGAAAATTCACGACAGCTTTTAAAAGCATTGGCCTGCTGATTTTTAAATAAATAATAAAATAGCTCAATACTAAATATCATACAAATTATGAGTTTTCATGACACATGCAAATTATATGCATTCGGGTGCATATTCTCTTTTATCTGTTGTATCAATTATTTTGTACATGTTTTCTTGGCGTTTAGCATTTCAGTAATTCTAACTCAAACATGAATGCGGATATGTTCTTGCCCATCAATGCGTTCTCGAATATATTTCATTTAAAATTAACAAGAAATCATAAATTTGAGAACTTCTATTTATTTCAGAAAAAAATATTCGAATATATTTCATTTAAAATTAACATGAAATCATCAATTTGAGTTATTAAGGCTGAAAATTCTAAACTTCTATTTATTTCAGAAAAAAATATTATGAACCCAACAGAGTTAAACAAAAAAAAAATGCTAAATTTGCGGATAGTGTCACGAGAGGCGATGCTAGGAAATCATCACGGTTGGCAACAGCCAAGTGTGGACAAGATTATCACTGTACTAATAATTTAGGCAATTTTTATGGGGTTGAGATTTCTAGGTTTTTTTTAATATTAAAGTAGTGTGACATAACACTAAATCATAGGATGCTCTTTTATTAGTGCAGCTTTTTTTTTTTTTAGAGGGAGTAATATTGAGTATTTTGAAGGCTTTATAATTGCAATAAAATCAGCATATTAACATGTGCATTTTTCTAATACACTGATCAATCACTTATCAGGTGAATTCGACATTTGGGTTAGAGATCGTGAAATGTGAGGATGTTATGAATGCGCAGATTAACTAGCCAATGAAAAACCATTTGTGCGGCGAATAACTTGACTTCCTCATAAATTCTTTCGACGTCTCGTTGGAGATTTATTTGGGACGGCAATAGCCCGTTCCATAAAAATATAATTTTCTTTTCTTTTGGCGTCCCAACTTCTTCTATATCTAAAAATAAAAAAACAAACATATATATATTAAAATAACTTCAAAACCCAAACCGGTCCGGCACATGACACGTTCATAATTTTGTGGGCCGTGTATATAATTAGACAACGGAGGCCCGGCCCAACTCAGCAAGGGCCACTGCTACAGTTCACACAGACATAGGAAAAAACATATTAATTCCTCGATGACGTGGGCAAAGTATTGTCAACGGCTGGGTCAAAGTAGACAACGCAGTCCGGGATATATATATATATATATAGCTTATTTTACCCAATGGCATTTTAGAGTTTTCGCAGCAGACCTAGAAGCACTACGTGGTGCATGTTGATTGGGTGTGCGTAGCTTAAACCTTCGCCACTGAAACAGACGATCACCGCTTGGCGCTGCGGTTGAAGGGGCCTCCCCGTCTCTCTCCCTCTCACTGGGTCATCTTCATCATTTTCTCCTTCGCGCAAAGGGGAACTCCGTCGTATATATAGAACAGCTAAAGTCTTCGAGAGCTGTGGAGGGAGAAAGATCGGAGCTCCTCGCTCTCTGGGGGATTCGATGGCTTGGAGGCGCCTCTTTTCGCAGGTACTGTTCCGTGTGATTAGGGTTTTAGATTTTCCAACGATCAATAGGAATCAATCCGTTGTTTTTCATGTCTTCTAGGGTTTCAAATTGAAATGAAGGAACTGTTATGGTTCTCTCATCTGCGTCTTCTATTGCTCTGATTTTGAGCACTAGTTATTGGTCAATGGGGTTTTTTGATTAGATTCTATGGTGTCTTTAATGTTTGAAGGCAATGGGTTACTGTCTTAAGTTTTATGTTTTGGCACTCCGAGTTACTGTCTTCGGTCCTCGTTGTGTGCACTCGTGCTATTAGAAAGCGTTTTTTTCCCCCTGGCTACAGAACTTATGGTCTTAAAAGTTGAAACAGGTTTTTAAATTATTTTTTAAAAATATCGGTTGTAGTTTAGGTCTCTTGTTGGAGGTAAGCATCTTTTTTTTTTTTTTTATAATTATTTGTTCTTGTAATGCATGTTGTTGCCTAGACAAGCACATGCTCTGTAATTGGTGATTAAACAGATTTTGAGTAGGGAGATTGTGGACTTCATTTTCTGGTTGGATGGGTGGATTTGGTAGGGAGGGATGTAAAGTCTCTTTATTGGGAGTTCCATGAAGAAAAGAACTGGAAGAAAGTGGAGGGATGAAAAGTCCCAGCTTTCTTTCCATCTCCATCCGTCCAAAAGAGGATGGAACTTTTGTAATTTATAGATTTCCTTGCAAATAAAGAATGATAGAAGTAAATTACCTGATTATTAAGACTTTTATAATGTTTAGATCATTCTTTGTTTTTCTTCGGAACTTCCAATTAAGAAGTAGGGATCTCACTTTAATTTCTTTCATAAACTCCCAATTAATTGGGAGAGGATATATCTTTTATTCTATTATTTTGTTTTGTCTCCTTTTTTGTTCTTTTCTCTTCCTAAACTCCCAATCAGAATGTTGATATATTTCTATATTGAAATTAAATGTTCTCTAATTGGTGAGTAAATCTTGGTAGATTTTAAGTATGCGGATAGTGCATCGATTGTTTTTCTATACATAACTAAATGTATTTTAACCTATATTTGAAATGAAATGTTCCCCTATTTATCTTGTTATAATTCATGATTCTGGTGCTACAGGTTGCAAAGCGAGAATCAGAGTTGGGGCAATTCAAAAACTTGCTTGTAAGAAATTATCTGCCTCTTCAAAAGTTGGGAAGTCGCGGTGGTATGAATCTATTGTTGCCATTACAAATATATCTGTAATTATTTTGGGAATTCGCTATACCATATCTTTAGACTAACCTTTTTGGAGCTACAGACATCTTGATTCTTTTGGCCTTGTCCCGTTCCACGGGGTTAGGGTAGTGCCCATGAACTTACATCGTAACGTTTATAATGCATAAATGAGAGCTTTATACTTTATTTAATTAACAAACCATTCTTTTCCTGCTCTTGCTTCATTGACATCTTGTGGACCTTGTGGTAATTTAATTTCCATTTATACTTTTCATGTTCATTGTAAGAATGCAAGTCATGAGAAGACTTATTAACGGGACCCTGTATTTGGTGGCAGGTGGTTTTGATGGCAAACTAATTGATGATGTCCCTTATTCGGAATACATTATGTATCTTGTTAATTGAGTGTTTTATGTTATTAGGATTTTATGATATTCGGCCTATTAGGGTTTTCTATTAAGTTTTCTTGTTCAAGTGTGATAGGATTTCCTAGTAACCCTAGTATTGAGTATTATAAATAGATATTCTTGGTGTCCCGTATTCGGAGATCCCAACTTTTCTCTCCATATAATTCTCTCTTCTCTAAATTTCTACATGGTATCAAAGCTTGATAGGTTAAAAGCTAACGCTTTTGAATAGGGCAGCCATGGCCAAGATGGTTGGCCATGGCTGACCATACATCATTTTGCATTCTATATTAGTTTCAGAAAATAAAAGGGAAGAGTTTTTTTTTTTTCCCATCTCCACCTATTTTTTTGTTTTCGATTTTCTCTCCTCTTCGATCATGTATTAAGTAAGGGAAGAGAGAACTACCGTTGATGTTGGATCAAATTGCTTGAAGTTGAGTCTTTCGTGGTGGGTCATGGTGACAGACAATAAAAAAAAAAAAAAAGAGATTGGAGAGTGTTCTAACTCTAGAATAGAGGCGAATCCTCAAGCGAGTGTTTCTTCAGGTTCTTTTGCTCTCTATTACTAAGTTGACGGATCAGAAGTTGGATGGATCCATCTATTATCTATGGAAGAAGATCATTTGAGTGCCATTTGTAACAAGCTGGCCATGCATAATATTTATGCTCTAGCTTGAGGGAGAGTGTTAATTGAGTGTTTTATGTTAGTGGGCTTTTATGATATTAGGCCCATTAGGGTTTTTTTATTAAGTTTTCTTGTTCAGTTGTAATAGGGTTTCCTTATTCAAGTGTGATAGGGTTTCCTAGTAACCCTAGTATTGAGTATTATAAATAGATACTCTTGGTGCCCGTATTAGGGGATCCGACTTTTCTCTCTGCATAATTCTCTCTTCTTTAAATTTCTACATATCTCACTAATTTTAACATGAGAAAACATATCTTTGTGTGTGATGATCTGTATTAAAGGCAACCTGTCCTTGTTACTGTCCAGTCATATATATGTCTCAGCAAAACTTGCTACAAGAAATTACTATTATTGCAAATGTTTTTTTCTTTGTCATTCTGATAAGAGATATTGGATTCAAGAGGGTCAGGAAAGGTCACATCAATTTTCAGATTTGGGGTCAAGGAAGAAGCATTAAAAAAATGAACATGCAGTTGGTGGATTGTCCATTGGTTAGCTTCTGTCAGTGGGAACAAGTGAACACAATGTAGACAAGACACATAGAAACTATCTTTCATCCGTTTGGGTGTGTGTTGATTGATCGATAGGCTTTTTAAGTTCTAGCTGGTAATTATATTTTATGTTGACCTTTTTCCATTGTGTGATTATTGATCTGATCTAATATGTGGGGGCGCTGGCTATTTTTTATCTTTAGCATTCATTTGTCCTTTTTTTTGCTCTGGTTGGTGTTTGGAATCAACCCAGATAAATAAATAGCCTTCTCTAGGTAGCCAGGCAGTATTTTGTTTTTAGATATTATCATCTGTCTATCACAATCACCTCCATACGTTTTAGTTTTAGCTTATGATCTTCCACATCCTAGGTCTTCCCGTTCCGTCACTGGCTTGTGGCCTTCATGTAGCATTCAGACCGAATGACTATGAAATTACGTCGATACTTCCCCTTAAGGGCTAGGCATGCTATTTTTCCTGAGAATCTTGATAGGGTCAATGGTACTTTTCATCATTCTTCCTAATTTATGGTGCAAGGATGAGTTGAAAAGTTTATATTTTTGATAAAGGAAAAAATCACAAAAAGGGAGAAGAATATCTGTGAAACTAACCACTATTAAAAAGACCAACAACCCAAATAGAGAAAAGAAAAACCGCACAAGCCTGAATATTTCCTAGAGACGTGCTTTCCCCTAGTATAGATCAATGTTGCCAGGATCCCCTCTGGCCCAAATGCACATACCAAAAATGGGTAGGTTTGCGCTCTAAATCGTGGGTTTGGGGGATCCAAGTGATCCTGGCCATATTCAGCACCCTAAACCCAAAAAGCCATATAGAAACATACATATTTGGCATGCAAGTCTCTCTTGGAAATCAGATAATACACACACTGTAATGTCTTGTGACCAGTCTAGCGGATGGGTGTATAGGGGGGCATTCTCACTGTCCCACATCAGAAAAGGGAGGGGGGTTGAGCTGGTCAAAGACCTTCATGGTTTGTTCTCCCTTGTGGACATGTTCTAAAGTCGTGAGGAGCACGGGTTCCTTAAAGCAGACAATATTTACAAGGTATGCTTGGACACGGGGTGTCACAGTTGGTATCAGAGCTGAGCCCTGACATCGATGGTGGGAGTAGCGATGGGGACGTTGCTGTCCGAAAGGAGGGGAGAGTGTAATGCCCTATGGAGGGTTGAGCTGGTTGAAGACCCTTGTGATTCGTTCTCCCTTGTGGACACATTTTAAAGCTGTTAGGGGCATGGGTTCCTCAAAGCGAACAATATCTGCAAGGTACGCTGGGCTTGGGGTGTCACACACGCACAAGGGACACACACATATATATAAATAGACCCTAAATGAACGCTCCTATGTGTTCCACAAGCCTGAAATATCATCCCAATTGAGTAGACCCCCATCATACCACATATTAGGCAGAACAACATACCCTGTACTTGTATCCGTGCCGCATAGCATGGTGCTCCGCGAATAAAGCAACCCTGGTACAGATCTCCCATTTCTTCCTAGACAAGCCGAAATGCTTCTATTTCCTCTTCCAATCCCCAAAAAGAAGTTGCCAGAAACCCTTTAGTGGATTGTGGGAATACTCTTGCCTCTTAAAGATCCTAAAAAGCCTCCGAAGGGCTACGAGTAGAGCAGTCCAAAACTGGCCCTTGTTAGTTTTGGATTCCTTAAAAAACCCATTCAGCAAATATTTGTGGGCAGTTCTTTATGTGCCTTCAAAACAGCTTTGGTATTAATCCTCTCAAAGACCCCCACAGCCCACGCAAAAGCTTTGACTTGCCTTTCTGGACTCGCTTGCTACTTTGTTTAGGAGGGTGGTTAGTAGGGGAGGGGATATTTCTCACCTTTTTTCAAATTTTTATTTTTAAAAAATTAATTTCCCTCCTTATAGATTTTCAATCCCCAGATTGGCCGTTGTACCTTCCCCTTCCCTCCTTAAAGATTTTCAATCCCCCAGCCTAAACATTTCAGTATTAGAGAATTGTTGGACGTAAGATGGTGGAAGAAGGAACCATAGGGGCGTTATGAAGAGGTAAGCTGAGGGAGAGTGAGCAGAGGTGTTCTCCACCCGCCAAGAATCATTCCAAAGTAGAATCTTATTTCCTTGCTCATCCAGTAGGAGATACGAGGGAAGGGAAGAATAGAAATTTGAGAGATGAATTTCTAGGGGTTATCATTGGAAATATTGGGGTAAATCCCTTACCCATTTAGCTGGATAGCATGAATGCTCCATAGTCCGTAGCATCTTATGGCATAATGCATCCAATTTTAGGGGACATCATGATGGTCACTATTTTTTCCAGGAAAATGTTTTATTCACCAAAGACTGAAGCGCCATGCCACCCTCATTCTCATGTCTGCAACAAGTATCAAGTATTCTAACTGTTGATTGGAATTCACTCCAAGGATGCTCATTTTTGTAACAATGGGAGTGTAACTGTCCAAATGAAGAAGCTAAACCATTATAATCATCTACAGGAGGGATCTTAGCTGAGCAGGAAAGCAGTAAAGATATGCAAAATAAGCTTTCCACTTTCTATTTGGTACAATTTGGAGAAAAACTAATTATTGAAAGTCAGGATGGCTCTTAGAATGAGATGTCCTGCAATGACGAAGGGAATCCTGGTAATTCTGTAGCGTCTCTTTTGTTGCTGCTGTCATGTTTCAGCTTCTTGTCTCTTTTTTTGATTTTATTTTAGATATGAACAACTTCTTATATTTAATCTGGTGACCATTATATTGGTGTATTGGCACCTGATTTTGTTTTATGAAACCTTCTCCCTCAAACCAGGGGGGGCTTTGGTTGTGAACAGTAAATAAGTGTTGCATATTCAGGGAAACTTCAATTCGATTTTTACCCTTCTGCAGGGAACAAGATTTCAGGTACACAAGAAAGGTTTCAATCAAGTTATGTTGGCAGTTTTACTCGAAGAATACGAGATGCAGATGAAGCCAGTGATGTTGCCCATCTCAAAGAGCTTTACCATCGGAATGATCCTGAAGCAGCAATTCGATTATTTGAAAGTCAGCCGTCATTGCATTCCAATCCTTCAGCACTTGCTGAATATGTTAAAGCATTAGTCAAAGCTGACAGATTGGATGAGAGCGAGTTGCTCAGAACATTGCAGAGAGGTGGGTGTTGGAATAAAGTTGCTTCTTTAGTTTCATATGTGTCTGTTCAAGCTTGAACTTATCATGTACGCTGTTTCCTGGTAATGTCACTCTAGTGGACATTTTCTAAATTCTCAAAAGGCTTCACTGTTTTTGTTGCTACTCTAAACCTCAAAAATCCAATCTATGAACAAGTACTTTGTATAGGAATCACAGGTCCTGCACAATCCGCTGCAATAGAAGGAAGCATGGGTGGCCTTTCAGCACTGAGAAATGTGGGAAGACCCAAAAAAGATGATTCTGTCCTGGGCACTGCTGGTGCTCCTATCCATATGGTGGCTTCGAAAGGAGGACATTTTAAGGAGCAGTTGTGGCATACATTACGTACGCTTGCACTAGCCTTTATCTTGATTTCAGGTGTTGGAGCTCTAATTGAAGATAGAGGGATCAGTAAAGGTATGATTATAAGTTGATAATTTAGGCGTTCTATGATTTGGGTATTAACTTTTGCTTTGATATTGGTGTTTTCATCTTTCAGGACTTGGCCTAAATGAAGAAGTACAGGCTACAATGGAATCTAATACAAAATTTAACGATGTGAAGGGGGTTGATGAGGCAAAGGCTGAGTTAGAAGAAATTGTCCACTATCTTCGAGATCCCAAAGTAAATGCACTATTGCTCTCTCTCTCTGCCATGTACTATTTAAAACATCTGGAATGTGGTTAAATCTACCCACATTAGGGCCAACTATTAGTTGTTAGTGTGTGAAAAGGTTCATATTCCCTTATATGGAATTTCCTTGTTACAGCGCTTCACTCGTCTTGGTGGCAAGCTCCCAAAGGGCGTTTTGCTTGTTGGTCCGCCTGGCACTGGGAAAACAATGTTGGCAAGAGCTATTGCTGGGGAAGCTGGAGTGCCTTTCTTTTCATGTAGTGGTAGTGAATTTGAAGAGATGTTTGTTGGTGTTGGGGCTCGAAGGGTGAGAGACCTTTTTTCAGCTGCAAAAAAACGGTGTCCTTGCATAATATTTATTGATGAAATAGATGCCATAGGAGGAAGCCGAAATCCAAAGGATCAGCAGTACATGAAAATGACTCTGAATCAGCTGCTTGTTGAGCTGGACGGCTTCAAACAGAATGAGGGGATTATTGTCATTGCTGCAACTAATTTCCCAGAATCATTGGATAAGGCACTGGTGAGGCCTGGACGTTTTGATCGTCACATTGTTGTTCCTAATCCAGATGTGGAGGGGCGGAGGCAGATAATGGAATCCCATATGTCAAAGGTATTTGTTGCCCTTTGACATGGAACAAACTTTGCCTTTTAGAAATTTCTTCTTCTAATGGGTGCATTGTGGAAATTTTAGTGATTGTTGTCAATGGCTTTCTTTTCTTTTCATGGGAATGAGGTCAACAATACCTGCATAAATAGAAGGATGGGTCTCTCTCTTTTATGGGCTACTCTTTTCATACCCTGGATGCTACCATGTTGATATTGCAAATACTTAAGAAAAAATTCTTAGCCTAGCCAAAAATAAAAAATAAAATTTGTTGATAATTTTCTAGCATATTTTAACCTTATCAAAGTAAAATGTTTCTAGTACCTGATAACTCGAATGCGTCTTCGGTGAACAATTGGACAGCTGTGCATGTTCTTAGCCTTCCTCTGTATCTGGGATCACCCTTCTCTGAATAATAAAAGCTAGTACCTCTGATGTCTGGGCCAAGCAGTGAGTGGTTTATTCTTCGCTATTATCGAACACAGTACATCTTGCATTCACTGTTTTAATGGCTGAACTTCAGATTTCTTCATTATGATTGGTAGTAGTGAAAATTTACAGTAGGTCAGTTGTATTTGTATTGTTACAAATCTTTTGGATCTTATGCAGCTTTAATCTTTCACTTCTCTGTGCTGCATGGGTGTTTGTTACAGAGCCTAAATTTTAAATTTTTGGATTCAAATTCTGTCCGCAGGTTTTGAAGGCAGAGGATGTTGACCTAATGGTGATTGCTAGAGGAACTCCAGGCTTCTCAGGCGCTGATCTTGCAAATCTAGTCAATGTTGCTGCTCTGAAAGCTGCAATGGATGGTGCTAAAGCAGTGAGCATGTCAGACCTCGAGTATGCAAAGGACAAGATCATGATGGGAAGCGAACGCAAATCCGCAGTCATCTCTGATGAGTCGAGAAAGCTCACAGCGTTCCATGAAGCTGGTCATGCTCTGGTGGCTATCCATACAGAGGGGGCTCTTCCAGTTCATAAGGCAACAATTGTTCCCCGTGGAATGTCTCTTGGCATGGTTTCCCAATTGCCTGACAAGGACGAGACAAGCATCTCTCTCAGGCAGATGCTTGCCCGGCTCGATGTTTGCATGGGAGGCCGTGTTGCAGAAGAGCTTGTATTTGGAGAAAATGAGGTTACCTCAGGAGCGTCTTCTGATCTTAACCAGGCGACATCCCTTGCAAGAGCAATGGTTACAAAGTATGGGATGAGCAAAGAAGTTGGGGTGGTTACTCACAATTATGATGACAATGGGAAGAGCTTGAGCACTGAGACTAGGCTTCTCATTGAGAAGGAAGTGAGGGATCTTTTGGAGAGGGCTTACAACAATGCCAAAACCATTCTCACCACTCACAGCAAAGAACATCATGCACTCGCTAATGCGTTGCTCGAGCATGAGACGCTCACCGGGAGTCAGATCAAAGCTCTCCTTGCACGGTTTAACTCTCAGCAACAGTCGCAGCAGAAGCAACATCAATTGGTCACAAAAGAGAGCAATTCACAGTCCAAACCTGCACCGCCTTTGGCACCCAATGCAGCTGCGGCTGCTGCAGCTGCAGCTGCCACAACCGCCGCTGCAGCCGCTACGTCTGCAGCAGCTGTTACAACCGCAGCAGCTAAGGGCAAAGGCGTTGCTCCTGTGGGACCTTAGCAAAAAAGATGCTGGTAACTTTCTTGCTTCGTTTTATTCTCGAATTCTATGTGCATATAGTGATTGCGTATGAGTTGTCCGAGGTACTGTTAGTTTGATCGCTGTGAAATGGGGCTCATTTGCATGCACCCTCTTTTGCCTGGAATTATCCCGAGCTGTAGTATATTAATTGTGGTGACCTCACCATTGCTGAATGTAGCAGGTATAATTTAAAACCGTACAAAAATAAATCTCTTCCATTTTTCTCTTTACAATTTTGCGTTAACTTTGTCATACAAATTAAATGGTGCGAGTTATGGACGTGTTCCATCGAAATGAGATTGCCCGTATTCACAAACCCAGTGCCCAAATCCACTGTATAGGGCCTGAGCTGCTGCTGCTGCTGCCCCGTCGTGGCCGCTCGACTTTGTTCGATAAGTTGTTATCTGAAAAGTCATTGTTCCGCTGCATTTAGGGCCTGAGCTGCTGCTGCTGCCCCGTCGTGGCCGCTGGACTTTGTTCGATAAGTTGTTATCTGAAAAGTCATTGTTCCGCTGCATTTAGACCACAAATAACTTTTAAGAAAGTTGTCAAAGTTTTGGGTTCTACGATAAGAAAGCTTGCTTTACTTATTCCAGGAAACTCAAACTCAGAAAGCCTGGCAAAGTTCTAAGAATTGGAGATGCTAGGTGAGACTACAGGACCTCTTCTTATTTTCGGTTGAATATGCCGCGTGATTGGCAATTTAAGGTTGAATTTTATCCGCTGCCCACAAAACTCTTATGAAATTACAAATTTTTTCCGGTAGGCGTATGGTAATATTTTGAATGAGCGATGCTATGAATATAGAGGATTTCACAGTAAAATCATAAAAGGTTTGTGTCATAAACTTATAAGATTATAAGTTTTTATTTAACTATTCATTACATTTGTGCCGCATAGGGCTTTGGTGATTTTATTGTAAAATTCTTTTGTCTTCATAGAATTATTATTTTTGAATCAAGGAGGCTCTTTTAAAGAATTGACCGTAAAAAATAACCCAGAGTTGCTCAATTTTAAGGGAGAACTTTGTACGTAAAAAATAATCCAAAATTCGCAGCAAATCACATATTTGCTCCACCGTCCAAAGTCTTCTAATTAATTTCGTAATGAGACTTAATTGATTTCTAACGGAATTGACTTACCTTATAATGTCCAATTTTTTTTTTTCCCTTAGATTTTCAACGTCTTCCAAACAAGCTATTTCAGAAATATTTCCTATGTTTGTCGAATATTTAATGCTCATTATTTATAATTATATGCATCATAATATACGTATTCTATTATAAATTTGGAATTATATATATATAAAAAAATTTCTGCATGCAATCTATTATGTAGCAGTAAGGGCATCGAGAGACTGGAAGTCATGTTATGTTAATATGTATAGTATCTCCTGTTAATAGAACGGTGCATTCTTTCTTTTTAAATAAATATGGATCATTTTTTAATAAAAGGAGATGATTTTAAATCCGAACTTATGCAATGAGAAACGGCCTTTTCAAAAAAAATAAAAATAAAATAAAAATAAAAAACCACACACACATGTATTATCATTGTTCTATATAAGTTGAATTTGTATAGAAATCAGGAACAAGCATCCCGCTCAACATTTCCCGGCGCCCGCTGAGCTTCAGAGATCCGAGTCAATGGCTCGCCCTAAACCTCCTCGAGAAGAAGAGCAATCAGTTCAAGACGCCCTTCACCACTGCAATGATCCGGGTAAGCTCCTGTGACAACCATGCCCATAAATCCCAGGACTAGTCCTTTTTCTATGATTTTACATGAAGAATTCGAGAAATTCATCGTATTTGCCGTTACCCATCGAGGAATATCACGAAATGAACCATCTTCTTGATGACCTGTCCGTACGTGCATCGGTTTTTTTCATGTAATCCCGACGCGCCTGATTTGAAAACCTTCCGCGGATCTTTTTTAGGGTTTCTTCTTATTACAATCGGGGTGCTTGTTTTCGACCTTTTGGCTGTCATTGGATCGGCTGAGAGCTGCTTGTAATTTGTAAACGTAATTTGTTTGTATTGGCTTATTTTATTACTCGGTCCTTTTGGAACGGCCAGATTCTCTCCATAAGTGTATATTTGTTCTATTTGCATTTCAACACTGAATAGTTTTGTTTGTCACTTTACAGTGGTTCAACAGCAAAGAATTGTAATACGGAACAATTATGGTGAGGAGCTTGTGGGGATATTACACGAAACTGGTTCTCAAGAGCTAGTAATAGTGTGCCATGGATTTCAGTCCTGCAAGGTTGGCAAAAAAAAACTGTTGGTTTGAAGGGTCTTTTTTTTTTTCGGGGTACTATCTAAAATTGTGTAGATTCTATTTGTAGTGTACCTATTGTGTCTTCCACTCGAATTTTCCTAGTTGTGATTTCCATGTGATGTAGTGTACCTGAACTTTGCATCAGGTATGGAATGTGGCGTACATTTACATGTTTCGGGAAAAAAATCCTTCACATTGGTGATCCTAATATTTACTATTTTTATGCGCTTGAGCTTTATTTGGATTTAGAATAAACTTAGCATTGTACTGGTCTAGTCATATTCTACCCATTTATAATCTCACAATATCGTATTACCTTAAGATTTCTAATGTCTTGACTGTCCCTTAACTGATTTTTAAGTATGTGGATCTGGGGTTGAAGATGCCCTAATTGGTATGATTTATCATTGTTTCAGAGAGTTCTGTAGTATGTGGGCTAAATTGTAGTCAGTAATATCCACATTTTCTTCCTTCCTAAGGCTTATTTTATTTATATTTTCAGTCAAGTGGTTTGGATGACATTAGTTTCACCCATTCTTCCTCACCTAGGAACGCAGGCCTATGGCGAATCTTGCTGTGGCGTTAGGAAAACAAGGAATCAGTGCTTTCCGCTTTGACTTTGCTGGAAACGGGTGAGGTACTTGTAGAAAAGGCAGAAAAGAGAGGGATGGGATGGTTAAAAATCAAAAGTGTGACCTATTAGTTATACAGAAACAAATATAAAAAAATAAAATTTCTTCGTCCTTGTGTTTGTTTATGCAGGGTTGGGGGTAAAAAGACTCTTTTTTGAACTATCTTCTGTATTAAATTGGAATTTGGACATCTAATATTTCTTTTCCTACCCTTTAGATTGTCCACTGTCAAATTGTGCATTTTGTTGACAAATCGGGATATCTCAACAATTTCTGAGAGTTGCATGTATATTAAATAACGGTCACAATTATTGTTTTAGAAATTGTAGGAAGTGCCTATATGCTATTATAGTGTTTGATCCCTCTTAGCATCATATGGGTTATTTGGAGGGAGAGAAACTAAAGGGGTTTCGAAGGAAGTTTGGCTTTTCAATCTCAAGGATTGGGCTTGCTCTTGTAATTTTGATCCTTCTGTTGATATCTATTGAGCTTATTGATAATCTAGCTTTGTAATCTCTCAGGTTGGCACCCCGTTGGTGCCCGATTAATATATTGCTCTTTTACTGATAAAAAAGAATTAGTGTTATATAATTCAGGCAATTTTTTGTCAATTCTTGGATGCCCTGAACTTGAAACAACTTGGTTCTACATTCCTTGTCACGTCAGCTCTTAGGAAGTGTTTTAATGTTTGCATGAATAAAGGAAAAAGTTTCTTATTGTGAGCTCATTTCAAGAGTATCTTAAGGTTTACTCTCCCCTTTCCTTTCCATTGTTTTTATAGGATAAATTTATCCAAGACTTGAAATTAAAAAACATTTGCTTCAAAGATAATGCTTTTTTTTTCTCTTTTTCTTTATTTTTTCCCGGTTGTTGATTTCTTCAGAGAATGCTTTAACTGTGATGTATGTATTTTTACTAGAAACTGCTTGTGATTCCTCATAGGGAGAGTGAAGGTTCATTTCAATATGGTAACTACCGTAGGGAAGCTGAGGATTTACGTGCTGTGGTCCTATACTTTCGTGGAGAAAAGCGTGCAATAACTGCAATTATTGGACATAGCAAAGGTCAGTTTACATTGAACATAACTTTTCGGAAACAAAATTCACAGGTTAGATGAATAGATCAAATCATTATGAGCATGTTGAATATAACTTTTGTGGCTATCGTGAATAACTGACACCTTTACTTTTTAGGTCAGTACATGGTTATGTAGATTGTGTCTATTACATAAATTAACCTGACACTGAGCTTGTTGGATGCTCTATTGTGAAATTTGTATGGAAAAGAGAACCTGGGTTTTAAGTTTTTTCTTTTTCCCAAACGGGGAAAAAATAAATTGCAGTAAGGCCGCCAACCCAATACTAGATTATAAGAGAACTTTGCACCTTAATTTTAAGACACTGATGTATGAACTTCCAAACCTTTCTCTCTTTTTCTTTTTTTTTTTTCCTTTTTCTTTTTTGTTTTTTTTGTTCTTGCATATGACTACGTCATTTACAATAATAAGTTGCTCTTTGCCCAAATGTTGAATCTGTCCTGATAAGTGTTACAGAAATACTGTAGCTACTTTATTGGTGTCATTCGACTGCCCCAACATCGCAGTCAGCTGCCACCCTTATTCCAACAATCTAAAACTATAGACAGATTAAAAACTCCCTGTATGAGCAGCATGCACATTGTGAAAGAGAGGTGACTGCTATCAAGACAATGAATATGCTTAATATGTTCCATTTTCCCAATTTTTTGCGTCACTAGAAATTTCAGATCCTTGTAATGTCATCCGAAGAAATGGAGAGGAATAGTTGCTAAAGATGAAAAAAAAAAAAAAACAAAAAAGGACCTCTGCTGTAATGTTTGGAGCTTAACAGTTTATTTGGGACCTTGGTATCCAAAAATGAAAGCATTCTTGAAAAATAAAGCATTAAAATTGTTAGCTTAATTGTATACTATAAATTATCCCATAATGACCGACTAGAAAAATTCTTTACAGAATAAGAATGCATTAATCCTCAAGTTACCAACCCACGAAACTTACCTTACTGCATAAATTGATATAACCTCAAATGTCATTGAGGCTGTATATACATTTGCTATCTTAAATATTTGGACTCTTTAATCCTTGAGCGTTTCTACAGGAGGAAATGTGGTGCTCTTGTATGCTTCAAGGTATAATGATGTTTGTACAGTTGTCAACATTTCTGGTCGTTTTAATCTGGAACGAGGCATTGAAGGCCGCTTGGGAAAAGACTTCCTTCAGAGGATTAAGCAACATGGGTTTATTGATGTTCATAATAGAAGGGGTAATGCTATCATTTATTTATTTATTTTGATACCAGTTTATTCATTTCTTCAGCTGATAATGAAAACCATGGAACATCTTTGTACTTCTGTAGGAAAATTTGAGTACCGTGTGACTGAGGGAAGTTTGATGGACCGGCTTACTACTGATACTCGTGCATCATGCCAATCAATTCACAAAAACTGCAGGTTGGAAATTGAATACGACCAATTTACTGTCTACAAAATATTTACGTTGTCAATAGTGTTAGAAAATGGTTAGTGAGACCTGTATGATGCATGGTTTGCTGATAGATCAGCAATTTTAGTTCAGAAACTACCTTTTCTCTTTCTGTATGAAAAAGATTGGAAAGGGATAAATTCCTGAATGTATAGATAGGATATAGACATGAGTGCTTGTTTTATTATAACAAAATGAAGCTAGATCTTCATTTACCAGGATGCTTATTATGCTGAATTATGATTTTGTGATGTCCTGAACTTTCTCGAATTATTTCTTGTGGATTTATTTGAAATGGAGTACGTTTTTTATTAAGCTTTGATCCCTTCATTTCTTGATTTATATGAGAGAACCTTTTGTTTTGCCGATTTTTTATTTTTTATTTTTGAAAATAAGGTGAAAGCTTTCACCTTTTTCTTTGTCATACAATAGCCTTACAACACGGACACTACTGATATGATTGATTCTTGCTTCTAATGACATTGCAAAGTTTGTCGGACTGAATTTCTGTTTCAGTTTTTCTTGATACCGTGTCCACTGTGGCAGGGTTTTGACAATACACGGTTCCCAGGATGAAATCGTACCAGCAGAAGATGCCTTTGAGTTCGCCAAGCTAATACCTAACCACAGACTGCGCATTATACACGGAGCCGATCATGAATACAACCAACATCAAGATGAATTGGCTGCAGTGGTGCTGGATTTTGTCACTGCGGACCTGAATTTAGACAAGAATGAGACTCAAAATGTATCGTCTTCCTTGAGTGCAGATAATTCCATTCGTTCACGGCTCTGATGGCCTAATCGACCTTCAGCTGTTATGAGCTATGATTTAATGGAAGCCATTTGAACTGTTTACTTCCTGTATGTACTGTGAGGGGAGGCAGAAGAAATATCTCCGCTGGATTGAAACATAACAAATGTGTAAGCAAGTGTATATCTCAATTTGCATGAACTTTGCAGAGTATGATTATCTCAGCACGCTTCAAGTTTTCTAGTATTACATCAACAGTGAAGGACCGGCGTGTAATTTGGTATACTGAACATGAGAATCGAATCAAAATGATTGTCAAAATGTACGACTTGTTTGGATGACAAATGAAAATGGGACTGGAAATGGAAAATGTTTATTTCCTTTCCATTATTTGGCAACATGAATGGTATGAAATCGTTCATTTCTTACCTGTTAGAATGCAACCTCAATTCTCTTTCACTAAGGTGACCCTCCAGAAAAGCGGACATAAGATAATAAATACATTCTTTCACTAAGATTTCAAGTAGTTGTTTCGAATTCAAGTTGATTATATTTCACCCGTTATTCAAAGAAAGCCCATCAAATATGATATGATGTCTTGCAACAAATACCAAAATGTTATTGGCATGAGCAACAGCAACATTGGCAGGACTATGGCTTAAAATGGTCATACCCAGGAAGTCCAAGTTGCAGGAAAGTGACAAATTTGCTTGGTAATAAATAATATACTTGAGGAAAAAAGCAAATAAATAATATACCTGAGGGGAAAAGCAAATAAAAAAAAAAAAGTAAGGAGACTGAATCCCTGACCTCATTGCCTTGGGAAGGGGAGTGAAAATCCCTATCATATATGTTTTAAATATATGTTTCATAAATTTGGATCGGATCATATGAACCTTACGGGATAAAGCCCGTCAACTTAAAAAATCCTAGATATATTTTATACATATTGGCGGGAGACAATGGTTTTGTTATTTTAAATTTGATACCTAAGATGTAATACTTTAAGTGAGCGTTGAAAATCTAACAAAACATTCATGGAATTATCCGCAAACTGTCAACAAACAAGTATGCATTTGAAATGGTTTCCTGTGGGCATAGACAGCATGGGAGAGGGAGCGGGAGAGAAGGCTCTTGTCAGAACTGGTCAATGAAATGACCATATGGAACCCAACGTTGTTTAGTCATCAGTTCTGGAATAGCTGTGAGACAGCTGCTAGCTCTTGTTGCGGTCCCAGTGAATCATACGTAAGTCAACAACCTTACGTACACAGTTAAATAATTCTCGCAACACACACAAAATCAAAGCTCCCTCTCTCTTTCTGGCTTTGATCTTCATCGAACCAGACACACTTCTCCCCACGTTAATGATCTTGTCTTGCAGATTCTAGTTCTTGTAATCACTGTTTTACCCTTTTAAAACTATTAACAATTGTTGGTGGTGAAATTTGAAAATATTCATATAATTTTTTTTTTTTCCAATACAAACTTTCGACGGCTTTAGTCCCCTGGCCATTCCAGAAACCATTTTGTTTAACAACTTTTTTGACCATTAACCCAGTAATCAGAAAGCTTGATTGGCGCAGTCGCTTTTTAATTTGATACTAAATATTGTTCCCATATTAATTAAAACGGAACCGGATACTCTCCGGTTCAAAGTGTGCAGCCCTGTGCAGTTTTACAATTTTTATATTTTTGATAATTTTTTAAAATAGTTTGAACCGTACGGATGAAAATAGAATACAAAAATATATAGGCACGTCGATTTTTATGAGATTTAAAAATACATAACTTATTCATCCTAAGCATTGAAAAAATGACATTTAAAAATTATACTGAATATTCCGTGCTTAGGATGAATAGGTTCCGTATTTTCGAATCTCATGAAAATCGATTTGCCTATGTATTTTTGTATGCAATTCTCATTTGTACAATTAATTATTTAAAATTTTATCAAAAATAAAAAAAAGTAGAAAACTATACAGGTTATATATACTTTGAACCGGAGAGGATCCACGTACAAAATTAAAACACAGGGCATGACATGACGTGAAGAGTATCAAAAAATGAAGATGAATTTTTTAAAATATTTTATGATTGTACATACCAAGTACAGTACGTGAATTAACTCCTCCTGCTGCCCCATTAATTTGGACCACCAAACAATATATAAATATATCCCGTGACACGTCGTTTACTGATATAAACCATATTATTCAATTTAATTTGTGCACTCCATTTCTTGATCAGTATGGTGCATAAAAATTCTTGTTTTTTCTCCCGATCAAGTTGTTAAGTTTTAAACTTATTAAATCTATTTACAGTAAACCTTTTTCAAAAGAAAAAAATTATATTTTTTGTTTTAAAATATAGAGCCACCCGATCTTTACAAATTTGTAAGAACAGGTGACTTAATTAAATTTTTGTCAGAGATAATGTTAATTTTAGGGCTGGAATGAGATTCTTTCTGGTCGTAGGGTGCTGCAAAGTGGAGATTGGGTCACGCGAAGGGATGGTGCAGTTTGTTGGAGTTATCACATGATACACGAGCGTACAGCTTGCCCTTTTCCAGCGATGCAGACGACGATACCCTCTATTTTAAGGTACCTTGTCCTTATCGTCTCCTCATGCATCTTCTATCTTTGTCCCTTTCCCCCCCACTTCTCTCCTCTCTTTTTTCAATATTTTTCTGATACAATATTTTGTCTTCACATGGTTTCTTGTACATGAACGTTAAAACTTGTTGACCCCTGGAGGCTTTCCGACTGAGACTTTGGTAATTAAATTCATGATAAGAATGCTACTACATGTTTAGTGCTGTCCGTCAACGTCACTCCTCGATTGGAACCCCTAAGTCTCGTCCACCACTAAAAAATTTATTGTATAAATCGGTACCACGGATGAAAGACAAAATCTAAATCAAGTGTGGAAATACTCAACGAGGTAATGAATACGTTAAAAAAAAAACCTCGAAACTCACGATCGTGGACAACGATTAATATATTTCACCCAATTTTGTGTCACGATGCGTGAGTTTTGCACGATTTTAAATACAAACTCCTTGATCTCCATACACTGAATTGAGGCCACACTTTCCTAATTCAGCCAATGTGTGGCTGCACTTCTCATCTACTCGTAATTGCTCCCTTTGAGAAAATGACAAAAACATTGTACTTATTCAAACGCAATAAATAAAATATGGATATACAAAAGGGCATATCTGTCAAATAGGTAAAGGACAGCCCCGCACTGACCAATAAATACCCCTCTCAGATGGCTCCTCCATACGCACCACCACCCTCCCCCTCCTCCAATTATTTTCCACATATTACACATCCTATGTGCGCTGAGTCAGTTTCGTATTCGAAAACAAGGAGTTGTAACCCGCAGTAGCTCGGCAATGGACCCAAATCAAGTCCCCCAAGGCCTCACCCCTGAAGAATTCTCCACCCTGAGGCCCCTCATCCTCTCCCACCACACATTCGAGCCGTCGCCCGCAACATGCACGTCCCTCATAACCCAACGAGTCGACGCCCCCGCCGGAGCCATATGGCCCATCGTCCGGAGCTTCCACAACCCGCAAAGGTACAAGCACTTCATCAAGAGTTGCGCAATGACGGGAGACGGAGGGGTTGGCAGCATGAGGGAAGTCACCGTCATCTCGGGCCTCCCCGCATCCACTAGCACCGAAAGGCTCGAGGTTCTCGATGACGACCGCCACATCCTGAGCTTCCGGGTTGTGGGCGGGGACCACCGGCTCAAGAATTATCGGTCGGTAACGTCGGTGAACGAGTTTAAGAAGGATGGGGAGGTTTATTCCATTGTTCTGGAGTCCTACGTTGTGGACATACCTGGGGGGAACACTGGGGGGGACACCAAGATGTTTGTTGACACTGTTGTGAAGCTGAATCTCCAAAGGCTTGCGGCGGTGGCAATGGCTTCTATGCATGGGCATGGGTGAAATCTTCACTGGGGTTACTAGTACCATATCACTCGTGCCGCGCCCAGCTAAAATTTGTTCCTTGGGTAATTTTGGTCGAAGTGTCGGTACTTCTGATTGTACTATATGGGCCCTGTGTCATAAATGAATCTACTGCTGCGACGAAAATTGTTGTCCGAGCCACGGCACGAGTGATATGGTGTCACGTTTCCGTGTGAGTTTTCTCGAATTCTGCAGGTGGAATTGGTCTTATTGCTCCAGCGTGTGCTTCTGTTCGAGTGGATTTGGTTATGGTTTCAAAGACAGTCATAGTGCTAGTTTCTGCTTGCTCATCTTTAGGATGCTTGTGAAAATAAATACCAGGGTTTGATTCCTTGAATCAAATGCTACTGCCTCATTTAGACTGGGCGAACAAATTTGCATTGCCTATTCGTGCATTATTTGGTTATGTTTCGTTCCACTCGTCCCTTCTATACGCAATGCGTTGAATGATTAATATTTCCTTTCTTTCAATAACGTGACAGCCGTACTCCAACGGCTACATCCGCTTCAAATTGTTCAACCAGTCATTCGAATTGAATCAGATAAATTAGAGATGGATGGCTCCAGTAATCAAACTATGAACGTATAACGTTTATATTTTTCTAATCCATCAGCAATATTTAATATTTGGCATTAATATTCTTACCTAAAATAGCATATGTCCATGCCGAGGTAAAGTAAATATGGAGTAGTGGAGGACTTTTAAAAGGGTTGCTGGTAATAGTTGTGCAGCTTTTTGTTGAGGGCGTGGCCTAAATGTCAACCCCATACTCAATGGCAACGTCAATTACTATAAAATCTTTGGAACCTCGTGAGAACCCTTAGACCACACGTGACGTTGAAGCCTCTTCTTTCTCATTTTCACCCTCTCTCTCTCTCTCTCTCCATCATCGTCACTTGTTTTTGGTCCATTGATGAATTTCATACGCACCCACAATTTTCTTTAAATAATTGAAATTCAAAAGTAAAAAAAGATTCGTTTCTTTTCATAGGGTTTGACTTTTGTGTGCACTTGGACCGTTCATTTGGCGTGGATCTCGCCATCATCACATGTTCGTGAAAGGCACCCGCATATTTGGAGCTCATCGTGTTCACGGCTAACCAGACTCCCTCCAGTTTGTTTGTGCAGTTGATGCTATAGTTTTCTTAAAAAATATTATTTTTGATAAATTCTTAAATAATTTGAACTATACGAATATAAATGATATAAAAAATTGTAGACGTACGTCAATTTCGATGAGATTTTGAAGTACAAAACCTCATTCATCCCAAGTATTGAAAATTAGATGTATAATTTTTAAATGTCATCTTTTTAATGCTTCCTGTATTTTCAAATCTTATGAATTATCAAAAATTGAAAAACTATACCTGAAAGCTGTACAAAGGGACAGGAGAGAATTCAAATCCAAAGGTTGATGGCCTTGTATTGAAGTTTGAGGGTCTAACTCGGTAATGCAATAACTGCAATGGGCTTATAATAAACAATACCAAAAGGAATTAAAATCACGGCTGGCCATTTTTCTTCGCTGCAAGAAAACAGAGCATCGCCCATGACGTTTCTCACAAATTGACATTTCTCCTCGGCCGTTGACGAATCTACTCAAAATCATGAAATCAAATTACACGTATGCCCCCTACGAAGGTAAAAATGTTTTTCCCCCACCGGCGGGAGATGGGCCCTCGGTACCGGGCCCGTACGCCCAGCATAAATATTGAGAGCCCGTGGGGGAATGGGCCTTCCCTTAGAAGCCCGCTACAGAAAGAAAAAGAAATCGCGATCCGTCATGGGGTTCGAGACTGTAAGCCTCAGTTTCTTGGGGTTTTTTCTTTCTTTCTTTTAGGGTTTTGGAAGGGAATCTTCGCTTTCTTGTTCATCTTTTCTAGGGCTTTCGATTCTTTACTGGTTTGGGGGCGCAAGGGAAGCCAGTGGTTTGTTTTGGGGGTTCTCTATCAAAACCAATATGGAAAAAGACCACTTTAGCGTCTTGAAATTCCTCAGTGTGATTAGGGGGAGATTTGATCTGTGTATATGTATGAATATTTTCGATCCACCATTACCTGTTTTCAGTAAAGTTGGAGCGGATTGGATTGGCTAAAGCTCACATTTGTTGACATAAATTGGGTGTATCCATCACACCATTCATCTTGCCTTCAAATTTGTTTTTCCTACATTTCTGATATTTTGCTACCTTTTGTTTTGCGCTGCAATGCAGTGCATTTAAGCTGTAAAAGTCCTATGTTAGTGCTCCCTTTTTCTTTTTTGCATCAATCAGTAACTGCGTTAGTCATGTGTTAGTGTTTCGCATCCGTCTTGTTGTTTAAATCTGTCATGATGTATAGAAAGTTAATCTGACAAATGGTACTTAGTTTACAGGTTAATTCCTTGGGATCCTTTTAATTTTTGTTCAAGTTATTCGAGGATCAAAGAAACTTCTTTTTGGCTTTTGCTGGGCCAGCATTTTGAATGTTCACAATCCTTACCTTTCCCTGTGGGTGAATTTTAAAGGTAGAAGAGTCCCAGAAATGGGCATCATATAAGGGTCAGTTAGGGTCATCAACACAGCCATCACAATAGGCAAAACTGCTTTATTTTTTCATTGCCTCTGTTTTGTTTTATACATTTCTCTTCTGGCTGTCACATCAGTGCTTTGTGAACATGCCAAACACTGCAGTATAATGGTTGCTGCATCTATTTGGAATTGTAGCGTTGTCAGCAGATTCCTTGGTCCGGCATTTTGAAAATTTGCAGTCCACCTGTTTGTGGGATTTTAAGCTAGAGAAGTGTCAGTAATGAGCATTAACCTGAAAGGGTCATAACGTTTGTGCACTCATGAACTTGGCCATCATCACAAGAGGGAATATGGGGAGGAGGTACCACTTTTACAAGGTCGGGTTGGTTTCGTGGTCCAGCTTTGTTATCCATTCCTTAGTTTTGCTCTTTGCATTTCTTTGCGGTTTTCGCATAAGCAATCTCATGAACATGCCAAAAACTGCACCCGTACTCCTGCTGCATCTACTTGGAATGCCATTGTTTTCGATAGATTCGTTTTCCCAGCACAATCATTGTCCTTCATGTTTGAGCATGGCAATTCATTGGTATGAAGAACTAGTAACATTTTGCGTGCCGCCTCTGCCTGTTGACATATCCCTCTTAGCTTGCCTAGAATGGGACCAATAAACGAAACATATTACAAATTCACAATTATTGTTTCTTGGATGGTTTTACTTGAACTTGTTCCTTCACTTTTCACAAGTGGTAGTGGATATTTGTTCTGACTTAGCATTTCTTTCTTTGGATACACGATCTGATTTGGTATTTCTATCTTTTATATTGTTCCAGAGCTGTGCTACTTGACCAAGAATATCGATGTATGAAGATCTTTTTAGTCATTGGCAAATTAGTGGACAATGGTTTCCAACTGATTATCTGGGAACTTCAAATAGAGTGCTGCTCTTGACATGGAAACAAAGAAACTTGGCTTTTGAACCTTTAGGCCCCCTAGCTGCGGGTCATGGGTAATGCGCTTTAACCCTCTAATGTCTCATGGTCTGATGGAGAATGATATGTTTAATCTACAAACGGATACAGCTGCTCATAATCATATGGTTATCGATGGAAATTCTTCGCACAGTGACATTAAACACTCATTGAATCCTTTGACCTTAATAACAGAAAACAGCATATGCCTCGATACCCGATGGTTTCCACATTTTGCTTGGAGACACCATATACACACTTCTTGAAAGGAATCCCCACTAGAGATGCTTCAGTTGGCACCTTGTGTGCAATTGGAAACTCTGAGCTTCAGAAGAATTTTGTAAGAGGAACACCCACTTCTGGAACTGAACTTATTCACTTGATGCACGTCAATTGTAATTTTATCAAATAGTCCTACCATCATCTATTCAACTATTCCTCATTATTTTTGTTACTGCCATTATTTATTTTCCTGACAAAAATCCTTGCGTACGTGTGCCATCCCTCTATCCAGTTTTGTAACTCTGCTGATAGTCAAACCTCTGATCACAATGCCTCTAATCTGTTCTTCTGTGCTTTCTTTTTTCGGTGATCCTGGAGCCTATTCGTTTTGGATGACTGTAAAAAAGCTCATGATGACTATTTCAAAGAGATCTTTTGGATTTCAGGCACCCTATTACTTATGGTGGAAGGCAGACTGAGAAGGACCCAGGTACTTTCAAATTCTGGGACACTGGTCTTGTTTTGAGGAAAATTTTGAAGGTGCAATCAGCAAAGTTGCTCCTTTGTAATTGGAAGGTGAAGGGATTTGACACTTAAAATTAAAAGTGCATAGTAAAATTTATAGGCAAAATAACATTGTTTTTACGAGCGGAAATTGTGTGTCCTTAGACGCATGTTTCCTTTTTAACATCTATAATGAAAAAATAATAGAAAGGTCCAGTAGAAAATGTACCATGAGAGGCAACTTGAGACAATATTTGTACGACTCTAATAAAATGGTAGAAATTGGATGAGGGTATTTGTGTAAATTTAAGTGATTAAAACTTGATTTTGTATTGGTTAAAATAATGGTCTTGTAAATACATTTACATTTGCAAACATTCTTATGTCGGCATGATTTTTTAAATAATAATTTTACATAAATTTTACCACTTTTATGTGAGAGTGGACTTCACGTATATGATGAGTGGAAAATAACTTTATATATTGAACTAATTTGACACGTGAATGATTGAATTTAGATAGGATTGCATGTTCGAGGTGGATAGCATTGTTCGGTTAACAAACATTATCATGCAGTCGGTCGTTATCATGGCGGCATGATTTTGTAAATCTAATTTGGCTTATAAAATTTAGTTTTGATTGGAAGTTCCTTAGGTGAAGCAAAATAAAAACATAGAATATTTGTAAGATATATTTTAATTTAACAAGATTCCAGGGAAAAATAATTTCTGAACGAGTGTCAACTTATCTACGAATACGATAAAAACGTGCAATTATTTTTGAATATTAAAATGCAGGTGCATGCATGCGCGTGCAATGTACTCAAAATAAATAAGTGGGAAAAAATAAAATAAAATAAAAATAAGGAAAAGGAGTGCATATTAGGAATTAAAGAAAGGGTGTAAAGCGAGAATACGAAAGTCCTCCAAATATTGTGAAATTATAAATTTTTATTATTAAATACTTCTAATCATTCATTACAAAAAAAATAATTAAAAATAATTAAATTCATAAATCTATAATCTTCTCGTGAGCTTTATTTTGGAAATGGAAAGAGTGATGTTTCGTGAAGTGCAAACACAAGTGTCACCCGTTCCAACACGACACTCGCACCAGCTTCCCCAACATTCGAAAACTAATCATCACCTTTAAATACTCCCCGCAAAAAACCCAAATAAACCTCAACGAGTTCGTCTCAACCTCAAAGCATTAAGAGGCGGTGAAGGTGATTGCGTAGTCGTCGGAGAAGCTAAGGAACAATGGCGGCTGCCGGCGGCGGCGGGGGATTGGTGGTGGTATTTGATTTTGACAAGACGATTGTGGATTGCGATAGTGACAACTGGGTGGTGGACGAGTTGGGTCTCACGGACTTGTTCAATCGCCTCCTCCCCACCCTCCCTTGGAACTCTCTCATGGTTACCACCACTGTTCCTTATTCTTGTTGTTCGTAATAAATTAATCATAAGTCCTATTTTCTCTCTCCTGTTAGTCAAAAAAGAATCAAATTCTCTGTGTCTAGTTTCTGGGTATCTTAAAGTAGAGATGAATATTTTGTATTTTAATATTTTTCAGGACAGGATGATGCTGGAGGTTCACTCTCTGGGAAAGGGATTGGAAGAAATTGCGGGGTGCTTGAAGAAGGTCCCACTGAATCCCAGGATTCTTTCTGCAATTAAATTTGCTCATGCTTCTGGGTATTTCTCCGACTCATTTTTAATGCTAGCCTTCTGTTAATGAGAATCTTGTTTACATCACATTCGGTTTATGGAATGGAACTTAGAATAACATGACCATAAATGTCATGGGAGGAATACGGATTCTCAATTGGGTCGGGAGTTCTAAACTGAACTAAAGGATATAATATAACCACTATTATATATAAGAATAGGCATATAGTGGAACAGCTGTTTCTACGAATCAAACATGTGATATTAGGGATTTCGATCTACGCTCACGATCATTGATTTCAGGTGTGATTTGAGGATACTAAGCGATGCGAATGCGTTCTTTATAGAGACGGTGTTGAAGCATCATAAGGTGATGGATTGCTTCACAGAGATCAACACAAACCCAAGCTATGTGGATGGGGAAGGCAGGCTCAGGATCTTACCCTACTATGACTTCCGCTCAACTTCTCATCATGGCTGCAGCATCTGTCCTCCCAACATGTGCAAGGTAAACTCTACTTTTAGTGCATGCGGTGTGGCACAAACTGATGAACAATCAGCAAATCTGAATCCTTAAAAGCTTATTAAATTTTCTGTGTAGCAGTGAAAGGTTTCCATATTATCAAATTATATGAAAACTTGTGGGTATACTATAGTTTTTAACCATGTATTTTACCTCATACAACTTATCAGCTACACCTCAATTTTCTTTCGTCCCCTCACTTCAACTCTCCCTGATTGCTACTCTCCTCCCAAAAGAGGTTGCTTGACATGTTTCATGAACTATGGGTGTGTGTTCTTTTTTTTTTTTACTTTAAAAACAACAGAATTTGGTGATGGAAAGGATCAGAGCCTCGGTTTCTGCAGAGGGGACGATGAGGAAGACATTCATCTATCTTGGGGATGGGAGCGCTGATTTCTGCTCGGGTCTGAAGCTCAGGGCCGGAGACTATCTGATGCCGAGGAAGAACTTCCCGATATGGGAGATGATCCGCAGCAACCCAGCTCTGGTCAAGGCAGCAATCCACGAATGGGTTGACGGGGAAGAGCTGGAGAAGACCCTTCTCCATCTTATCACCACAACTGCATGCTCCGAACACAACCGCTTCACTGCTGTGACTGCGTCTGATCAAGTGGTGGGTGTTCCGGTGGACTGTACTGAGGTTCCAGCCACAGTTTAATCTCTGCCCCCCATGAAGCCTTGCTCTTCCCTGTTCGCGAGTAGGTGGTAAAATAAAAATGGACGATAGTAGCTAGTGATGTTTCTCTACTGTAAGCCAGGAACAAGATCAAGAACTTGAGCATCAAATCTCAAGGCCCCCCCTCCCCTCCTCCTGTTTCTTCTGGTCCTGTTTCATTTAACCACAAACATTCCCTGATAGGAAGCCACCAAAATGTGCTACCATTAATTTCAGATTCTAAGGGAAACTATTGGAAGGGGATGATTGAAAGGGAAACTCTGAGCAGGACAAGGATGGGAGGGCTTAGAAAAAATATGAATAATTGGTTAGTGATAAGTTGCATGCAATGCACCACACACTCTAGTGTCTTTCCTTTTAGTGGAAATCGCATCCTCGTCATCCAATCACCATTAACACCATTTAATTATATTTTATTACTAAATAATCACAAGAACGCACCCAATGATTACATCAACTTTACACGCATGTCAGTTAGTGGTGGAGATCCAGACTTCCTGAAGTAATATGCCTAGTGCTTCACCATGCACAAAGCATCTCTTGACTTAAAAATTAAGACATGAGATTAAATTCAATGAAGAAGACGAAATACGGCGCCCAACACATCTTTACTGGGAAAAACGTGATTAGCTATGGTTTATGCATCGCCATAAAGAGATTAAAACCAGGTCATCACAGCTTGCTTTTCATGGTGTCAAACTTGCACTCGAAGAATACAAATCTCTTATCTCTTAGCATTTTTTATAAGTTTCCTTTTTTTTCAATATATTAGGGGAGGATACAATGATAAAAGGGCTCACAACCCCTTTACGTTTATTCTCTGAACTTTTTCACACACCTTTTTTCTTCTATATTTATCACTCGTTTGATTTGAGGAATAGGAATTTCACTAAATATAATACAGACAATGAACGTAATATGTGAGAAATAGTTCTTTTTAAGGTTCAAAAGTGAAATAAGTAAATAATAGTTATTACATCATTAGTCATTTAACTTATATATTCCTTACCTATTTCCCAAGTCGCTCATGAAAATGACCATTTCACTTATACTTTATAGAGAAACTATGCATTATATGTTACATTTTTATGGAATGCCTATTTCATTCCATTCTAGAAGCCGAACGAGTGGTTAGTATTTATTTTTTTTTTAATTTGTCATAAGAAAAATGGAAAGCGCGCTGAATCACATCAGGCTTCCTTAAGGTTCGAGCCATTAGTGTCACATTGATCGCACATAGCATTTATGGCAGAGAAGTCGGGGCAATACCATCTAGATTAATTGGGACTGCGTTCAAATGTTACTTAAGCTTGCATCATGTTACAATTGGTTAAGGATTACCTAAATTTGAAAAATGTATGAATTTATGCATTTGAATAATTTTAGCTATTCATTTTCTCTACTTCTAGTTTCTATCTCTCCATTTTTTTTTCTTTTTACAATGAATGATTAGGAATTATCTAATTATATAAATTCATAACTTTACAAATTTAAAAATTCATACAATTAGAATTATAACTTATAAATTATAAACATCGAGCCGACGCCTAAGGGTAGGTATTGGGCCAATCTAAGCTATTGGGCCGAGTCACTGAATTGGATTAGACGAGTCCTTCAGTTTGGAACATGACGGCAAGAATTTTGTGGGCTAGGGCTGGACAGATTAGGGCTTGGATTATATGCCTGGGTATATCCACATTTCATGAATGTGTTTCTTCTCTTTGGATCCTTTTCAAGGACTCATCCTTATGCCCTTTGTTTTCTAGGAACCCACACCTCCATTATTGTATTTCTCTTGGCATCAATGAGACCTTCCTTTCGGAAGATAACTTAGTTTTTTTAGGAGAAATGATCATTTTTCATCCAGAATGCTATATCATTTATGCTCCCGACGTTTATCAAATGTCTAAACACTTTATTGAATGAAAATTTATATAGAATAAGTGAAATTACATTATTCATGTCCCTGATTCAATTTCACAAAAAAATCATAATTTGATAGTATTTACTTTTATCATCTATTAACATTGATTGGATACATATGTAAATGTATTTATTTTTATTTTTAATGATGGCCTAAGATTCTAGTCTGACTTGACCCTCAAACCTTACTAAAGATATTATGAATTTATAAATTTAAATAATCGTAAAAGTTGTAAGCGTAAATGAAAATGGTGGAAACTTATTAATTTTTATATGTTAATAACACATGAAGTTGTGTTGTTGTTTTTTTATTTATTATTTTATCGTTGAATTATTATGTTAAAAAAGAAAACTGATACGGCTACCGCTTTTTACCTCTCTACTCGTATCGTATGGTTGAAATTATACGACAAAAATCTTTTACGAATTTATCGCGTATAATTCTACGGATAAAACCATCCCAAACCCTCACTTTTCGCAAGCCCGATAATTTCTAGGGTTTCCGCAGCTCCCCTCTCTCGCTGTCTCTCTCTGACTTGCTGAGCTAAGGCTCCAACTCGAGGTCGTTCAGCAATGGCGGATGAGTCTCAGTACGGTTCCGGCGCAGACACAACGACCATCGCAACCAATAAGCGCAAGTACGATGACGCACCGGCGGCGCCCACTCTTGCACCCTCCTCGGGTACTCGGAGGCCCACCGGATTCTCCGCCCCTATTGTCTCCTCCCCGCCTGACTCCGCCCATGCTCCGCCGTCCTATAACAGCGTTCCGCCGCCGGTGGATGAGATCCAGCTTGCCAAGCAGAAGGCTCAGGAGATTGCGGCTCGGATCTTCAACAGTACCGATCCTAAGCGCCCCCGCGTTGAGAACGGTGGTGGTTTCGATTCGGGATCCGTTCCCGGTTTACACTCACTCTCCCTATTTGATTTTTCTTTTTCTTTTTGTGGTTTTCGTATTGTCCGTTTGGATCTGTTCTATTTTTGGGATTCTGATTGACTCTTTGCGGCTAATAACATATCTTTCTTCTATTCATCGCTTCTGCTTCGAGCTGTTTCTCTTTCGGTACAGTTATATCCTTATTGATTTTCATTTTTGATCCTGGGGTTTTCGTTATTTCTGCGGTGTAGTTTGATTGCTTGTGTTACCTGCCATTGTGCTTTACTGGTGGCTATTTCAACGTTGATTAATACTGAAATATTGATTCCTTATTCAGTTGTTTTTCTGTGGTATCGCCTTATTTTCTTTCAAACTTGCTTGTGCTCTGACCGCTTGCCTCCCTGTCACGTTTCCTTAGCCCAGTGGTTAATACTGAATTATTTGCTTGAGTTACCTGCTACATGCCAGTTGTTTAGTATGTTTTTGTTTCCTCCCTTGGGTGTATGCAAATTTGTTGGTTTAAATAAAATGTGCTGGCTTTTACAATGTTTCTTTAGTGGTTGCTGGATTGGTTAGAAACAATGCAAAATACAGTTTCTTCTTGTTTGATTGCAGATCAGAAGCCTTTCTTGTCTAACTCGCAAGTTAGCTCTCTTCCTTCAACAATACCTACAACGTACGGCTTCCAGGGTTCGAGCAAAACAATCAATATTCCAAATGGGAGAGTTGGTGTTATAATTGGTAAAGGTGGAGACACTATCAAATATCTCCAGACTCAATCTGGAGCAAAGATTCAAGTCACGCGTGATATGGATGCGGACCTGAATTCCCCAACAAGGCTCGTGGAACTGATGGGTACCTCAGAGCAAATTGCCAAGGCAGAACAGTTAATCAAGGATGTTCTTGCGGAGGTAGTCTGATGTACTTGTAGTTGTACTTAGTGAATGGTGTTGATTGCATGCTACAGTCCTTTCATGACTGCTGTATCGTTAATTACTGTATTTGCTTTCTTTGTTTTGTTAAATGTTTGAGACAGGCTGAATCAGGGAGTTCTGGAGTAGGTTCTAGAAGGTTGACTGGACAACCTGGATCTGAGCAATTTGTCATGAAAATCCCAAACAATAAGGTTAACCGCAATTTCTTTTATGCTAATTGGAATGATTCTATGGATTACCCTGGATGGTCTGTGATAGATGATTGATTTCAGGTTGGCCTGATTATTGGCAAAGGAGGTGAAACCATTAAAAACATGCAACAGAGTTCCGGGGCTCGTATTCAGGTTTGTCATTTTCCAATAAAGAATTGCATTTTCTCGTTAATGGTGTAATGATGAAGTCAACTCTGGGCTTATGATCTTATTGACCATAATTCCCTTTGAATCATCTTCAGGTGATACCTCTGCACTTACCCCCAGGTGATCCAGCAACAGAAAGAACACTACAGATAGATGGCACCACTGACCAAATTGATTCCGCAAAACAATTAGTCAATGAAATTGTCAGTGAGGTATGTTTGGTGATAATAGTTATTTCGGGGTTCTAAACCTGTTGAACATCTCGCTTTTATGTACTCCTGAGTGCAGCATTATTTTTCTGAGTATATTCGTCAACTGTGATATTATTACATAATATAACAATGGATCTATGCAATATTATTACTTTACAACATAATGAAGAGTGATATGAATATATTGTATACAACTGCTTCTTCGTCCTATTACTGGTCTTGTGAAACCTAAAAGATTGCAGAGACCTTCTATTGCAAATCCTGTTAACTCGCATTTTCTCATTGAGAATTAGTTCAAATACTTCAAGATATCATTAGAGGGATGAGGTGCGCATCTGTTGGACTTACTTCTTCAGGAACCTATGTTCTGTTCTTATGCTTGTTAGAATTTCCCCTATAGGATGTGGATACCATGTTAATTTGCATTGCCAAATGTTCACCTGGCTTTGCTATTGATGAACCTTTGCGTTTGAGTGGATATTAGAACTCCATGATCATTTGAATCGTTAACTACTTTATTTTTTATTCATATGCAGTTAGTGTTTTTGTGTGAATCAATTTAGCTGGATGGTTAATATGTAAATTAAGGACTCTTTATAAGTGAAATTCTATAGATTGTCTTGCCAAATTAATTGTTATTATTTGTCTTAAGTTGCTCTAAGACCAACATGTTGCAAATACATTTATTCTTGATTGATATTAACCGATTGACCAAGTAATATGTGAGCCCCACGGCATAACAATTGTGTGTCGTAGTACTAGTATTTTCTGGGGAACTATTGTAGGGTTAGGATGTTTTGGATTTTTTGTGACACCAACGTGGAATATTTGTGTTGCTGCTTCTTCAGCATTGCATTGATATGGTTCTAAATCCCATTTTTGATAGCCTGCCAGATGTTATGGAGGGATACTCCTAGTTTAACTGTTGGAGTTACTTGGATATTAGAGTTGTGTAGTTGAGGTTGGCCATGTGCATTGAGGTTATTTACCCTATAGTGATTCTCATTTTCCCTTGCTGACTTCCTTAAATGCTGTTTAAAAAAAAAGGCCCTAGTTCCACTCTTCTTTCTCTGTATATTTATGTGATATGGTTTTATGTTGAAGCCTGGTGAAGGGGTCTGTAAACTAAGTCCTGTTATTGATATTTTTCCATTATTCTTGGTGTTATTCCTTTTACATTTAATCTAATTGTATGACCATCTTCCAGTAAACATGAGAGTTTCGGTTGACTACTTTATTTTTAGTTTATATGCAGTTAGTTTTTTTCGTCTGAATCAATTTAGCTGGATGGTGAATATGTGAATCAAGGATTCATTAGAAGTGAAGTCCCCAAGTGAATAACAATTGTGTGTCATATTACTAATATTTTTTGGAAACTATTGTAGGGTTAGGATGTTTTGGAATTTTGGTGGCACCAACATGGAATATTTGTGTTGGTGTTCCATCAGCATTGCACTGGTATGGTTCCAAATCTCAGTTTTGATAGCTTACTGGTATTATGGAGGGACATTCCAAGTTTAAGTGTTGGAGGTTCATGGATCTTAGGGTTGTGTATATGAGATTGGTCATGTGCCTTGAGCTTTGTCTTACTTAACTTCTTGTCAAGAATATCTTTGGATATATTCTTTCCAGGACTTGTCGGTTAAACTGCTAATCAAGCTTCTTCTTACTTGACCTGTCTTTTTTTTTGTGTGTTTTTTTCTTTCTTTCTTTTCTTATTTCGTTGATGCTGTTATTTCCTGGCATCTTAATTTATGTCAATGGTATGTCCCATGTCTTACCCACAGCAGTTATGCGGTTTCAAGATGGCATTTGGTAACCCACCTCCAGTTTTTGAGCTTCTGTTGGTTTTCTTTGATATTACTTATCTACCTGAAATTCTTCATCATTACATCAACTCTGACTCTTTATCGTTGTTATATGCAATATGTTTTAGTTTTTTGTCTGTGCTTGTAATTTTATACATAGCCATCACTTGCATAGGTTTATTCCAAGCCTCTGCATGAATGGTTTCCTCATATTTGTTAATTTGCATTTGATGCTAGAAGGTTCTGTGAGGCTTGTACTTCTATCCTGATTTTTTAGGCAAGTTAGAAAAGACTATGGGGTCTCTGATTGTGTGGTTAGGTTTTCAGAAGCTCTTGAAATTAAGAAGTGATTTTCCTTATATGCACGGGAGTCTGCTGCTTGGGATTTTAGGTAGAGATTTAACATTTATACAGCTTTAGTTCTCATATGAGGCAGCATAGAAAATGTCATAGGTGCTTCTGCCTCTATTTCAGTCGATGTTTCTGTTGAGGATAATGCATCAGCTGGATTTTTAGCATTTATAACTCGGCAGTATTGTTGATTGTTAAACCATTGCCATTTTTGGCACCAGTGCCTGTATCTCTCTTTGTTATATTGTAAAATCTTGTATAGATTTTGCGGTTTCTTTTTGTACCCATTCACTTCGAATAGGGAGGGCACGGGCTTCTGCTGGAGCAACCCAATAATCCCACCAACCAGTACGGTATGTTGGCACCTAATTTCCTCTTAATACAAATATGCAACACTTTGATCCTCGTATTGAGCTGATAGCTTATTATCATGATGTGATTCTCCATTGTGAATTGATAGCTTATTATGATGGTGTGCTTCTCTATGGTGAATTCAGAGATGTTCTTGTTTCAATTGTATGTGCATACACATCTTACCTTATACTTTAGCATACGTTTAAAAGATTCCCTTGGTTCACATGAGAGCATGTATATTTTCTGCATTTAAAAGGTTATCTTGGTTCACATGAGAACATGTATATTTTCTGCAGAATCGTTTTAGGAATTCAACAATGGGTGGAGGATACCAACAGCAAGGTTATCAAGCACGACCACCTACGAATTGGACCAATCCTGCTCCACCTCCGATGCAGCAAGGCGGCTATGGCTTTGGGCAGCCGGGTTCCTATCCCGGTCCATCCCCTCAGTATAACATGTCTCAGCCAAATTACACTGGCTACCCACCTCAACAGCCGCCTGGTGGATACTCTTCCTCTGGTAGTTGGGACCAGACAACTGTCCCACCGAATCAGCAGACTACGCCAGGGAGCGGGTACGATTACTACAGCCAACAGCAACACCAAGTTCAGAATGGGCCAGCACCGACAGATAACTCTGGTTACAACTATAACCAGCCACCAGCTACGAGCTACCCTCAGGGACAAGGTTATGCTCAGGATAGCTATACAACTGGCTATCATGTACCTGCTCCCCAACCTAGCTATGGCCAGCCTAATCCTGTTCCAGGTTATGATCAGCAGCAAGGTTACAATTCTGCCCCTGGTTATGGTACCGTGACAAATCCAACCCAGGATGGGAACACTACCTCCTATGGAGCTCAAGGTGAGAATGCCCAAGCTGCTCCTCCTGTCCAGACTTCTACAGTGGGCCAGCAAGGATACAACACGAGTCAGCAGCCAAACCCTAGTAGTTATCCCTCCCAAGTAGCCCCTCAGCAAGGCTATGGGGCACCCCAAACTTCTCAAGCAGGCTATGGAAATCAACCCGGTTATGGTCCTGGCTATGGTCAGCCACAACTGTCGCCTAGTACGCAAGGAGCTTATGCCCAGCCTGCCCCTGGTCAGCCCGGTTATCCCCCATCTCAGCCTCCACCAGCACAAACCAGCTATGCTCAGCCAGATTCCGCTGCACCCCGTGCCCCAACTTCTGGGTTTAGTACTGCGCCAGTTCAGCCTGGGTATGGAGCCGCACCTTATGGTGCCCCCCTGCCTCAGCAGTCATACGGGCAACCGCCACCATACAATGTCGGTTCCTATGCCAGTGGTTATTCGCAACCTCCTGTGTACTCTGCTGATGGCACTGCAGCAGGCCCACCTTCGCAGGCGACCCAACAGGGTGCAGTTGCCAAAGCTTCACCACAGGGTTGAACGGGGATCAAGCACAGATCTTGGTGCACTCTATACTCGTTCGGTGGATCGCCTGATATGGTTGGATCTTATGTTTGGTGCTCTGTGTGACTGTCCTTAAATACATGACTAAGCTTCTCTACTACTTTGTACTTGTGGCTGGATGGTTTGTTAATTGTTAGTTTCATTTTTGACGACTCTCATTTAGGTGGTTCTGCTATCTTACTCATCCTCTTCTCCCAGATTGCATCCTCCGACTTCTTATTCGTCGTTGTCTTATTCTTTGGTTTCAAAGATGCCTCATCCCCGGGGTTTCGCACCCTCTCTTGTTCTGATTGTATCTTCTTCTTCATCTTCCTGTTTAAAATATCTCCTCGATCTCACTGCAAGGACTCTTAGGTGCAGGGGGTTTCCTTTCTGGATCCACAAGGGGGTTCTCTTTCCCTGTAGTGGCCATGGCTGTTACACTGAGATTTCAATGAAAGCATCAGGAGCTAATTCCTTCTAAAATGATAGGGCTCTCGAGCAAGATTCGAAGAGAAACAAGAGTCGGGCAGGGGAATAATTTTATAGGGCAAAGGAGAAAGATTGGTTCTTTCAAAGTGGAAAAGAAAATACCGGGGATCTATGTGTACGCTTCATATTGCTGGGAACATATTGGGGATTTTTATTAATAAAATCAATTTTACTCATGTACGAGTACTTTTTTTTTTTTTTTTTTTTTTTTTTTTTTTTTTGGTCTTCCAATTGAGGCAGGAAATTTGTGGGTACATAAACTTCTCTTTCGACTATAGTTGCAATGACGTGTGGTAGTGGGCTGTCCTAATAAAACTAGTTGATTATGATATCACTCCGCTGGGGCACACCGCTAATTATTATACAGAAAGAGCCCCAACCAACCAAACGCGACACATCATGCCTGATTTATAATATAGTGTTTCAATGTAACGGAGGCTTGCACATTTCATCCACTTTTATATGAATACATCCAAAATAAAAAGAAAAGAAAACAATCAGGAGTTGCAAAAATTTACTTTCAAAGGGTTATAGCCCAATTGCGAAAAGAAAGAGTCTTCATATTCAATTTTTTTTTTTTAACATTCATCTTTGATTTATCTGAGTCATAAGTAATGATTAGCTACTAGACTAACAAGTATAATTTTTCATTATCAAAACGAAAAAAGTTAGCAAAAATTTCAGTCTAAAGACCGCCGTTTCTTAAAAGTTTTCCATTAATGATAAAAAGTAGCCGGCGATCACAATTTGGATGGTTATCCCAACACATTGTCCCCTACTTGCAAGCATTAGATAAATTAGATTAATTATAACACAATATATTCCCATCAATCATGATATTTTGTATAGCATTAAATAAAAAAATAATTATTTATCGATTATATCTGGATAGTATCTATAAAATTAGATTACCGTTAGTATTGTGCCATCATCAATAGATGCAAATAATAAGCTCATGTCTTGAATCGTTAAAATTGAATAGTTGTGCTAGATCATTGAACGGATTAGAGTTTGTGATTTTATTTTATTTTTTAAAAAAGTATGACTTGACTAATTAATAAAGATTAGTGTTAATTGAATTTGTTTTGAACTATTATTATTATTTTTGGTCTACCTGTTTTCCTGATGGTGGAATCTTCCCGCAAAGCAAACCCAAACCCGGAGGAAACAAAATTCTCCTCCCTCAGCCAATCACCGCTCGTAGCTTCAGGGACTTTTCAATAGCTCTCGGGACCCACACGTAAATACCCGTCTCCATCACGCCACGTCACCAACGGTTTCTCTCTCTCTCTCCCACCCCCTCCCCCCTATATTCCCCCAAACTCCTCACACAGGTCCACCCATCCGACTCGTCCCCAACTCAGTCGACGGAAAATCGATGACTCGCTCCGCCGCCACAGCCGCCGGATTCCTCCTCCTACTCCTCGTCGTCGTCGCGACGTCGAGTCTAGTTTCCGGCCACTGGGATCCCCTGCGGGATGGATTGCTCCGGTTGCCCTCTGAAGCCGAGAAGTTCTTCCATGGCGGTAGTAGGGGAAGCTCCGACGACACGAGCGGCGATCGCGATGATGTAGGCACCAGATGGGCTGTTCTGCTTGCTGGATCCAGTGGTTACTGGAATTACAGGCACCAGGTCTCCGTCAATTTCCATCGTTTTCCCGTCTTTCATTTGGTCGATTTTGCGACGTTCTCGATCTGATGCTTTTATGAAAAATTACTTGTCTCTGACTATTTATAATTTATTTTCCTTCTAATTTAAGTTTTTATTACTGTTTTGACTCCTTTTTTCCTGCATGTTGTGTTTCCTCGGATTTACACTCACTGATCACAATCACGCATCGACCCACAAGTAATCATTTTTTCTTGTTCAGTACACTACATAGGATATCGTGATTAGTGACACTGAATCTTACATCATTATTTTCAGAGTACGCCAAATTTGTTCTAGGTCTTTAAAATGTTCCTTTCTTGTTCTCATACATGTTTTTAAGAGTGTTTATTGGTATTATATTATACTTTATCTATTTACTTCATAAAATTATCTAAAAAGGTAAATTTATGGAACTTATACGCCTTTCTGTATTAGGGCTAGATTTTTATTCGTTCTCATTATTGACTTCTAGATTTGTTTTGGAATCAGTGAATGGTCACTGATTATTTATGCTTGTTAGTCTAGACCTTCTTAGAAAAGTATATACCGTTGGCTTAAACACATTTAAGTCCTGATTATATGTTTTTAGATTTCCTCTGCGACTAAGGTATATGAATATCCGGGGAAGAGTTTAATCTCCTACCTTGGACATAGTTTCTACATATGCTAATTTACTGCAAGTATTCTTTTGAATTTAACTTCAATCACTACTATCATATCTGAAATAATTTCTTGAATCGCTTCAACTTGTTTTTGAACTCATATTTTTACAAGAGTTGTATGTTGACTACTAATCCACCAGATTATGCCTTGTTGAATTCTAATATATATATATATATAATATTTGAGTGCTGTTATGGCTGTTTGTTGATTTTGGAATTGAAGATGAGGCTGCCTTTTGTTCTTAGTTGGATAGTTTTGGACTTAGGATTCATAATTTTGGTGGTGAATTCCTGGGATATCCATGTTTTAATACCTTCATGTTTATTTGAGGCTTCTTTTTAGTGATTGTCATATCATATTTTCCCTCTAAAATTTTGGATTCTGTTTTTCCAGTCTGATATTTGTCATGCCTATCAACTCTTGAAGAAAGGCGGACTGAAAGACGAAAATATCATTGTCTTCATGTATGATGACATTGCTTTCAATGAAGAGAACCCTAGGCCTGGAGTCATCATTAACAGTCCGCATGGTGACGATGTTTACAAAGGAGTACCAAAGGTCCGTTTTCTTTTGTGAAATAACTAATCTCTCAAATTATCCTACTCGAATTTTCTTCAAGCTTTTCTATTAATGCAATGGGTGTGCCTTGGTGCCTCCTGTAAGGTCGCTCTTTTGTGCCTGTAAGGTCATGGGTTTGAGTTGAGGAAACAGCTTATTTGCATTAATGCAAGGGAAGATTGCGCACGATAAACAATGCAGCCCGACCCCTGTGGGGAGTCATGTGCAATGAGCTCTGCCATTTCTTTCCTCATGTTAAGTTTTCTGATGTCAGGATTACACTGGGGAAGAGGTGACAGTAAACAACTTTTTGGCTGTTCTGCTTGGAAACAGAACAGCTCTTACAGGGGGTTCCAAGAAGGTTTTGGATACTAGTCCGAATGATCACATCTTCGTATACTATTCCGACCATGGTGGCCCAGGAGTGCTTGGTTAGTTGCTTTACCCATTTAATTTGTAAAAGTGCTGCTGCTTTTGTTGATTCCATAAACTTGCTATGCTCTTTAGTTTCAGCTCATGTTACGTTGTAGCATGGATTAAATAGAAATACATTTTCAGCAGTAAACTCTTCTCTCCTGACAATGAATATCCCCGCCCCCTCAAATAAATAAGTAAAAGAGGAAACAGTTTATCATTTATGACCCTGTTTAATTATGAAAGGTGTTTTTCATTTCCACATGATTTTAAGTAAAAGTTTATATATATCAACAAAATTCAGAGAATTAGGTTTCCAAACTAAATTATGATTCTATGTGGTTCACATTCTTGTTTTCAGGATAAATTACGGCCTATTTGTGCAATTTCTGTTTTCACAGTAACATAGTTGGTTAGAGCTCAGCATTATCTATGGGTACTCTTGAAAATATAAAATGAAATGGATAGAATTTAATCAGAGTAATTCTTACTTTTGTGTTACTTGAAATGTGTTGACAACTGGTTCTGTTATTTCAAATTTTATGCTATGCTCTATTGTCAGGGATGCCGACCAATCCTTACCTTTACGCCAATGATTTAATAGATGTTCTGAAAAAGAAGCATGCTTCTGGAACTTACAAGAGCCTGGTAAATTATAAAATCCAGCCTGTTGCTATATGCAAAGTCAGTTTTTCGTCCCTGAAAAATAAAAATAAAAATTTCCCAATCATTCTTTAGGTATTTTATCTTGAAGCTTGTGAATCTGGAAGCATATTCGAGGGTCTTCTACCAGAAGGTCTAAATATATATGCAACCACAGCTTCTAATGCAGAAGAAAGCAGTTGGGGAACCTACTGCCCTGGAGAGTATCCTAGCCCTCCACCAGAATTTGAGACTTGTTTGGGCGACTTGTATAGTGTTGCCTGGATGGAGGACAGGTATCTGTACATTTCCGTCACGTGAACTTCTGTCATTGAAGAATAGCAACAACCCAACCAAGCATCCTTGAACTGCAACTCATACATGACAATAATGAGTATTGGCACAATTATAATGTGTTGCTCTGTCCACAAATTTAAACTGAATGACTGGATCTTATATTGGCAGTGCTGTTAGAAATAACCCCGAGGGTTGGCCAAGGATTAAATGGGTGATTTTACCTTATCCATTAGGGTTCAACCCTCGGGGCTATGGCCTTTGACCAAGCTAGCTGCCAAATAAAGAATTAGAGGTTGTTAACAATAGTATCTATACAAGCCAGCTTGGTTATAGATTAAAGACACATTTTTTCTATGTTTTTATTTTTATTTTTGGTGAAGTATTAATATTTGGAGCTTGTGAACAGTGACACACACAATCTCAGGACGGAAACTTTGAGGCAGCAATATGAGCTGGTAAGTGGCTAGACCTTGCAGGCAGTTGCATGTTTTTTTGGAAGTTAAAAGGATCCCCTTTAACCGATCCATGGTTTTCATAATTTGGCTAATGCAAACATCTGAAGCCTATTACAAAACTTCTCTGAATTGCTGGAACTGTTCCATCTCCATCAAATTAATTTTTGAATTCTTATCCAATAGTGATGAACTTCAACTTCTTAGATACCATGGAGAAGATCTTTGATGAATTCAGCCATTTATTGGTTTCTTACAATTGCTTACCGCAGTCTTAATGATTTCATTATGCTGGGATTTTCAGGTCAAGAGAAGAACTGCAAGTGACAATTCTGCTTATGGCTCCCACGTCATGCAATATGGTGACACAAACCTTAACAAGGATAACCTTTTCCTGTACATGGGCACAAATCCTGCAAACGATAACTATTCCTTTGTGGATGAAAACTCATTACGTGCACCTCAGAAAGCTGTTAACCAGCGTGATGCTGATCTCCTCCATTTCTGGGACAAGGTCTGTATGCTCAAGAATTTTGTCTTAGTAAATCATTGGCTTTGCCTATGTGTCTTTTTCCTCGTAAGTCATAACTGAAAATTACATCGGCAGCACATTGCACCAAAATTTTATTTATTTGTTCTTGATACTGCCTTCTAGAAGTGTAGATCTTTTTCAAGCATTCTATTATTTTTCCTTCTAATAAAATTGTTACTTTTAGTCAAAATGTTAGAAATTTTTTATTCCTTTTAAGAACAAAAAATGGTGCAAAATTTTGGAAAAAACACCACCCCTTGTTTTTGGGACCAAAACGGATCCTCAATGATGGTTGTATGGTATTGTGCATTTACTCGGTAGTAGCATGGAGTTTCTGGATTCTGTTCCAGATCAATTTGTCTCTGAAATACCAAAAGCAGCCTCTGTAAATTAACAACAAAAACGATTAACCTCTGTTGGAAAATAAATAGCTCAAGTTTAAAAGTCCAGAAGCAATAAACACAAGGGTAAAATGGATCTGTAACATTTCAGATCCCAATTACCTGACTCTAGTTTTTATTGAATCGTAACCTGTTAAATCCCTATTACCTGACTCTTGCTATGTATTTATTTGTGACTTTTGGCAGTTCCGCAAGGCCCCTGAAGGCTCCTCTAGGAAGAGCGAAGCTCGGAAGCAAGTTTTAGAAGCAATGTCACACAGAATGCACATAGACAATGGAATAAAAATGGTCGGAAAGCTTTTATTTGGAATTGAGAAAGGCCCTGAAGTGATGGACCTTGTACGGCCTGCAGGCCAACCTCTTGTTGATGACTGGAATTGCCTTAAAACACTGGTAAAAATTAATATCCACTTTTCAAGCGTCATTATTAATCAAATTGTGACCGAGTAATGTGGTGTTTGTAGTAACCCATTGAGCTGCTCCCCTCAATGCCAATTCGTTTGGGATAGAAGCTTTTTGTTCATGTTGTTTATTTAAACAGCGTAAACCTTTACGATCTCCCCCCTCCTTGGCAATTACAAAAGAAATGTTTTCTCTTCTGGTCAGGTGAAGACCTTTGAGACACATTGTGGATCACTGTCCCAGTACGGAATGAAACACATGCGCTCCATTGCCAACATTTGCAACGCTGGAATTGGGGAAGCGCAGATGGCTGAGGCCTCGTCCCAAGCCTGTACTAATGTTCCTTCTGGTCCTTGGAGCTCTCTTCACAGAGGATTCAGCGCATAGTTGTGGCACTGTGTTACACATCAGGTTGCTGTCCTCAACACTGAGATAATGCTATATGTCAGATATGATCTATTTACAGAATCATCTGCAATGATTTCCAGGCTTGTTATTGTGATTCCTTCACTGTAAATACAACTCAGAAGGAAACAGTTCTGTGACTGTACACAAAATGCGTCTATATTGCATCTATATTGCATGCCGATGCGCCATTTATGTATGCCTGTATATGAAAATCTATCCGAATTGCTGAAGGAAGCAGGAAAGTTGAAGCTGTGGTTTGTAATTGAGGATGATGATGATGATGATGATGATGATGATGGTGTTGATATGATACCCTATTTACAGCGGAGATCTTGCATTACATTTATTTAGGCTTTTATGGTTCTTTTAACTAATTTCTGAATGCTAACGTGTATAACGTGAAAGCATTGTCATGATTGATGTTGATACACAGAAAGAGCTTGCTTATGGTTGCCCAATAATTTTCAACATAAGGTGAATTCTGCTCCTATTTGTACGCCACGCATGTTGAGGAGAACCCTAATTAAATTTTGGATGCAGAAACAAAACTTTTGGCATGGCCTACTAAGTCAATTTATCTTCTTTTTTTTTTTTTTTTATAAGAATAAGTCATAATAAGGTAAATAGTGCAGGGCATCAATTCAATCAACCCAGTTTTTTAATATTATTATACAGAGGGAGAATTGGGTTTGGACTAGAAATGTCAACGTTTTTCATAAAGTAAATTACTTATTTTTACTAATGTCATATTATATACGTATGTATATATATTTTGGGCAGATTACTTTTCAATAACGAGCTAATGCGTATAGCCTTCAATAATGATTACATTGCCGAAATTAAGAGACTCGAAGTGGGCCAAGGAAGCACATAAAGTGAATATATTCTAACTATTTAGGATTTTTTTATTTTTTTATTTTTACAGAATCCTTTATATTTCATAAGAGTAATATTACATATAGATCCTTCATATAATCTTCGTACCGAAAGTATACACGTGACTGAATATATCTGGTTTTGTATTATTATTTAACCAAAATACCACTAAAAAAGAACCACATATATTATGTCACGTCACTCTTTCAACACAAAGGTTGTGTGAAGGATGTATATGGAGTATTGTTCATTTCATAATTATGACCAATCAAATTAATAAAATCTAAGTAAATTCTAGAAATTCAATCTAAATCTGCAAATTTTAGATGCATTACCGAATAATTATGTAATTTGATTTACATAAAAAAGTGATAAAAAGTTAATTTCAAGATTTAAAGGTGACTTATATTCAAGCAAGTGAATTCGAAAGGAGTAAAAAAGCATGGGCTAAAAATATGAGGCGCTTAGTCATATTCTAAATTCCGGTTAAATTTTTTAACTCTTCTCAGCGATTTAAAAGTAATTGGTGTTGAAAAATGCAGCCTGAAACGAACGATCAGGATCTGACGATCTGGTCAATGCTGGCTTGCTGAGGAGGCGAGTTGAGGTTACGTACAGTTTATGAAGCATAGACAATAAAACCCCAAAAAGGCATCCGCAGATTCACTGACTTGGGTTACAGACTAACCATGGTTAGATTAACCAGGCAAAATAGTTGAGTTAAAGAGACTAAAGCTCCCCCACCGCAGTTAGCAACAGGGATACATCAGATATATACATAATTAATCAAATAGGTAATTCAAGTATTTAAAAATGGAAAATAAAATGAAAAAATAAATAAGAATAGACTCCAGTTTAACGGCGCTGAAGATTCCGTTAGATTCGTTAACGGCGTGAAGATGGTTACGGAGGCGATGGGCTTAGGGCTTGGTTTTAAAAGGATTTGATAGATGCGAGATGGACGGTGAGGATTGATGAGAGAGGGCGAGGAATGGACGGTAGAGATGAGATGGAGGAACGGGGGAGAGAGGGTATAAAACGGGGGTTTGAAAGGAGGGATAGAGAATGAATGAGAGAAGGTGCAGCATTCATTTTTCTCCGTTTTGTTTCAGAAACACACAAAGAAGAAGAAGAAGAAGAGGAAGAGAGTTCGTCAATTCTCTCTCTCTCTTCGATTTTCTTTGGGTTTCCCTCAGTTTTCCCGGGAAAGTGAGGAACGGAGGAGGGTTCGCAGTGGGAGAATTGGTGGAGATTAGACACTGGAACGGTGAAGTTCTTCCCTTGTTTTGAAGATCTGTGCCTGTTTCGTTTCATTCGATTTCCTGCGCAAAATTGGGGAGGGATGAGGAGGAGGAGGAGGAGGAGGAGGAAAAAGACCTAAAATTATCAAACTTACACATTATTACGAAATTATATAAGAAAAGGGTGGGGTTAGAGGAGGAGAAAGAGAGAGATTTGAGTTCATGTGAACCAGAGCTCCGCTCTGCGTTGACTGTATGATTCGTTTCTGTGAGGATATGTCTTGTTTTGCTCATGAAACCGAGTTTTTTCTAACGTTTCATCTTCTGTTTTGCAGACCCGCTTTTGTAGAGATTGAAGGGAGGGATTCCGGATTGTATGTTCTAGGGTGATCAGTCCCTGGATTTGGAAGATCGGAATCTGGCTCAGGAGTTGGAAGATTAAAGCCCTAAAATGTGCTAATTTCATTGGGAATCCGTGATTCGTTTTTGCATTTACACATCGTGAATACTCCTGAAGGACGAAGCTTTGCGTGAACCCACGGTGTTGTAATGACAAATCCGAGCACAGGAGGTGTGTAATTCCCCCTTTTCTTACAAGATCAGAAAAATCAAGCATTTTCTTCTACCTGTCCTGATCATTCCATCTCCTCCTCTTGTTACAGTTGTTGAGGTTCTGTGCTAGCGGAAGAAGGCTTTTTGATTTGTGAGAATTCCAAATCCTTGTCATTTATCTCTGTTGTGATTTCTTCTTGATTTTTGGATGGGAGGCTCATTTGATTTTCCTGGTTTGGTTTCTTTGTGGTGCAGCCATCCAGAACAATCGCTTCTGTTGCTAGAAAATCGCTGGTGGAACTCTGACATCTGCAACCCAGCTGGGTCTGTAGGTAATGTGATGATCTTCCGAGATCCGACCATCTCATTTTTCTCAACCTTGGTTGACAGTTGTTGGAGAGTGAGGGAGAGATGAGATGAGATGCGAATCCAGAGGATGAAATCAGATAGAAGAGTTCTCCCTGATCTTCTCTGGTGTACATTTTCCCCTCTCGGCTCCTTTCAGAACCTGGATTTCAGATCATCCATGGAGTACCCGGTGCCGAGATTTTTTCGTCCATTTCGGATAATTGTTGCTCTTTGCCTCACTTCCTATTGTTGGTTATCAGAAACTTTCTGACTGCTGTTGTTCATATTTCTCAACTCGACCAAAAGTCTCCTCTTAGATCTTTTTCTCCGTGTTTCAATCTTCAAACTTTACTGCGTTCGAAACGTTCCTTGTATCATCTTCTCGCTGACAATCTAAAGCTCTTCTGATTTCCCTCTCTCTGACTACTCTGAAATCGCCAGCAATTTCTCCCCCAATTCCTCTCTCCCTGACCCAATTTTCATTTTTCTGCTTTCGACAATCCAAACGTCATGATTTTCCTATTTCGGGCTACTGCAAATTTATCTCCTGTGAGTAAATTTTTCTTAGATCTTCTGCGAGAGGATCGACCATTCCTGGAATTAGTGACAGAAACATGTTTATTTTCTTCTTCGGAAAGAAAATCCTCCAATTCCCCCCTCACATAATAGCCATGGATTGAACTCTTTTGCTTCCTAATTATGGAAGAACCCATATTCAAATTCATCATCTCTTATTTGCTTTTCCTTTTTCTGTGGTTTTATTTTGCTAGGTATTTGGTGGGAATTTAACCGGAGTTAGATCACCCAACCCACAACAAGCTAATTAATGATTCTCCCATGTTCTTTTTCATTTGGATGCGACAGGTCGGTAGTGGCAAGTATAAGACGAGGAGGAAGAGGAGATGGACAAAGAATCGGTGAAGAACCATACCCATACCACCAACTACAGCGGCGGCGCCAGCACCAGCCACCACCGTGAGAGGGCGGTGGGAGTCGCCGGCGGCGGAGATGCTCTTTACAGAGGGAGTTCCGAGGCGAGGACGGCGTCGGATTTCGTGCTGCAGTGGGGGAACCGGAAGCGGCTCAGGTGCATGAAGGTCCAGGCAAAAGACGAGTCGACCGCGGTTAATAAAACCACGGTTCGGGTGGACCGGCGGGTCATCAGAGGCGATACTACAAATAAGGACTCTTCCCACCAAACTCAACACAACACCACCACCACCAGTAACGCTAACGGTAACGCGTACTTTAACCTCCGTCAACGCCCCTCTTCGCCGTCGCCGGCGGCCACCGCGTCCAGTAACGGCCACGGGTATTTCAACCTCCGTCAACGGCCCCCGTCACCGTCTCGCGCTCCGCCGCCGCCGCCGCCTCCTCAGCGCGTTTTAAGGTACTTACTCTCATCATCCTCCGTGAGGAAGTGGTAAAATTCTGTGTGCTTTTTTTATTTATTTCCTCTTTTTAATTTCCAAATTATGTGAACTTTCGCTTTATGGTGTCGTGAATTACTATTTCTGCTTAAGGGGTTTATTGCTGAATTTTTACGAATCTCTTGATAAGAATATTATTTTAAATCGTAGTCCTTTTTTTAAGCGGGCGAGTCAATCAGGGATTATTCAGTACATTGAAAAATAGAATATTAGTTCATTTAATAATATCCGTGGGATATTAAGTGAGAAGATCTTATTTTGAAAAATATTTTAATACCCCGTAAATAGTTTCATGATTTTTAACGCAGTATACAAAATAAAATGTTCCAAAACCATTCCCGTCCAGTAGAGCCCGTCTCAGAGGAGAGGGACCCAATTTTCCGTCCTCTCTTTTTTCTTTTTTCTTTTTTTTTTTTCCCTCCTTTCAGTGAGGGGCACGATTGGAAGAAGACCCTCATCGCCCGAGATCTGAATTTAACCTAGGAATCTGGAATTTCTGTTTGCTAATTTCTTTTTCTTTACTTTTTCTTTTTTTTTTTTTGGTTTTTTTTATAAACTTTTTGTTTTGATGTATGGGTGGGTGGACCCCCATGGGGGGTTTGGTTGGTGCGCCGGTCACTATGGTGGCTTGTATTCGGTGATAAGGTGGGAGAGGGAGAGATTCCTTGGGTTTGTGTTCTACAATCATCCATAGTGGCTCAGCAAAGCAAACCCCCAGTTTCATTTTGGCCTGCGTTTGGTTTATTGGTAAGTCGCACCTTATTCAAAGTATTTTCTACTATACATTTGTATCAAAACACTTTAATCTTATAATTCCAGTTTTAGCCCTCTGTTGCTGATTCTCAGATTATTAGATGTGTAGTGAAATCAAAGGCAAATATGGTTCCTGTAGAATATTGTATAGGGGTCTCTTGATGATATAATTTTAGGTTCCAACTTTCATTCTGTATCAAGGGTGTGATCGATTAGATTTTTGGTGCTGGGATTGAATGTGAATGAGTATGAGAGAATTATATGATTATGGCTGTGTTTGGAGAATTCAGAGTCTTTTAGGGGTATAATAGGCATTTCGGACATCAAGAGAGGGAGGGGGGCGGGGGGTTGTGTGATCTGTCGTGAACATTATTGGACCCAATGACAAATTATTAATATATATATATATATACACACACAATGTATAGATAGTCCTTTCTAGATGACCTTTGACGCATTCCAAACACCGCCCAATGTTATCATGTCCTCCCCGTGATTGTATCTGACTATCCTATATAATATTTGTCTCTTTATTTTTACTTTTCTGTTATGTTTTATTTATTTATTTATTTATTAATTTACCCCCTTCGTGCTGTGTTTGGATTATTGCTAAATTCTCTTATCAATGAACAATATTCTAGTTCTTTTTCGCCCCCGTCCCGTTGTCCGGAGTCGTGGTGCGGCATGGTACTTTACGGTAGGCCTTCTCCCACTGGAGGGGGGCCTTCCGCGGGAAAAAAGAAAAAAAAAAAAAAAACAACAACAGCGTGTAAGTGAAGACCCGGGGGAAGGATTAGCGACACACCTATCATCCACACGGCCCGCCCGTTCTTTCTTCCTCCGGCCGGCGGCCGTTGGATCAGAGATCTGGGATATGCGACACGTGGCACCTGAGATGGGGGAGAGAGAAAAAAAAGGAGGTGAGGCTCGACGGCCCAGCATCACCCGACAAGGAGGGACCCGCCCCCACGTTTTCAGCTGGATGTGGGGGTGCGCACTCCAGCGCACGTTAGGCAGGGATCGCACGCTTTCCCAGAGCGCGAGACACCCAATCCTCGCCCCCCTTCCCGCATTGTTTTAAATAATAAAATAAGAAAGAAATAACCACTTTACTGCAAAGCAGCGGATTAAAGCCCTCCCCCGAGCAAAACCACCCTCGCCACCATTCCCCCCCCCCCCCCCCCTCTTTATCCGCGGAAAACCCGTCTAGGTTTTTTCAACCCAAACGGGGGAAAAAAAACATTTACCCGCAGATCTTGGATCGCCACAGGGCCAAATCTGTAATTTTCTTCTCCCAATACCACTCATATTCCAATTAAATCGTGATCGTGATTGTGATGATTATTATTATTATTATTATTATTATTATTATCATTATTATTCTTTGTAACACCCAGTAGTGATGATCATTTTTATTCCCTGTGTGTTTTAATTTAATCTTGTTCTTTATCCTTTTTCCCAATTGACTCTGTTTATAAGAAAAAGAAAAAGAAAAAATTAGGGGCTGTGATGTTTAATGGTGTTGTTGATGGGGGGGGCGGGGTCATAAGTAATGTTTGGATGATATTATATGCTTTTGTGCTCTCTTGTGTGTGTGGGGGGGTTAGGAATTCTGAAGCGGCGATGAGAGGAGGACAGAAGCAATGGAGTGGTGAAGGGGTTCTCTTCTCCCAACAGAGGAGAGGATCACCACCACCCCTACAGGGCGGCGCACGATAGAAAGGCTTCCCACCACCACCACCACCACCATGACACCGCGGTGGCCAACGGGGGGTCGAACTCGGCGGAGACGGCACAGGATAGCAAGAACAAGGGCGGAGGAGGAGGGGGCTCGTCAGTCGGGAGGGAGCGATGCGGTCCCGGCGGTGTGGCCGCCGAAGTTCGTGATCGCGTTGACGAACAAGGAGAAGGAGGAGGATTTCATGGCCATTAAAGGCTCCAAGCTCCCCCAGCGCCCCAAGAAGCGTGCCAAATTCATCCAACGCACCCTCAATGTAAGCCCCAATCCCCCTTCATTCTCAGTTTCATTCCCCCCCACCACCGCAAATTTAATTTAATTTAATTATCCCCCCGCTAATCAAACCATTTCGGATCGCCTTCCATGTTCTAATTAACCAACCTGGGTTTCCTCCTCCTATTTTCCGATTTTTATTATTTTTTAAAAAAGAAAAAAATGATAGCAATGTTGGGGTTGCGGGGTTTTCTTTTTCTTTTCCGTTGGCGTCTTTTGCGAACGATAACAATACTCCTTATAAAGCGGCCGGTGGCGTTGAGTCGGAGGCGTACGCGTGTCGGTTACTTTCAACAGAACGCTTCCTCCTAGTCATTCAAATGTGTAGGGAGACGATTAAAATGGAACCAACCAAACAAGTGTCCGGAATATTTAATATTATATATATATAGATATATAATATTCTGTGGGGGGGGGCGGGGGGGGGAGTTGTGGGTGGGTGCCAGGTTGGAGCGTACGGGGAAAACTGGGAAAGGGACAAAAGGGCGGCGGCGCACGATAGATCATTACTACGCCAAGGCTTTTTCTTTTCTTTTTTTATCCCTAAAAAAATTCATTGATGATCATAATGCCTAGCCCATTGTTAATGGATCATTTTATTTGGTTAGTTTATATATAATAATAATCCGAAGCATTGTGAGACTGACTGTATCATGCGTATGGTTGCAGTTGGTGAGCCCGGGGGCATGGCTGTGTGATCTGACGTTGGAGCGCTACGAAGTCAGGGAGAAGAAAATATCAAAGAAGGTCGTTCATAATATCTTCATTTTATTATTTTATTATGATAAATCTTGGGTGTGTTTTTAGCTGATATTTTGTTTTTTATTTTTTTAAAAAATAAATAAATGCAGAGGCCGAGGGGGTTGAAGGCAATGAATAACATGGAGTCTGACTCGGAATAAACCATGGTTGGGAGCGTGTGGTAGGGAGAAACCCGCCCCTGGTTTAGTCAGTCGCTTCTTCTTTTTCTTTTTTTTTCCTCTTCATTGGGTGTGTGTGGATGTGAGAAATGGAGCGTGGCTCTATGTACGCCACCTTAGACAATGAAAGGATTAGTTTTTTTCTTAGTTTTATTCTCTCTCTCTCTCTTTTTTTTTATTATTATTTTTTTTTTCAAATGTTAACTTTTCAATTTTGTTTCTTCTCAAAACCAGTCGGCCTATTAGAATGAGTATTTATTTTTCACCTCCCAACTATTATGGTTTGTATGTGTACCCTTTGCTTTAACCTAAAACTGAAGGCCCACTCGGCGCAATATATATTCGACTTTTTAATTAAATTTATAGTTAACTGAACATAATTAAACATAATCGACTATAATTAATGAATACAACCGTGTGTCAAGGCCTTTAACCCTTTAGTCAGCCCGAAATATATAATACTATTCCCAAATACCCAGCTGAGTTTGCTTCAGGGTAAGAGGAAGGCAGTGGAAGATGAAAAACTTTGAAAAGCTTACAATTCGTTGCACCACAAGCTTTCTAGGGAGTTTATATTCATTCATACACATGGAACAAATTCCTGACCCTGAAGCATTTCTTTGCTCATCAGGATATGGAAGAGTAGATCAACACATAAATTGGATGTTATTAGGATTCAAATTTCATCCGCAAGGAAGCTTGTCCAGCTTTTTTTTATCAAACTCCTGCTAACTACTCATATGATTGGCGAAATGAGAGAAAATAAATATTTCATAAAATAAATATAATTTATAATATTTTAATAAAACATAAGTAAAATGATCAACTCCTATAAGCCATGAAAAGTTATTATTAATTATAGAAAATATAATAACTATTACTTTTTTATCCTTTTTATGAACCTTAAAATGATTTTTTTTAAAACTCTTTCCATTATTCACGTGTGATGTGTTTACATAACATCTAATATTTATTTTATTTTATTTCATCAATCAAACGAATGCTAAATTATCCCAATAATAAAGTGGGGCGCAATGGTCAACACCCAGTTCAATGGATGAGCCTGTTCTCGGACACCCATTGATCCTCAAGATCTTTGTTGATGATTTATGATGATTAGAGAGACTGCAGAATTAAGTAAAGGTGTCGTGTTGAACTCTAAAGCCTTTGATTGACAGAGATGGGCCCCGCCCGACCGTAAATTCAGCCAACAGGTCAGCATCCCATTCGCATCACCAAAAGTCGCCACCATATCATTACAACAAAACCCTAACCAAAACCCTATTGCTTTCCCCACATCAATCAAGGATGGGTTGAATCTCTGGGAATTTAAAACTGTAATTTCTACACAACTATTCCCGAGGCAATCTAATGAGAGACCCAAATCCTTCATAGGGAATACAACAATGCCTTAAACAGATTAATAAACTCGTCCCCAGCTCTTTTCTTCTCTTCTTTCTTTTTCTTTTCCTCTTTCTTCCTCTCCTTCCTTGAATCAAGTACAAGAGGGAAAATAAAGAAATGGTTGAGAAGATCAGGTAAGAACACTAATCAGCTCCTTCAAGAATCATCCACTAATTAAAATCTGAAGACAAGGGATTGAAACAGAGACCTAAACAAAATTGTAGTACCCGTCGTCCCACAAATCTCACCCGAATCCTCTTGCACGTTTTCATGCAGCACCCAGTTTTTGTACTCATCATCGGGACTGTTGCGGAGAACGGCTTTAGGAATTTAAGTGCGATTTGTGGGGATGAATAGCATTTTCCATACAAGTAGAAACGGATGTACTTAATAAGTTCAAATTGTGAAATCGCTGAGTTATTTTTATTGAAGTTGTTCTTCTCGTTATATTCTCCGTCATGTTGCAGTTTCTCGGAAGCCAAACAGCACAGAGAGGAGGAGAGAAAATCAGAGGTGGGGGAATGTTCATAACAATGTCATACTAACTGAAAGGCTCAGAACTGTGAATATAGCAAGCATAAACCCGAATAAATCCCTAGAAACCTAATAAGAACGGAAATAAGGCTCAACACACTAATAAGCGGCCAGTGCCATCAAGAGTCGCAATCTCCATAGAATAAACAAAATCTAAAAGTAAACGTCAAATCTCATAGCACGAGATCTACAGCCTCACATCTAAAGTGCAGATCCGACGAGGAGAGTGAAGACGGAAACGATGAGCCCACCGATGAAGGAAGGAGAGACCGTTCCCGCGTAGGAGTCGGGGCTCGGGGCCGGAGCATCGACGAGGTCTGCGTAAGCAGTGGCAGTGCAGAGGGAGAGCACAAGGAAGAAGACTACAACCAGAGAGATTGAGGCCGAAGCCGCCATTGTTGCGCCGTTCTAGGGTTTCAGGGAGGGAGAGAGAGGCAGCCACAGAGAATATCTGGCGAGGGGAAAGTGTGACTATTTATAGAAAGGGGGGAGACGGGCAAGCAGGGCTTGCAAATGGCCGCAATCCCCACCGTCCATTTTTATTCCTTTGTGCAATCTAACCATTCATTTCAGTAATTATATTAAACGTAAAGGGAAAAGAAGAAAGGGAAAAAAAAAAAAAAAAAAACTTACTTTCGCATTAAGGCACGCGGCCTTCGTTTAGAGGGTGATTAGGCGAAAGAGACTAGTTCCCAATCCTACTGCCCCAACGGCTCTCCTTTCATTCTTTTGAATTTCAAACAATAGCAATAATGGGTACTTGGGATGTTTGAAAAAGCACCTCCTCACAACTTTTGGGGCCGTTGGCTTTGTCTTGTATGCACTTTATTGGGATTGAATTCAACGGTTTTATGGCTTAATTGTTCAAATTATTACAAAGTTTAATAGTATGACATTACTGGCTTAGAAAAAGAAGGTTTTCTAGAGGCGCTTAGGCAGGTAAGAATAATTTCGGGCGCATAAAAGGCGAGTAATAAAATAACTACCTTAACATTTTGATAATCTTGTTAAATTAGTTGTGTATTCGAGGTGCAATTCGCTTCCGAATCTCATTTTAATAGTAAGTCAGTCTGGACTTATTAGATGATGACTGGGTCCGAAAAATGCTTGGTGTGTCTCTTTAAGGTTTCCTGAGATCCGTAGTCGATTTTTAGAGTATGCTCGAGGGAGCTCTTCATGAAGACAGCTTTAGGCCCTGTTTGATAAAATTAAGCATTAAGTTCTAAATGTTGAAAATTCCTTCTAATTTGTTAAGAAATGTAACTAGAGATATTGAATCTGAATTTGTAATCTGTTTGATTACAACTTTGTTAAAAGGTTTGAACAAACTGTATTTTCAATTTTATCCGTTATATCATTTGAAATAAAACTTAATTGAATTAATCAATGCTATTCTATTTTTTTTCATAATAATATTTTCAAATACAATACAAATTCATTTCTCTCTCTCACTTTTTTTTATTAAAAACATATTTGTTGACTAAATAAATGAACAAATTCATTTCCTTTTTTTTTCATTTTTTATTTTTTATTTTTATCTTTTTATTTTAATGTACAGTTCTAATTAAAATGCAAAAAAGAAAAGGAAAAATGGAAGAAAAGAACAAAAAAGAAAAGAAGAAAAAGAACAATCACAGGGGGAGCCAGTGTATGTGTGTGTGTGTGTGTGTGAGAGAGAGAGAGGGCCGTGAGATTGAGAGAGAGAAGAGAGAGACGGAGCCACGAGAGAGAAACAAAGGAGAGGTGATGTCATAATTTTCTTAAAAAATTGAGGATAATTTTATCTTTTAGCCTCTGAGCGAATTAGACATTTTTTACCCTTCTAATTCGGTTAGAGGCATTTAGAACCCATCCAAAGCGCGCACGAAATACTCTAAATGGGCTTACTTTTGATCAAATCAAAAAATGAACTCATTCAGAAGTCCATTCAGTGCAAACAAACGCGAGGTGTTACCGCTCCATGGGCTTCCCCATTTTCAGTCCATAAAGGTGCTTTCTTTATTGATTGGTATTTTAATACTAGTTGTTATGCTAAGCAATGCCGCTTATAGCAGTTGGACAAGTAAAGACAAAAGCGAGTAGCCACCCATGAAGCCACCCATGAACCGCAATAAATACTATGTGTGAGACTATATCCAAAACAGATTCCTCCCACCACGTACACAGGTAAATGCCAATTATCAAGTTTGAAAGATTTGTTCAAAATTACTTTTTTCAGGATGAGTAAATTTATCTATTTTAAAAACTAAGCTAATCCAAAAGCCTTATTTTCTAAATTGCATTAATTAATATACAAGATTACGAAACCATGCTTAAAAAAGAAAACAAGTTTTGCACAGCCCCCAAAAAACCTAAAGTTCCTTTTCAGTAATCTCTTTTTTAACTTTGCATCCCAACATGTCTAAGTTGGCCTTTAATAGGATTGTAAAATGAAGAAGTTAACACTTGAATGAAGGTAAGCATCGACTTCAGTCCTCTTTGCTTTCTCCTTAAGTTGCATAAATGTGTTCGTCCATCTCTAATCCATTTCAACGCCAACCAAAATACAAAGATGCAGTTGAAAGGGAACACCTAAATCCAAATTTGTTGCAGCAAATCATTCAAAATCACTATACGGTATTTGTTATTGATATATCCATAAAGCATACTTCGACTTGAACAGTCAGGACAACATCGCACCAGTCATCATCCTTGGTTCTTCACCCTACTTGTTTCTTTTGTATGTTAATGGAGAAGAATGTCACCGTGAAGAGCACTGGTACCTACTTCACCACTTCAAAAGTGGCGCGAAGATTGGACACCATAACTGGGCACTCTCCCTTCTCATCATATTCTGCGAAATCCCCTCCAGACAAGTCAACATCATCAAAGGTAGTCCCCGCCAACTGCATAATTCAGTTACCATTGAAGTCCGAAATTAAGTTCGACATCATCAAATGAATTCTGAATCCAATATATATTATATCTATCAGATAGCATTTGAAAACACAGGCAGGCAAGTGAGCATGCATATGAACTTGTAACAATCCAAACAACTGAATGTAACTTCAGTGTTAAAGTGCAACATCAATGTCATACAAAGTATGCACATCCGAAACAGCAAGGTGAAACAAGGGCGCCATACCAAATGTCAAACCAGAGGAACCATCAAACAGCATTATATGCACACGAGATGTTCTATTTTTTTACTTTATTTTTTTTAGGAAAAAGAAATTTGCAACATGAGATTTTTGACTATATATAGACATGGTGGAACTAGAAATATTGTGTACTTTATGTGACTACTTCCCTCGTAAATGTAGAGGACGAAAAATGGTTGCGAGTTCAAAACTTGTTGAATGCGTTTCTTTTCCAATCAAAAAACAAACACATGAAATAATAGTTGAATAATTGGACACCGAGACGCAACATTCTTGCCCTCTTAATTGCCAGGATTTGATGGCAACATGCAAGGTTCACCATGTCTTAGATAACATTACAACAGGCAACAACAAAAGGATTCTAAATTCCCTTCAGAAACACGAGTAGCAAGCTAGTCAAGCTCATACGAACAGGAGATAAATAATGACTAAAAAAGTCATTGAGGATGTGTAACAGCAATACGGTCTGCAGGAGATGTTGGCAAGATGGATCACGATGACAGATTCATGATGACAGCAGAAATATATTGCACCATTACAGTTGAGAAAATGGCTCTTCATTGTTACAGTCCTTCCCAAAAATAACCAGGAAAATATTATTAACTGGCATGGATGGTGGTAACACAATACCTGTGGCATGATCCAATCTAGAATTGCCCCTTCATCAATTTTGATGGAAGTGTAGGACCACTAATACAAATATTTTCTATAAACCCTGCCATAATTCAGCTTCACGCTTTCATCAAAATTGATGAAGAGGCAATTTTTTGAGTAAGTTGAGGCACAAGAAACGTAGTGCCACCGCCCCTTTAAGAATTTCTTCACATATTTAATGATTGTATTCTCAAAATTTCAAGTTACAATTTTCATTTTTGCTTCTCTTGCTTCGTTTTTTAAAATATTGCACAAGAACCTAATCAAATCTCACTCAGCAGTCAACTATCTCATCATCAAATTTCATGTGGCTTTTAGCTAGTGCATGTGACTTCTCAACAATCCAAATAATGTGCAATTCTATCCTACACAATCTTGCAACTTAACCATGTAAAGCACAACACTTAGAAAACATATTTATAAAAAGAAGAGAACAATGATACCAGAGAGTGTGGTGGAGGTTTGCAAACTTACAGATTCAACTTTCCATCCGGGACCAAACATAAAATCTATGGGCTCATAACCTCTACAATCAAAAACCATCAGCGGAGCAGACTTCCCAGACTCACTAGTTTCCTGGTTCAATGGGCAACCTCGGCTTGGGATCATTGAGATAGTCCCCTCCCGCCGACAAAATTTGCACTGCACACAAAAACAGACAATGAAACTTCCGTTTGAAAATAAAATCAATAGTAAACATAACTAGTAGGTCCACCAAATCAAATGTCAGAGTAACCAACTATTGTTGACGACAACAATAAACAAGAGGCCAAGGCTGCTAAGAGGAAGATAATAATTAGCCATATGCAACTGTTCAAAAAAGAAGAGCATATATAAGTATGGAAAGAACTTAGAAAGGATCATAACAGCATTATTAATAATTAGATTCATCGGAGCACCATTTTGTTAGGATTATCATAGTAAATTTTGCTGCTGCTTTAAAGAGATAGGTTTGACGGTGCATTTTTCAACCCCACCAAAAAAGAGTACTCATAAAGTTGTTTGCCCATTCAAAAGATAGAGACATTCGAAGACAACCACAAGTGGTGAATACACCATAATCTAGGTTTATGTTTAAGGCACAACAATGTACCCTTCCGCATATTCTCACCATTTAAATGGAGCCGTATATATATATTTTTTTACATAGTTAATTGTTTTGTGCTAATACCTAATAAAAAAATGCCACATTTAAATAGATGAATTTATTCATAATACTTTAGTTATTTTAGTTGTTCTACCCAAACATACAAATTACAACCAAAATCAATATCTTGACTTTTCATGCGGTGTCTCATGGTTCATGGTATAAAGAAACCAATACAAAAACAAATCTGCAAACCCTGAGATGCATTACAGCACCACATAGAATCACCAATATAAAGTCAACGAATCAAAATGGGCAACTGGTATCATAACCACACCATGAAGGTTAAATGTAGCTCCAGCTCATTTATCTAAACCACATGTTATCTACTGCGATATATAGTTCCCCTTTACAGGAAATTCCAGAAATAATGGGGAATCAGATAACAGTAACTCAGAGAGGGGGAGAAATGACCTTCTGAACGAGATGAGTAGTTCCCCTACTATTGGGAAGAGGAACTGTTTCATTCAAGCACACACTGGTTTCTTTCTCGCTCACCTCGCCACAGTTCCCACATTTGACCTACATAAATCATAAGAAATCACAGTGAAAAAATTACAGGGGACGGCTACGCCAGCGAGCGAATCATAAATTGTCAGTTCACCAACTCTCATGAAAACCAGGGTTTAACTTTAATTTTTGATTCACACTGACAATGTTTCTCGCAAACAGGCAAACACATGTAATCTCAACATCAGCTACATCTACAACAAAATGATGGAAGAGAAAGCGAAGAACAAGAGCAAGATTAACCAAGAACTATCAGAAACTCTAGAAAGAACAAGCTGGAGAACAGAAATGAAGGAATTAACAGAAGGAGGAGAAATTGGAGGGAGACCTTGAAGCAATAAGTGAAGTCTGGATCATCGCAGCCGCCTTGAGGTTGAAGATTGGTCAGATTCTCGAGATCTGCGGAGATCTTCAGCAAGAAGTTCACCATTCTTCAGATTCAGAGCCAAAGCGCTTCGAATCGAAATTTTGTCACGGGATCGGATTTCGGCAGTATTATAGTAAAAGCGTCCGCACTCGCTGCGTTGGTTGCGCGTATCCTTAGCTTGAGCTTTTTCTCAATTTAGTTTTAATTATTTTATTATTCCATTAATGCTAATAGTATCGCATCCGTAAAGCACGTATTTTTTTGTTAATATATTATTCATAAAAATAAATTTAAATATAGAAGATTAAAAGGAAAAATTGAAGGAAAAAAAGCAGAATGAGTATGTATTAAAAAAGATAAAAGTAAAAGGAGTAGACAGAAAAGTGAAGAGTGAGCAGTGGAGAGAATAGTAAAATATTTAATTTATAATTTTATCCAATTAATTTTAAGAGGATATTGGAATGTTTGAAATAAAATAATTGTATTTAAAATATTTCAAGATTCTAGGTTTTACTTGACGTAAAATAATCATTTTCTAACTCAGCCCCCTTCTAATGGTGAGATGAGTTTAAATCTTTTCTATATAAAGTTTATACGTGAAGGTTTCACATAAAATAAAAAAGCTTTGATGCTTTGCTCTACAATTTTACCCATATCTTACGGGCCAATAACAGTTGACTCAATCTAATTATATATATACATTAGATTTCATCCAAACGAAGACTTTCATGCAGTCAATAAAAAGATAAACACACACACAATTCTTTTTTGTGATCTTCTGTGAGCCTTATATATATTTTGACTCATATAAGAAAAATTAGCTCACTGACTCATATTAACATTTTTTATAGTTCTAGTAATTTCTTCACTTTTACAAAGGCCTTCTACTAAGAAACTATCTTAATGTTTTTCTGGTAAAGTAGTCCAAATGTTTATCCACCAAACAAATTCTCTAAGCGTTGGTTTTGCGAGTTCTTTCCCACATTAGAGGAAGAAAGCTTCCACTGCAACATAAGGCCTGCTATATTCACCATCAAAAGTGTCAAAAACTAAAAGAACTTATTCCTCGCTGGTCCGAAATCCTCTCTAACATTCGAAATCAAATTCAGTGCCCACCAATTGTAAACCGATGTCCGAATCGAAGACACTGAAAACGCGCTTTTGCAGCTTCACCTTGTAAGAATTTGAGGTGCAAATGAGGATGGGATGAGTAGAAGGTAAACCATGCAAAGTTCATGCACTGGGAAGATTGATTTGAATGAACTGATTTAAAGCCCTGATTCTTCAATCTTGTCAGTGTTTCTCTGTTTGCACTGAAGGTTTTTGGAGTCCATAGCACAGGACAAACCCTTTTCACTTTTGCTCTCTCACTGAGATGGGGGACATTGTGCACAACAAAGCCTTGAGGGTCAAGAGGATGGTAGTCATTTTAATGGGAGTGTCTCTTTTTGGGGTGAGTTGTGGTGCAGTTAACACCCAGTTACCAACAAAAGGTAAATCAACCCATAGACACAAGTTCTTGGAAGTGAAAAGGACAGTTAACCTCACCAAAACCCAAGAAGTGTTGAGCATTCAGGTACAACTTCTTTTTTTCACTCTTCTATTTCTTTTTTAAATTAGTTTGAATATTCAGAAAGCATGTCCTTTTTTATAAATAAATAAAAAATTGTTTGAACACTTCACTTTAGTTCATTCCATCACTGTTGAACTTGATGATGGGGAAAAAAGAGGAAGATGGGTCTTCTTTTCAGAGCTGCCTTCCCCAAATTAAGGTTTTCAGGATATATCTTTCATACACATATGACTATATATATTTATGCCCAATTAATGCAGAGTGAAGATGGGGATATTATTGACTGCATTTCCATTTACAAGCAGCCAGCTTTCCATCATCCTTCATTAAGAAATCACACTGTCCAGGTCTGACATTACATATACTCTATCCATATCAAACTTCCATAATGTTCTTAAGTAGCTATCATTAGAATAAGATGCTATATATTCAGATGGCACCAACTTCTGATCAAACGATGGACCCAACCTCCAAACCAACTGCATTCGACGAGTGGAACAATCAAAGAAAAGAGTCGGCCATAACTAAACCGTCGCAGCTGTGGCAGAGAAGTGGAAGCTGCCCAAAGGGAACAGTCCCCATTCGGAGAATCGACGGGAAGGGGCTAGGGAGAAAGAAGAGTTACCCTTTTCGTGTTAAGCAACTCAACGGTGGTGGAAAGTCCTATCTCCAGCAAATAAATCACTCGGTATGCCTTGTCTGTGAAACTCTCTTGGATTTTCTTTGGTGGTTGTAACCCTTTTAAACTTTGTGTCTGTTCCTTGAGTAGCTAGCGATACTGCTTACAGAAGGATACAGTTATTCAGGAGCAAAAGGAGATATCAAAGTTTGGGGCCCTTATGTTGAATCCGACGACGAGTACAGTACTTCTCAAATTGGCCTCAAGAGCGGTCCTTACTATAACTACGAGAGCATAGAATCCGGGTGGGCAGTAAGTAACTGCACCCAATAAACTGCTCAAGATCTCTCGACTTACTGTATTAATCTATTCACAAAATTTTCTTAGGTGAATCCAGGCGTGTATGGAGATAGGAAGACTCGACTATTCGTGTACTGGACTGTAAGCTTCTCTATAACATGACACTATAGGAATCGAATATGTAAGGAATAGCTATTCCCATGAACCATGAGTAACCATGAGTAGGATCGATAAGGAATAGCTGTTCCCAAGGACCATAAGTTATGAAGCGAGGCAGTAGCTATTCTGCAGGAACAAAGGATGAATGGAATGGCTATTACTACCGTGAACAAGCAAGACCAGTCTTTCTGCAGAAAGACTATATTTGGTTAAACAAAAGATGCTCATGTTCTTATGTTTGCGTGTATCAGGTTGATGCATCGAAGACAACAGGTTGCTTTGATCTCACTTGTCCTGGTTTCATTCAAACTAGCAATGAGATTGCTCTCGGTGCCTCGATCTATCCTGTATCAGTCCACAATGGCCTTCCGTATCAGATAACCATTTACATCTTTCGGGTGAGTGAGAATGTGATCATCAGGCATAATGTGCTGTTCTGTCATTGAGATTTTTCCAGAAAGAACAATAATCCGTCTGGATCTGATTTTCCCTCTTATCAGAAAATAAAACTCTTTTTTCTTGGGAATAACTCAGAGAGGAAGCCCTGATTTCATTTCCTTCTTATATTTACCGACATTTTCTTGTTCGATTTTTGAACGTAGGATCCAAACACAAGCAACTGGTGGGTGCAGTATGGGGAAAAAATCAACATAGGCTATTGGCCGCCTCATCTGTTCACACTGTTGGCTCACAATGCTGAAACTGTGCAGTGGGGAGGTGAAGTCTACAGCTCAAAGCTTGGGAGCCCTCCACATACCGCTACGGCCATGGGGAACGGGCAATTCTCTGACCCCATTTCTGGGGATTCAGGTAGCATAAAGAGAATGCGAATCCGAGAGAACTCCCTCTTGTTGAAGTTTCCTGAATGGGTCGAAACTTATGCAGACGAGTATAACTGTTATGATGTTGCTTACCTGGGAGATTACATAGAAGACCCTGAGTTCTACTATGGAGGGCCTGGAAAAAATCCCATGTGCGATTAAGTACAGTTGTGAGGTTGTATTGATGGGATCAAACTGGATGAATTGAACGAAATTTGAAGGATAAAGTAATTTTGGTTGAAATGCTTCATTCCATTGCTACTCCCAAACAAGCCCAACGACAAAGTCCATCCCTTCCGTGGTACCAAACATAGCCTATATATTTGCATCTGAACTCCCAGCCCTAATAAACACAGCCTATATTCCCTTCGGTAGTACCAAAAATTCAAAGCCTTTATCCCAAAAGTTTACTAACTACTCAAAAATACTCATGGGGCTTAGGACTTCTCACCCTTTGAACAGCAATGAAGAAAATAGCATCAACATGTCATCTTCATGTAAAATTACTTTTACACAACTATGATCAGGCATCAACGGGACCAGTTACAACATATAATACAATACCCAAGATTATACAAACAGAAAATGACCAAGCACCACTTCAACTTAGTAAGCCCTTAGGATCATTTACAAACCTGTGGCTGTTTGCTACTGAATAATCTACATTGAGTCGTACTGTTTTCTCTCTTCTTGTATGGACTGGAAAATTCGAGCTGCTGATTCCGTAGCTGATCTACGATTATGAGGCACAACTTTAATCACTTGCGCCGGCTGCTCAGAATCATGATGATGTGGCGCTTCCTCGGTTACAACCGGAGCTACCGCAAAAGAAGGACGACCAGCCCTTCCTTCAGCGCTTTTAGCCCTTCTATCACCAGGGCTACTAGCTGTACTTCCTTGTAACTCACTGTGGCTCGGCACGTTATGGGAGCCTTGATGTGGCAAATCAAGGCCGGTCCTTCCTCTTGACAACTGACCTGTTTGATCGTTTGAACAAGGTTGATCGAACAGCGTTAACTGTTTAATTGCTGAGCCTGATGTGGGTAGGTTGAAAACTGGCATATTGTATGGAGGGAAGTAGCCATGACTAACTGGGGGCGCACTGGGGATCACCTCAGTTCCCTGGTAGTGATGATTAGAAGATGGAACACCATAAGGGGGGTTGAAGAAGTTGCCAGTCGAAGGAGGCGGACCAGTAGGCCCACACCCTCCGTAGACTGGACCCATGAATCCTGGACCAGGATACGGCTTGTATATCAGGCCTTCTGAGGGTGACATTACAGGAACCAACCACTGATGGCCATGTGGTTGAGGGAAACACCAAGGGCCCATCTGAGCTTCAGTTACTGGTGAAGGGGGAGGGAATGCTAGATAAGGTTCATAATTTGACGGCAGGCTGCTAATTTTCTTGGAAGGAAGAGATGTCTTTCCCACAGCATTTTCCGCAGAGCACTCCAAGTTATGGTTTGGCTTGTCAGAATCAAATTTTCCCTTAACAGGCTGGGGAGATTTTACAATATATTCGGACGGAAGCTTCTTTGCAGGAGAACCTTCCAAAGAAGGTTTGCCTGAGTAAGCGTTATCTTCAAGCAAAAGATGTGGTGAGCCAGCAAACAATCTTTGGACCTGTTTAATTATAAGACAATAAGCTCAATCTGTTTTTTCATCGTGACAATTATATGATCTTAAAACTTGCACAAACTAATTTACAGGGTGAAAGACCACTTTACCTTTATCAGTCTATGCAACTCAAACACTTGCACGGCAAACACTTTTTGTTGGCTGTAAAGAGAAACAAGTGTTGCAATCAAAAAACAAAGTCGACAAAATGCATAAATTAAAAGTTTGATAAACTTTAAGCCAATGGCATGTAAAAACAGAGAATTAAATGGACATAATAACACAGTCAGGCACCATGTACCGTCTTATAAAAGTCCCACCGCCCCCTCCCACAAACTCCCCTCAACAAGTGGAATGTACAACTAGACAGTTTAAATGACTGTTCTTGGCTTCCCAACTAGGCTTATTTTTCCCTAGTTTGTCCATAAAGCACACTAAACCTTTATGCAGGTCACATGAACTAAGTTCTCACATGCAACGCTGTAGATAGATAACCTGCAGGATTTCACAATCAGGCAAACCACAGGGGAAGGACAAACACTAAGCATATCTCGGCCCTAGAAGGCTACAACCTCTTCTATTTACGCCAATTCTCATGTGCACTACATAGCGGAAATTACCATGGGGAATGACCTCAGCAAAACAGGAAGCTGTAAACTAGGACATATAAATCTATGAATGAGCATGAAAATACAGAGAGCAAAAACATAAATTTAATAGCAACCAGCAGTCAAAATATGTTTCTGATAAACATTTGGAATTCTTACAAACAAACCATTCATTTGCATAATAACAGAACATGAAAAGGTAAATGCAGGGCAACTATTGTGCAAATAATCATGCATTTTAGAAATTAGGTATTTACAACATTCGTGGATCATGATTATTAAAACCTATCTGAAGCACATGATTTGGATAGGGAGGATAAAGCACAAGCAAAGAATAGACCTAACAATCAATCAATAAATAAATTTATAAACCAAAAAACAGTGACATGGGCTGAGTCAGCGCAAAATGCCTGATGGGAAAAGAATGGGATACTATTATACAAGATATAATCCTCTTTGCACCACGCCTTCAACAATTTGTCAACCAGAATTTGCTCCTCTTGCTCCAAGCCTAAAGTGCTGCAAAAGGAGATCCTCCCTAAATGGTGGTAGGTAAACTAAGTACTAACCAACCAAAAAAGACAAACCTCGGCACAAGAATCCCCGCTTTGTGACGGTTGGGGGAGGAGCATTTATCATATGCAGTATTCCCCCTGCTTATTGCAAAAAGGCTTTACTATAGGACAACCAAACTGAAGGAGTAAAAAATAAAAAAAATAAAAATAAAACCAAGGACAGAAATGAAATGCAAATGAATCAAGAGAGCATCCACTGTCTTCGGGGGTCTCCTCAGACAAATTACATAAATTAGGAATACTCCATCTCCTTGTTATAAGAATATCCAACTTTAAATGTTCAGAGGACCACGTAGGAAGGGATCACAAAACTTCACAGTTACAAATTCCCGTCTTAAAACCATAAAACAGCTCCTATTCATAATGAGATAAAAGTGATACTTTTGTTACTCCATATACCAAAAAAAAAAAAAAAAACAACCGAGCCAAGAATTGCCAAAAGAGGGGAATAAGCTCTCAAGAAAGATAAGAAATTTATCTTTTCTTATTAAAAAAAATGAAGAAAAAGAGAAGAGGAACACGGAATTTTAAAGACATTAACTAAAGCAGCCTCCTCATACAATGATACTATACAAATTTCCAAGAAAATGATCATCGCACTCCATATTCACATTAGCATAAATCACACGTCTACCTAAATATAGAAGCACTAAAAAATTCCTTCCAAGTATCGACTAGGTGGGTCAGCAAGGAAAAGAATCATTGAATGAACCATGTGGCGCGGCAGCTATACAGACCCTTGGTAAAGGAAAAGTAACTCCTCTACTCTAGTGCCCAACAAACAAGAAACATTTTCATTCCCTACTTGCAGGATCCTATCTTTTGGATGTCAGTAGAAGAAAGACAGTTTGCCATACGCATCAAGGGGCCATTGAAACACACAACCCAATCAGTAGCCAATCATTTACAAGATGAAAAATCCAGCAAACCAAAACCTTTCTGCACTTCCATTTTAATAGAAAATAAATTATAATGTCAAGACTTTCTTTTTATTAAGGTTAAGCCCTTTTTAGCTGAAGAATGTTTCTGTGTACGCATATGCATAATATATGTACATATATGCAATATTTACATAACAATAATGTGTTCTAATCTTTACCATTGGCAATGTGTTTTTATCAAACAAAAAGCAGACATTTACATTGGAAAAGTTCACCAGGCAACAATTTCAGGGTTGGTGATCACCAAAATGCAACAGAGTTATCAGTAAGTTGACAGACTTACTTGACAATGGCTCTTCTTGCTTTCCAAAATAGCTTCTGACCCAGTATTCCTACAATATCATCAGGAGATATATCCAAACCTGATGCAGAATCTACCATGGATGTCTCGGAGACATCATCACTTCTGTCCACATATCTGGCTTGTAGTGACCCATACCTCTTCTCTCCATGATGCTCATTGCCATTTTCAGGTTCATTTGAATTGCTTTTGCGGATTCCCAATTGAGAATCACCCCTTAGCTTTGAAGCATTTCCTCTCTCTTCATCTCTTGCAGACCCATGTGGAGAACCATCACCACATCCAATGCCATCTGGTTGTAACTTATCTCTATACTCTTGCTGCAGAAAAGTTTCATTATCTCGTAAGCTGCTAAAACTAGCCCCAGGGTGAACTTGATGCTGTGGCTCTGATGGTGCATTCGCTTGTTCCTGAGATCCATCAATCTGCCCTCCACTTGGAAGATTTGTCGCAGATTTTACAGAAAATCCCCCACTTACACATTCTTTTGGACTCTCCTCATCTTGACAGATCAACCTTTGTGTCGGGCTAAGACCTGAGGTAGACCGTTTCAGATCCTTGTCAGTAGCATTTTGTCGTTTCATGGAGTAAAAGGAAGGGAATGGGCTCAAGGGAGTGAGTGTTTCCATATCTCTGCTTTTGTGCTCAGATTTACTCTGCGATTCATGCATCCCTGGGTGAAAAAATATAGGAACCATGAAGTCATCTCCATCTCCTATCTTCGCTCGCATCTCAGGAGTGTTCAAATTTACTGTGTCAGATTGGGGAGCATGAAGCCTTTCATCGAGATGAGAAGGTGTCAAAGGCGGTGGATGGCATGGAAATAGCATCTTTCTGCCATCACCATTTCCCTGCAACCATTAATTGTCCGACAATGGTAAGCAAAAATATTATATATACAATCATCTGCAAATAAGCAAGCTTTGAAATTAACACATTTGACGAATCCGATTGCCATTAATGAACCAAGCTCTCATAAAACGCCACATGGAAGGCATTTAAAAGCTCAAATACCCTCCCACATTCTAGTTTAGATATGGGTGCATAATAAAATTCCAAAACTATCTCTTTTTAACAGCTCTGAGAATCATTTACCTCCGAGTATACCTCATCTCTCCACCAATCAACCTATCTACATGTTTTACAGAAGTGCAAATACACTTAACTACAGCGTCGAAGCCCGTATAAGACTATAATTTTAAATCCCCTATAACTTTTAACTCAGAGAACACAACAATCCTACTCGGCTCATAGAGTTTTTCTGTTACATAATGATTGACTCCCATTAAAAACTGGGTTGTAAACAAAGATACACAAAAATAAATATAAGACTCCAGAACCAAAAATCAAAACACAAAAAGACAAAATATAACTATCTCCAACATAAAACACACTCACGAATTCATGGATTCCTGGGTGTTGAAAATAAATATTGATTGAAGATCAATGATGGAAGATCCAAATTGAGAAGGATGACTAGCAACGTCTCCCTAACAACACCATATAATCACCAAGAAAGCCAACATCAACCACAACCAGCACACTTCTACATAAGCCAAAGTGCCAGTATGTATAGGAATATAGTAATTGAGGAGCAGGAGGAGGTGCGAAATAATTTAGAAAATCACAGTTGCCATCATTAAAATTTTCATCATGAGAAAGTTTTGCGCAATGGATAAACCGATAACCGATTAAATAATACAAACGAATTGAATTTGAGTTTTCCATTAGAGGAGACCCCTACATTTTCTGCAGTACCCCCTGTGAGTACTCCACCAGTATGAAAAGTTCTTAATAAGCACAAAGGTTCAAAACTTCTCAATCTAACGGAACAAACATAAATGAATTGTGTTTTCCACTTGGTAATCATCAACTGATTAGCATTTCCGCTCTCAATGAACAAGCAAGCATAAACAATAAACAAGCAGTTCAATCGAACATAAGATGTTAATCCAAATCCAGACCCGTTTGTTGACCCTAACAAGTGACCAAATTATACCCCTTTTTTATAACATATAACGTCAATCCAACCCACCCAGTTGTTGATCGTAACAAGTGCCCGAATTATTTCTTATTTCAGTAATCAGACAGTGATCCTATAACAAAAACACCCACATGAAAGTTCTCCAGCTCACCTGGGCCGACGACCCCATGGGCACCAAGCTGTTAGTGCTATTAGGCTTTTGAGGCATGGGGGCGGAATTAAACCTCTGAGATGGTATACTGAACTGCTCATATAAAGCCATCTTGTTCCTTGGCGGTGCTCTTGGTCCTCCTTTGTCTGTGTCATTAACGTGCAGCCTGGGGAACATAGGTCCCATAGTCTTTTCCTCATCTTTCCCTCTCTTCATTCTCTCCCTATCCCTCTATATCTAACGCAAACGGTATTCAGAAAAAAAAAAAACAATTTTTTCGCAAATTTCATCTAAACACGACCCTGATCTCCAAATCTAAACCCATCTACAGAAGCCTAAAAATTTCACAAAAGCCTGCCGCAGAATCGCATCCACTCCTGCAAGCAGATCAATTTAGCAACAATCAAAACAAAAACCACCACTTCCCCGGAAAATCGCGTCGATTCATTTCCAGCGAAGCAGCAATTCTTAGTACGAACCCAGAATTAACCCAATTGAGGGAAGAAAAAAAAAGGCAGCTCTTTGAGAAAATCGGACAAGTAATAAAGAGAGATATTTGACTTCTTAATCAAGGTGCCTCCGGAGTTAGAACAGACGATAAATTCTTGAGCAAACAAAGGAGGATGACAAGTCTCTAGGGTTTCCTCAGAAAAATCGGGGGATGCAAAAATGGGAAAGGGCAAAAAGTGCAGGCGGTGGGGCCTAGAGGTAAGGATAGGGAACCAGGAAGGAGCTAATGGGGGAGATAGAATATCAAACACACATCTACCAAAGTTGCTAACCAGCTGGCCACTGAGCTAGCACCTCCACACATCTGCTGACATGTCAGCACATTAGTGGCGCGGGATCCCACCGCTTCTTTTCAATTTAATATGTTTTGATCTCAGTTATTTATGAGATCATAATCTGGTCGTATAGATTTTTGACCTTTCTTATGAAATATAATCGTGGGTTAGTTATATCTCCTAATAAATATTGTTCAGATTTTATTGGTTCACCACTTGCCCTGTTCATGGGTTCACTTCTTAGTTTTTTTTTTTTTTTTTTTTTTTTGGGTCAGGCAAGAAAATCAGAAATTAGAATAATAGGCCCAAAATACTCTATCTGCTTGTCGGTGGAGGTGCCGCTGCATTACTTTGTTGCCCTTGAAAACCATTATTAGGCATTTTTATTTTTATTCTCCATGAAGACTTACTGCTGCGAAATGTGCTCTTAAGCTGTAGTTGGCTTCGTATGTTGACTCTGAAAACCTTTCTATTCATGTTGAAGCAAGCAAGAACATCAAAACGACTAAACCACGCCATGGGTACGAGCATTCCACCCATCACAGAAGAAAGAAAACTCATTCCCAAACCTGCTATTTCGATGCTCGACTCTTTTCCCCACATTTTGCATCGTCGGGACACGATCAAACGTCCGATCCAACTGAGCTTCCAAACACAAGCTCTTTCAGAATTTGATGGAAACAGAATCACACAAACTCAAGTAAAACACGAGGATACGGTATTCCCCTTTCTCTAAAGGATGATGGATGGGGATGTCTTCAATAAGTACAATCATGTTCGGATAAATCTTCTAATACGTTTGTCACGCACACACCTTACATAAATCATATAGGTACAGAAGTCTTGTAAGCATATCTGACTTCTGATCAAATGCTGCCATTTCTATACATGATGGCTAGAAGTAAGCACACCAGAATGGTTGAATTGAGATATGGCAGAAATAATAAAGATGAACTCTGTATGATTGGACAGAAGGATTACTTTCTCAAGTCACTAAATAAATCTTGTTGGCTGCTCAAGTTTGACGAGAATAAATCATTTCCGCCCGTTGCCGTTGGTGAAAGCCCAGACCTACCAAGACCAGATCCTGTACCCATGGCTCTTCCCATAAAAGTTGTAGTTGCAGGTCCCTTCTCCCTGTCGTCGAATCCATCGCCCAATCCACCGACAACTCCAACATCCACTAGAGACACCTTCTTTGCTGAAATTCAGTGCCATTGAAAAGGATATTAGTTTGAAAATATATTAGTAACTTACATGTTTTCTGTTTCTAAAGAAAGAGAATTGGTAAGAGCTGTCAGTATGTAAGCTACGAAAAGGAAATTACAGAAGCTGTGAAAAATAGAAAACATACGTGAAGATATGTTCAGATCAATCAGTCCACGGCTAAGTGTGTCTGCCCAAATTCCAGACTTGACTTGGAAACTATCCTTCTTGTTCAGAGTGTTGGACTCCGATAAGGGATTTCCATTTGAATTCTTAGCAGTCCCATTATTAGCAGGCATTTGTGTGGGTTCTTCAGATACTGAATCATTATGAGATGTGAAAGCGCCAAAAAGTTCAGACCCATCGAAACTGTTTAGAGGAACGGCGGCAAATGGATCAACTTGATTTGTGTCTATTGTGCCAGAATCTGGCAACTTAGTTTCCGGTTGCACAACAGGATGAGGGGCAGCAAAGAGATCATCTGTCGAGAAGGCAGGCTGAGATGCAAACAGATCAACTTCCGTCTGCAGAAAGAATGATAATGCTAATTAGCACTAAAGAGAAAAATTATCTTTTTAAGAAACTAATGGAGACAAAATAATGCACACAAGACCTGTAGACATACAAGTATGTCCAAGAAACACAGAAATAATGAAGTAGAGTTAACGGACGTTGGTACTCCATTTAGGTAAGGTTAAAGGGTAAAAAAAAAAAAAAAAAACAATCTGTAGGATCAATACATGTCAAAGTGGGCATCCTAAAAAAAACTTGCACGTACTAAAATTCAGTTTTCCTTGCAAGCAGATATATCTAGTCATCATTTTTAATCATAGAGCTAAATATAAATAGATAGGTCAGAACACTAGCACATCTCATCCTCTGGTTTACCAGAAAATCTAAGTAACTGATCTTCTCAATGGATAAAAAAAGTAAGACAGCTATCACAATGTCTCATGCACACAAACTATGTTGCATAAATTAATTGCTATTACAATAGAAATTTGGATAAAACAACATCTGACCCGAGTCTGAGAGTTTCCCCCTGATTCTGCATGTGGAGATGCTGATACAAATGTTGCATCTGCGAACGGATCAATGTCGGATGGTGCATCCATGAGGTCACCAATCAAACTTTGTCCGAATAGATCCACTTCCTCGATGTTTCCAGGAGAAGACTCTATTAAACATGGAAGATGATCAAATGCCAAGATAGCAAAACAAATGGCTGCTAGTAGATGTGTTATAGCTGTGCGAGAGCATCATCACCAACTTAATTGAAGAAAGTGGGTGAATGATTAACATTGAAACAATAATCATGCATCTGTCTTCCCTTTGAATTTCATAGAAGTATGATTACCTTCAATGAGAATGAAAAGCAACATGTTTGCTTAAATACTGACATCAGGAAACTTTTGCCTCCCCACCCCCACCCCCCCAGAACAAAATGCCCAACACACGACGTTTTCTAATGAGTTACATAAAGTAAATAACTGAATTCCGTAACATTTCAATGTACATACTTGTAGTGGATGTTCCTCGAGGATCAAAATCATCAAAATCATCCTCATATATGTTTGAAGGCTCATTTGAGGTTTGGGGGGACACTGAATTATACTTATCGGAATCGCTGATCTTCCCCAATGCCTTCTTGGAACTAGAGGACACAAAATCTTGATCCTTGCTGCAGAAGAAGCATTTTTTAAGTTAACAAATAGCAAAATATTGAAACAATGCAGTGGGAGCATATGATTTCATAGAGAGAAATGGGGGACTAATTGTAGAATAGAATTCCATGCATATTATGCATAGGTAAGGACCTTCGCCAACCATGTGCAAACAGGATGAAAGATGTCAACAACACAAGTAATCATGAATCTCTAATCTTTTCTTATACTTCCTCATAAGTAAACACCCCGCATTTATGCTTATTAACTGTACCTATACATCAAAATTGGGCATATAACGCCTAAAAGAACACACATTAAATATTGAGCCTTTCCATGGGATTCTTGCTCCTAACAACTTACAAAAAAAATAAAGAACCATCATTTATATTGAAATTTAATTAAAGAACGTCTTATGAATCTGCCCAAGGCACACCCTCCTGGAAAATATAGCACGCCATAACCTACTAAAAATAGTTAATAGTGTAGACCAAAATATCCAAATAAATACATAAATAAATAAAATATTGAAGTTGTGACCTATCATGAGTAGTAGTGTTAAGAAAACAAACCTGCTGTGACGTGTCCTCGATGTCCCATGATTCTCGCTGGCAGCCCCTCGATACGCTTTGGCAGAAGTATCCCTGTCAAATTTTTCCTCACCAAATCCGTCCCTGTCTCTGTGACTGCTCTTGAACATATCACCTTCATTTGTGCCTCTTAGGCCTCCATACTGATCGGTGCTCTGAAAGCCACCACTACTACCATATGAGGCTGCACCTGACTTGTATGAGATTCCAGAAGATGAGAGTCCAATGTACCTTAGTGGCATAAACAGAATCTGATCAGTAGGACTATGTTTAAAAGGAAGTTCTAATTGAAGACAATCTTTTTTGTTGTGTAATTAAGAATTGACAAATATGATCTCAGTTTAAACTTACTTGTCACGATTCGAAGCAGCTTTACTTCTAACTTCCTGTATTTTATCTTTATCATTCAAAAGACCTGCAATTTTTTCCGCCTTCTTCCTCACATTGATTCCTACATCCTTTCCGCTTGGTTCAACATGTTCAAAGCCTGACAGCGACTTTATAATGCAAAAAAATTTGGAAAAACAGAATATAATAGAACGGTTCAGTTGATTAATTCTAGGAATGCCATTGGCAGAGTTACTGGTGAGCATGAGAGAGGAGAGAATTGCATGGGAACATTTTAATTTATATATGAGAGAAATTCATACCGAGATCTGGAATGTGTGTTCTATTATGTCATCAACTGCACGTTCAGATCCATTAGCCACCAAATACTCTATAACAGCCAATGCCTGGAACAAAAATAAATTCAGGGAGTTTTGCAAAGGGCTTAATAGAAATGAGGCAAGCCAGTACCCTATAGGCATGGTAGCTCAACCTTATAGACATGACGCCAATCCCGGCCAGTTTCACTCAATCTTGTCCATAAAACATTCATAACCATCTGACACTCGGAGCTGGAATGTGTGCAAAATATCGGTTATTTCAAAGAAGAAAAAGTCATGTCTCAGTCAAATAATTAAAACCCTAATAACCCAAAATTACAATATTCAAAATGAAGAATTGCAATAATAGAACTTACAATTTTTTTGTTGCTTGAGCTATTTCTGCCAATGCCGACCCATGAGGACCCCAGGGTTCACTATCTGTTGCATCTAATACCTGTCATAATATACCAACAAAAAATTAACACAAAAAGAGAACTCAGCCATTCTCCCTGATTTGGCTACACAAGACAAAACAAGCATCCAAAAACAGAATACCAAAAATAAGAAAGTAAAACAAGCACAAGCTAAAAAAAAAAAGGACCTCCAAACTCTCTTTCAATTGATCTGATAGAACGACTAAATGCAACACGTTATTGGTCTTGTCAGGATCAAGTAGGTTCATATTGTAATGGTTCTAACTACATGTTTCCAGCAGCTGAGGGCACTTTCTGTCCTATTCATCATATTTCCAACTCTGATGTGAAAAATCAAGTCTAGACTGCCTTCAGAGTGGTAAGCCACTAGCAGCATGAATTTCGATATTTACATTTTTGTTGCAACAAATCTGACCCAAAAAGTAAATTCCAGTACAGGAAGAAGAAAAATTACATAGAACATTCAGTAAATATATCGACGCATCACCAATTCATAATTAAAAAATTGTTAAACAAAAATACCCCACAATTGACATCAGGTTTCAGGACATCTAAATGGAAAGGCTATACTGCGTAGTAGTGGTAGTAGTACTAGAAAAATAAGTTGCTAAGATCAGCTTCACCTTCCATAATCAACAGATCTTCTATGTAATACACTTATTATTTGCATATAAATATATATCTTGCAAAAAAAATTCAACTGCACGGAAGTACTCCAAATATGAGCACCCACGGGTAAAGTCCAAATACTGAATTCAAATCAGATACAAATTTAAGACTCCAAAAATAATTCAAATCAAAACCACCAATCCAGATTCCAAAATGTAGTCAATCCAATGCAATCGACACGTATGAAACGTAAATTTCTTCACAAGCCACGAAAACCGCAGGGAAATTGAAAATTGGTCATTTCCCAAAGCATAATTTAAGAAATTAAAAGCTTACTTTTTGTTCGATCTCAGGGACCTTTAGCACTTTCAGATTCACCTCTCTCTTTCTGCCAAAAGAAATAAATCAAGTTAGGATTCATCCAATAGAAAGTACAGAGAGAGAAAGAGGCAGAGTTGGAAGCTCACATTTCGCGGACCGTTTGGTCGAGGACCTTCATGAAGTCCATGGCTTGATCTGCAACAAAATCGAATAGATCGAACAGTGCGCGGAGGAGGAAAGGAGAAGGAACGATTTGGGATGGATCTTCGCGAGAGCTAGGGTTTTGAGAAGGTACAATTTCGAGGGGATTATAGAGGGGCGTTTTGGGAAATTACATGAACAGCAAGGATTTTGCCGGATCAACTAGGGTGCGAAGGTTTTTTCCTTTCTCTCTAGAATAAAAAAAAAAAAAATTAATATACAGTTATTACACATAAATTAATAAATTAAGTGTAATTGCTATCTTATGATACTTAAAAAAATAAAAGACTCAAAACACATTATTTTTAATTTTTTTTATGTGTACTATATCTATATTAAGTACAACAATTACATCAAAGTTAAACCTTTCCCTTTTTATATAAAAACCAAAATAATAAAAACAAAACCTATCGTCAGCGAATAGGATGTGGGGATGCTCTATTGCAATTAGCAAAAAAGATATGGGCCTATATCTCATAGATTCAAGAAAGGAGTTGTTCCCTTATAACTTACAAGCAAATCCATGCTCTCATTTCCTTCTTTGTAAGTATGATGCACCTTTTGATTTCAACTAGAGTTTAAAAACTCATATATATTACGAATAAGTCTTCCAATCTTTTTCTTAAGTAAGGAAGTTCTTGAAATCGTAATTTTTACCATGGATTTTTTCATAGGACGAGAATATATTTATAATGTACATTAATTTTTCCTCAAATCCGTAGCGATTAGTGAAATTTAAACAAACTTAATTATATATTTATTTTAAAATGAAGCAATGTTTTTTTTTATCCTGATGGCTGCATCCAACGTTAATTCCTTCAAACATGTCAATTGGACAAATACGTTGAAGAATTCTCCATAGCACATGCACCAAGTAAGAAAACTATCTTCTTTTATTCATATTCACTTGAACTCAATCAAATAAGAATCATTGATTTGCTCTGCTGTCCATTTCTTATTCATTCGATCATGAGACTGTTGCTTAGCTCTAAGATTCAAGTAGCTTATATTTGGCACAAGTTGAGGATTTTAGTTATACTTTTCAAGCAAATTGAGTGTTGAAAATCAAAAATAATGTATATGGACACTCTCGAACCATCATTCATGATGCTCGATCCAAACCACTGATATTTTTATGCGTATTTGAAATTTAAATAAAAAAATTATAAAACTTAACTTATTAAAAGCTTAGTCCATTTAGACCTGTCCAAAGCCGTTCAACCCGATTAGCGCCCCATATGATAATTAGCCCATTCAGAAACCACCCATTTATTTTCATGACCTACTTATATCCACCCGCGGCGTCCATTTGGCGCCTTTCTAGTTTTACCTTTCAAAGAAACTACTTTTTTTGTCCAAAGGTACAACATGGGCAAAGAAAACTATGCAAAATTTAATGTAGCTAGTAAGGCGCCATTTTATTTTGTTTCTGTCTCTTGTCCAACTCTTGTTTCTATTTTGGAAATTTTGAGAACGTTCCCAAAACTTTTGGGAACTTGTTAACAAATGCGAGAGTGACAAAATATTACTTCCAAAAATTTTCAAAATTTTAGGAAAAACATCTACCTCCATTCTCCAACTCGAGTTAACCCATAACTATCAATCGTCTAATTCCAACCACCATTTCATCCTCTGCCCACCGGTGCCAAATTCCGGCCAAGTTCTTGTCACCAATGCTGGATTTTGATTGGATTCTAGATATTTTCGATGAATTTTATCTAGTCTTACTGAATTCTAATCACTGTCATTAAATCTTATCGGGCAAAAAATAGAAACATCACATACTAACCAAACATGTTTCCCGGTGTCAAATACAAAAGAGAACGTGAAAATAAGAACAATAAGAAATGAGAACAAAATTTAAAAATAAAAATATAAAAATGACAATAAAGCCAAACAAAGTCTAAAGACAACTTTGTACCAGCTGCTATTTAATCAAAGGTCAATCAAAATTATTTTGAATAAAAATAGCATTGTTATCAAACCGATAACACGTTTATTAGTGAACTTAGTAAAAACTTTTTATGTTAATTTCTTAAGATAAATAATAATTTTGGACGAGAGTTCTTAAATTTAACTCGTTATTGGGTGGAGTAGACTTGTCAATGTGTTGGGTCATCCCAAATTCATTTAACTGGTTGGGTTCATTATATATGGATCTAGACCCAAACCCAAACGTAGACCCATTTATAGATTGTATAGGGTCGAGTTTGGTAAAACCCATACTTGACTTTGGACCCGTTTAGATAAAAAAAATACATACAGCGCAATCACCATTTTCTTTTATTTATGTGAAGAAAAAAGAATAATAATAACTTATGTATACAAGTGAAAGAAGTTATTTAGGTAGTTTGTGTTTGTATTTTCTTTCTCAATTTGCTTGTTTAATAATGAAGATTTTCTTTAAATTAATAAAAAGACATAATCCTTTATTTGTAGTTAATACTCTTCCTCATTTTTAGCGCTTCCTGTGCTTTGAAATTGTACCAACTTGAGTTAACAAAAATTCATCGATAGGAGTCATCTAATTTAACTTTATTTATATTATGATTTTCTGTTCGTTGATATATTGTTTGAAAGATTTCAAGAAAGGTGTAGAATGCGCCGAGCATATCTCCGCAATATAAAATATGAAAAGGTGTCATTATAAACACATCTTATCTCATCTGATCAGGATAAACCCATAGACATAATAAATACTAAATTAAAGGTGGTGGTGGGCGTTGTTTTTGTTTTACTTCTTCCAATATTTGGTCCCCAAAATAATGACACAAATCTTCTGCTCCTGTCTCTTTCTAAACAGTATCAGGAAATCAACTTAGCAACGGGGAGGAAGAGGAGGAAGAACCGAAAGCCCCATTTTATTTATTTTTATTTTTATTTTTTCCATTTCCATTTTTGGGTTAGAAGATCAGAAACGCATGGGATTGCTTATTTTTGGCCACTGCTCGAGGACAAACAAGCATCAGTTTTTATTTGCCAAAAACAAGAAAAGCATCACTTTTTTAAATCATTTTTAAGATTAGGCATGCATGCATGCGAGAAGGGGTCCTTGTTTGGCTGCTGGGAAACTGAGAAATGTGAAACCCATTCCAACACCATTCCAACACCAGAAAGGGAAAGAAGTGCTTACAGAATAGATCAGTGGAAGAGAATGACAGAGACAATGCTTGTTTGGAACTCTTCTTATCTACACAGAATCCCATATACAAAAACAAAATACAATGCTAAAAAAAAGAAAAAAAAAAGAGTAATTTTACGTTAAACATTTTTTATATAATTTTCACACTAAAATAATCACATGATAAAATATGTGTGATCTTATATTATTATTTAATTAAAATATTACTCAAAAAGGATCATATATATTCTGTTAAGTTACCTTTTTGATACGAAAGATATATATTTAGTATTACTTGAAAAATATATATATATATTTAACTGTTCAAAAACCATAAAAACAGAAGAACAGAAGATAAGAGACACATAGATCTTCCCCTTTCTCCTTATTTACAGCTTTATTCACAGAATCAGAGGGATCGGAAGAACAACCAGAACCAATCGAACGGGTAGGATCGGATTTCAACCCGTGTCCACAAGTTCAGAGACCCACCCGACGTCCGGACCCAAGGAGCCCGAGCTGACTCGGTGCACAGGGTCGTCTTCTTCGCAAAAAGTCGTGTCCCGAACAAGGTCCAGTCGACCGAATCCGGACTGGGACGGGGCCCGAATAATAGAGCAGCCGGTGGACCCGTACCTGGAAACTCCCCGCGTTTCCCCGATGTGCACACCCTGCATAGACGCCACGAGCTCACTCACCGACGGCGACCTCGGCGGCGAACTCTGATGGGAGAGGATCCGGAGCTGATCCGGCGTGTGCGCGAAGAAACAGACTCGACGGCGGCAATCGTTGCCGTCCTTGCACGGCTGAGTCCGGTAGCGATCCGGGTGAAGCCAGATCTCGAACACGCCGTGCGCGAGCTCGCACGCGTCTCCTTTCCGGCAACCTCCCCGCCGGAACTCGGGGCACGCCGCGCCGGAGTAACGGACCCTCCGCGGATCCCTCCGGCGAGCCTTCTCTCCGGGATGCGCGTACGGGCACTCCGTCCAGTCGTGTGACCTCCCCCGGGAGCACGGCCGGACCTTAAACTCGAACATCCGGAACTCGTCGCCGGAGAACGAGTCCACCGAGTCGGTTCCATCGAACTCGCTCGGCGGGATGTAAAGCTGAAGCGCTGTCAGGGCCTCGCGGAGGAGGAAGGAGGAGTACTCGCCGTCGCCATTAGAGTTGACTGAGGCGCTACCGCGGAGAAGCGCGGGTGATAGTACGGCCGTCGGACCTTCGAGGGGGTCCCACGTCGGGACGTGGACTGTTGGATTGGACCGAGCCGGTTCTCCGATCAACATCTCGACGGTTAATTTATTCGTGCGCTTTCCTTCCTCTTTTTTTTTTTTTTTTTTCCCCCACTTTCTTTTTGCTTCCGTTATTCATACGTGAAGCCGCTTCCCTCCATTATAAAGCAAGCGCCCCCTGACCCTGGTCAGGTTAACCCGAGAACCACCTAGTTAACCATGGTTCGACTGAAAAATCTACGAGCTCCACTGGCGTTACGAGGCCGTTACCCTTTCGTCTGACGGCCTTTCAGGAACCGTTAGCACAGCATGTACCGTCACTAGTGGAAAAATTTTTTTTGATAAAGCGCCGTCACCCGATCAAATTAGAGCAATATTATATGTATATTTTTTACACAATCTTCACATTAATAGTGACCATATGACAGAATATGTGTGATTCTATGTTATTATTTGACCAAAATATCATTAAAAAAATCATACATATTCTACTATGTCACCTTTTCAGTATGAAGAATGTGCATGTAATATTACTCATTAAATTATGTGTCAATAATAATTTAATATATTGTAAGGCTGATCTGGACCTCATTAAAAATAGTTATAAGTGTAATAACTAATTATACGTTTAACTAATTGCTATTAAACAAAACTTTTACACCGTGTTATGATCCTATACCGAGTAAATTTTTTCCCCATCACCTGGATCGTGAGAGAGTTGCAGTTACATCCATTCAAGTTCCATTCATCCATTTCTTAAGGAACCAGCTAAAGAACATGTAATTAGTGTTATGGTTTCTACAGAAAGAGGAAAAGAAGGTTTTCTCCGAGAGACAGACGAGTAACTCTGAGGGTCCACTGCCCACACCATGCAACGAAATTCGAACCTTTTGAAATCACATTTGTAAGAAAAGTTTGCCGCATGTAAACTTGTGCGCAGTAGTAGTAGTAGTAATGGCTCGTGCTAAAACTCCTGTCCCAGATCTTTGGAACGCACAACCCGGCAAGGGCGGCCGCCCCGTGCGACGGTAACGAGCCGGTGAAATCTCGAAACCCCATGGTGGTCACATGACGGTCTTCGGTCCGGTACGGTCAAGAGCTCGCACGTGTCTGGCGGCACTTTCCGGCAGCCGGCGACAAGTGCTGGTCGCCCCGCCGGAGAGCGAAACGCGCGGCGGCTCTAGGATAGGGTTGGGTGGTTCTCCACCTCTCTCTTTTCGTTATCTCGAGATCCCCGTGCTTTTGGCTTCGCCTTTTTGTTTTTCTCCCCACTTCCTCTGTGCGTCCTTGCTTTTCTTTCACCCAAACTTGGAGCTTATCCACGAGGAGAGAGCGACAGAGGTTTCTGTATTTTTGCTGCCAAAACTTCCAAGTGTATAAAAATCAGTGTACAACTTGACACTTACATACTTAATGTGTATTTCACTGCTTTGATCACTAAGTCTCAACTGAGACTTGTGCAATAGTTTTATCGAAAGATTAACTTAAAACTTTATTTTAAATTATGTATTTCACATTTTCATGTATAGTTTTTTTTTTTTTTTTCCCTTTGCCTGGGTGGGAGAATTCTTCCCTCATATTAATTTCTTTATCCCCAGACGAGGACTCAGTGAGCTTCAGGTGGGACATAAGGGACAGGAACAGATCTGGGGAACATTGCGGAGTTGTTTGTAGCAGCAAGGTTTCCATAACATGCAATTGGTACTTTACCATTTATATTGGAAATATAATTAATTTGAAAAGTGGGTGTTGCCTTCAATAATGCCTTCCAAGCCAATGAATCCTTAAAATTAGAACGTGGGGCTGTTGTTATAGACCCTGCAGTTTCACCAAACATATGAAAATGGGCCACATCCTTTCAACCCACTCTTCTTTTACTTTTGTAAAAGGGGATGCCTTGGGCTTAGGAAGAAAGGGTCTATCCAAGCAACACCCACTAGAGAGGTATAGAGAGATGCCACCTTAGAAGCGAGGGGGGTTTACAATTGTCTTCTTTTTTTTATAATATGATAAACTTATTCATTCGAAAAAAAAAGAAGAAGGTGATTTCGAACAAATCTCACTACTAATGTGAATGGCGTGATAAATAAGATTTACCGGTGTTTATGGGGTCCACTCCCTCATGTGAGTGGTGGGATTAGTTTGAGATACATTTTTTCGAAAAGAATAGTATTACTCTTTATATTATGTCCATTACCTAAATGAACCAATTTTAACATGTCGCAATAATATTTATATCTACACCTTAAATTGAGGCACTTGAGAAGAACAAGGTAGCACTTTAAGATCCATAGTACTATAAGCACAAAATATTTATAGAAATTCTGGGGCGATAGAAGTGTATAAAGGCACAATATAACATAAATTCTCAAAATATCTCTCCTGTGCTCTCATAAGTATGTCGCCTCATTAAATTTGTAAACATCGAATCAAATTCAGGATTAGAGTTGAAATATAACGAGAAAATGGATTACCATTGCAGAAGAACAAAATAGGTGGTTTTTTTTTCAAGGAGAAAACGTAAGACAAAACTGGCTCAGTTTTCGGCAAATTCTTGGTGCCCAAGCGACTTCTTTATGGCCTTTGATCTCTCTGGGAATCAATGCGATGCATTATAAAATAAAAAAAGCCCAAACAAACGGATTTTTTTTTCTTTTCTTAGACTGAGCACAGCAAATTAAAATATGGCGAAACAGAACCTTTGACCCGAAATTTAAGCCGAATTTATGTTTAGCCCCACACAGCACACGATCAAACAATTCCATGGAGCAGCGCACGTGTTTTATTTTAAGGTGGTAATTAAACAGGTTAGGAGATTATAAATAAATAAAATAAAAATCACTTACGGATACAAATTAGTTAAAATTATTTTATGGATGAATTAGCGGGTTTAAAACTAACTGAGTTTGATTAAATGATAGATAGACTAAAATGAGTTTGATGATAATTATTTTTTAAGTCAATTAGCGGGTCACACGTACCCACCTTGCTAGCACTATGACACCCCATTCAATGTTATTCCTAAAAATTTGAATTTTTTTCCTCTAAATATAAATATTTTTAAAAAGTTGTTCCAATTTATAACTTCTAAAATTTTCTCAAATTATTAGATTTTTGAAGTTTGATTTTTTTTTTTAACGCTTTAAACCCATTTGATTTGTGGAGAGTTATTCTCTCATTATTTATATTGTATTTTTATGAAATATGATTTTATCTTACGAACTAAAAAAAATATCCTTACCCCCTCCAAAAAGAAAAAAAGGAAAAAAAAATGCACAGCCCAAATACTAATGCTCGCCACCCAATTGTTTCATATAATATTTAAGCTAGTAGTGTATAAAAAATTATCTCATATTATATTTAAAATAGTAGCGAATTAATAATGAATAAAATAATGTTATACATATAAAAAAATTTATAGTAAAATTACAAAAATTTATGTTAAAATTTTATGAGATTTTAAGTTATTATTTAATAAAACACTCTCTACTAAATTTTTATCACATAAACTATTTATAATTTTATTATAAAATCCTTTATATACATAAAATTATTGTAACAACACCCTCCTAAAAAAACAAAAAAAAAAAAGAAAAAAGAAAAAGAACGACCCCTCGTTTCTCGTGTGAGATACGCAGTACTTATTCCAGCGCACGCTTTATGTATTCCATTGACTTGCGTCAATGCAAGCCCAAGGAACACCTTTACGACGTCGTATCAGTCCCTACTTGTCCGCTGGAGCCTCCCCGACGGAAATAAAATATTACTGCGCTTGTAATCCACGCTCCAAGCAACGGGGCGTCGTAATAACGCCCCCCCCACCACACGCCTTGACAAATCCCGGGAAGGCCGGCTCAGGCCTGCAGCAACGCGTCTATTTTTTATTGGCAACTCTGACATGAAATTGATTTTTTATCCAATAGTTTCTGGAGTACACCTGAGCTCCTGCACCGTAGCTGCACTGGATCGGAATCACTTCTTTGTTATGGTTAAAACCTTTAGCATGGCTCTCTCTCTCTCCCCTTCCCCTCTTTCTCTCTCTCTCGTTCCGTTCCTTCCATGCGAAGAAAGATTCCGCGAAGATTCCGAACTCCATCTCTGTGGTTCTCGATCCATTTCTAGGGTTTCTCCTGCACGAAGCCCTAGCCCAGCGCAAGATAATCTCTACCATCCTATGTTGTTCTGATACATCTGAATAAATACATACTGGACGCGCGAGCGATTCCACCGAGGTCGTTTTCAATGGTGATTTTGGGCGTTTTTGACCCTTGATGCAGTTAATTTCATACCCTAATCAGTCGTGTCATGACTTGCTTCCTCAGTGAATGGCGGGACCGAGCCCTCAATCCTGTTGCTTGATGTTCTTATGCTTCTTCATAATCGGGATTGTTTTTGCTTCTGGTTCGGACGATGATTCATTCAACACGGAGTTCGATTTGAATCTCTTCCACCAGGATTACTCCCCGCCGGCGCCTCCGCCGCCGCCGCCGCTTCCTCCCTCCGTCTCTTGCGAGCGTGATCTCAAGGGTGTCGGCTCCTTGGACACCACCTGCAAGCTGAATACCGAATTGGAGCTCCTCGATGATGTGTATATAGAAGGGAAGGGCAATTTTAACATACTTCCTGGGATTAATGTCTATTGTTTGGCTCTAGGTTGTTCAATTACTGTCAATATATCTGGCAATTTTAGTTTGGGCGAGAATGCGTCGATTGTGACAAGTTCTTTCGCTCTTGCTGCGCATAATGCGAGCTTCCTCAATGGTTCCACCGTGAATACTACGGCGCTGGCGGGTTCGCCTCCGTCCCAGACGAGTGGGACGCCGCAAGGGGTTGATGGTGCGGGCGGGGGGCATGGGGGAAGAGGAGCATGTTGTTTGACCGATAAAACGAAGCTTCCGGAGGATGTATGGGGTGGGGATGCATACTCGTGGTCCACTCTGCAGAGGCCATGGAGTTATGGTAGCAAGGGAGGGACAACCAGTAAGGAGGTGGACTATGGTGGAGGTGGGGGTGGGCGAGTTAAGTTTAACATATTAAAGTTTCTGGAGCTAGATGGGAGTGTTATGGCCGATGGGGGTGATGGGGGTACCAAGGGTGGTGGGGGTTCTGGTGGCAGCATCTTCATTAAGGCTCATAAGATGTAAGCCCTTTGCCTTTTGATTCCTTCCACATAAAAAGAAAAAGAAAAAAAGGAACGATAGTGTTGCTTCTGATATCCTTCTTGCTACCGACTGCGCTTTGCTGAGTTAATAGTTTCAGTTGTGTAGAGGTTGATTAATGTAATTCTTTATTTATATTTTGCCCTGTATAGTTAGTAGGTTATGTTTTTCCTATCTTTTTGCACAACATATAGAATGTTGTGGAATTCTTTGATAAAGATTGTGGGTTTCAAAAACTTAAGATTTTCTGTTCAAGTGGTGAATGAACACGCTATCAATGTTATGCTTTTTCAGAATCATGGTTCAAATTTTGTTGCCTGCATATGCTATCAATATTAGGTTTTATTATTCCCTAAGGGCATGTTTGTTACGCCAGATTGTCAAAAAGCTTTAGTTGTTGAGCCCACAATTTTGACAGGTTCCGATTGGGCATAATTAAAGGGGAACGTTAAGGATTATATGCGACTTGACAAGTTTACGGCCTAAGCTTTTGTATCAAGTGGCGATTTAATGATTACTTAAAAGAATTTTATGCCTAAAGTAACTTCTAGTAAAAAACTGCATTTGTATGAGTTGATTTTGATATTCAAGAGTTTATCGTCAATAAAAGTTTAGACTCTTAATTTGTTTCTCCATTGAGATAGATCATTTTTGGTCCATACATGAATCGCTCAACTTTGAGTTGAAGGGAGCATGCAAGCAATGTGTGATTTTACTGCTGGCCAATGCCTCATTGATAGATCAGATGATAGATTCAAACACCCTTTCTAGTTTACGATCTTTTGCAGCAGTGTTTTTGGCCTGCCTATCCTATCAAATGTTTCTATGATGGTTATTTGGATATTCATAGCAAGTGCTTGCAATGATTTGCAAGTCAACACTTTGATTTTACTGTTTATGCAGTTTAAAGAGGTGGTTGCTCTTTCAGTGTGCTTCAATGTATGGATGATATATTTCTCTAAAGGGTGAGAACGAGCTTGTGGTTGTGACAGAAATAAGGAGTTCTTTGTTTTGTTAGAGTGATAGCGTAATGATTGTGATTTTATCTCACATGTATCTGGACTTATGATTATTGGGGAAATATATTAATAAAGACAGTAAAATACTGAACCCGGTTTAGTTTTATATATGATTTCAAAATTTTACTTACTGCACAACTTTTTATTTTTATTTTTTATGAGCTGTGAAAATTAATTTCATTGCAAGGGCACCAAGGGGGCACCGACCTGATTACAAAAATAACAGGGTAACAATTCAACTTTAACTCAGAATAGTTACCAATATCCACATGTTGTAGCAAACAGACCTATCCCTTAAATTGTGCATCCCTTTCTTTTACTATGCAACTAACACAAACTTTTGATGTAGTTTCTTTTAAATGTATTTTTAATTTGTGACGTGCAGGACTGGAAGTGGGAGGATAAGTGCTTGTGGAGGTAACGGTTTTGCTGGTGGTGGAGGAGGAAGAGTGTCTGTTGATGTTTACAGTAGGCATGATGAGCCAGAAATATCTGTTTATGGTATGATCATTATGGGCTTCTGCTAGGCTGGAGTTGTGTCAGATTATTTTTGGTCATATAATTTTTAGGATTTTTTTGGTCTTGATTACTCCTATGTTAGAGAATTTTTTTGAAAGGAGTTTTTCTGTTGCTTAAACTTTAATGAAAGAAAGAAAATTGGATGATTGTAGTTTCTCATAAACAGTCTACTCTTTTTATTGATATATATTCAAATCCTACTAGGGGGAAAAAGGGTTAAAGGTTATGTTTTTGAGAGCCTTTCTCGCACTGGCAGTACAATTTTGTGCTGCTTGTGTTGTTCCTTTGTGCTTGATTTGAGCAATTCTTTGTAGTTTTTGCAAATAATCTGCAGCTGCAAACTTTGTTATCATTGTGCAGGAGGAAGTAGCTTAGGCTGTATGGAAAACTCAGGTGCTGCTGGGACATTTTATGATGCTGTTCCTCGAAGCCTTATTGTTAGCAATCACAATAGGTCTACAGATACAGACACACTTCTTCTAGAGTTCAATAATCAGCCACTCTGGACAAATGTCTATGTCCGAAATCGGGCCAAGGCTACTGTGCCCTTGCTTTGGAGTCGCGTCCAGGTCAGAGAAATTCAACTTCTTAAAATTCAGAAAATTTACTCTCTCTCGCTCTCTATGGCCACTGATTCAGTTCCCTACATTACATGGAATTTTCTGTCTGCTAGTCTTTTTGATGAGGTCAGAAGTCTTCCAGCAATTTACCTCATTGATTTTCCTTTATTGATGAGGTTTGGCCACATCATGTGTGTTGTAGAGACATAATAAGATCAATTTCCTTGCTGAAAAAAGTACCTCAGAATTGTGTCTGTGTGTGCATTGGGGCCGGATTGGCCCTGAATTGCTCGTTCAAGATTGGCGGCTTGTGTATTCTGTTTTTTTTTTTTTTTTTTCCTGTGTGAGCACGCTTCCATAAAGCTGTATCCTTGCCGAAACTTCCATTCGTCTGATACTATTTTTTAATGGCCAGTCTTCATTATGCTCATCTTTTTTAGATGCTCATTCCGTCAAATTAGATCTATTCCTTTATTGTTTGAAGTGTCTTTACTGCATAATTTAATGCTCTTTCATTTTTCACTAAATGCTGCTGATACAAAATACCAACCTGGATTGCTGCATTGGATAATTTATTCATCTATCTTCCAAATTTCTATTTATGAGATGCATAGTGTGGATGAACTGAGCTGATGTTCCTTCTCTTGTGATTTTGTTGTTGTTCTTTTTCTTCTTATTTTTTACCTATCTTTGGATCTAATTCTCCGAGTAGTTTGTGAGTTGGTTTCCGATGTCGCATAGATGGTTACTTTTTTTAGCTTAGCTAGTTTATTTTATTTTATTTTATTTGTTTTGTGAAGAGTGGTATGATTTATTCTTTATTTTAGAGTTTGTTTGCTTCTGAGGATTTGTTTGAATTGTTTTTTCTTGATTTATTTTGTAGGTCCAAGGACAAATCAAGTTATCCTGTGGCGGAGTTTTAAGCTTTGGCCTAGCCCATTATGCTTTATCGGAGTTTGAATTACTAGCAGAAGAACTATTAATGAGTGACTCTGTGATCAAGGTAAGTTAGGTCCTTATTTGTCTGGCTTCATGGCTGGGTATGCATGTTACATGTGGTCCCCCCTCCCCCCCCCCCCCCCCCCCCCCCTTCAAAAAAAAAAAAATGCTGTTAAAATATTGGGAGATTCTAATGTAGATTGTGTCTTACTTATATGTGTAATGCATATACTTTCCTTATGTGATGATTCGACTTACACTGAATCATAGTATAAAAAAGAATTAGAGGATGAGGGGGATGGAGGTTAATGCTTAGTGTTTTGCTTGTTTTAACATAATTATTTATTGTGCACTTATTATGTGAAACTGGGTTTGACAAATTTCAGGTATATGGGGCTCTGCGTATGTCAGTAAAGATGTTCTTAATGTGGAATTCGAAGATGCTGATAGATGGCGGTGGAGATGAAACTGTTGCTACATCTTTGCTTGAGGCTAGCAATTTGGTTGTTCTGAAGGTATTTTGTCAACAATGTATTTCCTATTTTCTACAGCAGGTTATCTATATGGCTAAAAGTGTGATATTGGTTTACCATTTCTTTCGCCCTATCAGGAATCATCTGTCATTCATTCTAATGCCAATCTCGGTGTGCATGGACAAGGTTTATTGAATTTATCAGGACCTGGAGATAGGATCGAAGCACAGCGTCTGGTTCTCTCATTGTTCTATAGTATATATGTGAGTTGTTGTATTACTGTGACTTGTTCTCTCATTTGTCTATTGGCTTTCTGCTCCGTTATATCTATTGATGATGTTGAGCGACCCACATCATGTCCGAACCATGCTTGATGTAGTTTGGACTAGTTACTGTAGTGATTGATATATCTGTTGAGTCGCCCTACTCATTGCCAATGGTTTTGAGATGGAAACTTGATAAGTGATATGTTATATGCCATAGAATCGAAGCAGGTCTTTATCACTAGTATGTTGACTAATAATAGAATTCTCCCTCTTTTTTGCCTTACATGAAGGTCGGTCCTGGATCTGTTTTGCGTGGTCCCTTAGAAAATGCAACAACTGATGCTGTGTAAGTTTATATCTGGCTCATTGTTTTTCTGTTGATTTATAAACAAGCTGTATCTTAGCTTCTTCTTTTTTTCTTTCTGCATTGCTTTATTCATTTTGCTTATTAGTATAGCTTGATGTACGGTAGGACACCTAAGGCTTTATTGTGAACTTGAGGATTGTCCTATTGAGCTTCTTCACCCCCCTGAAGATTGTAACGTCAACTCTTCACTATCGTTCACTCTTCAGGTACGTTACGAGAGGACTGGAGATTTACAGATTTAGGTTAACTTCTTAAATATTATATTCCGCTACTTTTTCCAGATCTGCCGTGTCGAAGATATTGCTGTTGAAGGCCTTGTGAAGGGATCAGTTGTTCACTTTCACAGGGCAAGAACTATAAGTGTCCAGCCCTCTGGAATAATTAGCACATCTGGGATGGGTATGCCTTATTTATTTGTTTTTTAGTTTAAAAATTATCTACTACCATGAACAAGTGACAGAGTCTTCCTTCTTAACCTACCCATCCTTTCTTTGTAAACCTGCAACATGTTTAGATGTTCTGAAAACTTGAAAATAGTTGTTCTTCAGACTCTGACATTAAGTGGGGGCTTGCAGTGGACCAACCTTCTCTGGGGAAACTTCTAATATCTTGAATGAGAGCAAAATTATTATTCTTGTGATTTATTTATTTATTTTTTCTTTTTACGTTGGAGTTATAGTTAAGTGTTCATACAGGCTGTATAGGTGGGATTGGTAAGGGGGAGGTTCTAAGCAATGGCCTTGGCAGTGGTGCTGGACATGGTGGTAAAGGTGGAGCTGGATGTTTGAATGGCAGCTGCATTCAGGGTGGTTCTTTTTATGGAGATGCTGATTTGCCTTGTGAACTTGGTAGTGGGAGTGGCAATGATAGCTCTTTTAGTTCTACTGCAGGTGGTGGCATCATAGGTGAGCTCATGGATTTGGTCATGTATATATACGTCTACTTTTTTTTGTTATGTTTTGAAATAGGTAATTTTAGGATTAATATGAAGTCAATGAGTTTTGGAACTGCAGAACTGACATGTAAACCACTTCTGCAGATGAAGACATTTTTGTTTTCCTCTTCTTTAATTCTGAAATTATTTGTCTCGTTTTCAGCTTAAATTTTACATGGTAAAAAAATTAGATATATGCACACGCTAGACTTCCATTTTTCTCTGTGTCTGAGTTTTCCATGAATATGTCATGTTCTTTAATTCTTAGTCTCACAATTCACAGGCTTAGTTTGCTGTTTTATTTTGAGAATTCAATTATGCATGCTTTAAACTATGCTGGGGGCTTGTGGTGACTTCTTGTTTTTTGTTTTCCGGTATGTTGTCTTTTTCTGTGCAGTAATGGGGTCCTTAGCTCATCCATTGTCAAGCTTGTCCATTGAAGGTTCACTAAGAGCTGATGGAGAAACTTCTGGAGAGAATATCAGGAAGAAACATGGTTCAAATGGGGGTACTGGTGGTGGATCAGGTGGAACTGTTCTTCTATTTTTGCAGACATTGGCTCTTGGAGAATCTGCCATACTCTCAAGTGCTGGAGGACATGGTAGTCCACACGGCGGTGGAGGGGGAGGGGGTGGGAGGATTCACTTCCACTGGTCAAACATTCCCACTGGGGATGTATATCAGCCCATAGCTAATGTGAAAGGAAACATCCAGATGGGGTTCGTATATAGTTTTTTTTTTTTTTTTAAATAAGAATATAATCAGGAGATCTAGTTATGTTTATTAGTTTTCAGTAATTTGATGAACCTTATTTTAAACTACAAAAGCATTCATTGGGGAAAAAAAATTGTTCTGGAGTTTACCTAGTCTCCAGTGCTAGTTGGCCAAGCATGGGCTCGACATCCAGACGTACACGTTCCTAATAAAGTATCGTTGGTACCATTTTTTTTTTTTTGGTAAATAAGTATCTTTGGTAATTTGAAGTCTGTTAAAAACCACAAACCAATGCTATGTGTAGCATTTCTGATTTGGGGTTGCTAAAAGTTTATTTGGTGCATAACAAATTGACTGCAGCTGGCTAAAGTGGCACCTTATTTATTCATTATACCATAGGCTGGTGACTCGAATTGGTGTGATGTTTTGTGTGCTGTCATAGATTGCTAATTCACGGATAGGGACTCTTGTCCATAATTCTGTTAATTCTTCTCACCCCAGAAAGGAGAAGGTTCTGTTTTATCTGTTGCTATCTCTTTAGTTTTTTTCTTTCCTTTGTTACAGGTATTTAAAGTTCATTAAGAGGCACCATGGCGGCAAACTCCAAAACATAGAAATTAAGATAGTATGTCTACTAGGTCCCCTTCTCTCTTTTTTGGCCTGAGTACTTGCATCTCTTTGCAAGTGGTTGTGGATCCACTCAGCAAAGCAGTGTCTAAAACAGTTCCATTCCAGAATATATGGATACATAGTTTACATTATATTTTATGCATGCATGTCATGCAATGGGTCTTTTTGCTTTTATATTATGTTTTTTATTAATTAGAATTATCAACTATACTGCCTTTATGGATGTTGGTATAAGCACCTGCTAGAACTATTTTGAGGCAAGGACTGATTTATAGAATGAACTTGATACGTTATGGATGTTGAGGATGATTAAAATATGTAAATGTTGTTTTTACATATATTCCTACTTGGTCTACAACTAGGTTAGCATGTACAATGTACCTAGGAGCATCTTGTGGTTTGGGAGTCTTATTTCCTAAAGAAATAGGATGTTGACATTCAATGCTTTGCCATATGAAATTTATTTCCTTTTAATATAATATCGATCAATTTTGTGTATATTGGTGGCATTTATTGGTATGAGCAATTGTCTAGTGAACCCTTGGCGCTGAGCAAGATCCAAGGGTTCAAATATTTGTGACTGCTATGCTGGTTTCGTGTGTATTTACCAATTTAATAATATAGGTATATTGGTGGCATTTTGTGCGCATTCATGCTCAATTTTTTGTTTACACTTGTGATAGCTGTTGGATGTTGCTTTTATTCTTTTCAGGGGAGGCTTGGGTAGAGAAGAAGGTGGTGCTGGTGGAAATGGAACTGTGACTGGAAAAGCATGTCCAAGAGGGCTGTATGGGGTATTCTGTGAGGTAGGTTATAAATTTTTTTAAGAGGTCCCTTCTTCGAGCTTGTGCATATGCAATTTACATTATCCGTTTTATGCTTTCCAACTTTTCTAGGTTAAGTGTGTCCTGCTGTTGAGGAGAATGAGTTGCTCCCTGAAGCCTATAATCATGTCTAAATTAAAATCTTTCCGACTTCATGTACTTACATGCATGAAGACTACGCGCTATTCACTATATTGCATATAGATGAGGAATTCATAAAAAAAATAAAAAATAAAAATAAAAAAAAAATGATGTAAAATGAAGTTGGCAAAGCCGCACATTTTCCTGGTTCTATGCACAAGTGGTTTGAGGAGATATGTTAATACAGCTGCTTCTAGAACTACTTATTTATTTACTTAAGCTGTAAGATTATCTCTACAGGAATGTCCACCTGGCACTTATAAGAATGTCACGGGATCCGAAAGAGCCCTCTGTCATTATTGCCCAGCTCATGAGCTTCCCCACCGTGCCATTTATATTGCCGTTCGAGGTACTTTTCTACATGCGCTTCTCAAAATGTTGTCTGTGAGGATTTATATTTTCTATGCATCTGCTTAGAAATAATGCTGCCTTCGCATTTTCTTCTCCTCCTGAGGGGGGTTGCTTTACAGTAGTCCTGCTGCTTTGTGTTTTAAAAATGCTACTGCTCTTTTATCTTTTTGCAAGCTCTACTCCTTCTGCTAGTCCTTATGTCTTGAGCATGTCCGTCCTTTTTTCTGTGCTATGAAGAAGTCCTTGCAGGCTGCTTATAGGTTGTTAGTATCTAAACTGGTTGTCATGGTGAACGTCTTCATAAATTTAGTAAACTAATTTAAATTGTCGTGTGTTCTCTATGACAGGTGGAATTGCTGAAACTCCTTGTCCTTACAAATGCATTTCAGACAGATATCATATGCCACACTGTTACACAGCTCTTGAAGAGCTGATGTATACATTTGGTGGGCCTTGGTTATTTGGTATTCTTCTCCTTGGCCTCCTGATCTTATTAGCTCTGGTGCTTAGTGTAGCACGAATAAAATTCGTCGGGATTGATGAGTTGCCAGGCCCTGCTCCCACTCAACATGGCTCTCAAATAGATCACTCCTTTCCTTTTCTGGAGTCACTGAATGAGGTTCTTTCCCAAATTTTTCTGCATTTGAAATACTTAAACAGCATGCTGGTTTTGTGTGATAGGCTCATTATTAACTGTACTTGCTGCCTTTCTCCTTTTGTAACTGTAGAGGTTGATAATATGGCATCTGATTTTTAGGTTCTGGAAACAAACAGAGTCGAGGAGTCCCAGAGTCATGTGCATAGGATGTACTTTATGGGTCCTAATACTTTTAGTGAGCCTTGGCATCTTCCTCACACTCCCCCAGAACAAGTGAAGGAGATTGTGTAAGCTTTTTTTTTTTTGTTCGAGTTGCTTTCCTAGTTCTAATGCATGATCTTTACTTGTGACTTATGGTTTTCAATAATTTTTCTTATCCTACTGGCAGATACGAGGGTGCATTCAATAGATTTGTCGATGAGATTAATGCTATAGCTTCTTATCAATGGTGGGAAGGATCGATATATAGTATCCTATCTATAATTTCATATCCTATTGCGTGGTCCTGGCAACAATGGCGACGAAGAATGAAATTACAACGACTCCGTGAATTTGTTAGATCCGAGTATGATCACGCTTGTTTACGTTCTTGCCGTTCTCGTGCTCTTTATGAAGGTCTTAAGGTTTGTTTTTCAGAAGTTTTGCTCGGTCTGTTGTCTAAAAATACAAATTTAATTTAATGCTTAATTGAATGTGCCTAGTATATATCTGCCATCACCATTATTTCCTGGCTGCTTACCATTTTCCCTCGTTCTTGTTATTGATACCATTTCAAACTCCAGGAAGCTTTGGTGAGTCTGCCTGTCCATCACTTCATTCACTTGCATTTGGATTAGATGAATCAAATTTGGCTACTATGCTTTTGCACATTATAAGTTCATAACATGATCTTGAATGCAAGGACTGGTGTGACATTATTTTTATGTTTTTCCCATTTTTCTGTTATTTGCTTTGTCGGGAAGCTGATATATATTCTCTTATGCTGAAGTATATTCCTGTATTCTTGTAGGTTGCAGCGACCTCTGATCTAATGCTAGCGTTTGTTGATTTCTTTCTTGGTGGTGATGAGAAGAGAAGCGATCTCCCTCCTCGCCTTCTTGAGAGATATCCCATCCCTTTACTTTTTGGAGGTGACGGAAGCTATATGGCCCCTTTCTCCCTACACAGCGATAATATCCTTACTAGCCTCATGAGTCAGGTTTTTGTTACTTGCTGATTGCAAATTTGGGTTGTGATGCGATAGACAGGGTGGGGAGGCTAATAAACATCTTAGTTTTGTAATTTCTCTCATGGGATGTCTGTTGATTGTTGCACCTTTATTAATTTTTCAGTCAGTCCCTGCTACAACTTGGTATCGATTGGTTGCTGGTTTGAATGCCCATTTGCGTTTAGTTCGCCGGGGACGTTTAAGAGTGACATTTCGACCTGTGCTCAGATGGCTTGAAACTCATGCCAATCCTGCCTTGAGGATCCATGGTGTAAGAATTGAGCTTGCATGGTTTCAGGCTACTGCATGCGGCTATTGCCAATATGGACTTTTAGTATGTGCTGTTGAGGAAGAAACTGAGCCTACATCCATTGGAAGTGTTGATGCAGCAGTACACAATCAGCAGCAGCCTCGGTAATGGTTGTATTATGTCTTCAGTAGACCTCGTGCATTTGGGGTTCTGGCTTTATTTCTCATATTTAATTCATGACCCCCCAACCCTAAGTAAAGCAAGTAGTCTTGTGTCCCAAAGTCTGCCATGTATTAATCCATGTCATTCTCGGTTTCTTTCATGTCTATCATACTAAGCTTCTCAATTGTTGCAAGTTTTCTGTTGTAGGAGTTCATCTTGACCTATTGTAGTATCTATCCTTCCATCTGTGTTGAGATAAATGCAATAGAAAATATGCAAGTTATGTATTCTAAGTCCTCAGAATGAATGTGTTGATAAATACATGTGGGCTGCTAAAGTTTATATGAATAAGTGAGAACAGATAATGGTAGATTCAACAAAAATAACTACTGGCAATGTTATCCACATATTTGGTGCTAGATATGAATTTTGATTTTCCTCTTCCCCGTAATTTGTGGCTTTACAGTGGGAACAGCATTGTTAGGGACAATCTATCCAGTCATGTCCGAGAAGAGACAGTCTTCAGCCGGTCCCAGAGAAGCAATGGAAACCCTGTGATGCGGAAGAAGGCCTATGGAGGAGTCTTAGATACTAACAGCTTACGAAGACTTAAAGAGAAGAGGGATTTTTTTTACCTCATCTCGTTTGTTGTACACAACACGAAACCTGTTGGCCACCAGGTACCTCTCACGATATTGGACGTCTCACACTAAACTTTCCTTCTGGGGTACAAAATTTAGGTTGGCCTTGTTCCCATTTCTCCCTTTTTGTCTCTCCAACATATTTGTTGTTTATTGCAGGATCTTGTTGGTTTGGTCATCTCGATACTACTCCTAGGAGATTTTAGCTTAGTGTTGCTTACCTTGCTCCAGTTATATTCAATTTCATTGGCGGACGTCTTTCTTGTTTTGTTCGTTCTACCTCTTGGCATTTTGCTTCCATTCCCTGCTGGAATCAATGCTTTGTTCAGTCATGGACCTAGGCGTTCTGCAGGCCTTGCAAGGGTCTATGCTTTGTGGAACGTTACGTCCTTAATTAATGTTGTAAGTTGCTGACTATTAATCTTTAGCCCCATATATATAGCTTTAGTGTGTTGAATCCCTGGTAATTTTTCCCCCGAGTGTTATTTCAGGTGGTGGCATTTATTTGTGGATATGTTCACTACAATGCCCAGTCGTCATCTAACAAGAAGCTTCCAAACTTTCAGAAATGGAACTTCAGCTTGTAAGCCCATGCATGCAACTGTCATTTTTTTTTTTTTTTTTTTTGGTTTTCTGTTTTGATATGTTGTCGTAATTTTACATTCTTGATCTGGTGCAGGGATGAAGGTGAATGGTGGATTTTCCCCACTGGTTTGGTCTTTTTTAAATTTATCCAATCCCATCTCATCAATTGGCATGTTGCGAATCTTGAGATTCACGATCGGTCATTGTATAGTAATGACTTCGAGCTCTTTTGGCAGTCGTGATATTTACCGACTAGACCATGATAATTAACGTGTTTTTTTGGGTTAATTATTTTGTGCCCCCTTTTTGTATGGAATGCGAGCATAGGTAGGTGAGTGATACAGGAGCAGAAAAGGAAGCAAAAATGATATAGAAAAATAGTGTGAAGGTCATTCATTCATGTAATTCCCTTTTGAACAATGTGCAGCCAGAGTTTCTCCAATGTAAATATCAAGCCGGGTACCATTCCCGTGGTTTAAAGTAAATTTGTATCATTTCTCCCTTCTTAGTCGCTGTAACCTTGGGCTCACATGTTCATCTACATGCTTCCTTCTCTTGTGGGGATGAATGCAATTGGATTCAGGTTCTATCTATTTCTGACAAATCTGATTCCATCTCATTGGACAAAGATTTGTCATTACAAAGATGAGACTTGATATGGAATGGTTTCCGGATCAGGATGTTCGTTTATGATATCGAAGTTACTTTAAATTGATCGCTGCAAAGCAGAGCAAGCATGTTTTGAATTGATAATGGTCTTAAGAATGTCTGATCAAATGCTTGCAAGAAGCCATTTCGAGTCATGAGGGGAATGTCCGTCTTCTCGATGACCAGATGGAAGCAGGTGGCTTATGGTTCAGCGAGACGCTAAAAAAAAAATAACACCGAAATTGGTTTTCTATGAAAAGCCTTGATTTTGAAGTTCTATCATTCACCTTAGAAGTATCCAATGATAGCATGACGTGCTATTTCAATCGTATGGACTGACTGCAATAATATGATATGTGATTTCAATCCAATAGATTGAAAGAACGTAAAATAATATAAATATACATATTATTTTTGTACAGTTTGAAAATGCTTTTGGTTATCATTCAAAGGATAAGAAGTTTAGAAAAATATGAGAACCTCGGAAATTATTGGTTTATAAAAATATGAGAGTTCTGGAAATTATTGAATTTTACGTAAAAAAAAAAGTGAGAAGTTGTTTTATTTATTTCTCACCTTTCAATGTATGTGGTTGAAGCTTATAAATTTAAATTTTGAAAATGTGTAATATCATCATGGGACAAGCATCATTTTAGGGTTTTCGCTTTGTATTTGCTCAATTTACTTTATTCACCTTTCATATTAAAATATTAATGTGATGAAGAAAAAAAAATTTGTTATTTTGAGGGGCAGTTATGGTCGAGCAATAACAAAAGTACCACTTAAATTTAGGTTCTCACCAGACTTTTCTGATAAGAGGTGATTACTTATTTCAACCATGTTAAAATACTGTTATGGCTTAAAATTATTATCAACGGGGTCTTAAGAAAAGAAAAGAAAAAAGCAGTAATCAAAAAAAGAAAATAAAAAGAAAAAAGAATGAAATAAAAAAGTAATGCCAGAGGACGCTCCGAAGGCTTAAAAAAAGAGCCGAAATTTGAAAAAGCGTCCGTTTAGAGGGTGGCCCACGCATGCTTCCGTACAAATCCGCCCGTTGCGATTCATCTCCCCCCCCACCCCCCCCCCCTTTTTTCATTTGTCATTTTCTTGTTTTCAAATCACAAGGCGCCGATCGCTCTCCTCCGTCCTCCCTCTCTCTCTTTCTCTCTCTCTCTCTCCCTCTCCCTCTCTCTCTCCCCCCCTCTCTCCCCTACGGGTTCAAGCTTCTGTCTCATGTCGATTGCAGCGGAGGCCAAGCCAGAGGAGAAGGTTAGTGAAAGAAACCACTCACTTTACCGGTTGTTATTCTTTAGGGTTCTTGAACTTGATAATTTGACAATTTGCCTTCTTTCAACGTTGGTTCCTTGGTGCGAGATTTTTCTTGATTGACTCTTAGAGTTCCTGGTTTAGGGTTTCCGTGGACAATTTGGAAGAATCAGTTGTGTTTCTTTCTTATTTTTTTTGGGAATTCAATTTTGTGCTTTCAATCTTGTTTTCTGCGTAAACAAGAGTCTGAATAAACTAAATTTTAGGTTCTAGGACGAAGGAAATGATTCCCCATGACCGCTATATGATCTGCTTGTTGCTGATGAAACGTAAAAGAATAAAAGATAAATTGAAATTTCCTTTTCTTTTGTAATCTATCTAAATAGCTCGATTTGGATTATTTTGTTTGGCTGTTTGAATTTCTAAGAATTCTATCCCAAAAAGGAAAAATCGAAGGTTCGAAAACATCCTTTTGGATGCTGAATCCCCTATCCATATTTCATATGTCCAGAGCAATCTATACAGACTCCATGGTAAGTGGCCCTAAGACAGTGAAAAATAGTCATTGTCTTTTAGGGTTTAATGGTGGTTCCATTGTCATAGGTTCCTTCAGAGGTTACATCGGCTGAGAAGAAGAGGTGGGTTCTCAATGACTTTGACATTGGGAAACCTCTTGGACGTGGGAAGTTTGGCCACGTCTATTTGGCAAGGGAAAAGAGGGTGAGTCGTTATATCTTTTATTGAATTTTCTTTTGATTCTTTTATTGTGATTGCTGATTCAATTAATTCATTGAGATTCATTTATCCTTCTCCCCCTCTCCCATCCTGCCTTTGTTTTATGGCTTGAGCTTTGAGGAAGATGTAACATGATTTTGTGTGTTGATTCAACTTATGATTCTAATGACTCAACATTGCATGTGTTCAGCTGATTCAAGGTTTTTTTGCCCATGTTTCAAAAAAATCTAACTTTATTTTAGGTCATTTGACCAAGCAGGGTTCTGATGATTCACTATATTCCACAACTTTCTTGTTGATGTTATTTTATTTTATGTCCAATAACTTCTTTTGGCGCCCTTGTTCTTCCATCTCTGTTGCTTACATATGAACCCTTTCTTTACTTTATTTTCAAAACAGAGCAATCATATTGTGGCACTGAAGGTGCTTTTCAAGAGCCAGTTGAAACAGTCCCAAGTTGAGCATCAGCTACGACGGGAAGTTGAAATACAGAGTCATCTTCGACACCCCAATATATTGCGCCTTTATGGATATTTTTATGATCAAGTAAATCATGCTTAATCTCTTTGTGCTTGTTGAGTTATGAGAAAAAAAATATTTTCAATTTACCAAAAAAAAAACAATCTTTTCAATGGAAAATAGGAAGTCAAATTGACCTATTATTTCCATTTTAACTGTGTCATTGCAGAAACGAGTTTATTTGATACTAGAGTATGCCTCCAAAGGTGAGCTTTATAAGGAACTGCAGAAGTGCAAATACTTCAGTGAAAGACGTGCTGCTACCGTAAGTTCTTAGTTCTTGAGTTTTGTTCGATATCCTTGATGATCACTGCAAGAAAGAAGATTTCTATATTTTTCTTCTGATTTCCATTTTCAATTGAGAAACTTGTAGAAAACATTCAAAAACATAAAGTTTTCAGTTGAAAGACTTGTAGAACACATTCAAAAACATAAACTAAAGAGTGTATGAGGAAGCATATTTTTTGGAGGGGCTGTGTTTCTTCCTCTTTGGGGATGACATGACTAATTGTTCTTGATCTCTCCTACGCACAACTGATTAGAATTTTACTTTGTTGAATCTCATTGGACAGTATGTAGCGTCATTAGCCCGGGCTCTCATATACTGTCATGGAAAGCATGTAATACACAGAGATATTAAACCAGAGAACCTTTTGATTGGCACACAGGTGTGGATTACTTATCTTTTCTCTTATGTTTTCAGTTTGTACTTGATATTGATTGATTTGTGGGACAAGTCTTCTGCTCATTATGTGAGTGGTTTTTCATCAGGGTGAACTGAAGATTGCTGATTTTGGGTGGTCAGTACACACATTTAATCGTAGGCGGACCATGTGTGGCACGCTTGATTACCTCCCACCTGAGATGGGTATATACACAAGCCTAACAAATCTACATCTCTTATTTACATATTTTATTTAACAAATGCTTCTTTCATCTAATTTTCATCTTTTATTTGCTGAACGGTCAACAGTTGAGAGTGTGGAGCATGATGCAAATGTGGACATCTGGAGCCTTGGAGTCCTGTGCTATGAGTTTCTCTATGGGGTTCCTCCTTTTGAAGCCAAAGAACATTCAGACACATACAGAAGGTATGCATGAATTGCATGGTGGAGTAGTTTAATTTAAAGGTGCAGTTAGACATGTATGATGTCCTTTTCTCAAAGAATGATTGATCTATTTTGCAAAGACAAAGGCTTCTTTAGACCGAAAAATGAATATTACCCCGAGTGTATTGTTTTCGTGAACATGTTTATGATTAGCAATAAAATAAGCATTTTAATTTCAACAAGGTCATGCTCCTTCACTTTTACATTTTGCTCATGTGTTACTCTGCTGTTTGATATATTAAAGTTACCTGCCATGGCTACAGGATTGTGCAAGTGGATTTAAAGTTCCCTCCAAAACCTGTAATCTCTTCTGCTGCGAAAGACCTAATTAGTCAGGTCCCACTACTTCACTTCTTCATTTGCAGATAATTGAATCACTCGATATGAAGGAAATCTTTCTGCATTACTTTGTTATTGTGTTTACAGAGATGCCTGAATTTGCTATCTTATTGTTACAATTTAGATGCTTGTAAAGGATTCTGCTCATCGCATGCCTCTGCACAAACTTCTTGAGCATCCCTGGATCATTCAGAATGCAGAATTTTCCGGCATCTACAAGGGTTGATTTGTCTCTGGCATAAACTTCTGATTGCGAACAGTATCTGGAGCCATCTGCATTCCGCTCAATTCCATTCTTCGGGATCGGAATTAACATTTATGGGCACCTTGTAAGAATGATTTTATTCGAGTCCACTACAATAATTGCTATGGAAATTGTTTTCCATTTTATATTTCCAAAAGTTAAGCCTAACATATACAGTGATCTATTTGATTGTAAACTATTCATTTGAACTTAAATGGCATGTTTGGAAAACATAGGGAACGTATTTTAAAGTGTTGTCTAATTTAGGAGAATTTGTTTTTGAATTGCATTAAGAAACCATGATATATTCACAACTAAACTGTCCCTAAGGCTCTCTTCCTTTTTCTTCTTCCCCCCTTTTTATTTAGGGTTTTTTTTTTTTTTTTTTTTTTGGTGAGGGGGAAGTGAGGGGGTTAGCTATCCTGAATTTTGTGCCCTGTTGTAGTTCCATTGGTTTTTCTGTTTATATCATTTGAAAAATTTTATATTTAGAGGATTTTAAAGTAAAATCACAAAAAGTTTATGTGACACAGATCTAGTGGAGGGTGTTTTAATAAATAATAAAACATACTTTTATGAATTTGCACCACAAACATTTTGTGATTTTGTTATGATATTTTGTTTGTTCATAGCATTGTTCATATCATTTTCGATATGCTACTTCGATTCATTTTTGCCTAAAACTTAATAAATTATCCATCTAAATCAAGAAGGCTCAGAAGCCAAATAATAGTAGGCTTAGAAAATACAGCGCGTCGAAATAATAAAAATATGTTTGACTAATACAGTATTTGAAATACAAGAAAGAAATACCATTTACATAGTAATTTCAAAAGAATTGCAAAAGGATTTGTTGGTTCACCCATCATTGATGGTTGTAGAATTGCTAAACCTTGCATTACATTAAATGGTTCCTAGAATTACCATTTAAAAAATATATGAAAGATCATCGGACCATGCGGGTTAATTATGGCCGATCATCTCTTTTAGCCCTTCATGCAGGATCATTGAAGTCAGGGTTTTCTTGTTATTAGGATGGCTGAATGTTTATAAATCCACCCCAAAGGAAGTGACATGGAATGGAGTAGGAATAAAAGGGACAAATGAATAAGTGACCATTCCTTTACCACCATTCAAATGGAAAGGTTGAAAGTTCAAAGGCCCAGTTTGGATGTGTATTGGGGAAAGCTGTTTTCAGTTTCATCATGGCAACCATTTTTTCAACAACAAAGTCCAGAGTTGAGCTCCTCCAAACTAACCCTAATGTAATTAGCTGTTCATTGCCTAAGCTCGGTTGGCATGTTCACTTGAGACGGCAAATACCAGATTCTTACCTAAAAGTGAACAAGAAGAAGAAGAAAAAAGCAGTTCAGACCAAAAGGAACTTCAACAAAAATCTGCTGTTGCCATCAAAACAGCTTCAGAACAGAAAGTATGCATGAACAATGTCTGTTCAAAAGGATATCCACTCATCAAACAAGCACACTAAACCTCCAAACCAATGCAACTCAACAACCTTGGTCTAGGAGGGTTTTGCAAGTGTATTAACTAGAAGGCCGCCGCTACTTATGAAACCATGTGAGATCGAATAGTATATGGCCCTCCATTCGATTGTGCTCAAGTCAAATTCTCTGGCCTCTTCTGGCCATCCAACGACTGAGTTGGAGGCTCTTCCTCTTTCTTGGCTTCAATTATATCATTTTGGCATAAGAAGCTTTGCTGGTTAGCTGAAAAGCCCTTACATTTCTGACCATCCAACAAATGGGTTAGAGGTTCTTCCCCTTTCCTGGCTTCTATGATATCCTTTTGGCATAAGAAGCTTGGCTGGTTGGTTGAAGAAAGGAGCCTCGCCCACATCCTGTCGGTTATAACTACTTTGTGTTGCCTCTCGATGATCCGCTGTGTATTAAAAAATTTGAGCATCAAGTGTTGTTCCACAGTAATCTATTGGCAAGAAGATGATAAAAGCAAAATCTTAAGTGTAAATTAAAAGTTAAAGCATCAAGTGTTGTTCAACAGTATGTACTGGCAAATAGATATAAAAGCAGGAACATAAACCAGTTAACTAAATTATTGCGTACTACTTTGTATCAAATTCTCCAATTTTCTGCGTTGATTGGATGTGGCTATATAAGCAACAAAATGTGAAAAAACTGAACAAATTGGAAGCATTTTTAAGCATCAAGTTGGCTTCTACATATTGCTGGAACATGTGGCATACCCAGGCACTGATATCACTTAGGACATGTTTGAATAATGGAAATGGTAATGTTAATTCTCATTCCCTTGTTTGCAAGCAAAAAAGGAAATGGAATGGTTAATCCCGTGCAATGGCATTCTCAATCCCATTTTCATCCCACCATTCAAATTCGTTCCTTACTATTTCCACTGGATTAAGATGCCGGACTTCTTGAGTAATGAAGATACGTACATTGAAAGGAATGTAAGTCTGTCTGCCATTAACAAGTCCACTTGTGAAGCCTGTATAGCCAGCCATTGCTCCATGAACGGCGCTTTGAGCCAGCAGTGTGCAATATACATTGTCAGATGCATTGCTTGGGATCGCACGAATCATGTACGTAGGATCTGCCAGACAATATGGTTTATTCAGAGTATACAGCAAGTATTCTAACATGACTACGCGCAAACAAATATATAAGGGAAACCATAGACTCCAGTATGGCTTGTGCACAGTATTTCAGTAAGTATGGTTTGTTCAGAGTATATCAGTAAGTGTTCCAACTTAACTAAGTGCAAACAAATATATAAGGGAAATCATAGGTTCCTGACCTATATATTTTAGATTGATGACCATCTTACGTTGCCTTTTGAAATGATCCTGAAACAAAAGAAAATATAATAGTAAGATGGTATTTGCTTATACAATCCAATGGATTGTGAAGAGATTCACTTATCACAACTGTGACTAAATATAATAAAAATTTATTTTCCTGATTTTCTTTTCTTAAAAAATTGAATGAAAATAAATAAAAGAAAACTACCTACTAAGCTCCTCCTTTGACTGTTTCTCCTATGAAAGGGGGCATACTTTAATACAAGACACAAGAACAACCAAATATTCTAATGCATGAAAAGGAGTACAAGACTGATGAAGCCATTAGACCTTGCATAATTCAATGATTTCTTAATTATGTTTAAACAATCAGTCGACATCAAAACATAAACATACATGGACGTGATAATGCAAACTAACATTCAGAAGTTGAGACTGGTAGAAAATAACTCTAAAACAATCAGAACGTCAAGCATTCTGGAAATCATTATAAACACCTTGATCTGCTGAGATATCCACAGCCCAACATCTTGGAGTAGCTTATTTCCTGAAGCATCTTCTTGGCTTATGCTCTCTGAAAGAAGTTCCTGTCCTGCACCTTCAGCTATTACGATCACCATGTGCCCATTTTGTTTAAGTTGTTTCTCTATGAATTCAAAAAGTCCACCCCGTCCTTCAAGGTAGAAGGGTGACTCTGGAATTAAACAGCAATCAACGTCTCGGCTAGCAAGAGTAGCATACATCGCAATAAATCCTGCACGATATACCCAATAAGATTGCACAAAATCTTGGCAAAGCTGTGAATTTGGATTAGTACAATCATATGCAATGAACTGCATTTTTGATTATCTAATAGGCAATGATGCTTATGTTGATGTCACTGGTTTACATATTCATTTTACCATTAAAAACAGATTCAGCCTAAATAGTATTGAAGCTTGACATGATATAAGATTAAAAAAAGTTTCTTAACTTAATATCTTTAATAGTCTAACTTCAGCTCAATTATACGATAATCAATTTTGAATTATGCAACAGCAAATGCTATGTGAAGCTTACCACAATAACGTCCCATTAACTTGACAACACCAATACCGTTCTCTATACTATTAGCTTCAACATGTGCTGCATTAATGGCTCGTTGGGCCTCCTCAACAGCAGTATCAAAACCAAAGGACCTGTCAATAACCTGGAAAAAAGAAGCCAATTCAACATAAAGCTATTTTAACAATTAACACACAAGGGCCTTTTGAAGAATGCAAGGGAACAAACTACACGTTCAGGGCAAAATTGAACACAATGATGGAAGTACCGGGATGTCATTATCTATAGTTTTTGGAATTCCAACAACAGCAACTTTGAGACCCCGCCGTCTGATTTCCTGCAGGATAAGAATTGCATTGTTTTCAGAATGGTTGATAGAGAAAACCATGATTAGTCATACCACCATCTTAATTTTCTGCCAAGCAAGTTATGAGAAGAAACATATATAGGAGAGTTAGGTCTGAGCGCCTGATTATGTCCTAGGGCCTCAAAGATTTCCATCTAGCAATTGTCAGAGAACCATAATTGGACTGAAGCAACGGGCTTCTTTTAATACATGATCCAGGATAATAGTTGAAATTTGAACAGCTACATTAATGGAGTAGGCAGACATGATACAACGAAATGTTATAATTACGATCTGGCAGGCATGATACAATGAAGTGAAAACGGCTCCACAGAATTTACTTTTCTGTGTATTTCTAAAATATAGCCAAGTTCCTAGGACCAAAGATGTTTGAAATAGTTTATCTTTTCAACATTCCTTCCTTATATTCAGCATCTTGAAGCTATGCAACTAAAAAGCTAGCAATACTCTAATATTGATCAACTATGCAAGTTGTTGCCACTATAGGGAATAGAGAGTAAGAAGCAGGATGGACATTTTCTATGAAGCCTAAATTCAGTGCAGGACCCCAAATTTTGAATTATAAGCGAAAATCTATATTAATATTTTGTAAACGCATAATATTAAAGGTAAATAAAACGATACTATGCTTAAAAATGATCAGCAAATATTAAAATGCTAAAAATGTACTAAAAGAGGTTGCCTATTGTTAACCTTCTAGCCAGATAATTTACCCATTATTTAATTCACCACATTTTCATGACATTAAAAGGTTTCAAATTAGAAAACTAACTCATAAGTAGCAAATCACAATATTCAATGAACTCAGTCCCTCACTTCACAATTTTATAAAACAATTAATGCCATCAAGCCTCCTGATTCAAAACTTGCATCCATGCACAGATGAAATAATGAACTCACGCCCTTACTTCACAATTTTAAGAAGCAATTAATGCCAACAAGCATCCTGATTCATAACTTACATCAATACTCAAAAGAAACGAGCATTCACAATAAATAGAAGGATTTTAATATAAAATTTGTATAACAGCACAATAATATTTGAGATTAAAAAATTTGATAATGTTATTTGTTTGAAAACTATCTATGCTAGTAATTTAATTTACCGATCATTATCAACATTTAAGGATGGAATTGGGCTGACTTAAGTTAAGCAATACATTAGACTTTGAAAAGCTACACACCCAGACAGTCCATGGGCAGATTTGGTCCCTCAGGTTCCGAAGCAAACAATGCTTTCTCCCTTCTTGGAGAAATCCTCCACAAAGCCCTTCTTAAACATCCGTGTGACAAAAATATCCTAACCAAAGCAATGTATGTTTCTGTACCATGTTCACATTTTTCACCCCAAGCATACAGGACCTTTCTGCCCAATCAACAGCAATAGAAGAGGCCATCTCAGGGTAGCAGAGGGTTCATATATTTTAGAACTTCAAAAGACTGTTTAATGAGTAAAAACTTAAAGGGCGTGGATCTGCTCAATCAACAGCAATAGAAGAGGCCAGCTCAGGGCACCAGAGGGTTCATATATTCTAGTCTCAAAAGAATTTTCAATGGGTAAAAACTCAGAGGGTGTGGATACCAATCCCCGTCCTAATGTGGGTCTGCTTCTGTTCTGTTTGTACTTAAACACACAAACACTGTGTGTGTCCGAATAAATGAGTTTACCTCGAAGATAACAGATGCTCCCTTCTGAGTTCCATCGCCTCCAATTATGTAAACCTGGACCATCAAGAAAAACAACACAGATGCGTATGTAATTTGTATATAAAGCACCAATCTCATAGGAAAAAAATTATGAAAAAAAAAACACAATTCCCCACCTGATTAATTCCCCGATCTTGAATGCTGTCAACAATTTTTGATTTATCATGGCCTCCTCGTGATGTTCCAAGGATGGTACCACCACGTTTGTGGATGTCATTCACAACTTTGGGGGTTAAAGATATGGTATTTCGAGAATAGAAACCCCTGTATCCTCCCTACAAACTCCTCAAATATAATTAGTCATAAATAGCTAGTGACATCCTTGATCTTATTATTAAAGTTGAATGCCAACATATTGCATGTCCTAATTAGAATAAGATGTATGACTGCTGCTTAAAATTGCTAATCCAGCAAAAACTGTAAATCCCCAATATAACAAATATCTCAAATTTGTAAATTTGGCAGCATCAGCAACCAAAACCACTTTATTTTATACACCTAAACATCCGATATGTCAAATTTCACTTTAAATCAGTAACCTCGTTAGCCACCAAAAGATTAGAATTCAAAGGCATGCCAGATTGGTAACCCTATCAGCCAAAGAAACAGTAGTTTCATAGGTCTTGTGGTTCCAGAATCATGAAGGCATGCCTTAGCCAATTTCAAAATTCGTTTATAAACATAGAATGTGCCCCCAGCTGATCTGCATAAAATTCTAGGCAATAGACACATTCTACGTTTATAAAAAAATATTAAATATGTTTGGATAAAAAAATGATCACGTGTCAACTTCTGATAACCTAGAAATTCATTGCATTATTGTTATATTAGCGTCATTACTTACATCTATCCCAAGTATCTTGTTGGCACCATACATTTGATAAAGGCTACAGACTATTTCCCGGATCACTGTGTTGAGCCCAGGGCACAGACCACCACATGTCACAATACAAGCATGCACTTCATCTGACTCAAAATATACCTGGGAAGCATGGAAGAGAGGCATATGGTAGTAAGTATTTTTGATGAATCATCACTTCCATAGAACTGATGCACCACGAAAGATATACCTTTTGGCGAGGCCCTGCTCGTCGAAAATGCGTCCCTCTTGGACTATTCTTGTGAACAACAACCTGTGCAATAAGAAAGGATCATGGCGGAGTTCAATATAGAGTTAAAAAAAAAAAAAAAAAAGAAAGAAAAAGAAAAAAAGCTAAGGTGCCATCTCTATATATGCATGACAAGCTCTTCAGTGACGTTGCAATCTTTTCATGCCTTACGAAAGGAAAACAAGCCTGGCCCTGGCTATAACAGAAACAATTTCCATATTCTATACAGTTATTGATGCTATTGTATGCCTGTCAGTCCCTCTGTGCCAAGTAGCATAAAATTAAAATACCAAGGAATTTGTTGAGTCATAATATTCAGGCATCCAAACAAGCCAAACAACATATTCACCTTTTGTGGGACAGTATCATCAGGATGAACGAAGTACTGTCTGAAACCAGAAAGCCACAATGTCAATGATTCTAAAAAGAAATGAAATTAAATGTAAGCAAGTATCGTTTCAGAGTAATGTAAAGTTGACTTACTTAACAACTGAATATGCAGGATTCAACCGCAATGGATTGGGATAGGTCTGCATCATAAACAGCAGGAAATCAGTGTGTGTGTGTGTGTGTGTGTGTGTATATATGGCTTAACTTTGCAGCGGAACCTGCTGCAGCGCTGCACAAACATAAAAAAAAAAGGCTGCCCCCCGGGGGGGGGGGGGGGGGGGGGGGGGGGGGGGTGGGTGTTTACAAAACCCAAAACAGTGTTGTTTTGAGTTGACTTTTTATTTTATTTTTATAACATCATAAGGCAGTGCTGCAGCTATTAGTATATAGCAAATAATTTCAAATGTTTGGGAATGTTGAAAGTAATTTGGCAATTTATTTTCCACTTAAGAGAAGAACCTGAATACAAAGTAGCTAAGGCCATTAGTGATAGTTTCTTCTTTCCTTTCCCGAATGGAAGCATGATTGTGCACCATCACATATAGTTATATTGTTCTTTCTTGTTTATTTGAGAGTGTTGTTTGAATTAACATCTATTTGGCCTTCCAACCTATTGCTTTACCAAATTTGCAACAGCTGAAAAAGACCGAGCCTGCAATAGACACCTGTTGGAGTTGCTTTTTGTGTCCTTGTGAAAATTAACACCCTAGTCGCTTTGGCAAACACTGGAGTCCCGCTGACCAAGTCAACAGGGCTCGATGACATTTCCCGAGCCCCTGGGCTCAATAACATCTCCCAAGCCTTGGGCTCGACAATATTTCCTGAACCTGTGGCTCAGCCCCTAAGGGAGCATAACATTTCTGAGCCCATGGCTCGTCCCTAAGGGGTTTAACACTCTTTGAACCCATGGCTCCGTTCCTTAAAATAATGCTTCTTAGGCCCATGGCCCACTAAGCCCATGTTTCCTCCTAGTTGAGGGAAAGGTCTATATCCTTGAACCAATGGCTCCACCACGTTGCCCAAAGGGCACATGGCACCCTTAAAGGGATTCTCCCATGATTGAAAATGTTGGACCCAACGCCCGAGGAGGATGTGGCATCACATCCTCCCCCCATGTCTCTCCTCCACTATATAAACAAAACCCTAGGGTTTTGGAAGGGAGAGGCATTCTGGGTATTGTAATAGAGAAGAAGAAAAGGAAGAAAGAGCTAGCAACTCCATTCTTCTTCAACCATCTTCATCCATCGACTACAAAGGCAAGGTGAGGAATACTCCTAAGTGAGATCTATGGTTCTATCAGCCTTAATGAGAACTACATGCGTTTGATTTTCTCATGAAGATATGTACGAAACCCCATGGGTCTGGCCCCTAATAGCCCTAATAGTATCGATACCCTTTGTTCTTCACTATTCATCATCTTCTTCATCCTTCCCCCTGTTTCCTCATATTTTGGGTCTATGGCCCTACTCATCACTCTCCTAGGTCTATGGCCTTCATCGCAAAGCCTTCCGAGATCTGTTCTTCATATTTGAGTTCTTCGGCTAACCTTTAAACTCAGGATCTTAATTGAAGGTTTTCCTTACCTAAAGCATTGAATGTAAACAACCATCTCCCTTTCGGCATGATGTGGACAATGAACCCCAAAACAAATATGATGAGTTTGCAACTCACCAAAAACCCACAAACAACACCCAAGATCACTCCCTCTACCGCTCTGATAATACAAGAGATATTATATAACAGTGTGTGGGAGAGACCCCCTGATAATTGCGTTGTTGTGCCTAGGCTGTGAGGGCTCTCAGCCACATGGATAGTTCAATGTGCTCATCGTGTGTGCCTGATTTTGAGAATCGGAAACTCTACCTATCTGTAGGCTTGTGGATTTAAAACAGACCCTCAACAGCCTTGGCTTGAATTTCATCAAGTCATGCATAAATGGATAAACCATCGCTTTTTTTTTTTTTTTGGTAAATAATGGATGAACCATCTCTTTCATCACTTCTAAGTACAATAATGAATCATGTCCAAGAAATGCTTGAACTACGCAGTGGAATAGTCAAAAGTCACTAATGGCAAAAGGGCCTTAATCCCTATAGGATTAATCTGTGTCCATGTTCTATGTAGCAAGCATCACATGGACAGAGGTATTAAAAAAATTACACTCAATTGAGTTCAAGCTCGTATACAATTAAACAAAGGCAAGCATTAAAGAGATGAAGAACACACTAAATAAACTAATCAAATGTGTTTGTGCGTGAGAAAGATGAGGGAAAGAGAATAAACACACAGGGAGATCAGGGATGTAATCAGACAAGTGAGGAACATCCTCGAGCACATAACCATAATCGCCGGTCTCCACCTTCATCTGCGAATCCTTCGCCACCGCCCCCATTACTCCTTCGGATCGTTCGTTCTCGATCAGCGATCAGAGAGAGTAGAGAGAAATGACTCTGCACGTTCGAGTGTCGTTCGCGGCTTGTACTGCGCTCTGGATTTTTCCCAAAACAGGTGGCGGCACTCCCTGCCCGTCCTCCGGTTTTCCAAAACAAAGAATAAGAACCTGAACTCTCTCGAATGCTCCTCTTCACGCTCAACTCTCGTTCAAATTTTTTTTCTTTTTCTTTTTCTTTTTTTTTTAGTGAAATCATTCTTAATAAAATAAAAACAGGACCAACTTTTGATTTTCTCTAATCTCTCTATTGAATGGTATGCAAGGGAAGAAGTGGTCCCCGGATCATCCCTAATTAATTTTGAAAATGTTTTTGTGTCATACAAGCTCGCATGTAAATTTAGTTTAAAGACAAAAATTTACATCCTGTTTTAAGTTAAATCCTAAAATTTATTTTCATTTAAAATGAACCTCAATATTGTTAAAACGTAAAGTGTAGTCATGCGAAGAGCCCCATTTTGTTTTTTTTTTATATTTTGTCTTTTATCTTTTTTCCTTTTCTTTAATCGTAAAATAAATTCGTAAAATCTCATAAAGCCAATAGATCCTACTTTCGAAGAGTTAAATTAAATTTTGCACTTCAATATAATCGTTTGACAAAATTGAAATTCAAAAAACCCATAAAGGCCAATAAAGCTAGTAGATTTTATTTTTCAAGCGTTAAATTAAATTTTACTTCTATTTCGTACTTCAATTTAATCATTTCAATTTAAACTAGTTTTATGGGGTTTTATGAGTTTTTTAGATTTCAATTTTGTCAAGCAATTACATTGAAATGTGAAATAGAAGCAAAATTTAATTTTTTAACTCTTGAAAAAAAAATTATCTATTGGCTTTATGGATTCTTTTTCAAAAAAAATTCTTAAGAAAGGTAAAAGGATAAAAGATGAAAGATAAAAAAAAAAATTAAAAGAGGATTTACTTTACACATGGCTGTGATTTCTGTCCTTCAAAAACTAAGGAAAATAATGATAGGGTTTGAATTAAATACGTTTTAGAAACATTGGATTCATTCTAAACGAATACAAACCTCAGGATTTAACTTGAAAAATTTTACACGATGAGCTCGTATTAAAACCTAGAAGCCATTTGTAGTAAATGAAATAGCATTGATCGAGTGCATTTTAAAATCATCTAAAGCGACGTGCTTGGTAATACGTGTAAAACACACGAAATGGAGCTAGGGAAAGCAAGTCGGCAATAAGTGGACAATTATAGTTGGCTAATACATTTGCACGTTAATAGAGGGATGTATTTATAATTAAGAGCCAGGCTTGGTTATGTTTATTGGCATAGCCTAACCGCTGAGGGTTTAGCTTTACTGCGCATGCATCTAGATCGGTACTGACATCCTTGGTCCTTAGTACTGGGTTATGCAACCCCAATCCGATCTGATTCGACACATACGAGTTCGTCATTTGAGATCAGAGTGACAGTGGTCGAAGGAGTCGGCATGGGGCCGGCACCGGAGGGCTCAGGGTTTGACCTCAGGGGCTTGAGGTGCCTCATTCTCGGGCATTCGAGCTGAGTCGGTCCACGGACCGCTTATCGAGATGGTATCTAATTCTCAAAGTATAATCAGGTAAATTAAGATAACATTAAAAAAACATAAAATTTTATACAATTTGATAGCCTACATAGACCCATTGTTCATACCCCCCAAAAAATGGTATAGTTTGCTATTTTTTAAATATATTTTAAAATAATTTAAATCTTACAAATAAAAATAACACCTTAAAATATATAGGCATGTTAATTTTCATGAGAATTGAATAAATATATATAACACATTCATCAAAAACATTGAATATTGGCCGAATGAATGAAATAAAAATTAATTAAGATGAATAATTTATATACATCTAAATCTCATAAAAATTGATATGTATATACATTTTAATGAGTTATTTTTATCTGTACGATTAAAATTATTTTACAATATATCAAACAAGGAAAAATGGGTAAATCACATCATAGACTACACCATCCGGACGGAGGCAATCCGGACCCCCAACTTCGTCCTTGTGAATTTCCCTAGTTTGGGACAGGTGTTTATCACGTGGGGTCCACATTGCAGCCCCATTCTTCTATAAACGGTGGAGATTAAAACTGTTCATCAATGATCTCATCTGCCACTGTGTGACCCCTCTGTTCAGCTTAGTTTCTACGCCACCTTGCCTGCCGGTACTTTTTCCTCCAGTGTCAGATCTCGCTCAACCTTTTCTCCCCACTCCTATTACTTCAGAAAACCCAAATCAGGAACTATAGCGTAGGTAGAGAAGGCTAAGGAAATCACGCGAACATGTCGTGGCAAACTTACGTGGATGATCACCTCATGTGCGATGTCGACGGCAATCACCTCACTGCCGCCGCCATCATCGGCCAAGACGGCACCGTTTGGGCGCAGAGCGCCACTTTCCCCCAGGTTCAACTTCAACTCCCTTTACCATCTAGTCCTAATTTCGGTATACTCCATGGGTTTCGGTAAATGGGTCCTGTAAACTATTCCTTGTCTGATTGTCATCTTCACATTTTGGTTCTGTTTCGCTTTGTTTTCGCAAAGTGGAATTTAAATTGATGGGGGGGGGTTTTAGGAAAAAATAAGGCATGGGATTTTGTTCATTTGTGCATTTTTAAGTCTTGGGTTTTAGTAAAAATAATAATATTTGTCTTTACTAACAAAAAGGTACGGCGATTGCAGTTATTGAGTTTCATTCCTGAAGTAGCTATTTTTGTCCAGAATTATTGCAGAAATAATAATACATTGTCTTGTATTTGCATGCTTAAGTTGGTATATATGTGTGAGCATGTCCATGTGGTCCCATCAGTGTACGTTGATACTGAATAAAAAATTAGAAATGAAATAGTAATTCAAATTATTTTGGCTGTATATCTGCATCTTTACATGGTCATATGCAGGGTGAAACTAAATGGCACATACTGCACTAACCTGTACATGCAAATAAGCATGATTTTTCCAGTGCTATGCTATCTGTGTTGTGTGCTGAACCCATATTTACTGTTGTTATTTTTTATGTTCCTGTAGTTTAAGCCTGAGCAAATTACTGCTATTATGAAAGATTTTGCCAAACCGGGAACTCTTGCGCCGACTGGCTTATTCCTTGGCGATACAAAGTACATGGTGATACAGGGGGAACCTGGGGTTGTTATACGAGGGAAAAAGGTGATGACTTCCCATTATTTTCTTTTCCTCACTAATTTTTCATAGACATTTAGGTCCATAAACTCTATGTCATATGGCGCTTCCTTGTTTAATGGCACGTAGAATTACAATATAATGTCCAGGATACCTTGAATTAATTAAATACAACTTTTTTGTTTGCTGCCACACATGTATCTCAGTGGGAGCGGTCGTTTTCAATTTCCAACCCTTTTCCCCTGCTATGGGGATGCTCAACTTAGCTTTTCACCTACAGTTTAAGGACACCCATTGCAGTTCATCTGCAATAATATGAGTTTTATTCATTGCGCTTGCTCTGTCAACGTTTGTACTATAGTATCATGTAATTTATAATCAAATGAGGAACCTGGTTCCACGTTAAAAAATAATCCTATTAGAAAATTGTTAGATAGATCTGATGTTGATACTTCAGATGACACGTAACTTAACTGAAGGTTGTCTGATCTCTGCTACTGGGGCTCTATGAATGAATTCTTTTGTGCCAACCTAGGTCTAGGGCTATATGTACTAATACGCCATAACTGAACATGTCTTTCTGTAAGTTGAGCTTATTTATCTGCATATAGATGCATATGAAATACATGACAGGATCCATTCCTCTATCCTTGCCGCTCATCCAAAGGTTTGAACATAGGATTCCACCTTGCACCTGCCATGGTCAAATCCATGGTAGATTCATTTGGAGCATTTGTCTTGAAATGAGTTGCAGGATCTTTTGAGGACGTAATTTGGCTCCTAGTGGCACTTGTCTCGTGGTTTTCCTTTCTCCCCTTTGGGCTGTGGCTTGGGGATTCTTCCAGGGGGTTGGTCTTAGAGATATTCAGCAAAAGGCCATTAATTTAGCTGTGGAGGTGTTCTTCATTGAGAGGTCCCCTCCTTTTATGGTATCACCGAGCGAGTTGCCAGGAGGATCAATAGAATCGATTGGAAGCGGTTCTTGGATCGACAAGTCTTATCCAAGTACCCACAGACCGGATGGCGTCGAGGTGCAGTCTATTGGAGGAGATATTTCCTCCTCTTTTTTAGGAGGACCTCTCATCCTCCACTTTCCTACATACTTTTTTCCTTCATCAAAGCTTCTTTGTTTATGAACAATAAATAAATAAAATCAACCGAGTCCTCAGGACATCAGTCCTTCCAATACTCCTAATTTTGCTGCTTCCATATTCTTCTGAAACTGCTTTATTTCGCCTTCCGGGATGTAGTATGGTGTTAAAATCACATGCTTTTACCAGACTCACCAATTATTTTGTATGATACTGAATCATAACTGTCTGATTTGGGTACTCTAATGGATAAGTGATTAGCATGCTTAGTCCCTGTATCAAGTGTCGATGACAGCTTCCACTACTTTTCTTCATTGGTTCCTCACTCCATGTGAAATTTATTGAAGGGTTCTGGGGGCGTTACTATCAAGAAAACAAATCAGGCTCTGATAATTGGCATATATGAGGAGCCTCTCACTCCTGGTCAGTGCAACATGATTGTTGAAAGGCTTGGTGATTATCTCATTGATCAGGGTCTTTAGTTGGTTTGGTATGTTTTTCCATGTGCTTATTCTTCTTCTTTTTTTGTGCGCGCACTTTTGTTCTTGCACCTACCTCATGAAGTTGGAATTCTTGCAGCACAATCGCAGTTGAACAGTTTGGAAATCATGGACAGCTCAGCTTGAGAATGCAGTCGCTTGCTACTTTGAGTGTGAGAGATGTGAGGTCTTCTGTGTGAGATATGTACCCTGTATGTGTACACGCACAAGAAGGGATTATGTTGATTTCACTAAGATATCTATTTATAATGGAGTGATATTTGGGGCTATTTGAATGAAGTGCGTACTCATATTTTATGAACTTTACAATATTTCTTAGGGTAAGATTTGTGCAGGGACAATATTGCTCATTTGTAAGGGAAAGACTAAGATAACTGACTCTCCCAGAGTCTGTCCCTTTTTACTATTACATTATGTTTCTGAACACGGTATCAGAAACGAAGCTTAGATCCCGCAGCAAAAGAACTCAAATTATTTGAGGTATCATCTAGCGGCATTTTCACTATGATTCCCTACAAGATACGCTCTTTGACAGATTCAAAATGACAAACAGGTTAACCAAACCCTTCTCCCTTTCCAAACCCAACAGAAAAATATAGAAGTAATAAAGAAAGAAGTAGGAATCGATCTTCACCTGTTTTAGGAATTCCCTCTGCCATGCAGTTCAATCTCCCATGTTTGTGAAATCAATCGGTATCGTTTGAAGCCGTTCTCCTGTTCAATCTGAGAGATCTAACAGCAATCGTATCCTCCGGGATGGGTTTTCAAACCCATCTTCTCCGCTGTCCAAGTATTTCTCATTACAACAATTTCTAACATTGCTACAGCATCCGCCCTGCACGAGAAACACAGAGATTAGGAAAATAAAGATAACCTGAGAGTTTGCAGAGGGGAATTCATATGAAGCACCAGGGTAATGAATTAATTCATAGGAAGACCTAAACGTTAGTAGCTACCGGAAATGATTTAAGTTCTTGTACCGTGACGAAAAGGGCTTTTAAAAGAACAGAAGAGGAGTATAAATTTAAAGGGACGCCTACTGCAGTAACAACTGTGCAATCTTTAACAGTTCTATTGCAACCCATAAACCTCCTTATATATTATCACGTGTTTATGCTGAACAGGAACCTCCAGGACCAGCGTGAACATCATCTTAAGGCTTCTTTCGTTTACTGAAGAGATAAATAGAAACAAATGCAGTTCAACCTCAGGCCATACAGTGTAAAGATGAGATGAGAATAATTACCTCCTGTCCTATAATTCGTGCCTCAAGCTCCTCCCTTCTTCTCCATCCAGCTACTTCATCAGTAGTGTTTCAAGAACATCTATTGTTGAGATGATCAGAACAGCTGCAGTTCTGCATAACAGTCTCAATCTGCAGCTATACCCCATGCTCCACTCACCTCAATTCTTTTCCCAATCATTCTACTACCAATAGTCATTGCAAGAGCATCTCCCATTTTTGAAATGGTGAAAGCGGCTGCGATCCCGCACAATAATCTCTCGCTCGACTATTGCAGAGATTAATTTTGTTGCGTTATGACAGTCATTACAAACACGCAGATTCTTAACAACACGGATGGTCATTCCTTCCCTAGTGCTTATAAGACCAAATGCAATGGCCAACTTCTCACTGTGTGTTGATAAAGCATCTTCTTTCTCTTCCTCTTCAATGCCGTGCGCCACAAGATCTGTATTAGGTTTGTACCCAGCTAGCTTCATCTTGAATCCCAATTCCTTGATCTTTGCATATATGGTATTGGACTGAGGATGAGACCTGTCACCCATGAAGAATTCATGAACTGTGTTATCCACCTCTATCCAACTGCAGCCCGGAGTTTTCATTACCCCATTATTCCGCATTCTCAGCCTGCACTGAGCCGCCTCATCTAATCTACCCACTAAAGCATAGACATTGGCAAGATAAACATGGCTTCCAGAGTGCTCGGGGTCTAGCTCAAGAATATGTCGAACAACGCGCTTCCCTCTCTCAATGTCTTTATATATTTGACAGCCCCCGAGCAGTGCACCCCAAACTATGACATTGGGTTTCATAGGCATTGATTTGATCATGTCCTCTGCTTCATCAAGGCGGTTGGCACGACTGAGAAGATCAATCACACATCCATAATGTTCAACCTTGGGTTTTATTCCATATTCCCTTTCCATCGTGTTAAAGTAGTAGAGTCCTTTCTCGACTAAGCCTGCATGAGTACAAGCTGCTAATAAGCCTATGAGAGTTACCTCATTTGGCTCCACTCCACAATCGAGCATTTCAGAGAAGTACCCAAATGCTTTGTTCGCATGGCCATGCATTGCTGACCCTGTAATAATGATAGTCCAGGAGATTGCATCTCTCTCCCGCATTTTGTCAAAAACCTGTCGGGCCTCTATTATGCACCCACACTTTGCATACATATCTGCCAGTGCATTTCCCAAGAACAAACTCAACTCCATTCTTTGCCGGCCTATGAACCCCTCGATCCACTTCCCCAAATCAAGCGCGCCAAGGTGTGCGCAGGCTGACAAGACAGTGACAAGTGTAACCTCACTGGGACCAACTTGATCCATTTCTTGCATTTGGCGAAACAGTTGAACGGCATCAATATACTTTCCATTCTGTGCGTAACCCGCAATCATGGCATTCCAAGAAACCACATTTTTCTCGGGCATCTCATCAAACAACTGCCGGGCATCCTCCAACATACCCAATTTCGCATACCCATTAATCATAGTCGACCAAGACACCAAATTCTTCTCTCTCATCCGATCAAACACGGACCTGCCCTCGTCAATGGACCCGCACAAGCAATACCCAGAAACCAACGTGTTCCAAGAGACAATATCTCTCTTAGGCATTTCGTCAAACAACATCCGAGCAACCAAGAAAAAACCCAGCTTAAAATACATATCCATAAGCGAATTCCTCACAAAAACATTCGATTCAAAACCCAATTTAGTGATCAAAGCGTGAGCTTTCTCTCCATCAGGTAGACTAGAGAGGCCAGCACAGGCCTTGAGAACGGAGGTGAAGGTGTACTCATCCGGGTCAGGGGCATCTGAAGCGAGCATTCGGTTAAAGAACTGAATCGTGCGGACCCAGTCATTGTTCTGGGAGAAGGCTTTGAGGAGGGCATTGCAGGAGAAGAGATTGGGGGCGGTGGGGAGGTGCGCGAAGATGAGGGCGGCGTGGCGGATGTTGGCGTGGGAGGCACAGGCGCCGATGAGCTTGACGGCGATGAGGTTGGGATCGAGGGAGGAGAAGGGGATGGGGAAGGTAAGGAATTGGGACTGGATTTGGAGGAGATGGGTCATGGAAAACTGGTGGGAACGTTTCAGTAGGAGGTGAAGAAGGTTTCTCTGGTGAAGAAGAAGAGCCAGGTTGGGTTCTCAACGGCAAACAAACTGTGTGTGTGTGTGTGTGTGTGTGAGAGAGAGAGAGAGAGAGAGAGAGAGAGAGAGAGAGAATGGTTACGCATGAGGTAAAGAAGGTTTCTCTGCTAAATTACACGTGCATTGCAGTACACATTCTTTTTTCACAAAATTATACAAATATGAGAAATTAAATTACAATGTGCCCGACAAAATTATATAAATATGATAAAGTAAATATACTCTTTTTTCTCAAAATTTTATAGACATGGTTCTTCCCATGATTTTCATATATAAATAATTAGCCTGCTGAATTATGAAGAGTTATTGTTATTATGGATAAATAATTAGCCTGGTGAAGTATAAAGGGTTATTATCATTAATTATTTTCAAAGAATGTTCAAAATATAAGTGAAATGAAATAGTTATTATAATTATTTATTGCACATTTTTTAGTCGTATCTCTTTCCGCAGCCAGCTCAATTTTTAAGAACTGACTTAATTGATCGTCTCAAACATATTAACTCGTTAATGGCTGTGAAATGGAGTTGATTTTAAAAAGGATATAAGTAATTTTCAAAGAGCTACATTTTCATCCCAACACCAATGGAACAATTTTATGAACACAAAAAATTTCACCACAAAATCACAAAAGGCTTATGTAACACAAATTTAATGGAAGATATTTTAGTAAATGACTACCTATACCCTCATGAATCTGTGATACAAATATTTTGTATTACATTCCAACCTACTTGGAATCTCACATTCATATTTTTCAACTTAGGAGTGTTAAGCTCCTATTTTTTTTTAGGAATGTAACATTTCAGGAATCTCACATTTTAGAACTGTACCAAATGTGGCATTTTCGAGTAGATTCTGTAAACCAAACTAGCCTTCAGGGCCCATTTGGTTCACAGAATCTGTTCAGAATTTACTTAAAAATGTCACATTCCAGCATTTTGTATAGTTTTGGAATGTGAGATTCCTAAAATGTCACATTCTTGAAAAATGAGGCTTAACATTGTAGCTTAGGACCCGTTTGGTTCGCAAAATCTATTCAAAATGTGCCTGACAATGTCACATTATAGCATTTAATAAGGCTTTAAAATGTGAGATTCCTTAAATGTCACATACTTGGAATCTCACATTCCTAAAAATGGGAGGCTTAAAATTCCTAAGATGAGAGCTAGAAATATGAGATTTCAAACAGGTCGGAATGTGCACATGTAATAAAATGTCGAAACTACCTTTATAAATAAACAGATCGACAAAATTCTTATTCAAGTAAGTAGCCTATCTAACTTAAAATAATAATAATAATACCAGTTGTAAATGAATATATTATTCATAATAAAAAAGTTGATAGTACTATTTTGAAAATTGTATTATTATGTTATAGAAATTCTACTTTTAGTCAATATATGTTTGAATTAAATTATTCTTATATTAATATTAAAAAATCGGTAAAACTTTTATTTTAGTGCTAACTTTAAACTAATTTTCTTTTATTACATAAATTATTTATTATATTTTATGTTATGAATTTTGTATGTTTTTTTTATAAAAGAGTATTAATGAAAAGCTGTAATATTAATTGAATTTAATTATTTATATCAAATGTAATAAGGTCGCATTATAAGAAATTTGACTAATCGAAAAAATATCAAATTTCAAATATCACATTTTTAAACATCAGATTTCAAAAAATATCATGTTATATAAAAATATAAGGTTCTACGAATCAAACAGCTTCGAACTTTCGGAAGTATCATCCAAGAGTTAGGGATCCCTCTCTTTCTCTCTCCCCTCTCCTTCCGCTGAACATTGGATTGGAAAAATATCATCGCGACGCACGTGCGTCAACTCGAGGAGCTCCCCGGTGCTCCCGGTTGCAGTACAAATGAAAGTGATGGAACGCCACATCATCCGTGCACCCTTTTTTTTTCCATTAAATAAAAAAAAATGATCCTATAGACATGTCTGGCATGATGACTATTGGTATAGAGACACCTTCCCATTAGTAAAATATGTAATTAATGGTGCGTTTCCTAACCATTCTTAGCGAGATTCACATAAGTAATTTTAATTATCATTTCTATTAAGCATGTGTTAGCACATATGTCCAATTGTTAATGATATGATAGTACTATATTAAAAAAGTTTGACTCCAGTATGCGTCCTATCAATAAATGCACAAAAAGGAATAGGAATTTAGGTTGATGCATTATGTCTTTCTATAAGTAGTTGAATTTGGGTTTGTACCTCATATAATTAAATTTTAATTTAAAGCAATACTTGAATACTTTTTTTTTTTTAATAATTTTGAAATATTACAATTGAATATATGAAAGCACACTCCTAATCACTCACCATGACGAGAGGAACGCAAAATAAATAATGAAGATTTGACAAATTCATAAATTCATATAATTTACAAATTGGGGTGATACGTATCATTTGCATATCAAAATGACGGCAGCCCTGCCATAATGGACTCTGCGAGTGAGTCACTACGTTGGAAAAAAAAAAAAAAAAAAACCCTTGTCTCTTAAAGGACCATAATTTGGTATAGAAACACCTTTCAATAGCTGAAAAATGTAATCAATGGTGCGTTCCCTAACCATTTTTAGCGAGATCTACATAAGTTATTCTATCTGTCATTTCTATCACTCGTGTATTGACACACATGTCCGGTTATTATTAGTACATAACTTAATGACATTGTGATACTCTGTTAGAAAAGTTTTACTCTGATATGTGTAGAAATTTAGGTTGATATGTGTTAACAAACAACTGTCCTTCAAACAGGGGTTTAGGTTTTGATGAAAATCAGGATTTCAAATTCTCACGATCCATTAATGGAAGTTAGTTAATTACATCGGGTCACTGAAACGAGCAAACACCTTCGATTAACAATTTGAGCAAATATGGTCATCTCCGCTAAGCACGAAGTGGTGCAACAAACCTTGAGCAATAAACTCGAGAAAATGTGTTAAAATATGCTTGAGGTGGTCAATCCGCTAAATACACATAAAATGCCGTAGGCCCTCAGGGTACTTAAATTCACCAATTTGCCGAAGCAAAATGTGGGGTGTGTAGGCCCCGAATCCGAAGATCCAGCGCATACCTCAAAACGTATTATGGTGGTCATTCCGCTAAGCACAAAGTGTCGCAGGCCCTCGAGTTCGTAAACCCAACATGTGGGGTGCAAGGCCCCGGATCCGAAGATCCACACACCTTAAAATACATGATGGTGGCCATTTCGCTAAGCACAAAGTGCCGCAAGCCCTTGAGTTCGTAAACCTAACATACGAAATGCACAAGCCCCGAATCTAAAGATCCGACGCACGCCTCAAAACATATAATGGTGGCCATTCCGCTAAGCACGAAGTGCTGCAGGCCCTTGAGTTTGCAAACCCAATAGTGTGCCATCTCATTTCAGTTTTATTATGTTTTGATTAGGTTTTAGTCCATGTCGCCCCGTCGGGAAACAAAGTCGTAGTATGCTGGCTTGTTTCCCGAGGGGTTGGGAATTGTCCCAGTTCCTTGATAAGGTAGTTTAGCAGAGCAGTGGCTCATCGAGCCATAGGAGGACTTGGAAACCAAAGAACAACAAGTGAAAAATGCAGCGACAGCCTCTGACGGTGTCGAATCAGTGGGCTATAGCCACTGGTTAGCTGAAATCGTCGGCAAATGGATGGCCGAAAGGGACAGCAGCCACTGTGGGTTATGGGTACGACGCCGTGAACACCAATCCATAGGAAAAAGTACGTGGAGCGCACTGGAGGTTACTGGAAGGACTCTCGCCCAAGTGTTCGACTGGAACTCCCTTACCAAACTCTCAAAATCACTCCCTTTTCTCTCTCGATCTGATTTTTTCAACCCCCGAAACAATGCGCCATTCAGTCCTTTTATAGGTTGTCGAGATCCCCCTTCCCACTCCCCTTGCCGATTGCTGGAAACACGGGGGAAAAGATGATAGAGAAGGTGGGGTGCTGAAATTATAATTTAGCCTATCAAAAGATCCATTAATTACAAACTATTTTAAAATGTGAAATAATTCAATTGGAGCATGCCACGTGATCCACTCATTTTAAAAAAGGTGAGACAAAGTCACATATGTAGAATTGTGCATGCCCACATGCAATAAAAGAGAGGAAATAATATATATTTAAATGTTTAAAAGCATTTAAACAAAAATTTAAAAGGGGCAACCAATCGAGGGTTGCCATCTCAAACTATCCATTTGAAAATATGTTAAAACTTAGTCAAATGCGGGGCCTACACCCATCAATGGGGGAAATAAATGCACTTAAATGATTTTAAGCACACTTAAATTATGTTTATTTGAAAAAAAGTTTATAATTCCTTTTAAGGGAAATAATAAGCCCTTTGGAAATGAAAATAAACTCATTTTAAGGAAATTAATTAGGAAATAAATTAGATTCCTTTTAAGGAAATTAACAATTGAAATTCTTTTAAATATGGGTTAATTCCTTTTAAGGGAATTAGAATAGGATCGAAATTCCTTTTTAAGTGAATTAAAATAAAGATTTAATTCTTTTCAAGGGAATTAAATATATTAATTAAAATGAAATTAAATACATAGTGAAATTCTTTTTAAGGGAATTAAATATTTTAATAAAATGGGGTGATTTCTTCTAAGGGAAGTAAATGAATTCATTTTAGAGAGTTAAAATAATTAATGATTTTATGGATGTGACTATTTTAATGAAGACCTGATATTTTTGAAATGCCGAGATAGCGTAATAAAAAATATATCAATAATGCGTTATGTCTTTCTATTTACGAGTAATTAAATTTAGGTTTGTACCTTATATAATTATATTTTAGTTTAAGGCAATCCTTTAATACATAATTCATTGATTTTTTTACTATTTTTTAAATATTATGATTAAATATATAAAAATACACTCCTAATCACCCAACAAAGACGAACGCAGACTAAATAATTAAGATCGAGTAATTCATGAATTTAGGTAATGCGTGTCGTTTGCGGATCGAAACCACGGCCGTTCCCGGCACACCATGGACCCCACGAGAAAAGCCCGTGTTGTTTGACATCTGGCGTCCCTCCTTGCCAATATATAATTGTTTTGTCGTAGAAAGCAAAATGGGAATTGCAATCCGTCTCTCATTCGTTGAATAATTCCTGAGCCTGCGAATCGGAGCTCATGTAAGAATCAGAACGCGCCCTTCTCTTTATCTGATGCTTCGATCACCTTGATCCCCAATTCCCTCTGTTTTCCTTTTTGTCCTTTCAACTTTTGTTCCTTTGTAAGTTTAATTTATTTTGTTATACAGTTTGCAAATCGGTGAAAGAAAAATGGGGTTACCATCAGAAATGAGGGATCTTTGGCGCAGCAGAAGCAGCAGGTCCTTGGTGATTGCTTCTCCCGCTGAAGATCAGAAGGCTCTTAGGGCAAAAGATTGTATTCAAGGTCCGATTGGCTCATTGGTTGATTAATTTCTTATTGTTATATTATACATGTATATATATTGGGTGTATATACTACTTTGAAACTCTGGAAAAAGAAGATGATTGAAATTTCGGAACTAGGGTATGTCCTTTGGAAACAAAGTGATGTAACCCATTTAGGGCAAACATCAGGTTATCTGTTATTCTTCCCCAAGGGATTGAAAATGAAAACTGGGTAAAGCATGAGATTTGAAAATTTTCTCCCTTGTTGACGAATTGTTTCACTACTATCTTTTTCTTTCATTCGTTTTTGGTTTTGTTTTTTTTTTTTTTTTTTTCCCTTTGCAGTATGTTTGCTTTTGCTTATGCTGCTTTGATATTCTCATCTTACGTCTAGAATTTCACATTTTATTTGATAATTACATAAATTCCTTTTTATTTGTCAAAAATGCATATACTATTCAGTGTAGATCATGGGACCAATGTTTGATTTTTTTTAAGTTGCATAATTTGCAGAGGGTCTTCGCGAGGGGGTGAAGGGAGCTTCAATTGCATGTGTTGTCACTAGCGTGCCCATGGTACACGATCTCAGCTTATGCTTTTTCTACTAATGTATATCCACATGTACGCATATGTACAAATAGGGAATATAGGAATAACTCTGAAAGTTAAGAGTCTTGGATGAATGTTGAAATTGAAGAAATTGATATTGTGGTTGTATTGCCAGTTTTGTTGGAGTCATTGAAAATTTGATGGGTTTCAGTGATGGTAATTCATAAGACTCAGTTATTCCTTTTTTGTAGGGTCTTTAGTTGGTGCGATGATATCAGCAACAGAGTTATGCAGCATTGTTAAACAAATAGAATCCCTTTGTTGTGGTTAGAGAGGTCTAGTGTTTGAACTGTGCAACTTAAAATTGTATATCCAAACCTAATTTTAAAACAACCAATATGGATCCTGCAAAAATTATCGCCAAAATGAACTAGAGCTTTCCTGTATTGCGCTTGTGTGCCATTGGCAACTCCCTGAATAGATCTCTATCTGACTAATGGGAAAAAAATGAAAAAATCTTTTATTCTTTTTACTCAATCAAAACAAAAACATGCAATTCTATTTTGAAAATTTTATAGGGTGAAGTAAAAATTCGGGTTGTGATTTTGAAGTTTTAGCTGTTTCTGTTTCCAACTGAGTGTTTTTCACTTATGGGAGCTTGTGGCCTTATACTGAATCCTTGTTCTAGAAGATGCTGAGTTCCTTCTAAGTAGAAACAAACAATTGTTGGCATGAACACTTCTTTTGAATAGAGAGTTTATGATTAAAGCCTATTTTAGCTTGCTCTTATAGCGTGGATGACATACTTTGAGTCCTTTCTGAAAGTTCTTGGTCCTTTCGTAAAACAATGATTGTAACTTCAGAAGCAAGCCTGTTGGTTCTAGAGATCTCCTAAGTTTGCATCCCAGAAGGCTATTCTTCACAGCCTGATATAATGGTTCGACTCGTATTACCCAACATTCATCTACATTGATTATGGTCTTTAGTTTTGTCTAAGCTTTTAAATATTGAATGCCATGGCTGCAGTCATGTTTCCCTTCAATTCAACGTTCATTAATTTGATAAAACTAAAGTCTGATGAACTGATAAAAAAGTCCTGGTTTTGTGCCGCTCCTATGTGGAGATGTCTAGAGTCCATATACCCATTATAGGCCATGGAGGAGGGCATCCTTTTATAATCTGTTCACAAGTTCTTATCATGATATGTTCAAAAAAGTTTGGGCCCAGCTGGCCACGTGAAGGCATAATGCTTTAGTGCTGTGTGGTGTTGGAAAAGATACAAGGAGATTAACAAGTGAAGCATTGAAAAATTTCTTGCATAAAACAGCAGATATTGATGCTTCTTTCTGTTTTATTTTTTTTTCACTCACTTTTTTCCCCACTGTCTTGCCTTTTGTATTTCAGTTGGTTGCAGTTCGTGTGTTTCCTCAGGCAAAGGCAAGCCTCAATCTTACAGGTCGATTGCTCATTACGTGTGGAGGTATATGTTTTGATAACATTTGCTAATCTTTCTGTTTATTTTCCCGTGTTTCGTCATGGGGTATTTCACTAGTCTAACTCATTTCATTAGTATTGATATTTGAAAATTTAGGCCCCATTTGGTTTTGTTCTTGTTTCTAGATTTTTTTTTTTTTATTTTGGGCGTGTCTCATTGTTCTTGTTTCCATTTCTCATTGACAAAGAGAAACATGTTTTTTTCTATTATCATTTCCTGAAAATCAGGAAATGGAAATGAAAAACAGAAAACAGGAACAAAACCAAACGTGGCCTTAGCACATTTTTTGGCTGGGGTTTAAACACTTATTCAGCTAGATCAACCTAGTTGAACGTCAAATGAGCTGTTTTCTTTTCCATTGTCGTTAAATATACAAAAAGTAAGTCTCACAAGCAGAATAGTTGGTTCATCTGATCTCGTGTGTCGTATAAACGTTGTTCACTACATATTGTTAAGCATGGAGTGCTTAACACTGGCTTTTTCTACTGATGCACACAGTATCCGTTGCTGCGTTCTACCTTTATTGTGATCAAGCAATACTGGCGTGTGCACGAAGAAATGCCAAGTATGACAAGACCTCGTAAGTTGCATATACACATACACATCAAAGGCTATGCTCTCGCAAGTCTTGCACTGTAATGGGTTGGAACCCCTTACTGCCTTTCTTCTCAATAAACTTTTACCGAACGAGAAATTTCGAAGGTTATATCTCTGCTGGTGATGACGAAACATATTGCAGTGTCAAGGATGAATGTGTTATTTTTGGCACTGGAACTTGTGGGTTTTAATAAAGGATGTTATAGTAGTATGTTTTTTCTTTTTTTTCTTTTTTTTTAACTGGTCTTGAGGAAGTCAAAGAACTAGTTACATTTTTCAAATAAATTGATTTGCAAAGTGTCTACCTATAACCGTACTCTTAATATTCTTTTTGTTGGAAGCATACTCTTAGATAATCGATGTTGGGTGGATTCTTTTCGGAGTAATACTACTGTATCCCCATTGAATTCTAACCAAATCTTAAAAATTATGCGTTTTATATATATGTATATATACATATACAAGATCAACTGAAGTGACTCTCAACTTGCTAACTAGTAGGACGAGACTAAATCCTGAAAGGCCTTCAATTTTCACTATTCTCATTACTAGAAATTGTATGAGGAGAGTCTGCAATCCAACCGGATAGGATCCAGATCCGAGGATTATACCCAGAAGTAATTTACAAACTCTAGCCTATTTAGAACCCTGCTTGCATATAAGGGACGCTCCAATAACTGATTCCCAATCCTTTCCATAGATCTGATAAAATTATGGAAGAGGAAACAGAGGTGTGATAAACCTTATAAATCAACCGCACATGTTAATGATGCGTCTGTTACCATTGGATGATTAAGGAACGAGATGATGAAATCGATCGTACAGAATCCATCATACTCGTGATGCTAGGTAATTGCAGGCTGCACATGAATCCAACATGGGTATAAAATGGGCCAAAATTCGGGCCAAACACAATCTGTTGTGTCAAGTTCCACCTCAAAATCAATTGACAATGTGAGGGTAACCCAAAGAAATACATCAAGCACCTCAAACAGTAGTCATCGATTGACGTGGGACTCTCAACAAGCACCAAACCTAGGAATATACAAAGCTTCTTAAAAAAAGCAAAGTAACAAATTATCGTGTTCCATCATTACCACCAACCACAGGCAATCTAATGAAAGTTTCTGCTCTCAGCATCACCTACATGAACCTCAGCATGGTGGAAATTTGTCCTCTAATTGGAAGTCCATCATAAGCCAAAAGAAAAGGCACATAAACAATCTACAAAATTAAGAAAACCTTCATCGTTCCGACAGCTTGTTCTAGCCGGGGAGTCGGGGAGGGGAGATGCAGAGGAAATTGCAGATTTCGCTGTTACTTTATCCAGCACACAGAATCAAGTTGATTAAGAAAAGGCACATAAATAATCCAATCAGAGTTACAGGACGAATATGCACTACATTTACGAGAAGAGGCACATAATAATCCACAAACTCAATTAAGAAAACTTCCTCATTCTTGATAGTTTGTCTGACGGGAAATTGCAGACTTCATCCTTTTATCTTATCCACCACTCAGAGTCGAGTTGTTTAAACAATGAATAATAACAAAAGAAACAGTAAGTGCAGGCTGTATACCCTTTTATATCAGTCCATGTCAAAATTCCATTCTGGTCTTCCATGCCAGAATATCAAGCTCAAAATGCATATCGGTAAATGGCATCAGCTACGCCATCTTCGTCATTGCTGGCACCAATCACATTTGCCATGGCTTTGGCCTTCTCTGATCCATTGCTGAGAGCCACGCCCAAAGAAGCCAACTCAAGCATCTCAACATCATTTTCCCCATCCCCGATGGCCATCACCTGATTATCAATTTTAAAATCAGAACAGCACAGTAATATCTCTTACACCAATGGAATTGAAACCTGTGGGATGGCATGTTTCATCAAGTTCACAATTTGGTTCAGGATTTGACCAGTTGCCATTGCTTCATTCTTTTCAGTTGAATAATAATAATCTTTTTTATTATTATTGGTAAACCCTTCCAGTTGAACGATGATTACTAAGAAGTCTGAACTATTGGCCTTTTCTTCCAACTGAAGGTACGGTCCAGAAGAGTTTGGTAGATCATGTGGATAAGGCTATTATCACCTTAAGCAGTGAAATTATCCTAGTGTGATTGTGTGTCTCCTGGCCAGTATAGTATTACATAATAAGTCATAACCTAGGAAAGAAAATGCTGTAGGAGGATCTGCACCGATGATCCAAGGTGTTATCGGCTAGATGTACATTGTGGGTCCACAACCTAAAAGCTCAAGCACTTTTAATGAGATTTTGATTTTTTTTTTCATAACCTGGTCCCTGGGACAGGCTACTTTGTCCACCATTCCATGGTTTTTGAGGGTACTTCCCAATTTTACAGTCCCAACCTTGTTTACTGGTCAAATTTTCCATCCTGGGCCTCTGACACGAGTATCTATTTTCAAATTTGACAGTCAACAGAATGAGTTGGTCAAAAACAAGATAGCCAAACCTCATTTGCAGTGACACCGAGATGATCAAGTAGCATTTTTACTCCACTTCCTTTTGAGGTTCCAGGTGGAACTATTTCAAGCATGTCTGGCACGGCTTGGACAACACTCCCATGCTCTCCTACAGCTTTGGACCAATATGGCCTCAAATCAGTAGCCACTGCCTCAGCAGTATCTAAAAATATCAGCTTCTGTGACGCATTTGTCAGAAGAAAAATCAGCAGCAGTAAAATAATAATTAGGAAGAACGCACAACCAGAAGCTTTAGTCACTTAGAACCTAAAATTGCCTGATCACTAACCTTTTGACCTCAAAATTCTTTTGATTGTAAATTTCTCTTTCAAGTGGTTAAAAAATTATTCATTCAAATCAAAAGATCATTATTCTGAAGTTTAGTGTGAAAGTAAGGGCATATTACTGTGAGTTTGATCTCGCACCTGTATGTCAGCAACAGACAAGAGGTGCTGAACTGAAGGCATAATTTCTGCCTGCAAAATTTTTTTAAAAAAAATCAATGTAACATGCACGAAGAAACCAGTAATGCAATCAATTAACGATTTATCATAACAAAACATATATATTAGCCATGTCACGGACCTTTGGTTCATGATATATAGTATGAAGTGTGTCAACAAGAGGGTGATCAAACAGAGTCAAGCAACGATCCTCACTGAACACAACAAGAGGAACTTTACGCTCCCAAGAGTACATAAGTGCCTGCAATTTTGAGAATTATTTCCATTTCTGATATTGGCAGTAGAAGTTTGTGAATATTTTGTATCAGAACCCATACATACTGGCAATATATTTATCCATCCAAAATCTTTACTGCTAAACAATCCCAATTATATGAAGCCCTAAATGCCAAAAACAATCCCAATTATATTGTACCAACCACAGATATGGTTAAAATTAAACACCCAGGAAAGTGACCAACACCACACCCCCCCCCCCGGGGCCCACACCCTGGGAGCACAAAACTGTGATTTCATAATAAGGGATTAACTATGAAAAATCTAAGGAACATTACAAGACAGATTACCTTCCTGCAGACATTTGGATCTAGACTGCTTCGAAAGATTTCCCGACCTTGCCTCCCATAGACAAGCAAGCCCTGGAATCAAGAAGAGAACATATGCTAGATTGTGTATATTAGATGAAACCAACAATACAATAATACACCAAACATATCATTTAAATAAAATTCAAGCATTAACTAGAAAATTATACTTCGCAAAAGTCTTGATCGAATAAATAGGGCTGAGACCAAGTTACCATGTAATACTTATACTAGGCAAACTTATCTTGGCCATGAGTCATCAAAAATCATTACAAGTTTCTCAGTGCAATACAGAAATTGGCATGGGAATGAAAAGGGCAGAAGAAATGCAATTACAGTTTCATATTGAACCGCAACATGCAAGCCCTTGGAAAGCTCATAAATTTCTGATTTTTCTCAGGAACAAAATGGAAAAGAGAGATAAGTACAAGAGGGTTCTTTTCCCAGAGAAAATGGTCAGTCTTGGAGAGCATGTGCCATCATCCATAATACAATAGCCATTATAACTAGGACACAGAAAAGAAAAGAAACAATTAGCATTTCAGCAGCTCGAATTCAGAGAAATTTAGACCATCTAGATAAGATGCAGATTGTCTTATCTTGATGTAGACCAAATCAGTGTGTACCTAGATATGCTGGAATTTTTGAACAATGCATGAAGCTATAAATAAATATACAATGTAAAAATAGTTCCATTCATATAACCTCAGGCATGATGAGATCAACCTGCTGGCCACATAAACATTGAAAATTAGAAAGCCCTGGTTAGATTCAACCAACACACTGGATGGTTTTTCCCCAAGGCAAAAGGAGGGAGTGCAAAAAGGGACGAATCAAACCTGTAAGAAAACCCCAGGAGAGAATTCAGAAATAATACCATTCTTCCCAGCCAAATCTACCATCTTCAATACAGTTATCACTGCAGGACGAGTCTGTTCCAAAAGTTCATCGACATTACAAGTTAAGATGAATATATGACAAGAACAAATGATGCACTGCCAAATATAATATGATTATTGGATATGTTACTTCAGATTGCCCAAAGATATTACAAGATGCAATTTTTCCCTGATAGTAATAGCACAAAGGGCAGGTAATATCTCATCTTATCTTACTTTTCCAGTGGCTATCACCACTTTTACACCCCTTGATAGGGCCTCTCTTAAAGCTTTTGCAGTTGTTGAAGTAATCTGACTCTTGCTGTTCAATAAGGTTCCTTGTTTTCAAATAAATAAACCATGTGAGCTGATATCAGTAACTGAAGTCGTTTAAGGGTAATTTTAATGCAATCTCACCATCCATATCGCAGAAGATATATCTGAATCTTGGTTTATAAAACCGAAGACTGCCTTCCTTCTTCCTGTCTTTTAATAATTCAAATGTGAGATTCTCTTATTGCAAGCTTACACATTGCATAATTTACATTAAAAATGGAAAAAAAAATTAATAATGGTACATCAATTAGGGATATATATTGAAAGATATAATGTAATGTCACAGTAAAATAGGAAAATAGTGGAATTACCATCTCGGTCTTCCATATGAAGATTTCCATCAGTTTCGGCATCATATGCACTCTTAATCAACCCTTTTCCTTTCCATCCAAGACTCTTCAAAAGAAGTTCTTCCTCCTTCTCCATTTCTGCTTCAGCCTCATCACTAATCTCATGATCAAATCCCAAAAGATGTAACAATCCATGAACCTGTGGAATGACAAATAAATTATTTTTCTAAAATTGTGCACCATAAGTTCCCCCATAAGGGACACAAAAATCGTTCTCAGTCTTTTAGGAAAATGATAGGAACACACAATGTGCTTCTTACAACATGTGATTCCTTCAAGGCCTAGATGCTAGTTGTTGTACCTTTCTTCTCCCTTTCCAATTGCCTCCCAAAAATGACAATAAACCCCATGGGATAAATAAATTTAGAACAGAAGGCTTATAGAGTTAGATTTCTGCCAGATGGAAAATAACTGCACTAAAGCTACGTGCACCTTTCCATCAATTAAGTTGCACTCAGATTTAGTGTTTCCTGATTGAATTATGATTACTCGGGAGAGACACAAAACAGATTATGTCTCAAAGAATTGAAGGGGTGAAATCAGCTGCAAATCAAAGGTGGTGACTGTCTCAATGAATCATAAAATATTGGAACAAGTAAAATAAAAAGACAAAAATAACATAAAAAGATACCATGTAAAATGACGTATTAACCAACCATGAGGATGCGTATCTCATCAAGAAGAGTGTGCCCCCTTTCCTCTGCTTGTCTTGCAGCTGTCTCAACAGAAACTACTATGTCACCCAACATAAGCTGCAAAAGAGAACAGCAGGTCAATCTGCCAATTATTTGTCACTCATGGTAGATGTTAAGATATTTAATTGTGCTCTTACAATTGGAAGCTTAAGGTCAGGGATGTGTTGGGACATAGAAAGCACATCAGTGGCACAGGTCCTCATCCCTCCAGTCTTTGTTAAGTTTGCAAATAAACTCATCATTACATAGAAGTACAGACAACTCAACACTTTCAAACCCACCAACGTCATTTATAGTTGTATCTCTTGTTTTGTACACTGAACCTTTGAGACTGTCAAATGCTAATTTCATCGCCATTGGTACATTAAGACGAAGCATTTCTGCAATACTCTGCAACATATGCAAACCAAAGAAAAATCAGTCAAATCATTTATACTGGAGCCTACCATCAACGAGTAATATTAAAATTGAGTCCACTAGTAAGTTTCAAGGCTTTACATTGAACCCAAACCATATATGGCTTTTCCCCGGCGCACAAGCCTACCATTTGTCGAGGGTGGGGATCATCTGCCATACACAACCTCTCACTTGTTTTTTTATTTTATTTTTTGTTTCTGTAAAGATGCTGACAACTCAAATCTGTGGCCTTCTGGCCATGAAGGAGCAACCTTGTCAGTTTCATCAAGCCATATATAGGAAAAACCCACAACATCCTCAATTTCGACATAACCAGTGTTTTCTAGTTTAATAACTGACCAAAAGGTTTATTAATATATTTTTCCCAAACACCTGGAGCTCAGCCGGATGGAGAACACGAGACCTTTGTTTGAGGTTTTTAAACCCATAAAGAAAACAACAAAAATTCCAGAATGCATTGGTTTTCCTCCAGGCCATTACTGTCAGAAAACCATCCACGTTCCTTAAACAGTTGCAGGAAAAGTTCATGTTAAACAGGAATCATTTAATCCTTTCCCTGTTACCTCTCGCTTACATATAATTCATCACAACATCTTCCACATCAGCAGATAAAGAAGAGAACAACAACAGCATCCTTTACGTACTTAACCAAAAGCGGGAAAATCGCATTTTAACTCCTTTCCAAAAACATGTTCACGGAACACATCAATAGAAACAGCGCATAAACGCTACCATATGTCCAAAAATACACATAATCAGAGAGAGGGAGAGAGGGAGAAACCAGAATTTCGGGATCATCAGGAAGCTGTTCTTCAATGCAAATCTTGACACTCAGTTGCAACTCCCTCTCATTCTTCTTCCTCGCCGGCTGTCGCCTCACCTTCCGATACGGTCTCTCCGCCGCCGCAAAAACCCTACCAAAGGGTCTCCGAATATCGGGACCCCAAACCCAGGCATTGGTTACTCTCCCACCGAAGATCGCAACAGGAGAGGAAGAAGAAGATGGAGCATGAGGAGGAGAACAAGCACTGCGGGGAAAATGTGAGGAACAGGAGAACGGAGAGAGGGCGATTGAGGGCTTGTGCAGTGGGAATGGGGCGGCGCGTAAGAGAACGCCACGGGCCATGTGCGGCGGCGAGGAGGTGGGAGAAGAGAAGGGCGAGAGAGTGCGGCGGAGCGAAGAGAGACGAGGAAGCATTCAGTTCAGGAGGAGGAGCACGAGAAGCCGATTCTCTTTTTCCTTTGTCTTTTTTTCTTATTTCCTCTTCTTGTTGCTGTTGATCAGCGGTGTATGTCTTCAAATATCACGAAAAATAACGGCAAGATGAACTTGGTGCCTCCTTCCCCCTTCTCTTGTGTGTATCTAACCATTACGAGTTGTGGTAGATGATGAAAAATCGAATCATGATGGCACTGATACTTTTTAACGTCATTTATAAAACCCAGTACCATTTTTAAGTGAATAAAAATTTATTGAATAATTCATTTTTTACTTGATAAAAGATTATAAATTGAATAAGGATATAAATGGATTTTTTTCATGAAAAAAAAATTAACATGCACCAGTTATATATAAGTCAGGTACAGTGATATCATTTTGAGTTTTATTTTATTTTTTTCTTTTTTATGTGTGCGCTCTACACCTCAATGGCATCATCTTTCATAATTATAAAACACATTGTAGGTGTAACTTTTAATAGTTATTGCTTTTTAATGTGCAAAAATGTCATAAGTTGGGAGAATCGGGGTATGAGAATACATTTTTAGAGGATAGAGGAGGCATCTTAGTCTTTTTCAGATAAGCGAGGGAGTGTGGACGTCTTTACCCTAGATAAAACTGTGCACGATGAACAATTCAAGAGCTAAAAAAAAAAAATTTGAAATAAATTTAGTTTTCTTGAACTGAAAAAGAATATCATTTTTCCATTTCTAAGAGAGCAGCATACAAGTTTCTTGGTGCTGATGATAAAAGGCGCGAAATAGGACCAATCACCATCCCAAGACTCGACTCTTCCACCAAATAACAAAGATTCCGCGGAAGAGAGGAGGAGCTATAGAAGAATAGTTGTGTAACATATGTACACTACACCTCCATTGCCAGAAAGGGCAGAAAGGAGACTTTCAACTGCCATGAACTTGCTTCCAGAGCGATTACTTTTGAAGATCATCGACCACCGTAAGTGAGAGCTCATCCTTGGTTCCTGTCGTGATGATGCTCGACTTGTCATTAAGAGAGCAGTATTTAAGAAGAATCTGCAACACATCTTCCATTGAAGGCCTACAAGAAGGTAATATGTTTGTGCAGCAGATTCCCAGTTTCAACACAATGGTCATCCCTTCCAGGTAAGCTGGTTCCTTGATATTGTCATCAAGGGCGTCTGTGATCGGATTTCCCATGCTGTAGTGTTGGTTTGCCCATTCCGCAAGGTTCACGAGTCCATCTTCGTCAATGGGTCCTCTTCCTGTCGTCAACTCCAATAGCACAACCCCAAAACTGTAAACATCGACGTTTTTGTTTACTTTTGTTGCGTAAGCATACTCTGCAATTCAAGTCGATTGTTATTATAATACTGAGAAATTCAAACAGAGGCTCATAAAAGTAATGAAAAGAGGGGAAAGCTACACCTGGTACAGCGGAATGAAATTGGATGAAATGTGGGCAAAGTGGTTTCCAATGGCATGCCCTTTTTTCAATTGTGGTTCCAATCATAACTTAAAAAGAGCTAAAGCATGGGAATGGGTATTCCTCTGTGTGAGGGTAGGAATGCCCATGCCCATTGTTTAGGTCTCTTCTTGAGCTATGATGGGTTCGACAAATAAATCGAGGCATTCCAACGAAATCACTTTTGCCCTTTAGGATTTGTTTCATTCCATCATGCCACTAAATTATTATAAATAGCTTCTGCCATAGCTTCTACCTGGTGGCACGTAGCCGAAGGACCCTGCAATACTGGACATCTTGTAGGACTCTCTTTGTCCACCCAACAACATTGCCAGTCCGAAATCTGCTATTTTTGGCTTGAAATCAGAGTCTAACAAAATGTTGCTGGACTTTATGTCTTGATGGATGATCGGCGAGGAGCAACTGTTGTGCATGTAGCATAGTCCTTGAGCAGCTCCAATGGCAATCTGTAGCCTTGTTGGCCATTCCAAAATGCGGCCTGCCCTCATACTGTTCTCTCCACGAAGCCACTGATCTAGGCTCTGGTTCTCCATGTACTCGTAAACGAGAAGCTTCGATTTCTCACTAGAAATGCAACACAATAACTTCACTATGTTTGAATGCCGTATCATGGCCAGCGTCTCAATCTCTGCTGCAAACTGCTTTTCAAGCTTCTTATCTGAAACCCCATTGGTCCAAATCTTTTTGACAGCAACAAATTCGCCAAATTGGTTGATGACAACACGGTACACCTGTCCTGAACACCCACTCCCAATAAGATTATCCTCCGTCAAACCCGACAGTATCATAGTCTCGGTAAAATTCAACCTCTGGAATGCAATCACCTTCCAGTCAACTGGAGCATCCCTCACCCTGTGCTCTTTCTTTCTGTGACTCCACGATGCAAACAAGATGAAAATCAGAATAGCGAGTGGAGCATATACAGTAAAGATAAGAATCAACACAAGGTGTTGAGAGAAAAATTTGCTGGGCCGTTTGCGAGGATTGGTAGAATGACAGTTTGGCAGGTTCAGAAGTGCATCGTTCGCACATAAATTTGAATTGTTCAGGAAACTGTTTTCGTATGCAAAATTCTGAAAACCACTAGGGACTTTCCCGGAGAGTTGGTTACAGGACAGGTTAAGGAAATTAAACCTAGAACTGGTAATACTGGGTGGAAGTTCACCAGAGAATTGGTTTTGGGATAGGTCTAGATAAAGGAGGCTTTGTAGAGCGCCCAATGCCTCAGGAACCTGACCTGAGAGCTTATTTCCGGACAGGTTTAACGCGATCAGCGACTTCCATTGGGTTATCTTGGGTGGAAATTTCCCAGTAAACTGATTACCATCAAGCTCTAATGTAGCAAGCTGCCGGAGACAAGTTAATTCCGGTGGGATTTCACCCGACAAGAAGTTGTGGCTGGCCTTGAAGACAACTAGACTTTCCCAGGTAGAAATTTCAACAGGAATTCTCCCTGAAAATCTGTTGTGGCTAATTTCAAGTATGGACAAATCCCTCGACACACTTTGTGGGATCTCGCCGGAAAATAAATTGTTGCTCAGAATCAGCTTTGACAAAGTTGAGATTGTCCAGACACCCAAAGGCACCTCCCCTGAGAATCTGTTGTTAAAAAGGATAAGCGAACCCAATGTGCTGCAATTCCCTAGGGTTGGCGGGATTTCGCCGATGAGGTTGTTTGAGAAAACGCTGAGCTTCCATAAAACCCCTCCAGCGCATAGGGTTTTGGGTAACTGGCCACTGAATTTGTTATTTTAGATCTCTAAATTTCTTAGGTCTGAATGGAGCCCTAATTCTGGAGGCAACACACCACTCAGCTCATTGTTGAAGAGCTTAATATCCCTCAATGAGGGAAGCAAACCTATGCTGGATGGGATTTCTCCTGACAAGCAATTAGTATATATATTCAACACCTCCAATCTCTGCACATTCCCAAAATCTCCAGGGAGAGTCCCAGTCAACTTGTTCTCAGAAAGATCCAACTCAATCAGATTCAAGGCCCCAACAGCTGAAGGGATTACACCGGACAAATTATTTTGCCATAAATAAAACTTACTCAAGTTCTTCAACTGTAACAGCCCCTCCGGAACCGTCCCGCTCAAGACGTTCGAGGAGAGATCCAGTTCTTGGATGCTCGAAAGGTTCGAAAAGCTCAGCGGGATCCCACCGATCAGGTTACATCGCCACATATACAAGAACTTCAGCTTCCTCAAACGGCCATAGCTCTCCGGAATACGCGATCGCACAAGCCCAGCATTATCAGATAAAGCCAAGTACTCAAGATTCGACAAGATTCCGAGACCTGGGGGAAAGCTTCCATTGAAAGAGTTGGAGTTGAGAGCCAGGAAAATCAGCCGCTTAAGCCTCCGAATTGCCGCCGGAATCGCGCCAGAGAAGCGGTTCGTACTGAGATCGAGGCGCGATAGCCTCCGCAGCCGACGGATCTCACCCGGAATCTCCCCGAAGAAAGAGTTCCACGACAGATCTAGGGTCTCCGATTTCAAGCAGCGGCGGAGAAGGAACCCCGGGAATCCCCCGGCGATATGATTGGAGGAGAGATTGAGCTTGGTGAGATTCTGAAGATCGCAAATCGCCGGTGACAGCTCCGTCCGCACAGAGAATCTCCGGCCAATCGCACGGTGACGACGACCGCGAGTTGTTCCAGTGCCGCAACGAGGGTGGATTCCCCAGCTCTCGCTTCACTCCCAGTAAGACGGCTCGTCCCCCTCGGAATCCCCTGCGATAAATTTACCATTAAGGACAAAAGGGGGAGCGCAAACTTCACTACGTATAGGGGCAGTTTGGGAAACTCGGTCATGTTCAAAACTCAATTTTTAAAACACAGTAATAACCTCTTTACATGAAACTTTCTTCTTCTTCTTCCTTTTTTTTTTTTTTTTTTTCTTTACATTACATATATTTCTCCCTCGAAATCATTACTCTTATTATATATATAACAAATGAGTGTGGTGCAAATTATATAAACGGTCGAAGAATGAAATTTATTAAACATTTATTGCCAAGAAAGTAATATTTAGGTGTCTTATTTACATTCAGATCTCAAGCAATCAACATTGGAAAATATTTTCCTCTTTCATTCATACACATGTGCCAAAAAAAAATCAGATCTGTTTTTATTTTTCCATTTTTTCCACTTTATTCCATCGAGGTTAATGGACTAGGATTTCTCTAATTAAGTGGACTGATTTTGTAAAGCTGCTTGAATTCAATGAGGGGGTTTTAAAATTAAATTAAAATGGATTTCTGCGCAACTTCAAATAATTAACGAGGGAAAACACTTTTTTTTTTTTCTTTTTTAAGCTTTTAAGGTTAGAAGTTCATGAACTGAATGTTATTTGACACTCTTCCATGAATCCAAGTAATTTTAAGTGGGCCCTTAATGATGATTTATGGGCCATTTCGTGCTACAAATATGGTTTTAGCTCTAAAATTTTACCATATTCTCTCACCGTAATGAGATTAATGGGTAGTTTGCTTTTGTTTTTTGGGAAATTATATTTAGTTTAACGCAATTATAGAGAACCTCCCTATGGTTTAAAAATCAGCACATAACCCCCCATGATTTTAATGGACTTGCAAAAGTTAACATTTCCATCAAATCTAACTGTTTGTTCTTTTATAAATTTTTTTGTGTTTAATATGATAAAAAACACTTTAATTTCCTAAATTACCCATAAACGAATCTCTTAACCCCTATTGTAGCGGTACCCAAATAAATGGATGCTTTTATACTTCTTATTCCTTAGAAAAATATATATTCTATAGAGGTTACACATTCATAATCCCGACTAATCATGATGATTAGAAACATATATACGAATATTAAAAGCATCTAGGTCGATGCACATACAAGTGTCTTTCTTCTCTTTGTATAATAAATATATATTTTTTTCATGACTTAAGAATTATAAAAACAACTAGTTCTTTGAGAGATATTTTAATTGAAGGTAAGGAGTTAATTTTCAATAGTTTGGGAAATTAAAGTCTATTTTTTCTATTAAACACTGTAAATTTTTTTTGGAAGAACAATTAGTTATATTTGATGAAAAAATTAATTTTTGTAAGTCCTTTAAAATCACAGGAGGATTATGTACTTATTTTCAAATCATAGTAAAGTTCCCTGCAATGGGGTGAAACCCGCAGGAAGATTAAGTGCAGTTTTGTTTTTTTGGCTTTTTTTTCTTTTATTTTTTTGCAAAGGGCAATCCCGTGGATACATACATTATTTATGGGAAGCATGTATGAGCTTTGTGGCGAACATCAATTCTAGTTACCAAAAATGAAGGACAGAATAGGAGAAAGTTACTGCCCAAAAAAATTAAAAATATAGAAATAGCATCAATTACAGAAATATTGAAATCTAATTTCCATTTAGAAAATTCAAGCTGTGGCGTGATTTAGTTATTGAAAAGGTGGTTTATGATGTGACTTTTATTACATATTAACGCGATGAAACCCTAAATGAGGTTTTATTTTAAGAAGCTTTTTCCCTAATTATATGCTCAAAAAGTATGATTTGGGACCCATTCAATCCAGTAAAGTAGTTCTTTGATGTTTTATTCATAAAAAAATAATGATGCTACATAAATTTTCGCAGAACTTTACATGTGTGGCCATCATCTATATCGATATTAATATAAAAATCAAATAAATTTGAAAGTATAAAGTTGAACGATTCAGATTTTTTGATTTCTACGCTATGAAAGGTGGATTCAGATCCTCAAAGATGATTCTACTTCTACAAATTATTAATTCGTCTCAAGAAATCACACATAACTTCACTAAAAATTTCCTCCATATGTTTAACACCGAAAACTAATTTACTCTAATATGATTGCAACTAAAACAATTCAAATTTATTCAACTTGTTTTATATTTTCCTCCTTTAAATTTTTTTCCCTTCTTTTTATGCACTTTTTTTTTTTTTTTTTGCATGAGCAAATTAGGAAGAAAGAACCCCACCAAAAAAAAAAAGGATTCATAGATAGAAGTGGATGCAAAGAGCAAAGTAAAATATACAAGGAAAGAAGAAAAAAAAATCATAAACTTGGAGGTGAAAGGAGGGGGTTGGGTTCTTTTTCGCTAATTTGATTATGTACATCATTTTCAACGAGGATTAAATGGATGATTGAGTTGCAATAATTATATAGTCATTGTACAAGATCCATAAAGGTTTGACCTTTTATAACTTTTGTCAAAATTATGATCTCCATCAAAAAATTCAAGAGCATTTAAACGAACTTGAACTTGCTCACCAAAGCGATGTCATTTTGAGAAATGATTTTAAAAACACAACACTTTTTTTTTTTTATGGTGGAATGTACTTGACATAATCAAAAGCTCTCTCTTTTTTGGAGGCTTGAAAAATTGAGGCTGAATGTCTTGGTTCAACATAACTCTCAACTACTCTTACATGAAAAGGAAAGAGCACAAAACACTATCTCTACCTTACATCACAGTGGGACTTAATGTACATTACCAAATTGACATTCACTCACACTGATCATGTCTTTTACCTTCGGTCATGTTTCAGGCTCGAAGGGCTTGTTGGCATGGAGGGGGTCACATTCAAGCCCGGGATGGAGCCACTAGCTGCAGCCAATGCTATGAGCAGGCATGTCAAGTTTAGTAGCTGAAGCCCAATGCATCGGGACGTTCCTTGCCCGATCTTCTTCTGCACGATATACACTTCCACCGGGAAACACAGGATGAGTGGCCAACACCCAATTGCGCCCACCTATGCAAGTGTCTCATTGAAGAATGGGAGCGCCATAGCCAGCAAAGATTCCACCACTACAAATGCAGATCTCCAGGTTAGCCTCAAGAGGTTGATCCTTAAGTTCATTGTGCCAATCCTTATTGGGTATTCACTGGTGACGAACTCAACTCCGGCCACCTATGGGCGGCCACGATTCAAGCTTTCTGAGCAAAAACCTGTCCAACAGTCCCCAGTTCAGATAATGCAAAAATGCTCTATCCAAATACTGAATTCAAGCTTTCTTCATCACTTTGCTTTCGGGCGGGAAGGATCTTAGGGTGTCCTGAGAAATCAAAAGGGAACGCAATGTGAGGCGGCTCTATCCAAATACTGAATTCTGAAGAGAACTGTGTTTGGATCATGGAAAAACGTACACTTCTATGGTATCCGGCAAAATGGGGTACCTACGAGTTCCCATTTGATGAAACTTATACCAATTACAGGCATCTTTTGTGGGTACACCCATCCATGCCCCCCTAGAACTAATCAACATTGAGTGTGAGAATTCATTTTATAGTTTCGTTTTGTAAGGAAATACATGAAATGACTTTGAAAATCGCAAGCCCCAGTCCCAATCAAGGCATAACCTAATGACATGACGGCTGTGACACTGGAGAGCCATGACAGGTTGTGAAAGTTCGGGATCTGAGAGAGTGCTAATTCGAAAATGCGGAATCCAATCATAAACGGATTATTGGAAAACTTGCACGGCGACTCGTGACCTGTTTTGTGAAAAAAATTGGATTTCTTGATGGCTCTGCATTACACCCTCCATCACCATAATTCTACTCTTACACTGCAGGAACCTTGTATAACCCATGACTCACCAAAAGTTGGAACTAGTTTTAGAACTCACACCCTGCTTGTTGATGCGGTCGTTGTGTAGCCAATGATCATCCCACTGAGGTCGACATATTGAATGGATCCACAAACCAAGTACATTGCTCCACCTGATTATGTTTTTTACAACATTTCAACTGTTATAATCTATATGTGACTAGCAGTAGCACGTATATTTTGTGTGTGATTAAGCAAATACCCAGGTAGGACTGGACGGCTGCCATGTAGGCGTAGTTACGGCAGCCAGTGATTGAGTCGGGGAATCTGTAACAATCAGCCAAGAGGCTGGAAGTGAAGAGAGCGATGCACAAGAAGACTACGAGGGTGATCCATCGTAACTGTGCCACTCCCCGGGCCAACGATGGCAACCCGGACCCTATCACTGCGGTTATTATGTGCGCACTTGTAGTCCACATTGTTCCTGCAGTTGGTGTGATGTCTTTGTTAGTATAGGGAGAAACATAGTAGAGAAAATACGCACGCACTCAACATGTTGTGAACTTTTTCTCGCACTTTTGCACTCGTAAGGGGACGACATGGCATTGGGTCAAAGCCCTACTTCTATTGTTTAAAAGTTTGTAGGAGTAGAGGGAAAAAGATACTTTGAGTATACCAGAAACCTCGGTTCCTCTCTGTGTTCTACATTGACTAAGATATTTTAGTATAGAGACTACTTACTTCCCAATACAAATCAGACGACAGAAGTATCTGACTTGTATGGATATGATTTTACGTTTTTATCTATATGATTTTATTTTTAGAAAAAAATTATTAATGACAAATATATTTATTTAATAGATGAGACTATTATACGTGTTTATAATATAGAGGAATATATTGTCAACTAAAGAAGTTCTTAATTTTTTGTAACTTTCCAAACAATAGAATTTGATTTGATTTAGGATTAGTTTCCCAAAACCAGATCTGAATTTTAAATCAATCCAAATACAATCAATTGAAATAAAATCAACTCAATTCATTATTGATTTGATTCCAAACGGAGCATTTTTCTACGGGTTTCTTTCTTCAACTCTCTCCAACCAAATTTACATGATTATTGCCGAATGTAATATCAAATGCACTTTGATGAGGAGATATCTAACACAACTAAACAGCAGGGAAACTATATCTTACATTGATTATTGCAGAATGCTCATTACACTTTTTAATTAAAAACGACATTTACAAATCTCAGTTTAAGGTTGCATACTTGTCAATGGTAACCAAAAAAAAAAAATTGAGGCTATGGAGAAGATTTTGAGAAGCTTAGATGATAAAAGGAAAAAATTTCTAAGTATAACAGTTAAAGGTGCACTTTTTACAAATGGGGGTACAAGTAGGTTTTGAGAGGTCTAATATAACACATAGTATAGTTTGTTACACAAAAGAAACAAAAAAAGTGGGAAAACTAAAATATATATATACAATTACCCGAAGATTATTTTTTATTTCAGACATTACTTTTTGTACCAGCAATACTGGTCAGCATCATAAGGGGATTACTTAAATATAATAGAAACATCAAATGAGTGCATACACTTGACTTAACTATTATACAGAATTACCTTGCCATTATAAGTTTAATAAAAAATTAAACTTCAATCTAGGTCAATAAAAAAATCAACAATAAAAGTTAAAATTTTTAATTATTCGGATGGAACTTTATTATCCACATTTGAATTAAGCTCAAATTTTAATATCTAGTAAGTTTTTAAGCGTCTAAACCTTTTTAGTGGATCTTATGTGGACCCTATGAACACCGGCCATAATAGGGATTGGGATCCTTTGTAACGATTATACTTCAAAAATCATTGCAACTTAACCCTCCATTTTTAATCTAGTTGAGAACAACACACATAATCAGCTCAGTAAAAAAAAATCCAACTCATAAATTTTAATCTGGATCCATTGAACATTCGTAATCCGGATCCTCATTTTACGTTTTCCAGATCCGTTTTACTTTTTTAATTCGGATCCCGGTTCTTCTAGGCTTGCCATCCTCATCCGCACCTCCATCTGCAGGAATTTTGTTAGATTCCACAACCCCAGATTCACTCATCTCCTCCTCCTGGTGAGGTTCCCCATTTCCTACCATGTTCATCATCTCTCTCTCTCTCTCTCTCTCTCTCTCTCTCTCTCTCTCTCTCTCTCTCTCTCATACTGTTTCTTCCTCCTCAACCCCTTAGCCTATGAAAACTACAATAGTTTGCCGATGCAATTACTTTTTTTTTTTTCCTGGTAAATGTGGAGGAAAAGAGGGCCAAAACCAAAGCTCTAATCTTCTGCTGAGTAATAGTTCGAGTAAGCCTTGAATGCCCGAGCTATATATCCTCGTTTAATTCTGATCATTGACTAAATGAAACTTTGATGAATAACAGTATTAAGTTGGTTAGATGAAATGTGGCGCCAAGGCAAGAGTTAATTGGACGAGAGGAACTAAATGGAGGCTCCAGCGGTGTACAGTGGAAGTAGTATCCCTAGTAGTATCAAACGTGAATGGGGGTGGAAGATGAGTTCCCACAAGAATCTATATTTATCCTTACCAGTTTAAACACGCATTAAATTGCGTTGGTTCGCCCTTTAAATGACATAGTTTTGCTAAAAGTTATAAATAAGTAAAGATATTTTTAATAAAACTACATCAGTAACGTAAATTGTGTGAATTCGAACTCGTATTCTCTTCTCTTATAGAAATCTATTTTCTTAATGTACTAAAATTATATTAAATCTCAAAAAAGAAAATGAGGCTGAACAGAATAAATGTGTCGTTTTGATTCAATTGAATGAGGAAAAGGAGGAGGATTTGGAGACTGAACTCCCGCATTTAGTATGGATCCGACTACAACTAGGGAGTAACAGAGACTCCATCCAATGTTTATATCTGAAACTTGGAAGGAGGCCTAACCTAATTTGCGCTCTTCCATCCTCCCATTATCCCCCAAGAATAGCCCACTGGAATTTTGTTCCTCTCCTCTTTTCTATGATTTTCTTAGGAGCCCTCGAGGGTCTGAAACCCACATAGTTCTCATCCGTATTTTTCGAGTAAGGCTTTTCATTAAAACAACGTAATTCGACGAAGTATTCTCTTTTCACTTTCTCTTTTTTTATTATGCGTATTTAAATTTTTATACGTAAATGTTGGATTTTTGTACCTCGGAAGTACAGAGGCTCCTTTCACAAAAATAAACCTATTTAAAAAGGACACCGACAACCTCATCTATTTTCTAAAAAGACTCTCACACCTCTTACCCCATGAATATTTCAAATTAACCTACTCGCCCACTAAAAGGTAAAGGCCGATAACCATCAAAAAATGCCTTTACCATGCATTTTAACAATTGTAAAGTATCATGCCTTTATCCAATCCTTTTTTTTATTAAATGAAACGGATGATTTTATTCCTTAAAAAAGAAGACAAAAATGATAATAATAACATGATAAATCTTTTTATAACATTTTAACAACTTATAATGAGCAAAAATATCCATTTAAAATATTCAATGAGGATGGGAGCAGTCTTTTTAGAAAACAGAAAATATTAAGGATAAGTCCCAACTTTTTTTTTGCAGTCTTCTATCACACTCGATTTGGAAGGATGATTTCTATTTTAAGCTAGAATCAGGGAGAAAAAACCTCAGTAAATTTTTTTGGGTTATTTCACTGACAATTTAGATATTATTTTTACCCAAAGGGAGTAAATCAAGTTCAAATATCAAACTGTCTTTACTATATTTATATCTGAAAATTCTACATCATAAATGTTACTAAGGAGATAATGGAAATATAAATATTTTCGAAAGCATAAAGTTTGATCCAAGGGCTTAAGTGGCTCACACGAGACTATGATCCTAGTAAAAAGGAAATAAGGGAAAGACTCTGACAGAAAATATTTATTTATTAAGAAAGTGAAGTCATTTCTACTTCAGTACAGATGAGGCCCTACCTGCCCTCTTCTCCCACCTAGAAGAGAAAAAAAAAAAAAAAAAAAAAAAAAAGGAACTCTACGTATCCATACGATCCGAGTCTTTACAATTCAACACTACGTTAAAGGACAGTCATTATCATGCACCATATATGGTTTAAGGAATAACAAAACTACCTACTACCAAGGGTCCCAAGGGCCACGAGTGAAATTCGTAAAGAATAGTTATTTTCACGAGCCATTAGCGTGATTGGCTCGACAACTATAAAGTGAATGAAATGAAATCATAACTATTCGGTAGGAATAGTGACGAAACACGACACAAAGGCTTGGGCATCGTGTTCAATATATTTCAGCCACAGATATTTCCAATCCCAAAAATTGCAAACTTCGTTGAAATTATAAAAGCATATTACCATATTGCATTGGAACCAAGCATAATTCAGGCTGGGAAACTTGTACTCAAAACCAGCAACACCGAAACCAGTTGCTTCAAGACCAAACCCCTAAGCATAGCATAAAATAAAGTTTACTTGCATCAATGTAAAGCAAGCCTGCATACAACTGCAAGCAAATCACACAGCTTCCTTGGGCATTCCAGAGAAATCAAATGACCATAAAAATCTTAAATATTCAGCTAAAATTGAGAACTAACCTTCACCGGTGACATCTCTCACTTCGCACAGCAACACCACATCCAAACTAGCAAACACAACTCGAGCCTTCTCGGTTTTCTTCCTTTGAATCTGATTTAACAAGAGTGATAAAAAGAAAAGGGCAATGGAAGTGCAAACTGAAGAAAACCCAAATCTAGCAAGGTTTGTTTCCTAATGGTCCTCAGCATAACAAAACCAACTTTCAAAAGAAAAAACAAAAAACAGAGTGTAACTAAGTTTAGAACGTAACCACAACCTGGAAAAAGAAAAGGCATTGACTGTGTTGAAACTTAATAGGACTTACTCAGGTGGAAGAACTGGCAAATCTGCACTTCTCACAAGCCTTCTACAGAGGCGTTTGTGTCCCCATATCTTGACCAAAGATGTCAATGTGTGAAATTGATTATGTACCTGCTGATGTTATACATTCACATCCTTGAACTTTATGTGAACACTGAACAGAAGGAATTCAACCACTTCAATTTAGGCAGCTAGTGGCCAGCTCACAATTAAATGTCATTTCAAAATACAACACTTCCTATTGCAGGCATATGATCAAATGATCAGCATAAAAATGCTCTCTGACATTGGACAGTCAAGATCAACCTCAAATTGGTCCACCTGGCACTGCCAATTCAAGATAGCAGTGTCCAATTGCTGAAGACAAGAGGACCATATCAACTCCAACAATCACTCTTTTGCAAGCCCTCGAATAATATGACTAATTAAAAATTTAAAAAATCATGTATCTAATTATCTAAGTTGAGATCTATCCTGCAGAATTAATATAAGTTCCTGACATCCCCTTGTCTTTAACTAATAGAGAACATACCACATGTTTGGAAAACCACCAAGGTCGTATTGTACTCTGAAACAAAATAATAATTCAATTCAAAGAAAGTCGTGTAAAAGATCATATATAGCTTCAAAGCACCCAGTAGCAGGTCAGTAGCATTAGTACTAACCACACTGTAGAAATTCAAAGAGTTGCTAATTTGTATGATTTTCATAAGAGGCAATAAGAATATCATCGCTAACTGTTGCTTTGGAGTGTACCGAATCTTTAACATCCTCGCAAGATCAACTTTGAGCAGCCAGATCAAAACCATAAAACATCATATACACAAGATCTTGATTCAAATATCACTAAAATAAATAAATAATAGACGAAAAATACTAAGAATTTTCAGAGTAAATAGCAAATATTTTTAAATGCGTGTTTCCAATATACCATCAAATTAAACATGACCTGTGCAAATGCCTTCAACCAACTAATTATTCTTCAAAACTATACAGACATTTTGACAAGTAAATAAATCATCTCATTGTACATGCAAGATCATGGACACCGGCTAAACAGGTGCACAGGTGTTAAAGATATCATGTGATTGTGACAACATTTTCGCTGCATACAGCATATTCCAAGTGCCACAACGAGAACGCGTGGATTCCGAAAGGGATTTTTGCTTCCGAACAGGACAATCAACAATAATGCCTCGATCATATCTCTGCAAGTGAATTGTCAAAATATAGTAGTCAAGCCTGCACCAAAGCTCTGGAAACTCAGGAAACAGTTCGACCAAAGCAAACAGATGCAATGTAAAGATTTTTTGCCCATTTCTCCTGCAAGAAACCAAGCGTTGAAATATGAGCACCCATAAAAATAAGGTAAATATCAAAAAGGCACCAAGACATCAAATATTTTTTTTCCTAAATGGCCCACCTTGACATGAGTACTAGGAAATGCAGAAGTTCGAAGCGTCTCTTGGGTTTCATCTGTAGGTTTTCTTCTGGGCACACTAAGGACAAACGCAGCCTGATCCAAAGTTGCTGCAGTTGAGGTGATGCGATACCCACTTTCCCACCGCCGATGGATACCTTCACTGGGATATAAAAAATCCAGTTCTACGACCTAATATTTTGGTAAAAAGAGTCAGCAATTTTCAATACAAAATACATCACACTTAATTAAGCATTAGTTCATAAATCTCAACAGAACCTGAGAAGAAAACCCAGAACCCCGAGACATAACAATTGCCCATCTACTTCCCGCTGTGGCCATGGCTGTAACGTGGAAACCCTCCCTCCATTTTTTATTAATCCACTTGAATGGAAACGACTCGCTGACTTTATAGGATTGCTGTACATACTGGGTACCTGTATTTTGTACATAAAGCAAAGTCAGGCAGAGAAACAGGCCTTGAAGTCATCATCCTTTCAAACTTAATTCAACTAACCCTTCGACATGACTACTAAAGAACTTCCATTGTTGGCTCCTGCTATTGCACTGATGTAAAAATTCTTCTCCCACTGATCCATAATCCACTCCTTCAAAAAGATAAACACAGCGAAACATTTGTTAACCTCCATGAGCACAGCGAGCCATAAACAGAAACAGAACAGTTTCATGCAAATATACAATGCATATTACCATTTTGTGATACACAGCCTCAAAAAAGATAATCATGCTAGATATAGTACCACAAACCTTTTGAAGAAAGTGGGGAGAAAGTTCATAAACTTGAGCAGAAAAACCAGTGCCAGCATCCATGATCAGTGCCCATAGGTTTGAACAAGAAGCAACACTGCTGATAAACAGTCCATCCCCATTTCCCTTCTCAATGTGTTGAGAGAGCCTCACATCAGCCACATTGTAGTGATATCTGTAAAACAAGAAACAAACGTCAGATGGTTCACCACCCTTTCCACAGAAGGGCAAAACGCAATGAGTAAGTTTTAAGTATATGCCTTTGCTTCATTGGCCGGCGAGCACTGTAAACACTAATCCATTGTGTTGCAGGCATTCCCATGCGGATCTTCTTTTTTGGTTGTTCATCATCTTCCCCCTCCATTGTCATCCGTCCTCTCTTATGCCCAACTTGATATATAAGCTTCACAATCAATTAACTACATGTCAGATAAAAACTAACCCAAGGTTTGACTACATTCCTATTCCAATAAAAGGTTGCACTAGCTTTTTTCTCTAATTAACAATTGAAAAGTGAAATATTGTACTAATAAAATAAAACATACTGTCTGAGCGCCATCAGTGTTAATTGGCCTAACATCTGGATTTGGACCAACAATCCCATCAAAAAGGGAGATATATTTAGCATAGTTAGGTTCCTCGTCAAACTTCAAGTTCACCACATGCTCCACGAATAGCCGAAAAGGCTCAGGACAAAAACAACAAAGTGTTTCTGGTGAAGTTGCCATCTTCTTTTTACAAACAAGGAAACCTTTATTCTCTCCCTAAAAAAAATACCTTTAATATTAGAATGATATAAAAGAAAGGCAAGAAAAAAGAAGACATAAAACAATTCTGGAACAGCCAACCTGGTATCCTTGCCAAGGCAGCCGGCCACGGAGCAGAAAAATGAGTGTGTAAGCAAGAGATTCTAAATCATCTCTCCTGCTAGCAGTTCTACCAAGATGAGCATGAACACTAGCATACCGCACTGTACCCCTGCAGCACTCAGAAGGTTCATGTACGATCAAGGCCACAACTGGGGAGAGGGGTGTTGAGAGAGAGAAATTAATTAAAGGTCAAAAATCATAAACAATCTTTGTTGTACCTAAAAACATCAGGCCGTTGGTCATATTCAACGTGTAAACCAGAAGAAATATCTTTCCATTTGGTGGCTGTGTATCAAAAAAAGCCATAAGAAAATGAGGTACTTATTGATTACTTATATATCATGTAAATACCAGACAAGAAACATTGAGGAGTTTGAAGTTTTCTGGAATACCTAATCCAAGGTCAACAAGAAACAGCTTTTTTTCTTCCAGCGTTCCTGGAGGACCGAGCAAAAAATTCTCAGGCTTTACATCCCCATGCACATAACTGTCAAAAGAGGCAAAAGTCAGTCAGTGCTACATACACCATAAAATTGGTAAACCACTAAAAGTAACTATAACTGTATATGACCCTTAAATGTAAAGATGGCACCTAAGATGGCATGGATTAAAAGTATATGTTCCGCTCTCCGAGATTCAAACAAGGAATCTCTACCAACGGTATTAATTAATTATGAAATGGACGACATGACATCGCACTTCAATGATGTTGCTGGCTCAAAAGGCATGACCATCCACTTAACTTGCTATTAAAACACAACCACATTGGCCATGGCTAACATCTAGAGTGAGAGAAATCCTTGCGTTCAAGAATCAATTTAGTCCTACTTATAAATTATTTCTGCTTGTGTAGAAGTAAGAAACATCATAAAGAAAACTGGCTGCAGAAATACCCTCTGGAGTGCATCTTCTCTAATATGGAGATTGCTTCAATGGCAATGCAGGCAACCATCTCAATGGACATCCTGAGGTTGAAATGAAAATTAGACAATAGATAGCTGAATATCAATTATCTTACAAACTAACAATAAGCAAGGATAAATTCAATTCTGCCATTCTAAAAAAAGCTTACGTGTGTGAGTTGTTATTCCAGACATCCCATAAACTTGGTCCAAGCATATCCATAACCTGCAAGGATTGCCAAATTTCTCTTCCATTCCAACACTTCCACAATAGCAGAGACACAGAAAAGTGTGGAGGAATAAGCATATAACATGCAAACAGCACATACCATGATATAGTAGTCGCCCTGCCGTCCCTTGAAATGTACACGGGGTACACCATGACTGCCACCAAGTGCACTGGGAAAATAAAAGAAGACATAGAAGAAAAAAAATCAACAAAAAAGATTATACATCTAGGAAACAAGCATAGAAGGCGAAGACTCACCTGTAAACTTGCCACTCATATGGCGGTCCATAATTACATCCTTTGCTCGACCTATGCTCAAATTTCAATGCCACCTACAATTTGCATGATTCAAAAAATATGTTAACAGGGTTATTAAGAAACAGGCCATTGTGCATACAAAATTACAAACATATTTTTTCTTAATGCCCATACCTCCAAAGCTCCGGCGCCAGTTCTTTCACTCAGATTTCCACCAGAAGTCCGACGACCAACATACACTTGTCCAAAGCCTCCCTTCCCCAGTTTCCTTTCAATTCTGTACATGGGCGAACCGCCAACAGCCACCTGTTTTGCAGAAAGCTTTTAATGTAACTAAATATGATCAAAATTTTACAAGAAAAGAAAAAAAAAATATTACTGATCAGCAATGTACAGGTTTCTCTGGTCCACTTGAAAAAAATTTTAAGTTTTCAGTAAAGAAACAAATAACCATGGAAAGCTTTGGAAGAAACTATACAGTTTTTTCTTTTTTCGGCAATAAAACTGATAATAAAACCGAAAAATCGAACTAAATCCTAGATCATCCACTAGACCCATTTTAAGATTATTTCTTGTTTATTTTCAGGCTTCTGAAGCACAAGAGCAGACACTTAAATTTGTTGCGGTTTCTCACCAAACAAACAATTGTAAATAGAAAAACAGAAAGATGGTCTAAAAGTTACGATGAGTTCATGATTTAACAACCTTCTCTGGAATGGGAGCGGTGCTTCCCTCGTCCTCGGCCCCCGCGCCTCTATCGCCGCTAGGCCCACTATCGTCTTCATCCATCTCCTCGTCGTCCCTAGACCTGATCTCAAACGGCGTCGTATCAAGGACCCCCTTCCTTCCCTGCGCTCCCGCGATCCTTCTCTGACGAGCGGTCACCGCCTCTTCCCCACCGATCCGACCCGGATTCCTCGATGCCCGGCCCCTGCGCACCCCGCTACGCAGCTCAGGCATCGCTCATCCATCAAACCGCGTGTACGGGCGCCCTAAGGGAAGCTTCATGGAGCATCTGAGACCATTCGATCGAGACGATAAAAGCTGGGGTTTTGCCGTGGGCGCGAGAGAAATCGAGATTCGGGCCGATGATCGGAGGTGTAGAGACAGAAAATTAGGGTTTGATGTGAGCCACAATTTGGAGATCTGTGGAGGGAAATGGGAATAATATGGCTTCTAGTGAGGGAGAGAGAGAGAGAAAGAGAGAGAGAGAGTGATGGAAATGCTCAGTGCATTTTTTATTTTTAATTTACGTTTTTTGGATTTTCTTATAGTTTATTTTTTTAATAAATTCGGGGTGATTTGTATTGAAAGGTGAGAATTTCAGGAATCACGCTCCCCTTTCAACTGTACTTTTATTTCGTCGACCCCCGATATGAATTCAACCTAAAAAAAAAAAAAAAGGAAAATGTCATCCCAGCTTCTATAGTACGAGTTGTTATTATTATTTTGAGGAATTTTTTGAACAAGTGACTGTTTTGATAGATGATGAATTTAATCTTTATACATTTTTACTATTTTTGGTTGTAAATAGTTGCACAAGAGCTTGATTTTGGTGCAATTGTTGCACCTAATTTATAAAAAAGAGAAAATATAAAATTCAAAATGATGTCACTTTGAATCTTGTGTTTTTTAAAAAACTTCATAAGGTACAATTAAGCCTAACTTATATGCCGTTACTGTATATAAATATTTCCCATATATGTACGAGTTTTGAAAAGTATGAATGCACTTCATAAGGCTCACATGACGTCTACTCTTCAAGTTTCAACAACACGAAATTGATGATCATGAAATACTAAGAAGACATCTCAATTTTCATATGTTTTCATTTTGTATTTGATTTTTATTTACACGATAAAATATGAAAAGATTTTTTGACTATTATTATAAGTGTTTTGAATATTTTTAACCTGTGGATGAAAGGCTTATATATAATGAAATTATATGAAAATTTATATGAAATACTAAGAAGACATCTCAATTTTCATATGTTTTCATTTTGTATTTGATTTTTATTTACACGATAAAATATGAAAAGATTTTTTAGACTATTATTATAAGTGTTTTGAATATTTTTAACCCGTGGAATGAAAGCCTTATATATAATAAAATTATATAAAAATTTATAAATTTTCATATGTTGTCATGTTCAATATGCGTGGCACAATCTCGCATAATGTATCTCATTCACGCTTTGCCTGAGTAAAATGGCACTTCAACTTTACAAAAGTCTCTCTCCACACACACACACACGCACACACGCAGGGAGAGATTGAATTTGTGTTTTTTCATGCCTAGATTTTGTTTTTTTACATTAACAGAGTTTAGTGGGTCCACCTCATATTCAATATATTGGATTAGCTCATGAAAACTCTGGCAGCAGCCCGCAAGCCCAGAAGGGACAGCCCAACCCAAAGAGCGATCGGGCCTAATTTTGATAGCCCAACTATAAATGTGGCAACCTGAGTATTGGCAACTAACTGTGTACATATCCACTTAGATACTGTTTCCGCATTATTTTATATGTGTATATAAAAAGTGAGGTCAGCATAAAATGTTTTTTTTATCACAAATATGCTCAATTTTGTCAAGAAATGACTTATGCTTTGCAAATCGTAAGTGAATTTCGAGAAACCACATTAAATTAGTTTCTATACAATTTTTTTCCATTAAAATACTTAATTATTGTGTCGATGCCGAGCTTTATTTTATTTTATTTTATTTTATTAGCAGCGCTGCTACATAAATCAATGACAAAAGATAAAAATTGATAAATTATAATCGTGACGGTGTCGCTATTGTATTGCTTAATGGCAATAGAAAACACATTTTTTCAATTTTATAATAGCAATTGATCTGAAATTTTATTGCGGTGGGTTTTCCATTAATATTATGGAATTAATCAAGAGGGATTTGGATCCATTGCTTTAATCCCGACCAAGATAGTTACGGCAGATGATCATTGCTATTGATACGAAGCATAGAATGGGACTTTACAGCGAGAGATCGTGTTATCGCTACTGCAAGTTTTTCTTGCAGTAAACCTCATGAATATGTATTGAAATTATGGCATTTATGTTAAAAGAGAAAATGTAGAATGAAATAAATGAGGCTTAGATGTATGTAGTTAAGAGTTTACCCTTCACTTGTCAGGATCAAGTTCCACTGTGGGTTAAAATTGATATCTTCCCTACTAAGTCTCGAATGGAGAGGCAACAAAATTTGAAGAACTCCCCAATGATTTCTTAAAGAAGATATTGCAAGAAAGTTTGACAGAGATGTCTTGCAGGGGATTGAACCAAAATCTTTTCATTGCACGACTTTAAAATGGTTGATATAATATCTTACAAAGTCAATGTATGATTGAAATGATTTTAACGAGCTTGAATGTGTTTTCGAATGTGACGTAGTTTATGACCCGTAGGTTTCGAATAAAGGTGTCAAAGGAGCAAGTTTGGGTGGGTTTGGATGGGTATAATTGAATCATGGGTTTGGGCGGGCATTATTTAAGTTAGGTGGGCCTAAATGGGTTGCATTCTAACATTGCATTTTTGGCCCTTTAATTTTTCTCAAAATTATAATTTGGTACTTAAACTTTAATTAGATTTAAGTTTGGTCTTCTTTTGGAAAGTTTGGTTCCTAAATTTTCAATTTGGTGCCTAAACGTTTGAAAATGGGTTTTTAAATGAGTACCCATTTTAAGTCCATTTCTGTGCATTATTAATGGGCGGGTTAATTGGACGGGCATGAAATCGTGAACCCTTGTTTCAAGTGATTTCTTGCTTTTGATCATAGATCTTTCTCACACTTACAAAAATGAATAGCCATCGGCAATAGTTACTACATGACCATCGGTAATATCCTTTCCTTATTTATTCTCCCAATGATCCATGGAATGAACCATTTCACTTACGATTCATGTGAATATTATTCCTTATGCGTTAGATTTCTACCAACTAATGGTCCGCAAATCAATCATTATATATCGTGATGCGGCCCTTTATGAAAGTAAATAAATAAAGGGGGCTCAAATTTGGAGAGATCCAAATATCAATCCACACATGAGAATCATTTCTTCCATTCTATACACATGATTATCAAAACAAATTCATAAACAAGGCATCAATAAAACGGAACAAATTTAATTATAAACGAGAGGTGAGTGAGCGGCAACACAAACCACTACAACTGGCTCCACACAGGTTACACTTTCACTACGTTATTTTACCTATTTACCCCTCTTTATTTACCCAATAAAGTTTCCCTTGTCATTGAGCTGGAAAGTTGCGGTAGTAATAATACGGTACGCTCGACCAGGCTTCAGTAAATTACAACCGGCCCCACATAAACGGATTCCTCTAGTACGGTGTCTCGCTCCCGCTCATCCTCTTCTGCAGCCGCAAATCCCGATAGAACCGCTCGATGAACTCCTCCGCGGCCCTGTCGACGTGGCCATCCTCATCGCCGTCTGTCAAGGGGAACGGCGAGTCCGTGATCCTCAATGGCCGTGCGGCCACAGGGCTTCGCCGGAAAATCGGCGACTCCTCCGCCGTGTAACAGTCCTCCGGAGGCGGCGCGTGGGTCTTGTTGCTGCGCTTGGAGGAGGGGCGGAAGAAATTGTATGGGTACCACGCCGGGGTGCTGCTGCAGCTGAACTCGTACTCCCCTTCCGCAGGGTAGTCGAAGGGCACGGGAGAATCACTTGACGAACCGTGGGAGTCGTCGTCGGTGGTGGTGGCGATGATGGTGTAGCATGAGGTTGGACAGAGCTTTTCGTGCTACCTTACCACGTTTGATCATCATGTGGAGATCCAACATTAATCTGGTTTTGCTCGCTCCCTTCCGCAGCGTGAAGAGCATGAGACGCGCCATGTTCCACAGTTTCTTGAGCACCAAGGGTGGGATTGGCTCCATATGGCTTGTCTGGAAGAGAAAGAAAGTGCGAGAAAATGGCTGTTTGGTTGGACAGAAAGAGCGGAGAAGGATTGCCTCGCCTTGTCTGGTGTTGTCTCTGATTTTTTGGGATGAATGAAGGGGAGGAGGTATTTAAAGGGGAGGAGGGGAAGAGCAATAATTGGCCCTTTCTTTTGCATTCTTGGCAATGGATGATTAGTTTAACATAACCACCCCTTTTCTTTTCTTTTTCTTTTTTATACTTTTTTAAGGAAACTTCCCCCTTCTTTTTTTGTGTCTTACTTTCTTTATTTTATTTTATTTATGTTTAAAAACTAAATTTTTAGATATTTATAAAGTTTTCAAGTACCAACTTTGGCATTGTTTCCGTGAACGTTGTCAGAACAGTCGGTTAATGAGGCTTGCTTTTATAATTTTTATTATTTCACAATTCTATTCTTAATTCACGTGCATCACTTTCCCTAGGCACGAAGGACTCTTGAATATAAAAGGATATTATATATAATGTCCCAAGAATAATTAACTATAGACTACGTGAACTCGATTTTCAATTTATAGTGTGCAACACAATTTTGTTGAGTTAAATTTCACTGAGCATGCTTAATATCATGTGCATTTTACGAACAACTTATTTACAGTGGCGTTTTATAAAATTTCTTGTTTAAGACCTGAAAACGAATCTGAATAGTATAAATTAAAACTTAAAGTATGAATCTAAATAATTGTAATTGTTTGATAAATAAACTTTATTTTTCTTTTTTGCCTCTTACCATGATGCTATTTTATTTTCTGCAGTAATTTGTTTTGAATGATTAAACTGAATACATTATTTTTTGTTGTTGTTTTTTTTGTTTGTTTGTTGTTCTTTTATGTCAAAAAAGTGTAGAAAAATAAAACAAAAAATCAAAATAGGAAAATATTGAGAAAGAAAACTAAATACATTCTTCCCCGTTTCTTCTCCGCGCCCTCCTCCATGACTCTGATCTTCCCCTCTTCTTCATTTTATTTTTCTTCTTCGATAAGCATAGTATTGGAGATCCATACTCTATTCATTAATACACTGAATCTATTATTTACATGGGAGATTGAAAAGAATTCTGGATCTATTCTTCTTGTTCTTCTTTTTCTTTTTCGAAAATGAAATCAAACCCTAATTTTTGGGGGTGTTTAACGTCGTTTCAAACCTCAAATTGGGGAAATCAAATCAATTTCATTTTGGAAAATATTCTCCAATTTAGGGTTTAATTTCCAAATCAACCCGAAATTGGAGCTTGATTTTAAATCAAAATCCTAGGGTTAGTTTCTGAACTAGAACACCAAATTATGATAGTAGGGATGGGTCTGATGATGGTAATGGAGCTTGCGATGATGATTGTCATTGTTGTGGTGGGTGGCGGCGGCGGTCAGTCGGGGCTGGTGGTGCTGGTATGCGAGCATGATAGAGAATTAGGGGAGAAATGAGAGGGCTAGGGTGAGAATAGTGAAACTTTGATGGGGTGTTTTTGTCGCTCCGAATGTGCCCGCTGGATGAATCAGAGTTAATTTTAGATTTGATTCAATCAAACCCAATAAGGGACAATTCCAATAATTTTCCAAATGGTTTGAATGGCCCAAAATTTAGAAAAATAAAATTCAAAACTTATTAAGAGCCTAATAAGATTAAACTAAAACCCTCGAAAAAATAGACTTTAAAAAATTAGCGATTATATTTTGTCAACAGTTTTGTGCATTGACGTATTCTTTTGCCTTTGAGTGTAAGGGCGAGAAAGGAATTATCAACTTAAAACCTGTCGTTGTGTTTTGCATGTATTTTCAAAAAAAAAAAAAAAAAAAACTCAAAACAAATAACTCGAGAAATTAAATCAAATAGGTGATGAATAATTAGAGGAAATTACCACAAGAAGGAAAAATACTTCACAAAGAAACGAAAAGAACAAAAATAAAAATATTATTGAAATGTGACAGGTGCCAATTCCTCACTGGTCCCTACCCTTTCCAGCCAAAGAAAGTGGTTGGCCAGATAAAGCCAGATGTGCACTCACTAGTGGCTGTCGGAGGCAAGCACGACTCTTCCCTAAGGGATCGACGGCCGAGATGATGCTACGATTTCACTATATCCAATCTGAGCCGTCCATGGGATACCTTAGCGAGTTTGGTTAACGTAAAGACTAGAAATAAACGAATTTGTGTTCAAATGAAAATACTCAAAAGCAAACCCCAACTTATTATAAATATTTGCAAACCCTAAAGTTGGAAACTCTTGTAGGGTAAGTTCCCCTTTACCACTACACTTATTTTTCTATTATTATTTCTTTTGTTTTTATAATTAAAGAAATTGGAGGAGAGCTCCATTATTATTTTTTTAGCTGCTGCTGCCTTTTTATTTATTTATAATATTGATTGATTCAAAAAAAAAAGATAAAAGTAAAAGCTTCCATTATCCAAAAAAAATTATAGTATATTCACTCGTTCGGGATTTTTTCAAGTAGTGGTGGAAGATTTCTGAGGTCGGTGCTCAAAAAGTCTTTTTTTTCTTTTTCTTTTCCCCTTGGTCTTTCAAGAAAATATTATAATAGCATTTTTGCAACAAAAAGGAAATTAGTAATTGAGGAGTTTTAGCGACTCTATGTCATTGAGCTGATTTTAAAAAATATAATTGAAGATTTTAATTATTTTTTAGAATATAGAACCTTAATATGCTCGACTCAAACTGTGCTTAAGAAATATCTCTAATTTTAGAAATTTGTGTTTGCATGAGAAATCAAAATTTAAACTTTTTTCCTTCTATTTTACATAATTACTTGTGTAATTTTTTGGTGGTTTGTGTACTTAATATTTCAAAAAAAAAAAAAAATACTCTTCCTTACTCACATGCATGTTTTTGCAAAATTTTGAAAGTAAATCAAATCACGATAATAATAGTTGAAGGAAAATAACGCATGCGGAGTCAAAATCCTTAAAGATGGTGACGACACTTCAAAACGTTCGCATTAAAGTTAGACGGTGCAATATACATTGTTCTCAAATTAAAACTAAGTATTGCATAATCACTTTTTCTTTTTTTTTATCGAATAATGCATATATGTATAAAATCTATTGTGATAAATCAATATAAGAATATTGACTTTGATATGCTTCTTGTTATCCTTCTCAAAATTTCCCCAACCTCAAATTTCTTTTATTCATGAACTTCTAATGGGGAGGGATTAATTTTTTAAAAATAAATAAATAAAATACGCGGGTCCAATTCTCTTTACGGAATTACTTTAAAGGGCGGAAAAAGATATTTGGCTTTAGATGTTAGGTTTAAAGGAGAGACACGTGTCCTTGAACGGGAACTAATCATGTGTTTTTTTTATACTTTCTAGATCTACAATTATTAGGGCATTGGCGCCACCCGACCCAAATGCTATTCCTTCAGAGTTCGGACACTGGGTTTTCTTTTACCAATTTGGACCAAAATTACAGCCTTTTTATATTTAATTGTGTTTGTAATTGGATTAAGTAAACAAGTGAGGTACTCAACTTTCAAATTTCCCGATCATCAAAAAATATTAACTTGTCAGTACAATTTTTTATAAATTCAGGAATGTATTACGTGAACTTGAAAGTTATTTCTATGTAAGGCTAGTAGCCCTCAAAATTAAATTCATAATCAATTATATAATTATTTATAAAATGAAACGGAACCTATTATTGTTTAGCGAAGTGAATAAATAAGGAGTGCATTAGTTCTAGAAAGTGAAGGTATTCAGTCTTTTTGTCCGTTATTAAGCAAAAAAATATTGGATAATTTGACTGCACGAATGCACCAATTTGTTAAGGTAGTACCATTCAACTAGACAATCAAATCAAATAAATTAGCTAATTGGGTTGAGCATTTATACGTAGAGTAATATGATTTTCTCCCAACAGCATCTTAATACTGTTCATTTGAAGATATGAAAATTACAATTTGATCTCCTAAGTTTGGGATTAGGAAAATTTTGTATATTATATTTGACGGTAACTAATTTACCCCATAAAGTAACAAAACTGTCAGATCTAAATGGAAAGCTCCATGCATGTGAAGAATTCATCTATGGAAACCCGAAGTCTCTTCACTTTATCGAATCCAGATACTTAAAAAAAAATGCATTGTACGAGAACCTTTCCAGAACCAAAATCTGAATTTTTAAGCTTGTTCGATTAAAATTTTATAGAACATCTAAATAAGAGTTCTTTACAGCTTTACCTTCAAATTTTTAAATGATGAAATAGAAAAAGACTGAAAATTTGAATTTAATCAAAGACAGTCGGCGACAATTTAAAGCGTCACTTAAACACTCTGAATTACTTTACTTCTAACCTAATTAAATATTTGACATTTAGAATTCAATCAGAGCAAACATACTGGACCCTTAGTGTCACTATTTCTTGCATTTTCTCTTTCTTAGAAGAACAAAAGAAAAAGAACACAAAATATTTCTAGCACTAGCTCAACAATTTCCAATAATCCAAGGATTTGGCGTGTCTTGTGCTTCCTTACAGCCTTGCCTTATGAGCTTATGGCCTGAGTAAAAAGCTAGAGCTGGCCTAAACGCCTACACCGAGCCTCACCTATGTCCGCCCTGCATGTATCAAGGTCAATTTGAACTATCATGCCAAGTACTTCTCAGTTAAAGCCCAAAGACAGTCTGAATCATTTTGTTCATTTATAAAATTGTCTATGTAACGCAAAATAGGAAAGAAAAGAAGACTGTAGTTATCATTTTCACCAAACCACCATGATGTATACAAGGCCAAAAAAATTAAAATAAAAACTAGGGGCCACTGTGTTGAGGATTTTAGTACATATCGCGTGCAGCGTTTAGTCGCTTCTCCATCCAGTCTATAATGTCCTGTGCAACTTCTTCACGCTCCGGCTCAAAGAGAAGGTCGTGCAGAAACCCTTCATAGAGCTTTATGTCCTTAAATTCGGAGGCTGCCATATCAAACAAATCCTGGGAAGCAAGCGGGCTAGTGACCGTGTCTGCAGTTCCATGTAGCACGAAGAATGGGACGGTCACAGACTTGAAGCTGCGCATCAAGTAAGAAGAGATGCGCAATATCTCGTGACCCGTCCGGACCCTTATGGGTCCGGTGTACACCAGCGGATCCGAATACTTGGCCACCAGTGCTGCAGGATCCCTTGAAACCGGAATGCCCCTTTTGTTGGCCCCTTTGAACTGAAAGGTGGGAGCAACTAGGGAAAATAGAGGAGCCATAGCCTGCATTTCACACGTCAAATAGAAGCTCAAGTACTTTACCACCTTTGAATAGACCCGACAGGTATACTACTTGCCATGTTGACCTGGATCAGACGGACAATCGGGTCCAAGTCAGGCTCAGACCATCAAGGTTTCACCTGCTTCACCTACTTGCAACTTATAATACACGATGCCAATAAAAAATAAGATAAAATATATTAGTTATATATTTAATTTAATTTGGTCCAGAATATCCCTATCGGGTTGGATGTGGTAATACCGGACCTGGACCCATTTTATGATGTAGACTGTTCCAGGTCCAAGTTATTGGGACTAGCCCCGGCCCAAATAAATGGGGTCAGGTTCATGGACCCATTGACAGGCCTAATGAATTGTCATATGTGAAGCCTAAGTCCATGAAATATGTGAAGTAACTGGGTAACCGAATATATTACCTTAACAATAGGATGTGCAGGATTTACTTGCAAAGCTGGTGAAGTCAATATGATCCCCTCCAGCATTTCTTTGATACTAGGATAGGAAGCTGCCTGCATAAGAAGGTGAATTTCCAGTTTAAAACCGTCATTAAAGACCACAGCGCCAAAGTTTGGTCAACTTCTAAATCTATTGCTGCATACCTTTAAAACCACAGCACCTCCTGTTGAATGACCAAAAAGGAAGCACGGAATACCCCGGTTCTCAGATCTAATCTTTCCTAAGAAGGCCCCCTGTCAAACACAAGATGCAGAGTTCAAAGGAAAATAGTTCGCATGTACAAAGCCCAAGGATTAAAAGAAAAACAACTGCCATATTTATAGGTGAAGAAGGGAGTAATGGGACAAACTAGATGGAAGTTCAACACACATTCACACATACAGATGGATACCTAAGGCTTGTCCTGTGTGTAATTTCCTGAGGCACTCGAGCACTCAATGGAAGTGGCAGGATGAGCAATGAAAAGGTTTGGAGAACTTACAGTATCTGCAACAACATGATCTAGTGAAGGTACATATCCATGCAAGCCATCACTCCCACCATGACCTAAGGGAAAAAGATAAGAGAAACTAAATCATTGTTTCAAATAGTACAAAGACATTTCAGAGAGAGGATCTATTATCAACAAAAGAAAATTTGAGGAATTTGTCGCCACTGCCATAGTAATAGTCAGCAGCCAGAAGTTTATCCTAGGATGAGCTGAGTTCACCAATCATAGTAACATAATAATTAATAATAATGGTACAATAGAATATAATTTATTTCTCAATCACATGATATACAGGCCATTAGATTTTAGGAAGGCAAAAACAGAGGCCTGAACTTGGGCACATGTAATTAGTAAAATATTATTCCATTTGATATATAATTATATGCTGTAATATCCCCTAAACATAAGGTTAAAGCTTCTGTAACTTATTGATCAACTAAAGTAAGATATTGTACAATCTAAAGCAGCCAAGGACAGCCCCAGAATGCGCAAGATTTTATTTTTCTAGAAGAAATACCGGGAAGGCATGATTTTTTCCCCATGTCACGTGCTGCTGAAAAAAATAATGATATATTATTTATGCAATTTGTTGGGTTTAGTTATGCTACTTCACTAATATTTTATGAATTTATCTAAATAGTTGCGTATAAGAACTATCATTTGAAAAAAAACACAAAATCCACCTAGGCAGCCTAGCGCTTTTTAGAATACTTAAATATAAATAAGAATTTTCATGCCCCTTCCCTTCTGTTAAATTATTTTCCATCAGCTTGGAAATTTGATTGTATATTTTTCACTTGGGCGGGAGGGGGGTCTCAGCCAACAGCTTAAGGCAGCATTAGAAATAAATGCAAATGAGACCAATCAATTTCATTTAATTCTTCATGATAAAACCATAAGAAAATATAATGGGTCCTCCCCAAAAATTGATTATTTCACATCCACATTTACACACTTAAAACATCTGTTTATAAATTTCAAAAGAAATAAAATAAGTCAAACTAGGGTTGTCATAGTCATTCTAACCATTCGCACAAACTTCAAGCTCTAGCGATCTATCAAAAGGAACCTAGTTAAATTGATCACAGAATTTAATTTGTACAATCTTTAAAGGTAATAGCAAAGACTGAAAATTACCTATCCAGTCCATTGCATGGACCCCAAAATTACACGAGGTTAGCTGCTTTGCAAAATGAGCATACCTTCCACTGGAAATGAGCAACAAAAAAATGTTAGAAAGCTAAATTAAAAAGTTAAATAGCAGGTGGTAATAGGATTTAATTTCACTACAGCTTACCAGTGCTCATTAAGCCCATGAATAATAATCAGTATTCCCCTGAAATTTAAAGAATAAAAATAAAAAATCGTTTCAGGTATGTAGTTTGAGAGAAAAAATTATTAGAAACTGTACGTGCTAAAGATGACTCGAATGAAAACCACAAAATATAGAGTCCTTCGTCTAGAATATGTAACTGGTGACCAAGTATTTATTAGAACGCATACAGATCATTAAACTGCAAGCTAAACTAAAAATACGCATGAATACCAAATGGTGGAACTACAGATGCACAGACAGGCACAGAAGAGGAGAAGAGGAATTTAAGAAAAACGGACTACCAATACATTGTTAGACTCTAGTCATCTACTCATCAAACCCTAAATCCCCCCCCCCCCCCCCCCCCACCCCACCCCCCCCAAAAAAATAAAACCAAAACAAAACAAAAATAAAAATAAAAAACGGGAGCTAAAATTTACATGAAAAGAATCGATTTGAACACCTTAATCCTCATAAAAATCAGATGTAAAATCCATAAAAGCAATGATCAATTGTCAGGACTGTCAAATCATCCATCAAAACCCTACAGAATCAACAAAACTAAACGGTGAACGCAAAAACAAATAGCGTCTTTAAAATCAATCACCTAATCTCGCCGTCAGCAGGAAACCACGAGCGACAGAACAAGGCGTTCCGTCGAACTCCGAAGAACAAGGACGTACTCCAGCGGCAAGCACAGGCCCCGCCGTCACAATTCGCGTCGGAGACCATTTCCAGGCCCTCGGCGAGGGCCCGCCGCCGGAGCGTGTCCTCCTCGTATCTCCGGGACACGAACCGCCGCTTCGACGGGTTTTCCAGCGAATCGGAGGGCGGCGATGGCGGGGGACGCGAGAGGCGGCGATGGGGAAGGATGAGGATGAACCACAGGAGGATTGAGTGGAGGAAGAGGAGGGAGCGCTTGAGGGATTGCACGGATAGGAGGTTTCGCCGGAGGTTCGTGAATACCGGAATTATCCGGCCGCTCGCGCCGGAAGTCAGGTGCTCTTCCATGGCCGATCGATGGCAACGGCGATGATACCAACAGCGGCGGAGATGATACCGACGGCGGCCGTGATTATAACGAGAGCGGCGGAGGAGGCGTCAACGGTGAACGACGCGAAGGATGAGAGAGAGAGAGAGAGAGGAGAGGGAGGAGGGAGGGAGAGTTTGCGCGTATGCGGAGATTTCCACAATTATGGTGATGACTTTCGGTACAGAGAACGAAAAATAAATAATAATAAAAAATTAAGAGCAGTCACTGTTACGGGGCTGAGTTGTTTATAACCATTAAAATCCTTTTTTTAATTATAAATAGATATTTTCAACTTTTTTATTTTCTACTCGAGTCGCCTGAAGCTACTTATTATTTTAATTAATTATAAGAATTTGCGACATAAATTTCCAAATTTAGAAAGAGCGGTAAATGGAGTGCAAGCGTTATTTATCATATTTGGGAAAAAGAGAAAATGGAGGATTCAGCCCGTGCGGGACGTAATTTGCATATATTCGTCACAAAAATATATCATTCTGTTAAAATTTATAAGTGTATATTAAAATCTTTTAGTAAAATGTCCTCATTCAAGAGTCCTAATATTCTTTTTGTTAAAAATTATAAGTACATATTAAATTTTTTTAGTAAAATAATATTATTTTGAGCGGTGAACCCACAGAAATTATGAGCTTTTAGATATATCCTCCCTTTCCTACTTGGGAAAAGAAGCATATCTTTTTTTCCTTTTGAAAACCAGATAATATAAATATATGTACCACAAGCGTTAATACTATAAATGTACCTGACGCGTATTTTCCAGAGTGAAAAGGGAAAAAATAAATCAAATCAGTAATTAAAATTGATTATCAATTTTTCGATCGTGGGTGAGATCTATCGTTACACATCAAAGGAGATCCACCAACTATGTACCATTAACATTTTTAATTTTAGAATTTGGATTGGAGTAATTTCTTTAATTTGGATTTAGATTCTCCGATCCATTTCCCAAATCTTACTTGAATAAGAGTTTTTGTAATTAAGGGGCAAGTCTTATGTTCAAATTTGGACCATGACAACTATTTTCTTGGCAAAGAAAAAAAAAAGAAAAAAAGAAAAAGAAAGTGAAAAGTCAAACTCTTAAAACTCGGGGTCCCTTCTTTAAAATTCAAAGTCCAGCCAATAGTAATATTCTTGCTGATATTAATTATGAGAAAATCTTTTATGTTGTATCACAGTTTCTAGATAGTAATGGATAGATCCACCTAAAAATAATACCGTTATAATAAATAATTTTAAAATTACACATTTTATTATCATTACAAAGCATGTACATCAGTGCATAAGTAGGGACTGTGGCATTAAATAAGCGAGAAGCGCATTAATCATACCTTGTATTTGTAAAAGACTTGATCCGAAAACTATAATTTTATTTACTTGATACTGTAGTAATTTTATTTACTTGATACTGTAAAATAATTTTAAGTAAAATACAGAGTGCGTAATATATGTATAATTATGCACATATGTTCATCTAAAGCGACGTCGTCTTATTAAATGGTGTTTAAAAGAAAACTCATTTTTTTACTAAAAAGCCTGGGTCTTGGCTCTTCCCCACTTGGGATTGGTTTTAGCGACAGTCCATTATCTGTGGTCCAACTCGAGATTAATACAACTGAGCCCATTTAAACCCTTGAACCAGAGTAGATTAAGAAACTAAATGTACACATAAAGCACAATAAAAAAAATAAAAAATGATAAAAAAAAGGAAGAAATAAAATGGGGCAAGCAGAAGAAAGGACTTATATAAATAAGCAGTAAAGAAAATTACATAGAGTCGATACCAAAAAAAAACTGACCCTAGTTGTCTTTGATGTTGCTTCCTCATAACAGCACTGGAGAAGCATTTTGGGAACAGAAAGAATAAAAATAAATAATAATAATAATAATATTTTCCTAGATTTTTTTTTTCTCTCTTCTGTAATATTTGGATCTCTATATGCGCTATGAACAGTGTCAGACAAAAGACCAATTGATGAACATGAAGCAGATGCAGTGAGGACTGTCTTCTTCATTCAACACCTTCCAAGCTACGGCTCTTTCGTACGAAATCTGTCTCCCCAAGCTCGATACGCACATACCACCTTGAAGACATGCAAAGCCCTGTAAAAAAAGAATAATGCAACTCATCAATCCTACGTGCCAAATGTGAAATGCTTGATCAATATTTTTTTTTTAACGTAATTTGATAAAAGATAACGAATTTCTAATTTGGTCTGCGTAATCCGAGAACAAAATAGGCACCTGTTGCAGTATCTGCGGGAACTCAGAGTAGAGCGTGTTTCTTCCATTTTCATCGAAAATCTTCTCGAGTGTAATGTTTTGAAGTGCAACTAAGGTTGTCTCAAGCATCTCAAGTCCTGCCTGATTTGCAAATGTAAATACTGGCGACGGCTGCATAAATCGAACCATAAACAATCACGATTATGATTGCAAATTAAGTCAAAAGGTTTGATGTCATTTATAGAGGACACGCAGTGAAAATTGCTATTGAATAGCATGAGGAATGTAAAATTTTGTCTTTTACAGAGAATTTGGGGAAAAATTGAAGGAAAATCAACCATCCGCAGAATACCTTGAGAGAGCAGCACATTACTGCATCTGAGTGATGCCACAGTGTTTTGAGGATGGTTTCGCTTCCTTCATTGCCGGGTTTGAGTAGCTCGATCCCCAAATAGCACCTGTAAAAAGAAACTCGGCTATTAATCTGATGCCTCCTCCCCAGTTTCCAAAACATAAACTGATTTCTATCCCAAAGGCAGAATTTACAATGATGAATTTCAGAGTTCATGTAATTTTTCCATATCGAGTCTGTCTGTTTCTGGTGCAAGAAACTCAAAATGTCAAAAATTTTCTTAGAGAAAAGGACTGAACATTTGAGGCCCACATGCACGTTGAACAATTTTTGGTGTTGCGATTGTATTTTGGTGTTGCGATTGTCTTACTAAGTTATTGAAAGATGTACTCTCAGTAGAATTATGGATTATATAATATGGAACCCACTAAGTAAAATACTAACAGCCATGTTTGGACATGGTAATAAATACTCCATTCCAGGTATGTTCTGTTGGAGTTAGCTATTACCTTGTTTGGTTCACTTTAAAACTTAGAATAGTTATTTCTATTCAGGTCCTATCGACCTAGTCAAGACTTTTCAATCCACTATTCACATGTGAATAGTTATTCTTTACCTATTATATTCCTATTGAATAACTGTTCTACTCTAACTCTATTTCATTCTGTGAATCATATACAATATAGAAACTACTGGGATAGGTAGTTCTAGATAGGTACTCTATGCTTGATAGAAGGCTTGATTAACATTCCGAGATAGTTGCTATAACCTTGTTTGGTTCACTTTAGAGTTTAGAATAGTTATTCATATTCAGGTGCTAGCCCATAGGAATAGTTGCTTCCTATCTATTTTATTCCATTCCATGAACCAAAAATGATATAAAGAAAGTAGAAGGCTGTGAAATTCTAGATTGGTACTCTATAATTGATAGAAGACTCAATTAACAAACCTGTGGCTTTGACAGATCCAACGTGCAAGTGTATGTGCGTCAGGGCAGCCTGTTGAAGGCCGAAGACTGGCTTGAGAACCAAGGGGTGAAGGAGAGAGTGCCAGTGCTACCCTCTGCACTGAAGAAATGATACTACGGACATACTCCCTAGCCATGGATGCTACATTTTCTTGGAGATGGATCTCGAATGCAAATTGGAATGCTATAGTCATCACAGATTTTGTGCTTCCACGATGGTTAGAATGATCACCAGACAGTTTGTTTCCAGCTGGGCCCACACCAAGAGCAGAAGCAAGGTCGAGCGTTCGGTTTGGACTTGAGGCATCCTGCATTGCATTGAAATGTGGAAAATAAGTAGGAAGCCAAATTAAAGAGCTTTAATAAAATGTGGAAGCAGTAGATTTAATGATAAGATAGAAACTTACCGCCTTAGACTCGAGAGGAATGATGCGAAAACCAGAAGGCAGGAGAGGTGCTTCATCAGAGAAAGAGGCATCAATTGGAGCAAAGATAAGTTCAGCAGAGGTGCCAACAGCATTCTCATCCAGTCCACAACAAAGCTGAGAAATTAGGACAACGAAGAATGATAAGCGTAAATGTCTTCGACCACCTAATTACTAAGACGTGAAAAATAATTGGGTGTTAACTGCAAGGATATAGCCTATGTAACAAACATGTATAACCTTAAAAAACGGGTGAAAAAATTCAGGATTTTGGACCAACGAGTCAAACATTCCAAGTATCAGATGTTATTAGCTGCTTTTCAGAAACAAAAAAGTTGAAGAAAATTGGGCTCAACAATAGCGCCATCTTGTCCTAGAACTGTTCCCAAAGCGAATTCTTTAGATATACGTCATAAATGCAGGTGACTCCACAGAATTATTTTTGCAATTATGCCATGTATGTTTTTCAAGAACAGCTTGTGCCAACCATCAACTAATGGTTACCAGAATGGATTTCATTGATGACAGGCATGGGAACTTAATAACATAGGTCTAGAATGCAATATGAACGAAATAGATCAGATAATGCTCACTTGCAGAAGGAAAATGTCTGCTGGCATAAACATGTCCTCCTGGTAATGGCCAATGTTTTCGAGTTTGACGACTTCCATTAACTGTTTCAAACATCAAAACTCAATCAGAAAACGACAGCAGTCTTGAACAGTGGAATAAATAAAAAAATTCATTATGTGGGAAATACTGGAGCTGCAAAATAAAATCATTTATGAAAATAGCTTACCTCTTCATTTTCAATTGTTTGAGCAAGTGGAAGAATAACTTGGCCCCCAAAACCTCCAGTTCGAGGCCCTGGTAAGCTGCAAGGTCCAGCTTTAACAGCAGCAGCTGAGTAAGCATCCATATTGCTGTCAGCCCATTCTAACCGATGTTCCCTCAAGAACCTGAGAAGTATTGCAGGTGGCACATTCTGCAAGAATTAGAGGAAAGGCTCATTATACCAACTAATGGAGGTTCATTTCAGATCAATATTATAATTTAAACAAATTCATAGCTCCTTAATCCTTGACCTTAATTGATTTGTGCAACAAAGTCAACCCAAAATATGAATCTTAATTAGCTGCTGGAATTATTGTTCCCCTCCTCTTCCTTCCAGATTTGAGCAAAGGCGTTCAAGCAACATTCAGCAATTTGGTTTGAGTTTCTTGTTCAGTGTTTGACCAAAAAAATAAGTAAATAAATACAAAATCGCAACTCTTTCCAGATGTTTCCAATTCAAGTGGACACTAACTATTCAAAATTCTATTATATAGGGAGTTAGATCTTGACAGAATCACCAGCCGTTCTATTAATTTTACTGCATACCTGTAAAAGCATGGATGCTTTGGCACATAACACTGCATTGGTCATAGATGGGAATCCACTGGCATAAGAAGGATTGACTCCCAACATTTTCGCGGGAGATGAGTTCACAAGAAGGGTAACATCATCAACACCATCGCTCTCCATTGTAGACCATCCCTCATCAGTAAACCCATTAACCGCTTCATTAAAACCCCTGTGGAGCAATATTTGTTAAATTTGGAATGCCAGACTGCAACTTTTCCATGGAACAAGTGGACGAACTGAAGAAACTTACTTGCTCAATCTCTGGCTTAAGGTGCGCAAGGCTGCAGGCCTTCTTCCCCAGCTTGTGGCAGTTGGCTGAGAAACCTCTTGAGAAATCTGCCGTAGGTGGCGCAAAGCCTAACCAATAGAACCAAAGTCATGTAGAGTATAATACATTTAGCCCTGAAACCATCTATCTTAAGTGACCACTCTATAGTGCAGCATTCCATGGGGTAAAGAAGAATAAATTACTTGAGGTGATCTTATATATCCTTACATACAAAGAGAGTGCCATTTAAAATCATACATAATATATAGGAAAAAGGACAAAGGACTAAGGGAATAGTCTTACCGCCATTGTTGTCTTCTGTGCAAGCAAGGTTGATGACTCATAAAGTGGGCGCAACACTTCGGGGACGCTCCACGGCTAGTGCACGAAATGACAGCCAATATTGTTACCTCATCCAACATTAGAAGGAATTTATTTCACTAAATTGAAACATAAGGTGATTTAACTACCTCTAAATTGACATGGTCGACAATATGAATGATCGATCCACCCCCTTCGCAGGGCCTTATTAGATACCCACTTGGCATCATATCAGCTCTCACAAAGCTCTGCACTGGTGGCATACTAGGCCCATTCTGCGTGTTGTTAAGTGATCTTTCACAAACCTAAAGTGCACAACAGAAATGTAGCCATCTCATGAAGAAATCAAGGCTAGGGAATATTGACTGACGGTAACTGCATACTGAATAATAATAACTACATACCACAGTACTACCATCCTCTAGAACAGATGTATAGCGCAACAACCAGAAGTCACGAGCTGGTGCCAAAGTTGTAGGTGCATAAAGCTGAATCAAGCCATCAAATTCCCAAGGTTACTTTGTTTAACAAGTGTTCCTTGGAAAATGAGAAAATCAGTAAAACAGGGGAAAGTAAAAAATGCATACCTGCATGTAAAGTAATTCAATGGTTCCACCATTTCCAGTAGGTATAGCATTTAGAACTTCCACAGTTCGACAATCGCGGAACCAAGATGGGCGATCTTTGAGGATTTCTGCAGCCTGGATTGAAAATCACTTCTTATCCCACCCTCAACTCATGACCTAGGTAAACCATTTAATGTCAAGTGAAAAGGAAAGACTTACTCTTGTAGGTTCCAGACCCACAAGGCCACAAGCACGGGATGCCACACCTCTGCAACCATGAGATATAGCAACGATTCCAATGGAATCTGGACCAGGCTGCACAAACCAGACCCCGATATATTAAGAAACAATTGTTCCAAAAAAAAAAAAAAAGCAGCTGACAACATTGTAATAGCACGTTCAAGCATAAATCAAACTTAGTTGTTTCCAAAAGAAAAAGAACAACGATTTGATTTTTACATTGCTTAGAATGTCCATAATTTTTCTTAAAGAAAAGAATGGAGTATTATGGTCCAAAATATCAAGAGTAAACGTTGAAAGAAGAGTGGGGAGGCCACCTTCATTCCAGGCATTTGGACCCACTCCACAGCAGTTCCGGTGGCCTTTGAAAGTAACTCTGCTAGGGTCTCCTCAGCAATGGACAGGAGCCTAGAAAAACATTTAAGCACAAACTGGTAAGCCCCATGAACAATAAACCAATAAGTTAATAAATTAATAAATCAAGCAACAAGAACAAGAAATTCCCACTAACCCTGCAGGGCTGGCGTCCCTTGGTGGATTCTGAGGAGTCAAATGCTGTTGGCCACTTGTCACCACTGATTCACAGCTCGTGTCTGTGGTGGCAAGGGTCGCCTGCTGGACAAGATAGGCATGTTAAAATCCATAAATTCAATAAACATGGAAACAAAGAAAATGATGCTGTCTGAAGCAACCTAATTAGCCTATGAATGTGATTATTCTGATTGTTTTCAGAGAAAAAGTTGGAAAAAGTAAGGTAATCATATTCTTCATTCTTTAATTTAGCCTCATCTGGGAGCTGAGAAATTAAATTCTTCAATTAGCAAGCTGATTGTGGAATTGACCAACTTCTTAGAACATTTCCATTATGAAACAAAAGATTCAAAATATTACTTCTCTGAACTTTTTTTTTTCAGATCCCTCCATTTACTGACAAAATACTAACGAGGTATATCAGGAAGCTTCATTCCTTACATTTTCAGAATGTTGGCGAAAGTGGCTGTTCTCGTACACCAGCTGCGAGACCTGTTTCTGCAATCTGTCATTTTCCTCCATCAGAAGCTTATTCATGGCCGTAAGCTTACGATTCACCGTTTGCAGCCGCGACGCCTCATTCCTCTGCTTCTCTCTACATCTGTATGCATGGGAAAAACAATTCAATTCACACGATACCCTCACAATCACGAAGGTTGCTTAATTCTTCTCTTTTGAAGGAAAAATGAGAAAGACAATAAAATCAAGAAATGTCAGCAATTAATGGTTTAGAATAATCATTTACTGTTTTGCAGAAACCCCATCTAATTACGCGAGTTTTTAGAGTTTGAGAAAACTACAAAGTGTTCAAAACCTTTTTCATTCTTCCCCTAACCCTTTTCTTGAATTAATTTACATTTGGGCTTTAACTAATAGCACAAGCGTTAATGGATCAACACCAGAAAAGAACAGGAAAAATGAGAATACCTCCGATTCTGGAACCAAACTTTGATCTGTTTGGGCTCGATGTTGTAAAGAAGGGGGCACTCCCGAATGAGCTGTTGGCGGCGGAGAGAGCTGGGTTTAGGGCATTCATGATAAACCCTCTCGAGCGCTTCGACCTGCTCCGGCGTGTACCGCACATACTTCCCATTGTCCAATCCCATCTTATTTCCACCACTGCAACCCGAAGATGTCACCGACATCATGTCTTTAGCTTCTGCGAAATTCCCTCAAAATCAAACTCTCTCTCTGTAGTTTTCGATCATTTCACGAACACGCCCACAAAACCCACTTATAAATTACTGCCCAATTTCCAAATTCGAGAGGTACCCACAAACCCACTTATAAACAACTACCCAATTTTGAAATCTGAGACAACATACCCACAAACCCACTTATAAAATGCTAACCCAATTTTCAAATATGAGAGAAACCCCAGTTATGTAAGCACCATAAAAGCTTCCCAACTCAGTTCCCTCTGAGAAAAAGCAATGATAAGGGGATCTGGGGGTGTATAGATTTTGTTCTTACACTAATCTTTCCCTATTTCTTCTTCCGGTGATGTCCTGTGAAAATGAAATGAAAGGGTGATGATGGGTATATATGTTTGGAATAAAGGCAATGAATGGTGAGAGAGTGTGAAAAAGTGAAACCCCAAATGCCAGACAGAATGGAACATTTCGTTTTTTCTCACATCATTTGCTGTGCCTAGTGCTCCTATGCTGCTGCTGGCTATCCTATCCTCCTCCTCTCTTTTTATTTACTCATATTGTTTATTTGTTTCTTTCTCCTCATGCCGGTTCTCGGCAACTTTTTGAAGCATTCGGACCGGGACTTTCTATTTATGTTTTTTTTTTCCCAATGTCAGAAGTAAGAAAGTAATAATTTGAAATATTGGTTTGATGATCCAAAGTTAATTCACCCAAGCATGAATTTTCCCTTTTAGTAGATTAAATATAGGTTCTAAAAATTCCTTTTCATTATTTTCCTTTCATTTATGGACAAAAAATAGTTATTGGTCATTTAAAACCCAGTTTTGATTTTCAATTAATTTTATATTTTGTATTTCATTTTTTTATTTTATGCACTTTCTAGCATTTCAATTTTCAAATGATATAATTCAATTACATCATAAAATATTTCACTAGCATAAGTGACTCGCATATGAAAATATCAATGCAAAAAATAACATTAATTTGAGCAATTTAGAAACCGCTTCCACGATATAAATCATGAATATGGTTCGACAATTAAATTGATTTCAAGAGAACTAATCAAATTTTGCTAGGTAAAAGAAACCAATTGAAACTGATAATTTTGTTTACTAGAATAAATTCCATTTGACTTGGGATGAACATGCAATAGTCAAATTAAAATTCAAAAAATAATATAAAAAGAAATGGTTGAGTATGTGGTTAGCAATAAGCATCTTATCATAATATGATGAAAACTTGATCATTACTCAAGACAAAGTGACTTTAGGCTACAAAGCTGGCTCCAAATTATACCTCAGTCACACTCAAAGTATATGTCTTTTTTTCTTTTCTTTTTTCCTTAAGGGGAATTTATAATAAAAAATAATAATTCGTAAAAGGGCGGGGCCCGTGGAGGAGTATGGGTCAATGGAAGAGACAAAATTATGAAGCTTTATGCATGCTCGATTTCTTTCTCATGACTTCTCCTCTTTAGTTTTGTTTTCTTTAACTTTAATTAATAAATTATCCAACAATGTGAACAGTTTATATAAATTTACAAAATTTATGAATACATATTTTATAGGATGAAAACATTTGAACACGAGGATAATAGCCGCTAATAAAAAAATTTATTTTCAACTTCACATTTAGCCGAGCTAATCCGACGTTTGCAACCTTTTTATTACTCTCTTCATAATATATGTAAAGAATGAGAAAAGTCATAAAAATACTCTCTTGTTAATGAAAGAGCGTGGGAAAGATTGAAAGTTTAAAATACCGAACGAATCCATGGCAGGGGAAAAAGTGGAGACTAAATTATAATGAGATTTTATTGATTACTTTTTCTCGAACCAAAACTGATAAATTACAACAAACGCTAGGAAAATGCGAAGGTAAAGCACTTTAAAATATAAAAAACAAAAAAGAGTTTGGGGGGGGGGGGGGGGGGGGGGGGTGTTCTATTATTTGCATTGTTTGGAATCAAAATATGAAACACATGTCCCCTCAATAATTCATTTTAAACATATGCAAAACAATAGGCTACCTAAAATTTGGCCATCTTCTAACTAATAAAATATGTTGGGCAGCATTTTTATGTGCCTTTGATAGTTATAAATACTTAATCTTGCCAGTCACGAACCTACGGTTTTATGTGCCTTTGACAGTTACAGCAATTTGGTCTTGCGAGTTACCAACCTCACGTCACGTGGGTTGTTCAAACACTAGCTAGTTCCACTGCTATTGTTTTTGGAGTATAAATAGTTTCTTGAATATGATTTTTTATATAACTCATCAGTAATCTAATAAGCACTCAAGCAAAGTGACAAGCAGTGGCATCGAATCTTTTAATATCATCAAACAAGCATAACAGTTTGCAGTCGAACTCGTCTATATTTAGGGTAGAAAATACATTCTATATTTGGTCGATAAATAGCTGCCATGTGTACTATGAAAAAAAAAATCTGGGTTGTCAACCGTGCAAGTTTTAAACTTGTCATTTTGTAAATTGTAATATTTTTAAGAGTCTAATTTCAGATGTATTTGATAAATTTAAAAACCGAATGAATAATCACGATTCTTAAGGTACGTACATGTACTAATCATCTAACGGGAAAATAGTGAAGACATTTACCACTTTAAATGCAAACGAACCCTATTGAACAGCTATTTATCAAAAGATAAAAAGAAAGAAAAAGCCCTATTGAACAGCTGGTTATGGGTAAAAATTTTTACCCATATTTAAAATTCGGTTATTATTATAATTTTAATTTTTGGGAAGATATGAGTAAGTCAACGCGGGGTCAGACGAGCCATCATCATTAATTGCTGAATTGCACGTTACGCCTTTCTGGAAAATTGACCCTACCCTATCCTTCTCCGAGGCTAAAGGTGTGATTCAACAAAAGAAAAAGGGCAAAAAAAAAAAAAAAAGAGAAAAGCCAAAGGTGTGGTGAAGCATATTTGTCTGCGTTGACAAGCAATTGGTTAAAAACAAACAGATAATGGCAGACCAAATTTAGTGCCCTTTGATTCTCCCATTCCTATGCTCAATAATTTCAATATCGAGGCTTGTTAGTTACAATTAGACCTTGAGTCACATTCTCGTACATTTCTTAGTTTACCCCCTACTTTTTTTTTTTAATTTACTTAAAGATATATATATTACTAAGTTTATATTTGGCTTTAACTTGTTATTCTATACCAATTAGTATTAGTTGAGTTAGTAACTATAAAAGTTTATTTATTTTTAATGCATAACGACCGTATGTTAGGAAATTACCTCGGACCTCTATTATTATGTTTCATTTTTTCGTTATGTATTTAAAATATAAATTAATTTGCGTCGGAGCAAGACATGATTTAAATGGGTAACATAAATAGATGTGGTGTTAGATCGGTCAAAGCATGTGAAGGAATCTAATTACGAGAAGGGTAAGATGTAAGGATTTGAGCTTGTGGACTTAAAAATGTTCAAACTACTCGAGGAAATGAAGCGCATGGGATACGTCTGAGGTGTGAGATGCTCAAGTTCTAAAGAGATGTGTTTAGAGCTCATGGACCTGCTTGTAACTTTCATTTGTTAATATTAATGAATTTTCCTGCTGGTCATTGGACGTAATTGTGTCAAACCACATAAATTGTAATTTTGTCAGGCCATATAAGTTTTTGTGTTCAATTCTATGGACGAGGATGTGATTCAAATGGTTGGGCTCCACCCCCAATAAAAAAGTGTACAAATTTGTATAAATCAACATAGTTTATACAAATTTTGTTGATAAAGCACTAATCTAACAACCTCCAAGTGTCACCACGAACCCTCCCATATATAATGTCTCGTGTTCGATCTTGGCAATTGGCGACGTCGGGATCCAAACTCGATGTGCCAAAAAGAAATTCATCAGATTAAACTCCAATCGGAAATAAACCAGCCCTATAAATTCCCTGCATTTTGGCTTAAAATGTTATATTTTGGAGGGATAATATATAATCTAAATTTGATTAATGCAAGCACACAATAGACCAAAAACAACGGTAAATTCAGGGACAACATTGTTTTTCTATATTATCCTTATTTTTTCCCGTTACATTTCAAAACTTAAGGGACGAAAAAAATATTTTTTACTACTAAAAATATTCGTTTAACCCCTCCGCAATTAATATTGACCGCTAGCTAAAGAACCTCCTCAAATTTTGACAATCACATCCTTGCTTTAAATCATTTGTATCGACGGCTCTAGAAATAGGCATTGTATATTTAAGTTAGGATCAGCCATTGATTTAATTCTTCACGTGATTGAACTAAAAAAATTATTTTAAGGTAATAAAATAAATATTTTATCAAAGGCAACTTTTAATATCGCTTTTCTTTACTAATAATAATGACCACCGCAAATGCATTTGCATGAGCGGCAGAGGAAGGTGGCCGGCCGGCCCGCCGGCCGATAATTATTTTAAGTTTCTTTAAATTTTTTCTTAATAAAAAATTTATATTTTCTTCTTAGTTTGTTATTTACTTGTGTTGGCCAAATGGTGTCCGACACGTGTCAACAAAGACGATCCTACGTGTATTTGACGCTAGCGGAACGGATCTCGCGTGGGCCCACATGCTCGACCCGCCTGAAGACTTCCCCACCCACCATACTGAATTACACAAAGCAACACACAAATTAATATATTTTTATTCATTTAAGACATTTATTAAATAATTTTAAATCATGAAGTATCTCATTAATAAAGTCTACTAAAAAAGAATATATATATACTATACTATTAGAAAGGGATTGGACTGGGAAGTAATTATTTTCCATCAATCAAACCCCCAAATTTTGAAATATGCAAAATACCCTTATTTTCTTTTAAACATTCCACCATTCCTTTAAAACTAACCGGATATAATTGTAAATCATATATTTTGTAACTATAGAAGTTATTATTTTAACTGTCCCAAACTTTTCTCTTTACTCCTCCCATTTTACTTCTTTCAAAACATAACCATTCTTTTTTTCTATTTAGTCTTCTAGATTAAAATAAATTTATAAAAAAAATATTATATTAATAAAAAAATCTTTGAGCACACGCAACGCACGTATAATATAACTAGTATATATAACTGTATAGAAATTCAGATAAGTGGAATCTAACTTTAATTCAATATCATTTCGTGTACACATTTCTTGTTTGTGCACGGTGTTTTTCTGGAGCACTACATAAAAGTGAATACGGAAATTTGTTCATGTTTTATTGGGCACTCTATTCTCATTTGAAGTTGACAATATGAGATCCTCAAAAATAATTTCCAACAAAAATATATATATTTTAAATAAGACCAGATTCACAATGTCATCGCTTGCCTAACAGAAAGTCGCGCTGCAGAATCACCGGATATATATATATTTCTTTGAAAGTCGAACACAACTGAAAATTCTAATAATTTTATTAAGTCAACGAATGAAAAATAACAATCTTATCATTATTCTATTTAAAGTCAAAAACGACTAGAAATTTAGGTTTCTACGGATCTTACCAAGTCAACGAATGAAAAAGAATAAGGTTATCTAAAATTTTTTGTTTTGCAAACATGTATTGATGTTTGTTTTTATTTTTTTTGTTAAACTCATATCATAAAAGGAAAAAACACATGAAATAACCTGATTTTTCATAAAATGCATATTTATGTGAAACTTGTCGAGCATATTTTATATCATAATATGTATGTTCTAATATATGATACATAAATATGAACCGGATTGAATAGGGCTTATGGATTAGAAACCATTAATGTACAAACCTATGTATTTGTCAGGGACAAATGGTTTAAGTATTTCAAATTAGATACTTAGAAGAAAAAATTCCTGAAATAATACTTCATATTTTTTTTGTAAAGTAGGTGTACAGACCAAAACTTTTCCAAAATAAGTTTTAGTTTCGCAATTCACAATTACAAGACTTACCTACTCCCATTATTGCAAGACAAAAGCAAAAAATAATTTAAAAAAGAGTTTGGAGAAAGATCTCATCCTATTCCTCTCTCCAATTCATGGTGCAATTTGCACCATTTTGTTTTGCTAACCGTATTTTTGAAAAATTTGAACTGTATAGATGTAAATAAGAATAAAAAACACATATGCTTATCAAATTTCAAGTGACTTGAAAATACAAAACGTATTCATCCAAAGTATGGAAAAATTCAAGCTTAAAACACAGTCCTACAAATTTTCCTACTTAGGATGAATAGGATTTAAATTTTCAAATCACTTGAAAATTGATAAGTGTATGTGTTTTTGTATATTTTTTCCATCTATACTGTTCAATTTTGTTTTAAAAATGCACTGAACAAAAGAATGATGTAAAGTGTACTATAAATTTGTATGCTCTTTTCACATGCCACTTTCTCTTCACAATTGCAAGTCTTCTGTTCTCATAATTATGAATTGTGAGACCAGAAAAAAAAAAAATAGTCTCACAATTTGCAATTGTGAGACACCTATATTGAGAAAAAAAAATTCATATGCCTACTTTGGGAATTTTTTTTAGTATTATTTCAGGAATTTTTTTTATCTAGAGCGGGACTTAAATTCCATCACTCACATGTTGAGGTAGATCTTATAAGCACACGCACACACCTATAAGGCTCATTCTCATGTTCTATTAATGAGATTTTGGTGGGGTTATTTTTTCCTTGTAAATAGCATTATTTTATAAAGTAAGAAAACAATTAAACTACGTATTAGAAAATAAGTGCAAAAATCTATTGTTTTAATAACAAAAAGGAAAAAGGAAAAGGCCGTGAAAGGTTAGTGGGAAGAAGAAAATGTACCAGTGGGGCGGAATAAGCGTGGCCCGACAGCAAAAGGCCGGGCCCACCGCTAGGCCCGAAAATAGAGAGGGCATAGGCCCACCAAGGCCCAATTGGCCAACAACTATTATTTTACCCACGGAATCTTTGTGCGCCGGCGCACGCCATCCCATATATGCGTAACCTGTGTGACACGAAAGAAAGAGCCAATCAAAAATTCAACCCCCTAATTTATACTATTAGAAAAAGAATCAAATTTTAGAAATTTTAAAATACTCAAAATGCCTTTATCTCCTTCTAAATATTCTAATATCTCGTTAAAATTAATCGGATATAACTGTAAATAAAATATTTTACAGTTATAAAAATTATTCTCTCAACTGCCCCCATCCTCACTTTTCTCTCCACTCCTCTATTTTTTATCTCTTTCAAAGTATATCCATTCTTCTTCTTCTTTTTTTGAGTTTTTTTTTCTTCTATTTAGTATTCTATATTAAAATAAATTTATATAAAATATTATATTCATAATAAAATCGTTGAGCACGAGTAACGCGGCAAACAATACGACTAGTAAGGAGAAAGAACCGGTAACCTCTGAAGTCTATAAGTCAAAACCATCTTCTCCATCACCTACTATTTTATATATAATTAAAGATACTGAAAATGACGGTACAGTAAATTTTAAGTTTTAATAGTTCTTTATTATCGTTCGACCAAAACGTTCTTTTAAAGAATAATTTAAATTTTGACCCATTATCATTTTGATGTGAAGTATATGAGAAGGACATATAACTAGGACTTACTCAGAGCTAAATAACTGTGGTGCCATTTGAAGAATCATATTCCGGGAAGTCAAAAACTTATTGTTTCTCAATGAATTTGAAGAACATGGCCCGATTAAAAGGACCGGGTCAAGCCCCTCATGGATAAGTTCCTTCGGAAAACTGGGCTATAGATGGGGAACCACTCTTGTGGGCTTGTGGGCCGTCTAATTTAAGCCCATCAACCCCTGAATTTTTTTTCCCCTTTGTTGGCCAAGTGGATTTGGGTAAACATTAATTGCGGGCCACGTAACATGGCTTCGGGAGAGTGGATTAATTTGGTCCATTCTGTTGCGAGTAATGGAAAAAATACACACACACACACACACAACACTACAAAGGAACAAATAGGCTCCGGACACGAATTTCCTTGGTTTTCTTTATGAATAATATTATTATCGACACAAAAATTTCATAACAAAATCATAAAAAATTCATGCGGTATAAATTCATTGAAGGGTATTTCAATGAATGATAGTACACGTCCTTATAAATTCGTGCTGCATGGACCTGTTATGATTTTGTTGTGAAATCATTTGTCTATAACATTGGTCAAGGTACAGGAATCGTTCTCGAAAAACCATCAAATGAAGGCTTTAGAAATTATATTAAATCCCCTTTTTTGAGTTATTAGATTTCACATTTTAAGTTTTGCATTCTTTCTTAAACTGGAAAGATATTGTAAAATAAAAATAATAAGAAGAAGCCTAATTACAATAAAGAAATGAATTTAATGCCATGTTTGATGGGTCACATATAATAGAAAAGGATTAAAAATTTAGCTGGATATACACGAAGATAGGTAACCCAATCCCGATAAAAGTCATATCCTATTCGATGTTCGACGGGAAATAAGATAAGCAATAGGATTCATTCGATAATCATATCTAATGTTTGGTGCCTCTTACGATAGGATTAGAAAGTATCTTTTCGGACAGGACTGAAAATTTTAAGAAAATAGAAATTTTTTTTTATTAAAATGGTAAAAAAATAATTATTGACCTGGTCTACTCCAACAAAATTTATAGTAATTTTTTTTTGAGCAATTCTAAAAGATATCTACAAAATCAATGAGAAATTAGGAAGCTTGCAAATTTCTTATATCTATTGAATGAAATTCAGAAATTGAAAATTAGCAAAATAATAATAATAATAATTTAATTGACGCATAAATCTATTAGTGCTCGAGCAAATCTTTATATCTGTGTGGTAGAGAAAAAGAAGAATATATATGAAAGGAGGAAAAAAGGAGATGAAAAGAAGAAGATCAATGGTTAATGGATTGTAGGCGGAGGGAGAAAGAAAATGAGAGGAGAGTGAAAATGAAAATGAACAGATAGAAAAGAGGAAGGAAAGGAAAAGAAGATGAAAGAGAGGAAGAGAGGAATGTTTTCCCAAAGCATGGAGGAAGCATGCAAGGGTAAAGTGGTAAAAGATTCATTTACCAACAGTTTTGCATATATGCTTCAACACACGATACTCTTATAATAACTTTGCCCTTAATATTGTAGTATCAGTTTCTAGTCGGATAGAAGTGTCGAGCCTAATTTTTTTTTTCCTATCCAATGATGCGCCCTAAACTACTAGATAAAAATAAATATATATTAAATAATCGCATCCAGTTCTTTAATCCGACCGATCAAACCAGGCGTAAAGGACCCTAAGTCAACCCTAAATCGGACTACTACAACAAGTAGCATCAACATTGGCCGAAGCATCCAAGAAAGCCATGGCTAGGCACTGTAAGTATTGGCTTTGCACACGTGTTCGCATCTCCTCTATCACGTGCTATTCGCAAAATTTATTCATAAAAGGAGCACAAGGGCGCTTGAAGAAAAATTGAAAGAATTAGACCAAAAAAAAAAAAAAGCCATAAGAAACAAAAATAGCACCTCATTCATACTACTGCGTGTAAACTACATGTAGACTAGGTAGGAACTGAATATATATATATATATATTATTGGAGAAATTAAGACTGGAAATAATATATAAGAATAAGTTCAATTAGAGAGGATAATGACCAGCTGAGGCATCGAGGCTGTAAAAAATTTGACGCTAATGGATTCCTAAGGTACTGAATTTAAAATACGAAATCAAATTTTAATTATTTCTGCTTGTCACCTCTCTCTCGTTTTTTTTTTCTTTTTTTTCTTTTAGTGCTTTCCTGGGTGCTTACCATTATAGAATCACCAGAACTTCACCCCTATGGAGATTTGACAAAATTGGCCATAATAAGCATTTGAAAGAAATGCACTCGAGTGCGTACGTTCCCTAGAGCATTTATACTATTCACATTGAGAGACATGCCAGCTGTTTTCATTAGAATTTAATTTTTTAAATCATTTATTATTACTTTACTTTATCCTGATTAAACATCGAACATCAGGCTCTTATTAATATATATCAGGACACGTGTGCAATCTAATTAAAATTTTTAACTAAATAATATTTTCCACATATATGTCCCGATATGTTTTATAAGGGCTAAAAATTCATGAGTGTGTTCTATGGAACCATCCATCTTTCATTATATGTTGGCCAATTCATTTGCCATTTCATAATTGAAAGTTTTTACATTATAAAAATGAGATTGCATGTAATACATGCAGTGATTCTTCGTGATCATGTGCACCATCATGGCCGCTACTTATAGGCTAGTGGTTGCACGTGGGAATCCTGCAGGAGGTGAGGTGGGCCCAGGCTAGTGATCTTGTAGTGGGCCCCTGTTTATTTGTGTGTGTTGATTAATATTAATTAATTAGAACGTAAGGCAGTTGATTTGGGCATTTCAGCCTACCTATATTTCCTTTAATCTTAAATTTCCTTCCGTTAATGGTTTTCTTCTTTACATCGTCGTGGTGATTTTTTAAGTCATCTCCTACAGAATGTAGAGAAAACTTTATTTGTGGCCATGATGTGTTTTCATATGAAACATGTTAGGGTTTAAAACCATATCTCAAGGCATTACATCTTAAGTATCGAGTTTGGAATACCTGAATCATTATTTACGACTAATATATATTATATATCTAAAATTTTTTAGTTAATGAGACCTAACTCATAAAATTTATTCAACCCAGTTCATACCCGTAGCATATATTAGAATTTTGATACGTCACAAGTTTCATGATAATTTGTTTTATAAAACTTTTTGACATTTTCATTCATGAGACAATACACATACCCACTGGGCAAGATATGAAAGCAGCGCTCGTACATTTAGCCACATGATTAATGCTCGTATATTTATAATAAGAGATTAGTGTCCCTAAATGCATTGATCCGATCAAGTTCATCCCTAAATGCATTAATCATACAAAAAGTGGATTATAGTGCAGTCCAACTGCCGAGAATCAGGATCCTCTTGGCCCCTCCCCCTTTTTCTCTTGTCTAGCAACAAGGGAAGAAAAATCAAGAGGGCCAATAAGGTAACTTCATGCATGGTGAATTGAAGGAGGGAAAAAATAATTAAAATTTTATTATGTTTTCCACTTTTGTTAAAGAGCATGCTTTTATCTTAGTCAAAATCCCCACATTTTAGCTGTCGTCATGTCCCCTTCCAACGCAAACAAACCCCCTTTCTCTCCTCTCCCCTCACCCCTCCTCTCCCCAACACCACAACTCTCTCTCTCTCTCTCTCTCTATCGCTCGCTCTAACCTCTTGCTTCCCTTAACAGCAAATTTCAATCAATGCAAGCCCAAGAATTCTTCCAACAGCAGCTGGGGCCGCCGCAGGGCTACTCCGACGCCAAGGTCGCCTGGTGACCATTTCATGGTCGAAGACCTCCTCGACTTCTCCAACGATGACGTGGACGCTGACATCACCGACCAGACCTTCGACGCCATCGCCACCGGCGGTTCCACCGAGTCCTCCACCGTCACCGCCGTCGACAGCTGCAATTCCAATTCCTCCTCTTCCGGCCCCGAATTCCAATTAGTCGCCGATTTCGGGAACACTCAATTCTTCGGCGATCTCTCTGTCCCGGTATGTAATTCCGTTACTGTCCATGTAGAAACGATTTTCGATTGTTTTTTTTGGTCATCATCTTTTCTTAATTACATTTACTTTAACGAATTATTTATCTTATTTATTCTTTTCATGCGTAGGAGCTTCACTGTGTCTGCCGACAAGCTGGTGAAAAAATAAAGAATTATTACATATATTAAAAACAAATAATAATAAAAAAGAAAAAAAAAATACACTTGACTGAAAAAGTAAAACTTGAGGGCAATTGGGTGCAGTTCTTGTTCTTTCCTTTTTTTTTTTCTTTTAAATTTTATTATAACAAGTATAAAATAAAGTGAATCTGATACATTAATTTCGAAAATAATAAAAATGGGTTATTTTTATTTGTACAAAATACACCCAGTGCGATGATTGGGCGGAGCTGGAGTGGCTATCGAATTTCGTGGAGGAGTCGTTCTCCAGCGAGGATTTGGAGAAGCTCCATCAGATTTCGGGAGTCAAAGCCCAACCCGTCGACCAAGGATCCGAAGCCCGCGGCTCCCAACCCGAAACCGTTCAAGAAGCCCATATGTTCCGCCCCGAATTACCCGTCCCGGGCAAGGCCCGCAGCAAGCGCTCACGCGCCGCTCCCCGAACGTGGACTTCACGCCTTCTTCTCCTCTCCCCCACCGCCGCGACCGTGTCTTCCTCTGCGAAGAGCGCCGCCTCCGGCGGCTATGGGCGGAGGTGCGTTCACTGTGCTGCCGACAAGACGCCGCAGTGGCGGAGCGGGCCCACGGGCCCGAAGACTCTGTGCAACGCGTGCGGGGTCCGATATAAGTCGGGCCGGCTCGTGCCGGAGTACCGGCCCGCGGCGAGCCCGACTTTCACGCTCACAAGGCACTCGAATTCGCACCGGAAAGTTCTGGAGCTCCGCCGCCAGAAGGAGATGATAGGGCCCCATCATCGCCCACCGTTCGTTCATCCCAACGTGATTTTCGATCAAGTGACCAGCGGCGAGGATTACTTGATCCACCAACACGTGGGCCCCGATTTCCGGCAGCTTATTTAGTGGGTTTACGGTCGAGTCCTAATCAAGGATTCAGTCCTGCTTTAGTTTTTTTCCCCCCCCCCCCTTATCTTTCTAGAGTTGATTATATTTTCCTAAATTTTGGGCTTTTTTTCTTTTAGCAGTCTTTAATGTTGTTTGAGTCAAGGATGCATCGACACCGACACCGGTACGGCGACACGACACGTTAGCGACACGGGACACATAATTGTTGAAAAAATGAACAATTTCGACACGTTGGCCGACACGTTATATATATATATATATGAAATTGTAAAATTCAAATTAAATGTGCAAATCATATAAGTTGACAAAAGTTCAATAAGCAAACTATAATAAAAATTTATTTAAAAAATAAAATAAAAGTTTCACCAAACATAAAGTTCAGTAAACAATAGAAATATCATGCGACATCGGATGAATAAAAAATATATCTCATTTACAGAATATAAAGAATATATCCCATGTATAATAATGAATTGATGAATAAGATAATGAGACGAGTGAGAAACTCAGAAGAAGAAAACGGATGAAATGATGGTGTGATGGACGACAGATCCATGGCCATGGCGCCGCCGTCACCTCCTCCTCGTTCCCCTTTCTGTACTCCTCAAGTCCCTATGGAGCTCCACGCCATCAACCGAAAAAAACTCCTCGAATCTCTCCGTCAACACCTCCATCTCTCGTCGCGCTCTCCATGGATTTGTCCTTCTTCAGGTCTTCTCTAATCTTCGTCTCTTGATCCCCTCGATTGATGCTTCTCAGGGAGAGGGACACAGAGAGAGCGAGAGGGAGTGGGAGAGTGAGAGAGAGAGAGAGAGAGCCAGGGAGAGAAAGAGAGAGCCAGAGGGAGAGGGAGAGCTACAGGCGTGAAAGAGAACCAGAGGGACGGAGGGACACGCGAAGTGAATATTAGATAAAATATCTTAAATTACATTGCATTCATAGTTATATTCAAAGAAATTACATACCTTTTTTGTGAATATATGGTAACATACATTACTTTATGCTTAGTCCTTAAAGGAAGTATGCCGCCGTGTTAAAATAATAATCAAACATAAAAACAAGCGAGAGATAAATTTTCAAAAGTCCAATAAAAATAGAGCAGATCAAATGCACGCATCGTAAGCTTTCTTGAGTGGACATGATTGAATTTTTAAATAAAGAGCCAAAAGTCACGTGGGAATCTGTCTGTCTTTTTTTCTTCTTTTTTTTTTTTTTGTCGGACGATAATTACTCCAATGATTAATCAGAACGATGACAAGTATCAGGAAATAACTTTTACTTTCAAACAAGGAAATCTTGGCGTGGACTGGGCAATTATTTGAAATCTATATAGGAAGGATCATTCATATATACCTCTAATTATTCCATAGCCTCTCAAAATTCCACTCTACCATATATATATAGGCCCAAAGAATTAAATTCTTTCACAAAATAACCCCTCAATCAATCAATCCCACATGGAGGATCAGCACCAGCTTCAGCGGAGATCAACATCAATTTCAGTGAGGAAGTGAATTTGGCATTGCAGATGAATGTTAGCCATACATATCATATTTTATCGAATGAGTAGAATAATTCTATATGCACAAACAAATAGTTAACCGAGTGTTTCACAAAGTAAGCAAGATGTAAAAAAGTGTACAGGAGCACAGCAAAGATGCCTTCAGAATTTCAATAATTATGCTATTACAAACTTGAAACGCCTCAACAATTTTTGTAGGCGTACGTGCGCGCATGTTGCATGAGCCATGTGTGGAAAGGAGGCTCACATGGAAGTGAGTTAATAGTATTTGAGAGAGCATTGAGGCGAAAGCTGCACAAGCCGAGGCCACTTTCAAAGGGATAGAAGACGTTTGTGAGACCATCTACTAAGCGCACCCATTTTCTCCCCATGTGAAAATTGGGCACGACGTGAAGAGAGGCGGTGATCGTCCTCTTTCAAGTCAAAGAATGTCACAAAACCAGCCATTTCTGGGAGCTTTCCAACAACACTTCAAAAATTTTATTTAAGTTTCAAAACCGATGACACCCCCCCAAAAAAAAAAAAAAAACCCTAGCAGAATGACAATTCTGTGGATTAATTCAGGGAAATAGGTTTTACTCGTCTCAGAAATAGCATTACGCGACATCACTAACACAGCAAATTACTCGAGAAAATACATAATGCAACGCAAAAATGATACGATACTTATATTGTTGGGGGAACAAAAAATACCAAAGAAATATCTGAGCCGTTCAAGAGTGACCGACAGATGTGGTACCATCATGTAGAATTTCTTAGAACTTCGGCAAATAAAGAGGGAAAGCAAAAATAGCAATAAGAGAGGAAGTTTGTTTCAATTACCCAAATTGCTTTCTTTCTCCAACTCCAATAATTAAGCAAACTGCTTTCTTCACTCTAACTTCAATCTCTTATCGCGGCACGCCGAGACCCAGCTCTGGAAAATAAAATAATGCAAATGAACGATATATCAGCATATAACCTGAACTACCCCAGATTCAAAATAATCATCAAAGAAATGTAATGTACACATATAATCAATAACAATCAATAATATCAATCATGATCATAGCCTCTAAGAAATTCCAAACTTTTCAAAGAGCGGGGCAAAAGAAAATTTCAAAGAAATATTTGACTCTCACAGTACGTAAGGGGAGAAATTAACAATCTTTAATGGAAATTAGATGTGCCCACAAGGCTCTTAGAGGATTAGCAATATTGAACAAGAATTACGCATAACCAAAAGGCTCATACTGAAGATAAAAGAGCTTCATTTTCCCACTTTTCCCCCACCATCATAGCAAAGCTCTGAACAATCTAAGAGTTTGAATACCACCACACTAACCTCTGCCTATCTAGGATATTCAAAAAAATAAATCTAACACTTTCCAAAATGTAGGGCCCATCATTTCTTTTTGCTTAACCACTGTTCGACAAACCAAAGAACCATATCTCTGGGACATCATGCAATATACATTGGTCACAATAAGAGAACATCTCACATGGATCAACTGTAGAGTTAGGAGCAACGACCTAAGCAGCGGGAAATACTTTTCTTCATTTCAGTCCTTCAATTTACAATTGAAGTGAATTACTTGGAATAACCCATTTTTCTATTTTTTTATGCCACTCCACAATTATATGGCCCTTTGATGTGCTTCAGAATACTATAAGAATAAACATGCTGGATTACTAATACCTTAGTAAATTAATTTTGAGACTGCTGATTAACGCCTGCAACCACCACAAGAAAAAACAGTTTACAACCTGACCTATCACTCACGCAACTGAATCTATTATTCAAATATGTCTAAGATGTAAAATAAAGACCAGGGTGCTAAATACGATGTTGTGCTCCCTCTTTATCCAGAGATACGCACCGCAATTTGGAGAACAATTTATGCTTCCTTAAAAGCGGAATTAAGAAAGTGCCAGGCGATGCAGATATCAGTCTGCATTGCTTGGAGCAATCAATTGAGGTATCAAATCACCAAGAAATCTGACGCCAAGCTCATGAAACAACTTCAAATTGGAAAACATGTGCATTTGTGACATCAACAAAATTTAGGACTGTTAATTGTTGCAATTGATAATAAGGTTGTAAAAGGACATGGAAGAGGGGTTGTTATTACTGTTTCCAGAATGGAGGCACTTAAGCACATGAACTAATATCTGTAGGCATCAACTGTAACATTGATAAGCGACGTTTTTTGCAGCATCAAGTATCACAAGGTGAAAATCAGCTTTCCGAGCCACAGAAGCGAAGGCACTCAAAGTAAAGGGTTTTCTATGCAAAGAAACACCAGATACTTCAGAGTTTAAGTTCAAATAACTAGAATAGGTAACATCCTATAAAATACTTCAATTTCATGGCTCATCCATGTTTTTAAACCACTCCCTGGGACTTCACTTATCAGCTATGGGCTTGCCCCCACCCAAAAAGAGGCCTATGATTTGGTTCCCATAAATAACCATGCTGTATTTAGGTAGTGAGGGAGTTACTCATAAGAGAGCAGGTTGAAGATAAGGAAGCCACGGCAGCAAACACAATTGATAAAAGACAAAACCTTAAAAAAAAATAGAAAGGATTTTACTAGGAGAAGTTTGGCTGCAAATTGATTAAATGGATTTGCCATTACAGAATCCAGAACTGAGAACTTTACTATCAGGCCTTTCTTTTTCAGCTCAGATCAGTTTATCAGGCCTTTCTAGTTCCACTATATATATATATCAGAATTTCTTACATAACATAGTAATACGGAAGCTGGAAGGGTCTTCACCGTTTCCAAAAGTGCCTTTAAATCATCAGGGTGTCGCCTTTAGTATGATATCATGTTGCACGCCACATACTCTACCCTATGACTAAGGTCTCAAAGGCATTCAAACCAAAGATAAAGCAAAGAATGGGAAATCATGCATGCAATAGAAAAGGGTTACATGACAGGGACTTGAAGAAGGAAAATACATGATACAACTCAAGAACCTGAACCTCTACTGCCAAGCAGCACTGGGAAGAGGAATAATTAAACATATTTACAAATAAAAATTTTAAAATGCCCGTTTGCTTAAAAAATACCCTCAATATAAACAAGAAGTCGTCAGCTTCCTTCTATTAGCTTCTAAATGCCGAAATAGTAGAAATTCAAAATACTAGTTTCATTCGCCCGCTAGATTTTATAGACAACATAACAGACCCAAAAAACAAACAAACAAACAAACAAACTATGAAGCAAAGTTAAAAAAAAAAAAGTTCTAATGGAATATAGAGAACAAAGAAAGCTTACAGATACTAAATAAAAACAATGGAGGAATCAAACTCCTGGATTCGCACTGCAGATCATACCCTGAGACAAAGACCTGGAGCTCGTCGAATCGATGCCGAGGCACGAAGTGAGGCGAGCCGAGGACACGGCGGAGTAAAGGGGAAGCAGAGACTGAAGAGAACCCATTGCAGCAAGTGGTCTAAAATCAAAATTAACAATGTTCATAATAAGTCTCTGAAACCCTAGAATAGGATCGCGGAAAATGAAATGGGTTTGAAAAGTGGGGGCTTAGGCTTTTACCTTGAGAGTGGAGGAGATGGGCGAGGAACGAGAAAGGGAGACGCAGAATTAGGGCTTGGAGTGGATTTGGGGAAGGAGGATTTGAGGAGATTGAGAGAAGGTCTCGAGAGAGCGCGGTAACGAGAGGCCATTGCAGGAAAAAGGGAGAAATTGGGGTTAGGGTGTGGCAATCGAGAGTCCCGGTTAACTGGAATGGACTTGGGGGCGAACGAAGGGTTTAAGTGGGGTTTTGGTGACCCGGGTAATTATGTGTTTTATACCATTGAAAATTAAGTAGTTTTATTTTTAATATCAATTATCAAAATAATGCCGTTTTAAGATATTTTTATTAAATAATTAGATAAAGTACTAGATTACAAATTTTTTTTCCCTTCTTTATTAAAGAATTTATTTCAAAAAATATTTTCCGAAAAGAAAAAAGTATTATGTCTTATTGATAGTATTTTCAAGCAAGAGAAAATGAATCTACTGTTAAGTCTTAGAGGTGTTTTGCGAAACTTATTTTAAAGTGATTATAAGTTACGAGTTATTTCAACCTCTTATTCATAACCTCTCTCCATCTTATTCCCCCTCCTTCCTTACTTAGATACATGATATGATCCTGAAAAGAGTGTCGTTTCTCATCCTACATTGTCTTGAGATTCAGAAGCTGGAAAGAACTATTAAGACCATTATGGATCATGAAGGAAACGGTTAGCCCTGCTTTTGATGAGTTTCAAGTATTGGTTTTGAATGATATTGATAATATCATTCAACTGCTCTATCATGGCTCATTATTATTAGATATTGATGATATCAATTTTGTATCTCTTTTTATATTGTTCAAGTTAGACTTTACTAACCCCTCTATCATAGCTCTTTATCAATAAAGTCGAGGTTTTTTCCTGTTCGAAACCCATAGATGAAAGTCTACACGTCGGGATCTGCCTTTTGCAAGTGTGAGCTATAACTAATAAGATCATGAGACCGGTATAAAATATAGATGTAGGGCTTCACATATTGCACAAAAGCAAGCTTTTTAAATACAAAGTAGTGCCAACACCCTTATTGATATCATCTCTTTGAACAAAGACCACCCCCCCCCCCCCCGGCCCAAAAAAAAAAAAAAAAAGGGAAAGGAAAGAAAAAAGAAAAAACTGAGCAAGGGACCACAAAAAAAGGGCCACCGTCTGTGAAGATGGTGGGGACCCTAACTAGAACCCTCAAAAAAGAAGACCCTAGTTCCCAGGGATCCAGCATCCATGCAGCCCGTACGGAAGACCGTAGGGAAACTTTGCTCTTGCAATCTCCTTGAAGGTGGATCCGTCGAGTAACAATGCATATCCGCCCCCGTGTTTATCACTGACCAATGAGATCACGACACCTGTGCCCATACACATATTTATGTCTTAGAAGATACCGTAGAGAATACATATGAGAAGAACCACCAGGGTGATCCTTCAAGGTCTGGGACAAACCACGTGTCATTATTATGAAGGATTTGCTACCCACTGCCATTGTGTATCGCAAACTGCCTTCACTTGTTAGTACCTTCTTTTCTCTTCTATTCATTCTTTCTTACTACTCAATATATATATATATATATATATATATGTGTGTGTGTATGTGTGTGTGAAAAACTCAATTGCTCATGTATAATGATTGTTTTTTAACCAAATTGAGCTCAAGTGGGCATAAAGTGTGCTTACCATCATCTTCTTTAGATGCTCCCGGTCGAGCTACAAAGAAGGGTTCCGAAGGAATTGCACCTTCTTCATACCAGTTCTTTGCAGTCTCCTCAACTAGATCAAGCTGTTAAGCATAATTTAAACATTCAAACCAAACATTTGAGGGGAAAAAAGCTTGACACTTTACTAATGAATCACTCAGCTCAAAACCTTTGATTAACACATGGACGGGTTTCTGTGTGTGGGGAGAAAAGGTACCTTAGTAAGGGTATTAGGGAAGTTACAAGGGCGTCGAGCCCCACAGGCGTAAGCATATCTATATTTGATGCCTAAATGGGCCGGGTTGATGCTGCACATGTCGATGCCCCGCCCGTGTTGACCCGGATCCATCGCTGCCTCCAACCCCCCATTTGGGCTCCCATCTAAAGGTATTCTGAACCTTCCCACCCTGTCAAACACAAAAAATAGAAATGAAAAAAAAATGAAAAATATTTATAAGAAACGAGGGCTCCGAATGCGGTCCCAAGGAAACCTCAGAAGCACCAGGCCTTTGTTATATCCTCATAGCTAAAGAATTTACATATATGCATGCATGCATTGAAAGGACCAAGGATGATGCATACACATTACAAATAAGTCACTTTTCACACAATTATTATTATACTTATTCAATTGATATATAAGCAAGCATCCTACCTTACAGGAAAGCTTGAATCCCTGACTAGTTAGCTCAATACCGAGATTTAGTATACATGTTAGTAAACTTTAAAAATAGTAGTAACTATTATGTGTGTGTGTGTGTATACCTAGCATTTGGGAGAGTATCTTGACCGGAGAAGGAGCGGAGATTTTGCAGGCGGAGCTGGTCCAGGATTGCGGTATCGGCGTTATGCTCGCAGCAGTCGGCCACGATGGCCGTCACCCTCCCGTCTTCATCTTCTTCTTCGTACGCATTTATGAAGTGAAATGTCACGTACAATGGTACTTCCACGCTCGCCACCTTCCCACAACATTTTCAATAACCCCAGACGTCAGATACTAAACAATAGATAATTAATTACTATCCCATCATAAATGTAGTTCTATGAGTTTTTTTTTTCCTTTTTCTTTTCCTTCCCCTTATGAAGTTTAGAGTGATGGGCCTGTGGACTGTAAGGTCTGTGAAGAGCGAGGCCCAAAAATAGTTGGGCCACCGAATAATGGGCTTGACTCTCCTTCGTGCCCTCTAGGTTGCTTCATCGGTGTACGTTACACATTTTCTTAGAAGAAGCCTTGCGCGTAAAAATAACATTGAAAGAGGGAGCAAGAGAGAGAGAGAGAGAGGCTTACAATATTTCCGGTGGCTCTACACATAACATGTATGAAGGCCTTAGACTCGGGGCGCCACTCGAACTTGTACAGCGGCGTCGGCTCCTCCCTCAGCAGGTTCCTCACACAGTACCTCAGCGGCATCTCCGGCACCACCACGTAATGCGTCGTCACCGGAAACGAGTGCACCCACCCCGGCGCCGCCCCGCCCCGGCACCTCACCCTCCCCATCACCCTCCTCTCGTTCGTCCACGCCGCCATCCTCACAGCCACGTACCCCGGGTCCATCAGATCCGGAAGCAGCGTCACCATCTCCGACTCGGTCACGACCGGGTGGGCTGAGTGGAGCAGCCCGCCCAGCCTGTCGGAAAACCCGAATCGGCCTACAGTCTCGAGCGTGTCCGGGTCGATCACTATTGAGCCCTTTACGGTCTCGGTGAGGCACACGACGCGGCCGTCCCCGAGCCGGACCACGCCGGTGTTGGCGTTGTCGGTGAGGGAGGCGCCGGACAGGAGGCCCGCCAGCTCGAGGAGGGCGTTAGGGCGAGTGGGGGTTTCGGAGAATTCGCGGTATCGGACTTTGTTGGTTGCTTTGGCGGATTTGTAGGCCTCGGATTCGAGCTGGCGGTGGGCAGCGAGGAGGCGGCCGCGGTGGAAGCGGAGGCGGACGAGTGTGGCATAGCCGTCAAAGAGGTGCCGGAATTTGTGGTCGCCGACGTGCCACTGGCCGGGCCCGTTCCTCAGGTACGTGCCATTCTGCACATATTAAAACATACATGCTAATTATTGGAGCTGTGAAGTGCACTACAGGATTCACGTTTTATTCTTTATAATCGCTAAGTTAAGCTAGTGTTTCCCTATTTGATATTTATTATTTTTCTTTATTTCTTGACAAATGATCTTTTAAACAAAGATGCAAAAAAATCAGGATTATCTTCGGTATAAATATTTTCTGACAGGCAAAATGGGGTTTTTATGGTAAAAAGCGAAACAATTGCTTCCCATCAAAACTCTTTACTGTTTTGGAGGTTGGAGCTTTTCAAAAAAGCCCCCCTAATTGATCCAAAGTGCCGTCCACGTATATATTTTTATTTAGTTGATGAACTTGCTAATGAACTATGATTAATATGAGTCAATTTCTTGTGTAAAATTAATGATGGTGATCTTAAACTCAATAAATATTAATTAGGGAACTGAAATATTGAAGAGTAAACAAAAGTTAAATTATGCAAGACTAGGAATAAAATTGTATCCGTAAAAGAGGGGATTTTCCTTTTTAAATAAAAGGAAGAATTATTATTATTATTATTATTATTCTTTTTTGGGGGGGGGGGACTGCGATATTCTGATCCAATATGACTCACCCTGAGTTCAAGTTCTTGTCATCAACCAACCCCTAAGGGAAATGAACGGGAGGACTATTAGTTATTAAATTTATTATTTAAGTGTATATGCTCTTACTTATTGGCAAATATTCATAAAGTAATTTAAAAAACATTACTACTTTTCTTCATCGAAATTTGTTTTAAAAAAATAAAAATGGCCATCCTAATATAGAGTCATGCATGCCCTTTCATGCACTAACGGACCTTTTCTCAAATTCAAATAATCTTTTCTGCAATAAAAGAAACAGCAAATAAAATGCGTTCTACGTACCAACCACGGTGGTATTCCTCCTTCCACTACAAGCTCTCCTTCCCATTTTTCCTGCCTAACGCTCGTCCACGCCGCCAGTTTCTGATCAACGCCGCCATTCTCCAGCTTCCCCGGGGCTTCGATCTCCATCGGTGACAACCTAGTATTACCACAGACAGTTAAACCTCTCATCATGCAACGTTTCTTACCGGAAATGCAACCGCCTATGGAAAAAGCGCCACTAAGAGATTGAGAATTTCCCGCGGCGTTCAACGGAAAAACGTTGTTTCGGGTGGCCGGAGATGTTAAAAAAGCCATGAAGTTCAGTCAGAGAAGAGATGGTGACTTTGTGTTGGAACAAAAAGAAAAGTCATGGCGTATATTTATAGTACAAAGGGCTCCTGTTGATAGATATGCGTCCCATGCAGCAGCCGCGGTCAGAATTGTAGGGTTGGTGGAATAATCCTATTTGCTACACAGAACCTAATAATATCATTGTTATACGTAATTATGGTGGCAAACAAGCCGAGTTCGTTCTCGGCTTGTGGTCTTCAGTCATTCAATATTTTGTGTTCGAAGCTTGGTTCGCAAATTTTTCAACGAGTCTGGGTTCGACTTGGTTTGCACCCAAGTATAGAAAAATAACAAGATCGGAACCCGTACTCATATTTATTTGTTTGTTGCGTCTAACTAACACAAATAACTATCTAATCATACTAAACCTATTTACGCTTAGAAAAGAAGTAAATAAAAAAAATAAACCTGTTTATACATCTTTTTTGCTTTTAAACCATTATAAGTCATGAGTGTGTGTCCATATGAAATAATTTACGGCTCTTGCATATTAGAAAAGGGGGAAAAAAAACACTCGAGCCAAGAAGGGTCATGAACATGATAAGTCAAGCCCAACTATATTTAGGTTTGTGTCATTAGTTAACAAGTCCAAAATTTATATTCGTGTTTGACCCGTTTGACAAATGAAAAGATATAAATGAATCCTTAATGAATCAAATACGAGTGAGCCATAAGTCAACTTGGTTCACTTGCATCTCTGTACATAATCATTGCTTGAAAAATATGGGAATCGATTCCCCCGCTTAATCGAATGATGATTATCCTCTTGTTGATAAAAAATAATTGATTTTTAAAGAAAATGTGACATGTTTCTCGATAGAGCGTTGATACACGTCAAACATGAAGAGGTAAACCTGTATGAATGTGCTACAAAATTTGAGAGTAACTCCTTAAATTACTGGTATTATTCATCTCTTATTCTTTTTCAGTAGAGCGTTTCATTCTATTCAATGAAATAGATGAAAGTGTTATAGGTGTTTGGTAATATACATAGGGTGGCGGATATTAGGTGCCATCTCGTTTTGAAAAAGTGTGAATTTGTCTTATGGCGGCTCATATGCACTACATTATGTAAGATTCAATCTAACGGATTGGATGAACACAGCAAACTATAAAAATCTAAAAATTTACATATAATTTTATTATGCGTAAGCCTATCATATATAGGTGAGAAATATTCAAAACAGTTATTTTTGTATACTCATCTAATTTATAGGGTTGGAATTTGAAAATTGAACCCATGTGAACCACACTAGGTATATTTACATTTTTTTAAGGTAAGGTCAACCTTTTCTCATATGTATATGTATATATATATATATATATAATGTAGCTAGTTTTAATAATATAGTTGAATGTGTGTGGGAGTTGACTAGATCCGACTGATCATGGATACGGATATCTAAGCAAAGGTCTACCCTACATTTACCATTAACATCATCCTTTGTATCACTTCATGACGGAAGAAATTCTCCCCATGGGCGGCAGGAAGATTCCTGCGGCCCACTCCAAAATACTGATATGTGTCCATTTTTATATAATTTATGTTTTGAATTATTTTATTGATTTGTAATAATTTTTTATTTCAATTTTTATTCTTGACTTCTTGATAAATGTGTTTACACAAAAGTAAATTATTTTGAGAAATGGTATAAAATTTATTAAATCTCAAGATATTTTTATCAATTTACTAATGCTAATACGACGTTGGGTTTGAATAATCTATATACGTTTGATTAGTTTCTCCGCTCTCTTCGATTTATTACACATATTGCATATGATTTTTTAGAAAATTAGGGTCCATCTAGATTTTCCCATAATTTTCAAAAAGACAATAATATTTTATGGACATATTTTCTAAAAATTTATTAGTAAATTTTTTTAAAACAAATTCAGATTACGTTCCCCATATATTAGGAAACTTAAATTACAACAGGGGAAAAAATAAATATTTGGAAACACATAATATTTGATCATCCAAATTTTTTGAAAATTTCATTTAGATGTTGTACCCTAATTTTTTATTAAAAAAATTATGATAAAATTACCTATAAAATTATATACAAGAATTAAGTGACTGAATGATATTTGAACGTATGTAATATGGGTAATAAATCAGAGAAAGCAAATCCAACACCATATGAGCTTTAACAAATTAATCAAAGATATTGAAATCTAATCCTCAATTCGCATGCCAACTCATCCCCCTAAATAATTTATTTTTGTGCAGACGCATCTATCAAGAAGGCAAGAATAAAATTGAAATCAAAATTTATTACAAATAAATAAAATAATTCAAAACATAAATTAAATGGACACATGTCAGGTCATTAAAATTTCATTTAGAACATCATCTATTCTAGAAGTAAAATTCACTTTAAACCCAAATTTTATAGGCAGTTTGAGGTTAGACCTTAAACCCTTCTTTCGCTTAAACTAAATCTTAATTTTTCATACTATGTTACTTTAAACCCTACCGTTAGTACCGTCCAAATAAGTGAACGGAAAAGAGTCATGTGCCTATCACATGACCCTATTTTGAGGGTATAATGGGGAGACGACATCAATTGGACAAAACGAGAGATCCCCCACATAACCCTATTTTGAGGGCATAATGGGGAGACGACATCAGTTGGGCAAAACGAGAGATCCCCTGCCTGATTCAAAACCACTAGGGCAACAAAATCAGCTTCGTTCATCGGACTAGACCAAAGAACTAATTTCATGATGAATGAATAGGCCATTCTCTTCATATCATAATTAATGGCATCGTGGTTCAGCCATTGGAGGGTGTACTTGTAGCTGACATGGCGAAATCGAAAGCGGGAATAGAGGGGAAGGAAGATAGAAGAGGGAGGTGGATATTAAGGGTTTCGTCGAGGATAGCGATCCATCCGACGGAGGAGCCACATAGAACCGGTGACGGGAAGCGGTGTCAGGGACATAGAAGGAGTGATAATTGCTGCCGGAGAGGTTGAAAAAGGCTCGTCACAACTGGCCGAGCTCAGTTGGGCATTTAACAGTGAACTCAATACTCTTTTTTTTAATAAAAGCTTTTCTCTTCCTAAAATTGCACTGTTCTCGTTCATTCTTTGGTAATTCACCTCACACATCACAAAGGTGAGACATTCCATGGACTTTTGGAGAAAAACAGTCTTCTCCAACCATTTTCTCCCAGTTCTGATCCTAATTTTCACCATGTTTCCTTTTTTTCTCCCACTTTTGATCCTAATTTTCAAAGAAGAAACAACTCCAGAATCCAACATCGACTTCAATTCTTAAAGAGAGAGAGGAGAAATTTTTATAATGGGGGTCGTTGTGGGGCACAAAACCCCCCAAACAGGGACAACACAGGAAGCTTTACCCGTTGCAAATGGTGCACCTCCAGCAACAAAGAAGAAATGGTCTAATTTGACGCTCCTGTTCGTAACTCTAGTGGTCGTAGCCGAGATCGCCTTTCTAGGTCATCTCTACATGGCAAAGAATGCCGCCATTATTGACTTTTGGACTGGATCCTTTTAGTAGCCTCACAGGCGGAGGCTAAACTAGCGGTCGAAGATGCGACCTTGGGGCAATGAGATGCATTGGGTGTTGATGGGTGCTCAAAATTTGATAGTTGTGAGGAGTGGGTTGGAGAGAAAAGAAGTTGTGAAGTATTCTAGGGTTTTTGATAAGGAGTCTATTCTGATTTTTGGCCGAGACGACGTTATGTGATAGTCATGCTGATGCCTTGGATATGCTTGGAGCCCTAAATGCCCAAATAATATGATCTCCCCATTATGCCCTCAAAAGAGGGTAACATTTCCGTCCACTTATTTGGATGGCACTAACGGCCAGATTCAAAGTAACATGGCCTGAAACGTTAAGGTTCACTTTAAGTAGAAAAAAAAAAGTTTAAGGTCTAACCTCAAACCACCTATAAACATCAAGGTTTAAAGTGAATTTTACTCTCTATTCTAAATTTCCTTTACGAGAAGAATTTTTAATTATGAAATTTACCATTAGCTAAAGCCCCCATAATCTTTCCAAGAGAATTGCACATTGATTTAGATAAAAAAATATTTGAAATTACAAATTATGAGAAGATCAAAGAAATTACAAAAATATTTGATTAATTTTTTTTTTTCATGCGGCTCATCCGTACTTTTTGAGGTGCTGTCTGACACTGGAGATGACCTTTTTTTTTTTTTTTTTGCCCCCAATATTTGGATCCAAAAACAAATACATTTTGTGAGGATAAGATTTGGCCGTCCAAGGTGGGATGTTGAAATAAAGCCAATGCTGGGGCCATTTTTTAATCCCAAAACGAATGATGATGTCTCCATGAGTTAAATAATCCATAGTTTTGAGTTTGTATGTGTCGACCGCTTCCTCTGCGCCATTCCCCTTTGGGAAAGTGGTGCCCCCAAAGATCCTCCTCCCACATAATTAAATGTTGTTGTTGTATTATAAAACAAAATTAAGGGTTGTGGGAAAGGGGTCCAAGTGTCTGCCACATAGTGTGTATAAGATTTCATGTCATTAATAATTCTTAATCATTTCACCTCCAGATGGCGAGCACAAGTGTACCCTTTGTTTCGCAAAGGATGACTGACCCATTCTTGTTGCCATCATTTCTAAAAATTCTATGGGAGAATTGTAATAATTAACTAAGTTATTCTCAACTAGAAGTTTATGATAATGTTAATAATAATAATAATAGTTGTAATAATGTCAACAGCAATAACTATGGAGCATTAGACCATTCTATTCCTAGATGCCATTCCCCACACCCATATCTAACGCTGTCACTCGCCAGCAACTTCCTTTGTTTTTTTTGCTAGGGCCGCAACATTTCATATTAACAGCAAACGATACAAAAGTAACCCCAAGCATTTTCAGGGGCACAAGCCCAGCAGAGAAAAATAAAACTCAGACAAATCCAAAGAGGCCAGATCCGAAATCAAGCAAGGTAGTCCAAAGACAAATGAACCTTAACCTTGATTGGAAAGGATTTGGAGACTTCTAAGAATATTTCAGAACCCTTCCTAGAGTATTTACTCGCTAGAGGCCAGGGTTGCGTAGAATTCAAGGAATTCTGAATTTTCTGAAAATCGGAAAATTCGATTGGAGATTGGAAATAATTTTAGGAAAATAAAGTGATCGGGAAATTGGGTTGGGAAAAAGCCGAGAAATAGAAATTCGATTGGGAAATCCTAAATTTCCTGAATGAACACCCCCGCTAGAGGCACAGACAATAGTAGGTTGCGTCCAGCTTGCAAGGTATTAATCGAGGAAAGGTATATGCAGGCAGATGCAACAACACACCTTTCGGATCGATTTATCAATTCAGTAGTCTCCTCAATGAAATCAGAAATTGGGAAAAATATCCTGGAGAGATTCACCAAAATAGAACCAGAGTCTAGAAGGCTTTCGAAGAGTTGGCCAGAAACAACCAAAGCTTCGGATTGGACCAGGGAATTGTTAGTAGTAATGAGGATGACGTCATTGAAGCTATCCACAACCTCAAGTAAGGGCAGGATGGCAGAACGAGACCTAGACACATGAGATATCCTAGGCATAACCGATAGGGCCAATTGGTTATGTCATATCTTTACTTTGTAAAAGTAGTTCTATTAAAGTCTCTTTAATTAAAGTTGAGTCGGCAATGAGTTAGCAACACGTGCTATCTTTGTTTCTTGTCGTTTTCATTTTTGTTTGTGAGTCGGGGATGAGTTATCAGCGATTTTGATGTCCATCCGGCCTGTCTATCTGGGGGACTATTGACCCATATGTTCGATAGAAGAAAATTAGAGAAAAATTTCAAAAAGAAGTTTTTCAAATCTACTCTCTCTTCTCTCTAGAAGCAGGAAGCTCGATTTTTAAGGTATTCCTAAGCGCGATCTTGTTTTTCCTCCATTAAATCCCATAGATAAGAAAGAGGGTCCGGAAAGGTTAGATCCATTACATTAAGAAAAATCCCACGGAGAGAGTTGGCAACTGGCACTTTGACTATTGTTATCAGAGCAAGAACCTAAATACAATTTGGGGGTCTAGACTAGAAGTCATACTTCAACATTCAAGTAATGAAAACACCAAACGGAAGCAAACTATTAAGGGCAGCACAAACAAATTTTGAAACCACCGATTTGAGGTTGGGCAATATCAAAGAAAGAGGATAGCTTTGTGTAAATTTGAGTCTTGACATCTTGAATCAAAGTAGAGGCGATTGACGACACGTTACGGAAGATCCTATTATTTCTTTCCCTCCAAATGATGTCGATGGTAGCAATTGGTGCACATCTATTGGTTTTGGTTGAAGATCTACTATCGGATGCGTGTCGCTTGAACTAATCGACCGTGGAGGGTAGACTTGTTAATGGGTTGGATCTAGACTTGAACCTGACTTATTTTTCAGATCCATTTAATTACGTTGAGTCCATTATACATGGATCCAGACCTGAACCCAAACCTAGACCCATTGACAAGCCTACCATACAGTTTAGGACCCTGTTGTTTAAACGGGTCAGGTCTAGATTTAGGAAAAAAATTGATGAGTCTAGAACAGTGTCAGAGTAAACTCGACCTAAATTCAATCCATTGACAAGCCTACTTTGCAGCCACTAAAAGATGGCTAACCAGACCAGCAAAGAACAATCATACGCAAAGAACAGGTGACCAGTAGATTTGGGGATTCATACCACGGAGGGGACAAGTCCAACTTGCCAACAACCTTGTAACTTATTCTTTCCCATATTAATTATACTTTGAATAAAGAATCAATCTCTATACGAGGATTTGCATTTTATTTTGTGAGTCTAAGAGAGGATCATGTATTCTTTACCGTGAGTTGAGTTCGTTACAAAGAAGCAATCTTGCCTTAATAACCGGTAATCGTCTCTAAAAACAAAAAAAAAAAGGGTTTTAATTTAAGGAAAATTGAGCTCGTCAAAGAAAAAAAATTATCATTTTAACAAGTATTTTAGAGAGTTCAGTATAATCTTATACAAGAACATGTTAGCGAAGTTGGTTTCGAAAATTTAATTCATATGTTTATTGGTCCAATTCAACATGTTTTCTTTTTTCCCTTTTTTTTTAATCGGCAATCAAAATACTTATTAATGCTTTCTAATTAATCTTTCTTCCGTTTCTTTCACAATGTGATTTGACATTATGAAAGCCCAATATCATCATGGACAAATTAATGACCCACTAGGGCCCAAGTGCCTCCATTGAAGGTCTTGTCTTCATTGCAATTGGAGGACTTTGTTCGATGTATATAAAATAAAAACGCACACCCTTGCGATCGCATCTGTCCCTTCATGCCTTCATTGATTCCCTCAAGTCATAACGAGGAGCAATGGAATTATTCAAATGTGGGAGACATAATTAGGGTTTCCCACAAGAGGGGCAGCCCGTTTTTTCCTCAAATTAATCCGGCGTTTAGATATTTTATTAGGTTAATAAGTGGAGGGTGCAAAACCAAGATTGGGATGTGGGACACCGACGGTGCGTTGTTGCTAATGTGCCGTGTTCATATACTGTGTCATTTGACCGTGAGCATGTTTTAATTCTTTATTCTTATGATAAATCACTAGATCGTTGAGTTTTCAACTTAATTAGAACAGAATTAGCTCCATTCAAAAAAAAAAAGAAAAGAGAGAGATTATAATTAGCATATACCGGTTTGAGTGGAGGAAGCCCTTGATCATTAATTTTGCTATTATTAAAAATTAAGCCCATGACCCATTTAAGCCCGTCCGAGTTTGCCTACTATTGGCTATTGTTACGGTACCCGAGCACAGGCCCGAGGCAAGCCCAGAAGGAATGGGCCCTCTTATGGAATTGGAAACGGGCTGGACCCTGATAAGAAGAATTATTTGCCGACAATACTTTTTACTCTCTCAAGCCCGATTGATGATCTCATGGGCTTTTGGTTCTTTGATCAACCATTGCTTTGAGCCCAGGCTCATCTACGAACTCCGTGGGCCTCAGTGAAGTTGTAGAATGCCCGGGCCCAGGCCCGTGAGAATTCTTCTTCGCCAATTACACTATTCTCACCAATTTTTCCCTAATACGTGTGTGCAACATAAAAAGGAACCTTTTTCCAAAAGCCAGGTCCAAAGGAAGAAAGGTTGTAGATAGGGGTGCGTAGAAAAGTAGCCTCACTCGCTCGCTAAGTCAACTCAATCCGGAGCGATCCATTTGAAAAATCGATAAAGCAACAAACCGCCTCATGTGAGGCAGGTTGAGTTTTTAGTTTTGATACAGGTTGAACGGAATTTCTGGGTGGAATTATTTTGGTGGCGATTAGGTCCATCCCACTGGACTTACGATTAAAGGGGGAGGGGGGGACTAGTAATATCGGATTTGGCTTTTATTGTTGTTGGATGGAGTTACTTTATTATGTTAGTTGTACTTGGATTGAAATGAGTAAACTTAGACTGTGACTTTGTAGTTTTATTAAGTAAATTGCTCTTTTAGTATGGATATTAGTATGGATATTAGTGGAATAAAATCGAATCTTGCTTTATATTTGATAAAATAAGTTTTTTTAAAAAAAAAAAATTTGACCCGCTTCACGCACCTCATCTACCTCGGCCGACCCACCATGAGTCGGATGACAAACTTTTTAAACTTGACGATAGATATTGTGGTCTTGCATGCATGCCGGCAAAACTGCCGTGGGCGCCCGTCTCCATCTGCCCCCACCCGACAATAGCTCCGTAGGCTCTGTCGCAGCCATTTCTGACAATCTCCATTTCACTTATTTGACTCTCTCTCTCTCTCTCTCTCTCTCGTACCACTTTGCTGACTTTTAAGCCATGATTTCATGGCTTTTGCTTCTGCACTGTTTCATTGTCGACACACCTTTTTAATTTTTAGTAAGACGTCGATACGCATCATGAAATCCAATAAAAATGCACTGCCAGTTATTCATCTCTTGATGTTTTATTTCTATAAAAGTTACCAGAATTATAAGGTTCGAAAGGAACTAAGATTAGGAAAATTAGACGCATTGTTTTCGAAGGAAGGATTTGAACCTAATTAATATTTGAACAATGGTATGCACACAGAGAATTTCACACCAAAATCATAAAAGATTTATGTGTCATAAGTTGTCATTTACTAAAATACCTTTCACTAAATTTATGGCACATAAACCTTTTGTGATTTTAATGTAAATTTTTTTTGTATGCATGGATTTATTGTTGACATTTATTGATATTTTTTCCCATTAAGGGTGGTGACTATCAAAAAAATTATTGAACCAATCGTTGGATTCTCATGAAATAGAGACACATCTCTAGAGCATTTTAACTCTACGTTATCTTTTAAACATGATTTTAAGGTTTCAGGGTGTAAATGACATTTTAAAAGAATAATAACATGATAATTGTTTGTAATTATTTATCAACTTATGATGAGTAAAAATGTTTATTGAAATGATTCAAGAGGTGAGAGAGAGTCCTTTAAAAAGAAAAAAAAAGAAGAAGTAAGAGTAAATTTTTCATGTATAAGTGAGCTGGTGTTAATATCTTTTACCCTACTTACAAATTCAAATTTTTTTATAATTAAATTTATATACATATTCTGATGTGTATAAATATGAGCATCGAGTCTCACCGCTTAATAACCATCAAAATTTGTACACGGGGAGGAAAAGAAAGAGTTGAAGACAAAAAGAAAAATATGGTAGAATAGAAATTAATTGCGAGACATTAGCAGGGAACAGAAAGATTAGGACAGAAATTGAGCAGGACGAAAAAGGAATATATATATATATAAAAGTTGAGGGAGGATGTGACGGTAACTACTTACATATTTTTTACTTAGGGCAAAGCATGTTTTATAATTGACCTGTACAATCGGCACACCAAATAAGATGACTTCCATAGATTGATTCTTGGGGTAGATTTTTATGCATTTTAACTGTGGGCCTTCCACCATTTCGTTTTGATATTTTTTTTCTTTTTTAAAGAGATTGTAAAATTAATTAATGAATTCAAAAATTTACTATTACACGTTCATGCACAACCCAATCGGCACGTAAAGGTGGTCTCTTAAATGCTTATACTGTTTTGTTTTTTTTTTTATTTATAAAAAAAAAGCATGCAAGAACGCGTAGATTTGGCATACTTTATTATTGAAATTATACACTGTTCTCTCTTGGGGCGGGGTGTACTTCGCAGATAAAGACAATCAAGATTATAACGTAGCATGTAACGAGAGTACTGTGTCCTTTCTAAAAATAATAATAAAACTGTAGTTTAAAATAAAAAATAAAAATAGACGTAGGTTGATTGATTCAACAATTAATGTGGTTCACATCTGCTGTGCTGTTGGCAACTTATCAAAAGTAAAGGTTGCTATTTTTAATTGTTTATTGCTGAGATCAACGAGCAGTTTTTTCTTTTAAATATTGAAAATAATTAACATTTAGGTGGATGGAAAAAATTTCAGAAATAAACATTTAAAATATGCAAAAAGGGGAAGGGGGGAAACAGTGACATGAGAATTACGTTATGTGGCCATAAACCAATATAAACCTCATCGACAAGCAAAGAAAGAAAGGAAAAGGCAGGGGTGGTGGGGGTCACACATCAACGTCAACAAGAGGTTGGCTTCATGATCACCCAGACAAAGTCAAGTATTTATAAATTTAGATAATTTTAATTATTATTTTATTTTTATTTTAATTTTTCTCAAAGTGTTCATTATCGACAAAGAAAGAAAGAAAGAAAAGGTCGGGGTGGTGGTGGTCACATATTGACGTCGAGTTGGCTCCATAATCACCTGAAAAAAGTTATGTATTTGTAAATTTATATCATCTAATTATATAATATCATATATTTTTAAATTTATAGGATCCAAATCCATGAGTTGACGGCTAATAATTTCGTCACTTAGTTATATTTTGTATGCAAATCGAGTATACATATCTAGATTCTTTTATTGCACTCAATGAATGAAACTTACCCACTATGCTTCATAAAGTTTTCTATGCATATGTTTTGTGCGCGATTCGTTTGAGTTATTAATTACAGAAAGGCAGAGGGCTTCAATGCATGCTTTAGTCAATCTTTGTACAACTAACAATTTATAGAGAAGTTATTGGTAGAACTAAAATAGTTAGAGATTACTGGGACATAAAATAAAATAATATAAGCCGCACAGGGAACTAATAACCCCAGGGACCTTGGATGTTCATTAATGTTGTGTCACTACTCATTAATAATAATTCGAAAAATCCTAATAATATCATGTCAGTGTAAAACTGACTCTTGTGATGGGCTCAACCCACGTATGAATGAGGCCCATCTCATTATGTGAGGGTCGATCTCATTCATTTTTTTTAAGACCTAGCTAAACTTGGATTCTAACATATATATATATATATATATATAGTGGAATATGAGATAATATACGACTTCCCCAAATATAAATGAAAGAGCTCTTATTCATGCAAAATGGCATGACCAAATCAATAGTTCAAGTCATACAGTCCCATAATCCATTTTCTTCTCTTCAGAGAATTCACTTCAACTATTCATGTCAAATAAAGAATATAGTTGTTTCGTATAGCTTTAGTTTAAATGAGCGCTTTGAAAAAACTTCGGTTAGGCGTCGACTTTATACCGACTCTACATACATAACAAAGTCATCATCTTTTTCTTCTTTTGAGAATGATAAAGAGAAGTCTCTTTTGAGATGCTTGACCGTGTATTTATCGAGCAAAAATAAAATAAAATTCATAGTCTCCTTTGCTCAATACCCATGTTGGGAAAGGCTCTTTTGCAAAGAAAGCACTAATTTGGCCCAAACTTTGAACGCCTTCGCAGGTTTTGATGTTAGTTTCTTTGTTTTTTAATGCCCTTAATGTCACTGTTCCTAATCAAGTATACATTGCCCCGAAATGATCACGTTTTAATGAAAAAGAAAAAATAAATCTTAATTATGTCGTTTTCGAGCGAGCCTAATAAGAAACAATGGGGGTGGTGCATAGAGGATTTTTTTTTCCTTTAATTTTTTTGTTAGCCCCACCCTAATGGCTCTGTGTCTCCGCGCGTGCGCGTGTTACCTTTGCTTAACGAAATGAGGAAAAAAGAACTGTTGTTTTCAACTCGAGCAGCTCTTCGCCCCAACAAGAAAATTCGGGTTATTTGGAAAACCTTAAGAAAGTCTAATTAGGCCATGTGTCTAAGTTAATGCCATATAGTAAAGACACTTTCATATATATTCTATAAGGGATTCTAGAATCTCCACGCACAGCAAGATTGATTAACCCGTGTTTAAGCTAAAGATGAATTGTTTAATTTTTATCCTGTTAGGCTCCAAACACTAGGTAAAGTACTAATTATATTACATTGATAAGTATCTCATCCATATCAGGTTGGATTTTTAAGCTTTGTCCATCCTGTCTAGACGGTCAAACATAAAAGACATGAGCCCATTTGTTTTGATTTGCTTGATTTGCTTGCCTCTTTTTCTTCTTCTTTTTTTTCTTTTTCTCCTTTTTTTTCAACCGTTCGATTTTTCCCTTCAAGTTGTTAACGAGGCTTAGGTTCTAGTACATCAATTCTTGGTTTTTCATGAGTTTGTTGCGTTCCTCTCCATCAATTTTCTGCTGTGCTGAAAGAAATGTTCTAAGCCCAATACTCGTGTTTGCAATGTCAATCTCAAGAACAGCACCCATATGAGGAATGAAGGCGTGTTATGGTCCAACCATCTTCTCTGGATCATGCTGGCACTCTAAAACCCTAGCTAAACCTCCTAGATAGGTTACCCCCATTCTATATATATATATATATACTGTGTAGTATATATGAATACAATAATTAGATATATCCTCACCCACCTTTATGAGGATGCTACACTACACCACCTCATGCAAGAGGGGGACAAGCAAAATGGTGGGACAGTGAAGATGACATGAAGGGAGAAATTAACAGTGTTTACTGCAAACTGTGGGCGAAAAATATACATAGAAGATTAGAAGAATTTTATGCATACATAAAAAACTTCTGGTCATACTGCTCTAGCAAGTAAACTTTGAATCTCATTCAATATAGATGAAACTCCATTCCATATAATGTACTGTTTAAAAATTTTCAGTTGATTCGATCAAATTGTGGATTGACGAACCTATGTTAGGAACTACTAACCATTATATACTTATACGCGCACGTTTAACCTTTGAGTCTTAATAAACTATTTCTCCGCATTCACAAATTCTATCAGTTTTATGGTAAAGGCTTTTATTGATCAAAAAAAAGGCACAAAGTAAATCAATCGACATGATTGATGTCAAATTTATGAATTAAATGAAAAAAAACTCTTTATACAGTGTTGCTGTTACTAGTTCCTACTCGTGTACTCAAAACAACTTTGTTTTACTTAAAAGAAAAGGACACAAAAATAAAAGGCAAGGTCACACTTCCTACGTGTGGAGGACAATGGAGGGTAGGGTTGTGTGGTACCAAGGGATAGGGGACCTAATTGCTACACAGGCTCAAGGAAGCAAGGCGACCCCATTTCTCTCGTGGGGCCCCCCTCCCGTAAAGACTTCCTCTTATAAGTGCAATGTGACTCAATTGGGAAATAATGGAACACAAAAGTCCTCCTTTCCAAATTCTCTCCATTTCCCTTCTCCTCCTAAGCCTTGTTCTGACCAAAGCCAGTCTCCCTTGTTTCCCCCAAAATTCAGCACTACACCACACAATGGCTGTTCCCCCAAATCCAGAATCGGACGGCAGCTGCAACTCGCCCCCATCCCCCGGGTCGGTGCGCCCGATCCCGAACGGTTCCGGGCCGATCAAATCGAAGGGCCCGGAGGAGACCGCGAAGAAGCCGAAGAGGATCCGGGACTGTAGCCGGCACCCGGTGTACCGAGGGGTCCGGATGAGGAGCTGGGGAAAGTGGGTGTCCGAAATTCGGGAGCCCCGGAAGAAATCCCGAATCTGGCTCGGCACGTTCCCCAGCCCCGAAATGGCGGCCCGGGCCCACGACGTGGCGGCGCTGAGCATCAAGGGCAGCTCCGCGGTCCTCAACTTCCCGCGACTCGCCGAGTCGATGCCCCGCCCCGCCTCGCTCGCCCCCCGCGACGTGCAGGCGGCGGCCGCGAAGGCCGCGGCCATGGAGCATTTCGACTCCTCCCCGTCCTCGTCATCGGAGTCGGAATCGTCGTTATCGTTGTCGGGTTCTTCCCCCTCGCTGTCGTCCCCCGATGAGTTGGCGGAAATCGTCGAGCTGCCGAGCCTAGGGTCGAGTTTCGACTCGTCCGAGCTGGGGACCGAGTTCGTGTACGCTGACTCGGTGGGCGGCTGGCACGACCCATCTCCGTGGTTCGGAGATGATGATTTTGGGCACTCTTCTGTCCTGTGGGATTATCAGTACTAAATCTGTATTTTCTCTCTTCTTCTTTTTTTTTTTTTTTTCCTCTGTCTTTCGTCTTAGTTTTAGGGTTTAGCCCTCTGCTTTTTCTTCGCAGGGCTAAACAACTGTCCCTTTTCTCTCTGTTTTTTTTTTTCTTTTATATATATTTTAAATCCTGGGTACATAATCAATCTGTTTTTGCCTTTTGTTTTGAATAATCCCACGGACACAACATATTTCATCATAAAATCACCAAAAAAAAAAAAAAAACAACCACCCTAATGAAAACATTTTAGTACTTGTATCAGACAAATCTTTCGTAATCTCAGCGTGAGACCGCGTGAAACCGTCGGCGTCAATAGAATTTGTTTTGCGCCCCTGTCATTGTGTCTGTGCATTGTGCTCTGGAGAGTGTGCAAAGTTTATGAAAGAATCATTCCCATCTTGAGTCAATTTCCCCCTCTTTTTATTGGTCTGCGCCGGTTGGCCTGTACTGTAATCCATTAAATGCTGAATTGGCTGTAGTCCAGCTGGAGAGGATCAGATCGGACCCAAGCACATTGAACCCCTCTCTCCCTCTCCCTCTCGCTCTCTCTCTCACACACACACACTCTTCTGTCCCTTCTGGGTGACAGCACGAGATGAGAAGCGCAGCACCAGAGCAGCTCCTATTCATTAATTTCACGAAAGCATCAGAGTCCCCTCTAACGTCAAGAACCATCAACTTACGGTTTGTGTTTGGGCTCTCATCTAGCCTGATGGCTCTGTTGTGTTGTGTCTTCACTGTTGGGAAAATGTGATAGGAGGAAACTTCTGAAAGTGTGAGCTGTGGGTGTGCGTGTGATTGAGACCCCATTATTTAGACCTCTTCTCTTGTTGTTGTCGTTGTTTATTTTATTTTATTTTATTTAAACTGATATGTATATCAGGCTTGAGGTGACCAGTGATGGGCTCGGTCTTCTATGCTGCTGGAAATGTCCATGATTTCTTCTTCTTCTTCTTTTTTTTTTTTCCTTGATTTTTTTTTTTTTTATATTTAACTTAATATTTACCCACATTCGTTAACATGTTTTACCGCAGAGCATCAAATATGAGCCCTCTTTTTTTTTTTTTTTTGTTAAGATGAGAGGGAAATGAGTGCGCCGAGTGACTATTTGGATATTGTGATAGAACCGCTTATAACCTTTTTTTTTTTTTTTACCGCCCCTCAAGATTTGGATTCTTTTCTTCTCGCTTATACTAGTATGACGTTGTTATTTAGCATACATGCTGATTGTAGCTCTTTTTTTTTTTTTTTTTAGCAGACATTTATATATATATAATTACGAAATTCTTGCTTGTTTCCGGATTTTAGAAAGAAAATCGGATGGTGCGAGTGTCTTCATTTTTAGCAATTTCCTAATTTTGACTTAAAAATCCAAATGCAACCTCCCCACATATTTTAAAATTTTCAATATATAAAAATAAAAAAGCTGTAAAATCATTATGTAAGACAACTTAAAAAGCAACCTCTCCACATATTTTCCAAATTACACTCCTTAAAAAAATTTTTAAAAAGGCTGTAAAATCATATGCAAGTCAACTGGGGTTATTCAATGCAGGGATGTACTTCTGCGTACCATATTTATACTTATTTCCGTGCTGAAACAAAAAAAAAATGAAAATGGAAAAAAGAAACAAAAAAAAGTATATATTCAAACAAGAGAAAAAACTACCCATATCCTTCTTGTTTGTTTCAAGAAAAAAATAAAAAATACAGACAAGAAAAACTCCCTATACTGCATAAACATGTTTCTTGACAAGATCTAACCTACTATTTTAGGAAACGTAATAAATTTCGGATTATTATATTCCAAGAAAAATACTGGGTCTACGAATAATTTTGTGCAGAGAATGGATCCGGATCATTGTGGGGCCCACCGCACAGGCTTCATTCGCATCAAGTAGTGATTAATAATAATTCCCACATGTGTTCATAAAATAATCCACCCCTTTAATTTAATTTATTTATTTTTTTAATTCCCGAGTACGTCCAATATTTCCATTCACTAATTAAATAATAACCATAAAGGACTAGAACAATGTGTCCTTTATTATTTTTTGAGATAATACCGAAACATTTTTTTAAAAATTAGTCTATTCTTAAATCATTCACCTTGTGGGGAAAAAAATAATGATAATGGTGTGTAAACGAAGCCTATACCGTCTCCAATTAGTAGCAAACTATTTCCACCAAACCAAGTCTTTTTTAAAAAAAATAAAGAAAAAAATATTTGATTGCGATTGCAGGCCGCCAGATTGCAATATGTAATACTGATAATATTTTTAAAAACTAATTATAGCCCATCATGGAATTACAGAATATTAAATTAAAAAAAAAAGCCAAAAATGAAAGGGACGCACTTGCGTCGCCATAGTAGGTCCTCGTAAGATTGCTTACTAATTAAAAATTATTTAGCCGGATCATTTGAATTCCATTCAACCGATTCTATGTGCCACACCGGAGAACACGTATAGTTTTCAACTAACTCCAAACCCTAATCATTCATAAATGCAATTAAATAGAACTATATAAGTAGATAGTAGGTGTGCCATAATAAACTCGTCTAGTTGGTTTATAATATAGTACTGGTGGTTGCAACCATCGGATTGCTAATTTAAACTATAATTATATTGAATTCGACTTCGAACCAATGTGGGATTTCAGGTTAGCCTTAAAGGTTTCCACCTCGAGTATACGGTTGATTATGATAATCATTCAAGAATGTATGTGTGCGTGTATATATATATATATATGTATATATATAGGTGCATAAACTAGGCACCTAGTGTAATGTTACTATCATACTTATAATAAACTTTTGAGATAGATAAGATTGAGATTCTGAATCATTCTAATTATTAAATTGGATGCTAGTGATTAAATTTTAGGACTGTTTTTAAGTTTGAATTTTTTCCTATTTAAGATGAATATGTATTACATTTTCAAATCACTTGAAAACTAATAAGTATGTGTGCATTTGATTCTTCTTTCCCTTTATATAGTTCAATTTTTTAAAAAAAAATAAATTGAAGAAAAGAATAATGCAATTTGTACTATAAATTTATATGTTGGAGACACATGCTGTAACTTCCTCTCTTCAAAATGAAAAACTTGTGAGTCTCACAATAATAAATTGAGAAACTGAATTTTCAATTCTGTGAGACTAAAACTTATATTATAAAAGATCTAATCCATACATTTATTTTAAGATTTTTTGGATATTATTTTGGGTTTTTTTTTTTCTCCCTTTGTTCATGCTTTAGCTAAAATTAGGAAAAAAAAAAAAAGAGCGAGGGGTGGGCACACGGGACTTCTACGTAAATTACCATAATATGATTGATTGATATATGTATGTGTGTGTATATAGAGAGAGAGAGAGAGAGAGAGAGAGAGAGAGAGAGAGAGAGAGAGAGAGAGAGAGAGAGAGAGAGAGAGAGAGAGAGAGAGAGAGAGAGAGAGAGAGAGAGAGAGAGAGAGAGTGAGATTCAAACTCGACGTGAATAATCATTACAATGGGGGGGGGGGATCAAAAAATAGAACATTGTATCTCTAAAAGTAAAAAAAGCACACGTTTTCATGGAAAATTTCTCCAACTTTCTGCTTCAAAAGCTGTAGCCAAACATAACTTTTGACGCACAAGTTTTTGCTTTTGAAGCCCACCATTTTTTCCATTCCAGGGATTCTTTTTGATTTTTTACCCTTTTTTTTTTTTTACCTAACCTTCTAGATCAGCCCCCAAATAATTACAAAGCTAAAGGGGAAACTTTAGTGAGTCTTTTCATACGTACATATATTTATATATATAAGATCATCCAAACACTGCCTTAGCCCAACAAAATCAGACCCCAAATCCGAAACCCCACTTCCCATCCCTCTTTATTGAACAGGAGGGGGCCTTCATATTTGTACGAGTACTCCAATAAAAGAATGAATCCGTTTTAATTTCTCCTTTAATTTTACAAAACTTTATCGTACATTATATTGATTGTCGCACATTTTACTTTTCTCTTCGTTTCACTTCTTTTTGTAGCTTAAGAAAACACTTTTTTTTATATCGAATTGCGATTATCATGTGCTCATCGGAATAAAAGTTGGAATATAATATTTTTCGTATAAATTATTATCATGTAGTTTGCTTTTTTTTTTTGAATGGTAAAAAAATAATTAAATTAATGATAAAAAAAATATAAACAAAAGGTAGCTACGAAAAACAGTCCCGAGAAAATATTTGGGGAGAGACCCGGGGGTTGAACCCAGAACCGAGGATTTCTCCTTTTGTTTAACCTGAGCACACAGAAGCTGAGATAAATAAACAAGTCAATAACTATTTCCACCAAGTCAATTTTTTTCATGGGAAGACGGACACACCCGACCGATGGAAAGTAACAAGAATTCAAATTCTTTATATATCATGCATATAATATATATATATATATACACAGACATACGGTACTACTAAACTGTGGATGAATCAAAGAATATAAAATTTTGTAAAGTCAATAAAAAATGGAGCATGTTCCGATTACCCAATTTCGGAATAAAACCAAAAATAAAAGTGAGCACAAAAGTAGAACGATCATTAATTAATTCTTGGCATGTAATTATTTTTTATTAGATGAATGCCTTGCAAAACACGGTGCCCTCACCTACGGACAGTAATCATTAGGTGGCGACATTATTAATCACAAAAAATTGGACCAAAAAGTACAATGAAGGATTGAATATGGGTTATCAAGTTTATACATTGATAGTGGGTCAAAACAATACTCGATTGGATGCTTGTAGAATAAGTCCATGAATATGTACGAGGTCCCACACCACATCATGTGCAGGGATTATCCTAAATGAATTTTCTTAGAGAGGGAAATTAGCTATTGAATGTGGGTGTTATGTGCATTTATGCTTGGAGGATGGATATGCGTTGTGTGGGGGAGGGAGAGGGAGAGGGGGTGCCCTTAAAAGGAGGGTACCCACGATCCTCTCCCGTTGAATTGTTGAATTGTAGTACAGCCTAATTTTATATGAAGAGAATCATGCTAACTCAACAAGTTGTCTATTAAAATATATTTCGCTATTGAGTTGGTAAAATCATCTCTACCTAAAGTTGGATTACACTGCAGTCCAACTGAGGAGGATCTCTTTCCACGAGCAACCCGATCACCATCTCCATGTTTGGTCTACCTGTAAGTTTTAATGAGCATGCTTTATATGCTACTTTTGCGCAACCCTCGTATGGAAGCACCGGATGAATTTTTAGTACCCTAAAAAACTTTTCAAAGCACTTTTTTCATCATTTCAATAGCATGAATGCAGAGAATATATAAAAACATAAAAGTATGTCAATTTCATGAGATTTGGGAGTTTAGTGTGTCTTTATTTGAGTACTAAGAATTTAGCACAAAACTTTTAATAATACTAATAATTATGAATCCTTAATATGTGAGCTCGAAATATCTTAAAATTATATAAACTTTAAAAGACCCACAAATCAAATAACATTTCTCTGTCTATATAGATGGAATTTATTGATTCTAGAACCGTAAAAGTCATTTATCAGATAAGTGAATAACACATACCATCCAAACGAGTAGGGGGTCACAAACATACAAATAAATGTGAATCCAATCATTAAATTCAGTGGGATCCATGGCCATTATATCTATTTTATGCCAAGCGTCAAACCATCACAATCAAATTATTACAAATAAATACGCAGCATAACTATATACATCCAATTAATTTAACGCTCCAACCGTGCACCGATCACTCCAATTAAGATGGTAAAGGTTGAGGGGATCCTTTGATAAGTAGAGACCCCCAAACGGTCCCCTGCTATTTAAAGAGGTAGCTATACCATTTGAGGCGTTCACATGGTTAAAAATTAGGCATCTAAATCAAAAAGACTCGGTTCATGGAAACCACATGGAAACCACAGAGAGAAAGCCAATCGGAAATGATTGGATCATTACGCGAAAATCAAATTAGGAGCGAGAATCAACGTTCATGCTAAGAGGTGAAAATATAAGATTATTTTTACCACAAGATCTTTATTTTATGATCGAAAAAATAATTTATCGAAGATAGGAATAACAACACAAAGAACTAAAACGCATTTGTCTTTTTCTTTTGAGTAGTTTTGTGAATGTTAAACATTCGTTAGAAAAATCAAAGAAACATGTCATTCCATCCACTATATCATATGGAATATATATATATATATATATATAAAATTATTTATGAAGCTGAATTAATAACCCACATTTGAGAAAACCAAATGATAATTAGCGATGAAATGAACGCAATTATTTATCAGTATGAGCTCTAGCCAGTGAGTAGAACTATTAGACACGTCCTTTTTGGAGAAGAAAGTATAGTTTGTACGGGAAAACATGAATTTGGCAGGCAAAGGCAAAAAGTTATTTATGTCGAAAATGAGTCGACGGTGGTGGCAAAGGACGTATCTCAGACCTCTAAACTCTCTACTACACCAAAAGCTCCTCTCAGTGTCGGGGGGGGGGGGTGAAATATTTCATAAAGTGACTTGTAGTACAAAAGCTGTGTCACATTATTGAATGTCTAAAGTGAGATGGACAGCATTTGTGACCCTTGCTATTTGGGATCATAAATGGACTTTCGCAACAATAGTGGACGGTGCTAGCACGACCATGAGGGCTAAGTTTTCTAATAAAAGCTAGCTCATAAGGTTATCGAAAGAGATTTTATCTTTAAAAAATTTGACATTATAGATGAGATCTTGTCTAATTGAATAAAACTAGGATTCAATTTCATCCATAGAAAAAAAAGGCAAAACTTAAAAGTTGTAAGCTATGGATAATTGAATGAAACATTGCCTGTGATCGAATGAGGCTCGAAAATTTTATAAATCGTAGAATATACATTTACTTTCTAGGTTAATGACCAGAATTGTGGTAGGGTCCTATACGTTCGACTCCCTTAAGTGAGGTATCATTCTAACTTTTTTAGTATTTTCTTATATTATTATTATTCATAATTAATGAATGATTATTTGTTATCGTAATCGCTTGAGTTTGAGTAATTTCAGAAGTATTGGAAGTAGACATATTTTTTGAAAATGGCTGTTTTTACCCATGGTTGAAATGGCTGAGGTAATTTCTCGTCACAAACTTCTATCCACACTCCAAACCTGGGCCCACCCGCTGTAGGAGAAAAAACAAAATATAAATGTGCTTTGGAATCAAAACCCTCAAACCAATAGTTAGCAATCAATCATTGTCTTTTGTCCTTCTAATTATTAATTAGCCGCGAAGCTTCCACTTCCCACTTGGAGATTATCTGCTACTTATGGGCAGATATTTCCAAGCCCCTAATATTCTTAATAACCCATTAAAAATTTTGAGGAATCTCCTACTTGGCCACTGGCTTAAACCCTAATCGTAATTATAGAATTGGTCAAGTCACACTCAAACCACTCTCCCATACCCAACAACTAATTCAAGGGATGAACCTTATTCTTAATTATAGAATCGAATCGGCTGAATCATACTCAAAATCAGCCCAACAACTAATAATTCAAGGTATGGTGTTCTTTGTGGGAGATATATTATCTAATATCATTTGGTAATTGATTATATGCCGGGACTAAAGATTATCTTGGTCCTTATCAATTGTTAGCGCTAAAAAATATTATCACTATCATGGTAGTCTATCATTAAGCCCATAAATAGGCCAGTGACCCATTGTATTCTCGAGCAAATAATTTGATTAAATATTTTTCTTCTTAAAAATTTTCTTGGGTTCATCAGATCTGAATCGTCTAGGATCATAGAGTCATGAATTTATGATATTGGAATAATTTTAGCCATAAATTACAAAAAAATAATAATTAAAAAAAAAAGTAGAAATAGAGGGAAAGAGTTATTAGAATTATTTAATTTCACAATTTTATTACTTTTTTTAATTCCAGGTGATCTTATTCGGGTTCATCTTGTTCCTCTCTTTTATGCTTACCAAGTACTCAAATGGAAAATTTACAGTTATATTCACACTGCTAGTGATCTCAGAAACAGTAGTAGTGATTAAGATTTTTGATTATGACAGATCTTCTAGTGCATTAGAGATATGTGTGTCTCTCGAGAAGATTCCATTACTGAAAGCTATAGCCATTAGTAATGGTGTCAAGGTGATATGAACATGTGGAGTGACTCTGAGCTGGAGAGTTCCTGTTACTTGGAGATGACATGTACTCCATGTATGTTTCTTAATCATGGGGATCAATGACTGTCGTCTGCACGGAGGCACCTTTAACGCACCACAAACCCAAAGTTTTCCATCTTATCCAATGCCAAAAAAAAAAAAAAGGAAAAATATAAAAGAAAAAAAGAAAAAAATTGAAATCTTTCCTCGTTTTTCCCTCTCCTTACCTCCATTGGACTGTTTATATTATTACAACAGCATTAGTCGCCGCCATAATAGTGTGACGTTGAGTATATTGAGGCTGTCTTCGTTCACATGCAGAAGGTTCAGCGATAATTATGAGCATCTGAAAGTTTCTGATTAAAGATATGGTGATGAGTATAATCTCAAAAGAGAGACCTGTGTGTGATAGCGAGTTGCATGCCAATTAATTCACCGGAGGAACCACATGCAAATTCTCATTCATGGTCACTTTAGTAAATTTGGAGTATTTTTATTAGAATGGAGAATGAAATATTACACAAGGGGTTTGACTTAGCCTATCACAATAAGAAATGGTCGTTAAGTTTATTTCAAATGACATGCATGTTAAACCTGAATTAATAAGAAATTTTGTGAATTCTAATTGTGCTATTTATGTTTTTCAAAATGTGCGTACTTCTCATCTCCGGCTGGCATCATGAAGAATCATTAGTCGAGTTTCTTTATGAATTTGATCACTCATTACCTTCAACTTTTAATGATCCACTTCTCGTAATAGAAATGAGAATGTAATAGCTCCAAACTCATTACCAGAACCAAACAAAGCATATGATAATGGATATGGTGAAATTATTACCATCAAAAAGAGCAATCAACCATAGGCATTTAATTATTTCTCGGTAAACTTATCATTTTATTGCAAGAGATGACTTAAAGAATTTTTTTTTTTTTGGCGATTTTAATTAGCTGGCACGATGTGAGATGTGGGACCAAACTAGAAAAAAGGGAAGAAGAAAAAAATATGAGTAAAGAAGGCCAACAAGTTTTACCCATGAAGGGGATTGATTTGGAGTTGAAGTTCATTATGAAAACACATTGCAAAATATCCAAGACCGTTACAAAAATAATAATAAATATCATAACCTAAATTAACTGAATACTCTGTATAAATTAATGAGAAATGCAGGCTAGTTAGAAATGGATAAAACTATCAAACAAGAAGGTAACTTTATCCAGAGTTTGAGTATAGTCGCAGTCTTTATTTTTAAGGTTTATTTCTCCCTAGAAAATTAAGAAAAGGAGAAAATTACGTGGAACTATCATTTGCTTCACCAAAAATATTTTTTAGAAATATTTTTTTATTTAGTTGGTAGGCTAAAATTTTTTTATGAGAACATGTAGTGGGAAAGTGACCGTCAGAATGAAATTTGGGAGATGTTTTATAATTTTAGAAATTAAAATATTTTTTATGAAATCAAGAACAAATTTTTCATTGACCTTTTACGAACATTTTGAATATAACAAAATACGGAAAATATTTTGCGGAAAACATTTTCTTCGAAACAAGAGCAAAATGATTTAAGTTTTGAACATTCATTAGTATGGTCAAAGTAAATGATTATTTTTTGTCATTTATCCAAAATAAATATATTAAGAAAAAAGTTGAGGAAGGGAGAGGGGGAGAGAGAGAGCGGGGGGAACAGGGAAGACAACGCCGGCGGAGGAATCGGGGAAACGTCGCAATCGTTGTCTGACTAGGAAAGAGTACCACCATGATGCCGACGTCTCCGACATCGACTGTCGGCATCTGCATGTCTTGACACGTGTCCATCTGTGAGACCGTTCCTTCTAAAATAATCGATAAATACAAATAAAATAAACGGCAACTGAAAGAGCGACTACTCTGCGGTATTAGTTAAACAACCGTACACCCTACATTTGGCTATTCCCCTCTCTTAAAGTAAGTGCAAGGAGTCGTCCTCCCAAGATCCAGACGATGTCGTTTTGCCTTTAGCAGACTTGCGGCTCCTCACACTGTGGCGGTCCCACTTGGTTGCGTAGCCCTAATAGTAGTGTTCGCATTTGGGGCGCGCACAAATCGAAAATTTCAGATTTCTTGAAAAAAAAATTTGACGGGCGAAAAGTTTAATCGAAAGTTTTTAAATTTTGATCTGAATTAAAATAATTATAAAAAAGTCGAAGATTCGAAATTTGGTTTGATTTTTTTTATTAAAAATTCAAATTTTCCGAATTTTTTGAAATTATATAAGTATTTTAAGTTTTTCTTTTTGGAGTTTTCTATCTACCTCTTATGTTTCTTTAACTATTATGAAAATATAAGTTATGAGTAAAATTCAGCTCAGGAAATTAAATTTCCTTATTAGTACATGTTATTCGGGAAGTTTGAGGTGAAGGTTTTGTTTCGGTAGGGAATCGAAATAAATAATTAAATTTATGAAAAAAAATTAGGAAATTAAAATTGGGTTGAAAAATCCTAGAATTTTCCTAAATGAGCACCCATACCTCTCGGAGAAGTGAATCCGGAGCAAACCTCTCATATGCTATAGATGTGTTCCACTTTTTCCGAGATGGATATATTTATCCTCTTCATCGTCACAAAGTTTCTTGTAGAAAAATTTGAATTCTCAAAATTGCCCTCCACCTTTCCCCCTCACAGATATTTTGCAAGTGAAATGGGAGTGTCAATTCGGAACAAGAAAATTGCATGAGCTCAATCCCAAGAATTAAATTATTTGGATAGAAAGTAAATTAGGAATGGATTTCATTTAATCTTTTTTATTAGAACAACGTAGTTATTATTGTTAGAGTTTAATCAGTTACTTAAAGCATTACACTTTATATATCAAGTTTGGAATACATAAAATATTGCTTCCAACTAGTATATATATATATATATATAAATTTTTACGTTAACGAGCTCAACCTTGATTCATATCTATATAACATATATTAAAACATATATATTAAGATATAAAATATCCTCAACAATTATAGAGGCCTAATAATGCGGCTAGATTTAAAAAAAAATTATTTACAAACAATGGAAGGGAAGCACTAATAAGACAAAAGCTAGAGTATCAAATAAGCCCTTAAACTTTATGTGCTAGGTCGAATAAGTCTCGGAACTTTAATTTGGCTTAAGCAGACGCCTGAAATTGTAATTTGAGAGGAGTCTAATTGTGTAGATTCAGATTTTGATATGCCCACGATCACTAATAAAATATTTTTAGAAAAAAAAGAATAAATACTTTGGATAGACAATTTTTTTTTTTTTTAAAAAAAAACCCAACTCATCTTGCTTGAGGGGAACAAATCAAAGCCCTAATTTCTTCTTTGATTCTTATCACGTTTTCAAGAAAGAAGCCTTAGTCTAGCAGAAAATGACCCAAGTTAACTAAGGGGGTGCGTTTCTGTGTTTTGGCAAAATTGAGTTTAAAATGCAAGATTGATTACCTGATGGATAAAGGACTAAAAGATATTAGCCAAACTAATACGATCAGGCTTATATTGATTAAAATTATGACTTTACAAATTAATTTCTATGACATCCAAATGTATCATGTTAATATAATTTTATAAATTTAAATTTTAGTTTTTAAAACTTAGTCATGAGTAGAAATCAAACACGCAATATAAACAAAAAATGAAATGGGTCAATTTTTCTTATTGAGTTGACGTATTAGAAAATGAAAATAGTTCTATCAATCTGATTAAAAATTCAATTCATACGTGAATAGTGTAAACGCAAAATTATTACACAACTTTACATTACAATGGTTAAAATTCTTCTGAGCAGCGGACATATCAGTGGGTGTGGGCCGCACCCACCAACCAGCGCCAGATGGTAAAATCCGTACACGTGTATATGTATCCTAAATCATTAATTACTGTACAACCACAAAATTCTGATGAGGTGGCCCCAGAAGGAAATTTCCCTCTCTTCAATCTGACAGCTGTTCAGGGGAAAAGCTGTTCAAATTCGCCCTCAAGGATTTGAATGATACAGAGAGAAAAAGCCTCTATTTTGTTTAAAGAAGCCCACCATTGAAATTCTGATGAGTTTTGGTCTCTCATAGCCTGATTAAAAATAAAAAAAATCCAACTCTTTAAAAGTTTATTTTATCAAAATCACTTAATTATAACACCCGAATGCAAATAAATTCATGCACTCAAGTGCAAAAACTCCGCTATCTGTATATAAAAGGTCATGGAGTAAACCGAACCCTACATCTCAACCTTTTTTCATATATAAAACTGTATAGACTAGTCTAATTTTTGCTACTAAGACTATAATAAGTATCCGATTTGGAATTATTATTATTATTATTTTTTTGGAACAATCTCAAGAGCGTACTTTTGAAATCCAAGTCCATGTGGGCAATCTAGAGTTCTGAAGAAGAAAGGTGCTTTTTGGAATTTAATCTAAAATGAAATGCATTCATCAGACAGAGAGCACAGTGGACTGAATATTTTCTCCATTTTCACAACCCTCTCGTTTTTGCCTTTCCAAAATCCATATATATATAGTTTAAAGACTAATAATACATATATATATATATATATATATATATATCCTGCACACCAAAAGTAGTCACGTGACAGAATATGTGTAATTTTATATTATTATTTGACTAAAATACCACTAAAAAGGAATCACATGTATTATGTCGCGCCATCCTTTTAGTATGAAGGTTGAGTGAAGAATGTATATGTAGCATTACTCATAGGTTAAACACATGCACGATCACAATCATCTCCTGCGCTAGAAGGATATTCTAATTCAACTAACGATTCACATTCAATTTCATGTGCTATGCATGCTCTAGAAGATTCAATAAGCCTTGCCATTAAATTCTGAAATGAACCATGACTCTGTCATGATGGATCACATGCTGCTTCTTCTTCTTTAAATGCATGGAAAGATCCCCCATGAAAATACTGTCAGACTCGAATAATGGCGCATTTGAAGCCTATTTCACTTGTTCGGGAAACACAGCAAAACATATGATTCTGTATCGGTGCCTAAAGGCTTCCCTAACCAGTGCCCAGACACCCAATAAGGAATCTTTCACAGAAAAGATTTATGTTTCCGATGAATCGAAAAGTGTTGCAATACTCTAAAGTAGAAGCAATGAGTCTTGCACAGCTAATGGGGAGTCTCTCAAGCGTTACTCCCCCCCAGCGGCTGGTCCTGGGAATGTTTTAAGGAGCAGAAACTAAATTATAACTAAGCTGAACTTCATCTCTGTTGAACAGCGGTTTCCAGTAAGTTTTTAATTTTCCCCCTCCGATCTCATTCTACTTAAAAAAGAATTGCAAAGAGTGCATCATCGAGTATTCAGTGCATGCATGATATGATCACAAGAGCATCAAATCGCACCTGTTTCCCCAGTCAAATATGTTGCTCACATATAAAAGTCCGACCTCTCATAAGATCAAATTCGAGGAAGATGAATCAAACAGAATTTGATTACTGTCTCGCTTATTGTTTGCATGAATCAAACAATAGAAAGAACCCGTAGTTTGTCATCCGTTTCAGTAATGCTAGCCTTTTTCCACAATCAACCTGACGAAATCTAACCAAGGAAATCTCTATAGTTCACTGTTACAAACCCTTTAAACGGCTCTTACCCTTTCCTCCTTTTTGGACTCAAGATGAAGTCGTCGTCGTTGTCGTCATCACTCTCTTTCAAAATTCTTTTCTTGGCTTTGACATCACCATTGTTTGATGGCAGCCTCTGCCTTTGGGAACTCTCGGCTTTGATGGGTGGTTTGGGGGATTTAGTCGGAGTGCCCAGCCGAAGTTCTTTTTGCCGTCTCTGCTTCCTCTCGTATGCCCTCTTTGCTCTTTCAGGGGACAATAGCCCATGTTCCATCAACCTTCAAATTCAATTTATTAACCCTTTGTCATTACTTAAAACGGAAATATTGATAGACCATGCTTTTAAGGCTTTAAAACTGAGAAATTCAAAGGATGGCACTTTGTGACTATGAATTGTCTTTCAGCTCTAATAACTGGAAAAGAAAAAAAGAAACATAGACAAGTTCTTAAGTGCTTTTTCCAAGCACTTAACATATAGGGAGAATAACGACAGCAAGTTTGGTTGATGTGATCGGATTGAGTGGGAACAGCTATTCCTATCAACTATGAGCGGAATAAGAATGGAGTAGCAATTTCTAAGGGCCATGAGTAGAATAGGCATTCTTGATTGAGCTGAGCGTTCTAAGATGAACCAGAAGAAGATTAGCTATTAACATGAACAAAACGTGACATCAGAGGTACCAGAAACTCGTGTTCATCTTATAGAAGTGTCGAAAAATTACATTCCATTTTGGGAATATAGGGGGGCACCCTCCCCAAAACCAACAAAAAGAAAACAAAGAGAGAAGATCTAAAGAAGGAAGGAAATTACAGGAAGAAAACAAAGAGGAAAAGACCCACAAAAATTGTGGCTAATGGTTGAATTTTCCCTCCAAGTACCACACCTAATATCAAGACAGCCGAAAATAGCAAAAATTTACCATATTACAGTCTTTTTCAACAGCTATGAATAATATAGCCAGCTCCAGAAACAGAACAGATGGATTTCCACAGAAAGCGCAGAGTTTATAAGGCACAATATTTAGTAGGTTAAAGAACACCTCAGAGGCAGATTTTACTTTATTAGCCTCTGAAGGGAATATAATTTGAGACAACAGATTTTTTTTGCGCAACCATAAATTTCCTTGTGAGGAATCCTACCACACTCATTGAGTTCAGTAGCATCTTCGCTCAATAGACACGAGCCTGGGGTAACTCAATTAAATGCAACCTAGTTTCCGGAAGTTTAAGTTGCCGCCATAACAATAGTAAAAGGATGGAAAATTAGTTTTTCCCTGTAAAGCCAAGACAAAAGTGGGTTGTGGGAAGAAAATGCCTAAATCAATCAACCCACGCCAAATTCATTAAGTACTCTCTATTTACGAAGTCTGGCGGGAAAGTCAAATCGTATAGGACGGATAACAGGAAGAATTAAGCACAACAAATTCTCATGACGAGCTGAAATACCTAGAAGGCTCCTACCAAGACACATTCTTCCCAATCCTGCCCTAGACTGACTTGTTTCAACCTATCCCGTCGTTGCAATTTCACATTTCTAAAACACAGCATACTAAGAAGAATACCCTTCTGTGGGTACACTGCTCAAGGTTGAATTCTTACAGTTAACCTGCCTTCATACATTAAGTTATTGTCCAATTCCTACAGTACATAAATAGTACTTTGTCAATGGCATAATCAATTTTCTCGAAAAGGCAATTTGACGAAATAGATGAGCTATGCAAGCCATGAAACTCGTACAAGAAAATATAAGCTGCAGTCTCTGATTCTTCAACTAAAAAAATCTTACTGAAAATTTAATACTTCGTGCATAACACATTATATGTCAAATAATGAGAAAAGGAAAGAGGAAGAAGATGAAGTAATTCTCATAGTTACTGGCGTCATCATCAGAGAGAGAGAGATGGCAAATAAGCATATTGACAAACACAAAACGAGTGCTTTCAACTCGATTTTCAGAATAAGATCTGATAACGGTTTCATTGAACCTGTTTTATAAAACAACAAACACATGCACACACACACAGAATCTTCAAACTAATCCACCTACGTATGAACCTTCCAAGTTTAAATTCAAATCATAGACCATAAAAGTACCCACACTCGGGCATAATCTTCTTGGAATTGAAATACTTGCCGTGTTTATTAATCTGGCTGTTGATGTTTTCCTGAAGTTTGGGAAAGAAAAAGGATAATCTGTGATACTGATGAAAACCACATGCATCACAAGAATCACTCAGTAAATACAGGAAACTTGGCTATAAAAAATTAAGAAAGCCATCTAAGTAAATAAGCCTAGATCATCCTCCTGGTGTTTACATTAACCAGGGTCCAACTGGTAAGATTGTTAATGATATAGTGATGATGCACCTATTTAATATGTATGTTTAAACCAACTTCACGTGCTACATTATGTTAGATTCATTTCAATAAAGTAATAATTTCTTGAAATATCTGAAATTTAGTGGAATTCTAGGACAAGAGCTTGTAGGCCAGTGGTCCAGCAGCACATGATCCTCAATAGTAGAGACCAGGATGATTCAGATCCCCGCAAGAAATATTGGGTGAGTGTATGGTGCCAGAGTTTTTTCACTTATCTTAAAAAGAGTTACTGATATATACTCCTTAAAAAAAAACAAGAAGAAGAAGAAGTAATGTCATACAACTGAGGGCTAAAATGATGAACCCTAATTACAGCTTCAAGAAAGTCCCTAAACAACGTCCCAATGCACCTTAAACCCCAAAACACCCCACACTGCTCTCCTCCATAAACCACAGAAACAAACTTTTACGCGACTCTCCTCACAGTATCAAATAAAATAATGATTCTACTGAACAAGTTCATTCACAATGCGTAAAAATGAACTAGAAACAGTACACAGCACAACAGGCAAATCCGCCCGATCACATAACCTTAAAATAACCAATGAACCTCAGCCATGAATATGAGAAGAAATAACAATATCACTGACATGAAATGCAAAACCCCAAGGCAGGCAGAAACAAAATATCAAATTGGTGCCCTCCCAACTTAGTTATCAAGCACAGCAATGAATCCAAGCAAGATTCTTAAACCCTGAAGGGAAAGTTTCAGCATTATTGAATAAAATGGAAATGCCAAGAAGATTAATTAGAAAAGCTCACCAAAACTCTGCCATTTCACTTGATGGTATCTGTTCTGACAGCGATTCGTAGAATATCCTTAGGGGTTCTCTCTATCAATAAGAAGAATCAAAATTAAATTAAATTAAATATATAGGAGATATTCCTTGAAGGAACTTAAACTCGGAAAAAGATGTGTTCTAATACCTCTTCTGGAGGATCATATCTCTGCCCCGGCAAAGTGTAAACTTTTTTCTCTCTCACTTTAACGGTAGTTGCTTTTGTTGTTGTTGTTGTTTTTGACGAACTTGGTGTTGATGCTTTTGTTTTCACCTTCACAGGCAGAACGCACAAACACACAAAAACACACTTATTAAGACTACAAGTATGACCGGAAAACCCTATCCAGGCATCCATTGGAAAACACAAACATTTCGATTTGATCAGGAAATAGGCACGCATCCAATCTAGTAACTAAAAGCGTCCAAACCCTTGACCTTGCCTAGCTGAAGGGTTTGTGTTTTGAACCAGCGGCTAAAGCACACAAACTTTGCAGCAAAAATATTCCAATTTATGAATAATAATTTTAAGTGAAAATAAATAAGATCCAAATCACTCAACTGATCAGAAATTAGAAATTTATCAGAAAGTTCAAAGCACAAACTCAGTTTATTGAAAAACAAACAAATCGATCTAGAAAACTGCAAAACAATTTACTCATTCCATTGGAAGATGAACTAAATCCGAAAATCCATAAACATGAGTCACCCATAACATTAAATACAAGCAACCAATTTCATCACTCACAATACCCAAATCCCCTATTTGTAGTACACAAACAAAGCTGCTCAGAAAATCAGATATCTAAATCAGCCAGTACATGGTAAATAAGCAGGCCAATTCAGATACATGCCCAAATCAACCAAGTGAAGATACGAATAACAAAAGTTAAAAATAAATCGGAAAAAGATGAGAACTTTAAGATGGGTACCTCTGACTTTGTGACAGTAGATACAGATTTATGCTTTGAATCGAGAGGCTTTTTGCTGGAGCTCTCAATTTTCTTTCGGTTGAGGGTGCAATCAGGCTTGCCCTTCTCTTGACTACTAGGCTTCCCTCTCACCGCACTGGATTTGATCTCCGCAGCCATCTAAATCTCCCCTCTATTACTGCTATTGATCTGATGAATGTCCGAACTGCTCCTCCCGATATCTTTTGTATCAAGATTCCTTGGGGAAACGAAGTCCCAGGAAATAAAACCCAAATTGCGTTGGATAGCGTGCGAGGGTTAATGTTTTTTAACGACTTCGAACGTTTTGTCAAAAAGTGCGTGTAATAGATGGGATCGATAGGACAGGCTTTGTTAGGGCACACCTTCCAGCAGGTGATTGGAGCTTCGCCTGCGTAATGACTATCAAAAGACTAGTTTACCCTCACTTTAAAGATTTTTGGGTCAATTTGAAGAGTTTATTTGTAATGCTATTTTTATTAGAAAAGCTTAGGGTATTTGATGATTTTTTCAAAAATTGAATATATATATATATATATATATATACACACACATTTTAGAACTCTTTTAATTAATTAAACCATTCTGATCTGACGGCTCGGATCAAGGTGGTGTTTTCTTACCCTCCCCTGCTGCTGAGCCAGACCCTTGCTTGGGCCTCCCACTTCATTAGGGATTGATCAAATGGTGATTTCATATAGATTTCATTGTTGGGATCCAAAGAAGACTAACAATTAATGGGTCTAATAAATGAAATATATATTTAAAAAATTGAATTCTTATGGCTGTATTTAAAAATTTTAGTTGAAAAATAGTCTTAAACCGTATAAAAATTGACGGAACATAGTTTCCTTTTACAAAGCTGTAATTTATAACTCCAAACAACCATTAGGGGAAAGGAGCCTAACCCCTGAATACCTATTACCATTTTATATATATATATATATATATATATATATATATATATATATATATCATATTTGATGCATTGAGTGGATATAATTTTATAATATTCAACACATCAAAAAGATAAAATTTGTATGAGCACAAGTTCCATAACCAAGAATAAATCCATTCATGATTACAAAAAGTCATCCCAACAAAATCCTACACTTACAATGTTTCTCTTGGGACCCACTCCATCCGGCGTACAAATTTGTTGGGCAAGAATTATTTAGAGAATGTCATTGCTCCTGAACCAAAGAAGAGAAATTGCATCTGCCTGGGGACAAGTTATTATCATTATCATTATTATCATTTTTTTTTTTTTACCTTCGCCACTGAAGTGAACCAACCCTACGCCTGCAACCGATTGTTGGATAAATCCAGCATAAGTCCAATCAACAAAAATATTCTCCCATCTTTAAAGAACTTGAGCATGAACCCATTTCATTTCCATGGTGCAACCCATAAATACAAATTTTCGGTAGGATGAAAAAACAAGAAGCTGAAGGCGTACAGATTACAAACTACAATTCAACTCCACCCCTCCAACTTAATTACCAATCAAGAATTTTATGCCAGAGGGATGATGGCATCTAGATTGTCCTTCATGAGCCATCCGAAAGGGTAGAAGGAATCGACCGACTCGAGATGGAGATGCCAAGCCAGCACTCTTGAGCAATCCTGCAGCAACCCTTCCATCTGGGTTTCATCCTCCACAAGTTGTTCAATAAACGTGCTTGCCTAAATACGAAGATTAATGAGATTAACAACTCTGAAAATGCATATCCCAATTTCATGTTGGGTTCATGTTTATAGCTATTTCATTCCGGGTTTATTCCCATGGAATAACTCATTTGCCCCACCCTTGGACCTTGGAATAATTATTCCTATTCAGGCCCTATTCTTACCCAATCAAACATACTCATTCTACTAGTGGCAATAGAATAGCTATTTCCTGACCTATTCTAATCCCATGGGATGACTATTCTACCTCATTCTGCAAACCAAATATACCATAAATGGGGATCCCCTAGGATTACCAACCTGGAAGCCTTCCTCGACAGTGTCTAATTGCCGGATGGGTTCAACGGTTAGCCGATGCCATCTCTTTGGATCCCAGAGAATGGTACTGTTGAATGCAAACCCGGAAATATCAACATGGAATCTCCGAAACTTTCTTGCCATTTCATCTCTGTGCCATCCAATGACTCGAGTCCCATTACAAATGGGACCCTCCAGGATTACTTTGCTTTTGCTCTCCATCAATTTGGGCACCATCCATGTCCCAAACCGCCTGCAAGTTTAGGGAAAAATAATCTCCCATGACTAATAAGCGGATAAAATGATTTGATCATTGTTTAACCCTACTAACTAGTTATCATGCTCATGAGCAGAAAATGGACACAAGAATAATTGAAATCCCTCACCAGAGGGCATTATAAAAGGAAGAAAGAAGAAGAAATAAGAAATGCATATTATTATAGATACATATAAGTTGTAACCCATAATATCAGCTAATCATGAGAACATGATTGGAAAAGGTTTTTCCTTTCCCTTTCCCTTCCAAACCAAAAACTATGTCACTTTTGCATTTCTTAAACAGGTCATTATATATTCTAGTCCAAGCAATTTGCAATTCTTGAAGCTACAAGAAGCCCCATTAAGTGCAATGGACTAATTACATCCAGCAGCCTCGAAAAACTAAGTTAAAGAAATAATAATGTCACTCCAGGGTCCTGCAAGAAATGTATATCTTCTCATATCTGTTGCAGGAGGAAAGGTTGTTACTGTAAACATAACAGACCTTATGCCCCACTATACAGGTGATGCCAGATAGGCCGCCTTTTATCCATACAGGCTTATATGTCATGCTGCCTTTGCCACATTTAATTTCAACAACTCAATTTAAGCTCTGTGATTTTAAATCTAAACCACGGTTCAAATAGGTCTATCTAAAAACAGATCAACAGAAGTCTGTCTGCCAATGTACTTCTACTATGTATTTCACTAAGAAACGCCATGCGCTTTCGCAATCCCTAGCACATACACAGACTAAAGACTTCAATACACCATTCATTGTGAATCTTATTGGTCAACAAGAACTCTTAATAACTGGAATTCAAATAAGTTAGCTTTCTCACCCATTGTGAATGTAGGAGTCAAAGTAGAAATACTAAGTACTTCTTTTCTCTTATTGAAATTCATAATTTTCTTAGATAAGGAAGGCATGCATATGGAATTACCTGATTGGCCTTATTTCTTCAAAGAGATCGATCGAGTACATGATATCATCATCAGCAAAGTACACAATCCCATCAAGACGGTGTGTTTCAATGTGAGACAGGGCTACATTTCTTTGGTGGACACTTCTGTCTTTGATGTTAGTTAAATTCTTACTGAAGACAAGATGCCGGTACATCACACCTGTTTCCCTGAGCATGTCAGCTGTTTCAGTAGACTGGGGGTTCAACTCCACAACAATCCACAACAGAGGTGGTGGGACCAGTTTTAATGTTTGTGCCAAGCGATTTAAGTAATAGGCCTGAAGTGGTCGAGAGTATGTTGCGGTGACAATGATTAAGAGCCTTCGAGACGCCAAATTTGAATTTTGATCAAGCAAGTCAACTCCTCGGGCATCACTATAAGTCGCGTTACCTAGATCCTGTTCCTTCTCTTCTGAATTTGATGTGGTATTTTTCTCCATGACCTCGGTATCAGTTGAAGAGGTTACATTTACTGATAAAACGCCATTTGGATGAAATTTTTCATATGGCGGAATCAACTCGAATGAGAAGCCTTGAGGTTCATACATTCTATTCATGGATATATTCATTGGAACAATTGGGGTAAGACCAACGAAAAGCCCAACCATAAAACAGATAAAGAATTGGAAGAGAGCCTTTCTCCAAACTTGTCCTCTAGGCTTAGATTTCTCAAGTGGCCGAGAGGACTTCTGTAAGGAAATACCAAAAATTAAAGACTTGAGTTTATAAAATGCTGAATGAGAGTCTAAAGGCAACGAAAATCCACCAGAGAGTGAGGGGTCTTGAGTACAGGATGAAGACTTGGACAAAGGAGAAGCAACTGAACAAGCTTCCCCATTCAGTAAAGCTCCACCTCTAGGGACTGGAGATAAGGTTCTTCTAAAAGACGCCATTACTAGAAGCCAACTTGCTTAATTTAACCTCTTTGAACTCCAGTGTCCTATAATGAATGTCAAGTGGCAGATAACATCATCATCACATTGACCATGGGTTCATCTTCCTTGAGACTATACCCTCATAGATTCCTCGGGACATAGAGATTTCATAATCATAAATATAGGAAAGAGCCCATCACAACAGTCCAGTAATCATACACTGAGATTCACAGTGACACTGCCAAAAAACTACGAAAATCCATCCCCAATTCAACTGATTGGATGTTGTATGTGCAAACGCCTAAAATATTATACAGACAGTTTCCAAATCATTGACAACAAATCCTCATCCAACTCAGTTGATTCTTTAAAATTTCAACCTGAACCCAAAATTTTCCACACAAATTCGCAAACATGATTATCAAAATACAACTCTCTTTCCCACCCCAACCCTCCTTTTCTCTTCTGTATCTCCCTCATACTTTCATCACTACATAAAAATCTGCAACCTTGAGTGCAAATTTTATATCCACACAAATCACCATAAACATAGCTAAAAACCCCACAACAATACCTCAGGAAAGACAAATCCAAACCCTCCCTCGTCAGAAGACCCTAAGATTTCCCAAAATAACCCGATTTCATGCACAGGTGACCAAAAAATTGAACTCACATGAAACGGGTGCTTCCATTACCGTCAGGTGGCTAATGGGTCGTCGATGTTTTCTTAAGACGAGCTTCTTTTGAGCTCCACTGAGTCTTCGGGCATGTCCGCTCTTACCGCGTCGTTTGCAGAGGGAAGATTTAGGGCGATTCGGAGTCAAATGGAGTGTTCTAATGTAGCAGAAAGAGATTTTAATTGAATCTCTGATGAATCTGGGAAATGACGGAGCGGATGAAGAGTTCGTGATGCTGTCGCTGCTCCCTCAATTGTAACGCACAAGTTCAGAGAATCATTTCTCCAAGGCTAATGATTAAGAAAATAATTAATGTTATATGGTGAGGCTAATAGTATATAAAAAGGTCTAAAATTGAGTTATTTTAATAAAAAAATTTATATATATTTAATATTATTTATTGAAAAGTATTATTTTAAAAAAATTATACATAATTAAATAAAAGGCCACGCTGTATAACTTTTTCTCCTCATAAAAATACTGAATTTGTAATTGTAATTGGAAATATCTTGTTCCCTACTAACTCTTTTGTTATATATATATATATATATATATATATTTATATATGAAATATGTTTTAAACACTTATGTTGTTTAATTTCATGTACCTTATGCGACGCACTTTATTAAATATTTCAGTAAGGCTTTTTTAGGGAAAAAGAATAAAGAAAAAATCTAATAAACTTGCGTCCTATCAATTTTAGTAATCTTACTGTTGTCTGTAAAACATAGGGCTCATTTAATATGTTTTAAACACTTATGTTGTTTAATTTCATTTTCAAAGGTACATTTTCAAAAATATAGAAAAAAAAAAGTGGATAACATATGTTTTAAGTATTCACTAGTATTTATCTATACAAGTTAATCAGACAATATTTGTTTAATAAAAAGGTGATATTTCTTTTCGATCTGAAATCATGTGCGGAAACAGAAAACAGTATAATTAGTTGAAATGGCGCGTTGCCTAAATATTGCTAGTTATATTTTAAGATTAAGTTTTGTAGAACTATTAATGATTAATTTCAATCGTGAGAGGTGGGATTAGGTAAATGGTACCAAAGATCATTAGCGTAAGTTATTATGCTCTGACTTACACCCATAGGCTATTATTAGCTACTTTTTTGGGTAATCCATTTCAAGAGTGGGCTCGTTCTCTAACCACGCATTGGGTAAAAAATATTCAATAGTAATTAAATATCATGGTAGAATGGAAACTTGGATATTGAATTACACAGATTGGAATTTTCAATATAAAAGGATGTTATTATTTAAAAAACTTTTGTTTATTTTTCTTCCATCCTTGAGATTAGTGTCCGGAAAATCTTGAAATTTTACGAAATTTGATAGATTCATAGATTATGTAATCGACACAATTAAAATATACAAATTGTAAAAATTATGTTAAATTATTAATGAGAACAAGAAAAAGACCAACACCATTTATACTAATACCAACCCGGGTCCCACAATGAGAGTTCATGAGTGGAGTAATCAAGCAATTAATAAAAAGAGACTCAGCAATTAAAATTTAAAAACATAAGGAAAGGATGGAAGTAATAATAATTATGGTCTTATTAAGAAATCCACACTTAAGACCTCGTGCTTTCATTAGAGTTACAAAAATTACATTTTCATAAAATTAATAGTTTATGCATCCTAATTAGGTAAAAATAAAAATGTGTTAAAATACTCATAGCTCCTTAATTTCCATCAATCGGACGTTTCTAATTTATAAATCATTGTTGCACTATTACAACACTTTTAATGTACTGACCATTAACTTTAATAAAAAAATTAACTATTATAATTTTAGTAAAAACTCATAATTAGATATTGATTTTTAAACTACGGGTGAGAGTTTCCTCCAACTCTGTCTCTATCAAGGAGGTGCGCAAGAAGTCTCTTATTGTGCACCCCGTCACCTCCCAGTGCCCGTTTTTGTTTAGAGATCCATTTCTATCCTTCCTAACAAATGCATTACTTTCACGTGCTTGGACAAGTGTGACGGCACGAAAATTAAAGTATATAATTCATTTAATTTTTGTACTTTCGATTAATTTTTAAAATTTCATATGATGTCTAGTCTGAATGATTTATGTAACGTTACAACAGTTTCTTTGTCCTCTTTAATTCAAGATATACATTGATCATTTTGAAATATCATTTGGGCTCTTAATTTTTGTTCAAAAAAGTTTCTATTGTTTAGATATGCTTTTATTTGACTCTATTTCCTTTATTTACATCCTAAAAAATTTATCCATAAATTTTGGGACCAAATTTTGTGATGATTGAAATAATTAAATTTACTCATAGAATTCAAATTAAATAATAAATTATAAAATTATTTTGGTCTCTTCCACGTTTTTTAGGGGGGGGGGGGGGGGAGGGAATTTAAATTATAGTAAGCTCCGTGTTTTGATTCTAAAATTGTTTGAGATGTAAATAATAATCAAATAAACTATATATATATAATAGAATATTTTTGAGTAAAAATTAAGCCTGTAAATAATATTTCAAAATATTCACTGTTGATCTTCAATTCAAAGGGATAGAAAAAACGGATTTAATGATATATGAATCATATAGATCCAATATCATATGAATTTTAAAAAATTAATTAAAGATTTAAGAATTAAATAAATTAGGGAAAATTTTAAAAGACCCCAGCGGAGACCACTTGTAGTTTAAATTTTGTTTTATCATATCCCTTGTATTTCTAATTTGTTTTCAATACACTCCTTCCATTAATCATCCATCCAGCTCGGTTAAGTGAGGACACATGAAACGTTATTATATTTTTACATCACTATTTTATATGTACATTATTAAAACTAGTTGTATCGCACGCGCGACTTTTCGATCAATATACAATATTTGAAAGAGTATATGCAGTAAAAATTTAAATTAATTAAATGTTTAAAAATGAAAATATTGGATCCTTTACAATTAAAAGCAAAAAAGATAAGAATTGCTGTATGATAACTATAATGTCTGAGTAAAAATAGGAACATTTATTTGATAATTGCAAGTAAATAATTGCAATGTTCGAGGTTATTTATGGAATTTCAAAACAAACATGTGGTTGATTTGACTTTATAATAGTATAAATAATAATAAAAATACTTAAAAATAGGAAAAATTAAGAAAACATAAATAACAAAATAAGAAAACCCTAACCTATATTCATCAATTGGCATGAATCTTAACATTTATGTCTCAATTGAAAATTTACAATAAGGACACTAGGATTTTAATGCACTTTTTTGCAAATAAAACTTTAATTCCATTATTATATATATACGTGCACCTCTACCTTCCTTGTTTTGTTATTTAGATTTTCTTAACTTTTTTATTTTTCAAGTAATTTTCAAAATTTTAGTATTATTTTTAATAATTTATATTTGAAATATGATGTTAAAATTTAATAACTTATCATGTGTTCCTAACTTAACGTAATTAAATGACAAATAGATAAAATAAATCTAATGAAGGTAAAATAAAAATATAAGAAACATGATAACTAAAACTTAAATCATTGATTAAACCATTGAGCGTCTCTTAAAAAATATTAAAATCATAAGGAATTTTAAGAATCTTTCCCAATAAATTATATACTTTCATTTGCGTGCCACCATATTTGCTCAAATATATGGGACTAATCCGTCATGGAACTTTATTAATAAATAAAATAATTCAAATAAAAATTTTAAAAATGATGGACGCATGATTAAGTGCTCTTTTCCCCCAATAATTATTCAAATTTTTAAGTGGGCCCCACACAGAACAGGCAATAGCCATTTGAATATGGGACACCTCATTCAATGCGATCTTTCTTTGTCTCGGCTTCGGTGGCGTGGCAACATCGGAAGACTGTGGGCGCCTCGTCAAACCGAGGGAACTGCTCCTTAACCTTTCCCTCGCAACGTTAATCCCAATTTAACCTTTTCAATACAGATTCAAAAATCAGCCGTCCATCCAGTCCACGACCGGAGCTCAAAACAATCTAAACCGTACACGTGTAAATACTCCTAAAGGACATCCCCCGGGCCCCTTTGGCTCCATTACCGCCAAATTCCCCTGCGTCAAGTCTGTCATGATCCGACTGCTGTTGACCATATTCACAGCCGCTTCTCCCAATCTCGACCGTTAAATCCCGCCTTTCAACGTGATCCGTCGATCTCTCACATCGGCATCTCAACCGTCCAATATTCCCAAAATTGAAATTCAAATCGGGCATTTCAAGACTCAACAGAGAGAGAGAGAGGCATTTCTTTCAGCTCTCTCTGCGTGCGAGACCCAAACCCTTACGTCTCTTTGATATTTTCCGATCGATTCGCAGTGTTCCTGCGAAGGCTTCCGGTCTCCGGCGAAGTTATGAACTCCGAAGAAGAGGTGCCATTTCGTCTTTCTCAGTTGATTCACGTGGACTAGTAGATGAGCATCAGTGCGAACTATTTGAATGAATGTTGAGTACACGAGCTTCTTCGGAGGTCATTGAAGACAAGTTGAAGCTCTCTAGAGTTCTTGCACTTTGAAGCGTCAATGATAGAGCAGAGTAAGCCCGCGCCGGCGAAGAAATTGGCGAGGCAATTGGATTTTGCAGCCGGATTCCGAGCCTCAGAAAGTGAAATCTCACAACCACTGTTACAATCGCCGCCACCATTGTTTCCGGTGTTACCGCAGAAGGTGCTGCAGATTCCTCGTCCATCATTTTCGCCGCCGGCTGTGTAAGTTTTTCCTCTTGTTTGCTGTAATTTTTTTTAAAACCTTTTCAGAGAGCTCATATTTTAGGTCTGTACCAGCGTATTTAGTTCTGGTGGAAATGAATTTAAATAATTCATTGATTTATCATTGCTGATGTTGGTGAAATGCATGGGTAATCTATTGAAGCAACCAGAAGAGCGGATTGGAATAAGCTCGTGATATTGCAAGAGAAATCATTATATAATGCCTATGCTGCTATGTGTAGATGATCAAGTGTCTGATCTTGGATTATGGATGCCAAATTGTTCTATTCAACTACGGCATTGGTAATGAAAGAGGAAGTATATAAACGTAATAGAGCTTATGGAGTTCAGTATCAGTTGCTTGTGGAAAACAGAATCAACTGATTATGAGAGTGAGATTAGAGAGTCTTGTGCCTTACCTCTTTTGGCTTAAGACCAAGTGTTCTGTTACATAGCGTTAACAACAGCCTTGGAGCAATCTAGATGATCACTGAAACAAGAATTAAAGTAATAGACCCATGCACTGATGGAGCTATGAGTGGATCTAAATCATATTGCCCAGTCTAACTAAATTCCATCATTTTCCAGAAATCTTATACTATATCACAGCCTTAGTTGTTGTTCTTCTATTTTGGAACTATTAATTATATTGGCTGCTCTCTCTCACTCTCACTGTAATCGTTTCAATGCATATGCCAACATTAGCTAAGTGCCCATGTCAGTATTTATTACCTTTAGCTTCTGGTGAATGCATTTAAACGTAATTTTCTATTAGAAAGTTGATAATCTAAATGAAAATATGCGCCGTTGATGTTTCCATTTATAAATAGGACAGGATTTTGATGCAAGCGCCATTCAGTCTATTCAGCTATAATTATATTGGCTGCTCTCTCTCACCCTCACTGTAATCGTTTCAATGCATATGCCAACATTAGCCAAGTGCCCATGTCAGTAGTTATTACCTTTAGCTTCTGGTGAATGCATTTAAACGTAATTTTCTATTAGAAAGTTGATAATCTAAATTAAAATATGCGTCATTGATGTTTCCATTTATAAATAGGACAGGATTTTGATGCAAGCGCCATTCAGTCTATTCAGCTATTTTCATGATTTAGGTGTCCACTTTCTCTAAAACCTCTACTTATGTGGACTTTTGTTTCCTTACTTTCTGCCAGTCTTCTGTTCATTTTAGGAAGCTTGAGATTTTTAATCAAGAACAAGATATTGTTTTGTAATAGGAGGAGTAAATAAACTTCTAGTAAATGTTTATTACATTTGATAATTTTGCCCAATTTTTTTTGCTTCTTTAGCAAGCAAGAGTCCCCAGGAGTACGACCGAGATGTAAAATTGACATGAAAGATGGTACTCCAAAGAAACAGAAGCAATGTAATTGCAAAAACTCTAAATGCTTGAAGTTGTAAGTATATCATCTCTGTTGACAAATTTTTATATGATCAAGCTCCTTTGCTAGATCCTTTTTTAAATATTCTGAAACTTGATGCCCATACTGAAGGCACTCACTAGCTAACATTCATTGCTTTTTTCCTTTTAATTTTCTTTCTTTGGTGGGGGAAGCTGTAAAATGCAACTATTTAATATCACTGCACAATATTAAATTATTTCTATCCCATAGAAAACACCCCCTCCCCCCTTTTTAATTGAACCTGATGTTAATTTATTCCTTGATGTAGATTATAGGGCTCAACATTTTATTTAAACTCTAGAAAGCACATAAATATTGATGTAGGGCAGGAAGGGGAGAAGGGAAAGAGATCGAAAAATATTTTCCCATATTGATGATCATGTCAGCATTTTCATCCCTCTCTTTCTACAATGCTCAACTGAACTACAAGGAAGCTGGGATATGCCAAACGAGATTTATTGGATTGGCTACAAAAAGCTTCTGCGAAAGTAGAACCTACTAATGGTAACCGAGAAGTCGGTTTTAGTTTAACATTGTAAAGTGCCCATCCTTTACAGTTCTGTTCCATTCTTTCACTTATTCTAAAATCATATATCAGACAATTCAGCCAGGTGAGTTCCTATACCTACTATGGCTGCTACCTCTTGTAGCCGCAAAAAAAGGGAAGAAAAATAATTGAGTGATTTATAATGTATTATTGAATTTGAAGTCTTGATTCCTTCACCTTGTTGTAGCCTATAACACACTTTAACGTGACAATAAGGACGTGGTGAATATTCATCTACTTAAAAGTATTGCTCTCCTTTCTGCTTGTTAATTTTCAGGTATTGTGAGTGCTTTGCTTCTGGAACTTATTGTGATGGTTGCAACTGCATAAATTGTCACAATAATTTTGAGAATGAGGCTGCAAGACAAGAGGCTATCGAAACAACCTTAGAGCGTAATCCAAATGCATTTATGCCCAAGATTGCTAGCAGTCCTCTTGGATCACAAATTGGAAGGGTATGTATTCTAAATATTTTAAGTTTTAAAGCCTTGTTATCGAGTATTTTGACAAAAGATAAATCATTTAAGCTCTCTTTATCACTAATGAAGGTGGTAAATTCTTCTTTTATACTTTTATATTCAAAATCAGTTGTGGAGTTTGATTCAAAATTCATCTCATGACAAAGTTGTCCCAGGAACACATAATATTTTCATTTTCCAGGAGAAGTTATGTATTTCCATTTTTTTGCATTAAGGCATGAATTATGGATGCTTTCAGTTCAATGAGAGAGCATACATGATTTGTCATTGAACATAATATTTTCTAGTTGCAGTAAGATGGCATGATTAGTTGGTTACCAACTATTAAATTTTATATATTGGTTGTAATTACTGTAAATGGAGCTTATCCTTTGGCTGTTGCTTTGTCATGACCTTGCTTTGTTATCTTTGTAATTATAAGTTTGTTTCAAGTAAGTATTTTTTTTTTCCTGGACTGTTTATTTTTGTGGCAGATCCCAAATTCGGACAGGATGGTATTTTGTATTGACCTCACCATAAAATGTGGTCTTGGTACTACCTCTCTTGATGGATATTGATGCATGGAATTCACGTGTTGACCAGCGAGCTAGTTCTTGACATTATTATATGTGGTTTTATTGGCTGCAAAAGTATAATTCAAACCACGTTTAAAAGAAAAATAAAAATAGAAGTTCTTTGAAGGGCTAAATGGGTAGAAACATTTCTAGAGAAGCTAAATTTAAGAGATAAATGAGCTTCATGATACTTGAGTGCATGATTTGATGTTCAACTAAGAAAACTGAGACTCACAAGCACACTTTAAGAAATTTTTACTAACACTTTAAGCATTTCTTTCTCTAGCATTCAATCTGAACAATTCTTCTGACTAGGTTTGAAGTCTACTGAAGTTGCATCCACAGTGCTTAATTTTCTTTCTAGTTTTTATTTTGCATTTGATTGACTCCTTAACCTCATTGTCTTGCTCGCTATTAGCAATTAACAGGTTTTACTGTGATGCATGTATTTTAATTCTTTCTTTTTTGTTAAAGTATCAGGATTATAAAAAATATGTATATATATTCCATCATTGGAAAAGAAAATCCCAGTCCAATTTTAAAGAGATGTGACTTCTACAAATAAACTGAGTTGAAATCTTCCGTCATTACTAAAATAAATCTGGTTGCTTCTCCTTTTCGTTGAATGCACTTCACTCTTTTTTAATTCTCCATTGACATGCATTTAAGCTGGCCAAAACATATTCAGGAAGAGGCAGGGGAGATTCAGCAAGTCAAGCACAACAAAGGCTGTCACTGCAAGAAATCAGGGTGCCTCAAGAAGTATTGTGAGTGCTTCCAAGCTAATATATTGTGCTCCCAAAGTTGTAAATGCATGGACTGTAAGAACTTTGAAGTGAGTGAAGAGAGAAGAGCTATCTTCTATGGAGAGCATGACAACTCAAAAGATTGCATTCATCAGGCTGTTAATTCAGCTATTAATGGGGCCATTGGGGCTGCTGGCTATGGGAGCCCTCCAGCATCAAAGAAGAGAAAAGGCCGGGATGTCTTTATCAGCACATCAACAGCAGCTAACCAGCAATTCAATTACAGGATTTTGCACTTTCAGCAGGTTTTAACCTTTGCACCCTTACATAAAATTCAATTTTAATTTTTAACTGAGAATGTGAACTGTTTGTTACCGATTAGCATGTTTGACTTTTACAACTAAACTGTCACATTTTGGATATGTGGAGAAACTGTCATTAGTAAGCACATTTCCTCAAGTGCTCCTGCTCCTTTTTAGCTGAGATGTCGGGCAACTTCATTGTGTACTCCTGCCTTTGGCTGATAAATAATCTCATTTTCCATGTTCATGGCTTAATAGTCGATGCTCGTGGAAGTTATAATATGCTTATACATTGTTATGTTTTTCAGCAAGCTAAAAAGAGTAAATTTTGAATTTTTTACATAAATTTTAATTCCCAAAAAAAAAAAAAAAAAAGTTCTCATTCCCTTAGTACATATGCTTCTAGCAAAATAATTGCATTTATTTTTTAAAATTAGGAAAATCATCTGAGAGGTTCTTATCCAATATCTGTCCCTGCTCCTCAAATTGGTGGAGCCGCAGTTTTGGGATCTTTAAAATTGGCATACAGGTAATGCTCTTCATGTTGTTAAATTGTACATGGCTAATGAACACTTGTGTCTTGCTTTTTTTTTTTCGCTGTCAAGAGCTAACTAGTACTTGCTGATCATGAAGGTCTCCATTAGCAGACATCATCGAACCGCAGGACATCCACCAGCTCTGCTCACTTCTGCTCATATATTCAAAAGAAGCTGCAAAGGCGCTTGAAGGTCTGGATCAATTGCAAAATTTTAATAAAATATAAGTAGAAGTTTCTTCATTTAAGGCTGCAATAAGTTTAGAACTAATTGATTCCCTCCTCCTGACCAATCATCAATAATTCCTATACATTTGCTTTTTTCCTGGGAAAAATAAAGAAAATTCTTTTGACTGGTTTTGAAAATGTTCCATCTAGAAAATCTGCCCCCTTGGTTCTGCACCCATGCATTACACTGTAAAAGGCCTTTAGAGAAGATAGTTCCTCAAAGTGAAGATCAGTTTAAATCTGTAGAAACATTATTGCTACTATTGAGAGAGAATGAATAAGAGAAATGTATTTTTGATAATGAGAGACAAAACACATATATAGAAAGAATATTTAAAGGAATGACGTAGAAGAGATCCAAGAAATATTTCTTCTGATAGATTGGACCGCCTGTCAATTAGCTTTTAAAATTCCAACCAATAGAGTGGGTCGAGTGTTGGAACTAGCTAGATGGTATATTGAGCAAGAGCTTCTTGTTCTGGTATATATAGGCTAGGGTTGATTTACATAGCAAAAACCCTTAGGAGACATAAGAACAAAACTATATGGACTAAAGTACCCTCGCTGAGTACACTGGTCATTTTATTGATTTCCCCTTGAACTTATTGTAGTAACTGCATTTGAAACTCCAAAGACTAAATCTCCCAAGTTCTACCCCGAATTAGGAAGTGTTTGCCCCATTCATTGTTTACAAAGTAGTTAGTTTTTTTGGGTCCTATTTTGTTCCCCCCCCCCCCCCCCCCCCCTCAACACCTTTTGCCCTTTTTAAGTTTCAAATTTCCTTCTTTCCCTTGTTTCTTGTTTGGAAGGACTTGCAGCAGCTAAAATGTCAAGTTTAGCCAATATAAGTTGTTAAAATGTCCTCGCAAATATGAAACACAATATTTTTCAGGTGAACTAGGAAAAATGGATGGACAGGTGAAGAGAGGCATTATTTCTTCAACTCAAGAGGGGAAGATTATACAGGGAAAAATCGATCCTCTTAAAACTGAGGTTAATGGGACTCAAATTGATAGGGTTCAAACAAATGGTTCTGGATCGGTTGAAGGTGGAGCGCTTTATGGAAGGCCCAAGTCTCCTGGTACACTGGCATTGATTTGTGATGAAAAAGATAAAAGCTTCATGGGTACCTGTTCTCTTAATGGGGTCGCGAGTCCTATCCAAAACACAAAATTGAAGTCCTTGTCTGAAAAGGGATTAATGGGTGTTTATGCTGAGCAGGAAAGGCACGTCTTGACAAAGTTCCAGGGATTTTCTTTCGTGGATTATCACTTGTGCCAGCATAAAAGGTACAAGGGCCTCACTTTGTTATCCCAAACTTCTGAAGTACTTATGTGCTGCAAAAGATCAAAACAATCTAGGTTCCTTAAATGATATAATCTTCCTTGATACCTCATTTGGTAGGCATCCATGAAATAATGCTAAAATTTTAGTGCTTGTCAGCCCAAGTGTTAGTCCAATGATGAAGTGGGAACCCTGCACTTTGATCCACCATGGGTTGGTTCTTGGCGCCATCTATCTTCGACTTGTCTGGTTCAAATGGCTAGTGGGGCTGCTTAGGCTGGGTTTTCTTTCTTTCTTTCTTTTTTTTCCAATAACTGTCCTTGTATTGATTTTTATTCTATCTTTCTTTCTGATTTTTCGTGTATTTCAACACCTCCTACATTGCAGAAACAAAGTGTTCTCCCCCATCCAAAAAGTAGTCGGTCATCAACGAGTCCCCACGGAGCGACGAAAGCAGAAGCTGAAGGCAGGAGCCATGATGATGTTGCACAAACCTCCCAAGTTCTGGGTCTTCTAAAACGTTGAAGATAACCGCAATTGTTTTTTTATTCGAATAATGGCTGTTAAGCTTCGAGTAACCCATCAAAAATGGTGAGGTAATTCCAATAAATGAGAAAACAGTTGCAATAAGAAAGAAAGTACATAACTGTTCTATTGCAGCTGTTTTTCATGACCAGCCTCATAATTATGCCTGTTTCTCCATGCTGTTATGAAAGGCTTCTCATCATGAAGAATCTTGTCATCGCTTGGACCATAATATATCCCATAAAAATGTACATTGTCATTGTTGCGCTGTTCCGTTATGATGCGACAAATTTGTCTTCTTTACATGGTTGGAACTCACTCCCGTATGAATATTGGATTGTCGTCCAATGCCCCCTTCTCGTTTTCCCCGGAAGGCAAATCTAAAGAGTTCTAATTGTACGAATGACAGAACATACAAATATGCCAACTTATAAATGAACTGGGGAAAAAAAATGTCAACCTACATATAATGTGTAGACTTTGAACGCAATCTGGGGAAAACTGAGGAGTACATTTCAAAAGCTTCAGAAAAGTAAACCTATTCATTCTTCCATTATGGAGCAGGACATAAATTCATGAAAAAATTTGAAAACAAAAGAAGGAATTTAAGGACCTTTACCATAAAAAAAAAATATTGAGAAAAAAAGGGGGAGGAGGAAGAGCATATACCAACTAGACCTAGTTAGCCTTCAACAGCAACAGCCAGCTGAACAGAAAACTACAGTTGGGGAACTAGGAGATACGCCAGGGAAAAAGAAAAATAGCAGCAATAAACAAAGAAGGAAAATAATAGGAAGAGCTCAGGCTAACAAAGTTAAAATTTAAAAATAATAACCAATCTGACTTTACAATAAATTGTGGGTCAAGGGCTGTTAGGTGGAAACACATCTCAACTCACTGAAAACCAGCTTATTACAAGGAAGGTTCTGAGTTCAAAGCTTCGGTTGAAGGACTGAAACCCTTTGGGCCTAATCACATACAGTTCCACACAGAGTAATGCTTTTTAAGATTCTAGGCTAAAGAAAAGGATAGCAATCTGACCTTCATCCTTTCTTTGGCATGGCTGCAAGTCGCGTGTACATCCTAGCCATGGACTGGTACACCCTCTGGTATCTCCAGAACGCAGAAGATTGCCTGTGCACCGGCGAAAACAATCCATCAGAAAAGAGAGAATACAAGCAATGCTGCCGCTCAAAGTACAGAGTAGGACACCCACAGGATAGGAAGGAAGAAAGGAAAAAGGTGACGATTCATTTTGTGGTTGGGGGGGACGACGAAGCAGCCAAACATAAACCTCCTTAAAATCAACATGCTATATTAAACACCCGTGTACGAAAAACCGGTGGTGCCCCTGGAAACATGAGTTCAGCTTGTACGCCGCCATTGGGATCGCAGGCCAAGTCCATGCCCCTTGAACTAAATCAGAGACGACCAATTTATGCATTTTCACCAAAGCAGTATCATGAAAAACTAGTCTCAATTCGAGTTTTTTTAACACTTTCACATAGAAATCAGAATCCCAAAAAATATGCATGAATTCGATTCCACAAGAATCAAAGACAGCCATCACACCCTTTCCCTCCCCTTAATCCTCCTCTCCTATTCGGTCCAATGTGTTTTCATATGCCAGCAGGGGTCTCTGGCTCCATCTTTCCACCTGTTGGTTTCTGACTCATCCGCAATGTTAATGAAGTCTAGATAAAGGCAAAACCTTCAATTCCAGAACTCTTTATTACTCCCAGCGCACCCCCACCATAGAGGGAGGAAAGAAGGAATCGAAAAGGTAAAAGGACTGACACAGTACCAATTTGCCAGCACCATTAGTTCTCGTAATTGAATAAGGTGCTCATGATAAAGTCTCTTCGTGAGATGTGAAGGCTTTTAAGGTCTTTTTGTCCTAGAATAACAGAAGCTATTGACATGTTTGTGCTTCTTGCTCAAAGCCACCTCGACCCTTGGGGGGGAACCTGCGTTCATGGCTGCCAATCTCTAAGCTTTCTAGGACACCTAAATCAGAGATTTGGTTATGACATGCTTTGCGAATAACGGATATCGTATATCGTCTGAAAAGAAAATCCAAAGCATAGAAGCAGCATGGAAAATTCTCTGAGAAAATTGTAGGTAAATTTTGTTTATTGTGTACCTTCTGATCATGCTGATCAAGCTCCATATCAATTTTGTAGATTCATCTAGTGCATGAGCTGTAATAGTTTAGAGGTGGTGGAACTCTTTGGTTGATTTAGTCGATATAACCGAATTTTCGCACCGGTGGTTTTTTTAGTTTAGATAGGTATAGGTGTAGCTTCAACACATCTCTTTGTGCATTGTGCTTGAGATTATGTTCAGATACAAAACTTCACATTTTGTGGTCTGTGTTGCAGGCAATTCGATGCCTTTATGACAGCCCCTCCTTCCTTCGTCAGGATTTGCCTCCAGAATGTAAACACTGTATCGACCGTTGAGCTGCATTCGATTGAACATAAAATCCAAAGGAAGTCTTCATGTTCTTTTTTTTTCTTTCTCTTCTCCTTTTTTGTTTAGATGCAATGTACTCGTGGACAACTGTTTGCTACAGTGCGCCTGGAGCCAATTTCTTTTTGAACTACTACTGTTAGAAGCTGGGTGGAGGATGCCTTCTGGGGGCTTCCTATAGTTGATATTCTTTTGTTGCCATTTGCACTTTATCATCTTATTCCAGCCTAGTCCAGATTAATTGTGTTTAATAAATTCTTTGAATTAATTGTGTTTTTTCAAGAAAATATCATTGCTGCCCTTTATTTTTCCAATACGTGCCCTAATTTTTTCAATGCTTAAATGAAAATATTTCATATGGTGGAATTTCATGAAAATTGACATTGCCCATGCTCTTTTTCCCCCTAGGCAGGAGAGCCCAATCCCAAGTATTTTATATGCTTGCAAATTCAATCTAAATAATTAGGAAACGAAGAGGGGTAATTAGAGTTTCTTGATGATCATGGCGATAAAAAGACTTGAGAAAAATCTCTATGCTGTTGAATTGTATCAGAGCCTTCAAGTTGGAATGACCAAAAACCATAAATCATCAACGCACACAGCCTTCATCCATATGAATGAAATTCAAATCATACATCTAAAGCCTTTTCCAAAGAACAGTCTCTGACAACTCTAGCCTTTTTCTCTACAAGCAATTTACATGATTCCATTGCCAAAGCATACACAAATATGAAGCCAACAGCCAGGAATATATATATATATATATATAGAGGAAAAAAAATATCTAAAATAATTTTTTAGGAAAAAAAGAAAAAGAAAAGGAGGAGGAGGCATGGGGAGAAACTGAGTCATAATATCACATGCTTCCAGCTGTGGGCTTTGCAGGCTTCACCTTTGCCATGTTAACGAGGTCCCCGAAAAGTTTGTCCTCAGGCTTTGAAGGCTTGCTCGGCAGAACATGAGATGAAGTAGAGACCTGATACTGCGAGCTGTTCCTCAGTGCACTGTCATCTCTCACGGAGAGCCCATACATTCTCTGCTCAATGTATTGCGCACCTTGTTGTGGACCATACCCATAGCCATGACCATAGCCATAATTAGCCATTTGGACTGCCATACCATTGTTGAGGATATGTTGGAATGAAATGACCAGTCTGCGTAGGCTGCGGAAGCATACCCATATACTGTCCTCCATTGACAGTTGGAGGTAACCCTACAAACTGATTACTTGTGGACAAATGACCCTGAGCAGTTTGCTGTGTATATGTACCTGGGTTACCCATTGGATGGCCCTGGGGATGCATATTGCTCTGTGCTGGCAGCAATTGTGCCTGGGCAAGTAAAGCGCCTGATCGTTGGCTACTATCCAGTGGTTGAGCTTCCCAGGGTGGTGGCGGTAGTGATCCGCTGCTCTGAGCACCTGCCACATTGCCACAGAATATGTAATTATATTAACTCCATTATCTTGTAACAGTTAATCTGTGAACAAACCCCAAGAAGCCGCTATATATGATTTGCTGAAAGGGAAGAGAGAGAGCCTGTGTTTCCACCCAAATTAATAATTCAAAAAATGCGATGGTTGGATGTGCTGTAGAATGTAGATAGTGCTTTCGTAAAGCTAAGACTCTGACATCTTCTAAAAGAGTTGCAAACTGAGCAACTCCCAGCCCTCTAGAGAAAACCAATAAAAAGAGAGATGAAAACAAAAAACTGCAAGAAAAAAAAGGGCAACATAGAATGAAGAAATGCACCATATACGGGTGAAGTTGGCATCTGCTGCTGAGCAATCTCGCCAGTCCAGGGTGGGTTGGTGCTCTGTGCATAAATCAACTGATCCTGTTGAGGCAACGGCATGTTAGGGGGAGTTCCGTTCGAGTAATATGTCAGTTGCGGAGTCTGAAGGTTCTGAGATTGAGGATTCTGCTGCTGTGGGGCATTTCCATTTGGGTAATATGTTGGCTGCGGATTTTGAATGTTCTGTTGCTGTTGGAATTGTGCAAAAGGGTTTGCTTGTACGGCCGGATTGGCAGGCTGAGAGTTCGATGAATTTGAAGTCCCTTTGCTATCAGAAAACATGTCAAAGAGAACAATGGCATTCTCTTGTGACATAGGACTCTTTGGCTGCACTTCTCCTACAGGAACAAGGGCCAAAGAATTCTCTGCCTTGGGTGAATTATAATCATCACCACTCAACAAATCCATCTTTGGATCGACTCTTGCAGCAGTCACAGAACCACTAGTTGAAGGAGGTGCAGGAAGCAATGAATGGGCCAGCTGAGTCCCTGCACCAGCACCCGAGGTCGAACTGCAAAAAATTTCTGGTTTTTAAAGGATGGAACAGCCAGAAGAACCCTAAAATCCAGGTACAGGCTTCATTTGAATTCAACACATTTAAATTTAAAATTCAGAATTTCACCCAAGACAATTTACATTCTTCAACTTTTAAACAAGGAACAGACAGCATCAGCAGAAAAATTTAGAAACTAGAGTCAAATAATTTCAGTAGTCCCAGAAAAGCAACTAGAATCAGGAACAATGTAAAACCCTTCTGAGTTTGCCAGCCTCCAGTTCTTCGAGCATTGAAAAAATAGCTTATACAGTAAACTCTACTTTTAGTGGTGCACCAAAATTTTACAACCCAAAATTTGATTGCTGTAAAAGATCAAAATAGTTCAATTCAAAATGATTTTCAAATGGGAACTTCACCAATTAAATCAACTTCATTAACTGCATCTATGAATACCAGATAAAGAAAGTTAATTACCTTCCATCAAGCTTTTTGCTGCTATCAACTGGAGGAGTAGCAACATCAACAAGTGCTCGAACAGGTTGAGACTTTGGTTTATCTGAAGGAACAGAAGTTCCTGAAGCAATAGCATCATGCTTAGCCAGTAAACGCTGCAAATCATCATTCAATGCCAGGCCTTGACATAACAGTGATTCATCCCTGAACAGAGAAATAAGTATCACTGGAACAGTCACTCTTTCCATTTAAGAATGTACAACTTTTTATAATTCTGTAGAAACTGAATAATTACCATCCTATTAAGAAAAACATTAGCGGTCCCAGTCAGCTCTGATTTATGAAAGCAAAGAGGATTGGATTTTTCATATAAGAAATAAAAATGTTGTCACAAGCTTTATGATTAAGCATGAACTAAAAGTCTAATCTTAAAGCTTCTGTGCTCTTTCTTCCTTTTGCAACCACCTACCTCCCCTTCTTTAGATAATCCTCTTTAAAGGTGGTTTTATTTTCCAAAAGCATAACTGGAAGGAATATTTCGTAGACATTGCTCATTTGAACAAACAATAATATCCACTTAAGATCTAAGCAAGTTTTGGACACTTACCAGCCAAGAAGTGACGTGAAAGAAAAAGTACACTAAATAATATTCCGTCCTATTTTATATTATAGTTCTGTGGTCTTAATAGAGCTTAATTACATATTTGTCTTTATTGTATATTGTAGTAATACTAAAAACAGATGTATCCAGTATTTAAGCTGCCAGTTGCAGATAAACTTATTTTCTTTTTTCCCCTCTCAACTAGGTTGGCAATAGCTTATGAAGATCTGGTATAATTATTTTTGTTTAAGATCTAGAGAGCTGCTTTTATTCCTTGGATTGTTTCAGATTTACAGAGCTCTTTATTTCTTGGATTTTTAAGTTTGTTTGCATAATAATTTTTGGATATTCTGAGTTACATTTTTTTTTTGGGCCGGGGGGGGGGGGGGGGGGGGGGGAGGGGGGGCTGTGGACCAACACATTCTAATTTCTTATAAAATTTCTAATACCAAGATCAGAGTTGTTAAAAGCAAGAGCGCCCCAAGGCAAGAGGAGCCTCTAGTACCACAAAATGAGACGAGAGAAAAATTGAGTGCTTCATGCATGCGAGGTACATTTGCATGAAAAATTGTGCAAAATCACCTACATGATGTTCTTTGAGTTCTAAAGATATTATAACTAAAATTAGGAAACAAAAATATCAAAAGCGCTATATGAAACTAAAATATGAATGGTATATCAATAAACAAGTAATACAACCAAGCACTTGATTAAAAATATGGTCGTAACAAATTACAACCTAGCAGCATGAACCATAATCAAGTCAACCACTAATCTGATTGCATAGAGAAGAAGAAGAGACAGAGAAAAGTAAAATGATCTGATTGCACTTGCAGACTTACGAAGTTGAGTTAACAAGGTGTACCACTCTTTGCTTGTTTGCACGGCACTGTTCCACCAAATCAACAATAACCTCCTGCCTAAGCCCCTGCATATTTTTTGACAAATTTTAACAGAAGCAATAATAGAAACCGTCATAAATTTTATAAGTGAGTAATTCATTGATTTTGGCTGTCCAAAACTTTTTCATCTGAAATAGGAACATAAACTTCAAAAGACTTATTTTGCAGGCTCCGACTCACATCTCATTACAAAGCTGACCAATTAATAAGAGGCCAACTCTCAGAAGGCTACTAAACACTAGTTATTAGTTTTCCACTGCTTACAATTATGATGCAAGGCATCAGAATAACATCACAACATTTCTCTCTACAATTTGTAGTTCAGATTATACCTCTCTATTCCCTGGCTCCAATGCATTCAGCATCTCTGCAAGGACATCCATAATGCCCCGGGCATTTTGAATCTCTGTCAAGCTGGAACAGGAAATAATAACTAAACAGCAAGATAGAACCACACACACAAAAAAAAAAAAAAAAAGAAAAAGAAACAGCAGAAGCCAAATGTGATCAAATCGAGAAATTAAAATGGCTGGCAGGCAGGGTTAGGGCAATAAGATCACTACTTTATTCTGTAGATTAGCTGATTCCAGATTCCAACCTCATGCCATTTTTACCTTGATATGGAATAGTTTCTCTTTAAGATACTATGCTCAGACATGCCAAAAAAATTTATTTATTTTTTTGTTATAAAAAAAAATATAGACAAAAAGCAAACAAACTAAACCTCAATGCCAATCAAGTATGTTCAACCAAAAAATCATAGACAGCTTGACAGTGGCAGCTCCTTTGTGCAATTTGCATAGGTATCTGGAAGTTACTTAAAAAACCAGTCACCTCACCTCACCTCACAAACTTACCATATGAAATGAAAAGTAGGATAAAGTTCCTAAGCAGAAGTGCTACTTATAAAACGTACTAAGCAAAAGTAGTTAATTAATGCCTTCACTGAAAGCAATCGCCACTCTATCTCTTTCATAATCAGATTACTGACATGGGTACTTCCAATGATTTAATGAAGGCTTGGTACTTACATGACATGTTTAGTTGTGAATACTACAAAAAATCATATAGTAAAAAATAACTCTTCACAACAATATGTCAACTAAAAAGGAACCAGGATAACGAAGTTGCAAAATTATACTGATAAAATGGACCCTAATCTCTCTGTCGAATTGCGTCTAGGGACAATTGTAGCCGACATGTGTACCTTAATGCAGGATATTCAGGCTCCGTAGAAGACTCAGGTGCTTCTCGTCGATTATCTGAATTACGCAGAATTTGGGGATATGATGATAGAGGCTGTGTCTGCGGAGGTGTAAATACAGGTGCAGTCCTCTCAGATATTTGAGGAAATACGGCCCCAGCACGCTGAAACAAAGAAACAGACTATAAGAAAAACAGACTTAAAATACCACTTGCAAATAAAACTGTGGAAGCAAGTAAAAACCATTCCAATCTAACATACCAACAACTCCTGGTAAGCAGCATAATATTGTGGATATCTTGCCCTTGGCCCTCCAAAAGCTTCTTGCCAAGTATCTATTAGAATCAGGATCTTCTCTTTGACATGAAAGTCAGGCTACAAATGTTCAGGGAACATTTACTACAAAGGCATACTGACAGAACACAAACATCAGGAGACGTCTAGTAGGTAACACTCTCACCTTCTTTTTTACTATTTTTACCATATCATGGAGAACATCTTTCTCTGCTACATGCAAATGGGCAATGTCCCCACAATTCTTTATAATTGTCTCCAATAACTATAAAAACATGAAAAAAATATATATATCATGTTAATCCTCTTTAAGATGACCAGTTTAGATTGATTGATTAATGCCTAAAACCTACAGTAAAAGTGAGATAAATGTGTAGCCAACCTGAAGTTCCAGAAAATTAAATATCTTCATGCAAAGCTAAAATGAATAAAATTTTCAAATAAATCCATGTATATAGAGCTGTGCAAAATAAATGAGAGTAGAGAGAGAGGGGAACAGAATTTTCTCAAAGATATTTGATTGTCCTTGCCAAGATGTTCAAGTCAACAAACAATGTCAACGGAATAGTTAGAAGGTGCCTTTGTTTAATCAACCCAACAAACTCAAGAAAAGATTGTTAGCAGTTGGAGCACAAGAAATGCTCATCACCTTTAAAAAGCAATGGCATTTTGTCATTAAAAATTAAAATTAATAAGAACGAATGCAAATTTACTGGAGGGCACAAAAACAGAAAATATACACCAACCATGTTTAGTAGGAGACCAATTCTCGTATGTAAGACTTACTGTAAGGGCGAGAAGTTGAACTTTTGAATTCTTACTTCCAAGCCGCTTTTTTATGCCCTTAACAACATCCTTGGTTTGCCTGAAGAAACAAAGCAAATTTAATAATATATATATAAAAACTAAATAGAAACAAAAAAACCTATTCTGCACTATTTTAACTCAACCAATAATGATATACTGCTGGTCAAAACAAGCGAACATGTACAGAAAACCCAATTGAATCTTATGAATTTTCTCATTTATAGAACTGGAACTTAGAACCATCATTCAATAATCAATAATCAAATTTCCCATTTATAAATGTTGAACATCGCTCTTGTCAGGATGTTGAGGATTCCCAGCTAATGGAGTTGCAGTTTACAAATAACCAAATACAACAAATAATCTATACACTACGCTGCACCAGATATTTAAAAATGTTTTAGGCATTCCATTCCTTAGACTATGAATGTCATGTGACGTGACAGCAAAGAGCTATCTTCATTTCTCTTAATTAAGTCCACAATTTTTCCCAATCGGTAAAAGGCGCGATATATTAAAGGGCACAAAATGGGTGCCAGCCCAATTACGAAGCTAGAATTTCAACGAGATTGATACAATTGACAGAAAGTTTAAAGTTACAAGAAAGAGCCCAGTTGTTGAGGTTGAAAGCCAAATTTATTTCAATTGTTGAATTGAGCACTCTTAATTAAGTCCGCAATAAGTGGCTAGAGCGCACAATAGCATCAAAAGGCCAAATGAGTTTGCCTTCAGAAATTTATAACTAAAAGTACTAATAGACCATGGATTTCAGACATTGTCTCCTGAAGCAATCACATTCTGCACGCACCAATCCATGGAGCCCCAACAACGCCTGCTTTGGCAAAGACTTTACTAAATTAAGGCATCGAACACCCACTTAAACAAAAACACAACTAAATCACCTAATATAACCTCGATCCAGTCGCTTGCATCTGCAACAAGACTCGTATTTAACCATTCAAAATCATATACTCGTCCTTCTGTCCCATTATCGCAGCATGATATACCAAAAATGAAACCCTGTAATTCTAATGAAGCCTTCTGGACTCTTTTTGACGGGGTAATAAAAGAGAGTCAAAACCCTAATAAAAGCTTCCTCCAAACCCCTACACATGCACCAAAACCCAAAATTCAAACCAAGCACATCCAATTCCAATAGCATGCCCGCCCACCAACCAAACTGGCTCACCAACCAATAATCCGTCCATCACAGCACGCCTACCTCAAAGGAATATAAACAAAGAACAACTAAAACGATGCAGAGTCATACAAAACTCAACTGATACTAAAGAACAGAAAGATAGAACAACAAAGCTCGTGCTAGAAAGCGAGTGAAGGACGTACCCAGGATCGTGATTGATCGTATCACAGATTTCGATGTTCATGGCCCAATCGGGCCCGATCAGCATGTCACTCGTGGCACGTTCCACCAAAGAGTTCACCATCTCTCTCTCTCCCTCTCTCTCAGCGTGATCGCAGTTTTGTTTCCGCAGTCTTTTTTTTTTTTTTTTTTTTTACGTTTCTTCTTCTTCTTTTTTCCCCCCGGAGAGAGAATTTTTCTCTCCTTTTATTATTCCTTTAAGAAAAGGGAAATGCTTTGTGTGGGCCTCCGGGCACGCGTGCCGTACAGAGGTGTACTTCCTCCGATGCCGTCGCTTCGGCCGACCAGCTTTGATGGGGCGGTGGATACCGTTAGATTGGGCTGGGCCGGGGCTCTATCCCTCTCTCTCCTGAAAGAACGGCGCCGTTTTCTACTGTTCGAGTCGATTACTTTTCCCCCCTTAGTGAAAACAATCGAGGTCAAAAATCCAACCAATGAAATAAAAACGAAAATTTAGGTATTATCGGGATTTTTTTTATATAATTAGGTGATATAAGATTGCATGATTCAATATTGAGAATTATGAAAAATCTGAATTCATTACTTAACTAAATTATTAATATTGTCATAAAGGGATTTATCGACGAATCATTAATTTGATAAATTAATTTTTAAATTAATTACAATTGTAATGAGATGTTATTCAAACTTAGTTTATTTTTTATCTGTGTCAAATTTAAATGGTGATTGCTATTTTATTTTCAAGTTAGACACCAGTTGACTGTGATCTTAAATTCAAATTTTGAAATTATAGGATTTTGCTTAAAATTGAGACATATATCCTCTATACATGAACAGGAGAAGTCTCTTACGTAAAACTAGTACAAGTATCTAAAATATCTTGGAGGTGTAGTAAAGACATAAAATGCACCAAAATACTTTGAAATGTGAAATAATGACTTTCTCTCGTGCAATACTTTGAATAGGTACCCAGAGAAAGCCTGGTTATAAAAATTAAAAGGAAAAAAACCCAACCATGACCACACATGCAAGTTCCTCTGTATGTGGCTCGTCTATGATAACTTATTTAGATTTACGTAAACTAACGAAAGGCTTTTTAGGAAAATCCTTGTCCAATGATGTCACTCAAGCACCTAATTTCATACATTTTAATTATTTGCACATGATTATTAAAAAGTAAGAACAATTCTACGATTGCGCGAAATCACTAGCATCTAAAAAGTTAACAAAAAATAAAAAGAAGAGAAAACTCAATTGGTCATGACGTTGTTGAAATTTTTTTTCTCATCTTATTTTTTTGGACTAATGAAATAAATAAATAAAATGTTTCCTACCCTTACCGGACCATCAAGGCCCAACGAGGCTTGGGTCCAGGCCCATAACATTACCCTTTTTTCTTTTTCTTATTTATTTATTTTTTATTTTTTTTGCTAGGAGGCCCAGAGTAAAGCATTACTCGGTGCTAAATGGTATAGGGCAAGAAATCCAGGCCCATAATAATTTTCTCTCTCCTGCGAATTGTAAGTTGCAAGAAATTGATTTAAAAGTTTCACTTAATCTTCTTATATTTTTATTAAATTTATAATAATTATTTTTTTCTTAAAATTAATGATTTGATTATCCTAAGTACTATAAAATGATGAAATTAGGCTTTAATGCCTTTAAATATATTTTATCAAATGCTTAATTTTTTATTAAGATAAAATTATTTTAGAACATTAAAATAATTTTTTAAAACACTTTCTATGCATAAATTGTTAACTTGTATGTAAAGACTAGCTGTTGCAATCCCAATGAAAATAAATGGAGATCAAGTTATAGTTTTAAAATGTAGGGCAAAAACATCAAAATGTCCCTCGAACTTTTATGCTGTTCTCAATTTAGGTCATTCAACTTCAATTATGAGCAATTTAGTCGTTCGAACTTTTATTTTCTATTCAATTGACTTCACTTTTGAGTAGAAAGGGAGTTAGGACAAGGAAAAAATAGTTTGAGTAAAAAGAAAATAGGAAAAATAAGTTTGGGAGGGAAAATGAGGGTTATGTGGACTTATAGTCGCACAAGTGATCCTCCATGTAGGCACATATTAGGATGCAATGTCAACAATCGGTGGAGTCTCTTAACATTCATTTTCAAATGAGTAGAAAATAAAAGTTTCGAGTATCAAATTGCTCACAATTGAAGTTAAAGGATCAAATTGAAAAGCAAAGTAAAAGTTTGAAAGGTATTTTGGTGTTTATGCAAAAAAAATATAGGAGAGTTTAATGCAACTCGATCAGAACACTGGGTGGTTAAAGTACAATTTGCCCATTATTACTTAGGGAAAATTACACGTAATCCTCCCTATGGTTTGACACATTTGCAGAGAACCTTCTCGTGATTTGGAAATGAGCACATAACTCTCACGTGGTTTCAATAGGACTTGTAAAAGTTAACTTTTCCAGTCAAATCTAAGGATTTGTTATTCCATAAATTTTTTAGTGTTTAATATGATAAAAAAAGACTTTAATTTCTAAAATTATCATAAACTAATTTCTTAACTCTTATTGTAGCGGTACCCTGAATAAATAAACACTTGAATACTTCTTAAACCTTGAAAAATATATATATTTTATAGAATTTATATATTCACAATCCCAACTAGGTAGATTCACGTACAAATGTTTGTCTCTTTTTTTGTATAATAAATATATATTTTTCATGGCCTAAAGATTATAAAAATAACTAGTTTTTTTTGTGATAGTTTGGGAAATTAAAGTCTATTTTTTTTATATTAAATACTTTAAATTTTTTTATTGAAAGATCAAATAATTAGATTTAATGGAAAAGTTAACTTTTGTAAATTCATTAAAATCATACGGAGATTATTTGTTAATTTTTAATTGCAATTTCCCATTATTACTTTCACGGCCCAACCGGGATGCAACTGGTTAAACCCGTATCCGAATGGATCTCCTTCACCCGAACAGTAGCTCACTTTCTTCGCTAAACCCTAATCTCGCAGAGCTATTCCACGGTGAGGGAGGGAGAGAGGGAGAGAGAGAGAGAGAGAGAGAGAGAGAGAGAGAGCTTCAACCATGGCGGCGACTTACGAAGACGCCCAAGCCTTAAACCACCACTCTTCACAGTCTCTAGATCTGGCTTACGACCCTAACTTCGTGCCAGACTCCGTGAAGACCTTCGTGGCCCACCTCTACCGCCACATCCGCGAGAAGAACGTGTACGAGATCCACCAGATGTACGAGGGATCCTTCCAAACCCTAAGCGACCGCATGTTCAAGGACGCCCCCTGGCCCTCCGTCGATGCTGTCTCGCAGTACGTCGACAACGATCATGTCTTCTGCTTGCTGTATCGGGAGATGTGGTTTCGGCACCTGTACGCTAGGTTATCGCCCACGCTGAAGCAAAGGATCGATTCGTGGGACAATTACTGTAGCCTGTTTCAGGTGGTGCTGCACGGGGTGGTCAATATGCAGTTGCCCAACCAGTGGCTGTGGGACATGGTGGACGAGTTCGTTTACCAGTTTCAGTCGTTTTGTCAGTACCGTGCCAAGATGAAGAGCAAGACAGAGCAGGAGGTTGCTCTGCTAAAACAATTTGATCAGGTTTGGTGTTGATGCCTTTATATTTCTGTTTGAAAAAGAAAGATTTTTGGGTATTTATCATGAGATAGATTTACATGTCAATGGAAATATGTGCATTTTGTGTTGCATGTTCTGCGCAAAATGTTACCTACAAATAGCTGTATAAAGCAGTAGCTTGAAAATTTGTTCAATTATTTCATCATAGCTTTGGTAAGACATTTGATTTGAGGGTTATTGTTAGATTTCCGTTGGAATTTAAGACTTGAGACTTGAGGAATAAAAACAAAGAAAAAAATGGATGAGGGTTGTCAATGAGGTGGAGATGATTAAAAGACTATTGGTAGTTTTATGGGACATTTAGCAACAGTAGGAAGTTGTAAATTATTCTGAAATCTTTAGGTCATGAAAATTGATTTAACTTTTGTTCATTTGATGAAAATATTAAAAATATTTTGATTGTATATATTCTCGCTGGGTTAGCCTAGTGGTAGTGATGCTGCGGGCTGAAATAAGCAGCTTGCAATTGTCGGTTTTGAGTTTGAATATGTATCCCTACAAGTGTAATTAACTTGGGGCCACTCGGCTCTGGTAAAGGCTGCTTGGGCCAGGAGGCAAACAGCCAAGCTATGGTACACCTCTCCTACATAGAATAAAGGAAAAGAAAAAAGAAGCAGTTCAGCGCATTTGTTACCATGTGTATGTGGTTAGACTTCTATGTTTGCCTTCTCCGTATGGATTTTTGGTCTTCAGTGACTTCTAATGAATCACCTTTAGGATACAAATGGTGGACTTAAGGCGGAGTATTCTAGCCTGTAAAAGGTTCTGTAGCCAGTGTTTAAAATTCATGCTCTATTGAGGAAGGATTGTTCTGTTGTGATATCCCGCAAGTATTGACACGGGTTCTTGCATTCATGTAAAACTGGATCCTAAGCTGTTCTCACATTTGTTAGCTGGCGCAATCTTATTGTGGTTATGTACAAATTTCTCTTTATCTGCTGTTGAATTACAAAGAAGTTAGCATTCCGTGCATTTTCTAACAGTAAGAAATATTTACATTAGTGCTGCAAATTATTCTCTTCTAGGCCTGGAATGTGTATGGGGTTCTCAACTTTTTGCAAGCACTTGTCGAGAAGTCTGCAATTATTCAAATCCTGGAGCAGGAGAATGAAGGCCTTGAGCAGTTCACTGCCACTGATGGGTATGATTACAATGGAGGAAGTAATGTACTGAAGGTCTTAGGATATTTCAGCATGGTGGGATTGCTACGAGTTCATTGTTTATTGGGCGATTACCAGACTGGTCTTAAGTGCTTACAACCTATTGATATAAGTCAGCAAGGTGTGTTTACCAGTGTTATTGGAAGCCATATTACCACCATATATCATTATGGGTTCGCCAATCTTATGTTGAGGAGGTAATTTGATCTGCCCTTCTGCCTGTGGATCTTTATACTGCTGTCGGCATTCTTGTCATTTTTTGATGTACTATCTGCATAATGATTTTGAATTCTGGATTCATTTTTTCTATTTTTACAACATAGTGATGTTTTGCTAAAAAGTCGTGTAATCCATTATTTTTTAATTTTGGTGTTTCATAAGATTCAGTGCGGGACTCTTTAAATTTTAGTAGCATAAAGGCCATCTGCACTCTTGTGTGTGTTAATCCTAACACCCTTTCCGGCAGCTTTAACGGTAAACCAAAGATAAATTGGCAAAACTGTTGCTTTTGGTTTGGGGGTGGAATTGTGCATTTTGTCTATTGAGTCAGGCAGCAGATTTACTAGTGACTTGACCTGCATGACTTGTTTCATGAGCCTTTTTTTTTTTTTTGAGAAATTAACTTATGTATGAATTTTAGGAGTCTTAGGGAATTGTTGGGAAAAAATATTGGCATTTGCCATTGTTTAATGGTAAAAGAGTTTATTAATTTTTAAATTACTTTAGTTGTAGTGAAGCTACTTGAATGTTTTCTTGAAGGAGTCAGTGAGTATCCTTAGGTGGAGACTGTGTGGAATTCCTTTTCCTATCTGAAGTATTAGCATAAAAACCTAAAGCTGGAAGTTTTTAGAAACTCACACACTATTAAGGTAATATCGTGCCAGACCCAATAAAATGGATTATTTGCAGTTATATTCGACCATTTCTTTGAGACTTGGTAGTGGTGCTTGCTGTCTTCTTCAAGGAAAAATTGATTTGCTCTCCTTTCATAAGTGTATTGTGGCTGCTTATTTTTATCTTTAATAGAGGCATTCAAGTAATAATGAAATAATTTTCAATTCATGTGATGTTTTAGTTTTGTTGCAATAATTTGTCGCTCGCTTATATTTTCAGTTCATGTGCTTCGTTTAATGTACTTCCTTGCATTTTACAGATATGTGGAGTCAATTCGCGAATTCAACAAGATTCTCATATACATCTATAAGACTAAACAGTATCATCAGAAGTCTCCTCAGTATGAGCAGATACTAAAGAAGAATGAGCAAATGTATGCTTTACTGGCAATTTCTCTCTCTCTTTGCCCCCAGGTGAAGCTTGTTGAAGAGACTGTGAACTCTCAATTGCGAGAGAAGTATGGGGAGAAGATGTTAAGAATGCAGAGATGTGATGATGAAGCATTTGCACTTTACGATGAGCTCTTCTCATATGCTTGTCCTAAGTTCATTACCCCTTCACCTCCAGCTTTTGAGGAGCCCCTGGTAAATTACAACCAGGTATAAATTTCGTGAGCTTTTGAGACTTGGCTTTTAATCTACAACCATGTATATGCTTCTGTGAGGACTGCCTGCCTTTAACTTTTACTGGTCCAAGTGGCTAGAAGGGCTTGGTTGGGCTAGAGAAACATAGCAGCAAGAATGAAACTATGCCCCTTTGTTATTTTGATGGTAAAATATCACAGGAACATAACGTATATGTGGTTTTATCGATGAATGCTTGTCATGAGTATATAATATAGCTCATGTGAATGTATGTAGGAGTGGGTCAGACAATGCAAAACAAATTGCACTCCCATATGCATAGGTGCCAATGGCACATCAACCATGGTTTTTGTATTTTGCACATGCAGTCTGCATCTAGCTTTTTGTTTATTTCATTCACTGCTTCCCCTCCCCCCCCTCCCCCCCCCCCCCCCCCCCCTCCTCCTCCCTGTCCCCCCCTCCCCTCTCCTCTGTGCTTTGCTTTTAGCTCAAACTTGACATTTCTCTTGGCCAGGCTACTTACTACATAAATCATCCACTCTTTTTTTGTATTAACCATTTAGGTGCTTGTTATCTAGTTCTAGCTCTTTTAATCTATCTCATTTATTGATGATTTTTGATTTGTGAAACGGTATTTACCTCTTACAGGATGCCTATAGACTCCAGCTGAAGCTATTCCTCTATGAAGTGAAGCAACAACAATTATTATGTGGTGTCCGAGCCTTCTTAAAAGTTTATTCAACTATTTCACTTGGGAAGCTTTCTAGCTATATGGAAGTGGATGAATCTACTCTGAGGTTTGGTGTTACTAGGTTCCCCTTTTGCTGTCTCTTTTTCATACTTCTTTTTATCATTGGTAATGGCATATTAAGTCATATTTCTTGCATTACAGGACAATTCTGATGACATACAAGCACAAAACGCATGCTGTTGACACTGGTGGAAAGATCACCTCCAATGCTGATATTGACTTCTACATTGATGATGTATGTCTATAAACTCTGTTTATCTGCTTTTGCGTTCATGATGAACTTGGTGTTTGTAACGTTCATGAATTTCATATTGGACAGTCCAGATGGATCATACTTTGATTTGTGTAATCACTAGTTGTCTAGTCTAGTGGTACCATCATGCTTATTGGCACGGCCAAGGGTTCAATTTGCACTAGTTGCTAGACTGGGCGTGTGTTCACCAATCTAGAAAATATTTTGATTTACGTAATAAGGGGCACCTCCTTATAGAATCCTTTGAGAATTGAGATCTTAACCTAGAATCTTTTGCTGGCCCTAATTTTGGGGAAAGCAGGTTTTTTGGTAATACTCATGCTTTTTATGGTATGTTGTGTGCCTATGTACATATAAATGTACATGCATGTAGACACGTGCATAAGAGTTGTCCTTCATATATTATTCAAATCGCGAAAACTATTAGTTCAACTGCTGTTGCTATGGCAGGATATGGTTCATGTTGTTGAAGTGAAGCCAACTAAGCGATATGGGGATTATTTCTTGCGTCAGATTGTCAAGGTATGCCCCCATCCAATTATTATGACTGTAGCAAATGGGTATCGGTGCTTCTCTTTTTGAAAAGTGTCTTTAGATAACTCATCTCGTTTTTTTTTTTTGTTTTTTTTTTTAAATTTTATTTTTAATTACAGCTTGAAGCAGTGATAAATGATATGGACAGGATAAAGCTGGACTGAGTTGCCTCGCTGTTTCAGCACTAACCTTGCTATCTCCTTCCTCTCCCTTTTCGTCATCGAGCAGAGTTTTATTTAGTATTTATGCCATTTTTGTTGCTTTCTTGAGTTAGTGAAATGTATTGGCTAAGAGATCCAATTTGCACAATATCCAAGAGGTTGTAATTGCGAAAATCTTTACGTTAATGAAATCGAGAAGTGTTTGATCCTACCATTATTAATTTATGGTAGCAAAGTTTTCCAAAAAGAGACCCTTTTTTAGTGTGCGTGCCTTGTTTATGAAGGTGCCCTGTTTGTACAGATGGTAAAATCGACACAGCATGAAACCTGTTGCAGTGTTACCAGTGATTCAAAATCACTATCGATGTACAGAATGCAATCATGTAATGGTGGCCAGACCCATTTAGAAGCTCTTCGTGCGGTTGCTTACTGGTTTTGTGTTCCTGAGCCCATTTCGAAGGGAACACTGAATTTATGGTAGGGTTGTGGATTGAAAAGGGCCCGTCCTTGTCGTTATTTCCTTGGGGAACGCTGAAATTGTGGTAGGGTTGAGGGTTAGTAAGTGTCTCCCCTTGCTTGTCACTGTTATTTCCTCCTTTCCTCCATGTGAAGTGGTTTTCCATTGAAATTCAATGCTTCATCCAGCCACCATTCTTACCAACCATTCCTGAACTTTTCCCGATGATCTATGCCTGCTCCACTTGCCGTTCATGGAGCTCTGTATTTTTTATGAAATAGTTCCATACCTGTTAAATCCCAATCAAGTCCCATAAAAGCTTATATGACAGCATGTGGGTGGAGGGTGCTAAAGTAGTTATTTGAACATTTCAGTGAAATGTTCGGAAATTGGTTGATATTTAGTAGGACCTAAGAATGAAAGCAATTGAAACTCATCAGATCCACACCTGATAAGGTTAAGTTTCCCTTCTGAATAAAGACACACGACGATATGCAGTTACCTAGGTGGTGCACTTTACTTAAATGTGAAAAAAGAAAGAAACGGACAAGTCTTGAAAGTTAGGTCACACCCACCCAAAAACCCACCCAATCAAATTCACCAAGTTTGCAGCGTCCCACTTTTGTGGGGGGTAAGTATGAGCCCCAAAAGAAACCATCAAATGTAATGCTTTCTTTGATTCAAATGGTCAGAGAGTTTGGGGAGGTACGTAAGCTGTGTTTCATTGAAACTTTCACTACACAGGAGAGTTGTCTGAGGCTTGACAATGGCACAGAGCTGCTTGCATAGTTCCCTCAGGATTGTCAATTTGGTGGTGAATGTGCTTGGCATTGTGATGATCATATACTCCCTCTGGCTGCTGAAAAAGTGGAGCCTTGGGGTTGCTGACCTGCCCTCCAGATTATGTTTTCCTCATCCATGGTAAACACGCTCGCATGCACACACACACACACACAAACACACACACCACTTCTCTTACTTGATTTGATTTTGCTTCATTTGTTTGTTTATTTTTTGATCCGGGTCTGTTTTTCTTTCTGCTGAATATATTGCTTCTCCAAAGAGCATTTGGTCAAGAGCAATGCTATATATATTCCCATTAAATCCCAACTAAATCTCGAAAACCTTTCGTTTCAGCATAAGAATAGGGGGTAATCAACTAATTTCATCCAAATGTTTAACAATTCATTGCCCTTCATTCATGTGCTGCCCCACCTTTGCTTTTTCGGGATTTTGGTTGGATTTGGTAGGGATGAATGGAATTGTGAACAGTGGGCCTTTATGGCCTGAGATCATGCGGATCAAAAAAATTTAGAAACTAACCTGCAGCTTTTATCGAACAGGTTCATCTACACATGTTTAGCTGTGGGAATGGTTGTTTGTTTGAGTGCACTCTCTGGCCATATGATTGTTAATTGTACCAGCAATTCTACCCTTTGCCTAGTATCCTTCATCATATCAACAGAATTCATTGAAGAGGGCAGTAGTTTTTGTAGAACTAAATTTTAAAAACCTTTACTGCATTAGCTAATTGTTTTATGTTTTTTTAAAAAATATAATTGCCATGTTACTTGCCAATAACCCTTGACCATTTTGTAAGTATATAGTCACAGCTTGCTCACTTCTTCTTGTGCAAATTGGCGTGATCGTTGCAACATTCTTCAAGATGGACTGGGCATCGGTATGTTTCCTCAAGCCTGCTAAAGTTGTATAGTGTCATCATTAGTATCATGAAAAGCTAAAAAACTTCATCAAATTGTCAGTTAGTTCCATTGGTACCAAACTTTACTTTCGTGGGCTGGTTATAGAATCTCAGATTTCATCAGATAGTGCCATAATTATCATCCAGCGATAGCTGAATTTTGATGTACACTAGATTTATTTTATTTTGAGTAGTGAAAAGAGTTTTGATGTACGTTATATTAAACCCATCAACTAATAGATCCTATAACGATTGTCATGTCCTAAATGCTGCCATTGTAAGTCATTGTTGCACAAAATTTTGTTTCTGAGGCTGCCATTTTCGATTCGTTTTGTGACGAGCATTCCTTTCTTGATCTTCTCTTGTCAAAGCGAATGTCTAAGCATATCGACGAGCACCACAAGACGTTCCAGAGTTTCTTTGTCTTCCAATTAAAGATGTGTCAATGGGGTCTACTCATGATTGTCCTAGCACAGGTAATCCTCCTCCTTTCAGCATATATTTGGTGCAGTTGAATTAAAAAAAGAACAACTTCAATCGAACTTTTAGAAGTTCAAGGAAGAAGGATTTCAATCTTCTTTCTTCCATTTTCTTAAAGAAAGATATGAGAATTTTCCTATGCGATGATGATTACGGAATGGAGTCAATAATCTTCTTTGCATTTTATCCATTTTCATTCCAAAGGATGCACTGTGACATGGGAAATAAGACAATTATTAATCCTAGTCATCAAAATGAGGGTTTCTCACCTTGCCATTGGGTCAACCTTTGTGTCACGTTGGGTTCATAGTAATATCTAGTTCCATTTCACCATATTCACGCAGAATGACTATTAAGAATACCTATTCTACCCATGGTTCATGAAAACAATTATTCTTTACCTTCACTCATGGTCTTTGGAAATAGCTGTTCCTTACATATTCTATTCCTATAGAACCAAACACGCCATTGGGGTTTTCCCTATAAAAGTATGCTGATTTGAGCATGCTAGCCATTTTTGCCCCTCATTTTTTCTAGAAGCTGAACTGAAAATCTGTTTGTACCAATTCTTTCAGGTCAATGTTGTTGTGTTGGCTATTATCCTTTGGGCTACAGGCGCTGAGCTGGGGTCAGACCCCAACCATTCAGATCCATACACTCTTAGACAATCCTTTTTGGTGGTGCCGGAATTGCCCTTGCCGATCGATCTGAGCCAAAGCAATAGGATATTTGAAGTTTCGCATTGCAGGAGAGGGAGCAGGGGCTTTCTGTCATACATTAATAGAGTGGTTAGAATGCAAATCCTAAGAAGAACTACTTAATTTCCACCCAAAGTTTCGTAGGGCCAGTTTGAAGAGAGCTTATTTTTTCGGGTCCTCCGTTGGAGTTTTGTGCAAAAATGTGGCTTACAACAGATTTTGAGAAAAGCCCTCTTGAGCTCCCCAAGAAGGTATGTTGTATGTGAAAAAGCTGAAAAATAGCTTTCAGGAGAGTTTTTTTTTGACATTTTCAGAGTCTCTGGAGCTTAAAGCTCACCAAAACTGGGCGTTAAAGGACATTTTGAATGGGAGAAATGAGGATGAGAATGAGAACGAGATCATTTGATTCTCATTTAATCATTTATATATTACCCTATGTATTTTCGTTCCTGTTATTCAAACTGAATAAACAATGGCTCTCCAAGTCAATTCTTTTGCATGCTTGCTTGTAAAACTGATATTTCCTTGTGGTACCGCTAGCTGAAGTTAATTACCTTTGTCTATGGCTCTGGTAACTCTGTTGTGAATTTATTATGTCTTCAAGCCCTCTCTAACTAGCCACCAGAGACAACTTAAGGAGCTTCTATCACAAAAAATAACTCTTTTTTAAGAAGATCCAAGGTAATATTTAGTACGACAGAATGAGATTGGATTTAATTAAATGAATTTTTAAGGGCAAATATGGGAGGTTTCTTTCTCAATTAGGTATCACTCAGGATAAATCCCTTTATCAATCTTTTTCATTAAGGTCCATTTATTTAAGATACTGTTTTAGAAAGTCCATGGTTGCTTTGCAAATAAGCCAGGCTAACCCCAGGTTTGACTCACCAAAGGAAACACACAAGCAGAATTTAGTCAGTCTGAAAATTATTGTCACGTCTTGGGCCTACCCCAATGAAGTTGACAACAATTAAGACTTCTGGCTCTCTCCTGGCCAATCTTCTTTGGATTGGGGATATCAATTCTCTTCCTCTCTCTTTTTCCAGAACCATAAAAAGAAAGGGAATAACACTAGAGTGTATCTTTTCCTTTATTATTTTTTGAAAAAATATGTCATTTCATCATGTTATTTTATCAAGTACGGCAAAGCGTATGATTCACTGAAAGTGAACAAGCATGAAAAAAAATAATATTAATTTTTATATATAAGTTTATTATGATAATGTCATTTTCGTGAGTACTGTTCACTAAATCATCGTGTGTAAAACACATTTATTGAATGGGGAATTAAAGATAATTAGTTTTCATGACTGCGGGTTCATAATCGTACGGGCCCATGAGATGACCCAATGACAAGGCCCAAATCACTCTTTTGGGCTTCTTATCCGGCCTCCGTGCTCCGCCGCCGCACACCCAGCTGAACCGGTCGAATTCCGCCACGTGTCCTCTATCTGGATCGACGTGCCGCGTTCCGGCTTGGCGAGTCCGCGTGTCCCCCTCGCCGAGATGCTACCCTACCCTAGCGGTGACGTTACCTACCGCTGAGGAACATTTAAATCTTATCGCCACGTCATTCCCGTGACGGTTCTCCTCGTCTACGTCACAGCAAAACATTATGCGGGTTCCGACTTACCGCTCTTTTTTAATAACGGTGGGCTCGTCAAGCGGACATGGTTTTAAATCAAAAGGGCGAGGAGGCGTAATTTAAGCGAGGGAACACCGTGAGGAGGCTAAAATGCACCCTGAGTCGGCTGCGTACCGGAGGTTAAGTACTCTGGCGAGACAGCTCGAGGGGAACACTTCATCTTCATCGGCCATGGAATCTCAAAATCCTAACCCCACGATCTCACCCTCTGTGACCTTCGGCTCCCATGGCGACTCCGTGTTCGCTCACCTCGATCGCGCTCCGGAAGATCCCATTCTCGGAGTACTCTCTCTCTCTCTCTCTCTCTCGATTGATTGAATGATCTGATTCCGAGATGGAAACTTACTTTATACGATCTTGATAGGCTCTTACTCTTGATCCGTTCTTGTTATGCCTCTCTTTATATATTTGAATTGATTTGGTGTACGATGAACTTAGATTTCGCTGCTACTCTTCCTCCCTCACAAACAGGCACACTGTATGGCTGTGTTTATGAGTGTAGATGATTTTTACGGTTTGCAGTGGTCTATACTTCTTGCGAGTTTCTATTGGGGTGTTGTTCTTGGTACTTTGGTGGATCAGTTTCACGAATGTTTTTATGATTGTGTGATGTTGGTCTTCTATTTTTGATTCATCGCTTCTTATGGTTCGTGATTGTAATTTCGAAGGGATGTCGTGCTTCATCTTCTCATAAATTGCTGGATCGTGCCACCATGGTTTATTAGATTGGAAGTTGACCTGAATGAAAGCATTCATGAATGAGTAAAAAGTGATCGATGATGAATTTTCTTAGTTTTTAATAATCAGTTGGTTAAAACTATTATCCTTTCCGTGATTGGTTGATAGTTATTGGGCTAGCCAATCTGTGCGTTTTTCCTGCATATAGAGACTACGTTTGATCCGCCTTAGCAAAGGTGCATCATGCACAACTTGATGATTGTTTCAAAGGAAAAAATAACATTGTTCGCATACTGATATTTAGTGTAACCATAAACCCTCTAAACTCTTGCCTTGTGAGCTTCAATATTTTTTTTCCTTAACTATATATTCTATCCTGTTGACGTCCGGACCTTGTTTTTGTTCATTTATGAATTTCTGTTGTTTTGTTTTGATGATTAGGTGACTGTTGCATACAATAAAGATCAAAGTCCGGTGAAGCTGAACTTGGGTGTTGGTGCTTACAGAACAGAGGTGAATCTTTTTCACTGTTTGCATTTGTTTTCCTTTGTATATTTATACATTGTATGCCTGTTATTACAGAGGATAAAGTTTACATATTGTTCTTATTCATGGCATAACAGGAAGGGAAACCTCTTGTACTGAATGTAGTGAGGCGAGCCGAGCAGCAGCTTGTTAATGACGTGTAAGCTCACACTGTTTTTATTGCACTTATAATTTTCCACGAAGAATGAATGAACTTGAGGTTGCTTGCTTTCCAGATCCCGCGTCAAAGAGTATCTTCCTATCACAGGGCTAGCTGAATTCAACAAATTGAGTGCTAAGCTCATGTTTGGGGTTGACAGGTACAGATAGCCTCTATTTCTCATGATATGTTGGATTTCAGTACTTTCTTGATGACTGGTAATGCATCTATCAAGTTCCAATAGCCTTTGCACAGTGTATATGAGGCTTTCTAATCTCTATTTTAATGTATCATAGAAGTATAAGGTGTTTCTGTTGCTAGTTCTTGACACCTTATCCCATGAATTTATTTTTTAATGAAAGTACATCATATCAAGTTCCAGTAGTCGATGGGCTGTGTAAATAAGGCTACTATTTGTTCTAATCTGTCAGAGAAGTATCAACTGATATTGATAAAATAAGCTACACTTCTTGTTGACAAATTATTTGCAATATGTTAAAATTTCATCAAACCATACTTCTGATCCATAATCTGCCAGAAAATGAGTATCATCAAGTGTCACTGTTAAGAGTGATGGAGTCTGCTAAGCTTCGTGGCCACTGTAAATTTAATATAAGCATCTTAGTCACGGACCAGCACTTGTAATGAACACGTATCGTTTAACCAGTAAAAGTCATCCAGTTATGCTATGGATGTTCTCTCAAAAGGATCATCTTACCAGTTTTTTTGATGCATTTTAACTTCAACAACATGTACTTTTGAGGTTGTCTTTACTTGTATCGCACTTTGGTTGCTTGAAACAGCCCTGCCATTCAAGAGAATAGAGTTACTACTGTCCAAGGGTTGTCTGGTACTGGTTCACTGAGGGTTGGAGCTGAGTTTTTGGCCAAACACTATTACCAAGTAGAGTATTTTTTTTCCCCCTTTTTACAGTTTCTTTGGCACTTAAAATGTTTATTTTGATCTGCCATAAAAAAATGTTTATTTTGTGAAATTATAATAATTTTGTCAATTCTCCAGAAAATAATCTACATTCCCCAGCCAACGTGGGGAAACCATCCAAAGATTTTCACTTTAGCAGGGTTATCTGTGAAGACTTATCGTTACTATGATCCAGCAACACGTGGTTTGCACTTCCAAGGTTCGGAAATACCTGGTCATGTATAATCTTATCTCTGTTTTGAGGTTATTTGGCACAATGAATCTTCAAAGGATCTATTGACTACAGTTAATATTATCCTTTGTTTTTATTTAGAAAATGGTTAAACGATATTAGTTTAAGTCTTGTAATCTGCTTGCACCTCCAATCTGAATTGCTTTTTTCTTAGTTGGTCTCCATAATTTTATTTATTGCTTTCTTTCCGATTTATGTTAATAGCCAAGATGTTGGCAACATACCCTGTCCGAGTATTTGTTGATTGTCAACTTTTCTGTGCTGTAATTATCTTTGAAACAGGCTTGCTAGAAGACCTTGGTTCAGCTCCGGCCGGCGCAATTGTGCTTCTTCATGCTTGTGCTCATAATCCCACAGGAGTTGATCCCACCCTCCAGCAGTGGGAGCAGATTAGGCAGTTGATGAGATCAAAAAGTTTGTTGCCTTTCTTTGACAGTGCCTATCAGGTAGGTCGCGGCGAATGCACTCAAAGTAATCGTCTATCTGCTTTTGTGCAAAATGTTGCCATGGGAACATTTAATTATTTTTCAAGGACTGGTTCATCCTTGTTGTAGAACTGACAATTTTTTGGCATTATAGGGTTTTGCAAGTGGAAGTCTGGATGCAGATGCACGGTCTGTTCGCATGTTTGTTGCAGATGGTGGTGAATGCCTTGCAGCTCAAAGTTATGCAAAGAATATGGGCCTTTATGGTGAACGTGTTGGTGCTTTCAGCATTGTGAGACACTGAAAACCACCTTTGGTTTAACTTCTCAATGTCTATTATAATTCTTCGAAAAATAATCCTCTAGGTTATTTCTGCTTGTGTTTTTGTTATATAGGTTTGTAGGTCAGCTGACGTGGCAAGCAGGGTTGAGAGCCAGCTGAAACTTGTCATCAGGCCCATGTATTCAAATCCACCCATTCATGGTGCATCAATTGTGGCCACTATCCTCAAAGACAGGTGCTAGGCATGCTGAATTGGTTTTAGTTTCTGATGCAAACAATGAACTAGCCAAGAGTGATAAATTTAATAGTGTTTGGTTTGGTGAGGATGTTCTTTGTGGGTGGGAGCTGAGAGATATTGTCAAAATTAAATGCCTTGATTTTTGTGTATATATTTTCATTTACTTACATACTAGGAAGCATAGGCACATCAAAATGTGTCTTTCCCTCACCATGTGTATCAGTTCCAGATACACTCTCTGAACCCTCACAAAACAGGGAGCTTTGTGCACCATGCTCTGTCCTATAGATGGCGCGCCTTGACGCAACCAGCAAGTTTGGTTGCCCCTGTTTCACCAGGTTTTGAGTTGTAGAAAGTCTTTTTTGTGAAAATTCTGAGGGTATGGCTGCCTATGATAGATGACCTTCCCTCAATTTTCCTCCCCAACACATTCAAAGCGGAGAGTCTTGCGCACAGAGTCTACCCTTGTTCTGCTTGGATAATTTGAGGAGGATACTTTGTAAGTACGTTGGTGTATAAATGAACCCCTCACAACCATCTGTGTTGTGTTCCACTCAACTCCAATTTGTGCAATTGGTGGATCGAAAACCAAAATCATGATCGACATTAATTGGAGGGAGAGAGATTAGTTGTGACGAGTTCAAGGAATGTTGTTGAAACAGGTAGAACAAGGCATGGATGCTGATTTCTTCGTAAAAGTACAGGGATACAGAGAGAGACGAAAAAAATCAGGGGATAAAAAATAAAAGCTTTAAAATGACGGACACATTTCCATATTTGCCTGGAAGCCTCATATAGCAGAGATGCAGCTATCTGCCACTTTCTTGAAGGTTTTAGTTCCGTAAAAAAATTTCCTGTTCATAGTTTTCATATAAATTATTATTTACTTTAATAGTGTTAACAGATCTTAAAAGTATTTGTTAAAATAGTAAATTTAGAATTTTACACTGCAGTCTTAGCCTGATTTTTAAGAAATTTCTCATCCTCGTGGTCCACTGGATACCTACACCTATTTCTGTGCTTATTAGGTAAAAGATGTTTAATACCTCTCAGTAAAAGAAGGAAAAAGAGTTATCTTATTTTTTTCATTCATCCATTTATTTTGGCTAAAGATTACTAGTACCTCTGCGCTTTTTACTTGCAGGAACTTGTACAATGAATGGACCATAGAGTTGAAGGGAATGGCTGACCGTATTATCAGCATGCGTCAGGAACTCTTTGATGCTTTACGTGCTAAAGGTAAGCTAAGTTGGAGTCCTTGTACATTTGGCAGTTCGCTTGTGGAAACGCACGCAATATTAGGTTCATGTAGGCTCTCTCCCCATGGTGAATTTTACTAGTGTATAGACAGTTAGTGGTATCCTAAGGTGCCTATTATTTGATGTTTTTACTTAGATGCAGTTAGACAACTCAGGATCCAAACGTTAGATCCTTTTTTAGCTGCTCATTGTTAAATGGTCATTGACCCATGGCTATATTCTTCGACGGTAAATCTGTTTCTATCTGGTCCTCATGTTTCTGGTGATATTTAGAGCATGTTGTACAGATTTGCTTAGTGATCAACCCTGGGTTAATTGCTTCTCTTTTGTTTCTCCTCTGCTCCGTGTTTTACTTCATCCATACTCTAATAAATTCTCTTTCTTGTGTATATATCATATAGGCTAAGGCATGCATTCAAAATTTTCCCCACTTGGCAGGCACACCGGGTGATTGGAGTCACATAATAAAGCAAATTGGAATGTTTACTTTCACGGGACTGAACCCGGAGCAAGTTGCCTTTATGACTAAGGAGTACCACATCTACATGACATCTGACGGGTAATTTGATGTATTCCTCGGCTTGTTTTTCGCTCAATTGTTAGAAAATTATATTTTGCTTGTTGCAAAAATATAGAATTGAAAATTTTGAAAATGAAATAGAGAAACCCAGCAGCTCTAGCTTGACAATGCATTTTTGATACCAGTCAGCCAATTCCATTGGGGTGGACCAAACCTTGTTTTTGAGGGGGCTGAGACTCTTTATTCATATATTTATGCACTCCATGGCACAGGAAAATCTGATTTGGGTTTAAATTTGTAATTGAATTGTTCTTCCCTGCTATGTATGGATACGAGTACCGAGACTTAATATTTTTTGAATGGTGGAAAATCTTGAGTTATAGTTTTTTGTTATGCGTTCAAATGATGGCGTGTGGCATATGCTTTGAGATGGTTTGAGAAACATTATTCTAATTCTGGGCTGATTCGGCGTTAAATATTCTACTTACGGTACGATCCTTTCGTTTTGCAGGAGGATTAGCATGGCAGGTTTGAGTTCTAGAACAGTCCCCCATCTCGCCGATGCAATACATGCGGCTGTTGTGCGTGCCGCCTAAAGCTCTTGTCGTGCGAGGAGTTACTCCGCAATTGGTCTCTCATATTATACCGATTTGAATAGTTGTCATAATAATTGTCGCCTCAACATAATGAGGGTAAAAATACACTACATTTTATGAGCAAGAGTTGAAATGCTGAATGGAATTTGGGGAATTTTGTACCAGACTTCTATCACGCCCATGAGTTTACTAATGGGTTTCATTTCTGAATTATAGAATTTTTATTGTCTGAGGACCATGAAATTTCATTTCCTATTTTGATATTTAACGTGTGATTTATACGTATGAACATTTTTCTACTGCTTTTTTTTCTTTTATTTTCCTTTTGTTTATCCATTTTCTTTCTGCAGAGTCATTCTGTAAACAGCCCATAGCTTGTTGCGTTTCTCCTTATCGGAAGCTTCGAGTACTGTTGTTTTACTTTGTATCCCCATTTAGTTTAAAACTTTCGGCTTTAGAAGTTTGCCCTCGGTGGGCTCCCAAGCGGTGTCGGTGCTTTAGATTCTTTTATTATTATATTTTTTTGACACGGGTGCCTGAGAAACTTTGAATATTCAAGCTCAAACCTGGAATTCCATTTGAGCCAACGGTCATCGGTGCTAATCTACCATTATTTGTCTTCAATTTTTGGTCCAAAATTAATGTCTCCATGTTTACATTGTTCAACTTCGGAGAAAGTTATTTATGGATGTAAAATATCTAAATTTAAAAAAGTTATAAATTTATAAATTTAAATAATTATATGTATTTATTTTTTATTTTTTTAAAAAATATAATACATAATTAAAATTATCTAATTTTACATATTCATAGTTTTATAAATTAAAAGAACCTATTTTCCTTTTCAATAGTTTAGTTCAAGCAATTACGTGCGCTTATACCTCTTAGAGAGTCATAAGATAGGGTATGTTTTTTTTTCCTGAAAGGGGAGCAAATTATGTAGTCGAAATAAAATAAATTTATTGGCAATTTGAGAACAGAAAGACGTCTTTTGGTAATCACAGCCGTCGAAGAAACAAATGTTCTTTTGCGCAATTCGATGGAACTGCATGTATATTACGTGCATGAGCAATGATATGATCTCAAGTGGGAAATGCCAAACTCTTTGGGAATATAGCTATGAGATTATGAGAATTAAGTAAGGTGGCCATGAATCTTCATCAAGTCTGCCATATCTGAGATCTTCCGCAGCACAGCAAGAAATGGGTTCTTCCAATTTCCTGAGCTCTCATTGATGATCGCATGGACTTACAATACTCATAAGGTCTCGAAGGTGGCAACGTTGTTGCAATCCGAGAAAATCTCAGAGGCGTACTATAACCACAGCTGATAGAGTTAAAAGAGATTTCAGGCATAATATTGAACAAATGAGAAAATAAATCCCTCCAATAGATTCCAATGAGCTCGTCTTGATTCATTTCTTTTGCCAATGAGCGAGCGGCAACGATTCGCGAAGCTCTTGACGAGTTGTTCGAGGAGCTCGCTGCTTGATCAAGGGCGGAAGATCCATGCAGCTATATCGAAAATGGGATTTGGTTTTGATCTGATTTTGAACAATGACCTTATCTACATGTATGGGAAATGCAGTCGAGTGAACCTTGCTCGTGCTGTGTTCGATAGAATGCTTGAAAGAAATGTCGTCTCTTGGACGGCTCTCATGTGTGGCTACTTACAGCAAGATGATGCAATGGCTTCACTGCATCTTTTTAGTCGAATGGGGCATTCCGGCGTTATACCCAACGAGTATACATTCTCGACCAACTTTAAAGCAAGTGGGATTCTGGGAAATCCTCAGAATGGGATGCAAATTCACGCTATGTGCACCAAAACAGGTTTTGAATGGGCTTCTGTTGTGTGCAACTCAATACTCGACATGTACTCAAAATGTGGGAGACTCGATGATGCGAACAAGGTGTTCGATATAATGCCGGAGAGGAATCTCGTGAGTTGGAATGCAATTATAGCTGCATACTCCAATCAAGGAAGCAACAGGGATTCTCTACTTCTATTCCAGGATATGCAAGCAGTAGGGAAAATCCCAGATGAATTCACTTTTACAAGCACCTTAAAGGCTTGCAGTGGCCTTGGGGCCATCAGCGAGGGGGCCCAAATTCATTCTTTTCTAATCACTAGTGGATTCCCATATTCAATTCGGCCGATTGTCGTAGGTGCCCTAGTTGATTTCTATGTGAAATGCAGGAACTTATCTGTGGCCCGTCAAGTCTTCAATCAAATTACACGGAAAAATGTGATATCCTGGTCCTCCCTAATCCTAGGTTACGCTCAAGAGGGAAACCTACCTGAAGCCCTGGATTTGTTCGGGCAACTAAGGGAAAGTAATCTTGGAGTAGATGGGTTCATTCTCTCAAGCATGGCGGGTGTCTTTGCTGATTTTGCTCTTTTAGAGCAAGGCAAGCAAATTCATTCTTATACCATTAAAGTTCCATCGGGTTTAGAAACATCAGTAGCCAATTCGATTGTCGATATGTATCTCAAATGCGGATTACCTGAGGAAGCAGAGAAATGCTTTAGCTTAATGCCTACACGTAATGTGATTTCGTGGACAGTTATGATCACTGGGTATGGAAAGTATGGTCTTGGCAAAGAAGCGATTCGTCTTTTTAGTGAAATGGAGTCAGGGAATATTGCACCAGACGAGGTGACATACTTGGCACTGCTCTCAGCTTGTAGCCACTCTGGCCTAATTAAAGAAAGTCAAGATTACTTCTCAAGATTGTGTGAGGACCATCGGATCAAACCTAGAATAGAGCATTATGCTTGCATGGTGGATCTCCTCGGCCGTGCCGGGTGTTTATGTGATGCAAAGAATATGGTTGAGCAGATGCCGTTTGAACCGAATGTGGGGATATGGCAGACTTTGCTCAGCGCTTGTAGAGTACATGGAGAGGTGGAAATTGGGAGAGAAGTGGGGGAGATACTTCTGAAAATGGATAGTAATAATCCAGTTAACTATGTAATGATGTCAAATATGTATGCTGAGGCTGGACGCTGGAAAGAATGTGAGAGTTTGAGGAAGGTCGTGAAGAATAAGGGTTTACAGAAAGAGGCGGGGCGTAGTTGGGTTGAGATCAACAAAGAGGTACACTTCTTCTATGGTGGAGATGAGACACACCCACTCACGCAGAGAATCCATGAAGTATTGAAGGAGATGGAGAAGCGGATGAAAGAAGAGATTGGTTATGCAAATGGGGTGAAGTTTGCGCTTCATGATGTGGAAGAAGAATCGAAGGAGGAGAGTTTGCGAATTCACAGTGAGAGGTTGGCGATCGGATTGGCCTTGGTGTGTGGTGGACTGGAGAATGGAGAAAAGGTTATTCGGATATTTAAGAACTTAAGGGTTTGTGGGGATTGTCACGAGTTCATCAAGGGTTTGTCCAAAATTGTAAGGAAGGTGTTTTTGGTGAGGGATGCTAACAGGTTTCACAAGTTCGAAAATGGGTTGTGCTCTTGTGGAGATTATTGGTGATAGATAGAACTGCTCTGACCTGTAAGTTTCTTTTAAAATGAATGTATACCCTGCAAAGGTTTTGAAGTTCTCTGATTTGGTCTCTTAGGTTGGATATTTAAGATGCTAGGGGCAAATATATATCCTCCCTGGTTGCATTACATTCACAGATTCAACTGGGCTCTGTCCTTTTGCAGATGTTTAATAGGTTAATCTTTATCTCAAAATATACAGAAGATGTTTTGTTCTCATGTGGAAGTGTTCTGTTCGCCCATTTCTATCCTATTCCAGAATACAAGATCTCCAGGTCAGTTCAACCAAGAGCAGATATAATCAGACTTGTAAGATTCCAAACATTGAGGATTTGGGTCCTCTCAATTGATGTGAGAAACAAACCATCCATTTCACTTTCGGATGAATGCCACGCATTTCAAATGCAATCCTAGCCATTCATAAAAAGAAAGTGAAATCATATTCAGAACACGTGACATTCATATAAAAAGGTGAAATGAACTGTCCATTTCACGCAACGAATGGAGATAATTCATATCCCTTCGTGTCCAATTTTTTAAACAGCCATTCATGTCAGCGTAGACTATCCCCTGCATGCTTTTATCCACATCCAAAATGGGAAGTCAACAGCGAAAAAGGGTTCTCGAATGAGGAAGGTATTTGCTTCGGGTAACAATAGAAAAACTTACATGATATATCAACACCGCACCATTCGTGCCACAGCACCAAAAAAAACTCCACAAAAAAAAAAAAAAAAAAAGATAAACCAAGTAATATTACCTTAAGCTAAAATGTACCGATGCGTGCAAAAGGTCAACATTTCTGCATGAGCCTAATGCTCATCTTTCTGTGGATGTCAGATGACCTTAACTTAATCCAGGCATTTACTCTACAAATTGCTATTTGTTTTCATCATCTCTATATTTAATTCGTGTACTAGAACACAACTTTCCTCTAATTATGAGTGAGCTAAAGTTTTGGATGGTATGAGTTCTTTTTTATCTTTCCCTTGGAATATGAGATGTGTGACCGTTCCAATTGGAAATTGGTATTGGCATTCTATTTCAAGTCGAGCAACACTACATGTACATCGTTTACATAATTTTCACACCGAAAAGTTCATGTAGCAGAATATGTATAGTGATTTTGAGTGGTATTTTAGTCAAATAATAATATAAAATCATACATATTCTACCACGTGATCACTTTCAATGTAAATATTATGTAAAAAATGTACATATAATATTGCTCTTTGAGGTCTCTCTTATTTTTATTGGCCCATTAAGGGAAGGTTTACGAAATTCAATGAATAAAAAATTGCCTTAAGATGCTATATTTATACGAGAAAAGAGAGAATTTGACCATCCATCCGGCCCATGACAAAAGCCCAGAAGTAAGCTGATACACGGCCCAGCCTAAGATGTGGACGCATTGATCCGGTCCACCCTCTAATGTGCGCCGCATCTCCCACGGTCCCAACGTACGCTCGAAACACTTCACAAACCCTAACCCACTTTCACTATAAATACTTCGAACCCCGCATATCTAAGGGCTTTCTCCGATCTGCAGCTAGGGTTTCTGTTACCACGCACAGAAAATGGTTTCTCTCTCTCTCTCTCTCACTCGCTCTCTCTTTTATACTTTCTCTTTATTTGAAATCTGAGCCGCATCTGTCATTGGAAACGCAGGGGAAGGGAACAGGGAGCTTCGGGAAGAGGAGGAACAAGACCCACACGCTCTGTGTGCGGTGCGGTCGCCGCAGCTTCCATCTCCAGAAGAGCCGATGCGCCGCCTGTGGCTTCCCTGCGGCCCGTGTCAGAAAATGTAATATCTTTCTCTCTCCCTCTTATTCAATGGATGCATAATTTTATGTTTTTTTTTATTTTTTTAATTTTATTTTTTACTTCTATGCATCGGTTTTATATGCCTGCATCAAGAGATCTACTTGTTGGGTTCGCCTCTGAGCTTCTGAAGTCTTTTTCTATTAAATTTAGTGCGTAATTATTTTTTTCGTTCTTGCTGATTCATTTACTCCTTGATCTTTCAGTACTTTTTAATCCAATGCAGTAAATATTTTTAAGTTTTCTCTCAATTTAAAGGTTCTGCAGTTCCGTTAGGCCTGATTTATGGATTCATAATATTTTTGATCATGTTCTTCCATTTCATTTTGTGATACCATAGTTAACATTTTGTACAAATTAACTACCTATTTTATAATTGGCTCCCGCATATCCTATAGATAAATACTAATTCCCTAATGTACATCCAAGACATGCTAACCCTACTAGGAGCCCCTTTGTCTATCACTAGCCAAAAGCCCATGGTCTAGAAAATTGAACTGCCATTAGCTATCAACTCTCGTCCTTTTTAGCGTAAGGACCATATGAATATTCTTATATAAATATTATTATGCAAATGCAAAAATAACCAAAGATTATTAGTTTAGCAATAGCCCAAATTTTAACAGAAGAACTAAACCACGAACTAAGCTTAATCCCAAGTTGATTGGGTAGGAATTAAAACCAGAAATTATATCGTTGCAGTAGTATGATTTGTTGCTCTCTAATTCATATTTTCCTGCCTGAAGCTGTTAAGTAATCTTCGGCATGGGGTACTCCCATAAACCTAAACACAAAGAGAACAGGTGGTTAACTGGTTTCTGTGCTAGTCATCTTTTTTTCCTCCGTTGTCCTAAAAGGAGAACAGGTGTTTCTTGATGTTGAGTTTTTCCAACTGCTTCTTTCAGCGACTTTAATTTTCTAGGAAGTAGTTCCCGTTTTAAGGGTCTATCCCAACTGGAATTGTGCCAATATATTACTGAATATGGATGCAAGGCCATGCACAGTTGTAAGGCATGCTATGGATATTTTTTTGATAAATTTGTGTAGCATTATTATGATTTTCTTACCCTTTTGTTTAATATTTTGGTTCTCAATGTAGTAGTGCAACTGCTAATGGCTGGCTTGTTTCATTTCAATTCCAGATAACTGGAGTGTCAAGGCTATCCGCAGGAAGACCACTGGTACTGGTCGCATGAAGTATCTCCGTCATGTCGCCCGTAGATTCAAGAGTAACTTCAGAGAAGGTAGACCATTATTTATTTCTCCTCCTCAAACCATAGCTGCTTTCTTTTGTAGGATTGCTGTATTATTCCTGTTGCCCGAATATAAACTCCATGTGCTCTTTACCTTATTCGTGCACTATTCTCCCGCCAGGTACTCAGGCAGCCCCAAGGAAGAAGGGAGCAGCTGCGTCTTAAGACCTCAGTTTATTAATCTATTTCTATTTCAGTTCTGCTGTCATTCGAGACAAATTTCGGACTATTGTTGAGTAATTGTATTTGTTAGCTAAAAGATGTTTTCTGATTTTGGCGAGTTCCCGTTGAAATCAATGATCTTGAAGATCAATGATGGATATTTATATTCAATATTTTGTGGATGTAGCTTTTCTTCTGCTGAGTGGTTAACAAAGAGAGTTCATGATAATAGCTATCCCATTTTTATGAGTTATTTTCTCATTTCATTTATTTAGAGTTTCCAGTTTAATTAAGAATACATGGTCCATTCATGGTCCTAGGAGCTATTTCTTACTTCTTTTCTCATGCTTCTAGGAAATAACTATCACTTACCAATTTCGATCTATTTCATTGAAATGGTTATACTTTTGGAATAATAACTCCATTATTAGTTTATCCTCTTGTGAACCAAATGTTATGTAAGGATAATGTTATGTAAATTTCATCCTTTTGTTATGTTTGACACATGAAATGAAATGGAATATGTATTGGTTATGTAATGTAAATTTCATCCTTTTGTTATGTTTGACACATGAAATGAAATGGAATATGTATTGGTTATGTTTGGTTTACATAATGAAATAAAATACGGATTTTATGAAATGAAATGGAATATGTATTGGTTATGTTTGGTTTACATAATGAAATGAAATATGGACTTTATGAAAATATAGGGCTTATTTGATTCATGGAATCTCATATTTTCATTGGGCATCAATTTTCAGAATGTGTTGCCTAAAAATGTGATGTTCAGGATGTGACATTTTTTTATTTAGTATAATTAGTTGAATTTTGTGAAATGTGATATTATTATGTTTCATATAAACAATTAGATTTAAGAAATATTAAAGTTTTTCATTAATACATTTTTTTATTAAAAAAAATAATATTCATAACATAAAATATAACAAATTATTTATATGATAAAAAATTATTTATTTTAAGTTAAAACTAATATAGAAGATTTGCCTATTTTTTAAATTTTAAAGGATAAAGAGTTTAATTCAAACATTTAATAATTAAAAATATAATTTATATAACATAATAATAAAATTTTAAAAATAGTATTGTCAACTCTTTATTATGAATACTATATTTATTTACTACAGGTATTATTATTATTCTCATTATTATAAATATTATTTTAAGCTATGTAAGCTACATACTTAAATGAGAATTTTGTTATTTTGTTAATTTATAGGGGTAGTTTCCACATTCTACTTCATGTGCACATTAAGCCTATTCACCATATCACATTTCTATCTTTCAACTCAGGAATGTTAAGCTCCTCATTTTCAAGGATGTGAGATTGCAGGAATTTCACATTTTAGAGGTATACCAAATGCTGGAATGTGACATTTCTAAACAAATTTCAACCATATTCCACAAATAACAAGCCATGACGTGTATATTTCTATTCATCATAAGAGAAATAAACAAAGAATAACTATTATACCCTTAATAATTGATAATTGTTATTGCTTGCCTATTCTCCAAATTATCCATGAGAGTAACCATTCACTTATATTGCATGAAAATATTATTACTTACAAGTTATATTTTAATAGAATAGATATTGTATTTCATTTCGCGAACTAAACGTGTAGAATTTGTTGTGATAAACCCATTTTTAAGGCTAGCTAGTCCGGTTACCTTTTTACTAGTTGTCGAAAACGACTACCTTGCATATTGTGCTAGTAGGCATAGTCTAGTTTAATTTTCCTTAGCACAGTCTAGTTTAATTTTCCTTTCATTCAGAAACTGAAGCATTGTATAGTAAACTTAAGATCAGTTTTTATAAGAAGGAACAAAGGATTTGAAAGGCTACATGACATGATAAAACTCAAAAATGATTGCACTTCCAATTGATTGAATCAGCAGCATCTAATCTCCCACCTGAAGCATATGTTTAAGTCACAAAATCACTATTACCAAAAAGGGAGGTAAAAAAATAAACCCTTTAATGTCAATTTCCTAGGATTCTCTTCGAAAACCAGCAAGGTTTGAGACCAACTTCAAAAGCCCAAGTTGGGGTTCCTTGAGAATTCTGAGACCTGTGAGGAGCTCCAATAAGACAGTTGAGATGGCGCATTCAGTCATCCACCTTGACCTCCTTTTTCTTTCACAGCCAAAAAAGATTTGAGCCATTGCTTCCAAGGAGCATCCTCTTGTTGCTCAACCCATGACAGGAAAGAGCTATCTACCAAGCAAAAGAAGTTGACATACAGAAGTTGGTACCTCACTGGAATAAACCGGAAGTTCGCAATCTGAAGAACTGGCCATATCCCTCCCTCCAAAACTAAGGCCGGTAAGAAATCCCTTTTCACGTCTTGCTTAACTTGGGCAACACTCTTTCCCATGGAAAAACCCATGTAACTGAAAAACACAAGTAAATCTAAGGGCCCGAAAATTATCCCATCGAGAGCCACCTTAGTAGCTACAAACCGAAATGATTTTGGTTGAAATAGGAGTCGGAATCGTAGGAATCGATCTAAGCCTTCATACCTGCATGAAAATAAGAAATGTATGAGAATTTGGGAGCTCTCAGCCTAGAGAAAATGGAAAATAAAAACGATAAAAAGAAAAAGGAGTCCTAAACCTCTTAAATTTCCTGAACAAACTCCCTTCCTGTCTTCTGCAACATGCTAATTATCGTATTTATTGTTGAATCAATGTCATTGAGGATAGCAATGATAACGAGTTATCTAATACCCAATAGTGACAAAGATAACACCTTACATAATACCAATGGTAAGTCCCCGATAATGAACTTTTCACACCATTCCCTTCCTGTTGCCTACTCCAACAATGAAAGCTCTCTGGTTATTTAGTGATCATCTCGTAGGTGACCCAATCTAGATGCCTGCATATAGCATCTGACAGCCACCAGCATGGTTTTCTGCTCATTTCTTTTCTTCTTACTGTGGCGGTGGCTTCTGTGACACTCTTCTTCTTCAGTGTTCTTTTTCTTTTACAATTATTATTATCTTCAGTGATGCATCAAAGTGCTGTTGTTCTCCCTATTCGGTGGCTGTGGCTAAATTTTTTTTTTTTATGCTTTCAAGTGGATGAGGTAAACTCAACCTTCCCTAGGTGGACGAGTTTAGGCCACGTCAGAATATCCCCACTATCCTATAGGAATCAGAATTAAAATGGCAAGTAGTGGAACTCAACTGCTTCTTTACAACAGGAGGATCAAAGATCCTTCGAGGCCCTACTTATTTCTCTCAGTTTCATCTCCCAAGCAATTCCAGGGGCCATTTTTATTTCATGCAGAAAAATCCCACAAGGAAGGATCAGCAAAAAGCAAGTGCATTGGGGAGTGCAGTAAGGACCATGCAACATCTAATTCTTGGAAACCAAGTGAACCCTAAAATTGTGCACAATCTTGCAGCTTTTGGCCTTGTGTAAGATTGCAGACCCTCAAATATTATTCAGGGAGGCTATCTTTCCCAGGACTGCAGATACAGCAAACTGAGGCTGATAGTGTGACTGCCAGAAGTATCTGGGATCAGCTATTTCTCAGTGGAGAGGGCTGGCTTTTTCCAAGCTCGTTTGAAGCTTTCTTGCAGACTCCCTCTGTAGGTTCTCGAAGACAAAAGAGTGCTAGAACCACATGGAGCACAGTTTTGGGCTATTCTATGGATTACTCGGCTGGAGAGAAATGTTCATGCTCTAGTTTTTAATGATAGCTACCTTTCAAATGAACTCCTTTGGGACACACTGTTTTTTCTGGCTTCTCTCTGTGGGCACATATGACGAGAATCTTTTGGGGGTTTAAGTTTTTTAGATTTAGTTAAATACCCCCTCAAGAATGATTGAACCAAGAAGATGCTCTTGACTGCTTATAGCTAGCACTCTAATCTGACCTACAGAAGCTTGGTTCCAATTTTTTACAGGCATGCTTCAAAGTAATAGAGGCAACAAATGTTATTACAAGATATGTTAAGCATCCAATAACCCGAACTCAAGGGCATTTGAAACTAAAGGGAAGGGCTTCTATTGAAATCCTACATAACTCACAATTCACAGTATTAGTTATTCATATATAGCTAGTCAATATCTAATATCATATACATACATTTCTTCCATAACGTAGACCAAGTACTCACAATTCACAGTATTAGTTATTCATATATAGCCAGTAAATATCTAATATCATATATACATGCATTTCTTCTGTAATATAGACCAACCATTCATGTCTTAGATTCAATAGGATTCTAGAATCGTTTATAGGAAACATTCACAAAAGTTGGTTTGTAATAGCTAGCTATTGAATAACATATACCTAGTAGACATACCTAGTTCAACTCTCTCCCAAAGCCATCACCATTTTTTAGAAGTCCTGTTTTCACTTATAGAACGATACCATGGCCTCTGGCGAACAGGTTAGCAGCTTATCTACAATTTTCATAGCATTCTTTCACTATAAACGGTACAGGTTTAAAAATTGGTTCTTTTATTCACAGAAGCTCTTCTAGAATTTAGTAAATTTTGATAAAATTAACTCCAAAATATAAAGACAAGTGAATTTGCAAAACCAAGCAAGAAACTCTAACCAGAAGTGGCCAACTGGTCCAACAAATGCAAACCCAAACAAACTGGTAGTAGCCACTCGTTTCCAATTGACCTTTAGTTCTTTTTCTTCAACCTGATGTTCAAAAGAGAATTTTCATCCAATTAACAGACTTAGTGATTACAACACCAATGCTCACAGGGATATATGCATGAGGAAATTCTTCGATACTAACAACAAAAAGGAAGAATATTAGAGGATGATGTGGGAATTTCACTAAAAAACAAATAAAATGTAACTATTTACTCTCTAATGATTGCAATAGGTAATACTTTCAGATAAAATTAAAATTTTTAAATGCTAGAATTCTCGACCCATCCATGTGAATACTAGTTATTCTATTCTTTGTATGGTTCAAAAAAAAATAATAATCCCCTGAGGCTCATATTCCCTTAAAACCTTTTATAGAAATCATTGGCACTCAAAATTGCTGATAGAATCAAATGATGCGAAAGTTTGTTCAACATAGTAGCTACCAAGTCATAAAGGACCAAGTGAAGAGCATAATTGTAAAGCATAAATGCAATTGGAATCAAAATGAAAAGACATTTCTTTGGGCAAGCTTAGGAAACATCAGAATAAAACCCCCTTCACAAAAACAGAAAAAAAAGCAACAACAACAAGGTTAATCAATCACATATAATGAAAATGCAAGAAAAATAGAAAGAAATCTATTCAAAAACCCAAAAATAACGAATCAAAAGCAAGTGTTTAACAAATGATCGAACGCAGGAAGAACAATAAAACAGAAATACCCATTAGCGGAATTAATTTACCCAAGCATATGTAAGGTAATCAAGCATGAAAAGAAAGGAACTAACAAAAAAACCCACAGGCAAGATAGCACAGAAACAATAGGGGATAGGGGGGAAGCTGCAATTAGTAAAAACAGGCGCAAATCCTAAACGGCGCACCCGGGAAGGTAATGAAGAATCGAACAAGTCCCTAATTTACGGGGTTAGAATCATGAAGTTGAAAGAATAGTAGGCTTTTGTGTTGACGAATGATTACAGGAGTTTGACTGCGTCTCTTCGCGGTTGTGTGAGTGATGGATTGAGCTGCAATATCACCGAATCCCCATATGAGCCCTGAGCTGATGATCTGTGTCTTCACCGGATGCACTCTCAAGCAATTCTGGTACCATTTCCACAACTTCAACATTTCCGAGTGCTTCCAAATAGATACTCGGACGAGAGAAACAGAGCGAGAGCGAGAGAGAGAGAGAGAGAGAGAGAGGAAGCGTGCTTTGTATTGTCAGTCGACCCCAGAGTTGCGCCGTTGAAAAAGATGGTGTGAATTGCACCAGTGGTCCTCAAACTAGGATGGCAGCCTCATTGTTGTCCGTCAGTTTTTAATTTATTGCACTTACGGCCCAGTGTTATTGAATTGGTTTCAATATGGCCTTGTTGTTTGTCTCCGTCAGCTTTGTTTCACAGACTTTTGCAAAGTTCTAGTTTGACTGGTCAACGAATTTTAATTTACCATATTATTAATTTCATATTATGGGAAAACTCTACAATAGATTCTAGAGACAACCACTGTGCGCGGTTAGAGTTTGAGAAATTTTGTATGAAATTAGAAATCACAGTTTACTTTTGCTAAAGTTTACTTTTCAATTTTATTTTCCACATCATTATTTTCTTTTGTTTTATTTTTATGGTGAGTGAGTTTCACTCTTTATATTACGAATGAGGACTGACTGAGACGGTAAAAATAAAGAGTCCTTTGAACAATTTTATTGGGAGATGATCAAAGAGGGAAGATGGAACCTTGTTGAACATTGCATTATTTTCTTTCTTAATTAATTAATAATTTTAGGACCAAATAGTCCCTAAATCTGTGCAAGGCAAACCGATCTCATTTTGGATTATTTTTTAAAAGAAAATTAGTCATTCTTTAATAATGAATGTTTTTATTATACTCTATAAGCAATGGAAGTGTGAATGATTAACATCAAATGGATAAATTCAGTTTTTTTTTAGCAATAAGCATGATAAGAGCATCCCTTTCATAAAAACCTATGGATCCTCAACTTCAGCATCTTCTGATCTTCAAAATAATTCAATAGCAATAATTATAGAATAAAAAATTGACTATAAAAACTTAATTATGGAGTTAAGCTAGAGTTGGGAACGTGAACCTTTACTCATCAAATCAGTTAAATTATATTGAAAGTCATTAAATTTTAGGGATTATCTCAAAATGATCACTATACTTTGGTTTATGTTATTTTTCATATTGAATTTTTTATAGTATCACAATTCCATCATTATTGTTAAGTCTCTTTAAGGAGGAGTTCGGCTCCCCTTCATTCCCTCTTGCAATTTCTCTACATTTCACTCTCCTAGGTCAATTGCGAAGCCTTTTAAGACAAATTTAATTGTACAGATTGACATAACATATAAAAATACATAGGCTTATAAAATTTCATGAGATCTAAAAATATTAAACATGTTCATCATAATTATTGAAGATTAAGAAAATTAAAAGTAAGTTATATTGAAGTTTTCAATGCTTATGATAAATATGTTCTGCATTTATAAAATTCATGAAAACAAATAATTCTTTGTACTTTTGTATATTATTTTGATCTAAATGGTTAAAATTATTTTAAAATGTCTTTAAAATGACTAGAATGGTGATATAAAGAGAGAAATTAATAGATGAAACTGAACAACAGTGATAGAGTTGTGACGCTATAAAAGTTCAGTATGAAAAAATAAGACAATTTGGAGTACAATAACCATTTTAAGAAAGTGATTTAGATAGTGTCATTGCTCCTAATTGTGTACATATAATCCCAAAATAATGTTATTATATAAAGTAACTATTTTTAAAACATATATTTTCTATCAAGATGAAACAGTAGATTGCACATATATGCAATTACGAATAATGGCACCCTTGCTTCATTATAATGACAAGATTAACTTAGCATAATGCTATGAATACAAAGGATTTTATAACAAAATTACAAAATGCTTATGAGTAACAAATTTATAAGATTACAAGTTATCATTTACAAAAATATCTTTGACTAAATTTATGTCACATAAGTCTTTTGTAATTTTATTATAAAATTTTTTCTGCTCCATAAAATTATTTGAGCCCCGGAAAAAAAAAAGAAAAAAAGAAAGAAAGAAGGGAAAATATAATTACACTCCATAAAACTGAAGCCCAATTCGATTACCAACCAATCATTTCCATTGAAATGGGCCCAAAGGCGTTGCAGCCCAATGAAATCTGGAAACTTGGGTATTTACTCCCACAAGGACCATCTGAATAGAGACTTGTCTTCAGGGAAATAAAGAGAGAACGGAGGCAATTGCTCTCCTCACCCCTCTCTCTCTCTCTCTCCAATTTTTTGGGGCCTTAATTTTGTAACCCTTATCTCTTCTTGCTTCTGCCACTCTTCCTTTTCTGATCATGTTCATGGATAAGGTATTCCCATGTATTACATCGTAACACTAAATTCATACCGCACACTGCCCAAAACACTGCCCACTGCCCAAAGTACTGCAAAACCCATGTTCCCTCCATTGCCTACTTCCTCTCAGCTCAACAGGTTTTCTTCTTCTTCGGTTGAATTTAATTTGGTGGGATTTCATCTTAGACTGCTATTTTTCTTTGTTTTAGCGTCTGTTTTTGTTTCCATAATAATTTCTTGATGTCTGGACTCGATGAATATTTGGTAGGATTAGTTCCATTGTTTGTGAGTGTATGATTGAATTTCGCCGAATTTCCCTTTCATTGATTTTTTATGTGTTGCCGTGCACTCTTAACTGTTGAAATTTGGGGGGAAATGAGGAAAAAAGAAAAAAAATGCCGAGATGGGTTTTTCTATTAGGTAATTAAATGTTTGGATTACTTCTTCTTCTTCTTTTCCCCCTTCTTGGAATCCTCGAGTGGAATGCCAGAATCATTGCTTCTGTGGTTGGAATCATCAATTTTTTGTGGGGATATTAAATTTGAATTTCCTCCTGCTATTCTATTATCCCCATATTAGAACTATGAAGATAGATCATCCCACTTCACATTATTTACCAGTACTCATTATTCTTACCATTCAAACTTAGCTTTCCCTAACTGATTTTGAGTTTTGTTCACTCCACTTACCCAGTTGTCGTAGATTCTTTTATCACTTTGGTTTTCCAATATGCTTGTCCACGATGATTAAAAATTTGTCATTTTTTGTTTATTTCCTGCAGGAAATCCTACGGAAGATTGTAAAAGCGGGACTTCTATTCTGTTTCTTGCCTTCGCGTGTAGTTTGTGTGAAGCTAATTCCAATCACAACATTGACAGCTCGTAGAAGACTGAATGGGAGAATCTCACGAGAAGAGTATTCGTTCTGAAACCACCAACAAGCATCAAACTGGGCCTACTGTCATTAAAAAAGAACAGATTCAAGCTTCACCAATTGAGGTATTACTTGACAACTGATCTACTGAGTTGCTCAGTAAACTGAATCCAGCTTAATTTGAGTTGAGAGCTAATTCAAATGTCATAAAATTTAGGTCAGGAAATTATGCTAGTCCTAAAATGCAGTTCTCATATTATAATCTGTTGTATAAGTTTGATATCAGTAACTTTACATCTTTACTCTAGTCATCGAACTCTTAACCCATGTAGCAATCTGTTGCCTGCATTAGTTGAAATAAAATGTTAGCTGATTATTTGTTGCCATTGTAGACTATTTTGTTTCAAAAGATAATCAATGATGATGCATCATTGTAACCCGCTAGCCCGCCCAGGAAATGGCTCTTATCAATGATGCACTGAGATAGCAACAACACATGGCTAAAGGCTTTATCCTTGGACCTACTCTTTTCTGCCACATAAGCTGCTAAATTATGGACCATCTTTTAAAATTTTAAATCTAAATGCATACCAGTTATATAATTGTCTCTAGGGCTGGTAACCTCAACACATGACGCATCAACCCACCCTAACCCAACTTGTAAGATAACTGACCCAACCCGCCCATAAAATAAATTTGATCACCCGCTTTTTGGCTGCCTGTGTCAACTCATAACCTGTGTGGACCCATCTGCAACCTGCCCAACCATTTCTAATAAGGATTTTAATGAATTTTTGGGTTTAAAATTGGAGTTTTTTTTGGCTAAATATTGATTGGTTTATAAAAATATTAAAAGAAACAAAAGTTGTACTAGTAAGGTGACCCTTGACTCGCCAGCCCGCCATAATATAGCACGACCCACAAAATAATTTTGATCCACCATTGGCCTGCCCGTGTTGGCCCATGATCCAGTGTTTGACCCATCCAATCCGCCGAATTGCCACCTCTAGTCGTCTTCTTCTGGTTTCTAAGCTTAATTCTTGTGTAGAAATGAGTATTATTGTCCTTCAGGCTAGACACTTGCCAGAGAGCTGACTGTGCATGATGCAGGAAAACACTCCAGATGATAAGAGCCGATCTTATCAAATTGCAGCATCTACTAATGACCAAAGTCAAACTGGATGCATTTTCTGCCTAAGCAAAGACAGTTGCCGAACTGTGCGGTCAAGGACGAAGCTAATGAATATTCTGATAGAAAGAGGGAAGCCTAGGGAAGCTGAGTCCATCTTTAAAACTTTGATTGGAACAGGACACAAACCATCCCTAATAACATACACAACTCTTTTGGCTGCTTTGACCCTTCAGAAGCGCTTCACTTCCATACACACGATCATCTCGCAGGTTGAAGTAGATGGTATGGAACCCGATTCAGTGTTCTTCAATGCTGTCATAAATGCCTTTTCTGAGTCCCGCAACATGGAAGAGGCCATGGGAACCTTCTGGAAGATGAAGGAGAGTGGGTTAAAGCCCACTACAAGCACTTTCAACACACTGATTAAAGGGTATGGAATCGCGGGCAAGCCTGAAGAATCCGGAAAACTGCTAGAGCTCATGTCCATGGAAGAAAATGTGAAGCCCAATCTCAGGACGTATAACGTACTAATTAGAGCGTGGTGCAATAAGAAAAATGTTGAAGAGGCATGGAATGTTGTGTATAAGATGGTAGCTTCTGGTTTTCAACCTGATGTTGTTACCTACAACACCATAGCTACGGCTTATGCTCAGATTGGGGAGACTGATAAAGCTGAAGAGATGATTTTGGAGATGCAGAACAGGAATCTGCGCCCCAATGAGCGAACATGTGGCATTATTATAGGCGGTTATTGTAAAGAAGGCAAAATAAAGGATGCCTTGAGATTCGTCCACAAGATGAAGAATCTCGGAGTGCAACCTAATCTTGTTGTTTTCAACTCACTTATCAAAGGCTTTCTGGATATCACTGATCAAGATGGGGTTGATGAGGTGAGTTTCAGTCAATAACCATTAACCACACCCTCACACTACCCCTACACACAACTCTCACAAAAGGGGGAGCCTTGTGACCTAGGGTCCCCTTTCTTTGAACCGTACGAACATGACATTTGGTTCACAAAATGGGATGAAAATACCTATTCCATATAAATATAACATATAAGGAGTAATATTTCCATGGAGCATAAGTAAAATGATTGCTCTCATAGATCATAAGGGAAATAGACAATGAATAGCTATTACCTATTGTTAAGGGTGTAATAGTTATTTCTTATCTATTCTACCCTTATGGTCCATGAGAGCAGCTATTTCACTTACGTTCCCTGAAAATATTACTCCCTGCATGTTGTATTTTAATGGAATAAGTGTTTCATTCTATTCCGCGAACCAAACGTGATATAGGAGGTGCAGCTTTTCTTTCACAAGTTAAATGATACTTATCTACAGCTTCTTGGCTCTATCCTAATGGTATGTAGTCTAGCGACTTTGATCTCTGTTCTCATTTGTTCTTGCTATCCGTATTATTGACTGAATCATTCCATGAAAACTCCTTTTAGGGGAAAAATTGTCGAATGAAAATGGAATTTGAACTTATTACTAGCATCCCCATGGCAGGTTCTAGGATTAATGGGAGAGTATGGAGTTAAACCAGATGTGATAACATTTAGCACCATCATGAATGCACGGAGTGCTGCAGGTTTCATGGATAAGTGCAGGCAAATTTTCGATGATATGATGAAGGCTGGTATAGAACCCGACCTCCATGCATACAGCATTCTTGCCAAAGGTTATGCACGCGCACGAGAACCCGAAAAAGCCGAAGAACTGCTGACTGCAATGGATCGATCGGGGTTTTGCCCAAATGTTGTGATCTACACTACTGTCATCAGTGGATGGTGCAGTGCAGGCAGAATGGAATACGCAATTAGGGTTTTCGAGAGAATGTGCCAGTCGGGAGTGCTTCCCAATTTGAAGACATTTGAAACCCTAATCTGGGGGTATGGAGAAGCAAAGCAGCCATGGAAAGCGGAAAAAATGCTGAAAATGATGCAACGCTTCAAGGTTTGCCCCTGGGGAAACTACTATTTTGCTTGTTGCTGAAGCTTGGCGCACCATTGGATTGATAAAAGAGGCAAATCGAGTACTGGGCAACAAAAAGATTCGGGAGACGGCAACTGAAATAGTGATGGAGAATCACACTTCAGTGGAGAGCTTGGAGAAAATCTATGAGAAGGAAAGTATGACGGCCACCCAAGTCGATCTGTTACATTTATCGGATGCTACTGTGAATGATCAAAAAGGGTTAGGCGCCAATGTCAAAAGAAACCGGATGGTGTTGAGGGATGCTGATTATTCACTGGAGAGCTTGTGGGCTGCAACGAAATCCATGCACCTTAGTTCTCAAAGTTGCAGGTTTAGGGCAAGAATGCCGATTATATGCCAGAAGCAATCACAAGGGAAGGTTAACATGTATGGTCAACTGGCGAATTCATGTACTGTTGTGTTCTTGAACTGAATTGAAGAGAGGAACTGTTGATTTTGTGGTGGAACCAGGGTTGAATCACAGAAAATGCTTGATGTACAAAGGCTGTAGATAGTGAAAGGAGTTCTATTGCTGCAAACACGGGAAAATCAGTCATCTTGTTTACTGTTTTGTTGATTGTGAAAGTATCCTGTTTACCTTGTCTCCGTCCGTGGGTTGATACAATCCTTGTTGATTATGACGATATTTTCATGAAACTACTGGAGCTCATTGCATGAATACTAATCTCTGCATGGGAAATCTTGTATGTGTTTTTTTTTTTTTTTTTTTTTTACTTTTTATTCTTATATCTGGATACGGGTCCTATCCAGTTTTGAATTTGAATTTTAACGTGATTTTCCTGCACGCGTACCGTGATGTGTAGTTATATAAGACCAGTGTCATATTCGGCTCATAGTAAAAGCTAGTTATATAAGACTGGTGGTATTGAAATCATATGAGAAAAGTACATAAAGGGTCCAACAATTCGAGGTCAAAAATTGCTCAGAAAGTATGAATAACGCCTTTATACGATTGCAAGTACCAAGTATAAAGTGTTTCTTATTGAAAAATTCGACATTTTTCAAGAGGGAAATTTTTTTTAATAAAATATAGTTTTCCGTTAAAACTATTTTTTTCATTAAAATATTGTCAAAAAAATGGCAATATTCTAAGGGGAATCAACAGGAGGAAAATATTTTTTTAATAATAAAGATAATTTTTAAAAAATATTACGAAAAATAGCAATCGCACGGTTCAAATTATTTTATATAAAAATTATTTTGATCTTTTGGAAAATTTATAAGTTTTGCCTAACTTTTACCAATCAAACACTTGTTGCAACACATTTTTATAAGTGAAAATCTTGAATTTGTGAATTATTCACAAATTTACTAACCATAAACTAATAGAGATAGTAAAATACTTCTTTTTTTAAACTTTTCCTATACCTTCTATTAATTAAACCCACAATATATCTTTTATTCATTGTTCTGAATAAATCTATTCATTTTGAAAAAAAAAAAATTTCGGACAAATCTCATGATTACGTGAGGTTCATTTTCTCGTGTGAATGGCGGATGTGTTCGGAACACAGTTGAAAAGAGGAAAGACTAGTATTACTCCTTTTGTTTTGTGTCCTTCCCTAACTTTTCAAACCCTAGAACGCCCATTTTCTTCAATCGGCGTCCCTTGGAAAACCAGAGCTAAAGAAATCGAGACGAGACGAGAAGAAACGACGATGGTGTTCTACTTCAAAGCACGACCGGACGTAGGCGACTACACCATCTTCATGGGTCTCGACAAGTACGACAACGAGGAGCTCATCAAATATGGTTTTCCCGAAGACATTTGGTACTCATCTCGCCCACCCTCGAAACGTTCTATGTACGAAAAGTTCCTCCTGTTAATAAGACAACCTGGGTCTTTGGCAGAAGTCTTCGAGGATGGGACATTGATCCAATCTTCTGTTTGAATTCGTCTTCTTGAGTATTAAACAAATATCTGAATTCCTTTCTGTATTTTGTTTTTTTTTTGCTAAATAATCGAAATCTTGGTTTGTTGAAGTCGGATTGGTTTATTAGACTGGGTTGTGTAATTTCTGCTGCTTCAATGTTCTCTTCAATAAATCTAAAGATCTGATACGTAGATATATTCTTATGTTCAAAGCAAGATCCCATTAAAATTTTGATCATCAGGCTTAAGAAAAGGAGCTTATGAGAAGCAATATGGGGATCCTGATCACAGCTCAAGGAGGATGATGACTGAACTCATCTTTGAGTTGATTTTAGTGTTAGCCAACTGAAGGTGTTAAAATAAATGTTCTGCAAAATGTTAACCTCTAATGGAAGCTAAAGCTCATTTCATAAAAAGAAAAATTAGATAAAATGGTTGTCCCTGATTCTTGGTGAATGTTTGTGAAAGAATGTACGAAACTCTAGTATATACAAATGAGTGTGGGGCTATAAGGACACATTTAGAGGCTTTATTTGCAAAAGACGGTGTTTCCCCTCGCTTTGCATGAAATGCCATTTCTTTTATGCCCTTTCTACGTGCCTAGGCTAATACTCATTTCCTTCTCACTGTTTGCATCTAGAGGTTTTCCATGGTCTTTTCATAGGCTGTGTAGTGCCACCCAAAGTGAACATCTCACTGCTAATCAGCTTGTTCATAAGATTTCGTCACACCTGGCTGAACCACTTTAGATAAACTTTCTCACACTTTGTCCTCTAGCTATGCATGAATGTCATTTTTAGTCGCTTGTTTCCTAGTCTTACTTCACATTTGTTCTAACATGGGCATCTTATTTCGCTCATTTTACCATCACTTTTTTCTTTATTGGCCGACATTTATACACCGTAGTGAATTTAGTTTTTGTAAAACTTCCCCGACTTTATATGCATTTTTTGAGTACAATTTGTACAATTAAATATAGCTTAGAAAATTTCTAGTGGATGGGATTGAAATTGAAATACCCTCACTTAGAAGTATGGAATATATATTTTGTTATCAATCATTTTTTTTTTCTTGTGCCCATGTTTTTTATTTTTTCAGTGATTATTTTCAGTGATATGGTATCAGATAAGCGGCAATCATTTGTAGTATTTACTTGTGACTCCATATAGTTGGCTGTTGATTGTAGATAGATTACCATAATTAGTCTGTATTATTTTGTTTGAAGGTTCATCTCTGAGAAGCTTCTTTGATGTGACTGCTGATGCTTTTTCTGGCACCCACATTTTGGGATGGGGCTGATTGAAGCTAGCACGCTTAGTTCTCTAGCAGTATCGTTTTCCTTGTCTTTCACTCGAGAATTTCTTAATGTGAGTCATGTATGCAGGTTTCACGTGGATAAGATGTCTTCAGCGCATGTTTATGTAAGACTGCACAAGGGTCAGACGATTGATAATATATCAGAAGCCTTACTGGAAGATTGTGCTCAGCTTGTCAAAGCAAATTCTATTCAAGGAAAAACGAACTTGTTCTTTCTCTTTCATTTCGATATATTTGTGGTTTTTACAAGTTTTATTTCTAAGTAGATGTGGATTATATAGTTGTCATGTACTGAGGTTCTACTGTTGACATATGACAATGACCAAACACTTTTTGTCTAATTTTTGCGGCAATCAATGTCAATAGACATATTATCTAGTTCAAATACACTTCTTTCAGGAAAAATAAAAATATAATAAAAAAGATGTGTCCTAATAATACTGCCACTTATTTACTTACATAATTTGTTTACGTTGCAGGCAACAAGGTAAACAATGTTGATGTCGTATATACTCCCTGGCAAAATTTAAAGAAAACTGCTTCCATGGATGTTGGCCAAGTTGGTTTTTACAATTCAAAGATGGTGAACTTCCCTGTTTTGTTTAGGTTTATGCTTATAAATTCCGTGTCTTTGCAACTTGTAAAACTTTTTAGGTTAAGGCTGTATGTGAGGGGCATTGCTATCTGATATTGGTTCTCTATGTAGGTCCGCACTGTGAAGGTTGAGAAGAAAATAAATGAAATAGTAAATAGATTGAATAAGACAAAAGTCGAAAGGAAACCAGATTTAAAAGGTAAGTTTACAAAATGGCTTCCTTTTATAACAGTATGTTTTTCCTCTGTCCTTGTAGTTCTGGAGGCTATTCTTGTACTTATCTTCTACAGAAACAATCTTGTATAACCTTTTGGGTTTGTTTATGTTTTTAAAAATTATTACTGTCTAATATGTTCTATTTTTGTAATTATTTACAGCTGAGCGGGAAGCAATTAATGCAGCAGAAAGAGCAGAGAGAAAACTTATGTTGAGAGATAAGGTGAGTCCTAGGCTTAAGTACCCTGAATTGTTTTGGTTGATGTGGGATTGATATCAGGCAGGGCTGTCCATCTAATACATGGAATTAACAATGACTATCCATCTCAATAATGGTCTACCACTGCACTCCAAAGTACCGTGGGAGGAGTAATCGTCAATGAGTTCAAATTCTGTAATCAGGTTTGAGAATCTGAAATCTAATAATTACCATTAGCCTTTTTTCCGTCATAAGCGTTTTGTCTGCAAGGCTGTTGGTTCTGCTTCTTCCGCAGCCGCACTATTGTTAACAGGAAGGTTGAAGTTTAATTTGGCTGTCTCAGTAAATGTCTGCTGATGCTCTGGCCTGTGGCATGCATAGCAATTTTGTCATCTAAAAAGAAAAAGCAACGACCTCCTTCATCTCCTCACCTTCTTTTTATCGTCTTTTTTCATTATCTTCCTCTCTTTCTGATTATATTTTTGTGCAACTAATTGCTATTTTCTTTCTTCCTGCATCTGCTGCATTATAATCAGGACCAAATTTTCATATGGTACCATTTTCTTAGTCAAAATATATATTTCTTCTCGTGCTTGTTTGGTTCTTGAAATTTTACATTCTCACCCGGCATCACATTTCCCGGAATGTGATGCCTGAGAATACAATGCCTATAATGTGATATTCTTTTGTTTGATATACTTAGTCGAGTTCCTCGGAATGTGACACTATTATGTTTAGTATAAACAATTAGATTCAAAGAATGTTAAATTTTTTCATTAATACCCTTTTATAAAAATATATATATATATATATAATATTTATAACATAAAATATAGCAAATTATTTACATAATAAAAAATATTTATTTTTAATTTAGCACTAAAATAAAACTTCTGCCTATATTTTATTTTTAAGGATAAAAAATTTAATTCAAACATTTTCTAACTAAAAATAGAATTTATATAACATAATAATAAATTTTTAAAATAGTATTATCAATTATTTGTTATGAATAGTATATTAATTTACTACCAGTATTGCTATTATTATCATTATTATTAATATTAGTTTAAGTTATATGAGCTATGTATTAAATGAAAATTCTGTTAATCTATTCATCTATTTCATTTGTGCATTCCGACCTACTTGAAATTTCACGTTCGCATCTCTCAACTTAGGAATGTTAAGTCCTCCTTTTTAAGGAATGTGAGATTCTTGGAATATCACATTTTAAAAGCATATCAAATGTTAGAATGTAACATTCTTGAGTAGATTTCACGAACCTAAAGGAAAATTCATTGATCATTATAGTCTATTTAGGCATCAACAGTACTACATCATCAAACTGCTTACTTCCTTCACATTCTCCTCTCTTATTTCCTTAGAAACGACGAGAGGAAATGGACAGGCTCGAAAAGGAGAGGCAAGCAGAGATAAGGAGCTACAAGGGTCTGATGGTTTCCGAAAAGATGACTTCTAACAAAGAGATCGCAGCTGCGAACAAGTCTTTGCAGGAACAAGAGGAGGACTTCATGTAAGCACTTGATAAATTGCCAGTAAGACCACGTTTAGCTGGAACTATTAACTTATTGCAGAATTGGAGACCCAAAAAAAAACAAAAAACAAAAAGGGGGTCTTTATGCTCTCTGTTTCTTGGGCCCGACGTTTATACCCAATGCCAATAAGATGCATGACTAAATGATTACCACCAGAATGGGAAGGGGAATGAACTTTTGCATATATATATATATTTTTTAACATTGTATTGTTCTTGGAATACAATGATACACTTCATTTAAATCTTCATTGCCTGCTTCTGATAATGAATTTGTGATTTTTAATTTGGATTGTTATACAAATGGATCTTGTTTTGTTGATTAGTTGGTGGGTTATTTGGGATACTCAGAAAATTGGAATTTTTAAAGCTTTGGATATGGATACTATTTCGTTTTACCCTTTTTTTTTCTTTTTTTTTTTTTTTTTGGGTTAGCACCCAAAAACCGAAAAAGAAGAAATAAAAAAGCCTTGGAGGATTGAAAATTTGATATTCAGCCTTGGTGGCTTCAATATGTCACACATTTACTCTCATTCCTAGATTGTAATTACACAGGCCCGATTTATGTATGATTTTCTCTTGTAGTCGTAAGACTTCTGAATCTGTATGTCTTGGTAACACCTATTAGTATCAAATTGGCAATATTATTTAGTGGAACATTGTCGGTTTATACCCCAAAATTGCAAATGGTTCTGTTTTTATGCACCGGTATGGTGAACTATCGATTTGTTTGGTTATCTGTTTTTATACAATTTGAGTCTATTTGATTCGCGAAATCTGTTTGGAAACATCACATTATAGTGGTATGAAATTTGAGATTCTTGTAATGTAACATTCCTAAAAAAGAAGGGCTTAACGTTTTTGAGTTGAAAGATGAAAATATGAGATTCTAAGTAGGCTAAGTAGAATGTTCAAACTATCTTTATTAAGGAACAAATTAATAAAATTGTCGGTTAAGTACATAGCTCATATAATTTAAAATATTAATAATAATAATTTTGGTAGTAAACAAATATATTATTCATAATAAAGAGTTGATAAAAATATTTTTAGATGTTTATTATTGTATTATATAAAATCTATTTTTAGTTAGTAAATGTTTGAATTAATTTTTTTTGTCCACTAAAATAAAAAAATAGGCAAAACTTTTATTTTGGTGTTAACTTTAAAATAAATAAATTTTTTACCGTGTAAATAATTTGCTATATTTTATGTAAAAAATATTATAAATTTTTAATAAAATAGTATTAATGGAAAATTTTAATATCTTTTGAATCTAATTGTTTATACCAAACATAATAATGTCATATTCTAGAAAATTTGATTAAGTATAACGAACATAAAAATTGAAAAATGTTACATTTCGGTTATTGTATTCCTAGGCATTGCATTCCTAGGGATGTGATGGCAAGTGAGAATATCATATTACATGAACCAAAAACGCCCTTTATGAATACCGTTTCACGAACGCTTTATATCCAATGAAGTTTGTGAACTTTATTTGTATAAAATATGATCAAAAAAATCTATAAATTAATCTATCTTGCTTAAGAAAAGCTATAAAGTTGATTAAGAAGTGTGATTTCACATAAAGAATTGACTTAAGACATATATATTTTGTTACAAATGAGACTTATAGCTTCATGAGAGAGAAATGAAAAATTATTTTATGGTTTAACATAATGAAGACTCAAACTTTCAAGCTGACCAATGAAATGAAGAGGGATAAGCTTCATGGTCGAGAGGAAACAGCCCGAATCACCAACTAAGACCCCTAAATGATGACTCAGTGATAAAGGAGATAAGGGTGTAGAGATAGTCAAGAGGTTTTTCCGGAAGCAGCCACCCTTGAAAGTGTGTATGATAGTTCACCGATTGAGCGCAAAGCTAAGTAATCTATTGAAGCTGTGAGATGTCAAAATACATCAGTAAGGACCTCCATTATAGGAAACAAGTCATACGAGCTGAGTCATTGTTTGTGAATTTAAAGATTTAAATTAAATTATAAATAATATTTAAAATACTGTTTACCTTTTTTTTTGTAGACATTCTAAATTTAGAATGATTATATTCAAACTTAAGTATTGAGGCCCTTAAAAGGAGGCCGCTTTATTAAAAAGTCTACAATGTTTTGATTAAAAAAAATTAAATAGTATAATATTTTAATCAAAATAACATTATTTTAGAATACAGTTCCTAAGCTTTAGTTTACTCACAATTTTCAATTTAGAATGCTTATATACATATATACTATTAAATACAGATTCCTTGAAAATTAAACCCTTGCAGGCCGTCATTATAATATTTTTCCCTCCTCTTTTTTTGGGGGGCGAAGCATGCCTATTCATAATTTCCCTATAATCAATACTTAACACTTCAACCGCCTAATCTCACCACTTTTCCCCTAAAACCCTGGTCACCCTCTCTCTCTCTCTCTCGCGTTCCTCGGGGTCTGAACTCTGCGGGCCGTACATCAATGTCGACGGCTTCGTTGAAAGAGGAAACGGCGAAGAAAGTGCTTCGCCAGGTTTAGTGTTTTCAGGCCTTATTTATTTATTTTGTATTTTTTTTTTATTTCACGTCAATATTTGTGTTGAATCGGATCAAGATCACATGGCTTTCTGTTGTTTTTGTTAGGTGGAGTTTTACTTCAGTGATAGTAATCTCCCCAGAGACACTTTTCTCAAGAAATCCATCAGTGAGAGCGATGATGGCAGTATCCTTCGATTCTATACTTTATGACTGTTCCCATGTATGGCTTCCTCCCTGTGATTTTTGTTTGATAGCATCTCCATGTTTTGTTTTGTTTGCTTCTGAGTTCTGTTCGTTGTCTCTGCTCTTCTCCCTACCCTTTCTTCTCTCTAGTTGCACTCTAACTTGATAACGACTTTTAAAATTTGAGTTCCATTTTTTAAGTTTTTATTAAAACGTGGTTCGAAGTTATTCTGATTGTTTTGCAACCCGATCATGAGATTAGGCCCAAGGGAAACAGATAACTCATGCAATTTATCTGCTAGTTTCCTTTGCTGATCTTAACTGGGGCAATAGTGATAAGTCTCGCTTTGATTTGCTCGTTTTCTCGCATGAGAAGTCATCTTAATTTGGGGGATTTGAAACCAGATGGCATTTCTGAAGATACAGTGAAGTCTGTGGTTGAGGTCCTAAGTCAGTCTTCCTCTCTTAAGATCTCTGAAGATGGTAGTCTTCGTGTTCTTTTTTTTTTTTTTCCTCCTTTGGTTGCTTAGAAATGAACGTAAATAAAATTGTCAATATATGTTCATATGCCCAAATAATGTTAATATATGTTTCTTTGATGTCCAGGGAAGAAGATTGGTAGGGTCACTGAACTGTTAAATCCAGAAGAAGTGGTAGAGCAATTGGATGCTAGAACGGTTGCTGCTTCACCACTAGCTTATGATGCGAAACTTGAAGACGTGGAGCCTTTTTTTGGTCGATATGCGAAGGTATTGGTTGCTAGCAGAACTACATACTTTAAAGAACTGATTTTAGGTTACTGCAAAACGGAGGTAATGCGTGACCATCCCCAGACCATGCTAATGCCTGTTCATGTATTGTGCTTCGCCCTGGCGGGTTTCTTGTTCTTGGAAAGTTGTTATAGTATTACCTAATTGATGTATGACCCTTCCTTGGTTATTGAAGAGAATGGATAAGCACATTGAAATTTGTTTTGGATATTTAGATCGTTGTTATTTAAGTTACTCAATATTGAAATCTAAAATTTTACTAAATTGAGCCTAACATGATGATTTGAATGCTTCGCTTGCACCATGTAAGCACTAGGTAAGATGCAGAAAAGGGGTTGTAGATGTAAGACGCATTACCTGCTGTTATACCTGTGGCTTAAGTACCATCTTTCTATATCTATGCATCGGATTTTTTGTATGAGAATGTTCTCGTTTATTCCATCCAGGTCAATAGTGTGAGGCTGCCTCGTCATGTTGCGGACAAAAAATTATTTTGTGGTACTGTGCTGATCGAGTTTGTGTCGGAGGAAGATGCAGAAAATGTTTTAAAGCAAAGCTTGGTTTATGCAGGCGCTGATTTGGCACTAAAGCAAAAGTAAGCTTTAGTTATGGCCGTAATTTTGCCAAAAAAATAGTGCTTAAATGTTGACTGTGTGTGTGTGTGTTTTTCCCCTCCTTTTGTAATAGTGTTTTCCTATCATACTTGGTCTCCAACTCAGGAAGGATTTTGATGCTGAAAGGGAAAAGGAAGCAAGGGAAGTTGAGAAACTTCATCCTCACATGGGTTCAAATCATTGGATGAGTTCAAATGATGGAGCAAACAAGTGTGTCTTTAATATTATTTGATTTTTTTTTTAGTTATAAATTATTCCAATTGTTCAATAAGCTGCAATAGTGAATTATTTCAGCTACCCGAAAGGTTTGATTGTTGCATTTACACTGAAGAGCATGTTACTCGGAGGTTCACAAGAAGAAAACTAGTAATCTTGAGCCAGCTGATGAAGATGGCTGCAAAACAAATGGAAAGCAGAATTCTACAGAGAATGTTTCTGAAGAGATGGAGTGTGTTTCAGAAAATCATCATAACAATAAAGAAAACCATAGGAAGAATGTTGAAGAGACTGTAGAAAAGGTTGATGAGAAAACTACTTCAGATAGTGAAGGAAAAGAAAATGATGCCAGAGCTGTTGAGAAGGATGACGAGAAAGCTACAACAGAAGGGAAATTTGATGCTGCTTACTGCAAAGACAACAAAGATGTCGTTATGCGTGAGGATCTGAAAGAAGTATTTAAAAAGTTTGGCACTGTTAAGGTATTGCGATGATCAATCTTCACTTGGTTTTATATTTTTTTGACTACTTACGAACCATCGCTCTCTTAAAGGGCAGTCCTGAGGCACAAGGTTCCCCACTTTGTGATGATTGAGGAAGAGACTTTATCATATGCAACCGCTTCCTTGTTTTTTGATTTTTTTTTTCCGTTTTTTTTGTTAAGAAGATGGTTTGCATAACTCCTGTGATGTTCGAACCACAAAGCTGCAACTTGCTAGTTGCGCCAAGGCTTATCCTCAACCATCATGTAATTTTGAAATTCAGTTGTGTAACTAGGATGGATTATGTTCCTAGCCCTTTGAGACACAGAAATGGAAATTGTTCAAGTGGGTTTGAACCCTTAGCCTTGCCGAGCACAATGGCTTATTATAGATGCTGATACCACTAGACTGGGTATTCAGTAGCAGTTTCTTTTGAAAATTCAGTTCCGCTATTTCTTTTGAAGTTGGAAGATGCTGGGCTTTGCCTGCCTATTTTCTAGCTTGGAACCTGCCTTTGGGCATGAAAAGGTTTTACTATAGATTTTTTAGAAACTAAGCTTGATGCTATTACATGGTTTTGGATTGATGAAGGGTTTTTTTAATCTCATTTCAAAATGAATTTGCGGCTTCATGCTTCTTAGGACATACCATTTTCTTTATGATGAAGGATTAATTAATGATTCCACAGTGATCTCTGAGCACTGTGGTAATGTTCATTTTTTGTCATTGGTGGGAAGGAGGAGCCTAGAAAAATACTAAATACAAGGTTAAGGGAAAAAATGGACTAATAATAATTATGGCCGCATTTCTTTTAAGAAGCATGGCTTATCAGGAGGATGAAAAATACAACTTTCTTCTTATGGCTGATCCATATAGTTGAGATTATGATTGTCAAGTCTATTTTCTCCTGATCCAAAATTTTTTCTGTGAAGTTCATTGATTTCAAGATTGGAGCAGAGTCAGGATTCGTTCGTTTTGAAAGTCCAGAAGCTGCTCAGAAAGCTCGGGCTGCTGCAGTGCTGGCTGAAGAGGGTGGTCTGATTGTGAAGAATTTTGTTGCTGCTTTAGAACCTGTAACTGGTAAGAAGCATCCTGTGCCTCCATTAATTAAAAGTTTTTTTTTTTTTTTTTGTCGATGCCGCATGAATAGGACCTCTTTCTATTTCAGTACAAAAAGTGCCCTTGAATTAACCAGGATTTTAGTTTAATGAGAAAAAATCTCTAGGGGCTGTTGGGTTGATTTTGCTAGTTCATGACATGGTGTCTTATAGAATTTCTGTGAATCTGTACACTTCACTTAGAAGTGGCCGCAATGGAGTTCATGGCTGAGTATGTTATTTTTGCAACTAAAATGTGTCCTGGAGTAACAGTTTTACTGGTTATTAACATCCTTAACTAGTTGCTTTCCCTTTTGTTTCTGGTGGCTTTACTTTGTTGAGGTAGCATAATGCCGGCAAGATCATTTACCAAGCTGTCTACCCCACTCATAAAATAACCTGACCCAACCCACCCATAAGATAGCCTGACCCAACCCAACCCTCCCATAAAATAATTTATTCTCTTTGATCCACTTGTGTTAAACCATTCAAAATTAAAATTTTTGCTAAATCTTGATTGATTTATGAAAATACTAAAAGAAACAAAAGTTGTGCCAAAAGGAAAACCTTTGACCCGCCAACCCAACTTTACTGTTTCATGACCCATGTTTGTCCCGCCTGACCCACCCAATGGCCACCTCTAGCAGATCCTTAAGTTAGCATGGTTGAAGATGCACATCCTTTAGTTGTAGCTGTAAGTGTTTAGTTCCTGCAACATAATGGCCCCATTTAGTTGTGGGAAACTAGTTTCTCATTCGACGCATAATTTTGAGTGAAAATGTAGTCATTTAGAAAACAAGGATTTTTAATAGTTGAGCTTTAATGTATATTAGAGAGCACTCAAACATTTTCCCTATATTTCTAAGATTCAGTCCATTTACACCGCTCAAAAAAAGAAAAAAAAGAAAAGAAAAATTCAAACCATTTACAAAACTTGGCTTCCAGTTACTTGGAACCAACTTGATCATGATATATCTAGCCTAATTTTTGGCAATGGAAAAAAAATCATTTCCGTACAAAAATGAGGCCAAGTTTCCCCCCAGTTGCGCCACCTATTATTATGAAAGGATGATTTTGTGTCTTGGGGTTACAACAATATAGATTGTTTTGTTGTAAGTCATTTTGTGATTGGCAACTCTAGAGGCAGCAAATCCCATGATTGACAAGAAGTTCAAGAACTGATGATTCATGTTGCTGATCCAGGAAAAAAGAAGGTAATAATTGCTGAAGCGTGTTTTGCTTTAACCAGTCAACAATTTCAAAATGCTAAATTTCCCCTGCATGTGGAGAGGGTGTTAATACGAGCTTTTATTATCGCCTTTGCATGCTGATGCTTCCACATGCATTTATGTTGCATGTGTCAGAGGTGTTTTATATCAGCACTTGCTAACCCTTTTGTGTAGGGAGATGCATGCTTCACTCCTTTCAAGTTCCAACTGGAAGTACTTTGCCCTAATGCATCTTTGTCTGCCTTCTTATCTTTCTTGGGAATTGTTTTTGTTTAAGATGTGAAACGATTTGAGCTGTTATTTTACCTATTTTGCGTAGGTGATGCCGAGAGTGAATACTGGAGCCTCCTGCGTGGTAATCAAGAAAGACACCATGATAATATTGGCAGCAGGGGAAGGTGGGTCTTGTCCTTTGGGGTGACTTCCATTTGAACTTTTCATGGACTTTCTTTTCATTCCAGGCAACCTTTTCTTTCTTCTGGTAAATTATGTGTTAAGAGTATCCATCACCTTTGGAAATGTCACAGAAACCTGTTCGACTTCGATTGACCTTGTCATGAGAAGCTCTACGACACATGAAACTCGATTTTGATGACCTGAAAGGCTGAAATTCTATTTCCTTTTCTTCTCAGGGGGGGAAGACACAGCAGGGGTGGGAGACAGTTTCGTGGGAAGCATGCTCGTTCCAGGGAAAACAATTTGTCATCTCATCGCCCCAATAAAGCCCAGAAAACCTAAGGATTCTGTGCAATGAACGAAGCATTTCTTGCTCACATGATTCTTCAAAGAGCTAAACTAATCATTCTTTCTAATATAGGAAAATATCTTTTAATTCATTTAATTTTTTGGTGGACTTGCTCTAATGTTCACCAGAATAGTTTTAAGTCGGTTGCTTTATGGTCCTAATTGCAATTTTGCATTAAGGATTCATGCAAATGCCTTTTGAAGGCCCAAAAACAAGTAAGATGATATGAGGTTTGGAATAATAATCCCTAAATCTTCTTCAGAAAACCATGTCTCTATTTCTATATGCATTTGTGGCAAGAAGAAGATTCAAAATAAGCAGGTATTGTGTTCTCGAGTCGTATAATTTTTAAAGTATCTTGTATTGTGATTGAGGAAGATATTACCTTCTCGATTAGTTTGCTGGAATCGAAAAACTATTCGATAAAAATATAACATTTAAGTTTTTTGTAATTTACTCGTACTTTGGTTGTCGAAGAAAATGATATGAAAACAAGATTTTGAATCTTCCCCTTAAATTGGGAAGCTCAGCTCGGAAGCTTTAGGAGTAAGGATGTACAATGTACCTACTACAATTGCAAGGATGTAACTCACTCGAAGTTGATTTAGAACCAATCTAAAATCTTATCTTTTTCTTTTCTTTGGTTTTAAATTGTTAGCTATGCTAATGTGCTTATGGTCTGTTTTGGACTTCAAAAATGTTGTACTTGACCTTTTAACTATACTTTGTTTATTCCTGCATCCCTTGCTTTATCTCACTCATTTTCTACTTTAGAGGGAGTGAGCATCGGAAAGGGAACAAAGTAATATGTTCTCCATAAAGTTTTCAGTGTCATAGAAATGCTTACTTACACGTAAGATTGATTCAGGGAGCTGACAGTGAAAGAAGGATTTGATTGCTTTACGTTGAAAATGTTTTTAGTACTCATTGAGGAGAATATAAATAAAAATAATTCTTCGCTACGTGTTTTTTTTTTTTCTTTCTCTTTCTTTAGGCTGGTTGTGATGCTGGGCAATCTTATATATTGATATTCAACAAAGAGACTCATATTCCTTATTCACTTCTATGAATACTTATTTTGAAGAATGGTGTTCTAAAAGGTTATTGATATTATTTGAGGGATGAGTAGTTGTATTAAGGGGAAAAAAAAAAAAAAAAACTCCACCCTCGGGTTCATTGATTTTAATTGTCGTCAAATAGACTCTATTTTATGCTTTTTATGTTTTCCACTTCCTAAAATATAATTTTTCTTTTTGACAATTTTTTTAATTCCAAAAAACGAATAAAAATAAAAATAAAAATTCTACTCACGCTTTACCGTACGCATTGTAACCGGGTGTAGCAGGTAGGGTGCCGTTGGCGTTCAAATCATTTAGAAGGTGGCCCAAAGCGAAGGGCGACATCAACCCCAGTTTTCACGCTGACTTGATCTCCACCGTTGAATCTCACGAACCGGTTCGACTTTTAGCAACGTAGGGTTTGATTTGAACCCTTTGAATTTCTCTCTCTCCCTCTTTCTCTCTCTCTCTTTCGCACAGTGCGCTCCTATAATTTCAAAACGCTTTCGCCCGTTTCTCTCCCCTACTCCACCTGCATTTGCAGATCTTCTCTACATTCAGGATCTGCAAATGCGAACTGCGTTACTTTTCTATGCCCTCGATTTGAAGCGAAGTGTGGTAAGCCTTTTTGGCGTTTTATGATGTGATTTGAATAGGTTTTTATTCGATCTTCTTAGATTTCATGCTATTAGTCTGAATTTGAATGGTTGATAGTCCGGTTTCATGTTTGATCTCGGAGACGTTGTTGGAGAAATACTTGATTTGTAATTTTCAATTATTTTTGCGCTTAGTGTAGGTTCACAGTTTACATTTTTTTTTTTTAATCTGCAATCGAATAAAAATTTTAAGAGTTTTTCTTATCAATGAGAAAGATTTGAATTGGCCCAGGGTTCTTGTAATTTAATTTGCGTGGTAGTGATTTCAGATGCACGCAACGGAGTTCAATCTCTCACTCCTTTTTTCTGGAAGTGTCTGTTAATTATATTAGGTAAAATCTATCCCTGCTTAAACTTGATTTGAAGGATAACAAGCAATTTGGAATCTGACCTAGATACGTGATGATTGGGAATATTATATTAATGCTTAGGTTGAAATATAGCCTTTTTATTTTTGAATTTTTTGGAAGCATCTTCCATAGATAGTTTTTTTGGGAAAATTTCCATGAGCCACTATTTGTTGATAACTTTGTGAATAATACTAATGGAGAGGGCGCACCCTTAGATTGAATAGCTGCTTCGGTCCCATGGGAAATCAAACCCATGACTTATGAATTGCAGGGTGTCAAATTTGCCGTTATAGTTGGGGTAAGGCAGGTATTTTCTGTTTGAGTGATGAAATTAGCAGAATGGAGTATTTATAATTGTCTGTCAGAGGATCAATTGGTTAAGTCACATGGCCTTGAAGAGAAAAAGGATGTATGGATTATTGGTATTCATTTTAACATTTATGCTATTGGCTTAGAGAAACTGAAATGGTTGTCCCATTCTGTCTCTCATTTCAGTCTAAGAATTTATTGTATTTATTCTCTGGTCTTTCTAAGGTTGAGCCTTGGAGCAACTTGCTCCTTTGTGACTGGAAGGTTATGTGTTTGAGTTGTGAAAACATCCTCAGAAAAAACACATGGGGAAGGTTTCAAATGATAAATGACCCTCCTCAAACTTGTGATGTGGGAAGCCTTGTGCACCAGTCCATCACATTTTTGCTCTGATTTTGTTCATTAGTTCAGCGTCGTGTTTTTTTTTTTTTTCATAAATTTATGTTTCCATTTCAACCTCTTTTACTTAATCTTGTCAGCAGGAAGCTCACACCATCTCTTAGGGTGATTATAATGATTCAGGCAGCATATTCTGGGGAGAGTTGCCGAAAAACTTGTGTTCGGGTAAGCTCCTTCATCACTCCATCAAGGAACTATGAGAAGTGACAACACAACCATAAATCAGGATGGGGCCAGCAGTAGTTTACAGAGAATACGCCCGCTGCATGGGTAATTACTTCACAGCATCTAGAATGTGTCTTCAAGACTTTTCTGCTTGATATTTTCTATGTTTTGATGTCTTTTTTCTGTTCTTTTTTGAGCCATGGAACTACTGGTTGGTGTGGCTGAAAATTTCTGGTGGTTGTGCCCATGGTTATTTAGTTGCTGATCTCCTTTGGCCTAAATAGAGCTTGGCCTGGTGCTTAGCTTCTTAACAAAAGCTTCTCTAGAACTGGCAATCAAAACTAGATTGGAAGTTTTTTTTTTTTTTTTTTTTTAAAAAATTTTCAGTAAAGGTAGTTCTTGAAACATCAAACCCAGTAGGAGACATGATTCAAAACTTTTTTATTGGATTCATAAATATTTTTGAAAACATTTCTTCTCTCTCTCTATCTGTCCCCATAGTCTTTATGACCAATAGCATTTGATTTTACTAAGTGGATATAATGTGAAGATCAGATGTTTAAGTCATTATTTGGATTATCTTGCAGGAGGAATAGTGGCCCCACAAGGCGCTCCACAAAAGGACAATGGACCCCTGAAGAGGTAAACGTGTAGTTTTGTGTGAAAATCAATATCAAATTTTTATGTATGTTAGTATATAGGTCAGCCATGAGTTGTAATGCAAATTATGGCATCTTAATTTTGTATGCCTTCTTTACCAATCTTATGAGAGATGACAAGTGTCCAGGCCATGGAATTTTGCACATGGTTTTCACCATTGTCTACCATCAGCCGTAGGTAGCAACTATAAATTTTCCCATGTTTATGTAAGGTGCCTATGATGATGACTTCAACCCTCACAATTTGTGTAGTCCTTTTAATGGACTTTGGGATTACACTTGTATCCATAGTTTTAAATCGTGGTCATGGCCGTAGTCATGTAATAGTCGCTGGTGTAATGAAAAGTGGGTGTAATAGGAGTTACATAATGGGACGCGGTCGTAACAGACATGAATTTTGAGACGCGACGTACGACTATTTTTTTTGACCTTTTAATTTGATAAAATTATTATATATGATTTTTAAAGCTATTTTGACCCACTTTATTTATCAAACAAACATTGTTACACGTGACATTTAGATTTTATATAAATTTAAATGCCCTGTTAAAAGTAGAAGCTATATATATATATATATATACCATCACAACTATAAATATTTTAATAGATATTATCATAAATAGAAATTACATAAATTCGACCAAGTTTTTGCCGCACAATGAATGTTCTAGTGGTATTTCATCCCTACCACATTGAATGACATGCCAGTTGATCAATTGCATCATCCATGCTATTATTTGTAGCTTGAACTTAAGTATTATCTGTCATTCTCATTAGCAAAATAAAGTCGAAGAAGCCGACATTCATTCCACTTGACCGTTCTTCCTCAGAATAATTAATTGGATTGAAAGACAGGTATTTGAAAAGCCTGATGATGGTGATGGATAGTATGATGGATAGCTACCACCGGATGATGATTATGCAAGTTCAATATTTCCAAAATTTTGAACCATTCCATATCCATATGTATTTTGCAATTCTCTTTCCTGTTCATCAGTTACTTCAGCTTTCCTAGAGGGTGATGCTGGAAGTATCTATCTCATAATTGCGAGGCACTGTCCTCAAACCTTGATCACCATCATATGTTTTTGGAACGAATGAGTATCCCATGGTGTCTAGCCCATAAGTTCAAATATCTAATCTAGCAATGTCATTGTTACCACTATTGGGGTTGTCGTTAAGTGGACTCTGATGCTTCTCTTTCCTCCAACCATGGACTTAAAGGATCATCTTCTTCAAAGATAGAATCCAAATTGATTGGATTACAACTCAATTCAATTTCCTCTTGGCTTCTTCGAGTTGTGTACCTTGATCCAACGATTTGTAAGGAGAATAGAGAGTTGGAGAGACGGAAGAGAGTAGTCACGAGAGGAGAAAGGGAAGAATGAGTGCTTGTAAAAATGTAGAATGAGAGGTGTGAGAAAGAGAAGCCATAATTGGCTTTAGGAGAAGCCTTCACCCCTACTAGTCACGGGTGGAGAGAGAAGCCATTCATGTCTCATATGCATTTGTTGAATAAATTTAAAAAGCCATCATAGCATTTGTTGAATATTCCGAGTAGTCTTCACCTCCATATCCCGAGTAGTCTTCGCCTCTATTCATGAACTTTGGGATTACACTTTATTCACCGGGGAAAAAACACTTGTATCTTCTTTGGATGACATTCCACATGATTTCACTCTTGGTTTGTATAATTTTGTTTGCTTTTACAATTTGTCCTAGGCTCACTCTTTTTGTGCATTGTTGTGGACACTCGCGTGCAGAGTTTTTTAGAATTACTTGGTAAATTAGCATGCAATTTCATCTGTTTTTTTTTTAAATGATTGAATTTTTAATTCTTTAACCTTTTTCTCCTAGTCTCCAATTTTTTAATTTGATCCATTGGTCATGTTGCTATATTGTCATGAATTGTCACTGCATCTGTAAGAGGGATCAGATTTAGTGGCAAGGCTGTGTATAGTTGAGCTCTCTAGACCATGTTTTGACTGGAGCCTGCTACACTGAGCGTGTTAATTTTCTTCTATTGCTTTTGGAATCTACAGTTTGCGGATGTAAACTGGATGTGAGATTGTTATTGTGTAATTATCTAATCGAATTCTTAAGTTTACACTACATTTTGTTTCTCTAATCAGGATCAGATGTTGTACAAGGCAGTTCAGCAATTTCAAGGAAAGAACTGGAAAAAGATAGGTATTTTTCATGGACTGAAGGCTTTATTTCCATTATATATAGTCCAGGAGTTCTGGATTACCTATCAATTTTTATATGAGTTCAACAGCTGCTACTTTTAGTTGGTTCGCATGCGTACTTGAATTCTTTTACTTTAGGGCTGCGCCTGATGTATAGCACAGTTTTAAAGCTTGCGGGATCACTTGGACCAAAAATAGTGATATTTCCTAGCAACAACAAAATGGAGGCAGTCAATCAGTATAGATTGATCAGGTGTTCTTTGCTGGAAATTTCCTGATACTCTGTACACCCGTCTTAAATTTGTTGGAGCATCCACAATCATAGACTTCCCGAGCATTATGTTGGAAAATTATATGGAAGTTGAAGCAGAAAATGTTACGGAAAATTAAATTCAGCTGGCATTTTTCTTGATTAATGTGGAAAATGATTGAAGGAACCCAAGGTCTTGCCTGACAATTATTTGAGGATATTTACCAATACTGTTAAGCAACCACTTTAACTGAAAGCCTAAGGTGCTAGGTTGTGGGCTCATAATGTATATCAAGCCTTAATACTCCTCATGTGTGGCCGGGCCACATGTGGAATTGGACAGTAGATAAATATTGATTAACGTCTGAAGGAATAATTGCATCAAGATGTTAAACATGGGCAACAACGATCAAACCCAGGACCTCCCAGCAGCGGTTGCCATGGTACCATTTCAGGCAACCACCTTCTCTAAAAGCTTAAGTTGTTAGGTTGCGGGCTCACAACTATCAGCCTTAGAAAATCTAATTCAGTTGGTTTGATTGGTAGTGTTGGTATGTGTTTTTCTTATGTATATGTTTTTTCAAATAAAGAAAAACACACACAGAGGGAGATAGAGGGAGGATGGTCTTGTCCTGGATATGAGATCTATAACAGACTTTAGTTTGGAAACGTAAACATCTATGTACATTAATGAGTCAGTCTACTCTCCTTATCGGTTTCTACTACCTTCCCCAACCCTTGCAAAGCGGAAATCTTTTGCACTAGGGTCCACCATTTTATTTTTTTACCAGTCTGCGATACCTTCGCCTTGCAATTAATATATTATGTACTGTTGTGTTGTTTCTAGCTGAATGTTTCAAGGATCGGTCCGATGTACAGTGCTTGCACAGGTGGCAGAAGGTCTTGAATCCAGAACTTATCAAAGGTCCTTGGTCGAAAGAGGTCAGCTAAGACTTATGTTCATCTGTTCCTTTTGTTAAACAAGTCTCCGTGTGTTTTGAGGGCTAGGACTATATGTTCATCCTTCTTGTAATTCATACAATAGTATAATAAAATCTAACTAATGGGTGTTGCAACATTAAACCAGGAAGATGAGAGAATAGTTGAATTGGTGAACAAATATGGGCCAAAAAAATGGTCCACAATCGCTCAACATTTACCCGGTCGTATTGGAAAGCAATGTCGGGAAAGGTACAATCTGACTATACTTTGGGTTGATTTGATCATGTATTGCATTAAAGGATGTTGCTTTAATATTGTAAACCTGTTAAGGTCGTGCAAACGCAGTATCTTTTCATTCCATGGAATCTTGTTGGCACTTTTGCAATTGCTACCAGATGATTATTTGTACTCTTATGTGTAAACTTTAATTTTATTCTATCTTCCATGGTTTTAAAAATTCATGTGCTTATAAGCACTCATATAAGTTGATACTTATTTTAGGTGGCATAATCATCTTAATCCCGGCATAAACAAGGAGGCATGGTCTCAGGAAGAGGAGTTGACTTTAATTCGAGCTCATCAGATTTATGGGAACAAGTGGGCAGAATTAACCAAATTCTTTCCTGGAAGGTATGTGTTTGCCATCTATTTTTGGTAGAGGGGCATTCTGGTATGACGCCTGTCTAATGCCATTAAAAAACACCCCCCACAGCCAACTTCGATTGAAACAGTAAAAGTTTGTTGATGACTTAATCCTCTGTTCCAATGCATTTCTCTATTGCTTATTATTCTCACTTTAAAGATTAAATATTTGCATGGGAAAGAGCGAAATACAGATAATTACCGACGTTTAGAGGAAGAGGGGACAGCTTATAAGCGTAGGGAAAGAGGAAAGAGTGAGAGATGAAGAGGGAGTGAGACATAAGTGATGAATCTTCTATATCTAATTCTTTCTAGAAAAATAAATTCTTGATTGAACATCAACTATTATTGTTGTCTCATTATTTTGTTCGTGGATTGTATTGCATTTCTAAATTTTTTAATGCTGCTTACATCTTTAATATGCTTATGACCTCTCATCAACTTATTTAACTTGTCACGAACTTCATCACAGGGCATAGGGTTTGTGCATGTGCACCCATCAGATTTGCATCCCTTTTAATACAAGTGCAACTTCTGTTTTTATTTTTAAATTCAATGCTTTATTATTTTTTGTTTTACCTATATTTTTCCTTCAAATCTGTATTTATTTATTTTTCTTCTTTTTTTGGTTGGAGAGCCTTAGCAATTTTTACATAGTAGAATGCTCTGGTTGCCATATTCATCGTTAAACTGCTATTGATTTTGAACTGTTATTATGGGTTACTATTTATAATGTCAGATTTTACATTTCTTGCTTGTGGAATTCAGGTCCGACAATGCTATAAAAAATCATTGGAACAGTTCGGTAAAAAAGAAATTGGACTCTTACTTGGCTTCAGGTTTATTGGCACAGTTTCAAGGCCTTTCTTACGTGGGACAGCAAACCAGTTCCACGCCTTCATCATCTTTGAGAATACAGCAGAGCAGTGGAGAAGAAAGTGTTCCCAAAGATGGGGCTGAAGCAGAGGAAATTTCAGAATGCAGTCAAGGGTCAGGTGCTGTTGGATGTTCTCAATCTGGAAGTGAGAAGGCTAATGGAGTATTACATGTGAGAGAGGAATGTCAGACAATGGAAGAATCTTGTCAAGGAAAGGAGCAAAACTCCAACACAGCATTGTGTTCTGGGAAATATTATGCATCCATTGAAGAAATCAATTACTGTGTTCCAGATATACAATGCAAACAGGGTGGATCTCCTAAGTTATTTGCACAAAGTATCTCACACCACGACGGAACTTCTATGAGCAGACTTTGCCAGTATAATTTGCATGAGCTGCCTAATAGTTCTCTACCAACACATTTCATAGATCCCCATGAAAAACATGAAGTTATACCTGGTGTGCTACAAAATTCCTTGGGGTTGAGTTCCTCTACTTCAGTGGGGATTCCAATCATGGGTTCCGAAAAACCAGAGGGAGTTTTGACACCCAAAGGGAACACCAGCAGGATTGGTTTTGCAGAGGCTGGACCTGGTGCATGCTTTTCATCTGAAAGTTTGATAAAATGCTCAAATATTGTTGATTTGATCGACTGCACCGATTCAGTACCTTACGAGTCATCTAATTTTCAGAAACCCGAAACCGCTAGAACTTCGGTTTCTCAACTGTTCTATCCTCTGAAATGGTCTGACATGTCTGGATCATCATGCTGCGAATCTTTTCTCTCTAGTTCTTCCATACTTCCTGTTGATGATGATACAATTTTAAATAGTGCAGAGCCCAATCAGTTAAATGATCTTTCGGTGGGAAATCTTAAGCAGGAGATTGTTGGAAAATCACTTGATGGCTTTCTCTGTCCAAATGGCAGTGCAGATTCTACATTTAATGATGGAACAGATGCTGCTGGACTGCAAGACCTCGTGGATAGTTCTTCAAAATTGGTTCATGAAGATAGTCTTTCAATTAGTATCATCAGATGTCATGGATGGTCACTGTATAGATGAAAAACCTGCTATCTGTGCTGAACAGGGGGATGCTGGAGGCTTATGTTATGAACCTCCCCGATTTCCAAGTGTGGATATTCCCTTTTTCAGCTGTGATCTTATACAATCTGGGTCTGAAATGCAATATAGCCCGCTTGGCATTCGCCAATTAATGACGTCTTCTGTGAATTGTATGACGCCATTTAGGTTGTGGGATTCACCATCCAAGGACGATGGTCCTGATGCCATGTTGAAAAGTGCTGCAAAAACATATACATGCACACCGTCCATTCTGAAGAAGCGACAACGTGATTTATTGTCACCTTTGTCAGAGAAAAGATTTGACAAAAAGCTTGCCAGTAATTTTAGTCAGGAGTTCTCCACATCTAGTCTTGCCAGGGACTTTTCCCGTTTGGATGTTATGTTTAAGGAGACCGAGTCTCCCAAAGCATCTCCTTGTTCTCCATCATATAATGAGAATAAGAAATTAGAACCCCACAGCGAAGACAAAGAAAACATATGTCCTGAAATGGGAAAAGAAGAGAAAAGAGACGGTACTGGTAAAGTTAATGCTGATGCTGATGCACAGGTTGTGAGTTCTTTCTTTTCAGTTTCTTTCTTTTGCAATATTAGTTTTGCAGTGAAGATAAGGTGTGGTTTACTCTATATTCTTTGACAAATGCTGTCCAAGATGGGGGAGAGTTATTTATTGATGTATTTTCTTTGTTAGGTTGTATAGTCTTTGTTAGGTCTTCACTGTAGTTATTCTGGTAGATTTAAATCTGCGTGTTTTGCTGATGATGGACAATGCATGTCTTGCCTAAAAGTCAAAATACAAATTTTTGATGCCATTTTTCAATTTGGACTTTAATGGGATGTGTGTCTATTGTTTTGCCTTGAAATTACACTGCCTTCTTATTACGGGCTTTTAGTTGGTTTATTTCTTTCTCGCTTTTTTTTGGTTCTTGGAAAGTAGATCGCATAGTCCCAAGCAAGGTTTCTGAATTGTCTCATGTAATCGATTTTAAGGTACTTGAATTTGAATTCTTTTTACTGTACTTGAGAAACATGTATTTGATAGCTCCCTTCCCAATCTATTTTCTCTCTTCCTCCTTGACTCGTGTTCCACTTCTCCACTTTGTAAGCATTTTGATTTGGGCTATATGTTGAGTATTTTTTGTTGCTAATAAGATATCAGGTAGTAATTTCTCATTTATTGGATTATTACCCTCTAGGGTCGTTTGTTTCTGTTCTCTTACTAAGAGCCATTTAAATTTGAATTCTGTGGCAGCCCATGTGCGCATGTCATTTTTTTCCTATCAGTCTGCAGTTTTTATTTCACTTATGCAGTTTTAGCACTCTTGCTATTTGGGATGTTGGATTCAGAAATGACTGGAGTCGACCAAACTTCACTGATAACAGGCTTTTGGTTTCTTTGATTCTTTCTGGTTCGCTAGGTGGAGCAGTCTTATGGAGCCTTCATTGAATGCAACTTGAATGATTTGCTATTTTTCTCTCCTGTTCAAGTTGGACTTAAGCCAGAGCGAGTCTTAGGTTCAAGTGCTGCCAGTTCCAGACGGCATGGTAAAGAATCACAGGTTGCTTCAAATCAAATCACATTTCCTCAGAGTTCAGCCCGAAATCAGTGTTTGTCTGATATTAGCTCCCCTACTGTTTACAAAAAGAAGCATGATAATCATCCAACTGCAGTACCACCTAGAAATTATGCTCCTTCAACTGATCCTGACGTCACAGCTGAAAACAAGAGGAATATTGCTGGCATTGAAAACTTTAACATGTAAGTGTTAGTCTCCTTTTTGCCTTAGTCTTATTGCACTGAGCCGGGGGGCAGCTCGCTGGTAGCTTCCCCTCTACTGAGGGCATTGGCTTGGGTTCATTCCTTCCCCACTCCCCACCGCACACTTATCTAGAAGAATTTCTTTATGTCTACTTGTAATGATTGTTGATCGTACTCATACTTCTCCTACGTTCAATATGAACAGCATGTAAGTCAAATGTCTGAATGGGTTTTAAGATGCTTCCAAATAGCCATCAAAGCCGTCTCTCAAATGACTCTCCTCTGGCCCTCTCCTGAGGCATTTTTAAACCAAATCTTACTGCTGCACTATCTGCTAGAATTCATGAGTGTTCCCCACATCATTTCCCAACCTGGCCAGTTGTTCTCTAGTAATATGTGTCATCTCACAAGAGAATGAACTATAATAAGACTATTAGTACAAGGATAGCCTCTCCTTTAAAGCGGACCACTTGCAAGCAGTTCCTCAAGGACCATACATGCCGCAGTTATTTTTCCTCATACGTGAATTGCAAGGACTGAAAGTTAATTGTTTTCTTAATACTATACATTTTTAGTGATTTGCTTGACTGATGGCTTCTTTGTGCATAGGTTTGGTGAAACTCCTTTTAAAAGAAGCCTTGAATCCCCCTCAGCATGGAAGTCCCCTTGGTTTTTTAACTCTTTTTTCCCCAGAGTCAATGGAGAGTTATCAATTGAGGTACTGCAAGTTCGTTTTTGGTATCACATCCTTTTTTTGCCCCCTTACTTCATCTCTATGCTGTACCTCGAAATTTGTGCAGGATTTTGGTTATTTCATGAGCCCTGGGGATAGGAGCTATGATGCCATTGGGTTGATGAAACAGTTGAATGAGCACACTGCAGCTACATTTGCAAATGCCCAAGCGATTTTGGGGAACGAAACACCAGAGACGATATTAAAAGAAAGGCTTTCCAACCATCAGAATACAGAGCAAGAGAACAATCATGCTGCCAATGGTGATCTGAAGAACAGTCCCCCTTTTTCTTCAAATATCTTGGTACGTCTGTTAATGCAAAATCTTGATAAACAAACACGTCTTCATGCTAAGTAGAGCTTTATATTATATATTGCAAGGTAGCAGTTTTAACAGTCCCCATACATTTTGTTGATTTACATTTCACTCAGATGACGAATCATTGCAATGCAACATAGACAGCAATTAGTGCCGGTCCACATAAATTACTCAAGTATTTGAAAAGATTTTTCTTGTATTCTTTTCCGCAAAATTTATTATGCCAAACATTAATAGAAAATTGCTTCTGATACAAGTTTATTTTCATTGAAAAATAAAAAAAATGAAATGTCTTTTGAGAGTTGGCATTGAGGCTTGATGCATGTTATAGATAGCTCCGGACAGCGTGAGCCTGATTATATCCAGCGACGAAAGCAGGCTTTTGGGAGGAGAATCGATACATTGTTGCTATATCAGTTTTTTTTTTCCCAAAGAAAACTATTAATTTCTAAGAACAGTGTGTTTTTTTAAACCTTTGCAGGGAGAGCGGCGTATCCTCGATTTCAGCGATTGTGATTCACCTGCGAAAGAAACGGAAAATGGAAAAGGATCAGCTGCCATTAGTTTCTCTAGTCCATCCTCCTATTTGTTGAAGGGCTGCAGATAGTAGCAGTTCCTTATATGTCAAATGCTTTCACATTCAAGGTTCATTTTTATTCATGTCACATACTATCTCCCTCTCTCTCTCTCTCTCTCTCTCTCTCTCTGTTGCTGGAGATTGTGACGATTATCGACATTTTTGTTTTATTTAACGGTTGCTTTCAGGTAGGCAATTCATCTCTCGGCAATGGCCTTTCACCTCATTCACTCAGGAGCACTTCAACAGTTCTGTAGAGAAAGTACAGAGAGGGGGAAAGAGAGGGAGCCATTGTCGATATCTAAGGTGCCAATCCCTGCATTGTTAGGGGCGGCCATCGTCTGTTGAAGCACTCACTTGTATGGGATTCAATATAGCCCATTTACAGAAAATGTGAAATATTTTTACTTGTACTGGTTAAGGTGTAATTCGATTCAATGCGATTGAGATTAGATTTTTTGGTCGGTAAAGATTTGATTAAAAAAAAATTTATTTTGCCCCATTATCGAATTTGTCAACTGGACACTCCTGGTTCCTTTTATTCTTTGGTTCCATAGTTTTTTTTTTTTTTAATTTTTCTGAACAAACAACTACGTAAATTTTCCAATATGCAACCGTTTAGCAAATTTAATAGGGTATATGAACAGATATAACCTCGAAGGGCTGTAAAGTTCGTAAGTTCAGTGTCCCCCACTTCGTAATCTAATTGCTATTTTGTTTCCTTGAAATTATTCAAATTGAATTCGGTTCTTCTTTTTCAAAAATAGGAGAAAAAAAAAAGGAAGAAAAGGGCTAAATTGTCAATAAATTTATTTTATTAAAGGGGTAAATTGGTAACTTGCATTTATTCCAAATTGTTTTTCATGTCTTTATCCCTACTATATTTCATGAGTTATCGTAAAAGACTTAAGAGATAATTCACTCCCTTTTTGAAAAAATATATTATGTCCCATTCTTACCCTTTTGAGAGCCGAACAATTTCTACGTAGAAATGGTGGACTCCTTAATTTCCACTACTAGTATGAATTAATTACTAAAAAGAAACAGAAAAAAATAAATTTCAGTAAGTCTATTCCCCCTTTTTTTCAGGTGCACTTAGATTAAAAGGATGCGATATCAAAATGACTCATGCTAAAAGAGGAAAAAGTGAAGTCATCTTTTAACACAGCTATTTTAATAAAATATCACTCCCATTTGACGCATGTATGAGTGGATAGCAGTAGATTTAAACTCAAAGTTGATTTTGTTGTGGGAAATATTTTTTAAAATTATATCATGATGCGGTGGATTTCAATTTAAAAAATAAATACTTTTAAATGGCCTCAAGAAAACAAGTTTTGGTTGGGGGGGCGGGGGGGGGGGAGACAAGCCAGGAGTTTAAGGTACTTAAAATTAAAAAGCTTCATTTTCAAGCGTATTAAATTTATAATATTTTAAATTAACAATTAGAAGGATCCTTCTAATTATATTAAATTGAATAATATCATTCCAAATTTTGACAATATTATTCATGCTATTATGGGAACGACCAGTTTTTTATGTTGACAGCGAATCCGCCGTTGAATTGGGGGGGGGAGAGAGGGTTCATCATTTCAGACATTGCGTCTTCCCGAAGACTTCTTCTCTCTCACCAAAACCCAGCAATTCAGAAGAACAGTCTCTCTTTCGGAATCGAAGCGCTCCTCTCTACTTTCCGACGAAGATCGAGCCATGGATCCGCCCACCTCATGGGACTCTCTCCGCAAACAGGTTCTCTCCCTCCCCTCCACCCCCCCCCCCCTTCCTCTCTCTTTCTTGTGTCGTGATAACTTTTGTTAATCGGCACCGTGTTCTAAGTCCGGAATTTAGGGTTTTCTTGAATATCTGGATTGGAATTAGGGTTCTAATGAATATTTGAAATTAGGGTGTCCTGAATCTTTGGAATTAGGGAAGGACAAGCCGTCCCGTGCTCGCTCATAAATGAATTTTCCATCAGCATTCTCGTCTTTCGAATCGAGCGTGGATGACTTCAGATATTGCGGATTTGTGGGGAATTGGAGGATTTCTGCTAGTTTTATGTTGAACTAGGCCAATGGTGTTGTGACGTGGTCTGTTGGGAATGAATTTTGATGGATTGTGAATTTAAATGTCTGCCATCGTTCATCTCTCGAGATTCGGCCAATTGCGTTAGCCATTCTATCCCTTGCATACACAAAAATTCCGAACCTTCAGATTCACAAAATTCGCAGCTTTTTTTTTTTTTTTTTTTTTACTTATATGCGAGATTGGGATAAATTTTGGGTTAAATGGAACAGTTTGAAACGCATTTGACTTGGTGAAATTTAAAGTTTGGCCTTTCAGAACACCCAAGTTCATTCAGACTTGGAAATGGAGCTTCCTTCTCCCCGCCCCTAAAACCTCTAAAGACCTTAAAATAAAATGGAATAAAATAAAATAAAATGGAAGAAAGTTAATATTGTGTTAGAAACATGTGACAAAATTCTGTTAATACCATTAAACTGCCCATGTAATTTTAAATTTTCATGTTGGTTACAGAGTTATATGTTCAAAACCCTCATTTTTCCTTTTTCCGCCCTTTATGCAGGCAAGGAGACTTGAGGCTCAGTTAGATGAGCAGATGCATTTGTATCGTAGACTGGTTTCTGCAAGAGTAGGTGATGTTAAAGAGAACGATGTTGAATCCGGTATAGATACATCCCTGAAACAGCTTCAGCAAGTAAATTCACATATGCAGGCATGGGTATCGTCTGGAGGATCAGAGATATTTTCTCATACATTAACTCGCCATCAAGAAATACTTCATGAACTTTTCCAGGTATTCCTTGGTTTTTTTATTTGGAAAATATTTATGTCTTAAGCAGTAGTTTTTTCAATGTTGCAAAATAGATAAACGGGAAAAACTGCCATGCCACCAAAGGCAGATCATGGCATCCAAAGAATTTAGATTTAGGATTAGAGAGGTGTTATGGATGATCATCTATGATCAGTTGGCATAGTCGGCAAATTTCCTTCTTCCTGGCTGGAAGATCATTGTTCCAGTCACACAAAACAGTCTGCCAAAAAATATATATAAAAAGCAAGGGGAGCGTTGCGTATGATAGATGACTTCCCCCTCATGACTCTCACAAGGTAGGGAGCTTGTGCACCAGGGTTTTCCCTTTATTAATTTTGTGATCTTGGCAGTATGATTAGCATTGGGTGCTACCTAAATTTGTTGATCAATGTGTAAAATGACTTCTTTTTCTAGTGTATGGTCGAATATTAACGGCTAAAATGAACCATCTTTTAATGTAATTGGATTTTTCTATGCCTCCCATGTTTCATGTTTGGACTATGAAGATTGATGTTTTTTCTTGCCAATATCTTCATTTGGCAAACATTATTTATTACACCTATTGATGTGTAGGATTCTTTTCCGAAACTAATTGTTAGCTCTAACATGGTAAATATTGTATGATGCCCTAGTGGATTAAGAAATGTTTGGGAAATAATTACACGAATGAAGTTTGTTTATGCTGGAGCTGCAAAAAATAGGTGTAGGTGATGAAATTTTCCAACCCCTTAAACGAACTCTAAAACCAAAGCTGCGAAATTGGGAGTGGCTTCATGAAGGATCATATGATTCTAAAATCTATTCAAATCTGTTGAATGAGGGCAGGAGGACTCAGGAATGGGAAACCATAATTTATGCTTTCAGTGTATATCTATCCATGAAACTTTTCATTTTAAGCGGAATTATTTAACAATTGATTAGAGGGACCAGAATAAAGAGCAATAGATATAGGCTTGATCGGACAATGTAATTATCAGGCAGCCGCCTGTACTCTTTCAAGAATGTGAGATGGCTAAACACATTACCCTAAAAACGAGTTAGAAATCTTAAAATAGGAGAGTTGGGAAATTTCTGATGCAATAGGTTTTCTTTGTTTTTCAAAAACATGAAGTTTATTGCTTTGAAAATGGTAAATTGAGATCTTAGAGTCAAACCTCTGGACTGTGTCTAAAGTTCACATGTGGTTTTCTATAATCTATTCCTCTCTTTCATCCAAAATGGGAAAAGACATGACTGTCTGAACTTATGATGCCTATCTGGAAAGTGCTTGTTGGCTTTAAAATAAGTGTTTCATGGTAGAGTTCTTTATGCTCTTTAGTTGAAGAAATCAGTTATAGCCTTGTAACTTGTTGATTATGAATGTCTATAAAACTAGGTATTGATCATAATTTATGTTTGAATTTGATGTTGATTGACAAGAAACAGTTTCCTGTGAATTTTTTACTTGATGTGAACATGATTGGATTGCAGGAGTTTTACAGGCTTCGTTCTAATCTTAAAGCTAAGAAAGAGCACGCTTCGCTGCTTGAGAATTTCAAAGAGTTTGACAGGGCAAGAGCAGATTTAGAAGATGGTGGTGGTTCAGATGGGCAAGCTTTACTTAAGGAGCATGCATCCATAAGCAGAAGTTCAGGACAGGTTTACATAACTAATTTTTTTATAAAATAAAAAAATTGGTTTCCTGTATAGTCTCTCGGATTCTACTTAATTTTTTATTATTTTATGCTTCAAACAAAAGATACAATTATTTTTTCCTGCATGGGGTTCCAACCACCACTTTTGATTTTTATACTATGCCGGTGCCTTTAAGAAAAATTAAAGGTCCTGCTTATTTCATCTGCAGATTGTTGACAGATCTCACTGTAACTGGTTCTGCTCTTAAAATATTTTCAGTTTGTTGTAAAATGGCTGTTAAATTTGAAATCTTTAAATGGTTTAGTGTTTCATCTTGAGAACAACTTCGAATGCCTCTCTGATTTAAATTTTAAAATATGTTTGTTCTTTTCTGAACCTTTTTTTAGGCTGACTTCACAGTTTCTTATAGGAGTCCAAATGCCTGATGTCTGTATACTGGTTTATATCATTTTAGATTTGCCTAATAAACTGTTGTGAGTGAGATTCTATGCTGAGGAAAGCAAAATCCAAAGTGGCCTTGTCGTAGGGTCAGGGCTTTTAAGCTACATGCTGAAATGGAGCTTATAAGGTGTGAGGAGGAGTCTATTTTCTATCAATTTTTTTAGTACCTTCCATAGATAGAAAAAGAAATCAATTGGGGAAAAAGAACAAATAATTGAATAATCTTATGGAGAACACTTGGATGTTAGTTAACTTCTGGCCAACACTGGTGTTGGAAGCTATTGTAGGACAGTGTGTAAACCTCCCCATGGTCATTTTGGTTAAGTGGATTTGGCTTGATCTTGAACAGCCAGTGCCCCTTTGATCGACCACAAGGGAACAGAGACAATTTTGTGTCCCAATTTTGACAGCACTTCATCTAGAGCCTTGTTCTGCCTGCTCCCAATGCTGAGTACGGTTGCTTGTATAGATGAAGTAACTTTGCCTATCATCAAGGAAGCACAGGTGTGGGTGCGAACATCGGGTAGCATTTGCACCCGGTGCAAAATTCGATGATTTCCTGAAAAACTAGGGTGCAGATGCAATAGGGGACAATATATTAAAAATTATTAAAATTAAATTTTATATTTATACATGCATATTAATTTGAGGAAATGAAGCATAACATCTATCATTTGAGGACTTAATTAAAAGTTCAATATCAAACAAACTACAAATGCACATTACAAAGCATAGTCGTTTAAAATAGTCTTAAAACGATCATCAAGCAAACATAATTGCTCTCAAGAAGCAATATTCTCCATTTCATCATTTCTTTCTCCACCATCAGCAATGACCACTGCCTCCATTTCTGGCTCATCAAGTGATAAAGATGCAACTTCAAGATCTAGCAATACTTGCAGGAGGAGATTGAGGAAGTCGAAGGAGGAGGAGGAGATCAAGTGGAGGAGGCCGCTGGAGGATTAAATCGAGAAGAGGAGGTGTCAGAGGAGGAGATCTGGCAGAGAGGGCCCCTGGAGGAGGAGGTCAGTTGACAGATCTCACCGGAGAAGATGATCAAGCAGAGGCGCAACTGCTGCTGGATGTTTCCGGGAGAAGGGGAGCAGATGTAACCTTAGGATTCGACTTTGTTTATATTCAAAGAGGGGAGGAAAGATTTTTTTCTTTTTCTTTTTTTTCTCTTTTTCTCTTTTCTCTTTTTTCCTTGGGTTCAGTTCGCACCGGATTGCACCATTTTTTTTTAAATTGTGCCAGTGCTCACCAGGATTGCACCAACACCACACTGGATTGCACCCACACTGGAGTCGCATCTGGTGCTGGTGTGGAGCCCAGCAAAATGCAGTGCTTCGTTGCCTATCTTGCTTGAAGAGTTTTTAGTGCGTCTTTAGTGCCATAAAATGGTTTACTGCATATGATACCATAAGCACTTCGTTGAAAGTGGGTCTGGAGCTGCTCTTGATGGTTTATTTGGAATATGCATAAGATGATTATGGGGCCACATTTTCAGGTTGAGGCATCTAGCAAAATTCACTAAGGGCCCATTTGGATGGAGGGAACGCGAATGGGAATCCCATTCCCTTGTTTGCTTATGCACTCAAGCCTGGATATGAGGGAATGATCATTCAACTTATAATGCTTAGGAATCGTTAGTCCCATCTCCTATTCCAACCTGACACCATGACCTCATGATATCACATGACTCCCATGACATTGCGTAGCACAGCAAACGACTTGACGCAACATTCTTATAATTTATTAATTTTTTTTATATTTATAAAACTGTTTGAAGTTACTTGCATGTTTATTGCATCCCTTCCTTCATTGCGCAAACCAAACGTGTGAATGGGAATGACCATTCCATTCTCTTCCCCACTATTCAAATGCAACCTAAGATCCTTGTAGTATTAAGAATTTCCAGAAATGATCTTGGCACCCATGGTATTTTCAGTAACAAAATTCGTCAGGAAGCTTTTGCTATTTAAAAACATTAGAATCAACTTTCAGTTTCTGTTCATAAGCACATTTTTCTGGTTTGTGTCTGGTCTAACTCGTATGAGGATCTTTGATAGATACAGCATGCTTTGTTTAGAGCTTCACTTAAATTGCAGCTTATTGAATTACTGATCAAAATTTTAGAGTTAAAAAGCTATTATTTATGAGCTGGGAAAAATCTCTCGCTAATTCCCTTCTGTATTGGTACCTACTGATTATGTTTTTAGAGATCACATTTCATGTACTTGTTCTCAACTGTTGTACATAATGTGATTTTTCTTCAGATGGACACTGTGATTTCTCAAGCGCAGGCAACATTGGGGTCACTCGTCTTTCAACGATCAACATTTGGAGGAATTGATTCGAAGCTTAGTAATATTAGTAGCCACCTCCCAACAGTAAGAAGTCTTAACTATTTCATTGGATGCTTAATTTACTTGTTTATGATTAGCAATGGGTGTTTGGAAACAAAACAAACACAGTTGTTCCCCTTTATTCATCTTTTGATCAAGGGCCACCAGATTAACAAAGTAGTTATTAGAAGGAGACTTGGATGCATTAACATTCTTTGAGATTTACCACTACCATAAGTTGCCCCTTTGAAAACTCGGTTTGTCTCAATGGCGTTGCAATAATCTAAATCATTAGAAAAAAGGAAAAAAAAAAAAGAAAAAAAAGAGGGGAGGGTGGGGGGGGGGGGGGGGGGTTTGTATAAATGCCACAGTAGGATTTGCTTTCTACTGAAGAACATGACTTGATTGCCTTTGGCATTGATTCTTGGACCATCTAACACTGCAGGTGAATAGTATTCTTTCAGCAATAAAGAGGAGAAAGTCCATGGATGCTATCATCCTTTCGCTTGTTGCCTCGGTGTGTACCTTTTTAATCTTGATCTATTGGTTGACCAAGTAGGAAAATCTGCTTCTGGTGGAGCCTTACTGGCATGATCTTCTTTCTGTTAAACTGTCTATCTTGAATGCTTTTTAATCAATATATTTGTTTTCTGATATTCATTGTTGGGCAAAGTCAGGTGTTCAGATCCTTGTAGCCGATAAGTTGGCTGGGTGAGTGTGTGTATATTGCCTAATGAGAATAAAATATGAGGTTATTGAGGATAAGCTTGATATGACTCTTGAAATCTTACTATGATCAAGAAATGAGATTATTTGCATGGTTTCCACTTTCCAGGAAATAGATGGGGAGGGGGAAAGGGGAGGGATTAGGACCATCTTTTGATGATTAAAGAAGATTTTGTTGATAAAAGGAAGAAAAGACACAGCAGGGGAGGTTGAGAAAGCCCCCAAAAGCTAGATACAGAACACTTAAAAACAAACGTTGTATAAGAAATGCATTCCGATTCGCCTGCAAATCCTCGAGCTTAATCCTTTGGGATCAATTTCAAGCAAAAACCTGTAGAAAGAGTGAAAAGTGGCCTATCCCTAAAGAGAAGAAGAAACACCTACTTCCACTGTCCACAAGTTCTTTTGGTGGTTGAATGGGGTTATCATTCTATTAGATTTGCAGCTTTCCAAACTTAAAGCAGGAAGAAGAGAATCATGGATGTACTTTGAAAAGTTTGGATGCCCGTCTGGGAATGGTTTCTAAAACTATTTTGATCAGGTGAAAAGTTGTCGAATGGGGCTCTTAATGTAGTTTTTTTTTTTTTTATTTATTACATCAACTTTAGTGAAGTAATCTTAGGAATCTGTCTTTGGTTGGTTTTGCAGATGATGTAAGTACTCAGATCCTCTGGGATGATCTGAAGCTGTCAAAGCTTGGTCCTTTTTTAGAATCTCTCTTGAGAAATTTCATGGACCAATAATTTTGCGCTTCAGCTCTAGGGCCTCTTAAATATATTTATTTATTTGGGTTTGGTGTTTTGGAGGATTGGTGGTTGCTTTTTTGCACTTTGATTGGATCAAATCGAAGTTCAGGGGCTTACTTGACCGATCACGATGAGTTCATAGGCTTATCTAGTACTTTATCCTTGGTGTATTTTTTCAGACAAACGACAAATAGCTGCAGATTTAGTAGTCGGTGTTTGTAGGAAAAGGTTAAACCACCACAATACCGGACCACTGCCAAGATTTGAACACAAGTCCTCTTTAGGAGAGATTTGCATGAAGTTCGTATGTGTTAGTAGCTTGTATGCCCTATTAGAAAACATATGAAACGTGTTCCCTTTATTTTATATACCTGCGGACTATTAGAGTATAATATTTTCTAAGTTGCTGAATTGGGTAGCTTGAAAATCAGTTGCATCATAACATGTAAGTCTAGCTTTTGAATGAAAACAAGAAACGCATTTTATTTAAAAGTTTGTACCACCGACTGGTCATATTTAGGACCTACTAGTCATCACCTTCTCGGTTAGGTGGAAACATTATAGATGATGTTATGCAAGGTTTATTTCAGAAGACACAGAGATCTTATAAAGAGATCTGATCCAATTTGATTAGACAAGCAATTATTATTGGGCATGATGAAATTATAGGGTGTTGGTATCACTTAAGCCAATGATAACATAATGCCAGCATGCCCTCCTATGCCCAGTTTGTTCTTGTCAAGTTTCTTTTGTGGTGTTAGCATTTGGTGAAACAGGCTTGTCCAAAAATAAACATTATTCAGGGAAAGTTGATGCCACGCTAATCTCAAGGATTCACTTTAGGGTTTTTGATCTTCTTGACCTAATAATGCAGCTTAGAAGTGCACTGTCAGGCCTACATGAAGGGACTCCACATCAGCTTCCCCCTTACTTGTCGGCCACTTGTCACCCTTCGCGCCAGTCGCGGCACGTACGACCAATCACTTCTCTCGGTGACACGTGGGGTAACCTTAATTGACCTTTTGTGGATCTTTTTATTTTTGGGCACATGCCAAAGCCCCAACCAAATTTAAAAGCTGGCAACTTCCTAACCCAACTAAACTCCATATAATACAACACATCATTGTCACTTTGTAAACAACACCATATATATATATATATATATATATGAAATAGGGGTGGGTAAAATTATCCAATTCGTCCAAAAAGAAATCCGAAAATTTGATAAATCATTCAGTAACAAAGTAATATTCATTTTAGAATAAACCACTAAATTGGAAAATAGGAGGTATATTTTTGACAAATATGTCGAGATTGGTCAGTAGAAAATTGATAAAAATATCCCAAGTGCAATTATTAGAAATGAAACCCTCTGGGGTGGCACTTCCTGATCCAACTGTACTTTTATATGGCATGTCATTTTCACTTTGCAAATAATGCCACCATATTTAAACACACACACACACATATATATATATATATATAGAGAGAGAGAGAGAGAGAGAGAGAGAGAGAGAGAGAGAGAGAGAGAGAGAGAGAGAGAGAGAGAGAGAGAGAGAGAGAGAGAGAGAGAGAGAGAGAGAGAGAGAGAGAGAGAGAGAGAGAGAGAGAGAGAGAGAGAGAGAGAGAGAGAGAGAGAGAGAGAGAGAGAGAGAGAGAGAGAGAGAGAGAGAGAGAGAGAGAGAGAGAGAGAGAGAGAGAGAGAGAGAGAGAGAGAGAGAGAGAGAGAGAGAGAGAGAGAGAGAGAGAGAGAGAGAGAGAGAGAGAGAGAGAGAGAGAGAGAGAGAGAGAGAGAGAGAGAGAGAGAGAGAGAGAGAGAGAGAGGTGGGTCATTCTTCTCCCCAATTGGAATCATTAAAAATTTAACTCAAGTGAAGCTGAAGTAGTAAGGCCTTTCCCTTTTTTTGGCAAAGAAAAAAAAGAAAAAAGAAAAAGAAAAGGAAGCTTTTACTTGAATGACATTGGAAATTGATTCATGAAGCCGAAGACTCGATCTTTGTAAGATTGAACTTGAGAACTTGATATGATTGTGCTGTCATCAACTCAGCAAAATGATTACATCCCTTCTCTGGGAAGATTTCCATTCCCTCTAATTTCATAGAAGTGACATCTCCATTATTGTGTTTCCTTCCTAAACTGTCATCGCAGCCGTACGTTTGATCTGTCGTTCCTCGATCGATCGCAACTCAAGATCATTCTGTGTTGACAGATTAATTTCTGGCTCTTCATGCGCCAAAAGAAAATGGTTCTACCCACCACTGTGCTATTTTGCAAAACAAACAAAGGGATATGATTGCCTGTGAAAATCCAAAAGCATGAAAAATGCCCCCACAAAACGTGCATAGGAACATATATGCTCGGAGTGACTGAGGGACTCCAAGTGCTTATGAGATGAGTTGTGTGGACTCCATGAAAGCTCACCTTGTCTCCTCCCATAATTGTGGCACTTGATTTTTCCGAGGAAAATCGAACATTGTTGTTTTGTAACTCTGGGTCGATAAGTTTCTCTTTATACATTAATTTCGGTCATTCGACCTAGCAATTGAAAGAAAGGATTCAACATGCAGGTGGATATCGTCAGGACTTGGCAACTGGTGATTTTGAGCCATCAAATATTATGTGACGGTGCGAGTTTGATTATCTTTCCCTTTCATCTGCTTAGTTGTATGAGCTATCGCTCCTCCGTCAATGATTGGAATAGTGAAGGCCCATGAAAGAGGACTTCTATGCAGTAGCTTGCTTGTCCTCAAGATAGTAGTGTACCCCCCACTAATATAATTGAGATATCATACATAATTTTTTTTGTTCATCAATTAAGAAACATTTTTCTCAAGCTTTATTGAATACGGATAAGTCTCTATCAATAAATAACCTAAACCCTCTTTCTTCCCACCCCCTCTCCACCCTCCCTTTTTCTCTCTGCCCCTCACTTCTATCCTAGTATTCTTAGGACCTCTTTTTTGGAAACATCATGCTCTTCCATATATAGAAGTAAAGTATTCCCATCCCATCAAGCACACACTTCTCTCTCTTCTTTTTGGCTCTCAACACAAACTTCATAATCTACTTGCACAACTGGGAAAAGCAGCCCCCAAACTCAGATCTTCAAGAATGGAACCACCAAAGACCGAGTCGTTCAGTCCCGATGCCTCCCCGAAAGAAATCGAGCCAGAAGATCAGGAGAAAGGGTCGAACCCCGACTCGATTCTCGACCCCTTGAAGCTTGGCGGTCCAGAGCTCAATCTTATAGATTGTTTGGAAGTGGGCTCATCAAAATCCCAAACGCAAGAAACACCCCAAGAGGTGGAGGCTGAGCCAAGGGTGTTCTCATGTAACTTTTGCCAAAGAAAATTCTACAGCTCACAAGGCTTTGGGAGGGCACCAAAATGCCCATAAGAGGGAGAGAACAATGTTCAAGAGATCACAAAGAGTAGGGAGAGGGATACTGACCCCAGCCGCAGCCTTTGGGCACCCTTCCTTCCAGTCTCACCACAATCCCCATTTTTCTTCTCTTCCTCTTCATGGGGCCTTTCATAGGGCTCTTGGAATTCAGGTGCATTCACTCGCCCACACCCCTTCTCATGCTCACTTTCCTGGCTATGTTTGTGGCTCCGGACCGTCGATCGATCAACGCATGGCAGTCGGACGGCTACCTTCAAATGGGTACCTCTCCGGTGCACCGGCGAAGGTGGGGCCCCCGATGAACCCCGTGAGGAGCATGGGGATTGGTGAGTATCGTTGGGCAGGTGTTGATTGTTTGAAGAGTAGCCATCATGAGGACTTGCACAAGCTTGACTTGTCCCTCAAGCTTTAAGTTTTTTACCTGTTTTTTTTTTTTTTTTGAATTGATCTGATCTTTTGTTTTTCTGCTGCTTATATTTGGTAAGTTGCAATATTGTGTATATTTGATCATAGAAGAGTTTTCAGAGAGAGATTTTGCTTTTTTCCCCCCCCAACCTCGTGCTTGACTTGAGTGCTGGACTTTGGTGACATTGTGTATTGGGAGTTTGTGTCAGTGCTTAGGTAAGAATTTGACCATACTATAAGCAATTTTTCTTCTTTTTACTATGTTTTGAAGTGTGGAATTAGGGTATGCAGTTGATGTTAACATTTTAACCAAAATAGACATTGATCTCTTCCAAATCTTCTTCTTAATCCATCCTCCAATCCCATGTAGATTAGGTTTAATTAGATCTTGCAAAATCTGATTTAAATTCGTACTTATTATTTGATATTACATGTGTGATGATGCCGTATGAAGGTACTTGAAATGTTTTATTTTATAAACTTTCTTCAAATGTGGAGCCACTCAGGACAATATTTAGATACGAAAATTTTCTAGCAATCCATATTTGACTAGAGTTAGTCATGAATATATCACAATTTCATGTATTCATTTCAAACAACCCTAAAGAGTGCACATACTTTTAAAAAACTATAGATAAGTATGTGTGTGATCTTAAAATATAAAAGAGATCAAGACGGTTGATGATTTGAGGTTAATGAGAGGCATCCATTCTATGAAGTTTTAAATGAGTATTGAGATTTCAAATCCCCATCACACTTGCAATCCAACATGTGAACAAAATTTCAAATTTGAGTTTAGACTTTAAATGACACATTAGTCGAGACTCCATGAGTGCCAAAAGTCGATAATCGAATCTATTCCAAGTTCAATGAATGACCATACGGCATAAATCAAACGCAGTTTAATATTAAAGAATACAGATAACCTGTAATTAATTAACAAAATATAATAATTCAAGATCATAATCATGGAAATAGAGTGTTCTCCCCGTGTTTAAGAAACATACTTCAAAAGTTAGACCGGCGAAGATGTTACACGGAAAATGTAAAATTTGAAAATGACATTTTAACCTCCCTCAAATAATTATACGTTATTTAGCAAAAAAAAAATGGGGACACACAAAATAAAATGAAAAACTATAGGTTGTACAACTATATTTAAATGTTTGATTACGAAAGAAAGTATTGTTAATTTGTCCTCCATCAATTTTAAAACTCATCACAGCTTTAGTTTTATAATTTAATAAAATGGAAGATATAAGGGAGAGCGTACGGTGTCGGTTTAATTAAATGCCCTCCAAATCTAAGGAGATCTTGTTTTTGAAGTTAAATATCAGGGGAATTGGCCAGTCGCCATTGCGTCATACCTCACTTAGTTTCCTTGAACAAACTTTCGAAGCCCCACCCAATAGATTAATCATTTAACTTTGGCACCACATAATATTGCAATGTTGCTAATTTCTCATGCCTATCACGGACTATCATGGTTGTCAGAATCACGATCGAGACCGTAAAATCGTGAAATTGAAGATCTTCATGAGTAGAAGATGTAAAAATAAACTTGAGTTCGTATGAAAAACCTTGGTTTGGGATGAATCGTATTGCACCGAGATTTAAAACTTGTGAAGCTCCACCAAGTAAATTAGTAACTTACGTTTGGCGCCACATCATACTGCAATATTTTGAATTTTCAGTACCTATCACGGATTGTCATGATTGTCGGAATAATTATCTAAATCATAAAAGTCGTGAAATTGAAAATTTTCATGAGTTGAATATGTAAAAACATTTAAGGTCGTATGTCTAAACTCGAGGTTGTGCTTAGATGGATTGAAGGCATTCTTGGAGGGTGGGGAGAAAAGTGAAGGGAGGGAGGGTAATTTGATTTCCTACAACTTGGAGGACTTAATAACTAAATAGGAATTTGAACTTTTAAAAATAGGAAAATACAAATATGTCCTTCATAATGTGAATTTGAAAATAAAAATGTGTAATTAGACATTTCAAAATAATAAGGTAGGGAAACTCTTACACACAATTGGTTTACAAAATAATAAAATATAGAAAGAATTGTTATTTAACTCATGGCCATAGATATTACTTGTCTATTTTTCTGATGGCCCCTAGAAATGACCTAAGATTTTCCTAAACAGCAATAGGGTTACGGGGTTGGGACCTTGGCTTAGCTATTTAATCCCTTGCACGCGAAAGATATTATTTCTTGAATTTTTTTTTTCTAAATTTATTTCTTGAATGTTGTATTCCTATGAAATGACTACTTCATTCTTATTTTATTCCATGAACCAAGCATACGTTACTGTTCTTAGGATGGAAGGGAATTGAATCTCCTCTATCCGCTTTTCTCACATTACAAATTCAATTCTTCGGTCTGAACATCACGATTTCGGACCAAAGGCCATTTTGGCTAAGCTTATAAAAAGTTTCCCTTTTCGCTTTCAGAAAAGTAAAAAATAAAAAAATAAAAAATAAATATATAAAAAAAAGGAGTTCTTCAAATAAGCCTAGAACTATGGCTTTTGGTTATATTTAGGCATTTCAAAATACATTTGTGAACTTTAGGTAGATTTGCCACTTTTTATCAAAAACAATTTTTCCCCGTAGAAAAGCTGGCTAAACATAAGCCCAACCAAACTTAGCCTAAGAGAGATCCAAGATCAATTACTTCCTCCTGGACCCTAGATGGATGAGGCCCACTTTTATTCACTGAAGCTATGATGACACATACGCACCGGGCCCCCATTTGTGTCTGGAAAACTGGGCCGAATCAGCGAGCCTAAACGTTGAGCCCAATATTTAAAATCTTTGGGCCCGCCTGGATTTGCTTCCAGCCCATCCATCACATTTCTTAAAAACATTATAGTTCCTTAGCTTTTAACCTCCTTTGTAATAAAAAAAAAAAATCATTAAAGTCATTATTGCACTATTTTTTTTTATTTAAGTCACTCCTGCTTTCATCAAAAATTCATATTTGTTTAAATAGTAAGAATGAGAACGGATAATTCTAACTAGGTATAAAATTCTATAAATTTGATATCGAGTTAAGTGACATCTATTTGCACCAAATTTGTGTTGAATGGCTCTAAATACTGATTCAATCAAAGGTGGGCTCATTTAGAGCACTTGGTAACACCTTTGAATAGTTCTGAATAACCTCTGACGGAATCAACACTCAAATTTGTGTTAAATATGGTGTTAAATGATTAAGCAGTCCATTTCAAAGCTTAAATAAGGAAAAATTCCTTTATAAACAAAAGTTCAAATGCTTGTGGTGGCAAAAATTACTTCACCCTCACTCCCTTAAGCCAAGTTCAATACCTTTTCCTTGCATTCCCTTTTTTTTTTTCTTTTTTTTTTTTGGCTTTTAATTGTACACCTTTACTGAGAGAGAGAGAGAGAGAACAGAGATTTTAAAATTTTAAGAATTTTAATTTTGATTAAATTCTTTGATTTGAATATTTTGATATTAAAAATCTATAGCTGTTAATTAATTGATAAATTTGAATGCATGACTTAATAATAAATAAATAAAAATAATAACAGGGGTAAAATTAAAAATATAGGTTATTCATACTTTCATTCAAATATGTAATCAAACAGTTTCACTATTATATACTCAGCATCTCTTATTATACCTCTTATATAATCAGCACTAATTCAACACACATTCAGAATCAGAAGCTAATCAAACTTATTTATCAAACGCTACCTCAATAAATATGCTAGGTCTCCTAATCTCATCTAGCACCAAAATCAAATTAATTTTTTACACAAAGGTTTATGTGAGGTAATATTAAACATTATACTTTTTCGGTGCGGCTCCTCGTAGACTAATGGCTCGATAGACATGATAATAAAATAAAAATAAATAAATAAAATCAGCATCCACCATCACCTAGTTTCAATGTGGTGCCTATTTAAAGGGGAAAAAAAAGAAAAAGGTGACCAACTTTCCATTGTGAGTTTGGCTAAGTGATAAAGGCACCATGTGAACCAACCATGCATCATAATAGTTTCAAAACATAACTCCATATTAAATTCCAATTTAGTTGGTTCATACACAATAAAGCACAATTCGAGCTTGACTCAATAGCAATTGGGTTACACGTAACCAGATTAGAAAATAAAGGTTTTCCCCAAAGCATGTGAATGTTGATCAAAACCTATGTCATGACTAATTTTGTCAATTTGTCCCAATTTTCCTTTGTCACGAGAGGTGCAGGAAAAAAAGCACGTGATAATTTCTAGAATCAATAAAGTAATCTGATTTTATTTCCCTTTTTACCCAAATACATATCAATTTCATAGTTATTATTTTTTTTCCCTCTACATATTTTTATATGAAATAGTAAGTATGGATGAGGATTTTAATCTGATGAGGATAATATAAATTATAAATAGAAGATTTTAAAGGAGGACTGTTAAATGTTTTTAGGTGCCTTATAATATCCTATTTGAGATGTGTGTTATAATTTTAGAGTTTTATTGCATAAAAAAAATTATTTGAATGGCACAGAACAAACCATAAAAAGAGAATATTTGAATGGCTGGGAGAGTGGCCATTTGAGTGGATGATATTGATCCTTCAAAATTTGGTGTGATCCTTCTGTCACAATTTAGATTCAAACGATAATGGGAAAGATCCGATATTTTTCATTGGTTGAGATTTTTTTATTTTTTTATTTTTTTGGTAAATATTAAATGGTTGAGATTGTTTCGTTGCACTCATGGCCACAACTTATAATTAATCACTTTCCTGTTATACAAAATAGGAGAATTAGGAGCATTTCATTAAGATTGTTTTGTTGCACTATTAGTTTAAATTAATCACTCTTGAGACATACTTCGTTAAGATTGTTTTGTTCCACTAATTCACACTTACTTTAAATTAATCACTTTTGCTTCGCACACACAACAAGGAGAGTCGGATAGTTTACGTTCATTGATATCGTTTTGTATTGATATCGTTTTCTTGAACCGTTTCATCAAGTTTTGATTCTTTTATAATAATGTGATGAATTTCCTAAATTGGGAAAATAAATAATGCAATTAGATGAAGATGTCTGGGTGAAATTATGTCTGACTTAAAAACCAGACTTTTTCAAATTTTGTCATCAACAACCCCTTCCTTTTTTTCTTTTTGGGCTTTTATCAGCTCATTCATGACATTAAAAGAAGTCAATCTCCCTCACTGAAAATAATAGTAACAAAAGTCAATCCAGATAAATCCACACCTATTTTATATACTGTTGAGATGAAGTCAATGGTTGCTTATCACAGATAGATTTAGGGTTTATTATCGATGTGACGTCGGTTTGTTCTGATCTTCACCGATAGAAAACTTGTCATTACTAACGAAAATTTTCATGAGTAATACTTTTTGTTGTAATATATGCCACTCAATTTTCATGACCAGAAAGATATTATAATATGTAATATAATGAATTGAGCGATATCACTCTTTTTATTATACTGGCACCAATGGTAAAATTTTAGTCAAACTGATCGGATTAATCTAATTTTTTTAATACTTAAAATATTATTAACTTGTTAAACTAATAAATGCATCCATTGCTCTTAGACTGAAACAATAACAAACTCAGTTTTAAACATAAATATTCCTTGTTGGCTTGTAGCCCAGCAGATAACATTGATTCAACAATAAGATCTGTTGCATGAACATAACTAAGGAGACATGTTTAGAACCATAGAATTAAAATAAGAATATCAAATGGAAAGATAAGGAGAAAGATCAAGAAATTATCATAAATAAATAAAGGATTTAAAACAGACAAGTGCATCTGGACACTACCACAATGTTTGGTCATGTTTAGGTAACTTTCACTTTAAAGTAAATAAATAAATAAAAAAAAGGTAGTAAAAAAAAAAAGAAGAAAGAAATTACTCACCTTTGGTTTATTTAGACAGTCTCAGTTTTCCCTCAGCCAACCCCAACAACCTTCCCCCACCAAAAAAATATTATAATAATCAAAAGGAATAATAGTAAAAATAATATAATATCCCTTTTGCATTGGGTCCCTATTTCCACCATCTATAATCATTAAAAACAAAAGTTCTATAAAGAAAATGCTACTTATGCTCCTCATATTTATTTTTTCCATAATTTATAATTTCTCTAAATTTTCCATGGATAATTTTTCTGGGTTTTCCACGAATCCTTGCTAGCTCTGTTATAGGTTTGCAAACTTCAAACGTCTGGGTTCAAATTTTCTCAATCAACTAGCCTACTTTGTCTTTAGGTCTACTTCAATTATAGCCCATGAGTAATTTAGCTCCATTTCAGATTTTAAAATTATGTTATTGAGAAAAAATTTAAAATCTTTTTAACAAGACAAATATAATCAAAATTAAATCTAGTCATATCAAAATAGTCACTAGGGCAACTCCAATAAATAGCGTAGCCAACCGCATTAATCATTTCGTGTTTTTATACTTAGTCGAGCAAAGTTAGATTAAATTAACTAATTTTTATTAAGTGATTGGGTTAAATCTTTAATGAATGAAAAGATATTTTATGGTGACATAAAGGGGTAACCACTAACAAATAACAAGCACTTACTAGTTTGGGATTTGTTTGGATCATAAGATCCACAAACCCAACTTGGACACGTAAGAAAAAAGTGAGGGGCATTTTAGAGGCAATTTCGTAGTTTCTCGACTAATCGAGGGGCATCTTGGTCTTGCTACGGACTACAAACAGAGACTATAAAGATGAACCCCTGCTTTTAAGCAAACGGATGCGGGACTCTAGGCCGGCGCTGAGAAACGGAACTCTCTCTCTCTCTCTCTCTCTCTCTCTCTCTCTCTCTCTCTCTCTAAATCTCCCAAACCACTAAAATGGTGGAAATGCACAGGAAGCAAAGTTAGTTAGTTTGATTTCTGAGAAGTATTTCTTCTGCTGCTGCTGCTGTTTGATTTGGGGATTTTCTGTTTTTTAGAGGAAGGGAGAAAAAGAAAAGAAAAAAAAAAAGCGTTGCAATATGTTGTGCTCTTTGATTCACCGGAAGAGGAAGACTGGGTCGGTGCCTGTGTATATAAATGTGTACGATCTTACACCCATCAATGGGTACGCTTACTGGGTTGGCCTTGGGGTCTACCATTCTGGCGTTCAAGGTTGGAATCTTACTCCCCTTAATAGTTTTGTGGAGATCCTTTTACGAGGTTGAGTTCATGGTTAGATCTGGGTCATGCTTAAATTCAAAGCCTGCTTTGGTATTTTGTTTGTTTGGTGGGAGAATGGCGGAAAGGGGACTACTTTTTTTTATTTATTATTAATTATTTTATTTCCATTACTGGGTACTTTGGAGGACAACTGCTTTTTCTGGGCTGCATTAATTTTGGTTTCATTTGGCTGAACCAACTGGGTATTAGTTGTTCAGGAGGAAGAGCAATTTATGCATTTTCCTTTCATTTCTTCATTTGCTCTGCCAGGGAACCTGATGAAGGGAATGAGAATATGTTGGTTCCATAAACTTCACCATTATTTTAATTTTGTAATACTCTTATGCTGGTCTGGATCTGCTAGTCTGATTGGTTCTTGATAAAATTGAACAAAGATGAAAACATGATGAAACTCCAACTCCCAATTCCCCCCTTAAAAGGTAGAAAACTGCACAAGGTGTGGTTTATTTTGGAGTTTTCTTTTTAAGCTCTTTCATAATTCGTAATAGGTTTAGGAGAGATTTTTGATTGCATAGTTCGATTTCTTTCTTGAAAATTTTCTCAGTCCATGGAGTTGAATATGCTTTTGGAGCACATGAGCAAGCAACAACCGGTATTTTCGAAGTGGAACCGAAGCAGTGCCTTGGTTTCACATTTAGAAAATCGATTTTGATAGGAAGGACTGATCTTGGCGCCAAGGACGTCCGTGCTTTCATGGAGAAACTAGCTGAGGAGTATGCAGGCAATTCATACAACCTTATCACCAAGAACTGCAATCACTTCTGTAATGATGTATGCCTCAAATTGACTGGAAGACCTATTCCTCGATGGGTTAACCGGCTTGCTCGACTAGGTATGAATTCTAATCTAAAGATTTACCTAAAATGATGTGACCTCGTTCAATTGTTGAGAAATTTCCATGTGCAAACAGTGCGTTTGAGTTAAAATTTTCTTTTCATTTAATGTAATTTGGAACTCAAGTTTTTCCAGCTTTCTTAGTTTTGAATGTAAATTAGAGAACATTAAATTCCTGAACTTTTCAAATGCAGACCAATTAATTTTTAATGAGTAGTTTGAAGTCAACTAGAACTTCATGTCTTTACAGGGGAAAGCATGAAATGTTTTCTTTAATTAAACGGAGACTATGTTCTAAAGTTCCACAAGCCGTTCACCTGGTTGCTGAACAACATGATTGAAGGGGAGAAAATTGCTGCCCTGTAAATATGTTATGTTTTAATTCTTCTTTTTCTATGAAATGGAAGCTTCTGCTCAACTCATTCATGTGGTTACTTTTGCATCTCACAATTGTTTAAAGCTTCACTTTGGTGTTGATGAGGTTAGGAATTTAGGAATTTAAGCTAGCTATGGTGAGATACCTTAAGGATGCATTTGAGCTGTATCATGTTGAAGTGGTGAGGGATTGCGCTTGAGGTGAGTCATGCTCAAGTTCGAGTCCCCCAGCCCTCGCCTTATGTCCTGCGACTTACCCGCAAGCTCAAGTTTCCAAAAAAAAATAAAAACACACACATTGAAGTATTTTATTAAGTTCACAATGGAGATCTTAATAAATAAAAAGTAAAGTTAATAAAACTTATACTTTCTTCGAATGGAGAATGATAAATCATACGGTGCAATTGTTGGAAATATTCTCATTGGCTAGTTTACTTATAGTCCAAAATCAGAGTCTAATCCTGCAGCTTAGTTGGAAAGGTTTAGTGGCTTAACTCATGGAGCTTTAAGTAGTTGGCCTTCCTCCGTGCATCATTACATTGAGCTGGCTTCATTATTTCGTTTCTTTGGTTGTGTATATCTGTCCTGAAATTTTGTTTGACAGAGATAATGTTTCTTGGTTAGCCGAGTTGATTGGAGGGGCTAATGAGTAGTGTTGGTTCATCCGACCCATGTCTTAGAAAGCGACATGTCTGTGTTTGGGCAAACAAAGATATTAAAAGGAGAGTAAAACTTTTTAAAAGGATTGTAGACAATAAGTTACCTATATCTTCACTACGCACGCGTAACTTGACAGCATTTTATGTGTAAGGGTAGAAATGATGATTGCCTAACCATAGCTCTTTTTAGTCCAAAAGAGATAATTTTTTCTCATGTTTTGTCGTCTGTCCTATTTGTGATGATATCTAGGTTTATTTTTTCTCATGTTTTGTCGTCTGTCTTATTTAGGTTTGCTGTGCAATTGTGTTCTTCCAACGGGTTTGAATGAGACCAAGGTTCAGCACGTTAGAGAAGGCAGGGTTCATGACATGGAGAAGAAGAAACTGAGAAGCCAGTCGAGTAGATTTGCATCTTCTTCTAAATCCCCTCCGCGTTCACTGTCGTCCTGTTCTTCAGGCTCTGCATCTAAAAGTTGTAGACAGAGTCGTTGCCTTCCTCCACCGATGTCTTTGGTTCGCACTTCTTCGGTCTCAACTGTCGAGGCATAATAGTTTTATCCTCGTTTTGAAGGTCGCAAATGTGAAAACACGTTGTCCAGTCTCGTGGTACCGACATGTACTTTAAAAACTCTTGGCGTTGTGCAAGAGAGGTGATGAATGAAATGACGGCGCCGATGATAGCCAGCCGCTTTGCAAGCGTTGCGGGGCTTCGGTGGTTTCATAACATCCTATTTGTTTTTCCAGATGAATGGATCGGAGCCCCTTCTCCAGATTGTGTTCACTTTGCATTATTTCTGCAAATACAGTCATTTCTATTCTCTCTTTGGCATCCAATGTAGCACACTGCAGTACTCTTCAGCACTTGTTTGTTGGGTGCCGACGTGGCGTAACCTTATTGGAGATCGTGTGAATGGTCAGCACAGCTCGAGTGAGTTGATCACTTGCTCTTCTTTTTATTTGGTAAGGAGTTGGACATCTTCATCATGCTTTCTATATTTTAAGTTAGTCCATTCATGAAGTTTGACTTTTCAATAATTTAAAAGAGTCGATTGAACTAAATCGGACCATAATATATTTATCACTAAACCAGACCTAAGCTTAGTGCGTTCAAGAGTTCCTCTGTACTTTCACCGGTCGCGACATTAATTTAATTATTCCCACTTTTGAATACCTTAGTTTTTATGTTTTTCGAAAATAAATGATAATAATTCCTCTCTTTTTTCATTAAAAAGCAAAGTATTTTCGTTAGGATGCTGCGTTTAGTAATCAAATAAATAATTCGTAGTTGATTTTTCATCTTTATAGACAAAATAATACATGCGAGCTCTGATCAAAATCATCATGAAAACGCAAAGCCTCAATTAATTCTTGTTTTAATAAGAGCTACAATTTTTTTATATAATAAATGCTTTAATGGTTTGTTGTAGCATATGAGTTGTCAGACCCTTTATGCACGAAAATTTGAATTTATTGTGAATTATGCATCACTCTTTTCATAGTTTTTTTTATTAAAAAAACATATTATATATAGACATGGCAAGAGAAAGTCAAATAGTTTAATCAGTCTTGAGGGTGCATGCTTGATTCTAAACGCTATGCTTCAACCAGTCAGACGCGGGAAATTTCTGAGAAGGATGCTTACACAGTTGCTTTCCTGCTTTTGAAAATTATTAACTGCTTTTTTTTTTGACGCAATTGACAATTCTACTTCTTTGATGACCCGATGAGATTGAGTCTCTATTAAAAGTGGCGGAAAGAAGAAATTATATATATATATATATATATGATAAATGATAATTGATGACCCGACGAGATTGAGTCTATATTAAAATGGCGGAAGGAAGAAATTTATATATATATATATATATATATATATATATGATAAATGATAATCGCGCTTGTCTAAAATCCATATGTTTCAACTTAGATCTTTTTTAAATAATTTAAACATACCTACTAAGAAGGTTACACCGAGTTAAAAATTGTATGAAAATTGAAACATGTTACCTTTGTTTTCGCAGCCATTCAATTCATTTGAAATTGCTACGCCAAACCTCTAACACGCCCAGGCCACACAACTACTTTTATCAACCTGAGAATCCAAACATTTGAGGACAAAATGTATTGTGTTGGATCAGATCTCCAAACTTGAAGCAAAATGTATCATCAAACAATTCTAAGAAGGTTATACATTTTCAGTTTTCAAAAATATCAGGGAAAGATAAAGATGAGAAGCTGATTGCTTATTCTCATATGCTCATCAACAAATGGGTTAGTGAAACAAACCAAAAACTAGCAATGACGGATGACATTTGTAGATCAAAATCTCACTTTCAAGGGGAAAAAAAAATCAAAAATCTTCAACTCTTCCATGCGTAGACCAGCAAAGAGAACCCAGAAGTTGAACCCTTGAGCTCATTCTCCTCCATGCTCGCCCATTCCATCACCGAAGAATTGCTCCCGTTCGAAGAAGCGGAGCACAGCGAAGAAGACGACGAACTCCTCCCAGTCTTCAACAACCCCTTCTTCTTCTTCTTCTTCCCAATCACGTTTTCCCTCTCAATCCCATCAATCCCGAAACCCCAAAATCGCTGCGGCCACAAGAATTCCCCACTCGTGCACTTGTCGTTCAATTTCGGGCCAATCTCGCCTCCTTCCTCCGTCTCAGTTCCCTGATTCTCGAATCTGAACATGAACACCGCGTGCGCTTCGATCGCGTCCTCGAACACCCAATTGTACACGTCCCACGAGACCTGAATCGGAACCCCATCCACTTCGATTCTCTCGTTCCCCCGGAACTTCCACTTCAATCGCTTGATTTGCAGAACCCTGACCCGATCGATGCTGAAACAAAGCCCCGGGTCCTCGCTACTCCGGCAGTCGATCCAAATCTCCCTGTTCCTCCCCCCGATTCTAGCATTCGTACTGTAAATCCTGCTCCCGAACACGCTCTCCTTTCTCAGGAGCAAGATTTGCGATCTCCGATCGCCATTCGCGGATCTCGTCTTGGCGTAGGCCTGCTTCCTCGAGTCGCCGGCGAGGAGGGCCATCTCGCCGTCGACCACGACGGCGATGTAGTATCCGGATCGGGGCTCGGGTCGAGATCCGAACTCGGCCCGGGTCAGATCCCAGAAGACCGTGACCTTCCTACCGTGGGTCTCGCCGCCGGCGAGGTTCTTGGAGCCGCGCTTGGTCCAGAAGAGGAAGGGCTTGATTTGGAGGGAGAAGGAGGCGGCGGAGGAGGAGGAGGATAAGGGAGGCGAGATGGCGCTGCCGCCGCCGCCGTGGCCGAGGCGGAGGTGGAGACGGAGCGAGCGGCCGAGGCGGAGGCGCGTCCATGTGAGGGCGAAGAGGCCGAGGTCGGTGTGGTAGACGCACGTCGTGAGCTTGGATTTGTCGGAGTCCTGCGGCGGCGGAGTGACCGTAGACTCGACGGCGCCGCCGTACCCGGTGTCCGGAACCTCCGTGTTTGGGTGGAGACAGATGCGGAAACGAGAAGACATTTTTTTTTTGTTTATTTATTTTTTTTCTTTTCCTGTTTTTGTTTTTGGCTTGTATTAGCGACGTGTTTGGGGGAATCTGCAGGGTTTATGGGGAAACAGAGGTCCGGGGAAATATAAGGAGCGCTTGTGGGCCCGGGAAGTTAACGGGACGAGATGAGTCTATTGCGAGGGGTGTGGGATCCGTAGGGTTCCATGCTCCGCGAAACACAGGATCAAAAGATATTATGATGAGTAAATAATTGAGAAATGTGACGTTACATCAGATGGGATAATATTGCATATATATTATTAACACGTATTATGCATCCCATCAAATAAAATTTATATGATTCTGTATTTTTATTTAATTAAAATATATTTAAAATAATAACATATATTTTGCTGTATTATTCTTTCAATATATGAATAAAGTATATAAGTTTAAAAAAAACCATCTTATAATTAATATCACCGGACCGACTCATAATTGAGAAAAAAAATTATTGTTATTTTAATTAGTCGGGAGAATGAATGAGGTGGCTCTTGTTTGTACTTAATTGATACTAAATAACTCTAAATGTTAATTCGATTAGAGATAGGCTCATTTAGGGTGTTTGGTAATGCGAGCACTCAAATTGATGATGAATGCTGTACATTTAAAAGCTTAAATTATAAAAAAGACCTTTATAAATAAAAGTTTAAATTTTTTTTGGTAGTAAAACCACTCTACTCTCATCCACTTAAGCTAAATTCAACTTTCCTTTATTGCTTTCACTTTTTTTTCCTTTTATTTTTTCTTCTAATTGTACACCTCCACATAGGGAGAGAGATAAAAGAATAACGAGAAAGATAAGAGATTCTAAAATTTTAGAAATTTCAACTTTAATTAGATTTTTTTATTTGGAGTTTTTGATATTAAAAATGTGAAACTGTTAATTAATTGATATTTTTGAATGCATAACTCAATAATAAATAAATAAAAATAATAAAAAGGGTAAAATTAAAAATATAAGTCATTCAGACTTTCTTTAAGATACGTAATCAAACGGTTTTACTATTACATATTCTGCATCTCTTGTTATACCTCTTATCTAACGAGTAGTAATTCAGCATGTACAATCAGACTTATTTATCAAAAGCCACCTAAATATTACTTTTTTTTTTTTTTTAGGAAAAAAGGAGAAAGCGAAAGAGTAAGTAACATATATATCAGTGCGATCATTTTAGCATGAGAAGGGAGAGGAAGACACAATCGTTGCGGTGCATTTTATTAAAGGTTGCATCTTTTTCCCATCTGTCAATGATGAATTCAAGAGTAAAGTTTTATGATCATTCCGATTGCTCGGTAATGCCGACCATAAAGCATTAGTTCTTATGCATTTGTAAGAAAAATAGTACTTTTAAACAACTCTAAAAAAGAAAAGAAAAGTGTCAATCGACTCTTAAGCAATGACATGTAAATATAAGATTTCAAACTTAATGGGTGCTTGTTTATTTGCTATAATAAAATATTTAAAGATATGAATTTTATGAAATTCAATAATGTAAAACCCAATTCATATAAGCATTCATTATAAGTCATATTTCATGAAAAGCAATAGCAATATATATATTAAATTCTTTTTATTTATATGTTTAGAATTATTTAAAAATTCCTTAAGCTTTGACGAGAGGTCAAAAGTGATAATAAAGGCAAGGGAAATTGCACATAAGACCCTAAGATTTAGATCTAATTGTGTTTTAAACCTTAACTTTTTCTTCTTGGCACGACCAACTTCAACGTTTTAAGATGCTGCAATGTAAATCATCCGTCTAATATTATCATCCAAATTAACATAATTGCCCTTTGACGAGACCAATTCATCATTTCCTCTTCACATCTCCCCCTTCCTCCTCTCCCTTTGTTCCCCAGGTAGGAATGCCTAATCCCCCAGCCCTAATATACTTGCTAATACTAAGAATGTAAAGATTTGCTATCATTCTATGGTTTGAGGATAATTTGGGAAGAATAGGAGCAAAAAAGAAAAAAAAAAAAGTCGACTTATGTTGCTCATTTATGCTCGCGAGAGAAAGAGGATTCGCAAATAAAGCCATCGTAACAAATTTGTCAGGATGAAATGACAAATTTGCCCCTCTAAAATGTAAGGTCCTTCCAGCCCATATTCATTTATGATCCGCATATGGTACGGCGCTTAACTAATGAGAAGAAGTCAGGGAGTCAAAGACAGCTTGGGATATTGAATATTCCAACTAATTTTGTGCGAATTCATTGACTGCGATGCCTGACAGGTCCCCTTTCTATGGTTGACTCGACTTCTTCTTCCGATACTTTAATGCTCTGGAAATTGCCATGAACAAGCAAATCGTGGGAGTTTTGAGTGTTTCAGGCGTCTTAAATCATGCAATATTGATCAAAGATATGATCCAAGTAATTAGGTTTCGATCGAGGGGTACTTGTAATTGAGTAGCTACCTCCTAATAATTATTTGACCACGGTAAATCTAAGACAGGCAATCCCACAAACTTGATACAAGCTTCGGCTCCGTAAACTTTTTCAGTCAGTATTTTGTTTTCTCCTAGATAATGTTCTCCTTGAGTGATAATCAATCATTATTTTACTGGTTAAAGCTTTTCAAAGAAAAATATATCGTACGGACAAAAACAGACTCAATATGACGATAATTGGGGAAAAACTACTACGGATAATTTAAGTAATTGGTGTCGTTTTAAATCTATAACTATGAATCAGATGTTACATGAACATGAATACTGATCTACATACCCTAGGATAGGGTTTTTTGTGCTTTCTTTTTCTGCTCGAGTTGGTTTTAATTTGATAATTCTATAAATAAATAAATAATAACCTTCAACTGCCAAAAGAGGGGGAAAGACGAGTGTATTGGGCCTACCTAATTAACAAAGCCCTTGTTAGTTGTCAATAGTGGTCCCTGATCAATCAGTCCAGCCCAAATTGTTGACTCGAGTTGGTTTTAAGAGATTGGGGTCTAAAAGATAGTCTAGCAGTACCGAGCCGAGCCCGAATCAGTCCAAATGGGCCTCATAAAGAAACCCAATGGATCAATTCGAAGTGAAATTCTTCCATGCATTTCCCGTTATGACCTCAAATTTCAATTTATACCTTTTTTTTTTTTATTTTGGTCCAAAAAATGCCATTTTTTACGCAGCTTACAACTTCACACTCATAAATGTTGCAATTAAATCAAAATTACTTGTTTCTGCAGTTTGCCACCATGTCAAAATTGACCCTAAGTTCTACAGATCTTCTTCTGTAGGCCGTTTGTGTTCAAACATAGGGTTTGTTTGGGTTTATATATATATATATATATATGATTTTTTATTTTTATTTTTATTTCGTCCCCAGCAGTTCCACATGAGATTTCATGCACCATGTTTGAATTCACACCGTGATTGCCAACATAGGGAATGGCCAATCATACCTATGATTGAGCTTTTGAAATTGCTGAGAGTATTGTTAAGGGAAAACATACTTTTTTAGTACTCTTATGGGTAGTGCGGCCAGTGGGATCATTTTCTTACGGAAGAAAATTTATAAATATATATATATATATATTAGTGGCAAGTTAAGCACAACTTAAAGGGCATTAGTTCTTCTCTCTTATGATGCACAAGGGTCCTTTCTTTTTCCCAAAATTTTATTTTATTTCGAAACAAGATAAGTTCTTTCGGTTTCAGTGAATGTGATTTTCTCTTCTTTATATTTATGCGATGGACCGTAATTTTAGTGGCCATTACTCTAACTTTAGAATAATGAGTTCAATCATTTACTGCCAATCTTCCCTTAAACACAAGGTTAATCTCAATAAGATGCTTCCGCAGATTGTTTAAACATGTAGTATTTAGATCTCAAGAGTGTAATCTATTTCAAAATACTGAATTATGATTCCATCGTGACTTTTTCCGATTCATTTTATGTGTTCTCATTGATTTCGTAGCAATAATTTAAGGGAAATTATTCGTAAGAAACGGATAGGAATAAAATAAGTGAAATGTCACTCTTTCCACGATAAATAATTTTTTTAATAAAGCAATCCAATTCATGGCCTAGCCAAGGGCTTAGAAAACAACAAAATTTGCATGTTCTTAAGGGTAATATCATGTTAATGGTTAATTTGAAATTAGAAAAACGAAAACAGTAATTATACCTCTAGTGAAAGTAGCTAAACTATGCTATTGATTTCCTAATAAAGTCTCGCTTCCCATGTTCCTCGGATTCTAATCCGGTCCAAATTCCCTCTGGTTCCTCTATCCAGTCCGTGGTACAGTTTATACTTTTTATTTCATTCAATACATTTTTAAAAACTTTGAACCGTATAAATGGAAACAAACATTCCAAAAAACATATGCTTATCAATTTTCAGGTTATTTGGAAATGTAAATCCAATTCATCCTAAGTATAAAAAATTAGAGTACTATGTTTAAGGATAAATTATTCCCTAATACGGATTAATAGGTTTTGCATTTTCAAATCGCTTTAAATTTGATAGGATTGTGAATTTTTGAATGCTGTGTCCATCTATACGGTTCAAATGTTTCAAAAATGTATTGAATAAAAAAATGGCATGAACTATACTATAAACTGGAGAGGAGAGAAAGGAAGTGGATCTGTTTCTTATTCTAATCTAGCTGTTCATGCTTTCTGCACGCTATGAAATGGGATTTATTTCAATAATCACTTGTGCAATATAATCCATCTCGCCCAATAACGAGAGGAGAGGGGAGAAAGAGCACAATAGTTTGTATACATCAAGTATAATGATATAGGATTTATTATTGTCATTCATAACCATCCATAAATTGTACTTATCGAATTTGTAAATCATGTATCATCACACACGGTGTATAAAAAACTTACTTGAGAAAGGGAGCGCATTACAACCCGTAATGTTAATCATAACATAATACCACAACTTCATCATCCTAAATGCCAATGAGATGGGAAAACACCACCAAAAGTAGTAAGAGATGATTAAAAAAGTAAGAAAAATGTGTATGGTTGATCACTGTCATGTTATTCGTGGTTGTCACCGATCACGAGTTGTCAAACCTGTATAAACTAGGCCTAATACACCCGAGATAGTAAACTATAAGAATTTCACCGCCACGCCCGATCTAAATCCGAACTAGGACCCGAAGCAACCGATAGAAATGGATTAAATTTAGTGAAAAAAAAAATAAAAATAAAAATTGGGTGACATTTGCAAAACTAGTTCAATCAATTTTGTATGTCGACGGAAGGAAAAGGCTCCTCCACACACCCCTCTTTTGGGAGGCCCATAAGGCCCAACGGCGGGTGCGTGATAAGGGTATTTTCGGAAATTGGGATGGCAACATCTTCACGTTGACTGAGGAGGCGAGGGAGAAGAAGAAGAAGAAGAAGAAGAGGAAGAAGAAGAAACAGAGAGCTCAACAGATCCGCAATGCAACAATTCCTCAATCATTTGTTCTACGTGATCATCATCCTCCACACGTGGCACCCACGAACACGCTTCCTCCGTTTTCACCACAATCCCACCGCCACCATGTCCGCCGCCGCCGCACGCAAACTGCGAATTCGCCGGACCATCCGTCTGTGGCGGCGATTGCTGCTTCTGCTCCTGCTGCTTCGTCATCTGGAGAGACACCATGTAGCACCTGTGAAGCTTGGCCGTGAGAGTCGCGGAGAGCAGCCTCGACGACGAAGTCTGCGGCGCGTTCGGGTTGTAAGGGAAATTGGTGCGTGCGCTCGGCCCGCACATCAACCTCGACGCTTCGTCATACGCGTGCGCCGCGTCCTCCGCCGTCTTGAACGTGCCCAGCCAAATCCTAGTCTTACTGCACCCATTGGAGAAGGAGACATGCTATCACTATCTACAGAATTGGGACAGATCACTGTGTGTGGTGAGAGTGCGGGGGGACTTACAGTACGGGGTGCCGGATTTCGGAGACCCAAGAGCCCCATTGCCGTTGGCGGACGCCGCGGTATCGCTGCGGCGTTCGGGCCATTGTCGCAATGCTTGCAAGGTGTTTGCGAAAATGTCTGATTGAGGAATTGGAGATGTGAGATTGAGGTGTCTGTGAAAATGCCTGAATGAGAATTGAAGATTTGAGACCCTGGTGTTCGAGAAAATGTCTGAATGGGAACTGGAGGTGTGAGATTGTGATGTTTGTGAAAATGCCTGAATGAGAGAAAGAGGTCGAAGGAGGGGTTTATATGGTTGGGTGAGGTAAGTTGATTGACAATTGGGACATTGAAGACCTTTTCTATCCTTTTCTTTAGGCCTTCTGGCAAACAATTCAAACAAAGTGTCGGACCCACCTATTTTTATTTTATTTTGAAGCCCTAATATTTTCTTCCTCTTTTTTTTTTTTTTGGCATATTTATTAAAACTATGCAATTTTGAATTAATGCAATTTTTCTCGATTTGAACTAAGATTCTATTTTCACTTTTTCTTTTAAACATTTTGTAGATTTGTATATTTGCTTACCAGTTGGGATTATCTTGCTCTTTGAATTGATCATTGTACAAAAAACATAAGTAATAAATGAAATTCAAAAATGGCTAAATTCAATTACATGACCTTTTCATTATCTTTTTGTTGTGCATTAGTTAAACCATGGTTCAAGAAGATCCGGTCACAGTCCATGGATCCTTTCTCTGATTTTGGTCCAAGGGAAGATCATGACTTAACCAAACTTTCAATTTTTTATCCTCATATCTGAGTAAAACCTCCCCTTAATTTGTCTTAAATGCGAATTAACCCGGGGTAAAATCGGCATATTTTCCATCTTTATCGATGCCATTCGACAATCAATCCCCTAGGTAATTATGCTTTAATAGTTCTAAGAACCGGGAGAAAAATGGTCTACAGATAAATATTGCAAGTATGAATAAGCTATCCTTGAGCAATCCGTCCTATTCTTGGGACAAATTGATTGAATAAGCTATCCTTGAGCAATCCGCCCTATTCTTGGGACAAATTGACTGAATAAAGATTGTTTGGAACATGATGAATTCAGGATTATCCTAAGGATCCAAATCAATGATTGGTACAATCATATCCATCGATTAAGCACATTGGTTGCTAATCCAATGGCTCACCTTCTTTTAACGCAAATGTTTAGGGATTAGATCAAGAGGTAAACTGATGATGCCAATTATGTGCATTTTCTGCAATTAAAATAATTGGTGGGCTGACTTTATTTCTTCTTCTTTTTTTTTTTCTTTTTTTCAATTTCACTAATCATAGTCAAAATATTAATAGTAATAGTACTAATACTACTAAAGGAATTTGAATGTACTCAGAGATTAAACTAAATTATATACTCAGACTTTCTAATTGACATAAAGAATGTGAATAGAGATTAATTTGGTAGCCAAACCCATGTTAAAACCATTGAGGATAAGGTAATGTCTGTCTACATGTCTTCACATGTCCAATTATTTTCCCACTAAATTTTAAAACTTAAGAAATTAAAATGGCCTGCTTTCGTCCATAAACTATTATTTAATTTTAATTACTTTTTATACTATATATTTTTAGTCTCAAAACGTGGGGACAACTTGTGAAAAATAATTTTATCTATTTGCCAATTTACTTGATTTTGTAACATCCTATCAGAGTCAAGCAAATGTTTGACAGGATCAGTGAGCTCACATGAAAATTTTTCTTTACATATGAAACCATGATTAATTATGATGACTTGTTCCAACTCAAGCACAACTTATTTATTTTTCTCCTACTTTTTTTTTTTTTTTTTGGCTTTTGCCTGTTTCTCATTCTAATCCCTTATATATATATATAAATAAAGCTCATTCTATTCCCATACCCATATTCCCACACTACAGGATGGATCCCAACTCAAAACCATTTGTCAGTATTAGTCTAACATCAAATAATCATTGGTTATTATAGTTTAACATTATAGCACATGATGAGAGGTGAAAATAAATATGTCTTATTTCAGAAGCGACAAAACTCTATATAGAAAGGAAGAATAAGAGGTCACAATTTTATTTTATTTTTTTTTTGGGGGGAGGGGGGGGGGGGATGGGTTATTGGTGGAGAATTTATTTTTTAAATAACTTGGGGAGACTATTGGGAATGGTAATTAGTTAATTAACACAAGTCAAAACAGGCCAAAAATGATCCCAGTTTTCAACAAAATAAAAACATTATAAAATCTAAACACTTTTAACTTTATTTGTTTATTTGGTTATGTTTAGGACTACTATTTTTTTTAAAGTAATTACTACGAGAAAAAGAGTAGCTCGTCCAACAACACCCTCCCTCACATCCCTCTGGGCTTGATACCTTAACCTTGTAATGCGTATAGGAGCAGCACTCACCGGTTTGATTCACGGTCGGACTTTGTCCTCGAACACCACCTCACTACCAAATCAAAATAACTAAAATATCTCATTTTAGCATTGACATACTTTTATAATTTCTATGTTTTATTCGATCCGTACGACTAAAATTATGTGAAAAATATATTTATTACGTTTCAAGGGATCCGTAATCAGAAACTTTTAAATATTATTAAAGGAAGAATTTTAATGGGTATGAACAATGTTTTTTTTTTTTTTTTTAAGCTTATGGTCCACTATTCACATATGAATTCTAAGATAGCGTATCTTGATTCTTCAGAATTATAAATTTGATTTAGTATAGTATTGCTCAGGTTTGTGGAAGCATTCAAACAATTATACAATATTCATTAACGAAAGCCTCACTCTTGAATCATGCATGATATCACTACAAGAATAAATTTGTCTCCATTAAAACGCCGAGTTTTACCCTTTACACTGTATTTGTATTTAGCATAAATACTAATAGCACTGTGTTTGATAAAGTTGGCATTGTAATGAGAAATCATTTTACTGAATGATCATAAAATTATTAAAAAAAAAAGATAAATTCAAAACTCTATAATTTTTAGCTAAATCGTTAATGATTAATTTGGGACTTATCTTTTAGCTCTGGTTTTTCATAAATTTAGGAAGCTGTTTCTAGCTTTCTGAAAAAGTTCCAAAAATAGCTTTCGAATATTATTTAATTTGGAACTTTTCCGATGACCCTAAATAATCCAATAATAATAAATTACGTAGTATTGGAATTCAATGGTTGACTCAAACCCAGCCCCTTATAAGCTAAAGGCACGTTTGGTTCACAAAAACTCAAATTCTCATTCAACAGCGCATTCTCCAAATGTAATTGTCAAAAATGTAATGACTGGGATGTGATAGTTTTATGCTAGGCACATCTAATCGAATTCCCCTGAACGTGACATTATTATTATTGTTGCAATTATCATTTATTCATTTGTGTTGGTAGTTTGGACTTTATGGCACATTCAGACCTACTCAAAATCTCACTTCCTCAACTGTCAATCGGAAATATTAAGCATCATTTCCTGAGAGACATCACGTTCAAAAACCATCTCAAAAGTTAGAATATGACATTTTAGAGCAAATACGGTCGAACCAATGACCCCACTAGGTAACGTGATGATGTCAACATCTCCAACTTTTCAACTGGAATCCACCTGATTATAGATAACTACAATTTTCATGTATTATTTGACTCTTATTTTCTACATTTTTTTTTAAATTTGGTTTTTCATCACGTGGTCCGTTTAACCTGGTTATTTATACATATATATTTATGAAGGGTCCAAGTCTTCAGATTCTAGACCAATAACAAATTAGCTCTTGAAAAATCAAGCTGAGAAAACGTTTGAATCTCATTTCATTGATTTTATTTTTAATTTATTTGACTAGCTAGATTGGGATCTTTTTGAAGACAACGACGGGTATAGAATTAATTAAAACATTAATACATAATTATTAATCTTGACGCCGCTTCATTAGTAAACAAATAATGAGTTGTGCATGTATTTGGGGGAGGTGGATATGATGGCAATGTTGTGCCCGTTAAGTCCCCCCCAGAGTCCAGGGGATATGGCCAGTCAGTCCCTTTGAGTGTGAGGTATACCCTCTAAGTCATCATTCGCACACGTCAATAATGATGTATTAACCAGAATTTAATTGTTAAGTAACCTAAACCTTATAGATGCTTTTCCTGACATATAATTATCCATTGTAAAAAAAAACATAGAGAATCATATGAGCAAGCACATGTTCGCTCACGAGCAATAAACTGAGTCGTACTTATAGAAAAGCCAGTGAAATATAAGAGTATTTTCCAACCATATGTCTAAAAATATGAACACAAATATAGAATGTTATTATAATCATTTCACTTCAAGTTGTGGAAGAAAAAAAAGCAGCATGGACAGTTGAAATGCTGGTAAAATTTATTTTAACTTTGCTAATTTATTTTAATTTTTTCAAAAAATTATATATATATTATATATATTTGCTTGAGGAAAAAAAAAAAAAAACAATCATGCATTAAAAATCTTTAATGGATTGATCTTTGCTCTGTGGTTAACGTTGAAAAACAGAAATGGGCCGAAAAACTGAGAAATGGGCCAGGTTCAGTTGATGGGCCACAATGCGAAATGGGCCCCTCCCAATGAAAACCGCTCCTTATCCTATATTTCAATGACAGGAGTTAACTCGTGGTATTTACACCCTAAATGAAAGATCATATACAAACGACGTCGTCTATAGCTGACAGCAACGTCGTCGTTGGAAGAGTTTTTAGGCAGATTTGGTGCGCGGGTGAGCGAGTCCTCGTTTGCTCTCCGCCTATAAAACAGTTCTGTTCCCCAATTAGGGTTTTCCCGTCTAGGGTTTCCGCCCTTTTTCAGATCTATCCCACCGCGGACGACGACGACCTCCCGTAGCGAAAATGGTGACTCTCTCTCTCTCTCTGTTTTCTTGATTGTGTAATCTTCATTGAATAGAAGATGATCCTGTAACGATTTTTGATTCGTATCATGCAGCCGTCGCACAAGACCTTCATAATCAAGAAGAAACTGGCAAAGAAGATGAAGCAGAACAGGCCCATTCCTAACTGGATCCGAATGAGGACCGATAACACAATCAGGTCTCTCTCTCACTCTTTCTCGCTCTCATCTGTGTGTATTATATGATTACAGATGCTTTTATCTTACACTTGGTTGGAGTTTAACCTTGTTTTCAAATTTATTGCAGGTACAATGCAAAGCGCAGGCACTGGCGCCGCACGAAGCTTGGGTTCTAAGGAGGTTTGGAACTTATCTTGCACAACTGGCAAAAAAATTTATTTTTATTTGCATTTAAGTTTTTCTGAGACGGTAGGCAATTTAAGATTGTTGTTTTGTATTTCTTTTGAGGAATTTAGCTTTTACGGAACTACTGTGAGTCCACATGAGTAGAACTGGATTTGTATTCCTCTACCTTCATTGTCAAATATGGAATGATGGGTTTATATTTTTATTGGTTAGTGCCATTCTGTAATTTTTTGAGCAACTAAATTTTTCCACTGCCATGGCATTAGATTGCAACTTTTGGAATATATGTTCATGGACGTGTTTATGGCTACAGTCCACACTGGTGGGTTTACCACTGGTTGTACGGAATATATGTGACACAAAGTAACTTTTGATTTATCTTGGCTCATTCCTTCTCACCATTAATATACTGAAAGAATGTCATGGATTGAAATTTTAGTGTGGGTGGATGATGGGATGTAGATTTATTCTCAAGAGGGTCAAATTACTTGTTTTTTGAATTATTTCATGTTATCATGGGCAAGCATTCTCCGTACAATTTTTATGATTTTAAGTAAATATTTGTGTAGTAAAATTTCCGGCTGTTAATTGCAACTGAATTTTCATGGTTATTGTAGAATAAGCTGTCATACCTTTATGAGGCTAGGATATATGCATAGTTGTCTCTTCTTTGGTCAAGGCTTTCCTAGTTTCTAGATTCAATCCCTAATGAATATTGCTTACTCTATTGCGGTGGTTGTAGTTTAGAAACACTAGAATATTGTAAATCATGTTTTGAATAAGGATGTTTAGGCACTTTTTCTCAAGATAAAGTTCTAACTTGAGAGACTTTTAGAGATGTATATCATTATTTTTGTAATACCATCAACAGTTTGTAGACTGATAGGATGAGGAGCATGCCCAGTTTCTTGTCACCCTTTCACTGCATTTCTTTTATTTGCCCCATCGTTTTCTCTGAATTAACCCTATCCCACTTTATTCTCTTTACATTATTGTTTTTCCTTTTTCCTTTTCATTAAAGCAGCCAATTTGATTTTGTTTTGCGTCCTCTACAGAGTCCTACTTAGTGGAATGGTGGGCATCTCAGTGTTGCATAGTAATTCAATTTTAATGGCATTTTCTTGTAGGAGATAACAATCTAAAATGTGACACAATCATGACAACTTTATTCAATTGCAGGATTATATAATGCCTTTCCAACTTTGTATGATTTTCTGTAACTACTGCATCAAGATTTTCTCTATTCTCTCTCTTTTTCAAAAAAAATTGTAATTTGTAAATGTAGTTGAGTTCGTAACTATGATAACATGGGTTGAAAGCCGAGGCCGTTTTAGGATGACAGAATTTTGCTTTCTGGTACATGCTTTCTTTCCAGTTCATTTGCCCTTGGCATAGTCCCTCGTTTGTTTGTCTGAATCATCTTCAACATTTCATCTATTTATGCTTGCCAAGGATGGAGGCTGTGCATAGTTTTCAACATTTCATCTATTTGTTCTACAAGCTGACTATACGGAGCAGTACTTTTATTTTCTTCTTTTTTCTTCTTTTTTTGCCTTTGGAGAACTATGCATCAGTAGTTTGAGGCTGTGTATTGTTGAATTCCACACTAGTCAGTGTGCAAAATTATATTGAACTGATGCCATCGGTTATCTTTATTTTCTGGAGAATATTGCATTACATTGTTTACATCAAACTCTGTGCATAAATACGTTCTTGGAATGCTGTGGATCAAATCAACTCCTCATTAAGATAATTTACAACATGTGATGAATAAATCAACCAATCCCCACGCTAACCGGCCAAAATCTGCAACCTTCAAAACAGAAGTCGAAAAACTATCAATACCAGAAAAGTATGTGCATCCTCCAGGATCAGCATCGGTCCAGCAATGCAAATTTCAAATTGGTACAACAGCTTATGTGCAACCTTAGCAATAGGATCATCAAATGGATGGCACCAATCAGGGTGCAGTTTGCCGAACTCTTAGTGTCCCGCCGAGCTCCATGGGGACGAGAGGAATAAGAGAGTGCAAGACATCAGTCATCAATGGGCGATAACTTGGCTCTGGTTGCACGCATAGCACAGCTACAGCAGCAACCTGTGTGACAATGAATGATCTGTGTGCTTAAAAACCAGTCAGGTCTCGATAGACAGGTGATGTGCTTCAGGCAACTTTTTAAGGAACCAAGTTACGCTTTTGGCAGTTACAGACTCAGCATGTGGACTGCTTTTCATTGAATTTAACCTAAGAAGCAACTTGCTCGTCCTCAAATTGCTGAGCCATCAAAGTGAGGGAGAAATAAGAAAAAAGGTAGTAGCAGAGTCCAAATCCAGGCCAGTGAAGAGCATTGTGTGAGTTTGGCCGCAACGTAAAAAGAAAAAGAAGAGGAAAGGAAACTTTGGTTAATTGAAAACCAGCCTAGTTTCCAAGATCAGTTCAATTTCATGTACAAATGCTAGGTGGAACTATGGAGCGGAAGCCAAGCTTGTCGATTCTGATTCTGTTCATTGGCTATTCATTAGGGTTGTCCTGTGCCCGAGCTATAAACTTTATATGGAAGTATGCGCTTTAAGTTACAAAAAGGTATATGGGTTTCAGTTCACAAACCTGGTATAGATGCTTCAAATCCATCGTATTTCTGATCACAGGATCCACGATGTTAGGAAGCTTCGACCTGTCAACGAGCTGAGGCATGGCCTGCATTTCACAAATGGGCATAAGCATTTACAATCAAAGCTCAAGTCTTGGCTTGAAAGCCGGCTGGGTTTGATAGTGAGAGTAGCTAAGAACAATGGAATTACCCATGTGACTATGGATCGGCATTGAGCTGGTGCCATTTTTTCCACAGGCTTCTTTCCCAGTAGAAGCTCCAAAAGTACAACTCCGAAAGCATAGACATCACTTTTATCGGTCAATCTACCTGGAAAGATAATACTCATGATTATTTTTACCACGGGTGCTTCTACCATGAGTCCATGACTCATCGAAATTGTGCATGTCTCTCCTCTACAAGCGTCTTGTGCATTGAAGATGGTTGAAGACGAGTTCTAATTTTGCATGTCTCTCCTCTACAAGCGTCTTGTGCATTGAATACATGTCTCTCCTCTACAAGCGTCTTGTGCATTGAAGATGGTTGAAGACGAGTTCTAATTTATGTTTCTTAGATTTTATTTGGTGGTTGAGTAGAAAACAAGGGGCACGCAGGGCTAAGGGTTTAGGGTTTAAAGAGGGTTTGTGATTCTAATGCTTATGAATTAGAATCCAATTTGAGAAAGTTAGATGTGTCACTGAACATAGTTCGATGAATCGTAATTAAGGACATATTTTTGCATATAGAACCAGAAGAGATTAGCTCACATACCATCTAAAATATACTCTGGAGCCATATAACCTAGGGTGCCTGAAGGCTTAATGCCATTGTTGTTTTGAGCCCCGGCAATCACAGCAAGGCCAAAATCTGACAGCTGAATTCAATGAAACAGAGTGTGATTAGTAGATTTCATATGGATGGCAATGTCTTTGTATGATGATGAGGATGTGAAAGAGCACTAGCGGTGCTTGTATAAGTTCTTCTTACCTTGGCACTGAAGTCGGAATCCAGGAGGATGCTAGATGATTTCAGATCTCTATGTAACACTGGGGGGTTACAGTACTCATGTAGATATTCTAATCCTCTGGTCAAAACAGTTGCATTTTATTAACACAACACATCAAACAAAAACAAAAAGGTAAGATTAAAATTACAAATAAATAAATAAATAAAACACGGATAACAGTCTAGGCCACCTTGCAGTATCAAGAGCAATCTTCATCCGGATATGCCAAGTTAGAGCTGATCCATTGGATGGTCCTGAGGAAAAGAAATTAATGTAACAAACATAAGCACTCTCTCAAGTCTTTTATTCCTCGTCGGTTTCCCCTGTTCTCGTTTCTTTCAGAGGAGAGGGAGAAAGTGATGATTTACCATGCAACTGAGTTTCCAGAGACCCATTTTGCATCAATTCATATACAGTAAGCCTCGCATCGCCGTGAACGCAATATCCCAGGAGCGAAATCACATTGAGATGCTGGAGCTTGCTCAACAGGTTCACCTCATTCTGCAGATTCCAAAAACTCTAAAACTTAATAACAAGCCAGTCATGGTGCTGTCAACCCCCGGACAAGCGGGAGCTCAAATGGGTACTAATGGTACCTCAAACTCTCCCTCTGCATTGTCATCTCCTCCACCGTCTAATTTCTTCACAGCAACTTGGGAACTGTCATCCAACTTCCCTCTGTAAACGCATCCAACTCCACCTCCGCCTATAACGTTGCGTCCCCCGAATTTGTTCGTCGCAGTTTCGAGCAACTTATAGTCGAGCAGGGGTGCACGTCTCCTCTCCCCAGAGACCCTCGGGGGATCGAATGCGAGCGCCCTCTCAGCATCTTCATATTGGAATTCCACAGGGAAAAAACGAAACAATTGGAGGAGCCTCAGTGACAATTCCACAACACATCACGTTTGTATAAATTCTTGGCTACCCAGTAATGGCAAAGCACGCACATGAGAATGGAAACGCGGGAAAAACCAAATTAAGAACAGATGAAGAAGGGACCTGAGTTCTGGGTTTTCTTCTCAGGGGATTTGTATGAGCTCTTCCTGTAATAACTCCAAACGAACGCTAGAGAGAACAGGATGACTCCGCAGAGCGCAGTGGAAGCAGCAATGACTTCCACGAGCATTTTCTTGTTCGAATCCATGCGATGCCTCTGGCCTCCAACTTGACTCCCTGATTACACCAGATAGAACCCTTTAGCTTCCACAAAACTGTGATTAGAAATTTCGTGAAAGAAACAAAGAGACAATTAAAGAAAGTGATCCTGATATTTAAAGAGAAAGGAAACCAACTCCGGCGAAGATGAAAAAAAAAAAATTTTGATCACTGAACAAAAAAAAAAAAAGAACGTAAATATAATTTCATATTTGGTTGCATTAAATGAGCGGATGGGGAAGTTTGGGAATTTTGAATTTTCGAAATTCAAAATTTGAAATGGCGACTGTGCGCGTGAGAGAGAGAGTGTGTGCGTACCGGGAGAGAATGCAGCCATTGAAGCGGAAATAGGGGGGCCAATGGGAGAGATTTGTGGAAGAAAAAGGGGAGCAGCAGCAGCAGCCGCGGCGGAAGAAATCGGAGGATCCATGGCGGCGCTAATGAGAGAGAAGCCCAAACTCCATATAGTGATACGAGGAAGAAGAAGAAAGATCTCCATAAATTATGGCTCGTCCGTCTCTTCTAAGCTGGGAAATGGACAGAAAGAGGGGGAGAATCCCAGTGAGAGACGCTATAAATTTGGATTTTCTAAACCTCTTCTGTTCCTTTCTCCAGTAATTCTGGACTCTCATTACTCCTCTCCCTCTCTGTGTCAAAATGAAACCAACAACAAAGAAGATGAAACTTGAAGCTTATTTATGGTTGCATTGCAGCGAGTGGGAGCACGAACGCACGCGCATGGCGCCGACACTAAGTAGCCATAACCCATAAAGGTTAAACAAAAAGATCGATTAGCGCAAGTGATTAAGTAATAATCTAATGAAACTACAATAATGGGGACATTGTGATCAGTGGGAATAAAATTAGAAATGGGTTGCTTTATGAACAATACAAAATCTCTTACGAATCCCAAATGGAGAGGCCACAGCCAGCTAGACAAGACGCCTTCCGAAGGACCCCACACCCTACAAACAGGGCCCGTTCCCTGTCCCATTCATTCATATCAGTATCCCAGTGATTTTCATGCAATATTTTTAAAACTTCATTTCCACCCAAATGTAAACAGAATCATACAATCTCAAGTGTTTTCAACAAAATGATAATATTAACGTGCTGCAGTCAACATTGGCGGTACCCACCTAATTAATGCATTAAACATCGCTTTCCATCCCATCATAATAACACTACTTGTACATTGTTCACGTAATATTCATACTAAAAATAATTATGCGATAGAATATATGTGGTTTTATATTATTGTTTGACAAAAATACTACTCAAAAAGGATTATATATATCCTATCATATCACTCTTTCGGTACAAAAGATGCACAAGTAATATTACTCTTAAACATCACTTTTTATTCCGAAGCCATGAAACAGGCCATGGTTGAACCTCAACCGCCGTGTAATGGCCCAAATTTTAAGCCCGACCCGAATTACCTCTCGAAGCACCGTCAACATTTACTCTAACACGCCCAGCTGGAGGAGGTGAGGCAACCAGTAAATGTGAATCATTTCAGTCTTCCGAGTGAAGTCCGATGACGACATCATTGTACGATGCTAAACTTCTCTTTTTTTCCCTTTTTTTTTTTTTTCCCCTTCCGGTTCCTTTAATTTCGAACGGTCAATGCTAAACATTTTTTTTCCTCCAAACATTTTTCCTTAAAAATGAAAAAGAAAAAAAAGAAGAAGAAGGGAATGAGTTTTAAGAATTAACTTAAAAGCTAATCGTCTGATTAGATGAAAAAATGTGAAAGGGAGGGAAGGATTTGAGGAAATAAATATTAAAAAAAAATTAATGACAAAGCTTCGAAGAAAAGACAGGAAGAGATAAAAAAAATGAAAAGATGAAAGCCTATAAATAATAATCGATCCTTACGTAAAGAAAAAAAAGAAATGAAGGGGACATAAAGGGTGGAGAGATGGAGACAAGATAAGATGAAGGGAGATGCTCACCCAATTTTCCATGGAGGTGCTGACATTAGAAAGGGGTAAGTAGGAATGGAGAAGTTTTCTACTTTCTTTATTAATATTAATCCCACACACACATATATATATATATATATATATATATATATACATATCATTTTCACACTCTGCGGTGCATGTGCGTCTATAATTCACGTTGACAAATTATGTGATTTGGTAATGTATTTGGTGGGCTGCTGGGCGTGTCTTATTCCAAACTGCCCCCATTTCTCGCCTTTATATGTCGGCCTAGTTTAACGATTGCCTCTTGACAAATGCTCGAGATTAAATTATCATGATATTTGAATTATTGTACGATTTAAATATTTTTAGTAACAGTCTGATTAAAAGTTATAGTGGCCAAGGTTCAGAAATGTACCAAGTTACTGTTAAATACTGACGCTTAGACTGTTATATAGTTCAAAAATGATTTGAATAGTACTTTGACCGAATGGTTATAACTATTGGTGTAATAACAAGAGAATGATCTCACACTTTATATTAGTGCTTAGATGTCCGCAAAATTTTAATTTTAATTTTCTGAATGTTTACTGTAAAGTTCCAAGCATGGAACTTATTTGGTCCATTACTTAAAAAGTGTTATGCATTGGAGAATTTTGGGGAGAAGTCATAGCAACATAAAGGATGTATGAGACAAAACCGGGCCCAAGAGTCATCCTGAGTTTTGGACCCCATTGGGTTCAAGCCTGAACGACAATGGGCCTGATATTGGGTCGGCAACTGGGCCCATGCCTGTTGTGGCCCAATTTATAACCCCATGGTAAAGTTTATGCCTGCGTCTTATGGACAGGAGAACAACACACCAAATGAAAAAAATAAAAAAGGCGCAGGGAGAGGTTTGCTCCCCTTGTGGTGCTACCGGCTCAAATTAGATTTAGTCAGGGGCATATGGCTTTTGCATGCCGATGGGTAGACCAAAAAAATGAAAAGAACAATACATTGCGTCTCTTCTAATGAACACATGCGGTGCATTTTCAATCCTGTTCTTCCGTAAGGAACATTTATTCCAATGAAGAACATTTCAAATATGTGAATTATGAATGAAATAAATAAAAAATAATTACTTTTGAGGATTATGAGAATTAATGAGATAATAGTAACAAAATGATATTGACATTATCACGCTTCGTATCTTCCGAGTAAATAAAGAAAAAAAGAAAGAGTGTGGCCTTGGTGACTTGTTTCCGCTGGTCGAATCTTTTATACATTGTATTAGATTATATAATGTGACTGCTTATACGATTAGGAGAATTCGAGTTAATTTCAATAAAATTTAATGAAGCAAACCTTATTAGGATATGAGAACTTTTTGTGAACTCAAATCATTAGTTGAATCTGGGTCAAGACTCTGTTTTGAATAACAACATATTATACATAAAACATCATAATTAGTGGTGGGAAATTCTATAGCTACACGCTCTCACATGGAATAGAAGTCCTATGCTAGGGGTATCAATTTGGCAACAAAAATTGATTATCGACCCATGGGACGAATAGCATTTTCGATAACAAAAATGGAGATGGAAGGGATAGAAGAGAACAAAGGGCCCCTAATTATGAAATGATGTTCGATGTCTTATTTTCATTATAGTTGCCACAACTGCTATTGATCCATTCTCATAATTATATCAATATCCTCTCATGTTCACCCAAAATCTCAAATTCTTCCCTCGAGCTCAATTTGAGCGTATTATCAGCTCAATTAAATAATAATAATAATGTATTTATCAAAGTCAACTTAAAATTATATTTTTCAAAAAATCAATAGATCAGTCTCATTATAATTATTTTGAATAATTTAGACTCGAGAAATTTATCCAACCAAATTCTATTTCAAGTTTATATTATGTTTTAATTAAAGGAATTATATGCTCCAGGGGAGGAAGAATACGAGACTTCAGGTAAACTCGAAGGGATGTCAAAAAGGCGTTAGTATAATTTTAAATAAAATAAAATATGCTCATTTAAGGTAGCTAAAACAATCGCCACGTGGCAGACTCAGGCCGTAAAAGCGTGTAGAAGACGGTTCGGTGCAACCGCCCAAACATAAAGCCTGCCAGTTCGAATTGACCCCATGCAACATAGCTCGCTCTAAACGACACGTGTAGCTTCCAGACTGCGTTGCATTTTGAGGTTGTTATTTTTTGTAATTTTGGAGAGATCGGAGCGTGATTGTTTTATCAGGACAGCAATGATTCATGCACCGCGGAGCTCGACACCCCCGGGCCCACCCACCTCTATCAATACCATAAATTACTCACTAATTTCATAATCCTTTCAACCACCCAAATTATCATATTCTCCGTTTTTAACCCCCTTTTTTTTCTTTTTTTTTGATCCTATTTTTGTTATTTATTGCTGGGTCCCTTATAAGTGCAACCGTATAAAAACGCAACGGCGTCGATTTTAAACATGGTACAAGTGTATATCAGTGAGAAAGTTATAAATAGAAAGTTAACAGTACGCTATCTGTTCATATTTATGCATTTGATTCCTGAGAAAATCTGAAAATAAAAAAGAAGGGGGACAGAAATAAAAGGTGACGAAAGGGGAGGGACAAAGTTGCATGGATGCTTTTGAAATTTAAACAAATTAAAAAATAAAATAAAATCCATCTTTTATCCATTTTTCGGGCGAACGCCTCGGATAGAAGACACGTGTGACCGTCGGTTGGACCCAGTCGGCGGCCGAGAAATCTTGACCACCAAGTTGCGCATATGCAAGTCTTCGTCCCTTGATACCTGCAGCGGGCACGTGGCCTTATGCGATTTGCACCTTCATCCTCGCCACGTCACCCACCACCACACGCTCGTTGTTCCCGTTATAAATTAAGCCAACCCCTCCCTGCAATCAATTCGTCAACGGAAAACAATTCCCCCCTTCGGGAAAGAATTTTCAAATTTCCGGTCAGAAGTTCAATTTTCCCTCCTGGATCCGATTTTCTCGAGAAAATCTCTCCGAGTGCTAATAACTTCCCCGGAATTTCTCTCTCTCCAAATCATTTCGCCCTCCCCGTAAAACAGATCCTCGTTTGATTCAACCGATTCGATGGGCGTTGCTGTTCTGTACCCACAAGATTGCCTCAGATCTCCTCTCTCTCGTCCGTCGATTCCTCGTCGGAACCCCAACCCAAACCGATCGAACCGCAGGAAACGCGGCCCTTCGCGGCTTCGTTCGCCGGCGAGATCCCCCGTCGCGGGACAGGTCCGGATCCTCAAACGCGGCGAAGACGTGGGAGAAATGGAAGCCCACGCGCTTCACGCGCGGTCGTCTGTACCCGATTTCTTCAACGAGAAGGCTCTTGCGGGATCATCCATGAAGCGCGCGGATCCGATTAGGAGGTACGCGGTGGGCATGACCCGGATCCGGTTCCCGGACTTCTACGCCGGGTCGGCGTTCATATCGTCTCCGCCGCCGGGTGATCTCCCGTTACCGGCGTTTGTGTTTGCTCGAAACGGCGACGCTTCGAGTGGTTTGCGGCGGATCCTAGGGCTCGAGAAGCCGTAATTTGATGTGGTTGATTATATGGGAGTGTAAATAGGGGGTTTGGTGGTTCTGATCATTCCTTTATTTTTTTTCAAGAGGGAGATCAGATTCAGACCTTTGGGATTTTCTCTGTGTGTGTGTGTGTTTTTTTTTTTTTTTTTTTTACCCCTCTCATTATTTTTTGGGTTTTCGTTTTTCATTCCAGTGGGTTTGTAAAGCTGTGGAAATCTGAGGGTTGCTGACTGACTTAGCTTATTATTATTATTATTATTATTATTATTGTTATTTGATGCGCAGTAGGCAAAGTAAGCTCTATGTATCGTGATGTACTGCTATGCATGCTGGAGCATGTTGGTTTGCTGTAAGTGGACGTTTAGGTTTGGTTTAATAGTGGTGAAAAAATAATATATCATTTTAATTTTTTATATAATTTTATTATATATATATATATATATATATATTGCAAATAAATAAAAGATTTAAATGGTTCACTTATTTTAAATATTTAGGCTGATATATATTCATATTCATTGAGCCCTAAGTTTTGTAGAAGTTTAGATTTATAGATGTTTATTTTAGCTTACGGTAAATCGTAAACGGAACCTCGACTTATACATTTGGTTGCACGTCAAAACTTCGGATTACCTTTGCATTATGTGTGAAACACAAATTTGAGCAACTTTGGACATAAGAATGTACACATAAATGTAATATTTTCTAATTAAAGTACATTTTAATATTATAAAAACAAAAGTGAACAGTTTAAATTAATGCATCAAATAATTCTTTTGTAAGTAATCTGTTACCCATAGTATGCTTCTTAATTTTGCTATTAATGGGTTCACTAAGTTTTATTCTATGATATAATTTCAGAAAAGAAAGGGATTTACAAAACTAGTTCTGATTGGATAAAAAAAAGTTAATCAAGAGTAATTGAATGAATCAAAATTTGAGTTGATCATAAAATTCCTCTTTTATAAGTTAGGCATGAGTGCACCACGTTACGTGCCAATAAAATCAACAACTATCATAGGAATTGCTCCTTTACGGTCAGTGGATCATCCATTGACTATAGAAACCATAAGATGAAAAATTTGGAGGAGTTTCAAATACATCGAAAGACCTCTGCAGCTTTGGACGGTCCAACGATTGCAAGAAATCTTTTCCCCAGCTATCACAAGGCACATAACTTGTTTTAATATTTTTTCAATTCTTTTTTTTCTACTAGTAAGTACATACACATTTGACTTAATTTGTATAAAATTTTGAATCCTTTATATTGTCCAACATCAAGGCTTTAAATATTCAAGGAGCATATTTTTTAAAGAACAGGGCATTCCTTGGATTCGACCGGACAATGTAAGAGTCATAAAAGCGTGTTCATCTGATTCGAAAAGAAATAATTTTCATCACAAAAGGAGATTTGGATGAAAGAAATATATATATATATATATATATATATATATTTTTGTTTTATTTTTCTTTATTTGATTAGAGGAGATTGATATCAGGATGAAACAAAAAATCAAAAAAGAAGATACGTGTGGAAGATTCAAAATGAAACAACCTCCTTTTATAAAGTAGTGAAAATTTAATGGTGACCCTAAAAATTTTCAGTCCTTAGCGAGCATTTAGATTTGTACGGATGGGTATCCTGGTCATATAATTTATTTAAATTATTATTATTATTATTATTGTTTCCTTATTTTAATTATCAAATGGTGGAGTTTTTCCCACCCCAAAAGCGTACAAAGAATTTCAAGAGCTTTAAACCAAACAAAAGGTCAAAGGCGGAAAGTGAGAATTCCGCTGCCACGTCAGACCTCACGGGCAGCAAGTCCCGAAAGCGGCACCGTCTCATCTCATTTCTTCTTCTTTTGGAATAGTGAAAATGACCTTTTTGGTCATTCATGGATTAATGCTAATTTTGGTCATTAATGGATTAATTGGTAATTTAGTGCCCCCTCTGATTTTATTTTTTAGTTCATGAAGTTTTCAAAGAGTGACCAAATTGATCCTCACTTAACGGATTGATTATATTTGAATGAAGAGTCTGCCAGTGAACATCATCCTTAGTGGGGTGAATTATTTTAGGAGAAATTACACTTAACCTCCCTGTGGTTTGACATAGTTGCGGAGAACCTTCCTGTGGTTTGGAAATCAGCACATAGCCCCCCTGTGGTTTCAATGGACTTGCAAAAGTTAATTTTTCCGTCAAATTTAACGGGTTGTCCTCCCACAAATATTTTTAGGGTGTTTAGGAGGAAACAAATATATTTTAGTTTCCCAAACTACCCCTTAACCAATTCCTTAACATCTGTCATAATGGTTCCGACAAAACAAATGTTTTATATTTCTTGTATGGCGGAAAAAAATGTTTCTTTTGCTGAAAATACTAATATTGATAAAAAGATATGACAAGAAAATAAGTAATATATTTATTTTCCATATATTATAGTCGTGTAATTTATAAGACATTATAAGCTTACACTCTACAAAATAGTGAAGCAAGTTAAAATTCCAAATAATCACTACTTTAATCTAAATCATTACAAAGACTGCCTTAGAAAAAAAAGAAGGAATAAAGCTCCATAAATATAGAGGAAAAAGAGCCTTAACTTATTGCAATCCCCCCTTGATTAGTAAAGTCTTAACTTATTTTAGACTAGAGGGTATGATTGTCATTTTCACATTTTCTGTTAACGGTGTTAACTTTTGCAAGTCCATTGAAACCACAGGGGGGCTATGTGCTGATTTCCAAACCACAAGGAGGTGCTCCGCAACTGGAGCAAACCACAGGGAGGTTAAGTGCAATTTCCCCATTATTTTATCTTCTATTCCTCCGACTATAGAAGAAAGTGGAAGAAAATTGAGCTGTTAATTTCTATTGGTTATGGGGTGCGTAAAATTTGGGAAATCTTGGATATTTTAAAATATTTTTCGAAGGTTAGGAAATTTGAAAAATTCACTCGGAGATTGAAAATAATTTTAGGAAAATTTAAAGATCCGGAAATCGGTCAATTGTTTTTCTTGGAAATTTGGAATACTCGAATTTTTCTAATTTTCTGAAATTGCATAGTTATTTTAAGTTTTTCTATTGGATTTCCCGTTCTCCCATCTCATTTTCTCCCCTAAATATTGAAAAAATGCAAATTATGAGGAAAATTCGATATGAAAATTTTATTTCTCAATTTTCTAATCGGAAAAATTCGGATACAAGTTTTGTTCAGTCGGGACTTCGGAATAAAAATCAAAATTTCGGAAAATGTCAGGAAACAACAAAATTTGGTTGGAAATTCCATAATTTTCCGAATGAGTACCCGTTGGCTGAAACAGTTTCATTTTTCGAATATATGTGTATGCACATGAGACTTATTGATCGAAACTTAATAGATTTTTTCGGTTTGATTTATTGCTTCTAGATTTTGTTTTCACTTTTAAAAGTTTTTATTTTCGTGTACACATTACTCTTTGGTAGTGGGAAGTATGTTTGGTTTGTAGACAAATTCCCAATGTTCCATTTGGCATGGTCCAATGAGAGCATTGAAGTTCGGAATATTAGATACACGAGTAAGTTATGGATCACATATCAAAAATAAAAAAGTCCAATAAAATAATTAATCTACTTAAATTGATCCATACTTTGATATATATAGCTTTTGGGTTAAGTTTGAACTTATTCTAGTCGATACTCGATAAGGAAACAGTGTGATCAGAGTCTGCAGACTCATTGTGAAACATACTTTATGTTGTCATTTTTTGAAAATTGAAAAAATGGAATAAGAAACGGAAACAGGCTCTTATGTACCAATCTAATTGAAAACTTAAAAACTTCAGAGGCTACAATGCGAAAAATCCAAATATAAAGGACTATATTAGCCTAATTCGATGCTCTAAGGATTGAAAGATAATTTTCCCTTCTAAATAAAATAGAAAAAGAAAAAGTGTCAATACCGTGTCGCATGTGTCATGGATAATATCATTTTGAATTTATTGTGTAAATTTCAATTGTATGAATTTAAGGGGACATGCTCAGTTTTCTTGTAATTTATTCATGTAAAACCTCATTCATCGAATATATTTAAAATAGGTAAAACGATTTACATGCCTTAATTATTCGCAATATAAACGAGAATTCAGAACCAGATGAAATCGCATAAAAATGACATGAGAACTTATTTTTTTCTTAATCAATCTGTAAATTTGAAATTTAAAAAGCGAACATTGAAATTTCATTTTAAAATAACAGGATTGGTAATTCATCTGCCCAATATAAAAAAGCCATAATGTATTCCCCATAAAAAGAAAAAAGAAAAAAGAAAACAAAAAAAAACAAGCCCCACCCTGTTTTAGGGATTTCATTGACCGTGTCCGCGAAGTCTCTCTAGGCATCAAGTGCAATCCCCGCGGCGCCGCTAATGGTGTCAGGGTCCGAAACGGGGCGGATCTCGACCCGAACAACCGTTCATTAATCGGGCGGGTATTTACTGAATGGTATTCATTCAGTACGCACCCGCACACGGAGGCGGTTTCGTGAAGGAGAGACTTCGTTGCATCTGCAACTGTGGACCCCATCTCCACAGAATGGAAATAAATAAATAAATTGAAATCAAAACCACCGAACAGTTATACAATGGACCAAAATATAAGGATCAAGACACAATTTTTTTATTTGTAAATTTTAAAAGAAATTAAGAAATATCTTTTAAAAATAAAAGGAAATTAAGAAAAAGAATAATAATAAACACACCCACACACACTCACGCAGAGCGACCGATTGCCCTTTTTAGTTATCACTAGCCCCCAATAGGGTTCCCCACTCTTCCCTTTATATTCACAACTCTCTCTTTCTCTCTCATCAGATTAGATTGGTGTATTTCTCAATCTGTGGTTTCGATGACGGAGGAGTGGGTGAGGGCGGCGATGGCGGACCAGACGGTGGTGGCGGACCTGCTGGTGCGGCTCAAGAACCAGTCCCACGCGACGCCGGCGGCCGAGGCGGTGGTTCTCCCGCCGCTGGGCTGGGGGCGCCGGCGGTCCCGGTCCAAACCGGTCATCAGATGCGCCGCGGTCCTCGCCGTGAAGAAGGAGCAGCTGGAGCCGGCGAGGGGGAGCCCCACCACGCCCCTATCGTGGAGCGGCTCGCCCTCCGCCACGGCCGACGGCGGCTCCGAGGATACCAGCCGGACGGAATTCCGATCTTCCGCCGCCAGATCCAAGGTTTGTGTATTCCTCTTCGTCAAACTTCCCCCCCCCCTCTCTGTCCTTCCTGTTGTCCACCATCGTTTTCTGTCTATGGCGTCAACTTGTTGACCTGAAAGAATACCTTAAGAGTTTTAGGGATTTGGAGTTTCATCTGCGAGTCGCTTCCTCTCCTTCTCTCTCTCTCTCTCTGGCGATCGACGAGATGATGTTGGTGCTTTTTTTTGGAATCCATTCTTGTTATTTTTCTGACCATTTGATCCCCCTCTTTATTACATTATTTACGATGAACACGATGTTTCCGTCTCTCGATCTTCTCTCGTCATCCCTTTCGCCTTCGATTTTTGAATCGCTTCTCTCTCTCTCTGTCTCTCTCCCTCTCTCCCGCTCTCGTTGGACCAAACTGCCCCCCTCATCGTCCTCCTGCTAGCAAGGGTGATTTCGCCACTCTGCCAGGGCTTCCAGACCCACGGTGGTGGCGCGGCCGTCGTCATCCGGCGATTCATGACTGCGTTGACGATAATACCCCCCGTCAACTCTCACAAACCCCGCGTCACGTAGGGTCTCCGCTCTGTGACTGGTGAAGCTTCTCCACGTTTTCTTCTCTCCCCTTCCCTCATTTCTTCATTCTCTCACGTGTGAATTGACGGAAACACCCCTCCATATGCAAGGACGCTTTTGTCAGATAAAATATATTCCCCCTTTTTTCCTACTTTTTTTTCTTCTTTTTTAGGACAACAGTACCCTTCGGCTAAGTCAAAAACCCTAGCGGAGGTCAGGAGGGCATTCTCGTCATTGAAAATTTTGGTGGTGGGTTTTTTTGGTTCCTGTGCAGTTAGGTTCCCCCCGTGTTTGGTTGGAGATGACCATCCATCCCACCCCCATCCCATTTGTTTCCGGTGTGCGGTGGTGTGAATTATCCAGTGTAGATGCGATTAATGTCTTTCTCCCTTCGGAATTAATCTGGTCCCTTGATCGTGATTACTTTTCTCGACATTGGAGGGGGGGCATTTGACTTCACGCATCCTTTTTACACGTTCAATGTTGCCCCAATAAAAAAAAAGGGCAAAGGGGAGAAGATTGTCGGGGGTGATCTGACGGTTGAGTGTGTGGATAGTAGCGAAGAATGGACGGATGATTGTGAAAGTTGGGTTGGTGGGAGGAGAGTTTCGGATCTGGTGTCGTGGCGCCGACGAGTCCGCGCTGAGTCTCGCTGCGGCCTGTCACGTGACCTCGGCATGCGCTCTGCTGCGGGAGCGTCCACCAGAAGGACTCGGGGCTCATCCGCTACTGCGAATGTGCCGTGTCATGCGGTGCTGGATGTTGGTGAGTGGTCGAGTGGCGCTTCGTTTTCTTTTTTAAATATATCTCAGTGGCCAATAGTGTTGCGCCATGTCATGATCGTAGGAACCTCGTGGTGTCACTGGAAACACTGAACACCTCAACCGGAGGAACGTGAGCAGTCTCCCTCGCCTATAGTCAACATTTGTAAATGCCAGCCCCTTTTTCTTCTTTCCTTCTGCATTTGGAATTATGCTCATTTTATCCTTCTTCCTTTTTCTTTTTCTTTGGTGCTAATTTTTTTCAGCTGAAGTTTTTGAATAATTCCTGGATTCGGTGATGTCTGATTTCAGGGACTTGGTGCTACAAATGAGACCTCCAACGCCACCCCAGGAAAGAGATCAAGAAAAAAGAAGGTAAATGTTTTCAATGCTCTTTTATTATTCCCAGAGCTTTACAATTCTCTGTGCTAGATTCGAAGAAGTGTTTTTTTTTTTTTTTTTTGTTCTTTGCTGTTCTTGCCTCTCTCTCTCTCTCTCTCCCTCTCCCTCTCTCTCTCTCTTTTTCCCCGGGCTGAAGGGGCCACGAAGTGTAGTGGGTGCCTCGCTGTGTCATGGGTCATCTCTTTTTGTTATATGTCCTAACGCAAGAAACAGCCTCAACTGCCCAAATAAAATGGCCAGTTGGGATCCTCATTTTCTTGGAGTACTTATCATGGATGAGTGATGTGGGGCTATTTCTGAGATTTATTATTAGATTAATCGCGCTCAACTTATATTCGACTGTTGGCAGACTTTTACTGAACTAAAAGACGAGGAGAGTTTGCTCTTGAAGGAAAGAATATATTTGAGAAAGGTACTCTGATGTAAATGGGTTGACTTTTTGTGCTTTCTTCTGTTTCTTTATGCGGGCCCCCCTTTCTTTTTTCTTTCTTGATCGGCTCGTGGCTAATTTGGTAATCCTAAAACAGGAAATAGCAGCACTACGTGTTACGGTGAAGGAACAGAGAGCCACCAACGAAAGATTGAAAAGAGTGAAGGTGAGCCAGCAGCTCTTATCTACTCTCTGTTATGTTCCTTTTTTTTTTTTTTTTTTTTCTTTTTTTTACTTGTTGGGTTTGCACGCTTGTACTGTATTCCTATTGAAACAGTCTACGCTTTGTGAGTAGTATTTAAGCATATATATTGACTTTGTCCGTTGGCGTGGGCTTCCCAGTTGACTTTGTCTGGTTTCGTCTATGTTAGAGGTCAATGCAATATGTCATAATGACTGGATTATGGCGGTCTAACAAATTTCCTCTATCTAATCCAAGTAATTTTGCTTCTAAGAAGACGAAAGACGTCATCGAATCTTGAATGCTTTTGATGAACTAAGTTGGGTAGTTAGTATGCCTAAAATAATAAATTTGGATGGGAAGCTTTGGATTGTTACCTTCAATCTAGAGGTTCCCTAAATGCTAAAATTGAAAACTCAAACCCTGGTTTTTGGTGGCCATTGTACCTAATAAAGAGTAAACCTTTTTCTTTGGGAAATCTTTTAAATTGGATTTGTGAGATGTGATCTCCTTAAATTGTCATTACTACATAATATCGAATTATTATTATTGCCAAAAGTTTAAGATGTTGGATCCTGGGTCCATTCGAAGCTTTTAACTACTCTTATCCCCTCTTCCAGTTTCGAAGTGAGACTTCTCACTCACTGATGGAGCTAACTACTCCATTTTGTAGGTTGATTTGGTTTCACAGTCCGCAGAACAAGGAACTACAAGTTCTATTGAAGTGGCGGAACCACATCCCTGTCAACCCCCCCAAACTAGAGCCTCTCATCCTTCAGCCTTAATGCTAACACAGGGCAGTAGTGTGCATCTCGCACCATCGAATTCATGCAAAGTGCAGGAGATTGTTGAAACAAAGGATAGATTTGTGCTACCTGATCTAAATATGATGGCAACTGAGGTAGATGATTTTGGTACGGAGGCCCTAGTTGTGATGAGCTGAGAATAATGCCTGTGTTCTCTCCTCGTGGAATGGGATGACTTCACAATTATGAGAAACCTATTCACAGTAATCAGCTAGTGCTTGAATTTGCATATATCTGAGGATTTGCAGATGTAGTTATGACATATTCTACTTACTCAACCGGAGGCGAAGTGAATGATCTCATCAAGCTATGGTTGCCAGAGTCTTGGAAAGTGATGGTGATGGGTCTATTCATGGAGGAGGTTCTTTCTCAGACTAAATGTAGAGATAGATCCTAGCCATTAATTGGATATATTAAAATTCTTTCCTTCTTTCTTTCTTTCGCTGGAGTTTCTTTTGCACCTTCTAATATTTTGTTGGGGGTAAATCTTACTACCCTTTTTGGAATATATGGACATCATCATCAGATAATGCTGAAGAACTTGAATCACTATAAAATTTCCCTTTTCCTTGTATTCAGATTACTCTTATGACAGAAATGTCAGTAGTATGAGATGCGGAGTAGTTTCAACTCATCCCTCAAATCCATTTTAGTTTGCTTGCTATTGTGGGACGTGGGGCAGAGTTTGGTTTTTTTTTTTTTTCCTTGGTAAATGACATGGGACCTAGTTTGTTCGTGTGGCTGGAATGAATGAATGAATGAATGAATGAATGAATGAATGAATGATATTTAAAAATTAATTCCTGTTGCCCTTAATAAGTTGACGGTATTAATCTGTTTTAATGATCGTGCATGCACAGGGGAAATTGGCTAATTGATGCATCAGCGCAACCCACAAATACAGGACAAGTTCAAATTCAATGGGCTTGTTCATATTTTGAAGTGATACAATAAATAAGTAGTATTGTTGGTTAGTGTTGCATATAATCAAGAAATCCATGCAGAATCAGCTTAAGCGTAGTTAGAGATCAGCATGAGACAAGCCTTAAGTTGATCGTTGGTCCTTTGATTTTTGTATGTGGTGTGCCTAATCATGTATTTGTTATTTTAATTATGACATAATTATCGAACGAGGTAATGCGATTGGTTATTCTCAATCTTGGAATTCAAACATGGTCCGATTTTTTTAAAGACTAATTAATAATGCACGTTTTGTTTTTTTGTTTTGTTTTGTTTTGTTTTTTGTGCTAGGCAATGCACCTTTTTTTTTTTTTTGTTTGTTTGTTTGATCGTTGATAACCCTAATGTTTTGTTTCCTTCAATTGCACTTTTCTTCAATTCTATAAATAAATAAAAATTAAATAGTCAACATAAAAATCTAACCAATTTATTGTTTATGAGTATTTTTCTCGACAACGGCTCAAATCACTAATCCTCAAGATTTGTCATTTCTGGATGATTGTTTAGAAGAATGGAGATAAATTGAAAATCCTCAAGATTTTTCAAATCAAAGCTCAGCTCAAATCCATGGCGCCAGTGTTAGGTGGCAACTTTTAGCGTCTTCACAATTCTTGCTAATGAAAACCCAAAACCCCAAATCACTCCTAGCTCTCATAGAATCCTGCAGAACCGTTGGAGAACTCAAGCGAATCCATGCCAAATCCATTATTTCTGACCTTCCTTATAACAGATTCGTGCTCACGAAGATTGTTAACAACTTTTTGAATCTTCATTGCCTGGATTACGCGACCCGAGTCTTCAATCGAACTCAAGAACGTGGGATTTTCGTTTATAATGTCATGATCAAGGCGTATTCTTCTTCAGAAACTCCCGGTATTGCAATATCAATGTATAACGAGTTGCGGGTGAATGAAGGGGCCCTGGGTGATAACTTCACCTTCCCTTTTCTGTTCAAAGCTTGTGCAAGCTTGTTGGCTTTAGAGAAAGGGAGGGAGGCTCATGGGGTGATCTATAGAATTGGGTTGGATCCGGATCCGTTTTTGAAGAGTTCTTTGTTAAGTTTTTATACGGTTTGTGGCGAAATTGATTGTGCACGCCGCCTGTTTGATGAATTTCCAACAAAAGATGTTGTTTTCTGGAACGCGATGATCATGGGTTATGCTCGGGCTGGAATGGTTTTGGAAGCAATTGAGGTTTTCGAGGAGATGATGAAACTGGGGGAAATTAATCCGAATGAAGGGACAATGCTGGGATTAATATCAGCTTGTGGAGCGTCCAAAGATTTGAAATTGGGGAGAACGATCCATAGTTGTGTGATGAAGGAAATAGGTTTCAGCAAGGGAGTGAAACTAGGAGGTGCTTTGATTGATATGTATGTGAAGTGTGGGTCTTTGGGGGATGCAAGGACAGTATTCGACAATATGCCGCATAAGAACGCAGTGGTCTGGAACTCACTGATATGTGGTTATTCTCAAATGGGACCTCTTCACCAGACGGTCAATCTTTTCAGAGAAATGCACATTTCGAATGTGGTACCTGACAAGTACACGATCTCTGGCATGTTATCTGCTTGTGCACGTTCCGGTGCTTCTAATATAGGAAATTGGATCCGTAAATTCGCAGAGAAGAAGGGAATTTATGACGTGTTTATCGGGACCTCGCTTGTAGACATGTATGCAAAATGTGGTTTCCTTGAAGTGGCGCGAGAAGTTTTTGAGAAAATGCCTGAGAGGACTGTCACTACATGGAATGTGATTCTCTCTGGGTATGCATCGCATGGAAAAGCAGACTCTACCGTAGATCTCTTTGAAGAGATGAGGAAAACTGGGCCTAGACCTGATTCTGTTACCTTCCTTGCAATATTACATGCATGCGCTCATGCTGGCTTGGTGGAACAAGGTAACCAATACTTTAATTTGATGGAGGAGTTCTACAAAATTACCCCTAAGGTTGAACACTATGGATGTGTGGTTGACCTTCTTGGCCGTGCTGGGCTTCTGCAAGAAGCCAAGAGGCTTATTATGAAAATGGTGATCGAACCAAATTCGATAGTGTGGGGAGCTTTGCTGAATGCTTGCAGCATCCATGGTGATATTGATATTGGCAAGTGGGCTGCTCACCATATTCTTGGGTTGGATGCAATGGATGGTGGATCTTATGTGCTCTTAGCGAATTTGTATGCAGCAGCTCGAAGATTTGATGGTGTTAAATCAGTTAGGGAGATGATGGCTAAAAGTGGGATGTCAAAGCAGCCTGGGTGCAGCATGATTGAGATTGGTGATGTAGTTCATGAGTTTTTCGTTGCAGATAAAACACATCCTAAATCTGAAGATATTTACTCAGTGTTGGATGAGCTAAGCATGAAGCTCAAGGTGGCAGGGTATGTGCCCATGCTTGTTCTAGATGGTGAAGCCTTTTTTGATTAGCTATCCTTGGGAAAGGTTTATCATTTACCAACTACAGTTATAAAATCTTGGACAAAAAGATAAAAGAGAACAATTCTTTAGTATATCCTTTGCTGCCCGAAAGAACCCTTTCAATTTGAGGGGGCACTGAGACAGGTGAGTGTTCTAAACTAGCGCAACCTTCAAATTAGTATCTGTGTCGAATTTGCAAGAGCTAAGTGAACCTGCTCTAAACAGTTTGCAGGACTGGAAATAGCGTGCTACGTCCGTCTGGTCAAGCCATATGAATTAAATTGAGGTGGAGAATTCGTTGCCTTCTCTCTATTCTAGACCTTACACTAACTTGAGGTGGAGAATTTGTTGCCTTCTCTCCATTCTAGCTTTACTCTAACTTGTGGATCAATTTCTTTAACAGATCCTAATGGTGCTTATTTTATTTTTGATTTCTTTTTATTGTGAATTTCTTTCAGGGGAGCACTCAGGTCAGCATTAACACTCCTCGATATCGACTTTGGATACACGGAGTAAGTATATGATTTATACAAAGAAGTTTCTTTTTGCTTTGCCTCTTTCCCCTTGCATTGAAGTTGCATGTTTTCGGTGCTTCTCCAGTTTTAGATTCTTATACAAAGTGAGTTCTGTGAATGCTATTACATTCTTATCTTTCACTCTACTGTAAACTTCTTCACTTCATTCGACGGTTTCCCCATTTTTACTTGGTTTATACTAAAGTATCCTGTGCTTGATGTTATGTTATCCTTTGGCTTTTGTAATTCCCTTGAATGTTCCTCATTCAAGCTCTGATATTTTGGTCTATTATGGATTGCCAGAATTCGCCCCAAGCTCGAGCTTCCAGAGGCTAAACACCTTGCCGGTGCTGTTCGTACAAAGCGACGAGAATCTTTATTAAGGTTGGGATTCAAACCTTAAGCATCCCTCCATTTTTACATTTAAGGGGGAAAAACTAGTTGTGTTAGGAATCACTTTAACTTAGCGTGACATCCCAATAATTGAAATAATATAAAATGATTAAATCTTCTTTGGCAATGGTCTCTTTTCCGTCATTGCGTGTGACTTATCATGTTTCTTATTTTTCTAAAATATACAAGGCTATCTTTTTTTTTGTTTTTTTTGGCAATTACTCCGATGTTGTTTATCGATCGGACGAACAGTCCGTTTACGTGAACGCCGAGGACAAGTTTTGCGGAAGAACATTATATGATGCTTATACTGCTAGTTTTTATGTATCAGAATGCAGCAGAAACTGATGAAAATAGTTCTATTATTTTTTCTTTCTTTCTTATGCATTATTGATTGTGGAAGGGATTCAGACAACGTGAAAACAGAGGGAGCCCCTTCTGCTCTCATCCCATGAGTCTTCTTAGGAGATCCTAGAGCTAAGGCTAGTGTGTGGCATGAATTAAAGCCATGTCAACAGAAATGGAGACATTAAGGCTTTAAAGGCCCACCTTCTGAATCATTATGTTGTGTGGATGAATGAGGCCTAGGGCCTTAGGCTTGTGCTAATAAACAAATAAACGCATTGTTTCTTTTTTTCTTTTTCTTTTTTTTTTTCCTTTCTCTCCATCAAAGGACAAATAGGATTGGAAATGTGAAGAAGGGTCATGTGTGATAGCTTTATTCCCCTCCCCCCCCCGCCCCCCTCCCCCTTCTTTATTTCCTTTAGATAACGCGTAAACTGGGCAACTACCTCTCGGTCCCTTAAGTTCTCGTTAGTCACTTGAACTAGTTAAATTAAAGATCAGTGACCCAGTGAAATCACTATTGAAGGAATGGTTTCCTTGTTATTTATTTATATACCTATTCCTTTTTGGAGGTTGAAGTTGTTCCTTGAAAGCAAGGGAAAGGGGTTGGGGGTGGGGGGGAGGAGTACTTTATTTTGGTACTACCAATTTTGGTATTGCTTGTTCCTTGTAGACTTTTAGGAGATGGAATGTGGACAGCTAAAGTCAGGAGGGTGGGGGGAAAGATCCCATCAAAGGAAGGTTTGGAACAAATGTTTGAAATAAGGATTGTGGAAAATGTGATGCTAAGAAACTTTATGCAAATGATACCACACACATTCACACACGCAAAAAAAAAAAAAAAAAAAAAAAGAGGCGGGGAGGGGGGTTAGGGAAAGTGCTGTTGACACGTGGCAATAATACAGGTCTCCTCTTCTTATAAGTGACCTTGACTAGCATCAATACCTTATAACAAATACAGTTTGGTCAAAGCTCTATCGAATAATATGGCTTTTAAGTCTGAAGTGTATGGGCTTTCTTTGTTAATTTTAATGAAAATATACGCAAACCTAGGTTTATCGCCCAAAACTATGTCTTAATTTAATAGGTCATGAGGAGTTTACACTCTGCTAACCACTGATGTTGCATTGTGAATGGGTTGTAAGCAAGGGGGTTAGATGGCTCTTATAATTGTGATCGTGTAGAAATAGAATCTTAAATTTACACTGCTTTGAAATTTTAATTATAAAGAAGAGAGTGAAATTACGGCAACGCCCATGTCTCCCTCTTGTGCATTGGATAAGTGGGAGTTATCATTGAGGCTTGAAATGGAAAGATATCATCTCCTTCGGAAATAGAAAGGGTCCAACCAACCCCCACGTGGTTCTGTACCACTGAAATTTTGGGATGTGAATGCCTGAAATGTCCAGAAGCTAAGGGGCAGTGTTGTCATGTGCCACCAATTGTTGAAATGTGAGGCTATAGTGCTTGAACTTAATTTACTTTTAATGGGTTTTTTTTTTTTGCTAAGCATTTTTTTTAGGTTCTTTGCATATAATCACTAATCTTTTTCTCCTTGTTCCCTGGGTGAGTAAAGAAATTGGTTATTTCTTTCTTTTGAATTTCTACATGTTCTTTTTACGCAATAGGAGAGGTAAAGTGATCCGTTCGAATGTGGCCCCTTTGAAGCTTTTCGTAGGGACGATAGAGTGCATTACCCCCGTTGGATGAGATACACACGTGTATGTCCTCTCATCTTGATTGTCGACATCTCGTTGCGTTTCAATTTATGAATGATCGAACGGCCAAGATGAAAGAGCATACACGTGTTTCTCAATGTAGCAAGTTCTGCCCAAATTACGGAGGGGTCGGATCGGACTCGAGTAAGATTATAATAAAGTCCCAACAAGGAGGCAAAAAGTAGCTCGAGTAATTTTCAGTTCGGAGGAGTTCTGCAGAGATATACCAAATCATGGCTCTCTCTCTTATCCATGGGAGGGATCTTTGGAGTGTTTGTGTGGAGGGAAGTGGGTGGGTTGGTGGTCCATGAGTCAAGAAGGTCTGTAAGTGCCTTTGTGGTCCATGCATATGGATATAAAGGCTAATCTGAGGGAGTAGAGGAGTCCAGCGGGGAGGAGACATCATTGGAACCAATCCATTGTCTCCATCTTTAGAACTATCCCTCCCCCCCAAACAAAAAAAAAAAAGAGTTCACCCCAGAATTTTTTTTTGAAAAAAAAGTACAGAATCATATGACATGACTCCATCTTTAATCTTGTCATATGATTTGTATTGTCGATTCTCCATCATGTGTGTATGCAACCGGTGCAATTTGTCAATCCATTATGCGTCTAATTTATTTGCATTGCAACCTCTCTTGTCTTATTTCTCCTCATCATGGGTACGCCACCCTACACCCTATACGAACATTTCATTGTTGGGTCCACTGTTCCACCCCTCATAATTATTTAAATTTACTAATATCATTTTCCTATAAATCTACAAACTCACGAAACAAAGCATGTATTGAATAGCTTGTTCACCCAAAAAAAAAAAAAAAAAACAATAATAATAATAAAACAATAACTTTCCTTGATCTCGTTAAGTTTTATCTCAATTTATAGCAATCTAATGCCTTAAGTTGGAGATCAAGTCTTTGCTATGTTGAATTATAAAATTTATAATGATGTGCCTTATTACAGTATATGATAAAAGGTTTGAGCGTTTACTTTCTCATTCGTTAGTATCCTTTGTAACTTAATAAAAATAAATAAAGAAATAATTAATTTTTTTTAAAAAGACTACAATAATCTACTTTGAATTTCAATAAAATTTCGGTATTCTTCTAAAATTTACCACTTAATTATTAAAATTATGGCATTTGAAAAGGAAAAAGAAAGAGAAAAAGAAACTGAACTCTCTCTTCCATCCTATCCAACCTTAAAATGTAAACGTGATGGAAGGAGAGTTTGATATTTTCCCCACTCTGATTGATTGGAGCAAGGGGCCAAATCTCACGTCCTAGATTTTTCCCACTACAAATTCTTTTTATTATTTTTCTCTTGATTGGCTTGAACTTTTCCCAACCAGCTGACGTAAGCAGTCTCGTATTTTAAGGTGGGTTCCACCATCTAATAATATAATAAGAACAATACTATTTAAATAAATCCTATAGCTGAATTTTTGGTATAATATATGAATAGTAGAATTTGTTTGAAATTATTTTTTTTTATAATGAATATATTTATTCACGTAATAAATCCTTTTTTCTTTTATTATTTTTTAAGAACAATAAAATAAGCCCAAACCTACTCATATACCTACTAAACACCAAACCATATAATGTTATTTGCCAAAGCAAGGGAAACAATGGTCATACGACACCTAACTTTCAAATGCGCTAGACGCACGCAATAGAAACTCGACGCGTGTGAAACGAGAACATCAAAACTACGCGATAGTTTGTCCTCGACCACGTGGCGACTAAAGATTCGGCGTTGACGGGATTTAAAAGAACAGCAACCGAGTTTATCACAGTACCTACCAAGGGAGGTTTCGCCAGCCACTGTACCCAATGAGACAAAACTAGGCAAAATTTCCTCCCTGTTCGTCTCGTGCTGAACGAGTGGGGTCCATGCACAGCTTAGTTCCACGCGGCTTGTTTCTATTGGCGGACTTGAGGTGTGATTAGATTCGTTTTTGTTTTTGCTTTTCTTTTTCTTTTTTCAAATTCAAATGAAGCTTTTTTCCGAGCAATGTTCCACAATTTCAACTGGGCTCCCAGAAACTTCAGCGATTGCGTGCTCCTTTTGTGAGCCGAGCAGTGAAAGTCTCCCCTTTTCAAATTTTGTCGATTCTTGTAATTTTTTTGGTATGAAATTATATTCTCGTAACGTCGAATTACAAATGGGATGATTTGAGCATAAATACATGATATAGAGTTCATGCAGGCAACAATTATGCGGCAAATGATGTAAAATTTTAAACCTGGTGTGTAAATAATTATCGTAAAATGAGTTGAATGGATAAAGTTACAGATATTATGATCAAGTGGTATAATATTACTGCAATAATTAGATAGCGATTGAGTGGGTGACGATTACTTTTCAATTAATGAACATCTTAATATTGATATTTACTATATAAAATGATATATTATTCTTCACTTTTCTCTCAACTGCCCAATTTTTTTTCTCAACTCTCCCACTTTCTTATCCCTCATAACATTTACCATCCTTATATATATATATATATATCCATAATTTGTTATTATTCAGTTTTCTATATTTAAATTAATTTATACAAAAAAATTTATATAAGTAAAAAGCCGTTGAGTGCCTCGTGTGCTTGATACGACTAGTACTTTGAATAGTAATCGTATAACATAAAAGGATAAATGAAAACAAACATCCCTATGGAAAGTTTTAAGAACTTGAAATTGGATGATATTGATTTTTATTTTACTCTGTTACTTTCGAAATTAAATAAAAGGGAAGATAAAGTTTTCAGTGATTGATTGATTTGTTGTCTTGAAATCGCATGGTCATGACGAAAAGCACGGCGTGAATAAGAAAAATGTGCTCTTGAGAGATTTCGACCACCTTCTTTTCAAAAATATAGAAGCATATGCTTATCTTAAATAAGACAATAAAATTATACCAAAGAACTTGTCTTATAAACGCCAACCAATTTTAACGGAATGAAAAAAAAGGTGTTAAAATGATATCACTTTTATAAAAGTATTGTATTTAATTTTTTTTTATATCGAGACATAATCATTTTAAGACCTTACACACATAATTAAAAATACACGTACTTTAAAGACCATAAGTTCTTGGTAGTCGGCTCAAAGTGCATACATAATCCATCTTATAAAATCTTTGATATATAAATTGAAAAATATCATTGAAATATAAAAAGTATTTTTAAAATTTCATAAAAATTGACAATATATAGGGCTTAATCCGTAAGATATAAATCACTAATATTCATGACAAGGTATCTAAAAAGATAAAGGTCATATACACTATTAAATTATTTAAAAATTAACTTATGATTTTTTAATTTGTATGACTTATTTTTACAAAAATAACATTGCGTGTGGGACGTCGAACCGACCAACGTGGGCCCGAATTTATCTTTTAGGGTCTCGATAAGCGTTGGATGCTGACTTTTCGTTTTTCCTTATACTTAACAGTATAGCAAATAAAAATCAGGGAATTAAATAAGGAAGAGAACGCTACGGGCAATTACTAAAAGAGCCCTATGGAAATGAGGACCTCGGTGGTCGGCTCGACCTCGCTCCGGTGCCGCGCTACTACTCCCTCCCTCTGCCGTTAGCCTGACGGCACGGCTCACCGAAGCAGCTACACGGATGGGGGAGTAGGGGACCGCGCCTCCACCCTTCCCTCCACGTGGATCCCTCCCATTGGTCTCCCGCCGCTGGGGCCCCAACCGACGCGGTTTTCATTAGATCGGCGGCCGTCAGAGAAATCCATCCCCCAACGTCGTCCACGTGTACGGATCAGATCCGATCGATCACTCCTCGTGCTTCACGCGGTCCCCCCTGGTCCCCCGCCGTAAGTGGTCCAAGCGACTGAGGACCGACGCGTGTCGACAGTGGTCACCCCCGCGCGAGAGGAGGAGAAAGAATCGACGTGTACTCGCGGTCCAAGCTCGTCTTTACCGGCTATAGCCGGTTTCTCCGTGCTCTGGGTTTGCACAACTGTTGGGCATCAATGCGCGATTTGTCTCCTTGCTGCAACTTCCCGTCGGTTGACCCTCACGCGAATCGTTATATCTTGAAGTTCACGCGCTAACTGTTTCTAGACGCAAAAGTCGCGGACGTCTTTCGAAAAGTACATTTTTGGGCCGTACAGGGAATACGATCGTCCGCCAAAATTTTTATTTATATATATTTTTTGAACGGTAAAAAGTAGTGAACTAAAAATACAAACAAAAAGTAGGCGAGAACGCAGCGTCAAGAAAAACTCTACCATATTGTTTTAAAAACAAAATTATTTTAAAGAACTTGGCTTATACGAAAAAAAATAAAATAATAAAATGTATGAAACGAAGCCTCTGAACAGAAAAACATTAAAAAAATAAATAAAGTTGAAGACAGAAAAACAAAACACTTCAACTAATAAAGATGCTAATCCTTTGAAATAATAGCTTTATAAGTTGGCATTATCTCGTGTATTCATAAATTGTAGAGTATTATTAGCATTATTGGATACTTGAGTGGGGAAGATGGGTTATTCAAGCTCATAATAATTTGAATGGACGCTACAGCCGACATGTAAAAAAAAAAAAAAAGTGTACAAACTTTATCAGGAAGATTATTGCCTTTTAACAAGTACACAAGAGAAGCTAGCGGAGTTATTACATATTTTGCTTTGTATTGGAGAATACGAAACAAAGCAAACCAAATCAAGAATTAGCTCCTTTGTTTGTTTAAACGATGTTAGTTTTTTTTACCTGATCATAAATAATTTACACTATTTTCATAATTTAAAATTTTTAATCATATAAATAAAAAAATACTGTATAAATTTCATCAAATTTCAAGATATTTGTGACACTAATCTAAAGAATGGATAATTTTTTCTAAGAAAATTCTTATAATTCGAAATTTCTATGATTTTATCTTTAGATGGGTGCCTTAAACACATTAAAATAGTATAAAATTTGATAGGTTCATAACAACGATTTTCTAATACATGCAGTTAAAATTTATAAATTATGCAGATAATATAAATTATTGATAGACAAACAAATGACTACACCATTTATACTCTGGTGCCTCTAGATATGTCAAAGCGTTCCTGGTCTTCTAAGTATAAGTTACCTTTATTTTATAAAATCACCGGTTAGTGCAAATAATTATGAAGCTAGATATAAACACTCGAACTTTAAAAGTTTAATGAGGCAAGTGGTCTAAATTTTATTGTATCAAGGCATGGTTATTGAATTAATTAGATATGATTTATTTGATTCAAGAGGCTAATGCAAAATACTTATTAAGAATTATTTGCTCAAATTATAAGCTCGAATATTTTATAATAATAATAATAAAGAAGAAGAAGTTGAAGTGAAGGAATGGAGGAATCATCGTTAGGCTGGTCAATGGGATAAAATATAGAATTTTGGGATATAATTAAAGAATGGAAAAAGAGAAAAGAAAAAAAAAGTCTAAAGCAGCAATCATAACGAGACTATCTTCAGTGGGACCCACAAGACCTACCGCGCGTGATATCACTCTCTCCACATTCCGAGTTGCACAACCTCTAAAAGCAGCAAAATAAAAAAAGGAAAAGAAAAAAGAAATACCATAAGCACGCGAGGAACAGTTCCCGCCACGTTCCCGCAATCTCCACCGTCCCATTGGGCCCGTCAAAATATCGAACCCCCGCCCAACCTCAATAGTCCACGCGTAATTTTAGCTTTCAACAAAAAAAATCGATATTTTAAATTATAATTGAAATATTAAAAAAAGAGAAAAAAACCTATTAAAAGAAAAAACCCCGTAATAATGGTTGAACCGTCACCGTCTCCGCCGGTTCCCGGCCGGGTCTCCCTCCAGTGAAAACCACCCCTCTCACCTGCCCCTCCAAACTTCTCTCTCTCTCTCCTTCGTTTTCTTCTCTCTGAAACTCTCTCTCTCTAAAAAACTTGTTCATCTCTCACGTTTGTTTTGTAGTAATTTGCAAGTCATATCACCATCCTCTCTCTCTCTCTCTCTCTCTCTCTCTCTCTCTTCTGTTGGCTCTATCTCGTTCTCTCTCTAGGGAAGAAGAAGAAAGAAGGGAATGAAGATAAGAGTACCGTTGAGGAAGGAGCAGTGAAGGGCGACGGTCATCCATGGCGTACCACAACCAGCTCTCGCAGGAGCTGGCCCTCCAGCATTTCTCCGACCAGCACCTCGACGGCGGCGACAACGCCTCTGTCCTCCGCTCCGTCCTACCTGACCACCACCACCACCAACGCCGCCACCACCACTTGCCGCACTCGTCGTCGGACGCCGCCGGGAAGGCGCCGCCGGAACACCTTGCCGGCGGCGGCGCGGGTCCGAACTGGCTTAGCAACGCGATTCTCCGGCAGGAGAACCAGTACGGAGAGACGAATTTCCTCAACCTCCAGACGGCCTCCGATTCCGCCGCGTCGCAGGCCTCGAACCAGTGGCTTCCCCGGTCGATTCTCCAGCGGAACAGCGACGACGTGCCGGTCTCTGCCGACTCCATGATCGCCGCCGCCGCCGCGGTAGTATCCCACGAATCGAACGACGCGAAGAACAATCGTAACGGCAATAATAACCGCAACGGTGATGCGGTTGCGATAGGGGCCCATCCGAGCAAGGTCAATAATAGTGGAGCGGAGAGCGAGGGCGGCGACGGTGGTGGCGGAGGAGGAGGCGGTGGCGGCGAGGGAGTCGCCAATTGGCAGAATGCGAGGTACAAGGCCGACATCTTGGCGCACCCGCTGTACGTGCAGTTGTTAACCGCGCACGTGGCGTGCCTCCGCATCGCTACGCCGGTGGATCAGCTGCCGCGAATCGATGCGCAGCTTGAGCAGTCTCAGAACGTCGTCGCAAAGTACTCCGCTCTCGGCCCCGGGAACCAATCCATGGTTGGCGATGATAAGGAGCTCGATCAGTTCATGGTGACCATTTCTTCTCCCTCTTCTGTTAATTTCGTGCTTCCTGCTGATTGATTGAGTTTGAACCTTTAATTGGTTGCATTTGTTTGGATTCTTGTTATCATAACTGAAACTTTTGGACCTTTGCTGGCAACTCTGGAATCCGCACATTAGTCCTCAAAGGGAAGACGAATTTATTAAATTCCTGTGTTCAAAACTTTATTGTAATTAAAGGATCCTGTGGATTTGTTGTTACTTTTATGCTTTTCGAGCGTATTAGTGGGTTTTAGATTGTTGTTTCTGTTAATCAGGAGAAGGCGTCATGTACCCAGCCAATTTTAAATTTGTGATATTTTTGAGTTTTTCTTGGAGGAGGTTTCAGTCCTATGTGTCTATATTGATTTGGCGGCTTCAGGAAAGAATTCTTGGGTTTAATGGTCGAATTGGTTTCATTGTAGTAGGATTGGGTAACATGCAGCCATGATTTTGAAAGACTTGGTTCTGAATTTGTTTTTGATTTGGCTCGTTGGCTCTAATCAGAAATTTCCCAAAACTGCACAATTAATTCACACTAAGAAGTGATGCTATAGACCTTTTGTTGTTGACTGACATCAAATTGCTTGAGGAACTTTTACTGTTATGTGATCACTACATATATATTTGGTGGTCTTTTTGTTGGAAGCTCGTATGTGTGATAGCCCAAGGTTCTTGACAGGAATAAATTGAACTGTAAACAACACGAACTAAAATGATTTCAAGGCTATATTTAGGAATTTGACAGGGTTTTCACAAGAATATGGCTGGTTCCACCCCCAGAGGGAGACAACAAATCCTCCACCAATAATGGAGGATAACACTACGTGAATTGTGTTTATTTTTATTATTTAAAAGCCCTTCACATTTGGACAATATTAACTGTTAAACATTTAGAGTCACAAACCAAGTTTCTTTGTGGACAAGAATCTGTTGTCTTTTTTTCTCAAAGGAAATACCCCATGTATCATGCATTATCACTGCGGAAAGGAGTGCGGCGCCACTTTTGTTGGATTTTTCTGGCACCAAGTCAACATGGAAATTTTTTCATTTTATTATTTAATTGACCTTATACTTTTTTGCTTGAACGCATAATGAAGTGTTCTTTACCCAGGAGGGAGAAAATTATTGAGCTGAATGCAAGTCTTCAGGTTGAGGATTTGTTAAGGGAAAATTCCAAGATAGGCATGCTTAAAGCTGCCTTACGAGACACAAATAGCAGTTAAGATGAATCCAATAAGAAGTTTCAAAAATTTTTATGACTCTAGAATTCAATATAGAAATGTCATAGAAAGGGTGAAAATCAATGCTTGCAATGCTGTCTATAACTTGAATTTACGTTTTAAGATTTTCAACCACCTATACATGCGTGTCGATGCTTCTCTATTGCCAGCTTGGACAACTGAATATCTATTGAATTCCTATTACATTGTAACACGATTAATGGTCTTCCTTTAATTATATCCAGGTTATGCTGGAAAAACCCTGTGTATATGGATTTTTTTCAGACTTTGCACTCTTAGTAATTTAATTAATTTTGGTGAACCTATTCATGTCTTTGAATGCAGTGTCAGTTTGGCTGCTGAAAGATACTGTCAATATTTTCTTCGAATATTGTGGTAAATTGATCAGGGTTATAATCAATGCCTGATGATCCATACTAGTGTGATAAGACAACTGTAATTATTGCATGCTCTGAAAGTTGTGCGGCTAAATGAGTCATAGAGCATTTAACAAGAATTCCCCTTCAATAATTATGCTGATGGTGATCCTTCTGTTTTGTGGTGATGTAGACGCATTATGTTCTTTTGCTTTGTTCCTTCAAAGAACAATTGCAACAGCATGTCCGAGTTCATGCAATGGAAGCAGTAATGGCTTGCTGGGAGATTGAGCAGTCATTACAAAGCTTAACAGGTGACTTTTTGATGTTTTATCTTTGATGGATTCTTCATTTCTCAAAATGATGTTGCAAATTGCAAGAAGTCTGATCCAAGGTTTGGAATGTTTTGTATGACTTTAAAATTACTCTCATTTGGCATACATATACATAGTAATTGTGCTGTTAGTGTATGAGATCTCCTGTCTTAAATTTTATTTGTTGTCTGCTGTGATTCTTGCATTGATAAAATTTGCACCATATGACTAGCTCTCTAGAAACTTTAGTATGGTCAAACTTGGGAACTTCCAGAAATTAGATACTGGAGGAGGGAACATGAAATGCATTAAGTGAGGTGTATGTTGTTCACTGTATTTTAATTGCCTTTTGTACTTGTGCGGTACTCCCTTGGTGGCTCTTATTTCCTTTTGACCTCTTACTGATCAATAGCAAAGCTTTCCTGCATATCTTTACGTTCAGAATGAACTATTAGTGTTTTATGATATTTTATGACTCATAAAAGAAAAGAAGCTTCAAAGCTTGAGTCTGAATTTATTTAGGAAGAAACCAACAGAAAATATTACATATTATTGATTTATTATTCTTGTAGATATCTGGTATATTTACGACTTGCAAAACCAATTTGAAGGAGCGCCAACTGCAGGAAGATAAGATGTCAAACTACCCTTAGCTCCTGAATCTGAAAATTGGAATGTGATTTCTGATTTTGATATCACAAATTTACATAACGACTCACTTATGCACTTTGTAGAATTAATATTGCATTTTCCTCCTACAGCCCCACACAAAAACAAGTAGTGATGTGAGTAGAGAATATAGGCTCTCAGTGGTGGCTTTTCTCTTCCATTTTCTATTAACGAATCTCAGCTATATTTGTTAACATCTAGTTGTTAGCGTCTCCCTTGTTAACCAAAAAGAAAAAGAAAAACACCATTATGTCAAAGATGATCTTAATTTCTTAAATAATCTACTACGCTCTTTATCACTTCTAAGAAGAGCTCAAATATTTCCACATACATTATGTATGGTAAATGAACAGACAACATGAGAAAACAAATTAAAAAATAGTTATTTTGTCTTCTGCTTCTTTGCTATTCTGCTGACATGACCAAGAGGAATCTCAATCCATGTCGTCTTGGTTTCTGGCTATTGGCCAGTTCTTCCGTTTCCTGCAAGATTATCAAACAGATGTTACTCAAAAAGAGTAGCGAAACTGGAGCGATAACGTGAAATTCATTTTAGTTTATAATTTCCAGCATATTGTCAGTTCTTCGCCGACATGCATGCATTTCATATTTTAAATATTCAGACCTGAGCTGATCACTTGTGAAGTACTTTCTCTATAATTGCGTCAACCGGTTGCATGAACAGGAGTTTCTCCTGGTGAAGGCACGGGCGCAACAATGTCTGATGATGATGATGACCAGGTGGATAGTGACACAAACTTGTTCGATGGAGGTTTGGAGGGTGGAGATTGCATGGGTTTTGGTCCCCTTGTCCCGACAGAGAGTGAGAGGTCATTAATGGAGCGCGTAAGGCAAGAGCTGAAGCACGAGCTGAAACAGGTGAGTAATGGAATCCTTGATCATATTTGTCGTGCACATTTCCAAAGTTACCTACTTGTTGCACACACTGCTTTTACAGGGTTATAAGGAAAAAATTGTGGACATAAGGGAAGAAATTTTGCGCAAGAGGAGAGCTGGAAAACTCCCTGGTGACACTACCTCTGTCTTAAAAGCTTGGTGGCAATCACATTCAAAGTGGCCATACCCTACAGTAAGTCTAATTAATCACTACCTTAGTTTAGCTTTGAACGTACGTAGCATCCTTAATGGGGGTAATTTTCTTGCGCTTAATGAGCAGTGAAACTTTGTGCTCATATCCATTCACATAAATATTAGCTTTCTACTTATTTCATAAAATTTGAATTTAAACTAGATATTCCGATACACGAGTGTTGGATGTATATGAATATGAGCATTGAGTATTGGTACCAATTGGGCACAGGAAATTTCCCTTACCGGTAAGTGCTTGGCGCAACTCAGTAATCACTGCTCACTAGACGTGGCACCAAGCTTGTGGTTTGTAACTTTGTGCGTGAAGTTGGTGAAATTTATACCCTTCTACAATTTCCAAAGTTGGGAAGGGGAAAAATCTCGAGATTCCTTACTAAACAAAGCAGAAAGGACATTGTAGCCTACGAACTTATTGCTTTCCAAAAGTGGGTAGGGGTGTGCATATGGGCTGTTGGGGAAATTTCCAACTAAACAAACATTTCCCGAAGTAAATTTGCGTACCCAATTCCCGCCAAACTATACTTTACTCGATAGTTTCCTGATCGAATTATTATAATGGGGAAATCAGGAAATTTTTCCCCAACCGAGAAAGAGCTCCTAAAAAATTAAGAACATATTCTTTAAGCAAAACATGTCCAACAACAGACAACCTTACAAAAAAATTATTTTTAGTTTGTATACCTAGCACTAGTTCGGGTAATTCGGGTACTCTGAATAGCCATAATAATTTCCTTGCCCAACTCTCACCACCCAGTAACCTTTTTTTTTGTTTTTTTGTTTTTGTTTTTTGAATTATATCAACAGGAGGAAGACAAGGCGAGATTGGTGCAGGAAACAGGATTGCAACTGAAGCAAATAAATAATTGGTTCATAAATCAGAGGAAGAGGAACTGGCATAGCAACCCTTCATCTTCCACAGTCCTGAAGAGCAAACGCAAAAGGTATTCCAACTATAACACGCATGTTCTTGTTCTAACTCATGTTCGCCAGGGCTTTTTACCAACCTTATGTATGAAAGAAGTAATGCAGGTGAAATCAGCGGTGACCGATTCATGTAAATGAGGGACAAACCTCAAAATAACAAATGAGGATCCCCAGTTGATCTCCTTCCAAGCTTCCTCACCCGATGCGTAACATTATTACAAATATCACTGCATAGAAACCGTGATGCTTCGTTGGTTTGAGCGCAAGATCCATCACTTTGCTGCTACAGAAAACAAGGCTAGCGTAGCAAATGCGATGGTAACGACGAACATGATTGGTGCCCTCGAGCAGGTATTCTTGGAGGGTTGTGACGATATATGATGCATGCAATTGCTATATTAACTAGGAAATCTCACATTTTAAGAATATGTTACTGGAACTAAATTGGATGGTTCATCGTGGATTTATGATTTTGTTCACTCAATATATGTGAATAAAATAATTAGGGGTGTGGGTGTATAGGGTGATACTCAGCACATTTCCTTGTGTAGTAGCGGTGTTTAAGTTTTTGGGCAGCCTGTTGCTGAAGTTAAATTTGCTTCAATTATGGATATATTATAGCTTTTGCAGTCTGTAGGTAATCTTTTAGGCAGCTGGTGTGACATCATTGTTATGTGGCATAGCACGTACCTTAATTATATACTCTCGTTTTTCTTTTCTTTTCCTTTTTGTATCGCTTACAACCTTTACGATGGAGAATTTTGAGGTAAAGAACATTGCGAACGGGAAAAAGTGTGCATATGCCATACCAAAGGGTTAGCAAGCCAAGGGGAGAAAAAAAAAAAAGAAAAAAGAAAAATACTGGATCAACCAAAGCCTGAAGCAACCGAACTCGCCTCATGCGGCCGAGAGGTCCTGATGACTGGAAAATAATAAGCCATCGAGCCATACTGCAGACGGTAGGGAGTTAAATTCTTTTGATTTCTTTTGATTTCCTTATTCCCATCATATTTTGATTTATGGTCCTGTGGTTTGAAATATGAGCTCGAAAGTAAAGTTACCTGCATTTAGGAGACATGGGCTCTTCCACTCATCCGGATGGTGCAATAACATAGCGTGCATTCATAATTCGTAATTTTCAATCATATGGATTGGAAATTTACAAAATTCGTAATTTTCAATCCATACGAATTGAGAATTCATAAGATAAACTATATTACGGACCACTAAGAGTGATTTATAAATTACAAATCACGTTATTATTCAAATTTATTGAATAATGCTCTCTTTTTTTAAAAAGAAAAAAAGAAAAAACTTAAATCAAATCATAAAAATATCAGAGTACCTATCAATTTTTTTTATAGAGTCATAGACAAGGTAGAAATCAGCCATTCAATTCATTTTCATTTTTAATCGATGATCACGTGTTTAAAATTTCATTTATTTACTCTTTTACATCCTATTGGGCGCCCAACAAGGGAGTCCCTCTCCGTACATTTTGATGAGGCCCGTTTTGCGAGTAAAGACATGGATTTGCATGGCCAATTACTTCTTGAATGGAGTCTGTCTGAGTCACCCTCCGCGATAATATCCACGAAAATTGAGATATGCAGGTTATAATTGTATATTCGCAATGTGCATTGTTCCGGTCCAATGAAAGTTATATAAACACAAATATTATATATATATCATAAGAGAGCATAAGTGGAGAGAGAGACTTAAAATTATGTGTATTTACTTATATTACGGATATTGAGCTAGAAATTTGTTTATATACACCGACTGCAACAGATATATATATATATATATAAAATCGGGATACTGAAGATCGTTAAGAAAATTTCTGATCCTCGATCCCCGCGCATCCCGCGGCATTCAACAATCCCCTAACTCTTCAACGGCACGAGACCGCCATGATCGACGACCGCTGAATCTTCTCCGGCGGCGGCGGCGACGCCGGGAGCCTGGCGCTGAAATTACGGAACGCGATCTCGTCGGCCGAGTCGTCGTCGGTGGAGCCTTCGTCGAAGTTGAGGGAGTAGCTGAGGGGATCGTAGCTGAACTCGGTGGAGCTCTGGTGGCGAGATCGGCCATGGCCATGACCGAGGCGGTAGATCAGATTCCGGCACCGGTCGCGGAGTTCGGGCAGGTCGCAGGCCCTGCTCCGGCGCCGCAAGGACGACGGCGATCGGAGCAGCCTCGGGCTCCCGATCCCGCCGCCTAGGGTTTCATCGTCGTGGTGGTGGTCGCCGGAGAAGCAACAGATGGAGGCTTTCATCATCCTCCTGATAGACGGCGATAACCTTCCTTCTTCCATGATCATAGCAAAGAGAGGAGTGAGATTGTACCAGAGTGACTCAGAGAGAGAGAGAGAGAGAGAGAGAGAGAACGAGAAGGAAGTAGGTGGGGTGCGTGTGTATTTATACGGGATATAAACACTGGGAAGGGGAAGTAAAAGACGGATAAGGACACGGCGATTTCAGTTAGAGTGAGCTGGAAAGGCCCATCAAAACCGTGGGACGTGCGTGGTTTCGCCACTTTCCGCGTCCGTTTGCGGGATTTTGTGATTCGGGGCATTAGCGTCATTTTCTACCCAAATATAATTTCCACCAAAAAATTTGAAATGGATAATAAATGGTACTCATTTCCCATCTTGTTATATGCCGAAAATTAAAGGAGTCCAGTAACAATGCTTTTTTTTTTTATTACTAATTTGCCCCCTTCTAGTTTCGGAAATTACAGCGCCAGCCATTAATGGTTAATGAAACGCTCGGTTAACTTTTAAAACAAAAGAAAAAACAAAACAAAATCTAAAAGTAAGTTGTTTTGGGATATGTATGTATGTATTTTTTTTTTTTTTTTAAGAAAAAAACATTACAAGACACATCTCCACCTAATTGGTATGCAACACCTATATATTAGTTTTTTTTCCTTTACTTTAACTTTTAATATTATTAATAGGAGATATATAAATACATACTCTATAACACTTGGACCACGATCCTCTCAATTTCTTCCTCTAAGTTCAACTCTTATTCAATTTTAATAAACCTTTCGATACTTTTAACCTTATGGATGGAAAAAAAAAATAACGCAAGTACACATGAACATCAATTTTCAAGAGATTTAGAAATACATGGCCTATTCATCAAACGCGTTGAAAATTAGTAAAGCCAAAGATTTTTTGAAAAAAAACTAAAAAAATATTCTAAATTTTTAATCCTTAAAATGAATAGGTTATACATTTCCAAATCTCTTGAAAAAAATTAATGACTAATGTGCGCTTGTATATATTTTTTCGATCCATATGGTTAAAATTATTGAAAAGTTCATTAAAATTGAATGGAGGGTCAACTTGAAGGATAAATTAAGGGATCTAAAATTGAAGGGATCCTAGTCCATAAAACTTAACATGCTAGTTAAGATAAATAATGTTGTTTTAGTAATAGAATCAAGCGAAATAAAACTTAAGATGCTAGTTAACATAAATAATGTTGTTTTAGTAATAGAATCAAGCGAAAGTTAAAGGAAAATGATGTTTATGCACGTTACCATAATTTATCATTACAAGAGTTAAAAAATAATGATATTTCGTCCGTGTCATTTGATGTAAAATTAGTTTATTTTAATCTTTTGAAGTGTGAGAAAGTAGGGAATTTATCACTTTTGATGCTAATAAGTAGATTATAGCCTTGTTTTTACAGACAACCAATGTTTTTAATCATCATCTGAATTTAAACACATTTCATTATAAGTTGGGGAACAATTATTTTGCGGTGTGATGTAAAATAATGTTTAATAATAGATTCATGCCTAAGTAGATTGAAGTTTGAAATGAGTGGCGGTGGCTTGACACTTTCCGCCGGCCTAATCCCCGTGTAGTGTGACGTGGTCTTGTTCCCCTCAAAAGGCACCCTATATATATATATATATTTGTATTTTTGTGATTCATGAACACTAATGTCGAAATCAGTGATGCATTGCACAGGACCATGTTAACCTAAAACAAGGAAGGGTGGACAAATTCATTGGATTCCCCGATCAATTGCAAGGCGTAATTTGCATGTTTCTTTTTTAAGCTGAAGAGACATGTTAGTTACTTACGGATTGATTGGGCTTTTTTTTGGACAATAATTAATTTTGAAAACTTTGAATCTGATATAATTTCGAGCCTTTATGTAAGTATATGATTGATTCATATCTACTCCTTTTTTTCTTTCAGTTTTTGATCGCAAGTTTTAAACGATATACATGTTCATTTATCGCCTACCCAAGAATTTGTTGTCGGGTTTTTATGAGGCTCCTTTTTAAATGTCTGATCGTCGTTAAATATGTTTTTACCTTTCAAAAATTATGAGTCTTTTAAATCTAAATCACGAGCAGTAACATTGTTTAAGTCATTTAAATTGTTATCTCCCGTGAATGCTCCATAAAAAGAATCCAAAACCAGAGGTTAAGAGGGAATCGACATTTCCGGCGCTTTTTTCCATAGCATCCAAGCCACTAATCACAATTAAAGAGGAAACCATTATTTCAGACACAATTGCATGGGATACTTGCTTTAGACATAGGTTGAGAGGGCATAAAGGAAAGGTATGGAACTCAGAGCACTTGCATGGAACACAAGTGCATGTTATTGCAGATACCTTATCTTGGCCTGAAGAAGGTTCAAAATTATGCTTGGTGAAATCATTCTACAAAGCACTTGTGACAAGTTCTGAAGACATCTTTGTGCCCAAAGATAAGGTATGAAACTCTCATGTTCCTTAAAAAAATTGTGTTCTAATGTGGTTAGTGACACGTAATACAGTTCTTTCTTTGGACAATCTACAAAAACTAGGGTGGTGTTTTGCAAACCGGTGCTTTCTCTGCAATAGAACTCTTGAATTAGTCGATCACTTATTTATTCACCATCCTTTGTCAAGTTCATCATTACATGCATTCATCTTGTTGGACCATATGGAAGGAAAGAAACAAGAGTGTTTAACAATAAAGCAAGTGATTTTAAGGTCTTATGGTGTAAAATATCAAAGAGGGTTAAGCTATTCTTTTTTAAGGATTGATTTGCTTTTTTCCGGACTTTTTCTTGTATGATCTTTTTTTGTTTTTTAATTTTTACGTGACGCTTTATTATTTACTCCCCAAAAGTTTGTTCCTCAGTTTTTTTGGGATTACTTTTATTTTAACCTTTGCTTGTATCTGTTCCTCTTTCTTTTTATATATAGCTTATTTTATCTTTAAAAGAAAAATTCCAATAAACTGACAACGGTTCAGCTTGTATTAGGGATACTAAATTAGAGTACTGCTTATATACAATGCCAAGTAAAATGGGGTTACTGATTGAAAATCCATAGAAAAAAACACTTCTGCTTCTCGACGAATGTACCCAGTGGCATTTAACAATCTCCTAATTAACTTTTCATCGGCACGAGACCGCCATGATCGAGGGCCGCTGAATCTTCTCCGGCGGCAGCGACGCCGGCAGCCTGGCGGAGAAGTTACGGAACGTCATTCCGTCGACTGAATCGTCGTCGGTGGAGCCTTCGTCGAAATTGAGGGAGTAGCTGAGAGGATCGTAACTGAAACCTGTGGAGTTCTGGTGGCGAGAGCACCCGTGGCGGTGGCCGAGGCGAGAGATCAGATTCCGGCACCGGCCTCGGAGTTCCGTCAATTCGTAGGCCCTGCTCCGCCGCCACAAGGACGACGGCGACCGGAGCAGCCTTGGACTCCCGTTCGCGCTGCCTAGGGTTTCGTCGTAGTGATTGTGGTTGTCGCCGCCGCCGGAGAAGCAACCGACGGAGGATTTCATCATCCTTCTGAGAGATGGCGACGATCTTCCTCCTTCCATTGCCGCAAATCAGAGAAAAATTGAGATTGAGATTGAGATTTAAGGAGAGAGGGAGTGCGTTTTAGTGTGTGTCAGTGGTGTGTGTATTTATATGAGAGATGTAGATACTGGGGATGGTGAAGAGACGGATAAGAACGCGGCGATTTCAGTTAGAGGCCGACGAAAACCGTGGGACGTGCGTGTTGCGTCTTTGAGTTGAGGGCATTCTCGTCATCTCATCGTCAAAAAAGATTTAAGCAAATCCGATCGAATTAGGTGGCGTTCCATGAACAAGCTGTCTTTGATTCTGAATGTCTATTAAATTAGTGCTAACATATTAAGTCTAGTAAGAGATGGCTAAAATTAGGTGAGATAGAGGAGGATATTTCAATATCTTTGTGTTGGGTGCCTCTGGACAAAAAATGGTGCTAAGTGAATTAGCGGCCGTTCAAACTTGTTAAGAGGTATTTTCAAATGCTCCTAACAAAGCTTGCGCTAATCGAATCAGTGTTTGATCTCGTTCAAAGGCTAATCAGTACAAACAAATGGCAATCCCACCTCAGTAATTTTAATTCCATGAATAACAGTTCCCCGCATTGGAGTTGGCAGTGAGGTGGAGGTATTTGTGAATTTTTTTCTTAAAAAATTCCCGAAATTTTGGTTGGTAAACATAATCAATCATGTAATTTTTCACCAAGTAGCTTTTATTTCTTACATTTATCTTAAAGGCGTGAACTCGGAAGAAAATTTATATATAAAAAAAAAGGCACTATTTTTTACTAATCTGTCCCTTCTGTTGTTGGAAGGTACAGAGTTTCAGTGAAACGGTCCAGCAATTACTGATTAATGAATGTATATAAAGATGAAAGTATCCGTTAACTCTCCATCTCAGCAATGTTTTGGTCAAATTTTAACCCTTATTTTTAGGGAAAACATATATATATAATTGCGCATAAGCATGTGGGTGCCGCTAATGAAAAAATAAATTTATTTTAACTTTTAATATTATGAGTGATTACGTGAATAAAATAACAATTAATTATCGGTTCAAAATAATGTTTTTCCATGTTCAAAGTAAGGGAATCACGATAAAGCTAAAGAAAATGATGCTGTATCGATTGATTATAAATGTTTCTATTTTTTTTTATTATTTTTTTTTAGTAAAGTACGGGAATCTGTAGACGAGTTGCAAGGGAACGACACTGCCGAAGGGTCCTATTTATTTGATGCAAATTTATTAATTTTATTTATCATTTTGAAATGCAATAAAGTATGGAATTTGTCCCTTTTGATGCAATTACGTTGAATGTATAAATAATGAGTATACTTTGACTGTAAACATACTTCTTTAAAATTTGGGACCTTTTGTCTTGTGCTGTGCCGGAAATAATAATAATAATAATAATAATAATAAAACAAAACAAAAACAAAGCCGGACCTAATGTTGTTCAATGCTTTTAAAAAAATATTTAATAGCTTGCATTCATCATGAGCTTCTAAATTTTATCGCGTGGAATATTAATAAAATCATATAAAGGATCAACTGTATTAATAAAATCTTAAATTGGATAGCTTCATCATAGGTTGGGAAGGAGATCCGGGCTTCTGTAGATTGGAGTTTGGAATTAGTGGCGTCGGTTAAACACTTTTAGCCGCCCTAATCCACCAGTAACTAAAAGGGCAGTGGGCCCACCCTCGTTTAGTGACGTGGTCCATTTCACTTCATCAGAAAGCCTGAAAATATTTTTTTAATTATTTACATATTTGATTATTCATTGAACAATACTATTTATGTACCTTTCGTAACTCTTCACGTGATGGAGTAAAATTAAAGTGATTTCTTGAAAAATATTCTGATCAAATAAAAATAATTATTTAAAATTTATCATATTAATATTTTCAATAAAAGTTGGGTAAACAAAATGTCACCCTTTAATCTATTATTTGTTTTTGTTTGTTGTGATTCATGCATAGAATTTTGAAGTGAGTGATGCATTGCACTAGATTGTGTGGATCCAAAACAAGGAGCGAAATGAATTAGATATATTCATTGGATTTCGAAATCATATGAGACAAGAGGAGTGGAACATTAAATTAAAAGGGTAATTTGCATGTTAGTCATGTGTGGATTGAGCTTTTTGATACTATAATGAATTCTTAAAATATTTGAATCCCACAATTAAATTTGTGATGAATTTATAAAAATAAACTTCTTAATTCTAAGGATTAGTCCGGTATAGGCCTACCAACGAGTCTAGTATGAATCTAGTCATACTATACTCACAGTTTAGTCTAACCCTGGTAAAATACTTTCTCATTCTCTACCAATTTTGAGGTGTATCATGCTTATCTCTTATTTACACCCTTCTTCTTTAATGTTTATCCATCGATCGTGCTTGTCTTCTTATAATGCTTATATATACACTAGCAAAAATTGCGTGTGCCAAAATGTTGTTTTTCAATTTATGGCTACGATTTTTGGTTAAGAGAAAGATATAAGGGGTGGTTCTGGATCGAATAATTATGTTGACATAAAATTTTTTGTAATAAAAATATAAAAGATTTACATGGCACAAATTTAATGAAAAATATTTTAATAAATGAAAATAATTTGTATCACCTAGGCTTTTTATAAATTTGGTTCGAAATAATGTGCCTGAGAATTGTTCATCCAAATCTTGAAAACCCACAGAAATCAAGTTAGCATATGGGCGATCTCAGTACTTTATCCATAAAAAATTTAAAATTTCTTGGAAAGGGTTATTAGAATATTCAAAATAATAATCCATATGCTGCTTTAAAGGTTCAGTTCGTAGAGTTTATATATCATAAACAGAAAAGAAAAGAGACTATGCATCTAAAAGCATATAATTTTCGTGCGTCTGCCCTTAGAACAACTTTGTTCTGCTAAAAAATTTTACTGTACACTTAAAGTTTTTAACAAAATGACGTTATTTTGGAGGTAGAAGCATGCAAATTGCATGCGCCCGATTGCATACTCGGTTTTTTCTAATCGAAAACACTTATTCAAAAAGTCAAAATAACTTTGTAGAAAGTCAAAATGTGCATGTGAAAATTACACTGTATCTTATCGAATAAGCTACAATTTAGAGTTTATTTCATGAAAAAGTTGTCTTTCAGCTTATTGAAAAGCCCAAAGCAGCTATCATAAGCTACCCAAATTCACAGTAAGTTTAAATTTTAGATGCACTCGGACTTAGAACGAGTTTGGCTGAGGTTATTTTGAGTTGTTTCTGGTGAAAAAGCTCTCTAGCAAATATCAAAAAAAATTCAAAACTATTTTCCTAAAAATCTAAATATGTAAGTGGAGAAGATCATTCAAACTAGTCCTTATTGTTACAAATCATTGTCCCCTTTCTAATGTATAGTATACAGTTTATTATAATCCGATTTGACCGGCCCATAATATAGCTCGACCCCAACCCGTAGAAAATTATTTTGAACCGCCCAATCCGCCACATCATCACCTCGTTAAAGAATGTCAAGGCATAATGGGCTAGACTTTCCAAAGATATTTCAGCCCGGTCTATAATTTTTTCAGCCTGGTAACGAGGCTTTCTCTGGGCCAACAAGCCCAAAATCAAGGCCCAACTTTGAATTGTTGGAATGGGTCTCCCTCTCTGTCTCTCTAAAACCCATAAGTACACAATTTAAATATCGCGAGAACCGCGATTTAGGGCGCGGTTTTCCCTGAGGTTCTGCAACGTTCTGCAGGCTCCTCCAACCTTCTCTTTCTCCACCGGGTTGAGGAGTCGTCAAACGCAACAGGGGCTTCTCCTCCGCTTCTCTTTCGTTTCAATGGTGAAGCACTGAATCTCGAATTTCTCTTCCATTCACTTCACATTCCACGGTTGAAGCTTACTTTCCCGCTGTTGCCCTCATCGCAGGAACTGTCTCAAGCTCCACAACAGTCTCCGTCTCTCGAGGATTGCTTGAAGCTCCTGAAAGGAGAAAGAGACGAACAGCGCCTCGCGGGTCTCCTTCTCGTCACCAAATTCAGCAAGGGAGACGACCACGCTTCGATTCGAAGGGTTTATGATGCCGTCGGTGTTCGATTCCTTGACCGCCTACTCAGAACTGGTACTCACCCATCTTCTATTTATTTCCGAGATATGAAAAGAAGAGGAAAGGGATTTCCCAGCATTTTTGACCTGAAATATCGGCTCTAGTAATTAAAGTAGTTTCTAGGGTTTGGTGTAGTCTGAAACTTGTATTTTTTCATTTACATGAATTTGTTTGAAAGTTGAGTAAGTTTTTTGAGTTCTGATGCCCTGTGTTCTTAAAGGAATGAGAAAGGGGAGTACTAGCCGTAGAAATTTGCCGGGTTTTTTAAACTGAGGCATCGCGTCTAGTAATTTAAGTCGTTTCAAGTAGTTTCTAGGTTTGGAGTAATCATTGATTCTTTATATTCATGGATTTTTTAAAAAAAAATTGATTTATTTTTTGAGTTCCGGTGTCCTATTGTTGAAAGATATGGGAAAGGGAATTACTAGTGGCAGAATTTTGCCTCAATTTTTGAACTGAAGCATGTACTCTAATAATGACAGTAGCTCCTAGGGTTTGGCTTTGTCAGAAATTGTGATTCTTTATTTTCAAGAATTCTATTTGAAATCTGGATTATTTATTCGTTTCTGTGTCCTGTGGTTGAAAGGGATGGGGAAGGAAAGTGCTAGCGGCGGTGGGGTTGACAACAGGGACGCATATCTGCAGCTCTCACTTACGGTCCTTGCTGCATTCTGTCGTGTTCCTGAGATTGCTTCTTCTGCAGATATGGTCTCAAAGGTTCCTCTGGTACTGGAAATCATGTCGAAAGAGTAAGTTTCCCATGACTTCTTTTTTTTTTTTTTCCCCTTCAAATCATCACCAAATCTAGAGCCATCTGCTATGCGAAGTGGTCGGTTAAGTTACCTTTTCAAAATGTTGAGTAGCCCCTTCTACTTTTTGTTTTAGATTAATTGAGAATGATGGTTTTACTTTGTAGCTGAATTTTCCCCTTTTGAAATGCTTCTAGTGTATCTGTTTACTGAGAACCCTTGTAATTAGTTCGTTTATGGTGGCCCATATGTAAGCTAACAATTTTGGGCAGTTTGTTTGGACGTTATGATTTATGAGCAAAACGTGTTAATCCAGATGTTTCTTAGTTATTCTTCTGGAATTTTGGTTGGGAACAGATCAAAGTCACCTATTCTTGAAGACTGCTATGAATTTCTATTCCTTGTATCAACTGCTTGTGAAAAGGGGGCTACAATGTTATGTGAATCTGGGGGCATTAGTGTGCTAGCATCTCAGATCTCTACTTTTACAGATGGTATGCAACTTTAACTTACCGTAAGAATTACTTCTAGTTTTATATGTCATTTGTCATTAACTATTGTTTTTTGTAAAGGTTGTAGATTTCTCAGCAAGTTTTGGACTTCTTCATGGTTTCATTTTGAGCATGATTTTACAAATTATGCTGTAGTACATTCCGGGCAGCACACAAATCTGAGCATATACAAAATTTTCTCTGTTGATGTTAAGCATGTTTTGTGCCTTCTATATTGTCGTTGCACCTACTTGGTTCTGAAATATATAGGATAATATATAGGAACGTACCAAGGAAATCTGATATTGGGTTTACAGAAGTTAATGGATGCATGTTTTTTTTCCCTTCTGCAGGTTCTTACTTGATGGACCTCTCTATGAAACTTTTGCGCTTGTTGCTCTGTAACTTATCACCAGAAAGTATAAGAACTGAATACTTTTCAATAATGGTAAGCCTACATGACATATGGGCAACCACTTATTCTTTTTCCTGAATTTTATTTTACTTTTTTACTTGCTTTGCGTCTATTTCATTAGTTCTGCAGCCATCTTGGTTAAACTTACATAATTCTTCAAATTCTTATTAGTGATAAGGGAGATTTTAAGTGTTCCTTTAATGTTAGGTACCCACCGTAGCAAGGCAGTTTGCTGTGTTGCACAATGAGTTGAAGTTTGAAGCATTCCATCTTCTCTGTGCTATGCTGCCTGTGAAATCTATGGTACGTAAATAAGGTCAATTATGATGCTTGAGAAGATCCTTGGGCTTAAGCCTTAGTTTGTTGTTGAAAAAATCCAGTTCACTATTCAGCTCTCACTTTGGGTATTTTTGTTACTATTATTATTTTTATTACTAGTTTTCCACCATCTATTGCTCATGTATAACTATTTTCCTTGACTTGGTTCAGTCATTGCACACTGTAGTAAATTTGATGGATAAAATTTATTGTTGAATGCTTTATGTATCTCAAGATACTCCCTAAGCTTTGACACCTTTGATGCTGGTTTGTGCTAACAATAATTTTCTTTAATGGAAATTCAAAGATATTTATAGAATGATCAAAGGCAACTCAAAAGATTTAAAATACTTGACGTCTTTGGTTTTATTTAACCTTTTTCCAGTTGATTTGTCTGTCTTATCTTAACATCCATGACGATCATACATAAATTGACACGTCACCTATTGACACGTCGCCTATCCTTACTTCAAAACAGTGTTATTAAAAGGCAAGGGCCTAGCGTCTTTTGGGATCCCAAGCAAGCCGCCCTCATCTAGGTGCTGCCTAAGCGAGTGCCTTGGACCAGGCACTGAGGTGCTAAAGCAAGCACCTCAAGGCATTCTCTAGAGAGGACCTAAATGTTCCCAGGAGTAAACCAGCTAGATTAGACGAGTTAGGTGAAACTGTCAAATTTATCTCACATTAGTTTTCATCCTTTAACTGAGCGGACTGTAAACTGATTGTGGAAATTTCTTAATATTTCAGGCTTTGTTGCGCAATGCTCTTCCATTAATGCAAAATGACCTGTGGTCAACTCATATACGTATTGGTGTTGTGGCCATTTTGCAGAATCGCGTTGGTATGCTTGTCAATTTTCCTTTATTTTTTCCACTTATAGTTTTCTTTTAGTTAGAAACTGCTTACTTTTCTATTACTATATTGTTTTTATGCACGTGTCTTGTACATTGGTGATTTGGACTGCTTTTGTTATGTGTTTAGTTTGGTCTGGGTGCATATATCAAACTTTCAGCTTTATAACTCCAGTTCTAGTTATAATAAAGACAAGCTCAAGGCAAGTCTCTGAGCTCCAGTTTCTGGACCTGATTTTTTTCTTTCCGATTGTTTACTTCTCCTAACAGTGCTATACGAAAACAGCTTGAGAATTTAGGGCATGTGATAGTTTAACAAAGACTTAAATGTGCCACTATTTTCTTGCTCTTTGAATGGTATTCATATTTGTGGTAGTCACATGACTATGACTACAGAACACATGAGTGTTTTTGCGATGATACTGTCTACATAAAATGCTGTTTCCTGATGGTTCCATGTTGACCGAACAAAGATGGCAGTCTCAATATACATTACTGTAACTTAACAGCTTAAGCTTTTAGGCCAATTATTGGCTTAATATGGTATCAGAGTCTCATTGTCGTGAGGTCCATCCACTCATTCAATTAATATTTAATGTTTGCATAACTCTGCACATGGGTTGTGGCATATGCTGGAAGAGTGTTAATTCTGTAAAAATATTGTGGGCCCAAAAGCTAAGAGCTTTTAGGGCCCAACGCAAAGGGTTTCAACTGTCAGTTGATAACATGATATCATAATTATTGCGATTCCTTACAGAACAATAAATTTTAATCTAATTTTGATTATTATTATTATTTTATTTTTTTGGTTGATATCATATTGAGGGAAGGGGGGAAACCTTACTCTTATTTCGATATGTTTCCTTATTTTTCATGATATTTGACGTACAGCACCTGCTGAAAAGCTCCAGGCGCTTGTCTTGGCTAAGTCCATGATATCTGTACTAGGTGAAGAATGGCTAATCGGACAGCTGACCTTACCTGGCTTGCAAGACTCTTTCCCCCCTGACAGGTGAAGCTATGCATGTCTTATAATGGTGACTCTTTCTGCTGCCTTTCTTTTAGGTGGGCTACATAGTTACTTTTGTATTCTGTTTTTGGATCAGGTGTATATTGCTCGTCTTAGAGTCATCAAGAGTTGAAATTGCCGTTTTACTCAATGAGCTTGCTTATTTGAAATATGAAGTATCAAAGAATTCATCATCCAGCAGAGAGACAGTTCTTTTAAAGCAGCAGAATCTGGCAATTGCCTTTACTTTGGTAGAGAAGATAATTAAACTCATTTCAAAAGTCAGTGGAGACGAAGGTATGTAACATCTCCTAATTCAGCTAAAATGAGAATCCAGTAGAGGTATTATAAAAGAGATTCTATATTCTAATCTTTGCCCTGTTTGTCAATACAAATATTAGTTACCTTCCGTTTGATTAGTAATCAGGATTCATGTTCAGTATCATGCATTTTCCTTAATTTCTCTTAAAAGGCATTTCACGCTATGGGGACTGCTTCTTAGCATTGAGAATCCGACACCTGTTGTTGAATGAGACTCCTAATATTTGAGGTTCTGTTAAGTAATTTTTCCTGCAAACAGCAATGTTTCTTCTTTCTCGTTCTTTCTTATCTGGAAATGGATCAGCTGATTCCTATGATTTCCAATTATTTCAAACTTCAAGAGACAGTTGTATTGTACTTCAAAAGTTAAAAAAGCTTGAATCCCATGGTATGTTTCCAATTTCTCCATCTACTGGACTTGCATCCCTACTCATTTTAAGATAGTCCTGCATGTTGGGTCGTACAAATGAAACACTTTTGGAAGTGTTGCCTCAGAGCACAGTGAGTGTTTCAATATTGATTTGTGAACTACAGCCCAACCTTATTTCAAACTCATTTAACCATGTCAAATGTAGCTTCCAGTTTCTGTCTGTACATCCTGTGTCTTAAGACTCTACCAAGGTGTTGAGAAAATTTTGGTAACCTACTAATTAAATTGCATACAGGCAACCTTATCAGTGAAAGCACTTTCACAAAGATGATCTCTGGGCTGAACGAGACAATTGGACTTGTTTTGGAGTATTTACAAGATGCGAAGGTAATAATATGGTAGTACCAAAGTAATGTTCATGTTGCCATTTCTTCTTTCTGATCACGTTTTTCCTGCAGGAACATAGACAAAATAAAGGAGATGATCTTCTTGCTTCAGTTCGGATCGTTGGCAGGTATGCATGCTCGCTTTCTGTTGTGTATTTTTATGGGTTAGTGGTTTTGTGGTGAAGTATCTGAAATAACCTGTGAAAGTGCCTGTATTCATAACTTGTTTTACTTCTTTAGTTTTTCTTCCTTATCCCCCTCCAAGCATGATTAAATAAATAAATGATTTGAAACATGATGTAAGCATGACTTGATTAATAACTTCAACTGTACTAACAAAATGAATTTGGGGTTGCGTATTGAATATGATGAGTAGAATAAATGCATGTATAACTTTAAAAACAATCTGATCAACAAATAAAAAGCATAGCCACTGGTTGTTGCTTTGTCTGTTGGGCCATGCCTTTTGAGTTCAAAACCCACCATTGGCAATTATGGTTTTTTTTTTTTTTAACTAAAAAGCTCGAGTTCCAGCCTACAATGGTTAGACTGTGGTCATCTAGGGAGCACAGGTGCGGGTACGAATACCTGACTTGTTATGTACCCGTTATGGCGGTAGGGGAAATTCTCTGACAACGAAGACGCAGATATTGTGGAATACATCAGCAACGGTTATACCTCAATTATTTAACTTCTAAATTAGTGTTTTTAATTATTATTATTTTATAATACTTGGTGTGAAGAGCTAATAAAATTCTCATTCCTGCATTGGGAATGGTGTAAAGAGTGTGCAAGCACACTTTTATTTGATGCCACATTTGGGGGTATAGGAAGGAAGAATGCTTGTCGATAAATAAATTATGGATCTTTTCATGGACATTCTCTTTCCTTTTCTTTTTCCCTGGGAGAGGGGAACACTTCTACGTATTTACAGGTGCATAGTGATCTGAATACAGACCTGTCCAAAAGATTTTTTTTCCCCCTTTTGTATTGCCATGATGATAACTAGTTCAATTTATTACTCCAAAGCTTATGATTGATTGTTATTTTAAAGTATTTTCCTTTTGTTCCCAGTTATCTTGCAGAAACACCTGTTGCATGCATGGAAAAAGTTAGAGAACTTTTAGATTATATGCTCTCTGTTGAAGGTGATGATGAATCAAGGTTACAACTTCAAGTAAATTTGTTTATTGGAGTAACAATTTTGATGTAGGTTTCGAGTTTACTGACAGTTGTATGATCTTTCTATGCAGTCCTTTTTACTCTATACGCTTTTTGCTTCCAATGCTGTGCCAGATTACCATGGAGACTGAAGGATGCAAGGTTTTAGCTTATTCGGGAGGGTATAAAGCTGTAAGTTATTGAATTGTCTAAAAGCATTATATTTAATGGACTTAGCTCAGGGGTTCCTTCTTATACTTCTGGAGTTAAGACCAAGGGATATGGTGAATCTAACATAACTTGTGCTGCAGCAAATATATATATATATATTACTAAGACCTTTCTTATAACATGTGTATTTATTGTTTTTGTTGCAGGTTGTGGAATGCCTGATAAAGTTTATTGGGCTAAAACATCATATGATTGAGGATAATGGTTCAGTATTCTTGGCATGTGATACAATCATGAATCTTCTTTTGAAGGTAGTCTCTTCATCTTAGAATCCCAAGAATGAGCTAGTGATATGAGAATTCTAATAATTTTTCTTTGTCTTTTTCGTTTCTCTGTATCACTAGAGAGAGCAATTGCAGCTTTCACGGAATGAATCTATATTTCTCAACCTTCTGAAAGCATTGGTTGATTGGGCAGGTGACACCTTGGTACAGCTTTAAAATGTGCAAACCTCTGCTTCTTGTCTCGCCTCAATTCATTATTCAGCAAAAAAAAATGCATTGGGAAATCCTTTTTGTATTAGGTTTCATATATAAAATTTTAATTTCCCCTAGTGTCTAAAAAGGTTGGGCAGGGTACTATATCAGGTCTATGATTTTATCAATCTAGTTCCTGTTGTCGTCTTGACTCTCTCTGCAATTATTTTTGCATTTTTACTGTAATAGAGAAAAACATCCATCCTTAAGCTGAATGCATAATCCAACCTTTAATATCATTGTATATTTGCACGCTTTTTGAGCAGTTGGTTATGCTTATAATGCTATGAATTCTTTCTAATATATTGGACAACATGTTTGAACCTTTATTCTACTTCCAATGTCAGATGATACTAGTGATCCGTCTATTGTTATGATGGCTTCATGCCTTTGTGCTCTGATACTTGGTTACACATCGGAGAAGACACTTCTAAATCATCCCGAGTTTGACCGTTCCGCATTTCTGCGTCTCTCCCAGCTTATTGTTAGAAGTTTAGCTGTGTGTGGACAGGTATCGCGCTATGTTTTAAACAGGCATTTGTATTTTCCATGCATCATTGTGCTGCTATGATATATGATCACAACTTTAGTCCTCATTTTATGTTTTTGGTTTGCAATACAACAAACCTTTTTCCTAGTTATGATACTTCTTCTTGGCCGATAAAAATGATAATGGATTCCAATTTGCTTTGCTGAATATGGAAATGGAAGCTAGCAGTTTTGCTTCATAAAGTATTCATGTATTATTATCAATCTTAGAAACATAGTTTCATTTCTGATTTTGGATGATGGGCTCCACCTAGCCAATACATGTTCAATCATATTTTCTGATCTGTCCCCATTTGTGTGTGCTCTGTGTGTCAACCGAGGAACATATATATATTATTTTCAACTCAATGGATCCGTGATTAATGCATTGCAGGTTATGTCTGATGATGCTAGAGAGGAAGTGGATCTTCATGAGATCATAACTAGAGGTCCGTTAATAACTTTCGTTTCACTTGAACTGTGAAGCGTCGTTTCAAGTGGTCCGGTCACTTAAAATATTTTTGTAAATTGGAAATTAGTGTGCCACACTAGGCAGTTGCCGAGTGTTGTAGCACCCAAGATGATGGGTGAAGTTTAAAAGTTTCGGATGATCTTTTTAATGGGATTCGCATTGTATTGCTAATGTGGTGCAGAATATTCGCGATGGGCTGATCGATTTCCCCACATAAGAGAGGCAGTCGAGCAACGAGGATATAATTAGGACGGGATCGGATGGGTATGCTTGTATGGTCCTGCAATGATGCTGCCATTCATTTCCACAGTACAAAGTCTAGCGAAGCACAGAATGTGCAGCGTTGCGGTGGTTTCCCCTTTGGTGTACGAGTGCTTCCTTAGCCCTATATTTCTTTTTTTCCTAATTTCATTTTTATCCCTATACAGTATGTAAAAATACTCATCGATGATGTGGTAATGGTTCTAGTCACGCGATGAGTTAGACCGACCGAAACACTAGGGTCCCTTCAGAAAATTCTCTCACATGTAAAAATACTCATCGATGATGTGGTAATGGTTCTAGTGACACGATGAGTTAGACCGATCGAAACACTAGGGCTCCTTCAAAAAATTCTCTCATGATCAAGTTCAACGGCCTATGTGTTTTAAATGATCTTGTTTTGGAGAATTTTAAATGATCTTGTTTTGGAGAATGCAAAAACGTGTTTCTAATGTTTTTAGTAAGAGAAAAGGGTTTATAAATTTGGATTTGAATTTAAAATTAGCAAGATTATGAGATGTTCAAGCTTAATTTTTTAAAATAAAAAAAATTATTTCCCCTTTTAGGTTCACGCTTCTATGTTGAAAGCAGCCTCCGACGGCTCTCTCTTTTCTTTCATCTTGTAAATTGATCAATCTGAACCAGGTGTCAACACAATGTATAATTTTGAGAATCATTTAAAAAAAAATTATTCCAGATATGACTTCTAAAAAAGAAATCCTACATGTAGGACCCTTTTTTTTTTTTTAATTGGAAAAAATGGTACATATAGGACTTAGGAAAAATGAAATGATTCTGTCAGTGAACTTCATCAACCGCCCAGGAGGAGACGACTTTCCAAAGCCGCCACCTCCTTCTCCCTCCTCCTCTAAGCCAAAATCCTTCGCTCAGAGACACACACACACACACACACTCAGAGAAAGAGAGAGAGAGAGAGATGGGTTGTGGGAACTTCTTCTATACCCTGATCATAACCTTCTCAGTAGCTCTCATCACATACAACATCATAATCTCTGCAAATGCCCCTCTCAGGCAAGAATTCCCCAACTCAACATCTCTTTCCTCACTGCGTGCCTTCTCAGTGGACCCAGTAATCAAGATGCCCCTTGATAAGAAGCGACCCGACTTCCACCAAAAGGCTTTTCCACACCGCCGTCACCGCCTCCGATTCCGTTTACAATTCGTGGCAGTGTCGGGTCATGTACTACTGGTTCAAGAAATTCAAGGGTGGACCCAATTCTGAGATGGGTGGATTCACCAGGGTCTTGCACTCTGGGAAGCCCGATAATCTCATGGATGAGATCCCCACATTTGTTGCGCAGCCCCTCCCCTCCGGAGAGGATCAGGTATGCATCCATTCATGGGTTTCTTCTGGTTGATCTCCAATTTTTTAAGCTTAGTTGAATTTATTGTCTCTGGGTTACCTTTCAGTTTCGCTTCTAACACTTGTTTTGGTTGCTTGTGTTGGTTGTGGATGTTGTCTTAAATATGGGTTAAACCAGTTTTGCACATTAGACATTCTTACCGTCTTAGGGTTTAATGGAGCTGCAGTTTTATCTTGACTTTTTATCTGCTCAGGGGTCTGATTCATGCTGTCCAATTAGCCTTTTATAATTACCATCTCAATTACTTGAAGAGGATTAGATTTCTTCCTTGTTTAATTACCGGATGAGGAAAGGAACTTTTGTATTTCATGTGAAGCAAATATATCTGGATTATAATTCTGTAAACCTAAGAGGATAAACAGTGAGCTTGAGTATTTCTTCTTTTCTTTCTTTGTGTTGTTTATGCTCTTCTTTCCGTCAACATTATTGTTGACTATGATTAAAAACTGCATCGTATTTCACCTCATTTTACAATCACAGGGTTATATTGTCCTCAACAGACCTTGGGCATTTGTACAATGGCTTCAACAAGCAGATATTGAAGAAGAGTATGAATCTTCAATAGGGAATGAGTCCTTGATCATTTCTTGTTTTTAATTTATTTCAAATATATCTCATGAAATCCATTTCTCTTTATGCAGTTACATATTGATGGCAGAGCCAGATCACATAATCGTCAAGCCCATACCGAACTTATCAAAAGATGGGCTTGCAGCTGCATTCCCTTTCTTTTATATTGAACCCAAAAAGTATGAGGCCACGCTCCGGAAGTACTTTCCTGTGGAAAGGGGTCCGATTACCAACATTGACCCAATAGGGAATTCTCCTGTCATCATTGGGAAGGTAGATAATTCTGCAGGAATCAATGACAATTTGGGTCATCATGAAATTCCTTTTGGCTCGTCCTTGACTTTTTAAGATATGATGTTAGGAATCGCTCAAGAAAATAGCTCCCACTTGGATGAATGTTTCCTTGGCAATGAAAAAGGATCCGGAATCAGATAAAGCTTTTGGCTGGGTGCTTGAAATGTAAACTTTTCCTAATTGAACTAGCAGTATATATATGACCTTCCAGTAGGATGTTGGCTTATGTCCTGTATCTTTAACATGTCTATGCAGGTATGCTTATGCCGTTGCATCTGCTTTGCATGGTGTTGGTAACACATTGTACAGGGATTTCATGATTCAGGTTTTTTGTGCATCTTTTCACGTCTTTTGCCATGTCTTTGCTTCTCTCCTAAACAAACTAGCAGTACTGGTATTATATCTCCATGAGTCACATGCCTACAGTTTGAGCATAAGCCATTGTGAAAACTGAAAACACGCTTGGAGATTTTAAAAGAATAAATGATCAGTATGCATCTAGGTGCATCTTAGTTTCCTTTTCCTTCTGCAATGAAGCTTCTTCCTTTCCCCTTTTACATGGATTACTTTTTTCCTTTCCAAATTTAATCATAGAGCTGGTGATGTGTTTTGATAATATTTATGTATCTTTATTTTTATAAATAAATAAAGAGATAAATCAAATTAATGTACCTTTATGCAAATCCTGATCTATGCTCAGGATCTATATCCCAAATCAGTAAATCAGCTACCACACTTATTATCAGTCACTGAAATGCTATGGAACGATGATATTTTTGTTAAGGACAGGTCAGTTGAAACTCTAGCAACTGTAAATTGAGAGAATTTACAATTTAAACTGCATTGGATTTCCCAACTTGAAAACTGGCTAAGGATAGCATGCACAGTTTCTGGCTAAATATGATCTCCATTAGTCTAATCTGTGTTGTGTGATTTGCTTGCTTGCATGCTCCTATCTCGTGACAACTAGCCTCCTTGGGATACTTCAGTTGGCAAGAAGTTCATAATTCACTACACATATGGATGTGATTATGACAAGCAGGTTTGGTTACCAACTATCTTCTATTTTCGTATAATTAGTACTAAATCATTAAAGAATAAAGTAAACAATATTGATGATCTCCAGAGATTTCTTGTTTCAAGATGTCTGTTGTTTACTGATTTTCAGGGTAAGTTAACCTATGGAAAAATAGGAAAATGGAGGTTTGATAAAAGATCTTATAGTAAGGTTGCACCTCCAAAAAACCTTCCATTGCCTCCACCTGGAGTTCCACAAAGCGTGGTATGTGTCTTGTCACCTCTTCTTTGGTGGATCTTTCCTGTAGTTTTATCGCACTTATATGACATGATATATTGGAAATCTCATATGTTTAACTCAAGAAACTATTTTTCTCAATGCCAATTTTAATGGGACATGCTGGGGTGGTATCCCTTTAAACAGTTTTGTGGCAGGGTCCCAATATGTTAATTAAATGATTGGGAACAAACACTTTCATTATATGAAGTTTGGAATAGCATCAATTAGTCTGAAATTCTAGTTTTGCATAAGAAACCACCCAAAGTCATGTACTTGTGCCGAATTTGTTCAATTCTTGATGGGATCCTGAAGTTTAGATGAAATTGATGCAAAAGTTCCGTTTATATTTTGCAAAATACATGGGAAGCCGGCCTAAAGGGGATAAACTTGAAAGAAGTTTTGGGCATGCTGCTTTATTTTTCTGACCCTTCCAATTTTCCAAGCACACGTCCAAATGTCGTGCTGAAGAGTATGGGGTTTCAAGTCCTCTTCAAGGCATAATATTGAGGATGCTCATTCAATGTGCGATTCAATAAGAGAGAGAGGTCTTGGATTTTATCGGTATTATACCTATTGCCTTCAAATTTCCTGGGCAATCCAACAAATTTGGCAGAATTATGCAATCTTGGGGGGTTAATATGGCCACTCTTGCACAAGGCTCCCATGTTCCCCACTTTCCAAGGGTTCGAGAGGGCCTTTTCTCGTACAACCCTCCCCTTACTCTTGGGCTTAGACATGCCATGTTTCATAAACTGGAGCACCTGGTAAGTTCACCAGCACATGGAGCAATTTCTACTTTATAAATAATCTATGTTTATTATGTCTGGAAATGAAGATTTTAATCTTGCAATTTTCATGGGCGTGGGTTGGTGGAATATAATTTAACAACTCTTTGAAACCCTGAACTTAAAAACAAAAATTAGTTATGTAAACTTTACATGCATCTGAAATACCCAAGCAAAATTACTCAAACAAGATAAAGATTCCAAGTTGCACCAGCTCTTTATTCTTTGCAATAACTTTGTGATCCTTTTCATTTTATTTTATTTTTCCCTTTTCAAAAAGAGAGAGAGAGAGAGAGAGAGAGAGAGAGAGCCTATTTTGAGCTTCGCTAACAAGTTGAATTCATGGCAGGTCACTCTGGTGAAAATGGTGAATGAAGCCACAGCAAACATTCCCAATTGGGGATCATAAAGGGGTTGTTAGTTCATCATTATACAGTATCCACGTAGCATCATTAACTCCATCTCACCCCAACTCTTCATGGTTTTGTATGGAAACTTGCAAGGTGTGATGAGCCCTTCCTTGATGCCTTGGTGTTGTATTTGCCACGATTGCTCGTTTCGTTTTGTAACAATATCACTTTGAGAAGCTTTATATAGAGATTGCTGAGGAAAACTAAGATTTACCAATTTGAGGCATTCGCAGAACAAGCAGCTAATAAGAATAAGGCTATGCATCCCTAAACCTCATCTTTCTAATGTCGGGGTGGCCGCAAATGAGTGGTGCTTTCTTGTCCTTCACTTCTATGTTGACCTATTGTACGCATCAGCATCAACCTACTCATATGATAATCAGATTTAATCTAACTCTCAAAATAATTTGAACTTGTTCATATTTACCTGTATCTGTTAACTTACCCATTCAATTGTCTTTTTTTAATTAGGTTTTCATATTATCATTACTTTTGGATGTTATATTTAGAGATTTTAGCAAATATGGATAGGTTTATAAAATTATTATTTAAAAAAAGAGTTACATCAGCTAGAGGATACATATATGTATACCCACCATTAAGGTACTGAATTAGTATCACATTTGATTATGTTGCAGCCCACCATCGTCTCAATAAGCCTTCGATGGCACAGAATAGATTAGCCCTCTGACGTTAAAGATGAATTTACAAGTCTGGAAGGTAATTATTTTCTCACAACCTGCAAAAATGCCTTAAAACAATTGTGTGCTTCATAAACACAAAAAGAAAACTTGCGATCGGAAAAAATAATCAAAGCAGGATCACCATTCAAACACAGAATCCTGTAGCTGATGAACTAAATTGGCCGCCAGCAGCCTCGGTTTGCAGGACAGTAAGTAATGGGAAATCTGAAAACCCAGTGACCCTGGTTCAAGGATCGAATAGTTTACAAAATTGAAGTTACTCTCTCAAATAAAGAACTAAGTTGGAATCTGCCAAAAGGTAAAACTCATATTCCGGTGAAAGCCTTCTTCCCAGTTCCAGATGATCCAGCAGGTACGACTTTCAAGACATTAAATCTCACCGTCTTCGACAATGGCCTGTAGAGTTGGCAATAAAATCAAGTTATTATATTTCTACAGGGGAAAACACTCGATCATTGTAGATGAAATTAACCTGCACTGGCCAATAATAACATGATCTCCTTCTTTAACACGGAAACATGGGGATACGTGAGCTGGAATGTTAGAATGCCTCTTCTCATATCTGGGTAAACATAAAAACATAATTTCTATCATAAGCAGAGAGGGTAAGTGAGATACAGGTCAACAAGTAGGAATTCGTTCTTTCTGACCTTTGGTATTTTTTCACAAAGTGAAGATAGTTGCGCCGAACGATGATCGTCCTCATCATCTTGGCACTGTGGCAAGTACCAGCAATTATACGACCCCTGATTGAAACACTGCCAGTGAATGGGCATTTCTTGTCAATGTATGTCCCTGCAAAACACAACTAAGACTAATCAATCATTTTACTTCTATTGCCCACAATGCAAGTACCATCTTGTTAATCTATAATCTCAGCATTAGAGGTGTATCAAATGACATCAATATGGAGGTTTTTTTTTTAGTGAACAAGAACAAATAAACTAACTACAAATTTCATCCAAGTACAGAACTTTTTTTACAAGCGGACAACAAAGACAATATAACAAGTAAATAATAGAGAAAAAGTAGTTAAGTTCACTGATCCATCATGAATTAGATTTTATTAATAACAGTAACAAAGAATAAGACCAATGCTATACTCTTCATTTCTTCCCAAACGTATAAAGGACTTGTTCAAGTGAGACAACTTCACGCACCCTGAGCACAGAAAGTCTTGCCTTCTTTGTTATGTACATTTTAAGTGAGACACTCATGTACTGAGTACACAAAGGCTTCCATCGAATGATTGCATTTTTTTTTTCTGTTATATACAATTTAAGGCATTACAAGACATATACGTCAGAACTTCCAGTCATGCATCTTATTGTCAATGTGCATATGTACTCTGCAGATTGCTACAACAAAGTACAGACATTCAGAAAGAAAGACTCTTTGTCACGTTCTGTACATTGTGTAACATTGTAATAGTCTCTAAAAAATTTAGCATCTATCAAATAAACAGCTAAGTACTTTTTTCCCAAATGCATGTAAAAATGTTTGCATCATAACTATTACAGATAAAGCAGAAACACAAACAAGTATGTGATGGTTGATGGTGGGTAAACATGTGCAACCTTTCCCTTGTTTTTTTTATCACAAATAATCACATTTCGTATAATGTTATCTTAACTGCTGTTGCTCATTCTCTATGTGAACACAAAACTCACAACCTAACACTACCTACAGATAGAAAAGACCCCCCAAAAGAATCTAGTCACACAAAAATAGATGTCCATAAATCTAGTTTGCAGGAAGTTGAAAGAGGCATGTAAAAATCTATACCGGGATTGCATTGAGTAAAAAACCGACTATCCTATCCTACATTCTTGTAAATTTCTTGAGACACTAGATCATAACGTGTAAGGGATTGGCAACAAAAGCTTTACTATCCCTAAAGAGAGAAATGATTTCAACAACAAGTACATACAACAAAAGCTTGGATCCTTCAGCTTAACTATTGTATAACGAACATAATCAAAGACAGTATTTCCATAGATCTAATGGCTTACAAAAAACATAGACCCATAAAACCTTACAACAAATCAATCAAACTAAATGAAGTATCGGCAATTATTTTTATAGTTCATCGAAGTAAACCTTCAATTGCATCTCTGGGTGTCTTAAACCCTAGACCGACGCTCTTCCAGTACCGATTCCCTCCTTTTCCGGGCCTCTTTCCCTTCCCGGATTTCTTCGAGCTGCATAGTGCAAGAAGCACGTTCATACATAACACAGAAAATTTTCACAACAGATCCTAAGGTACAAATCGAGTTTCTCTATAAACCTTACCTCAAAAACACTTTGGGCTGCTTAAGGAACGCCTTCTCCGTCTGTCATACAAAAGGAATTTCAAAATCAGGAAAAAAAAAAAAAAGAAAAAAAAGCAGACAGGTATAGAGAGAGAGAGAGAGAGAGAGAGAGAGAGATGAAGATGAATGTGTTGTACCTGTTCTGCCATGAATGATGGATGAGGGGAATCGAAGAGGAGGACGCGGCGCTGCAAATGAGGCTCTTTGCAGAAACCCTAATGAAGCGACAGTGAATACGCTCCTGGAGACGCGATTATAGCGGATCCCCTGATCCAAAGTGAATTACTAGTTTACCCTTGCTTTCACAATACAATATCCGAATCTCACACAACTATTGTAATTGTAAAATTTTTTTTTTTTTTTGGTGGATGAGCTACGTGAAATATAAATCAACTAATCCGAATGTTTGAAAGGTAAATACATAAAGTTCAAAAACACTGTCTACCAAAAAAAAAATCAAAAAAAATATAAACATTTTCATTAACATTAATCATAAGGGAAAAATGTCCAAACAGATCACGTCATTTTTTATGCATTTTACAAAATCTTTTAATCATATGGATTGAATAAAAAAAATATTGATGCATTTTATAAAATCTTTTAATCATATAGATTGAATAAACATTAAAAAAAATCAATACCTCTCTTCAAATTTTAGTTCAAGATTAGTATTCATGTTACAACAAATCTTTTAATCATATAGATTGAATAAACACTAAAAAAAAAATCAATACCTCTCTTCGAATTTCAGTTCAAGATGAGTATTCATGTTACAACAATTTATATTTTTAAATAGTTTGCAATATAAAAGATGAAACCGTAAGAAAATTGTAATGTTAGCTTTTTTTTTTCCCGTAAATATGAATATGCAAAGATTAATTGAACATGTATTATTCTCATATCCTAAAAATCACAATTATTATCTCCGAGTATAAGTTCATGGAAAAAATTCATGTTTTAAAAATTACAAAATGAGAGATACTTGATAACCATTTATTTACTTGTACTAAACCAGAAATTACAAATGATTCGCTCTGAATGGATGAAACCATGTCTAATCCATGGAGGTAACTTGCATTTGTAGGAGATCAAATCGATAAAATCTAATTTATTTCTGACAAACATAAGAAATTCATGGTAGCTTTAACCTACCATGGCCCCTTAAAAGCTCTTAAGATCAACTGTCCAACAGAGCACAAGCCCTGGGTTGAACTATACCATCTTATGAAGTTCCAACCCCAGCAAGCCATTTATCCAGTACAAGATTTAATGTTTGTGGTTCAAGCTATCACGAAAGAATGTGGGGCATTTTATTTAGATACCGTGGTTTGAAGGGGCAGCACGCTTTCGGCTTCCTTTGATTCCGAGTTTCTTTCTGCGACAACCTTTGACATTCCGAACATCTGGAGAATGCACCAGCCATAATAAAATCAGCGAACACATAAACACTGCAGATGGTTAAAGCAACTTCTAGAAAGCTCGCAAGACAATATGTGTTGGGACTAACCTTCCGTATGGTTTTCTGGAAACAAGTCTTGTGTTCATCCAAGGAAGCATGGATAAACTCATCAATGTGGTCCTCTACATCCTCCATGAAAGAAGCATCATCAGACTTCTTCCTCCGGCATGAACTGACGGCCGGCGTTGAGACAGCAGATTTCAGTTTTGTATCTTGTTGACTGGTTTGGGATTCCATCCTTGGTAAACCCTGACTCAAAAACTATAACACGGCCTCCCTCAATTAACCTGTCAGCCATAACACGATGCTTCACTAACCCACCATATTTGATTTATCATTATAAAGAAAGCAAAGTACATTAGAAAATATGAAATTGCATTCTAAAACTCATTTTTCATGAGTAATAGCGGCAATATCTTGTTCCATTGGAAGATTTCATACCCGCCAACGCAAACATAAGATGTGATGATGTGAAAATTTCTTCTTTTTCTTTTTTTTCTTTTCGGATTCATTAATTAATTCAAGTTTTATAGGAGCGTTCTTGCAGGCTTGCAACTGGAAGCACCAAAAGTACGCATCCCATTGCAACATGTAACAAGAAAAATCTCCAAGTATGGCAAATAAAAATAAACGAAATGCTCATTCCACTAGATTTATAATCAATACGGCAGACAAAAGTATTTGCTACTTACAGGGTATTGAAAAGATATCATCAGGGGAGATCAATCAAAGAACTGTAACAAAACAAAGATGTGTATGCGTGTGTGTCCCTTCCATGGAAATGTGGTGAACCATGTCGATCTAAAAGTTACATGGCGATTGGGGGTAGAACACCAGATCCAGAAATATACATCTAAGGCTTCATCTATATACAACACATAGTTTGAATGCAGGTAGCCAATTACCTTCAAAAAGCATAAGGGTTTACCTCTAGGGCTCTAAACAAGATAGGTACTAATCGTTAATTGAACCCTACCATTATAAGGCAACATCATCTCACTGTTCTCCCAGAACTGCCTGTAACAAGCCGAGGCATTACAAAATCATTCATCCTCCAAAAATTCCCAATCATTTTGGATTTAGACAAGTAACAACAGTTAACTCTACCACAGCAAGGCATATCTTTTCATAGTTCTCCCATAATTGTCTAAGATATTAACAAAACATTCCAAATCATTGGTTCAAAGTTCAAAATCCAGGTTCAATTAAACATATCAATCACAGTCAATTCATATCAAGAGAATATAGAGAATGGTATAAGTACCTATTCCACCATCTGTTGTGATGAAATGGAGCTTGAAGAATCGCTGATTAACCAAAAAACTACTGGTTCGGAAACGCCAGGAACAAACCCCAATCTGATCAGACACGATGAGAGCGCACAAAGAGCAGAGAGCGAAAAATTTCTCATCATTTTCCCCCTTGAGCTTGCTTTTGGGCCGAAGCATTGGGCCGATGAGTTTTAAGCTGAACGGCCTGGGATGTGGAAAGTCTATGGGCCTATTAGTTGGGCTTCCATCGTTGGATTTATTGCTTTTATTGTTTTTACTATTTGGTGATGAAATTTGGATCTAGTGCAATCACAATTGAAGTTTCAAAAAAAAAAAAAAAAAGCCAAAACCAAATAAAAATATTAATCATAATTTAAGTAATAAACCTTATTATTTAAATGGAGATTCATTTAATCCTAAACCTAAACATTTCTGCCACTCCTTTCTTTAGACAAAAATATAAGGAAAAAAAAAGTTCTCCCCTCTCCTGCTGAATCCCCTAAGTGATGGATTATGTCTTTGATCTATTATATTTAACGTTATTAACAAATCATTTAAAGCATAATTGACAGCCAATAATAATAAATAAATGCTATTCAATTATTGTGACACATGCAATGATGGTGTTCGTGCCCGATATCAAATTAGGTTTAATTTTCCAGCTAAGCACTCCAGTGTTTACTCTTTATAGTCAATTAATATGCCAACCATTGATAATTTTGGTACCATAAATATAAGGGGAAAAAGGAGCATAGAGGACAATGTGCCTAACTTGGGCAAATTGTCAACCCCTATGGAGGTCGTAGGGGTCTCGATTTGGAAATTCCAATCGTATGAATTAAAAGAACATGAAAAAAATAAATAAGGGCATATTAATTTTTATACAATTTATGTTAGCACACGCCTTCCATTTAAACAGTGAATAACTCAATTTGAATGGTTAGATCTGATTTGAATTTTCCACCATTAAAATAAAAGGCATGTGTTAACACAAATTTTATAAAAACTAATGATTTCTCAAATTTTCTTATGCTCTTTTCAGACCATACGGTTGAAATTTTAAGATTGACACCCCTATGGATCCCATGGGGATGACAACGTGCCTAAGACACATTGCCGCAATATACTCCGTTTTCCTTATAAATCGAGGACTTAACTTTACTGCAGCGGCTGTACTTTATTTAGGTGCAGCATATATACAAGAGAAGTTAAAAATTAAAAAAAATTTAAAAAAAAACTTAAAATGATGTCATTTTGAGTTTTTTTTTTTTTTTTTAAAGTATCACAAGGTAGTAGCTATACCTAACTTATATAAAGCCGCTGCATATTAGTTTTTCGCATAAATCAAAGGGGAAGATCATTATATATGTAGATCCGTAATCACTATTTTTCCTGTATCGGGACCCAATCAAATAAATGCAAATCATTAAAGAAATGTCAAAAATTGCATAATTAATCTTTTGAAAAAAGTAGCTAGCCTAGCAAAAAAATATTATAAATTCATTAAAGAGGTTAGATGGATAAAAGATATTGCGTCATCCACCCATTATACGAGTGTTGCAGGTCCAAGCCGACACATCATTTCTTGACAAACCATTTAACTTAATATCAATTAAATTAATACTTATCGATCGAGTCATCTCCACTTTTATTCATTATAATTTGATTATAAGAGATTAAAGAATTGGGGATGATTCGTTTAGGGCAGTGTCCCTTGTGTGTTGGCTCGCTAGGTCTGATGACAACAAGGCACAATTATTGTAGGAGAGCTTGTACCCTACAACTTGAATTATTGCATTTGAGAACAAGGTCATGTGCTTGGGCTGTAGTTATAAACTCACGCAACCGGAACAGTAGAGCCTAGCCTCATCCAAAAAAAGCAACCATGGGAGAGATGCCACAAACACCAAAGAAACCTTTTTTCTTTTTTTCTTTTTTTTTTTTTTGTCTGCATTTGTAACCTATTCCGAGCAATGTGACCTCTTTCGCTTGGCGCCAGCGATGGAGTCAGAAATTTTGGTTAGGATGGATGAACAATAAATAAGTTAAAACGCATGTATAATTTCAGAGAAATAGGCGTCGTTTTATTAGGATTCTCGATGAAGGGAAGAAAAAATAATAATTTTTAATCATTTTAAATTGTAAAAATATGATTTTATTCTTTTTATCGAGCTAACGAGTGAGCTTAGTCGTAACAAGATTGAAAATTATACGGGCAATTGCCCACCTTACTCCATGTGGCTCCTCCCCTAATCTCCACCGTAATTTTTCATATTAGGGCGGACTAAGTGGACCTGCTTACTTACTAACTTGAGGCTCACCCCACTAATGTAACATTTTGAGAACGTTGACGCACTAAAATAATGCGTATGCTCGAGAACGTAAACTAAATTTCATTGGTTCATCATTTTTTTATTTATTTAAAAGCCCTCTTAAAATTATTTTTCAGAATGGAAAATAAAAAATGGGAACTGAAACTGCTACAACCAATCCCCTCCAACCTGTTCCCTTATCTTCTTCCAACCTATCAAAACTCCCTGGCCACGTGAACGTCATCATCATCTCCATCTCTCTCGTGTTATGACTTTATGTCAAATCAGAAACAGATTTAATAAATAAATAAATAAATATGAAAGAGCTTGCGGTTTAAGTTTGTTTTGGGTAATGGAGGTTGAACCATTCCTCGTCTCTCAAGCCGCGAAGAAACCACCGTCACTGATGTTCTTCATCAACCACTTGCTCCAATGAAACTTGAACTCCAAGAATCCTCCTTCATTCCCAATAATAATGATAAATTATTGAATATTATAAAAGTCACATAAACCTCATATTCTATTTTTTTAATATATATATATATAGAGGAAAAAGTTTACTTGATAGACACCGGGCCGATTTATTATTACGGTAAGTTATTTATTTTTTAAACTTATTTTTTTTAAAGCGTGACATGTATTTAAAATTTTATTTATTAAATCAGATGCATTTTCATTTAAATAAGACAGGGGATGAATTATTTGGGACACATGGCACAGGACCACAAGAAATGAAGACTTTTGTACTGGTCCAATGTTGTTTTTTTTTTTGGGGGGGTCTAATGAATATCCAATGCTTGACTTGTGAGGCCAGTGGGCGGCTCGGATTGAATTTGTCAGTGCAATTTGACTAAATGAGCCTGTTTAATTTTCTCACGCATGAATTAGGCAATTAAACTATTACTACGGGTGACATAGACTCCCATTATTTTCTCCTTCATATCAGATTCCCTCCGTACACGATTCTAAATGTTTGCCTCGGTCGTGTTAATTGAGTTTATACATGGGTTAAAATAAAAATTTACCTTCAACGGAACTTGACCAACTCAAGAAATTTGCTAACGTGAAGTAAAATTGACTTCATATAAAAACTTTAATTCAATACGGACCAACTCAGAAATTTCATGATTTTGGAGGGACTAAATTGCATGGGGAATTTAAATTCCCCAAATAATACTAAAAAAATAATAAAATCTCAAAATAGGTGTACGGATCAAGTGATTTGAAAATACAAATCATATTCATTCTAAGAAGGGAAACTTGTAGGACTGTTTTTAAACTTGAACTTTTTCCTACTTTGACTTAAAACGTTTTTTATTTTTAAATCACTTGAAAATTGATAGTTATGTATGTTTTTTATTCTTGTTTTCATCTGTACGGTTTAAATTATTTAAAAATGCATTGAACAAAAGACTGGTCCAATTTATACTATGAATTTGTATGTTGTAGCCACACGGTGCAACTTCTTCCATTCAAAATATTATGATTCTCTCATATATATATATATATATATATTATGATACTGCATTTTTAGTTTTTGTCTTGTAATTGAGAATTGCGAGACTGTAATTCACAATTGTGAAACCAAAACTTATATTGGGAAAGTTTTCTTTTTTTAAAATTATTTCTACAATTTTTTCGATTCTTTTTATTACATTGTTTTACTTTTAATTTCATTTATACCCTATTTGATCAGCCAAATAAGAGGGGTGAATTTGATTATTTAATCTATTTCCAGTTTTATGAAGCGTTTGGTCTAGGCTTGTACAATAGATTGAGTCATCCGATTGGACTCACTTATCAGCTTATAGTAAGATTATACAATCTTATCCCACCAAAAAAAATATAAACAAAAAAGGAAAAAGAAAAGTACTCTTTTTTTTTTCTCATTTGTTTTTTTTTTCCTTCCTTTTTTTTATTTTCTTTGCCATTTTGAATATGATTCGCCTTTAAGAAAAATACTACTCGATTTTTTAAATAAAATTTGTTCTTAACTATTAATTTACTTGTATCTAATTTATTATATTTCATTGCTTTTTTTTACATTTTTGAGATGATTCAACTCTAAAAGCAAAAATACATTTAATTATATTTTATTTATTTTTTTAGGGTTTAATTATTTAACATTTTAGACAACATTCAATACTTTATTGTTTTAAATTATATGAATGTATGAAATTAATTTTTCTATTAAAAAATTATGATTTATTTTTTATCTTATCCACTTATCATGTTGTGAATCAAATATTTAATTAAATAATTATATTATTTATATCCAATGAAATTTTATTTTATCTTCTACCCTATCTACACGGTCAAATAGGACATTGGATTCAAAATACAATGGAGGGTGTCAGAAAAAGAAAAGGGTGGGATTAATGTTTAAAAAAAGGTCATAAAGTCTCGAAAAATAACTCTTTCTAAATTGAAAAGTTATTATGCATTTATATCTAACCATATTTGGAGACTCAACATTATTAAGGTTATAAATGCATTGCATTCAAATATTTAATGGCTTCAAATATAAGTAAATAAAAAATGATATATATATATATATATATATATATATATATATATATATATATTATTTTTTGCGACGCAAATAAATGTTTTTTAGTTGGCAAAGGTCTGGCGTGCACGGCTGTAAATAACGATGGGTATGCAATGTCAAAACTGCCCTCCTTCATTTTATCAATCAGTAAAAACATGGAAAAACAAAAATAATTACCTGTTGTACTCTTCGAAAAAGCCTTACCAACTGAAGTTGGTAACACCTAAAAATTGAACATATTTTCTCCAACGGACTTGGCCTTTAATTTAAATCAATAAATTTTGATTAGGTAAGAAATACGATCTAAGGAAAAACTGCATGCCTTAAAAAATATAGAAAAATATTATTATCAAAAAATAAAAAAACTTGTAAGCCTTAAAAAATAACGGGCACTTACCGAGGACTATGTGTACTATTATAATTAAATAAATTAAATCAATATGATTTATAAGAATAAATTATTAATTTATTTTGCTGCTATGGTGCCTACTTTTTTTCTTTGATTTTTTGTTTGAGCAATACTATATGTGTATCATTTATACAGCTTTTATAGTGAAAGAGTAATTATGCTAAAATATGTATGATTATTTTAAGTGATATTTTGATTAAATAGTAATATAAAATTATATATATTCTGTCCAATGATTACTTTCTGTATAAAATTATGTAAAAGATATACATATAATATTTTTCTTTTATTTTTACCGGTAAAATCGGGAATGGCACATCGTAATTATCCGGACATCGTGGGCAATCTCGTACTTTTGGCGATATTCGCAGAAATCAGAAGAATCTTTATACGTGTCAGGCTGTGCGCATATCTCGAGAAAGCGGTTTGAAACAAACGGTCCGAGATACGTCGCTTTATGCGCGTCGCCCACAACTTTCTAGGCGCTGGATTAGAAAACCCCTAACCCCAACCGCACCTCCACACAAACTCCCTACCTGACCAAAATACCCCCACACATTTCCCTTAATCACCATCTCGTCCCCTCCCTCCCCCACTATAAGTTCCTCATCGCAATTCCAGTAACGCAGTTTGCCAAACTAAAGAGCCATTGAGGCCTTTAGGAGAGGAAAAATAAAAAAATTACTCTCTTCTTCACTTTCCTTCTCTTCGTTTTATTTTTTCCCACCCTAGTATGCCGACGTCATCAAGAACAAGATCGAGCGGTCCAGTTTTACCGATCAAGAGTAGCTTCCAGAGATCCCTCTCTCCCTCTGGAAGGTTCTGTAGCTCTACGCCGGCCGATGGCAACTCCGGCTTCGCCTCCTCCACCTCCGGCTTCGCCTCGCCGCCTTCGTTTCTCCAAAGATCCGCATCCCCCACCCGTGTCAACATGTACGGCGCCGCCGGATCTCCCTCGCCGTCGGTCCGATTCTCCATTAACCACCGCTCCACGTCTCCCGGTGCTCGCCCAATCTCCGCCTCGCAGGACCTGATCCGGAGGTCGCCGACTCCCCACGGCCACCGCTCGCTGTCGATGCCGAAGAAGACGTGTATGTGCTCGCCCACGACGCATCCCGGATCGTTCCGCTGCAGTCTCCACAAGAACCAATTTGGCGGCGGCGGTGGCCACAGCCATGGGATCGGTTACTCGTCCAACCGGTTGAACGCGCGGAGGTCGGCTATGACGAACTCTCTGGTGCGGATCGGGACCGTGGAGGGAGAGTTGGTGAAACGAGCCTTGACCGCTCTGATCCGGCCTTCCTCGCACCAGCAGCGGCGTCGAACCTCGTTTCAGCCTCGGCCGAGTAGGCTATCCGTCATGTCTAAAGCCGATGATGATTCCAGATCTGTTTGACTAGGTTGGTTCATGATCCGTACCTGTGATTTTGCAGTATTCTGAGATGTGTGAAGATTCCGGAGAGTGAGTTTTAGATCTCAAGCAAGTGACGAGACCGGCCACCGATTGATACGGCGGAGCTTTTTCAGAGTCCGACGCATAGTTTTGAGTTGACTCGGACGAGTTGAATTAGAAATTTGTGTACATACGTATCAAATTGAAGCTGTTGATTGGACATTTTTGGACGATACATAGCTTAAATCAAAACAGAAACTGAATCTGAAATCCAAATGAATGTTTAATTTGAAAACAGAAGGGACGGATCCTCAAATAAAATCCGAATTTGCAGGGTTGGGTTTGGTTTGGTTTCGTCTCTGTGTGCTCTTCTGTTCTGTTCACCGTCATGTTCGCCGTTAATCTTGCCGTCCCGTTGGTCATACCCGTCCGCCCGTGCCATGTGTATGCATTTATGTCGACATCTGTATATACGCATCACACTCCGTAAGCGTTGGTGAGGAGGTATTCCAGTCTTCTTCTTTACTTTTCGTCTTGATTTAATTGACTAATTTTTAATTTGTTTTTTGCTCGTTTAGGTGGAGGCGTGATGTCCTGCGTTGAATTATTGGGCCCGGAACCGAAAGTCGTATAAATTAGATTTCTGAAAACAATTCATGCCCGGGGGAGCACTGGTGGGCCCAGTCATAACTTTGTGACAGATGGAGGTTTGAATGCAGAATAAAACTATACTAAAATTAATTCAAAGTTTTGAACTAAGGAGAGGGAAAAAGAATAAATCAGTACCTGAAATTAATACAGACTCTCACAATAATTTCTTGGCGGGGCCCGTCGACGTTGTATTAAAGTCTGAAAATACGAAAAATTATGGGATTTAGTATCAATGGAGGAAAAGAAAATGAAGAATAAAGTAGGAGGGGGGAGAAAATGCGAAGATAATTATAATAAATGCAATGGCAGAAATTATGGGGAAAAAAATTAAACAACTTTAGGAGAAAATCAAATGTAAGAAAAATTGGATGAGACGGTACCTAAGTAATGAAGGGATTAAATGGACAGAAGAATTAGGGAAAAGTTTCTCACTTTATCTGGTCTACCCTTTTTTTTTTCTTTTTTTTGGAAGGGGAAAAGTATTTGTATTTTCATAAAGTAAGGAAAGGAGATTGGTCCATTCAACAAAGAAGATAAATATGTTTTCATAAATTTTTTTTACTGTTGATTCTATTAAGGAAATAAAAATTTTTTAAGTTGTTGTAAAAATATACTTTTTTTTTTTAAAGTGTATGGGGTTGATTCTTTTTAATATTTATTTTATATAAAAAATAAGAGGATTTATTAATTTTTATATAATTTTTTTTGAGTGTTGTGTTTTCATTTATATTGTAAAATATTAAAAAATTTGGACTATTACACCTATGTTAAATATATAATACTGTGAATGAAAGCTTCTCTTACTTTGAGGGCATTAAATTATATTTTGTATTAGTTATTTGATGAGTGACAAGTATTATTAAGAGATTCTGACCGGGCATTAAATTATATTTTATATTAGCTATTTGATGAGTGACAAGTATTATTAAGAGATTCTGACCGTTCGTTCGTATATTTTTTTTAAATGTTTAAAAAGTGGCATTTTGATGATTTTTTTGTATAATTATGTCCTTATTTTTTATTTTTTTTTTTTTTCATATTTTTGTAAATTAACTTCTCGATTTTTATTTTTATATTGCTATAAGAAAATCCAATGTATGCTGTACCAATTGCAAACAAGAACGTGTTCACAAAAATAAAAATGAAAACATATTATGTATTTGATATATCAATTCCAAATAAGATCTTGTTGTTGACGTAATATTGCCAATGATTTGTTTGAAAAATGTAAACAAAAGGATCTGAGATTGGGCTATATAATACGTTGTTGTTTTTGTAAAATTTGAACAACAATTCCTTTTTTGGGATGCATTTATAAATTATGAAATATCGTATTGTTGATGGACGACAGGAGGACCGGCGGAGGAGCCTGTTCCCAAATTTGTCCCCTCACTTGCCTGATTTTCTCCTGATTTTCTTAATTTCCCTCTCCGCTCCCTCCTTTGTCTCCTCTTTCAAACTATTTTCGGTGCCATCGCCGGGCAGAAGGCAAGGTTTTCTCAATCTTCCCCAACGATTTTAACATTTTAGCGAATCTGTACGCAGATCTGTAAGGAATAAATACTTCAATGGACCTTCGGTGAAGTTTTTAATAGCTAATATAATAAGTTATGCATAAAATAAGTATTTTCGGTTGGATTGAAAGCTTAAGGTGAATTAAATGAGATAATAACTACTTAATAAAAATAAAAATGAACGGAGACTGAATGAATACATATTTACGTGTCCAAGCTAGCAATGAATATTTTTAAAATAAAATACTCAAAAATCTAGGCGCGTCAGTATTTAAGCTCAGGTCAAAGATGAGTCAAGCTTGAGCTTGAGTTGAGTAAGAGGCAAAACTCAAACTCCATTCATCGTTGTTGAAAGTGTCGAGCTCAAACTCGACTCATTTGTAATGAACTCCTAAGCCTGGGAAAAAAAATTAAGGATTAATCTTTAGGATCAATTCAAAGCCATAAGAATGATGATATCGACATTTTTTTTTATCTTTTTCATTTTCCTGTTATCAATAACTTTTCTTTTTTTCAATTGATATAAAGGTGGTAAGATTAATATTATATTAGGCTTGTCGTCGTCTCACAATTTATGAGATTATCATGATTCGAGGGATGCTGGCAATATTTTTAAAGTTATAATCTGGTTGGTACTTGATGGTTTCTTTTTTCTTTTTTTTTCAATGGTTGGAAGCCATAATTTATTCTTAGCCTTCGACTACTCATTTTACTATAAATACTTTGTGCTTTTAAGTATCATAATATTTTGCATCAAATGGAAATGTAATAAAAAAAGCCATGACCAAGACATTTGACAATGTCATTGAATGAGTAAAAGTAAGGTTGAAAATGAGAGGAATGAAGAGTAAGCAGAATATTAATTTCATTGACATAGACAACTATGGAGAAAAGTGAGCAACTCCAGATTGAAAATTACATTTATTTAGATATATTTGGGCAATTGAGAAGTGCACGGCTCCATAAATAATTCATAAAGCCTTCGGGTCCCATTTGTATTTTTTATATCTATAAGAGACATGTTAGAATACACGCATTTAAAATTATACTTAATATCCCTGTAGTTTAATTTCATTACAAAAAACTTCTCTATGGTTTAAAAATGAACACATAATGAAGTTGTAGAAGTTAACTTTTTCATCAAATCTAGCTATTTGTTCTTCTAAAAAAAAATTAGAGTGTTTAATAGGAAAAAAAAGACTTTAATTTTCTAAATTACCCAAAATTAACTCTTTACATAAAAAAAGACTTTAATTTTCTAAATTACCCAAAATTAACTCTTTACATCAATCACAATAGTTCTCAAAGAAATAATCGTTTTTACAATTCTCAAGTCATAAAAAAAATATATTTATTATACCAAAAAAAGAAGCATTTGTACACGCACTTATGCTTTTATCAAAAAATTTACCTAGATACTTATAATGTTCATATATCTTTTTTTAGTCATCATAATTAGCTGAAATTATAAATATATAACTTTAACAGAATATCTATTTTTTTTAAGATACAAGAAGCATAAAAGCGTTAATTTATTTGGGCACTACTATGATAGGAGTTAATAAATTAATTTATAAGTAATTTGGAAAATTAAAGTCTTTTTTCTTTCATATTAAATACTAAAAAATTTATAGAAAAATAAACCGTTAGATTTGATGGAAAAGTTAGCTTTTGTATAAGTTCATTGTAACCACAGGAGAATTATGTATTGATTTTTAAATTACAGAGAGGTTCTCGCAACAATGTCAAACCACATGGGATTAGATGCAATTTCCCTTATTTTATACTCACTTTAAGATTGTTCCCTTTTATCAACTTTATTGTATATTTTTCAAATTTATAATTATGATTAAATGACGCACCAGCTTCGAACCTAATTATTTAATAAAAGTAAAGAATTCAAGTGACCAACAGAAGGCGCGGAATTTTATTTAATAAAAAGAACAAAAAAACAGTGACCAACATTACAGGCGGGAAAAGCAGAATTTTCCGATGCCATCCCCAATACATCTCAAAGCACGTGCTGGCCACGCTCTTATTGTAGAATTAACCCCAGCATTACTCTTTAAATTTTATTTTTTTTGAAGGAAGTTATGCATATATGAAGAAAAAAGTTACTCTATATTCAAGCCACTATCAGGGCCTGATGTATTGACAATAAAAATACAAATGGTATGCGTTGACAATAATGAAGTCAAATATCACAAAACCGGATGTTTCGAGAGATTTTAGTCGGCGTGTATGAAACGTGATTCATATATAATATCCGTGAATACATTAGTGATATAATTTTGAAGAAACAAAATAATATTAGGCATAATATGACCAAATCGCATGAACTTCTCATCTCTATTTTAAAAGAGTATATTTAGAATATAATTACTGTATATAGAGCAATTTAATTAGGCTGCCTATCTCAAGGCCAAAACTGATCGTGCCTTTCGTGAAAAGTGTATACAATTAATAATATGACTCAAAAGTACATGGTTATAGGTCATAGTTTCACGTAGAGAAAAAGTAATTCAACTTTCATTTCATCTCGAAATGATATGATTTTAAATTTAGTATGCAGATTCTAATCGCACGAAATAAAAGAGCATAAAATAGTAAGGAAATTTGTATATTTTCTTACAATTTAGTAATATAAATGAAAATGCAGTACATGTTAAAATTGTATAAAAATAAACATATCACCCCATTTTTTTTTATGCTCGTTCATCCTATAAGATTGAAATTTAAAAATGAACATCATAGTATCATTGTTGCCATCGATCCACCAACCCCTCCATTTAACATCAAATAATTTGAGAATATACTATAATTACATTTTCTTTACTTTTTTTCTTCCTTCCCAAAAAAAGGCGAGAAGCAATTTTGACCCATTTCTATATACAGCACTGGTTCATTTTCCCTCCCACGCGCTTCAATTGGAAAGTGGGGTAGGTACCCTGCATTTGGGGGTTGCTTTGGAATGAAAACCCTAGAATGAAATTAATGAGAGATTAGTTTTCTCATTAATTTCTAACAATTATTGCGATTATGGGGTTTCCCCATCCAGAGAGATTTTTCTGCTGTACCATATAAAACCGCGATTTCGAATTAGCCCTCTCTATCTGGGAACAACAACAATGGTTGGAAGATTTCAATTATTTTCAGTTCTGGGATTGGATTGAAGGAATATAATCCTTTTCTTTATTCGTTTCCTCCGTAAAATCGCATGAATCTGTGAATTGGGTTTCGATTAGAGTCTAAATCAGAGCTCTTTAAGCTTTGATCTTGCTTGTCTTCTTCGTTGGGTTCGTAATGGGGAAACCGACCGCGAGGAAGAGGAAGCAAGGGGGATCGAAACCCATTAACGGAGGTGCGAAGCCGAGCAAAGCTCCAGATCGGATTCCGAAGGCACTGGATGAAGACACGGCTGTGTTCATGAGCATGGCCCAGGAGCTAAAGGAAGAAGGTAACAAGCTCTTCCAAAAACGCGATCATGAGGGTGCCATGTTAAAGTATGAAAAAGCCCTAAAATTATTGCCTAGAAATCACATAGATGTTGCTTATCTCCGTAGTAATATGGCCGCTTGCTTTATGCAACTGGGTCTTGGTGAATACCCGAGAGCCATTAGCCAGTGCAATTTGGCGCTCGAAGTTGCGCCCAAGTACAGCAAGGCGCTTTTGAAGAGGGCTAGGTGTTATGAGGCTCTGAACAGGCTTAATTTGGCCTTGAGGGATGTTAATAATGTTCTTACTATGGAACCCAACAATCTGATGGCCTTAGAGATCGGGGATAGGGTGAAAAAAGTGATTGGGGAAAAGGGCGATGAGGTGGGTGACGATGAACCTGTTTTAGCTCCAAAATACGCGGATTTAGCACTGGCCAAACTTGCGAAGCTAAGGGCAAAGAAGACCAAGAATACGAAGGTTGAGGAAAAGAAAGTAGAGGATAAGTTGGTTGTGGAGGAGAGTCTTGATGTTGTAAATAAAAAAGACAAAGTGGTGGCAGAGGAGAATGGTAGTGTCATAAAGGAGAAAGAGGTCGTTACAAAGACGGTGAAGCTAGTTTTTGGGGATGATATAAGGTGGGCACAGTTGCCATTTAATTGTACCATCAGATTGGTGCGGGATATAGCTCTGGATCGGTTTCCGAGCTTGAAGGGGGTTCTTATCAAATATAGGGATCAAGAAGATGATTTAGTTACAATTACCACTACTGATGAACTCAGATTGGCTGAGGAGTCGGCTGGTCCCAATGGTTATTTAAGATTGTATATTCTGGAGGTAAACCCTGATCAGGAACCGTTCTACGAGGAAACAAACAATGAGATGGGTTACAAGATCGGAAAGAATCCTACTAATGTATCTGAGAATGGGAATGCAGGAAATCGTAGGGACACATTGGAAGGATCTGGTGGTCAAATAGAAAAGGGGTCAGCTTGTATTGATGATTGGATCGTCCAATTTGCACATCTATTTAAGAATCATGTTGGGTTTAATTCTGATTCGTACTTGGATCTTCATGAGATTGGGATGAAGTTATATTCAGAGGCAATGGAGGACACTGTGACGAGTGAGGAAGCCCAGGAACTTTTTGAAATCGCCTCAGAGAAGTTTCAGGAGATGGCTGCTTTGGCCTTGTTCAATTGGGGAAATGTTCATATGTCTAGGGCGAGGAAGCGGGTACTTTATTCAGAAGATGGATCAAGGGAATCTATGCTTGCGCAGATTAAGAGTGCATATGATTGGGCACAGAAAGAATATGTCAAAGCTGGATTGAGGTATGAAGAAGCTCTAAAAATCAAACCTGACTTTTATGAAGGACTTCTTGCGCTTGGGCAGCAGCAGTTTGAGCAAGCAAAGCTCTGTTGGTACTTTTCCATTGGGAACAAGGTTGATTTAGAGGGAGGGACTTCTTCGGAAGTTCTACAGCTTTATAACAAGGCTGAGGACAGCATGGAAAGGGGTATGCAGATGTGGGAGGAGATGGAGGAACGGCGTCTGAATGGACTTTGCAGATCAGATAAATATAAAGCTCAACTGAAGAAAATGGGTCTGGATGGTCTTCTTAAGGAAATATCTCCGGATGAAGCTGCAAAGCAAGCCACAAACATGAGGCCTCAGATATATCGCTTATGGGGTACGATGCTGTATGAGCGCTCTATTGTGGAGTACAAGCTTGGCCTTCAAGATTGGGAAGAGTGCTTGGAGGTTGCTGTTGAAAAGTTTGACCTTGCTGGTGCTTCTCAGACTGACATTGCTGTTATGGTAAAAAACCATTGTTCCAATGGGGCTGCATCTGAAGGTGAAAAAAATTCTTTCTTGCAGATCTTTCTGGAAAGAACTGTTTCCTGAGAGTTACTAATAGATTTATTTGTATAGTTTCGTCAATGGAGTTTCAAATTTACAAATACCTTAATAGCTCTAAAAAATGCAGGGTTAGGATTCAGAATCGATGAGATAGTGCAGGCATGGAATGAGATGTATGATGCTAAAAGATGGCAGATTGGTAGTCCATCTTTCAGGCTGGAACCATTATTTCGTCGGCAGGTCTCAAAACTTCATCATATCTTGGAGCACTTTTGAATTTTCGTTCGTGATTGCTTATTCCTGGTTGGCGACATTGATCGGAGTGTCCATATCATTTGCTTGATTTTTCCATCACTGTGCTGTTGTTGCTGCTGTGAAAGGTGAACCTATTCTTATAATTGTGCCTGTATTCTTATTTATTTCATGATATTATTTGTAAGATGGCATGATGTAAGATGGATCTTCAATAATTTCATCTTTTGTCCTTACTTATTTAGCTAATATTGATATGAATATTTTTTTGGATTTCTGATATATAAGATAGGAACTTGTTCTATAGCTTGTAATCAAAGCCTAAGCAATATAAATGTCCAGGTAAATTGGCAACTTTACGTGGCATCAATTGCATGAAGTCATACGTCCAAGTTTCATCATCTTTATTTATTCACCATGATATTTCTTATGGTGCATTTATGTTTCTGTCCAAGTCCTTCAATTGAGTTTATTTTTCTCCATATGCAAGACTGTTTGGCATGCAAAGGGATAGTATTTGATATCTTGATATGCATTGCTAGGTCCACTAGTTTACCTCTTAAGCTATCATTTAATCTGTACTTAATATTTAACTTGCCATGAGATCATCAGAGTGTGATTATGATAGTTTGGACTCCATGAATGTTTCTGTTCCCAACTCACAGAGTTGGAGCCTTGGTATCTGCATTGGTAAGAACAAGGAAACATAAACAATTAGTAATGGGCAAGCCACAAATTTTATGCAGAAGTGGTTAGCTTGATGGTAGACATAGATGTGAGGTATTACTGATCATAACGATGTGCTTTATATTACTACTTGGAACGCGTGACTTTTATTTTTTTAATTTTTGCTCTAATTTCAAAATGCTCTTACTGAATTATAAATTTGCTTCTTATTATCTTTATCTGTTGGGGCGAGGAACTTATGAGGGATGATGTAATTGCTTAAAATCAGTGGGCAGATTATCTTTTGAGCTCTTGAGATTCTACTTGTGTGTCTTGGGTTTTGAACCCCCGGGTATGCCCAGGGTATGTTGTATCTCATTGCTCGATAAATAAAATGCTCACTTATGAAGAGGGAAAAAAACCTTCAGAGGAATGACGCGCTCAATTGTCTCAACTTCTTGAGAATCTTGACCCTTGGCCAATTGTTCATTGAACAATCTAGGAAGTCCAGAGAAGGCCTTTACTACCCTCTTTTGCATTTTCTATTGTTTCTTGAAGCTCTATGTGAAACTTAGAAAACATGGAGGAAAGGAAAAGAAAGCACAAGGGAAAATAGAAAGGGAAATAAATAAATGAGTATATTAACCGAAAATTCTACTGCTATATATTTTTGTAACCTTCCTTTTTTCTTTATCATTAAACTGTATCTGAATGCATTTTCATTTCATATGTTCTAAAGAAATAACATAGAGCAGATTTTTGTTGTGTTCACTTTGCTTTGCTTTCCTAAAAACTTCTTTGATCCAAACTAGGGTCTAAAGATTCTAACCCCATTCTCATAGGCTGGCAGCGTTTGGAGCTTGAATTATTTCGCAAAGTTTTTCAATGAATATCCTCTTTAAGGTCAAGAGTTTGCTAGTTCGACTTTAGATACTTATGTTCCAAAAGTCCGTGCGATATGGAGCAGTTGTCAGTAGACCAATTATACTTTCGGCTTTCTTGTGATTATACTTCAGATACTTTGATATATGTGTTTATGCGCCTGCCTGTGTCTGTGAAGAAGGGTTTACCTGGAAGAAAGCTCAGGGAAGATAACCCAACACTATTTTGTATCTTAAACTTTTCGATGAAGCTTTAATATGTGCATGCAATGTCAATCCTGCTAACCATCTCTCTCCCCCCTTACCGAAGTAATGTCTATTTGGATTATTTCTTCCTATGTTTCTTCTCAATCGATGACATTTTTATCCTTGTTTTGGATTCCCCATGTATTGCGCTGCTGAGTAAAACATAATTTGTTTGGCGGGATCTACTTTTGCAGGGTCTCCATCTTTTTCTCCACAACCCTTATGTTGGTGCTCCTGCTGATTGCCTTTGGAAGTGCTAGTTTTAAATGGTACGTGCTTTTGTTGGCTTTGGAATGGGACTGAGTTTTTGATTGGATTCAGCGTCCTGGCTTTTCATTTTTCCTGCATGTTTTCCATTGAGTCACCATAGAATGCTCCAAAATTTTGTTCGTCAAAGACGCAGGTTTTCGGGTTTTTGATATGGTCGGATTGGATTTCTAATGTCATTTGAAGAATAAATGGCCAGGACATCATCATATTCTTTGTCACACTTGGAATTTTGTTTTCCAATACCAATTGTGAGCTTGCGCATTTGCAGAATAGAGAATGTCATTTGTGTGTTCTTTATGATCATAATGTGAAATTTATTGCCCATTATATACCTGCAAATGGTCTTTAAAATGTTTCAGCTAACTAGTTAGAGGCTTGTGAGGAAATGGGCGTCAAGTAATTTGGAAAGATCCAAGCACATAAGAAACTGCACCCCAAGTCTGACTCATAAACTATTCCTTCCTTACTTTTTATGTGCTTTAGGATTTTATAAACTGTATTTGTCTATTTATATGTAGATTTAGTTATATCAAAACTTGTAACCAAAAAAAAAAAAAAGATTATATCAAAACTACAAATATATCCTATTGTCGTGGAAAAAATTCTTAAAAACAGAATTTAGATGCATTATGAGACATCACATGCCCACATGTATCTTTTCACTTTCAAATATTTTCCATCGAGAAGGTGAAAGTTGAAAATGTTGCATTCTTTGTGCCTTATTTCATTGGGGTATAGCAGAATGTAAGTTATAGGTTGTGGGTAGAGATGGCAATCGAGCGGGTTGAGTGGGCTATGATCAAAAGCGTTCTGCGGGTTGAGTTGGCTCAGGTTATATTATAAGCAGGTTGTCAGGTTGGTAGGTTCAGGGTTCACCTTGCTGCCAGTGCAACTTTTGTTTCTTTTAGCATTTTCATAAACAGATCACTAATTTTTTTTTGATGAAAACTCTAATTTTGAAACAAACAAAAAACCTAAAATTCTACTGAGGGGTGGTAATTAAGTGTGCTGTTGGTGGGTCAAAAATATTTTATCGTGGGTTAGATGAGGTTATTTCTTGACCAGGTTGGATGGGTGTTACACGATGCCGAGTCCACAATGGTGATAGTGTGTACGTCCATGTCAGGAATTGCAGGGTGTGGTTGATGAATGAGGCTGAGAAATAAGATTGCACATACGAGGAAGATGATTGTTTGAGACATTGGATGATTTGATACAAATTAAGGATCTTCGATGCGTACTATCTGTAGAGAGTGACTGACCATCTTGCTTCTTATTTATAAGTAAGAATACTGTCCTGATTATGTTAGTTTTGAAGGTTTTTCTCGATTCATATGGTTGGAATCGAAAATTTTGAATGCGTCACATTGTTGCATTAGAAGTAGAGGACACGTGCCATTTCGAACAAATGAGGGATCCCATTCCCATTCTCGTGCGAAAATTTATCGATCCAAGACCCATATGTTACATCTAAGCCCATTCAAGCTCATATGTAACATCTAGTGCTAAAATCAATTGAACAACTCAACAACATAAATCACACTAATAATCCCCAACTCAATAAATTTCTCCGGCTGCGCGAAACACCGTGTTCTTCTAGTTCGAACAGCGAACCGTGGAGGAGCAGGGCCACAATGTGAAAGGGGAGTTCCAAGCATAAGAGAACTTGATGGAACCACGCGAGGGAATTGCATTGCCGTGGTTGACGATGCATTTGTCGTTGCCGATCGGCTTAAGAAGTCGCGTGGGCACGGGCACCGCGGTCTGGAACCCCGTGCACGACATGATCAGGTTCGACTGACTGCAACCATCACATTCGTTGATCACCGTCACCTCCCACTCCCCCTGGCTGCTGATGGACCTCCCGGTCCTCCTCGTGCCGATGGCGATGTTGTCCAGCGTGCACGCACAGGAACCTGCAATTAAAAACAAGCGGACCATGTGAATTCTCCTTTCCATTCGGGTCGATATAAGTGAAATGCGTTATTCGGATCAAATAGAATATTACACAGAACTGCAACTGTTGCAAGTACCTGTGTCAATGAGGCTGAGAAACAAGATTGCGCAGAGGAAAATGATTCTCGGAGCCATTGGATGATTTCTAGAAGATGCATACGAGCCTATATTGAGTTCCTGACTAACTTATTTCTTATTTATAGGTAGGGAGCCCATGCTCGATAGGAAGTGAGAATCACCATGAGTGTCTCATAAACATCCTACCAAATATGAACCCACTCGATATTCAACGGTCAGTGATATAAGTACAAATTGGTAAAAATATATGGTTTGAGTTAAATTCGGTAAATAAAATAAAATCTCATGTGATACGTTCGGATATGCATATTCATGCATGGTTTGAATTTTGGGAAGGACTGAGGCTTATTAAGTTATTAAATTGGGCATCTCATTTGGGAAGAAAATGATTAGAGATTAAATTGCACTTCTCATTTTGTTTTATGGGTTCTCACCAAATATGAGGGATGAGCCATCCTTGGATTACTCCTTTATGCATTAATCGTTCTAACATAACTTTACAATGATCTCTCAGATATTTTTCCTCATTTTCTTGTTCTGCGATCATTAAAATTTCGACCGAGCTGTAACAAAACATCGACAAATGAGAAGGGAGCATGAAAGGGAACTCAATGCTTGCGATTTCTTACGAGTGTCTCGGTTAAAAAGAAAAAAAGGGTTTCTCTATCATCCCCTCCTCCGCTCCTGAGCTCTTTGCAGCGTCAATATTGTATATTAACAGCACTATAATTTCTAAGAACTCCTTCCTCGCCTTTCGATTGGGTAATGGAATCGATCTACCCATAAATCAAGCTACTGCTGCTCTTGCAGCGCAAATGGAACAGCTGGTCTCCAGGTTGTACCCTCTGGGTTGTCCATAAGAGCAATCCCCACCACTGCCAGATCTTTCCTCACCGCATCCGATTTCTCGTATTCCTTGTTCTTTCTTGCTGTGGTCCTTTCATCAATCTTCTGCAACACTTGATCTTCTGTTAACCCTGTGCGCTTCAATGCCTTTTCCTTCAACTGCTGCAAAACCTGCAGCATCATGCATTTCCATGAGTTCATAAATCTTGGAAAATTTGGAAACTATCACACCTTTTTTTTGGGCCATGGGGGAGATATACGGGTGCATATTTGAGTAATGTCGAGTATTTTGTGAATAAATATAACTTATGCAATATAAGAAAAATATTCCGAAATTAAAATGAACAGCTCAATGCTTTGGAAGTTAAAAATTCTGAGAATCTCATGATGCGGTACTATATTCTGAACATAGAGAATCTCATGTGTACCTCAGAGTAACTTGGAGGCATCAACCCCAATATGATCAAGGTATCCCTGATTTCCTTCTCAAGTGCCCTCAGCGATTCTATCCGCAGTTCCTGTTTCTTCCCCTGCATAAACCATCTGGTATATGAAATAACATATCCGCAAAAACGACAGATAAATAGTGAGAAGAGGACCAGACTCAGGTGATAAGCGAGTCCAGAGCCACAAACAACATTGTTTCGATAAAAAAAATTATAAACTGTGCAAGGTTTCAGTTGCACCAATGCTTAAGGCCATTCGTTAGTAATTCTATGTTCATTTCATACCAAGCCCAAAATCAGGGTGTCTATAAGCTTTATCCCCTAAATTTCACGAGCCTATAAATGCACAAGTTCATACCGATAAAGCATGTTCTTCATAGAATAGAAACCCATATACCTTACGAGTATGTAGTAGATCATTGATAGTTTTCAGTGGGCCAGATAGTGCAGCCAAAACAACGGGAGTGTGCAGATCATCTAACATTGAACTCACAAACTCGCTATGGAAATTATTGATGCAATTTGCAATATCAAGTGGGATTGAGTTCTTCAGATTTGCAGCAACATGTTGACTCAGAACAATTTCAGAATCACATAACGTCTGCAGTCAATAAAATCCCATGAAATCAAAAACCTTTGAAACCAGTCTGTCCTTATGTGAAATCAAAACAAAGCCAGAGCGAACGGACATGATTCACAAGATGTCAGTCTTCTTTTTTGAGTGAGGAGAGGTCAGAATTTCCTTGAAGAGAAGCCAAATATGGTGGTACCTGATAGATGTAAAATAACCGATCAGACGCAATTTCAAGCTGTACATCTGAGTAGTTGATTGGAGATCGGTAATGGGTCCCCATCAGGAAAAGTCTCAAAGCAAGTGGATGGTAAAGGTCAGTAACCTGCCGAGAAAATTAAGGTTAATGATAAGACGGTCATTCATAGTTTTATCCTGAAAATCCAGATTAAGGACGTAGAGAGTTGCCAAAAGAGGGAAAAAGGTGGGGGTGATTTCATGACTCAGTGAGGGTGGTTTTGCTGTAATCGTTGGAAATCTTCTTACCTGTCGAATCGTGAAAAAGTTTCCACGAGACTTGGACATTTTTTCTGAGTCAATGTTGACAAAGCCATTGTGAATCCAGTAGCTCACATTACTTTTATTACATGCAACGCAACTCTGAGCAATTTCATTTTCATGGTGGGGGAATACGAGGTCCATTCCTCCTCCATGTATGTCAAAACAGTAACCTAGGTAAGTAGCACTCATGGCACTGCACTCGATGTGCCATCCAGGTCTTCCAGGTCCCCATGGGCTCTCCCAGAAGGGCTCTCCCTCCTTTGCAGACTGCAAAAATAATATTGATATACTTCTTTAGAAGCTGGAAAGACTAGAAGCTCCTTTGGTTCATTAAAGTTAAAGACAACAGTCAATTTGGTCCTCTAGTTTTTAATTTCGTCTATTTCATCCTTTAATCTTAAACACGCGAGGCGTGTGCCCGTTTCAGTTACTTCAATTTAACGTAAGTAAAGATCAAGTGCAACTAACTACATAATTCATTACAACCTATGAAAATAATAAATTAAAAGGGTGTAAAGCAAAATCACAGAAACATCATGCTTGTTTGTGAATCCATAAGCTTTTTTCATCACATATACTTACTTTCCATAAAGCAAAATCAGCAGGGTTTTTCTTCCTGGCATCAACAGCAACTCGTTCACCAGCTCGATTATCTTCCTGTTTTCTCCCTGACAATCGTCCATAGTCTAGAAAACTACTGACAGAGAAATACACATCCCCGTTGATTCTGTAGGCACCCCCATTCTCAAGAATCTGTCAAGATCAAGAGTCTGCCTAAGCAACCCAAAATATAATTCTGGCACAAGCACACATGAAAGAGAGAGAGAGAGAGAGAGAGAGAGAGAGAGAGAGAGAGAGAGAGAGAGAGAGAGTTCAACATTTTGATAAGCACAAACAGAAGTACCTTGCTGATCATTTCTATGATTTGAGGCATGTGATCAGAGACTCGCGGTTCTACAGAGGGAGGAAGGCAGTGAAGATGCAACATATCCTCATGGAACTCTTTGCAATAACGCCTGCTCAAACTTATTGGGTCCTCCCCCAGTTCGTTTGCTCTAGCGATAATCTACAGAATTTGAAAATTGCAGACTCAGGTATCCTGTCATACATTTGTCACAAAGTAGTTGGTACTTGACATATAAGTCATATAGAGCAAGAAAAAGTGATCTGAATGCATAATTATCATTAACAAAGCATTGATGCAAAATGAAGATTCAAATTAAAATTGCATAAGCAACCCACGACTGCTGATCACTAAGCTAGTTTATACGTTACAAGGGAATGACTAGATGAGCTCTATATTCATGTCCTGACAAGAGCTTGAATTAAGAGGTAAAATGCACTGGGAAAATGCCTCTAAAACCAAATGGTATGCACCTGAATCCTAAATACCTCAGCTATCATAGACTTTTGAGACTGGTATCAGTTAAGTTATTTTTTATGTTATTGACTCCACTGGGTCCCTTTAGTGAAGGTTGTGATATGATTTTCAGTACTTCAAAGTAGGCTTAACCATGACTTCTTTTGGTTTTCCTATCTCTAGAAAGCTTCAATTTGGAGCATAGTGCGCCTCAGATGAAAACCCCATCTTCATTAAATTAATCATTTCATACAATCCAATAAATAAATAAAAAACCATTTCATACTATGCATCTCCTGAGACAAATGAAATGGCTCTTGTTAACAATTCGACTGGCTAATATACTTCCCCAATATAGATAAAAGTTTTAAACATTAAATCAAGAGTTGATAATTATAACTGTTCAACTCCTACAGTTACATGTATATATTACAGGAAAACACATAGTATTTAGGAGGAATGAGGGATCAATTCAGGAAAGGTGAGGAAAGCTAGGTATAAATCATTAAAATTTAGGATGCAAGTTGTAACAGAAGGCACGAGTGTTAGGTAAGCAGAAAAGGACATCACTCTGGATAGGAATGAGTGGTGCAGGAAAATGTATAAATGCCGTTGCCATGATATTATTTCTATTTTGGGTCCATGATGTAGCCAACCCTTAACTCTTGGTTGTATTACAGGCACACACTGAAAGCTCATCTGAACTAGTGATTTTGTCCTTGGTTTCATAGATGGAAAATTATGAAGTCACATAGCAGAATCAAAGTTTACATTTAGCTGCAAATGAAAACAACTAAAAGGGAATTAAAAAAGCTTTACAATGTCACTTTTTAATTTTTTTTTTCCAGTGGATGATTGATAAATACACACACCCAACCCTAGCAACTAACAGGATTTGAACCCTTTACCTTGCATAAATAATACACAAAATGGTACCCACCACCCTAGGCTACACAACTAATGGTTTCAACATGTTAAGTTTCAATGCTACAATAGCGCACTGCAACTGAAAAAATATTGAACTGCGTAGTACTGAGAAATTTTTTGCATTAAGTGATGCTCAGATGATAAGCCACTATAACGACATTCAAAAAATTCTAAGAGTTTCACAATACATTGGGGAAAAAGGGGTAAAATTAAAATAAAAAAAAAAAAATCTAGACGTATAATCTTAAATTTAACTCCAATAAAACCGAGGAAATCGCACCTTATCATCAACATCCGTAAAGTTGCGAACATAGCAGACATCATATTCCAAATGCCTAAGGTACCTGCCTAATTCCCAAACAAACCACACAAAGAGATATCCGAGTTAGCCTCAAAAACCAACTAAACCACCAAAACCAACGCAAAGCAAGTAAATTTTCTCATATTTTCCCAGGGAAAAAAAATCCCAGAAAATGTTCTCTCCCAGAACAAACACAAAGCGCAGATAATAAGAACGAGGAAGGACCTGTAGAGGACATCGAAAGAGACATAGACACGAGCATGGCCGATGTGGCTGAGATCGTATGCGGTCACACCACAGACATACATTCCCACCTTCCCCTTCACCTTAGGCTTGAAAACCTCCTTCTCTCTGCTCATCGTGTTGTACAGCCACAGCTCAGAACCGGGCTTCTCCGATCCCTCGCCGTCGATTCCTCCATCCCTTTGAACTATAATCGACGACTGAGAACGCCCCACCACAGACCCAAAGCACCAAACGCCGACCCCCTTCTTCCTGCTACCCTTTATGGACGCTGTACGTACAAAGCTGCGGGCTGTTGTAGAGATTGAAGACAACCTGAGGAGGGGGAATAAGGGCTTATGACATTTGAAAAGTGTACCCATTTTTCGTTGATTTGATTATAGTAATGTTTGAAGCCCTTAGCTCCTTATCAAGAAGGTAGGTGTTTGGGTGGCCATAAACCCTAACAGGGACCGAACCACTCGCGACCCGGACGTGTTGACTCACGAGTCGGGGAGGGGTTTAAATGGTGGATTTTTATTTTTATTTTCTCCAAACAGAAGTAGAGAAAAAAAAATCCGAAATAATATAGAAAAAAATAAAATCCTCAAACTAGTTGTATGGATCAATTCTTTCCGGAATAAGTTTTTAGGCGATCATACATTTGCCAATTGCAGACTGGATTTGTTACCATTTTAGTAAGGTAATTGGTAATTGCGCAATAAATTTTAAATTATTTTGGTTATGCAATTGCCAATTACGTAATTGATATAGGGTAAAAGTGTTTATACAATTGTCAATTATGTGACCAAAATAATAAAATAATGGTCATATTTATCCTAAACATAGAAAATTTCACGATTATTTTTAAGCATGTCTCGTTTTTCAAGGCGTGGCTACATAGTTACAAGGGGTGGTTTAGGTGCATTTCAAAGCAGTGGGTAGTTTAAGGCTTATGCTTAGGAGCCATGCGCAATCTAAGCTCAGTCCAATGATATCTTTTATGTCTAAGGGTTACGGTTTAAACCTGAATTATTCTATACTTAGAATGAATAGGATTTATATTTCCAAATCATTTAAAAATTTATATAAATATATACGATTTTGTAAGTTTTAAAATATACATTGAAAAGAAAAATGGTGCAAACTGGATCATAGATCCCCTCTCAACCCACACACTCTCACCTCCCCCCCAAAAAAACCCAAACAATACTCTTACACTATATCAGTCATGCAATTGGCAATAAAGTGATGAAAATGATTTAAAATTGGTCACTTAATTTGCAATTGCATGACTGAAAATGGGAACAAACCTAGTGGTGCAATTAACAAATGTAAAACCGCCTAAAAACTTATTTCGAGAAAAAATTAATCCGTAGGAAATTTTATTTTTTTCTATATTATTTTGGAGTTTTCTTTTCCCAAAAGTAGGAATATTTAAATGAAAAAGAAAACTACGAGTTCTCCAGTTTAAAGCATGAACATATTGCAACCATTTAAACTGGGTCATATAAACTCATATACATTCATTTTAATAACAGTTTTTATTAAAGAAATTAATCATTGGCTGCAGCAAGCAAGTATTTGAGACGGAAGTATCTAAATTTCTATGCTTCATTTTTTATTAAAAAAATCGACGGTTAACCGCATTGACAAACATTAGTGACTATCTACGGTGAGATGTACATTTAAAAATAAAAAAAATCAACTTCATTTGGTAATTTCCAATTAGATTACTTTCCCTAAAATTTCTTTTAAGAGGATGACAGGATACATTAATTAATAACAATTTGAATGGTGAAGTTGCTCATTGAGAGTTAATGAAGGGCTTTGTAAGGGTTAGATACATTGATTTTTCAAGTTTAATGCTTATGCTTGAAAATTAAAAACCAAGGATAAAAGAAATATACTGCAAATTGCAAAGGGTGAATTAACCAACCACACAAATCCAAAGGACAAAACAGATCCAAAACCAATTTGAGTTTTGCCAACTTCAGAAGAATACAAATGCAGATTTTCTATCACATAATTGGATTTGCACATAAATTCCAACAATCTCTTTTGGAAACCTGAAGTTCTTCAAAAAGCTGCAGAATGTTTTGGCTCCCAAACATGAGAATGAAGTGAACATCATCAAACGAGGATATCGTAAACAACTGCGGTATTTTCAATTGGTCCTCCCTGCTCCGGGCAACAAGCTTGCCAAAGAGGGAACCCCTTGACTCCTCATTTCTTCCTGTGCACGCCTCATTTCTTCGGGATCTGTCACCAATGCAAAGCACATACTCAGTTATACTGTGGAATCATACTGCCAAATTTCATCTGAAAGAAACATCATGAAATGCAACACAACCTAACCGATGCATTCAATTTATAATAAGAAGAAGAAAAGAAAAAGAAGTCGATAAATGTTGTTGTGTAGACCTACCGAGAAAAACAGGGGTTTAAATGGCTAGCGAGATAAGATAAAAGGGCCTATATGATGTATCCACTAATCTATTGTAGGTAATGCAAGAACTCCAAATATTAAAATCAAAACTATAAAGCTACTAATAAGAATAGGTGATTGAACCCCATTACACCCACAAGGGTTACTCAAGAGTGTATAGGTCACTGAGTTGATGTGGTACTACAGACTGCAGATTATCATAAATTGAAATAAATCTGAAATAGTCTACAGCAAGGGAAAACCTTTGAGCTAGGTCCAACAGGAACAAAAGTTTAAAACCAAACAGGAGAATACTTACCCATATTTTCCATTAGTTTGGGCATTAGGAACATAACGATCAGCATGAATCCCATCATCAGACCCATGGGGCTTTTCACAACAGACATAATTGAGAAGGGCTCTCTTATCTGAAACAAATCAAGATTACAATGTTAGCATTCATTAACAGTTCAACACTAAAGATTATCAAGAACAAGGTAATTACGAAACTAAATCAACCTCATAGTACTGTTCTTCTCTTAGGGGTTCTAAAACAAACTCTGTCAGGCCCCTCCTGTTTTCTGTTAGTGTTGCTTGAACCTTACCAGGGTTCCTGGCACTAACATCAACTCGAACCTGAAACATTAAACACAATCATGTCAAACCAAGTGGTCAGATCAGGAAATAGCAAACACCCCCCCCCCCCCCCCCCCCTTTTTTTTCTTTCGAGTAATGCTACTCATCCCAGAAAAAGCAATCCCACCCAAATCCCACCACTCACACATGTAGGGGTGGGCCTCACACGGCCTATACATCACATGTGTGGGGCCCACCCCTACATGTGAGTGGTGGGATTGGGGTGGGATTGCTTTTTCAAGATGAGTAGCATTACCCTTTCTTCCACCCCCTCCAAAAAAATTTGGAAAAAGTAAACCCACCGGGGAGAAGAAGTAACCAATTGCTGTAACTTCTATAAGGTGAGTCCCAGCTGGTACATTGTGGCTTAAGCATAAAGGTCGAGGAATCACACATTGGCTGCAGAATGATCAGCTAGCATATTTTTCCATGAATTAAACAAAAGTGGCTTTTGATATCAGTTGACAGTTTTTTTGGAACTCAAACATTAGAAAGAAAAAAAGGCAACCGTCCAGTAAAATGAAGAATAAGAGTACATTAAACATAGTTACAAGTATGAATTCCAGTAGCAAAAATAACCACGTAGAATAGTTTCCAATGTCAATTTTTCTTGGGTCCGTCACAAAGTTGTGCTACTATGTTTCATCATAAAAAATAGCAGTTGTCCCCTGAATATTTTATAATAAGTAGGCCTTCCCCAAGTTTGTGTGCTCTAGTGATGACGAAAATCTCACAATAACCAGAGGCTTTATTTGAAAAATAAATAATAACGAAAATCTTCAACCCAACACTCGAGAAATAAAGAAGATGGAAAATTACACGCTTCTAGACCTAGATCCGGAAACAGAAATGGAAGAAACAGCAGCTGATAGCATTTCCCAGTTCAAAAGTGATAAGTGATATCCGAACTTCAAACGATCAAGTATTCAATGCAGGAAAGCACGAAATTGAAGGATACAGTGAAAAATATCCATTGGACCTTAAAAACGTCACCCTTTGGCCGCCATTAAGTATAACTTTGGCATTTGATATTTTCGGAGACAGAATGAAACCTTTTGCCCCCATACCTACCAAATAGAACATTCGATAAACAGAAAGCATCTGAATGAGGACTCAAAAATTCAAATCCATTATAATGAAAGGCATGACATAAATTGCAAATCGTTGCAGCTAATTTGTGTACCTCAGAACAAAAGATAACTTAAAAGTTAATCAATGTAGTTGTGTATGTTTTGAAAGAGACAGGAGCTTCTAATTTGGAAAGCTTTTGCCAGATCAACAATCTGAAACAGAAATGTCCTCTCTCTCTCTCGCTCAGCTGATACATAGACATGCATGCATTACATACCAGATGAAGTATTCCACCCTAATCTTATTTCATGAAACTACATAGAAGCCAGTTACTTCTTCTCTATCAGCTGCTATCATGAAATACTTGTATTACAGAGTAAGCTACACATGACACAACCAAAGGTCTCTAAAGATCCTAAACCTATCACATACCAAATCATTCTTCGTAAATTAACTATCTCACATAACTCGAGCTTTACCAAAACGTACAACCATTTAAGCCTCACTAATCTATCATCCCTCTTATAAAAGAAATAAATAAAAAATCGAGACAAATATTATTAAAATTAAGTAGTTGAATTAAAGATAAACCATGCTGCATACAAATAACCGATTCAAATCAAAACTGATTGAATTTTAGGGTAAGAGATCAAACTGCATGATGGTCAGCAAAGAACTGAAAACAATACAGAAGAACCTAAAGACAAATTGATCATTCAAGTGCACAGATCAAACTGCATAACAGGTGGGAATAGTAGAAAGAGCATACTTTCGATCTTCACCCGGCCATTAATGGTGTAACCATCACCACTTCTGAACATATCAAAATTAGAAGTTAACCCACAGGAAAATCAAATTTAAGGGAGAAACTGAGAAAACTGGAAAATAACATTATTTGGCGTCCATAAATTCAAATTCTATATAATTTCAGAAAAATATAGTTCTCTAAATCTGCTAGTAATGAAAATATCAGAAAATTTGAATCTCTTCTGTTTTCCGGAGTTACTCTGCACTCAACCGAAGAATAATCAATAACCACTGAACCAAAAGACTTCTCATACAAGAATCAGAAGAACTAGAGTTCAGATACAGCCTATACATAAAAATTCACCACGAACACACACACACACGTAAATGAGAAGTAGAGAGCGTACGGAGATGACATTGCGAGAATCGAAGGAAAAAGAAAGCAGAAGCATAGAAATAAGGTGAGACAGATCGATCTGGATTTAACAATTGCCTCCATTAGAACGGATTAATTAATCCAGAAAGCTCAGGAAACAAGTTAGGGTTTCTTCAGTTCTAGATCAACGCAACGAACGACTCTGGTTTCGGGTTATTTGCAGGACCTTCCCTCGTGTTCCTTGTAATTGTACTTTAGGACCTTAATTATTGCAAATTAGACTTCACCCAGTTTAAATCATCTGAATTTTAAAAAATTATAAATTTGAACAATCTTAATCATTTATTTTTTCAATCTCAAATTTGTCTCTACATTTTTTTTCTGATAAATGATTAAAATTATATAATTACATAAATTTATGCTTTTATAAATTTAGAGGATCCACATCCGAGTTTTAAATTAGGAAATGAATCCTCTAAGTTTGTAAAACCTTGAATCACATAGTTCGACAATTATAGTCATGAATTGTTAAAAAAAGTAGGAAGAGAACTAGAAATGGAAAAAAAAAAAAAAAAACATAAATTCATAATTTTTTTTAAAATTGAGGTATCCTCCGCTTATTGTAGTACAACGTCCACTCTTCTTCGTCTTGGATTGGGTGGGTCGCCTTATAAAATTTAAAATACATATTATCTTCTTTTTTTGTCTTTTTTTTTTAATTTGGTGAGAACATGTTACCTTATTTTTTGTCAATGAGGATTTTAATGAATATTCAAATTAGAGCAAAATATCACAAACTGATAACAAAGGTATCAGTTTGCATCCGGGTGATATTGGCATTTAAATTAATTTATTTATGAGTAGCAGATTAATAAAATAAAAAAAAAAAGAGTTCTAAGAAAATTATAATTTTTTGTATCCAAACTATTTTTCTTTTAGAAAAATACCTTTATTAATTCTCTATGAAGAGCTGAAAGATAATTCAATTGCAAGAGGAATTCATATAAGCCAATTTTGTCATTTTAAATAAGTTAATTCACGTGAGAATAGGAAAAAATAAAAATGGGATGCCTAGTTGTACTAGGCTTGGGGTTAGCTGCTTATATGTGCATCTAATATAAAAAAAGTATATATTAAGAAAAAAAAAATCAGATAGAGATTATATAAATTTCCCCACATTTTTTTGACACTATAAATGTTGTTGTTATATTACGTTGTTGACTGAATCTAATCTATACCTAGCTCCCATCACCTCTTTAAAACCCTAATTACATTCAACTCTCTCTCTCTCTCTCTCTCTCTCTCTCTCTCTCTCTCTCTCTCTATATATATATATATATATATATATCATTCCCCAAAGACTAGCTTCAGGTTCAGGCGCCTAAGCCACACCGAGTGCAAAATCATGTGGAACGCGTCGAACCGCTGCGCCGGCCGGTTCAGCACAAAGTGCCTCCTCACGGCCCTCACCCCCTCCTTCAGCCTCCGGTACCTCTCGTTGGAAACCGCTGCGAGCACTTCCTTTAGCCTCGGGATATCAGCGACGTCGACTCTGAGGGAGAACGCCTCCCACCGGAGGACGTCGCTGAAGGGGAGGACGTAGTGGTCGGAGATGACGACAGGGACGCATTCGGCGTAGATGGCCTCGACGATCCTCGGGCTCGCGACCTCGTGCCCACTGGGGCAGAGACAGAACTTGGAGCGGAGCATGAAGGTGTAGTAGTCGGCGCCCGCAGGGAGGTACTCGAAGACGCGGAGGGAGTCGTCACGGCCCTTCCAATGACGGAGGAGGGAGGGGCGGATGGGGCCGTGGACGCCGCCGGCGAAGAATGCGAGGTAAGGGCGGTCGTTGTCGTGGTCGTTGGTGGAAGGAGGAGGAGGAAGGAGTTTTGGGGGTATGGTGCCGTCGTAGAGGTATATCTCCGGGAGGCTCACGTCCTTCTGGGGGTTGAAGCCCTCAGAGGAGTTGGCGTTGCAGAGGACGCGGATGGAGGTGGCGAAGAGGTGGGGGTTCCCTTTTGATGCGTGAGGCCCCTGTAATTTTTCATGTTTTGGAATGAAATTAGTAGAGTTGACTGATCAAAATGATATTAATGTCAATAAAAAAAATGAGCTGTACTATTTGATGATTGCTCCTTTACTGTCAAAAAGGATGTAACGTGCATCTATAGGAAGACTATAAAAATATGCCATATCAAAAAAAAATCAAATCTATATACCAGCTTTTTCAAAAATAACTAGATGGCCGTTAATTGCGTGTCAACCACTTTAAAGTCATCAGGAAAAACAAACATTAATAATTATAGAATATCTTATAAAAGTTAAACACTTTAAAATAGATTAAACAATTTAATTATATGCTTTAACCATTTTCTATGTAATTAATCTTTTCAACCTTTTGAGTACAGTGCCCGGTATTAAATTATGAAATCTTTTTTATAATGCACCATCAGAAGCGCAATTCTCATTCTCTCGACTCAAAACTATCTCTATTGCACATTGCCGTACTATTTTAAAATACTTAAAAAAATCATAAAGAACAAAAGACATGCATCGGCCTGTTGAGAAGGCATTATTTTGCAGCTAACATGAAATACCGGGTTCTAAAGGCGCCTAATACGGAGAGAGCAAAATGATAAGGGGGAGAAAAGATACTGACCCAGTCATGGCAAGCGAGCATGAAGTGGTCAGCTCCAAGGGTTCGATTCCAGAAGGGGTGCTTGGTGGAGACAACCCTAACGTAGTCGCCCACGAACCGTTTAAGAGGAGTGACGTTGAAAGACTCGGGACTGTAGAGGTAGGTGACCATGCGGGTGACGCTGAAGGGCATGTAGTACACGTGCGCCTGACTCGGGTCCCACGTGCGGAACCTCCTCCCTCCCTCCCCATGCTCTATCTCCTGTATGAACCTCCCTTCCGTCGTGTACAAGTCCTTGCACGGCCCGTCGTGCACTATCGGCGGCTCCCCTTCCTCGTACACGTACACCTTGAATCTCCTTTCCATCTCCAGGTAGCTCCTGAGTACCCATTTTTGTCGGAAGTCGATGCATTAATGGACAATGTAACAAACAATAACAGTTTAAAGAAAGAATTATCTGTAGCTATTGATTGAAATAATTCACTTGTATTGAGTAGAAAAACAGATAATGACAATCCTAATAATTAGTTATGTTAAATATTGATTTAAATTTTAGCTTATATGCCATTTTAAAAAGTATGTTAGCGCCACCACCGTTGGGATAATCATCATCTTCAATATTTGATATATCTACTCATACATGATAAAATCTGGTAATTGAGTTGGGTGCATGAATATTTACTATACGAAGATAAGCACACCAATAAATTGGACAATTATTTCCAGATATTTATATTTCCATTGGGAATGTCCAGTAAATTAAAGTTTAATATCAAGAGCAACAATATTAGGGAATGATCTCCTAGTCATAAAAAAGAAAAGTAGAATAAAATGACAAGAACTAGTCAAAAAGTAGAGGAATATAAGGAAGCCTTTGCAACATTAACTGATGTTGACCTTGAAAATGGTAGTCCAGGAACGCCTCGATCACGATATAGACCAAAACTGCAGTGATCCTTGGGTTTCATTTACAAAAATAATAGTCAAACCGCGAGCTACTAACGTGGAACTCTGTAGGCTTGAAATTAGTTGCCTAGACTCACTGGAATTCATTGTACGATCAGCCATGTGCTCGTTGATCACTCATTCCAAGTACGTGCCCATCTAATACATTTTGTGCGTCAATTGCGTGACGGTCATCGATTTTAACTACAATCTAAATTTTTTTTGAAAAGCTTTACCAATTAATTTACTTAATATTTCAAATCATATTTTAAACTCATCTCTATACGTCGAGTTTGAGTCTTTAAATTGTTTACTTACAAGAAAAAAGGCGTCACATAATTTGGACCACAAGCCAATCAAAAATTTATTTGGTTCCTTTTTTTTTCAAGGGGGCCGTAGGGTCAAATTTCAAATACTCCAGTAAAAATTGCCGAAATAATGTGGTGTTACAGAAAACTCATTGGCTTGCTTTTACCGTTGAGTTTCTCTACGCAACCTATCTGGGATTCAGAGGAGAGGACATATGCGTAATTTCAGGGTGCGTTGGGGTGGGGGGAGTCCCAGTTTCAATGCAATGGAGCTGCATTTATCAGGAGTCCACTCGTCGCCACAACTCATCATAAGCGAAGCGAATGAGTGCTCTGTGCGCACTTAGAACTCTTAGCGTCAACTACAAGAACTCTCTTTCCCTTAATCCCCCACACACTAGAACAGAAAGGAAAAAAGAAGAAGAAGATGGTCTGTAGTACTAGTTGTTCCTTGGAAGCAAAGTACCTTTAAAGAGATAAATAATCGCGGGTAGGGGATGGGTAATTAGTTTTAGGTCTTTATGTGTACGCGCGTACTGTAGGTGCTTGTTCCGAATGTTTAATCACTTCATAATAATTCTTTCATTCAATATTTTGAGGCAAAACGCCAACAGGTAACAAGCGTAAAGGGAAAAGGTCTCTAAACCTCCTCTCAAGAATGGCATTAATTAAAGTAAACGAAATATAATATAATTGAGGCCTATGGTTAATAGGCTTACCGATAAAATGAGCGGGGGTTGCGATATATGACGCCGGATAGCATGTCGTCGCCGGCGGAAGATGAATGTTTCCGAGATGGTGCGGACACTCTGAGAATCGAAGCTCGCGCGCGAGCTAGGCCTTGTTCGAGCGCTTGAGATTGGCTCCTGAATTTCAAGACTGTCCTCTGTAATGACATTTAAAGCTCATACAATTAGTGAGAAAATTCAACCGATTTCCGTTAACTAACGCGAGGCGATTCGGATTCAGCATTGATGATTTCCGTTCAGTTTCAGCAATTTCATTCAGGTGGAAACAGAAAGCAGGAATCTCACCAAGATCAGTAGAAACAGGGCACGTGAATTATCTGATATCAATCGTGATTTCCGGACTGTGATTTCGGTTTAATTTCGAATCCAGATTGGAGTTTGAGTGCGAGAGAGAGAGAGAGAGAAATGAACTTACAGAATCCGTCCGTTTGCTTCGTTTCTTGACGACGAGAGGATCGGATTTACGGGAAAAGAAATCTCCGGATTCGGCATAGCTTCTCATCAGGTTAATCTCCGTCCTCGCGACTGACGACGGCGAATCCTGCATCTTCGAATCCGATAGCCTCATGGATCCACCGGAATCACTAAAGGCCACGATCACCGTCACCATCAACCCGACGATCAGAGAACACAGTGCGGATACAGTGATTCCGTAACAAACCTCCATTGTTGAATCTCCGGTTCAAAACAAATCTCTCTCTCTCTCTCTGTTTCTTCCTCTTTTTCTTTCTTTCTTTCTAAAGAGAGAGAGAGAGAGAAGTTTCGAAAACAATATGGAAAAAGGCGGGGAGATGCCTATCTTTCTCTCAAGCTCTGGAATTTCGCCGAATGAATGAATTTCTTATAAGGGATATATGATGTCACGCACGAAATCACGGATTTAGCCCCCGCACTAACGGCTTTCCTCTACTCAAAACTAACTGATAGATAGATATGGGTTTTTATGTTGATAAGTGGATTTTACTTTTAAACGGGAATTTCAATTTCGATTTCAATTTCCATTTTAAAATTTCAAATAGACTGCCATATCTTTAGAATTTAAGGAATCTGCAACTGTAAGAAGCGTAGCTTCCATTCCACTCCGAAAGCCCGCAAGAATGATGGATATGATTTGAAATTAAATTTACTTAATAAGTTCTCTATTAAGAAAGTTCAAAAAATATGAATTTATTTGATTTAAGAATCGATATACAAAGATTTATTCGATTCATGTGAATTTGGTTTGATTTACTTTTTAAAATTATGTTAGCTAAAAATTACTCATATATTCTCTTTAATCTTTCCTCTCTTTCCTTTATCCCCTCTCCTTTTATTTATTTCATATCCCTGTAATATCTCTCTTTCCTCTCCCCTCCCCATTAAAAGTTTTTCTTTACTATTAATCTCACATATAATACTCATATTTATTATTTATCATATTAATACTATTTTTTTCTAGATGATTTCATGATTTTATTTTCGTAAAAAAAATTTATTAATGATTAAATAATTTTATTTAATAGATGAAACTATTATACATGTTTAAAGTATAGAGAGCAGTATTGTCAACTTAAAGAATTTTTACAATTTGTATAAATTTTCAAAAACAATAGAATTAAAATAATTTAATTTGATTTTGGTTAATTTTCCAAACACCAAATGAAATCGACTAAAATAAAATCAATTCAATTTATTTACAATTTCATTCCAAACAGAGCATTACGAAATTTTTATTTTTTCAGTTTTTGTTTTTGTTTTGGTTTTTAAACAGAGGAATTATGTTTAATAAATTTCCAAAAAGAGTCTCAAGCTTTAGTTTACAACTTAGGGAGAGGCTAATTTAGGTTCTCGTACTGAATTTTAAAAATGGTAGACTCCCTATACTTTAAAAAAAAAATTATTACATGTCTTGCACTTACGAAAATAGGCTAATAAGTCCCTCCATCTTATTCCACCCAAATCAATAAATAAAATTAATTTAAAAATAAAATTAAATATGAAATTAAAAGAAAAAGAAAAAAAATAAAATCGTCATAATTAAAAATGGCTATTATTTTTTAATCGAAATATGAAGCCTGAGGTCAAAAGCGAAGGGGTGATCTCCATTAGATATAACACAAGAGGTTTTAAGGAATAAGTTATTATATTTTAATTATAAAAAATAATTTTATTCAAATTGATAACGAAAAATAATTAAAAAATAAAATAAAATTTGAAATTAAAAGAAAAAGAGTTAAATTATCATAATTAAAAACAGCTATTATTTTTTAATTGAAATACAAATCCGGAAGGTCAAAAGTGAATAGAGGATCTCCATTAGATGTAACACGAGAGGTTTTCAGGAATAAGTTATTGTATTTTAATTATAAAATACAATAATTTATTTTTTTCTTTTTTTTTTCTCATTAAATTTTTACTTTCTACTTTTCATTTTAAGGATTTCCTTTATCTATTTAGATGAAATTGAGTGGTAGGACTCTGTCGCGTTGTTTCTACAAGTACAAGGAGCATGGCGAAAATATATATATATATATATAGAAGATCTCTTTATTAATCATCCAAATTATAGGATGGTGTTTTAAATATTTTTTCATTTAAAAACTGTTTTAGGAATTACAAATAAGGAGGCTATAATTAATGAACCCATGAGTGAGAGTTAAAGGCAGTGGACAATTTTAACCTCTTTCCATAAGTGTTTTGTAATTACGGGAGATGCGAGGCATCATTGCAATAGTTAGTGTTCGATTCCTATTACTTTTTATCAAAGTAAAAAGGAGAGCCTCGTCCATTTAGATAACATCTAATTTATTTTAAAATGTTTTGACGGTTTTATGACATATTTAAAAATATTTTATTTCGACCATGCTATGAAGTATCGTCAATGTCATGATTGTTCATCCAAGACTTTAAAAATCGTCAAAGTTTATCCACACAATGCATTAAAAAACCACAAATCTGGGAAGCATTAGATCCCTAATATCGTGTTTAACCGCGTGGAGGGAATGACCAGACTAATTATTTAGTATTTTTTTGATCCCATCAAGTGTTTGGCTCAAGGCATGAGCGGGGAAATTCGATATCTAGTTGAGTCTTACAACTTGATTATCATATCTTATGCATGAATTATGATAAATGAATTCAAGGTCGAGAAAGATATGCCAAACCTATGTTGAGAAAGAAAAAAGGAAAAAGAGGTGAGAGGAAAAAAATCGTGTTGCCCCTAAATCAGAATTCATCCCTGTTTTATCCTTTCCGCTAGTCATTGTCAAAATTTGTTCCTTCTTAACTCTCATTCATTTTCAAATGAAAGGATTCAACCTTTTCCTATTTTCCTCCTCTTTTTCTTCCTTTCTTTGCATATTTGTCACTTTTGTTCGGTTTTTTCTTCCTAAAAAAAAAAAATTAAAGATTCATTTGTCTAGTTTGCTCATTAATTTTTCTATTTTTGTGATAAATATGATCAACCGTAACGCTAGCAAATAAACAGATTTTCTTGAAAATGGACAAATTTACTTATTCAAAATTAATAAGATTTTCAGTTTTTCTTTTTTTAATTTTTAATATGAATTTGAATCTATTTGATCTGTGCGGAATATTGCAAATGTAAACATATCTTTTTCTTTTTTTCCATGAAATTGTTTCCTATAAATATTCTTTAAGCATTTTTTAATAAAAAAATTTATTACTTATTTTCAGATCATTGGAAATTTTAAAATAGTTAGTTTTTTCCGGATCATTGGAAAGATATATCTAATATTTTCAATTTTGTTAATTTGTTAAAAAAATTTGAACTTATTGCCAGCAATTGTAGAAAAAGCATTATACAGTCTTATATGGTTGTAAATCAAACACTAAATAGGAATCCTATTACTTACCCTATAGCGCATCAAACACCGGTTATGGTACGATTTATATCAAATTGATAGTTATCTCATCTATATCAGGTTGGATTTCTAATCCTTGCCTATTTTGTCCACACGGACTAAAGAGGAATAAATAAATAGAAAAATAAAACAAGATCGTCACAAAAGAGAAGGAGATTACCCATATTATTTTATAGCTTATTCAGTTTTAAGTCGAGTCTCAAAAGGTGGTCATATGATCCACTAGATGAAATTTTGTGATCATTGGGAATTTCAAGATTAATTGGCATCAGTATTATTGAAGAAGGATGATGAGTTGGTATTAATTGTTCTTCATATAATTAGATATTCCTTTTCTTATGTTCTAACCCCATTGTCCCTGTAAATGATGAAACTTCTAATTAATCTAGGTTACCCACATTTTTAGTAAAGCATAGATTCTTGGAACACTAGACTCGTTACACGTTTTGGAAAAAAAACGTATAAAAATAAGTGTATTTTCACCATTATAAAGCCATAATTTGATTTCAGTGGACTTCTCTTTTGCAACAAAATGGCTCTCGATGAAGAAAAATGCCTACAAAAATCTAGAAGGTTGAGGAGGGAAATTGAGATAAAATTTATTGATTCTATTTTAAAATCAAAATTTACATCCGGGCTTTATTTAAAAATTAAATTCTTTTACTTTTCTTATCCCTCCACGTCACTTCACCAAAATCAACACTTCCATGTTTATTTCCTTTTAATCTTCTTTTTCATTTTCTGAAAACACCTTCTATTAAAATATTCGGTCTTTAATTTACCAAAAACAAAATAAATTTCTGCCTTTATGGTATGAGGCACATGCACGAGAAAAATAGAATTGACAATAAACATAACAACTAGCCCGTTGGTTTTAGTTAATAAGAGACATAGCAAAATCATGAAAAGAAGCACCAAAGGCTCGAGATGAAAAAAATTTCCTCATATTATTTGTTCATGTATATATATCGAGCTTCAACATGGGGATTTTTTTTTTCTTTTTTTCTTTTTTGTTGCAAATCATGTTAAGTTTGGTGCAAGACATTTATCTTCTCATTTTTTTATGTCAAAATTGACCATTATCTTTGATTATTTTTCCTTAAAATTTCATTCAACTAATTTTGAATCACAATAATTCAGATTCGATCGATTGAATCTTATAAGAAAGTCTCAAAATTTTATGTCTAAGTTTAAAAATATCAACAGCACGATCCATTAAAATTAAAAAGAGGGATTATTTCGACCCTCACTAATTTTGACCATTAATTATTTAATCTAAGTTGCAGTAGCATGTTAGTAAATTCTTGGCGTCCAACAAGAGGAAGAATTTGAATCTTTGTGCCTATTTACTAATTAAAAAAAGTGAATTAAATTTTGAGGGAGAGGGAGAGAGGGTACAATTGAGTGGGCCACGTTAAAACTTCTGCAGGAAATGCAACTTCTTCGGCTGAGAGTGTTCACGGGAAGCCCAAACCACTATTCCGGGCCATAACGGGACCATGGATCGGCCCGGCCCATTCATATACACACTGGCCCAAATAAATTGATGAACAGAGGGACTCATCGAAACAGAGGTTCAAGGCAACCTCTGTGAGCCCTTTATGGGACTCGCGTCGTCCCCATCTTCACTCGCCGCAACTAGCACCGGCGGTTCTCTCTCCCTCTCTCCTCTCTTCGATTCCGACTCAGCGAATCGCTGTAAGGTCGTCTCTCAATACACCTATATCATGAATTTCCGCTTTGAAAGTACATCAGTTTTGTTTTCTAGGGTTTGCGTATTTTACCCTCAAAATGTTTGCAACACACAGCACGAGCAAAAGGTGATTGGAATTTAGGCCTTTTTTTGGTTTTCGTGCTTTTAGTAATATTGATGTCTGAGAAGGTGAATTAAGTAATGTTGAGTTCAACTAATGGCGATAAAGCTTCTGTATTCTTGTCATTTTGCATGTTTTCGGAGCTTCTATTTATTATTATTTATTATTATTATTATCTTTTTGCATTTAGAGACCACGTAGTTTACCACAATTAGAAGGCATTTTCAGATGCTTAGTTCAGCCACAGCTCGTTTCCTGTACAAACTTCTTACACATGACAACGGTTTTACGGGTCCTTGTGGGCTTTCCAGTGTTTGTGAAATTGCAAAATTTTATCAATAAGATCAACCATAAATAATATGAAGAGCCATAAAATTACTTCAAATATAATCCATGGACATTCGATGTCGAAGAATCTGACTGGGAACGGCAATGTTTGCATTATATGCCATTGTCACCGTCATCTTTAGAACCTTTTTATGTTCCCACGCATTACTATGCTATGCCAAATTGGAAATGACCTCACAGATGAACAGGAGAGGAAACTGCCCTTCTCCCCTTGTATATCAAATAAAGTCTTCTAGTTTCATTTTGTTTATTTCCATATTTCAAATGAAGGAAAAGGTAATACTGGAAATTGAATCCCCAAAATAATCTAAAGTGAAAAAAAGAAAAAAAACACCCATAGATTTGATCTGCTGAACCTTTTGTGTTTTAGACTCGGTGGCATCTTTCAATCCTTTAATCATGAAACTTCAGGTCTGGATCATTATTAAAGCATTTTTCAATCCAATAACTTTCAGGTCCGGATCTTTATTAATTATTTGATAAAAGATATGCTCAAAATCATTTTCAAACATCATCTCTCGGAAGCGTATAAGGATTGGCACATTTTAATTTATAAAGGTATACTTGTGTTAGTCTTATGTCATTAGATATTTATCCCTTTGTTCGTCCTCACATTAGCTTTTAATTGAATATTGCTCTTTACAAACGAAGCAATATGTTTAATATGTATCCATTGTCAATTTCCTTTTATCTCATCACCTTTTGGTGCTACTTCTTAGCTCTTGTAAGTCCCTTCAAATGTTCACTGTAAATTGATTACCAGCCAGACTTGCATCCCCCATATATGTTACTTCCTCTCATCTTCGTGTTTCCCACTTTCTGAGTTGGCTGTCACTATCAGGATGGGAAGAAAACAAAAGAGAGTGCCTAAGAATATGTGGGGGGCATTGGATCTATGTTGGATGTATCGAGATGGGTTCTTTTTATCAAGTGTCTATCACTGACGAGTTCAAAGTGCACTCTAGTTTTCCAATCCATCCAGGTATGTAGCAGAAAAGTTCTACTACTTTGCGAAATTGTTGTGTTTTCCTGCCTCATATTCATGAATAGAGTAAACTTAAAGGCATTATTAGATGTTGCAGCAAGGAATATGTCTTTCGCTTCTGAAATTGATTAGTTCTATTTCTATTTTCCATTCTCTCTCTCTCTCCTTCTCTCCCTCCCTCCCTACCTCCATTGTGGTAAAGAGATTAATTTTCTGTATTTCAATCATCTAGAGTAATCCGTAGTAATACCGGATCTGTGGTAATATTGGGTAGGAAATCGGTGTTCTTCTTCAGCACCGTAAGTTTGTGCATTTATTCGTGCAGTTGTCATTTATTTATTTGGTAGGATTGTCTTACCTTTGGAATTGCAGCCCTCAACCAAGCATCTACTACAAGCTAATTAAGCGAATACTTTCTCATCAGTTCCTCCATTGGACAGAGAAGCAATTTGCATAACTGCATTTGGTATTTATTACTATGTTGATGCATTTGTCATTAACTGGCTGGGCTCATTTTGTGTTTCAGATGGAGGAAGTTTGTCTCAACAGTGAGCCGGTGTTTGATGAAGGTGATGAATATGATGTTGAGGGAGATGGGGTCATGGTGGAACATAATATGGGACCTGGTGAATCTCACGCAAAAAAGGAAAGGCTATCGCCCACAATTGGTTTGGAGTTTGATTCTTTCGACAAAGCTTATGATTTCTACAATATTTATGCGAAGGAGGAGGGTTTTGGCATCAGAGTAAGTAATTCGTGGTTTAGATCAAAAAGAAAAGAGCGGTATAGAGCAAAACTTAGCTGCAGCAGTGCTGGGTTCAAGAAAAAGAGTGAAGCTAACCATCCAAGGCCAGAAACAAGAACCGGTTGCCCTGCAATGATAGTTATCAGGCTTGTGGACTCAAAGTTGTGGAGAATAGTTGAAGTTGAACTCGAACACAACCACCCCTTAAGTCCACAAGTTAAAAGGTTCTTCAAATCGCATAAAAAAATGGTCCTCGCAGCCAAGAAGGCACAGCGGCCTCAACGGCCAGTTATGGAAGTGCGTACAATTAAATTGTATCGAACCGCTGTTATGGATGTGGATGAAAGAGAGAGTGTAAGCCTCGTTGATCACTCAAAGCACTTGGAACTCAAAGAGGGAGATGCATATGCGATCTATAACTTTTTTTGTCGAATGAAGTTAACGAATCCAAACTTCTTTTACTTGATGGATCTTGATGATGATGGGCGGCTGAAAAACGTGTTTTGGGCTGATGCCAGATCTAGGGCTGCGTATAGTTACTTCTGCGACGCAGTTGCGGTTGACACAGCAAGCTTGGGTAACAAGTATGAGATCCCTTTAATTTCATTTGTTGGAGTGAACCACCATGGACAATCTATATTGCTGGGTTGTGGCTTCATTGCACACGAGTCAGTAGAACATTTGACTTGGATTTTTAGGGCATGGACTACGTGTATGTCAGGGCGTCTTCCACAGGTCATTGTTACTGATCAGTCCAAGCCCTTGAGAATTGCAGTGTCTGAGGTGTTCCCATGCACTCGCCATTGTTATTCTATGTGGTATATCATGCAAAGGGTTCCAGAGAGGTTGGGGGGACTGAGAGGATATGAAGAAATCAAAAAGGAACTGAATAGAGCGGTTTACAATTCACTGAAGTTAGTGGAGTTCGAAACTGCTTGGGAAAACATGATCAAAGGGCATGGGCTGGGAGACAATAGATGGCTTCAATCATTGTATGAAGATCGGCAACTCTGGGTTCCAGTTTACCTGAAAGACACATTTTTTGCAGGAATGATTCCTATCCAGGAAAATGAGGGTTTGGACATGTTCTTCTTCGGTGGTTATGTGCATAAACACACTTCTTTTAAAGAATTTGTTGATAAGTATGATCTAGCTCTGCATAGGAATCACCTGAAAGAAGCCATAGCAGATATGGAGTCGAGAGACTCGCACTTTGAATTGAGAACAAGGTGTAACTTTGAGGCGCAACTGTCCAAGGTTTACACCAAAGAAATTTTCCGGATGTTCCAAGCTGAGGTTGAAAATATGCAATCTTGCTTCAACACGACGCAAGTGAATGTCAGTGGACCGATTGTAACGTACAAAGTTAAAGAACAAGTTCAAGTGGAGGGGAGTGCAAAGGCGGTTAGGGCTTATGAGGTTTTGTTCGAGACAAAACGAGTGGATATCCGTTGCATTTGCAGTTTGTTCAACTACAAAGGGTATTTATGCAGGCATGCGTTGAACGTTCTTAATTATAACGGTTTGGAAGAAATCCCATCTCAATACATTTTGTCACGCTGGTGTAAGAATTTTAAGCGTACGAATGCTCCTTCAGATGACGGTTCGGATGACCTTCATGCGAATGATCTTGTCCGTCGGTACAATCATCTTTGCAGATGTGCGATTCGGGTTGTGGAGGAAGGGTCGCAATCTCAGGAACATTACAAGGTGGCATTGCAAGAGTTGGAGGAGGCGTTGAATAAGATTGTTCTTGTAGATAACTTATTGTAGCATAGAACATTTTAAGGTTTACGATCCATGAAATAGAAGGGGTAAAAATAAAAAATAAAAATAGAAAAAACCTCTGCCATCATGGCAATATGGGCTTCCTTGCGGGAGGGTCCGTGTTCTCACTCGCAAGTACACAACACAATCATCATCTAGTTAATTTCAAGCTCCTTATTCAAGTTATTGAAATGATATTGCAACGTGGCTTTTTTCCATGAAAAATTCCCGCTCATATAAATAATAATAAAAAAAGTCCAAACTATGCTAGGAAAAGTTCTTCCGACCATAAAGGAAATCGGTGACGGGTTAGGCTTTTTTCTTTTTGCTCTTCTAATAAAGCCACAGATGGAGATTCTACTTGCTTACTTGGCTTTTAAAGCTTCCCTTCGTAAATTGGCTTAGTTTGGTGACTTGTTTCTTGCTTGGATGAATTGTTACACTTTCCTAACTTTCTTCCTCCTTAAAGAGATGCCTAAAAAAGTTGTTTGCACACTTCCTTGTTGTTTTGATTGAACTTAGATTTAGTTTGTATTCAGTATATTGGAAATGAACTATGGTTTATACCAATATTTATATTAAAAGAGTGACTTCTCAACGCTACTAGAGAATTGACTATGAAGATGAAATATTTGTAGCAACTCTTACTTAAATCAATTCCATAATTCACAGATCCAAATGTGCTTGAAAATCTGAAGTTACTTCTCTTCAAAGAGAGAAAAAGAGTTAAAAGTCGCATGACGGAAAAAGATAATTAAAGCTGTATGCATAGAAAAATAGATAATTTACAAAAGCTATGGGTTCAAGCAACGAACAATCAAAACCGACTAAAAATCTCCGACTAGGAACCCATACTCGTGCATCACAAGCACGGCGTGTCCCTTGAAAGTACACCAGGAATTTCACCTTAACCTCGAAGAGATTAAAAGTTATAAATACATAACCGAATTACAGAAGTCGACGATTCTCAATTCCGACAGGAAGGCAGCGTCACCCCATGGCAAAGGAATGCCAGAACAACATAAACTGTCGCCAGGAGGAGAATAATCGGTGCAGTCCTGCAAGATATAAGTCGCTTCATCAGTCATAAGATGGTTGCATTTTGGACAGGGAGAAGTTGATTTGTAATATAAGTTACTGCTTAAGATGTTATTAACACAGAAGTTGCGGGGCTGGTTCATGAAGGTCACAAGTTTTTCGTGCCTAACTAAGAACCCAGAATCTGTACAACTTTGTAAACAGTTTGGGGATCTCTTCTTGCACTGTAAAAAAAAAAATAAAAATGGACGATATGGAATGGCAATCTCTTAATAAACAAAAAGCAGTTGATTTGTAGTGTGAGTTACGGGTTAAGATGTCATTAACATGACACCTACATTGTGGTGCTGTTAAAGGGTGATTAGCCATATCAGCAATACATTATGGAAATCACTACCCTGGGAAAAACATTTACTGCTTGTTTAAGCTTTCAATACATTGGCAGAAAGGATCATCAAACAAACCCTTAATCACATGATGTAGAGGAGAAAAATATTGGAAGCTTCGTGAGGATTAACTTGAGGACAAATCGCTGGGCGTCATTTTTGAAATGTTCTTTGAAAGGTAAAATCGACCTTGAACTTTAAATCCACACTAAAAACTACAGATGCAGAAAAAATAAGTATTCTTCTGTCCAATCCTGCATTCATGCAAGTGCTCATCCACAAAGATTGGTTTTAGTCAGAGAACATACGTGAGTTTGACATTTCTCCACCAAACACTACTTCTGAAACCGCGAGCTTGCTTTCTGAACCGAAACGTATTTCCTTGCATATTGGTAGTTTTATCTACAAGCAACTCCAAGCGGTCGCCTCGTTCTAGAACTTTATCAATATTCTCAATCATGACAATTCGGACCTATAAAAAGCCACACAATTAGCACTCTCACTCGATCACATATTAGATATTGAGGCTTACCAAAATTATTAGACCCAAGAAAAATGCCAGTCGGCCCATCCAAGCCTATAACTACATGAAAGCTGAAAAAAAGTAAGGCACAATTTTTGACCTCTGGCAAATAATATTTGCTTTTTCAGAAAAGCATGATTATTTACCTTCTATCTTTTATATATATATATATATCTTACTATTAGAAAGTGCTAGCGTAGAAAGCAATTTTTCTCCATCAATCAAACCCTAAAATCTTAAAATGTCTAAAATGTCCTTATTTTCTTTAATTATTCCAGCATCTCCTCAAAACCAACCGGAGAAAATTGTAAATCAAATATTTCGCAATTATAAAAGTTATCTCATTCTTCTCTCCACTCCTACTTTTATCTATTTTAATACATACCCGTTCTTCTTCTTTTTTTAAGTTTTTTATTTAATCTTCTATATTTAAATAAATTTATATAAAGATTATATTAATAAAAAGGTGGTTGAGCACGACTAGTGTATATAAAGGGGTTTAATGGATGTTATTCTTCCTAACACAAATTCCAATACATGACCATACTAAGGAAATTAAAAGTGAATCGAAGATTAACGTGAACTGGAAAACCTGGCTGTTCTGGCATAAAATGGTCAAAATAACACTTCACTTTGAATTAAAAAAGATGAATTTCTCTTTACCTGACTCATTTCACCTTTTAAACGGTTTATCCTATCTGCATTTGGATCATTGGAGTAATATTCCATTTGCTGGCTCAAAACCCTGGAAAATTCATCATTCATGGCGTATGCTTGTGCATTGTGAACTGCGCTACCATAAGTTCTGGCAAATCTTTGATGAATGTCTTCAAGAAACGCAAAGGGAATACTTCCTGCACAAAATATCCATGAAATGTAATAAGAATCTGCAACAACCTATGATCTGAAGTCTTTAATTTTTAGTAAAACCCTTAACTCATCAATAGAATGGATGCACAGCCACGGGCTTATTCCAACTATAGAGAATAGATTGCAAAATTTTGTAATTATTTCCACCAGGAATCAGACTTATGCTGACCACAGCCCACCGGTGACCCTACGGTGTCAATAGAATGAAGTTACAGATGAGGCTATCTGAGTAATGCATCTTTAAAGGAATTTTCTCGTCCATATCTATAATCATGTTGAACTCCAAAATTTAGATTGCAATTACATAACACAATGTATAGGCCGGTTATAGAGCCTAAAACCCATGAAAGTGGATTGTGAAACCCTGATATGTTACTAAGACAAGAGGAAAAGAGACAAAAGGAGGAGAGGGTAGCTTTTCATTTTGGGTTTTCTGCAGGCGATTTGCTGAAAGAAACTCAGATGCTAAGGGGCGAATTGGGTTAACCATTAGAACCAGCTAAAGATGAACCGCTGGTAATGCTCAAATTTGAGACTGCTTACCCGTGGACGAGCTCAAACAACGTCTCTGGTCTTCAATGAGAATTCGAAGATTATAGCGTAATTCATATAATTTGAGAGTTGACTTTGCTAATTAAACCACGCCAAACTAATGATAGACGTTGCTTCGTCAAATAGTCCAAAACTAACTGCTTATAAAACACCAGAAAACAATACCATTTGAACTTTCAGAGACCTAAGAACACACTTCAAACACTGATAAAACACTTCAAATCAAAAATAAAAATCACAATTCTTACTTCCGGCGGTGTCGTCAGCCATACAGAGAACGGTGAGGCCGTCGGTGCGCTTCACGTGAAAGATGTACCGGTCCTGAGAGTAGGAGACGTTGCTATCGTCGGTTCCCGGAATCTTCTCCAGGATCCGCCGCGCTATCGCGCTCGCATTCGTTGGCGCCGCCGTGAACTCCGCCAGCACCACCGATCCCCTCGCCACAATCGCATACAGAATCGCCATCTCTCTCTCTCTCTCAAGACGAAGATCACCGATCTGAGATTCTCCTTCACTGTATCAGGTTTCTCTCTCTCTCGTAAAATTGGGAAATTTCGTGTCTGCGGGTACGATCATGAAGATTGGAATTGGGAGGGAATGAGAATTAAAAATTGAATTTGGGGATTGAGATTTTGGCGGAATTGAATAAATAAATAATGGAAAGTGTGGTGGTGGGCGGCCACGGCTTCACGTACAGTTGCGATCAGGGAAAGCGCGTTATTAGTTTCCGACTAATCAGTTAATTAATTAATATTTAAGGATACACAGTGTTTAATTAATTGCGAGGACCGAATGGGCTTGGGCTTAGGCTTCGAAAAACCCAATTCGATAAAATGTATATTGGGCTCCAAAACGCCACTTTTTTTATTTTTTATTTTTTTAATTAAATCAAAGATAAATATTATTTACAGAAATACTGAGGATAGTTAAAATATGATATTCCCATCTGGGCCCCCATTCAGGACGTGAGGCCCATAACATTGGCCCACTATCTCTCGTGCCCATGGCTACGGTGAAAAGAACAATTCCTAGCGGACAAACGAACAATCATCTCCTCGTGCGTGCAACTTATGTGTGGACTCATGTGTTTTTTGAATTAAAAAAATAAAGAAAAAAAAAAAACAAAGAAAACAAAACAAAATTATGTGAATTAAACTTGGGTGTGGCACTCACACTCAGCTTACTCGTTGTGAGTGCTTGAGCTAAATACGCCACTTCCAAGCTCCCAATGCAATTAGAGATGGGGGTAATTAGTAAACTTCTTGTTAATGTATTAGGCAGGGAAAAGTGTGGGATTAATAATACCGTCTAAGGGGAATGTAGGATTTGGGCTAGCATAATTGTTGAAACCCTATTGCCATTAGATTTATTTTCGTTCCTTGATATGATTCGAGCTCTACTAAATTCTATGTAATTTTTTTTATATTCATCATTTATTGAATATTCTAATTTTAGGGTACTACCTTAATAATTATATATATGGTGTATTATGCCGGTGAGGGGCTAGAACCCAAACAAATTCATATGTATGAAATCATCGCGGCATAAATTCAAGAGGATGAATATTTTTACTTTCTAAGATATCCATCATCGAATTTGTGCTGCATCAACTTTTTGAAATTTTCTTGCGATTTGTTTATATTTATAGAATTATTCCCTTATACAAACTCTCAAACGCATTAATAAAATACCATAATATATTTGTAGAAAAAAAATAATAATAAAGTCCTGCTTGGTCATTATGGTTACTAACGCTGCAATCATGCAGCAAATTTGTGTTTAAAACGTATATATTGCTTTATTTGTATATATAATAGAGGGAATCCTTTCAAATTCATTTTTTACTAATCTTTCGATAAAACATAAAATTCAATACCAAACGCTTTGAAAAAGTGACGGTACTCTGCTTTTTGTATTCAATAAGGTGATTCACAATAAATTTCTAAAGAAAATCACCTAATAAACTAAATGAGTAGTGAAATTATGTGATCTATTTGGTGATTTTGATGATTATTCAATGTTTGAAAGTATTTTAATACTTAAATTTTTTTAATTTTTAGTTGGGACCGTCTAATTCGTGCAATCTGCTTAAAAATATTATATTTTTAAAATCTCACATTTTTTAAAAAAAAAACTTAACATTCTTAAGTTAAGAATTAAAAATATAAAATTATAAGTGTATCACTTAATTTAAAATAAGTTTAATTTTCCAATAAGCCTATGAAAAATTCCCTTACCCCGAAAAAAAAAAAAAAAGAAAAAGAAACAGGGGAGAAAACTCACAGGGTCTTAACCTCGTTTTACACCGGTGATAGCATTTATTTCAGCATTTAAAACCGAAGCTGTCCAATATCGTTTAATTTCACCATCGCTTTAATAAATTATATAAATAACCCGAGGAGAGAGTCGCGAAAGGTCAAACCTTCTTAAGAAGCCACGTCACATCATGATTGGTAGTACTACTAATCCAGCTTCTCGCCAGCTACACGCGCATCGGACCCACCATAATCATCCAATAGTCATCCTGCACGTGTCATGAAACCTTTTCCCCATCATGAGATTTTTTCTTTTCCCAAATTTATTCAACTAAAAATATGCCAAAGCAGCTAAAATATTTTTTAGAAATGAACATTGGGGATTCAAAAACACCCTGGAAGGGCCCCACTCTCTTCAACTTACGGTAAGGATGCACCACAGATAGAAAGATACCGTTTCAAATCTCAGACGTACACGTACCCCTCCGAGATCGCCCGACACTCGCGCTGCGAATTCCGTCCGTCTGATCTCTGATCCTACGGTCAAAAGCCCATGCTTTTTTATTCCTTCAGCTCTCGTAGGAGTCCCCCACCGCCCCCCTGTCTGGACAGTCCAGAAAGAGAAAAAGAGTGAAAACGCGAGAATCTAGAGAGAGAAAGTGCGAGAAAACGCGAGAATCTAGAGAGAGAAAGAGAGAGGAGCGAGAGAGGCGCGTCTGAAGGATAAATCGTTCAGATCCGGCGTCACCCCGTTAGATCGGAGCCTCCCCGGTGCGGAATCGGAGGTGGGTATTTCTCTCTCTTCCAGTTTCCGATTATTTATTGTCGATTTGGCCAGAATTAGAATAAGTTTAGATGAGTTAATCTGAGGCAGAGGCGTGCTTGACTTTCAATGAACTGCGCAGATCTGTGATCTTGGAATCGAGTGGTGCGGGTGAGAGATGGCGCCGAGCACGATCCGGAAGGCGATCGGGGCGGTGAAGGATCAGACGAGCATCGGGATCGCGAAGGTGGCGAGCAACATGGCGCCGGAGCTGGAGGTCGCCGTCGTGAAGGCGACGAGCCACGACGACGACCCCGCTGGCGAGAAGTACGTGTTCGAGATCCTTAGCCTCACCTCCTTGTCCCGCGGCTACGTCAGCGCCTGCGTCGCCGCCGTGTCGAAGCGGCTTAGCAAGACCCGGGACTGGATCGTCGCCCTCAAGTCCCTGATGCTCGTCCACCGTCTCCTCGCCGAGGGGGACCCCGAGTTCAAGCAGGAGATCCTGTACGCGACCCGGAGGGGAGCTCGGTTGCTGAACATGTCGGATTTTCGCGATGAGGCACACTCGAATTCGTGGGATCACTCTACGTTCGTGAGGACGTACGCCATGTATTTGGATCAGAAGCTCGAGTTGATACTGTACGAGCGGAAGCAAGGTGGGAGGGCCGGTAATGGCGGCGACGATCGGGGCTCGGGGAGGGACGATCGGGGGAGAGGAGGGGGGTCGAGGGATTACGAGTACGGGGGAGGGTTTCGGGATGAATTCTCCGGTTACGGAATGCGCCGATCCAGATCGTTTGGGGACGTGAGCGAAGCCTCAGGGAGAGAGGAGAAGAAAGTTGTGACCCCTTTGAGGGAGATGACACTGGAGAGGATTTTCGGGAAAATGGGGCATTTGCAGAGGCTTCTGGATCGGTTCTTGGCGTGCCGGCCGACTGGGTTAGCGAAGAACAGCAGGATGGTGCTGATTGCGCTGTATCCAGTCGTGAAGGAGAGCTTTCAGCTGTACGCCGATGTTTGCGAGGTTCTTGCAGTGTTGCTGGATCGGTTTTTTGATATGGAGTACACTGATTGCATCAAGGCGTTCGAAGCGTACGCGAGCGCGGCAAAGCAGATCGACGAGCTGGTGGTGTTCTACAACTGGTGTAAGGATACGGGGGTGGCAAGATCTTCAGAGTATCCGGAAGTGCAGAGGATCACGAGCAAGATTCTGGAGACGCTAGAAGAATTTGTGAGGGATAGGGCGAAGAGGGCTAAGAGCCCTGAACGGAAGGAGCTCCCCCCTCCTCCACCTCAAGAGGAGGAGCCCGTACCGGACATGAATGAAATAAAGGCGCTCCCAGCGCCTGAGAGTTTCACTCCCGCCCCACCGCCGGAGCCGCGGGTCACCCCTCAAGCGCAAGTGACAGAGGATTTGGTGAATTTGCGTGAAGAAGGTGTATCTGCAGATGATCAAGGGAATCGATTGGCACTGGCGTTGTTCAATGGGCCTGCGGCTAACAGCTCCAATGGGTCGTGGGAAGCTTTTCCTTCCAATGGAGAACCAAAGGTGACCTCCGCTTGGCAGACTCCAGCTGCCGAGGCAGGCAAGGCTGATTGGGAACTCGCCTTAGTGGAGACGGCGAGCAATTTGGGGAAACAGAAAGCAGATTTGGGTGGTGGGTTTGATCCGTTGCTATTGAATGGGATATACGACCAGGGGGCGGTGAGGCAGTATTCGAACGCCACCCAGTTGAGCGGTGGGAGCGCCAGTAGTGTGGCATTGCCAGGGCCGGGGAAGACTTCAAACCCGGTATTGGCATTGCCGGCGCCTGATGGGTCAGTTCAAGCAGTTGGGCCGCAGGACCCGTTTGCAGCATCATTGACTGTTCCTCCACCTTCTTATGTACAAATGGCTGATATGGAGAAGAAGCAGCAGCTACTGGTACAGGAACAAATGGTTTGGCAGCACTATGCGAGTAATGGAATGCAGGGCCAAGGCAGTTTGGCGAAGGCCGGATATTACGCTTCCGGCACGATGCCACCCCAAATGCCGTATGGGATGCCACCAGTCAATGGAATGGGGCCTCCGACCGGGTATTACTACGCTCCTTAGTCCTTACTAATTGTACTTTTATTCGACTCATCATCCTTTTATTTTCTTTTTCTTGTTTCATTCTGTGTTGCCTTTGTCCTTTTGTAGCTCCATTTAAATTTTTTTTTTTGATATATGAATGATCTTCGTCTGCAATTTGTGTATGATAATGGGGGAGAAGAGATGGAGACTTTGCTGAAAAGAATGGGGATGTGGGTTTTTTTTCTTTTTTTTTCTTTTACTTTTTGTTTTGGGCGAGGAGGGGAGGTGTTGTGTAAACCTGACGTGTCTGTGTGCTTTGTAATGTTACAAAATTTTCTTGACATTTTGATGGTTATGATATCCTTTTTTCAGGTCAGAAATCAAAACTGAGTGCAATCTCATTATTTCTATTCTATATTTATAGTTTTGGGTTGTTTGCCCAAACTTTGTTCTTTCATTCCCACTAGTTGTTTCTTTGGAATGGACTAGTTATATTGATCTTTTTAATCTTATTGCAAGTATTCATTCATGTCAATTTATTGTTCTTGGAAAGGGCACTTCTTTTCCATGAAGAAAACAACATATTCCATGATCTGGGATTGAGCAGATGCTAAACGATGATATTTTAGGATGTATTTGTAAGTTATACAGTGGCTTCTGTATTTGACTTGCGTGAAATCTTAATTAAAATTCATAGTTTGGCTTAGAGACTTTTGATGGTAGTGTTTAGATCTGAACCTGAGAATGGTTTAGCATCATTTTGATTTAATAAGGAATTCATTTTGGGGGTTGATGGAGGGAGATGTGGTGGGTTGGATTCAGTGTCCTAATCATGGTGGTTGGATCCATGTATATTTTAGTGGGCCGTGATTCCCCACACTACTGGATTCCAGTGTTGAGGAAAATGTTGGTCGCCAAGCAGATAGATGTTTATATTAGCCATAGATTTTGATAATTGTACCAGTTTTAAGGGCATTATTGTTATCGATTTATAGTATAATCTTGTGGCCTCTACTGTCCAATGCTTTCAGTGTCGGTGTGTTGATATAGTTTGATGAGCCTTGGCGAAACTGGTAAGATTGCTCCTTTGTGATTGCAAATGGTGGAAACATCTCCTTTGTACAAGAGTCCTCCATTTAGTGTATTGAGATAGTTGAGTTATCTTAACCTTTGTCTACTATTAAGTAAAACTAAAGAGAGTATTGAATCAAGAGATCTTAGTATTCTCACCATTATAGACAAATAGTAGATTCCACTAGTTGCCCAGCCTAGTGATTCCAACTTGGGGTGTTGGGAAACATCAAGCGTTCAAATCTAGGCACTTCTAAGTGAAAAGATAAGTAGGTATCGTTTTATTTTTCTTCACCAAGTAGAAGTGCGTGGAAACCCAGTCCCTGAAGTTATCATGCACTTTAAAAGGGAATAGGATTCCATGGGTTCATCCCTAACTTGAAGTCATACGTTATTTGATTCTTTGGGTGTCTGATCCTGTACACCATTGAGGTTAATTAATCCTCGAGGCTTAGATCCAGGTTCAGTGTTAAGGGCTCGCATCAGATCTTGGTGGGGGTAGCTCGTTTGGAGTTATTTATGTAAAAGGTAGCATTAGTCCCATTCTTAAAGGCTCCATTTTGTTATTGTTTTAGCATCTATGGCCTGTGGAGGGACAACCACTCATGGGCCACATGATATCGTACAGAACAACCTGCTAAGACACCCTAATATCCATGACCCACCTCCATCCACTTTGTGGCCATTAAATATTTATCTTTCATCTTTGTATTATCATTCTTTTCTTTTTTGTGGATCCTTGAATGATCAGTCTATTATGTTTCCTTCATTAGCTTTTAGATGCATGGGAAACAATCGGACCCCAAGTGTGCCTTTTGGTTTGGGGGCTAGCAGTGCATGCGTTTTATGACTAATGATATCACTAATAGGACAGGCTTCACCCTCACTTCATTCAAAAGGTGGGTCTTGTTGGCCCGAGCATGAGTTGGGAGTATGATTGTCTGAGTGAGTTAAGCTTAACAGTAGACGGTTCTGTAGCCTGGTGCGTGTTAGGGGAGTTACCTGCAGTAAAGTTCGAGCTCACGACTAGACTTGCACCGACCGAGCCCATTGACCAACCTCTGCTCTGGGTAACGCTAAAATAATTAAGGTAGTCGTAGTAAGTTGATCCAATTTTATTGTTGCTCTTAGCAAATATTCATCAGTTAAAGAGTTCATGGATTCAGAAAAAGTCTAGTTGTGGTCCATTATATGGATTTGGGCTTTACTGTACCTGAACCAGGTGTCCTCACCATCCAATAGTCTGACAATTCCATTGGCTGTTACTGAATGTATGGTCCCTGGAGGGTTGCCCCTCTTTTGATCTTCAGTCTCTTCATAAGCTGTTGCACTTGAATGTAGCGAAGATATGCAATTTCTCCAAGCTTTTTGGTTTGAAATAGGTGAAGGGGAATGCCTGTACCCTAGGGGATTTTACCTCTACTCTCAGAGCCATTTTTGGGCACTTAGATCAAGTAAATTAGAATCTGATAACTCCATTTTTCCTTGATTAACATGAAGCTTTAAGCTGCTTATTTTGATCTAACATGATCATTTCTCTTTTTTTTTTTCTTTTGGGTAAATACCAACCCATTGATCTTCAGTCTTGTCCAATACCAAAGTACATATGCTATTATTTGACGGGAAATGCAAATCATTTGAATTTGAAAGGTTATGAATTTATAAATTTAGAGAGTTAATTTTATTATTTTTTTAATCTCTAATTTTTTTTTATTATTCCCTTGTAATAAATAGTTAGAATTGTGTAAGACATTATAATTTCACTGGACTTCAAATTTAAAAGGCCCAGTGAAAAAAAAAAAAAGAAAAAAGGAAGGGTTTTGGATCTTGGGCAGAAGAATTCTCCGCCGTTTATCAACGTTGTTTGATGTATGGGTACCCTTACCCTAACTGTATCTGTCAAAACCTTTGGATGGATTGTGGGGACGCTATACTCCCACAGATGTTCTGTCACTGTCTACAGTACCAGAATGGTGGTTTCTGGACTTCACTGTAATTCAGTCTTTTACTTTACAAAAAGAAGAAGAAAAAACAAAACGTACGAGAGAGAGAGAGAGAGAGGATGTAACGAGGCGCATGATCCAGAATATTTAATAATAAATAATGAAATCTTAAATTAGTGAATTGCGCCCAACAAAAGTTTTTAAGTCCAAATTTAGAAAGATTGCGTTTTGATTTGGATTTAACCTCTCCTCATAATGGATTTCCTCCAAAATCAACCACCCCAACCCAAAAAAGGGAGGTTTAAAGATTAGCCTGTCTCACCTTTTATATTTTATTGTTGTGGCCACTACTATGGCTTAAAGTAAGGTTATAAATTCATTTATTTTATTTTTTTTTGCTTCTTTTTATTTTTCCGGATGTGGGTATCAAGCGAGTTTCGACATGATTAATAATAAAATAAAATACAGATTGTGAAATGTTATTGACCAAAAAAAATACATGATTAAAAAACATTTATAGATTTCTTCAAATTGAAAAATCAAAAATTAAGTGTGAGCAGTAATAGGTTTTTTTTTTTTTTTTCCTTTTCCATTAAGAGAGCAAGGTGCTAATGATACACACCTTACCAAATTTCAACTTAGTAATAAAAATCTTATTTATCAACGAATGGATGGTATTAATTCAAATAGTATTTACTTGATTTAGGTCTCCTCTGGACATTTCCTGGGAATTATGGAAGGATGAATAATCCTCCACTAAACATTTCATAGGAAATCTGAAGGGATAGAAATATTCTTAATCCATCGCCTGCACAGACTAATTAGAAAGACCCAAAAGTGATAATGGTCGTAGTCAAGATATGAGTGGGTGAGGATTGGAGGGTATTTAGTAGGGTGGGAAAGAAACAAGAGTGATGCGTTTGGTGCTGCCCCTTTCTGCAGCATTTTCTCACATTTGTGTTTCTTGGACTTTAGTGCTGCTCAACTGCTGTGAGCCTTGAGAGGAGAGGCTGGGGTTGCTTGGGCGCCACCGCCGACAGTGACAATTTCATTAAGTCGCCCCCACGCTCTGTCAATACAGTCCAATTCAATAGAGAGAGAAAAGGGTGAGAAATTATAGAGAGAGAGACAGAGAGAGAGATGGCTCCTTGGCAGTGGGGAGTTGTGGGAGCAGGCATGGAAGAGAGAGAGAGAGAAAGAGAGAAACCCTTGAGGGTTGGGGAAGAAGGCATGTGGATGGTGGGGGACACCCACACACAGAACTCATCAATTAACACCTTGCATAATTGCACAACAAAATTGAAAAGAAAAATGAAAAGCCCTCCTTGAATGATTGAGTGAATGACAGAAAAGAAAGGAAAATAAAATAAAGTGACCGAGTCTCCCCCTCCTCATTCCTCTCTCTTTCGCCCCTGACGCTGCATTGGTTGGGAGGAGTGGGGTTGAAGGGTGAAAAACAAGCCTCCTCTGCCTCTGTGTTTGTGGGTTTGTGCTTGATTTTGTTTTCTGTTTTTCCCTCCTTTGTTTTCTGCTACTGAACATGCCTAGACCAGGCCCAAGACCTTACGAGTGTGTGAAGAAAGCTTGGCACAGCAGTAGGCATCAACCCATCAGAGGTACTATCATTCAAGAAATTTTCAGGTACTCTCACTTTCTCTCTCCCCTTTTGTTTCTCCCTCTTCCATCTCTTTCTCCATCTAACCTGTCTACCACGTGTTTGATTAGAGTTGTCAACGAGATTCACAGCTCCGCCACAAAGAAGAACAGGGAATGGCAAGACAAGCTTCCTGCTGTTGTGTTGAGAGTAGAAGAAATCATGTACTCCAAAGCTAATTCTGAGGTTATTCTCCCTCCTCCTCAAAATATAATATCTACATCTTGTTGGGTTTGATTTTATAGTTATTTTTAGTTGTCTTCATGTTCTGCACATATTTGCTTGCCTAGGCTGAGTATGTGGATCTTAACACCATCTGGAACCGGGCGAATGACGCCATTAACGTGATTATTCGGCGAGATGAGAGTACTGAGACTAACGGCCTTCTTCAGCCTTGTATTGAAGGTACCCCCATTTATTTATATAGGTATATTTGTTCAAGTTCTTCCCCCTGTGCGGATGAACTCTAAAAGAATGTAGTCTTCGAGTCCAACTGGGTATTTATGTTTTTTTTCCCCCCGGGTGGGGGGTTGCATCTTAGATTAAAACGAACCCTTTGATTTCAATAACATATGCCATCACTTCAAATAGAGGTGCTTATGTAAGTAGCCTCTTTATCGCTCTTGCTCAGCGGCTCTGAATTTGGGTTGTGTGCCGAGGAAAGCATCAAGGAGCCAGCGGAACAGTAGCCCAAGATCTTACCTGAATTCCGGCACTCAAGAACCGCCCAGTGTTCCTCCAGGCATTATGGAGAACAAAGCTTGGAAAAATCATACACACTGGGGGTTAGAATGTCAGGACTCTGATGCCCTGAACAACTTTCATGGCTGTGTAAAATTTCCCTTCTCACTCGAAGATGCGTGTGCTTCTGCTGGTAAACAATGCTTGTCTATGGAAACCAACCCTGCATCAAGCATGTGTACGGTTTATCCTCTATACTTTGGAAATGGCCTCCAAATTGATGGATCTATCGAGTTAAGTTCTAAACCTGTTGAGCCTGATGAGGTTTCTCGTCATAAAAATGGTTCAGATGAAAGCACCAAGGCAGATTCAAGGGTCATTTCTGAGAACCCAATTGAGGATGGGTGCGATTTATCCTTGCATTTGGGCCCTTTTTCAGTTCCGTGCAGCGTGGAGAGTAGATGGCCTCAAGTGGCTGAATATGTTTCAAGAGGGAAGCAAGTCTAGGTTCTGATAAGAATGCTAAGGCAGTTATTTGTTATGGCGCAGAGGGTAGGCAATTTTGTTGGCAGCTGAAGCTTCTAATATAACCATTCCACTGGAAGAATGAGAAATTCAGGCTAACTTTTGGCTTCGGTATGTCTTCTCAAAATTTTGAACTGGTTAGGAATATTTGTGCTAGTAGAGCTTTCTCTGCCGCCTGCTGAACTTAACTGCTTGTTAATATAGTAATGAGTTGCTTGTGGTAACATTGAAGTGTAAAAGACTGAATGTAGATTAGATGTTTAGCTGAGCTGCATTCTGTAATGTGCATGAAAACAATCTTTTTTTTTTTTTTTTTTTTTAAATGATGCTCGTCGAGCTTAAAGAGTTCTCTAAATCCATTCCTGGTTACATCAATGAAAATTATATTCTCGTTTAAAATATCATGAAGGCTGTCTACAATAATCGATCTGGGATCCACCCATCCTTAAGTATAGTAGAAGAACTGTAAATAGATTGCCAAACTAGCAGCAAATTCCATGGCTAGTGTGGATGATTGGAGATCTCAACAGCGTGGCATTGAAATCAAAGTATTATCAACACTCTTGTGCAGGCACATTGCTTTGAATCTTAATTTTGCTTTTACTGTTGTGGTGTCTCATACGTCTCCAATAATGTCACCAAATTGAAAAGGTTTGATCCTTTTTCAAGACTCATTTGGTCACAATGAAGCTACTTGAAATTGTTTGGGACTCAAATGTGCCTTAAAGATATAATCGTGCATTCGTCTGATGAGGAGTCATGTAAAGTGTGGCTTCATGAAACTGTAACTTGGTTGTTCAGCAGTTCTGTTCAGAGATTCAAAGGTTTGCTTAATACTCCTCAAAGCATTCTAGTAAACAAAAGCTGGTGTATGAAGTGAAGAAAAAAAAAACACATGGTTAGCAAGAACTGTCAGTTCACCTATGCCCAAACTTCTCTGTTACAACAAATAATTTAATGGCCAATGCACCAGGGGTCAGTTGGGTCCATCCTCATTTGTCTAACTAAGGAGTAGAGGGCGATGGACTCGTTAAAAAACACTAGACACGGATTTTTTTATTTTTTATTTTTCCCTTGAATGTGCTAGTGGGGAGTAAGGAGCTGTCCCTCCCTATACCAGAAGCTTATTGTTATCTTTAGGCAAGAATGGAGCCCATGGTAAGGACAGGATGATAATGAAAGGTTGGATGGGGTGGGTTTGGTTGTGTGAGTGGTCATCATTGTTTGCAGGGAAAAGGGTGACCTTCCCATTGAAAAGACCAAAGTGTGATCACTCTTGTTTACAGCGCATAAAATATCTACTTCAGTTGAGTTGCTCTGTAGTTAATATAGAAAACATGTGTGATCCCTGAGTTTTAAGATAGAGTTAGTACAATTGATGGAAACATTGGGGGGCCCCGGCATTGAAGATTGATAGGCAATCAGCATGGGATGAGAACCGGGGAACCTTTCAATGTTCTGGCAACTGGGTAAAGAGATTGAACAAGGAAAGGGTATAAAACATTATGTTTTGTGTCTGTTAGGTAATTAACTCTTATATTTATATGTTTTGGGAGGTATTAAGCCTTTAATCCTTCCCCCACCTTAGTAGAGCTTTTGCATGAATGGGGAACTGCTTTTCTTGGGATATTCTCTTGCCTCTGTCGACATGTTATTGTTAAAAGTGAGAAGAAAAGGCTAAAAGGTTCTTCAAAGGAGAATTTTAAACCTGATGAAAAGATTTGCTTTAGATATGGCTAATCTTCCCAAATTTCCATTGCACTTGTGGAATTGAAAAGGGGGGAAATAAATTACTGCTAGATTCACTCTCCCTCTCTCTCCATGCCTTCATTTGGGCAGCAAACCTTCCTGTTGCTTGTTCTGAGGATGGCAAAAGGAGAAGGGAATTATTAAAGGTGCTTTGAGTATATGGGTTCTTCAATTTGAGGTTGAGAAAAGGCTTGAAAGCTGTTGATTGCACCTCATGGGCACAATTGAGTTTTAAATTTTTTATTTTTTATTTTTAAAATGTGGATGTAGTTTTCCCCTTTAGCACGGTTAAGCAAATTATCTGATAAATTCTACAATGGTTCATAGACCGTAGATTCTTAGACAAATAAATAATTTAAAAGATTTATATCATTAGGTGCTGAAATTTGAAGTTTTTTTTTTTTCCCCTGATTTCTTCACATTTAAGCATGCACTAAAGTCCAAGTATTCAATATACACTCTGTCAAACTCATTACCCTACAGATATATATATACACAGTAAGCTACTTCATTCATCATACTCCTTTTAGGAAAGAGGAGGAAGGGGTAGGAGATGAACAAAAGTGGAACTCTATTTGCAAACGGTGATGAAGTGAGATTTGAACTGTCCCCTTCTCCTCCAACGCTTCAAGCTCGCTGACTGGAATGGCAGCAAGAAACCTCTTCATATACTCTCTGCAGCATTCCTTCCCACTGCAAATAACTTCTTCTGAGCCAACTCCTTCCTTCGCCTCCCTACGCATCGATGCGGAGTCGTCGAATTTCAACACGAACGCCCGTTTCCCTCCCTCAAAGAGTCGCTCTCCGAGCGTATCAATGAGATAGCACGCATCTTTTTCCACCTTCAGCACGAAGAAATGATCGCTCCAACTCACTATATAAACCCTTGGCTCGTTAGGCCTAGTGGTGTCGGGCTGAGCAATTTCATCCCATATTTCATCGAAAGACATGGTCCCCTTCAAGGACTTGAACTTCTCCGGGCTGAAAAACCCCACGAACGATTTCCCGGGCGAAATGGCCAGAGGCCTAAGCCCGGCTTGCAACACTGTTTCGAGGTCGAAATGCTTGTCGGGGAAGGTGTTTGCATAGGCCTCGTTGTTGCAGAGTTTTCGCCACTCAGAGGAGCCTTCTGTGATGAGGTTGTCGAGCTCCAATCTCGTCGGAATGGCACTCGGGTTGGAGTGGAGCCAGTGGGCAATTATGGCGACGAGAGCGGTGCAAGCGCTCTCGCCCGCGGCTCGCTCGCTGCACTGGTCGAACGAGGCGAAGAAGACGCTGGCTGTGAGCTTCGTTTGGCCATCTCTGCTCACCAGTTCCTTCACTTCCCAGTCACTAACTTCGAGGTTTGATTCTGAAGGTTCAGTGTTTCCATTTGCAGTCTGTAAATTTTACATCAAAGGATCAAACTACGTGCATAAAAATGGAAAATTCGTAAACGGACCCTTCAAAGTAGGATGCAACTCAAGCCTATCGCTATTAAGAAACTGGGCACAATCTAAATCGTACAGCAGATGTGGGCCTCCTCTCACACGCATCGGACGGTTCAGATTTTGTTCACAAAACAGGAACAAAGTCAAACCCTTCGAGGTCAACGCGTTATACTTTCATTTTCATTCAAATATAGATAAGGTTGATTGAATGAAGCCGCACTTTTAATGTAATTTTAGGAGAATAAGTATTGGCACATACCGTGTTGAACTCGCAGTCGGGTGAGTCAATGACCCGATCATCATCTTGAGCGTTTGTCTTCGTAATCGAAGGCTCTCCGCGTGGCATCACCGATCTGGAGTTTGACCTCTTCCTCTTCCATGAGGAGAACCCGAGTTTGGAGACCGAGTCGAGCCGAGTCTCATCTGAGCTCGGGCTCGGCTCTTCATTTGGGGATGAATCCGAGTCAAATGCGGGCGTCGACTCGTCCGAGTCGACGAAACTCGGTCGGTGAACTTTGGTTTCCCTTCTCAGAATCTTTCTGAAGAACCCGTCTTCCTTATTCATGGACTGATCCAATTCAGCTGTATCTTGGACTGATCCAAACACGTCCTGAGAATTTCTAATCTCCACAAAGCTCACAGATATCTGCACACGCCGATGAACCCAAGAATAAAAAAAAAAACAGTAAAAAATAATAAAAAATAAAAAATTCCAGTCCGGGAAATTAATAAAGCTTGTTGATTACCAGAAGAGAAGCTTCTCTGTTGAATCCAGCAGCTTGTAAAGTTATGGGCACCTTTGTTTCAATCAAAGGTTGCATCTTTGAAGCTAGTTGTGCTAAATCCACAGAAGCCTTCCCCAACACGCCCAATTTCCTCTTTGAGTACTCCGTACCTTTTCCCTGTATTCCAACGTGTTAGAAATCTGAACCTATCTCTTTCCTGTATTGACGCTAAGAAAGCGCAAAAAAAAAAAAAATGTATGAATTACAAGTAAGATTTTGAAGGAGATCTCCCACGGCGCGAACACAGAGGAGTTGTCATTGGAATCGAAGACGGAGAAGGTACAGATGCTCTCGAATTCGACTTCGCTTTCCCACTCCCATCGCGTGAAATTCGATTCCCCGGTTCGATGATTCTTCTTGGTGGGAAAACTCGTTTGCGGCTTAGGTGTTCGACGAAATGTCTTCAACCCATACTTGCTAGTATTAGGCCCTTTCCATTTCAATTCTACTCCTATGAATCCGTTTCTGGCAAGTTCGCTTGATGCTTGCAGCTTCAACGGCTTCACCTTCACCGCAAACTTCTTGTTCAGACCCGCCGGCCACCGCGGCCACTTCATCGTCCCCGGCTGCAAAATAAAAAGCACACGAGAGAGAGAGAGAGAGAGAGAGAGAGAGGGGGGGGTACAGAGTTCTTTTGTTTTTGTTTTTGTTTTTTTGTGGGGGTTCGGTTTCTAAAATGGGTGGATGGCGGAAATGGATTTATAGAGGGAATGTGCACGAAGGGACGACACGTCAACGCGGGGAAGCCAATCGGACACGGGAACGGGATGCGCGTAGCGACACGTGACGGGAAGCTAAGGTAAATAATTAAATAATTGTTATTTGTTTTATTCACACTCTTAGATTTTTCTTGGATTTAAGGATGCTATTTAAGAACGGCGTGTGGAGGAGTTAAACTTTTGCCAATTCTCCACAACCCTATGACCGATACATTCTTGTCAAATTTTAACTGTATCCCGAAAAACTCCGTATGGTAGGACAATAATGAAGCATAGTTATCAAAACACTTCAATATTGTAATGTGGGATGCATATATATTATTTGGAAAATATTTATAAGATCCTTCTTATTTGAAATGTTTTTAGGTTGGCCTCTAGTTTTAATTTCTCTGATTCGACCCTCTTAATTTTAATTTGATTTCAATAGATTGCATTTGTTTATTTTTCTTTCAAAAGATAACAAAAATAAAAGTCTTCCCAAACATGTGTCAGATCACGTGAAGTCAACCTAAAAAGTGCCTTATGTTAAGTGGAAACTTTCAAAAAAGACCTTGAAAGATAATTTTTTTTTTTTAAAAAATCCTGCCTCAAACTACTTATTGTTGCCAGCCTAGTATCTTTTATAAAAACTATGATTAAAATGAATATAATTGAGTTTCATATGGCTTCTTTTCTACAAATTATGAAAAAATAGTACATGAATCAAATGAGATTAATACAATAATAATAATAATAAAAAGGCTGAAAAAATGAATACGACGAAAGTACGGTAATGTGTTGGCTTGAAAAATAATACGAAACAGATACATGCACCCACCCATATCGAACTCTGGTTCAGCAAAGACGGGCATGTGGTGGAATAAATTTTTTCCACTTAAAATTTCTTTTTCAAAAGATTTGCTTTAGTTTGAGGCATTCTTAGTTGAACCCCTAATAGACTAGTTTATGATATTTTTAGAAAAAATCATTGTTCGCTATTTTTGAATGAAATTAGTCTATTGAAATAAGGTTAAAAGTTGAAAAAGTCTTATTAAATAAATTAAACTAGAGAGTGTACCCAAAAATAGCCTAAACCACATGGGTCTTTTAAATATTTTCCCATTATTACTCAATGCAAAGTGACCTGTTTGGGAAGTCTCACGTAGAACACGTGGCCAAGATTGTTAGCTTAAGCTTTTTATTTTGGATAATTCTGACCCATTCCATCCCACACGCGTGCGTTTACGCGGGCCTCAAGACTCCACTGTTTATGAGATTATACTTTAATTAAAGAGGAAGAATAAATGAGAAAAATGCGCAAGGAGGTGATGTATACAAATATAAAAAGAATAAAAATCGGGGCAAACATAAAAAAGGGTTGATAAGGTTGGCAATACCCTGACGGAAACTATCGCATTTTCTAGAACCCTGAGATATCTGTTCAATGAAATATTTTTACCAAAATTATCATAAATTTCTCTTGAAATTTTAACAAAATTCAAATATTTTTTTCTTTTACGAACGGAGCTCCCCTTAGGTCAAGGTAGGTCAAGCTGTTCTTACACAAGCAGATCGAATGATCCTGTCAATTTCGGTTTCCAAATTAATAAAGAAATGCATGAAACATTATTTTAGAGTTTTCCAGAGCTTATAGGTAAAAATACAATAACTAAAACTTGACTGGGTAAATTGAGATTTTAATAAAACTTCGGGAGGGGTTTGCAATTTTCCAATATTTTTTCTGTGCAAAAAGGAGCGGTATGGTAAAACTTCGGCCCATACGGTAATGGATAAGTCCACAAAGCTATTCATGAAGACCCGTCCCCCACATCCATGAGGCCCATAGTATGGCCCATCAAACACAAAACAATGTGGTTTTAGGCCCATAATCATCAGCACTGTAAGGGCCAAAATTGGGCGCAAAACTGAGCCAATTGCGGCTTCTAAGGCCCATAGCTTATTATAAAAGCCCAACTTTCGGCCCACTAGAGGCCTGCAAGGCGAAAGAAAGGCCCGTCTATTATGATCAAAATAAGGTTCACTGGAACAGTATAGCTTGTATGGTCAAAATTAGGCCCATCAAGTACTAAACATAGAAACACTTTTCAGTTTGCCTACGAGAGATCGAGTCTAAAAGATCCATCTGAGACTTTACTCTCAGATACTCCCCCATGAAAACGGAGATGTTACGTGCATTTGAAGTTTTCTCTTGTAAAAGAGCTTGAAGAGGCACCACCTGTCCAAGCCAAAGAATCTGTCCCCAAAGAATCTCGACAAACGATGATTGAGACGAGATTCGATATTTTTGAACCATAAAAACCTTTATAACGAGGCGAACGTCAAAAATTACGAAAGTAGCCCTCAATGTGCTATTGAATGGGTTAGCACCCTTTACTTCTATTTTGTACCCGTTTACACACAAGCATTATTATTATATTTTAAATAATAAATATGAAGTCTCAACCTATGTTCATTGAACCAACCTGTGAATTGCTCTTCGTTAAAATATTTAAAAGGCAATAAATAAATCCAAAAATGATAAAATATTGAATATACAAGTAGTGCCATAATTGGCCTGGAGACTTGTTATAATGGTTTTCTTTAGAATATTTTCAAAGAATAAATATGCCAACCTTCTTCGAGTTTGTAAAAGCCTTGACCCCTGCCCCTTCTCACGCTTGCCGCAGCCGTTCGTCATTCAAATGTGAAACCGTAAAATGTCAAACTAGTAAAATGGCAAGGGGATGGATTTCGATACAACTCACTTATAAAATATTCAAACTAGTAATTGATCCCTTTCGGTTTGTCTTATGCTTAAAATGGTAAGGAAATAGATTTCTGTAGGAGTTCAGTCATGTTCAAGCATACATGAGCGCTCAGCGCCTCAGTTTAATTGTGACTTGACCAACCTTAGGCCTCTGCTAAGGGACAATTGCTGTCATATCTAGGCCAATAATCTCCCCCTCAACATTTGCTTCCCTTGGGAATCGAACCCGTGACCTCGACTTTGATACCACTTGTACGACCTGAAGCATTATCACTTCTCGTCAAAACAATTGTTGTTAGGAAAAAGACACAAACCCTATTTTTATAGTGCAGTGCACATGAGTGCCTACGATTCGATTATGATTTGACTAACCTTAAACCTCCACCACAGGATAATTACTGTCATATATAATCCAATAGTTTCGATCCAACTCACTCATAAAATAATTTTAACTAGCTCTTAACAACTCACCCGTCTTGACCATTTTGCAACACATTCAACCCATCCAATTATAGTTTTAAGTTTGGATTTTATATTTTATACAGTTCAAAATTAGAGTTTTCATTAAATATTAAGTGCTAAAAGAAATAAAAGTTACACTGTTAAAAAACTCGATTAGCCTCATGAAATATTATTTATCAGCCCATATTAACTTGTGATCCTATTTGATCGGTTCAATTGCCACCTCCATTCTCTGTTCAAATATTGGATACTTTCAAAGTGAGAGTGCTCACCTAGTTTACGTCGTACCCTGGAAAGATCCTCAAATGGTACAATATTTTTTACTAATTTTATTTGTCTTATGCTAATACATTCGGTATGTTAGTGGCTCACGTATGAATATGCGCCATCTGTCCTCTTTATTTTCAATTTCTTCTGCGACCGCACGATTAACTTACACAGAACCTTGCCATGGACCAAGGTTTGGAAAATTTGTGCCATATGGTCAAGGAGCGAAAAATCTAATCAAAATTTAGGTAGACTACCAACCACCATTAAATTCAATTATTTACCTCGTCACGTACGTATTTCTCCTGATTAACCTTTTTCTTTCATATGTAAATGCGCGCGCACTTGATTTAATAATCATTAAAATTTAAAATACATACTCTTTAAGGTCGATGCTATGTCAAAATTTTCCGATAGCCAAAGAATGGGATCATAGCAATATTTTGACATTTTCCGATTGCTAACATCTTCAACTTCATTGACTTAGGGCAGGGGAGAGTGGCTGTTTTTAATTGTTCTTACCAATGACAACAATCAAACGGTCATTTTCCTGTTTATTGTTCATTCTGACTGCATGTTCATTGTTCTGCAGCAACGAGTTGAGTACTTTCGCAGGTCTATCTCGTTTCAAGTCCATCTCTATTCACTAAGCACTCACACTCGAGCTTGTTGTAATGCATTAATCATACGAGATACTTACTTATAGTTACGAGGTTCTCATAGAGGGAAATCAACTTTTGCATCAAGATTAATACATTGGTAGGGGTGGTTAGTACCAAACGCACAATTCAAGGGTGACGCTATAATTTAAAATATTTAAAGCTTTGTATTTTTTATGGGACAAATTTCAATAAAGACTATTGAACTCGAAGTATCGTCTTGAAATAGTCATTATACTTTGATTTGATTAATTTTTTTATATTAAAAATTTTGAGTGTTATAATTTCATCATTGCTATTAAGTCTCCTAGAGGGGGAGTGGTTTCCTTTTCATTTCATCTATCAATTCCTCTCTTCTCTTTTTAACTTTCTTAGTCATTTTGAAGACATTCTTAGAGATTGAAATGACATAAAAAAATACGTGGGTATCGATTTTCATGAGTTCTATAAATGCGAAAGATTTTCGTTATTCAATGACTGTGATGAATATGTTCAACATTTCTAAATCCCATGAAAATTGATAGGTTTATGTATTTTTTGAATGTTATCTCAATTCATATAATCAAAATTGTTTGTTTTAAAATGCCTTAAGATTGACTAGGAGAGTGAGATATAGAGAGAAATTGATGGATGAATCCCTCTTGAAGAGACTTAATAGCAATAATATAATTGTGACATTATAAAAATGAGACAAATTAAAATTTACTGACCATTTTGAGATAATTCTCAAACTCTAGTGACTTTTTAATAAGATTTATCCTTTTAAATGAGAGCTAACAAAGTAGCTTGATTGCAGTCTAGTGATTACGACAAGCTCTTTCGTATCTGAAATGTCAAGATTTTCACTGATGGCTTACTAACCATCACACATTCATCTGCAAAATAAAATAAAAAGAGAATGGGACACACAGGCTGAAAATATGGTCGAGAAAGTATAGAAATATCAAGGTGAGAAATGATAAAAAAAACAAAAATGTTGAGTTGAAATGTTATGAACAATTTTGAAGCGGAAAATGAAAAATAATTTTTTATAGAGTCATAGCATTGTGTAATCTATGAACCGATCAAAACTTATAAAATTTAAAGATATTTTTATTGCCCAGCTAAACGATGAATAGTCATAAAAATTACGAATCGTTATAATTCTTGATATATTTTTTTATCTTTTAAGTTGAGGCCTATATATCTTGAAATCCTACCAACTTCAATAGGTTCATAAATTGTAATAATACTTTTTAATATGTACGATTAAAATTTATAATTTTTGAAAATGTATTAAGTTATTTATTAAATAAGTGATGGATAAATATTATTTGAACAAACCGAGGAACCTTCACGTACAGACAAGGGTATTGAACGGGTATCATTAATATGATTATGGACTAGGTTATTTGATGGATGAATGTGGTCCAAATCGAAATAAGAGGAGCTCGTGTAACAGGGTCCCACGCAAATTAATAAGAATAAGTTGAACATGAAAGTGAAATAGAAGGGCTTAAATAAACATGCAATAATTATAATTTTGAACGCGTTCATCGCGTATGATTTTTTTTTTTGGAAGAAATTTGTGTATGATTTTTGGCTAATATAGTTTTAAGCTTGATGTGAATCGTCAGTAGCAAATTTTATTTTACACAGTTATTTTTTAACCCAACTTACTTGCTTTACGTACTTTTCAGTCTTGAATTTTTCACATTACCCAATTATACTTTTATGAAAAAAAGGTGTCCCATAGCCACATGACTAGAAGATGCACGAGTTAAGGTGATAAAATTGATTAGAATTTATAATGCAAATTAATATTATAAACGAGTCAAATTGAGCTTTAGTCTGCTCAAACTCTGCTTAGTCATTTTTTTAACAAGCTTGAGTCGAGCTTTTACAAGATGCTCAAGCTCGGCTCTTGAAAATTATCAGGAGCTCGAACTACCTATCGAAAAAGAACACTCCTTTTGCCAACTACCCAAAGCATGTGCATAGATCGTACTACATCACACGATCTATTTAGTATAAGTGAAATGCTTACTCGCATGAATTATGATAGAAATAAACAAAGATAGCTATTACAAATAGTCAATGATGTAATAGATATTATTGATTCCATCCACTAGCTTTATAAAAAGAGTTATTCCTCGCATACTTCTTTCATTATTCAAGTTATATTATTTATTCCTTTACGTGAACCAAACAAGTAGTAGAGGTATTCACCATGCTATACTTTGATCAATTTAACGTAAATATTTGAAAATGCTTGATGACCCATGATTAGGAGTTCAAAACGAGGATCAATGATCTTTGGATAGATTGATACCGACAGATTTTGGAGGTTTTCATTGTAAGTCGTTAAAAGTCTTCTCCCCTAGCACAGATGAGCGGAATATTTCATTGAGGATATTTTTGCGAATAGTTTAGTGATAAAGTGGAATATCCGAATCTAATTTACCTGGCTCAGTGAATTATTTATTCTGAAAATAATTGCACAATTACGAAAACACCCACCCATGGTAAAAATAAAAAAAATAATAACATAAAAATTAAAGTACTTGTTTTCCAACTAGTTACTTCTATCTCGTGAACAAGAAACTAATGAAACTGACCTAATCAATGGAGTTCGTTTACATCAATGCGTTGACTCCATAACTGCTTCTTTTATTATTATTATTATTATTTTTTTGGAAGAATGGGATGAAAATTGGAAACTTGTGGCCTTTTGATTTTCTGTTGAATAAATTGTTGCATTTTTCAAACACGAATGAATCCTATACAGGATATGCTAGCTAGGCTACGCCAATAGGAGTAAGCCTTTTGGCATTGACTTCTAATAATTAATCCAGATATATGAAATATAAAAAGAATAAATGAAAAAAACAAAACAAAAAAAACAGCAAGATGCACGGACAATCACTATTTTCATAGGTTTAGAGATTTCGGCATTATTAATGTTTTGGGCTTAACTTTGATACAACAAATGCACCTTTTTTAGGTGTAGGACACATATAATTAAAGTTTTTTTAAAAAAATTTTAAAATAATATTATTTTGAGTCTTATTTTTCTTTTTTAAGTATCACAAGGCAGTGGCTGCATATTAATTTTTTCTTAATGCCAAACTGAGTACTAAGTGAAGGATAAATCCAAATAGCATGGTATACAACTTGGACTATGGTAGGTAATTTGCGGGATGTTTTTATTAAGATCACACAACTTATTTGCAAGAATTAATGTCAAATTATATGCGGTGACTGAAAAAAAACTCGAGAGGTTAAATTCACCAAGTAACCATGACGGTTAAATTGAAAAGATTTACGGACACACGTATTAAGTCAATGCTTAATTTCTCATAAATATTCAATTATACGTGTCATCTATCAATAAAAAAAAGTACTTGGAAAGATTTACGAGCAGTAAAATCTTACACGTTACAAATTTTATGGGCCACACGACCTTGCAAATCATAAAATAATTAGTGGATCGTGCTAATACAACTGTCACTAGAAACCCTTAATTGAAAATTTTACCATTGGGTGAACGATGAAAGCGACTCCCTGAGTATTAGTAAATCTGAAAGCTTAGCAGACCTGGTCCAAGTTTGACTTCCATGCCCTAAAAAAGTTGGCGAGATGCAGGGCATCAAAGCGATGGTGATGGAAGTGTTGCAGAGATTCAAACCCACCCCCTCCCAGTGGATCAAGCAATTTGCCTTTAATGGGACCTCACGGGCATTTACTTATGTTGCATTTTTTGTGAATATTTTAATATAGACTTTGTCAAATAGTATATCAGAAAAAGAATAAATCAGAGCAGTGAGACTTGAGGTGAAGTAAACTTCATGTGACAAAAGGAAAAAGGTCAAATAAATTAGAAGAGCTAAGAATCCGCACCTTTGGAAATAAGTATAATGCATGAAAAGGAAGATTTATTATATGGTGGGGAGTAAAGGAGTTCCAATTTTATTGTTTTATTCTATTTTCTTTAATTTTTTATTATTATAAGGGAGGTTAATAGCCTTGAGAAAAGGAGTATAAAAAGATGATTTATTAGTTATTCTTAATAATAACTATCGTCATTACATAATCAAAGTTAAATTATGAGAGCATGAATGCATTATTAACAATTCCCTGTAATTTTATATGGACAGATAAATATTTTTAACTCAATTCGATCTGTTTGTAAAATAAATTTGACTTTTGAATTGTATTTAACTCGTTCGTACTTCTACCAAACAACATTTCCCATTAATTATGTGCCGAGCGAGCGGAAAAAAAACAAGGATGAGTACGGGTTGGGATCAAATCTTTGACCGTTGCGCACTCCTGTCCAATTCCGCAATGAATGATGCCAACCATCATCCTCTTCAAAGCCCCCGTCCTTCTTCGTTGTTCGCCAAATTAACATGAATAAAATACGACACCCAACGAATAGAGAGTTTATAATAAGTTTGAATCATGGATCTCTCATCAGTATAGAAACTTCCTCCCCCCTTAACACCCGTTGAACAAGAAAAAACTCTCTTATCATGTTTGGGTTTTTTTTTTTTTTTTTTTCCTTCCCCTTTCACAGTATTAGCAATTTATTCATAATTCACCGACTTCCTCTGTGATCATCTTTTGTGGGTGGGAGGAAGAACGGCGAACTTCCATGTCTGCAAACCCTCTCCTTTCTTCTGACTTCCTTAGCTATGACGGGAGGTAAGACAGAACCAGTTCAATTTCTGTGTCTTTTGGTGTTTTCTGTCCCTCTTCTCTGAATCACGTTGATTCAAGCACAATTTCAGATTTCCCGCAATTTTCAACTCTTGTTGTATGACTAAATAAGGAGTGCCCATTGGTTCTCACCAGCAAATTTCATCGTTTTTGAAATTTAGCCATCTGGGTTAATTCAGGAGCATGTAGTGTATGCAATTTCTAGAGCTCAGTTTCGGGTTATTTTAGTGATGGATCGTGCGGTGAAGGGAAGAAGCAAGCATTCGTAGCAAATTTCTTCTTTTCAGGAATTTAGCCATCGGGGTTGATTCAGATCCCTCTCCTCTCTATAACCTGCGATTTTTTCCCCCAAGTTTTTGCTAAATTCGGAATTTTGGGGGTAGCATAGCATGGGAAACTGGGGTTTCTTCCGAATCCTGCACTCCATGGGTTTGTTATTTGCCCTGTTATACGAATCTTGTATGGCTAGTACTCAAAGCATTGGCAGAATTCATCCTGGGATCCGGGGCTCTTATATGAACTGGATCGACAACGATGGGCTGTTTCTCTTATCCAACGATTCGAATTTCGGGTTTGGTTTCTTTGGTACCCGAGATGTCACCCTGTTTCTGCTAGTTGTGGTCCATAGGGGCAGTTCCACAGTAGTGTGGTCTGCAAACAGGGCCTCCCCAGTTCATAATGCTGATAAATTCTTCTTTAATGAAAGTGGGGATGCATCCCTGGAGAAAGGGGGAAGTGTAGTTTGGTCCACAAATACTGCTGGAAAAGGAGTTTCTGCCATGGAATTGCAGGATTCGGGTAACTTGGTGTTGCTTGGGAATGACAGTAGCATCATTTGGGAGAGCTTCAAGCACCCCACCAACACTCTTCTATCAAACCAAGAATTTGTCGAGGGGATGAGGCTCGTTAGCGACCCCGGCCCAAATGACATAACCTATTCCCTCCAAATCAAGTCTGGCGACGTGATTCTTTACGTGGATTTCCCGAGTCCTCAACCTTACTGGTCTATGAAGAAGGAGAACAGGAAAACCATCAATAATTATGGTGGGGTGGTCACATTGGCTTCTTTTAGCGACAACTCATGGCGATTTTATGACCAAAGCAAATCCTTACTGTGGCAGTTCATTTTCTCCGACAACTCTGATCCGAACGCAACCTGGGCTGCGGCATTGGGATCGGATGGTTTCATCTCTTTCTTAAATCTTCAAGATGGAGGATCAAGTATTGCTTCTCAAACGAAAATACCCAATGATCCCTGCAGCACCCCGCTGCCTTGCGATGCATACTATGTTTGTTCGGGTACTAACAAGTGCCAGTGCCCTTCAGTTCTTAACTCCCATTCAAAATGCAATCCTGGGATCACCCCTCCTTGTAGCAATTCATCGGCTTCTACCGATCTTGTGAATGCCGGTGATGGCCTTGGCTATTTCGCACTGGGGTTTGCCCCTCCCTCCTCGAGAACCAATCTCAATGGCTGCAAAGCCTCGTGCCTTCAGAACTGCTCGTGCCTCGCTATGTTCTTTCAGAACAGTTCAGGGAACTGCTTTCTGTTTGACAGAATCGGAAGCTTGCAAGAGTCAGATAAGGCCCCCACCGGTATTGTCTCATACATTAAGGTCCCATCGAATGGAGGCAATGGAGGAAGCCAGGGTGGAAGTAGCAAAAATCGCCACCTTTACGTTGTGATTATAGCTGTTTCAACGGTCCTTGTTATTCTAGGTCTAATGTATATTGGATTTCGGCACTACCGGAAAAAGCAGGCATCGTCTCCAGAGTCGCCTCAAGATAATTCAGAAGAGGACAACTTCTTGCAGAATTTATCAGGGATGCCCATCCGTTTCAGCTACAGGGATCTCCAAACGGCGACAAACAACTTCTCTACCAAGCTAGGGCAAGGAGGGTTCGGGTCAGTTTATCAAGGTGTTCTCGCGGATGGAACACGAGTGGCGGTGAAGAAGTTGGAATGCATTGGTCAGGGGAAGAAGGAGTTTCGGGCAGAGGTCAGCATCATCGGAAGTATCCATCACCTCCACCTGGTCAGGCTTCGAGGTTTTTGCGCCGAAGGAACGCACCGGCTTCTCGCCTATGAGTACATGGCGAATCGGTCTCTGGATAAATGGATATTCAAAAAAGAGAGTGACAGTTTCTTGTTGGAATGGGAGACGAGACTCAATATCGCAGTGGGGACTGCAAAGGGACTCGCTTATCTCCACGAAGACTGTGATTCCAAGATTGTTCACTGCGACATAAAGCCGGAGAATGTTCTCCTCGACGATAATTTCCTCGCCAAAGTTTCGGACTTCGGTTTGGCGAAGCTCATGACCCGCGAGCAGAGCCATGTTTTCACAACTCTGCGGGGCACCCGAGGGTACCTCGCGCCCGAATGGATCACAAACTACGCGATTTCAGAAAAGAGCGATGTTTACAGTTATGGGATGGTGTTGCTAGAGATAATTGGGGGAAGAAAAAACTATGACCCAAAGGAGAGCTCGGAGAAATGCCATTTCCCATCCTACGCTTTCAAGATGTTGGAAGAAGGGAAGCTGAGGAACATCCTGGATTTGAAGCTGAAGACTGATGAAGAAGACGAGCGGATCTTCACTGCGATCAAAGTCGCGCTTTGGTGCATACAAGAAGATATGCAACTTAGACCGCCGATGACCAAAGTAGTCCAAATGCTCGAAGGGGTGTGTGCAGTCCCTCAACCGCCATTCTCTTCCCACTTTGGTTCTCGCCTTTATTCGAGTTTCTTCAAATCAGTCAGCGAGGAGGGAACTTCGTCAGGGCCTTCGGATTGCAACAGCGACACTTTTCAGTCTGCCGTGAGGCTTTCAGGGCCGAGATGACAGCATGGAGAAGAGATGTAAAGAATTTGGTGCACAAACTGTGTACAAGTGCGCAGAGTCCGCTGATTCTTTATGCATTTTGTGCACAGAATTCTGTACGCAAAGTATGATTGTTTGGATTATGTTGTACTTGTAGAGTTAAGTAGGTTTAACATACGCTTAGACAGCCGTACAAAGCGGTACTAGCCAATATAAATTAGTCATTCCCCCCCTCCTCCCCCCCACCCCTTTTTCTCCCCTTTGTAGGCATGGATTTGTTATTCTTCGTTTGCCTTGTAAACGGGGAATGTTGATCACGGTTTGTTTGTATTCTTATATCAACATTTTAAAACTCGGACCGAAGAGCTATCGATCAGGATCTGGACTTCATCGGTACGACTGATGGTCTGGTTTTTAAAGCCTTGATTTCTTTTTTATTTAACAATCCGCTAATGCAATCTTTCTCTACTAGAAAAAGACCTTGTCATTATTACAATCTAATGACTTGTAAATTTCATTTTAGCGTACTATAAAAGATTGTATGCATTCGGATGCATCCAAAACTTGCATGCATTCTCTCTGAAAAATGGTGTTATTTGGCCAAAAAAAACTTATTATGCACTTAAAGTTTTTCAGCTGAACGATGTTGTTGTGCGGACGAAACTATTGCAAACTCTGTGTATTTGAGTGCATACATCCTCTTTTCTTCTAGCTTATATTTGGTGGGACGGTGGCAAAGCCCACTAAACATGCACAATTATTGGAGTCATTGCCAACCTGCGATTGGCTGCGAGAAGGTCTGCCGTCAGCGGCAGGAGGGTTGTCGATGAAGGGAATGCCCAAACTTGCCCCGGCGCAAGCTTTTATGAGAAAATTATTACAATAGTTGGCTTCTCTATACAGTGTATGATATTTGTGACTTTACAAACTGTCTATTGGCTACTGTGGGCCGAGTTGGAAATGGGCCCGATGGGCTTTATGGGGTCGGCCCATTGGGCTATATGGGCCTCTATTGTAAAAGCGTTTCAGTCTTTGCAGAAGCAGTGGAAACCGTTCGTTGAGGATGACGACCGTAAACTTCGATTCCTCGTCGCTACTCTTCTCCTCATCTCTCGGCGCTCGGAAGTTCAAATTTTGTGCGAAAACCGCTGTCTCAACGGTCAAATATGACGCCAAGGTCATGCTTGCTCCCGCTGCTCGGCCCGCTGAAGGTCGGTGATTCAGGTAGGAACTGTCTCCTCCTGTGTTTGGTTGATGAGAAAATGAAAGAAAAATGGAAATTTAGAATCCCTGTGTTTTTTATTTTTATTTTTTCATGTGGTGTTTTTTTATGATGTGTGGAAGATTCAGGCTGAAAGCACTGAGAATCGAGCTTCTGAAATTTGTCGATCCACATTTGGTCGTTTCGAAAAGTAGTAAAGCAAGAAAAATAGGAAGAATATATTTGCAGATTTCCGTAATACCATGAACTTTTTAAGTTTTAATGCAGTTTTTATTTTCTTATATTATAATTGGGGGAAATTAGAGTTAGGGTTCATGGCCTCTTTGGCGGGCCTCATCATCATCTCTTCATCAAAATCAGTTCTCTTCCTTTCCCGACACTGCTGTCAGTGTCAGTCGCTATCTGGTCATCTTCTCCAGTCCTTACAGCACTCGCATTTGCGTAAGCGGAGTCATCTTTTGTCTGAGAACAGTCCACCATCTACTTTTTTGACCCCGCGCCCCTATGTAGAACCTTCCTTTTTTCAGCAGAAGCACCACAATATTGTAAAGCTTTTTTGAAATTCTATCCGGCCATCATCGGCATCAAAATTGCCAACACTGACGTCCGTGGATATGACATCTGCATGAGAATTTTGTAAACCTTTTTCAAAATTCTATCGGCCATCGTCGTCCTTTGAAGATACCGTAACATCTATACTATCTTCAAGATAGTGCTAGTTAAAGAGGCAGTATCAAAAAGGGTAGAAGGCAGAGGTTTGCCAAACATTGGGAAAATGGTTCTGTTTTTTTTGTTTTCTCTTAGATGTGTTTTCTTCAAGGGATGTAGAAGAGGACGAGAAACTGATTGAAAGCAGTGGCAAGAAAGGTAGAGGATGTAAGAGAAAGCCAACTGCTATTAGGTGTTATGGTTCTTGGAATACCCTATTAGGCCTATTTCCACATTGGCAATTGGTCTTGCGGTGGAACCTTGACATGGCCTAAGTTGTTTTTGGCCTAAGGTGGACCAAGGTTGGCAGGTTTGTGTCCCCATGTTGCGCAGGTTCATGATCAAAGTTGCCCCTATAGGTGGGGGGAGTATTGAGGGTCCCACATAGGATTGAGACTACTTGTTGTGGTGCTTGAAATTCCTTCTTATGCTACTTTCCTCATTGCCAGTTGACCTGGGGTGGAGCTTGACACTTTTAAGTTATGATTATCCTGAATACAGACCAAGATGGCTTTTGCACTTCATATAGAAGGCGGGAGCTTTCGTTGATGGCTGCAGTTCCACTTGTTCTTATTTTGCAGGAGTCTGTGGACAGCTTTCATATCAATGCAGCTGAGTAAGTTCAACATCTATTCATTTCTTTAGTTTTGGTAATGCAACGACTGAACTTGTTTCTCCAATTATCCTTGATGAATCAAACATTTCTATAATATTGAATTTTGATTTTCACAGTAGTAATAATAACTATGAGGTTCATCAGAAGCTCAAGAAATAAATAAATAAAAATTAAAGGAGTTTTGATCACTGCAATTTAGAGATTGTTGCATTTTTATGGTGTCAATTGTTAAATTACCCATTTATAGTGTTCCACCTCGAGAGAAGTTTTTTGCCTTTTTTTTTTTATCTGTAGTAATAAAGTTTCATTTGAGTTGTCCAAATTAAACTTGTTCAGCTCGAGCAAAAAAGTTGAGAGATAAGATAGCAAGTGGCACAGTTTCAACTGTTTTTTTTAAGATCCCCTTCATTGTCGATTAAATGGAGAACTTTTAAATGTTAAAAGAATAGGGAAAATAGTAACTTTGAACAATTATTGATTAAACCCAAAATATTATGGTGATTGGATGTTTGGCATTCTTAAGGGTCTGTTTGTTGGGGATGTTGGAATGAAAATGGTGATGGGACATTTCAGTGAAAGTTGCATTATTTATGTAGATGTGTACTGCCTTCATTTACCCAAATCACGAAGTTCAGCTAATGCATAGTTTCACACCAGAAATGTACTTAGGGTATTATACCATTGGTCTACTGGTTGTTGCTAATTCATATAGATTGCTAGATGCTTTAATATTTTTTTTATGAGGTAACATTTATGGTGCAGCTAATTTTGAACATATTAAGGTTATGAGAAGTAATACTTCAATCTTGCAAAATAACATGCTGTTAATGCTTCTAATTATTTCATTCTTCTCAACTGACAAGGTTAGGTGCCACTGAATATCTACTTATAAAGGAAGAGGTGACAAAAGTATTGTCCCGGGCCAAGGCTGCTGGTGTGCTTCGTCTTGCTTTTCATGATGCAGGAACCTTTGACATGGATGAGAATTCAGGTTTTTATTTGGATGAATGTTTTGTAGAGGCTAGTATATATTTTGAATTTATCATTTGTAGCTCTCTCTCTCTCTCTCTCTCTCTCTCTCTCTCTCTCTCTCTCTCTCTTTCTGTGCATTTACTCAAGAGACTATTGCTGCAGGTGGTATGAATGGCTCTATTGTTCATGAACTTGAAAGGACTGAAAATGCAGGACTTAGAAAGTCTTTGAAGGCATGCACTTTTCTTATGTGTCTGATTTTCTTCCTTTACGTATACATGCATGTACCTATATTACATCTTTTTGTTTTCTTATTAAATTTTAAAAGTTTAAGTTTTCTCATACATGAATTGAGAAGAAAATTAGGTACCTGCACTACTTGTTTTAATATATTTTGAAGTTTTAAATGCCCAAATCTCGAGTTATCAACCTCTATCTCTCTCTTGCTAGTTTACTTAAGTATGGATACATTCTTGTTTAGATTGTTGAGAAAGCAAAGAATGTTGTGGACTCAATACGACCTGGTGATTCTTTTCATTGATCTTATTATTCTTTCATTTGATCTGAAATGGAAATGCAACTAGGTATTTATTTGCAATAATATTATGATGGCATGCTAAAATGTTATGGCATTTCTAGTGTCATGGGCGGACATGATTGCTGTGGCTGGAGCTGAAGCAGTTTCAGTATGTGGAGGCCCTAGAATCTCAGTTCAGATAGGAAGAAGGGATTCAATGTAAGGAATTACTGTTAGAACATGGCTGGATATAGCTTATACAGTAATTCTAAGATGGTTAATGCAAAATAATTCATTAAGGTTTAGATTAACATGGCAATTTTGGTGAGATATTGTTAATTTTGCTTCACCTGAAAACATGTTATTAGTTAGTTTTCATCCACATTATATGGCAGAATGTGGAAGGAATTTGGGAATGATATGGTAAGACCATTTAACTCTTACTTTACAGGGTACCTGACCCCGAAGGGAAGCTCCCTCTAGAATCTCTGGATGCATCCGGTTTGAAGCAATGCTTTCGAAGGAAAGGGTTGTCGTGAGTTCAAGCCTTGCAGAATCTGTTGATATTTAATTTAATGTAGAGTTGGTTATTGAATTTTTAGCTTTTCTTTTATTGCAAGTCTGAGTTGACCATATAGTGAAAATTTTGTTCTTGAGCCTCAAACTCTGTTAGGAAACATTGTACCTAAAAGCAAGGTTGTGGGCTCACAACGTAAAATTGTTTGATCATGGCTTTAGTAAAACAGTAATTTAGATGATCTAGTCTCTCAAATAACGTGAAGTCTTGACTTATTACTTCTAGAATGGTGGGTCCTCACCCTCTTATCTTTGCGGACCTGAAGAAGGTTTCATCAGAGTAGCAGGTTCTGAAGCTGTTGAATATATAATGGCTGAAACCTAGACAGCATATTTCTTATTGAATTAAATTCCCTGACATCTAGTTAATGAAAATACAAGACGGTTTATTTGTTTTATTGGCAGGACACAAGACCTTGTTGCCTTGTCTGGAGCTCATACTCTGGGAAGTAAAGGTTTTGGAAATCCAACTGCATTTGACAATTCATACTTCAAAATTCTTTTGGAGAAGCCATGGTTGTCTTCAGGTGAATAACTTCAATTTTACTAATTACTGATTGCAAGTAATGAAGGGAGGAGAAAGATACTAATAAGGGAAGCTGCTGCTCGAGTTGCTCTTTATATAATTTGTTGGGAAAGTGTCAATTGTTTTACTCAATTTGATGGCTTAGTTATATGTTCCATCTGTGGCTTCTGTTTTCATTTGTAGCTGGTATGACGAATATGATTGGCCTTCCTTCAGATCGAGCCCTTGCAGAGGATGGTGAATGCTTAAGGTTCTTTTCCTCTCTTCCATCTCTCAGCATTATCCAACTAATGGTTGTACTTTTTCGAGTTCATTAAGCATTTATGGGTGTCTTGTGGACTTAGAAGATAGTTATGGACTGAAAGTAGATGTGCATTTATTCACAATAACGACTCCGTACATCTCTACAGAATCCCAAAAAGCTTATATGACAGAACATGAATAGAGGGCAGTGACTTACTTGATTATCCTCCATTCACGGGTTGCCTTGCTTTTTTGTTGCGGGTTTGTTTGGTAAAGTAGGGATGTATTTTTCACAATCACCTAATTCTTTCGATCATTAACCAAATACCCGAAATAAACATTAAGGTGATAATATCTTCTGGTTCAATAGTCACTATTTTCACATTGTGCATTAGGTTGGTCTTGCGTCTGCATTGGTTCCTGTCTCTGTGCTGAACCTTCCTTTTGTGCACAGGTGGATCGCAACGTATGCCACAGACCAAGGTATGTTCTTCGAAGATTTTAAAACTGCTTATGTAAAACTCGTGAACTCAGGTGCAAGGTGGAGCACAGTGTCATGATTCTTCGCAGCCACATGTTGTTCTTTTCCTTGGCTTCCATCATATTTTTGTTTTGGTGGTCTGTGCGATTGAATGAGAGACCAAACAGTCTTGTAAGAAATGTGGATTGTATTATCTTTGTCACCGGTTGATTCATGCAAATTAGATGGTTGATAGCGAAGAAAGGTGGCATCCATCTTAATGTTTGTACAAGAAGTGAGGGAAAACGATGCAACTCTCTAAATTATTCTAGTTAAGAACTAAAGACATTATTATAAAGCTTACGTTCAAAACAAGTCATGTCGTTTTTGTACTTTAACGAAAAAGAAAAAAAAAAAAACTGTTGCTTTCATTTTTGTTAATCAAGGGAAGAAAAAGCTACTGCTTGATTACTAATTGGGTTAGGTAATTGGGTTTTTTCTTTACCTAAAAATCAGTAATACAAGATGATGTCTTCCCTGTCCACGGCGAGAGAAAAAATGCAAAAAATTATGCTAATTTTTCTTGAAATTTTGACAAAATTTTGATGTCCTAATTGTTGAATTTTACCTCCATAAACTTAAGAAATATGCTCAATGCACCACTTTTTAACAATTTTTCGTTGATTTGTTTAATTTTTATTTGTTTTGCTTTCTAATTGATCTATAATAGTGACAGGAAAAAAAAAAAAAGAAAGGAGAGGATCAAGAAGTTGAAGAGGTGGGAATATATCGGTGATCATCAATAATTGATGGTAAAGGCGCACATTAAATACAATTTATAGATTTAAGGGTTAAAATAAATCATTTAAAATTATAGGACAGGCCTCGGAATTCTGAGGAAACTTGAAGAAGTGGGGACTGGGTGCAATTTTCCTAAAATAAAAATAAAAATGGTGTTTAAACCGCTGCTTGAACACAGCTTGAGTGAGGCATCTGCGGGTTTTGATTTTCCCCATAAACCCTATCGATCAGCTTCAACCCCCTGAAACTACAATGGCGTTTACTCCGCCCCTCCATTCCTCTGTAGCTCTTCGGTCCTCCTTTCCGATCCCTAGTACTAAAACCATATTCTCGGGTCGCATTCGAACCCCTATTTCAATCCTTCCTCGTCCTCCTCCCTATCTCTCCACGCCCGTTCTCTCTCGCCGTCGCAACACCTCTCATACAGTCGCATCTTCAAAGAAATCCAAGGTAAAGATCAAAAAGATACTTGGTTTTAGTTTATTATGTATGTGCTTGCTGGGAAGCCTTGATTCCACTGCTTCTGACTGAGGCCTGGCTCAGGTGGCCAGGGGTTTGAGCTGGGTGAGAGGGATTAAGGTTCGAATTTCATGTCCCACCGATCACAGAAATGAGGGGAAGGATTAAAAATGGACGAAATTGGAATATCTTATCCCTGGGGTTTTGTAATATTTGTTATGAATCTCTCTTCTTTTTTTTTTTTTTTTCCTCAGAAACCCCCAGAGAGCTGTAACGGAACACTGTATTGTGTGTTGTGCGTGCGTGCGTGCCATATGATTACTATATATCGATTGTTCCTGCTCTATATGTTTAAGTTAATCTGACCATTTTTAGATTTAGAAAACTCTTTATTTTGCTAACGGTGTGCTTGTGCACCCAAAATATTTTTAAAAGATAATCCATTTTTAATTAGAAACACGTCATGTTGGGATGAACCTACAGGCAATTAGGAACGGTGGCATTGCATAAAGCGCAAGCCCTTTTAGAGTCTAGCATCATTCTTAATTTCTTAGAGATGTTTGGAATCACTTTTGCAAATCCATCGGCCATCCTTTGCTTCTGTAGCATTATTATTGCTTAATAGCTGCTTCACTGTATCGCTGTTTGGATATCCTAATCTGGGATACACGCCAGTCGGCTAGGTGATTCGAGGCTTTGGTTTCACACTAGATGTGTTTCTGACTTGAGTGAATTAAGTATCATTCCTACTCTGCTGCATACAAATTGAAGCTGTCAGAGCAGAGGTGTTTGGCATGCATATGCTATAAGTGTGCAGGGGGCTCTGTTTTGGGTTTGATTAAACGTCCTCATTTGATTTCTTTTGGTGTTATTTGTGTTTGTCTTGCTTTTTTGGGTGAAGGAAGGTATTGTATGTGTTGAAACTACGCCTTATGCTTTGTTAGTTCAAACTATCGTTCCAATTAATTAAAATTCCAAGTTTCTGTTGTGTAATTATTTAGAAAAACCAAAGAAGTAAGACTACTAATACAAGGAATAAGAAAAATGGGCACTGACCTTTATACCTTAGCCTTTTACTTCTATAGGAGCTATGTAGCTTAATATCACAGGCTAGACTTGTCTTCTAATTAAATCGCGTGTGGTTGCTCATTTTCATGCATTACATACACTTCAGAATATAAAGTAGGAAATATATTTTGAGGATGTCTGTTTATTATGAAAGGCCAAGGGTAGCTTTTGTTGAGGAGAGATGAGATAATCTCATCTAAGCTGGTCTACAAAAGTGTTACAGAGATTTATAGTGCACCAGATAAGAGGCAATTTGTTTTTGGGAGATTAGGAAGTCTAATGATAGGACACTAAATAACTGGATGGAAATAGTATGAAATGACGCGATGGTATTGAAGTCACATCTTGGTATAGAGCGTATGCTGTTTAATTTGCTTTACAATGTAATTCTCCAATATGTTTCCTTGCAGCAAAAGCCGCGTCAGAATGATGCTATGGAGGAAGATGTAGATGAAGATGCTTTTGAAACATTATTTAGGCAGATCGAAGAAGATCTAGAAAATGATGACCTTTCGACCAATGACAGTGATGAGGAGATAAATGATGATGACCTTGTCAGGCTTACACAAGAGTTGGATGAGGCTCTGAGGGATGATGAGCTAATGGCAGGGCCTAACTCAATTCAGAATAATACAGAAAGTGATATTGATGGTGAAGAATATGATGAGAGTGATGATGAAGAAAGACCAGTGACTCTGAAAACCTGGCAACTTCGAAGGTTGGCTTCTGCTCTGAAAGTTGGCCGCCGTAAGACCAATGTAAGCATTTCAATATCTGGATCTTTAGTGTTATGGAGAGAAATTGATTGCCTGCTGCAGAACCTCAATTCATTAATTACTGTGAGTAATCAGTTGGTGAACTGTTCCAAATTAGTTGCTTATTGGATATTTGGGTTCTTTTTGTGCAGATAAAAAGTCTTTCTGCAGATGTTTGTCTTGATAGGGCTGTTGTTCTTCAATTGCTTCGTGACCCCCCACCAAATCTTTTAATGATGAGTGCTACCTTACCCTGATGAACCTAAACCGCTCATTGCAGCGCCTGAAACCCTACCCAAGGAAATTATTGAAGCGCAAAGACGTGCAGATGCCACAAAATCAGACGCAAATGCAAAAGTGCCAGTTCATGTCCTGCGACGCCAGTGGTTTGCTCAGAAGAGACTGAAGAAAGTGCAAGTTGAAACCCTTGAAAGAGTGTATCAGCGAACAAAGCGCCCTACTGTAAGTACAGCCTTTTCTGGTGTTGGGATTATGTGGTTTGCTGACCATATTCCATGAGTAACTAGTAACATATGCTTGCTTTTATCCAAGAACAATTTTGGATCAACTTCTTTTTAAACTATTTTTGGAAACCCAAGTAATCAATTGTCAACAACAACAGCAGATTAGGCCTTAATCTCAATATTTTTGGGTCGGTTATATTGAACCAGTACGTCAGGTTGTTCCATTCATTTAAATCCAGGATGATCTCCTAATCTGTATCTCCGATGCTCATCTCCCCTTTTTACAACTTTCATCCATGTTTTAGTAGTCTACCCTCTTAACCCCATAATCAATCATCTCGTTCGTCCTAATCTGTGCACTCACAGGTGTCTATTTCTGGGCTTTGCTAAGATCCTTCTTTAAGAATTTAATGCTGTTCAGGTTGGATGAGTTCCAAAGTGCTTGGTATACATGTTGTACCATCTCATCCATTCCCAGTTGGTTTCAGAGTTTAGTCACTCGTTTTTTTTGTCCACTTGTCCACGCGCAGAGCTCATGTTGATACGCATGTGAAGGGCAGGGTTGAGGGTCACACATCGATTTGCACTTATTATTGTTGCGCTTGATATAACTGCGCGCAGAGCTCATGTTGATACGCATGTGAAGGGCAGGGTTGAGGGTCACACATCGATTTGCACTTATTATTGTTGCGCTTGATATAACTGTTGTGTCACGATAACCATTGTCAATTGATCTTTTGATGGATACTATGTCTAATACTTCTTGATGTACATCGGGTGAATTGCAGAACACAATGGTGAACAGCATTGTGCACGTGACAAATCTGCGCCGCAAGAGAGTCCTGAAATGGTTCGAGGATAAACGTGCTGAAGATGGGGTTTCGAACCGCTACCACCTCCCCTTCCAACGGCCCTCTTGTGACATTGAATCCTCGACCCATGGAAGCCCTTTGTAAATGTTAAATCTTTCTTCTTTTGCTTTGGAGGTATGTAAAGTTCTGTACAATGTTTTCAAACTCACATCACTGCGGAGATTTTCTTTTATGCATGTCGCAGTATTTAGTACTTCGACTTATTTCATTCTATTCTTTTTATGTTGCTTTTGATGGTAATGTTCCCTTGCAAATAACTAATTATTATTCACAGTAATAAGTTCTAAGTTATTTTTGTAAAGAATGATTAATTTTTTTCAAAGCAAACATTTTCTATTTATACTTTTGTATTTGACATCACTGTGGTCTCAACTTGACCCTTTGATGTCTATTTTTTCAAATTTCTAATATTACGAATTGGGTGGAGTGAAAAAAAATAAGAAAATGTTATGTTAAATTGTATTCACGTATTAGGTTCTCATTTATATTATGAACAATAAAGAGATCTAAACTACAATAAAAGCACGTTTCATGCATGTGAATGAAACAAATTTGGGAATGAGAATGATATGCGAATAACAATAATTTTTTACATTATCATTCCATGTTTAATATTTTTCTAGTAATGTACTTGGGAATAAAAGTTTTATTTCCTTTATAACATTTGGTACATGGTAATGATTATGGGAATGAAATGAATTTTATTCAAAATAACTCGGATAGCCTCACATTTAATTATTAATAATCATAGAATACTCTAGACCTTAAACATTATAAATTATTTTCTATTTCTTTAGAATTTTTCCTTGTTTTTCCTAATTTTTATGGGTTCATCCAACTTTGGGTTTTTCTTAATGTTTTTTATAATAATAATTGAATTAAATATTTTCTTCACGGAAAACCCAAATTCATACCCTAAAAACTGTTCTCTAGTTTTTCTTTACTTTTCTACATTTTATAAGGTTCCTCTCTTTTATTGATAAATGGCCAAATTATGTTTTGTAGTTTGACCTTCGGTAAAAGTTGTAAATCTGCTTAACCTTTACGACTAGCTAATTATATCCCAATCTATTTAAAGGGGTGCAATTTTAGCCTACAACATTTTTCTTCACAATTCTCCCAAAAATTTTATAAAAAATAAAATGTTGAAAAATATTTGTTTTAATAATAGTTCAAATTTTTAATGGGGAAAAAATTCTAGCATATTATCCTCCTTTATGGGAATAAATTTGTAGAAGGAAAAAAAAATGTGACTTTTCGTATTAAAATTCATGACTAATACAATGAAATTCATTTTAATTGATGTGTGATTCCTCCTTGTGATTACTAGAGCATATAAAATTCTTACTTCAAATCTATAAAAAGTAAAAGGCTTCAAGAAAACGAATGTTGGGAGAAACGTTTGTAAAAAAAAAAGGGTTTATTATAAATAGTTTGTCACCTTAAAAATTTGCAAAATAAAATTATTGAAGAATTTTACTGTAAAGTCTATGAAAGAATGCTTTTCAAAAAAATCATTATAAATATAACCCAAATTTAAAGAATATTTAAGAATGGGTTAGAATTTCACCCCTTTAAAAAAATTGGGATATAATCAGCCAATAATAAAAGTTTGGCTAAATTTGTAACTTTTATCAAAGATCAAGGTATAAAATACAATTTGGCCTTGATAAATAATATAGTTAATATTATTATTAATTTTCTACTTAATTAATTTTAGTCACTTTTTAGTAAAAAGTAGAAGGGAGAAAAAAAAAAGCAAGGGAACATAAGAGAGCGCGGAGGAAGTTGTGAGGAGTAAAAGGTGTTTTTGGAAATGAGTTAATACTAGTGGGCGAGGGGAATGAAATTTTTTAATTTGGTGAGAATGAGAATTGTTCTTGAATGAGCTATTACTGAATTCAATGGATTACCAAACGCAGGGTGGAAATAAACATGGGAATAAGTCATTCTATTTTAATGTTATTACCACATATCAAACAATCTCCAAATGTTGAAATGGATTTAAAATTACGTAGTTTTTAGGTGACTAAGGTTGCATTTGATAAATAAGTTTCATTAGCCTCTAATTCTAAATGCATACAGAATTGATGCCGGTTAGATAAGAGGTGTAATAAGAGATGCTGAATATGTAATAGTAAAACTGTTTGATTATATATCTGAATGAAAGTTTGAATGGCCTATATTTTTAATTTTACTGCTTGTTATGTGTGTTTGTGGAGGCATACAATTAGAAGTAAAAATAAAAGGGAAAAAAAATGAAGCAAAAATAAAAGGAAAAAAAGTGAAGGTAAGGAAGGGGAGTTAAACTTGACTTAAGTAGGTGAGAGTGAAGTAATTTTACCACTAAAAGAATTTAAACTTTTATTTATAAAAATATTTTTTATAATTTAAAATTTAAAATGAATAGAGATATTTTACTAGCATTATCAGACTCTCTAAATAAACTCATTTCTAATCGATTTAATATTTACAAGCATGCAACACAAATTTAAGTGCAAATAAACACAATCCTATAAGAATCTTAGCCATACTCACGCGGGAGCATCTTATGGGATAGTAAGGGCTATTGAAGTAATTTCAGTTTTTGCAGTCGAGGAGAAACACTAGACTTTCCGCCAGCTCATCCGTTTGGCCCCAAATTCCCCAATCCATTGCTGCTCTTTTTATTCCCACTCCTTCCATGTCGTCCGATCCATTTTCAATCCAACGGATTCTAACGCTCCACGCTTCCATCCCCCATGCCTTTGATTGACCCAACCCCTCATGGCTCCCATTCCTCCACGTTCTCAACTTTTCATCCGTCCGATCAAAGTCAATCCGACGGGTTTCGAGTATTTCACCCCGCGCTGCTGCCGCTCCTCAACTCCTTTCGCCACCTCCACTGTCACCACTTTCGTTCTGTAACAGAAGCGTCCCGCTCTTTTTCACACGCACTCTTTCTAAAATATCACATCTCTAGTCTCTCCGCCCCTCTCTGTCTCTCTCTCCCTTTCTCTCTCTGAATCACAGGAGGGAGAACAAAGATGCAAGAACAAGCGACGAGCTCCCTCGCAGCTAGCTCTCTACCATCAAGCAGTGAGAGATCCTCAAGCTCCGCTCCCCAGATTGAAGTCAAAGAAGGTCAAATCCTCTCGCTCTCTCTCTCTCTCCGCCCTTTCCGAGAGAAATTAATTATATGAAGTGGAGCGTGCGATTTAGTCTCTTTTCCCCTTGATTCCACGCTTGATTGTTTTCAGTTTGTGGGGAGATTTTCTAGTCCGTTTGTTTCTTGTGTATTTTTCCTGTAAAATGTGGCGTTTTCTCGCGTTGGTGCTCAGGCTTTCTCGGGAAAGGCCCCTCCGTGAAAATATCTCGAGACTACTTTGCGGTTTATTAAGATTAATCATGTGGTTTTTGTGTAAGACGTGGCGATTCCTACTTTTCTCTGCTGGAATGGAAGATCTAATAAAATATTCCAAAGAAGGACCTCGAAGCAAGCATGAATCTCTCCCAATTGCATTAATTTATTATTACTATTAGTATTAAACCGGTTTATTTTATGATTTTTATTTTTAAAAGGCATTGAGAGTGACGACGAGTTAAGGAGAGTGCCGGAGATAGGCGGCGAGGCCACCGGAAACTCGGCCGGCGGTCGGGACACGAGGTCGGTGGCCGGTCCGGACCGGGTTCAGGCCTTGGCCGAGGGCCAGCGGAAGAGAGGGAGAAGCCCAGCGGACAAGGAGAACAAGCGGTTGAAGAGGTAAAAACTTGCGCCCAGGCCCAAACTCAAGCCCACTTTGTCGTGGCGATGGCATTTCTGCTAATTTTGTGTGTTCATGGCTCCAAAAATGGGAACCAAACAAACAATAATAATAACAATAAATAAATTGAATTTTAAAAGGTTGCTGAGGAACAGAGTTTCGGCTCAGCAAGCGAGGGAGAGGAAGAAAGCATACTTGAATGACTTAGAAGTGAGGGTTAAGGACTTGGAGAAGAAGAACTCTGAGCTTGACGAGAGGCTTTCCACTCTGCAAAATGAGAATCAAATGCTTAGACAGGTATATGCTTCAATTCTCATGCCATTTTGGGTAATTCTAAAGAAATGATCATATACTTTTTTTTTTTTTTTTGAGTGAGCGTTTCATATATTCAGTGTAGAAGCAAGGATCTCGCCTTTTACATGTGAGTAATGGGGTTCATGTTCTTGCCATTTTGCCATGTCCTTGCAAATGAGGAAAAGGCCATGAGCTATCACTAGCTATTGGGGCAATTTGGTTAGCCGCCCCCCAGTGTGTGTGAGTAGAAGCACATTTAACGAATGCATCTATCAATAAATGTGCTGCGTATAGTTTGTTCGGTCATGGGTTTGTCATTAAGCTAAGGTGTGAGTAACAAGCGGCGAATTGAGATTGGCTGCCTTAGGCCTGCGTAAACTGTGCATTCGTTAATTTCAGATAAAGTGCTAAAGCTAGAAACCAGAATGTTGTTCCTTTTGTTCCTTTTAAGCATGTGTGTATCCATTTGGTCTATATGTTTTGTTAGCAATACATATATTTTCTGGATAACGAGAATACTTGGGGTTGTGAATTTGCATTGCAACCACGACTGATCACTTGAATTGGGTATATCAAATGTTGGGCCAATGGAGTTATTTGCATATTTCCTTTTCTTTTAATCGCATCGCATATACCTTTTCTCGTTACAAGTTCTGCTTATCTCGATTATCCTACCCTAATAAGCCGAAGGGACCTGACTGGACTTGGACCTGTCCCTAATTAAATTAGATACATAGATAAGAGTTATAGATAAGAGTTATAGATGATCCTACGGTCATAAAGAAAGCCCTGAGCCTAGTGAAGTTAACTTACCCCATCTCAGGACTTGATCTATGTACAATGTTGCTCAAGTGTAGCTTTGTAGGCTTTCCCCCATAAGCCGTTGTCACGACTGATGTTTTCGTGGTTAGGATTGTATCGATACCACCTTCCTAGGGCTTCATGTGTGGGAAAGGTCCGAAGTTTTTTAGGCATTTCTTCATGTGTGTCTCTCTCTGCAAGCTGTTTTAGTGTTTCAATAGTGCATTTGCAGACATCAGTTCGAGTAACTCAAATTTATTAACTCCGTATTGCTAATCATAGGATTTAATTTCTGATGCCATTGAATAGGACGCCATGTCATTTTCTAAGCTTGTTTGATTAATTCAGCGTTTACCAAGTGCTCAGTTCATGGCATTTACAATTTTTTAACGAAAAAAGAAAACCGGAAAATGCAGATATTGAAGAACACAACAGCAAGCAGGAGAGGAGGAAACGGCAGCTCTAATGCAGATGGGTCTCTGTGAGTGAATCAACGTGAGAAGTATACTGTGACGAGAGACCCTTTTATTTTATTTTTTTAGTGTTACCTAATTCCTAGTTAGAATAAGACAAAAGGCCAAATTAAGTCCTTGAACTTGTTGCACAAGAACTCTTAAGCCCCTGTACATTGTTCAGGTATACTTAAGCCCTTTAACGTTTGTTTTGGGTGCATTAACATTTTAATTGGAGGAGGTTTGTAGACCTTGGTAACTTTTTTTTTTTTTTTAAATTTCACGTTGGTGGTATGGTCAAATCAAATCCTCGGTGGCATGGAGGGAATGCCTTAAAAGGTGATACGATACAGGATTATATAAATTAGGTCTAATGGTAAAAATATTTCTCAATTTTTTATATTTTTTGATTTAAATTTTGAACTTTTAATTTTTTTGATGTCTAGCATAAATTTGTGCGAGTGAAGTAATTTAATCCTCACCTTTAATTTTTATTTATTTTTATTCATTTTTTTTGGGGTGATTGGCTATTTTTTTAAAAAAAAAAAGCTTGTGTAAGCACCAATTAGGAATGGAGGAGAGAGGAGAAGATGAAAGTTGTGGTAATTCTAGAACAAATTTATGAATATTAGAGTTAAAGAAACATAGAAGTTAGAGTGGAAGAAAGTTAGAGTTGAGATAAAAATTAATTGACTAATAAAAGTTTAGATTATAAATTAGAAAATTATAAGTTTAGGATTTAAATAAAAAGGAAGTGAAAATACATGATTATTTTTACCATTCAAGGACAATAGTAAATAAAAATGAAAAAAAATATAATTAGTGCAGCCATTGAGATTCAAGATGAGGCTATCGGTCAACATTATATAAAAAATGAGATTGTGAGCCGGCAATTGATTGTATCAAGCATCAACTTGTTTCGATAGGACGTACTTGTACCAAATTAAGAATATTAATATTGTATTTAGAATTTTCCTCTAATGTATATATTCATATACGATCTTTATATCATTATCAAGCACAAAATTTTCAGAAATTGCCCGTTTTAACTACTTTAGCCAGAAGAGATAATTTCATAAATAAATAAATGAATAAAACCTCCAAGTTCTACAACAATTGCGTGGTCTCAGGATGTAATTTGAAATTCTAAACCCAAAATAAGTCCAGAAATAACGCTGTTTGAGGGGGAAAGGGTACCCGATGTTGCGTGCCCTAGTTTCTTTTATTACGACGTCGTTCGTTGCTGTGGTGAGCAGAAACCCTATTTTGCCAGCCGCGAAGGAACCGCTAGGGTTTCGTCACAGCCTCTGCTTTCTCCCATTGTAGAGAGAGAGAGAGAGAGAGAGAGAGAGAGAGAGAGAGAGAGAGAGAAGGGTTTAAGGAAAATGGAAGGAATCACAAATGGAGTTAACAAAATGAACATCACAGATTCCAACAAGAAGAACCGAATCCAGGTCTCCAACACCAAGAAGCCCCTTTTCTTTTATGTCAATCTGGCCAAGGTACCTCCGTTATTTTCCTTCTATGGATGCTTTCGTCTTCACTCTCGGTTTCCTTTTCTGGGTATTCTCTCTTCAACTATATACTGCAAGTAAAGTAAATGCACAGGCTGTTTCATTTATTGATTGGGTGTGTAGTATTGTTTGTGACAGAGGTACATGCAGCAGTACAATGACGTTGAGCTATCTGCTCTTGGAATGGGTATTTATTCCTCATCCTTATCTGTATATGCGCATTTGAAGTGGTTCTTCCCATATTCTTGATGATTTTAAAGTGCTAGTAGCTAGGTTTCTTTTTCTTTTTTTTCAAGTGCAGCAGTACAATGATGTTAACCTTCGCTGTTTCCGTTATGGCAGATTAGCTGATGTGTTCTTATTAGGAAAGTGATCTTAGAGTCGGCAATGCTATTGACATCTTATGATGGATACATAATCATAGTTTCATTTGCTCCAGTTTCAATGTTTGACACCTCTAGAAAGACCATGGACTTGTGAATCGTGATCTAGTTGACAAGTATCCATAGCCTCTCAATAGCTGGCTTATCACTTTGTTGATATGCACGAATTTCCCTTTTTCTCTCCTGTCCTTTTTTCTAGGGATAAAAATTCTCTACTGCTATAACAGTCAAAGAGACGTTACCCTTCATCTTCATATCCATAGTTAGTCTCAAGTATATGCCTGTAGTATTAATGCTGGAAACTCGATAACTTAGTAGATATATACATGATTGATTTGTTCATACCTTTGACTTGTACTCAGAGTCAAAGCAGGCTGTGGAGATCAATTGGAAATTTTCATTGAATGCTTTGTGCAATCTCTTTTTGTGCTGTTCGCATATTGCCTTCTCTCCTTCTCTAGAACAAAAGGAATTAGTAAATTGATTTTGTGAAGAGGAATTATCCGTAATACTTACATTTTTGTATAATTATGCCATTGTTCTTGTTACTAGAAATTATCTTCTCTATGTTTTCTCTTTTGACTGCTCTGTTGTACTGTGTCTACAGCTATTTCCACAGTGGTCTCAATTGCTGAGATTTTGAAGAACAATGGACTGGCAGTTGAAAAGAGTTAGTCCTTTATTCCTTTCCAACTTGACCTGGTACCATATTTTATTTCTTTCATGTGTTGAAATATTGAGCTTGATTATTGACAACCTGTACAGAGATCACTACGTCCTCTGTTGACATGAGGGATGAAATGGGAGGGCGACCAGTGCAAAAGGCAAAGGTATATTTTGTGATTTTTGAGTGCAATATTCATTTCAATCCAAGCAGATTTTGTTGAATGCGCCATGCTGAATACACAAAATATCACTCTTCTATAGTAATTCGCACCATAAGTTGGCTGCATTGATATTTTCATGGTAGGAATCTGGAATGCCATCCATTAGAAATAAATCATAAAAAGTAGCACGTGTAGCCCAGGTGCAACTCTGTGTGCGTGCATGTGCTCGCACAAGCAGACTATGGCTTGTCCCAACTTGAATAAGTGTAAGGTCAAGTGTCGAGCTGTGTTTTACAGGATGCAACCTGTTATACAGTCTGGCTGGAAAGCCGCTTTTCTCTAACTTACACCATGGAATTTGTTCTCGTTTGTAGGTTGAAATAGTGTTGGGAAAGACAGCAGATTTTGATGCGTTAATGGCTGCCGCTGCTGCTGCAGCAGCAGCAACGGAGGTGAGGGAAGGTGGAGATGATGAGGAGCAAAGCTGAAGTGAGATGTTTCCCTGAATCTTGTCTCATGCTTCATCCATCAAGTTATTTGTCATGAAAATCTATCTCTGTAACAATGTGTTTCACATCACAAACTCAGAGCTCATTAGCTGTGGTGATATTCCTTCTAGTGATAAATGTGACTTGTTACTCAATGTCTTACCTCAACACAACCCTCATCCCTACCCACAAAAGAGAAAAGATTAAAAAAAAAATGTCAATACATATTCAAAAATATATCTTGGGCAAAGTGATGAAATTCATTGTGTTTGGGCAAAGTGATTCCATAATGGAATTCTATGGTCCAGAATTATTTGTTGACATTGTATGGGTAAGGCTCTGGGGAATGGAACCAAAATGCACAATTGCTAGGGCATTAAATGGCTATGGAAACATTTCATATTTTCCGTTTCCCATTTCCAAGTAATTTTGAACATGTCGTAATTTAATTGAAAAAAATACATAAAGGCTGAAGTTAGAATTTCTTCAGATTAGACTAATAAATAATAGCTCCATAAAATAAAAGAATTAAGTAAAAAAATGTAAGCCAATTTTTTCATTATCAATGGACCCTAAACATCCATGCCAATCTAGAGCATCTGGGGCATCTGGATAAGGCTCTTTTGTTTCTTTCTCGGCTGCAAGGAGAACTATTTTCCCTACCACAGACAATAATACAGAAAATATAATCCATTTCTAAGTTGATGAACATAATCAACCACAAACAGTAGAATATGTGGCAAATCAAAACCCACATACTGCAAGTGCAAACAAATATGAATTTCCTGTGATCCAAACCCCAAATTTCCTCAATATTTTTTGAATCAGTTCCCTCTAATTAAATAGCATAAATCACATAATTCAACAAAAAAATTCTTGTTAACCATACTTCCTACCAACTCTGAACCTCAGTATCACATCTAAAGATCAACAAGACCTCTTGGGACGAATCAAAAGCAAATCCACGGTGCAAAACCGCATATTTCAAGACCGAACAAAATGTAATGCAATCCTCTCCCTTTGCTTCCATGGCTGCATAAGATGAAGTTGAATCTCACTTATTCTTTTGGAACAAAACCCAAAAAACAAAAAAATAAATAAGGCAATAAAGAAGGTCCTTCCTATGCCTCATCCCCTTCCTCTACCAGTATCCTCTTGCACGCTTCATAACACATGAATGAAATTCCCGCAGCAGGTACCAACTTCATGCAACTAGGTCCTAACCCTTTATATAAACCCTCGACCCCTTCCTTCTCCAGTATGCTCGAGAGTGCGTGAAGCACATTTTTGTAAACTTGTCTTCCACTGAGAGCCCCTACCTGCATGTGTTTGCGTGCTACCTCAAGTGGGAAGGTCGCAGTACTTGATATAGCACCAGCAGCCGATCCAATCAAAAGGGTTTCTATGTTCCCAATTTTCTCTTTTTTGAAAACTTTCCGGTAGGTTTTCCGTAATGTATCATAAGCAAAGTAATTAGTAGCGGCATATGGAACAACCCCAATTAGGCTTGGGGTAAGGCCTCTGTAAAGTTCGCCGGGCCCACCGTCTTTCAATATTTTTATGAATGCATCAAGAAGACCATTATAAACATCTCCCTAGAAAATTAACAAAAATGGTTCAGATGTACATGACAGGTATACCTTTGCTTTAAAAGAAAATATGAGGACAAAGGGAGTGAAACTGCTGGTTTTGGTGTTGGTGTGTACCTGAATGGTTAGTCGGGTCTTGAGTAACTCAAGAGGATATGTGCATAAAGTCGAGCTAACACCAGCACACGCCCCTGCAATTAGTGAGGGAGGAATAGGGAGTTTGGCCTGTTCTCCATGCTTAGGTGATAGGTGCTTGTTAACTGTGTCATAAGCGAATAGCTGCAAAAAGAGCAACAGAAATGTTATTCGAACGTATCAATTGAGGACTTTTGGACTAAACATCAGTAGGAATGCAACTGAGTTGAATTATGAAGTACCAAACTAATTTAGACAGAATGACAAGTTTGAGAAAGATTTAGGGGTCCATGCAATAAGATACTCATAAACCTAAATAAATGCCTGAACAACACATAAGCACACAAGAGGGAAAGAAATAGTAGAATTTTTGAAGGCTTAGAATGCTCTAAGAGACGATAAAAGAAAAAAGGCTATATAACTTGACGGAGTGGGTTACTGTTTGTGTTGGTTGCCAACCCCTTGGTACCCTAGTAATGGTATCTCGATTCCCATTCATTAAAAAAAAAAAAAGAAAAAGAAAAACACAAAAGGACACAGAAGGATGTGCATTTGAATGCATATGAATCTTTTTCCCAGCAAAAGCCAAAGAAATCTCTACAAGCCAAAGAATCAGTCTATAGAGAAAGAACATCGATGCAGAAGCATAAAACGAAGAATGTCAGGCAACTTTCTCCAAGAAAAGGAAATACCCACCAGGGATATTGAAGACCTAGAAGAGACAAAGAGGAAATAAGTGTGCTAAACCACATTGTTAATGGATGCCCCAAAAACATCTTAGTTGCCTGTTTTCAAAAGACCTAACAAGTAAATGTCCTAAGTGTGGCATACACCACACCACAGGTTTCAAAATACTAGGCAACAGGTTTATCAATCAAGGAACAGGTGGAACCTTATAGTTTGCCAAATATTGATCCAGACAGCATGCGATCTGCTCATACATTGAGTAAAATATTTAAGAAAGAGCTAACCATCCAATTTTAATTATACTATTACATAAGTATATTTTATTGAATTAAAATTTGGTACAAGGTGAATTGAACATTCATCCATCTCTCCATAAGGGGGCAGAGATAATTGGCTACTAAAGGAATACTTATACTCAAGGGTTAAAAGCAAGATGCACCACTTTTCTTTTCTTTTTTAAAATTCCCAGTCTTGATTAAAATTTTAAAATACAACTGTCACAAAGATATTCCGAGAATCATGTACACTCTCTAAAGTATAAGCACTTGTTTTCAGAGTATAAAGATAATCATCCGAACTCGTTGATTCAAAACCCTCAGGTGGTAATGGCAGAAACAAGCAATAATTGCACACACATATACTCAAAGTCAAAATAGAAAATAAAAATGAATAAGAGAAAGGAAAGAAGAGAGCCAGAAACAAATAATTGCTGCATGAAGACAATAGCGTCAAATGTGAGTTGTAATTTGCAAACACCAGTCTGCATTCAACTGTCAACCTAGCTGAGAATTAGAAGCTAATATAATAACCAGAATCAAGTAAACCCAACTATAACCAAAACCAAAATATTTGAATATCAAAACAAGCAATCAAATGACAACATTAATCTTTTACTAAGAAATCAAGCCAAAATATAAAACATACGGTTTTTCAGATACAGACCTCTATAGCCTTGCTGGGCGCAACTCGAATCACATTAACGAAATTACCTCTAAACAACCCCTTCCATCCATCAGTCTTCATAATATTATTGAACACCTCAGTTGAAGAGTGGCCACTACTCCCAACCATCAAATGTGTCCTTATTGTCTCCAATGGAGCAACAGCAGTCCGCGATATAGCCCCTGCAATAGCGCCACTTATCAACCTCCTCAATGAAGGATTCTGAACCTTCACCTTCAATTTAATCCCACCCTTCTTCTTGATCACAGTTGCTTCACCTGTAGCCTCCGGAATTCCCACAACTTGGACCCCCTCAGGAGATGAGGGCACATATTTCACAGACAAATCCGTGTATGGGGTCTTCAACTCACTTTTAATGTCCGGGGAATTTGGGGAATTCGGTGATATGCCGAAATTCCTTCCCGCCTGACTAACGCTGGCAAATAAGCCTCCAGGGTTAAAGTACTCATCTTGCGGACTCCATTGGAACCCTAATTGACCAACAGATAGAATTCCATTCTTCCTCTCATCGAAAACCTCTAATCCTCTACCCATTAATCAAAACCTGTTAAATAAGCTTTCACTTAAGGCTCAATGAACACCCAGATTTAACACTTTATAATCCTAAGCAATTTGAGAGTGTTGAGAAAAAAAAAAGAACCCACCTTTCCCCAATGGGTAACCCAAAAATCCGTTTTTGAACAATGGGTATGAGATTATATATAAAATTCTATTCAAACTGCTGAGAAAAGAGAAACTGACCTGAGAGATAGATTCCAAAATATGGGCGAATCAGGTATGGGTTTGATCACGAATATGGAGAGAAAACGGCATAAATAAGCAGATTTGGAGAGGAAGAATGATGAGAAACAGACGAATCTCTGTTCCTCCCTTTCAACCCCAGAGAAGGAGAGGAGGCATGCGAAAGCCCATGTAACGCTAATATATAGAGAGGCAACTGTAGTTAGTGAAAGTGTTTGAGTAAGACCGTGTTTGGATGCTCTCCGGGAATTGAGTTTTAACCTAATCATTTTTCACTGCAACTTAAGTTTTTGTGGGAAACTGCATCTCTTAATGGGATTCGCTCATCACATCACGGTTTGTAAGTTTTTGCCCTTGTTTGGTAAGGATTATAATTAGAAAGGTCGTGAAAATCGAGATTTTAATTAGGATGGGTAAAGAAGTCTTGAAATTGAATAGAAGGATCGAATCTAAAAACATATGATTTTTTAAACTACCTAAAATAAAAATAATATCCAAAAATATCATTGTTATGCTCGTTAATTTATTATTTGAACCAAATTATTAACCTATGAATAATGAAAGTGAATATTATTCAGAAATATATATTTACTTACATAAGTACATACTTTGTAATGGACAGTAAATATCTTTAACTATAAAGATGAATAAATAGTTTTAAATACCAAAATTTCAAGGCTATTCACATGCAAAGTACTAATATAATAACACACTCTAATTTGTCATAAATGCAAATATCAGAAGATGAAAAGAGAAACTGAATAATTATTATTCTCGTCATATTAAAAATATATCATTCTTATTCCCACGCATAAGCTCACAGTTGAAGCTCTTGCTTTGATGACTCAAAAACGTCATAAACTTGATAATTGCTTACTTGACAGTACAAAATAAAAATTATAAAATGGGTTTTCCTGTTCTTTACAAGATAAAGGGAAATGAGCCCTCGCTTATACGACATGTATGAGTAGTTATCCCAAATTGTATAGTTTTAGAGCTTATGTATAACATTCGGTCATATAGATAAAAAGAACATGAACAAATAAGAGAGCCAATCAATTTTTATTAGATATCATCATCTGACATATCTTATTTTAATACGAAAAAACTAATGGATTCGACCTGACATATCTTATTTTAATACGAAAAAACTAATGGATTCGGCCCTTTAAAACCAACTATATCCTTTAGTTAAGAACTAGAGATGACCAAAACTTTAACGAATCTTTTACTCTAAATTTTTCATGTTAATTTAAAATGAATGTTTGATGTTGCTAAAAAGAAGGCTCTAAAACAATACAATTTCAAAGTACTTCTCATGTATAAGTTATAGGAGTGACGGTTCATTTCCCATTATCTTTTTTATTTATAACAAAATTACTAATTAAATTCCATCGGAAAAAGGCAATAAAAAGTTTGACGTATTACATTTTGACTTTTCTCACGCGTGTCTAATTTTATTTATTAATATCAAAAATAAAAATAAAAAATTATTCAAGTTTTGTACAATACATGCGTATTACTAAGTACTCGTACCTTCATGGGAAGGAAAACGAAATGATAAGTCAAGCAATAATAGTCATTCAGTCTTTTTCTTTGTCCTGTTTTTGTTGGTTAATTTTATTTGAACCTTTAAACTCTTGGGTAAATTTCATTTCGTCCATTAAATTCTAAATTGTAGGACAATGGCCCTAAAACAAAAACAAATAATAATTAGCAACACAAAAGGAGAACAATGCCCAACACGTACAACAATTTAGGAACATTATGAAGAAAGCCCCTATGTTTCAATTTTTTGCACACTTTTGTCCTTCACTTGTATTTTGTCGAGAATTATAAATAATAATAATTTGAAACTTAAGGATTTGAGGACAAGTTGAAAAGCTGCACTATACTGTTAACTTGGCTGTAGCATAGAGGGCTCAATACAGTGTTGTTGGATATCAAATCATTCGGGGCGAAAAGAACAGCAATTTAATTTCCTCTGCTTTTTATTACATAAATCACATCGATTTTATCATCCATTATTGAAAAAATAATGAATTTTATTCACATGCATTTCCAAGTGTTTATCAATAATATCATTTTTAGAACAACACACAACATGAACGATGGTAATAGGAGGAATGGAAAGGAGATCAACAATACCAATGGAAGGGGTAGATTCGAGTAACCGCATATTTACTGGTCCGCTGTTGAGAATTTCAGGGAGCTTTTACGTGATCATTCTCAAATTCTGAGCGCTGCCTCTGGAAATAAGGATGAAGATGATGAACACCCTCCAGGTATAAAGGTGTCTGCATTTCAATCAACCGAGAGACCTACAATAAATAGCCCAATTATTATTAATAATAAAAGCGGATACCTCTTAGTTACATAAATATGTGCGGTACCCAGCTTGTCTTAAATATTCGGCATTAAATACTACGTTGGTTGAGCGTATTTACTAATCGAAATAAAAATGACAGCGAGGGGTCACAGCTGATGTAGAACCGATAGAATAACACCCACTGAGGGAATAACATCATCCAACTTGGAATTCTAAATTTGGAGTTGCTTTTGAATCGAAAAACAAAGAAAGTGTGAAAGTTATTGTAAGCGACCATCAAAAACATGGATGCATTTTTTTATATGCTCATAACCCAACATCCCAGCCACAACCATAATGCTAGAGCAAGATCCACGTTTACTAAAAGTGATAAAGAGAACATATTTACCGCACGGCGGAAGGCAAACATCTCTTCTTGACCAGATAGGAGGGATATTATATTAGTTGGTGCACCTGCTGAACCCACATCGCCGCCTTCTAAAACATTGTGACGAAGCTTCGTACCTTCCATCTCTGTTTCAAACTGGAAACTGCAAACAGGCAGGGTGGGTAGGCATTTCTCAGGTGAGTTCTTAAACTATATCTTTGAGCGTGCTTTTTAAGTTGTATTTCAAGGAAACAATATATATCTAGAACTTGCATTTCAATTTATATAAAAAAACAGACCAATCACATCACAGAAGATCCTGAATACACATCACAGAAGCTAAATACTTGACAAAATAAATGTGAGCATTTGGATACAGCTGCTCAGACCCAATTAGTACACTCTTTTTCTCAAACAAACATGGTCTCAGACATAACATTATTGCATTACCACTGCCAACAGATCAATCAGGGCATGGAATTGTGAAATATTTTGCAACGTGTGCCTAGTTACAATAGCAAGCTTGAGGATGCCACTGTCATTGACCTAGGTGGTTGCCTCATACGTGTTATGTATGAGCCTTATACATTTTTCGGTAAAAATCAATATAAAAGTAACAAAATTTCTCCCCAAGAAATATTCTGTTTCATAGCAGTGCGGAGCCTAAAAAAAAAAAGATCCCCACAATTCATCCAGAAATTTTGGTTAGAGTTGCACAAAATTCTTTGAGAGATTATTAAAAATTAACAATTAGAGGTCTACGAAACACGATGATTTTAGGATGTCCATATGCTATCCTAGATCTTCATAGAAGGATCACAACACGAATGAAACACTTGCCTCTCCAAATCAAAAAGCGTTCCCTCTTCAGTTCCCTGAAAAAGATCATCAATAGAAGAAGCCGCAGAACAAAATAAACGACAATGATGATTGTATAACTCATCAACAAGCGTGATAAACCTCCGTGCCTGTAAAAGGAAACAAATTAATTACTAGGATAGTAATTACAGTTTACAGCACATATATTACAATAGTTGATCACATGGAATACAGAAGTTCCAGCTTCATAACATCTCAATGGAGAATATTAACTTGGTTCCACACACAAGCAAAAGTCTATCATTTCCAATTAGTATGTGTATGTATCGGTGTAAGTTGGACACTTTGGAGACAATTTTTTACTGACGTCCATACCAGCACCAAATTTCGTATCAGCACAAAGGTCACCTAAAAACTTATTGGCATAGAATCCTCTTCAAGAGTAAAACTATAGTTATATCCTTGTTTTGGTTCCGAAGTACAATCAGCCTCTAGTGACATGTCCATAACTATCCTCATCAATGCTTTTGGATACCTTGTCACGAATGCGCATGCTCATCATCGGAATGTCAGATATAAAGACAGTATGGTAGTTTTTAGCCAGTGCAATATAGTCTGCCGCCCCAACCTACAGAAGCGTTAATGAAACATTCAGCACTAGAAAGAAATGAACCAGCAATAACGCGAACAGGGTATTACTTTAACAAAACCAGCTATCTTATGGTGTTTGTAGAAATGCAAAAGCATGAGTTGTGAAGATCAACTAGTACTTATGGTCAAACATTAGAGTCATTCATTCAGCGCTTGTTCATGTTTCCTATGGCTTGTATCCCAGAAACTAATACAGAATCTAATACCTCTCGTAGGTGGACCTGATGCCCATCATTTTTTTTAAATTTAAAATTTGCTCCTATTTTATGAAACTTATTTCTTGTTTTTTTCCCTAGGTCAAGACCTTTCTACCCCTTGCCCGCACCTTTCAGCACATCCTAGATCAACACATGCAACTGATTTAGGCCCCGTGCAGTAGCTGAAAGGATGGAAAGAATAATAGGCTGGAGGGATGAAAGAGAAATAAATTAAGATAGTAAACCAATTAAGAAATTCATATAAAGGTAGGCACAAATACTGGTCGGCCACAAAGGTAATCAAATGTGAATCGTGCCACTCCATTGCAGCTTTCAGGAACCTCCAACTCTCTGAATTAAGAAAAGCATGGCACTGAGCTCAATCAAGATAAGTACAAATTAAATGGATTAAAAGAAGAAGTCGCATTAAATTTAAGTTATACCTTCCAAACATCACAGAAATAGTTTTTGAGACAATTGCACCAGAATTTTTTGTGATCTCATGCCACATTATCTCAAATTCCCTGACAGAAGTACTATTTAAAGGCCAGAAGTAGTGAACCTGCATGCATGCAATTTAGATTCCAGCATAAGACGCTGCTGCTTGGAACAGATACATAATGTCAACGTAGCTTTTTCCATGAAATTCCCAAATAAATATAAATGTGATGTGGGCAGTGGCAAGCTATGATGCTTAGTTAAAAAAGAGGAGGAGAAGAAAAAGTTCCAAATATTGTTCAAGAAAAATTTCATTTAAAATCTTACTAGCAGTATACTAGTTCTAATTCTGAATTATAACCAAAAGGCTAGTCAAAGTAAATCTCCAGTTAATTTTTTAAAGGTAAAATTACCTTTTTGGCCACTCAAATTTGGGGTTTGTGCTAATCTAGTCCCTCATGTTTTTCCGTTAAGTTTCCTGAAAATGGACAATTTAGTCCCCAACTAACGAAACCGTTAGATTTGAATGGAAAAGCCCCATATGCCATGCACAATTGGCTTTAGCAAATAATATATTTGGAATTTGTAAATAAAAAAATAAATAAAAGCTTATAAATTTTAGTTATCATTTTTTTTTTTGAGAATAAAAAAAAAAGAAGAAAAGAAATTGCCTATCAATTTAGAAAATGATCCTATGGAATTTGAAGCATTTTCTAGCAATTGAGCTTAAAATTGACACTTTTCCAATATGTCACAAAGGGGAAAAAGAAAATTTCAATTTAATATACTTTATTTTACAGAATTTAACCAATAAAGAGGAAAAAACATATGGCTTTTCCTAAAATTCTAATAGAATAAAAAAAAGCAAGTAAAAATTTCACACGTATACTAAAAATCAAAATATTCATCCAAGATTCCATATATATATATTATAGCTCCATAATATTTTCCTAAAAATTTTAGTAGGAAAAAAAAAAAGGAAATAGAATTGATAGATTTTTTTACAAATTCCAAATTTATTATTTTCTAAAATCACATATGCATGGCAAATGGAGTTTTTTATCCAAATCTAATGGTTCCATTAGTTGGGGACTAAGTTGGCCACCTTCAAAAAGCTTAAGGGACCAAATCGAAGATTTTCAAACTTGAGAGACTAAATCGGTGCTAATCCAAACTCGAGGGACCAAAAATGTCATTTCCCCTATATATTTTATAAAAAAATAAAATTCATAAATATATTGTTTAAAATTTTTTTAGAGAAATATATGATCTTTCCATTTTAGTAAAATGTCATTCCATGTAAAATAAACTTGCATGTCGCAAAAATGGCCAAGCGTTTAAAAAAGTATGGATCAAGCAAGTTTTGAAGATGATATAAAATTGTGTTATGAAGTGTGGCAATGAACAAGTTCTCTTGCACTGATGGTTATGTTTAAGCTCCCACCTGATCTATAGATCTTTGTGCTATGAGACGACGATAATCGATCTCACCTCCAACCACAACGGTCTCACAGTGTTTCCTCAATTCTGAAACAAACTTTAGGAAAATTTCCCGTTGCATACCATCCTGCATGGACAAAATTTGCAGAAAAAATATGACAAATGCATAGCATTCCACAGAAACTCCAGCGTCAAATAATACATGTTGCACACACATAGAATTACTCATTAGCTGCTTGGTAAAGCTATAAATGACACAGAATTAATCTAGAATTATATGCCATTTCGTATTCTAAAATGATATGTGGCATTTGAAAGTTATGGAGATAAAACTGTCAAAATGTTCTCATTTGAGATGATACAGAAGAAACCAAAACTGATTGGAAAGGACGAATAGATAACAAATTCCACATAAAAGACATGAGCATTAAGGAGGTCACTGTTATACTATTTAGGCACACCTGATTTAAATCTGTGGGAGCTCTGTTGCTAGTAGCCACAAGAACAGTGCCCGTACTCAACAATCTGCTTAGAATTCCAGATAAGGCCACAATAGCAAATACATCAACAGTCTGTAATAGAAAGCAACACACTTTTAAGTCAAAAAACTCGGTGCAAATCGAACAGCCAGGACTTTTAATAAGTTATACTCGAAATAAAGTGCCTCCATATAATAAATTTAATGCCATAATGTACCACAAATAGTTATCACATGAAACTGAACCACATCTCCTGAAGCTTTAAAGTTGCAATCCAGAATTGATCTTAAGTATCATGCAAGAGAAATGTTTTTAGTAATGAACTAAAATTCGCCTTTTAAACATAATTATGAACCATCGACCCTATATTATTTCCAATTTTATCTTCCACATATAAAAAGGACCTTCAACATATGACGGTTTTACATAAATAAAGGAGAGAAACCAAGTGTTTGTGCTTCGCGTCATTTTACATAGGTTACTATTACTATTCTTATTAGAAGAAGAATATAGATGTTTAAGAGATGAAATTTTCAAAATATCAATGAGAAAAGAACACTTCCACACATATGTTTACCTGTATTTCATCAAAGCAGAGAATGCTAGCTCCGCTTTGATTCACTTGCCGATCTATAAGAAACTTATCTGCAACAGCGGGAAGAATGTTTTTCATCTGTACCTCTTGCTTGAACTTTTCTTCTGCAGCCACCCATTCTTTAACTTTAGGGTCCAAGGGAAGATTAATAATCCAACTAGAAATGCCTGACTGCAATGACTTCTCTACCACTTGGTTCTTCCATATCTTATGCATATGTTCATGTATTTCAAGCATAGCCTGTGAGAAAGAGAAAATAAAACTTGAACCCGCAGACTGGGACAGCGCCTATAATGTACAGTAAGCAGAGATGCTAGGAAGAAATAAATACTATGTCTCACTCTCCCACAACCAACATTAGAATAAGAACCCAGACCCAAAACCCTCTTGAAAAATATTGTGCCCTTTGCCTCGTAAAAAATGAATCCATCCTAGTCTAAAACAACCTATTCAGATCTGGACCTTCAGCTTTAAAAGACAGATTGATTCTACATGAGAATTCTCTAATTTATCAAAATGGGTTCATATATGCCCATTGCATCTCTGCAACGCATAACAGGCATAGCAGCATGCGTTTACTGAAAACAAGAAGAGAAGACAGGTCTATGCTATGCTTTTTTATGGTGCAATCTCAATTAACAATCTCTAGTTAATTTGACATCAGGCCTACCAAAGCATCGATGCACCTAAGACTGTTTTCATCCTCCAGGTCTAGTCCTCATGCACTGGAAAAATTTTGAGGGTAGATTTCCATCAGTCTCTACGTCTGCTTTTTGAGGCAGTACCCCCAAGTAGTAAAGAGTTCTCCCATTGTAACTTTGTTTTCAGTGACTCCTAAATTTCAAACTGCTCCCCCACCATTTTCACCAATCCTTTTCTATCTTGAATTGAAACAGAGCTTTATTCAAACAGTGTATGAATTATGCATAGAGCTTCTCTTCTACATAATTTCACTTCTCTACCATCGAATCTGTTGCCTTGAGAAATTGAACATATGTGAGAGAAAATATGGCTTGAAAATGTCAAAGCTGAAGGAAGCTACTCTCCTCTCATAAGCCTATTCCTTAAGAGAGGCAAAACATGAGGGCCTCCCTTTGAGTATCTAGCAGTCAAACAAAGAAGCTATGAGATGAAAAGTATTATGCCTCCTTTTGAGCATCTAGCAATCAAACAAAGAAGCTATGAGATGAAACGTATTATGCCTCCCTTTGAGTATCTAACACTGATTCAGTACTACACTGCAGTTGGGGAAAATCACGTCTTACAAAAGTTGGGGCATAATCCTACACTAAATGTTCATCATGAATGAAATAGTGTCCGTTCCTTCCGCCAACATAACCAGAAATTCAAAATGTCCCAGAACCACACGAGCATGGTGCTTATTTCAAACAACAATCGTTGTTCATTAAGTTAAACTGTGTATTGAACTGAAATGCTTGTTCGATGCTCTTGCTTGCTCATAATAATGATTCCTGAAGAAACAAGTAATATAATAAATCAAATAGAAGATCAGATACATAACTAATTTGAAGATTGGATGGCGAAGAGATTCAAATAGAATGGTCACTGAACTGTTAATAACACTTCTTTATAGAGACTGTTATCAGAGTAATCTATAGATCAAAAACTATCATATCATCAGGAAAAAAAGCTTAACTGCTCACTCCTGAACTAGATTAGTTATATTAATGGATCAAACACTGATTTTCTAAAAGGATGATACATGAGAAACATGAAAAAATGATTTACATATAAGGATATATCTTTCAATAGAACAGTTATATGGCAAGTGGATTTTTTTAACGGATAACTATGTCCCTAAGCCCCTATGTTTTCTCATGTGAATCTTTTGTCTCCAGCTAGATTCAGCTCATAAAAGAAGAAGCGTACTTTGCGCAAACCAAGAATAATGATCTCATTTATAAGCAATATAAGGACCCATCATGGTGAATACAACAGATATTCACCTCATGAAAGTGAAACCTTCTTCGATGTTTAACAGTTCCTTCAGTGGCAGCATAGAACATATCCATAAGCATCGTCTTTCCTACAGTGTGGAGAAAATTTTCTTAGGTTCGATGTATCTGTGCAAGTGCGTGCAAGAAGAAGAAGAAACAACTGGAGACAAGATGTTGTCTAAACTGCCATAGATAGTTTCTATAGAGATGACATCGAGGAAAGATTGAAACAGTATGATGCTGTAAATGATAATCAGAATTCTGGTTTCACGCAAATGCATGGCATAATTGCCTTTGCTGGTCAGCCGCATTGAAAAGTCAAGAACATACCACTTCCAACGCTTCCATAGATATATAGTCCTTTGGGAGCTGGAGGAGCAACTGGACGCCGACCAACTAGTGAATCCAACTTCTTCTCCCGATTAAGGTATGAAGCCCATTTCCCCACTCCAGATTCAACAATAATAGGCTTTTTCCTGAGTCAAAAGGAAATTTAATTGATTCGGAACAGAAATTGGAAGTGTCAGGAGAAAAGAAATAAATGCAAGTTATAAGATGCACATGAACTTGCATGTTTTTTATTTTTATTTTTTAATTGGTAAATACACATACCCATCCAAACCTAGCAATCAGAAGATTTAAGCCACTGACCTTGATGAACTCATGTGTATGATTTACTAGAGAAAAAACATGAGAATGCCAAAGTCAAAACATTTATAACCAAAATAAAAGGAAATGGTGTACTATATACTATGGAGTTCAAAGCCCATATCTCAACTGGAGCATGCATTTTTAGCTGTGGCCCACTATAAACTTCTGCTTATTGAAGCCTAAATATGCACCTCCGCTAATAAATGTCGCCTTGAAATGAAAAAATACACTCAGAAACTTTTATCAAGCATTCCTGATCAAACCAATGGAAAAATCATAAATTGAACAATACAAGGACAAATTTACCAACGTCTACGTCCACTCCCAGATTATGCTGGCACCACATTAACCAATAACTTAAGCTCTTAATAATCACATAGTATAGTCTATGTAGCTTGCTAAGGGAAATGATAATGATGACGATGACTATCCCAAAATAATCATTGTCATGCCAAATAGAAACAGTTAAAGAGATTGGGAGCTAAAAAGAATCCCCAAACAAGATCTTTAAACATATGGTTGGTCATACCTACCAAGAGATGTCCATCTTTCGAGAAAGTCTATTCCGATGTCTGTTTAATGTTGGCCACACATCCCCCTGCTGCTTGCGCTCAGCTTCCTCCTTCAAAAGCTTTCGATGCTCATCTTCCCTGCACATCTCCCACCTGGATAGTTTTACCTGCCAATAGTATTGAAGATAAAAAATAGATGTGCATAAAATTCATTATCTAGCTGAAATAAGTTTAACTAAGATTTTGCAGCATCATATACTTCTGGATGCCAACATACATGATACTCCTCCATATCCTTTTCATACTGGTCCAACCTCCCCAGTAGATTTTCCAACTCCAGAGCAACCCCTTCTTGATATGGATCATATTGTAGCCTCCCTTGTTTAACTAGATTTTTATACTGCACAAGTGGACCTGGGAACACATTATTGTATTAAAATAATAAAAGAAATCGTGGAAGAAACTCCAAAAGATTCAAAATGCAAAGACTAATCAAAAAACGCACATGCTGAATGAAGCATTGACGTTATAACATTGTCTGGACAGGGATTTAGCCCAAAGCTCAATTACTGACCTTAACTAGGTGTGTGTGTGTGTGTGTGTGTGTATTTGAGATAGGAGTTCCTAAATCTGGAATCAGGACTCACCCAAGTCCACCCCCAAAATTACGTTAGTTTGCTAAAAATAACATCTATTCACTTAATATTTTTGGTAAAACAACGTAGTTTTAGGGGGCAGACTCCCATAAGTCCCAGACTTTTCACCGTGCACACACACTAAAAACTATAAAAAGGGAGGAAGGACCGTCGTGCACAAGGCTCTTCACATTGCGAGGGTCAGAGGAGGTTCTTTTATCGTACAAGGCCCTGCCCTTGCCTAAGTGGTTGTTTCCATGAATCAAGATCATGACCTTTGGTCACAAAGGACCTACTTTTCTGGTTATGCCAAAGCTCACCATCATATAATAGAGTCTGACTAACAAGGTGACATGCTCCATGCTAGAGCTTTCTTCCTACAAAATTTAGGGCGCACATACTAATTCTACAAAAGTGATACAGGAGTTTTCATACGCATTCCTATCATTGGAGCCAGTGAAAAGATCATTACCATGGAGTATAGTTGCAAGTGTAACAAAAGGATCAAATCTACCTAATATTTGGGACATTAACGTTCAATATCAGCATCAATGCAGAATATCATATGCATCAGGGACCAATAAATTATGCCAACCACATCATGTGTTGTGCTAGTGATATTTCTAGCTACAAGATAAAATAAAATAAAAAAGTTTATGTGTTGCTTTCAAAAACAAACCTCTTATATCACAAAGTTCCCTAGGAAATCATGTAGATAGCATGGATTTCTCTTTCAGAAAGCTGAAGTTCTCATTGCCAAACAAATGAAACCCACAGTTGCTATAAAATTTGAGTCAAAAACAAAGGAAACGACGTACTAAGCCATCAAACAACAGATTTCAAGCAAGGAAAGGAGCGCTTGTGCTGATCAAACGCAGTTTAAAGCACTGAATTCAAAGGAAATAGAAAGAGAGAGAGGCACCAGGAGATTTGGAGGGAGAAAGCTGAGGATGCGCAGCGTAAGTGCGGGGGAAGCCGATGCGAGAGCTAGGGTTTCGCCGGAGAAACTCAGAAATTGACGAGACTCTTCTCATTTTATTTTATTTTTTTCCTCCCGAATTTTGTTCTCGCTCAGATCGGAAGATTGCGATGGAGATGACTCTCTTGCAGTACTAACGTTTTTCAGGAACCGACGAAGGTGAATAACAGAAGCGGAAGAGCGTTCCCGTGTGACGTGGCTAATTTCTGAGCTGCCACATGGAAGAAGAACAGCCGCTTCTATAAATTGTATAACTGTATTTCTTTTCTTCCCCCATTTTTTGATTTTTGATGAAGACTATGCTTCTTATTTTATTTACCACTGACATAAAACTCTTTCAAGCAATAAATTTTATAATTTTTAAAAAAATATAAGAACGACTTTCGTTATTATTAATTGCTAGGCATTCCTTTTTTTTTTTCGTGGGGGAAAATGTATTTTCAACCCAAATTTCCCATTGTAAGCTCTCACAGTCCATTTCTGAAATTTGTCATAAGAAAGTTAGTTATATAGGAAAATAGTAGGAGTAAGGCGGTGCTTCGTCAATCACGTGCATTTTCCCTTTCCGTAGGCAATGGAAAGGGGGGCTTTGAGGGTGGGCTCAATCCATTAAATGCAATTCGAACCCACGCTCTTCGTGGTTTGTAAAATTTTATGTCCGAACATTGCTCATTTACATATGATAGGATTCTTTTCATTTGTTTCAATAAAATATTACGGTTTTAAAAAATATTTTCGAGAAAAATATTTAATATATATATATATATGTACATACGTAAGTTCATTTTCCACGAAACATAAAAAATAAAATTTTCGTTAATCTAAAAACATTTTTATCGACTCATCCTTCCTGACGCTCCAAACACCGGAAAGTGTAAAACAAAAGGAGCCTCCCAATTGATATGAACCAATAGAAAAGGCAAACCCTTACGATCCATCCATTTGATTCAGGCTCAATTATTGACGGAGTGAATAGACCTAGTCATTTCCTACAATCCTCCTTTGGATTCAAAAATTTTAACAATTTTAAGTTAAAATTTTTAACCACCACCTTTACAACTTTACCCACAGGGCCAAAAGTACCATTTTATGTCCCGAAATAGTCATTTCAATCCACCGACACAACCCGCCCCAACTATTGGAGCATGAGATGAAGTGAGAAAGTAGAATGAGTTTAATCGGTTTCTAAAAGACCATGCATACAAAAAACTGGCCCCGAAAACAGTGTGCATGGGGCTCTGTTAACTACACTTCCCTACAGAATCGGACCACACATCAGAATACAGATTTCTACACACATGGCATGCTCCTACTGAAATGATTTGGGTATCCCAAAGCCTCAAGAGGACAACTTAGAAAACATGGGGGAAAAGGAGGGAATGGGGTGAAGAAGAAGAACCCTAAAAGCCCAGCTTTTTGTGCATGCTGCATTTCCCATCAAGTGCTATCTCCTAATAGGCTTCGCATATATATGTAGTAAACTTGTGCAGTTACCAAGAAGTATAAAGTAAACCGATGAAAGTCTGTTTAGGAAGCAGTCTTCACTCAGCACCGCTCAGGGTAGAGATACTTTCAGACTGGTGTGACTTAGTCAATTCAACAGTCAATCATTCTGAAGCCTAACATGAGAAAACTAGAAGACATCCATGTAAAATACGTAAAATTCATAGCAACAAGCACTTTTAGCAACCACCACAAGGCAAACACAACAACAAAATCAAAGTTTTGCAGGATAATTTCCAGATGCTATAGGCTTCAAACATATACCTTACTCCACAAGCATGTCATACCGGACGCATGTACACTGTTGGAGCCATACAAAGCTCCTGCTGATGTTTAATTTCTTTCGTATCTGTTTTCCAGTATGATTCTTCATTTCAGATATGGTCTTCAAGTTCTCACGGCTCGAGAGGTAAGACTTTCTTGCTTTAGCTGGTGAGTCGTCAAATGATTTAAGGGTTTAATCATTCCAATTTCCATAGGATAATTTACATGTTTGTGTTAAGTTCTACTTCTGTCGACCAACACTCCCTAAACAACTAAGACTAAACACATGCTCGACGAAAATCCAAAGCACCAAAGCCACAGGACAGCATACCTCAAAACTGCATGAAGGCACATTGGTAGCAACAAAAATCTGATGCATGCTAGTTTACTCATTCAAAAATAAAACTAACAATTGGAGCACCTAAGGGTGAGCAACCTGAACCGTCATAGACCAGTAGTGTGAAGTTGAAGCATTGATAACTTGAAAGCTGATATCTAACATGCTTAAAGGCCCTATACCACATAAACTTCCACAAAAGCAGCGCAAACATGTTTAGCTTCCAAGCTGAATTTCATTTCATATGATTCCAATAGAAAATTTAATAGTAGATTATAGTAACTTAGCTAAATATGAATGGGGGGCGAATGATTAAAGGAAGGTAGTCCAGCCAAGATATAAGCAAATGCAATAATAGAGGTCTGAGAATTTGAGAAATGGGAATTGCTTGCTTAACAGTTACATAAGACAGAAGTAATGTCAAGAGCTAGGCAGTGGGCATCAAAAACCAAGAATGCATGGTCGTGCAAATGTTTAAAACAGAATCACAAAGACCGAAGAACAGAATCACAGACATTGAAGAACATAATCCCAATTTAGGCAACATAGGGCATATGTCAAATAAGAAGACCTTGATGGAAAGTGTACCACCAACCCGAGCAACTGAGTATAACTCCAAGACACACCCGAATAGCTTTCATCTGAGCTCTGGGGTGCTACGATTAAACAAGCATCTTATGTGAAAGACTGAAACTCAGATATTTACACATCCATGCATAAGAATTGACCCCTGAACACCAAGTACACAATATGGTTTATGAGCACCAAATTTAAAACCAAAAGAAGTTGCATCACCTACTAAAGCATAAAGAAAGCCATGAATAAATAAAACTTATAAGCATTAAAATGTCACTGGAAGCAATTCCTAAACGTCACACATAAATAAAGGGTTTAAAGGAAAATGAAAAGGAAAATTAAGATGCATATAAAGGGTATTCGAGATTCTGAGACTCTCTACTAGCATACATAAATTGGCAATATAGGCAACGGATGAGAATCTCAAATCCCTAATACTAGCATAATTGTCTAAGAAATTAAAATTCTGAATACCACACTGAACCCAAGTTTATGTGAAGAGCAAGAGAAAAACTGAGGACTCCCAGTCTCTTTATCCTCAACGTCAGATCTGTCCACCTTCACCTGTTCCTTGCATTCTTATTTTCACAAACTCTTTTTTCCTTCTCTTTCAGACTAATTCATCCTCGAATCAGGCTTGCGAATCGCTCTTCTTTCCTCCTTCTCCTTCCCTCTCCTCCAACAGTCTCCCACCTTCCTCATCCGCCTGCGTAGCCTTCTTCTGCGCCTCCTTGGCCTTGAGCGCCTGTAACTTGGAATGATTATAATACGCCACCCCCAAAAAGGCGAGCCCGTACCCGAACAGATTCAGCGGCGTGACGGTGTCCTTAATCACAGACCACGAAAACGCAATCAAAAGCCAATCTTTGACCACGCCGGCCACATTCATGGTGAGCGCGGACGTCTTACCCACGAGCAAAAACACAGCGAGATTCAGCGCAAACGCGCACAACGAATTGGTGCCGAAAATGACGAAATCTACATGGAAATCCTTCACATCCTTCAACAGAGGGTACTCAACGAGCACCCAGGGCACGAACAAGAAAACCAAGCAACAAGGCGCAACGTAGTAAAGCGACGTAATTGGATTCAAGGTGATCCCTTTAGAAGTAAGCAAGATCTGAATCATTACCAACCGAGTGGCCTCGAACACGACCGCACCCAGTTGGAGAATTACCCCCCAGGAGTCGAACCTCGCCTCGCCGTAGGCCGCAATGGCGACGCCGACCGAGATCGAGACCATGTTGGCCATGGTGTCGGACTTGAAGGCGTCCTTCTTGAGGAGGACCCCGATCGAGTACACCGCAACAGGCATTAGGGCCTTGAGCATCTGGATGAAGGATACGGACAGGTAGATGTAGGCGGAGTTGGAGAACCAGAGGCTGAGGGAGTAGAGAGCTCCGATGGGAACGACGGAGGAGATGTAGAGGGATCTGGACATGGAGACGGGCTCGACAAGCCCGAAAACCCTAATGAGTAGGAAGGCGATGGCGGAGCAGAAGGACATGTGGATCATGGTGAGGGAGATGGGGAAGGGCCAGTTGTACATCTTCTTGTCCAGGATGAACTTGTTGTACACAATCACAGTGAAGCTCAGGAAGATCCATACCGCCACGTAGGCGTAGGATAACAGGATCTTCTTCACCACTCCGTCGCTCAGCGATCCCCCCTTTCCCATCTCTCTCAAGGAGGGGAGCGGCGCAGGATAAGCAGAGGGGGGCGCAGGATAAGCAGAGGGGGGCGCAGGATTAGGATGAAGAAAGAGAGGTCTCAATAGGGAACTGAGGAGAGAGGGTGTATTTTAGAGAGAGAGAGAGAGAGACAGAAAGAGAGAGGGAGAGTGACGTAGAGATAGAGTAGGTGTCCCGTGGACCGTTCAAGTCCTGTCTTTTGGACTCAGCTTGATATTTATCTATTTTTCTTATTTGGCCTCTTCATTTTTTCCAATGTTCGTTCGTTTTTCGAATATTATACATATGGACTTGACATCGTTGCTGCACCTGCTGCACGAATATAAAAAAAAATAAAAACTAAAAACAACGTTATTTTAGATCATATTTTAAAAAAAAAATTATCACAAGATACGATGATATCTAATTTATATATAGTTACTGATATTAATTTCTTCTATAAATATATATACAAGTTATAAATAAATTAGGCACAGCTCAATATTATAATGTTTAAAAAAGCACACGATTCAAAATGATGCCATTTTAAGTTTTGTTTTTTTACCTTTTTGTGTGTACCTTACTTAGTGGTAGCAGCTATACAAAAGTAAAATCATATATATATGGAAAGAGATATATATACTATGACACTCGACCTAATTATATATAAAAACACCTCAGAATAGTATCATTTTGATAAACGATGTTAGTTTCTTGACACTTTTATATACAATTATATAGGCATCACATCATATAACATAAGTCCACACACACACACACATATATATATATATATATATATATATATATATATGAAAAATTACACTTAACCTCATGTGGTTTCACCCCAACACAGGGAACCTCACTTTGATTTGAAAATCAGTACATAATCCCCCTACAGTTTCAATGGACTTGCAAAAGTTAACTTTTCCATCAAATCTAACTTTTTGTTTTTCCAAAAAAAAATTTAGTGTTTAATAGAAAAAATATATATACTTTAATTTCCTAAATTACCAAAAATTAACTCATCATCTCAATTACAATAACTCTCAAAAAAACTATAAATTTATATAATCTTAGGTTATGAAAAATATATATTTATTGTACCAAAAAACGATAGGCATTTATATGTGCATCTACCTATATGCTTATAATATTCGTATAGAAGTTTCCAATTATCATAATTAGTTGAGATTATGAATATATAATCGTTATATAATATATATTTTTTCAAGGTACAAGAAGTATAAAAGTATCCATTTATTTGGATACCACGATAGGAGTTAAGAAATTAGTTTATCAGTGATTTGGGAAATTAAAATCTTTTTCAATCATATTAAACATAAAAAATTTATGAAATAACAAACTGATTAGATTTGATGGAAAAATTAATTTTTATAAGTCCATTGAAACTGCGAGCAAATTATGTGCTAATTTACAAATAACAATAAAGTTTCTTATAATGTGATAAAATGGAAGGTTAAATATAATTTCCCCTCTTTCTATTTTCTTAGTTTTCCACCGATTTATAACTCAATTATTTTCTACTTCTGTTGTCTTGAGTCAAGAGTCAATTATTATCAGGTGGGCGCAGTATAAATATGAGGTTCCTAAAATTGAGCCCGCGCCGCCCATCTTTGATTATTATAAATGCTGTCCCTCTTAAATTTTATTTTGAATTTATAGTCTTCTAAAACACTATAATTAAAAATGGAATACTTTAGGAATTGTTATTTCGTGTAATGTCGCTGTTGAAACTAAAATTATGTTCTTTTAATATATATATATATATATATATATATATTTTTTTTCCCTCTTAAATTTTATTTTGAATTTACAGTTTTCTAAAACATTATAATTAAAAATGGAATACTTTAGGATTCTTCTTTCGTGTAATGTCACTATTGAAACTAAAATTATGTTATTTTAAATATATATATATATATTCCTTCAAATAATATATAATGAAAAAAATTAATATGCAGCTAATTTAGCTGCAGCACTACCTTATGATGTTAAAAGAAAAAAGTGAACTCAAAATAATTTTATTTTGGGTTTTATTTTATTTTTTTCCTTTTTATATATGTAATGCAACAAAGTTAAGTCCCTAAATAAAATACATCATTTTAAGGCAAATTTTTGCCTAACTAAAAACTATGACACTGTTGGTGTGTTTTAAATTATGAAGAACAAATAAACAATTCCAAAATCAATGTATGTTATTGTAAAGGAAGTTTCTTGAAATCATTTTAGGAATGGAGTTGAAATACTGTTTTTATTTTTCCTAAAGGAAATTGCACTTAACCTTCCTATGGTTTTATCCCGTTACAAAGAACCTCCTTGTGGTTTGAAAACTAATACATAACCCCTTCTGTGGTTTTAATAGACTTGCAAAAGTTAACTTTTCCATCAAATTTAACTACTTGTTCTTTCAAAAAAATTTAGAGTGTTTAATAGAAAAAATAGACTTTAATTTCCCAAATTACCAAAAATTAACTCCTTACCTCAATTACGATAGCTCTCAAAGAACTAGTCATTTTTATAATTCTTAAGCCATGAAAAAGATATATTTATTATATAAAAAAGATAAGCATTTGTAAGTGCATCTACCTAGATGCTTATAATATTTGTATGCATGTTTCTAATCATCATGATTAGTTGGGATTATGAATATATAACCTCTATAAAATATATTTTCTTTCAAGGTACAAGAAGTATAAAAGTGTTCATTTATTTGGATACTGCTACGATAGGGGTTAAGAAACTAGTTTATGCGTAATTTGAAAAATTAAAATATTTTTTTATCATATTAAACCCTAAAAATTTTGTGGAAGAACAAACCGTTAGTTTTGATGGAAATGTTAACTTTCACAAGTCTATTGAAACCATGAAAGGGTTATGCGCTGATTTTTAAACCACATGAAGTTTTTCTACAACTGAGTTAAACCACATGCGGCTTAAATGCAATTTTCCCTTTTTTCCTATCAAAATCCTTTATTGGGAAGAAATCAAAGGAATCCATGAGTTAATTCATCAAATTTAACTACTTGTTCTTTCAAAAAAATTTAGAGTGTTTAATAGAAAAGAATAGACTTTAATTTCCCAAATTACCAAAAATTAACTCCTTACCTCAATTACGATAGCTCTCAAAGAACTAGTCATTTTTATAATTCTTAAGCCATGAAAAAGATATATTTATTATATAAAAAAGATAAGCATTTGTAAGTGCATCTACCTAGATGCTTATAATGTTTGTATGCATGTTTCTAATCATCATGATTAGTTGGGATTATGAATATATAACCTCTATAAAATATATTTTCTTTCAAGGTACAAGAAGTATAAAAGCGTTCATTTATTTGGATACTGCTACGATAGGGGTTAAGAAATTAGTTTATGCGTAATTTGAAAAATTAAAATATATTTTTTATCATATTAAACCCTAAAAATTTTATGGAAGAACAAACCGTTAGTTTTGATGGAAATGTTAACTTTCACAAGTCTATTGAAACCATGAAAGGGTTATGCGCTGATTTTTAAACCACATGAAGTTTTTCTACAACTGGGTTAAACCACATGCGGCTTAAATGCAATTTTCCCTTTTTTCCTATCAAAATCCTTTATTGGGAAGAAATCAAAGGAATCCATGAGTTAATTCATCAAATTTAACTACTTGTTCTTTCAAAAAAATTTAGAGTGTTTAATAGAAAAAAATAGACTTTAATTTCCCAAATTACCAAAAATTAACTCCTTACCTCAATTACGATAGCTCTCAAAGAACTAGTCATTTTTATAATTCTTAAGCCATGAAAAAGATATATTTATTATATAAAAAAGATAAGCATTTGTAAGTGCATCTACCTAGATGCTTATAATATTTGTATGCATGTTTCTAATCATCATGATTAGTTGGGATTATGAATATATAACCTCTATAAAATATATTTTCTTTCAAGGTACAAGAAGTATAAAAGCGTTCATTTATTTGGATACTGCTGCGATAGGGGTTAAGAAATTAGTTTATGCGTAATTTGAAAAATTAAAATATTTTTTCTATCATATTAAACCCTAAAAATTTTGTGGAAGAACAAACCGTTAGTTTTGATGGAAATGTTAACTTTCACAAGTCTATTGAAACCATGAAAGGGTTATGCGCTGATTTTTAAACCACATGAAGTTTTTCTACAACTGGGTTAAACCACATGCGGCTTAAATGCAATTTTCCCTTTTTTCCTATCAAAATCCTTTATTGGGAAGAAATCAAAGGAATCCACGAGTTAATCCATCAAATTTAACTACTTGTTCTTTCAAAAAAATTTAGAGTGTTTAATAGAAAAAAATAGACTTTAATTTCCCAAATTACCAAAAATTAACTCCTTATCTCAATTCTCTCAAAGAACTAGTCATTTTTATAATTCTTAGGCCATGAAAAAGATATATTTATTATATAAAAAAGATAAGCATTTGTAAGTGCATCTACCTAGATGCTTATAATATTTGTATGCATGTTTCTAATCATCATGATTAGTTGGGATTATGAATATATAACCTCTATAAAATATATATTTTTTTAAGGTACAAGAAGTATAAAAGCGTTCATTTATTTGGATATTGCTACGATAGGGGTTAAGAAATTAGTTTATGCGTAATTTGAAAAATTAAAATATTTTTTTTATCATATTAAACCCTAAAAATTTTGTGAAAGAACAAACCGTTAGTTTTGATGGAAATGTTAACTTTCACAAGTCTATTGAAACCATGAAAGGGTTATGCACTGATTTTTAAACCAAATGAAGTTTCTCTACAACTGGGTTAAACCACAGGCGGCTTAAATGCAATTTTCCCTTTTTTCCTATCAAAATCCTTTAATGGGAAGAAATCAAAGGAATCATGAGTTAATCCATATAATGTATTTTAACAATTTTCTATTTACCGACCTAAAATTTCAATAAAAATTAGTAGCAAGTAACCTCACACCTTGCAAAATTATCATTTCATCAATAAATGACTAAAGGGCCATAATTATTGTCTTAGATAAAAATTTACTGTGGTGCATAAATTATTTAAATAGGGATATAAGTTAAAGGGTCTCAAATGAGGATAGGGATCACTTGAATTTGTAAAAATCATGAATTTGAACAATCTTGATCACTCATTTTCTATACCTTTAATTTTCATCCCAGTCTTTTTATGTAATAAATGGTTAAAATTGTCAAATTCTACAAATTCATGACCTATATTCAAGAGATTCGGATCCCTTATATGAATGACATGTTTAAAAGTTACATTGCTCAAACAATATTACACATGGTAAAAATGAATCATACATGTCTATTACCATAAATTTATCGGTACATAATATGTATCATCTGAATTTAAAAAAGTTGTAAATTTGTAAATCTGGTCAATTTTAGTCATTCATTTTTTTTCACCTTTAGTTTCTCTTCCTTTTCTACGATAAATGAGTAGAATTGTTTAATTTCACAAATCTATATACCTTCTGATTCAGAACGCCCAAACATATGATTTTAGAAGAATTTAACGCTTTCATTTATTTTAATTTATTTTTTGTATTCTAGTGTTTCATCTGGTCAAGGGAAGATGTTGACTCCAATCAACAAATCACATTCTTTATTTTCTAAAATGGCCCTTATTTTTTAAAACTGAAGTATTTTTCAAAAACTACACGTAATTATCTATATATACAAAACATAAAATAAAATTAAAAAGATAGAAAAATTACATCAGTTAGAGAGCAAAGATAGATCCGCAGAGTAAATAAAATGCCTAGATTTGAGGCGTCCCGTAGCGTACGCTGAGACTCACAAGAAAAACGTGACGGTGGGGTTTTGTGTGCCCTTTTCTTCTTTCTTTTACTTATTTATTCATTTATTCATATTTATTTTGGGCAACTGAAAAGACATTTATTTAATTTTCAACAAAAACACGGGAAAAAAAAAAACAACTCAATTTGTCGGCTCCTTGAGATATTTCTCTTGGTTGATCCATTTGTTTCGGTGATTGGAGGACAGGAAAAAAAAAAAAAAAGATTTGTTTATGTGACTCTTTTATTTTATGTACTTTGTTTTATTCACATAATTTGAGGAATTATGGTTTATATTATATTCAAATATATCATAAGCCTTCAAACATTAGTGGACTCTTTTAAAGGAAAAAGGTACATGAAAGGTGCACATTGGATTATTTTGAGGGAGAAAATAGTGCTCTTTTTAAAAAATATATATATAATTAATTATTATTATTTCAATTAGTTGCTAATGACTCGCGCGACTGGCACCAGCACGGCATATTCTATTACTTGGTACTAGTGCTCGAGCACTAACGTCAGTTTCGTCTTAAATAAACATAGAGGGTTAGTATATTTTATTTTTGAATAAACATTGCTCTTTTATGCAAATAATAATAATAATAATAATCAAAAGCTTTGTGCTAATAATGATATATATTATTATTACCCATCATGTGGTTGGTTCTTTAATCATAGCCAAAGCTTTCCTTTATTTTAATGTTAGTTTTTCTTCCTCCTTTTATGTGAAGGTCACTGGTTCAAGTCTCGAAAATAAATAAATAAAAGTCTCAAATTAATCATTTAAAAACAACTCAAACTCAAAAAGAAAAATAAAATGTTTTTTTTTATTTTTCTTTTCTTGTAATGCTGGGTTATTCAAGTTTAGCTAATGGACCACCGCGCTTGTGTTGAAATTCAAGGGGCGGTTTACATTGGGATGTGAAATTTTACCAAAGTATTTGTAATGGGACTCTCACCAATCCACGCCCACTCGCGTGCTCAGAAGCACCACCCAGTTGTAATTTTCAAACTCCAAAGGGCTTTGACTTTATGGATTTTACACAAAGGGCCTGGACTTTATGGATTTTGCATATGAATCCCATTTTAATTTATCAAACCCCCATTCAACAATTATTTGAACTTTAAAATTATAGAAAACAATAGTCTTGCCCACAATTGATCAGTTTGTTTCAACAAATGGGGAGAGTAGAAGGACTTTGCATATGATGAACACTCATCTCCCATAATGCAACCATTACAAAGCAAAGAACTCTGCTCCCACATGTTTGTCTTTTATTTTATTTTATTCAATAATTGCTTAACTAGGGCAGGTTGTACATGAGCCTTATCTATATGTATAGAGAGAGTGAGAGAGTGTGTGTGTGTGTTTAGCATTTGTGAGAGATCCAGCACCCTTACAATACACTCGACCTCCAACATCACTTATTGCAGCTAATTTTAGAATATTTTTTAGATTTTTTAAATTATTTCAACAATAAGAATTTACGTCACATACAAAAATATCGAAACATTATAATTTTCTTGAGATTTAAAGTCTAAAACATATTAATCCTAACAATAAAATTTGCTACATATTCTAATGGGCTTGATTCCTCAGTTTTTAAGTACTAAAATATTCAATTAGCACAACATTAGATCTCATGAAAACGAAAACTAATTATATATTTTTTCATGTTCTTCTTGTATGTGTTTAAAGAGTATTTCAAAATTCTAAAATTAGGTATATTGAGTGATATTAGAAGCAAAGTATATAGGAAGGAAGCCAGAACCATTTTTGGTGAAATTTTGAACTTTATGGATTGAATGGGCGTGTAAAGAGAGAGAAAGAGAGAGAATATGCTCATTTTATACAGTTTAGCTATATATAAATCTTTCATTCATAAGATGTGCCTAAATATTTAAAACAATTATTGTAGCTAAACCTTTTATCCATAGCGTTTGCCTAAATATTCAAAACAGTTATAATTATTTAACTCTCATTGATAATTCAGAATATAAATAAAAATCTAATACGTATAAAACATACGTGAAAATTGCCATATCCATCCTAATTCTTCATGATCATGCAAAATCAGTACAGTGAAAACTAGGAGAGGGCAATATGGCTCAAAAAGGCGCATTCACACTTTTCTCAAAGGGAGGTCGCCCGCACAAAGAGCTGACCCTGAGAGCAAGAATTGGGTGACCTTCCCCATCTTCAAGGCTTTGAGTCGGCAAGGTAGGGGACATAGATGCAAAATATACATACCTACTCTCCACCTATATGTAATTGGGGTTCACAATTGACGAAAACTCCTCAACCACACAATGCCAATAGCCCTACAAAGAAGATCATCCATACAGTGCCCGAATCACCGAAAGATCGACAGATCCTAACTTATAGGTTTTAATCGATGCAAACAATGTTTTCAAAATGATTTTGCTTTTTCAATTATTTTACAAAATTATAGCACTTGTAAATCTAGTTGTTCTTCATGTTTTCAGTCACTGTTAAAAAAAAAAAAAGGGTAGAAAATAGAGGAATATAACAGTGAAAAAGTTGAGCTTGGAGACATCCTCCCAAGCCCAAGACTTGAGGGGCACATAGCCCTTCCTTCCTACTTATTGGGTTTGACCTGAGACCATGTATGGTCTGAGATATTCAAAAGCAACCTTCAAAAAAAACTTTGAGGTGAGGAAGGGACTTCACAAACAACTAATCAATGTAACAATGCAATGATTGTGGAATAGTACTTGTGATAATGTGGAAACTCGGGGCACCAAATTTTCCATGGCAAAGTCCACAATGGCATGAGAGACTCCCAGAAATGAAAGGGTCACCACTTTCAACTTTCATTGTCAACTTTTAAGGTCTTGATCCTTTTGGTCTCTCTCATTGCCATTTTTCCTACTTTGCTCCACTCTGACGTTTTTTTTTTTTCTTTTATGGGTTATTGGCGGCAAGTATTCCTTTGGTTCGAGACCGTACCTGATACGTAAGGAAAAAAGATATGCTCGACCATAGATTCCTAGTTTACGGTTTATCCCTCTGTTATCATGGAAAAAGAAAAAACAATAAATATCTCGATCCTCATCGATTCTTAGAGATAAAGGCCATCCCTATCTTTTGGTGGTTTGATGTAAAGCCTATATATAGACGCTTATGCCTTCTATAATCCTTGAACTGATTTTAATGAGAATATCTCGGATATATTATCAATATCTGAGATAACAGTGAAACTGGGCTTCAATGAGTTAAAAGGGCTAATATGGGCTACGTTGTGGGCCTAACCAGCATATTTCAGTTTTGGGCTTGGGCCCAATTCACCTACTTTATTTTGATATTAGAATTAGGAATGGGCCAAGGTCACTGGCCTTCTATAATATGAAAAAATCTCAGAGTGCCGGAGCCGAAAATTATATCCATCCCTAAATTTAATTTTTTTAATAAAATTATTATTATCTTTTAACAGAAACACTTTCTTGCGATTTGTAGACTTTTTTAAAGTTAGCTCACGGGGGGTTTTACCGAATAGTATCATTCATCGAATAAGGCCGAAATCAAATACTATTCTTAATAAATCGTATTGAATCGAATCGTGAATCGTAAAATTCTGATAATTAGGGATTAGATGCTTTCACTTGAACATTAGATGGTATTTTAGACATGCCTTCCTTTCAAGCAGGCAGGTCCCTTTTTTCGTACTTGCGAGCCCAAATGTGCTTGCCGTTAATCCGAAATTTCGCGATGGGCTTACCGTTTAGGATCTCGTCGATGGTGGTGACCGAGCGCAGGACCATTCGAGCGTACAACGGCTGCTCAGGGGGCGGCACGAGCTCCATGAGGAGGGACTCCACGCAGTCCCCATAAGCCCCGGAGAAGAGCCCCCTCACTTCTTCCTCCGAGACTGGAAAGCCCCTCGAGAAGGTCAAGAACATTGTCCTATCGTCCTCGGGGATGTTTGCAGTCTGATAATCCCAACCCCACAGTTCTCCCGTGGGAAGACTGTGATCCATAGGCCTACGGACTATCTCAACGTCGCCAAATACTGGGTGGGGGAACCCCAACCCATGCAGGACGAGGGGCTGCTGCTCATCTAGAGGCATAGCCCCCGCAAGAATGGCCTCCAAGATGTCTTCATAAATGAGTGCACACACAGTGTTGAGAAACCGCTTGACTCCGGCTATGGCGGTGAACTTGTTCTGGGTGAACATCTGAAGGGAGATGCGCCGGCCCATGATGGCTGCAGTGAGTGGGAGACCGCCGTTAGGGGGCAGCACGGGCGGTGGTGTTCTTGATTCTAGGCAGCGCAAGCAGAGAGCGGCTTCGTCGGCGATCTTGTTGGCCATGGTTTGGGGGAGGGCCAACATTCTCGGGACAATGCTAGGGTACCCCTTGTCCTCGAGCCAGAGCCACAAGGACATGACCAGGAGAGACTCGGTCGGGTCTCGATGGGAGCTCACCACCAACAGGGTGAAGAGCTCTCGGTCCACCGCGTGGAAGGCATGGAGTTCCTCTAGGGTTATTGATGCCATTAATGCAGCGACGTCGAATCGTTTTGGAGTGTATTTGTGAAAGTGAAAATTGAGGATGAGATTGAGAAAGACTCAACGTGGAGTGTTGGTTGCAAATGCAATCGATTGATTATATAGAAAGCGTTCATGGCAACTTCGCAACGTTTTATTTTTTCTGTCTTTCATATTAGCGATCATCTAATGCAATAATTTTATCATTTCACAACACATGAAAAAAAACATATAACACGAATATGGGTCTTATATATTTTTTAAGTCACCACATGATCGTCTCTTCGTGACCTTTTAGTTTTCTAGTTTTTTTTTTTTTTTTGCCGTTTGACCTAGAGAATTTATTAACGGTTGTTTGAAGTCCAGCTCAGGGATTTGTGTAGAATGACAACTAAGAAACTTGTGTCATAAATATCTTATGTGTGTATATATATATATATATGTATATGTTCCCAAGTGTAGTCCCTCTTTAATGACTATCGTCCAAAGCCAAGACCATTTAAGCCTCATTTTCCTTAAACCAGCTAATATTAGAATAAGGTAGCCCATCATATGCCTGTTTCTGTTATATTTGATACTTCCTGTGATTTAAACTCAATAACTTCTAACCAAACTCAATTCTCATGTTTGATTGAATAATCTTCCTCGAGTATAGTGCGACATGGTGACAGATGTGCCATTATCTGAATTTCATATTTTATATATAAAGCCTTTTGCTTTATGTTCTTTGTCACAACTTTCGTATTTTGTTCTACTTTAAATCCTTTTAGATTTTCCTTTTCATTTTTATATATATATGTAGCTATTTTTAAAACTATAAATACAGAGGTGTGCGAAAAAGTTACCAGTTTTAAAAAACTAATGCATTAACTTATTCAAAAATAATAAGAGTGAAAAAAATTCCCAAAGATCGATTTAATATATATATATATATATATATATATTTGTTTGCGACTGACATTAATGAGAGTGAAAGGTTTTGAGATTTTGCATTAGAACAGAAGCAATGAGCAATTAATAAGGTGAAACAAGCCTTGAAGCACTTTCCATTTAAGGTTACCTGCTAGAATTTCAATCTTTTGTCATACACATGATGTTCCTCACTAATGCCGAAACAAATACGGAGGTGTCGTAGTCCACTAATTACGGCAGAGTTCCAATTAAAAACATTCTCTGGACGCCGTAAAAAATGATGGGCATTAATAATTGTGATTGATAAATCCTGTCTACTGTACTTGCGCAATAAATTTTGGCCGAAACCCAATCTTTGTGGGGTGAATTATGGCGCCATTCACATCATGAGAGTAGAGCCCTTTCTCATGTGATGTTTACCCACGCAGTAAATTCATTCACGTCCCTAACACTCTTTCTTACTTAAAACTGCTATTCGTCCCAGGAAAGTGAAATTCAGATAATGAAAATTAATGTTTCTTGATGTTGTAGTACAGTAAAAATCAATAAATAAAATTTAATGCGTGAAAAATATTATTATGATGGGTTAAGGACCTCTTCAGCCCAACATTGTGGAATATCATTTTATTATATCCCGTCTCGCAATAATAATAATAATAATGATGATGATATTAATATTATTTTACCAACTAGAAATATATCTTCGAAGAAAATGCTGACTTGGGTCAAATTATTTTTTCAAGGAAAGACAAAGGAGAATCACCGGGCTTAAAATTCCCTTGAGAAACAATGAAAAGTTTAATGATTTAATTGTGCATCACCTTCCTTTAATACTTGGGAATTGGACTCTCTGGCGCATTCTATGATCCTTTAATTTATTTTTTACTATTATTTCTCTAAAAGTTTATTGCATTTATTATTACTTTTCTCGAAGATGTACGAACGCTTTAATTATTTGGCGACTCTTTAAATTTAAGGAATATGTGACCACACACAATAAATGGCATGTAATGAGATCTAATCTAGTAACAGAAATAGAATGGACTCTATTCAAAGAATTAAGTTCGTAAAACAAGCCTGGTTTGAAACGTAATAATCTATAAAAAATTGGGATGAGATTGACTTTCCAGTCTCACCCCATTGGAGGGCCACACCGTCGCTAGCCAATTTATCATGTTGCAATTAAAATCATAGTGCGCACACATTAATGAACCTTTTAAATGCCATCTTAAATTCATTTCTTTATTCACTTTTCCTCACTGATGTATATATAGCAAAATGTCAATCTCAACAAACGAGCATATTTTATTTTGCGTACATATATATATATATATGGGCCTATGTAGCAGGGAATATTTTTATATTTTTTGGAACTTGCCTCAAAACTACACCGTTTAGGGTCCACACCAAAGAGTTGATGCAAGCTTGAAAAAATATAAAAATGATGACATGCAATAACCATAGATTTACATTGTTCATCATATTCATGAAATAATAGTATAGCATACAATATAGCACGTCATAATTTTATAGACTACCAACTGGGACTGATTTCCTAGTTCAGAAAATCGACAAAGAAGCCAGAAAACAAGTAATATTACAAAATTAACAGAGTTGAGATTGATGGTAGGATCCTACAAGCATAGAGCTAGGTTCCACAAGAACAGGGGCATAGTAATAAAATTAAAAATAGAAAATCAAAAACAAAAGATAAAAGCAATTCTAGAAAGTCTGGGAAGCGGATGTATTGCAACCGATCAAATGGCCGAGACACGCTTCCCCCAAAAAATTCAGCCCCAGTGAGACACTAAACATGCATAAATGACATAAAAACAGGACGGGTCTCTCCCCCAAGCAACTGATTAAATCGTTCCCACATAGGTGGAGAAAATGAGTGATCGTTGATCAGCCGATCAGTTGCAGAATGAAGTTTCAATGTCACCGCAGTCTTATAAAGCTTTCGCACTGCCACATTATCTAGGATCAGGATGGCACTGCGTCACAGCAAATTCAAAAACCATTAGAATGAACCACAATGCAATTTTAAGACCGTTTCAAAGGTTATCCCCCCAACAAATAAAACACAAATTAGAAAAACAAAAAGGACTCAAGCAGCGAAAGAGAACATACTATATGTAGACGTATCAATCTGTTCCGGAAGTTCCTTTATATCCACCTCAAACCGTTCCTGGACCTGTCACCAATGCCCATTTAAGGGCCTCAAACTAATAAGCAACGAGATTTGAGGTTCGTCATATCTAGACCCCAACTAGAGATCTTTAAATGGAATATTAAAAAAATAAATGAACTGAAATGTATCCTTCGTGTTCAAACCTGGTTGAGAACATCAGAATCAGATCCAGATGAAACAAATGTGATTGCGAGCCCTTTAGTGCCAAATCTGCCAGCCCTGCCCACCTATGAAGATTACAGAGATTACAAGAAGGCGCATTAAAAGGTGAGACTAAGCAAGCAACAGCACAGCTTGATATGAAATTATAATGTATCCTTCTGAACCAACCCTGTGCAGGTAAGTGTCCGCAGAATCTGGCATGTCATAGTTGATGACAATATTAACACGTTCAATATCAATTCCTCTACCAACCAAATCAGTAGCCACAAGGATCCTTTTGTGCCCCTCCTTGAAAGCCTTGTAGCGGGTCAACCTGCAAAAGCCACAGGAAAAGCTTGATAAATAGCAACGCAAAATATATGCATACATGTGAATTATTTCAAACCTTTTAAGTCATAAAGTTAATCAGGTTAGGAAAAAGGCAAGGGCATAGATTATAGTAAATAAATAGAATCTGAAGCCACAATTCAAAGTTTAAGAAGCACGCAGCATGATCGTAAATATATGTATACATATGAAATATTTCAAAGGGCCACATAGTTGTAACCGTAATTTCAAAGGACGGCCAACATATGAATCATTTCAAACTGCCACCTACTCATAATTATAATTTAAAAGTTGACCAAAACCACGAAAGGAGAATCTTCAACAGCCTGCGGAAAAACACCTGATCACTACACTTATGCATACGCTAAATAGCTAAATAGCTTTACCCACAAATGACGCTCCAACAATAATTGCACAAGTGATCACAGAATTTTATCTCTTTCCTTCAAGTTCCCCTTGTGGTTCAGAGGGTGGGTCAATAAAAAAGACCAGGAATGAAGCTTAACATGCCTCTATGGGGTATACATAAAACTATGACCCCAGGTGCTCATCTTGGGATGCTTGAGCTGTTGGAGCAAGATGATCTGAACCGTGTTGGAAACTTTCTCCGCAAGCATTTTCCCTCTGTTTTCCCCAACCCCCTCCAAGAAGAAAAGACTCGGCCAGCCACCTTAAAAAAATTCTCCTAGGATATCAAGATTCCTTTTCACAGCAACCATTACCTTTATATCCAACCTCGTATAAGAGCCTGTAAAAGGTTTCTGAGAAAGGTGGTCCTGAACCAAAGTAAATCAAGTTGTTCCTTTTAAGAGTCACCAGTGCAAATTCTTCCACATCACCAAAGAAGCAACATCTTAAACAAGCTAACCACATCTCATCAAGTGTCGAGTAATGTCAATTTCAAATTTTCAACGGCTGAGCCTTTGGGAAACTGGGAAGGTGCCCCTCTATAACAAGAAGGCCACAGGTTTGAGAAGTGAAAACAGCCTCTGCGGGGGAAAAAAGAAAAAAAAAGCCCAAGGGGAAGCCTAGTGCACCATCAACGTATGCCCATTGCAACCTCCATCCCAAAAACTTCAACTGTATTACTATTAATTATACATGCTAACTATTTACTGATCAATTATTAGCACTACAGGCAACGTAAGTTCCTGACCAGCCAACCCGCCCATAAAAGAACCCAGCTCCTAAATAGTTCTCAAGGAGTTGTCTAAGTAGGAGTCCCAGCATTGTAATGACACCAACACATCAGGGGCCCCGCCTTGTAAACAAGGAAAAACACATGCCAGTGATCTCACCACCAAGGTAGCCTTGACAACCATGGGCCTGTGACTAAACTAAAAATAATTTTGGCTCATATTGTCCTGTAACCATTTTGACCCTACCCACAGCCCGCTTAATAGCTACTTAGAATTTTTTCCCCTTTATTCCCATTTCTCTGTGAGAACACCAAGTGAAACAAAAAGTAAATAGTTTCTACGTACAATTGGTTTTCAAAAAATTTATGTACATTCATAATAATATAAATATGGGTGCAATTGGCATATATTTATTTTTCAACCAGATAACTTTAATTTGGATCTGGATTTCAATTTCTTTGATTAGTTGGGACCTTATAGAGCTATAGCCCATAGGTTATTGAACTTGGACTAACCCATACTTGAGTCAGCCCATGATTGACCCATAAATCATTTGGTAATGTTGACCCATCTGGGCAACCCACCCAACTTTCACTTCTAAACCCAATCTCCCTTGCCTAGTGATGTACTTCTCACTTCTCAACCCAATCTCCATTTCCTAGTTATGTACTATACAATAACATAGAACCCTAACGCTAAAAGAATTGCCCAATTACTTCCATTCAACACAAAGCCTCTAGGAGATGCCCCATATGTAAACACTTGTATTGAAGAATAGGTTCCTGACTAAAACACTTTGCTATGACAGCAACATATTACCTTGCTCTAGTGACATTGACTAAAACTGTAGCATCACCAAACAAAAAATGAGCAGTGAACCAAATTAACCCATATCCCAACAGAAAATGTAGCATCTACTTACAGTTCCTACAGGTCCAGTTAATAAGACTAGAGCAAGGTCCTTGGTGGTCCTCATCAAAAATTTCTATTTCAGCTTTCCAAAATTGAAGTTATTGATTTACTATATACATGAAAAACCCTCAATTAACAAAACTAGACCTGGATATGTTGAAGAAAAAAAATCCAAGTAATCTATTCGACAGACAAGGTGCAAAGCACACTGTAACGGACCTTTCTTCCTGGGACATTCCAGAATGGATGCAGCTTGATGGGAAATTGCACTCAACAAGTAACTTGTTCAATTCTGCTGCCCTGCTTACACTTTTGACGAAGATAACGACTTGATTGAAGTCCAATGCATCAAGAAGATCATTCAACTTGCGATTTTTCTCCAGCTCACTCAATTTGATGTAGTGCTGCAGAGAGAACTCCATCGTAAGATAACTATCAGCAACATAAGAATGTAAACAGTAACTTAACTCCTCCATACCTGAACAAGCCCATGAAGGGTCAACTTTGCTTCGTCGTCCACATAAATTTCCATCGGCTGAAAGCAACAAATGTCATAGTAAAGCATATTAGGTGTCTCCCTCAAGCAAGATTGAATCCACTACAAGTTGACTATTGGATGAGCATCCTTTCACCCCAAACCTGTTGCATCTTGATCTGTCCTCCCAACACATTACTACAATACAGACAGAAAACTAAAAACAAGACCCCAGACTCCAGAGTCTAGACCCATAACTACAACTCAAGGCAAAAATCAAAACAGACATAAAGAGTCTGTAATGAGAGCGCTAATGGAGATACCGATCCCACACACAACTTCAAGGCCTCCAAAACAATCTTAGCTGAATCTGTTTCCTATACTAGTATTCTCTGTGAAGGTACGTAACCCAGTAAACAACTGAATGAAGGGCCTTCATAAGGAATAGAGAATAGCGAGACCACCACGTTCATATCGATCTATATAAATCCTGCAGAAATCAAAATTCAAGTAGTACTGGTCATAAGACATTACATCTTGCATAAATTTCTTGCAAACGGGGCGTATTTCCTTGCTGAGTGTGGCGGAGAACATCATAACTTGTTTATCATGAGGAGTCATCTTAAAGATCTCCTGCACATCTCGCCTCATGTCTACATGAAAAATAAGAGAGTAAATTAGAATCAGAACAGACTACATCAAAAATAGAAATACATTGTGCTGCAAAAAAAGAAACAAAAAACAAGAAAAGGCTAAATAAAAATAGGACGTTGGCACCGTGTATTTTTAGACTACTTGGAAGGGTGGATTATGGAAGCAAAAGTGAAGCGATGCAAAACAAGCAGGAATCCAAAACAAGAGGAAAGAAATAGGGGCGGAGCCAGGTTTTTGCATAAGGGGTGGCCCATCCCATTGGGGGTTTGGGGGTGGGGGGGGGGGAAGGGTGGGGGGGGGGGGGGTGGGTTGGTTTGCTTTTTATTGATCTCTTACTTTGGGGACCTAAGAAAGAGAAAAGCCCAGAGCTTCTACATGATATGACAAAGATGTCCAAAGGGCCTGGGCCCATGGAAGGCGCCTAGGGTTGGTTAGATTCATTGATTTTAACTATCTGCCTTGCGCAGCATACAGTGTCTTCACTGTCGCAGATGGATAGCAAAAAGGAAGTTTTCACTTATCACTCAATACAAACAAAAGGAAGAACAAAACAAACGCAGCTGTTACTACATAGGTGAAAAGTAGCTGTTTCAACATGCATATCTGCCAGACCTGGAATGTGCCTCAGTATTGCCCCTTGTGCCTAAACTACATAAGTGACAAGTAAGCACAGCCTACAGCTTTAACACTGAATTAAAATTCAGCCAAAAAAATTAAGAAATGGCAATGGGAGGATATAAGATAGCATACCCAGTGACTCGAGCATCTTGTCACATTCATCAAGAATAAAATGACGCACATTCTTCAGGGAGAGCTCCTTATCTCTAGCCAATCCCAAAATCCTTCCAGGGGTACCAACAACAATATGTGGGCATTCATTCTTTAAAAGATCTTTGTGAATTTTGATATTTACACCGCCGTAGAAGACAGCAACCTTGATGTCAGGCAAGTATGTACTGAACCTTTCAACCTCATGACAAATCTGTAAAACAGAAGGTGTATTTGTCAAGAGAAAGAGATCTAAAAATCCCCAAAACAGAGATTTAGACGTCAATATAAGTACCTGGTAAGCTAACTCCCGTGTGTGACATAGAACCAGAGCAGCAACTTGACCAGCAACAGGTTCAATTTGCTGCAGCGTAGATAGGACAAAAACAGCAGTTTTCCCCATCCCAGACTTCGCTTGACAAATGACATCCATTCCCAGAATTGCTTGTGGGATACATTCATGTTGCACTGATGAAGAACCAAAGAAATCGCACCGTATGAACCCTCAGTAAGTAAATAAAGAGTTCCATGAGCCTTTCAATTGATAGGTTACCAAACGAATATGACAGTAATGAATTACCTGAAAAATCAAACAGTATGAAAGTATTAGAAACAGTCACTATCTCCAACAGAAAAATTAGACTACAGTAGAAATATAATACTACGAAAAGGAGGACCTTAGTCCAGAGGGCTCCACTCTTTGTAAGAAGTTAGGAGGGTTGTTTATAGTATGCAGCCTTCCCCTTGTTTTTTTCAAAAAGACTTAATTTGCAAAGGTATATAATTGTATTCAATGAAGTGAATCTATAAAAAGTCATAATAGCTGAATCAAAAAAAACTGAGTAACATGTAACTACAACAGTTCCAACACCCACTTACGCTATAAAAGTGTAAGACAAAAACATCTATCTCCAAAGTAAAGTCAAAATAAAATTTCAAAAAGGGTTCCATTTAATTGTTAAATATCATTAATCAAACAATGGAAATGAGTTTAGAGGGAAAAACAAAATTGCCTTCAGAAGGATGCTCAAACCCTGAGTCCACAATGGCCCGAAGAAGCTCTGGCTTTAATAAGAAATCTCTGAAGCCTGAACTGTGGATACCAACATACCCCCTGCCGGAAAACAACAAGTACAAATATAAGTACAGTTAGCACGGATAACATATAAAATATGTAGTATAAGTTTTTATTGCAACAATGCTCCTAGAAGTGCCGGGACCTAAATGATCATGGAACTGCACACCAAAATAACGTGGCCAATGCAAAACCCCTGACAAAATTTCATGCACCAGTAAGCATACTTGCGTTAGGAGTACGTCAAAAACAGTCACTAAGTTCGCAAATTACCCACAAATGTTCTTATGGAAAAAAACAACCACGTGTGTAGGTAAGCCCAAACAAAACTTTTTAGAACAGACTCCACTGATTGTAAGTTTACAATATGTCACACGTCTGCACAAAGAAAACAATCTACTATAGCTAAATCAAACCAAACGGCCTAATTCAGACCAAAACCCTAGATCTAGGGTAGAGGCATGACGGTCTCTTCAAAGAACCAACTCAAACAGTAGCTCTCAGGCACTAACCAAGTATTTAGAAGGAGGACCAAAATCAATTCAGAACATCCCAATCAAGCACAGCTACATGCACAACAACTGAAGAAAATAAAAAAATAAAGAGATGAATAAACGCACTTCTTGGGGGCGTCTCCGTTGACTTTAGCAGATACAGAGTCAAGCGCTTTCTCGTCTTCGTCATCATAGTCCAAGAGCTCCTCCTCGTAAGCTTCGTTCTCCCTTGTTTCGCCCATTCTACATACATACAGAACATCATAAAACCATGAAAGTTTGAGACCCTAAAGGAGCGAGTGTGTGTGAGAAATAGAGCATGAGAGATAGAGAGAGGGAGATGCACAGCTCTCACCTGTAGATCCGGAAGAAGATGAGCTAGAATTAGGGCTAGGGTTTGGAGCGTCCGCAACGAAACAGAGAGAATTGGTGCGGGGAGCGGGAGAACTGATAGGTATAAGCACTAGCAAGGTCTTATAAAGAAACAATACTGCCTTATTGCCAATTTTGCCCTGAGGGATCCGTATAATGGCAATCTTGGATTTTTTAAAAAAATTTACTTTTCTCTCTCCGAATTGGCGGTTTTTTCCTTTTTGTTTAAACTTGACAAGTAGAACGGATTAATTGAATAATTATTTGTATTTATGCAGTTTTAAAGTTACTTTGAACCGGAAAAATTTAAGACGGAAGGGCCATATCTGACTAAAATATTATTTTAAAAGTCCAATTTTAGTTTTCGAAGTTTAATAATTTGAACTTAACTTTAAAATTTTAATCCCTTTTATAATTAGTGGTTTGAGCTCGCATTCTTAATCATGCATGTACCATAATTTTGCCAAAAAAAGAAAATAATTAAATATTTGTTTTATTTATAAGTTTGTCCTTTTTGTTCAATGTTGTTGTTCCTAATTAAGCACAGGTGTACTCCAAAGTGATGTTATTTAAAAATATATATATATATAATTATCTTTATTTATATGTATCCTAATGCACATTTAGTTCACAAAACGTAATGAAATATGTATTTCAGTTATCCATCACATATTTTAGTGGTAGGCAAAAAGTCAAAACAGCCTCTCGCGCCAGGTAGGGGTCGAACCTACGACCTTCTGCTTAGGAAACAGACGCTCTATCCACTGAGCTACAAGCGCTGCTTACTACTTTCTAACTAAAATTATATTATATTTTGAATAATATATTTGGTCCCCCATTCCCATTATTATAAATTAGAATAAGGAGTAAAAATAATAATTCAAAATTTCAATTTTAAGTATATTTAGCTGCTTCAAATTTTAAATTTCAAATGTAGTTAACTGGTTGAAAATTTCTTCATTTTTAAAAATGATTTCTAAATCTAATAGCACAAAAATCTTATCTCCAACTACTAATAGTCCTAATTGTAAATTTTTTCTAATATTTTTTACCGATCGAAAGCTATTGAATACGTGCAAAGCGCATGTGATATAGCTACTATAATATAATATAAACATTATCATCCCTTGTTTTTGGTTGAGTTATTTCGTTCCTAAAAATTGTGTTCAAAACAAGATACTCCATAATTCATATTTCAATTTAAATAAAAATTACCTGGGTGTTTTTAAAAAGTATTATACTTTATAAAACAAAAAAATCTTTCAATTTGAATATAATAAAATCCAAAGGCACCTACGAAAAGTTGATTTTCATGTCCTCGTTATTACTAATTCAGCCCAAAAAATATGGCTTAATGGGGTAAAAAAAAAAAGAGTATAAATATTGACCTTTTATTTCTTGCAAATCTATCTCAAAGTATGCGATCGAATAAGTATTTTGTAAATACCAATGATATTCAAATTCTGAAATTTAGAAATCTTATATGTACAAATTCTATATTTACACATCATGCTATTCGAATATGAGTTTTTTATTAAAGTTTTTCTAAAACTAGAATAAGTAAATTGGAAAGTTTAAGAACCAAACTAAACACTTTCAAAAGTTCAAGTACCAAATTAAAATTTCTAAAAAATCTATGGCCAAAATGCAAATTCTAGAAAATGTTTATTGCAAGGATTTCAAAATAACATATTTTTAGATGTTATTTATGGAGGAGATTTTAGAGGATGTAAATACCCTCTTAAAATCCCTCTCTAAGAGAACGAAAACGGGTGAATTTGAATAAAGGAATTTCAAAATGCCCTCTGCAAATCAAATTGCCTTCATAAGTGTCCTATCCAATTAAATATTTTAATTTTTGGCATGGTAGGATGGAACTTTAACACACCGTCAAACTCTGTTGATTCTACCGTTAAGTTAAAAAAAAAAAAAAAAAAAACTTGTGCCAAAAAGCCTAGCTTTTGATTCTTCTGCGATTCAAATCCCAACCTTTTTATTTTTTTTGCAAATATATCCCTAATACATCAAGTGTTATATTCCTTTGCATGTGCAAACATATCGGCAGGTGTATTCAAACGAGAAATTTAGGAATTTTCTGACCAGACAAATATTTCCCGTCTTTCTCTTGACATGGAATTTATTTCCCCAATTCCTGACCATAAAATAATCCTCAAGCTTTCTCACTTGAACTATTTCGAAAAATTATAGTTTTCTCAAATTCAGCACACCTGTATTCACAAGCAATTTCATTAAACAGAAAAGAAAGAAGGAAACCTTGCTACATTTTTATTGCGTACTAAAGTAGGATGATGACAATTTGAATTTCCTAATGTACGTAGGGATAAATTTGCAACCAATAAAACGGTTGGGATTTTCAAATCTCAAAAAAGATCAAAGGTTGGACTTTTTCGCACGAGTTTGTCTTTTCCGACTTAAGTGTCGAGTCACCCGCATTAGATGGCATTAAAGTTCCATCTGTCAATGCCAAAAATTACAATACTTAAGAGTACTTTCAGATAAATTTATAAATAAAAATAAAATGTTGGAATTTAAATCGTGATAAGGTCCAAGGTGAGACCTTTTAAACACTGTCTGCCCCAAAAAAAAAAAAATGTATCTGAGAACATCAGAATTCCCAACTTGATCACGGCCATGGGAGGTTGAATGAGAGGGTTAACACAATTCATTTCATTTAAATTTACACATTTCCGCCAGCAATTGTGACAGATCGGGACATAGGGAAGCCGTTTCTTCTAAGAGGACGCAATGCTTATCTCCCCTTGCGCCTACCTTGTCGGGTGGCATTCATGCATGCCGTTCACCTCTCAAATTCAAGAAACAAGGAAGAAGAAAGGTTCCCACCCCCCAACAACAACAGCACGGACTGCAAGACGAATATTTTGAGCTATTGGATCCAGTTGGGGACACGTCACACCGTACAGCAGGTTGGACCATACAGAATCTTACAACCTTATAATCAAGCCCACTGAATACGAAAACATGAGCAAATACGTGAGATTACATCACAAACTGGGACACATCTTTTATTCGAGTTGGTGCGATTATTTTCAATTATGTCTAGCTGCACCAAGTTACAATGATAGATGGGGTTACATTTTTAAATTATTTGACAAACTAGGGCCTTTCTTTCAACGTATCATTTCACGTAATTAGAAACAACAACGCGGTGTGAAACAATTCTACACAAAGTAACTCTAGAGAGTGGTAATTGCAGTAGTAGACGAGCGCACGGAGGAATACGCTTCGGAGATGATCAAACGGAGGAGGAGGAAGAACGGGTGGCGGTTTCCGATGGAGGCGAGATCACAGAAACAGAGCAATTCCAATTATTGAGAAGCTCTTCAATCATTTGCATTGTATTATCTGTGTCGTCATCACCTCCTTCTGGTTCCTCCACTCCGACATTCCCTTCCTCTAGTGGTGATTTCGGCGGCTGTGGCCCGAACCGGATTCGGGTGACCCAATTCGACTTCGAGGCCGACCGAGCTCCAGTACCGCCGCCCCCAGGACGCTTCTGCCAGACCCCAATGTGGGAATTGTCGGAATCGAGGCGCAGGCACGTGAGGGAAGGCGACGACTGCTTGCTGTAATACTTCCGAAGCTTCGCCGTGAGAATCTCCGAAAGTGAATTCGGAGAAGAAGACGACGATAATGGAGGGATTTTCCGGTCTTCTTCTCCGGCGTGGGGATGGATTTGGGGAATCGGGAAGTTGGTCTTGGCGGTTTGGCCGTTGACTAGAACCGCGGCTTGATCGTAGGCTCGGGCTGCGGCCTCCGCCGTGTCGAACGTGCCCAACCATACCCGTTTCTTCCTGCAAAGCCATGAAAGTGAAACGGAGCATGAAACAGGGAGCGAGAGTAAGAGAGAGTGGATACATACAGCAATTCTCAAGGACTACAAGAGAAATGAGGGAGGAGGGAATGCGAGGACGTACAGTAAAGGGTGGCGAATTTCAGAGACCCATGAGCCCCACTGGCGCTGCCGGACGCCTCTGAACTTTGGCTTTGATTTTGTTACCATTTTTAGTGTTGTTTTGTTCGCAGAGAGGGGAGAGAGAGAGAGGGATTCAGAGAATTGCTGAGACCATAATTGCAAGAGAGAGTATGCGAGGGAGGGTGTCGGTGGCGGTGAGCGACGGGAAAGGGTTGGTTGGGAGAAAAGTGCGGACACTTGGTGTGCAGTAATAAAGGGGTTGAGTTTAGTTTAGCTGATACAGTGTAACTTTCTTGTATCCCAGACACAGAATTGAATGCTTCTACATGCTTGAGCATTGACCTGACTGGCTTCAACTCACCCAAACGTTCCTTTCCCTCCACGTACTAGGTAACAGTAGCTGCGGAGCCACCTAGGTCAAAGGATATCGAATTTTTAAAATTTATAAATTTATGAATTTGTGTAATTAAATAATTTTAACCATTCATTTAAAAATCTACATATAGAGAGAGAAAATATATATAAATAATAAAAATAAAAATAATCAAAATCATTCAAATTCATAAAATTTATAATTTTTTAAAATTCGAGTGATCCTCATTCTAAATATCCGGTTGATCCACTCTTCAATCGCACGATAATAATAAAACTATGTGACTTTTCTATGGCAGAATTTGATATTTCTCACACGCAACGTAAGCTTGTCTCCTTATAAAATTCATGTTCCAACCAAAAAAGAAAAGAAAAGAAAACACTAATACTCTTCCTCCATACCTTAAACATGGCTAAACGTTTACCACCTAATGGCACGGCAGCTTGTGCTTCGTACCATCAGCTAATTACAATATACTCTATTCTATTCCTGAGAAGGGCGAGTCAATAATGAATGATCACCCCCTGCATGCATTGGGAGTAGCTTTTAAGCCACCCACCCACTAACAACAGTCCCATGCTTGCCCCGGAGTTGAGTGTTTATTATTTAAATCTTTACATTTATTTTTATAAGAAGTTGTGGATCACTTTGGGTATAATTTGGGGAAGTAGTGTATGGACCCAGGCGGCTCGAGTCCAATCCCAATAATGAGACGGTTGTACCTAATTACAGAGGCGGGAGGAGGAGGCCAAAAGTCTACACCTCCTAGCCTCTATTTTGTACTACCTTATTAAAACAATCAACCTTCTCTCCATCACACACACTTTTTTGAGTTTTTTTTATATATATTTTTTATTGAGTCCATACACAAATTTATGTGATTCTTCCATGTGTATATGGTTTTATAAAAAATAAAGAATTTTCCTTTTCATTCCCAATAATTATTCTGTTAGTTACGATCTGCTATCTAAATTGATGGCACCCGAATTATGAGCAGTGTTAGTTGCATAAAAGAAGAGAAGTTTACAAAATAGGCGGGATGAGTGAAAGTTTTCGAAATAGACGTAGGGCACAGGAAGTAACCATTCGCTAGTATGGTGAGATCCACACCTTTGGACCAGTTTGGTTCTCGAAATCTGTTTGAAATCTGCTTAAGAATGTTACATTTCAATGTTTGATGCGATTCTGAAATGTAAGATTTCAATAATATCTCAGATTTATGAAATGAATGTGAAGTAACTCAGCTCATTATAGTGGATTGCTGGGATTTGAGAAGACATGAATTTATGAAATTTAATAGTCCTAACCATTTATTATAAAAAAAAAATAGAAGAGAAAGAGAAATTGATTGGTGAAAAAAAATAAAGGATCAATCGTACAGCACCACAAATTCATGAATTTCAGATCCAGGTCCAAGTGGTATTTCAAAATGAGTGGAGCCGTGCACTAAGTCATCAATGACATGTAATGCATCGCTCTCAGACCAGTAAAATAAAATAAAATTTAGAAATGGGCCAAATTGCGGATGGACCATTGGAAAATTGGGCTTTTTTGACTTAATGAATGAGCCCATTCCTGATCATCTGAATAGGCCTCGCTGTCACAAAAATGGTAAAAACCGCGACCATGGTGGTCCAGCTCAGACTGTTTAGGTCACATGCACCTTTTTGTGTGCGGGCCACGCGCATGTAGGCTTATATTATTTATTTACCCCATTTTATATTAACTCCAATAATTTCCATATAATTGCTGCGCCAGGTCATGGGAAGTCCATCAACCCCAATAAAGGTCTGCCGACATAGACACGAGGGAAGAGGAGAGAAAGGAGGGGGGTGCTAAATTGTTATTATTTTATTTATCATTATTATTATTATTATTTTTAAGATCCACTAGTCTTTTTTTTTTTAGAAAATCATTGGGGGACTTAATTATAAATTGGGTAGCAATGCTTGCGGCAAAGCAATTTTAACAAAGTATATTTGAATTTGGCAGGTAAATCAACGATGAATGATCTCATGAACTCAATACCAATAATTTTAAAAGATAATTTGTATCGTGGCACGTTTTCTAATGACGGAAATTAAATGGAGAAGTCGAAAACTTTGAAAGAGTAAAGAATTCTCAAGTTTATTATTTCAAATATACCTTCGGATGTAGGGTTAGGAGCACTTTAAATAGACGATTTTGATTGCCCTTGCTCATCGAAGGTGGAAGGAAATTAAATTTTAGTGTAAACAAATAAAGAAATTAGAGGAGATTAGTGAAAAATTGCATAAATCAGCAATTCATCCAAAGATCATGCTTTTGACTTATTTTAGGGTTGAATCCCCAAACTATGAAAATTATAAAAATAATCAAATATATTTTTTAGTTAGGCACAGATGCATTATAAACTGTACCATTTTAATAAATAAATTTAAAAATACAATAATTTTCTTTTAAATATCTTGTTTCGAAATACATAAGTGCTTGACTAGAAATATTAGCACGACATAAAAGATAAATCCAATATAGGCTCCCTCGCATTGGGCACTACACTTTCGATGAACCCTCATTTCCTTTTTACAAAAGTTGACCAAAAAGTTGAAAAAAAATAAATAAAACTCTCATCTTTTTTAGTTTGTTCCAAATTTGTTTTCCTCCAAAGAATCCTTTACACAGCTTCAATCATCAATGAAAGAGCAATGAAAGAATCCTCTTTAATAATAATAATAAAAAACAATCACAAAGTTTGAACACACAAACCACCCCCACATGCTTTTGTTACCCTCTTGCCCCACCAAGTTGCTTATTTCCATAAAAAGTTTATTTTATTTATATTCTTATCTTATAAAGTCTAAAATCAAACCAAACCACTTTATATTACCTTCTTGCCCCTCATCAAGTTGCTTATTTTCATAAAGGAGATGCCATTTTATTTATGAAGCCTAACATCAAACCAACCACTTCATCTATATGGCAATATTTTATTCTAATGGAGGGCACATCCACAGATGGAGATGTTATCATCTTTTCATCCAGCTAAACTATTTATTCAAAGGTCAATTTATGAACCCAATGTACTTGATGGTAAAATCCAAGAAATCTGATCCCTTCTCCAAATTTTAACAAAATTTTGACCGTTTAACAATTTAATAACTATATTTTACCTTCTTTTATCATTAATTAATGACGATTTATTAATTTTTATCCTTTTTTCTCCCCACTCCAACATGCCCTTCATTCGTTTCTTTTCATTTTCTCTCATTATTATTGATCAATCAAGAAAGAAAAATAACTGAAGCATTATACAAATCAGCAATAAATTATTAATATGAGACACACTAGATGTATCCTTAAAGTTTAGAGTTTTGATAAATTTATAAGTCTCCCCAAAATTATGATGGAGCATTTATCGGTCTATTTTTAATTCGTTTTCTTCACATATTAAAACAAAAAAAGAAAGTATGAATCCCGTACCACACAAGTTTGCTTTCAAAATATTGTAATTTTATTAAAAATTATAAATAAATATAAATTTTTAATAAAATTATGTCGCTTGGAACCTGGAAACTCGTAGTCCTTATTCTCCGACAAAAATGGTATTCTTATTCTCCTATAAAAATGGGGATAAATCTCTTCAGTTTGTTGTGATTCAAAGACGATATTACCCTTCTTAAGACCACCTCCCACGCTAAACTAGCAAGGGCATATCCGTACTTTAGAAAGTATGCCCTGTAATGCTCCTCCTCCCAGCTAACGAGAGAAACAGCGGCGTTCATTTCTACGAGCAGTCCACCAGAAATCTCCGCAGTCACCCAGGAGGGAAGAATCGTCCGCAAAGAGTCATTTCCTCGCCATGTTGCTTTCTCTTCAGTCCTGTTTGGCTGCAGAGAAAACGCGGGAATATTACAGCAAGTGACAGTTTTAGTTTCGGTAAGTTGTCCAATGATCGCAAATTTCTGTTTTCCCTTATCCACTTTTTTTTTTTTTTTTTTTGTTTGTTTCCTTTCCCCCCTAAATCTGGGGCGGGTTTAATTATCTTCTAGATACTTCAACCTAGATCGTCCCCTCTCAGCGCAATTGATTCTGGTGTGCTCCGCTTCTCGTAAATGCAATTCTGCAGATCCGTACAGGATTGGGTCTGTTACATCTTCGCATGCATGGGGTGAGCGGTTCTAATTTTGAAATTGGGAAGTTCATGTTCGATTTGTTGCTTTCTTTCTAGATATCTGGGAAAGGAGAAGGATTTTTAAATCTAACTGTTTGGGTATGCATGAGTTCAGTCAAATCTTGGCCATGATCAGTTGAAACGTTGGAAAACATGTAACACTGTGTGCAAAAATGTATTACTGGTTTATTGTAATGAAGCAAGTCTTATCTGAGAAACGGTAGAAAAATTGATCAATTAAAGATATTTAGTAATTTTTTTTATTTGGGAATAACATGATGGAAGTCTTCACTGAACTACTTGTTTGCTTTTTGTTGTGGTGTTTTCCCCTTTTTTTTTTTTATGGAATTTTTTTTTTTCCTGGTGCTCGTCTCTGGTGATAAGACTAAGCATAAGATTGAAGTTTTTCGTGGTATATTCCTTTCTTACAGTTTTCTTACTAGTGTATCGGAGGATCTAAAGTTGGTTTTGTTATTGCCTATGGAATATTGTTTTTGCTTGTTGGGTAAGCGAGGTTCAGAGTGCATAAACAGGGGGCTCTGTTAGGCTTTTTATATTTCCCAATCTTTGCTAAATACCATGCCCTGCTAGCCCTTGCAGATGCTGCACGAGTTATGTATTCTAGGTGTTGTTTTTTGATGCAAGCAGAGAGATGCTATGGCGAGAAGCCTTGCTGCTCGTTTTTAGAGTTTGCTAGAGTTTATTTCCGTGTTCTTATTCGTATGTTTGTGGAAAAGTTCAAAGATAAAACTCAGGATCTTTTCATTGTAAGAAAGAAGAAATCATTCTTTTTCCCTCTTGATAAATATAATCATATCTTTTTTTTTCTTTGCTTTTTTTCTTTTTGCTTGTTCAGAATTTACTGGGGTCCTGATGCCTGATGTGTTTAGCTTGTACAATAAGGGATTTATTCTACTTAGTGATGCCTAATATTACCCGTGGCCTAGATAGAACGTGGCTTCAGTGGGATAAGTTATGGTTTGCTTGATGGATCTGATCCTTGGCCTCCATTTCTGTCAATGGAACTAGTTCGTCATAAAATCCTTTAGATTTCGGTTCATGTGTAGTCATTTGATTTGGTGCTTAATTTATATTTTCTGTCAGTATTTATAGTTCTGGCTTGGATGACGGGGTGTATAGATACTTGGTAGTAATCGTTTTTGTGGCTAAACCTGATTTGAACAGAGCAGAAGTTGTCTTGGATGCTGTACAAAGGCCCCATTGGTTACTGCTGTTGACGAACCATCAAAGGGACTAAAAATCCAAGGCCGCACAGTGAAGAAACCTGCCATTTCAGAGGATTTCTGGAGCACTAGTACATGTGATATGGAAAATAGTGCATTTCAGTCCCAAAGAAGCATCTCCTCTATAAGCACATCAAACCCTAGCTTCGATCATCATGGTAATGCTGGCAGCACTAGCAATCCTGCTGAATTTGTAAATCATGGTAGGTTGTGGATATCTTAATAGTCTTTTTCCCTGCCATATAACTTTCTATTTGTTGCTTGCATGGCGTTTCCCATATTTCATGCTTACTGTGAATGTTTTGTGAATATCGCATTGGATTGGAATGAGTGACGTAGGAAGATTCATGTCAACGACTTGATGTAATTTATTGTTTTGTTTCCATGTAATCAACCACAACCTCTTATGAACAAGTGTTTTGTTTATGTTGTAGTATACTGTTTTAGCTTTCTAATAGTCTTGTTTAAATGAGTAATTTGTGGGACAATCCTGGAAAAAGCGCTAAGCCATGGTGATTTTATTGCAGCTGAATATTTGTACTAAAAATGTTTTTGAGCTCACACAATTGCAATGCATTTTCTGCAATAAAACCATGAACCAGCTGCATATTTTTTTGGTCCAATTTATGATGTATTCTATATCTGGAGTCAAAAGATAAACAATATCCACTTTATCAAGCCACCACTACGCACGCATACGCACATGATCTTTCCATTTCTCTGACTTTCCAACTTTTGCATGCAGAGACAGGTATAAAAAACATGAAATAACTTATGTAAATAAATAAGATCTGATTTTGAATTATATAACAAAGGGAAGATAATGCGGGTAAGGGAAATTGATATGAGGACTTTCTGACAGTCATTGATCAAACACCATGTTCTCTATGCAGAAGAAGCTTCATCCAATAGGGCATGGGCTGACATTGTGAAGACTCAAAATATTTCTAAGAACTGACCAAACTCTTTATCATGTCCTTGTATCAGATGGATTTTGAAGGGCTCATTCATGTGTTGCTGCTGTTGGATCATTTCATCACTCTGACAACTATACCTATTTTGGGTGCAGGTCTGCTGCTCTGGAGTCAGACAAGGCAGAAATGGATTGGAAGTAAAAGGTCTCGAGACCAGGCGCAAGTTCGAGAACCCAGATTAAGGTAAATAGTTTACTTCCATCATCTCTATGTAAGTTTAAAATAAGAGCAGAAACTTGTGATCAGGAGTTGGTACATCAGGATCTAGGCCTTGAAAGACCATAAAAGTTCAAATTCTGCTTGAAAATCCTTCTTTGTGTTGTCTTTGTTTGGATTTACAACTAATCTTTTTATAATGTTTACCTTTTCTTAGGCTATTTTATGTCCAATTGAGGGTCAGAGCTGATATAGCACCCCCCCACCCCCCACAACAACCCCACCCAAAAAAAAGGAAAATTTTCCCTTTAAGTGCACACACTAACATGTATTCTTGTTTGTGAGTTTTCCATATTTGCTTGGTTGGTTGGGTCTTTGCTCACAGCAAGCCAGTAATTTCAGTTTGGCATGCCTTACTTGTGTACACTTCAGTTTTATGCACACCGACATCCTTACAGATACACTTGTATGTAAATCTTTCGGTCATTCTTAAGGAGTCTTGACTCTTGAACTTGGTTTGCTTGTCAAATGATTCTCGTGGATTGGCCACCTAGTAAAGACACTTTACCTTCACTTAGTACCTTAACATGGCAAGATGAGTGGAGGCCCTTGAAGACTCATAGTTGACTGTTGGCGACTGGATGAGTGGTGAAGTAGTGGTGTCCTGGTTCTTGTCATCAACCTCTCTCGTGTAAAATTAAGAATCCTAGGATTTGGAAGAGGAGAGAGCTGAGGGTTCAGGGACCAATTGGCGGGCAGAAAGGGTGATTTTAGTTCCAAAATTCTAAAAGCACCACTAAAGTTTTTAAAAATCATACTAGGTCCCGGAAACATCCCCTCCCCCTTCTCCTCCACAACAGGGTCTTTCAGTGTCTCAGAATCACAATAACCGCTAACTTCTACAAGAATCAAGGACAGAAAATGCTCAAATGGCCCTCTCCAAAGGAGTTGCGAGTGACAATATGGATGAATGGGAATGGGTGAACTGAGTTTCAGCTCTACCCTGTATGCAATTTTGGATCCAAACACAGGTTATTTGATTTTTTACATTAGCCTGCTATCAGACCTGTAAAGTAGTTGCTTTCATCTTATTTATTTTTGTTTTTGTTTTTTTTGTTTTGGTGTTTTTTTTTTTTTTTTTTTTTTTTTGTGTGTTGCTGCACTCTTTTCCCTTGTTTGTTTCCACTGCGTCATTGAGTCACCCTTTTGCAGTTGGAATGCGACCTACGACAGCTTACTTGGGTCCAGCAAACCCTTTCCTCTACCCATCCCTCTTCCGGTAAGTCTACTTCAGTTCTCATTGTTATCATCATCATCATTGTTATTATTATTATTTTTTGCAGGTAATACTGTAAAGAATTGCTAATTCACTGTCACTGACTGCTGTCGGTGGTCGCCAAAAATGGCAGGAAATGGTGGATTTCCTCGTCGATGTCTGGGAGCAGGAGGGTTTGTACGATTGAGCAAGCAGGTACCGAAACGACATTTAAGGGGACAGATAAACAGTTAAATCAGGATTTCGCGCTGAAAAGAAGTGCAAAGTCTTCCACTGGTCAGCTAAATTCAGTGTTTATAGAATCAACTGTGATGTTCTTGTGATTCTTGTGTTGTTCATCTGATCAATCGTCGCCTATTTTTTGCTTTTCTTTAAACTGCTGGGAACAAAGAATGGCTTTGCAGTTCTTGCATGTGAGCCATTATTATTGGATTGTGCACAAACATGCGGATATGGCAGTTCATCTCTCAAAGCTTTCATTTCTAACTGACGTGTTTGGTTCGCAGTGAGGAACGATTGTATGACAGTGGAATAAGTTTTCAACGGTTATTCTGAAAACTATGCGTGGGATGATTGATTAGGTTGGAAGTTTAAAGCGAATTAAAGGATATAACAGTTACGTAGGGCTGAATGGACGATCTCAGTGGAACAAGTCCTGTTCAAGACACGTGTCACGTGGTGATTCGCCAAGTGAATGGGTTAACTTGCAGCTCCAGATCTTTCACCAATCCAAACATGGCTCTGACCAGGGCGATGGATGGGTGTGGGATCCACCTAATGCAACTTCAATGCAGGTGGCCAACTTGGTAAGCCAGAAATGAATTATATTAATTAGTAGAATTTAATCAGTCTCTTTTAATCGAATAGTTAACCCATCATAGCGTCCCACAACGACGGGTTTGAGAATTATTTTCTAAATTTCTAACTTTATGAATTAAATAAGCATGAAAAGAAGGGAATATAGTGATTTTCTTATAATGAAATTATGTATGAATCTTTTATCCATAAACTCTAAATATTTAAAATAGTTATATTGAGTTTAAATTTTTTTAGTTGTTCGTAATATCTAAGAACCTAATTAGTAGGAAAAAATAAGAGGAAAAAATTCTCAATGAAAGGTAGAAATTTTAGAAGAAAAGTATGTAATTCTTTAATGAAAATAAACTGAAAATTATTAGGGTTTGATGTATTGGGGCCTAAAAGTTGAAGAATACCAAAAAATTTAAATTTCTAAAAGGATTATATTAATTTTAAAGGAAACAATATTAAGTAAGAAAGTACCGTCAAAAAAAAGATGGAGATTTATAAAGGAAAATGTATAATTTTTTTTAATAAAAAGATGAGGATTGCTAGAATTTTGATGTATTTCGGACCTAATAAAACAAATGTATGGGCTTTGACCAATTTAAAGTTGAGACTCTTACATGTTACGTAAGCTTGGTAAATACGTGGGCTTATACTTAATATGCGAGCATACCTATATTTTTAGATGGGCCCAATCAAAGAAATATATTCTGCTTTCTTTTCTTTTCTTTTTTTTTGAAAAAAACCTAAAATTCCAACTCTACAAAAAAAAAAATGTTTAGAATTTTTGGGAGGGTTCGGCCACTTATTTCTGGCTTATACCCATGAAATTATATGAAAATTAACATGTTCTATTATTTTCTCATGCTCGTTCGATTTATACGATTAAAATTTAAAAAATAAACCCAAATAAATCAGTTTGAACTACTAAAATAGATAAATTAATTACTGTGCCCCAATAAACACTTCTCCCATATGTAAATCTTGTACATATATTAGAAAGATTGTAAGTGTGATATCAATTATTGCCAAATATTGCATGTTATCATGGTCTTTTCGTATGGATTTTTATTTCCTTGTATCGTAGATAGAGCATGAATTTATTTCAATTTATCATTTTTCTTTAGAAACAAAAAACCAACAAGCAAGCCAAGTTGACTTGTTATATATATATATATATTAATCTTTTTAATTTGGTTTCATGTGGAGCTAATTTGGATGGGTTTAAGACCAAATCAATAAAATAAAACAAAAAATTACTATTTGATTGTGTGAATTCAACATAATTACTATAATAATTAGGGCTCGAACTTCCCCAACCCACATCATACTTGAACACACTTAACCATCTTAGACAGGCTTTAATTACTGTTCGTTACTTAAAAACATTATCTTAGAATCTGAACTATTAAATTTAAGAACTAATTCCTAAGATTATACTAAAACTATGTCATCAAAGCTACTTGTCCATTTGATGTATTGTCTTTTGCCGGCACATGCTAAGCGAGAAAAACTTCTCTAGTGTAGTAGTCCAACTGTTTGCTAATGGTACAAACTAATAAAATCACTTCATTACAAGAAGGGAAAAATTGCGCTTAACCTCTCTGTGATTTCATTCCGTTGCAGGGAACCTTCCTATGGTTTGAAAATTAACACATAACCCTCGTGTGGTTTTAATGGACTTGCAAAAGTTAACTTTTCTATCAAATCTAACTGTTTGTTCTTTCAAAAAAAAATAAAATTAGAGTGTTTAATAGAAAAAAATAGACTTTAATTTCTCAAATTACCAAAAATTAACCCCTTACCTCAATCACAATGACTCTCAAAGAACTAGTTGTTTTTTATAATTCTTAAGCCATGAAAAAGATATATTTATTGTACAAAAAAAGAGAGAAATATTTATATGTGAATCTACCTAGTTGGGATTATAAATATATAATCTTTATAGAATATATATTTTTTCAAGGTACAAGAAGTATAAAAGTGTCCATTTATTTGGATACCGCTAAAATAGGGGTTAATAAATTAGTTTATGGATCATTTTGGAAATTAAAGTCTTTTCTTTTATCATATTAAACACTAAAAAATTTATGGAAGAATAAACCTGTTAGATTTGATGGAAAAGTTAACTTTTATAAGTTCATTAAAACCACAGGGCGGCGATGTGCTCACTTTTAAACCACAGGGAGGTTCTCTGCAACTGTGTCAAACCCTAGGGAGGTTAAGTGTAATTTCCCCCTATAACAAATTATGTATATTTTTGGTTGACTTTCCTCATTTACTATTTCAAATTTACTGCTGACACCCTTCTTTTATTTCTTTATTTTCACAACAAGAAGCGAGTACGCTTTTATTAAACTCATACTAATTTTTTTCATGTAATAATTAATACTTTTAGTTATCTTATTAGTGTGCACCACTGCATCAGCTAGTTGGTATTTTACAAGCGAAGTTTTTCTCCATTCTAATGCTAAGCTTAGTTAACTTCATGATTTCACATAATTATATATATATATATAGAAAACTTGACATTAAAACTCTATTGTTACCTTTATTACTTCTTTAAAAGTAAACTTGGATTTTAAGTGAGTCGCAGTAATTAAAGTCATGAAATGTTTTAACACGACTCGTCCAAGAAGTAAAACGGAAAAGTGAAAAAGGTGAAGAGGAAGGAGGGGAAAATTGGTAAAAGCTCAAAACAAAAAACAAAACATGCATAGAACCATGGCTTTGGAAAAATGAAAAAAGAAAAGAAAAGAAAAGAAAAGAAAAGAAAAGAGAAGAAAAGAAAGGAGAATAATGCCAAAGAGTCCTTATCAATGCACCCAAACACGGCCTTAGAAGGAAAACCATTGTTTGGTACGATTGGGCGCCCACTAAAAGCGAACGGATACATTGCATGCGGGTTCTGTTACAGTGTGATGTCATGTACCGAAGCCTCCCGTCGTCTTCCCAATAATTCATGATAAACACTCATCCCTCTTCTTTCTCCATCCATTTCACCCCGTTTTTGCCCTCTTTGTTAGGGTTTCTCGCAGCTCGCTCTTCTCTTTCATGCATTCGTTCCCCAAATCCCTAGATCTACCCTGCTTTTTCCTTTGCCTCGCAAGTCTTCTCTTTTCCCTATTTGGGGATTTTGTTGGGGTCGTACGGGGTAGAGTTGTCCTCCGGGGGATTTCTCAACCGGTCTCATGTCAAAGCTCTTTGAATTTAACGGTAAGATGTTGATCTTACTCCTTTTGTTTTAGTTTGTGATTTGGGTTTCGCGGGTTTCTGGTTTCGTTTTTAATTTGTGATTTTTTTTGGGGGTTATTTGCCAGTTTAGCTATAGATCGGATGGCTTTTCCTGTTGGTTTGATGCCTGTAGGTGTTTTGTTGGGAGAGTCTTGATTCTGATTTATGGGTTATGGCGGTGATGACCCCTTTTAAGGGCTGATCTACTGGATTTTGTGTTTTTACCGTGAGAATTGATTTTGATTTGGCAAATCTATGATCAGTTTAGCCGGATTTCGGAGATCCCTCATAATTGGTGATTGTTAATGAGAATATTGGGAAAATTGCATAATTTCCTCGATTAGTTCTTGCTACTTGATACTTATGTAAAAATTTATTTTGAATGAACATCAGATTTTTATTTTAAAGATCTATTTGGAAATCAGGTTTATGGCCTTTTCGTTGTTTTTCATCCAAACTTTGGTAAAATATTTTAGTGCTACTATTGATGCTTTTATTCACCAGTTTGATAGTTCATTGATGAAATTCATGTCGGCTTTGTTAGGGGAACACAAGTTGTTACTTGTAAGCTGAAATTGTGTGGCACAGAATATGCTGAATTAACTTTTATTTTTTGTTTTTTCTACAGATGGTTCTTTTTGCCCTGGGGGTTCATTATACCCAAATCCCAAGGGACCGGGACTCCTTTTGCCCCTGGGGAATCATATGGATGTGTATTTCCCTCCTCAAAAGAGGTCTCGTATCGGTGCTCCATTTGTTTCCAATAAGAGGACTGAGAAACAGGTCTCCATCGAAGTTCTTCCTGATGGTTGTCTCTTCGAAGTCTTCAGACGGTTGCACAGTGGCCAGGAGAAGAGTGCATGTGCTTGTGTTTCCAAGCGCTGGCTTACGCTTCTAAGCAATATAAACAAGGATGAATTCTGCAGTGAGAATATTTCAGAGATATCATCGCCGTTTGAAAAATTGCTTTTGAATGAGAATGATGGATCTTCTTCACCCAAGGCTGAAGATCTGGAAATTGAGAGTGATGGGCACCTTTCACGGAGCTTGGAGGGGAAGAAAGCCACAGATAACAGACTTGCTGCCATTGCTGTTGGAACTGCTAGCCGTGGAGGACTAGGCAAGCTCTTGATTAGAGGAAGCAATCCAACACGAGGGGTGACAAACCTTGGCCTCAAGGCTATTGCTCGTGGCTGCCCTTCTCTCCAAGTTCTTTCACTCTGGAAGGTGGACTCTATTGGAGATGAAGGCTTAATTGAGATTGCTAATGGATGCCACCAATTAGAGAAGCTTGACCTTTGCCACTGCCCAGAAATTTCTGACAAGGCTTTGCTTGCTCTTGCAAAGAACTGCCCTAATCTGACAGATTTAACAATAGAATCTTGTTTAAACATTGGGAATGAAGGTCTGCAAGCTGTCAGCCAGTACTGCCCTAATTTGAAGTCTGTGACTATAAAAAACTGCCCTCTTGTTGGGGATCTAGGAATTGTTAGTCTGTTGTCATCAACTTTTTATGCCCTGGAAAAGATAAAGCTTAATGCAGTAAACATCAGTGATGCGTCTCTTGCTGTTATTGGACACTATGGCATGGCAGTTACTGACCTAGTCCTCACTGGCCTCCAAAACGTCAGTGAGAGGGGCTTTTGGGTCTTGGGTAATGGTCATGGGCTGCAAAAGCTGAAGACTTTGATGATTACTTCCTGCCATGGGGTAACAGATTTAGGGCTCGAAGCTGTTGGAAGGGGTTGCCCGAACCTGAAACAATTCTGCCTCCGTAAATGTGCTTTTTTGTCCGACAATGGTCTAGCGTCTCTCACTAAATCTGCAGGATCGCTTGAGACACTCCAGCTGGAGGAGTGCCACAGGATCACCCAATATGGGGTTTTTGCTGCGCTTGTCAACTGCAGCATGAAGCTGAAATCTCTTGGTTTGGCGAATTGTTTAGGGATTAAGGATGTAGCTTTGCAACTGCCGCCTCTACCTCCTTGCACGTTCCTTCGTTCCATGTCCATTCGTAGCTGCCCTGGATTCGGTAATGCTGCATTGGCTATCTTGGGAAAAATGTGCCCTCAATTGCAGTGCTTGGAACTAAGTGGACTTCATGGAGTCACAGATGATGGGTTGCTACCTGTGGTTAAAAGCTCTAAGTCTGGCTTGCGAAGCGTTAATCTTAGTAGTTGTGTGAACATTACAGATGCAGCGGTTTTGAACATCGCTAAGTTGCATGGGGATACTCTTGATCTGCTCAATCTTGATGGCTGTGAGAAAATAACTGATTCAAGCCTCATGGCAATTGCAGAGCACTGTCCAGTGCTCAGCAATCTTGATGTCTCCAAGTCCGAAATTACTGATTGGGGCATTGCTGCCCTGGCTTGTGCAAAGGGGCTCGGATTAGAGATCCTTTCTCTGGCCGGTTGTTCCTTAGTCACAGACAAGGGTTTGTTTTTCTTGGGAAAATTAGGTCGTTCCCTTTCAGGTTTGAATCTTCAGCATTGCAAGGGAATCAGCAACATCAAGGTTAATCATCTGATCAAGCAGCTATGGAGGTGCGCTGTCCTCACCTGAACAGATAACTTTGCTTTGTGTGCATCCATGGGTTTGTTTTATTAATCGGGAAGTTTCATAACTATAGTTAGGTTTTGTGGGTAGCAGCAGTTTGTCAAGTTTTTGGGTCCATCAGTTTGGGTCTTCTGTTGGTCAGCAAGCCGAAACCCAGGTCCCTCTTTTTCCGGGGATATGGCCTATTACTCTCTCTCTATTTTGCAGGCTTCCTTGTCATTGGAAACCTGTTCTAGTGTTTTGGCCATATTTCTGTGATGTCCAAGTTGCTGGGTTCCGGCTGTTGGCTCTCCTTTGTTTTTGGTCTGCTGGGTGCTGGCACCTGGTGTTTTTGCTTATTAGCCTCTGCATTGGGCTAAAGCTTTTATCCCTCATCACTTGAACTATGTTTTTGAGTCGGTCCCCCCACAGTTTTTTGCGGGTCTTCCACGTACACGCAATGGTTGGGGAACAGTTTCCTGAAAGGTGGGTTATGACTCATTCCACAGATTTAGTTGTCGTCATCGTCGTCGTTGTTGCTTTGTGCAGTTGTTTGAATATCGGTGCTTGGTTGTTGTTGGGCTTTGGTTGTGGCAGTTGTTCTGCCATGACAACCCTCTGCAAGGGGTTGTTTTTTATTCCTTTTTCCAAGCCCTTTGTTTTTCCGGCATCATCTGTTCATGAACTGTATTTTGCAGCGACGTTGTGTGTAATGTTATCTATGTATGTGCCTTTTTCATCATGTTATGCAATGGTGATCAATAAAATGTAAGCTCTGGTTGTTGTTTAGACCCAAGTGTTTCATCCAGTAGTTCCCTCACTAGGCCGAATGACAGGGATCGCAGTCTTTGTTGATCTTTGATATTTAAGAGAAGTCCTTCTTTAGAGGTTTGTTATTTGGACAATTCACCCGTTAAGACATTTATTACGGAAATGAGGGAACTCAAGTACTGAGGCTATAATTCTGGGTTTATGGGAGTTGAAAGTAGATGCTAGCTTTGCCATGGCTGCAGACAAATTGCACTAATTACCATCTCTTCCTAGGAAAAATAAAATTTTAAAAAAAAGGAAAAGGGGAAAAAAAGAAAGTACCAATTCATATAGCATGCCACAATTATTAAAAAAATAAAATAAAATAACACCAGTTTGTACCTGAAAGTTGATTTAATTCGAATGCAGCTAAACTATGGACATCAGTCCTTTTGAAGGCTATATTTGAATTGGGAGGAAAAAAAATGGTACTTCCCAAAGATGTTATTTTTGAAAGGCAAGGTAGCATCCTTGGGCAAAAAGATATGTAATATATGTGTGCGTATATATATATATATATCTTAAACAGAGCCTTTCTATTTCACTTTTTGTTGCCAATTACTCGAACCAAACCCCAAATGCCATGACCATGTTGCGATTAAGCTTAACAAAAGTCAACCTATTGGCATTATTTTTCTATAATTATTCATGAAGAAAAAATAAACTAGAAACACGACAGCTACAATGCTAGACAAATCAGAATTTACGAGGCATACAAGAATATTAACAAGACGGCAGCAGCAGCTCTTAATAAAACTAATTAAATATCGATCCGTTCATAAGCAACTAGCAATCATACCGATCATGAACTTAAATTACAGTTTTCACCCAAAATTTCCCCCAATTTCAAAAACTAGTCATAAAAATACATTAAAACAACATAAACAGAGGATAACAGGGGCATAGTGGAAGTGCCGTAAACAGCAATGCAGACAAGAAATCTTCAAAGCACGCACACACAACCAGGTCTTGCAGTTGACCACAGACAAGTTGAAATTACAGCCCACAATGCAAAACTTCTTTCCCTCTTCACCATCAAACAAAACAAGTCTTGTTTATACCTTACTTATTTTGGGCAATATGTACTCAAGGTCTCGGTAAAGGCATAATCAATGCTCCGCGGCAACAACAGGTTCCACCACCGAAGTGGGCTCGGCTTGCTCCACGATAGGTTCCTGAGCCGAAGTGAGCACGGCCAGCTCCACGACAGGTTCCTGAGCCGAAGGAAGCTCTGATTGGTCCCCAGCTCCAGCTGCCTTATCTTCGTCAGCCTGAGCTTTGATTGGCTCAGAATTTCTAAGTGCTTCCTGTTTTTGGGTGGAAGCAGCTCCATTTCTTGAGCCGGGTAATTTCGTCTTTTCAGAAGGCAGCTTAGGAAGAGACTTCCGAAATGGTTTCTTTGACTGAACAGGGGAGATCCCTTTAGGTGGATTTTTCTGGGAATATCTCTCATCCAGACTCAGCCGCTCTGGTCGACGGTTGGGAGTACTGCTCTCTTCAGACTCCATGGTGGGTGAGCTTTTCTTTCGACCAAGCTTTGGAGATTTTGCTCTCGTTGGTGGTATCTGCAGAAATTTACACCGCAATTACTGATACATGAGTTATAAAGATTATTGAAAGGAAAAGTCTAGGGGTACTGAAAATGGTACCCCAAATGCACACAGAACCCCCTTTCCAAATTCCTGCTCTTCAATCATCTATAAAAGAACTTTCCCTCTGAATGAGACACGATATTAAGTTAAATTGAATTACTTTTTCTAAGTAGTGAGTGCCAAAGAAAACCTCTTCTACCTTTCACATGCCCAGCATGTCCTACAAACCTGGTCAACCTCCCCCTCAAAAGCAAGAATTACAGGTGACATTTTCATGAAAGTCAAGCAAAATGAACCTAGCATCCCCTGACCACCACCACTTTATATGTTGAAATCAATATATAATTACATATGATTTGTAAATTTTGTGTCAACAAATTGAAAATGAGTGAGTAAGAGGGGTGGAAAGCGGCCATCGAAATCTAAAAGCTCGTACGCTACTTCAAACAGTTTCTTCTTGTGCAACTGCAAACTAGTGCACGATTGGAAGTGATTAGCCACTTGCAGCGAAAAAAATAATCATTCGATGTCATCTACACCCATAATCTCAAAACTGATGACAGTATCACAAAGTTACCTTCTTTAACTCCGCCTTAGGGGGTGGTGGTTCCTGGTAAAAGCTTGGCATGGGGGTTGCTTTGAATGTCAAACTCTTCCTAAGCATCTTAATCTCAGCTTCTTGACTTTCCTGCAAGAACATCAGAAAAGCTGTATTTAAAAGAAAAAATAAAGACCAGCAAACGTCATTAAAATCTAATATCTGTAACAAAGTGACCTTGGACTTGGCTTGTGTCGTAGTCTTCTCCACTTCTTTTGCATGAATCTTTTCCTCGAGTTTAGAATAGAACTGCCAAACCAAAAAAGGAGAAATAAAATAGAGGAAACCTTCAGTTCGCAGTTTAAAATGTTGATAATTAAAGTTACTTGTGAAATCAGGTGAAAACTAACCTCTCTTCTTCTCTCAGCCCGTTCATCGCATCTAAAGCTGAAACTATAGGATGGAAGTGTGCCCATCTTGCGTGGTTTGGTTTCTGCAAATTTGGAACTTGTACAGATTTCTTAAGGTAGAACTAATTAAAAATTCCCGCAACACCAAGCAAACAAGAGGCATTCAATGGGTTGTCAGCATCTCTCTTGTTTTGCTTCATTTGTCGAGGAGAGGGAAAAAAAAATCCAAGGGCTCTCTTAATTAGTTATTTAATGAAGCAAAATTAAAAATGCATTAAAAACATAAGGGGAGAAGGTTCCTCTCAGATATAGTTACAAGAAATTTAAACTTTCTAATCTCTCCTCTTTGGCCTGTTCCGCTGATTTCTTTCTCTCCCTCATTTCTCTCCATACAAATGAAGCCTAAAATTCTATGTTTGCAAGGAACCTGGTTCCAACCCATACTACTCACAAAAGAAGGTGGATCTAAAACAATTAAAATTTGAAAAGGATACGAGTTATTTTCTGTGTTTCTGTCAACTTCGCTAGAAGCTCTTTGATTTAGAGACTTCAGCCTGGGCTTCTCCCTGCAGTCATAAAACCACATATCAAACAAGTAGAAAGGAAGTAGCTACCAATCAACATATGACAATAATAGAGACTTTAAAACATATAAGCCAATTATTCAAATATATAAGATTCAAGACATCTTATTCCATGGAACTCATTAGATTCTGACAAATGCAAAGAATTCATGAAAATAAGTTAGCAACAGGCAGAACATACATATGGCCTTCAGATTGTATTGTGTTCGTGGAAGATGACGCTCCATCAGACTTTTAAGATTGCGATAGAAGCAAATACAGAGAAAAAAAAATTATCAGTAACAAAAAATATGGTTAACAATGATAAAATTAAAAGATCACGGCACCTTTAAGAAAAGATATGGCTATGTTAGATATGAAGAATTGTGTATTTAATTTTTACCTTTGATGGATGAGAGTTACATTGTGAGGACGTTAGCTTTCTTGGCTTGCTTCCAGCAGTGTGTCCGTCGCTAAATGATTTACTTTTGGGAGGATATGTGGCCCGTGTATTTGAAGTTGAAGTACTGTTAGGAGCAGAAGCTGCCTCTGCTTCTTTTCCATCTTTTCTCATCTTAGGTTTCTCATTCTTGCTCTTCCTAGTGCCCTTCTGTTGCTTGGAAAGCTCTAAGTTACCTCCTGTTCCCACTCCACTTTCCTATACATAAGATGTGCAAAAATGAGTTTTTAAATCTAGTGGTGGTTAATTCCTCAAAATAACCAGACTGAATGTTTCTTACCTTAAATACAAGCGGACCATTGCTTTCTACAATAACATTTAACTGCTCTTCAACTTTGCTTGGAGGGACATTGTCATCAGAGTTGACAAGAACTTCTAAATTCCCATTCTGCCCTGGTACTTCTGTGGAGCCATTGATACTTCCATTTACTTTCTCCAAACCAACAGCTTCCTCTCCAGAGTTAGGAACCTGCTCTTGTGCACAATTTTGTTGGAGTTCACTAATTTCACCGACTGGTGCAATTTTATCACCGTCCATCTCTCGTGGTAGGTTACACTAAGAGGAGGGAACAGCAAAAAATGAACTTCATTATAACATCTATGCTACTAGAGAACTTGTAGGGAGAAAAGGGAAATGATGTCATTAACCAAAAGTTTTGCTTCTCAAAAGGACTTGGGCATGTGCGACAAGTTTCATGTCACACTTTTTTTTTTTTCTTTTAGAAAAATTATCGTTTGAGGGTTTTGTGCTAAAGCCCATCTGAGACCAAGCCAGTGTACTACAAAAATAACATCAGGCACTGCATTCTTCATAAAGGCTTTCTCAACAGAAATTAATGCAAGCATGAGAGTCATGACGAGAAACCATCTTTACGCCCGTAGCAAGGAAATGAGTTCTCAAATATAGAAATGTAATATCCTAAAAGTGATCCAAAATACGCCAAGTAGTCCACACACTCTACTGCAAAGTCTAGGGCGTCAGTCAATTTGTTCAAGTAAACACTCAAGAACCGGAAAACACGACCAAATTAACAAACACCTCGGCAAAAACTGGAATTAAAATGAATATATTCCACTAGATCCTTGAGCTCGTAGAAGGATTAAACCTCCCAAGCAGACCCAGATTACACCGAAAAGAGAATCTCCACAACAAGCCCCAGAACAACACATCTCCAGGAAACGAACTCTTCGTCCACATTGATCTACTTCAGATCAAATCAAGAGAGAAGGGGAAACGATGCAGCGAAACTCAAAATGTTAACAAATAGAAAGAAATCGCAGTAACATTTCACCACATCTACGACCACCCAAAACAAAGAACAAATCAAGATTCACACGGGCTTACAACTAAGCATGCGATTCCTAAACCTCCCCTTTCCTTCACTTACCTCGTGAAAATGTACGATTATCAGAAGACCATCTTCCAGCGGGATTCAACAGCGCCGTACATAAACAGAAACAGAACAAGGAACAAGGACAAGAAAGAGAGAGAAGATAGAGACGACGATGGAAATGGAGCGAGCGATCGAGGCGTGCAATCACAAACCCTAATGAGAAGATCTTACGGATCCCCTCTCTCTCGCCTGTTTCTGTTTTTCAATTTTTCCAATTTTTTTCTTCTTGGCTTTGGATTTTTGAACCGAAAAGATGGATTTCACACACAGTGCACTCTCTCTCTCTAGAAAGCTGTGTTTCTCTCTCTAACGCTTACGTGTGATGTGACAGCTCCTCTCTATTTCACAATTTGCGGGGGACACCCAATCCGAGAGAGTGGGGAAAATGGGGGATACGGTTACTCTTTCTGAATGCGGTTACCGACGGTTAAAAAGAAAAAAAAAACTCAATTACGGATTTGTAATTAAATTCAGACTTTACCCAACAGTAATTAATAAGAATGTGATTATTATTACAAGTTTCAAGTTTGGTTAAGTTCAATTTTGGGTTTAACATTTATTAATTCAAAGTAATTAATAATCTGTGGGGTTGCATTTGCCAGGACTTTGTTGGTCTTGCCTTATTTGGTCTTTGTTTTATATACCCAGAAAAGTTGTGCTATTTGTTAAAAAAAAAAAAAAAGAGAGTTGGTGTCGCCCTTTTTACGTGTGTTTAACGGCTAAGCAGTGAAAAGTAAATAAACCGTTAAAAATATTGTCAAAAAAAAGCAAACTAAATAATAGAGAAACATAATATATTATAATTATACATTAATTCTTTATTCATTTTTTGTTAATTTAATAAGTGAGATTCAATTGTAAATTTTTTTGATATTATATTCTACGTGTCAGTGATCCGGTGACTTCGTCGAGTCATGTCCGACTAATTGCGTTATAGCATCAATTATCTATACTTCTACACTATTATAAAACTAAAAGATCCTTTACTCTTTTAACTATATCATTTTTTAAAATTTACAATTCCTTCAATTGCAGTCATTTTTTTAAAAATTTACATACCTCTCAAAAGCATTATCCCTCCTGAATAATTTTTTAAATTTAATTGAGAATATGGAGTAAAATGACAATACCGTTTCCCTTCCCGTTTTTTTATTCTAACAAAAAAAACTTATCTCCTGAGTCCTACACATGAACTCCTTCAGATATTTTATGACAAAGCCATTGAACAAGCACAAAGTGCGTGTGAGATTTAGTCTGTTATAAAACAAAAAAGGTAAAGTAAAAAAAGGCACTTACGTTTAATAAAAACTGTAACTGTAATAAATTATCAGGTTCAATATGAACTCGTTCACCAGTACACGAGAGTTCCATGGTACCCAAATAGGGAAGAATCATAAATTTTAAAGACAGATGAATAAATAACAATCCCCAGCAAATCTTTGCCCAAAAATATGATCTTCTGAAGCTTGTAACGAACACAGACAGGAGTTGGAGCCTTCAACACCTCAAAGATGAACAAATTCCAATTGCAGCATGAACCCCCAACATTCTAAGTTGCAAATTCATGAACAAGAGCTTCAAAAGTCAATAGAATTAGCAGAAGAAAATTCAGATAGGCTGCCATGGAGACGTGGTAAAATCATAAGGCCATATTTGGCTCGTGATAATAGCATTTCCGGGTCATGGTTTAATCCTACGGAGAAACTATTACCTTGTTTAGTCCACTTCTGAACTTAGGAACAGTAATTCCTATCTGATTGCTATTACAGTCCAATCAAGAATACTAATTCCACTCATTCAGCTATTCCTTACACACACACACACACACACACATATATATATATATATTCTACTTCCATGGAAAGACTATCACATTCATTCTCTATTCCATTCTGCGAACTGAACATTGCAGGTGTAGGAATGCAGACTATGTTTTTAGCGATGAAATTTTGGAAAGAGAGAAGATGATTCAAAGGTATATCATCATCTAAAGCATATCGACCAGAAACATAACCAACCAGTTATGGATAAGCTCAATATGATATGCTTGGTTAGGTTTTTCTTATGGAAAAGTCTTGGAGACCTGAAGGATTTCACCAAGTGGTGATCAAACAGTCACATGAAGATACGCCTCATCTCCATGATGCAAATGATTGGGCCCACCTCATGTGAGTGTTCGTAAACCACTCAGTAAAATTCTATGGTTCCCCCCCTGCACAGTTATTTTCTAATATCTTTATTTTTCTTACATAATATGAGAAAATCAAATGCAATTTATTCAATATATCTGCTTTTGTAAACACCCAATACATGGATTTCCATTTTCTTCAAAATACAAATAAATTTATGAACACCACATTTGATTTTGTTGTTAAAGTTACCATGTATAAATATAATATAGCTGTGCAACATCCATAGTAAGACATACGGGTAAACAAAATTTAAATATTGGCATACTTCTTAGAAAAACTGACTGATTTCATTTATATAACTTTTTACCTTTTATTTTCACACTATCCTGTATTACTATTGAACGGCTTACATAAAATTATTTTACCCCAAATAGACAGGTATAACTACTAAAGAGCATGCAATAAGAATCTGCAGAAAGCACATGAAATCAAGCATCAATGGTTGAAGTAAAACTTAAATAATTGCCCAGCAGTTATGAAACCATACCACAAAAACAGATCAAGCATGAGCACAGGAAAACAATACTGATGCAACTCTTCCATAGTACTGGTTTTACTTACTTTGTCTGCAAGATGTGTTGATAGTTCACGAAAGGATACAAAGCAAATCTATAATATTACCAAGGATATGATGATACCCGTGGGAGGCCATGAATTGCGTTAGTTGTAGGAAACTTGACGCGAATATTGGCCAATTGTCCACACACCAAGAGAAAGGTGGCATCATCTTTGGACCTTGGCCCTGGAAAATGCAGGGGATTCATTAATAATTGCCTCGTAATGAAACTTTCCATGCTTCCAATTTGTATGGAGGAAATCAAGCTAATCTAGATTAGAAGTCGAGTTACAGTTAAAATCATTGTGGAATGTTTGGTCAAAAAAGAACTATGTTACACCAATTACTAATGGAAGCCTGTCCTCGACAAAGTTACATAAAAGCCTTTAAATATACACACCTCACATTAAAGAGCATATATTGGGTGCATTTCCTGAGAGTTTCCCATATAAATGTAGAGGCATTCATCAGAAAACTGTAGACGTGTTACATATTGTAAACCAACAAAGGAAACGGAACTATATCCTTAGTTATTGAAGAAACATAATACATAGTAAATTTGAAGTTATAGTAATTCACATTTAAAACATCACCAGCTGAGAGGCTACAATTATGTAACAATTCCTCCAACCTTTTATAGTGCTTCCAGGATCAAATCAAAGTGAGTGTGAACCTACAATTGAATTTTTAACAAAATAAACCCCCCACCCATGATTTACATTCAATTAATATGAAGGCCTGTTCCGGCAGAAATTAAGTTCCTTACCTCCACCAAATGCTCATCATTTGAAATGTGGAGTGAAAGCCGAAGATTTGTCAACAGCTCTTCTTGTTCCCAACTTAAGGGCCCAGAAGCATACAATGCCTCAAGAGTGCAACGATAAGCGTGCAGCTCTATCCTATGGATTCCTGCTTCTAATTCCTCTTCCGAAGTATGGGGGAGTTGTCCCTGAACATCATCCCTTAAGTAAGAAGAAGAAGAAGACTTAGCGTCACTACAAAAAGTTTCGGTATCTCGACTTAGGCATGTCGGTAAACAAGTGGACAACTTATTCGGCCTATTACTTGTAATGCTACAACTACCGACAGAGGAAGCATCAGTTTCAGAATCGTTAGACTCAGGGCTTCCTGCAAGAAAGCACTCAACAAAACCATTTACTTTACTCCTTTCGATTTCACAATATCCAGTCATTTGGTTGTTTGGTTGTTTAATTGCTCTCGCTTTCTGACTCTTTGCAGCATTTACTTCAAGGGGAGAAGAGCAATAAGGGGGGGTGCTTTTCCGTTTTCTTGACGAGACTACATCAGAACTGTGGTAAACAGATAAACGATCATCCCTTGCAAGAACTTTCCTATTTTTATCGGCTTGCACCTCCTGGGAGATCATCGTTTGATAATATTGAACAGCTGGCGCCATTTTAGCTTTCAGATCTTTACAACTACCACCCTGTGTCAATGAGGCAACAAAGAGTTAGTCAACAAAACACTGGGAACTAGGATTGATCACGTAAATGAAGCAATGGCCTAAACCAAATGAATTTTTTTAAGAAATAGGAAACAGAAGAAGTAAACTAACATTGTTGGAATTTTCAATTTACCAAAAAAAATAAAAATAAAAATAACGTCATTGGATAATATGTGTAATTCCTAAATTTAAAAGTTCTCTTAAGGGAAAGAAAAAACCGACTACATGCATCAAACCAAAAGGGGTAAAAACAATTTGAAAACCTTTTTATCAAAGTTTTGGTTGTTGAGCAACAGAAAATCACAAGCATATCAGCACAACAAACACTAAGAGCATGTTTGGTTTGCAGCATGGAATGGAGTGGAATTGGAACAGTTATTCCATAGGAATTGAAGAATAGCTATCTCCATAGATTATGTGCGAAATAGGTAAGGAATAACTATTCCCAAGAACCATGAGTGGAATTGGTATCCTTGATTGGGTGACTAGGAATAGGAGCGGAACGGAATAACTACTACTACAAACCAAACATGACACTAGGAGCTTGCAAGACACACATACATACATACGACCAAATAATAAGGGGAATAAATGAAGATAGCATATCATACCTTTCCGATGACAACCCACTTGTCATCTTCCCATGATTGCCGCAACCTCATGTTAGACTTGTGTACTGTCAAGTGCTGGCAAGATCCAAGCAGCCTCACCAGATAGTAAATTCCACCCATAACCTTCACAACTGTAGCAATCCTCCAACAAAGATCATCAAACACCTCTACTACATCACCAGCCACCCAACTCTCCACACCTTGCACAAATGGGGGGCAAGGCCTAATGGCGTCCCTGGTTACTCTATCCACAACTGCTCCACTTGTCAAGCTTGAAGAATTCTTGTACCGTATACTGTAATTATGGCCATTACCAGATATTATTTCACCGCAACGCCAAGATCCTGAAGGCACCTCTTTCTTGTTCAGTACCTCCACTTTATTCCCTTTCTTGAATCTCATGATTTAAGTGAATCCAAAAACCCAAATCCTGAGAAAACAAAGAATTATATGTATTTTTATCAGAAAACCTTAATAATGCATTCAATCACAACAACACAAAGGTAGCACCACAGAGTACTAATCAAGGGAATACTACAAACTAAGATCTGATTTAAACCACTAAAGGAAAACTGCACGATTATATATTGGTTTATTTAAACTAATAATGGAAATTTCGGCCAAGAAACTTGTAATTTGAAAATCGAAACACACAAATTAAGAATAAAAATCCTTGAAGGGTATGAAAACACGTCTTGGCAGAAAACAAATTCCAATATAAGGGGAACAATTTCCAGAAACGCAAGCCAAGTCAAAGAGCGGTGAAGACAAGAAAGGGGGAAAAAAAACTTCAAATTATCCTAACCTCACTACTCCCAAGAGTATCCCTAATTATTAAACAGAAAATTACATATACCAGACGAACAATTTTTTTTTTTGACTATATTAAAGCGACGGGGAAAAAATAAAAAACCCAACAAACCTAAAATTTCAGAAATAATTCAACAATGTATAAAGCTAAATCATTCCAGCCACATCAAATTCTTTTGCAGCAGATTTGGCAAGCCAATTCAGCGAAAACAATGACTAGTCGAACATTTAGGGATTCGAAAGAAGTACCTCTCTTGATGATTCTGAGGCGATTGGAGTCGAAAAGCTCCTTCCTTTGATCCCTGTAGCGTCAAAATGATTGCGCGCTTGAGTTTGGTTGTGTTAGGGTTTCTGGAAATATGGCGTGGGGAATATACAATATTATTAAATTACGTAATTCGTTATATTTTTATGGATATGTACATACATCCAGATTGAGTGCTCAAAAAAAAATAAAAAATTAACGCCTAATTGTTTCGTGAATAATAATAATAGACGACACCTAATTTGCGTTGGAGTAGGATTCTCCTCCCCTCGCAAGAAATTTGCTCACGCGCCGGTTGGAAACTTCCCGATTTTTGGAAAAGAATATACCTTTGAAAACGTCGTTGCTTTCCATAAAATTCATAAAATAAAAAAAAATTACGCTGCGCTACAAATTCTATCCATAAAAACTTTTCTCATCCCATTTTGTCTCTATTTATATAAATTAATTATTATATTATTTAATTTACATACATTATTCTCGTAATACGTAAAAATAGCCATTACTTTTAAATATATTATTTATGGATCAACTACTCTTTTTTTTTTTTTTTTTTTTGAGACAATTGGGAAGAAATACAAATAAAAAGGGAAAAAGCACAACAGCCCCTCAGCTTTCTTTATTTCTTTTTTTTTTCTCTCTCCTTTTTTTTTTTTTTTTTTTGGTGAAGTGACAACGGCAGTTAAAAAATCTCAAAACAATCAAAGGGTACAGACTCGTATACAATCAGTCAATAACAATGAAAAGGAAGCCCAATAATTATTGCAGCCGTCCAATAATCCATGCCGTCAATTCATGAACAGCTTGATTAGAATTTTGAGGAGCGAATCTAAACGAAGATTAACTACTCCGTTCTCCTTTAATTCTTTTACTAGTTGTAATAATTTTGTTTATTAAAATATAAAAAATTAAATATAAAATTATAAAGAATAAAAAGAATGAGTATTTACTTAAAAAAAAATAAAAGTGGAAGGGGTTGGAAGAAAAATTAGGAATAAGTGGTTAAGAAAATAACTTTCATAACTTTTATAACTATAAAAAAGTTTAAATTTAAATTTTAAAATTAATTTTAGTTGATGAAACCGAAAGATCATTTGCTTTTATAATGGTAGAGATAGAGATTCCACATAAACTTGGAATAGCAAAGGCCTCTAACGATGGGACAACGGCTCTAGTTTCACGTCAAAAGGCACCAAGAGAGAGTTGCTACGAGAAATAAGTTTTAGCGTAAATTACATTTTCATCCTCAAGTTGTGGTTAATACCAATTTTGTCACTAATATTTGAACATAGCCAATTTAATCCCTCAGGGATAGAGTTTAAATTTGTTGCATGTTTCCACCGTTTAAATATAAAAGTTACTACACATTGAGAGGAAAAAACTATTTGGGGCTTTTTTTTTTTTTTTCCTGCTGGTTCACATGAGAAAAGTTCTACAAAGTACTACAAATTAAGGAAAATGTAGTTTCTAAGCTCAATTCAATCAAACCTAACGGCCTCATTAGTTAAGAGACCAAACGGAAAATGGATGGATAATGCGCCTAACATAGCGCATGGCCGCCCCTATAGGGCCCATAAGGATTCTGATATAAAAATTTCAATTGTATGAATTGAAAGAACATAAAAAAAATAGAAAGATCCATTGATTTTTATACAATTAGCGTTAGCAGACACATTTTGTTCAAACAATGAAAAACTTAAACCCAATAAAATCGTTCTAATTTAATTAAGTTTTTTTTTTTTTCCATTTAAATGAAAGGCATGCGCTAATTCGAATTGTATAAAAATCAATGAGCCATCATATTTCTCAATGCTCCTTCAATTCATATGATAAGAATTTTCACATTGAGACCCATAGGGGTGACAATGTGCCTATGTTAAGCGCATTGACACCGCATACTCCTTTTATGGGATGAAATTGGCACTAACTTCAAACCAAAAATGTAATTTCCCTAAAATTTATTACACCAATCAATAATAAATTGTGTTACACAAAAAAATTAATGCATTTGAAATAAACTGTAGATGAGGCAGTAACAACAATTTGAAGGATGCTATCTCCAAGCAAAACCAAAAAAATAATAATAATAAAAATAGACCCACCACCACCTGCCAACCCCACCCAACTCTTCCAATCAGGCAGCTGTTTATTGTTACCTTCAATATTACAAATAAAACAAAGAGGAAAAGAGCCACTACAAAACAACAGCAACAACAGGAGGAAGAAAGGTCACAAGGATCATAATCCTGACCACATGAGTCAATCATTCAAACACAATATTAATCAATCCATAAATGAACTATATGTAGAATTTACACCTAAAAAAGGTCTGCAAAGGAGAGAAGATTGACCTTTGAAGTTGACTTAGCTTCTGATTTGAATGAAGAAAAAATATTGGAACATAGCTGCCAGCCTTTTCTTTCTTTCTTTCTTTTTTTGGCAAGACTGCCAGCCAATGTTGAATGTCTAGAGGCCAAAAAAAAAAAAAAAAGAAGAACAGTTGAGGCTTACAAGGGAGAGCTTATAATAGGCTGCTTTGAGCTTCTCGAAAAAGCTTGTAACTTTACATTCATGATTGGGACATCTGTGAAAATAAATTACCCTTTAATTAAATCACACGATTACCTACAGCCAGTCACCTTGGTGAGAAGCACTCTCTCTCACAGCATGATGAATGGAATGCGTGCAAGATGGCAGCTGAATATAGACTTCTCATACAAGGAGATCTATTTGCAGCCTGACATAAGTTGATTTTAAGCAAGCTCACCCTTATAAGGTTCCCACTAACCTCCGAGTGTCTGCAAAGAAAACGAAAAATGGTAAGGATTTGTCCATAAGAATATAGAGGACAAAGATTTCAACCTCAGCATTTGTGAAGAACACGAAATGATGGGATTTAGCCAAAAATATATGCATGTCCATCAGGATATACAGAACAAAACTTTCTATCTTACATTGTTCATCGAGTCAATGTGACCAGAGACAGCATAACTATCTTTTCAATAGAGTAAACAACAAAGGCATGCGATGTTTTAATGAGAAAATAACATTTATATTGGATTGATTCCCTTGTTCAACTGAGATGATTCCACTCCTTAGTGCAGCATTCCAAAATAACTGTCGAACATGGAAGCAATCGCCTTGTTAGCGTCATAAAAGTTCAACATGAGAAATAAAACTGTACATGCAGATTATAGCATGGTTTGAAGTGTCTAATGCATATCATCTGGAAATTATAAAACAATTTGTCCAAGTTGTGGGATCTTAGCATATTTTATGATTCTATCCATTTCTTTTTTACAGGTAATCTTTTATGAGTCAATCCGACACCCTCCATAGAACACCATTAAGCTATGTGACTTTTCATTAGCATCTAAGTATTTCTCTAACTCTAGACAGTACAAATAGATTTGAAAAGAAGATTGTGGATTACTATAGCTGGTTGTATGAAGTTATTAACTTATAGTTGATGTTAGATACCTTTTAACCAACCAAAGTAAAAAGTCCTACAACCAAATAAAAATGCAAAAGAAGCTGATGGTTTCTACTTTAGTACCTTAAAATGCTGCAGGAGGGCAAATCATTCAGAAAAATATGCAACACAAAGATTTCGTTGTTTTCTGTGTCGTGAACCAGAAAGAGAAAATGTTTGACCTAGCAAACAAGGAAAATAATAGGTAAATTATGTACAGATCACCAGGGTGGTCAACAAGCTCCAAATTACAACACAGTTGGGATTAGCAGGCTTCACCCTTCTTCAGAAGAGATTCTATGGTAGTTGAACAGTAAACATCAGAGAAGAAGATAATTTTCTTTCCACCCAAACAAGCAAAAATTACAGTTGACTTCTAGGCCTCTGAAGCCCCACAGAGGAGGAGAGGAAGTTTTTCCCTTTGAACTTTCCGCTTACAAGAATATCATAAGTTGCATCATCGGGAACAAGACCTTTATCTAGCATCTCATCATGCAATCTAAAAGCCTCCCGCAAATTCCCCCGCTCGAAGTGTCCAGCAATCAATGTATTATAAATAAAAACAGTGGGAGCCATACACTTGCTATCCATCTCTTCCAAGACTTTGCGTGCATTTTCAAGCTGTCCTTTATTACAAAGACCATTTACCAGAACAGTATATGTGATGATGTCAGGCACAATATCCTTGGCAAGCATCTCAGAGTATAGATCAGAAGCAAACTGTAGTTTCCCTTCTTTTAACAATCCATCAATTAATGTAGTGTATGTTCCTAAATCACAAGGAATGCCCTCACTGATCATTTTCTTATGCAGAGAAAGGGCCGCTTCCATGTTATTTACATTTCTAAAGCCACTAATCATGCTATTGTAAACAATTGTATTCGGCAACAAGCCAACTTCATAGAGTTCAGAGAACAGTTCATGTGCACTTTCCATGTCTCTTTTTCTGCAAAACCCGTCAATGAGAGCACTATAAGCAGTAACATCCAGTCCTAGCCTCTTGTCTCTCATCTCATTCCGCATTCTCAAAGCACAAACCATATTGTTACTTTTGCAGAAACCGTTAATTAAACTAGTGTACGTGATGACATTTGGGGAAAAACCACCTTCACAAAGCTCATTATAGATAGCCAATGCAGAATTAATAGTGCCTTCCTTGATATATCCATCAATAATGCTATTGTAAGTCATACAGGATGGAATAAAGCCCTTCTCTATGAACTTCTGTAGCAGAGCCCTAGCCTTGGCAGTTTGGCCAGCTTTGCAGAAACCATTGATAATTGTGTTGAAAGTGAAGTCAGTGGGGCTAATACGTAAGCCCACCATCCGTTCGAACAAGTCAAGGGCTTGTTTAGTCTCACCCTTTTGGAAATACCCATTTATTAATATTGAATAAGTAACCGCATCAGGTTTCAGACCCCTTTCCAGCATCTCAGAAAGTACACTTAAAGCAATATCCATACTGCCTTTCCTACAATGGCACTGTATCAGGTGGTTATAAGAGGCTGTGTTGGGTAGAGCTTCTGCATTCAGCATCTTATCCCACAAATTGAGGGCTTCATTAACCTTTCCGTTTCTGCAGAGCCAAGACATGAGAGTATTATATGTAAAGACATTAGCAACACCACACTCAACAGCCTCGTCAAACAGCCTGGAAGCCTCTTCCCATGACTGCTTTTCTAAAAAACCTCGTAATAAGGAATTCACGTTGAAGACACTGGGCTTAACACCCATATTTTTCATTTGGGTGTAAAGTTCGTATGCCTTTTCCATGTTTCCATTCCTACAGCACCCTTCAATCATAACCGAGTAAGTTACCTTGTTCGGGGTAAATCCATCCCCAATAATATTACTAAACAGATTTAAAGCACCATCTAAATCACCATGCACAGAATACCCCTTCATCAAGCTTGTTGCAACTGCCAGATTTATTGACCTGCCATTAGACAACATTTCATCCTTTACTCTTAAGGCCTCTACTAAATTTTTCTGTTTTGCACATGCTCCAATAATGCAAGTGTAAGTATCCTCAGGGGGAATCCATCCTAATTCTTTCATTTCATTCAACAACTCACAAGCTGCTCTAAAATCTGATTTGCTACATAGAATCCTAATAGCAAAACTATACGCATCGATATCAAGTTCTAGCTCCCTTGCTTTTGCTTCCCTAAAATATGCCTCTGCCTCATCAGCCTTCCCTTCTCTCAGACTAGTCCGCATCATCAGACGTAATGTAAAGCAATCCCCCCTAATTCCTCTCGATACAACCTTTTTATATATATCGTGTGCTTTCTCACTCTGATTTTTCTCTACCAATGTAGTCAAAAGAATGTTCATACATAAAATCAACGGAACTATATTGTTCTCCATCATTAGATAAAAACATTCTACAGCATCTGTGAGCAGCCCAGCTCTAACATAGCCATTCAACAAAAAACTAAAAACCTCAGGATATAATTCAAGACCAAACCTTTGTGCGGTCTCAATCAAGCGATCAACGAGACCAGGAGTGACAGGGACTGTATTGACTAAAACACTTCGATTAAGTAAGTTCTTAACACATCTATGATTCTCTGCAGAGGCCATCAGAATGTGGAGTAAAACGCAGAAAGCTTCAATTTGTCCCGCAAAACCTATATGCTTCTCGGCCTCTCTGAAGAACCCCAAAGCCTTTCTGGGTTCCTTTTTGTGGCACAGAAGGACGTCTATGACATGGGTTTGCGCGGGAACTGTGGTATCTGAAATGGGCACAGAAGAATTGGCGCATTCGGACCGTTTGCAGGATGGATTTACAGAAAGGTCGGCTTTTGAAGTGGATTGCAAGACTGAAGTCCAGCGGACGAAATTGTGGATCTTTGAAGGTCGGATTAAATGGGAAGAAATCCGTGAATGAGTGATTGGAACCCTCATGTTTTTCCTGTTTGCGTTTGCACGTGACAATACCAATCAAAGCCCTAAAACCTTGAAACCAAGTGTATTCCAAAGCTCGGACAAAAGATACAATTTTCCCAGAAGGATTTTCATGGCGCCGGAGCAGAGGCCGGAGTGTTCTTATTGCACTGCGGCTGGAGCGATTCTCCAGCGAGATTAGTGGCGGGTGATGCTAAGCGGAAGAAGAGTTTATTTTTTGCCACCCCGTCAGAATAACGTACGGAAAAGCTCAGCAACCCAATGGTATTTGCCGTAATTTTAGAAAACAAAAAACGGTGACTTTATGTTTTAAAGTTTATAAGCGAAACTTACCTTTATATCTGAAATCCATTCTAACAAGTGACCAAATTTATTTGAAATGCACTTCTTTGAGAAAAATAATATTACTCCCAATATTACCCTTAATCCTAATATATAGATAATAATTAATTAAAAATAAAGAAAATAAAATCCTTATCAGTTTCTGAGAAGTTACATCTAAAAAAGGTATTGATTTTTTCCTAAATCATTTATGAGTAACACTGCATACAGATTTTTTTCTTGAACATAACCTCCTAAATTATCTGCCTCTGCTTTTAAATTTTAATTTTATCCCTTTTGAGAGTATACAATCTTGCTCAAGTTCTTCAAGTTTATGTGCCAAAAACATTGACACTTAAGTACACTACTAATAGCAGTAGTTAACCGATAAGGAACCAAAGTATCCCACAGGAAGCCCAATTAACAGAAGCATTACAACTTCTGTTTCATCAGCCATTACTAACAACAAATTAAAAACAAAATACAAAATTAACAAACTTAATAGCAGCATTATGACTTGAATAATCTGGCACAACTCCTATTTTCGGGGCAACGGGAAAACAGTGAGAACCCGATAAAGCTGATACTGCTACAACTGGCAACCCGGTTCCATTGTTTTCTTCTGGAGAACTCCATGCATATCTGTGACAATGTTAAGAACTTCCCTCCCATTGAAGATTTGTGCCAATCCTCCACCGAGAAGGCTGATTCATGATGCGTTTGCAACCTCATTCGGGGAAATCGAAACTTGGCTTGTGGGAAAAAAAATAAAATCATGACTGATCTGAGAATAGATATCGAAGCAAGGGAGCAATCACGGCTACACTGACACTGTTGCCCAGCAACGCATAACTGCAAAAAGGAAAAAAGAAAATCATAAACTTAATGAGTAGAAATGCCTGCTTTATGATGATCATTCCACACATCAGCTTGTGCTGCAAAAGGTTTTCTCAACCTTTGCAATTCAACCGTGAGCATGCCACAGAACAGCAAAGACATGCCTACACAGCTTTAAGAAATTGAATTAATATGTTTAGCTTCTCTCTCTCTCTACTAACTTATTGCAGAGATAAACTCAACGGAGATAAACTCAACGTTTAACTTATTTCATTTTTAAATCCCTTCACAAAATTTTAATCCCAATAAAAGGGAAGAAACAGCATATACCGTTGCTTTAGGCTTATGTGGTGCGGGAAGTCGAAATCCTCGGGAAAAGAATGCAGATTCGCAACCTAATTATTACAGACAAGGATCCAACCTGAAGTTTACTGGGGTTACTGATAAACAAACAAAACATACAGATGATACAAGAAAAGAACTAATATCCACGTACCTCCCTTGGGGTAAAATACCTAAGTCGCTGGTCCTTCAGTTGGGGCACTTCACTGTTATTTTCTGGCTGCAAATGCTTTGTTTTATAAATCTCACGGGAAGAGCAAATGAGATTAAAAGGTCTAGCTATCCTTAATAGACTATGTTGGCCAACAAATATAGCAAACAAGCCACAGGACAACACCTTTAATATTTTTTCTTAATTGTTAAATATACGCACCCAGCCTAGTAGCTATAAGGAGTTTAATTAGCCAAACAACATGATATATTAGTCCAATCCAAACATGATGTAAACATAAGCATTAATCTAGTGAAATAACTGGGGAAACAGGTTGACCGGATTATACCTGACACCCAAAAAATTTTATGCTTAATATCCATCTGTTACATCTCAAAGTTCTTAAAAATTTTCCAGTTTACTGTCCAAAACAGACTATGGAAAGGGATGAGTGATAAAATTTGCTTCAGTGTCACTTGAAAGGTGCTTAGAAGTAGTAACAAAGCAACAAAAAATGAAGTCTTACTAAAGGAATATAAATCAGTTGATTAGCTCGGTTGTAGCTACAATGTACCAATATAAATAATATGACCACATTGCACAGGCCATCTTTAAAGGATAATCTGTTCATCCAAAGAAGAACATACCTGAATAGTTGCCAAAAGGGAGCCAGTACCCTTTACATATCGATAATAACTTTTTGTGAAGCAACAACATCGCTTTGAATCAGGGTAGACAATATCTATTTTCTCTTAAGAATTTTTTCAAAAAGAGATGGTCAACTATCTTACAGAAAAAAATTAAAGCAAACTGCTATTAACAATCAACAAGATAAGGATACCCATGGCGCTTCCCCATCTCTCTATTAAGCTTGAAGGAACAAGGTACTGCTCCAAAGAACTGCCACTGGATTCATTTCCTTTGTCATGTCTATCTGAAGCTTCAGAAACAACTGAAGAAACACTGGTGGCGAATGAAATTTCAGATTCCACTTGCGGGCTGCAAAACTTTCTGGATTCAAGAAATCTCTCTAGTGGCTCACAAGATTGGAGCAACTTATCACAGATTTCCTTTGATTCAACATGTTTGCTGATCCTTGCATTATCGTCATGCCCAAATAACAGACTTGGTGTCCAAAGTAGATGATTGTTGAACACTGGGTTTCGGAAAGATAGGGGTTTTCTTTTTGCCTGCAAAATAAATGAGTACAAGTGTCATTTGACACTTTAAGATGAGTTGACCCATAAAAACATAATAGATTTCAATTCCAACTCGCTGCTTTCTCCTCTCTAATGAGTTCATAAATGGTTGTTCCCCATAACTAGGAATTCAATCCTAAGAAATCAGACTGAAAAACAAAATAGCTAGATGCATTTCTAACACATCACTTGTGATGTAAGCATTGATTACTGACACACAAAGAACCTCAATCAGCACAGACAGAGAGACTACCAGGCAAAAGTAACGTGGTCTGGAATATGGCACACCAAATTGTAGCGGACTCAAAACAAATTCCTGAGTAGCAAAATCATTTTTGGTCAATATCTCAATCATCTGGTTATGTGTATCGGATATCTGCAAAATATTGGACAAGGAACAGCCACAGCATTAAAAAACTAAAAAGTTTCACACGTTGAGTTTGACAAAGAAACAAACCTCAAATCCAACAACATTTTCCACAAATAGTAGCAGAGGGGGTTGCATAGCGTGTGATAGAAGTTCAAGAATTCTGAGGAAAGATGATGCTCGAGCATCACCAGAGTGCTTCTGTAGACCTATACAAAAGGTGCATCACAGCATAAATGAGAAATATAAATCACCAGACAATAAAAAAACGAGAAGAAATAAATCACCTTGCCTTGTGTATGGTTGGCAAGGGGGAGAGAGAAGCCAGGCATGCGCACAGTAGCTGTCAAGATCAGCAGCACTCAGGCTTTGGATGTTACCCTAATGCCCACCAAAACAGGAAAAGTCAAGGTATAACAAATTAGAAGAAATCAATTAAATTAAATAAATAAATTGCACAAAAACCAGTTAAGAATGTTTCTCAATATTAAGATGGAGCTCAGAACTACCAATAAAGAAAAGTTCACAGAAATCATAGAGCTTGCCCTTTATGCAGTGCCACAAGTTACAAGAAATAATTTATCAAAACCACATCTTTTTGGGGTGCCAGTATGCAGGAACAGTGCCACTACATAAAGAGTTTCTCCAACTCATATATATAGATATAATTACCAAACAATTACACGAAGCTAACAAATTAAGCACGCCTCGCCTGCCTATTCTCAGGCAACCATACCAATCATATGTATTGAACTGGGTACTTTAGATTTTCCTTCGAAATTGGGCATGGCTTTTTTCTTTTTCTTTTTCTTTTTTTTAAACAAAGAAAATCCCTACTTCACTAACTCTAGAAAATTCCCACTATAATTTCACCATGTTTCAACTGCCTAAAGTAAGTAAAATCAACAGAAGTACCTGATAGGGGCGGTGGCGGAAATTGTATTCATATACGTCATTTGCTGCATCATTGATGTCGAAGGCTTCAACTATTTCTGCATTCACACAAGCCCTCTTTATCGAGTATCGCTGCAAATACACAACAAAGATCGACCCAAATCAAAAGAAACAAAGTTACGTTAGAGAACCTAATTGGGGCCCCCCTTTCTTTTTATACTTCTACTAACAATTGATAGAGAACGGAGATCCATGAGAGAGAGAGAGAGAGAGAGAGAGAGAGAGAGTTATAGAATACCAATCCGCCAATGCCGCTGTAGAATTCGAGGACCCTCCATGGCTCACGCTTGAAACCCTCATCCGCCATTTTGCAGCTTCGAATTCCAGCAAGGAGGAGAAAATGTCACCTTTCCCAAGTTCACAAGTTAACCCTAGAGTTCCGAGATCTATTCCCTTTTTTTGGATTTTTCATAATATATATATAATCATTTTTTGTTCTTTTATCCCTAGGGGGGGGGGACGTTTCAGGGAGTGATGGTGAGGGCCGAGCATATTGACTAGTATTAATTCGTATGACTGTTTAAGTAGGTGATCAAAAAGAAAATGACAAAACATAAACTTTCAATAAAACCGTCCCTAAATAGAAACTAATGGTGAGTTTGAAAAGCTTATTTTTAAATTTTCCATTAAACAAGTTCTTTTTGATAAAATGTAATCATTTAAGAAGCTTAAATACGTATGCCAAAATTATAAAAATAATTTTGTAGGGAGGCTAAAAACATAACTTATCAGAGCTTAATCAAACCGACCTGAGTCTCGTGTAATGCCTTCATTTAAAATAAATAGGGAGAACTTTTGAGTAAAATGCTGTCATTTTAAGTCCTTACAGGGTACTTTAAACTTTCTGTCAAACTAAGAAAGAAACGAATAGGCATTTCTCCTAATTTCTTCCCAATTTACTCCAATCGAAAACTCAAAGATACAGAACAAAACTCCACAGCCAGTAAATGGCCCACAAGAGAAGTCCAAATAGCTAGTACAAAAAGAACAACGTTAACAGTGACAGCAGACTTGTGCTATCAAACTGGCTACCTCAACATTCAGATTCAGGTTTTCAATTTTAATATTTTGCTGTCCAAATCAAAGGTATAAATACGCCTCGACACATTATAAATGTTTACGGACAACAGAACAATCGATTGTCTCAACTGTTACCAAAATAAAAGATATCCCTCGCTCATTTGCATTCACCTCTCCATCTCGGCATGCTCTAGAAATTATCCCTGATCATCGGGTTCCCGTGTGGAGAAACACCCAGAGGATTCTTGCCTTCATGAATTCAGAGATCAGCAGTGTAGATGAAGGTAAAAGTGTAAGAATTTCAGGCTTACATTTAGATCACCACCTGCAAAAAGAGTTGAGCCATAAAATTTAATCGTATCAGAGGAAACTAATATAAAGCAATTACAGCAAACAGAAAAGCCTACCAGCCTTCCGTACATCAGTAAAATGAAACACTTGATATGATCCTTGTTCTTCAAGCAAAAGATCCTATTATTTCTTCCAAGTCAAGTGCACCTTGTTGGGAAATAATCCAGATTCTTTCTCAATCAAGTAAAGGCCTCTCTTCCCCCCGCCCCCCCCCCCCCCCCCCCCCCCCCAAAAAAAAAAAAAAAAAACACTCAAAGTTTACACATGCATTAGTATAACACTTTCATGACTAGTGCACTTATGTTCCTTTCACAAGGCAAAGTCTTACTCTCTCTAAGACCAATTTATATTCTACTTTCACTAATCATGCATCAGCAGAACACTTTCATGACTATTGCACTCATGTTCCTTCCATAAGGCAAAGTTTTACTCTCTCTAAGACAAACCTATATTCTAGTTTCACTAATCATTCTCCCCTCTCTGTACACAATGTCAAATAATATCATATACATACATATATATATATTCAGAATGGAAATTAATAACTAAAGAGTCCTATTTGTGAAGGTGGTTGGAATGTTTTGCCTTTTTACCATGACAATAATTATTATCATAATCTAGGGTCTTCATATTTAGACTATCTACAGTTTTATATACAGGATTTTGTTCTAATGCTCTTTACTGGTTACTCTTCCCCCAACTCCCAACATTATTCAGACAAGTCCTGTGTTCAAAAGAAATATGACTGCGATCCATTTTTTTGGTTTCAGCCAAGATTTTAGGCATATTACACTGAAAAGTGCAGAAATGGAGAAAAGGGAATGACCAAAATGGTCTGGTTTGCAAGTAGTCTAAGCAGAAGACAAACTGCCGCTTCTTTTCACCTTAAAGTCAAGTCCTCTATTGGGAAGAAAATCATGTTCATAACTTAGTAATATCGTCAGGCACCTCTTCTTATCAAAGAGTGGCCAGTAGCTGGTATAAGAAGTTGAGACTTGCGGAGAAACATACCTTGAATTTATGTAACAATATGTAAGCTTCTTTAAGGCTTTATTATCGGCAAAAAGAAAAAGAATCAGACATCAAACTCATATTACATATTTTGCACTATAATGGGCACATAACTAGCTATGCCTTTTAACTGATCTTAATTTATAACTGCTCACGCGTTCTGAAAAATGCTCAGATACAAATATATATTACATGTAAGATAGAGGCCATGTAGTCAATGAGCGCAGGGCACATATGCAGTATACGGTGTAGTCAATCCAAAATAAATACATTGCAGAAATAGTACCTTGAGTTTTATGGCTCGGCATAAAAAAGTTATCATGAGTTTTATGCATTCACCAATAATCTCTGCAAGAGCACACACCATCTTTCATATGGTGGAACCTCTTAGCATCTCGCATGATAAGTTCCCTACCAACAATCTTCGAAATGATCTTTAATGCATTATGACAATCACCACAAACACGTAGATTCTTGATTACCCGCAGGGGTGAACGGGCTGGGGAGGTGATGAAGCCATAAGCAGCGGCTAGTCTCTCACTGTGAGCAAGAAGCGCATCCTCTTTACTTTCTTGGTCAATGTCATGCAACACAAATCGAGTCTCTGGCAAATAACCAGCCTCCTTCATTTGTTCCCTTAACCCCCTCAGCAGTGCATAGATCCTGTCAGTCTCAGGATGAGATTTATCTCCAGCCCTATATTCGTGAACTGTACTTCTGGCCTCCAGGAGATTTTGAGCTGCCAATTTTTTATCCTCTTTCCCTTGAGCTTTCTCCGGCACGAGGCCTGCTTTTGACTGCTCATTCAACCGAGAAGGGTCCATTTGCTCAACTAACTCAGCAGATCGATCCCCAAGCTCCAGGTTCCCATGAATTCTACACAGATTCATCAAAGTTTCCCAAATTTCTACTCCTGGCTCCAGTGGCATATTTTCTATGAACTCCAAAGCTTCGTCAAGATGCCCGGTACTTCCCAACAGGTTCACTATACTCACATAATGCTCCATTGATGGCACAATGCCATATACGTTGCTCATCGAATCAAAATGCAACATTCCCTCATGAATGTCACCGACAACGCTGCAAGCAGAGAATACCCCGTGAAACATTCGTCCATCAGGTTTCAGTCCAGCTTCTTTGAATTGAGTAAAAAAATCAATTGCATCCTCCCCTAGACCATTTCTAGCTAACCATGTTATCATGGTATCCCAGGATGTCAGATTGCGCTGAGTCATACTCCTGAATACTGTATAAGCATCATCCATAGAACCACATTTCCCATACATCTCAAGGATTTTATTGTAAGTACTAAGCTTAAGGGGTGAAGCTGATCTATTGAGGTGCTTATGAACTGCTTTTCCTTCTTGCAAAGCTTTAGCCTCCCCACAGGCTCGCATCAACAGCAAGTACCGAGGTAAACCAACAGGAATATGCCGTTCCTCTAGTAGTCCCAGTACTTCCACAACTTCCTTCATTTTACCTTGCTGGCAAAAACCATCCAATTCCTCAAGGGTACCGCTATATTGGCCACTTTCAGCAGTATCAACAGAGTCCACATCTGGTTCCGAATTAGTCAAGATTGGAGAACCCACACTACTATTCTGAGATTCATTTGGGACCTCATGAAATTGTCCAACATAATCACTTTGAGTTAAATTCGGTGCTTGAAAAAATTGTCCAACACGCCCATGTTCCTCAATATTCTGAATTGCATTACCACGATGGTTCCCCCTAAATTCTACACCATTTTGTCTCTGATATCCACCTTGGCTTTGATAATCACCAGGGTGCTGTTGAAATTGTTCATCAGAATGCTGATATACGCTTTTATGAGAAGCCAAGTGGTTCTGTTGCTGTATCAAAGTCATTGGTCCCTCTTTGTGATGATTATAAGAGTTGAGATTTTGCTTGAATGCTGCTGCTCCAGGCATCTCTGTGTTTGAGTTTTGATGTAATTCCCCATACATCTGTCCATATGAACCATTAAATTTCCCAGTTTGCCCAAATGTGGTTTGTTGAAATCCACTGCCAGATCTCTGGCAATGCCCATTGGGGATTTCCACATGATTCCCTGGTTCCACTGCAGAAACCCCATCCAGGTCACTCTGTGAGTCCAAAGAGTGCTGCCAATTGAAGCCACTAGAGTTTTGATTATTATTATGCCCAGCTGAATTATTCTGAAATTCATTTCCAGACCTCAGATAAAGCTCGTGTGGATTTTGCTCGAGACCTCTTGAATCCTCCCTGTATATCCCTTTTGAGTTTCTATGCAACTCCCCAAAATATCCATTCCTCCCAACAGGCTTCTGCAGCACATTTCCGGGTTCCTGATAAAAACCATTTGGCCTTTGCTGGAAACCCCCTGAATTTCCTGCATGAACACTATTCACAGATTGCTGAAACTCTGCAGAATTTCGCATATAGTGCCCACTAAAATCTTCTTTTTGTGTGACATTATAGTTCTGTTGAAAGCCTCTCCTAAAGCCATATGGATTTTGCTCGGATCCTGTAGGATTATGAGGAGGATACCCCTCAAAATTTCCATTTTGCCCAAGTGTGTGCTTCTGGAAATCATTCATAGAGTTATCTTCATAAACCCTTTTGGCATTTAAGCTCTCTTGATATTCATGATAATCTTCCCCCTGAACCCCATTATGGTCATGAAAATATGACCCTTCGGTGGCAATGTTGGTATTGATGGTCTTTACAAATGTTAAGACCCCAATCGACTCTGATAAGTGACCGGAAGAGCATACCTTCAGAGCTGAAACGGAGTTGATGGTGAGTAGTGTGACCCTTCTTGTGGACATTGATTATTCAACCCTTACGAGCAAAATAGAAGGACGGGTTAACTCATACAATAATTAAGTAACTCATATAATAATTAAAGATCAAGAGAAAAATTCATATATTGACATCGACAAAATTGCTCCATAACTCCAATTAGACACTCCGTATATCAATATCAGCCTACCAAACTTCGAATCAGGGTTGCCCGATTCGTGCAGGGGGCCTACGAACTCCGTAACCCGGTTCGTAGGGCTTAGTTCATGGGTCGTTCACGTCCCAAAACGGGAAACCATGCGAAACCAATTCAGTGTTCAGAAATGCGGGTTTTTGGATCTAAAAATCCTTAAATACAGATATAGTATGAGAAAAATAGCGTACTTGTTAGGTTTCCTCTTCTGCTCAAATCATCAGTATTTGGTTTCCATTGAAATTCTTGAGAGCTTCCAACTTCTCGTGTTGTTCTTCATTTTCTGCTGGAAATGAATGGGTACGAGAAGGAGAGAAGACAGCGATGAGGAGAGATTTGTAGACGCTGTTGCGAGAGGGAGAGGGAGGCTATCTCTAGGGTTTGCGTGGGAGCGGGAGAGAAGAGAAAGGTTGAAGGGAAGAAAAATCCAGTGTATTTCTGCGTACCCTTGCAAAGTTTATATCCTATTGCTTTTTGCCACGCACACAATACATTTAGGGGGAAAGGGGTATAAAGCGGCAGTGTGCCTCACCGCCCTTATGAAGTCCGCATGAGGGAAAATAATTTTAAAAAAAAATGATAACCTTTTAAATTTTGAGGAAATTACGTTACACAATTGCAAAAGACCTGCCCCGAAAATTAGTATATAATCTTTCTATGATTTTAAAGGACTTATAAAAGTTAACTTTTCTTTCAAATCTTACTGCTTGTTCTTTTATAAATTTTTTAGATTGTCTAATAAAAAATAAACTTTAATTTCCAATTTCTCAAATTATCCAAAATTAATTCCTTATATCAATCATAATGGTTCTCAAATAAATAGACGATTTTATAATTTTTAGACTATAAAAAAGATATATTTATTATACCAAAAAAAAAGCATTTGTATTTGTCTGTACTTTTACTGAAAAACTTACCTAGATGCTTATAATATTCGTATACATGTTTTTAATCATCGTATTATGAATATATATAACCTTTACAAAATATATATTTTTTTAAGGTGCAAGAAGTATAGAAGTGTTAATTTACTTATAAATTAGTTTATAGGTAATTTTGAAATTAAAGCCTTTTTTTTATATTAAACACTTGTGGAAGAAGAAACCATTAGATTTGATGGAAAAATTTACTTTTGCAAGTTCATTGAAACCACATGAAAGTTATATGCTACCATTTAAATCGCAGTGAGGTTCCTAACAACTGCATTAAATCACAAGGAGTTAGATGCAATTTTTCCTTAATTTTTATGCAATTCATGTTATCCCACACCTTTCCTTTATTCAAAGAAAAACTCGAGCAAATCTAAACGATTTGCTCTGATTCAAAATTTTCACTGTACAATTGGATAAAAATTAATGGATCCTCATTTTTACCAATGGTCCTCCAATCTATACAGTTATAATTTTTAGATGGAAATTCATATGCTTCTCGTAAGGGTGACAATATGCCTAAGTTGAGCACCTTTCCGTCCTAAAATCTGTTGTCTATTTTCTTATGCTCACACATAACTACATTTCATAAAATTATTAGAGTATAGATCACATGAATTCGAAAAGGTTATGGATTTATGATGATGGTTGCTTAACTGAAAAATTAAAGGATGAAGGACCTCCTCTTATTTCGACTTTGTCTGCTGCAATTAGATCAAATGACAATGTTATTCCTCACGCCTTACTTTCTTGTACTGCTATAAGTTTTAGAAGGTGATGACATTTTACAGAGCAATTTGAGTCATCTTCCAGTGTATTCCATCCTTTTTTCTTCATGGCACCAGCATGAAAAAACTTGAATCAGAGCAAACTTTTCACGGCCTTGAAGCCCACTTGCTGTTAATTAGCAGTTTGAAATGTCTCTTGCTTTATTGTGATAATAATAATAATGTTTTACTTTTGATATTACAGCTCATAATTAATACGTTATTTTTTACCGACCGCAAAAAAAAAAAAAAAAAAAAAAAAAGAACCTCTAAAGACCAAACAGGAATCTCACCAAGCCTCACCTTTGAAATACTCTAGAGGCAGTCTGAGTGCTCTTTAATGGAGCAGTCCTCCGTGTTGAAGAACACATAGGATTCTTGATGCTTAGCAGAAGAGTCAAACCAAACATGTTGAAAAGAAAAGAAGAAGAAGATAGAAGCGTAGCAAAATTCGACAAAAATGAATAAATAATGCAGCCATGGTTATAAAAGATGCTCAACAACGACTGTTCAAGATAATTTTACCATATTTTGGAAAGTTTAGCTTCGAAACGATTTGATAAGTTTAAAACCCGAATGAATTGTTAGGATTTTCCTAATATACATGACAAGCATCCAACAACGACGTTGTTAAAAACGGAACCTAATTATAAAAACAAAAAAAAAGAAGAGATATTCTAATCAGTGGTCAGGGTGCACATAGTTAAGAACCTAATTATAGAAATATATATCATTCTGATGCATTGAAATTTATAAAACTTATTAAATTAACGCATTATACATGAAAATACTCTAAAGAAGGCATTGGTTAGAAATTTTTTATCTTTCTCTTTTTATCTTTTTTCCCTTTTTTCTCCTCTCACTTTTGTTAAGGCCGTTCACGATTTTTAAAAAATGGAACGCAAGTCACTCAAATTGAACCTAAAATTGCGATCTGGTTATTTATGGGTTTGGTATGTTTGGAAAAGTATACTAAACCGCACTATTTAATTTATATTCGTTAAAATTCAAACCAACTTGACTTTTATAAATTTGTAAAAAATGTATTTAATGAAAGTTGAAGACCCAATATCTTCCTATGAATCTACTATTGTCTTCACTCCCGTGATTATCTTACTAATTTCCGATTGTTTTGGAGCGATGGAATATTTTTCGTAGCAGTTTCGATGCTTGAAGTTCAATTTTTAAGGCCTAATAGTAAAAAAATTATTTACTTTTACCTTTATTTGATTTAAATTCTGAAATTTTATTTGATTTTTTAATTTGAGATTTTAAACAAGTCATCCTTAATGCTTTGACCCAGAGGTTGCCTGTGATAGTCCTTTTCATTTTCATAATTTTTATTTTTTTTTAAGATTCGATGCTTGTTCGGGTCAGGATGGATTTTGTTGTTTGCCGGTCGAACCATTTTATTTAATCGTTTGAATGAATTAAAATGTACCCTGAACTAAGTGAAGATTCCGAATCGATTCAAGATTCGAGTTGGTGGGTCACTAGGTCGACCCTTCCATATCGGTCTAGGTCTGATAAAACTGAAGGGACCTGTCGGTCATTTCAGGACAACGGAAGGCGTAAATCGGTCGACCATCGTTGAGGCCAGGGCCAGTTCAGTAAATTGACAAGGCGGTCGAAGGTTCAATCTTTTATTTAAGCCCTAGGTCTCCCAGAGCCTTCTCCTCTTCTCATCATCACATTTCTGAGGACTCAGAACTCTATACATGTATCTGTCGTAGATCAACGGTAAAACCCTACTCAAACTCTTCCTCTCATGTGTATGTCTCTGTTTCTGTCTATGTTTTTACATGTTTATCACTGTGAAACTTATCAAATCATCCATGCTTACCTAACTTATATATATGTATACTTTGAAAATTGGATTGAATTTCAGTTTTGTTTATTTTCTAGTAAACAGCGTGGAACAAGCGCACTGATTAACCTGATCTACTATTTCGCTAGACTCATTTAGGATTTTCTGAGATTTAGGGTAGGGTTTTGGGTGTTTATTCTGGTTTTCTGAAATAGATTTATTTAGTTAGTGGTGTTTTTTTGGAAATCGGTATAACTAAGGAAGAGAATTCGATTGGTTGGTCTGGGTTAATCTCAGAAAAAAATTCGTCATGGTTGGATTTTTTTACATGTCGTATTGAATAATTTAACAAATACACTTGGGTTCTTTATTAACATCCATGATAAATAAGTCTACCAAGCCTTTTTAGAGGTTGCAAGGTTCCGGGCCATCTTGTAGCCTACTTCACTAGATGATTGCAGCATGCCGACTTTTTATTCTGCCTGGTTGACTACTGGCAATTTTTGTGCTGGAGTTTATCCTGTTGCTCGGAGCCCGTCAGGTCAAGAAGTTCACTAGAATCTTTTATTATCTATAGGTCTACCAATTTGTTTACATGTTTGCTTGTTTTAGTTGTTTGGGTGAACTAGTTTAGGCATTTTACTTCTTGGACCTTGCCGTGCATGGGAGAGATGGTTAAAGTATTGAGAGTATTATGGGTCATGAGGTTATGCAGTGCCGGTCCCTGCAGCTGATCTTACATTTTCCTAATGCTTCTCTTGAAAATGCGTTAGTTTGTGTTCCTAGTAGGTATCTCTATATGCACACATTTTATGTTTATTTGCTGTCAATTTCACTGGCAATCTAAGGAAGAAAATGTGTGATATCAGAGTATTGGTAATGTTTATGGTGGCTTAAGCTTTTAAACTGGGAACGAATAGGGAGGGGAAGAAAATGACCAAGAGGAAGAACCCACTGGTTTTCCTGGACATCTGTATTGATGGTGATCCTGCTGAAAGAATGGTTTTTGAGGTAAGTAAATACTTATGGTCAACTAGATTTTGATGAACTGTCTGCTTATCTTATTGTATCCTTTTCCCCCCAAACGTTATCCACTTTCCTGGGTTTATTTGTTTTTGATCTTCAAAGTGATCTATTATTTTCTTTTGATATTCACTGACATTCTTATTTTCCAGCTTTTTTCTGATGTTGCTCCAAAGACAGCAGAAAACTTTCGGGCACTATGTACAGGTAATGACTACATGAATTATTAGTGGTAGGGTAAAAGTTCTCCTGTAATTATACAAGTTTTTCTTTAATGACTCCTAGCAATATCTTTTTATCAGACTTTTAATGCCTCGACTATTTGAATGTTATCATGTCATGAAATATATAGTTTCATCTGAAAAATTCATGGGGCTTTGCATGCATTTAGCTTTATAGATCGAGAAGAATTCTGATAATATTGATATTCCACCATCCATAGTCTCCTGATTTTCATCACATTATTCTAAAAGTCTTCTGCTTGATCTTCCTAATTCTCTTGATGTATTGGATTCAACAGTTCTTTTTCTCTTTCCGTGATACTAGTAATTCTCTTATTTTTGTTTCCTATTTGTCTCATTTTTTTTTTGTTTTCATTCTCTTTTCCCCCTCTTGTCTACTTAAGGCATGTGATTTCATCATGTGCGCAAGTTTTTTTTTTTTTTTTTGGTTTGGAAGGGGGGGGGGGGTATCCTTAGTGTAAAAGGCTTTGAGTACGGTTGCACTGCAGAAGGGGAAAGGGCTGACACAGGAGGCATCGTGTGAGAAGTATTGAAAGGGGGTTAAACAGGGAAATGAACACTTGCATAAATTATTGTGCCCCCAACAACACCCCCCCCCCCCCCCCCCCAAAAAAAAAAAAAAAAAGAGAGAAAAGGGAACCTAGCTTGATGTTTGTAGCTGCTTTAAGTGCTGAAATTGAATATGTTTTGTGTTTATTTTATTCAGTGCTTTCAATGGCTACAGATTTAGAAGGGATATAAATTATCAGTTAGGAAGCTCTTGACCAAATTTAGAAGATCAATCCTAAGTGTAGCACGAGATCAGGAATCACAATTTCCACTTATTATAATTGTGCGTTAGTTCTATTTAATATTTGTTCTAGTTGTGAGCTGTGAACCAGTTATGTTGTAGTCACGAGCTTGCTCTCTTTACGTACAATCCACAGTAGGGAAGTATCTTTAATTTCATAAGAGTGGCTTTAGATGGTAGTTATAGTAATTACCCGCAAATGTTGAACATTTGGTTGTCTCCTTAGATTATATAAAACTGTTGTGAGCCATATTTCACAGGAAACTAGTTTTTTGCAAGTCATAGAATAATAATTATTCCAAAATATTTCTTACTTTGAACTGTCTATTATTATCAGGTGAAAAAGGAATTGGACCTAAAACTGGAAGGCCGCTACACTACAAGGGATCCTTTTTCCATCATATTATTAGGCGTTCATTTGCTCAGGTATGTTAGTGATATGTAACATTAGTTAAAAGTTTTCTTCTTTATCTAATTGTGGTCCATTGCCTGTGTGCTAAATTTTCTTGTCGAGTATGAGTGAGAAAGTGGTCTGTCTTTTTAGCTAGTTCCATTGTTTATGCTGTAGGATACAGGGCTGATGGTCACGACTGCTTTTCTTGTGGTAGTTTTAAGGTTGTACTTAGTTGTCCATCCTCAAAAATTTTCTGAAGTTTTACATATTAACCCTGTTTGCAAAAAGAAAATTTTTCTTTATTATCTAACTGGATTGATGATTGATGTCCATTATGCAGGCTGGTGACTTCGTCAAACGAGATGGTATGTACCATCTATGCATTCATACATATACGTGCTTGTTCATAATTGGGTTTGATGGTATTTTTTTCTTTTCAACCATGCTTTCAAACAAGTATAATATGTTTTAATGTAACCATTCAAATTTCCCAATTATCTCATTCAATTAAGGCGAGCTTCATTTGAAGCACCCTTTTTGCTTTGCGTGCTTATGAAGAGGGAAAATTATTAATTCATGACTAAACACAGTTTTTACTTCTGCATCTCGGATGTTTATGATAGTCATTTTTTTTTTCCAATGGATGACTTATTGGCATATTTTATTTGCTTTTAGTGCTAAGTTTATTATACTAAATGTGGGCTGAGGAGAAGACAAATATTTGTCCATTGAAACTATATCATTGCATTGAAAATTACTTTAGAAAATCCATATTGATTCTGTTTCATTCTATACATTGAGATGTGTATATCGTTAGCCAAAATGAATGTAGTCCATAGTTACACAAACATTAAATACCTTGTGCCTTAATACTATGTTGTTGTGACGATTTGTTGTAAGTTTTTATGCATAGTCATTGTTTATAGGAGACTAATACAAGTGTTTTGTAAGAATTGTTGAAATCACTGTAATCACTTCTTGCTAATGATGATTTTGCTCCTAGAGATTGCTGTGGTTAAACTGCCCTTCTGCAGCTAATGGGTTACATTCATGGAGGCTTATAATGGTCAGCATCTCTATGGATTCAAAATATCTTCGACAATTTGTTAAACACATAAATTTTTAATCCTGTTAGTTCTTTCCCTGTTTGTGGAGTGTTGAGGTGAGCAAGTGGGTTAATCAGGTTAAAAAATTGTGAAACCAGAAAACTTTTGCAGATTTTCTTTCACCCTGGAAATAGGTTCACAAAAGGAAATTATATCTTTATTCATTGGAATGAAATACTTAAATCATTAAACTTTCGGATAGCATCTTAATATGCATGCTTCCTACTGCTAATGCGCTCTAGATCTCTCCACTTCTCACTTTTTTTTTTTAATCTCAATTTGACTTTTGTGTAGCATGGTATTCTATTATTAGTTTATGATGTCTGTGCTATGGATTGTTGAAAAATTCTAGAATCTTATCCTCTAATAAGTGCAGGTTAACTTGTATAGGACAGGGGAACTTTCTTGTGCAATTCTAAAATTTAAAATTTTCAAAGCTGTCTATTCGTGAGTACTAGGTGTTTGAGAATGGCACAATCATCCCCAGAGTCGTTTTTAGGAAAATTATCTCCTTGGTGTGCATTTGTGTAGGTCAAATTTCCCTTGGCTGTGCATGGGATTTACATGCAGTTTATGTTCGTCTTTTAAATTTTTTCCCCTTTTGCAGGGACTGGCGGAGAAAGCATATATGGTGGAAAGTTTCCAGGTGAAGAATCTTCTGTCTTCTTTTTTCTTTGTTCCCCCTGATTCAATTTTATAGTGCCATGTATTTGGTAGGCAGGTGGTGGTCATTCCCTGCATTAATAGAGTAGATTAAATTGACGGAATACCTCTTCTTCTTTTCTTTTCTTTTTTTCCTTTTCAAGAAATTTGATTTAACGAGGTTAGTATATATTAAGATCAGTTTTGGCTGTATTTCCCTTGTATTTTTGTGGAAGGTAGGGATCAACTTTATTTTATTCCCCCGAAATGAATGATGCAATGCCCATGTCTTAATACTGTTTTAGCTTTCGCCAGCACTTGTTGGGACCATGATCTGAGAAAACACAGATAACATGTGTTTTCACAACTCTCAGCAGCTGATCAGAAATAAAATTTGCAGATTGTTCTTGGTTATAATATAAAAAAGCCTGTACTTTTGGTCATTTTTTGTATTCTATCCTGACTTTATTTTTTTCGCAATATTATCTAAAGTCCTTTATGGTTTCTGTTGCTAGGCTTTTCATTATTTGACTTATTTGCTGCATGCATTACAGATGTTTGTTATAATCTTGTTGCAGAGGAAAAACCCAGGCTAAAGCATGAGGAACGTGGTCTTCTATCGATGGCAAATTCCGATCGTGATTCCTGTGGTTCTCAGTTCATTGTAACATTTAAGGCAAATCATCATCTTGATAGGTTTGTTTGCATATATATTTATGGTAATACATGTATTGGGTTCCAAATAAACCCTTTCATTATTGGATTCTCAACATTTTTTGAAACAAAGCGATGCTCAGTTTATTTTAATGTCATTAGTGTTATGCTTAATATTTTGTCTTTGCTGATTGATGTGTAAGTTTATCTTATTCTTCTTATGTGCATGTGAAATATGTATCAGCAGAAAGTATATTGTATTTGGAAAGCTTGTGGAAGGGCAGGAGGTTCTGAAAAAGATAGAGAATGCGGGTGATGAAGAGGGAAATCCAAGTGTAACTGTGAAAATTACTAATGCTGGTGAATTTGACGAAGGTGTGAATCAGTGACCGCTGTGTTGCAGGGTGTTTCCAACTCTCGTTGTTAATGTTGTGAATGATTGCTGTCTTATCATTTTTGGTTTTATTGAACTGTCTTTTAAAATTTTGCATATTTTTATGTGATGGAATTTAAGCCTTCTTTTCCCCTGCTTTCATCTATTTATGTGTATTTATTCATTCATAATTTGGAAGTTTTTTGCAGGCAACACGAAGGGGAAAAAATTGAAAATCAGCAAAGATGCTTCCAATGATGTCAATAATCAAGAGCATCGGTGGAAAGGAAAGCACAAAAAATCTGCTAGAGGCAGAAAGAGAAGAAAATATTATTCTTCTGGATCAGATAGTTCTTCAGATACAGAGACGGATTCTTCTGAATCTGATAGTGATTCTGATTCTTCAGTCTCTTCTGACTCTTCATCTTCTGAAATTAGTTCTTCAAGTGATGACAGGCGCAGAAAACGGAAGAGATCATCTAGGAGAGACAAATGGCGACGTGGAAAGAGGAGGGACAAACGGCGTGAGAAAAAGCACAGGAGGCGTGATAAGCGATCGAAACGCCGATCAAAAAGGTAATAGTTGTAATCCTGAGCTTTACTTATAATATTCCTTCCCTTTAACGAACTTAAATATAGTCATGAAACTGAAAGAATCAGAATACAATCCATATTTTGCTAATGCAGACACCACAATCTCATGAAATTACTTGCACTGAAATCAATTGTTTGGTTTTGGTTTGGTGTTTATTTTCCTAACAGGAACCTCTGTTTGGAGATGCCTAAATATGGGAGAGGTATTATATGCATTTTTTATGTGGTCATTGATATCATTTGCACGTTTAGCATTTTTTTTATCTTGTCTAAAAAAAACATGGACACTACAATTAGTACCACCGGCAGCCATCATTTTCTAATTTTTGTGGAGATTTCTTTTGCTACATGCTTTAGCCGAGCTGATGCTCTAAGGTGAAGGAGTGAAATAATTGGTTATTTATTGTGTGGGAGGAAAGCTGGAAGCGGGAGAGACTTCATGGTTCATATATTGACTTCTCGGGGCATGATATGTTTGTAACGTCTTGAGATATATTATTTACCATGATTCTGTGTGTCATGGCATCTCTTATTTATTTTTAAAATTTATTTGATGTGTTGTTTTCTAATTTAGTGTTGACGGTCAATGTCCATGTAATTAATTCTTGCTATTCTTAAACTTTTTGAGTGTTTTAGATTTTAGTTTGTATTCTGCGACCTGATCTTATTCCATTTCTCATAATTGTTCAAGAATGTTGGATACTGATGCTGAGAGCGAGGATAAAAGTGGAAGCAGCTCTGATGATAATGACAATAATGTTCGACTATCTAATCGAAAGCCGAGTAACCCTTCCCGGATCAGTGGTATATTTGTCATTCCTCTTCAAGGTTACACTTGCATGGGTTATATTGCTGCATTACCTTTTCCATTTTTATCCTCGTCTTTTCCTCCTTCTAAGAAGGAAACCAGTTGCTATTCTTATTTTTATACACTTGTCAAAGTCTTTAAGATCAATACATATTACTCATAAAAAAAACCATATATTTGTTAAGAAAAGCTGCGGGGAATCCATGTTATACTGTTATTTCTTATTTTTGTACCCTTATCTGGGACTGTAGGGTCAATATATATTGCTCAAAAAACCATATTGTTAAGAAAAGCTGCGGCGAAACCCATGATATTCTGTTATGGAATCTCACAAACTATTTCCACATGAAAGCATTCCACCCTTAACGAAGTGTAGTCAGGTGGAGTTTTGAAATGAATAAGTTTATAAATCAGCATATTTTATTATAATTCAGGATTATTATTGCTTCAATTAATTAAGACAAGGATAATACTAGAGCATTCCTGAGATTTTCAATGTGAAGAATTCTTTTCTAAACATATTTCGAAGAGGGTTCTCCCATTTCCAGTGATTTGAATATTACCTAAGCTGCATCTGTCAGGCATGTTTGTTTACCTATTGCTTTCAACTTTTCAGTGAAAACTGCAGTCTGTTTTAAGTTCATAGTCAGGTGTGGGTATTCAAATGGACCTTATCATCAACATGTCTGTTTCATTACTAGCTGCATTTGTTTTAGTTTTTGCAAGCTTTTATGGTGCATATATTTTGATGATGCTAGTTCTATGATGTTTTAATTATTTCACAAATTTCTGCAGCTGGGAGCAGGTCTCCTTTGGCAGAGGTGAAGGAAGGTGCTTCACTTAGAAAGGATGGAGCTGCTGATATGCTTGAACAGGACGTGGGTGGATTCCCCAAGGAAAACGGAGTGCAGCAGATCAATGGAATTGAAGCTGGCAAGACGTCTGACATTAGTGCAGATAGACAGCTTGATGCTGTAGTTGATCACTCGGGCAAATCTAGGTCTACTTTCCATTCTTCTAATACCTCAGTTATTCTTTGTGCTTACCACTTCTACAAGATCTGGTATTTTATTTTAAGTTAATGAGCAGGAGCCGCAGTACGAGTCCTAAAAGGGCCATAAGTAAGAGTATGAGTATTAGCCCCAGTAGGAATCTGAGCAGGAGTCCAAGTGAGGTCTCGAGACGCAGTGTTAGCAGGAGTCCAAGCGTCGGAAGAAGCCCGTTGCAGGGGTCAGAGAGGGGCAGTAGTTTGAGTAGAAGTCCAAGTAGAAGTGACAGCAGCCAGAGCTCGGATAGAAGTGCCAGCCAAAGCCCTATAAGAGGGAGAAGCATCAGTCTTGTAAAATCAGGATCACGAAGGAGTATTAGTGGCAGTCCCGTCAGGTCAGTGCCTCGGAGAAGCCCAAGTAGGAGCCCTCCAAGAAGATCATTGCGAAGATCTTCTAGCAGAAGAAGTGTAAGCCAAAGTCCTGTTAGATCTTCTCGAAGGAGCTTAAGTAGAAGCTCAGGTAGGGCCTCTTCAAGAAGACGTGCAACTCGAAGTCCTGTTAGGGTCGCTAGCAGGAATTATCGTCGCAGCTATTCAAGGACCCCTAGTCCTCCCCCCAGACGCAGGGTAAGGTCTCCTGGTCGAGGACGCAGCCCGTCTAGAAGTATCACACCTGATGAGTCACCAAAGCGGATTAGAAGGGGAAGGGGTTTCAGTCAGCGTTACTCATATGCTCGAAGGTACAGGACCCCTTCTCCAGATCGCTCGCCTGTTAGGTCATACCGTTATGGTGGCAGGGGTGATCGTGACAGGTACTGATCAAAGTTCTCTCTTTAAAACCTTCATCCATTTTGCTGCTGTTCCCATTGTGCAAATTTTTCTCTTGATTTTGTTTTGCGTTGGTGGATATTCTAGTTACAGGAGGTACTCCGATAGATCCCCAAGACGCTACAGAAGCTCTCCAAGGAGGAGATCTCCTCTAAGGTCTGTGTTCCGTCTGCTAATCAGTTCTGTCCCATACGATTAGTTACATCAATGTTTGTCTCTTTCATGGTCTGTGTTAAGCTCTCGGGTTACACATGACAAGTAGCTTCATTTATAGACGCTGTGAATCTCGGTAATCATGGTCTGTAGATGGAGCCCCTTCGTTTTATTTCATGATTTTGGCTTCAGTATACACCTCTTAATTCTCTTCTCTGAATCTTCATTCTCAAACAAATGGGGTCAGATTGATTTTGGGAGTTTATCTGATTAATTGTGTACTGGCCCAATAATTACTTCATAGAGCTATAATAATTCCATGAGCACCTAGCAAAGATATAGTAAACAAATAAAGTAGCCCGATGTTTGGATCTAACCACATCATGCGATAAATGTGGCCATTGGAGCCATCCTGAAAAGAGGAAGAAATAAGTTCCTCTAGAATAAATTTCAAGCTGGAGGTTGTAAAAACCCCCCAAATGACCCCACTGCATCAGGGAATTTTCAATGTTACAAAAAAGGCATTGCTTAATGTTCAGCCAGCACTAAACAAGGCGACATCTATATGGTTGCTTTTTTGCCAGATCATAATTGGCACTTACTCTTCTTATCACTGTTCAACAGATACAGAAGCAGACGAAGCAGGACACGGAGTCCAAGCGTGTCAGCCAGCCCAATCCGCCATCGCACTCGTCGCTACAGCCCGAGTCCGGTTCGCAGCCTTTCCCCTATTCAGACATCAAGGTATCGTGCTTCCCCACGCGCTGTAAGGCGGAGGTCCCCTTCTAGGAGCCGGAGTCTTTCTGGATCAAGGTCTTCACTGGACTGTCCATATCCCAGACGCAAAGGCAGAGGCAGATCAATGTCATCGTCTTCAGGGAGTCCCCCCGGAAAGAAGGGCCTTGTCTCTTATGGTGATGGCTCTCCAGATTCTGGCCATAGGGTTCCCAGTGACTGATCGCCTTATGAGTTGCGCAATATGGAACTTTCATCTTCTTTGCATCTGAACTTTGATATGGTCTGTTCTTGCTGGAGTTTATGGTTGGGTTAGATATTTAAGTTCCCATGATGATGGTTTAGGTAGGTCACTGTTGTGTCTTGGATTGAAATTTTAAGTCCCTTGATGTGCTTGAGATGTTATTATGAGGGATAGACTTAAATGTTTTTACTAAATAAGGTGAACATTATGCAGGAAAAACCTATAATTAGGCCGTACTGAAACTAAGGACATGGGAGGAATGCAAGTCCGAACGGTTGATTTTCATTCTATTGTTTGATTAAGATTTTGATGATCATTTCTTTGGAATGGTTCATTTTATTATTGTATTTTCATTTCATTCTCATTCACGCAACTTAACTAGTTTGGATGGTCTCAAACTTGTCTGTCGAAAAACCCTTCTGTTATTAGTTGGGATGGTTCTGTTTTTCTTTCAGAAGGCTGATTTTAGGACTGGAGTGCTACGGTTTCAAGAATTTTGAATGAACAGCCCTGTTTGATTTTGTTCCCATATTTTCATGTTTTTGCTTTTAAATTTGATTTTCATTTCTCATTTTTATTCTTTGTTGATTAGATGTTTTCATTTTTTATTGATAATGAAAAACTTATGTAGCTTGTAAGCTTGTTTTTTTTTTTTTTTTGGTGCTCGGCAGTTTGATTAAAGTTGTTAGAATTCGGCCTCAATTCGCGATGTGGTTGGAATCTAGTGGCACTGGTTGTCGGGCTTAAGATGGTCTATGGTTATAGGTGAACTGAGTGTTGGAGGAAGGTGAATATTGTTATCAAAATTTAAAGAATTTTTCGGTAGTGATGTTTTCTCTCTCGTAAATTTGTTAAAGGAGTTTTTAAAATTTTGAAAATGTTCTCAGGAATTTAACTTTTATTTTTTAATTCGATGTTAAATTTTGGAACTATTTTTATTAAAAGGAACCTTGTAATATCGCTACAAATTTTGATAGTACAAAGGGGCAGAGTTCGGGATGATCAGGACCTTAGATTGGAATGGGACCTCTCCATTATTAAACGAGCCTCAGTTTCTAACTTTGGAACCGGTTAGTAAATGCAATGACGATTTTAGGGAATGATTATTTTGTGATCGTAGCTCATTCCATTGTACCAGACGGAGCCTCAAAGGGAGAGGACAGAACAGATGGACTGTATGAGAGTAAGTGTGATGAGCATGGCTGCAACGATAACCGAAATAACTGTCCACGGATTGCCGAAATAATCTCTCATCAAAATCGCCCTCCACCGTTGCCACCGCGCGCTGCAGTGCGCGTTCAGCTCCTCGCACACGCCTGAGTATTAAAACCGCGGCCTTCACAGCACAACCCGGTCGCACGCGTGATTTAACAGCTCCACTGCCGCACCACTATCGCTGAGCCAGCTCTCGATGATCCCACGCTGCACGAGGAATCTCGACGTTCTCCACCGTGTTAATCAGCGCATCCATGAAAAACATATAGTCAGTTATGTAGCTGTCGTGTTGGTAATGGCATTGCTCCCATGCTATCGGATTTCTGAACAGAAGGTTCCGATCTGTTCATCAGTACAATACAAGGGATCTCCAGAACCCCTCTGGAGAATCGAATATCAAGTAAGCTACCTCTTTGATGAGCCTTAAATTTAACTCCGGACTTGTGAAGAATCGACGCGGTGGGCGTAAATTTAGTATACTCAGAATCTGATTCTTGTTCTTCCCTCGTGCGCGACAGGCAGTAAACGCGATGCGCAAGATATCGAGCAAACGATTAATGGTGGGCGTCCTTCTCATGATTTCCTCGTTTTAATCATCGACGTGTTTGAAGTGAATGAGGGAAAGCTCGAGAAAGGAGAGAACCTGGTCTTGGTTGTTGCCCCCAAAGGCAAGGTCGAATAGTCCCTCGAGAACAAAGAATGGGAGTTGGTTCTCTAGTAGACAAATGTTGCGGTGCACATCGATACGCATCCATGGCCTCCCGTATATGGCATCGCCCTCATCTCCCAACGCGCGATCATGCCAATTGTCATGTTCTATCAAGAAGAGTTCGACAATGAAAGCGCCATCGAGTATGAGCATTTCCACGAACTCATCGCTAGTAAGCAGAAAGGCTTCCGCATAGCAAGGACGCGCGGTTTCTTCCCAGCGCTTCGCGACTTGCACGCACTCCTCCAGGCTTACGATCTTTTGTTTACGTCTTTGGAGGAAAGATTTTAAGTACCTCCATTTTTGCTCTATCATGATTTCCAGCCGTGGGTCGCCACGGTGGAAGGGGCCGATGGAGACCGCCCTCACAGTAGCAACGGACCCAAAACAGATATCAATATGTAAATGAACAACAGATATACAAAAAGATGAGAATTTTCACTAAGCCAACCAAAAAAACACTTGGGAGACGGTTCATATAAACCGGAGACACACATCAATCCATCAAATGAACTAAAATGATTAGAAAGGAAAAAAGAGATGAGCTTTGAAAACCTGCAGAGATTTGGGTTGGTGAAGAGAAGCTGCAAGGTGGGAATTTGATTGGCCCATCTAGAAATAGAAACTCTGAGAGAGAGAGAGAGAGAGAGAGAGAGAGAGAGAGAGAGAGTCGACCCTCCCATCCCATTGTCAACCATCCGCGTGGGATTTAAAAAATCATTGTTAATTATAAACACAGGTTTCAATATTTAATGTTAATATAAGCTCAAGTTGGTCCTCCTTCGACCCACAGTTGAAATGGGCTTGGTTTCGCGCCTAAGAGAGGGACCACTCAGAATTTGTATTAAGGGACGTTAATAACCCATTATAAACCTGGAGGTCCCACTCCATTCCACTAATGGCTCAATGTTGGAGCCACGAGCCTTTCATTTTCTACATTGTAGTGGTGGCTAACTAAAAGCATTCAACTCAATAACTGAGCTATATCATTAGATTTATTTTTATTTTTACACTAGAAAAATATTAATTTCCTTTGGACTAATTTGGATGGTGAAAGTGAAAATGTTGATTCTCATTTTATCGTTTAAGTTTCATTTCCATTCTCATCCAATAAAGATTTAATGCTGAAGTATTCTCGAAGTAATGAGAAGAGAGAAGATGAAAATCAAATGGCGTCGTTCATATTGAAAATGTAAACCCATTTTACCCCTTGGGTATTTTCTTGTTCAATTACTCTCTTGCTATAGGCTTTTCAATGTTTAAGTCATTGCCAATGTAAACCCATTTCCCCCCTTGGGACATTGTCTTATTCAATGTTTGTTCACTTCTAATTACGAATGTAATGTAAGCATTGGATTCAAAACTCGTGGCCACCCCAATGTTTGGGAGAAATTAGGACGGATATATAGAATAACCTTCTTTTTTTTTTTTTTTTTGTGATTGATAATCATAAAACACAGAAAGGACTATTTGCATCAGAGCTCGAACTTCCTTGCACTGTGCAGTGTGCCTACTGGAAGGAGACACCACCATAATACACCACCATAATAAGAGGTATAAATAAATTAAAGAAAGGTCTTTGAAAATACAGTGAATTTACTTCCAATTAATTAGGATTAACAATTTTTAAAAGGAATATGAAAAGAATAAAGAAGAAAGGGCTTGTACCCAGGAGGATTCAAATCACCAGATCTCAAAAGGGACTATATATAGAATGGGGAGGCTTGGCAAACAAATTCTGATTTTTCGTCACAACTTTCACAATGATTTAATTGAAAAAGGAAAATAGAAATATAGCTTCCTAAACTACCAAAACCTGCGACACTTGGGGGCAACAGCAAACCCATAAAAGCTGAGGCAAACCCGTTACTCAAATGTGTCATCATCATCATCTGGAAGAGGCTGTATCATGGCTCGTTCCAGTTCAAGCTCATTCCTGGAAAAGAGGATCAAACGATAAGCGAGTCTCAGTTTATATAAATGATAGGTACAGGTACTATTTTCCCCTGCCATGCTAGTTGAGACTGGCAAGGCACACATGGATTATGAAAACCCTTAAAATGTCTGGAAAATTCTGAACAATTACCAAGTGCAACTCCCAAGGAATAAGTCAACATTTCCAGGCAAATTTTGAAAAAAACAAAAAAAATAATAAAGCAGCAAAGATGGATTATGCCTCGTGTTCAAATCAGGTCAACATTTCCAGGCAAATTTCGAAAAAAAAAAAAAAACAAAGATGGATTATGCCTCGTGTCCAAATCAGGTCAACATTTCCAGGCAAATTTCGAAAAAAAAAAAAAACAAAGATGGATTATGCCTCGTGTCCAAATCAGGTCAACATTTCCAGGCAAATTTCGAAAAAAAAAAAAAACAAAGATGGATTTTGCCTCGTGTCCAAATCAGATCCCAGCTAAGAAAAATCAAAATTAATTTGGCTATACAGTATCGGATACACATCCAGTATGTGCCATTCTTAGGAGTATATGTGGTTTATAGGGAGCAGTTTAGTAGGAAGCTCAACTGTTAAGGTAGGGGTTCTTAACCAAAAGGTTGGGAGTTTGAATCCCACCCTTGTAAACTCAGATTTGCCTTGGGTTGGGCAACAAAAATAACCACATTGGAAATGCGGATGTTGAATCAGCAAATCCCAATCAAATCTACTTCTTTCCGCCCCTTAACATGGAACTCTACTGTTGCATCGAAGCCATGTATTTATGCACTGAAGCATATGCATGATAGCATTCTTGATAAAAACCATCCAATGTTACTGCTTAAACAAGACCCAAGAAGGTCCATAACTAAGTTCCTATAGGGAGATCAAAAAAGAGGGAGGGAACAACAATAAAATGATAGTACTGAATTAAAACAAATTTGTAAAGGAACTTACTGTTTTTGGGTTTCCAGATCAATTTGAATGTCCGGAGGGGCAAGAGCTGGTGACTCCACAAAGTGAATGTTGGGATCTCTATATGTCATTAAAAAAAATATTCATGTAGGAACCATGTGAAGTACTGATGAATTGTTAAAAGTGTTGATGAATTGTTAACTGAAACCAAGGTGCTGATTAATTATTAAAAGTGCAAGGGCCCCGTCAAAGCATTACCCTGCGATCTTTCTGGCCAGGTACAGGAAAGGTTTCTCAAAGTTATAGTTACTCTTTGCCGAGATTTCATAGTACTGGAGATTCTTCTTTCTGTGGAAAGTAACCTGCTTTGCTTTCACCTGCCTGTTTTTCACATCAACCTTGTTCCCACACAAAACAATGGGGATGTTCTCACATACCCTGGAAACAACAGCACACGGAAATTAGTCAGAAACCCACCACCACAAAGGTACCAACTGCAGGAGGAAATTATGGAGAAGCATATAAGATAATTATTCTATTTCTGAACTAAGAAAACAAAATGCAAAAGGCATTGTAGATATGCCTGCATAGATCTCTGTGCCATGTTGGAACATTCTTATACGTCAAACGTGCTGTAACATCGAACATTATAATGGCACATTGTCCATGAATACTGCAGCACAAGGAAAGTTAAATTTTGTTAAAGAATAATGACAGATACTAAGTAAACATATCTGAGTCCTTGTTATGAACTAGAAAATACAAGCAAAAAGAAATTTATACAAAATCACATGTATCCATCATTTTTTTTCCTTTTCATTTTTGCTTCACATGATCGCCCACTTTATTGGACATATATGATACTTCCATCAATGCAATTATACATCTGGTTAATCCAACAGAATGTGAGCCAGATAATAACGTGACAGGTAATCATTTGTTTCTTGCATTCTCCATGTGACTGACTAGTGCAATAAGAATCCTTGTTGACTTACAAAATGCATATGCATAAATGGACCATATTCTAAACATCAAAGTGCTTTAAGAAAATAAAGTGTGAGGTCCAGAAGTCCATGCTATACTGCAAAGACAATCTACCAAATACTCATAATCCAAATAAATTTATGTAGTTGTTAAGGTCTCAAGAACACAAAACCAACAGAGAATGAAAATCACAAATATATACTGAGTTCGTATCAACAGCGGAAACAGGGACGACACAGGCTAAAACCCTAACAGAGTCATCATCAGATAATTATGAATAAAGAATAGAAAAAAACATACTAGTAACCATCTCTCAGGCCGCCAAACTTCTCCTGCCCAGCTGTATCCCAACAATAGAATCTGATCTTCCCACAGTTGGTGTGGAAGTCCAACGGATGAACCTCAACGCCAATGGTGGCTGCAGATCAAAATTACACAACCAAACATTATAGATCCACGAGCCCAAACGGGATAAAAAGAAAGTAACAATCAAATGGACCGATCATTCATACGCTCATATTTCTTCTCAAACTCTCCAGTAAGATGCCGCTTAACAAACGTAGTCTTCCCTGCACAAAAAAGAAACCCTAATATGTCAACCAAACTCTAAATCAAACGTACAACATGAACTTAACATTTCGAAGATCAGACTCATCAACATACCAACAGAGATTAGGCCTACAACTTATAATGAAAAGATAGAAATCTATAATGTGCGTACCTGTTCCTCCATCGCCGACGAGGACGAGCTTGAAGCTTGGGTAATCAACGGTCTGTTGATTCGGAAGCGCCTGTAGAAGAACCATCCGAGAAACTTGATAAGGACAACAACAAGAAGAAAACAAGAACTCTAACCTCAATTCAGAGAAAAACAATGAAAGAGAAAGAGAGGATTACCATATCTAGGGTTTCGATCGGAGGAGATTTTTTTCCTGAGAGAGGACTTGAATGTTGCAGAGTACAGTGTGAAGAGCCGCTACAGTCTCGAATATGAAGGGGGAGAATCCTGCGCCTTGTTTGGCTTTTGTTTCAAGCGACAATCTCATCCGTCGGATTGGATCCCGCTTAAAACGAACGCTTGAATTCGACCGTCCACCTGTCTATCCTCATGGGAAAGGACCCAAAAGGTTTTTGAGGCTTGTTTTGTGGGCTCTGTTTGGGCCCGAGGGATGCTTTGGGCCGAGATACTATTTACCTGAATCGGGAGGAGGCCCAAATAAAAAAGTAAGCCTTTCATTCCATCCCCCAGTAATAAGGATTAAGATTATGTTGGTTTGCAGGATGAAAGAAAATAATAGGAACATAATATATAAATTTTATGTATAATGAGTGAAACGATTACTTTGGTAGAGCATCAAGAGAATATATAAGGATTAATTATTTTTTATCTATTCTATTCGTAATTCTTGAAAAAAGTTACACTTTCCCCTAACGAGTTCATTTACATTATATATTTCATGAATTAAACAAAATATAATTTTCCTATTCGTGCAGCGATGATAGCACGCAAAATGATATTATTGATGTCAGTGCTTCACTGTTACCGGGCAACGTTCTTTGTATTGCAAGTAACTATTTAGGATGGATATAGGTTAAGCATATTCAAATCCGACGAAAATTGAGATGCTTATACATTAATACATGATTTTTTCTTTCATGTAATTAAAATTCAATTTAGTAGGAAAGAACTTTAAGGATTTAAAATCAAGAGAATCCTAGCCCATAAAGAAGAATCCAATACATATATTGTATGAAAACTAATATATGCCCCCTCTTATCCTTTTTTTTTCTAATATATGTGACTCGTAAGACAATCATTTTAAGATGCTACAGCAAAAATTTTATTCATTCAATGTGATTCGTTTTTAGTGATATTTTGATCAAATAATAATATAAAACCACATATATTTTATTACCTAATCACTTTCACTATAAATATTATACGAAGAATATACAAGTAATATTACTCAAATTGTCCCAATAAAAATCTATAAATTAAATCTTTACCCGTAAGAATGATGAGCCTGGAAATTTTTGTAACGAAGGACCCCACACTGATTTTAACCACAAATTGGGATGGAATAAGATTTTAACCGCTTGAATGAGACTCAGATGGCCTTTCTTTTATTTTTTTTTCCCATTTTTATTTTTAAACTTGCTCGAGTCCCAGCAACAACTGCAATTAACTAGAAGATTCAATAGATCAAACTCCAACATCCAAAAATCACGTTTTCAAACAAGGGAACAAAACGAGGTGCATAATCTTTCAACAAACAAGTGCCACAAGTCGAGAAACAGCTCAAAGCCTTCCAAGTACTTCGCAACAGACCCACAATTTCAAATCCTACCGCAATCCCAAAGCCTATCTACGGCAGGAATTTAAAATGCCGACGATGCTTAGAGGCCGATCCTCCCACAGTAAATCCAGAACACACCATTTACTCGAATGCTTCGTCATCGTCATCAGGGAGGGGCTGGTTAGCAGCTTGGATGAGCTCATTCTCGTGCCTGCAACAATCACGTGCATCAGTTCTGAATGCCAGATTAGGTATACCGAAACCATTGCATGCATACTTTAAAAAGTTCAACCTTTTCTACAACAACAGTTGGAAGAAAGCTCAAAATATCATTGGCGTCTAAAAGTTTTAACTATTTTGTGTTGCAATTTGGTCTAAGTTCAGTGAAAGACTTCCTATTTTCTTGACAATGCATACAGGAAACATCTTGAAATCTTGGCTTGCAATGCAGATCCGTAATCAGTTTATCTTCACAACTAGACGGATTATATAACAGATCATGTGGAGATCGCAAATAAATAACATGAAATTCTGTAAACTATGGACCAGTTTTTTAGTTTGAGCTTTTTGTGCAGATGGAGAGATGAGAAAGGGGTTTTGGGTTGAAAAGATTCTTACTGTTGCTGAGCAGCCAAGTCAATCTGAACTTCAGGTGGAGCTAGCGCAGGCGATTCTACGAAATGCAGATTAGGATCGCTGCAAACAAACCCAAATTTTTAACCATAAATAGGTGCTCGTCCCTGAAACTTATTGTCATATTGATTAAGAATTAATGGCCTCACCCAGCAAGTTTCCTGGCAAGATAGAGGAAAGGCTTCTCAAAATTGTAATTGCTCTTTGCTGATATTTCATAGTACTGCAGGTTCTTTTTCCTGTGGAAAGTAACCTGCTTTGCCTTCACCTGTCGGTTCTTGACATCAACCTTGTTTCCACACAGAACAATTGGGATATTTTCACACACCCTAAAGTTTCCAACAGACAAATCCATGAGCTCTTAATCCAATATGAAAGAGTTAGCTACTGTAGAACGGTAAAAGCTGAGGACCACACCTGCAAAGATCCCGATGCCATGTAGGTACATTCTTGTAAGTCAATCGAGCAGTAACGTCAAACATGATAATGGCACATTGCCCATGGATGCTGCATGAAGTATGAACAGTTGATTTAGAGAACAAAAACCATTGTTTGAAGCAGCAGAAAGGCAAAAGGTCATCAGACACGTTAATCCTATTTAATTTAGGAAAAAAAGAAAAGACAACTTCACAGAGAACAATCAATCTACTAAGAATAAGTAGCTCAATTCAATTAAGAAGTAATAGAAAAACTACAAATTCAACTGCTTTTATCAAATTTAGGGACTCTTTCACAATATCTTTTCCCTTGAAAATTGCTGTAGAGGTATTCAGGGTTGGAGCAGAAATTAAAGGTAACAAGTTGGCCTATGTGAATCACCATTGCAAAATCCAATTAATTCCAACATGCTAAGAAGAACAAACTACATGAATTTCATATTAAACAATGTATAGTGAGCTTGAAGTGCATGTGACTAATAAGAACCATACGGATCTGGGATCACATAACTTGCAATTATAAGCTCCTTTCTTTCTTAGTGTTCTATTGCTCAACAACTATTAGATTTTAGTATTGGCAATCCATACAAAAAGGTCAAATTGCAAAGAAAAATGGGTTCTTCGTAAGCTTTTAAATTTTCAACATAGAAAGGTGTTTTAACCTTTTCCATCTCTCTAATGAGGGACCAAGGAGGTGACTACATTCCAAAACACAAAACATCTAAATACATGCAAGAAGAAACAAATCAGTCTAATAAGCCCCGGAAGGATTATTTGAACCCGCACCTCCCCTATACAGAACACAATAAACACAGTAATGTATCATAAGCAAAATTTACCTTAGCACGGAACTTGTTAAAAATTTGATATATGCAAGAAAGGTTGCCACAAAACATTAACCAATAAATATCAAGAACGAGAATTCCTTACTAATATCCATCTCTAAGACCACCAAATTTCTCCTGTCCAGCCGTGTCCCAGCAGTAGAATCGAATTTTTCCACAGTTTGTGAAGAAGTCCAGTGGATGAACTTCAACGCCAATCGTTGCTATCGGTGACAAGAAAAGTAAAACAAATTACATTCATGAAAGATTCATTAATGGAATTTAACGAATCCAACAACCTGATGCACTTACGTTCATATTTCTTCTCGAATTCACCTGTAAGATGTCTTTTCACGAATGTTGTCTTCCCTGCATTTTTCCAGACAATTTTACATTATCAAGAAAATATTACTTTTCGCAAACTCTACAGCCAAACTACATAGCACTTTACATATCGTCAAAGGAAGTGTTACATTTGCTAAACCAAACTTTGTGTTCAAAAATAAATGCTAGAGGATAATCAGGCCCAAAACTTTGAGATCCTAAGAGACATCAAAACAAAAAAGACTGTATTACGCCTAAATGCTGAGGCAAAAAGTCATGCATTTACATATCAACGAAGTCCCCCTGACGTTTATTCTCCTAATCATAATCCATATTTATTGAATAAGTATGGATGTGACGGAAGGCTCTCTGACACAGAATCCCAAACCCAGTTTCATGTTAAAACAAATCGTATGGATCCTCAAGAAATAAAACCTCAGGGCCACAAGAGATGAAGCATGAACTCAAAAGAAAAGAAAAGAATATTACAAAAACAAGAAAGGTCTCAGATCAGAAAAATCTTTTTAAGACCCGAAATAGAAATTCCCAAATCCATTCCAATTTCATATGTTTGCTAAAAGTAAGTATCAATACCTGTTCCACCATCGCCAACGATCACGAGCTTGAAACTCGGATAGTCAACAGTCTGCTGAGTCGGCAAAGCCTGCAGAAAAAATATAAAAAAGGCAACCCATCAACGAAAATCCTAACCCGCTGTTTGATTTTCCAACACCACAAATCCCATAAAAATGAATCTTTCCGACAGGAGAAAAAATATAGGGTATAATCCATACAGCCAGAAACAAAACTACTCGTCAAAAGAAACCAAAATTAAGTGCGTAAACACAAGAAAAACGAAGAAGATGGGAAGATCGATGGAATTGGAAGATGAAGCAGTGGGGAACGGGATGAATTCTTACCATGATTCGACCTCTGAGGAGCGATAGGAAGCGCAGATCAGAAGAGTGGCGGAGAGAGGCGAACGAACGAGAGAGAGAGAGAGGAGTGGAGGAGCGGAGACCCTGTGGATGAGGGTTTTATATAGGAAAAGGGTTTTGAGAGACCCTAATGATCAATCACGTAGCGTTAAGCTGACGCTGCTCTATGGACCGTCCGATTGGAATCGATGGTGATCTTGGTTTGGCTGTTATTGCTGCGGCCGTCCCGTTTTTCAAATTTTAACCCACCCAACTAACACACCCGCCCCGGTTGTAACCTTTTTCTTCTTCTTTTCTAGTAATTCTACCGTTGCGTTCCTAGAAATATCATTCACACCGAACAAAAACAATTATGCATTCTTTTATAAAAAATTAAAAAAAATCGTATAATTTATAATTCAGTCAAAATTTAAATCTTTGATTTTCTGATTTCAAAATATCAAAGTAAGAGGTTTTACATTATCAAATATAATAAAAGTAAATAATTGTTTTAATTTTTCATATTTTTCTTATCATATGACCGAATATTTCGAAAAATCCTCGAAATTATAGGACTTTGGATGACCACCCAGAATCATATTCCTCCTAAGTAGTAGTATAAACAAGTCTTCCCAATCTCATATCAAAGACAGTTAAATTATGCTTCTTTTCAAAATATTCTCAAATAAATTGAGGCAATAATTATTTTACGCTTCCCTTATCATTTTTATTATAGTGAAAATTAAGGGGGTAAGTTGAGAAAATAAATTTACCCGTGCTCATTCTATATCAATAATTTTCAAAGTATTACCATATATAATTGTCGAAGTCAGCTGAGGCTAATTAATTGGCATAAAGAATGACTATTATCTATTCCGTTGCACCAAGAAAGAAAACATAAGCGCACTTTTAATTGGCGAGAACAAGTATTTTATAAAAATATAACATAAACTAATAGTAGGGTATACAAAGAACAGTTCTTTTTAAGGCCCATATGTAAAATAGGTAAGTAATAACTATAACGCTATTGATTATTAATAATATTTATTTATTATATTTATATATAATACTTATTACATTTTATTTCAGGGAACCAAACAAGATGATTATTATGGTCTACTAGGCATATTAGGTATGCATCAATAACGTGTAAATATCGCAAATTAAGATGAGTTAAGAGTTTGATTGATAACAGAAATTGAAAACATGAAATCATTGAACATGTTATGTGATTTTTCACAAAAAATTTCACGAGAAGGCTCTTGCAGGAGGCGTAACACATAACATAGAACATGGCCATTGATATGGTTTAAAATTCTAACCATATAATTTTCCGTTTTATTAAGCAGCCCTAAGGTGTGATACTACTGTTCATGACCATGTACAAAACCATTATAGGGCAATTTAGAGGATCGAATAATATGTGATACAATGAAATCTGATAAAATATCTAATCACGAATACAAGAGATCCTACTCCCTTTGTATTAAGAGCAGGATTAGTCTCACTCACCTCGCACGGGTCTGGGTTCCTTTTTACTTGAGGTGACTTTCGTGCATCTTTATTCTACGTAGTCTTCTTGTGCCTTTGTGCATATTTATTTACCAAAAAAAAGAAAAAGAAGAAAAAGCAGGATTAGTTCCTATAATATGTTTAGAGTCGTACGAAAATACCCATTTTTTAATTTAAAGAATAACGTAGTATTAAAATTATTATTTTTTTATTTTCAATTCATTCAATTGATTAGTTGATATTTCTTAAGCGGTAAAAAAAAGTCAGAAAAATACGGGTTTATATAGTTTTAGTGGGTGGGTAGTGTTTTAATTTTAAACAATTTTATCCCATGCAATGGAATCTCGTAAAGGGTAAAACACGGAAGGTGGGCGTATTTGGAGGGAACGTAAGAGCAAATCAAACAGAGGATCCAAATCCGCAAAACCCGAGCGCCATAGATAGCGCCTGAAACAGAGAGATACAGAGGAAGAACAGCCCCTAAACCAATAGAGAGAGAGAGAGGGAGAGAGAGGGAGAGATCATCCCCATTGTCGTCCCCATTCTCCAATCTCTCTCTCTCTCTCTCTCTCTCTCTCTCTCTCTCTCTCTCTCTCTCTGAGGAGTTGGGGCTTGGGAGAGAGAAGAACTAGGGCCAAAATCGCGACACAAACCCACATTGTTGAAGAGAAAAAAGGTGAACCGGAGGGAAGGACAAGGGGGAATGAGGGCGAGAAAGACGGGGGGATTCATGGCGCTGTGTAGGGGTGGTGGACCGGAGGAGGAGGAATTAGAGACGTATACGCGGGAGGAAGCGAGCTATAACAGCGTTTCCAAAGGCCTCCTCCCTTCTCTCGGCGCTCGCAGCAACCGTAAAGTCATTCTTCGTCCCTTCATCATCTCCCCCTTCCATCCCCATTACAGGTTACTGATTTCTCCCCTTCATGAATCTTGTGATTCATGTGTGTGTGTGTGTATATATATATATATATATATAGACCGTGGATTATTTATTTATTTATTTATTTATTTATGTTTGCCTAGTATCATGGTTAATGTATTCTTATTTCCCGAAAGAATGAATCGGAGGATATGAACTTGAAAATATGGTGATGAAATTATGCAGTCCTATATTAACCTTTAATGGTGCTCCCCCCTTTTTATTTCCCTTCTTACTTAAGGAAATAACAAGCAAAGGATATGCTTATATGGCCATTGAATTCAGTGAAAAGTTTCTTCTCTGAGTATTTTTGTGGGATTCTTGCATTATTCAATTTAAATATGTATTTTTTTTATTGGCGTTGCATGGATTGAAACTTGTTTAGTGGAATCTCTCTTAAAATGGAAATTAAGACAACAACTGGCACCTTATTATATTTTATGGCTGACTCTGTGGTGCACTTCCTCAGGCTCTGGGACAAATTTCTGGTATTGCTAGTCTTCTATACGGCGTGGGTGTCTCCCTTTGAATTTGGATTCCTCGATAAACCCAAGGGGCCTCTCTCCATCACCGACAACGTCGTCAATGGGTTCTTTGCAATTGATATTATTCTGACTTTCTTCGTTGCATACCTCGATAAAGCTTCATACCTTCTCATTGACGACCCAAAGAAGATTGCTTTGAAGTATACAACATCTTGGTTCGCCTTCGATGTCATCTCCACAGTCCCTTCGGAACTTGCCCGGCATGTTTTGCCCCCGCCTCTTCAAGAATATGGGTATTTCAATCTGCTTCGCCTCTGGCGCCTACGGAGAGTCAGCAATATGTTTGCCAGGTCTAGTGGGACTTCACCTTTTAAGATTCTTTTCCTTTCTCATACTAATATTGGTCACGGTGAAGTTAGTTTACATTTGAGAATCCTGTCCTTAAATTCATACTCAGCTTGCCCTCTCAATGAATTGCATCTTATGATCAGACTTTAAATTGTTGTCATTGGCTACCATTTTCGACTTTTTTTTTTTTTTTGATGATGTATTTCAGACTGGAGAAAGACAAGGAACATAAGCTATTTTGCTGTTCGATGCGTGAAGCTTATTTGTGTGAGCATCTCTAGTAAATATTGGTCACTTTCATGAAGGAGACTGGACTCCTGCACAATGGTTTGTCTTATCGTGCTTGCAATGTCCTCTGTAGGTAACTCTCTTTGCAGTTCACTGTGCTGGATGCTTTTACTATCTCCTAGCATCAAAGTACCGCGACCCTAAAAAGACATGGGTTGCACTTGCAGCAGGAAACGTTGATGAAATGAGTTTGATGGATTTGTACGTGTTATCGATGTACTGGTCCATAACAACTCTTACCACAACTGGCTACGGCGATTTGCATCCTGTGAATACAAGGGAGATGATCTTCGACATCTTCTACATGTTGTTTAATCTTGGATTGACGGCTTATTTGATCGGAAATATGACCAACTTGGTTGTCCATAGGACCGGCCGAACTAGGAAATTCGTGAGCAAATTATAATCTCTACTTCTGAGCCCTCATATCGGGATGATGCTCTATGTCACGTCCTCGGTGCGATAAAAGCTCTCCAAGTTTTTTAATCTACTTTTTTTGGTTGTTTTTCTGTTTCTAGAGAGACACCGTAAAAGCTGCGACAAGTTTCGCACAAAGGAACCAACTTCCTATTCGCCTGCAAGACCAGATGCTCGCTCACTTGTGTTTGAGGTATAGAACCGATTCTGAAGGGCTGCAGCAGCAAGAGATTCTAGATGCCCTTCCTAGAGCAATTCAGTCAAGCGTTGGGCACTATCTCTTCTATTCTCTTGTCGATCAAGTGTACTTATTTCGTGGGGTGTCAACCGACTTACTTTTCCAACTGGTATTTCTACTAAGTCCTCTCCGCCTTGTTTGCAGATCTCCTCTCATCCTTGTAACTGAGACGGGAAGAAACCTCCTTTTATGAGTGTGCTTAGAGCCATGCATGAATTATCTCCCACATTCATTCCTCAGCCTGCACAGCACATTTTCCTCTTATTTTTATGAAGAAGACACATTTTGTGTTTACAGTTACACATATGACAAGAGCAAGATATATAGCGGCACGTGAATCCAAACACCCACAAGTTAAATTCACCAGTGAAAGCAGTATAATCTTCAAAATTATGTCCTTTAGTTTCTCGCTATAATATTTTTCATTTTAAGGTCTCGGAGATGAAGGCTGAATATTTTCCTCCCAAAGAAGACGTGATTTTACAGAATGAAGCTCCCACAGACTTGTACATACTGGTTAGTGGTGCTGTGGTAAGAGCCGAATCTCTATTTCTCCCTTGACCTCTCCTGATTTTCTTCATGTTCATGGTCATTTTGATAAATGGATCTAGAATGTAAGGTGTGTCCTAAAGTGACTCATTAGATTGCTCTTTTAAGGGCCAAGGGGAATTGCGACTTACTGACTTGAAATCTGTTTGACAGGATCTTGTTCTGTACCAGAATGGAGCAGAGCAGGCAAGTTCAACTGGGCATACTTTCTCCCAGACTTTTCTTAACATGCTTTCTCTCAATTGTCTTAGATCATAGTGGATGATTGCAGCTTGTTGGAGAGGCAAAGACTGGAGATCTGTGCGGCGAAATCAGCGTGCTTTGTTACAGACCGCAAATGTTCACAGTTAGGACCAAAAGATTGAGTCAGCTGTTGCGGATGAACCGCACTGCATTCTTAAACCTTATTCAGGCGCACATTGGTGACGGGTCAATTATCATGAACAATTTACTTCAGGTCTGAGAGAGTGAAAATTTAACTTAACCATTCATTCGTTTATCTAGTTGAGACTTCTTTCCAGTTCCATGGAGATATTACCAAGCAGGACCTGCAGAGTGGTTTTGCACCAAAATGTATTACACTTTAGGCTGATAAGAAAATACAAACTGTGATTACACACTGTATATGGAGGATAGAATGTAATTCTGCTCGTGCGCTATATTTTGTGGGTGATGCAGCACTTGAAAGAGCAGGAGGACCCTTTGATGAGACGAGTTCTGAAAGAAACGGAGAATATGCTACCATGGGGCAGAATGGATTTGGCTCCGAGTTTATGCTTTGCAGCAGCAAGAGGGGATGATGCATCACTGCATCAGTTGCTGCGACGAGGTTTGAATCCAAATGAAACAGAGAATGATGGAAAAACAGCCCTGGTATGTAATTTTATCTAGAGCAAACATGCACATCATTTTACCAAGAGTAATATCTGATTCTGGGGGGTTTGGGGCTCATTACTTATTCTGTCTACAGCACGTTGCAGCATCGAACGGTAGCGAAGCTTGTGTACTTCTGCTTTTAGAATATGGAGCAGATGCGAACCGTAAAGGTAACTTCTAGCCGGAGCAAATTCATAACCAACACAATCTCCTGAAATCGTGCTGTTTGACCATTCTTGCTTCCTGCTGCCTGATGTTGTTTCGGTGCAATTAATAATGTTGTGACTGATGAGAAAACAATTGATTTTACATACAGCCTTCATTCAATAATTCGTACTAGTGTAAGAACATGATTTAACTTAGAACTCAGTTTGACCATTTCTCTTTCTGTATGAGATCTTCCATTTGAGCATCACTTTCCATGTGAAGCACTGGCCGCATACTAAGTGTGTTGAGTTTTCTAACTACATACGTACAGATTTGGACGGGAATGTTCCCATATGGGGTGCAATTCTAGGAAGGCATGATTCGGTAATCAAAGCACTCATGGACAAGGGCGCAATGATATCTTCAGGCGACGTGGGCCAGTTTGCATCCACTGCTGTTGAACAAAACAACCCAGATTTGCTCAAGGACATCGTACAATGTGGCGGTGACATTACAATTCTCAGCAATTCTGGAACTACAGCACTTCACACAGCGGTTTCTGAAGGAAACGCTGAAATGGTCAAGTTCTTGTTAGATCAAGGTGCCAACATTGAGAAGCCAGACATAAAAGGATGGACCCCAAGGGCTCTGGCAGATCATCAGGGCCTTGAAGAAATAAAGGCCTTGTTCGAAACTGATCGAGAGATTGAAAAAGAATGCGCATTCATGGTCCCTGATGAGTTGAAAGGATCGTTTGAGCGTGGCAAGTTCAGGAGCGAAGCTACAACACCATCGTTTTCTCATGAAGCCATGTCGCCTGCCCCGGAAGTGCAATGGGGGAAGAGAAATCAGAGGGGAAGGGGCAACAATTTTCACAATTCGCTGCTTGGGATCATGTCAGCAGCCAATGCGAGTAAGAATGCTTTCAGTCCCCCATTATTGCTAACAAATTCTTCTGCTACAGAAGCATTAACAAATCGGGATTATTTGGGCAGTTCATCTTTCTATGCAAACCTAAAAATAGCAAAACAATGATTGCTAGTGGAAAAAGTACATTTTCATTTTAGCCACTATTCGCAGGTCTCTGAAAATTTGATGAATGCATCATCACTAATATCCCCACAAAAACTTTTTAATACACTTCTATGCAATTTTAACCACGCGGAATAAAAAAAGCAATCAAAAGCACATGTGCATGCTGGTTTTCAAGAGATTTAGTATTAAGCTACCGAACATTTTCGTACCAAAAAATTAGCAAATCAATGCCCTAGAAGACTGTACTGAGTTGTTATGCTTGATTCTCTATTCTCAAATTTTATGGAAATTGACATTCTTCCTTTTCTTTCCTTAGTTCTTTCTATTCATATGGAATTGTGTAAAGGTGCCTTAATTTTTATTTTTATTTTTGTCCCACATTGAAGACCATCTGTTCTCAAATGCTTGTACGCTCATTAGTGATGCAATGATTCAGGTCAATTCCACATATAAAGTTCAAGATTCATGAAACAGCATAGCTTGATGCATTTCTCCTGATGAAGTTTCAATGTGCAGGTGAAGTGGGCACTTATTCATCGCGACCGAGCAGCGTGGGAAACTACGCCGCTAGAGTGATACTTAGTTGCCCAGAAAGAGGTGGGATTTCTGGGAAGCTTGTGCTTCTACCAGAATCCATTCAAGAGCTACTCGAGATTGGCGCCAAAAAATTTGGGTTCCTTCCCACCAAAGTTTTGAGCAGTGATGGAGCTGAGATTGATGATATAGAGCTTATAAGAGATGGTGATAATCTTGTTCTTGCCAGTGATGGTTCAGAGACTGAGCCCAACACCTGAATCCTGCAGTTAACCTCTCCCTCCCATATCCATACTGACAGTTCTTCTAAAATGATACCACCTTATGCGTTGTGCATCAAAAGAGTGTAAATATAATCAAATATTATGGCGGCCCATTCTTTTCTCTCTCCCTCTGAAGTTGAGTGAGAAACCTTATTTTTTAATAAAAATTTTGGGATCACTTTGATAGTCATGATTCTTTTTTTTTTCTTCTCTTTTTTTTTTTTTTTGAAGTGTTGGAATTTTTAGTTTTTCGTGGGATTACAGGGATAAAATACAGAGGGTAGGGAAAGTAATATTTTAAATATGAATATTGAAGAGAGGATATTAAACCCATCGATTGCGCTCGTGTTCGATTTTTTGACATTTGTTGGTGCATCCTCGTCTCGTAAGCAACTCTTTTTCTCAAGGCACGAGCAGCAAAACTGGAGAATCCAGATCAACGACTCGATGTAACGAACTGTTTTGGTTTCATGTTTGGGAATGAGGGATTCATGTATTGCTGTACCCACCCTCCAACAGGACAGCATAATTAAAAATAAGGCTGCTGGTCCCAGTTTCTAAAGGCATCTGATGCCAAATTGATCAAATGGAGCCTAAAACAACATTAACAGATCAGAAGAACGAAGGAACATCTTGTTATTCCCATAAAAATGAACTGTTTTCGATCACAATGAACATTGTCCAAGAAGAGCCTGGCTTACTTGAAGCACACAACCCAAATTGGAACTGAGCATGGTCAAGAATTTTGTAGGTCATTTGTGGCACGCGGGAAGGACCCAGTTTCAAAGGGAGTGAAGTACGGTTGCTACCGCAGGCTTTACGCAATCGATCGGATTATATGGATATCCCTTCAACACAACATAGGTCATCAAAAGGATCTCGGAGACCCACCAAAGCACGAAAGCTAGTATCTTTCAGAAAATGGTTGACAGGTTTGGTCAAATACAGAGTTAGATAAATAGAGAAATCTCTAATCATAGCTAATCGCCATGATCTACATTAAGCATCATTTCAACACACAAGGAACATAAATCAACTGTCCCATAGAATCAAATAAACATGAATAAGCAGCAGAGTGACAACCTGCTTACAACAAAGTTAAAACCAGCCTAATACTCCTGGATTTGAAGACATGCTACAGTTAACACAAAATACAATTCACGTAAAGTGAAAGAAAAAATGGCACAGAAAAGAAGATAAAACCTACCATTTTCCCCCATCCCGAAATTGGTGCGGATCCCGAACAAACACCCACAAACCCTGGGAAAACAATATCCGCAGCAGAAACAGAAATACAATGGCTTTACCATTCTGGAAGGAATGAAAAACATGAATCTGGGATTTAGATAGCTGAGACTTTTGGAACATCGACTGGGTATTGGTCGATCTCACCCACCCAAGGATTCCTCTCCTTTGCTGGGTTAATAGTCCTTAGAGCCTTCCAAACTGCGCTGTTGCACTTAAACCCCGAACCAAAGGCTATCTGCCATGTTCTGTCTCCCTTCTTCATCCTTCCCTTGGCTTCTGAATAAGCTAATTCGTACCAAAGAGAACTGCTTGATGTGTTTCCGAATCGGTGCAGTGTCATTCTTGAAGGTTCCATGTGCCAATCTGAAAGCTGCAAGTTTTTCTCTAATTCATCCAGCACAGCTCTTCCCCCAGCATGAATGCAGAAATGCTCAAAAGCAAGCTTGAAATCTGGGATGTAAGGCTTCACCTTCATCTTAAAAAGCTTCTTCCCAACCAATGTGGCAAAGAAGAGCAACTGTTCGGACATGGGCAATACAATAGGGCCCAATGTAGTAATGTTAGTCTTCAATGCATCGCCTGCAACTGCCATCAGGTCCTTTGACAAGGAAACTCCAATCTCCCCCTTGGAATCCTCTTGCTGGGTAACACAAGCAAAGCACTTATCATCAGCACCTTTGTGGGTCCTGACAGTGTGGACCAGTCTGTACTTGGACCGCCAATGGTCAGATCTCTTGTTCGAGAGCAAAATAGCTGCACCTCCCAATCGGAACAAGCAATTTGGGAGGAGCATCGATCGTTCATTCCCGAAATACCAATTCAAGGTAATGTTTTCCATGCTAATGACCAAAGCATATGAATTAGGATGAAGTTGGAGGAGATCTTTCGCAAGGTCAATCGAGATTAACCCTGCGCTACAACCCATTCCACCTAAATTGTAGCTAAGTATGTTGCCTCGCAGCCTGTAATGGTTAACCACCATTGCAGACAAAGAGGGAGTGGGGTTAAACAAGCTACAGTTCACGATTAAGATGCCGATATCCTTTGGTTTTATAGAGGTTTTCTCAAAAAGTTGATCAAGAGCACCAAACATGACGACCTCTGCTTCTTTTCTGGCTTCGGCCATGCATGGATTTGGAGGAACATTCAGAACAGCTGGCGGGAGATAAGTTGATTCACCAAGACCCGACCTCTCAAGAATTTTCCTTTGGAACTCGATATTTTCCTCGGTGAATATACCCCTCAGACGGGATCGCTCTATGAAGATCTTACGCGAGCATTTTCGCTCGTCCCCGGGCTTATAGCATGCGAAATCGACGAGGTAAACGGGGCGGGGACGAGAGAGGAAATAAAGGGTCGACAGGAAGACGAGTAGTGTGGAGCAAACGACCACAGAGATGAGATTGTACCGAAGATGGTCCCAGAGGTCATGGAGGTCTTTGAGCGAGAACGTTGAAACCTGTGCAGCAACGATGACTACAAGAGGTGAAAGGAACAAGTACATTCCATGGGTAACGAGGTAATGATAGCCTAATTTTACATATTTCAACTTCACAGACTTTTTGAAATCCGGAAGCTTTCGGGAAGACGAAGGTGGGATCAGAGGTGAGTCAGCTCTTGATTCGGCCATTTTTGTGTCTCTTCCGATCTCAACAGACCAAAATCACAACCGAAGCGTAAATTAACGATGAAAGTGAAACCCTGGGCTCACTTTCTTCCAACAATGATGAAGCATACATACATTTCCTCAGATTTTACAAACAAAGTGAGAAAGTGGGATCTTTCTCCCCATTCGTTCTGGTGATTACAGAAATCAAACAGAAGTGAGTAAGGAACGAAAGGATTAGAGAGATAGATCGCAAGAAAATGGGCTTTCCAGGAAAAAATAATAATAATAAAATGGAATAGGGGGGAGAAAAACCTGAAGAAAACGAGAGACCCAGAATCTGAAATCACCAAAAGGATTGAACTCTCTCAATGAAAGCTGATGATCGGTGCATTGTTGATGAGATCACAACTTTGTTTCCACAAAAAGGGAACCAAGGAAAGGATCAAACCCATGCACACCCAACAAAATTAACAAGCACGGGGAAGAAGCCAAACTGGATTTTGCAGACAGGAAATGTGAGAATTCAAAAAGTTGGTTTTATTGGCCACCGCTAAACAACCACAAGTGTCTGTTCAGTAAAGCAAGCAAAGAATAAATAAATAAATAAATAGCCACGAGTCCGCCATTCTCCATTCATTTATTCTCAACCTCACGTTCTCCAATTGCATAAAAACTCGTGAGAGAGGAGACAGGGATGTTAATTTTAATAATTTCCTACGTAATAAATATAATTAATCGCCTTATCCTGTTTTTATGTTCGTTCTTGCCAAAATTATGATATTTAATTATGCTCTACTTTTGCTTAAATGGTGCTCCGTATTTTACTAGTTCGGGTCCATATAATATAATAATCAATTAAAATTATCAGTTAAGGATCCGAAACTCTTACCGTTAGGACTGAATTTTTTATATGAAGACGCTGTCTCTCCCCGTGGTCCAGGCCAAAGCCAATAAAAATGTTTATTCAGGGTTATATAATATTTTGATTATTCCATTTAATGGGTAAATGCATAAATTGGGTCAGGAACTCGTTTTTATCTACAAAAAAAAGGTGATAAAATAAAATATAAAAAATAATTAAATTAACAAAAAAAAAAGGGGGGGTGGCTAATTACCACGTGGTCCAGATTGCAAAGATATTTGCGTTTTTGTACAATGGGAAGACATGACAGTGAGCTTTCACTGTCCATCACATGCAGACAACTTCCCGTCTGACTTTGAGTTAGCTGTCAATAAGTTGTGTTCTTCTGTCTAGGGATTCATTTATTACCGATCTGTAAAATAAACTTCTTTCACTGACTGGAAAAAAAAAAGAATAATTTTACTGGTACGTGCTAAGTACATCCTTTATTTTGGTAAAATAATAAAAATAAAATTATTTAAAATTTATCGCATCAATATTTTTATCATAAAAAGTATAAATACTATTACTCCCAAAAATAAGAGCTCCACTAGAGAGGTTAGATATGTTTTCCGTTTAGCTTAGTTCAAGGTTTTCGGCACCATCAAAAATACCTGCCCACTCCAATTATGTCTTTATGAATACTTAATCTTCATACTATTCCACCCACGTTCCCTTGAATAGATATTCTTTACCGATTTTATTTATTATCCATGAAAATAATTATTCTTTATATATATTATATTTTTTTTATGAAATAATATTCCGTTCTCGCCCTATTCTATTGTTCATAAGCCAAACATGTTTCTTATCCTTCCTGTCTTGCAAGTAGAAGTATATTTATGCTTTATCTCACCATTTAACTTCCCTGTAACTCTACATTTTCTGTACATCTAGGTTCCCAGCAATGTTTCTCCTTCCAAGTTAAACATCTGAGAAAAAGAAAAGGAGAATATTCCACTTGTGAAAGAAATTCAACCTCTTATTTGCTTCACAGTATAAATTACAGGTATAAACAATGAGACAGTATTGAAGCAGAAAATGAGAACTTGTTGATTTTTCAACCTCATAAAACTTACAGAAGTTACAAGCCCTAAGCTTTGCCGTCTTGACATCGAGTTTCTGATTTATCATGCATCGAGTCCTCGACAAAAGCTAATTCAGAAGCCAGGGCAACATGGTCACTGCCCCATTTCTGTAACCAAAGAAAGACCCAACAAATCATTATTCCTAAATATTTAAACAAGGTTAAGTTTTCAAATTTCCTATTCTGAAAATCCTTAACAATGACATAACTTTCATGTTAAACTTTCACTAATAACTAAAGCATCCTTTTTAACATGCTAATTTTTACGAGTGATAAAGCATCCCTTTGACAAACCTTGAGGCCCCTTTCTTCCCTCAGGGAGGAGAGCAACAAAAAATAATTAATTTAACTATTCTATATCGCTCCCTAAATTAGCATGGAAATTCTGAAATCCTCCCAAGATTTCAACCTTTGTTATTTTAAGCATTTCCCAAATCTAAGGTTTTCCAGGTAACTAAAACATTTGCAAATATTGCACATGTTCCTCGGTTTCCACAGGAAGCAATCTAACTTGCTCAAAGTTCAAGTGCAGATTGAGCTTAAGCTTCCCCTCTTCCTCACGTTTTTTGTTGGCTATTGTTTTCACCCCATAGTTGTGAGCATATTGGGTTCTGCTTTTAGTAGCAATTCGCCAGCAGTTCAGAAATTGAATCCGAGTGTTTTAACATGCATTCCAACCAAAATAAAAAATCTAACGTACCTTTGTTGGGTATCCAAGGGTCCACTGCATGGCATCTTTTCGCATAGGAGCGAGAACCCTCAGAGTCTGGAGACCTTCAGAACGCCTGGAAATCCAATCCAATTGAATTTATTCTCACATTTATAATGGGAAAAAATACACTCATTGCGGTATTCACAACAAATCAGCAGTATATATAATGCCACTGAAAATAAAACAATTCAAAATTCTACCAAGGAGCACCAAATGAGCCACAACAGGAAAAGCAACTTACCAAATGTAATCGACGGTGCCTAAGAAGCACCTGTTATAACTAGTTACTAGAGGTTCTCCATTTGAGTCTCTTGTCCCTGAACGGTCCTGTGCAGACGAAGAAACAAGAAAGCGAAATTTGGAAATTTCCCCATTAATATATATATGGCCAAGCCAACCAAACAAGAAAAGACCCGACTTCCATGCACATCAAAAGCTTGTTTATTGAAGTTTTGCAGGGAAGAGTATCTTTTCTTTCCCCTCTCTGGATAATAGCTTGGCGTTTATCACACGGGTTAACATTTGGGAAATTCATGGAGATTAAGAGGCTTTTTTGACGTAATGTTTTGTTTTAGTTGTTTTGAGGATTTCTCATCCTCATCCTCTCTTTCTTTCAGTAGTATCTTCTTTGTTTTATATAGATATAAGACACCAATGCTATATTTCTTGATGGAAAAACAGTTTATATCAAGTGGCAAAAAAGCTTGCAGCGGTATGACCAACCTCTGTTTCTGCATATGTGCTTTGCAGCTTTAGTGCGTGTTCCATAACAGTGCAGTCTGCATTACCGGTTGCAGTTGCTATGTCCACCTCAGTCCATCTGGATGGATCATATGTTGTTCTCTCTGCGTCAGCAGGCACAGAATCCATGCTGTGAGAAAAATTATACACAACTTCATTGCTTGGTATATCCGACTTCAGATTGTGGGGAACAGCATTAAATGTCTGATCAAAGCCCAATGAAGAACAATCTTCAGTACCATGCAACTTAGATAAAAATGTGTCACAGTCTTCGCCTGCATTTCCGCCTCCCTTTCTGTCTTCGTCTAGATAATGCAAATTCTCTGTTTTTTCATTTGATGCAACATCAATGTTGGTAGATCCAAATGAGATTTGGCATGACGTTGACTCATTACCCTTGTTATCATTCACTGAATGAGAGGGTTCGATCGCACTAGGAAACAAACTCTGATGGAACAGCTCAGATGAAGAGGCATCTGAGATGGAAGTATCCATGGGCCCTAAATCAGCTCTGGCCTTGGTTAAAAAATCATCACCCATGTACGAGTTCACAGATGATCCATCAACAGAAAAGGAGACATCAGCTTTTTCTTCATCTCCAGTCTCAACCACGTCATTGCAAATAATTTTACATCGAGGAGCCATCTGAGGTTCTGTTTCATCATTATTTCTATTGCCCATTATATCAACAAGAAATCCACCATAATCATGAGATTTACTTTGATTTTCCTTCTTATCAACTGGAATGCAAGCATCTGGATCAGTTTGATCAGCGCTAGCACCAGCTGTGTGTGAAAGCGAATCTTTCTTCACTTCACTTGATCTGTCAGCAGACCGAATCCTGCATATTATAAAAGCTCTTAATCTTCATGGAAATTGATTGAAATCCAGCAAGCTCATTGGCTAAACCTTTTGATATATACATGTCATACTTTGGATTAGGGGCACGTGTCCTGAATGTGTTAATTTCAGCTGAAGCTTGTCCTGACTACCTTATCTCTATCCAGTTCCATTAAGTTTAACTGCAGAAGGATAAATAATGGAGTCAACATTGCGATTGGTTAACTGTTACTTATGCAGTTGAATCTAAAGCAAAAACAAGCTTACCTTTTGTTCTGATATAAAGTTGTACAAAGGGCTCTGGCACAAAGGTATCAATGTTAGTCCCAAAATACAGAAATAGAAAATTTCAGTAAAAGATAATGCAACAAATTAGAAACACAGTACGTGTAGATTAGCAAGTGGAGATTAAGGTACTACAGAATTAGCCTACCTCCGGTGTACTGTTAAAATCACCACAAAGAACCACGGGAGCGCCATTCCAAGCCTTTGAAACTGAATGAGCCCTGTTCAGAAACTCCCTAACCTGTTTATCAGGCATGAGTACAACATTTGTTAGGGATGCTTTTTTACCATAGTTAAAGCCCTCAAAATTTAGGTATGAATTGACCAAGCACCTGGGTCTAGAATCAAGGATCAGAAAAACTAAATACAAATACTAACCTGAAAGCAAGCAGGACCTAACTAACTGGATCTAACTTTAGTCATTCAGAATCTCCTCTAAAAACATATAGAGAAAATGGCATGGCAGTGGAACAGTTTTCAGAACTATTTTCATATTTTAAGAATGCAATAGAGGCAAGAAGCAATAACTCCATAGTAGCAAATTGCTTCCAAAGTGAATAGAGAACCACTGTCACATCCCAAACCGTGGCTCAACCATAGGGCAATGCCTCACTCAAAAGAGTTCAGCCAAGACTTAAATATTTGGACTTTAGTATGAGTTGTATTTTTTTATTTTGGCAAATTAGCACAAGTAGTATTAATAACATAACACATATATGGTGACTAAACAAAATTGCTGCTCTACATGCTAAATGGTACATCCAGGTAAGATACAATCTTCATATACACACTAATTATTACAAGTATATCAAATTTAGCAATCAGATTAAATCGGCAACTCCATTAGCGAAAAAAATACTAAAACCAACCAAAAAAAGGTCCTGAAGTACAGACTTCCATACCTGGCCAAGCTTAATCTCGCCTCTTTTGGGATTGTAAAGCACATGAATGTTACATATGACAACTTTATTGGAACTTGTTGAGCTGCAATTACACAATAATTTAATCATCCAAGGATTAGATACATGCTGAAGAGATGAATAATCTCTAACTTTATAACTGATCATTAAATGGCTTATAACTCTTGTTGGGCCAACATACACCACTAACTACAGACTTCATGGTTGTACCTTTCATTGCAGGCTTGCCAAGTGCTTACACATGGAGATTTAGCAGTTTACTGAACTCTTATAATATATAACTTTGCAAAACCATTGATGGATTTCGCACATCACATGCATCTTGATATACGATTGCTTACAGAATCCCAACTTTACCAAATTCATTAAAAAAATTTCAGAAGATGAAAGTATGCATGCATAAACACAATGATATCCATTCCCATCTTTGTAGTCCAGCATCACATACTGTCTCTCTGGCTTTAACTTTCGCTAGACAGTCTTTGCCAGTAGTGCCATCCTCCCCACTGGCTGTATGGGCACATTGCCCCTCGCTGCTGCGTTCTGTTAGGCTATGGATTATAACCCTCTTAGTGGCAATTTGATTGCACAAATTACATTCATTTAAGCTTAACACCATAAATGCAGAGGGTCCTATGCTTGTTCTCATGTAAAAGCGTTCTCAAATGTTATTTGGACTATTGTAGTCAAGACTTAATTTAATTATATGGTTCAGATAACAAACGAAATTTTAGTGGAATTATGGGAAAAATTAAAAGAAAAGGCTGATACTTGTTCCAAATATGTTAAAATAAATTGATCATGGGCTTCTGGGCCACCATCTCATTGCTTAGCTACCATAGTGGTCGTCAAGGTTCAACTCCTTTGGGGAGTGTAGATGTTTACACATTGAAAGAACATATAATGATGACCTCCTCACAACAATATATCAGAATTCAAGGGCAAGTTTGAGGGAAATCATGAAATACCTTGTGGGTAAAGCTGACGTCTTTTCAGAACTATTTTGACACATCAACTGATCAACAAAAAGAATGCATTTATTGACATAAACAGTTACAGCCAAAGAAAAATATATTCTACGAAGCCATTCAAACATTATCATTTTCAGTGCTGGTACCAATAAAACAATAATGCTGGCAAATCTCAATAAACTTCCAATAGTCTGAATTGAATGTACCTCCAGCACACATATCTGAGCAACATTATCTCGCAGTCCAAGCTTATTAAATTCAATGCCCTCCTCATGTAGTAACTTAAACCTGCTTAAAACTATTGAAATAAATATTATAGATGACATTACATGATCAAATTTGCTAATCAAGGAGGAAATGAAATAGTTTGATTTTCAAAACCAAATAGCATCAACTAGAACATGGATGTAGAGAGAAGAAAAGAGTTGTCAATCATGCAAAATGATAGAAGAAAAGACAGCATCACAAGCCAAAGTCCTGCTCAAAAAAATATTACTAGCAAAAGCTTATTGGTACTGGTGGTAGAAGCAGTACTAATAAGACAATGCTAATACAGGAACAAAATGACTACTTAATTTTTGCAACAAATATGAAGACAAAAATGCTACTTGAGGATGCAAAACAAAATTCCCCCCACCCTTAAAAAGAAAAGAAAAAAATCCCTATGGAAGAGAGAGAGAGAAAGAGAGGATTTCCTATAGAAGTGGTGTCATATTATCTCTCACTTTTTCTCGGTTAGTGACTCACGTGTGACGTCAACTAGCACTAAGCATTAATCATAAAACAACATGGTTGCTGAGCAAGCTGCAATATCTGGAGTGAAGTGTATAATTATCCAGAAATGCCAAAAATGAGACAACCTTAAGACCATGTGACTAAAGTTGGAAAAGAATTAATGGCAAGAAAATGAAATTAAACAAAAATGAGTTCTTACAGAAAACCTAAGAGAGTTCTTTTAGCTATTAAAAAAATGACATAAAGTTAAAACTTAAAAATTATAATCACACATGACAGCATGAGAATAATAATATGGAATATCGACAGAAAAACTAATACTATTTGAGAGCAAATGGAAAAGCATTGAAAGTGGTGAACTGATATGCCCAATAGCACCATGGAAGCTAACTTCTGAATAGAAGAGATGGGTATGGGTTAAACACAATGGCGGATGGCTGGACAGACATAATAATAACGGAGGAAACCAATGACCCGTCCTAAGTTGTTGGTGCTGTGCCCGTACTGTTGAATTATCTCCACAGCACAGATATCAAACCTAAGGTGAACCAAAACTAATTTTCCCACGCACCTAAAAATGACTAATTAGGGATATCAGAAATATAAAGAAAAGAATAGTGATAAAAGAATTCCCAATGCAGTGCAATTTAGGGAATTTGTGTCAGCTAAATAACAATAACTAGACATGTGGAAGCTTCATAATTGATTGCACAAGAAGAAAACAATTTTTTAAAATAAAAGCACAAGATTAAAATAGTTATCACTTCATAAGAAACATGTGCATCAAGTTCATTCGCATTGCTCAGTATAAAACCTCAAAAGAATTTACCTCGAACCTCGCCAAAAGATTGCACAACCATCAATTGCATTACCGGTTCGCATCTGCATATTTACCCAAAAAAATAATAATAAGAATTCTGTTGCTTGAAGCACATTAAATGATTTAAGATATGCAACGATATGATACCTCATCGAATTTTCATTCTCATCAAATGGTGATATTGAAATTTAAATGTTAAAAAAAATTAGAAGAAACATTAAGGACTTTATACAAAAGTAAAAAACAAGAAGTGAACCGAAAAATAAATCAACCAACATAAGATATGAACCTAACCAATTCACCAGCATAACTTTGTGATATTGAAATTTAAATGTTAAAAAAAATTAGAAGAAACATTAAGGACTTTATACAAAAGTAAAAAACAAGAAGTGGACCAAAAAATAAATCAACCAACATAAGATATGAACCTAACCAAATCACCAGCATAACTTTGTATATTCAGCCTTAGAAAATAAAGCATGATATGTTTAGTCTTCAAATGTCTAGTTAGGTCAAACAGGTGGTAAACCCATCCAAAAGCAATTTTTATCAAATGGTGAGCAGTACTATAGGCAGCCATTTAATTTCTGTGGCAAAGAAATGTTCGTAGTGTATTAATTAACAATAGGCATTGCAAATAACAGGCAAAACTAAGAATATGCAAATATCTTAATTATCAAATAGTTGGAATAAATTCTGTTTATGTGTTCTTTTCTTTAACAATGTACAGTGGTATGGACAGCACATGTAGTAGTTAGTTACTGTCAGTTAGTCCTGTATGCACGTTAACCAACACAAAATGTGACTCCTCCAAATGACATTTCAGTCTCAATTTAGTATCACTTTACTTGCTTCTTTGCGAGGGCCTCCAGTTGAAGATTGAAGAGGTCTCAACCAATTTAGGCCAAAAAAGATAAAAATAAAACCTCTTCATTTAAACGGTAACATGACCGCAGAAAATAAAGTCGCCTCCAAAACACACCTTCCAAATGCCATGGTATCCCTGGCGCTTTAACTCTTCCTCCAAATCTTGAAATCTATCAACCTCCTAAAAATGCAGTGAAATAATTGAGCAATTTAATACCATGAGAAATAAAGGAAAACAATAGTATACACATGATTAGTCATTCATAATGTGTTATATTTTACATAATCACTATGCAGAGGATCAACCTAAGTACTGTCGGAGTGAAGAAAATATTCATAACTTGAATTTTTCGCAACTTTTTTTGCAGAAAAGTTTCAAAGATGTAAAATAGATGAACAGAACAATAGCAGGTAACATAGGAATTTTGCTAGATATGTTCGGTTATTCTCAGAGCATTATAATGCTTTCTTATTAACCATAGTCCATAGGGGAAATTCACTGAAGCAAGATTCCTGTTCCCTGAACAAGGAATTAAGAAGTTAATATCGCTAAAAAATACTGCCAAGAAGATCAGTTTTAGAAGCCGCATACACTCGGAGACAGATATTTAAACATTTTTTCTAGAATTTGATGTGAATCCAAATAGGAAGAAGGATCCATTTGGTTGAACAAGAGAATATAGAAAATAATCTCCATGGATGATTGGATTTTTTTCTTTTTTTTTTGGCTTAACGGACAGATTTTTCCTTGTTTGGTTTACATCATAATCAATGCCAGTGTTGGTGATGTTGGCAGTGAAGTTATAACATGAGGATGGTGTATTGTGGTGGTCCAGGGGTAGCACTGTGATATGGTCCTAGGGATCACCAGTGGCTGTGCAGAATGTGGAGATGACAGGGGAGGTGGTAATTGGGGCAGCAATAGAGGTCTGGTGGCCACGTTGGGCAGACTTGTGGCGGTGGTGGTCAACAGGTGGATAAGAAGTGGCCGTTGCAATACAAGTGGTGAATCTAAAATTTAGAATTGAAAACAATTCCATTGGTTTTTTTTTAATAAGAAAAGCTTAAACATAATGATAAGATATGACTTCCACTATTCTGAAGAAGATATAGGTTTCCTTCACCCATAAGTAAAAATTCCCTTTAAAACATATATATGCTTATATCAGCAAAAAAAAATGGAAAATGCTTTTAGTGCAGAAACTATCTCCTGTCCAACCATCTGGAGTTAAAATGAAAGCAAAAAACCTGAAAGCACATTATGTCAGCTGACCATAAACTGAGCTCAAAAATTATGCTTCTCTTCCGCCACCTCCAATCTAGAAACTTGGGAGGTATATGATTGTATAGTCTGTCACGATGGTTGATAGCTAGGTAGTCAGCGAGTATGTTGTATGAGAGAATTATAAACCGCTCTGCAATTATAAAGCAACCACAGTTTAAGCTAACCTGACTCTGAGAGAAGAGAATCAGCTGCACTCAGAATAGATAAAAATGTTGAAATGACAACAGCAACAGGAACAACACTGAATGAAGCCATCTTGGGACTATTTAGGGACAGCTAGGTACATGAATCCTTTCCTTAGTCATCTTTTTTCTGGAGTTAACGTTCTTTTGAATGCAATCATATAAGAAGAACAACACGTTGTCTAAATTAGTCCATCGGTGATTTAGATAGACCAAATTCCCAAATTCTATTAAATTGGAACTCCCTGCGTTGTAAAGTGATACGTGCTCAATGATTGAATGCCTAGTAGAACATGAAACCTAAAGGACGTTTCAGTTTCCTCGAGGAAATAAAAAATAAAAATAAAAATAAAAAATAAAAAACAATACCACACTGAGGAGGAGTTCTATGTCTCGAGTACTCCCAATTCCGGTAGTCTGAAGGCCGAGGCCGAGACGGCTGAAAGCGCCGGAACCCCGGATTCGGGTTATACGGGCGAGGGTAGCGCATTGGCGGATTCTGATGAAGTTGTGGCTGCCGGTAGAACGGCTGATTTTGATTGTACGCCGGAACCCGGTGAACAGAAGGCCTTGCAAATCTGTCATCCTCCCCCTGCCGAAGCCCCAGGTTTCCGTTTCCGTAAGATTCTCCAGTGAATAACCGATGTCCTCCGCCGTTGGGCTGGCCGGAAACGCCTCCACGGCTTTGACTCTGGCCTCGACCTCGATACTGAACCAAAGAGAGAACAATGAATCAGTAAAATCAAACTATAAACGCAAAAGATCGAGAGAGCTAGAGAAAGAGAGAGAGTACAGTGGGGCGGAGAGACATGGAGGGAGTAGAGGGGGCGGCGGCGGCGAAGAGGTGGAAGGAAGAAGAGGATCGCCTCATTGAGAGGGAAAGGGAGGAAAGGAAGGAGCCTTCAGAGGTGCTCATTCCGTTTGCGTCGATGGGCTGGGGCGAGGGCGGAGCGGAGCGTAATACGATGCCGTTTTAAGCAACCCTACGTGCCCCCCAATTGCACGAATAGGATGGATTTATCCAATGTTCCGTTTTCGGATGGCATTATTAAGGCTGAATTCCCCCTTTCCCTCCTACCAAAATAGTGTCCCCGGTTGTATGAATAGAATAATTTTATCCAATCACCCATATTAGGATAACTTAATTTGGAGGGATCATTATAAATGATTGAAGTATATTGTTCGCAGTACATAAAATATGTTTTCTCTTTGAAGTTTCAACAAAATTTCGATGTCTTTACCAGATTTTCAATTGTTTTCATTTAAATTTTAAATTTATACTCAATGTAACACTTACTAACGAATTCTCATTTAATTCTATAACTTTTGTTCATCCTGTCTCCCCACAATAAAACAATGATGGGAGAGAAAAAGGAGCAGGAGAGAGAAAAAAGAATTAGCATAGGTTATAAAAGAAAAATAAATAACTGATGATAAGAGGCATGTTGAGGCTAATATTAAAGTTTCGATGGTATAACTTAAGCCAACAATTAAAAGTCTAACGGAAGCATTGAAATTTTACTAAAAATTCAGGGGAGGTGGGATTTAAGTAATTTTCTCCTTAATTAATTACCCTTCTTATCTTAATTTTAGCCCATAAGTGAATATCGTGAATGCAATTAGCGAAATTTATCCTATAGTAATGGAATAAATTAGCTTCAAATTCATGTTTCGTGTCTGGACATTTTGCTATCCCAGCTGTACCATTCCACTCCTGACTGTCGGGCCGAATAGCTTAACCCTGTTCTCGGTTTTTAACCGTTGTGTCCTTCAGTTTCACAGATTTGCTGTTAAACGCCAATCAACGGCTCTGATCGGAAAGAGAGTCTGCACCGTCGCATCACAGCCGTACATCCGCTCACAAATCCTCAGATCCTTCATCGTCTCCCCCTAGAGAGAGAGAGAGAGAGAGAGAGAGGAGAGGTGGAAAACGATGGCGTTTTGTTCCACGTTGTCGTATAATCCCGAGTCCCTCTCTCTCTCATCCAAACTCTTCAATGGCCACAACAAGCTCGCGACCGTCTCTGTTAGCCCTAGCTTTAGGGCTTCTGCTGACGTCCCAGATTTCCTCTCTGCAGATTGGTATTTCTCTTCTCCCTATTCATTATATTTGTATATAATCCTTGTTGAATTTGCGTATAAAAATCAACCGTTGATCATCGTATTCTGTTGAAAATTCTGCATGCCCAAATTGATTGATTGCTGATGAGAGATCCAAGGCTTGTAGGGATTATATTTGGAAATGATCAAAATTGTGGGCTTATAAACTTGTAATCTTGGCAATCTATTATATGAGGATGAGGATGGTGGCCTTTTCAGTGAAGAAACTTTACTGGTATCGCTTGTATGGTTGTCAATATTGTTGGGTGAAATCCAAATCAAGTTTTTTGTTTGTTTGTTTGTTTTTGCTAATTAATATCCATATCACAGACAAATCATATTTATTCCTGTTAATTAGCAATCTGCTTTGTTTTTTCCAAAATTTATTTTGAAAAGCGCAGGCTTGAATCTCGTAAGAAGAGACCTCTTGGGCCAAGACTAAATGTAAGCTTTCTAGACTCTGCAGCTTAAACCAGAAATCACTTTAATTCTTCACATAAAATATTAATTATTTTTGAAACTCCTGTTATAGTTCAGCGCACAAGAAGCTGTGCAGTGCCAGCTTGAAGCCTTGAAATATAATGATCAACCCCATCAAGATTATGGGGTTGAGGTCATGTACAGGGTAATTTGTTAGTGCAGACATTGATTTTCTTTTTCTTGCCTAAAGTTTTAGCCTTTAATATTGTATTGTCTGGATACTATGTAATTATTTGGATACTGCTGTGGTTTTTCATCACAGTTTGCTGGATTTGATCCTTTCGAGAGGTCCACATACTTTGGGCCCTTCTTTGATTTGGGGCAGGTCATTAATGTTCTATTCTTTATTTTTTTTATTTTTTTTTAAGGCTGAATGATTTCCACCAACAGTGTTGCCTTATTTTCTTCCTCGTCTGGCGTTTGCTATCTGTTTAGTTTGAAAGGTTCAGGCGAATTTTTCATCACTCAACATATCGAGTGTTACTTGGACACAAGGAGAGGAAGATCTTGAGCAGCTTGTGGGTGGAGGAGGTATGTCTTATTGCATCCTTAACTGAAATGCTCTTGGTTAACTTCTCACTGTGCTAATTTTATGTGTACGCTTTTATGGGCCTTTAGTTTTAACTATAGATGACAGCTGTTGCCTTTATAAACCCTGAAACAGGATCGATTTAAGCAGCGGGTTTGGATTCGTGGAACTCGTCCAGAGGAAGAAGAAACATTCCAGTTTACCATGCTTCAGGTTTGCCACCTTTTCCATGCATACCATATTATGAATAATTTCCCCATTCATTTGTTGTAGCCTTTCAGAGTAGCATGTTTATTATCTGGTCATGGTCTTGAGTAAGTAACCAACAGTGCTTGACAGACATTGTGTTTTTGCTTCAATTAAAGATAACAGATCTGATTCATGCTTTATAATCATATACATGTGGGCACACATATGCACATGTAATTTCACAAAACCCTTTTACTTCTTACAGTAAACACTTAATTTTAAGTTGCTCTACGGAACCTTGAGGTTGTCCGATAGATGATTGAAACTTTCAGAAAATAAATATACTCAATGCGTAATAATAGAGTACAAGTTGCCGATCCATCCTTTTAATGTTGGGTAATTGAAGGAGGTTTAGGTCCGATTCTTGCTGCGAAGATTACGTTGAGAGTTTGGGAAGCAACGGGAAGCGAGAGGGCTACCTCCCATTGTATAGCTCATAAACCTCCTTGAGGATCGAAAGCATACCTGTTGATTTGTGTTGTCACTGACAACTGGGTGAATTTATTTTGTTTTATTTTAAGGTCATGCTGAGTTTGTATCTTTAACTAACTGGCAGAGGGTGGGGGGTTCATGGGATGGATATTGGTTGACGGAGAGTCTGCTTCATGATGGAGATGGTTTCGCCCGTGGTGTGGCCTACTGAACTGTCATACTTAGCTATGATCTTCTAGAGCTCGTGGAACACTACTAAAGCACACATCTGTTTGCAGCTATGTTCACATGTATACAGGTAATAACGGTTGAATAGTTTATTAGGGTTAGACTGGTTGATCCGTCCATATAAATTATGAAAATTGTATATTTATCCCTTAGTTGAGGAGATTTTAGTTATAAAACTCAAAAAGACCATAATTTCCATTCCAAATGTAGATACAATTTATTATTTATTCAGTCCTGTTCTTTAACTTTTGTGGTGGATATATTGCTTTATAATTCATGCGTCATTTTTGCACTTCTTTTTCTTTCTTTCTTTCTTTCTTTTTTTTGGGGGGGGGGGGGGGGGGGGGGGGTGGTTAATGTCTGCACTGGAATTATGGTCCTTAAGAGATGTCTGTGCTCACGCATATATTCTGGAATAAAATATATTCCATCCCAACCTATATGAAATTATGCGTATAAAATTATGCACTAATATATTAATTTTACACCGTTGCCTACGTCAAATTAATTTTATTCTACTGATAACCAAGTCTTATTTGCATAATATCAGAATTTTTTCGTTTCAATAATGTGAAAGCTAATATGTTCATCGACTCGAATCTTATTCATAGGTGTATATAGGTAGGTTACGAAGATCATGCTTAAGATCCTTAATTTCTGCGCTAGCCTGCTGCCAAATGGCCTGTTCTCTTTCTAGTTAAAGATAAGTCTATATGCTTCCAATCGCTTTTATTAAAGCATTAATGCTTAAATTTTCTTGATCCCATCAAAATCTTTGGCGAGAAGTGTCGGATAAGAGGATTTTCACAAACCTTTTGAATCTCATCCTCTGGAAGTGTAACCATAACTAGCCTGCTCAATGGGCCTTCCGTGGACTGCCAGGGAAGAATCAAAACCTGCCCTTCTCCACATATTGGCTCAATGTAATACGAAACTTGAGTCGGTCTAAACCCTTCTTCAAACACAGCTGAGAAAGGGTCAACTAGTCTCTAGGTTGACACAAACGAGATCCTTTCTTGAGGTCAGAGTACTTTGACTGAGTTCATTCCGGTCAAGCCACTCTATTAAATCCATAATTCCCTCACTGTCCATATCTCTGACCACTTCTCCTATGGCTAATGCAGCTTCCGATAATCGCATTTTCTCCAAACCCTCCTCACCCACCTTGTTATACACCATACAGTTTCCAAAGAACCCTTGGTCCAACCCCAACACCTTCCTCATGTCTAGGCATATAGACATATCTATTAGCTTTTCTTCCATTCCCTTTGCACTGCTAACACAGATCCAAAAAAGCCCAGCTAGGGCTTCAAAGGGCGATCGACCAACTCCAGCCATGGTCACACAATCACGCACCATGCCATCTGTGAATGCTAGAGTGACAGTACCATTGTTTAGGGTTCTGACAGGAACTGATCTTTCTATGCGTGTACAGGATTTGTAGTGGTTTATCAACTGGGTGTAGGGTTTGTGGTTGGTGTTCTTGTTGCCAGGTCTTCTGGGAGGGAGAGGGTGGAAGAAGGGAGGAGTGAGCAGTTTCCTGGCTAAGGTTGTGTCGGCCCAAGCCTTGATAAAAATGGCTGCACAAATTGGGTCAGCCAGGAGATGGGTGCAGGTCAACCCAACTGCTAACCCTCCTTCATCAAACTCAGTTAGCTGCAATAAAGAAAGGCAAGTTTGATTTTAGACAAAACTACTTCTGATATGAATGCTTTGAAGAAAAATATTGGGTTGATTCTTACCTGAACATAGAAGGTAGACCAGAAATATGGTTTAGGAAGCATTTCCTCCCAGTGAACAAGCTGAAGCTCCCTCTCTCTATCCACACCCTGCAACCACTCCTCAATGCTCCCTTTCGCCCTCATTTCCACCATTCTTACTCCAGCATCATTGCATGTGATCATCCAACGTCCCTCGGCATTCCTCTGTAACCTTCCGGTCACCATGGGGAAATAGGAAAGCATCTCCGAGAGGGACTCCCTTAGCTTCTTCGTGAGTTCTCCAGGCACTCCCTGCAGTGGAGATCGGTAGTAGTAGACCACCCGAAGGTTGTTGTTTTCCATTACGCGGTCGAGAGCATTGAGGGCATGGGTTTTTCCCGGCCGCACCGGCTTGGTGCTCACCACTGTACGCTTGCAGATGAATGAAAGCTCAGCCATGGCCAAAAGGGTATATAAGGGAACAATGTAACTCTGTGTTTTATATAAATATGCTAAGAGATGCAACTTATGCTTGATGGTACTGTCAGTTTTTGGGGTTAGTGGAAAAACAGCCCTTGATTTTGGGGAATGAAACTTTCATGATTTGTGAAAGTTTTGGCTAAGCTACAACTTATATTAGTTATAAAAAATAATATTTTGATGCTTATTTTTTAAATTACAATCTTATTAATTGAACGATCATGGAAAAATAATATGATATTTTCAATTTTCATAAGATTTCATGTATTGGATATTCATTTGTAAAGTTTATTATCAAGAGATTTAAACTATTTAAATTTAAAAAATGGACATAAAAAAGTCATCAATTTGGGGAAATATTGTAGATTCATCGAGCCTATTATAAAATACATATAAAAATATAACTCGCTTCTATTATATTTAATTATAAGAAAATAAGGAAAAACCCACAAATTAATTTACAGTTAGAACTAAAATATTCTGTAGAAAAATTAGAATTAGTCATTACAAAAGGCACTTAATATTAATATGTTTACTAACAAATACTCAACTCACCAAGTAATGAATAAAAAAAAAACCGTTGCTCAATAATAAGTGATAAAACCTCATATTCATCACCCACACTTTAGGTTTTTTATTTTTGTTATTATTTATTGTTGATTATTTCCCAAACTGGATTAAAATATCTGTATCTATTATTGGGCCGGTCTTCCAGCATGGGCTTTTAATATTGGTTTCTCCATTATTGGGCCGGACATCTCAGGGCCTTTTCCTCTCTCTCTCTCTCTCTCTCTCTCTCTCTCGAAATCAAGGGAGGGTAATTTCGGTGCGTCGACATAATCGTCTCTCTCAGATAAGATCGGATCAGATCAGAGAATTCGATCATCTTTGTGAATGTCAAGCTCATCGACGATGGCGGTCGGAGCTTCGAGCTCGTGGGCCCGCGCGCTGCTACAGATCTCTCCCTACACCTTCTCCGCAGTGGGCATCGCCGTCGCAATTGGCGTCTCAGTCCTTGGCGCCGCCTGGTAAACCCCCTCTCCCCTCCCCACAATCTATTCATTTATATGGAGATAGGAGAGAGAGAGAGAGAGAGAGAGAGAGAGAGATTAGAGTGATTTATAGATATGATTAGCGTATGATTGAAGGGTTTCTGTGATGTTTCTGAGAGTGGAAACGGAGATTCGGGTTAAATTTCTTGCGTATGAATCTCTATGGTTTTGTTTTCGAATTTAGTTTCTGATATATGGAAATTCAATGGGAAGGGAATCACACGGACATTTACGTAAACCAGCAATCTGTTCCGCTACATGAACAGCGAGGGAGGTAGGGGGAGAGATTAGAGTGATTTTTAGATATTATTAGAGTATAATTGGAGGGTTTGCGTGACATTTGTGATGGTGGAAACGGAGATTTCTGTTCAATTTTTAGCGCATCAGCCCATGCTTTTATTTTTCGAGTTTAGTTTCTGATATATTAAGATTTGCTCGGAATTACAGGGGAATTTACATAACAGGAAGTAGTTTGATTGGTGCTGCAATTAAAGCTCCGCGTATTACTTCAAAGAATCTTATTAGGTAAATCCCTAACTTTGATCCTTTCCGAAAATTGGTGTTTACTTTTCACGTATCTTTTTTGCATTGTAATCTTTACATTGATGAAAATGTAGGGGGTGAAAATCTTCTAATGTAGGGAAATGACGGAAAATTCATATTCTGTATTGGATTTAGTTAATCAAGAATGGAAGTTTAGCTTAGTGAAGCTGTTATTATTTTCGTTGCACCTTTTTTGGTAATGGGTTGTGGGTGAGTGTTTTATAATTGGAGAAATCTGTAGCTTTTATGGTACACTACATGGCCTGTGGCTGTTTGATTTTTAGGTTATACTGCATGACCTGTGGCTGTTTGAAATGGCAGGGAGAACATTGGACTTGGAACCATCACTTCCGTGTGTGGTTTTGAAGGGTTGGTTGTATCTGTTATTGTTGTAGGCTTGTAGCTTTCTTTCGGGTTTCAAAGGTGGTTTACTTGATATAATTTTGGCTCCAAAGCGTCTCCATGTATTGAACTCACAACATACTTGGTGAATTCTTAGGATTTTAAATAACGTGTTAGCTAATGGCGCATCCATTATGTTAAAGCACTGGATAGAAACTGGACTCACTATAGATATATTTATTGGCTGCTGAGGCTTGGCAAAATGATTCTTGTTTATTAGCAAAAGCTGAAATAAATTTGAATCTTGAATTTTCTTGATGCCTTAAACCCTCCAACCCTTTATTGGAGGTGCATATACTCCAAACTGCAAAGGCTGAGTCTCTTTGAGATGAAATAAAAGCATATAAACTTGGTCTTTAGGTACCATATATAATCAAAATCATGCTCAGCTATGTGCCAACTCTTATCTATTAGGCTAAGTTTTTTTTGGTGACTCACTTACCTACTTTTACTTGTAACAACATTTACTCTATTGAATTGAAGGCAAAGTTTAGTGGTTGACTAAAAATGCATAGGCGAACCAGTTCAATGGCCCTTGCTTGTTGCTCTGTTCAACTATCATAAATTTCACATATTATTTTATTTTATTTTTTTGATGAATTCATATTGGAGGAAGAGGGAAAGAGTACCAGTATTAATTGTAAGTCAAACATGCAATCATGTGTTGCAAAGCCAGATATGCCTTGCTTTGCCCCTGTTAAAACTTAAAGGATAGTCAATTTGGAAAATCAGGCTCAATGGCTTTTCTGCGCTTTTTTTTATTTATGTTTTTTGTTTGCGTAATTCACAGGCACAACTTTTGAGCTCAAAAATATAAAATCTGACTTTGTGTTCGCTTTAACATGTGCACGTAAAAGTCTCTTTGAGCTTATGCGCCCCTTTCAAATTTCTTCTTCATGAGAGTGGTCCTTAAACTAAAAATACATTCATGAGGTGTCCCTGTTGCAACCGGACTCATATAATGTTCCATCTGTTAGTGTCATCTTCTGTGAAGCTGTTGCAATCTATGGGGTTATTGTGGCAATCATCCTACAAACAAAGTTAGAAAGTGTTCCAGCTTCACAAATACATGCTCCTGAATCTCTCAGAGCTGGTTATGCAATCTTTGCCTCTGGAATTATTGTGGGATTTGCAAACCTCGTCTGCGGGTACATTCTACCTCTACCCAGATTTTCAATTAAAGTCTTTCATGAACATCTATCAGGTAGTTTCTTTTTCTTTCAGTTATTTGACTACCTGTTTACTTAATTAGAACATCTTTTTGGCAACAGATTGTGTGTTGGAATAATTGGAAGCAGCTGTGCATTGTCTGATGCCCAGAACTCCACACTTTTTGTGAAGATTTTGGTGATTGAAATTTTTGGCAGCGCACTTGGACTATTTGGAGTCATTGTGGGAATAATTATGTCAGCGCAAGTAACGTGGCCTGCTAAAGCAGTGTGATTTGCTATTCATATCAGCACTTGAGAATTCAATTTATGAAGCTGCAGACTAATCCTTTGTATTCCTGTGGGAGCTTGTATCTTTCCTCTTTCCCAGTTAGTATTCGCCCACATATGCTCTGGTTAGTATCAAGATTTATGGTGATTTATTTTTAATCTTAGGCTGCATTTGTATCAATCGAAATTGAAACCTAGAAATAGGAAATTGGTTGTCATGATACTCTCTTTTGGTTGTGATGTCTTGTATGCTTTCTTAGTGGAAGTTTTCGAATGAATATGGAAGGTTGATGAGCTTGTCTTTCGGGGGGAAGCTCGCAACATCCAAGGGCCTCTAGCGTATGCATTTTTTTGGAAGGAGGGGCATGACTCTAGCTTTTGCATCAAAATGTGGCAGAGAAATGATTACTAGTGGGTAGGAGGATTAATGGACCCTACAACTTTGAAGCAGCTACGGCTTTGTGTTCCAGTGACGATGTAGATGTCAGAGTCTCATCAAGTATAAGAATCAGGAGAGTGAAAAAGCTATTTAAGGGAAAAAAAAAAAAAAGAGTTCAATAAAATAGCACATTAAAGAAAGCAAAACAAGAAGTAAACACAACCCACATTAATCACGAATATACCCAAGAATGAGAGGACGCAAGCAATTTTACATGGGAAAACAGCTAACATCAACATAGATGTATAGAGGTTCTAAGCACCACAAAAGAATGTCATTGCTTGCCAGATTGCCTGCATATATATAACCTCATAGAAAGCAAAACAATCCTTGGAAACTGACCGAAAAGGAAACCGAAGTTGAGAAATGAATGACAGTGATTATCCTTTTTATTACACTGATTTAATGTGCAAGAATAGCACTACTCTAATGCACAAAAACAGCATCTTAAATCATCGAGTTGATCATCCGACATCAAGTGCAGCCCAATAAAAAAGGCTAAGGCAAGATTGTATCAAACCTGGGGAGAAAAATAAAAATGGATTGATGCCGCATATGATACAGTTGAGAACCTCAAACAAAAACTCTCAACTCCTAAAACTACCACCTAAATCCTGACCGGAGAATGTTTGAGGAGCAAATGACATTGATGAACATCTTAAGTTTTCAAGTTGTCTAAGAAGCTCTGCAACTCTCTCAAACCCTCGGCAGAGAAGCTCCTATGCACTCTCATTCGGGGGCCCACCAAACTAGGGGGTGGCTGCGGTTGGAAGCATACCAGCACCACAGCCAAATTGTCCCCACTCTTCCTCTTCAAGGCCTCGTCAACCAAATCCTTACAACACATGCCAGGGTCATTGTGCTCCTGGAGCCTCCGACGAGCAAAATCCACAGCATTTTGGCTCCTAAAGACATCCCAAATCCCATCGCAACCTAAGATAAGGAATTCATCTTCTTCAGTGAGTGTAGTTGTCATGAATTCAGGCTCTGCACTGAGGGGCCCACCTTCTATACCCTTTAGTCCTTCCATATGCCAGTCTCCGAGAGCACGGGCAACATTTAATTGCCCATTGAGGTAGCCATCAAAGATGTACCCTCCCGATGCTTCGATTCGCATCTTTTCCATGTCACAGATTGGCTTATGATCCCTTGACATCTCGATTGCTTTGCCACGGCGACAAAGTACTGCACGGCAATCTCCAGCATTTGCCACCACCAATGACCTATAATCAAAAGGAAGACACGCCGGGGGGGTGGGGGGGGGGGGGGGGTGATGTCGGGGCTGTTAGGGGGTTGGTTTGAATGTGTCCAATATTTAATATAAGATAAAGAAACTACCATATTTCAAGAAAAGGTATAATTCTCAGAAGGTATAGTTGTTTGTCTTCATAGATAAGAATTTTCAGAAATTATTTCAATATTAATCTATAGAACATGCACATGAACCCACACTTGGGCTGTAGTTTGTATTATGTCGACAGACACATACTATCCCTCAATCTTCCTAATGTATAGCCAACAAGTTAGAACATTCAAAGTCCTTAACTAAAATTCCAGTTCAAAGAATGAGTGAAGGGCTTCCATAAATCCGGATCACTACTTATCCATGAAAAGAACCACATATGATTATGTAACACCCATTTGTACAGTTGATTTACGTACTGTCAAGTGGAATAAATACTCCTTTGTACGTATGACTTACATAATGTTGAGTAGAGTAAACCTAACCTGCCAACAACAAGCGCTGTCAAGGCAGTGGTACCGGAAGAAAGAGCAGCATCCAAGGAGCAAGCTTCCGCAAAAGCAGTGTCTGTTTGCAGAAATGCAGAAGTAATAGCCCGCTCAACCTGTCTTGGAAAGTCTTCATCTTCGACAATGAACCTTGGCAAATGGTAGCAAGCAAAGTCAGCAGCATGCTTTCCTCCATGTCCATCAAATACCTGACAAGAGGCAACAGTAACAATGTTGCATATAAGAAGAAACATTTAAACGTTGTCATCCTAGAGCACCATAAGAGTAGAATCTGCCTTCAAGGTGCAACTGACAGAATGTTGAAGCTGTCCCAACAACGCCACAAATCATATTTACGGTAAAAAATGAAACGTAAGAAGAAAAATGATACCCCATAGAAAGCGTAGGGCCCTTCATTGAGATTTTTTATCCCAAATTCACAAATGAAATTGTCAACACAAACATAAACATCTTCCATGCTCGGTCGGAACCCGACATCCGCCCATGCTCCAGAACGAATTACTGGAATAAATTCAGTTTTACAGCCTTCTGTGCTCACCCCTTGTTCAATGGAAACATCTGACATCTTCATCTTCACCTAATAAAACTCTCATTATACCAAAACGCACAAAAATACGACAAAAAGAAGCTAGAAGGGAAGAAATTATCATTTATACTAAGAGCAGTCCCAAAATGATACAACTGAAACCAATTCTTGATATTTCCCAGAGAATAGAAATGCCAACTACATAGGTCTAGCAAAAGCAAGCTCTTTTAGCATCAAATTCTTAAACAGTGAAAAAAAAAAAAAAAAACTCAGCTACATAAGTCTAGCAAAAGCAAGCTCTTTTAACAACAAATTCTTAAACAGTAAAAAAAAAAATTGAAACAGAGAACCATATACTTCAAAGACAGAAAATTATAAATAAAATGAATGATGAGTGACAACTACACAAAACAGTAGAACGATGAGGTAATGATCTTCCCACTAAGGATGCACCAGCTCCCAGGTTTTTGGCTAATTGCTGAAAGGAACATACAAGTGAAAAGCATCGGGACCAACTAAAAGCATAAACCAAAACATGAAGATCAATGAGGAAACTATCATAATGGGTCGCAATTGGAATAATCATAGTACCCCAACCAAGATCACCTATAAGAAACAACGCTGTATAATGGGTTGCAATCTGTTAAAGAAAACTAAACTATGCAGCAAGGAGACACTTACACTTCTCAAGCCTAGTCAATGCAGAAAGACTTGTACCAAATGTATTTGTTTCAGTAACACATCATTTTTCAAACTCATAAACCTATATCCACAAATGTATTAATGATAAAATAAAGAAAAAATAAATACACAAAAAGGCCCAAAAGAAAGAAAACCCATCTCCTCAATCCACGCTCTCTTCTCTCTGCCACCACATCTCAGAAGGCCCCAATTGGAGTCTCCTTTTCCAAATGCATTCATTCTCATATAGCATCCTTTCTTTCATGCTACTCGTCCATCCCAGCCCTCTTCATTTGAACCACAGCCATTGAGACTGTAGTTAAAATCAAGACACCAGATTTACAAGTTCTGAAAAATTTTCCTCGGACTCAATGCTACACCATCAGTCACGCAGCAGTCCATGATAAATCTCTATAATCCATTTGTTATAGACAATCATAAGATAAAAATACCTCTAAAACAAATAAATAATTACGAAATTATTGAAGCAATTTTTTTATAAAAGAAACATTTAAAACCCATAAAGGCCTTAATAACTCCTCCTTTCTCCTCATTCCCCATATAAAAGACATATATATAAAAAAATCAAAAAATAAAACACAGTACTAATTTCAATCTCCACCAACCACCTAATTCACCACGAAGAAAATGCAAACTAAAACAAACGAAACGAGATCCAGTAACAAGATTAAAATTAAACAAATACCGAAGCACTGGCGCAAGCAAACTCACAAGTGAGGGATGACGAACCAGCGACTTCTTACAAGGGGCCGCGACATGGGCGGCAGAGAAACACTGCCGGTACGCCGCCGCCACGGGGTTGGGAGGACGGCCGTCGCTGGAACCGCCATTCTCCGCTCTACCACCACCGATTACCTTACTCCCTTCCATGGCCTCTAACCATTGCATAAGAGAGAAAGAGAGGAAAATTTGCGTCGCGATTGAAACCCTAACCCTAAAAAATCGGATGAGTCCGTCTGAGTTTGAACAGAATTAGGGTTTTTTTTCCCTTTTTTTTTTTTGTGGGGGGGGGGGGGGGGGGTGAAGAAGAAAGAAAGAAGGTTGCGTTTGGGTTACGATTATTCTTACCTCGAAGAAAACGCCTGTGTAACGCAAACATGGTTTCTTTTTTCCTTTTCTTTTTTTTTTTTTTCGTCTTTTGGGCTTTTTAAATTTTAGTCAGATATGAGAACACGAGTGAAGAAACAGAGAAAGAGGAGTTTGACTGTGGAAAACGACTGCGTTTTGGGGATATGAGTATGTGTTAGCTTGAGTTGCTTTTCATGGGCCGGGCTCGCGAAATGTTACCTCGTGTGATTTTGAGTCCAACTCCGAAGTGCGACATTTGATAAAGGATAATTCTATAGACAAAGAATAAAAAAATTTGTAGGATACTTATAGAAGGTTTTTTCTGTTCCAAATGCATGTCACGTCTACTCCTTGTGATTTAATTATGATATTCTAAAAATGTTAAAATCACGAAAAAACGATGTAACAAGAATTCAATGGAGGGTGCTTTGATAAATAAAAGTATATAATTTTTTAAATGTGTTACATTGATCTTTTATGATTTTATGATGATTTTTTTTATTGTGTCAACCCTAGATGTCCGATCAACTATTACGTTCAACGCATTTCGAAGAGAATCAGCTAGCTCTGGGTTCGAGTGGCATTTCACCCCTAACACTGATTCTTCATCATCAATCGATTCTAACCTCCACTTCCTTTTGAAAATATACTCAGCTCATTAAATGTAAGTATGGAAAAAAAATTCATTTATGGATGAAATTTTAAACAATTCTGTCCAAGTGTTCAGTACCAATTAACCCCCACCCCCCCGAAAAAAAAAATAATTGTAAAATTCAAGGGGAGGGAGGACATAATTGAAACAGACTAGCCACCTAAAATATCAATATAAAGGCAGACAATAATTCCTGCATTACAAAATTAAAGGTTTTATACAATTACTATGGTTCAAGATAATTCAGAAAAATAAGTTCTTTTAGAAAAAAAAAAATCCCAAGGGATGATCAAAGTTTCATCCCAAAATATTATCTCTGATATTATTATTATGTTATTCCACTTTTGGAAAACGCCATTTTCATCCAAGACGCGGCATTAGGTAGACAATTAAGAAACTAAAATCTTGAATTTATTTAAATAAATGGTAAGCTATGACAATGAAGTTTATTCTATATTTTGTTTATGATAATGTGCTCCACAAGGCATTAAACTTATAAATCAAAGTAAAGTGAGCTGCCGCGTTTGGCCACTACTTATCATGCTATGATTAATAATTAAAGTATTCAAATTTTATAAGTTGTATTATCATATTCTTGAAGCCAATTTCAACTACGTCGCATCAAGACAATTTTGTTTTGGGTTCATGTCCTATAGAAAGAGCCGAGCACAAACTTAAGAAGTAATATTCTTGAAAAATAAAATATACATAATGTTTATGATATTTACGTCTAATCACAAGCGATAATGCATTATATTGGATGATTGTAATTAGTGAGCATAGGTTATACATCATTACATTTGGTATATATATGTACGCACAGTACTCAGTATTAGCAATATTAGAGAAGCAATTAAGGCTAAAAGCCCATGAATGTGTCATGGCTGACGCTTCATGTAGATGAAATAATAGTACATATACATATTATCTATATTTAAGTCAATTCAACGTGATGATTGGAAATCATAATATGCTGTTTTTTTTTTTTTAATGGAACGAAAAAGTACAAGTACTTGATAACGTGGACAACCTATTAAATAAATGAGAAGGTTTGATATTCTAATTAATTCACATTGTCCTTTTCATTTGATCAATCAAGATGCTTGGCATGATTAATGCAATCAAATGATGATTAGTAATGATAAGTCCTGCTCACCTGCATCCAAATTGTATTTTGCTGTTGATGACGACACTTTAGAATAGGCGAATTTATTCAGCCTCGTTAATTTTTTTTGCTCTTTGAGTTTCTAGTCTTTTCTTCTTGTGATTTGTATTGACTATCTTGTCCGATGCCTATGACATGTTGCTATTTTTTTAAGTCACATTTTGTGGCATTATTTTATCGTTGATAAGCCTTTTACGCGAAGTTCGAAAACTATTTATGCGAAGAAATGGTTTGATTTGAAATATTATTCGCGGATAATTTTTGGAATGAGTCCCTTCACTTGTCTAAATGGCATGCTTGGCTTGTACTTGTCGGACAATAACTTGATGATTCAAAACGAAAGAAACACCAATCTTATAAATTGGAAAGACGCACATTATTTATGCGCTTATCATTTTTTGTATAGTTTTTATGATATCAAGCGCCTCCATCTAAAATGTGAGAGAATCTAAGAAAGCTGTAATTGTGCAAATCATTTTATAATTTTTCACTCTTCAAATGAGAATCGTAGACATCATGGTATTGTATGAAAATTGAAAGTTCCTTTCTAAATCTACACGGTTCAAAAGATTTTAACGGCCCTCTCCATCAATTATCACTCGAGTAAATTAGTCGTAATAAAGCAATCAACTGCAACTAGTTTATCCAATGCCTCTTTTGTTCTCTAAATACTAAATAATTGACTTCAGCTATTTATTGCCAATAAAAATTATCTCATATAATAATTGTTTTAAAATTTTATCGATTTTTAACTGAACACTAAGATCACTAATTTTAGTCATTTTAAATAAAAATGCATGTAGTTTAAACTATAAATAGTAGTTGAGAATAATAGGTAGATTCCCTCCTATAGTCTGACTAAATCTTAATTTTCAAATATATTTGGAATTTTGAATAGCCTAATAATGAAAATAATCATGCAATTTCAACTTTATTTGATTTTAACGGTAAACTTTTATTTTCTTGATTTCTAACCAAATCCGTCGCTAGTCAAGCAATTCCAGTTATGCCCCTAACTTCCAAACACTTCAATCTTTGTTGGGGATCTTATTTACATAGAAAAAAACTTTGACGCAAGCATAGTGACACATATCGTTGTATATGGTGAGAAGAATTCTATACTTTGGTTCTATTTTAAAGAAAATCATTTTAACTATTGTTTTTACTGATTTCTAGTAAAGCAAGTAAAGTCTTGAAACTATTGATACGTAATATAGTTCAAGCTTAAGTTAGGAAACTTCAAAATGCAAATCAAGATAATGTGAAAGTACATTCGACATTCACAAGACTTTTTATTTATGTAAGCTCTCAACCTTAGAAAGATGGATTAAAGTGGATGGAAGTCTAGAGGAAAACTTGAATCGTTTACCAATAAAAGTTTAGGTTAGAAATCAAAAACTAAGAGTAGAGAAATTAAATCAAATAAAGCGAAACTATAATAGCTCTATCATTTGGCATTTTGGATCAAGGGCAAGCATTAGAAACGCAACATTTTTTCTCTTTTTATTTTTTTGATTGCCTATTGAGTCAACAAGTTTTCAATTTCTCATTTAGAGAAAAGAAAATATGAATACGATAAAGTTTTACGAATTTTTAGCAAAACTGCATCATTCTTACGATAGACTTACATAAATTATGTGAGTTCAGATTCATACTTTCTTGTCACTTTTCATATTTGGTACAATTTGAATTTGAAGAAGATGACACCCATAAAAGCTAAGTGGAAAGGTAACACTCATCATATATTAAAATCCCTAAGATGTTGGAGTCAGTGCATGCGCATGAGTGAGAGGAGGAAGCCATGATGGGAGGGAATCTGTAGCAAGATCTTAATTTGGCATTCATGAGGAGATAGAAAGGGAAAGATATGATATTTGATTTTCTATGTTTTTACCCTTATGGTATAATAGGAGGCATGAATTTTAAAGGCTCGCGTGGTGGATTTTATGTTCAAAAGGTGCCTTGATTTAACCCTACAATTGCCTACACCTATACCCACCTTCTAATGATGTGTGCTATGTTAGCTATTAGCTTCCTAGCTGCTCATATGATGGAAATATCCAATGCAAGAATCCAAATTTATCGATTAATTTCTTTATTTATCGATGTTTTAGAGACTCGTCAATGACCCTGTTAGCCCAATTTATCATATGCGCACTCAAAAGTTAATAATTTTTAACCGCATTCCCATTTTCTAGTAACTTATAAATCTATATACCGGCGAAAATTTGCATGGTGGTCTAGTTTATCCAATTTAACGGGTCATATTTCAGAATTCATTTTACAACGCAAGTAAGTTGAAGTGTGCCGTACAAAGGTATTTTATTCTAAGGCATATGGCTGGTTTTTCCTTCAATCAGCCCCTTTTCTTGACAGCCAAACACATGAAATGAAACCCATCAATGGAACAAAGAAACAAGTTGTAACCCACCAAAAAAGGAAATCTAAGCACAGCCTCTCTATAGGAACAAGCTAGACCATCTCTATGGTGCAAAGCTGGCTAGGTAGCACTCGTGGGGCTGCATACCTTTAGATGATTGCACGAAGAATATCCAAGATGCTGTGAACTAAATATAAAATTGCACTACTGAGAAGATCTTTAGAATGACATACTTCACATTGCACGGCACTACGCGCATCATTAACTATGAGAAAAGTTCCAGCGGTATCATATCATTCATGTTAGTCAATGAAAAATTATCATTTCAGCAACTTTTATGAGATTGTGGAAATGTTGTGGTCTCGAGCTTTCGTGAAAACAAGAAAAACTTTCGCTTTCGATTGGCTTGTGGTATAAATAATGCATGCCACCATCTCATCTAGCTTTTTCCTCGTTAACTAACTATATTTGGCCCAACTACACATATAGGGTCTTTTTTTCTCCCCTCCTATTCGATTTCACCTTTGAAACTCTCAATTTCCCTTCCCTCATCTGAGTGACTTTCAATCCGTACAATGTAAAGAATCTTTACAAACAATAGTACTCAACACCCATGAAAATATGGTGTATAGCTTCAAATGAAGAGGTCAAGAATCTCATATCAACGATAGATAGTGCCATCAAGTGGCTATACACTTGAATATGGACCCAATACCGCAGCATTAAAGTATTGGATCAGTTTGAGACTCATTCAAATATTGTTACATGCACATTAGACAAATGATATTAGAGCATACGATTCAACTAGGCCCTAGGATCCGAGCCAAGATACGATACCTACTATAAGGGCCCAAACAAATAATCCGTTAGTTTGACCTATTCGGAACTAATAGATTGCCTGTCAATGCCACAATCTGTTCTTCAGAAGCCTGGGACGACTGAAATCATGAGGTGAACTGAGAGTATTGAAAAAGAACACCAAACACTATAGTAGTTGAGTGATGACTGTGAAGGGTATATTCTTCCGTCTTTTTAGTTTAACCATCCAAACATGGCCTAGTGTAGATGGTGGGGGCGCAGTGCTTGAGGATCGCAAGTCATGATCGTACGGTCGTGATTGTCTCAACGAAGTGTGGATTGCAACTTGTATGGATTCAGATATGTGTGTATATATATATATATATATATATAATGCTACATTTGAAATCCAATAATATAGAAGGATATTGAAACAAAAACGTATATTAGGCCAATTAAACCTGATGAAGAGACTATGAAGAAACGAAACGTGGACAAGAGTTTGAATTCACCAGTATTATTTGGTAAAATGACTGCACTCTTTGCTAGGTTATACTAAAAAACATTATGAATATTTAAATTACTATATAATATGCTCATAGCAAAATTATGGGAATATGTTGATTTCTTTGTCCGATCATAGCTTGATACACATTCATAATTCATAAATCTCAACCATATAGACTGAAAAGGCCTAAACGATGTATGAAAATGTAAGAAATTATGATAGCTAAGAATTTTTGAGATTTTTCATTATTTAGGCTCTGTTTGTTTAACGGAAAACATTTTCATTTTGAAAAATATTTTCAAGGAATTTATTTTTCTGGAAAATTTGTTCAATTTTTATTATCTGATTGCCATGCCGGAAGTCTTTTCCATGAGATCACATAAGAGGAGGGAAGCCGTCAGAATGAAGTTCGAAAAATGCTTTGTGGTTTGAAAAGTTATAAAATGGTTTCCAAGAAACAAATAACAGATTTTTTGTTGACTTGAAAATACTTTTCACTGACCCACTTTTCCTAACATTCCAAATACTAAAAAATATTATTCAAAAAAGATTTTCTCCAAGACAGGCAGAGCCTTAGCCGATGACCCTAATTATTTTAAAATTATATAAATATTACATAAAAAGTGATTATGCATTCAAAAACATGCAATTTAAATCGCTCCACCCCAAAAAATGGCTTTGCCTTACTAAAAGAAATTTATTTTGTCCTCACAATTTTTAATACAATGAAATTATTTTGAGAATTGACGTACATAAATTAGTAGATCTTTAGATCTTTAAGCACCCTTTCTATTTATGGGTTTGAAAATTTGTGAGCTGTTGATGCGCATCAAATTTATGGGTCTTCTTCCCTTTAGTTCTTCGGATAATGGGGAGGATGATACCGTAAGAGTCAATCATAAAGTAATCATTTACTTTCGAATCTAACTAAAATCAGGTAATTAATGCACTAAAATCAATGGGCGTCCACTCAACGCGTCAAACTGTTCGTCCTCCCGAGAATCCCAGCCGTTGGATGCATCATCGCAGATCGCGAGGTGCACTTCTCAAAGCATCAGCAACGGTCCATATCGAAGATTGAGCCCAAAACCAACTGGAGAAACCCATAAAAGCCCCGAACTTGAGTCAAATTATGGCTTCTTGAAGTGTAGGAACATTTTCTTTTCTTGGGAAAAATAAAAAGGAAAGGGTGAAAGTTTTCTCGACACGTGTCCAGATTCAGAGTGACGGAAGTGCCCTCGACCGTCAAATCAGAGGCCGGGCATCCTCATCCGGGCTGCTGTGCTATGCAGAAGTGTGCATAATTGGGAAATTTTTGAATTTTTTGAAAATTTTTTAAACAGTTGAAAATTTGAGAAATTTGATTGCAGTTCAGAAATTCTTTAAAGATAATTTCATTTTTGGGAATTGGAGTCAAAATTTTCAAAATTTCTGAGAATTTTACTAATTATATAGTTATTTTTTTTAGATTTTTGTTTAATTCACTTTATATCTTTCTTATTTTCTCCTCATTTCAAAAATTCGATTCAAATTTTTGATCAAAAACTTTTAGCTGAAAAAATTTCAAAAAATACTTTAATTTAGTCAGAAATCAAAACTAAATTTAAATTTTAAAAACGATCGAAAAATAAAAATTCGATTGAAAAATTCATCAGTTTTTCGAATGAAAACCCTAAAGCTCACATTTCAATGATCATTTTGGTCATTTCAATGCAGCCTGCGTGGCAACGGCCGTACGGGGTCAGAAGCATGTGACTGGCAGGGAGTGACACGTGACATCGTCGTGACGAAAGCTTGGGCTCTGGCGCTTCTTCTTCTGCCGCTTCTTCCTTCCCCAAAACTGACGGATCAGTTTCCCCCCGTACGTCCCTATCCTCCCCCTTCCCTCTCTCTCTTACGTCATCCATGGGTAATTTGGTCATATTATTATCTTTTGCCTAAAACTTTTACAAACTGTTACCAAAATTAAAATAAGGAGCATCATTCTCTGCTGTATCATTCTGTACCGTATCAAGTCGATCTTAGTCGATCATTACTAAAAACAGGTAGTTAGGAAAATTAGGAATTTTATTCATCCACCAAAAATAAAATGTCAATGCTAAAATTTACTTTTTTCTTTTAAATTTTTATTTGAAAAAAAGAGAAAAAATCACTTGAAATAGCCTAATTCCCTCGTGTATGAGTGTGTTCTACGTATATGTGATGGGTAAGACATGCCCCTATTTACGAGTAGTGGGATTTGGGTAAAATCATTTTTAAGACAAGTAGCATTACTCATAAATTTTTTAGTGTTTAATATGATAAAAAAAAGAATTTAATTTCCAAAATTACCCATAAACTAATTTCTTAAGCCCTATTGTAGCAGTACCCAAATAAATAGACACTTTTATACTTCTCGTACCTTGAAAAAAAATATTTTCTATAGAGGTTATATATTCATAATTCAAACTAGGTAGATTCACATATAAATGTTTCTCTCTTTTTTTGTACAATAAATATATCTTTTTCATGGCTTAAAAATTATAAAAACAACTAGTCCTTTGAGAGCTATTATGATTGAGGTAAGGAGTTAATTTTTAGAAATTTAGGAAATTAAAGTCTACTTTTTTCTATTAAACACTCTAAATTCTTTTTTAAAAGAACAAACAGTTAGATTTGATGGAAAAGTTAACTTTTGCAAGTCCATTGAAACCATAGGGGGGTTATGTGTTGATTTTCAAACGACATAGAGGTTTCCTGCAATGGAGTGAAACTACAGGGAGGTTAAGTGTAATTTCCCCTTTCAAAAAAGCTGTATGATTTAGCTTTCTCGAAAGGTAATTTTTCGATCCAAATTAACTTTTAAAAAAACTGAACATTAGTTTTTCGAACAGACAACAAGAATGATTACCTAAAATTTTCAAACACTTTCCTTTCGGATCAAAAGCATTTTCCAAAAAACCCAACTAATTTAGTCCTTACCCTGATTTGCAGCCTTTTCAAAACTTATTAGAGATCAGATTATTTTATGTGGGGTATCTATTTCGTTGGCACCTTGTATTTTTAAGGATGTTGGATGATGCTGGAAAAAGTGAAAGATGAGAGTGTAATCATTTATGATCTGATCTAATCAAATAAAAACACACAACTCCTTTTAAAATTCAAGCACAGCGAAATGGGACAATCACCCTTTCATTCATTAGAGTCAATGAGTCCGTGAGCTATGGGATTTTGCCTGAGTAGGTGAAAATTATGATGAGAATTAGAATGTTGATGAGGACGTGAGGTTCTTAAAATTTTCATGGGAGGAATTAAGGTAAAGTCATCTATGATCCCATTTCATCACATAAGAATAAAAAATGCAATGCCCCCATAAAACTCAAACCGGAGACAATCACCCTTCATTCGTTGGAGTGCAAGAACTATGCGATTAATAATTGTTTTGCTACTTATGGTAAGTTAGTCCCGTATTACATAGAACTTTGTACAATTGAAATGTAACAATAGACTAAATAAAAATTTATTAGCTGTTAACACTAAACGCGTGTAAAAGTTACATCGTTCGGATTCGTTTTGCGAGTTGAAATCGAACAGAAAACATTTAATACAATGCCAAAGAAGTGATTATGTACCAATGCACTTCCAATCATTGATCTCTTTGGTGGTATGCGAAATATGCTGTAGTTTTGAATCCAGGCTGCATTGGTACGAGCCACATGCGAAGGACAGGCGTACTTGAAGGCCTGCATGTTCGACGTACAAATCCAATACATGCATACGTATAAATATAAATAAATATTATACGTATAAGATACACAGAAGAAGCAGATAGGCCACACATTAAAGCCACATAAATAGATTCTGATCATTAAGTTAAAAGTTGTACTCATGTACTTATATTTAGTACACTCATATATCCTTATTGGTAACTATCATACTATCCCTTGCATTATCTCTAAAGACTGGTTCATCGACTAATCCAAGTAAGGGATCGTAATACGCCATTCATGATTTCTCGAGTACATCACAGAGTACATTAGCCACACGAGGCTAGCGCACGGCTCACAATACAAACAGTCTTACAGTGACAAAAGGGCAATTGTTTATTTATTTATTTATTTATTTTTTTGGGGGGGTGGGGGGGGGAATATTGGTAGGTTTCAGAGTGTGTTAGGGTCCACAAAGGGCTCAGAGGGCAGATTGGCATTTTCTCTGTGAATGCAAACTGTGAATATGAGAAGGGAAGAAAGGCAGAAGGGAGGGAGGAAAGGCTTGGGGGGACCTTTCCTTGCCTGGATTGAGGCCGTAGAACATGGTAATGACCCATCAAGGGTGGCGTGGGATTGTATAGAATGTCTGAAATGGAATCTTGAGAGAGAGAGAGAGTACTGTAAATTTTGTAGGACATTTTTAGGGTCATAACCCTTGCTACCACACTCTTTTACATGCCATCTGTTATGATCCAACGAGGCTCAGGCCCGTCTGCATTTAGAGAGGGAAATGCATCGTATAGTTTACCGTTGGTTGGTCCTCTTGTGTACACAGAAAATCCTCCCCTTGTATTCAAGTTTTCACCCAAAGAAAAACTTTCAAAAACATTTTAGTTTGAAAAATAGTAAATTTAAAACTTAAATAAATTATCTGGATTTTCTATGCACAGATAGCGATCATCCAACGATAGGACCAAAAGATATATTTTTCGTTCTGAATGTAAACGAGCCCGACCGTAGATTTTGATGTTCAACCACCCCCAAAAATTTGTTTCCCCACAATCCAATGCTTCCAAATAAAAATACAAATAGAATCCTCATCTATAAACGTTGGACCCCAGCCATGTTTTGAGCAGGCGTCATTATATTTGTTGCATCTTATTGAGATGCTCCAAAACTCACAAGGCTAAGATCGTGTTGAGCCCACGCGGGTTTCTACTTTAAATTTTTTTTTTTATAATAACATTAGCTCTATGTCAAGCGAGCACTTACTCAAACTTTAACAATAATTAATACTTAATTAACTTAGCTTGACCTTTCCCTACTCTCAGACAAAAAAACTTTATGCTAACAATAGTATATTAATTTCTCTTCTGTTTTTTAAGTGCTCACAAATGCCTAATCCACACACCAAGTCCCCAAGTGACTTATCCTTAAAGGTATGGGCAATGACATAATAATTATAAAAATGTAATAACAATTATAATAATAATTATTATAGTCACTATTATAAGTGGAACCTAAAAGAGGCCTAATTATTAAATTAAAATGTTGGGTCAGGATTGGTTATGGGAACCCTAGTGGAAGATTTTTATTGGTTCCAAATCCAAACCACTGATTGAATTGCATACTAAATCAGAAATACCTTATTCATGCAGTTTCTTTCTTTACCTTTTTGTTGAGAAAGTTAATACATAATTAGCAAGACGTGTTTATACATGTGCTTTAAATTATTTTTTACTTAAATCATTGCATAGTTCTGGAAAGGATTTTTTTTTTTTTGAAAAATAGACACTCACCAAATATGACAACTATAAAGTTTTAAACCTTTAATCTTACATAATTTAAACTGCACATTACAATATGCTAAGATCCATTTAGGTTTCACTTTAGAGACCCTATTTTCAAACTCCTACACGTAGCCTTATAATGAAGGTGTTACGCGTGATCAAGAAATTAGCTCATATACAGCTATGGAGTTGGGATATAATAAGGACTAATTACCAGGTTACTTAAGCTAACCCTCTAAAAACAAATTACACTTAATGTCACCAATGGAGGAGCCCAAGCCTCTCCCAATTGACTCGAACCATTCTCACGAAGCGGTTATAAGAACACTGCTGGCTCATAAATTATTTATTAAAAATCATAATTTATATTTTCAAACGTAATAAAGATTCTCTATTCGGTACCCTTGAAAAGCCTGCTAATGGCATTTCCCGTGCTTTTGTTGCATTAAAAATTACTGATGTCATTGTAGCAATGCACCGGAAAAATATTGATTGCAAAAATTCAATGAAATATAAAATTGTTTCATTAGAAAATACTAAACCATAAGGTTTATGGGTGTGTGTGTGTATAATATTGGCATTTAACTAATCCTACAAAAGAAAAGGGAGAGAGCCCTTCACACGGGAAATCACAGTCCCTACAAGACACGGTTTGTTTGGTACAACTCTCTCTAGGACCTGATGATGAGGGTGTGGGGTCCATACAACTCAAGCCTCCCTCTACTCTCTAATAAATCTACAATCCCCCTAGATTTTGGCTTCCTTTAATCCTAGATTTTTCCTTCCATTAAGGATCAGCCTTTTCAAATCCACGTATCCATATCTAGGCTTTGAGTGCTCCTTTAAATTTAAGTAGTTGGAAGCTCATTTGCTCGTCACTTCGACAACTAGATGATGTGCAACAAATTAATTCAAAAGAAAAAGACCCAATATAACGATTCAATATATATATATATATATACACACATGAATCTTATTCGATCACACGTAATTATATCATGTGAATTTTTAAAAAAATTATAGAGTTCAGGATAAGGTGGGCTCCATAGTGCAACTGGCATCTCGCATGCGCAAGGGCATAATATGGAGTTAGAAAAAAATGATTATAAAGAGAGAAAAGAGAAGTGGGAATAAGCCATTACCACCTGTTTAGGGTTCTTTAAGGAGGTTGTAGAATGCAAAATTAGTGGGTATTTTTGGATGTATATATTACATACCCTCTGAAATAAAATGCGAAGGGATCAACTGAAAATTTGGGATGCAACCCATGATAACGGAAAAATAACTTGATGTAAAACTAATATTACTTATCAATCACGCGCTGTGTCATGTGTCTGCTTCTGCTTTTTGATCTCTTCTTTTTCGATTCAAAATCTGCACTTTATTTTTTATCAGCAGAATATAACTTTATTGAGAAGGGATATAAACTTCAATAAATTGTCTAATGTTCCATCACAAACGAGTTCGAGGCCGAGATGGAGGATAGTGGCCAAGCTGCCTCCTGAATCTTTGGAAGATATTAAGGTTTGTAAAAGTCCTTTTCGTACTGAATGTAGGGTCTCAAAGCTTTTATCTTTCTCAAGCTTTCCTTGTTTGAGCCGAAATAGAGGAACTCACGGCATCTAAAAGCTCGAACCCCTCTTGGTCAGAGTCCTCGCTCCATCTCTTATATATGTGACCATCTATAGAGAATGATAAGTTGACGTATCTTCAAATCCAAAGGTAGTTTTTGTAAAGAACCATGTGGCTTTAATCATGGGGGGCAAAACCAGGCATTCTCATGGAGAGAGGACATGGGGGGTTTGTGCTGGGGAAGGAACCGGGGGGGGGGGGGGGGGGGGGGGGGCCTTGAGAATGACTCATGTTGGATCTTCTGGTGTCTAAGTGAGAACCACTTGGTTTCCCTAATTCCCTCCATTCAGTTCCTCCCAGGAGGACTCTCCCCCACTTGACATCCTGCGTGGCAAGGTCATGCACTTACGCCCACCACGAGAAATTGGCGATAAATTCACCCACCTACCCCACAAACCCTACTCCACTTGAGTGTACTACTCACCCTTTTGCTCGCTTCGGCATCACACGTACAAATAACGCCTCTCTCCCCCCACGAGAAATTGAACTCAACTCCTATGAGGTGAACCACCGTAGAATTTGACCGCTACTAGCACGAGACCTCCTTCTCAAAAGGATTTTAAGTATAAGCTATATATGCATTGTGATTACTTCATATATTGTCATGCATTAACATTTTTGTTTGGATTATTTTATCTATCTATACAATTATAAATACAAAGTACCCTTTGATTCCTTCAACTATCAGTATTATAAGTCAACTGGTGTTAAGGAATAAAAATAATGATTTAAAATTCAAAAATTTAAAAATTTCAAATATAACTAATTGCTTTAAAATTTCTTACTTCTCAAAACCGTTTCTTTTGTAGTTTGTAAATTTAATTACACAAGAAATCTTATCTCTAACTATTAAGTAGTCGTACATGTTAGCTCCTTCGAATGTTTTGCATCGACCGAAAGCAATTGAATAGATGCGAGCGCATGTAATATGAGTAGTTTAAATTAAGGTAATGAGTAAGTTACAGTTAAAAATGTGAGTAAAATTCAAATTTTAACCTTAGTAGAAGTAAATGAATCATAACACCAATTTCCCACAAAACTAGGGAAAAATGTAGATTGCACCACCAAATGCCCACAAATCCCCAAACCCTTGCAGAGGAGAAAGAGCCTTGAGAAAGAAAACCAAATTCTTAACCCTCACGCCTCCATTACATCGCCCTTTCTCTGTTGTTAATTTTCTCTCTCTGCCTCTCACTTCTCATAAATCCCCTGCAGTCTCTCTTCTCTGCGCGGCAATTTGTGAACCAAAAAAAGAAAAAAGAAAAAGGAAAACAGGAAAAAAAATCTAGAAGAAAAGCCCTCAAAAACCTCTTGGCCTCGATTCTCATTGACCCCATGCCTTAACGTTTCCCAACCCAAAAGCCCCTTTTCTTACAACACCCAACTGCACTGCACTCTCTCCTACCCCCTTATAAATCCCCATCGTCTCCATCCCCTTTTTTTCCTGGGAAAAAAAAGGGGAAAGAAACAGAGCCTTCCGCAGATAAAATCCAGACGAGTAAAAAGAGAAATCCACAAAGGTTCCAAACCCCTGCCCGGTCTTTCAAAAATACTCCCCAGATTCCTTTCTGGGTCGTCTTTAATTTCATCTTTCTCGAAATGGGTCGGTCCAATTGCAATCAAGAAGGGGATGAAGAAACAGAGCATGTGTGGGTCGAAGGACCCATAATTGTGGGCGCCGGTCCTTCGGGGCTCGCAGCGGCGGCGTGTCTTTTGGAGAAAGGTGTCCCTTCTCTGATTCTCGAGAAATGCGGTTGCATCGCTTCGTTATGGCAAGAGAGGACTTACGATCGACTCAAGCTCCACCTACCCAGAAACTTCTGCGAGCTTCCATTAATGGGGTTCCCCTCGAATTTTCCCAAGTACCCCACGAAGCACCAGTTCGTTTCCTACATGAAGTCCTATGCTTCCCACTTCAAAATCGAGCCCGAATTCAATCAGGCCGTCGAAAAGGCCGAGTTCGATCCGAGACACGGCGGGTTCTGGCGGGTTCAGACCCGGGACCGCGTCTATCTCTCCCGGTGGCTCATCGCCGGCACCGGGGAAAATGCCGAGCCCCGGGTTCCGGAAATCCCCGGGATTGTGGGTTTCCAAGGGCGGGTTCTACACACGAGCGGGTACAAATCGGGACTCGAATTTCAGAATCAGAGGGTTCTAGTCGTCGGATGCGGGAATTCCGGCATGGAAGTGAGCTTGGATCTCTGTAATCACAATGCCGAGCCCCACATGATCGTTAGGAACACCGTGAGTCTCTAATTCTTCAAAAACATTCTTAAAACCCCTTTCTTGATTTCTTCTTCTTCCCTGAATGCTGTGATCGTTACAGGTTCATGTTCTTCCGAGGGAGATGTTCGGATTCTCAACATTTGGGGTGGCGATGGCTCTCCTGAAATGGCTCCCCTTGAGGGTTGTAGACAAGTTCTTGCTAGTGGTGGCGAACTTCACCTTGGGCCGCACCGATGGGCTTGGCCTCCGGCGGCCCAAAACCGGCCCATTAGAGCTCAAGAACGCCACCGGAAAGACTCCCGTGCTCGACGTCGGAGCCGTTTCGCAGATCAAAGCAGGGAAAATCAAGGTAAAAACTTTTCCTCGCAACCAAACAGCCCCTCACATTACTCCTTTCAGTTCACTGCTTCAGTGACCCTAGCTTTGCAGCGTTTCTTTAAAGTGTGACAACACTGTTTTTAGTTCATGTTTTTTATGTTTATCATTTTTTTTTTGGGGGTTTCTGCAGTTGATGAAAGGGGTGAAGGAGATTACAAGGAGAGGGGCAAGATTTGTGGATGGACAAGAGAGTGAATTTGATGCAATAATATTTGCAACTGGGTATAAGAGCAACGTCCCTAGCTGGCTCAAGGTCAGTTTCTAGTTCTGTCTTCACATGTCACTCTTCCGTCACTTTCATTACATGTTGCAGACATGCAAAAACACAACAGGGCTCTTCCTTTCTCCCCATACAAAAAGTGAAAACTCACTAGGGATATGTTTGGATTCTTCTCCTCCTCAAAGATCCCTTTCTGACCCCATCGATGAGCCCTCTGTGGGCCTGAAATATATATATACACCATCTCTTTTCTGTATAATGCATTTTGTTGTGCTCTTCCCAACACAAACCCATATAAACCTCTGTTTTGCAACCTTGATTCAAATAGTGTGATTTTCATTGGGGTGTGAATAGGAATGGTACTATTCCGAGCTCTAAACCAAATATGATGTAATGACTGTTCTTCTGTAAACGGGTCTTGTGATTCTTCATGACTTTTTTTTTTTTGAATCTGCAGGGCAGTGATTTCTTCACAGAAGAAGGGATGCCCAAAGCCCCATTTCCCAAAAATTGGAAAGGAGAGAATGGTCTTTACACTGTGGGGTTCTCAAGAAGGGGGCTGCTTGGAACAGCCTCAGATGCCCTTAACATTGCTAGAGACATAGGGGATCAGTGGAGGACAATCAAGGGTTCCCAAAGCCAATGTGATTCACATTTCTTCTAATGACAAATAATCGTTAGAATCATACTTTAGAAATAGTTAAGAACCAATGGTGGGTTTTTTGGTCTGACTTTGTACTTACATTTTCTTTTTTATTTGTTTTTCCTTTTTTTTTTTTTTTTAATTCCCCTTGGTTCTTCTCTCAGTAAATATGGCAATTTTGTACGGGGATTTACTGCTCCTGATCTTGCACCTTCTCTGTCAATGTATAAAAAATTTCATAATGGAATTGTGAAATCTTGATTCTAACTTTCTTTTCGCACTAGGCATCGAATTCACTTTATTTCCATCCATCCGAGCCTTTTAGTTTTAGTTTACTGAATAATAATCATCATAACCAAATATGGAATTATTGGGTAATTCTGGTTATTCATCTCCTCCTCCGTGATTCAGCTTCACTTGACTATGGAATGTGTTATGAATTTGTGAGACCAGATAATTTTAATCCTTTATTTACGGAAATGGTAGAGGGAGGAAGTAAAGAAAATGAAAGACTAAAATTATTTAAATTTTCATATTTTTTTTAAAAAATCAAGTGAACCATGTTCATATTTCTCTCACCCCAGAAAAGGGGAGATTTTATCACTTTCTTTTTAACTCTCAACAAAATCTCAGTTGAAGTTACAATTATTGCATTTTAACTCTCGTCCTTTAAATATATGCTTTGTTCTCTTTGATTTGTACAACTTTTCCTCTAATTGATTACCAAGGAGTTGGAGAAGAGAGAAAAATGAATGAACAAAAGTTATAAAAATCAATGAAAATTTATTACTGATCAAATCTGAAAGATTGAGGGATAAAATGCTCCAATTAAGAGTATTGGGGGATGCAGTGAGTTTATTAAAACTTCAAGGAGATTTGGTGTGGTTTTTAAATTATAAAAAAATATATAGAAGGAATGGATCACGTCTTTGGGCATATCATAAGTCTATTTCATAAAAATAGGCTCCCACTTTTTTTAATTTTATTTTGCATAGGGTTCAAAATATATTTGCTCTGACCTCTGTATAGATTTGAGTCTGATAAAGACATCAATTGCTTCCATGGGATGAAAAGAGACTTACGTCTTGAGTTGATCTGTGATGGGTATTGACATAAATATAGATATAAAAGTATTCACTAACAAACATTTTATTAGTTTCCAACACGTGTATTTACTGTTTATTCATTTAAAAAAGAATAATTCAACTTTTATATCTTCCTTACACCATTCATATCAGAAAAAAAATTATTAATATAATAAAATTTAAGAAATCACTTATAAAATATATTTGGATCGAATAACAATGATGAACCACTCGAAATTCACTGCATTGATATTTTATTTTATTTTTTACGGTGCAAAGGGTATATAAATCGGCATTTTACCGTAAAATGACTAATTCACCCCTAGCTTGAAAATTAATTACCTGACAGAAGTCAACCGCGAGGTCAATAATGAGATTGTGATTTCCCATGCGGGGGACGGCTGCTGGGGGAAAAATTACCAAGGAACCACTGAGCCACAGCATCATCATCCGAAGCAGATTTTGCAGGTTGTGGGTGATCTCAGAAGTAAGTCATTAAATGCATGCGTTGATCCTAGTCATTAAATGCATGCGTTGATCCTTAGATTTGCTAAAGTAAGATGCACAGCTGTGGGTGACGGTAAGCCCCAGTCAGCCATGCATGGTGTATTTCTTTTTCTTTTTTTCCTTTTTTCTCTTTCAAGAAATTTGACTTTGGAGCCTCTCCCTCGTCAAGTCTTCAGGCTTTTAACTTCATAAGTATACTAGTTTGAGGAGTTCTATTTATGTGTTGAAACTTGAAAGATATCTTCATACAAATAAGGGACATCTAGTGAATTCCCTACAATTATACTTCATCAGTCTTAAACATCGAAATTTATTTTTAATCTCATTTTTCCACGGATAATGTGATGATATACCCGATAGATTAGGAGCTTATTAATTCTATTGAGTCGTATATTCAAGTGCCTTTCGCGAGTCTTTGAATTATTTGTATTCATCTTTTCTATAATAAAGAAATCTGCTTATAAATTTAGCTGTTATTTTGGAGGCCTAAGAAGCCTAACACTTGTGAATGAATCTTTAGAACATGAAGATTCGATTATGAGTTTAAAAAGTATTTGAGAATAATTTTAAAAATGAAAGCTAGCATACAAGGCTCCCCATCCTGGGAAACTGCATGCTCCCCTCTCTCTCTCTCTCTCTCTCTCTCTCTCTCTCTCTCTCTCTCTCTCGCGGAAGGGGAAAGGGTAGTGTCGATAATGAAGACAGCGATGGGGCTCTGCGTCCCTGCATGCATGCATGCATACCCAACTTTCCATGTAATATGCACACACATATGCTAACGTATGTATGTGGTGTAGGGGAAATTAAGAGGGGCTCGGTCAATAAAAGCGTGTAACTCACACAAGTGTATGTGTGAGTGAGTCCTACTAAGGTACGATTTTGCATCATAGGATGGTGACAGCTAGCTGCCACTCGTACCATTTGCTCACGCAAGCCTCCCGCGCCCATATATATTCCTCTCTCTCTCTCTCTCTCTCTCTTTCTATTCTGCCGCCATAACGCAACAAAACCCTGCCCTCTTTCAGCAAACAAAAATCCAACGTATAAGTTAAATGCAACTCCCCCACTCGCCACCCTCCGTCTCTCTCTGCATTCATTTAGTAGCTGTTGCTGCATTAAATTTCGAAATCCCCATTTCATACGCTTCTCCATTGCACGCCTTCCTTTGTTCTTTATTAACTGTTTTCTTATATATATTATACATGGAGAGAGAGAGAGAGAGAGAGGGGATGTCACTTCTTCTTCCTGTACTGACAACTTCTCTGCACTGCCTATATATATATATATATATATATATATATATATATATATATATATATATATATATATATATATATATATATATGTCGTCGTCGTCGTCATCATCATCATCAACCTCTTTCATGTCTTTGTCTTAACGCTGATCATATCTAAAGAGCCCTCCATTTTAGTACATTATGGTGGGTATATCATCAATGCACTTTTTAGGTAAAGTTCTATTTTGTTTTTCACCCAACAAAAAATTTTAAATTTAAAACGAAAAGAAAATTTTAGTTTTATGTGATGGATCAAGCTGGCTGCCGTCTTCAAATCCCATAAACCTTTTCCCTCGCTCACATGAAATGGCAAAAATCTGAAACGTCTGTTTCCAAGAATCGAACCTTAGAGGGGGACGCCGGTGTATGTGTCATGTGCATACATGACACATGACGCCATGACCCATGCAAAGGTCTCTGGTTTTTGTACGAGCACTGATGATGTAAGATATCATTGGTCAGTGATGATCTTAAAGGGCATGCGGGGCCCATTTGCAGAAATTCTCCGTCCCTCTTCTCCTGTTCTGGCTCGGGGGGGGACGTGGGGTCGCTTTCTCCTACGCCGGGGGCCCCCCTGATGATTATCAGGTCTTTTTCCCTTTTTTTATTATTATTTTTGAATAAAAACTAGTGAGGAAAATGAAAATGATAAGGATTTATGCGAGTTCGGCTCGTTTGGTAAAAAAAACGGTGCTTACTTTTTCAATTAAGAGGTGCCATTTTGGGGTAGGACTTTAATCTGATGCTCGGCGGGTTCAAGTAAATCATTAGTTGAGTTGATTTGAGTTGCATGAACCCCATATTTTATGATTGTAGAATACAAGCAGAACGTTAATTGGGCTTTGTTTGAGTTGCACGAACTTGATGATCAGGGTTTATTGGGTCTAGACTTTAAAAAAAGGGCTCAGTAATCTTAAACCTACTTGGTTGATTGGGGCATTGAGCCTAGATGCCTACTTGATTGATTGGTTTTAAACTCGAACCCACGCTACGGGTGTGTGTGAGTCCAGGCTCTTATTTCGAAAACTCCATTATTATATAAAAATAAAAAGAAGATAAAAGCGAGTTCATCTATAGTTTTCAAGCCCTTCTCAGACTAATGAGTGGAAGTGGGCCGAATCGTAGAGTAATGTGAAGGCCTAAATGGGCCTATTTGTGATCCGGATGGGCTTTTGAGTTGGGCCTCGAAACTCCGTTCACCGTAGAAAAAAGGAACACAAACACACTCTGGTTCTCTCTCTCTCTCTTCCTCGCTAGTTCACAATCTCGGTCTTGCGGGAATGCTCAGCGATCTTGATGTCTCAGAAACCCTAGCGATCATCAAAGCTCTGACCTGCTTACGAATCTCAGAGGTATAATTGATTGCTGAACCTGAATTCTTCTTCTTCTTCTTCTTCTTCTTCTTCTTCTTCACCCTTGAATGTTACATTATGGTCTACCGTTGGATTTTGATTTCGAGTCTGGCAAGCTTAACTCATGTCTGACAAGTGACCATGTCTGTGGATGCCTGGTATCTTTCATTTGGTTTCTTGGTAGCAAGCTTACATATGTGCTCTAGCGTTGGCTGATACATGTTGATAAATTGCGAGTGCGATGCTTGTTATGTCATTGCAATCACGGGTATTAGTATTCCGAAGAGCTACTACTATAGCTTGAGAATTCAGAGTGCTGTATAATGTGGGGCGGGGACATTGTTCATTCCCTTTGTTCTTATCAATTGTACTACCAGATAAAGATATAATGTCGTTGAATTGTTGTAGTGGAACATTGTAAAAACATGTGTGCAGGGAGCCAATTTTAATATTCATCTAACATGGATGTCGGATTTATATCTAACTAGCTTTAGTCAGTGCTGGTACAAGGCAACATAAATTTAGTTGATGATTTTATGTTTGGAGAGTACATTTATGGTTTTTTTCTTTTTTGGTAAATGGAGAGTACGTTTCTGTTTATTGGTGCCTAATCACACTGCATGCAATAGGTCATCTGATCCAGCTCAGCCTGAATTTCCTCCGAGTCTGAACAAGAACTTATGGTTTTGGTAACTGTTGAGGTATATTTGCTTTAGTGAAGTGCTGCGTTTATGGATTTCTAGCAGATCACTCTAGCCAATCTTGAGTTGTAATGCGCCAACTTATAATGGTAATCTGATTCAGTGTACGTGCCACATTGCTTGGAGAGGTTGCAATGTGTGATTTTTAAGTTCCTAAAAATTTGGTCCTCAGAATCATGTAAGCACCAATGTTATATGGAACAAATTTCAAGGCTCACCTTTTGGATAGAAATGGGAGGATTCATTTTGGTATAGGAAATCTCGTAAAGATGCTTGCTTTAGGTTTAAAACACAATTGGAAAAGATATTGATGTGTGGTCGTGGTGGACTTTGAGTTCCTTGTTCAGTGGGCCGTTCAGACATCAAAGATTATGGCCATCCCTGTACAGTTATAAACGCTGAATGAAGAGTCCCTTAAGGGATCGCATGGTACCCTATATGGTAGTCATCTAATCACTGTAAAGTTATGAACTCCATCTCAAGTATTAGCGATTAAGAAGGCACTCTAGAATAGACTGATGAGAGGTTAAATACTTGAGCTGGATCACGCCGTGCCAAAGTTGCTTCTGTGTTTTATTATAGTTCTTTGAGGCTCCTTAAAGATACACATTTTCTTTTATTGTGGTTATAATTTTCCACGAGTTGTCATCACTTTCCTCATAAGAATTTAGAGGTGTACTTTTAACTTTCTGACCAAACTTAAAATCCTAGTCCCTTGTCATTATGAAATGTATATTTTACCTGACTAGAGCACATGCATGGAGGGGGCAGATACAATCCTTCAAAATCTAAATGTATTCTAAAACAAAAATGCTTGATCTGTCTAAACCAACGAAAGAATGTTGTTTGTTGCCCAATAACTATATATGTTTCCTCCCTACTGTTTGTATTTAAGAATTTTCATTTTGAAATCTGTGAATCCATCCTTCAAAATGTAAATGTATGGTCCTCTAAGACACAAATGCACGATCCTGTATCAAAACCAACCAAAGAACGTTGTTTGTTCCCCATATTCTTGTTAAAGAGAGGGAAAGAGAATAATATTGTAGTATATCAACAATGTAATATGGGTGCCTAAATATAGGCTCACGATGAGTGCTCTCCAAGTTAGGGTTCCTAACAAGGTACAAATACCAAAATACCCTTACTGACCCTAATAACACTTTATTCTCTAACAATTCTATTTTGTTTCCTCTCTACCGTTTGGGTTTCCATTTTGAAATCTGTGAATCCATGAGCATCTGTTGACCATTTGTTTTGAATTGTCTTTTCAGGCCTACGTGATGCATTCGTTTCCAAACGATGCATCATCGTCATTGTTACAAGATCAGCTCGTAACTGTTTAATTTGTACCATGATATCTGATATGCCAGATGGTACCTTTGATTCCAATTACATTGGACAGCAATTAGTTTGTACTCTTGGGGTCACCCACATTAGATTTACTAGTGTTAAGAGGTTGTGAAGTTGCCGTATCTGGAGCACTTGGTTAGAATTAAAATCTACAATCAAGTTACGCCATCCCAGCTACTCTGAGACAGGTATATTTGTTGTGTCTTCATGGGCTTACTAGTGAATATTTTTGAAGGGGGTGTTCTTTTCTTTTATACAGTGGAATCTAAAAGGGTTCTTAGCTTGATGCTTTTGGCTTTTATTTTTTGTATTCCTTCTGTTTTGTTTTGTTAACCTTGTTTTGTTTCCTTTGGATGCTGCCCTATCCTCACCCTGGAGGGTTCCACTTATCTCTAATAAAAATACTATTCTTCTCACAATATGTGGCCAAGATCTTACACTGCTTGGGAAATAACTGTACACACATTCTGATTGTTAGTGGCTAAGTTGGTCCACTAACATTTTCTTTTTTATTAATTTGAAACGCGTGCGGACACGCACGAGGATGGCTTGGGCGGGCAGATCAGGGTAGGTTACACTAAGATGCATCCCTGCTCGTCTTTTCCTTTACCGAAATACCCAATTTGAATGCTGCAATATGAAGAATATATTGGATCCTTACAGAAGGTACCCATAGGTAGAATATGTAATTTTCTGCATGTCTCTTGGAGATCAGACTCATCTTGTAATTGACCCTACTGTGCATGATTTGTGGACTCACTCTCTTCAGATTAATCTGTTTAAGTCTACATCTTCATGTACTTGGGGAACAAATGAAAATGGCCACCTGGCTAAAGACATTGTTGATCTAGTGTTCTATTTTATGTGCAGATCTTTTTTTGGAGGAAATCTAGGACACCGGATAAGGCATTATTGGCCGGTGCCTGATTTCATCCATATTGGGGTGTTCATTTGTTCGTTTGCCACTGTAATTTTTTTTTCCCAGTTATGAACACTGGAACTATAAATCATTAAAGGTTACAGGCATAATTTTAGGTTTTTCCCCATTTTTTACTTTAATATTGCAAAATTAATAGGCCTGAGACCACTATTAATGCTATGGTGGATGGTAGTATCCAAAACCGTGGGGTAGGGCATTCATTGCCAGCATGAGAGGACATTTTCCTTCCGATCTGTATGTCAGAATAAGCCTCTCCAGAAGCATGTTTAGAAATTATGGAGATATTTTCAATGTAGAAGTTGAAATTTCAATCATTTTTATATGTACAATGTTATGCGTAATTTTCGCATTTTCTTATATATATATATATATTTGAAGGAACACACTTTCATAAAATTTGTGTACTTGTTGATTTGATTTTGGCATGAGCGGTATGGTTGATATTGTCCGATGCAAATAAATATAAAAGTAAAAGGGGGAGAAAAACGAAAACATAAAAATTGAGGGCCATTTGAAAATATTGCAAGAAATAAGTATTCTGAATGGGCTATTTTACTTGTATATTATATGATTCTTTTATTGTTATTTGTTCCATATTTCGGCATAAAGGTCAGAAGAAAAGGGTACACCTAATGTTGAAAGAATAATACTACATGCATGAGGATAATTTTTTTTGGCATAGTATCATCACGTCATTAAGTTATGGGTTAATATAGTTGGGCATTTGTGTCGATGCACGGCATAATATAGGTTGAAGATAGGACCACTTGTATGTGTTCCATTAAAATAGTTATGAGGCTCATTAGTTATTATAAATTTAGTTAATAGTTATTGAACGATACTTCTACATAAAATTATGGTATTATATAAGAGAAGATGTTTTCATACATCTATATTTTTCACACTAAAGTAGGTTGGAGAAAAATTTTGCATGCTCCTTTTTGAAAGTGCTTTAATTAAGTAATAATAAAAGATCACGTAAGTTTTATTACGTCATTACTTTTAATGCGAACCGCGTGTTATAGTTTAGGGAAAATCCAAAAATCTTCGGACTCTACAGTGGTAATACGGTTTTCTCAAGCGGATTTAGGAGCAAAATATGTAAATCTTTCGAGGTTATTTCTGTAAAAGGAGTGTTAGGGGGAATTTGATAAGAAAGGAACGCCTTCTTTGTAAATCCACTTACGACGCATCTGCAAGTCCTCACTGGGTCTGAAAACACACCATCAGAAACGTTTCTTTCTGAGTCAGCGAGTTTCCTTAAAAATATACGAATTAATAAATTAAACTGAATATAAAATAAAAATAAAGAAAGTGAAAAAAAAGAAAAGCGGGGCTTTGTTGGGTCCGGAAGCATCTGTCTACTACTTGTTTTATTTTATTATTTTATTTATTTACCAAAAATAATAGTATTAAAATTATTTTCCGCATTTCCATTGGCCACTACCGCCCTGACCTATCATTGGCTTCTATTCCTGCTGCTCGACTCCTTTGTCTTTTTGCCTGCTTTAATTTTTTAGGATTCTCATTCCTCCAAACAAAAAAAAATCTCTCTATTTTTCCCTCAATTACCGTTTTAATTCTTATTTTTTTTTCCCTGGGTGCTTACATTTATTAAATGGTTCTGTGAGCCTTTGAGCTGTCCTCTCAATCTTCACACCGAGTGACAAAAATCCTTCCTTTTTCCTTCCCCTTCTGTGGGTATGAGCCGAAGAGGGAAGTAGCATAGGCATTACACTGGAATCCGTTTGAAGAAGTTTCTCTTTGAAGAACATGTCGCAGACCAACTGGGAAGCTGATAAAATGTAATTCCTCCTCCTCCCACTAAATTTGTTTCTTCTCCTTGTTCTGAGATTTTCAATCTGGGTTTCTCTGTTTCTGTTCTCCCTTCGTTAGATTTGGGCTTTAGATTTGGTATCAGTGTTATCATCATTGGGGCTTTTCGTTTTGATGGATATTATTGTTCCGAGCTCTGTAATGCACCTCCTTTACAAAGCTCCTTTTTTCCCCAGCCGTTTGAGGATTATTTTTACTTTTATCTTTTTATTTTTTATTTTTTTATTTATGTTTGTGTTCTGGCAACAGGTTAGATGTGTATATCCATGATTATTTGGTGAAGAGGGATTTAAAGGCTTCTGCTCGGGCTTTTCAAGCGGAAGGAAAAGTATCTTCAGACCCAGTTGGTAAGATCATCTAGAAACTGTGCATAGAAGGGAAACAATTGTCCCTGATAAATATGTGTGTGTGTGTGTGTGTGTATGGGTACGCGTACATGTCTGACTTGTTTTAACTTCGGAATTGGCATGTACAGCTATTGATGCCCCAGGTGGCTTTCTTTTTGAATGGTGGTCGGTTTTCTGGGATATATTCATAGCTAGGACTAACGAGAAGCACTCGGAGGTTGCTGCATCCTACATTGAGGTTAGTTTGAGATATAGCAACATATGCTAATAGTTTTCCACAATGTATATGCTAATAGTATATTCAGATTTAAGAAACCCTTTTTTTCTTTTTTCCATTTGGGTATTCAGTCACATCTTATCACAAATTATTTCTGCAAATTTCAGAATATTACTTCAATTTAAAATTCTCAGTTTCTGTCATTAACGTGCATTCAAAAAGTGATGACAGCTCCCTCTCGGGAAATTATTGGTTGATATCTTTAAATCTATTTTGCTTGTTTCTCCCTCTGTTAATAGTTACTTTGTTATTTTTCCTTCACTTCTACGACCAAGAACGGGAAGACTAGAATTGTGTAAACCAGAATGCCATAAGATGCCCAAAAGGGCAGTCTGTTTCAGGATGGCTTTCCGAATTCTCTCACCCAGTTTGATTCGTGGGCTTCTTTTCTTCTGCTGTATGTTGAGCTTTGACAATACGATTGCTGCAGCCCATGTCTTCAGATAGTGTTGGTTTTGACAGTTGATTTAAAGAAATCAACATGGTTGGATGAATGGTCAATCAACCAGTCAGAAACTATGATTGTCTGGTGGATTGACGTACTGGTGCAAAAACATCCACGCACACACAAACACACAAATGTTAAAATCCCAGGGCCTTGATGGAAGTTAATTGTTCTTCTTATTATATAATCTTTCCTATGTGCCATTGGGAGCTTATAGCGTATGGCCTGGGGAATTCCAGACTCAGTTAATTAAAACAAGAGAGCAGCAACACCAACACCAACAGCAACAGCAACAGCAGCAGCAGCAGCCCCCTCAACACCCACAGAATCAGCAGCAGCAGCTTCATATTCAGCAACTCTTATTGCAGAGGCAGCAGCAGCAGCCGCAACAAGCAGCAGCAGCAGCCGCAACAGCAGCAGCAGCAGCAACCGCAGCCGCAGCAGCCGCAGCAGCAGCAACAAATGCCACATCAGCAGCGAAGAGATGGCTCCCACCTCCTGAACGGAACTTCCAATGGAATTGTTGGGAATGCCACTCTTTCACGGCAAAACTCTGGAACAGTAACTGCCTTGGCCACCAAGATTTATGAGGAAAAATTGAAGCTTCCACTCCAGAGGGATTCTTTGGATGATGGTGCTATGAAGGTGTTCTCTTTGAAATAAGATTCTGTGGGCCATTGCTTTGTCCAAATTGTTAACTCTCTTGAGGATATCTTGCAGCAAAGATTTGGTGAAAATGTGGGCCAGCTTTTGGATCCAAATCAAGCCTCAGTATTGAAATCAGTTGGAGTGTCTACCCAGCCTTCAGGGTACTTCTCTCTCACACTGAACTTCTACTAATTCATCCATTGGTTTTGAAAACATTTTTAGCTCAATAGGAAATGTGTTTTTCCTCCATCATGCGATGAGTTTATTTTGATCTCTATATGGTTTTAAATTTTTGCCAGATAAAGGTGTGTGAGCACTTTGTTGCATGTGTGAAATCGTCATCTGATTTCAGCGAATGATTCTCAACTCTACCTAGCTCTTGTACAAATTGTTTTTTACGATTAGTTCTTTTATACCCTGTGTAAATATGTGATGTCATTCTGTGTTTGATATATGTGTCTACAAATGCCATGAAACATGGTGATTATTAATTTCATTGTTGTGTTCAGTTGTGAATGGCCACCACTTATGCTTTTTATGGTTTACCCATGTCGGTGTTGTTACTGATGCTTATTTTTAAATCCATATGAGTAGGCAAGTGTTGCATGGTACAGCTGGTTGTATGTCTCCACAAGTTCATGCTCAAAGTCATCAAGTTCCAGGGTCTATGCCGGTACTACAACTATTTTATGTCAGCTTCAAATTATGTATGTTTGTAACCTTCTAACTCTTGAGAAAACAGGAAATCAAGACAGAAATGAATCAAGTTATGAACCCGAGAGCTGCAGGATCTGAGGGCTCATTGCTAGGAATTCCAGGTATTTAATTTTCTTTACTTTTTTTTTTTTTACTAGTGTCTTTGTGATGAATATTGCTCATGACGTGGAATTTCTGTTGGATGGTTCTACATGAAAATATCGCTGCTTCTTATACAAATGTATTGACATAATAATCTGGGAGTTACCGACTATAATTCAACCTGGTTATGTTATTAATATTGCATGGAGGTGCATTTTGCTGACTTGAAGGGGGTTATGTTATTTCAGGATCACACCAAGGTGGAAACAATTTAACTCTAAAAGGATGGCCTCTCACTGTAAGTCTCCTCATGATTTTCTAATTTGAATATTTTCCTTGTGAAGTCATATAATCTTTGGTGCAGCGAAGCATTAATATTTATTGTTGTAGTTGACAATACTGTATTTCTTTTCAATTTTCCTGTATAAATATTAAATATTTGGAGTGTACAAGTACTCTTTGCCAGAAATCAATCCCAGGTCCCTGTTTTGCTACTCATTTCTTTGCTATTGTTGCAGTGGAAGCTTGTGTAGGATCTCGATGAACAAGAAGTGTATTTTTATCTTTACTTCTTTTCTGATTATTCTGGAGCATGTTGGTTCAAAATCACTGATTTGTGCCTCTCCACATTGTTCATCCTATTTGCTAGTCTTGATCTTTTTAATTTTCCTTCACTTTAGGGGCTCGAACAGCTTCTTCAGCAACAAAAACCTTTTATCCAGGCTCCTCAACCACTCCATCAGTTTCAGATGCTGTCTCCACAGCACCAACAACAGCTTATGCTTGCACAGCAAAATCTAGCATCTCCATCTGCCAATGATCCTGAAAGTAGAAGATTGAGGATGCTTTTGAATGACCGAAATATGGGTCTAGGGAAGGACAGCCTTTCAAATTCTGTGGGCGATGTAGTTCATAATGTTGGCTCTGTGCTGCCTCGTGGCGATGCAGAGATGCTACTCAAGGTGATCTCTCTCTGTTTTATTATTTCTGTCTGCAGTTATTGTATAATGTCTTAAGCCACAAGGGTGCCTGAGTTGCTGTATTTTCTATTATTTCAGCTAAAAATGGCACAATTACAACAGCAGCAGCAGCAGCAGCTGCAACAACAGCAGCAGAACAGTAATCTGCAGCAGCAGCAACAGCAGCAACAGCTGCAGCAGCTGACTCTTTCAAATCAACAAACTCAGAGTTCAAATCACAATGTTCATCAGCCAGAGAAAATTGGGGGTACTGGCAGTGTTACGGTGGATGGTAGCATCTCGAACTCTTTCCGAGGAAATGATCAGGTCTTCTTTCTTTTGGCTTCACATATACATCCATATTATTGTGCTGGCCCTCAGTTTCTGATTCCCCTTTCCTCTCCATGTACTTTCTGGCTTTGTTTTCTGGGAAATCATCTTTTGCTATTTTGGATAGAAAATTGAACCCCCCCTACCCCCCGGTTTCCTGTTTTCAGCGCTTTTGCACCTATAACCGAGAAAGCTAACATATCTAGATGAATGACGGAACACTGGGAAAAACAGAATATATTCCCTGGAAGTTTGAGTGGTAAATTGGCTGCTTAAAATCAAACATATACAGTTTAATGAATAAACAGAAGTTTGAGTGGTAAATAGGTTATCCAGGCTTAATGCTGGTATGCTTAGTGTTCCTGAAGGCAGATTCTTAACACAAACTCCCTCGATCTATGTTAAGGCTTCAAAAAATCAGACTGGGAGAAAGAGAAAGCAAACCGTGTCATCTTCAGGTCCTGCCAATAGCTCAGGAACTGCAAACACAGCTGGGCCTTCCCCGAGTTCTGCACCATCGACTCCCTCGACCCAGACACCTGGAGATGTGATTTCAATGCCCGTGCTGCCACATGGTAGTAGTTCTTCAAAGCCTTTAATGATGTTTAGTGCTGATGGGACTGGCACTCTTACTTCGCCATCAAATCAATTGGTGAGCCTCGCTCTTTATGCTCTGGCGTCAATAGAAGTAAGGTTTCGTTTTGCTGCACTTCTCATTGGATTCCATTTTGGCAGTGGGGTGATAAAGATATTGAATTGCAGGCTGATATGGATTGTTTTGTGGATGACGGACCTCTTGAGGAGAATGTTGAGTCCTTCTTGTCCCATGATGATACAGATCCTAGAGATCCAGTTGGTCGTTGTGTGGATGTTGGCCAAGGTGCAGCACATTCTTTACTTTTTTACTTGGCATGAACAGTGGAGTGATTCTATATTTGATTGCAGATATTGTGATGTTGTGATAAACATTGTTATGGGGCTAACTTGTTTAAGTTAAAATGCTGAATACTCTCCAAAATTAAAGTTGATTTCCTCAATGACTATAAATTTACGTGTACAACCCTCCCATATCCCAAAAAAATCTCTCACTTATATTTATTACCGCAGTTCATCGCATGGTTTCTGAAATTAATTGCCAAATTGTCATGAGCATATGATTTTTTCTGCAATGGAAACAGCTTAGTAGAAGTGAACATTGCAACTGCTGTATGATGTTTTGTCATTTAAATTAGATGTTTTTTCATTTTCTCTGAAGATTCAATTCCTATGTGTAACTCAGGCTTCACATTTACGGAAGTCAGTTCCGCTCGAGCAAGTACAAGCAAAGTCACTTGCTGCCACTTCTCATCTGATGGGAAGCTGCTTGCAACTGGTGGCCATGATAAAAGAGTGAGTGACAATGTCGCAAACACTACAACTATAATGCAGGGGCCTTTGACTCATACTGAATTTATCTGATTTATATACTGGTCATATAATGCAGGCTGTGTTGTGGTTCACCGACTCTTTGAAGCCAAAAACATCACTTGAAGAACATTCATCATTGATCACTGATGTTCGCTTTAGTCCAAGCATGCCACGTCTTGCAACGTCATCTTTTGACAAAACAGTCAGGGTTTGGGATGCTGACAATGTCAGTTGACGTTTCTATTATCTTTATTTTTTTTTTTTCTCATTTGTCACTCATTCTAAATTCTAATACTGTTTTTTTCATTTTTAATTTTCCGGGGCTGAGAAATATACTTTCTGACACTTCTTGCGTGATGACTATTTAAAATTTAATAATCCTCATCTGCTTGAATATTGTGTAGTTGAGGATAAGGAGATTCAAAACATGTGATTCCAGTGGAATTCTTTTTTTTCTTCTCTCTCTCTCTCTCTCTCTCTCTCTTTTTCTCTTTTTTTCCCTTAACAGAGCTTTCTGTTTTTTTTCTTTTTCTTATGATGCTCCACATTTTGATGCACATCTTATATGGATGTTCAACTGATTTTGCAGCCTCGATATTCACTTCGTACATTTATGGGTCATTCCGCCTCTGTCATGTCATTGGACTTCCATCCAAATAAGGAAGACCTCCTCTGCTCTTGTGATGGGGATGGCGAGATACGATACTGGAGTATTAACAATGGTAACTACACCAGAGTTTTCAAGGTACAATCTTTTGCCAATTGATCTCTTATTCACATTTCATCCAACAATTCATTGTCACCCTTGGATGCCCCCCCCCCCCCCCCCCCCTCCCTTTTTTTTAGGGCGGCACCGCCCAAATGAGATTTCAACCACGCCTTGGAAGGTATCTTGCTGCAGCTGCAGAGAATGTTGTATCCATATGGGATGTGGAGACCCAAGCTTGTCGGCATTCATTACAGGTTTGGCACTCTTGTTCCCTCCTTTGTCTGTGCTGTATCGGTATTCCCATTTGTATTCTTTCTTTGGTCATGTTTATATTGTGATTCATACATTTATAGGGGCACACAAAGCCAATTCATTCTGTGTGCTGGGATCCATCTGGCGAGTTCCTTGCATCGGCGAGTGAGGATTCTGTTAGGGTGTGGAGGCTCGGATCAGGAAGTGAAGGAGAATGCGTTCATGACTTGAACTGTAATGGAAACAAATTCCATTCTTGTGCATTCCATCCTGCATATTCTTCTTTGCTCGTCATCGGCTGTTACCAGGCAAGTCATACCTACTCTTTACCGCGCAGCTTCATTGATTTTCTACTGTTAACTTTTAGAAGTTCACAATTCAAAATCACTATTGCCAATTAGGGTTTTATTCAAATTCAATTCTCGTATTCTGAAATTTCCTTTCTGTCTTTTCTTTGGATTTTTGAGAATAGAAGCGTGAGATTAGGGATGCAGCTGGTTCGTTACCCCATATATTGTTGTCATCTACGACTCGGTTCGTTCTTAGGCTGCCTGATACGTGTTTCAGAAATGAGCAGTGCTAGGTGCACAGAAAAAGGGCCCGGAGAAGTTTACAAAACAGCTATGGGTTCTGGGCCCCATTCATTTAGAGTTCAAACCTCACTGTGTATTTCTATAAACTTTTTTGTGCACATTTTGTGCGCCTAGACTTATTGTTTACGAGTCTAGCTGCTCAGAATGGTTTATAGAACAAACACGGCGAGGCGTGGGCTCACTGTACCAGTGACTGGGTCCTATCCCCAAGTGTCTGTTGTGTTAACTTTCCTATGCATATTTTCTGTGCACCTAGCTCTTCGAAATTTACCCGATTGAGCATAAGTACCCTGTACCTACATCAATCCACACTACTCGCATTGCTTTTCATCCCTGACACGCGTTGAATCTTTCGCAGTCTTTGGATCTTTGGAACATGAAGGAGAACAAGACAATGACTCTGCCAGCGCACGATGGATTGATCGCTGCTTTGGCTGTGTCAACAGTAACTGGGTTGATCGCTTCGTCGAGTCACGACAAGATTGTCAAGCTCTGGAAGTGATTTTCGCGTTCAATTCCCTGGTGAGCAGCCCTCATTTTTGCATTCCTGGAAATAGGCTTCCCCTTTCACGTATCAAATGCGCTACTTTTGCTTCCCTTTTCGAGTCTCGAACTTCAGCTAATCCGCTGCCTCTTGTCGACCGTTCGTGCTGCTTCGCTGTTGTATGTGTTTCGCTCCGTATGCCTTTTGCTCATCGCTGGTAATTTCTTTGTTGAATATAAACTTAAGAGTTGGGGAGCTCATGTAATTATGGTAATCATGGTTGTTAGCGGCAATGATAAATACAAAAGTCAAAATAAAAAGTAATAAACTGTTCGATCAAGCGATCACAGTCACAGGATCTGGTGACTATTAGGGTTCGATCATAACATTTATACATTATCATCCAAAGTAGGAAAAAAACTTGCTTCGAATGATACGACGTGGGTTGATGAGAAGAAAGATAACTGTGTAAAGGTAATGACTGTAATTCCACTAGATGAGACATATTTTTCGAGGTACCTTGCATCTAATTTGCTTTGTTTCATCGGGTTTAAAGATTTTTTCTCTATAAAAGTAAAATTATAAAGGGAAAAGATTTTTTCTCCATAAAAGTAAAATTATAAAGGAAAAACACATTTTGCACGTGGGGAAAAAGTGAAATTTTCTTAATTCCACAAAGGCGGTGGGTATTCTCGTAATTTTATTTTCTTGTCAAATTAAATTAAGCACTGATGATAAATTAGTTGTAATCAATCAATTAGGAATGTTGAAATCAGGAACTAATAATGATCCACACGCAAAATAAATTAGGCCGCTTTGTCACGCTACCTGTTAAAGGAAATGCCAGATAAAATCATAGGCCACTCCACAATCTTATTAAGCCTAAACTTTACAAGTAGACCTAATGCTAGGGGCCTCTTTGATAAATAAATCAGAAAATTTGGCACTGAAAATTTTAAACCAAATTAATGACTACATTTTGTTATCAGCAAGGTTCACTTCACTTAAAATTTCAATGAATAATTATAAAACAAGCTCGGTAATTTTTATAATTCTACTCTTTAGTTCCTGTTTGAACAATTAAAATCATAGATCACGTTTATGTATTCGGTGGTTTTAACTATTATTTGTCATTCCGCCTCAATGGATGCGCAAGATCCAATAAATTGTTTACTAGTCTTAATCTGGTCTTTTTTCTTTTTTGTTTTTGCGTGTTGGTATAAAATCTCAACTCTTGATATACGGAAAAGAGAGAATTTTATTTTTAATCCGTCTTTAATATTATGATAGATCACACGATCAAGATCCTCTAAATCTGAGAGTTAATGAACTTGAATATTTGGACAATTCTACTCATTTATTTTTAAAAAGGTAAAGAGAGAAACTAAAAAGAAAATGACTAAAATTATCTAAATTCACAAATTCATGATTTTTTTCTTTTTTCATTTTGTTTTGCATGCAAACTCGCACAACCTGTATTGTCCTCTCTAGTGTTAGGTGGAGTTTAATTAATTAAGGAATGCTTTCCTTATTTGGTGCCAGAAAAAAAGGTCACAAAGTTCCAATAAATATTCCATTTGATAGAATTCAAGAAAGAGACGAATTTTATAAAACTTGATAATGAAACAATACCTAAGATTACAAAGAATGATCACACCCCTAAATTGCTAGAATAGGGAGCAATTCCCTCGAAAGGTGCAAACACCTAAAGTATTTTTCTCTTAGAAACTTGGTCTGTTTATATGTATGTGTGTGTATATATATATACAACCTAATAGACTGATTAACCCATTTAATGTATCAAATTCCTGAAGTTGCTTTTATGATTTTTAATGTATAGAATAAAATATTTTTTTTTATATAATGCCATAAAAACTCTAATTTTTGTGACATCCATTCTATTTTCCCTTCTTTTATTAAAAAAATGGTAAATAAACAGTAATATTTATAATTATAAATTATAAATAATAAGAATAATAATAAGCACATATTCTTATAACTACAGCTTTCAAAAATATAAGTTCAGCATGCGGTGAACCTACTCAGTCCAAAATGGTCTAAATATTCAAAACAGTTATAACTGTTAAAATCACAACACGCATATGACCTCAACACATAAAAAAAAATGTATGAATATTAGTATGTCTCTTTTACCTTTTTGTGCTCATTCAATCTGTGTGATAAAAATTTATGGGATGGACCTCTATCAAACATACTTTGACCCCAAAATTGCCAAGATCATGCACATGCTTGGTTCAAGGCAAACTTATGACCCGAAATGGTGGTCTATATATTGGGGAACTCACCCCATGAGTTCATCAAGCTCTGAAGAAGATTGAGAGAGAGAGAGAGAAAGAGAGAAGAAGATCTAGAGAGAGAAGGGAAAATGGGGTTGAGTGAAATCCCACACCTCGATCTTTCCTCCAAGAACTGCAAAGGAGGATGGGGAGCTGTGTGTAAGAAAGCGAGGGAGTCATGTGAGGAGCACGGGTGCTTCATCCTCCTCAACTGTGATCAGGTGCCCACGTTCCTACGTGAAAAAGCGTTTGCCGCTGTCGAATCGCTGTTCGATCTCCCGGAGGAGACGAAGGTCAAGCACCGGAGCCGGCGCCCCTACAGCGGATACTCAGGCAACTCCGCCTTCTCACCGCTGCGCGAGAGCTTCGGCGTCGATAATGCGGCGGAGCTCGACTCCGCCAGAGCCTTCACCGGCCTCATGTGGCCCAATGGAAACCCTAGTTTCTGGTAATTTTGATTCAAGTATTTCTACTTATACGTCTTTCATATTCTTTCATTGTACTCAAAGTGCTACTGAGATTTTTAAAAACCATTTAAATTTAAGCAATATTACATGTATATCTTTCACACAACCTTCACATTGAAAATAGTCACATTACAGAATATGTGTAATTTTATATTGTTATTTGACCAAAATATCACTTAAAAAGGACCACACATATTTTATCACGTCATATTCCTTTTGGTATGAAGACTGTGTGAAGGATGTACAGATAGTATTACTCTTTAAATTTTTATCAAATCAATATTTCGATACAAAAGGGTATAAAAATAGAACAACTCATCTAATTGATTTTAACTTGAATTCATACTTTAGTTTTAGCTTATTTTCTCTTTCCTCGAAGAGATATTTTCTTACAAATATTAGTTTTAATTAACGGCACCTTTTAATGTTTTTTTGTTATGATAAGTGGGTTTAATATTATTTTTCAAAAAGAAAGGTGTCGATTATATGGACAGTGAACAAATAAGGAGATATGTCAATTTTCCTTATGCACCAAACTCTTATTTATATTGTAAATTAGTAGGCGAATGAAAGTTTTATACAATAATTAAACTGTATGAAAATTAATACGACATTTAATATGCTAATTAAAATTTATAGAATAAACCTAGAATAACGGGATTTTAACAATTTAATTAAACTGCGGCATAAACGATGCAATGAGGGGGTTGACTTTATTAAAATGGGTTACAACGGCTTCATTTATTGCTTTCATTTGGTTGTTTCTGAGAGCATTGAACCGTCAATAAAAATCTAAACTCAGAGTCAAAATGTAACCGTTTCACTATTTTTCGTTATTTATAATTATTCCATTATTTTGTTATTTTATTTCGTCCTCTATTGAATAAGAGAGCTTCCGTGATGCAATTCTAACGGTTTCATTAAATTCTGAATCTTTTTTCAAAACATTTTTTTAAACTCACATGCAAATGTTTATATGATATTTAAATATGTAAAAAAAATTAAATTCAAATCTATGCCCACATAAGATCACGAAAAGGGATTTTGACTACTCAGTTAAAAATCCGACACATATCCTACTAATTTTGAGCCACGTTCTATTTTATTATATCGAATAATTAACGTTTAGGATTTTTATTCTGACTGGGTACATTAATATTTCATCATCTTTTTGAACAGTGGGACTATCAATTCCATGAGCTCAGAGATGCTAGAACTGAATGTGATGGTCTTGAGGATGATACTGGAGGGCCTTGGCTTGGAGAAGTACCACAACTCGCTCGTAGAGAACTCAGTGAGTGTATTCCGACTCACCAAGTACTCAGTCCCGCCGAATCCGTGACTCGAATATCGACTCTGTCGCGGTGGGCCTTGCGGCCCACACCGACAAGGAAATGTTGACTGTTCTGTGCCAAAACGATGTTCAAGGCCTTGAGGTCCTCTCCAAGGAAGGCCGTTGGAACAAAGTCACCCTCCCTCAGGGTTCCTTCATTGTCTTTGTTGGTGATTTGCTTAGGGTAATTAATTTTAATTATTTGCTTAAATATTGCAGTTAATCGAATAAAAAAAATAGGGGGACTTTTAAGATTGATCAACGTTTGGTTTATATGATCCGAGTAGATGGGTCATTTTTTTATTTATATCTTTGCTTTCATCAAAAAAAATCATAAATAGTCTTTTGAGCTTTGAGCTTAGGCTTGACTCAATCTAAATAAATATCGCACTCAATTTGAGGCTTAAGTTTAACTCAAGCTCGATTCAAGCTTAGTTCACATAAAACTCAACCCATTTTCATTATAAACAGTCCAACATGTGGTCTACTCTTTGGGATTTGGTGCGCTTGACATAGTTTCATGGGTTCAAAAGTGCAGGCATGGAGCAATGGGAGGCTTCAAGCAGCAACGCACAGGGTGGTGGTGGCCGGAGATAGCGATCGGTATTCCTGCGGCTTGTTTTTGGCACCAAAAGATGGCATTGCGGTTGAAGTTCCCGGCGAGCTCGTGGACGACGACCACCCTCTCCTCTACCGTCCGTTCACTTACATTGATTATGTTTCCTATTTCAAATCCAATTCAAGTCCAAACGCGCTCGATATGTTTGCTCGTGTCCAATAGTTAAATCTCCGTCGGTCTATTCGAATTTTTCCCAAATTCTCAATCAGATCTTGTATCCATCCTCTTAAACCACTCTCCTCCTCCCCCATCCCAACCCCAAATCCTTTCATCTAATCAAATTATAAGTGGCGAGTCATGTATTTAAACAAATTTTTAAAAATAGTAGCCATTTTATGGATATATCCCTCTACCGTATTAAAAAAATTCTATGGATTGTAAGTAAATTTTAGTTACTATCAAAGGACAAGTAGAAAAAGGGTCTAGATGAAAGGTTTTCAGATCTATATCAAAAAAGTGATAACTAGGGACGAAAAGGTAAAATGAGGATTTTGTTGTGGGTTCATATGAGATACGAGTTGGAAATTCCAACCATACCGATTGAAAGAATGTAGAAAAATATGTCGCATTGCAAATTTTATATAATTAATGATAGTGCATACCAATCATCTAAAGAACGGAATTTTATATACCAAAAGAGTCAACAGTGAATGTTGTAAATTTTGACTATTCAAATGAAACCTTATCCATAATTGGATGAGACTCAAATTTTAGTAACTAATAGAAAATGTTTGAAAGTTTAACTCGAATGGTTAGAATAGCATTTAATGATCTCATGTGGAAATTTGACGAGTATCACCATTTTTCATTATATATATATGATAATTTTATTTGCTTTTTTTTTTTTCTACTAAAATTTTAGGATAAATGATTGGAAATTTTTTAGGATATAATAAAAAACTTTGTAGGTATTTTTACAAATTTAAAATATACTATTTTCTAAAGTCACATGTACATAACTAATTTGTTAGTAAGGATTTAAGTTGGCTGTTATTTGAAATTAAAGGGATCAAACGATCATTTGCAAATTTAGAGGATTAAATCGACCACTAATCTCAAATTTAGGGGAAAAAAAAGTACTTTTATCATAGATTAAAACTGATAAAATTCAGGGGACAATATAGTAAGATTTTCAGAAAATACATTTTATACAAAAGAAGCATTTAAGACAAAATTATTGTACAAACCCTACCCATAATAGTTGAGATTCAGTCCACACGACATTAAAAGCTCAATATAAAATTTGAAATAAACTAAATTATTTCCACTCAAGGTGAAACTCGAAGGAACAAATCGGACAAAAAAGAAAGCCTTAAAAAAAAAAAGTTGCAATATTATTATTATTATTATTATTATTATTTTATTATTTTTAACAATGGAAGGACGCAGGCGTAATTTAGAAAGTAAAACTTCGATCCAACGAGTAACCCCTCTTGAATCTCATAACGTTCTTATTAATTTTTACTTGCGGTTCTGTCGTCCCCTCCAACGGAACCCTAAGTCTGGGATTCGAGATGCAGGTGATTTATCGCCTTTCTCTGTCTCATATACATACACGCACATGTAGTTGTATGTAGAGTTTTTTTTTTTTTCAAGTAATATTAAGTATGAATTCAAGTTTGAGATTGATAGTTTGTGTTGCTTTCTTTATAATCTCTGAGAAGATGCATGTGAACTGTGTATTTTGGGAAGAGTGAGTATGACTGTTATGCATAAGCATATAATTGTTAAGGAAATTTCGGAAATTGGGCGTCTGTGTGTAGTGTCTTGTTTGGCTGTTGAGGAGATGCATTGAAGCAATTGAAAGTAAAATTTTGAAGTATACTTTTTCTTTTCCATTTCGTAGGACTTAAGATATTAATAAACTAGACTTTAGCGACCCAGATACACCTGTGTGGTTTTAGCCTATAATTTATTTCCTTGCAGGCTTAAATACCAACTACTTGATATTTATGTATTAGTTTCTATCGGTGAACTCAACTTGACCAGTCCAAATTAAGATCTGATGATCATTTGTATTTGTATTTTTTTTTTCTTGCTTTAACTCAATGCTAGAATATTTTCTGAAAACTGAAGGGTTCCTGCTCCAGAAGCTCCATTCAAGAGGAAGAGCATGCTCTCGAGCAGCTTGAGGAGGAGTTAAACAATGTCAAACAGTCGATAAATACATTACATGCCAATCTTGATGAACGGGTTTGTAAAATGAGAGATGTATCCCAACCACAAGGCTCCCGTGTGCCTGGATGGGGAGGGATTGTGCATTGAACATGAGCTTCCCTCTTTAACCTGTTGGAATGGGTTGGTTACCTTTTTTTCCCTATCATTTTGACTTATTTTGGCTCTGTTATTCTTCAGGATCAAAGAAAGGTTAATATTATCAATGAGATGCGGCATCTAGAAGAAAAGATTAATGAGAGTGCTAACCCCATGGTTCGGAGTTTGGTTTATCTTATAAAGTTATCAAAGGTATACTTTCTTCTTATTTGATGTCTTAATGTTGTGTGCACTACTTTATCCTTGCATTTTTGATTCATGTCATTGTTTAGCATGGTATTTTCTTCCTTACTGGTTTGCTCTATATTTAAAATGAAGTTTGAAGAGGCTTCTCTATATGTGATAACTGACTTAAATTCAAGTTTCATCTGTAAATTTTGCTTGGTAAGTTCACGATTTGCACATGAAATGCTGAGTTTTTGAAAAATATATTGAATTTCAATGAGCACATGGTAAGGTAAGGATGGAGGACTCAAATAAATACTGGCTAGCCTTTTTTTTGCGCAATAATTCAGCTCTTTGTAAATGATATTTATGTAAATAAATAAATAACTTTAAAGACTGAAATATAACTCTGAGCCAACTTTCATCACATGTGGCTTCCATATATGAATTCATCCCTTTCTTATGAGTTATTCTTCGTGCACATTGTTTTGACATTTATTCAGTTTGTTGGTTATGTTTTATTGAGCTTGACCAAAAGTATCTGTAACAATTATTAAGCCTAAGGAAACAATCATGGCATGATGACGTCACTGGTGAATGCAGGCTCTAGAGAAGCAAGAATTTGATTTTCAGTCTCATTGTAAAGCAAAACAATCTGAATTGCAAGCTGAGGTTGTCCAGTTGCAAGAAAAGATATCTAACGCAACAGAGAACAGGATTCTCCTCAATTCTCTCGATGACTCTATGCACAATGCGTTGGAGAAGCTAAATTCAGCCAAAATGGTAAAATTTCCATTGCAATACTTAAAATTTATTACAATGTGCTTGATTATATTTGAGAATTTTTGTTAGTATTGTTGCCAACGATTCTTTTCTGAAGTTTGGCCGTAACGTGCTTTGAAACCACTAAGATGTCATTTGACCTTATCTTTCCATTACAGTATATAAATGCTGACTTCTTTGGCTGCTTCATATTCTTGTCAAATGTACTTGCACAAAATTGTTCAGAATGATAGTATTATTTTAACATAACGAAGCTAATGATATGTACCGAAGCTGAACTACTGTTCTGGAAATGCTTCAAAACCTTTGTGCCACCATTTATAATTCTTCAAGGTATTGCTTCTATCATGCATTAGAATCTGTAACAATTTTGATAGCTTAGCCACTACAATAAAGGCTTTTTTGAGCTTTGTACATAGGAATTTGTTTCATGGAAATCAATTTATAATTATCTGATGTAATTTTGCACTATAAACATCAGCCTTGGCATCCCAATGATTTAATGCGGTGGACTATTTGTTACAAACTATTTTACTACCTGCTCCAATGACATGCTAGACTTCAGAAATGGAGCTTATACTATAATCTTCTGGTGCTATATGTTGAACTTCAGAAATGAAGTCTATCATATAATCATCTGAAGTTTTTTTACACTATTAAGGTTACCCTTGACTACTTGCAGTAACTATTTGCTGCATCACTCCAGTGTCACATCTGGTGTTTCTTCTTGTCTTGGATGATCTTATGTTAGCATCTTACCTTTTGCATGCCTTCTCACATCTCAACATTAGTTCGAATTTGCAAGGCTTTCTTCCTGGAGCCCATAAGGAAATTAGTTGTTGCTATCCCTATATGATGGTGGTGTCTTATTCGAGCAGGAACTTGCAGGAAAATTAAGGGCAAACTTGTTGCTGAAGCACCAACATGATAGCGTGCCATCCCAAATGGAACTCATCCAGTATGTCACTCTCCCTGTAGCTTGCCTCTCCACCTTCCAACATAGTATCACCCTCAAAAACATTAATATTTCTATTGTGATATATATTTTTTTGTAGGTGAATACACACAAGATAGTTTTTTTTAATCAAAGATGCATTCTTTATTATCTTCCTTACTCTGTCTCTGTGCAGATATGAACGCTGTTTTTCTGAATTGTACATTCATATCCAGGTACAATTTATTAATCTGGTTCTGTTTGCCAGTATAGACTTATATAATGTGAAGCTTTTACTTGGTTTACTTTGATATCCAGGAAAAGCTTCGGAAAACTCGCACGTGTTATGGTACATATAATGCTCTTTTAGAGATGAAAGAATTGATGCTGAAGGAAATGACCTTGTTGAACTCGATTAGTTCACAGGTGTGGCGAAATAAGTAATATTTTGCTTTAATTCACATTGTAGGAATTTCCCTTTGTGCTGTTGCAGTCAACTCTAATGTCTAGATCCCATGAAAAGGATCCTGTTATGAAGAAGATGAATTTTCATTGCCATTTCCTTCTTTTGCTCTGAGATATATAAGGCATTGACTGAGAAATAAAGTTGCTATTGAAGCAGAATATGGGGTGGTTGTAAGTTAAAATGCGACTGTGGCACTAAAAGTGGCAATATTTTCCTCATCTAGTCTCTTTTGTTTATTTTTTATAATGCTATTCTGTAACTCAAGAATTAGAAATGGAGATTATATATGCTTCGCTCAAATTCTTGACTATATTCATGGTAATCCTGTTTATGATTTCTGGTTGTTATAATTTTCTCATCATTTCTGATCACTAAAATTTTTTGGTAGACAACCTCCCCCAATCCTCACAAAGCAGGGGCCAGCCTTCTAACTCATTTTATGCAATTATGTATAGTTTCAAGATGCGTTTTCTACCTCCGCTGGTCGTATGAAACTCGTGGATTCCATGGAGGGTATTGTGAGGGGAACTAAGCAGGTAAACTTTTTTCCCCTTTATTTTAAGAGAATCAAAATTTACATTGGAATCACTGCATTGTGACAAATGAGTGAATGCTGAACATATCATGGGCGGCCTAGATATTAAAGTGTTTGGCTGGCGAAGTTTAAACAGCTCAACCCTATCTTGTCTGCTTTTTGATCCAGGGTAGCTTTCTAGTTCTAATTACAAAAAACAGCGAAATGATTAATCTTCAAATTCTTTGCTTCTTTTATGTTTCTAATGGAATTATGAAAAAGCACCGATTAAGTGAGCAAGATTGAACAAAAGGGTGAGTATCTGTTTGTTTGTCCCACCCCAATAGACACGAGGGGAGGGGGTTAAACCAAAAATTTGCTCTACTTGCTGCCGTAAATAGCTCAAATGAGGATGCTGAGAGTTGAGTTCCAAGCTTTTTATAGCTTTAAATCATGCAAGTAATCATCTTCAATTCCTGGTTTTGTCCCTCGACTTCAAACTTACAAAGGAATTTACTGCTGCCTCATTTTATAGAAGCTAGAAAAGGCGAATGTTGCGCTTCAGGCAGAGCAGAAAGTTTGTGATGCCCTCAAGGAGAAGTATGCCGCATCAATTGCAGAACAAAGGCATAGTTCTTCTCTGTTGAAAGCTTTCAAGGTAAGCTCATTAAGGACCGATTTGTTAGAATCAATTTTTAGACTTATTTATTGAAAACTCTTTCAACAAAAGTAGGGGTTTTGGCACAGAACTGGAAAGGTGAAAGCAGCTTCCTGAAAAGCTTTCCTCCAGCTTATTCAGAAAATTGTTTTTGGACTTTCCGAATGACGACTTTATCCAAATTTGTTCTAAAGTCTCTGTTTGGACTGGGTTCTCAGTTTTTAGGTATAGCTTCTAGGGGACTTGATTGACTATTAACTTTGATCCAAAAGCTAGCACGTGTACATTTTATTCCTTCGTTTTCTTTAATTGTTATCTTGAAACGTGCAGGATGAATGTGCTAAAAATGAGAGGCTCCGGAATTTGACTTCGGTTCGAGGATGATCGCAATCTCCCTCACTTCGTTTACCTTACAGGAATTTGACATAAGAGCACCCTAACAGGAATCCAGAACTTGTGCATACGTATAAAAGATACGCAAATCGTTAGTAGATTGATTATAGTTAGGCTTTTGTGTACCGTTGCAACCGTATGTTCGATGCAGTTCAAGGGAACGGAGTAGCGATCAGTGTAGCCTCCCATTAGTATACAATTCATCAGTAAGAATCACTGTGTCCTTCGATGAGAGGGGGCTCATTTTGTTCCCCAAACATAAGAATTCAGTAATAGTTTCCCCATTTTAAATTTGTTTGGCTGTCAATATTGATCCTCGGTCGGCACGAAATCAGTCAGTAAAATTCGAGGAAACAAGAAAGGGAAAAAAGCCCTCAACTAAATGGTCCGCCAAAAGAAAAAAATGTTCGAAAAATTATCGATTCTATCGAAGAAAGCAGACTACAGGTGTTGTTGCCCCCCTGATAGGAAGTGTAAAATATAAAATCCTCGTCTCACAATCTCTTTTTTATGGCCTTCAGAAAACATCAAAATACTGAGTACATTGGCTGTGTTGTTTCTTCTACAGGGCATAACAGATACAGAGGTTCAGTCTGTACTTTCCAGTGCCTCTTCCTTCAATGAGTACAAAGGTGTAGAAATAAAAGGGTAATCTTTTAATTAAACTCAAACGAAACTACAAATGCAGGCATATGAGAGATAAGCACCCTGAAAAGGTCTCTCTCCAATGGGAAATAAGATCAAATAACAAAATTCAAAGGCTGGAAGGTCAGCGAAGAAACTAATTTCCTCCAAAATGGCTATCGATATATTTTATGCGAAAAAAAAAAAAGGGATCTACGAGCATTGCGCCTATTGGTTATCGGTATATTTTATGTGGGAAAAAAAGGACCTAGCAGCATTTCGCCTATCTTTTCTCTTCAGCACCGGGTTCTCCTGCTTGAACTGAATTTCTGGAACCTTTAATTATAAGGCATCCCCGAGGAACCCCTACAATTCATTTCAGACAACAATATCAGTGAAGTCTAATGCATAAATTTGGCAGAAACATCAAAAGAAATGACTTAATATCAATGGCTTTTAAAAGTTCTGGTTTGCATTTAAGCCAGAACTACTGGAATTACTTCTGTAAAAAAAATTGGTCTAAGCGGAAAAAGGATTAAAGATGCCATTTTCAGTGTTTGCCCCTAAAACATGTTGCAAGAGAAATGAAGACCGTTATTCTACAAACTGAATTGCATGAAGAGAATTACCAGTTACGGGTAATTTCTCACGGAAGTCCTGTGTGTACATCACGTTACTGGCTGTAACCATTTCCTTCTCTCGTTTTGGAATATAAGTTTCGGTACCTGGCTTCACAGTAGGCTTTGGTGAGTAAGTTGTTGGCCAAGATCCTCCATTTGACCCAGCTAATGCCATAATCACATCTGCCTGGAAAAGACAAGAGAAGCACATTACTGATAGTGATTTGAGCTTCCAATTTCCATCATAAAAATAATAATACACAATGTGTCATAAAAAAATAACAGAAACAAGATGTATGGATACCTTAAACAAAATGAAAGATTCATCACTTCAACCTCCTCAAGTGAAAGAATGTGAATGATCAATTAACATGAAAAAGCTTATAATATAATATGATCCAAAAGGATTTGTCAGTTGGTACAACAACTCAGTTTCTGAGAAGAGCGGTTATGTTAATCACGTGCCACGGTTTGTCCACAACATCGATTAACATGAAACAGATTACTACATAAGAAACTTCAAAAGTCTGTTCCCAAGACTACAATTAGTGCATTAGAGGAACTCCAAGAATATGTGTTCCAAAGATCCTTGATCTTTAAAAGATATTAGCATGTGGACAGCCATGTCCATTTGCTCCTCCCTTTGCACATGATCCTTAAAGACTTTCAACAGATAGGATGTCGTCAGAAACAGCATGGGGTTAACATGCATTGTAATTTGTAGATTTGCACATACTGTATCACAGTACCTCAGGTTTGCAATCCCAATACCAAGGAAGTAGGAACCAACAACCCATATTATCAGAGCATCATATTGCCACAAATCTCTGTACTAAGGAAACTGAATACACCACCCAAGTTTGCCAAATAGAGCTTGCGGCTTAAATTGATGCTTTAAAATCTAAAGGTATGGAGTTAAGATAGATGTTATGTGAGTCCATATATATTGGAACAAAAAATAATAATAATAACAACCAAAATTTGAAATGTTTCATTCTATTTTATCGACCCTGTTAAAAGAACAGGAGACGGACAATTAAAAAGGATGTAGGTCACTTGTAAAAATCAGGTACCATGCATGAAGTGGGGAAAAACTTTTTAGAGGGCTGTTTTTTTTCTTGAATCCATAAGGCTAGCGTGTTTTATGCTATGGAATTCTACACAAATGGGTTATCTAGAGGACACATGTTAAGACAGATGAGTGATATAAAATATAAGATTAAATGAGTTGTAGACTCATCGAGAGGAATGAGGCTGCTAAGGCAATGGTAAAGTAGGGCGTCATCAGTCAAAAATGGCAAAGTCATATGAGTAAATGAGCTGTACACCCTCTCTCAATATTCAAATTTGAACAATAGAATGATTTAATGTTGTAAAGTAAATATAATCACATGTTCTATGAATGATAAAATGTACGGGATACTCCCAAATTTCTCCTTGATTCAAGGTTATAAATAGAAACAATTATAGCATTCAAGAAGATCTTACAACCATGTGATAATTTAAATCAACATGTTTCATGTTGTGAGCTGAAATGAAAACAAATTGGTGTTGAAGTTCTAAATATAGGAGTCAATTTCAGGTGATTAGGGAGCTCCCCATGACCAAGTTGAGTATACATATAATTTTGACTTAAGTAACAATTCAATTAAGATTCTCACAGATCAACATCGTAGGATTTTCAGAATAAGCATACATCTACGAAAAACACACAACTAAAACCAATGATGTAATGACATGAATCAAAGAACCAAAGGGAAAACCTTGTTTGAGGGGACATCATCAAAGACGTGAGCTTGACCACCATAAAATATAGTCATCTGCCGACTGGCAGATGTTAATCCATGTCGATTGTCACTGCACAAGAGAATTTTGCACAATCAGATTTTTTTTTTTTATTTTTATCCATAGAAGAACAACTGGAAGTGAAAAACAGATTAAAAAAATTGGTTTATGTTACATATATAAACCTTACCTTGGTGGATTAGATGATTTTTCTGGCTCAGAAATGTGAGCCCCAGACTTTGACCTGCTACCAGTTGCAGGCACTGTAGATGGACTTCTCTTGGAAGCTCCACCGCAGGCATTTGTAGAACCGGAGATTCCAGACCCTTTGATTCCAGTTCTGGAGCCTTCATCGGCCACTGGTTGAGAGATTATTGGAGGACTAGCATTCATGTCCCTGTATCTGTTTGAAGGTGCCTGGTGCACAAGATGTGTGAATTTTCCCATGTGCAAAGTGTATGCAGCAGATTGATCGGATCTGGAAACATTAGCATCAGGTCTACCACCAGTAGGTGGCTGTAATGTAAGAGAGGAAGATGTTGGCCTCCTTCCATTTTTGAGCATCTGAGTATAAAAATCAGTAAATATCTAATAGAGGAGCTACCATGACGAGAGTGTTTATTTATTTATTTTTATCATAGTAATAGAAATAGAAGCCTGGGAAAAGAAAGTGTATTAGTTGGAACCTTCATTAGATGCAAGCTTTCAACCGAGTCTGGTCCAATTTGAGGAAGCCCACCTCTGGATGACACCGTAAACATAGAATCTGAATTGCTTCGCTTACTCCCTGCGAATCTGTTACTAACCTCAGATCCAGAAAGATCGCTCTTTGGCCCATAAAATGGAACCCCCTCTAAACGATTACCCACTTGTCTTTCTACCAAAATGGATGAAAACAAATATCAAACTCTGAAATTAATAAGGGGGGTTAATGAGGCTGAACAAATTTTCCTGGTCTCCAATCAGGGAATTAACATAGAATTACAAGATAATAATCTCTTCACACAATGCGTTCAACGTAACAGATTGAAGAAAACACAAACATAATCCTGGAGATATAACCGGTAAACACACAGAAAGAAAATCAATGACTTCAACGGGATTCTTCCATATCAAACATAAGTGCCCACCACCGCACACATTACGTGTCTGTTTTGTGCGTGAGAGAGAAAGAGAAAGTGGGTGCATTTGTGTGTCATGTGTGAAAAAACATCAACCCCAACTATATAAATAGAGGAGGCCATAAAATCAAAGGAACTAACTCGACCAGATAAAGAAAGGAGTATCAACTTTAACATCTTGACTAGGGCATTCATGATTTAACAAATTAAGCCAAGACATACCGGAACCACCGCCGGAAGAGGCCCCGACAGAGGCTGAAGCAGCAGAGGGAGATGCCTTGGAGGGACTGAAGTCGCCGCCGCTTGCTCCGGAGGCCTTCGGCGCGTCGGTGGAGCAGCTCATGCCTAGAAAATCATGGAAAGTAGGGTTTAATCCGGCGGAAGCGCTAACATTGCTGTTATGATCACAACTCTTTTGGGTCGACATCGCGTTCACCATCACCGCCATTGGCATTTCACCATCTGCAATCTCCCTCGCATATCCCCTCCTCCCCTTCTCTTATGTTTCCACGGACGAGAGAGAGAGGGAGGGAGATAGAGAGAAGTGAAGAAATCAAGGTTTTCGGGAAGGAGAAAAGAACAGAGAGACTGAGATGAGTAGCTTTTCATTTTCACCTGAGAGTGTAAGAATAAATATATGTGAATTTCTTACATTTGTCTCCTATCCCTCCTCCCCCCCCCTGGCTGTACTAATAATATAATATTTTATCCTAGTCACGTAATTAACGTAATTAATCTAATACAGGGCCACTGTTTAAAGGAAAATTACAAACTTGGCATTTGGTTAAGGACCTTGACAAATTGGGCAATCCGTAAATGGGTCCTGAAGGAAAATGGATCATTTATTTTATTTTAATCCAAACAAATTGTTACTTTATTTGCACAATAAGTAACTAATATTACATTCGAACTATGTAAGGTTCTTTCAATAGTAACATTAACGGTCTGTTTCATGCCACTGCCATTAAAGCCATGATAGGGTGAAACATAAATACTATCCTCAAGGAGTCTCCTCGTCCTTTGTTCCGAAATAATTGAATTAATTTTTTTCTTTTAACAACTATCAATCCTTCCTCCGGTCCGCTAGACTTCTACAACTTAGTCCATAACTTAATCTTAAACCAATAGATATGGATCACCTGAATTTTATCTGAAAACAAATTATGAATTTGTGAATTTTAATAATTTTCCTCATTCATCTCTTTCACCCTTAATTTATTTTTCAATTTTTTTTCGGTAATGAATGAATACGATTGTTTAATAAAATTCGGAGGATCATGTTCCTAAGTCGAGTTCATTTTAATTCTATCTATTTTTTTAAATTTGTGGGATTAATCATAGGGAGCATGCTTTTCCGAATTTTAGACGTATAGTGAATGACATGATTATCTCGAGTGCATACGTTGAATGTTGCCAATCACCATTTCCTTTGGTCTCTTTTGTTGTTCTTCCGATTAATCAATGCTCCCTAGTTATCCTCAATTTGCTTTCAAAGACAATAAAAAATAAAAAATAAAAAAGGGCCACAATTTAGCTTTAATTACGACAAATACAAATAAAAAATATTATCATTACTACCACTATCACGGTAGCTTTTTCTATTAAAAATAATTCATAACTTATAACTGTTAATTCACAATGAAGAATCATTTTCAGAAAGTTTTTTCCAAGTGATATGTTTTTCACAAAAGCTATTTACACTTCAAGGTAATTATGCTGCCAATGTTAATTTTAATAAAAACATGTTTTTCTTTCACTTGATATCAAATGTATTCATGCTTCTACTCATTAATATTGTAACCCAACATTATTAATCTTCCTTTTTATTCTCATTGTGATATTCTTTTTAAAAACAATTCACGTTCGTCGCCATTACCACTTGTTTTCTTACCAAATAAAAAAAATGTGTAGTTTAATTATAAATAAAACTATTTGTGCAGCATCGCTGTTTTTTAATTAGGTGCAAATGTGCTCAAAACATTGTCGCTTTAATAACTTTTTAAAAATTATAATATTCCTTATCAAATTGATGTCGTTTTAAGGCAAGGGTATGCCTCATGATTTCTTTAGCGACTAAATACTTTTATGTTCACTTAACTTTTCATAAATTGATTGCATTAATGACCCCCAAAAAAGTTCATGCATGACTAGACTCGAGTGCTATAGCAACTATGGCAATCAATCAGATGTTGAAGTAATTTGACCGGTGCATTAGATATTTCTTATGATAATTCTAGGGTTTATGAAAAGGTCTATAAGGCCAACTGTACTCAACACTAATTAGACCAAACTAATTATATAAATAATATGGGTTAAGCACTAATTCAACTACCTAGTATTTTTTTGGGTTGATAAAACTCAATTACCTACATTTCGTAGCATGGTAATAAGAATAAGCTCGTGAGTTTAGACTATATAATTAAGTAAAGTATTATATTATTGAGAAAAATACTTTTTTAGTCCCTTAAGTTTGGGGTTAGTAGCCGATTAAATCCCTTATGTTTGAAAATGGCCGATTGAATACCTTAAGGCCTAAGTTGGCTACTTTTTGAAAAATTAAGGGACCAAATCAGCAATTTTCAAACATGATAGACTAAATTGAACTAACTATAAACTTTGGGGACTCAAAAGGTAGTTTTTCTTACATCATTCTTAGAAAATTACAATTACCGAAATACAAAGCCCTCGATAAGGGTATTATTTTGTTTTTCAAGTATTAATATCACTGACGGACAAAACCCTTGAACACGGTTTAATTTAACACGATCTAGTATTAGTGATGCTTGAGTATTTTCGCCAGGGAAAAAGGTCGGCAATAATTATCATCAATTTTCTTGGTAAAATTTCATTACATCTTATTATAAATAAGGTTTCATCCAAACCGTTGAAGTTAGATTCGAATTTGATTAATAATAAATGTTGTATGTAAACAAACAAAATTTCATCCGTAATAGGATGCCTCCTACCAAGACTGAATTTTATAACTAGTAAAGTATGTGTTGACACTTTCATCCATTGATTAAGCTCATTTTTTATGATATTCGGTGAACTCTATGCAATTTGGCTCTTTTTTCCCCAGTTAGAAGTTGGCTCTAATAAGGAGGATTGACGCTTTTTTAGCATTTTTCGTTATTTGGTCTTGCTCAATCTATTGTACCATAATAGGTAAATTACTTATTGTAACCCCCCAAAAAATGTCATTTCACCCAAACCGATGGAGCTCAAATGTATGAATTGAATTAATATGAAGAAAGAAAAAATAGATGACATACCAATTTTCATACAATTTAGTTATATTTTGGGTTCTCATTTACAAATTACTAAGAGATGTAAAACATTATAATTAATTTGAATATTTAGACCCTATAAATGAGAAATCTATGCGTAATGAAATTATATGGAAATGACATGCCCTCTTATTATCTTCACACTCATCCAGTCCTTAATGATCAAAATTTGCATAATGGTCCAAAGCACCATCATTTTGTTTTGGGATACGATAGTAAATAATTTGTCCATCACAGCACATTACAAATACTTTTCCCCATTAGAAAAGTAAAATTGGACAATTGCTATAAAGAGGAAAGATGTTGATTCAAATTTCAACTTGCATATCAACTATATTGGAAAGGCCCATGTCATTTTTCCATGGGGTGTATACAAGCTAAACCTAAAGCAAATGAAACAATTTAAATAAAATTATTTTAATAATATTAATTTTCTTTATAAATTTGTTTTTGAGATTCTGGGGCACAAAAACACTAGAATTGTTTTGAATGTTTATACCATATTTATACATAACAATATTATATGGAAATTAATCTTTTAAACTCGTTTACCCATTAAAGTATTGTAATTATGTTTTTGATTTTATCTGTTAAGATAAGAATAAGGCTTTCAAGATTAGGATTAATACCCTACTCATTGCCTCCTTAAGTAAGGAGTTTCTTTCTCTAACACGTAAGATGGTTGGGGGGAAGTGTTAGTGTCTTTTATTTATTTATTTATTTGATAATACCCAGCAGTATTTCACACTTGGAAATTTCAGTAAATCAAATTGATTCTTTCTTCTAATGAATGCGGGGCTAAACCGTAATTTAAAGTAGTTAGCCTTAGATTTTTGGAACATTCAAACCGTGTCACCGTCCCGCCCAAAGAGGCTCCTCTTTTTACGTATAAATTTCTCACTCCCACTCTTTACTTTCTCGATCCCTGTATTATCGATTCCCATGGAAACCCTAATTTGTTCTCCGAATCGCCATTGAAGAAGGTTCTGGAGCTCCTACAAACACAGTAAAGAGTAAGACCAACTCTCTCTCTCTCTCTCTCTCTCTCTCTCTCTCTCTCTCTCTCTATCTGTCTATCTACATCTGCTTTTGCGGCATTTGGTTCTAGATATGGGTTACATTGTCTTGTTTCTGAATCGACGGGTGCAGATCTTGTTTTAGCTTTCTCACTGTTTAGATTTGTGAGCTCGACTCCGCTTTCTCATGTGTTTCTCGTTTCATCGCATGGTTGACCAGTCTTTTTTTTTTTTCTTCGCGTCGAATAATTCTGTAGTTGTAGAAAGCTGCTTTTGATTCTGCATCTTCTTCCTAGGCCACGGAATTTAGTCAAATTTGATATAATCTAGCGTTTGATTTTCTTTTGAGCCGTTTATGAAATAGAGTACCAGAGATGCTCCTCATTCTCCCCATGAAATGAATTTGAAAATATAAGTGACTATAAGTTTCTTTTAGGTGTTTAACCACTCTTATGAAATAGGTGTTTCATAAAAATATAACATAAATAATGAGAGGAGTATGTAAATAATAACTCTTTCTAAAACTTATGAATAGAACAAGTAATAGTTATTGCGTCCTTGGCAATTCATAATAGTTATTGTTTGTCTATTCTTTATCTATCTATTCTCCTTGTGACCTATGAGAGAAGTCATTTCACTTATGTCCTATAGATAAATTACTCCTTATATTTTATAATTTTTATAGAATACATTGTTCCTTCCATTCCCTAAACAAATGAGTGGTTAGACATGTGCTTGAAATCTGTTTGAGAGATTAAAACTTTTAGGGTTCTTCTTTTCTTTTTTCATTTTTTTGGAAATCTATAGCAATAGTTTGAGCTCCTTGTTGGACATTTGCACATTTTAGAGCGCCCATCTTTGTTGGCTTATCTTTTATACTGTGGGAATATTAGCCAAATTTCCCATGGGGGATGTCGTGAAATTTAAGCGTAGCTAGGGTTGAATTATATTAGTTGGGCGCCACAATTGGAGCCATAGTTTCTGGCTCAGAATGTTGGAGAACAAAGCTAGATGTGTTCCTAGGGAAGGAATATAGGTTTAACAGGGAATGCATTCGTAAGAAACCACAATAGGAAAAAAAAAAAAAAAAATTGAGTACAATGCGGGAGAGAGCATGCTTAGGTTTCAGTAGGGGAGAATATAGGTGCACAATCGAGAAAAAATCATTTTTATTGTTAAAAAGGAAGAAAAACTCTATCTGATAAAAGTGAATACTATGCCGAGCGCGGTTTAAGGCAATAAAACACAGAAAAACTCAGTTAGAATAGGTAAAATGGAATGAAAAAACTGACTATAAGACGAATATTTTGTTAAAACTTTGCAAATAGTAAATTATGATGCATCTGTTGTTACTTGTATTTCCAGATAGTTTAGCTTCCTTTACCTCTTTTTATATTTGACATTATATTGATCAAATCAAGTACATGTTTAATGGATTTCTTTTTAGTTGCTCCTCTACAAGGAATGCAAATATGAAGCCTAGAAATCTAGTTGCCCCCAGATTCGAAGAGTCTACTGTTCGAATAACTCGGGCACGAGCTAAAGCACTGGGAGCATCAGAAGGGTCGTCTCCCCTAAAGCCCCTCATTAAAAAAAAACTGAAGCAAGTTCTTCCTGTGAATTCAAAAAGAGCTGCAACAGAAGAAAACAAACCCCCTACTGCCATCCGACGGCATAAGAAAAGGGTGGTTCTTAAGGATGTCAGTAATGTCTTACCAGAAAATTTGTTTATAAACTGCACAAGTGCTGCTAATATTCAGGCAAGGATATCTTTTCCTTTTTACTTGCATTTCAGCAGGACTGAATTTTATTTATTTTTGTCATTCAAAATCATCACTGCAAACTCGGTAACTAAGAAATGATGGGTTCTAATAATTCCTGGTCTACTTGCTAGACAGATTTCATTTGTTTTTATCTCCTTAATCAGCATATACAAGTTCCTCATTTTCCCCTATTAGTTCCATATCCAGAATTTGCCATCTGCAAATGTTGATCTATGTCAGCCTAGTAAGTATACTAAAAGAGGCCCCATTAAAAGAACTTCAAAGATGGCTCCAGATACTGCTGCAAAGGTTTCGGAGGTTCAAGCAGATGCAAATGCGAAGATAGCTGAAGAAATATTTAAGACAAAGGCAGCCAAGTCGGAAGAAATAAGTAGCCAAAACTTGAACGAAACTTTGCCGCCTCAACAAATTACATTCGGTAGGTTAAAAAACTGTGGTGCAGCAGATGTAGATGTGGTCCTCTTGGAAGCGGTCTCCAAAAAGCCTGCTCAACTTCAAAGCCCTTTAAAAGAAGGTAAACTCTGTCGCATTTTCCTCCTGGAGGTCGCATGCTCTTTTCCAAAAAAAGATAAATTGACAAACCTTAAGAAGCATCGTTCAAGTAAGAAGGTCAAAAATTAGATTAGCTCTTTTTGGCGTCACTTTTCAAAAGTGTGATCTACCGATCTATTCTTAATACCATTATCTATTATAAATAAATTTTTTAGTATTTGACTGCGCACCACAGAAGGATATATTTGTACACTCGATAGAGAGTTTTGAACCCGTATCAGGGACTGTCCCCCACCGACGGGGTTGTTTCTCCCACAGGCGGGGGATCGCAATCCATTATCTATGCTTCCAACATGATTCAATTCATCATGGATTGAAATTTTGTTCTTTTGGATTGAATTTGCAGAAGGTAAGCTCCACAGGAAACTGGACACCTCCAAGGGTCTAGGTATTTCAGATATCGATTTGAATCAACGTGATCCTCAAATGTGCAGTCTTTATGTCAGTGATATTTATACTAACCTACGAGTTGCAGAGGTTAGTATTCACTTCATGTATCTTCGGTATTTTGCAATTGTCTCTTCACTGACTGTCCACTTTCAATTTCACATCTATCATACTATAGCTTGGAGCAATGTTTCAACGTTATTTGTTAATTTGGCAATTCGATATGGTACCCATACTTATCTTGAGCTACTGAGTTCATTGCTGGTACTAATTTTGCAACAAGTTTTCCCCTAACTGCTAGCCACAGCATGGCATGTTTTTCCTTTTATCGTTGTTTGCCACCTTCTAGGATCAACTTAGTTGCACAACCCTGTTCAGCAAATGTGAGAAATTAGTTTGTTTTGGTTAAATTTTTACTGGAGAATTTTTCTACTAGTGCTAGGCAATGGAATTATGATTCATGACTTATGATAGATTCTCTCCTTTCTTCAGCTCAGCCACCGACCGTCTTCTAATTTTATGGGAACATTACAACAAGATATTAATCAGAACATGCGTGGAATTCTGATTGACTGGCTCGTTGAGGTGAGTGGACTTATTCAAATTTTGTGGGATCTGAAATGAGGCGATATAAGCATATAACTAGGGTTAGAAGCTTTACACCAATTCATTCACAATCATCTGCATATGTGTATATAATTTCTCTAGGAACTAAAAAATATACAGTTCAACCTTTCCTTCTGCCGTGTTCTGAATCTGTAACATTTTACTGTTTTAAGTGATGTATTTGATCATATAATTTTATGAAAGGTATATAATAAAGAAAAAGAAAATGTTCTAACTTGCAATCCTGATCTCCAAGTGGGTGCACTTTGTTGAAAATTTGCGCCTAGAAACATAATCGATATTGGCTCTGTGCACCTGTAGGTGTGATTTTAACGAAGTGCTTTTGAAAGGCCGAAATTCAGTTCATTTGTTCCACCATGAAACGAGATTTATTGTTGCAAAACAAATGTCTTAGTTCTTTCTTGCTTAAAAAAAATCAGGGTCCTCCTAATGCTGAAAAGGGTTGTCATTTACTTGCGTATTTATTCTCTTTCAGGTTTCTGAAGAATATAAGCTGGTTCCAGATACACTTTACCTTACTGTGAATCTGATTGATCGGTTTCTTTCTCACAATTACATGGAGAAACATCGACTCCAGCTGCTTGGTGTTACTTGTATGCTAGTTGCCTCGTAAGTTACTCTGTTTTCGGGTTGTCCTGCTAACTTGGGATCATTTTTCACTGGCTGATAGGATTCATTATTCTTAATTTTGTTTCTGAGTTAAACCGGTTTCCTTACTGATTTAATCTCCCATTATTAGTATCTCATCTACCTGTCTGAAACTTGACTCTCTTTTTCTATCTCTCTCGTCTCTTTCTCAGATGCTAGTGCGAGGTTGGGCCCTTCTATCTTTTGTGTCTCTTAGGACGCAGCAAATAGTTCTCTTTTGTTATTTTAATATCAGAAGTTCTCTCTGAGGCTTTAATTCTAACTCAAATAGTTTCTCCAGTGTTAGGATAGTAGAAGGGTATTGATATTTGGAAACCCATGTTAAAGCCCTGTTAAGGAAACGAAAGTAACTCATCCAATTTGAGATATATGATAAAAAAAAAAGAAAAAAAAAGGCATTAAATGTTCTACTATTTTAGTACACGAATGCCATGTTTATTTGTCTGTTTCACTGACACCTATCTTCTGTTTGCCTTTTTTTTTTTCATCACTGGAAGAAAGTACGAAGAAATATGTGCACCCCGTGTGGAAGAGTTCTGCTTCATTACAGACAACACTTACACCGGGAGAGAGGTAAGTTCTGATCTACTTTCCAAAGTTGGATATCTCTACATGCACTGGTGTTTCTTCACTAGAGAACAGGTAAACACCTGGCTCATAGAAGAAATGACATGATAATCCTTCCTGTTTAGGTCGACCTCAAACCACCCCTCCAAAGTTTTATTTCTGTTTAGCTGAATTTGCTGGGAAAATTCGGGCATGGATAATCCAAAAGAGAGAAACAATAGAAAAATTAAATTCTTGTGAGATTTAGACCCATAAATATCTTGGTCTCCTTCAAAAAATAAAAATAGAAGGGGTACATTGGATTTCAGAAATTAGCCATCTAGACAATTTAGTATTTATCACAATGATGAAAGTTTGCCCTAAAATGCTAGTGAAATTCAATTTTGACTTGATTTACTGTTTGCTTCTTTAAGATGTTAGAGGATTGATTTATGTAGTATTATGTACTGCAAGAAATTCCTAGTGCTGGCTTCAAGTCCAAACCCATTCTCTAGAGTGCTTAGTCTTTATGAAATAACTAAACAGAAGAATCCTAAGTATTAAGATGGTTGTATTAGTGCAGTTCGTCTTTATCCCATCACTCCTTGTGTCTTGACCTTGAACTTTCCTCATCTGGTCCAACCCTAGAAACTTATCTCTAGATATTTTGAGCATGCTAATAGATGCTTCTCTTTGGAAGCTGTGGTCCTTGTATGTAGGCATCAGCGTACATAACAGATTCAAAATATCCTTAAATAGAAGTGTATGAAATTCATATGAGCATGCATATACAGAGAACAGAGTTATTTTATTTTATTCTCCATCTTTCTGCAACAAAACATTTCGATGAATAACTCAGTTGCCCAGATCCTGAGGCAAGCTTAAATATGCGAGTAATAGACCTAACAGTCCTGTATGGCTGGTTTTGTGAACATCTTGTTTACTCTATATAAAATCAAAGTTTGGCATTGTAATTTGTATGGCTTTGTCAAGCCATTTTAGAGTCTTCCTCCTTTTTCAGGCTACTTGTAGTTGCCCATGTAAATTTATAGGATTTCCTGACAGAAGTTGCATGGCAGATTCTGAAAATGGAGAGCCAAATTTTAAATTTTCTGCATTTTCAACTATCAGTGCCCACCACAAAAACATTTCTCAGGTATTTGTTGTATCCATCACATTTCACATCTACGTTTAATTGCGATTCCAATTGATGCTTTTCACCCACGCTCCCCTGGTGTTTTGTGATTCAGGAGATTCATTCAAGCAGCACAGGCTTCTTACAAGGTATGTAGGCGCTGGTATAGCCTGATTTGTGAAAGTCAATTCAAGATAAAGTATTCTAGATTCCAAAGCTAATTTACTTATTTGCAGGATTCATGTGTCAGACTGGAGTTCTTGGCCAATTATTTAGCAGAATTGACTCTTGTTGACTATAGCTTTCTAAAGTTCTCACCTTCCCTTTTAGCTGCATCAGCTGTTTTCCTTGCCAGATGGACACTTGAACAGCCTGAATACCCATGGGTCTGCACTCTTTACACTTTGATTCCATTTTATTCCTCGACGGAAAAAGAAGTTGGCTGTTAGAATGTCGAATCTTTACGCTTTTTTTTTTTTTTTTTGCAGAATCCAACCCTAGAACACTACACCACTTACAGTGCATCAGAGCTGAAAACAGCAGTTCTTGCAATGCAAGATTTGCAATTGAACTCTAGTGGCTGCTCTCTGAATTCCATACGTGAAAAGTACAGGAAACCGAAGGTAACCAAGAAGGGACCTAAAGAAGTTTGTTTCTTTTGTTTGCAGTAGTTAATTTGTTGGCGAGGGTAGATCCAAGTTACATACTCCATGCAATGTGGCGAGGGTAGATCCAAGTTACATACTCCATGCAATGTATGTTGCAGTGATAGTGTTTCTAATAACCCAACCTTACTAATGAAAAGAACATGAAATGATCTCAAGCGTAGTTTTAGGTAGTGCTAAAAGCTATAGTTAGGTAGCTTCAATAGTATACTCCTTTTATCCATATTGAAAAATGGTAAGATCTGATGAAAATGTTGTTACTATGGCAGTTCAATTGTGTGGGGAATTTGTCACCACTGAAACTTGTTCAGTCACTCTTCTAACGATTAACGGTACCCGATTCTTCCCTGTACAAGAGAGTTTTAACATATTCTACTGGAGCTGATTCCTGGAGACCGATACGAGCCTTTAATACCTAGGTTTTCAGTGAGTGAATTTATTGCCCTCACGTCACTTCCCGTCCAATCTTTTTGTTCCCGCCGTAGCAATGTAACTGGTTCTCTAAATTACAGACCTGAGGCTTATCTTTTTGTATGAGAACTGTAAGAGCATAACACATTTGAGCAGTCAATTTTCATGCTTTCTGGCTGAATTATTCATATCCATGTTGCGAGTTTGCAACAGAGATCGTGATTATAGGAAGATAATTTGAATATATTTAGCGTTTTTACAGTTCTATTTTATACCTTGTTCTTCATACACAATTGAGAGAAAGAGGCGGAGGATCAAAGTGCTGCTGCAGAATTGGAGGTAAAATGTTCCTTGCCAATTGCTCTCACTTGATTTGAAATCGCATTGATTTCTTAGGTTGCATATGAATGGTGAAAACAGAATGGAACAGAAATGGGAATGAAAAAAAAATGACAAAAATGGCCATAGGAATGGAGTGAATGACTATTCCTAGAAATCATCAAGCCTAGGCGAATGGCCTATCCGTTCATTCTTGTCATTCATAAGTGCTCTATATGACCTCGTCGCAATTTAATTCTCTTTATTTTTGATCTTAAGGCTTTAATAAAAGAGCAGGGGAAGAGAGCAAATGATCCAATTAACAAGAGATATTAGGAAAGGGAATGTGAGTCATATTAGGAACAAAATGAAATGTAGTAGTGAGAAGGTTATAAAATAAAATAAAAAATGTTACAACAGCTGGTGTGCACAGGACCATTCAAAAAAAAAAAAAAAAACCACCCCCAGCAACAGCCATTACAGATTAACATTCTTCTGGACCCTCTCCATCACAGGAAAAAGGAACGACCCAGTGATGAAGCCAAGTCCGAAAACTAGTTTATTTGCAGATTAGCAGGCGATTGAGGTTGCAAGAGGAGTAACCATAACAGCAATATTTCCAACCACTGGCTTCCCCTTGGCTTCATTCTCCAAGCGGATCCATGTTTCCTTGCGCTTCTCAGCTACCAAGTTCAGCCTTGCCTGTTCCACCCTGAACCGGGCATCACACGCTTCGAATAGTGCGCTATCCATTTCTGAGAACATCTTCCTCACATTTAGAGTCAACTCGAGCACAGCTTGGTTCCAGTGGCTTTGAGCATTCCTCTCCAAGGCTGGGAATACGATCGGAAGGATGGCGTGCCGGTTGTGGGCAATTAGGTTGACTATTTGGTCATTGTTCCATAAGAAAAGGGCCCTTTCAGCCACCTAAAACCATAGCATAAATGTCAAAGCCAGTTACGACTGCAATGAATGGGGTCTTACCCCTTGAGCCATTCTCTCCCAACTATGAAAAAATGTTCACACAACCAGCACATTCACAACTTAGGGTGATTCAAGAGACCAAGTTTTGACTTATGAGGGGTGGAACTAAGATAAGCCAATTTTAGGATTTTTTTTTTCTTTCACGTGTATGCTATGTGTACGTTTCCCCTGAATGTTGACAATCTATAGGTGTTTATAAATTGTAGAAGGGTTAAACCGCAAACAGGTAGAGTACAGTTAACCCTATTTCTAGATTAGATAGGAAGCCCTTCTCTAAAGTCCTATTGTGCCACTGTATGGGTGTCATTAGCAATCTTCTGCACAAATAAAAACTAGCTCATGTGCTTTGCAAAATGAGAAAGTGACGTCATTAAACACCACATAAAACCAATGCATTCTCTATATGATTCAATTCAGTCATATGAGAGAAGGTGCAAAGAGCAACCGTAAGAGAAAATCTGCCACCAAACACAGTTCACAGTTCTGAGCAAGGTTTGGTGAGTCCCCAAATAACAAGCTAAAAACTTCTTAAATGCTTGCAATATTTAAAAAGTGTTGCAGTAGGTTTTGAAACACACATCTCAATTAAAGGGCAATGCCAATAGGAATAGCCCACTAAATTTCCATTGCACGCCCTCAAAAAGCCGCTTGTCTTTAATAGAGGTGCTGTGGAATCAAATGTACAATTTTTATCCTCCCTCTTAAACAAAGGACTACAACACCAATTATTTTTATGGATACTAAATGCCATTAAATTGAGTCAAGCAAATTCAATGATGGCACAGAATATTCAAAGGGAAAGAAAGATAGCAATGTGGTCATGCAGAAATTTGAAAACATGCTATGAAATATCTCCACTTCAGCAAATTAATGATATCAAGCAATAGACTATATAAAATGAATAAATGAACAAATAAACAAACAACCTGAGCACCTTTTGTCTTTCTTAACAAGGGGATGGTATAGAATGAAATATAATTAGCCAACAAGAAGGATTCTATTTCATCATCACCTTAGGCAGTGGAGGGCAAGAAATGTACCTGAAAGTGAAAACTAGTTATGCAGCATCCGATCCTCCAATACAACGGAACCATGACCTTTTGGAACTCCATCATGTTAATTCCTTCCAGAATCTCTTCTAACTCGCCCAGAAACATCACCTCTTTCTGGCTGTTAGTGTTTGGCCAATATTTTAATAACCCCTTAATCACAACGCTTGCTAACTTGGGATCCTTCTCTATGAACTGGGTTGAACAGAATGACAGCTGTTGAAAGTAAACACCTAAAGATTTTGGCTTGTGCAGTGGAATCAAGGCCCTCCACAAAAACATCTTGTGCTCCTCCTTCAGAGGCAGTGCAAACCCACTAATTATACTCCCAAATACTTCCAACAACTCTGCAATCCCATTATGCCGCTCGGTCTCAAACACAAACGCATAAAATATGTTACTTATAGATTTTCGGATAAAGGGCCTGTGAACCATGAACTTCCCATAAATCCTATGAAGAAGGGTTTTTAAGCATTCTCTTTCTCTGGGGTCCTCGGAATCAAAGAGGTCCAGCAATCTCAATATAAATGAGTGATCTACATATCTTTTTGCTACCTTTGCTTCGAGATATGAAGAAGTAATAAACTTAAGCAATAAATCGTACACAACATGTAAATGAGACCACGCCGGATCAAACATTGGCTCATCATCCTCATTTTCCCCACCACCAGAATGGGACCGATAATTTGGTGGGAAAACCCTAAAAAGGTTGACTGCGCACATCTTACACATAGCAACAACTGCAGGCTCGGGGAATCTCGAAGAACATGTAGCGACAAAGTCTACAAGCTCAATCAGTGTTTGTCTTTTGAGATCTTTCTCCACAGAATTCTTACTAGAATCATTGAAATCAAACACAACTGAGCACAGATTCAGCTTGCTAACAAAAAGACTCATCCTTTCTGAACTAGGGCACATCCTTGAAAGGTAGTAAAGGCTCAATGCCTGCAACAACACTTGCTGGAAACACGGCGGAGGAAGTGCGCTTAGCCGCACCCTGCCGGGTCGACATGCCAGCATTCCCATTGACAGCACCGCCGGCGCCCGAGTCGCCGCTTCTCGGAGATCCGGAGGGCGACTCGGATTTCAATGCCTTCCGAGGGATCCTACTGAGAATTTGCTTAAGCATGGCGACAGATTCATGCAGGTTCGTGATTGAGCCCAGATCGAACCCTAATAATAACTAATCCCAATAACTATGAGCGTATATAACCCGGGTAACAACGAAGCCCTAAATCTTCACCATGGGTCCGGAGAGATTTCTGTAGATCGACAAGCGGTGGCATTGAAGAGGGAGAAAGATCAGATCTTGCAAGTGCTGGGGATGATCCGAACAAAAAGAGAATAATTATTACTACTACCAAACAAACCCAGACGAAGGGGAAATGATTTTGGGACAATAACGGATACCATATAGACCCACACAGACAGAAATCTGGAGGGAGAAACCCACATTCATTAGAAAGAGCAAAAAAGATGAGATTTTTACGTAGTGATTACAAATAAAAATGAAACCCTCGTTCAAACAGACAGAAATAGATTAAACGAAAAAAAAAAACCAGAAATCTGAAGATCGCCTTTCCTAAAACATCACCATAGAGAGATAGAGAGGGAGAGAGAGAGAGAGAGAGAGAGAGAGAGTTTGATATCTGATTTATCTGGGAATGAATGGAGTTCCAGTGATGTTCGGGGAGGGGGTCTTCTTTGGATCTCCGTTTAGGAAAAAAAAAAAAAAAAAGATCTGGAGCTACTTTCTCGGCAAATGAAAAAAGTTCTGCTGCGGTATCGACATTTTGCCAGAAAATGCAGTGAAATTTTCTCGGCCCCGGGAAAGAGAGAGCGAGAGAGGGAGAGAGAGAAGGGAATAATCCGGAGCCACTAATAAATCTGAGCCGTCCAATCATAGTTTTGGGCCGAGGAGGAACCAGGGGAGAGGAGGAAACGACGGCGTTTCCCATGTGTTCCGTACAGAAAAATTGCCGGTTGTTTTGTTTGTTCCCTCGTGGTGTGGGGACGCCCCCCGTTTTCATAGATTTTCTTGCATTCGCCGATAATCTTTATATTATCATTGTTGTTAATGCACATAATTAGATCCTATAGAGATGTAATCTTATATAATTATTGATTAATCCCCTATTGAGGTTCATGGTCATAAGTACGCTTCTTATAAATTATATAAGTATCATGCTTAGGTCTTTAGTCCGTTTATTATTTGCATCATTTAAATGCAAGTGAATCTTTTTTATTTATTGGTATATTATTTGCGTGTTTTTAATTAAAATTAATGTGTTTTATAATATTTTAATAATTCAATATTTTAAAAAAATATTATTAATATGTTTTCCCTGTCTCTCCCTTTATCTTTTATCTTCTTTTTTCCCCTTTTAACATTTTATGTATTTTAATTTTTTTTCCCTTTGAGTGCCATGTGGACTTTTCAACATTTTATTGCTTTTGTTAAACTTGTAAGATAGCCTAATGATAATGAAGCTTATTTGTTTGAATTAGATTAGAAATTTAAGTGTCATTTATAACACTATATAACTTTAATGTTATATTTTTAAATTTATAGATTTATAGTGAATATAAGTGCCACGTTGCATTACTATGTTTTCTTTTCACAGGAGAGCTGGTGAGTTGCATTACTATGTTTTCTTTTCACAGGGAGAGCCGGTGAGAATAAGGTGGATTTGAAAGTTAGATAGTTCTAAATCTTTTTAAAAGATTCAATCATATCGATCAAAAAAAGATAATAAAAATAATCATAAATTTTTTTACGAATTGGTATTGTAGAACTTTTATATTGAATATTGAAAATTTTAATTAGTTTTTAATAACGTAAATTTAATATTTTTACCAATTTTAATATAAATTGACTGGACCAACTTATCTTTTCATGTTATTTTTCTCATTAATATATGTATACCAAATATTGCCTTTTGATTTTTGGCTTACTTATTAGTTTAGTCTTTGAACTTTAAAACCTAATAATCCATCTCATAAATTCTTTTTTATTTATCAATACTAAACATTGTAATTATTGATGTAACATTAAATGTGACATCCTTTTTAAGAAAGAGACAGTTTTCATGAAATCTTAGATAGCTATTTCATCACCAATCAAAATCTTTCTTTTTTATTATTATATAAAAAATAAATTTATGGGATATTAAACCAATAATTATAACGAAAGATTAATAATTTTTAATACTGATAAGTGAAAAATGATTTAAAACAAATTTTATGATTTTAAAATTGAAGGATCCAATTGATAATAAAATCAAAATTTGGGACAGATGAGGAAAATAATACATATTCCCTTCTTTCCAGATGCATCTGTCACGTGATCCGGTCCACCGAATCGACTGTCACGTGTACTCCATCGCCCACACGTGTCCCTCCTGAGATTCTAGGGTTTTCACTGAGCCAGAAAGAAAATTAGATAAGAAGAAGAAAAACCAAATATCGCTCCCAAATCTCCCCGCTTTCTCCTTAGCCGACACGTCCCTTACTCAGTTCCCACAACCCATCTCCTCCGATTTCCTCCTCCTCAGTTCAATCGCCACCGGCGCTGATGCTCACTACGCCGCCTTGGGTTCTCTCCTGCATATCCGTAGCTTTGCAGTTTTATTGAAACTAGGGTTTTCTTTTTCAGGTGAACGGAATTGCTGATTACTTTTCCTCGAGTTGCATGCTTCTGTTTATTTGGTGTTGGTTGGTTTTCCGCTTTGTATGTGGATTGGTTAGTCGCATGGCTAAGTTTTGCTCCAGTCGTGATTGTTTATTGGGGTAAAATGAATGCTAATCGTATTGCAATCGTAGAAATTTACAAGGATAAGTTGAAGCTCATATTATACCATACGCTGTGACATGGTTTAGTTGGAAACACAAATTGATGCCAAATGGGTTTCGATTAGGTGTTATCTTAGTCAGAAGAGCTATCTTCATCTCTCATACTCATTAAGACGTTTGGAAATGTGGATGTTATGTCGTGATGCTTGATTTGCATGTCCTATTTATTTTTTTCTCTTCTTTTTTTCGATGCTGATTGTCCATGAAAGTCTCTGAGTGATTTAATATGGGGGATGGCTAATACACCATCTTTATATATTTTTCAGCCCATGGCTTGGCTATATGTTGGATTTCTGTGTTTACAGATTTTTCCGATTTGATTTTTTTTTAATACCACCATTTTAGCAGTTGTTCTTCTTGAGTGGTTTTATTCTTTTTGTTTCGCTTAAGTCAGCCTAATGGTAAAGATTTTTTTATTGTGAAGTTACTTGCAGGTCTTGGATTTTTGGCTCTTGTTTTTCATATATACGACTACTATGATTTTTTATTTATTGTTTAAACAAGTTATTAGCATCGATAGGTTTGGCATGTGCCAGCCAAGGATTGAGCTATTAAATTCTAATCGATCCATTTTCTTTTCCGTGTTAAATTTTTTAAGATGCTGATGCTGCGCTTATAAATTACTTTCAATATTCTTTCCCCTCTCGTCTTTGGGGCCAAGACTTGGTTGTTTTTCTCATTGTAATTTAGTTTTTTCTTTTTTTTTTGGGTGTGTGGTTGTGTATTGCTGTAATCTTCTCTTATTCTTGGGGAAAAAAACTACTGCTACTATTAACATCAAATTGTGCTGCCCAAGAACATTTAGCTTCATAAAAATCTATGTATCACAACTGGTAACAGTAGTTTATTTACATGTGTGTACGTGTATCCCATCTCAATCATACAACTTAATGAACTGTGGTGGTTTTCCATCCAGTTGCGCTCTGAGAATCTGATGTGAGAGTGGTGCAGTTGGTTTGGGTTGAGACTAGAATTTGTGTATCTGTGCTTATGCCCTAAATCTTGCTTGAGAAATTAAGGTTTGAATCATATTGGGGAAAAGTGGGACCCTGATGGAATCGTATATTCTTCAAGCATTTTATAAAGTACCGTTTAAGCTGGTTATAACTTGCTTCTTACATGCTTGTTTCTTAACTGGGTCCATTGTGATCTTTGTCCTATAAATTAATCAAATTCGGTATCTTGAAACTTTTAGTTTCAATAAATTGGAATTTAATCTGCTTGCATGTACATGTTCCAATTTTTGTTTCAGCTTCGGTTTTGTTTGATTTAAAATTTTATTTTCTCATAGGTGAGCTCATAAGCGGTAAAGTGCATTTGGTTCGGGAGATCTTGGAAGAATTGTGTATATATGGTTGTTTAGTTGCCTGGAAATCTTTTGTCCATCTTGCCATCTTGTCATCTTGTCATCTTGTCATCTTGAACTAGGAGTTGTTCCTCGTTGGAAGGGTGAATGCTCAGATATTAGAAACTACTCTTTAACATTATTGGGAATTCTATGCGCTAATAAGTAGGATATTTAGAGTTGTGTGGACACTCAGATAAAAACCGTTTTTAAAAATGAAAATGCTCCTTTGGAATTCGACTGGTGAAAATATTGTACTGTAACTTGCGTGATTGACATGGTTGCGCCGTTAGTTTCACCTGTATGATCACTCTTTTCACCTAGTTGTTTAACAAAGATACTCTATTGTGACATTCATAGTTTGTTCAGATTCTTGCATAGTTGGTGATATTACCTTAAAGATTTTGTTTTGATTTTCCTAGGTTCCAGTAGTCCCTGTAAATCAGGATGTGGACAAAGTATGTAGTGTTTTATTTGTTCAAGTGACAACAAAGTACATATTGTTTTGTTTGTTCAAACCACAATATGGTTTTGAGTTTCCACTTATTGAATAACGGGTAATCATTTCTCTTCGATTTGATTGATGGTGGTTAAGTGATTCACATTTGAGTTGCTCTCAATTACACTCCAGGAATTCTTCAGTGATGGTTGGAAGTTCATGGATATTTCAAATCATATTCAAAATTGTATTGAGATCATAGAAATTGTTGTGAAAGCTCAGAACAGCAGACGATTTTTATGATTCCATGGCTGCAATAATCTCTTCATAACGTGTGGAGATAGTGTAACTTGGCTTTGTTGTGCTAGAAGCTTGACTGGAGATCTTCATTCTATCCTCCCCTTGACGCACAATTTTTTTCCACTCTGTTTCTTTTGAATATATTCTTTTCTTTTACTGGTAATAAATAAAAAGGGGCAGTGAAGAGCCCTCAAAAATTGTAACTTTAGAAAGATTGGAGAGCTTTACAAAGCAAATCAGGTGAGGTTGTGAAAAGCAGAGCCAAATCTGAGCGCTGGAGCTTGATGAGCTGTGGACGGGGGAGAAAAAGCAACTTTTTTCTTTTCCATGATATATATATATATATTTTTCCACCATATTCTGTAGCCAATTTTGTTGTGTAATAATTTGGCATTGGTAGTCCGGACAGGCATTGAATTCAATCTATTGGGCTAGGGAATTTAACTTCAATAATTCAAGCGTGTAAAATCTTCACATATTGATGACTGTACAGCTAATTAAATTTCCCCTTGGCAGCCAAGTGATTTTTCAGAATTGAAATTTGTCTCAAATCCAGACCCACTCGTATATTTATCAAATGTATGGGGATATGAAGGTTGATCGGTTGGATTGTGTGTACGAAAAATTTGAAATTAAAAGTAATTTTAAAAATGAAATATCCTACAATACCCAAATGAAATGAAGTGCACACGAAACTGTGGTTGGGGCTTGCGGCAAATAATTTTGTGCCGACTTAGCTGTTTGTTCTATAACATATATCTACTTCCGTGACTGCATTTATATTACTAAATCTCATTATCATTTTTATGATTAATGTTATTATCATTTGATTTTTAGGTGTTATGCTTAAAAATATAATGTTCATTGATGTGGTTGAACTCAAGTTTGCCAGATCTTTCCAGGCAGGGATGTGCAGAAGGGTAGTCGCTAATTGCATGCTTGATAATTCCAGGACTGATTCGTATGAAGCTAGTTAATAATTTGATGGTTATATGTGTGATTTAAAGTTCCTCCTGCACATTGATGTTATTTTTTTCTCTCTCTATGAAGTTGATAATTGCTATCGTGTTAAATTTGTGTGGTCACCCATCTCTGTCAGGAGTTTTCCTCGTTAGTACTATTGATAATGTTGAAGTACATAACCAGTTGCTGCTACTTATTTTGAGTGTAGGTTACTGTGTGCTTAGGTTTTTCCTTTTCTTCCCCCTCCTCCTCTCCTTCTACTGATGTAGTTGCTTGCTGTTGTGGTATATTTATGTTGTCACCCATGGCGATCATACATTATTGATTTACTGTTTTATCTGGTAATACACTTTGAAGCACGTAATCAGTTTGAGGCAACTTACTTTGAATGCAGGCTTCTGTATATCCGTTTGATCAAAGTCTGGGCAATGTGAACTGTAGAGATGAAGTGATTGTGATCTATTCAAGCGCTTTCACGGTTCTAATTCATCATGTCCAACGATTTTGTATCACAGCAGTTGCCGGTACATTCTCAGCAGATGGGTCAAATGGAGCCTGTTTCCAACGTACTGGGTTCCCCAGTACCACAGGCGTCAATGGGACTTATGGGCTCTGCTTCCAACAACCCTTCATCTCAGCAGATTTCGACATTAGACAAGCAAATGGGTTTGGTGGCAACCCCATCTAGTAGCCTTGGATCTCATATGGTATTGATGAACAAACAAATGGATCCGATGGAATCCAGTGGGTATAATTTAGGATCTCATCAGCTTTTACCACAAGTTATGGTGACTAATGCTGGATCGCTCCATCCATCAGCATCAAGTAAGCGAAAGGAATCAGTACAACTACTGCCCAACAGTCCAGTTTCCCAGCATTTATCAATGCCTATGAAGGGCATGGTGCAAATTAGGCCCATTTCCAGTAGACCTGGCCAGTCATTTTCTACTTCCAATAAGAGGACCGCGCAAATGCTAAATGGTTCAGGGTCACAGTCATTTCCAGCAACTAACAGAAAACTGGGACATACGGATTCCTTTTCCAGCAAAGCTGCTACGCAGCAAGTAACGATTCCTAAAGGTCAAAGCAGCAAAATGGAACCGTCTCCCAAGCATCAAGCTGAGTCATTTGAGTCCGTGAGGTCTAAGCTAAGAGAATCACTGGCTGCTTCATTAGAGATGGTTTCTCAACAGCAAAACAGGCCATCAAATGTTGGAAAAGATTCTCAGGTTGACCAAGGTAAACTATCAACTGTTGTGGAGGGCTTCAAGAGTGAGGCTGTAGTAGTTTCTCCAGGCCAGGGAAAAGAGAGCACTCAAACTGCGGAACCTATTTCTGCCCATGCTGTAGGGACAGATCATGTACCAGAAAAAGCTATGGGGAGTTCAGCAGACACAAATTATTCTTCTGTTCGGAAGTGTAGTGGTGGCCAAAGTGCATCTCAGGAAATGCTAGCTGCGGAAGGTACTCTGGATTCTTCAGAGACTTGGAAACAGGGTGTGCAAGAGTTTCAATTGGCCAATGTTCTGCCTGCTGAGGATGTTTCATTTAGTGATAGCTTGTTTGTCAAAGATGAACTTTTGCAAGGAAATGGGCTCTCTTGGGCTTTAGATATTGATGCCGAGGCAGAAGAAACAAAGGAAATTCAAGGTGTCAAAAGACCGAAGTTAGTGCAGAAGGAATTGGTTGGAGAAAAGGTAGGAAAAGAAGTTCTGTCTCCACGAACTTTGGCATTTCAAATTGAGGCAGAACTCTTTCAATTATTTGGGGGTGTAAATAAGAAGTATAAAGAGAAGGGAAGGTCCCTTTTATTCAACCTGAAGGATCATAGTAATCCAGAACTGAGAGAAAGGGTCATGTCTGGTGAAATACCTCCTAAACGTCTCTGCTCTATGACTGCCGAGGAACTAGCTTCAAAGGAGCTTTCTCAATGGCGAATTGCAAAAGCTGAAGAGCTTGCTCAGATGGTAGTTTTGCCTGATACGGACGTTGATGTTAGACGTTTGGTGAAGAAAACACACAAGGGTGAGTTTCAAGTAGAAGTTGAGCAGGATGATAGTGTATCAATGGAGGTTTCCATTGGGGCAAGTTCGCTTACTCAAATCCGGCCTAAAGGCAATAAAACTGAAGCTCCACCCTCTAAATCTGGTGGGTCCAAGGACGAAATGAATCTTGCTGGTAAAAAGGGTAATTTGGAAGACCAGGATCTTCCGAGTAGTGTTGCAATTCTCCCACATGAGGGAGCAGATCCAATGCAAGGGATTGAGGTGGATGAATTGAAGGATGAAGAATTCCTTCCGCCAATTGTATCCTTGGATGAGTTCATGGAGTCCCTTGATTCTGAGCCACCATTTGAAAATTTATCCCAGGAAACTGGAAAAACAGCACCTATTTTAGACAAGGGAAATTCAGATGTTCAGCCTGAGTTGAGATCTTCTGATCATGCTCTTAGTGACAGTCTTGATTCCAGGCAAGGTAAGCCTGAGGAAGAGAAGCTAGCACATGAAAATTCTGATTCAAATCTCAAGTCAAGCAAGAGTCATCTGCAATCTGGGACCTCAACTCCTGGTGGTGCACGCAAGCATGAGCACATCTGGGAGGGCTTATTGCAGCTGAGTGTCTCTGCTGTGGCCACTTGCAATGGTTTCTTTAAAAGGTGAGTGAATCTTTAAAGTTTGCACTTTTTTTAATCATTGCTTGTAATTCCAGTAAAGTCAACTGTTGTTTCTTCATGTGATAAATCATTTTGCATTTTCTAGTCTGCTTGCATTTATTATTCACTTTGCCGTGTTCTTCTATTCATCTCTCTGACCTGTTTCAAAAATTTGTAATTAATTCTTGCACTCATTTGCGGTCTAGTGTTCTTTCTATTAGTAGTAATTGTTTGAGGACAGTCCATAATGTTGACATTTGGTTAAGTTTTATTCATGAATGCAAATTTAGGCCTAAGTGGAAGTTGGAAGTTTCCATGAATTTCGTAAATTGTCAATTTCAAACTGTTATTCTTAGTTGCTGCTACTGTGTACATACTTTGAATTGAATTTTGCTTTAGGGATAAACATTTGTATTAGTCTAAACAAAAACCATTCCTCTGAAATGCAGTTAAGAATTACTCGTCTATTGTATTATAGCTTAATATAAAACATTTCCACTGTAATGCAGTTAACAATTACCAGCGTCTTTTTTTTTTTTTTGGGGGGGGGGAGGGCACGTGTCTTTAAATTCTGTGCCTTTGAAGCCTCCTGCACATTGGAATTTATAGTAAATAACTTATGTGATAATTGGTTTATTGTTCAGGGTCATGTTCTATGAAGTGCGTATTCAATTTAGTGATTTGGATTGCTTCTTTCTTTCATTAGTTAATAAGTTTTTCAAAAGACGTTTTTAGGATACATTGATGCTTATCAGTTTCCACTGATTCAATTTCTTTCTACAGTGGAGAGAGAACATCTACGAAAGAGTGGTCTAGCCTTCTTGAAATCAAGGGGAGAGTGAGACTAGAGGCATTTGAAAAGTTCATCCATGAGCTTCCTAATTCTCGGAGTCGTGCTATCATGGTACTCTATTCACCTCTTGTACTTGAACTTTGCTTTCCCGATGCCGCCTTTTGTTATTATTTGTGCAGTATACTCCTTTCATCCATGCTATAAACCATTGCATTAAATTTAAAATGTTAGCCAAATTATATGGTTTAGAGCGCCGGATCCGGCGCACAAGGCTCCCCAGTGCACATTGTATTGTTTTGAGCAAAGAGAATTTTCCACACAAATAGCAACTAATGTGACGTGCATTGTTCATGCTTTGAGATTAGCAGTGTTGACAGAGTTCAATGTTTTTTTTCCCTTTTCTTTTTCTGTAGGTTTTGCATTTTCTTTTGAAGGATGGGTCACGTGAGAATGAGCAGGAAACCCTGTCAGAGGTGCTCAAGACCACAATATTGTCTCGTCTATTTTGACCTTAACCTTCTGTTATCTTCATGCTAACCCGAAATTCCATTATCTTTCAGGTGGCAGAGTCTTATGTGTCAGATGAGAGACTAGGTTTTGCGGAACCTGCACCAGGAGTAGAAGTCTATTTCTGCCCAACTCACACAAGAACACTTGAAATGCTGAGGAAGCACCTTCCTAAGGAATGCTCTGAAACACTGAATTCCACTGAGAACGGTCTAATCGGTGTTGTTGTATGGAGAAGAGCTCATTCTACGTCCACCATATCACCTAAGTCATCTTCCAAACATGGCTCGAAGCGACAGCAGTCCGGTCCAAGGAAACCGCAAGAAAAAGACCAAAATACAAGTCCCTGTCCTCCCGCCTCCAAACCTCCATCACACTCGATCCCACCTCGAACCAGTTTCAATCCTTCACTCGATGATGAGGATGATGTTCCTCCTGGGTTTGGCCCAGGAAGGGAAGAGGATGACCTACCCGAATTCACTTTTGCCCGTGGGTCAAACCTGCCGGTGTCTCACTCCAGCAGGCAAAGCCATTCTCAGGCCCCGGGAAGGGGTACCCTCCCCTCGGACTCCCAAACCCAGCAAATGAGGGAGTTGATACAAAAATATGGGCAGTCTGGTACGAGTGAACCTTCTGGGAATAGGAAGTTAAATAGAGGGGTTGGGGTTGGGACTAAGCCATGGGAAGACGAAGATGATGACATCCCAGAATGGCAGCCGCAGGCTCCTCAACTCCCAGGCCCACCATCAGCTCCAACGCTGCCTCAGTTGCCAATGCACAGTAGTTTTCAGCAATCGGCTCACATGTTGAATCAGCCACAATTAGGGGCCATGCCGGTGCCGATCCCACAGCCTAGTTGGGGGCCTCCTTTGTCGCCACTTGGGCTTCCAATGCAGGGAAATGGGGTGCAACCCAGTAATTTAGGTTGTCAGGCTAATGGACAGACTCTTGGGGTTCCCATGGATTGGAGACAGGGTGCCCCTAGGAGTAGAGGTTTTTGATTTCTTTGATGTATATTCCTATAGTTTTTGTTTATTTATTTATTTTAAAATTTTATGCTGGCAGCTTTTTAGCTTCTTCTTTGACTTCTGTATGAATGGATGTGTTTATACCTGCAAATTTTCGGATAGTGTTTTAGGCAAACGTGAACCGATCTTGCCGATTAATCTTGGCTGTGTGTCTGGAAGTCCATATTGAGCCTTTAATAATGATGCGCCCGTTTGTGCATTGTTTATTTGATTTTGCAATGTGATGTTTCTCAAGATCTATGGATCTGAATCAGAGTCACGATTTTGTTCTGGTTTGTGAAAGGAATAAAACAGTGAGAGTTGACAAATTAAGAGAGTATGAAAACGTTCTATAGGGTTCATTCGGTACATGTTTTGATGTATGATACAAAAATGCATGTGCTTACCATGTTTTACGAAGATTCGAATTTTGAAGGAAGCATATTATATGCATTTACCAACACATGACTTTAGATTCATTCCATTCTTCATTTTACATTTTGTCTCAATAGGAGGGAGCATTGTCTTTTTTTTTTTTGGGGGGGGGGGGGGGGGGGGGGGGGGGGGGGGGTAAGTTAGGAGGAAGCATTGTCGATAGAAAGAGAATACCTGGTAAAAGGTTTAAAAGAAAATCTAACATAAAAATGGAAAAGGCATAAGAGTGGTGACCAAAAAAAAAAGAACTCTTATTTACCAAAAAAATAAAAAAATAAAAAATATCAGAACTCTTAGCAGAAAGGAGAGAAATATACAATAATTTGAATCAAATACAGTTTAATCATATAATTTTGCTGATCTGTGGGAGACGCAGATCAGCAAAATGGTGATGTGGACACCCCATTCTTCTATAAGCCAGGTACCTTTTCCCTGTACAAAGGGGGGATGGGCTACCCAAATGCCTCGTGATATAAACAAGATACAGAGTGCCAAAAAAACCAAAATCAGGGTAGACTGACCATACCTTCAACCCCCTAGAGCCCGTTTCAGGCCCGCGCGCTGCTCTGCACTCAATTTTGTTGGGAAGTTCACCTCGAATTTTATTCTCAAGTTGCCCCTATTCCCCCGTTCCTTGGCGATCGGCATTCCCTCCTGACCAATCACGAGCTCGTAATCAGGGGTCACAATATCGGACACTGGAATTGATAGATCACGGCCATCGAGTGTGATGAGATTTACAGTCGTCCCACCCAGTGCTTCTGCTAATGATACCCTCTGGTTGACAATGAGATCATTCCCATCTCTCTTGTACAAATCATGGGGTCTCTCGTCGATCACAAACACTAGGTCCGCGGGAAGCTGGTCCAGCGACTCGTTCCCTTTGTCTGGGAAAGTGATTTTGGTTCCCTTTTTCCAGCCAGGCTTCACATCGATGGTTAGGATTTCTGTTTCTGGGACTAATCGTCTGTCCAAATCTCAATTGAAACAAATTAGGGTGAGGAACTTGGCAAGTATAGGCAAATGCATCAATAATTCCCATACTTCGAACAATGGAACTGATTCTACCATCTACATGCAACAGTAGCAACCAAGTTTGCAAACCGAAAAAAGACACATGTGATGAGGTTAAAACATCCATACAGCAGCCATCAGTTAGTCCAAAACACGCATCTCCCCTCCCAAACAACCCCATTTTTGTTCCTTTTCCCCCTTCTTCCACCTCTCACCAGGGGAAAAAAAAAAAAAACTCTTTGCAAGCACACCAAGACAGCAAACATGTTGTAATGAAAAAGAAAGGTGCTACTAGAAAAGGGGAAAAAAAAAAAAAAAACATGTTGACGCAATGCTAACCAGGCACCTATTTCGCATGGTTATATATCCATTAAAGGGAATTTCACATCTTCAAATGTTTTTATCCATCAAATTTGATGTTTCAGGGTCACGTTTAGACAACAGCAACCGTCGGTTATCTGATTCAAAGGCGATAAAGATGAAATGCGATATAAATGGATGGGACACATACCCCTTCTCATCAAACACACTCCTTGAAATCTTCATTTTCCTTGTGGATCCTGCATACAGTTCTTTAAGGCTACAAGGTATCTTGCTCTCCACTGGTGGTGGTTTCTTTAGTGCCTGGCCGCCACCTCCGCCACTGCCGCCACTTCCACCGCCGCCGCCACTTCCATCACTATGTGTACGAAATATTTTTTCATTTCCATTAAATCCCCCAAACATCCCCCCTCCATCGGATGGGAACCGCTTAGACCTCCCAGGTCCAGATGACCCGAATCCGAAAGGGCTACTCCCAAAAAACTCTGCAAAAATGTCCTCAGCATTCCTAGGGTTGAACCCACTTGATGAGCCACCACCAAAGGGAAATCCACTAGAACCAGATGGTGGCATGTCTTTCAATCCTTCCTCACCATACTGATCATAAGTCGCCCTTTTCTGCGGGTCACTTAAGACCTGAAGCAACAATTTATCATCTGCACAACATTAGAGAGCATAATCGAGCCAATGCAATCTTAGCACAGTATCAGTTTGCTAATTCTGAAAGAGACGAACTCTATCATAAAATGCATATACGTTTCTCTTAAGGTGGAAACAACTGAATCTGGAAATGATACTTTTCCCTTTTCAAGCATCAATAAGGATCGAGGGAGCATGGATTCATGGAGAGTATCTCATCTTGAGGGAAAAAGAAAAAAATACCGACTTAGCTAAGCAACGTTTCAGATTCAAACAATATCAGAATATCATTGCCTTCTTCGCATCTTTATCCATTTCTGTGATTGACCTACACAGAATCTTACCTATTATATTCTCTCCCGATTTTTGACTATTTTCTCAGCAACCAAACATGATCAATGACAATTTACAAAAATTAACGAACACAAGACCAAAAAAGGAAACAGAAAAATAAAGAGGATAGTCATACTTCATAAGCCTCGGAGATCCGCTTGAAATTGGCTTCGGCCTCTTCATGGCCATTAGGGTTCTTATCGGGGTGCCATTTCATGGCCAATTTCCTGTACGCTTTCTTGAGATCATCATCGGTCGCGTTCTTCTTCACCTTCAATTCGTCGTAGTAATCTACCCCCATATCGATTCCAACCCACACAGATAAAGCAATACACAATGCGACTGGATCAAAATGAAAACCCTAGTTCTTCATTCAGAATCATCCAACACAATTAGTCAGAATGGAACATTCAATTTTAAGGCATTCAAATGCATTACTCTCTCTCTCCCTCTGAAATTTCTTCTCTCTCTCTCTCTCTCTCCCTCTCTCTCTCTCCCTCTCTCAAATTTCTCTCTCCTAAAAAAAGGCAAACCTTCAGGCGCGGGGGAAATGTCTATTTCGACCTGTTCGGCTTAGTAATTAAGAAGAAGATTAATGCTTTAAATAGGGTTAGAAGGAGGCAACACAATTATCATGAAGACCTAGATTGTCTCTGTTTCGAAATTAATGATTTAATCCAATACATTATCAACTTGAAGGTTTCAATTTAATACAAAACAATAATGGTAACTTTTGTATACAAATCCACATAAATATATAGAAAAAAATGTAAATACGAACCGTTGAATAGAAAGTGTACCTAACATCTCATATGACATCATCAGTACTTATTAACTTTTGGATCTAATTGAATCACAATAAGTCAGATCAAAGTATCGAAATGCCCATTTTGTCACGTAAAATCACTCTAAACAAGTGCGTTAGGAAAAAAAAAAAATAGTAGATAAAACTATTTCTATCCCAAATTTTGATGTTATCTATTAGGTAAGATGCATAATAACAGCAAAAGCTTCTCAGAGCCTGTTTGGTACTGGAAATCAATTTCAAATTAGAAAACTAAATCTACAATTTGCTTGGTTGGAAATTATTTGGAACTATGAGAATTCAACTTATAATAACTTTGGAGGGTCCAATATGACAATTATTTTTCCAATATATAGTGTATCTTTTTCTCCAGTGTAAACTATATTTTGATTTTTCATTCTACATCTCAAAATATTGGTCATGAGGGAAAGGGACATTTTATATTTTTTATTTTACTCCTTTTTTTTTTTTTTGGTTAAACCTTTATGAATTTGAACTTTCTATATATAGAAAGTAGCCTAAGTCAAACATCAAGGAACCCTACATCTGGGTGAAGAGAAAATAAACAATCCCCTTTTCACTTCCATCCACCCATTCCATTTACCCAAGATACCAATATTTTCCTTATAAGAATCCAAGCTCTCACTCTCAGATCTCATCAACAAAACAGAACAAAACAAAGCAGAAAAAAAACAAAGAAAAGAAATTCTAAAGTTAGAGAGAGAGAGAGAGAGATGGAGGGAACAATGAAGAAGAGCTTTTTGGTGGTCGCATGCATTGCAATGCTTCTCTCAGCCACCATGGTGAATGCCGAAACTGCTGGCGAATGCAAGGAAAAGTGCGACAACTCCGTCCTCTGCGACGTCAAATGCCGCGTCCTTCACCCATGTAAGCATGCCCGTTAGAAACTCATTCATCAAAAGCATTGAAATTTCAGTCGGTTTTTAAAACCTAACGAAAAAAATCTACTCTCCCTGTTATACTTTTTCATCTTCTTTCCAAATGCTCATGACCTCACTGTGTGATCTTTGTACGACGCAGTTGGCGGAAGCAGCAGCAGCGCAGATAGCGAGGCCGGGTCGCCCAATGCTGCTCCAGCCCCATCTCCTTACTACCAATAAACATTCATGAGCACATTCCGAGCGCGCTGCTGCTCTCAGAAGGAGGGGCAGTAGCGTAATTATATAGTCCATCCCTTCCAGTTTTGGTCAGACCCAATTCAGTATGTAGTTCACATCGTGACTGTCATTCCTATATATTATTAAATAAAAGGCAGCTACTTCTGTCATTTAGGTTATAGCATTATTTCCAAATGCTCAAATTGAGCTGTTACGGATGCAAATGTAATTTGCAACATAATTATATCAATTTACAGTTATTCTGTTGTACCTGAGCAATGTAACAGTAAAGAGCAATGCTACACATCCCGATTAGATCCCAACTAAATTCTAAAATACGCATCAGCGTATGAACGAATGATGATTGAGTAATGTTGTTGCCTTTCATTCATGGGTTGACACATTTTTTTTCGGGATTTAGCAAATGAACATCTCCTGGTAAGATTGCAAGATATATGCAGAAAATAACGTTTCAACCAATGGAAATTTCAGTAATAATCTGGTCATGACCTCCATTAGAATAGCAATACAAGCAAATCAACAACGAAAAATATCTCTACACCGGAACGCGCCTAATCAAGATTATGAACAACTGAAATCAGCACTATTCCCGGCAAATGACCAAGAAACCTAAGTCAATTTGACTCATGGTATTAGAGATTACATTCATTGTCCTTACATATTCTGTTTCTATAGAATAGCTATTCCATTTTCATTCTATACTATTCTGTGAACCAAACATGCTACTAGCGACGGCTTCAGATAGATAGTCTAAGAATTATAGAGACGAATACAGGATGTGACTGACTTAATCAAACTGAGAAATCCGCGAACTCGTTGTTTATATCTACAAAAGCAAAAACCAAGAGCGAACCATAGAAATACCGTCTGCACAAATCAAGTGAAACAGGGAGACGTTGAACATGAAGGGCAAGAGGTGGAAGTAAAGGTTTCATTCGCGACGATCTTTAGTTTTAAAGAAGCACTCTCCCGGTAAGATCTTGAAGCCTGAAATTTCACCGATGCCCAAAGACTGGCAGATCTTGTGAGGCATCCACGACACATGACTAGAGAAAACAAAATCCACTTCTCAATGACATGACAAGAACAGGATGGATACACCACTTTAGTCATACATGGAGTTGATCAGGAAGGGCAAAACTTGATATGTAACTCAAAACTAACCATAATAATAGCCGGTGAGACAATTTTATGCCACTTGACACCAATCAATAAAAGAAATGACATCAAACAAATCATGCCTTAATGGGGCATCAAACACGAGCTTTTGTGGAGAAATGAATTTCGATGGCTGCTAAAATGATGTAATTAGCTGCTAAAAAAGGGGTGTAATTCTCTATTTGGCTCAAGACAGAGGAACATGGAACACATATAATTCTTGAAACTGCTATTCAGAGAACCTCGAAGGGATCATATAGCCTTTCCTATTGCATAGAGGGCTAGGTACAACACACACAAACCAGCAGCAAAAAACAACAGACAAGCACGAACGCACACTGACATTTGAATTTCAGTGCGTACACATGTAAATATGCATGTCAGCGCTCCAGAATGCAATTTTTTTAAAAGCACTCCATGAAATAGCCACAATATACAGATCCTTTTTAGCGCTACTTTAAAGCAAATGCAACCTGTTCATTGAAAAAATAACCTCTCCGCATTTTCCAAGCATGGTTGGCGTCCATGTCTTGTTAATGACACCAAGAGTGGTGATTGGACAATTAAAGAGCCCTAGGGCACCCACACCACACACATATATAGGGAGAGAACTTACTCCAAATCATCCAGAAATCTAATTGACGAAACAAATCATAATGGCTACAGAATCTAATATTTCAGACATTTACTTCAAGCTGGCTCAACATGTCAACTGTGGCTTCTAAGTCACCCCTGTTGGCCAAATAGATGTCAGAAAGACTCTCATTTGAGAGAGAAGGAAACATCATCTGAAGATACGCCAAATCCACCTCAGATTCTTCAACCATGATCTGTTTACCTGTCATCTCAATTTGATTAATGCCCATGAGGGCAATGAGAGTGGAAAATCATAAAGTCCTCAAAAATGGGAAGCTTCTCACTACCTTGGGCAATAAAGTCACTAGATGATTTACTTTTGTGCTGACAGTCTGTAGCACTCACAGGACGAAGTCCTGAGCAGGCAGTCTTAATGTCACTCGTAGAGTCTTCTCTAGGTGTTTTAGAAGCTCCATTCTTATCACAGGCCTCTTTTTTGAAGAGAGGAAAGTAAGGAGCTGCATTTGGATTCAAAGATGACACTCCGAGCTTCATTACCTCAGTTCACTGCTAAAAAGAAGTTGATTTTCCGCAAATAAAAACAGTTACAACAAGCTATAAGCAGCAGAGGACCATTGGAACTTCATGAGTTTTGGCATAATAATGAATTTAAAACATGCATATTAGTTATGCTTGCTCAGAAGTGTTGAGTTTATGCTTCACGAAATCACCTCTAGACTTACAAAATCCCCAAAAGACATACCATTAATTGTCTTTTGGGAAAATGATCAATCAATCCTTCTGTTCGGATGGACACTGGAAATGATTTTCCACTGTTGGCAACATTTTCTTCGATTTCTAATCCCGCATCAAAAGTCCACAACCATCCTTTAACAGAACAAAACTAGACCAATTGAAGAAGTTCGGAAACAATCCAGATCCCGGAATAAAAAATTAACTAATAACTAAATTGACAGACGCTCAATTCCATTGCCCTAAACCTGAAGGAAAAGGAAGCAGACTAATTTTAAATCTTAAATAATTTGCTTCCTTCAGAAAAAAAGAGTCAATATACTAAAACTCACCTTTTCTTTTCCGTCTCATCTGTTTCTCATACAATCAAACAAGTAAAGGAGGAGGAAAAACCGGGGAAAAAGCAAATGCAAAGGAGGAGGGAGAATGGCGATCGCAACGCTATTGAAATCAACAGATGTTGTTCATGTAATCACGAAATATAGAGGGAAAGATTGGAGGATACTTACATGAACGTCGATCGTGATGGCAGACAGTGGCCAAAGTTGCGAAACCCTAATGTGACAGAGAGGGGGGCTCGGCGTCGTTTACCGGTACTCTCTCTCAGATTTATAGGTTTCGATTTTTTTTTAATAATTTATTTTATATATTCTCCCATTGCCAACACATTCATATTTCTTTGTTCTTTTTTTACCGCGCGAAAGGATGCAAGGCGGGGATTCACAATAGAAAATTCTTCCTTTAACTTTGAGGAGAGGGAGGGGCTCCACTTTTGTCCTTTTATCGAATAGTTATGACTTTCGGTATGTTAGAGATGGGTCTCACTTTAAAACAAAAGAAAAATATGTTTTTCTTCGACCCAATACCGTTACTTTTGGAGTTGTAGGAAGGATGTTAGGAATGAGAAGGTTTTTTTACTATGTTCTTATTGTCGCAGGCTAGATCTTGGGAAAAAGAAAAGCCTTTGCAACTTGGGTGGTCATGATATGTAGAGGTGCTAAAAGCCCTCAGGTCAATTGTATCGAAGTTAGCATGACCAACGAGATCGAGAGGAGTAGGCTCTTTAGCGTAAACTCTGAATATGATAAGAGGATTCTTTGTCTTGATGTCTAGTATGGCTGGTCTAGGATGCTCCTAGTGATTAATCGATTATGAAAAGTCAACAGCTGAAAAGAGTGTCTCAGGAACCCGTTAAGTCATGAGACAAAAAGTTACATGAACGCATGCACCAACTTATTTTTTTAGTCATATGATGCATTGTATTTTTTGGATTAACCTATATAAAAGAGCCAAATAATAATAATAATAATAATAATAATAATAATAATAATAATAATAATAATCTGGTACTATGTGTGCCGGAATTTAATGTGGAGGCACATCCCATATCTGTTAACTAAATTTATAGTTATAGGTGGATCCTATAATTATTTTTAATGGGATCCATACTATTAGTTTTATATGTCATCTCATTACACGTGTATTAACATACATGATCAACTGTTAATGGTCCATAACTTGGTGACTTGGTGGTAAGGAAGTTCTTCTCCTTTATATTAAATAGTTTTTGAGAAAAATTAATATGAAGCAATTGTACATAAGTTGGGTGCATCTGTGTCTTGTGAGGTTTTAAGGCAAAAACATAAGATCCAAAATAATGTTGTTGTGGGCTTTTTTTTTGTTTTTCCTTTTTTATGTCTGCGCTGCACCTTATTTAAAAAATATAAAGAACAAATTTTCACACAAAAGCAATATTTGGACCATAATTAATAAAAAGTAATTATTTTAAAAACGAAAACAACTCATATAAAGACCATAAGCGTTCCTTTTGTTTGTTTGTTTTTTTTTTTTTTGAGCTCCCACGCCCCTTGAAATAGGGAATTGTAAAGTCTCACCCCATTTATCCCTAATTTCTCTTTCATTCTCCCAACCCTTTTCTCAATTGTGCTTTCTTCCTCTTTTAAATTAGGTGGCTGAAAATGTTATAAAGACAAACATACATTATTTATAAAAAAAATCTTAATATACAAAAAAATATTACTGTTCTTTTTTAAATATAAACAAAAGCATTGTCAGCAAAATCAATTGGGCCAACCTTTTCACTACATTTCATTAAAAATGTCATGAATGTAATAGATATTCCTTGAAACCTCTTTTGTTAGATTCAATAGCAATTGGTCCTCTCGACTTTACATTTTGTTCTATTTTTATTTTAGTAATTTGAACGAAATTGGATAGCATGGACCGATTGAGCTATTTTCTTAAGTATAAAGGATGATGCGATAAAAAATTAAAAGTAAAAGAAATCTCTTTAATAATCACCTTAAACTGCAATAGGTATTTTAGATATTTATCAAAATTTTAAATTAGCCAAAAAATATGGAAAAGAAAATAATGAATTTGGCAGGGTCAAAATGGGAAATAAAGTTGGAACTTGGAAGGGAGATAGAGTGAAAGGACGAAGGAAGAAATAAGGCAAGAAGGAGGAGGAGTGGACGAGCAGCGCTGGAATGGCGAAAGTTCTCCTCTCGCCTCATCCCACTCTCAATCCTCCTCTTCATCTCTTCTTCTTCTTCAGGTAATCTCTCTCTCTCTCTCTCTCTCTCTCTCTCTCTCTCTCTCTCTCTCACACACACACACACATACACACACACACACTAAAGAATTCTTAATGGACCTCAGAGATCAAGGTAGAACAACAATGAGCCAGAAGGATCGTCGAATGCATGAAAAATTCAAACTCAGTTGTCAAATTCCTTCAGAACCCGTATCACAAACTGGATTTTGCAGAAGGGATCTGATGCTCTTTGGCCTTTCTTCTTCAGTAGCTCTTTTATGCCCATCTCAAGGTCAGTTAGCTATACATTGGGCTCATTCTATTGTCTCATTTAATTTTTTCAGTTTTATTTATCAATAGCTTATGTCAATGATAACTAGAAAAGCTAACATTGTTTGGTTGTTAGTTCTATAAAAGGATTGCTTTAGAAGTAACTTTTTTTTTTTTTTTTATCACTAATCATTAATTTTTCACACTAAGTTATTCTTCACTATTTGTTTTTGGTATTCTCAATTCTGGCAGGATCGTTTGTCTAGTTGTTTTATTTTGTTTTTAAATGACACTATGTCATCTGCAGGGTGCCGTGCTGATGAACAGTTGAAAATGGCTTCTGTGGTAGGATGACATAAATGCTTATTCTTATCTTTATCCAGTGGAGTTACCATCAAAGAAGCTTACATTTAAATGGTAGGAGTTGTTCAATCGAGCAGTATATTTTTATAGGCTGATGGTTTGTCACTCACTAATAAAACAAAACCCCTAGTGGACGCTCTCATAATGTTTTATATGAGGTAAGAAGTTTCAACTGAAATCAATTCACACTGTTAAATATTTTTATTCTGTTAGAATGGACAATATTCAAGCTCAAAGAAAATTATCATGTTAAAATAAATTTTTGAACGGATTATGAATTAATAATTTCTGCAGTCAGTTAAATATTATCCATTTGTTAGAATAATCGACATAAAAGTAACTGAAAGAAGATGTACTATCCTCATTTCTATTTCCACCTATCAAAGTTATTAGCTGATGTCTGAAATCACCTTGTCTTACTGAATTAGTTATTCTCGTTATTGTTGTTACTAATCGATGGGTTTTAGAAACTTGACCTGGTTTTTCTCTTTTAAAGGGTGGAATCACGCAAACCGGAACGCTATTCATCAGCTGCACCACTATCTCGTCAGTTCAATGATTTTTCCATGCTTAAATTGATTATTCAAGCATTTATTTCTGAAAACTCATCTTTTACATAAAGTAAAAGTTGTACTGAGGCATTGGAAGGATATGCTCGGATTCCACCACAGGGTGGTTTCTATTGTAATCCTTTGAACACCCTAAGGACCTGTTTGAATTGCAGGAATGGGAATATTGATTCCCGTTCTATGGTTAAATTGTTTGATAACATTAAAAGAAATGGAATGGTCAGTACCTTGGAATGGCTAGGGAATAACCATTCCATTCCTAGTCCCATTCCATTCCTATTATTCAAACGCAACCGAAGCATTTTTTCAATGTACATCTTTCAGAAGAACTAATTGGATGCTGATTTTACAATCATACAGCTGATGCACGTCTGCGCATTGTATCTGAGCGTGTTGACATTATTGATAATCTGATCATTTCTGTTTCGGTAAACTTCAATTAAACCATCTTAAGTTCAGTTTTTGTGTTGTTAGGTTTATAATTTTATTTATTTTGTTTCAGATAGGTCCCCCCAATTTACAGTTCCTAAAATCAAAGGACAGGAGTGAATGGAGTGCAAAAGATGTTGCTGATTCTGTTTTATCTGACAAGTCTGGATTGGTAACCTTCTGAGACTCTCTATATTTGCGGTTAAAGATTCCTCAAGCTAAAGATAATGGATGAAACTGTCTGGCATTCAAACCCAGAGTTAAATAATTCTTTTTTGGTCAACTTGTTAACTAATTTAATGAGGTGTTGTGAACATTTTTAAAATGTGAAGAATTTGAAGTATCAACCATATTTTTCTACAGTGAAAGGTGACTTTTATAAATTGATTCGAATATAATTTGTGTTTTCATTGTTGATTTAGGGACCTGAGTAGGTCTACCGCATCTATCAATAATAGGCAGTTCTGTATGTTTGGGATTGAATGTGGCAACTTACAGAAAATCTTAACCTCTTTGATGTGTTTTTAACTCAGATACGTAAATGAGTACTATTCTCTGAAATGAGTACCTTATAAAAATCCTCTCATGCTGCATGATTATGGGCATGAGAATCTGACTCGTATGTGCAATTATAGTGATGCATTATTGCGAGACAGAAATGATAAGGTCAAAATTTACAGTAATAGTTAGGAATGACAATCTCTTATCAAATATGGTAAGAAGTAACATGTTGCAATTTTGCGCAGCGAATTACTCCAAGTCAGCGTATGGCTGAAAGTTCAGTTCTTAACGCACATTGTAGTGAGGTAAGCTCTTGAATCAGTCTTTGCCTTCAATTTCAGATAAGATGAGCTTTACATTCAGCACTTCACGTAGCTAACACTGTTTAAAAAAAGTTAATCTACTTACTAGTATTCATGGTTTTTTTGTTTTTCCAGATTGATGGTGAACCTTACTGGTATTATGAGTATCTCATCCGAAAGTCACCTACAAATTCTGTATGTAGATCAATTTCCTTTGCTAGCTAAGTGTAAAGAAATGTGAAGGCTGTTATGGTTTCCTGATCCTTTGAACTGAATTGGTGCAGAATCGAGGACCAAACATGTATCGGCACTATGTTGGTTCAACTGCCGAGCGTGATGGTAGGACCTTAACATCCTCTCGCTCTAAAAAAATTATGCAACTATATACCGTTTATTAGTGAAATGATTGATAACATACTGTTCTAACTTATGCTGGTTTTGAAATAAATAATTAAGAAGTTCTTGAAATTCTTGGATATGTTTGATAATTTTAATGAAAAGGTGCACACATGGTTCGTGGTGAGCTTGCTGGTTTAATTGTATGCAAAATTTCAACTTGGTTGATGGAAGGGAAACTGATGAAAGCAAATATGTGTTTCCTTATGTTTTTTCCCCCCTAGAGTGGTCCTATGAGTTCTGTGGGGGTTATTTTTGGGCATATGGGTGATGCTTGCTCCCCCCCTCCCTTTTTCCTGAAGAGTCTGATCTAGTTTCAGTTAACCTACTTTGCACTTCAGGGTTCAATGTAGCTTTGCAAGTGCTTTTCTTCTTTTCTGCTTGGCTTCTCCCTGAAGGCATTGAACGCTTCATTGCAGGTTATCTGTACTCTTTGAATGCCTCGACGCTTAGCAAGCAGTGGGATGCAGTAAGTTTCTCCATCTTCAAATACCGTCACATCTCCTGCTTTAAAATTTTCGGATAGTGTTCATGCGTTTACACAGGTTTTCGTGTATGGTTAAGTCAAAAACATAGGTAACAGAGAAGTTGGAAATAGTTGTGTTCCAATGATTCAAAGTAGCTGTTTTGGAAAGAACTTGTGTTCTGATTTGATTCATCTCTAGTCATGCATGCATAGGAATAGTAGAAAATTGGTATTATTGTGGATCGTTCAGTGTAAAAATAACTCCATATTTTGCAGATGGGTCCTTTCTTAGAGAAAACCGTGGCTTCTTTTCGCCTTCTCCCCTCCACAGAAAACTATGTACCTCCGTACAAGGATCCCTGGAGATTTTGGTGACAACTCATCTTTTTCTAGTTTTTTGTTTATTCCTTTTGCCTAGGTTTATGATTCAACAACAATGTAATACAGAAGAGCCACCCTCCCCTTCTCCTGTAACGCTCTTCGTTTGTTATCGCATCTTCGGACCCTCAAGCTTCTGAGATTGAGGCTTAGCCTGTTGCACATTGATATTGAGGTTATTTTGTTGCTGTTGCACTTCTTCCCAACTGATGAATATGACACATGGAATCATGTTATTATATGCAGATGTAGCTTTACAACTTTGGGACTGTACCAGTCCCCCCTCCCTCCCTCTTTCCCCCACCCCAAAACAATATATGTTATTTTCAACTGCATCGAAAAGAAGCTTAAGAAATTAGTTCTGTGATGTAGCAGAGTACTCAAAAAGGAGGCGCTTGGATGGCGCAGATTGTAGAAGCACACGCAGGCGGCTTGTGAGCTGGTAAATTAAGGTCCACTGCATTGCCATTTCCGAGTCCTTCATCTGTCTGACTATGGAGGCCTGAAAAGAAACCAAACGTGTCAAGTTTTCGCCCCAAATCCAATTAAGTTGACCCAATAGGAATGTCGAGTTTACAGGAAATATCAAGTTTATAGGAATATCAAGCACTACGATAAATAGTCCCAAACAGATAACACAAACAGCCTCACTTTCCAAGCACAATCTCAAGGTTTTTTTTTCTCGAAATCAGCTCACAATGATGTGGGTCTCTCACCAAAAGAAGTATAAAGAAGGGTGCCTTGAAGGATCATAACAAAGTGAAAACACGTGGATTATTCGCTCTTTGTATTACTTTTCAATTACTAGTACAAATAGAGCAAAATGAACTAGGTCAACAGCCAGAAGAAATTGGAAGAAAGTTACCTGAAGGCGTTTCCCAAGCTGAACTTCAACTTCTGTACCGAAGGAAATATTACTAGCTAGAGATTTGAGAGGATCAGCTGATGGATCGACAGAAAGCAGGCTAGGTATTTGTGGTGCATAAACTAGCCTCCACCTAGCCTGTCCAAACTCTCCTTTTCCTTCTATTCGTGGCATCAATCTCTCGAGTGTTGCAGCAGCAAGCTTCTTAAATGCAAGCTGGCCATCACCTTCTAAAATGGATTCGGCCAATTGACTCTCAAACACTCTAGCAGCCTGTTCAGTTGGAGAATTCAGATGATAAGAAAAAGAAGTTTAGGGTTTGAAACAAAATCCACTTGTTTAATTCCAGTCCACATAGACTGCAAAAATCCGAAGATGTCACAAACATTTCAGCATAGACTCCGCCCAGTTCTTCCATCATAAAACCCATCAGCATTTATGGAAGTTGGACTCAACAAATTTAAACCTGACGACCTCAATTCCCCAACCCAAAGGCATAAGATGATTTGATCCCTAATTCCCTTATCATACATGAAACACTCTTGCATTCCAAAGTTTAACTTTGTAGATGCTATAAGAAAACAATGCCAAAAAGAACATATAGGAGTGGAGATGATACCTCGGTGGGTGAGAGGACATCCTGTTCCACTGAGCGTGTAGAAGTTACAACCAACTTGTCCTGCCAATTACTGGCTCTGCTTTGAACCCTAAATTGCCACTCTGATCCAACCAGAGCTAAGTCGAGCATTGGATCTAGTCCATTGTCTGGCTCAAATTTTGCGATATTCAAGTGCTCCCTTTTTAGTCTCACCTGAACTTGAGAAAGTCAACATGATCATGTTCCATGAAAATCTACCACTTTGCCAATTCAAGCAATAACATATGGAGGGAATTGTACACACCCAACAAACATACATGCAAAGTAATCAAAGATATGACTTGCCTGAGTTGCTACAAGATTCACATCACCATTTTCAAATGTCAAAATTCCCTTAGGCTTTATCCATTTGGGATGAGCCACACCATTTAGCTCAAGCTCTCCACTGACGGCAAAGTTGAGAATCAGTGGATAGACTATTCTCAACTCGGGTCCCAGGACAAGCTTTAAGTCACTGAGGCGGATATCTAGTTTGGGTTTCCTGTTTACTTGCTCAATTTCCTTCTCAACCTCAACCTGTTTACCTGTAGACAAAATGAACTTCACAGTGTTCAGAATTTTCCAGAGAGCCACATATAGGCGCTTTGCGAGGGTTCCTCTTGGTTTTTTCTTTTTTGCTATGAAGTGGTTTCAAAGTGGTTCCCACAACTCCAACCTGTGACATGACCTTCTAGTAACAAAGGAGGAACCTTGCCAGTTGAGCCAAGGCCTACCCTCTAACGAAGTCAGTGATTAATTTGGACTACTGTGTTTGATCAGTATCACAGTTTTCTTTTTGGCCCGGTTTTGGAAAACTAATTAATAATGTACCATATGGACTTGTAGAAGGTTCTCTTCACTCATCAAATGCAATGTCAACAACAATGAACTTGTCATCCCATCTGATTTTTCAACATGATAGGGGCCACAGGTTCAAAATTTCATTTAAAACGCAGGTGATTTAACTAATCTAGCATCCATGGTCATTCTACTATAATAGGTTCCAATATTACAATAATAAAGGGAACCTCCTGTTCAAGTAATATCTAGTATAAACAGGGTAGAATATCAAGGCATCTAATGTGTCATATATAAGTGCCAAATATTACTGTGGGTGATGGTACCTTGATTCTGGTAATTGCTGAGCCATTCGATTAAAATAAGTTTCTTAGATAGATATATTTAACTTACTGTTATGTAATATCTGTATTTAACTTATTATTATGTAATATTCGCATCTCTACTGAATCTTTTAAATAATAAATCAAAACTTACATAGTAGATCTTCCTTATAATTTTTTTCATGTTAAAGATTGCTCTATTCATGATCTCTTTTTCCCCTAAGAGTTCCATTCCAAATAAGATGGGTCCTCTGCATAGTGCAAAATCCACTTGTCTCTAAAGGCAATAGAAAGGAAGAAAGTTGTTTTACACCTTAAGCGGAAAAAAGAATTGGGGGAATTACAAGATAATATTAATTTGGGTGCAACTACGCACACAAAGTTTACCATCATGAAGTAATATAGTTGACATAATAAGTTCCTAATTAGGTTAATTTTGACCAAATGCCGGTGCACATATTTAATTTAACCATAAAAAGGAGGAGACAGCCTCAGCCAGTTTCATAGGCCAGCTGTAAGTAACAATAACAGAAACAATCTAGAACAAAGGAAGACTATTGACACAAATTTCTGGAATTTTATTTAACCTTTTGACTCCTTCCCGGTAACCTGATTTTGTTCTTCTATCTACTTATTCATTTCTATCTTCAAGGAAATAGGTAGGGAGGCTGGAGTTCATCCTAGGGGTTATTATTCTCAAAAAGCTTAACAATTTGAAATGTGTAAACATCCATTGGAAGAAAAGATAGTATTCAATTCAAACAACCTGATCGTGATGCAGAAGGCTATCATCAATAATTTTACCTGAGGGTTTTATGAATTTAGTGCTTGACACAGCAGGTTCTGCACTGAAAAATCGTGAAACATATCTTGAAGCAACCAAACGGTTGTAATTATCACTTGGAATCTTCACTTGATCTGATACCAATCTATTGAAAGGAGCAGCTCCATTACTCTTATCATGGGGCAAGTATGCTTCTCCATGGCTTAACTTGATCTTCCCAGAAATGTTTGGTTGCAATATAGATCCAGCTATCTGCATCTGGGTATCAACCTGACCACTGGCATCATGCAGAAGTGAGATTACCATGGACAAAACATTTCAGGAAAATTAAAACAAACTCCACGAGAGATGAAACAGAAGATCAATCTTGCTAAGGGAAGAATGAAAAAATCAAGGCCTCCCCCCCCCCCCCCCCCCCCCCCCCCCTTCTTTCTGTAAAAGTAATGGTCATGACAAAAGAATTAGACATATAACTAAAAGAAATCAGTAAGCTTTAGAATATCGAGAGATGAAGAATGGTATTTGCCCATAGAAGTGCCAGAAAGATGCAGCCAAAAGTTAAAAAAAAAAAAATTGATATCTTCCAGAAAGGGAGGAAAGATGGGACACCTTAAGATATTTTTTGCCCGAACTTCCAAAACCTCACACTTCAGGTCAATTTTATCACCAAGGGATGCTTCACTAGTTCTGAGAGGGAGGCTTCCTTTCACGAACAGCTTTCCCCGTCGTCCTACCCTACTTTCTAATGAATTGATGCATAACCTGTTTGCAGTCACATGAACTGTACCACCAAAGTTGGTGATTGGTTTCCAGAGCACTGGTGAAGAAACAGAAGCCCTGTGGAAAGATGCGGATCCATTGAGCACTGGTTGTTCAACAGTGCCTCTGACCTGTAAATTTAGAGATAAAAGATAAATATATAAATAATCTCCTCAGGAATATTATTATAAAATCATATCAGCTGCATACACAGATTGTAAACAACACTAATTGTGGCAGAAGAGTATTTAGAACCCTTGACAATTAACCTACTTGTAGCATAATGTCAGCATTGCCATGAAGCCAGTTTGCATAAGGACATAAAGCTGTTAATAGCATCATTCCGCCATCCTTGATATCAGCATCAACTCTAACTTCCCCAGCATCCAGTATGTTCCAACTCAACCCTTTGAGACTTTCTGTTAACTGAGTGTCCCAACCTTCTTCATTTCTATCCCTCAATACTTTCTTTTCACTGGCTTCTTCAGCAAGCCCCCTACCATTTTCCTTTGCCCAAGCAGGCATCCACATCACTCTAGTTTTATCCGTTTCTGTATCTTCTTCCTCCAATGTGTTATTTTGGACAAATGTTACAGGAACACTGCCTTGAATGTGCACATGTCCACTTTGAACGATAGGTTCTAATTTTGCATTGAAAAGAAAACGACTGGTTGGGGTTAGGGAGGCAACAATTTCAGCTCGTCCAAGATCTATGCCCCCAATAGCCCCATCTAGGAGCCTTACTTGCACATCACATTCCGGTTTTGACAGACTTCCTCTAAGATCCCCTTCCATGTGCAATATACCCTTGATAGGTGCTAACAGTTGCCGCAAAGAATGCACAGCATCAACAGCAGAAGATTCCATAACCTGAACCAAAGTTGGAACTAGGCTAACAGGAAAATTCAGAACAGCAAAATGAAGATTAGATTTCAGTCCCAACAAAGTCCCATCTGCATGGACTGTTGCGTTATCCTTTTGGATGAAAATTTTCTCAAGGCGCAAACCATCATCATTGCTGTATGCACCAATTGCTAGTACACGCTGGGTTTTGTAGGCTCCCCACTCCCAATCCTCCCCATGAAAGTCAAACTCTGCCTGAGAAACAAACATATAATTAAATCAATAATATCACTTTTTAAAAATCTTAACCTAAATACATGCATGGTCTCAAAACTATGTTTCCATAAGATTAAAAATAAAATAAAATAACTGATATACATACCACCGTGTCCCCATTGCCACCGCCACTAGCATCGAGAGAGCCATGCCAACCACCTCTTAGTTCAGCTAAACCTGGGAGACTTATGTCTTCGAGAATAACTTCATTTGACTCAGTTGCATGCCCCCGAATTACCTAAAATTCATAAACAACAAAACAGAACAGAATCGAAAACAAGGATCTGGACAAAAATCAGAAATATAAAAACAGAATATTTCTAAGCCGATAATCTCAAAGTAAATAATTAAAAACGCATTCACTCCTGTTTCATATCAGGCATATGCATTGGCACTTCAACATGGAAATGAACCTATTGTGCTCCATTAGAATATGTACCTCAAGAAGATCTTGGAGACTTTCAGTACTCAATCCAACTGACTGCAAACATTGGATAAACAGATCCTGAAAAGAAAAGTTAAATTAAGGACAGGCTTTAGAACATAGAAGTCGCATCTCATCATAGAAAAAGACAAACCAATTCAGAGACAATGCAAAATAAAAATCTCATAGAGGGGAGGCAATTCGGCCACTATCTGGTAAATAGTCACATCACCTTAGTATAAAGGGCCAGATAAAATCTGTCTCATAAAGGGAGTAGAGTGGCCCGAACCTAGTCCTATATAATTATTAGTATTTTCTCTTTTAATTATAAATTTATGACTAAAAACACTAGTTTGGACAACACCATCCTTAAAAGGGAGTGCACAAGGCTCCCCACTTCTATGAGGGTTGAGGGAGGGGTCATTTGTCATACTACAACCTTCCCCTTGCTTTTTTGCAAAGAAGCTGCTTCCACAAGTCAAAACCAAACCCTCCAGTCACAAAGAAGCAATCATTCTGCCTGGGCGAGACTACCCTTAATTTTCAAAATAAGTCAAAAATGTCCTTTGTTAAATACTTTAATTAAAAGGAAAAAAAGATTTAGACACTTTTTCAATTGTTATATAGTTTCATCTTTTGAAAAGGGTCAAAAAGAGGGATGGGGAAGAGGAACATCAGTTAAAAAATAATAATGATAACTCTATTCACAAAAATCATTTGAAAATAAAATATTTGTTGTCATGCTGTCAACTCAAACTCCTTAGTAGACCAGGTTCATTATGACACAGTTTCAAGACAGATAATTGTCATTAAATGGGATGACTTTATTAAATTTACCTTTGATCTGGAGCGAACAGCCGGATCGGTACTATGGGAAAGAAGTCTTGCAAGAGGAAGCATCTCTGCAACTTCAGCTCTAGGAACTTCAAGTCTCATTCTCCACCTACCCATAGAAGATATCACACTACCCAGATGCCCAGCCATTGCCCTTTCAAGCAGGCCACCCCCCTTCTTACTAGAAGGGTCTCGATCTCGAGTACCAGGCAACACATATTCACCCTGAAGCTCATACCTGCTCTTGCTTTGTTCCAGAACAGTTTTTTCAACAGTGATCTAGATAATAACAGAATGGATTATTAAATATTAAAAATGCCATGAGCATCAAAGTGATAAAGCACAGCATTCAGAAATTTAAAGTCCATGAGAATGAAAACTGAATGATATCAAACAAATGGAAAAATAATAATAATAACAACTTAGTTGTACAGCTTCCCTGTTCAGCAATTCATGTGAAGACAATAATTTTATGAAAGGTTTTCTCATTAAGCGAAAATGAGATAAATCTGAAATTAGAGGAAAATTAAGTTATATTACGTGTTGCATTTGGGTGAAAAATGCTATAAAACCATTCCAGCTTAAAAACTAAATCCTAAGGAATTAACAAGAGGCATGAAACTGAAAAAATATAGACCAATGTGAGTCTAGCTTTATCTGTTATATTTACAGTATAGTCCCGTTTTGTTGCATGGAACCGAGCATTGGCAATTAAGAAACAATGCAAGTGTTCCAGAGATGCATATGCTAAGATAGATATGTAGTAAAAATAGAAAAGATAATATTAGAAATGACGAGATTCATGAAAGGCTAAGGATAGCTTCAACTGAAGATAAGAGATTCTGTCTGTCATCTACAGCAGTTTGGGTACGTGCAATGAAGATCTAGGAGCGCACCGAGTGACATGACCAATTTGAGAGAAATAAGTTTAAAGCCAGGTATAGACCATTAAAAACTGGAATGCAAGTTGTAAGAAAGGATATGGGTAGTCACCCTAGATATAAATGAGTGGTTTGCAAAATTCCACATCAACAGTCCAGAGCTTGGGCCTTTTCTTGTAATAATAAGCTCTTTTTAGACTGCTTTGATCTGATTGAAAACGTTGTTTTGTAAGGGCCAGCAACCCCTTTGGTACCTTTTTATTCAAGTGCTTTTACCGATCAAAAAAAAAAAATCCAGAGCAATTTCTCGTTTTGGATCCATACAGCTGACCCCAAACTCTTGGAACATGGCTTACCTTGTCTTTGTAGTTATATTTACCTTTTGAGCGATCTGGAAAAGATGTAATAATATACATAAACTTCATATCTACATCTATGCAAACAAGCTAAAAGTAGTTCAAAATATCTGTGGCACTGGAGCATGAATAATGTCTCCCACTTATGGTCACTGATAAACAGCCAGAGAGAGCAGAGAGAACAGAGAGCTCCAACGCAACTATTAGGAGAGAAGAGAACCGACGTGGTTCAACAAGAATCTAGAGCAGCTTTTTCTTTTTCTTTTTTCTTTTTTTCCCCCCTTCTTAAAGACAACATTTAAGTGCGGTCATAGTCATACCCTTACCCTTCAAAGGAGAGAGACTCAAGAACAACCTTACCCCGGTTCTTGTGAAGAAAATGGGGAGAAGATTGTTAAAGGGGAAATCACAAGTAGCTTGGTAAGAGCAAAAGGCTTTTCTCATTTTGGCATTGAACTTTATGTGTCTTCTGTTTCTGGTCACAGTTATTGCACAAACTCACACCACCTTAACTGTTACTAAATGGCCAGAAGATTGTGCCCGGTTAAAAAATAGCCAAATTGCACTAATTTAGAAGTTGAAAGGCCGCACTGAACAACAAAGAAGTCTGGGGAACCAACTACTCCCCCCCCCCCCCCCCCCCCCACCTTTTTTTTTCTCTTTAAAAACATAGAGACCCATGATACCCCATGTTCCTAGGCTGATCACTGCATTCATTCCGCACCGCTAGTCAAGTACTCGCATTAAGGGGCCTACATCCAGTAGCTTTATCTATATGCATACACCATTTTTTTCACTAAGCTGCTGTTGTCCAAGGGCATCCTTGTGGATGTTCCCAGATGCGAAATCCTGCCAGATGGGAATTAATTGGTTTATTCTTTATTTTACAGTGGGTTATAAACTAGCAAACAAGTTGATGAAAGACGGAAAATATCATAATGGCGCTGAACTCCACAGGATGCTAACCAGATCAACCAGAAGAAGGATACATGTATAACAGAAATAAGCACTCACAACATCCCCACTCCATCTAGAAGCCACGTCCAGGGCTTCACCCAACACACCACTGAATTTTGGCCGCAGTACAGATAAGACTCCATGACCCCTTCTTTTCTGAAGATTAAGCTGAAATTCTGCCTGAAAGTTGCCAAGAGAAGGAACCATAAAATGCCTGATAAACAATTTGTCAGTGTAAAATGTTATCTTCAGCTCAAAGAAAAGATCAAGGTACAACAAGATTACTGGCTCAAATAATGCACCCTGAAAAAGAAGTTGTTAAAACGACAATGAAATGAATAAAAATGTTGAATCTAATTCAAACAATGAAATGAAAATCCGAAAAAACAAAATTGGTTCAGAAATCTTCTTAGGCTTTTCCCATGACAGAGCAAGTTACAAATTTGGTTATACGGTGAAAGAAAAAAATTAATAGGTAGCATTCAATATAGCAACTTTTTTCATAAGAAGCATAAAGGACACTAAAATAGTTCAGAGCGGATCATCCCAAGTGAGCATACAAGGAAAACCAAAACAACAAACACCTTAATCCCAATAGCCTGGGGCAGGCTATATGGAACAAAAACAAGAAGTCTAATCAGGTCGTTCATACACTTCCAAAAAGCATATGTTCTTTCTTCTAACTTGCTTCCAAGTCTTACGGGGCCTACCCCAATAACTAAGTAGCATGGATGCACAACGCATGGCACACGACTTGCTAGCACGTAAATCCTAAAAAAACCTAGATTTTCAACACATGGGAACACGTTGAATCATGTACATATTTAATAAAGAAATATACGATGAATTATTACATATATCATTATTTTAATCAAAATAGGAAATAATAATAATAACCCAGTGAAGCTACACTTACCTCGTAATTGTCCAAAACTCAGTGAAATATGGCTTTATAGCCACAATATAAACTTTCCTTTTCAACTTTGATGGCATGTTATGATCACATAAACCACCCTACACTTTTTCCACCAACCTCCATAGTACATTGACTGACTAACACAAGACAACAGGAGAAACCATTCTTTGGTGTCACTTGACCATTAAACTCTAGTATAACAAAAGCTACTCCCTGCATTCACTAAACTTGGACTTTGTATGTCCCATCTTAGAGCCATTTGACAACCTAAAACCTCAAGATTCTAGCATGTGCGTTTATGGATTGATCAACCAAAACCATGCCATCAAATAAAATGCACCAGAGATGTTCAACCTTGAATATTGTCTAATGAGCTTATTCAACACTACTGCATAAGAAAGGCCCACCGAAATTTGTTTTTTTTCCCCACCTGGGAAAAAAAATCTTAACCATGGATAATTTACAGAAGAAAGGATAATGTTAAGAGATGCCCTCTACGCAAATCAGAAGCTGAGTCAGTGAAAAAACATTCTCATACACTGCCTACTGTCAGACATATTTCAGATTTAGCTTCATTGTTGGGCAGTGACAGGCAGCATTGATGTGGAGCTCTGGGTTTGGGCTGGACTGATATTTGGAAGGAAAAGTAAGAACTTGATGAAGTTGGTCCCTCTTAGCATCCTGTGGGTGAAGGGAAAAAATAATCTCTGTACTTTCAATTCCTTAAATGATTGTTTTGAGCTGATTAGTACTCTTGCTTTATAATATGTTGTTTTGTCTTCCTCCGCTTTATGCTTGAGTTGGCACCCCCTTGGTGTCGTCTTTCATATATTTTTCTTTTATCAATAAAAAAAAAGGCCATAAATTTGACCCTTCAGTACACTTGAGTAATGATAGGAAAACCATCTATCATCTTTCCACACATCCATATATTAGTGGCTAATGTCATTCTTCCTTAACACCCCACCCAAAAAAAAAGAAAAAGAGCACTAATCTAGGAACTCTAATCATAAGCTTTCTGTAAATCAATAAAAAAGGCAACTCTAGGTTTTTTTCCACACCACACCTTGATCCATACGCATCCATGCTTGATACTTCCCTGACACATAAAACATGTGTCATGAGCCTTTTTAAGATTTCGACACGGTAGGAGACTCTCCCGAATTGGGCACACGAAACAATTTTTTCCTTCCTTTTAGGGCAGCTAAGAACTCTCTTCAAACAGCTATGATCCTTCCCCCTCCCCCCCCTCTTTTCCCCCTTCTTTTTCCTATTAACTCACTACTGATCTTCAGAAGAGAGGGAAACTTCTGTTAAAAAAAAGAAAAAACTTTTCTATCATCATATCATTTCCTCGAACTTTCTTCATTCCAAGAAAGATCTACCCTTAATGAAGTTTATCGTTGGCAAAGATACATAAAAATTGTAACTCCATTCCCTATGTCAAGTTAAATTTAAAATTATCCAGAGCCTAAACTTTAAAAATCACAGTTCTTTTCATAAAAGATTATAAAAGTATAAATAAAAACAACTAGATTTACTAGCATAGGTATGGAAAAAAAAAATAGTATTAAACATTTATTCAACATGATAAACCCAAACACTTCAAAACCACAAGAATTTAATATTTTAATGTAGATCTTCCAAGACAAAACAAATTTTAAGAATTTGACCAACATCTCAAGTCAAAATGGCCTTTCACCCTTCCAACTTGCTCATAGTAATTATGTTTATAAAACAAAATGCAGTCCATTGGAGTATATGAATATTACTTTGCAAATCCAACACTAACCCTTTGTATTGTTCCCCGAAGAGATGCCAATTCCAATTCATCCAGCGGTAAATGCCGTATCTACAACCATAAAACAGAAACTTCAGCTAAATATACTTTGAACTCATTAAAAAGAAATAAACCAAAAAAGAACTTTCTAAAGAGAAATAAATTGTGTAAGCCTCAAAATGACAAAATGACATCTTGAAAAGAAGGAACCTCCAAATTAGCTGAATGTAGAGGCCGATAACAAACATTAGCCTTTAATTGCCCCTTCTGGAGAGAAAATGATATTAATTTTCCACCTCGAAAGTCCTCGCCACTAAGCTGTAAAGGCCTTACAACCTCCACTGCAAGACTTTCATCTGGCCTGCCTGTGGCATCCAACTGCAAAACCAGAAAGAGCTTAGGATCAGGAACAGTCACCAGATTACTATATCAGGAAGAGAGACTGAACATGGTCAACCTAAAAGATCCCTCAAAATTTAACTTCAACAGATGAAAATGTATTAGAAAATAATATAAAGAAAAATACATAAATTACCTGAACATTAATAAAAGCCTCGAAACAAGAAAATTATCCTACCTGTTGCTATATGTTACACTATGATATCCACATACATTCACATCAAAGTTGAATTTCTTGGCAAATCATTCTCTCTATCGAGAGATGTTAGGACCTTCAGTATTGGAGGAAGAGATGAATTGCAACAGTTATTCAGACAATATTTGCAACTTCTAGGGTGCAGAAGGATGAACCCCAAAAAAGGGGTGCCCTGGGGGAGGGAGGGGGGTGTTGAATGAGATGAACTCTTCACAGAACTTAATGAGAGCTACTAATTAGTTGAAAGGATTAGATAACTATAAATTTGATGGAGTTGATGAATATTTATCACATGCACCGTGTTCATTGGAAGCAATTGTTCTTTTAAATTTGGCTTCGACAGCTGTTAGAGGTGGACCATGTCTCTGTGCTGACGAAAATTCCAGGCATGACTGCAGAAAGGGTAATGACTCATGGCTCAATAGCAATATCAGCAGCCATATACGGCAGCCTTGATTTGAGGAAAAACTGAACACACTTTAAATGCAAGATACACTGAGAATAAAGAGAAAGGAAGAAAAGAGGGAGCGAGAAAGGGAGAGGGCTGTTTTCCGCGTCTTTGCATGTAAGAGCAAGGATTCAAAAGTGAAGTGTATCAGCCATCAAAGCTCTCAAGGAAAAAGCAGATTGTCGCAGATGACAGTTCAAATGAGACAAATAACAAGGGACAAGGGAGAACTCACTAATCAAGGAGAAGAGGCCAGCTAGCCTCAGAGTTTAAACAGAGAAAAAGGAGAGAAAGATGCAAGCTGTAAATATCTATGTATGTCATCAAATAAACTGGTCAGCTGAAATTGGTTAGTTGGGCCAGGGCTGCCAAATGGGCTCTTATTTTCTCGTTTTGAGGCTGGCATAGAATCAGCACTAGCTTACACTTAATGCCATACAATAAGAAGACAATGAGTAGGTAGTCACTATTAAAACCTGGAAACTTGTAAAAAGAAAATACAACTGTTTGAGCCTTTTTTGATGGAGTTGTCACACCACAATCTACGACCAAAAGGAACACCAGAGCAACTTAAATTTTTCAGGCTCTTTGTAATGGGCAACACCCATTTTGAAGTAATTGCACATCTGATTGGGAGTAGTGCTCGTGCCACTTTGTTTACCATCTAGGTTACTCCACTTCATAGCTTAAGCCTTTGGGTGGAAACTTGACATGCTATCAGATTCAGTTGTGGTCTGGCCAGCAATATCTTGTTGCCTTCCATAGTATCGTCCATGTCGCGAAGAAGAATGGTCTCATTTGCATTGTCCCCTATCAGTGTTTGGTCCACATGCAGCATCCATATAATTGTAACAGAACACACCATGGTATATCGATATCACAAGAACAGTTTAAATAACCAGTGCAGGTTGGTTTATCAACGTCTGTCTAGCATAGGGACTAGCAGGCAACTTTGTTTATGGCTTTATTTTCTTTACCACAATTATATGTGTGTTTTTCATCTTTCTTTGTGAGGATGATTTCTTATGCTCCATTTTGGTACCTTGGCTTCTTTCATCCAAAAGAAAAAAAAAAAAAAAAAGGACAGAGGGAAATGAGGAAGTACCTTAATACACGTGTTTGATATGCTCAGCCGCCCAACTAAATGAGGTGCCAGCATCAACTGGTTCAGTTTGAGACCTGATATTGAAACCTCACCAACAAGATTATGAGTATTTTCATTATCTGCCATCGTTCTGTCCTGAATATTATTCTCAGAACCAACAGCAGGCTTATTAGTGTTGCTGACAGTATTTGTGACTTTTCCTTGGAACTTGACCCTTCCAGTCGATTTCAGATGCAAGGGTCTTGGTGAATCAAATGGATAAGAAGAAACCAAGCTGAAAAACTCAAAATTACGCATACGTAAATCCAATTCAACTCCTTCAATAACTAGCGGCATGGCACTCTCAACATCAAACCTTTTTCTGTCTAAGTAGTATTCATCCAGATAAGATGTTAGAACTTTCATATACAAGTCAAAAGCAGCTGATGAAGAATTCATAGTAATATAATCATGTGATATTATGATATCTCCTCGAGCATCAGTAAATGATCCCTCAGCTTTTGGTGCAGTCCACTTAATGTCAAACCTCCTACATTCAAATATAGAGATGTAATTTCAGATTTAATAGGGAAAAAAAAAAAGCAAAAATAAACCAATGCCAAATAGAAGAAGAAAGAAAAGTAATATGCAATCAGATTAATGATCTTATAAACCATGAACCAAAGGATACTGGAAACTTACGGTCTCAAAAGATAACCAGAAAGTTTTGTTTCCCCATTTAGATCTCCTAATTTAACGGGCATCATATGATGATCCCTAGGAAAATAACGATTCAAAACTTTATCAAAGGATAGATTTCCAGAAAAATTCACATCCAATGCTGTCTCATCAACCTCACCCTGCAATAGCAAGGAATTATATAAAACTAAATGTATTGTTCAAAAAAAATAATGTACAAGCGCACAAATCCTAAGACTATTATTTTATTTTTTTTTGGTGAACCAAGCACACTGACTAAAACATTGTAGTTTCCGCATATAAATTATATATGCAATAAATAATTAGATCCTATCACATCTGACTAAGTCCAATACCAAAAAAGAGAATACAAAATTGGATGATAATATAAACACGGATTACCTGATATATATTGTTGGGCTCATAACGTCTTGAGCGTTTAGGTTAAGACTTACAGTAACTCCAATAAACAAGACCATCCATAAAATGATTTCTATAAAGAAGATTGGACCAATAGAAAGGGAATGTACAACTGATACTCGCCAACAGAAAGAAAAACGATTGGCTTGAGTGGAGAATACAAATTTCACTTTGGGAAATCAACCGCATGTTGGGCCCATACCACTCATATTCCATGCCATCCATTATAATCTGTCCATATGTTCGGCTTAAATAACACCAAACCAAGGGGTGCATTGAAAAGACGGCCTAATTTCAGTACTCAAACATCTTGATGCATGATGATGAGTCAATCCGGTTGGCCAGTTCTAAAACACAAAAAAGCCTTGAGCAGAGCGCCTAATTAAGCAACAGCTGGGTTCATTTGATAAAGCGCTAACTGGAAAAAAAAGTTCTAAATTTTGGCGTACACAGAAACCTGATCGAAGACAAGCAGTTTGATGTTCAGAAATAGATATACTTAGAACAGAAGTACAAGGAAAACTTCATCCAAGAAGCAAACGACTAGTTTGGAAACTCAATAAAAGACCACAGTCAGCAATTGTAACCAATAAAAGAAATGAAACCCTACCTAGATGGTTTATGATACTCTTCGAATAAACATAAACCACTCAGGATATACAGGTATCAACACTTAGAAACCACCACCAATCAAACGCTAAACCAAGTGCAGATTCAAGAACTGATCATAGCAAACAATAGGGTCTTTGAAGACGAAGGGCGCTCAATCCAACAGTTGAAGGAAATTTGGCTTGTCAATCTCAAAGACTGAGCTTTCTCTTGTAATTTTAAGCTTTCTGTTCACTGTATTGATCTCATTTCAAACCTTGATTTGTAATCCTCTTTTGGGTTGGCACCCACTTGTGCCCTTTTATTCTATTGCACCTTTTACTGATAAAAAGAAAAAAACACTCAAGCAACCCAGAATTTCAGAAATCTTCAGATTCAAGGAGTTAAAATAGGAGAAAATCCTCATGGGCGTGGAAGAAAATCCTTTCCCTAAGGCCGTGTATGGAGCCTCTTATCACTTGGAAGATTGGGGATGGGAATTCTGCTCTTTTCTGGTATGACTGCTGGCATAATGCTGGTCCTCTTTACAAATTGCTGACAGACAGGGACATATTCAGGTCTGGAATTGGAAGGCAGAGCTCTGCGAGACATGCCTTTGATCACACCCAGGGCCGATGGCCACCATGCTTGGCTTCTGTTGCTGTGCTTGGCAGTTGGCCCACGTTTTCTTCTAACCAGATTGACAAAGTTGTTTGGAAGGGTAACTCTTCAGGGAATTTTTCTGTGGCTGATGCTTGGGATGTTATCAGAAGAAGAGATGTCGTTAAACCCTGGGCTGCCCTGGTCTGGGACCATTTTATCATCCTAAGGCATTCTGTTTTGTTGTGGCTGGCTGCGAGGCATAGCCTGCAAACCCAAGACAACCTGCTGAGGCACCAGTGGGTGCAGAATACAGTTTGTGACTTCTGTAAGCACTGCCCTGATTCCATGAACCATTTATTCTTCGACTGTGCAATTACTTCAGGTTTGGTGAATTCGTGGGCTGGTATGTGTAATATTGTGTGGCACAACTCTAGCTGGGATAATAATTTGCTTTGGGCCTCTACTCACCTCAAAGGAAACCAGCTCCATGTTGTTATTGCTAGGATCTCCTTCACGGCTTTCTGCTACACTATATGGACCCGACGTAATGATTCTATTTTTAGAGGAAAGACTACTAATACTCACTCTATCAGGAAACACTTGCTCAAGTACGTCCGTGACAGAGCTTGTTCCATGACTCGTATGGATCGGACCCTGGAAAATTTGAGCTGTCAGAAAAAGTGAGATTTTCCTATGCATGTTTTTGATTAGTTGTTCAGTTTGTTGTATGATTCATTCCTTGTTGCTGCTTGCTATCTCTGCTGCCTTTGTGCCTCAGTGACACCTTGGTGGTGTGTGGTAGGGGTGTTTGCAGTTTGATTGTTGTTTGTTTTTGCTATTCAGGCACTGCCCTGTGCTTTTCGTGTTGTTGTTTGGCTTCAGCCTTCTTGCTGGTTTTGGTTGATAAAGATTTCATTCACCAAAAAAAAAAAAAAAAAAAAAAACAGATAAGAGAAACCCTAAATCACAAAATAGCATAGCTTTCGGCAGCACTAATCCTTCAATCGAGCCTCTGCAGCAACACACAATCAGGTAGACAAGTTCTGGTCAAGACCTCAGAACAACTATATAGCAGGCCGACAATATAGTTGAGTCCCTGCACTATAGGGCAGTCCTGGACGATTCTCGATACCACCTTCAAATCTTCTAGATCAAAAGAACAGCAAAAGGAAAAGGAAAGAAGGAGAGAGGACGAGGTCCAATCAGTGCTAGTTTTTATTTTACCCTGAACCTAGCTCCAGAAGAGGGGATAGAAAAGCAAAGAGTGAGAAGGAGAGGTGGGGAAGCCGTACAACCTTACAGTTTGAGGGATCTATATTTATAATGATTACAATAACTACAGTACAAGGGGCATCTTTTGCATCTGTATTTTTAACCACCGAAGCCCATAACACTAACAGATCGGCCAACATATTGCATTGCAATGAAAACTACTTCATAAATTCTGGTAGGCCTAGAGAGATACATTTGACCTGGGAATACACGGTCCAACACAAATCAAGCAAGCCAGAACTTCAATTTTCAAAGTCTTCTGCCATCAAAAGATCTGATTTCACGGCATATATGCAATACACTCAGACAATATATACATCGCACTAAAACATTCACAAACATCGTTTTTCAATACTTATCGTGCCCATAATCCAATATCTCTCACATAGGAAGAACATGCACTCTGGGACCTATTTAATCCAATCTATCACGTCATACTAGGAATATCAATGAATGTTGAAGCGTGCAACATAAATTATTCTGCAGGAGTACTGCCACGAAAGATGGCTAAGTACCTCTGGGCAAATCCATGCATTGCCTGCCCCTCGAATTTCACCACCATCCACAAGGGTAGCTCTAATTCCATAGAGGTCAGCCACCTGTCATAAGTTTAGAAACTTACAATTATACCGACAACAAGAAAAAAAAAAAAGGTGAAACTCCTGAACTTGGGATGCACATGATTAGCCATGAGGAACAAACTTACACAATTATCCATGTTGAAAGTAAAATTGGCAGATACATATGAGAATGGAACACGATCAAAAGCAGCTACAGCACCTGCCTCTTTGCTCTTCACCATAGCTTCAGATGCAGAAGATGCAGGAATATTAGGAACTGAATGCAGTACCTTCCGTGAAACCATTCCACTTCCCACAAATATCGGGGCATCTAGCGGGCCTTGACAATTGAATACAGCAGTTATAGAACCAGCCAACTGCAGTTAGTCAAGGATACACATAGTATTAAACAGAAGATCAAAAAAAGTTTTTGTTCTCAAAAGGAACAACTAAGAAACTCATATAGTATTGCTGCCAGCAACTCAAGGCACAAGTATAGGAAAATTAACAGAGTTCCCGATTTAATGGGGAAAAAATGGATAAATGAAACTAACGCCCTCAAAGTATGGCTTGGGTTTCACTTGAATACCCTAACTTCAATTTGACACATGGGATTCCTAAAGATTGAGATTTTTTCAGTAATGTTTTACCACTAACAAAGCTCCATGACGTGAGAAAGAACAAGAATATGGCATCCCACTAATCACAGCATCACCCACATGGCCAACCTTGTCAGCAAAGACCAGCAAAGATTGGGCAGGGGTCTATCTAAGTCCCGTATTTCTCTGTCATTTTTTTTTTATCGATCAAAGAACACTTTGTTAGAAGTCACAAAGGGGGTACCAGCCCAAAGAATCATTACAACACAAGATTGTCAATGAAATCGTGGCACTCAACAAAAAGCTTAAAATTACATGAGACGACCCAAAGTTTGAGATTGAAAAGCCAAATTTCCTTAAGCTGCTGGATTGAGCAATTTTTGTTTTTGAAGACTTTTTATTTTCTCCCTCCATATTTGTGGCATATGGAGCATCCCAAAGTTTGGGATTTGTTTCAAGTGAGCACTACACAAGACAAAAAATATTCATGCCACATTTTTCTTAGCACTGCATGCCAGTGACCACACGGTCGAGCCTGACTGTGAAAATGGTTATAAAGCCACTTTATCTAGAATGCAACAGGTGTTTCCGCTTCTTCTTTCTCTTGACCTTGTTCTACTTCTTCTTGTTCAATTTCTTGTTCAGTAGAAGCAAAGAGAGCAAATGAGTTCCTTCTCTATTCCCAAAACCATGGATCAAGTCGTGATTTTGGCCCCAAAATTTATAAGTCAATCAGCATATCCCAAAAACTTATGTTTATCTCAATCAAGTCCTAAGGATATGGCGGAATATTGACAAAGCATCCTATTCAGCAGTGCATGCATGGTCCACATCGGCGAATACCATATCTGCATTAGACCTCATCCTCCAACACTGAAAGTAGGATTCAATTGAAACAAAGCTTCTAGCATGTCTTAAGTAACGAATTACAGTTTATGAATTGCAGTGAAACCCGAGTTATGGTTTAAGGACCACCTATGCAACATATTCCTTAAAAAATTAAAACATGACAATATTCTTAAAAAACTGCATGCACACACACATGGATCTTCAAGAATGAACAAAACTACCAAGTGCAGTAGCCCAAGCATCAGCAGTTGCAAATCTAAAATCCCCAATCCAACAAAGACGATATAAACATACTGGGAACATTAAAGGCTTCATCTTGAAACTTCTCATCAAGGCGTTTACTTCAACACAGGGAACCTGGAGATATAATAACAATACAAAAATAACTAAGATTCAGCTGAAAAATAACAACGATGAAGAAAGAATAAAAAAAGGAAAAGTTTAGGTTCACGTCATAAAATTTATATGACAATATTGAGCCAATAATAGATCCAACTATGTCAGGATACACAGCACAGAGTTTCAGGGATCTAACTAATTCCATTGGAGGTTTTATAGAAAATCTTAAGTTTCTACTGGAATAGTACAGAACACCATTCTTTCCTTTCTTAAGCATAAGAATGAATAATTATCACAGTGAAGGAAAGTAGAGTGAACACAATGGCAGAAGAGATATCAAAAGTGAATGAGCAGGGTGGGAACCAAGAGACAGAACAAGACACAAGGGTCAAAAGATCAAGTTACAGGCTCAGTTATCCAGCCACACAGGACAGCTTTTCCTCTGTTGATGGCAAGTGAGCCCTTAAATCAGTTTCTGACGCTAGAGTAACAACCTAAAGTTTCCAATTGTGAAATACTGATAACTGAGGAAATACAGTATAAGGTAACAAAGGGACTTCTTAATATCATATTTATCATGCTAGACACTCAAACTAAATCAGTGTTGTCAATAGCGCGCCATAGCGCGAGCTAGCGCGAAGCGCAGCATAGCGCGCACCCCTGAAGCGCGGCAACGTGCTTATAGCGCGCAACAGCGCCATGTGGCGCGTGCTTCGGGCCTCCAAAATTGTAGCGTTAAGGCGCTGAATAGCGAAGCCCAAGAATGAAAGGGAAAAGAGGGAGAAAAAAAAGGCCCAAGTGGCCCAATCGGCCCAACCTGAGAATAAAAGATATGGGTCAAAATAAAACCAAAGAAGAAAGCCCAATCTCAACCAAAAACAAAAAAAGAAAAGAACAAAAAAGGGCCCAATTGAAAAATAAAAGGTAAAATGAGATCGCAAACAACACCTCCAACTCCTCAGCTCCTCCAAGTTCTCTCTCTCTCTCTCTCTCTCTCTCTCTCTCTCTCTATATATATATATATATATATATATATATATATATATATATATATATATATATATATATATATATATATATATATATATATTTCTCCCTCGCAGCCCAGCTTTCCAGCTCCAACATCTCCTCCATCAGCTCCTCAGCTCCTCCAGGCTCTCTCTCTTTCTCTCTCTCTCTCTCTCTCTCAACACCTCCATCTCACTGCCGTACACAACTCCAACAGCCGCGCACAACACCTCCATGTCACTCCAGATAGCAACAGCTGCACTCCAGCTTTCCCAGCTCCAACATCTCTTCCATCAGCTCCTCCAGGTTCACTCCAATCTCTCACCTGTTTCTCTTTCTCCCTCATCTCCAACTCCTCCACAGCTCCTTCAACTCCAATCTAAATTTTCAATAATTTGAATAAAATCTACATCAACATATTATATGAAGATTCTACATTTATTAATATGTTGCTATTAATATTAATAATTTGCTATTATTATGTTGCTGTCATAGGATTAAAATTACAATATGACTGAAGTCCAAAGTAGTGAAACACCAAACAGTGTTGCTGCGAAGAAGGATCTAGCTTGGAAGTATGCAAGCCAACCAAATCCGTCTAATAGGGAGACGGTAATGTGCAGTTTTTGTGGGCAAACAAAAAAAGGGGGAATGGTTGGAGGTTTTAGAAATACAACAGCTTGTAAAAAATGCCCCGAACATGTTAAACAAGAGCTAAGGGAGTACATGAAGAAAAAGAAAGAAGAGAAGGAGCATACCAATTTATCACCCAATGTCGAAGATTTGGGATTTGGAGAGGATTAGGATGATGAAATTGATATGATTGATCCTAAAGGTAAGAGACATAAGGTTCAAAGTTGCAATACAAGCCGTAAGGGTCAATCTTTTGGGCCAATGGGCAAATTTTTTGCTCCTAACCCAGAAAGCTTGCTAAAGGGCAAGGAATGTAAAAGAATATTGTGGATGCATTTAAAACAGATGCTCATAAGAAAGAAATAAGAAAGAGAGTTTGCAAACAAATGGCTCGATGGATGTATGATGCAGGTTTGCCATTTAATGTGGTGAAGTACGAAAGCTTTCGCCCAATGTGCACTTTCACAATTTGGTTTGGATTTCAAATCACCAAGTTATCATAAGGTGAGAGGTCCTTTATTGAAGGAGGAATTCGAACATACTAAAGTTACGATGAAGGACCATGAGCAAGAATGGGTAAGACATGGTTGTACAATTATGTCAGATGGGTGGATAGACAAGAGACAAAGGACACTAATTAATTTTTTGGTGAATTGTCCAAGAGGAACAATGTATGTTGAGTCCATTGACGCCTTGTCATTTTCGAAAACTGATGAAAAAATGTTTGAGTTATTAAGCAAATTTGTTCAACAGATCGGGCCAAAAAAAGTGGCTCAAGTTATCATCGATAGTGCTTCATCTAATGTTGTGGCAGGTAAATTGCTAGAGAACCACTATCCACATCTTTATTGGACTCTGTGTGTTGCTCATTGCTTTGATTTGCTATTAGAGGACATCGGAAAGCTCCCTAACAACATGTCAACATTGAAGAAGGCAATTTCCATGAATTCATATATATATGCTCAACCAGGTTTATTGTACATGATGAGGCGATTCACTAAACAAAAAGAGTTAATGCGATCTGCAAAAACCAGATTTGCTACTGCTTTTCTCACGTTGGGGAGCATCCATAGGCAAAAGGCAAACTTGAGGAAAATGTTCACATTAGAGGAGTAGATAAAAAGCAAGTGGTCAAAGAAGGTGCAAGGTAAAAAAATTCCTAGCAATGTACTAATGCTAAGTTTCTGGAATGCTATATTGCATTGCTTTAAATGTGGGAGTTCTTCGATTGGTAGATGGAGAAAACAAGCCCGCGATGGCTTATATTTATGAGGCCATGGATAGGGCTAAAGAAGCAATGATGAATTCTTTTTTGATGAGGGAAGATAAGTATAAGGATGCTTTTGAGATACTTGATCGAAGATGGGAGATTCAACTTCATCGTCCTTTGCATGTAGCTAGGTATTTTCTAAATCTTGAATACTACTATGCAAACCCAATTGCGATGGAAGAAATTGAAGTGCAAAATGAATTGTTGAATTGTATTCAAAGATTAGTATCAAGTGTTATGGTATAAGATAAAATTCTTGACGAGCTAACTTTATACAAACGGGATGAGGGTCTTTTTGAGAACCCTATGGCTGTTAGAACTAGTAATACGAATGCACCGGCTGAATGGTGGTCAACGTTCAGAGGTTCAACTCCAGATTTGAGGAACTTTGCTGTGAAAGTTTTAAGCCTCACTTGTAGTGCATTGGGTTGTGAAAGAAATTGGAGCATATTTGAGCATATAAGTTTGAATTCTAATTTTATATTTAGTTACTCTCTATTGGTTCATCATGTATGCTTAAAATTTTAGAAATTATTACAACTTCATAGCAAAAAAAGAAATAGGTTAGCTTAACATAAGTTAAATGATTTAGTCTACATCAAGTACAACCGCCGGTACAGCATTCATGATACCATTGATCTCATCTCACTCAAAAATATTGATGATAGCAATGAATGGCTGACTACGAGGCTTGAAGATGATAAGGATGCTGATAATGATCTTGTGTTTGATAGTGTTGATGATTTGACTTGGAGTGCAGTTGTTGCGGCTGTTGGGGTTGATGAGCCTCATTATTATTCTAAATCAAAATCAGTGATAGGTCCATCTTCTTCAGTTTCATGTGCTCGTGCACAGTTAGTTAATGAAGAGGACACAAAAGAAAAGGAGGATGTTGAGGGATATTTGTCAAATGAAGATGCCAGTGGCGATGGCGCGTTGATTGATGATGATTCTGCATTTTAGGACTGCCTTTGTTGCTTTATGTTCACTTATGGAACCACTATTATGGTTATTTAGTTTGTGCTACTAAGACTTAGCATGTTTGTACTTGAATTTGTGCTGATATAACACATCTTATTTAGTGTTTAATATCATTGCTTGATAAAATAATGAAATATATATATATATATATATATATTATAAAATCTTTTGCATTTATGCGCTACATATGTGTGAAGCGTGCGCTTCGCGTTGAGCTTCTCGCTATAGCTCCAGAAGACGTTTGCGCTTTTGTGCGCTATGCACTGCTAACAACACTGAACTAAATAACATAAATGAAAATCACACCTGGCACATGAGATGAAACTCTCCTTCTGGATGAATCCCAAAATCTCCAGAAGCTTCTATAGGAACATTGCCAAACAAGCCACTTGCATTGTGTAAGAATATCCTTTGACCACGAAAACACAAACTCACTGAGACATCCTACAAAAATGGCACACATAGAATTTGTCTAGTCACAACTGAGCAAGGAGGGGGGAAAAAAAAAGGGTCTCTAGGTTCAAACACAAAGATAAGTAAATTTCGTACTTCTGTACACGCCAAGGCAATACATAACACAGAGTTAATCACAAAGAGAACATGGAAGATCCACTGTTTTGGAGGATTAAGACACACACAAACTCATTAATTCAAATGATGTGAGGCAGAAACAAGACTTGATTCATGGAAGTATTGTGCTACTAAGGTACATACAACTAACTAATGCATAAGAAAATATTTCTTAACTAGTGAAAAAAGGGCCAAACAATGAGAACATGTTAGATGCAGCTATACATAGTATTACCTAAGTGAATCAGGCAGTTTCTACACAGACCTCTTAAGCTTTTCAGCATTATTTTACCCATTCCCCTAAGTTTTACTCCAAATTAATTTTAGATATATATCTAACTTGTCCATTTGTCGTTGAAAAATATACTCCCTCCAGTCCATAAATATTACATTTTTGCATTCATTATTTATCCACTTTCTATGTCATTTTAAATAAATCAATGAACATCTATTGCTTAATTTCCAATCCTGCCCTTGCTCATGTTTTTATTACACACTAACCACTATACAAAATCTAGCCTTGGGGGAAGGAAGAAAGATAGACTAGGTAAAACATGTATTAGATGCTTACAATGTTCTAAAAAGCACTAGGCGGACCTAGGCACTTGACCTACTGCCTAGCACCTGGGCTGCCTAGGCGAGGACTAGGTGGCTATGCGAGCAAGGCAGATTTTTGTTTATTTTGTTTAAAATACTAGCACGTACATACAAATATTTGAATAAGTTCATAGAATACTATCAAAATAGCATATCAAAATATAACAAATAACATAATGTTTCACATTTTACATAACATCATGTTTTCACCAAATGGCATAATGTTTCACATTTTAAGTGGTATGTGACATGCACGTTTTTCCTTTAAAAAAAGTACTTATTTTATTTTATTTTTTTTTAAATCCGACTTGACTTGGTCCAAAGGCACCCAGATCCAACTAGGCAGCCGCCTTGGACCATTTTGGCCGTTGACTGCCTTGGAGCCCAATTTTCTCCAAGGCGAGTCGTTTCTCCCTCTGCCCATGCCTAGGTGACCGCGTAGGCCGCTTTTTAGAACACTGCTTATTGATTAGACCTATTTAATGCATTTACTAAAAATTTGTGAAGAAACCTTCAACGAACTATATTTTGGTTAGAAGAGAGTAATAATCAAACCCAAGCTCAATTTATGCAATCACTCAATTCTTTTTCTATATTTTCAACATCTTAGTACAGTTTCAGAAACTAACACAATTTGGGATCGAAATTTCTTTTTTTTTTTCTCTCCTTCATACTATATTTTCAGAAAACTTCATGAAGGCTTTCAATCTGACATGGTCAGCGCTTTCGTTATCTCGACTGATCAATCTCGATCTCCCTGCCTCCAGTTTCTTTACTACCTCTCCTACAATATTCCACGTGATCCCTCAGATGTTTATCCTGGACAATAGACCTAATACTGCGGCTCAATTATAGTAGGTTAAATAGAAATACGATAGGGAATGCCATTTGGAAAAACCTAGAGAACTGAAAGCAAAAAAGAAAATCCCTTTTACCAAACGTCAACCCACTGTATGACTCACAAATTACATAAGGACTTAAGCTTCAATATAAAAAGGGCGAACCCTCCTGCACAAGGCCTGTATGCAGTCTTCCCAAAAAACAGGCAGTTTCCACAACTCGAACCTATGGCCTTTCAGACATAAAGGAGCAACCTTGCCCACTGTGCCAAATCACCCTCCCTTTCCCCTTCTCCACTGCCTCACCCTCCACCCCCTTCCCACTATTCTCTGCAGAGAGGAAAGGGTTTCTTCTGGCAGGGAACTGATCTCAAATATGTGCTACAGAGGAGACCAGATCTCTGTGAAAAGGAGAGGATCATCTCCCCTGAACAGAGGAAAATTATTTTTTTCTTTTTTTCTTTTTTCTTTGTTTTTTTTTTTGGTGGGGGGCGGGGGGAGGCAGATGACTTGGGGAGGAGGGGATAGGAGAGTGTCGTTGGACAGCAGAGACTGCCGCCATTGGCTGCTGCACATAATCGATAGAGAAAGAACAGGTTGAGTCTTAAATTTTTCTCCCAGTGCTTTTAGTTGAATGGCACCATATTGGGAGCACACTGCATATATGTACACACACACACATGTATACACACACACACACACACACACACACACACACACACACACACACGCACGCACGCACGCACACATGTGCATGCATGTATGGATATAAATGCACACAGGAATAATAATAAGAATATGACATAAAATGTTAGAGAATCGGGTCCCAAATCTAGTCATGATTCTATTTTTGGCTAACTGGCCACAAAGATATTCAGAAGTATATGCTCGTCCATGAATCGGGGCCCTTGAAGGAGGATATGGGAGGCAAGAATTTAAAAATAATGACTGAATGAACTTACAGAAAACGACGATGGAGCATCATATATTTGAAAAGCCAACCCAGTCACGTCCAGCTGCCCATGAAGATTAGGAAAACTATCCTCCCGTGACATGCATATGTGAACCTATAAAAAGAGACTGTGCATTGAAGTAATTCAGAACTGCAACCATAACTTACAGGACATGGAAAAAAAAAAGTTGAAATAATACTGATTCCATGTTCGATGAGAAAAAAAAAAAACACAAATACAGACATATATATATACATAGTAAAAAAATTGATACATTCTCCCTATTATTTATTTATTTATATATATATATATAGCAATAGTACTAAGTCCTTGTTCGAAGGAAGAAAAACAATATATATATATATAGTAAAAAAAATTCATAAATTCTCCTGTCACAAAGCTGCAAAATGTAGCCAATAATTCATACAATATGAATTTGCATTCTTTGAGAGCTCATAAAGAAGGTTGCCTGAACCATGTCATTTTAAAGCTTGTTTTTCCCTCAAACAATGAACTGATTTACTAGAACATACTCAAGACTTTGCAGGACCTATATACGTTTCAATGAGAGCAAGCTCACTCACAAATATCACAGTCCATATCTAGGTGGGTAGCTAGATTAAAGTAAAACCAAATGCTATAAATCAAATGACAGAATGAATCAAATGCAATATTAAACATAACATTTCACTAGCATGCAACAAATAATATCAATTGGCTTCCTGAATTTTTTTTCAAGCGCTCACTTTACTTAAATGTTTAAGCCATTAAGTTTTGAGCTCACAATGTATATCAAACCTTCAGACACCCCTGCCCCTTTTCCTCCCCCTCACAGACCGATAACACACAGAAAGCACACAACCAACATGTATTGATTAACGCACATTAAGCGAATAACAACATCAACTTAGATAGGGCACAGGGATGAAAAAAATGCCGGACTCCTCTTTTGACAAGTAACATAAGACTCCACATGCGTTATTATGATTGACATGGCTACAGGTATAAATCTACTTGTTTCCAGTAATCCAAATGGATCAGGAAATCCAAACAATTTTATTTACTAAATATGTTAATGTGAAACAAGGGGTGGTTCCAATAAATAAATCCTTACTTAGCACCAAGCTCAAAAAAATGATGCGGCTCCCTCTGTAAGTAAAACAATATGCCTTAAGAAGAGAATGCTACGGTATAACTAGAAGAAAAAAAAAACCTCTCGGTGAAGTGTCTAGTAATAAGCATATTTAAAGAAAACAGAAAACAGAAAACAAAAGGAGCAAATTGAAGTTAGAGAAGCACCTCACCACTGGCTCTTCCTTTAGACCACGTGATTGGGATTTCTAGGATTCTCTCAAATAGCTGTATAAAAAGACATTGGAGCAGAACACATAAACAAACTGCAGAAAACGTATTATAATCTTGAAGTTTTGAAATTCGAATAACATGCACTATATACCTTACCGGGGCATAAAGGTTGGCAACTTTTAAATTGGCATGCCATGTCTGCTCCAGAATGTCCACGAAAACATCTGTAGACAGCCACCCACCATATCCAGATGTCACATCTGATCTCCACATCTTACAACTGCCACCCAGCTGTACATGCAAGCGACTGTAGTGATTTTGAAACTGCACGTATCCATTGACATTCTCCATCTCTCTACAAAAATTAAATAATATACATAAATATGCTAGCTAGAAACACGTTCCAATAAAGGGAACACCAGTATACATCACCACTATCCTTTTTATCAGAAAATACCAGCTCTGCTTGACATACTAAAAGTCCATCAAAAATACTTTGAATGACTCATCTACAAAATTTTTAAAGATGGTCCACTTAAAACCTAAAACAATTATTTATATCTGCTTGAAGCCACACAATGGATTAAAACTAGTATTATCTGTAACGGAACTGTCCTTCACCTGGGTTCTCTATCACCATATCCAAGTAGCATCAAGGTCCCGCCTTTAAAATGAACAGAATCCAGAATAACTGGAAGTGTTCTCCTGATGCCTTCAGACTGCGCTATATCCAACCCGTCAACAAGCTCAGTGTCAAGATTTCCAATTTTTGGACCCACAACTGGCTTCAGCTTTAGCATTTGTCCAGCAAGCATATAAGAGAAGAGCTCTCCAACATTCGAAAGATAAGAGGGCAAACCCGGACGGAGGCCCAAGGACCATGCGAGAATTGAACGATGTAATCCAGTCAAAGACTGGGGTTTTATGAATGTTGAACTCCGAGATGTATGACCGATTTTAGTTTCGGAAACATCTTCTTGAGACTCTAACATCTGGTCTTCATTACTGGACCTATCAGCAGTATCTGAATCGGCATTTACAGCATCATCACTTACCAAATCTTTATCGTTCACCTTATAACCATCATTTTCCACTGATTCTATATCATCACCAACCAATGGCATATTTTCATGAAACTTCCTATTGCTGTTAGGTTTATCATTAGTCAAAAGAGAAGGATCATGTAAAAAACTAGAACTGTTAATATGGCTGCAAATATCTTTGTTCTTGCTGGAAGGCTGACCTTCTGACTTTCCTCCTTGTTGAAAACCTTTCTTCACGTTATTTCCTAATTCTGGCCCCACCTTGTTTTGAGAATAATCAGTACCAGTTCCACATTTTTCAAGGCCAACAACTTTATCCACTTCATTGCTAAGTGCTTCAGTAAGTTTATCAGCCATTACAGAATCTTCAGAATTGCCCACTTGAGAAGTATGGGAATGACTATCACCCACAGGTTTTGCCAAAAGAGACTCCAGATTTATAACACCAGAATCACCGGAAAACTTTGAAGGCTTACCAATGATACCATTTGATAAACACTGGAAATATGAAACTGCCTTTAATGCACTGCGCTCAAGAATTCTTCGTTTCACAGTGACAGTAGCAGCCGACAGATCTTTTCCATTAGCCTTCCTCTTGAACTTGTGCTTGGCAGGCCCTTTTGTTATTCTAGACCAGAAATTAAGCCCTGAACCAGGAACTTTTATGCCGAACGACTTCTCTAAATCTGCATGCTTCACATCATACTGAGCATCTGTGTCCATGCACCGATGATCTTTCCCATTCAACCCCTTGTTCAGACTTGAGAAGGATACAGAATTTGGTAACCCTGCCAAAAGACTTGGGCCTTCCTTTATAACATCAGCTTCAGGTGAACTGGTACTTTGCTCGGGAATCATATAGCCCACTTGAGCTGCTTCCCTAGCTGCATCATCCCTTTCTATAGTCCACCTAGCCCCAGCATCTTCTCTAGCACTCCTCCTGGTTTTTGTCCGATAATCAATTCCTTCTTCAGTTGACAAGTGTTTCTGTAAAACTCCTTCAGAAAAGGGTATCCCTAACCATGTGTAATCCTTCTTTTGCACAATCAACATGCTCGGATGGGACAAAACTGCATCTATCACAACCTTTCCCTTCCTCAGACTGGAGAAAGGACGTACACGGAGCTTGATAGTGGGAACCTCACCACACGAAAATTCTTCATCATGAGGCCCAATTGCACATGACTCCAATGTAATGCTTAAAGGTGAAATTCTAAGAACTTTACCAATGTCAATCTCACGCTGAACATGTTCACTTAGCACTGAACAGACAGATGGCAAAATATTTGCCTCAATAAAGCCTTTCGCCTTTGCACGAGCATACAATATCAACAAACACACCCCTGATATCACACCCATAACCACAGAACACCTGAATAACAGAAGCCCCTCCTTCCACAAAGGAGAAAGGGAATTCATCACAGCCTTGCTTCGAGAAAAAGGCTCTCTCACACATCTCACCTTGGAGTTAATCCTCCTCGTCCCGGAGATCCACCTCGAGAAGTGTACATTTTTATCACATAAATATGAAGGCCTCATTGCTTGAGATATCCATTGATTCTGGGTTGTATAAGTACATTTGAAAAAACCTTTATTGTCCTTGTGCCTATCCAAAAAAACTAAATCACCCTTGTTTTTTTTACTTACTGAGCTATGAAGTGAGAATCCAAAAAATGGGCAATTCAGCTTGGAGCTCATTATCCACCCTCATATACACCACTTCCCAAAGCATGCCATATATAGGGGACCAAGAACCTGCTCTTAGTCCCCTCGAAGGTCAAATAATTAAAGAACGATCAAACATTCAAAACCTACTGTTGAATGAATACAAGCTTGTACCCCCCTTGTGCTCGCCGTTGAGTTTCGGATTGAAAGAACCGAAAATAGAATCAAATTCCTCCAGCGAATGATGCCAAAACCTACGGAGTGGATAACGATAAGAAAAAATAAAAAAGTTGAACACGACGGAAAGCGAAAGAGAAAGAGAGGGCGCTGGGGAAAAGCTTAACGAAGATCGAACCTGGACAAGGAGAGATACAACAAAGACAGACCCTGATGCGTCTCAGATTGAAGAACCAAAATCAGAACAAAGGGCTTCGAATTTATGCGAAAACCCTCAAAGTGAACGTAAACTGGAGAAAGTTGAGCGCGCGCACAACAGAGAGAGAGAGAGAGAGAGAGAGAGAGAGAGAGAAGGGAGATTTTGCGTTGTCTGTCTAACTAGTGGAGAAATGATTAGGGTAAAAGCCAGAGCGAGAACCGAGGATTTTATCGACGAACGGGAAAATTTCTACGATTTAAATTTTGTTGGTGTTGTACATATACTTTATTTTAAAATATATATTTAAAATAATTTTTGTAATTTTAATGATTATTGAAGGGATCTTTTATAATTTTAATTTTTCCATCACATTTTTCTGGACCTGTATGAAAATACGTCTATAAGTTTATATTTTTAAATTCAGTCCAAATAATAATAATAAATATTAAATTATTACATAAATATATTTTATTATTAAAAATATAATCACTCCTTAAAACTTCTCCTGTTAGATCCCCTTCATTTATAATCTCAAAATTCCCATTTTAATCATAAAATAATATTTCTTAATTACAATAATTTAATTTTTCACTTTCTCTCATAATTTTAACATTTTATTTTATTTTTAAGTAATTTTTCGTTTTATCAGTTTATATTGGATTTGATGGAAAAGACTTATTACGCTATTTTCATAAGCAAAAGAATTAAAACTATAAAAAAGTGTCTTCAATGATCACCCAAATTACAAGGAGTATTTTAAATTTTTTTTTTTGTTTTTAATAAACAACTTTCATCTATTTTCATTCAACTATGCGAGATGAAGGACACATGTCAAGCTACATTACTTCTATACTATTAGTTGAAGGTCAAATTGCATTTTATAGCTTGACCTTTAATCAAAGTTACAAATTTAGTCCAACCTTTATTATTAGATAATTATATCCCAAGCTTTTTAAGGGGATTTAATTCTATCATACTTTTAAATATTCTTTAAATTTGACTTATACTTATAACAGAAACTTTGTTTTGGGGCGAACATTCTTTCATGGTAAAATTTTAGGTTTCACTATAAAATTCTTCAAAAAATTTTATTTTACAAATTTTTACGGTGAAAGAATATTTATAATATACATTTTTTTTTTTTACAAACATTTCTCCCAACATTCTTCTTCTTTAAACCTTTTACCTTTTATAAATTTGAACTATGAATTTTATATGCTCTGATTATCACAAGAGGGAATCACACATCATTTAAAATAAATTTCATTACTTAAGTATTAGTCATGAATTTTACCATGAGATGTCACATTTTTTTTTCTTTTACAATTTTTTCTCATAAAAGAGGATAATAGGCTTCACTTTTTTCCCTATTATAAGTTTAACCTATTACTAAAAAAAGCATTCTTCAAACATTTTATCATTTACAAATTCTTTGGGGAATTATGAAGAAAAATATTACAGGTTAAAATTATACCCGTTTAAGGAAGTTAAAATATAATTAGCCAATAGCAAAGGTTGAATCAGATTTATATTTTTCTTCAAAGGTCAAGCTAAAACATAAATTATTGAAAATAATAATAACAATTTGAAAATTACTTTTAAAATAGGAAAAGTTAAGAAAACATAAACGAAAAATAATAAAAATTAACGAATTGATCCCTACTAGTCCGAGTAGTAGTCCCCACCACGTCCGCGCCTGAGAACAACTCATTCATCTTTCCGCCCTACCGACAGCGGAGGCTTCGCCGCCGGAGACGGCCTCACACGAGGTCAAGGTACCCGATTGCCACCGTCGCGGTGCCGGGGATTGGTTCTTGGGTTTCTAGTGTTTGGTGCTTTGGGGGTTTCTTTGTTTCAGGCCCCCGACTCGTTCCGATCGAAGAAGTCGGAGTGGTCGATCACCATGGCTCCGACATTGAGCACATGGGCGGACCTGGACGGCTGGGAACGCCGTCAGTGTTTTTACTCTCTCTTTTTTAATATATATATTTATGTTTTCTTATTTTGCCTGTTTTTAAAAGTAATTATAATTACTTTTTAATTATTTATATTTTAAATGGTGATTTAAAAATTAAATAGCTTGTCATTAAAAGCAAAATATTAGGAGTAATCAACCAAATTTAAATCAGTGAAAGTTTTTTAGAATTTTTTTCTTAACGAAATTGGCTCTGATAAATAAACTATATAACGAATGAATCATCAGTCATTTAATTTGAGTGAAAAGAACACCAACAAAAATTTGGAAAAGGGAAAATATTGTTTTGAGTGGCCGGAAATTACCATATGAGGTTATCGAATTTCTATAGCCATTGTATGTGTGTATATATATAGTGTGCCTGCCATTTTGGACCAACAGCTTTCGCCAGTTCATTTTATTTTATTTTTTTCCACATAATATTATTGCTTTAGAAATTATTTTTCCGTTTCAACTAAGAAAATAAAAAATAATTGTCTTTTTCTTGGCAAATTATTTTAGATTGATAAATGCGAACAAACATTTAGAGAAAAAGGGGAGCATCATCTACGGTACCTCCAGGGATTTAAGAACACTTTTCCGAGGGGTGAAAATCAGTTTCACATTATCAAAATTCTGAAACATCAAGGATGCGAATCTGGATCCTCTCTAGTTAAACCGGCATGCTGAATCATTTTCCTTATGAAAAACTGCCAAACTTTTAATTTTAAATGTCTAAATATTTCCACGGGCAAAAAAAAAAAAAAAAAAAAAAAACCCCTTCAATTCACAATTGAAGAAAAGTAAAATTCCAATTATGGCCTCAAATTTTGCTAGTCCATTGAACCATAGAAGGATTATGTAGTTATTTCAAAACCCACAAGAAAAAGTCCACCACAGCTCAAGATCAAACCACAAGTAATGTGCAATTTAACCAAATATCTGCCCACACCTAAGTTAATTGCAACTTATCCAAACAGCAAACAGCAATGTAAAAGTGACTACTGATCATGCATAAAAAAGGAACAGTTTGGCACCCAGAAAAGGTCCCAGAACCCTCACAAGGAGGGTGCGCCCACAACCATGTGAACTAGGCTCACAAGCCTTAATGAGGGGTTGGCACCCTTTCTAGACACCCCCATGTGAATGGGACTAACAACCTCTATGGGGGGTTCGGACCCTTTTTGGACGCCCCCTTCAGGCACTAAAATACTCGAGAGAAGCTACTTATATAATAAGATCAATGTACAGCGCACAGCGCACATTGACAGATGTCAACTTCACCATACTTGTAAAGAGCTCCAAAACCCAAACGAACTAAGCTATAAATGAATAGCTTGCATAAAAATTGCATGTGCTTAAGCTTGAGCTGAGATGGAACTTGGCAGTGATCTCTTTGCTCGCACCCCAAGTCCCATTACACATTTGAATTTCACAAAACAAGTGCGCTAACACAAGACAAAACCGAAAAAAGAACCACATGGAAAAAGTTCAGAATCGGAATGGAGAAACTTCCCATGGTGCCCATCCATCAATCCATAACTTGGAAACAAACAAGGAAGATGAGGGAAGGAAAGCAAGTTATGATACACGGTTCTATAAAGTTGTACCACCTTTTTTCGGAGTGGAAAAAAAAAAAAAAAAAGAGAGAGAGAGTTTCTAAGTAGACAAAACTGCAAGAAATGACATGTGATCATCAATAAACAAAAACCAAGTTCGAGGGATAAGAGGTCTCTATCCATGAAATGATAAGTCAAGCTGGCTGTTCAGGTTGTTCAGTTTGCATCGGAAATGAACAAGCAATACATGTTCATATATACCTTGCAAAGGAAGGAACATTTACCGCATTGGCTGCTGGTTGTAATGGCTCTTCTCTTTTTTCTTTGCTGCAGCAAGCTTTGCATTCCTCGCAGCAGCCTCCACAGCAGCATTCCTTGCAGCAGCATCCATTTCTTTACTTGATTTCTTCTTCTTCATTGACGCAATCTTCTTCAACCGCTCTTTTACATCAACGACAGTAGCATCTTCTTCAGCTCGTTCAGTTTCAACAGCTTCACCTGGTCCGTTAGTGACAACAGAGCTGTCGGGTACTTCCTTCAAAGACTTGTCCTTCTTCTTCTTTTTCTTCGCACTTTTTGACTCTGCAGGGGCAGTTTCCTTCTTTTCCTTTTCCCCATTGGGCTCCCCTTCTTTCTTTTCCTTTACAACACCTGCAAATGGAAGTAATGAAATTACGCTTTCTTTTGAGGTCCATGAATATTTCAAGAAAGAATTTCTTATGAGGGTAAGATTTAATATAACTGGACAAATTTAGCAACTCTAGAAATTCGATGAGTAAGGTCGCAATAAGTAGGCTGACAATGCTGTCCAAAAAAATATACTCAATCAGAATTACTAATTAAAATCATGAAATCACACATATTAGAAACTTGAAGATTCTGTCTGGTCATGTCCTACACCTAACTTTATTTTCAAACTTCAAGAAACCTCGAGATTATTTGCATCACACAAAAAAGACTCTGTTAGCTTCAAATGCTTATAACCAAGTGCAGGGGATCAGAATGGATTCCATATTAGAAAGCAGAACAGAAAGTTTTATAGTTAGTGTATTTACCAGCAGACTCCTCTTTGTTATTATTCTCTTTCTGAGAAACTCCAAAATCAGCCAAAAGGGCCTCAAGTTCTGCAAGCTCTTTTTTCTTTTTCTCCTTCTTTGAAAGCTGCCTTTCGGTCTCTTTGGGTGCAGAAGGAGCTTCAGGAGGCTTCTCTACTACTGGCTCAGAGGGTGCTGGAACCTCATCTTCATGGTCATGCTCCTCAACATCATCCTCACCCTCATCCAGGATATCTTCTTCACTTTCACTCTCCTGTGATGATAAGGAACAACCATTTCAGTGACACCTCAACTTGTATGTAAGTAATAATTTTTATTTAAATAAAAAATGGAGGTATAAAACCTCATCATTATGTAGTATAAGAGTTACAAACATATATATATATACCCAGTCTAACCAGTTATTGTTTTATTGATTCAAGGTTTATAAAACACAAGCCATTTGTAAACAATTAGGTAGCAATACTGAAATTAAAAATAAAAATAAAAATAAAATACTATTACAAAATGTAGCTACAGGCTTCTCTTGGATAAGTAAGACAAAATCTAATCCTTATCAAGAACTTTCAAACAGTTTTTTTGGGGGGATAACCAAAGAAATTTATTAGATGAAGGAGGGAGTGCAAGACTATCATACATATTACATGGTCACAATTAACTTAATTCTCGTTTCAGTATAGATTATATGCATATCATTATTCTAAATAAGATGAAGAATTTGAAGAACTACAGAAGCAAACAAATCAATGAAGTTTACAGCAATTGTTTATACGTGAAATTGGTTATATAAATACATAAAGTTGACTCTAGCATATGCATAAAGTCGGTTATGCATACGGAAATTGTTTCAATAAAGATTCTTTAGAAGACAATATATTTCTGAAACTTTGGTCATATTCCACATATATTGTCCTACATGCCTCTCATATCATTTACACCTTTCTTCCGAACCTCCTCAGGTTTCATAATGAAACTTTCGGTTTGAAGTACCACTTTGGGGAATGACTAAAAATACCCAAATAAGCTATTTACCCACCCAAACCAATTAAATATTTTATTTAAAAAATGAACAAGTAAACGAGTTAGTACTGTAAATTCTGAAATAAAAAAACTGTAGATTTTATATGTATAATTTACCTTCCATAAATTGCATCAGTCTAGCTTTGCTACATGGTGTACTAAACAGTATAAATGCTATTTAGTGTACCATCAGGTACACTAAGCTGAAGAAAGGTCTGGATGAGGAGATAGCAGGAATTCAGAGCTCTTGAGAAGACAGCGATGATTACAGGGTTCAAAAGTAGCAATACTACCTCACAAATATGAGTTATGGGACTTCAAATGTAGATAAGATGAAAGAATGTTATTTAACATGGTTTTGACATGTGAAACAGAGGCCTATGACTACACCAGCTACAAGGAGTGCCGCGTGCGGTGTGCTGATTGAATTTCTTGAGGTAAGGAAGCGTAGGTCAGACTGTTAAAAACTTGGATGTAAGTTATAAGAAATTACACAAGGGTTAGGAAGGCAGATGAGGAGTAGTCCTAGGTAGCAATAGGAAAACACATATCAAGAAACCAATACAATTTATTGTCTTGACTTCCATGTAGCTGACCCCAGACTCTTAGGATTACAGCATAGCTTTTTTATTGTTAATGAGACATTGAGCAAGCCAGGTGAGGCATCTCCAGGCATGCGAAAAAAAAAAAAAAAAAGCTTGCTTCTCCAAGATTTAGATCCACAATGCTCCACCATAGAGGCATGAGGAGATAACGGTATATAAAATTTATATGCACATTAATTACCTCAATCTTCCTAAACGCTGCACTCGTATATCTGTGCTGCAAATATCAAACCATCAGACAGAATACTCCCTCAATGGAAGCAACATCTAACCCTGCAATCTAAGATTTCCTAATCTCACCACATATACATCTCAACTAGACATGTTCAGTGCCCATTATGTCTCTCAACAATCCAGTACTGTGTGTCATACAACAAAGTAGCCACATAATATGAGAAGTTTAAATTCACACGCATTTCTTTACTTCTCCCATGCCCATCGGTCAACTTTCCACCTTTCCTTTCACCCTATAGCACCATCCATGCTACTGAATACACAAAAGTGCACAAAAAACATAATATTTGCATTAAAAATGAGCATGTAGAGGGTACCTAGCCATGGGCGTGGAAAAAAGAAAAGGGGGTACCGAGAAGGTTGTATGATTAACAAGGTTGATTAAAGACTGTTGCTTTATACACCTAGATCATGCCCAGTCCAGCAGAAAGGAAAGTAATAATAAAAACAACAGCGCACCTCGACATGAGATTGCCTCTCATTACTCTTTTGGGGTTCCTCAGACCCCCAAATGGACTGAGGCGGGGCGGCGGTGGCGTAGTAATCGTCGTCGTCATCAACATCGGCCCACGAGGTGACTTTGAGAGGCGCAGGCGCCCAATACACTTGAGGGTCAGCGTCGGGCCCCTTAGCTTGGGCCTTCGAGGAGGAACCTTTACGGCTTTTCCCTCGATCCTTATCGGACTTCTTCTTCTTCCTCAGACTCTCCAACGCCGCGAACACGTTCGTGTTGCTAATCGCCATCGAACCCTCGTCCCTCCTGCTCCCACCTCCCACCATTCCTCTCGAAATCCAATAACCACCGACCTTGACCTAAAGGTGAAATTCCCGAAGCTCCGAAAGAAACAAAAACTTACAAAATCTTTCAAACAGCGTTATAGGTGATAATTTTTTTTGCGGGGAAAAATCTGGATTTCAGAATCTTGATCGAACAAAATAATTGAAAATAGCTCTTAAACGGGAAAATTCAAGAAAACGATGAAAATCTGTACAAGGATTCAAGAGAAGTCGAAGATTTTGAGCGGCGAGATAAGATAATTATAGCTAGGGTTACGGACAAAGTGAGCAGAGAGAGAGAGAGAGAGAGAGAGAGAGAGAGATGAATGAACGGCGGCTGGGGACGTGAATAAATTATGGATAAGTTATCCGCGAGAAGAATAGAGGAGAAAGAGATAAATGCACAAAATCAGAAATCTGGAATGCGACACGGAATATGTAATCCGATATTCCGAATCGGGATAACTTATGATCAACGACAAAGTCAAGTTCCACGCCTACTGTTTCTTACATTGATTGAAACCGGGAGAATTTAAGTTTAATTCTGATTGGGTTGAATTGATATGGTTTAATTTAAATTTTTATTTTAATTAATTAGTATAAATGATTCTCAATCCAATTCCCTAACTCGATGATGTGTCCCTACTAAACCCCTTTTCCAATGGATGCACTTAAAATAATTGACAAGAGTTAGTTTATACATGGATCTATGAATTAAATGTGTTAAAAGTTAAAATGATCATACATGGATCTATGAATTAAATGTGTTAAAAGTTAAAATGATCAATTGAAGTTGTGTAAATTGAGTAAGTTAGAATGAAAATTTTGAATGTCTAAAATTATTCAAGCTCATAAATTCATGACTTTTCTATTTCAAGTACTTCTTCTGTCACCAATATCTTATATGCATAAACGTTTCTAAAAGTCAATGTTTTACCGAGCGATCCTCTTCATTTTTCGAAACTTCAAATGCATCCTCAAGAATGCGTCTAAATAGGAAGAATAAAAATAAGAGCGAAAAACTATCATTCCAAAAGAATGACTGTTTCATAGCCTTCACATTATTAATAAGTGAAATTAAAATCAATATTCTCGTTCCCACGCCTAATGTCACCTTACAAATTCAACGATCATCAGAAAGATTAAAAGAAAGTGTTTCTCGCTGCATCAAGCATCTCATACAATTAATTACACGTATGTACGGCACCCTAAATCCGTAGATCAAGAGTAGGGGAAAAAAAGAGAGGAAAACAAACATAAAATGGAAATAACAGGCATATGAAACTGTGAAAGAACCAACCATTTTCTTTCTGTTCTACATCTCAAGTGTTGGCTACGCCACAAAAATTAGAAAAATCGTGAGGAAAAATATTAACACAAAGAGTATCTTGACCATCAGCAACCTATTCGATGAAATGCTGGTAAGGTACTTGAGCAAAGCCCCCTGCGCTCCTTCCATGTTTCCCAATGTATCGTCCATGTTCTCATCAATCCTGCCAAACAGAAATATCGACAACGATTGCGAGATATGGTTGAAAGCTACTAAAAATTATGAATGGATCGAAAAAATTATGGAATAACAACAGATTGGACCACTGGGTGGGGCTAGGTCGAAGTTGGATCCCGGGACTTCAAAGAGTTTGGTCCCTTCACTCCATGGGGTAAACTTTTTTATTTCAAGAATCTCAAAAATGCCTTCCCAAAACTCACTTCCAAACAACTTCATCGATATGCAAGAGTTCGTGTCCCCCAGCATACCTATCCCCAATTACAGAGCTTCTAATCTTCATTTGTACGACCAAACTGAAGCAACGAGCTTCGCTCAGCCTCATCAAAGGCTCAGGCATGGCAGTTGATCACGTAATCAGCTAAGGCTTATTTAAACCACACGGCAAAAAATTTAACAGCTAAGGGTCATATTCCTTTTTTTCCTTTTTTAATAAGCAAAGAATATAGTAAAGAATAGATTGGATCTTTTTGATACAATGTTGTCTTAACTTCTTGTATTTCGGTTGGCACCACCTTGGTGTCCTAGTAATGGTATTTGCATTTTGATCAAAGATCAAGACAAATTTACCAAAGAAAGGAGAAAAAAAGAAAAAGCAAGGAGGATGATAATTCCTCCAACGGCTAAAGGCAATACCAGGAAAAAAAAAAAAAAAAAACCCTCTACCCAAACAGAACACAAAGAACGGAAGCAACATGCAAAATGAACTCAGAACATAGCATAAGAATGTAAAGTAGTACCTGATGGCAAGCTCTCCTTGCTGAGAAACAAGGGTTGCCAACTGGTTGAAGATATTGTTCAGTTCATGAATAGTTGACCCTACATTTTGAAGAGCTTCAGCTCTACGCTGGATGTAATTGTCTTGTAACGGAACCAACTGCTGTTGCTGCTGTCAATGGCTGACTCTCCCCATCCTTCTGCTTTCTGTACTAAGTAGACCAAGTATAAGGATTTCAAAAGCATATTAAATTGGGGTTCGGGTGAAGTCTACTTCTAGCTTATTTATACATCAGTGTGACTCAAAAAGTAGAAACTGAACTTTAAGTAATGAGAGAAAACCTTTAATCAGTGTTAAGCGCGTTATTGCTAAAACTAAGGTTAGAAATTAACTCCCATATGCAAAGAAGAATATCGGACTTTGGAATGATACACTTTCAACAATACAGGTAAATTCTTACGAACCAAGGATTTTTTTCCCTAGGCAAAGGCTGCCTAACATCAGCAAGATCAACTGCGAAGAATTTCACAGTGATTCAATGCATGGCTGAAAAGGAAAATCACGGCATATTTCCAAACAAAACTCGCATAATTAGTGAAGTTCTTCATGCAATAAGCGAACCAGTAAATCATCTCATTGAAAAAATGTATAGTGATCAAAAAACTGCAAGTTTTATAACATTTAAATGTCACAAGTAACAGGAACAATCAGGACGATTCAAGAAGCATATACCTGGCAAGGGACTCAGATGACAAACCATTGGCCCATGAAGGAGGAGAGTGGGTTGAAGAACTAGCAACTGGCCTTGTAGATAATGGGCGCTGACAAACAAAAGGACTTGTAGAATCCTTAGATGCACTTGATGAAAACAATTGTCTTCTGTTCTCATGAACCTTCAAGTTCTTTAAAAAGCCAAGCAAAAAAAAAAAAAAGAAAAACTGCCTTTAGTTTTGGAAATGGAGGATCAAATTTTGAGGTGCTGTGAAATAGGTCGAATGGGAAATCAACAGCATGCGTATGACTTACCTCTGTCTGCAAGGTAAGAACACCTTTAAACTCTTTAGTGGCGTTCATCAATCGGTACTTTAAATCATCAACAACTGTTGTTGAATGACTGGTGGTGTCAGCTGATATATTCCCAGTATCATTCCAGGAGTTGCAAAGGAGCTGAAGGTCAACAACAGCTGAATTCAATCCAGTGACATCCTGCTTAATAACTGCAGTCAGCTCTTGGATTTCCATGGTGGGGTCATCAAATACTGAAGTCCTCTTCGCCACTCAAGAACAGTAAATAGATTCAAAACGATGGGGGGCAGATGGTGTTGTGCTTTATTCAAAGAATGGAGGTTGGTGTCTGAAGCTAATGGTAATTTTCAAGTAGCACAAAGTACATGCGTAAGTCCCGACAAAATACAGACAGAATAATAAAGCCCAAAAGCCATCCCTGACCAGCGCATGGGTTTCAAAAAGTGGAATCCAGGGAAACGGTAATGATTTGGAACAAGTTCTTATAGACGGCATATGTATGTTAGGATGAATGGGCATGCAAGACGAAAACGTGTCAGACTTTCCATCCTCAAAACCTAAAACTCCAATCCCTGCAAATTAACCCCCAATACTCTTGGTTTGGAGATTAACATCAAACCATAACAGAGCCAGTAATCAGCTAAAAAACATATGCATTTTGCTGTATTCTAGCTCTCTTTTTTAATCGGTAAATACACATGCATCCGGACATGTTTAGAACCTGCAACCTTTCCCACACACTTGCACTACAAGGAGCGGAGATGCCATTAGACCAAAGGACTCAACATGTTGTAATCTTATTCTTAAGCCACACGAGATGGGTCAGCCGCTCGCCGCCACCACCTATGCACAAATAATGCCTCATCCCACTTAAATTTTCCTCTATTTGGGCTCATATAATCATAATAGATTCAATTCATAAGAGTCCTTTAGCAATTACTAATAAACGAACTAGTAATCATGAGATGGATAGGTAATTTGGATAGAATACTTACATTTTGCTAATTTTGAAAGCTTCTGAGACGTTTGGTGTATTCCGAACACTACTTTGGACGCCCTCCTATTGAACTCCGACTACACAGCCGCCGCGGATCTGTGCTCCTCCCCTCTCGAATCACTGGTGGCCACACTCCCATCCCCCGACGGAACCGACTTCTTCAACCTCTCCGCTACGTTCAAGAATTCCTGTGTCCGATCCCGCACCGACACAGATCTCAAAGTCGCCTGCATTTCGATTTGGCTCCGAAATTCACGTCCTACGACCACATCAGCTCCCGGAATCGAACAAGATCACCCAAAACAGAAAATAATGCCTCAGGAAACTGTCCACCATGAAAAGAATCGACCAAAAGTGGGAGCTGCGGATCTGAAACCCTAGATTAGAGCCGGCATGCAAGGAGGTTGAATTCAAGGCGCTAACGATAGATCTGGATCGAGATCGACGATCGCGAATTGATGATGATCTCGTCGGGCTCCCATGCGCAATGAGTTGAGCAATTTGCATTTACCGTCCTCAACTTTGGGAAACGTTACAGTTTCATCCCTAGAATTAAATTCGTTACCCTCATTGCCCCAAGCTTTTTTAAACAAACTAGCAAAATAGAAATTATAAGTCATATTATTTTGTTATTTGGTCGGCAATAAAGTTATTGATAGTACATATAATTTTTACAAAAACATACATTTTTCTTAATGAAAGAATCGATCTTGCGCAATGAAAGGGAGTTGACCCGATGGTTAATCCTTTTTTTATGTTGATTATTTGTCAAAAAAATAAATAAATAAAGAGGTCCTTGATCCTAAGACATATCATGATGATCTATTACGTGGTATAAACGTGTATAGGGAGCCTTTCGCTGGCTTTTTCGAGTACAGACCTTAATTTTCTCCATGCCTGTGTGTGATGCGTCCATTTGTGATGCGTCCGTCCACCGAGTAGTAAGAGGTTGGGATAGTAATTTAGGGGAGTAGTCTAATTTGATACATTTTCGTATTTGGATATGACTTTAAAATGTAATATTCTTGAAATCTTATATTTTTAACATTCCTTAATTGAAACGTGGGAATGTAATATTTCAAATAAGACTAAATATGCATAATTTAAAGTGCCCTTATAAATTAATAAATTGACACGATTACTAGTGAGTCTAGAATATGCCTTTTACGGTGAAAATAACAAGCACAACAAATCAGCTTCAGAGCCCCCTCTCCGATGAAACAGCGACAAAAATAAATTATCGAACAGGCTGCATAAACTGGCAAAAATAAAAAATAAAAACACAGGCTGTATAGAAAGGTGGCTTAAGCATCAAACTTCAGCCAAAACAAATAGTATGAGAGATAATAAGGGACGCAGGAGGATAGCCAGAAAAACTCGGCTGCCACCATCGAACCAGACTATAACGCATAACCCTGGGACTATATATTGCTCTCAAGAGGATTACCGGAAGGCAAAACTACTCATCACCGAATCGCTACACAAGAAGAACATGCAGGGCGAAACACATGTAACACAAAGGGCAATGTACATAATGATCGTCCATGGCTGCCACCGGACTCTCACACAAACAGCTCTTTATAAACGGATGATCAGTGACGACTACCTTTGCGACGGTTTTCACCAAGCATTCAGAGTGGCTTTACACCGGAATGAACATGCCAACTGAAGGTTCTTCGTAAAAGCCTGCAGTGGTTTCAGCAGCATTCATTTCAGTTTTCTCTATTTCTTCCTCTATCAAAATCTCCTCCAAACGGCAACTCAAACTGCAAAATGCTTTCTCACCTCTGCAAGAAACCAATTGAAACCAGAGCTTTAGGAATCAATTTCCATAATAAATACGAGGAGCCTGAATAATAAGGCTACTAAAATGTTTCTGCAGCGAACCTGTACATGTAGATATCTTTGCCCTCCAACTTCTTCTTGCAATAGCAACAAAAGCTTAAGAAATCATCTGATGCGAATGAATTGAAAGTTCCACAGCATTTCATCACCCCTTCTGCCTCTGATTGTTCATTCTTCTTACTCAAATTCGGTAAGTCTTTAGTGTGACATTCCAAAACGCAGTCCCCAAAAATATGAGTTGTTTTGGGGTTGGGACCGTGCGCAGTCACGCGAGTGTAATCTTCAGAAAGCTCTATCTCTGTTGCGGAAAGGGAACCAATGAGTCCATGGCAAGAACCAGTGGAGAATGGGTTTGAAGTCAATTTTATATCTGAATGAAAGTCTGCATTTTTTTCAATTGTTGGACTACCTGAACCCAATGGAGAGCCCATGTTTTTCAAAATGGGACGGCGATCACCTGAACCAGTTAGGAGTAACAACGAACTTCCAGAATCTAAGGAGCAAGATCGGATTTTTCCGAATGTTTCAGCTTCTGCTGGGGTATCTCCGATCTCAAACAAAATATTGGAATTCTCCTTTTCGAAAGGAAAGGATTTTTTTTGGGTACCAGGGAAAATTGCATAGTTTTTAGGCATAGAATTTGGTGTGTCAAAAGAATCCATATGCCTTTTAGTGATTTGGCTTCTAGGTCTCATTTCTGATCCAAAAAGGATTGTTTTGCTATCTGATGATCGAAGGACTTTCCCCGTCCTATTGCCTTGAAGGGAGTTTATGATGCTTAGGCCTACGTTGTTGCAATCCCAGCTCCTTTGTTGCACATTATGTGGAATTCCTGGGGCCCTAAAGGGATAACCTAGATTTGATAAAACCTTAAAATCCAAGGGAGAATTAGGGCTTCTAACTGCATCAGAATCTGATGGGCGCCATGGATTGAAACCCGCAAGCACACCAGGGATAGTGAAGAAAGAGTTGGTTCTATGCTTTTGCCCCAAACTTTCAGACTGAAAATGGGAGTCAACCATGTTTTGTTGTTTCTGAACTGATCTGTTTCTCTTCCTCAGCATTTTCAAAAAACCCTAATTCCCTTTTGGGAGTAACAGAAGCCCCTTATCTGCAGAAGAATATACAGATTTTACAATAAGAATATGCATTAAATTCAGCAATAAACAAGAATCAACTGGAACAATTGAAAACACCATTAAGCAAGAAGATCGTGAATAAACGAGCTGCATTAGGGAAAAACAAGTAAGACAAATGATCAGAGCCATGCTACGGTCGAACAAGCAACAAACAGAAGTGGGAGAAAAGAAAAGAAGAAAGACAGCTTCTAGAGTCTACAATCTGGAAAAAAAAAAAAAAAAAAAAAAAAAAAAAAAAAAAAAAACCCAATGAAAGACCCAATTTCAAGGTTGTATAATCCTTTGCAAGGAGAAAGACATCAAACTCGATTTTCCAGCAACAAATCAGATAAGCCCAAATAAAATATGCATAACCATAAGAAAAAATAAATCTTAAAATCAATCAAGAAGGAGATACCCACAAGAGGAAAATCCCTGAATGGACGGATTAATACGCTTTGAAAAGAAAAGGAAAAAAAAATAAAAAGCCATGAATCGATTGATTAAGATCGCAGAATAGAGAAACCAGGCACAGGGTGATGATCAATAGGAGAAACCCCTAAAAAAAATCATCTTGACTGTTATCTCGCTCAATGTCAATAACCCAAAAGTCAGAAAGCCAAAAAGAAAGAAGAATGAAATTTTAAAACTACCCCAATTGGTCAAAAAGGTCACTGCTGCAAGAACTGAGAATCGGGATGAGAGAGTGAGGAAGAAGATGAGAACTTACACTTGAATTTAAAAGGAGTGAATGGAGTAAAACTGTAGATTTCTTTGACACGGGCCTGCGTGAAACTTATGCAGTACTGCTTTCCCCCGTACTCCTCTCTCTCTCTCTCTCACTCATGCATCAATTTCAGCAAACAGAGAGATTCTGAAATCCATTTTCTCACAGAAATGTAGGAGAGAGGAGCTATTTGTTTATTTAGAATAAAATATAGATTCGGACTTGTGTAAATCCGTCTTTAATATCATATGATTTTTCTAAAATTATAAATAACGAAGAATTTTTTTTTTTTTTACAAAACAAAGCAAAATTATATTATTTCAGAAAAAATTCACGTAATTTATATAAATCTGTATGCATATTGTTTTCCTTTCAAGCTTATACGGTAAATATGTACATAATAAATTATACGCATCTGGACACCACTTTTCACTTTTTTTTTTTTTTCAAAAAAAGCTTTTATTTTTCTGTTTCATAAAAGCGCCCCCTCAATTTTTTAAAAATTATTATTACTTTTTCCACTTTACTCTTTTTTCTAGGTGAGTCATCACAAAACGACAAAAAACTGGTTTTTGCTGCCTGAGTGAGGAAATTATGACAGACGGTAACGGTCGTTAACCATGGTTCAGCTAGCTGAGTTTACGAGGCTCTTGGTGTGAAATTACTAATGTGTCCTTCACCCCAATCTTTGGACTAAATTGAACCCTTATTAAGATCTCAATAAATAAATAAAAAGTGATGATTTATTTAAGGTTATTTATTGTAGATAATAATAAATGTTGGCTGCACTTTGGAAAAATAGAAAAGGTAAATGACCGAACTCCCCACAGCACCAAATGAACAAATTATCCACATGGATAAATTCACCAACTAAATATAAACATTAAAAATGTAAGAGGGTTGACGCAATTAAATTAATAAGTTAATTGGTACTTTATCCTACAGTGATTGAAAAACATTGAAAAATTAAACTTTAGGATCAAATTTTGCAGGTAATTTTAACTTCAAAATCTCTCAAAACTCATATTTAATAGTGTAAATAGAATGATAACCTTCGAATTAAAGTAATTCTCACTAAATGCTTGATTTAGGTAATTAAACCTTGACAAACTAAAAAATAAAACCTTATAAGTTCTTTGGCTTTTCCTAGGAGCTCTTGTGGTGGAAGGAGAAAATTCCAAAACCATTAAATTATAAGAACTTATTGAGAAAGTGACTCGGGATGGACCCCCGGGGTTTATTTCCAATGAATGCATCCTTTCATTGCCGTACCCATTCAACTTTATGTCAAAACTTTGGACAATCCATTTACTCTCTCTCTCTCTCTCTCTCTCTCTCACTCACTCTCCCTTTATATATATACGGGACTTATACATTAGACGGAGAATCATTTCAAAATTACATCATTGATTATAAAAAATTATTTTATTATTATTTATTAAAATGATATATTTTTTTATTAGGTTTTAAGCGATTACTTAATGCATTACATCATAGATATTGAGTTTAAAATACCTAAATTGATATATATTATATATCTAGAGCTTTTATGTTAATGAGCTCTAATCCATAAAACTCGTTCAACTCGATCCATATATGTGTATATTATATATATATATTGCTTCTCACGGTTCACGCAAGTTATATACGTACATTTTGGAGTCTTGTCCTTTTTCCCGTTTCATCTACCAAAAATTAAGAAAAAGGCGAAAGGAGGACTTCTCTAATTCATTACAGAAAAAAATAGTAAAATATCAATGCTTTAATTTGGAGGGTCACAAAAACTCGTATTTGGGGCTAAGGTTTATGAAGGATAGGCAAGAAAAATACCTTGAATCTTGATTACTGAATAGAGCACCTCCTAAAAGATGAACCTCCAACGCTCCACCAAACATTAATTAAATTGTTTGGGAGGGATTTTATTTTTCATGATACTTTATCCATGGAAAAATGATTTAATCCGACATCTACAACCATCAACAAAAAAAGGAAAAAAATAATAATAATCGAGCAAGATTTTGTGTGTAAGCTTTATATATTGTAGCCAATAGGCGTTTGCTTAAATAATGTTCATGAGTTTTTCATATTCGAGGAGGAAACAACATACTACAAATATTGTGTAAAAAAAATAAAACGTTTAGAAAATATTACAGTTCACAAAATAATAAGTGTAAAAATTGAATAAAATGATTTCGTCATTTGTAAACTATAAAATGTATTTTTCGTCTTAAATGCACCGAAGGGCTGTTTGGACTTCTCCCTTATTTGAAGGAACAATAATGACATGACCTTAACATGATGTTGTCTTTCTACCATAATCCTTAAATGCGTGTTTGGTCCCAAAGGGCCTTCACTTTTGACTAATCAAAGGGCCTTACTTTAAAGTTAATTACATCTCGTGCAAATCTTACATGTTTATTGCATGTTCGAAATGAAAAAGTCCACAACCTGCGTATGACCTTTCCACCCTGTCGTTCTCAAACGGGTTCGAATACTTCTCACCGAGTAGTATAACGCTTTTTTCAGTTACGAATCTCATATTTTTACTTGACAAATATGATTCTTGAAATATAATATTTTTTTAATATATTTAATGAAAAATTTTAAAATATGGCATTATTATATTTAGTATAGATAATTACATTCAATAAATATTAAAGTTGTACATATTCTTTTATAAAAAAAAATTCATAACATAAAATATAGAAAATTATTTACGTAATAAAAAAATATTTATTTCAAAGTTAATACTAAAAATTTAAAGGACGGAGAATATAAGTCAAATATTTACCAACTGAAAATAGAATTTATGTTTTGTAATAATAAATTTATAAAAATAGTATTATTAACTCTTTATATGAATAATATTTTTATTTACTATCATTATTATTTATATTATTTTAAGTTATATGAGTTATGTACCCAAATGAGAATTTTTTCAATCTATTAATTTATAAAAGTTACGACATTTTATGTCATGTATACATCCTCATTGCTCAACTTATAAATTTTAACCATTTATTTTTAAGGAATGTGACATTTTAGGAATTTCACATTTCATAGCCATGACAAATGCTGGAAAATGACATTTTCGAGCAAATTCCACGAACAAAATGAACTCAAAATGTAATCAGAAAATTTAGGGCAGTCTCACGCTTTATGCTTCTCTTGCTTTCCTTAGATTTATATATTTTTCTTTATTTTCCTTTTTGAAATAAGAACTGGGATGTAAGAATTGTATTATCTTTTCATAGAGAGTATTCTAGATCTCGCCTCTTGATTTAGCCTTTGAGTTTTTCATATAAATTTTACAGGTTGGTATCATAATATTTTGAGACAATCTTTTGTTGAAAATAAAATAATTTATTCATTATAGGTGCTGATATCATTTTAAACTTTTTTCACCCAACTTGAACGGAAATATATGGTACTTCCACAGGAGTGGCTCAAAATCTATTTTGAATGCATGATGACCCTGTAGAATTTGATAATTATGAATGAACTCAATCTCAGATTCCGGCAGATATAAGGCAATTCAAAAGGTTTGGATGACACTTTGAATGGCTTTTGACCGAATTACCCTTGACTATGTTCAAAATTTTATCCTCTTTTTATTTTATAATTTAAAATTTTTGAGTTTAAAATCATGTGTTTTTCATAAAATTTTAAAAAAATAAGTTTAACAATTTATATTGGAAACATTTGATTTCCATCTAAATAATTTAGCATATCTTAGAGCTCAATTCTTAATGCTTAATTTTATCAAATGGGGCCTTAATCCTTGACATTTTCAAAAGCAAATAAAATCTCTTGATGTGTGTGCGAGTCTTATGACAAAACAAGTTTTATCTTGGAAGATGCATTTTTCATGTGAATCGAATACAATTACTTATGGTAACTCATGTGGACATATTTTAACTTGAAAGCGGTAACTTAAAAGATTTTAATAACTAAACATCTTTTAAGGATATCTTATTAGCTGTTGGAAAAAAGGACGACCACACATCCTCATAGATAATTTCTAGTAAAAGCTAATTCTTATTGATAGGATATAAATAATGTTGGGATTTAGGAGCGTTTTTCTATGAAAAAGTTTCAAGTTCGATTCTTTTTAAGAGTTTTGAGTGACACTTACGATCCTAAATTAATGTGTTTGGAGTTCAAAGGATAGCTCCATATGTCATACCATTATGAGACCCAATTTACCGAGAAATCATTGTTATGGACGAACATAATTGTCCACAAGAATTAATGGGTTCGGTCGGTGGACGGGAGAGGTTCGAGGTCAAAAAAAAAAAGTGAGTGCGATTGTGAAATGTATCGAGGTGCATGTTTGTGGATTTTGTATCAGTGTGGAGGTTATTGCAGTCATTTTCTGAGTCCATTCGTGGTGGCGTAACGGCAACGTAACGCCGTCAAGTAACTGCCAACTAAAATTAAGAGCTCTGTCGCGGCTCTAGCGTCACGTCATGGGAGCGAGTTAACCCCACCCGAGCTACCACCGGCTTAACTCGGCCGCTCCTCTGTAACCCCGGTTTGGCACTTTCTTCCAGACGCTCCTTTTATTTGTCGGTTTGCGTGACTCAGCTCGACAGGATCTCTTCGACTGACGCGCGTCCTGTGGATCGGACGGTGCTGGATCGTGCGTTCCTAATTGGTGGTGATCTGACGGCTCAGTTGATTTTGGCGGACTCAGGCCGCACGTGCGTGGCTTCTTTGGGAGATGTGAATTTACCCGCGGAATTCAGCGGTCAAGGGGACTCAGGCCGCACGTGTGTGGCTTGTTTGGGGGATGTGAATTTCAACGTAATTTTAATTTTTTCGAGGTTTACTTTTTTGAAAAGTGTAGTGTTATATATATAGGTAATATTAATTTTTGAGAAAAAATAAATTTTAAAGAAATTCCATCATTTATATAAATTGTGGACCATATATATATACACGTGAGTTTTATTTATTACATACTAGTCGTATCGCACGTGTAATGCACGTGCTCAATGACTTTTTTATTAGGATATAAAACTATTAAATACAAAATTGTAAAGAACAAAAAGAATGTGTATGTACTTAAAAAAAGATAAAAGTGGAAGGAGCGGGAAGAAAAGTTGAGGAGTGAGTGGTTAAGAAAATAACTTTCATAACTTTCATAACTGTAAAAAAAATTTAAAATTAATTTTGGTTGATAGGAACAAAAGGTTCTTTGCCTTTATAAGTATAGAGATAGAGATAGAGCTGAGCGATAAAATTTATTTGAGATTTCTTTTCTGGATAGATTTATCCATATAATATTTTCATTGTAGAATTTAATTGGGATGGGATAAAGAATGGTTACTGTCGTCAAGGAAAATAAATAATAAATAGAAAATGGCAACATAATCTCTCATGAATTTATCATATGAGTTTTTTGTGATTTCGTCTTTAATTTCTTTTTATCCATGTAATATTTTTTTATTACCCATTTCATCCATGATCCTTAAAAAGAGTTATTCCTCATATTATATGCCAAATTATTATATTTTTCTTGCATAAAAGAACTATTTTATTATCATTCTCTTCCATCATAAAATACTTTTAACCCATGAGAACTGTGGCATTTTAAAATAAAAAAACTATGAGAATTGATATTGTATTTTACTCATTCATACTCGGTCAATCCATATTGTTAAATTTAAAAAATAGAAGGAAAGTAATTTGGTTTTGGTTGAGAGTACAAAGCTAATTTGCAATTTTTTTGATGGATATATTTGATCACAAGAAAGCATGGTGTAAAATCTATTAATTAAAGAAATAATTGAATAACCAATCTTACCTAAGTTTTCTGAAAAATATAAAACTACTTAAAGGGTACGCACCAAGGGAAAAGTTTAAAAGTTGAAGGCTTGTTGAATAATTAAATTAGTATTAATTTAAAATCTAGCTATGTGTCCTTTTGAAAAAAAAATCCTATGAGGGTTTAGTTAGGGAGTATTTGCAACCATCATAAAAAAAAAAAGTTCAAAATTAAGATTTATGTAAAATGGATGTTTAATTGATCGAGCCAAAATTAGAGAAAATAACCAAAAAATAAATATGGGTCGACTAAAAGGATTGAGACTTGAGTGAGAGCAATTTGATAAACTCAAGTGGTCAAAACTGAGGTTTTGTGTTGGTTAAAACTATGGTTTTATGGGTGCATCTCGTCCCAAAGTTCACAAAACTAAATTTGTGGCAACCGAGCATAGCATATCAATAAATTTAAATAAAACTAAATTTTATTTCTCAAAGAAGGAAAAACTAAATTTTGAGTGTGCTTAGAATATAACTCTAAATTTCCATGACGATAGTTTTAGGTTTGATACTTGGCACGTTAGACGAAATGAAGAAGAAGGGAAGGAAAATGAAAAAACAAGGTCACGCGGCTATATAAACACGAATCTAGATCCTCTGTATTCGAAAAGCCGTGAATTTATGAAATTAAACAATTCTAATGTACGAAAAGATAAGAGAAAAATTAAGGAAGAAGGAAAGGAATGGGTTAAGACTATCCAAATTCACAACTTCATGACTTTTTAAAATTCAAGTAATCCATATCCTGTAAATGGATTTAACTCCCGTCCAATACTATTCAATGCATTTATTTTTAAAATCTTCGCACAATATTTAATACTTTTGACCATAAATAGAAAGAAAATGCAAAAATATGTACATAAGTTTATTTTCATGATATTTGATGTTACGTCAGTTTAATATTCAAGCACCTGAAAATTTGAGAAATCAAAACCTTTAAAAACTATAGAAAAATTATGATGCTTATATTAATATGTTTTAAATTCTTAAATTTCATAAAAATTGTCATACCTCCATATTTTGAATGTTATTTTAATTGGTACAGTTTGAATAGTTAAAAAAATCTAAAAGGTATACAAATAGGTGTATTGAGGAGGATTGGACAAAAAGTTTATTACAACGTGTAATATTGTAGGGAATTTCAAGAAGAATCCGATATAAGCATATCAAGTGTTCGATGAAATTCATATTTAATATATATATATATATATATAACAACCGAGACAACACCCTGAGCCAAACGATCGTTTCCTCTCAATATCAAAGCATTTGGCCTGAAAATTTAATTCAAGGTTGGGCTTAAAAATCTGAGCAAACTTTGATAAGGCACAAAATTTAAAAATAAATAGCGCACTTCTTTTTTTTTTTTTTTTTGGTTATTTTAATGCGTATGGAAAATGAGCTCCGAGAAGAAGAGACTAGCTTCAAACATAGAACAAGGATTATATTATTGCTTCACAATCCTTCACGGTCCTTGTTATAATTATTATTAATAAGTCATTTCACCTATGATACAAATAATTGTTCTATCCTTCCACTATTTCATTGGATGAACCAAACATAGCGTAGAATTTTCTTCCAAGAAACGGAGCGAGTGCAGCCGATCCGAGTAAAAAATGAAGTAGGCGTCAAAGCCAAAAATCGGGAGGGGAAGAATCATGTGCATCCTTAAAAATGGGGAAGAATTAAACCTGATTGTTATGAATTGAAGAAAATGTTCACACTTCCATATAATAAATAGATACAGCGTCCTTTAACCATCATTCCGCCACTACGGAGTGAGGCCATGAGATCAAAGAACCCTACCAACCAAACACGAATATGTACAATCCAAATCCCACGGCAAAGCCAGAAACAGCATATAATCTCCACGGCAAACGACAGCTAGTATTCGTACAATCGCCGCAATGGCTCCTTCGAAGCCAAGCGTACAAATGGTATTGAATATATATATATATATGTGTATGCATATATATCCGTCTCAACGCTTGATGATGGGGCCCTTATATCTCCCCCTTTGAACCACGATGTTTTCAGGAGGCTGAACCTCTTCTAACCAAACAACTTCAGCAGGTGCAACTCCGCTCAACTGATCAATACCTTCTTTAAAAACGATAAACGATCATGAGTTCCAGATGACAGATAGCACAACTTTAAATATCAGCAGAAGTGAAGAAGAATACAATACCGGGTAGAATTTTTTTCACTGGGGACCTTCGGAAATAAGAACAGTGACGGCCGTCCTCTGAAGAGTAAGGGGGAGTTAGAACGTCGAATAGAGCACAAGGAGTCAAGGCTTTGAAACAATGCATGTTGCCCCCAGTTGAAGGGTAAAGAGTAGTTGCGCGGCAGGGCGCACTCATTTCGCAATCTCTAACCAGTTTCGCAGGTTTTGCTGCAAACTTCCACTAATTAACATTTGAAGCTAAAAATAAAACATGCAGCAGTGAAGGTTCTATGCATTAATCCCAAACTTTTCGGATAGGGCTAGTATTATTTTGTTGCTGTTGTTGCAACTCTAAAGGAAAAAGTTGCTCTTGCTGTATTTGGTAGACCATAAAAATGAGAAAAATGTATTTTTGCACACAATGAAGTTAAGTGTGTGTTTTTCACCTTATATGCGTATACACACACAGACATATACATACAAGGATACATTGAAAACATTAATCTTTAGTAATTGTTGGAGAAGGTATTTATTGGCTACTAAGCAAAAATGCATTTTTCAATTGAAGCAGAAGAGGAACGTGAAGGTGACATAGTCAACATCCTAAATTCCTTCTGCCCGAAATTCAATTGAGCTTTTGAATTTTCAGAAACACAAGGAAGAATGTAACGTCAAAGAGGGTGTACTTGCCTTATGCACTAGTAAGTTTCATGTCCTTTCTATCTAATCATCAGTAAGGAAAAATTAAAATCGATGACATGGCAGAAAAGATAGAAGTGCACCTTGGCTTGGATCAGATGTCCCGGGTAAATCAAGCCAATCATATGATTTCACATGCAATGTTCCATATAGAAGCTTACTTAAGACAGTCATCCCAGGATGATTGTGAAGGGGTATAATAGAGGAAGGTGGCATGCAGAAAATACCAATCTGCAACAGAATTCAGATAACCCTATAAGCATAACCGCAGCTTAAATATTCAAAACCAAAAGCAACCTCAAGCCTAAAGTTCAAAAATGAAATATCAAGTTAATATTACAGAAGCACTATTATTTAGCTTGCTTACAGAGAGCTTTGTCACATTCATGCAAATGCAGATACTTAATTGGAGGTGGGTACTGATGAGTGCCATTACGCCCTTTTCTCACGCTGTTACCAGGTGCATGGCCTTTCCATGACCGTGCAGATTGTGCCTCTTGTTCGAGACCGACATTAGATGGCTTCATTTCATCTGGAATCACATCATATTACGCATTAAAACTAATGGATAAAAGATTTCTATATGAAAAGATATAATTACCCCTTGATGCAAACCCTGTATCCCAAAAGGAAAGGGTTGAGACATGAGAAATAACTTGTTGTCCCACCTAAGATTGCACGAACTTTCTCAAGAGCTTCTTCTGATATTGGACCATTAGTAGAAAATGATTCTTTGCAAGTATTATAGAGCTTTTGTACAACTGGCATGGTCTGATGAGGGTATAAACAACCGACTAATTGATCTGGAGATGTGTAGGAGAGTTGAACTGACTTGAGAAGAAAGTTATCACTATTTCCAACCAACTTATTTGAAAAACTTTAGTGTCTCCACTCTCCACCAATCTTGTTCACTAAAGCTTCTTCTCTAGCGAAATTCAGCTTATGACTTAGGTACCTATACCAACATTATAAAGAACTCCAGTTAGGAACTAAATAATGGAATCACATAAGCCGAGTCCATCTTCATTCTATCACCTGAAGTTAATGGATATTTTCATTATCCAAAGGAGCCAATATCGATTTGCCACGAGAGCCTACCAACCCATGTCACGGGTCTGGATAAATTGTATTGCCCACCGTGATTTTCTCAGGTAATGAACCCATCGATTTTTCTAAAGCAATAAATCATATAAACTAACCCCTTGGTTTGATTTTAAGACAATCATAACATGAATGAAAAAGGAAACTGAATTATACCGTTCCCGAACTAGGCAAACTGAGTCCACTACGCTGGAGAGCTGCACTAGGTTCTATGCAGGCACTAAATCATGGAAATTTTTAGATTTACAAAATGCAGGTTCATTTCTTTTAAAGCATTTTCTCAGAAAACAAACAAATCATAACATGAAAGATCCCGATAAGAGAACATACATAACACATCAAGACAAGATTACACAAGAATTAGAATGAAAACCCATCACACTTGAATCAAAGGAGCTGAGCCCAAATCAACAGCGAATCAAAAACTAAAGATTTGGTAATCAAAAGGAAGATTTTACTTCGAAATTGAATTCATAAATGGCACAGGCAGACAAAACACGCGAAATCCATCACCAACAAAACAGAAAAGCAAGCAAAACCCGTGATTTTGCAGGTGCAGATTGACCAACCCAGAACCCCCAGCATCATAAATTACAGAGGAAGTGAGGGAGTGAGTACCTGAGGGAGGAAGAGGAGTGAGAAATGGAGAGCAAAGAGGGGTCCGTGTACTGGGTGAGTCACCCAAAGCGCGCACGAGACGAAGATTGTCGCCTTCTTCGGGAAGAAGGTTGTAGATGCGACAACGTCACCACTCAAAATGATCACGAGAAGTCAAGCTATTGAATCCATGATATTCCCCAATTAGGGCCCCCAAATGACTCAATTCAACCCTCGCAATTAACTAGGGTTTCTTCTACTCCACACACCACCGTTCATTACTGAGAAATTCTGTCATGAGCAGTGAGAATGTAGGAAAGTGTTCAGCGGTACATGAATTTGTACAAAACAGGTATAAGAGCTATGGATCCATATTGCGTTTTAGAAAAGTCAATTCTGTGTGCCCGAATTAAAATGGGGTAAAATAATTAAAAAGATACGGATGAATTAAAATAGTCAAAATTTGAATGTAGACAGTGAGCTCAAATGATTAAAATTTAATTTTATGTGGGTAAAAAGTATAATTTTTATAAATGCACTCTTGTCCTTGCACTTGCACAACTTAGTATTCTGTCAATTTAACATGCATCATCAGTAAATTTTAAATAAAACTTAGTTTTTAGTGGCAACTAAACTCATACTTAATGCACTTTAAAAATACTTTTTTTTTTCTGTTACATTTTCAAAATATTCACTAAAAATGTTTGTCAAGTAAAACGTACATTGTGGGTATTATACGGATATAATGTGAATATTTATCAACTACATACTTCATAGAGTTCTATTTGCACTCATAAATTTGCACATATAGGATGAGGTGTGTATTCAAAGTGAACCTAGATATATGTGCGTGTGTGCACACATGAAAGGCTGGTAGAGCAAAAAAAAAGGAAAATTGATAAAACGCCAATGTTGTAAATAATCAGTGGCCTCAACAATGTGATGTTAAATTATAAATTTTTTTGAGGATATTTATGAAAGATTTCCGGTGATTTAATGCATGTTTAGTTAGTCCCCTAGTTTATGGCATTTTCACATATATGAAAGATAGATTTTCGAAAAGTTAAATAGTAATCCTACCTAATTCAAGACTATAAAACCAATGTACAGAGGTGGGTCAAATTTTCAAACCTGGGGTGGGGCGAGTCGATTTTTCGAGTAGGAAGTATCACAAACCAATTCAACCGAGTTAGTCTGCCCTTTTGTATATTTGAATTCCTCGTATGCCTCGATAGTTTAAATTACCATGACTCTAATGTTTATTTTAGTGCTGATTTGTTTTTTTGAAAAAATTCATTTCCTTACTTAAAATACTATTTCCTCTGAACCTTGATATTTTAAAATTTTTCTTATTTCTTTTTAAAATCTTTCTAGGACTAAATGTAGGGGTATTTGTTTTGGGGTGAGGATGCATGTGTCTCGCCTCTATAGTCCATTATAAAGTTATGATTTGCAAAGTTCTTTTACTCATTTTAGCCATATTTGTTTTTATTTATGATTGTCAAATCGTTCTTTTAGGCATATTTTTATGGGCTTAATTTTGGTGCAATAGCTGTACCATATTTAGGTGTAGCACACATACAAAAGAAGGCTAAATAAAAAAACTTTAAAGTGACATTGTTTTAAATCTTGTTTTTTTTAAGCATCACGAGTAGCGGCTGCACCTAACTTATGTGTAGCCACTGCATATTAGTTTTTTCCTATTTTTATAGTTTAGTCTACAAAATTAGTAATTATATAAATTACTTAACAACATTGTAGTCATGAAATTATGATGGTAAAATTGATTTAACCGACTCATCTAAAGTGACTCACTCCCCTTTTGTTGAGTATAAATTGAAGGGGAGCTTGTCTACCCAAACATGTTCAAATCAAATGGAATCTTTTAAATTATTTTCTTATATTTCATAACCATGGATTAGTATCTTCCGAATTTGAAGACCCGTGAAATTATAAAATTGGATAATTCCGATCATTTATTGTAAAAAAAAGATAAAGAGACAAAACTAAACTTAAAAAAAATGAATGACTAAAATTATCTAAATTTATAAATTCATAATATTTATAAATTCAGGTGATCCCTGATACACGAAAAAATAATATGCACAGTATATACTATGAGAGCATAGGTCACTTCATTGAATTCACAAGATCCTTTTTATGTCTATTCTCAACTCATTATGTGCTTTAATTTATTTACACGTACCATTTTACTTTTGAATCGAGGATAACAGTGTGAGATTATATTCTCAATCCCAATCATTTATTAAAATGTTTCTTTTCCTTGTCCAATATTTACTAATGATCAGAAATTAATGAGCTGGACTCATTTATTATTTGGTCATATATATTTTCTTACCTTCATGGTTCTGTACCAGTTTCGGCTGTAGAAAAGAAATTTACAGTAATGTCTTTATGGCATTTAAAATGGCAGATAAGCTACTCTGTCTAAAAGATATTTAAAATGAGAAAGAATGCTTTAAAGTGTCTTTTGGTGAAAAGATAAAATATTTTTAATGAGTTAGAAATGAACTTAGAAATTGGAAGGAATTCATAGAAATTATTTGGACTCCTCACAGTAGTAGGACCAGTTCTAATAAATGCTCCACTGCAAGAGCTGCTTGTTAAAGAATGTCAAATATGATTTGCAGTAATTATTAGTTTTAATTTTTTATATGAATGCTCCCTAAAAAATAAAAAACATAAATCCCATTAATTTTTATGAGTTGAGCTCGAGCGATGCCCATTCTTCGAGCCTATCGAGTTTGAAATACCTAAATAGCCGCCTGTTCAACACAGTCCATATTTATGTAGCATATATTATAACATATATATTAAAATATAAAATATCCTCAGACTCAAACTTATTATAAACAGAATTACGATAGCCCAAACTCTACGTATGTGATGTAATTGGCAGACTTAAAGATACAGGTTTGTGATTCATGTAACAAAAGTTAGAAAAGGGTGAGGAAGTATTATTATGCAAAATATCAATGACATGCTAATGTTAATTTAGTGTTAATGAAAAGATCCAGATTATTGGGCTCATCTCCATTTAAGGAGAGGGAATGCACTCTATATTTAACTGTTAGATGGTTGCTATATATACTTTAAAAATTCAAATCATTTATTTCATTTTAAAATTTACTTAATCTATTTAGAATAAAATTTTTTAAAATGTTGCGTTAGTTCAAGAGTATGAGTCTAATTTTGCTGGCTTTGAAGCCATTTTTCTCCACAAAAGAGAGAAGATACCTTCCCTCCTTATAAGTTTGACTTGAAATATGTATAGTTATGAAAATCAAAAAAAAAAAAAAAAAAAAAAAGAGGGATAAATGATGGAAACCGCGTGAAGCTTTTATAAACATCCCAATAACCAAAGAGAGTCAACTGCCAGCTCACTCCAACATAGAAAGTAGTCAACGTTCCTTCGGCCAAGGTGGATATGGATATGTATTCATGTTTTCCTTAAAAAAAAATTATACATTAATGTTCATATTAATTAATCAATTTATAATTACGTTATATCTATAGAAATTTTTAATTTAAAAATTTTGTTCGACACATTCCGTTGTACCCATTTTTTGTATTTCTAAAAAAACAAGTAATGTTATATATATTTCGAGTAAGTCCCAACAAAATTTGCGCAATCTACGGCAATGAATGCATGGGTAGCAACTAAATAACTAGTTAACATGATTGGATAATCAACGTATTCATGTATTGCCACGTAAATATTTCCAAATAATGCATAAATTTATTATATCATCTTTCCAAATATTTATCGGACTATACAAGGATTTGAATTATTATAATCATTTCAGATATTTTAATCCTATAGATGAGAGAAATTATATGAAAATTGACGTTACTCCTTATTTTTTTATACTCATTCTACTTATATGGTTAAAGTTTATAAAACAAAATTTAAACAAATAGTTTTGTATTGGATAGTTTTACCAATCATGACCCATCCTAAGTTCCCCAAACCCTAATTTTTATACCAATTTTAGTGAAAAGCTTATTTGGTATAGCATCATCATCTCATTAAGTTATGGATGGATAATAGTTGGGCTTGTATGCCAATACATGGGTGAAAGGAAGACAAATAGGACATTTACGGTGAACCCTACTAAAAATAATTATAAACTGTATCACTAATTATGTACTTAACTAAAAAATATTTTGAGGTACCCTCATATCATATTATGATCCGGAGAATTTTTTCCCTGAATTTTGTAGAGAGAGATTTCGTCAACCAACAACATAAAAAAATAAAAAAAATGTAAAGCGCGTCCGAATACATCGGGGGTGGAGTCGACCGCCCTCACTCGTACGGCACCGCCGCCGGCCGGAGACAGTTTTCGCCGGCGGATTTTGCGGGACTCATACGTGGGTCCCACGTCCACCACCTTCCCCAAGCCACAGTCTCTCCCAGAAGAAATAAAAATAAATAAAGAAAAGGCGTTCGTCGATAAGGAAGATCTCTTCGGAAACATGAAAAATTAAAGACTTAGGACAGAGTCATGAAAAATGTAAATCCTTAAAACAAGGAGGGGAAGGGGAAACGAAGACAGTTGTTAGTGGGGTGCCCCGGAAGAGGAGAGAGAAAGGAGGACAAAACGGGGAGGGGGAGAGAGGGAAAGAGAGAGAGGAGAGAGAAAGGCCGATCCACCCCCATCATCCCCAATCCCTCACCAGAGCTTCTCTGTCTTTCTTCGACGAAAGATGGTCGAAGAGAGGTTCTTCTGAGATATCATTTCACCAAAACAGAAGGGCACTGAGATTCATTTCTTGTTCTTTTTCTGCTTTGTTTGTTTTATCTAATCCCTGTCTTCCTTCAAACTATTGTTCTTCCCTACATTTTCGAGAGCTTAATCTATCCCCCACCCCCAGAGAAACTAGGTACCAGAATCCACAGCGGCAGCGAAAGTTATGGTTCTTCTGCGCCCTTCTGCTCGTTTTTAATGGTAAAGGCTCTCTTTTTTCATACCCATTTTAAATTTTCATTTTTCTTTTTTTGGGTAGGATCGCTTGTTGAAGAGGGTATTCCTGCACATGTTCTTTTCTCCATTATGCTGTATTGTTGCGTATTCATCATGGTTATGTCAATTTTTTCACATTGGCTTTCCTTTTGTTTTACCAAATTTTCAGCTCTCATCAAATTGTGGAGATTATTGGGATATAATCCTCTGAGCCGGTTTATGCGTCTATCGAACCAAAAGGGTGTTGTAAGACCAATTAAATTTCTGGAGATGAGGGACCCCAATATGGTTAACTCTGTCAATTGCAGAGGCTTCAACCGTTTTCCTTTTGTTTGTAGTTTAGCTTTTGCGTAGTAGAAGGATTTTTTTTTTTTCTTTTTTGTTATCTATGCACTTTCATAGATTTGTGGGTTGAAGAAATTGTGGGTATCTTGTTGCCGAGTTAACTGGGGGTGCTTTAAATTGTAAAAATAAAAATAAAAATAAAAAAATAAAAAACTGGCGATTTCGTACGGTATCTGGGTTTTTGGCTACCTCCCCGCTGCAGCATTCTGTATATCGAGCAATGGGAAGAAGATGGAACCCTTTCGGATTCCAGCTCTTATATTTAGCAGCTTTGATTGTTATTCTGGAAATCCGCAGGTGTCGTTCGCTTAACCCAGAAGGTGATTCTCATAAACCTTGTTAATTCCATGAATGGAAATTGTATTGGCAGTGTTGTTACCATGAGTGAGTTGACCTTGTTATCGAGTTTTAGAGCAACTGTAGTGAAAATGCAGGATTGGCTTTGTTGGAATTCCGGGCAGGAGTGGATTCTGATCCTGATGGGAATTTTGCCAATTGGAATCGAAATGATAGCGACCCTTGCATGTGGCTGGGCGTACATTGTGTCGATAGTAAAGTGAAAATACTGTAAGTCTACCCTTTGCTTCCTTTATTTTTGCAGTCATATAAATTGACTGGCAACTTGTTTTTTCTTTAATGTTGTCTTTCTCAAGTGTCAGTAGACAGTAAATGGAATTTATATGATAGTAAGAAGCTGTTGTCTGAACAACGTTACTTGAATTAAAATTGGTTTTGAAAATTCTGTCCTAACAAAAATAATGATATTCTGTTTTGATGTTTTGCTATATATTTCTGCTTGCAGCGATCTGAATGGATTTTCTTTAAAGGGTGTTCTGTCTCCCGAGCTTGGGAAATTAAACCATTTAAGATCTCTGTAAGTATTTACCATGTTGCTGTTGCTTTGAGCTTAGACTTTTGATGTTTACTTTCGGAGCTCCTCAATTATTCTGTTCATTGTCATTCACTAAATCAATGTGTTAAGAAAATTTACATGAAGGAAACAACATACTGATATGGATTCAGGTAATACATTCTGCTGACTGCTTCACAAGGGCTAGGATTTTGAAATCTTTGCTTACACTTTTCGAAATCCCATCCATTTCTTTCGCCTTTAGCAATGTCTTCCAAATTGTTTTTAGTAATTGACTTTATATTTGCCACCATTGTAGCATCCGAACCCTTTTGATCAATTTCCTGTTGACCATTTACGCAAACCTTATAGTCGAGCCCTTACCGATCAGTAATTATAAGATTTTGAGCTGTTGGTTATGAAAGAAAGCTGCCCCCCTCTCTCTAAAGGGGCTCCCTTTTGATTCTCCTCCCTCCCAATGAGCTGTTTGATGTTTTCTTTTTGCCACTGAAACTATGAATTTTGGAGATCTTACGAATATTTCTTGTTTTGGTGTTGTCTGTTTAAACTATCAGTATACTCCACAAGAACCGTTTTTATGGTACTATCCCTAAAGAGATTGGAGCACTTAAATCGCTGGAATTTTTGGACCTGAGGGATAATGACTTAAGTGGAACAATTCCAGCAGAAATTAGCAGGATGCATTCACTGAAATGCCTGTGAGTTCTGTTCTGTAGACTTAATTTGTACCTACTGCTTTAGGATTTAACTTCTATTTATCTGAAATAGAGTATATGTGCCAGGTTGCTTTGTGACAATAAGTTTGAAGACAGGGTTCCTATGGAGTTTCGCAAGCTCAATATGCTCTCTGAACTGCATTGCAATGGAAACCTTACTCCTGCTGTGTCAACTGGAATTGGCTGTGTGAATAGAAAATTCGGACACTGGTAAGATATTATGATATTTTAGACCTTCTGGGGTCTAATCTGAACATGACACCCGCACAAAAAAACCTTACACCTTAGAGAAAATTAGGAGATCTACTGCGATTTTTCCTTCTTTTTTTTCACTTGTGCTCCATATTAATGTAATATTTTCCATGAGAAGTCTATGAATTATTTCAGTTTTTATCATGCACCTTAATCCCCCATTCCCTATATTTTACCCTTGTGTATGATTATGTGCATAACCAAAAAAAGATACCACCAAGTTTGAAACCTATGGATATATTTGTTTATTGAGATAGTATATGAGTGCAGTTTCAAAATAAGGCATAGCGTGTTTTGAAGCTATGGCCTAAGCACGAATTATTATTTTTTAATTTCAATGTCATAACCTTACAGTTTCGAATAATTCCTCATCACATTGTCATTTTTGTTGCTTGAATTTTTACAAATTCTGCTGTACTCTAATTGTAAATTTAGTTCTTCAGATGAGAAAATAATCATGTTTCTTATGCGACTTCTTCTAAATTATTGAGTATTACATTTCCTTTTCAGCTTTACTTTTGTACAATGGTCTGCTTGTAGGCTTTCTGATCGTTTCATACATGTTTTTGACAGCATCTGGCAGAGCAGCTTGCAGCAAATAAATAAGGCTGATTCCATCATAAACCCAATCAAAGAGAAACTTGTATATCACCTCAAAGCCTTGCCAATGTAAAGAATAATCATATCTTCTATACAGTCCCACTTAAGTTATTGGTACATTATTTTTTTTTTCATTCATCAGTTTTGTAAATGAAATTTGTGCTATATCTTGTCAAGGTTCAAGCTTGCAAAGGGCCTTTTAGATGGAAATGGATGTAAGAGCTGCAACACTGTTGCAAGTGAGTACGTTGTCCATGTTACACTGAACCTCAGATTCCATCTTTTTTACATTTATGTAAATTTCATTAATTTCATGCATTCTGCAGCTTCATCTCATCATCACATGGTTCAAAACATACCTAATCCAATTAAGTTGGTGCGCCGAAGACTGCTTGAACAACAGCCCAGTAATCTGGAGGCTGCACCAGCTAGGAGTGGTTCCCCGCCTGCTCAGGTCATCAGTCTTCCTGCTGGGAGAAGCAGTGGGGCTTTCCCAGCTGTGCCAAAGGAGAAGAGAAAAAGACCTAATGCCCCTACCCCTGCGCCAAGGCCTCCTGCCACACCACCACTGCAGCCCGATCCTAAAGGCCAGCCTTTACAAACTGAGGGAAACTCCTCTCCTAATGGAACTTCTACAAACATCTGGAAGTATGTTATTGTGGTTCCATGTCTTGTCCTCTTGTTCATTGCTTCTGTGGTGGCCTGCTATTTGTGTCGGAGCAAAGGAGTGACAACCATAGGTCCATGGAAGACTGGCTTGAGTGGACAGTTGCAGAAAGCCTTTGTGACAGGTAATTTTGCGTGTTTAACTAAACACTGGTGTTCTAATTTGCAAGAATGCAGACCTAGTCTATTTATGCAATGTGCAATGGTTATGAGGAACTGAATAATACTTGTTGAGGGTTCCAGATCGTGTTGGGACCAAGTATTGCTGTGCTTGAAGTACCTGTCCAGCTACTGCCCCCAATGCCAATAGTTGGAACTGCTTGTTCAGGGAAATTGATATAACATCTTGTATGGTGGCAGCGCTCTTTGTTTTAATTTTAATGCTCCCACCTTAGATCGATTTGCCAGTATATTCACAGATTTCACTTACCTCTGACTAATTTATATATTTTTGGAAACAGTGTATGGTGGCCTCTAACTGAATTTCTAGCAACATGAGCTGATCCATTCATCTGTCTTAAATGCAGGGGTTCCCAAATTAAATCGGTCAGAGCTAGAAACAGCCTGCGAGGATTTCAGCAATATTATTGATACTCTTGATGATTGCACTGTGTACAAGGGAACACTGTCAAGTGGAGTTGAGATTGCAGTTGCTTCAACTGCAGTTACATCTTCCAAGGGTTGGTCAAAGCGCTCGGAGAGGGCTTACCGGAAGAAGGTATGTTGTTTGGATACTGACTAAATTGATGGATTCAACAGTTCAAGTCTTTAGCAAAATTCATGCATGTATCTATATATGAATCGAACTTTTTCTTGTATTTGTTTTGCTTTAGATTGATACCCTCTCACGTGTAAACCACAAGAACTTTGTCAATCTTCTTGGGTACTGTGAGGAGGATGAGCCTTTTAACAGGATGATGGTTTTCGAGTACGCTCCAAATGGAACCCTTTTCGAGCATCTGCACGGTACTGTTTTTGCTATAACTTGCTTGTAGCTGCTTAATTATCTTTTTGACTTTGGACAATTGATTCTAAGGCGCAGAAAACATGTGTTTGGTGTTTACAGTAAAAGAAATTGAACATCTTGACTGGAATACTAGGACAAGGATCATTATGGGAGTTGCATACTGTCTTCAATACATGCACCATGAGCTGAATCCACCTGTGTCGCATCCCAATCTGATTTCTACTGCCATCTATTTGATGGATGACTATGCTGCTAAGGTAATCTCCTCCCCTTTGAGATTATTTTTTATTTGTAATATCTCTCGACCTTGGATTGGTCTAATTTTCCTTTTCTTTTTTATTGCATGTGCTCAGATTGCAGAGATCAGTTTCTCATCGGTTCCCTCATTCAAATCAAAGATGTCAGGTGAAGACGAATCAGAGCATTCTTCTGAGTTGCCACCTTATTCGGATCCAGAAACGAATGTGTATAGCTTCGGCATATTGTTGCTTGAAATCATATCTGGAAAGCTGCCATACTCCGAAGAACAGGGGTCCCTTGTCAACTGGGTAAGCCTTAATACTGAGCTCTTGATGGCTCACTCTTCACTGTCATATTCTTGCTCTTCGCTATCATAGTTTTTGTTATTTATGTATAGAAATATATAGAAAACGTGAAAGCTGAAAATTTTTGACCATAGCAACAGAATCCCATCTAAATCAGCTTATATATATATATATATTGTTTTCTGGTACACTTGACTTTCTTTTTTGGGAGTTATAGCTACTCGACTGTTGTACAATTCTCACACAGTTTCTCAAACAACGCGTTATTAAATTTTCAGGCTGCTGATTACTTGAGCGACATGCGTAGCATAAGCTACATGATCGACCCGTCCCTCAAGTCCTTCAAAAATAACGAACTCGACGTCATCTGTGAAGTAATCCAAGAGTGCATCCAACACGATTCAAGGAAGCGGCCCACAATGGCAGAAATCATCCCCAAATTGAGGGAAGTAATCCCTATTTCCCCCGACGCAGCGACCCCAAGGCTCTCACCCCTCTGGTGGGCTGAACTCGAGATTCTCTCTGTGGAGGCAACATAGATTTCCCAATGCTCCTCTCCCTCTCCGCGTTGTAAGCGTTGCCCTTCTTCTATTTCATTCAAATCCAGGGGAAACGAGGCGTTCGAATGTTCCCGAATTCTGTTGCTGCTCACTGTGCAATCTATTTTTTTCAATCACATTTCCGGCATGTCATTGTGATATTCATTCAATTCCATTCATTTCCTATTTCTTCATAGCATTCCATTAAGGTTTTACGAGCTTCCCAGTGGAATGCATTGGTCCCAATTTATACAGATTGTATGCACTTTTGTGATCAAAGAGTGGGGTGTAAAATCCTGATACTACATATACAGTGTTGTGGGATTATAGTCCCCACAAAATGCTCATAAAGTTATATCTTGTTGACTAGATTGCTGGTGACAAATGCTTCTTCATCCTCCCATTTCATGTGCATTGGCCTCGAGTCTCTGGTTCTTTCAGGGCTTGGTTGGTGTCACTGTTCTTATTTTTTGGGTTCCCATTCAATTACTTGCTGAGTTTAGCCTGCACAAGCAAAGTCCCTTGTGAGAATCAACAGCAGCACACTGAGCTGATCCAGCAATTTTCACCAGATTTTGGAGGGAAAAGGAACTCCCTCCTTTTTTCTGTTATATTTTCTCCCTCTGTTTTTTCATTTTTATTTTTCTCTTCTTTTTGAAAAAAAAAAAATATATTTGACAGACTTCTGTTGGTGTCTGGGCCTACAACCCACAATGCAGTGTCTGAAGATATTTTGCTTCTTTTTTCTTTGTTTTTCTTTTGCCAGCTTGGTGGGTCCTAGCAGACCACCACCTGTCCAACTGCCAACTATATAAGAGGAGAGAGGAAATATCCAAGTTTTTTTTTTTTTGTTTTTGCTAAATGAAAAATATCCAACATTGAAATAGAATGGGACTGCCCAGTGTGACCATTCCAATCTTTTCTGTGTTTGGTTTCCTTTTTAAAGAAAAAAATATATATGCAATCCAATGTTCAAAGTGATTTTTCAATCATTCATATATCTTTTTTTAAAAAATTATTATTATATATATATATAGTTTTCCTTTAAAACATAGTGGTAGAGTTTTCAGTTTGAAGGTGAGATTGATGAACTTTAAAGCGGTTGAGATTTCATTTTGGAGGCGAAATTGATTGATTGATTAAGAGGATTTTTATTTTCATTTTTTTGAATAACCAAAGAAATATAAATTATTAGAAGAGGGAACGAAAAGAAGATAAAGCAAAAAAGAAAAAAGAAGAGCTAGCTATCCATCAAACAAGAGCTCAAATTAGATAAACATATGTCACTACTAAACAATCTTGTAGATTAAAAATGTATGAATGATCAATTACTTAAATTGGACAACATAACCCAATGAAGGGTGCACATAGAATTAGCATTCATGCATCAAATATCTAATCGGTGATATTCCAGTATACTTTTCCCATCAACCCTAATGAATTTAGGTCCCGTAAATTTATGAAATCATGGATTGTCAGAGAATTTAGGTTCTGTAAATTTATGAAATCATGGATTGTCAGATGATTCTAACCCTTTGACTATATTTCGATGGTCTTTGGTGCTTTAATTTTATATTTTCTATGTATCGATTTGAGTTTTTATCTTCTTCTTTTTTTCCCTTGTTAATACAAAGCTTAATTATCAAAAGAGAGGAAAAAAAAGTTATCCAAATATACAAACTTTTAACACCTTTTCAAATTAAGAGCATCCCCAACCCATCCAAACACTCAAAACTTGGACTCTGACATTAACTTAACGAATACACAACAAAACCGAAAATTCAAAAATCCCCAAAAAAAAAAAAAAAAACCGATAACAACAACAACAACAGTGACTAATAAAACCAACTAGAGAAACGCGGAAGCATCCTTGCCACCGCCGCCACCACCGCCACCCACAACGACAGAAGAAGAGTGATGAAGAGGCTTCATGTGATGGCCACCACCTCTCATCTTCCCCCACTTCCTCATCTCCATGTGAAGCATCGAAGCCCCACCCAAGAACGCCACCTTCTGACCCGGACTCAGCACCTCCAACACACCTTTCAACGCCCTCAGCCGCACGCAGTCCGCCGCCATCACCACCTTCTCCAGCCCCGACAGCATCCCCCCAACAGCCCCCTCAGCCACCGCCGCTGCCGTCCCCTTCTGCTCCCCAGCCGCCAGCTGCGCCATCGACACCATCCTCGGGTCGGAGGCCATGGCCACCTGTTGCTCCTCCATTTGCCGCTCCACCCGCTCCTCCTCCGCCCTTATCTTGGCGCGCAGCTCCTGCATCCTCCTCCCCTGGTCCTCCGACATGGCGGCCCCGGAGCCGGGGAGGAGGCGGAAGGTGAGGGAGGGCTTGAAGCCGGTGAACCAAAGGTGGGCGTTCTCCAGAGGGGAGAGCCACACGGGGGAGAAGAAGGCGAGGACGTCCTCCTGCGCCGCGACCCATTTCGCGGCGTAGAAATCCTTGAAGTGGGTCGTCGCTTTTGTGATTAGGACTTCCCTTTCTTCTGTTTCAGCACTGTCGTTCTTGGAGTGGAAGCGGAGGAGTTGGTGGTTGATTTCTTCGAGCTGGGAGACCCACTCCTCGTAGAACTCTGTGAACCTCTCCTCTACTTGGGTTTTCATCCCCACTTATCCTATTTTTTATTTTTCAAAAAGAAAGAAAATGAAGAATTTGGGGTGTTGTTTGTGATCAAGTCTCTCTCTCTCTCTCTCCCCCTCCCTCTTTTTTTTTTTTTTTTTTTTTGTGGGGTGGGTTGAATTTTCATGGGTGCGTGAGTGGTGTATATACGTGGATGAATGAGGTGGGGGAAAGGGACCAGATGGAGGGTGGTGGGGAAGGCCACGGCGTGACTGCGTGGCTAGAGCATTAGCCACTCTCTCTCTCTCTCTCTCTCTCTCTCTCTCTCTCTTATTGTGTGCATCTTTTTTCTTGTGGATTGGGTTTGACTGAGGGCATCAAAGATGAGAGAGAGAGAGAGAGGTGTAAGAATGAAGAAGCAATGAGTCATGACCATAACGTATCTCCTTTCAATTTAAAAACTCATAAAATTATGAATTTAGATAATTTTAATTATTTATTATAAAAATATTTAAAAAATAATTAAATTAATAATTAAAAAAAATTAGGTGATCCATGTCAGAAGATCATGGGACGGGCGGGAGAAGAGGAGGAGGATCATCCTCAAAACGTGAGAAAGATGCTTATAATGATCTGTCCACTGCGTGGAACTCCCCCAGCCACCCCTCCATTCTTCAATAATATGTTGATATAGAAATATGACACCCGACAAAAACGAGTCCCTGTATTCCAATAATGTGTTGCATTTATGTGTCCCAATAATATGCTGATATAAAAATATGACACCTGACAAAAACGAGTCCCTGTATTCCAATAATGTGTCGAGTCCCTGTGTCCCAATAATATGCTGATATAAAAATATGACACCTGTAGCATAAAAATATGACACCCGACAAAAACAAGTCCCTATGTCCCAATAATATATTGATATAGAAATATGATACTGACAAAAACAAGCCCTTGTTATTGGAGTTTCACGTATCCATTATTAGAGAGAGAGAGAGAGATTATAGGCATGTATATAATAAATTCATGGTACCATTAAAAATTTAAAAGAAATAGTGCCTAAAATTGAAATAGTTGTTACATAATTATAAGGTAAAAAAAGTAAACCAAGCAACTTTAGGTTTCCGATACGATGTTTTATCAAACAAGTTAATTGAATTCAGTGATAAATTTTTAAAAAAACAAAATATCAAACATACACTTCTACGGAGATGCAGTGCCAAAATTTTCATTTTTACCAAAAAGGGCCTCAAACTTAATTTTTCTTAATAATTAAATTGAAGTGTTGTATGAGGAAAATTTTAGTTTGAACCGTGGAGTGTGGATGCTTTTCGTCCACTAAAATTTAAAATATAATATATTCTAAGAGAGGAAAAAATTTAGGTTTCAATCTAAAATAATGTAGATACTAAAGTTCACTCACTCATGATAATTAAGTATTCTCTTTATTTTAATAAATTTAAAATGCGAATGAATGATGATAAAAATCGAGGAATGACAGCTTTCGCCCGGCGGCTGCCGCACGTGAAATTTTCAGTTCTCATTTGTAGATGATATAGGAAAGCAGGGGACGGCTACATGTGGTGTAGGCCCATACTCCCCAGTAGTAATTAACTCTTTTTCTTTTTTTTTCTATTTGTCTAGTCACTAGTACCTTGTTCGGGAAGAAAGCTCTTCCGGCGTTTATTTTTTTGACAAGATTCAGATTTAAAATCTTATTTGAAAGATACTAAGCTCATAATCACTTTGATTAGTAGTAGTTAACTCTAATGTTTTGCTTTGATAGGACGTTGAACCCATGTTTAAACTTGGGCCTAATAAAACTTTTATCCAACAATTTTGCCGTCCCAATGAAGAGATACACCTATGCTTTTCTCAAATTGGGCTTGAGATATATACATATATATATATATATATACACTCAAAGATATTAGAATGAGCACTTCAAATATGAGCACAAAATAAGCACGGGTCAACTCGAACCCGTTCTTAAAATTTCACATGTATTGAAAAAGCATGAAAAAACTAAAACCTAAATTTTAATACAATTTGGTGATACGTAGGATATAGATTTCTTTATATTTTAATATTTAATATAGAGGCGTTATACATGACCAAACTATATGAAAGTCGATAATCTTATTTTTTTCATGTTCTATCAATCTCTATGGGTCGAATTTCTCCAAATTGATTTGTGCTCAAGTGTGCCCATATACACACACACTTGGGGTAGCCCACCGGGCTTGAAGGAGGCCCATTACTTCCACTGTACAGCTTTATTATCCGTCCACCATTCCTTTTTTTTTTTCTTTTTTTGGAGGGACATGTGTGGAGGTGAACACCAACTTTCGAATCTAAGTAATTTCATTAATCACTTGAGTTAGATAAATTAAAGATCGGTGATCTTAAGAATTAAGCAGCTTCGATTGCCCATGCGTGCACTTGCATTTCAATTCTTTTTTACCATATGCCGGAAGGATCAACACAAAAGAAAAAGCTGCCGAAGGGTGAACTAGAACAGATGAAAAACAATGTGAATCCATAGAGCTAGTCTCCGTCCAATATAAAATCAAAAAATGCCACGAGGAATAATACAGACTGAAATTTGAATTATTTATTATTAAGGGAACATGATAGGGGATAGATAGCTACTTTCATATTTTAATAAATTACGAGTAAAGTATGTAACAAATATTATTCCAACGGCCATATGGTAAACACATATATCCTTGTTTGGATGCTTGTTCAGCCGACACTCATAGTTTTGTTATACATATCCCTGTTTGAGTCGGGAGCTCTATTCAATATGTGTTTGACTGTCATCCGTCACTTAGTTTTGATAGATAAAACTTAATTTTATTTAAATTTACTAACGTGACATATTTTAATCGCCGTAAATTTAGGTTTTGACTCTCAAACCTATGTTATGCAAATGTTGAGAAAAAATTACATATTACAAAACTATAATTTTGATCCAATTTACTCAAATGCCCCCAATCAAATCTTTAATCATTTTAGTTTACTCATATATGCCAATTTTAACTCGGGCGGCCTGAACTCAATTTTACCATAATCCTAGTGCGTGTTTAACTCTTGAAATTAAGTTGTGGAAGTAAAAGCTCGGTTTTGCAAAATTGCACGCCATGACATATCTAATTGCCACAAAATTCGATTTGCAAAACTTAGTTTTAGTTTTCAAAACTTACGTTTCGCAAATACGAGGAAGAGGTGCAGTTGCAAAACTATGATTTTGAAACACAAAAACTAAGTTTTTACTATTTGAGTTTACTCAAATACACACAAAAAGTTTTAACTATTTTAGTTTACTCATGCAGTTTAGTCCGTTTCAGGCAATTTTGAATTGGAGAGGCAAACACGCACCCTACATGAGACTAATTTTTAAAATTCAGTTTCTGAACCCAAACCTCGTTTTAAACTTTTCCATGACAGTCAAAAGACATCCAAAATTTAACCAATGAAATAATAATTATCCAAGAGTAATACAGACAATAAAATAATTATTATCACAACAAAACATAGTCCCCCCCCCCCCCCCCAAAAAAAAAAGAGTAAATAAATAAAAAAATAATAATAGATGATTTGTGTTTACAAGTATATAAAATTCAATTTGCGATTCGAAATCTCCCACAGTATATCCCAAACAGTGTGGATATGCACGTTCCACATATCATTTTAATAATTTCTAATACTACTATTTACGTTTGTTGATCCTATTCGAGGCAAAATGTTTTTTTTTTTTTTTTTCCTTTTTTGGACGTAAAAGGGGCTATCTCTCTATTCACGTGGCTAGAAACTCCTAATTGCAACGAGAGCCGCTATTTCGCAGGCATGGGGGCAACGCACAAACAGAAACGAACAGAGGTTGAACAACTCTGACTAAAGGGCAAAAAAAAAAAAAAAAAACCTTAGAAAGTTCGGAAATTTATCGCGAGGAACTAATTGAACTTAGGAGAAAACTATAAGGGCAAAAAAAAAAAAAAAAAAAAAAAAACCTTAGAAAGTTCGGAAATTTATCGCGAAGAACTAATTGAACTTAGGAGAAAACACTTGCATTAAGCCCCATTCACACGGCAGAGACGACGGAGGCTGCAAGTATAACATTCAATGAAGGCCTGGAGAATGCAACAAGAAACAAAAGCAGCCATGGAGAAGTGTACATACACGAATATGGAGGATTCAATGAGCAGAAGAAGATGGAAAAAAAAAAAAAAAAACCCTACAAGTTTGACTTCATTAGCTCTACTGCACTTATTTCCAATCATGTCACGGTCGCGGCCTTTCATTTTCATAGATTTCTTTATTCCAACCATCCATGGAGACTGGATTCGCCCACCCATGTGATCTTTTAGTCCTAGAATGTTTTATATTATTTGGCAGCTATCACTCTACAGAAGCAACAAAAGAAAAAAAAAATGCTATTGTTCTACAATGGTGGATTTTGGATAATATTAAGTAATGAAAGAACTTCATGCCACAAAAAATCCCAAATGCGCCTACACTCTTCGTGGACCTGATCCTTCCAATTCTTTTTACGCCAGCCTGCACCCTGGATCTACCTATAGCCACAAATTTAGTCAATGGCCTAACCGGAGGACTAAACGGGAATCCCTCACAAAGTTTAGGAGTAGATGAGACAAGTTCAAAATTTAGGGACCAAAACGAAATAATCCATAAAGTCTCCCTTGGTAGCTTGAATAATATAATTCACCTTACTATGCTTGCCCAATCATTCTATAAAAGGAAAAGACAACATAAGAATAATACAGTGCATCAAAATAAAGTGACCATAGAAGACCAAAAACAAATAAAGCAGACTCAACAAGGAGACAAAGAAACACAATAAAACCAATAAAGCATACCAAATTCAATATAGAAATTTTATAATTGGACTGCCAATTTCAGAGAATCCCAAATCAATGTTGATTCTTCAAGTTGACACGCACAATTGGAATCAAGTTAGGGTCACCCCTCTCCCTGGTTTCATAAGTTTTAAATATCACACCTTTATTACTGCTGCTTCCACTATATACATTACTTTTATCTAATTCAACTGAACACAACTCATCATTTCATTTGAACCTAATTAAATGTAGTTGCGAAAATTAGTTCGGCTAACTTGCAAAATGGAGGAATTACATTTCTTGATCCTGCTCCTTCACTTGCATTACATACTCAAGCGACAACTCAGAAGTCGAAAGGTCAAGGAATACAAAACTTCTGTTGGTTTTTTGTCTCGTGCTCTGTTTTATTTAATATCGTAATTTTATGTAGTTGAGTCGGGTCAGGCCCATTTACATGTGTGGGTAGGACTCTGGGTTCCCCATGCAATGTCACGTATGCTGCTTGTGAACCCTTCAAGGGGAGGGGGAGAATGATGGCAGCTGTTGAAATAGACTGCCTATGAGGGAATTGTGAGGAACACTCTGTACAAACACAGCCCAGATTGGGCCGAACCACGTAAATCTGAGTGTTTGCTTGTTTTCTCTTGTGTTGTGTGTAGTGTGTTCTTCTCGAAACGATTTGTGTGGACAAATGGGATCAAAAGTCCCAACAACTTTAAACTAGCAAGCATTATTCACTACAAAACTGTTGTCTCGGACGCCACTGTTGTAAGAACCCAATAGCAATAGGGGCAAAAGCAATTACAGATACGGCGTTTCTCACACGCTGCAAAATGTTTGGCCTTTTCTCAGATATGGTCAAGGCTTTCCTTTCCATTTAATCAACACCTTCTAATGTTCTTACCAAAATAACAAAAGACAGAAATTATTATTATTATTATTTTTTATAGCATACAATCACGTAAACAGATTTCTTTATACAGTACACACTAACAAAAGCACAATTTTTGATAAATACTGCAAAGAATTGATTCATTTCCTTCTTTATGAATATAATTTCATGGAAAAGATTTACGCGGCAAGGTACCAACCAAGGAGCCAAGACAGGTAAAAATGTGTGTATTACAATCTTTCTATTCTAATTTTGATTTCTCAAAACAAGAGCAGTAACATAACAAAGCAGGAACATCCAAAACCCCGTGTCTAGCAGTACAACAGAGCAAATCAAGGAGGAAGGACATAGATTTATCATACAGAAGCATCTGCACAGAACAAAAAAGAGGGAAGAAGAAGCTAACCCCTTCTCTCCTTTCTCTTTCTATTCAGAATCAGAGGGTAAATGTGAAGGAGAAGCAGCAGGGTCATCCAGCACAAGATCAAGATTCTGTAACCCTGGCATCAGCTCTCTACTACAGAACTCCCTATATTCTCCAGTCTCCCCTCCTTTCTTCTTCACCTCCAACACTCTTAAAGATGGAGTCAATTCAAATACCTCTGCAGCGATCGTCAATGGCCCCTTGGCACCTTCCCTTGAGCCCTCCAAACTCACCCTGCAATCCTTCTTCCTCACCGAAAAGCTCACCATCTTGGCAATCTCTTCCAATTTGGATATGATCTTCGACACCGGCGCCCCTGACACAAACCTCGCATCATCCCCACCCTCTTCAAAAAGTCCTGAAAGATCGAATCCCCTTGAAAACGATATGATATCAAATGCATTCAGGCTAGCCGGTCTGGGCAACGACGACGCCCTTCGAATGCCCTCCGATTCGGATTCGGACTCGGACAAGGATTGGTCAGATAAATTTCCCGAATCTCCGTTGTCCTCAACATTGCAGAGCTTATCGTCCTCGAAATAGAATTTTATATGCTTAAACCCTTTTTTGAACCATCTATCCTCCATGATTTCAGGAATCGTGATTCGCTTCTCCAGATTCGTGTCAAGAAGACGAGACAATAAGTGAATGAGCTCCGGAGAGAACCATCTAGGGCACCGGAACTCCCCCTTATAGATCCTCTTGTACATAGCCACGATGTTCTGTTCGTGAAACGGCAAATAACCGGCCATTAACACGAACAGAATCACGCCGCAAGACCAGATATCCACCTTGGCGGCATCGTAGCCCTTCCGAGCTAAGACCTCGGGAGCGACATAGGCCGGGGTTCCACAGAAGGTGTGGAACAATCCGTCCTGTCTCGTCTGATCCGATACAGCGCTCAATCCGAAATCGGAGACCTTCAGATTCCCGTTCTCGTCGAGCAGAAGATTCTCCGGCTTGAGATCGCGATGGAACACGCCCCTGGCGTGACAAAACCCTACCGCCGAGATCAATTGCTGGAAGTACTTCCTCGCGACCCCCTCCTTCAATCGGCCCTTGGCGACCTTGTTGAAGAGCTCCCCTCCCTTGACGAACTCCATCACGAAGTAGATCTTCGCCTTCGTCGCCATGACCTCGAACAGCTGGACGATGTTCGGGTGCCGAACCCGCCGCAGAATCGAGATCTCGCGCTTAATGTGGGCCGTCAACCCGCTCCTCTGGATCTTCTCCTTGTCGAGGACCTTGATTGCCACGCTCTCCCCCGTCTTGATCGTCTTCGCGTGGTACACCTTCGCGAAGGTCCCATGGCCGAGGAGCCTCCCCACCTCGTACCTCCCCAACAACGGAGCTAGATTCTCCTTCTTCGACCCCTTCTTCATCATCGCCTCCGCCATGATCGAACCTAAAACCCCCCCTCCTCTCCCTTCCTTTAAACCCTAGTTTTGAGTCTCCTACGCTCCGCCATTAAAAGCACTCACCACGAGCTTTTCCGCAACCAGCTGGCGAAGCATTCCCTAGAAATGTCTCCCAAGATGGAGAGAGAGCCAGCTATATAGGGGAATGAGAAACGGAGAGTTAACGGCGAGGGCATCGATGCGAATAAAATAAATGCGCAGCCGTTCGACAGCTGTTCAAAAATAGGACCGTTATGGTAACGTCTAGCTGTTGCCAGTGGGCTCAGAAGTTTACTGAAATTGCTATCGAGGCCTTAAGATCGCCCCGAGAAATAAAAGAGGCGGGCTGAGAGGATCGGCGGTTGCGGTTGCTGACCGAAAATAGTCGAGCGTCGCCGACTGCCACGTGGAACAGGTCCCTCTGCTCCGTTGCCACGTGGAGGTCCCTCATTGTGCTGACGTCGCCCAGTCACCCGCGAGTTGCGGCGCTTTTGATTCGCTGTGGCAGGGTGTAGCCGAAGCCAACTCGTAGGATCCACCCGATCAGATCTCGGCCAACGTTTTGATGAGAGTCACGTTCAAGTCAATTTTTAGAGAGTCAACGCATGGGGAAGTCTATGTTTGGTTGAAAGAACTGGTAAAAGATTGAATCGAATCTCAAACTTCACGTGAGGAGTTGGGTGAATTTGACCTGGTTAGCTCAAAATATCATTTTGACCGCTTCGTGTTAAAATTAGCAATGGTTCGCTTATAACAGATTTATTGTTTACTTCTTTCTATTTCTAGTTATAGTAGTATCACATGCGCGGCCCGTCATCAACGATTTTTTTATTAATATAATATTTTATATAAATTTATTTTAATATAAAATATTTAATAGAAAAAAACTCAACAAATAAAAACGAATGAGTATGTTTTGAAAGAGATAAAAATAGATAGAGTAAAGAGAAAAGTGGCGAGGAAGCAGTTGAGAGAATAACTTCTATAATTGTAAAATATTTTATTTACAGTTATATTCAATTAGTTTTAAGGGGATGTGAGAATATTTTAAATAGAAATAAAGATATTTTGAGTATTTCAAAATTTTGAGATTTGATTGATGGAAAATAATTACTACCCACCGTAGTCCATTTCTAATATAAGCCTCCAATATCATTCTTCTTATTTTCTCTTTTAAAAAGGAGAACTAGAGATTTTTAAAAAAACAGTTTAAAATATTCACAATTCTCAATACTTTAAATGAATAGGTTATTTATTTTCAAATCTTATAAAATTTGACATAATAATATATTTGCGTCTATATTTTCTATTCATGCGGTTAAAATTATTAAAAAATTCATAAAAATTAAGTATAAAAAGAACTTGACAAATAACTTGGGGGTGAGAAATAGAGTATCTTAAAGTTATTAGTTTAAGAATCATACGCTCCTTTTCTAGGTCAGGATAGATGGGTGAAACTTACAAGTCAAGGAAATCATTTATTGTTAAAGCGCCAACGTTTCAAATCACTGCAAATAAATCCTTCAAATAACTACAAATAAAATCCTTCAAAAGAGTTTAAATCTATTTCCTCTTCAGACACCCTCTAAATCCTGCATTTGAATAGGATTGAAAATTAGGTTTCCCATGGCTACACGGTATCGGAGGTGCCTGGTGGCTCAAATGCCAGCAGACATGACCCTTAGATTTTTATTTTCTTTTTCTTTTGGGATAAATTACATCTCCCTCCTGGAGTTAAGAGCGAGTCAAGGTCAACACAGACAGATTGATAGCAGGTCAAAATTACATTGTACGTCAAGTTGAGTCATGTTACGAGCGGCCTGGGTTGGCTGGTCACGGATTCATCTGACTGGTGTAACTTTTATTTCTTTTAGTATTTTCATAAATCGATTAATATTTAACTAAATCGTTTAGTTTTGAACTCAAAAAATATAAAAATTTATCCCAAATAGAAATGAAAAATTGGATGAGTTGGATGGGGTGTAGGCAGGTTGACGTAGGTTAGGGATCAACATGGATGAGTTAAAAGCAAGTCAAAATTTATATTTCATGCAAAGGTATTTTATGAGCAAGTTGAGCTAGTTAATGTCAATGGTTGAGGTTTTAGGACCATAGTCTCGATTATAGTTATAAGACCCTGAACTTGACCATGGGGCCAGTTAAGGCTGGGGACCCTCCTACTCTTCCCTATTATCGGGTACGGCAAAACTTACCGGTTAGATTCTCGAGATTGGTATGAAGATCCTTTCGAGAGGCTAAAATGCCGTCAATTGAACAAAATTAGATCTTATGGAATCATATTAAATATTAGATAATGGATTTTGTACCTTGCCCAAACATATTATCTAAACCAATTCAATTCTTTCTCGGAGCATTTCTCAAAAAGAAAAATCCGATGTGCACAGATTCTTGAAGAGATCTTTACAGACAATTGGGTTTGGGAAAACGGATAGTACACATTTTGGGCCCCAACGGGCCTAATTATTGTCATTCTGTCCTTGGCCCAACCGGTCCAACGAATTCAATGACTGTAGGCTTGATTCACCAAATGGATTAAGGGCCCACGGCATGCCGCAGCGACAAAAAATGGCTAATAACAAAACAAAAAACACAGATTCTCGATCCAAACGGGGTTTTAGGGGCCCACTTTCTCTGTAAGGATCGGGAGCTCGTGTTAGAGGATACCCTTCGGTCTACGCCAACAATGCTAAGTTCATAAATGAGTAATAGTATATTATATTTTTACATAATTTTTATATTAAAAATAATTAATTGATAAAATATATATAATTTTATATTATTATTTGACTTAAAATATCACTAAAAAAAGACTATAAACATTCTACCTATATCACCATTTCGATATAAAGGTTGTGATGAAGAATGTACATATAATATTACTCTTTCGTAAATTAAAGTGTTATCGAGGTACCTACTGATCCTTAATAGACTCATGCTCTTAGTAGAACTTCTCTTTAAAATCCAAAGCACGGAGTATAATATATGCTAGTGCCACCATTAACCTAAGGAGAAATTGGAAGCATTTTTTAAGCTATGAATTAATAGTAAAATGAGTCTCGATACCGAACTTAGGATCTCAGTCCATCAAAACGATATCATTTTAATAAAAAGAAAATAAAAGTTATAACATCGAGGTTCTCTTTATCAAAACACTGTAATTTCTATAAAAAAAAACTGAAGGCCTCGAATTACTCGGAGTTACCCACTTTCTCATAAAAATAAAAATTAAAAACAATGATTCTGTCGGTATAAAATACAAACAGATAATCTTTGTTGTTCTCGAGAGGATTAGCTTTCCCAAAACCACCACAATTCCACTAGCACGGACAACACTCCCAAAGCCACCCCACTAATCAGATGGCTGTTGACCATTGACTCATTTTATTTAAGTGAATGAGTGATGGGCTTGATTGATTATTTAAGGAACGACGAGTTATAAAAAGAAGGTGCAATTTTCTCTATTAATAAATTATTAAGTCTCAGCAGGTGAGATGGTTAAAAACATATAAATATAAATATATGGGTTCGTGTTGGTTATTGTTTGTCCAAAAAACTTAGCTGTCATTCCATTTAGATTCTGTTGTAGTGATGTGAATTATTATTATTATTATTATTATTTGTGGTTAAGTGGAGTGATGTGTGTGGTTTATGTGAAGGTTGAGGCTACACATTATTGAACTTTATCTCCCAATAAACAATTCAAATAAAGGCATAGAGCGACGACTGGTCACGTGCTGGGCACGCCTGTGAGAACGACGGTGTGTAGAAATTTATATTTCGATTTTTATGCCCTATTATAGAGGACGAAATTAGGGAGTTTTGATTAAAATTTAGGACGCTCGTATGAATTTGTAAAATTTGAGAGGAATCAATAAAATTAGAAGAGTCCTAATCCACCGTGATTAGGATTGCTCCTGTTAAGTACCCGTGTTGAATTGAATATATTCTTCTTTCTTGATTCAGTTTTAAACCGAACCATTAACTAGACCGGTATTTCGAACCTAAACTTTAGGTTCAGACTAGTCTGAAGAGGCAGTTAAGATCGAAAAAATCGGTCCTTTTTACTATCTCTAGTCATGCCGGTGATACAATTCATGAGGTTTTTATGTTTTTTAAGTGTAAAGTATAGTATTTTTCATTCTTTCCATATCATCTTATTTCATACCCCAATGACATTAGATTAGAAAGGTCGCGTTTAATAATGTGAATTAAGAGAAATACCAAAGCACGTGACACCTGAAGGAAGAAAATTCGTATTGAAATTGGTAAGAAGAAAATGAAAGAATAAGCCCCCTAAGCCATCGATGTTATCATGAGGGGACCATTTAAAAATTATTGCTTGAAGCAATACAAAATTGACCATCAAAACTATAAGGTGAATAATTGAACCACTCGTATAAATTAAGGTTATTAATTTATTTTCTCTTGATCAATCTTAATTACTTAAAACAAATATAACGAAAGGGATAAGTCCCTTCTCCGTCTCTTTCGCCTTGTTCTATTCGTCCGACCGTGAACGGGGGAAGATGAGAGGGAGGGTGACAATACGAAACATTTTATCATTTTATACGTTTATGATGATTTTTGGGATTATTTACTCGTCACCGTCACGCGTGGAGTGTAGTCGGCCATCCACAACCACATGATTGTGATTTCGTTTTTTTTTCTTTATCTAACTTATTTTCAAGTGACATTGAATTTGTATCGACTAAATGCATTCTCTTCTTAATGAGAAAATATAAAATACAAATAAAAGGCTGTATTTTTTATCTTCAACTCTATCCAATATTTATACGAGAAGATAATTAATCTCATAGTAAAGCAGAGACGCCTATATTAATTTTTGAAGATTCGATTCTTAGGGTTACTTATATTTGATTTGCTTCATTTAAGTACTAATGAGTGGAGGGCTGTTTGGATCCTATGGTCCCTTTTCTGATAAGAGGGGAAAAAAAATATTTATAACAACATAAATAATTAATATAAGGTAGATCTACTCTATTCATTTTATTTCACTACAAAATGGATAAAATATGAAAGAAATGAGGAGATAGGAAAAGGGAGAGAGATGTAATTTATGGTAAAAAGAGTTTTTTCTTCTTCCTAAATAATGTCCATTTGGGGCGGAGCTACCAACGGGATAATGGGGACAATTGCCCCCTCATTTTTGCAGAAAATATTATTTACCCTTACTATTCTTCATAATTACAAGTTTATCGCCTCTTATTCTTCGTAAAAAATTCTGTCTTGTATTTCATTATAATTACAATTCCGGTCAATTCCTTTTCCTTATATATATATATATATTCTTGATTTTTATATTTTCTCTTATTACAATTCTAGCACAAGCCTTAACACCTAATTTCAGGTAATTTTTCATGATTGTCCACCTTTACTATCCCTATTTTTTATTATATAACTAGAAATTTTAATTTTATTTAAATATTTATAATTTACTTATTCTCGAGGATTCCTCTCGTCGCTACTGTGATATTTTTTTTTTTTTTTACTTTTTGTTCTTATTTGGCTGTTCTACTCCTAATTTCTCTTATTGAGTAAATATATTAATAATTTATTTTGATTTTTCTTGTCATGAAGCTTAGAAGGTCACTTTTTGATTTGTTGGTGCGGGGAAAAAAATTATTATAAATTTCATCCTTCATATAAAATTCTTGGCTTTGTCACTTGTGTCATTCACAGTGAAAGGACTAATAAGGCCCCATTTTTAACTGATCTGTAATAAAAGCTGATTTACTGAAAACGTTTATGTTTTTCAAATGTAAGGAAGACGCACATGACTTTTACACCGAAGCGTCAGTGACAAAATTTTCCAAGTCAGAAAACCTTAGACAAAGATTATTAAAAATAAATTTTGCAAAGAAATATGCTTGATAAATTTATTTTTTTAAAGCCAAAAGTACTGCTTGCACAGAAAAAGAAAAAAAAAAAAGAAGCACTGTTAGTAAAATAAAAAAAGGAAGCACTTTACGTAAATTCAAGATTTTGCTGAGTTAATCTAACAATATCATTAAATAGTCATCTTTACGTAAATAAATTGCTTGACTTGAAGTAAGCTATTGAAATACGGGTCATTTGAAAAATGTATATTTTCGTCTCCAACTAATTACAATCTCCTAAAAAATTGAATATTGCCCGATTAATCACACCAATGATTGAAAGTCAAATATTTTCTAAAAAAAATAATATAAATATATGAGTTTGTATTTGGTGTAGCTGTTGCACTTACAAGCTGCTTTATATACGTTAAAAAATGACAAAGCCAAGATAGTGTTGTTTTGAGTATTTTTTTAAATATCAGCAAAAACAGCTGCACTTAATTATAAAAGAAATTCTAATTTTTAAAAGTGAAAATTAATTCAATTCACCAAAATCACCCTTTTTTTTCCCAACCAAAAAAAGAAAAGTCACCCATTTTTAATTTTATGGACGGTCCGTTAAAAACAACACTAACAAATAAAAAATAAAAAACGTGAGGAGTAGCTTCAACAAAACAAGCCTTAAAATCCACCAAGGGTATTATCGTCATACACATTAAGAAAAATGTAAAAGGTCAAAAAAACCTCGTCGCAATCTCCGCATCTTCAAGCCATTCATTCATTCCTAAAGACCGAAGAGTCCACGCCCAGTCAACGAGTTGACGATCAACCCTACCGTTAGCCGGCCCACTTCACCTAACGCTGTCAACAGAATCACTCCTCAAGACAACTAAAATTACCAAAAAGTTTACCTTTGATACCCGACCACTTACTCCATGTTTAATTCAACTCTCAGGCTTTTCTTTTATTCAATTGAAATTTTAAATTATCTTATCCAATTTAATTAAATTAATTTTTGATGAAATACATTAATGTCGTTAATTCATATTTAGTTGGTATTATGCTGTGATCAAAGAAATATTATTTTTTTTTCTTTTTCTTTATTTATTTCAATTTTTTCATAGAAAAACTTCTATATCATCATAAAAATTTATTTACGTTTACTCCTCTCTTCATATAATAATAATAAAAAAAGAGTAAGTATCAATTAGGCATCCATAACGGAATTAGTGTGCTTTGTAAAAAAGGCTAGAGAAAACGACTTTTTGCCAATAAAATTCAATAAAGGCTGCTTGCCACTTACAATTTCAAACCCTCACACCTCTCTCTCTCTCTCTCTGTCACTCATGGAGGAGAGGAGGCGGAGACGAAGAACCGGAAAAGTGTGAACGACTCTTCGTGACGAAAATGGGAATCGTCCCCTTCAGATTCATCTTCCTCCTCCTCCTCTCGCTGTTCATCGTCCCCTTAGCGGATTGCAGAATATGCAACAGCACGGACCGAAGAATGGTGTCGAGAGCCTTCGCTTCCGTCTCCGGCTTCGACCTCTCCTGGTTCGAACCCCTCGATTCATCCAACTGCTCCTCCCCGCCAATCTCAGAAATCAGGCTACCTTCCAGAAATCTCGAAGGCATCGTCTCATGGGGGCTCTTCAGGAACCTTTCTCGGTTACGGACCCTCGATCTCTCCTCCAACTCGCTCCAGGGATCCGTCCCCGGTTGGTTCTGGTCGATTCCAACCCTGTTCGAGGTCAATCTGTCGAACAATCGGTTCGGTGGGAGCGTCGGGTTCGATTCCGGCCGTGAAACTTCGATTCGGGTGCTCAATCTCTCTTCCAACAGGTTCACGAATCTGGTTCCATTTTCCGGTTTCCAGGAGCTCAAAGTGCTCGATCTCTCTCACAACGACCTCCGATTCTTCCCTTCTGGACTCTCCACTCTCTCGAAGCTCAAGCGTCTCGATCTCTCTGACTGTAGGATTTCGGGTGATTTGAAACCTATCTCTGAGCTCCGATTCGTTGAAGCATCTAGACTTGTCTAACAACGCTCTGAACGGTACTTTCCCTTCCGATTTCCTGCATCTTCGTCACCTCAATTTCTTGAACATCTCACTGAACAATTTCACCGGCGTAATCGACTCGCAAAACCTCCAGAGATTCGGCAAATCCGCCTTCATCCACGCCGGGAGTTTCAGGAAAACAACCCTAGGCGCTCGAACCCGGTCCAATTCGTCCGTGTCCGCGCCTCACAAGAAACCGCAGAACAGATCAAAACCGGCATCGAATAGGGGAAGAAGATGGCCTCTGGTCGTAGCTGTTTCGTGCTCGGGGTTGGCGGTGGCGGTGGCGGCGGTGTGCGGGGGAGGTTGGTTGTACAGGAAGAAGAGGGCGGCCCGGAGGAGGAACAAGTGGGCCATCTCGAACCCGATGGTGCATCATCATCACCCACGGTCGAAGATGGAGAGATCGGGGCCGTTCGCATTCGAGACGGAGTCGGGGTCGGCGTGGGTGGCGGACATCAAGGAGCCGTCGTCATCGGCGGTGGTGATGTTCGAGAAGCCGCTGATGAGCTTGAGCTTCAAGGACCTCATCGCCGCCACCTCCCACTTCGGGAGGGACTCCCAGCTGGCGGAGGGCCGCTGTGGGCCCGTCTACACCGCCGTCCTCCCCGGCGACATCCACGTCGCCATCAAGGTCCTCGAGAGCGCGAGGGACGTTGACCCCCACCGAGCCGTCGCCATTTTCGAAGACCTCTGCAGGCTCAAGCACCCCAATCTGTTGAATCCCTGCGGTTACTGCATTGCTGGTATTTTCTTTCCCGCTTATCTATTTTCTTTCTTTTGAATTTGGGCTAATTTGTGATTTGATTATATTAAGCTACGAAAGTTAAAGCTTATTATACCATCATCGGAACCATAATCAGCATTTAACGCATGCTGTATTATTAACGAGTAATGTTCAAGTGAAAAATCTTCAAAGTGGGGTTAACAAAATACTAAGTTTTTTTTTTTTTTTTTTTGGTGGCCAATTTTCCATTATACATTTTGAGCCCATTAATGACTGCATGCTTCGTGTCTGGCTCTTGAATTCATAGATTTTTGCGCCCCGTGGGTGGAGGTACCAACCGAATTAATGCCTCACGGGTGTCGATACGATTGATTAACACTCGAATCCAACAAAACCCCTGCATTCAATGCACGGATTTTAAAATTACATGCTCTGGTAAACCTCATATCGGTCTTGCATTGAATCGTAAATGTAACATTAATATTATTATTATGACTACTTTTTTTGGGTTCACGAAAATGTTGTGCATTAATATTGGGAGAATGGCACTGATTTATCTAAATCTTGTTTTGGGGGTTCTATTCTATAGGTAAAGAGAAGCTGGTATTGTACGAATTCATGGCCAACGGCGACTTGCACCGGTGGCTCCACGAGCTCCCCGCCGGCGAGCCCAACGTGGAGGACTGGACGACCGACACGTGGGAGCACCGCAACGAGATCGAAGAAGGCGGCACCCACGCGCCGTCCTCGGCGAATTCCGTGTGGCGCACCCGCCACCGCATCGCGGTGGGGATAGCTCGCGGGCTGGCGTTCCTCCACCACGCGGGGTCGAAGCCGGTGGTCCACGGCCACCTGGTGGCCTCCAACATCCTCCTCGCCGACGACCTCGAGCCCAGGATCTCGGGGTTCGGCCTCCGGCGGGACAGCGAAGGCGCGGGGTCACCGGAGAGTGACGTGTACAGCTTCGGGGCGGTGTTGATGGAGCTCCTGACGGGGAAACCCGGGTCGGAGGAGACGGTGAGGTGGGCGAGGAGGGCGGTGAAGGGTGAGGAGGGAGGAGCGAGCGCGCTGGACCCGCGGATGGGACTCGGGGACGGCTCAGTGAGTGAGGCTGTGGAGAGTCTCCGAGTCGGGTACCTGTGTACGGCGGAGTCGCCTGGGAAAAGACCCACCATGCGACAGGTCGTGGGGTTGCTCAAAGACGTACGACCCGGGCCGGAGCTGGGCTAAAAGCTTATCTGTGGTGGGTCCCTCTTTTTTGTCCTTTTTGTGGGTATTTATTTTTAGTTTGTAGTTAAAATCATTCAATTCGAAGATCAGGGGGAAATGGGAAATAATGGGAGGTGGAACAAAGTGTGGGGTAAAGTAGTAAACTAAAGCTCTTCCATTTGGGAGGGGGATACGGTGGCCGTTTGTCTCCTCCAAAGAGGGGGCTCAATCTCATCGTCATCATCAACCCTCTTTTCCCTGATATATATTGTCTCTTCCCCCTTTTTTTATAAATAAGTAAAATAAGTAAAATATAAATAAGTTAAATATAAATAAATAAGTTATAAATAATATTTAACTTAAATAAGTTATAAATAAGTACATATAAATATAAATAAGGCCTAAAATGAGGTCTAAAATGATATTATTTTAGAAAATATAAGACCTAAAATGATATTATTTTAGGTATAATTTTAGTTGTCGATTATACCTAATTTAAACACATCAGTTGCACAAGTTCATATACATATATTATTATGACATGTACTTTCATAAAATAGAAAAGGTCAGAGGAAGTTGCCCCGTTTTTATGATTGAGATGATTTGTTTTAGCGTATAATCCCCAGTCAACATTCACGAACAGAGCAATTATTTTAGTCTCCATTAGGTTCCTCAGGCTATTCATAACGTAGACTCGAGATGCACATAGGTACCAGATAAGAGAAGTCTTTTTATTTTTATTTTTATAATTATCATTTTGTTATTATTTTCTCTTTTTGAGGCAACAGGGGACAAAAACAGACCAGGAAAGAGGGAGAAAAAAGGAGGAGGAAAAAACACTAACAGCTCGTTAGGCACCTTCTTTGTATAATATAATAATGAGCTTGTAAAAATAATATTATCTGATCTTTATTATAAATATTTTATTTATTTATAAAATTTTATTACTATTTCTACTATTGTCTGTACTAGTGTAGAAGGAGCAGGCCAAGTGGTGGACCAACCCTTTTTATCACAAAAATAACTCACAGACTATTTCCTTTTTTCATGTGATAGTCTAGTTGGGGTGCTTAAGACGAGGGGGCAAATTTTATAATTTAATTTAAAAGATAACCACACCTTAAAATGATGGAACTACACCGTAGTTTTTCCTTAAAATAATAGAACTATTTTGGTATCTTGCCCATCCACACTCAATCGCTCTAAAAATTTTAAAATTCAAAATACAACAGTATAAAAAATAGAGTTTTTATTTAAAATTTTAAATCTCTTTTTACCCCCATAAATTTGTTATTAGCAACTATTATTATCTATATCTATACTATTATAAAGGCGAAGAACCTTTTGATTCTATCAATCAAAATTAATTTAAAATTTAAAATTTAAAACTCAAAATTCAAAATTTAAAACCAAAAATTCAAAATTTAAATTATTTACTGCTATAAAAGTTATTTTCTTAATCACCCACCCTCTAACTTTTATTCTTACTCCTTTCACTTTTATCTATACTTTTATATCTATATTTCTATACTGTATACTATTATAAAGGCAAAGAACCTTTTGGTTCCATCAACCAAAATTAATTTAAAATTCAAAATTTAAATTTTTTACAGTTATGAAAATTATTTTTTTAATCACTTACCTCCATTTTTTCTTTTCACTCCTTTCACTTTTTTAAAATACATATTCTTTTTTTTATTTTATAATTTTTTATTTAAAATTTTATATTTTAATAAAAGGTGATTGATTATGATTAATTATTATTATGTGCACTATTTATTTATTTATGAGGAAAATTTTAATATTTTATTTTAAATTTCAAATACCAAACAGACCCACTGAACAATGCCTATCAGATGTGCAATGCATGTGATAACTAAGTTGAATGAGTCGCGTGCGTTTACGAGCCCGTGCCAACAACCCTAATTACCCCCGGCGATCCCTTCCGAATTCGCCTCCGCGATCCGTTCTCTAGCCGTTGCTGCAAATCTCTGAAATCGCCATCGATGCTTCTACGTCAGTCATTCTCCCTTGTTCTTACTTTTTCCTTGCTCCTGCGTTTAATATATTGCGATCATACACGTCAAATTCTGGAACTTGAATTTCTTAAAAGTGTTCCTTACGCTGCATAGGATTCTCTCCTCATTTTTTCTGCTGCATAGATGCTCCTAGTGGTGTTGTTAAACCCTTCCTTTTTGTTTTTTCTGTTTTTTTTTTCAGCCCCATTCCCCTCTTGAAGGGTTTAAGAAGTATGGCAGAAGAGAACTCTGGAGGTAACTGTCATGCTGCGTGTAAATTTTCAAATATGTTGTTGCTTCTGATGGTGATTATGTTGTCTCAATGTCCATGATGGTTGTGCATTAGAGTAGTTTAACCAACATACTAACGTGGTTTGGTTTGGGAAATAGAATTGAATACCTATTCCATAGAAATTTAACGTGTAACGAGTAATATTTCCACGGAGCATAGGTGAAACAGGTAAGGAGTAGCTATTACCCATTGCTAAGGATGTAATAGCTATTACTTGTCTATTATCCTTTATGCTCCATGTGATTATTACTCCTTACATGTTATATTATATTGTCATAGAATGCGAACCAAACGTGATGTAAGTGTCGAAGATCGCATTCAATTCCTTGCACATTAGTAGTAGTAGCTCCTTAGGACCGAAATTTTCAGCTGTACAAATGTCTCTCTGTAAGCGTATGGTCCTGTTGCTGGAGTTTTGTGTTGTCTAATGTAATATTCAACCACAAAGAGGAGGTTCTCTAATCTTGTGGGAGTTGTCAACTGATTTATTTGAAACAACGGTCTAATATTTTGATCACTTAGAATTGGCCGGCATTTCAGGGAGCAATGTTGATGGAGCAAGGATTCCAGAGGATGGTGATACGGTTGAACCTATTGGAAGCAGATCAGAAGCCAACAGTGGCAGTTCCACTGCTACTCAGAACAGTCATGGGTCTCCCATGGAGCAGGTTGCTTAATTCTTCTAGAAAGGTTTGGTAAGGGTGATTTTGGAATTAAGGCATGTTAATTTTAGAATCTTCATTTTTCCTGAAAGTATTCAAGTAAAATATCATATCTAATAATGAAACAATGGTAGCCGGCCAGCGTGCTTGTTGTATTCTCTTCCTTTTCCTCATTGCCGGTGAAAATATCCCCGTCCTACGTTCTTTCTGTAGGGAACAATTTAACATAAGGATTTTTTGTTTTCATTTGTTTTCCTTTTTCCTTTATTTTTATTTCTATTTTGAACCTGTACGTAATTACCGTTCAGTGTGTTGCTTCATCCTAGTTATGGAAAACTGAAATAACACTGTGTATCCTACATTTGAAGTTTGTCGGGTTTGACATATGATTGTTGTATTCCAGAAGTAGTGGTAACATGCATGACACATGAACTCGTGTGAGATTATCATTCAATCTGTTTCATCATTCTAGTTTTGGAAAAAATGAAACAACACCATGTATCCTACGTTAGAAGCTTGTCAGTGTTGGTATATGAGTCATTGTATTCCAAAATTGTGTAGCATGCACAACACGCACACACACACATGCTTGTGTCCTCAACTTGCTTCTTACAACTGCTTACTTTCTCATCTCTCCTCTTATCTAGTTTGTTATTGCCAAAGGCAGAGTAATCATGTCAATACTGCTTTTCTGTTGGTTGCATTTTACATCATGAATGCTTCAGACAAAACCGGTCTCAATAGAGAGAGAGAGAGAGAGAGAGAGAGAGAGAGAGACATTGACACACATTTGCTTGTGTCCTCAGTTTGATTTTTAGAAGTGCTTATTTTCTCCTCTTCTCTTATCTAGTTCATTGTCGCAAAAGGCTGAGTAATTATCTAATTACTTCTTTTCTGCATTTTGCATCTTGAATGGCTCAGACACAAGCGGTCACAAATAAACCCTGGATACCACTATGAATAATGGGGCCTGATTCAATTCATTTAGTATGCTGTAACATTCCCTATCCTCTTCCTACTTTGACAAAGTTTCATATTCTGAGAAGAATTAGCATGGAAAACTTGGTGGAAAGAAATGATTGCTTAAGAAGAGATGGTCTTGGTTTTAGGACAAATGAGGCAAGGGAGTTAATTTGCCTGCCCTAAATTAATAGGGCTAGAAAGAGCTATGGAAAGAAATTAATGGGGAGCTTAGAGCAGTGTGGAGAGAAATTGTGATCATTGTCGTAGTTGTCAAGGCACCAAGGCGACCCTAGGCATTCCTAGGGCGCTTGGATGCCTTGGGTCTCCTTAGCGACAAGGCGACAAGGAATTGGAGAGCGCCCTAAGCGACGCCTTGACAACTCTGATCAGCATTGAATTTTGAGGGCTTTCACTGCAGGAACTTTATCAGGCATATAAGAGTGCTGCACTCTTAGAGCAGGCCGGACTGTCAGAGGATGTTATCAGAAGTCATTTGAGGACAAGAAAGTATAATGCTTTATCTCGTTCGGATCCTAATGAGTCAGTTGGTAGTGACGACGAAGAAAATCATGAGCTTAGCAGCATATGCATGGTATGTGTTCGTGTTGCCTAATGCTTATATTTCATTCCTAACGAGATTGATACTCTTTCTGCTTATTTTAATTTTACCTTGATGAGGTGGGCTATGAGAACAGAGGTGAGATCGGGATGCTGTATTACTGCACGCATTAGTATCATGCAGATTGCTTAAAGAAGTGGCTTGTGAATAAAAACGTATGCCCATACTGCAGAGGATTAGCTCTGATCCCACCATGTTTTGGAAAATGGGGAGGCAAGGATTTGCGCTCGCATCAGCGCTTCTTCGACCAATTCCTAACTAGGAAAAACCGTGTATGGCAGGATTCAGACGTGCACGAGCAAATTTTCTTCTGTTTTTCCCTTTGGGTTTAACAATTCTTATCTGATTTAGAGGGGGAAGGAAACAGAGATTGGTGTGTAACACTGTAATCCAATATATTCTTTTACCAAACAAATGGAAAGAATAAGAAGGGAAGAAAAGTATATCCAGACTCGCAGATATTTACAACTCTTAACTTCCAAAAGATTTGCTCAACCTGAACAAATCAAACATCTGCTCGAATCATCAAAAACATGAGGACCTACTAATGGGATTTGCACATGCATTCTGGGCACCTCGGTTGTCGGTAAATGCTTCGACCAAATCCTCTAACGCGCACTCTTTGCCCTTCCTCGATCATCTTTTTTACTCTTTCTTCAAAACTGCTCCAATCTATGGTGCCATTCTCAGACAACATCGCCGCAAGTCTCTTCTTATTTGGTCTCAGTGTGGGAGCATGGCCGCCACCATAGTAAGTTCGAAAGCCTGATACCAGGGATGATAGTTGGCTCCCAGAATCGGTCATAGCGAAGACATCAGCAGTCGCACAGGCAATGAAATCCAGCGCTGCTAGCTGTATTTAAGATGATACTTATTTTTTTTCAGTAGGTATGTCAATCATCCCCGAATCACAAAAATCCTAGATGTCACAAACAGTTCCGAGATCCTATGGTACTGCGTAGCCTACCAATATAATAGAACAAAATCAGATCTCCTGGTATCTCTTAATAATACTGCCTGGCTCCACAAATTTAACCTCGTTTCTTAGATGGCCTTAGCAGCACAAAAAGACAACTAGTGTCATAGATGTAATCTGCTTTATTTGTTTTGAAGTTCAGATTATTTTCTAGTCAGTCCTTAGATCTGTTTGAATTAATTTTTCAGACACCTTTGATCATTTGCACTTCATAGCCCACATATGCCAGGTTCAATGCATAAATAATTATGCTGCATCAATCACAAATTATGGAACTAGAGCTCATTTTGTTTTATGTTATATGTTGTTTGTGAAATTGAATATCCAACTTCAACTTTAGGCTCAGTTAATAGTGTAGAGAACATTGAAAGTAACTAAATATGCTTAGAAAATAAAAACCATGGCAGGGTACTTTACCTGAGAGGAGAAATTTTTGAAAGGCTCAAGTTCACCAGGGGTAAGGAGATCTTCTTTTGTGACCAAATTGGGGTATAGACTGGTGAATGGGTGCATCCTGGATGCTCCCCCATATATATGAGACCCTGCCAAATAGATGTAAGTTCCACGCTTGAAGCCAATGCCGGAAAGAACAAGCGCCGCTTCTTCTGGCGTTAATGGGCATCTTCCCAACCGTCTCAACTCCGTCGAAGAAACAGGCCTGAAATTGAACGGTAAATTGCAGAAAGACAAATCAATGAAAAAAATCATCAGGAATAAGCACAACTTGAGCAATGAAGACAACTTGATACAAACTTTGAGTTCTTCAACCGTTCAATGAGCAAGGGAAAATGTTCTTCTCTGTAGGATTGAAGCTCCTTTAACTCACTACCTCCACCGCCAAAATCACATAAGGAGTAGGCTACCATGTCAACCTCAAATCTTAAGTGCAAAGCAAGATATTTCAACTGGGTTCGTGGACCATCGTGACCTCCTGGGGAAATGTCAGACATAAAGCTTCCAAGCAGTTGCTTATCTAACATACTCCGGGCACCATCATATTTTCGTATTCTTCTGACCAATATAGAGCCAACATTTTTAATTTTTGGCACAAACTTCAAAGCATGGAAGTTACATTTGCATCTTAACTTCTGCAATACCAAATGTATCTCAATGTAATATAGGTAAATGGTAACAGAATCACTGAGGTGCAATAAAGATTAAAACTCAAGAGTAGTTAAAGAACAACAATTTCACTGTTATGGTTTAATTGTGAGAATGAAAAACTGAAGCAACTGGAATCATAGGTACGGAGAAAAGCGAGATATAGTCCTAGAAAAGTGCATGATTGTTCATAACAATGATTTTGGAGGAGTTGTTAAAAGGAAAGCTATAGAACCAACAATATACGACCTTCCATCAACCTCGCAAGGCAAGGTGCCTTGTGCTGATATCCACCTTTTACTTACTGGTCACAACTTTGGATGATTTGAATAGTGGGAATGGAATGACAAGAGAATAAGAATTGGAATGGAAGGGTCATTCCCTCATATGATTGAAAAGATAAGGAATTGATCATTCCCTGACCTTTTATGTTATCAAATGATGGCAAGGGAATCAGCATTCCCATTCCTGCCGTTCAAAGGGGTCCCTAGTACTTTGTTGTATCCCTCCTACGATAGCTCAGTAGTGGGCATAGACTGATGACTGGGGTTTAACTGTTTTCTTCTTTAGCATGTCATAGCTTTCAGAAAGTCTCAAACAACCACAAATTAGGATCACTTCGTCTTCAATAATCCCTCAAATAAAGCAGAGTGTGAGAGTGGTAACTGGTAATTAGCAGGTTGAGATGTTATAACCAATTTGATTAAGCATATATGTCTTACATAAATACACAGAAATTAGCATGCATATATGTATGTGTCCGAGTGTAGATGCATCATAAACACAAATTTTTAAAGGACGTTCTTAACCTGAAGCTCAAAAGGTACAGGATCGAAGCCCAGTCGATTTCCAAATCCTAGGAAGTGAATGACTTTATTCCGTAATAGGATTGGAAGTACAGTGTTGATATATTCTATGGGCTTTGCCTCCTTCACAATATCTGAGTCAGTAATCTGAAATCCAAGGTAATAGCATAAAGTATTATTCTTGCATCAAATGCAAAAAGTATTCAAACCGAGCAGGATAATCTCTAAGAAAATTCGGAATACTTGACTGCCAATTGCTTCCATGTCCAGTTCTTCCAAATGAGAAGGGAGGTCCCTCACAACATCTATATCATCCATCAAGATATTCATAAAATGCTTCTCCTGATAAATATCACTAAATTGACTGCACAACAGATCAAGCATACGGTAATTAATACAATTATACTTGCTGGCTGCATGCAGAAGCATGAAAACAAGTAGGCAACAAGATTCAAAACTCAAAATTGGCGGCGAATACAACTTGGTTAAAGTAACGAAGGAACAACACAACATTGTCTAAATCATGGCATGATAACAGCCAGTGAAGTTAGTACCCTTAAGAAGTTTGAAGAAAAAATTGTATTGCTTGTTTTCAAATAAATCTGAGCCAGAAACAATAAGGAAACTTCACAGCCCCTCTTTACAATGGTAATTGAAAATATTTGTGGTAAATTATGAGCCAAGCGTTTCAGTTCAAGAACATGATTTTCTTAATTTTCAATGCAGAATATGCACGAGCAGTCTCTGGCTTCAGCAGTCTGCATTCTGTAACAGTGAAACAGAACTTGGAATCGCCAGTCAACCAACTAAGATGAACATAAACTGCTTCAGGCGTAGCCCCTGTTTCAGCTGATAACTATCAGATTTAGACATCATCATAATACAGAAAAGGACTGATTTCTCTCTCGTACAACTTCGGGTGAATATCTCATCCATGTGATAAAGATACATGTAGAAAGCTCATCAGTCTTGAAGCAAAAGCATGTAGTAAAATCTTGATGATTAACTCAGAATTTTAAAGAACAAGTCAGAGTCCAACTACTTTAGTATGTATTCAATAGTCTATCAGCATTAGAAATAGTAACCCACAGAAAGTAGTAAGAAAATAATTTACTAGAAAGAATGTCAGATACAATCTGACCTAGGATCCTTCCATACGTTGCTGTATAGGAACTTGGGAAGAACTAGAGTAGCGTTAAGTAGAGATGCCAAGGCAACAGCATTGCATATCTGTAGGCAACGAAAGCATGATTGTTTGCGTTATTTGATGATGACTGACTAAAAATAAGCTAAAAAGGTAAAAATGGAAATGAAAAAAACAGAAAGAGAAAGTGATCCACAAACATTTATGCCCAAAAAAAATACCGACAGTTCGGATCTCAGATTTAAAGGACGATATTATGGAAACCTCTGAACCAAATGAAATTATAAGGACGCTTTGATTACATGTGCATGTGTGTTGTGCACCCGGGTTTCAGTAAGAGTTCGCAGTTCTTGCTATGTAAATTTTGAATCTTACTTAATTGGCAACAGAAATATGCCCATCTAATTGAAAGCATCCATGAGCAGTGACTTGTTTTATAACTTAAAATGTCTTCAGAAATCTTACTCTTTTATGTCCATTCACGGAAGAAATTAATGAAAAGTGTGATAGTCCAGTTATTAAACAAACCCGAGCACCAACAAATTCATACCAGACATATATTTAGATACATCCTTTATTGTGCATGCACGAGTGTGAATTAATTGATTTACTTGCCCAATAAAGGAGAGTAAAATTTACATCATTATCACTAGAAATCAACATAGCTAAAACTGCTCACATCATCAATCAGTAAATAGATAAAAAAAAACTTCTCATCTTCTCTTCACTTAAAAATACTGAATTATGATAAAAGGGAAATCCATCCTAGAAACTTATCTGTCCTAATCCAATCTCCATTCTCCCCCAGCAAAATCCAGGACTGTCCCATGTTACAGCACGAGTTGGAGCTTTTTAGAGTTGCAATGGCGTCCTTGTTGGAGATCTGGGTGAGATGTTGCATTTGGCTTAGGAAGACCTACTTCTAGCTTCCACCTTTGGTTATCCTTTAAGTGAATTTACATCATCCTATTGGTGCTTCTGTTTACAAAAACCCTCAAATTGTTTTTGAAGTTACTACTTGTATTGCTGAAGTTCATGCTGCTCATGAGCTGTCGTGCTTTCGCATAATTAAAAAGTCATATTCATTCTCAATGTGCTTTGTCGGATCAGTTTCAACAAATTATTATGAAGTGACAAATTCTTCGTGAAGTTATCCCTTGTGTTGCTGAAGCTCATGCTTCTCATGAGCTGCTGTTCCTTCGCATAATTAAGAAGTCATATTCATTCTCAATGTGCTTTATTGGATCAGTTTGGACTAGTTATTATGAACTTTAAGGGAGGGAGGTCAGCTGCCAAACATCAAGAAAATTTATGAAGTGAGGGACGCTCAGCTACCAATCATCAAGAAAATCTATGGAGTGGATATTAGTATGAATTTTCCTTCCTTAATGCGATACAAAATAACATCAAAGATTAAAAATAAAAACCTCGCAGTAGGGTGCAAAGAAATGCAACATGCTTGTCAATAAGCCTATAGCATATGTGATCACGTGTACAAGACCTGAAGAAATTAAGTACCAACAAAATCTTGACAGATAATTCAACATCTGCAAAGCTGCATACTAGACTTCAAAAATTAACTAAATGAGTTACATGTGTTAGTAAACCAGCACACCTATGTAATAGGAGGGTATAATACTTACAGCAACTCGCTGTTGATTGAGACCACCATTTGCACTAACCAATATAAAGCCATTAGTTTCGTGATATTTCTCTGCCAAAAACAAAATTAGAGAAAATGTAATTGATAACAGATTCATTTTCATTGCACTACATTTAAAGTATCTTAAAATAAGGTGCCTATGATATACCTTGAATTTTTGGGTATTTTCTATCAGCACAAGGTTTCCATTTAGATGCCTGTTGATATGGTTCCTCCCATAACTTTGGCGAATCTTTCTTAAGCTCCTTCTGTGGCATATGAAGGTTCCGGAAGAGGAAAAGAGCAGTAAAATAATGTCTTCTATTGTGCCAAGATTGTGTGAATAAGTTATATGCATTTAAAAAATTTATAAGTATAATATGAAGTATACCATTGCAAGAGCATTAGAAGCAAAACTCAGGAGCTGACCATACATCTGTACTGGCAGCATTTTCTCATCTCTGGAAGCATTTTTCTCATCTTTGTAAGCACCTCTATCCTCCTTTTAGTACATCCAGCAAAACATTACCAATTAGTTCACATCAACTAAGTGATTAACTCGTGAAAAACCAATCAGAACACTTGACTTACGGAAATATAGAAATTTAGCTATTTACAAATTCTAAAACTCTACATAGCACTCGACTCATAAAGAGCATGCCACTCTCTTTCCCATTTGCAGGTGAGAACCCAAGCCCTCATGGGTGCATTTACGTGGACAAAAACAAAACAAAGAAAAATGGTAGTTGCTTTCCAGAAGAATTTTCTGGATTGTAAAATTTATAAAATTGATTACAATGAGCACGAACACAATTTGTTAGCAACAGCAACAGTTCCATGTACATGAATCAGATGTAGAAGAATCAAGTATCAAGTTAAAAAAGCCAATGCAATGTCAAATTGCATTGGTCTCACAATCACTAATTCCCAAAAGGGATAGAGCTAGATGACCAAAACAATCCAAGAGCCATATCATGGTACTGATGGTGTCATATGTGGATAAACCACTCAACTTAAAGCTTAAGGCTGCATACGCGCCCATCCCCCAAAGGCTTGAAAATGCCAACTGGAGGAGAAAGGGATACAGAACTACGTCACATCAAAATTCACATATATGAACATATTTCTGATTTTTAGTTCCGTGTTCCAAGGGGATGGATTTTAAACAGTTATCTAATTCAGATTTTACCATTTCATAAGCAGCACTTACTATATTAGTTCGCCAGTATGCTATCTATGACATTATGCAAATTACCTCCAGTGTGCTTGATGTCTTGGGGGTTATGCTACTGTGAAGATTCATCGAATCAAAAATAGAGACCATATGACAATCAAGCAGAAAAAGGAAACCAATCAACCCAACAGTAAATGCAATCGACTTGAGGTGTATTGGAAACCGCGTCTGCCTTTTTCCAGCAAGTAGACACCTCGAAGCACTAAACTTTCTGGCACTGTTTTTGATCCCATGAAACGACCCCATCTTTTTTCTAGGATCAATCTTTCATCCAAAACCACAAGGCTTCTCATCAAACCATTCTCTCTATCTCAGCTTAACCATCATCATCAACTTACCTTAATGCCGGAAATAGCTATATCCGAATGAAACAAATTCGGATTCCAACATGGTTTATTAGCCTACACATGAAAGGTCCGCCGCATTGGGGCATTTTATCAAACAGTAGGTGGGCACATTTCTTAAAGCCATGGATATCCTTTTTCCCAACCTCAAACCAAGGAACCCACCGACCCATTAGATGGAATATGGAAGATTCACCTTTGTTGGAGCCAATTGAACAGTGGGGTGAGGATGCCATTGGATGAAATGGCAATTCTGTGAGTGAATTGGAGATGAAGTTATGAAGTTGGTGAGAGGGACACGATACAGGTGATTGAAGCGTAAGCAACGAGAATGGGAATTCCATAAAACGGATTATAAAAACAAAGGGTTTTGCGGAAGCAGGAGAAGCATCACATCTAGGCCAACTACTTTCCACCAAACATAAACAAAGAAAAAGAGTAGTTACTTTGATCGTATTCTGGGTTTCCATTCTCGAACCAAAGTACTTTTGATACAAATGAGGAACACAAAGAAGGTGATGAAGAAGAAGACACTTGGGAATTGGCAGAGGAGACTTAAACCCGAAGCGAGGAAGGAGTGTTGAAGAAGAACCGGAAGTTGCACTGAAGATGAACACCGACCTTTTTTCTGTTTGGCTGGCCCCACCTACCTATACAGTAGGTCCCACACACGCATATTTTATATATATAAAGACTTATAATCAGCAATTGCCATTAATTAAAATAATAAATTATCCATAGTAGGAGATTGCGCAAGCTATCCAAAATCGCAACACTGCTTTTTGGCTATCACTATTCTTGTGGTTGTTATTTATTTATTTATTCCCTTTCTTTTTATTGGGAGTATGATCTTCACTAATGCCCCAAGTCTGCCACATGAGGGTGGGATCCATACCTCCATTGTTAGTGTTCGAGGTGTCCGACATTGATCACCTAAGCATTTTCGTGTGATTAATCAATCATCCTAAATTATGGATGGACACTAATTTACTAGATCCCAGTTAATTATAATAAGGAATCATGTGATTTTCATACTTCTTCGTTGGGAAAAATCAGATTTGCTTACCCAAGGAGGGATCTCTTTCGCATTAGGGACTATAGGAATCCAGGTGTAATAGCTTGTCCTCCTTCAACCATAGTACCATGAAGGCACCAAACATTATAGTTACAAATAAGGTTGTCCTCACCATCTCCTCATCTTCTGTGAGGGAGAATTTTGCTTCATTACGATAGTTAGGGTTCATTTCCTCTCTGCAGCATCCTTATTGATTAAGGGCTTGTTTGGTAAACGAAGTCAGGTTGAAAAATTCTTTTAGGAGGATAAAACGTGACTATTTTTAAGATCTATATTTTTTAATATGGTCAATTACTTAGAATTGCCGGAGGTTTAGAAATAAAAATATGGCGAGAATAAGATATCGAACACATAATATAAATATCATTATTTTCTTAATGTGTTTATCTAAATGAGCGCATAGTTGACCATTTCACAATTCTTTTTAGACTAAACATCATAAGTCTAAGCACTTATACATCATAAATGGATCCTTGGGCACCTATGTTGCACAACAAAGTTGACGCAAATGCCAAAAGCAGCGAACAAGAATTATATAAATAGATTTGTTAGAGCAAGATAGTTATTTATGTTAGCCTAACAAACAAATATTTCGTGCTTATACATCATTGATGGCTATTTATATTTGTTTGAGCTTAATCTCGTATTTATCCCAATTTGTTATTTATTTTTCTTAGTATTTCGTGATGAGTCGAGTCCGAACTCATTTAAAAATTTGCGAGCCGAGGCCTAATACAAAACGTTTGGGCTTGGTATAAACGTGGGAGAAAAAATTTGTAATTAATTGAAAGGCAGCGTGGACGGCAGGATTCGAACCTGCGCGGGCAAAGCCCACATGATTTCTAGTCATGCCCGATAACCACTCCGGCACGTCCACTCTTGCTGAGGACAACTGGTCCTCTCCTAATTTTATAATATTTTTTGAGTAAGTTTGGAACCAGACAGCACCGTCCGACATTCTTCATTTCTATTTAAAGGGTTATTAAATTAATCCGTATCAAAGTCTCTAGGCTGCAGTCTGTAACCCCAACTTATTAGTGAATTGCATCGATTCAATGCCACTTCTAACCAATGTGCCATTTTTAATATTGATGCTGCATATGTAAAATATGAAAAGGATTAGTCCAGCTAATTACGTATAAACACCTGAAAATAGCGTGTAACTTTGGGATGCACTTATATACAATCAGGTTAAAGTGTCACCTTATATAACGTTTTCCAGAATGTAGATAATATTCTGGAAACAGCAGTTATAAGAGAAATGGATGGAATGGGGAAAGGTTTGGCTGCCCTCTCACTACTCAATGCCTGTTCTTTGACATAAATTCATAAACTTCTGAATAGTTTCAACAGTAAAGATGAAGGGGAGATGAAAGAGTATATATCCATCTATCTATCTAGCACGAGGACTTATCATTACAGGGGTATTCCATTAATTTCTATTTTTCTTTTGATCGATAAATACACACATAACCTACTGGTATATCTATTTATTATAGGAGATGAGTTGCCCATATTATACACTGTCACATCGACTTGAGAGGCACATGGCGCTCGAATGCCTCGTGTACATAGCCCTAATATGTGGTCCAAGAAGAAACCAATGCCAATACAATTTTGATTTTGCTCTGCATGGAAGACCATTGCATTGCCATTGCCCATCGTTTGTTTCCACTAAATGTACTTATTTCTAGTAGTTCTCGAGTCAAGGTTTTCAAGCAAACACCACTCAATTAACGCCAGTACAGTTGAGCTTAACCCTGTATATTTGTCAGCAAGACATCAATCAAAAGCTTTTATCCACACTAGAGTTAGAGTTACGGAATAAAAATAAAAATAAAGCCATAAATGATGTTTACAAACTCAGTTTCCCTTACAAGCGGTAGGGCCTTTTTGCCACAAGCAAGTCCTTGTTGAACAGCCACAGCTGATTTCATGTCTACTTGCCTTATTTTCTACGGAAGTTGTCGATAATTTCAACTATGCATAGCAGAATCTGGAGAGCATGCTTGCGATCATAAACAAAAAGGTTCATCTCTGAGGTCCATACAATTTCTTCCATGATCCATATTAACCAGCCTGTTTTAAAGAACAACAGGCCTAAATCAGGGCACCGTGCAGTGCAGCCAACAGACGTAACTAGACACACCTAATACTCCAAATGTAAAAGAAACGCTTATAAATTGTACATATCACTACTTTGTCATTGAGAACTGGACAAAATCGCCATGGGAAGAATGGGAAATAAATTTCAACCCGGCTTCATAGTATTGTCTACTGTTCATTAGGATGCAAATACTTGCAACAGGAGATTTCATGAACAATTAAACCAAGACAAGATTCAGATGGATAAATATCCTAACCATTTAAAAACCATAAATTTGTAAACAAAACATCTATGATTCAGTAGCCCCAGGCCAAACCCGACCCGCTCACCAATCCAACCCCTGGAACTTTCATTTCATTCCAGATTATCTAGGCGTGATGATTTTTCACGATATTTACATACGAACAATGCGGATTTCGTTCCTACTGTTAGAATTATTGAAGTCAATGTCATCTTTGCAAATGTGATCCCCAACTTGAGCTTTATTGGCAAATTATGACTCAGGCTTTTGTTGGTAAGAGAATCTAAATTAAACAGAGACCATAACTTTCTTTTTTGATGGGTAAAAGTGTAATGATACAACGGGCCCAGAGGGGGTGCCAAACCAACAGCAAACTACAAAGCAAGGTTTTCAATCAAGTTCATACGATCCACAACTCTGTCACCGTTAGCGGATATGACCCAATCTCTAATATTACATAACCATTTATTCTCCACTTTTTGCATGGGAGCTTCCTCCCATTCAAAAGTTCTGAGATTCCTCTCTTTTCAGATAGTCCATATAACAGAGACCATAACTATTGTTGTCATAGGCGTCAAATCATTACAAGCTTAAGGTTAGCAAGCCCTTGTAATGTTTTAGCAATAAAATATTGCAATATGTTCTACATATGCTTGTTCCAAGTAACATGCGTAACACATTACTGGCAAGATCACCAGTTGATGCAGGAAAAATAGCAACATGACCCACTATTGATTCAGGCTTGGACCTTCTAAGAATTAATGCTTGATAGGTTATTAAATTATGTCTTAAATAGTCACATGACTAGCATGCACCAATTTTAACATGACTAAGGGCTGAGATTTAAAGCTGTTATGAGAGATTAAGGGATAAGGTTCTAGGGTTTACTTTAGCATATTATATAAACCTCCCTGAAGGCTACTGTATTCAGTTTTTCTATAATATTTCAGAAATAAAATGTATTGGAGTTGTCTATTGGTTCCAACCCTAAAGACCCACGTATTCTTGTTCCTACTTCAATATCATCTCATTTCTTCCCTAGAAGCCCCAAAGTCCGGTAAATATATACAACTTCATGATGGCTACACAAGTATAGGAAGATTAATGGGACGCTTGAATCCACAACTAATCCGATATGATTTAAATACTATTTTTGATAGCATTCATTTTGGTCTATCTATTTCTCAAGAACACCTTGAAAATATGGACAATTGGTTGTCATTTCGACTATCTGTCTCTAAGCACATTTTCAAAACATGGACAACTGATTTTCATTTCAAGTGTATTAGCAATATGAATTTTCAGTATGTAGAAACTAATAGCTCTCTTCTACATCGTCAATTATGGTAACAAGTCCACAAAACTCGTGCTTCTAAAGACTACTAAGCTGCAAAATCCCTCTAACTCAATTAAGAAATTCATCAGCACCAACCACGGAAAATTCATTACCAACCATTTTGCCTTTCATCCTCAACTTATAAGCTATCTCATAGTTTGTTACTACAGAACATAGTTGGAATTTATCCTAGAAAGACACCAAATACATAATACAAGACACTTTATCAGAATCTATGCACATGTCTGCATGCATGAATAAGTAATCAAATTATACTGCAAACCACAGAATAACAGAACTCAGAATATAAAATTACTCAAAATTACTGCAAACCAGAATTTCGGGTGACGACAAACCTGCTTAGTGGGTGCAGAAGCAGAAGCAGGATCTTTTCTGAGTTCCTTGACAACTGCAGCTAGTGCCTCGGGATTAAGACCCAGGTCGCAGAGTGCAGTTAGGACTGAAAGAGTGTGGCGATCAAGCCCCGTGTCAAGAATGTTTGACATGTGAAATGCTAGGTCAAGAGATTCCCGGGCATTCCGGGCAGCCTCAGGGTCCATATCAGGGTTTTTTTCTAAAAAAATGTAACTATTCCCTGGATATGCCTACCTGTACTGACAAATCTGACAAATGTTACAGAAAAACAATCTGCAATCAAAACAACCATAGCAACATCTTATTCAGTAACTTCAAGAAATCATAGCATAGAAAAAAACCAACCATGATGAATAAAGCAAACTTGTTTCTTTTCTAGAGTATGTGGAGAATTCAACCAACATAATCTAACAGCATTTAAGCTGAATAAAGTTGAGTGAAGCAACAATAACTTCATAACTTTATATTCAAAATCAAATTGCCTGAAATTAGGGGTTCAACCAACATTCATACGAAATGTCACGTTTCATAATAAACTGGTAATTTGAACCCTTCATCTTGACCACCACCGCGGATTCCATACAAATGCAAGTATCATGCGCTACAAAACTAGAGGAATACGACACAATAATAATTACAACGATATATAACCATTCCAGTTGCATATACCCATCAAAAGATCAGAACGAACCAATTCGGCCCATTGAACTGTAAATACTAATTAACATTAAAAGATGCCTAACACTAGTCCATGTTTTCGCTTCTAAGCAAAGAGAAGAAAAGAACTTCCGTAGATCCGTCCAAGCTAAGAAGGAAGGAAGGAACACGGAGAGAGAGAGAGAGAGAGAGAGAGAGTGACCAACCTAGAACGAAGAAACGGTGCTTCAATCTCTAGGGTTTGCGGTGGTGTAGGGCGAGAGAAAATGAAGAGGGGAAGAGCGTCAAAAATTTACTTCAGTTTGTTTCGAGTGTAGGAAGACTAAAACCTGGTTAATAAATTAGTGTAGATCTTCAAAAGGCAAATACAGCAAAATCTCTTTGAACTTAGGCTTCTTTCAATTTGATTCTCAATTTTTATTTTTTATTCAATTAACTTTACGATTAAATAAAAATAGAAGTTAAGGTAAAGTAAAAGGAGTTTAAGCAAAAATGACAAAAAATAAATAGGGTTGAAAAAGAGAAAGATAGCTATGTAGGCTTAAAGTTGTACATGTAATCCTCTATGTAGGACTAAATTGAGAACAAAGTGAGAGTTTGAGGGGCATTTTGCTATTTATGCCTTTTCATAACTATCAAGTAATGAAATTTTATAAAAATTAATACATCTTTTGATTTTTTGTGATTATTTAACTTATAATTTTTTAAACTTTAGGCAGTTTACGGTAACAAGGTCAACCCTCATGTTTAGGGTTTTCTCATCCCCTCATGTTTGAAGGAGGGGATCCTAAACTTGAGGCTTAGGGACGACGTGCCAGCATCTTCCGCTCTCCTTTATAAGTAAAACTGTAGGGTTTTACAGGGGATTCTTCTACGAAGAGAGGTGCAAAATAGTGGAAGAATAAGAGAGAAAACCAAGGTTACTCAATTCTTTCCTCCATTAAATCACAAGTAACGCAATCAATGGCGAGGTAAGCTCTACTCCGTCATTTCCAGAACTACATGGCTCTGATTCTCCTATGAAGACATGTAGGAACCTTATGAATCCAACCCTTCGAGATAATGGGCTCCTTCTTTTCTTTTTCATCTTCTTCATCTTCCTCTTCTTTTCCAATCCTGGATCTATGATTATTTTTGCCAATGGAATCAGCTACCTCTAACACGACATCTTAATTGAAAGGTGCTTTCCTATAGCAGGTGGATATAAAAAATCATAATCACTTAAGCCCCAAATCAAATAGTAGATGCTTTTACACCTAAATCACTATTTTCCTCGCAAACAAATATTTAGACCCTTTTAATGAGAATTTTATATATAATAAAATTATATAGAAATTAGCATTATACCCATTTAATTTATATAGTTGAACTTTAGGGAATATATGTGAAACAAAACGTTTTAAAGTAAACGATAATTGCTGCTGTCTTGTTTTTTTTACCGCGACTCACCACGTTCGAACGGAAGATTCGAAAACCGGACCCGATATGATTTAAGGGAAAGAAAAAGCGAAAACGTACCATCGGATTCCCCAGCATTAGCGCATGGGTACTCCAGTAAATTGACGCGCCGACGTCCACCCAACGGCTCACAGGGCCAGTCTCGTAATTCTTTTGACTAGTGAGGGTTCTTTCTCCATCCAGAACGAGAGAAACAGCAGGAGAGAGAGAGAGAGAGAGAGAGAGAGAGAGAGAGAGAATCACATGGCATTTCTCGTTGCTGCGACGTCTGATTGAACATTCGATCCTGCAAGCAGTCAAACGTTTCTCCATCTCTTGGCCATGGAAGATCGCAAGGTGAGAATCATACGTTAATCTTTCGGCAGATCTTCTTTTTCTCCCTCTTTTTTAGGGTTCTGTATGGATGGATTAACGTGTATCTTTGATCTGATCTCCCTCGATGTGCTCATATCGATCCCTAGAAACGGTTCTTCTCCTCGATCTGCGAGTGGATTGGGTCCGGTTCTAGATTGGCGCTGTTCCCGATTTAATAATGTAGGAAACGGAGGGTCATTTAATTACTTTCTTGCTGTTTTACTGATAAAAAATTATTCTCTTTTGATCTTTGACTGACCGGTTTCTTTTTGTTTGGGGTTATTTGTTCTTATTTGACTGATCCGCGTCGTAGATTTCTATTGAGCAATGTCTTAAGGATGTTCTGTAATTTTTATTGTTCCTTCCAATATTGATCCGTGTAAATTTTGACGCGAGGGTGTATTGTCCTTATTTATTTAATTGCTCTTAATATTTCGACCTTACTAGTGGCTTTTAGGTTTGTTTTTTTTTTTTTTCCAGTATATACGATTTTTTAGCTCTCTAATTTTATGCAATTTGCAGCATTTTTTTTTTGAAAATTCTGGTTATTATTTATGATTGCTGTTGTCCAATTATATTCTTCCATACTTCTCATTGATTCTTTATTTTGTCTCTATAAATAATTGTTATTAGTATGCATTTTTGCATAACAAAAACTTCTAGCTGCCCTGTGCTCCGTTTTCTTTCAAAACATACTTTTCAGTAATCCTTCTGTGGGATTTAATTAGGTTTTCCTGGACTGTTTGATACATTTGGTGGATTAGATAGATGTGTTGATGATCTCATTTTATTGCTAAATACGGACACACCCAGCTTAGTAACTACAAGGATTCAATAGCACGAACCCAGATTAGTAATAAGTACAAGGATTCAAACCCTTGGCCTTGCCCAACATTAATGCTTAGGATCCCTTTTCACTTGCTAGTTAACGTACGAGTTTTTTGTTTCATCTCTTCAAAAATCGAACTTCATTTCTCGTTTGTTTTTATCCATGAACCAAACTGAGAAATTCTTGCCATTACTCTTTCATGCATCCCAAATTTTATCTAGATGCTTAGTTTATGATGCTCCTGTTCCATTTCTCTCTGGAAATTGATGGCTAGATAGAGTATATACATAAAAGCAGGAGTTTAACATGTGTTACAGGAAACATCTGCACCTGTTGCTGATGAAAATAATTCAGTTACTGGTCACATCATTTCAACTACCATTGGGGGTAAAAATGGAGAACCCAAGCAGGTAACACTGCCCCCATTTGTTAATTGTCTTTCAACGTGCTACTTTGCTTAAATGACAGGCAATTAAATTGTAATTTTTTTATTTTGAAAAATGAACTCTTAACAATATAAATTTGAATTTGCAGACCATCAGTTACATGGCAGAGCGTGTCGTAGGGACTGGGTCATTCGGAATTGTGTTTCAGGTATGCAGATGTCAGCTCCATCGGAAGTTCAGTCCTGCTATAATTATCTCATTTGTTCACTTCTCTCACTTCTATAGGCAAAATGCTTGGAAACTGGAGAAACCGTGGCTATAAAGAAGGTTTTGCAGGACAAAAGATATAAGAATCGTGAGCTGCAGTTGATGCGCACTATGGATCACCCGAATGTTGTTTCTCTTAAGCATTGTTTCTTTTCCACAACAAGTAAAGATGAACTTTTTCTGAACCTGGTGATGGAATATGTCCCTGAGTCCATGTACCGGGTTTTGAAGCATTATAGCAGTATGAATCAGAGAATGCCACTCATCTATGTGAAACTCTACATGTACCAGGTAACTTAATCTAGCCCCAAAGCAACTTCTGCTCTCCATCTTTGTCTCCCTCTATCTGTCAATTCCCCTCCCCCCCCCCCCCCCCCCTCCCCCGACCTTCTTAGTAATCTCCTTTTCTTTCTTTTCCCTCTTTAATAATTATTACATGTCTTCAGATTTTCAGGGGGCTGGCATACATCCACACTGTCCCTAGAATTTGTCATAGGGATCTTGAAACCCCAAAATCTTCTGGTATGATAAGTCCTGATAGTTAGCTTGAATTTGAGAATATAGAGTGTACTGATTCCACAACATTATTTTGGTACAGGTTGATCCTCTTACTCACCAAGTTAAAATTTGTGATTTTGGAAGTGCGAAAATGCTGGTATGTATGCCACATCAGCATTAGTATCTCTAAATTTTTCTGAATATGCTCTACAACCATAAACTTTCAGTTTGCCAGTTAAATTTGCACCAATTATAAGGCGTGCTAACCTGAAGACAAAGACATTTTTTATAATGAAAAAGTTAGAAGTGAAAAATAGTAACAGAAAACCTCTTGTCATTTATACAAGTCAGTTGTTTTAACTGCTAATAGAATCAAGTTCTCACAAATGAGGAATATGGCCTGGAGGCTGTATGGATGCCTCTATCTATATAGATATCACATAGGTGCAACCACTTGATGGTAATTATGTATAATTCGAGTTCTTGCTGCTTAATAGGAGCTTCTATTCTAGTTGATAAGGATTGATGTTTTGTATTTAGGTTATATGAAATCTTCTCTAAGGTTTTAACTATGAATATAATCTTCAACAGGTGAAGGGTGAAGCAAACATAGCATACATTTGTTCACGCTTTTATCGTGCTCCCGAACTTATATTTGGTGCCACAGAATATTCAACTTCAATTGATATATGGTCTGCTGGTTGTGTGCTTGCTGAGCTTCTTCTTGGCCAGGTCTGCAATTTAGAAGCATGTATTTTTAATTATGAGTCTTCTTCCACTTATTACTACCGTTATGCTTGTCTGATGCTTCCAAAATTTTTGTAGCCTTTGTTTCCTGGAGAAAATGCTGTGGATCAACTTGTTGAGATTATCAAGGTCCAGTGTGGTTTGTATTCCTAGAAATTATGTAATATTATTCAGTTCTTGTGTTGTGTCTAATTTCTTTAGTACTGCAGGTTCTCGGTACACCAACTCGGGAAGAAATCCGATGTATGAATCCAAATTATACTGATTTTAGGTTTCCGCAGATCAAAGCACATCCCTGGCACAAGGTTTACATTAAATGCTATCTTATATTTGTGTTAGCCCATAACTGTGTTTGAGTTGAAAAAAAATTTGACCATTATTATCTCTAAACAGATTTTGTTGCCATTCCCATTTAAAGTAAAATTAAAAGTTAAAGTGGAGAAAGTCACCACATGGAACTGGCCTGGTTGGGTTTTTGACGTAGATGTTGGTTGCCTTTGCCCATGGATATTCTTCATCATATTGTTGGCTTTGTGGCAGTTTAAATATTAGAGTAATGCTATTCATTCCGAAAAAGCAATCCCACCTAAATCCCACTGCTCACATGTGAGGGTGGGCCTCACATACACAGGTGAACCCTACTCATCATGCATGTGGAACCCACATCTGCATGTGAGTAATGGGATTTAGGTGGGATTGCCTTTTCGGTATGATGAGCATTATTCTAAATATTATGCTGGGAATTGTGTCAAGAAATTGTGGGTTCTCTCTCTGCTTTGTTGACTAATTTCTATGTCGGCCATTTAAGAAAAGACTATTGTAAATTTATGAATTGAAATAATTTCATATTTTTACAAGTATTTTGTGTAAATAGTTAATAGATTCTTTATTTATTTATTTATTTATTATTTTACTAGGTGTTCCACAAAAGGATGCCTCCTGAAGCAATTGATCTTGCTCCACGACTATTGCAATACTCGCCAAGTCTTCGTTACACGGCAGTGAGTTTAATTTTCTTTTATGGATATTTGCTAATGTTTAGTTTGTGATGGACAAGTGTTTTTATTTTTTTAATTTTTAACTCCTAGACAATAGTTCATGTTTTAAAACCAAATCTAATGTTGTCAATATTATCTCCTTTTTAATGTCTTTTCTTTCTTATTTTAACTAAATATCTATTTTTTTCAAACACAGCTGGAAGCATGTGCACATTCTTTCTTCGATGAACTCCGAGAACCCAATGCTCGCCTACCAAATGGTCGGCCTTTGCCTCCGCTCTTCAATTTCAAGCAGGAAGTAATGTCTTGGAACTATCAAAAACTTGGTTCTTTCTTCATGTTTCTGTTTCAAATATGGTTGGCTCAAGTATAAGTCCTTTTTGACCAAAGCTATCTTTTGAGTAGTTATCATTTACTAAACCAAGTATTGATAAGATGGCATGAAACATCATATAGAGTGCCGAATCACCTCCATGTTGTCTAATAAATCCTTATATTGGACATACGCAACATGAATCGAATTCTGCTATATTCTTAATATCAGCTTTTCATATAGATCATGCTCCCTCCGGCCTAATTAGTCCTTTGTAGGTTTTCTCCTTTGTTTTGTGGTCGATTTATATTTCAGTTTGATCTAATGTGTTATTTAATAATTTCAGCGCTATTTGATATTTTAACATAGAGATATTAAGAGAAATTTGAATCTGTGGAATGGAGAACTAAAAAAAGGAAAAACAAAACAATAAAACAAGACAAAACAAAACAAAATTGTGATTTATTTCATTTTCCCACAATAATTTATTTCTTTCTCAGCCTGTCAATATTGTACCCCATTATACTCACTGGTGGATATCACTGTTAATACTTGATTCTATGCCTTGTTCTTCCCTGATTACAGTTGTGTGGAGCTTCTCCGGAACTTCTGAACCAGCTGATTCCAGAGCACGTGAGACGGCAAATTGGTTTAAGTTTCATGCACGTGCAAGGTACATAGAGCTAGACAAGTGGTATGGAACTGACATCCGTGGTAATCGATGACCATTTGATACACATCTGCGTCATTCCTTTGTTCAAAGTCGCCATGCATTAGGGCCTGATCTGCAGCACTTTTGTTGCTCCAAGTCAATATGGACAGACTCGTGTACAGATCCACGCAGCTGGATGGTTGGACATCTCCTGATGCTTTTGTGAATCGTTTTCTCCCCCCTCCGTGATATCCTCTTCAAGAAATGTGGGCATTGGGTTTTCTGTATATGTTTGACTGCAGTTAAATTACTTCAGGATGACCGAACTGGAACTGTCCGGACAACAGAATAAGTGAGCAAAGCCGTGGAGGAGTGGCTCCCAAAGAGTTGGCTGTGGCTGGAGGAAATGGTTGAAGTTGGTGGTGGTTTTCTTTTCTTTTAATAGCTCAGCATTGTTTCCACAATTGTTATTTCTATCCCGAGTAGACATTGCTACAGGAATTATGTTAAATGTTCAGTGAGTGCACAGGAATGTCTTACTAGTACTGTTCTTCTTCCTCACTGCTTTGCATTGCCTTTCTGTTTTTTGTCATAATCTTGTGATCTCGTAGGCGTGGCTGCTTGGAACTCGGTCAGCAGCGTTGGAGATGTTTTTGAGGTCGCCGAAAAATGTAGTGCTCAGGTAATTTGCAAACAGTTATACAATTGAAAGTATGGAAAGTTAGTTAAATTTTGAATCCTCCCAGCATTTGCATAAACATATACCAATGGGAATTGGGATATGTTTATATTTTAGTCTAAAGAGAGAGTTCAGTGATAAATGGGAAGATTTCTGGCTTATTGATTGATAGATATAAACACCGAATCTTAAAATTGCAAGCTCTTGACCCTTCATCTTGATTAATAATGGTAAGAATAGTTAAAAGGACCACCTATAATTAGTTCACCTGATTTAAGCGAGCATTTGAAAAGCTCCCAACCCGTTTCCCGTACTCTTAACCCCGCTTGGGAGGATCAAATTTTGCGTACCTAGGGTGTAATGATGCAGAATTTACACTTGCCGAATGTGTTAGACAAAAAAAGTGGTGACATGTAGGTTGCTACAATTCGTGCGTAGACAGGATTGGTGGGTGCAAACCACATGTGATTACGCTCGTGTATGTAAAATATTTTTCTTCAGGGATTTTATACTCATTATTTTCAATTGCGGCACATCACCTCAAATGAAATACCAGTTTTGATAAATAAAGAAAGGAAAGAAAGGAGGAGAGAAAGAATGTGCTTCTCTTTTATATTTAGACTGTCGAGAAATTTCCATTCTCTCGATTTTTTTTTTTTTTACTGTGCCATAAGTTATCTTCATGTTTTTTAATGTTCCATGTAAAACATATTATTATTATGAGGAGGGAAATTAAAATCAAAAGACTATAATGTTGATTCTGATAGATAAATAAATCTAGGCTTCATATGAAACTATTGGCTTCTGTTATGATTCGGAGATCTAAAGGGGCAATCGGTAGATGCAAATTCTTATTGCTTGAACCTAGGTTAACATGATTACCAGCTCAAGCATGTGAGAATGAATAGGAAGTATTTGAGCAATCGTAAGCTGTATGTATTATTATTATTTTTTTGGTAAATATGAAAGCTGTATGTTTGTTTGTGGGTGATAATTGTAAGTTCGGGAAAACTAAAATAAATTTAGTTTTTAATCAATTTATTAGAAATAAATCACCATAATTAACCAATTTCTTCCCCTCGCCAAACCTCAAGCCTCATGAAAAAAATACATTTCAACACAAATTATCATCCTTGACGCGAGCTCCATTATATACATATAAATATACATTCAAAGATATAACATATATGCTTGTACCTGATGGTGAGCTTAGCTAAGTTTATTTTTTCTCATCAATATTCCAACTCCCCACTTTAATTTTATGAATTTCAATGCATTGAAACGATAAAACCTCCTTTTTAATATATATCTTTTTTTTCTGTTTTTATCGGTAAAGTACTCAAACTATGTTTACCAACTATTTAAATCCTAAACCTTACTTATTATTAAAGATTTATAACATAAGCAGTTGGGAACTACGAAGCTCGACGCTGCCAACGAAGGACTAGAACGAAAGATTAATATAGTGATTACTCACCATAATTCCGCATAAAATTTCAGAATGCAACCCTTTCAAATAAAACGACGTCGTTTAGAAAAATTTCTTACAGCACGATTATACCCCCAATACCCCCTACCCCCCTTCCTCTCTCCCCAAGGCCTAACGAACGGCCCCTTACCTCTCCACGAATCCTCTGCCCTGCCGGAAAAGCTTAGATCGGGAATGATTCGGCCGCCCATGATCAAGCTCGAGCCGCCATTTCTGCGTTGATCAGGCCAAAGGTACGTTGGAGGAAACAAGTGTGAACTTTCCTGTGATTATGTATGGTTTTACTTAATTTCCTGTGAAGTTTCACATATCATTGATCCCCGTTGCGTTTGAACTTTGGTGCAATTACTTCGAATTTGCTTCTAATTAGCGCATCCATTCAAGTTTCTCCCTGTCATCAGGCCCAGAATGTCATTTCTTCCCTTTTTTTTTTTTTGCAGGTTTTTCAGATTTCTTTTCTATGCTGAGATGTCTTAGGCTCGCACTATAATAGGGGAGTTTCTATTATTTGTTTTTCTGCATTTCATTTTGATCCTATTTTCATTACTTTAATGTTCTTGATCATTTAAGCTGCTATCATAAACTAGTTTCTATTATTTGTTCTCTTTGTTCCTTCTGACCTTATTTTCGCAAATTGGGTTAAGAGTGTGCGAATTGTTAAACTGTTTGTCGCAGTATAGGTTCTTGTGTCAATCTAAGCGAAGAAGCATGACTGAGGTCTTTTCATTTTCAACGTATGCAAGCTGTATGTGTTTTAGATTGGAAACAATTGCTTTAGAAATTTGCTAGGCTGAATTAATGTTTTGGTTAAGTGTGAATTATGCAAGCTATATTATTTTAGTTTCTTGCAATGCAACAAAAAGTGGACAACAACTATTTGCTATAACTTCTTGTGGAAACGATACCACAAGAACAAATGGAGTTGCTTAATGCAAAATTGGCATTATCAGTCCGTTTGGTGAAGTGCATGGTGAGTCGCTTTTGCATCCTTTCGTGGGGAAAATGAAGAAAGGTAGTGGTAGTGTTGTTGTAGGTTGATGCTAGGGTTTGTCTTGACCTTGGAGGTGGAAAACCATGTTTTTCGCATATGTTAAAAACTATTTTGAACCGCCATTGTTGAGCATTTTTTATAATCATGGCTACATTATTCATTCATTTTTGTCAAATCTTACCGTGCTTCTACCTTGGAGATGGAAAACCATGTTTTTCACATATGTTAAAACTATTTTGAACCACCATTGTTGAGCATTTTTTATAATCATGGCTGCATTATTCATTCATTTTTGTCAAATCTTACCGTGCTTCTATCTTTTTCCCCCATGTTTGTTTAAACTCTCTGTTATATATCAGGCATCGTCTTCATCAACATGGAAATCTGCCCTATTAAAGAGCATTCAGACTGCCTTTAGAGTATTTCAAAGGTAAGTCTTGGTGAGATTCATGTTTAGTCTCTCTGTGAAGATCAGTTAGATCAACAACGTTGTAATAGATTAATATCAACTTTTTTGTTAAGTGAGAAATGAAAAAAGTATGCCAACTAATGTGGTAGGTATTACAGCCATCTGACTATGTTGTGGTTCCATTCCATGTTTTTTGTGAACTTGAAGTATGTCATATGGATATCAGTAGTTGAAGCAGACTGGCATTTTCAAGCTAGAATTTTCTCACTTTCTTTGGGTTTTTTTTTTTTTTCCCCTTAAGTTTGCGTATTGTGTTAGCATTTATATTCCAATTGGTATCCTTATTTTTTTTTTCCTTGATTTTTGTCCCTACTCTACCTCCCTCAGCCAACCCAATTAATACTTCCCTATAGTTGATTAGTGGCCATAAGCCCTGATAAGCTTCTTCATATTTAACTGTTCTCTCTACTCAGCCGAATTCATTTTACTGCTCAGAGGCGTCTTGCAAATCGATCAACATTGAAGTCACAGAATCTGATTATTTCTCTCCTCGCTTTTCTAGAACTTTGAGGGTTTTTTTTTTTTTTTCCTTCCATTTAACAATGAAGAACTATTAAGAAAGAGAAGATAAAATTAATAGTTTTTCAAACTAAGACCATGCCTTTGCTTTGTAAATAACAAGCACATTATTTATCGCTACGTACTAAGCATTAGTTCAGTTGATACGAACTTACCTCCCCCGTAATAAACAGCACAAAACTTATATGAACACAAGTTGTTTTTCATTTTCCTTGCACATCTTAGCGTGTTTTTTCCTCTACTATTATAATTTTTTTCATCTTTTCCTGTTCTCCTAATCCTTTTTTTTTTTTTTAGGAACGTTCTCTCAATCCTTTTGTTTTTTATTGTTTGGCGAAGTGCCAGTGTTACAGTTGAAACATGCCGAGCCAAGTCAAATATTTTGTGCTGCACTTGATTCTACTCATCCCTTCGAGGCAATGATCTTTGCATAATGTTGGGCCAGAAAGACGGGCCCGATACAGCTATGCTTTATTTTCAAGACTAAGTACCATACATGGAATTTTAGGTTTAAACACTGAACCTTTTAATTTTCCAATAAGGAATGTAAATGGCCCACAAAAGAAGAGAAGAGAAGATGTGTCGTGCGCTTCCCCGCTAACACGTTCTTGTGAACCTACTTGCGCTTTTAAAGTCATGAAGGTCTTTGTTTCTCTTTTATTTTTAGGCCCACGGAGAGAGTGATAATACATGTATATTTTTTACTTATTTTTTACACCGAGAGTAGTCACATAATAAAATTTATATAATTTTATATTATTATTTGAAAAAATATCCCTAAGATTATATAAATCTAACGATTCCTTTAATTTATGGACCAAATTAGCAATACCCAAATATTAGGGATTAAAGCCTTTGCATTTAAATCTAATGGTTCAATTAGTTTTAAGGACAAAATTAGCAATATTCAAGTATTAGGGATTAAATTAACACAAATTCCAAATTCAGGGGATTGAAACGGTATTAGAATTTCTTTCGTTTGAAGTGTCCTAACACTTTGATGTGACAATGAGTCGGTAGGACGTGAATGATCTATTTTCTTTTCTTTTTTTTATTTGAATCGAGTCTCCCCACTTATGAAAATAATTATATTTTCCGATCCCCCCAATCTCACAAATAAATTCTACCCAATTTCTTCTGCCATGCATCAGGACTTCGCCAGCACCAAAATCTACTCCATTAAAGAGCATTCAAACTGCCTTTAATAATGTTATAGACATTAATAAAGGAAGTATGAACTTTTGGTTAGGTAAGAAAAAAAAATAGTACCTCAACTCGGGCACTACTCATACATCTGCTATATATTTTTCACATAAAAAATAATCATGTATTTTAATTTTATGAGTTTTTTTTACTATTATTTAATTAAAATACTTTTAAAAGGGTATCATATAAATTTTAACGCATCATAATTTTAACGTGGGCGAAGTGTATAAATGTAAGCATTTCTCCAAAAAATTCAACTAAATTAGGGGTCCACACCAAACCTTTATTTACGCAAAAGAAGATTTATTTCCAAAAAAGTATGAACATCCACCTTTTTTTTACCCCAATACAACGTGGGTAACCCAACCAAAAGAACGCATATAAGCACAGGCAAGATGGAAGAAGCTGCTTACCTCCTGCACCCAAAACTCACTTGCAGTAGCAGCAAGCAAGAAAGTTAAGTCCTTCCATTTTCCACCCTTCAATGGAACCGGAAATGATGAATACCTAAACACAGAAATCTCCTCCCCTTGTGGCTCTCCCTTTCATTATGGTACTGTCATGCTTCCTACTCCCCTGCGGATTTGATTCTTCTCGACTGCGGCTCCTCCGGAACTCAAGTGACCAACGACGGTAGGCGGTGGACAGGAGAGGTTGGTTCGAAATTTGCCCCCTCAGAAGCTCAGGTTCACGACCGCAGCAGCGGAGGGAACAAGTCCCAAGCCTTAGGAGCCGCTTCGCAGGAACCCGGCGTGGAACGCGTGCCGTATCTCTCCGCGCGACTCTCTCGCTCCTCGTTCACCTATACTTTCCCCATGGCCACTGGCGGCCCGAAGTTCGTCCGCCTCTACTTCTACCCGGCTTCCTATTCCTCTGGTGGCAGTAGTTTCGAGCCTTCTGGTGCCTTCTTCTCGGTCAAATCCGGTCCATACACCCTCCTCAATAACTTCAGCGCGTTATTCACCGCACAGGAGTTGGACAGAGCTTCCGTTTATAGGGAGTTCTCTGTTTACGTGGAGGAGGCGCATCAAAAGCTGATCCTAACATTCGCTCCATCTGTTTGGAGTTACGCTTTTATCAACGGAATTGAGATCGTGTCCATGCCTACCAATCTCTACTATGCGCCACCGCCGGGAGTCAGCTGCATAAAAATTTTAGGATCGATCGAGTGGGAGTGTTGTCAATTGTACACTCCACAAGGGCACGGCTCTGGAAACGGTCTATCGATTAAACGTCGGCGGACGCTCCATCCCGCCAAGCAAAGATTATGGCTTGTTCAGATCCTGGTCGACCGATGATGATTTCACAACAGGCCTAACCTTTGTGCCCGTTCTCCCAGATGTTAAGATCAATTACACGAAGGTACCAAATTATACAGCGCCACAGGAAGTGTACAGCACATCCCAGGAGCATGGGGCACGACAATGCGTGGAACGAGAAAAATAATTTGACATGGAGACTACCACTGGATGGTGGGTTCTCGTACATGGTGAGGCTCCACTTTTGCGACTACCAGATATCAGCTCCCGGCGAACGTCCGTTCTACATCTACATTGACAACAAGACGGCCGAAGACTATGCGGATGTGGTTACGTGGAGCGGGGGTAACAGTGTCCCCGTGTATCGAGACTACCTTCTGACGTTAAAGAAGGAGAATAACAAAACAGATGGAAAATATCCTGTGTTCATCGCTTTACATCCAAAAATTCTCCCGGACAGCGTACACCAATGTCTTGCTGAATGGCATTGAAATGTTTAAATTGAATGATACAGGCGGCAACCTTGCCGGACCAAATCCTAATCCTAAGGTCACCCCGTCCGGAAACACGCCATCACGGCCGCCGGTAAACCCCAAGAAGTCCAAGAAAACAGTCATCGTCGTTGCGGTGAGCGCCGGGTGTGGATGTGCATTGTTTGGTCTTTTGATTATCGCTTTTTTCTTGCTTCGGAGGAGGACGACCAAAGGAATCCACTTCACTTGAGAACAAGGATGGTTCATCGTTGCTGCCAGAAACGCTTTGCCGTCGCTTTTCATTCGAGGAGATCCGAATCGCCACAAACAACTTTGACGAAAGTCTATGCGTCGGCAGGGGCGCGTTCGGCAAAGTGTACAAGGGCCTCATCGACGGCGGCGAGACGGTCGCAATAAAACAGCTGGGCATGCGCTCGACGCAGGGGGCTCGCGAGTTTGTTACGGAGATACAAACTCTGTCCCAGCTCCGCCACCGCCACCTGGTGTCCCTCATCGGCTACTGCGACCAGGGCCGCCAAAAGATCCTCGTGTACGAGTTCATGACCAATGGGACCCTCGAAGACCACCTCTACAAAAAGGCCCCGCTCCCCTGGAACCTGAGGCTTAACATCTGCATCGGCGCAGCCCGGGGTCTACACCACCTCCATGCGGAGGCTCCCCGCACGATTGTTCACCGCGACGTGAAGCCCGCGAACATTCTCCTGGACAAGGATTGGGTGGCCAAGGTTGCGGACTTCGGGTTGTCTAAAGTAGGACCAGCCAGCCTCCCCAACACCAAGTTCGAGACCGCGAGGCTGACCGGTACGGCGGGGTATTATGATCCCGAGTACTTCCAGTGCGCGCATCTGACGGAAAAGTCCGACGTCTACTCGTTCGGGGTCATCTTGCTGGAAGTCCTCTGTGGTAGAAAGGCCGTAAAGGACGAGGTGCACCTGCCCGACTGGGTCGAGACGTGCAGGCAGGACGGGACGCTCGATCAGATCGTCGACCCGCATCTGGGGGGAAAAATTGGGCGGGACGTGCTTCGACAAATTCGTGGATGTGGCCCAGAGGTGCCTGCGCGAAAGCGGGATCAACCGGCCCACAATGCGCGACGTCGTGAGCGGCCTAGAAGAAGCGTCGCGGCTACAAAAGGAAGGCGAGGTGATGTCTAAGGAGGACGCCGACGACCTGAAGGTTTCTCAAGAAAATTTCGGTGACAAAGCCGCCGGTCTGGATGTCTGCTCCGGCGTCTCAGATTCAGCAACAAGTGGGTGGACGAGTACTGGGATTACGAGTGGGAGTCACTTTGGATCTGAAAGCGCCACCTCCATGACTTCAGGTGACACAATGCTTGTCAAGGAAGCAGAAGGACGATAGTTAAGTTAACCTAATCAGAAGCTGTTCCTTCATTACTCTTTTTTTTTTTTTTTTTTCCTTTTCTTTTGTTGAATTGCTGTTGCTTCATTAATATGTGGATGTGAAAGAGTGATTGTTGCTAATACGTTATAGGTTGTTTGTGAAAGTTGAACCAATGTTTAATTATTGTTTATCGGATAAATTCTCATGCTCATCGCACATTAAGACTCATTCATTATATTACACTTGATATCGAATAAAATTAGTTCAATTTTTTTTCCTTTTTTTTAGCGACGATGATAACAACTGTCCAAACATTCATGCAATCCAAAAAAAAACCCATGAACTCGTGACTTTTCATACTCACAGGAGAATTCTCGATATATATCCATTACTTTGATGTGTTCCCATCCACGCTTTTAAAAAAGTGGTGCACCCTTTGTTTTTCTTCTATTTTCAGGCCCACCCAGGAAAAGAAAATGGGGGACAAAGATAAACGTAAAAAAAGAAAAAGATAAGAGAGAGAACATGAAGCGTGGAAAAAGAATAAAAGAGCAATGCACCTAAAAGGTGAGGCGACCTGGTCCAAGCATGTTCTCCACCCCTTCCACTCTCAATAATGCACCTAAAGATGACTTCCCCTGGCCCATTTTCTACTTTCCTTGACGCTTTACAGGATCAAATGGTGACATTATGATGTGCAGCTTAAAAAGAATCCTCCAGACTCATAAATCTTTATAGAATTTTAAAATTACGAACCATCCTATGAATTTTTATACGGTTCAACGATGCATCGGTGCCTCACCTGACTTTTCTATTCAGGAGCTTGTTTTACCCTTGTTCTGTCGGGATGTGATGAATTTCTTCAATAATGCAACTAAGGATGACTTCCCCGGACCCATTTTCTTGTTTCTTTGACACTTATTGCGACATAATGGTGTGTAACATCACAACAATCCTATATATTCACAATTATTTATAGAATTTTGAGAGGAGCATAAGAAATTAAGGACTCCCATGAATTTGTATACGGTTTAATGATGTATAGATTCCTTATCCGACTTCCCTATTCAAGAACTTGTTTTATGCTTGTTCCGTCGGGATGTGATGAATTTCTTCAATAATGCAACTAGAGATGACTTCCCCGGACCCATTTTCTACTTTCTTTGACACTTTACAGTATCAAATGGCGACATTATGATGTGCAACCTAACAATAATATTATATATTCACAATTATTTATAAAATTTTAATCATACCTTTGGGTGAAGCGTAAGAAATTAAGGATTCCCAAAAACTTGTATGAAGTTTGATGATGCATAGATTCATCATTTGTCTTCGCTGGAGCTTGTTTTACGCTTGTTCTATCAAGATGTGACCATGTCTTTAAATCTGTAAATTTAAATCATACAAATTAAAAGAATAAATAAGACAGTGCAATGGATAAATTTCCGCATCATCTTTTGATCTAAAGATAAGGGTTATGAGAATCCTCAAATTATATATGATGTGACATGCCCAGATTAGATAAGCATCGGACAATTATCGGAAAGGCAAGTAAGTTTCGTTGCTTTAGGCGAAAAGTGATGATGAACCCTTTCATCCTTAAAAACTCAAACTAGCTATTCAAAGTTTTTTTTTTGAGCATTTCATTATTAAAAGAAAAATGTACTCTAATATGAATTATATAAAAATTAATACATCCCATATTAATTTATGCTCTTTTAATTTTAAAAAGGCAATGTACCTAACTTTAGACACATTACCGGTGTATATTCCTTTTCTCCTTTCCTAAATCAATCAAAAATATCATTCACGCTTTCAACATATAATGCCATAGCAGCAACACGTTGGATGAATCTTAATAGATAAGAGCATACATATATATATATATATATATATATATATATATATATATATTATACCAAAGTTGGCATGAAGCCCATATAAAACAGGTTGGAAATGAAAGGATTGTGCTGTTCTCAAGATTAGAGCATCAAGTATTTCGAATCCCAGAGGATCCTAGACAAGCAGCAAGCAGTAATTCATAACAAAGTTCACATGGGTTAAGGTTTCGAATAAAAATAAGGATTTTAGTTATTTAGCGAGCATGGATGAGTGTCTGACGACCAAAGCCAATCATTTGCCTCCGTCGCCAAAGAGATAACCCAGGGAAGATCCACCGCCAGGAGCAGCGTGGACCTTGGTCGAAGGCCGATCCTGCGATGCCACAAAAGAAAAATGGAATGAGAGAAAGAAAGAAACTAGACGATGAAACTCATTATCCTTGAATGAGCTAAACTATCAAATATCATGCCAAGACTTTGCAAAAGATGTATAAAGCTGTGTGGTATCCTGTGCTGCATTTTAGAGTCAATCCTCTTCTCTTTGGAATTACTAAAGGGAATGATACTATCTGTAGAAACAAACCATGCAAACATAGAGGGGGAGAGAAATTGTGCTTACAAGCAAATGAGACATATGAGTTGGTATATGGTTCATTAGCTTTGATGTGTACGTAATGAATGGCTAAATATCTAAGAGGCATAATCACTTGAAGGCTACCACACCTATGAGACATTGACAAAGGGTTTGGGAGATTAGGATCATACCGTGATGAAGTTGCCACAATTCTGCCCATCCGCCCTGAAGTAATTGTTAGCTGGTTTTCCCTGAATGCCTGCTGGAATCTGCTTAGCCTTATCCACCGGAAGTGAAGCAGCAGCAGCAGCAATGTTAAGGGGATCACCGTCTGCGACTGGACCCTGCCCCTTGTTCTTAGCTGCTTGGGTGTCAGGGATCTCTCCGCTCCCAAACAGGTAACCAAGAGAACTCTGGCCCCCGCCAAAGCTGACTCCCCGCCCCATTCTCACTGGACAAAATTGAATATATTAAGTACTTATAATGTTAGAGTGTTTGATAATGTCTGGTGGCTACTACTTAAAATGGTGAAAGCCACTGAAAATCATAAGTCAGAGGGACTTCAATTATCACTTTACACTGAAAATGTTTCCAAGAGATCTTTTAATAACAGAAGTTAATTTAGGGGCATTACTGTCTAGCTTACTTGAAATATTCAGTCTTAAGATTTCAGTGTTTAAGATTATCAGTATTTAATTCAATTCTGTCAAAAGGACCTAAATTGGTTAAAAACCATATGCAAGTAATTTCCAGGAATTGATGAAGTCTTCCAAAACATGGAGTGAAAGGAAGACATGAGAAAATGCACTTCACATACGTAAAAAGACGGAGGCCAATGCATGAAATTAGCGCAACCTATACACATACCATAAACATAAGGAACAATCAAGCTTCCCAAATGAGAACCCCATGGTGGCGCCCACAATCCAATAAAATGATTTTAGTTTTGAAATTTCCACTCTATACAAAATTAATTTCAAGGCATTGACGTTTGTTTTAAAGCACATTCAGTCCAAGGAAAGCATGAATAGAGATGGCGGTGACAAATGTAACGGAGGGAGATCCATGTACAGCGCAAGCACAAGATACACACCGGATGTAAACAGAGAGAACAATCGAGCCTTTCCCAGTTGAAGAGAGTTATGGTACGCCACAGAACTGCTACAGACATAAATTTGAGGAACACACAACTGAACAATCCCACAAAGACAATTTTTTTTTTTTCTTTTAAATGTTAATACGCACGTACCAAAAAGGTTTAGAACTTGTGATATTTCCAATCCCTTGCAAGGTAAGAAAATGCCACTAGACCAAAGGCCATTGGCACAGATAATAAACGCGATAACAACATTCACAACCCACAAAAATTATTTCAGTTTGAAAACTTCTATTCCATTCCCTACAAGCAATCACATACTAGGTGTTTTTTTTTTTTTAATCTTTTTTGGAGTGAGCAATTACTAGGGAGGAGCTGCAAAACCATCTCACCGGCTAGGTCAATTTTTAGGATCCTATAAACCCTAAAAGCAAGACAGATTTTACAGTAATTTCCCATTGGAAACATGCTGCCAAGCTCCAACAGCACACATGAGCATCCTTGCTGACTCCTATTGACATAGGAAGTTCGCAATCCTCACTCACAAATTACCTTTGTCCACGTTGCTACCGGATTTTGTTGGTCAAAAAGGCGGAGGATTTAGTCAGAACCAAATATTTTGAAAACCATTCCCCAATTCCTCTTTCCATCATCTGACAATGTGATACCATTACCCAAATGTGTGTGACAGAATGCAGGCTGTGCATACATATTGTTTTATTTCATCCAAAATAATAATAACAACGATGGTCACCATGATTCTACGGGGAAATCAAAAGACATCATGCCCAACAATCACAATGCAGGTACCAAGAAATCCGAAATTTTCAAATAATCTTGTGTCGTTTAACACAAAAAGATAAAACGAAGATGACAATACCCTAGCAAGCTAATACCCAGAAAACGAGGCGTCAAGAACATCAGATCGGAAAAATTTACAAGATAAACTATCATTCATATCCCAGAATATTTCTAAGAAAGAAACGCATTGCAAGATAAAAAAAATAAAATAAAAAATTTGAGAAACAAATAACAAATAGATGAGAAATGAATAGAAATGTTAGGTTTCGTACCGTCTTCTTCTTCTTCTTCGAACACAGAATGAATGAGAGAGAGAGGCGGAGAGGTAGGGGAGGAGATGTGACTGAAGAAGAGGGCGGTGGGGGAAAAGTAACGGACAAAGCGCTTATCAAAGAACAGGGTGGCCTGCTCTGTTATCTGTTTTTTTTTAATTTATTAATGTTGACGTGGTCAACCTCTCTGGCTCTGAGCTGTCAACTTCGATTTGTTTGAGCTTTCTGATCGGGCGGCTCCAGGAGCTTTTCAAATTTTCGATTGAGATCCTTCCGTTCATTAGAGAGGTGAAGCATTTATAAGCCGTTGATGTATCTCGCTTCGTCGCGTTTGCGACGAAGTTGACCGTTACGCTGCCCAGGGAATTCAGACACGTCATGTGGGGATGGCAGGGTTGGAGCTCCCCACTAAGCAGACCTCGAGGACTTTTTTTAAGGTAGAAGTTGAACTTAGGACACCACTTAAGTTTATTACTTTATTATTATTTCATCAAAATATTTTTTAAAACAGTTACTTAAAATTATTCCGTCAACATTTGCTTCCAGACCAGCCACATTCTGATCCGAACAATATTCGTAGATTATTTTGATGAGATAAATTAGAGATGGGTTGTCCCAATAATCTAATTTAAGTGAATAAAATATAAATTTAGATGCGTATCACACTATTGTTAAGTACAAATACAATTTGGATAAGCCAAAAAAATGAGGGTCTTAAACTTTTTAGATGTTTTCGTTGACCGATAAAAGCATTTCATCCCAAAATTATTACATTAACAATACGCATTTCTTTCTCTCAATAGTCATTTTTATATATAACATGGTATGTTTAATAATGACATAGAAATCAGTTTCAACAATCCGAAACTTTTTATTTTATTTATTTATTTTGGGGGGCGGGGGGGGGGGGGGGGGGGAGTGAAGGAGATTACACCTAAAAAGATGCTGCAAGAACTAGACATTTGTGTACTATTTTCTGACCCCGACGCTGTGGGATTCTTCTCCTCCCCCTTTCTGCATTGACTAGAAAAATCCAGCAGAAAAATAAGAAATAAATCATCTTAAAATCTGGCTATTATGAGAATTTATTAGTTTAGAATCTTTAAAGATTAGATTTGTTGATTTTCCTTAAAAAAAATAATGTGATGAATAATTAAATATTAATGGCTGGGTTAATTTAGGCCCTTAGGTGAATCCACCCGAAAAGCTCACCCGCTCTTTGTTTCTCTCTCTCTCCCTTCCTCCCTCCCTCTCCCTCTCCCTTTCATGTGCTCATGCTAGAAGAAGAGTCAATTAAATCTGGGTGTGGTCTTATGTTGAGAGAGGAGGGACCCTCTGTGTTGCTTAGTTCAAAAGGAGCTAGTGGGATTTAGCTGCAAAGGGAATTGCGGTATGTTTTTGAATTTTCAATCTTTGGCTTTCTAATGCGTGGGCGATAATCCTTGTTCCAATTTCTTATTTGTCGATTCCTTAAATTGGATTAACTTAACTACTGAACGGCCGACTTGTCTCATCTGAACTGTTAGGGTTTTTGTGCTTATATTTTATCTTTTTTGGTAAATAGTTATTGTGCCTTTATTTGTAATTTGATAATAAATATCTCATCTTTTTCGATTTGAATGATTTGGCTACCATGCTTTCCGTTAAAAAGTTGATAGATTTGACACAAGTTGTAACATTATTGCCCAAAACCAAACTGAATGGTTGGGATTGAGGCACCGATTGAAAAAAAAACCCAAGAAATAGTTGGGAGAAAGGCTTGGTAGTTGTCACGCTGAAAAAGTTTTACTATTGCTGTTGTGTATTGGAGGATTGTGAAAATGGTTGATTTGTCTCACCTACTTTGGATTATAGTTAGTAAAGTTTAGAATACAACTGCTCCCTAATCGTTAAGCGTTACTTTGAAAAGCTCATCGATAAACTTTTCTTTGGGCAAATAGTTTTTATCTATAGATAATTGGCTGGAACTATGACCCTTGACAGAGAAGATGGCAAAAAACTATATGCATCAGCCAACCCCAATTGATCACTTGAATCATGTAAGGGATTGTGGATTGAATGTATTGTCTTATGAACTAAAAACCCAAGGGAAGCCTTGAAAATCAGTGTCTTTAAGCATTTTTTAAGAAGTTGCCTCCTACTAAGCAGTTAGCCATGTTTGGTTCCCTTGTGATTGAACCATAATGTTGTCCTACTGGGGTCAAATATTCTCATTTTGGAACCTAATCAATGCGTGGCGATGTTTCTTATTACGATTGAGTTCTCCAGTGGTTACAGCTTCACCCCTGATACTATGATCCTTTGACTCATTGTGAGAATTTCGAATTTAAATTCTTTTTTTTTTTTTGTATTGTATTGGTTAATACTGTGATGAAAAGGAAATGGCGATGGCCAATATAAATATCTTAAATCAGCTGTGTGGCAAGAATAGTGGGTGCCATATTAGCTGACTTGTGTACTTCAGCTACTGCTATGAGCCGAACCATGATTTGGACAAACTGGACGAAGAGATAGAAAAAACATAAATATCTATGTGGAAGCATATAGAACTCATAAATTTGTACGGTTGATTTTATCTAATTAGCTTGACCTGTTTTGGTGCTTGTTGTAGCACAACACTAAATCCTACTCACATTTAGCTTCTCAAGAAATAGAAAACAAGTGCTCCAAGTTTGGGCTTGGACCTGCTTAAAACCCCAGCGGTCTGAATAAACAGGTTGAGCTTTTAAAGTGATTTTTCATGTCCAGAAAACCATGATAAAGTCTAAGTTGGTTGATGCCTGTCAGAGGCTCTAACTTAGTAGAATTTTGAGCAGTCAGCAATCCGTTCTCACATAGCCACTAACCTATTCATTTGGTCATTTGCATGACTCATAATTTTGGAAAGCAGGATTATTTTGTAGCTCGCATATTTTTTTGTGCCCCTCCTGTAAAAGCTTATGCTTGGTTTGATTCTTCATCATTGCAGCAACCAATGGGCAGAAGAAATGCTATTAATCCATTTGATTTGAACAGTGATTATTGAATGGCAAAGATAAAGAAAAGGTTTCTTTGTGAAAATCTAGAGGTCATCGATGGAATTTCTACTTCTCCAATAACAAAGACAGAACTGCTGGTTACACTTTCAAAAGCATATCCAATTCTTCAACACCAGCTGATCAAATTCAAAAGCCAGATGAAGGAATCATGGAAAACCCACCTGATGTAAGCAAAAGGGAAACACAAATGAGTGACAGAACAAATGCATGACCTTCTTCCCTGAAGCTACCTGAGACTGTTGACACATCTGGCACTGATGGAGTGGAATTTTCAACTTTAAGCCTTTTTGATGAACTCTGTGAACAGGGAGATGATGACACTCACTCTGGAGTTCAAAGTACAGTTAAAGGACATGGTCTCTCTATTTGGGGGAGATGTTGAAGGATGTGGAGCCTACCATTATCTGGAGCATATGGTGGCTTCTCCAGTAGGATTCATAGAAAAGGGATGCTCACTAAGTTCATGTGAATATAGTTGTAGTCCCTTATCAAAACCTGTGGGCGATGTTTCAATTGGCAAGTTTTTTGTGAAACTTTATAATCTTTTAGATCTGATACAACTCTACCTCTCTATCTATATCTTAGATGTTTAAAACTTTCATTACATTGCAGAAGAGAAATGATATCCATACTTGGCCCAAGGGATAACTTTTACTTGTTCATTTAACAGTCTTGGAAGGAAAATGATGCCCTCCAATGATGAAGGAGTAAACCCTTCATTCACTCAGATGGGGAGAAAGACTGAGAGTTTTCAGAATGGGTTGGAGCAAGCTGTAGCAAGTGCTTCTGTTTTGGATGAACTCAAAAGCGAGGTGAAAGTTCCTTCACTAGGTGTGGAGGATGATAATGCCTCGGGGGTTTCAGTTTCTGTTCTTCAAAGAACAAACATTAATTGTTTGAGGAAAAAGCTTCTTATTCTCGATGTAAATGGGCTGCTTGCAGATATAGTTTCTCCTACTCCCAAGGGGCATAAAGCAGATATAAAAATAAAAAAACTGGCTGGTCAGGATTTACGCTTGAGTGTTACTTGATTTTTAAAATAATTTTTGTTCTAAAACTGTTGAAATCTAATCAGGTAGCTGCTTTTCTCTTTCCAGTTTTTAGGAGACCCTATTGTTCTGATTTCCTGGAGTTCTGCTTTCAAAGATTTGATGTGGCCATTTGGTCATCGAGATCAAAGTATTCTTCAGACCTTGCACTTCATGGCAGTGGCTTTATTCTCTAGTTCGGTTATTAATTAGCTCTATTCATAACATCCCCCCCCCCTTCCCTCAAATAAATAAATATATATATATATATATATATATATATATATATATATATATATATATATATATCTCCTCCCTCTACTCAGAGAAAAGAGAGGTTATTGCATATTTAGTTTTGGGATTTATGCTTGTTTGTTTTCTGCAGGAAACTTCTTGACAGAATGATAGATTATTTAATGGGAGATTTGAAACACAAGTTGCTTTTTTGTTGGGTAAGCACTCTGCATTTGTCTCTTATAATTTCTTTCGTCAAATGATCCTTTGTGTTTCTTTCATTCCTTGTTGATCTGATTGCATCCCATTGTGCATATTTTCACTCTGCACTGCAGGACCTCTCTCACTGCACAGTAACAGGGTTCAAAACTCTTGAGAATAGGCATAAAACTTTGGTTTTCAAGGAGCTGAAAAAATTATGGGAAAAAAGTGACCCGAATCTTCCGTGGGTAAAGGGAGACTATAATGAATCAAACACATTGTTGTTGGATGATTCTCCTTACAAGGCATTGCTTAATCCTGTAAGAACATCACTTCTTGTTTTCCCCTTTTTTCCCCCTCCTTTGGGGTTCTTAGCCCTCTTTATCACTTCTTACCTAGGCATTGAAATTTGATTTTCATTCTCAACTTTCTGTTGAACTTTAATTGTTTAGCTGCGCAGCGCGGTCTTTCCCTACTCATACATGTTTCAGGATAGGAAGGATAACTCTTTAGGTAAGATTTTTTTTCCCCTTGCAAACAGGAAGGATTTACCTTCCCAGAAGACAGGAGATGCCCTCAAACCAAATCATACAAACTCATTTCATGCATGGCAGGTTTTGGAGGTGATATTCGGGTATATCTTGAAGGGTTAGCTGCAGCTGAAACTGTGCAGAAGTATATAGAGCGACACCCATTTGGTCAAAACGCAATCACTGAGAGGAATGCATCATGGAACTTCTATCTTAGGGCTATCAGAAGCACAAGAAGTTAAAAGTATTTGTGTGCGCGCTTAGAATATATATCCAGGAATGTGTCTTGAGAGGGAAATAATGCGATCGATCGGTACCCAGGTTTTTAAAATTGGGCCGCATTGACCCGGTTTATGGGAGCGAACAGCCGGACCAGCTCCACCTATCCGGAATTTGAAGAACTATGGAAAATTCTCTCTCTTTTGTCATAATTTACAGATGCTCATTGATTTTACTGCTGATTCAGAAGCTTCAGAACAACTTTATCTCAATGAGTTCAGTTCTCAGTGGTAAGTTGTGCTTGCTGAGAGGGAGATTGTTAGTGGGGACGTATCTGGTTAGGTGAATGACATGACATTGTATACCCATGTGGTAAGTTGTGTATTGAATGAGTAATTATAAATAAAATGAAACCGGGAGTACCTTGGTAAGTTGTACCTGAAGCCATGAAACCATTCAAATAGACAGATTGGGAGATTAAACACTCCACATGGCTTCCACCAGAACCGGCAATGGCTTCTTACTCTTCCTGGACTGCAACCATTAACAGTTGTAGGTTGCAACCACAATGCCAGGGGAAATAAATAAATGAAAAAAAGTTAATGAGCTTGTGAAAGCAACCAGCTTAAGGTCTAAACAAATAATTGTGGACCTTTTTTCCCCCCGACTTTTGGGTCTTGACCCACCATGAATTTCATATAATACAAACTGGGAAAAAGGGCTCCGAGGAAATTGCTGGCTGCATTTGCCCATCATGTGGGTGTTGTGACACTAAACAAGAGGTTGGCCCACCATAACATAATAATAACTCAAATAAAGGCAACAGCCTCTGAGGTGCCACAACCCCAACTAAACAATCTCTATTGAAGATTTCTGTGATTTGGTTCGTGGGGTGTTTGTTTTGGTGGTTGCTTTGATCCCACAACCACCCATTTTCAAGCTTATTTTGAGCTGCAGTCCTGTGAATATCTTCTTTGTTAGGTGGTTCAAATATTTTTAGTGTTTTCATCTCCTACAAAGCGACGAATGTATTTGAACACAAGACCTCATCTTTAAGAAGAGTTCGTTGTAATCACTGAGTTGTAACTTAACTCAACACTTAGCTTCTATTCACAAGTTTAATTTTTATAGCATATGTTGTTTATCTATGCAAGATCGCTTTAAATATTCTCTTGTCCAAGTAAATGGCAAAAAAAAAATAAAAAAAATAATTATTACAATTAATATTTATTTTATAATTTTTAATGACCTGGAAAACTGTATGAACTGTCCTTTTTGACTTCTTGCAATTGACAATCTTCTGGATGCATAGATTACAATAGAGTTCATTCTAAGCAGGTTTTGATCACGTGATGCCACTGGCCTAAATCTATTTTAAAACTGATCTATTTCCAATAATATTCTGATTCATACTTGAGCGTGTTTCTTGGGTAACTCAAACCATCTCCCCATGTTCTTTCTCGGATCAGTGGAATCAATAAAATTAATATTGTTCATGACTCGTCATGCTTCACTAAACTAATGGAGCACAGTAGAGCGGATCCATTTTCTAAAAAACTCCATTTGTGGGTTTTCTTGCATCCCAAGTACAGATCTGCATATTTACCAAAAAAAAAAAAAGTACAGATCTGCATAAAATTCAACATCCTAATGTATACTTCAACCTCCTTTTTTAAATAATAATAATGGCAAGATGGAATCTTGACTTCTCTCAACTAGAACTCCTTGACTTCTTGTGTGATCGCGATTGGCTTATTAGAGGAGAGAGAACATGTTAGGATAAGACCCAGACTGCATAAACACATATTGAAGGGCTAATGCACATGCCAGTTTGGTGGGGGGGAAGGTGGGGGATGGAGGGACACCATGGGACAATCATGTTGAAGGTGATGGGATAGTCTTCATTGGAGCATAGCTCTAGGATGGTGGTGATGGGGATGCTGCATTATGCTTAAAGGTGAGGCATCCCACATGTAATTCCCCCCCCACTCTATCCATGTGGTTGTGCAATATATATATATATATATGTATATGTATATATATGTATATATATATATGTATATATGTATATATGTATATATATGTATATATATGTATATATGTATATATATGTATATATATGTATATATATATGTAACAATCTATCTCATCATTCCCTTTTCAATTATTAGTTTTGCATTATTGTATGCCGTGGCATGGTAGATTGAAAATGAATTCCTGTAATTATTTGTATCCATTTATTCATTCTATACACTACAATGCAGACTTTCTCTCTTTCCCATGCACATGCAAAGCATTCATATCCTACGTTTTAGGTTTGCCATTACAACCTGAATTCTAGTGATATTGTCGGACCGCCTGCTCTATCCGTTCGAGTTTCGCCTCTCTAGAGAAGATGAGAGGTTAAAAATGAAAGTGTTCGCAACACATACCAAAAGGATACCAAAACAAATGCCCTAATCTTTAACCAAAATGTGGGAAATGCACTCATCTCATCTTAGATTTTTTATGGAGATTGTACCTTTATATTTTTGGTTTTGATTAACGGGAGAAGCTTGACACATTGCCATCCTTATGGGACCTATATGGATCTCGATCTAGAAATTTCAACCATACGGGTTGAAAGAGTATAGAAAAATATGATGGCCCATTAATTTTTATGTGATTCATGTCAACACACGCCATTCAATTAAACAATGAAAACTCAAATCAGATCAAACCATTCAGATTTACTTGAATTTTTCACCACATTACTGAAAGACGTACACTAATACAAATTGTATTAAAATAAAGACCCGTCATATTCTCTCATACTCTTTCAATTCGCACGGTTAGAATTTTTAAATCGAGATCCATCTAGACCTTATAGGGATGGCAATGCGCCTAAATTAAGCACATCGGCACTATATATTCCTTACCCCATAATTAATATGGAGAATTATTAATGGAAAATAGACATATGTGCAAGGCACGTGAGGAGGCAAAATAAAGAAAGAGGAATAGGATTGAGACCTAAATCGTACAATTCACAACTTCATTTAGCTTTACGTAACACTAGGCCTATCTTTCCAGTTTAGCCCCAATGAATTTGCAACCAAGCCCCTGCAAATTTTAAATCTCGACTCTGTCCCAAAGCGCGTGATTTGGGTTTTCCTTTTAATTCGTGCCCTAGTCGCAAAGTAATCTTGTCCTTCAACTATTATTTAATTTAAATCTTGAACTTCTACTATTCTAATTTATAACTTGAATTAATTTTGTCCTTCTACTATTAATTTCGGATTATTTTCACTATTTATTATTATTATTATTATTATTATTATTTTATTTCTACGTTGCTCATTTGCACAGCGCAGAGTAGACATCCGCCATTAATTCATCTGCCTTCGTATCCAACAACAAGAAGCAGCATATTAATGCACATCCTTGCTTGATTCCACTGTACAATGGAATCATGAGTCTTCGAGCAGACTCGAAGAAGAATGATTTGAACAAATCACATAAGCTTTAACTGGGTTTTGGATCATGTCTGTGTACACAGACGGACTCAATTCGACATTTCGCCATCTAAGGAAAAAGGAAAAAAAATAAAAAACTACAAGACCTCTGTACATGGACTCAAGGTACGAAAGATAGGTAGCGCTAATAAAACACTAACCTACCAACTCAGTTAAAAGATGCATTATAAGGTGAACAAAACAACCGGTGCCTAATTGCCGATTAGAAGCAGAATATAAGGGAAACCCATAAATACGTGAAATCAAAATTGGCTCGTCGCATGCACCTCAAAATAGAGAAATGTATAACTTGTACCCATTCGACCCATCGCCTTTTCGGCCATAAATTTATTACTCGTTTCACTTGTGACCCCGGGGTACACGTGCACGCTTGTAGGCGCCTGTAGGCGATCGAATCCACTCGTTTGACGCCTCTAGTAATCTTCAAACAAAGGTGTGCCAAAAATTGGCTCGAGTCTCATTATTTTACCCGTTCTCAGGAGCGAGCGACCCGACCCACCTGTTTGATCCCCTAGGCATTTCGCGGCAATAATGGTGGGAAAGGGGGGAAAAGGAAAGGGGGATTGAGAATTTGATGAGCAGAGTTGGCCTTGCCAGTACATAAACCCACTTCCCCAGTTTCTTCCCACTTCTCTGACACAAGGCACATGCCCATGTAGGGAGCTCCAGACTGCCGACCCACCCACCCCTTTCATTATATTGTCCACATGAAAGTGGGAAATAAAATGACCCACACCACCTCCCCCACCCCCACTGACCCACACATTCCCACCTCACTTGACCCACTCATATGACTCATTCTCAAGACAGTAAAAATAATATAATTAAAAAAGCAAACTAAGCAACAGTTTTCTTATATAAAAAGACTTAAATAATATGCAATAATTATATAAAAAAAATGCATGCTGGCTCCATATATTACACCCCATCTCCCCTGGCTATGCGCAAAGCCTCTAGATTGCCTTTCCTGGAGAAATCCAAAGCATAAAGCAGAAACAGGAAGAGAGACATACTCTGTTTTCCTTCTTTTTGTTCTCTGAGGTAACCCAGAAAAAAGCAAAGCAAAAGAACATCTCTTCTTGGGTCTGCCCAGTTTCTCCGCACCCCTGCTGTTTTCCCTTTGTTTTAGGCTTCTGAAAGAAGAATATTGGCTACAGTGTCCTCCCTTTTCATTCCTCTCCTCTGTACAAAATATTGTCAACCTCCTCCTGTGAAACCTGCAAAGAGGACACTTCAAACTTCAGTGCCCAAGGATTAGAGGAGATCGTAGTTTTGGAGAGTTAACACATTGTTTCGGTTTTGGAATTAGAAGAAGCGAAGCAAAAAATGTCTAGAAAGATCTTGTACTCTTTCTCAGATGAAAGCCAAGGTCTGCATAAGCAGATTGGTTGCATTAATGGCATATTTCAGCTTTTCGACCGCCACCACGGCTACGCTGGCAAACGCATTGCCGGCCAGAGTCACAAGAGGCTTCCTCCAGGTATTTTTCTCCAACATACCTCATTTTCTTGAACAATCAATTCAGTTTGCTGTCACCTGAATTTACCTTTTGTATGTGTGTGATAATTTTTAGTTCTCCCCCCCACCCCCTTGCTGCGTGTTAAGATTATTGTTTCGTCCCACTGCGTTATAGTCTTTGACCAATGCTGTTGAAAGGCCATTAACAGTCAATTTTATTGAAAATGTTGTTGACTTTTTCCCCCTAATGTCCACCTAATGGACAAGTTTACATCTTTCTTTTGTTAATTAATGGACAGCTTGCATGTTTGGCAAACCTGCACCACTTAGTTGACTTTGTTCCTGTTTAATGGGCTTCCATTCTTACAATCCTTAACCATATCATCATGGGATATGCGGAGACAGATGAATCTATAATATTAGAAATGGGGCGGGCGAGCGACTGTTACTTTTCAATCAATCAATCGTCCTCACGGCCTCTAAATACCTAAAATACCCTTCTTTCTCCTTTAAAATCTCGAAACAAACCCTGCATTACTTATAAAAATGGGTATAATAGTAAGTACCTCTCCGATGCCCTCCGGCTATGTCCCCCATTTTCTCTCCACACCACATTTTTCTCCCCAGTCTATTTTTGCAATTTCTTGGATATATATATATTACATTATTTTAATTTATTTTTGTATGGAAAAAGGTCACTAGTAGAAGAAAGACTGTAATTAGTAAAATACAGAAGCAAGAAAATTATGAAATAAAAGTTTTAACATTTAGGGTAAGCGTGGCCGAGGTGGTAAAAGAAATTAATTTTAATTTTGGCCGACATTTTATTTACAATTCTCTGCCTTTCAAAAATTACGCTTGCTTAGAAGCCTGAATACATAAATATAATGTCCCCAAAATTTTGTATAGGTGGTCAACACACAAGGGAGCCTAACATCGCATCACAGAAAGACACGGTAAGAATTCAAATCCTAGTGAATCAGATGGTAAAGGTTTTAGAAGAAAGCATTGAACGTATGACTTACAATTTCAGGAAATGTGTCTGAAAAAAGTTGTGAAAGAGAAACAGAGGACCTCCACGGAATCATCCCGAGCCTCAGTTTCATCTTCCTCTTGTACATCAACATTCTCATCCATAGACTCCAACAGAGCATCAGCTCAGACAGAACCATCATCGTCCTCCACCCAATTCATTTCCCCTCAAAGCCCTTCTCGAGATTTCCCCAAGAAGAACCAAAAACCAAAGCAGTCATTGTGCTCAGGTCAGCATTCCCCTTGTCTCACCAATGTTGTCAAAGATTCAAAACACAAAGAGGCCCATGGATTATCAGCAAGGATTGCAACTAAGGAGGCAACAGCAGGCCACCGAATGAAGCACATAGACTCCCCGAGGCCTTTGCTGTTCAAATCTGTTAATCAGAGAGTCTCCAATGAATCGCCTGAAGTCCTTGCTAGGCCAAAAGACCGTCCTCGATTCTCCTATGATGGAAGGGAAACGAGAGAGAAGTCGGCCATTAAACTCAAAGAACTCCCTCGACTATCTTTGGATAGTAGACAAGCTTCAATACGGAGAGGAATTGAGGGAGCCGCCAACAAAAACACAAACCAACAGCAAGAGCCAGGAAGTAATAAGCGGCCGTCCAGTCTTGTAGCAAAATTGATGGGCTTGGAAGACTTTCCTGATGCAATGTCAATCAATGACGGCCAAATAGAACCAATTAGATCACGCAGAGATGAAAATTTTCAAACCTCCTCAGGGTCATTAAGAACTGATGAAGCCAAGCAATATCGAGTTGCTTGTTCACCGAGAAATTCCATCCAGGATTCTGCCTCACTGCGCTTGAGAAATACTACTAATGCAAGGCCAACAACGCCGAGCCCAAAGTTTCCACTAGAAACAGCTCCATGGAGGCAGCGAGACGTGACTCAAAGCTCTCAACTAAGAGCATTCAAGAGTGAGGAATCTCACATGGAGTTGAATTCCACCACTGTATATGCTGAAATTGAGAAAAGGCTGGCAGAACTCCAGTTTAGAAAATCTGGCAAGGATCTCAGGGCTCTTACACAGATACTCAAAGCAATGCAGAAGACTAAGGAGATGCTGGAGGCCAAAAGCGAGAATCACGCCTCACAAGTTTCGTCTCAAACAGTCAATGCCAACACAAGCTCTAACAGCACTGATAAAAGCCCAAGATCAGTAAACCAACGGAACCCAAAAAGTGAACCCCAAACTCCCCCCAAAATCAAGGGAACTAGTCCCCCAAAGAGTATAGTAATCATGAAACGGGATAAAGTTACGGACAGATCAAATGGTCCAGCTTCCTCAGAAATTACAGTGGGTTTACCAGGGCTTCGCAAGCTCCAGACAAGTGATTCTGATATTAGTAGAAAGGGTTTGGCTGAAAAGCAAACAGCTAAAAATCAAAGTCCAAGGCGTAATCATTTCTGGGATCCTTCTAGCAGATCCTTTCATCCCATGGAGAAAGCTACAAGTATTAGATCTTTACGGTCAACACAAACTTCGAAAGAGTTCCATGACACTACAAGAGAAAAAACCACCACCTCAAGAAGCTCAGGAACCATGAGCCCGAGATTGCTGCAAAAGAAGATAGGGTTGGAGAAGCATTCTCACCCCACCATCACATCATTTGAAGCAAGGACGACCCGAAGACCATCCAATAAGCAACAACTAGGATCAGTTTCACCGGGTAGACAACTCCGGCCAAAAGCCTCCAACTTTCAGCAAAGTGACGATGAAATGAGTGAGGTTGGTAATGACACAAGAAGCTTCACTCACCAAGGGGATATGGATTCTATGTTATCTAGCTTGGTTTCCAAGAGTGGCACGGCCGATGCATGCTCTGGTCAACCCAACAGCACCAATGGAATCTTCCACCTGGCTGACCAAAAGCCTGAAGTAAGTGCTCTCTAGCTTTAAACCTTTTATTATAATAATAGTATTGATATTCTAATCAACTAATTAACATTGTAATCTTTTTCTCACTCAGAACATGGAACCGAAATTAAATGATGATGGAAAATTTGTTACACCAGTTGCTATACAAGAACAACCAAGCCCTGTCTCCGTCCTTGATGCTCTGTTCTACGGGGATGACTCACCATCTCCAGTGAAGAAAATATCAAATGCATTTCAAGGTAACGCTCTTCTCTTGTAATTTTTACCTATGTAGGAAATTCAAATTCAAATTAAATGTCAAGTAAAAAGTACACAAGTAATAGAAAGGGCACTGATTACTATAATGCTACATGTTTCTTGAACAGATGATGAGACTCTAAGTTTAGATGAAACATGCAATTCATCAGATCATGAGTACCTACATCAAACTGCAGCTCCCATTCACAAGACCCTAGATTCAAGGGAGCACATGATTATGACACATAGGAAACTGAACGACGTTGATGAAGAACCAAGCATAAATTGCATTGAAATGACTGGAAAGGAAACAAATCTGGACTACAGGTACATCTATGAGATATTGTCAGCATCAAGGTTACTTCACAGAGATCTCACTCCTAATTCAAGAGTAGTTCAGCCCCCCCATCCATCAAGTCACACAATCAACCCCGCCTTGTTCTTTGTACTAGAACAACCCAAGGCAAGCACAAGACTTTCTAGTGGGAATAGCAGCAGAAAGATATCCCAGACAAAGCTCAATGAGAAAAGTCACAGGAAACTTGTTTTTGATGCTGTTGACGAAATTCTACGTGGAAAATTGGCTTTAGCAGGTTCATTTGAGACATGGTCCTCACAAAGAAAGTTGGCAAGGAGAAATCAATGGGGTCAACAACTCTTAAAAGAAGTGTGTTCTGAGATAGACTGCCTCCAAGCTAACAACTCAGACTCCAGCTTCAACCGTGAAGATGAAGCTTTGAAAGGCATCATGTGGGAAGATCCCGCGTATCAGATAGACTTTGATAATGAGATATCAGATATTGTCTTGGATGTTGAGCGGTTGATTTTTAAGGACTTGGTAGTTGAGGTTTTGAGAGGAGCAGCAACCTCTTTGAAAGCCCAGCCTAGGAGCCCTTGCAAGTGATTGTCTCCAAAGTAGCTATTTTTTCCTTTTTCAGTTGGGTAGCTGTCTCGTTAGGCTACATATGTATTTCATCTTACTCGGTATGAAAGAATAATCAGAGAGAATGACTTTACTAGCAACAAATATATCTTGTAGAAATTTATAGCGTATGTACTCATTATAGTTGGATGTGTGTGTGTGTGTGTCTAAACCCATTTGCACCACAAATTTTCACTCCAGATATGCTATGTCTAGTGCCACATATATGCACAAATTAAAAGATAATTCCCACACCATCGACCCATTTTAGATTGGAAGAAAAGTCTGCACTTCCATTTACTAATTTCTTGATTCATGGCACTCTACTAGTGTTTCATTATCCTTGATTCATGGCACTCTACTAGTGTTTCATTATCGCATGATATTGCAAGTTAGAGGTACATTAAAAAAACATTTTCTGTCTATGCGTACAAAGACTAAGATTTCCAAATATATTTCATATGCTTAAGGCGGAAAGCTAAAGTAAGAGATACTACCGAGACACATATTGCAGACCTATAAGGACATCAACACTCTCCTGAAAGGTTCTTCACTGAAGACACTTTTTTAACTGCAGAAGTCCGCATTTCTTTGCAACTCCAAATTTTCCACCATCTACATGATGAGAACATAACTCAAGAAATGAGGAAATATAGATGATTAGTTTTAACTTCTTCAAAGTAGCAACGCTCTAACTCTTTTCTACTGATTTAGATTGTTAGTTTTAAGAATTTTGTGTTATGACTCCTTCCTTCATGTGTTTTATGATTATTTGTTTGGAGAAGCATGAAATTGCGCTTATCCAGAATACTCACACAACATAATCAGACGGTACTTCTGCTTTTGAGCTCCACCATTCCCATTTGGACCAATCTAGTTTCCCTGGTGGAAGCAGGCTTTCACCATGAAACAAAGAGGTTTTAAGCCTTATTATTAATTATAAATCTACAACGAATTTTAAAAGCCATTCCATGCTTCAACAGCCTCTAAATAATTATTACATCTACAAGTCACCATTATTCAAAGAAACACCTTAACCAGAAATTACTCATTCTATCCAACATACTTTTCATCCAGACATTGGCAGATTAAGCTAAAACTACTGAAAGTAAAGTAGAATATCAGTCTCTAGTTTCGCAGCCTTTTGTGATACAAACAAACCAAGAGGTTAAACCACCTTGGGCACAAACTGATATTTGGTGGCGTTGCTAGTAAGATGCTATTTTTTTTTTCCTCCTCTAATTCGTCTTCATGCTTTTTTATCTTCTTTGTGCTTGGTATACGGATTAACATTTCAAAGAAACTAAAAAAAGGTACTAGCAAACACTTCCTAGGTTTACTATCTTTTATGAAATGACTAAAATTAAATTACAATAACATTAGAAAGATGATAAACCTTGTCCAATCTTTATCTTCTTAAATCACCATTAGAAGCATGGTGAAAAATGGGTATTTTAAAAGCATCTTGCCTTCCAGTTCAAGTAGTGAGACAAGCTTGTCCATAAGACTGAGATTTTACAAAATATGATTGACAAACAGAAAATACAGTCCTGGTATACATTTTCACACCTATTTAGTATCAAATCTATGAAAGAACACGATTTTGAATCAGAAATAATCAATTCTTGGCAAGGGTCAGCTATTACAATTAACATGCTCATACCTTGAAACTTATTAGAATGAATGCATCCCCCAGCAGTTTGAAATACCATTCAATACTACCTAGAGGCAGGATAAGTTGAACCTTCACTTTGACAACCCCGTAACCAGCATCTCTGGTTTGTTTCCAAAACAGGTATACACTTTCTAATCGACCCAAATTAACCTACAACTGATTTAGCTCTTGTGGGTTTTCCATAGATTCCTTAAGAATTTTCTCAGCCCTCCTCTTTTTGTCATCCTTCTCATTGTCTTTTCCAAGCCAATGGCTAACCTTTTTTACCCCCTTGTTGTGAAGGGACAGATCCATATCTGCTCCCAATGATTTCCTGCCAATCCCAACCTTAAATTGCACTGCAGGCCTCTGGTTCAAAAGTTCTGTTGTCTGTCCATCTTCAGAATCAGGCAGCCCAAGCTTGACTGCTTCAATAGCTGGAGCAAATGTATCCAGCAATGAAGCATGGTTTCCCCGAGCATGCCGTTCTGCAGCTGCTTCTTCTGAAAGCTTAGTAGGAAGAACCATGGTGCGCACTACCTTTTCCCCAAATAGTAGTGGCGCAGCAAGGAATGGATTACTTTCTGCCCCTTGTTTTGCCCCAGCAGTGCCACCTGGAACATCTAAGGGGCGCCCTTCAGGCCCATTGGAAGCCAGCTGGGGCTGCATAACCAGCAATGAACTTTCAAAATTCTTATGTTGTTTTGCCTGTTCAATCTCATCTGAACAAGTGTCCATTGTTCTCTCATTCTGCACTGAAGATTGCAGATATGTGTGAGGATCGGGGAATGTAGGCAGCCATGAGGGGATATGCTCACTGGGTGGTTCTTGTCCAGTTAGCAAAAAACTAGAAGTCAGCTTCTTATCTCTAATAACCGGAAAATGCGGAATCGAGTAGGCAAATGGGATCTCTTTAGCTTCATTGACGTACTGAATAATCTCTTGGACGATGCCTGAACTCCCGACACAATGGTTAACATCTGACGCACATGGAAACCCCTGTGCAGAACCTAAATCTTCCAAGCCTTGGAGTATATCAAAGACATTACACTCTGTTCTACCGGCCGAATTGGCAAAGGTATGAGAAATTTTTCCCAGACTGTGAATATAACGAACAGCAATATCAGACAATCTTTCAAGAGCAGATTGCTGAAAACCCTGAAACCCCTCACTCTCACATATTTGTGCTACTGCAACCTTGGCTATGGCATGGCTAAACATAGAGCCTCCAGATTTTCTCTTCAAGCTGCGTTCAAAATCTTTTGGGTTATCGTCGCCTCCAGCACTCATATTCAACTAACATATCAGTTCGCGGCAAGTAAAATATTCCAAAACACCATTACTTTGAAAATAAAGTCCCTCAATCCGCACTAATCAACTTTTCATATATCTCCACCGCAATGTCCACAATATTTCTCAAATCTCAACACACCAATAATCCTACTCAATGCAACAATAGAAGAAGAAACACACATAAACAAAGGCTTAGGCAAACCCTAGGCTGTCGCAAAGCAAATGCAGAACAAATGAGTCCGTCGAAGCAGGAAATTTCACATAATCGAATACTCACCGCATAATAGATCTCTAGGGTTTCGGATTGTATTGATGAAGCAGTAGCGTTCGAGGGATGACATTCGAGGGGATGGCCGAGTAACCCTAATCAGCAATTTATTGACAGAAACTGGATTCAACCAAGGAATGCTTTGTTCTAGTGGGAAGGGATTAAAACCCTCGCAAAGCCCTGGATCCAGAAAGACCACGCGCGATAGGGCGGGGGGACGGGGAGAGAGAGAGAGAAGATTGGTCGAATAAGGAATGGTAAGGTTGGATTATATATATATATATATATTAGAACCAGCTGGATGTTGATTTATATTTGGCTAAAAATGAATTTTAACAAAAATAATTTTTAAAAAATGGTGAATAAATTATTTTTTTATAATTTTATTTGGATATCCTGACCATCCACACCAAAAAGGTGATTTGACAAAATTTAAGTGGTAGCTGCTCAAAATTCATTATAATAGTATTTCGGTGTAAAAGATGTAAAAAAGATGTATAAGCAGTTTTAACCATTATTTTTGGGGTTGACTATATACCCCTTGAACTATTTGCCTTATAGAGTTTTAACTTGAACATTCTGAACCTTGAACAACTAAATTATTAGCAATACTTTACTAAATTCGTGGGTGGATTAACGATTAGTCCTAGTATCATCGGATCTGTCAATTTGATTAGGATGAATTTTAATGAAGAATTAAAATTTTTTCCTTTCATTTTACTCATAAATTTAGTGAGTGTGAGGTTAGTTGTTAGTAATTTGATTATTGAACGATTTAAATGTTCAAATTAAAAATCTAAAGAATAAATCACTATCCAACTAATAGTTAAGGATAAAAACATAACTAGCCCTTTGTTTAATTTGTTCAAGGGCCTAACGCTTTATTTGTAAGTTTAAAATGGGAGGAAAAAGAAAGGATTTCGAACAAAAAGTAATTAATTTTCCTTCCAAATTCCCTCTTTGTATGCTTTTATTAGGAAATAAAGGAAAATGTTTAAGAAAAAGTAACCATTACTTTCTCTCGAATAACTTTCTTCCTGAAGCAGAGAAAATTCAGAGGAAAAAGAAAGTTACTCGAGTCAAAAAGTCCTTAATATAAATAATACCCTCAACGCATAAAAGTTACCAAAAAAAAAAAAGGAAGAAGAAGAAATTACACATGTCAAAGATTGGTGCTGGGGTAAAGTAGTAAACTACCCTTTTAAATTTACTTTCATTTCTTTTTTTTCCCAACTTACAATCAAGGGAATGGAAAATAAAATACACCTTCTCTTCTAAACTCACAAACCGAAAAGAAAAATGTTAGATTATTTTCCCTCCCTTTCTTTTATCTCCTAAAAATTAAAATCTCTACTTTTCTTTTCTCTTAAGACTGACAAACATTATCTAAATGTCAATCTTTTGGTATATTAACAACATGTTTGATTTGGGGAGTGGAATGAAATAAGGATTCCATGAAAATATACTTGTATAAAAAGAAATATCTTGATAGAGTATAAGTAAATCGACTATTCCCATGCACTCTGAAGAGAATAGATAAGGAATTACAATAGGTATTACTTACCTATTCCACCTATGAATCTTTAAAAAGTCATTTTTTACATCTATATATACACTTCTCTCATTATTCAGCAAGCAAAATAAGCGGTTACCACTTGTATCATGGGACATTAGTTTCCGTTTTGAGAAAATTGCTCCTAAATTAGGTCCAAGACTTTTTCTTAGGACATTTTTATAGGTCGACCAATTGGGCCATTAGATAGTAGGATTAATTATACACGCCTGCAATTACGGGGGTCTGAACTCTTGATCTTGTCCAACATCAAGTCTTTATTATACACATTAGTATCACTAGATCAAGTAATTAGCAGTTAAAAGAGGTGACATGAAAAACTACTCATAAGGTGTTTGGGGGTAGGGGTATTCATTTGGAAAATTCGAGAATTTCTAGACCAAATTTTCATTTCCCAACCGTTTCTCGAATTTTGATTTTTATTCTGATTCCCGACCAATGTTTCCCGAAATTTTCCGACCAAAATTTCCCAATCAAAAATTTGGGAAATTCATTTCCTGACTGAATTTCCCGAATGAGGAGAAATGTGGAGGATGGAGAAGGAATTAAATGAAAACCTGAAAAAGAACTTTATAATTAAGGAAATTCTGGAATTTCCAAATTTTTTTAAAAAATTCCATGACCAAATTCCCAAACACTGAATTATTTTGAAAAAATTCCGATTTCTGACCAAAATTTTTGAATTCCACGACCTTCGAGAAATTTTTCAAAAAATTAGAGAATTCCTGAATTATCCACACCCCTATTTGGGGGAGCTTATTGTTTGTCAAACTAGTGATTATGGTTCATGCAATCACTTTAAAAAAATAAAAAATAAAAAAGTTGTTATTTGATTTAAATTGAGAAGCTCCCCTTGGTGGCCATTTCCAATAAACACTTTTTAAAAGACTAATTCGACAGAGTAAATAGACTACCATGCTCCTAAAGTAACTAAATAATTCGACCAAGTAAAAGACCACCGTGCCCCTAAAGCAACTAAACAATTCTCACACATATCTAGCCTATTAATTTGAGAATATTTATATTTATTAACTCCATTTAGATAAATTTTTTGAAGATTAATTTTTAAAAAATTTTACAATTTATTTTACATATACATTTTCTAGTTATATTGAAAAAACTACTCTTCTTATAGCAGCCAGTTGAACTAGTTTATTTTGTAAAAAACTTCTTTTCCTCTCAGAGATGTGATAAACTATTTCTAAGAGAAAAGGAATTGGTTTCAATTTTTGAGACTACTCATAATAGATATAAATATTATAAGGATTGCTTGGACTCGAAAGTAACGACTCAATTATTATCCATTAATTTATCATAAATAAATAAATAAATAAAAATATTATCCATGCATCAAGAATGCCATTGGAAAGACAAAAAAGACCAGTTGGAGGGTGGGGAACCACATACTGCATATATATACGTCAAAGCATGTAGTATGTGGTCCAAAAAACCCTAGTTATACGTACATCTTCCATGCTCTCTCTGCACCCTTTTTCCTATTTCTTCAACTTCTTCCTCTTCTTCTGGACCACTTACAGTAACAAATTACTCTTTTTCTGCATTTGAAGCTTTCAATTGAGAGGGAGGCTTCCTCGATACGTACGCATACTTTTGTGGGATCTTGTGCAATTAATCTCTCATGCATCTTTTTCTGACACTTTAATCAACACAAAGGCATGTACATATATATATATGTGTATATATATATATATATATATATATGTACATGTCTCGCTATTTTTGGGTATGGGAAGCTCCAAAGCCAGACCAGGAATTTCCTTGATTTTTAATAAGTGGTCAGCCAAATTTCAATGGTGAAAGTAAAAGATGAAGCTGACAGTTCATTCTGCAGTGGGTCTTAGTTTGTATTTAGGGTTTTCTAGAGCGCATGCATGCTTCTTTTCAAAGCCACAGATAGAGAAAAAGAAAAGAGTACTGACGATATTTGCATTATTGTGTAGCAAAAAGAAAAAAGAGGAAGATTGCAATTATTGGATCATCTCATTACTCATCAGGTATCTCCACATAGTTGTCTAGCAGGCAAGGAGGTGTGCGAGAAAAAAAAAAAAAAAAAAAAGGATCTAAGTAACACATAAATCAACAGATTATTTATTGCTACTTTTTTCAGTTTAATATATACTCACCCGCTTTTTTTTATTTAAAAAAAAAGACAAACAAAAATATATTGAAGAAGATAAACAAAACCTGAGAGATAATGATGAAATATTGAAACAAAATTGAGTTCTAAGTATGTTCCTTATATATGTGAACTATATATTAATTTTCAGTCATGATCCTTCAATCAAGGTTTGGAAGAAGATAACCAAAACCTGAGAGATAATGATGAAAACATAACTAGATATTCTGTAGTTTTATTAAAAGCTTATCTACGAACCTCAATTCCAAGTTGATACAAACACCTGATCACCCTAACAAGGAGAGATTTTCGGATCCAGCTTTGAAATGAAAACAAAAACATAAAATCCATGAAAGCAGAAGCAACATGTTCCTCTTCCTCGTGACAAGAGCTTAACAACATTAATTTGGAAGCTTAGGATTCATGCTCAAATGGAAGGGTGGCCTCACCGTGGACTGGTTCGAGTAGAGATGGGGTGCACCTGAATTCTGTGCTGCCAAATTTGAAGTTAGCATTTCAAATTGACCAAGAAATTGTCTAGGATTATTGAATTCGACTGAGGTAGTAGGGGCGGGCGCGAGCGAGACGATATTGAAGGTGTGCTGATCCCCCATCTGAGATGTTAATCCTTGGCTCCCTAAGTGAGACAAAGATAAATTTGAAGCCTCCCAATGATGGTAAGCATCGCATTGCACTGCATTATAGTTGAGCGATCCAGGCAAAGGAAAATAGTCAACTCTCCTTGGGTAAGAGAAGCTAGATGAATCTTGTGCCCCATCACCTTGATCAACCTTGTTTTGCTCTTCATCATCAATTCGCTTTATCCAATTCCCCTTAGCATTGCTGCCTACTTCTCTTGCCACTTCCTTAGGCCTATTAGCCACTAAAAGTGTATCAAAATTCCCAATGTTTGATGTGGTCACTCCCAAAATTGGGTCTTCACTATTAGTATTGGCACCAATCCTAAGTCCTTGATAATTATGAATGAAGTGCTCCGGCTGCGTTTGGAGCGGAGGGAGTTCGTCGATTTCATCCTTGGCAGCATGGAGTAACCAATCAAAAACTTTGCTGGGCTGATTAAGCCCAAGCCTGTCTTGAAGGTCATACAATTGAATGGCAGTGGACACCGATAGCCTAACTCGCCGATCCCTCAATCCTTTTATGGTCTTAACCTTACTGTGCCTATCTTTCCCCCCGAAAGCACGCGAAACACGCACGATCCTCGGATCTTTTAGTCTCAACCATGAACTAGATGAAGGCTTGGGGTTGATTCCATTACTGGCACTGAATTCTTGTTTTGCGGTGGATTCTGATCCATCTCTGGGGCTCGTAGTCATCTTATGCGTTCAGTCATTGGCGCATGATTGCATCTGAAAAGAAAAAGAAAGAAAAATATGTTCCTCTTATAAAATCTTGATTTAGTAAGCTTTGTAATATAGGTTACAAAACGAAAGGAGCAAGGCATGTCCCACTTCCGGCAAAAACTAGTACAAAATAATAAAAGTTTTATGTGAAAACCAAATACAGAAAATTCACAGCACGAGTCCCATAAACGCTTGTATAGAGAGAAATATAACTGAGAAGAGATTAGAGAAGCATGTTAGTTTGGCATGACCAAACTAAAAATGGGTTTCAATTCCTTCATGACCCCTTAAGATCTTAATTATTTCGGATCTAATTCACAACTATATACACGAACAAACACACACACACATGTTGTGGGTAATCACCATATTACTCACAGGAGATCCTTGAAGAAGTGATCTTGAACAGTCAATGAGCTCTTCTTTCTGAATTTCACCAGAGAACCCAATCCAACTCCGCAAGCCGAAACACAGTTTCAGGAGATGAACTAAGTAAAGATCTAGGGTTTTGGAAGTTCTGAGAAGAGAGCTAGCTAGAAGATGCCTGCGGAATTTATTGGACCACGCTCGAAAAAAGCAATGGCGAAGAGACTGCCACGTGGATCTGATATGGACTGTTGTATATCTCATAAGTCTGTCACTTCTTCTCTTGTAACTTAATTAGTCATAGCACGTCCATCTATCATGCTGCCTTAAGGCGTAAGTTGAATAAGTCTTGTGCCGTTCATGTCACAGTGGGCTTTGAGAACAACACAGTGGGGACCAATCTGCACATCTTTGATGAGAAGGTGGGGAGTAAAGCATGTATGGTGAATGTCATCATGAAGAAGGAAGAATGCACGCCTAGTATGAAGGGGGAAGATGCTTTCTTCTTTGTTTTCTTTTTCGGTGAAAAAGAATGAACCGAATAAAGCGATAGAAGGAATTGTATAAACAGACGTCACCGCAGAACGTAGTTTATTGAGAAAACACATTGATACTATGCTCTCCCTCTCTTTTTACCTTTTCCTTTTTCTTTTCTTTTCTTTTTTTTTCATAGGCATGAACATGGTCATCTCTATAATTGAGCTGAAATTTGTACCTCTATGAGGAGTGATGAGATCTCAGTTGAGACAAAATTTATATATGATTGAAGTGTAAAGAAAAAAAGGAATCCATTCAGTGTAAGATCCAAAACCAACAGGAGGCCCACACACAATTCTGCCACATAGACATTTGCATGAGCAAGTTGGAGTGCTGAAACTAAGATTGTTGCTCCCCAATATTGACATAATTGAGCTGAATCACATGTTTTTGCCTCTAAAATTAAAACAAAACAGAAAAATTATTGAGGCTACTAATTTTTTCCCCACAAGTTGGATAATGTTAGTTTCTTGGGCTTGAAAAGGATGAAAGGGTAGGTGTAGTTCCAGTGACAAATGAATGAACAACAGGTTCCTCTCAAATAGAAAATAAATAAAATCCCTAAAATAAATCTATCATCAGAAGCTCCAGCCTCTGCATAAGAACAAAAAAAAAAAAAAAAGTAATTAAACATTGCCAAGGGTTCTAACTCTTAGCTGGGTGTATGTACCATTTTTTAATTTTTTATTTGTTTAAACACCACACTCACAGTAATTCTAATCTTGTTTCCTCCACTCTCTTCATAAATAATACATTACCCTACACATTTTCTCTTAAACTTAAACTGACTCCTCATCATCACTGCTAAAGCTTCAAATTAATATACTCACAGAGAGAGAGACAGGCATGTAAGATTGGGTTCGTTTCTCACCTTGACCACAAACAGTAGCAGCAGCAGGCATCACAGGACTTAAAAGAGACGACAAAGCTACTAGGAATATATAATATATATTTAGAATTTTTCAAGACATATATATATATATATATATTTGCGGCTGTGGGAATTTCGAAAGAAAGAAAGTCGAGCAAAGCCTCTGCGCGTGGGGACCATTTCTTAATAACGAAAATTCTCCTAACCTTACCCCCACAGACAAATACATCTGCATATATATATATATATATGGGCCACCAGGCGCATGCATGCACCGACTACGCCGACTATCCCCCAATTCTGCAAGAAAACTTTGAATTGTTAGATATGTGAACAGTGTAATAGAATGATCGTTTTCTATTTTTATTAACCTTACTCGTATTGTGGATATAGTATAAGACAAAAACCATGAAATGATGCTTAGAAAACATCATTTTGTGCACGTCTTTCACTCGAATCTTGGTTCACATTACAGCTAGCTCCCCCCCACCCCTATCCCTCTCAATCAATCACCCTCATCTCCGCCGTCTTCTATGTGATCTTGGACTTCTTTTCCTCTTTAATGCAAGTGGGACGTGAATTCAAATGGTGCCCATCACCCTCCACTGCCATTTTTTTCCCCCCTCCCCTTATCTTAGATCCTTCCCCTATTTCTATGGCCTTGGCTGTCTTTCCTTTTTTTCCTTCTCTGTTGGGGTTGCATGTAGCGACGGTGTTCATATGCACTCTTTTTCTTTATCATTGTTTTATTCCTTTCGGGCTTTCCTTTGTAAGGTTATTAACAAGACATGTAGCCTATATAATGGCCTTCGGATAAATTTATTCCCGTCTCTATTTTCTAGGACCGGAGATTACGACTTCCCTTGATGTCTAACTAATTTTACTTTTCTTCTTTCTTTCTTTGTTTTGTAATGGAGGGGTATAATCATAAATTAAGCCTCGCTACCTTTGATTCCAAGCAACTCCCGCCCATCATTTGAACAAAATAAATTAGATGTAGGTGTGACCCGAGAATCAAAAGTGAGGATCAGCCAAATTCTTTCATGTTGGAACATATTCAAAGAGCACTACATGTTGGGAGAAAAAAAAGTATTAAATTCAAAATTCACCCATGACTAAAGCCATTTTCCATTCAAATCTCACCGTTCCATTAGTGAAAAGATAAAACTGACTATTATTTACAAATTTTAGGGACCAAATTTATGGCTTTCGAATATAAAGAAATAAATTGGCTCTAAATTTGGAAGGACACAAAAAGCAATCTTCTCAAAAAAAACTTAAATGTTAGATAATGTTGACCGCCGTTTGAATCCCAATAGGCAGTATTTCATATTAGCAGGGGCCCTTCAGCGGCCCAATAGGCTCAAGAAGGGGACTTTCTCCACCACCTGATCATTCCGTTTTATATTTTCAAGGGCCCACTAGATATGAAAAGCCCATCTAAACGCGTCGGCAATCAATATTGGGCCATTTTCCTTCTCGAGTGAGGCCCATCTCAAAGGAAAAACCATTTTTAAACAAAGTCAAGTGACTTTTAATTTGTACGAACCACTTTGAGTCTTTAAAAATTCATTACTTTTTCAGTATATGCCTTACCCAAATAATATCTCCATTCTCTTTCCAGTCTAGAGTCTGCGTCACTTTATAGAAAGTATCATTAATTGTATCTTTGTTTATTTGGCAAACGGAGACTCACACTGATATCATCTTGCGCTGCATCAAGCAAATATAATATTATTCTTGATATTTTATTGTTGATGAATTACGTGCTCAGACTTCTTTGTGAATTTATTGGCATCACTTGTTTTTACCGATCGAACGGGGCTTATTGTATTGGGCCTAAAGAATCTTCCATCCTCATATGGCTCCTATTCCTGTCATTTTTTCCTGTGGAATCTTTATCGTGTCTTATGTTTTTCTTACATACCTATTGTTGTAAATATCTTCATGTCCGCCTCAGATTATTCCCACTCCAGTCCACATATACGTTATTGTCTTTTCTCGCATCGCTATTTATTGTACTATATCCCCAATTTTATAATAGTTGTCATCGTTTCTATATGCACAACGATCGTTCCACTCATGTTAATAGATACTAGCACAATTTTCAAGTGATAGTCAGACTATAGGTCTTGCTAATTCAATGCTTAGCAAATTTAGGAGCTGTAGTGTATTTCATATGATACTAGTGACATGTTTGAGACAAAAATCATAACGTTGTCTCAATTCCCCATTATCACACCGCACAAAAGATTTTAGTATTGAAATTCTAAAACTATCTACTATTTTTCTAATGGGAACATTACACTTATCTACTAATATGGCCGATCGAGTTACAAGAAATCCTCCCTATAGTTTGAGAATCAGCACTTATCTTAGCATAGTTTTAACAGCTAATTTTCCCGTTAAATTCAATGGATTGTGCATTTCAAGTGTTATAAAATGATTAAATTATGCTTTAACCTCTCAAAAAGGTTTTTCCTCTCAAAAGGCTTTTTCCAAACTTCTTAATTTCTACGAGGGCAAATTGCACTTAACCCTTCTATAATTTAATTGAGTTACAGGAACCCCCTGTAATTTGAAAAATCAAAACTTAACCTCTCCACACTTTCATTGGAGTTAGCTTACCCATTAAATTTAACGGTTTGTGCATCCCACGTGTTATAAAATGATAAAATTAATTTTTATCCTATCCAAATTTTTTTACCAAACTTTTTTATTTTTATTAAGGTAAAGGTATTCTGGATCATTAAAGTCATGTTTCACCTTCCTAAACTGTTACAACTCGAATGAAAGTACAATAGGATTAAGTGTTGATTTTCAAATCATATAAGAGTTCCATGCAATTCAATCAAACCTAGTGAGAATTAAGTTTAATTTTCCCTTTAAGATTGGGATATTTTCAAACATTAAAGTCAATTTCTCCGTTTTATATTATTCCTTCTTTCTATACCCTCCTAAACTCCTGATCTGAGTGTCAAGGGGCAGGCCGAAATTGTCTAAGAATTTTATATCCTTGATTCTGTGTATAGAAATAGGAAAATGTAAAGATGTCTATCCCTTAAAAAATATATAGAGAGGGAAAAGGGAATATGCATACGGATGCACGTAATTTCTATGCGTCTACGCTAAAATGATATTATTTTACTAAAGATATTTATTATACGCTTATAATTTTTAACAAAATAATGTCATTTTAGGGCCAAATGTATATGAATTTCGTGCATCCTGGTACTGTACTCTATTTCATAAAAAGTAAGAATTATCTATATACATCATAGCTAAGGGAACGTGGCTAGTTTTCTAAAGAAAGCTACCATGCACAACGGCCTCATACCACCCATAATGGCTCCAAGCTATGAAGTCAGAGTCCTAGAAACTTGCAGGCTGGCTCCTCCTCCACCGCCCACCTCGCCGGACTACGCCGTGCAAGTCTCTTTCTCGCTCACATTCTGGGGCATCCGGTGGCTGAGATCCACCCTATCTCAACGCCTCCTCTCCTTCGAAACCTCTTACGACCCACCTCTCTTTTCTCCGATTCCATCCTCCCAAAACTCAAACACTCCCTCTCCCTCACCCTCCTTCGCTTCCTCCCTCTCGCCGAAACCCTAATCTGGCCAACAGACTCCAACGAGCCCTTTGTCCGCATCGACCCATGCTCCGCCGCAGATTCCCTCACCGTAGCCGAGTCTAATACCGACGTTTAAAATCTCTGCGCCGACACCCTCCGCGACTCTGCCAAGTTCCGCAACCTCGTACCTGACCTTCCGGTCAGCGGCGGTAATAGCACTGCAACTAACCGCTTTTCGGGACAGCGGCTTTGGCCTCGGAATCACCTCGCACCACGCCGTGGTCAACGGGAGAACGGCAACCATGTTCACGAAAGCATGGGCGCAACTCTGCCGCGCCACCGCCGACATTCCACTGGAGATTACTCCATTCTTCGACAGGACCAAGGTCAACGACCCCAACGGCCTCAAGCATTTCTATGTCCAAAAGTGGCTTGGCGAGAACGGTCCCCACAACAGGTCCCTCCACATGTTCGATCAGAAAGCCCCCAATCGGATCCGTCCGCGCCACGTTCCGCCTTGCACTTGCGGCATTTAGACCCCGCGCGAGACTGTGGAAGCCACGTGGACTGATAAATTGCCTCGTCGGACGTCCACGATTGTGCTGACGTGTGAGTAAGCGTAGGCAAGCTGGCGGTGGCTTCTGCCAGGGACTTGGTACGCCGCGGCAGAGTAGGCGGTAGCTGCTGCTGCAATCGGGGAGGGAGTAAGGAAGTCGAGGGACGAGTTAGCCAACATTATGCACATTTTTAGAATAGGGGGTGTGGTCTCGGTGGAGGGGTCACCGTGATTTGTGATTTACGACACTGATTTCGGGTGGGAGAGGGGCGGAGAAGATCGAAATCGTGTCGACAGAGAGGACCGAGGGCTGATCGGGCTCCCCGAGAGCCGAGATGGCAGCGGAGGGGTGGAGATTGGGTTGCTATCGGGAGAAAAAGTGGTGGAAGCTTTCAGTACTATTTTTGCTCAAGGCCTTGAAACCATGAGGAGGAAAGGCATGAAGTTCGATTTATCACTGGTTCTTGTTTATTTTTTATTTTGGACATGAAGGAGAATGAGAGAGAGATCAAGGCCTTTGTAATGGTATCGATGTGTCCTGATACTGTTATGGTTTGCTTTAGCAGTTTGAACGTGATTATCGGCTGTAGCGGTCGCGACAACCGATACAGCTGCTACGGCTAGATTAATGAGGAAAAAAAAATTGGCGGATATATTTCTACATTGCCGGATCTCTGAGTTCGAGAGGGTCCAGACCCGCACCACTGCTTTGCACGGTGGTCAATGTTTCACTAGGAGCCGCCTCCTCTGAGAGTTTGTTTGACCATGTTGACTGATGACGATGAAATGAGGCTGGTTCGTGGTTAGGAACTCTAGTCGAAATGACAGTCATTACCGTCCCTTACTAGATTTTCAAGTTAAACCAATGAGGATGACAACGCAACATTGAAGCTGCACATTTTTAACGGTTTTTATTTCGAAAGGTATTTTGATGAATTGAGAAAAAAAAAATGTGAAACATTACATAATTTTTATTATTTTATTTTTTTTTTGGTTTTTATACTATGTATGGTTATACTGTGAATATGAATGAAGAATTAGGTTAATGCTTTTCTTATGTGAAAAATAAACTGTTTGGTGTGATTTTTTTTTCCACTTTCCATAATTAACTGAGCAAAAATATAGAAGGGGGAAAATTTTATTCATATGAAGTAGAAAAAGAAAAAAATAAAGGGATAAAAGATAATGTATAGTGGAGGAGAGACATTATTACATGTTGGTTTTAGAGAATTTTATTTTTTTATTAACAAAATAAGAAGATGTATAATGGATGAGAGATATTCGTAACATGTATTAAGGTGGGTCAAAATAGTATAAAAATCATGTATAATATTTTTATAACCTTAAAATGTGAAAAAACAATTATTGTGTGCCGTGCCTCATAATTTACATCCGTTACGCCTGTGTCCCGTTACAAAACCCCCGGTTATGCCCGCGTCCCGTTGCACTCGTGACCATTACACGATGACAGCCGCGATCGCTATTTGAAACCATGGCTAGAACCCACGCTTTTAATTTAATGAAAATTTACATAGATTCTGAAGGCAATTTTACCCAAAACCTCAATTCCCTTCTTCTAATTTTGTTGATTACAATTTTATTATAAACATAAATATTGTAAAAATTATCGAGTAATTATCAAATTAGACGTCATTGTCTGTACTATTCCCATGCCTAATCTTGATCGGATTAGATTTTAAACTCGGGTATACGAAGATGCTGAGCTTAAATTCCACTAATCCTAGTTGAATTCAATTAAATATTCCATCGATGATTATATCTATTTGCTTGTGCTGAAGATTTATTGAGATGAGTTGGACAATGCATGGCAGCACTCGAGATTGGATTGAGATAAGCTTGAGCATGGTTGGCGTGCTTAATAAAGATTCTCAGACCATGGAAAGGCCCATACTTTTAAGAATTAAAAATAATTATTGCACCGACACCACAGAAGTGGTTGTCGTGCTTAATAAAGATTCTCAGACCATAGAAAGGCACATACTTTTAAGAATTAAAAATAATTATTGCACCGAAACCACAGAAGTGGTTGGCGTGCTTAATAATAATTACTGCACCGACACCACAGTAGAGCTAGGCTCAATTATCAATAATAATAATAAAATAAAATAAAAAACAAGGACGCTATGCTATGCACTCTAAAAATTAGGTTAAAGATTAGGTTTTGGAAGGAACCTTACCCCTTTCTCGTGAGATGGAGTAGATTTAAAAAAGTAGACCTTATTTTTCACGTGAGTTAGTTTTCTTCAAAAAATCAATAATTGAAGTGCAATAAATAAATAAATAAAATAAAAAAGGAGTGATTATATATGACGGGCCTGAGATAATATTTATTTGAAAAATTAAAATAGGAAATAATCTTTATTATTAAAATTTTTGTCTTTTAAATAAAAATTGTAATCAAGTGGTATAAAAATTGATAAATACTTTGATTCTTCATTTTCTTTACATCCCCCCAAAAAAAAAAAACTGGGGCCTTGCACAATATATATATATATAAGGCTCCTTAACTCAAAATTAGACACAACCCATTAATATTTTAATCCTAAATGGACCTAGTCTATAAACATTACAAATCAAACCCCTAATTTAAACCACGCAATCCATTTATTAGCTCACTTATCTCATTTATTATCCCATAAACCTAATAACGCACGACCCAACAACCTTCTAATTGATCCTCACTTTACCAATGTCAAACCCATAGACTTCAAAATACCCCTGAAAATTTACAAGATAAACACATCATAGGCTTAAAACCTCTCATTTATTGAAAATATTTTATTTCTAAACATTTCTCCCCTAAAATTTAACTATAACCCTTTTAGAAATTTAAATTTTGATATTTATCAATTCATCAAAACTCTAGCAGTCTTCAATTTGTTTTTTATACTCATTTTTCTTTTAAAATCTCAATCTAATATTGATAATGCCTTCCTTCTCTATTTTATTTTCCTCTTCAGATTTAATTATAATCCTTTTAAAAATTTATAATTTGATATTGATTAATAAAATGAAAAAAAATTAAACTCCATACAAATTTTCATTAGCATTTTTGCTTGGGCCATCCTAAGCATCAAATCGTAGCCCCCTGTTCGCATGCGTTGGGTGAATTTTTAGAATGAATCGGGGTGGCGTGTTCATTTTATGTTCGTTGGGTGTGCTATTATATATGAAAGTAGAGACTTGGATGTCTTCACGCCCTCATATTTCTCCTATTTCCCTTATAACGGCGGCTCCACCCAATAAGATGAAAGTCATAGAGGTTTGCCTGGTGGCGCCGCCGCCAACATCCCCGGAGTCCGCCGCGAAAAGCACTTTTCCACTCACCTTCTGGGACGTATGGTGGCTGAGGTTCCCCCCGACTCAACGCGTCCTCTTCTACGAAACCTCCACCGCCCTTTTCTCTGAATCCATCCTCCCAAGACTCAAACACTCCCTCTCCCTCACCCTCCAACGCTTCCTCCCCCTCGCCGGAACCCTAACTTGGCCAACAGACTCCGACGCGCCCTTCATACTTATTCGACGGAGCCTCCGCCGCGGTGTCCCTCACCGTGGCGGAGTCCCCCGCCGACCTCCACCGTCTCTGCGCCGACACCCTCCGCGACTCCGCCGAGTTCCGGGACCTCGTACCGGACCTCATCGCCACGTCCGAGAGATCCGCGGTGTTAGCGCTTCAGGTTACGAATTTTCCCGACCGCGGATTTAGCATCGGAATAACGTTGCGCCACGCGGCGCTCGATGGTAGATCCGCCGCCATGTTTTTGAAGTCGTGGGCTCATTTCTGTCGTGTCCGCGACGGCTCCGCCGTGGCCCTTCCGTCGGAGCTCACTCCGTCCTACGACAGAACCGCCGTCGAGGACCCTAACGGCATCAAAGGGTACTTTTGTCGGAGGTGGTTAGACGAGGGCGGGCCTTACAACCGGAGCCTTGGCCTTCATGCTCTAACAAGCCCAGCGAGACGCCTCCGTGGCACGTTCCACCTCGCACGTGCGGACATCGGGGCGCTGGGCTTGCAAGTTCCGTGCCCTACGTCCGCCTTCGTGCTCGCGTGTGCGTACGTGTGGGTGTGCCTGGTCCGAGCCGAGGGGTTAGACGTCAACAAAAGGGCCCACTTCGCGTTCGTGGCGGACTGCCGGGCCCGCGTTGAGCCTCCACTGCCATTAACTTACTTCGGGAACTGTCTCGGGCTGCTGAGGGCGGCGGCGGCGGTGGAGGACCTGTTGAGGGACGGCGGAGTCGCCGTGGCCGCGGCGGCAATCGGAGAAGCCGATACGGAGGTTGAAGGAGAGCGGACCGCCGATGGACGCCGAGGATTGGTTTGGGATATGGAAAAACGTGAGGGAGGAGAGGGTGGTGTCGGTGGCGGGGTCGCCGCTGTTCGAGGTTTACGCGACGGATTTCGGGTGGGGGAGGGTGAGGAAGACGGAGATAGTGTCAACGGAGACCACAGGGGCAATCGCGATATCGGAGAGCCGAGACGGCGGCGGAGGGTTGGAGATTGGGTTGGCATTGAGCGAGAAAGTTATGGAGGCTTTCGGTTCTATTTTTGCTCGGGGTCTTGAAGCCATGAGAGAAGGTGGTGCATGAGCCCTGTAACTTTTAAACCATGCCATTCCTTTCATTTTATTTCAAAATATTAGTCCCTTTTTTTTTCATGAAAAAATTCTCGTTGTTGAATAAATTAAAAGCATCTATATAATTATGCATATTCTGTATGTTATAACTATATAGATTGGGAAAATGCTAAATAATATATGAAACTATCAATGTTCATCCAAAAAAAAACCCTGAATATCGAACATGATTTGAGTTTTTCCCTCTATAAGTTACAAATCGGAGCTTTAAAAATAGGAAAAGAAATGAAACGATCTTTTTGGCAGCTCCTTTGAGTAGGGTCACTCCTTGTTGATGTTGCGGTTGTGATTTTAGGTTTTGCGGTGATTGTTTAAGATAGACATTGAAGCTTGGATCAAGTGTAAATGTCATCATTTATTCACATTTTTCTCCTTCAGGTGCATATTATTCAGTATAATTATTCGGAAAAAATAAATATGTAATTTTTATTTGGTAGGGTGAGAAATGAATTGTCTTATTTCTCCATTTGATGCAAAGCACCTTCCCCAAATATAATTACAAAATAGTTACAACTTTGCTTTATTAGATAAACGTGTCTAATACTAATATGAAAAAAAAAAAAAAAAAAACACAAGTCCTTGAAAACATGGAGATGATCAAATTCAATGCACAAAATTTATCAAATACTTTTTTTAAGCACAGTGCCATAAGTGGGCTCTGACCTATGTTTTATGTAATAACACGTTTGCTTCAATTTAATTATGCAAATTACATACGTTCCAGCTAAAAATAATAAGGAAAAATAAATAAACTGGCAAATAAGTGTAACTTTTCGACTTACACTGCGACCAGAGAGGAATTGGTGAGGATGGAATTTCGGTGGGACTCTGGCGGCGTCGCCTCGACCTTCGCCGGTTCTTTGGGAATCTCCTCCGTCAAGAACTCCTTTAAGACCTCCGGCGGCGGTGCTTCTGTCTCCATTTCCCCGACGCCACCGTCGCCCTGACTTCTCGGCCCTGCAATCGCCGCCGTCGCCATAGGCGGAACCCTACCGAGATCCAACCCTAAGGGCTTGCCGGCGGGCTTGAAGTTCAGAGCGAGCTTGTCGTTGAAACTCCCGATCCCCATCTGAATGCTGAACAGAGACTCCGCGGAGGCGACGCTCCAATCCGCCGGCGACTGCGGGCTATCGGAGGACACAGATGGCGAAATGGGATTCGGATCGCACCCGGCGATGTCCTTTCCACCGCAATCTTCCGTTCCCATCGTAGAGGGGTCTTGGGGTTTTTGCATTTATACTGCCAAAGATTGTTATTTTTTAAAATGTTTTTAATTATATGAAATCAGTGTCTTAAATGTCATAGAAAATTGTAAGGCTTCCAGTAATATTCTGCGCTAATAGCAGCCATTCATGGTGTCATTTGAATTGAATGAATAGCTAAACGATTATCAATCACCTTATGGATGACTGAGATGCAATGCCTGCACCTCCAATTATTAGAGTGAACTCTCCGACAGAACAAGGGAGAAAAGAGAAAACTTACATAAATCTCGAGAGATCTCCGATTCTTCTACACCTAGACTTCTCGAGCCAATTTCACTGTAATTTGTCAAATTAATCACGAAACGGCGAAGGAGGAAGATGATGAATTTAAGAAAGGGGGATGAAGAGGGGAGACAGTTGAATTGAGCATGGAGGGAAACAATTCTGTGCTCGTGTAATCCATTTTGAGTCACGAAATAAAATAAGTGAAAAGGAGGGGAAAAAAAAAAAAAAGCAGCTGTAGTTTGGTATTGCAGTTTTGGGACCGAAGGCGCGAAAGCTCACTTTCAGTTGAATTCTTCTATTTTCATCAGTAATATGTGTGCCTGATTGCATACACTTTTAAATGGTTGATCTTCGTTTTTACAGACCTTAACTCTCTATTTTAATTCCGCACCAAAACCCACCAGAACATTGATGTTTTGGAACCGATCCATATTCAAATCGAGTATCAATGATGACAGTACGAGTTCGGACTCACGCAACGCACCTAAAACGACGTAATTTTGCTATCAATTTTTATATGCTTACCGTTCTTAACAAAACTGTATCGTTTCGAGGGCAAGTTGATATTCCTTTTTCTGGGTATATGAGGCTAGCCCCTTACCCTGCGCTTTGAGGATTTTTTCTTTTTCATTTTGAGAAAAGAAAATAGATTTTGTCAATTGGCCCCACTCAAAATTAGGAAAATTTGTACGGGTGCCCTTGGAAAATAGAACAGATTCAATGCTGGGAACTCTGCAGTTATGGTAAAAGAAGCCAAATATGAGAACAAAGCATCAGAGTACCATCCCTCTACATAAGCACATAAACCCTTACTCAAATTACTACAAGTGAATGAACACAAAGAGTTGCAACATTGTTGTCGCCTCAAAAAATATATATATAAATGCTAAAACCAGGAGATAGGAAAGGATGAACGCCATATTTCTCAAATCACTATATCAAATATCAAATACATTTACTCACATCACCTCCAGTGGGAATTCTGTAATAATTTGTGAGAACCATCGAAAAGGTCCAAGAGGAAATTCTGAATCTCATCAGCACTGTACTTGATATGCTTTTCGCTAATATTATTCTGATGCCTCCCTACGAAGGTTCGATAAGCTAGGGCTACCTTTAACGATGCCGAGATTCGCAAGTCTTCCCGGAGCTGAGGATCTAGAATTAGCCACCCTGTTTGGGTCTTGTATACCTCCTCAAACGCAATATAGAAACTCCTCAGCCTTTCCTTTAGAAGAGTTCTGGAGATTGAACTGGATTTCGGATTCTGAATCCCTTCGTCTCTCAGCAAGGAGAGGATCGAACTCCAAGTAGCTCTCTCATAGCTCATGGCATGCTGTTGAAATTTCCCATTATGCTTTTTTATCCATTCGTCCCCAAAAATGGGCCTCAGATCCGAACTCTTAACCTTTTCGGTCATGTAATGAATATTGTTCATCAGGAAGAAGTGCTGCAAGGAGGCATCCCTGTACAACCTGGATTTACAGTCAAGGTTAGATTCCAGAATTGAGATAAGGGATTGAAAGTGTTGAGTTGTTGGGGAAACCCTAGAAGAAGAGGTCAGATCGGGGGAATTATCTGGTGAAGGGAAGGTAGGATCTTCAGGTACATCATCACAAAGGAGTAAATTAAGGGTGTGGCTGTAGTCGGCGAGATTCCGAATGTGATTCATGACGTACCGAGTCAGGTGATGAATCCCACCTCCGGCAAAGGGATTAGCAGAAGGGTTTGAAGCAATGGCATTTTCAAAATCAAGAAAGGTGGCTCTAACAGAATTACCCAAGTTATTCAAAACCTCGTGACATTCAGTCTTAACAGAGATACCAGACTCATCGTGGTATAAAGCTTCTATATCAGGAAGAAGATCTGCCAGCACCTCGTACATGTCAAGTATTCCAAACAATTTTTCTGGTTTCGGAGGACTGATAGAGACGGCTTCCCCAAAATTTAGAAGCCTAAGGATCAACAACTTTGACGCCTCGACGAAGCAATATGATTGGACGGAGGATCCGAGGTCCCCAAAGATCTGGTCGTGGAGCCATTTCTCACTAGCAAGATAGATTCGCACGAAAATCTTCATAGCCCACACCCACCTCTTGATCTTAGAACTCAGACTAGCCCACTCCATTTTCAACACGTCTTCGATGCTCAGCTTCTCAATTTCAAGAATATGGAGGCACTCATCCAAGGCGTCTTTTCTTACGCAAATGAAAGCCTGGGTGCACTCCTTCTCGTGCTTGGAAACAAACATCAATTTTGCAATGCCCTTGATGTCGGGAATCACGTCCAGACGAACCAAGTACTTGATGAATTCCTCGGAGTTTCTACTCACACTCTCTCTCTGAGGTGTTTCATCAAGCATGTCATCATCAATGGAGACGATCGAGTTCTCATCGGCAATATCTTCTTCGTTGGAACGGAAGGACATGTGCTCGGGCTCAAAGGGTTGCCTATTTTGCACGAGCAAGTGCCGGAACTCCTCCTCAAGCCTCGCCATGGATGCCTGGAGAATATCATGAGCTCTGGTAAGGAGCTTGTACTTTTTATCATCCTTACTCAAGGACAAGCTTTCCAATCTCGCAACCAATTTTTGCGCTTCGTCCGCAGCATTTAAATACTCAGACGCCTCCTCCGGTCCTGAGTCCCATATCATAGACTGATCCGCCTCCCAACTCTGGACCTTCTCCTCGATGAAGTGAAGCCTCTCTTCAATCACATCGATTCCATCGACCGTGTCTTCCGTCAGAGTCACTGAGTCCAGAGTTGACAACTTGGAGCGAAGTTCAGCCAAGACTCTGCGCGTGTCATCGGTAAGTATTTTCTTATGCCCTAGTGCCTGCACAATTATCTGGGCCGCAGCAACCAAGTTCTCGTCCCCCTCTAATTCTGGGATCCCATGGTTGAAATCTCCCATGCCAGAAGAAGTTGACTACAACACTAGTTAGGTCAATTACAAGCTTGAGTTCACTTCAGAAATAAACCAAAAAAAAAGGAAAAGAAAGAAAAAAACTCAAAAGAACTGAGTATCTGGGAATCAAGAACAGTTGATGCCAGATTAGAATTTAGGCAGATGCACCCTCTGACCTAATTGATGGCAAAATGACCCAATACGTGGAAAAATATTAAAATTCTCTCCAACAGCACAGCAAGCACAAACAGAAGGGATTGTTACAGAGGCATAACACCCATACTTGCACAGCACAAAGAAATCAAACCTTGCCCTAATACTGGAGATGTCATCTACTTCTTCAAAACTCAAACAGACGACAAGACTCGGGCTCCGAATCACCGCAGAAGCATAGCAAATCTGTATCAATCGCACAAATGGGTTTCTAAAACTTCGCCCTAAAACACAAAAACAGAAATCATTACTAGGTAGGCAACAAAATTTCAGAAAACGATAACCTAGATCTGCATAAACCTTCTTGGACTGGAGGAAAAAAAAAAAAGGGCACAAAAGTCGAATCCGCGGAACTTCAAAAGTGAGGAAATTGAGAGAAAATTAGTAAGAACTGACCTTTTTGTATACACGGAAACTTGGGGAGCACCCGGTTGGAAATTCCCCTGCCAATTCCTCTGCAACTCTTCTTCTGCGTTTTCTGTAGTCCTTTCTTCCTCTTCTTCTTCGTCGTCTGTGACGTTTTTGAGCTTTGACCCTACTGTCTAGTTAGTCAACGTGGTGAACGATTGGGAAATTTGTCTGAATTGCCGCGAATGCCCCTCCCTCGCAAGGCTAACCCCAGGGGGGGAAGAGCGCATCAGGTGGGGAAAGGATAGGAGGGCTTTATTGGAAGGGAAACAATTTGACCGGAAATAAAGAAAAAATTGACTGTTGCTTGGGGGAAAAGGGAAAGCGTGAAGACCGAGGAAACTTTGACCATATAAAAATAGGGCGTGCGAGTGTGTCGTACCATAGAAATGTAATTACCGGTTGATTTATGCCCCATTTTGATACTTTGGGTTGGGATGGAAGATTTGAATGCCCCCATGACATTGGAACTTTCAATGATGTGCAGAACCAATTTAGCTGAATTTTAATATGATTTTTTTTTACCCCAGTCCTTGCCGAATGCCATCGAAATTTAGGTTCACACATCTAGGCGGTGTTTTTTTTCTTCTCTTAAAACGTATGGTCAGAATGAAACATGAATCGGTCCCACTTCAATTATAGTAAATACTTGAATAGTTGACCCCACAATAATAAGGCACTAACACATAGATTAATGCTTGCCAGTATTTAAATGATATTTTAAACACTTGCAATTTCAGGTAATGGTTTGCTAGATTATTTTTTTAATATATAACAAAGGAGGCTGGGGCAATTGCTCTCTCAACCCTACGGGTTAAATGAGCACTATGAAGGCATTGCTAATTTTCAGAAGATATGTTATGTATTATGTTCTTATTTATATTGCAAGTTATCAACAAATCTTAATTATTTTAATTATTTTTAATATTTTAGATCCTATGAACGTGATTTATATATGATGAAATTGTATAAGAATGGGCAATGTTCCTTATTTTTCTCATGTTCACTTAATAAGAACTGTTAGAATTTGTAAAATAAATCCAAAACAGAAATCTTTTATGGTAATACTACTTTACCTATCTATATATATATATATATACATTTTTTTATGCTATGCTTTCGTACGAGTCCATTCTTTATGGTTATTCATACAGCTTAATGCAAAATTGCCTTAAAATTATATTGTCATTTATATATGCTTCTGTACTATTATAAAGTCGAAGGGTGCTTTAGTTTAATCAATCATATATTCTTTCTTTAACTTTTACTAGTACCCTCAAATATTATAATTATTTACTTATAATTATCATATAACTGTTCATATTTTTATTCAAATATTAAAGTTTTCATATAATAATTCTTATCTTTTTCATAAATATTTGATGCAATTACTTTTGATCGTAGAGAATTCAAAATTTAAATTTTTAAATATCTAATTAATTTAAATTTTTTATTCATACACTCTTTTAAATATTGTATATTGATCAAAAAATTATTAAGCACGCATAAAGTATGTGCAATATCGCTATTATAACTTAATGTAAAAGTTGTTTTAAAATCATATTAAGGGGCTTCACATGAAAATAATGTTGCAACTTTTAAAATTTCCTTTCCTTAGATTCAAATGTATCGAGAGGTTCTGGCAACAAACAGACTTTATTAGAGTGTGAACACATTGATTTTGTGCAAGTCAAGTTCCGTACCACGTCACATGGTAAAATTCATTGAACGCTTTCCCAGTCGCGACCTTCTAGCACGTGGGGCCCACATTTTCTTTGACTTTTCAATGATTTATTTATAATTTCGGACCCCTCGTCACTGCATGAAATGATCCACTAATATTCATATTTTATCTATTAATTATTTAAAAAATTATAACGTTCGACCATTAACTATATTAAAAGGGAGAACCTTCATACAAATGGTATCGTTTCCGATTTCCAAAAAAGAAATTTGTTACCTTTGCCAATGTCCCCAGGGGCAAAAAAATTTCCGAAATAATGTAAAAAAAAAAGAAATTCTCAAAGCATGTGTACTAATTTAAGTTTTTCGAATATAACTTTCCACCTCACGATTGCAAGTTGAGAGACTGAATTTTTAATTTCAATCTCAAATATGAATGCTTTTTACATTTTCAAATCACTTGAAAATTGATTGACTCGTGTGTTATTCATTATTTTTTTCATCTGTACAGTTCAAATTTTTCATTAGTACATTTAACAGAAAAAATGGCTCAAATCGTACCATAGAGTCGAAAAAGGAATAGGAAGAGAAATTTTTCCAAATCCCTTTTTCTTTTAATTATTTTTGACATTTAGTGAGTCTTGCAATTGAGAATTACGATACTAAAATTGTAAATTTAGTCTCGCAAATGTAAATTATAAGACTAACACTTATATTGAAAAAGATTAGATTCATACGCCTACCTTAAGATTTTTTTTTAATATTATTCGAGAATTTTTTCACCTCAAAAGTGTGAACTGAAGTAAAAAAAAAAAAAAAATCGTAGTACGAAAAACCATTCCAATACGCTACTCTCTCTATTTTTTTAAAAATTATTTCCAACACTCTAATACATAACTCTTTGATTGAAAATAAATAAAGGTGTAACTTTTTAATTGGAAAGAAGTAAAGGGGCTTTTTTGCAAAAAAGAAAAAGCAAAAGGTAAGGATCGCACTAGAGATCAACTACCGTTATTGTATCACGTGGTACTATTTTAATTTTGCTATTTTGTTTGTCAACACGTGAGGAGATATAAACGTACTTTGCGCCTCCTCGTTTATTAGATTATCTCGAGCTTCTGATTAAGAATAGTCAAATTGACCAGTCACGTCAATTGAAGGGAGGCCCCAATACTCGTGCTAGACAACAAATTTGTTTCTCTTTAATTATCAGCGGGAAAATAAGTTGTTTACTTTAAAATTTAATATAAAATAACAATGCTACCAAATATTCCTTGGATGATGACATAATCAGTACTTGGATCACGCGTAAGCAAGTTGTAAAGGCCCAATAATTGACGCGTAAATATTAACTTTAGACCATTTTATTTTTTAATTTTATTTTTATGAAGATATAAACCATGTCGTGTAGGTATAGGGGCCATTAAAATATCATTTAAAATGTCACATTTCAAATACAAAAGACGCAGAGCTAAGATAAAAAGAAAACTCGATGTCCAAGACTCGAAGGTGGTGGATATAAGAACACAAAGAGAGGTGGTCAGAAAGTTGCCTCGGAAGTTTTTTCGGTAAGTATCCTCCGACGCCCAAGTTAGCAAAGGAGGTAACCAAAAGGAAAAATTATACTTAATCTCCCCATGATTTGACGTAGTTTTAGAGAACCTTCATGTGATTTAAAAATGAGCACATAACCCCCCTATAGTTTCAATGGACTTGTAAAAGTTAACTTTTCGATCAAATCTAATAGTTTGCTTTTCTATAAATTTTTTGGTGTTTAATATAACAAAAAAAGAATTTAATTTCTAAAATTACCCAAAAACTAATTTCTTAACCCCTATTGCAGCGGTACCCAAATAAATGGACACTTATACGCTTCTTGTAACCTTGGAAAAAAAATTTCTATCGAGGTTATATATTCATAATCCCAACTAGGTAGATTCACATACAAATGTCTCTCTTTTTTTTTGTACAATAAATATATATTTTTCATGACTTAAGAATTATGAAAACAACTAGTTCTTTGAAAGCTATTGTGATTGAGGTAAAGAGTTAATTTTTGATAATTTGGGAAATTGAAGTCTATTTTTTTTTATATTAAACACTCTAAATTTTTTTATTGGAAGAACAAACAGTTAGATTTGATGGAAAAGTTAACTTTTGTAAGTCCATTGAAATCACGGGGGGTTATGTGCTGATTTTCAAACTACAGGGAGATTCTCTGCAATAGGGTGAGACCGAAGAAAGGTTATGTACAATTTTTCCTAACAGAGAGAAGCTCACAAGAGTAATAAAGAAAGTACCTTATGGTAGAATTTATAGGGCATTTATAACCCTTTAATAAATAGCTACAATTGGGTTTATATTCAAAAAATTTAGATTTCAACCGTAGGTATTAAAAAAAAGCATAAAAATAATCTGTGCCTTAATTCACTCACACAACGTCATGGTGTCTAGGAACAAGGACAAAGTCAAAATATTTCGAGTCTAGCAATGAAAAGGAAGAGAACGGGTGCGCGGAGTTAACCCACAAAGTCAATAGACTTGGCAAAATAAAAAAGATAAGAAAAGAGAGGATCTTACTCAAAAAATATAATTATACATAATTTGATAGGCTAAGAATACCATATTCAAACTTACCTAAAGGAAGTCCAACTACAAAGTTGGGTAGAAAAAGTAAGGGGGGAGTGTGGGTAAAATTCAGGGTCTTTGTAACATTGTTTTCTCTATCTGGTGCACTCACTAAAGGGTGCACTAAAGGATGAAAAATTATAAAAATTTCGGGTTATTATAATGTTCTTATATAAATTTTTTTCATCCTTTTTTTATTGAGACTCTAAACATTCCTATGAAAATAAATAGGACCAACAATTATTTTATGCTTTTTCAAGCTATGAGATTAAAATTTAAAGATTTTTTCGTGTACGTTAAGTTATTTACAAAGAAGCATCATTCGAGCAAGCAAGTGAATAATTATGTTCCTATAAAATTACAACGAAAGTGCTGCGAGGTATGAGCAAATAAGAAAATGATGACAATCGGTCTTCCAGGTTAAGAGAGCCAGAAAAATGAATAACGTCAGGCAATTTGATTAGACCTAGTAAAAGAAACATCATATTTTAATAATAGAAAATAGAAAAATCCGATCTTAAAAATTCACTAAATTCTCACCGCTTTAACGTATGAGTTCCATAATATCAAATTATATCAAAATTTATGGTTCTATATATAATTTTTCTCATTCGTTTTATCATTACAATATGATTATATGATTGAATTAATTAAAATAATATAAAATATTATAGTCTCACGCAGCAATATCACCCAAATTTAGTGCTAATATAACTATATTCCTTTCACCCTTTTATTAATCATAATAGATTAAGAAGTTTATGTCAAGAGTTCGCCTTCAAAGTGACGTAATTTTTTACGCATACTTCTTTTCCTGTAATCATAATTTCATATGAAAAATTTAAATTTACCAAATTAATAATTTTATTTATTCATTATTTTTTGGGGGATTTCTTTCTTTGAAAACATTTTAGTTCCTTAATAAATTAAAAAGAAACCTATATGGTATATGTAATTCAGAGTTGAGGTTAAAGGTCAAAAACCCAGCGCCACGAAAAAGCAAGGGTTTTAGACATCTACGAGCGCAGAGAGGAGTCGAGTCTCAAAGCTCGCCCAGAAGGTTCCTCACGTACGTCTCCAAACCCTAATCTTCTCATTTTCTCTTATTATGGGGCCATGATGAAGAATCCTGTTCGAATTGATGTATTATTGTACGCTATCTATGTCTTTTATTCCTCTGTAATTGACTAATGTTGTCATGTTGATTGAGCTTTGGAACTCTTATATCATCGGTTAATATTAATTTTTATGATTTCGTGTTAGGGTCAGAATCTGGGTTCGGCCGATGATGTGGTTTTTAATGGATTTATATTTATATTTTTTTTGTTAGGCATTTTCTATTACTCTCTCTCTCTCTCTCTCTCTCTCTCTTTTCAGTCTCTTCCTTTGAGTGCAGATGCAGTTCATAACAAGCTTAGTGAAATGTAATCGTTCTCTCTGTAGAAGCTATGTTCCTTTGTCTACTAAAAATTATACCTTCTGCCAGTATTTTTTTCCCTTTTTTTTTTGGGTCCTGTGTTCACAGAACATTGTTTGCTAATTGCTATGCTCCAAAAACATGCACCAGAGGTGCATTTGATTCTCTGACTGTACATTTGCATGAATTTTGGTATATTTTTGATATGCTCCCGTTGTATCGTAATTGCACTTGGTAAGTTGTACTTCAGCTTTTGCATTACTTTGTTAATGTATTTCCTCCTCTGTTGTGACTGATAAATTGCCTTATTGGTTGATTTGATTCCGTAACATAAAAAGACGAGAATTGTTGGTGTTATGTCAGGCTTTACTAATTTTTTAGCTAAAGAAATCAGGTGCTTTCTACCACCTGCCTTTTAGTTTTCTCCCTTTTAGCCGCTAAACTATGGAACTGGAAATTTTTGTTCGTCTGTATATTCTTAAGAGGCATTTATGTACTGAAACCGTTTGGGGCAAGATTATAATTGCATTTATGCACATTTTTAGTTATGCTTATGTACAGATTCATGAGTTTAACTTTGTTTTTATTCTCTGTGTTAGGTTCAAGCAATGGCGTTTATTACCAGGGTTGGGAGTATACTTAAGGAGACAGGAAGGAAACACATCAATTTGGAACTGTTGACATCAAATCCATCCGTTTACCAATCAATAAGATGCATGTCATCTTCAAGACTCTTCGTTGGAGGTGCATTGATTCTTTGTTTATGATTAAAAGAATATGATTTTTTATTTTTATTTTTATTTTTTACAGTGCAGCTTGTTTTGACAACTCTATATTTGGCTTTTTAGGTCTTTCATTTAATACAGATGAAACAAGTTTCAGGGAAGCATTCTCACCCTATGGGGATTTGACTGAAGGTAGACACCTCACTCCACCCCATCGCTCCTGCCTACCAAGGTGGATAAAAGGAATACCGAAGGCATCACAAAGGAGCAGCAACACAGACATACACATACATAGAAAGGAAGGGAAAAAAAAAAATTTAAATGTGTCTGATTGCGCTTGCATGCCATAAATTCTGAATGGCAGAAAAATTCATCTGTTGATGGCAGTATCCTCAAATGCTTTTATTGTCTTGGAAGATTTATAAACTTACTTTTATGGCTGTTTAGCAACTGGTAATTGGAAGGCAAATCAAGCTTAATTTCCTTGATTATAATTAGCTTCACTTGCATGAGTAAATACCTTTGAGTTATTTGAATGTCTTTAGTTTCAATCGAGAACTCCAAACCATGAATAGGCTGTTCTTTTATTGTGAGATTATGTTTGTAATGCTTAGAGTGATAGTTGATATACTTGCAGCTAGGATCATCGTGGATCGCGACACCGGTAGATCAAGAGGCTTTGGCTTTGTTAATTACACAACTACTGAGGCAGCTTCTAGCGCCATCCAGGCCTTGGATGGCAAGGTACTATTTCCCCCTGTTGTGGCTTCCTAATAGTAAACGTCCTTCTAGGGTTTTTTTTTTTTTTTTTGTGTGTGTGTGTGTGTGATTGAAACAGCAGGCATGGATCAATTACATATTTTACTGAGATGGCAATCCATTTAGAAGTGCCAACCTTATATTTACATTTATAGTTTTAAAAATCGATCATTTCAAATAGTGAAATCATGCTATTAAATTATACCCTTCAATACCCAAATCTACAATAATATGTTAGAACTTGTTATTGTGATCTCATATCATAGTTTGGCTCACAAATCTGGTGCGCTGAATTTTGCCTAGATGGTGCTTTTATACATTTTCCTGCTGTGGCATCTCAGACTGCTGCTACTTTTTTACTCCTTTAGGAAATTCATGGACGCTGGATAAAGGTAAATTATGCTTCAGATAGGCCAAGTGGGCCCCGCCCTGGAGGATATGCAGGTGAAGGCTATGGTGGTGGTGGCAGTGAGAGCTATGGAGGTGCAGTGGCGAAAAACGGTAGCGGGGTTGGTAATAGTTATGGTAATGCCAATTACAGTGGAGAAGTAAATTTCGATGCGAGAAGTAATGGTGGTTTTGGTAGTTCCGGTGGATTAGAGGGCACAGCGACAATGACATGTGGAGGTGGTGGAGATTCAGGTGGGAATCAGGGAGGTGGATTTGGCGTTGGCAGCAGCGTTCATGGTCAGAATGTGGTGGATTTGAATTGCAGGGACAGTGATGATGAACATTTTCACAGGGATCATGTTTGAAATCAGAACAGAGCTGAATTAAAGATTAGGCCATTTAAACAATTCTCTTCTCAAGTTTTGTCTCTTTTCCTTATGTTCCTTGTATCCTTTCTGATGTCAGATGGCCTATGGTTGTGTTCAACTGGTGTTTCTGATGTCATCTCTCTTCTCCCTTTTTCTTCTGCTGTTCTTCATGTGGATTTTAGATGTATGAGCCAATATTGTATTCTGTTATGTTGATTTATTCGGTTCTGAGTGACTAGTTGGGTGCTAGAATTCGAAAGTAGTATCTTCTCAACCGGCAAATATTTGATTGTACCTGATATTACACTCAATCGTTCGCATGGAGCCATTTATCGACGTGAGTGGTTGGATGTAGTATCAGGTATTCAAATGCATTATATGTAGCGAGTTGGATGTAGTATCAGGTATTCAAATGCATTATATGTAGAGTTTTTCATTAGTTTAGAATCAAATTAGTCACTTCCAAAGGCTTTAAATCTCGAGGGACTGAATAAATATTTTTTAAGGGATTAAAGTGGCACGAGCTTGTGACCTGGGTGTTCAGAAACCGTGATTTCCCCCGTAGATTGATCACCATAAAATATAACCCGTCGCTTAGATGATCCTCTACAGCGGTATTTCTGGTTTTTTCGTGAATAAACTGGGAAACCAACAAACAGGAGCCATGAGTCTCGGTCGCCTTCCTCCCACTCCCACTGTGTTCCATAGCGGATCGACATCAACGACTCTACATACTGCGACTCCACACGGAGGTAAACTGAGCCATGGAGACGCTGAAGAAGATCACCAAAGAACTTTCTGAAGCATCTCGCTTCGCTTGTTCCTCACAGTTCTGGAAAATGGCGGTTTTCTGGACCCTCTCTCTCATCATCTCCTACTTCAAGCTGTTTACCCTTTTCCTCTTTCGCCGAACACGGGACTCCTATCATCGATTCCCTCCTCCTATAATGCCCCGTTCCACTTCCTCTAGGCCTGTGTGCGTCATCACTGGCGTAAGCCTTCCATCAAACCCCAATTTTATTTTATTTTTGTTCTTCCAATTTTTAAGTTTTGAGCTCTTTATTGTTTTTTTATTTTTATTTTTGGGTTGTTGATTTCAGGCTACATCAGGTTTAGGTGCAGCGGCCGTTCAAGCTCTTTCAAAGGAGGGGTTTTGCGTTGTTCTTGGTACTAAGACCATCCCTTATTGCTTTAATCCGCAACCTTGAATTCAATTTTGTTGCTTAATGTGTTTGCTTGACCCCCTTAACCATCTCGCAGATGTTGTTTTTGAGAGTGTAGTGCTGAGAAGGGAAATTGTTATTTGAAGTTATGATACCCACCTAATAGAGTAGCTGTTTTTATTGGTCTTTGCTCCATTGTTTCATCACTGTATACACGAGGAGTATGATCCCATCCTTCCTGTAAATGTTTTTGTAGGGTTGAAATGTTAAACATGTGCAATGGTGGGCACACACACACACACAAGCACACATGCTCAGGATGCTAGTAAATTTTCTGCTGCCATGTCTGATTAAGATGTACTTCCTGAAAACTACCATCCAAGTTGGATTGCTAAGGAATGTAGTTTACCTGATTTTATTTTTCTATAAAAAATGATTTATTTCCTTGTTAGTGTCTGATTTCTAAAAGTGAATTTTTGTCTTCAGCTGGACGGTCTTCACATATGTTGTCAGAGGTAAATTCTTATTGTAATTTTTTCCTTACAAAAAAAATAAAAAATTACAAGCTTTAATTTTGTTTTTCTCAGTTTTTCTTTTTTATGGTTGAGTGACAGGCTTTGTTAGAGATCCAAAAACAGATCAAAGATGCACATCTCAAAGCTTTTCATGTTGACATGTCTTCCTTCCAGTCCATCTTGAAATTTGTGGAGTCCCTGAAGCAGTGGCTTTCAGATTCAGATATGCATCAGTCAATCCAACTCCTGATAAACAATGCTGGGATACTAGCAACCTCAAGTCGATTAACAGTTGACAGTTATGATCAGTAAGTATCTCAATTTTATCTTTTGGCTTAAGAAGACTGCTTATATTTCAAATTTGTTATAATTTTTGTTTCCTTGATGAAGCATGCTGAAGGTGTATGGCCTTCGGTGAACTGCTGATATGGGTCATTGGGCACAACTTTTGCAATGCTCAGGAACATTCATTCTTCGAAAGCCCAATACAGCCCATGTTTTTGTTTTTGTTTTTTTTTTTTTGGGTAAATATGCAGTCCATGGGGTTTTTTTTTATTTTTTATTTTTAGGAGAATACAGTCCATGGTTTTTATCCTCACTAAAATAATGCAAGTGTTTTTGGTCATGCTTTTCATGTTCCTATCCTTCCTTCCCTATATTTACATATAATTGTGTTTTCACGCACACATGACCTTCAATAGCTCCTTATGAATGAAAAGTCATGAGTCAAGTTGTGGAAATAGCCTCTTTGCAAAAAGAGAAGGAAAGAAAAAAAAAAAAAAAAAAGAGTAGCAAGGGAAAGGCTACATATAATAAATAGTCCTTTCCTAAGCCTTGCAAAATGAGGAGCCTTGTGCACTGGGTCCGTCCTCTTCTTAGTTGCGTTTTCATGTACACATACTTTAACAACCTCTACAATTTTCTTTTTGTGTGTTCGTATTCATACTTTTAGGGTTAAGACTTCATTTATTTTCGATGTTTAATTGTGTCAAGATGATGTTCAATTGTGTCCAAATATTTAGATTGTGTCAAGACAGTTGAAAAGAACGTTAGTTTTTTAAGGCTCATTGGCATTATGTTAATGAATTCACCTATGTTTTTCAGGATGATGGAAACAAATTACTTAGGTGCATTCTTTCTGACCAAACTTCTGTTGCCACTGCTCGGAAACAGCCCACTCCCTTCCCGGATCGTTAACGTCACCTCTTTTACACATAGAACTGGTGAGAATATACTTGATCTTCTTGTGTTAACCAACCCCTTACTTGCCAAACAATTAATAATAAAATTTTTCACTTGACCTTATTCCTACTTTTGAATTGTCTTCATGCCTCAAATTTTTTTAGTGCATGATTCATGCCTGCTTCCATGGTAGGTAAAGGTTGTACTGGGATGGGTAGTTTAACTTTCATTTATTTATGGATAAGATGCTTGAGTCTGAGAAAAGGCAAAGAAAAAGAATGGGCGTCTGTGTTCATCTGTTAGATTCTGCGGTCCATGGGGTGTATCTAAAGTGGGAAAATATTTCTAATATGGTTGCTGTTATGCTCTCTCCAACGGGGCTCAACGTAGGTATAATGATTCTTAAAATGCCATATAACTGCATATTGTATTCAGTATTTAATGTACAGATTGACAAGGAAACTGTTGCTGGCAAGTGCTTCTCAAAATCAAACAAGTACCCATACGCTCAAGTATATGAGTATTCTAAACGTAAGCAACATGTCCTGAGAAATTTGCTTTGTTATTCACTACAATCATAAGTAACTGATTCCAGTTTTGTTTGACAGTGTGTTTAGTGCTGTTCTCGTATGAGCTTCATCGGCAACTTGTGTTGATAGGCAAGTCTCATCAAATTTCTGTCAAGTATGGGTCCCTAAACTTCTGTATGCTTGGCTCTATTATGCTTCTATACGTTTGGATCTGTAGAAAAATGTCTTGTGATATGTTTTTCTGGTCATCTGTTTTTTCTTCTCCCTTTTGTAGGTGTTTTAAGAATGATTTGGATGGCTAATAGAGGCCAATCTTGATACTTCCCTTCATGCATTGAACAATGTCTCCTCTCTTCTTTTATCTTGCTACATATCATGCATCCTATGTCAGAATCATTTTAACTCTAAGTACCTGAATGGAAATGAAGTCTTTCTTCTTTTTTTTTCCCTGGTTCTTGGACAAATGTGTTTCTGGGGTGACAATCGGGTTTCTGTTCTGATTGAATTTTGAAGTGCTGTGGATCCTGGAGTAGTGGAGACTAATATCATGCGAGAAATACCTTTGTATCTACGCCAGATGACATTCATAGCCCTGAAACTTCTAGGCTTGCTGCAGATACCCAAAAATGGGGTCAATTCTATTCTAGATGCAGCTCTTGCTCCTCCGGTAAGTTTTTATTGATTTATTTTTGTAACTGATTCATCAAAACCATGAGTATTTTATATTGCTGCTGTAAGACTATATTCAACAAATCAGCTTGGTTAAAATTTCTCATTCTCTTAGACTGCAGGGCATATTAAGTTATTTAACTATTTAACGGCATATGACTGTTTCTGTAAATGCCTTTTAAATTATTAAAATTTACTGATTCGAAGTTAAAACAAAGTTAAGCATGGGCATATCTGGAACAATGTCGCACTAGTTAATTTTGGTTGTTTTTGTGGGTTTTGCTGGATGTTATATGCTTTGGTTGAATTTGTTAAGATAATATTCCCTTAGAAGGAAAACTAGTTCAGGAAATCATATGATTGTGTTGAATTATCAGGAAACGTCTGGATTGTACTTCTTCGGTGGTAAAGGAAGGGCTATCAACTCTTCTGTGCTCTCCTACAACACCAGACTTGCAGAGAAATTATGGACTACTTCGTCCGAATTGTTCCTCGAATTGAGCCTTCCAGCGAACAGCAGTACCTCTTTATGACCGAAACTTGCCAACAAATGATGGATCACTTTATCTGAATTGTTCATAGAACTGAGCCTCCCAGCAAACAACGTTGTCTCGTCATGATCGAATTCGGTGAAAGTTCGGAAATCCTAAGTTCCCAACAACATAGCTCTTACAAACCAGTGAATATATATATATATTAACTCTTTGTAGTGACTTTCTTATGGAAAAACTGGCTTTGTTAAACCCTAATGCTGGCTTTTGGTTTGTTCATGTGGTGGGGAGCTAGGAGAGTAACTTCTATGGTGCAGAGACCAATAAACATCCGCCACGTGCGAAAGAATCAGAAGGTCACCATCACTATTACACAAGGAGTGAGTGCCAAAAGTGGAAGAACCGAATGTCTGCTCACGTTTCACATGCTTTGTAAGCTTACGGTGCTGCATTTTGCTTCTTCACAGCTCTCCTGTACGCTTCTAAGGCATGAAACTTTCTTAGCTTTTGTCCGCCACGGTTCATTTTTGCTGTGTCCTCTGGAACCCAATTTATTTTCTTTTGTAATAACTATTCTACATTATTATTATTATTTTTAGCCGGTGACATGAATCCGTGTTTTATCCCCTTTCTTTCATTTGTTTTTTCCTGATCTATTACTTATAGCTCATTCTCGTTATTGTACGATAGGTCTCATTTTTATCCATATTTTTTTTATTTCTGAAATTAAAAAGCATGAATGAACTGTTTTTCAAATAGTTTTTCAGTTTATATACTGTAATTTACTTTTTGTGGGTGGAAGGTTATTATGTTTTATGTTTTAAGAAAATAAAATCATGATTTTTTTTAATTTGTTCAGATTATTTATAAAAAAACTTGTATATTTCTGAAACATTGAAACTCGTGAAACAAAACAAAATAGAAAGCAGCAAAAGGAAACAGGTTCGGGGGAAAAAGGGTAAAGAACTATGTGAAAGAGTGTGTGCAACTTTAATAAAAAGGGTATTCAATGCCTGTGTGAGAACAAATAAAAAAAAAAAAAAAGATGCTGTGGTAAATTAAAAATGGTAAAAAAAAAAGAAGAAAAGTGGGTAAAAATATAGGTTATTTGTTATTGTGGGGCGATTTTATTACTTTGCACTGTCATGTTGGCGAGTGGTGCTGTGCTAGAGATGTTTTTGTATTTGTTGGGACACTGTTTGCGGCTGACCCTAGCCCCTTGTTCATTTACCTTAACATTTTTCCTCATGGCAAAGAAAGAAAATGAAAAACCGAAAAAGAAACCCTCTTCCTCCAACACCCTTCGCCTTTTGTTCCACAACTTGAATTTAACAGTCTTTGTCATAAATTACCAAAATGAAAATAAAAATGATAAAGAGAGATACCGGAGGGAGAGGAAATGAGTGGTTATATTATGTAATTCTACAAATTTATGAAATTTTCAATTTCAGGTATTCATCCCTGGAATTTGAGATCAAGATCCTCTTAATTTGAAGGTGCATGAATTTGACCAATTCCGACCACTCATAATAAACAAGGAAGAGAGGGATGATAAAAAAAACTAATGGCTAAGGCTATTCAAATTCATATATTTATAACTTTAGCACATAAGAAAAATTAAGATGCAACGATTGCACATAAGTTAAGTGTAGTCGCTGCCTTGTGATACTTAAAAAAAAAAAAAAAAAAAGGCTCAAAAAGGTATTATTTTGAATTTAAAATTTTCTTATATATGTATTATACTTAAGCTCTTAGTACATATACCCAATTCCACATAAAAGAAAAACCCAAAAGAAGTCGCTCACCCTTGTCCTGTCACGCAACCCAACTCCGACACAGCCCAACTCAACGGTTGAAAAGCGTCGTTTACCAATCATTTTTGGAAGTATTTAAGAGGTGATGACATATGTCTCTCTACATATCTAGGCATTGGCCAAACTTTAGATGGACAAGATGATGACTCCCAATGGCAGATGAACAATTTGAAGGGAAAAAAAATTAGTAATGACCAGAAAATTACTCAATGAAAAGTTTTAAAAATGCTATTAAAGAGTCATTGAGACAGGATCTGCTGGAAAATGGTCAATCAACTTAAACAAAGACAGAATCTGCTGGAAAATGTTCCCCTGCAATCTGCTTTTTTTTTTAATGCAACACGAACGAAATGGGACGAAGTGGGGGAAACAAATGAAACCCAGATTATGCGTGTACCCCCAAATCAAAGCCTGGTCAGAATGATTTCAATTGATGTCCATGGTCATCAGAGTTAATAATATCAATAATGGGAGACTGCGCGTGGGCCAAAGAAAATCAGAAATTACCCAAGAAAGGAAGAAAAAAGAAAAGAAAACTGATTCCTTTGCTAATGAACGATTTAAGGGATTTGGTAGCGACGGGTCCTTCTTTGGGAGCTCTCAAATTTCCCCCATTAATTGACGTACCTTGTTATTTTCTGTCACCTCCCCCTATCCTTGATCCCTTGAGTACGCCACTGTGCTCTTCTTTGTAGCAGTTTCCTCTTCTTCGCAAACTTCTGCTTTGTTGCTTTAAAGCGGGCATAAAGCTTTGATTTTTGTATCCTACAAGAGCTGCTCCTCTTTCATTGGCATTGACTGATTTGAGACCCATTATTGATATTTCGTGTCTTTGTTCGGAAAATAAACCATGATTTCCCTCTCCTTGAGGCCTCCGACGGCAATGAGGTTCGGACCCAGTTCGGAATCGAGAAGATTGGGGGGTTTTAGTGTTGCTGCCGCCGTGGACGGCGGCGTGAGCGGCGGCGAAGGTAGTGTTGGGGGGAGATTTCCGTGGTTTTTACCCAAGGAGGTTGAGAGAATCAAAGACCCATTTGCACGAACTTTGGCTCAGAGGATTGAAAGGCTCCCCGTACAGGTTTGCTCGTTTCATATTATTTAACGGGGATGTTGGGCTTTATTAATTTACATTGTCTCTTTTTTTCTCCCCCAGGACATGCTAGCAAAGTTAAATCGAAAAAGAGGGGATAAAAAAGTGTATTGCAAGAACTGTCCTCCCCTTCTTTATAATTGCGTATATTTAGATCTGATCAGAGGTTTGAGATTTGTTGGTTGGAGTTGAAACCTGTGGAACTGCGTTTTTGGTCTGACAAGTTTCGTTTATAAGTACCATACATGGCCTTCATGTGAAGATGATGGACTGATTCATGAAATTTGAGTAGTTTTTATGTATGTGGGAGAGCACCTGAAATTTAGGTTGACCATTAAGAACACATGGTTTTCAGATAATTTGAAATGAATTAGCAAAAGTTCAGCTAGATTATGATTTTCTAAGCCTAAGTATTTGAATATTTGAATGGAGAGCTTTCCATAGCTAAGAGTTCTCCATACTTCTGTTGTTTCTGTTTCCCAAACTTTATTATTTCTTTCAATGAATTATGAGACCATGTATTTTTCAAACTAATTCGAACTTTATTATTTTTCTTGACTGCATTTTGATCCATAAGCGTGCATATCTTTGAACTTCTCTGTGTTATTTCTCGTTTGATGCAATGCTTGAATTGAGTATGTTGGTAATGCAATGCGTACTCAATTTCTGAACTTTTCTCGTTATGTATGGTGATTGCAGCTTGGATTATCTGACAGTAGCATTATGAGTAGCTGCGTGAAGCCACTGGTGCAAAGAGAGACCAACCCACTGGTTCTTCTTCATTGCTTCGACAGGTTTGTATTATAAGAATGCAAGTATATTGTTGCATAAAATATATATATATATAACTATTCCCTGCTGAGCCAAGATCATTCTGTTGCATTACTCAGCTCTTGTTTAGAGTGGAGACACGTGTTCCCGCTGCTGGAGGAGGCTGGAGTTGAGGCTTGGGCCGTCGACATTCTTGGATGGGGCTTCTCTGATTTAGGTTCTTTCACCTTTTCTCAATCTGCTGTTTTCTCCAGAACTTATTTTTCTCATCCTCCCATTCATCTTTGAACGTTTGGTTGTTCCATTATAGGGCGGCTTCCTTCCTGTACTGCAGCGTCAAAGCGTTATCACCTATACAAGGTTCTTTAAACTTAGCTTTGATAAATTATTTCAGCTGACTTGCCCCTGTTCGATTGTGACAGGCTTTAATCTTCATCTAGGGTAGGTGTCAAATGTCACAAGATCATGTGTAACTCTCACAAGACATGCAGTTTCTAACTCTAGAAATGTTTCTTGGGTCATTTGAGCGATTTTTCTGACGCCTGTATAATCTGTTTTTTCAAAGACTTCATTGGTTGGTTGATAAAATTTGCCCATCAACTGATAACACTGCATGGAACTTGAGGTTAACAGGCTGATTTGAACTTCTATCAATTTTACTGTAGTTCTGGAAGTCCTACATTAAGAGACCGATTGTGTTAGTTGGACCAAGCCTTGGTGCTTCGGTTGCCATTGATTTTGCTGTCAACTATCCAGAAGCTGTAAGTAGAATCTTTTAAGTCTTCCTATCATTATCATCCTTTCATCCCCTGTGTTTATCTCATGTCCAATCGAGTTCATGCTGTTGAGCGCTGAGAGATGTGAACCACCTCTTGAATTTTTCGTTTTTGGTCTCTATGTGCCCTACAGGTTGAGAAGATGATTTTAATTAACCCAAGTGTATATACGGAAGGCACAGGAAACTTAACCAAGTTGCCTAGAATGGCAGCTTATGCTGGGGTTAGTCTCCCTGATCCAAAATTTCACAGTAACTCCCAAACTGTTGATAATTCGAAGTGTTCAGAGAATCAGTACTTCTGGCATTTCGTTCGGTAAATTGAACTTGTGTTTCTTGAATCAGGTTTCTTTGTTAAGAAGCATTCCGCTGAGGCTTTATGCGAATTTATTGGCATTCAACAGTATTCCCGTAGAAACGATCGTAGATTGGACTAATGTGAGAACATCGTCTGTTTTCTGTAACTAATTTATGCGAATGGAAGGCTAATTACCTCTTGTTCAATTTTCTTACTGAGGTTGTTTCACATGCTGTGATCTATACGCACAATGATAACCTTTTTTCGCAACGGTATCGTCTAGGTGGGTCGCTTGCACTGTCTACTGCCCTGGTGGAAAGATGCCACGGTCAGCTTCATGTTCAGTGGAGGCTATAATGTTGTTTCTCAAATTAAACAGGCATGAATAAATCTTCAGTGTAGCTGTTTTTGTGCTTTGCAAACACAATAGTAATCTTGCAGAAGAACCATAGGAAGCACGACTAGTTAATCGGTAGAAACTTTCGTGGAGATGCTGCTAATGAGTTGAATTGGCAGGTAAAACAGAGAGTTTTCATCATCTCGAGCGTGCACGACCAAATTATCAGCCACGAGCTCGCATCGGTCAGTTCTCCAAACCCTACTTAACAGAAATCATTCTCTAAGAACGTAAAAATGACGTGCATTGTTCAGTATCACATCTAACCCACGGCTCCCAATCTAACATAATCTCAGAGGTTGCATTCGGAACTTCCGGATGCCATCTTGCATCGAGTATCTGGCTGCGGTCATCTCCCTCATGTCGAGAAGCCACGAGTTGTCGCAGAACTGATTGCAGATTTCGCCCATAACGATCACTGCTAACGCATATCAATGGTTTTTCATTCCCCAGTGGGCTCACTTTACTTCGACCGGAGAGCTCGAGTAAAGAGTTTGGGAGTTGAACGCAGTGATGGGAGTGCATGGAGAGTAACAGTATATTTCTACGTATAGCAGCGCATTCAACCGAAGTTGTGAGAAGGTAGGGTAGGTATTAGTTACTCTCTTTTAAGTAGATGTATGTATGGGGTTTGTAATGGGTCTGGCATGTTGACTTGAATGCAAGCGTATCTTCAATTTATATTATTATCGTTCTTACTATTATCATTATCATCACGTATAGTTCATTTCATGAAACAAACGGTGTTGTAAACTATCTACTGAGCCTTGGGGGCTTCCAAAAGTCAACTCATCTTCCTCCAGAATACTGTAAATTTTAGCAATGTCATCTGAAACCATGAAAGTTATAATCTCACTCAATAATTAGTGACTCAGAAACAGCCAGGGCTTGGAGAAATTCCTCGGATCAAAACACATCCAAATTTCTTACAACATACTCCCAGGGTTTTATTTTATTTCTCTAAAACAAAAAATGAAAACCCAAGTATTTATCTATAAATATATATTACTAATTTTCAATGGAGACAGTAAATGAAGAAGATGGCAATAAATAGTCTTTATACCAAATGCTTTATTTATATTGAATAAATAAATTATTTAATATTTCTGTCTCATCGGCCTATTAGCTCAGCTGGTTAGAGCGTCGTGCTAATAACGCGAAGGTCGCAGGTTCGAGACCTGCATGGGCCATTTATTTTCTTTCTTTTACTTTCTTCTGTCGTGGGCTTCCTTTATGGGCCTCGTCATCTGGGCTTTCTTCACATTAAATGGGCCGGATAAGGGACTGCAAAAGCAAGTCATCGGTAGGGGCCGCACCTGATGAGATGAGTCCTTCAGTTTTTACTCTTTTTCTTCTCCGGAAAATAAAATGAATGTTATCACATCATTTCGTTCTCATCCCTACTTTTTTGTTGGTATTCTCCTCAATTAAGTGCTACTTTAAGGCGTTAATTGAGATTTATGTGCATGCATGAAGTTCTGATGTATCAAAAAGGGTTAAGGTCCTTTCTTTTGTCCGGATAATACGCAGTCACTCCATAACCCTTCCTTTTAAGCAATTTTTTGTTCCTAATTTTCCCTATTTTCCACTTGTAGAAAATTTAAATGGCCAAATAAAAAAAAAAACAATTGAGTCTATTTTGGACATTTGAACATTTTCGATTGTATTATCTTTTACATCATAAATATTTGGGCTTTGTTGTAAGAGTATTTTTGTATTTTGAACTTTTTCAACCTTAATGAGACATTTTAGTTATTTATTTATTTTTCAACACTTAAAATATTTGAGGACAACTTTTGAGATTTTTTGAGAGTATTTTGGCGGCGCATTAAGTGTTTGGGTTATGTAGGGGATTTCATCATAAACTAGGAACGTTTTGGGAAAATAAAGAAGCACCATCATATTTAAATGAAAACTATAATGTGAGGTCGTCAAAACAAGTCATCATTCTTTTTTTCATTATACTTCCGAGTAACGACAATATTTATCTTATGTAACATTTTTCATTTTTGTAAGTAGATCTTACGTATAAGTGGTCAATCTCCCGTTTATGTCCTAGGAGAATATATGAAAAAGGAAAGATCAAACTTAGAAATAAAAAGAGGGGTTTTGTGTTTCTAATACATCTTTTAACACGTATTTGACTGCTATCCAAAATTTAGTTTTGTTTAAATTTGTTGGGGTGGTGTATTTAGTGGTCATAGAATTAGTTTAGCAAAATTCCTCCAAAATTAAGTTTTACAAATATTATGGGAATCATGCATTTGCAGAATCATGATTTTGATCAAAACAAAACCAAGTTTTGATTGTTTGAGTTTCACCCAAATGTCTCACTTAAGTCTTTATCATTTTAATTTACTCGTATTTTTTTGGGCCTTACTTTGGTATGACTACTGCACCTAAATTAGGTACGCATGGATTTTGTAATGGATCTGGCATGTTGACTTGAATGCAAGCGTATCTTCAATTTATATTATTATTATTATTATTATTCTTGTGCTATTATCATTATCATCGTGAAATAAGCCATCTTCATCCAAAAACAAGAAAATTATAATTTCACTCGATAGTTAAATACTCAGAAATAACTAGGGCTCCAAGAAATGAAGTGTGTAATGATACTACTTTGTAAAGCTTCAAGAAATTTATAAGATCTACGGACATCCAAATTTCTTACATCCACGTCATATTCCCAGAGCTTTATTTTATTTTTTTTAAACGGAAAATGAAAACCTTAGTCTGTAGATATATATATATGAAAAACTAATTGGGAATGGAGATAGTAAATGGAGAAAATATTTGCTGATATTTAATTTTCCTGTGCCATTGGCCTATTAGCTCAGCTGGTTAGAGCGTCGTGCTAATAACGCGAAGGTCGCAGGTTCGAGACCTGCATGGGCCATTTATTGTTTTCCTTTCCCATCTTGGGCCGGGCCTGGCTTGTCATCTGGGCTTTCTTCACATTAAATGGGCCAGATAGGATAAAGCCGAAAAGCAAGTCAACAGTGGGGCCCGCACCAGGAGAGATTAGTTTTCCAATTTTCTGGGTTTTCTATTTTTATTTAAGAATATTACGCGTACATTATTTATAATAAAAATGTGACGTGATAAAATATATATAATTTTTTTTACTCAATTTTAATTAAATAATAATATAAAACTACATGTAATCTACCATGTGATTATTTTCAGTGTAATAGTTATGTGAAGGATATATATAATAAAATTTTTTAATTTTCCCCTCGGGAACAAAATAAATTTTACAACATCTAACGTTGTTCGAGTAGTCAGCATTTTTATCTGATAAAATTATCATTTCGTTCTCATCTTTACAATTTTGGTGGCATTCTCCTCATTTAAGTTTTACTCTAAGGCATTCATTGAGATTTATGTGCATGCATGAAGTTCTGATGTATCAAAAAGGGAAAACATCCTTTCATTTGTCCGGATCATACGTAGTCACTGTATTACCCTTCCTTTTAGGCAATTTTTTTCCCTAATTTCCACTTGTAGAAAATCTACATGGCCCGAATAAAAAAAATACGATTTAGATATTTCATGCATTTGTTTTGTGTATTTTGGATATTTTCAATCGTATTGAGATATTCCATGAATCTTTTACATTGCAAGTATTTGGGCTTTGTTGCGAGGGTATTTTTATATTTTTAACATTTTCAACCTTAATGAGACATTTTAGGCTTTTTTTTTTTGACACTTAAAATATTTGAGGACAACTTTTGAGATTTTTTTCAGAGTACTTTGACGGTGCATTAAGTATTTGGGTTATGTAGGGAATTTCATCATGAATTAGGAATGTTTTGGGAAAATAAAAATAAGAATCATGGTATTTAAATGAAAATTATAATGTGAGGTCGTCAAAAGAAGTCCTAATTTTCTTTTTTATTATACTTCCGAGTAATGATAATATTTATTCTCTGTAATATTTTTCATTTGTATAAGTAGATTTTATGTAAAAGTGGTCAATCTCCTCTTAATGTGCTAGGAGAACATATGAAAAAGGAAAGATAAAACTTTAAAATAGAAAGAGGGGTTTTGTGTTTCTAATACGTCTTTTAATGCGTGTTTAGCTGTTACCCAAAATTTGATTTTATTTAAATTTGTTGATGTGGTGTATTTGGTTGCCATAAAGTTAGTTCTGCAAAATTTATTGTTTGGTTCCCAAAATTAAGTTTTATAAATAATATGGGTATAATGCATGTGCAAAATCATGGTTTTGACCAAAACAAGTCATAATTTTTTTATTATACTTCCGAATAATGATAATATTTATTTTATGTAGTATTTTTCATTTCCATAAGTAGATTTTACGTAAAAGTGGTCAATCTCCTCTTAATGTGCTAGGAGAACATATCAAAAAGGAAAGATAAAACTTTAAAATAGAAAGAGGGGTTTTGTGTTTCTAATACGTCTTTTAATGCGTGTTTAGCGGTTACCCAAAATTTGATTTTATTTAAATTTGTTGATGTGGTGTATTTGGTTGCCATAAAGTTAGTTCTGTAAAATTTATTGTTTGATTCCCAAAATTAAGTTTTATAAATAATATGGGTATAATGCATGTGCAAAATCATGGTTTTGACCAAAACAAGTCATAATTTTTTTATTATACTTCCGAATAATGATAATATTTATTTTATGTAGTATTTTTCATTTCCATAAGTAGATTTTACGTAAAAGTGGTCAATCTCCTCTTAATGTGCTAGGAGAACATATGAAAAAGGAAAGATAAAACTTTAAAATAGAAAGAGGGGTTTTGTGTTTCTAATACGTCTTTTAATGCGTGTTCAGCTGTCACCCAAAATTTGATTTTATTTAAATTTGTTGATGTGGTGTATTTGGTTGCCATAAAGTTAGTTCTGCAAAATTTATTGTTTGGTTCCCAAAATTAAGTTTTATAAATAATATGGGTATAATGCATGTGCAAAATCATGGTTTTGACAAAAACAAGTCATAATTTTTTTATTATACTTCCGAATAATGATAATATTTATTTTATGTAGTATTTTTCATTTCCATAAGTAGATTTTACGTAAAAGTGGTCAATCTCCTCTTAATGTGCTAGGAGAATATATGAAAAAGGAAAGATAAAACTTTAAAATAGACAGAGAGGTTTTGTATTTCTAATACGTCTTTTAATGCTTGTTTAGCTGTCGCCCAAAATTTGGTTTCGTTTAAATTTATTGATGTGGTGTATTTGGTTGCCATAAAGTTAGATTTGTAAAATTTATTGTTTGGTTCTCAAAATTAAGTTTTATAAATAATATGGGAATAATGCATGTGCAAAATCATGGTTAAAACCAAGTTTTGACCGTTTGAGTTCTACCCAAATGCCTCCACTCAAGTCTTGATCATTTTAGTTTATCCGTATTTTTTTGGATCCAACTTTGGTATAGCTGCCGCATCTAATTTAGGCATAGCACATACATATAAAGAGGAAAAAATAAAATCCAAAACAACTTATTTTGAGTCTTATGTTTTTTTAAAATATCACAAGACTCAAGTACACCTAACTTATATATAGGTACTGCACATTATTATTATTATTATTTTTTGAGTTGCTTTACACAATTTTAGTTTTTGCAACTAAATACAAACTAGTTTCTTAAAACTTAATTTTGACATTGCATACAAAAACACCTTCTAGAACTGTCATCAGCAGCACGTGACAAATTTTCACCATACGACACCGTTTCTAACCTTCTTTGTAATTATTTGCGGTCGCACTTTCCCGCGGCGTGAAGTGGAAAAGTGGTTCACTTTTATGGGTCATCCCCGTGGGTGCGACGCGGGGCGGACCCGTGAGGATTATAGCAACAACGTTTTCAAATTAGTCAAAAAAAAAAAAAAAATTGAAATTACAGGAATATCCTTGCTTTATTCATCTATTATTTTCGTGGACTCACAAATTATTTAGCTCCAAATTTCCAAAATAAAGTTATCTACTAATAATTTAATGGTTTATGGATTTTATATTAAAGCCATATTAAGCTTAAAAAGAGCAGCCAAATTTATTCATTATCCAATAAGTAAAATAAAATATGATGTGACAAATGGAAAAAAAAAAAAAAGACGTTAGGTAGGGGGAGAGAGACTTTTCGAAGAAAGAAAAAAAAAAAAAAAAGATCGTTAACTTTTCAAAATCCTTCTAGAAACCGTATAAATATCCAACCCCCACTTTTTAATCGTGGCCAACCAAAAGGCTAAGATGGTAAAAAGCCACTTTCTGTTTCCCTCATTGGGAATCCTCACCTTTCCAGGAAAGTCATCTTTGTTGAGGAGGGCCTGTGTACTCAAAACGAAGACGATGCTTCACCCCGCTCTCCCCGCCATTTCTGCGCCCTAAATTCAAACTTGAAACGCATGTGAGGGGACGATCATGGAGTTGCAGTTGATAGTTTAGATCACTTGTGATTTGGATTCATCGTCGTCTTCCTTCATCAGGTCCGTAAGTAGGAATCCTGCTCATCTAAGCCCCGTTTCATCGGTTTTTTCTGCTCTGGTATGATCCGTAGTTCCTTCGTCCTCATCTTCGTCTCGATATTATTATGAAACTCTCGTATGCAATTTTGTTCGTCACCAATTCATACATTCTAGCACGTCAGTTACTCTGACCATTATTAGGATTCGTATTGTAGGAAGATGTGGTTTAATCATGGTTGACTTTTTGTCTCGTATGACTCTGAGAATTTCCATTCTTATTGATCATCTTCATCGTTTTTAAAACTATTCATCTCTGTCTGTGTATCCCTGTATCCGTATGTATGTAAATATGTACGCATGGATTCTGTATTTATTTATTTACTTATTTATTTCTGGTGTGATGATGACAGGAACAAATGGGTGCCGTGGTCTTGCCAACTGCAGCACTCACGCCTCCTACCCACCGCCCTGTTGTTTATTCAGGCACACATCATTGTTATAGTTCCAATTATTATTTTAGGAGCCCTAAATCTAGAGGCACTTCTAGAAGAAAAGGGTAATTTTTTTGGGATTCGTACACTTTATATTATCAAACTTGAGAAGTATATCACAATTGTATATGCCATTTTTATTGCAGGAACTCTATCTACAAGCACAATTGGCTCTGTAGTCCAAGGACTACTGTTTTCTCGAGCTCGGTATGCATCGACTTAACGTATTCTGGCATTTCCACTTTCTAAACCAAAGGTGATATTGCGTGAGTTACTGACTTTTAGGATCGTGGAGAAAAGATAATTGAATATGTAGCTTTCATGTAGTTATATTTTAAGTAGGATTTCTGAAAAATATAAAATCAGTGTAATGAGAAGTTGACTACTGTTTTTAGTGTTTAGATGTTTTATTTGATACAAGAGTTGAAGCAAATTAGGCGCAATACGCTTGACAGGTTGATTCTGGTGATGCATTTACGAATGCTGTTGATGATGGGGATGTTTATTCATCAAGGAGTGAAGTATTAGAGATGGATGGAGATGAAATTTTGTCAGCTAAAAGAGCTCTTTTTGAGGCCCGAGCCAGAGAAGAAGCCATTTTGAAGGAGAGGGATCAGTTACTGGAGAAGTTGGCTCAGTCTGAAGTTAAGCAGCAGGAGTATGTGGCTGCCATAATGCATGACAAGGAGCTAGCCATTGCAGAACTTGAGTCAGCGAAGTCTCTTTTCAATCATAAGCTGGAAGAGACTGTGGAGCAGAAGTTCACCTTGGAATCTAAGTTGGTCCTTGCAAAACAGGATGCTCTTGAACTTGCAGTACAAGTTGAAAAGCTAGCAGAGGTTGCGTTTCAGCAGGCCACTTCTCACATATTAGAAGATGCACAGCTGAGGATTTCGGCTGCAGAAACTTCTGCTGCTGAGGCTTCTTATCAGATAGAAGACCAGCTGAGGGATGCAACAGAAAGTACGATAGTTCCCATTGTTGAGCAGTCGAAAGATGCTATAGAGAAGGCTTTGGCTGTAGCAGAACAAGCTGGGGACTACGCAGCAAAAGCTGTGTCAGCAATTAAAGATGGGACAAATCAGGTTGATGAAATTGAATTCATCCAATCTCAGAATCTAAAGCTACAAAATTCTCTTCATCACTTAGAATCTGAAATATTGTTTACAAGAAGTGAGATTGATAGGTTGAAGTTGGAGCTGGAACATGCTCGTGCACAAGCGAATGCTGCTGAACTTCGCGCTAATGATGCAGAGAGACAACTGCTTGAATTTCAGGAGTCAAGCAGGGAAAAATCTCTTCATCAAGAGGAGGAAATTAAATCATTACTGGAGAAAATGAAGAAAGATGCAACAGATAGGAAGAGGGCCATCTCCAAGGCTTTTAGGGTTGAGTTGGAGGGCATTAAAGCTTCTATTGAAGCTGCCAAAAGAACCACACATTTGAAAGATGAGGCCTACAAGAGAAGATGTGAAGCATTGCAAAGATCATTAGGAGCATCAGAAGCTGCTTCAAAGACGTGGAGGCAAAGAGCTGAAATGACAGAATCATTATTACGAAAAGAAAGTATGCTTGATGAAGGAGAACTAGATAATGTATTTGTTATTAACGGTGGACGGATAGACCTTTTGACTGAGGAAGATTCACAGAAATGGAAACTACTAAGTGAGGGGCCAAGAAGGGAGATTCCTGAATGGATGGCACGGAGGATTCGGACCATTCGCCCAAAGTTTCCTCCTAGAAAACATAATATATCTGATGCCTTCATGTCAAGATTCAGAACTTTGGACTTGCCCAAAACTGATGAAGTGTGGTCCATTGCTGAGGAAAGGCAAAAGGAAGGGGACACACTTATAGAGCATGTAATTGAGAGAGATGCTATTGACAAGAAACGGAAGGCTCTAGAACGTGCTCTTCAGCGGAAGACCGTAAAATGGCGGAGGACTCCAGAACAAACAAAGTTAGGTTAGTTTGCTTGCTTCATGAGTATGATTTCTTTGCTTCAGTTCCTGGGGATGTTTCCTGACACAACTTTAATTCACATGGACCTCTGCAGCGCCAGGCACGGGCACTGGACGAGAGATTGTGGTTAGTATATTCATTTCAATCCATATCTGTTATTTATTGACCAACATTTTGATCTTTAACGCATATGCCAAATTTGTTTTGAGGAGCTTAGCATTCTTAGTTCACTTGGATAGCATAAATGTCGGTATAAACCTAGACCTTTTTTTTGAGAGGATACATATTTTATGTAGAACATAAAATGAGCACATATTGCTTCTCTTAACTTGCAGAATTAGCCCTGTTGTTTCTCATAAATAGGTGTCCATTTTCTGGATTTGAATTTTTTATTCTAGTTTATGTAATATTTCATTTGATATGGGATCCATGTTCTGCAATGAATCTGTGATGCCGAATAAAGTTGTCTTTATGATCATGTGGTAAACATGATTTGATTTCATTTGTGTGAGATTTCTGAAAGTGCTCTGAGCGATTACTCTTTTTTTAGTGTATATGGTGTTGCATTTGCATTTGATACTATAAATTAGTATAATACTTTTTAGGTTTCTGCATGAACAAAACAGTCTGTGGATAAAAAAAAAAAAAGAAAAAAAGAAAAAAAAAAAAAAGAAAAAAACTGTGTGGATATGTAATGGTTTCCTTGTGAAGACTGCTGCCTTCATTAGTGTCATATATTCTTAAGTTATGATACCATATATTTCATTTTTTCAGAGAAAACAAATAACATATACACTATTACATTGTAGGTTTTAATAGATAACTGAAGTATGATTATGATATATCATTCAATGTTTTAGTCTACTGAATTTCCGAAGCTATCTTTTAATATTTACATTGCTGTCCACTAAAGAAGGGGAAAGAAGAACACACACACCTCACCATCACACGGATTATTTTCAGCAAAGGAAATGGAGCAATAGGGGTTTTTGTTTTAGTTATGGTTTCTTTTTCCCTTAATGCAAGTGGTCCTAGATATCATGGATGGACTATGCCAAGTACTTGGAGGAGGAACACGCATCTGAATGTATCCTTCTATATCTGACGTCTAGTATCCTTCGCTTCTAATTTTTTTAGTTGACTCGGGTTCTGCAGTTCTGTATATTAATGTTGAAGGTAGTCATCCTCAATCATCAGTCACTTGCTATCAACTCCTGTTGTTTTCTTTTCCCTTTAAAATATCCATTATCTATAGATTATAGTTGCTAGAAGGAGTTTCATATGCTTAGCGGATAAAAAAGGGATTATTTATTCTAGATGTTAAAATTGTTATACAAGATTATATCACTTGGTAATTAATGTTATTCCGTTGTGGCTTGAAGTTTCAAGGTTTCAATTGGGAAAGCTGGAGAAGGCAGTGGTACTTGGAGCTTGCTCCTAAAGCTGCTGATTTATCTAAATCTGGAATAACAGCAGTCTGGCTCCCACCACCAACAGAATCTGTTGCACCTCAAGGTCTGTTGCCTACTGTCCATAATATTCCCATAATGCCCATTCTTATCACTGTTCTAGCTACGCGAGACCTTAAGCACTCTTATACAATTGTTTGTATGGATCTAAGTGTCATCCTGTCAGCCATGCTTGATCTAAGACACTGATATGTGGTGGTATTAATTTTATGCACTTGTATGGAATTACGTCTTTCGTATTAGTTTCTGGTGTTTTACTGTAAATTAATTAATTATGATATTTTTTGGTTCTTGTTTTTTATATTAATAACCATTTTAACGTATGGTGGCATGTAACCAGTTTAATATATAACTTCTGTTTTCCACACTGCATTAAATAATAGTGTAGAATGATTTTCAGGTTATATGCCATCTGATCTATACAACTTGAACTCTGCTTATGGTTCTGAAGAGGAGCTCAAGCATTGTGTAGACGAGATGCACACTCAAGATCTTCTGGTATGGTTTTGGTTTTGAATTTGGCATGGACAGTATTGGAAACTATAGGAGAACTCCTAAACTAACCAGTTTCTTTGAGAGTGAGAAGCAATCTCCTGGAAGGGAAAACAAATAAAAATAATTTAATTAAACAAAAATTCTAAACTGGACAATTTATTAAGAACAAAATAATTTAATTCTAAAAAAAAATTGAAATGAAAAATGCTGCAGAACCTGCTAGCATAACACTTCTAGGGATGCTTTTTCAACAATTAAAACTCCTAGTAGATGTCCTTCTACGAGTGTTCAAGAAGCCTATTTTACATGAATGGACCTCAAGACCCAGGAACTTTTCAAATTCTAGCCTAATCTGTAAGGGATACATATCATTACAAGGCCATAGGAGATCATTGCTATTCTGCCATAATACCGGGTATTCTCTCTAGCCTCAGCAATCCATTCTGTTTTTGATAGGACATTGAATGTGTATAAAGATAATCACTGCGTCATTTGAATGTCCCAATGACAAACACATTTAAACTTGTGGATACATTAGCACAAATTTCCTGTCAATACTTAGCATTGCTATTAGCTAACAATATGTACCTGTCTCTTATAAATGTGTAAATTTCGTACAGGCCCTGGGAGATGTTGTATTGAATCATCGATGTGCACATAAACAGGTACCCTAGCTCATCATCGATCTTTTGACTTCTCTTGGTTGAGTCGAAATTATTGGCAGTCATGGAGAGAGAGAGAGAGAGAGAGAATTAGGTTCTGAAATTATTTCTCGTTCTATTGACTTGCTGTGGGAGAGAACTGTCGATGTATAAGTATAGAATTTTCTTCATCCCCATAAAATGTCGTTTCTTTTTCTAAAATCATTGTGAGGAACCCTTTATTGGGAAGGGCTGGCTGTTATAATGCCTCATGCCTCCTGTCATGAAAGAGTGATGATTCATGACTCCAATGTTCTTGATATCCTTCTTTCAAAAACTTCTTTTGACTGCATGTTTCTTTTCCAAGTGCATTTTTCTGAAAGAGTAGAGGAAGTATGAATCTATTTTCTATTCTCTTGAACTGCCTGTTGCATGATCCTGGGTTACTGCCTTGGCAGGATTTTGTACTGTAGCAGTTAAGGTATAAAAATTATTTTAAGAAAATGTTTTTTTGTGGGTATTCTAATAATGTGTGCTAATACATTGTGATCTCATGGTACAACTGACATTTTCTTTTAATTCAGAGCCCAAATGGCGTCTGGAATATTTTTGGTGGCAAGCTTGCGTGGGGTCCTGAAGCTATTGTCTGTGATGATCCAAATTTTCAGGGCCAAGGAAATCCTTCAAGTGGTATGGGTTTTTATCTAGATAAAAGTGTAAAATAAATAAATAAATATTTGGCATATGCATTGGTTTCTGCTTACCCTCCATTCATTAGCTTGTGCTTGCTCCAATGAAAAACTGGTCTGCTTTTGAGTTAATGTCCCATCACACGGAGAACTGAAAATTTTGTATAAACTTCATGCTTCTATAATTAGAGAAAAGGAAAATAATAATAAAATAAATGCAAAAATGAAACCTTCATGCTTTTGATTATATGATTATCTTGTGTTTTGTTTCCTTTGACTGTCCATAGGTGATATCTTTCATGCGGCACCAAACATAGATCATTCCCAAGAATTTGTTCGAAATGATATAAAGAAATGGTTAAATTGGCTCCGCAACGACATTGGCTTTGATGGGTGGCGCCTTGATTTTGTGAGGTGCTTATAAATATATGTTTTCCAAGTCTCTTACTTGCTGACTTTGTATATTTTCCGTGTCAACCTAACTTGCTCCTCCCATTTTCTAATTAGTCTTTTATTGTAAAAGAAGAAAATTGAGAATATTCCCCTTCCCCCCCCCCCCCCCCCCCCAAAAAAAAAAAAAAGAAAAAAAAAAAGAAAAAAGAAGGTAAAATGTCAGCGTTGTTGCTTGTTTCGAGTGATTAATTGCCTTCTCCACCCAAACGATGTTTGAGAAAAATGGATAGTACATGGCATGTGGTTTGATCATGCATTATAAGTAAACTAGCCTCTTAATATAGAGAGGAGGAAAACATTTTTATTTTATTTTATGGACTTAATACTTATAAAATCTGGTTCGTACATACCTCGTAACTATTTGTAAATTAACAACAAAATAAAATGAAAACCAACAGGCCTTGGACAAGGACACTGCCTACACTGTCCAATAGGAATTCTTATTCATACTGGCAGCATGGCATTTTTCAGATTTATTTGATCACCACCAAAACCAAGAAATATAGTAATATGCCTAAGAAGTGGAATCTAGAAAGATTTGTGGAAGGATCAGAGAACATTGCGGGGTTTCCCCTGCCCAATTAGGAAATTACCACGAGAGCGCTGTCATGTTTATGCAACATCATTTTGTTAATCCTGCTCATAGCGAGTTAGCCTTGTAAACTCACATGGTTGCAATCCCTAAATAGAGTCTACTCAAAGAGGTTTTGCAATGTCTTACAGCTACTTTGCAGTACTTAAGATAAATTAATGGGACACTAGCATACCTTTTATAATGTTACAGTATCAAAGTTTTATTTTCACTCGTTTATGGTTGGCAACTGATGAAATCTTTCTCATGTTGTTGCAGAGGATTCTCAGGTACTCATGTGAAAGAATATATAGAAGCTTCAAATCCTGCCTTTGCCATTGGAGAATATTGGGACAGTTTGGCTTATGAAGGTGGCAATTTATGTTACAACCAAGGTAACTAGAAGTAAAGTTGTATCAATTGAACATGTATGAAATGAAAGAATTAGTTGCAGCTCCGGATACTACATTGTAGTTGGTCAACGGTTTTGGTTACATTCCCAACTTGCTTATAGTGAGCTATATTTCTGTGTCAGCTTTTGAAGGCATCTTTCATATCATAGTAAAGGCCAGTTAGAATTAAAAGTTTTGAAAGACATCTGATTTTTAGCATTACTGATGCATAGTTCAAAATCTGTTCATATGACTTAGGTTCATAGAGAGTGATGGGGGAAAAGGAAAAGAAAAGAAAAGAAAAAGTGAATTAACTTATCTAAATGGGATTCTTTCAACATCATGATTAATATTGCTATGGAAGTCATATATCGTGTTGGCAACCCATTGTAAGCTAAAGCTCTGATGTTGCCCCTATATCTGGTATGAACTGGATCCTTGTGATTGCCAAGGAAATAACCCCTGCGAATAAAAAACGATTGGATGAGTCAGTCACCTTGGGTTTCTCAATAATGTAAATTTGATCGTACGTGTGGAGTGGAATTATTATGATTCTCCTAGCATACCTGTTTCTGAATCTTTTATACTCTGTTGTGCCCTTTGGGCTAGTTAAACATCCATTCTATTTAACCTTGAGAGTAAATGTTTTTATTATTTTGTTGTTCGGTTTTGCGCTGGCCATTAGACTTATCATACTTGATGCTGAGATATGCTTTCTTGCACAGATGCCCATCGACAACGAATAGTGAACTGGATTAATGCGACAGGTGGTACATCCTCAGCTTTTGATGTTACAACAAAGGTAGTTCTTGAACAGCTCTTGAAAGTGTGTTTTTTGGGTAAACATTTTTCAAGCAAGGAACATTGAAATTTAGTTTCCTGGAAACATTCTAGATTGTTTACTCACCTTTGGAATGTGCTAATGTGTATTCTTTGCTTAGGTTTTCACTCGGTTCAATGGATTTGATAATTTGTTATGGTACCTTATATTTCTGTTGAATGCTAACTGACCTTAAGTTCTGATACTTCTTCAGGGAATACTGCATTCTGCTTTACATAATCAGTACTGGAGGCTCATAGATCCTCAGGGAAAACCAACTGGAGTTATGGGATGGTGGCCCTCTCGTGCTGTCACTTTTTTAGAGAACCATGATACAGGATCAACACAGGTTCATTTTCCTTTCTCGCCTCTCGAGATTTTTCTTTTTTTAGCTTAAATATGATTTTTTTAAAACTATATAATGTACATGCTGGAAATCTGCTTGTTTACTATACACCCTGTTGATGAGTTTTGGTTATTATCTCATTTAAATTTGGCTTCGGCTCTTGAAAACTTGTTTACATCATTGCAGCAAACAGCGTATTTTAATTCTAATCTCTTGGTTGTGTCTTGCGGTTGTGGGGAACACAGTTGTACTCATTTCCTGCATGCTACTTTTGCGTGTTAAATGTGTCAATCTAGAATAACTGATCAAGGTTTGGAGAGATAAATTTCTGAAAATACTGATTATTGCAGGGTCACTGGCCATTTCCGCGAGATAAGCTGACGCAAGGATATGCATACATTTTAAGCCATCCTGGGACGGTAATTGTTTTTACTATGCTTCTTTTTTTACTGTAGGGCAGGGGATACGACACAAGACATGTTAGTAAGCTTGCTTTGGGAATATGAAAATCTATGACATGCTCCAATTTTAAGTGACAAGTAGAACTGGCTGATCTGAACAAGTTTCATTGTTTCCTTGTTTATTTTGTAGCCTGTTATATTTTATGACCACTTCTACGACTTTGGAATCCGTGACGTAATAACCGAATTAATTGAGGCCCGTAGACGGGCTGGGATCCATTGCCGGAGCCCCGTGAAGATATACCATGCAAGCAATGAAGGTTACGTTGCACAGGTTGGTGATGTCCTTGTAATGAAGCTTGGGCATATTGATTGGAATCCTTGGAAGGAAAATCATTTGGACGGGAGCTGGAATAAGTTTCTTGATAGAGGATCAGATTATCAGGTTTGGTTAAGACAGTAAGCCACAGGTTTGGCAAAACCAAGGACTTTTTCCATCATTGAAAACTAAGAATTTTCTTCTAATACAATAATCTCATACATTTGAATGATTAAACCTCGGATGAAATCCTCGGAAAGAAGAGGTTTACCCATACTATCATTATTCAATTTCAACCAAATCTAAGAAATCTTACCTGTCAACGTATGAATGATATTCAGGTAGTTTTATCGAAATGATAGTCATTCTATCGTTTTATTAGTGTATTGACATTTCTAACCTTATCATTGTGAAAGCCTGTAGAAATTTAGCAGGAATGTTGTTAACAGCTGACTTATAGGGAAAGAGAAATCAGTGGGAGGCTCCCACGGAAGATCCAGTGTGACCCCACGGTGCCCTTTACTTCAGTCAAAATCCCAAATCTTAAATGTCCACCTTTGCATGCTGCGTTTTGTATTTATCTTTTATATCATGTCGAAGATTCTACACTTTTGTCTCATTATCTATAGCTTTTGGCACAGAGAGAGATTCGGCTCTCTTCATTATATATAGCTTTCGGCCTCCACAGGGAGAGAGAGAGAGAGAGAGAGAGAGAGAGAGAGAATATGTAGGCTTGAGATGAGGACATTCTAGACGTCATAATTAAAGTACATTTTTGGGATCATAGAACATAGGGCCTAATACTGAGGTTGGACTTTGGTCCCTCTAGGATGAATCAAAGATTTGATTTTTGTACGTATATAAACTTGATAGTTCATGAACACGTATATCTGTATAATTTTACGATCCGTCGAGCCCTTAACCAACTATTGAAAAATTTAATAAAATTACGATGATTTAATACTTTTTGGTATTTTACTTGTTTGACGACTGCCTTGTACACCACAAAATCCAACGAAATGTTTTTTTGATTTCATTAATATGTTTTGGCCCCCCCCCAGTACGTACGGTCAGAAGTTACAGGAGTCAGGTGGGGCTCAAACCTTTTATTTAGTACAATTGACAGAAATTAGGCGCATCATTCGTCCTAGTCAGATTAACATGGACGCGGGAGAGATTTGGCTCGGATGAGACAAATTCTAGAATATTATGAATTGTCCATGTAATATTTTGTTGGAAAAGTTACTTTTTAGTACTTCAAGTTTAATGATTTAATCCTTCGTATTTGTAAATGGACAATTTGATCTTATAAATTTTGTAAAGATGACAATCCTTAATTGATGGAGCTATTAGATTTTAGTGGATAAGCCCTAGAAAATGATAGATTTGGAATTTATAAAAGTTTATTATTTTTAAATTTTTAATGTTTTCATAACTAAAAAAATTATCTATTAATCTAGAAAATGGTCCTATAGAATCTGCCGTGTTTTCTGGCAATTAAGCTCGACATTTTTCCCTACAAATGTAGTATTTTTCAATATGTTGCAATAGGGAAAAAGGAAATTTTACTTTAATGCACTTTATTTTTGGAAAATTCAATTAATAAAAAGCAAAAAAATAAAAATAAAATCAAATTGAGAGCTTTTCCAAAAATTCTAGTAGAAAAAGAAAGCAAATACAAATCTGATACATATATATACCAAAAATGGTAATATTCATCCATAATTTCATATATATATATATATATATTACATCCATAATCTTTGCTTGAAATTTTAGCAGGGAAAAAAAAATTGATAGGCTTTTACAAATTTAAAATCTATCCTTTTATGAAGTCACATATGCATGACAATTTTTTCATTAAAATCTAACAGTTTCAATAGTTAGGAATTAAGTTGAACACCTTTAGAAAACTTTAGGGACCAAATTAATTGTTTTCAAATACAAGCGACTAATTCAACCCTCCCAAACTTGAGGGATTAAAAAGATAGCTTTTCTTATTTTATTATGGGCTCTTCCTAACCTATGCTTGTAAGATACGTTTTAAGAGTCTAATTGTAGAAATATTATGATTACCCTTGCTTTGAAATTTATAAAAGTCGTTAAATTAATGCATTGAAAATATTTAAGTTTACATGGGCCCCTTAGCACAGGCAAAAATAAAAAATCCTTTTATTATATCTAGGGACCTAATACCTAATGAATAATTCATTGAACTCGAAAAAAAACGAGTCGGCTGAAAACCAAAATTTAAAGTGGGGTAGACATGAGAAATACAAGAAGTTTGGGGACGCATTAAAGTTGTCCCTCAGTAAAAGATAAAATCGGACCCATCCCCTCGAAAGCGACGCGAAAGGAAAGAAAAGGCGAATCAATTCCACGCGTCTGCAAAAGCGCGTGGCACTGACCCTATGCCAACCCATTATTGCGCTTCGAGCTTTTGATGACCGATTGGACCCCGTATCCGCCGTCCATTCTTGACATACCGAAGCTCAACCGCACAGATTGTACGGGAAACGTGCACGCGAGCGCACGCCGCAAAACCTCCGTTTCCTGTTTTACCCTCGTGCCTCCGAGTCTGAGTCTTAGCCTCTAGGTTGCGAAACATGCCTCAGCTTCGGCCCGGACCTGGACACTCTTTGTTTACTTGAGTTCGTTGAAAATTGATGCACTGGTTGGATTGGCTTTATCTTCGGGTCTGAAGATCATCGCTTCTCTCTCATAAACCCATTTAGAGAGATAAAGGAAAGAGAACTAGAGAGAGAGAGAGAGAGAGAGAGGGAGCATTTCTTGAATTGTTGCAGAGCTTGAAGACTTGACAGCTGAGGAGGAATTTACAGTATGATCGTAAGGTGGCACTCTTCATAAACCCTAATTTTCTCCCTCAGATCACTTGCACTCTCTCTCTCTCTCTCTCTCTCTCTCTCTGTGAAGTGCTCTTACGGAATTTTGAGATCTTAGTGTTTTTGGTTGCGAGCGGAGTTGTGTTTCAGCTCCCCATGCAGTTCTTCAGCTTCGCCTCACTAATTCAGCTTGTAATTATATGGTTGTTTTTTTTATTAATTTTAATTTCTTGAATTTTTTTCGAAATTGTTGTTTTCTTTCCTTTTTCTTTTTCCCTTTCAGGAATTGTTGCTTTGGGTTTGTTTCTCTGTTGTGTGATATATGCAGTTCTTTTCAGGGATTTGAAGGGCTTGTTTTCGCTGAAGTGGTTGCTATTTAGTTTTTGTTGTCCTAATCCGAAACTTTAATGCCGACACTATTGCATTTTTCATGGGTTATCTTAAATTAATACCCACTTTAATTCGCTTTCTAAAATTAGTGCTCCTTCAACCCTTTTCCTGATCCAAAATTTCCTTCTCTTTGCACCAGATCTTATTTCCGATTTGTTGTGCATGTGGTAGAAGCATAGTGCACTTACACAGAACTTTTAGTCTGTAAGTGTAGATGGCATATGGCGAGCCTCTGGAGAATCGCTGCTAAAGTTTATTCCATGTGTGAGCCGGGCCCAGATGTGTAAAGAATGTGACCTTTTTTTTTTTGGAATTTTGATTACATTGTACTGTAGCATTTGGAACTGTAATGGTTGCATGCTGAAATTTCGAGGGACTCAATCACATTATATTAAATGCCATTTACACTTGCAGAATAAGACACATATTCATGTCACTGCTCGCATGCGAAGACCGTACTAAATTTTATCAAACTAGGCTTTGAAAAATGAATTAGTTGCTTGATAATGAAGTTGAACATATGATCTGCGAAAAGTAATTGTGCAAGACAACTCTGACCAATGTCAGGAACAGTTTGTTTGTTTTTTCTTTTTTTTAAATTAAAATTTTTGCTTTATGTATGCAGCATGCACTTGCACTCAGCGGCTTAAAATTCAGATTTAAAATGGGACAATTAGGGAACTTCAGTAGGGGGATATTGTTTTGCAACCTGCTCTGATATATAATTCGAAGAAGATCCACACTTTCCAGTTCCTTCTAATTTTAGAATTCCCTGGTGGGCAGCAGTAGCAGCTCATTGGGCACAGTCTGGTATGCCACAACCTTACTTGAGGCAGCAGCCTGGATTCAATGACATGTCATTACTGCAGCAGCACAGTATGTTCAAGCAGTTTCAAGAACTTCAGAGGCAGCACCAACTCCAGCAGTTTGGTGATGTGAGGCAACAGAATCCTGTGAGCCAGCTCCCTATGATCATGAAACAGGCAACTGGTGGTCAGTTCCCACCAATGATCCACAGAACACCCGTCCATGGTGCATCCCAGGTTTTCATGAATTGGATGCCACATAATTCTTCTCCATCTGCACAAGGAGTTCCCGATCAACAGCCTGATGTATCTTTATATGGAACTCCCATTGCGAGAGGTCATCTGAGTCATAGTTCTTATCTTCAAGGAGTACAGAAGCCTACAATGCAGTTATCAACCTTCAGCAGCCCCTTGTTAGGAGATCAGCACATGATATCTCAAGAGCAGGTTTGCACGCCTGATGAAGCTTTTACATCCAAACAGGGATTTCAGAAGAGAAACCCTTTTGCACAAGCTCCTCATCACAGTTTATATGATGGAGTTCTACCAGAAAACTCTGAGCAGGGGACTATCATGCAAAAGAATGCGTCTGTCCAAGAACTTAATGGAACAAAAGGGCGAGGTGCTTTGCCGCTGGCTGCCTTAGATCCAATGGAACAGAAGATCTTGTTTAGTATGGATGAAAATATTTGGGATGCTACTTTTGGCAAGCAAAATGATATTGACTCTGGAAGTTTTGGCAAAACTTTGGAACATCCAGGATGATAGGAATGTTTTCCCCTACTGTCAGAGTGGTAGCTACAGTGCTCTAATGCAGTCTGCTGTAGCAGAAGCTTCAAGTAGTGATACTGATTTACAGGAGTGGAGTGGTTTGACATTTCAGAATACAGATTTTTCCACTGAAAATCAACTTTTGGGCTTTGTTGACAGTGGGAAGCAACCGATAGGTTTGGCTGGTAACAACATTCAGAGTTCCTCTTTTTGTTCGAAACTGTCCCCTGTTTATAGTGATTCCAATGTGAAATCTAGCTTTCCAGGCATTAAGCAGCCAGGTTCTCCTTTTTCAATGGAACAGAGAGAGGGGGCACATCGGGACTCCTCTCATGAATCTATCCAGCGGTCACCTGATGGCAAGTGGTTCAATTTAAACCAACAAGAGAAGTCACCAATTGAGGAAAGTCAACAATTTCAACCACTTGAGCTGTTGGAGAATGCATGGACAGGTCAGATATATCAACATTCAAAAATTGATGTAGACCAGAAGAGCATGCCAGTGCTTAATAATAGTACAATGCCTTGTAATAGTCCAAAAGTCAGGTCAATTGATTCATCACCAAGATGCGGAAATGGTACACTGGGTACAGGTGATAAGGTGAAAAACTTGGAAAATTGTTGGACGGGTAATATTAGTGGAGTTGGGTATAAGAGAACAGATATTGACGGTTGTCTATGGAATACTGATGGTAATACTTTGCTCAGTAGACAAGGTTCTCAAGTGAGTACATTTTCAGATCTGCCCAATTCAAACGCCATGAAGTCTATTCAGGAAACCAGAGAACATGCTCCAGATAGTCCTCAGCTTGATTATATGAAAGAAGACCACAATACCCATGTCAAATGCAAGGAAAATGAGAACATGGAAACAGGGCAGCATCAGGTGGATAATGGACCTCAGAGTTTGAACTGCTCTGACAAGGGAGCAGAGAATAGACAGGAACTGCTACCAAAAGGAGAACTCACCTAGTGACAGCTACAACTCTAATTTATCCCAGCATAGTATGATGGGGCATGAGGTGAGAGAAAATGTGTGGTTAAATGCAGGTGATTATCAAGCTGTAGCCAGAGGTAGCCAAAAGCCGCCTAGTCAGGTTGGTCAGTACTTGGGAAGCTTCAATTTCTCCTATTATTTTCTTTTGTTTTGTGGGAAACTTAGAGGGGATGTATGCTTTTCTGAGACTAAATCATGTTGCTTATTCGTAGTTTCTGTGCTCTCCGGGACTGAGGAGTCCTGATCAAGAATATTTTGGACAGTTGAAGTCTACTGGTAGAATTTCCGACAGTGTCATGTGCTTGGAAAAGGTGAGTGATGCACTCCATGTTAATTGTGATGATGGTTTCATCGATTTTATTTTCTTAATCAATGGTTATAAATGTCCTCCATTTCAGGGACAGTTACCTGATTTTCAAGGCAACTTAAAACCATCAGCGGAGGTGGATTCTAGAGGCAATCTTGGATCTAATATGTCTGGTGCTGGAGATAGATTAGCTGGCTTTTCATGGCAGTGGTATCTCTGCTCAGACAAGGTAGTTGATAGTTTGGAATTGGTAAATTTTGTTTCCCCAAATAATCAAACTTAATTTTATGATTTTTTTACTGCACGCTCTTATAAAGGCTTTGACTGAATTTGAAATGACAGTCAAGATATGCTGGAGTTTCTGCATAGGCAATCTGGGGAAAGTAATGCTGCTCCACACTTCCAGGTGCCCAAAGAACAGAATCCTGATGGATCTTTAGCTCAACCATATGATCAATCTTATGCTTCTCAGCAGCCTGATTTGAGATTGGACCCTCAACTACCACAGCTGTCCAATTCAAACTGCCTTTCGTACTCCCAGGGTCTCCCCCAAATGGTAAGTTATCTTGGCCCAAGGCAAGACAACATTAGAGGAAAGGATCTTGTTTTTTTTTTTTTTTCCTTTCTTTTTTCATTCTTTTGTTTTTAGGTATGTTCTTTCTTTTTTTCCTTTTCTTTTCCTCCCTTTTTCATGTGTGAATCAATTTTAAGGGATTGTTGGGTTGATAGATAAGATATTTCCAGACCTGCAGGCATGAATGCTCTAAATTTGAATGTGCAGGAAAATACTCTTATGCCAGTTAAACCTACTAGTACTCCACGTTCAAGAAACCAGCTTCATGGACAACTCATTTCAAACACAGCTGTAGCACATCAATTGCCACGGTCTACATCATCTGGCAGACTTCCTACCTTTTAATCTCACTCGCTCCCAGGATGCTTCTCAGCTAATCTTTGCTCACTCATCTGGCCAACAATTCCCAGTTTTGCAACAGAGTGGATCACTAGTCAGTCCACCCAATTTATGGACAAAGATACCAACTCAGCAACATCTATCCGCCGATGAACTTCGGAAGGGTCCCTTTACAGATCCATCAAATAATAGTTCAGGAATCCCTTCATTGGTTCAGAGGGAGCCGAATGTTCAAAATTTGCCAAAAGATGCAAATGAGTCATCTATTGGTGCCCAGACAGGTAATTCTGTTCAACCAGTAGAATTTGCAGCTACCTCACTAGAGACTCATTTGCACCAGCCGGAATTTGGAAAATTACAGTATGGTAGCAACCAAGACCCAGCTTTGTCAAGAAAAGAATTTGATGCCTTTGGCAGGTCTCTGAAACCATCAGTTGACGTTGGTCAAAATTATACCCCATTGCACCAAGCGCAGGTCATGAACAACTTGAACCCTGAAACAGGTAGAATGGTCAAGAATCAGAATGAGCATCAGGCAGCATTGATTGCTGGACAGGAGTCCCTTTATCAACATACTACAGGAGTTGGAAATTCCATGGATAATAAAATGCATGCTGCACAAAGTCTCAACCCTTGCACTTCTAGAGACATTGGAATGGAACTTTTGATGTCAGGGTTAAGAGCAGATCAGACTGTGCAACCTATTCTTCAAAGATTACCCGTCTCTAGAGACGGCCAATTTTGGTTTGAATGACCCTAGGAGACATTCTAGTAATCCTCAAATGGGGTCTAATCACAGGAAAAATTCCCAAAACAGTGCGCAAGATGCTCCAAACTGGTTTAAGCAATATGAGAATTTTAGAAATGGGCAGATGCTACCAACATATAATGCAAAGCTGGAAAGACTTTCCCAGGATCAGGTTTTTCAAGGAAAGGCTTCTGACAATTTGAATGTACATAGCACGATGGAGCAAGTTTATGCTAATGCTGATCAAGTTGATAGTTCCAGTACAAGTACAGCTGCTGGTTTAGTGGGAAGTGAGCACCTGCAGAAACCATATATTTTGACTTCAGGGGTAACTGATCAAATTTTGTCAGTTATGAGACCGAAAAAACGTAAAATAGAAACATCTGTGCTTCTACCATGGCATAAAGAAGTTATAGATGGATCTCAAACACTTGAAAATATCAGGTATTTGTGATTGTCTAAACATTTATTTAAGTAGTTTTTACTTATTTTCCTGTTACGAGTGATTTGCATCACAATTTTGATTCTTTCATCTTCAGGTGCCTAATTGTGAATCTTCCGAGTCTTTTAGGAAATTGAACTAGCTTTATTGCAAAACATTTACTTTTGCACCTTCTTGATTTTATTTATATATATTTTTTAATTTAATTTTCCTTTTATATGTGAAGCACTAACACCTTTTTAAAATTTTGCAGCACGGCAGCACAAGACTGGGCACGAACTACAAATTGTCTAGTTGAGAAGGTATACTCTTTAAGCACTGACTTGATGTAATATTAAATTCTTATAGCTTTTTCCTAATTTTATGACATCTTGAAGTGGTTCTAAGTGCTTCAATTTTCATGGCAGGAGGATGGGGCTTATGTGATTGCAGGCAGTTCTCCAATGGCTCGATCAAAGCGGAGGCTTACAATGACAACACACCTAATGCAGCAACTGCTTCGGCCTGCACCTCTGGCAATTCTTGAAGCAGATTCAATATCAAAACATGATTGTGTATTATACTCTGTTGCTAAATTGGCGTTAGGTGATGCATGCAGCTTGTCCTCATGCATGAAAAATGATTCAGAAAACACCATGTAAGAGTTTTTTTTGGGTAAATTTTTTAAAATTATTTTTGGTAAATAACACCATGTAAGAGTTTCTCTTTAGGATTTACTAGAACGGTTCTTTCTTTTTTTCTTTTTCTTCAAATAAAATAATGAAAGAGAACATTTAATAGAATGCAAACATGAGAGCAGTCCGTAATCATTGTCAGAGACTTTTATGCGTATATAATGTTGTAATACCTTTCTGTTTGTGGAAATCTTTCCAGGAGTTCTGAGAAGCTCAGGAGAATCAGTGATCATGATTTCTCAAAAGCTATGGAAGACTTCACCTCTCGAGCAAAGAATCTAGAGAACCACTTTTTGAGGTATAAACCTAATTTTTATTCACCGTTAGAATATACACACAATTGTGGTATTTCTTCCAACAGCCTAGAAGATATGTGATCGGATTCTGATTTCCATGTAATGATGCAGATTGGACAAGAAAGTGTCGGTCCTAGACATTAGGCTGGAATGCCAGGAGATGGAGAAGTATTCCGTCATGAATCGTTTTGCCAAGTTCCACTCTCGCGTGCAAGCAGATCGAACAGAATCCACGTCATCCTCTAGCACAGCTGTGACTGCACCGAAGACCGTTTCTTCAGAGATATGTCCTTGCAGTTCCAATGCCTGGAGTACTACCTGAGTACACGAAGTGTCTTTCACTTTGACTATTCATTGCGTGAGGAAGCAGACAGGCATGAACAGTCGATTCGAAGTAACTTAAGCCCTCTGATCCTATTTGAATCGAGGCCCACTGTTGTCATTTTTGTGAGGGAAAAAAAAAGAGTATATATTAGTCTTTTGTATATTTTCATGAAAATTAAGGAGAACTAGGTGACAAGCCTGTTCACCTTTTCAAAGAGCCAAGGTGGGGGTGACTGGTGTGGATGTACACATGTTCTCCTTTAGTTGCTACATTAGTCAGCTAAGCTTTCATAAATTTATAGGTATTTCTGGTAGCTTTTGTCTTGTGAAGATTTCTCATTATTTTCCCTTTCACCAGGAGTTATGGATTTGTTATGTTGTGAGCAAATGTTCATCAGTTTAATGGCATGAAAACAAACGGTCAGTAGTAACTGTAATTTGAAAAATCAGGTACTCCATTGGCACCTTCCTTGGGAGGACAACGCACAAACTTTGACTTGACATTTTGGTGCCTGAGTCAGTTTTTTGGTAAAAAGTCACCTAAATTCTCTGCTACAGCTTTTTTAATACAAATATATATATATATATATATATATATATATTTCCAGCGTACTGACAGTCTGACCACCATTAATTAAAGCAGAAAAAGATTCTTGAAGCGCATCCCAAATCTAATGGAAACTTCCATGATTCCAGAAATCATTATTCTTAAAAAATACAAAAAAAAAAAAAATTGTTGAGACACTGATTCTGTGTCCCCCACACAACTCCCACTTGAGCAAGGTCAATGACAAGAGGATAAGATGGAAGAGAGAAAGACAAGGACAGACTTTATGATGCTATTAAGGGAACATAAGGAGATCATGTTTTTATTGGCTCCAAAGATGAATCTTCCCCTCTGCATGGACTTGACTTATCTCTTTCATTATTTAATTCTCTCTTTTCTTATAAAATTGACTGATGTCAGTATGAGAGAGAGAGAGGGGGGGGGGGGGGAATGTAGCGTATCCATATGATTGAGAAAGAGATAGAAAGCTGATGTTTCCTTGTAGAAGGCAGCAACAGAATAAAGCACATGAGACCCAACCAAATCTCCAAACCTAAACAAGTCAGATTTTTTTTTGTTATTATTATAACAAGATGACTATGATACATCCATAATAACACCTGAGAAAGTAGCTGCTGACAACATCAGCATATTGAGCATTTATAATCTCAAACACATGAAAGTATATTCCAATCAATCAACAGCATTCCAATCAGCATGTGGGGTTGTGCCCTTTTGGCCTGGTGCCCTACATGGAGGCTGGTGGACCCTACAGCGGACCTAGGAGGGTGGATTTTGAATCTGCTTTTGGTTACAGAGGGTTCGTCGGTCATAATTCAAAAAATGGTGGTCCTCAGATGCTTTTTTTTTTTTTACATGCCTATGTTCTCATCTAAAATGTGGGTCTACTGTGTATTCCTTGACATCAGTGGGCGCATTGGCATTTTCTGATGATGGGCGTGAATCAGGTCCTAGAAAATTCATATTCTGTCCAAGATGAATGAATAGTGGGGAAAAAAAGGAAGACTCGGTCAAGGGAACTGTAAAATGGGGGAAAATGTTCTGTTTTGTTTCCCGAGAAAGCAAATGGAGTCAACACTATGTAACTAAATTTATGTGAATGAGTTTTGTGAGTATATATAGCTCGAGAGAATAAAATGCAATGAACAGGTCATAGATATTATCAATATAATACATTTAGAAACTACACAAAGCTTCTAGGAGTTCACCATTTACAAGGTAAAAAAGTGCAGCATGAGAACCCTTTGGCACGAAATTAGAAAAGGTTAAGATGGGACTGAGGAGGTTTGATTTGAGCCAATCAAAAGAGAAGATAGGCATGGTGTGAAAGTGTTATGAGTAGAAAAAGGGTTTCATGATGGCTGTCGATTTTGTGCAAACATTGGAAGGAATGCTGGAGAATTCAATGGAGAGCATGAAATTGCCAAGTCAAAATGACCAAGAAACACTAAAAAATTACTTGTAAGGGGAAGCAGGTGTACCTCAACAAACTTGCTGCTAAAGTCATTCATCTTGGCATATCGTCAAATAGCTATCGAGCACTGTTAACAAATCCTCCTTCAACAAGAGAATCTGAAAATGAATTCGGCACCATTCAATCTCTGTTTAAACCCGAGCTTAAGGGCATGGACAGAGACACCCTCCTCATGTCCTACAACATACAAAATTCATCAGAGAAGCATACACACACACACACACACCCCATTGTTCAAAACAATGCTTCTTTTAGAATATACATTGAAGAATCGAAGGCTCTCCTTGGCACATTGACATTTGGTCTACACATCCCACAAGCTGTCAGAATGTTAGAGAAAAGGACACTCATTTGGAAAGATGACTTCAAAACTCAATTTAACGAACAATTCAATAGACACCCCAAAAAAAATAAAAATAAAAAACATTGATCATACAGAGATTTCCACATCACCACAATCCCAAAAGAGGAGCTCAAGCAGAGAAAGTCGACATAACAATTTTAGGGCTTCCTACTGTGAACAAAAAAGTGAGGATCAACCAGAGAAATTCTCATACAGGGATCTGACCTAAACTCATAAATCATTCCCCTAAAATCATGCCGTGAACATGAAGAAATGGAACCCAAACATATTACGGGCTTTAGTGGTTGAGGCCCACTTTCCTATGGGCTCTATTAAATTGGGCCCAAAACTGGTCACTCTCTCAGCCCAGTTAATTTGTTTATGGGCCTCGTGTTGTTGGTTTTTCCAAGTAGCACCTGGGCTTTGTTGTGATTCTCTGGATTTTGCTTCCGTCTTTAATTTTAATTTTTTTTTCCTCTTTTCTGCTGGGAAGAGTGAATAAATAAATAAAATAAAAGGAGGCCTTTGAGAATAATCATGGAATATGAAACATTATGTACCATATGGAAGATTAGTTTGCGTTGCTTTTAGTTATGGGGGAGAATTCTCACTGATCCCTTCAATGGAGTAAATATGTTTTCTTTGCAAAGTGATAATACTCACGAAATTCTTACTTATCCCTTGAACGAAAATAAATAATATTTCTCTTTTGGATTAGAAGGGGAGATTATGGATTAAACCACACAAGAACTAGAATAAAAAAATCATAATTTTAGTTTAAAATTACAAATCTTCCTTCTGAAAATATGCAACATTATGTATTAAAAAGTTCTAGTTGTAGCAAACTATTAAAATGATTAATTTTAAGGAATATTTTAGTAACGTAACAAGGGTGGTTATTGTTAAATGATCTAGTTATACTTTTCAATGCTCTAAATGCAAGCAACAAGATTAAACGCCAACAACACGCAACAATTTTATTTTCATTTTTCCTCTCTTCCTTTCATTTTTACTTTATTTTTTTTGTGATCTGCAGAGCCCTATAGCAGCCATCTTCAACAGAAAAAGGAAAAATCTTTTTGGAAATAACAGAAGAAAAATGAAAAATTTGGAGAACTCAAAATTGGATTAGAAACTATCCAGGACTCTCCCTACATGTTCCGAATCCGTCCAAAAAGAAAAGAAAAAAAAAGAAATTTAAAAAAGCGGGATTTTTCCTCTCTATTACTTGTTTTCTTTTCTTATTTTTTTGATTTCCCAATAATCCTATCCAACAATTTCTCCATTCTCACTACTGGATCCGAAAACCTCAATCAATTTCTGCAAAACCAGGATCTGCGTTCTCAACAGAAGGATGTAGTCGGCGGTTTCCTGAAAGATACGATCGGGCTTCATTATTAGGTCTCCGTTGTGATCATGAGCCGGGATCAGATTCTGAAGAGTCTTTAGCTTCTCCAAAACCCTCGTGCAATCTCTCCTTCCGCCATTAAAGCTTCGTCGACCTCTACAGAGACCCGCACTCCTTCTTCTTGCTCCGAGAAGAGCCCTCGAATGTTTCGATTTCGGCCTCGAGCTCATGGCTACGGCGAAACAGAGCGAGAGAGAGAGAAGCCAGCGAGGGAGAGGAAGATTGAGATTTTTGGGACCGTTCTGGGATGGAGGATGGGGGGATTTTGTAACGGCGAGTTATTCTATCGCCACTAGTTTTTGTGATGAATTACAATTCCGCCACTCTTTCTTTTTGTTTTTTCTTAAAATTTCTTTTTCTTTTTAACGTTTTTCTAAAGAGTAGGAAGTTTCGTGCTGATTTGTTTTATAAATTTTACTTTGTAATTTATAAATTAGGATTTTAATTTTAAGACTATATTTTCACCTAATCAATATATGCTGAGGACATATCATTAAATTATACAATTTCTTCACCTAATACATGCTAGAATTTTTTTTTATAAGTTATTTCATTCAGGTGACGAATTAGTCGAATTATTATCGATAATTTATAATAGTATAAAACTAAATATAAAAACTGAAAACAATGTTTATCATCCCTAAGTGTTTTTTAAATCGGTAAATATCACCGAACTTAGAAAATGAACCCATAGCCTTATCCAAAAAGTTTATAACATGTGGATGTCGATGAACTAAACAACTAGCAGTATATCAGTGCTACGATGGAGTGGTTACTTGAAACCCTATATATAAATATAGATCTGTCAAACAAGTGAACTTATTAAAATTTAGTACTAGGTATTGAGAATATTATCACACGCACTAAAAAACTATATTCAACCATCTTTAGATCATCTCATTCATACTCCATTGTAGAAATAGAACCCACAATACTGTAAACCCCAGACATGTCTTTCATGTGAATGGAGATTGGGTTGCATCAAACTTGTAAAGTAGGAAGAGAAATGTAAAAGAGGAAGAAGATGGGAAGAACTTTAGTAGGAACAAAAGCTTGCCTATTTGCAATTGGCACATGTGAGGTTTTCAAATGTCCCAAATGCCACTTTTCCAATATGCCCACTTCACATATTGTTTTATTAAATTAGTTGGAATTATTGTCACATTTCCTTTTTCTATTAGTGAATAGACTTGCATTGGCCTAACAACTATTTCCTTTTTTTTTTTTTTTTCCGTAAATAGACTTGCACGAACATAACAATTATAAGGATTTAAGTCTTTGATCCCTGCAGGTATATGAGAGAGAAAGTCAGTGATTTGAGTCCCCATCCAATTTTGTGATGAGCAAATTATCTCATTTTCCCTTTCTCACATTAAGTTTTAGGATTATAAGAGGAGAGGGCTAGGTCTATCATATTGCCATTAAACCCAGAAAAAATATATATCGCATTTTCTTTCTGGGCTTAACTCTGGTGCAGCGGTTATACTTTATTTAGGTGCAGCGCACACAAGAAAAGCTAAAAGAAAATCTCTAAAATAATATTATTTTGAGTATTAATTTCTTTTTTAAGTATCATAAGGTAGCAGTTGCTGCATATTAATTTTTTTCTTTCTTTATAATGTAATGTTATAATAGGAGTGCCCATTTGGGACGAGCAAACTAAACCCACAAGGGTAAAAGGGAACATTTCTTGTGGGGTTCCATTGTGAGAAATGACAGAGTTAGCAAGACAAGAACTTGCTTTTTTAAAGGATGGCAATACTATATTAATGCCCATCAAGGGCAGTTTAGTCCAAAGAATTCAGAGAGAGAGAGAGGATGGTGGTGATGTGGCTTCCCTAGAGGGAGCATGTGAATGTGGTATGGTCCATCAAATTAGTTCCTTTCTCTCTCACTCTAAATGGGGCAGAGAGAGAGAGAGAGAGAGAGAGAGAGAGAGAGAGAGAGAGAGAGAGAGAGAGAGAGAGAGAGAGAGAGAGCACATGGGAAGCACATGCAAAAGGCATGTGGGTGAGAAAGTTGAGCAGCAAAGGGCATGAAATGCACACCGTGTTATGCACATTCCCTGCATGCACCTCATCCGTTCCCCACTTTTTTCCCGCCCTCTTCACCGAACCGGATTCTCTCCGGTTCTGGGCTGCCGTTCACAATGTAGTTTTATAATTTTTTTATTTTTGATCATTTTTAAAAAATTTGAATCATATAAATGAAAGTAATATTCATGAATACATAAGCTTGTTAATTTTGATGAGATTTGGAAATGCATAACCTATTCATTCTAAGCATTGAAAATTCAATATAATTTTTAAATATCATTTTCTTTCTAGGATGAATAGGTTATGTATTTCAAAATCTCATGAAAATTGACATGCCCTTATATTTTTGTATGTTATTTCCATCCATACGATTCAAATAATTCAAAATTTTATCAAAAATAAAAAAATCCTCAATTAATTGAATTCTTTGTGACTATTTATTATTCAATTTATTCTACTTAATTCCAAATATAACGTTTGAGGTTGCTTAAACTTTTTGCTTTCTATCTTTTTACCTGTAAATACACACGCACTCACATTATCTTACAATGGCACATGTGAAAATCTTCGAAACCTAAGTCCAGATTACAAACATTTGATAGCTTACTGCTCGGTGTGCATGCGGAGAAAACGCGCGCACGTGCCACTCTGTGGCCTAATATTTATAAATAATTAATAAAGCAAAGTTGTTTTCGTCCTAACGCACTATCCTTGTGTTGGGCTGTCTTGTTAAATAAATCTTAGAAGATATGATTCATTCATGTTCAAACTGGTGTGGGATGCATAATCATGCACATGCTCCTCTCCATGCAAAGGGAGTGAAGCAACAGATTATTTGATCCAGAATAGCCCCTGACATTCAAATTCGCAGCCATGGGTCAAGGTCCTCACTTCTTATCATGTTCCGTATAATTCTTTGATTTATCTACGAAAAACTTTAAGTCGATCAATGGTGTGTAGGTGCAAGAGTGCAGTGTCATCGAAACCTAACGCAGACGCCCCCCTTGCTACGGTTAATCTCTGCGCGACGATAGGAGTTTTAAACTGTCTTGTGATTAGCCACAAACAATGTTCCCTTCACAATCTAAAACAATAGAGATTCACAACCAGGCCTCATTGTTTAGAATCACGAGGCTTCCAAACACTGACAGTCGCCTAAAACATATATGTTCCTGCTTGGTTCTTCAAGGTGTGATTACGAGGAGAGGCTGCACGGAGGAAAGAATAGTCCTCAGCTGAAGGTCCATAATCGAATAAAATAGCGCGTGCGCGCGCGCGAGAGAGAGAGAGAGAGAGAGAGATCGATCTTACGGTGTCCACGCTAACTGGTTTCCCATCTTCAGCCAGTATTTCAGTTATAGTTCCAGACTGGTCAGCCTAATGCAAGGAATGAAGTAGCATAATTCAGTAACAGAGTAATTGTGGGCTAGAACCATTACTAGAATTGCAACAAAAGGAAATTACAAACAGTAGATTAATAATCTTAATTGAATAGAGCTTTTTGTTGGTATGCAATTACAGGGAGATGCATGTATAAATCCATAACTTGTCAAAAAATAATGGGTAAGAAAAATTAATTGAAACAGAAACACAATTTCTAGCGAAATAATTAGGGGAGAGGAAAAAAATTCCCACTATATTACCGACCGAAATTAAAAATGAAAGAGAGAACAAAATGAAAGGGACAAGGGGTTGGGATTGGGGTTGGTATGATCATGAGAGGAGCACTTACTTCAATTTCATTCATCAGTTTCATGGCCTCAATGATGCAGATTACCTGGCCTTTCTGTATCTTATCTCCTACCTGAATCATCAATAAAATGTTAGTTGGGGTCCAAGCTCATCTATGGAAGTTATTCAAAATACAGCTTCACATATGTGCGTGTTTATGAGCAAATGCATATCCCGGCTGAGTTCTGTCCACTATTTCAACACTGCCCTGCCAACATTTTGCAGGAACCTTCCTTGTCATACATGTTATTGACTCAATGAAGGTATGTACCCTCTCAGTGCAATCAGAGGCAAGCATCATCTTACACAGACAGAGAGAATGCAATTTGAATAGTCCTCCAGCTTAAAGTTCTGTACTAACCCCATATAAAACAATTTACAAGAACATGCATAAAAGGATATGGAAAACCAGTCAATTAGATTTGAAATGCATAACAGAAGCTAAAAAGGGATGTAATATATTATGACTTGTCATTTGCAATATACATGATGACCCACTTTAATGGTAATTTCGCTAGTAAAACACATACCTTCACAAATGGGGATTCACCAGGTGCGGAAGCCCGGTAAAAGGTACCTGCCATGGGGCATTTCAGTGGTGGATGAGACGATTTGTTTTTTTTCACGGGACTAGGTAAGGCTAGTGGAGGAGCAGAGGCAGCTGGACTTGCAGGAGGTGGGGCCATTGCCTGGGCTGGTGGTGGTTGAGATGGAAGTGCTGAATGGGGCACCATGACAGCAGGAGCCGCTGGTGGTGGTTGTAAAGCTTCCTTTTTCCTGATGATAAGTTCACAATCCTGTTGCTTCAGCTGCAGCTCCATAATATCTCTTGAATCCACGAGTCTGCTCACCATGAAGATATTAAGGTCCAAAGGGGACAATATTAGAGGTTTAATTAATTAACTGTTTTGTTATGTTTGGTTCACAGGGATGGCTATTTCACAGAAATATAAAATGTAAGGATGATATCCATATGGACCATAAGGAAAATGGCTAAGGATTAGCTACTTCCAAGCACTGAGAGAAATGGATAAGTATAGCTACCAATGTCCACGGGTGGAACAGGGATTCCCAACCTATTCCACTCATGGTCGTTGAAAAGAACTATTCATCACATACTATTCCATTCTCACTCTTTTCCACTCCATGAATCAAACTAATGTTAATGCAACATGCATGCAGAGTTATAGATGGAACGGTCAATTTGCACTACTAACTTGACAATATCTGCCACTTGTGCCATAAATGCTGACACTGATGATGCATCTGGAATCGTGTCTTGAACAGGAATTTTTTCCACAGGCTCATCTTTTCCCTGCGGTGATGCTACTGTCTCAAGCAATGAAGGAGAATTCAAAGATTTCTCGGCAGCAACCTTGCATATAGGTGGTAAGTTGTTAGAAACACAGAAACGTTTCATTAAACCAAAAATATCTTGAGATTTTTGAGCAGCTTACCTCTTTAGGCTGCGCATGAACCTTCTGAAGAGCGGAATTCCTCTGTCCATGCTGCTGGATGCAACAAAAACAACAAGCAAAGCCTTAATCCCTAGTGTTTAGGGTTGGTTAGCTTAATACAAAAATTTCAGAGGCATTTACTAATGAAGAACAAAAGGCTCAAAGACTTTTTTTAATGCAGTGTACAAGTGATCAAAAAACCAGACAGCTGCAAGGTGAAAATGTTCTTCAGATTGTCGTTATCTGAATGGACCTGGAGGTTAAAATTAGGGTGCATTGGCTCACATTCTTCAGCCACATCGCTTGTACTAGGCATCATATCAGTGTTCTATACAAGGAGGTGAAAGCTTGATATACATTGCGGTTCCAAATCTAATCACTTAAGCTTTTATGGAAAGTGGCAAAGCACATATTTATTTCTGAACCACAATGCACATGGTAAATATTGTATTATGGTCACAGAAGCAATGTTGCGATTAGACAAGAAGTACCTACAAAAAGATTTTTCTTTTTCTATTTAACCAAAAAAAATCCTTTAAATATTTTTCTGAAAACATTCTGTGATGCTTTTGCTCTTCATTTGCTTTAGCGTTATTCACTAGACTACTACCATAAAGGGTGGACCCCAATGCATGAAGACTGTCATAAACGAGTTTCCCCTTGTGTTTTACTTTCTTTTTTTTTTTTCCAAAGGAGATGATTCCACAACTTGAGCCTGTGTTCATCCGGTTACAAATCCAAAGCTCGTCCTCTAAGAACTCAATTAATATTTTGAAATTTTCACAAATTTCACCAATTACTGCAACAGGCTAAACCAATTGGGCACAACATACTATGAAAGAATACTTTCAACTGCTAAACTAATTTCAGAACACAAGACCCAATGTATCTTATCGCTCAATATCTCTAACACTAAACAAATGAATTTGATCTCCTCATTGATATCTACAGGTTGCTTATCCCTCTTGCTTCCTTTCTTTGCATACAACTACAAACTAAACCTTAAATCCAAGAAATTGTTGCATTTCTCTGCATCCCATTTAAAGTTAAACAAACAAAATTTCAAGTTTCAATTGTTATTGCAAAGTATAATGGGATTTTACCATTTACAATTCAATCAAATGGGATTTGCTCCGAGATATGCACCAAAAAAAATAAAAAATATAAAAAATACAACGTGCTTTGCTTTAGTGTGTGTCCACCCAAAAACAAACAATACTGGGGAAACAACAGAAAATCAAATTCCATACAGTGAAAATTTGAGATGAAAAAGAAAAACTTCAGCTCCACTCACCACAATACAACTAAGCTTCACCCATTCTAATAATACTTCTAATACTAGAACAAGTAATGGACATCAAATCCTAATGTGAATCAAGATCAGTGAAGGAACTAAACCATAAGACCAAAAAAAAAAAAAAAACCATGAAAAGTCCACATTTAGTCTAGGATTATGTGAAGAAAACCTGAAATCCGAGTGGCCCTGAATTGAGATGAAGATTGTACGAGATCCTGAACTGCCTTGGCTCCGGTTGGTTTTGTTGTGAAGCCAATCCACGGCGAGATAGTGATGAGGAGGAAGATGAGCAAGATTTGGAGAAAGGAACAGAGAATGAGGCCATTAATGAACACAAAAAGAAACCCAAGACCCAAATCTCGAGATTCCTGATACTCAATGGAAAAGGAAGAAACCCAGATCCCGAAATGGCTCTGAGAATCGAAACGATGAACTGTTCTATTTGTTTTTTGTTTTTTATGGGTTTTCCTGAAATGAATCGAGCTGTTGAATGAAGGGATTTAAAGGTCGAACGAGGGGCGATGAGATCAAGGAACAGAGAAATCTGGCTGACAGACAGACAGCTCGAGAAGGTTATAGGGAGAAGAAGTAAAATTACGGGTATAAAGAGCTCACATTTTCCTTCGATACATCCAATGAAGCTAAACCCCAACCGCCCAACAAATAATAAGGCCATGAACAGAGAGGAGGCCCTGTGGGGCCCAAGCGTCATGCAAATCCTCTAGCTCTAGGGATTTTATTTGTTTCACTTTTTAATTTTTGGTGAAAATCTATTTAATTTTTATAATTATTATCTTTTCAAATGATATTGATATAATTTAATTTTGGTAAATATTTAAAACAACCCCGAAGATTATTGAAGAGACTTTTGTAGTTTTAAATTCTTTTTTTAACATACCCCCTATACTTACAAAAATAGCCTATTAGGTTCTGCCATACAATTTCATTGAAATTGATAATTAAAAATTACTTTAGAAAATAGGAACAAAATGTGATAATTAAGAGAAAATTTAAATTATTATAATTAAAATTTTTCCTTTTTTTTTTTTCTAATTAAAATGTGAATCTCAAGGTCGAATACAAGTGGGGCGATCGTGGTTATATCTAACTGGAGAGGTTTTGAGGAATGAGTTATTTTATTTTAATTATATAATATCTTCTTTTTCTTTGTATATATAGCCTATATATTTTTCAATCTTTTTCCACCTTATTTTTCATATTTTGTTCATTTTTAACTTTTTTTTCAGTTATCAATTTGGACGGTATTGGCTAGTATGGAAGGGACCTATTAGACCATTTGCATGAGTACGTGAAGTGTATTGGCAATGAAGTCTTTTTAATAATTTTTCAAACTGCAAGGGTGTTTTAAATATTTTCCCTTTAATTTTTGGTGAATCTAGCTAAAGGTTAGGTTGCCTTGATTTTAAACCTTTTCCTTCTTCCGGAACTCATTTTTGAGAAATCCACGAGTGGAATCTAAAGGGCATAGCCTTTGTAAGACCTATCAGTGGGAATAATAGTTACACCGTAAGAATAAGATAAATAAAATAATTATTACCATAAGCCAAACATCACATGAGAAACCTTGCCTTTATCGTCTGAAATGGTCATCAAATCCAACGAATCTATCAGAAAGGATACAAGTCCTAACAAGCTAAAAGAAGTGTACTAATAATATCAGTAATGAAAATGACAGACAGGACCATAATGCAGTTGAAACATCAATACAAACCTTAATTGAATGAAAGACTTTATTAGAAATATATCACCACCACCATGCAAGGATGCCTACATGAAGGCATAGCCAACAACAGTCATGGGCATCTTCCTTAGATAGTGGAGTCTCAGTGAGAACTTTCAAAATGAAAGCCTGGGGGACAACAATAGAAACAGCATCCCTGAGGCACTTCCAAGGAGACAAAATGTGTGAACAGACAATATGTTTCACAATAAATATGAAGATTTGTCAAACTAAGAATGAGTCAAAAACTGACAACATTGGTGGTGGTTCCTCCATGTCAGCTACTTGTGTAGTTTCTCCAAATTGTGTTCCATGCCAATTCAACAGGCTTCACAATGGGAACTCATACTTCTGCAGAGTTGTATGAGCTAATTCCACGACTAAAGAGAGCGTCAACAGATGAAGGACAGACATACTAAAAGGTCCCCTTCCCTTGAGGCTTTGGCTCTTTTGCTGAAGGCGCTTTCCTGCAGGAAGTTTACGCGACCGCCTTGAAAAACAATTTAGAGCGATACCATGTAGGTAGCTTGGGGTCAAAGAGCCCATATGAAAACTTTAACTTGACACTTGAACAGAAATATATCGTCGCTACCGTGTTTGAACTAAAAATTGCAGCAAATTTTGGAAATCAGAGGAGCAAGTTTTTCTGTAATGTATATGGAAATCAGTGGAACAAGTGAAAAAAAAGCGGTTGGAACGAATGCATAGAAAATGAGACGGAAAACAATACGGCAAGAGAAAGAATACGGATAAAAATGACAACAAATTTGGTCGTTAGTGGTCAAATATGTTTGCGACAATCTTAATGTGAGATCAATAACAATTATAGTTATAAGGATTATGACAAATTCTAGAATTAAGGAAGCAAACTCCCATGGTATTATGAGGCCTGACAGAACCGAAGAAAATAATTATCCAGATAACAAGTTGACCGTTTACCATCTGAACCCGCTTTACCAAAGAAACAATTATCCAGAAACTTGTGTTAGACACACCCAAACAGTGGAAAATAACATTACATGAGAAGTGTAGACTTCGGGAGTGATGAGTAGAATTTACTTCCAACAATCATGAACACTCATATAGTGTGATGGAGCCATAACTTTCGTATATCCAAGACAATACATGGGAGATCAGGATGGAGTAAATCCTAAGTCACTACTACTGGACTATACAATGCTTACTCCACATAAAGGCCCAAACTGCTTAATTGACATTCACAAGCCTCAGGGCTAGTAAAGGTTTCTGGTTCTTCGCAATTAACTCAGAAGCTGTAGTAGGGTCAGCTGACAACTTTGTAAACAGTCTCAACTTGAGTAACAATTTCCTCATGCTTCAGAGCTCCAAAAGGGGCAATTACATAATATTTTTGTCCCAAATAAATTAGCCCTTGAAAGACTCTAAAAGGCGATACTTGAAAAACAATGTACCATGAGAGGTAGATGAGGGAGAGAGGAAAATGAAACAACAAAACAAACAGATGGTCAAAGAGAGGCCTCATCTGTTATTTGTGTAACTATCCAATAAAGAGAGAGAGAGAGATGCAAATCACCATAGCATTCACTTAATACCTGAAAACTTATATATCCTTTAAGTTGGCAACTCCTAACCGAAATCGTGCAAGGAGGCATTAAAATAAGCTATCTTCAAGCACACCCGAGGAGCACGCATAAATTGTAGGTTTATGCAGCATCCATGTAACAAAATTTTACACACCAAAAATGAGGAAAGTGTACACTTTCTGAGAAAATGACAATCAGATTACCCCATGACATGAAACAAAAGCAACCGTGTTTTGAAGCTCTTTCTCTTACTAGAAAAATATTCAACTCATTAGACTACCCATAATCATTATGACACTAATGGAGACCCACATTACAAAGGAGTTAACCATTGCACATACACACCAACAATAAAACAAACCAAGACCATGACAGCATTCTATTTGATCCGGGAGTTCTGGAGTGTATGGATGACCCTATCAAGCACTACAGGCATGTTCCAGTTTTACACCGTTTTTGGTTTTTTTTGAAAATTTATTTTACAGTGTGACTTGGTTAGGGAGCTTATTCACTGGTCAAAAATATTTATTTTCTTTTAGATTTTTTTTTAATCTTTGTAGACGTTTGGAAAATTTACAGAAAACACTTATTGCAATAAACAGGCTTTGATTTTATATTCGCATTTATATCAGGATGCCTATAAATGAAGAAAATGCTCCAGACAAGCTTGTCTGCCAATTTGACGGAGAAGGGATCTACAAGGTTAAACTGGGTTTTATGCCTAACTTCCTTAATTTTAACCATCATTTTTCATAATTTAGAACGAATGTGTCCTCTTCTGTTCTGTCCATCCATTTAGAAAAATTCGAGGGTCCAGTAACAGAGTAAGAGACCTTAGTTTTTAATCGATCAACATTCAAATTTTGAGACCACTAATTTTAAATTTTAGCCTCTCCAAGTAACTAATAGAGTTGTTTACTTGACACCAACCTTTATGAGAGTAATTTTTAAGGCAGTGCCAGAAGACTTGATCCAAAAGTAGATTGGACCATTAAAATATTGTTTGTTCTAGTACTGAGGGGAGCAACAAAGATCAACTTCAGATACAACAGACGAAGAAAGTCATTGAATAATATCTATTAAAATTGCATAGTGTAAATCAACACTATTGTTTGCAACCAATTGCAACTAAAACTGGCTGCTTCATTTACAAATGAAATGGGTGTTGGGTGAAAGCAAATGAAACAAAAGAAAATGATTAACATTTTTCATCAACAAGGATTAAAGAAATAAAAATGTTGAGCAATTGAAAAATCAAAGTTTCTATCTTTGTCTTCAATAGTGATGACTATAGATGTTCATGTCATTCCATGACATGCGGCATTTGATCTTCTTATGATGGGGTATGTGGAACTTGGGTTCCCTGGGAACTGTGAGATCCTTCAGTGACCTTCAAGTGAACAACCAAAAAAAAAGAGGAGAAAAACATACATCAGATTATTAAAAAACAAGAAGCTAGCACCAAGTATAGGCTAGAGTTATTGTTCTTGGTTATCTTTCTAGCTGCCGGAGAGCCAGCTCAACTCCTTACGGTTTGCGATTTCATAAACTCATCTTGTTAGGGGTTCTTTCCAAATAAAATCACTTCCTTCCTCTCTTTGCAACTTAATTTACTAAAATACTAAAAGAAGCTCAAGTTAGTCATGCTATTTTCTTAGAAGGGGAAAAAGCTTTCAAGTCTTCGGGCAAAATCAAAGGTAACATGAAAATTTTGTGCTGGAAGTGTTTAAACAAAATAAGTGCATTAGCAAAACCGTGCATATCTGTCACCTTCTAGGGATGAAAGGCCTGTCAAAGTAAGGCATGGGCTGTGCTTTGGGAATGAGCTCGTTTCTTCTTAATCTCCTAATTTCCTCCTCTTCTTCCAACTGCACAAACAAATGAAGCATATGTATGAAATAGAAATATAAAAAATTCACCAAAACATCGACCTTTCTTTCCCCCTCCAAACATGATTTACCTTCCACTGTTTCTCTCTTTCCATCCTAATTTGCTCATCCCGACTCAGTTTCTCTGCTACCTAATTAAAGCCACCAGTATGATGTTAAGTAAAGACTCAAATTAACATCCACAAGAGTTGCCCATGATTACAATAGTTCTTCAGTTAAAAAAAGAATCTAAAGTTACAGATCAAGTGAAAATAAAAATGATATATATGTGTGTGTGTGTAATTGTGATTCATGTTAGGGAAAGAACATATGATGGAGAGCATTTACCAATAACAGATGATTCTATTACACAAACAAGAGACTTATGAGAGCCACACTCTTTAAAAAACTGTTTATCAGCAGAAACCAATCTTTGTCTTATGTTCTTAGGAAACAAAGAATCGGGCTTTCAGTTTAACTGCTCTTCTCTTCCTCTCTCTTGTAACTCCTTTGGGAACCCAAAAGTGCTGCAGGGAAAAAAGGGGAGATGGAGAGAGAAGAAAGAAACAGTTAACACCTCTATGGCGACTGTTAAGGTTATCAGCTTGGAGCTAGTGTAAATTTGTTGGGCTTTGTCCAAGATAAGTGAATGGAACTAGTGACTAATATGATGAGTTAATACGTGATGGTTCACTTTAAGTTTAAGATGAATTAGCAACTTACATTTTGCATATGTACTCTTTTTTCACTGCTATGTTTTTTCCCATGGGTTTTACTAAACAAGGCTGTTTTCACCACACACCAAACGTGTGTAGTGTTAGTGTTTTGTTTTCATAGATAAATTCATTATTCTTAGATAAAAAACCTCAAGAACATTTTCATTTTCCAGTAAAAAATGAACAATATAGCAGGCAAAAGAAAAATCACTCCTCACTTTAAAACTTCATCCTCTTGAAAACAATACTTCTGTTTTAGGCTGATCAGCTGGAATATGAAATATCAACAGCTTAGCAAAGGCTTCCTTCAGTTATTCTCAGGCATATTCATAACTTAATAAATCCACTTTATTAGCAAATAAGCACTAACAGCATCGTACATCCTTTAATTTGCCACTAGTTTCACACAATATCTTAGTATAATGTGCCTTCTGTAATACTACGTGCAACATAATTCATTAAACAACTGAAACACACCTGATGGTCGAACTCAGCTCGCTCCACTGCTCGCACATCACTATGGAGTTTTATGTCCAGTGGTCGAGTCTGATCTTTCACGGGAGGCTTTACCAAGCACTGAAATACCAAACATCCATTAAAATTACATCATGAGAAGAAAACGTACAATTATTTTTTGTCTTTTGCTTGGATATAAGATCACCTCTGGTTCCTCAGTAGTCCATGGAAGGCCCTGCGCTATAGGAATCCTTTGCTTCTCTTCCTCCACCATCATTTCTTGCACCTTTTTAATGAACTCTTCCTCCTTTTGTTTTCCTCTTTGCTAAAGAGAATAAGCAATTTATGTAAATTTAAGATACATGGAGGATGAAAACAAATATTCATTGAAGGATTCCATCATTTCCTCTCTCTCTCTCTCTCTCTCTCTCTCTCTCTAGGAATTCCAATAACACTGATAGACACCCTGAAGCTATCTTCTCGAGGAAAAGGCTTCCATGTTCAAGTAACCATAGCATGTGCTGATTTACTATTCCTACAAGGTGCTAGGAATGACTGCAATTTAAAGAAAACCAAAGCATATGATTTATGGAATAAGATAAAATATTCTCATTATATGATTTATGGAATAAGATAAAATATTCTCATTATATGGGTTAATACAGGACTAGTTGGTGGCTTCTCTGAGACACTTATTATGAAAATTTTACAAAAAAAATCCCAAGTGAGCTCAATGATCATATTAGAAATGGACCTAATTAAGAAGAGGGCATGCCATCTTAGTGAAATAATTTTCTCGTTATAACTTGAGAGAGTTTTGTGCCTTAGCTTCCTATGGAAATCCATAGGATCTAGGAAAAATATAGGAATGTTGCATTTCTGAAAACTATTTTTTCAACTTCCTTCAATATTGTGAAAATTCCATTACCCAACCGGAGACTGATAATGCATACATTTCTATTCTAGAAAATACTATACGTTATTCCACATTATTATAAGCAAGAAACTTATAATCTAATAACCATTTGAGAGTATAAAATTAACACAAACCTCTGTCCAGAGCTTAAACGGCTTTTGGCAAGTGACCTTAAGCTGTCTCCTCCTCCGATTCCTTCCTCCCATGGTCCCAGATGATTCAGAACTCTAATTCAGTTATCAAATAAATTCAATCAGTTGATGAAATATATAGCTAGTGATCATTATATATAAAAGGAATAAGATGAAAGCAGAGTTATATTTACATTTCTTCGGCTTCTCTGGACCCCGCATGAAGTTCTGGTTGAAATGCTAAAGCTTCAAGGAACATAAAAACAAACCAAAATAAGAACGGAATCAATGAAATTGAGAAGGAAATCAAGTGTAGTCTTTAGAAGAATCAATGTAATATCATTACTAACCTTCTCTGACTGCTGTCCCATGAGGAAGAAACATTGGAATCCAACCCGAGGTTCTCTGATGTCAATAGCATATCTGATGGGCAAAGAGAAGATAAAGGCTCATCCGTCTCAGGTACCTTGGGTTGCATTCCTGGTACTGCCCATTTCATCCCTTTCCTTGTATCTTCTTTTTCCTTCTTATGGTTTTGCTCCGAGTCCTTCGATTTCCGTATAGAAAGGTACCTCTCAAAAGTTTTGACCAAATGCATCACTCTTCCGAATCCAGGTTCTGGCAAACTATCCATAGCCTCTTCTAAAAGCTTGTCCCTTTTTCTCTTATCATTGGAATTACCCATTTCAATTGTAGGATCATTTACATCCGGGTCATCCGTCTCCCCTTTCTCAGTCTCCCCCTCAATCAGATCCCCGATTTCAGGGGCTTGTCCCACATCACCATTTCCTCCTCCTCCTACATGGAAATCAGCTCTTTCGCAATTAGTCAACTGATCTAAATCCCACTGATCACGGACGGAACCCTGGTTCTGGAAGAACTCCTCCTGAGAAGCCCTTAGAGTCTCATAAGCAACACATTGACACTTCGGTACATTCCTCCCATGCCTTTCTTTGCACTTACATGTCACCGCGCGCCCCTCTCCTGCTTTCTCTTTCTTAGGGTTTTTCTTCGCCACCACAAACTTCCTTTCTCGAATCCTGTTCCTCGGCGAAGGGTAAGCCATTCTTGAGACTGATTTCTGGGATTTCGCAGACTTGCTCGCCGGAGTGGAAGGCCCGAGACCTACTGTTGCGACGTTAGGGTCTGAGTTTTCAGAAACTTTGGGAGTTTCTTGAATCTTTGATCCGGTGGCTTTTGGGTCTTTAGAAGGAGTCCTTAATCCGGCGTTCTTGCTGTTAGAATCCATCAATGGAGAAATTGATCAGAGCAGAAATCGGCTTAGAGAGAGAGAGAGAGAAATGCAGATTGAGCCGGAACGGGTGGGGATGAAAAATAGGATCGCTGGGGGAGGAGGGCTCTCGGACGCTCTCCTAACGGCTATTTTTTGTGGGGTTTGTTTTGGGCCGTCGATGCTCGTTTGAATTTCCGGTTCCCTCAAAGCCGTTGGATTCGGTGTAGTAAGAGCGGCGCGGGGATGATTAGATTAGACGCCCGTTATGGTCATTTTCTCCTCCTCTCAATTTTTTTTTTTTTTTTTTGCCTCCAGTTATAATTATTTCTCTTATTCTAATAATCTGATTATTGAGAAATTAATTTCTTTCCCATCTCATTCTTTGTTGCTGTTTCTTTTTTAATTTCAAATAGGGGAGTGACAGTTCGAATCTTCTAAACACGTATGTGGGGAAAAAAATTGGATAAAAACTTCGAATCATTGTCGTGACACTGTGTAATGATGGGAATTCAAACCCAAGAGTTGATAATTTGGAATTGAATGTTGACAAATTTAGGAGTGAGATTATTGATAAAAGAAAAATCTTACCTTGTATTACCATAAATGCAAGGAAAAAAATTCATGGAACCTAAGTTTGTTGTTTTAGTCAATGTCACCACCATTGTCTTAATTAAGTTAAAGTGGCCATCAAAGTGATAAAAATGGCCAATTTAAACTAGCTCTATCGATTAATTTAACACCTTCATCTTTTAGACAGGTGACAATATATTCTTTTTATTACATCGTCGACTAAAATTTCTCTTCCTTTCATTTATCTCGATTGCGTCCAATATTCGCTTTCATGTCGAGGTAGTGCTTTTTCATGTAGCCAAAATTTGATCCTAGGAGTTGAGGGAGAAAACGCCTAGTTGATTGCTAGTGAGTTGTTAGTGGCAAGAGAAAGAAAAGGGAAAGAATATTTCATAATTTCCTTCTAGTTTATTCATTTTCTCAAGCAATAATGGGGCAATCCCACATCACTTTGTGATATAGAGGTGATGATGTTAGATGGACGGTTAAAATTTGCTTGAATTAGTCATTTTTTGTAACTCGAGTGACTAATTCGGCCAATTTAAATATTGGTGGTTACATCGATCAAAGGCGCGAGCCTTTAATCCTAAATACAACTTCCCTCTATATTCATTTACTTTTTATTTTTTTAAATAATCGAGACGATGAATCTAAAAGATTTTACCGAGTGAATTATCGAACATTCGCCCCTTCCCCCAAATTCATATCATGGGTTCGGGCCCACCCTCGCGTCGGTGTCCTCTTACCACTTGTCAAATTCATTCGGTCCCACCACAGGCCGTCACAATATTTCACAAAATTTATAATCAAAATAAATTTTCAAACAAATATTAGAATAGAAAATTAAGTTGTTAACTGAAAAGAAGTTTTACATCTATATCCCTCCTTTTGTTCAACCAACCTCCCATTTGTTTTGTATTGTTAGAGGAAAAACAGCTCAAGAACTCATTTCTTCCGAAATCTATCTCCATCGCCACCCATTTTTGGTGATCCGATATATATTCTCTGAGCATTTCGTAAGGTAATGATTCAGCTTTCTATATCGTTTTGTTTTCGTGTTTCGAATCATCGTTCTTGATTCCTAAACTGGCATGAATTGCTGTTAGCACCGGATTGTATGGAATCGGGGTAAAGGGGTTTCTTGCGTGTAGATTGAGCTTGTTGCAAATGTTGTTTTGAACTTACTGATCTAATGCCATTCACACCATTCATGCGACGGACCCATGATCTGTATATTTCGTGGGTGTATTTTTTGCTTCGCGAGGGGAACTCTGGTCTAAGAAAAATAGCTGATGGATCTGATGCGGATCCGTGATTAGACAAGATAATGTCACCGAAGTGTCATGTTTCGTTTAATTTCAGATCTATTCATCATTCTTCTTGTCAAGAATGCGCGATCTGTTGTTCAGTTTAGTGTTTGAGCTTTCTTCTTCGGTTTACGTGTCTGGATCAGATCTGATTCGCCTTCATCTTGTTGGTTTCCGGCTCTAGATTGTTTACTGGTTGCTCTAATTGTTTTGCATGGGAGTTAATAACATCTTTTTATGTTTACTATGTCCTTGAAACGCGTACCATTTCAGCATTTTGAATGGTAGAATACAGCTTTTTATGCATGAACCAAAATGCTAGGATTCATGAATCCGGATTCAAATGTAGTTCCTTTTATCAATGGTTTGTGGTAAGTGAGGGCCTACCTAGAGTCAACTAGCTCAAAGTGTGATGCTCATGCATGCAACTAGTAATGTATGAATTCAATTCAGCTGTGACCCACAGCATTTCTTCGGTTATTAAATCAGATCTCAATTTATTATTTGATTTAAGTAATAAGTTGCTAATTTTGGCGTTCTTACTCCTCTCCATTAGCCTCCTTTCCCTTATTTGACAATCTTTTTTGTAGCATTGGAACACCCTCGTTCTTCTAGAGAAGTATATCTGTGAAAAGGTATTGTAAAAGACTCACTCATGTGGCAATTGCTGAAGTATAGCTTCATGTAAATTAGGGAGTTTGTAATGCAATAGCGGTAATTATTCGATAAAGAAATGGTTCTTTCTGAATGCGGTACATTTCTGATAAATGTTCTCCATGTTCAGGCTTTAGAAAGAAAAGGAAAATGGTGAAGATTTGTTGCATTGGAGCCGGCTATGTTGGGGGCCCTACAATGGCAGTAATAGCACATAAGTGCCCAAGCGTCGAAGTGGCAGTTGTTGATATCTCCGAGACTCGGATCACAGCTTGGAATGGTGAACAGCTTCCCATCTATGAGCCAGGGCTTGATGATGTGGTGAAGCAGTGCCGAGGGAAGAACCTCTTCTTTAGCACTGAGGTAGAGAAACATGTATCAGAGGCGGACATTATTTTTGTTTCTGTCAACACCCCAACCAAGACTCAAGGTCTTGGAGCTGGCAAAGCGGCCGACCTCACTTACTGGGAGAGCGCCGCGCGCATGATTGCTGATGTGTCGAAGTCCAACAAAATAGTAGTCGAGAAATCGACTGTTCCAGTCAAAACAGCTGAGGCAATCGAGAAAATTCTGACTCACAACAGCAAGGGAATTAACTACCAAATTCTCTCTAACCCAGAATTTCTTGCTGAGGGGACAGCGATTCAAGATCTCTTCGACCCAGACCGGGTCCTCATTGGAGGCAGGGAGACTCCAGAGGGCGAGAAAGCAGTCCAAGCATTGAAGGATGTTTATGCCCAGTGGGTCCCTGAAGAGCGAATCATAACCACTAATCTTTGGTCCGCGGAGCTCTCAAAGCTCGCTGCCAATGCCTTCCTGGCCCAAAGGATTTCGTCTGTTAATGCAATGTCAGCTCTCTGTGAGGCTACTGGAGCAAATGTTTCAGAGGTCTCCTATGCCATTGGCAAGGATACAAGGATTCGTCCCAGGTTCCTGAATGCTAGTGTTGGTTTTGGTGGCTCCTGCTTCCAGAAGGACATTTTGAATTTGGTTTACATCTGCGAGTGCAATGGCCTTCCGGAGGTGGCTGTGTATTGGAAACAAGTCGTCAAGGTGAACGATTATCAGAAGAATCGTTTTGTGAATCGTGTCGTTGCCTCCATGTTTAACACGGTTTCAAGTAAGAAGATCGCTATTCTGGGGTTTGCGTTCAAGAAGGATACAGGCGACACTAGGGAGACGCCAGCCATTGATGTGTGCAAGGGGCTTTTAGGAGATAATGCCCAATTGAGCATATATGACCCGCAGGTTTCCAGGGATCAGATCCAGAGAGACCTAACAATGAAGAAGTTTGACTGGGACCATCCCATTCACCTGCAACCCATGAGTCCTTCTACGGTGGAGCAAGTGAGTGTGGCTTGGGACGCGTATGCAGCTGCTAAGGATGCTCATGCCATTTGCATTCTTACAGAGTGGGACGAGTTCAAGACGCTCGACTACAAAAAGATATTTGAAAACATGCGGAAACCAGCATTTGTTTTTGATGGTAGGAACGTTGTGGACGCTGATAAGCTGAGGGAGATTGGTTTCATTGTGTACTCCATTGGTAAGCCGCTGGATTCATGGCTCAAGGACATGCCTGCTGTGGCATAAAGAAAGCGCACCGAGTGTGTTGGATCGTATGAGACTGCAGCTTGAAGCAGTCGGCTTTATTCTTTACTATTCTTTTGATGTTTACTTACCTTCAATGAAGTAAAAGGCTGTCTTTCGCCTTATGTTGCGTTCAATATGTCGATGTCCGATTGTCATTTGTTTTCTTAGAGGAACTTAATTCAATCTCTGAGGAGTTTAAAGCAAAATTTTTGAATTCTCCATTTCATTTGCTTGCCAAGTTCTTTTACGCCTTACTGGGAAGCCTTTGATGCAGCAATTTGGTCATGGATAAAAGGGTGGGACAAGCTCTCAAAACAAAAGTAATGGAAATTGCATCGACAAACGATCTTGAAGTCGCCCAATATTTAAATGGTGTACAAACACTTCCGTGCTGCATTTGTTTCTCGAGAATCCGACGGCTTATGAGTTCAACCTCATGCAATTTAAGCGAATCCGTCCTTAAAATGATGTAATTTTATTAAAAATAATTCTTATTCATTTACACTTTTTAGTATAACTACGTCGTTTTGGGGATAAACTCACCTAAATTCCGTCAGGTCAAACTCACATTTTTTTTATTATTTATTTTTATGTTCAAATTTCTCTCATTTTCTTGTTCAAAAAAAAAATCATCATTTTCTCTCAAAGATTTATGACATTTTACTATGATTGAGAATCACCTAAATTTAAAAAATCATAAATTTATGATTTTAATTATTTTTCCTTTGTTTAAATTTTTTTTATATTTTTTTATAACGAATGATCAAAATTATTCAAAGTTTGAGACTTCAAAATTTGAAGTTCAAATTCAGAGGATGATGATCCTTTACCGAACAAACTGTCCGAGGTCCGGAATCCCTGGTGACATTTTACGTAATTGTTGCGAGATACGGAGCGCCTTTCCGTACTCTCACATCGAAACCCCAATATATTGAGCCACGGGAGCGCCTCAACTTTTACCCTTTTCGTCAATCGCGATGTCGACCTCCTGAATCCGTCTTATTTTCCTAATCAACCCCCATTTCAATCTTCGAATCGCGTTCCTTTCACCCAAATTTCCTTCGTCTCTTCCAATTGATCCCGATTCTGGCCAGATCGGTGCCCTCACATCGACTAGGGTTAGGGTTTCTATTTCTCTGAAAATTTTCTTCGTTTTAAAATCGTTCTTTGACCTCTTCGATTAGGTTGTTAGTTCAGGTTGTGATAGGTCAAAATTATTGTTAAAATTGTATTCTTTAGTAATTTTGAGCGTATATATTCATTTTGAAATTCCGTTATTACTGATCGAATTTTAAACTTGAGCTTCGAGAATTAGGGATCTGTTTTCGAGATCCATCTTGATTGGCTTCCCTGCTGGTGCTGCATACCGTAAATTTTGGAAAATGATTTTTGAGGTAAGAGTCCAGCTTCTCAAGCTATGCTGTATTGAAATATTGATAATCTATCATTCACTTTATTCCCAGTAATGCTTTGTGTATGTGATTGTTCAAATTTTATTTTTCAGTTGCTTGGTTTTTTATTCTATAAAGTGAATATGAAAGTATGTTTTACTTGTTTGACTCAGTAGATTATTGAAGGAAATTGGTTTGTTTTATATTTTTGTCTTTCATAACTGCTTTTTGGGCTCCTCTTGCTTTGTTCTGTGTGAATGTATGTAAGTTACATGTGCATGGTAGCTTTCTATCTGTGCTTTCACTGCTCTAAAATCTGTGCTCTCACTGCTCTGTAATCTGTATTTAGTGATGGGGAAGGCGGCATTTCTATGTGCTTGGTATTTGGTTTACACCAATTTATTTTTTGAAAATGTCTACTGTTCTACAGGGAAAGATGGTTCACAAGCGTCTTTTTGGTGGTGAGGATTCTTATGAGGTTGGTTGTAAGCATCCAAGACAAGGGGAGCACATTAATCTATTAAATTCAGTTGTGGACATTGGTTCTTGTAGTGGTGCTCCCCGAGAACTTCGGATTCCAGGTAATAAATACATGGTTGATTTCTGTCATTGATAATGAAGAAATGCATTTCGTGGTTGGGGGCATAGATCTTTTTTATGGCTAACTACTCTCACAAGGACAATTGATTGACGTGTTCGGTTCCCCTCAATTTTGGTCCAGTTCATGAGATTTATTATTTTATGGGAAAGAAAACATAATTTAGTGAATCCCATATCTAAATCATTGATGTGGTCCAGGCCAAGCTTATGCAGGCCATTAAATAGATTTGGTTTGGTTAATAGAAGTTGAACGATGTCAAAGAAGCTGATTTTGTGGTATGTTTTTTTGGAGAAGCATTGCTTTGTGAACTAAAGAGAAGAGCACGGCAGCAATCTAGAGAGGAAAGTGCTTTAGTTGGTTTCTAATTGACTTGAAACCAATGGTCTTTGGTTATTAATCAGCTACAGAATTGTTTTCCCCTTTGGTTGGTAAAGACATGTATCCCAACCTGACAACTACAAGGTTTTGAAACCCGAAAAAGTTCTTACACATTTAATGATTTCATGTACACTGTATTTGTTTGTTAATAAGTTTATCAATGAAGAGACTTTGTTACATGTGTTCAAGGTTTTTGGGGTTCAGGTTTTCGGTAAAAGTGAAATGTAGGCATAGAGATTATAATTTATCAATGTGACTTCAGGATATTCTCCAAAATGAATGCCTTGCGGTACTTGTCTATTGTACATGGTATAGATATAGAAGAAACAAAACCCCTAAAGTGGTCAAGGACCATCTTATTTTAGTATTCTTTTCATTTTTTATTTTTTGCATACCTGGAATATTTAATAATTTCTTTGAATTATTTGTACTAATTTTAATTTTATAGATTACCTGTATGAGCCTTTATACCTGAGTTTGTGATGCAGAGACATTAATGAGTATTATAATCCATAGACAATAAGGAGTTTTTTTTTTTGGACTATGTATTAATTGTTCAATTATTTTATTTTTCTCTAACCACATTTGAATATGAAGATGGTGAAGTTGAGGATGGTTCTATCAAGTATCAGGGTGGAAGGAGAGTTGCAAGTGACTCGGATGGAGGATTTTTGAATAGTGGCAACAAAGAATATTTATCAAGTGCTTCTAGTGGCATTTCCAGTTTTTTGTGGGTTAACAGCAGTTTAGTGGATGATGCTAAGTTTGAGACGGCAGATTTTTCGTCTCTATTTCCTGAATATTTTGAACCTGACCACCGGTTGAGGGCTTTCATTCAGCCTGATGGGATGTACTATGTGCCTATTCCAGAATACCCCACTCAAAAACTTGTTCCTGTTGGACCAGATCATCAAGCACTTGTACCAGAATGGGGATCACAGAATTCGAAGAACTTTTCAGAATCCTTAAACGAGTTTAATGCACACGGTTTTAGGGAGGAGCTGATGGGTACTTGTATTCTTCCAATGCCTGATCCGCATCCATCTGCGTACAATTGCTATGAAGGTGGGAGACCCAGAAGAGGTTGCAGCTGCCTTGATCAAGGTTCTATTGAGTGTGTGAGACGACATGTTAAGGAAGAAAGAGACCAACTAAGAGAAAACCTTGGGCCTAAGATCTTTGAGGAATTGGGTTTTTCTGATATGGGAGAGGAAGTTGCTAATAAATGGAGTGAAGTCGAGGAGATAACCTTTAATGATATTGTCCTTTCTAACCCTAAGTCATTGGGAAAGAATTTCTGGGACCATCTGCCATTGGCCTTCCCTTCCCGAACCAGGAAAGATATGGTCAGCTATTATTTTAATGTCTACATGCTTCGAAAACGTGCCAAGCAGAACAGGTTTGACCCACTAAACATCGACAGTGATGGTGATGAGTGGCAGCGGAGTGAACTTGGATTCACAGAGGAAGTTGAGGAATCTGGTGGAAAATCTCAAATTAATGAAGGCCACAAAGTGGATTGCACAGGAGTTGCTCATGTATTAGAAACCCAACATGGGTAGCCTAACCATGATTGTGGTTTCTACTCCGACTTCAAGATTCATGATGTGATTACATCTAATAATGTCCCAGTCAAATACTTTGTAAGTACCAGCATGACAGGTTGATTCTTGTGTTCCTATCGACTTTGGACTCGAGAGAGGCCGAGTGAGAATTACCGGAACACAATTCTTGTGGGCTCCTTCCAGCGGGTTGTGATATAAACACAGTCGGATGGTTGTGATCTGGCAGTTGCCACATTTTCTTGAGATTCTAGATGTATATATGATTCGTGACTTCGGGCTGGCCTCGCAGGCAGATTCTCAGTCTCTGAGGCTTTCTGCGTCAGCCATTGAAGACAACGTAGCCTGGCAGAAGCTGGAAAGCATGGCTGTGCTGTGAAGGCGATCCATGTTTATGGAATGCTAGTCAACCTTCAAATTGCTTTTTCCCCGTCTTTCCTGAAAGCAGCAGCATACCTTCTTCTTTCTTTTCTTTCTTTTTTTCCTAGGATTACTTTAACATGTTGGGGAAAGGGAATAAAGAAGAAAAAAGGATTGTTGGGACAATAATAATAATAATAATAATAATAATAATTTGAGGGCTACCATTGGGTGAGTGACCTTCAAATTACTCGCATGCGCGCGCACACACACACAACCCTTTTCCTAAGTTTTTGGTGACCCTTCTAATCGTTTGGTTTATTTGGCAATGCTCTCGCTTGCAAGCCATAATTTGTAGGGGGTCAAATGTTCCCATGGAAAGGAGGCTCATTCCTCTGAGAATGAGCCCTACAATATTGTTCAACACAGTCTCCCTTTCTTTTTCTTTTTTTCTTTCTTTCTTTTTTTCTTTTAATAGGTTCTCCAAATGATTTACACGAACTAGTGACCTGTAGGATTAGGGTTCTGTTTGAGAATAATACTTGTTTCCAATTAAAAATGCAAGAAGTTATAGATATTCTCAATTAACGTTGATTGCTTCAATAACTCATGCGAACTGTAATCATCTCTCTATAATTTTTCTGCACGCTGCAGAAACAAACAGAAAAAACATCTCCAACCTATCATCAGCCACATTCTTTTTTTTTTTTTTTCCCGAAGTATTTTGCAATTCTTCCCTCTTGAAAGGCTGAAAGATCATTGTGTCGCCCAAAAAAAATATAAAGCACAGAAGTCCACCTCACAGTCACACATATTTATATATTTTATATTACCACCGCAATCTAACATCTTAGCAGTTTATTTAATCTTCTTTTAACAGTAGAAGTGACCATATTTTTTGAAAACAATTTTGTTTTTTCCTTTTCTTTTTCTTTTTTGGTGAATAATTTGAAGACAATTTTGTTTGTATGCTGCAAATGCAACAATATGATTTTACATCTTTTATACTCCCGTAATCACTTGATCATCTTAAGAGATTAAAGGGAGAAAAAGAAGAGGAAAAAAAAAAAACAAAAGAGAGAGAGAGAGAGAGGCAACTGTAGATAACCTCCACAAAAATACTCTTCAAAGCAAATGCTCCTCCATAAACATAGGATTAGGAGCCAACTATAATTAGCTCCTAAGAATCACACTCCCACCCCCCCCCCCCCCCCCCCCCCCCCCCCCCAAGGTCAAACAAAATAGCCCCCCCTCTCTCTCTCTCTCTCTCGCTTCCATTTTCTCTCTCTTCACATCCCTGCACTCCTTTTTCTCTCATCCCTTCCCTCAACACACACGGTATTTGGGTTTGACTTGTGAAAGATTGATTCTTTCGTTTTCCTTTTAATCTTCAAGAAATTAGAATTATACCCCCACCAATTAGAATCACCTGCTAATCAGGAGAGAAGGGGGTACACGAGAACGAAAGGACGAGAAAAGACACAGTTCCTCTTTCTCGCGTCCCTCCCTCTGCCTTCGATCCATGGGAGAGAAAGGCGGAATCTTGATTTGAGAATAGAAAACCCAGTTCGCTGAATCATCCAATGCGGGCTTCCAGGGGACCCAAAAGAGTCGATTCAGAGTCTGCACGGATCGGTGGTGGGGGTCGTGGCGGTGGATCTGATGTTGAATCTTGTTGTTGGATGGGGTTCTAGGGTTTCGTCGCCTACGAAGAGGGCGCAGGAACCACGATGCAGCTTCATTTCTCGCCTAGTATGAGAAGCATCACGATCTCGAGCAGCAATGGGTTTATTGAATTGATGAAGATCAAGGTCGCAGCTCGCCACATCTCGTACCGGACCCTCTTCCACACCATTCTCATCCTCGCTTTCTTGTTGCCCTTTGTGTTCATTCTGACCGCTGTGGTTACGCTGGAAGGTGTCAACAAGTGCTCATCTTTCGGTAATCAGTTTTTTATTTTATTTTTATTGCAATCTTGTTCACCCTTTATTACGAGGATTCGTGGGTTATGTATTTCTTTATAAATGAGTTTGCATGTATTCTTTGAATCTGTGAATTTCTTTTACTGGTAAGACGGATCTTGTTTCGATTTGGGTTATCTTATGAACTAGTGGAGTAGTTCTAATTCCTAATGATTGGTCTGATTATAACCATGGTTTATGCCTTTGTTGGGTTATGCATTCTTTTGATTTATGCGCCAAATTTTGATTGTGCTGGCCTTTGGGGTACCCTATTGGTAATTTAGTTTCTGAAATTGGTTCGTTTATTCCGGTTTCTGGTACTGCTGGAATCTGGAGCAGAAAAATCTTTCTTTGCTTTTCTTGAAATGTCATAATCTAAAATCACTGTACAGAATCTGATGTCATAGCACACCACTTCATTTTGAAGTTCTCATAAGACTCCTGAGATCAGGTTACATGTTAAAGTGTTCTGTAATCTCGTACTTGACCACATGGTTGGATTGTGAGGGTTCTCCTACCGCTTTTTCACATTACTGATTCATAAAATTGCCTTACGGTTTGTCTGTTGTTGCTGTATTCTTTATCCCTCCCAACTTCTATTCAGTTTTAGTGGTTGATTGTCCCAACTCTCTTTTTGTTTCTTGGGTAACTCACTTACCCATTTTGGCTTCTGAGGCCTTGATTGAGGTTGTTCAGTTTGTTCGATTTCATATTTTCAGTTGCCTCTCTTTATATGGCCAATACTTAGTTTAACATGCTAATTATTAACTCTTCATGCTTGCTTTCTGTTATCTGTTTTGAGCTTGATTTTTCTTGGGTTGTGACTTCCATTATTACTATTTTATTGAATCAGATTGTTTAGGTAGGCGATTGGGACCAAGGCTTCTTGGTCGGGCTGATAATACAGGGGTAAATAACTTCTTTAAATTTTCTCTCTTCCTTCCTATTTATCGTATATTACATAATACTTCTAGATCTATTTATTCCCTTTGGTGACTTATATTGCTATTCTAACCTCCTAACTTCTTCTGTTAATGGTGCAGCAGAAGCTGGTTAGCGATTTTCACAAGATACTCAATCAAGTGAATGCGGAGGAAATCCCAAATGGATTGGCACTCCCAGATTCATTTAGTCAACTTGTTTCTGATATGAAAAGCAATCAGTATGATGCAAGAACATTTGCCATCATGTTAAAGGCAATGGTATGTTGCATATTGTTTTGACATTAATTAGTATATATTAGCGCATTGGTGGTTTTCTTCCTGATTCTTTCTGTGGGTTTGGTTAGTGTTTGTTTTCAATTTTATGCCTTTGCTAAGGTATCTATTTTTTCCGTTTTATCAGGGAGGGGGACATGGGCAGTTTATGATTGTCTGGATTCTTAATTTAAATCTATACGTTTTTAGAATGTTCCAAGTGAAAGCAAATACCACTGAATTGAGCAAGTAGATGCACTTATTATTATTATTATTATTATAATATTTTATTTTATGGGGGATTCTAAGATTAAAGCTGAAAGAAAAACCGAAGGAAAGTTGATTCATCTTCAAATTTTTCTTTAAACATTACACATCACATTTGTACAGGGGAACTAAAATGTAATGGAGCAGCGAGCCATTTCTTGACCTTTTCAGAGGAACCCTTTTCCTGTATCAGTTATTATTTTCCTTTGCTTCTCTTCTGCCATTCTAAACTGTTTAGCTTCACCTGCCTTGTCCTATATTTCTTGAGTATATTTCTTGTTTCCATTTTTATACTCCTTTTAATGTTGTGCTCTTATATAATAGCCTACTTGGAAATATCGATAGTCTTAAGAATATACATAAATAATATGCTTCTATTCCAATAACTTCATGTTCTGCACAGATGGAGAAACTTGAAAGAGAGATCAAGGAATCAAAATTGGCAGAGTTGACAAACAAACACTTTGCAGCAAGTTCCATTCCGAAAGGCATCCACTGTCTCTCCCTGCGTTTGACTGATGAATATTCATCCAATGCCCATGCACGCAAACAGCTGCCTTCTCCAGAATTACTTCCTTTGCTCTCTGATAACTCTTATCATCATTTCATCTTGTCAACTGATAACATTTTAGCCGCTTCAGTTGTGGTTGCTTCTGCCGTGCAGTCATCTCTGAAGCCTGAAAAAATTGTCTTCCATGTTGTCACAGACAAGAAAACCTATGCTGGCATGCATTCATGGTTTGCACTAAACCCCATCTCTCCTGCAACTGTTGAAGTGAAAGGTATTCACCAGTTTGACTGGTTAACAAGAGAGAATGTTCCAGTGCTTGAAGCCGTCGAGAGTCAATATGGAATCAGGAATTACTACCATGGAAACCACATTCCTGGGGCCAATCTAAGTGAGACTACCCCGCGACTCTTTGCTTCGAGATTGCAAGCTAGGAGTCCAAAGTACATTTCATTGCTCAACCATCTCCGCATTTATTTACCTGAGGTAAGAAGATGTAATGCCATATATTTTCTTTTCTTATAAGGATGCAGAGAATCAACGTTGTGTTGCTTTACCCTTGTTGATGGCCTCTCTGTGTCTGACTCTCTCTCTCTCTATGTTGTGTACACATGCATATGCATATCATTAATGAGTGATGATGGTGTAAAATATGCAGTAGCCATTGTGTGGTTACGACATCTCCATGTGATGTATTTATATTGTAGGGTGATTGGGTATTTACTCTGTTTGTTTGAACTCAAACTAAGTGCCAATTGTAGAATGAAAATAGGTAGAGGAATCAGTTAGTGATGATTGGAAATTGTGTTATAAATGTTGTGTCTGTGAGGGAATCAAGGAGGAGGAAAAGGGGGAAAAAAATGCTTTGCCTCATCAGAGTAATTAACATTGTAGGAGTTTTATATATTGCTTTTCTTGTGGTTTGTGTGGTCCAGTGTGTGGCGTCTGTATTAAACAATTGGTATTTATTATTTTTAATAAGCAATAGTGTCATGAAAGGTTATTTTAATTAGTGGTTTCTGAACGTTTGTATTATTTATGTTTGCTTTTTTTATGTACATAGTTATTTAAACTTTGCTGACTATGTATGCTGAGCAGCTATTTCCCAACCTCAACAAGGTAGTATTCCTGGATGATGATGTCGTAGTTCAGCGTGATCTGTCTCCACTATGGGATATTGATCTTGGGGGAAAGGTTAACGGAGCTGTAGAAACATGTAAAGGCGAAGATGAGTGGGTAATGTCTAAGCGATTCAAGACTTACTTTAATTTTTCTCATCCCTTCGTGGCAAAGAATTTAAACCCTGATGAATGTGCTTGGGCTTATGGAATGAACATCTTTGATCTGCGTGCATGGAGGAAGACAAAGATAAGAGACACTTATCATTTATGGCTGAAGGAGGTAAGATCCTACTGCTTTACAAATTTTATTCATGAACACTTCCCTTCTTCCTGCTGATAAGATCCTAGTACTTTACAAATTTTACTCATTAATGCTTCCCTGCTTCCCTGCTGATTCATCTGATAGCTGCTTTTAGTTACATGAGGGCATTTCTCTGTTTGATGAACTGCTCCGCCAATTTACTTTCTGAAATATATTTTCTTCTGCGAAGTGTTGTTTCTGATTTTGCCATGGGAGCCATTTGGCAGTTGGGTCACATTCTGTTTTATGTGTACATTATTAGCTATTCTCTTTTGACGCCTCTGGGGGAAGGGAAGGTGCTTTTGTTTTTCAAGGTTTGTGCCTTTGAGTCGACTTCTTGAGCATGTTTCGCAAATGATGTTTTCCCCAAGATTTTTTCTTCTCTTTCTTTGGCTTTAAATTTTGGAGAACGGAATTGATTTGATTTAGAAATGAAAATGGTGAACAGTATAGGCTTTTTAACCAAATTTGGGCCCCTTCCTATGTGAATTGCCATTGTACTGATGCTTTTCTTTAATGAAAATTCGAAATTTGACTGATGACGTTACCCTATTGTGGAACCTCTGAAATGCTAATGAGCCGAATATCAAAATCTCTAGTGATCACTTTTTGGTTGTGTTCAGTAAATTGTTGACTTCTGGTCAATGACATTGCTAAGAATCGCAGATTGTGAACAATCTCTTAGTCATGATATGGTATATCTTCCTGTCGCAGAATTTGAAGTCGAGCCTGACAATGTGGAAACTGGGAACCCTGCCGCCAGCACTGATTGCATTCAGAGGCCACGTTCACCCCATCGATCCACAGTGGCACCTGCTCGGCTTGGGTTACCAGAATAAAACGAACGTTGAAGATGTAAAAAAGGCAGCAGTGATTCACTACAATGGCCAAGCGAAACCGTGGCTGCAGATTGGCTTTGATCACCTCAGGCCATTCTGGACCAAGTACATCAACCACACGAGTGATTTTATGAGGAATTGCCACATACTGGACTCGTAGTTTTAATCAGGATGATGAGATCCAAAGAAGTGCAACACTGGTCCGTAAGTATTCCTTCTCTTGCGGCTGAGGAACTTTCCTGAAATCTATTTGTGAAGATAAACAGAGAATTGGCCACAAGGGGTAATGCTTCATGTAGCATAGCAATGCATGGGTAAAAGGGGGTATAAGATTCATTCTTTCATGTAAAATAGCAATCCGTCGTTTATTTTTTGGGCAGTAAAAAAAAAAGGGAATATTTTTGGTGTTCGTAAGGGGGAGCGTGGCGAACACATATTTGGCGGTGCGGTACGAGGAAGGTTCGAAAAACAAAGGAATGCAGGGAAGAAGGGTAGGGAAGGTTTCTCGCGAGGGATCCCAGATTGTCCCCAGAAACAATATTCCTCCCATTTTTGTTTACTTTTTTTTTTTTTTTTTTTCTGTTTCATTATTTCTTTTTCCCCCTGTTCTTATTTCTTGTAGTACCTTCAAATTTTTTGGTCTCCTTGATTGGATATCATCATTGCTATTTTAGGAGTAGATGGTGGAGATTGCTTTGTTATGGTTTCCATTTTAGGTATAAATCGGTATTCGTTGTGTATGGTTCATGAAAAACATTGAAATGTGCAGAAATATTATTCTTTTCCATCATTTAGCAGCGTTTTTGTTTTCACTGTTTATCCCTTTTCTAAGTATACTTTGTTGGCATGAGAGATATATAATATAAAACCTTCACACCAAAAGAATGATGTGATAGAATATGTGTGATTTTTTTTAAAATAGTATTTTAATTAAATAATAATATAAAATTATATATATCACTTGCTCACTAAAAATTATGTGAAGGCTCTATATATATATCTACTGCTTGTAGTTTAGTTGGAATTCATTCGAGTTAATTACATACCAAACTCTGTGTTTGGAATGAAAATAAAAAAGAATCCTTGAAAATAGCAAATCTTGGGCTTACAGAATCAACCTTATACGTAGAATGATGTTAAAATTTGTACTAACTTTAGAACAAAAAAATAAATAAATATTCTCGTATTATTAGGAGCAAGAAAAACAAATAATAGATAGAGCGAGGGCGTTTCACAGAGCAGACGAGGCGCCGGAGCCGCCGCCAAATTTAATGGACGCCGAAATGAGCGCGGTGAAAAGAGCAAGCAGGAAGCGGTTGGTGGACGGAGGACCGGCTTTGGACGGAATAGGGGACGGAGACGGCGGCGGGGCGGTTTGAACGTCGACGGAGAGTTTCATGCCGTTGAAACAGAAGCCGCCGCCGCTGAGGAAGTAGTAGGGGTGGGGCTCGGTGAGCTGGAAGACGTCACGGCCGCCTCGGGTGATGTTCTTGATGAACCCCTGGTCCGTGCAGTTCCCGTAGCTGCTCTTGTTCACTTGCAGCACATTGTATCTCGTCTTGTCAAACACAAACTCTGTGCCAAATTTAATGTTCAGCATGAATCTGAGAACAGATACAAGAGTTTTTGGTGGAAGAAAACCTATTCAAATTCGCATAGTTAACAGGAAAACATCTGATCAATCCCATTTCGAAATCAGTCCCATTCTAATATTCTGATTTCGTTAAAATAAGAATTATCGTTGTCCAAGGTCAATTCTTTTATCGGGTCACGTATTCCCCAAAACCCTAATCAACACATTCCAATAAGAACCCATCACAGAATAAAACTACAATCTAATTCTTGGCATATAAAACAGTAAAAACTCAAACCTAGATTACTAATTTGTACAAAGGACTTGAAAAAATTAGGGAGGGGGGGGGGGGGGGGGGGGGGGGCGGCGTAGAGTGAGGGAGGGAAGATTACGGAGCCAGTCGCCTGCGTAGATGGTCTGATTGTTAGACCAGAGGGTGTAATTCACGCCTCCCTGATCAGTCCACCCGGCGGCTCCTCCCACCTTGATTAACCTGCACTCCGCGCACGTTAGCACCGCCGCCATCACCGCTATCATTGGGATCACTCCGGCCACCGCCGACTCTCCCTTCTTTCCGATCGTCATCGTCATCGTCAACGCCGAATCACCCCCTTCCTTCTCCTCCCTTTCTCTCTTCCAGATCGAGATCTGTGCATCCGCCATTTATAGGAGGCGGATCCATTTTCTCGCCAAAAATGGAAACCACAGCCTCCGCGGCGGCGCAGGCGCGTCGGTTTCCTAACTAACCTTAATTAAGCGGGTTCTTTCCCAATCGGCACGCTGGCGCACTTTAGCGCCGGCGCTCTCTTAACCGGCGCTTCTCTTATCACGGCCTCACGCGTGTCCCGAAATCCATATCGCGGCGCTGCGTTTGGGATTCTCGCGCGAGTCGTGACTCCCTCCCGAGATTTCGAGCCAGCTCATTCACCCGGGAACCACGGAATTCGCGAGAATTTAATTCCTCGGAATTAATTAGTGGGTACTTCAATGTGATTTTAGATCTTCTATATTTCATTTATAATGAATTTTGGGTCGTAATATGTCGTGATAAGTGAGCACTTTTTTCTGAAATTTTTTTATCAAAAAGATTTAATTCAAGGATGGAGTAAGATTCTCAAATCTCTATTAACATTGGCGTAGGGCTAATTCAAATAAATCATGACATATTATATAGTAAATTGATCCAAAATAAATTATTTTTCTTATTACATGAATTACATGAAAAATCGTGATCGGTGAAAACAAATTAAATTCTCCGAAGAAAAAAAAAATAGAACAAAACATAGCCACATGGCTGAAGGACCCTTCTCTGAAAATAAGATCACAAAAGAAAAAAAACATGATTCCGCAAATCAAGCGTTCTAATTTTCTCCAACGAATAAAGACATCACCCGATTTTCCCTTTCTCATCAACAAATACAACACATTTCAACGACCAGGTACGAATCAAATCGACAATAACTTAACCACACAAATCCAACTAAAACAAAGACTAAAAGACAACACAAATTTCTTTTAACCAATTTGGCAAAGAAATGTCCCAAGCATCCCACGAATTTCGCTACAAACACTTGACTCGAAAATGGGGATTAATCCCGCTAAACCGCTTGATTAAGAAAACGGGTGCATCGCCAGCAGAAATGTAGGAAAGAGTCCCATACCGCAGCAATGGCGAAAGCAGTTGGAATGACAAACTGGCCTCTGAAGGTGAATCTTGAAGCATCGCTCTTCTCCTTGACTGGGGAAGACGAGGGGGGCGGTGGCTGCTTCACGACATGGACAGCTAATTTCATTCCCCCGTAGCAAAACCCCTTGCTACTGATGAAGTAGTAATCGCGGGTCATGTTCAGATGAACCACGTCCCGTCCAGCCCCCGTCGTGTAATTGTGGAGTGGATGGTCTGCGGTGCAGTTCTCGTAGCTGGTCTTGTTCACCTCCAGCACGTCCATCTGGTTTCTATCGTACACAAAAACTGAGAAAACAAAAGGGAAAGAGTTAGCGAAAGGTGGAAGTGCAGATCTGGTAAACTCTGAGTATGAGCATGGGGTCAATCTCAAAAAAAGCACACTGAGTTTAAAAACAAGTTACATAGAGGAACGAAAATAGTGAATCAGTTTTCAACATATATATCATAAGCCTTCTATCAGGACGGCATGAAAATTCAATGCAGCCTATAAGGAACACAATGAGCTTCATACAAGAGTATTTTGTCAGGCATTCAGGTATACTCAAGGATGGAAATTTTTGTCGTAACGAATGCATGCTACAAGGAGATACCCGTGTTGCACTACTTCAAATCATATAGCATAACAGGCCCTCAAAATTTTGAGGAAAATGAATCAGTAAATTGATGGAATCATATTAAGTGCCTAATTTAGGAAGAATAGAGGTGGAAAATCTTTAACAGGTTTGGTGAGTCTCCGGGCACAGGCAATCTGAAACACTCTTGGGAATAATTCTTTTTAGCAGTAGTACTAATCTGACCCTATACATAAGTTAAGCCATATATCCAGACTTTGTAAAATCAGATATATTTGGAGAGAGCTATCTAATGACACAAATTAGTTGAAATAACTTTCTCATGACCAAGAGGAACAATAAATGTGCAAAGAGGTGTGGTTCAAAGAATAATAATACTCCCACAGCATATGCAACACATTGCCATTAGAGTCACCTAATCTGGGAACATAAGCTTGAAGGCACTCAGATCTATGATGTTTAACTTGGGCTCTTAAATTGCTCTCAACCAAACTGCAAGGAGACCTCAAATTGACTTTTGGGCAGGATTGCATGCTTCAATCTGAGCTCATCCCTAGACCAATTAAACTAGGACAATTCAGTTTCCTACTTGACAGTAATTGTACAGTCCGAGTATTGGGAACAAGTAGAACAATCAAAGGCCAATCCAACGTGAGCTATAACAAATGATGTCCCTCAATGATATGAAATTGCCACTAATAGTTTTTGTAATCATCAGCTTATTGCTGGGATCGCATTGTGAATATTAAGTTAAATGCTTTTCCATAAGGAAGTAAACTGCTTTTAAGAACCTCAGAAACTACTAGGATTTCTTGATTTCCCCTTTTCTCTTCGAGGTAAAGGATCTGTTAAGTTGCTCTCCTATCTAGGCAAAAAGGCTAACTTTGCTATTTAGCGGGCATGAGTTATCTTGAATGACCAACAGTATGACGAACCCCGTGATCTACTTGTCAAACTCAGTAAACATGCACTTGAGCGACACTTGAAAAGGTGAAACATGCCCTCTTAAACCAGTGTTCATGAAAGGAAGCAAAGCAAGTCGAAGAAAGAAAGAAATAAAGAAACCGTAAAAAGGCTTCGCTGTTCTTCATCACATTTCAAGCTATGAAACTAAACAATACAGCATGCCAAAAATGCAGATCTGAGGCATCTGTCGTACCCACTGCAAATAGCTTAACAAATTCATGTAAAAGAATTCAAAAACTCAGTACTGAAAATAACCGAGTAATCCCAACACAAACTGCAGCTTCACTCAATTAGGTCATAGAGGTTAATCAAAGATCCGCGCACATCGATCTATCATGTACAAAACACAAGGAACGGAATCCCCAACTCAAAAGACACAAAATGCAGTCCTAAGCCATTTCAGCCAATTTTCTCAGCTGCCAAAAAGAGCATTGCAACTGAGAAACACCCAAATTTGTAGACATAGAACGCAGACGAAGAAGGTAAATAAGTATTTTCAGATCTGAGTCTGTAAACAAGGGCACATCAAGAGGAGAGAGAGAGAGAGAGAGAAGCTCACAGAGCCAGTCGTCGTAGTAGAAGGTATAGTTATTAGCCCACAGGGTGTAGTTGACACCGGACGTCCACCCCTTGTTATCCCCCACAATGAACCTCTTCGAGTACACCATCGGTATCATCATCGCCACCACCACGGCGCACGTTAGCACCGCCGCCGCCATCCCCAACCCAAAACCCTTCTTCCCCACCACCTCCATCTCTCTCTCTCTCTCCCTCCCTCTCTGAGGTCTGAAGCTTAAACCCAAAGATGGGGATTTCCGTAAATTTATTGAAGTTCCCACCTTACTGCACAGATCTACCGCTGTAGATATACACATCTTTGACTGCAACTTTACCTGCCATTTTCTTTTTATCTTTATTTTAAACACTCGGGGAATTTTTGGATTTGAAAGTCAAATAATCCCCATCTGAATCATCCAATATCTTAAAATAATCTTTAAAAAAACAACTTTAAAATTGAGACTCGGTCTAGGGAGAGACAGAGATTATCAAGTTTAAAATTAAATGCAGCTTTAACTGACAGAAAATATTGTAAAGTCGCCTCATTCTGAAGGCCGTCTTGCAGTTAATTTTACTTTCTCTCGTCTAACAGCGAGTGATTAGACTGTTTGAGGTCAGTTAATTTTTTTAGTCGACGTATAATCCCTGAGGGGGACCCGTAAAAATAAAAATTTCACCAATTTAATCTGAAAGCAACTAATGACAAATCAAGTAACAGCCTCGATAAAGTGGCATAAATTTAAGATGGCTGAAACATGAAATTATTTCTTAAATTTTGGATTAGTTATTAATTTAGTCCATTAATTTTAAAATAATATAATTTATCCCATAAATTTTTCTTTACATACCAACTCTTAACCTCACTGGTTTCCAATTTTAATTGTTAGTCTCATATCCCATAAATCTCATTTTTATATAAGAAAAGAATATAAAGTTTTGACTGAGAATAAGATAGTTGTATGTAAGATTTAATGGAGAATATTTATCTCTTACGAAGAACGACCCACGAGACATTACATCAATAATTAGATGAAAAAGTGACAACTATGTAATATTGATAGGTAGAGAGAAATTTATGAAGTAAATTCCTTAATTTTATAATTTAAGGACTAAATTGATAACTAAACCAAAGTTCAAAGAGCAAAAATGATATTTTCGTTTAATAAGATTCTAGCAAGCTTCCACATGTTCAAAGATTAATCTAAATTTTGAGCAATAAATCAAAATAATCTGTTATTAATTCAGTAAAAATTGTTGATTGGGCAAACTAACCATTTGATTTTTGTGAGCCCAAGGGGTACTCTGGTAATTTAAACCCATAAAAGGCCGACGGGCCCACAAGATTTTGGAGTTGGGCTTCGCTGGACCCCCTGCCAACCAAATGCAATATCTGGACAGTCCATGATATCTCCTCCACTACCCCACCATATTTCAAGGCTTTTATTCCCTGTTCCTTGCTTTCTGCATCCTTTATTTTGTTTTATTATTTTTTATTTCAAATTTTGACCTAAATTCAAATTCCTTTCTATCCGTTAAATCCTAGTTTTAAATTAAATGTTTGGAGAGTTTATTTTTTATCGAATTAATTTAGTTTTAGTAATTACGAGACATGTATGTCATAATTACTTTTTTAAAAATTAATTTATTTTTATTTAAAACCATAACATCTCTTGAGTAGCTTTTCCCATAAATACCTTTTAAAAAATTAGTTTGATCAAGGTAAAGACCACCATGCCTCTAAAATAATTAGAAATTTTCCATCCATTTCTAGCTTATTAATTTGAGAATATTTTATTCATTTACTCCATTTGGATAATCTTTTTGAAAATTAATTTTTTAAAATTTTCACAAATTAACTTATGTACACATTTTTTTAGTTATTTTTCAAAAAAAAAAAACCCTATCCTTCATATGACAAAAACTAGTTTATTATTTGCCCTTTTTGATCATTTAATAGTCAATAATTGATTTCGGTTTATATAATCACTTGTTTTAAGATTTCAACTGTTTTTCGCCAAACACTGAATAACTTATTATATTGTTAAGCTTTCAACCAGCTAAAAAAGCCTTTACGATTTAAAACTATAAATCGTTTAAAATAAGCTACCAAATGGACTCTAAAGGCCCTGCCACAAGTAAGTCAACCCACCACCACTGATTTTGGGTTTAGGTTTCTTTCAGCCTTGCATAAACCCTAGGCCCACCAAGGCCACAAACGTAGTTGGGATTTGATAAATACGTCTGATTAGCCTCTGATTCTAAATGCATGTGGAATTGATGCTGGTTAGATAAGAGATGTAATAAGAGATGCTAAATATGTAATAATAAAATTATTTGATTACACATCTAAATGAAAGCCTGAATGACCTATATTTTCAATTTTATCCTTATTATTTTTATTTATTTATTATTAAGTCATGCATTCAAATTTATCAATTTATTAAAAGCTTCACATTTTTAATATCAAAATCTCTAAATCAAATAACTTAATCAAAATTAAAATTCCCAAAATTTCAAAATCTCTAATTTTTGTGTGGAGGTGTACAATTAGAAGCAAAAATAAAAAGAAAAAAAAGTAAAGCAAAAATAAAAAGGAAAAAAAGTAAAGCAAAAATAAAAGGAAAAATAAAAAGTGAAAGTAAGAAAGGGAAGTTGACCTTGACTTAAATGGATGAGAGTATAGTGGTTTTGCTACCAAAAAAATTTAAAATTTTGTTTATAAAAGTCTTTTTTATAATTTAAGCTCTAAAACGTACGGTATTCAACATTCCGCATTCAACAACAATTTGAGTGTTGATTCGATCAAAGGTCATTCAGAGCTATTTAGAAGCGTTACCAAACGCTAGCTTTGAATGAGTCCACCTCTAACCGATTCAGTATTCAGAATCATTCAACACTAATTTAATGCAAACATTATATTAGAATGTAGGCTACACAACTGAATGAAGTGGAAACCAAATATATTTATTTGAACATACAAAGAGGACCTCGAAAGTTCTTTTTACATATTTCTGGTACAAGGATTAACAAACTACCATACCATTTAGATGTGAATTCTGAGCAGAACTGGTAGCTAATCGCTTTGATTAAGGATCGATCGAACCTTGGTCTAATCCAACCTTCTCAATAGATACTTGACTTGAACTTCCTTTGTGAGTGGCATGATCCAGACCTCATAAAGATGGGCAACTAAGCTGGGTTTTATTTTGTACACTACTGGATCAGATCGATCTTCGTCTGCATCAGCAGTGAACTCTTGCCCAAATATTTTGGCTTTCATTTCTACCCTCTGTTTGATTCGCTCCTCCACTTCTGGGTATGTCAACATGTTCATCAGTTGTAACTTATCCTGCAAATGAAAAACGGCACCACCACAAGGAGAAATTGAGAATCTAAATTTGAAAATCATTTACTACCCAAATCGTGAAGAGCATGATGAATCCTGTTTCTCGGTTTAGCTTGACTTAGGCCATTTTTCCAGTAAAAGTAAATTTAAATTGGTGTGGTGCGGATTCTACCAGTTCCCTAGCTTGGTGGTACCGGGCTGTAGGTTAAATCATTGGTGTTGGCCCGAAAGCCAAGGATTCAAACCCTTGTAGCTGCTAGGGTGTGATTATTTATCAACAAAGAAATTAAAGAGAGGAGGCCTGCTAGGGTGTAGCATGGACATTACTTGTGCTCTAATGGCGGCTTCATAGTCATCAGGGGAGGCCTGAAATTTCGCCTCTGCAACAAATTTCCCGTAATGGATTCTCTTCGAGAGAGCCTGCAATGAAAATGAGCAGAGAGGAGTCCATCAATTCAAACCATGGTACATTTTAGTAACATCATATTTCATGCATGTGTTCATGTTTTAATGTGCCTTTATGTAGAGGAAGGGATGGATAGATGTCATTGCTCGACGAGATGCAGCCTTCTCAAAACTTATAGGCATGCCTTGGGGTTTATCTACCACACCAGGGATGATCATCCAGGGAAAGTTCATGCAGAAATGCAGAAACCAAAGTTAAGAAATAATATAATTTGAAACAAGCCAAAGATTCCAAATGGTAACTTTGACATATATATATATATATATATATATATATATATATGAGTTGGTCACAATTTCCCTGGTATACAATGAATTCTTTTATTTTTTGAGGGGCACGACCCATTATAGAACGGCTCCCTCCAGATCTTAGTACAGATAAAACTGGGTTTAATCTCATAATGCCAAAAGTTGGACACAGAATTCTGAACTTTCAATAAGGAACCCCACGCCTGAGCTTACCCCATCGGGATATGGTATAAAAAGATCATCAATATAAATAAGAACCTCAGGCAGCAGAGAACAGTGTCATAATTTAAAAATGAAAGTCCTTTGAGAAGCTCCAAAAACATAAACTTGCATTTTAACTATATGAAAAAGGCGTATGGATACGTGACGACTCAAATGACCAGAGGATACGTGGGGCCTCAAAGCACTGGATACTAAAAGATGCTCAGGCAAAGGTAATTTGCAATAGTGAAAGGCATTTAAATAAAATATGCAACATCTAGAAGAGTAAACAATTACTTTAGCCCAGATGTGCTTTAGGGTGGTCAAATGAGTGAAATTGCAAAATTGACCATATTATGCAGGGTGTCAGCAGTCAATAACCAAATACAGGGTGAGCTTGCACTGATGTTACTGAGTCCGTTGGACAAGCCTGTTGCTGAATTGCGTAAACAATTATGCTAACGGTCTGTTTATTTGGAGTTTGCAATATCGAATCATATTTTATAGGTCTCCAACCAAGAACAGGGCTTCCATTGGATATAAGAGAACCTAGTAAACTCAAAAAGTATTAAAAAAATTTGCCTCGTTCCCATAATCTTAATTGTTACTGGGGTTAGACAGCTGAACAAATGCACCAGTAGATGTTCATATGACTTAATGTGTTGAGTTGCTGCTATAGTCATGGGAACATGAGCACAAGCTGCAAATCACTTCAATGGATGTTGAACTTTTACTTTTTCGTCAAAATCCATAATGCTTGTAGTAATCAATCCTGAGGGTGTCTAATAAGGAATGACTACGGAAATTTTACTCAAAAGCACTGCATAAGGTTGATAATTTTGAGGCCATATAGAAACTAACAGATGGTCATGAGGCTGAAAAGTCTACATTGACTATAATTTGGTTAAATTAGTTAGAATTTGTACCTGCAAACAAATTGTATCACAAACAGCTGCTGATCCACAATTGCCATCATCTCCTTCCTTCACAAACTGTGGAAGAAGATCTCTAAAATACATTTCCCACACTTTGTTATTTATATTAATTGTATCAGCAGCAGGATGGAGGACCTAATTGCACATTGAAAACAAGATCCAATTGGAAGCGGTCAGTAAATCAATGCTGTCGCTACATTGCACGGAAAAAGCACTAACAAAGGCTGCAAAGTGCCCCAGAAAGATGGTGAGAAAGAGGACCAGAAAGGAAAGAAAGAGGAGGAAGGGGAGAACAGGAGGCTCTGAGAATTTTAAGCTCAGAAAGGTGTAAGGGGCACTGGTGGAAGTAAAATAACTTCTAGCGTGGAATTTATTTGCAAATTCTATCAGGATTAAAGGAACATTTGCAAATGAATTCATAAACTTATCTTTTCAAAAGAGTAATAAGAAATTGTAAATAAATTCCCTAAAATATTTATGAAATTCATTTGTTTCAAATGAGATGCAAATTACACTAGTCCCAATTACTAAAAGTGCTAGTTCTCACCAAGTTCTCTATATTCTAGACATCTTAACATTGTAACCAAGCAGTGGGCATGATTGATTTGAGTTTTAAGCTATGCCAATTCTGAAACTTTGTCTTCCTGATGAAGTACAAGAAGATCACAAAGTTGGTGATAACTCCAACAACTATCCAATGGAAAATAGCCCACAGACCAAAAAAGTTGTAACATTATGTGAAAATGATGCTGCAGTTCGTCTGCATCTGGTGTTTTACCTGTGGGTATTGCAGAGGTGGCAACATTGGCTCAGGCAGTTCCTTTTGGAAGAAGGGGTGCTCATCAGGGCTCTTGTATCTTCCCACCTAACATGAAATAAATAAGGAATTAGATATCTTGCAATAATACCCTCCCTTATCTCATTCTCTTTTCGAGCTTTGGCATACCTGAGCATGAATCTTTTCTGTTTCTTTTACTATGAACTCAACCAAGGAGCCGTGAGATCCATCCATTGAAAAAGCATCAGGGTCATATGCATCTGAATTGTAACAATATTGAGCCCTCTCCAAAAGGCCAAATATAATGCTATCCTCTTGTCGGATTAGAGAATGTCTTATACTATCTAGTGTCAAGTTCTGACTCTCATCTACCCTTCTTTTCATTACCAGCCTGTGTAGTAAGGAAGCATCGTGTGAGAACTCACTTTACCACCACATCTTGAAATTCAAGATGCTAATGGGTCTGTTGGTCTACAAGCATGGTTCTAGGAATATTTATGTCTGTAATTAGGGGATAGGAATAACAGCAAGCTTTGCATCAGGGATAATCCGAAGCAATTAACTGTTTGGAATCAAAGAATTGCTTGGTAAAGTGCCATAAAAATGTATCAACAGCGGACAGGCAACATTTTAGAGGAATACAAGTAAGGAGAAAAGGATCATAACATATATTACTTCAACCCTTACAGCTCATTTGTGTGAGTCCTGAATTGAATGGTAAACATGCCACGCAACAATCAGAAAGTTGAACAAATTTAAGCAGTTCTCAGTACTTCGCATACATGTGCTTATGCATTATACTTTTTATGGGTAGGCTATTTGTGCCTGTATGTGATGTTTAAAGGGCAACATTATATTTACTGTGACTCTTGAAAGAACTCTAGCATCCCTAGACATCTTTAAATGGGGAAACACTGCTGAAAACACATTTCCTAGAAAGGCATTTGCTTTCCACCATTTTAACCCAGTTTGGTTTGTAAATAAAAAAAACTTCAAATGGGAAGTAGAAATTGGAAAGTAGAAGTCATTAAGAACATTGTAGACTGTAACTGCCTATTCAACTTAACATATTGAAACAGCTCTATGTATGCCTCCGTAAAGGGAAGACTGTTCACATTGAAACAGCTCTATATATGCCTCTGTAAAGGGAAGACTGTTCATTAAACAACACACGTTCTACCAGAAAACCACATGCATGTCACAATTTCAACCATCAATTAGTGTGCAGTTTGTAGAAACCAACAATTGAGAAGTGGACGCCATAAAAAACATGGAGACTGCAACCACCTACAGATCTTCACAGAAAGGCGCCACAAATTTCACCATAATTTAGTTAATAATTCATGGACTGGAACTGGTTTAGCCATACTTCTTTTCAGCTCAATTTGAACGGATTATAAAATCATGTGTATTATTTCATCGCAACTGCACTATATTCAGTCGTTTAAAAAACTGTTGCTTAGTTTCAATAGTTCCACTGGTTAGAAGCACTTAAAAAAATAATATATTTTAAAACGCAAGGACTAATAAAGAGGAAAAGCTAGTTCCTCTTGCTAGTAATTGAGCTATCTCAGCCACACTCAAAACTGAATCGACTGTTTGAGCTATCTCAGTCACTCTAGAAACCTGACAGAATAAGTAATCTTTGTTACGGAACGCCTAGGCATTATTAAGCCTGAAATTTAGCCATGGATGCATTATGATTAACATAAATAGTAACAAACTATAGCTCCAATACCCAAGCAGAAACTATAACATGTCAAATGAAAGAAGATGAAATCCGACACCAATGACAATAACTGGTATAATTTTAAGAACCTGTAACACCATAGTCTATAAAATCTCAACATAACAATTCAAAATGGAAAATCACCACATGCCCATTTCCATAAACAGGAACCAAAACAAACAAAAAATGAAAACAAATGAGATATTTTACAGCATTGAATGAATTACAGATACCCACTGGAGTTTCAAGCTACAACCAAAAAAAAGGAACTTAATTCAAAAGGGGGAAAAGTAACAAAAGTAATACCCAGTTGAAGCAGCGGTTGCTTTAAGGGGTTGAAAAGCCTCGGCCCTCGTCGTGCTTGACTTGAAAACCCCAATCCCAAAATTCATTCCATTTTGGTGGGTAAAACTGCAATTGGGTCTTGAGAGCTTTGGCGTGGGAGGGGTTGCAATGGAACGAGAGGAGACTTGGAATAGCTTCGCCTCCATGGGTAGTATCTGTATGTTTGTTTAAGCGTGTAAGAGGGAGTAGGAGAAAATGAGGGAAAGGGGTTGCGTGAAACAAAGAAGAAGAAGAAGAAGAAGAGGGATTTGAGAAGAAAGAGAGGGAGGAGAATAACTGTTGGCGTTTGGTGAGTGATGGTGGTAGGTGGAAACGGCGACCTCGTCCCCATGAAAAACTTCCTCCCAACGCAAAGGAAATAATAATCAAATTAAAATTAGATTAAAAAGCAAAGATGCCTCATCGCTGTCAACAAACCCCCTACTGGGATGATCATCATCATTTTCTATACAACATAATCAAATAAAAGATCGAGTAACGGTGCTTACATATCCTTCGCACACGACCGCCATGCAGTTATTAGTATATAGTCATTGGATCAGTACCTCCTGTGGTTGAACTCAGACTACTCGTGCTCGTTCGCCTCTTGAATTCAGTTGAAGACATCATGTATATCCTCTCTATGTATGTGAGACTTCATCTCATATTTACCATATGGAAACAAAATATGTGCATGATAATCCCTATAATTTTAATGCCGCCGATTTTTACTTTTTTGCGATCAGTTTCAATATAGTACATTCTGCTCTAATTAATTATTCACTCTTTTTGAGTGTGATTTATATGTTTTGTAAGACCGTGTATAAGGGTGTATCAGTTCAAGTGAATTCTTCTTTTTGATCAATCAAAATCCTTTTCCAAACTATACAGGCTTTTTCCAATGCATACGACTTTCTGGATGTAGTCTTATTTACATACCGTACAATAAAGTACCACACGAGTGGACATATTGAAATCCAAATCTACCAGATTGATAGATAATGAACTGATAACAGAATGAGGATTTTTTTTTTCAATAAATGAGAAATAGCAAATGCCCGTGGATGAAATTGAGGGAATGTCTACAAGACCTGGCTTTAGTCGGAGATATATTATGGTCTCATAGTTAGTTGTAACAAGCCATATTAGACAAACACACGAATTTAAAATTACAATTAATCCAAACTCATTACCTTTTCATATTTATTAACGATTCGAGCCGAGTTCGGACTCCGTAACAATATGTGAGTCAAGTTAAAATGCAAAACATTGGGTCCATGTGAATACAAGTCGAGCCCAAGTCCAAACACAATAAGATGAGCCTGGTTTATTCGCAGCCCTAACTTTATCAAGGGCGGAAGGAGATCGTGGCCCTTGTTGGTGAAAAAGACCGATTGGGTATTGGGCCGTTGCCTCTGATAGCCCAAGTCCGATTGGGCTGGCATGTTGTGGATATTATTGGGCTTACGAGGTTTCATAAAGGTTCAATACCCCCTTTTTCTTTTTTATGAATACCTGAATTTAAAATAATTATTAATTTGTGAATTTAAATAATTTCAGTAATTTTTTTTCCTACCTTTGGTTTCCTACATATAGATCATCTCCAATTTAAAAAGGTCACAAATTATGAGTTTTGACAATCTTAGCTATTTATTTTCTTGTTGTCTAGTTTCTCTATCTTTCTTGTGCAACAAATGGCTAAGATTGTCCAACTCCACAAATTCTCAGCCTTTCAAATCCACAGAACCCACAAATCCATGACCTTTTAAAGGGAGAATAGTGAAAAGAAATGAAATAACAAAAAGGATCCAAATCTTCTACATTCATCGTAATCTCAACCATTCATTCAATCTAATGACCGAGAACGAAATACATTATTAACTGAGTTAAAAAAGAAGAAGAAATCCTTTCCCCTTGATTTGGTTTCTTATTCTTAAAGTGATTCCCGCGCTCCCTCTCCCGCAGACATGAAGATTGACATGAACAGTTTGTTAAAGAAATAAGACATACCTCATTTATGCAGCGGGAAGACAAAGATGGACTCTTGATCGCATACTGCTTTCGTGGAACACCATTTTCTGAATGCCTCGAGTCAAAAACCACTTGACAAAACCGCAGCGGGGAGCACCATCATCCTATTTGTTCTGGGCAAGTTTTCCGGTCAATTTATTCTTCTTTTATTCTTCCTTTCACTGCGGCCGTTTTCTTAGTCACGTGCACGGACACTTAATGAGTTAAGTTAAAACATTCTCTGGGGGTTAAAGAAGTTACAAAATTGAAGCTGCTTTCACCCACATTACACCCGGAGGGGGAAAAAAAGAAAGAAAAAGAGTTGCTTTTCCCCAACTCTCACTCACAGATCCAAAACCCCCCTCCCCCCGCCAAAAAAAAAAAAAAAAACTTGCACTTTCTCATCCAAGATCGCTGCTTTTCTCCGGAGGAATCAGATCAAGAAGAAATGGGCGCCCCCACAATCTCCTACGATTTGATAATCCTAGGCGCTTCGGGTTTCTCAGGGAAGCACGTAGTGAGAGAAGCCCTCAAATTCCTCAACTCCCCCTCTTCCCCTCTCAAAAACCCTGGCATTGGCGGGCCGTAACCGCTCCAGATTAGAGGAAACCCTCAAATGGGCGTCCCAATCCCAGACCCCACCTCCCATTCCCATTCTCACGGCCGATACTACCGACCCATCATCCCTCCGCCGCCTCTGCGCCGAAACCAAGCTCATCCTCAACTGCGTCGGCCCCTTTCGGCCCTACGGGGAGCCCGTGGTGGCCGCCTGCGCCGAGGCCGGGGTCGATTACCTCGACATATGCGGGGAGCGCGAGTTCATTGAGAGGCTGGACGCTAAGTTTCATGAGAGGGCCGTGGAGACGGGTTCTTTGGTGGTTCCGGCTGAAATGGGGGGTGGATGTTCAATTCCAGTCAGTGGGAGGGTTCGGCTGTGCCGAACCGGATCGAGGCGTACCCGAGCTTGGAGTCGGAGAAGAGGATTGTTTTAAATTTTGGGACCTTTGATTCTGAAGTTCTGGGCGCGGCCAATGCTGAGAAGTTGCAGGAATTGAGAAGGTACGGACCCCGAAGAGCAAAGGTGGAGGTGAGAAAGTTCTTGATCTTTCATCTCTTTACGTTGATCGGCTTTAGTATTTTTCCAGTACTGCTGCTAGTATTTACTGGTTGTTATTCTTGGATCCGACAGGGCGAAAAAATAAAAATAATGAATAAAAATAATGATTATCGGCACCCACAACACATATTCAATTAGATAATTAACATGTGCCAAAAAAAATAAATAATTTAATTATTGATAAGAATTTTGTTTAAAAGATTTACAAATAAAAAGAAAGAGTCCTAGGAAGAAACCAGTTAAACTAAACAACAAAGAGGGGCCAGCTCGTCTTCTTCCTCACGCACGGCCGCCGGCGTGAATCATGGTAGTCCGAACATGAGATCTTGATTTTCACCACGACAGCATCTTTTCCGACCAAGGACGAAATCAGGTGATTGTTTCTTGTAGGAATTCCAATTCTAATGGCCAGAATAGGATCCGAAAGGGGTGGCCGTGAAGGTTTGGAGAATGGAATTGGGTTTGAAACTGATTTATCCATGATAGTGGCGCGGGAACGAGAGCAAAAAGGAGTACAAGGACTGGTTAGCTCGCGGAACAGCTGCTTCCTTTATTCCCATGAGGATCGAAGCCCCCCCCACCCGGGATGAGAAAATTAGGGTAAAAGTTGATGGTGGCCATGGGTTTTAGATTCCGCCGCCGGCGACGGAAATTGGCCGCACGCTGCGACACTTCAAATTTGGGGATTTCTAGAAAGACGAAGAGAGGATGGGGGAGAGGGGTAGTTCGAATTCACTGGAAGAGTGGGCCATTATTTCCAGGAAGCTTATTCACTGGTTTGGTGAAAGACAAAACCGGGAACGGGAGAGAGAGAGAGAGACAATCCTTGTAGTTACTAGCTTGGGCGCATGCTTACTTATCAATAACACACACACACACACATATATATATATATATATATATTATGGATCACAATGATATTGAATATAGAAAACAAGTGATTTTGTTGATTTTGTTACACCAAGATACATAGTTGATGAGGACTGGAAGAAAGTGATGTTGAGTATAGATTGTGATAGTTTAGTTTGGCGATAGCACACGTCATGGAACCACATCCAGGACACGGGTATACTGTACTTATATGTCGAGATCCCTGTGATTCAAGCAGGATTTTCACGGTGCAAAAGCAGATATGGTCTGGTATTCCCCTGTTTTCTAGTATTAGTGTTCCTCATTTCTCATGTAGCAGAAACTGAGACAACGGTTTGTTTGTGTTCGTCATACTGTGTTACTCAAATTGAACTTTATCCAAAAAATAATAATAATAATGAACAATGACCTTCGATTCAGCTTAATCTAGTTCTAGATAAGGAGGTGCATTAATCTGCTGCTCCCACCCTTCAAGCCATCTTCCTGACAAGGCCCACTCTATGAAGAAATCACTGTGTTTTAAGCGAGTTTTTGCATGGGATGGGAGAACAACCAGAGCAATTGTTTTGCTCTCTCTATTTGTTTATTTAGTCATTTGATATTTCAGGAGGGCCTGTGTACAATCTGATCTCCCTCGATGACAAGTCCGTGTTCACCCTCTGGCAATTCCATATGGCTACGAACATCTCATGCAGTACGTGCAGTATAATCATCATTACCCTCTTCTCTGTCCGTTGATAAATGAATCCTCATCTTAACTTTTTTCTTTTTCCCCACTGTTGGTTGCAGATTCCTGGTCCTGCTCCTCCTAAAGGGCCAGTCATAGAGCATGAGAAGAAGATTGGCCTTTGGGCTGTAAGGCTACCTTCAGCAGACCCAATTGTTGTCCGTAAAACACTCTCGGCTTTGGCACAAAACCCCCACGGCCTGCCTGGAGTAAATGAGAGTCCAGAACAGATTAAGAAGAGGGAGAGATTCTGGTCAACAACAGTCAAGCCAGCCCATTTTGGGGTGAAGCTAGGTGCTAAATCTTTGCTGGGCGTCCTTCGATTCATCCCAGTTGGGATGATCATTGGGATTTTCATCATGCTGACTCGTCGTTGTGTATTACTTTACCCTTCCTTTTTTGCTCCAAACTATCTGATTTTTAATAAATTTTATTTTCTAAATTATTTGAGAATATTTACGGGTGTATCCTTACATGACCATTCAATACGGCGTCGTTTCGTTGTTTACCATCGCCCTCTGCGTGATCCGTAGGGTACGCCGGCCCGGCGCGAAACGATCCCTCTCACCTTAACTCGCCCTCTCACACAATGAGTCCCTGCAAAACCCTAATCCGTGCATACCTCACTCCTCCTCTCCGATGGAGTCTACGAAGCAATCGATGGATGCTCTATTCATTTCGTTCCCGGTATCACTCTTCATTCTCCGTTATCAAGTGTTCTACTTCCCGCTCCGCCCCTCTTCTCTCTCCAAACGAAGGTACTCTCTTTCTTTCTCTCTCTCTTAGAGTTTCTTACATGTCGTTTTTGAGAGATTCTTCGTACAGGGTTAAGAATCAGCTCTCGTAGAGTCCCTTCAAGACGCTATTCTCTTGGCCTAGGAGGTCTCGCACGTGAAAGTTCAGGATTTGTAGAGGGAAGCATCAGCGAAGGCTTAACCCTCGAAACCCTAGAAGACCGCTCCGGGGACACCGTTGTGGATCTGCTTACTCATGGCGATCAGGTCTCGAGGCTGATGAAAATGGAAAGAAAACCCGAGGGAAATGGTGAGGGTCAACCCGTTGGGTGGTTTCCGTACCTTGATATGTTTAGGGCGGGGAACCTTTCTTTGAACAGCAGTGAAATTTTGGCCGCGATGGATCCTTATTTATTGGAAGGTCGGAAGCAGAGGTTTAGGAATGTCGTCAAGAACCGTAGCTATTCCGTGTGCCTGGTGGTAGAGGGATTGACCGATTTTGGGAATGTTTCCGCTGCATTCCGCTCGGCTGATGCAATGGGGATTCAATCGGTTCATGTGGTGTCCTGCGACAGCTCAAAAAGGTGCACGGGTTCTGAGGTGAAAGGTTTGGTTTGCTGTTTTAATTGCAATTTTAAAGATTCAGTTTGATTTAGGTGTTGTGATTCTGCGTAGATGTCTAAAAAATTGTTGTTGATAGAAGATTGAAAAATGTGTCACGCATATACACTTGATAATAACCAGGAGATTATTTGGATTGCTAGCCAATTTGGGCATTGGATGTAGGTCAAATTCTCTACTAATTTTTTATAAGGTATGAAGGTGGATACCCATCATTAAGGCTGAGGCTGTGTAACTGACTAGGGGGCCCTTAATGTCATTGAGGCTAGAAGATCTCTATTATAGTCTTATAATCATTTACATCACTCCTTTTTCTGATCTTTGGTGATGACTGTCATCGTATACAGTGGTCTATCACAAAACAGAAGAATTTGTAAACAGTAAGTTATGGTTGTTCCTTCAAAATGTTCCATACTTGTAGGCAGTTGCTTTGTTTTTGCTTCATTTATATCTCCAACATCGGGAAAATCTAGTTGCTATCATGGTTTTAAATAGCGGTCGCGACCGCCGTCGCGTAATGGTCACAAGTGTAACGGGACATGGGCATAATGGGAGTTTTGTAACGGGACGCGGGCGTAACAGATGTGAATTATGAGGCACGGTGCACGACAATTATTTTTTGACATTTTAAGTTTATAAAAATGTTATAAATGATTTTAAAACTATTTTGACCCACCTTATTTGTCAAGCAAACACTGATACATATGACATTTAGATGTTAGATACATTTAAGTGCATTGTTAAACATAAAACCTACATATATCTTGATTTGTACCACCATAACAATAAATATTTTAATATATATTATCCTAAATGAAAATCACATAAATTTTAACAAGTTTTTGCAATCACAATAAATGTTATGTGGTGGTAATTCACCTCTACTATAAATCATCTTATTTTGTTAATAAAAAAGAAAAAATGAAATACAAAAACTACATGTAGAAATCTCTCTCCTACACTTTACATCAATTTTTTTGTTAATAAAAAATAAAAAAATATAAATCACATGTATAAATGTCTCTCCTTCACTTCATAATGTTAAAACTTATGCAATTTTAGGAACACAAAACTTCCAACAATCCCAAGAAAATGAACTAGTCTCTGAACCCTGACTGCACTGTAAAGGGGGTTGGAATCAATGAGCAAAAAGCTGAAAGTAATAGCAACTAAATTATTAAGGTTTGTTATTTTATTTTCTTTTTTTCTCATTATTTTGGGTGTAGCGGGCGTATCGGCCGTTGCGGCCGCTATAACAGCCATCGTGGCGCTGCAGCCGTGAATGGGATGCAATCCGTTAAAGCGGCCCATAGTGGTATCGGGACGCGCCGATACCGTTACGTAGCGGCCGCTTTTTAAAATCATGGTTGCTATTCCTTTTTTATTACATTATTTTTATTAACGGACACATAGTCAAGACTTACTCCTACCCTAATTTCTGTTGCACATCTATTTAGATATAGAGACAACCGTCATGTCAGCATGGGAGCAGAAAAATGGTTGGACATTGAATTGTGGGACTCTACCCAAGAATGCTTTAAAGTTTTAAAGTCGCGTGGGTATCGCATTGCCACAACACATGTGGGATTGGACGCGGTATGTATCATGTGTTGCTTTTGTAATATAATATGATATTAGGATCAAGGCAAACAAGTATACTTATCCATTATTTGATTTTTAGACTTGATTTTGGAACGCATGGTGTTTCGGAGAAGTGTAGTTTCTTACACGTGGTTGATATGTTTCTTTTGCCATCGAAGAAAATGTTGTCGTAGCTTCTTGCCAGGAAGCATTGACTTGTAATGGTTTAATGTGTTTTCTTAGGTTTATTTGTTAAGTTGATAATGAAAAACACATCAATTGCTATTGTAAGGCACTGACTTTGTGGTGCTGTGTTCAGGTTTCAATTTATGACATGGATTGGACATGTCCAACTGCAATAATTGTTGGAAATGAAAACAGGTAATTGTCTTAATTTTTTCCCCACTTAGAGTTTCATTCTCAAAAGTATGCTTTCCTTGTTTTGCTGGGGCATATTTAGATTTATTTTTGAAGCACTGTTCACCTCATTGCTTCTCTTTTTTGAGATATTTTATGTTCATTACTAAGCATAGTTTTTTTTACATTATTAATATTTTGTTTGTTAGCCGTGACCTCTAGTGGCTGGTTTGTAAGAATTCTCAAGTACGACTTGGGATGTGGCATTATTTATTTATTTATTTTTGGTAAATACTTGTGATGTGGCTTTTTTTTGGTAAAATACTTGGGATGTGGCTTTTGTCTTCCCTGAGTTCAAAGAAATTTGTTTTCAATTTTATTAACTGCCACTTGGCCCCAAAAGCTCAAGTAGTACAACTTGGAATGTGGCTTTGACCTTCCCTAATTCAAGGAAATTTGTTTGTGATGTCGTTAATTGCGAGTTGGCCTCAAAAACTCAAGCTGTTAGAGAATGGTCATCAATGTATCGAGCACACCATAGGAGCTCTTCATACATATATTCATTTAGGTTTCCAATTGGTATTGGTGAATTTTGTTGCAGGGGTATAAGTAATGAAGCTCTGGGGTTGTCAGATTTGCACTGCAGTATTCCAATGAAAGGCATGGTAGACTCTTTCAATGTTTCTGTTGCTGCAGGCATTCTTATGCACCATGCTGTTTGTGACAGAACTTCTCGCCTGGTAATTGAACTGCAATTTGCTGTTAAAGCAGCTCCTGGACAGCCATTTTGTATTGAATAACTTCTTATTGGCCTACTAGATGAATTTCGGTTAGTATTTATTGTGGTAAATTTGAAAGAGAGACATTGCTGAGAGGCTTATAAGTTTGTTGGTTAACTTCTCTCATGTCACATTGCTGTCATGCTGAAGCAGAAGCTTAGCAATCAGGAATTGTGTTCATAATCTGATATAGATGACTTAGACTGTTAGAGATTATATTCTCTGCACCAATTATGGCAGCTGCAAATTTGTTAGTATTTGATTTTCTTAAAAAAACTGAAGTTTTCCTTATCTGCAGGGTTGTCATGGTGATCTGTCTTTGGAAGAAAGCCAAATCCTACTTGCAGAGTTCTCACTGCGCCATAGTGAGAGCGCTATTAGCATCGCTCATGAGTATGCAACTCGAAAGGCAGTGAGACCCATAGCAAAGCTTTAATAATGAAGACAATCTTTGATGAATTGATACGTTGTTCGTAGATATTCAACTTGATATCAAGCTTCCAGGTATAGTTTTTGCTTACAATTCACCCACTTAGAAATTGTTTGCATCAAACATAATCCATGCGATGGAAATACCAGCTCGGCAAGTCAGGCTTCAAAATTTTAGCGAGTTATTAAGTCATACAGCGGTTTTTAACTAAGCATATAAAGAATCTGGTTGGGAACAAAATATATGAATCATTTCTGCTCATTACTTGATGGTTTGTGCCTATGGTCATTGTTCTACAATTATTTATCATTCATTATTATTATTATCTTACAGATAACTCCCCTTGGACTCGGATGTTTTTTGCTTGAGCTACGTTGAGTTGCACTGCAGCAGATTTATCCGATGTTCTGTCGCTATGCTGTCTACTGTATCGAGTTACCAGCTGTGTTGGATTTGAATTAAATGTATAAATACTTGAATTTCCGGCCCCACCTGTATTTTCTATTTTAGTTGCCTTCATTACTTTGCTAATTGCTTGAAATCTAGCATGGATGACCCCCGTACAAGCCATGGCAGCAAGTGCGTTTTCATTTTGATGCGGAGAATACATGTAAAATATATCGCGGGAAACTAAACCAGTTTGTTCTAGTTTGATCAATATTGGTGGTAATGTTGAATGGGTTCAATCGAGTATTTTTAGTACAAAAAAAGAAAAAAAAAAAGGAAAAAAACAAAAATGAAAATAGATAGAAGTGATTGATGTGGATGCATTCCTGCATGTAATCTTGTTCATGGGATTTGGCCTGTGGATATTGGGTGTTACCGGGTTGGACCATGCATTGAACCTGCATTGAAACTTTTGTTAGTCGCAAGAAATTGATGTTTGTGTAAGTTAGGGTCAAATTGGGTTAACTGGTGAGACTGTTTAGAAGCTTTTGGGGGGGGGGGGGGGAGGAGTCGAAAGACACAAGCTGCATACAGACTAAACTTGTGAGTAAATGGAAAGCTCAACTCATATTTTATGCTGTTATAACATTGATATTGCATGCCAACGATTCACCCAAAAGCTGGGGCTGTACAAAACAAAGACAGTCCTTGCACCAAGCATGCAGCTCATCATCTTGTGGAGGAATTTTTACTTGTCAGAGGAATAATCCCCTCTAATAAAACAGCTGCTCCTGTAAAAATAAATGACATGACCAACATCTCAATAATCACAAATCAAGGGGGGGACTAATTAGAGGGGCTCCCCACAAAATACAAAATACTGAGGCCCAATTTGCTGTATCCTAGTCAATCAATGGCATTCCACCTGCGCCAGTTTGTATGGTTGCCTTGGTGCTCTGCATGCTTATGTCCTCTCCATGCCTTCTCGATTGTTGGGACCGAACAAACTCGTCGATTCTTTTCTTTAGTTCAGTGTTTGGAATCAGCTTGTCAGCAGTAAGTTGCGAACGGTTGAACGGGTCAGTCTGCAACACCCAACAGTTTGAATCTTTAGCGGTTCAGCAACACTACAATGCCCTAAACTCACAGACGTAATTTGATTAGATTAAGATAAAGGCAATAATTTACGCTATCGCTAAGGAGATGCCTTTGAATCACAGGTCGGTCTATCGTGATTCTTGAAGAAGGCAAGATCACTGGATCCTTCATCAACGTATACTGCAATCACAGAAAATTATTAGCATTGTGAAATTGAGAATGCAATATAGATTGAGCACAGAGTTATGTATGGAAGCTGCAAGGAGGAACAACATACCTGGATTGGATCAAGGAATTCATCGGGAATCTCTCCGAGAATGGCTTCAGCATCCGTGGCCTCAGAAGCTGCAACCTTGGCTCTTCTGCCTAGCTCAATAAATTCCTGAATTACCCTCCCATCTTCACCTATTCTCCGAAGGACATCTGCAGCAGCACTGAACAGCTGGTGTGGATCCCAAGTATTACTTAGAATGAGTACTTGACCATGTTCCCAAACTTAAAATCCTAGATTGAATCATACAAATAAAAGACAAATGAGTAAAAATCCTGGTTACCTGCTCATTATACGATCGACCATCCCTTGATATGGCCGTTGGGAAAATATTTTGTGTGTCACCCCTTGCCAGATGGACATATATGTAGACAATCTTCAAATAAATCAATAAAAGTCAGTTTGTTTGCTTTTTGATGAAAAGCTGAAAAAGAATTTCACCTACACGACTCTTCTTTTATAAACCGAAGACATTGACTTCACTAAAGGAAAGATCAGAAAATTCCTCGTTTCTTGGTACAGTGCTTTCATGCCAGCCCCCCATATAAAGGCATAGGCATAAAGCACAGCGTCTGACAAAGACTGATATAATTTAGATCCAAACCTATCCAAACCTGGGGGCATAATAAGAGGTTGTGTAACACAGCCCATGCCCAACATAGCAATCACAGAAAAATCTGGACCATGAGTAACCTCTATATTTTTGTATTAATTATTTTTACTTTAATACTTATTTGCATGGCTGGGGACACAATCTCCAAAACGAACATGAAATGCGAGCCCAAACATACGGAGTGGTGTATACATGGAGGAAAAAAAAAACCATGGTGTAGTCATCTCCAAGCATGGACAAATGGTTACCAAATCCAATTTTGGGGTCACCATTGTTGACTGATTTGATCAGCCAAATTATCAACTAACATTCAGTTTAATTTTGAGTCCTGCTATTAGGAATGAGATGCACTTAAGGATATGAAACTTGCCATTGACAGTTGTGCCGGAATCATGAAATGAGTGTAATAAATGGAAACCCTCGCAACTAGCCAGCGAATGACAACAGGATCTGGCTTGCTGAACTGAATTTCAAGTTTTAATTGATAAATACTATAAAAACCTCTCTGGCTATCTCATTTTTATTTCCAAGTATTGGTCATAAAGAACCAAACCTGTTTTACAAAAAAGATAGAGCTATCTACCTGCTTAAGCAACTGTTTTGGCCGGAACTCATACTTTTCAGGGTCTCTTAAAGTAAGAGATTTCCTTTGGGGGCCCACTAGTTGCAACAAGAAGTAATTGAGCATGTTGGCCACTCTTTCAACCTGGAAGGTGAAAAGTTATTTAATTGTTTAAAAAAATAAGTGGATGATAAAATATGTTGAAAATTAGGGATAATCGGTAACTCAAAACACTGTCAGCAGGATAACAAGCATCAATGAAGAAGGATATAAAGTAACTTACCATCTCCGCAAGAAGGAAGGGAGCAGTTATCTGCTCTGAAGTAAATGCTAGCATACTCACATCTTCATTCGCCAACTTCATATCAATCCGGATTATCTAGAAACAGCCAGCTAAATTAATTAATCAGGCATTTTGAATTCATTTTCATTTTTTGTGCATGTGCATGCGAATGTGCTCTTTTTGGGGGGGGGGGGGGGGGGGGGGGGGGGGTGGGTGGGTTAGCATTGGAATATAAATCAAACTGACATTTTCCTGGGAATGGAACTGTCGGGTTCTCTCCTGCCTCTCTTGTGCTGGTCTTTGCTCCCATTCTGCTGTGTTAGACATCTCAGCCTCCAGCTCTTTGAGTTCAAGAATTTTGTTGAGGCTTTCATCGAGAAGGTAAATGCTATCATTGATGAGGAAGTTCAAAAAGTTTAGGTAGACACCTTTTTCCTCCTCCTTGGCAGTCTGAAGATAGGGGGAAATTTGGGGAAAAAATGGCAAAATATTTAGCTCATAAACTTGAAAACAATCAAGCATAGAAATTACTAAGCGACCATGAGGTTCATACTACCTGTTTCCATGCATTATGATGACTGGGCACCTGCCACAAGTATTCAAGAAGCTCGGCGATATTATGCCGGATGTTGAACTTGTCATAAAACTGCACAGGATTAGAGAAACGAATAAATCCAATCACCAAATGATGAACATGGAGCTTCATCACATTCAGCAACATTTTGAAGTTTGAATAGCCATAAACATTCAAGACAGTGAAGAACATTTAAAACCCATTTGAGGAGTAAATGAAAAAGATATAAAGAAGATTTAATAAATAGGTTGACGACCATGACAGCGTCGGGATTGATTCTCAAAAGCAATAAAATTTTCAATTCTTATTAGCCATCATTTTGATCCCAGAAGTTCCCATCAACTTTGGACCTTATCTAGTAAGCGATTGCAAAACAGCGGACCCCCATGGACAAAACACCCCACTTTCTGAGGGGGACATTTATCATACACAAACCCCTTCTTTTCTGAAGAGTATTTTTTTCATGAAAAACAAATAATAATCTTTTTTTTTTTGTTTCTCCTTTCAAGAATTTTACTGAATACTTTGGAGATAAAACTATGGAAGTGCAAAGCATCAGTCAACACTCTGTGCTGACAAACATGTTAGATGCGTAACTTTCTCAGATAAATAAGAATGACAGAGCCTCTTAGCTTCTTTTTTTAATGCAATTTCATTGATGACCGCTTTATTAGCTTGGTGTCAGATCTGATTTGCGTAAATAATGTTTTTAATAACTCTTGCTAGAGGGAGATTGCCTGATGTTATTTCCCCATTTGGCACTCTAGCATTGACAGAAACGATGACAACAATAAAGAAAAAAATATCGAACTGGCACTTACCTGTGTGTGAGAACCTGTAAACTCAATGTCAACATAGAGTTTTAGAAGATTCCTCACAAGATAATCAAGAGAGAGTTGATGCCCTACAAACAAAGTAGCTGTAGCGGAGGAGCTACTGCACTTGCAACCAACAAAAAGAAAAAGAAGGATAGTCAGCAAGAGCACCTAGTTATGTAAAAAAGAACAATAAAGTGTATAGACATATACATTTATGATAAAATGAAATACTAAAGGTATAAAGTTGGGCTTGCCCAGCACCGGTTTTGGACTTTATTGCCATCTCTTTTGGGAGTAGCAGTATGTGAAAGCAGGAAAAGGTTCTTTGGAAGGCTGCGATATTTGCTATTTGTGGGCTGTCTAGCTTGAAAGAAACAACAGAATCTTCTCTGGCTGCTTCTCAAGTGTTGATTGTTTGTGGGACAACTGCATTTTCTTGGCCAGCCTTTGGGCTTTCCACAGGATCATTCACTGGGTTATAGGAGGCTGCTCTTATTTGGACTGTAGATTGCTCTTTTCCTTTGGTTTTGTTTTCTTATTAGTTTTATTTTCTCTTTTGAAGGATTTCTTATCCTTTGCTTCATAACCTCTTTCCTCTATCTAATATATTTCTTTGGTTATCCACTATAAAGGAAAAAAGAGCAATAAAGTATACAATCATATAATTATTCTTCTTCTTTCATTTTCATTTACCGAGGAAAATAAAAAGTATACAATCATATACATTTAAGTCTTGAAAAGTAAAAGAAATAAGCTCAAGACTATGAAACAAAGAAATCACCTTCCACGAGGAATCCAACAATTCAAAACTTCTACCATCTTTGCTCTGAGGTATGGATTTCTGATAAATTCTGGACTTGCCATGAACATGATGATGAAGTTCATAAAATCATCCTGCCAACCACAAGTGATCAGGTAACATTTTTAAAGAACAGGAACCTTCTAAGCACTAACATATTCAGTATAAAACTATCACATGTAGCCTACCAGTAAGACTCCATCCAAAGCTCTAGGAACCCGAGAAGCAAAGATAAGCAGCTCCATGGCATCTTCAACAAAATGTTCAGGCATACATGCAAACTCCATTGGTACAGTAGGTGGTAGAGGCATTTTAAAACCACCAACCAAGCCAACCAACCAAACTATCATCAAGCGGTAGAAAGAGAGGGCATGCTGAATTAAGTTCCCATCCTTAAAGAATAAATAAATAAAAATTAGTCATGAAATATGGAAGATTTAATTCAACTTTGATGGTAACTGCTAGGTATTAGCATTGAATTGATAAACAAGATGATTGACTAGGTGCAAGATAATGCAGTGATGGTACGGCCAAACAACAACTGAAATTAATTTTTGGTGGAAACTGCTCACTCTCACAGCTGGCAATGCATATCGCCAAAGAAAAATAACTAAAAAAAAGGGCACACTAGCAAATGATCTTACCCTTAAAACCTGAGCTTCAAAGCATAGCTTTTCTTGAGAATACAATTCAATTTCTTTCTCAAGCCGAGTGATATCCCGCTCCAGTTGTGAGGAAGGTGCTTGCCCTTGCATGGCTTTGAAAGAAGCAAGCGTATCTTCAGACCTTGAAATGTCCTGGAAAAAATTTTTGTGGACAGAAGTCCAAATAATTAGTAAATAGAAAATAATAAGCTATTATAAAAACCACAGTTCCTGACAATTCATAGACTCAAAACTTAATTTCCTTTTTAGTGTGACAGATAAATACACACACAGCACTAGGGGTATAAACAGATTGGTTTAGTTCAATTTTAAGCAAAATCGAAGCCTGGCCCACATGGCATTGAAGCTAGTCAGTTTGGTGTTGACTCTTCTTTTTAGTTTTGGAAGAGCACCATATCATGACACCACAAGTTCAATGCTATTACAAGAGTTGAAAAGAAAAAAGGAATTTAATGTTTTATGAAGGTAATCTTAATTGTTCTAGTACAAGAATGGACTATTAAAGGAAAATTGTAATTTTTGTGCTTTTATAAAGAAATTTGAGCTGTTTACTTTTGGTCAGTCCAATCGATATCAGTTTTGATTCAACCTGTTGGTTTTCCCCATTTCAAAAACTATTTGAGATAGAGAAGTAGCAAAACAGGGTACCTTAAGCATCATAACATGAAACTCTTTTGCCAAGCACAACCTAGATTACCGTTAGGCCTAACAACTGACCTCTAATACCATGTCAAGTTTATATATGAAAACCAATTGCCAATTGAGAAGTATCCCAAGCACTACAAACCATGCCTAACCTAGTCTGAGACTCTCAACACCCTTTACAACCCTATTCAACACAGCGTACCCATAGAAGCTTTCCCAGGGGATTCAAACCCTAGTCATTACTATTGAGGACCAGATGATAGACCAGTGAGCTACAAAACCCTCTCTGACTAAAACTTTTAAGTTACAAAATCACAATTTCCAAAGTATCATATGGTGCATAAAGCATGCAGCAGTACCTGAACTAGATGCTTAAAGTCAGAAAATGCTCTCAATAGACCCAAGTTTAGTACTCTTGCAGTCATAAAAAAACATTCACAAATAAATGGGAATTTGGCTTTTTCGCCACTAAGCATAGACTGGGTGTTTTGGACGAGAGATGCTCCAGCAGTATCACTGCCAGAACTAGTGGCTTCTTGAGATTGTAGAAATCGATTTTCTTTACTACTATGCTGAGAAGAGCCTTCAGATCTTGCAGGATTATCTTTATTAATCCACGCGATAACCTCATCTGATGATGCATGCAAAGCAGTCAATTCCCTGATACATGTTCATATTAAAAATTAGGAGCAAGAAAATAACCAGTACAAATACTAAAGGTAACAGGTAAACAATATCCTCACCTCAATTCCAGACGAGAACAGTAAAATACATATTTAGGATCAATTTTGTCCCGTTTTGACAAATTTGCATCTAAGAATGGCTCACAAAGCCTAAGCATGACAGCGCTGAGATTGACAAACATGCCAGAACTTGCACAAGATATTGGATCAACCTGTGTCAAAATAAAGGATAATAAATTGTCAAAGTTTAAAGATGATACAGAGTTTAGCCATCAAAACGTGTTTAAACAGGGTGCAATGATCACATGCCAATTGAACAATATAAAATTTTTAAGTATCATCCAGCAGGGTCTCTAATTAGAATGGTGCTACAGATTGAGGGAAGGGAAGCCACCTGTATATGAGCCCTTGATGAGTTTTTATTGATAACCTCTGCAAGATACTCAAGGACATTTTCACGAGTATCATTACTTTTTAGAAGAATGAGAAGAACATCTGCTAGACCATCATATAAGTTATTCATGACCGTCTTGACTTGTTGTGAACGAGGATAATAAATCAGCTGGGCGACGAGTTGATGATTCTGAGAAGCACTGTTGGCTGGTGTTTTCAAGAGAAAATGTATTAGCATGAAACTTCATATCAAGAAGTATAGAATTGTAAATAGAGCTCAGAAGGCTTGAAAAGTAACACAATTTGTAAAAATTTAAAAAAAAAAAAATGGAACCAACAGACTGCCGCAAAAGCATGAAACAGGAATAACAAAAGGAGGTTTTAGGAGCATGCCTAAGAAAAGGAAATGAAAAACTACAGGCCAAACAAAAAGAGCAAAGAGATCCAATAACAAACTAAGACACCAAAAAGATCTAAAAGGGAAAAAAAAGATAAAGAATACTAAAAAACATTTATAAATCACACAAGCCACCATATTTCCAATTGCCTGAATTGAAGAATTTACATTGTTTAATGATTCGTCTACATCCACAAGCCAAGGTCAGCGGGAAAATCCACTGATACTAAAGAGGATTACAACAGGAGTTGTTGCAAAAGAACTCTCAAAGCCCCAATCCCAATACATCCAATCTCACATAGGCCCGCTTCTCCTCTCTAGAAGAGAGATCCCACCAAAACTGGGGGAAAAAAATAACTAAAAAGGTAACTGCACAAAACTGCACTAAACAGTAATATTAACAACCTCAATCCCAAGAGTTTGGGTCAGCTACATGAAACCAAAACAACAATTCGTTTTAATAGAAAACGCTAAAAGCATAGGTAACTCAGGTGTAAATATAAAAACATGGGAAGGAGAAACTAAACTAACCCAACATCAGGCTGGCTCTTGAAAATTGTATGATCAGGCAGAGCACTGACATGAAAGAAAGGCCCCAGAATACTAGTCATTTCAATAACACGCCCATTCAAATAAGCCCCTTTTGGAATCCACCACCGATGATTCACCAAGGATTTTGCACCAACTGGAAACCTAATCAAAAACAACAAAGCCCTCAAAGGCTGCTGGAAGTTACCAAGAGCTGAGACCTTCAACACATTCCCCCTCAAGTCTTCATACAACCCCTTCAAAACCGTGTCCAGACTATCGAAATCCGAATCCCGGAAAAACTCCTCCAGAAACCCGGGAGGAGACCCAATCCCCCCACCAGTACTACTGCTCCCAAACCCATCCACCGAACTCGAAACCTCCGAGAAAATCAACTGCACCAAAGGTGAAGATGCGGAATTGGTCGAACCCGAATCCAAATTCGGAAACATATCCGGGTTCCCGAGATGAATCCGGCAATACGAAACAGAAAGCTTCTTAGCTTGCCTCGCAACCGACTCCATCTCGGACCTCAAATTCTTATCTTTCATGGAAGCAATCTTCTTCCCCTCATCATAGGCCCGGCGATAGCACCCAACCAAATAAGGGAAAGGTGATTCGGCATTCGGGAACCTCCCGGAAAGCCGATCGATCAAAACCCGCTCGATTAAGTCCCGGGAGAGCCTCAATTCCTTACCCTCGCTGAGAACTTCAGCGGCTGTAGTTTCCAAGTAAACCACGTTTGCATCGTTCTCCATGTAATCCATCAGCGAAACCCGGAAGATTTTCCGAAGAATTATGTCTTCGATTTCTTCAAGGGACCTCTGGGGTTTCTGAGGCGCCATACCCACTACCGATCAAGGGCAAATTCCCTTCCTTTATGCTTCCCCAAAGCTCCGGGATAAATGGGTATTCTGAAGAAAACCTGATGAAATAAGTAGCTGGGATCCTAATGAATGATCAATTCAATGGTGGGCTTCATGAGAGAGATGATGGGGTTGCTCGCGATGTAGTAGAAGAAGAAGAAGCGGATTAGATAATGAAGAGAGGTGGAGAAACATACGATCCCAAAGAGTGAGAATGGATTAGTAGAACGGGGAAATCGTATTCGAGCAGAGGGATTCAAGTGTGAATTAGGAATCGTCGTCTTCCACGAAGGTTTGACGTCTGCGGCTTCAACATTCTCTATTTCAGTCTCTACACGGCAAAAGGAAGGAGAGGGTTCGGGCATTATCTGCCGGCAACGGCATGAAACGAGGTCGTTTGAGCTTGTAACGACACAATAGAGTACGTTTCTTAATTTTCAATCTACAAGAAAATTACACTTAAGTTTAGATTTTTTTTTAAATGAAATAAGAAGATAAGTCAGTTCTTCAAAGGAACATTTTCTGAATTCCTATACAATCTATTTTTGGTAATTAATATAAAAATATAATCTATTTTTTATTACAATAATTTAGTTTTAAAATGTTTTTCTACGCATTTATGTAGGTTGATATACTGTATAACCTAAGTCCTAATTTGTAACATATAAGGGCATAACTGCATTTAAAGATTATTTGGGTCTTCAAAGGAAGGTTTTCTGAATTTTGAAATTTTACCTAAATAAAGAATAATCCCTAATGAATAAGAGCTTGTGAAAAAAAAATCTTCCGATTATTTCTTTCACCCAAATAAATGTAATTTGGGCCTTCAAGGGAATGTTTGAATTGTGTATTTTACCCCAAATAAAGCGTAATTTATCCTATATAAGAGCATGTGGAAAACTACATTTAAATATAATTTTGTTCTTCAACGCAGTGTTTGTAGAATTTTATGCTTTACACAATCCATAATAAATAAGAATAAAATCAAATGTGACCTAAGAGTGCAGTGATCTTAAGATTAACTAAAAAATATTATAGTTAGCAAATATTAAATTCTACCATTCAACATGTAATCTTAAAAAAATAATTTTTCTCATGTAAGCATTCCATCCTAATAGAAATGGATAAAAGTTCGGATTGGGATTGAAATTACTTTACTGGTCTAAGCTAGGTTAAAAATCAGAAAATTAAAATTTGAGAATTTAAATCAAGAAAGATATAGAAGTATAAGATTACTTTTACCATTAAGCCATTATTAGTTTACTTTAATACTATTTTTTGACAGGTGTGTAATTTCTTCCCGATCATCATTTGATTAATGTAACTATGCGGAAGATAACTATTATTCTTAGAGTCCTTCATTTTATTTTCTCATGTGTGCATCTATCCCAATAAAAATGGATAGAAGTTAAGATTATAACTGAAATTGTTTCATTTATATAAGTTTAGGTTAAAATTTAGAAAATTAAAAGTTGAGGATCCAAATCAAAAAGAGATGAAAGTATAAAATTATTTTTACCATTAAGCTATTATTATTTATTTTTCTCCAATTCCATTCTTTCACGTGTGTGTGTGTGTAATTTCTTCTCTTATTATTATTATTATTTTTTTTTGCTACTTTTACATTTTGAACGTATTATTGATTTTAAAGGCTTTTTTTCTCATTTAAGCTGCTTTCGTCCCCCCATCAAATCTTAATCAGAGAACCAAGATTACTTTATTTTCAATTATTCTTTTCCAAAAAAGAGTCATGTAAATTTAAAAATTTGCCCACATCCGTGTTCAAAATAACGATATTTTAAGCTAAAAAAGTTCACCATGCATTTGAAAATTTTAATAAAATAACATCATTTTAAGGATAAATGCACGAAAATTACGTACACCTGATACATGCTCCCTACTTTCTCTTCTTTTTTTTTTTTTTTACGTTATAAAAACCAACAAATAGGGAATTTGGGAAGAGAGATGTTTTCTTTTCAAATCCTTTATTTTTTTTCTGTAAATTTTGAACTCCACAAACGTTAGCACTATGGTCGTAAAATTTTAATAATTTATCCCCAAAGACCCACACTTTTGTCTTCGTACATAAATCACACCGGGTAAAAAATTGCATGGCGTCTTAATTCTACCGACGATGGATTTATTAACCACTTATCTTTTTTTATTTTTAAAATCATTATTAAATATTATTAATCTGCTAAGTACCAAATTTCCGAGACTGTAGGGAAACAGAAATTATATTGCAATTTAGATTTGGGGAATTCAAGACGGCAAAAAGATAAATTCCCCTTTTGGACGCCAAATGCATCTGATCCTAGTTACAAAATCTAGGGTATGGTTAATACTGCTATGGACTCAGAGCGGCTATGACAGTTGCTATGAAAATTTACAAGAAAATGAATCCAAAATGATGTTCTCCAACAACAGATCGAAACATAAAAAAGGATGGATGTATGGATGGATGGATGCCAACCCCTGCGAAAAACCCGAAAGCGAAACTCGGTTCTTTCTCCGCCACTCCTCCATCAAAACCCAGGCGTCAATGCAGCTAGATATACTGTGAATGATGATATTGTATTACAGGTATTAGGTTAGGGTCTCAATGTGAATGGTCACCTGTATTTGCATTTCTGGGGGGAGCTGGTGAGGGAGAGTGCGTCCCATTAGCAGGACCGAATAGCAACTCCAAGCAGAAGGAAGGGCCGCATATTGATTTAGCTTTGCTCCCAACCTTATCCAAATCACACACCGAGAACTGAACAGTTCCTCGCGAAAATAAATACATCGACGAATGAGTAAAGTGAAAAATAAGAGATTAGGTGTCACAGACGACTTGAATAAGAGAAAGCAAACATAATCTACCGGGCGTTTCGTAATTCTGATATGTTTTTATACTGATCAAAAATATATTGCTCTTTTACCGATAAAAAAAATGGTTTTATGTTTGGCTTGAATAATCAATTTGTAAATGTAAGTGTTCTCTCATTGTCATCTCAAAACATCACTAGCATTTCTCTTCCTATTATAGACATCAGCAAAGGGATAACAAAAGGATCTGTAAATAGAAAACATATTACCTGTAGCAAGCTGTTCTTGATGAGAGCAGTATTAAAACAGGCATAGAAGAGTCGGCCCCCAATCATTTTTTGATAGAATATGACTCGTACATCCCCGCTAACCTGCCCAACTTAATATTAGCCGCTTTATTTGAATTATAAATTCAGAAACGCAGACTGCCAACATACATGATTTTGATATTTTAAAAAAATACATTATTTTTAAAGGAAAAAACTTGAACTTTTTAACTAAGTTCTCAAATTATACAAATGGCCAGATAAATCATGAATTTTCCAAATAAAAGATGTCATTTATTAACATTACATGCTGTATTTTCCCTCAATTTATCAAATTAAAGTTATCTCAATTAGTCATTCAACAAGCTCATAGAAAAGTTACTAACAGGTATTAACAAATACTTACTCGTAAAGGTTTATCAAAGTAATGGTCGAGACAGGTTTTCTGGTAGAGCATAGGACTCTCTGTGTCCATCTGGACCACGAGACGAGGCGCAACCGTTCCTCTCTTCCCTTCTTCATCATAATCAACGAACGAGAAAAAATAGCGAGGACTGTTTGTTCTCTGATATCCTTTGCTAATTTGCCTGCAGCAACTCCTGGCAACTTCCACAGGAGGCGAGTAACGCTGACCGGGAATCTATTCTCAACAAATTTGAAAATATTATTGCTAGATGATAAATTAAGGCAGGCACCCAATGGAAAAAAAAAAAAAAAAAGAAAAGGAAAAAAGAAACCTTCTTGAAACCTCATACTAGATGAAAATTTTACGCTATATTCCTGAAAAAGAATAAGCAACACGAGAAGTAAAGAAGAAACTATGTATTGATAAAACAAAGATGGGTATTAGGGAAAAGTTAGAGAAGTGTATATTGATAAAAATATGTATAAAACTGTTGATGTAGTTAGCATATATTAAAATCAACTCTAGGGATAAAGTGTGTGTTTGTTTGGATAAATATACAATTTTATCATGAAATGTGTCAAAAGGGCCTCAGTGTTTGGTATGGGCACAGAATAGATCCCCTATAGGAGTCCCAACTTTAAGTAACATTATAAATGTTTTTAAATCCAATAAACTCAATTTTACTAACTAGTTTTTCTGTTGGGTCATTTTGCTAATTAAATTAATTGGGCTCCAATATCTCCTACAAGCACATCAAAATTGCAGATACACTTACTTCTTGCAACTCTGAGACCACAAAGAAGATCGACTCTGTGTTAACTGTGTCATAAAGACGAATTCGCCGCAATTCTCTTGTACATGGTTGGGGAATATTCACATCTGGAGGTCTAATAGGAACTCCCCTTGGAAATGAAAGAACACTTTCCCAGTACCCAACGTAACGGCGTTGACTTGGTATTGTGACCTGCTCAGCACATGCACAATAATGTTATGTGCTGCGCAAATTGATAAGCTACTGACATCACATTTTTATCACGAACTTTTCTCTTTCTTTAATAATAATATTGCTTACTCCTTTATTATTGGTAGTCCGCTTATGGCCATACAACTGAAGAGCCTCCTCTGCTAGCATGCCACTATAAACTAGGTATGCACATACCATTAAGCCTGTCCGACCTTTCCCATGCCTGCAGATATCAAGCAAGAAACATCATTTATATAGCCCAGATTTTGGCATAAATGGATAAATAAAATATTGGACCACCATTAATTTTCCTACACTTGACTCACTTGATGGGAAAAAATAATAATAATAATAAGACTACCAAACAACTAGATGGAGAGGCATTTCCGTCACTGAAGGAAGAAATAAGCAAGAAATATTCCAGCTCTTAAAACCCCAGGGTGAAAAACAGGAATTTGTGACAGAATCTGGGCTGACGAAAATAACTTTCAGTGCAAGCCGGATATTGCAAAAATGTAGGTAGGATACATGATACGACGCTGTTTGCAAGGAACTATCCATCAGGATTCATCCGTACCCATCCATGTACAAATGACTAGGGTCAAACAAATTCAACATAGTGGAGAAGTTATATGCACTAATTGTTCACATGAATCGGAAATAATTTCAGCACAACACGTACTGACCTCTGAAGCATACTAATAAAACTAATGAATTGACCGAACCTGAATGAAATAATGAAAATAAATAAATAACAATAACAAAGCTTGCAAATCACACCATGCAATGTATGGCAACTATGTTTTTCGGGTCACTTGATAACCACGAGTCCACACTTTCGCAGAAAAGCTTGATCAATTGGAGAGGCGGCACGTGGTTGTCGTCAAATGGAAATCTCTCCATGCGCCCATGAAAATGTGATGGATCATAGGTTTCTTCAATACACAAGTTGTATACCTAAGAAGTAAAAATATATATATATATATATATATATATATATATATATATGAACATACGAGTATTTCATATGCTTACCATTAAATTATAGCCAACTTGAAATATAAAAACACAAGTTCACCTTGTAATGTTCTGGATGTCTCATGTCCAGGACAGACTTGACCTGCCAGAGAGGATTGCGGTACATTGCTCGCATATGTTCTGCAGGGAATGACATTGCTAACACACGCGGAGTGATATAAGTCATATCAAGATCATAACCACCAACGAGCATTCGCCGTCGTTGCTTAGATACCAAGTTACGTATATGAAAGCTTCTCATTAAACAATTAATCAATTGGCGTTGGACATCAACTGATGGAGTGCCTAGGCCCCTCCCTGGTCCATGCTTTGAACCTTTTAACCCCATTTGACAGGTAGGACCAAACTTGAAGACAGTAAGGTACCTTTAGGAGGAAAAAGTAAACCAGGCCGAATTCAAAGACTGCACAACCACATGAAATTTAAAACTTCCATAGGACATTCTGTTTCTTGAAGTGCAGTGAATATCCACATGATATTCAAAAAAAAATTATAGGCTGTCACATTTCTTTTCAAGTGCAGGGAATTGATAATTCCGATTGGGCAACCCAATCCTTCCCTTGGATTAAAAATTAATAAAAAATAAAAAATAAAAAGAAGAAAAAGAGGGAATAAACACAATATCTATCAAAACTTAAGAAGGTAAACCATATGCAATGAGATAAATGACTACATACTTCAAATGATGGTCATACAAACTAACAATAGAAATTAACATTAGACGCCAAAGCAATCCGTGATTGGTGATATTCGCACAAGCATATCAAAATTTTGATAAGAAAAACAGTAACCCATAAATCATCTAAATATTCTGAAAGAAACTGAAATGAGAAAAATCACCTAGCGAGCTGAACATCAAGCTTCTGAATCACGGCTCAATCTGGGTCCTCCACTCCAGAAGTCAATAATTGCTTCTTGGGTTAGTTACTCCACGCAAAACCACAAAAAGGTTGAAGCTTTTTTCTAGGGCACCAATTTGGTTACAAAATAAGAACCAAATTGGGGGCCTAGGTAGAGATGATTCGTGCCAAGTTGGGAAACCCTAACCCCAGAAATCGCTTGCAACGCCGGTGGTGGATGTGGCGGGGACAATAGGGTTTCAAGGAGGCCGGTAAGTCATGAAATCCATGTTTCAATAACAGAAAACGGTGCGCGAGATTGAGCTTCTGCTAAATTTGGAGGGAGATTTTGCCCTAATTTTGAGCCCCATGTTTCGCGGCGAAGGAGCCGCACTTGAAGGGCTCAAGGGTTGTCTTCTCCTGTTTTCTTCCATTTATTAAAGTTGCCTTTAAGAACGGAGAGGAGCCGCATTTTGTTTTTATTTACTTATAGAAAAAATATTTTAAGCAAAATATAATGTGAGGTTCTATGATTTGCATGAGTATAATTTTGTTAAATAAGTATAATTTTGTTAAAATCTGAAAATAAATTGGAATTATTTTCGATAAAATTATGTCATTCGAACTCATTTTTTCTTCTCATATTTAAAGTATGTCATATGTTTTTTTTCTGGAAATCTTATAGAGAATTTATAAAGATACGAAAATGTTACAGAGAATTTATAAAGGAAAGGAAATTAAAACTTTAGGCTGTTTTCATTTTTTACAAAATAAAATTCTTTCTATAAAGAGGTTAATAAAATAAAATTTGATTTCTATTGGCAGATTGTGTAATCAAATTTCCTTTTTAATTAATAGAATAAATCGTTCTAGGAAAAATTCAACCGAGCGCACGTAGATACTTAGTAAGGTGTTATTTGGCTCAAAATTAGGGTTTTCATTTTAAAATTTATAAAATTATCATTGTGTCCTAATTTCATTTGTTATGATAAGAAAGTAACTTTGACTTATAACAACACCTAACTCGCACACAAATGCATACGTACAAGAGATGACACGATAATTTTTAAATAACATTAAGATTTCTAGAGTTCAATCCTATTTAAATTCGGTTTTTAAATAGGTTATCCAATGACATTAAAACAAAAATCATTTGGGAACTCCTATTTTAATCTTATTCGATTTCGTATAAACTTTAGTTGGTGCCCTCTAAAACGAATAATAAAAAAAATAAAAATATAACCCAGGTATTTTTTTTCTTTCATATTCTAAAAAATAATTATTCATCATAACGCTAAAGTTTCTTTTGCTGGAGAAAAAAAATCTATGCGATCATTTATTAAACAATTTAATCACCGGGCATTACTAGAAATTACACGTCGTAGCGTTGACCTCAATTTCACATTATGTTAGATCACTTTGAGGAAAAAAAATAAAAAATCTACATGTAAGTTAATAGAATAAATAAAGTTAATGTAAACCTCACGGCGGAAAATATTAACAAATCAAAATAAATTTGAAATTAATTCAAAAAGTCAAAAGTGGCAATGAAGCGTAACCTTGGTAGATTACAATTTAATATTAAAGAGTGTAAGATTTATTGATTGAAAAAGTTGGAAACTTTCCTATTTTTCATGCATATACATATGATAATTTTACGAACAAATATTGAATACTTGGTGTGATGAATTCATAAGCTGTTTCTAAAATAATTTTGTGTTGAATTTTTCTCAAAATAATACTAAAAAAATTATTTATTCCCAAAGTATTAGTACTTTTTGAATTTTTTTTATCCTTCTTTTTGGTTGTCTAATTTGGAGAAAGTTAATTGCACATTTAGTAAATGTCTATCCAATAAATAAATAAATAAGTAGTTATAGTAGCTAACTTCAAAAAAATTAGTTGTACAATCCTTTCCCTAAGAAGTCGCGCATTTGCTAAATGTGCAATTATTTTTACAATAAACATGCAATTAAAAAGAGAAATAGGGAACGATTCAAAGTAAATTTTTTTTTTAGTATTATTTCGGGAAAAAATCATTTAGTGTTGGAATCAGATCAAAACCTTATGTCTTATAAAAACTTTGAAGTTTGCAATTTAAAACTCTGCGAATTATTTTGGCAACATTTATTAGCCAGTTGAATTAGAATAATCAGTAGAATAATTTATACTAAGACAGCACTCAAAAGTCACAGATTGTAATTTTAAAAGGCCAAACAAATATTAAAATAAAAAGTTTATTGCTTGAAAGGTTCATTTAGGAATGTTGAGGTTGCCGACAAAGGTGGAAAACAACGTGTCACATGATTCTATCATGACACCTCTCCTCTAGCAACTCCAGCATTAAATGCTATTAACTCCGCTTTTATTACTGTTAAATTGTTTCACCTGTTTAAATGATATTGTTTTATTGGCTTAAAATATGAATAATACAATTTCGAGACCCTATAATATATATATGATGAATATATATATATATATGATGAATATATCTTACTTATATTATATTAGTTCTATAGTCCTAAATAATAATAATTCTATTTATGTGTCTTAAAAACATCATTCATGATGTGATGAGCTTTTGCTAATTATTAATATTTTAGATATAATAATTATTTTTAGGATGTGCATAAAAAAAAGTCATTTACAAATGTTTTAGATATAAATATATATGCATATATTTATTATGATTTAATTGCGATAAACATGTCCCATAAAGGTTTTGTTTTTGGTAATAAATCCAATCCATTCGAATATCATCAAACCCACCGAAAAGGTACCCAAAAACTGCGAAAAGCCGAAACGAAACGACGTCGTTTGGCTCTCTTTGTGATTATAAAACTAACCGTTCAGTCGAATCGCAGTTTCGACCTGGGAGTTTGTTTGCTGAAAAGTTCGATCACGGAACATTGTCTCTTAAGAGGAAAGAGAGAAGAGATGGAGATTTAGGGTTTCCGAATTCATTTTTCTTACCCATTTCGTCGACAATCGCATCACACGATCGGTATGATCTTCATCTTCTTTTGTTTCATTTCGAAGTTCTCTTGATCTTCATCCAAAAAAGGGTTATTGTCTGGATCGTGCCATAACATTCGCTATTTTTTTTTTTTTTGGCGGTCGGTCTTATTTTACTAGTGTTGATTTATGGTGGTTTCCGTTGGTTTTGGATTTTGTGTTGCTTTAATGGGTTTTCAGAAACTTGAATTAGGGTTCTAGATTTAAAGGGTTACTTCCCCGTTCTGGTTGGCTAAGTGGCTCTTGTATTAGCATATGTTTCTTTTTTGGCTGTTGGATCGTCCTGTTTACGGCTGTACAAGATGGTGATTGTTTTCTCGGCCTTTTGTATTACTCTCAATTACTTATTTTCTTTCATAGATATTCGGAAGAGAAGCCCTTGACGCGGTGAACTCACTTCTTAATGTTCCTCCTTAAGAACATACCTGGAAGCTTCATTTAAAAAAAAATGTTGATTTTTATATATTTATTGTGATTCCAGACAGATTTAGCCGATCTTGTTGTTTAAATTGTCAACTGAATTCAAGCAAACAAATTTCGGCTGTATTTTAACTATGGCGTGCATGGGAAAAGAGATGTATTTTGTTGATCAGTTGGGGTAAAATTTAGTTTCTTTGCATCAACTAAATTTGTTTGTTTTTTTTTTTTTTTTTTTTGGGACTAGTGCAGTGTGTAGGATCAAGAAATTCCAATAGGTTGTTACCTCTACAAGTTTGAAGTTATTGTGTATGGCTGAAAATTTTGATGATGTTGGTGTGCTTTTGAACACTTTTTTACTGACGCTGTTTCATGGCACGTACCTATGGTAAAAAATTGTTTCCTTGCACTCTGTATTTGTTGATTATTGGTTACTCTATGCTTCAAAGTTCTGTGTGTTCTGTGGAAAGGAAACTTGTGCTTACGGTCCAAAGTCAGGAAAATTACCCTGAAATAGGCTATACTACTATAGCTGAAGCTTCTGGTAGAATAGATTCTTTTACGTTTTAACTTCTTGAGGTATCTGGATACCTTTACTCTGACTTTTTGGTTATTTATTTAATATAATCAAGATGATGGTTTAATTATTTGGCGATGTCTAGTGAATAAAATCCATGTATAACACTGAGGTTATATGATATGTCAATCCATGTATAACACTGAGGTTAGGGTGGTGCATTCTGATTGATGTAGTTTATGAAGAGAGTAAGAGGAACACATGCTATCCAAATTTATTGAGAACTCACAAAATTTTGAGACTATTTGAACATAACATATAAATAATATGCTGCATTTGCTAAGTGTGCGCTAATGCTTATATAAATAAAGGAATGTTGAGTTCTAGAAATTAGGTTGGTCAAAGAAAATTAGGAAGAGTTGTAACAATATACGTTAGAGAACATGAGAAACTGCCTACAGATAGAATAAATGTATGTGTAATTAATGTATAAACAAATAACCCAATTTGCATATGAAAAGATGAAAGAAAAACTGTCAATACCTGTACCATAAATTTAGTCCCTGTTGTGGACGATTCACAAATGATAAGGAACTGTGTTCAGAAGTTTGGCGCTGCAATGGTAGAATTGGCTTTGTGAGTCAAGGGACTGGAAGAAGAACAAAGAACGTGAGGGGAGGGAAGACCAGTTTCGAGGTGGTTATTCAGGGAAGTTGGGGAATCTCATTTTTATCCCAATAACTGTCTCAATGTGGCAAGTACTGAGGGGTAAATTTGGAAAAATGAAAGAGCAGTTGATCCAATTAAGGAGCCGCATTATTGTAGTAGAGATGTCATCATAGCGATTATGTGAATTGAATTCATCAAATTGATTATTTACTATTTCATATCTTTTGGAGCCCGGTCCACCATTTTTATTAAAAAAATGAAATTTATTAGGGAATTAGGTTATTAACCTTGTGTATGCTTCTGTTTCAGATTTGGCTGTTCAACATCCATCAATCCAAAGAGCAAACTCAACGCTTGGATTGGCTCACTGTTGCCATTTTACGATCATAGTAATTACTCTTGACCTACTATTGACCTATTATGTGGAATTTTGCATCCAGTTACGTAGCTGGAAACACGGGGCAAAAAAATGGACCACAAAGACCAATCCATGCTGTTTCGGAATGTTCTGATGACGAGGCTTCCTCGAATACAAGTAGAGATGAAGGACTAGAGTGTCCAATATGCTGGGAATCCTTCAACATTGTTGAAAATGTGCCCTATGTTTTATGGTGTGGCCACACCCTCTGCAAAAACTGCGTCCTAGGGCTACGATGGGCTGTTGTGAAATTTCCAACCCTACCCATTCAGCTTCCTCTCTTTATTTCCTGCCCATGGTGCAACGTGCTATCATTTCGTCTTGTGTACAAGGGAAACCTCAAATTCCCTCGAAAGAATTTCTTTTTACTGTGGATGGTTGAAAGCATGAATGGTGATAGAGTGAAGTCTTCTTCCTCCCTCTGTGGTAATAATCATCAGCAACCTGTCTGGCCTGTCCATAGCAATTTGGCCTTGGTAAATCATTCCAGCAACAGTAATCTGAGGAGGCAACAATCTGTCCATGTTACTGAACGGGCTAGTTCGAGGAATGAGCATAGTAATAATTACCGCACTGTGGAGAGGCTGCATTCTTCCCTTCGGAAGTCTTTGGTTTTCTTTGTGCATTTGACCGCCAAGTTCCCATTGGTCCTCATCTTTCTTATGATCATTTTATATGCAGTACCTGCCAGTGCAGCCATCTTGGCATTGTATGCTCTCGTCACGATTTTGTTTGCTGTCCCATCCTTCCTTGTACTGTACTTTGCATACCCTAGCTTGGATTGGCTGGTGAGAGAAATAGTCACTTGAGCTGCTGTTCGGTTCTTAGTTTGTATACCCTGTGAATAGGAGGCTGCACATTCTAAATTCTGTTCTTAAGGCACTGTGGAGAGGCTGCATTCTTCCCTTCAGAAGTCTTTGGCTTTCTTCGTGCATTTGACGCCCAATTCCCATTGGTCATCATATTTCTTATGCTCATTTTATATTCAGTACCTGCCAGTGCACCCATCTTGTCATTTTGCGCTCTCATCCCGATTTTATTTGCTGTCTCATCCTTCCTTGTACTGTACTTTGCGTACCCTGTTTGGATTGGCTTGTGAGAGAGAGATGGTCACTTGAGCTGCTGGTGGGTTCTTAGTCTGTAAGCCCTGTGAATAGAGGCTGCACATTCTAAACACTGTTCTCTTTCATGTTAAAGTCCCTTGAATATGCAATCCCTCAACCTACCTTTTTAATATCGGTTTGTAAGCATCAGGTCTGTTGCCTTTAATCTGTATAGGCTTTGAATAGCTTATCGAAAGGCGGTCATGGATTCTGAAATTTGTTAGTTGTTCTGTACTTTTGCCTATGAGATTTTCCTTGTGTATAGATGAAAGGTGATGGCTGTAAAGGGTTGGTTTTTAATGCATATGAACTATAAGTGGTCGCTAAAAGTTGCATGTTTCATCTTATGTCGTATGGTTATAGATGGGTTTATGAATTATTGCAAAATTAACCTTGTCGTCGCTTTCTTGTTCTCGTGTTCTTGTGTTCTTGCGAAGCTGTTGATAATCGGAGACCTGAAGGCTTCCTGGCCGGATGTCTGAAGGTCTCCTGTGTTGGTGTTTATAAAACTTAACGTGGGGTCAACTATTACTTTTGACAATTTAGTTTCAAAATATAGAATTTAATTACATAAAAAAACTTAAATTTAAAGTAACTTTTAAAAAATCGGTCCAAAAGAATTGGCCAGCTTAGTTGACTTGAAGCCATGATATTGAAGAAAGGATTTTTCCTACCAAGTGGTCTGGATAAGCGTCTCGTTTCCAAAGAGATTATTGCTTGCAACACAATGGTGCATCAATTTGAACCAATAGTAATTAAAAAAAAAAATGAACTCTTATTAAAGGCACCAACCTTTAAAAGAAAAATGAAATGAAAAGAATTAATAAAAAATGACTTGCTTCCACATTGGTTGCCTCGTGCAATAAAGTAAAGGAATTTATCTTCGCAATGATTAATATTAATTTCAAGTTCAATTTTTTTTTATAGAAATGGAATTAAAATAAGAGTAATAGTAGAAACACAATTATGTATTTCAGGCGTGACAGATTATACTGGGAGAATTAAATGAGTTACCTAACTCAAATATTAATGAGTTTTGTTGTCAATAAATTCTTCGCATGGTCTGTTTTAAAAGAAACTTAACCTGCACATTACCCTCTTTCGGTCCATGGTGTAGTTTGAATCATTTTTTTCATTCAATGCATTTTTAAAGAATTTGAACTATATAAATGAAAACAACGTTAAAAAATATGCATGCCTATCAATTTTCAACTGATTTGAAAATATAAAACGTGTACATCCATTTCAGGAAAAAATCTAAGCTTAGAAACAATCCTGGAGTTTTATGTGCTTAGGGTGATTAGGATTTTTATTTTCAAATAACTTAGAAAATTGATTGGTGTGTGTATTTTTATTAAATGAAAAAAAATGGTGCGAGCTGCACCATTGACCGGAGGGAGGAACCAGATCCCATTAACCTTACCCGGTACGACTTATTTTATTCCAAAGAAGAAATTATGAGTGACACCACTTATAATAACAATTCCATGCATATTAATCTCAAGATTTCTTATGACAAGACTTCTCCGATAGAGTGAAAATTTTTCCACATTAGGAAATTGGCATCGACAGTTTTGGTAAATATATTATATCATAGATTTGCCAACTATTAGTGAGACAATCTAAGCTTTAATTGCAAAATGACACAATAAATTACAAGTTTCAAGCTTTATGAAGCAGATGAACTAACAAAGATCCAAATAGCCTTGCCCATGTAGATGGAGCATTTTCTCGAATAAATGTACGAGTCTCTATGATAACTTTTACTCAGTGTTATTATATCTAATTATTAATAATTACTTTTCATATGTCATTTTTTTTGTTAAATATTTTTTTAAAAATAAATCTTTTTCTTTTTACTCAAAATGACACCATTTTGACATCGGTACATCACATAAATAAAAGATAAGCACTCTTCTACCTGAAGAAAAAAAAAAGGAATAAAAGAAAAAAGATAAGCACTCTTTTTGAAAAGAAAAAAAGAAAAAGGAAAAAAAAGGAGGGGGGTGGGGGGGTAGATATTACAGTTTCTCCTCTCTCACGTACAGAGCCGGAAACAAACGCGCTCTTCTGCGAAAAAGTCTTAAGAACAACGATAAAAGTTGCTTGCACGATCTCCGAAGCAAACAGAAACTCATTTCCACAGCAAAATACACTAAAAAAGAAAAACTGTGGAATTGTTCCATCTTTGAGGCAGCCTCATTCGTTTCCGTTGTGTTTCCTTCGCTTTCTGGCCAAGAACAGTCCCCCAAATAAATAAACAGAATAAAGGTACGACCTTTACCCGTTTCTCTTCTTCTTCTTCCGCTTTAAGCACCTTAAATACATCATAGGAGCCGGTTTTTCAAGAAACACGAGATGGGTTTATGTATCTGTCGGTTTTCGTAAATGGGTTTGCAGAATAATGGATCCTGATCGTTTCTGTTTGGCTAGAAAGTACTGATTCTTTGATTTGTATTGGGGAAAGTCCTGAATATTTCTGGCTGTTCCATTATTTTTCAGGGTTTCACATTGCCGAAGGATTCTCTTGACTTTGTTTTGTACATTGAGGATTGGAGTTCTGGAGACAGGTAGGCGTGAGAAATATCTCAGTATTAGAAACCAAGTGGCTTGTTTTTCTAATTGAACTGGGCACTGTGTCGGTTGATTTTCATTGTGTAGTTGCAGTGCACCGTGATTGAAGGATCCCTATTGCTTGTTCAATTGATAATTAAGGATTTGCTATCGTACTGGTTTAACAGCGTTTGATTTTATATAAGTGCAGTGAAATATGAGGTTTTGTTTCTTGTTTCCTCAGCAGTTCTGTTTGCTTTATTTTGTTAAACCCTGTTTTGTTTTTTGTCCTTGAACTGGTAATTTTTTAATGGAGTTTCGTACCCAGCCACTTTCTTTAGCCAAAAACTGGGATGGAGTTGGACATCTATTGATTTCCTTAATTATCAGTTTGTTTCAACCCTAGAGATTGTTGCAGAAAGTATATATTTTTAGCGTACATATCTCCAGAATGAAAGACCAGATCAATGCATGTTGCCATAGAGGATTTCTAGCTTCTTCTTCCGGGTTTGAGAGAGGTTGGGTTTCGGTCGTGTTGAATCATATACCGTATTTCGATAATTGCTACGCAGAGCGGTACCATCCATTTCTTCTGCAATTTATCACTGTTGACATTCTGAAATTCTGAAGGCCAACATTACTGTTGATCCTGTAATTTTATTCGGTTTATAAATTTACTCAGCTCTTCTTTGTGCGTCCATGCATGGTGCTAACGCTTTCTTCTGTTTTCGAACTTGAGTAATTTTATTTGGTTTCTACCTTCTACAATTATATTATGCATATTCTGTTGAATTAACCCTACCCAATTGTGATTTTCTTTTCTCTATTACGAGATATTATTAATTAGCTTGATTCCAACTAAGGCTTTGCTGAAGTCAATTGTCGATTATTACTAAATTTGCGTTTTCTTGTTGATTTTCAGGGTTGTAGAGTCTGTATTTGTTCTGTATATTCCTTGCACCTGTCATGGCACAGGAGAGCAGCATCGTGCCGATGACCAAAAAGTTAGAAAAGCCTCATATGAGAAGAAACTCTACGGGAAAGCTTAATTCTGCGGACGGCCCACATATTCCAATCTACCTTAGAGCTTCTACCGGTTCCTGCCATGATTTTTGTAAGCATGGAAAGAAACAAGAATCCGAAGCAAAGGCTCCAATACCGAAAAGGACGAATGCACCAAAAAATAATTCCCGAAGTTCTATACAGAGTGCTGACATAGCAGACAGGAAGAAGGCAACCGTGGGCAAGCTTAAGCATGGTTCACCTGATTCTAGAAACTCTGATCCAAAAAGTGTCCAGCATGAAGATTCATCCCGTTTCAGAAAAGAATTATTTCCAAAACCGGCTCTACCAAATTTCGTTGAAACAACTCCATCCTCTGCAACAAGTCCATCCTCTAAGTTACTGGTTTCTCTTAAACCTCGGCCTTTGAGAGGAATGACTTCATCTTCAGCTGATGTCGTGGTAGCTCCAAATAGAAGAAGGAATAGTGATGTGGGCGTCATCCACAAGAAGGGGGCTTCCCAAGTAGAAAAGAAAGCATCGGCTCCTTCTCTGAATAGAGTTGCAGCCACTAGTGCAAGAAAACAAAGGGATCTGAAAGTTGAAACACCCGTGAAGAATCAAAAACTGATGGGAAAAGCTGAACCCAAGAAATTTGTCAAAGGCAATAACAAGGTAATTCCAGGTGAAGTGAGGAATCTGAAAGTTGGTTTTCCTTTGAAGATTCAGGACAGGAAAGTAGAGCTTGTGAAATCCAGTAGTGAGGAGAATTTGTTGCATGTCGTTGAAATGGAAACTGAGATGAAACTATTAGGAACTCTTCGAAATGGAAGTCCTCCCGCCCAAATATCATCTCCATCATTATCATCACCAAAGTCTTCAACTCATCCAAGCTCACCATTTCCCACATCCAATGAAGAAGATGAGCAGGATTCTGAAATTACCATTGCAGAAGCCAACGTCTGCGGTTTGGAAGATGATGAAACTGCAAACTTGAACACAATTGAAACCTCCAAACTGAAACATGAAAGGAGGATGAGAAAAACTGAAATGGTTCTCTCTGGAGACAATTATTCTGTGCCTACAAAGTTAGAGTTCAGTAGGGGAAAAGCTATTGATCTTGATGCTGAGAATAACGAGCCAAGAAGGAGAACCTATGAGAGTAAAGTAATAGTTGATGGTGAAAGTGTTGATTCTAGTCCTGAGAAGGTTGTTTTAAGGCATCAAGATGCGGAGGAAAAGAAAGATGCGCAGGGTTTGTTCAATAATATGATCGAGAAAACAGCGAGTAAGCTTGTAGAAACGAGGAAGAGTAAGGTGAAGGCATTGGTGAGCGCTTTTGAAACAGTCATCTCTCTTCAAGATAGAAAATCTCAAACTGTTGACTCTTAAGTTGCAGGCGACACTTCCATCCATTGTTTTTGTAAAAAAGAGAAACAAGAACAGTATGAAACAATAAGTAATAAACAAAGCTTGTAAGGGCCAGAATTACAAGCTTGGGTAGCTGGGAAAAGTAGGTTTTGGTTCGTTGATATTAGCAAGTTTGGTTCAATTGATGGGAGCTGCTCTTTGTGTCCTCTGCTTTCATTTTTTGTGCGTTCATTTTGAGTGTCCATACTTTTGTTTGCCCAATATACTGTTTTTGTTTTTATTTTTTATTTTTTTTTGGTATGAGTCCAATTTAGTGATTTGGTTGTCTCTGTCTTTGAAATTCTGTAATCTTGACTTGAATTGCACCTTGAACAGCAAAAAGCATGGATTTTGCTTTCATCTATTGTGTATATACCTTTTCTTTTTGGCTTGGCAAGGAGTTCTGTTTGTATACCATGAAAAGCAGTTCAATATTTACTCATTTCCCATGAATGTCTTAGCTTGGGTTTGGAAGCATGAAAATTGAAACATTCTGAATTTGAAATTTGTGTGGGTATGTAGAGAAGTTGCCCAAATTTACACACTCCCAAAGCCTCTTCTAAGATGAATTAATAGATAAAAGAATAACTGGTAAAATTGATGGCCAGGAATGAATATATTTAGACAACTCTGATTTAAAATATATGATGCACTGAACCAGAAATAGGTGCATTGGCATAAAAAGACACATGATCTTCAGACCAAAATTAACACAACACTGAACTTCTGTACTAGTAGCAACAGCTCAGATCAATATAACACAAATGCCGATAAATTGTATTCAGTATCATATCAGATATTTGGCTCGTCATTAGCATCATCCTCTTCAAACTTCAATCCCATAATGCTCATTGGGCCAATGTTAACTGCAAAGTTTTGAAATCTTCTCGTAAGAAATTTAAGGATTCATTTGAGGCTGTGTGTATGCAAGTATAGCACGAGGCATAAATATTCAACATTGATATTTTTCTCCATAGGGTAAAGTAAGAGAATGAAAAGAGAGGGAGTGGGGAAGAATACACTGCTTACTGATAGCATCAAGGCCAGCTAATTTGGGCATAAATTGCCTGACATGGTCTTCTGCTGCTTTATCAGCTTTCAGTGTCTCACACTCAAAAGAGACCTTAATATCGTCCTTATCGTGCTTCTTCTCAACCATACCCACAATATCCTCCTCCCAGCTGTTATAAATAGAATTCCAGCAAAAGATTTAAGTGCAGTGACTGAAGAGTCAAGGAGAAACACTATCCGACAGAATCAATTTTTGAAAAGGACTTTCCTACTGAACTTTTCTTCTTTTCGTTCCTCTTTGTTTCAATTTCTACCAATGTGGTCCCTCGACTTCTATTACCTTGTCGAATTAATCCAGTTTTATGTAGCCATTTATCCTTGATTAAGTATGCCTATGTAGCTGTTGATGGGCATCTAGTGTGGCAGCTGATTTAATAAATTTCTATGTATAAATATAAATTTGAAAAAATATATAAATATTCTTGTTTTTCTCCTCATGTAGATGGAACACTCATGAGCATGATGAATGATAAGTTCCAATGGTTATACAGGTTTGCTATGAGGCAGAAACTGTAAGAACAGAACAAAAATTTATACAAAAAAGGAGAAATATCAGCATATTCAAAAAGTAGACAAGGGGACAGATGCTAATGAATGTCACGATATATTCAGTGCACAGTGGAGAAAGGAAAGGATCATTTTAAATATGGCTCACCCGTGAGCATGATCAACATGGCAAATCCGGGCAGCATCATGCCCTCTACACTCCACTATAGCACTCCGTTCCTTCTTACTCTGTTACAGTCAAACCTCATAAATGATAGTTGACAAAATTGTATAACATATTGATGCACATTCAATATTGTGGTAAATAGAACAATGCCTAGGGAAGATGATTATAAATCTGATAAAAGGAAAACAAGAGGCAATCAACTCCTACATTGTAGTCTATGATAGCCAGCTTGATCAAACGATAATCCTCACCCCTGCTGCACTCCCTTTCACATGCCAACTCTTTTTCCATGAAAAAGAAGAAAAGTAAATATGTATCTCTGTAATAACAAATTTAGTACATAACAAAGAGTTATCTGCAAGACAAATTTTGTAAAGAACGAGTAAAAGTGAGGAATAATGGGGAACAAAATTAATTTTCCTCTTAATTAGTCATCAAAGACCAAATCCTTTACAGTAATTGCCACTCCACGACAAGGACCAGTATCTGCCATGGTTTTTGCACTTACAAAGTTAAATCTCATGTAACAACCATCAATCAAAATCTAACCATAGATACTAAAAGACCGGTGTACAAGCCTCCCTGCTTTTTGAGGTTTGGGGAAGGGTGGTTATTGTGCAAGATAATCTAATTCTAGATATTGCTATATGAATATTGTTTGTCTTCACCCACTAATTCTGCCTATTGCTTGGAGTTCATTCGGCATTTAAATCCCAGGTAACAACCATATCGATAGTCTTCCAGAGGTTTGGATGATCTCACTTCCAAGAGCTCGCCACAAGCAACTAGGAGTCAATCCAGACTGAGCTATCATTTGGAAGTATTGGAAGATTGATTGTACTAGGGCAAGAACTACATAGAACCCAACTTCTAGATTTTCTTTAGTAAGATACAAAGAGAAGCAGCAACAGCAAGTGCAACTGGTCCATAGAAAGTTGATGGCACAATGATTTCTAGTGATGATAACATAAGCCAATCTTGTTCATATCATAATATGACTTCTTTGTTTCCTTCCCCTTTTTGTGAGTCAGGAAATGGAGGTTTTTTCGTTGAATGAGAGTGCTGCTAAATGCATATCTGGTGAAATCATTGACAAATGGGAACATCAAGAATAAAATGGTCTGATTTGGCCAGATACACCGCAAATTCTTTCATTGCCCAATAGAAGAATTGATGGGATGACCAAGGATACTTATGAAGGCCTTTTGTGATTGAACCTTAGACCTGTTACCATTTCTTATCATGCCTATGGATTCCTAAAGATGTAATAATGACCTTAACGTCTCAACGGAAAATGGAGAACAAGGAACTATAAGCATAAGACTAAATATGTGTGAATACTTACGTCATCATAAAAGACCACTGAACAAAAACATTCACATGCATCGACTGAGACTTTTATTTCATATAACAAATATTAACTAAATTTGACTCATATCATATGAAACAGGTAAATGACCTATATGTATATATATGGTTATACATGTACACATAAAACGCACCTTTCATATCTTGTATAAGCTTTATTTTCTCCCCCAACGTTAAAAATGCACGTAAATTGAAAAAAATGTTGTACTGGTAGCTCTGAAAACCCCAACCAAACAAGAAGCAAGAGTTTACGTATAACCCCATTTATTGATATTTTTTTATCCTTTTCATCTCCCTTTTTTTTCCTTCCAATTTCCGGATTAGTAAATCCCATATTAAACAGCCCTAAAGATCAATCCTTTATGCAACAACCAAGAGTTTGATCCGGAAAAGAAGAAGAAAGAGAAGCCACTAATACGAAATTCACAAAAGTCCCATTAACAGTCTCTAAAGAAAAAACATGTGTAATAACTTAAACCAGAGGTTTAGCTAAAATAGTAACTATGGTGTACCAGTGCCATGAAGACCATAACAAACGGAATGGGGAAGTTGGATGAAATGGCCAGAGATTGACCCACTGGGGAGCAGTGCTATTGACGCTACTCCTTCCATAACCCTATCCCCCATAGCCAGATCTCTCTTTCCTCCTCCTCCTCCCTCTTCCTCTTGAGCAACAAAATGTAAAAAGAAAATGAAGATCATGTGAAAAAAATAAAATTAAAATTAAAACAACAATAACAGTGAGCTCTTTCCGAAATTAATTTTGGATTTTTGATGAATTGAAAAGGGAAAATAAATAATAGGAACTTGCCCATTAATGGAACCTAAAAGGAGAGATTTTTCTTGCACTTCTGCAGCAACTGGTGACTGAGAAATAGCGGAAATGGTGCGCTTGGGAAGCAAGGAGCCGGCGCCTCGAATCCACTGTCGCTGTACGTCTCACTCCTCGTTATCTTCGGGAAGCACAAATTAGGAAGGAGAAGTAGACGACGCCGTTTTAAGTGCATCGCATAGGTAGTGTTTTCACTGGGCGTGGCAATTGAACGGGTTAGACAAAGCAAATATGAATTATGGGTTAATTTATGGATTGGGTGGGGTCAATCTAAGGGTTTTACGGGTCAAGAGTTTACTTTTTCGAGACATCTTTTATTTTTTAAAATATTTTTATAAATTAATTAATATTTTATAAAAATCATTATTTTTAACTCAAAACAAAAAAATTCTAATAATAAAAGGCAATTGGATGGATTGCATAGGTTGAAACAGGTTATAAATCAATATGAGCATGCTAAGATTTGATGGACTGATTAGATCAAATTATTTTATTAATGGATTGAACAAGTTAATGGGTTATGAATTGAGATTGCGGGCTCCAGTTTTCAATATCCTTTGGTTTTCATACCATTCTAGACCAATTAGTTCATAAATGAATTTCTTATACCTCTCCCTTAGTATGTATAAATATGCAGGATTTGAATCTCTTCATCAATCGTAAGAAGTAGAATGATTTTACCTTGTGATGGTGCCAATTCCCTCTCGAATCAAAAAGTTAAGGACCCTTTCCAATTACCTTTTTTAATCAATTATGTGACACTTTTAACATATTTATGAGATTGGAAAATGTACAATATATTCATTTGCTTAAATACACTTTAAGTAGCGGTTCTTTAAGACTGAAAAATATTTTCTATTAATTTGTCTATCATCTGGATTTCCAACTCAAGTCTTATTACTTTGAAGCAGCGGAGAAAATTCCAACCCTCGAAGAATGCTGAAATCTCGATACTCAACCCATAAACAGGGGTGAGGAAAAAACTTCAATTCAAATTCAAATACTCAATATCGCGTATTTGGTTTCGTATGGTTACGATTCACCAGCCAACCTGCTGTATAAATGTTTAATCAATACAGCTTGTCGAGTTCTAACCATTCATATGATCTGCTTGTTTGCGTGAAAACATCATACGTGAAAATGTTTGTACAGAACAGACACAGGATGCGAGTCCATTCAATAGTATAGTGGGGTCAAACCTCATAATATATGTTACTTAAATGTTCTCTGTGCATATTTTCCATACACTCAAGGCTTTTGGTTAATGAAATGATTAAACGATTGTAAGTTCGTCTTGACTCTGTAAAACATAGAACCAGCTTGGGTTTGCAACTTGGAAGTTGGTTCCATGGTCCAATATCAACAAGGTTCCGTAGGATCATTGAATTGTGAAAGAAAATGTAGTAAACCAAAGTAAGAATATTAATACAATGCTTATATTTAGGCCTTATATCCTTGGATCCATCAGTTCACAAGCAGAGTCTGCAGTTCTAACCGATAGCACTCGCGCAAAAAGAATGAACGGAAAAGGAAAAGTAAAATGTTTCACAATCTTGGATAGTGATTATAAAGCACAAATCATCTACACATACATGAATTCACCTCCACGTACGGCATTTCCAGCACCTTTCCTCTCTTCTTCAGCCTCCTTCTCCCGCTCCTTCCGGCTCTCATAGGCATGATCATCGGTTAGCAGCTCATGCCGGCAGATTGGACACGAATTGTGCTCGTCCTGCACCAAGAATATCATACATATCAAGTCATTCTGCACACCAAGAGCATGCCACCGCTAGCATCGCCGACAGTTCATAAACCCCCACAAGAAAATCAACAAGTGCACTAATATAGTAAGATTTATGTGGTGTGTCAGAAAGTAGTGGGAGCAATAATTTCCCAAATAAATATTACCAGCCAAGGTTTCAGACATGGAGGGTGAAATGTGTGCTTGCAAGGCAACTCCTGCATGCTGTCGCCCACAACAAGGTTCTCCTTGCAAATGGCACATTCTGCTTCCCCGAGTTTGTTTAGGACATCATCAGTAAGGGTTATAATGGGAAGCTTCGCCACCACTTCTTTACTGGCTGGTGGTGCTCCTCGTGCTGCAACATCATCCTCTAGAATCTTGAACACAGGAATCATGGTATAAGATTATAGGACCCAACCCATTTTCAATTAAAGGCCATATGCCAACAACCAAGAAATATTTGAAGAAGTGCAGCCAGCTAGAAAAGGAAAGAGCAAAATTCTTGGCAGTTCAAAGTTACATATTTTTGCTAGTCAATTGTAGCCTCAGAAACTGAGACAAAAGATAGTCTTTGGACTGATTAGATGTTTACTTGGAAAGGATCGTTCCTGTTTTCCAGGTACATGTTTTATTCCAAGTTCTATACATTCAATTCACCAAAGCCAATCAGAAATGAGGATTTTGGGTTCGAGTCATCGGTTCTTGAAAGTTAAGATTTACTGAAGATTGATCACTAGATAATGCTTATTTGTATTGTAACTAATGCCTATCAATAAAATTAGGAATTGCTCTTGTATGCTAGCTAACATGCTTTGCCAGCTTCTTGTAAATTATGGTTTCTCGAAAAGCTTTTCAAAACTGAAAGTGAGTTAGAAAATAGAAGCCAAGAGAGTCAACTTTGACGATAGAGCACACAGTGTACTATCTCCATGTTCCAATAAGAGCTGAGGAAGTTAATGAGTACCTCTGGTATAATATTGTCATAGCTCTCTAGTAGCTCTTGAAGCAAGCTGGAAGCACTTTGGGATGTGTTATTTTCATGCACATGATCACTGGAAGACTCCGCCGTAAAAAGTGTTCCAACAGTTGATAACAAATTTTGCTGCACCAGCCAATTAGGCCGTGGAGGTTCTGGATCCACAGTCAGATGCCCTTCAAAAAGGTATCCTGAACCAATAAATTACAGAAAGAAAGTCAGCGCAGCATCCTTGACCTAACCTTCGAATCTCTACAAGTAAACCAACACCATGTTTGATTCATTGTAATGGCTATTCCATTCCTAGTCTATTCTCATGGAATAACTATTAACATTTTTGGTTTGGATCACTTTATAGCTTAGCATAGCTGCTCAAGCCCTATTTTGGTCCACTTGAGAATGCCCATCCGACTCATGCCACATGGGAATAGTTGTTTCTTACCTATTACATTCCCATGGAATGATTATTACATTCCACGAACCAAACATGCCATAAGAGGTCATATAGAAATGACAGAAACTGATATTCTACCTCTATTTGGCCTATCTTGAGCAGAATCTAAAACCTCAGCCTGATTATCTAATTCTTGCAGTTGTTCCTTGGCAGCAGTGATGCAACTCCTCAAGTGCTTCTTCTCAGAAGAATCGGACACTAAATATTCAGCCTGCTCAAAAAGCCCGAGTCCTGCCCGCCAAAATGCCGGCACGGTGTATCTAGTCTTTAAGATTGTAGCGACCCGGCTTATAACAGACAAAAACTGCATGTATGGACATATTTATTCAATAAAAATACTAGAGACAATTATCAGAATTTACATAAAATAAAATGCACATATAAAAATTGGGAGAAGTGAGCGGCATCGGGTAAATTACCTGATGTAACACTATAAAATTACATCGTTTTGGGTCCATTATGCAAATTTCATGAAAAAAAAATAGGACATATGCCAACGTTCATGCAATTTAGTTATGTATAAGCCTGTCATTCGTAGTTCTTCCAGGTTAGATCTCATGGTAGTTTTCAATATAAATGAAAACCTAATCCATAACTGAAAATTGGTATATCCTCGTGTTTTTCCATAATCATTCGGTCAGTACAGTTGAGCTCCTTTATTTTGGTAAAAGGACATCTTCCACTCGTGCTACAGTAGGTAATTAAGCTACAGTGTCACTACAGATTCACCAAAGCCCTGTACAAATTGCATGAAATTAGGGTTCTGACTGGTACAATAAGCAATGCTTTGATTCTAGCAGCAACATATCAGTTAACGGGGGTTGATCGGAAATCAAGCGTTAAGATGAAAAGTTTCAGTTTTAATGAATCAAATCTCCAAGTCCACAAAACATCACAGATACTTTCTGAATCTTACGCCTATTCGAACAGAAATTAAACCTGAAAAAAAATATAATAAAACAGACCGATTTCTGGAGAGATGGGGATGCCGACGGATAGTTCTCTCGGAGAAGGATTCCTATGGCGGAAACAGCCTCCTCAAACTTCTGTTTCTTCGCGAGCTGTTTCTGCAGATCTTGCAATTGCAGCTTCAAGCAATCCTCCGATGCCATCGCTGATTCTGATCTCAAACCAGTGCCAACCTCTACTCTTCTTATTTAGAAAGGAAACGGACGAGAAGTAATCGTGAAATTCGAGGTTTTGGGCTCAACCTCCCTCGTTTTTCTAGGATTTTTCAACCCTCGTTGGTTTCTTGAGGAGGAGGAAACAGAAGCCGACAGCAAAATAAATTTAAAATTAAAAATAAGCCTCCTCCAAGCCTGGAGGTTCCTTCTTTTTTTTTTTTTTTTCTTTTTCCCTTTGGTTTTTCCCCCCGGAGATTGCGATTGATTCGCTCTACGCTAATGTGTGATAAAATACCAAGAAAGGAAGAAAAAAATAAATTTTTTTATCATATAATGAGCTCTTACTTTAAGTGGTTGTCAAATTTTAAAAAAAAAAGGAAAAAAGAAAAAAGAAAAAGAGCTCATACGAGCTGAATTTTTTAATTTTTAACTCACATCGTACATTTTTTTGATATGTAATTTAAACTACAAATTTTAACTTAATTTACGTAAAATAAGCCTATCAATGGAATAAGTTCAAATTCGAAACTCAACTTATTTAATAAGATTGGGTTCATATACACTTTAAAGATCTGATGACAAGTTTTTAAACAAGTATAGGTCTACCATTATGTGGTCCGGCTTGGACCCAAACTTGATTACCCAATAGGTACATTGGATTCGAATTTGATTTCGAAAGTGCCTTGGACTTTGATTTTGGCTTAATTACTAGCTGGATCAATCTAATTGAGTCCTACCTCTTTGAGTCCATTGGATTTAAGTCTGGACCCAATTAATATTTTCGACTTTAAGTTTGAGTCTAGACCTAACTATTATTTTTGGGTATCGGTCCGAGTTCATTCAAATCTACCCCGTCAATAAATTTATTATAAAGTTCTTGAGTAATTATAAACTCACGCACTAATCACCAAAGAAATCAAGAATTGAAACACATAGTCTTATAATTTTTGATGAAAACTGGTGGCGTTTCAAAAATTATAAACAAATTCATAATTTTTTTCCCTGTGTGTGAATTGAACTCAAAGTAGCTGAAAAATATTAACTTTTTGGATAATTAATATTGGGACTGAATTATAATAATCATAACCTTGTATTTGAACTCATAATTATTTTCAATTCTTACTCGATGAATTTATTGTGTCATAATTAATAAAACGCCTATTGTAATACTCTTAAACGTCTACGCCATTTTATTTGGAAAAAAAAAAAGAAAAAAAAAAGAGGGAAGGAGTTTAACAATACAAATTAAATGGGCTAATTTTCAGATAGTTTCAACTTAAAACGACGCCGTACAATGGTTATTTGCCAAAGAACCCTGGTAACGGAATCACTTGTCTCGCCGCCTTCCTATGATCCTCTCAGTCCGTCAGAAGACAATTCTCCTACTCTTCTCTGCTACTACCGCCGCCGCGTCACCAGATTCCGACGCCACCACTGAAATTCCGTCGACCCATACCACGGTGAGTGCCGCGACGCTCAAACAATCTCCGCTCTTATCCGTATACAACACTTCGCTCTTGTCAACTGAACGTGTGGCCTTTTCTTCTCATTTCACGAGATCTGATTCCTAGGTTTTTCAACTCTTCTTATACGTCAATGGGTTGGAAAAATAAAATCTTTTTCTTGATGGGTTGTCTAAATTTATGGTTTTAATCCCACCCCCACGCCTTAATTGTATTTTTGCAGGGTTTGGATTGAATTTAGGGGTTTCTGGTTTCTGTTGACACGTGTTTGTGATCCATCGAGAATTAGGGTTTGATTTGTATGGCGTCTAGGAGGCATGTTCGTTACAGTCCTCTAGATGGGGATGATTATGGAGATGATGATGACACGAGGGGGAGACAGTATGATCCTCGGTTTGATTATACTCCCAAGGCTTTCGATCAAGTTCCCTGGAAATCCATTGCACTTGCGCTTTTCCTCCTCTCCCTTGGATGTCTGCTTCTATTTCTTTCCATCTTTATCTTGACAGGTCACATGGGAGGAGAGTCGTCCCAAGCCTACGGCCTTTTAGCGCTCGGAATTCTCGCCTTCCTTCCTGGTATGTTGTAACAAACTGGTCCATAGACACTTTTGGTGTCTTGATTAAAATGGATAATTGAGATGGCAATAGAATGTTGTGAGAGTATATACTATAGAGTTGTTTTGTTTTCTTTAGTCAGCTTTCATACTAAAAGGAAATGTCATATGAAGTTAGATCAGCCAATCTCTGATTCAATTATGTTAATTTTAATATTCACACCCCCCCCCCCCCCCCCCCCTTTCTGGAGGCATGAACTTAAGGTGTTAGTCAGATTGGAGAAACACATAGCAGTTTAGAAGTTTGAATGCAGATTTTTGGGTGAGGTCAAATAGTTTATATGTATTGAAATGGAGTATATCAAGAAATACAGGAAATTGTATACTTCCTAAGTTTATCTTGAAATTTACTTGAGGTGAAAAAAATGGAATTAATTATAGCATGAAAAGATAGGGATTAGCAAGCTTCTAATAAAAAACGCTCCTACGTTCGGTCCCAGCCAAAATAAGGCCACTTTGAATGACGTTATGCATATTTCACCAAAATCTGTTGGTATTAAGTAAAAGGAGTTCTTTCCTATTGGATCATTGAGGCTGTTTTTGTTTTTTCATGATTCATATTTGGTTAAGGAGATTCTTAACTCCTGTTCAGGTCTTCTTAGTGAACTAATTGTGTCAATCCAGAAATACACCTTTGTCAATGTCCAATTGTGCACCATCTGCCATAACATTTTGGGCATCCCAGCCATCAGTCTATATATATCTCTAAGCCAGTTTAGAGTGCCTGTAGTGCTTCCTTGGGCTGCGAAGCTTACTTTGTGTATGCTTGTGTTCACGTGCTTTTCTTAAAGACATGTTTACTGATTCGGTTGAAGTTACAACTGTTGCTGTTTGTTGGGTATATTGTTATTAAAGTGAAGAAAGACTGGAGTTTCAGCTTATTGGGTAGTCATCTTTACTACCTAACCCTTTACGGCTCTTAGCAGCTCACTCATTTCAAGTTTGAAGGATGAATGCGGGTTGCTTGAATTTCAGAACTTCTAGAAAAATTTATTCTTTCACATTATAAATGTAAATGATAAAATGTGGAAATGCACAATGTTCTATGAAGAGGCCTAATGGACAATTAGCATACTGGGGGGAGAATGGGCTCATCTTGCCACCTGATAGCAGCGCGAACCTTATCTACCCCTTCCCCCAGCTACCTATCACCAGAAATGAAAAGGGAGACCATGCTGAATGAGTTTATGCTATTTCACCAAAACCTGTTAGTATTAAGTGAAAAGAGTTATTTTTTCCAATTGGGTCATTGAGGCTTCATGATTTGTATTTGGTTATTGAGATTCTTCACTCATGTTGATGTCTTCTTGTCTGCAACCACTGTATTTGCACAATTACTGGTATCCATTTAAATAATTTGGCGGTCTCTGATCCTTCTATTCCCGTCTATAATATATCATCATTCTAGTGAGAAATTATGAATTTGTCGTCTCAGTTAAGCAACAGGCCTCATCATAGCTTGTAACTTATGCTTCAGATAACGGATCTATGTTTGTTTGGTTAAAATAATTGATATTTCCATTATTCTGAGCTGACGGAAGGTACCCGATTATGTTCCTATACATACATATATATATATATATATATATATATTATTTTCCCTAGAATATTGAAAGCTCAAGTATGGCCTTCCCAGAGTTATATCTCCATGAGAACACTTGGAGGACTGCTTTAAAATGTCCCCATGAGAATCTATTGTCTAACTTTTATTAGAAGTAGGGGCATATGTTGTCTCGTACAGGGGCCCATTCGACATTGCACTCTAGTATTTCTATCTTCCATAGGCCATTATGATTCACACAATGTTTCCAAGGAGCATGATGGCCGATCTAAGCATAATATATTGAAGTACCATGTGACCCCATTCATAGTTATAATGATTACCTTAAAATGATCAGCACTAGATAGCAGGACTAAGGTTCTAGAGCTATTAGCTAAATTGAAACTTTTCATAGAGGGCTGAGGTTTGAAAATACACACTGTAATTTACTGATTAATTTTGCAGCTCTTTTGCGTAGATTATTATCAGCGGGCTGCGTTTTAACTTGCGAAATTGGGTGATGTGAATTTGTATTTTTTTTTCCCGCATATCATAGTACTGACTTGGTTTTCCTGCACACTTGCATTTATTCTCCTTTTGTATAAAGTTTATATTGATGCTAGATTCCATTTTTATGGCCAGGCTTTTACGAGACTCGTATTGCGTATTATTCGTGGAGGGGCGCAAAAGGCTACCGGTTTGCTTCTATCCCCAATTATTGAGGCATATGATGCGGATGTGAGAAGGATCTTTGCCTCGGTGCTTGTCCATCTCCTGATTCCTAAATGCATCGTGATCATATACTGTAGAACAACCCTCCTTGTACATTGTTGCTTATATTTTATGAACTACGATACGTCTGTAATCGATCTGGTGTCCGAATATATGGAGAGAGGTCAATTTCAAACACACCTGTGGCTGTTCTATTAAATTTTTTATGCTTTTTAAAGACTAAACGTTTTGATCTTTATGGAGTCGCTTGAGGTGAACGGTGATGTTTGCATGGTTGCAGTGTCGGTCCAAGGTTGTTTAACAGCTTCCTGTTGGAATTGCGGGTTCAGTGTTAGAAGCAACAACAGGGATCATCCACCCCTAATAACCATTAACGACCATCCATAATTCAATATCATGCCAAACACTGCCCTAAATGTGGGATCATATTCACCCAATATAGTCGATGCTCACCCAATCACTGTCGCCACACAGTTTCAAACTATTCCTAGAATGCATGAATTCGAGTGCGCCATGCATGTACAAATGGGTACACGTCACGTTCATTTATAAATTGTAATTCAAAACATTTTTATTTTATTTTTAACGTAGGGGACAATATTTGTGTGAATATGAGAATAGAACCTCAATATCCATTCACAGCTAGGCATTCACTCTAATGACCCTTAATCCTTACGCCAGCGATGTTCAATTCTAAAAGCTTCGCATTAAACTCTTTTTTAAATCAATTAAGCTAGTTAGTTGTTACTGATTACTATTTTTTAAATGTTTAAAATAATGGGCGATCAACCATAAAATTACTACCTAACCTTGTGTGGCTGCAAATTTATTTTTATTAATCAATTATATAAAGTCTAATTACTTATAAATTTATAAGCTTTCGTGGGCTTTTTTTTTTATTTTTTATTTTTGCAACCTATAAAAAACCATATATTCTGATTACTTTACCTTATTCTATTTCTCTTTTGTTTTGGGTTTTTAAATTTCCACGCCAAATCGGATTCCATATTAGCCCCGGAATTCCCAGAGCAACGACGAATAACCATAGGGTTATTAACGTAAATTGGAAAGTCTATTTTATTTCATCCACCTTTTCAGCATCAAAGGCTCAGAGAGAGAGAGCGGGGGAGGAAGGCGGGTGGGAGGGATTTGCGGACAAGAATTGTCAGTTTAGGGTTTGGGCAATTTTAGTCTTCTCATCTGTAAGATCATAGCGCAGGTTTCTGTGGGTTTAATTTTTCCGCCGATTTCTGCAATATCATCTTCTCTTACCGCCATTGGAGATACTGCGGATTCTTCCATTTATACTCTGTATGCTTTCTAACCCACCTCCTACACCCCCAATATATTTGTATCTATTCGATACACATGCGTCTGCGTTTTTGTATGTTACGTTGACGGATGGTTTGAATGTTGATTCAACAAGTTGGGTATTGGTGATTCTCAGATCTGCTGTAGCTAGGGTTGCGAGGGTTGACATGAATCCGTTTCTCTAATTTTATTTGCTATATAAATGTATAATTTCCTGTAAAAACTCATTCTTTCTTTTTCATGGCTCTAATATTTAATGAATAGCATAAGTGGGTGATCGAGAATTTTTTTTTTTTTGGCCCACAAAGTAATCAACTAGAGTAACAATTATATTTCTTTTGAATTCGTTCCAGTAGGGGGACTGGGGAGGAGGGAGAATGATTCTTCTGTGAAACATGCCACTGCAGATCTTGGCCATAAATTCTTGGTTTTCAGTTTAGTGAGAACTCTAGGAGTTCTGCACTGAAGTTGTTTATCTTACTTGAGCAACCTTTTTTCACAATTCCTTTGCTTATTTTCGTAATCCTCTCTCTTCAAAGTTTTTTGTATAGGCAATGGATGGATCCACTGGCCGAGGTGGCAGCGGCGTGGATATGTTCTTATCAAACTATAAGCTTGGGAAAACTCTTGGGATTGGTTCGTTTGGTAAAGTGAAAATTGCAGAGCATGCACTGACCGGCCACAAAGTTGCTATCAAGATCCTGAACCGCCGGAAGATTAAGAACATGGACATGGAAGAGAAAGGTATGGATGTTGTAAAGCATCATGTATTGTATTTTATGTAATAATGACATGTTGTATAGTAACACACTTGCTTTTTCTTGGGACCTAGACCATTTATAATTAATTGAAACTGGATTTGGCTGCACTGTAAGCAATAGTCTACTAGTTGCAAGACATCCAAAGGGAAAATTTTAGAAATGCTTGTTGCGCCCAATTCCTAAACATACGCTTCAATGGTCTTCTAGGCTTTCTCTACTGACATCTGGCAACTATTTCAAAATTTATGAGCTCATACTATTTCTAACTTTCTGTCTCGTGTTCTGCCCAGTGATAATTAACAGTGCTTTCTTAAAATGACATTTTATAATAAGCTTTACCTGTGTGGCTGGCCAACTTGTTCTTGACCATCAATGAGTATTATTGTGCCTGATATGGTGATTGTATTGGTGGTTTCTCATGCCAATTCAGCAGTAGTAATTTCAAGTAAGTCTATTTGAGGAGCCTAATGTAATAAGATCCTTGGAATTTTTTTTTTGGGTTTGTTTGGGGTTGGGGGGGGGGGGGGGGGGGGTTGTTAATCATCTTTTAGTTTGTTGGGCTGGATGAAAAGGAATTGGCTGCTAATATTTTAGTTTTCGCTTGTAAAGCTCACTGCTTTGTCCTTCACAGGTTTATGGTTGATTATGTTTATTTTAATTCTTTTTCCCATTTTTTTCTCTGTGCAGTAAGAAGAGAGATAAAGATTCTGAGACTATTCATGCATCCTCATATAATACGCCTCTATGAAGTTATAGAGACTCAAACAGATATCTATGTTGTGATGGAGTATGTGAAGTCTGGAGAACTGTTTGACTACATTGTGGAAAAGGGCAGGTTACAGGAGGATGAAGCTCGCAATTTTTTCCAGCAGGTAAAAGAATCAATATTTATCTTGCGCCTCTCCCCACCCCCCGCCCCCCCCCCCCCCCCCCCCCCCCCCCCCCCCCCTCCAAAAAAGAAAAACGCAAAAACCTTCCTTCAATTACCCCTTCCTAGATTCAAGTTTTTGTTTTTTAAACATACATTACTCCAACAAATCCTGCTGGTGACAGATTATATCTGGCGTGGAGTACTGCCACAGGAACATGGTCGTTCATAGAGACCTTAAGCCTGAGAACCTGCTTTTGGATTCTAAATGTAATGTGAAAATTGCTGATTTTGGTTTGAGCAATATTATGCGAGATGGCCATTTTCTGAAAACAAGTTGTGGAAGCCCAAACTATGCTGCCCCAGAGGTATCAATTTTTTAGTACTTTAACTCTATAAATATACTAAAACATAAAAGGAAGGGAGGATAAATATGTTGTACTTGTTTATCTGAAGTTAGGTTAGAGGTTTGAATTCCCATAGCCATCATGTGCATCTTTTTTACAGGTCATTTCTGGGAAGTTGTATGCTGGGCCTGAGGTGGATGTATGGAGTTGTGGTGTTATATTATATGCACTACTTTGTGGTACCCTTCCTTTTGATGATGAAAACATTCCAAATCTTTTCAAGAAAATAAAGGTACTGCACAATTTCCTCAGCCTGTCTGGTTGCTCGGTTCAGGACACTCATTTTCATAACCAAGCCTTCTTCAAAGCTACTTGTGTTTTGCAATTCAGAAAGATGAATAATTATTCTTTTGAGTGTGGGCTGTGTTTTATTTGTTACTTAGATGCCACTAGGTTGTGTTGTAGAGTGGTAACCTTGGTAGACTTTGAGATTCCACTCTTATTTTTTCTTTTTTTTCCCCTGACTCTTTAATTCCTCACTTGGTTTTTCATGTCCTCAAGAACAAATTATTTTGTTGTGGAGGGTCCTATTTTTGCTTCCAGTGATAGGAACTTTTGTTGCTTGTTGGCTGTATCAGTGGTTTACAGAATCTCTGTTGGCCACTGAATTAAATTGATCTTTATCTTAGATTTTCTTGGTGAAAAATTTATCCAGTCAGTATTATCTGGCCAGAACAACTGTCATTCTTAAAATTTGTGCCAAAAATATAGTTACCCCCTCAAAACATGCTGTCCATGAACCTTTCTTGGTATTTTGCTATGCTATTGGAATATGATGACATCAACATATAACTTGGCCAGCTAATTACTGGGGAAAAAAACATTTAACTTGGCCACCAGAACTTTTTTAACGTCATGAAAATTTATAAGCAGTAATTAACTCTCTTATTCTTGGAAACTATTGACAACCATTGATGAGCAGGTTCTTTCTACTTTGAAGTTATAGCAAGTGAGATTAGCATTTCATGATATGTGCAGTCACAGCTTCCTTGTATATCTTGGTCAAGCTAATGGGAAATTTATATTCCATCCATGCCATTGTTTAATCATTTGCTTTTCCCTCTCTTGTTTATTAATGCTTCGTGATGAGAGGTTCAAGATTGGGAAAATATTCCAGCGTGGCTTTGAAAGCCTTCACTCTTAGCTTTTTGTGCGCTCGATGGCATCTTTGTTTTGTCTTCTTCCTCTGTGATGTTGCTAGAATGGTTGTTGTAGATGAGAAATTGCACAAAGAAAAGCTTTTAGAGGGCATCTAAAATTCAGAAGAGAAGGGTATCAGAATAGCTTTTGGAGGTGGGAGATTTGTTATACCACTAACGGTGAGAGTGTAAACGCTGCAAGACTGAACCAACAGCCTCTACCTGAAACCCACCAAGGATATAACCGGGTCACCGAAGAATTTCTACTACTGCCATTGTTAGGCTTCACTAAAAGGGTGGTCCTTGAATTTCTTTTTAAGTGCCACAGTTTCTGTAATATTAACAAAAACTCTGAGAAGTTATTTAGTTTCTGTTGATAATTTTTGTATGATAATGGTAGAATATACTAAGTTTGGATTGTCAGGATATAAGATGTCTTCTGCTTGATAATCTCCTTGCCAAGTCATTCATATAGTTTTATAGATGTAAAGGCTAATGCCATCTTTAGAACTTTCATGGAGTAAAGGAACAAAGAAAAATGTTCTGATTTTCGGCTGAGGTAACTACTCAATTAAGGTTTTTATTTTATTATTTTCTGGATCATACTTTCAACTTATCCGTATTATGCAAACTAGATGACCATGTCAATCGTATTTTCATCTATCAGAGAATGAAATTGTGGCATTTCTTTTGCCTCGTAGGGTGGAATATACACTCTTCCTAGCCATTTATCTCCTGGGGCAAGAGATCTGATCCCAAGGATGCTTGTTGTTGATCCTATGAAACGAATGACTATTCCTGAGATTCGTCAGCATCCATGGTTCCAAGCTCATCTTCCACGTTATCTAGCTGTGCCGCCTCCAGATACGGTACAACAAGCAAAAAAGGTTTGTTGACATATTGATCAGAAATACAAAAGTTGTTTCCTATAAGAAAAAGAGCTGTTAAGTGCTCTTGATATACAGAATCTGATATATGGTTTGTTTAAGACACTTCTTCCTTTTCTTTAAAAGTTATTATGTTCATCATGAGTCCAAATGCATAGTAAGCATGTTCAAAACTAAGGGCAAGAGATACATGCATTTTTGTTCCCCTTTTCTTTTCAATTCCAGTTTCTTTCTTCTTTTTTTTTTTTCCCCCTAAATCAAATCATTTCTATTTACGACTATGTGCTTTAAAAAGTCTCGAATGAGTCATGCTTTGAAGTAGCATTTAGACGTACTTAATTTGCATGCATGTTTTTCGTCTGATTTATTGGTCATTATGCAGTGATATCATTTGTTTGCTAGGTGTAATAGTAGACCAACTTAGCCGTGTTGTTCTAAATTCTAATTTATCTGTTGCAGATTGATGAGGACGTTCTGCAGGAAGTGGTTAGGAAGGGGTTTGACAGGGCCCATGTGCTCGATTCTCTGCGCAACAGAAGACAAGACGATGTAATCGCATAACTTACTAGTTAACACCTTCCTCATAAACTTTGCAGGCAGTTTTTTTCATTATTTCTGAGCCTTGGCGCAACCGTCAAGGTTGCTCCTTTGTGACCAAAAGGTTATGGGTTCGAGTCGTGGAAAGTATTTTTGCATTAAATGACTTATTAAATCCTTTTTGCACTTAGGCCCACCCTTTAATGCTTCTCCATTTTTTTGCTATATATTTCAGGCAACTGTTACATATTATTTGATTCTAGACAATCGGTTCCGTGTTTCTAGCGGCTATCTTGGTGCTGAGTTTCAGGAAGCATTGGTGCGTTTGTTATCCTCAAAATGTTGCTTCATTTTTTTTTCTTTTGATAATGGATTTTGCTGGATGATTTCTTCGGTCATGTATAGAAAGGCAAATCCTTAGATTAACAATATTTGTGGCATCACACTGCAATTGAACTTGGATGGAGATTGCCTTTTTATGCTTTTCTACATGCATTGTTGGATAATTGTTGTGTGTGAATCAATTGTATAATCTTGCTGTGCATACTATCTTTTCTGTGATGCTCATCTCTGTCGTTTGTTTGAGGTTTTTTATGTTTGTTTCATCAGGAACCTAGTTTTATACATCAAACTGAAGCTCCAGCTGTTGGGCACCGACTTCCTGGATACACAGAGTACCAAGGCATGGGTTTTAGACCCCAGTTCCCGGTTGAGAGGAAATGGGCTCTTGGGCTTCAGGTTGAATTGTGTAGTTTTTTTCTTTTCTTGTTTGAGGATTGTTGGATATGGGACAACAATCCAGCTTCACATGACATAGTTGAAAGGCACTCTCTTCCTTTGGTCGTGTTTATAATAACTGCTGATCACATCATTTGTCTACTTGGACAGTCTCGAGCTCATCCCCGTGAGATAATGACTGAAGTTCTAAAAGCCCTGCAAGAGCTGAATGTATGTTGGAAAAAGATTGGCCACTACAATATGAAGTGCAGATGGATTCCTGGCATTCTTGGTCATCACGAAGGCTTGGTCAACAGTCCCGTGCACAGTAATCAGTACTTTGGGGATGATTCTGCCATCGTTGAGAATGATGGGATTACTCGTTCACTGAATGTGGTGAAGTTTGAAGTTCAGGTAATCCTTCTCCACAATTCCTTCTTGGTATTGTCCCAAATTCTACTAATAGCTTTTAAAAAAATATATGCCCATGGAATCCCTAATTCACTCTTTGCTGGGGGAAATCACATTTACTTTACTAAAATGATACATGGAATCCCTAATTCACCCAATGATGGGGAAATCAAATTTACTATTCTTGAATGCAGTAGTTAGCTGATTTATGTGATCTTTGCCCAGTAATGACTACTAGATATTGCTGTGTTATTTCTTGTTGTGGCTGGTTCTTTCTGTAACATAAATTAATTGTTACATAATAACCGGTAAGGGAAAGTTTGGGAGAGCTTATTTATTGGAAAAGCTCTTTTCAAAAAATCAGGCGTTCGGCAATTTGGCTCGACAAGTTGCCAAGATTCCAAATGTGTCTGTGGAAGCAGGGAAAAAAGTCTTTCAGATAAGCTACAATCTGGGACTTTGTCTAAACAGCGCAAAAAGTTAAAAGCAGCTTATCATAAATTCTCCCCAACTGTCATAGAACTTTATGGCTGACTTTCGGTTTATATTATCGTTTGTACTATTTGTAGTTGATGACATTGTTTTTAATGGCTTGCTTTATAGCTGTATAAAACTCGCGAGGAGAAGTATTTGCTGGATCTGCAGAGAGTGCAGGGTCCACAGTTCCTTTTCTTGGACCTCTGTGCCGCCTTCCTTGCTCAGCTTCGGGTCCTTTAGGAAAGGAGAAGGGCTCACGAGACAGCTGCATTCGGCGGTGAATTCAGTGTGATGCTTGTGAATATAAGCCTACTATTGAAGCTGTACATAAGTTGCCACCTCTAGCTCGGAGTCTCTTGATCTTTAGCTTCTTCTTTTTTTCTTTTTTCTTTTTTTTTTCTTTTTCTTTCTCCTTTCTAGTATTTCCTTGGGTCCTTTGTTCTGGGTGATGTTGTTTTGAGCTAAGCTTCATGACTGGGTTTGGCCAACTTACTGGCAGCCTGGGTGGTGGTTTTTGCATGGTCTGCTTTTGGTAATTGGCCTCATGCTGTGTCTCCATCCTACCCCAAGAGAGGAATTTTATGAATTATTTTCAAGGAACAATATTTTCTCTTCTGTTGGCTCATGCACGCCCGCGTTTGCCCCATCTCCATATTAAGTTGGGCCTAAATTTGGGTATATATATATTTTTGAGTAATATTATTTTTCCCGGGAAAAGTGTATTTCGAATAAATTTTATCACTCACGTATGTTTAATATACACAGGTGAGTTTTACTTATTGTACGTGAGTAGTAAAATTTATTCGGAATTATTATTGTTTTAAGACATTTTTTTCTTCCCCATCCCTCCCTCCCCTCAGTAAGGACTTTATATCACGGTAATGTCATATAGCTAGTGATATTTCATTTCTTCAACCTAGTTGGACCCTTTGGATGATTAGCCTATAAGACGCACAAGCTTCAAAGAGTAATATTACATGTACATTTTTATATGCATTCATTAAGAACTTGTAAGAATGAGACTTTTTGAATTGTTAGCGCACGTTTAAGAATAAAATAGTATATATATATATATATAATTTTATATTATTATTTGATCGGTATATATTTTATCATATTAGTTTTTTTGGTATAAACGATGTACACGTGGAATTAGCTTTAAAAAATGCAATGAGTTGTCAACTTTAAATACTCTATTTTATTCCTAAACGTGAGCCAACAACCTGAGGAGTCTATCATTCTTAGAAGTTCTTAACGAACAGGTCTTATTATAACGAATAATATAAAAATGAGATTCTCGCAACATGTTTATGCTACCTTAGGCTACACATCAGATCAAAAGTAGAATGGTGCTTGGGCCATCTTTTGAGACAAAAAAAAAAAGTATGAGTCTGCCCCCGCAATCTAATTTTATTAAAAAATGATTTATATTTATTTATAACTTTTAGTAAAATAATACATATTTATTTATAATTTTTAATAAAATTACGGCCCTTTTTTAAGGGCCAATTCATGCAGTATTCCTCTTTAAATGATTAAAAATTTGTTAGTCCGTCCACTTGGCCTATCGTCAAAAGAGAAGCCAAACCCTAAGCAGCGAACATCACCATTATCGCCCTCTCAGTCGAACCTGATTCTGCGTAAATCATCTCGACATTTTCGATCGAATTCTTCGATGGCTCTCAGATTTCACGTCTCTCCCCTTCCAAACCTCCTTCTCCATCCCCTGAAATCCCAGAACCATCCCTTCTTCCCCTCTTCCATCGCTCTTCGGAAAATCAAAACCCTAGTATCCTGCACCAGCCGCATCCGCGATGCCGAGCTCGCGCCAGATTTGGCCACAGAGATCGAAAACATGAACACCCATTTGGCGCAGAGGTCGGAAGCCATGAAGAAAAGCCGGGAGATTCTGTTCATGGAGCTGTGCCGGTACCTCTCGTCGGAGGTGGAGGAAGTGAAGAAGAAATGGGTGAAGATGGGAGAAGAGGAGAAGTGGGTTTTGATCGAAGGGTTTGTTTCTGAGTGGGGTGTTGATTTTCGCCCCTTATCTTCAAGATCTGTGAAAGAATTGGTGGAGGAACACTTGGGAGGTGATAAACCCTCGTCCCCCGATCACCCTCCTCCTCCATCATCCCTGTTTCATCGTCTGAAGAACATAATGGGATTTTGGGATTAATATTGTGGACGACTAGTTTAATTGTTGTTCTTCTCGTTAGAGAATTCTGCGTTTTGATGAAAGATGCAAATTTTGAAAGTTTGTGATGTGCTGTGTATCTGCTGAATTCAGAAAATGGAGAAAGGGTATCGATATTTCAGACAGGAATAATAATTTAATGTCATATACTCCCTTTAATCTGTAATCTGCTGCCAGTTTAAACAAATTTAGTCATTCATATGCCAAATGATGTACGATGATGTGATAAGACACCTTTTAATTTAAATATAAGAGATGAAATAAATAATTGAAATTACATTTAAAATAAGAGCGATGTATTACAGAAAGTGGGATGGACCCTTCATTTTCCGTTATAAATGGAGAAAATTCAGATCCAAGCAGGCCACTTCCATGCAAAGACGAGGAGTCTAACGAATTTTTATATTTACACACAAATGGGCAATTCACGAGTACAGATAGTCCCAGATGCCACGCCATTGACAAATAACACTTAATTTAAGAAACAGATACAAACAGAGAGAAGAGAGTTCTACAAACCAACATCAGAAATAAAGTTGCTTGCACTCTCCAACAGACGCATCAGCGGGACAGTATGGACACTTGAACATTCGCGTACTGCTCTTGGACAGCTTCGTGATGGACTGTCTACAGAGAACATGCCCACAAGGCATCAACATTGGGGGATTCTGTTCACTGCCTTGATCCCTACTGACCGGACACACGAACATCGAATGGAATTGGAATTCCCTCCCCAAATCCACAGGCACTGGCAGCTGCTTCATAGCTAGCCATTCCTGTTTCTTTGCAGCCATCACATTTGCAAGCTTCAAAAGTGTGGGCAACCCTTCAACCCCAGCGGCTACTGCCACGCTCAATGGGCTCTCATAAGATTGCCCCAAGAGACTGCAGAATTGCCGCGTCAGCTCCTCGGTCAACTCCTCCCAATGAGTTGGGGCCATTAGTTCAGCATAAGGGGAGGCGTCAAGCCTTCCAGCCCACAAAAGGCAAGCCGAGAGTTTCTGAATCTCATTTATGTGCACAGAAGCAAAGGGAGCAAGGTATGTTCTGACATAGTTGAGTGCGTCTGCTCGATTTCCTTTCTGCAAAATCTCAACAAACTGCAGGCGATGGAGTTTCAGCTCAAGATTGGAACCATTCTGCTCAAGTTTATCATGATTACTAGATGCCCAGTTTAGGGCAGGCTCAAGATTCCTAGCTCTCATCGCCTCGAGGACTCGGAACATTTCCACAAACTGAGTTTTGAGGGTGACGGCATCCGATTCTCCAGCCTCATTCAATATGGAATCCCCAAGATCAAACATGCCCTGTCGGTAGAAATGATTCGCAATGATCTGATTCACCGTGTGGATGTCAAAATCAACATTTCTATATGCCCTTGATATGTCAGGAATGAACGACTTCTCCAGTAACTTCGGATATTTGCTAAAGGTAACGTTTAGCTCTTTTTGAGGCCCGTCTAACTGGTTTTGTGGGCCAATAGCGCCAAGCTGGGTTTTGAGGTCTACGAGGATGGATTTCTGATCAACAGTGGAGGTCGCCTGGAGTTTTGCTAATGCCTGTTCAATTTCACGACTGATTTGGTCAATCACTTCCTGTGATTTTGAAGATGATAACTTTTGCTTCTTAGCCACTCTGTCAAATGCATCTTTGATGTTACTCAGCTCCATCTTCAAGATGCAAGGACAAAAACCCTACAAAATTGTGACGGAGGCATCACAACCAGATATTGCATTATAGAAATGCTATCTCAGCTTATAATAAAACTGAGTAATGAATAAAAACAACAACAATTAGAATTTAAGATTCATTTCAAATATTCACGCGGAAGGCACTCTCCATGGTAAGAGTTGCAAAGATCAGTGCATTGCAGGTAATCACAAACTAATCCTTGTGCATTAACTGACCAGAGGCAAACCTACTTGCATCTTATGATGATTCATGACAATATTTTAACCCTTTTCAGTCTTTTTTTTTTTTCGATTGGTAAAGGAAAATGGTGTTAGTAGGGCACCAAGGTGGTGCCAACCCAAAAGCAAAACATTACGAAGTAAAATTACCAATCTGCTCAATACAATCAGCAAGCATATCAAATTACAAGAGGTTACCCAGTTTTTAAGATAAAAAAACCAATTCCTTTGAGTTGTATAATGGATCAATATCCTTCATTGGAGACATTTTATTCTTTTCTTTCTTTCAGAGAGTCCAAATGGTGCTTAAGGGGGCCAGATTTAACAACTTTGTCCTCTTCTTTTCAGCATTCAGCTCTTCCCAAGTTGCGAGTTCCTTGTCAATGCTCTCGCAATAACCCAGCAGATGCTAGTGATGGATGGGGTAAAATCCCAAGTTTGCCAGACCCAGATACAATGCAGAAGAAGATGACTCACAGTCTCAGCCTCTGAATTACAGAAAGGGCACCTATTGACCAGGTAATGACCTTTCATTCTGGGTCAGGCAGATAGCTTTTAAAATTAAATGAGTACAAACAACTACTAAATCCATCAGTAGGGATTGCACACGAATTTGCACTGCCCGTAAACACAAGCTCAGAAAATCTCGATAAAAGCTCGAGCTTGAGTTTTTTCATTGCCTTTGTCAGCGAACTGCTTACGAGTTATTCACATACATAACAAACCAAGCTTGAACAGACTTAATTAAAGATTGACTAAAGCTCCAGCTTGGTTTATAGACTTAGACGACCCAAGCTGGGCTAGCCTTGGCCCCCTTGTGCAACCCTAAAGGCAACTGTGATGAAATAACTAGCAATAGAAAAGTTGCCGTACCTTAGCCATACCATACATTAAAAAGAATAAAATATGTACTTCTCCAACATGGCAGAAACTTCCCGGGCCTTCTTTCAATTTAATGACACAGGCATTCAACTTTCTCCATTCCAACTTTCTCACTTTGTGATTGGTCCGCTAGTTCTTGCAAGTCCAAATAAGTTATTTGGATGAGCCACACCTCCCAAGGCATTGGTTGCAAATTAAGTACAGTTCATCTTTGCCCACAGCCCAATGCAGAACTGAAAGCAAGACCTCCTACTACAAGGAGTCTTTCAGTTCACCAATGGCCTTGGGCACATGGCCACCGTTACTCCAAAACGCAGCAGTTGTGAATAAAAATGCAACACAAAAGGGCTGGAATAAAAATGCCAAATACATGGTTGTACACCATGATAGCTAAGCTAATGCTTAATTTCAAATCATGTAAACTAAATCCTACCTTAGCCAGTCAGCTGCTTATCTTCATCAACACTGTAGTTTTTAGTCCTTGACCGATTTAAAACTCACAGAATACTATTCTCTTCTAAACTGTTGTTTACAAAATCAGTTCTCAGCATTTCGACCCCAAATTTATTAATAAAATCTCACTGCAGAAGGTGCCTGGGGTCTAACTCAGGTAGTAAAAGGTCAAACAAAGTAATCCTACAAATTTAAACTAATGCCAGCCTGCATAGGCTACTCAAGTTCACAAAAGAAAAATAAATTGCAGAAAAAATAAAATAAAAAATACAAAATTACAAGCTGACAATTGTAGGCATTAAGAGGTTATAAATCTTTGACCCTTACCCCTGCTTGATCATATGGTTATTTTTAAATATGTTAAGTAACTAATAACTGCAGCTCAGCAGTTATCAAGAATCCTATGGTTTTTAATACAGAAGCACATTTTGCGAAAGCAGGCATGGTTGCAAGGATAGTTGGTTCACGCAAGCGCACCGCATTCAGGCATCACTGGCCTGATACAGCATAAACATAATTTTGAAAATGCGAATCATTGCACCAGAAGGACGAAGAGAGGAGTTCAGAGTCATTTATGATAAAACAGAACAAATGATATTAACAATGTTAAGAAGACCAATCAGCACGCAAGAATAGACTAAGCCGTAACCATATTCAACCTTAAGGAAAGTCAACTTGAACCTTTGCACCAACTGCCGTCCTTGTAGTCCTGAATATCTCATATGAGAAATTACAAAAGCAGATCATATCACAAATAACATAACAAAAATTGCGGGGGCACTAAAAAATTCATTAAAAGAATCATATTGAACTCCAAATAATTATGAGAAATACGCAAAAATTCTACGAAAGAATGAGGAAGTATGGATGCCCACGTGGCAGGACCTCAAGAAGTAATCTGATGCAGCAAGGCTGCTCAAATGAATTTGTAATGCGATAAAACCCTTCATTATAGGGATGTTTTCATTCACAATCCATGAAAAGTAGAACATGAGGGCGAACAGCTTGTGAAATGTGATGCCACCACTGCATATGGATGCCTAAAGCTAATCTAGACTTGCCCATCTCATTTTGCGAAAAGAGCAAGCAATAGATTAGATAAAAACACGAACCCCTGTGTCCTAAAAGAGCACCAATTCAGGATCTTTGAACAAAAGTATCATTTCCTCAGTAAAATTTACAGAGAAGAGAGCCTAATCACGTAAGGTCAAAGGAAGCAGATCACAAGCATACAAACACGCAATAACCAAAATATAGAACCACGGACGAAAAGCCCAATATCTAAATTCAGCACCATATTCCAGTGATTGATGTGATGAAAACGTGAAACATCAAATTCATAAGCTCATCAATCATCTTACACTCTTTTATTCTCAAATTCACGAGCAATGAGAAAAAATCCAGCACGACAGAGGGAGAGAGTTGAAGAAAAATATTTCGAATAATCCAAATACATGCTCACCTTGTAAAACGAAAGAAAGCTGCCTTAAGCGTCCGATCTGGAGCACGCACGAACGGGGAGAGAGAGAGAGAGAGAGAGAGAGAGAGAGAGAGAGAGAGGAGAAATGGAAGAACCCTACCCCGTTCGGGAAGCGAGCGATGCCCAATCCTCTCGAAACGGTGCGTTTCTTCCGACTCTATCATTGGGCCCCATTTCGAGGTTTCTTTTCGGGCTTCGACGGCCCAGCCCGTTACCGAACCTTTTTAATAGATCAACCCATAAGGATTAAAAATAAAAGCCCAAATTGCGTTTTAAAACCCAAAGTTACGAATCAATCTAACCCTTACCATTAAGCTTATATCCTAACATTTTAAAAAGTTACGATTCTAATCCAATTTTAAATGGGCGTGAGATCCATTATCATTTAAGATAAACAAAACTTACTCCCTTCCTATTATCATTTCAAATTGCTCCCGATCCAAAGTCTCCAAAATTTTTAAGGTTTATCTAAGTCTTAAATCATCCGAAATTACTTCCTTTCAGATGACCCCAAAATTCTAGGGCTTCTCTAGGATGATCGTTGACTCTTTCACCATGTAACTTATCTTTGCGTTCCACTATGTGTAGTAGTGTCTTCTTCTAAACTCCTTTGCAATGGAAGAATTTCTTCCCATTGTTTTTATATCTCACGTGAGACACGTGATAACGGAGCTTACGTTCATATTTTGTTGGGCTAGAATTACAACTTGGAGATATAATCGCCTAATTGTTAAGATTGGATTAGAATCGTAACTTTTGGCAAAGTTGGAGTTAAAAAACATAATTTGGCTAAAATAAGATATAAAAAAAACCTAATACTGTCATCAATTTTTTAAATTTTATTGCTGGTCAGTAAATGTTCGTCTGTTTCAAAATGCCCAATAAAATTTAATTAATTTCAAAATGCCCAATAAAATTTAATTAAGTGTAATTAGTTTCCTAAATTTTAATAATCGTTTTAATATGGTCGATGTCACTATTGCTGTCGATATAATAGTTAACTATGTTGACGTGGCACAGGGGAGTAATCACTGATGAGTGCACCCATTTTAATCATTAGAGATCAATTCCATCTCTTAAGTGAGAATCCTTCGACTCCCTTTTCAAGGGGTCGGAAAATACTATTTACATACAATAATTTGAAAAGTAAGGTGTTTTTTATATTCCTTTTTTAAAAAAAATTACATAAGTTTTTCTTAATAACTATGAATATTTAAACTCTAAAATTATAGATTTATTATACATACGCATATCACCAGACTACATATTTCGATGCTATTGATATTTTTATTTTTAAAATTTACAAGAAAAAATCAATTTTAAAAATATTTGAATTTTATAAAACTCAGCATTCTTTATATTTTTAGTCAAATTTGTTTCAATAATAACCATGACATTTCACATACCCTATTATAAATAGACATTTTCAAAATTTAATTAGAGCTCAACTTTATTCATACTGTTAATCAATTTTATAATGAATGGGCATCTTAGTACCCCAACGATCCATTTGTCTTGGTGATAATCTTCATCATATTTCAAGCACCTTAAACTTCTAATCATCCCACCACCACAACTAGAAATTAATCCAACGGACAGGGGCTTGTAGAGTAATACAACAAATCACAAGGGGTTCTTTGTAAATTCACCCTTCATCTCTCACTGCTCCGTGCGCCAAAAACGCCATTCCTCCGGGAGGGAGAGAGAGAGAGAGACAGAGAGAGAGAGAGAGAAGTTTTTCTGAGAAAGTGAGAAACGGGAGAGCCTCGTCTCGGGTGCTCGGGTGATCGAATTTTTCAGTTGAAGATCGAAATCCATAGCTCAGTTCTGTACTCACCTCGTCTCGAAGAGCCTCAGGCGTCCGATTCCCATATTTCCGATCTCGTTTTCGATCGCTATAGGTATGCAATTTTTTCCCGATCGCAATTTGTTCCTGTTTGTGCTGCAAGCGGAAGCGTATTTCTTCGTTATTTGTTGTTGTGATTAAGTGTCTGTGGCTGTCTGTTCTGGAAATTATTCTGCATTTCGTACGATTTGGTTTTCTCAGATCTCAGATTCTGGCTAAGATCTCATAACTCGGCTTTGGAGGTCTAAATTTATTCTTCCTTAGTTTTTGATCCTCGTTTGTTTAAATGCCTATGATCATCTGATAATTGAAACTTGGCATCTAGGGTTGATCACAAATTCAAATCCTTTATTTAATGTTAAATTAAGAAAGGAAAAAAAAACAAACAAAGGGATGTATATGGAGCTGAAGTACTTTGTTAAGTCTAGATGAGCGCTGTGCTTGAAGGCCTCGATGAAAATTATTTCGCCTCCTTGCTTATCTGCTTCTATTTGAAACTTTATGCTGTGCTAGCCCCCTTCATTATCATGTCAACCGCAACTTAGTAAATTTATCTGTATAAATGATGGCCGTGGCGAAACATATAAAATCCATATGCTATATAAATGTGAGCACCATTCAAGGCCTTGTTAGGAAAACTTATCCCTTGGTTATAGGGTTGCTAGGAGAAGTTGTGAAGGCAAACAGACACATTAGTGATAGACAAGCACACACATCGATTTAAGAATTGTGAATGGATATTGTGGACTGCAAAACCAGCGTCTCATCATTTCTGAAATAATTAGGCCAGTCAACTAAATTGCATGTACTTTGGCATCCATTTCTTCAAGTAGAGATAACAAGTAATAATTGTTAAGAATCCTACGTCAGGTTTGGACTAGCTATTTTATTGCTTGATATACCTGTTGGCTCCATCCATTACCAATTGATTTTGGGACAGAAACTTGAAATGGAATGCTGTGCGTCTGTTTTGAATGTTATTGAAGTTCAAATTGCATAATTTGGTCCTTCCGTCTCATCCATTTTTTGCAGCATTCTATTGCCTACATGTTTGTTAAAAATGACGAATGCAACTTTTATATAACTATATATCTTTGAGTTGTGGTTGGTATCTTTTCTGTTATTTTTATGCTTTCTTTATTAAAAAAAAAATCATTAATTCATGTGCTGACAGCTTTGTTAACTCCAGTGATTGGTATGATCTGGCCAGCTGTCAGTGCCTTGCATATAGTTCCTGGTTGCAGGGCTCAAATATAAGTTGATTCATATCACAATATTGGAGTACATATGGGTTGCCCTAATATGCCATTTGGAATTAATGCATTCGATGGAGGAACTAAGGAACATACTGGTAAGCCCTCCAGAGGTGCTATAGCATGTATGATCAATTCAGAAATAACTGCTGTTTTGGCTGTGATGAGGAGAAATGTACGATGGGGTGTTCGTTATATGGAAGATGATGATCAATTAGAGCACTCCCTCATTCAGTCTTTAAAAGAATTGCGAAAGAAAATCTTTTCGTGGCAGCACCAGTGGCACACTATCAACCCAATTATGTACCTGCAACCATTTTTGGATGTGATTCAATCGGATGAAACTGGTGCACCAATTACTGGTGTTGCTTTATCATCGGTTAACAAAATCTTAAACCTGGACTTACTTGATCTACAGACAGTTAATGTGCAGGATGCTATGCATCTGACAGTTGATGCTGTTACAAGCTGTCGTTTTGAGGTGACAGATCCTGGTTCTGAAGAAGTTGTGCTAATGAAGATTCTTCAGGTTCTTTTGGCTTGCATGAAAAGCAATGCATCAGTTAAGTTAAGTAATCAGCATGTGTGTAACATAGTAAACACATGCTTTCGTATTGTCCATCAAGCAAGTGGCAAAGGCGAATTGTTGCAGCGGATAGCACGCCAGACAACGCATGAATTAGTTAGGTGTATTTTTCTGCATCTGCATGATATTGACAGCTCAGAACATGCACTGGCTAATGGAGGCATGTCATATGTCAGCAAAGAGGTAATAATCTTTTTCCTGATCCTTTATCTATATTGGGGTTTAGAAGTATAATTTTCCACGACCTTGTTAGATGGTGGTTCCAAGACTTATTCAGTGGGTTACCCACTGGTTTCCTAAAACTGAACCTTTTCTCGGTGGCTGTCTCAGATGCTCCATTGTCTGAATTGATGTATTTCAAGCAATTAATAAAGTTTGGTTATAGGTTTAAGGACGATTTTGATAGGTCAACTTTGTATACAACATAATGGTAATATTTTATAGGCCATTCGTAACTTATGTATTACAGATGAGATGCTCTGTTGGATTCTGATATTGCATCTGTTATATTCTCCCATTCAATGATAAAAAATTCTGTTGTCTGTACAGGTGGATGCAGCGGATGGGGGCCATAGTATTGGGAATAAACAGCTGGAGAATGGTAATGCCAATTCTGAACATCATGGTCAGTCATCCGTTGGATTTGTTTCGAATGCTTCCTCGGTTACATTAGGTGGCAAGGCTTGTGAAAACAATATTGAGGTAAATGATGAGATGGAGCCTGGTCAAAATGGTAGGCATGTGATGATGGAACCCTATGGGATCCCATGCATGTTGGAGATATTTCAATTTCTGTGTTCTCTGTTAAATGTTATTGAGAACATTGGAATTGGTCCTAGATCAAATCCAATGGCATATGATGAAGATGTTCCCCTATTTGCGCTGGGTTTAATCAACTCAGCCATTGAATTGGGTGGTACTACTATCAAACAACACCCGAAGTTATTGGCTTTGATACAAGGGGAACTGTTCCGTAATCTGATGCAATTTGGATTGTCCCCTAGTCCCTTGATCCTTTCTATGGTATGTAACATTGTTCTCAATCTGTATCATCATCTGCGTACGGAGCTGAAGCTACAGCTTGAAGCTTTCCTTTCGTGTGTGCTTCTAAGAGTTGCACAAAGCAGGCATGGGTCTTCATACCAGCAGCAGGAAGTTGCCATGGAGGCTCTAGTTGACCTATGCAGGCAGCAGGCATTCGCGACTGAGATGTATGCCAACTTTGATTGTGACATATCTTGCACTAATGTGTTTGAAGAACTGGCTAGCCTATTGTCAAAAAGCGCATTTCCGGTGAATGGCCCTTTATCTTCTATGCACGTTCTTGCTCTTAATGGTCTGACTGCCATGATTCAAGGAATGGCAGAGAGGACTGAAAAAGTAAGCAAGGAGCTGCCCACTGCTGAACTAGGTTCAATTGACTTTGAGGGGTATAAGACCATCTGGATGGAGAAATGTGAGAGCTATGGTGATCCTAATTATTGGATACCATTTGTCCGTAAGAGGAAGTACTTCAAGAGGAAGCTAATGATTGGAGCTGATCATTTTAACCAGGATCCTAAGAAAGGTCTGGAATTTCTCCAAGGAATGAATTTGCTGCCAGATAAACTTGAACCCAGTAGTGTAGCTTACTTTTTTAGGTATGCAAATGGGTTAGATAAGAATCTTATTGGCGATTACCTTGGAAATCATGACGAGTTTTGCATTCAGGTGCTTCATGAATTTGCTGGCACTTTTGATTTCCAAGATATGAATCTGGATACTGCTTTGCGCATTTTCTTGGAAACTTTCCGCTTGCCTGGAGAGTCACAGAAGATACAGAGGGTGCTGGAGGCATTTGCAGAGAGATACTATGATCAATCACCACAAATTCTGATCAACAAAGATGCTGCTCTCTTGTTGTCATATTCTATCATTTTGCTCAACACAGATCAACACAATGCACAGGTCAAGAAGAAGATGAGCGAAGAAGACTTTATTCGGAACAATCGGCGCATAAATGGAGGTGGGGATCTTCCTCGGGAACTCCTTTCTGAGCTTTATCACTCGATTTGTGAGAATGAAATCCGGTTGGCTCCAGAGCAAGGTGCTGGTTCTCCAGTAATGACATCAAACCACTGGATTGGTCTACCGCATAGGGCCAGGAAAAGCTCTCCATACATTATCTGTGATACCATAGAGCATCTTGACTGTGATATGTTTGCGATATTTTCAGGCCCAACGATTGCTGCAATATGTGTGGTTTTCGACAATGTGGAACATGAAAATGTCCTACAAACATGCACCGATGGATTCTTGGCTATTGCTAAGATCTCAGCCTGCTATCATCTTCATGATGTTTTGGATGATTTGGTTGTTTCTCTTTGCAAATTTACTACTCTCTTGAGTCCATTATCAGTCGAAGATACAATTCTTGCCATTGGGGATGACACCAAGGTTAGGCTGGCACTCACAACGGTTTTCTCCATAGCCAATAGATTTGGTGACTATATACGTTCTGGCTGGAAGAACATCTTGGATTGTGTTTTAAGCTTGCAGAAGCTTGGGCTTCTTCCTGCTCGTCTGGCCAGTGATGCGGCTGATGAATTGGAACTCTCCTCTGAGTCTGAGCGCAGCAGGCCTGCTACAAGTTCCCTGTCGACATCTCACATGCAGTCTGTAGCCACTCCTCGGAGATCGTCAAGCCTAATGGGACGTTTCAGCCAGCTCTTGTCATTTGATATGGAAGAGCCACGATCACAACCGACTGATGAAGAACTTGCAGCTCACCAGCGCACACTTCAGACGGTTCAGAATTGTAATATTGATAGCATATTTACAGAAAGTAAGTTTCTGCAAGCAGATTCACTCTTGCAGCTGTTTCGTGCCCTCGTATTGGCTGCAGGACGACCCAGAAAAGGATACCACTCTTTGGAAGTTGAAGGCACTGCTGTTTTCTGCCTGGAGCTGCTGATTACAGTCACAGTGAATAACCGGGATAGGATTATGCTTCTGTGGCGGGATGTTTATGAGCACATCTCCAATATTGTTCAGTCAATCGTGATGCCATGTACCCTGGTCGAGAAGACCGTGTTTGGACTCCTTCGCATTTGCCAGCGACTACTTCCCTATAAGGAAAACCTTACCGATGAACTTCTCAAGTCTCTGCAGTTGATACTGAAACTTGATGCCCGGGTTGCCGATGCATATTGTGAACACATCACGCAGGAAGTTATGCGCCTGGTAAAATCAAATGTGACACACATCAGATCCCATACGGGCTGGCGAGCTATTATTTCTCTGCTTTCTATCACAGCTCGACATCCCGAAGCGTCCGAGGCAGGATTCGAGACATTGGCCTTTATTATGACAGATGGAGTGCACCTGTTGCCTGCAAACTATGTTTTATGTATGGATGCTGCTTGTGAGTTTGCTGAATCTTGGGTTGGGGATGTTGATCGGTCAGTCTGTGCCCTAGATCTCATGGCAGGTTCTATTGTTTGCCTTGTAAGATGGTCTTGCGAGACCAAGGAAGCTGTAGAAGAGAAAGATGCCATGAAACTGAGCGAGGACATAGGGGAGATGTGGCTAAAATTGGTGCAGGGATTGAAAAAGGTATGTTTGGACCGCAGAATAGAGGTGAGGAACCACGCACTCTCAATGCTTCAAAGAAGCTTAATAGGAGCGGAAGGCATCAGCTTTCCACATGATTTGTGGTTGCGGTGTTTTGATTCAGTAATCTTTGGATTGCTTGATGATTTATTAGAAATCGTGCGAGGGAACTCTCCAAAGGATTATCGAAACATGGAAGGAACTGTCATCCTAGCTTTGAAGCTCTTGTCTAAGGTGTTTTTGCAGTTCCTTATCGATCTCTCGCGGCTACCATCCTTTTGTAGACTTTGGGTAGGTGTTCTGAATAGAATAGAGGAATGCATGAAGGTGAAATTCAGGGGCAGGCAGAGTGAGAAGATGCATGAGTTAGTCCCTGAGCTCCTCAAGAACACACTGCTCGTAATGAAATCGAGCGGAATTCTTGTGCCTTCTGATGCCACTGGTGGGGACAGCTTTTGGCAGTTGACGTGGTTGCATGTGAAGAACATAGATCCCTTGTTGCAATCAGAAGTGTTTCCAGATCACGAATTGGAGCAGTCACAGGCGAAGGACATGAGTACAGGGGGAGGCCCGCAATCTGATGAGACTTTGGCTGTTCAGTCGAGCGAGACCACTGCCTGAAGATGGTTTTCATAGATTAAAGTCGGATTTGATATTAATATATGGCCAGAATCATGAATGTGCATTATTAGCCAAGGTGTTTCTGTCATCGCATTATAAAGATTATGAGATGGAAACCTTTCTTTGTGGGAAGCACCTCATTATTTGCTTCCCTCCCCATGAACGGGGTGGCTGTCTCGGAGTGGATGAATTCTTCTGGTTACCGAGGGACTCGAAGTTGACCCCTCTTCAAATTTTGTGTTGGTTTATTATTGATCTGTGTATCAGAGGTTGCAAATTGCAGCAACTTCGCTGTATAAATGGTTTTATACCCTACAATATTGTAGTGTTTTGTTTCACCTCGGCATGGAAAAAGTTACCCAGATGATGTCCCAATTGAAGCGCCCATCTATCTATGAAATGCTAATGATTTATTATCTTTTCGGCCCTGCTTATGATGGTGCAGGTTAGTTTCAGAGAGGTAAAAATTCTCTCTGCACTCTTTTCTATAATATTCTATATCCATCTCTATAGTCTAGGCCCAATCACGATCGTTGATTAGGGTTTTTGTGTAATTCTTTTATAAAATTATCTTCATTAATAAGTGATTTAATTCCAATTGTTATCGAGTATAAAATGATTAACGGCATAAACATTGACTTTTAGAATGACACATTCCGATTTATGCATTTCAATTCACACCTCAGTATGGTATATGGGGGAAAAGGGGTATATGCTACAGTGTCACTGGGTTTAACTAATATAGGATCCATATGAATTTTGATCTAAAAATTCCAACCGATAGAAAATAGTCTTGTAAAGATTCACGATTTGGTCGCATGGATCCATGTCACTGTAGAGGGGGTACAGCTCTTTGTTACGGAAACAGTGAGGTACTGCTCTTTGTTATGGAAAAACATGAGGGTGTGTTAATTTTTATATAATTCGTGTTAGTACATGCCTTTTATTTTAACGGTGAAAATCTCAAGTAAATTTGAACGATTTGATTTGGTTTGAGTTTTTATTGTTTAAATAAAAAGTATGCCCTAACACGAATCACATAAAAATTAATGAGTTTACATAATTTTTAATGCCGTTTTAGACAATACGATTAAAATTTTCAAATCACAATCGATAGCGCCCCTATATAGACAAAAGAAATTTCTTCCTTTTATTTGTGTTTGGATGGATTTTTTTGGGAGAGCATCTAAAACACTACCTGTTGTTTGGGTGATATGAAGAGTTCCCAGTAGTTTTCAATTTTTTTTCATCATACCATTGTACTTAAAAAGAAAAAAAAAAAAAAATTACTAGGCCAAAAGGTCCTACTATTTAATTTCGTCCAAAGTGATGACAAAAGATCATTAAAAAATAGAATAAAATTTGAAACTTAAGAGAAAATGAGAAAAATTAAATTATTGTAATTAAAAAAATTATTATTTTCTAATTAAAATGTGAATGCCGAGGTGGTAGATGACATGGATGATCATATTTTATTCTTTTTTTTATACATAGAAATTTATTTTTTCTCTCCTCAACTTTCACATTTTATTCTTTCTTTTTTTTTTTATGATTTTCCCAAAGTGATGACAAAAGATCATTAAAAAAATAGAATAAAATTTGAAAATTAAGAGAAAATGAGAAAAATTAAATTATTGTAATTAAAAAAATTATTATTTTCTAATTAAAATGTGAATCCTGAGATCATAGATGACATGGATGATTGTATTTTATCCTTTTTTTATACATAATAATTTATTTTTCTCCACTTAATTTTCACATCTTATTCCTTTTTTTTATAATGATTTTTCATCATCAATTTAAACGAAAATAGATGGCAAAGACCTATTAGATTATTTTTAAGTACTGGGGATGTGATAAAAAAATTTGAAACTGTAGAACATCTCTTCAATAATCACTCAAGATTGGGGGGGTGTTTTAGACATTTTCTTTTAATTTTTAAATGTAATATATGTAGATATTTTGATTCTTGACACAACACAAAATGCTTACGAAATTCCCAAAGCTAATGTGTGCATAGGTATAAGTCTTACTTTCCTGTTTCTGACTTTTGCACGTTTTCGCCACTAAACTTTCTAAACGTTTTATTATTGTTTGTTGTGCCTAGAATTAGAACATGCTAGCCAAAAAATACTGCTACTCGTCAAGTTCATATGAATGAAGTAAGGTGGAAATGAAAAAATAATATAACATTTAAGAAATAATATTTCCATCAAACATGAGTTATTTCATTGTCCACGAAGAAAGTACACGAGAAATAAATAAATAATATCTATCAACAATAGCCAAGTGTGGAATATTACTTCTTACTTATTCTATTCATGGTCCTCGAAGGAATTGTTTGGTTCGAGGAATCTGCTTGGGAATGTTACATTCCAGTGTTTGGTATAACTCTAGAATGTGAGATTTCTGAAATCTCACATTTTTGAAAAAAGGAGGCTAAATATTAATGAGTTGAGAGGTAAAAATGTGAGATTCAGAGTAGGTTGGAATGTGTACATAAAATAAAATATCGAGACTGCTTTATAAAGAATAGATTGATAAAATTTTCATTTAAGTGCATAGCTCATATAACCTAAAATAATAATAATAATAATAATAATAATAATAATAATAATAATAATAATAATACTAAAAGTAAATAAATTTATTATTCACAATAAAGAGTTGATAATACTATTTTAAAAAATTTATTATTATATTATATAAAAAAAATTTTAATTAGTGAATTTGAATTAAATTCTTAGTCTTTGAAAATTTTAAAAGGGCAAAAAATTTATTTATTGTTAACTTTAAAATAAGTATTTTTTTTTATCATGTACATAATTTGCTATATTTTATGTTATTGATATTATATATTGTTTTATAAAAAGGTATTAATGGAAACTTCAACATTTCTTGAATTTAATTGTTTATACCAACCATAATAATATTATATATGAGGAGTTCGATTAGGTATACTAGACGAAAGAATATCATATTTCTAATATTTCATTCCCAATGCAAGATTTCCCTCCCCATATATTATATTCTTATTAAATAACTATTCTATTTCCATACACCACATGCTACATAAGATCTTAGAGTTCAACTCCTCAATTAAGTTCTGAATTTATTTTAATTTATCAAACAAGCACTGAGATTTATTGAAATTAGGCATATTAATATCTTTGGTTTAAGTTATGCTATCCTCATCACAACAACAATGATGCCACCTGACGGAATGAAAAACCCAGCTGGTGGGAGAGCACCTTGCACACTTCATGCACACTTAAAAGACTTTCATGTTTCATGAAGAAGTATTAATAAATACTGTCCACAAAAAATTGGAGGAGCTTCCATACATGGGGGGAAAAAGCCTCAGTCAACAATATCAACATAAAATTCAAAGCCGGATACATTTCAGGAAGATAGCAAGGACTGCTCCATACAAAAAAAATAAATTTGTAAAGTTGATTGTGATTTAATGAAGCTTTTTAGGAGTTAATGAGTGGTTGAATGAAAGAATCATAGATGGGACCACGAACAATGGTGTCCTTCACCCTTTGTATTACCTCTGCCAATGAAACTGTAATATCCTTCAGCTCCTCAATGAACTCAATCATCTTCTTGTAGCAATCTAGCATCCACTGCACCCACACAAAAACACACACAAATGATGATAACCCTAAACGATACTTAACGCACAGCGTGCGTACCACAGCTCTCACAGCAGTCAAGAAGTGATACCATATTAGTCAAAATAGGGCATTTTAAGGTTTTTATGGCTTTTTTCTTTTTCTTTTTCTTTTTTTTTTTTTTTACATTTCCAAACTATTCAACGTTTTGGATTCTTTGGGGATATTTCAGCATTTTGGAGTTTTGGAAGATCAACAAGGGCATTATGGGAAAACAGCAAAAGCCACGCTCACCAAAAACTACTATAGTCGTCAGGCTTCCCCCATTTCTAATAGTAGAGATAATACTAACCACTGGCAGAGCTGCTTCTAGCTTTACACTGAGTGATGATTTAATCCCCTGAAGCATCTCGACAATCTCCTGGATTTCCTTATAATCTGTATTGAGACTCATGATTATCTCACAAATCACCTGCGCATGCATTGCGAGAAGGGTTATTATTAGAATATGGTAGTGTAATGCATAATTGGAAACGCCAATGAATAAAAAATAAAAAATCAAAGCCTCTCCACCTTCAAGAACGGTTTGACAGCCCTCATCCTTGCTCGAGTACAATACCTTCCAACGGCCTCCGTCCTTATATACTGCACTCACATGTCAATAACCACAGCTTCAATGGGACATCTAGTTCATGAAATGTAAACTAAAAGATGGGGGAAGGGGTAGGAAAGGGAGGGGAAAAAAGATGGCAATGGCACCATTTCGGTCGTTTGGGAAACGGTAACCAGGTTCATTGCTGATTTAATTCTTTCTATGAGGTTCTGCACATGTATAAGAGTTACTTTAGAATGTGAACTTGAGCTAATCAAACTTTAGTTGGATTTTAACCCCATTTGAGGAGGAAACGTTACCTTTATAATCAAGAAAAGAACATTCAAGTTTCCAGCACATGCGCAACTGTTTAACAAGCTCTTACCCTTCCAAAATGATCCACCAACAATAGGTAGCTTAACATCATTAAAATTTGCAGCTCTCAATACATTGGTCTCCTCAGCAAACTTCCTAAACAGTTTGCAGCTGTAAGGAGAAGCCGAAATCATTGATTTGGAAAAAAAAAAATCATTGCTATTGCGCTTGCAACACCTTCTCTAAATAAAAATCTTACACGCATGTGATCCTCGAAAGATCAATCGCTCCATCTGATGATGTAGCTACGAGAAACATGATATGTCTTAATATATCAAAGTCCAAATCAGTTACTCTCATCTGTCTCATCTGTCTCCTCTTCATATTTTTTGCAACTGCAATAGCATGAATATAAACTTATGAAAATCAGTAAACAGCAATAAACATGCCAAAGCACAAACAAAAACCAACGATCACTGAAGGATTCACAAACAATCCCATTGTTTCACTCAGAGGTAAAAAAGACTAGCAAATTAAAGACTGTTAGTAGTGTTTTCCACCGCTAATAGAAGAATGACACGTGACCCAATCCCAAGGCCACAAGTTCTCTACTCTTCCGGAGACATGCTAGGAATTCTCCAGAAAGACCAGGGGCACACTGGTATGAGCAGAGCACTCGGACATGTTTGGTATTACGGGAAAAGACTTGGGACATGCTAGGGCACTCCCATAAATTCACCCGGAAATGGTTATTCCCCTAAAAGGCTACACATACCTGCCCACAAATCCCAACATAAGATACATCTTTTTTTACCGATTTGGGAGCTTCTCTCTCTAAACTCTCCACTCAGTTGCTTCACCCCTCCTTTCCCTGCTCTAACTTAGGCAATGGAGAGTGTTCCTGGAGCCACCTGCGGGATCTGGTACTTACTCAGCTCTGCTGGGCGCCTCTATTGTAGCATGTATTCTCCTCAAATGCAAATTTATCTGTTGGAAGTTTTTGATTGTCAACAGAGAGAAAAGTAGAAGAACCCAACAATCTGTGTCAAGACAAATCATGGAGTAATGGATAAAACTTGATGCTACAGACTTTAGCAAGGGGGTTTGGGAACTAAAAAACAAGGATCAAGGTATATTATTCACCAAGAATTAGGACGGATAACCATTCACATATTTTTTTCCCCTCTCTCCAAACCAGCCACAAAATTCATCTTTTATGGCATAGGTAAAAACAAGGAGATGCTAAGGAGCATCCCTAGAAACAACCATAAAAGTTATAAATAAATGTAATTGTTAATTCCCCTTTATGAAATTATTTGAGCATCAACCCAATTGTTCGACAAGCCACTACATAAAGAACGGTTCATGCATGTGGTGTTTATAATCTTTGCAACATATTCATTTGATACTTTTTTCCTCGAGAAAAAATGGAACCTAACTTGATAGGTGCCATGTGAAATTCGTCCCTGACTAAAATTTTCAGTATGCTCATTAAAAATTGCGGTACATTAGGACCACATGTGATACTTCAGTTGCAAACAAATGCTTGTAAATTTCACATTAAATTTTGATAAATCCCTGTCACCATTCGTGGGCCAGTGCAATATACAAAAGCTATTATCACGAATGGTAGTGAAAAACTAAATCAAAGGAATCCCTAAAACATCACCCATCTGGAAAAAGAACGATTAACCCAATCAATAAAAACAACCTAAAAACCTATCTGTACAACTCAAAATTCTCCACAAAAAATAAAATAAAATAATGCTTGTAAATCAAAGGGGGGTTTTTTAGACTAGAAGAAAGCATAATATTCAGTCATCTAATGCAAGAACAACACAATGTCCGGAAACAAGACTAAGCCATCCTAGATTATTCCTTTGCACCATAAGTCTACACAATGCAACTAGCAATCTGAATCTAAAGGGCCAGCTTCACATTTCATGCCTAGCATTTGGATCATCCCTGTAATCATAACCATCTTCAAACACTTTATTCTTGCCGCACAATTATTATCACACAATAAATTGGAAAAATAAAAAGGAAAAAAACAAACAATTGGGAGAAGAATATCAAGGAGATAAACGAAGGACCTTTTCAAGTTGCAGTACAAATGGAAACCCTAGAATCTCGTAATCGGGACTTCAGCTGCAGAGGAAAGGGCGCTCGAAGAAAGCAGTGATCTTGTGATAACTAGGAGCGATGATTGAGAAAATGAGTAAGGTTTGGATTGCAATTATAAGTGAATCCAAGAGAAGTAGAAAAGAGATTCATCATCTTCAACGGAAAAGGACGCCTCCGATCCTCCGTACGTTGGAAAAGAAACAGGAATGTGTTGATGGCCGCGACACGAAGAGAACAAATTCCACGGTGTTGTCAGATTAATAGCCAAAAAATGGTTTTTTATTTATTTTTCCCCAAATTTCCTTCCTTTTATAGTTTTCACCTCTGTTTTTTTTTTTTTTCCCCCCTTCTTGTTTTTAGTGTATTTCTCCTTGTTGGTTCGTGTCCTTGTAACTGATTTTGAGGCATTTGTTATGTATTCAAGAAACCATGAAAGAGAATGAGCCAAAAGTGCTTAGCCCATCTATCTTAACAGAGCCGAGTTGAACTTAAGTTTGATAAATTGTTTAGCGAGTGAAACTTAGCAAGGAGCTGTTTAAACATGGCTTGTATAGTTCATCAGCAATTTGATGAATATAAGTTTACAGATGATTGGTTTGCGGCTTATGTTTGCAAATGTTTTCACCAGCGAATTTTAGTTGGTGCAATAATATTTCACAAACAAGTTCATTTCATTTATTTAGCAGACAATCAAGATTTTTTAACGGATTCAAGAAACCATGAAAGAAAATAAGCTAAAAGCATTCAGCTCATCTACCTTGGCATGTCCGTGCTTACCTGCAATGAGCCAAGCAGGATTGAGCTTGGCTTGATAAATTTTTCAATAAGTTAGGCTTAGAAAGGAGCCATTCAAACTTGGCTCGAATAGTTTGTGAATAATTTAATGAATATAGGTTTATGAATGAGATGCTCATGAGAGTATATTTGTAAACTCGTTTGCAAGCAAATTTTAACAAGTTCAATTACACGTCAGAGACAGGTTCATTTCATTTATTTAGTGAAAATAAAACTATTTTGTTGATTTATTTAAAAAACAATCGAAAACAAGTTAAATAATATAGAACCAATCAAATGGAATACACGAGGAGTCCTATCTTCTTTGAAAGAATATACATACAGAGAATACATATAAATACATTCACAAGCTTATTCCTGAACAATGCTCGTGGCCATCTTCGCGAGCGTAAACAAACCGAACTCAATATGTTCAGGCGTGTTCGTTTGGCTTCGTGAACTTTTTATCCAGCTCAGTTGTGAGCTTGTTCGTGAAACTTGGTACTGAACGAGCTACTCAAATTGTTTTTCTTCCTTCTTCAAGGTTCAGTTTCTTGGATGTGGACCCCCTGTAATTTCCCTAATCTTCGTGTAAACAGGTTTTGATCTCATTTACCATTATAACATAGGATTTTTGTCCTTCCAAGGGCAAGAGTATGAATTCAGAAATAAAAATATGTAAAATGTTTGTCAGCTTGAATCCTATCAGCTAAGCTTAGCAATCATCAAAGTTGCCCATTAGAAATTAAAAAAGGGGGGCAAAGTTTCATTGTCGGTTTACAAAAAACATAATTTTTGTTCTGACAGATGGATACCAACTTCTTTTATAGAATCAGACAAGTAAAGCAGCTTTAAGAATAGGAGTCACATAGCAGATCATAATTTAACGCAACAATCCAAACATATGAAGAGTCCAAGAGTTTAGTGAACTTGAAGTTGAACCCTGACCCGCCCTAAATGGACCCCAAAGCTTGCAGGATATCAGTCTTCAAGTCATTGAAGTCCTCAACTCCGAAGCTGAACCGAACCAAGTTGTCCTTGATACCATACTTCATCCTCTCTGTTTGGCTCAGATCCCTGTTCCAGAATTTAAACATGACGAAATCAAACAATTGATAAGAACGAGTTATATACCACCATGTCATACCAATTAAGCATATATTATCTTTTAAACAAATGGAGATGAATGCTAAATTATGAAACTTTGGTCCAATGACAGTTCCCTCTTAAAACCAAAGGTGCAGAGGAGGTCACCAGTTCAAGACTTTTGCGTACCAACAGGCACATCGGTTGGCTCCATGTGGTTAATGGGGTATTATCTCTTGGAAGAAAATAATTTCCACTTACAGAAAATTATTTCCCTGGATTATTGTCAATGAATTCCTTGGTTTGGATAAGGAATTGAATTGTTTATAGTTTTGATGGTTAAAATATGATTATCAGCTCTGAAAATGTGATAGAATTAGTTGTATAAGCAACCACAAGATGGTAGAAATTTACTAATTTACCAGTATGACATTATAGCCGGCTGGTCTACAATGCTCTCACAGCCACCAAATGAAGGGGCAATGTATGGGATCTTCAATGCATCACAGAACTTCGCAGTGGTCAACAAGTCTCCATCAATCTGCATATTTAAAAAGAAAAAACATAGTCAACAATTTGCAGAAATGAGTCAAAATATTCAAGATACAAGTGACTTGACAATGGACCACAAGCATGCCAAATTAGTGAATGAAATTCACCTCAAAACTGACAACACCCCCAAAACCAGTCATTTGCCGCTTAGCCAGCTCATGCTCAGGATGACTTGTCAAGCCTGGATAATAGACACGGTTCACCTGCCAATGTTGCATTGTTAGCTGGCACAGTTCAATTATAAACAGCTCACCCCCAAAAGGCAGTAGTGCCATGATAGTAGGAATCAAAATTGCCTAAAACATAAACATTTAATCATTGTTTTCCTACATAAAAGAACTAAATATCACAGATACTGAACCCCTCCCATGCACGTATATTCAAGCTTTGCCTGAAGAAGTAATTATAACAGAACGAATTATACACAGATGGGTTTGAATAACATTCTAATGGATCCAAAATTCAGGCTTCACTAATTATCTTGCATGAAATTCTTCAGTAAACAAAAACCAAACAGAAATGAAGTATAAAACCTCAAAGCACGAACCTTGGGATGTGCCTCTAAAACCTTGGCCATCCTTGACGCCGTTAGATTGTGTTGCTGTACACGAAGATGCAGCGTCTTCATGCCTCGGATGATTAGATAAGCAGCATTCTGACAAAATGGAACCACATGTTATTTCAATGCAAGCTCGGGCAGCATGGGGTTTTCAACAGAATATAAGCAAAGCTGCAGCCCCTCTAAAAATAAGTAATCATCCACAAGTCAATGTGACATGCCATCCAAACATGAAACTACATGCTTGCATCAAACTAACAGCTCTAGCAATAGAGATATGTTATAACTTTACACCATGGATTAAGTTGAGGAGCCAGGATTTAATGCTTGCATGGGCCCCAACAAAAAAGGTAAATGGGCTACCTTGGGCTTCAGGGGCCTGAACAGAATTTTATTGAGGCTAAACTTTAAAAATAAGCCCAGCGTAAGAGCATTATTGAGTACAGTTTCAGTCCTCAGTTAACAGATAAGGGAACACAAGTTCCACCTTCTCCTTATTGTCTTAATAACTGATGGAAATCAATGTATAAGCTGAGATTACAAAGAACAAATATTATTTTAAAAGACTGCTTTATGTTACTCACAGGGTTAAGAGCACCACCAAGGATATGATGCAATGTGCGAACTGTTGAAACTATCTTTTCTGAACCACTAATACATCCTGCAAGGACCTGCAATACAAATTGTGATTCTTGATGCTCAACTTTATAATGTTCAACAATGTGTTGTTTGGTACTCTTCTCAGTTGACTTAATATGAAATAATATTAAAGAGAACCAATTCAAAGAACCATACATCATTATGGCCAGCAATATATTTTGTGGCAGAGTGAACAACAATATCAGCACCAAGGGCGAGGGCCTTCTGGTTGAGAGGTGTTGCAAATGTGCCATCTATGCAGACTAAAGCTCCTTTTCTGTGGCAAAGCTCTGAAACCAGTTGAATGTCAACACATCTGAGGAATGGATTAGTTGGGGACTCCGTGAAGAAAAGAGTAACCTGCATTGAACAATAATATCAATGGACCCAGAGTAGTCTTGATTTGGAAGGTAACTTCCTCTTCAATAAGAAAACAGGCAGAATGCTTCACTCGATTACTAACATTGTTATTATCCAGAGCAGATTCTAGGGCTCCCACATCTGCAGGGTCAATGACAGTAGCCTGCAATGTCATTATATGAAATAAGTCATAAATATGTTAAAAATAAAGCCATAAACAAAAGTATTGTGCACAAGTTAATCTTCCCATAACGAATGAAAAGGAAAACAACTATCAATCAAATCATCAGCTTTCCCATAATCTTACAATATGTATAAGCTCTTCATAATACATTTCTGTGTAAATGCATTCCTAATTACGAGCATTATCAGTAGAAAGATAACGTACCAAAATAAAATTAACTAGTAGCTCATGAAAACTAAAAGTTGATTTTCAATATCTGGAAAACAAAGATAATCAACACAACATAATTGGAGGCTAGGGCCTTGATTCATTGTAGTAGTTAGATTGGGTGTGTAGCCACCGATTAAAGAAACGACCAACTAAAAGATTAAATAATTATAGATTATGGGAAAAGAAAAAAAAATAAAACTTTATTTTTACATTATACCAGAGGGATTTGCAATCACTGTGGAAATTCCATTTTCCCTATGCCTAGTATCTTCTCTAAAAGCGAAAATAAGATAGAAGAATCTTATAATTTACGATCAATTCATTCAATATTTCCATTTTCAGAGGACAAATTTTAAAGCCACTTATTAGAAGAACTTGAAATACAAAGTCTACATAATCTTAGGGGAACTGTTTATAGTCATCTCCATATCACCTTGGGGAAAAACGGAAATCAAGGAACATTCTATATTCTCTCATTCATTCACACCTCTTCTCCCCTACATCAACATTCATGCGTGCGAGTTTGCATGCATGACCACTTGCTTAGGAAAATAAACATTAAAAAATAAACATTTCTCTTCTCAGAAATCCTTGATCTTGGAGAGGAAAAGAAAATGGAATATGCAATTTTTATCTTATACTACTTAAAATTTGTATACCTAGGTTTTCTAGTCATGAGAAAAAAAGAAGCATTGAAGTTCAAATTTCACTATATTCATGGCTCCCAACTAGTGAATTTTCAAACAGGAGTTGCACTATAGGACTGCAGAACTTCTGCAACAAATCAAGTCTCTTGTTTTCCAAACTTTCAACAAACACAAGCAAATGTATGCAAATAGGTACATTACCGTGATCCCCATTTTGGGCAGAACACTCTCAATGAATGTCCTTGTCTTCCTATAACAGTCTGTGGTTGTCACGATATGCCCACCAGCAGGTACCAATGCCAACAATAAAACTGTGCTAGCACACATTCCAGATGCTAGTATGAGGGTTGATTCAGCTCCCTCAAGTGCACTATTCAATAAGAAAAGTAATTATTAAGTATCATCTATATGGTTCCCCTGAATAGAGTATGAATAAAAAATTTCAGACCTTATCTTCTCCTCGACAACCACAGTAGTGGGATTTCCATAGCGTCCATATTCAAAACTCTTATGACGTCCTTCCTGTCACATAGTTAAAGAACAAATTAATATCAAGCACATAACCAGATGACACTAACCCTCTTGGTAAGCAATATTGTAAACAATTACCCCGTTAATACAAGAAAGTGTTGTCATCATAAACCATTGAGCAACGGGTAGCTTATTTAATTGGTTTCTGGAACTTTAAAAAGAAATACAGTTCTGTCTAAGTTATACATTTCATCAACAGGCCAGACGAGTAATGAAATTGGTTTTGTGTTTATGTAAAGAATAAATAACACTGACAATTGGTAAAAATGTGTGGGATTATACCTTAAAATCAATTAGCTCAGCAGTCTTCTTGAAAAAGTAGGCAGAAGTATTGACGACTGGGGTAGTTATTGCATCTGTAACTATACCGCGACCTAGCCGTTCACCTGTGCAAAACAAAAATGAAAAACAGGACTGATGGATTGTTTACAGAAAAGGACATAGAAAACAACATTCTTCCTATTTATCTGGTTGTCCCACAACAATTAGCAGAGGATCCAACAAAACGGAAATAGCAATAAACAAATCTAAACATGGAAATTTATCACCATCCAAACTAGTTCCCCATGGAAAATCAAGCAACACTCTGAAACACGAAAGAAATGGATCTAACCAAACCTATACCAATGACAACATTTTGAATGAACCAGAACCATTTCAGATTTAACTTTATTTTACCACTAATATAAATTTATGAATAAATAAGTAGATACCAGCATGGATCGCGATACTCCCGTCAGAGCTCAAAAATGAAGCGTCCGTTGTATCAGTGAAACCCTCCACAAACTGTACGCTTCCATTACTATCACAATAATCAACTGCGGCCACATCTTCGACGGTCTCAACCGGAGGAGCAGCGGCGGTGGTGGCGGCGGCGGATGCATCGACGTCATCAAGAGCAGCCGCCGCCGGATTCTTGGTACTGGAGAAGGAGCAATTCGACCAAGAAGCCGCCACGACCTGCGCCACGCCGATGTTGCTGGAGTTCCTCCGGGCCTTGTTGTTGAGCTGGCGCACGAAGTTCGGAGGGAACCGGAGAATGAGAGAAGAGATGCCGGAGCCGCCGAGCGAGCCGCGAATCGGCGGCGATACCGAGTTCGCCTTCCCGGAGAATCGCCTCGAACCGGTCCGACCAGGCAGAGGACCGCCGCATCCGCCTCCGGCGCCGGTGGAGAAGTCCGGATCGGAGCGGCACTCGAACGCCGTGAGAACCCTAGCGCAGTTGAAAGCAGCCATCGGAGGAGGAAGGGCAAAAGGGTCTCTCTCTCTCTCTCTCTCTCTCTCTCTCTCTCTCTCGCCCTGTTCTCTCGCGAGAGTCGTGAAATGAGAAGCTCCGAGTGGTTTCCGCCGAAGGCGCGTTGGTTAGGGAGCTTTATACGCGGCGGCGAGATCGACGGCTTCTGAGCTGGCCACTCGTTGCAACTTCCTAACCATGGTTATATTTTTGTTGCCGAAATAGTTGGTATTCGTTGTCGTGGCGAGATCAGCACCGTCAATTCAGTAACCCAATCTGATTTTGTTGGCGAAGTTGAGTCAGTAAGAGAGTTAAAGGAGCGCTCCTGGCCCACGCGCTGTAACTTTTACTTATTGCGGGTAATACCACAAACGCTCTCCGCATTTGAAATGTCACTCAACCAAATTTACATGATTTTATATTATTATTTAATGAAAATAATTTTTCAAAAAAACTACTCAAATCTTATTATGGCATGTAAAAAAATATAAATGTAAATTTTCATTTAATACGGGACGTTGCCCAAATTATTTAATCTTGAGTAGTTATATATATATGTGTGTGTGTATAATTAGAGTAATAAATTTTTTTGAGTTTAAATAGGATATAGGAGCTCTTTTTCTCTTTTTAATTTTTTTCTTTTTGTCTTTTTTTCTTTTTGAGTTGAGGTAACTTGCCTATTAATATGCATGACAGAAAGGAGTTACAGCGTATCGTCCCAAAACTAACAAAACGACATAGCTTCGGGCTGGGAGGCCCATTGCAGTAAATGGGCCGGGCTCACATTCCATCTTAAGTACAAATATAAAGTAAGCCTGTCGGGCCCATGTTGACATTTATGGACAAGATTTTGGATTACTGTAGTAGTGATGTGGTACGGATCGCAGCCCCGATTGGATTGTCAGCTTGTACCATGTAGTGGTCTCGGGGCCTAATCGGCCCAATACCAGAATAATTCTATATACATAAATAATTTCACAATAAAATTATAAAAAACTTATGTGATATAAATTTAATTGATAGTGTTTTAGTAAATGTTTAAATGTGCTTTTATAAATTTGTGCCGCATATGTCTTTTACAATTTTATTATAAAATTCTTTGTATTCATAACATTGTTTCAAAATGTGAAACATTACCTAAAGTATAGCGGGTAAAATTTGTTCGTAATAAAATAATCCAACCAAATTCTGTATTGAGATAAGAAGAAAATTATGAACATGAAAATTATTAATCTATTGATGGATAAAGTTCTATCCGAAGAATCAACGTTTCTAATAATAATTTTTGACTCTTTTGTTGCCGAAGTGGAGTTTAGATGAAACCTTATTTGTTATCTAATGAAACTTGAAATTTTTAAGCTAATAGAATATGCATAAGATATTTTATCTAGAGTTCCTCTTGGCCCTAAATAGACTAGATCTTATTAAAAAAATCCCGACCCTCTTACAGTCCTTAGCACTGTTTATGTGTGTGCTATTTATAATGGTTGAGAGTTTACGTTTTCATCATTTTAAGTAAAATCAAGTCCTTCGCGAAGACGTTCATAAACCTCTCTACAATAATTCTTCCAGATAACCATCAAAAGTCGTTGTCAGCCCACCAATAGTGAGAGACTTAAGGATGGATACATATAATAACTTTTTATTTGATTGATAATCATAACACAAAAGATATTTTAGCACATGCATCCTATAGAAAAAACCAACAAACCATTTCTATATATACCATCATAGTTTTATAAGTGAAAAGATGACTATATTCGTGCCGCCTAATTAGAAAAACTTCTCTGGCACAGTGCCATCAGCTTGACATGGTCATATAAATTAATAAAACCACTCTATAACAACAAATTACATATATTTTTAGCCCACTATCTTTTTTTACTATTCTAAATTTACCACTAACATCCTTCTTTTATTTATTTATTTTCGCAGACATTATATTAAAGTTATGCTCATTTTTTCCCCATAGTAGTTTATTGCTATTTCATCCCCCCCCCAAAAAAACCTCTTTATCCTATTTTCTGTTTTGTTTTATTTTACCTTTTTTTATTATTATTTTGGCTACTATACAATTGAAAAGATACTTCATTTTTTATTCTAATTTCAAGTAGTTCGTTTTGTCACTTCTTCATTCTTTTATTTGGTTATCCTTATTAAATTTTCATGATTTTTCTATATGAAATTATGGAATTATTTTAAAGGGAACATATAAACATATAAACATATAAAATATTTCAGTTTATATGTTTAAAATGAACTATTCTTCCAATAATTTTTTTAATATATATAAAAAAATTTTATTTTTGTAACCGTAATTTATTTTTTAAAATGTTTTATGGGTGGAAAGTCATATGGGTACAGAAAAGGAGATGTTGCATATCAACATTTACATTATATTTAACTCACAAAATGAAAAAGAATGAAAAACAGAATATAATTTCATCGGAATTAACTGCATAGAAAGTTAATATTTCTCTTGATCGTGAGTTAATTCTGTTATGTTTCACGCCATAAAATAAATAAAAATAAGTTTAAATATATGAAGTTGAGTGATTAATTCATCCTACACCTATTGATTTCGTAATGGAACCATGAAAGTTCGTAATAAATTCTTTACTAATAAATGGAAAAAGCTGTTGTATTATCTTATTAAAAGTGATTAGCTTAGTAACTCACGCCGAGTACTTATTGTCTCCCTTCAAATTTTTAATTCCCTTGAGCTCTCGTTACGTGGCCTAATCTACGACCTTAAACTTTAAAGAGGGCGAGAGATAAGGACAGGAATCAAAAGACAACATTGTCCCTGATTATTCACCCATTACCATTAAAAGAAATGAAATTTTTTGAAAACTGAAACATCTGGGTGTCTCCCATCCAAAAAATGTGCAGTTCGGTACAATTTTATAATATTTTTATTTTAAATAAATTTTTAAATAATTTTAGCATAAGGATAGGAAAAACATATAAACATGCATAGACATGTCAATTTTCATGATATTTGGACATAAATAGTCTATTTATCCTAAGAATTACAAGAAATAACATTTAAAAATTATACTGAATTTTCAGTGCTTACGATGAATAAGTTTTTTATTTTCAAATCTCATAAAAATTGGTATGAATATATGTTTTTGTATTCTATTTCCATCTGTACGGTTCAAATTATTTAAAATTTATCAAAAATAAAAAAATTGTAAAACTTCATTAGACAACATAGTTTGGGACCGAAAATGATCCAAATCCGCATTTACACGCGACGAGTCATCGGACCAAAAATGTAAGAGTAGAAGAGTGGGCTCCACTCAAATTACGTAAATGATGAAACCCACCACAAATACTTGATAATTCACTTCATAAAAATCTTTAACTTTTTGACAATGCTAAAAGAACAAAAACTATTATACGTCAAGAATAAAAATTGAAATCAGCAAGAATGAAAGCAGCCCAAGAAAGAGGATTTATATTCTATAATACAACCCTTTCCTATATTATTTTAATTTTTCAGAGAAATTTTGCATTCCGAACAGTAAGGGGGAAAATTTTCCAATATTCACACCCAATTCCAAATAGTACTACAATAATTCCTGGGAGAAAAAAAAATATTCATTTTATCTTCTTCAGTCCTTGGTTTTCAATCTTCAATCTGAGTAGTTCCAAAGACAATCAAGGTCGTCAAATGTTGCAACGGAAGCAACAAAGTCCCTCTGAGCAATTTGACGATTGGACACAGCCGAAGAAATATCAGGGCCATCAGAAAACTCTCGTCCTCCATCACTCTGCTTCACGTCCCAATTGTCCCAATTCAATCCATGATTTTCACCCAGCGTTCTCAAAACCGACTGGCCCGCCATCGAAAGGGAAGCTGGGTACGCCAAATTCCCCATCGCCGGCGAAATTGGGCTCGAAAAAGAGGGCGGGAGAGAGACTTTCGAAGAAAGTATGGAACGAAAAGGGGATGGAATCTTGGGGTTCAAGGAAGAAGATGAAGAAGAAGAAGCTACGAAGGAGGCGTTTGGAGTCTGGATTATATCGGTTTCGGATTTCCGATCTTCTACAGGATTGGAGAAGCAGTTCACGCGCGATGATTCGGCGGTTTCAATTAATGGAGGCAAATCCGAGATTTGAACTTTCTTCCCCACTTCACTCTTCTGAAAAATTCTGCAGATCACCCACTCTTTCTACACCAAAAAAAAAAAAAAAAAAAAAACTACAAGTTAAACAGAGTAAAACAGAGGAAGGGGGTGGGTTTGGATTACCAGTGCTGATTTGGGGAGGCTGTGAGGAAATTTCCCTTCTAATCTGAATTCATGCATGACCCAATTGGATTTCCCTCCCTTAGGATCCCTCCCCCTGTAAAAAACCAAGGTCTTCTTCATCCCCACGAGTGATCTTCCTCTGTGAATCTCCCTATCTTTCCCCGTGGCTTTCCAGTAGCCACCTTCAGTGGCTCTGTTTGTTCTCAGTCCAGTTGGGTACTTTCTGTCCCTCACACAGAATAAGTACCGTTCCTTCTCTCCCATTTTGGCTCTCCCTATAATAAACCCATCAAGAACACAGAATTTTTTACCAGCATTTTAATCTAAAAATTATTTTTTTTTTTAGAAAAAAAAAGGGAAAGAAAACAGAGTGTGAATTTAGATTAGAAGACGAGTCCTTACAAGGTAAATCCCAAGGCTCACACTTGTTTAAATCGACCTCTCCAATGGCTCTAGCACAGAAGCAGCTGTCTAGAACCTTCGGGGAAAGGTAATGGGTGATGAGTTCTTCGTCTGTGGGGTGGAATCGAAATCCAGGGGGCAATTCCATCTGTTCATCCTCTAATTTGGGTGTAGGAAATGAGGAGTTCTCCATTTCCGTGAATCCTTAGAACACCTCCACAGCCAACCTCGCTCTCTCCGGTCTTTCTCGATTTCAGAAGGCGGCTCCTCAAGAAGTAAGATCAAGTTCTGCAGAATTTTATCTGAATATTGGCTCAATAAAGAGAAGAAATGAGAAACAGAAGCTTTTGAGTACTGGTTTTTTTATTTATTTATTATAGTTTAGTTAAATTTCTAATTCAGTTCTACATGCAGTCGTTAGGTATGAGGAAATTTAAAGAGGTTGAAAAATCGTACATTTTTTTTTTTATCATTTGTTTAACAAAAGTCGTTCACAGACTGTTCTACGTGAAATATTACAAGAAGCTCCCCTTGCGCCTTTTAAAATTCAGCTGGACTTATCAGATATCAAAGTCAACTTGTTGACCATTTCAGCCGTGGCCTCCAGATTTCATCCGCCGGTGGAGGGACAGCGTCCTCCTAAGCCACGTGCAACACATAATTTTCATAAATACCTTTTTTCAAAATTTTCGAATCAATTTGCTGTTTTCCGAAACAAATTTAAGAAATATGAATATGCTGTTTACCCTAAGTTTAAATCTAATTTTTTGGGTACGGAAACAAATTTGAAACTGTTTTTTTAGTGCCTACAAGCATTTAAAGCATTCCAATTATTAAGTTCGGTGTGGTTATTTATGAACAAAATAGAAAAGAATTTGAAAATCTGAGTGAATTCATATTTTTGTAAAAACCAAGCATTCGCATAACTCTCATGTAATTTGATGGGTTTGAACCCCTTCATTGAAGCATCGAAAATTTAATAAATTCTAACAGTCTAAATTTACTCATTGTTTAATTTTTAAAATAAGATATCACAAACCGCACATCTTAGGAAAGATGACTCACCCATATTAACAATTTATATTCCATAAAAAGTCTAGAAATCAACCAAAATATCGCTAGTAATAGCACCGAAAGTAGCCTAACATACCACTATCCCATCAAATTCAAAATCAAAGTATAGAAGGGGTAATTGGTGAAGAAATTATTGGGATGGTAAAATGGGACCATAAGGGAATTAGGTCGCTCATAAGCATGCACGCAGCTGGTTAGGCAGAGAAAAATTGCATTTTATTTGTAACCAAATTGGGGATGGACAGAGAATTAAGTGGTGTTTAATGTCAATGTCTGAGATATGTACTCATAAATTTTGGCCATAATATATTGGGCCAAAGCCTATGCAAGGGACCAATGGGATTATGGTCAATTGATCGTGTGCTTCCCACACTTACGAATAATGCATATCGTAGTTTAGGCCAAAGGATTTTAGAAGGCACGTGGGTGATGAAATATGTAAAAAAATAAAATAAATAAAAATAAAATAATCAATTTTCTAAATAATATTAATAATGAGCGTGGCTCCCTTAGCCACTTAGGAATTATCTTTATCTTTTATGCTCCGTTTTAGAATGTTGTTACAATTGGTAACATAATATGGACAGCTTTATGATAAGACTAAATAGAAAGCAGAATAATATGTACACAATCCACTTACACGTGCCTTCGTTTTACTTCCTTAATCAATGTTAATTACCAACAAGTTTGTGAAACCCTTCAACAAAACCATTTCAACCATGGTAATAATAAGTAAACATTTTTAGAAGTTAATTATATCAATTTTTTTTTTTTTGCTATACTGCCAATTAACTTAGTTTAATTTCATTCAATATTCTGAAAATATATTAAAATGATATCTCTTAAGAATAATAATAATAAAATATTTATAATTATTATTATTACTAATATGAAATGAGAAATATCATCAAATATTTTGTATACAAAGAATTTCACAATAAAACATCTTTAACTCGATTTGTGATGCACAAACCTTTCATAATCTTGTTGTGAAATTTTTTGTACATATAGAATTATTCTTTTTGTATTTACATGAATATAAATACATCGATAACTCATCACCAAATATATATATATATATATATATAACTCCAATAATATGGAGACCTTTATGTACTTCCGCTTTCTTTCTACTCAACCTATTCTAGGAGTTATGGGATTATCAATAAGGCCATGTTTCACATAGGAGGTCTTGGGTCCTTTTATTTTCCAGTGAAATTTCACAAGGCAACCTCTCACCACCTAACAAAGCCGGATACGGTTGACATGTGAAAATCACGTGCAGGACGACGTTCAACAGCCAGAACTAATCAGGAAAGTAAAACACAAAATAATAATAATTATTAAAAAAATAGAATCACCATTCGACGTGAAGCAAGTAAATAAAGTAAAGAAATAGTTACCAAAATAAAAAATGACGAATGAGTATCGCCATTATCCCGCCGTCGTCGCGTGTGGATAACTCGTCATCGCAAATCTAGCATGAGAGAGGGAGGGAGAAGTGAAGCCAAACATGACATGCCGATCGACTTGTTTGAGGCCTTGGACCTTATTATTATTATTGTTATATGAACCATAAATTAAGTCTGAGCATCTTAATGTATAGTTCTTTTTCTTTTCTTTTTTTTTTTTCATAAAAAATTATAGACGTAAGAGCAACACCATAAATTTGCCGGCAAGTCATCCTTGGCTGCACTACATGGCCTCACTCCCACATGCAAGACCTTTGATGAACCATGACATATATATATATATATGCCCCAAAACCGGTCAATCGTGAATACATCAGCAGAAAAGTCAAGAGGGAGAGAGAAGGAAAGAGAGATGATTCCAACAAAGCCAATCCTAAGCGAAGCCCCCACGCTGCCCCAAAGCTCAGCATTTCCCCAAAGGAGAAAGAAAGGCAGGCACCCTTATATCCCCTCTTGAAAGCTGAGGAAAACATTGCAAGCATATTTCATAGCAAAAAAGACTCAGTGTCCTAAAGAGGGAGTCTCTGAAAACAGGTAGAGAAGAAGGAGAAGGCGATTGGACTGAAACCCTCCCCTTAGCAGAGCATGGGCCAATAGGGGCTTGATATGAAAAAGCAAAGGGTCAGTTTAGACTTGCTTATAAAGACAAAGGAGGAAAGAAAAACAGGGGTTGCATTGGCAGAGCAAACCCATTTAATGATATACTAGCTGGCTTGTGCTCAGAAGCAGTAAAGCTTAGGGTCTGAAACTTGCCTCCTTCATGCATTAAAACCCAACTGAGGTAAAATAATTTTTCATTTTTTTTCTAACTACTCTGAAAGTGGGGGAAAAGTAGGGGTTGGGGGGCGTTAGATGCGACAGTGCATGGGTGCAAAACTCGAGAGGTGTACGGTACTAATAAAGATTCCTTCATGCTTATTTTCTCATATTTTTTTTTCTCTTCTGGTCTTATTTTTTCTGGAGGTGGCAATCTTACAACACCCAACAAACCATTTTACAGTCACGCACCAGTTTCAGATGTATAAGAATAATTTTATGGGTAATACAGAACAAGTATACGCTACAGAATACCTACCAAAAATAAAAAGAACGAAGGGTGTAGAAGACCAAACCCATTCACTAGCAGTTGGCAGAAAGAATGACCTCCCACACCGCACCATACTCGCATGCATGCATACCTGCAGTTACGTGTAAACCATATAGCTTTAACTTGAGAATAAAAAATTCCAGTGGGAAAGGAATTACCCTCCTATTCACTTCTAGTTGGTTGGCATTTACTAGGGATCTTCCCCCCTCTGGGTTTTCCTCTCTGTGCAAGTCCTTTCCCTCTAATAAATAATTCACAGAATGGTAAATGCAGTGGATGTGACAATACAAGTGATGCACTGTTATGCATTTGCACCCTCTAATAAGTTCAAGGCATGTCCTGTTCCACTGAGCTAAAAGGATGGAACCCCCCTCCAAATCAACCACCAGTAGAACATTGAAGTTACTCTTGCATTTTATTTTCTCGTACAAAATTACCAGTGTGCTCCTATAGTTTCTAGCATATATTGTTTAGCATCATCTTCAAATTCAGCCTGTTATGACATTTTTCCTATCTTTTTTATGGGATCTGTAAACAGTGCCCCTTATGACTCATTTGAGATGGGGGAATGAGAATGAAAATTCCCTCACGATGAAATGATCATTCCGTTCTCATTATCATTTCTTTGCCATTTCATTTCCATTCTGGTACCACTTTCCACCATTCAAACACAAGCTTAGGGCAACAATCCATGTTAAAAACAAAAGAAGGTTTATATCCTGCAACCCAAACCTGGAAAATTTCAGAATTCATCTACCTTTTGAGTCCATGTCCAGTAGCCACTGCAAGGCCTTTCTTTAATTATAGAACCCCTCCCTCGCACATTGCAGCGTCACAAGTCTTCCACTCCACAGGAAGCCCATATTACAATGAGCATTTTCTTCTTTGTTTTCCTGAGCCAGAAAAATGAACCAAAGAAATTGATTATCTTATCCTGCAGACTCTGGACATGCATAATTTTTCATATGCTATGCAGACGACAGATTGCCAAGTCAAATGAACTGAGAATGGATCACTGAACATTGTACAAGATAAATACACACATATAGTGAGGTAATGCCTCTGTATTCCATCACAATTCACAGACACCCTGCAGAACGGTAATATTGAAAGCTGCAAATCTCGGTCCACCCTTACAAATCTCTGTCTGCCCTCATCCGAAAACCTTGGCTTCATCTCCACATCAAAATCTCATCGAAGGAATATTGAATTTAGAAAATAACCAAAAAGAAGCAAATTTTTTAGACGGTCCCAAACTGTAGGATGCCACATAAAAGAAATTCAGGGGAAAAAAAAGTGCCATTTTGGAAGGTAATTGGTTAGTAAAGCGAGGAACCCTAGCTAACTCTTTAAAAATTGTCTTATGAACTCGTCCGGTGATTTTCAATTTCGTAATTTTGTCCTCCCCCAGCCCCCGACACTGATCAACCATTATCAGTTTCATATGTTCCCAAAGAAAAATTACAAGGACACGAAGCATTGCGCAGCCAAATTAGAAAAGGTGGTCCTCCTTCCAAGTATGCGTCGCATAAACATTTGAGGTTTGACTGTAAATTGCTTTGTGCCCATATAATTTTCCTTCGTAGAAGTCCTGAAGCATAAACATGTCTGGTTGTGTCAGCCGGATGTTTTGAAAATCTTCAACACAATTGAGAACACGTTGTGGAATAAACTAAAAGAAATAACTTAAATCTGATTAGTTTGATCCAACAGTTTTCAGTTCTCAATTCCATCCAACTAAACAGTCTACAAATCCGAAGTGCACCAAAATAAGACAACAAAAACAAAGCTCCGCCTCTAAATTCCGAAGTTTATTTACAAAACATGTTGTGGCTTTAAATAAGCCAGTTTGTTTCTAATTAATACCCTAATGGGATATCCTTTTAGCTCGAAAAATGAGATTTCGGGTTTCAATTGAATAAGGGGGTTTGGGTGGGGTACCTATAGCAAATCATAGGACACTGTGCTTAGTTTATTGTAGAAACATGTAGTCATATATACTATAATTGTGCATGTTTGAAGAAAAGGCTTTTCCCCCTGTCTGGTCTCATATCCTCCATAATTGCATAAAAGGTGGGGGGCTGTTGTCTAGGAGGATGGAGATGAAAGGACAGATTTTGGTGAATTTGTGAAATTCATGGAGAAAAGTTTTTCTTGGATTTCTTTGTTTTCTTCTTCGATAAAACTTGTTACATGATATAAATTAAATATTCGGTTTATCCATTTATTCTTTAAGGCCACGTAAGGTTTTCTAGATAAATTTCAACTTTACGAATTGAATAACTATATGAAAATGGGAGAAAATGTCAACTTTTACATAATTTAGCTATGTAAAAACTGTCGCGTAAGGTATTTCGGATGCACAATCCAAACACTGTGTAAAGCTAAAAATATGGATTAATTTACCAGATCTGGCCTTCCCATAGTCTGGCCTACCAAACAAGGCATTATAATATAATAAAATTCCGATTAGCATTATTAGCAACACCAAAAAAAAGAAAGGAAAAAAAAGAGGTCCGTGATTGCCATCATAAGTAGAGTTGGAATTTTATTAACAAAACATGTTGTGATTATAAATAAGCGAGTTTGTTCCGAATTAATCCCAGTTAAAAGAGGAATGGGATGTCCTTTTGGCTTGAAAAATAGGATTTCGTTGATTGGTTATCAGTTGCATAAGTGGCTTGGATTGGGTGCATCTCGCCAATTATAGGACATTGTGCATTGATTGAATAAAAGGTTTCCTCATATTCTTTATAATTGAATTAGGGATTTCCTTATGTTGTAGCCTATTATCCTAGCTTTCCTCATATTCTCCATAATTGAGTAAAATTCAGAGTTTTTTTTCTTTTCTTTTAATGCCAATGTCTTTTCTCATGTTGTGGCTTATTATCCTAACTTTCCTCATATTCTTCATAATTGAGTGGCATGGGAGTTTTTTTTTTTTTCTCTTTTTTTGCCATTGTCATGGGGAGACCTTTTGGTCAGATACTGCGTATAATTGAATCAAATGGTTATATTCTCACCTAAAGACCTATTAAAACTAGATCAAATTATTGAATAGATTCTTTCTTTGTTCTTGCCCCTAGCTGAGTAGATAGCACGTCCAGCCATCAAACGTGATGGCTTTGCTACAAGCTTATATATAAAGTGCTCGCATCTTGAGCAGCTTATGGGAACCCAACTCTTGGGAGAGAGAGAGAGAGAGAGGATGGCTTTGGTTAAACCTTTTGTGTTCATTGCTGCTTTGAGTCTCCTTATCGTCACCCCAATTACTGCCCATGACTATTTCTTTCTCGTTCTCCAGTGGCCTAACGCCTATTGCAGGCTGTATATGTGTACCAAGCCAGTTTATCAAAATTTCTCCATACATGGCTTATGACCCCAGAACTTCATAGGCTACCGCCGAGTTTTTGTCCCGGCAATCTCCCTAAGAAAGCTGATGTATCTAATTTCTTCTTTCACCTGCCTTTCTTATACTTACTGCTCTTTGCAATTCTTTTCTTGAAACTTTTGTGAAAGAAGAAAATATACCGTTGCAATTCTTTTCTTATACCTTCAGACGGCTTTCTGCCATTGTAGCTTTTAATATTTCTAATTATATGGACGAACTGAAGGCATCATAAAGTATTACATTACTCGGATCATACACATACCAATTATTTTGAAGTAAGTTTAGACAATGCAGTAGAAAAGTAAGAGGAACTGAACCAGTGGCAGCAGCCCACAAGAGAGGAGAGCAGCCAGGCTATGGCAGCAGGGTGTTTCGAAAATATTCAACACAAATGAGAACACCTTGCATGGTAAAAATTTAAAAAAATAACATAAATCTGATTAGTTTGATCCAACGGTCTTCAGTTCTCAATTCCATCCAACTAAACAATCTACAAATCCAAACTTTATCAAAGAAAAAATCAGCAAATTATAAATTGAAGAAAGCTTCGGCCTCGAAATTTCCCTGGAGAACTGCTGCTGGCAATTGGAAAAGGTCCACGTGATGCATTGGAAGAATTTCTTGGGAAAATTGCAGAACTTCTCCAAAAACCATGCAAAAAATCGAATCAAAAGTTAGTGAAAAGAACCCAGCAATTCACAACAGGCTCTCATTAACAAGTGGAACCAGCCTCCAAGTTCCGCAAAGTCCCCATTCTCAATCTTTATGAGCCTCCAGTCTTACAAGGTCATGCCAGCCTTTTCTTTTTTTACAATAATATTTATTGCTTTGGAGAAGCTTAATATCTGCCAAGTCCAACTAAGAATGGGAACATTTCTCAGCCCAGGAGCTTGTTTTATAACCGACTGATTTAAGGACAAGGAAAGTGGCACGACAAAACTAATTTCTCTCAATCCAAATACACATCATGGCAGAAAAAAAGAGGGTTAGACAACAAAGTTTTCCACAGTTTTCCTATGCCCCTAAGTGAAGCTGACAACCCTCATATGGATATCTAGGGCACACCCAAAGGTGGCCGAATAAAAGAGGGATGCAAAACCAAGCGGCTAATGCATTTTGGTAGCACCGACACAGATTCAGCGACATCACCCTATAATGTCTACTTAAAGAGATCATTAGTCTACCTTGACCAAGGCCAGTGTCCCAACAAAGGCTTTTATTTTCCAAGGGATTTTGGTTTTCCATGCTTGATGGTAGAAGGATAAGGTTCGTTGGAACCACGATCAAACCGTCAAAGAATAACTTATATGTGATGTATCCAAATGTTTCCAGGTTCCTCCACCTAATATCACCCCTGCTAATACCGTAAGGATCAAAAGAGTCTTAACAGCTTAAAAAGAAATTGGAGTTCAAAAGTTCCTTTTCACTTTCAAATTTTTTTCTCTGTTTTCTTTTTTTTTTTTTGGGGGGGGGGGGGGTGGTGTTTGGTTTTTTTAATAGACCAGGGAAAAGAAAAGGAGAAATTACACTACTTCAAAATAGTGAAGACTTGAATCCTGACCTCCTCTATATGGAGGCAGGTGTCTATCGAATGCGTGAAGATAGTCGCTCACGTCGTCAAGAAAGTGAAAGTTCCAAGAAATTGAGGCACATTCCTTCAAGTAGAAAATTAGTAATTCTTATACATTTGAGACCGAGTATTGAGTGTTCAGAAGACCATGAGATGGACGACGTGGGGATCCACCCATATAATAACACCTCACGTGTTTCTTTATGGAACAACGGATTTGTGAGGAAGCAGTTTTGAAATAGGAAATCTACAGCGTTCTTCACATATAAGCAGCGGATATTACAAGTTATGCTTTACCATGCACTTGAAACCTTTATGGTTCAATTCTCATCAGCCACGGTGCATGCATTATTAGAACAAAATGAACTCTAGATATATAAGAAGGTCGTCAAAAACAATTCATTGCCTTGATAGAGCTCAAAAACGAGAATCATTGACATAAAACAAAAGCCCAGTATAACTTCAAAGATAGCTGCCAAAAACAGCTAGAACAATTGGAATTAAACAGGGTGAAATGTAAACACATATTAGGTATTTTTTAAAGGAAATCGAACCTGGAAACAGATCAGCTAAAACCTCCGTTGAGTTTTAAAAAGAATAGAATGTCTGGATAGATATTTAGCACACTCCCCCCTCGGATTGAGACAAGACTCTCTCTGTAATTAATGAACTCGTAGTCGATGGGATGAACTTGAAGATTGGTGACCTTCCCAGTTAAAAAGCAATAGTAGGCGAGCTCTCCCGCAGCAGCCTTTGAACAAAGTAGCTCAGTAGTATCCACAAGTCCTATTGGGACCATAGGTTCAGGAGTAGATGCAATAGAGAAGTGCATGACCCAAGATCCTGCATCACGGAATTCATTCATGAGCCATACATCTACCGCGGTTGAACCGCGATGATAATATTGAGCAATGTATGCAATTGAATCATTCAATGCTGTAGCTCGACCCGTCTGAGCCGTCTGAAGCGGTGGCGTTTCTATGGTCCGGAACAACTCATTAGACAAGTCGAACAAAATGATGACCTCTGTGGCATCATTTTCTTTGTAATTAGTTCCATCCCACAGAAGAAATCCATTCACGTGACGGTTGTAGCAAATCGACAGTCCGAGTGAGACATGGTTGGGCAGGGGTTGAATCTCCTTCCAAGAGTCAGTTTTGAGGCTGTATACCTCGGTTCTTTTAGAGTGAACAAGGGATGACTGCAGGCGTTCTGTAAGAAAAACAATTCTCACAGCTTTATAGTCATCGGTTTTGGGATCGAAACCAAATCCCACGAAATAACTGCAGATGTCACGTCGACGGATGCATGATTCAGGAAAAACCTTGTATTCTCTAGTGGCAGGGTTCCAGAGGAAGTGAGCTTGGTACACGGCGGCGCACACAATCCCATCACAGTAACCCTGGAGTTGCAGACCCTCGCTAAATGGGAAATTCAGATCCTCGCTGTGACTGAATGTCTCATCGGATACGAGACTATAGACATGCCCCGGATTAAAGATGAATTTTCTTTTGGTCCGACTGGTCCGATTGAAGTGGAGGTGCTTGGCGACGAAACTAGGGTTTCGGATGCGGATGGACCAAGATCTGCAGACGCATCGAAACCGAAGCAAAGATTTCACGGGGAGCCTCGTGAGGATGTCTTCGACCACATCTTCCGGGAGATCGATGCTTGACATGAAAGCGGGGAATCAGACTTGGGAGAGCTGTACTCGATGGCAAGGATATCGGATCGAATTCGGAGACTCTGGAAGTTATTAGAGATATTGGGTAACTTTTCTCGGAGGTCACCAAATTTTAACCGCGATCACAAAATAGTTATCGTATTTTTCATTTATCTCATTATTTATACCCATTTTTTATATTAACATAATTTCATCATCATTCTTGAATCTGTTAGGATGGAGCCGACCCCTTTTCATTTTATTTACCAATTACCCTCTTTGTTTCACAATCCCAATTATTTTTAAATTATTTTAAAATAATTTTAACCTAAGGATAGAAAGAATATTACAAGTACATGAAATTATTGATTTTTACGGTTCTTATAAATGCAAAGCATATGAATCATAAGCGTTAAAAATTATGTATAGTTTATGTTTGATTTCTTAATTTTCAATGATTGTGATGAATGTGTAAAATATTTCTAAATCTCATGAAAATTAATAAGTTCATGTATTTTTATACATTATTTCGATCTCTATAGTTAAAATTATTTTAAAATGTCTTGAAAATATTTAGGAGAGCAAAATATTGAGAGAAATTGATAGATGAAAGGGAGAAGATTCTGCTCTCCCTTAAACATATTTAACAATAATGAAAATTTAGTATAAAAAATTAGAAAAATCAAAATATAATGACCATCTTAAAACAACCCTCAAAGTTGACTAAAGATTAATCAAATTTATTTGGAGATATTAGGTAGCATCTCAAGCCCAAGAACTAAGAATGCTGCAAAGGGGAGAGTGGCTGCTCCTCGCCTCTCTTTTCTCCTTGCCTTTAAGTATGAACCTACTTTTTCTTTTAAGTTAAAAAAAAAAAAAATCCTGTAGCATGTTTCTAAGTTCAGCTGCAAATGAAGCATGGAAGAGCAAACAGGAAGGAGAATTTGGATCAAGAACTCTCTGACCAAACTTGTCAAATGTCAGGAGCAATTATATTTTTCCTCCCAAATTTTAATTTGCAGATTATAAGTTAAAACCCAGTACACCGATGGATATATAGTCTTCATCAACGATCAAATAGAGAAAAAAAAAAAAAAATACCACACACCCAAAACCCTAACCAACATAAACAGATGAGAATGTGAAGGGGAGTTGAAGAACTGCATAAAAGCACTTAACGAACGAAATTGTAAAAGAAATGGATATCTTTGAATAATCATCTTAAGGAGAAGATTCGGCGATGGAGTAAGATGTAGAGATTTGTGGCGCACAAAACAAACAAAGAGAGAGAAAGAGAAGGGGAGAAACTAGGGTTTTAAAACGAATCCTAAAAAGGCTCGATTGTTATGGGCTGTCGGCTCAAGTAGCCGAAAAAGCCCAGTTAACCTGGCAGATTTTTTTTCCTGTGTTTCTTTTTGGGCCGGGCCGTGCAGTGGACATTGTATGACCTCAACGTCATCATTTCTGACACGGGTGGACTTTGCATTGACATCATCAGATTTAGAGAGTTTAATTCCCATTTCTTCCCCCACTCTTAACAATGATTCGTAATTCTACCTTGTCACGTTTGTTACGTCACCTAAGAGGGCACGATACTGATATATAATGGGATTGAATTGAATTTTTAATCTTTTAAAATATGAGAAATTCAATCCTGTTATTTGGTACAAGTTTAGATTAGGAGTGAATTATTTTAAAGAAATTCTATCCATGTTTATTTTTCAAAAATGCCATTTTGTTCTTTAAAGGAGAACATAGATTATGTTTTTATTTTTGCTTATCATATGATTGGGATAATTTATAAGACAACAATCACAAAAGGAAAATTTGTTCATGTTTATTTGCTATTCAATCCTATTACTCTATATTTATAGCCTTAAAAAAAGCAGTAAAGAAGTCATTTAACCATCCTGTACTTTTCATGGGATTAATAATCCAATAAAAAATGAGGAACTAATTAATCCCACATCAACGGTGTAATATCCCTGAATTTCCAATCAATTTTATGATTAAAAATGGATAAACGGGTTTGATGTTTGCGTTGAATGAATGATTGAAATGATAAAATGACATAATTTGAAGCTCAGTAATAATTTAAGGATAGAAAAATATGATGAAAAGTGAGATGAGGAGATAAATAATGAGTAAGTGTATATATATATATATATATATATATATATATATATATATGGACATGTAACTGATGTATCTATAGGTAAGTAAACAGTACATTTATGTTACATTACATTATTATAAGTTAAGGTTACTTAGTAAGGGTGCGTAGATGGATAAGACGAGGGGAAAAAAAAATAGAGAGAGAGAACCGGCGGTGGAGCATGGAAGTTAGGGAAGTGGGGAAAAAAAAGAATAAAATTTAACTGATATATATATATATATATATATATATATATATATATATATATATATATATATATATATTATGTTAAGGTGGGAAAGGCCCTGGCAGTAGCAATTGAAGACAGAAAACAGAGAGGGGGCCGTGAGTGCGCGAAGGAAAAACAGAGAAGAGAGGAAGGGGAAAAAAAAAAAAAAGAAATAGAAGAAGAGAAGGATAAGGGAAAAGGTGGAAATTATTTGCTTGTGTCAGTGTACAATCCGCTAATTTGAGGTAAGGAAGTACTATAGTTGCACCTACTGATCTTTCAATTGAATTTAATAGTTATTCTCACGGATCAAATATTTTATCATATATCAATTTGATCTCTTGCCATGTGCTGTTATTCAATTGATGGGGTTCAAGATTGATTATTCTTATTTTTGTGTTGTAGTATTGTTCATTTGAAATTTATAATCCTTGTGCTACCTGTATTTGACCCATGTTATGAAATGACTATTGGGGACTGTGACCATATGCAAATATGCGTTAAGTACCGATTGGGGACTGTGTGACCTCAAACACGGTGTGTGTGTGTGTGTGTATGTTAAATGGAGACTGTATGACTCCGAACACATAACATGTGCCTATGAGAACTGCACCTCGGAGGAGTGGATTGACCATGGCTGTTTTGTTACTTTCATTAATTAAGGTATAAGTTCGTCGGTTGCATGTGAATTCATTTAACCATTTATTGTTAGTGATACTCTTTTACTGAGCATTGTTCGCTCATCCTTCCATTTCAGGTGATGACATGTGGACAATTACGGATTATGGGAAGATCTGATTATATGTAAAAGAGTTGGTTTTATTACGTAGTTTTGTGAGTATTTAGGGAATATTTGGTGATGTGGAAGTTTTTTGTACAACTTTTGTAATCAGACTTTGGATCAGTCGGTGTATATATGATATGTTAAAGTTTTGAGTTTGTGATTTCTAACGCCCCCGAGCCTTGATTAGGTTCAAGGAGCGTAGGCATTACAAGTGGGGTCAAAAGTCGCATGGGATGATTTTTGTTTCCATTCGATGTACACCACAAAATATAGGAAACCATGAATTTTATCTTATCTTATCCTTAAACCCTAGCAGTTCATTTTATTATTCCACTGGAATATGGGACGGCTATTACTTCTCTTCATTCAACCATACTTTTCTCAAGTCCACGGTGCCCACGTATAATTTATTGAATGATTCGAGTTACTAAGCGGCATCGAACCAAGTTTCAATCGATGAGCTTCAGCTTGATTCGAGCTCAGAAATTGTCATGCTGAGTCGGGAATACTTCACCTCATTACAACCCTAGCTGAAGCCGCCGAGTTCATCGGATAAAAGGGAAGGCCAGGAGCATTTCCCATGATTATCCCATTCGTGGCTCCAAAATTCAAAGTTTTTTCGACGATTACCCAAATTCCTCCAAACCACATTCAGGTCCCGTACAATAGTTCTTATCTGCATAATGAAACAATAAAATTTGATTATTAACATAAGCAATTTGCCCTTTCCCAAATAATCATGCACTACACACACACACACATATATCCCAAGATCCCTCCAATATGTAAATAATAATAATAATAATAGTAACAATAATAATAATAATAATAATAATAACAAAGACAAGCTCTTAAGAAAAAGCAATATTCGTTTGGCATGTTGCACTTGTAATATTTATTTTTTAAAACTAAATAGTATCTTTATAATTTTATCCCATGATGTTTGTCATTTTACATCGATACTCTTATCTTTCAAGACTATCAGGGAGTTTTCTAAAAGTTCGTCTCCTATTTCGAAGATCAAGACAAAGGTTCCGAAGACTTCTTCAATTAAATTTAAGGCATCGGCTATATAAGGAACAGTCTCAAGACAAGGAGGGCATGGATGAAATATAAATGTAGAATTTTTCCCCATAAAATAAAAATAAAAAAGAAAGAAAAGAAATGTGGCTCTGATACAACAAATGCCCCAGGAGAAGCAATATGCAACATTCAATGTTGTGGAAAACAAAATTTTTATTGGTACTACAAAGGTGCCCCTCACTGAATTAGAGTAATTAGAGCAAACAAACGAGCCCATATCTTGACCTATTTCTTCCCAAGGTATTATACCACTCGAATCTAATTGTGTCTACTCCTCCTCTGTTGGGGTTGACCTTAAATAACTCCAACACTCTCCTTCATAAGTCAAAAAAGATGAATTTATTTTATCCTTATTGAATTGTTTCATAAATTCTCTTCTTAAGTAGTGTGTATTCTTTGATTATTGTAAAAATATATTTTTGTTCCTGCTGATTTTCATTCCATACTTGAGAAGCGGGGGTGATAGGTTTGAATGTTGATACAAGGGAAGGGTTATCATTTTTTATGTTTCCTGTTGACGTATGCATGGTATTAGAGTCGTCCTAGCATTAGAGCTACTGTTGCGGTTAGATCCTATCTTATAAGAAAGTTTTCTGAATAAGTTTCCCATTTAAACTAGAGTTAACTAAGATCACTAAACACAATATATGATATTGCGTTAATCTTAATTAGTCCAACTAAATGAAATACTTGTACCGGGGATTTTATCGCATAACAACACAAGCCCCCGGTCCTTCAATCAACCAAGATTTGCACATCTTCAAACCAGGTTCCCCCACAGCACAATCATCAATCCCGCGATCACTCAACAGTCCACGTCCCTCTCTTTTCATGGGTATTGTATTTATTAATTAATTAATTTGTCTCAGTGGTATATCTGAAAGTTTTAAGAGATCAGCAATGCTTGCCGTGTTTTCAAAATAAATAAATTGTAATATGGAGCTCTGATTCATAAAATTGTGCATAAAGCAAAGAAAAAGAAAAAAAACTTTTTAACCCACACATTGAAGATCATGGTCAACCGAGTTCCACCTCCTCTGCTTTATCTAAATAGTATATTTTGGGCCCTCGTATAAAAGGTAAAAGACAATAAAATTTATGAGCAATTTTAACATTCATTCCGTCCTTCATGTAATATTTAAGTGCACACGGGAATAGGATGTGCATGGATGACATTAAACACAATAAACGGCTAGGGGCCAACTTGGGGTAAAAAGGTTTAGCGGCCAAAAGCGACCTTATAAAGGAGAAGAATATGTAACGGGATCTTTTATATTTTTTTAGCCATTAAAAGCACAAGGGGAATTTACATTGGCTAAACATTTTTGACTTCAAAATGATAATGAAGGGAAAATCAAACATTCCAAACATTCAACTGGCAACAACGTTTAACCGATCTAAGCATTCAATGCCATAAAACATAATAGGGAAATGCAGGATCTATTCATTTTAAGTATTGAAAATTCAGTATTATTTTTAAATTTCAACTTTTTCAATGCTTATAATGAATACGTTATGTATTTCTAAATCCCATAAAAGTTGACATACTTATGTATTTTTGCATATTATTTTTCATCCGTGGGATTCAAATTACTTAAAAAATTATAAAAATAAAAATAAAATTGCACCGAGATTGCACATTGGATGGGAGAGAATCCAAATCCGCGGTACTAACCTTAATTTCAATGAAAATTAGCTTGCGAATTGGGTGTCGGTGTGATAAGACACCTAGAAAATGGCCCAGTGCTTTGGGTCTCGACCTGTTATTACCCGACAAAGTTAAATTTTAAAAGAGAGCGAGAGATGGGCCTTATCTTGAAAGCAAACTGGGCCTTAAACGGTAGTTGAGTTGGGTTTTATGAACAAGTGGCCGGCCTTATTTAATTAAGACGAGTTGGGCCCTAAAAAGTAAATATTTTTCTAATTAATACATTAATTAAGAGATGAGCAAGCTTATTTGAATACTTTTTTTACTCGATTAGCATCACTAGCAACGCCAAAAAAAAAAAGAAAAAAAAGGTCTGTGGTTGCCATCATTAGTTGAGTTGGGATTTTATTAACAAAACATGTTGCGGCTTTAAATGAACGAGTTTGCTTCTAGTTAATCCCTTAATTGAGAGAGGAATGGAATTTCCCTTTGACTCAAAAAATGAGATTTCGTGGATAAGGTTTCAATTGAACAAGGGGTTTAAGTTGGGTATCTCTAGCCAATTATAGGACACTGGGCATTGATTGAATAGAAGGTTTTCACATTTTATTTAGTTTAGTGTACAAATCTATAGTCATATATACTGTAATTGCACATGTTTGAATAAAATGCTTTTCCTCCTGTTTGGTCTCATATCGTCCATAATTACATAAAAGGTGGGATTCCCCCCATCACCTATCTAGGATGATGGTCAAGGATGGAGATGAAAGGACAGATTTTGGTGAATTTGTGAAATTCATCGAGAAAAGCTTTTCTTGGATTTCTTTGTTTTCTTCTTTGAACAAGCTTGAGACACGTTATAAATTAAATATTTGGCTTATCCTTTTATTCTTTAAGGCCACATAAGGTTTACTAGGTAAATTCCAACCATACGAATTGAATAACTATATAAAAGTAGGAGAAAATGTCAACCTTCATATAATTTAGCTATGTAAAAACCGTCTCGAATTGTGTAAGCTATTTTAGATGCCTAAAAATATGAATTAATTTATCTGATCTAGCCCTCCCAAATTTTGGCCTACCAAACAGGCCATTATATAAATAAAAAAAAAATTCCAGTGCACCAGCATCCCATTAAAAGCCTTATCTACCTTTTAAAACTTGCTGCTCGTACACATTGGAAGATTACTTTTTCAATTTTTTCACCAGACGGATTCATGGCTTTATCTTTCTTGCTTGTTCGGTTTTAAGGAGTCCATTGTATTTTTCATGTCATCCTAGGCTTCCCTATGCAATTGTGATTATTATCTTCACGTGATAGCATAACCATAAATAGATCCTAATAGAAAAAAAGGAAAGCCACCAACTTGACGGTGGGGTTCCATTGATTTCATGTCTACAAAGCCAATTAAGTTTTTATGTATATTTGAAATATAAAAGTTTAAACATTTTAAAATTTATTTATCAATTAAAAAATATATACAAAGCTATTACATCTTGATACTCTCCTAAAACTTGAACCATAAGGAAGAAACAACATGAAAAAATGATAAGGAAAATAAATTTTCATTAGATATGTCATCGTGTGATACCCTACTTTAATACTATGAGATTAGAAAATCTTAACCCTTAAACAATAGCTAAACATTCAATTCTCGAATAATCTTAGCCCTCTGACCTTTATTAAAATACTTTTCGTGAAAACGCAGACTTACCTGCATTTAAGTGTAAAACCATTGTTTTGATGAAAAAAAACCTTTAAAAAAAATTAAGTTTTTTAAACAAGACAATGAAATGGCCTCATGGAGAAGCCCAGTTGGGCTTATGGGTAGCCTAAATTTTCAATTTCATTTTTCTGCTATTTATCATTTTTTTTTCGAGAGGGTAAAGGAGAAAAGGGACAAGGGATTGGTTTTCCCGTTTTTGGGAAGCAATGCGTGATGAAGAGGTAGAGGAGAGAGATGAAAGTGATGAGGGAGACGAGGCCCTTAGCTGTGCATGATTGAGCTTTGAATCTTTTCCCCTGGCAAGTGTTTTGTGGAAACTTCTTGTGTTTTTTCCTCTCAATTTGCATGATTGAAGTTCAAATCTTTTTCTCTGCCAAGCCTTATGCAGAAACCTGTTGATAATTTTCCTCTCATTTTGCATAATTGAGTTCTTAAGTGGAAACCTATCAAATGGTATCACATTATTGAATAAAAGGTTCTTTTACTTTCTTTCCCCCGGCTAAGTTTTACGAGGAAACCTCTAATTTAATTTCCAAGTGATTCTACATAACTTGTAATTGAATAAAATGGGAGCTTATAAATAGAGTCTCCGCATCTTGAGCGGGAACCCAACTCTTGGGAGAGAGAGAGAAGAATGGCTTTGGTTAAGTCTTTTGTGTTCATTGTTGCTCTGAGTCTCCTCATCGTCGCTCCAATTACAGCCTATGACTATTTCTTTCTCGTTCTCCAGTGGCCTAATGCCTATTGCAGGCTCCATATGTGTACGAAGCCGGTGTATCAAAATTTCTCCATTCATGGCTTATGGCCGCAGAACTTCATAGGGCCACCGCCGAGTTTCTGTCCCGGCAATCTCCTTAAGAGAGCTGATGTATCCACTTTCTTCTTTCACCTGGTTTTCATATGTCTTAGTAATTCTTTTTTGGAAACATTCACGTGCACACACCTCACTGTTGCTTGAGTTCTTCTTTGTCCACACTGTATTCTATACGCTCAATAATTTTACAGATACGGAGCATTCAGACAGACTTAGACGTGGTCTGGAGGAATTTGGAGCAAGCCAACAATTTTGGTTTCTGGGAGTACCAATGGCGCAAACACGGAATCTGCTCCAGTTCCGCCTTCAGCCCACTTGCATACTTCACCCTGGCCCGGGATATAAAGAACAGATTTGACATTCTCACTATGCTCAGACTGAAAGGTTCGTTAATCTTATTATAAAATTCAGTATTTTCAACAACAACAAAAAGAAATTATTCATGTTTTCGTGCTTTTATTTCTATGCTTTCAAGATTAAATTGATCATTTTGAGAAGAAAAAAAAATGAAATTAACAGGAATCAGACCAAATGATGCCGTCTATAGCGCCGTTCAGATCAGGGATGCTATTGTCCTCGGGACTGGCTTCGTTCCCCAAATCGACTGCTACATCAATGTTTCTCCCCAGTCAGACGAGCTCTTCGAAATTTACTTCCGTCTCGATAAAAACGGAGGGCTGATGAACTGCAAATTCAGAACCAATCGTTGCCGCCAAAGAATCGTTTTCTCATCGGTCAAAAATGTTATGGTAACTGAGCTTTTTTTTTTTTTTTTTTTTTTTTAAGCTCTTTAAGAAATGGGAAATCTACGGCCTTCCTGCTTTTACTGTCTTAATTATTTCAAATACGCGTAGATCGTCGCCGAAACCAAACAGCCTCTGTCAACCAACTCCACCGGCTCTGCTCCAGGTAAGGCTCCCTATTGATGGATTTTTCTCTTCTACCGCTTGCTTGAAGTATTCACGTAATGCACTGCACGTAAGTTTGTGTCCCGCCGCCACCCACCCTCCCTTTAATTTTGTGCAATTTGTGGGAATCGGCTATGGCCATTTTGCTCGTGAGCTTCTGCAGTTGTACCGGAGTGAACAATTGAGCTTGGAAACAATCACTGACTGCCATTTAGTTATATCTCGACGCTGCCATTCGAGTCCCATTTTCTTTCCAAATACTAGACTGAATTTTCGGCTCCCTCGTCAGCCAGCTTTAGAAGGGCAAAGGGGGTGTTTTTAAAAAATAAAATAAAAATAAAACCTTGCATGAGCATGTTGTAGTATATTGATTACGCAAGATTTGTGTTTTACGCTTAAAAGTGAATTTTTGGCTGTTAAATTCTTATTTTAGACACAATTTATAATTAATACTTGCGCTGTGCATGTTGAGGATGTCAAAATGAGCTGCCCCCCATTACGCTTGTAAGAATGATTCATATTTTATTTAAAATTTAATCTTCAACTAACTTCTTTCCGTCCTTCGTTCTTTCGCTTGAATGCAGGTTTAATGGGATGATGCGAATGCCTTTGTCTTCCCTATCCGATATAACTAGTCTTATATTTGAAAATAATTTGTATGTATGTATGTATTGGTGTGACATGGTTCCCTTCCGCACCTTCAGATGGCTTTCTGCCATTGTAGCCTTTAATATCTCTAATTATATGGACGAACTCAAGGCGTCATAAAGTATTACATTACTCGGATCATACACATACCAATTATTTTGAAGTTAGTTCAGACAATGCAGTAGAAAAGTAAAAGAGGAACTCAACCAGTGGCAGCCCACAAGAGAGGAGAGCAGCCAGGTTATGGCAGCAGGGTGTTTCGAAAATTTTCAACACAATTGAGAACACGTTGTATGGTAAAAATTAAAAGAAATAACATAAATCTGATTAGTTTGATCCAACAGTCTTCAGTTCTCAATTCCATCCAACTAAACAATCTACAAATCCGAAGTTTATCAAAGAAAAAATCAGCAAATTATAAACTTCGGCCTCTAAATTTCCTTGGAGAACTGCTGCTGGCAATCGAAAAAGGTCCGTGTGATGCATTGGAAGAATTTCTTGGGAAAATTGCAGAATATCCTCTAGAGCCATGCAAAAAATCGAATCAAAAGTTAGTGAAAAGAACCCACCAATTCACAACAGGCTCTCATTAACAAGTGGAACCAGCCTCCAAGTTCCGCAAAGTCCCCATTCTCAATCTTTATGAGCCTCCAGTCTTACAAGGTCATGCCAGCCTTTTCTTTTTTTACAATAATATTTATTACTTTGGAGAAGCTTAATATCTGCCAAGTCCAACTAAGAATGGGAACATTTCTCACCCCAGGAGCTTGTTTTATAACCGACTGATTTAAGGACAAGGAAAGTGGCACGACAAAACTAATTTCTCTCAATCCAAATACACATCATGGCAGAAAAAAAGAGGGTTAGACAAAAAAGTTTTCCACAGTTTTCCTATGCCCCTAAGTGAAGCTGACAACCCTCATATGGATATCTAGGGCACACCCAAAGGAGGCCGAATAAAAGAGGGATGCAAAACCAAGCGGCTAATGCATTTTGGTGGATATCTAGGGCACACCCAAAGGTGGCCGAATAAAAGAGGGATGCAAAACCAAGCGGCTAATGCATTGTGGTAGCACCGACACAGATTCAGCGACATCACCCTATAATGTCTACTTAAAGAGATCATTAGTCTACCTTGACCAAGGCCAGTGTCCCAACAAAGGCTTTTATTTTCCAAGGGGTTTTGGTTTTCCATGCTTGATGGTAGAAGGATAAGGTTCGTTGGAACCACGATCAAACCGTCAAAGAATAACTTATATGTGATGTATCAAAATGTTTCCAGGTTCCTCCACCTAATATCACCCCTGCTAATAAAAGGGAATTGGAGTTCAAAAGGTCCTTTTCACTTTCAATTTTTTATCTCTGTGGGGGGGGGGGGGGGGGGGGGGGGGGTGTTGTTTGGTTTATAATAGACCAGGGAAAAGAAAAGGAGAAATTACACTACTTCAAAATAGTGAAAACTTGAATCCTGACCTCCTCTATACAGAGGCAGGTATCTCTCAAATGCGTGTCGATGGTCAGTCACGTCGTCAAGAAAGTGAAAGTTCCAAGAAATTGAGGTACATTCCTTCAAGTAGAAAGTTAGTAGTTCTTATACATTTGAGACCGAGTATTGGGTGTTCAGAAGACCATGAGATGGAAGACTTGGGGATCCACCCATATAATAACACCTCATGTGTTTCTTTATGGAACAACGGGTTTGTGAGGAAGTAGATTTGAAATAGGAAATCTACGGTGTTCTTCACAGATAAGTAGCGGATATTACAAGTCATGCTTTACCATGCACTTGAAAGAACAAGTTATAGCTCAATTCCCATCAACCACGGCTCGTGCATTATTAGAACAAAATGAACTCTAGATATATAAGAAGATCGTCAATGCAACCACAGTTAAAAACAATTCATTGCCTTGATAGAGCTCAAAAATGAGAATCATTGACATAAAATAGAAGCCCAATATAACTTCAAAGATAGCTGCCAAAAACAGATAGAACAATTGGAATTAAACAGGGTGAAATGTAAACACACATTAGGTATTTTTTAAAAGGAAATCGAACCTGGAAACAGATCAGCTAAAACCTCCGTTGAGTTTTAAAAAGAATAGAATGTCTGGATAGATATTTAGCACACTCCCCCCTCGGATTGAGACAAGACTCTCTCTGTAATTAATGAACTCGCAGTAGTTGAGATGAACTTGAAGATTGGTAACCTTCCCAGTTAAAAAGCAATAGTAGGCTAGCTCTCCAGTAGCAACCTTTGAACAAAGTATCTCAGTAGTATCCACAAGTCCTATTGGGGCCAAAGGTTGAGGAATAGATGCAATAGAGAAGTGCTTAACCCAAGATCCTGCATCACGGAATTCATTCATGAGCCATACATCTACCGCAGCTGAATCGCATTGATAATATTTAGCAATGTATGCAATTGAGTCATTCAATGCTGTAGCTCGACCCATCTGAGCCGTCTGAAGCGGTGGCGTTTCTATGGTCCGGAACAACTCATTAGACAAGTCGAACAAAATGATGACCTTTGTGGCATCATTTTCTTTGTAATTAGTTCCATCCCACAGAAGAAATCCATTCACGTGACGGTTGTAGCAAATCGACAGTCCGAGTGAGACATGGTTTGGCAGGGGTTGAATCTCCTTCCAAGAGTCAGTTTTGAGGCTGTATACCTCGGCTCTTTTAGAGTGAACAAACGGTGATTGCAGGCGTTCTGTAAGATAAACAATTCTCACAGCTTTATAGTCATCGGTTTCGGGATCGAAACCAAATCCCACGAAATAACTGCAGATGTCACGTCGACGCATGCAGGACTCAGGAAAAACCTTGTATTCTCTAGTGGCAGGGTTCCAGAGGAAGTGAGCTTGGTACACGGCGGCGCACACCATCCCATCACAGTAACCCTGGAGTTGCAGACCCTCGCTGAATGGGAAATTCAGATCCTCGCTGTGACTGAATGTCTCATCGGATACGAGACTATAGACATGCCCCGGATTAAAGATGAATTTTCTTTTGGTCCGACTGGTCCGATTGAAGTGGAGGTGCTTGGCGACGAAACTAGGGTTTCGGATGCGGATGGACCAAGATCTGCAGACGCATCGAAACCGAAGCAAAGATTTCACGGGGAGCCTCGTGAGGATGTCTTCGACCACATCTTCCGGGAGATCAATGCTCGACATGGAAGCCGGGAATCCGATTTTCGAGACCAGTACTCGATGGTAAGGATAGCGGATCGAATTCGCCGACTCTGGAAGTTATTAGAGATATTGCGTAGCTTTCATGAGAGGTCACCAAATTTTGGCCGCTTGTCTCAAAATAGTCGACATATTTTAATTTATCTTTTTCCTATTATCATAATTTCACCCAAATTCTCAAATCTCTTGAAAATAGAGATAACAATTTGTCATATCATTTATTAACTATTTCATTTTACTTTCCTAATTTTTTTAAATTATCTTTAAATAATTCTAAACATAAGAATCAAAATAACATATAAAATAGGTAGGATTATTGATTTTTATGATGTAGAGTATATTTATTGCAATGAAATTCATGATAATGGCCCAATGTTTTGGGCCACGTCCAATTATTACCGGATCAGGCTAGAATTTAAAAGAGAATGACATATGTGTCGCATCTTGAAAGCAAATTGGGCCCTTTTATGGTAGCAGAGTTGGGCTTTGATGAACAGCAGGCCGGCCTTGATTAGACGAGTTGGGCGTTTTTGTTGGGCCTTAAAAAAGTAAGGATTTTTCTAATTAATACCTTAATTACGGGTGGAACCAGAATTATCGGCCACGCCAGGAAAAAAAAAAGGGTAGAAAGGTCAATGATTGCCATTGTTAGTGGAATTGGGCTTTCATTAACGAAATGTGTCATACTTTCTGATTAATCCTCCAATTAAAAGAGGGACGGACTATAAACTTTGGCTCGAAAATGGGATTCCATCAACTGAATTAAAGGTCTTGTGGTCTTGTGTGGGAGGGTACTTCTTGCCAGTTATACTCTGATTGCATAAAAGTTTTAATCTTTTGTTTAGTTTCATGTGTAAAACCACTGGTGATATACACTCTAAGGGTGCGTATTCGAGTAAAAGTTTTGCATAAAGTGTTTTTTTTTCTTCTTGAACCCTATTAACCTTATGAGTGAACTATTTTCTGCGTTTGGTTTTATTCTACCCTATATATATAAAGTGTATGTGGTTGGTCAAGGATGTTGATCAGATGAAGATGCCAGGGTATCGTTTTGTGAATTTGTGAAATTCATGGAGATAAGCTCTTTTTAGGTTGTTTTTATTTTTCTTCCTGAAAAAAGCTTGATAAATGTTGTAAATTAAATATTTTGCTTATCCTTTCATTTTCTTTAGGCCACATTAGGTATATTCTACTAGTTTCAACCATATGAATTGAATGAACACATAAAAATAAAAGAACATGCCAACTTTTATACAATCCCACTCTGAAAAAAAAAAATCTTCAAATAATACTAATTTTTAATTCATCTTTTTTTTTTTTTAATTAGACCACCCCACTTTGAAAAAAAAAAACCTTGAAATAGTACTATTTATTTTTCAAAGTAGGTGTATGGATCTAACCTTTCCCAATATAGGTGTTGGTATCACAATTCACTATTACGAGACATTTTTTAACTTAAGAAGACTAGTCTCGCAAATGTCTATTGTGAGACCGTTCATTTTTTTTTGTCGAGTCTCGTAATTCTGTATTGTGAGATCCTTTTTTTGTTTTTTTTCCCTCAATCTTACAAGTTTTATTTGCGAGACCACTTGTTTTTTTTTTTAAATTAGGTATTACAAATCAGATTTGCGTGACCATTAAAATATTGATTTGAACTCAAAAATAGGAATTGCGAGGTCATTATATAAATATAACCTTTCTCCCCCGCCCCCCTTTCCTCCCCACATCTTCTTCTCTTATATCTCTCTTCTCCCTAGCGCCGCAAGCATCCCTCGACGTCGAAACCCATTTCCCCCTTGCCAAACCTTCCTCTACTTCCCCATTTCCTCCAGTTTTCCATTTCTCTCTCCGTTCCTCCGCCCCCCATGGCGGCTCAAGAGGTATGTTTTCCATTTTTTTGCTACACCTTATTAGTATTGATATTTTCATTTTTTTTGTTGCACATATAATAATTTATTTATTTGTACTGATTTAGAATTATAATGTTGTAAGCATGATAAATTATGGATTTAGTATGATTCTTATGCGTTTAGTATAAATTTGGTAAATTGGAGGTGGTAGCCATGTTGTGAATTTGCATTCATTTGTCATTGTCATATTTGTGAGGTGTCTTATATTTAAGAGAAACTCTGTCCAATTTGTTTCGTGTTTACCTTGATTGATATTTTAATTGCCATGACATGTTCACTATGACAAATGGATAAGAGAATGCTCACTGGGCCCATGGATCCATCGTTGTTGACCTTATAGAGTACGCATAGGTCTTCGGCTGAATGAGCGGGTCCGGTGCAGAGATATGCATTTGTGGAAAGATATTGTTATTCCTGCACCTATTTAAAGATAATTGCAGATATTGGATTTTATGGGGTTTGTCGTCTAACTCGCACAAGAATTGATCGTGCATTGATTATGGCCTTGGTGGAACGGTGGTGATAAGAGACACACACATTTCATCTCCTCGTTAGTGAGGCGATTGTGACTTTACAGAATGTCTAGGTGCTATTGGGGCTGCCCACGAATAGGGAGGCCGTGGTGCTTGACCGGTAGGGCACTGCACTTGCGCATACATGGGCTTCCCTTGCGGTTCAATTGCTTGGGTGTGAGATGCATATGATTGACATGGAGTGGGGTCTGTGGGTGAAGATGAGTTGGTTCTGGGAGAGGTTCACATAGGCGGTCCCCGATGAGGCGTATGCATGTTACGCCCGTGCATACATCAATCCTCGTGCACTTGTTGGTCATTAATGGCTATAGTTGGGGAGGAGCCATACTCACAGTGTACTATGCGTAGCATGCCACCAAGGTGAGCAGTCCATTAGTGAGCCTATGATTTTACTCCATGTATGCTCCATATGTAGATGTTGTCCGTCATATTAATTTTTTTTTTTTTATGTTCTCAATGTTTATAGGGGAAATTGCATTTAATCCCCTATGATTTGTCCCTATTGCAGAGAAACTCCTTCTGGTTTAAAAGCTAACTTTTTCTTCAAATCTAAAGGTCTGTTCTTTCACAAATTTTTTAGTATTCAATATGATGAAAAAATAGACTTTAATTTCCTAAATTACCTATAAACTAATTTCTTAACCCCTATCGTAGCAGTATCGAAACAAATGGATGCTTTTATACTTCTTGTACCTTTAAAAAATTTGTATTCTATAGAGATTATATATTCATAATCCCAACTAATCATGATGATTATAAACATGTATACAAATATTATAAGCATTTAGGTAGATGCACATACAAATGCTTTTATTCTTTTTTTTGCACAATAAATATATCTTTTTCACGGTCTAAAAATTATAAAAACGATTAGTTCTTTGACGACTCTTGTAATTGAGGTAAGGAGTTAATTTTTAGTAATTTAAAAAATTAAAATGTATTTATTTTGTTAAACATTCTAATTTTTTTTTAGAGGAACAAACAATTAAATTTGATGGAAAAAATAACTTTTGCAAATTCACCGAAATCACATGAGAGTTATGTGCTGATTTTCAAATCATATGAAGATTTCCTATAATGGGATAAAACCATAGAGAAGTTAAGTGTAATTTCTCTATGTTTATATGTGTTGACCTTGATCGAATTATGTCATGTATCGCAGTTGTGGGCGTGGGAGCGACTAGTCCGATTTCAGCTTGCCCTGTATCTTCCACGAGCAAGGCTTCGGGATTTTATAGGGTTTCCACCACCTCCACAAGGCACAAGATATTTTTCTTTTTAATATTTTTATCAATCATGCCTTAAAAATGATTGTCTAACCGTTGTTTTCGAACCAGGTGGATATGCCATCAGAATCTGGAGACCACCACAACACACATACAGCTGGTCTATCGATTCCAGCTCAACAGGATGAAAGCAAGGACTCTGGAGGCATGCACCATCACACTCTTCATGGACGTGCCCCCACAAATTGGCAATCCCTGTGGGCGCTGTACATTTATATGTGAGAACGCCAAGAGGAGTTTATTATACAGGATGTTGTACAAATAGACACCGTGATGTCGTATTATGCTATCACGCGATACATTATGAGCCATCCATTTGTCAAATGGTACATAGTGAAACAAAGACACATAATAGGATAAATTCACTCTTCTTATGTTTGGTGGAGTACAAAGGTTGAAACAAAGACCATCTCATGAGATTTTTAATCGCACCACTGTTAGATTAATTAGACAAATTATACTGTGGGAAGTTTAGAAAATGTAGCAGAGAAGGAAGAGGAGCTGAAACCAGCGGCAGTCCACAAGAGAGGAGAGCAGCCTCCTCATTTATTGATGTTTCCATAGGCAAAAGAAGAATATGAAAGGGAGACAATTCAATGGCATTACAAGATTTAATAAGCATCAACTTTTTCCTTGGTAATAACAAGACGGCTTGATCTTGAAGCCAACGTTCCGTGGCATCCCCTGAAATCCCTGCTGCAGTTCCCATGCATTTGCAAATCTCGGTCTGCCCTCATCCGAAACCTTGGCTTCATCTCCACATCAAATTCTCATCATAAGAATATTGAATTCAGAAAATAACCAAAAAGAAGCAAATTTTGTAATGACACTGAATCATCTAACCTTCATAGTCTGTAAGCTACTGAATTCAAGAAAAAAAAAACCAAAAAGAGGCAAATTTTCTCGACGGTCTCTAAAAGGAAAAATCCAAGCATGTGACTAGATGAGCAACAACTAATGTTCAATTCAGAAAATAACCAAAGGAAGCAAATTACAGCGACAACGATTAATCCAACAGCAATTTCGAAGCCGAGATACCTACAAGAGAGACATCCAAATAACACTGAAAGTAGCAACCAAACTCCAGGATGCCATATAAAAGAAATTCAAAAAAAAAAAAAAAACACCTTGCCCTTTGGGAAGGTAATTAGCTAGTAAAGCAAGCAATCCAAGCTAACCCCTTAAAAATTGTCTTTTGAACTTGTCGGGTAATTTTCCATTTCATAAATTTGTCCTCCCCCAACCCCCGACACAAATCAACCGTTGTCAATTTCATCAGTTCCCAGAGTAAGATTACAAGGACACGAAGCAATGCACAGTCAAATTAAAAAAGGTGGGCGGGCTTTGTCCTCCTTTCAGGAATGCGCCGCATAAACATTTAAGGTTTGACTGTAAATTGCCTTGTGCCCATACACTTTTCCTTCTAAGCAGTCCTGAGGCATAAACATGTCCGGTTATGTCAGCCGGATGTTCTGAAAATCTTCAACACAATTGAGAACACATTCTATGGTATAAATTAAAAGAAATAATATAAATCTGATTAGTTTGATCCAACAGTCTTCAGTTCTCAATTCTATCCAACTAAACAATCTATATATATATATATTATGCAAATTATAAATTGATAAAAAATAAGACAAAAAGAAGAAAACTCGGGCCTCTAAATTTCCTTGGAGAATTGCTGCTGGCAATCGAACAAGGTCCACATGATGCATTGGAAGAATTTCTGGGGAAAATTGCAAAACTTCTCCAAAGGACATGCGAAAAATCGAACTAAAAGTCAGTATAAAGAACCCATCAATTCACAATAGGCTCTCATTAACAAGTGGAAACACCCTCCAAGTTCCGCAAAGTCTCCGTTCTCAATCTTTAAGAGCCTCCTGTCTTACAAGGTCACACTAGCCTTTTCTCCCAATAACATCTATTACTTTGGACAAGCTTATTATCTGCCAAGTCCAACAAAGAATGTACAACATTTCTCCACCCACGAGCTTGTTTTATACACGACTGATTTTAGGAGAAGGAAAGTGGCACGACAGATGTAATTTCTCTCAATCCAAATACACCACGAGGAAGAAAAAAACAGGGTTCGACCAGAAAGTTTTTCCATAGTTTTCCTATGCCCCTGTTGCTGAAAGTGAAAGCCGACAACCCACTCATAGATATCTAGAGCACACTCAACAATTCCATAAAATCCCAAGAAGTTTACCCCAGGTGGCCGAATAAAGAGGGATGCTAAACAAAGCGGCCAATGCATTTGGGTAGCACCCACACAGATTCGGTGATATCACCCTATAATGTCCACGTAAAGACATCATTAGTCTACCTTGACCAAGGCCAGTGCCCCAACAAAGGCTTTTATTTTCCAAGGGATTTCGGTTTTCCATGCTCGATGGTAGAAGGATAAGGTTCGTTGGAACCGCAATCAAACCGTCAAAGAGTAACTTATATGTGATGTATCCAAATATTTCCAAGTTCCACCACCTAACATCACCCCTGCTAATACTGTAAGGATTAAAAGAGTCTTAACAGCTTAAAAAGGAATTGGAGTTCAAAAGTTCCTTTTCACTTTAAAATTTTTTCACTCTGTTTTTCTTTTTCTTTTTTTTTTTTTTTGGAGGGGGGGGGGGGGGGAGGTTGGTTTATAATAGCCCCAGGAAAAGGAAAGGAGAAATTACACCACTTCAAAATAGTGAAGACTTGAATCCTAACCTCCTCCATACGGAGGCAGGTGTCTCTGGAATGCATGTCAATAGTCACTCGCGTCGTCAAGAAAGTGAAAGTTCCAAGAAATTGAGGTACATTCCTTCAAGTAGAAAGTTAGTAGTTCTTATACATTTGAGACCGAGTATTGGGTGTTTATAAGACCATGAGATGGACGATGTGGGGATCCACCCATATAATAACACCTCACGTGTTTCTTTATGGAAGAACGGGTTTGTGAGGAAGTAGTTTTGAAATAGGAAATCTACAGCGTTCTTCACATATAAGCAGCGGATATTGCCAGTCATGCTTTACCATGCACTTGAAACCTTTATGGCTCAATTCCCATCAGCCACGGTGCATGCATTATTAGAGCAAAACGAACTCAAGATATATAAGAAGATCGTTAAAAACAATTCATTGCCGTGATCGAGCTCAAAAACGAGAATCATTGACATAAAATAGAAGCCCAATATAACTTCAAAGATAGCTGCCAAAAACAGCTAGAACAATTGGCATTAAACAGGGTGAAATGTAAACACACATTAAGTATTTTTTAAAAGGAAATCGAACCTGGAAACAGATCAGCTAAAACCTCCGTTCAGTTTTAAAAAGAATAGAACGTCTGGATAGATATTTAGCACACTCCCCCCTCGGATTGAGACAAGACTCTCTCTGTAATTAATGAACTCGCAGTAGTTGAGATGAACTTGAAGATTGGTAACCTTCCCAGTTAAAAAGCAATAGTAGGCTAGCTCTCCAGTAGCATCCTTTGAACAAAGTATCTCAGTAGTATCCACAAGTCCTATTGGGGCCATAGGTTGAGGAATAGATGCAATAGAGAAGTGCTTAACCCAAGATCCTGCATCACGGAATTCATTCATGATCCACACATCTACCGCAGTTGAATCGCATTGATAATATTCAGCAATGTATGCAATTGAGTCATTCAATGCTGTAGCTCGACCCGTCTGAGCCGTCTGAGGCGGTGGCGTTTCTATGGTCCGGAACAACTCATTAGACAAGTCGAACAAAATGATGACCTTTGTGGCATCATTTTCTTCGCAATTTCCATCCCACAGAAGAAATCCATTCACGTGATGGTTGTAGCAAATCGACAGTGTGAGTGAGACATGGTCTGACAGGGGTTGAATCTCCCTCCAAGAATCAGTTTTAAGACTGTATACCTCGGCTCTTTTAGAGAAATGAGAGGATGATTGTGGGCGCTCTGTGAGACAAACAATTCTTACAGCTTTATAGTCATCGGTTTTGGGATCGAAACCAAATCCCACGAAATAACTGCCGATGTCACGTCGACGGATGCATGATTCAGGAAAAACCTTGTATTCTCTAGTGGCAGGGTTCCAGAGGAAGTGAGCTTGGTACACGGCGGCGCACACAATCCCATCACAGTAACCCTGGAGTTGCAGACCCTCGCTGAATGGGAAATTCAGATCCTCGCTGTGACTGAATGTCTCATCGGATACGAGACTATAGACATGCCCCGGATTAAAGATGAATTTTCTTTTGGTCCGACTGGTCCGATTGAAGTGGAGGTGCTTGGCGACGAAACTAGGGTTTCGGATGCGGATGGACCAAGATCTGCAGACGGATCGAAACCGAAGCACAGATTTCACGGGGAGCCTCGTGAGGATGTCTTCGACCACATCTTCCGGGAGATCAATGCTCGACATGGAAGCCGGGAATCCGATTTTCGAGACCAGTGCTCGATGGTAAGGATAGCGGATCGAATTCGCCGACTCTGGAAGTTATTAGAGATATTGCGTAGCTTTCATGAGAGGTCACCAAATTTTGGCCGCTTATCTGAAAATAGTTATCGTATTTTTTATTTATCTCATTATTTATGCCCATTTTTTATATTAGCATAATTTCATCATCATCCTTGAGCCGACCCCTTTTCATTTTATTTAACATTTACCCTCTTTAAATTATTTTTAAATAATTTTAACCCTAAGAATCGAAAGGATATTAAATGTACATGAAATTATTGATTTTTACGGTTCTTATAAATGCAAAGCATATGAATCATAAGCGTTGAAAATTTTGTATAATTTATGATTGATTTCTTAATTTTTAATGATTATGATGAAAATTCTATGAAAATTAATAAGTTTATGTATTTTTATATGTTATTTCAACTTCTATAGTTAAAATTATTTTAAAATGTCTTGAAATTATTTAGGAGAGCAAAATGTTGAACGAAATTGATAGATGAAAGGGAGAAAATTCGGCTCTCCCTTAAATATATTTAAAAATAATAAAAATTCAGTATGAAAAATTAAAAAAATCAAAGTATAATGACCATCTCAAAACAATCCTCAAAATTGACTAATAATTAATGAAATTTATTCGGAGATATTAGGTAGCATCTCAAGCTCAAGAAGTAAGAATGCTGAAAAGGGGAGAGTGGCTGCTCCTCGCTTCTCTTCTCTCCTTGCCTTTAAGTATGAATCTACCTTTTCTTTTAAGTTAAAAAAAAAAAAAACCTGTAGCATATTTCTAAGTTCTGCTACAAATGAAGCATGGAAGAGCAAACAACAAAATTATGTCAGGAAGGAGAATTTGGATCAAGAACTCTCTGACCAAACTTGTCAAATGTCAGGAGCAATTATATTTTTCCTCCCAAATTTTAATTTGCAGATTATAAGTTAAAACCCAGTACACCGATGGATATATAGTCTTCATCAACGATCAAATAGAGAAAAAAAAAATCAAACTACCACACACCCAAAACCCTAACCAACATAAACAGATGAGAATGTGAAGGGAAGTTGAAGAACTGCATAAAAGCACTTAACGAACGAAATTGTAAAAGAAATGGATATCTTTGAATAATCATCTTATGGAGAAGATTCGACGATGGAGTAAGATGTAGAGATTTGTGGCGCACAAAACAAACAAAGAGAGAGAAAGAGAAGGGGAGAAACTAGGGTTTTAAAACGAATCCTAAAAAGGCTCGATTGTAATGGGCCGTCGGCTCAAGTAGCCGAAAAAGCCCAGTTAACCTGACAGATTTTTTTTCCTACGTTTCTTTTTGGGCTGGGCGTGCAGTGGACGTTGTATGGCCTCAACGTCATCGTTTCTGATACAGGTGGACTGACATCATCAGATTTAGAGAGTTTAATTCCCATTTCTTCACCCACTATTAACAATGATTCGTAATTCTACCCTGTCACGTTTGTTACGTCACCTAAGAGGGCACGATGCTGATATATAATGGGATTGAATTGAAATTCTAATCTTGTAAAATATGAGAAATTCAATCCTGTTATTTTTAAGAAATTCTATTCATGTTTATTTTTCAAAAATGCCATTTTGTTCTTTAAAGTAGAACATAGATTATTTTTTTTATTTTTGCTTATCATATGATTGGGATAATTTATAAGACAACAATCATAAAAGGGGAAAATTGGTTCATGTTTATTTGCTATTCAATCCTATTACTCTATATTTATAGCCTTAAAAAAGAAGTCCCTCATTTTTCATGGGTATTGAATTTATTAATTAATTAATTTGTTTCAGTGGCATATCTAAAAACTCAAAGACAGCAGTGATGCCCGTCGCGTGTTTTCAAAATAAATAAATTGTAACATGGAGCTCTGGTTCATAAAATTGTACTTAAAGCTATAAAAAAAATTTAAAAAGATTTTTAACCCACACAGAGCACGGTCAGCGAAGTTTCACCTCCTCCGCTTAACATTCTTTCCGTCCTTCACGTAATATTTAATTGCATATGGGAATAAGATGTCCATGGACAACATTGAACACAATAAACTGCTAGGGACCAAATTGGAGTAAAAAGGTTTAGAGGCCAAAAACGACCTTGCGAAGGAGAGAGGAATATGTAAAGTTATCTTTTATATTTTTTTTGGCCATTAAAAGCACAGAGGGAATTTACATTGGCTAAACATTTTTGACTTTAAAATGATAATGAAGGGAAAGTCAAGCATTCAAATCATTCAAAACATTTAATCGATCTAAGCATTCAATATAATAAAATATAATAAGGAAATACATAATTTACTCATCCTAAGTATTAAAAATTTAGTATTATTTTAAATGTTATTTTTACAATACTTATGATGAATAGGTTATGTATTTCTAAATCTCATAAAAGTTGACATATCTATGTATTTTTGTATGTTATTTTTCATCCGTGGAATTCAAATTATTTAAAAATTTATCAAAAATAAAATAAATTGAAAAATTGTATGTAGACTGCATATTGGACGGGAGAGAATTTAAATCTGTTGTATGCAATTTAATTTCAATGAAAATTAGCTGTGTCTTAATGATAAGAGACGAATTGTTGGTTTCTTATGTGAATTGGGTGTCAGCGTGACAAAACACCTAGAAAATGGCCCAATGCTTTGGGCCTCGACCTGTTATTACCGGATAAGGCTAAATTTTAAAAGAGAGCGAGAGATTGGCCTTATCTTGAAAGCAAACTGGGCCTTAAATGGTTGTTGAGTTGGGTTTTGTCAACAGCGGGCCGACCTTATTTAATTAAGACGAGTTGGACGTTTTTGTTGAGCCCTAAAAAGTAAATATTTTTCTAATTAATACCTCAATTAAGAGATAAGCTAGCTTATTTGAATACTTTTTCACTCCATTAGCATTATTAGCAACACCAAAAAAAATGAAAAAAGAAAAAAAGAAAGGGGTCTGTGGTTGCCATCATTAGTCGAGTTGGGATTTTATTAACAAAACATGTTGTGACTTTAAATGAGTGAATTTGCTTCTAATTAATCTCTTAATTTAAAGAGGAATGAGATACTCTTTTTGCTCGAAAAATGGGATTTCTGATTTCAATTGAATAAGGGGTTTGGATGGGGTACCTATAGCCAATTATAGGACATTGTGCATTGATGGAATAAAAGGTCTTCACGTTTTGTTTAGTTTAGTGTGCAAACCTATAGTCATATACACTGTAATTGTGCATATTTGAATAAAAGGCTTTTCCTCCTATCTGATCTCATATCCTCCATAATTGCATAAAAGGTGAGGTTCCCCTACGAGCTGTAGTCTAGAAGGATGATCGAGGATGGAGATGAAAGGATACATTTTGGTGAATTTGTGAAAGGAAGATTATTTTTTCTATTGCTTTATCTTTCTTGCTTGTTTAGTTTTAAGGAGTCCATTGTATTTTTTAATGTCATCCAAGACTCTCCTATGTCATTGTAATCATTATCTTCACGTGATAGCATGACCATAGATAGATCCTAGTAGGAAAAAAGAAAAGCCACCAACGTGACGGTGGGGTTCCAATGATTTCATGTCTACAAAGCCAATTAAAGTTTTTATATGCATTTAAAATATAAAGGTTTAAACATTTTAACTTATAAGATTTATTTATCAATTAAAAAATATATACAAAGTTATTACATCTTAATATTTTCCTAAAACCCGTGCCACAGAGAAGAAAACAACATGAAAAAATGATAAAGAAAATAAATTTTCATTAATTATGCTCTCGTATAATATCCTACTTTAATTCTGTAAAATCAAAATATCTGAACCCTTAAACAATAGCTAAAAATTCAATTCTCGAATAAGCTTTGCCCTTTGACCTTTTATTCAAATACTTTTTCTGAAAACGCAGACTTATTTACTTTCAAGTGTAAAACCATTGTTTTGATAAAAAAATATCTTTAAAAGACTTAAATTTTTCAAACAAGCCAATGAAATGGGCCTCATGGAGAAGCCCAGTTTTTTGGGCCTGTTGGTAGCATAAACTTTCAATTTCATTTTTTAGCTTTTTATCTTTTTTTTTTTTCAGGAGGATAAAAGAGAAAAGGGGCGAGGGTTTGGCTTTCCCGTTTCTGGGGTGCGATGCGTATGAAGAGGTAGAGGAGAGAGATAAAAGTGATGAAGGAGACGAGGCCCTCAGTTGTCAATAATTGAGCTTTTGCGTGTCTTTTGTGGAAACTTCTTGTGATTTTTTCCCTGAAGTTCAAATCTTTTTCCTTGCAAAGCCTTATGTGAAAACCTGTTGATAATTTTCCTCTCATTTTGCATAATTGAGTTCTTATGTTGAAACCTATCAAACTGGATCACGTTATTCTATAAAGGGTTCTTTTACTTTCTTTCCCCTGTTGAGTTTTATACCAAAACCTCTAATTTAATTTCCATCTGATTCTCCCCAACCAACTAAAAATATTTCCCTCCGTCTAGTCTCTTGTGGAACCTTCTTGCTTTGAATGAAATACTTATACTGAGAATTTTATCACATAACAACATAAATTAAAATCAATTTCGCCACAATACAATCATCAATCCCACAATCATTCAATAATCGACGGCCCTCGCTTTTCATGAGTATTATACTTATTTATTTGTTTCAGTGGCAAATCTGAAAATTTTAAGAGACTAGCAATGATCGTTGTGTTTGATTCATGAAATTGTACATAAAGCTAATAAATAAATAAATAAATAAATAAAGCTCTTTAACCCACACAGTAAAAAGCATGGTCAACAAAGTTTCACCTCCTCGACTTATTTAAATAGTATATTTAGGGCCCTAGTATAAAAGGTAAAAGATAATAAAAATTTGAGCAGTTTTAACATTCATTCCGTTCTTAATGTAATATTTAACTGCACATAGACATTTTAACACAATAAACTGCTAGGGACCATATTAGGGTAAAAAGATTCAGAGGCCAAAAGCGACCTTATGAAGGAGAGAAGAACATGTAACAAGATCTTTTATATTTTTTTGGTCATTAAAAGCACAAGGGGAATTTACATTGGCTAAACATTTTTGACTTTAAAATGATAATGAAGGGTACGTCGAACATTCAAAACATTCAACCAACAACAACATTTAACCGATCTAAGCATTCAATACCATAAAATATAATTGGGAAATGCAGGATCTATTCATCCTAAGCATTGAAAATTCAGTTCTATTTTTAAATGTTATTTTTTTTAATGCTTGTGATGAATGGATTATATATTTCTAAATCTCATAAAAGTTGACTTACCCATGTATTTTTGTATGTTATTTTTCATCCGTGGGATTCAAATTATTTAAAAAATTATCATAAATAAAAATAAATTGAAAAATTTTATGGAGATTGCACATTGGATGGGAGAGAATCCAAATCCATTGTATCCAATTTAATTTCAATGAAAATTAGCTGTGTTTTAATGATAAGAGACGGATTGTTGGTTTCTTATATGGATCGGGTGTCAGCGTGACAAGACACCTAGAAAATGGCCCAATGCTTTGGGCCTCGACCTGTTATTACCGGATAAGGCTAAATTTTAAAAGAGAGCGAGAGATTGGCCTTATCTTGAAAGCAAATTGGCCTTAAATGGTAGTTGAGTTGAGTTTTGTAAACAGCGGGGCCGACCTTATTTAATCAAGATGAGTTGAGCATTTTTTTTTTTGGGCCCTAAAAAGTAAATATTTTTCTAATTAATACCTCAATTAAGAGATAAGCTAGCTTATTGGAATACTTTTTCACTCGATTAGCATTATTAGCAACACCAAAAAAGAAAAAGAAGTCCATGGTTGCAATCATTAGTCGAGTTGAGATTTTATTAATAAAACATGTTGTGGCTTTAAGTAAACGTGCTTCTAATTAATCCCTTAATTTAAAGAAAAATGGGATATCTTTTAGCTCAAAAAATGGGATTTCAGGTTTTAATTGAACAAGGGGTTTGGGTGGGGTACCTATAGCCAATTATAGGATACTGTGTATTGATTGAATCCAAGGTTTTCACGTTTTGTTTAGTTTGTTGTGGAAAACTGTAGTCATACATACTGTAATTGTGCATGTTTGAATAAACGGTTTTTCCTCCTGTTTGGTCTCATATCCTCCATAATTGCATAAAAGCTGGGGTTCCCCCGGCCAGTTGTAGTCTAGAAGGATGATCCAGAATGGAGATGAAAGGACAGATTTTGGTGAATTTGTGAAATTCAGGGAGAAATGTTTTTCTTGGATTTCTTTGTCTTCTTCTTCAAAACAAACTTGATACATATTATAAATTAAACATTTGACTTATCCTTTTACACTTTGAGGCTATATAAGGATCATTAGGTAAATTTCAACCGTACGAATTGAATAACTATACAAAAGTTGAAGAAAATGTCAGCTTTTATATTTCGGATGCACGATCCAAACGCTGTGCAAAGCTAAAAATATGGATTAATTTATTGGATCTGACTCTCCCATAAATCTGGCCTAGCAAACAGGGTATTATAATATGATAAAATTCTAGTGCACCGGTATCCTATTAAAAGCCTTATCTACCTTTCAAAACTTGCTGCTCGTACATATTGGAAGATTACTTTTTCAATTTTTTCATCAGACAGATTCATAACTTTATCTTTCTTGCTTGTTCAGTTTTAAGGAGTCCATTGTATTTTTGATGTTATCCTACCCTTCCCTATGCCATTGTGATTATTATCTTCACGTGATAGCATAACCATAAATAGATCCTAATAGAAAAAAAGGAAAGCCACCAACGTGACGGTGGGGTTCATTGATTTCATGCCTACAAAGCGAATTAAGTTTTTATGTACATGTAAAATATAAAAGTTTAAACATTTTAAGATTTATTTATCAATTAAAAAATATATAGAAATCTGTTACATCTTGATACTCTCCTAAAACTTGAACCATAAGGAAGAAAATAACATGAAAAAATAATAAGAAAAATAAATTTTCATTAGATATGCCCTCGTGTGATACCCTAATTTAATACTACGAGATTAGAAAATCTTAACCCTTAAACAATAGCTAAACATTCAATTCTCGAATAATCTTAGCCCTCTGACCCTTTATTCAAATACTTTTCGTGAAAACACAGACTTACCTGCATTTAAGTGTAAAACCATTGTTTTCATAAATAAAAAAAAAAAAGCTTTAAAAGAATTAAGTTTTTAAAACAAGACAATGAAATGGGCCCCATGGAGAAGCCCAGTTGGGCTTATGGGTAGCCTAAATTTTCAATTTCATTTTTCTGCTATTTATCATTTTTTTTTTCGAGAGGATAAAAGAGAAAAGGGGCGAGGGTTTGGTTTTCCCATTTTTGGAAAGCAATGCGTGATGAAGAGGTAGAGGAGAGAGATGAAAGTGATGAGGGAGACGAGGCCCTCAGCTGTGCATGATTGAGCTTTGAATCTTTTCCCCTGGCAAGTCTTTTGTGAAACTTCTTGCTGTGAATGAAATACTTATACTGGGAATTTTATCATATAACAACACAAATTAAAATCAGTTTTCTCCATAATAGAATCATCAATCCTAGGATCACTCGTTAATCCACGTCCCTCGCTTTTCATGAATATTATACTTATTTATTTGTTTCAGTGGCATATCTGAAAATTTTAAAAGACTAGCAATGCCTATCGTGTTTAACCCACACAATAAAGAGCATGGTCATCGAAGTTTCACATCCTCCGCTAATTTAAATAGTTTAGTTAGGGCCCTTGTATAAAAGGAAAAAGATAATAAAAATTTGAGCAGTTTTAACGTTCATTTCGTCCTTTATGTAATATTTAACTGCACAGGGAAATAGGATGTCCATGGATGACATTGAACACAATAAACTACCAGGGACCATATTGGCATAAAAAGGTTTGGAGGAGAGAAAATATTAACGAGATTTTTTTATATTTGTTTGGCCATTAAAAGCACAATGGGGATTTGTCATTCTTCATTGGCTTAACATTTTTTACTTTAAAAAATGATAACGAAGGGAAGATCGAACATTCTAAACATTCAATCATTACAAGGTCGCAACAATATTTGACCGATCTAAACATTTCATACCATAAAACATGTTAGGGAAATACAGAATCTATTTATTCTAAGCATTGAAAATTCAGTATAATTTTTAGATATTATTTTGTCAGTGCTTAAGATTAATAGGTTATGCATTCCTAAATTCCGTAAAAGCTGACATACCTATTTATTTTTGTATATTATTTTCAATTATTTATAAATTTATCAGAAATAAAATGAAATTGAAATAAAAATTTCCTGTATTTTAACGATGAGAGACGGATTGTTGATTTGTTGGTTTGGGCCCCGACCTGTTATTACCGAATTAGGCTAAGTTTTAAAAGAGAGCGAGAGATGTGCCTCATCTTGAAAGAAAACTGGGCTTTAAACGATAGTTGAGTTGACTTTTATGAACAGCAGGCCGGCCTCATTTAATTAAGACGAGTTGGGCGTCTCAATTGGGCCGTAAAAAGTAAATATTTTTCTAATTAATACCTTAATTAAGAGATAAGCTAGCTTGATTGAATACCTTTGTTTTTTTTGCTCGATTAGCATTACAATCAACACGAATAAAAGAAAAAAAGAGGAAAAAAGAGGTCCGTGGTTGCCATCATTAGTCGAGTTGGGATTTTATTAACGAAACATGTTGTGGCTATAAATAAGTGAGTTTGTTTCTAATTAATCTCCTAATTAAAAGAGGAATGACATGTCCTTTTTGGCTCGAAAAATGGAATTTTGTGGATTGAGTATAAATTGCATAAGGGGCTTGGGTTGGGTACATCTTGCCAATCATAGGACAGTGTGCATTCAATGAATAAAAGGTTTCCTCATATTCTTCATAGCTGAATTAGGGATTTCCTCATGGCCTATTATCCTAACTTTCCTCGTATTCTTCATAATTGAATAAAATGAGAGTTTTTCTTTTCTTTTATTGCCAACGTCTCTCCTCATGTTGTGGCCTATTATCCTAACTTTCCTCATATTCTTCATAATTGAGTAAAATGGGAGCTTTTTCTTTTTCTTTTTTATCAATGTCCCGTGGAAATCTATTAAATCAAATGGTTGCTTATAAATAGAGTCTCCGCATCTTGAGCGGGAACCCAACTCTTGGGAGGGAGAGAGAGAAGGATGGCTTTGGTTAAGTCTTTTGTGTTCATTGCTGCTCTGAGTCTCCATCGTTACCCCGATTACTGCCTATGACTATTTCTTTCTTGTTCTCCAGTAGCCTAATGCCTATTGCAGGCTCCATATGTGTACCAACCCAGTGTATCAAAATTTCTCCATTCATGGTTTATGGCCCCAGAACTTTATAGGGCTACCGCCGAGTTTTTGTCGCGGCAATCTCCTTAAGAAAGCTGATGTATCTATTTTCTTCCTTCACCTGCCTTTCATATACTTATTTCTCCACCTGCCTTTCATATACTTATTTCTCCTTAAAGGACAAAATAGATACATCAGCTTTCTTAAGGAGATTGTCGCGATAGAAACTCGGCGGTAGCCCTATGAAGTTCTAGGGCCATAAACCATGAATGGAGAAATTTTGATACGCTGGCTTCGTACACATATGGAGCCTGCAATAGGCATTAGGCCACTGGAGAACGAGAAAGAAATAGTCATAGGCAGTAATTGGGGTGACGATGAGGAAACCCAGAGCAGCAATGAACACAAAAGTCTTAACCAAAGCCATCCTTCTCTCTCTCTCTGCAATTCTTTTTTTGAAACATTCAACGTGCACACACCTCACAGTTGCTTGAGTTCTTCTTTGTCCGCATAGTATCTTGTATGCTCAATAATTTTACAGATACGGAGCATTCAGACAGACTTAGACGTGGTCTGGAGGAATTTGGAGCAAGCCAATAATTTTGGTTTCTGGGAGTACCAAAGGCGTAAACATGGAATCTGCTCCAGTTCTGCCTTCAGCCCACTTGCATACTTCACCCTGGCCCGGGATATAAAGAACAGATTTGACATTCTCACTATGCTCGACCAGCGAGGTTTGTTAATCTTATTATAAAATTCAATATTTTCAACAACAAAAAATTATTTCATGTTTTCTTGCTTTTATTTATGTGCTTTCAAGATTAAATTGATCATTTTGAGAAGAAAAAAAAAATTGAAATTAACAGGAATCAAACCAGATGACGCCGTCTATAGCGCCGTTCAGATCAGGGATGCTATTGTCCTCGGGACTGGCTTCATTCCCCAAATTGACTGCGATATCAATGTTACTCCCCGATTTGACGAGCTCTTCGAAGTTTACTTCTGTCTGGATAGAAACGGAGGGCTGATGAACTGCAACTTCAAAACCAACCGTTGCCGTTAAGGGACCGGAATCGTTTTCTCATCGGTCAAAAATGTTATGGTAACTGAGCTTTGTTTTTTTTTTTGTTTTTTTTTTAACTCTTTTAGAAATGCGAAATTCTACGGCCTTCCTGTTTTTACCGTCTTAATTATTTGAGTTTTACGCTTAAAGTGAATTTTTGGCTTTTAAATTATTATTTTAGACTGTATTTATAATTAATACTTGCACTGCGCATGTTGAGGATGTCAAAATGACCCCCCCCCCCCTGACATTACACTTGTAAGAATGATTCATATTTTATTTGAAGTTTAATTTTCTCAGCGCTTCAACTAAGCATGGGAAGCGAATGCTTTTATCTTTCCTATCTGATATAACTAGTCTTATATTTGAAAATAATTTGTATGTATGTATGTATTGGTGTGACATGGTTCCCTTTCGCACCTTCAGATGGCTTTCTGCCATTGTAGCCTTTACTATCTCTAATTATATGGACGAACTGAAGGCGTCATAAAGTATTACATTACTTGGATCATACACATACCAATTATTTTGAAGTTAGTTCAGAAAATGCAGTAGAAAAGTAAAAGAGGAACTCAACCAGTGGCAGCCCACAAGAGAGGAGAGCAGCCAGGTTATGGCAGCAGGGTGTTTCGAAAATTTTCAACACAATTGAGAACACGTTGTATGGTATTAAAAGAAATAACATAAATCTGATTAGTTTGATCCAACAGTCTTCAGTTCTCAATTCCATCCAACTAAACAATCTAAAAATCCGAAGTTTATCAAAGAAAAAATCAGCAAATTATAAACTTCGGCCTCTAAATTTCCTTGGAGAACTGCTGCTGGCAACTGGAAAAGGTCCATGTGATGCATTGGAAGAATTTCTTGGGAAAATTGCAGAACTTCTCCAAAAGCCATGCAAAAAATCGAATCAAAAGTTAGTAGAAAGAACCCATCAATGCACAACAGGCTCTCATTAACAAGTGGAACCAGCCTCCAAGTTCCGCAAAGTCCCCATTCTCAATCTTTAAGAGCCTCCAGTCTTACAAGGTCATGCCAGCCTTCTTTTTTTTTTTACAATAATATTTATTACTTTGGAGAAGCTTAATATCTGCCAAGTCCAACTAAGAATGGGAACATTTCCTAGCCCAGGAGCTTGTTTTATAACCGACTGATTTAAGGACAAGGAAAGTGGCACGACAAAAGTAATTTCTCTCAATCCAAATACACATCAAGGCAGAAAAAAAGAGGGTAAGACAACAAAGTTTTCCACAGTTTTCCTATGCCCCTAAGTGAAGCTGACAACCCTCATATGGATATCTAGGGCACACCCAAAGGTGGCCGAATAAAAGAGGGATGCAAAACCAAGCGGCTAGTGCATTCTGGTAGCACCGACACAGATTCAGCGATATCACCCTATAATGTCTACTTAAAGAGATCATTAGTCTACCTTGACCAAGGCCAATGTCGCAACAAAGGCTTTTATTTTCCAATGGATTTTGGTTTTCCATGCTTGATGGTAGAAGGGATTTTGGTTTTCCAATGTCTACTTAAAGAGATCATTAGTCTACCTTGACCAAGGCCAGTGTCGCAACAAAGGCTTTTATTTTCCAATGGATTTTGGTTTTCCATGCTTGATGGTAGAAGGGATTTTGGTTTTCCAATGTCTACTTAAAGAGATCATTAGTCTACCTTGACCAAGGCCAGTGTCGCAACAAAGGCTTTTATTTTCCAATGGATTTTGGTTTTCCATGCTTGATGGTAGAAGGGATTTTGGTTTTCCAATGTCTACTTAAAGAGATCATTAGTCTACCTTGACCAAGGCCAGTGTCGCAACAAAGGCTTTTATTTTCCAATGGATTTTGGTTTTCCATGCTTGATGGTAGAAGGGATTTTGGTTTTCCAATGTCTACTTAAAGAGATCATTAGTCTACCTTGACCAAGGCCAGTATCCCAACAAAGGCTTTTATTTTCCAAGGGATTTTGGTTTTCCATGCTTGATGGTAGAAGGATAAGGTTCGTTGGAACCACGATCAAACCGTCAAAGAATAACTTATATGTGATGTATCAAAATGTTTCCAGGTTCCTCCACCTAATATCACCCCTGCTAATAAAAGGGAATTGGAGTTCAAAAGGTCCTTTTCACTTTCAATTTTTTATCTCTGTGGGGGGGGAGGGGGGGGTGTTGTTTGGTTTATAATAGACCAGGGAAAAGAAAAGGAGAAATTACACTACTTCAAAATAGTGAAGACTTGAATCCTGAGGCAGGTGTCTATTGAATGCGTGAAGATGGTCGCTCAAGTCGTCAAGAAAGTGAAAGTTCCAAGAAATTGAGGCACATTCCTTCAATTAGAAAATTAGTAATTCTTATACATTTGAGACCGAGTATTGGGTGTTCAGAAGACCATGAGATGGACAATGTGGGGATCCACCCATATAATAACACCTTACGTGTTTCTTTATGGAAGAACGGATTTGTGAGGAAGTAGTTTTGAAATAGGAAATCTACAGTGTTCTTCACATATAAGCAGCGGATATTACAAGTCATGCTTTACCATGCACTTGAAACCTTTATGGCTCAATTCTCATCAGCCACGGTGCATGCATTATTAGAACAAAATGAACTCTAGATATATAAGAAGGTCGTCAAAAACAATTCATTGCCTTGATAGAGCTCAAAAACGAGAATCATTGACATAAAACAAAAGCCCAGTATAACTTCAAAGATAGCTGCCAAAAACAGCTAGAACAATTGGAATTAAACAGGGTGAAATGTAAACACACATTAGGTATTTTTTAAAAGGAAATCGAACCTGGAAACAGATCAGCTAAAACCTCCGTTGAGTTTTAAAAATAGAATGTCTGGATAGATATTTAGCACACTCCCCCCTCGGATTGAGACAAGACTCTCTCTGTAATTAATGAACTCGCAGTAGTTGAGATGAACTTGAAGATTGGTAACCTTCCCAGTTAAAAAGCAATAGTAGGCTAGCTCTCCAGTAGCAACCTTTGAACAAAGTATCTCAGTAGTATCCACAAGTCCTATTGGGGCCATAGGTTGAGGAATAGATGCAATAGAGAAGTGCTTAACCCAAGATCCTGCATCACGGAATTCATTCATGAGCCATACATCTACCGCAGTTGAATCGCATTGATAATATTTAGCAATGTATGCAATTGAGTCATTCAATGCTGTAGCTCGACCCGTCTGAGCCGTCTGAAGCGGTGGCGTTTCTATGGTCCGGAACAACTCATTAGACAAGTCGAACAAAATGATGACCTTTGTGGCATCATTTTCTTTGTAATTAGTTCCATCCCACAGAAGAAATCCATTCACGTAACGGTTGTAGCAAACCGACAGTCCGAGTGAGACATGGTTTGGCAGGGGTTGAATCTCCTTCCAAGAGTCAGTTTTGAGGCTGTATACCTCGGCTCTTTTAGAGTGAACAAACGGTGATTGCAGGCGTTCTGTAAGATAAACAATTCTCACAGCTTTATAGTCATCGGTTTTGGGATCGAAACCAAATCAAACGAAATAACTGCAGATGTCACGTCGACGGATGCATGATTCAGGAAAAACCTTGTATTCTCTAGTGGCAGGGTTCCAGAGGAAGTGAGCTTGGTACACGGCGGCGCACACAATCCCATCACAGTAACCCTGGAGTTGCAGACCCTCGCTGAATGGGAAATTCAGATCCTCGCTGTGACTGAATGTCTCATCGGATACGAGACTATAGACATGCCCCGGATTAAAGATGAATTTTCTTTTGGTCCGACTGGTCCGATTGAAGTGGAGGTGCTTGGCGACGAAACTAGGGTTTCGGATGCGGATGGACCAAGATCTGCAGACGCATCGAAACCGAAGCAAAGATTTCACGGGGAGCCTCGTGAGGATGTCTTCGACCACATCTTCCGGGAGATCAATGCTCGACGTGGAAGCCGGGAATCCGATTTTCGAGACCAGTACTCGATGGTAAGGATACCGGATCGAACTCGCCGACTCTGGAAGTTATTAGAGATATTGCGTGGCTTTCAGGAGAGGTCACCAAATTTTTGCCGCTTATCTCAAAATAGTCGCCGTATTTTAATTTTTCTCATTATTTATATTGAATTTTCATATCATCATAATTTCACCCTTTATCCTCAAATCTCTTCAAAATGGAGACAACTCTCTCATATCATTTATTGACTACTTTCTTTGTTTTACTTTTCTAATTTTTCTAAATTATCTTTAAGTAATTCTAAACATAAGAATCAAAATAACATATAAAATACATAGGATTATTGATTTTTATAGTGTAAGATATATTAATCATAATAAAATCCACGATAATGGCCCAATGTTTTGGGCCATATCCAATTATTACCGGCTTAGGCTAGAATTTAAAAGAGAATGACATATGAGCCGCATCTTGAAAGCAAATTGGGCCCTTACATGGTTGCAGAGTTCGGCTTTGATGAACAGCAGGCCGGCCTTAATTAGACGAGTTGGGTGTTTTTGTTGGGCCTTAAAAAAGTAAGGATTTTTCTAATTAATACCTTAATTACGAGTGGAACCAGAATTATCGGGGAAAAAAAAAGGGTAGAAAGGTCAATGGCTGCCATTATTAGTGGAATTGGGCCTTCATTAACGAAATGTGTCATGCTTTCTGATTAATCCTCCAATTAAAAGAGGAATGGACTGTATACTTTGGCTCGAAAATGGGATTCCATCAATTGAATTAAAGGTCTTGTGGTCTTGTGTGGGAGGGTACTTCTTGCCGGTTATACTCTGATTGCATAAAAGGTTTTAATCTTTTGTTTAGTTTGGTGTGTAAATATATCTTCTCTTATTTTTTTTGCACAATAAATATATCTTTCTTACTTGTTTAGTTTTAAGGAGTCCATTGGATTTTTCATATCATCCAAGGCTTCCCTATGTCATTGTGATTAGCATAACCATAAATAGATCCTAATAGAAAAAAATGGAAAGCCACCAACGTGACGGTGGGGTTCCATTGATTTCATGTCTACAAAGTCAATAAATTTTTATATACATTTAAAATATAAAAGTTTAAACATTTTAAGATTTATTTATCAATTAAAAAATATATACAAAGCTATTACATCTTAATACTTTCCTAAAACTTGAACCATAAGGAAGAAAACAACATGAAAAAATGATAAGGAAAATAAATTTTCATTAGATATGCCCTCGTGTGATACCCTACTTTAATACTATGAGATTAGAAAATATTAACCCTTAAATAATAGCTAAGCATTCAATTCTCGAATAATCTTAGCCCTCAGAACTTTTATTCAAATACTTTTTGTGAAAACGTAGACTTACCTACATTTAGGTGTAAAACTATTCTTTTGATAAAAAAAAATCTTTAAAAGAATTAAGTTTTTAAAACAAGACAATGAAATGGGCGTCATGGAGAAGCCCAATTGGGCTTACTAGTAGCATAAATTTTCAACTTCATTTTTCAGCTTTTTATCATTTTTTTTCCAGGAGGATAAAAGAGAAAAGGGGCGAGGGTTTGGCTTTCCCGTTTCTGGGGTGCAATGCTTGATGTTTCTGGGGTGCAATGCTTGATGAAGAGGTAGAGGAGAGAGATGAAAGTGATGAAGGAGACGAGACCCTTAGCAACAGGACTACCACCAACAGAACTTCACAGGACTACCACCAACATTTTGCCCCGGCAAGCTCCTTAGCAAAGCTTATGTATCTATTTTCTTCTTCTCATGTGGGAACCTATTAAACTAGATCACATTATTGAATAAAAGTTTTCTTTTTTTCTTTCCCTCAGCTGAGTAGATAGCATGTCCATCCATCAAATGTGATGACTTTGTTATAAGCCTATATATAGAGTGCTCGCATCTTGAGCAGCTTAGGGGAGCAAACTCTTGGGAGAGAGAAAGAGAGAAGGATGGCTTTCGTTAAAACTTCTGTGTTTATTGCTGCTTTTAGTCTCCTCATCATCACCCCAATTGCTGCCTATGACTATTACTTTCTCCTCCTCCTGTGGCCTAATGCCTATTGCAGGCTCCACATGTGTATCAAGCCTGTGTATCAAGATTTCTCCATACATTGTTTATGGCCCCAGAACTTCATAGGGCTACCACCAACATTTTGCCTGGCAATCTTCTAAGGAATGCTTGTGAATGCTGGCGTGTCTAGTTTCTTTCTTCATAAGTTCAAATACTTGCTTCTCTTAGCAGTTCTCCATTCAGAATATGCACACACACCTCACTGTTGCTCAAGTTCTTCTTTGTCCAACTAGTATTTTATATGCTCGATAAATTTTGCAGAGATTCTAAAGCATTGAGACAGATTTAGATGATGGTTGGAGGAATTTGAGGAATGCTAATAATTTTGGTTTCTGGGAGTATTAGTGGCGCAAAGTTCAGAACCGATCGTTGCTGCCAGAACAATTCAGATGCCTTGGTAGCACTGGGACTCTCAGAAACAAAATTTATTGGTATTCCTTATATTCCTCCGGACATCATCCAAATCTGTCTCAATTGTTGAGCATATAAAATAGTAGTTGGACAAAGAAGAACTCGAGCAACAGTAAGGTTGTCTATGTTTTAAATGAAGAACTGCTAAGAGAAGCCAGTACATGAGCTTCTGAAGAACAAAACAAATACGTCAGCATTTACGAGGAGATTGCCGTGGCAAAATGTTGGCAGTATGCCTATGAAGTAAAGCCAAATGTACCGTCGCCCTTACCTGTCGCCCCACATATTCGTGCGAGATGCATATTGCTATAGTGGTTATGCCAATGGATCTATTTTGTGGAATGGTCGTGATGTGTCTTGGGCCACACTCTTCATCATTTTGTTCGAACTTTGCGTATGAGGAGTTCCTGGTATTTAGGGATGCCCTGGTGGCTCTGACCGCTCAGGCTATGGCTGAGCATGCTTCTAGTGCTGCAATATCAAATGAATCAATTGGATTCCTGGTTGTTGATTGTAACGGAGAGGGTCCCTGCGCCCATTAGGACTCACTGACACTGCTGATTAGCTCTTTTGTTCGTGCCAAAATGTACTTATTATCTCTTACAGAGAGAGCCTTGTTGTGACAGGATGGGAAAATGTGCTGAACATATTACCGAATGCGACGATCGAAAAACTCGACCAAAAAGAAGCTGCCGACCTGTAGGCAGGTTCTTCTATTCATGTTTTCTTTTGAGAGAGTAGTTCATAAGGGTTCATGATCCTTCAAGCCACATGTTTACACTTCCCCATTAGTGGTTAAGCTTATTCTTAGATTATAAATGCACCCTTCTTGCTTCATTGAGACATCGATTTGTTCTTATACATATCCTACAATCATCTCGTTCTAATTCGCACATTTTATTGGTTGATGACTTGTACTGGTACGATGTCAATGTTGCTTACTTATCCTTAAAAGGAGATTAAAAAAAACAGAAAAAAAAAAAAGCTGACTTCGCATGAAAAGTTGGGAAAAAGAAATATATTGCATTGTGTTGACAGTAGAACACAGTGGATAATGTTGCTCAATCTGTCATGGCGATGTGGAAGGCTTTATTTACAGTAGATATAAGTCAGCAATTCTCTAATGCTCTGTTCCAACTAAGAAAAGAGCCTCAACTCTTTGGATCTTTCTTTTCTTTCGTAATCTCGACGATAGAGAAACCGATGAACTTCAAAGCATTCCCGAGTTTTTGGACACTTAACCCCTAGATATTGTGATTGTAAACACTCCTTTAGCCACTTTTTTAGCCACTTTTTGAACAAGGTTCCGTTCAATCTATTTCTTCTATCATAAACAGAGTTGAAAACGTAATCCCCCAGGAGATAAGAGCCCTTCGGCAGGACAGTGACCATGAACAAAGTAAACACTGAAGATCTCTTTCTAGCAAGAAGACCTTACAAAGCAATATCACCCAAGGGTGTTTGACGGACCACTGATCACCCGTTTATGCATTGCCCTTTTTTTGGGCCATCAGGGGCCGGTTTTCAGATTTTTTGGGTGTTGTAGGTGTGTGAAATCTAAGGAGAACTTTATGCTCTAACACAGATTTTTCGCCAAGCTGCTTCGCACATTCTTATTCCTTTATTCTTATATATGAATCATTTAAATTTTAAAAATACATGAATTTGTAAATTTGGACAATCTTAACCATTTTTTTTCCACCTTTAGTTTCTCTTTCTGCATTTTTCCTCTAATGAATGGTAGGAATTATTAAATTTCATAGATTCGTGAACTTTCAAATCAGATGTTCCTGATTCAAACCTCTTCTCTGAATTTGCAAAGTCATGGATTTGTACAGTTGGACAATGTTGGTCATTCATTGTACAAAAGAAAGAAAAAAAAAAAAGCCAAGAATGGGAAAAAAAAAATAGCTTTCGTTTCCAAGAAATACTTGAAAATAAAATTGAAAACAACAATCAACCTGGACTAGATGCCTTTTTCCACCCAAAAATAAAAGCCCGTTCCTCTTCCGATAAGGGTATTGATTAGATATCTAAAAAAGGGAATTAATTAGAAAAATCCTTACTTATTTAAGGCCCAACGTGTCTCGTTAATAAAAGCTCGGCTCTATTAATAATGGCAAGCATTGACCTTCTTTTTATTTTTTTATTTTATTTCCCGTGTTGATAATAATAAAATAAAAAATATTAATTTTGTAAAAGCATTGGCCGAGTAAAATCGTTGTATAAGTTTTGGACTGAAAAAATTATCAACTCTAATTATTTTTATGCGCTTTGTTCTTGTTCTACAACTCCGAGGTAGTTAGGAAATAAGATAAAATTTAGGAGCATCAAGCTTTTGAAAATAATTCTATGACGGAAGAAATTTAGAAATTATTTCAAAAAAATTAAAAACAGCCCGAAAATATTGAGGAGGAGTTGGGGGCAGGCGATTGTGAGAATGAAATTGAGTTCGATTGATTGAATTTTTTGTTGGGTAAATATGATAACAAAAAAGAAATTGCAAGAGTGGAACTGAGGGACTGATAGCTATTGGGGCTTTATATCTTAGTCAATGTTAAATAGTATAAAAATAAAATTAAAAAATTGTGCGCCCTTTCAGCAATATTTATCTCATCAGAAAAATAATAACAAATGTTATATGATTATGAGGCGTCATATTAATAAAATTTTCAAATATTGAATGAAATTAAACAAAATTAATTGTAAATAAAAATAAATTTGATACAATTAAATTTGATAATATTTGAAAGATTCTGCGAATAATAATAATAAACTTAACAGACAAAATCTGGAAATGGCAAAAAAGATAAGGAAAAAGAATAAAAACGCGATCTGATATAAATCTTGGGTTCGTTCGACCCTGAGATCGGGATCGGAGAAGTTCAATGTCGTTCAGAGATTTGCCGGAAGACATCATCGAAGCCATACTCCAGTGGCTTCCCGTGAAGTCCCTGCTGCGGTTTCAATGCGTCCGCAGATCTTGGTCCGCGCTCATCCGAAACCCTCGCTTCATCGCCGCGCACCTCCGCATCAATCGCACGTTTCGGAGCAAAAGAAAGCTCATCCTGAATCAGTTCGACGACTATTGTCTCATTTCCGGCGAGGCTCTCGACCGGAGCGAGAATCTGAACTTCCCATGGGACTCGACGTACATCGATGGCGTCTGTGATGGGATCGTATGCGCCCACTTGTACCGGGACTACTTCCTGTGGAACCCAGCCATCCGAAAATTCAAGGTCTCGCCGGAATCCGATATCCCTCAGCAGGAGATCGGCTGTTACTTCGTCGGATTTGGTTTTGACTCCAAGACCGACGACTACAAGGCGGTAAGGGTTGTCTATCCTTACAGTCCGCAGGACATTCAAAGGTCCGAGGTTTACAGCCTCAAAAGTGATTCTTGGAGGGAAATTAAGGCCCTGTCGCCCCAAGTCATGGTGCGAAACTCATACTGCTACAGTAGTTACGCCAATGGCTCCGTTTTGTGGACTGGTCGCGATCTGGATGGGGCCACCATCTTCGTCATTTTGTTCGACTTGGCTGACGAGGAGTTCCGGTGTTTAGGAGCACCCCCGGTGGCTCTGAGCATTCAGGCTAGGGCTGATCATGCTTGTAGTGCTGCGGTATTAAATGGATCAATTGGATTCCTTGTTGTTGATTCTGAGGGGAAGGGATCCACTAGCGTAGATGTATGGGTTATGAATGAATGGGGTGATGCAGGATCCTGGGTTAAACGATTCTCTGTTGCTCCTTTTCCCCAATCTTTAGGCCCATTAGGACTGATTGACGCCGTCGATGAGCTCCTCTGCGTAAACGATGCCGGAGACCTGGCCTGCTATTGCCTTCTAACCGGAAAAGTCAAGGATCTTCGCGTGCACGCCATACTGTATCTTTTTAATACTTACACAGAGAGTCTCGTCCCTTTCGGGGGCGAATATGGGCTTAACATATTTCCTAATCCCAACTATGATTGAGAGAATCGACCAAGAAGATGAGATGCTGCTGATCTATAACCAGGTTCCTCTGTGTTCTTTTGAAAAGGTTGTTCATGATCCTTGGAGCCACATTTTAAGATTTCACCATTACTTGTTCAGTTCTTTTTACGATGATATTATTGAGAGTTCTGCTGCTGCCTGTCTTATAGCACCAATCTATAGAGTTTTGCAGCACTGCCTTGGCTTCTCAGAGTGAATTTTTCCCATTGTTAATGTATATTCCGACTTTCACAAATTCAGCGAAATCTATCCAGCATTCATAATTGGGGATAGGGTGAGGATAAGGGTGGGAAAATTCGAATTATCCCTGTTCACTAATATAATTTGAGCAAGATCGCCCTATAATCTTTCCTTGCCCACGACCACAATTTCCCAAGATTACAGGTTTTTATTTATACTCCAACTTACACCACGAATGCATCTAATCCAACTTGAATTTCAAACCATTTTTGTGCAATACTCATACCGAAAGAAAAAAAGAAAAGAAAATTGCTTTGCACTGCTTGACAAATATTGTTTTGTTTTATGGCTCGGGAAAATAAAAAGAACGCATGTGTTGCTGTGATTTCACCTTTATTAAGGATTATGTCCCAATGAGAAAGTTGTGTGCATTGAGGTGCATGTTCTTTTTTCTTGATGTCCCAATATCATATTGGCAAGTGTTGCGAAGAATTATTCATCCCTGTCCTATGTTAGTCCTCTTGCAAAAGTCAAATGAAGGTTTAGTTGTGAACGCTAAGTAACAGAAAACACAAATTACAAATTACAGTGCTTCCTTTAGAACAAGATAAAGCATTCAACATATCACACATTACATTTCAGCACAAGGGACCCAGGAAAAAAAAAACAACACATTGAAAATTAGTATACAAGCAAGACAATATGATACGAGAGGAACACCATTTTCAAATTATTTAATTAGCGACGCATCCAGCAAAAACCTCACTTTCTAGAGTAGTTTCCATCATTTTTCTTGAAAGTCCTACAAAACAGGCTTGAGGGAACAAAAACGTTCAAAAGAAAAATGTAGCAGCCAGAGGAAATAGTAAAATTGTGGACTTGCCCTTGCAGCTTCTGGAACATCTTCAGACCGGAGTCACAGTCTTCATGCCCTGGTAGTGGTCCTAAGGCCAAGTCGATGACAATACCACCAGGGGAGAAAGAGACAACCGCACAGGTGGAAATGAGTAGCCAAATTAGAAAACTAAGATCGACCCATGAGACCCTTTGGGATTCTGGGAAGTGGGTTTCCATCTGATTTGTGATTGTCGGCTTGATAAGGGTCCAATGAGTAGTGTTTGAGTCGCACTATGGAAATAGGTTTGGACCACTACATATATCAAGCCACAATGGGCGCACAGAAGATCACACGTGGGTCTATATCATCATTTATCTTTGGTTTCAATAATTACGGGATTCTAACAGCTTATGATTTATGTGAGCAGTTAGGTATCAGCGGTCCTACTTATTTTAACAAATTTCATTTTGTAATATATCGAAATAATCTATTACCTATTAATCACATTTTTTATAGACTACAAAAATACGTTACCCTTAAAGAAAGGGGAATAAATATATTAATTTAGTTTCTACTGCTCGCATGTAGTAGGATCAGAACCTTGGAGCAGTTTGAGAATAAGAATAATTGGAGGGTAATTTAAGAGTATGATTCGGGTAACAAATATGCAGTTGCAGAGGATAAGTGAGGCCATTTCTATAAAATGAAATATGGAACCATATAGAATATACAAATAGCATTCTTTCATGGAAAAAAATAAAAGGTTTTGTAATTTTTGATGTGTTGTAACGAAGGGCACATTGCCAATGGATAACAATTGGAATAAACAATTCCGGACTGACCACTCAAGATGTCTATTTTCTCCAAACACGTCCCTTGAGTCCTTCAAACAATATCTACTAGGAAAAAAAAAAAAAACCTCTCTCCCCAAATCCAAGATATTCCTATTATCTTAAGAAAGAGTAATGCTATTCATTTCAGGAATAACTAATTCCACCTAAATCTCATCGCTCACATGTAAGAATAAGCTCACTCTCACATGCAAATGATGAGATTTAAGTTGGATTGCTTTTTTGGGATGAATATTGCTATTCCAATCAAAATGAAGGAGTTGGGTAAGAAAAATTTAAAGTCCATTTTCCAACTTGCAATATTTAGACAGTTGTGCCTAAAGGATAATACTACATGTATATCTTTCACGTTAAAAGTAATCATGTTACATTGTCTGGTCTTATATTATTATTTGACCAAATCACCCCTCAAAAAGAAATATATATATTTTAACACATCACTGTTTCGACTTGAAGGACATATGAAGGATGTATAAGTAGAATTCTCCGTCTCTAAGAATCCTACCGAAGCAAATTGCTAATTTTGAAAAAAAGTAACTTTGATAATCCTAATAAAAGCACAAGCGATTAAGTGCTGATTTTCAAATTAATATTGTTTGGTCCTCGGAATACTAGAGGATGCCTCTATTGTGTTGAGGATCTAATTAGGCAACACCAAATGCAATAATCTTACCCTTTTATTAGAATCCGCCCAAAGATGACACCATCCACTAATTATTCCTATGAGTTGAGTCGCTCTCTCTTTCAGTACAGCTGCATGAAGAAGATAAAAGAGGAACTCCGCAATTTGATAGAGCATCAAGGCAGTGGAAGGGGACCCGCTTTGAGATGAACGGTCAGGATTTGCTCCCCGAAGATCATAGTCCACAATGTACGTCAGCTCCTTTGATTTTTCCTGCAGTTTTAGGGGGAAAAAAACCCAGTAGAATCCATCATCATTTTCAATAATTATTTCATAAAGAAAGGTATGTCAAAATTTGAACTTTTATTTGGTCTTGGCCTGCATCATTGGTTTAATATTAATTGATAGCAGTATTTGTTGTAATATTCCCAAAAAATAAAACGTATCTTAACTATTTTTTTTCTGGGTGATCTAATTCGATATGGCCCTTCCACTTATAATTTATAAAGTTATAATGTGCTGTTATTTTTTGTTACCTACTTTTATATGTGTGTATATATATATATATATATATTAAAAAGGCAAAAAAGTAGCGCTTTGTTTATGAACAAGACTAGTTTTAACTAGTTGTAACTCGTTTTAGGTGCTCGAGAGCTCATGCTCGAATTCATTCAAGAGCTCACAAGCTTAAGCTCGTTTCGTGGCTCACGAGCTCACTAATGATCCTATTCAAGAGTTTGAGCACACAAACCACCCAACAAGCTAAGTTACAGGACAACTTCAAAAAGTTCAGCTCGAGCTTGAGCTCAAACAATCTTGAGCTCCACTCGACTCATTTGCTGCCTTTATTCATAATATAGCCCCACCGGGACTAACGCGCAGTATAATTTGTTTTGAGTCTCATGCCTTAATGGTAAATCCTACCAAACTTAATATCACAAAATGTTGGATTTATCCGAATTCTGATTATGTCGCTCATAACATGATAAAAAAACATACCCATTTATGTGAAGTTACATATGCCAGCAAACATTCTCCTGGGATTGAAGTAGAAGCATCAGCAGCTGAGAGAATATATAGTTCTTCATTCCCATGATTATTTTACTACACATGGGGATCTAATACACAAACTCACTGCTACTGCTAACTTTCACTCTCTCCTATAGCTATGTACTTGAACTAAGAAAATAAGAAACCCATCTAAGGAAAACTGGAAAATTTCACAGTAGGGTCAAGGGCATCACCTTGAGAATTGGATTTTTTGCAATCGAGGGCAGGAAAACACAATCGACCCATGCGACCTGAGATCAGCACTATCTTGATGCCCGTTTATGACCTTTCCTGGAAATTTCGCGACCGCAACAATGCTGCTGGATTGGCTTGCAACACCAAAGAGGCTTTAGCGATATGGCTCTTCTCATCATCCTTTAACAGGAATGCCTTGTCATTCTTCTTCCCAACTGTGGTCCATATAGAGCTCTTTGCAGCTTCTCTCGGTTCATCGATCCTCAATGTCTTGGGGAACCCAAAAACATTTCTCAGAATCTCTCTCTTTAAGCGAGCTCCCTCCCCTCGAGTGCTTTCCCAAGGTCGAAGATTTAGAACCAGAACTAGGAGCAGGCTGCGAAATCCAAGGGCTATTACAAGTCCTCGGAACCCTACAACCCCAATACGTCGCTGACGGATAGAACGGGGCGGAGAACCCTGTGGGGTAAGTCCACTGATCTACATTCCATGCATGGTGCCACGGACTACCGGTAAGGCTATCCTTTGGATTTGAATTTATGACCTGAGATCCTCTAGGAACAGGGACTCTTCGTGCCTCTCGGTTCTCAGCAGGATTCAAGAAGGAAGTCATTGATTCAGAGAGGGGTGCGTCAGAGCCAAAACCATTTGCAGTTGCAATATCATTTGGAGAATTCTGACGGGCTTCGGACACGGTAACCTGATGGGAGTGAGAGGTTAAGTTCTTGTTCTTGCGGCGCCCAGCGCCGATGGGCACGTCCCTCATGGCTCCCCCGGCTGTCCAGTATCTCTGGCAGCTCTTGCAGAAGTACCGCGGTTGGTTCACGTTGTAGTTGTTATAGTAACAGAACTTGGTCTCCGCGCTGTTACAGCGGGGACATGGAAGCAGTTTGTCTGCCTTCTTCAACGCCTTCTCTTGGGAGGCACTTGTTTCACTCATCAGCTCAATCGCAACTGAACTTGTATCCGGTTCTGTTCGCTCTTCTGAAACTAAAGGTTGGGATTCTTCATTGCCTTGTTGAGCCTCAATTACTTTTTCCCCCAATGAACCCTGGAGTGAGAAGGCCACAAGTACCACTCTAGTGTTAGAAGTCCACTAGTTCATTTCTTTTCAAGGAAAAGAACCCATCTAAGAAAACATGGAGGGTGGGAAGAGTCTATCGTAAGGAAAACAATCACGACTCGTTTGAATCGTTTAAACGGCGAGAATGAGAAAGATCATATTAATTTTCATTCATTGTTTCTTAGTATAGAAGGTTAAGAACCTTAGTCCTCCTTTCTTTTGGTCTTGCACCGGTAAAAGACAAACTTTCAACAAGTTTTAAGGAACAAACAGTCTAGGCAAGAACAAGTACCGATAAACCAGAGATTAAACTATAGCCACGTGGAAGTATATGAACCTATAGTATTGGGAAGTTTAATAACCTTTAACAATTTACTCATAATATCGATGTGCGACTGTCGTCTGAAGAGCATTAACTAATAAGGGGAAAGCTTCTCTTTGCTAAAAGAAAATACTAAATGGGAAGTTGGATAACTCTAGAGCTAATACTAACTCTTAACGATCTCCTTTAAAAAAAATTATCTTCATATAATAAATCAGCTAAAAACCCAATTTAAAGTTCAGTACAAAGAAAGTACCCTCTCGAAAAAAGGGAAAAAAAAAAAAAAGTATCTTCATTGAAAAACATCATTTTTTGCCAGAACGGATCAAGTAGAAACATTTATGAGCAAACGAAAAAGGGTGGCAATAAAATTTATAAACGAAATCCAACGTTCATTTTTACCTTCTCTACTTCTCGCTCCTCTTCGACCCTGTTCGACTCATCTTCCTCCTCCTCCTCTTCAGAAGGAGAAGAGGTTGAAGAAAAAGCATAATCGGCTGCGGAATCGCCGCATCCAGACATGATTCCCAAGACTGGAATCGTCTTTCCGAACAGCTTAATCGCCGGAGCTTTTGCATCCGACATTTTCGCAGGAGGAAAAAAAACAGAGCCTCTGAAGAGAGAAAAAAAAAAAACAGCGAAAAGTGAAACTTCTAGAGAGGGAGACTTGAGGCGATGGTTTAATGGTTCGTCCGGGGGCAGGGGAGTATTTAAGCCGAAAAGTGTACTCTAATGTTTATTTACTTATAAATTACAATTATCTGAAATTTTAAATTTCTGATAAATTTATAATTATGATATTTTAATATATACGTGTAGCCCCCAACGAAGAGGGCTCCAATTTGGGAGAAGATTTATTTTGATTTTGGTAGTAGGGAAGGCCATGTCAGCAGCTGAGCGTGATTTTGATCTACAAGTTTTTTTTTGTGGCACCGGCGTTTCTCCCACCTTTTCTTTTTCTTTTCTTTCTTTTTCTGGGGCACTTTCTGACCTTTTTTGGCACTCAGTGTTTTGTGTTTCTTTTCAAGAGTAAGTATTTTTATCGTGGAGGAATAATACTGAATTATAATTTCTTACTTAACATCGCAAAGTATTATATTTTTGTATCATTCTAATAATTAGCCATATTACTTGTGTAAAGTATTTGTTCAATGATCTTTTTTTTATAAAATATTTTATATAAATTAACTTAAATAGAAAAGATCAAACAATAATAAAAACTAGTCAAGGGATGGACATGCATCGAAAAAGATAAAAGTTAAAAGAAAAAGTTAAAAAATTAAGAGAAAATAGAGTTACTAAAAAGTAACTATCATAGGAAGTGAATGGAAATAAATAATTATAAAATATTTCATCTATGTTTTTATTAGGTTAATTTTAAAAATAAAATATTAAAATATTTTTAAAATATTATAAATATTTCACGGTTCCAAATTTTAATTCACCGGTCCAGATACGGTAAGGGGTAAAAGAATGAGAGGAAATGTCTCGGATTCAACGCTGCAGTTGAATGGTCACGTGAGGGGGGGCCCTCGCAACACCCTAAAAGGTGAAAGTGAAAAAGGTCTCAATCGTCCAAAACGGTGGAGTGCGCGACGCGTGTCATGAGGGACCCTCGACACAAGTTTGAGCCATCTCAGCCGTAAAAATCTGAAGAATCTTCTGTCCTACTTGGCTAATTCTTTAATTGCCAGGAGTGGGAAGTAAAGGAAAGGAACGGGCCTTACACGTGTCTCCAGGAAAAGCTTAGTATATCTTTTTGAAAAAAGATGATGTTTTGTTAAAAAGAAAATAAAAAAAGATCTTACAATACAGTTCAACTAGGATGACGTCAGAGTGATCGAATTTGTGGACGCATTAGGAAGCAGAGGCCCAACCTATCTATGGCCCACATTGAACTTTATTGCTCACAAGCTGAAACCAGGCCCATAAGGCCCATCGCAATTTGGCACACTGATTCCCAGCCCGCGTGAAAACTATTCTTTTGGGCACCGACAGATTCTAATATTTGTTTGTGGTTCTGTTTCCTTGATTGGATTTTCACTTTTTTTTCCCCATTAAAAATAGATTTCAATTTATTAGCTTCTTTTTTTTATTTATTATTCCTCTCCTTAACAAAAGTAAAAAAAAAAAAAATCCTCTTATTCGTCAAATTCAAGATATTTTTACAATAATCTCATATCATTTATAAATTATTTAATCTCATTAGTAATTATAAATTTAACATATTATAATCGAAGTGATAAAATTTTGTTTGCATAATTAAATAAAAAAATTAATTTAAAATTTATAAAAATTCGAGAGCTTGAACAATATCTACAAATATTGAATATAAGTCTCAAATTAAAAGAGCGTAGAAAAATGAAATTATATATAATCAAATCAAATTTGATATTATATGTGCTTTAAAAAGTATTTATTAGTAACTAGTCGTGTTGCATGCGTTTTATGTGTACTAAGAAACTTTTTATTAATATAATATTTTATATAAATTTATTTTAATATAGAAGACTAAATAGAAAAAAACTTTAAAAAATATGAATAAGTATGCCTTGAAAAAAATAAAATTGGAAGGAGCAAAGAAAAAGGTGAGGGATGACAAATTGAGAAAATAATTTTCATAACTATAAAAATATTTAATTTACAATTATATTCGATTACTGTTAGAATAAATTTATTTTAATATAGAAGACTAAATAGAAAAAAACTTTAAAAAATATGAATAAGTATGCCTTGAAAAAAATAAAATTGGAAGGAGCAAAGAAAAAGGTGAGGGGTGACCAATTGAGAAAATAATTTTCATAACTATGAAAATATTTAATTTACAATTATATTCGATTACTGTTAGAATGTTTCAGAATTTTAGGATTTGATCGATGAAAAACAACTGCTTTCCACCCAAACTTCTTTCTTTGCCGTATAGATAATAGATAAATAACAATAAAATTTAAATATAATTCTTAAGTGAATGATATGTGTTAAAATTTTATTCGTATAAATATGATCCGTGCCATTTTTTTAAAACTTTAAATACTAATATGTCGTTGCATGAGCAACCCTTGCCTTTGAATATAATTTTACATATATGTTATAATAGTAAAATATGACGTGCCACATTACTAGAATTTTAAAAACTCTCACCTCTACAAAACAGCTTTGTATAATTATAGTTAGACTCAATAGCTCATATAGAAATAATATTTCAAAACATAAGTTACCACTTGAGTTCCTTCGACATCGTCCTCTGAAGTATCCTAATATCCCTCTACTGGTTCACCTGTGTCAATTGGAATATCGAGGATCACCCTCCCAATTTAAAATTATTTTTTAAAATTTATCGAAGCATTGAAAATTTAATATAATTTTTATAAATTTTTATTTTCCTAATTTTCAAGAGAGATACATTCTACATTATTAAATATAAAAAAATTGATATGCCTTTTTTTTTTTTTTTTTTCCCTCTTTCCGTCTTCGCTGGCTCAACTTCAATAATCATCTCATGTTAATATTAACACGCTATAATTTTTTAATGGTCATCACTTTTTAATGTACAATAATAATATCAATTTAAAATTTTCGACGGATGAAGTGTCTTTCAAGTAGTGCAATGTCTTCCTCGCTCTCCCTTGTCATCTGTTAAACTTAGCCAATTTGATAATTAGCACGTTCTTAATTCAATGGCTTTTTTTCTTTTTCGTGTATTAATAACGGCAGCCAATTCGATCATGAGCATGTTCTTGGTTCAAATCCCAGAACATAATTATGAGCAGTAGAAACTCGTAAATCAATACACAAGCCTGATAACTATCAAAATTTGAAATCATGGCGTTACCTTAATCAAGTGGCAACCATGAGACCAGAATTTCACAGGGCATGCATTTCTAATTTTTCAACGTGCTAATTATCAAATTAACTAAGGTTAATCCATATGAATTCGGGTTGCTCACTCCATTGAAGCTGCCGGATGAATCGTCCTCATCGGGGAATTAATATGTCAAACTCTGAATTGGTCTGGAACCAATGCAAAATAGATTGTTTAACCTCTAAGTTTTCAACGATGAATGGTTGGTTGGTGTGACTTCTTCAATCCCAATGGATTCAAAATTTGGAAAAGAAATAATAAAGAATTTAGTAAATTATAATTTATCAAATAAAAATCACGTAATACTGCACACGTCATAAAACCAGATTTCTATGGAAGCAAAAGAATTGGGGGAAAAAATGTACCAAAGAAAATGAACTATGAATTTGCATCAGCATTCCATATCTTGAGGTGTTGAAGGTTCTTCGACTGCATCAGCATCGCCCTCATCCTCCTCCGCGGGAACCATCGGATCTGAGTTCCCGGGTCCAGTCTCCGGATTCGGATCTGAGCTCAGCTCCCTCATCCGACGTTGGCTGTAATTAAATATAAGCCTAATCGAAATCTCCCTCCTCATTCCACCCTCCGGATCTTCACCTCCTTCTTCTTCTTCTTCCTTCTCGTTTTCCTCTCCTTCTTCCGCCGGCATCTGGTACCTGCAAATCGGGCACGACCCGTGGATCCCCAACCACTTCTCGATGCAGATCCCGTGGAATCTGTGCTTGCACGGCATCTCCTTCGCCTCGCCGCCGATCTCCAGATCCTCCAGGCAGATCGAGCACTGCGCGTCTAGTTCCGACACCATCACCGCCGGCATCGCCTGGATCGACGCCTTGGAGGCCGGCGACGGCCCGTCCTTGCCGTCCGGCATCGCTCGGAGGAGGTCCTCGAAGTCCTCGGGATTGTCGAACATCATCATCAGTCGGTTGCGCGGATCTAGGATGTAGAGGCGGCCGCGGGATTCCGGATCGGATCCTGATTCCGGATCTTGGCTCTGAGGAGGAGAACCGCCCGTCGTTAAGCCCACGATGTACGGGAAGAGGAGGGAGACGCTGGGGTTTCTGATGAGGCGCTCGAAGAACGAGGCGTCGAAAGCCTCTGGTGCTGATCCCGACGATGCCATTGATGATCGCTTGAAGAAAAATAAGAAGAAGAAGAAGAATCAAAACTGAAGAAGACAGAAGAAAGGAAAAGTATTAGAGGAAGGTGTCACCGTTGAGGTAAAGAGTAATTATAAGGGGAGAAGGCGGCTGTAGGAAGGGCGTGGAAGGATCTAGAATTTGTTCAAAGTTTTGGATTAGGTACCATGGATGGGATATTTTCACGATACCGTCTTGCGTTGTAATAGTTCACTGTTCCTCCTTTTAACATAAATCCATTTTAAGCATAAGTAGGATGGAATAATAAAAGTAAATATTGTTTGGATTAAGCACGTCTTTGATTTAAAGCCAAAAACATCATAGGATTAGGTGCGCAAACTAAATCTCAATTTCTAACTTAAGGACTAAGATATTCAAAACAATGCTATTTTAATAAAAGTATAATTATATTTTAATTAAAAAATAAAAAATACCTTAACTTTTCAATTAAGGCGGCGCCATTTTAAGCCCTCCCTTCGTAAGTTTTAGTTTACTCATTTTTTTAAATAGCATGTTACTTCTTGAACTTTGGTTTACTTACTAGGTTAGTCCTTGAACTTTAAAACCAAGTAAATTATCCCATGATCTTCTCTCTGTCTATCGATACTAAACACTGCTACTTTTCTGTCATAATTATTGATGCAATAACCCATGTGACATCTTTTGTAGATGAGATACATTTTCCGTTAAATCTTGCATGATCTCGTCATTGGTCAAAACTCTCTCTTTTTTATTTTTTTATATGAAGATGAGATGTTACATAAACAATTACGATTTAGCAGTGATTGAACTAATGATAAAATTAAAACAATTTAATGTTGTAACCCTTTCTTTTCTTTTTGAATGTATTGGGAGGGAAAATTTATTATTGCCAAAATTTTCAGACAGGAACATATGCTCAATTTAATATAAATTAATATGACTTTTTTGAATTATCTAGAAACTCACGGAACGGCCCATTATGGATACTCTATTTACTCTCTCTTCTTTTCTGATTGAATATCGCATCAAAATAAAATACAAAAAAAGAGCCTCATAATACCCAGCTTGGCTCGTGAGAACTCTACAGTATATGATCACGTTTCTTTGAGGAAATTATAAAAATAAATTCATTTTTAATACCTGTAGTCATTATTTTATGCTTGCGTGCCACGCGAGGCTCAAACGGGGAAGTAATATAAAACTAAATAATCGTGTGAAGGTATTTTATTTAAGGTATAACAATTCAGTTTTTTTAGTCAGATTGCATGTGATTTCAATTTTTCTAATTAGGCCTTTTCAATTCTCAATTTCATTTTAATAGATGCATTCCGTCTATCATTCACCTAAAAAATAACGGAAAAAAGGTCGATTTAATTTTACCTCATATCAAAAGGGTCTAACTAAAAATGACTAATTTAAAAGAAAAAACTTTCAAAAAAATAAAATAAAATACTATATCCAACCACATACCTATCATTACCACTACCCAATATCCTTAATTAAAACTATGATTAAGATAATATTTGAGTTTGATAAGGCTCCGTCTCTTCATGGTTAGTTAAATATTGTACCACATAAATAATATAAGGATCAAATGAGAATTATATAATAATGAAAAAATGGATGAAAGAACGAACATGAACATGACAAATATACGATATGTATGCGAACACATACATGCCGTTGGGTTGGCAACATGACGAACATGTGGTGTGATAATTTTTTCCCCTAAAATATTTTTCAATAGACCTCATTTTTTAAGGTATTTTTAGTTAAAACTTTTGTGATTTAGGATATTTTTAGGAAGACCCATGTTAAGTTTAGAAGGAAATTTGAACGAAATGAATCTAATTGGATAAATTGAAAGGTCTAGCGAAAAACGGTGCAAACCACTTGGAGTCTTTTGATATTTTCCCCTTATATTTTGGAAACTACAAAATTGGTAGGAATCGGATATACTTAATAAACTTTATGTTTGCAAAGTATAAAATGACAATTGATTTAATTTAAAGATGAATTTGTAAGAATTTATAAGTCATTAAATCAAATCTAAGAGTATCTGACTTGTGTGGATTTGGTTTGATTTACTCCAAAAAAAAATATCCATATTATGTTTCTCCCCTCTTCCTTATTTATCTCATCCCTTAGTTAGACTTTTTTCTCAGAATAATCTAAAAAGAAAAAAAATTTATAAACATAGCCTACCTTTTCAGCTTTTTCCAAAAATGACCTACATTTATAAAATCGCACTCGGGGAGTGCGATTTTAGGAGGGCTACGTCTGATGCCTTCTGACACGGGCTGACAATTGCGAAAAAAGAGAAATCGCACTTCCCAAATACAATTTCACTTAATTTATTATAAATCCAAACAATTAAATTGTTAGATTTCACAACATTTGAAAATTTATACATTTTCAATTTACAAAATACCTTTGTAAAAAAAAATGAAGGTATCAGTATCATCCCAAATAAATAAAAAGCAAAAATTGGCACATCATAGTGAAACATCATGGCTTATTTGGTTCACAAAATCGGCTCAAAATATCACATTTCAGTATTTAGTATGATGTTAGAATGTGAGAATCCTGAAATGTCACATTTATAGAATCTCACATCATTAAAAAAATATGGGTTTAATATTTATGAGTTAAGTTATAATAATTTAAGATTTCGAGTAAGCCGAATGATGTACGTGAATAAAAAAGTTCAAACTATCTGTATAAATAAATAGATTGATAAAATTATCATTTAAGTACATAACTTGTGTTATTTAAAATAATATTGAAAATAATGATAATAATAATACCCATAGTAAATAAATATATTATTCATAATAGATAGTTGATAATATTATTTTTAGAAATTCACATTATTATATTTTATGAATCCTACATTTATTTAGTAAATATTTGAATTAAATTCTTCATTTTTTAAATAAAAAATAGGAAAATTTTTTATTTTGGTGCTAACTTAAAAATAAATCTTTTTTAATTATGAAAATAATTTATTATATTTTACGTTATGAATATAATATATTTTTTATAAAAAGGATAATATTAATAGCAAAATTAACGTTCCTTAAATTTAATTATTTATACTAAACATAATAACGTCTCATCTCGAAAAAAGTTCGAATAAGTGTAACAAATAGAATACAATATTCTAGGCATCGCATTGTGAGATATGGCATTTCGAAAAACTGATATCAATAGAGATGTATGATTCCATGAATTATTTATATACTTTAAAATTTTTACCTCCCAAAATAGGTGTTATTAGGATGTCACAGATATCCCATGATTCAATAAAATGTACAAAATAATTTATGTGTGTATATATATGAGAAAAACAAATATAAAGCCGCTGCACATAAATTAAGTGTAATCGTTGCCTTGTGATGCTTAAAAAAAAAACAAGATTCAAAACAATGTCGTTTTGGAGATTTTTTTGTTTACCTTCTCTTATATGTGTACTACACCTAAACAAGATGAAGTCGGTGCACCAAAATTAAGCCCTATATATATATATATATGATATTAGTGAATATAATATGTCACCTCACTTTCAAAAAGTATGAATTATTTGAGTTCATGCGAGTTACATTATATAAGATTCAACCATACGGATTGGATGAACACGATAGAATGATTTGTAAATTTTTATATAACTTTACTATGCATAAACCTCTCATTTATAAGTTGAAAAATATTTAAAATGGTCATAATAATTTGGATGTGTTGATATTTCCCCTAAAAATTGAGAACCTAATACATAACTAAAAGATAGAAAAATTGATTATTCTCTTAATTTTTTTTTCATGATTATCTAATCTATATGTCTAAAACTTTTAGAAAAGACCATGTGTGGGCCCCATTAAGTGTACTTATACTTTGAGTTTTATTTTTATTTTTTTCTCCTTTATTCGTTTATGCTGCACCAAAGATCAGCGTGTGTATATATATATATATTATATTTTTTTTAATGTTTATATAGTAGTTTTCGTGGAGCACCGCGTAATATATATATATACACATAATTTCTATTGGTAAAGTAAATAGCGAAATTAAGAAAAGCGATCTATTTCCGAAAAAAAAAAGAAAAAAATAAAATAAAAGGCATCATCTTCGTTCTCGAAAGCAAGAAGCAGGCGAGGTTGCGTGCTTTTCACTGGTAGACGACAATATACGGAGAGAGAGAGAGAGAGAGGGAGAGGGAGATATAGAGAGACGATAGAAGAAAAGGGGAGAGCGAGAGGAAGCCGCAGCGCTCGACCTAGGATTTCGTGTCGAGAGCTGGAGGAATCAATCATCCTTCTTCGCGAAACCCTAGCTCGCAGGAGCTCTACAGATGGAGTCGTCTCGTTCGAATCAGCTTGATATCTTGGAGATTTACAGGCGATATTGCGGTAGCCTTTTGATTCTTTTATATTCTTTATACGTGATGGATTTGATCGATGGCTCTCCTTCTCTTTTTAATTGATGAATTTTATTGCTTTGGCGAAGAATTCCGAGGATTTCTGAGTGTTTACATCGTTAATGCTTTTGTTTTGTAATGTATTTGGTGCTAGATATGGGAGGGGTTGAATCTGTTTATCAGAGAGGAACTTTCTTGATTTTGTGAACTAACACGGCTCATTCAGTTTACTGCTTCTCTTATGGCTCTGTTATTTATCTTATTATATGAATTGCATGGAAGGTGATACATTGGAGGGAGGGGGGGGGGGTCTTTGCGAAACTCTGTTGATTCATGTTTTAGGTATATCACTGTAAAAGGGAGATAGCAGTTATATATGTACATTCACGCACTATTAGTTATTGAATTTATCTATCAATGGGATCAAAATTTCTAGTGAAATTAAATGGTTAGTTTCACATATCCCAAGTGTTTTAGTATAACCTTTGTTTAATTATTGTCTGCTGAGATTTATCATATTGAACTTCTCTTGCAGACATCATGTCAGGTAGTTCATATAGTTGTGAGGAGGAAGGCTGTAGAATGGAGGATGAATTACAAAGGGCTAAATTCTCAAGGGAGGCATTGGCTCAGCTCTTAAAGTTGTTGGAGTCTACAATTCTTAAAAGGTGTACGGTTGTGAGTTTTATACATGTAATAACGTCATAGGAACTTCCAATTGCGAATTCGCAATTAAAGGCGGTAGGTTCAGTCAAAGATCTAAAATTAGGAGGAGACAGGTCGCATAGCCTTTGCAATTTAACTAGTGGAGATTCTCTGGCCATGTACATGCTTCTTGTGAAGGAAACTTGGGAGGATATTTGTATCTAGTAGGTGGACCCTTTAAAGCTAAAAAGATGTCTCATTAATAGGAGCTCAAAAAAATTTAAATTAGAAAAAATAGTTCGCTTATGCTTTTATTTGTAAAATGTAGCATGCATTGGACTTGGTGTGGATAGGAACATTGTGGCGGAAGCTTATAATCCTTGAAAATAGACTTTTAAAAGGTAATTTGTATTTTTAAATGAAAAAATAAAAATGAACCTCATCCAATGTTCATGATTCGAATTTGAATTTTTTGAAATTTTAGTAAGAATGGCGAAGCACATTTTGCTTGATAGCGATGAATCCGACTACAAGGACTTTTTTTTTTTTTTTTGGGGGGGGGGGGGGGTGGTTAAGACAGGCTAACAATCTATTGGCACTATTGAAGTTATAGTGTAGTCATTGTCTGAGATGCTAACTCGAGGATGCAATATATTCTTTTTGCTCGCACCAGCTGTGTCATTTCTGGTTGATCTTTGAAGTGGCTTTGGTTAGTGCACACCCTTGTTTAAGTGTATTTGGGGTGATTTAATGTGCATCAGCCAAAGCCTAGTCAGGCTAATATTATGCTCAATTCTGCCTATTAAATGTTGCTCTTTTTTTTTTTTCTTTTTTTTTCTTTTTTAATTCTCAGTTGCTTCTGTTGCACTTGAACTGATGTTGACATTCTTATCCATTGGTTCAAATTGTTGCTTGGTGATAGCTGCAATTTGGATAACAAAGATTTTTATTTGTTCTGAAAAATGGTCCATGAACCCTCTGACTACTAAATGCAAGGTTTTATTTTTATAAGCCCTCTATAGTTTGTAGATTGTTTTCCTTTGTTGATTTCAATTCATGCTGTTCTGGACTGCTTTTTTAATCATACATCTGTAGCAGGATTTCAATTTTTGATGAACTTGTCAAGCTTATGTCAACGCTGAATTTGACGGTGAGGTTTCATTCAGTTCTGCCACTTTTACTGAACTGAATTAAATTTGCTTCACCTTATACTAAGCAATGGATCGACTTTTCCTTTTGCAGGTAGACTTTTCTGAATTTTCACGCTTCTATGATTTTGTGTTCTTCATGTGTCGTGAAAATGGTCAAAAGAACATCAGTAAGTGATTTGATATATTCAATTGTTAAAATATGTTGCCTCTCATACAAACAACAGCTATGCGGAGCTGTCAGCTATAGAAGTTTCACATGAATTTAGTTGTATTGCTAACTATTTATCCCTTTGAATGATTCTTAGCTGTAAGCAGGGCGATCACTGGGTGGCGAATGGTATTAGCTGGACGGTTTCGTCTGCTTAGTCAATGGTGCAACTTTGTTGAGGTATAGCCTTTACTAAGCTGAGGTTTCTCTAAGCGTTTGTTTAAGGGAAAGGTGGGGTTGGGCAGGCTAGTGTGGTTGTGGGGGCTGTTTTCCTTTTGGGGTCATTCTATCATGGATGCCCATCATAGCGTGCTAATGACTGGCGATAACTGAACTCACATTGCCCTCTAGTGGGAAAAAAATCATGGTATCATCTAGAGAAGAGAGAGAGAGAGAGAGAGAGAGAGAGAGAGAGAGGGAGAGGGAACGGGGGAGGGAGGGGGGTGATTTCAAGTTCTATTCAGCCGTCTTACATAGAATTTCTGTATCTAGTTTATGGAGATAAATTTATTCTTTTACTAAATTTAGCAGTGTAAAATTGCTGTGTAGGATAGGGAAAAATTGTCGTATCATATTTTCCAACAATTAGCAGCTACTTTTCTTCCAAAAACTTTTAGAGAAATGATGTACTTTGGAGGATGCTTTAACATGGTTTATTTTTATATGTTATCTTTTCATCAATTTTAAATTGCAGCTAAGATGAAATTATTCTAAATTCACTGCAGATAAATCAGCGGCATAACATCTCCGAGGATACTTGGCGGCAAGTTTTAGCCTTCAGTAGATGTGTACATGAAAATCTTGAAGGGTATGATTCTGAAGGTATTAGCATGTCCTTTGTTGTATTTTTCTCTTGATCCACACTTTAGAGTTGTTCTGTTTCTTTAAAACAGTTCGTCTGTCTTTATACTTTTTCCCCTTGGATTATTTCTGGAAAAGCAACATTTTTCTCAGTTCTGTTTTTCTTCTGGAGAAAATAACGCAGACAAGTTATTTCCCAGTAAGAATTTATGTTTTAAAGTTGTAAAACTCAATTCCTAATTAGTTTTATCAGTTACCTTCTTTTTGGTTAGTTGGTTGTGTTTTTGAGGTCTTGCCCATTAACCTGTAGGCCTTATTTTCAATTTGTTACAGCCCTTCTCTATTATAAACGGAAAAAATTATTCATAAATTTTGCTGACAAATTTTGTTACAGACTACAGTCAAAGCAGGTTGATCAAAAAAAGGAGTACATATAGACCTACTGCAGAATCAATTTATATGTTATTGAGAAGTTATTAAGTATAATATTTATAATCAATTTTTGGGTACAACTTTTCAAGTAGATAGCTCCTTAAACATATATGAGTTCCTTGCTGTTCCTTAGGGTACATCTTTTGACCTTAAACATTTCCATTTTAGGACTTTTCTCAAAGTTCACTCCTTGCATAGCAAGGACAGTAACTCAGACTAGTTGGGTAGACAGGTCGCTGTTTTGACCATAATTATAATAGTTCACCTTGATGCAATTGGGACTTTTTTTAGTTGCTAGAAGAACTTAGATATACTGCTGGGTTTTACAAATTTTAAAATAATGATACTTAAATCCCAAAATGGGGTTTTAAAAAACATTAAGTCTATATATATATGAAATCCCAAAATGGGGTTTTAAAAAACGTTAAGTCTTGCTATACTTTAGATGGCTTCTGCTGGATTCAGGACAATCATTGCGACATACATGCAGTAGTATTTGTAATCCCAATTGTTGCATGTTTTTGGGAAACAAATGCAGTGCTAAACATACTGAAGTCTTCCAGCTATGATGTTAAATTTTGAGCTGTCCCCAAAGACCTTCTAATTTTGATTTAACTTTCTTTATCTTTGTTTTATATCTATTATATATATATATATATATATATATATATATCTTTTGCAATTTCTTTGGTCTTTACTGCCGGTTTCCATGTAGGTGCTTGGCCTGTTTTAATTGATGACTTCGTCGAGCATATGTACAGGTTATATTTCTATCCTGAAAGCAGATATTAGATAAGTTTAAAAGGTCATACTGTTATAGTTTTCACTATTTGTGCTCCTGGAAGTCATTCTATCAGCAAAATTCAGTCTTGTTCTGTCATTGTGTACTTTTCAGTTTCAAAATTCCGAGGTCTTGTGGATCTTCTGTGGGGAAGTGTTAGGTTTGATTATAAACTTAATGAGTTTGTTGTTGTGCAATATTCTGCTGAACTCCTGCATACCTTAAGACTATGTTTTGCACAATGGAACGGAACTGATCTTAAAGGGCAAAAATGATTTCCATTAGAATGCCCCATTCTGTTGGTATTCCCATCACTAGGTCATTCCAGTGATAACCATTTTTGCCCTTTAAGATTGATTTCATTTCATCATACCAAACATAGGCTAAGTACTTCTATCCATTTTGCTGTTTGCAAAACATAAATTACATCTGGAATGTGGAGAAGATCATGCGGGTTTCTATGCGAGTGAGTTGCTCCAGGCATTGTTCTTTTTGCTCAACTTCAGGTCCAAAACAGGGTGAAATAACTTCATAGCAAATTTTGGAACTGTAATTGGCTACTGTTTGGCAGCGGTTAATCATGCATTTTATTTGTGACTTCACATCTTAGGGACTTGACACCTTTCTAACTTTGGTTTCAGGGTCACAGGTTCTGACGACGATTCTAACTTCTGTAAATGTAAATGTGCTGATTCAGAAGCCCAGGACTACATACCCGATAAACCTCGTCCCGGTGTGTTGATCACTCATAAACTCGTATCAGAATCATCCTGTTTATTTTTTGTAGAGCTAGGATAAACTCACCCTTTCATGTCTGTCCTGATATCTTCATTGTTTTGTTGAAGGATTGAAATACTTCCTTGGATTGAAAAGGAAGTTACCTGAGGACGTGCAGATGCAAGAACTGGACTTGCCAGACACCACCCTCTTTGAAGACCCAAGTAGCTCACAGCCCGTTTCCATGTATAAAAGGAGTAGACTGAAACCAGATGAAAATCTTCCAGGAAATGGCACAGATGGTTACACGGATATGGTTAAACACCACAGCAGCCCTTTGGGCTCATCCAAGTCTCCATGCGCGGTTGAAGGTTGTTTGTCAAAGGGCTTTGCAGGGCTCTTCTCTACTCGTGCGTATTTGCAGAAGAGGAGAGTCTCTTATACGTAGAGCTTCCACCCCAACAGCAAGCCCGGGAAAATTTCCGATGAAATTCATATGATCTTGATATTGATTATGTATTGGCCAGGAAAATTTCTGATGGAATTCCTATGATTTTGATATCGATCATGTATTTGCATTTAACATTGTTCTTGCATGTGCCCTATTTTTTTCTTCTTTTTTTTTTTTTTTGGAATTTTTTGTTGGGGGTGATTACTGATTTGTTGGCGTTTCATATTGAATTTGATGAATTCAATAAAAGATCCTCATATTCAGAATCTCTTTTTAGTTTGAGTAATATAATACATGCATCTTTTAGGCACATCCTCTATGCTAAAATGGCAGTGCGACAAAATTTGTGAGTTTGTTTCAAGAGTATTTTGATCAATAAAATGATAACATAAATTTTTTTGAATTATTATTTTTTAAAAAGTACATGTATTTTTTTATTAGTTTAATCACGATAAATATTCCGTCACTAATTCCATTACTTGTGGTTGGTTGCTTGGCATTACTTGTGGTTGGTTGCTTGGCATTGTAGGGATGTCCAGCAGCGACGTCGCGCAAAGCTTTTCTAGGGATCGCTGGACAGCCTGACTCATGATTAAGGTGCACTCGTACCAAAATTCTACACTTTGTTATTAAATGACCCCTGAGATTTTCAATTATGGGGTTAAGGCGCAAGCGCACCAAAATATTATAAAGGTTTCTTTCGTATAGCTTAGCTTGAAATCATAAATTAAGCATTTATACATAGTAGATAACATCAACTTAGTAATCAAAGGGTACATTGGAATTTTTGTATGGCCTCTTTTCGCAATATCAAATCTTTTAGGTACTCGTTCCAGCTAAGTTGGCATCAAACTGTTTGCTTGGTGGCTAGCATGATTAAAATACTAACATGTATATGGTAAAGCAGTATACACTACTCGACCAAGCTTAGTCTCAAGCCGAAACTTTGCAGCAACCAAAATAAATAAATAAATAAATACTCATCACCACTGATACTTAGCAGCAACAAGGACTTCCTCGTATTTTTGAGCAGCATTGTCCCAACTGAGATCTTGCATCATCCCCCGCCTCTGAAGCCCTTCCCAACTCTTCTTATACTCTCTGTAAGTCAGCAAGCAGTTTCCCAATGCATCTATCAACTTATTCGTCTCCGCCATATCGAACGTCCACCCAAGGCCCGACTCATTAAACGGATCGAAAGGCTCCACCGTGTCCCTCAATCCGCCCACACCGTGGACCACCGGAACCGTCCCGTAGCTCATCGCGTATAACTGATTCAGCCCACACGGCTCGAATCTGGACGGCATGAGCAGCACATCCGCACCAGCCGTTATGCGGTGAGCCGTCCTCACAGAAAACCCGACCCATCCCCTAACTTTGTCGTGGAATTGATTCTCGAATTGCCTGAGCATCTGCTCTAGATCGTGTCTCCCCGTTCCCAGCATGACTAATTGCACGTCCTGACCCATCAGCCATGGAACTGCCTCCGCGATGAGGTCGACACCTTTTTGCTGGTCCAGCCTCCCAATAAAACCGATCAGCGGGGCATCCTCGCGGATCGGTAAACTGAGTTCCTTCTGCAGCGCCCTCTTGCACCGGGGCTTTCCGGTGTCAAGTGTTTCTAAAGAGTAGTTAGTGTAACCGTCGGATGCGAGATGGCCATCCAATTCTGGGTTCCACTCGTTTCTATCAATCCCATTGACGATTCCCTTCAGTTTCCAATCGTTCTCACTTATGATCCCGTGGAGTCCCCAACCGCCTTCCGGGGTTTTCAGCTCCCAAGCATATCCACGGCTAACGGTAACCACGCGATCTGCGGTCTTAAGACCCGCAGCGAAAATGTTGAAGTGCTCGCCTCCGAGAGGGTCGTACAATTTGAAGACATCCTTATACTGATCTGGAAGATCAACGTAGGAGAAATCGTCCAACGGACCGCGGCCCTGGACGCAACATGAAAATGTAAACCATAGCTAGGGAGATCAAAAATTCTCTAACATGGAAAGCCCCCATCTCTAAGCATGGAGTGTGGAACGAACCTGGTGAGCAATGTTATGAATTACGAGAACGGACCTCGTGTATTTCATCAAATCGTTGTCACGGTAATACGCCTTCAGATATACTGGCAGCAATGCGGTATGCCAATCATTGGCAATGAAAACCAGATTTCCGTCTCCATAGCAAACACCACCACAAGGGGCATACCATGGAACCTGCGAAAGAAAAAAAAAAGGTCGTCGACTTACGTACTTGAACTGCCGCTTACAGCTAGTCTCCATATAACCAATTCGACTATTTGCAAACAACACTTTAATCAAGTAATTACCCTTCCCCTGAAAAAGATCACATTTTTTTTTTGTTGAGTATGTCATGTTCAAATTCATTTCATGTCATCTCCATCTTATGCAGCATCTTTCAAAACATGTTCTCGAGGGAAAAAGAAAAAAAATAGAATGCATGTGTAGCAGACCGTAAATTATACCAGCTACGGCTTAAGATAGTGTGTATAGTGACAAAAAGGAGAGCACTTGGCCGATGCATTATTATTCCAGGAATCATACCTCAACAGCAGCCTTGCAAAACAGAACCATACGCTTTAAAATATCCTGCACCAGTGAGGACAGGCCATTTTAACGAGAACACTCGTGAATGATACTGAAAGATTATTGCTCGAATACACAAAAACAGACGAACAAGATAAGTAGGAATATTTATCATCACATGGGTGTAGCCACGGATCTTAAAAGCAACTATGAGATGAGGCACGTCTACAAATACTCATAAATATATACCATTGAAGATTTTAAGAGAAACGTTAAAAGAATAGATGAACATAAGTAGAAACATTGCCTATGGCCACTACATAATCTATGAGGAACTTAACATTCAGATAACGTTCAAGGCAGCATAATATTACCCAGTTGTGCAGTAGAAAAAAAAAAAAAAAAAAAAAAAAAAAAAAAACACTTCCTTCCCATGACAAACACCAATATATATATACACACACGTTTAGAAATTTGAGAATAGAGATAAAGACCAATACTTTACCTCTTGAGAATTACGAAGTGCAAGGAGGGGTATCTTACCATTCGGTTTCCTCCATATATATTGTTCTCCAAATGGCGAAACATATGACTTTCAATGAAAACAAAATCCACACCATCAATATAGGCTTGGAAGTAAGTTACTTCCACACTCTGCAAAGTTCGAAAGGAGTCACACAATTACAGAGTATAAAGATATATGAGTCATAATGAAATGAAAAATGTAGGGCACGCTGAATACCAACCTGTCCATCTACCACATATTGTCTTCTGACTCCTGTATCCTGAGGTTCAGCATAATTGCCATACCTTGGTGCTACAACCTAAAAGTTAAAACAAAAATGCAATTACAATTTAATGCCTTGTCAACAAAGCCGAGGAACACGGGTATTCAATGACCCACAACACTGTGGGGTACACCTCAGACACTAGGTTTTGAACCCAAACCACAAAAAGGGTCCACGAATCTTTGTGTTTCGGCAAGAATATGAAATGCTAGGAGAAGGAAAATTTAACCGAAAAATTGAGATGACAAAGGGGGTTAAAACATGAATGTGGGTCCTGAAGTAGGGAACTCAAATGCTCAGCTAAATCCTTTGATAACAAGAATTTAGATTTAAATTGGGGGAAAGAAGTTACCATGACCCTATGTCCACGCCGAGCCAAAGCCTTTGGTAATGCACCAGCGACATCTCCGAGGCCACCTAAGCGTCGTAGTGAGCAGTTGTTATCAGCCATTTGATTACAAATTCATATCTCCTCGGATGAGAAAATGTACATAAAGACTTCGATATGGACTACTATATCAACATGACAGTTGGCTCCCTGGCCATATCTATTCTTTGTACCGCATAAATATTAAGAAAGACTTTAAAGCATTCCCTAAAATTTAAAATTGCCATTTCGTATCATGGATCTAAATACCTGTTTTAGACCAGGGAGCACATTCTGCAGCTACCAGAATCACGTTCATGACATTGGCCCCCGCCAACGGAGGGGGCTTTACATCTTCCTCCATGACAGCATTTGCCTCGCCATTCACCTCCTGTAAACTCAAGTCTTCGAAAACCTCAGGCCTTTCATCCTTTAGGATGGAATTATTGATAGAGCTTGAAAGAAAAGCCGGTAATTCCTCAGACCATTTATTTGGGCCATTCTCCTTTAACTTTTTTGAGGAATCTACATCCAGTGAAGACTCTGTGGCAATTAAGGCTTTTCCTGATTCTGTCCCACCTTCACTCAAACCTTTACTAATGGCTTCTGATAGAATTTGCGGCGCCGTATTTTCATTTGGATGATCATAGCTGCTAGAGAGACTGCTACTTGGATGGTCTTCATCAGCACTGTCATCGCTAGATATTTCCTTTTTACTGTAAGGAACTTCAATGCCTTCTGGGTCAGTTAAGCTACTTTTTATAGATGAAACGAGCTTCCCTCTTTCAGCAATCTGCAAAACAACGAGATAGAGATGTGTGTGGAATAAAAAGATACACATAGGCTTGTGTTGATGAATTTACAAATAAAATGGAGGAATACACAAGATGTTAATTTATCACAGATAAAACATACGCCATTAAAATCTGTGTTTAACTAAAGAAGTTGGACTGTGGCACGGGAAGTACGCTCCCTTCACACAGCAGCTGCTGAGAAACTATAACTTGTGAGAAGGAATATAAATGTGTATTATGATAATACAAGTTTACTTTATTGTATAAACTAGAGTTTATGTTTTCACTCTCTGACTATCAGTCCACATTAAACCAGCCACGAGAGCATGCCCCTATCATAGATTCAAACTCTTTTCCGAGTCTTCTCCTCGTCCGGAATCTAATAAACTTTTCAGGTGTTGCATCACATAAACCAATCGCCACCTTACTTGAAGGATAAGGGAAAGGAGAAAGCAATAATGATGGAGATGAATACTTGTTGAAGTAGGTCCCTTTGTGCGGCGAGAACTTTTTTCCCTTTTTCAATTGTGGCCTGCAACGGGTCCTCAGATTCATCGCTCCCCTCACCTTCAGCCGAGCCCCTCCCGGCTGCGATCGGACCCTCGAGCTTCGGCCGCCGCTCCCTGATGCGTCTGATTATCAGTTTACTGGAACTTTCTTCCATTCCTCTCGAACACCCAAATGTCGAATCATTAAACCCATTACCACAACGGGGTGGTGTTCTAGGCTTATAAGTGGAAATATGAAATCGGGATCGTCGATTTGTGCGCTGGAGGGTGACACTGTCCACGGTCACGGTCTCTTTTGTAAAACGAAGAGAAGCTATGGACGCCATAATCTCGTTCGACGAGGATTTACGGAGCTGAGATGGATACGGTGAAAATTGCGGCAGCCCAGTTGAGGGAATTGAGAGAAAGGAAAACCCAGTTGAAGGTATCGCGATTGAAGAAGACCCAGATGGAGAATGGTGGTAGAGCGATTGGCATGAAATTGAGGATATTAATTTGGGAGTGAAAATGATGGAAATACCATGGACGGAAGAAGAAAAAAAAAAGGGGGGGGGCTTTTTTCTGAATTATAGATTGAGTGAAAAAAAAAAATCAAAGAAAATCTCTCTATGTTGGGGATTGGTTGAGAACGGATTCTACTAATTTGGAGATCATGGAGCACCAGTAAGTCAGGGATTCACTGATTATTGCAAAGACAGACCACCTCTATGAAGTGACCGAGTTGACACTTGAAGGGGCAAAAATAAAAAATAAAACCCGAAAAATTCGTTTTCAAACCCCAAAAAAATGGATTATTTTGAGGAAAACATCGTTTTATAATGAAGATATGGGATATTTCTTAAGGATGACCATATGAGAATAACATTTAAAAAAAAATAAAAGAAAAATCTATTTACTCCAATTTCGAGTTAAGATGAGATATCACTTTCTATCTACATAACACTCATTACTAGCGCTAAAATAAACCCACCACTATGAAATATAGTCAATTTCTCATAGTTGAAATTTGGACCGAGGTGACAAAAGAGTTGCTGTTTCTGCTACCTTCCAACCAATGTATCACTGACAGGTGTAGACTCCTTACTCGTTTAACTTCTATCTCCCGATATTCAGTTATGCGTCATCCCAACGGCTCCTCCCAACCGCCACTAACCGCCCAAATTTAAAATTCAAACGACCAACCCCCCTCCCATACTATTTATCCCCCCAGTTTCATCCCAGACCATCTCCTCTCCGCACACCCACAATCAGATCAATTCCACTAAATCCACACAGTCACTTGTAATCGACGGAAGAAGAACAAAAATTAATAATTAAGATAATAGTAAATGCAGGCCACAGAAGAATCAGTCGGAATCAAAGTCTACAACGCCACCCCGCCGCCGGAAGAGGCGGAGCCGGCGCCGTACCCAGCGGCGGAACCATCCGGCTCTGTATCGGCTCCTCCGCACCACCACGATCCGGGGCGAAAGCGGCGCGCCGTCGCGAAGGGGGTTCAGAAGACGATCACGAAGACGTCGATGCTCGTGAACTTCCTCCCCACGGGGACCCTCCTCATGTTCGAGATGGTCCTTCCCTCGGTCTCCCGCCACGGGGACTGCTCCCCGGTGACCACCCTCATGATCGACGCCCTCCTCGCCCTCTGCGCCCTCTCCTGCTTCTTCTTCCACTTCACCGACAGCTTCCGCGGCCCCGACGGGGCCGTCTACTACGGCTTCGTCACCCCACGGGGGCTCGCGGTGTTCAAGCCCGGCCCCGGCGTGGAGACCCCCAAGGACGACAAGTACCGGGTCGGGCTGACCGACTTCGTGCACGCCGGGATGTCGGTCATGGTGTTCGTCGCCATTGCCTTCTCGGATCGCCGGGTCACCAACTGCCTGTTCCCGGAGCACCAGAAGGAGATGGATCAGGTGATGGAGAGCTTCCCTCTCATGGTGGGGATTGTGTGCAGCACTTTGTTCCTCGTGTTTCCTAACAAGCGAAACGGCGTCGGATGCATGGCCGGTTGAGGGTCTTCACTCCCGTTGATTGTGTTGGTGCTCTTGTTGATTAGATCTCAACCTCTCGCTCTCTCTAAAGCACAGGTTTATTGATTAGGAATAAGCTTTCATCCTAATTTTAGTTTTTTATTTGGTGTTGTGTGTTCTAATAAAGGGCAATGATGAACAAGAATCCAGATCGACGTTGTTAAGTATGCATGCGATCAGAACTTTTCTGATTAATTTTAGTATTTTGTTTGGAATTGCTACGCTTGAGTTTCTGTTTTTCTTTAATTTCTTAACTTTTTGAAAGTATGTTAATGAAACAAATGTAGAAAGTGCGTCCATCGTGTACGGTCACGTGAAAAGATAGCGATGATGCAATGGGAATGGGAAACAATTCCCACGTTGAAACACGATAAGAAAACGAAAAATATTTAATAAGTTAATTCCTGGTTATTAGGTATTTCTCTTCTCTAATTCTAATAAAAAGGACTTAAAGTTTCCATTTTCATACAATATTTTCATACCAATTTTGGTTTTTCCTCTTCTTTTTCCTTTTTATAAATTTTCACTGTATAGGTTGACTATAAATGAAAAAAATAAGAGAGTATATGTCATTTTTCATACAATCTTTTTATATATAAATCTCTCATCCTTAGAGTTTAAATATTTAAAATAATTATGACAAGTCGAAATCCCCTATTAGTTTATAATCTAAATAAAAATCCAATATATGATGGCATTATATAAAAATCAAAAATATCATTTTTTTTTTCCGTATTCATCCAATTCGTAGGGTTGAATTTACAAAATAAATGCCAAACAATTAAATTTTAAAAATTTCATAGTGCCAAACAGTACAAACATTTTTCTTTAATAAAGATAGTCCTATGCGACCACGCAATGAGGTAAGCATATTAATAATTAATAATAAAATAATGACATCTTCACGGGTGGGTGACGAAGAATATCTTGAACAAAAATAAAAGTACGCACACGTCGATAAGTAAATTTTGTGTAAAACGACGTCGTTATAGTGCCTTATAATTATTCGCTTCGCTCCCGGGAAAGAATCTTTTTACTTGGAAACATCTCAACCGTCGATTCATTAAAAAGTGACGGTCTAGATGCACCAGGAAGTGGGCTTATACCCGCAGTGATATGAAGAGAAAACTTAGACGGGGAAAGCGAGGAAATAACTCAGAGAACAGATCGAAAGCGCATTCGCCAGGCGAGGCTTTCAGGTAGGATTTCGTTCCTCTCTGGTTGTTTATTCAGTAATCCGTGGATTCGTCTGTGCAATCTTGATCTGAGATTTCTGAATCTATGTAGTCCAAAATTACCTCGTTGAATTTTTCGTGCTTGCGGCGATGTATCTGGGTTCGTTTTCCTTTCTATGCAATTAGGATTTACTTACCTTCAACATCCGCTTTATTATGCCGTATTTGTGCCTATTTGCCAGTGGTAATTTGGAAATGAAAGTGAGATGCCATGGATTTGTACTGAAATTATGAACTCGCGATGAAATTTACTCTATGGGGTTTTATGCAAATTCCTCTGTTTCTATAGAAGTGCTTCAGATGCTTTAGGGTTTAGTTTCAGTTAAGTGATTATATACGGATAGGGCTTATGAGGGAACCCTTAAGCTCGGTGGCGTTTTAGCACCAACTTTCAAATGTTAAGCGTCTAAGCCGATTTTCGTTAGGGTAATGTATTTTCTTCTGCGACTGAGTTCGACATTTTGCTGGTCTAAAATGGATGAAGTGTTGACCAACTATTATATCTTGTCAATCTTTGAAAGTTGGTATATTAGCTGAGTAGGCAATGATATATACGCTTCATACTTATCATCAGATTGAAGGATGGCAGCGGCACCTGCAGCAACTTTTTCAGTGGCAACATCCGCTGCCCGTAACTCCAGGCCCTTTATTGTTTCAAAATCGGATCCCTTTGGTCTGAAATTTAACTCTCCAAACTCTCTCCGTAGCTTCATTGGTCTCAAGGCTGCAGCATCTGTCAATTGTGAGTCTGAGTCATCTTTTTTGGGTAAGGAGAGTGGTGCTGCTCTTCGAGCTACAGTTGCAGCCAAAAGTGGGAAGCAAAGCCATGAGCTTGTGAACCACTTTAACCCACAGGCTTCCTCGTTTAAAGTAGCTGTTCTTGGAGCTGCTGGAGGCATTGGTCAGCCCTTAGCCCTTCTGATTAAGATGTCCCCATTGATCTCCGCTCTGCACCTCTACGATATAGCCAATGTTAAGGGAGTTGCCGCTGACTTAAGTCACGGCAACACTCCCTCTCAGGTTCTTGATTTCACAAGGGCGGCTGAACTGCCTAATTCTTTGAAAGGCGTTGATGTGGTTGTCATACCTGCTGGAGTTCCAAGGAAGCCGGGAATGACCCGTGACGACCTTTTTAACATCAATGCCGATATTGTGAAGACTTTGGTTGAGGCAGTTGCTGATAACTGCCCAGATGCCTTCATCCACATCATCAGTAATCCGGTTAAGTCTACCGTTCCAATCTCAGCTGAAGTTCTCAGGAGGAAGGGCGTTCTATGATCCAAAGAAGCTCTTTGGTGTTGCGACTCTGGACATTGTTAGAGCAAACACGTTCGTTGCCCAGAAGAAGAATCTTAAACTCATCGATGTTGATGTCCCAGTTGTTGGTGGACATGCTGGGATCACTATTTTGCCGTTGTTATCAAAGATGAGGCCATCTGTAAGCCTCACGGATGATGAGGTGCACGAACTGACTGTGAGGATACAAAATGCTGGGACAGAAGTCGTGGATGCTAAGGCTGGTGCAGGGTTCGCATCACTGTCCATGGCCTATGTTGCTGCGAGATTTGTGGAGTCATCTCTCCGTGCACTGGATGGGGATGCGGATGTGTACGAGTGCTACTTTGTGCAGTCAGAGTTGACTGAACTTCCTTTCTTTGCGTCGAGAATCGAGCTTGGGAAGAAGGGGATTGAAGCTGTGATACGGTCTGAGCTTCAAAAGCTGTCCGAGTACGATTCTAAGGCCCTGGAAGCCCTGAAGCCAGAGCTGAAGGCTAGCATAGAGAAGGGCATAGTATTTGCGCAGAAGCAAGCAGTGGCTGCATGAGCCCTGGTTTTCAGTTCAAGCTCCAGTTTGATAGTTGCAGATCCAGGGTCGAATAATGAGCGAGAGAGGAAAATGTGTTACTGTGTCATCGTGTTCAATTTTGTAGTCTAGGCAGATGATTAGGCTGTAGGTTTGAGCTGGGGGTTGAGTTTTGGTAAACAGAGGCTTGGTTCTTAGGTGTATGATTTTGTAGTTTACGATGACATCTTGGCTGTGTTGAGGAAATTACCATGGTAATGACATAGTATGGTATTGTTTATCCTTCACCCCATTAGCATTTTCCTGATAATGTTCGAGTAATGTGTCACAGGCGACTGGCTGACCCATCAACAACTTGCTAGTTGCTGGCGGATTGACTTGCTTGTTCGAGTAATATGTCGCAGGTGACTCTCCGACCCATCAACAACTTGCTAGTTGATAGCAGAATGATGGGGAACCGCGGGATTAACGGCTCATTTGGGATTAGTTCAAACAAAGCCTGATTTGATTTCAGGTAAGACTACTGTTTCGCTTTTCGCATTTGGAACTCCTAATAGGAAGAATTGTTTTGATTTAAAAGAAGTTTCATACTGATTCTTATCTTTAAATCATCCAATCTACATCTATGCAGGATCAAGATCGTCCTCGTTGTTAAAGGCAGACTCTAAATCATAGGGTTTGTTGAGCTATTTGCCTATAAATGCTTTGGTCTTTTCTTAATGGAAAAGGGGTGGGTTATGGACAAAAGAGCAGGTTATGACCACTGTTACACAAATCTCGTGTCTCAACGTGTTCTAGAGCTACAAATGAGTCAGACCCATAAAATAATTAAGTGGTTGCATTTGAATGTGTCGATAATAACTGTCGAGTAAAACATTTCACGGCTCAGTGAATATTGTCCATAAAATTGACTTTTTACAACAATGCTTGTTGAATAACTCCTTGAGCTGTCCTACGTGTATGTATGCATGTATATCTCATTATTAAATTTATAAAGATGGTCGGCAACTGTGCTTATTTGCTCCCACTTACCTATTTCTTGGTAAAAAGAAAAGGGAACTCAGAGACATCATAGACAAATCTTGAGAAATTTTGCCTACCCCTTTAGTGGAGATCTTTTGTAAAGAAACAAAATTTTAATGGGAAAAAGAAAAAAAAAAACCCTCATGTAATTTTCAAGGTGGAATGAGGTGAGACACGGAGGAATACCAGAATCTGCCTGCACCTCGCTTTCTATAGATAAACCAAGGTCCAAGCTGAATATTTTTATTTTCTGGTCATGCCTTTAGATAATTCAAAACCATTAAATTAGGGCCCAATAACATAAGTTCATTTAAAAAAGAACAAGCTCCAGAAATTAGTACTTGTCAACAGCATGTATCATGCGTTCGTTGAACCTCTCGTTGCTCGTTGTACTAATTTATGTATTCTATTAACCAAGGTCAAGTATTCGAATCATTATTGCTATTGTATTGGAAAGTGGGTGAGTGTGTACCTACAAGGGGAAAAAAATTTCGTTTATGATCTTTGAGGATATTGGACAAAGGTTAATAAAGACATACATCATGAAATCAAATCTAGCGTTAAGAAAAAATGGTAATGGTTCATGAAGGGGTGTATGCATAACTTAAAGAGGACGAACAAATAAATAGCATGAATGCACAGAGGACAAATAAATAAGATAATCAAATCCAAACGGAATCTGATATTACTAAAATATTCCAACCGGAACCCAATATTTATTAAACTACAAGAAATAATCAAACATGTAAAAACATGATTTTTTTTTTTTAAATAGGCAATCATGCTTGTACATATAACGTGACAAAATTAATAGGATCCTTTTAAAGAAATTATTTAGTCAAACAACAATCCAAGACCACACTAAATTTGTTGCGGTCACTTTTGATGTAAAAAATATGTGAAAGATTGTACATACAGTATTCCCTTAAAAAAAAAAATCTAAAGGTAGCTTGATATTATTGTACTTCTAATAAAGCCTGCCCAACTTTGTAAGGTTCGTCTGTATATAATAAATCAGTGAAACTTTTGGACAGAGTGAGGTAAATGCACGATGCCATTGTCTCCTTTCGGCCCCAACGAATAAACACACCCATCACCACCACCACCACCCAGCACAAAACTCTCTCTCTCTCTCTCTCTCTCTCTCTCTCTCTCTCTCTCTCTATATATATATATATATATATATATATATATATAATAAGATTATATAACACCTCCTTATTGCCGTTATAAAGCACGTTCATGATTGAGTGCTTGTGTTCATCAGTGAAAATTTTTCGGGATGGTTTCAGTGGCTGCAGAGCCCAAGGAGTTCTCCTCCACAACCGAGTTGGGCTCAGTGGAACATCAGAAATCCCAGTGCCCAAGCATCCGCCATGTTTGTGAAGTCTTTGGAGAGCCCAACTTCCCCAGAAAGGTATTTAATCAGCTCGAAAATTAGTGCATCCTTTTCTCCCTTCTTCTTCCTCCTCCTCTTTCCCTCTGTTTGTTTCCCTGGAAAGTGGCAGGACTGTGGGAGCTTCATGGCGTCGGTTGATTCAAAACGTTTCCTATTTAACGGAACGATGTTATTGTGTAATACTGCGTTAGAAATCCATGGTGATCTTACTAACAGCTGCGAGACATTTACCGAACACATGCACAGCCTGCACGCCTATGCTTGTGTTCGGGAAAAATCTCGTGGAAGTACTTTCCCTTCCGCTAGAATTTTTTATTTTTTTATTTTCCCAAATCGGTAGTGGAGGACCTAGTGGGTTTATGTGAACCACGTACGCGAACTTGGCCTGGCCCACGTGCAAACGAGTGGTGTCTGTATGGGCGTAAATCATCCGAAGAAAGCGACCCAACCAAACCCTAATAAATCAGAAAAAAAAATCTTTAGATTAGTATCACACAAATCAGTTAGTGACACTGTGTGGCTCCAAATAGAAATTGAGAATGCCTTAATCCAAATAATGTATGCATATATATGTAAAACAGGTGGGAGCAGAGATGATAGCGACGTTTATGCTTGTGTTTGTAACATGCGGGACGGCGGCGGTGAGCGCGAGCGACGGTGAAAGGGTATCAAAGCTGGGAGCTTCGGTGGCGGGCGGGCTTATAGTGACAGTCATGATCTACGCCGTCGGGCACGTGTCCGGCGCCCACATGAATCCCGCCGTCACCGTAGCTTTCTCCGCCGTACGCCACTTTCCCTGGAAACTGGTACCCTACGCCCTCCTCCTCCTCCTCCCCTTTGTGTTATTACTCGGCGATTAAATACATTCGAGTTATCATTACCACATAATCAACAATTAGTACTAATTCTGTCGCATGAATTCTATGCACACTTAGGTTCCGTTCTACGTGACAGCCCAATTAATCGGTGGGATATCTGCTGCGTTCGCGCTGCGAGTTGTGCTGCATCCGTTGACCAACGTGGGGACCACCTCACCGGCTGGATCGGACGTTCAAGCTTTGATCATGGAGACCATTGTCACCTTCTCCATGATGTTCGTCACCTCCGCGGTCGCCACCGACACTAAAGCTGTAATCCCATGTTTATGTTTTGATTCCTGGTTCTGAGCATGATAAAATGTTTGTGATTCATGTCTTGTTTATATTCATTATGAAGCACCACGTGTTCCGTCTTACACAGGTGGGGGAGTTAGCGGGGATCGCAGTCGGGTCCGCGGTATGCATCAGTTCCATACTCGCGGGGTAAGTTGCAGAGCTAACAATCTGCTTTTCATGATTTCAATGTGGGCACTAATTGACTTAAATCCCTAAAGACTCGTAACTGAGTCTGATTTAAATAAAAGTTTTTGAGTATAAAAATTTTTAAAAATAATAATAATAATAAATGCTTTGTGCACCTCGTGTGTAATATTTGTACCAATTCCAATGATCCATGTAGGCTTTTGAAATTTTTTTATTTTAAAAAAGGCTGATTATGGGCTTACACAAAAGCAAAAAATATTTGTTTAGGGTGTGAAAGCTATTATTTATAATTAGCCCAGTCTACTAAAAAAAGAAGAAAAACAAATCTTAGTACTGCTAGTGAACAAAGCTTTCGCGAGAAGCTCCATAAGAGCTCGTTTACGTTATTTTATTGAATTAATCAAACACTTCTGAGCAGAAGTTTTAGCTCACAAACTTATACGTGTCAAAACTGAAACTCAATTTAGTTACGGTCACGATCGTCACATTGTTCATTGGCTAATTAGTTGATTAGTCAATACTCAGACCAATATCGGGTGGATCCATGAACCCAGCAAGATCGATAGGCCCAGCTATTGCAAGCGGCCGCTATGATGGGCTTTGGGTGTATGTTTCTGGCCCACTTTTGGGGACTCTAACGGGGACCTGGGCCTACAATTTGATAAGAACGACAGACGTCCCAGCCCACTCAGTTTCTCCCCTTTCACTGTCTTTCAAACTGCGAAGAACGAGAAGCAGTATTGGAGAAACTCCCAGCAAAGATGGTCTCAGTGCCGTGTAACGGTATAGCGAGCCCTTCTATACCTACATCAGAGTGTAGAAGCCCACGGCTCCTTTTGGGAACATTTGTGCTATGCTTGCTTTACACTATACTTGTACCCTTTTCATTTCATAATAATGTAAATATAGCCCGGCTCCACGGACTTGAGGTGAGTGATGCTCAGATTCGACTCTCGCTATCCTTGTCTCCTAATACCATATGATTTACCTACTCACTGGGGTAAGTGTCCACTGCACCAGTTCTATCCGGGGATTAGTCCCATTTTTCTTGAATCCAAACACTACCGATTTCTTTAGGAAGGAAAAAAAAAAAAAAAGAAGTAAATATAGCTCATGGGTTTGACAATTGTCTCCTGATTCAAGTAGACTGTAATAATCACTTAAATTGGTTAAATTAAAAATAAATAATCCAAATAGTAAAAGACTGATAATTGAAAGTACAGTTCCCGGACTAGGAATCATGTATATGCTTTATCACGTATATGCTTTTTCTAGAACAAAGAAAAAGAAAAAAAGAAAAGGAAAAACCAAAATGAATTTCACACTCTATAGGAATTATTTACATTTGACAATTTTCACCCACAGTTGATTCAAATGCATTAATTTTTATTTCATTTTTGAGAATAGATAGTATTACTAATAAAAAAGAGTTTAGTTTATGGCATTCTGACAGAGCTTGAAGGAGTATGCCCTAATAAAATATTCGAACCCATGACCCCTTCACTAACAAGAGAAATTAATAATAATTATTAACATATAGCATCTCTTTTCCTTTTTTTGGGATAATGTCGGCTGCCACTTTTCGCAATTATTCTTTGGTAGATAGTACTTTATGCGATTTTTATTTATTTTGGTACACACACTGTGCCATTTTCATTATCCTTTAAGCCGAGCAGCAGTGCCTAAGTGGGTCACACTTAGCACTATAGGCAGACACAAAAATTGCATACTATATTTTTTAAACATTAAGAACGGCTTTGGTTGCGAATAAATCCCAAGCAACTTTGAGAACTGGTCATCACTGTTCTCTAAATCATCCACGTAAATGCATAATTAATGCAATGCCAGAATTAAAAAACACACAGTTCTAGAAATTAAGCACGCAGCAGAGACCTAGGGGACCACAAACGTTCCATAATATAACCAAGCTTAGATATTAGGCCACTCTCATTCAGGACAGGCCCTGAAGGGGTGACTGAACCATCAATCAGACGAATCCTCACATAGCACGTCTTGATTTCTCACACCCACCAAAACGACACCGAATTAAACTACAATAATAGCTGAGCTCAAACACATAGCAACGGATAGTTAGCGTTGAGAGAGAGAGAGAGAGAGAGATGGGAGTGGGGAGCTCAGGGGCATTTTGGTCCACCTTCCTTGGTCTTCCAGTTGTTGTAGCAAGGGCACACTCCTTTATTACCATAATACCCCGGGGGCACGCAAAGGCATTTGCTACAGCACTTCTGACAGAAGAACATGCATGGTTTATGGTACTGTGTTTGGCCGCACCTCCTCGCGCACTGTGTTGGGCATTCTGGTCATTTCACATTTACAGAACTGCCCATTATTACCCTTCTTACTTAACAGCAGTCAAATTATAAAGGCTAAAAAAGAAAAGCATCGTTCCCCATTAACTCTTTGACTGCAGTCAAACTAGTTGGTCGTACTCCAACTTCAGACAGGGTATAAACAGAATATTAAAATAAAACAATAATTATAATTATACTTACGAGAGATCTTCAGACTTCCTGGACCGTATTTCCCCTAAAACAAAAATCGTAAATATCATAACTCCCAATTTCCTAAAAGAAAAAAAAAATTATATATATATATATATATATGTAGGAAGAGAGAGGAGGAGGAGAATGAGCGGGAAGATTTGTTACTTTGTTGGAGTGGTGACCTCCACGGCCATTAGATGCCAAGGCCTGTAAAAGAAAGAAAATGAAACCCATTTTTTAGTTTTGCGATAAATTCTTCAGATGCGTAGCTCCCTGAAGTATAGTGTACGTATACAGCATGATTATCAAGAGTCAAAAAAAAAAGGAAAAAAGAAAAAAGAGATCAGTACCATCTGAAGCATGGATATGGAGATGAGTGCCAAAAGCGCGACGATGACGAGCTTCGCCATGGCCATTACCCTTCAAGCTCTGCAAAGCCCTCCCCCGTACACAATGCAAATTAGGGTTCAAGAGGAGGGGACGACTGGGGGAAATGGAGAAGGGTTTGATTTGAAACGTGTTACGAGTTTGTGTGCTTTAAATAGACGTGACGAGAGAAGGTGAGGGAGACCTTAGATCATCCCACTCGCTCGAGTAGGCTACACAGTTCAGATCGAGTGGCTGTAAGAACACGTGTCAAGATCATGACGGAGAGTTGAGTACATAAATTTCGACAATTTCAAGGATTTACTTTTTTCACCTCTAATTCTCGTCTCGTCTTTTTTTACAATAAATGATCGGTGCCATTTAAATTAATACTTTTATGGGTTTTTAGATTTAGATAATTATGATCCCATTCGACGAGATAGTGAATTGAATATGGGTTGACCCACCCACCCGTTCGACCCGCCTACAATGATCCAACTTGGTGGACGTAATTCCAGGATTACCCTTCCCTATTTTGCATGCTCAGGAGAGAGAATGGAACTTTCTAACGCCGGAATGATGGAAGAGTTTATTACATTTTAAATTGCAGTGATCGCTACATATATATATATATATATATATATATATATATATATGTGTATATACACACATATTCTTATATATAATTTAAAATGCTTAATGTTACTCATCTTTAAAAAAATAATCTCACCTAAATTTTATTACTCACATGCATAAATGTGTTTCACATATACAATAAATAAATTATATGAGACTCACTTGTATATATAAACAGTAAAATTTAAGTAAAATTACATTTTACATTAACCTTTCAAAACTGGTCTAATTACGTCAAGCTGACCCTACTTAGATATTTAAGTGGCGGTGGGGCGCCCATGCGTGAGCGGCCAGAGCCATTCACGGCAAGGAAGTCAAAAAAGGCAAAAATTTGTCTGCGGAGGATGCGGACAGTACGTGATGTTTGCTGGTGGCATCCTATCATTCGAGTGGAAAGCTACTCGTAAACCAAAACTTTTCTCGTTTTCAGTCCGGAGTAATATTCCGTACTAAAATATCAATATTATACACTATACTTCGGTCAAATAATATAATAAAATCAAGGGAATTTAAACAATTTAATTTAATTTAAATTTTTTACGGTTCAAAAGAAATACGCATGCTAACATAAATTAATAGATTCATATTATTTTTTATTTTCTTTAGATCCATACAATTAAAATGTTAATATCAAGATTCATATGGTGTGACAATGTGCCGTACTCTTTAATTTGTTTTCGTGTGTTTATAAGTGATGTACATCAATAGGGTTGGTGTTTACCATGGAATGGAAAATGAGGATTTACCGCAATGAACCTTAGCTAATGTGGAGATCCAAATGTGGAAGGGAAAGCAGAAGCACATCGATGTCGGTGTTGTTTCTGGGTATTAACTACTCACAAACAATGAAGGATGCATCTCTTAACTATGTAGTAAGGGGTTTCGCCTATTTTGAGTGGTCGATATCCCAAAAAAAAAGAAAAAAAAAAAAAAAGCACCGACATCGGTGCTGTAAACGTTTTCTTCTTTTGGGGAGTGAGTTTGTGAGCATGAGGACCCCCTATTTGCAGCAGTGCACGTGCTTTGGCTGACAACTGCGCGTGACTCAAGGCAGATGTGCGCCCCTTTATCTAAAGTGCGCATCCAGGCTCATACAACCCAAACCAACTCCCCCATCGTTCCCACCGATCTATTTAATGCCAGACTCGACCGCCCCCGCGTCAACACCTCCAAATGCCTTTTGTGGACGAACCCATGAACTTCATGACGTGAGCATATGTACGTGACTATCTTATTTCTTAAAAAAAACATTTGAATATTTACACTGAACTGGCTTCACATCTTAGTTCAATTTTAAAGAAAACTCACGTCTATTATCCATACAAAAATAATTAAGGACATTTCATCGAATACGGGCTAAATCTAATAATCACGAAGAAGAGTTGACGAACTCACCATGCATTATGGTACCAGCACACCGTACCGGTGCTTGTAAGCCGTCCATTAGTTACGATCATGTGTGTCCACAGCGTGATAGCTATTGATTATATATACCCTTTTGAGGGTAAATTATTTATGCTCGAACCACATAATAAAAAAAAAAAAAAAGTTCTGAGTCTATTCCATTTTGCTTTTCACTGAAAGTCTGAGAACATGCACTTTTTATATTCCCCTATTTCTCTTTTCTGGCATTGTTAGTTAGACGGTAAAAAGCCCGGAAAAGCAAGGAAAAGTGGGTGACGGGTGGGGTGCGCGGGGGCTCCTGTCCACCACATGGGCCTCATAAATTACGAACGCACATGGTGGGCCTGGCCCATTATTAACTGTGGGTCTCATCATCATAATATCCCTTTCACTCTTTCTCCCGTCCCATCTATTATTATATATATATATATATAGTCAATGGTCACGTACACGATATGATTAAAGTGTGCCCCCCACTGAATTGACAGCGAAATATGACTTTCGTAATCTATACTGTCGTAATAAAGATAAAACAGGTATAGCTACACCGTTGCACCGGACTATGGGCCAGGCCCAGTTTGGTTGGCGAGAAAGTTGGGCCAGGCCGAACGGAAATTAGGTCCGCGTCGGCCAGTTCAATGCAGATTGGGAACGGGTCCGTGCTACCTCATTCATTACTCCGGTAGTTATAGCGGCCTAAGCGTCTCTACTGTAACATTGCAAGTAATGTATCTGCCGTGCAACCTCAAATCATGCCACTTCAGATCCGATCTGTAAACTTTAATCATACAGATTGGATCGCTGTGAACAAATCTCTTATCCATGGATCTAAATATTTAAAATAATTATAACAATTTATAATATAAATGAAAACTATGATGAAATTATTTAAAATTTTTTATTCAACTTATTTTTTAATGCTCGTTAAAATTTTAGAAATAGACATCAATGAGATTCATTCAGGCCAACACTAGTATAGTTTTTATCATTCAGATGAACCCCATTTTACAATTACAGAAATTTCCTTTCCGTGATTTTATGTGAATCTTACGTGGGAGTTGATTCTTACAAGAAAAGCTGGCTCATTGCACGACATCATGTTTGTCATGAGCCGATCAAAATCTATTATTTAGTTAATTTGTATGAACAGTTGACAAAAGTGACCATGCCTCATAAAAAAATAACAAGAATAAATTTATAATTGGTTTCTGGTACGAATGATGTGGTGCGTAGGTCAATGTAATTTTTGTTGGTAATTATGAGGCATATGATTATGACATGACCAAATGCCGTTGAGCTAGACCATGACCGTGTATTGTAGTTATCATGGGCTTAACACTCAATGAGCCCATTTACGAATTTATTTAAATGAGCCCAACAGCTCTCTTAAGGTCCATTAACTGAATTGCGGCAAGGGTTTGCAGCCCGGGAAGGCCATTTCTAAACCTGATTTATTGTTAGGAATGTCAGGGATTTCTAGTGGGCCTCTATGCTCGGCCCATCACAGCATTTCTAGTTAAGCCCTTTGTTTGAAGTCTTAGGGAAAAAATCATTGGCTAAAAATTCACATTAAGCATTCAATTTTACCCTACCTATCAATCTCGTCTTTAAACTTTAAAATCAAAAAATTTATTTTATGAACTTCTTTTCACTTTCCAATACTAAACACAATCACTCTTCCGGTCTTAATTGTTAAAATAACATTTCATGCGACATTCTACGTAAAAGAGGGGTATTCCTCATTAAATCTTACCCGCAACCCTCTTATTCACAATCAAAACTATATTCTCTTTTCTTTTATAAAAATTAAATTTGTGGGATGTTATATTAATAATTATCGATATAGGAATGACAAAGTTAGGTATTGGTATTTATGGGGCAATTTATACGACTTAAAAGTTTAAAAATTATATTAATAATTAAGGTAAAGTTGATGTTATAGCCAAACCTTACAGGAAAGTGGGGCCTGATACGAAGATAAGGGTCGACAACTGTTAAGAATTATTGTACTGACACTCGAGCCCAATTTAAGACTCTTTGTTTTTATGGTGCGGAACACATTAAAGACCAAGTTTAATACATAGGACCCATTTAATGGGACCAATAATATCTCGCTCTGGGAAAAAAGCTTCAATATTTATTATTTTTAGATCGTTTAATAAATCTTTGCTGAAATCTACATTAAGCTCAGAGTATCCATAATCAAACTAAAATTTAATGAAACTAAAGAAATTGGCCCCGGTCCCCCTTAAACCTTCTTAAAATGGGGTCATTAAGAGTACCATAATCTGTCAACTCATAAAATTCCCGAAAAGGAAAATATAGATTTTATTTATTATTTATTATTTTTAGTTTTGGGTTTGAAAAAGGTGCACCTAACGCGCTGCAGCTCACAGGTTGATTACAGTGTACAGAGGAGAGTCACATGGGTGTGTGAATTGATGGGTGGCTTAAGGCCCATCCTTCCACTAAATTTCCATATTTGGGTGAGACAATTAGGTTTTATTGCCCACTCACCCCCTCGATCCCACATGGGATTCAGTCAGTAGAGCTTTGAAACGATTAGACGTTGCATCACAGTGTACGAACTTCCCCTCTTATTCATCCGTCACCCTTCTCATCTCCCATGTGCTTCCACCATCCATCCAACCTACAATCACTCACCCCTCTCTTTTTCTTTTTTCGAAAAAATATTTCCCTAAACGACACCGATCCACGTCGTTTCTCTCTGACTGAGGACTTCGACTGTTTGTTGTAGGTCCCTAAATTTAGTAGTAACTCTTTCTCGTGCTGTTCAAATGTACCTTATCCATCCTACGTAATAATTTCTTAATCAAGGGCGATTAATTGAGAAGTAGCTTTAGCGAAGACTTTCAAGCTTAATGTGAATGTTTTTTCTTCTTCAAATAGGATAAGAATGGGGTGGGTGTGATTCTTAATGACCATTCTGACACCATTTTGTTGGCTGTAGTTCAATCCGAGAAGAACGTGAATTCGACCTATTTTCTAGAAGTAAAGGCCATCCTCTTTGGCCTTTGGCTAGCCAAGGATTTTGGTTACCGGTCTTTGATCGTTGAATATGATTCTTTGACTGTCTTAATAGAAATTTGGAGCTCCCAATGCAGCTTAGCCCCTTTCCTTGATGTTCAATCTCTGGCTTCATCCTTTTCATATTGTGGCTTTGCTCGTGAAGCTAATATGTTGGTTGATTCTTTGGCTAGGGATTCAGTTGTAATTGATCATGGTCGTGTTGGATGAATTTATTTTCACCCTACATCTCCTTGTATGCTGTATAGTTTTGATATATTGTCACTTTCTTTATATATATAAAAAAAAATTTCTTAATCAAACTTATTTTAATTCTTCTTTTTTTGCCTTTTTATTTTCTTTAAAGTACTGTACTACGCATGTCTTCTGCATCTCCACGAATCTGTAGGGCTCCCCCTAGCTATACAACAGGGGCAACATATTTTAATTTGTAAATATTTTATTTGGTCAATTGTACTGCACCTACTTCCTAATATAAAATTAATGCTAGGAAGGAGCTGAATGTGAAATAATTACCATACTATGAATCTTTTCGAGGTTTTATTGGATCTATATTCATCTACGTCTTTAACCTATGGGGATTGTTGTTTCAGCACGGGGCCTAAATCTTTGCCAACCGAAGGGTTAGTAACTTATATTAACTTATGAAAAAATTAATGTGTAATAGTTGCATATAAGTTGGATGCAACTGTTATTTTATAATATTTTTTAAAACTATAAGTTTCAAAACTATATCATTTTGGATCTTATTTTATTTTTTTCTCTTTTTATATCTGTATTACATTTAAATTAGGTACAGCCGTTCTAACAAAGTTAAGCCCTTAACTTAAACCTTGTTTTCTCTTTTTTTTTTTTTCTTTTTTTCTTTCCAACTAAAATGGAAACCAAAAAAAAGAAAAAAACAAAGACAAAGATGGGAGCGAGGGAACCTTAGACGCACTGGCTTCTTAAGATTCTGGGCATCGCACGCTTTGAAAACTTTCTGCGTTCAACTCGAGCACCTCTACAATGCCTGGCAATGATATGGAGCATTGGGCTCTAGCCTTTTGACGTGGACCAATAAGAAGCGAGATAAATTCAATTCGTGTAGATCTCCTTCAGTCGAGCATTGGCACTTGCATAGAAACTACGCAGGGGATGGATTCAGGATACAGACAAAAGAGGCGTAAGGCCTCGTTCATTAAAGGGTGATGTTGCGTGTACAGGGTCCTTATAGTATTTACCAGAGGTCTGAGGTGAACGAAATATGCAAAAGACATGAATTGAAATGAGCAAAACGATCTTTAATATACTCCATTATGCTTTTGTTGCATCATCACTCTTATAAATATTTCATTAACCTTGTCTAGGGGTGTGTATAACTTGGAAATTTCTGAATTTTACGAAAAATTTTCTGAGGATTAGGAAATTCGGTCGGAGATCGAAAACTTTTTAGAATAATTCGGTGTTCGAGAGCCGGGTCAAGAATCTTTTTTAAAATTCAGAATTTCCCCAGTTTTTCTAATTATAGAGTTCTTTTTTTGGGTTTTCAATTAATTCGCTCTCCATCTTTCTTATTTTCTTCCCATTCGAAAAATTCGGTCAGGAAATGAATTTTTCAAATTTTTGATCGGAAAATTTCGGAATATATTTTAATCCGGTCGAGAATAGGAATAAAAATCAAAATTTAGAAAACGGTGTGGAAAAGAAAATTTGGTTGGAAAATTCCCGAATTTTACGAATGAACGAACATTCCCAACCTTGTCGAGAATGATTCGTCTTAATTAACTATCATTATTTGTCGTTAAATACTAGAGCCCTAGCATTATCTATTAGCTCTTCTAAATGGATAAAATAGATTCTTGTCATTTTAGTACTAAACTAATTCTTATTGTGTCTTGATTCTCATGTTAATTAGTCTTGTTTTCATGTGATTAGCTCGTAAAGTTTTGAATCTCAAATGGGCCACAGACTATTTTTTTTTCCCCCTCCCTTCCTGGGACTCCCTAAAAATGGGTGGGTCGATGTTCAAATTCTAATCATGAGTGTTGGAACTAATCAAGGGCCGTCAGGTGTTGGGTATCCACAGAGATGTAGCCTACACAACAGCTAGTCGCCTGTCAAGTAAACATCCCATGATTAAGCAACCCTGCATTATTTTCGGACCACGCAATCTTGCATTATTATGCTTGTTCCGGATTATTGTGATGCATGTCCATTTTAATCGCATGGATCCAAACATCACAAAATAATAAAATAAAAAGTTACTAACTTCCATACTGTTTGTAATGTTTATGATTCTAATCCATTGATTGAAAATTCAGAAAAAACTTGAATCGTTATAGTTATTTTAAAGTTTCACTCGTTAAATGAAAATAGGACGTCATTAAACTGTACGATGTTTAGGCGTCTTCTTTATTATTTTACATTCTTTCGATCTACTTGATTGGAAATTATGAATTTTGAACGCGTGTGTGATAATAACAGGAAGTGTAACGAACATAGTTTTAAATAGCGGTCACGGCCGCCGTCGCGTAACGGTCGCAAGTGTAACGGGACGCGGGTGTAACGGGAGTTTTATAACGGGACCGTGCGTAACGGACGTGAATTATGAGGCACGGCGCATGACAATTGTTTTTTCATATTTTAAGTTTGTAAAAATGTTATAAATGGTTTTTAGACTATTTTGACCCACCTTATTTATTAAGTAAACACTGGTATATATGACTTTTAGATTTTAGATAAATTTAAGTGCGCTATTAAACATAAACCTACATATATCTTGATATGTATCACCACAACAATAAAGATTTTAATACATATTATCATAAATGAAAATCATATAAATTTTAACAAGTTTTTGCAATCACAATAAATGTTATGTGGTGGTAATTCATCCCCACCACATTGAATGACGCACTAGCTAATCAATTTTATCGTCCACATTTTATTGTCAAAACCCACATTTTCTAACATAATTGATCTAGTTAAGTATAAAATATTTATCATCCACTATACATTATCTTATTTTGTTAATAAATAATATAAAATCTCCAAAAACCACATGTACAAATATCTCTTATCCACTATACATCTTCTTATTTTGTTAATTAAGAAAAATGAAATTATCTAAAACCCACATGTAATAATGTCTGTCTTCCACTATACATCATTTTATTTTGTTAATAAAAAATAAAAAATGAAATACAAAAATCACATGTATAAATATCTCCTCTCCACTATATTTCATTTTTTTCCTTGTATTTTTTTCTTTTTCTACTTCATATGAGTAAAATTTCCCCCCTCTTATATTTTTGCTCAGTTAATTAGGGAAAGTGAGAAGAAAAAATCACACTAAACAGTTTATTTTTCACATAAGAAAAGCATTAACCTAATTCCTTATTCATATTCACAGTATAACCATATATAGCATAAAAACCAAAATAATAATAATAATTATGTAATGTTTCGCATTTTTTTTTCTCGGTTCATCGAAATACCTTTCGAAGTAAAAATGTATGGCTTCAACGTTACGTCGTCATCCTCATTGGTTTAATTTGAAAATCCGGTAAAACTTAAAATCTGGTAAGGGATGGTAACGACATTGTTTCAACTAGAGTTCCTAATGACGAACCACCCTCATTTCATCATCATCGATAACATGGTCAAACAAACTCTTAGAGGAGGCGGCGACTCCTTGCGAAACGTTGACTACCGTGCACGGCAACGATGCGAGTTTGGACCCTCTCGAACTCGGAGATCTAGCAATGTAGAAATATATCCGCAATTTTTTTTTTTCCTTATTAGTTTGGCCGTAGCGGGCGTCGCGGCCGTTACGGCCGTGAATCGACTTCAAAACGTTAAAGCGGGGCATAGCGGTATCGGGACGCGCTGATACCGCTACGAAGCGGCCACTACGCACCATAGCGGCCGCTTTTTAAAACCATGGTAACGAAACAAATAGCGGCCGCTTTTAAAACCAAGGTAACGAAACAAATCAAAGTTTAAACTGTTAGGTCTCGAGCTCGTATTGCTAAAATTTTTGTCAAACAGAGCAAAACTATCGTAAACATCCTAGTAATACCACTTCTATCCCATTAAGGGGGGAGCACTAGTTTCCAAATTATTCTATAAACAACTTGTGCACAACCTTTGAACCATATAAAACAGAATCAATGAAAGTTGGGGTTGAAAGAGATAATATAATAATGATTTTATTCTGTTCATTCCATCTATATAGAATAGCCTTATCAGGATCGCTAAAGACTCCAAAAGACCAACCAATCCATCCCAATGCCCACACCTCATTAATTTATCATATCTGTTTAAATTAATGAAGCAAAGGCATAAAACAGAAAAAAAAAAAAGAAAAGAAAAAAAAAAAAAAAGCATGGGAGCTTAAAGGAAAAGGGTATGGCATGACATCTGCAACAGAGATTACATATGGGCTATAGAAAACACTCAAATCACAATCATCTCTCTCTCTTCTGTGAGATTAAACAAATTAAAAAGCATTCGCATAAAGCTACGGAGATGCATTAGAATAACATGTAAGCTCCCCATATTTGCTTACTTTCTGCTGCTCCCTCTCGGACAGCTGATCATAATTACAACATTTAAAAACCTCAACCCAATCCCCAGAGAGGAACAACGTAGTGAAAGAAACCCAACAAACGAGTAAGTGCTTAATTAATCTTTTGTAAGATTATTTTCAAACATCCGAGGTAGCCCAGTTAGCAAAAGCAAGCAGAAAAATTGTTTGATTAAGTGTTTTTTTTAAAGAAAAAAATTAACTTGTCTGCCGAATTTGTGGTTGGTCCCATGAAATAAAGAAAGGGGAAGGAGAGGAAGATGACAAAGTACACCAGTAAGAAAAGCAGCAGCTGATGAACATGAATAAACAAATACAAATAAAACACAGTAGATGGATCAATTCAACACAGAAAATTATGAAGATAAAATTCCCTTTTTGTTTGGTTCAATCGATCTCAACTCTTGGTATCCTCTGAAAAGCAGCAAAAGCGATCGCTAATAAACTACTCAAACGTACAAAAATCAAGATTAAAATAAATCTACCATACCACTAGGCCTTAATCTAAAAGCTAATTCATTTATTATTCACCACAGGATCAAGAAGACGAAGAGGAAGCATTGGTCCCGAACGGTGCCGTACTGAGATCCCCGCTTAGATGGTGGTGGTGGTTGTTGTTGGGGTCGGAGTGGCTCGGGCACCGGTGGTGGCGGTCCTCATCGTCATCTTCGTCGTCTCCGCCGTCCACGGGGCGCTCGCCGCCGTCAACGAGGTGGTCGCCGCCGCTGTTGGGGTTGAAATCCCTCCTCCCGAGAGTGTTCTTGTTGTTGTGCATCCAAACTTTAAGCACGTTTCTTTCGACGCCCACCTCGCTGCAGAACTGGGAGACCAAATCTTCATCCTTCTTCTGCATTTTCCACCCGACCCGCTCCGCGAAGTGGTGCATCTTCTCCTTCTGGCCCGGGGTGAACTTGGTCCGGAATCGCTTCCGCCCGTTCGGGCTCGGGTGCATCGCCGCCGTGGGAGTGGCGTGGATGACGGGATTCGGGTTCTCCGGGTGGCCTGATAGACCAGCGGAGAGCGCGAGGAGCATGTGGGGCGCGGAGGGATAGTACGAGGACGAGATCGGCGGCGGAGACTGCGAGTCGGGGCTGCGCGGCGCCGCGGGGGGAGGAGGCGGGTGGTGGCGGTGGTGAGGTTGGAACTCGAGGACCTGGAGAGCCGACGTCATCGGCGGCGGCGGCACCTCCTCGGGATCGCGGCGATGGAAATTCCGATGGCAGCCGCAGGCAGCGCATTTTAGCGAGGTGGGATCGGAGGGGGTCGCCGACGGCGAGGGCATGAACTCACCGCACCCGTCCACGGCGTATCCTCCTAGGCTCGCAGCGTGGTTCTTCAGACAGTCCCTGTAAGTAATCACCGGCGCCGGCGGCACCGTGCTGACGTGACGGTGGTGGGGACTGTACGGGTGGTGACGCTTCAGCACCCCATTGGTGGAGGAGACGGTCTTCAAGGGATGGATCCGAGGCGCCGGCGTTTCCGCATCGGCGTCGGGTGTTTTCGCGCTGATCGCCGGAATACTGCCGGTAGCGGCGGTGGTCAAATCCATGGCTGGTTTTGCTGGGGAAGCCCCTTTATCCCCACAGAGCAGCAGTGCACTGAATGAAAAGGGTGCCCATGAGGAAAAAGGTGAAGAATTGGATTTACGATTGAAGAGGATAATGAACAAAGAAGAAGGTGGTGATAATGAGCAGTGATGACCGTTTGATGAAAAAATAAAAATAAAAAATAAATCTGGGTTTGTATTTGTGGCTCTCCTTCCTTAACCAACTCCCCCTCCCCACCACCCCCTACTTTTTAACCCTGGTTTTCTAAGCCCTGGTTAAGTTTGGGTTACTCCTCATCCCACGCCCTCTATGTATGTAATAATAAATTCCCAAAGCCGAGTTAAGGCCGAGTTGAGGTGGGGTTGGGGGTGAGTTAGGGGGCGAGTTAGGGTAATGGAATGAGTGAAGTACAGTGATTTGGAGGTTAACCAAGAGAAGGACCCGCAGAGAGGTCTGACATGTTGGGCTCAATTTGTCAAGTTGGGGTTAAGTGGGGCGGAGGGGTGGGGTCCCCACCACCACAATGCAATTTACTCTTACAAATGTTAATTGAATTTTATGTGGTCCCGCCGCTGCCGTTCAAGGACAAACTTACCCCTCCCTAGCATAAATTCCCCGTCATCGTCGGTACACAGCATGCGTGACGTAAAAAGATGCTTGGGGGGTGGCAAAACAGTCTTTTCCTTTGAAGATTTTGACCCAGTTTCGGTTCGTCTAGCTGCCTAATTCGAAGGTCTCGTTGTCGGTTCAAAGAATTTTAAGACGTCAAAGGGAGCTGTCCGAGCCAAAATCCAGATTTTTCCTCTGTAAAACGACACCGTTGCATTATCTTATACTTTTCTAAAAAGCCTTTTCAATATTCCATTTGCTTAATATATAATTATTGACTTGGTATAAGTAAGGCGACGGTTCAATAAAGCTTCCTCATAATTTTCAGTATTATTAGTTGGCTGAACTGATGAATCTCTCTTCTGCTTCATGATTTAAAAGATCAGTCGGAACAATTAAATCCAAACCCCCGTATCATCCTTCCTTCCCTCGTAATGTTTTGCGTTCATATTTAACGGTCCGTCTCGGTTGGTCCCTCCGGGCACCACTAGAGAGACGAGAGTACCCTCGGGAAAGACGCGGAATCACAACAAGGTCTTTGTTTTCCATTGGCTGTTTACTGGATAGGAGAGAATTAGCGTAATCAGCTCGATTAGGTGCCACGTATCGGGAACCCCTGTGCCTTGTTCAACACGTGTGTTTCGCCCATGCATATTAGGAGTCAAAGTCAACTGATTATCAATTTTCATTAGCTGGGAAGAATGCTATGTACAGTTGATTGAGTGTAAGAGATGGCTACATTATGAGATCTGATGCGCTACTTTACGTACAGCTTTATCAGTCGAAGAAGCTTTATCGAACCAGAATAAATCAAAAATTACAAAATTTGTAGATTATTCGGATGCTAGGCGGAAAGGTTGTGAATTTATAAATTTATATAATTTTAATTATTTAATTACTTAATTATTATTTTATTTTTTATAATAAAAATTATTTAATTTTATAAACTCATAACTGTTCGAATTTAAAGGATCCCATCTAAATGGTAGGAAAACATAAAAAATAAAAGATAATAAAATACCTAAAATAATACTTCCTTCAGCCGACGAGTCGTTCTAAATATAGGCCGTCATTATGATTTCCGATCCTCATCTCTTTGTCTGCTGGCTTGGGCCGTGTGCAAATCTTATCGTGGGTTGCACGAATCAGAGACAAGCCCACGAACTGACGACCCATATAAACTTCATGTCCAGTATCCAAGTGAATATGGGCTTTAACTTGGTGGACTCAAATTCTTCGAGCCTTAGAAGGCCCAGTAGAGCCCAATGTAGCTACTGGGCTCGGAGCCCCTTTCCTTTTGTTCTCTCTTGCCCCGGTTTTGTCGAATTTTCTTGCTCTTTTGCTTCAGTATCACCGTTCCATGTAACGAACCAAAGTCCCTGACTTTCAAAATTTCCATTCTTAGTTCCTCCTACGTCCTCAAGGGGTTCACAATTCTTGTTCCTTTTTGGCGCCCGACCCACCTCTAATCTCTTGGAACCCATCAATGGCGGACTCCGAGCTCTCCCAAAGTCTAGAGCTTAACCCTTCTCCTGAGACCCTAGATGGGTTTTCTCCATCTGCACACGTGCTTATAGAGCGCCCCCTTCCTCCTTCCTCATCTCTCTACTGAGGAACCGTAGATATTGATGATGGTAGAGGAGAGTTCGATCTTTCTTCCATGGGTTGCTCTGAAAATCTAGAAGATGACCCAGCAGTCACCTTCTTCACCGTATCAATCACTGAGGGGGGGACTCCGAATGGAACAAGTTGTTATTAGGTTACGTGAGTAAACAAAGCCTCAGTTTAACTTAGAAATCAAGGCTCAGTTTACTCACTTTTCTCTTACTATTATTTTTTTGATTCACTCGTTTTCATTGAACTGTTGCATTCATGGTGAAAACTATAGATATTGGGTATTTAGTGTAGTTCGCCTCTGTGCTAACCTGAACTCTTGAACTTCTCAGCCTTCCCTTGTCGGCCTAAGTATTTGGTGACCTTTTAAAACCATGTCAGCAGTCCGTGCAAATTAAGAACAGAATTTATAATAGAAAAAAACATCCGCAACAAACAATTATTAGTCAAACATGCCAGAAGGGGAGCAAGGACTGATTCAATAATTTCATAAAAACTGAAAATGGCCTACGCCTTTTCCCTTGCAAACAATTGGTTCAATTAAGTAACATAAACTCTGTAATTCCTTCTGCGTCTCCAGAATGGGGTTGTCTTTGATGGGGACTGTACGGGTGGTGACGCTTGAGCACCCCATTGGCGGAGGAGACGGTCTTCAAGGGATGGATCCACGGCGCCGGCGTTTCCGCATCGGCGTCGGCGGTTTTCCCCCTGATCGCCGGAATATTGCCGTTAGCGGCGGTGACGGCTGACAGATTGACGGATAGTGGGTCTAATGAATTGCCGTCTCAACGTATAGATTTTTTTTTAAAAAAAAGCCTGATTTTTATTGAATTCATAGGGAGAACCTCTATCTTAGTATAATATAAAAACATATAATTTTTTTTCTCTTTTTATTGAATTCATAGGGAGAAAGCACCAGAAAGAGCCTGATCTTTTCAGTACGAAACACACTTATTTTGCATAAAAAGAAATAAAAGTTTCTGATACCATCAATTTCATTTGGGTTCATTTACATGTGACCCATATTTTAAATTAATAGAGTACTTCTATTCTAGTACAATATACATACGTAAAAACCTTTTATATCTTTTGCTTTTTTATTGAATTCATATAAGAAAAGGAAAAAAAACTCACATAGAAAAGCATTTAGGCTAAGTGCACATTTATTTTCAAAAGGGTCTAACCTTTGGAGAGAATGAACTGAATTTAGGTACTTCAACTTAGAGGTCATTAGGATTTCAATGTGGGATAAGGTTATGTTTTTCATTGAATTCACAAGAGAAAAGCAAAGAAAACCACATGCAAAAGTCGATTTTTTCATGCAAAAAAATTACTTAAACTAAGAAAATATAGCAACTTAGCATGGATGCACTTTGGTATCCACCAATGCTGTTTATTTTTCTGAGGACGAAGGCAACAAATCAGCAAATTGGGTGAAGTTACGTCGGGGCGGGCAAAGGGCTCGAGCCTCCTAAGCAACTCTATTTTTCCTCAAGTGCATTGGGTGTTCTCTACGGAAAAAATACAAGGCCCCTAACCAAAAATTGATCGCAGCTCATTTATATTTTAAGTCCAAATTAAACCTTCACTCTTAAAATTAAACTAAAGCAATCTATTTATTAGCCCATTCACCTAATTATTACATCATAAACTCAACAACCTTTTCATTAATCCTCACTTTCCCTACAGTTAATGCTCGTGAAGAATTGTTATAGAAACACATCACAAGTTTAAAATCTCTATTTTGTTGAAAGTACTTTGTTTCTCAATATTTCCCCTCTTAAATTCAACTATAAATTTAAATTTTGATACTTGCCAATATATCAAAACCCAACAATCTTCAATTTCCTATTTTTCTTCTAAAAGTTTGGCTTTTTATTGACTATGATTTTTTTTCCTTAAGATTCAGTTATACTCCTCCTTTACTTGGGCTTCCAAGCATTGGATCCGGGTTCCGCCCCTAGGTTCACTAATCTCCGGGAAAATCATACTTGTTTATGATAATAATTTTCGAAATAAAATTGAGTCTTATATGTGCATAACTTGTCGAGTCATTTTATAAAATTTAGACATGTTAGTTTGAGGTTGCAGGCATCACTCCAAACTTTTAAAAGGAAAATCAAAATCGGCACCTCCTAAAAACGAAGAGTCCCAATGCTATATATTTACGTTTATATCAGAAAGTTTAAAATGGACGGGGGAAAGTTATCCTTGGCTGCATTGTTGGGTCTGGAAAGGGAGCAGCCGGTGCTTGGGCTAGGTCGTGTCACCTTTTAGGTGCCTTATTATTGAGGAGAACTTTTACTCGTTACTGACGCATTCTTTTTAACTTATTTTTAATCTTATCTTATGTTGCTATTTTTGATTAAAAAAAAAACGGTGATTTTTCATCAAACAAATCTTAAAATATTAAAATGTCTAAAATTTTCTTAATGTTTTTAAATATTTCAACATTTCCTCAAAACTAATCAGATAAAATTATAAATCAAATATTTTAGAGTTATGAAAGTTATTCTCTCAATTGCCCGCCCCTCAACTTTTCCATTTACTCCTTTCACTTTTTATCTTTTTTTGGTACATACCCACTTTCATCTTTTTTAAATTTTCTATATTAAAATAAATTTATACAAAATATTATATTAATAAAAAAGTCATCGAGCTCGTGCTTTGTCACTAGAAATTGATCGAGGTGGAAAACAATAATTTTCTATCAATCAAACTCTAGAATCTTGAATTGTCCAAAACATCCTTATTTTCTTTTAAACATTCCAACATCCATTCAAAACTAATGAAAAATGATAAATCAAATATCTTGCAGTTATGTAACTTATTCTTTCAACTACCCACCTCCACTTTTATCTCTACTTCATTCACTTTTATCATTTTTAGTACATGCCCTTTTTTTTTTTTGTACCCTTCAATTTTTTTACTTAATCTCCTATATTTAAATAAATTTATATAAAGATTATATTAATAAAAAAAGTCATATTGTACGTGCTTTGCAGGTGCGATACGACTAGTGTGAAGAACGTGTGAATACAGGAGAGCAGTCCAAATAAATGATCATTTTAGTCCATTTTAGGGAATTATGTTTTTAAAAAGTAAGCATATGTATGGAACACAACATTAAATAAATGAGAAAATATATTAATTTTCATAAAATTTAAAAATGTAGAACTCATTCATTTAATCATATAAAATTCAGGAAATCAAAACCTTTAAAAATTATATTGAATTTTTAATACATAGTATGAATTGATTCCTTTTTTGGTAAAATTTATGAAACTTATGTTTTTTTTTTTTTTGTTATCCGTGTGGTTAAGATTATGTAAAGAGACTTTAAGTTTGAATGAAATGGTGAATTGGAGAGGGAATCAGGGCGAATGGATTAGGGAGGAACATTTATGCTTATTTCACCAATCCTCGAGTTCTTTTTTTTTTTTTAAAATTATATATATTTATAAAAAAATTCTTGAGTTTCCTCAAAATTTCTTTTCCTTTTTCCATTGATTTCTCTTGACCTCCTCATCGCCCTCCTTCCCACACTCTTCATCTGTATTTTGCTTTCTAATCTTTTTCTTTTTTTTCCCTTCCTTCTTCCCAACACTAGAAGTAACATCACTTCTAATCTTCGAGGGTGCTTTTCTTTTCTTCTTTTTTTTTTTCCCCTTCACTGCTTCCTAGCACTAGCAGTGGCATATCAGTTCTAATCTTCAAGACTGTTTTTGTTTCTTTCTTCTTTTTGTTTTTTGGTGACGCGGAAACGAATCCTTCGAGAGCACCAGAACCCCGAGCTTACGTAATGGTTCACTCTCTATTTTTTTCCTTTCAGCGAAAGGCTACATTTTCGACCACAACCTATATCTCAATATATAATTCAATCTTTAACCTATTTTTTATTCAAATAAACCCTCAAATAATCGGATTGCTCCCAATTTACCCTCTTTTAATGGACTGCTCATGTCAGCATTTGTTAATTGTTTGCATACATGTCAAGCTCATGTGGAAAAAAAAAAAAGACAATAAAAACTACATCACACCTTCAAGAATAGGGAAAATTAGAGAAATAGTAACTTTTTACCTAAATAATATAAATCATCTTAACTTAAATTTTTATAGATATATTTTAAAAATTAATTGCACCAAATTATTTATACTATTCATGTAATTAATTAAATTAAATTTCATTAAATATTTTGAAAATAGATTAAAATGATGTGTGATAATAATAACAATAACGTAATAATACTTATTATCATTTTTCAGTGAAATAATTTGAGTGGAAGGGCCCGCAAGCTCTTACATCACTTTTTATAAATGCGGAATGTCACTTTTCTCACTTTGTCCCATTCTTAAAGGTGTGATTTATAAAAAGTGATCATTTGCCCCTTTTTTTTTTTCTTTCTTTTTTTCCCAAAATAGAAATTGTTTTCTCCCAAGACATGGGTCCCCCGGCCATGTTGTGTGTTCCTCGTCTTCCATTATTCTTAGCTCCTTTCCTTTTAAACTTTTATTTTTTCTTCCCTCACCACCAGCTTCATGGGTCAATGTGGAAATTTAAAGGAATACTCTGCAAAGAGGAGCACTCCTTAAAGAAAATATCAAAAAAGGATCCGTCAAGGCAAGTTTAACGGCCGTCAAACTTTCTCATGTTGGGTCCCACCATTCTTCAAAAATAAAAGTACGACTCATCATCACCGCATGATGCTGGAATATATATATATATATATATAATTTACGATTCATAGGATTGGATGCGTCCATTATTAGGATTTGCGTCCTCTCAACTTTTAATAAATAGAAGAAATGTAATCAGTGCACGATTTTCTAAAGGCTTGGGTGCGTTTCCCGTCAAAGTACACGTGGATTTGCACCGGGAGCCCATTCATAGGATTTACGTCCTCTCAACTTTAAAAAACCATAAATTTATAAATTGAAATAATAAAAAATTTATGAATACCAAAATAATTATCACAATACCCATGATATAATTTTTTTTGACAATCCTGCTTTGGCATTCTTCGCGTCTGGTGATACTTGACCTTGGGCTTTTAATTTCGATCGATATGTATTTATCAAAACTATGTCATTTTGTGGGTAACTATAAATAGGGACATTACATGTTGCATTTGCTCATTTATTTTTCAAGGGACTTATTTTTTTGAGTATGATAATATGGTTCATTTGTTGTTGTCATAATGTGAATTGGTAATGTTATTATTGATAAATTGGGGTTCTAAGATTCGTGTAAAACTAAAATTGTGAAATTTGATTACAGTTTATTGCGCTATATTTTGTTAACTAATAACTAAATCATATATTTTTTCCATCCGTTATGGACCCATCATTTTACAAAAAAAATCCCACATTGCACCGTATTTTATCTTGGCTGCTGATTTCCCCCTGCCTCACCCAGCCCAGGGTGAAAATAATTCTTAAACCGCAATCATTAACCTAAAAATAGAGGAGCTGCTAACGGGCAACAGTTATCGTAGATCAACAATTCAATCCGCCCTCTATTAGAATTTTTGTAAAGCCGCCTTTCACGTCAGGTGCTCGTGTTTGTCGTCTGGGTGAATTGAAGGCATCACATGCACATACACCACCAGATGCATGCATACACATCACGTGCATATCCGACATTAATTGCACTCACACCATTTCACCCCATAGGTTTTTCTTATTTTATTGTTTTCTTCTTCTGCCCGCACGTTGGCGAGGGACCACCACCGACAAGTTTAGAGTTTAATAAAGTTTGATGAAACATAATACAAGGTTTCATGATGTCAGGAAAGCTTTGCTGTTTTTTAAGATGGCGATCAGACACTGCTGATGGCTCCCATTTCATTCGGTATGCATTGGAAGCTCGATGGCATATGATTCTTATGTATTTGATAAAATAGGCTTTCATGTTTTGACCTGTCCTATTCGACTGACTCAAATCTTCTTAAGTCCGGTAAATATTTTTTCAATCTGTTTCAAAATTAAGGTAAGTTAAGTGAAGTTTTTCATCATCCGTCTTAGATAGATCGGGTGGAAAAAAGGTTTAGAACTAATCCAACTCACCCGCCTACACTCCCTAATTATTGACAGTCCCAAGATGATTGCGGCATCATCTACCTGTACTCACACAAGGATACACATATCACCCATATGGATGCATATTCATTTCTTATCACCATTTTACACCCACACGTTTTCCTTGTTTCCTTATTCTCATCCACATTGGTGAGGGACCACTCGACGAGGTTAGAGTATAAATAAAGTTTGATGAACCCCGTTTGAGACGCACAACATATGGCTTCATGATATCAGTAGAGCTTTGCTGGTTTTCTAAAATGGCGACCAAACCCTTCTTCATGCTCCTATTTCTTTCGGTAGGCGTTGGAAGCTCCATCGCATACGATTTCTTTGTGCTCGCTCAACAATGGCCACCTTCCCTGTGCAACGTCGGTCGGCGTTGCGTTCCACCGATGAAAAATGATTTCACTATTCACGGGTTATGGCCCAATCTGGATAATGGAACTTTATTGAAGGAGTGCACCAAAACCTCGTTTGATCGGACTCAGGTATGTTAATTCTAACGTATAACTATTTTAGCACATAAAAACAATAATAAGTTTTGAACACAGCTCTGCTTAATTTACGAGTATGTTCCTTCATATAGAAGTGAATGATAAAGCTATAGTACCGTCCATTTTATGACCCACAAGCTTTACAGATAACATCAATCAGAAATCAGTTAATAGCGGAGTGGCCCAATGTATATAATGTAAGGACTAGCGAATATTTTTGGCGTCACGAGTGGAAGAAGCACGGGACATGCTCCGAGTCCGTGTTCCCACGACAGTCCGAATATTTCAAGTTAGCTTTCATTAGAAACCGATTCGACCTGAAAGCCATACTGAATGCGTCGAATATTGCTCCCGGCACCAATCTGAGGTACAACACAAGCTCGATCGTGGACGCCGTCGAAAATGCAACGGGGACGGTGGTGAAAGTGGCGTGCAATGGTAATAGAACGAACCCCAGATCGCAGCTAGTGGAGATACGAATCTGTCTCAATCACCTCGCCACCTGCTTCATCAACTGTACCTCCAACATGAACAACACTTGCCAGAACAACGTCACCCTCCCTTTATAATTATGAAATCAATGAAGCCCATGCGCTGGACCCGGTTTGAGCTCCCATTACTAATAAGCAATAAGGTGTTTGCTGAACCGGTTTCAATTATTGTACGTGGTATGTTATGGATTTGAATAATAATCATGGTTTGACTCTGTTTACAATGGTGCACTGTGTTGCATCCCCCTTCTCACCTTTTTTAATTCTAATTTTATGAATCTGTTATGCTTTTGCTTGGCAGGGATGTGTTACTTATGTTTTGCGTAAAAAGAAATGAGATGCTTCGAGTCCATTTATTTTATTTATGTCCATTCACATGTGACATTATTAAAATTCAGAGGATTTCCTTTAAATGGTGGGAAAAAAGAAGAGAATGAAAACGCACCAAAAAAAAAAAAAAAAAAGATAATAAAATACCTGAAATGATATTTCCTTGGAAGGGGTCGTTCTCATTGTGCCATGGTTATGATTTCCGACCCTTATCACTATGTCTGCGGGCTTGGGCCGTGTGCAACTCTCATCTGGAGTTCTACGAATCAGAGACAGGCCCACGAACCGAAGGCCCATTATGAAATCCGTGTCCAGTATCCAAGTGAATACGGGCTTTAACTTTTGGTGAATCAAGTTCTTCGAGCCTTAGAAGGCCCAGCCGAGCCCAATGTAGCCGCTGGGCTCATGTCATTGGACTCGCAACAAAAGATTATTTTGAAGACTTCTATCCGTATCGAGCAGTGTTCGTTTTTTTTTTTTTTTTTTTTCCCTAGGAAGGCAGGTGCCTGCATTTATTTATTTTGCATAGCGAGAAATAAAAGCTTCAAACGCCATCTATTTTTTCGGGGTTCATTCACACTTAAGACATGTGACATTATCAATTTTTTTTTTGTAATATGTTAAATTAAAAGAGTACCTCTACCCTATTATAGCATACATAAGTATAAACTTTTTTTCTTTTCTTCTTTGATGTTGTTTAAACTATATTGTGACTGCATTCTACTTTTCCTAGTTTTGTTGGGAATACAATATATCTGGACGACTAATATCGCAAGATTATTTCTTTCCCCAAACACTCAATATTATACGTTTACAAATTACCGAAAAAAATAAAGGTGAGAAATTTGACAAAAAAAGTGACTCGAGAATTTAAGGTGGTTCACCCAAATAACTACATAAATGGGAGGAGTGAGTGAATAACTTCTTCACTTTGGATTTAATACCGGCACAAACCTGTACCCGAAACCCGTATACCTACCTCTCTCCTTTCCCCGCTCAACTCGTGGAAGGAGTTATGATTTAGATATTTCCACCCACTTATTGACTCTCTTGTCCTTGGCTCCAGGTATGTTTTGCTCAGTTGATGAGGCCTGCAATGCAATTTGTGCGTATTGTAGGACAAAATTCTGCACATTTTTAGCTTGGAAGAGCCACAAAAGCCGCAAAAAAATCTTACGAATTTGTTAGATGGTCGTTGGCATCGTCCCCTTGGGGAGAAATCGACCTTTTAATCAATGTGCATACCTTTAAACTCTTGTTGACCAAATCAACAGAGATTTGTTCCATTTTCGAGCACATGGCTCAATCTCTAAAGGAATACCCTCTTGTTTTGGTCATCGACCTACTTTCTTAAGAGCCAATGGCTCAATTCTTTTTTGGGATGTCTTTTAGGCCCTTGACTAGTGGGTTTTTTACCCACCTCTTCCTCATGTGAGGAAGATCTACTCCCCACGTTATCATAGTGGCACATGGCACCATTTTAAAGTTTTGCAATTCTGTCCTTTTCAAAGGAAAAGATTTTGGGCCCAAGGCCCTGGGTGGATGCAGTGCATCCTCTTCTCCCCTTTATAAGCAAAATCCTAGGGTTTTACAAAATAGGAGAATTTCTTCTGCGAATAATAGAGTTAAAAATAGAGGAAGAACAAGAGATAAAATCAAGGTTGCTCCATTCTTTTCTCTACCAAACCATCACCAACAACACCATTATTTCCAACTCTAAATTTATGATCCTTTGTATCAATGGAATCGCCTACTCCGTTGACCTTCATCATGAGGTCTTAATTGAAGGTACTCCATTGGTAAGTCAGTGAATGTAAATAATCATCATTCTTTAGAATAATGTGAACTCGAATCTTCCAAAACAAACAATAGACGAGTTTACGCACTCTTATTTTTCCTGCAAACAATGGTACAAGATGATTGTTGCATTACCCACCACATAAGGATTGAAATGAATGCTTCCACGGCATCACATGCACATATATCACCGTGGTTTTCCCGGTGTATTGTGTTGCATATTTTTTTAACCTTGGATGCTATTGTTAGTAGACAAACACATTCTTAATATTGTAGTTGAATAAGGATACATAAATAGTTTATCAATGTTATAATTGAAATATAAAAAGTTAATCATCATAATACTTCATAATTGAATAACATAAATTAAATACACTATTATCTTATAAATTAATAGTTTAAGAGTGATTAAGTCTATTTTTAATTTAATTTGAAGTTAATTTTTTAAAAATAATTACACATCTTGTTAAAATTATATTCCAATTCCTAAATAAATGCAAATCTATAAAACATAGGAATAAAAGATGGGTTAAATAAAATTATTTTAACATTTGATTCGATCTTAGACCAATGTTGATTCGAATCATGAACTAGGACCAGGCCCGGACCATTTCTTCAAGTAAAAATTGTATGTTTGAATCGATTAAAAGAGGTAGTCGGATCCTGAGCTAGAATTTTTTAAAATTCTTATGGCCCGGTTCAGTCCCGATTTTTTTTTTTTTTTTTTTCAATTCGATTCCTGACTCGACTAAACGGACCGGTTCTTTTAGCCTCCAGTACAATTTGGAGTCTTCCTCGACGTGCGTCACGTGCGATGGGGTCCACTCATCCCATCCCTTCCAAGGCGTCCTATTCACCCCCTTATCCGTTCAACCTGCGATACTGGTTGTAATTCGTCGGTGGAGTAAGAAAGTGGGCCTCGATAGATGTTTATTAACCTTTTATAAAAATTGCACTTAATCCTTCCATCTTTTAATTTGATTATAAGAAGGCTTTTTATGAATTGAAAATTAGTAGAGTTATAAAATTTTATTATTTTTTAAATTTATTGATTTAATTTTCTTAATTTTTAAAAATATTTAAGTTCACAAATTACTCAGAAATTAACTCATTAATCTCGATCATAATAGTTCTAAAAAAATGAAAGTTTTTATTATTTAACAGAAAAGGCTCTAAATTCTCCGACTATTCCTAAATCTCTATTGCATGGTTCTCAAAGGGGTAAATGACACTTTAAACCCTTAAGTTTCACTGTTTTTTGACATTGAACCTTAAACTTTTTTTTTTATTAGATCGAACCTTGAAGTTTTACCTCCATGTTGAATCGAACCCTGCCGTCACCTTCATCCAAAATGATGAATGGAAAATGATCACATGTCTCTCACATGATCATTTTTTGAGGGTAAAACAGTCAAACCATATGCCTAGCCTCAATGCTCACGTTTCTCTCCCGTCTCCCCAATGCTCAACCACTGGAAAACCCATCTTTCCCTATCAAAATCCCCAATTTCCAATCCCTCTAAATCTTCACCGGGGGAGCTCCCCTAACTTGATCAGAGCAAGAAAAAAAGAAAGTCTGATGTTGGTGAAAGACAACTGAAATGGAAATTGAAGCAACCTCCTCCCACAGCAGCTTCTTAGCACAACAATGGAAAACCCATCTTTCCTCGATTTTTCTATCCACCACCATTGAAAGACATGGTTTTTAGAAAAGAAAAAATCCAAAATCTCAAAGCAAAAGCCAATGCCGAGGTAGGATTTATGAAAATCTCCTGGCTGCAAGCTTTCTTAGCCCATCGATGGTAGGCGGTGACCTAAATCAGACAAATCCTACCAGATCTGAAAATCCCTAACCAATTAATGATGGATGATAGGCCGCTGTTGACTCCGTCACTGCTGGAGGAATGTTTCAGGAATGCAATAGAAGCGGCAGTGGCGATAGGGAAAGTGGGGGATTTATGGAGCCAAGGTAAGTACGGAAACAGCCCCATAGACGATTCTGAATCTTTGTTTCCATGTGAGAAAATGGGAGGATTTGGGGTCAAAACTGTTGATCTATTTGGAGAGGATACTCTGATTAGGGAAAGAAATGAATTTGACTACAGAGGGAGGAAGAAAGGAAGAAAGAAAGAGGGAAAAGAAAAATTAAAAGAAAAAACGGCCAATCAAATACTCACATGTGGCCTTTTTAGGGCAAGGTGTAATTTAAATAAATTTAGTTAGTGATTTTCCCACTTTACCCTTAAAAAATGATCATGTGAGAGACATGTGACCATTTTCCGTCCAGCATTTTGGATGGAGCTGACGGCAGGGTTCGATTCAACACGGAAGTGAAAATTCGAAGTTCGATCTAATAAAAAAAAAAGTTCAAGGTTCAATGTCAAAAAGTGGTGAAACTTTAGGGTTTAAAGTGTCATTTACCCTTCTCAAAGAGATGAAAGCCTTTTTTTTAAAAAATTTTTACGGTACCATGAAAAAAATATTTCTTGTGGCATTCAAGACGTACTTTCACAAAAGGAAAAAGGAAGAACAATAAAAATAAAAAACTTACCTTGAATGCTTACAACACCCACTTATTCTCTTTCTTAAGCTATTGGAATCAGCAATATATAACTTCTCTAAATTTTTTTTCTAGATACAGGAAGTATAAAAATATTTATTTATTTAGGTATAACTGCGATAAAGGTGAAGGACTTAATTCAAAGGTAATTTTAAAAGTTAAATTCCGTTTTTTCCATCTAATTACTTGCAAGATTTATAAAAAAATAAATCATAAAATTTAATTGACAATTTAATATTTATAAGTTCATTGAAACTTTATAAAAATTATGTGCTGATTTTTAGATTTTGGAGATGAGAGTGCCAGTAAACCCTAGGTATACTATGCCTTTTACAATCTCGTTAGCCGCGTCTCCATTTCGAATCTTGCTCATCTCATCCCTTCCAAAAATATGGCTTTCAACTTTACTTGGTTCCATTTCTGTATTGTGGTCCATCGAAAATGATGCGTTCCCACTATTACCCGTTCAACGTGAATTGTTGACGGTCATTCATCAGTGGAGTAAGAAAGTGGGTCCTTCGATTGATTTTTATTAACTTTTTAGTAACGTTACGTATACATCCTTTACAGAATTTTTACATCGATAAAAATATAACAAAATATATATGATTCTTTTTAAATGGTATTTTGATTAAATAATAAATAAAATTATATAACTTTATCACGTCTTCATTTTTATTATGAAAATTATGTGAAAGATGTACATATAATATTGCTCTTAACTTTTTTAACATTTTTGTGAATAAATCGGTTCTTCTGTAAGAGGGTAAATCCGTAATTATATTTGGTCACCTCACCCAACGATTTAAGGTTGTTTGTAGATAAGGTTGTTGGACTTTGGATTATTGTGAAGATTGTGTTTATTAAAATGAATTTTTGGTGGGTAATATTCAGCTTTTATGCTATGCTTCTTCCTAGTTAGAGGCTTGTTGCCTCTTGTAAGGTTGAGTTTGATTGCATGATTAATATGAAAAAGGAGGGGGAAATATAATGAGTTTTGCATAATAAAAGTGTTTTGATCATAATACTATTTGTTTCATTAGCATTTTCAAATTTTATTTAAATTCTTATTATTTTGCATATTAGAACTAACCCCTGTGCCACTGAATTAGAAGGAATCACCCTTCACTTGATGAAACTATAAACTTTCGGAAGAGGAAAATTTAGGGTAGTTATTATAGTCGATAATATTATAGAAGCTTAAAACATGTAAAATATTAAAATTTTGAACTAAAATTTTTAATTATTATTATTATCATCCAGGTTGACCATTGTCGCCCCCTTCTCTTACCACCACCCTTTTAAAAATAATAGGGTTGTTTGAGTTAAATAAAACCGCACACGGATATTGACCCGGCAAAAGGGTCGGATCATGGGTTGAATAGATGGCTCAATAACATTTGTAATATAATTTTTACAATATATAATTATGTTACAATTTTCTACTAGTAGGTCCTTAAAGATATAGAAAATTACTAATAAATTCATATATATATATATATATATATATATATATTACGAAACTTGACATTTAATTTATATTATGAAATTTTAAAGTTCAACAAGAATTTTTAATTTTCTTAAATGCATTATTGTTGTTAATGACAATTAGACATTGCTTTATTATTTATTTACTTGGGACATTACATTTAATAAAAATGATGAATAAAAAAAAGTGCATAGTTCAAAAACAGAGTAGAAAAGAAAATTAGGGACGTACTAAAAAATTCCAAGTTTCTCAAGAGGAAAAATAGTTCATTTTAGCTTACCGGTAACGATGATAATAATATAGAATAAGTGTCGAGCAAGGGGCATTGCCGTGATTGTTGCTCCCTTCAACGGTCGATGTCGTTGTCGTCGTGCATCCAATAATCACTCTTCTATTATAAAATGTGCAGTGCATAGATATATATATATATATACACTTCTAACAAAAGAGAGATTAATTTTCTCTTTTTCGTTTTCCAGTGAGGACCTTGATGGAACAACTAATGTGCACTTCTCAATTGGTTCAGCAGAAAGAAGTGCACCTTTCTCCCCTTTTTATTATACTATTGCCCAAACCCTAATATATATATATATAATTTTTTTTATTTTTATTTTTTCGTTTCTCTCTTCTTCCCTTCACCTCTTGCTTTGTTGTGGCATCGTTCTCCATTCTCCCGACTTTAACTACATAGAAGATCGGTGACAATGATGTCCTAATATACCTACCCCTTTTTTGTTAGTTTCCTTCTATAATGGAAGCCTTTCTTGGCGTGGTCTCATCTCCCTTTATTTCCTTCTTTAATATCTTCAACTCTTATATTTTCGTTCTACATTTTTTTTTTCCTAATTCCGTGCTTCTCCTTCTTTGGTCATGTAATTTTACTCTCTGATTTTTTTTTTGTTTTTTCCCCTGCTATGTACACAAGTTTCGTAAAACGCCAACTTCCTTTAACAGTATATCTATTTCATTTTAAGCCACCTCATCATGCTAAATCTGTGTCACTAATGAAAATACTAATAGCTTGAGATAGAGAGATGAAACTGAAACAAATGAAATAGTTTAGTCTAGTATTTGAATCAAATTAAAGTTTAATGACCATTGTGTAAAACAGATACAATAGTTTGGTGGCCGTGGGTAAAATTTACCCCGTATCACCCATATGCACTCAAACCATTTCACACCCACACGTTTTTCATATTGGTGAGGGACCACTCAACGAGTTTAGAGTATAAATAAAGTTTGATGAACTCCGTTTGAGACGCACACTACATGGCTTCATGATATCAGTAGAGCTTTGCTGGTTTTCTAAAATGGCGACCAAATCCTGCTTCATGCTCCTATTTCTTTCGGTATGCGTTGGAAGCTCCATCGCATACGATTTCTTTGTGCTCGCTCAACAATGGCCACCTTCCCTGTGCAACGTCGGTCGGCGTTGCGTTCCACCGATAAAAATGGATTTCACTATTCACGGGTTATGGCCCAATCTGGATAATGGACAGCCGTTAATGAATTGTACCAGCACCAGGTTTGATCCGACTCAGGTATGTTATTTCAACCATCTAACTATTTTAGCATATAGAAGTAAGGGGAAAATACCCGTTTGATCCCTCAACTTTGGGCCTTGTATTGATTTATCGATCGTATTGAAAAATTGACTGATTTGGTCCCTTAAATTTGGCCAAATTTATCTCCAACTAATAGAGCTGTTAGATTTGGATGGAAAAGGTTCATGTGTCATGCGAAAAATGGTAGAGTTGAAATTTTGGGAAAAACCTACCAAATTTTATTTTATTTAAAATTTGAAATCCAATAAAAGGAAAGAGAAAGGCGTACCTACTAATTTGGAATATGAGCATGTGAAATTTGATGTGTTTGCCTCCAACAAGAAGAGAATAGAAAAATGAAAGAGGGTGGGGGTTTATTCCCTTCATATTCCAGAGCTACTATTTTCTGAAGTGACATGTGTATGGCACATAAAACTTTTCCATTCAAATCTAACGGTTTTACTAGTTGGGCACTACATTCAAAACTTAAGGGATTAAACGAGACATCTTCAAATATAAGGGACTGAGTCGGGCCCTAATTCCAGGGTTGTATGACCAAAAGGATAATTTTTCTTATAAATAATAACAAGTTCTGATGACGGTGCTGGTACCGTCCATTTTATGACGCACGAGTCGTGCAGATAGCACCAATTAGAAACCAGTTACTAGACGAGTGGCCGGACGTATATGACGTGAGCAGAAGCCAAGGATTTTGGCGTTACCAGTGGCAAAAGCACGGGACATGCTCCGAGGACGTATTCCCACGACAATTGGACTACTTCAGGACGGCTTTCATTAGAAACCGATACAACCTGAAAGCCATACTGCAGGGCGCTAGAATTGTTCCTGGCACCGGTGCCACGTACAGCACGAACTCGATCCTGAACGCCGTCCAAGCCAGGACGAGGACGTTGGTGAAAGTGGCGTGCAACGGTCGCACCGGACAGCAACTGCAGGAGATCCGACTCTGTGTCGACAAACCCGGCGCCCGCTTCATCGACTGTCCCTCCACCGTCCGCAGCAATTGCCCGGCGAAGGTCACCTTCCCTTTATAATTAAGATCATTATGAAATCCTGTATCTCCTAGATCCGGTTTAAGCTCCCTTTTGTATAATAAGCAATAAGGTGCTTGCTAAAGCTCCCATTTGTATAACAAGCAATAAGGTGCTTGCTAAACCGGTTTCAACCTTGTAACGTGCATCTGGTATTTTATGGATTTGAATAAAGGATATGGTTTCCTTTTGTTTACGACGGTGTATTGTGTTGCATCTCCTTTCTCATCTTCTTAACCCTGGATGCTCTTTCATGTCCGTTAATAAGGTTTATTTATTTATTTTGAGAACGAAATTTGTCCGGAGAAGTGCATCTATGCATGGTTATAAATCGGCTTCCATCCCTATATAACATTATATTTGAATCGAAAAGCTCCATTTGCCATGAACATGCAACTTTAGAAAATAATATATTTGGAACTTGAGAAAAACCTATTAATTTTTAAAATTTTTGATTTTTCTGTAACCAAAAAAATACCTGTCAATTTAGAAAACGGTCCTATAGAATTTGAAGCCTTTACTAGCAATTTAGCTTAAAAATGAGACTTTTCTCCACAAATGTAGTACTTTTTCAACATATTGTGTAGGGGGAAAAAACCTCCAATTTGATGTACTTGTTTTTAGCAAATTTAATTAATAAAAAAATTAAAAAAATTCAAATTTATGACTTTTCTTAAAACTCTAGTAGAGAAAAATAAGCAAATAAAGCCCAAATACGGGGAAATGAACCTCGTAAGGAAAAATCAAGGCTAACAAGTCGTAGTGTAATAAATAAATAAAAAAGGTCAAGGATCAACCAAAAGGAACATAAAAATCTAAGGCGAATAGACTTAAACTAATAGAACACCATATCACAGAGCAAACCGACATAAACAATGAGATTGTCATATAGCAAAGCTACTCGACTCTTAAACCGTAGCAAAGTAAACTCAACAGTTATAATAGTGGAGAGCAGTCTTGAAGTCAGAAAGGAATCCTATAATTCTCTAAGCTGACGTGGGATTATAATTTTCCTATTGAAACTTTATCATCAATCTTATCCTATTTTTTTAGTTACATCATCCATCAAGAAAAAAAATTAATATGAAGCCGCAGCATATGCATTAAATACAACTGTTTAAAAAAATACAAGACTTAAATCGGTTTAGTTGTGCCATTTTTTTCCCACCGCATGTGTTCCCCCCAATAGATAAATGCCAAATCAGATTTATTGCGATGACATGACTTGAAAACTCTCTTTTCCGTTTCTTTTATTTATTTATTGTGATCATTCAATTATACTGATGGTGATTTTGGGGTGATGACGATGATAATGGAGGACACAAATTAAGGTTGCGTTGGATCAATGCTGTTGGACGACACATCCACCTTCACGGGAGAGAAGAACGCCGCCCCCAATTTTAGATACTCCCGTGGATTCGAGGTCGTCGACCGAATCAAAACTGCCGGCGAGAGCGTGTGTCCTGGCGTCGCCTCCTGCGTCATCGCCACCGGCGGCTCAGTCGTCTTCGTAGTCGATTCCCCCCCTCCTCCAGCTCATCTTTTTTTTTTTTTTAATTATTATTGCTTGAAGTGATTGATCAAATTACGTACTGATGATGATCTCTTGAAACTTGGTTTTGGTTGGATGCTCGAACTCCCGAATGGGCCGAATTGAAAAGTGAAACTGGGGAGGAGAGGCCCGAGGACGGCAACCCAAGCCGCCGCCAACGGCAGCATCCCTCCTCCCAGCTCCAACCTCTATGCCGGCCTCGACACCAGAGACCTGGTCTCTCTTTCCGGTAGTTTCCCCATATTGTACCGTTCAATTGGATGTCATCAAGAGTTTCATGAATCGTTTAGGGCACGGATCTACAAGCGAGACCACCATCGACGCCGGACTTCGCACAGACGCGGCGGCGGAACTATCCGAGAGCCAGCAGCTGTTTTGCCCGGCGGATCCACCGACGCCACCGTGCAGAGTTACAGCAGCAGCGCCGCCGCCTTCAACCGCGACTTCGTGGCGGCGGATGATCAAGATGGGAGACACCAAGACCCTCACTGGATCCAATGGCGAGATCAGGAGATCTTGTAGACCAATTAAACCCTAAGGGATAATGGATACTTCAAAAAACTTATTGTTATTGATTTTGCATGGCCCTGTTATTAAGGGATATTGGATATTTCAGTTTGGGGTTCTTACCTAAGTTTTGCATAAAAAGTTTTAATTATTTATATAGTTTAAAATTAAAATTTTAGACCGATCGAAAATTTATCCACATTTTCAACATGAATGCGTTGCAACAGTTACACAGAAATCATATGAATTTGCACATAATTACTGCATCGTCCACCACAATGCTTTCGCAGCATCCATGCACGAATCCCCAGATAAGTTTTACTCGCGAGCCCTGGACCATAGCATCGATTTTTGAATACTCATTATGTTAGGATTGGTTTCTATTTCGACACATCGTACCATAAAGAAGATTTCGAGAGTTCCATTAAAACGGTTAATATTTGTGATACCCTAATTTATGGATATATATATATATATATATATATATGAGTTTGTTTTTGCCTTGTTCCCATATGAGTCAATTTTTTTATCAAAACCCTAATAATAATATTAGTGAAAATTTATCTCTGTTGGACGTAGCCCTAGACCATAGCATTGATTTTTGAATACTCGTTATGTTAGGGTTGGTTTCTATTTCGGCATGTCATACCATAAAGAAGATTTCAAGAGTTCCATTGAAAGGGATAATATTTGTGATACCCTAATTTATGAATATATGTGTATATATATATATATAAAGTTATTTTTTTGCCTTATTCTCATATGAGTCGATTTTTGACCGAAACCCAAATAATAATATTAGTGAGGATTTATTTCTGTTGGATGTAATCCTATACTGAGATGAATCAGGATAAATCCCTGTATCTTTCTTTTTCTCTTTTCTTGTGATTAATTACTTGACGAGTTCTCGTGACACTATTCACATTAAACTTTAATTTGATATAAATATTTTATTAAATTTTGATATTTATTTCAATTTCATAACTCCGTCTCACACGGTTAGCATTTTGGTTAATGACACCGATTTGATATGACAAGCGTAATTTTCACATAACAAGAAAGAATACCTAAAACTCTCTCAACATTCATCTTCAAAAGGGTCTAATAATTCAGAGAGGAGGAATGGATACTTATAAACTTTTTTTCATTTCTTTTTTGTTGAATTCATATGAGGGAAGGTGCAAATTCACACGAAAGAATCTAATTTTTCACATAGAAAGAACACCTAAGCTACCTTGACATCCACCTTTAAAAGGGCCTAACATTTAGAGACGGAAAATGGGCATACACGCGTACAAATCAGTCATTTTCAAATGTTCAGGGATTGCAATCTGACACTAATTCTAAATTTAAAGGACTAAAAAGACAATTTTCCTTAAAAGTAATTATAGGTTTTAGAGACAGGCTTAATTTACGAGGAACATCACCCCATGCAAAAGCAAGCAATAATAATGATGCCCACATCTCATGACACACAGAGCTTTACAGGATAGCGTCAATAAGAAGTCAGTCAGTCGCGGAGTGGCCGAGGGTGTACGATGTGTAGCAAAAGCGAGGCATTTTGGCGTCACAAGTGGAGCAAGCACGGGACATGCTCCGAGTCCGTATTCCCACGACAGTCCGACTATTTCATGAAAGCTTTCATAAGAAACCGGTACGACCTCAAAGCCGTACTGGCTCCGGCTGCAATTGTTCGGGGCACCGGTGGCACGTACAGTAACAACTCGATACTTAACCCCGTCCGAGCCAAGACGGGGACGTCGGTGAAGGTGGCGTGCAATGGTAACCACACGAACCCCATGTCGCAGCTGCTGGAGATCCGACTCTGCGTCAACCGAGTCGGCACCCGCTTCATCGACTGTCCCTCCACCGTCGGCAACACTTGCCAGAACAATGTCACCTTCCCTTTATGATTATCAAACCAATGAAGCATATGCGCTGGATCCGGCCTAAGCTCCCGTTAGTAATAAGCAACAAGGCGTTTGCTGAACCGGTTTCAATTATCGTACGTGCTATGTTATGCATTTGAATAAGAATCATGGTTTTCCTCTGTCTACAATGGTGTATTGCGTGTTGCATCTCCCTTCTCATCTTTTTTATTCTAATGTTATGAATGTGTTAGGTTTTTGCTGGGCAAGGATGTGTATTTATGCTTTTGCGTAAAAAAAAAATGAAAAGGGTAATGTACATTCACATGTATCATCATCATTATTAAAAAGATTTGAGAATCATTTTTCAATTAATTGGATCACCCTCTCCCAAATACGCACTCATTCTTATCAAATAATGTATGAGGCGTTTTACCTTACTATTTGAGATATAAATTAGAAAGAGAAGGATAAAAAAATGCACCTGTTATTCACTAAATCCCATTGCATCTACTTCGATATATCATGGACCACAATTAGTTTTTTAAAGATATTTCAGTTGATAGTGACACACTTTCATATAATGAAAATCGGTGATTCGAGCTTTTGTCATATTTAACTATAAAATATTTTCTCATTCTTTTCTTTTCGAGATAATGAATATTTTACTTTTAACGTATTTATTTAATTTTAATGCATTAAAAGAAATGTTTTGTTTCTTTTCAAAAGGAAGATAATAGGGCCCAGTCTCAAAAGAGCTGGTCCAGAGGGCCCGATTGGCTACTGAAGTATAAGGGTGAGGCGGAGAAAGGGCGACAGCTGGCTGAGCTTATCCACTAGTACTCCAATGAACCATCCCTCCTCAGCCAACACGAACTCCCCATCATCGCTCCGACACGGCGCCCCACCGCCCCGTTTGTCCTCCTTGGCACTGCAGTATCGTCCATTTACGGTATGGTCGACCACGTTGCCAGTCAGGAACTTTGATCACGGGATCTAAAGGGAAATTGAGCCGTACACAGCTCCAAGTAAGTCAGCACGTAACAAAATATGTGTAATTATATATTATTATTTAATTAAAATGTTACTTAAAAAATAATATATATTTTTTATCATGTTATTCTTTTGGTATAAAAATTAAGTGAAAAATATACACGTAGTATTATTCGAAAAAATTCAGGGCACTAACTATGCTTGAGAATTGGAAAGGCAGAAAAAAATTTGCCTGAATGATGAAAATATGACATGAAGGTGCCATTTAATAATTATTAAACAAATATATAATTATTAATGGAATTTAAAACTCATAAAACTGCAACCTTTTGAAATAATTAGGATATAATCTTCTCATCGTAAATGTTGGACCAGTAGATTCATAAGTTTTATTAAAAATCAGATTAAAAAACACAATTTAACCTTATTTTTTCAACTCCATTTATTTGATTTACTGGTAGTCACTCGTGTGACACGTGTCACAATATTCAACATTTTTATAATCTTCCCAATTAGTTAGAGCACTTTCTCCCTGACGCCCTCTGATTCTTATATGTAAAAACTATATGCATACGCAGCATGCTGTATTTTATCCTCGCTTTAGAGTTTTTACGTTAAGTGGCATGTCACCACCTCCATGCTGTGGTGAAAACCGGGAAAAAAAACAAAAAAAGCCGATCGCAACTTGATCCAACCCGTTATTTAGGTTCTCTTCGGTTAGATCTCTTGTTTGGGATAATGTTTCCATATTTTCATTCTGTGTTCCAATTCTAATTTTCAGTTAAAACAATCTTTCCTTGATATTTCAATCCATTCACCGATTGTGGGTTCAGCATCTAGCGTTATGGACTTTCGCTAAAGTTTCAAAGAATTTCATTTGGCACTCACAGTACATTTTTTCATGATAACAACAGAACCTTTGCCAGATTTTCAAGATGGTGACGACGCTTGCCGTCATGCTCCTGTCTCTCTCGGTATGGTTTCGATTCTCGGTGGCGTACGGTTTCTTCGTACTCGCCCAACAATGGCCTCCTTCTCTGTGCAACATTGCCGGAAGGACTTGTGTCCCTCCGGTAAAACGGGATTTCACCATCCATGGCTTATGGCCCAATCTGTACAGCGGCACCCAATTGCAATACTGCACCAACACTCCTTTTGATCGAAGACAGGTACACATCCATGCAACAAATAGTATTAGTACATGAAACTGTATGTGGACTGTGCTACTCGATCATATTTCGTTCCGACCGTTCACAGGGGGCGGATAATAACAAGTTTGTTTACGCTCGAGTTTTTACAGATAGCAACGATAAGGAATCAGCTAATTGCAGAGTGGCCGAACGTGTACAACGTGAGGCAAAGCGAATCATTCTGGCGCTACCAATGGAGCAAGCACGGAACATGCTCGGAGACAGTATACCCGCACCAGTCAGCCTATTTCAGGTTGCCTTTCATCCGAAGCCAGTACGATCTCAAGGCCATACTCGCGGCGCAGAATATAATCCCTGGCACCGGCGGCACGTACAGCGCGAATTTCATAATAAGTACGATACAGAGCCAAACGCAGACGGTGGTGAGAATGGTGTGCAACGGTAACAGCACGAACCCGAGGTCACAGCTTCAGGAGATTCGAATCTGCCTAAACCAACTAGCCACTGGTCTCATCGACTGCCCCGGCACCGTCCGTAACAACTGCAACCAGTTCGTCTCCTTCCCCAATTAAGATCATTATGTCATCAAACGAGCCACAATTTGTATGTGTGTTTGATATGTTGCAATAATCAGTAAGGTGTTTGATTGACCGGAACAAATATTGCGGCGAGTACTATGTCAAATGGATTTGAATCATAGTGTGTTTTTTCCTTTGTTAAGAATGGTGTACTGGTTTCTATAGGGAACTTAGCAACTTCTATGGATGAACTCAACTTACTATGGGTCAGACAAACTCGTGCTCTTTTTCAGCATAAAAACAATAGTGAAAGGATATTGACCGAGTTGTGGGATCATCGATGAAGCGATATTTTCTTGTAGAAACGTTTCTTGGATGATACCTACCTAATTTTTTATGAGAATAATTTACGTGGCAACATCACATCATTCATGTCACAAGTCAATCATAAATTAATCTTTTTCTTATTTTAAAGAAAGTGTCGGCTCATTGATCATTAATATTTGGAGTCTTGTATAAAAATTGATGAGTCCATGGGTTCTCATTATGGCATAAGTGAAGTGGTGCCACAGCATTATAGGAGAGGGTTTCTTCCACTTTGCATATTAAATTCGGTCTGTTTAGGGCCGTATGCTCAAACCACCTAAAATACACAAAAATACCCAAACAAGCCTAAATTGCCCAAAGTGCAGTGTATGGCCAAGATACACCAACATTCAGACAACAATAATAATGATGATAATAAGAAGAATAATACAAAAACATGCCTAAATTATGCACCTGCATCTTTCTAGTGCCAAGACTTACAGGGGACTCCATTAGTACATAAAATTTAATTTTTAACAAATTCTTTCGAGGCTCATTTACAGCAGACCGTTGCTAAGTGACCCACCTCCTAAAAATGTACTTACGTAGGCACCCCCAAGACCAAGTAACCCACGGTTGGCTAATTATTTTTAGCAATAAATACACACCGACATGGTAGGTTTTGCACCCTCCTTCATATGTTTCTCACCACTCTGTTTACTTGGTGGGGTTTCTTTTAAAAATAAGTCTATGAATACAAAGGATTTTGTAGCAAAATCACAAATATAATGAAGAGTGTTTTAGTGAATGATAATATTTGCTCTCATAAACTTATGCCGCATGAGTCTTTTGTAGTTTATCTGTGAATTCTTTTGTCCATAAAATTGTTCACCTTCTAATACAATTGGCAAAAAGACTTGGAAAATGGCCATGATTTTCGAGTAGCTAAGCAAGGTTTAGAGAGTACCCTAGCTGGCCTAATTAGGATGCTATAGAAAAATCTATTCTCTACATTGATATTATTCATTTCATTAAACAGAGGAAATTTTCCGAGATACAGTACCACAATCTATTGTGAATAAATCGTTTAATAACGATTAATCAAATATATAATTAATGATGAGTTCTGTAACTATGTTTAGTGACCCTCTCACAAGCGGTCCTATCTGTCCATAGGTCAAATTGTCGCTGATTTATTATTTGATTACATGATGGTACTGTAAGCACAAGTTTTACTCACCTGACCTAACTCTCTGAATCATTATTATGCCAAACTCTTAAACTAAGATGTTCCATAACCAACTTCATTTTCTTTATGCTCAAATTGAATTTAAATATATTACTTCCTAGTGAAAAGAATTACACATTATTATGTTATATATCGACATAAAAACAAAAGAGCCATCAAAAAAATAGGAAATTGTCCATTCAAAAAAATATATATAGAGACACAGAAGAAACCATACAGTCAGACAATTTCTTGATATGACTCAAGAGAATGTAAAATCACGAAGTCCCTTGATTCAAAGTTCATAATAATTTTAAGATTGTCAATATTACACTGAAATGAAGTTTTTCAAAACCAGATCAATCAGAAATTATTCCCGTTAATTTGCAGCGACGGAACTTACACTTGAACAAAATGGGACGACAATTTCTTTTTGATCTGATTCTGATGCGCCCATACGTGGATTAATTCATCAGAGAAACTAAAGAAACGAGAACAGAACAAGAATTTGACAAAAACAGTGAAACGAAGATTTCTAAAATAACCCCACTTCAGAACAATTCATGAACACTCCCATCTAATGAGATCTCGGCAAGGCCACCATCTCCTTTTCCTTGGATAGAAGCTTCATCAAACAGCCATTCCTCAAGCAATGACAGAGGAACATGAGCACTGGGATCCGCTGGCTCACTCTCATCTTGCAGAAGGCTTGCCTCAGGCGACAAAGATTGCGAGAAATCGGAATTCGAAGAGTCGAACGACTCGAAACCAAACAGCGATTCAAACTTCATGGACAACTGATCCCCACCATTCTTCTTTCCGCTGGATGAGGAATCAGTCCCCGCAGGCGCATCGTTCATAGAGTGCTGAGAAGCAGAAGAATTCGTTTTCGCAATCTTTGGGGAATCGTTGGTCCAATTTTCGAGCAATCGGGCAATGTTCTCGGTGCTGGAAGCATACATGGAGGGTGGGGTTGGTTTTGTGTGACAGTAGAAGTCATTTTTGGAGGGATTCAAGTCTGATGAGGACCCAAAATCGTCTGACTTGTCAAAGGAGAGGGCTTCACAAAGGGCTTGCTTGGCCAAGTGGATATCAGTTTGAAGCCTTTTCTCCCATTGGCCTCTGGGAATCGGGTGCTGCTGAGTGGATCCTTTAAGACCATCACTGGAGCCTGCTTGCACCTTTCTGAGCTTTTTCTTCAGATGGGTGTTCCAATAGTTCTTAATGTCATTGTCAGTTCTCTGAGGAAGGTATGAAGCTATAGCTGCCCATCTGCACCCACAAACAATCTCAAAAAATGAACCCTTTATTGCCATTAATTAATCAATCAAATTCACCAATTGGAGGCATTCTGAAGAACAGTGATTCATGCAATGGCTTTGGGCAAGTCAACGGATCTTTATGCAGAGCAGAGCAATTACTGGGGGGGATCTGCAGGGAAGATTTTCTGCTAGATATAAACACTATTCAAGATCTCGAGAAACTTGTATTGAAAAAAGCTGAAGGGTGGTCATTGTGTTCACAACTTCCCATGAGCCTCCAGAAAACTAGGGATGCCCACATTTTTTGCTTTCTAAATCATTTCTGAAAGAAAATTTTCCAAATCAGCCTGCGAGTTTTACAAAGAAATGACCAACCCATTACATTAAAACAAGCTGCTCTCTTGACTGTGTCGAATAACAATAAAAATGGAGTTTTCTTTTTTCCCCTTTGGTGAAACATGTTGTGAGTATGAATCTTGATTTGCACATAAGTTGGATACTAGCAGGAGATAGAAGACATTAGAGTCTAGAGGGAGCGAGGGAGAGGGATGAGTACCTATTGCCCAGAAGAGCCTGGAGGTGAATGATCATCTTTTCCTCATGTTCTGTGAAGTTGCCTCTTTTGATGCCAGGCCTCAGGTAATTTGTCCATCTGAGCCTGCAACTCTTGCTGCACCTCAGTAATCCTACCAAACCCCACACAACATCTATGTATCAATGAATGTGTGAAAAAGAAAAAAAAAAAACATTTAAGCCCCACAAACCAACTCCTCCGCCACTTCATCTCCAACTCACCCACATGTTCATCATCAAAAATCAAAACTTTCCCTTAAACTTCAAGCCTAACTCCGAGCTATATGATCTTAAATAAGCTGAAGAACAAAAAAAAGCAGATATTGAAACAAAAAGACACAAAGGAAATAAAATTAGAAAACTGCCCTGGGGGGGGGGGGGGGGGTGGTGAAGGAGAAGAAAAGGAAACCTGTATTCGTAGGAACGGCTCTCCAATTGCCAGTGCCATGTTGCTGAATATAGGAGACCAACATGATGTCTTCTTCAGGCGTCCATGGCCCTTTCTTCACTCCCACAACATCACAGCAAGCTGGTCTCCCCATTTCCTTGTAAGATGTCCGCTCTGTTTCTAAACTGCGTTCACTTTTTATTTTGATGGGGTTTTGTCGTTGAAAGGAATGAAGAGCTGAGGGACCCAAAGTTTAATAAGGGCAAGGGAACCTAGCTTTACCCATTCCGCATATATAGAGATCAGACCCCAAACAAGGAAAAAAAAAACAAATAAAAATAAAAATGAAATTCAAAGATGAGTTTGGTAGGCACAGGGAGAGGGAGACGGAGGGGGTAAGTCAAAAAGATGACAGCAGGAGCATTTACTCCATTGGGGTTTGCTGCTATTCAAGACCGCCTCTCTCTCTATCTCTCTCTCTCTCTCTCTCTCTCTCTCTGACAAGGATCGCGTCGCATTGAATGTGAAACTTTTATTTATTTATGCTTTTTATAAGAAATGTGGTGGGAATTGGAGAAACTAATTCATGGCTTAACTCAAAAATCTCCACCATATTGTGTTGGGTGATGGACAAAGTAAGCTAACTCTGGCTTAGATATTTGAACACAAGACTCAAGATTGTTCTCTTCGCCTTCTAGGCGGGATAATTAAGAGAAATTACTTATGATGGAAGATGATCATTATATTTTTTATGTCATAACTTAATAAAAACGAGTACTTAATATTATATAAATTCATAAATTCATAATTTTTTGAAATTTAGGAGATCTAAATTAATGAACTGCAAAATATTTTTTATAGTGTAACTTTTTATTGAGTTTCTGTATGAAACGACAAAGAGTGAAAAAAAAAAAAAGAGAGGCAATAATCGCTCATAATAATCAAATGTAATAAAATAAAAAAGACACATGCACGACATGTTCCTGCCAACCGTACATTTCTATAGAGTTCGTCCTAATTGTTTTAATTTATTAACTTGAAATTACAGTAGTACGAAAGTTTGAATTTAAGCCAGTTCATTAGAGATGTCTCGTACTGAAAATATTTTGTGAATTAAAAAAAAAAAGGGTTTTTCTTTCAACACTGTTTAAAGATTTAGCAAAAAACATTTAACTATTTTTACGGAGGGCTTGCCCGGAGGCACCTCCGGTCCAATCAAACCCCACTAAATACTGGAAACAAATAAATTAAAAATAGGTCTCCTTAATTTAATTTAATGCATCAAAAAATAACCAACTAATTGACTTGTACAGGTATGGCTCATTACGTAATGCCTGCATTGATTTCTCAGCCACGTCGTGATTTTAATCTGACTAATAATTGAGACTGATTGCAAGGATCCACTTAATAAACTTTGAAAAGGACTAGTGATAGCCACGTCATTACAACAACAGCAACAATAAAATAAAAAAAAAGTAATATTTTGTGTATGTTTTTCTTATATATTTCGAATCAAAATAATAATATATTAATATTTATATGGTTCCTTTTTAAAGGTATTTTAGTTAAATATATTATGAAAGATTACATAAATTTTGACGTATGATTCAATTTTAGGTGAAAGCATATATGAAATATACATATATGCTACGTTTGATTCACAGAATGTGATAAAATATATATTTTATGAAAATATAATATTTAAGAAATAATATTATCATAAAATATATGTGAAACGACTACTTCCATAAAACACAAGAAAAATAAATAAGGAATAAGTATTACTAATTGTCAACAATACAATAGTTATTTTTTTGTCTACTCCATAAAAAAAAAGTCATTTCACCTTTATTTTATGAAAATATTATTTATTACATATTTTATTTTTATAAAAAAATAAACATTTTATTTTATTCCGTATTACTCCGTGGAACCGTGTGAACACACTGCTAAAAACTGGCGGAAAAAGAAACAAAAAAATGAAAAAGAGAAAAACATAAAAGATCCGACAATGTTTAATTTGCGATGGTGACATCAGCCATTGCTGGGTACCCTTTTCGGCGGGGATCATCGCAGGGACGTTTGTTGAGGTGAAAATTAATTCACGACTTTAAGTCGTAATTTTCTCCTAAAATATTTATTTAAAATATATATTATAAAATTTAAAAACTATTAGAAGGATACAAAAAATTTTACAGTAAAGTCATAAAAATCTTATTTATCACAAAATTATGAGACCATAAATTATCATTTACTAAAATATCTTTCATTAAATTCTTAATATACTTGTTTTTTATGATTTTATTGTGAAATATCTAGTGTTTGTATAATTTTTGAAACTATTGCAGTCTTCAAGTTTCACTGGCTCATTATGACATCATCAATTCAAACCTACACTTGCTTATCACGACAAAATAGCGACACCCTTCATCATTTAACGTCATTTGATTATGTAATCTATAAATTATTTTGGAAAAAAAATCTAAATGATTTTTCTATGGTTTCAACCATTTTTTAAGAGATTTCTTGTGCTTTACATTTTATTTATCATACTCTTCGTATTTTCGTTTTGGTTTCAATATACGTCTTCCATTCATCTGTCATCTAATTTCTTTAAGTGAGGGGACACAAGCTAAGTTATTAAATTTTTATATTACTATTTCACATGCGAATTAATATTATTAATAATAATAATACTTGAAAATTTAATAAAAATTAATAAAACATAAGTAAAAAATAAGAAATCCCTAATGTATATTTTCAATCACAGCGGATCATAACATCTATGTCTCAACCGCAAATTTAGAAGGAAGACACTAGGATTTTAGCACTTTTTCCTAAATAAAACTTCAATTCCATTATATGTGAACTCCAAGGAAAGGGACTTCACCTTTCTTATTTTGTTATTTACATTTTCTTAATTTTTTTACATTTTTCAAGTATTTTTTAAAAAATTTGATAATTTATATTTGAAATAATGATGTAAAAATTTAATAGCAAACTATTTGTCGCTCCACTTAATAGAATTGGATGGTAAATAAATAGAAGAGATCCATTAAGAACCAAATACAAGTACAAGAGTATGATAAACAAAATTTAAATCACAACAAGTCTCTTCAAAAATGACTCATACCACGTGAAGTCTTTTAAAAAATTTCTCAATTATTTTTTAAAACAATTTTCTTCTCTTTTTTATTTTGAGTCGGAGGGATTACTTCATATTAATTTAGAGAATCTGTGACAGAAATGGGAGAAATGAAAATTGTGCAGGCACTCGAAAAATGAGCGAAAATTTGAAAATCTCGTGAATTTATGCTTAGAATGGTCTGGTAAAGTGGTTGAAGCCGTTCATCTCCGGACAACAATCATAAGTGTAGTTGGGTCCTATAGTGCCTTAATTATGACGTATCTTCCCTATTAAAATAATTAAAAATAATAATAATTGCATCACCAAAAATCTAAGATAGAAAAAGGAAAATAAGAAATAAAATTAGAAAGCCCCGACACATGGATAAACCAAAATAAAATTTAAAAATAATAAATAAATTACATTTGAAACTTATGGGAATAGAATTATCACTATGAAATAATTATTTAATAAATATATAACACGTAAGAGATAAAATTTTAATGCAGCGTGCTGAAATACCTATTCCATAAACTTTGGAATATACACACACACACATATATATATATATATATATATGTATATATACACATATATTTAAAACTCATATTTTTTATCTATTTTAATCATCGTTCAGAAGTTATTATCCTTACATATAACCTCTCAAATTTCTTATTATATTCCTATATAAAATAAATTAAATAAAAAACTGTTCAATTCCACGTGTCAAACACAATTTTGTCGCTTGTCACTTTACGCATCCCAGCACTGTGTGGTCTCTATATCACCGCAAAACATCGCGTTGAGATTTCTTAGATGCATGGAGCCTTCCACTCGAGAGCTCCTCAGCCACGAATCATCTTCCATTTGTAGCATCAACAAAAATATATATTTGTTGTCACAAACGGAAGAAGATGATTCATGATATGATGTGACGTTTCAGTTTAAAAGTGTATAATGGGCTCAACGAGTTGCATTGTACAAGATTTAGCCACGTGGATTCGTTAAGCATAATAAACTATAAATATTTGTATATTTTCATATATTTTCACGATGGGAAAACCTTTCAGATACTTAAACAGTTATAATACTTCATATCCCTTGATATTTTATTATATATACATGAGAACTCAATATATAACGAAAATATATAAAAGTTAATAAGTCCTCTTACTTTTTAAATATTTATTCAATTCGTATGATTAAAACTTTGTAAATAAATTCTATATAAACCCCACAAAATGCGTTCACATTTTGTTAGGTGACCCTTTGTAGTTTCTTCGTATATACATGCATAAGGAAGGAGAGATCCTCAGCCACGAATCACCTACTCCAATTTGTCATCCATTATATATATATATATATATATATCGAAAATAAATCAATATAAAATCGAAATTGATCGTAGAGAGGGAGAGAGATCCGTATAGTGAACCATCGCTTCCTATTTAATATTGTTATACGGAACTGTGGCTTCCTATTTAATATTACCGATCCATATTGCAGTTCTTATTGTATTGCGTTCCTTCTCTCAGGACCATATTCACATGCCACGTGCTTCATGTTCATGCATGCAAAACTTTTTCATCTTTCTTTCTTTTTTCTTTGTTTCCTTTGTGGTTTTCATATATATATTTCTTTTTCCTTTCAGTGGTTTTTTACTTCGAGTTTTTCCTGAAAGATTTTTACGTTGCATTTGATTGTACTGATATGACTATGAATGGCTTAAGATCTGATTTGGTAAGACCTATAGCCATTAAGCATGTTTGGTTGAGTATCTGAAAAAAAAAAAAATGCCACTAATTTGGTTAGATGGTGTTTTTAGAGGCCGTTTGACAATTATTGCCCTCTTCAATTTCATTATTTCCTTCTGGATCACGAAAACCTATCCAAACACTTTAGACTTGCGGCCAAATACCCTCTCTTCTTTCTTCTCCATTCTATGGGTTTTTTCATCATACCACAAAATCCTTCTTCAAATTTTCTCGACTTCGCTCTCCCTTAAGTAAAATTTCTTTCTGCATCTCTCCCCCTTCAGAATCACCACCCACCACCATCACACCCCCATCCCCACCTCATGATTCGGGGTTTTGATTATAATCAAATCTCGATTTTGGATTTAACTACAGAAATGAAATTGAACCCTGATTTTGGATTTGAAATGAAATCAAAGCCCAAGACGTAGGGTATGATTTCAGTCTTGACAAAGAAGAAAAAAAAAACAAGAAGAAAGAAAAACAAGCCTTTGAAGAAGAAGAATCAATCCAACAAATAATAATAGGTCTAGCATGCTAGTGAATGAAGTATTGATAGATCTCCAATAGTATACTTGTTGAAGAAGTATAAAAAGAAGACAAAGATGGGAATGGTGGAGGAGGGCTGGGGGGAGCGGTGGAGCAGGATAAGAGAAGAAATTGAGAAGATTCTTGAATGGATTTTTTCCCCCTTTCCTTTTTTTTAGCTAAGAAAATAAAAAAAAAGAAGAAGAAAATGTATTTAGTTAAAAAAAATAATAATAGTATTTTATGCTAGGGCAAACTAGTAAAATATAGTTTATTAAGATGTTTAAGCAAACTGGTTATCAAACGAACACAATTATTAAGATTCAAACTTTTTCTTTTAATTTACAGTATTCACATTTCTTTTCGGTATTTAGAGCTGAATACTAAATTTTATCAAACGTCCCCTTAAAGAGAGATGTGATTCTTTTCATTCGATGCTCGAAAATATGTCCCTAACTATTTTCTTGGCATTTGTAATTCTCTTTTATTTGTATTTTTCCCCTTTTCTTTTTTATGGTGAAAAAAAAAAAAAAAAGAAGCACCGCTTGATCGGAGAGACAGAGAAGCATGAACAGATATGAAAAAGAAAGTTAAAACTTTAAAAGGAAAGGACGAGCAATAGTTTATTATAAAATTGTGGGCTAGGATCACTTGGCGTGGCTTCAACATACCCTCCACATGCTAGCAACTGGCCAGAGCATGCAGCCATTTTCAATGTGAAGATTCCAGTGGAGAACCATGAACAGAAAGGATCGTACCAGTTTTGTTTCATCTCTCTCAATCTCTCTTTATTTCGTATTTACTTATTTTTAATTTTATCTTTACATTTTTTGAGCAGGGAGCAGAGAAATTAGGCACAATTGTATACCCCGACCACAGACAATTGTTTTTTTTATTTTTTCCCCCGGTGGAAACAATCAATAGTGTCATTTCAATAGATAGGTGAGGCTTTTCAATAATAAATGAACCATTATAGTGAGGATATCTTTTCACCAAATTCGCTAATTAATGCCTTATTTTTCCAAATTAACTAATTAATGCACTAAAGTTTATTAAGGGTCAAATCTCATATAATATTAGGGACTAAAAGATTATGTCTTAAGTATTAGCTTAAAAGATTAATTTTAGGTATAGTAGTTACATCTTATTTAAGTGAAGCGCAAGAAAAATTTAAAAAAAAATTAAAATAATATTATTTTAAGTCTTATTTTCTTATTTTATGCATTACAAGGCAACGTCTGATCCTACTCAGCGTGCAATCAGTGCATATTTATTTTTCTTAATAAATCAATGATAACCATCTAGAAATGGAGGAGTATTTCTGTCTTTTCAAATTTTCCCCGAGCAATCCCCATGCCGTCGCCACGTAGGAGCCCTCATAAAATAGACGGGGCCCGCACCCGAGGGTAAAGGAGAGGACACGCGTGAGGTTACAATCAGCCAGCTGTTAAAGACAGAACCGCGCTCGGGTAAGACAGGGCCTTTAAGAGCCCATTATATCAAAAAGCTCTCCGGGGGACAGTGGGCCCGGGCCCATTGAAATAGATAACGCTTATAGTTATCGGCCAACCGGAGGACTCCCCGGCCCATTCTTATCCTCCACATGGGGACGTCCCATTTAATGAAAAAAATTTCAATTAAAATTTAAGTTTGGCTCGCATCACGTCACCATGTCCTGATTTGAGCGTGTCGTATTTGTACATCCTGCCACCATACATTCTTTGTTTTGAAAATATTTATGTATAAGATTTTAAATAGTTCTTTATTATCACTTTATTAAAAATATTATTAAAAAAAATCACTCAAATATTACCACATTAATATTTTAGTACGAAAGATTTCTAAAGACGGTATAAATAAAATTTTCATAAACAATAACATAATTTAGATATCAGAAAGGTTCAGCATAATATTAGGAATAGGTTTTTCAACGGTAAATTTTAATACTTTTTGATAAATTTTAAATCGACGAGCAATAACTGATAAACAAACCTGTCGCGCTTATATAAAGGTGAGGACTTTAAATCTTTACTTCATGGGAGGGTAGAAATCTTTTTCGCTCCCCCTTTCCGGGCCAAAGACCCTCAATCCTAACCAGAAAATGACAAGAAAATCTCTACTTTTATTGCACAAATGCAAATTTGCATGGCTCTTGAGAGGGCACCGACTGATTTCCCCCAGGCATGCAGTTATTGTTTGGCGGTCATTTAAAAATAATTTTGATAGTCAAAATTTAATTTTATAAAATTATGCTAATATGGTACGTCTAACTGTTACGAAATTCATTTACAAAACTTAATTTTGACTATTTTAGTGTGATTTTTGATCATCTTATCTAATTTTAATTTGGACGCTCAAATATGTAATTTAACAAAATATAATTCTTGAGCTAAAACTAAGATTTTCACGTGCGTTGCCTAGAAACGTACGAATTCAATTTAATTATATTTAACGCCGTGTCTGTAAGATATTAACTCATACATTTGTATCCCTGGCGGTCCAATAATATGATAGGAAAGTTCTAGAGCAATTGAACTCCCCTATATATCCAAGGCGGTGAGAAATGTGTTTTGCAGTTTGTTGGTAAATAGTCGTCATACATACATAGAGTTAAAATTTAAATAAATAATTGAAATATTTTTTATGTATATTTGGCGGCCTCTATCAATATAGTGCATTTCTCACCTTAGATGATAAAGAGCTTCAGTTATTCGTCCATAAAATAATTAGAACAAGTCAGGGGCAATTCGGCCATGAAAATAATCACGGACATTTCTAGAAGGTAGGAATAGGAGAAAAACACACTTTGGAGCAAAGTTACAATGTCCATTATCATATTAAAATCACGCTATTTCAGTGCATAAATTTAATTGAAAACCTTGATAGTCTTCAAAAAAGACCCATTTGGTTCATGAAATCTATTCGAAATGTGCTTGAAAATATCACATTTCAGCATTTGATGTGGCTCTAGAATGTGAGATTCCTAAAATGTCACATTGCTAAAATCTCACATTCTTAAAATAGAGGGTTTAACATTCATGAGTTGAAAGGTAAGAATATGAGATTCCAAGCAAGCTGAAATGTGCACATGTCATAGAATATCAAAACTACCCTTATAAATGAATAGACTGACAAAATTCTCATTTATGTATATAGTTCATATAACTTAAAATAATAATAATAATAACGACATCGGTAGTAAATAAATATATTATTCATAATAAAGACTTAATAATACTATTTTGAGAAATTTATTATTATGTTATAGAAATTATATTTTTAATTAGTAAATATTTGAATTAAATTCTTCATCCTTTAAAGTTAAAAAAATAGGCAAAACTTTCATTTTAATGCTAACTTTAAACTAAATATTTTTATTATTATTATGAAATAATTTGCTATATTTTATGTTATGAATATATTTTTATTTATAAAAGGGTATTAATGAAAAACTTTAACATTCCTTGAAGCTAATTATTTATACAAAACGTAATAATGTCACATTCCGGACATCACATTCTCAGGCATCACATTTCGTAAAATGTTATGTCGGGTGAGAATGTGAGATTTCGCAAATCAAATGGGTTCAAAAAGTTTTCTGCAAAGTCATATACAAATTCATAATTTATAAAGGGAAATGGATTTTGTAACACCGGGCAGATCTACATGCGTCACAGTGTAGGCAATTGCCCCCGACAAATTGTAAAAATGTTTCTTAGAATTCCATAAATCTCGAAGTTTTATTCAAATTTGCCATTGTAAGATCCTGCAAATCGGGAGGCAAATTTAAATAAAAAGATACTTGGCAACGAAAGTGGGGTCATAAATACAATGTTTAGAATTATACGGGTCCAAACTTAGGACATGGGATATATTTTGAGAATTTAAATTTGGGGGAGAGAGAACAAAATTGGGTCTTGACGGTATGTGAAACCTTCAAGGGCCAAAAATTAAAACCTCCCAGTAGCTTATAGAATAAGAGATTGAAAGATTTCATTGAAATTGTTCTGTTAAAAATTTTTCTACGCCATTGGTAATAGTTGGTCGGCGTTAATTACTTGTCTATTTCCCTCCTGATTCGTGGGAGTGGCAATTTAACTTTCTGTGAAGATATTACTTCTTAGTATATTTCTATCGAATATTTATTTTATTCAATTTTATGAACCAAACAAGTGATAAATTTATCATTTTTCCCCTTTTCTAATACATTCAAGTATGGCTCTTCACGAATTTTTGGGTCTATTCACCCACAAGTTGAGAAAATGTTCCGGAAAAACATAGAGAAATCTTCTTAGGTACCATCCACAAAAATTATGGGACATATGTTAATCTTCATACAATTTTATTATGTATTGAGTCATCAGTTTTATTACGAATTTCCAAGAGATTTGAACTTTTATAACAGTTTTAAATATTTCAGACCGTAAATGAAAGGTTTATATAACGAATTTACATAAAAATTGGCATTGTCCTCTTTTATATATATATATATATATATATATATTTCCATGCTTATTCCACCCATACCGTTAAAATTTAAAGAATTAATCTCAAATGAAACGTGTTAAAATGCTAGGGGAAGTAGATTACCTTCGTCACGCACGAGATTGATCGTGCCCATTAACGAACGATAGAACAGAGTGGGCTCGGTGAATTCTTGGTTGGGCCTCTTTAGCCCGATTCCGTGAAAATTCAATTTTGTTTTAGGCCCAAAGACTACCCAACAACATGAACAAATATTGGGCCGGGTTGACAACCTTAAAAAGAATATGGGCCCAAGTATTCTGAACTTTACAACCCCATTAATAAGGTCTATTCAGCATCACCGTTAAAAGCCTAGTTATAAGACCCGGCCCGACCCTGCGGGTTGACACAGTGACCTGCCGATCCGGGCCTTAACCCGGTTTCGGGTTGCTAATTAACCCAAAGTATGCATTGATCCGATCAAATCCATTTGACTCGACGGGTTGGCCCATGACCTGGGTGTCGACTTGGATGAAACCCAGTCCTTAGAAATAGGCCATAAATCATTCAAAATGTATTTAGTGAGTTTTGAACTCATCCACTTTCATGAAAATCCAATATCCTTAACCAATGGAGCCAATGGAAATTTATAAAAACTTATTAAAACAAGTTTACTTATAATCTTATACTCAACTTATCAAGATAATTACTTTAAAATATGTTATAAATCAAGAATATTTAATTAATATAATAGTTAGTAGATAATAAATTTATATATATATATATATATATATATTTAATATACATTATAAAATAAGTATAATAACATACCTTAAACTAAGGAAAATAGTATTTTATTACTCTTACCTTAGAAAATAATAAATCATCAAGTTTGAGAAATATTTATCATATCATTTTTTTAATGATTAAAATAATCTTGTCACTGAAATATAACTATAATTCCACAGTATTTTGATAATATCTCTCACGTTATATTAGAATTTTATTTTTAATAATTTTTTTTATCAATTTGATTGTGTCAAATTCAATTAATCCAATAAATTTAGAAATATAATAACAAAATAATTTATCTTGTCAATGCTATTATTATTTTGCAAAGAAATTTGAAAAACTTAATAAAAATGGAAAGTTTTGCTATTTAAGTGGTAAATCTATTTTAATAATTTTTGCTATTTTGTTGATTATTTTATATAGATTCTCTTTAAAAATATGTATAATTATAATTATTATGATTTATAATACAAATATTATTGACCCGACGGTTGAATCAATGACCCGGCCTCTTGACCGGGTCGATATCCAGGTTGGGTCTGATAACTTTGGTTAAAAGAGGATTGAGAACTTTACAGCCCCCTTAAAAAATTCCAATGTAATGCCCAATCCTTTCCTCGTAAAGCTTATTTATTGACTTTATGGCCATGCTGTGCTTTTCTTCTTGCACCATCATACCTTAGGTTGACTAATACGAGTATAATAATACAAGCACTTTTATTAAACCTTTTACTCCATCTGCCATGGAAGCTGATACAATGCGATTAATTAAAATGAGAGGATTCGCCACGTGTGAGGGTTAATTTAGTGCAAATTATGAAACTTCTTTCCTTAATTTTTTATTAATGATGATTTTAACTCTTGAGGCACATAACCACCAGTTAATTGGTCCATGGTCCAGCAGGATCAGTATAGGTAATAAACTTTTGATATTGGATAAAGTCAATTATTCAAATTGTTGTAATTATTAAATCAGGTAGGTGAAGAAATAAAGGAAATTGCATTGACCAAACAAATATTAAATCACCAAAAGAAAAAAAAAAAGAGCCCAAGTTAAAGACCAATGTACCCCTAAAAATGACTACTTAAATTTTACCGCATTGTTATTTTTTCATCGTTAAGGATCTTTGACAGATATACAAATATTATTATTCTATCATATAATAAAGAGAAAGAAAATACTACACAGCCTCCTACCTAAGATAAGCTTCAAACAAATATAGGACTATACGAATAAACCAAGAACCCTCTAAACAAAATTATTTTAATTAAAACGCAACCGTACTTTGGTTAAAAACATCAAACCCCATAATGTTTTAATGAAAACAACTCCATTCTGAGATTCTTTTTTAACCTTATCCTTTTAGAATTAAATCTGCAAATATTCAAACGTGGGGCGGCAGGATATCCCCATTTGAATAGAAGCACTTTAGGGCGTAGTTGGCGCGTGATCACAATAAATGCGTGGTCCGCCAACCCAGCAGAAGAGTAAGAAACGGGGGCCGAATTACTTATTTATTAGCCCTAATTAATTCATCCATCCTCAACAGTCACCACTGAAATTTCCACGAACTAATTATTCTCACCTGACCTAAAAGTATTTATTAGCTTCAAAATAATAATGACGTGAACTTCCAATTTAACCCGATTCTGATTTCTGTCTTCTTCCCCAAACATTCCCAGCAAGAAACATCATAACACAGACCCTCCAACTGATAAACCCTTTTCTGATTTCTTCTCCCGCATGTCAATCTCATAACAGACCTCGGAATCCCCAAGGGTTTAAGCAACCAGGAAAATTCAGAGAAAGAGATGCCAGGTCGTTCACAGATCGCCATCTCCCCTCTCTCTTTGATCTCAATCCCAACTGATGGAAACAGAGAATCTCCCAAAATTAGGTCAGATTTCGACCTCCCCTGATCCGGGTATTTATGCAATTCTATGAATGTTCACACGGATTTCCGTTCTCTGGCTACAGGTGAAGGGTCATTTGCTAACCATGGCGCTGCAAAATTCAACGCTGCAATGAGTTTCAGGAGCCTCTGTTTTCCTGGGTTTTGCTTCGAGTTGAATTAACAGATTCACCGGGTTTAAATTCATGGGTGCATGAAACATGTTCTTTCGAAAATCAAGACCGCGTTTGGTTGGGGAATCATGGGTTGTTCTGATAATTTTGTATTCCAGAAAGTAGTTCTGTTTGCGGGGCTCCTCTGGTTCTCCGTCTCCTCCTACCTGCTTCCTCTGTTCCGTTTCATCATCAGATACTTGTTTAGGTACTTCAAATTTATTGCTCAGATGATTTAGGTGCTTAATCTTTAGTGTTTGGTATGAGCATGAATGCATGGTTATCTTTTACTTGCAGAGCCCAAGAAGTTAGCCGTTCTCCAAAGACCGATTCAAGCTGTTCAATCATTCCTCCCAAAGAGCAGAATCAAACCAACTCCAATTATATTGAGCCAGAAACAGAGTCAGACCAGAGAATCACTCCTAACGCCTCCCAAATTAATGTTCTTCCCCAGAAAAACAATATTGATCAGGAGCCAGAATCTGAGGCCATTGAATCTGAGGATTTAGGTGGCAATGCGTTCAGTGAGGAGGAGAAATCCTCCGAGTTTACTTTTACATTCAAATTTCAAACATATGAAGAATTCAGTAGAGCGGTGGCTCAGGATACAGACTCTGTCAAATTAGAAGCATCCCCCAGCAAGTATGAGTTTAAGGGTGGGGAGGACTTTAGCACCGTAGTGGAAGAACCTGAGGTTCTGAACGTCACCGTGAAAGAATTTCACTCTCCCGGTAATGAAAATGAGGTTCTTGAAGACGGGTTTTCGTCCGAGGAGGGGTTTTCGAGATTTGTTTCAAAAACTGCATCTTTTCATGGGGAAGAAGCAGAGGATTTAACAGAAGAGCAATCCCTCGACGAGAAGAACGATGTTGAGAGCGATGATTCTGTGCCGGATTTACAGTTTCATACCGAGATGGGGTATCTCGGTCCCGATTCCGATTCAGAATCCATGGACTCCAGCCAGGAATTTTCGGACACCAGCCATTTAATGGATTCAAGTAGTGAACCCTTTTTATCAGACAAGGAATTCGAAGGAGCATTTGAGCTTGCTAGTGACACTGAAAATGTTCAATTGCATAAACTGAGCTTCAAGCGTAAACCCCAAGCTTGTGATGAGAAGAAGCTTCAAAAGTCCGAAGACCCAAATAATTGCAAAAAAATCCCCTCGGGAGGGGATCTCGAGGATTCGAATGGGATGGAAACACAGTGGGAGCATCAGGAACTGATAGAACAGCTGAAGATGGAGGTGAAAAAGGTCAGGGCCACTGGATTACCCACCATCCTAGAAGAATCCGAGTGTCCGAAGACGATGATGGAGGATCTGAAACCGTGGAGGATCCACGAGAAGTTCCAGCACGACAATCAAACGAACAATCTTCACAAATTCTACAAGAGTTACGCAGAGAGGATGCGGAAATTCGATATCCTCAATTACCAGAAAATGTACGCAATAGGTCAGTTCTTGTTGCATCTTCTTCCCCATAACTTACGTATTATTTTTTTTTTTTCAGTTTCTGCAGAACTTTTTGTTTTGTTTATTCATTTCCATATACGTGTCTAGTGGCTTGCAAAAGAAAAGTTCTATCCATGACTGCAACCAGATCTTCTCTTTTATCAAAACCAGTACTCAATCAGCTGTCGTGGCTCACCAACTCTTTTGGTCGATTATGAAGTTTGCCGCAGGGTCCCACTAAATCTCTGTAGTTGGCCTGCGCGGGAACAAGCATTAGAGTGATCACCAAAAAAATCGTTGGGGGACTATGATTCATCATTAAAGTTTGGTTGCTTCGATTTTAATTACTAAAATACAATTAATTAAATTCTAAAAAAATGTTTTTGGGCTATCATCAATATGAAAGGCTCTCTCTGATACACATCATCTAGTTACAATAACCCACCCATGATGACCCACCTCTTCCATGTCTTGTGATCAATCTCAGGCTTTCTCCAGTTAAAGGACCCTCTCGAATCCATGTCAAGCAAGAATTCTTCAAATTTCAGGCTATTCAAACGCAAAAAGATGGAATGCGGCCCGACAATGAAGTTCATCAAGGAGCTGCACAGCGACCTCGAAACAGTCTATGTTGGCCATTTGTGCCTTTCTTGGGAATTCCTCCACTGGCAATATGAGAAGGCTCTAGAGATCTGGGAATCCTGACCCACATCTAATACGTAGGTATAATGAAGTTGCGGGAGAATTCCAGCATTTTCAAGTGCTCGTGCAAAGATTTATGGAGAATGAGCCCTTCCAAGGTCCCAGAGTTCATCACTATGCCAAGACTCGTTGTGTTCTTCGTAATCTTCTTCAAGTACCAGACATTAAAGGTGAGAGTTTTTTTTTAAATACCGATATAAATTGGTGTCCTCATTCACTTAAATTAGTAAACAATATATTGTTTAAGCACTAGTTTATCTGCACGGCAGAGGATGGTTTGAAGAGTGGACAGAAGGGGAGCCGAGGACGAGGTAACGATGGGATTATGGGCGACACAGTTAGTCGAGATCATCGAAGAGTCCATACGAATTTTTTGGCGATTCCTTCAAGCAGATAAAGATTCTGCCACCGTCACCAATCCACCTCAGATTCAACTTCAAGATCCTTCAGATGCAGACCTTTGGATGGACATCCAAACAACCCTTCAAAAGGTTTTTAGCTCTTTGTGTACTATTTCCCATTTTCATTTCTGTGCAGTTTCACTTTTTTCTTTTTTTCTTGCCTCAACCATAAAGAGTGATATGTTATGTTGGGCTGTGCAGAAGGAGAAGCAGCTGAAGGAGCAATCAAGGACTGGGAACTGCATACTGAAAAGATTCCAAAGGCATCATTCAGTGGATGGCTCAGATCAAGTGCTTTACTTCTTCTCTCAAGTGGATATGAAGTTGGTGTCGCGAGTCCTGAACATGTCGAGGGCTACGACGGACCAATTAGTGTGGTGCAGGACTAAATTAAGCAAGATTAACTTCGTTAACAGGAAGATACATGTAGACCCATCATTTTTGCTTTTCCCATGCTGACACTAGGTAGTGTTTAGCCTTGCAAGTGTACACACTGTTTAACTCCTAGATGGTAGCTGTGATTATTTCGATAATTTGATCGAGATGGGGAGCAAACATAATGCTACGCAGATGTAAGTCTATCTTGCAGGATCATTTTTGAAAATGGAGTGGTGAAGTTCATGGGGAGGTATCAATTGGGATGAATCAAGAAGCTTTCTGTCTGAGATGGTGAGAGGAGTGCCATGGGTCCTCATTTCATGTTGAAAGAAGTCATGAGTAAAATATGTTAAATTTTTTGAATTACTGGGAAAACTAGTTTATACTTATAGTGTAACAATTCTAGCAAAAAAATAAAATGAAAGGCCAAATTTTTTAATGGTATGGACTTGTTATTGGATCCTTTGTGCTGAATAAGTCATTTTCTTATGGTTGAGAAACTAGATGTGTATCAAGCAATACAACAATGTGTAGATTGAGAATTGGGATGCGTATACATATTTATAATTACATGCATTTCTTAATGTCAATATGTTTACGGTGATGCGATCAAATTTTCTTCGTCCACTGCCAATGGGTCAAATATGGTCCTTTCAGGTGAAAGTGTATGGAGGTCTGGAGGAGGATTAAAGCTATGTCACTACCGAAAGTTCGAGTCATAAATCAAATAATAAAAGTTCAAAATTCAAATTAAACAATAGTAAAGTACATAATTAGACCTTGACTTGTAAATTGACTTAAACTTTTTATTTTAAGTCTGACATAAATGAGAAGTGTGTTGGATAAAATAATAAATTTAGAAACGAAAAGCTTATAATTTAAATTGTACTAATCGAAATATCGATTTTAAGTGAAGCCTAAGACTCACATTAATAGGTTAAATTTGTTACTAAAAAAATTTGCTATAATTGGAGGGATGAGGATCACCTGTATTTGAACAAGTCATGAATTTGTGAATTTAGACAATCTTAATCATTTATTTTTTTTCATTTCTAATTTTTCTATTACCTTTTTAATAATGAATGACCAGGATTATCCAATTCCATAATTTTATGAGCCTTCAAATAAAAATTATCCTGATCTGAATAAAAAAATTTATAAAAAAATAAAGCTGTAATCTCATCCGGATAGGCGATTCACTAAAGCCGTCGGATCTAGGGTTTTAGTTTCAGAGACGCTATATATAACTCCTCACAGAATTAGGCCATCCTTTCCGCTCGACCCCCTACCTTCTTCGCGGCTGCCGAAAAACGCAGGGAGTTGAAACCCTAGAAGATGGTGCAGCGACTCACGTATCGTAAACGGCATAGCTATGCCACGAAATCGAACGTGAACAGAGTCGTCAAAACCCCCGGTAATCTCTTTCATCCATGAACTGGTTGATGTTTTAATGGTCGATCTTGTAGTTTGCGTTGGGGGATTTGTTTATTTGTTGCAATATAAATCTGAACTTCCGTTGTAGAAATGTTGACTGGTCACTTGTTTGCGCGATCTACGTTCGAGTTTTTCAGGGGGGAGGCTCGTATATCAGAGCGTCAAGAAGAGAGCCAGTGGTCCCAAATGCCCTGTTACCGGAAAGAGAATCCAAGGGGTACTCGTTTCGTTTTTCCTTTCTTTCTTTCTACAGTTGATTTACTTAATTCCGTTTTGTGATTGGATAGGGTTTCTATATATACCATTTTCCTGTTGGTTGATGTTAATGTCCTGAAACTTTGGCAAGATGATGAGATTAGGCAATGGAATGTTTCATGTTCGTGTTGTTTCCGTGTCAGTCTGTGACTTCATTAGTTCTAGGTTTGCAGTATGTTGATTAAATAATTGCAGGTGGCTCGGTAAAGGGTTTAGCATTCATGCTTTTTCGTGACTGATATTTTTATTGTGCTTCTTTAGATGGACTGTTAGTCATTGGTCCAATTGCAAGCCTGCTAACTGATAGTTCTCTTCACTAGTCCAGATCTGGTAATTGTAAAAGGTTGCAGTTATTGATAGACTAATCTAGAGTATATTAGCAGTCATCTAATCATCATGAAGGCAAATAGTACACTAGCTGTTTAAAAGCAATTTGATTAGTTTAGGTATCTGTATTTGTTTATTACTTCATGAAGGGTTCTTAATTGTATGATGTGTTACTTTGGTCGTTTAAGGCTCTTGTAAACTTCGCTCAACCACACTTGCCTGATTCGTGTTTTTTTTTTTAATTTGCTTTAATTTTTAATCACATGTCTTGTTAATCAGAGGACAAAGGAATTCTTTACATGGTTGGTGGACATGTCTCAATGATTTGTGTTCATTATCATCATTTATAGAGCCTGTTTTACCGTCATTTTCGTCCAATTTTCAAAATCTTCTTTGTTATTTAAAAAAATTAAGCCTTTCTTCCTCAATGCAACTTGCTTAAACCTGCTTATTTATTTTTGGATTATCGGACATTACCCAACTCTGAAATGTGAATGTTAATTTGAGCTGCGCTTTTGTATGCCATCTGTTTGGAAGTAGGTATTATCAGTTCTTATGCAAGTTTGGTCAATTTGCAGATTCCTCACTTGAGACCTGCTGAATATAAGAGGTCTAGACTGTCTCGGAACCGCAGGACTGTGAATCGTGCATATGGTGGTGTATTGTCTGGAGGTGCTGTGAGGGAGAGGTATTTCACGGCTGTATATTTTCTTATCTATTGCCGGATTGAAGTGATTAAGCCAAATTTATGCAATTTTCCTTTGTCATGTAGGATTATCCGGGCCTTTTTGGTGGAGGAGCAAAAAATTGTGAAAAAGGTTTTGAAGATCCAGAAGGCAAAGGAAAAGCAAGCCTCAAAAAGCTAAAATGAGGGATAAATTTGAAACTTTTGAGTTAATGGAATCCTTGGAAGAAGTTTTGAAATGGATCTGATGATGATGAAATGCGTAAAAGATTGTGTTGACTCCTCTGTGAATTTGAGAGAATGTCTCATAATTAGTTTGTTTGAGACAATTCTCTGGTGTTCAGTTTGTCAAGTCCATTTTCTGTGGTGTTGGTGGTGATTGTGCTTTTATGAGACTTCAGATTGCTTTCTTAATTTGTTTTACCAGTTAACTTATGACATGTTTCTGTTAAATATGAAATGATCATTTATTGCACCCTTATCCTGTGCTTGCATCATGGAAAATATGAAGCAAGTCAGAAATGTCAAGGAAATTTTCTTTCCCATGAGTTAGGGGGGAAATTGCACTTTTATCTTCTTATGATTTGACCTGGTTGGATGTTTCATGTGGTTTTAGACATATAAAAGTTAATTTTTTTTTTCAAATCTAACAATTTATTCTTTCATAAAAATTTTAGAGTGTTATATTATTGATATGCTTTGATTTTTGTCTTATATTTTTCATCGGCATATTATTTGATCCAAAAATTTTGCGTCCACTGTCTCAGAGTCTAAAAGAAGCCCTTTTCAATGGTGTTATTAATGTTATGATAGAAAGTAATCTGAAGTTGACCAATTTGAATTTGCAGCATATTATTCAATGGTTAGTTTATGGCCTTGACTTTAGTTTGGGGTTTTGGTGATCTATTGTAATTTAAAGAAACTCCATTTTTAAAATTGCTTAGCTCTTATTTTCCTGCACGAAATCATTCAATTCACGACGGGCAGTTCGCATAATAAATAAAATAAATAACAGTCCAAACCTTTTCTTCTTGTCTGAATACTTGATGACCCTTAACTGTTAGAAATTTAAAATAGTTGCGGCTCATTCAATTTTGTATGAATAGGGCTCTAATGCTACATTCCGGTGGACTACTGGGATTCCTTATCTATATTGCAACTACCGATTACTCTGCTCTCCCACCTCTTCTGTTTTAGAGTCAGCTGGATGTGCTATTCGATCCTGTAACCCACAATCGAGAGATAATTAACATATCCAAATCAATGCAATTGAAACACAGAAAGACTGCAACATAGCACCCCTAAGACAGGATATAGGTAGAACTGGGAAAAAAAAATAAATGAAAGTTTATAAAGCAACTATCAAATGAGGTAGATCAACGACATGGAGTTCTGGATTCTAAAGCTGTTCACCGTGAGCACCAAGTGAAGCCTTTTCTTGTAGAGTTACTAGTGGAGGAGGACATCTCACTGGGAGAAGTCGAAGAAGACTCCCATGGGAGATTAGGCTTCCGTGCTTCCGGTGCACTGGAAGGCAAGGCGAAGGGGAAACCGATGGATCGAACGTTGCTTTCCCACTGGATGTTGGAATAAGCGGGGTTTGCACTAGGATCGTTCCTCAAGCTTGCTTCGTTTCCTTTGGTTTCCATATTTCCTTGCATCCCCTGCAGCAAGTTGATTGAGTAGCCATTGAACCGCTGTTGTGGCTCTTCGAAGTCGGTGCCGTCCGAGATTTTACCGTCCCACAGCAGCATGGAAGAAACATCAACAGAAATCTTGGGAGGTGCTAGCATTTCATAGGCACTGCTGGGAATGTCTCCATTTGGAAAAGGAAGTTCGGCTGACTTATAACTCGCTGTTGCATATTTGGGTACGCAAGAGACCGGCGATCTGTTCTCAGCTGTGCAAGAAATGTTCTCTGGGCTTAAATGGGTACAAAAGGCATCCTCAGAGAATATATTGGACTCCTCCATAGTTATGGGCGATGGAGACACCCAGGAGTGCGAAATCGCCCTCTGTGCCATCGCGTTGGCTTTTTTGAATATCCTACAAATAGCCCATGAATCCTGCAGGCCCAAGGAAAAAAATGTTATGTTTCGTTCATTTCGTTTGGTTCACGTACTGCACTATATTCTTAGAAAAGTTTATTCCTTACTTATTCCACTCATGTTCATGGGAATAAGCACTCCTTACATATTATATTCGTATGAAATACCTATAATTTGTTCCTACTTTGTTTCATTCTGCGAATAGAATATAAGTATTTATATTCCTGAAATGTTAAGTTTATGAAATCCAGGAAGACCAAAAGAAGAAGAGTGAAAGGACTTACATTTGGAGGAAGAGTTTTGTCCTAGGGCCTTTTTGGGATGTGCAGAATGATAGAGGGGAGGTAGTCGAAACTCATGCATCATCCAATTGGTTTTGATCCCTTTGGCAGCTCTCCCAGTGTAGAACACAAGGGACTTTTTCAGGCCAATGCACTTGGAACCATCGGAGGAGTATATGGGGCGGTCAGTCCCGGTGGCCTTCCAAAACCCAGCTCCGGTCACCCGGTTTGGACGCGCGCTGTTCCTGTATTTCCGATCCCTCGGGCAGTAAAAGTACCACTCCTTCTCGCCTGTACACGCCAGCTCTTCATTGTAGGAACAGAGAGGAAAAAACTGCAATTAGTGAAAATGACCGGTTTACACAAAAACAGTACCACCCCTCCCCAGTGTTCTCAAAGTGGCAATATATTAAGATAATAGTACGAGTTTGAAATGAGATGCGTATGTATCTTACTTGGAAGATCCCAGGGATTATATTTGTAGATATCAACTTGCTTGATGAGCTCAATGGGAAGAGATTGTTCCTGAATCTTCCTCTTCAGGTAGTACCCCACAAGCTCCTCGTCCGTCGGGTGGAACCGAAAACCGGGCAACATCACATCATCAACCTTATCAACCTCATTCTTTTCATTCATCTTCCTCTCCCCTTGAACTTTTCACTCTATTTCTTGAAGACAGGAGGAGAAGCACAGGTCTGAACTGAACACTGCTGGGGTTTAAGAAAAAACCTCAAAAACTAAAAATGCAACAGTGAAACAGCCCAAGATGTAACAAATACATGAATAGTTCACTCAAGTTGGGAGGCGTTTTATGGTTTCCTGAGAAGTTGTCTGTTACCGAACCGTGAGCCGCCCTTCCTGGCAACTGCGGTGGGGAGCGTGTTTCTTCCGGGAAGATTACGATGACTCTAGAACATCTAACAAGAAAGGAAGGAAGGAAGGAATCCAGTAGTCAAGGAGAATGGACTTTTAATAGGGTCGGTGATCTCTCTTTGCTACCTTCTTCTTGAATGAACTCATTTGAAGCATTAAGGACCTCAAGAAACTACAGATCCACTGGTTCTGGGACTTTCATGGCCAAAGTTTTTTCTACGTCTAAATCAAGCCTAACCCAACCCGAGAAATTCGAACTGCTATTCCCATTGTCAACCTTAGAAAATGACAATGCAAGCTTCCATTGTCATACCCCTTGTATTCCCATGATGTTATTGTTATTATTTTTATTATTTTTATTTTTGTGAACTTCAAGGGAGCAGAGATTGGAGTAAACAAATCTAGTAGATTGTCTGAGGCCTCCTGTTGAGGTAATTTTTAAAAGTTTTGGTGTATAGGATCCAAAAATACCATTCCTATTCCATTCTGTTCAGAGCTTCTATTCCTCATTCTTTCTTTCAGATGTGAACACGTGACTTCCCAGAAAGGATCCCTCAAACGGTGTTTAGATTATTATTCAATAATCATGGGAATGGCACCCATCTGATTTTACCCCCATCAAGTAATTTTCTGGGTTTTGACCATTCAAGGGACACCTGCACCTCTGACTTCCGATTCAAAATCACCCACTTGATGATACTTAATTCTATTTAAGTACTCCCTTAATCGACGAGGTTAATTCTTTGTGATCGGAAGGTCATGAGTTTGAGTCATAGATACAGTCTCTTTTATTAAAAAGCAAGAAAAAGGCTGTGTATATATTAAGTTACCCTCCCCTAATCCCTCCAAAGTGGAAAGTATTGTGTGGGGGTAAGCATCACATGCCTAGTTCTATAATTCATTTTAGAATCTCTAACTTCTTTTACCATTTACCCTGTTATAATTGATGGTAAGTAATATTTCACTACTAATCACAAATTTAGTGTCTGAATTTCACAAGGAAAACTACTGTGCTTCTCTGCTCATCCTCTCTCTTTGGCAAGAAGATACAACAAGTAGTTCTCTTGATAAAAACATCCACTGCCATTTTCTTCAAAGAGAGAGGGAGAGGAGAGAGAGGCCAGGCTCTGCATGTTTAACTTGTTGGAAATTAGGTGTGTGTATGTATATATGTTGAAATTATCAATTGAAAAAAATTAGATTCAAAATAATTAATGGATTTTTAATTTTTAATTTCCATTGACCCATTGTTTTTCATTTAATGGGCCTTTATTTAGTCCATTAAGGTTGATACGTGGACAATGTTTTGCCTGAAAACCCTTTTTTTCCCTAAAGTATTTTTTTTGAGTATCTGAATGTCTTAGATCGATCGGGTACCCTATCTTCTGTTTATATTTGTAGAGGAGGACCCTAATATGGGAATCCTAATATGAGGGCTGTTCTACTACTTTGCAAGTGCCCACCACCAAGACCCTACACAAAAACCAGTGATTATTTCCTTGGGGCGGCGAGCGCTTTGCCTCTACTCGTAAGTTAGGATATTCTTACTTTCTCATATTATTATATTTATATTCAACTTTTACTCTTGTTGCTTAAATCATTTTGAAATATGCAATATGGATGTTGTATGAATTTCATATTATTACTATAATATAATTTTTTGTAAATAATATTACAGAAATCCGGAGCCTTTTTCCAATATATTATAGGAAAATACGAACACGAGCCCACAAGCATAAATAAAAATATTTTGGGCAATTCATATGAGATCACATAAATAAATTTTGACGATTAAGGTAAAATATGAGAAAGGACTATGGGTAAATAAAGTCAAGAGGATACAGACAACAAAAGCTAATCTCGCACACTGTTGGTTTTGTTAAATCATGAATTTGGAAGTTAGGGAAGTGTTCAATTTTTAAGAATTTTTTTGACTTTGAGATACCGCGTTGCACCCACAAAGGTGGTGGTCACGAACAGGTTGGTCCCGAATTTCTCATATTTTTGGTTGATGAATGATGCGGACGCACTTTGGTGCCTATTTCTACCACTTGATTGTGGTCCAATAGATGCCATGGCTCATTTCTGGCTATTCCTCTTTGACTCCCAGGCGAGAAATGAATAGTATGGACCAAAGTTATATACAAACAAAATGTCTGAAAAAAAAACAAACACTACAATAATGAGCGAAAAATATCGACTCATTGAAGTTCAATTTCTGGGGCCATTCATCTTTCATTTGCTTGATTAGCTAAGTATCAAAAATTTTGCGAACCCTAGGATGATTGCTCAGTTTGAAAGTACACCCCTCCCTTATGAAAAATCATTACAATAAAACTATACGTTAAGGAAAATGTTATTCATCCTCCACAAATTCCATCCAAATCCCTAGAGCTCTCATAATTTTTGGTGGCCTGCACAACAATTATGACCGAAATAAAAAAAGTTACGAGAGCTTTAAATATTTGACTGAGATTTGTGGGAAATGAGTAAGCATTGCTCGTAAACAGAAATGCTATTCACAAAAATTCATCGAGCACAATACTCAATGTTCTTTCTAATGTGTTCATTAGAACCATTGAATCGAGCCCAGCATAGTCCATCTCATGGCAGTAATGTCAAGGAACCAAAACATCTCTTCGAGTTGGGAATCAAAAACACAGTTCCCAACTCAGTAAATTTTTTATTTTCCCCGACATTTTTCGTTTTATGGAGAGCAAGCTGTGAAGCATTAAGAAATGTAGAAAGGTTAGGGATTATTATTACTTTTTAAAGCCAAATTAATGCTAACCTGGGGACCGGAAATTTAGTGAAATTCCCCAAAAAAATTGAGTCCCCGTTTGAGACCTTCCTCTTATGAGTTTCATGGCATGGCCTAGGTTCGCACCCCCCGCGTGCAACTCAAGTTGGATAATGGGTCAAACTCTTCTAACCAAAGCCTTCCTCGTTATGTTCCCAATGCAACCAAGCCCATCTAATTTAACTAATAATATCAATTTGGAGCACTTCTTCTTCTTTTTTTAATCCATTTTATTTTGTCGTCCAACTTATGCAAGGAGCGATTCGGTAACATTAATACTGATTAGACAGTCTAAGTGTCAAGTGGATTAATTAGGAAGGACTAGTTGAAATTGTTGAACATCATGTAAACACAAACAAATTCTAGTCCCTTGAGGAAATCCATGAGCATGCCTTAAATTCCGCGTGATTTGTCCATGCAGCCCATTCCCCAAGAAGTGAAATAAATCCAAACGCGTTTCCCGCAGAAGCTATAATGTTATGAAATGGCCACAACGCGTTGGTCAAATGCCGCCCACCCGAAAATGTGTAAGAAAATCTATTATTCCACTACTAAATTCTGAAAATGCCCGTCGCACCGAAACGTTCGTGCAATGAGTTCTAAGTGAGTTTTTAAAAGGTATTTTAGTCAATCGATTAGGAAAGGGGTAACTTAAACTAGTTTTCTATTGAAAGGGTACTCTTAGAATGTCCGAATAGAATTACTCGGAATAAATAAGGAGTTGACAATACAAACAAGCTTAAGCTAAATCATAACAAGGCCTTTCGACGGACTATTCTTTGGATTGGGCCAGAGCCCAAATCTAATTTATGGGTTTAGTAAATGTTCTTTGATAATTTCAATAATTAGTAAATGCCGGATTCATAATAACAACTATTTCATTCTTTCTCTATTCTTGTGAAAGAGTTATTTCTTTGTTTGGCTCGCTTCAGAATTCTTAACCCATACATGAATACTTATTTCACTCATATGGCCCCTGGGAATAGTTAGACTTTACCGATTTTATTCATGATTTGTATGAATACATATTCCTTATCTATTAAGCTTCATAATTCATGATGATGGTTATTTCTTATACATTTAATTCTTGCCGAACATCGATTCCATTTCTATGTTATTTCATTCTGCAAATCAGGTGGGCCGGAAGACTTTGACCAGAGGGTGGGGCTGGAATGGGCTGAGGTTGGGTTTGCTTGATTACTTTGTGGGTGCGCCCAGAAGTTTTATTTAACTAAAGCCCAATCTTTCGTTCGGCTCGACACAGTAGACATCGAGGCCCAAAGATAAGGCCCAACGTAGCCTTCATTTGTCCGGCCCAGTTACACTTTGCAAACCCTTCATAGTCACGCTTTACTATTTCCACCCCACTAACTCCCATTCCCATTTTTTTCGGGGAAAGTGAGCGTGCGACATTTTCCCCAAAATAATATTTAAGCTTCATTTTATAAAATTTAACTATATAAATTGAATAAATATGAAAAGAAAAATCATGTCAATTTAGTATAATTTAATTATGTATTCGATTCTCATTTTTATTAAAAATAATTTTATAACTCATTTTGAGAAAAAATAAAATTTATGGTGATGATCAAACGTCCCAAGACTATCCTTGACAGGATGTGAATTTCCTAAATTTAAAAAGTCACGAATTCAGGGAATTATATAATTCCAATCATTCATCACAAAGAAAAGGTATAGAGAAAGAAATTAGGATGAAAGAAATGAATGGTAAGATTATCCAAATTCACAAATTCATGGCATTTTCAAATTTACATGATTTTAATTTTCGTGGAACGGAAGCAAGGATAGAGATGTAATTTAGCACCATTACAAAGAAGGAATATAGATCACCTAAACTTGAAAGTACATGAATTTATGAAATTTTACAACCTTATCCATTTATGACATCAAAAAGGAAGAGAGAGAAATTGATGCTGAAGGAAATGAACCATTGGGCTCGTTTATAATTAGGGCAAGAAATGCCCTCTATATTTGACCATCGAATGATGTCATGTGTACATTGAAAAATCCTGCCCATTCATCAAAGATTTAAACATGTAAGATATATTTCGAATTAGAACTTCTTAAAATGTCTCAATTTATAAAATAACAAATTTAAAACTTACATGAATACCCACGATTTTTAGTGTACACATGATGCCCATGATATATTTTTCATTTTAAAAACATCCGAGTTTGATTGGAAAATGAATAATTATGTTTGTACGATTTTACGAATTCAAACATTTTTCACATCTATGTGATCACCTTTTTGTAGATTATAAAAATTATAAAAAAAGAGAAAAAGAAAAGGAAAAAGGAGCGCCCGAATCAAGTCAAAAAGTCATAAATATGTTTCGGACCAAACCCTAAGGCCGTTGCAGTGCTGAGAGAGCAGCCATAAGACAGGTGGCATGGTCCCACCCTAGGAGAGAACGGGGCGCACTCCTTGGACTATAAATACCCACCAATGGGAATTCCCTTTACAGAAACCCTCCCTTCCCACAGCAAAAAGTTTTAGCAGCTCGTATCCGAAAACTTAAAACACTTTGTCGAGAAACAATCAAGCGGCGATGGTGGCCGACAGGGGCAAGAAATCAAAGGTCGACGAGGGGAACTCTGATCACATTGATGGTGACCTCGTCCTCTCCATCGAGAAGCTGCAGGAGATTCAAGATGAAGTCGAGAAGGTCAATTCCTCATCTATTCTTATTCTTATACCCTCCTCCCTCCTAATTCCTAGATTTATGCTTTTATTGAATGTATCCCTATATGCATCTGCTGATTTGTGATTTTGCTTCTTATCTTTCTATTTCTGCGCGGACTTTTTTCCTGGTAAATAAATTATGGGCTTCTCTTCTATACATGGAATCGGGGGAATTGATTTGCTTCGAAATTCTCAGTTTCCATGGATTTTTGGATTTACGGGGTATTGTGTGCAATTTGATGAGGATGTAGAGCTTGGTTTCCCACTGCTTCCAGGGCCAAGGTTTTAGGGCGGTATCGGAATTGGAAGCCCTGAAATTTGATTTTTAATAATACAATTATAAGTCAATGGTCATTGTCACTCTCCAATTTCTTAGCTAATTTTATTTGTTCTGCACCTGTGCATTCTCTCATTTTCTGGCTGATTCTACGAGTTCACTTACATTTGACTTGTTGAAGTTCCCGCATAATGAATGAATTATTCAATTTAAATTGCTGTATTAATATAATGCTCTTTTCTTGGATCATGGAAGAATTGCTTATTGGTATAATTATTTGTGCTATGTTGACCCCATAGATTACAATCATCTCATTCTATTATGGCATGTCGGGCAGCTTATACTTTAACTTATGTGGAAGTAGGGTATTTTATTAAATATTCCACCATGACTAATTCTGGCGAAGATTGATTGTTGATTGGTTTGTGACAGGTTAATGAGGAAGCCAGTGACAGAGTGTTGGAGATCGAGCAGAAGTACAATGAGATACGCAGGCCTGTCTATATTAAGCGCAATGAGATCATCAACTCTATTCCTGATTTTTGGTTAACCGCTGTCAGTGATCCTTCCACTCTCAGAAACTCTTATGTCTTTTGTGGAGACAATTGAACATCTTAACTTCTTGAATTCTTCCAAATGAACGCTTTGTGCATTATTGTTCATGCAGTTTTTGAGTCATCCTGCACTTTGCGATCTTCTGAATGAGGAAGACCAGAAGGTTTGGCGCATGTTTGAAACTAATTGGATTTTATTGTTGATGCAAAACAACCACTGAAAAGCTCAACTCAGTTTTATTTTACTTGTTTTCCTTGTATAGTTTACTCTATTGCTGTATAACTGGAGTTTCAGCAGTTCGTCATGAAACAAGATTCAGCTTGCATAATTGTGACTCTAGCAACAGATTCAATTAGAACATTTAATTGCTTGTCTCTTCCCTTTTTAACTCTTTAATCTTGAGGGTGACTTTAGAAAAACAAAATCCATATTCCCGAACTCGTGCTAATGTCTGAGAACATGCCAACAAAACATAACTTACACCTACAGAATTCGGGGGGGTTGGTGTTGATGGGCGATCTAAACATATATATCCTACCTCTAAACGACTCATTAACATTTATTATGGATTCGAGATAATGCTGGAAGGCTATACGGTATCTACATTCTAAACTGACACTTAGTTTCTATCTCAGCATCCTTAGAATTTCTGAAGTTCTTTAAAAATTTAATCAGTTGCCTAATTGTTTTTATTACTGTCTCTTTATTTCATTCATTTAATATCTTTATTCATATTAATTTTAACAAAAATTTAGTGTCATTGTTTTTTCCTTATGTAGATTTTCAAGTATCTTGATTCTCTTGATGTGGAGGATTTTAAAGATGTGAAATCAGGATATTCCATCACATTTGTAAGCACTTCCTGTTACTTGCTTACGTCATGTGAGGCATACTATCTTGATTCTCTTTACAGTAATTTATTTCTCTCTGGAATTCTGTTAATTTGAGAAGTCAGTCAAGTACTTCTAGCTGTTTTCTTAAACTGTATATGATGTTTTACTTTTTGTGCTCAACTCTCAGAACTTCAAGGAGAATCCATATTTTGAAGAGACTAAGTTGACTAAGGCCTTCACCTTCTCTGATGAAGGGACAACTAAGATATCTGGCACAACCATCAAGTGGAAGGAGGGCATGGTAATTGCAATGCTCACATACTTTTTGGCATATTTCACATCTTTAGATATCATTTTATTAATTACCTGTGAAACATGAAGGGTACTGCCAATGGAGTTAATCATGAGAAAAAAGGAAACAAACGGGCAATTGCTGATGAAAGGTAATTTTTTCCCTTGTTTTCAGCTTCATGGTTAGATTTATTACCACTAGCTGGGTATTGCACGTAGCTTGCAGCATTACTGCCCAAATGATTACTGTTTATTGTAAAGCATGTCAAGAAATAGAAAATTGATGACAAAAGACAGCTAATATGATCTTTGAGGAAGGTTTGATTTAAACATTATACACATTTCATGCGTATGAATATCTAGATAAACAATTATACCACTTACTTGAAAATGAAACAAACATTGCACATTTACTGCCAATTTACCAAAAAGAGAGAGTTGTTCACACTTTTTCTCTCCAGAGGTTGCATAAAAAGTCTAAAAACAATGAACAACTGATTCTTAATCCCAAGTGTTTGTTATACAAAATGAAAAAAAAATTGTGGTCCTATGATTAACATCGCCCTATTTCTTCTGTATTGTTCTAAATGATTGAACCATGATAATGAAAGTGATTACTGTTTGCCACCGCTTGGCCATTTTACTTAACTACAATATGTTCTAGTTCCTTATGCTTACTAAACTTGCACTCCATATCCTCTGTTCCAGACCAAGTTGTCTGGAAAACTTAAAGACTCTAATGTACGTCTCTATAATTGGTGTTGAGCCTTGGTGCAACCTCATACTGATAGTGAAGCTATCAATCACACTTCCATGTGTCCTGGCATTTGTGATGAGTTCCTCTTACATGCCTGTAACTACAACTATATACTTGAAAGAAACTTATTTCTTCATCAAAGCCCACCAAAGAACTTCTGAAACTGTGTCAGAAGCTTTCTCCAGATCATTAAAATCCTTTTACAGGTCGCTTTTCCTCGCAACATATCTCTGCAACAAATGATTAAGTAAATGAATCGACTTTTCAGTGGATCAACCAGGCATTACCAAAATTGGTTTTATTGAATCGTTATGTGATATCTCAACCCATACTCAACTTACCCTCCTCTGTCTCATAAGTTTCATTCCACGACAGTAGAAATAGTTTTCACATTGCTCCTATTCATATTGCACCCAAAAAAGTAATAGTAAAAACAATGGCAGATGAACTAGGCCCTTGACTTCATATTTTTGGAAAAATTTTAATGTACCTGTGTTCGACTTATATGTTCACTTTCATGATGCAGCTTTTTTAGTTGGTTTAGTGAAATTCAACAGAAAGAAGTCATTGATGTGCTTCAGGATGAAGTAAGTTGAACTTTTTATTATCGACAGGTTTCTAGGGTTTATGTCTCAAGATCATCAATTTAAAAATTATTTGTTGATAAGAGGAATGAAGGGGATGGAAAATTGTTTACTGATGCAACATTAAATGACTACGTTTTCTAATTTCATAGTTGGATTGATTTTAAAACGCATTTAATGCTTTAGATGTGAAATTGAAGTCATAAAAAGTTGTCTACTGTTTCTTCTCCTGTTTGATCTTTATTTTAACTTGCAGGTGGCAGAAGTAATCAAGGAGGATTTATGGCCCAATCCTCTCAAATATTTCAACAATGTAATCCAGTTCATCCATAAATTTATTTTATTATTATTATTGATTTTTTTTTTGGGGGTGGAGCACCTTGTGAAGGTATATTGCATGATTTGAGTTTCTTTTGGTATTAAAGGAGTTTTGCCATTTATTGGTGCAGGAAGCTGATGACGAGGATTCTGATGGAGATGAGGATGATGATGAGGTAAAATAGTCTGGAATTTCTTATTTAAAAGTTTCCTTACTGCGGTATATAAGATCTTGTTATGCTATAGATTGATGCTCAGTCTAAACCTTTACTGTGCTGCTGCTTCTCATATTCATCAGTCACAGTCCGTCAGTGAAACTTTGTTTCATGTAGGTTAAAGAAATTTAAACCTCTGATTGAAGGCCTCAAGGTTGGAAGTATCTAGGATTTTGTCAAAAAATTAATTAAGACCTCAAAGTTGGAAGTATGTAGGACTTTGTCAAAAAATTAATTATAGTAAAATAGAATTTGGGGCGTAAAAGGAATATGGTTGAGGCACTCACAAACATAAGATTAAACTTCTGGAAAGAACTTATAGAATCTAGATTATCCATTGAAGGGTTTGTTAACTTGAATGGATGTTACTTTTCGATTTTAATAAATTTCTTACCATCATAATTTCTTGTGTTTCCTTACTGTTCTTTTTCCCTGAAATTATGTACTATTTACTGGATGAAAATCTTTCCTTCCTCTGGGAGAGCTTAATGGATGTTGAATTTGGATGATTTTCGCGTTAGTTTGATTAATATTTTCTATTCTTTTTACTTAAGAAGTTGTAGTACTTCCAACGTATTAAATAAAATATTACGATGGGTAGAAATTGAAACCGGAAGTCTTAATCATGCTCCAGCAGGCAATTCTGGTGGGGGCTATGCTGCCATTATGAGTTCTTTATCTGATAAACCACTATGGGTTTCTTCTGTTTAACTACAAGTTAGCTTCCAGGTAGGAACTTATAATACATACCAAGACGAAGATTCCTTGTTCTTTTGAGATGGATATATATTTTATTGGTAAATGCATGAACACACACCCAATTCAGCAAGCACAAGGGGTTTGAACCCTTTACGCTGCCATTGAGGTGGACGTATAGCTCTTACTGTAAATGAACTTTAGGAACTGGCTCAGCATCCTCCTCTCACATGGTTAAATTTTGTGAAGGTTGAACATTTCACTGTTGCAAATTGCTGTATGTTTTCTTTCTTCTTTTCCCTCGGTGAATGAGCTGTGAATACTTTTAAGACCAGCCCAAAGGTTGCTCGACATGTCTTTTCCTTTACTATGTTCTGATTGTTGAAATATGCAATCAGGAGAAAGGGGATGATGACGACGATGAAGAAGATGATGACGAAGACAGTTAAATTCATTCCGTTTGGTTTCGCATTTTCATTGCTTTCACAGTTTTGGTCATGGCAGAGTGAAGCAAAACTCAGTTACAGCAGACCTTTCCGTGCTACGAGAGAGACACTGTCAAGTCTCTCTAATCGGCGGCTCTCTTGTAGGTAAGAGACTGCTGCCACAGATATTTATTGATATCCTGTTGAGAATGCTTGTCCTGGTCTCTCTCTATCTCTGTCTCCTTGCTTTTCCTAAGCATCAGTTGGTTTGTGGTGTTCGTCTATTTGTTCTCTTATGTAAGGAAGCCACAATGTGTCAGCATTCGGTGCTCATTGAAGCATTGAGCTTCCTGAATTACTGTTTATATGTTAAACTATTGGAAGCCTTTCGTCTGCTGCAGTTCAGAATGTATCTACTTATCGTTTTTCAAAGGACTGAGTCTGATTGCGGAGGAAGCTGTGGTGAGCTCTAATGTGGGGGCATCCCAATAGAACCTAGAGAACTTAGCTGTATTTAGCAGCACCCAGCAGCGTTTGGTTCTTTGTTCAGTGACACAGCAGGACACTCCCACTTACATGATTTGGGATTTACTCGAGCAGTGAGGGTTAATTTAGTCCAAAGATAATAGCCTTTATTAGCTCTGCCTAAGAAAGAGAAGAAAATAGCCAAGCATGATCCTCAATGTGGTTACTGTTTAAAAAAAATGCTGCACTTTTTCCTGCTTTTGGCGTAAAAAAAAATTAGACCTGGCCAAACAAGCAATGGACGTCTGATGTTGGTCAGATTCTTGTTGTTTGTAGTTACATCGTTATTTGCTAGAATTTAATCGAGAAAAATGAATATGAGTTTGGGCTCATGGAATTTATATTAGTCCGTCAAGAAAAATGAATGAATGTGAGTTCGGACTCAAGTTACTTGAATTATTCAGTCATCAAATCCATGCGACCTAAGTCGGGCTGAACTCATTCTCCTTAATAAGGAGTCTGCTAGAATTTAATCAAGAAAAAATGAATGTGAGTGTGGACTCAAGCAATTTGTACTAGTCCATCATCAAAATTTTACACAACCTAAGTAGGTCAGAACTCATGCTCCTCAATGAGGAGTCTTTATTCTCAATTGGTTTTAATTTTTTTCTTTTTACCTCGTGCAATTTCGGGCACTGTTCAAATATCCTCAGTTCACCTCACATTGCCTTTAAGATCTTTCTGTTATACCAATGCTCACTATTGGATTGCAAATTTATCATTTTGTTGAAAGGATTTTTGGTAACTAGATGAGCTGAACTTATTAAATTGCTTTCAAGATTTCAATAATCTTTTTTGATGAACTCTGTAATTATCGAATCATCAATAAACTCTGTAATTATTGAATCATAAATAAACCCCTAATTCTATAAACCCAAAACGACAGTACGGCTAACAAATGCCGAATAGATGAAGCGCGCGGTGCCTCTCGTGCTCCAACGCCGTTTGATCTTTACCGAAATTGTGCGTTACATTTCTCCAGAAGAAAAAAAGAAAAAAAGATTAAAAAAGAAAAGGAAAAAAGAGAGAGAAATTGTGCGTTACAAAGCCCTCCTTTGGGAACCCAAGGGTAACGGCTACTTTTACTTCAGCTTTTCAACACAATGCAACAGCAGCAGCAAGAAGTAAAGCCAAGAGCTGATGTGAGCCTCGATTCGAGGTTAAGGTTCTTCTCCAATGGCGGCGACGGATTCGAGCTCCGATCGGTGCGAGAACATGTACGATCCGAGGCTCAAGCCTCGGGTGCTTCGTGCGCTGGTGAGCGATCACCTTCCGTACGAGGAGGGCCCCGTCCCCAGCCGCCCGGAGATGTCCAATGTGGCTTTCACAGTCAGGACCTTCCGGCTCCTCTCCGAGTCTCTGCCGGGACCAGTGGATGCGATGCTGGCCAGCGACTGGAAGGCCTCTGTTGATGCTTGGGTCGAGCGCGTCATCGACCTCGTCTCTTGTAACTTGGTGAATTTTCATTACATTTCTTGATGTTACATTGATTCTTGTTATTTTGTTTTAGAGAAAAGCAAAAACAAATTTCTGACTTTTTCCTTTTTAGTTGCGCCGGCCGGCCGGGCGCCCCCGCGGGGGGTTGTTGGGTAATGGAAGAGTAGAAAATTTTACTTTTTCAGTATTTTTTTAATTTTATTTTTTATAGCTTTTTTTTTTATATTTATTTAAAGAAGCTTAAAGAAAGTTGTAGACTTGATTAACTTGATTGTGGTCACCAACAATGAATATTTTGGGATCTAATATTTTTTCCCCCCTCTTTGCGTACATTTTGTATGCAGCCAAGCATGAGCTATCAGAGGATTTATGTCACTTCTTTTAACGCCGTTCTACTTTATTTTTTTAACTGCAGTTGTTCTTATGAGAGGCTTTCTATTTGGTTGTATATTTTGAGATTTATATTCCTTTTAGACACTGAGTTTTGGCTGTTACATGCACTGTATGGTTGTCTACCTTGAGACAATATAGTTGTTCTATTGATTTTTAATTTCTGTAACAGCCAGATAAAAATTGGGTAGGAATCTGTATGCTGGGATTGACTTGCATTGAGTGCAGCTCGAGTCGTTTTCTGGCTTCATACCCTGTTTGGCTTGATAAGCTCCTTTCACATATTGAGGTACAACTGGATTTTTACCTTCATTGTTTATATTATAGTGATCATATTGATCTTGTAGTTGTTAATTAGAAAGCAGTTAATGTTCTTTTAGCATTTTTATGCTTAAGGGACATCTAGTTTCATTTCAAATAGTTAGGGTTATGGAAAACCCATCAAGTCAAAGCTTTATTAATAGATCTGATCTCATTGTCAGCTTCCCAATGTCTCCCATCATTTCTTAAATGTTCAGTGTATGCTATTGTCACTATTAATGGCTCCTTAGTGCAGATTGAGGCGAGCTGAAACACCGGATTGCCAAACAGCGATCCTGTGGAGAGGCATCATACTCTTACTGAAGCATTGCATATGTGCAATATAATCTCCCCCCCCCCCCCCCCCCCCCCCCCTTCAATTAACTACAAATGTGACGATATTTTGGATGCACGTAGAAGTTAGAGGTAGTATTATGGATAATAGAATGACAGTATACAGCCTCACTGTTTCGCCAACTAAGGTCACAGCTGTTTTACCCTTGTCTTATAACTTAAATGTATTTACTTTTTTTCTTTTTGGTAGACAAAGGTGCAGAAAGGCACAACAAAATTACATGTTACAAAGGCTTGGGAATGTCTTTGTTCTGCTGACACTAGTGGGGAGGTCTTTCTGCTCTTTTTTTTTTAAATACATATATATGTTGAATTGCATTGATCAAAGGATATTCCTTGCAATAAGATGTGATGGATTCAAGCCTACAATGAGTCTATGTGATTGATCAATTAATCTATGAGAAGTATCATTAGCCTGACAATTGATTCCGTCAAAAGTCGTCATGATATTTTCTGTATTTATTCATTGCATGTTGTCTTTTAACAGTCTCTCTGTTTTTCTGCTTATTATTGTTGGATTTTAGCATATTATGAGACATTGTTTCACTGAACCTAATTTATGTGGTCTCTTGCATTTTAACCAGCCACCATCAGATTTTCAGTCTGTAAAGCTGGCTTCATGTAATTCAATATCGGATCTGTTGACAAGGTTGGATTTTCTCTTATTATTATTATTTGTGGTGTGCACTGGTGTAGATATTGTCTTGCTAATGCTTTTCACACAAATCCAAAGGTGAAGTTACACAATGATGAAGTTTAGCATAACTATCGTCACTTGACACCTCAAATGCATTTGGTTCCTTTTAATGCCTTTCACTGGCAGCTAGGCGATGGACCTGTACATTAATGATATAAGCTACCTGATATGACAACTGAAATTCATCTTTTAGACGTGATCCTCTTTTGCTCCTTGTAAGATGCAACTCATTTTGTTTGTAGTGTACATATATAGGGAACTTGACGTTGTTTTTTGAAATGTGTATCAGGCAAATAGGTTACAGTCATTCTGTTGATATCGTGCTTTAAGGTTCTAGTTGGGAGTTTGTGTAGATAGGTTTTAGTTATTAACATTTGAACAATGTGCAAGTAATGTATGTGGAAAGGGGTTGGTGTAGGTTACATGGGCCAAAATAAGAAATTACACTATGAATTTTAATATGTCACTCATTAATAGTCTTCCCTTCCCAAATTGATTACTTCACTCCTACTAACCAGTTTGCTCATAGGTCGCCATCATGCGTGCCTAAGCCACCTTAGTTGGCTCTCTCTTATCTTTCTCTAGAGCCTCTGTCATAAGCTTGTTACAAATCAACCCATATGTTGGTGTCTTCTCCTTGCCCTGAATCACTCAAACAAGTCCTTAAGTAAATGAGTCGCTGCTATGGTGGATCACCTGGCCATTGACCCAAAATAGTAAACTGAGATTGTGACATTATGCCTCAACATACACTCAAGTACTCTCTCACAAAGTTCCATAGTATGGTTTATAAGTTTTGTTCCATGATAGTCAGAAATGGAACATTTACAATTATTGTGGATTGGTTTGTGCATCCATTTAAAGACAGATGCTTCAATTATTTTTAGTGGCATTTGTTTTCACTTATGATTTTTATTGTTACTCTCAGAATATGTGGCCAAATATTTAGTGACACCAATGTGAAACTCATAATTGCTAAAGCAATCTACTTCTTGCATTAGGTTAGGTGGATATGCAAATGTGAAGAAAGATGGCACATCCCATGCTGGGAAAGTTATTCAGCCAGTTTTGAAGCTGTTGAATGAGGATACCTCTGAGGCTGTATTGGTTGGATTCCGATATTCCTAAATTCCCTTTTGATTTATTCTTCACAGTGGTTTTTTTACTCCCCCCACCAGCCCTAAAAAATAAATTGGGAATTATAACGGTAGTCTTTCTTGAACTATTCGTGAAAATGGTAAAATTGTCTATATTATCTGATACTGTTTTCCCTCTTAAACTTTGTTGCATACTAGGAACGAATTATATTCTTCGCAGTGTTCTTTCTTACCCCCAACGGCCCTTAAAAAATAAATTTGAAAATAAATTGGGAAATTATAACAGTAGTCTCTGTTGAGCTATTCGTAAAAATGCTAAAATTGCTTCTATTTGGAAATATTATCTGATATGATTTTCCTCTTAAATTTCGTTGCATACTGGGAATGAACAATATTACAATTGACGTAGAGGCGTTTCTGCATAATTTTCAAGTTATAGTTTGAATATTTTTTTTGTTAATGCGAGGCAATTGCAAGAGGGCCGAATGTAGAAAGCAAACTGAGATAGAATACGATAAATACATTCCTTACTAGTGTTATAGTACTTTTACTACAATTATTGTATTGTTTGATTTCAAGGCGGTTAGTACTAATATGCATAATGCGTCTTTGCAAGGGTAACTACTTTTATTTTAAGGACACTGATTGCCCGTGAGACTGTAGTTAATAATGTAAAGTTTAAAGCAGTCTATGGGAGCATATTCCAAGTTTTCCATTTAAGAGAGTAGTTAATCGCAACAGATCATATTTATGGAACTGGGAAGCTATACCCTCTCTTTCTCTAAGTTTGAATTGTTCATGGGGTGTGTATGAGATAGGTACTACATCCACCTAATGAACTATAGCTCAACCCTGTGACTGCAGTCCAAGGATTATGGTTAACTTTCTCATATAATTCAGTTTATCAATTTTTTTCATCATTTAACGGTGTAACAGTCATTCATTTAAAACTTATTTTTCCCCTCATTATATTTATTACTTGTGCAGGACGGAGCAATTGGCTTATTCTGCACCCTCATTACTTCCTTTCCTTCACCCCTTCTTCGTCATTATGCCAATGTTAGTTCTGGTTGTCCTCTTATTAGCTGTACTGCTGTTTAATTGCTTACACAGATTCTCTTTAGTCTTTAATCGTGTATTGAATATATGCATCTACAATGCTGAGAATTCCTAATTCTACACTCAAACTTGATGAATATGAGCTTCAGTGTTTGTTGTGGCACATCTATGGCAGTTTTACATCTTTATGTGCCTTACAATTTTGATTCATTTTTTCCACAAAAAAAAAAAAAAAAATGATGAAATTAAGAGAGTACCGCACAACGTGAGATAGCACCGTTACTGTAAATCTGACAGGAAAAAGAAAGCTGATCATCATTATATTTATTATCCTGGACTGCAAGATACATGCAAGATACTATTCCAGAGGATACTGTTACAGTTGCTTTTCCATGAAAGACCATCAGTTTGCTGAACTAATTTTAACTGTGGCAACTGTTTCCAAGAATCCCGGCAGTTTGTTAGTGAATGCATATATCCTGAAGTGAGTATGTAATGTCTTTTTCAGGTTGAAGCTGCTATTGTTTCAAAAATTCTTTCAGGGAGGTCCAGTATTAAATTGTTGAAGGTGATGTGCCATTTTCTTCCACAGCCAGGTGCCGTAGATGGTAATATATAGCTAAATAATACGTAGTGACATTGAAATTATCATGTTTCTTTTGATTTCTTTATGTTTAGAAATATGCTCAATGCTTGGCACTACTTCCGAAGTCAAAAGGGGATGCGGAGCACTGGTCCCTGATGATGCAAAAGATGTTACTATCATTAAACGCTTACCTCAGTAATGCTTTCCAAGGTCTAGAAGGAGGTGTGTAATAACATTTCTGTTTTGGCGTTCATGTTTAATGAAGAATTAACAATTTCTTACATGTTGCAGAAACTCAGTGTAATGAAAATGATGCCATTGCAATTTTGGCTCCTCCTGAAGAACTCCTGGTCCCAATAGGAAGTCCAACTCTGACAGAAGAAGCCAACAGTCAGACAACAACAAGATCTAAGCTATTCCTAATATCTACAGTCCCTGCGTTGATGTTTTGCTGCTGTACAATGCTCACAAGTTCCTATCCTGTCCAGGTTCCCATCCATGAAGCTTTTGGTGCTTTTAGTGAATGTTAATAAAAAAGAAGAAAGATAATTTAATCTGAGTGCGGCAGAATAATTGATTTTAGAAAAAAATCACATGCTGCATATCAGGTCAACATTCCTGTTCGCCCATTACTAACACTGATTATGAGAGTGTTGAGGGTGGATGGCTCTTGCATGCAAGCTTCACTGGCGCTCACTTCTGTCATGCAGCAAGAGTTTATCAGTCCTGAGCTTCCAATTTTGCACTGGCTACAGTTTGGATCTTCTTACTGCGATCATAAAAGGCAGTGCGCAGGTGAACTTTATACATGCATTGACAAAACATAACTCAATTTCTCTTTTCCTGCCTCCTCTAAATATCACCCTTCTCTAGAGAGGGGTGGGAGGGAGGAAGCAGCATGTAGTAATGTTATGGGGGTGCCAACGCTTATAATGATGTGCTGCCGAGGGCCTTTGTTCTAATGGCATCTCCTCCTTTTGTAAGTGCAAGGGTTGTAGGTTCTAAACCTATCAGATGCATGTGTGTTTACCAATCAAAAACCCTATATATATATATAATGATGTGCTGAGTCCACATACACTTGAATGGATGTAGGCTTTATCTACCAAAGATTCCTTAAAATTCAATAATGCAAGCTCTATCTACCAAAGTTGTATAAAGACCTACTAGCGCTCGGTCCGAAATTATTGTGGATCAAAGATTGATTGCAATCTGTTTATGCAAAGTCTATTACTGTCCTAAGATTACAGGAAGAGGCTTCTGAATTAATTTTTTGGTACCTAAAACTTCTACAAATTTTATTTTATTTTTTCCTCATGTTCCCAAGGAAAGTTTGCATTTTGCCTCTCCTGGACTTGGCAAATTATTTTTGAACTTTTGAGTGTTTTCTCAATTAATATTGGCCTTAATAATCTTAAATTTCTTTTCCTTCACTGCTATAATTTTTTTTTTCTTCTCATCTCTTGCTATAATTTTGCAGTCAACTACTACCACATGTCGCTGAAATAATCAGAATCCTAGTATGGTATTTCAAGCGGTGTGTATTACCAACATTAAGGATTAAGCTCTACTCAATTGTACGGATTTTGCTGACATCCATGGGTGTTGGTATGACTCAATTTCTTACAATATACATATAGTTTGACAAAGCACAAAAGCATCATTATTAAAGAAATGCAACTGCCGGCACCTTTACATTGAGTTTGTAAAGTGGTGCTCTTCAAACTATGATATGGCTGAATGACTGAATGACTGAAATCTACTTATTTCGAACTCTGGCGTCATGGTTTATTCCCAGGCCAGATGGGGAGAAATAACTTTTATTTTTGCAAATTGCCTTCATGTCTGTACACTAAATCTCATAATAACAAAATATAAGATTAAGTGTAGAATCTTTTGATCTTTGTCAATTCACTGAAAGTACTGATGGTGTAAATGGATGTTTCTTGTGCAGGAGTAGCACTGCATGTTTCTAATGAAGTTGTCAGCAATGCATGCATTGATCTGGATGCAGCTGGATATGGATATGATATGGAACTTTCTAGTCTATATTTAAAGACTGCCAATGAAACGCTGCTGCTTCCTATTCTTAGAAGAAACGAGCAAGCTTCTCGAATAAGCTCTCTCAAGGAGCATCAAAATGGCGTTCAACCAGAAGTACACAGGCACTGTTCAACTTTTCCCATTTCATTAAAGGTTGCTGCTCTTGAGGCATTAGAAGCTCTTCTCACTGCGGTATGTTTTTCTTTTATGCATCGTGTGATGAAGTTGTACCAACAGGATGCACTTATTGTTGACTTAAATTAAGGAAAAATGGGAGAAGGAAGGAATAAAGAACCTAAATCACCTTGTTGAATATACAACAGAATCTATTTCTTCCAGTCACCGACATCCTTGTTTTCTAAAAATGTAGTTTTGGTTTGCCTGCTTTCTTGTTTTCGTTTAAGTTGGTAGTTAAACTAAAACAGGCAGAGCTTAAAGACTGCAGGAGAAAGGATTGATATGGACGACTGAGCAAGTTTACGTGGTGAAAATTTTATCAACCATCTGAAGTATTCATTGGATATATTAGGTTCTCTTTATGCTCATGCAAAAATAAAATATATAACCAGTGGACTATACACAATTTATTGGCCCAAGTGCTACATTGCACATGAGCCTTGGTGTGCATCTGTTGAATGTGGTTTGTTACAGTAGTTGACGCCCTAGGTGGAGCTTTTCCAACCTAGTTTCGGGTACTTTTTTTGTTTCGAACTGCAACTTTTACTTTTACATTCTTATCAAAATTACTGGTAATGACCATATTCAATTTTAAAAACTGATCAAAATTAAGCAATGACCTCATAATCTGCGACAGGGTGGAAGTCTGGGATCCCAGTCTTTGCGATCAAGTGCTGACCTTCTTTTGATAACTGTGGCAAAAAAGGCTTGTGATGAAGAACGAGAAAGTGAAGAAATGAGTCACTTAGTGCAACAAAGTGAACCCACTTCGACCTGGGCAGATTTTCAGCTTGCAGCACTGCATGCACTTTTGGCATCTCTTCTTTCTTCACATCATGTTTCGCCCTCTTTTCTGTCCCAGGGACTTGAGCTTTTTCGAAAAGGTAAACATCATTGTCGACTTGGAGATCTTTTCTATTTCCTATTATTCAAATAAAAAACAATAAAGCCTACTGGTTTGCAGGATCAAAGGCATGCAAGCTCATGATTAGGTTAAATTGACCAAGCCAATAAAAAATAACTTCAGTCTCATGGCAAATATTTCTACGTACAAAGAAATTAAGTATAAGAGAGATTCATTTGATCCATAGAGATTATGAGGGATAAGAAGGAACCTCAATGATCAATAGGTCTGTCCATGATGAGAACTTTGTCTCATGTCATTCATTGTTTATGAGAATATAAAGCTGCACTATACCTCTCTCTGTGACCATACTTATGCCATGCCACTTAATTTTGATCCGCCACAGGTAAACAAAAAACAGGAACAAAGCTTGCTGATTTCTGCGCGCACGCGCTTTTAGCCATGGAAGTCCTCATGCATCCCAGGTTTCTTCCACTGGTGAATCTTCCTACTGCTAATCTCAGCCCATCTCACCACAGAATTTCCAAGAACTTGAACTCAGGTGAGCATGAAACCAGTGTCCCCTTCTCTACTTCACAGGGAATAAATGACCCAGATACAGATGCTTACCTGGACGAGAATTGGCTAAAAAGTGCCAATGAATCACAGGCCCCATGGTACAGCCCCGGCAAAGACATTAGTACCCAAGAACCCTCTAATACATATCAAGAGCATGCCTCTGAACAAATGTATCAGTTGGAAAAGCTTCCTGAGAATAGCTGTTTGATTGAACAGCGGCGAACAAGGGGCGCTGAAAGCGAGGGAAAAGATGGGGATGAGATTATGCTTGAGCTGGACCAGTTTTCAGATATCATTGAAATCGGATGTGTCAATACTCCTCCTATGGGAACCTTTTTGGACTCAGAGGTGGAGTCTAGGCCAGTTTTTGGTGCTGGTGATGGGACAGAAACAGGTGAAGATGCACTGGCAACTGTGTGGGCTAGTGGGGAAAGGTGAGAGCTTTGTGATTGGGTTGGGAAAAACGAATCACCCATGATGCAGTGTTTTGCTTCATGTGGTATAAATTTTGGTTTCCATTACAGCTGTGTTTGAAAGCTTTTGAAGCTTAAAACTAGTGCAATATTTGCATTTGTACTTAAATCCCCTTTTACAGGCGGATTGAAGACCGTTTGGTTTGATGGAATGGATTTTTTTTTTTTTTTGTTAAAATTTATTTTGCTTCATTAGAAGGAAAATGGTTTCCCTTCAAGGTGAAAATTTAAGAATATTACATCAAAAATTTAGGCCATTTCTAATTAAGCATGATTGCAAACACTTTGGACGAAATCCACACTATTAAAAACATCTTTATTTCAGGAAAAAAATTACATCTTAACTTCCTTATGATTTCACACAGTTGTAGAGAACCTCCTTGTGGTTTAAAAATGAGTATATAACCTCCCTATGGTTTCAATGAACTTGCAAAAGTTAACTTTTCCATCAAATCTAACGGTTTGTTCTTCCATAAAATTTTTAATGTTTAATATAATAAAAAAAGACTTTAATTTCAAAATTACCCATTAACTAATTTCTTAACCCCTATTGTAGTAATACCCAATAAATGGACATTTATATATTTCTTGTACTTTGAAAAAAGAATTTTATAGAGGTTATATATTTATAATCACAACTAGGTAGATTCGCATACAAATGTCTCTCTATTTTTTTGTAGAATAAATATATCTTTTTCATGGCTTAAGAATTATAAAAACAACTAGTTCTTTGAGAACTATTGCGATTGAAGGAAGGAGTTAATTTTCTGTAATTTGAGAAATTAAAGTCTATTTTTTTATTAAACACTCTAAAATTTTTTATTGGAAGAACAAATAGTTAGATTTGATTGAAAAGTTAATTTTTGCAAGTCCATTAAAACCATAGAAGGGGTTACGTGCTAATTTTCAAACCATAGAAAGGTTTCTTGCAACGGAGTGAAATCACAAACAGGCTATGTGCAATTTTTCCTTATTCTAAAGGAGCAACATTATCCCGCCTTAAGAGTTAAAGGAGTATATTCCATTAAAAAATAACAATAACATATATATATATATATATATAAGAGATAGAGAGGGAGGAAAAAGATGATACTAATTTTCGCAAAATTGAATCTTTTCTGTTCAGACCATATTCTCAAAACGAAAGTGTCTGGGTGCTGTGTTTATCAAGACATGAGTCCATTTAAATCAGCTTACAGGCCCACTAAAGTCTAACGGGCCGTCGGAGTTCATTTAAGCCCATCATATGAAAGCCCATAAGTCCATTTAGGGTTTTTAGGTTTTCCCTATATAAGGTGCGCAGTTTCTCCCGTATATCTCCCTCGGTTTCATCTTTCTCCTGGTCGGACGAATTAGGGCAAAGCAGCCATGGTGCATGTCAGTTTCTACCGAAACTGTAAGCTCTCCCTCTCTATATCTCCGTCTCTTTATGCTTTTCTGTGCGTTCCCGCGTGCTTGGATTTCATTTCCTTTTTGTTGTTTTTGTTGGTTTCAGTATTGGATCTGAGTGTTTCTTAGCCCCATTTTCAGAGGCTGTTTGAGCTTGTGATTTGATCTATTATTCCGTTTCTTCAATTTGCCACTCTTTTTCTATCTGGATCTCGTGTTTGTATGTTACATTTTCTTTCAGTTTGTTATATATATATGTGATATGTTGGGTTCTGTAATGAAAAGGGAAAGTTCTTCTACAAATCATAGTATAGTCGAGGCTTGCCTTTTCTTGTCTTTCTTGGATTTATCCAGCTAAAAGATGAGATATTGATTTTTACTCGTGATCAAGCTAAAAATATGGGATGTTGAATTGAATCTCCCGTGGTTTATGTGCCAGTCAAGCTTATTATTTCACCAAAAAAAAATGATGATGCGTTTGATTCTATCAATACTATGATTGACATTACCCAAATTTTACAATATGGGAGTTAATGTTAATGCATAATGCGTGCTGCATATAGATGGGAAGACATTTAAGAAGCCCCGACGTCCTTATGAGAAGGAACGTTTGGATGCTGAGTTGAAACTTGTTGGAGAGTATGGGCTGCGATGTAAGAGGGAGTTGTGGAGGGTTCAGTATGCCTTGAGCCGCATTCGTAATAATGCGAGAAATCTTCTCACTCTTGATGAGAAAAACCCCCGCCGGATCTTTGAAGGCGAAGCACTGCTCCGAAGGATGAACAGGTACGGGCTGCTAGAGGAGAACCAGAATAAGCTTGATTATGTCTTGGCTCTGACTGTAGAGAACTTCCTTGAGCGCCGGCTTCAAACCCTTGTCTTCAAGGCTGGCATGGCAAAGTCAATTCACCATGCTCGGGTGCTCATAAGGCAGAAGCATATCAGGTATGCCTTTTGGTTTTCCTAGCCTAAAGATCTACCATTTAGCACTTATTTTTAACTTCTGTGCAATCATATTTCTACTTGATTGGTAGTCTATCCTAATGGAGTCAATTACTGGTGTTCCTGTGCTTCTTTTTGCACAGGCTCTTGGCTTGTGATCACACTTAAAAGTGAACTGTAATTCTTATTGTGGCTCAATCTCTATTCTTTGTGGAATAATTGTTGGACCTGTTTTATGTAAGGGTTAGCTTATGGAGCCGACTATAATTTTAGTTATCCAAACAAATACCAACTAGTTGCAACAATCTGAGTACTTTTGAGCATAATAAACTCCCTATTGGTGTTACACCATGATACATGGGGCACTGTTATTGAGTACTTAATACATTAACTCTGAAGTGTTGATTTATTGTGTGGAGTCTCATGTTCTTTAAAGCCAATTAAATTTTTGTTAAAGGATTGGCTATTGGTTAGAGAGTTGGCTATTAGCTTGTGTAAGAAAATATAATAGGGTTGGCCAATAGTCAAGAGGAAAATTTATCATTTTTATCTTCTTTTTTTTTTTTGCTTTGAAACACTTAGTGTGAAAGTCATTGCTGTATTTCAAATATTCTCCAGAATATGCCTGTTGGACTAGTTTTTTGTTCATAAATATTTAAGTTTATGCCATTTTGCTTCACAGGGTTGGGCGACAAGTTGTCAATGTACCATCATTCATGGTGAGGGTGGACTCTGCAAAGCATATTGACTTCTCCTTGACAAGTCCATTTGGCGGTGGACGTCCCGGAAGAGTGAAGAGAAAGAATCAGAAGGCAGCTGCCAAGAAAGCTGCTGGTGGAGATGGAGATGAAGAGGATGAGGATTAAATATTGGGCCATCGCAGCATTCCCCTATATTAGTCTTTATTATGTGTTTCTGCAGACTCTTCGATTACAAGTTTTGGGACTTGGTTGCCATCACCAATATGTTTATTGTCTGAATGTTGGGTAGAAGCTGCTTTACTTCCTATATTTGCTGGACATGATTGTTGTTTAAGATACTGCTGGTTTTGGTTTCAGTTTCATTGTCATTGTTTTTGCTTAAATCTCTTAAATTAGATTGGACAACTGACCCAGAGCACTCCTTATCATCTCATTTGAGCTTTTCGATCTCCACATGCCCTTGGGCATGCTGAGAAATTTCAATCCCCCAGGGAGCAAAAATGAGGCTCGGTATCGGTTCAAAGCAAATGTCCTTTAAAAAGAGGTCCCCCTTTTATGTACACCACTAGCATGAGTTATCGAATATTGAGAGTGAAGGAGGAGACCAGCTACTTCCATTTCTCATTGGCTATTACTGGTGAAAATAATCTTAACTGTCACTATTTTTATTTAAATCCTTAATTTTTTTTAATTTTTCATTCAAACTTTCTTTCAGTTACGTCCATTTTCCTTGGGTGCAATGATCCAAGAATCCACCTCCGAATCATTGAGTGATACTTATTTGTAGAATTGGCATAGAACTCAAGGGTTCCAAGGACTAGAATTGGCATAGAACTCAATCTTCGAATATAATACTGTAGGTTCATATTGAATCTGCAATGCGGTTTAATGTTTTGAAATTGTTGGTAGGAGAATTCTGTCAACACAGCCAATTTGCATCAAGTACAAAAACAGATGATCAACAAAATAGAGGGTACAAAAACAGATAAAAGTGGGCCTCTTCACTGAGAAGTCCATGCTCATGTGCCAAAACAGACATGATTCAACCAAAATAAAGCAACTATCACCAAAGTTCTTGTAGGCCAACCAATGAGACCATTGGCGTTAAAGTTCAAGACTGTCTCACAGTCTAGTTCAGTACTCATCCCCCTCATCATCCTCCCCTTCAGCAGACTCCGCCCCAACCTCCTCATAATCCTTCTCCAGAGCAGCCAAGTCCTCCCTTGCCTCCGAGAACTCCCCTTCTTCCATTCCCTCACCCACATACCAATGCACAAAAGCCCGCTTCGCGTACATCAGATCAAACTTATGATCAATCCTCGAGAACACCTCTGCCACACTGGTGGAGTTCGAGATCATACAAACTGCCCTCTGAACCTTAGCCAGGTCTCCCCCAGGAACCACCGTGGGAGGTTGGTAGTTAATTCCACACTTGAACCCAGTTGGGCACCAATCCACAAACTGTATTGTCCTCTTTGTCTTGATTGTGGCCACAGCCGCATTCACATCCTTTGGCACTACGTCTCCCCTGTACATCAAACAGCAAGCCATGTATTTCCCGTGGCGGGGATCGCATTTGGCCATCATGGCAGATGGCTCGAAAGCACTGTTGGTGATTTCAGCCACAGAGAGCTGCTCATGGTAAGCCTTTTCTGCGGAGATTACTGGGGCATATGAGGAAAGCATGAAATGGATTCTCGGGTATGGAACCAAGTTGGTCTGGAACTCTGTGACATCCACGTTGAGAGCTCCATCAAAACGGAGAGATGCAGTCAATGAAGAAATGACCTGAAAGCACAGAAATTTCAGAACTTCAGACCATGATCTAGAGAATGTCACTGAGATTGATCAATCCAACAGTGCGATTTGATGAGTTATACCTGAGAAACAAGCCTGTTGAGATTAGTGTAAGTGGGTCTCTCAATATCCAGTGATCTGCGGCAGATATCATAGATGGCCTCATTGTCAAGTAGTACAGAGACATCGGTGTGTTCCAGGAGGGAATGAGTGGACAAGACGCTGTTGTAGGGCTCAACTACAGAGGTTGAGACCTGAGGGGAAGGGTAAACGGTGAATCCCAGCTTAGATTTCTTCCCATAGTCAACAGAAAGCCTCTCCAGAAGCAGAGATCCGAGTCCGGAGCCGGTGCCTCCTCCTACGGCATGAAACACCAGAAACCCTTGAAGGCCAGTGCAATTGTCGGCAAGCTTCCTGATTCGATCCAGGCATAAATCCACAATCTCTTTCCCAACTGCCCAATAATTTCAAGGCCCAGATGTCAAATAAGCTTAAAAGCAAAATGCAATCACAAAAGATCAAATATTCATTGATCTATCACCCGGTGAAGAACCTAAAAAAAAAAAATTAATTATATGAAAAATCCCGGGCCAAATCATTTTTCTAATATTTTTCAATCTAGTTGAAACTGCACATTTGAGACGCAAGCCTTAAGGAGTTCTACATGATAAAACTATTTGATGATTCTAGAGGAGCTAGATCCAGTGCACAAAGATACTCTAATTTCAAATAAGCATAAGATCAGATCTTAAAGTATTTTGGGTCGTTTTTGTGCTTACTTGTGTAATGGCCTCTGGCGAAGTTATTTGCGGCGTCCTCTTTGCCACTGATGAGTTGCTCCGGGTGGAACAATTGGCGGTAAGTTCCTGTCCTGACCTCGTCGATCACAGTGGGTTCCAGATCCAAGAACACGGCGCGCGGGACGTGCTTTCCGGCTCCGGTTTCGCTGAAGAACGTGTTGAAGGCATCATCTCCTCCACCGACCGTCTTGTCACTCGGCATCTGTCCATCCGGCTGCAAGGAAGGAATTGACCCAGAAAGGACAGTAAAGGGACCATCGAAGTGCAATTATTTTTCTTCAAGTGTTTGAAAAAAGGATGAGTTAGTATATACCTGAATGCCATGCTCAAGACAGTAAAGCTCCCAGCAAGCGTTACCTACTTGGATCCCAGCTTGACCAATGTGGATTGAGATGCACTCCCTCATTTTTTTTCTCCTTGCTTTCTTCCGATACACAGAGAGAGAGAGAGAGAGAGATGATCTGAGAATTCGGGAGTTTGTGATAAAGAGAGTGGAGATTTTTTATATAGTGGAATCGGAAAGCAACTAGCCGTTTCGGAAAGGCGAAAAATCAGGGCGCGATTTGAGACGAATTTGAAATTTGAACCGCTGGCGTTTGCGGGAGACAGCTGGTTTCGACCGTTAGAGATTTTCGAAATTTGAAGATCAGAATGAGGGGGAAACTGTGGGTCTTTTTCCTCTTTTCTGTTTTCTATTTTTTTAATTTTCTTTTTTAGAGTAAGCGTGGGATAGTTTGGGCTGCATGAATACGTTTTGGGCTTTTCTTGTGGGCCTCGGGGCCATAATAATATAAGCTTCATAGTAGGCCCACACTCAATTCCATACGATGAAAACAAAGATTTACACACTCCTCGGCCCATTTGGCCCACCCGTCTCTTGGAGACCGCGGAGTCAACCCTCGTACCTACTTTCCTTGTGGCCATTTTGCCTAAGTTGACCGCGCGCCAATTTTGCCGCGCCTAACTTTCTTATTTATGAAGTTCCTCGTCAAAAGTCAAATTAGGCTATACCTAACAATAGTTACATATAATTTTTTTTAAGGATAAAAGACATTTATATTTCCCTTTAAAAATTCTAACACTCATCTTACTTTCTAAGAAGACAGTTACACCGCTTCATACTTTTAAATTAACTTTTTTATCCATCATCAATGAGTATATGATAAAAATAAAATTATTATATTATTATTAATTTAAATGGTCATTTATCACGTTTCACACCTTTTTTATGGAATAAAAAATTATGACTTAAATTCCCTGTTTATTTAATAAAAATTGAGATTGGATAAGAGCTTTGGTATTTTATAATTATGAAACAAATAGCAAGTGTATTTTTGTTATATACTAATTGGTGATGAGGAAAAAATCAATTTGAAAGGATGCGATTTTTTCCTCAAAATTAAAGGGAGTGTCGATCTCTTTTCATAAAAGTGAAGAATTGTCAATATCTTTTGCTCCTATTTTTAATGAGTAAATACCTGGACGCGTAATTTTACCTAACTCGAGGATTTATTATCCATATTAATGTCACTAGATTAGATAACTAGTAGTATTGATATTGAGAATTTTTTTTTTATTATTTAATGATCATAATATGATGGAAAAAAAACTAAAAAAGAACTACTCTTATAATAAGATCATCGAACCTGAAAATTTAGCGAATAGACATGGCTTTGTCATAATTCTAACCCAAGGGTAATTAGGTTGAGTTCATGTAGTTAGAACGTATGATTTGCCTCTACTCAAGAAGGAGCATTAGACATTTTATGGTGGAGAATGATGCATTTGTCGGGGGTTTAGCTTACTCATCGAGTAACCATAATCGCCATACCCCATGTGGGGAATTAGGTAAATATTCACCTAAAATAATTCCAACAAGCTCCCAACGTTATTTATTTATTTTTACCACTTGCAGCTGTTTCAATGAACTATCTCATCTCCAAAAAGCTAAAGAGAAAAAAAAAATGCTATTATTGCAATCATAATAAGAACACTCTCAACTTTCCATGCTAAGGGAAATGGTTGAGAAGCCCCTTCTCCAGGAATAATTATGTGGGCATGAAAGATTTCACAGCAAAATTACTAAAAGTCTATGTATTACAAATTTAATAGAAGATATTTTAGTAAATGATAACGCGTGCTCTTATGAATTTGTGACGCGTACGTCTTTTGTAATTTTATTGTAAAATCTACATCGAAAAAAGAATAATACTATAAACACAAATAATTTTTCAGTAAAATTACAAAATGCATACGTATCACAAATCCATGAGAACACAAGTTATAATTTACTAAAATACCTTCTATTAAAAGTACGCGTTATAATTTCTTAAGCACCATACATACATACATACATACACGTAAAAGTACACAGGCTACAACAGGAGAATGAATGAGCATCGCTGCAAAGTACACATGATTCGCCGTGTTCCCTTCACTTTTACCATGAATATCTCCTCCCCCTTGAGCCACATCAATAAACCTCTTCTCCGTACAACAACAGTCAAAGAGCATAATTCAAAAAGACCCAAAAGATTTGATGGGGAAAATACTGGTAACGGCAATGGAACTCGTCAGAGACAGCATATGGGGCAGCGTCTGATCCCATTCTCATTACAGTCGGGGCAACGTTTAAACCCATTCAACGCCTCATCGGCATCCCCACCTCCCCTGTCTTCGTCTTCACAATCGTAACAATACACTTTACAGCTCCCAGAACAGCTCTCACATGGCACAAACCTCACATCCCCACAACCCTCACAAACGCCGTCTCCCTCACCCGCCATCTCGCACCCTCCTAGCACCTTCTCGAGCTCCCCTTCCTCGCACATTCGTCGCACCTCTTCTACGCCGCCAACGTGCTTTCCGCCGGCGAAAACACTAGGCAGTGCAAATCCATCGCCCAGCAGCTCTTTCAACTCTTCTTTGAACCCGGAGTGCATCGAAACGTCCCTCTCGTCGACCCGAAAGCCCGACCCCTTTAGAATGGTCCTCACGTCGCAGCAATCGTCGTGCGTCTTCCTCACCCCTCGCAGGCTTGTGAAGTAAACTACCACCTTGTGCCTCTGTTGCAGCGCCCGTCTGGCGAAATTTGCATCTCCGCTTGTCTTCCACATTTCGTCGAACACGTCGCAGGCGTCACCGAGTCTCCGGGGGAATGACTTCACCGGAGAAAGATTCGCCGGAGAGAGCTCCGCGAGTGCTTTTCTGAAAGTAGAGATGATATCCGGATCGAAATCGGACATAATCGATTTCAAATTCGGGTCGGGACTCGACTTGTTGTCGTCGTCGTCGTCCGCTATCTGAAGCCAAAAGGGCTTCAATGGCGATTTAGGGGGAGGAACTGAAACTGATAGAGAAACGGAAACATCTTTGGGTAAGAGGTGGAAGGAGAAGCTGCGCTCGTGATTGAGAGGACGGAGAGGGGTCGTGTCCTCGAGACCTTCCATTAATTCCCACGCATCGATGGCTTCGGGCTCACCGGGAGGCGTTATGGTTGGGGTTTTGGGGACAATTTTGAGCACCTTTTCTTCAATCATGCTAGACCATGTCTTTGCTTCGATCAGCCCAACCGAGAATTCCTTGTTTCTGCTCTCACCGCTAATGGCTTCACAATCATTGTGAATCCCATTAATGGAAGAATCGAGCTTGACGGATCCCAACGTGGATGAAGGGAGGCCGACGTCGCCGGAGCTTGGCGGCGGGTGGTGGGTGCGCAAAGAATAGCTTCTCCGGCGTACTGGGGAGTAGGGGCTCCGGCAGTGTCGGCATCGCTGCTCGTGCCTCGAGCTAGCGCAACCCATCAACAAGCTTCTCTTTCACTAGGAGGGACTAAACGAAACCAGAAAAGAAAAAAAAGGCGGGGGATGGTTTGTTTGTGAACAGAGAAGAGCAGATTACATAAACATACCTATGTTGGTTGAGATAGGGATCAACAAGACTGCAGCTGAGTTGGAATCGGAAAATATTAGTCAAATTGGGGAACCCCAGCAAGCTTTCCCCCCCGGCTCCGGAATCGGGAACTGAAAACTTCTCTTTTCAATCAAAAAGATAGCAGAGGTGGAGAGAGATCCAAGAAGCGGAAACTGACTCCAATAAAGTAGGAAGCTTGAGAGTGCAAAAGAAGCAGCAGTCGTCGCGGACTCAACGTAACCTCAAAAAAGCACCTCGACTGTAAATTGGGAACCAACCCCTGAAGAAAACCCCAAGTTTTGTCCTAATTGCCGACGAACCCAAAAAAAAGGGTAGAAGAAGACCCCGTGACCGAGGAGATTTCTAGAACGCGAAGAGGGAGAGAAGTTTCAGGGTCAAAGAAAGAGGGCACAAAGAAGAGAGACTTTTGGATCGGTCTCTAGAGAGGGAGAGAGACCCAATTGAAGAGTTCGAATCCTACGCTCTGCGTAGGATTGAGGGAAATGGAAACAGGTGTGACTTATAAAGATGGGGGAGAAATTAATTGGGCGTGCATGTTTTAGCGGGGAAAGAACAATAATGGGATCGGGGGGAAATTGCAGAAATCGCGGGGCGGGGCGGGGTGGGATTAGTGCTGTTTGAATATCTCCCCTTCCTCACGACAAGTCCACGACAAAGACTTCGCGATTGCGGAACACGAGTTGGACGTTTTTCGTCCACGCGCCGCCGGCGTAGCGTGTACTCGACGAAGGACGACGATTTGATTTCTGCTTGTTGATTCGCTCGTCATTTCCACGACCCAAGAATCCTCGCAATAAAATAGATAAACAGTGGTTTTTATCAAATAATAATTAAATAATAATAATTCCCCAATGAGTCAATAGTTTTTAATGTATTAAGACAGTCTTATCTGTTATTCTTTCCATAAAATAGCTAAAGAAATTTTACAAGTTCATTAACAATGTAGACTTCGTGTAGACCCCAGAAAATTAGGTACTATCCCCAGTTTTGCATTCGTCTATTGGTCTTTTCTTATCCATAAAACACTGATTTTAATATTGACCTTTAGCTTTTAACTTTTAACATTTCTTTAATAAGGTCGTTAGTTTTTTCGAAACCCACCATCAAATTGATCATGAAAGATAACATTTCGTCGTCCACCATGTCAAATTTGCTGCACAGGATTTTTGAAAATGAAATAAAGGAGAAACATAGCCAATATATTAAATTTTTTAAGCATTAATCAACACAAATATTGACTACCAAAATATGCGAGGTCAATTTTAGTTGATAAAAGTTTTTCAACTGGATTAACTCCCAACGTTGAAATGTATGAACATAAAAAAGATTTAATAAAAAGTTTGACTTCTAAATTAAATTTATTGAACAATTTTCACTTTTATACAAATATTTAATAGTTTGATCGTGTGACCTTCTCTTTTGTGCACACCATTGCAGTCATGATATCTCTCAAATCAATCCAAGGACGTTGTATATCACTTTACAATGCTTTTTATAGTATGTGTCGGTGCCTTATAGAAATTCGAATTGTAATTATAAGCTCTATGAAAGAATTACATTTCATGGATCTTACTTTCTTGGATTTTATTCTATAAGAAATAAAATAAAAAGTTGTCTGGCTTTACATGAATCGTATTTAGATTGGATTTTGTAATTAAAGTCATGTCTCTGGTTCATATAATTAAATGTAGAAGCTTTATATTACCGTACACAATTATATGATGCAATTAAGATTGCATGCAAGAATTCAAAATTAAAAGTCTTTTTTTTTTTTTCCCTGTTATACATTTTCCTTCTATTAACTCTCAAATAACACTTTAACCTAACACTAATAATTTGTTATAGAAAAACGTCTACAAGTTGTAAAAATTAAGTAATTGATCCTTAGAAAATTAGAATTGGCTACCACTTGGTCAAAATATTATAATTAAATACTGCATATTAATGAATTACTTGCTCTAAACTATTAATAAAAAAAATGTTCTCACAAAATATAGTGCTTTGACTATATATAATGGACTCGGTAGAGATAAAGTGCACACTACTAACCAAGCCTGATAATTATTCTACTAACTTGTGCATGTTTTGACTATGTATAAATCAAGGAAAAAATGCATAATATTAAAGAGTGCAACCACAGAAAATATATTTTAGTTGTATCAAATAAATAAAATGTTAGTTTTTTTATTTAAAATTTTTTCCTTTTCATCAAACCTGAGGCATGAAAGGACTTAGTTTCTCTAGCTAGAGCTCACTTTGATGAAAATCTCAGATTTGCAGTTGGGGCTTCTCCTTCGCGAGGTGCTACTGTTCCTAATTCTTTTAAGTATAGATGCATTTTGAAATGAGAGCGTTTTCATCAAATTGAGCTCAGTTTTTTAAAATTATTTATTAAAATGATGTAGTTTTAAATCACATATGTTCATGCTCGACCAGGACAAATGACATTGCATAGGGGATTTTTCTCCGGTAAAACTCCCGTGTGTTCCGTTTTAGGTAGTTTCTGTATTAATCACTTGAATTATGACTAGACAAAACACTACATGATTATTTTTTTTTTTAATTAATTTGTTCCAATAAAGCTTTACAATTTCTGTTGCACTACGTGGGTGCGACTTCCATTATAATATGCAAATCTAAGCCAAATACAAATACAATGCCAAAATATACAATAAAGTTAATTTTCCCATGATAGAAAAATATTATAAATTATTTAAATTAACATATTGTGAATCCCTTTTAGGGCACCACCGCCAGTTGTGGCTTATTGGTTGGAATGTATTTCTGCATGCTTCCCTCCACCGATTGTCCTCTTATTTTTATTTAATATATATATATTATAATAATTAGTATGCCCAAATTCAAGTACCAAAAGTAATTAGTTTGGTCACTTTTTGATTAACATAATACTATCGCATTGTAAGCCACTTCACCTAGACTTTCTCTTTGAACAAACATGCTTTGTACACGAATATTTAAATTTAGAAGTGCTTTTTTTTAAAAAATTATATTGAGTATAATGAACTTTTACTTCAATCATGAGCAATTATTACCACCGACGGCATTCAAAATTTATCTTTTTCTACCTGAAGTTGAATTGAATTTATTTCAAAAAAATTTAAAAAGGGATTGGAACAAACAAGCCCAAGAAGGCCATATTTGGGCCCAGCACTCGTCATTATAGAAGTGACCCTAGTTGGGGTGTTCAAGTCTGAGGCCCAAACTAATTGGGCCCAAAATTTCCTTGGTCAATAAAATGGGCTAAATTGGACCATCTATGTACCCGGAGTACCTATTGGGCCTGGCACTATAACTTCCCAAAGGTCCAACAAAACCCAGATGTATATTTATCATTCCCTTTGTCTCTGAGGTAATAGCCGCTTTTAAAAAATGTTTTCTCAAAACAATCCCGCTGAAAATAACTTCACGCCGAGAAAGAAAGTACCACTCAAAATTTGAACACGAGACCTCTAAAAGAAGAGTTTATCATGCTGACTACATATTTTATTGTGATTGGTTCTTGTTTTGATACATGTGTATTACGAAGATGGTTTTAGGGGTCCAGCCCCTGATTAGTGGGCAGGGTTCCCACGCCCCAATGAGCAGGGGCAACGCCCTTAGCTCGAAGCCAGGCCCATGGAATGTTTGGGTCTGAGATTTTCGTATGGTGGCTGAAAGGGTAATATTTGTGATGCTCTAATTTATGAGTGCAAGTTATTTTTTCCCTTGTTCCCATATGGAGTATTGAGCAAGACCCTAATAATGATATTGGTAGGATTTCTCTTTGCTGGATGTGCCCCTACACTGGAGAGAACTAGGATAAATATGTATCTCTTGCCTTTTCTCTTTTCTTGTGATTGATTACTCAACAAATTCTCTTAATACCGTTCATATTTATGGTAATAATTTAGTTTTAAATCTAATTTAATATAATTTTTTGATCCATAAACATACACATATCTAACCTCGTAACTTATACCTCCTCACCAACCTCAAGGATTAATTAATGAATAAATTATTTTTTTATTGAAGTTTTTCTTTATAATGCAACAAATACCCTAAACACCGCTGCATTGAGGTGCCAAATCTTAAAGTTATTTATCCACCTCCCATTTTCATTTCAGGGAAAAAAAAAAAAAAAACACATTAGGATAGACAGAGGGACAGGAGCAAGAGGATCACATGGGAACAGAAGCACATGTGAAGACGTTCCAGAGCATTTTAAGTTGTTAAGAAGAAATTAAAAATAAATAAATGAAATAAGGCAATAAACAAGCACCCAATTCCAAAGGGTAGCAGTACCCTGTAACTTCAAACTATTAAAGGGGTCATGTGGGAGCCAGACTAGCCGCATCACTACAGTGGGCACAGGCAACAGCAATAGGGAAAGAAGAAAAAAAAAATTGCATTCAAAAAAATTATTTTTTTTTTCTTTTTATTAATTCTTTCAGAGGAGATAATGAAAACATATGTGGAGAGTAATTTTCTTATATGCTCACCTTTTAGATGGAGTTTGTCTTATAATTGGCTAACAGATGCATTCGCTGGTAGTGTAATAATGGGTTAAATGAAAAAAGGCTCCCAATTTTTTTTCTAACTTCTTCCCAAATTCTTTTGTGTGATGACAAATAATTTTTTTTACTGATATCTGCAGCTTAATTATTTAAAAAATGCATGTGCAGTAATAAGAATTCTCTTGCCTTTTCTGGGAAAAGAGGGGCATAATGGTAATATGGGCATCTGCTTCTGAGTCCAGATAATCTCCAGTGCCCCCTTGAACTGTTCAAAATCAAAGATGGGTGCCCCATAACTTTTCTTTTTCATAGGTAAACACAAAGAAAGAGCTTTTGTAATTCAAAAAGGAATTGCATCAAATCAACCATGTCTACTGGGCATGCAACTTCTGTGAAAAGAAAAGGGGGAAAAAAAAAAAAGAGAAGTCATAATGATAATGAAAATATCAGATTTGGAATAAATAAATAAATATCAATGCCTTGTTAGGGGAGGGTGTTTAAATGTATTTCAAAAAACTGTGCATGAAAATAAATAAAAGAGTAAGAGAGAGAAGTGTGTGTATATATATATATATATATATATATTAAAAGCATATTAGAAAGAAGGGAAAGGGACAGGGCATTTCTTTCTTCTGCTGGCATATAATAATACAGAATTCTCCCCCTTTCTCAACCCATAAACTTACTTATTAATTGGTCCCCTCTCTCTCTCTCTCTCTCTCTCCCCCTCTGGGACTCTTAAGCCTGTTCCTGTCACCACCATGATAGTTATGAATAAGATTACATATTTCAAAATCCATCCTTAAGAGGATTTTGAATTTGGGATGATGGATTTCCTACCATCTGATCTCTTCTACCAGCAATCTGATATGAACGACATTTTCAATGGAGAAGATGAACTGTCCGATGATGATGGATACTCACAAGTGGGGGAGAGAATAGGAGGAGGGGGAGAGAAGAAGAGGAGACTGAAGCTGGAGCAAGTGAAGGCACTTGAGAAGAGCTTTGAGTTGGGGAACAAGCTTGAGCCTGAGAGGAAATTGCAGCTGGCTAAGGCCCTTGGGCTGCACCCCAGGCAAATTGCCATTTGGTTCCAAAACAGAAGGGCCAGGTGGAAAACTAAGCAGCTTGAGAAAGACTATGCCCTCTTGAAGAAACAATTTGAAGCTCTCAAGGCTCACAATCATTCTCTTCAGTCACACAACACAAAACTTCATAACCAGGTACACACACACACACATACTAGCTTAATGCTTTAATTTGCATCTCTCTTTTCAGTTGTAAAATACATGTAGCCTTGTACAATAGGGAGAGTTTTCATTAATAATGACCTGCAAAGTAATTTTCCCTTCATAAGAACATACAGTTCTTTAATTATCACTTGGATGGGAGATGCATAGTTGTTTGATTTCATGTAAATTACTGCCGCAGCTACAGGCTCTAAAAAGTAGGGAACCAACTGGGACTGCATCCATAAACCCTGAGAGAGAAGCTGAGGATTCACGGAGCCATGGAACTGAGGGCAACTCTGATACTATACATGTGTCAAGAACACCACCATCTACAAATGGCATAGTGCCTTCCCACCAGTTTAGCGGTAAACACATACTCTCACAATCCCTCGGAAATCCAAGTAGCATAGCTCAACTCCTCCAAGGCTCAACAGAAACCGACACGATCCAATGCCCAAATATGTATGAAATGGTTCGAGATGATAGCTTAATCTGCAACATGCTTGGGGGCATTGAGGATCGGCCAGGGTTATGGTCATGGCCAGGGCAGCACCATTTCAATTGACCCATTTTAACATATCATTCAAAACTAGGGTCTGGCCTTGGTTTGGTGAGGGCAATTATCAAGGGAAAATTCAGGCTTTACACAAGCTAGCTTAACATGCATTTCATGTGTGAGATATTATTGGTGCATAGAAATTGATGATGTTTTTTTATAAAAAAAAAAAAAACAGGTTTTCTGGTTCAATGTCACAATGGAAGTAATGCTTTGAGTTATATATAGACATTTTTTTCCACCCTATAATTATGTTGTAGTTTTCTCAGATTGTAAGGTTTTAAATTTTTTTTTCTTTTTTTTTTTTTTTGAAAAAAGGGACAGAACAGTACTATTGAAATTGCGTTTGGCAGTGTATGGGTGGATTTCCAGCTCTGGCATTTAGCATAAGATAATTGAAAATAGTATCTGTTATTGCAAGTTTAATTTTATTCATTTGTTTCTGAGCTTGGAAATCATGAGCTGGCAGTGCAAAAAAAATATAAAAAAATTATTGAATTGGAAAAATTTGCTGTTATGAGGGGCTCTTCCTTGTGGTTTCCCATATCCCTCGTATGAATTCAACCAACTGAAAAAGAAAAAAAAAAGGAAAAAAAAAAAAAGAAGAGGAGTAAAAAGAAAGAAAAGAAAAATTGCTGTGATGAGGAGGGGGGGTTGGGCGATTTCCTAGGTCAGGCTTGACGAACAAGAACAATGCTATAGACACAAAAAATTTAATAGCAAAATCTCAAAATGATTGTGTCAAAAAATTATGAGAACCACAAATTATTATTTACTAAAACACGCTTCACTAAATTTATGTTACATGTCTTTTATGATTTTATTATAAAATTATTCGGGTCCATAGAATTATGAGATAAAAAGATGTGAACAAAATCATATTCATGAAATGACGTCAAAAAGGGAGAATGGAGAATCAAAGCACAAACTTCAAGAGGATAAAAGGTTAAAGAAATGGGAGGGCAAAAAAAAAAAAAAGTTGGGTTTGGAAAATGGTCAGAGTCCTGATTCTTCTTTTTTCCAAAAAATAAATAAATAAATAAAACCAAATTTAGAAACTTTCTAAACAGAGTTTGTGCACTTCTGGGAATGTTTATGACCACAGCAAAAGAAGTGAATACTGTGCTTCTACTGTAAAGGAGGATTCTGAGTATTTTAATTAACAAATGTGCTAACGTTGACATTCAAGGGAAACGATAGAATTGATTATCTATGATCACTGCTGCAGACTGGAGTAGAAGATCAAACCCAGGCTTGTTTTTAATTGTTGTAGCAATTAAATCAAGGAAACATGTGGTGGGGGCATCTTGATTACAATATTTATGTGGCTCTAGACCTAGTTTAGTGCAGGACACATGGCCCTGTTATTGGTCAACTGCTAAAATCTATTTAAAATCTGGATCTTTAATCAATCATCCATCAAGCCAGAGCATCTATCTTGATTGCTGCAAACTCAAATACGTGAGCATTTCCTAGTGCAGGGTATGCCTGGATTTCAGAATCTTAAGGAAAACAAATCTAAATAGCATATACTTGAGATTTAGGTCATATTTAATCAGCTAGTGAATCGGCAATGAGAATTAGAATGTCATGGTCATTCTTCCCCTGTATTATTATATTTGACACACCCTCTTGTTGGTGTCACTTTTCATCCCCGTGAGGAGAGGGGAATTGAAAATTTACGCCTTTGGACTCTCGTTGATCAAGTCAACAAAGAGATACCCCATTATTGAGCCCATGGCTTAATCCCTAAAGGGATATCTTATTTGGACTCCTTGGCACACATTTTCTAAGCCCATGACCCAATTTTTTAAAAAGCCCCCCTTTCGTAAACCCATGGCTCAAGCCCTTAAATAGGATGCCACCTTTAGGCCTTTAGCCCACTGTTTTTGGCGCATTTCTCTCCTAGTAAATGGAGAGGCTTATAACCTTTGACTCCACTACGTTGCCCTAGCAACACATGGCACCCTTATAGGATTTTCCCACATTCCCTCCTTTATAGAGGAGGAACTTTTGGGCCCAAGGTTTAGGTAGGATTCCTCCCAAGCTAAAACCTAGGGTTTTAACAAGGAGGGACTTCTTCGACGAAAAAAGAAAGAGCCATCTGCCTATAGAGAAGAAAAGAGACAGATAACCAGTGTCTTCTCCATCGTCTTCTCCATCCTTTTACCACCAGACCAATACCCAAAAGCCATCAATGGTAATGTAAGCCAAGCTCCGGTGATCCCCACAACTCCATGAGTCACAGAACCACATTCGTCTGATTCGCCCATGGAGATACGTAGGAAATCCTACAAGTCCAGTCCCTTCTGAGCCAAAAGGCTCATTTTTCCCCCAATCTTTTTCTTCTTCTCCTTATTCCAATTCTAGATCTATGATCCTCCCAGTTCATGGAGTCATCTACTCCATTGGCTCCCTTTTTACAAGATCTTAATCGAAAGTTTTCTACGCCTAAGGCATTGGATGCAAAGAATCATCATCTAGGAAGGATGTTGTGAACCTGAACCCTCAAATCAAATAATAAACATGTTTGTGCGTTCCTTCATTAACTTGATGGTATCGCTAGATATAAGGAATGGGTAGCATATACTTGAGATTTAAGTCACATTTAATCACCGGCTAGACCAGGAGTGAGAATTATAATGAAATGGTCATTTCTCTATTATTATATTTGACATCCTATTACACATCACTTGACATTATCAGAAGAAGTAAGGAATGGGTGTAATTATTTTCCAATCTCATTCCATTCTAGGAAATCAAAACATGTCTAAGTGCTGTTTAGATTAGCCCAGCCATTATATAGTAAAAAGGTTCAGAAACTGTCCTTTGAAGGGAAACAAAACAAATTACAGTTATCACAACTGGTCTAGCAAGTATTGCAAATCTATATCCATCACATAGTAGATCATTATGTTCCTTTCTTACTGCCAATAAATGGAATAATAACTCTTAGTTTATTACCTTCCACACCCGCTGAGATAGCTTTCTCAAAGGCTTTTGCTTCACTTCTCTGCACATTTTGACCGGATCAATTAACCCAGAAAGGGGGTCAGCTCTTTGATTACAGCATAAAGAGAAGGGAAGAGGGTGCAATTTCTATTTCCTTTGCTTGTCATGTCTGTGTCATCAAGTGTCAGCCAGCCAATTATAGTTGGCAGGGGAAGCCATTTTTGGATCCTGTTTTTGACTTTGTGAACACAATTTGGACCCTTCAGACCTTACTATAGAGGAACACAACGCTCCTGCTATAAGGAATTAAGTTGCCCTTCTAATCTGTGTAAAAGTCCTGCATGGTTAATTGATACGTTTCGAATATCAAGAGAATCCAATTTCTGTTGAAAAGGGAGGTGGGTTTAACCTGCAGCATGGAGATCATAAAGTTGATTGTGCTTGTGATGGGTTCTGTTCAGTAGAGAAGTATTGGGAACTAAATATCAAGAAATGCACCTCCCAGTATTTGACAGTGAAATCTCATCTTGAAGAGAGGTTTCTCATGATCACTAGGGTAGTGCTGAGCGGCAAAAGATCTGCCATTAGTTAACCGGAAATGTGAACTTGCTCCCGGCAATAACTAAGTCCATCAATTCAACCATAACTATTGCATCTTTTTGGCGCAAAATAACTTACTGTCTCCAATTAATAATCTCCATGTGCACAAACTCAGGTACAAAACACACAGATATACTTCCATTCCATACCCATCTTCATGCTCAACCTTCTAAATAAATTTCCTGGTTCGTAAGCTGCCACAATGAAATTTCACTGGGAGGTTCTACTAACGGTGTAGTCAGGGCTAGGAACTCTTGAGAGATCCTCCTCATTGTCGGCCGATGCTTTGGCTCGGGATGCAAACATGCAAATGCTAGTGCTGCAACCAGAACGACCTCAGTTGCTATGAGTTGATTGGTTGGAGGTGAGAGGCGTGAGTCTAATATGTTGCTCAGCATAATGTTTTGAGTGAATGATAATGACAATGAGGACAGTAGTTCTCCAGGATGCTTTCCCATCATTATTTCAAGTGCCACCATGCCAAAGCTATAAACATCACACTTTTCTGTCACAACCATGGTGTAGGCAAGTTCTGCATAAACATTTAGATGTAGAGGATTAATACCAATATATGATTTCTGAAAAGAACAACCACAAATCATTATTGATGAAATTCAAAACTAACTGAATTTAGGGGGAAAGGAAAGAAGTATCAGGTCAATCTGATTTGAAACGAAAGATGGACACATGAAGATAGGCCTCACCTGGAGCAACATACCCAGGAGTGCCTGTAATCATCGTTCGATTGGATGAATCTGGGTTCAGAAGTCTAGCTGTTCCAAAGTCAGAGACAATGGCTTCCAGCTCTGAATTCAGAAGAATATTGTTGCTTGATATGTCTCGATGAACAATGGGAGGGCTCCAGTCATGATGCATGTAAGACAGAGCATGTGCCACACCTTTAACAATGTTCACCCTCTTCCCCCAATCCAGTTCTGCAGCTTCCACCTCATTCCTCAGAACATAAAATAAACTCCCTCTTTCCATGTACTCGTATATAAGAAACATGCATCTTCTGTGTAAACAGAACCCATGAAGCTTCACAATGTTTCGATGCCTTAAGCTGCTCAACACACGGACCTCATTCCTAAAACTATGGTCAAATGCTGGTTCTGTGGCTTCAAAACAGTGAAGCTTTTCAAAGCAACTGTTTTCCCACTAGGCAGCTTTGCTTCATAAACGCTGCCATAACCCCCGGTTCCGATGCAGTATCTAATGTGGAAGTCCTCGGTTGCTTCAATGATGTCTTCATATGCGATCGCTCCATCATAATTCCATATTGAGAATATGTCTCCATTCTTGATGGCTGTTACCTGTGATTGGGCATTCTTTCCATGGTGCTGAAAGACAAAAAAGAAAATAAACCCCACAACCATGAAGGCAAGGAATGCAGTGATGGGAATAGTAATCTGTAATATGTGTTTGCTTCTGTTTCCAGTTCTTCTGTTCAAGGAGTCACCAGTGTAAGCTGTAGGAGATGAAAGGCAAGGGTGGAAACCTGCACTTTTTCCACATAAATGACGGTTTCCAATAAATGCTTCTGATGGATGATCTTGCCACACAGCATCTGCAATCAGCCCCTCTAGAGCATTGTATGACAAGTCAATTACGGGTATAAAACTAAGAAATGAGGGAAGGAGGCCGGAGAAATTATTGTGGGAGAGATTCAATAGGTGTAAGCTTTTTGAATTGTTGAGTTCCAAAGGAATCTCTCCACTGATTAGGTTACGACTAAGGTCAAGACTAGATAATAGAGGAAGTTTTCCCATCTGCGGAGGAATGGATCCAGTCAGATTATTCTGTGAGATGTCCAGAACTTCAAGATTCTGAAGCTGTCCAACTGCTGGCGGTAACCAGCCAGAAAGTTTGTTTGAAGACAGAGAGAGTTGCTCGAGCTTCACCAATTGGTTAAGCTCAAGTGGTACTGTCCCATTGATTTCATTTGAGGAAAGATACAAATGTTTCAAATTCGTTAAATGACCTAGAGCAGAAGGAATTGGACCAGAAAGGTTGTTAAGACTCAAATCCATAAAATCCAGCCTTGTCAAATTCCCAATTTCTTGAGGGATGTGGCCATTAATCTGATTCAAAGCTAGGGTCAGGGATCTTAAATTGGTTAAATGAACTAGAGGGCCCAGTGAGCCCTTGATCATGTTGTTATCCAAGTAAAGAACAGTCAAGTTCTTCAAGCTTCTCACCTGTGTAGGGATAAAGCCGCTTATATGATTGGAAGAGAGGTATAAATACCCCAAATTGGTCAACTTGCATACTGGAGTGATTGAACCCATGAGCCTATTATGACCCAAGACTAAGTCTCGAAGAGACTGGAGACTTTGGATCTCCAAAGGAAGTGAACCATTGATGAAATTAGAGTATAGGGAGAGTGACCTCAAATTGGTTAGGTTGCCCACAGACGGAGGGATTGAACCGCTCAGACAGTTGCGATCGGCGGTAAGAGAAACAAGGTTCTTCAAGTTCCCTATTTCCGAAGGGATCAAATCACATATCCAATTGCGATAGAAGGCAAGAGAAACTAAACTGGTTAACTGACAGAGCGAAGAAGGGAACCCACCGATGAGGCTGTTCGCGCTCAGATCCAGTGTCTTCAAATTCGTCAGATTCCCCATCTCCGGAGGAATTTCATGCCCTAGCTGATTCGAATTCAGATCGAGATGTTCAAGTGCGACCAAAAGCCCCATTGACGAGGGAATGAATCCCATCAGGCTGTTACTCGCGAGGTTCAAAGTCACCAACTTCTTCGAATTCCCCAATCCGCAACGGCACGGATCCATTGATGAGATTGTAGGAAGCGTCGAGCTCCGTCAAGTCGGTGAGGTTAACCAGGGAAAGAGGGAGTTCGCCGGAAAACATGTTGTGAGAGAGATTGAGGTACCGGATCTTCCGCAGAGCGCCGATGTCGGATGGGATGGTTCCGTGGAGCCCATTCCCGCTGAGATCGAGACGGAGAAGATTTGGGAACGAAGAGAAGTTGATGAGTTCAGTGGATTTACCAGCAATTTGTAAAGAGTAGGGCAAGGAGATTCCGGTGACGCTTCCGGCGGCGCCGCAGGCTATGCCGGGCCACGTGCAGTGGCCGGAGACGGCGGTGGTGCGGTTACTCCACCACCCGCTTTTTCGCAGAGCCTCTGCTTCCAATTCTAGCTGAAACGACGCCGTCAAGAGAACATTTAAAGAAGAAGAGAGAAGCACTATTGAAGCTGCAACCAGCGCGGGAATGAGATTGAATGCATCCATGGTTAGTAATATTCTATCTAGGTTAATTCACGTAATTCATGTATAATTTATTGCAAGCATGGTACCACAGCTTCAGGACAAAAAGTCTTCTTCGAGTCTTTCTTCCTTTCTTTTTTTTTTTTGAAGTCTCCACATGGTCTTTCTTTATTTATTTTTCTTTTCTCTCTCCCAGATAGTGTTAGGTAGTGGTATTAACCATCATTGATTCAGGGTTTTGACATTGCTTGAAAAAGTTTTTCTACGATCATTTGAGTGCAAGGAATGATACAAAAAAGGGCATCATCACAGGAAACAGCTGATAAAAAACGTCGTAAAAACAACATACTCAACTTTTAGGGCAGTACTGTATGACAAGCAAAATAAAGGTCTTTACATGTTGCAGCTCTACCTCCTATAAGTTAGAGAACAAAGCACACGGGTGAGGCTCGACAGAATCACAAACGAGAGCCGATTGATCTGTTGACTATACATTCACTCGAGCAACAGCAAAATGCGAACAGAAAACAACACACGGGCACGTACAGGCCATTATGCATCGAACTTCTATTGAGTTCGCCCAACACCAACGAATGAAGCCGCAGAACAGATGTCGCTGTCCACTTCCTTGTTTAAGCAAAATGGTGCACATTCATCTCCTCCACCCTGCTTTGTCTGTTTTTAGCATATGGATAAACAAATAAGTTCTAGATACAAAATAACTGACCAAGAGAAATGAAGTGTTTCATATGCACCAAATTTAGTATGTAATTGGGGGCAAAAAATAAAAATAAAAAGAAGGATCATCAAACCAGTATGAGAGAATTAAGTGCAGTATGAGAGAATTAGTGGTGACTCAAACTCCTGTGCTACGAGAAACTGCTTAGCTATACACAAGTTAAACTAAATTCATCTTGACCAAATTACAGGAACCATGGAAGTTGGACAATTAAGTCAGGTTAATAAGAGATAAGCTTCTTGCAGATTTATGCCCAAATTAAATTCATTAGAATTAGGAATGGACAATTTAAACCAAATCTAAATAAGTCCAGGGAAAATATGTGACAACTGCTCTAACAGTCCTTACCATAATAGTCCCTGGAAGACAGGAGAGATCTATCAGTTTTGGCGGCTCCTTTACCACTTGCCTGAGCCAACCTGTGCACCCGTGGTGATGGCGAGCCCACCTTTCCATTCGTAGCAGATGGCAGAGAATGCCGCCTGACAGAACCATTTTCTGGCTCATCTTGAGTAAGCCTTAGGGATCCATGCCCTCGAAGTTTTCGCCTTTGCAGATTGAGTTGCTTGCATATAGCTTGGCAAGGTTGGAGTGTTCTGTGGAACATTCTCTGGATATTCCTGCTTTATTGGAAGAGATTTTCTCCTCCTAGCTTTCTGGTTTTCCCTGCTAGTTTGATCCACTTTGGAGACGGACTCCTCATTCAATATGCCTGTGTTCTCATCTTTCCCACCATTGTCTAGGATATGGACTTCCACAACAGGATGATCATTATGCAGCATATCAACTGGTTCATCAACTGGAAATGGAATTGGAAGTATATTTGTCTCAGGTTCCTTGTACTCCTTAGACGCTGTTATGTTTAGGTCATTAGGTTTCTCAGGAACCTTATCGGTGATGTGCTCCAAAACATCAGGCGACGGGGAATTTGACATCTTCATAGGGATCTGCTTAGATTTCTCAATCACAGTTTCTGACCTAGCACTAGCTTGTGAGTTGGAGACAGAAACTTTTCTCAGATTGCGTTTAACCCTCTCAAGCTCATTTTGAGGGTCCTCCTGTGCTGATTCAGATGGGAAACTCGATGGCTTCCTGATGCCGTGTTTGTTTTTTTCATGTTCGGATATAGATGGTATTGAGTGATCAGAATTTACAGTGGATGCCCTCCGGGCACCTCGTTTTGGTCTTCCCTGTCCCGGTTCTACACTTCGACTGTTTGCCTGCTTTCTTTGGGACTTTGAGTCGCGAGATTTCTTTGGTTGCATAAGGGGTTCCCAGAAGCGGGATATCGACCAACGATCCAGCCAGCTCCATGCTGAATTTGACTCCAATGGATCATATTGCAGGCGCAAGGGCAATGGAGTAGGCGATGACACAAGAAGCTGGAAAAAGCATAAACTCCTAAATCACTTCATAAAATGCAAAAACCGTAATATATATACTATTTATTCCATCAGTTTGTTTCATCTTATCCTACAGATGTTAGAATGATATCAATCACTATGGTTGAATATCCATACTATGTAGCAAGAATCCAAAGAGGCCCGAAGGCGCCATTTTGAGATGAAGTATTAAACTAATTACCAATCTTAGGATGTAAATTCTCAAGGATCCGTTCAAGAAATACAATTGAACATCCCATCACAGCAAGAGTGTCCAATAGAGCCAGCATCTTAGTGTCACACAAGTGTGATTTTGTACAACTACTATTCCTCGAGCATAGTTTCCATAATAACAGATAGCCAGAAAGAGTTAATATTCACTTTTACCCAAACAATCCCTCTCTGTCCCAGGAGCTGTGCAAATGCAAATATGCTCCACCCGTGATGTAAGATGAAAAAGTGAAACTTCTACGATATCCAAGCAGATGTTTATGCTTAGAAGCTAAATATACCTTAACAACAAAAGCATTTGCTGATAGCTTCTCTAAACGAGGAGATCTAATTACTCCAACTGAATCCACTGTCTTAGCATCCTGATGGAGAATAAAGAGATAAAATATCATATAGATAAAAGTAGAGGCACAAAAAAGAACCAAGTTGAACTACTTTCTAAAATAAGAATAAAATTGGCAAGACATAAGATGAATATTGGGCAAAGTAAAAGAAACGTTCTATATTCGGAGAGGACATAACACGAGTACACTACCACTAGCAGTCAAGGGGGGAAAAAAGCCTAAATTGATCGATGAAACAAGATAAACACGGATAACTATCAGTACAAGGACAGGCTTTAAATCAAATAGCTATCTAAAATCATACCAGAGCCTTTGATATATTGTTTTTGTGCACTTCAAACACAGCATCAGAAAATCTGATCCTTTGACCACGAACCAGCGCCTGCAGCTTAACAATCCCTCGCACACAATATAAGGTGGCAACAGCTTGTCTCCTCACCAGGTGTCCACGAACAACCGCTTGCAACCTTATTATGCCCTTGAGGGCTCGAAATGCCCCGCGAGCCTTCAAAGATACCATGCTAACATTAGAGCAACCATAAAACTTCAAACTGAAAGGAGTATAATGGAGCTTAATGCATATTAAACAGGCTACTAGTGTACTCTAAGCATGAAACACTTGGCTTATGCATAAGGTGGAAAGTGCTTTGGAATTTTTTAAGGCCTTCAATGTCAGACAAATTTCAAGTTCATAACCATCATACACAAGACACACACATGGTGACATCCTTTTAAACATTACAAGTAATTTATGAAAAAATAAATAAAAGGAAATTCTAAAACTTAAATTAGAACAGAGAAGTTCAATAAGAATATTAGGTTCTATCAGCAACATGGAATTCATGTTCATGCAGCAGTTATATCAGCCAACGTGCTTCTTCAGATCCACAATAGGCACAAAAAAAGCCAAATGAAACTGGGCCCTATATGATGCAGAGGATCTGCTTTTTATCGAAGTGTTAAGAATTAGCTAAATGACCTGAGTGGGTCCTTTAGGTTCATGGCTCAAACACACGAAACTGGAACACAAGATGGCACAACCAGGAACCACTACAAACACCCCCCCCCCCCCCCCCCCCCCCCCCGGCGCCCCGGGATGTGTGAGACACGTAAAAAACTAATTCATAGGGAAAGAGAATGAGGTGCATGCTGCAACACACAGCTGTAGATACAAGTGAGTGACAAAGAATGCATAATTGGCTTCAAAATTTCCTGAAACAGGTCATTACTATAAAGACTATCATATATCATGAAAGATAATATTACCAAATAACCCCTATAAGCTGCCTGGACCTTTGTAATAGCTTGTTCCTGCAGGGCTATCTCAGCAGTGTTTGGTGAACCCATCCCCATGGATCTTTTTGCATTGACATTTTGATTTTCAGGCAATAAGGCAACTCCTTCATTTGGTAAGTTGGCAGTTCCTGTTGCTAGGCCTGAGTTCTCCCCATTTCCATCAGTGGAGTGAAGTGCTGGACCCAAAACTGAGTTAGAACTTTTAGCCCGATCACTGGATGGGGCCTTGGCAGCAAGGACTGACTCTCTCTCTGTTGCAGTTCTCTAAAATAAAGAGAAGAATTACAAATCAATACATATAAGTTATGAGTGAGAAAATTTCAAAGGGATCTACAGCAACACGAACAGTACACGAAATTAAAAGGTAGAAAAAAAAAAACTAATAGATTTTTAAATACTAACAAGCAGAAAAGAGATCTGAACAGACTCAATTACTGAGCTACCAGCCTTTGCATGTCTATGAGAGGGGAGAGGTAGAGGGAGAGAGAAAGGGAGGGAAAAAAAGAGAGACAGAGAGCAGGGGGCAAGGCAATGCAGCATTCAACACATAGTACTATGGAATTTGAAAAGGCTATAGTAAGTTATCAGAATCCAAGTAAATGAACCAAGACAAGAAAAACAAGTCGAAACCTGCAATTTTCATAATTAAAGGATCTTAATCCTCTAATTGACAACATAGCCATCATCAAACGCCTTGATGGTGTCAGAGATAGAGTGTCACAAAGTGTATAGAATAAAAAGGAAATAATAACTATAAATTGCTTAATGAACCTTCCCTTACTTTTGAAAATGTAGATTTGGAAGATTTTTTCCCAAACAGTAGAGTCCTGATCCATCTTCCGGGTGATTTTCCCATTGCGGCCCAAAAAACAAACGAAACCTGTTTTTCAATCCTGCATGGTTTTACATGACACAAAAACTAAAGCACAAAATACAGAGATACGAGCTTTTGCAAGGACAGACAAGGAAACTAGAGAGACGCATATACAACATCTGCATAAATAGGGGGAAAAAAAAAAATTCCAACCGACATGGCTATCTGAAGCTAAAAGTTACTTCTTGCGCCCATCGGAAACAATTGGGCTATATACTTTCTTGTGGCGTATAAACTGCAGTAAACTGTTCCTTTCACAAGGTTATCATCCATACCTTTTAAATTTATATTCAACATACAATCTTTCAACCAGTTTGGGCATCATAATCAGATCCTCCGATCATGCCACCTTTACTTATTCTTGTTTCTAGAATTAGACAACTGAGTTTGCGTTTGTATATCAAATTGGCTATATATTGAAATCTATAAACACGCAACAGATCCTCACAAACGAAAATGGAGACTCTGAATAATCAGCACAGACAAACGCAACCAGAAACCCTAGATGTCCCAAGACTCACAGTCAAAAGGCGATCCGGAAAGTAACAGAAGTGATTTTTCAGATCTGAGACTTACCGCACAGATAAGGAGCCCAATGCGCCGAATCTACGAATACCAGACCCCAACCTGCAGAAGCAAGAAGACGACCAAAGCGCAGAAACGTGATTAGAAGAAATAAAGGGAAAATTGTCAGAGGCGGGTGGAGAAATGGGGAAGAAGAAGGAGGAGGAGGAGGAGGGTGTAGGTGAGGTAGTGATGGTTGATTGGAATGGACGTAAAGGAAGCTTGTTACCGTTGCTCCGCTCTCTCTCTCTCTCTAGCTCCGGTCCACAGTCGCTTTCTTCTTCCTCTTTCAGTAAAGTGGACTGTTGACCTATTTATGTCGCATCGAAGTGGATAATTACTCCGTTGTCTGTTGGGCATCTCGCAAGAACGGCGTCGTACGCGACCGACAGGTGGCACTTGGGGACTGTTATGGGTAAAAACTTGAACGGGCCCAACATCCTGAAGGATCGAGCTCGGTAGGACTCCTCGGCTTGTTCAAATCATACAAAAAACCATTTAATATTATAAATTTTAATCATATAAATTAAAAATATCTTAAATAATTTATATGCTTATTAATTTTTATATAATTTAAAAATTTTATAACACAAGAGCCTTAAATATCTTAAAATAAGATAGAAATAAAGAGGTTCATGAATAATTTTATATTATATCAATCATTCAAAATTCCAAACTATTAACATGTATTAAGTTATTTGTTGAACAATTGGAAAATAAATACCATTAAATAAGCAGTGGAATCATTCTCTAGTAGGTATGCAAAACTTGATCGCTCACATGGATGAGAGGTCCCCACATAATGCAGGTCACAAACCTAAGGTAATCTAATCCAATGATTAAATTTGCTTAGATTGGTGAGGCGGTTAGACATCCTTAAACGAAAAGGTGATCTTTCAAGATTAGTCGTTGTGTGTCACCACCTCCTACCTATCCTACACATTTGATCTTTGTTGTCATGATCAACTATGATTGTAGACACTGAGAATGAGAATCATTTGAATTTGAAAAATCAAGATTATCTAATTGTACAAATTTATGACTTAATAAATTCATAAGATCCATATCTGGGTATTTGTGGACACATTAGTAAATTTGTCAATTCGTATTTTCTTGTCCAAAAACGTGTCCCACCACCTAATTGGAGTGAGGATCACTTGAATTCGAAAAGGCAAGAATTTGTAAACTTAGACAATTTTAATCATTTATTTTTATCACCTTTAATTTTTCCTTTTACCTTTTTCTAGGATAAATTATTAGGATCATCTAATTCTAAAGATTCGTAACTTTATAAATTTAAATAATTCATATTCATCCATTTACTATGTCCCCCCCTTTTTTTTGCCACTTTAAATTTTCTTAAAAATAACTTCTTAAACTAAAAATCTTGATATACCTTAGGATTCCATTATTTTCTCACGTTACAAGCTCCAGAGTCACAACGAAACTACCAATGCCAAGGAGATTGCTCTTCGCGTTGCAACCCTTGCCTTTGGCACCAGCACTGTCACCGTCGCCATTGCACCTATCACAACTGTCGGCTCTGTCATCTCCTACGACGGAGCATACTTGATTTTATCATTTTTGAGTGTAACCAATAGATTATTTGCGCGATAAACTTTTCTTGATGAGAGTTTTCGTTAAATCTAGAGAGATATCATAGAGAACCTTGTTAGCCACTGAGATCGTTGGTTATGCAAAGTCAGATCATCGGAGGGGTTTAAGATTATTTATCATATTAATTATTGCGGTGATTTTGAGCATATTAGATGGGAAGCAAAAGTATTAGATAGTGACATTTTTTAGCATTATTTGGGGGTTATTTGTTAAAATTGAAATTTTTAGGGGTATTGTTGGAATTTTATTTATGTTTATTTTTCAAGAAAACATCAAAATACCCCTCAAATTTTTTATTTTGTCCTCAATTTAGTCATTCAACTTCAATTGTGAGCAATTTGGTCCTCAAATCTCTATTTTTTACTAATCGAAAATGAACATTAAGGAACTTCATATTTGAGCAAAAATAAAATTAGGATAAGAGGAAAGGAGCTTGAACGAGAATAAAAGAGGGAAAATAGAGTTGAAAGAAAAAAGGACGGCTACGTGAACTTAAGGTCGTACACACATGGGGTGTTATGTCAGCAATCCTAAAGTCTTTTAATATTTATTTTTTATTGAATAGAAAATAAAAATTAAAAAACTAAATTACTTATGATTTAAGTTAAAGGATGAATCAAATATAGAATAAAGTGTGAGTTTAAAGGATATTTTGATGTTTTTGCCGATAATAAATTTAGGGGTTTTGTATGTAGGGTTCAGCTTGCGAAGGTTCTTGCCGAGGGAAGAAGGTAAAGTTTATTTAGGCCAATTGAAGACGTTTTGATTTATACACCATGCTCTCTATAAATAAGCGAGGAGCTCCAGCGGCCGCGGGGCCGGCGGCGGCGGCCACAAGATTGGTGAAGCTGGACAAAGAGCGTGAGCTCCGAATCGAAGTAGGTCCCGAAACGCCTCTTCGCCTCCGACTTCTCACTGGCAATGCCGAGATCTTTGGCACAGAGATCGCCCCCGAAATTTGGCTATCTTTCCCACCTAGGCTCAAATTTGCAGTAAGAAAATTCCCAAATTTTGGGCTCTGATTTTCTCCATTTCCTTTAATTTTTTCTGCCCTTGAACTGGCTGCAACATGCAATTCCTGAAGTTAGGATTATCGTAGAACAAATGATTAAAAAATTTGGAGTGTGTGGGGCTGAAGTTAATTGACTCAGTTTAAAAGTAAAATCGCTATGGTTTTTTTTATTTTATTTTCTGACGTTCATATTATAGCGTCATAGCATGTGAAGATTAAAGTGGATTTAGGTTTGATCTGTTAAAACCCTGGAATATGATAGCCAGGTATACACAATACCCATGTGAGGTTCAGAGTTCGGACCTATAGCAGATGTCTGATTCTAGGGTGTATGGGATCATCACATTGTGTTAGCCCCTATGTGCGAGCTTTGAAGCTTATTGATGTAGCATTGAAAGGCCTTATATTATGTAGGGATGTAAAAGACATATATAGGTATGCACCCTAGTAAAATACCACCTTAACAAGATAAGTTTAGAAATATGATGCCGTATTTATGTCAGTAGGAAGCCTTTATGTGATTCCATTCCGTGAGAATGGTTCATTTGTCACATAAGTCTTGTCTAATTCTTAGTTATTCAGGAAAAAATTCAATCCCGTGGAAAAAAAAAAAGTAGTTTCTTACAGTGTTCTCTTTGGTGGGAAAAAAAAAAAAGATTTTTATTGTAGGATTTATGAGCTTTAGTCTTGTATATTTAATTGCCTCACATCTTACAGTATTACTGAGGCCATCTAAAAAAATTGGCGTGTTTAAGGAAATTATACATTTTTTCTAGGTGTTTACTTGGTATGGAGCTACGATTGAAATGGATGGTCCTACTGAGACTGATTATACAGCTGATGAGGTATGTCTACTATATGTTTCTGCATCGTAGTCAAGTATGCCACTTCTTACTTATCCAATCAAATAGTAGTTTTGAAAAAGCTTGACTGTATTATGATTCTTGATTTTAGACCCCAATGATCAGTTATGTAAATGTGCATGCTGTGCTGGAGGGACGTAGAAATCGTGCTAAAGCATCATCATCTGGTGATTCTGAATCTTTGCAGGTAATTTATCTTAGCTTTACAGTGCCTTCCATACATTAATCTCTGTGTTGAACTAGTAATGAACTGATGTTTCTTCAGGACTAGTGAAAAATTGATGTACATATATGCCGCTGAAACAATCTTATTTATTATGCAGCTTCCGAAATTTCCATACTAATGCTATTAATACATTTACTGACACCCATACTTAGATGTTAGAGCTTGTATGTTTGATTCCCTTGCGTTGTTCCTGCCTAGGAAGCACTGACACTCTAAAGAAACTAGTTTTTTTTTAGGATTTTCATGTTAACAATCCACATGTTGCGTGTCACGTTCACGAGTAAGTGCTACTTAGGTTCCTGCTATCGAGTGCATGTGCACTTGTTTGTAATATTACGTATACCTTTTATGGGCAATTCTGTCTAACTCCAAGTTATATTTGACGGTTCAGGGCCCTAGGGTTATTATTGTGGGACCTACAGATTCGGGCAAGAGTACCTTGTCAAAGATGCTTCTTAGTTGGGCAGCTAAACAGGGTTGGAAGCCTACATTTGTGGATTTGGACATCGGCCAGGGATCCATAACAATTCCTGGAGGCATTGCAGCTACCCCAATTGAAATGCCAATTGACCCAGTTGAAGGAATTCCTCTAGAAATGTCACTAGTTTACTTTTATGGGCACACGACACCTAGGTATTTCTTTACGATTTTTGTTTGTGATTTATGGTTGTTGGGATCTCTAATTGTTCAGCCAACTAGCAATGTGCTTTTCTTTTTTCTTTCAATTATTTATCTTCATATATGAGTTTTGTTTGATTCACGTAATGGTCTGCAGCTTGTGGGTTTTTTTTTTTTTTTTTTTGGGTGTGGTTACTGTGTTGCAGTGTCAATGCAGATTTGTACAAAGTGCTCGTGAAGGAGCTTTCTAAGATATTGGAGAGGCAATTTGTTGGTAATTCTGAATCTCGAGCTGCAGGTATGGTGATCAATACGATGGGATGGATAGAAGGTGTTGGTTATGAGGTAACTAAGTTGTTGATGGAGCTTTTTGGCTCAAAAAATTCAAGCATGTATAATAACTTAAGTTAATTTGATTCTGTATTTGAACTAATGAGCTTCAAAGCTTGTCTTGATAACCCATTTTGCCTTTTGTCTTGTTTCAGTTGCTTCTTCATGCAATTGAGGCTTTCAGTGCCAATGTTGTTTTGGTTTTGGGACAGGTAAACACTTATTTTATCTTAGTGTTTCGTCTCGCGCCACTGCTGTTGATTTAGTCTTTGTGGCTCTTATCTTATCTTAATACTCTCATGTCTATACATATTTAACCTAAAAGACATAACCGTACCAATTGTTATTATTCGTTTCAACCATTTTAATCAGTGCATAGAGTCTAGTTGGAATTCTAGCATGTAAATCATTTTAATCAGTGTCTTTGTTTGTCAACGCAACTCCATTTTATATAGTGCAGCCTCTAGTTGTACAGATCTGGAGTAGAACATCAATCTAGCACAGCAGGCTAAAAGTTCTCCTTTAATTTTTTATAGTGTTAATGCTTTAAGATCTTTTGTGTTCATTCCAGGAAAAACTATGCAGCATGCTTAAAGATGTACTGAAAAACAAGCCTAATGTGGATGTTGTAAAACTTCAGAAGTCCGGTGGTGTTGTTTCAAGGAATGCAAAAGTCCGTCAGAAAGGCAGGAGTTTCAGGATAAGGGTAGGTAGCCTTCATATTTGTTATCAGAAGGAACTGCTACCCTTTTATAGTAATTTCTTTTGTTAAATTGACTAGAAGTGTGTATGTTAGCACAACCTGTTGCTTCACTCGGCGTCAACTTTCATGGGTACATTGTCGCGTATTTGTCTCATTCAATTCTAAAGAAGACGACCATGCTTTTGCTTGGAACACGGTTCTAAGGCCATAATCAGGCCTTTAGGTTCTTAATCTGCCTTTAAATCGTTAGCTCTAAACAGAATGTAGGACTTATTTCTGGCACACCTGATATCTTTTACCAAAACTTGTTTATGGCACACATGCGAAAACCAATCTATAATTTTTTTTTTTTTGGAGAAATTTCTCACAAGAGATTCGAATCATCATTTGGTGGGAGGAATCCTTCCTGCGTTCATGAAAATTTCACTTTATATTTTGATATTATAAATTTTCATTGATCCAGTTTATACTTTTCCTTTTCAGGAGTACTTTTATGGCCCTGCAAATGATCTCTCTCCACATTTGAATGTTGCGAATTTTAGTGATCTGTCTGTCTATCGGATTGGTGGAGGTCCCCAAGCCCCACGTTCAGCATTACCAATTGGCGCAGAGCCTGCTGCCGATCCTACGAGAATGGTTCCTGTAAATATTAACCGGGACCTGCTCCATTTAGTTCTAGCTGTTTCTTTTGCCAAAGAGCCTGATCAAATTATTTCAAGGTAATTATTTTACTCAATGAGCAAATGCTGGGGGCAATATATAGTTTGCTTGTGCTTTATAATTGGGTTAACTGCTATCCCTACCTTCTAGATCAGGATCGAAGGAAATTCATTGTTGTCATATAGGCAAATGCATCTAACCCTAATTCTCACAATCCCTTTAATTTAACACGAGTGGCATGAATCAGTGAGATATAGAGAGCAAAAGATTTTCCCTTGGACATTGACAAACTTTATTTGGTGCAAATTTGTAATACCCAACAGTGAGCCAGTGGCCGAGTCTATTCCATGCTTCTCAAACTACAAGGATAACAGTGGTGCTATTCCACTGCACATTTATTGTCCTTTTTCTCTTTTACTGTGAAGTTCTGATCCTGTTGTCCAACTGTTTAATTTAACTGGGAAATCAAGAAGAAATCATGTTGAAATATTTCTTGGAGTAATAAATGAGCGAGAGCATCATGATTTATGCCTTTTCTTTTTCATTTCTTTTAGTTGATCTTCTGACTTATGCCTTGGCTTCTTATTCTTGCTTTCTTTTCTGCTGCAGCAATGTCGCTGGATTTATATATGTCACAGACATTGACATTCAGAGGTTGGAACTTTGAGCTTGACGGGTTCTTTTTTTTTTTCCCCCTGAGAAAACTACTTTAACAGACCTCTGTTATAGAGATGCTGGTTTTGATTTAGTTCTAATCAATATTACAGGAAGAAGATTACATACCTTGCACCAGCTGCAGGGGAACTTCCTAGCAAAAACTTGATTGCGGGAACCTTGTCATGGCTTGAAACATGAAAGCATTGACGAGCATTCAAGGGCCCCTCACTTCCTCTTTCCTCTTCGGTTGATTGTTGGGACTATAAGCTCTCGAGTATAAGGTCGATGGCCCCTTGTGTCAGATTTGTAATTTTGTGGTTACCCGGGCAATGTGCAAGAGGCTCTGCATTTTGTTGTACGAGAGATGAACTTCCCTGAGCCTTCACGTTTGTATTATAATCCAGTGCACGATGTTACTTGTGTATTTTAAATTGTGTTTTTTTTAATATATATATAAATAAAACTTCTCTTTGGTTTGCCTGCAGAGGGAAATGGTAATTCTGCTAAGAAAAAGCTGAGACATTTGACACAAAAGTCCTCTGTAAGAGCGCCATTTTTTCAAGTAAAACTTGCAAGCTCTCTCACACTCATTAAAAAGGTCGACCAAAATTAGAAACGATGGCGAAAACAAAAACAAATTAGCTGTAAATGCACACAAATCCTCTTCTGCAAAACATGCAGTCCAAAAATAAACCAAAATCTTGAGCAAAACTCTCCAAATAACAGATTCTCATCCTCGAAAGGGGAATACAGTCTGCAACTTGAGCTCCCTAGAGTAACATGAAACAGTCTAAAATTATTGTTACAACCCAAGCCCACCAAAAGGGCTGAACGAATATCAAGATTGGGGAATTCTGAAACGACGCATAATGCAGTTATGGCTTGAGGGCCAGAGCGAGACCTACCTTAGCACTCTTCTCAGTGGACTTGGTGTCCACCTCCGCAGAAATGGTGAAAAGTGACCTGGGACGCCACTCATGTTGGACTAGTGCAGTTGCCTTGCCATAGTTGTTCAAGCGCGCCTTCACCGTCGTTAAGGGATCCAATGCATGCTGGGTGCCAACCGTGATGGTATTCTCTGCGGAAGAGAAGCTATGAGTTACCTCAGCACCAACAGCTGTGCTACTTGCAGGGTTCACCGTATGGTAATAGGATGCATTTATGGTTTCACCCTTGTCATTCCTGTAACCATTGAAACAATGTTCATCACACTACACGTTAGCAATTCTTCTTTTGCTTGTTTATAGGAGACGAATTAGTAAAAAGGAAAAAAAAAAAAAATTTAGGCCTACTAACAGAGTCAAGGAAGCAATTAGGTCTGCATTGGAGAAGCTCAACCCAGCATTTAATTTGGTGAGATTTCCTGTTTTGGTGTCAAAAGAAAGGTCAGTGCCAGCAGAAACGACATTGGTTCCTATTACTCCTGAGAAGTTGACAATAGGATTTGCAGTCAACCCAATGCTTGTGTTTATCCCCACATAGTCATGCAGGTACTGTACCTCCACCTGTTACCCAATGGTTAAGGAATCAGATAGAAGAGAGCAACTTCAGCTTGGAGCACCAAACAAGGGCAGAAAATTACTTTTAATAGAAAAAAGAAGCAAAATCACTTAGTGCATTGGGTGTCAATAATGGCCACATAATCCAATTAAAGTAATGAATATACAAACACACATGCATACACAAACATATACACTGTGGAGTAACATAAGGATCTCATAATTGTGCAACCAATTTTACCTTGCCAGACCTCTGATCAGGAACTTTAAAACTTAAGATTGACTTAATCCCTGGGGCAGGTTGATCCACACTGACAGTAAAAGAAAGCTGACATTCACAAAAACACAATTTCACTAGGGGGAAAAACTGAAAATATGTCAAAAAACATTCAAGACAGAAATGTTATGGACAAATACTAAAGGAATGATAATCTGACAACTCCTATCAGTAAATGAGGAACAAAGAGATAATTCATGTGAATCAGAAATAGAAATCGACGAAATAAGAGGCACGAAATCTTTAATAGATTGACGCATCATGTTGAGGGAAAATAATTTGAATCATTCAAATGAGCATTATACAAGCTCAAAAAAAGGTTAAGACAGAAATTTTTAACTAAGATCACATAGGGGTTACAGAGGACCTAAATAAATCAACCTCAATATTGTACAACTCCATATTAACACTTCCTAACTCCAAATCTGGATTACCTCATTCACGTGAAGACTGTTTACTGGCGCACGCAGCCATATACTCATTTGGTGTTTAGATCGAAAAAGATAGGGATTATGACCCAAACTAATTCAAAGACCAAATAGTGGAAGTTCATACTTACACCGCCTTCTAGCTTCCAGTTTATATAAATATTGCATGTGCCAGGCAGCGTGGAAATAGTTTCCTTGAAACAACAACGAAAAAAAAAAAAAAAAAAACAGAGGGAAGGCTGCATATGATAAACAACCCTCCCACATAAAGCAAGGCACCTTGTGCACCATCCTTTTTTTATTTCAAGCAGGAATGCATCTTTATCATTGAGCACCATTTATTGTAGTGCCAAAGTAAGAGTAAATGTGCCATCAAGGCTTCTTGGAGACCCTGTAGGGAGGTTGACCCCTAATGGGACTTCTACTAGACCAAAACGCTGGTAGAACACATGCCAAAATAGCCACTGCAAGCATTTGATCAATCAATCTGAGACAAATAAATTATATAACTTTAGAAGGGAACGCAAATGAAGCATACATTGGAACTCGTATCAACTTTAACATCAGTTGTTATATTTCCTTTCTTTAATTGGGTATTGATATCACCCAGAAATAAGTCACCCTTCTTGGTTCCCGATGATGTGACAGCCTGCAACAAAAAGAAAAGGAAATCATCCACAAGTTATACCATTATGAAACTGGCTCAGAAAAACAACTGATCAAAAGAGAGAGAATGAAAATATTTTCACTCATACAAGGTATATGTATTGAATTTGAGATTTCTACAAATTAGAACACTCAGAAACGATGTGCTGATATGACTGTACTACCTGATTAAAAATCAAAGATACATTAATTTGCAATATGAGTAATATGGTACAGGTGACAATGCATTAAAATGTGTGTGGGAACCACTGCTTTTAAATCATAATGAAACCTATGATGTTCTTACATCATATCCTGGGGCAGTTGAAAACATTAGTATCAGTTGAAACATGGATCACATGCATGATGGTTTTCCAATTATAAATTCAACCATTATATAGAGTCAGCTCAGCAACGTTCCAACAGGAAAGAGCAATTTCATTCCGGAGCTCACTCGAAATAATACATCTCAAATGAACAACCCAAACATAGAAGCTAGACGTTGACATTTAATGGATGAGAAAAGACAAAGAAATAAGCTGATGAAATAATGAAGGCTAATCAAAAGGTAGCCGAACTTCAAAAAACTTAGCACTGTATAATTAAGCGTAAGAAAAGAAGATGGCTAAATTAATTAGTAATGGTTGATAAAAGAATGAGCCCACAAGATCTCATGTTACACAACAAGCAACAGATAACTCCTGACTGAGAGACATCACCACCATCCAAACCAGAGGCAGCAAATTCTACCAATCATGAAGATTGCGATAATGAACTAAAGGCACCAAGTAAATCAGGGAAAAAAATCACAAACACATACATCATGAATGAAGTAAGGAAAAATCAAAAGCATTCGTCACGGGCAAGTGCATTAATTCGTGTGAGTATTAGAGAAAGGGGAGGGTTAGGTAACGGAAGTGATGAACTGGATTTAAAAGGAATTGCACTCACAACTCCAGTGGGAGAGTAGGTAGTGATGGTGAACTTCTGATCGCTTTGGTAGTCCTTGTACAGAAGATCTAACTCCGGAAATACATCAACAACAACAAAGATCAAAAACCACCACCGATTCAAAAAAAAAATGTAAAAGAAGATCAACCAGTACACTAATAACAGATTTCTAAGAAGGATTTCGTCAGTGTACCTCGCGCTTTCTTGCCGATTCCGGAGTACAATCCAGGACCCTTACTCATGATTCTTGTGATGAAGAAATGAAGATAAAGAGAACAAATGGATTGTCAGGGAAGCGGTATTGCGTGGAATGAAGGAGATGACAAAGACTGGGGACTTATAAAACCTAATCACAATCTTGGCCGTTCAATCTGCTGCAACAGAATGCACATCTTTTCCCGTACGCTCTTTTTTTTTTTTTTTTTTTTTTTTTCTGGTGGAATAGCTTGACAGTTGTCTCTTTCTGTGCATCGGCTCTAAAGCTGGCGTGGCGTTAAGCTGGAACAATCATTCTCTTCCAAAAAAATAAAAATAAAAAAATAAAAAAGAAAAAGAAAAAGAAGCTTGAAATAGACTAGTATAAATTATTTGGACTTGGACCCGTCAATTATCGGCCAATGCTACCGATGATGATCGAAACAAATCCTCAAATAATATGGTTAAAAAAATTACTCAAACTACCTATATAAATTAGGTATTTCTTGAAATAATTTCAGTCACGCAATTATTAATTACGTGGCTACTTCTCACAAATCTTTATTATTAATCACGCAATTGAAAATTGCATAATAAATTTTTAGGCGGTTGCACAATTGACAATTGCTTAACTAATATAATGCAAAGTGGTCATGCAATTGTCTAATTATATGACCATTATTTGTTAGATTGGTGTGGGGGGTGGGTTGGGAGGGATTGGGTGAGTTGATGGAGAGGGGGTTCATAGTGTAATTTGCAGCAATTTTTTTTCGATGCATTTTTGAAAAATTTGAACTATATAGATAAAAACAACGTACAAAAATACACTTGTCTATTAATTTTCAAATAATTTGGAATGTAAATCCTTTTCATCTGAAGCATAGACAATTTCAACGCTATTTTTAAGCTGGATTTTTTTCCTGCTCTGGATGAGAATTTCAAGATCGAGTGCAACTCCCATTAAATCACTTGAAAATTAATAAATATATATATTTTTAAATGTTGTTTCGGCTCAAATTTTTTAAAAATGTATCAAAAAATGGTGCAAATTGTATCATGCACTTCCCCCCTCCCCCCCAAAAAAAAAGAAACCCAACCCCTCACTAATTTAGCTAGCGTGATCACATTGTCCCCATATTAGTCATGCAATTAATTGGAAATGAGGACTTGACAAATTTTGCAATCACCTAAAAACTTATTCCGAGAAAAAATAAATACATATAACTAATTTGGGAACTTTACTTTTTTCCTATATTATTTCGAAATTTCTTGCGCCATTGATTGTAATGACATAAATAAAAAAAAATTTCCTTTCGACTGCGCTTTACTTGCTAGACCTAGCAGGACTATAGCCTTCTATCTATTATTAGTTTTTCCTAAATTAGTGATCGTCCCACTTGAGCGGTGAATTTAGAAGAAATGGCAGCTCAACCTCTAAAAACCACAAAATTGAACCGTTGGTCAATTTTTTTTTTTTTTTTCAGTTCCTGAGTCATATAATTCATTGTTTTTCTTATTTGTTCACTACTAATTATGGGAAAAATGCGTTGCTGAGATGGCATTAACCAGTCCAGAGGTCCTTCTGTACTAAAAAAAGGAAAAATACAAACCCCACACTTCATATCCCTTGTTTTAGACACGTTCGAGACGGTATTTAACCATCCTCTAGAGAGGTAGCTGATTGAAGAAAAGAAACGTTTCTCTCTATTTTCTTCCCGGAGGAGAAGAAAATAGAAGAGAAACGATTTCACCTCTATTTTCTTCCAAAAAGATAAGGGAATAGAAATGAAAATGAAGGGATTTACGATAAATCAATTGTTGTTAATCTCTTTCTTCTCCTTTGTCGTGCTCTTCCCAACCCTTCGAGGCCAATATACTTGAGTGGGATGAGGTGTGGCAACGGCGAGCTGAGGAAGCTAGGAATATGTCCCTAAAAGCCTATGAACCATCTCCGGAAAGAGTCACCAATCAATTTAATCGTCAAGTGCACAAGTGAGCCGAATATCAAACTCTTTTAACATATTGTTACCACCTGAGTAAATTGAGAATTATAGGGTTCGAATCTTCTAATGTAGTATTTGTTCTCATGTTTAAGATTTTGTTCAAAATGATGCAGGGCAACGAAGGGGAACAATAGCACGAGGAGGCATCTAGGCAAGCTCGATGGCCCTTGCAAGGCCACGAACCCAATCGACCGCTGCTGGAGGTGTAGGGAAGACTGGCATCAGAACCGAAAGAACTTGGCAAATTGTGCCTTGGGCTTCGGACACAAAACCGTCGGAGGGGTGAGCGGCAAATTTTACGTCGTGACTGATCCTTCGGACAACGACGTCGTACAACCGAAGCCAGGGACACTCCGTCATGCTGTCATTCAACGAGAGCCACTGTGGATCGTGTTCGCACGCAGCATGCAAATTCGGCTGAGCCAGGAGTTAATCATGGCTAGCCACAAGACCATTGACGCCCGTGGCGCCAACGTGCACATTGCTTATGGCGCTGGCATCACCATCCAATTCGTGAACAACGTGATCATCCACGGCCTTCACATACATGACATCGTCGCAAGACCCGGTGGCATGATCAGAGACTCAGTTGATCACTTTGGCTCCAGGACAGAGAGCGACGGCGACGGCATCTCCATTTACGGATCCACCAACGTGTGGATTGATCACATCTCTATGTCCAATTGCAAGGATGGGCTCATTGATGCCATCATGGGCTCGACCGCCATCACCATCTCCAACTGCCACTTCACCAATCACAACGATGTAATTTCAACTCAAAACCCCCCTTTTTTTTTTCCTCCCTTTCTTGCAAGGTTACCAAGATTGTATACTCGAAAATAAACAGGACCAATAGGATGAAAGTAAAAATAAATGGTTGGAGGTAACAATGATCAGGATGGTGCAGGTGATGCTGTTCGGGGCGAGCGACAATTTCGGAGGTGACGAGATGATGCAGATAACAGTGGCGTTCAACCATTTCGGTAGAGGATTGGTGCAGAGGATGCCAAGGTGCAGGTGGGGTTTCGTCCATGTGGTGAACAATGACTACACTCATTGGCTCATGTATGCCATCGGCGGCAGCCAACACCCCACCATCATCAGCCAGGGCAACCGATTCATAGCCCCCAATAATGAAGCCGCAAAAGAGGTAAACTCATAGCATAAATAACATAACATGTATGCAAGACACAGGGACTGCCCGGACATTCTCATCAACGAACGTACCTTCGATTATTTCAGGTGACAAAGAGGGAGTATGCGCCTGAGGATGTGTGGAAACAGTGGACGTGGAGATCGGAGGGAGATTTGCTGATGAACGGAGCATTTTTCGTGCAATCAGGGAATCCCAAGTCGAAGCGGTCTTTCAGCAAGATACAAATGATTAAAGCAAAGCCTGGGTCGTTTGTGAGGAGGCTCACCCGTTACGCTGGCTCCATCAAGTGCATTCCCAATAAGAAATGCTAGAACTTGCTTCGAATATAATACAACCTGCTGCTATTTGCAAACTGCATCCACTGGTTTCAAAGTGTGTACAAAAAATTTTCATCGACATAAATACAATGACTCCGGTGCTTGGATGATTAAATCAGCATAAATATTGCAATTGTCTTCCTGCGGAGACATTCTTAATTATTTCAGTTACCCTGTTTCTGTTTATGAGACCTCTACCCTTCTCGGGCTTGTGTGAACAAAGAAACCAATTTGTATCATGCAGAGACAGGCACCCAAGCAATCAATAGTCCCCCACTCTCAACCCCACCTCGAACTATTTAAAGCCCGACTCCAGACCTCTCAAACTTCCTTCGGCACTTCCGGTACGATGTTTACAGTGGCACCTACATTTCCATAGAGCGACCCTTCAAGAGGATTCATCCTCCACAAGGTCCTGAGGACATCACATAAGAACTGAATTCATGACTAAGCACCCATTAGGCTTCAACTTGAAGTTAATACATCGTCTCCTACAGCACCAGTTGAGTTTAATTTCAGAATCTCATGAGAAATGTCCCAGCTTTCTGACTTGCATTAATGCAAATTTGTAAAACCAAGGTTTTTTTTGTTTTTGGTTTAATACACACCCACTGTAGCAACAAGAAGAAATGAGGCTGTCCAATACACAGGATTTAATACAATTGCTAGTGCCACTAAGCAAAAAAACTTTAGCAAAAGCATTATCTAAACCGAACTATCATCCTGCACAAGAATCATGGTATGTGGGAATAAATGCAAAAGAAAAGTGTAAACTGGCGATTGGACATAATCTATACGTAAGTCTGATTTTCTTTCCAAACTCACAAACACAATGTAAAAGACGAAGACAAAGAGTTGTGCTAGTAGAAGAAGAGAGACTAAGGCAGGAAAAGAAGCCTCCAGAATCTGCCATAAATGTAAAAAACAACATGAATTTGAATAAATTATCCCCAAAAAATATGACATATACGTAAATTTAAAGGATTATATTATAATTGTGACCTGGTAGGTCAACTAGAGACCTGAATTATAATTGTGACCTGGTAGTTCAATTGGTGACCCAAGCCCTTGATTGGGAGATTCAACTCGAGTCTCACAACTACGACTAGCAAAGTTAGAAGATTGGAATTAGGGATTGTTTCACTTTTGTTGGGGATAATCAAACGGCGAAATCCAAAAAACTCGAGTTTTCGTTAAATTTTCAGTTCCCTTGTGAACGTGTTCATGACTTTTCCTCATTGTCCTCCTACTAATTATGGTTCAAATGAACTGCTGGTTAGTGCTGGGATTGCATTAACCAATCCAGATGTCCTTCTGTAATAAAAAAAAAAGGCGAATACAGCTACCCCGCTTCATATTTCTTGCTTCAGAGTTCAGAAACATTGGAAACTCAGTTCTTAATCAACATCTAGATTGGTACCTGATCATAGAAGAGACAATTCTAACTCTACTTTCTTCCTTCACGAGAAGAGAAAAGAAGAGAAGCAATTCTAACTCTATTTTCTTCCCGCATGAGAAGGAAACAGAAGAGACAATTTTCAACTCTATTTTCTTCCAGAGCAGAGAAAATAGAAATGGAAATGAAGGAAGTTGGGCTAGATCAACTATTGTTGACCTCTCCATTCTCTTTTTCTGTGTTGATTCTGACCCTTCAAGCCAATATGCTCGATTGGGATGAGGAGCGGCAATGGCGAGCCAAGGAACCCATGAATGCATCCCTCAAAGCTTATCAGTCAGCCGTTCCCGGAAAAAGTCACCAGTCAGTTTAATCATATCGTACCAAAATGAGTCGAATATTGAACTCCTAATATATCTTTCAATGTAGATTTTTTCATACAAAACATGGAAGGAAAAAAATTCAAAAGCAAAAGACATTCAGGCTGTCAAAAATGGTGCGGGGTGATGGAGGAGACGAACAGAACAAGGAGGTACCGAGGGAGGTGCAAAGGCAACTTCAAACAATTGACCGAGGTGTGACAAAAACTGGATTCAAAACCGAAAAAAGCTGGCAGATTGTGCCCTGGGGTTTGGCCAACTGTTTGGGGGGGGGGGATATGGAAAATTTAACCTCATGACCAACCCTTCAGACAACAATGTCGTAAAACTGAAGCCACGGTCACTCCATCATGCTGTCATTCAGAGAAAGCCATTATGGATCATGTTTGCACGGAGCATGCAAATCCGGCTAAGCCAGGAGTTAATCATGGCTGGCGACAAGGCCGTTGATGCCAGTGGTGCAAACGTGCACATTGCTCATGGCACCGGCATCACCATCCAGTTCGTGAAGAACGTGATCATCCATGGCCTTCACATGCATGACGTTGACGTGAGACCCAGTGGCACAATCAGAGACTCAATTGATCACATTGGCTCCAGGATGGCGAGACGGCAATGGCATCTCCATCTACGGATCCTCCACACGTGGGTTGATCACATCTCCATGGCCAATTGCAGACGATCAAGGCAAAGCCTGGACCGCTTGTGTGGAGGCTCACCTGCTACACAGGGCCTCAATCAAGTGCATCCCCAGTAAGAAATGTTAGAATTCCCATCACATAGAATACAGCCTGCCGTTATTTGCAGCCACTTCCCCACTTATATAAATACAATGACTCTGCAAATCTTGCAATTGTCCTCCTGCGCAAATGCTTGGAACTATTTCAATTGCCAAATTTCTGCTTCTAAATTTTTTACTTCTTTCAGACTTGTCTGAACAAAAAAAAAGGAATTGTTATTATCTGGAGATAGATGCCCAGATAATCGAGATTCTGGGTTCGATCCCCGGTGAAGTCGTAAAGTATTTTCTGTATTTACCAAAAAAAAAAAAAAACACAGGTAATCGACATATATAAATTTCCTAAACATAATAGGCTTTCTGGTCCCCCACTCTGGACCCTACCGCCAGGGAAAAAATATCTAATCCATCTGTAAAGACCTATGGAAGCCCAACTTCAAAACTCCAACTTCCATACAATGTATTACACTAGCACCTACATTTCCGCACCGCCATCATTCTTCACAGTCTCTTAATCCTCCACAAGGTTCTGAGGACATCACATGACAAATAGATTCACAACTAAGTGTTCGTTAGCCCTCAATTTCGGGTAAAATATAGACTCCAATCCCACCAGTTGACAAGTCTAACTTTGGAATCACATAAGTAATGTTCCTGCTTTCTGACTTACATTTATGCAACTTTTCAAAACCAAGTTGCATTTTTGGTAAATGCACAGCCAGGCAATAAGAAGGAATTGAAACATTGTCTTTTCCGAGCACAGAGGATTGAATGCCCAAGTTGGTACCACCAAGCTAAACGCCCGGTAGCTGTCAAACCAAGGTTTTGAGCAACAGTAAGATCTAAACCAAGCTATCACCCTACACAGACTCCAGGGAATATAGGAATAAGTGAAAAAGATAAGTGAAACTGGAGATCATACTCGAATTACAAAAGCATGTCCTCGTTCACAAGGCTCCTCACTGCGTGGTAGTAGGAGAAGGGTCATTTATAATACACAAAATTCTAACGTGTTTCCAATGGTGAGGTGTGCATCTGCTTTCACAATCATAAAACAGAATCTCATTAACAATATGGTTGCAAACAACTATGTGGAACATGGAAATGACAAAACCACTATGCAGTAATAGCACCAACACAACTTTTAGGTTCTAAGACCATGTTAAGGCTCTCTGCAAATCCAACTAGAATTCTCTGAGAAAATCACCAAATGAAGCTGGATGGCCACATACCTTCACCTTTCAAGACGGGGAATTAAAAACCTCAATCACCTGCTACACTAAGAACCTATCCAAAACATCAAGCACAATAAAAAAATATCAGATTATTGCTGGTTGTAAATGTACTGGTCTCATAAGATGGGGATATAAGACTACATACAAAGTGTAGGCTGCAACCAGAATTTGTATGCATGCTGAAAGCACAAGGCCCCAGCTTTGAGGGGACAATGGTCTTTTCATGAAAGTCTTAGTCGACCAACAAAAATAGATGTTAGCAGCATTAGAAGAATGGGAAACACTTTAGTTGCTCCATAAAATTGCATAAACAGCGCTGCAGAACTTATAACATTGGTTTGTCATGATATTCCATCAGAAGCATGACATACATCAAAGTAAAACTGAGAACACATGAGAAAACAGTAACATGCTAGTTTAATCTGGAATACATGCAACAATCAACTAGATACTTGTTCCAAAAGAACAGCATACCCCAACTCTTGTACATACATGTTGTATTGCGTCGACTGATACAAACTTTCATTTGAAATCTTCAAAATTGCTTTCTTTTGTTTTTGAAGAATTTGTCCCTTTTTGCGTAAACATAAAACAGGGCAAACAACCCTACGGTGGACACTGAAACTGAAGTCCACGGGAATGGTGGATCCTTGAAACAGACAAGTGATGCCTCCAGTTCTTGGGACGCATGATAAACTAGAGAATGGACAGCATACAGGTCATGATCAGCAGATCTCAAGAAATACAAAGCCATCTCAAAATCCAAATGTGACAATGCAGAAACAGCTTTATCTAGCTTGTATTTGAGTAAATTCCACCTTTGAATAAACTCAGCGTAATTGTAGTGCTTAAGCAGATTATGATCCCCACCATGTGCAGCTAGTGATTCAAGGACATCAATAGCACTTGTAATAGTAAAATTTAATGATGTTAAAAGGACATTTCTGCGAGCAGCATCCTTCTGCACAAATGACAAAGATGAAATATCTGAAAATGGCCCAAATGGTGTCTGTCCGATGCTCCAAGTATAATCAACCAAAGTACTATTATGGCTAGGGCTCCACAGCAACTGTGTTGGTGCAACACCCCACATACTCTGCAAAATCGAACCTATGAGCGGCCGCTCCAGCTCCCGAGTCTGTGTAAATACATGGCGACCATTACAGCTATAATCACTTACAGTCTGGGTGTTCTTTGTCCTGACCGCAATAACCATATCTTTAAAACCAACAGACTGGTGGTATCGGTCAAGTAACAAAAGTGCATTGTAATCCAAATCAAAAACGTACACGGGAAGAACCCGAGCAAAATCCTCCTGAGGGACCCCAGCAATTTTCCGAAATTCATCAGCCGAATCGGACAAAACCTGATGCAGCCGCTTTGAGTCCAGGTACTCGCTAACAATTAGTGTATAATTATCGAACAAAAACCTCGACGTATACGAACTGAGGGAACGCGAAATCGCAAAGGAACAGATAGGGCACTCCGCGAAATTCACACCGTAAGATTTAAAACTCAGAGACTGATCACTCAACAGCAACCCCCCATCACTGACCTCATGCATAAACGTCCTCTCAATGAACTTCCAGTCCAAACCGAACGGATCATTGTTCTCCGACCCGTGAACATGTATAAACTGAACTATCAGCGAATTCTCAAAAGGCACCGGAATTCTCAAAGAGGGAACAAGAAGAACCTGATAGGCGCTATAAACCAGCGACGCCAAGTCCGCGAGCAGCGCCTTCTGCGACTTGGGTCGACCGTGCAAGGTGGCCAAGGGGTGGAACTCGCCCCTAGGAAGAACCCCATCACCAGACAATGCCGGCCCGTAGTCCACGGGTCCAGCCGCCAAGTCGACCCACAGGTACCTCTCCCTCCCAGTCCAGATGGTCCCCAGACACTTGGTGAAGGCCGGGGACGAGTCCCCGGTGCCATAATTGTACGCATAGGGTCTTGACTGGGAGCCCAGGTTGAGCAAGTATATGAACACCCCTTGGACGGATTTCTCCTTCTCGAAGTCCTGCTGGATGATGCGGTCGACGGCGTCGTAGGGGACGGAGTGGAGGGAGGATCGGAGGCTGGAGGGGGTCCGGTCGATCTCGGAGCGGATGGAGTCGGAGATGCGGGAGGATAGTTGGGAGAAGGTGACGTGGAGGTGGAGGGAGTGCTTGAGTGAGAGGCGGTGGAGCTGGTGGTCAAAGGGGGAGATGACATGGAAGTGGTGGGAGGGGAGGGAAGCGGAGAGGAACGATTGGAGGAGGGAGGGGGCGTTGGAGGGGAAGGAACCAACGAGCTTCACGTGGACGGGGACGGAGACGGAGAGGGAGAGGATGGAGGCAGCGGAGAAAGGGGAAAGGGAGAGGGATTTCTTGAGGGAGGAGGGGAGGGAGAGGAAGGAGTCATTGGAGGCGTGAGGATCGAAGCGGTACTGTTGGGACAGGAAGCTGTTTAACCCTAGTATTGATTCTGATTTTGCGGTCGCGGCGGCCAAGAGGAGGAGGAGGACCATCACAGTGGTGGCGGCGGCGGAGGACGGCATTTCTGCAAGTGCGGGTTAGGGTTTGGGCGACGGCGATGACGGCGGCGGCGGCGGAGTGAAGCCTCGTGGACTCGTTATGAGGAAGTCAATAGGATCCTAGTTTTCCATTTCAATTAGGGAAACCTGAAACCGCGATATGATTGCCCCCTTGGAGCGTCAATTGGAGAGTTCAGGCATGTGGCTGGCACGTGCTCTCGCTACGCAAGGGAACTGGTGGTGTTAGTCAAGGGGAAAAGTTCATAGTTCCTTCTCCGTTCAAAAGTTTTAATATATTTTTAACATTTTCTTCAAAAATTATATCACGAAAATAGTCATTTTTAAAACCGTTTATTCGAGCAACGATGTTTGCAAAATTACAAACATAAAGAGTAATCCTTTTCAAAATTGTGGATTATAAAACGCCCTTTTGAACAACAGGCTAGTAAAAGTTTTCCACGTAAATTGAAACATGAAAAAAAAAAAAAAAAAAAAAAACGAGTTCACTTGTAGACGACCCCATAGATAATTTATAGTTAGAAATTACTAATAACAATATGATAGTAAAAAATATGAACAATTGCAAAGTACTATCCAAACGTTTTTAAAGGTGTACACCTTATAAACTTTGCCCAATGCACAATAGACAAGTCCAAGCCGAACCCAAATGAAACTAGGCGCATGGAATTATCCTTTTTGCTTTCCTAGGTAGAGCACAATGCAGAGCTCAGAGCGACGCAATCAAGGCTTTTTTCTTTAAAAGGATACAACATACCTTCAAAAAGAATACAGCATACCTCCCGTTCGCCTGACAAGTATGGCATAAATCACTTATTATTCGTAGCATTCATCATAAACTTGCAAATAATGAAACTCGGCCAATCTCTTCGACTCGCGATGGAGGAACAGAAAGATGATGATAAATTTACAGACAAATATGACAAGATAATTTCTGAAAAGCCTCGGAAGTAAACTAGAATATGAAGACAACGCTGTCATGCACTCTGGATTTCTGGTTCTGCGCAACACATTCTGATATCCACATCAGGTTCCTAATCTCCTGTTCCCTCAGTCTCATGTATGCAAAGAACACCGCATAATGGAACTACAAAGAAAGAAATTAGCTTCCGCTGTCATGATCGATTGAAGTAGCATGTTCAAGTCAAAGTAGAAGACAACTTGGAAAAATGAAAAAAAAATACTAATTAATAAATTAAGATGAGACAAAAGAGTTGCTCATTTAACCCTACAAACCTGCTGTTCAAATGCCAAGCAAAGCCTCTTGACCTCTTCTTCATAGAATGCCTTGTCAAGCATCTGGCTTTCCCCATACGTTAATTTAGCAAATATAGATTGATAAGGAGGGTATTTTTCCATAGCACCGCGAACCTACAAACAGCAATAAACGAAGGACTAAAGACCACAATACAAGTATAGTTTTTATAAGCCTATAATAGCAGGACCCACCAACGCTTCAAGTTGGAGTGAATTCTTCACCAGCAAATTGCTATTCTAGTAGGTATATCATAAATAAAGTGAATTATATCCAGGGATTTTCAATTACAATCAATAAAACCAAGTGTGAGGGCCCTTTGAGAAGAAAAATGAAAGAAAGGATCACAAACAATTCGAGCACTCAGCCCTAACTTGTGTTATCAAGGTCTTGGAAGACGCCAAAAATCAGGAAAAGTACGGGATTTCTGTTATTAGAAGATTTGACCATATTTCATCCTTATAGCCCACATGATAGAATTTTCTTTTACTACTTATAGCTCTTTTGGAGCCCATGAGGGATGTAATAGGATATGCACTTAAGGGAGCGCATGTTAGTGTCAAATCTGGTTATGCATTGTCAGCACATTATTGTTGCAGCTGCCAGAGGAAAATATTTCCAACGATGCCAGACTGAGGCAGCAAAAGCACCTACCGTTGCTTTTCCAACCTACTTCCATTTTCTGAGCCAAATAAACTTCAGACTTACCTGATCTATGTCCTCACACACAGCAAGCTCCTCATGACCATAGGGGTAGCTGTTAAACACAGGCAAGCCAGTATAATAAATTAGAAGCCACAAATGAGCATGTCCGAAATTGGATGTCAAAAACAAAAGATATGCTTGTGTGAAATAAGCTTACAGCAAGCCAAAACTAGAGTACAGTTTCCGACGATCATCTCGTGTTAGCTCAGTACCAATGCTACACGAAAAATATTTCACATTATTTATGTGAAAATACAAGTGAAAGTTACTAGAAACACTACGAGTATAATGGAAGTAGAGGTTATGAAACAAAATTGCAGTAGGGACAGCACCTATTTATGGTGATATTAACAGCCCTTCTGTCAGCCTCAAAGGCAAGGAGGTCAGACATGATTTCTGCAGTGGCGCCACCAAGTTTCTAATTGCAAACATCAAGTTGCATTCAGTTAAGGAAGGGTCAGTGTTAGAGAGAAAATATCTTATTTTATGAGGCTTCACCTGACAAAACCTGTAGAAGTCCTCCAGATATGCCTTGTAAAGAGTGTTCCTCATAATTTCAATGTTCATGTCATCCAAGTCCTAAAGGCGACAACAATTATTTAGAATGCAAAAGAGGAGAAACATAATACTAAATGTTTACTCAATGCAGATAAAGTCAAATAATATAAATAAGCCGTCTACTTAATAATTAATCCAAGGTCACAAAATGGGACCTGATTCACTCAAAAATAGTTATTGTTATAGGTACAAATTAACAAAGTAAATGTGCAGTTTAAATAGCTCAAAAAATGAAAGGCGTAAAAATGGCTAGTTCCTAAATGCCTGCATTTGTTTTATCCTTGTGTGGAAACTATTGTGTAATAGAAGTGAATGAGAAAACATAGTGATTCCCTCCCTCATAATTTGTGACACAACCAAAGTTATTCGTCATATAACAAAGAAATAAGTAAGCGTTGTTACTGTTTCTACCTCCGATGTAATACACTCTGAGAAGTATGGAGCTAATGGTGTGTCAATAAGCACTAATCGATAAAGCTCCCTCATATTCTGAGCAACTGCCAGGGTTGCAATGCTGAAAAATATAAAATTAACAAGATGTAAGCATATCTAGTGAATAGTCAAAATTTCATAAGCAGCACTTCATTACACATATCACCTGTCAAACATGCCCAAAGGATGACATTTCTCTAACAGTTCCTGAACATCTCTCTCGTGTAAAGTTCCCGTAACAATCAGAACGACATTGTCGATCATGTGACCATAGCTAAATGAAACAACAGAACTATTAGAAACAAACTAAAATCCCAAGATGTTTATTTCTAAACATAAATTATTATAATAACCATCTTTAAAACATCATCTTCCAAATAGCTGAAGAGTGAGTTATGAAACATTCAAATTGAGATGTTTAACCAAAACATAACCAAATCCCTGCACTTTTTACATCTATTAGAATTATTAATTATAATGTCTACCTCTGAAGAAGAGCCTAAAATTTACAGTCTAACTGAATAATTTAGACTCCAAAGAAATTCCTTCCTTTTTTATTTTTCATATAACACGAGTCCTAAATAGACAGGTAGTACAGTTTACAAGCACTATCACACAAACTAAACGAAAGATAGATGAAACGGGTCAGTACGTGATGTACTCCAAGAATGTTGATAGCGGCTCCGTGGCCTGGCTTAACATGTGCTTATACTCATCAACCAATTTGAGAGTACATTTCTCCACTACCGTCGTTGTATGAAGTGGGGAAGGTTCTGCAAGGATAATCATATGCATGATCAGAAAAATTTGAGACAGAAAAGTGGTACAAAGATCATATGCTGCAGGTATTCAATACGTCAAAGACGCCCTTAGTTTCTGAAGGAAAGAGACTATAAATACAATTCCAAACCCATCTGATTACTGAAGCGACATCCAGGAAGACCGAGTCAAGAGATGAACAGAGAAAAATTAATGCCCTAAACAAAAAGACTAATAAGTACCTTCAAGACGGAAGGAAGAAAAACAGAAATCAAGAAAATCAGCACAAATTTAACGCCAGTTGAACGAGAAAATGCATTAAAGTGCTAAATTGTCGTTTCAAGAATCATCTCATCCTAAAGAAATGAAAAAAAAAAAAAACACAAACTACCAGCTCCAAACCTTCAACGATCCTAATAACCTATAGATCACATAGAATGGATAGTAAATTTCTGCACCAGACAATATTTTTTTTTTTAAAAAAAAAAACAACTAGGAGCATCTTAAGATCCAATTTACATAAAATTGGGAGGAGAAAGAGGAATATGGACTAACCATTCTGGAGATAAGGACCGTACTCGGTTGCAGAGAGGTGCATCTTGATGTCCTCTAGGGTTTCGCACTGGCACAGATTGTTGTAATCAGAAGCCGTCAGTAACCCCGATCTGTAACCTCTCACGATGGCCTCGAGATAGCCTCCATGAATGTTGAACGTAAGAGCTTCGAATCCGTACATTTTCAAGCAATTCGAAGAAGATCGGCAAAGATATTGTGGAATTCAACGGGGATCAGCGATCGAGAAATGAATCGAAGAACCTGAGGCTCCCTTCGGGAAAACCCTAACGAACGATTTGCAGAGTTAGAGGTAACAACGAAGGGGAATCCTGGCGAGAAGAGAGAAATCCACCTCTGTCTCGTGTGCACAGTGGCCAGATCTGGCTCGCTTATTGGCTACGGGAAATTCCAGTATTGTCCTTAAGTTTTTGGGCATATTTATAGGGTCCGAAAGCCAATCACCATGGGCCACGGTATCGGGCCTCGTGGGCCAGATATTGGGTTGGACCGGTAATGGATCTGAATTTCTCTGTAAGCCCATTTGACTCGACATGGTCCACTTGAACGCACTCGAGCATCAATAACTAATTACTTTTGCTCTCATTAATGCCATATCGCAATCGTCGCCTTTGGGTTTGATTAAAATTTATGGAATCCCAATTACGTGAATTTAGAATGGTATGAATTTATGAAATTAGATACTTCTAACTATTCATTATGAAAAAGATAAAGAGAGAAGTTAGAGATTTAAAAAAATAAATAGTTAGAATTATCTAAATTTACAAATTCATGATCTTCTCAAATTATTGTTGACTAAACCATATTTTCAGAGCAAACTGCTATCGGCTTAAGGGTTGTTGCAAGGAATGGCTGTGGCCTTATGTAGGGTGTATTCTTGGCCTTGATGACGAACTTTGGGAATGTATGGATTGAATAAGATTCTCTTCAACTGGTGCAGCTGATTATTGGGAGCAAAGAGTTGTGAGAATTGATGCAATTTGGCCATCTGATCCATGGCATTGTTTCTGGCCTTCAAGGTTTCCATCAGTGGCAATGCACGCACATTCATACAATACTTAGGCCTCTCACTCAGATAAGAGAAGCACACTAATGTGAAAATCAGGAGGCTTTATTACTTTTTGGAAAAGTCTTGGAAACCAAAGGATTCTCCTAAGACTTTTCCTGAACACACACTAGTAAGTCTCAAGGAACCCTTCAATTCCCCCACTTTTCCTGAACACACACTAGTAAGTCTCAAGGAACCCTTCAATTCCCCCAAGCACGGTTCAATCTGTATGGTTAAAAATTATAAAAGTGACAACATTTGTCAAAATCACACCAAACCAACAGCAAGGATTTGGCCCATAAAATGTGATGGACTCCAAGCCCAGAGTTTGAAAGGTGCATGAAGAACGCACTAAGTCCAATTACTCTATCTAAAAGCATTCCCAGACAGATCAGTATGATGGAATAAACATGATGGCTAAACTTTTAGAAAGTTTTAACACTGCCCACCATAAAACAGAGGAGAAAATTAAAATGAATAAAGTTTGAGAAAGGGCGTATTAACCATTTGCATGATCTAGGATGCATCAAAGAAGATCTGTAGCACATACAGCAATCATTTCTTGAGTTTTGCCTACAACGCTTCCACAATGTATTAGCCAGCAGTGAAGCACATCCACATCCTGAATCAATTCTTGTGAAGTAAAAGAGGATATTTCAACTGATACAAATGTGGTTAATTCGGACACTTGAATCTACAACAATTACAGTGCTAATTTGGTAATAGCATTCCGCATCCACCTCCACCCAAAAATAAGAACCTACTGATTGTGTGTTGCAGCATTTTGCGTGTAGCTAAGGTGGTTGCCGTTTGGAGCGAGGCAGTAAAGCAAGGAGAATCTTCTTTCTCGGTCCCTGCAAATTAAACAAACATTACAAACTTACTCAAAAAATGATATAAAAAGTAACAACTATGATAATGAAATCTAGTAATTTCAAGGTAGGAACAAAGCGCATGCACATCTGCACGAGCACACATCTTTCCCCTATTAGAAGATAATTCTGAGTCACAACCTTGTTTCTTAGGTTTGATAGATCCCCTCGAGTATTTTTAATAAGCAAGGTAGAACTAAGATGAAAATTGTTCTTCTTCATCGATTTAAGCCAGCAACAGGCAGCAAAGGGGCAATGATCTCAATTTGTTTACAATTGATTCAGTGAAGTAACAATACCATTGGTATTCCCAATTCTTTTAGGTCGTTGTCCCCCATCTGCTTCAATGCGGTCATGTCCACCTGCAGATATGCCAACTTCCCAAAGTAAATTAATGCTCAAAAAAAGAGGTGGACGCTACAGTTGCCTGCTTAAATAGCTATCACCACTCTAGTTGAATCAAGACTCATTACTTTGAACCTTAAAGACATCATGGCTTCATTCGGAGATAATCATTCCACGTGGATCAGAGCAATGAATATGCCTTCTCTCAGTCAGGTAAACAGTATAGATTAGGCAAGGAAAACCCACAAGTTTGGCAAGATAAATACATTAAAAAAGGGGCAAATTTTAGCTGACGGTGCCACTACAGTCAGCGGTGAACTTGCATTCAGGAAAAACTTATAACTTATATGCCATAGAATTATTTTTTTTCCTTTTCATTCTTAAAGCTAGAATATTTCCCCCTCTAACTCCGGTCTTCTGCCGCAGGTTGGAAGAAGGGGGGCTGGGGGAGTGCATTTTTGGCACCACAATAGGGTGAATTTAAGGCCTTAACACATTTATAATTGGTAACGGATTTACCAGTAAAACCCTCAGCTTTAATGGAGAGACAATCCACAGAAAAATAGAATAAACAAATAATTTAGTTCTCTGTTCCAAAGAGAGTGCTAATAACTAAAAATCATACAAGAACCCAACCCAAGAAGCATAAGATTATTGGTTTCACGTGGAATCCTGTGTTTCTCAAGAAAAATCACTTTCTCCAGTTTCCAGAGTTACATACTCCAAACTAAAAACTCAAGACTGCAAGCTGCAAGCTAACAGAGATTCCTTCAAACTTCTGGATTGCACCAGCCATGGTACAATTTTTCTTTTTTTCCTTCTTTTTTTTTTTTTTCTTTTGACCGGTAAATACACATACACTTGACCTCGTAATTATAAGGATTCGAACCCTTGACCTTGCACAATTAAAAGGATTTATCATACAAGCTAGTACCACTATGGTACTAGTTACAGAAGAATAGCAATATACAGAACACTAAAGCTTTGCATGCATGCTTAAAGATTCAAGAGCTTGAAAACTCCAAGTCCACAAACCCCCTGGATTGGAGTACAATATTTTTACCTGTTGCCAACCATACCAAAATTTCACAACTTTATAAGGTCCATAATTACCAGATGGTAATCCATTTCATTATCTTTCACCCCCTTAAGGACGAACTAGGAACAAGTTAAGTCCCTTGAAGATCATTTTACACGACTGGGGGAATTCCTCAAAGGAATCAGTTTGGAAGCCATAATTCAACTCTCTTAATTCGAAGCTGCTTAATATACTTCATTAGTTCCTTAGATTATAAGGACTCCGAAAAATCGATTCTCACAAGTTCGAGGCACACAGGCCTATAAATTATGTCGAAGATACGATTACATAAGTATTGTACCTATAAATTATGTTAAAAATATGACTACATATGGATAATACCAATCCAACTACCAAAAAACCATAAAATTTTTCACTATTCGCAAGGCTTCGATAAAAATAAATAACAAAATACATTGCATTAAAAAAAAACAAAAGGAAGATGCCACTAACCTCCTCAGCCTGAAACAAAATTGAGTACTTTCCCAGACCTAGTGAATTCAAGAAACCAGCAACAGTAAGAGGTTCCTCGCCCTATAGACCAAAAAGAAATAACGATACCATGAATATAGCAGCATAACTACAATTCCAAATTTCAAAACAAGTATTTTGGAAACATCAACACTCATTCCAAGTAATACTAGCATCCACATACACAATTAAACACGGAGTTGGGCTGTGGGATCCAGGAAACGGTAACTCTACTTACTTTTGGAAACATATGTCATGTGGTGGTAATCCCTTCATGATCTCGTTCCACTACCTTTATGAGTTAGCCGTGAGCAAGAATGCCACTGTTGGGGACATGAATGGAAAGGCTAGAGCCAATGCATGGAATGTGTACTTTATTAGACTCGAGATGGGAGATAGAAGGCTTTATGTAATTCTATAATACTTTATACAACAAGAACATGGACAGAGGAATGGAAAACAAAGTCATTTAGGACTTCAATTAGACTGGGCTGTTCCAAGTTAAAAGACTTGTTTAGTCAGCTTTGCAACAACAATAATACTAACAGAATGGAAAGCCACCGACTGTGGAAAAGCATTTGGAAACCTGGAATCCCAAAAAAATCTCAGCTTTCTTTTGGGAAGCAGCACACCAGAAAATCATTACCATGGACAACCTTCAAAGACAAGGGGCCACTTCGGTATCCCCCCCCCCTTCACTCCCCGGGGGGGCGGTAAGGCTGAGATGGAATCTATGAATCACCCGTTGATTCAATACTCTTGGTCCATAAACTTATGGGATTTCACTTTTGCTATGATGAGCATGAAGTGGGTTCCAGTGGCTGACATTTCCACTCTCTCAGGTTATAAACCCATTTTAACTTCAATTGTCTAGGAGAGCAACCTAAGCCTTGAAAAGTCTACTATGTACTTCCTTCAGATGATTCCAAGCACAATTTTGTGGACCATCAAGAAGGAAATACATAGTAGAGTTCTCAAGGCTTAGAATGATCTCCTAGACAACAATTAAAGGAAAAATGGGTTTATAAACTGAGAGAGTGAGTTATAATTTGGATCCTTTTTATGTAATATGGTCTTAACTTCTTGTACTTTGTGGTTGCACCCCCTTGGTGCCCTAGTAATGGTATTTGGGTATTGTCACTTTCATTGATAAAAAAAAAAAAAAAACATAAACAATCAAATGGCAGATGGATAATTGCAGCAAGATTTATATGAGGGAAACGATTTTTTATGGCATACAGAAAGAAAATAATGTTATGCCAGAAAAAATATATTAAGAACTTACAGCTGTGGGAGGTCTTGGCACCATATAAGAGCTCTTCTGCACAATACCTCCTGTAGATGCTGGTTGTGCAATTGGCTTGGCATATTCTGACGGATCTTTCCTTGTCATAGGTGCAGGGCCTAGCGGTCTAGGAGGGTTAACATAATCATTGTACAGATATCTTCCATTTCTAGAAGCATCAAGAGGTCTTACTGATGACACGGGCTGCAGACCATCAGCATGCCTTGGTGGTGAGAAGCCCCTAGAAGTGCTCAAAATTCTATCAGGTGACCTATGTCTTGATCCATTTAAAGTCCAAGAAGAGTTTGATTCTCTCGGTGGTTTCCTTAATAGAAAATCATCTGCACTTTCAGTACGAGCTAATTGCCTATATAGGGTAGTTTCCTTCATATCTGGCATGTGGTGCATCATATTAACCCGCCTAGGAGGATAATCTGTTCTTACTGCCTCTTCCTTCTGCCTAGATAGCCTTTTCCGCATAAGCTTCAACCTAAGGTCATTTCGACCGACCTGGGCATCTTCACTTATTTCAAGGCACCAAAGTCAACACAAAGAACATAAAAAAATAGAGAAAAGAAAAAGTAACAAGTGGTAGGGGAATGCAAACTAGCAAGCTCATTACCATCCAGTCTACCGCTCCCAGAGCTTAATCTCATATCATCTCCTCGGTGCCTGGAAAAGTGAAATACCATGAATATCAAATCCAGGTCAATGTTAAGACCACTGAATTTTAAAAATATAAAAACTACTTAAATGTGGGGAACATACTAATATTCAAAATTCTCTCATTGCGTACATATATTAAAATAAGGACAGAACATATAAATAAAGAGATAGATCATCACACCGCTTGTTTGACGACAAAGAATTGCCAACATTCCTTCCCAGCCTCTCTCTTATAGGTCGTTTACTTCCCGATAATGGCAGAGAATCAGACCGAACACCATCAGATATTGGTCCTGCTCTCTTTACCACTCTCTAAACATTGTAAAACAACATTAAACTAATGAAACAATGAATAATATACCGTTCAGATTTAGGGTTTTGAAAAAAACAATAGTTCTATCCAAAAGCATCCGAATCCTAACCAAATCAAAACTCATTAATTCTTTAAAAAGATATAAAATGCTACAGAACCATCGCAGTTGCTAAGAAATGAGCGCAAAAGGAACGCAACAGGTTGAGAGTTCAATCACTAGAATAAAAACCATATACCTAAATTATAAACCCTAGCTCAACATGAAGAAACACGAAATTCAGCTGAGAAACGTAAGAAATACAGAGAAAGTTGAGTGTACCTGACCGCCGCGCCCCAGGGTGATGGTGACCCGGGGCTCCGACATCGCCTTCACGAAAATGGACCGAAAAATTCAGTAGATGATACAAGAACTGTATACTTTACACATTGCAAGGAAGATCAAGTCGAGAGAGGAGATCTCGGGACAATCTGCGAAACCCTAAATCTCATTGCCGAAGAAAGGAGAGAGGGAAGCAAACCAGAGAGAGAGAGAGAGAGGGAGATGAAAGGTGGGGCTAAAGGACCTTTTTTCTGCATTGGGCTTCGCTAGGTCCAGGCCCAGTACAACCAGATAAGGGATTGGGCCGAGGCCCTGGTAAATTGTGATAATTGGGAATTCGGTTCCTTATACTTCGTGTTGACGTCAACAAGCACGTGTTTGTCATTTATGGCACATGTTTTAAAACTTTGTTCGTCTCCGTATTAAGTGGATAAATTTTTTATAACTTTAAAACGTTTGTGGATAATTTTTTAAGAGCAATCTTTCGATCTAGCGTCTTTAGAATTCAATTTAATAAATTAAGAAAATAAAAATAAAAACAGCGGCATCAAAAATTTTAAAAGGTACAAACGACTTGAATTTCTTGTACTCTTCTAGCACCTCATTAATTTTATAAGAACTTTGTATAGAAAAAATTATTACTTCACTTAAATTCTGTTGTTTGTTTCCTTTGAAAGATTTTTGACTTCATTTGCCTAAAAAGATTGGGATGGAATAAAATTAAAAGTTAAAAATGACCAAGGAAGATTTGTCTTCATCCACTTTGTTTGCGTATTTTTTGAAAACTCGTCGATTTTTTATTTAGGGGATTCAGGTTCTCATCATTTGAAAAGGAGATGATTCTTTACATTCATTATCATGGGTAAGGAATACCTTCAATTAAGATGTTGTGATGAACAAAGGGTCATAGACCCATATTTGAACGAACAGGAGGAAATGAAGATGATGATAAAAGGTGAACGAAATTGATCTTAGACCCAGAAAAGGGATGAACAAGGAGCTATTGAACATGATCAATAGTAACAAATATGAACAAAGAACAACAAGGATAAACAAGGGGCCATAGACCTTAGAAAATAGAGGAAGGATGATGGGAAAGATGATGAATAGTGAATGAAAATGGTGGGGAGATAATGAACAGATGAACGAAGAGGCCATTTGGCTTGGAAGGGGTTAGATCCATAGGATTTCCTACATATCTCCTCAGAAAATCAAACCCTTGCACTTTTAGACGGGTGGATGGATGAGGGTTGGAATAACCTTGGTCTTCTCTTCCTCTTCATTTTTGTAGTGCGCCATTATATATAGAGAATTCCTTCCCCCACCCCTCCCCCCCTTGCAAAACTCTAGAGTTTTGCTTATAGAGGGGGAGAGGACGATAGGCCTTCGGCCCAACATTTCGGAGAGAGTGGGAAAATCCTAAAAGGGTGAAAATTCTTGGGCCATAGGCCTAAAAGGCTTCCCAAGAAGGGATTGAGTCATGGGTTTAGAAAATGTAATATCTCGGGAATATTAACGAGTAGGGATTCAGGAATGTTAATGAGTTGAGGCTCTAGAAATGAGACAATTTCCCGTTAACTTGGTCAACGAGAGTTTGAAAGTGAGTTTATTTATTAAAAAGTCGATTTCCTCCTCGGCAACAAAAAGCGACGTCAACACGCTCATCCATCGTGAATAAATGCGCCCTTGTCATTTATGTGTACGAATTTATTTTAGTTATCGATGCATAACATTTCGAAAATCTTAGAATCCATCTAATAAAGCGAAAAATTAAGCATTGAAAATTTATAGAGGCTGCAAATTAAATTAATTATCATTTATGTTATATCTTCTGCAAAGTCAGCTTACTAAAAATTAATGTAAAAAATCACATAATAAATTCAATCATTTTTGGAATTCTATTATTCTTATTGAGCATATTAAAATTCTGTGATTATCAATAAACATATTATGGGGTCAGTAATTTTAACTATTAGCAAGTTTTTTAGTATTTTCTGCTAACATAAAATTTCCCCGTTGACATAAGATTTTACTTTTATTTTTTAAATAACTTTTCACTATTAATTAAATGAAATGAACCCATTCGACAATATGTCATAACAAAAATTTAAATCGCAACAAATCTCCTCAATGATTACACACCGGAGTCTTTTATGATTTTTATTGACCTCTGCCTTTTCTTTTTCTTAAAAAAAATTCTGTAAATCAAAACCAAACGAAAATTCCAATTTATAAAATTATACCAACAAAATAAATAAGACTTATCTCATGTGTACATCTTTTATGTCAAAAGGTGTGATGTGATAAAATTTATATACGATGCTTTTTAACAGATATTTTAATTAAATTAAAATATAAAACGGTATAAATTTTATGATATGATAATTTTTAATTTAAAAAATATATAAATAATATACATGTAGAATTATCCAATTAATTAAACCTCCATGCTTCGGTGAAACCTGCACAAAACCATGAACAACATCAAGCTCAACGCGCTCACTCCCGTCAGCAACCAGTAGTACTTGTCCAACCGCGCTTGCGCCATGTCATCGGAAAACCACCCGCTCCGGCCGCCGTCCGATTGCGTGAAAAATTCGACGGCGGAGATCAATCCGGCGCTCAGAAAACTCCCCACACCGAACACGCTCGTGTACAGCGCGATCCCCATCGTCCTCATCGTCGCCGGGACCTCGCCGTAGAAGAATTCCTGCATTCCGACCACCGTGAACACGTCCGACACCCCCAACAGCACGTACTGCGGCAGCATCCAGAATATGCTAATCTTTTCGGCCACGTTCTCGCGCCTCGCAGTCTCGACGATCGTCGCGATCGCCATTGCCACGATCGAGAGGAACATCCCGACCCCCATCCTCTGTTTCACGGTGATTCCTCCGTCTCTGCTGCGGGTGATGGTGGCCACAATCGGGACGAGGATCGTGTCGTATAAGGGCATCAAGAGGATTATGGATATAGTGATTGCGGTCTGTAGGGTTGCCGGAGGGATCTCGAATGTGCCGATTCCGACGTCTCTGTTCATGGCCGCGCCCTGCTTGATGAAGAAGGTGGTCGGAAGTTGGAAGATCACGGCGAACATTAGTAGCATCGTCCAGACCGGGAGAAGGCGCAATATCGCTTTCACATTTTCAAGCCGATAAACTCCGCAGCAATCCGAATCGGAATCATCTTCGTCTTTGACAGTTTCACAGAGGGGCCTCTCTTCAAGCCTGCGAACGAGGAAATTCCACATTAGATCCATAAATTTTGCTCGAAAACTATTCAAAGATGTCAACAAATTCTAGGTTCAAAGTAAGAACTTGATAAAAAAAAGACCATCATTTTGATAATAAAATTAAAGGTTCATAAAGTAATCTGTCCAAACAATTTAAATTCAAAAATTGGAGGCTAGACAATAGACGTTAGTATGATCCTAGGCACAACATTAAGTACCCTCAACAAGCTCCATGATCGGTTCGTAGACAAAATTTGTAAAGATAATACTTTGTAAGTAGATATTATAATCACTTGAAAGAATAAGAACAAAGTAAAGAAACTTACTCAACCTCAATGATAGTGGATTTGTTTCTTGGAGAGGTGGTATTTCGGTATATCAACTTTGATATATTTATTTTGAGGGCCTGAATCGTGCTCTCAAAAGATTTATTATGAGTATCATCGATCTTCTTATACGTGTAATCACGACTCTTGCTTGAGAATAGCGCGATGGACGCGATCATCGCAATCATGGGGATAGCAAATCCAAGTCCCCAGCCGAAGGTGTCCTGGATATAGGACATTAGGGAGACTCCCAAGAGGCTACCGGTACAAATGCCAAAGTACCACCATTGGAAGAAGAGACCCTTCTTGTTGGAGGACTTCTCTTCTTTGTTGTCATTGTCGAAGGGCACGGATTCCCCCTCGTGGATGTCGTTTTTAAGTTGGTCCGCCCCAAAGGCTTGGAGGGATGGGTTGTAGCCGCCTTGGCCGAGGGAAATTAGCGACAGGGACCAAAATAGGGCGGCGGAGGAGCTCATAGTGGTGGCGCCGGCTGGACTCCACGCTTGTGCCATCGCGGTCCATGTCAATGCCGCGAGTCCCTGCCCATGAGAATTGTACCCCAAGGGGGGGGAAAAAACCCACAATTTAGAGCTTGGATTCATCGTATTGTTTAACCAAAGAACCTAAAATTCAACTACTTGTTTTTTTTACTTTAAGGAAATTAAAAGGGTCTCAATACATACAGTTCCTAGCTGTACAAGAGTCCAAACCCTAAATTGTCCGACACCCAAATTCCAGAAATTTGTACAAGCGCATTCAATTCAAATCTCTTGGTACTTTGCAGAACAAATGATTGATATAATCCCACAAACCAAAACCACATTCAATTCAAAGGAGACGAAGAGACTGACGGGAGAGTTCAGAAAGTACCAAAAAATAGAGGGAGGAGGAGGCTAAGATCGTGGAGTATTGGTCCCAGTACGAGTCGGCAAGAGCCGCCATAAACAGGGGAAGCAAAGACGTGATTCCGCACCAAGTGTTCACCGTCTTCGCCGCCGACGAGTTGCTCATCTTCACCACATCCGTCAAATATGTCACCAAATTGCACGCCACCCCTTTGAACGCAAACCTCTCCATCCCACCTATCACTGTAAAATAACACAGATTCATCACACGTATATCCCCAAGAGCCCGCGACTTTGATTCAAAGAATGAAGCTCATCATACGAAACACAAGCACATAGTTAGTTACCTATGAGAAGGACACATGAGCTGTTTAGTCTCCTGGGCCTCTGTTCTCCCCCACCCATCACAGAAAATGAACCTCTGCCGAATGGTTCAGTTGAAACAGCAAGCGTTACGAGTATATTTATTTATAAACCTCAACGGAGAAAAGGGCAAATGGGGTGGCAAAAGGCATGATTTGATCCCACTAGTGCCATTCTCCCCCAATCAGTATAATGGATCTGCTTTCTCTCTTCTTTCTCCTTTACATGGCGTGGTTTGCTTTCCTCTAATAGACTAACGCAACAGCTACAACTTTGTCATTTAATTTTTTCCTGCATCTGTTTCTAACTTTTTTCCCTCCCCAAAGATGGCTCTGCCTTTCAGTTGGATTTGCAGTCACGGGTGAGCTCACAAAGCTTCAGTTTTGGGAGGAAACACGAGAACTATGTGGGCGTTCCATGCCATCGACGCATGGCGTTTCTAGACACATGGAGAGTGTGCGGCTGCGCCACCCGGGGGCTTCTCCTTGAAGATCTCTTTAATTACTTTGTTTCTTTCTTTGGTCACGTATTCGGGAGGAAGCGGTGAGATCCTAACTGCGAGAAGACCCAAGATTTGTTTGTTTTTCCCGCCTGGAGTTGTTTTGGTAACATGTTATTCGTAATGAAAGATAATCTATCGTTGCAAAAACTACATAGAAAGAGAGGAGTTCTTGTACTTGAGTTTGAATTGAATTAGTATGAAAAAAAGGTAAGAGAACATGTCAATTTTTATACAATTTTATCAGTATAAATCTCTCTTCTATTGAGTCTAAAATATTTATAACAGTTATAACAGTTTAAATCCTTTAATAATTGAATACACGAGTAAAATCCTATTACATGATAAAATTAACATGCCAACTTAGTTGAAATTGAAAAACTAGACATCAAATAGTCAATTTGATTGACATAAATCACTCACTACACTAGAATAGATTTATCGAACCCAATAAAGAAAATTGTCCGATGTATGTAGAATAAGGGAAGAACCAATATTTAAGAGGGGTAGAGATTGAGTTCCTTTCCAAAATTAATCCACTACAGGTGAAGCAGTCCCAGGGTCCTATAAAATAATTGCAGGCCTTCCAACGATTTGAGTAGAAAAAGTGGACAAAAACTTATATAATACCACACTATTTACACTACAAATGGTCCTTTAGTTATTTTTCTTTAGAAAAGTAGGTTGCGGTATATGGAACATGTTATAAGTGGCTGTCAACCTCATAAAGGGTTTTCGTAAGGATGATGAGAATGAGAATATGAATGAAAATTAAAATACTTGATTCTCATTCTATTACTTGGTAACATAAAAGCTAATGTAATAATCATTGCCTTGCAATGATCATTTTCTCGATAATTTTGAGAGCTTCCAATTTCAACCTGAGGTCCTATTTCAATGGGGGTGTTGTGAACTAGGGACATCATGGATGACATTTCTACATCATTTTGACCATATTATCCTCTAGTTTTGCTAGAATAGTTAAGGAACTTTTAAGTCGACGAGAATCAGTCAAATTTATAGGCCGTCTTGTATAATAGTAACTCTGTAGAGAGCTCTCTTCAAATCTCACTCTTATTATCATTCACATTCTCGTTTCATTTGCACCGTCTAAATGCATCATAAAACTTATTAGAGGTAGGGAGGGAGAGAGAGAGAGAGAGAGGGGTGAGATTAAAGATGCTGGGAATAGGACAGACACAGTGAGGATTAAAAGAAAACTTTGCATGGGAATGGAACGCCCACTTGTGTTATTGCCCCATACGTAGATCATCCAAATGAGGCACTCAAGGATCTTTGATTTCCCAATAACTAAAAAGCTACCCCCACCTTTTCTCCGCCATTGGTCCAGTGCGATCATCAGTGGCTGAAGCAGAAAGCATTATCAAGAAATGGAGTTCAGTTGTCAACACGTAAGCAAAAGGGCACGAACCAGGCGAGAAGTGCGCCTCCTTCTCCTCCTTTGTCCCACACTCAGCCCTACTTTTAGTCCGCCAATAACCCCATAACAAACAGAAGGTGCACGTAGAGTTAGCAATCTAGCGGGTTGGATCAAGCGTGGGTCGTGAAGTCGGCATGTGTGGATCAAAATGGGTCAAAACCACTTAAGAGTGGGAGATAGGCCATGAGCTTAAATTGAAGGACTAAAGATGGGTGGATCTCCCTCAAAAGGAATAATCCTTTTAACGAAGGAAAATACCAAAGATGATCACAAAGATATATTTTATGTATATTTGTTCAATGATTGATAAAGTTTGAAGTGGATTAGAGACCCGAGTGGGCTCAAGTTTGGTCATTGCATTTATGATCAAGACAAGACTGGGTTTGGAGCTTTCTTATCATTACTTTTTGAGCATTGTGAAAAGAATGTTGTCTTTTTTTTTTTTTTTTTAATTATGATTGGGCCTCTGGTGCTAGCTTGGAAGAACCCTTGTATTTCCGCTAGTGCGTTGGTGGTGGAGATCTCATGTGTCTGATACGTGCCGTCCTAGAAAAGCATACCTTATGGAATGCACCGTAGCTTTTGGTTGTGTGTTTGGGCTCGCTCTTCCCAACCAATGAAACACGAAAAGCAATAGGAAACTTTCCAATTTGATTGAAATGGCTCAGTTTGATTGCAGAGAAAGCAAGATAACTGCAAGGTGGATGTGCCTGACCAAATGGAATATGCATCCCCTATAAATATAACGTAGAAGGTATAATATTTTCATAAAACGTAAGTGAAATAGCTACTTCTTATTAGTTATTACTTATATCATTACATATTCTACTCGTAGACCTTGAAAACGGTTCTTTATCATATACTCTACTCATTGTTTGTATTATATTCTATAGAATACGTGGCGAAAATAAGAATAGAAATGTTAATACACATTTTATTGCGCAACCATGTAAAAGGTAATGAGAAGATCATTCGTATTCTCATTTCTTTGTCACTTCATTCACGTTTCTATTCTCATCGGACCACCAAATGCAAATCTCCAAAAGTTGACTCGAGCATCCACTTGGATATGTAATCATTTGAGTCATTGCGGCCATGATACCAAAGCATAGGTAGAAGAACCGCGTACCTGTTCTGTGTCGAGAATCAGGAGCCGCTGGCACTCATGGGGTTGCTCTATGATGGTGTCATGAGTTTCCACAGCCGTGGTTGACAAATTCTGGGTTTCCTCTGCTTAATGATCCATTGAGGGGGATCAAGAGATGAAAAATAGAAAGGGGTGGCGATATTTGGGGCTCGCGGTTGCGGAAGATACGCTAACTACATTAGATCTGTTCAAACTTTATTATTGATTCAAGTTAAAACGCATCCCCAACTAAATAAACTATCATAAATTAAATTCTTCGTCATTATGCAAACTAGCTGCATCGCACACCCAAAGCGCGTGCTTAACAGCTTTTCGATCAATATACAATATCTAAAAGAGTATGTAAGTAAAAAAAATTAAAATTAACTAAATATTTAAAAATTAAAATTTTAGATCTTTTACAATCAAAAGTCATTGCACCATAATATTTGAGTAAAAATAGGAACGGTTATGCGATAATTGCAAGTAAATGATTATAATGTTTGAAGGTATTAACGGAAATTCAAGAAAAATATATGGTTAATTGAACCAAAACATCTTTTGACTTTATAATAGTATAGATTACTAAGAAAAAGTATTCAGACTGTGACACCTCAACTGTAATTAACAACTTTAATATAATTTTATTTTTTATCCTCATTTAACCTTTAAAGTTAAAATTTTAAAAATGAAGGTGAATAGAAGAATACCCAAAAATAAAGTTACGATGGAAACGAATGAAGTGAAAAAGACAAACCTTGTGCGAGAAGACCTCTTGGAAAAATGAAAATAAATAAGGCCTCGTTTGGAAAACGAACACCTAATCGTTATTGGGCTGAGGCCCAACTCATCCTTGTGTTTGTTTCCTTTTGGTTTGGACTTCGCTGGCCCAACCCAAACCTCATGTCACCATAACTTACGAAGTTGGGGTCATCAATAAATTTATGAAATTAAACGATTTTAATTATTTATTCTAAAAAAATTAAAATTTAGGAAAGAATAGCTAATGTCGATTTCCTAAATTTTTGAAATTAAAATTTTTAAATCATTCATTATAAAAAAATATTGAAAAAAATAGAAATAACAGAAAATGAGTATCTAAGATTACCTAAATTTATAAATTTCTTACTTTTCTCATTCAAGCAATTAATATCCATAAATAATTAAAATTATATAATCTCATAAATTCATGACTTTTTTAATATACGTAAATTCATATTCCAAAACTAATGAATTTGAATCATCTAAATTTATAAAATTGAATAATTCTTATCATACATTATTAAAAAAAAAAAAGTAAGGAAAAAAATTGAAAAAGGAAAAAAAAAAAAAAAAAAGGGAGTAGGATTGTCGAATTTCTTAAATCCATATCAAAATGTCGCGGAGAATACCACGCAAGTCTTACGCCATCTGACGGTTACGATCTTCCCGTCAGAAATAACAGTAGAGACTCCCTTCAATACCAAGCCAAGTCAAGACTCCTCACTGAGTCCAGTCGTCGAGTCGTCGAGGAGGAAGCAACCATGGCGGATAACCACCACCACCACCATCACCATCAGCACCGACCTCACCGCCTCTCCGTTCCTCCACGCGCCGCCGCATCCTCCCCATTCGCCGCCGCCGCAACCCCAAGGCACTATCCGACGTACCCATCACCGTACCCTCCTTCAACCCCGACCCCAACTCCCTCCAAGCACCGCCTCTCTTCTTTCTACAGACCTTCCTCCATCTCCAACAGGGGCTCTCTCTCCTTCCTCCTCCTTCTCCTCTTCTCTCTCCGATCTCTGTATTCCCTCCTCCCCTTCCTCCGCTCCTCCTCCCCCTCCTTCTCTCTCTTCCCTTTCTCCTTCCTCGTCTCCCTTCCTCTCCTTCCTCCTCACCCTCGCTTTCTCCTCCTTTTCTTTCTCTCCTTCTTCTTCCAAAGACCCGTTTTTTCAACAGCAGAAGCAAAACCAACCCTTGTTTTCGCTGTCCCTGATCACGCAATCCCAGCGCAGGCTCCTCCTCGGCAAATCCCTCCTCCTCGCTGTCGTCTTCCTCCTCAGATTTCAAGCCCTAAGGTACTGCGGCGCGTCGGCCATGATTCTGGCCGAATTGTCTGGAAACGTTGCGGCACGGTTCGTGGCCGAGAGCCGGAGCGGTAATTTGGGAATTGGGGATCGGAATGGATCGGCTAAGGTTCGTGGGATTGTTTTACTGTTTATTGGGTTGCTTTTGTTATCTGTTAGTTGGGATCGTATTGAATGTTTCCCTTTGTCTAGCTTAAACATTGATAAATGGGGATTATCACTGTTTCCCAAAGAGAATTGTTTTAGGGTTTGGCCCATGTTGCTTCCGTTTCTATCTGGATTTTTGGGGTGCTATGAGCGTGTGTCAATGAATTGGAGGACTATTAGGCAATTGGGTGCTAAGCGGATTCGGTTGATTTCCTTGTTTTTCACCACTGTCGTGCTTTTCTTTCCTGCTGCAATTAGTATTCTCATGTTTGGAATAGCAGGAGATGGCATTGCTTTTGGAAATTTGGGTTGGCCTCTAGCAAATACTGTTGTGTTTGGAGTACTTTTGAGTGAAAACTTTAGTGATGAGAGCCTAGCAAGTTCAAAAGATTTTCAGAAAGAGTTTCTTGTGACATTTTCATGTACTATAGTCCTGGAGCTGTTTTATTTTCCCGAGCTCTCCCTGTGGGGATTATTGCTTTGCGGCCTCTTGCTTTGGATTGCTGTTAGGGAACTAGATTCTGCTTATATAAATTATTCTAAACTTGGGCCAGATTCTTCAGAGTCATTTGGGACCATGATTATGAAGCCCATTCGTCACATTTTGAGTGAGAGGAAGTCTCGCAAAATTGCTCTTTTTCTTCTAATCAACACAGCTTACATGGCTGTGGAATTTGTTGCTGGGTTCATGAGCAATAGCCTGGGGTTGATCTCAGATGCATGTCACATGTTGTTTGATTGTGCTGCTCTTGCAATTGGACTATACGCCTCTTATATTTCACGGTTACCTGCGAACAATCTGTTTAATTATGGCCGCGGGAGATTTGAGGTTCTGTCAGGATTTGTTAATGCTGTTTTCCTCGTTCTGGTTGGTGCCCTGATTGTGCTGGAGTCGCTGGAGAGGATTTTAGAACCTCAGGAGATATCAACAAGTAGTCTCTTGACTGTTTCAATTGGAGGGCTGCTTGTGAATATGGTTGGATTGGTCTTCTTTCATGAAGAGCATCACCATGCCCATGGTGGATCTGGGTCATGTTCACATTCTCATTCAGATTCTTCTTCACGCTCCCACTCCCACTCCCATTCTGACCACCACCACCACAGTCACTCGCATGATCAAACTGAGGATGGTCATGCTCATGAAGTTCACATTGAGCATCAGGAATGCGCTTCCCATGACGGCCATGAAATATCATCACTCGGGAATCATGACAAGCAACATAATGATCATCATGCATGCCACGATGGTAATCAGCGTGATAGCTCTGATAATTGCACTGAAGATCAAAAATTTATAAGCACAAAATGTGATGGTCAACATCATGATCACCATGATCATGTTCACCAGCATGGTCACCATGACCATCATCATCATGCAAATCATCAGCACCATCATGATGGACATCATTCATGTGAAGGTGTCCCAGAGGTTTCTTCAGGAAAAAGAAATTCCGAGCAAGATCAGTCACCATCTGACAGAAAATTACAGCAAGAACTTCAGAAGAAACCCCATCATCACATCGACCACAATATGGAAGGCATCTTCTTGCATGTTTTAGCCGACACCATGGGAAGTGTTGGAGTTGTGATATCAACCCTTCTAATTAAGTACAAGGGGTGGCTAGTTGCTGATCCTGCTTGCTCAATATTCATTTCTGCATTAATAATATCTTCAGTACTCCCATTGCTTAGGAATTCTGCTGAATTTTGCTCCAAAGAGTTCCCAGGGCACACGAATGGGATCTTAAAGAAGCTTTGGATGATGTAACTGAGGTTAAAGGGTATATGTGGCATCCAAAACCTACATGTATGGAGTTTTACGAACACAGATGTTGTGGGGACACTCCATGTTCATGTCTCAGCAGAAACTGAAAAGGCTCCAGTAAAGGAACAGGTCTCCCGCATATTAGGCAATGCTGGGATCAAAGATCTGACGCTGCAGGTGGAATGCATCAAGAGGAATTAGGTGAATAATTTCCCGCCAAAAATGTTTTGACAAGTTAAATTGATTTGAGGACTGAATGGGATTTATCCTTTGAAGGTGTTTTTTTTTTTTTTGTTTGTTTGTTTTTTTCCTGCCAACTCATGCTGCACTCTCAAGATTGTTGGGTTTCTGATATTTCCCGATGTTGCATCTCATGGATGTTGATAAGTTATGAGAGCATGAGCATGGGCTATAGCAAGCACCAAAGGGTTTGGATGGTGATTTTATTTGCTGTCATCCATCAGTGGGAGAATATGAAAACACAGAGAGAATAGGAAGTACTTGGATTGTATGACTCATCTCCCATTCATTAACTTGTTTCTGCTGTAAAATTAACAGTTCATATGCTTATTGGAGGATACTTATATATGTACAATGTACATACAACTAATCTGTGTCAGTATATTTGTTTTTAAAACTTGGTGGTTCAGTTGCGTCATTTACACCCAAAGCAACAACCTAGCTGGGTTGCAGAATCTACTTTGAAGCTTGCCATATCACACAGATCAAATGGCAAGCCTGAGATCCTTTGGATATGATTCAGTATATACTCTACCGTTGCTGCAAGTTTGAAGAATGGTATTATGGTCCAGGATTCAGGGGTTATGTGAACTAGTCAAATCTCAGATTTTCTAGGAACATTATGGGTTTGCAACAAAAGCATCGTCGAGCCCTGACCATTTACATGATCTACAGCAGTGTGATATCGCGAGCTTAAGTTTGGTTCCGAGGAGGGTGTGATATCACGAGCTTAAGTTTGGTTCCGAGGAGGGTTAATCGTCTCTACGTGTGTGTGTGTGTGTGTGTGTGTGTGTGTTTTGAACGTTTAACAGTTGCGAGTCCAAAAAGCAGTCAAGGAACTCGTAAGTTTTGGTTTTTCATTTGAATTGAAGCCTTGGCAAGCAGGTCAGTCGATTATAATTCAGTAACGTAAGTCCCTGCACCTGTAATATAGCCCATTTCCTCTAAGCCATGTTATAGAGAAATAAGTAAGGGAGGTTGGTGTAGTGTGTGTTTTGTTCTATTCCATCATCTGAAGATCCATCCATAGCTGAGCACTTTCATTCACCAGTTTGGTGCTTCCGTTCTATAGCCCCCCCGCGCGCCCCCGCCCCCCTCGCTTTTCGTTAAAGATTGTCTGGCCTTGCAAGATTAACTTGAAATATTATAAAAATAAAAGAATTTCTCAACGTGATCTTGTTTTTTGAGTTCAAGATTAACTTTTTTGGGTAATTTCCATTGAAAGTCATTTGAATTTTGGGAATTGCCTTGAAATGGTTACCCCTTAAATCTTAATCAATTTCGAGGGATTTTAAAATAATTTTAACCATATGAATTGAGATAACATATAAAAGTGCATGAACTTATTAATTTTTATGAAATTTAGAAATGTTGTATATATTTATCACAATCCTTGAAAATTAAGAAATCAAAGATAAACTATACCGCATTTACCAAAAAAAAAAAGATAAATTATACTGAGTTTTCAATGCTTATGACGAATAATGTTCCACATTTATAAAACTCATGGAAATTGTTTATCCTATGTATTTTTATATATTATCTCGATCTCTACGGTTAAATTATTTAAAAGTACCTTTAAAATATCTAGGAGAGTGAAAATGAGAGAGAATTTGATAGATGAAATGGAGAGAAGTTGTTCTCTCTTAAAAGAGATTTAAGGGTAATGATGGAATTGTGACATTATGAAAGCTGAGTATGAAAAATGAGTCAAATCAAAGTACAATAATCATTTTGAGATAACCCTCAAAATTCAACGACCTCCAATAAAAATTCATCCTTTTTTATTATTGTTTTGTTGAAAAAGTTCCCAAAGAAAAATGGTAACTTATTTATCAAAAAAACTCGAGACAAACAGTTGAGAAAGGGCAAGAATTGTCAAATATCTTGAATTGTAATATATATATATATATATATATATATATATATATATATACAAGTCGAATATCCTCATAAAAAAAATTTCATATCTTAAAGCATACCCAACCCCATAATAATTATGTCAGTTTTTGTAATTTTTAAAAGTAATTAACATATTCATCTAAGCATTGAAATTTAAGAAAACAATTAATTTTAAAAAAATATTAAAAAATATTCTAAATTCTCAATACTTAAAATGAATAGGTTATATATTTTAAAATCTCATAAAAATTGACATACCTATGGATTTGGGTATGTTTTTTCTTAATGTATACTATTAAAATTATAAAAAAATTAATGATAATTGAGTTGGAGGAGAACTTGATGAATATAAAATTTAAAAAAACTTAATCCCTCCGCACCATAAAGAGATTTTTTTAACTATTTTTAATGGCACATAAGTATCATGGGTATATTAACAGGGTCATCCTTTCCCAAACAAAAAGAAAAAAGAAAAAAAGAAAAAGAGATTAACTTGAATAAATCAAGAGGGTCACCCGACACGAGGCAGAGTCTTACGGAGGGGAAATATTTGAAACGCTTGACGGAGAAAGAGAGGAGAGACCACCACCGTGGAATCGAATCCTCCAAAACAGAGCCACACGCACGCACGCACCCACCCACACAGAACTCTCTCTCCCTCACACACACACTCTGGTTCGTTCACTCCTTTGTTATGGCCGCAACAGCGAGGGCTTTCGTCCTCTCCCGCATCACTGACCTCCCACTCGCAACCCTTCGCCACCCCCACTCTCGCCCTCCCTCTTTCTCTGGCCCCCGCTTCCTCAGTTTTCCGGCCGATTCGGCGCCGCCACCGGCGTCGTGAGCTGCCTAGTGTCCGGAGTGGGCAGCGGAGGTGTCTCCAACGACTTCGTCTCCACCAGAAACGCCGGCGGCTTCGAGAGGTAGTTCTCTGTCATCTCCGCCATGCTTAAGCGGATCCAACCCTTCGACACCTCGTTCATCTCCAAGGGAGTATCCGGTTCAGCCAAGGACTCCATGAAGCAAACCATATCCACCATTCTAGGGCTCCTCCCGTCCGACCAATTCGCCGTCACAGTTAGGGTTCCAAGGGTCCCTCTTCACAGCCTCCTCCCGTCATCCGTCGTTACTGGGTAAGTCATTGCTTTCGTTGGGTACTTATACTCTGGACTGTTTTCACTATAAAGAGAATATTGAAATTGAACAGAGCGGTTTGATCAATTTGGTATACTCTGTGGAATGCCGAGTACCGGATGTCGTTGATGAGGAATTTCGGTATATCTGTTCCGAGGGGGTCGAACTGTGCGCCCCAAGATGAGGCCTCAGAAGCAAACTGTGAGCTGGATGAGGGTAAAGAGGGGAAGGAGGTTGTTGATACGAGTTCTCATGATTTGGTGAGAAAGGATCCTTAGAGTCTTGGGGATTTGTCTCCTGAGGTTGTGGACTTCATACACCAGTTGAAGTCAGAATTATCCACTGTTAGGAAGGTGACTACTTTTCCTGTAAATTTCTTTAGGTGCTGTATTTGCTGTAATTCAATGTAGAAATTGCTAGCGTTCTATGCTATGTTAATTCCGTTATTCATTACTTGTTTAGTCATTAAACATACACGCACCCCAGACAAGTTTATCGTTGAACCTACAACCTCTTTCCCTTACTTGCACTTACAACTGGAGGAAATGCCGTTGACCCAAAAGCTCGCTCTCAATTCCATTGTACATTCCGTTTTCCCATATGGACCCCATAGCAAATGCTCCTGCCCCTCCTTCAGTTAGTTTTTTTCACCAACTTAATGATAAGAAGCAGAAAAATTCCTTAACAAGAAGCAAATCATAGAAGTGGACGTGGTTTCGGACCAACTTCCTAGTTTTTTTTTTTCCCTTTTCCTGTCGGCGGTGCTCTTATGAAGACAGATACAAAATTTTAGCATGGGAGTTGGAATGACATGTATTAGATGATAAAATATGTTACTCTGTGGATTCTGTGGAACCTTGAGGTTCAATAATAGTGGTTTGGCTACCTTCCAGTATTGCTGCCTGAGGGTTTCAAGCTGATTGGGAAACTCTGTGCTTCAGGTAAGATGATTCAACATTACACATGTGCACGGAGGAATCAGCCAGCCTTATAATGGTCATGAACATGAGCAATGCCGTCACCTACGTGAAGTGTCATGCCAGTATTTACAGTCTTTATTTCTCTATCTCATTGCTCAATATGGTCCTGGACTACAGAGGAGCTTGTTCAGGTTTATCATGAAATGGAAATTGCAACTTCTTGCTTTACAATAGTTATATGTTAATGTTAGCCTTGTATTCTGTCTATACTAACAAATGGTTTTAGGTTGCTTAATTTCTATTTACAAGTTGTGTTTGAACGTCATATGCACACAAATATTTATCTGTGGAATTGAAAAGCGTTATGCTTGATAGTCCCGATGTGAGCTTATTAGTGTGTTGTTATCCCAGGAACCAGTTCTCTGAAGCAAGAGTATATGCAAATGGAAAACAATAGAGAAAGTAGCAATAATTTGTTAGAGTTTGCGGTCCTTGGAAGCTGATATGGTAATGTGATTTGCATCCTCAGCTCATTGTTGGATTCCTTTCTATGAATGCAACTGCTTATACGAAAGCTGTTTCCCTTTTCATTTAAATAGGTGACTAAATTATCTCGTCCGTCATCTTTAGAAGTGGAGGAAATTATACGCTTACTTGTTCATAACATCTTGCAATTTTTTTTTGACAATGATGGCGCCGATGAATTAAGAGGAGATTCAGGCATTGAGAGCACAGAATAGACTAAATTTTGATGATGGAATTTGTGATACGACTCATACTTCTCAGGATCACCTAGCAAAGTTGGTTTTCTGGTTTGTATATTGTGCTTACTTCCTGCTTTTGTTTGTTGTGAATTTAAATGAGCATCTGCTGTAAATATAAACACTAGTAATACACACGCGTCTTTTCACTCTCAAATCGGTTGGGGATAAAGATTCAATTCAGTAAAGCAGTAAACTGGTTATAAATTAATGGCCGTGTCTTAAGTCTGAGAAGATTATAGATGAAGAGATTCTTGTAAGGCCAGGGATAGCGAGAACATGGGTGAGCAGTATCGTGGTGGCTTGAATAATGTGCGATGGCTGAATGATAAATATGGGGGGGTTGATTGTTGTCATTTCCGTCGCGTATTATTGAAAAATAATATCGATTTTACGACAAATTCAAGGCAGAAAATGGTCCAGTTCTCATGAATATATGGGATTTCTTGTCTTGCTTTTGTAGATCCAACATAACTCATACTCTATGAATATGCTTATTAAGGGGGTTTCTTATTTTGCTTTTGTAGAATCAAGTTCTCTCATCGGTGTACCATATTTCCCAGGACTACTGATCTTGCTGTAGTTGATTTCCATCTCCATTTGCACAATTGAGGTTCCCCATGTTTGATTGCAGGATGTATGTTGTTGGGTCACCACCTGAGAGGCCTGGAGAACGGGTTGCATCTAAGTTGTGCCGTTGGATTATTGTGAAGTTGAAATGGGGCATGCTTATTCTTTTTTCTCATTTTCTGAATTGTGTTTATCCTATACCTGGAGAGAAACTTATGCATGTGATTATATAGAAGTTGGCAAGTCCATTCACCTCCGAGGCTAGGCTGCACATATGTCTGAACCATGAACATCGATTCATCTTGTTCGTTTGTTCTTCCTTTTGCCCTCGCTGTAATTTTATGATACTCCACTTCTTTATCAGATCTCTCTTTGTATTTATTGTCATGAGTATGATTTTTTAATCTGACCTAAGTGGCTCTAGCCCATACCAAATAAAATTAAATGGGCTTGGACTTGAACCAAACCTATGTTGGGAAATAAAATCTTGCACCGAATAGAGCAAACAGTAAATTGAAAATAAAAAGAACATAAAAATTTATGTCAAAAACCCTTAAAGGAAAAACCACTAAAAATTATACTATAGAAAAATAATATAAAGGAAAAAGTTTTTGAGATGGATTTGAAAGGAAGGAGAAGCACTTCTTTTATAGGTCTCCTCCTTCTAATTTTCGACTGGGATTCTTCAAATGAGGAATAGCACAACATTCTTTCGCTTGAAAATTTGATTGAGAATCAAATAATCTTCGCACTAACTTTTCTATCTTACCACTATCATGTAGTCTACATTTTCAAGTGGGTGAATGTTGTACTATTCCTCACTTGAGTAATCCCATATTGTAAGATGTGAGAAATGAGAAGGAAGAGAAAGGACCTATAAAAAGTACTCCTCTCCTCCAAATCCATCCCAAATGAGGAATAATACAACTTATGTGGAACCTCAATTGTATGATTCAAACTCAGGTCATGTATCGAACTTGATTTTTTTCTATTTTCTTTTTTTTTTTTATAAAGGAGGTTATAACCTGAAAAAAGTGAAATGAGAAAACGCAGCCAATGCTAGGAAAAAAAAAAAAGCTTTATTTTTTTCTTTTTTTTACAAAGGAGGTTATAACCTGGAAAAAGTGGAATGAGAAAACGCAGTGAATGCTAGGAAAAAAAAAAAAAAGCTAAGATAATGCTTGCCAATGAACTTGATTTTAGATAATCAAGAGATAATGAAAACTTAAATAAAAATCTATATTTAAAAGTGAGCACATTTTTGGGCCATTCATTCGTAGAGAAAAGGAAAATATTTTTCTTTCCTTCTTTGAAAGCAGCAACTCTTTTTTCTGAGCTCACACAGACCGAAAGGCTAAAATGGTATTGAAATAAATTTCCATAACGTTTCAATCATGTAAACAAACTTCAACCCTACGAGAATTGTTGTGAAGTAAAACTTCAACCAGGAATATATGAATTTCACAAAAAAAAAAAAGAAGAAAAAGAAGAGGTACAACAGTTCAAGTGTACAGAAATGCAAATATTAAATTTTCATCTGCAAGCTTTTGTGCTGTAATTTCCCTATTTAAACATTTCCTTCTCGCCGCCGAGCTCTGACCAGAGCAGATTGGTTGCCTTAAACAGGAAAACTAAAATGGTCGAAATTAGAAAAAAGCGACACCTAAATTACATGATCCAAGATGCAAAGCAATGAAACAAGCTCACATATACTTAATCGAATTAGGGAACAACTTATATACACAAAAGATGGCTCAAACGCTGCTTCTCGACTCACAAGGCGCTGCATTCGCAAACCATCTCCTCCTCTGGATCTTATTTGGCTGTCAGAAGAAAAATCAGTATACAAGAAGGATGCCACTTCAAAAAGCCCTTCTAGGTCCCCCATTGAATTCTATGAACAAGGGGAGGGAGCAGCAAGTGCAAGAACGTGCCACAGGAGGTGGAGGTGAAAGTGAAGGGCCAGGGAATGTTACCAAGCATGAGTCTTGTTAGTCAATTTCTTGTGACAAAGTAGAGATGCTCCATTGGCAAGGGGAACAGTCATTTCTACCTCGCATTGGTCAGACGGCACAATAATTTTTTTTGTACATGAATTTATGGAAACGGTCCACTCTTGACTGAGCATGATAAGGATGTCTAGCTGCGGATGAATTTCCTTTTGCCTTTCTGATGCGAAAGAAGTAGTCTTCGGTATCTAGAACATACGAGATCTGCGGCAATAATATTCATTAATGAACCAAGAAACATTGTAGCTAGCAAAATAATGAGCCTTAGAAATTTAATTAACCACTTAGATGTATTGGCAATCTCAAAGTGAATTTCTAAGAAGAATGAGCCAAAATCACATCCAAAACAATAAGGCTTTAGATTAAATAAAGCCCAAAGAAAAAAGCACAAAGGCTTATCTAGAATAATTCAATGAAGCGTGATGGGAATAAGACTTCAGCACACCATAAGCAGGTGTTTAGTGAGGTACGAGATTCGCATGTTTTGACTGCAAAATACCTTGGAAGAGTTGCATGCTATCTTACACTCCAATCCATTGACCAATTGAACACTTTCCAGGGCCGTGGCGGCGGGAGACTCGTCAAGGCCAGAATACTTGCGCTTGTTCCTGCGAAAACATCGGGTAAATCAAAATGATAAATACACAAGTTAAGATAAGTATCGCTAATAATCGGACAGCTAACCATAAAGTTACATAATGTGAACATTGGAATAGCTTTTACCTTTTTTGGTTATCCCAGAATCTACCTAGTGAAACTCTAAAAGCATTTCCTATCACAATTCACATGACCTGTAATCTTAGAATATAAGGGGAGCTTCCCTAATATTAGCACAGACAACATTTGAGCAAGATAATGCTGTAGTTTCTATAGTAAATCGAAAAGTTTTTTGGCTACAACAATTGGCCAAGTAGGGGCCGTGAAGTTGTAGATCCTGTGCCACCTCTTGTAAATATAAATTTACTTGCTCAAACCCATACATTGCATTGTTGTCTGAGGAAAAATAATTAACATTCTGTTACTTCAGTACAGTGTAAACTCAAACGGCAGTTTACTACCTCTGCAGTACAATGCCAGCTGGCTCTTTTTTGCCAGGAACAACAGAAAGAAAATCATTGTGCAGATAAGCCGCAAAATTAGGGTCAATAGAAACTGCAACCACCTCAGGCTTTTCGCTGCTATTGTCCATCAGCTGGATTGACAAACGGGAAGGAGAGGCTGACTGCAAAAAGCAAGAGAACAACTTTAATATCTGGACAAACTCTCAACCGTTATAGAATGAAGTACATGAATAAGAGAGAAACTAAAAACACACACACACACACATATATATATGCACACGCGCGTATGAAGTGAATATGTTTTATATATGCACCTAGTTTAGAATTTGCTATGCCATTAAGGCCTTCTTTTTTTCCTTTTTTTTTTTTTGGAAAACTGAATAATTACCAGCATGTCTCAGGTCCCCCCCCCCCCCCCCCCCTCTTTTGTTCTCATGTTGGGACAATGGGAATTTTCCTTTTTTAAGAAATTGGCCAAAACAACTTATTTTCGCCATAGCACCCTATGCTAGGTATATATATACTCCAAATTCACTTTATCGCTTATGCACACACGCACACGCACACAAACATACATATATGTGCCTATAAAGGAGCAATGGACTTACACATTCAAACCGATATATGTTCTCATCATGAAGAAGCACGCGTGAATTTTCATAATAAACTGAATCGACAAATTTCCCAGGTCCCCGTGATTTTTCATATTCAAAAAGTTGAAGAAGCTTGCTGTCCAGCTCATCAGTTGCAACAGCTTGAAGCTGCGATGGAAACTACAAGTTAGGACTACCACTCACAAAAGAACCAAAAGAGCGAAAAAGGGAATCAGTGGCATCTACCTGTTTAACCAGTTTACATATCAACTTGTCCAGCGTGAACAAGACATATGACTGATTTCCAATAATAGCTCGGCATTCATCCTCAAACTTTGCATTATCAGCAGAACCATCAAGCAAGCTGTATAATGCATTCATAAATCTGCAAGGCACAAAAAAAGATACTTGAAGTTAATATACACAAGCACCAAAATAATTGAGAACTACACATGCACAGTAAACCACCTGGCATAAGGGTCAGACGGGCTAATATCTTTTGAAGCCTTCCCATTTATATCAGCAGGCATTGAATTCATTTTTGCTGATAATATTCTTTCGTACAGAATCTGAAAACTAGATTATCAGAACATACTTGGAAAGGCAACTGCAAAACAACCATTGAACCCAACCAACCAGCCCAAAAGGGAGAAAAAAAAAAAAAACATAAACAATAATGAAAAAAAAAAAAAAACATACTTTATGAAGTCTTAGAAGCACGCAGAAATTGTCGTTTCCATAGAAAACCCGAGAATCTTTCCTTTCAATCTCATGTAACACTGAAGGCACATACTTCGCAAGGGGCTTCACAGTACATAGAAAATGTTCAGCCATTGGCAAGCCATCTCCTCCAATAGAATGTGCATCAACCGCACCTTCACTTTCAACCTTACCATCAAATTCACCGCGTTTTATGCCTTCCTCGTCTACATGCTCTTGTTGAGAGCACTCATCACCAACAGATTCACTACCAGAGGCATCTTCACCAGCCTCGGAGCCATTTTTACTGTCCTCATCATCAACATCTGCATCATTTGCTCCTCCAGCACCCAGGCAACTATCTTCCCCATTTGATTGATACTGCCTTCTTCCAAAGCGAGACTTACTTTTAGACACTGCCTGTGTCCCAGTATCTCCACAGAGAACAAAGTTATCCTCTTCAAAATCACCAATTGGTGACAACTCGCCCTCCTCCTTTTCAGTTTTTGAAGTCCCCACAGAACCATCATTGTGTCTGTGAACTTTAGCACCTTCTGTAAAGACATTATTTCTTGCAGGAGCGGGCCTTGCAGCACTGCCAACCTGAATCATCATCATAATGGAAGTATGTCAAACATCTAACTATCAAGTATGACAGAACAATAATAAAAAATTGAAGAAAAATTAACTCCAGCCCATAAAAAACTAAAGAAATAGTGCATTATCACTGAAAATGTACACTCACCTCTAATGATGGTCCAACGCTAGTACTAGTTTCCAGTTCATGGTCATCCTCAATGGAAGCCTTATCAGGTCCAGGGCTTGTGCCACACCCTTATTAGTAGGAAAGAAAAATACATAAATGTCTTATATTGCCACGTGCATTATAATTCAACCAACCAAAAAAAATTTTAAAAATGTATGAAACATATATATTATAATCCAATTAACCAACAAAAGAAAAACACGTTTGTAATATAACTCATGCAAATATACAAACCTAATGTCACTTCCATGTTATTTCTGCCATGACAGTCCGTGACAGTAGCAGGTGATGCAGTGGAAGAAGCAATATGTGCATTGCGCCCAGACACCTTATCAGTTAAGATCGTCTTCTTATGTTCATTCTCTAACCAAGGAGCATTTGTTGATGGGTCTCCAAGGGCACAATCTATGTCACGTAAAGCATCTTCTTTAGCCAAACTATCTACATTTTCCCAACTGGTCCTGCAAGAATTTGCTTCTCCCGGTAAAGCGTTTTCGTTCCCATTGCTGGATGGTTTTGACTGTGTAGCAACAGGACTTCCATCACTTTCACCTATGCTTCCTGCACTGTTTCTAATACGATGCCCACCCTTACTAACTTCTTCTGTACCCTCAAATCCATGAGGGTGTGAAGCAACACCTAGCATTGGCTCCAGGAACCTAGTCCACAGCCCCATAACTTTGTTCAGCTGCTCTTTAGTTGTACAAACCTCTTCACATGAATACTTCACAAGTTTATACAGGTCCTCATGAATGTTCATATCAGAGTACTCAAATTCCAGATTTGGACTTATAGGTTGCCTGAATCCAGCAGCAATAGCAAGTAGCACATCTTCCTCTTTCTGCTTTTTCTCTTTTATATCTTTAATCTCGCCGAGTAAGGCTGTGCATTAAAAAGTAGCATGTAACAAGATATGAGAAAGCAGAAGCAAGAATAATGAAGTGAAAGCTAGGTGAATAAACCATTGCATTGGGATAAAGTGGTAAAAAAAACATATCTTCATGATAACATCAATTAGATTCTGCTATACGTAAAGAAACCAGAAGGTACGCCTTTCCTGATGCAACAGGTGCTCAGTAGGGTATGCCCTAAAGAATTTTTTGTCCATGTGTCCATATCCACGAGGTGAGATTAAGTTTTATGGTGCCCATCAACCTACCACAACCTTCCTTTCCCGGGATGGGACAGACTATTAATTTCTCTCATTCTAGAAATATCATTTTTCCCTATAATTTCACACACACACACATACGTATATTCACTATCTTTAACACTTACATTTTGTGGCCAAGTTCTTCGAGTCTTGTTGTTTGAAATAGAAGCTGCGGTGATCGAGCGACTTGTAATGGTTCTTAGTGTAAATTTCAGCCCAAACCCTGTTAAAATCTGATCTGCACTTTGTCCACTCCTCCTGTTTCTGCTTCAAGCGAGTTAATATCACAGGCAATGCAAGAGTTGGATTTCTGCGTAATATATCCACCACATCCATGCCATGATCACCATATAAACGTTCAATGCAACGTAGATTTAGAGCTACACATAAAACAAACCAAAACAGCAAACATTTTAAATGACAGGAAGAAAGTTCTACAAAAGTATGCAATTTTATGAAAGGCTTGGCAGGGTCTGAACAGGAGGAGAGTCAAAATAAGTTATGTGGGCTTTATCCTTTAGCCTTTTTTTGGGAGTCTTCAAATGGGGGTGGGGGGCCAGAGGGCTTATTGGCCCAGCCTTAAAGAAGGTTTGCATGGCATTGCCTTCGTTCTTGGAGAAAAATTCTCTCGTGGGACAAAACTTCATGTAGGTTTGATTCCTTACTCATTTCATGTTTACCAAAAGAAATCAATAAGCCCATATGCAAACGTGACTTATTATACAAACCAGTAAAGTGGTCTTCAATACGAAATGGAACTTGCAAATTGACTTTGCTGTCATTGAGGCTGTTTAATAGTTCCTCCACACACTTGGCACTCGAACTCACAGATTCTAACAACATGTCCAGCTCAAATCTGAAACCAGCAAACAATGTTCCATCATTCATTGTTTCAGCACAAAATTACGCAAAATAAGCATTTCAATGCCCCAAATGACCAAGCCATGAAAGAATAAATTAAGCATTTGGTTAGATCATATAAAGAATAAGTAAGGAATTTATCCAAAAAGTAAGAAAAATTGTAAAGAGCATCAATGGGAAAATTTATTATTCAATGAATGTGAAATAACAATAATTATCCATGAAAAAAAGCATTGGCTCCAACATATCGAAATACAGGAATTAACAAAGCTATAGTTACTAAATATATCAACCCCCTTTAATTGACAAAAAAAAAAAAAAATCATAAACCGCCAGAAGTTTACCTGTCATCTTCACATCTAAACAGGCTTTCTTCATACTGATTTCTCCGCATATGTTTGAAGGAGTAATCCTCACTTCCCGAAGTTACAGAAACCCAATTATCATTTAACACTCGGGCACCAAGCTCTGATCTCTGGCTTGCTGAAGGTATTGGATACTATATAGTGACAGCAACAACCATTCAACAGATTAGCATAAAGGACAATTCACAGGCAAAAATTTTAATAACAAAATATAAACTTCATACGTCATCTGGTAAAAGTCGGTAGCTTGGAGTGCAGCGTTGACAATCAGAGAGGTCAAGTTCCTGAATGGATTTTGCCATATATTTCTCCTTGTATCTATCCTTTTCTTTAACAGTGTCCACATCACGCCTCTGCTCATTGTCCTTATCATCCCCCTTCTGTGATCTCGGTAGATGTCCTTCATTCCACAAAGATTCTACAATTAACAGAACAATTTTATCAGAACTAACAATGCACATACTAAAGAAATCTGAGAATCATCTTGTTGCTCACATCAACTTATTGGACCATGATATAATCATATATCCATAACTATTAAATAAATGCTTCATCTCATGAAGAATTCAATCAAAAATAGAATTATAAAACTATCTTCATTACAAAAATAACAAGGAAAATGTGACGAGGTACATACTTTTACTCATAACACCTGCAAGGAATCCATCTGGGAAAAAAAGAACACACGAATAAGAATCAACCCCAATGAAAATAATTACAGAAAATAATTCAGCAGACAGTTACCTATATTCTCGCAATGCTCCAAAAATTTCTCGAACCCATCCATCAGGTCTGGATATTTCCCAAGTAAATCAGCAACCTAAAATGTATAAAAGTTTTACGTAACATATGAAGATCTTGCCATCTAGTTTAAAATAACGTTAAAGCATTTGATTCTTATTTGAGGTGCTGCGACTCTCCTCCAGGCAGAGGAGATAAAACGGAGGGATGCAGAGGCAATTATAATTTTGAAAGCTCATTGGCCAGTATGGACAAGCCATTAAACAGGACAAGCTTTTGAATCCTCATTGTATGAAAAAGTGAGAGATATATGTCAACCACCAAGCTGACTGCTGCCTTGCATTCACACCCTCGAAATGAGTACAAAAATGACAAACTGAAAGCCTGGTATAGTGAAAAAGATGGGGGGGGGGGGGGGGGGGGAATTCACTGACAGCAATGCCAACACAACTTTTAGAAAACAAGTGAAGGAACCATAAAAGAAAAAGGAAACCACCTAATAAAGCATGTGCAACACGAGTACTCATAAATCCCATGTCATGACTCCTGCTGATAGCATACTTTTAAATTTTGTTACTGAAGAAGATCAACTTCTTACATAATTACGAATAAGTGGCAAGACTAACCCAGCAATTTAGACCATTTTTTGTACCAAGTGACCAAAGTTGATAAATAAAATGATAATAAAAATTTTCAATTATTTATATCAAATTTCAAAAAGAAAAGCAAGGATTATATCAAGTTCATACCAAGTGACAAAAAGTTGATGCATTATTTGATAATAAATTTATGAAATTATTCAATTCAAATTTCGGAAAGAAAAAACAAGGGTGAAAATACAATTTTTATCACTTCAATCCAAGAAATAAAAGAAAATTACAAGTGGATAATAGCACATACCAAACGTTGCAATTCACTTCTGTTTATTATTTCTGTGCTATAAATATGAAGGCACTTCAGAAAGGCCTGGTAATCATCTGAATTGCATAATCTCTCCTTGACTTTCCCACAGAATATAAATTCTTGGTTGTACATGCCTGGCCCAGCATTAAACAAAAATCAAATAGGAATTAGTACATAAGAAAATGAAATTATAAAGAATACTGAACATTGTCTGTCATATAATAAGAGAAAAGAAGTAATTTTCAAATAGAAATACTCACCAGTAAAGGATTCATTTTTGACAATCCAGAGAAATTGAGATTGGATTTCAGCATAGCAGGGGACAAACCCCGGGCTCACTTAATATAACGTGTTAACAAACAAGACATGGCAATAGCTTACTTTCTTAAGAATGCCAAGACATGACTGCTGATGAATACTTAAAAATATTAAATAATCTAGTTAAAAACCAAAAATTAAAAATAAAATTAAAATATCAAGTCAAATATTGCTAGCATCAACAACACCAAACCAATCATCAATTATTTATTTAGGACAAGATTTTTAACCTATAAACTGAAAGCACCATCCGCAGGTTATCCTACACATAAAAAAAAATTTCCTATATAATGTGATAATCCAAGAATGAGCATCTCTATAACTTTTAAACATTATTATATACATTTAGCCTACATCCATGTAGCATAAATAAGGCATTACATGCATATGCATGGAAATATATTAATCAATAGCATGATTGACTTACTTTTCAGAGCCTTTTTATCATTATAAGAGCTTGGACTATGATTTGCGCCAAAATCTTCAACCTTCCATGCAAATTTCTTTTTTTCAGTAAGATGATGCATTCCAAAGTCCCTGCCGCCATCTATATCATGTTCAGGTTCTCTACCACCCTGATCACGGTTTCTCCTGTCCCTGTTTTCCTTTTCAGCCCTCTTCATGGCCTCCTTGTGCACTTTCATCATTGTTTTGTCATCATCCAAGTCAACGCGCTCAACACTTGAATCACGATCAGCACAAGAAGTGAAAATTCTTTCTTTTCGCCAGAGCTGCGCATTCGAAGTAGGCTCATTTTACTAACAGTACAAAACATAATTGAGAAATAAACTTATATGCATACAGGGGGAACAATAACATTACCTTGTCGGCATGTGTTTGCTGCAATGTCGGCAAAGCAGCACTCCGCTCGTCGTGGCGCTGAAAAGAATTTCGAGTAAATGGAACATGCCGTGTCAACACTGTTGCTGAAGGATCTGGCAAAAATCTTGTGAACTCATCCAGCAAATCTGGATGGTCTTCAAATAAAGTAGCAACCTGAAAATGTCGAGGGGGAACAAATCTCCCAAGTAAGCCAAGCATATCTGAATAATCATAAAACCACAGTTTAAAGATATAATTTGTAGCCAATTATAAACTCAAAGGTAGACACGAATCATATTGCAAGTATACCTCTTGATAGACCTCATTGATGTCCTTATGCTCCTTCCGGTACATATTCAAGATGTCGAGAAATGACTTATAAACATGATCATCATTTTGAAAACGTTTCTGCTCAGAACAAGTAATTAACAATTTGAATAAACTAAAAGAAAATCATAACCCAAAAATTCAACTTCAGGATAAATATACCTTTATTTTGTTTACAAAATGTATCGCCTCGTCGAATTCTACTATTTTCTTTTGTGGAGCCTCATCATCACTTGTAATGGTTATTTCATATCCTTTTGGCAAGAAGGTGTTAAATCCAAGAATCAAATTATTGTGCCCTTTAAATAATTCTTTCACCTTCGCTATAACACCATCCGTATTAATTCTGCAGGGGACGATAAAAGGCAAAATCAAAAAACATCTCATCCATAAATACCCACATGCCATAAGGGAAACCTAAAAGAGACATAAATATGCACCTTTGAGCCTTGAAATCTTTCATGACATCAAGGAACTGGTCATATTTTTCCCTCCGATCTTGAAACATGTCCTTCACTTCCTTGAGATAGGTTAAGGCATCATTGGTTGTCAGTTTCTGTGCAGTACTAACTCCTCCAGGGAGTTGGGATTGCCCATAGCTTCATTGGAAAATGAAAAATAACATCACAAATAAATTGAAGCAGTTTCAACACAGCAACCTCAAATGACAACCACCCAACCCCTGAAGCTCAACTATATTTTTCTGGGGATTTTTTCACCGAAATATTTAGAACAAAACAAAGGTAGCCCAGAAAACAACCTAATTAGAGTGTAAGAACAGCTTGATAAAAAATTACCAAAAGAAAGCATAAATTTTCTCAAATTTTTTACTCATAAGCTTAAAAATTAGAGCAATCCAGTAGGTTGATCAACAAACCCTTTACACCGAAAGAGAAATAGACGATCCGGCAAGCTTAATCTCTCAGGAAAGAAAACCAAAATAACTGGTGGGGAAAATCAAGCCATGTCAAGCAAACTCTAGCAAGGCCAATAAAAAGTTTAAGAAATCAAGCAAATTCAGAAGGAGAGACGCTTACGAGTCCCCACGAGGAGAGCCGAAAGGCCGCTTGAACTGAGAGGCAACGTAATCATCATCCCTTAACCTTTTCATGCCTGGAGAGAAAGAAGAAATAAGTTAAATCTTCAGAAACCCATAAATCAAAAATCACAGTAGCTTCCCCTCCCCCCCCCCCCCCCCCCCCACCCATTCCCAAACAGATCGGGAAAAATATAAACTCAAAAGTTTCCCTTATTTATTGGGGAAACAGAATCAAGAAAACGAGTAAGCAGATCTACCGATGAAACATAAATAGTTCCAACTCGCTGGATCGCTCCCCGTAGAATGTACAGTCTCTCTCTCTCTCTCTCTCTCTCCCTCTCTCCCTCTCTCTCTCACGTTGAGGTGGGGGGAAATTGAGTATGCAAATAGGAAGGAATCTTGGAGGAAGGGAGGAGAGAATGTGTATATGTATAGCAAAGAGGACAAATGTTACGTCGAAATAATCTTAAGTCAGTATATCTCATCATCTTTCGAATTTGGGCAACCATGGGCTTTGTGCTTTGCGGGTTTCCCAGTTTACCTACAAGCCCCTGACAAAACGACGTCGTTTTAGCGAGGGTTTGCGGGGGTCGGACAATGGGGGGAAGGAGGAACCTATAAACCCTACATTTTTATAGGACCGCAGTCGAACCGAACTTTGTTGTGTTTGACCTTGATTTGATAAATTTTTTAGTGAACCGAGTTTAGAAAGCATGGGTAGAGTTTGATTTGTTTTTGTTAGTAAGAAACACATTCATAAGCTTTCTTTGCAAGGCTTAGTAAGAGTTAGTGAGCAAGCTTATTTTGTTTGTTTGCTTAAATAATAATTAAGTACACAGAAAATAACAAAAATGAAAACATTTATCGAGTAAGATTTAAAAGAAACTTAAACACACAAAAATGTGAAACCTTAAGTATGAAAAAAAGAAAAATGTTATAGCCGTAAAGAATATATATTCATGAATATGTGCACGAACAATGTTTGTAAACTTTAACTGCCCGAGCATAATTATGCTTAAGCTTGGTTCATTTAGGTTTATGAATTGGGTGTTGATGATATTTATCTCGAACGCATGATAGTGAACCTCACACATATATAAATCCATTTGAAAACACAAATGAGAAAGTTAATACATTTGTATTTTTGGATATCTTCGGACATTTCATGAATTATTTTTAGACGTTGTGCAAATTTTAGATATTTGAGGATTTGATTATCAAATTTAAACCGTATCCCCACGTCAAGAAAGTGGTCTTACGCTCTTAAGACCTTACTAGAATCTCAATTTACATTTTAAAATAAGTAAAGTCTCGAACTTTCATACAATCTTACCGATTTCTCCTAAAATGCAAGCTCAATATATTGATCCATTTTTCCAATACCCGTCTTTTAATTAATACACACACACACACACATATATATATATATATATATATTCAATTTTCATAAAATCTTATAGTTTTACTATACAGTTTTGCAGGGCCTCCCTAATTTTGACAACCTTTGGGCATGAGCATATAAGGCTTTTGACAAAATTATCACTTTTATATATATATATATATATGAGATTGAGGTATTACCATCTCTCTTACTTAATTACACAAGGTTCTTATTAGTGAATGTAAAATTTCAATGTTTGGTATGACTTTAAAATATGATATCCTTGTAATATCACATTCCCAAAATCTTATATTCTTGAAAAGGGGGCTTAACATTCCTAAGTGGTTGGAATGTGCACATGAAATAAAATATTGAAACTATCCTAATGAATGAACACATTGACAAAATTCTCATTGAAGTACAAATCTCATATTACTTTAAAAAAAATAATAATAATGATAATAATAATGAAAAAATACTAAATACATATATTATTCACAATAAAGAGTTGGTTATACTATTTTTACAAATTTATTGTTATATTATATAGATACTGTTTTTAGTTAGTAAATGTTTGAATTAAATTTTTCGTCCTTTAAAATTTAAAAATATGCAAATTTTTTATTTATGTGTTGAATTTAAAATAAATATTTTTTGATCATGTAAATGATTTGCTATATTTTATGTTATAAATATAATCTTTATATAAAAGAGTATTAATGGAAAACCTTAGTATTTATTGAATCTAATAATTTATACCAAACATAATAATGTTAGATTTCAGGGAATTCGACTAAGTATACGAAACAAAAAGATATCACATTCCAACCAGATGAAATGTAAGATTTCATGAACCAAACGAGCCCTTAATTATGTGGCGTTCTCTTCCCAAAGCAAACTTTTTGTATTAAATGCAATAATCTTTTTAATATTTTTGCCAGGGACATTGAATTGAAGTGTGATGATAATGCAGGAATATATGATTAGAAGAATATTAGATGATACTAATTGCATTCTAAGCAAAGAGTCCCACTAAACGTAATGATAAACACTACCTAATCCCATACACTATAGTTTTGAAGACCCCTTGTTTCCAATGTGCTTCTATAGCAGTCAAAAACTGCAGGCGAGGTAGAATATTTCTCTTGATTTCCTTTCATCCATCACAAATAAATAAATATAAATTTTCCTTTACTTGTTAACTATAAAATTTGGCCACAATTAATTGGACTCCTTTTGGGCCTTAAGACTTTTTTTTTTTTGGTAAATTGAAAAAAAAAAAAAAGGCCTTAAGACTTAATCTGTTACTATTTCTTTAATTCAAAATCATTTTCAAGCAATGATTTTAACTATTTTTTCTTTTTCCAAAATTGTCCAAAGCATAACTAAGGGGCAATGCATATATTTTTCCATCCATTTTCAAAGACAACTGAACGGCATATTAATTTAAAAGGTTAATAGAAAGTGAATTTATTTTATGTTTAACCTTTTTCATTTTCAAAAATAGTGACACGCATATTTACAAAAAATATTACTTAATATAGATTTAGCTTTTTTTTATTTTTTATTTTTGTTACGGAGGAAGCTGATAGGATATGGAAGGAGAATGAGAGATTGCCCAATGAAGGCTCGTATTTATTATGTCCATATTTACGACAAAATTGCAAGCACCCTCCCTAAAATCAAATATTAATTTTATTATTAGAATTTGTTAAAAGGTAATTATTTTTCTAGAAATTGGCTTGTATTTTTTTTGAAAACAAAATTTTATATTGATTTAAATTTAGAGCAATAATTTTCTCTTGGAAATTGAAATAAACGCACAACATTATTTCCACTCTCACTTCTCTGCATAGATGAACCAATTCATTTCTCCTCTACCAAGTGGATCCATAGAAATTCGAAAATAACTTGTACGTTACAATATCATAATTTAATGTTGAGGTACCATATAATAACTGTTAATCAAATACATAATTAATAATGGGCCAATACAAGTGGCCTTATTTATCACTCCTGTCACGTTGTTACCGTGTATTGATATACATGGCCAATTGTCATTAGTTTATAATATGATGATATGGTGATGTCGAACATATATTTGACATTTTTTTGTTTTTGTTTTTAACCTGTTATGCTATGCTCATCTCCTTTTTTTTAAGGATTAAAATCCTCCTAATTTCATATCCATCAATTACTCAAATACATAAATATGTTAATTTTTGTGAGATTTAAAAATACATAACCCATTGAGAAATTAAGAATATTTTTTTAATATTTTATAAAAAATCTATAGTTTCCTAGAATTTTAATGGTTAAGAACCCACGGATATGAAATTAGGGGGAGGGTGAGTAGAATGCCCAACATTTCAATCTCGAAAATAATCAAAACATTAAAATGCCTTTAAACCATTCAAAACGCCCCAGCATTTTGAAAAAATTCAAATGCTTCAAAATGTCCGGAAAAGGCTGAAAGGTCTCCCTCCAGTCACGCAAAGTACAAAGCATCCTATAATCCGCAGAAAAGTCCCAAATGCCCAAAACGCCATACAAAGCTTCCAATATTCAAAATATCTTTCATCAAACGACAATAAATATAGGGAAGATGGGGAAAAAAAATTTCAAAATAATATTAAAAAAATAAATGCTTAAAATAGGTGTATGGATCTGATCTTTCTTCATATAGGTGTTAGAATTTTAATTTCAATCTCACAATTATCTCACAGAATTTTGAAGAAAGGAAATTGTACCGCATGGCTCTAATATACAAATTTATGATGTAAATTATATTATTCTCTCGTTTAGTGCATTTTTAACATATTTGAACTGTATATATAGAAACAAGATTCAAAAACATAAATGTCAATCAATTTTCAAGCGATTTGAAGTTGTAAATCTTATTAATCTAATATAGGGAAAAAATTCAAGCAATAAAGAGTCCTAAATTCTATTCATCCTATTCATCATTCTTTCGTTAAGTGAATTTTAAGGGATGAGAATGAAAATATCGTTAAAATATTATTAAGATTTTCAAAATATAATAGTATTTCTAATAATATCGATAAAGTTTTCTTTTTTTTTCGTATCCACAAACTCGTGACTCTTATTTGACGCCGTCCTGATCACCTCGCCAAACTTGCATCTCTCGAGGGCTGAGACGTGACCAGTTAGCTATTAATGCAGGATCTAGCCGTCAGCAAGGACAGAAGAACAACTTAAAACCATAAAAAAGTCATTCTAACGAATCCTGTAGGGAAAAAAATAAAAAATTAATTAATTAATAAAGCACCAAGTGTAATGTATAATTAAATAAGCACAGCTCATCAGTCCTCCTAGCCATGATCAGACTGAAAATACGTTCTTCGTCTGCGCCCAAGTCAATGGCCCTTGTTTCTTTGTCCCCAATAAGCTTTCTTCCTCGAAGCTCGATGGTAGGTTGAGAAACCCTAACCCTAGATTACGAGGAGGAGGAGGAGGAAGAAGAAGTACCGGATTCATCCTCTGCGGTCGCCATGGATGACGGCTATGGACTTCGCCACGGAGTCCTGGTTTTGACTGTGCTGAGTTTCGCGATTCACATGTACGGCGTGCGATCCGATGACTATCTGAACTGCCTTCAGGGGGTGCGGCGATCGCTCTCTGATCCTCAAGGGAGGCTTCGGGTCCTGGAGCTTCGGGAACACTACGGCCGGGTTCATCTGCAAGTTCGTCGGGGTTTCGTGCTGGAATCCGCAGGAGAATCGGTTGATCAGTCTCGAGCTGCGAGATATGCAGCTTGAGGGCACGATTCCCGCCTCCTTGCGGCTTTGCCATACTCTGCAGACGCTCGATCTTTCCGGTAATAGACTATCAGGTTCGATCCCCCCGCAAATCTGTAAGTGGTTGCCGTATCTTGTGACTCTAGATTTGTCGAACAATGATCTGAGCGGGCCAATCCCATCGGATCTAGCGAATTGCTCGTATTTGAATAGTTTAATTTTAGAGGACAATCGGTTGTCGGGTACTATTCCATCTGGATTGTCCGTGCTGAATAGGCTTAAGAAATTTTCGGTAGCGAATAATGAACTCACAGGGACGATACCTTCGTTCCTCGATAAATATGCTGCTGCGGATTTCGATGGGAATAACGGGCTTTGTGGTGGACCTCTTGGATCCAAGTGCGGTGGCGTGAGCAAGAAGAGTCTTGCCATTATTATTATTGCTGGCATTTTGGGTGGTGCAGTGTCATTGCTTCTGGGATTTGGACTGTGGTGGTGGTACTCTAGAAGGGCTAGTGGGAGGAGTAAGAGAGGCTATGGGATTGGAAGGGCTGATGATAATAGTTGGCCGGGGAAGTTGACTGCTCACAAGTTTGTGCCGGTAAATTTGTTTCAGAAACCTCTAGTGAAGGTTAAGCTGGCTGATTTAATAGCTGCCACGAACAATTTTAGTTCGGAAAACCTCATTGTCACTACAAAGGCCGGCACTACATATATGGCTGTTCTTCGTGATGGTTCTGCGCTTGCGATTCAAGCGGCTCAATTCTTGCAAGCTCAGTGAGAAGCAGTTTCGACTGGAGATGAATAGACTAGGGCAGCTGAGGCACCCAAATTTGGCACCCCTTTTGGGGTTTTGTGTAGCAGATGATGAGAAACTTTTGGTTTACAAGCATATGTCCAATGGTACTTTGCATTCCTTGTTGCATCAAGGTGCTAGTGCACTGGACTGGCCAGCAAGGTTTAGGATTGGTTTGGGTGCAGCAAGGGGTCTTGCGTGGCTTCAGCATGGCTGCCAGCCTCCAATCCTTCACCAAAATATATGCTCTAATGTGATTCTGATTGATGAGGATTTTGATGCGAGGATAATGGATTTTGGACTCGCGAGGCTCTTAGATCCCCCTGACACCTGTTCTCTTGTCAATGGGGAAGTAGGAGAATTCGGTTATGTAGCTCCCGAGTACTCAAGCACCATGACTGCTTCACCCAAAGGGGATGTCTATGGATTTGGGGTGGTTTTGCTGGAGTTGGTGACTGGACAGAAACCTCTGGAAGTCAGTAACGGAGAGGAAGGGTTCAAAGGTACTTTAGTGGACTGGGTAAATCGGCTCTCTGGATGTGGTCAAATTATTGATGCAATTGACAAGAGGCTCCGCGGGAAGGGTCAGGATGATGAGATTCTGCAGTTCCTGCAACTTGCATGCAATTGCGTGGCTTCTCGGCCAAAGGATAGGTATTCAATGTTCCAGGTTTACCAATCGCTGAAGAGCATGGCTGATGACCAATGTTTCTCTGAACAATCTGATGAATTTCCGTTGATTAATCATCCTGCATAGCTTTGGACCATGGATGGAGAAATCCTTGCAATATGGTGAACACGCTTGCTGTAAGTTGTTCATGGCTCGTTTAAAATCTATTTGTGTGCATCATATGTTCCTTGTACAATTTCAATTAGTCCGATATGCTTGTAGGATATAATATAGGCTTGTTCGACTGTAGCTTCTTGAATTCCAGGAAATCTCTTTCGTTTCCCCCCTTCTATGTGAAACAGTCACTGAAGCTATTTGTTGTTTGTAAATGCATGCAAGCATGCTAGCAGACGAGAAGATTATCCACTGAAGATAATGAAGCAGCTCTAAATGCAATTAATGTCATTATTTTTCCTGGGTGTCCAGTTTACTCTGGCTTTTGCTAGGTGTTGTTTTGGTTACATACCATTGCATTGCTGCTCTTCTGATGCAACTTACATTCAAAAGAACATTTGTTTTGTCGTACCATAAAAAAAAGAAAGGGTGAACCATAGGCTTGAATTAGAATCGAGCTTCTCTAACTATTTCTAGTTGTCCATTACTTTGAATTTTGAGACGCATCGTTGCTTATACCTGTGTTTTCTGAAATGCAAACTTGGGGAGTGGAATTGGGGTGAAAGTGTAATTTAGTTTCAAATGAGAACCCAATTCCAAATTTGAGGTTTTTCAATTCCATCCCGTCAGACAGACTCTTCTTGGTGGATTGTTGTTGACGAAGCTCTCCCCCATTTGGCCTACCAGAACGAGAAAAGCTTCTGCCCTTTTGGACTGTTGACCCGGTCAATGTACCCCTTTGACCATTCAAAAGTTATAAATCAATGGTTCAGGTTTCTCTTCTTATTAAAGAGAGAACAAAACAATTTGTGGCCATCGTCACAGCCATCATCCAACTTGGAAATTCTTTAATCTCAAATTCAAATTAAGAATTCTTTATCGGAAAGTTTGAATTTTAGTTTCTTGACAGTCATTTGTTCATTCATTCTCTCCGATTCTCCTCTTCAGTTCACTGCAGTTTGTGCAATTTTTTTTTATTTAATGCGTTTTTTAAATAAAGAAAAAATGAACAAATTGCACAGCAAAATGGAGAGGGCCGGAGGGAATTTGGATCCATGCTTATCACACTTACACACTTTTTTTTTTTCTTTTTTTCTTTTCCCTTTTTCCAAGAGACTTTCTCTGAGTTAAAATATACGCATAGGATGCAAGAGGGCTGCATGAGATTAAGATGCCAGTGACACTCAGACCGAAGGAAAATATTGGTTTGAAGGGGAAAAAGAAAAGAAAAAGAAGGGATAGCGTTTCCCCTTCAAGATCGGGAGTTCATAAAAGAAAATTAATGACATATTTTCTCTGTGATTGGTTTATACGATATCAAAAGAGAAAAAAAATTAATTATAGAAGCCTCAGACCCGTAAGTATTTTTTTTTAGAAGATTGTTCTTCTTATTCTGTTCTAAATCTAATATCCTTCCCTTTCAATCGCCTTCAACCGGCTAACGCACCCACCCATTTCAGGTGCAATGTGAAAGCATCAACAACATTAATAATAAATTGTTTGGCATACATAAGAGAGAATCAAAAGACAAATAAATCAATCAGTTAACTGTACTAGTTTCTAATGAAAACATATGTTTTAGAAGGGATGTTAAAAACACGGGAAAAAGATTTCAGGAGACGGGCAGGCCCATACACCGGCGGAAGACGGCGGAGAAGGCGCACCTGTGAGCCTTGGCTTCGGGTTTCGACGGCGAGGAAGGTTGCGAAAATGGCGAATCGTCGCCTTCCTTGCCGATGAATATAGGCTTTTTGTTTTCTCCTGCAGCGGCAGCGGAATTCTCAGTTGGCGGCGCGCTGCTGCCGGCGGCATTCGTAGTTGGCGGTGCGCCGCCGGCGCCCTTGAGATCGAGCCCTTTAAGGCGGTCGTCCCAAATGCGGCCGGAAGAGCCTTGTCTCCGGAACGAAACAGACGACCGCTGCAATGAATTCATGGATCAAAATCAAATCCAACCAACGCCTTTGCAGAATCGCTCCCCTCTATCTGTTTTGCTCTGTTTTCATCTGGTTTTTTAATAGAGAGTCCAACGGCTTTTGTTTCTTAGCCGTCCCTTGCTTGACACTTGTTTTAATTGATACGTATATGTTATATTAACTGATGGCTATAATTTACCGAAATAATTATAGGAGAAAACGAATGATGCATTGCCACTTTTCTTAAATTATATGCACGTGACACATGTTTAAATTGATATATATCTGTTATATTAACTGATGGTTATAATTTACTGAAATAATTATAGGAGAAAACGAATTATGCAGTGCCACTTTTCTTAAATTATATGTACCTACGACTCAAAATGACGACAATGTTTTCAAATACACATGCACATAATTAAGAACAATGGGACTATGTCTAGTTTCTCAAATTCTATCTAAATCATTCTCCATGTCTCATTTTAAGAAAGTCATTGTTGTTTGGTCTATTATTCACCCAATTTTCCCCAGCCCACTTAGGAATGGCCTTTTAAATATTTTCCCTCTTTTTGTTACGCCTAATATTATTCAGGTGGATTTTCATAGCTTGACCAATAAACAGATCACGAACAAAATCATAAGGAAAAAAAATTCTTAAGCTCAATAAGCATTGATCGGTGATCATATCCATACACATTAGAACATGTGTAGCATTTTTTAGTTGTAAATTTGAATTTAAACTGAATTTCTTACATGCGCCTCTTGCAATGTTCCAACAAAAACCATTTGGATTCAGCTAAGCATGTCAACAAGGTCAATAGAGAGTCCCAATTAGGGAGAAGCCCTTCACCCCAATATAACTCAATTTTTATATACACCAATCAACTCTGCGACAGCGAAACAAAATCAAGATGCGTAAATTGCTAACCAGATTTCCCTTAAGCTTCGCATACCCTGCAACTCTTCCTGCAATATCCGTACTCATCTTCAGATCCCACCATGTAACGAGGATTCTTTTGACACTCACCGGCCGCAGCCCATGTGGCACAGTTCTCATTAGTATCCTTACAGCCATTGTTTTCCTCAGAGCTGCTTAGCTTGTCGAAAGACCTCACATGAATCCATTTTGTTGCAGACCATTTCTCGCCTTCGATCACAGGGCAGCTCCCATGGAGGCTGCTTGGATCTGTAGTGGCATCTGGATGAAGACTGAAGAACAGCAATGCATCTCCCTTCATGGGTTTCACTGTAAAGTAGTACATTTTTAGCCATATAATACTTGGACAGAAAATAAAGAACTGTCGTATGTAGTTTCAACTTGAGGCTATAACACCTAGGTTGCATTCGGATGGTAAAAATGGAAAGGGAATAGAAATGGGAATGGAATGGCCATTTCAATATATTCCTATTCACTAGTTTAGTTTGCTGAATGATGCAATGAAATGGGTTGAGAATGCAAGTAACATTAAATAGCCTTAAAAATACAAAATAAATTAAAAATTATACGAATAATGCGTCAAGGCATTTATGGCGCCACATGGCATCATGGGAACGAATAATGATTCCCAAGTAGTAGGAGTGAAAGGTGTTTATTTCCCGTGTAGCACCAAAGTGAAGACAATTTGTGAAAATGTACATATTATATATACGCATGTCAAAGTTTAAAATGCATGTTTGATGAATCAAGAATTAACACTCTGAAAATCAGCAGATTGTTACTTGAAAATCAAATGTTTTATGCTGTTGGTAAAAAAGCAGCGTAGCAGAGACTGCTGATGATTTGGAAAAGCAGTAGTACTACTTACTCATCCAGTAATTTGTAGAAAGAAAAAGAAGCAAAAGCATTCTCCCAATAGGGTTTGCGGGTAAGGTATACTTATCTGAAGCGGTTCTGCCACAATGAATCATATACTGAACAAAGTCAGTGATGCACAAATAAGGATTCTGCAGACCATAACATGGAAACAATACCTGCATAGCCATTTTTAGCACAATCGGACCACTTATCCCCTTTTTGTTGAGTTGTCTTTGCCTGTAGACAATTAATAATCAATATACACACAAACCCCACACTCAAAAAAGGATAAAAAAGAAAATGCAGTAAACAGCAAATTGTTACCTCTGAATTAGGGAAGATTGTTTCTCCACCCTCCTGAACATCAGACAAATACATAAGTACAGTGGCAATGCGGTGTCCACCAAGCTCTTGATTAGCCTTGTCATGGAAATAATCAAAATGTGGCTCATACTTTTGACCGTTCTCATAGTGCAAAATTTGCATAGATTCCCCATTTTCTGATATAAGATCATGTCAAATAAAAACTTCTGAGAATTCATAAGGTACCACCATAAAAAGTCATCAATTAACCAAAAATATAAAACAAGTTTACCTACTGGAAGGAAGGTCCAAGCAGCAATCCTGGCTTCAATTCCTGCAACTATGGCATCCTTCAAAGGCAAAACACATGTTCAACAATAATCTGACAGCTAGATTTGACACAGAACTTTCTTCCATATAAAACATATTATCTTTTGCATTGAAATCATCAAGGGAAGATGCAATGATTTCTACAAAGACTTGGTAATCATGACACTCCTTAACAACCTAACAGGGTTTGAACTCTCCATTAATCATAAAAATGAACTAATAGGCTCAAGTTTTACTACTGCTACACAGAAGATTATGGCCCTAGGTTCTGGGCATACTTTGTCACAACACTGAAAATTATTCCAAGCCAAGAGCTATCAGTGTACTACGTTGAGTATGCTTGTGTAAAAATCAAACTGTCAGAAATATTTCAAAGAGGAGCAATCAATGAGGGGAACCTGAAAGTTTAACTTTATCAAGAGGTCCAAATTCTAAAGAGGTCTCTTAATCATTGTTTACTGCTGTGTCCCAAAATTTCACAATGGATATACACTTCATAAACTGAAGACAATAAATGGTCTTTCACTTGGAGAGATAAGCAGGTCCAGTTTTTTCGTAGAAAAGATCATAGTACTATAATACTTTGCAAATCAAATCAAATCAAATCAGAGGACCTATGGTTGAAGCAGGCCAAGGAAAGCAAACATCCAGCAAAAGAATAAGGTCAAGAAATTGACACAGTCACAAGCAACATCATTTACCATTGATACTTCACAGAGCTCCCTCCGTAAGAACATTAACAAAAGTCAGAAGAAACTCAAATGTGACAACAAGTACGATCAGTCCACTAATGGGGTTGAGTTGAGATCATGAAATAGCCTTTTCAAACTAGACATGGCCCCAGAGAGGAAGCTGTTACTATATATATGAGCCATTCAATCAAAGGTTGTCTAATTACAGACACTGTGTTATGAGAGATTAAACAGGTTGATAAAACAATTCACTAATTCTGCCTTCTGTCCACACTTCTTCAATAGCGACAATCTAAGTCACCAAGCATAATACGTTGGCACGTGCCATCATTCAAGAATATAACAACACCATACAATCTCATAAGCATGACCAAATGCACCAATTCTTCACATTATTACATTAAATTCATAATCACCAATTTCCATAGTTGCAACCAAATGCCTTAGCGACGTGTATCAATATCCTCTTAACCGCAGTAACCCGTCCCAAATCAAGGATAGAGAAGAAGGGATTAACTCACCTGAGCTTTGTTCAGGAACATCCCAGAACTCGTCCGAACTTCGCTCTCTAGACTCTGACCAGAATCATTGTCAGCCACCATTGACTTCTCCAGCTTGTCCTTAGCCTAAACCCTCAAAAAACATGAGCACAATCCGAATTACTGTTCTCCTCTTCCCATGAAATATGAATTTAAACAAATAAAGAACAATACAAACACGATAGATAATTTGGGAAAAACCAGATTAATCATATGGTTGCACTCCTCTTCCGATAGAAACTGCCTATACACGAAAGCCCTGCAACAAACCTCAACATACTAAAAAATATATATATTTTTTAATACCAAAAGCAAAGCACACTAAAAATAACACTCTCCAGAGAGAGAGAGAGTGAGTGAGAGAAACCTGGGACGCCAAGAAATTTGTGTGACCCGTGAGGGATCAAACCCCGTAGAGAAACCACCGTGCTTCATTCGAAGCACAGATCCATGTCTGGAAAAAATGAAATTGAAATAGAAACAGATTAAAATCAATCCGAATTGTAGAAGTGGGATCTCTGATCAAGAATGGTGTGTACTAGAAGAACAAAACGCAAATTTTGAGGGACAGCGAGACAGAGAGAGAGAGAGGGAGCTACGTTTTCTTCTGTCCGATCCGATTAGGGATTTGGGCTGCAGAACGAGAGAAACAAGGGAATAGGATGAGGAAAAGGAGTAGAAAATTTTGAGGATCCATTAGAGAGCTTCCTTCCCAATTTGCAGAGAGATAGAGAGAGAGGAAGGCGACTCTGAATCGAGTCAACAAACAATTTAAAGTCGGGTTTGGAGAAAATCTTACATATAATTACACGTTTTTCGACATTTTTACTTAATTTTCATTTTTATTTATTTTTAATAAAGAAAAAACTCGCCAGTCTCGATAATTGTAGAAGAGACCTTTTACAGCTTCTCTTTTTTTCCGCCTCAATTTTTATATTTTATTTTACATTTTAATAATTTTTTTATCATCAATCTAAACGAAATTTGATTGCAAAAAAGTTGAAATAAAAAATGTTCTTTTCAATAATTATAAATTTGAATATTAAATTTAGGTTATTACGTTGGGTTATTTTTTGTGGTATTTGGATTTTATTTGTATTGATGCTTAGGCTTCCAGATCTTGTAAATTGGATTTATTTGTCTTTTAGATGTGATATCCATACCACTTTTTACAGTAATTTTGATTATACTAATAAATTTACTGTCGAATTCTTTTTAGCATTTTCTGCGTTCACTTGACTAATTTATGCTTCTTAAGAAAAGTTATTAGGCCCACTACCAAAGGTCTAATTCATACAGTGATACTATACTTTTTAAGTAACAATTAAAATAGGTTTAGTTCATAGAATGGTACCACTTAACCACTTTTCTGATATAAATTGGGGTGGTAAATTAATATTGAAACTTGGTAAAAAAAATTTATTGTTGTACACTCAGATATCATTTCATTTTTGAGCAGAGTAAAAAAAAAAATTGTATAATTTTCTGCCGCGAGTCGCAACGCCTATTATAACCCATTCGAATATCAGAGAATTCTTATCAGAGTAGCACTTATTGGGTAATTTCAGCAAGTTCCATAGAAGAGTAACACGTTTATAACAGTGCCAATGTCACAATTATACAACGGTCTGCTCACTAACCTCGTCTTCAACATATAGTAAAACATGATCAAGAGTTGCATGCATTGCAACTCTTCCTGCAGTGCCCTGCAGCGCCCACCATGTAAGCAGAGTTCTTCTGACACTCGCCGGCTGATGCCCACAAAGCGCAATTCAAATGAGCATCCGTACAGTAGCCGCCATTACCATCGGCTGGATTATCCTTGATGTCGAACGACCTCACGTGAATCCACTTGGTGGCAGACCATTTCTCGCCCTCAATGACAGGGCAGCTCCCGTGCAGGCTTCTTGTATCTGGTTCGGCGTCTGGACGGAGGCTAAAGAAGAGCACTGCATCACCCTTCTTGGGTTTCACTGTGATGTGCCAAACGTTTTGATTCATTTCATTCTCAATCTCATCATTCAAACACAACTTTAGGACACGTCGAATGATAGGAAAGAGAACGCAAATAATGTAAAAGGGAATCCAATGATCATTCCCTCAAACTGAGAAAATGACCATTCTCATTCTCATCCTCACTTCGTCATTTGATTCTCATCCCCATTGCGTCTTCACCATTCAATCATAAGCTATGGACTCTAAGGATAAGACATGGTAGTAATACCTGCATAACCCCCTTTAGCACAATCGGACCAGCTGTCGTCCTTCAGTTGAGTCATCTTTGCCTACACATGACGAGTATCGAAAAATTACAGAGGGGGAGAGAGACAGAGAGAAGGAAAAGGAAGGTTTACCTTAGATTTGGGAAAGACGGTTTCACCACCCGTCTCAACATCAGATAGATACATAAGCACAGTGGCAATGCGGTGGCCACCCTGTACTATATTGACATTGTCTTCAAAATAATCGCAATGTGGCTCATACTTTTGACCAATCTCGTACCGCAAAATTTGCATGGATTCCCCATTTTCTGATCACATGTCCATGCCCAAATTTTAGGTACAACAAGATTGAGAATTCATTTTATCCACACACACTCCAGGGAAGAAAGAACACATTACCCACTGGAAGGAAGGTCCACGCAGCAATTCTGTTCTCAATGGCTGCGACTATGTCATCCTTTGAAGGCAAAACAAAGGGAATTTCATAGAAACTATCCATGTTAAACAATAATCTGGCAACAATTCGTAGCTACATTCATTCCAAATTTTCTTTCGAAGCGTCAATTTCACATAAGATGTGACGTCTTTTGCGTGCAAATCATCAACGAATTGGGAATGGGATTATAGAAAAGGTAAAATGGCGACCTCCACTTGACAACCTAACGGGGTTCGACTCATCCATCATTCACACTAGATCTCATCAGTGCCGGTTTTACAGATTGGCATCCCTCATCTATCGAATAATGACCCTCAATCCTTCACCACCAATTAACGACTAATCAATGAATTCTCTTATGAAGAGCAATCAGTCTACTCGTTCAATTAAATTATTGTTTTCTGGCATGATTTGCTGGTATTTTAACTTGATGGTAAGATAAGAGGAAAAAAAAAAAAAGGAGAAGCAATGAATAAGTATCAGCAATAAACTAGAAAAACAAGCACTTCATCATCAGAGTAAGATGAACGCCATCTAGGACTTCAAATGAATTAGTGGGTGGTCCCCCCCCCTTATAAAATGCCCAATTCATACTCAGAAAAAGAAATGAATTGAAATGTGTGGCGGTTTGCCTGGGCCACTGATCCAGATTTTCAGCTCCCCAGTCAGCGTGAAGGCTCGACTGGGGCTAGAACACGGTCCATCAGGTCGACCGACCCATGTGGCGAGGCGGAGGTCTGAAAGCTATGTTTGGTACACGATTCGATGCACTCGAATTCCATAATGACGAATGATTTTTATCAAGCTAATTCTAATAATTGTGCTATCATCACTCGTAAAAGACACAGGAAAAAATGAAAGTTAAAGCATAGAAGGGATTAGTACTGACCTGAGCTTTGACAAGGAAGACCCCAGAGCTCGTCCGGACATCACTGTCCATACTCTCACCCGTTTCATCGTCAACCACCGTTGACTTCTGCAGATTGCCCCTGGCCTACTCCCTCATGATACACAAAACATAATGCAAATTAGAATCACCAGAAGTTTTGCTCACCAAGCACAACCTTCCCGATGAAAAGAATAAAATGTAAACTGTTTGTCAACCAAATTAATCAAATGATCACACTCCTCGTCTGATAGAAGCCCGCTGTAGATGAAAGCCCTGCAGCATGTCCCAACACCACAGCAAAGCTTTACTATTGCCAAGAAGAAAAAGAAATATGTGTGTGTGTGTGTATACACACACCCATGAGAAAATATAAGCACACAGTATATGTCCCATATGAGATTACAGGAAAGAATTATGACTGGTGGATTCAGTATTCAGTATTCTACTCTGTGATCTATTCAGGTCCGACACAACATGGTTTTATATGCTCGTTAGCGTGTGTCTGTATATATATATATATATATAAGAGAGAGAGAGAGAGAGAGAGAGAGAGAGAGAGATACCTGGGCTGCCAGGAGATTTGGGTGACCCTGGTGGGATCAACTCCAGCAGAACGATCACCATGCTTCAGTCGAACCCCCGACTCGAACCTGAAAATAAAGTTGAGAAGGGAAGCAGAAAAAAAATCAAAATACGACAAAATAAAAAAATAAAAATAAATTGGGATCTCAGCTCAAGAATGGGCACAAGAGAAAAGAATGCAAATTGGGGGGAAAATAAGAGAGAGACGGTTTCTTGTATCCGAGCACACGGAGAAAATGGGCTGCAGAGAGAGAGAAATGAGGGAGAATGAGGAGGAAACAGAGGAGAATCGACGTAAAACCCTGAGAATCCATAGGAGAGCGCGTCTCACAAATCCTCTGTCTGCGAGAGAGAGAGGAGAAAGGGAAATTTGGGGGAAGAGATGGGGACATGAGTAGATTAGACACATGGCACACAGGATTCGAAGACCTCACGGATGAAGACTTTGAATTCAACCAAGAAATCATTTTCAGTTTGATTTTTCAAGCCTCAAGACTCCATTTTTCTCCATGCCCTTCCAAAGTCAACAGTCTCTCGTTGGCGGTGCGCCGCCGGCGCCCTTGAGATCGAGCCCTTTAAGGCGGTCGTCCCAAATGCGGCCGGAAGAGCCTTGTCCCCGGAATGAAACAGACGACCGCTGCAATGAATTCATGGATCAAAATCAAATCCAACCAACGCCTTTGCAGAATCGCTCCGCTCTGTCCGTTTTGCTCTATTTTCGTCTGGTTTTTTCAGAGCCCAACGGCTTCTGTATCTGTTTGTTGGCTCATTTAGTCGTCCTTGCTTGACACTTGTTTAAATTGGCAATTATCTGTCTTATTAACAAATGGCTATAATTTACGGAAATAATTATAGAAAAAACGACTTATGTAATACCGCTTTCTTAGATTATATGCATGCGCATCTCAAAATGGTCTCAAAATGATGATATTTTTAAAAATGCCTACGATCAATTAAAAATAATGGGACTATGTCTGGTCTTTTAAATTCTATCTAAATTCTTCTCCACGCTCATGTATTTTAAGAAAAGTCATTGTTGTTTGGTCTATTATTCACCCAATTTTCCCCAGCCCACTTAGGAATGGCCTTTTAAATATTTTTCCTCTTTTTGTTACGCCTAATATTATTCAGGTGGATTTTCATAGCTTGACCAATAAACAGATCACGAACAAAATCATAAGGAAAAAAAATTCTTAAGCTCAATAAGCATTGATCGGTGATCATATCCATACACATTAGAACATGTGTAGCATTTTTTAGTTGTAAATTTGAATTTAAACTGAATTTCTTACATGCGCCTCTTGCAATGTTCCAACAAAAACCATTTGGATTCAGCTAAGCATGTCAACAAGGTCAATAGAGAGTTCCAATTAGGGAGAAGCCCTTCACCCCAATATAACTCAATTTTTATATACACCAATCAACTCTGCGACAGTGAAACAAAATCAAGATGCATAAATTGCTAACCAGAGTTTCCCTTAGGCTTCGCATACCCTGCGACTCTTCCTGCAATATCCGTACTCGTCTTCAGATCCCACCATGTAAAGAGGATTATTTTGACACTCACCGGCCGCAGCCCATGCCACAGAGTTCTCATTTGTATCCTTACAGCCACTGTTTTCTTCAGAGCAGCTTAGCTTATCGAAAGACCTTACGTGAATCCATTTTGTGACAGACCATTTCCCGCCCTTAATCACAGGGCAGCTCCCATGGAGGCTGCTTGGATCTGTAGTGGCATCCGGATGAAGACTGAAGAACAGAAATGCATCCGCCTTCATGGGTTTCACTGTAAAGTAGTTCATTTTTAGCCATATAATACTTGGACAGAAAATAAAGAACTGTCGCATCGAGTTTTAACTTGAGGCTATAACACTTGGTTGCATTTGGAAGGTAGAAATGGAAAGTAATGGGAATGGAATTGCCATTCCCAATATATTCCCATTCACTACTTTAGTTTGCTCAATGATGAAATGAAATGGGGTTGAGCATGCAAGTAACTTCAAATAGCCTTAAAAATATATAATAAATTAATAAATCATCAGAACGATGCGTCAAGGCATCTACAGTGCCGCATGGCGTCATGAGAATGAATGATGATTCCCAAGTAGTAAGAGTGAAAGCTGTTCCCATGTAGCACCAAAGTGAAGACAATTTAAGTGTAAAGCTACATATTGTATATACGCATATCAAAGTTTTAAATGCATGTTTGAAGAATCAAGGATTAACACTCTGAAAATCAGCAGATTGAGACTTGAAAATCAAATATTTTATACTTTTGGTAAAAAAGCAGCATAACAGAGACTGCTGATGATTTGGAAGAACAGTAGTACTCCTTACTCATCCAGTAATTTTGTAGAAAGAAAAAGAAGCGAAAGCATTCTCCCAATTGGGGGTAAGGTATACTTTATCTGAAACGGTTGTGCCGCAATGAATCATATACTGAACAAAGTCAGTGATGCACAGATAAGGATTCCGTAGACCATAACATGGAAACAGTACCTGCATAGCCATTTTTAGCACAATCGAACTAGTTATCCTCCTTTCGTTGAGTTCTCTTTGCCTGTAGACAATTAGTAATCAATATACACACACACCCCACACTCAAAAGGAATAAAAAATAAAATATAGTAAACAGTATTATTACATTAAGTTCACAATCACCAATTTCCATAGTTGCAACCAGATGCCATGGCGAAGTGTATCAATATCCTCCTAACCGCAGTAACCCGTCCCAAAACAAGGATAGAGAAGAAGGGATTAACTGATCCTGAGCTTTGTTCATTAACATTCCAGAACTCGTCCGAACTTCGCTCTCTAGACTCTGACCAGAATCATTGTCAGCCTCCATTGACTTCTCCAGCTTGTCCTTAGCCTAAACCCTTCAAAAAAACACAAGAGCACAATCCGAATTACTGTTCTCCTCTTCCCATGAAATATGAATTTAAACAAATAAAGAACAAGATAGAGAATTTGTGGAAAGCCAGATTAATCATATGGTTGCACTCCTCTCCCGATAGAAACTCCCTGTACACGAAAGCCCAGCAACAAAACCCCAACATACTAAATATATATATATACGTGTGTGTGTATGTATGTATATATCTATGTGTATATATATATATATATATATATACATATACACATACACATATATACACATATACACATATACATACATATACATACACATATATATAACATAGACATACATACATATATATATATATACCAAAAACAAAGCACACTAAAAATAACAAACACTCTCTGAAGAGAGAGACAGAGAGAGAGAGAGAGAAACCTGGGACGCCAAGAAATTTGTGTGACCCGTGAGGGATCAAACCCAGTAGCGAAACCACAGGGCTTCATTTGAAGCACAGATCCATGTCTGGAAAAAAATGAAATTGAAATAGAAACAGATTAAAACCAATCCGAATTGCAGAAGTGGGATCTCTGATCAAGAATGGTGTGTACTAGAAGAAGAAAACGCAAATTTTGAGAGAGAGAGGGAGCTACGTTTTCTTCCGTCCCATCCGATTAGGGATTTGGACTGCAGAACGAGAGAAACAAGGAAGTAGGATGAGGAGTAGAAAATTTTAAGGAGAGAGAGAGAGATAGGAACGAGACTCTGTGTCGAGTCGACGAACAATTTAAAGTCGCGTTTGAAGGATAGGGGGAAATTGCTCCTTGATTTCATCTCGTTGCATGTAACATACTTATAATTTAAAATTTCATATATAATTTATTTTTTTAATGGACCTATGAAAGTTAATTTCCTTTTCAAATCTAATTATATGTTCTTACAAAAAAGATTTAGTGTTTGATAGAAAAAAATAAACTTCAATTTCTCGGATTACCAAAAATTAGCTCCTTACTTCAATCATAATACTTTTCAAATGACTAGTCATTTTTATAATTTTTAGGTTATGAAAAAGATATATTTATTATATAAAAAATGAGATATTTGTGTATGCATCTACCTAGATGCTTATAATATTCATATACATATTTCTAATCATCATGATTAGTTGGGATTATGAATCTATATTTTTTCAAGGTACAAGAAGTATAAAAGCATTCATTTATTTCAATACCACTACGATAGAGGTTAAGAAATTAGTTTATGAGTAATTTCAAAAATTAAAATCTTTTTTTATCATATTAAATATTAAAAAAATTTAAAAAAACAAACCGTTAAATTTGACGAAAAAGTTAACTTTTGTAAATGCATTGAAATCATAGAGCGATTGTGCGAATTTTTAAACCACATGACAATTATCTACAACTGGCTCAAACCACAGGGAGATTAAGTGTAATTTTGTCTATATATAATTACACATTTTTCGACATTTTACAAACAATTTAAGTTCACGTTTGAAGAAAATCATAGATATAATTACACGTTTTTCGACATTTTTCCTTCTCGCTAGTCTCGATGATTGTAGAAGAGATCTTTTATAGATTCTTTTTTCTTCACTTTTATTTTTTATTTTACATTTTAATTTTTTTTTTATTATAAATCTAAGCGAAATTTGATGGCAAAAAAGTTAAAATGACAAACGCTCTTTTCAATAATTATAAATATGAATATTAAATTTAGGTTATTTCGTTAGGTTATTTTTTGTGATATCCATATCACTTTTTGCGGTAATTTTGATTATATCAATAAATCTTCCCTTGAATTTCTTTCTAACATTCTCCGCATTCACTTGATTAATTTATGCTTCTTAAGAAAAGTTATTAGGCCTACGACCAAAGGTCTAATTCACACAGTGGTACTATGCTTGTTAAGTAATAATTAATTATTAGACACGGGAATAAAGGTCTAACTCATTGAATGGTACCACTAAGCCACTGTTCTGATATAAATTAGGATGATGCATTAATATTGAAACTTGGTAAAATTTTTATTCTTGTACCCTCGATATCATTTCATTTTCGAGCCGAGTAAAAAAAAAAAAATGTTATAATTTTCTGCCGGGGGTCACAAGGCCTATTATAACCCACTTAAACATCAGACAATTCTTATCCATGCCCACTTTAGAGATGTGGCACAAAACCTCAACAATTATGGAGTAATTTCAGCAAGTTCCATAGAAGCGTAACACGTTTATCACAGTACCAATGTCACAATTATACAACAGTCTGCTCACTAACCTCGTCTTCAACATATAGTAAAACATGATCAAGAGTTGCATGCATTGCAACTCTTCCTGCAGTGCCCTGCAGCGCCCACCATGTAAGCAGAGTTCTTCTGACACTCGCCGGCTGATGCCCACAAAGCGCAATTCAAATGAGCATCCGTACAGTAGCTGCCATTACCATCGGCTGGACTATCCTTGATGTCGAACGACCTCACGTGAATCCATTTGGTGGCAGACCATTTCTCGCCCTCAATGACAGGGCAGCTCCCGTGCAGGCTTCTTGTATCTGGTTCGGCGTCTGGATGGAGGCTAAAGAAGAGCGCAGCATCACCCTTCTTGGGTTTCACTGCGATGTGCCAAACGTTTTGATTCATTTCATGCTCAATCTCATCATTCAAACACAACTTTAGGGCACATTGAATGACAGGAATGAGAATGCAAATAACGTAAAAGGGAATCCAATGATCATTCCCTCAAATGATCATTACATTCTCCTCCCCACTGCATCCCCACCATTCCATCACAAGCTATGAACTTTAAAGATAAGACATGGCAGTAATACCTGCATAACCCCCTTTAGCGCAATCGGACCAGCTGTCGTCCTTTAGTTGAGTCATCTTTGCCTGTACATGACAAGTATCGAAACATTACAGAGGGGGAGAGAGACAAAGAGAAGGAAAAGGAAGGTAATCAATGGTTACCTCAGATTCGGGAAAGACGGTTTCACCACCCTTCTCAACATCAGATAGATACATAAGCACAGTGGCAATGCGGTGGCCACCCTGTACTATATTGACATTGTCTTCAAAATAATCGTAATGTGGCTCATACTTTTGACCAATCTCGTACCGCAAAATTTGCATGGATTCCCCATTTTCTGATCACATGTCCATACCCAAATTTTAGGTACAACAAGATTGAGAATTCATTTTATCCACACACACTCCAAGGAAGAAAGAACACATTACCCACTGGAAGGAAGGTCCACGCAGCAATTCTGTTCTCAATGGCTGCGACTATGTCATCCTTTGAAGGCAAAACAAAGGGAATTTCATAGAAACTATCCATGTTAAACAATAATCTGGCAGCAATTCGTAGCTACATTCATTCCAAATTTTCTTTCGAAAGCGTCAATTTCACATAAGATGTGACGTCTTTTGCGTGCAAATCATCAACGAATTGGGAATGGGATTATGGAAAAGGTAAAATGGCGACCTCCACTTGACAACCTAACGGGTTTCGACTCATCCATCATTCACACTAGATCTCATCAGTGCCGGTTTTACAGATTGGGCATCCCTCATCTATCAAATAATGACCCTCAATCCTTCACCACCAATTAACGAGTAATCAAACTAGAAAAACAAGCTCTTCATCATCAAAGTAAGATGAACGCCATATTGGACTCCGAATGCATTAGAAAATGCCCGATTCATACTCAAAAAGAAATGAACTGAAATGTGTGGCTATTTGCCTGGGCCACTGACCCAGATTTTCAGCTCCCCGGTCAGTGTGAAGGCTCGACTGGGGCTAGAACACGGTCCATCAGGGGGACCGACCCATGGGGTGAGGGGTAGGTCTGAAAGCTACGTTTGGTACAAGATTCAATGCAATCGAATTCCATAGCGACGAATGATTCGTATCACGCTAATTCTAATAAATGTACTATCATCACTCGTAAAAAAGGAGGAAAAAATGAAAGTTAAAGCATAGAAGGGATTAGTACTGACCTGAGCTTTCTCAAGAAAGACCCCAGAGCTCGTCCGGACATCACTATCCAAATCCCCACCCGTTTCAGCGTCAACCACCATTGACTTCTCCAGATTGCCCCTGGCCTACTCCCTCATGATACACCAAACATAATCCAAATTAGAATCACCAGAAGTTTTGCTCACTGAAACACAACCTTCCCAATGAAAAGAATAAAATTTAAACTGTTTGTCAACCAAATTAATCAAATGATCGCACTCCTCGTCTGATAGAAGCCCGCTGTAAATGAAAGCCCTGCAGCATGTCCCAACACCACATCAAAGCTTTACTATTGCCAAGAAGAAGAAGAAATATATGTGTGTGTGTGTGTGTACACACACACACACCCATGAGAAAATATAAGCACGCAGTATATGGCCCATATGAGATTACAGGAAAGAATTATGACTGGTGGATTTAGTATTCTACTCTGTGATCTATGTAGGTCCGACACAACATGGTTTTATATGCTCGTGAGTGTGTGTGTCTATATATATATAAGAGAGAGGGAGAGAGAGAGAGAGAGAGAGAGAGACCTGGGCTGCCTGGAGATTTGGGTGACCCTGGTGGGATCAAATCCAGCAGAACGATCACCATGCTTCAGTCGAACCCCCGACTCGAACCTGAAAATAAAGTTGAGAAGGGAAGCCGAAAAAATCAAAATACGACAAAATAAAAAAATAAAAAAGAATTGGGATCTCTGCTCAAGAATGGGCACAAGAGAAAAGAATGCAAATTGGTGGGAAAATAAGAGAGAGACGGTTTCTTGTATCCGAGCAAACGGAGAAAATGGGCTGCAGAGAGAGAGAAATGAGGGGAAATGAGGAGGAAACAGAGGAGAATCGACGTAAAACCCCGAGAATCCATAGGAGAGCGCGTCTCGTAATTTTGCTGTCTGCGAGAGAGAGAGAGAAGAAAGAGAAATTTGGGGGAAGAGATGGAGACATGAGCAGATCAAACATAGGGCACACAGAATTCGAAGACCTCACGGATCAAGGCTTTGAATTCAACCGAGAAATCATTTTCATTTTGATTTTTCAAGCTTCAAGACTCCATTTCTGTCAATGCCCTTCCAAAGGCAACCGTCTCCCGCTTGCTACCCTCCAAGAAATCACGTGTGACGAATCATTTGTAGTAACGAGTGAGAGAGAAAAATTTGCCGAAAGGCTATTTCATCATTATAGGCGTTTCAATTTCGTTTCCTCTCCTTAAAACCATATCCTCTCTCTTTTTTTTCCCTTTTTTTTTTTTTTTCTACCCACCAATATTTGAAAACTAAATTATCCAAATTAAATCTGGTTCGAGTCCGAAAGACCCCACAAGAAAGCAAAGTTCTTTCGGCATCTATTTTTTTTCATTTATAACACTTAAATTCAAGACCTTACTTAAAGAAAATCAAGCTCCTAATTACTTAAACAAACAAACGTTAGTCACTTTTTATCTGCCTTTTTGTTTATAGAAAAATGTAACTATGTGAGGCCCAAGCCCCAACTGGCGAGCTCTAGAAACAGAATTTTCAAGGGAAGTGGAATCACGTTATTTTTATTTTCATGAAATGGGCCCTTTATTTTTGGAAAGTATGTTTATCCGTCATTTTGATCCTTTTGATGGAAATTTGGGCCTCATTAAAATTATATGAAAAAGGATAGGTTCATAAATTATTTTGTACTTTTCTCAATGTGGTTGAAGCATGTCGACTCTGAATTACCGCATAATTGATTGACGAGTAGAAGAGCTCTTTTCAACTTGTTTATACTCTTCCTTTATAAATGCTAAAACAATAAGTTTCAATTGACTTGCGGAATAATAAATGTCGGATTATCATTTCATTTTGTCTATTTTGTACTCATTATTATTATCACCATTACTTGCTTTTGGCCCGTGGTGCATTTTTTTTTTTAATGTATTACAGTAATTTTTACTCCTGTTTCATTTTATAAAGTATTTACGATTTCAATTTACACGTCAAATTAATCCTAAAAGTTGAATAATAAAAATTGATGCTCTTGGCCCGTGGTGCAGTTTTTTTTAATGTATAACAGTAATTTTTACTCCTTTTTCATTTTATAAAGTATTTACGACTTTAATTTACACGTCAAATTAATCCTAAAAGTTGAATAATAAAAATTGATGTAAGTACAAAACATAAACTTGGTATGAATGTTTTAAAACTTTGATACGGCTAAAAGTAGGAAAAATATTGATCAATAAGTAAAATTAATAACCACTAATCTTTATTTTATTTTCTATTTCCTTCTTTTTTATATATATAATTAATTAATCTGATTAATTTTAAAGTATAAATTTTTTGATGCCAATGTTGCCGCTATATATATTTGATTAGATTTGCCTATTTTAAACTTAGCGTGTGCAAAAAGTGCATCTTGCGTTTTTTATTCATGATGAACGTCTACCTCCACGTGTACAACAGCCCTCTGCTTCATTATTGTATGAGTTATGGGATGTTTCCCCCAAATGATATAAGGTAAAAATTAATATACAATAGTTATGCATAAGTTGGATGTAGTTATTAACTTATGATACTTAAAAAAAATCTTAAATTACTAAAACTATATTGTTTGGGATCTCATTTTATTTTCTTCATTTTTACCTAACTTAGGTGCAGCTACAGCTGCTGCATTAATGCTAAGCTCGTAATATAGTTTTAAAAAGGAATTTTCGTACTGGGTGGACAAAAAACTTATTTTCTAAAATAAATTTTCCCTTTATCCATGTAATTGGCAATTGCATGATTGCATGACCAAAAAATATTACAATATAATCACACAATTGCCAATTACGCGACCATTGTGGATGGGTAGGAGGGTGGGGGTGGGAATTGGGTGGGTTAATGGAGAGAGGATCCACGGTGCAGTTTGCCTTGGTTTTTTTTTTCAATGCATTTCTAAAAATTTTGACCCGTATAGATGAAAATAGTACAGAAAAATGCACATACGCATCAATTTTCAAGTAATTTGGAATGTAAATCCTATTCATCATAAACATAGAAAATTTTAGTACTGTATTTAAGCCTGATTTTTTCCCTACTTTGAATGAAAATTTCTAAATCCACATGCACCCCTTGTAAGTTACTCGAAAATTGATAGACTTATATCTTTGTATGTTGTTTCCACCTTTGCTGTTCAAATATTTCAAAAATGCATTAATAAAAAAGATGTAAACTACACCATAAAATCCCTCTGCATCAACCCCAGTCACCCCCTACCCACCCGTAATGGTCACGCAATTAGCGGTTGCGTGACCATATTATAATAATTTTTCGGGAAATAACTTTTTCACACCTGATTTGAGAATTCCTTCTTAAAATTATATTGTTGGAGGATTTTATTCATAAGTTATAATATTTCGGTCTTAAAAATGAAACTCTGAGCTACCCCCACTAAAATCCTGATCATTGTGATCCTTGTCCAAAGCTTGCAACCGCTTAGTTATGTTGCACCATTAACCTCATTTGACTAATAAATTCTTCTCATTCACAATTTCACATCTGGCTCTGAACAACAACAACTCCCATCTCCAAAAGCGATTCCCAATTGTTCATGATCTGAACATTTGTCCTTTCGTACCTCTTAAGACCATCAATCTCAGACTTGAAGTACAATCAAAGATGAAGCCGATGAACTGTGTTCTCTAATTTCATGATTACTTCATAACTATAAATCCACAAGTAGCACCAATCTTTAAACCTCAATGCCAGCAAGAATGAAACTTTCCGGGTCCTTTGCGGCTTCCCTCGTTCACTCGATACTTCTTTTCCTACTTTTCGGTAATTCTTACTTTATTTTGAGATTATTTATTATAACCAATCGAGCTGAGTTCTAGTATTGAGGTTGATTATATTATTTTTTATGAAATTTATTTTACATGTTTAAATTTAATCGAGCTCAAATGAATGACTCACAAGGGAGTAAATTCACGAGTTTTTGCAGGAAAGGCGCAATCCCACACGGTATACTTCTACATCGCGAATAAATGCCCCTTCCCGATTTGGCCGGCCACCGCCCCCAACTCAGGCCGACCGGTGATCGCCGACGGCGGCTTCTACCTCCCCGCCGGTCAGATCCGCAGGATCCAAGCGCCGTGGACATGGAGCGGCCGCATCTGGGCCCGAACCAGCTGCAACTTCCCCAACGCCACAGCCGCCGCCGGCGAAGGCCACAAACACTCCTGGAACCCCGCCTGCGAGACCGGCGACTGCGACGGCCGTCTCACCTGCGGCGGACTCGTCGGAACCCCTCCGGCGACGCTGGTGCAGGTCTCGCTCCAGGGCGGCACCGGAAAGCCCAACTTCTACGACGTGAGCCTGGTCGATGGCTACAACCTTCCCGTCTCGATGTACGCGAAGCCGCCGCCAGGGAACTGTTCTTCGATCGGAGGGTGCTTTAGGGACCTCAACAAGATCTGTCCGCGTGAGCTGCGGGTGCAAAACGGCAAGGGGGAGGTCGTCGCGTGCAAGAGCGCTTGTTTGGCTTTCGACCTCGACGTGTTCTGTTGCCGCAACGAGTACGGGAGCCCAGAAAAGTGCAAACCGAACGCCTACTCGAAGCTCTTCAAGGCGGCGTGTCCGTACTATTACAGTTACGCTTTCGACGCGCCGCCGCCGCTGGTGAGCTGCGCGGGGGAGGAGTATGTGATCACTTTCTGTCCCTCGCGTTGGGGCGGCGATGAAGGGTATCTGGCGATGTAGGGCTCCAATAAGCCCATTTTGTTGGGCCTGAAGGCCCATTTAGTTGGGCCTATTGGGCCATTGGGTAGCGTCATTCCCAGGACTCGCACCTCGTGATGTACTACGAATATTGATAACACAAGTCGATATTTTGTACTATTAAATGTGTTGAGAGAAATTTGAAATAATTTCTAGAAACCTAAAATACTTACTTTGTGTTACTGCTTGTCGAACAATAGGATTCAACCTTTTATGTAATTATGGTTTTGACAACGTGGGCACTTTGGACTGAGAACGTTAATGTTGTATTAGACATGTAGGGAAACTCGATTTTGTAAGGTTTTTATTTGTGAATTGCAGCCATGTACTTGTTTATCATAAATTTGTATTAACTCGCCGCATTCAATTGTTTACCAACTTGTTAAAAAGAAATGCATAAATATATAAGAATAATACTACTTGTACATCCTTCACATCGAAAGAACGATGTGACAGAATATATGTGTTCTTTTGTGAGTAATATTTTGGTTGAATAATAATACAAAACCATACATATTCTATCACGTGACAACTTTTAGTGTAAGAGATATAAGAGTAGTACTACTCAATATGTAAAAAAAAATTAATCTCATAGATAAAAATCGTATAAAGATACATAATTTATTAATTTTCATAAGATTTAAAAATATATAATTTACTCATCAAGTATGAAAAAATTATGTACAGTTTTTAAAACCCGAATTTCTTCGTGCTTGTGATGATAGGTTCCATATTTTAAAATCTCATGAAAATAAATAAATTTGCATATTTTTATATGTTATTTTTATTTATTAGTTCATTTTTTTTAAAAAAATGCATTAAATAAAAAATTTAGCAAACTGCACGGAGTACCAGAGAGGAGTATTGGACCGAAATCTGCTTCCCGTGGAGGATAAGTTCCGCACAGATAATCCCAGTTGAGAAAGAATCCGAACCAAAACGGACAACAATCTTGTTAAATACGGATGACAACTGCTTTTGCGCCACACAAGCTATTCGGTGATTTTTTTTTTCCTTAAAATACCCTATTTCAAAAATCAAATAATAAACCTACTCCATCTTTTCAAAAAATTTCAAAGTATCCCAATTTTCTAAAATCGGGCTTTAGAACCACGATTCTAAATGGTTTTTCACTTTTGATGCTCTTACACAACGTGAAAACATTAAACTCGTGATTTTAGACAGTGAGCTTATCTTTTTTTTTTTTTTTTGACTTTCTACTCCACGTTGACACGCGTAGCGCGTTAGGGTAAAAAATTAAAGTCGCAATTTGAAACCGAGTGTTTGCTTTTTTATTTTCTCCTTGCTTAATTGACACGTGTAACACGATGGGAATAACAAGATTAAATTCACAGTCCCAAACCGCAAGTCTAACTTTTTTCTTTATGACTTGCAGTTCATCGAATTTTCCTGTAAAAACAGAAACAAGGGTAGTAGTCATTGGATTAGACTTAGATCTTTTTCCCTTCCATGCTATTATCTTCGTTTTAGTTTTTACCATGCGGGAAAGTGTAAGAAATCCTTAACCACAGTGTTTCAATGGCAGTCAGATCTATCCATCTTTGCATTAAATGCACAGCAGTAAAATTCTTCGCGCAGCAGCCTAGGAGAGATTTGCAGCCAACATCGTAATCATCATCATCGTAACTTTTCGATTCAAACTCTCTCTCTCTCTCTCTCTCTCTCTCTCTCTCTCCAGGGCTAGTGGCGTGACACGAATGCACAATAAAATAGTGAGAAACCTTTCATGTCCTTCTTTGCAGAAGTTCTGATTTTACCATCATCACCGCCATCCTTCTTTTCTGTAAGCTTGTTAGAGTGTAGTTTCGAGGGCTCATATCAAGGATGAGTGGGTTGAAGTGGAGTTTCCTAAACTCGTTGGGCTTCAAGACCTGAGCTTGCATTACTGCGAGAGGTTAGAGAGGATTCAAACTTGTCATGAACGACCGACTCAGGAGCTTGCACTTATTCGAGTGCAGTAATTTAAAGGAGACTCATATCCACACCCCACTGCTGCATAGCTTTAATTATGAGAGCGAACCAGTACCCCACAATCATTTGAATTGTTCAAAATCCCTCCATGCAACGCTCAAGTTCGATGGGTGCCATCGCGCCGCCACTGGGTTCCGTAAATGGAAGGGTTTTGTCGGATCATCGTATCATTGCAAAGAACTAACACTGCTCTGCAGCAGCTTCAATAAGGTTTAGTGATCTTAATAACATTTTTTAACACATGCCCACCTCAAGCCTTGAAGATGAAATTAACGTTTGTTGGGTATTGGCGGGAGGACGAGAGCAATTTAAGACAACTGTATTGAGGGTTCAATTGTAATTATATCCTTGTAATGTTCTCTAATAACGTTTATTAAGTTTTTAATGGAAGGTACTGTTTGGAATCAAACCCTTACTGATTTGATTTGAATTGATTTATAATTTAAATCTATTGTGTAGAATCAAACACGCCTCAAATCTATTCTTTTACATTCTACAAAATTGCCTAAAGATATTGCCACATGTGTGTAGTATTTAGAAAAATAGAATAAAAGTTGTTAAAACCATTCCACCTCCTAACGTTCAATGTATCTAAAACTCTTTTTATAAGTCAAATAAGATTTTCTTTTTCAAAAATTTGGAAGAAATAAATTTTTCTAAAAATTCAGAGTTATTTTTTAAAGGAAAACGAGGCTTTTAAAGTTGGTATTAGAAAAAAACTTCCCATTTTTTTTGATAAATTCGGTTTTCTTTTTCTATGCCAAAATTGAAGACAATTTATCTCCCTTTTAAAGTTTAGGGAATGAATGAATAAAAAAAAGACTTTGAGAAAGGAGGAAGAATAAATGAAGGGAGGGCAACTCCCTGATCGGGAGTTTAGGAGGGAAAAACAAAGGAGCGGTAATATTATTGAGGAGAGGACTTATTTGTTGAATTGGAGATTATGAGAAAATTAAAAGAGATCAATCCATCTTGATTAGGTATTATAAAAATTCTATGAAAGTCATTTTTCTCCCTTGCTGGCCATTTCATTTTTGGACCGATGAAACTGACAATAAAATTGAGGGTTTTGATCCTTTAATTTCTTTCCAAATCCTTTTTCCTTTATCCTCCTCCTTCGTAAGACTCTCCATCAAGGGACCTTGTGTGCATCCTCTCAAATTCGTTCATCGAGACGGTCTATAAGAGTACAATAAAGAACAATGCTATGAACACAAAGGAATTCACAATAAAATCTAAAAGGCTTATGTGACACAAATTTATGAAATCGCAAGTTATTGGTTACTAAAATACTCTCTACTAAATTTATGTCATATAAACTTTATATAATTTTATTATAAAATCTTTTGTGTTTATGAAATTATCTGTAGAATAAATGAGGTACTTTGGGGGAAAATGTTTTATTTTAATATTATGCCAATCCGTTAATTGGGAATTTTCCTTTTCCAGACTTCTCGTAGAATAGAATGGGCTTGAAGCAAACAAAATTCGTTTCCTTGACAGAGAGGGCATTCGCTCTTTCTTGTTAAACAGGGGACCGCACCATTCGAGTTCTTCCCCCCGAATCGGTGGTGATGCGCTCATCGACGAATCATGGATTTGATGTCGGAGCTCCCCCGTCCCCTCATCCACCACATCATCTCTTTCCTCCCCCACATCGACTCAGTCCGGACAACCGCTCTCTCCAGGTTGTTCCGATCTTCATGGCGTTCATTCCCCTCCATCGTTCTCGATCAGTCTACCGACGAAATGCAGAACATGTATCCATGGTATGAAGGCGGGGAGAAGTTCCTCAACTACGCTTGCAGCTGCATTCAGGGCCGTGAAGAAGGCATCAAAGTAAGCGCATTCAGACTGCGGGCTAACATCGGGGACGCTCGCCGCCGCGAAGATCATCGGATTGAAAGACTGGTGCGGTTCGCCTTCGATTGCTGCGTCGGTGAGGTTTGTCTTAGCTTTGCGTTCAGCAGCCGGGGGGGAAAAACTTACTGTCCTCTGCGGCACGCACCTGCGGCTCCCTATGGGTTCACCGCCTTGAAGCTCTCGGGCTTCCGTCTAGACCTTCAGGATCTGATTCCAAACTGCCCTTTGCTCGACAAGTTATGCCTCGAAAGCTGTGACCTATCCGGTGATATTAGGGTCGCAGTTGCAGGACACAGGCTCAGAATCTTGAAGTTCAAGTACTCGTCCTTTGAATTTCCGAGTACCAAATTTGAGATTGAAGCGCCGAAGCTTCAATCTTTTGTAATACACCGAAAGTGCCGGACTCCTTTTGAAGACCGTCTGAGGATTAGCTCCTGCGCATCCCTGAAGAAGTTAAAACTCACTGGCGTGACGGTCACGGAGGATTTGCTCATAAACCAAATCCCCAAACTTCTCGCACTCGAAACTTTGAGGATCATGACTTGCCCCGGCTCGTCGCATGTTAATCTGTGGAGCAAGAGACTCAGAACTTTGGTGCTCAACGGCGGCGATTTACGTGATATTAAGCTCAACGCACCTGGACTGGAACATTTTGAGGTGTATGCACCCAAATGCAGCGCCATCAGCATTGCTGATTGTAAGCTTCTTAGGAGTCTGCTCCTGTGGGCTGGCATCAGGGACGAGTGGCTCGAAGTGGAGTTGCCTAAGCTCGTTGCGCTTCAGGACCTGAGCTTGCACGGGTGCAAGAGTTTGGAAAGAGTAAAAATTCGTCACGAACAACTCAGGAGTTTGAACTTATTTAAGTGTAGTAATTTAAAGGAGACTCATATCCACGCCCCACTGCTACGTAGCTTTAAGTATGAGGCTGGACCAGTACCCTTCAATCGTCTGAGCGGCTCGAACTCCCTGCATGCAACGCTTGCCTTCGACAGGTGCCATCAGACAACTACTTGGTTCCGTGATTGGAAGTATTTCGTAGGATCGTTACGTGGTTGCAAAGACTTAACACTACTCTGCAGCAGCTTTAATAAGGTATCAGTACTGTTGTTGTCAAGTTTTAACCTTCTTATCCTATGAATTTATTCACACGTAACTGTTGATGCGAACAAGGAAATGTCCAACTCATGGTTTGTGATCTGTGCAGATGTTGTCTTCCCGTGATAATTTGAGAGATATCTCACCCCCTCCATTACTCGATGTGAAACATTTGAAGGTAGATATAGATTCTTTCTGTGTATACAACACAGAGCTGGTGAAGAATTTGCTTCAACTGTGCCCTCGGCCAGATATCTTGACTATCGTTTCAGATTCTGAAGAAAAGTCTATAAAGGTATCATTTTCCTTGGGAATCATGATTTAAACTTACTAGAACACTCCCTTACTGGTCTTCTCTTCACCTCCAAACCATTCATTAAGACGTATTTAGTTGCTTGATTGACAGTTCAATTACGAGGAGATCATGTTAGAAGAAGACGATGCAAGCTGTTGCAGAACTGGCCCATCTAAGTGTTGGAAGCATCATGTGAAAAGGATCACACTAGAGAACTTCTATGGTAAACAGCGGCGTTTGAAAAGGTTCTTCAAAAAAAATGCAATGATATTGCAGACAATTGTTCGAACCTACTCTTTTGCACACGTGAAGACCTAAATGTTGTCTTAGCTTATGCTATTGTTTTGAATTGTACTATAAATTGCCTCTCGTGAAGACCTAAATGTTATCTTAGCTTATGCTATTGCTTTGAATTGTACTATAAACTGCCTCTTTAAATGTTCATGATTTTTTACGAGCTCCACATTATAGAAGATGTGTTTATAATTGACGCATAATTTTTTTTCTTTTTTCACTTGAGTGAGCCAAAAACTGAAGATGATATATTACAAAGGAGGAGGTGGTGGGTGAGAATTTTGGGAGCCATGAAGGGTATAAAATTAAGGTTCATTAGATATCGGGGGGAAAACGATACTGATCTAAGCCACATTTATAAAACCACTGGCGTAGGAAGGGGGTGAATTTAAGTTTCAAAAGATGAAGGGGCCCTTTGTAATTAGTTACGATTTCAAGGGTATTCTTTTAATTTACTCTGACAACAATTATTCGACTTCTTTTAATTGTAATTAGTTTTGATTCCCCTTGAATCCCCGTGATCATCGATCGACGGAAGAAGACGGAGCATGGGTTTGATGCCGGAGCTCCCTCAACCCCTCATTCGCCACATCATCTCTTTCCTCCCTCAAATCGACTCCGCTCGAACTGCTGTTCTCTCCAACTTGTTCCATGGCGTTCGCTCCCGTCGATTGGACTCCGAGAAGATTAGGCGTCGGACGAATCAGAGGAAGCAGAAGTTCCTGAACTGTGCTTGTGATTGCATTCGGGACCGCGAAGAAATCTTCAACATGAAGGCACTTAGATTGCGCGTTCGCAATGAGAATGCTGCCTACCACGGCGATCATCGGCTTGAAAGATCGGTGCGATTCGCCTTCGATCACCGACTGCATCGGTGAGCTCTATCTTAACTTCGGGTTCCGTTACCTACGTCCTCGACGGTGCACGCCGACCCCTCCCTATAGATTCACCATCTTAAAGCCGTCAGGCTTCAGTCTAGCCCTTCAGATCCTGATTTCAAACTGCCCTTTGCTGGACAAGCTATGTCTCCTAAGCCGTGATCTATCCACCGATTTTAGGGCACAAACTCAGAATTTTGAAGTATTTGCCTTGTGGATTCCTGAATATGAGAATTGAAATTGAAGCCCCAAATCTTCAGTCGTTTGTAATACACCGAAAGAGCAAGGCTTCTCATTCCGAAGATCTACATATTAGTTCATGCACATCCCCGAAGAAGTCGAAACTCCCTAGCGCTGGGACTACGGAGGAGTTCCTCAAAAACCAAAGTCCCACACTTCTTGCGCTTGAAACTTGAAGGATTGTGAATTACGCCGGCTGGTTACATGTTAATCTTTGGAGCAAGGAACTCGAAACTTTGGTGCTCACTTGCTTTTTTCATTTACAAGATATTAAGCTCAAAACACCCAAACTTTTACATTTTGAGATTGATGCACCCTACTGCAGCAGCATCCACGTTGCTGATTGTAAGCTTCTGTCGGAGTTTGCTCGTGGGCCGGCACTAAGGACGAGTGGCCCTTTGTAATTAGTTCTGCAATTGTTTTCATCGGTTGGATTCCTTAGAATCATCTAAATACGTCAGTTTCCTTGTGAGATATTAATAAAACAAAGAGTTGTATGGACAGAAAGGGTAACTACTAGATAGATGACGAGCACTGCAAATGATTTGTTTTGAAGGTAACTTCAAAAACAAAATAGAGACCATAAGCAATGAACAAATCCCCATACAATTTTCTTACAAAACCACCTGCACTTTACAGTATTGACACAAAGCCCGAATGCTCTTGTTCATGACTTCAAAATCCCCCTCTCCCTCATCCTGTTGGCGACCCGAGACGCATCAGTAAGTCTGTTTGCTCTTTCATAGATGCTGGCAACAACAAGATGCAACTCTTTCTTGTTAATGTTGGGATCATCTTCCAGCTTCTGAAACAGAGACTCCACCTTCTCAAAATCCTTTCTTGCGCCGTGCAGGCTCAGCATCTGAAAGTGAACCTCATCCGAGTAAACGCAACCCTCCTCTTGCATGTCCCTATACACAGCGTCCGCCTTATCGGTCTCGTGCAATTTCCCGTACGCGTTCAAGACAAGAGCAACCTCATTGGAGTCTGGACAGTGTCCTGCCCCGCGCATCTTCTCAAACACCTCAACCACATTGGAGAATTTCCGGTTCCTAGAGTAAAGATGGATCATGCATTGGTAAACAGACGCATTCTTCACTTCCTTAGAATCGGAAGCTCGCCGGAAGACCCATGTGGCCTCTTCCACTCGACCAGCTCCGGCGAGAATTGTGATGGCCGTGTCCCTGGGGATATTATCTGGGCGTTTGAGTTCATGGAGTAGGCGCCTGGCATGCCCAACCATACCTAATATGAAGTCAACATCTTTATTTACTTGGGTTTTTTTTTTTATATAAAAATTATAACTTTGAAGGGAGGGGAACTGGCAAAACCTAATATTTAGGGACAGGAAAAAGTGAAATTCTGAAAACTCGGGAGTACCTGTACTCTCATAAGCCACGATCATAGTTTGATAAAGAAGCTGATCTATCTCAACTCCAGAGCTCCTAAGCTTCTGAAAAAGCATTGCAGCTCGGTCCAATTTCCCCGCTTTACTCCATATAGAGATTATTGTTGAATAAGTCATGGAATTCGGTTCGATTCCTCTACTCTTCATCTCCTGCAACAGATTCGAAGCCTTCTGATGCTCGAGCGACTTCCCATAAACCCAAATCATTGTGTTGTAGGTGACAACATTCTGCTCAATTTCCTTTCTTTGCATCAAACGGAAAAGATGGATGGCTTCCCCAAAAAGCTCGGCCTCCCCATAAACCCTCAAAAGGGTATTGTAACTCACCACATTCGGCTCAATCTTCATCTTCCTCATGCTCCAAAACAACCTGTCCGCTTCCTTCACCATATCCAGCTGCCCATACACATCAATCATAATATTGCAGGTTGTGAGATCAAGTGGGCACTTCACCTCATTCATCTCAGAGAATACAGAAATTGCCTCGACGAATTTGCGGTTCTCAACGTACATAGTTAGGAGCGTAGAATAACTGACTGTGTCAGGGGAAACTCCTCCTGACCTCATTTCGTGAACGAGAAGCCGCGCTTCCTGGAAAAGATTAGCCTTTCCATACACATTAATCATGGTGTTGTAGGCCACAAGGTCCGGTTTAATACCAGAGTCCTTCAACCTCGAAAATATCAGTATTGCTTTTGTGTAATCGCGTAATTTGCGCGAAAGCTCGATCAAATTGCTGTACAAAACGAGGTCGCCCGACACGCGATCGTGCTCCATTTTCTGAAGCCAAGAGAGGGCGGAATCAAACAGCCCCTCTTTGCCAAAATGGGTGATTAGCGTCGAATAAGTGTACCTATCAGGGGAGAGGTTTCTAAGGCGCATTTCGTCGAACAGGCCTTGTGCGAGTCGCCACTGCTTCGCACGCAACGCATTGCGAATCACGACGTTGTAGGCGTAAACGGAGGGAGGATAGCACGCCTCCTCGTTGATCCAATCGAGGAGCGCGAGCGATCGCTGCCAATCGGGCTCGCGCGAGAGGAGCGAGGCCATGAAACGAATGGAGAGCTGTTTACCTTTGTACTGGGACATCAAAGAGAAGAGCTGTTGCTCGTCCGAGGTCTGACTTATGGATGATAAGAGATCGTCCATGTCCACCGTATGATCCGAACACAGTGCTGGTTGCTTTCTGGGTAGGAATTCATGGGGATGCCGATGAGACGAAGATGGAGTCGTCCGTTTCCAGATATCTCTGGTGGGATAAGGGGAGATTCTGACAACCATGAGAAGGGCTTTGCGGTTCTGGAGCTTGTGGAAGAAGGGGAATGAGTTTTGAGGTAAGGAGGAAGATGAAGACGACGGGATGGAACAGTGAAGCTCCATTGAAGTAGAAGGAAACGAGAAGGTAGACTTATTTCTCAAGGGGAAAAATGGTTGCTCGCGTAGTCCAACATGTTAGATTGATTGACCCATTTGGTCTGATCAGTTGACTTTGATGACTTTATAAGTCAATAGCTGGTCGAAATTTTATGACCCTCCTAACTTTAATTTTTATTGTATACTATTCGTATTAAAATAAAATTGATTCGAACCTCATGCAGTGCCATATTTTATTTTATTTTATTTTTTGGTGAGGATGCAGAGCCATATTTTTATTTTATTTTTCTGGTGGAGATGCTGTGCCAAAATTTTGTTAAGACATAGGCTTTGTTTTAAAATCATTTATTAAAACAATAACATTATTTTAGAACGATTTATGCATGCAACTAAAAAGAACAAACATTACACAAAGCCACATTTTCTCTAGAAGAAACGTTTAACGGCACCATAATACGATAGATTATTGTTAATTATAAACGTCAAATTGTGATATAAATGTCATATTGTGATGGTAAATTCATTAAATAAAGCCTCTCATCCACTAATAATTACTCAAAGAAATAAGTAGAAAGATCCGTAGAACTTGCATCCGACCGACCAACTCTTCCTTGCAATTCATGACTCTCATGACACCAAACAATCACATCATTTGAAAAAAAAAAAAAAAAAAAAGAAGATCCGTAGAACTAGAAGACGAATGCTTAAGGAGTTGTCGAACTGATAAAGGAAGCCACAGAGAAAACTCGGAAATTACAGGGAACGAGAGAAGACACAGGAGGGTCCAGAAGTATTTAGGGGCACTTGAATCTGTTGCCATGGGTTCGCATGTCAGTGTAACACTTGCCACACTTCTCCTGGTTCCCATACGTTCCCGGGGGGACACATTTGCATCTCTCACAGCATGTCATGCATGCCCTCGCACACAGTTTCTTCCTCGAATGTAATTTGCACCTCCCATCACACTGCTTCGCGCAATCTGTGCACAAAATTATTTTTAGCTCTCCGTAGATGCGTTAAATGCCAACTTTTTATCAGAGAGGAGATTTTCCTACAGGAAAACTAAAAAGTAAGATCCCAAACAGGCAGTCAGAAACTCAATGGTACCAGAACTTGTCCTTATTGGTGGATTTGGAGGAAGAACCGGAGGCTTTGGTAGGGGAGGAGGAGCAGCAGACACCACTGGGGCCTTCACTGGGGGCATAGAAATTGGAGCCTTTACTAGGACCTTGGCCGGAGCCAATGGTGGAATTTTGGCACGAGCCGCCTACACGACATTGTAAAATCAAAAATCAATACCTCTAACAGCTCAACACGTCAAGTCTTCAAGTGAAAGAAAATGTGATCTTTGCAGCTTGCACAACACTTTGTTCCTAAGACAATGACACTTTAAGAAGCACACGGGTCTGATCCATAAAATAAGCATTTAAAAGAATAAGAAAAAAACTGTGTAAACCCAAAATGGGTCTCTTTTCTGTGCACCACTCACTGTCTTTCATATTGTCCTAACATTACCTCCAAGAGAAACTCATCATCATCATACAAAGCCTGCAACAGAACAAGGAAGAAGTTAACATTGTGTCAAACAAATCTTAGAAAGTTTCCACAACTGTAGGTTCTCATCTTTCATTTCCTTAACAAAGAAAAAGAGTTAAACTTTCAGTATAGAGAAGAAGTCCATATAGTACCCTGGTGGTAACCAAGAGAAAGGAGGCCAACAGAAGAAGCATGGATTTCACTGCCATTGGGTGAAGTGGCAATGGAAGAAGCCAAAGTGGTGGAGAGCAGCCAGAGACTACTGATTGGGGTTCTTGCTTCCTAGGAGAAACGTTTGATATTATATAGAGTTCAAGAGGAGTTGAAAAGGGTACAGTGGAGGAGAGTTGAAGGGTTGAAAAGAATACAGTGGAGAGTGAAAAAAAGAAAAAACCTCGAAGGGTAATAAAAGTTGGACTTGGTCCAGAGAAATTAATGTGGGTGCCAGCTTTGCCAGATCAATAACAAGACATGTCAGTGCGGTTTAGCTGTCACCAACCTGAGTGAGCGTGTGGCTGTAAATAATCATACTTTAAAATAAAAAATAATTACAACTTAACTCAGTACATTACTCCAGCGAGATTAATAAACACAAGTACTTCCATTATCAAACAAAATTTCCCGTCTTTCAGGACTGGGAACAAGCGGTGGATATGCAGTTGCGGCTCTGTGAAGGCAATGTATGGTATGGGTGATAGTATTTTCTTTTTTTTTTAAGTAAATTTTAAATAAATTTTGTCACTAAAAAAAATTTTTCAAATTTATAAATAAATTCTACTTATTACATATAAATGATTAAATTTATTCAAATCACTTTTATCTGAATAAATAAACTTATATGTATCTCTTATATGATAAAGAGGGCCTAATCCTAGATTTTGGGGTGACAACTGGCCCTGGAGCCCCCTCCCCTAAAATTAATAGAAGAAGCAAGAGCCAGGAGGGAAGGTTCAGTAGGATTCTCATGAAGCTGCACCACGTGACATCACGTGGTATTACCATAAAACTCATCTGGGTTGATCATCATTTAATAATATAAGATGATATAAATTTTACCTATAAAATTATTTTCAGTAAAAAAATATACATTAATATTATTATTATTATTATTATTTTCCTTTCTTAGTAGGTTGGGTTTGATCCCCACCGCAACTTGTAAATGTCAAGTAAATGCTTGGGTTTTAGAGCCTCGCTCTATTCAATGTTATATATCGCTTCTAGGCAAGTCATAATCTAAAGGCTTCTCTTTGTATATGCATAGCTTCCCCCCTAGGAAACTGGAGCGATTAACCATCTTCAATTTATTATTTGACAAGAAGTCAACGTTTTACCCATCATTTCTAGATTTATTTTTTATTATTATTCTTTTTTTTTGTGGATAAATGCCGGCAACGGTTCATATTGCGACCGTAGACTGACATTACAGAAGTGAATAAATTTTCGGAACAGAAACAACTAAATGGGAAATTTTCAATTCCAAGAAACTCGTATCGTTATCATTTAAAACTAGACTCAACCATCTCCTCCCAAAAGGGTTTAATGGCTCCATCTCTTGGCCCTTAGACATTGAAATATTTATTAATGATTCCTGGCAATTCGTCAGTCCTCTTTTATTACCTCTTTTTTTCTTGCCCACCCGCCTGGCCTGCAAGACACTGTTCAAACAGACAGGATGGTAATGCCTCCATATTGTGCAGATGATGCGAACACAAAATATAATTAGTCCCGCAGTATAATTTTAACCCATGATTGATTTGTGCTTGACCCACTCATAACCCGTCCATTTGCCCGTCCATTTGCCGCCCATGTAAACGCATCGGGAGCCGTAAGAAATGAGTAGTCATCGGAAAATAACAGTTTAACAAAATAAAAAAGTCCAACACACTAATTAAGTACGGAGGTTATCGCTCAAACCAGCCTTCAAGCATCAAATGTAAGAACACTGAGGCACAAGAACAGACGTTTTGGTTAGTAGGGTCCTTCATTCAGCAAACGCCTTCGATCTCGTATTGGGGTTTAATCCACGAAGACACTCGGTAGATCATATCCTCTATCTAGGCTTCGGTTCCCCGAACTCCTGTTGAACTTGGCCATCTGCATTAAGGCATAAGAACCACACAATTCGCAGAAGAGAAAATGTAAATAAACAACGAAGAGCTCAGCAGTGACAGGAGGAGCTCACCCCTGAGGCCTACGCCTAGATTTGCTTCCGCATCAGCTGCAGAGTTCATGGCCTTAAAAAGGGAACAAGTTATGTAAGAAAGAAAGGAACCAAGAAGAAAAGCATGCAGATGCTTATTCATCCTGGACCGACGTAAAAGCTTGATATAGGTTATTAATGCAAGGTAAACCAGAACAAAATCTAACTCAATAGCCTGCAACAAGCGAGCTACCAAAAGGGAGGATGAAAAAATAACTTCACTAATATTATTTTACACGTGCACATCCAGAAAAAATATATATATAGTTTATAACTTTCTCAGTAATTCTCAGTGCGTACCCTATCAATATGACTTATATGGAACGACAGAAATCTATCCTTGAGCTGCTTGGCTTCCTTGCACAAGTCAGCCATGTTCTGGTTCTTAGTTTTCCACAGACCCTGAACCTGTTCCGAGGATAAGCAACGGAGGAAACAATAAAGCAAACGAGATTCAAAAATACAGGAAATCAGGACCAAAGAGGACCCTAAAAGGAAGTGAGAAATTCAAGGAGATGAGCATAATATCCATTTGAGTAAAGTTGAATTTATTTCATATAACATCAATACACAGGCATTTATAAATAAAATACAAGTGCAATTGTGGAGATAACAAGTGCAAATATTTATTGACCAGCATTTGTGGCTAGGTTTCTAGTGATGCCAATTAGCAAAAAGTTAGATTTTCTCACATCAACTCAAACATTCCCAACAGTTCAGCTTAGAAACTAAATTAAATAACAAGAGACACGAGTTCAGGCCTCAGATTTTCATGTTTTTAACTTCATTATTGGACCATTTGTGTGTCTGTTTTACTGAAGTCTCTTATTATTGGAATAACACGTGGACAGCATTCTAGCAGAATGAAAAATTAGAAAGACACAACCTTTTTTACAAAATTAAAAAAGAAAAACATCGGTATAGGATGAGAGGAATAAACCTGCATGCAGACAAGGTTGGAGTCCCCATAGACTCGAATGTGTCTAAATCCTTCCTTTAGAGCATATCTTAACCCTAAAATCAGTGCACGATACTCGGCGACATTATTAGTTGAAATGCCCACACCTTCCCGCAATCGGCAAAACTAGCCAGGGGGCCCAAGAACCACAAATTAGGAAGACTGGAATCACATAAAAACATGGGCTATATGTCAAGCAACTGCATACCAGACTTCCATCCTCTGCATACAGAACAGCTCCAGCACCTGCTAGCCCTGGATTGCCTTTTGAAGCACCATCAAAATTAAGAATGCAGGACCTCTGTACACATACAATGGTTTAACTTCAGAATTGCTTGGTAAAATCACACTCCTTAAGCTCATCAAAAACACGTGTGTCTGCAGCTTGATCAAACAAACTAGCATATTTTGGACTTCATATTCAAGTGCATACAAATATGTCCATACCACAAATAGTCCAGAATAATCTCAGCCTAACGAGAAGTAGAGGCCCATTTTCAACTTCATCTAAATTTTAACATTATGATAAAGATGTCAGGATTCAAACTCTACCTGCAGGTGTCAAAGAGGCTCTAATAATATGTCTGCAACTCATTTTACCGAAAATTGGGCCTAATATCTGTATGTTGAACAAGGCAGGTTCTGAAGATAGCGACTTACATAGCTAGGAGGGACTGCTTGAGCATCAATGCGAGTTTCTAACATCTCGTGCTTACTACGAAAAATTGCTGACGGTTGGCCCAATAGAACTCTGCAGCAACGCAAGAATAAGATATAGAAGAAATCACTGCATGTACGCAAGGAGACAGGTCTGAGACCCAATGACATGTCAAAACTTTCACTTGCCACTTGCAGAATAACATCATTATATCAGCAAGTAAACCATGGATGCAAAATGGTAGTTTAACCACCAAATCTACCCAAGATACAAATGATCAAGCCAAAGACAATCTCAGCATGTGAAGTCAGCAAGAAATCTACGAGTATCAAGTTAATACGTATTTATCAATGGCAGCATGCTTCTCCATATGTAAAAAATATTTGAATTGAGCATAGGTTTTGTACAAACCACATTGAAGAATATCATACTCCAAATAAATCATAGACTATGAATCCCCACTTACAACTTTTCCTGAACCAAGAATTTGTTGAGAATCCTTGTCAGACAGTCTTTCCTCGGAAGAAATAGGTTGCTGAAAGCCACGAGGAAGTTATTACCAAAAAAAATTATAGATAACTATTTTGATTTTCAGTACGTGACGATGTTAAGCAATGAGCACACGACTTAACCTGAAATTGCAAATAAATGATATTGGACAAAAACAGCAAATTTAAGAGAAGGAGGGGGTGGGGGGGGGGGATATGGAAAAATACTGCTATTGTTCCCTCAAACAATCTTGAGCTTCCTGCAAATCAAGATGCTCTACATAATCTACATGGTCGTGAGAGAAGGCGGATTTCTAAATGTAAGGGCAGCATGAGCTTTTGATTAGATTAGACTGACTCGCAATGGAAGTAAATCGATAAAACTAAAACCATGATATTGTAACCTTTAGAATCCCAAGAATCACATACCCTCTAACTCACTAACCCCTTGAAAATGGCTAGAAACAGTCCCAAAAGGGAAAAAATATCTTTAGGAAAAGGCATCCCCTGCCAGCGCACAAGGCTCCATCCTTTGCAAGGGTTTAGGTTGGGTCCTTTATCATACACAGCCTTGTTCTTTCCTTTTTGCAAATAGACTGTTCCCATGACTCGAACCCATGACCTTCTAATCACAGAAGAGAGCCCTTTCCACTCAGTTCACTTTCCTAAAAAATAAAGGTTTAGACATATCAACAAAATCATGCTTTAATAACAAAAGGTAAACCACATAGTGACAAATATATTGTGACAAAATGATCAAAGTGTCTCATTATCTGACCTGAAAGGGACAAGGAGAAAGTTGACCAAAATGATCATCCTTCACATAATCAGCGCTAATAGAATACGTAGCATTCTGAAGCCCACGTGAGACAAGGTACTCCTCAGCCTCTTTAGGTAGACAGTATCCTTTGTACACCAGTAAAGGCGGACTGCATGCCTAAAATGGAAATCAAACATATCAAATCTCTAGTCAAAAATCGAAGAGGAAAAGAAAACTAATTCGTCGATCTCCTAACAGCTTAACTGGATCACAAGAAAATACAAAATAAAAACTCATATTTTCAAATTATTGCACAATAAAAGAGCACCTATAAGACAACAAAAGGACTTACAATTTTGAAAATCTAAACCAAAAGGGGCCAAAATCTGAAAATAAGTTGTAATTTGATCACCATACCCTAAAAAATACAATAAATAATGTATAATTTTTGAAAATCTAAACCAAATAAGACCAGGCAAGGACAGACGACCTAGGCAAGATTTTTCTCTAGATCATGAAAGACGTAACCAATTTCCACCAATGGCGCATTTAAAAAGAAAATAAATTGTGGTTGCAATAAGAGGGAAGGAGGGAAGATTGACATGGGTGTCGAGATGGAGCCGGGAAAATAAATTGTGGTTGCATGTGCCAAAACAATTGTAGTAGTGGAGTGAACAATTTCAGTCCTGGATAATAGACAAATTCGTGAACCAGGACCTATCATTTAATCTCATAAATTCTATAAACATCAAGTTCCGCATTTTAGAAAATTACTGACGCATTCAAGGAAATAACCCAAACTGCAATCCACCCAATCACTATCATCAAGAAACCTCGATTACGTAAAATGCTAGCTTAACATATAAAAACAGCTAAGAGGGCGAATAAAAAACATTACAGAAGATCCAGCTTGAGCTTGACAATCAGTTAAACTCCTGTAGATGCCAATGATATCCCCCTTCCTCACCACATAAAATGCATCCTTCTCTTCGGCCATTATGATCCGAACCCTAACTTAGGCCACCAAGGCGCAGGTTTCCTGCACAGAGCAAGAAAACCCTAATTACTGGATGAGAACTTGTGTTAAATTATAATTGCGACGACGATGACAAAACACAAAAATTCTGGTGAGCATCAAAAAATGCTTAAGCGCCGACAACTTCCAATGTTAAAAACCTAGAAACATGTTTCAACGGGAAAATGATCCGTTCGGCAGCTAAGAAACCGGGACAGAGAATAATGAGGAATCAGACAAAACCCTAAAATCAAAACAAAAAGGTAAAGGTCGTCAAGGATCACGAAATCATCGCAAAATTAAGTCCGAGGACAGACACAAACGCACCAAAATTTTACCTCTTGTGACGGGTCGATCAGGGTAGTTGCGTAAAGTGGAAGAGGAATCATAGAAAAGAGCTCCATTTGACGATAATGGAGTCTAGGCGGGAAAGTAATAAAGGCAAAGAGTACGGAAATCATCGAAGTGACGCCACCAAACGGCTAAATACAAAAAGCGACCAAAAAAATAATGTCACCTAAATTCTACAATTTAGGTGTAAGAGTGAACTTAACACGATTCCTAAGATCTATTCTTATACGTGAGTGATAAAATTTAGGTATGATTACTTTTTTTTTTGAGATGAGTAATATTATCCGGTTTAAGTAAGAGCTGGTTTTCTGGGCCCATAAAACATGATATTTGGTATTGGAAAAATAGAATATGAGCGAGTCCTTCAAAAAATGACCTAATTTTATTAAAATTTATCTATATTTATTTTAAAATATATTATTTTTAGTAAAATTACATTATTTTAGAGTCTTAAATGATATTTTCTTTTTCCCATGATATTTTCGTAAAAAATACATAAGACCTTCAATGCGTTTAAAATTTCGTATTCTCAAATTATGTTACCAAATGCATTGAAAAGTTAAAATCATGTGCCATGCTTCATATTTAGGGATTTAGCTATTTTAAAAGAGTTCTTTTATTATAGAAAAGCGACCGAGATGTTAAATCTTTTAATTTTTTTTGGTAGGCTAAGAGAGGTATTCAAAGCTTTCAAAACTACTCGAGACCTCCCTAACATGCCCTTTGTCTCCGATTAGAGGTATCAATAGATCTTGTCAACGACCAAACACAAATGATTCACGTCACATAGCCCATCGTTAATTATTGGTTGACACAATCCCACTGCGTCGATTAGGTGATGAGTTGAAATAAGTCATTTTATTTAATTGGTGGATATGAAAACGTTTTCATTAAACAAGTCCTATGTACTAATTGCCTACTTGTACTAACTAATTAATATTTTTTCAACTGAAAACCTAACATGATTACGACCCAATATTTAAAAATTTTTTCTTTTCAAAAAAGATGTACTAGTCTAGTATGAAATCTCAGGCACGCTAAATAAATAATACCTAAATTATGATAGGGACTTTGCACAACCTTCCTCCTTAATCCCCCACCTCTCTTTGGCTTTGTCAACCATGTGGGTGTGTTCACATTTGCAACAATACCACAAATAAAGTTCTTTTAACTTCCTGAGATTTTTAATCCTTCGTTTATTTTTTTAGAAAAATATTTTAAAAGTGGTATTTTAACAATCTTATTTTTATAATCATGCTTTTACTTATTTTTATATAAACGAATGATTTTAACGACACGTATTATTCATCGGATAGTAACTGTAATATATAGTTTGACGTTGAAGTCAAAAAAACCATTTTATTTCAGGACCGCCCGTTGAAATGACAGTAACATTGAGTTTGGTGATGTCCCCCTTTAATTAAATGCCCGTCTCCCTCTCTTTGTTTTCTCCAAGCCTCCAGCTTCTTAGATCAATCAATCTAAAGTCCCTTCATGTTGCTTTCTATGAGTTATTTCTTCCCATTACCATCACTAGAGGTCAAGACCAATGTTTGTTGTTTTATTCCTTAAAATTTGTATGCACGTGCAGTGAAAAGGTATACCCCAAAATACGTAGTATTTTAAGCACAAACAACTTTAAAGAATCATTTCAGATGAATAAATTGAAAATAAATGATCCTTAAATTCGGATAAACCAAAGTTATTTTTTCCATTGATGGCATGGCTGCGGGAGGCTTAACTTTCAAGACTTAAAATATGATTAAATTTAATTTTTCACTAAAATATTCTTATCGTTGAAAGAAAAAAAAATAGTTGTCCTTTTGATTGAATAATTAGTAATACTTAAATAATTTTAGCGTCAAACCTAAGGCCAAAGGCATGTCTAAAAGGTAATATTTTCTTTGAAAGAAAAAAAAATATTTTTTGAGAAAAAAATCAGTAATACATTTATTTATTTATTATATACATATTTTTTGGCTAGGATGTTAGAAGGCAATTAAACAAATGACTGATTTGTGATATCACCACCTAAAAAGTACATATTATAGTATATCTCACCTACTTTTTGGGTACGATTTTAAATTAGTTAATTGAAAGGCTAATTATTTATGTACCTGATTTTTTTAATAAAATTCAGCCCTATTAATAGAAGATTTTTGTTTTTTTACAAAATTATTTACATTCATGCACTTGAACCAAAAGTACCTTAACAAATTCCTAACTAATAAATCAACCACGTGAAGCCCACTAAATTATCAGAATTTACGATTTTTGAACCTCATAACTCTTTTAACGGGTAAATGACACTTTAAACCCTAAAGTTTCACCACTTTTTGACATTGAACCTTGAACTTTTTTTTTATTAGATCGAACCTCGAATTTTCACTTCCGTGTTGAATCGAACCCTGCCGTCAGCTCCATCCAAAATACTGGACGGAAAATAGTCGCATGTCTCTCACATGATCATTTTTTAAGGGTAAAGTGAGAAAATCACTAACTAAATTCATTTAAATTACACCTTGCCCTAAAAAGGCTACATGTGAGTATTTGATTGGCCGTTTTTTCTTTTAATTTTTCTTTTCCCTCTTTCTTTCTTCCTCCCTCTGCAGTCAAATTCATTTCTTTCCCTTATCAGAGTATCCTCTCCGAACAGATCAACAGTTTTGACCCCAAATCCTCCCATTTTCTCACATGGAAACAGAGATTCAGAATCGTCTATGGGGCTGTTTCCGTACTTACCTTGGCTCCATAAATCCCCCACTTTCCCTATCGCCACTGCCGCCTCTATTGCATTCCTGAAACATTCCTCCAGCAGTGACGGAGTCAACAGCAGCCTCTCATCCATCATTAATTGGTTAGGGATTTTCAGATCTGGTAGGATTTATCTGATTTAGGTCACCATCTACCATCGATGGGCTAAGAAAGCTTGCAGCCAGGAGATTTTCATAAATCCTACCTCGGCATTGGCTTTTGCTTTGAGATTTTGGATTTTTTCTTTTCTAAAAACCATGTCTTTCAATGGTGGTGGATAGAAAAATCAAGGAAAGATGGGTTTTCCATTATTGTGCTAAGAAGCTGCTGTGGGAGGAGGTTGCTTCAATTTCCATTTCAGTTGTCTTTCACCAACATCAGGCTTTCTTTTTTTCTTGCTCTGATCAAGTTAGGGGAGCTCCTCCAGTGAAGATTCAGAGGGATTGGAAATTGGGGATTTTGATAGGGAAAGATGGGTTTTCCAGTGGTTGAGCATTGGGGAGACGGGAGAGGAACGTGAGCATTGAGGCTAGGCATATGGTTTGACTGTTTTACCCTCAAAAAATGATCATGTGAGAGGCATGTGATCATTTTCCATCCATCATTTGGATGGAGGTGACGGCAGGGTTCGATTCAACACGGAAGTAAAACTTCAAGGTTCGATCTAATAAAAAAAAAGTTCAAGGTTCAATGTCAAAAAGCGGTGAAATTTCAGGATTTAAAGTGTCATTTATCCCTCTTTTAACAAATATATATATTTTCAGGAAAAATATAAAAAAACATATTATGTGGCTCTTTTAAGACGTATTTACACTTTAATATACGATCTTGTCGTATTTTTGCCAATAATGATTAAAAGAGAGAGAGAGAGAGAGAGAGAGAGAGCTTATTTTTGAGAAATGGACTGAGGTGTATTATACGCGTATTATACGGACTCTTCTTCGCTGCAAAACCCATCTCCGCTGTTCTCGTCTCTCGCCGTTTCGCGTTCAACTCCGTTCTCCCACTTTCTCTCGAGACCCCTCTCTCTCTCTCTAATCCCTAAAATCTCTCGATTTCGCTGATTTAATCTTCTTTCTCTTCTCTGTTTCTCCCCTGTGTGCGAATCATTCCAATTTGCGGATCTCTTCGCTGATTCGTCGGTTCATACTGTTCACGGCCAAACCTAAATCGTTAATCGGTGCCGTCTATGCTCCCTGCGGCTACCCTCGAGGGAATAAATTTTTCACCTTGTGGAGGAAGATCTGCGTACGGATCTAGGGTTTTGCACGGCCAGAGTTCTAAATTTTCTAGGGTTTTTTTCCGCGGCGCCGGGCGGTCGAATTTGGTAGGAGGGGATTGATGTTTCTCGCCGGGGACGATGAAGTTCTGAATTCATTCACTATCAACGGAGATGGAGGAGTATGCACGGGGGGCTATGTGAGCGTAGGCATCAGAGGCTGCACATGTGGCCAGTCCCTGCGCCCACGACTGTAGCTGCTGATTCTGATTCGGTCTCGCTCGATTGCCTAACGAAAGTATACACATCTCACTGCCCTTTCAATTTATTTGGCGTTTCAATGTATTCGTCAATCGCTGTGTAATTCTGTGGCGCTTAAGATAACTTACAGTTAGATAGAGCATGCTTCTTCTTCTTTTTTTTGTTGATAAAATTTCTGTTTCGCTTGGTTGCTAGTTTTTACTGATTTTCAAGTCATCTGTTTATTTGTTCAGTGTGCTTAATCTCTCTAATTATGGAACTATTTTGTTGGTGGGTCCACATTTTTGAAGGGAAAATGGTTCTTCAGCTTAGCATAATCAATGTGTTCTTTTTGCTATTAGTTAATGGTGTATTGTATAACGTTTTACGGGTTTTGATTCTGGTTTTCAGCATGTCTGTGGTGTAGACAGGAATGGACAGTCGAGGAATTTTCAGACTATTGTTTGCAAGCTCTACTTTTTTGTTAAGTTGGAAGATGTAATAGTCGTGTCAATTAGCACCGCTTGCTTTATGATCTTGAGAACAATAATCCCTAATAACATTGATCACATGTATCCAAAATTATGAACTTTTTTTGTTTTTATATGTTTTGAAGTAAATGGAGAAACTTGTCGTTGGTTGTATATGAAAAGGATGCAAAACATGGATGCATTATACGTTTTAATTTATCAGATTAAATCATTTCACTACAAAAATAGTTATATTACTATGGAAGCTCCAGTATTTTGGCCAGATAATGGGGAACATTATAACCAAGATGATGACATCCACTTGATTGATCTATAGTTTCATTTTGAATATGATTTTCTGTTATAGTGTAGAATTAGCTGAAGGAAGATTAGAGTTGTTGGATTCCTTCCCTAATCTGAGGTTTGAGCCATTGCAAGGCTGTGTTCTCTAGCTATATTGAAGTGTGAAAATCTAGTTATAACTTCAAATATAAAAAATCGGATCTGAAAGAAAAAAAAAAAGAATAAATACAGCAATATCGACAATTCTAAGTGCTAAAAGGGGATTGGAAATTTAGGAGGAGGAGAAACTTTCACTTATTTCTTTTGTTGTTTTCAATGAATTTGCATTTCCTTTTTCCTTCTTTTTCCCTTTATTTAAATCTGATATGGTTTATCTGGTAACTAGCCATATTTTGATACGAAAGCATCATCATTCTTGCTGCTATTATTTGGGTAAGTGCTTTGAGCAGGTAAGTAAGCCCTTTATTATAATATGCCTTAATTATCACATCACATCTCCTTTGTTTTTATGCCTGTTTTTCTGATATATTGCTTTTGAGTTTCTTCAAATGCAGGCATTTGTTCCCTTTTGTTTTCATGGCATTGTAAATGTACAATGTTTTTATTGCATACGTATGCAACATTATTTAGCCTATTTTTCTCAAAATTTTTCCCGATTATAGGATGGACGCAAGATTCGTGTTGGTGATTGTGCACTTTTCAAGCCACCCCGAGATTCCCCATCTTTCATTGGAATAATTCGTAAGTTAACAGTAAGCAAAGCAGAGGAACTAAAAGTAGGCGTGAATTGGCTTTATCGGCCTGCCGACATAAAACTTGGAAAAGGTAGCTTGCTGGAAGCTGCTCCGAACGAGATCTTTTACTCGTTCCACAAGGATGAGATACCTGTTGCATCGGTACTCCATCCGTGTAAAGTTGCATTCCTTCGTAAAGGTGTTGAACTTCCTTCAGGGATATCCTCATTTGTGTGCCGTCGAGTGTATGATATCGAGAACAAGCGTTTATGGTGGCTAACTGATCAGGATTACATTAATGTGAGTATTATAGGTTTCCTTCTTGTTTATGTCTTATCATTTTGAATCATTATTATTCTGATTAGATTTGTAGTTACTTTCTGAGATACAGGAGCGGCAGGAAGAAGTAGATAAGTTGTTAGATAAGACAAGGCAAGAGATGCATGGGGCGACACAACCGGGTGGCTGTTCTCCAAAGTCTTTGAATACTCCAACGTCAACACCACAGCCTACAGTGCAGAATTTGACCTCCCCTGTTCATTCACAAGTTAAGGGGAAGAAGAGGGAGCATAGTGATCAGAGCTATGATCTCGTTAGACGGGAGTACTTATATAAAATGGATCATGGAGAATCTGGCCAAGTTAGGCCAGAGAATATGTTAATGTCTGAGATTGCTAAAATAACTGAGAAAGGAAGGCTTGTAAACCTTGAAGGGGTTGAGAAACTGGTGCAGCTCATGCAATCTGATAGTGCTGAGAAGAAAATTGATTTGGCTGGTCGAATAATGCTTCTTGATGTAATTGCAATCACAGATAGGTCTGATTGTCTTGGACGGTTTGTACGGCTCAGAGGTTTACCTGTTTTAGATGAATGGCTCCAAGAGGTCCATAAAGGGAAGATTGGTGATGCTAGCTCCAAGGAAATTGACAAATCAGTTGAGGATTTTCTTTTGGTTTTACTTCGTGCACTAGATAAATTGCCTGTAAATCTTGATGCACTGCAGACTTGTAATGTTGGGAAATCTGTGAATTATTTACGTTTTAATCGAAATTCTGAAATTCAGAAGAAAGCAAGAAGTTTAGTTGAGATATGGAAGAAACGTGTCGAAGCTGAAATGAATATAATTGATGCAAAGTCTGGCACAAATCGAAGTGTTTCATGGCATTCCAGACCAGTTCCTTCTGAAGTTTGTCATGTTGGGAGCAGGCGTACTGGAGGAACATCTGAAGTTGGTGCTAAAGTTTCTGTCATGCAACCCTTTGCCTCTAAAGCTGCACCTGTCAGAGCTGTTTCAGGGGAAGCTGTTGGTGTTAAGAGTTCCCCTGTTGCTTCTCCTTGTTCAGCTAAGTCATCTGCATCACTGAATACATCAGTAGCTAGTAATCAAAAGGATTCTTATTCCACAGTTAATGTTGCTAGTGGAACCTTAGATCAGCCTCTGGAAACAATCAAAGAGGAAAAAAGCAGCAATTCAAGTCAGTCGCAGAACAATAGCCAATCTTGTTCGTCTGATCATGCAAGAACTATGGGCTGTTCTTGCAGGGAAGATGCAAGGAGTTCCACTTCTGTGTGTGGGAGCATGAATAAGATTTCTCTTGGTGCTTCTCGTCATCGGAGATCAAGCAATGGCATTTCAAGCTCCGCTGCCTCAGCAGTTCAGAAGGAATCTGGAATTGGAAAATTTAGTTCTACAAGTAGGAAATTGGCTTCTGAAAAGGTGTCGCCTACTGGATTATCCGACATGCCCGTTGATCTTGGAAATAACCAGCGTTTGATTGTTAGGCTTCCAAATACTGGTCGCAGTCCTGCACAAAGTGTTAGTGGGGGCTCGTTTGAGGATCCTGCTGTTTCGGTTTGTAGATCTTCTCCTCGTGCACATACTGAATGGAATGACCACCATGATCGAAAATTGAAAGGAAAAGGTGATGCTTTACGAGCTGATCTTGCTTCAAGTGTGAATGTTGAATTAGGTCAGGGCAAGAATGAACTGGCTGGGTCTGATGAATCCAATGGACCTGCTACTGTTGAACATAAGGTTGGTGAAGATTGTGAGAAATCGGCAGAAGTACTGAACATTGCTGTTTCATCATCAGGAACCATGCCCAAGTTAGGGAAATTATATGATGCTTCTTTTAGCTCAATAAATGCATTGGTTGAAAGCTGTGTCAAGTTCTCTGAAGCTAGTGCATCTGTATCAGCTGGGGATGAGCTTGGCATGAATCTTCTTGCCACTGTGGCTGCTGGAGAAATTTCTAAATCGGACATTGTCTCACCATTTGGTTCTCCGCAAAAAAATTCTCCTTTACCGGACTCTTGTTCAGGAAGTGATGCCAAACCAAAACAATTGGATGAAAATATTGCTCAAAGCCAAGGTCAGCTCGTCGACGGATTAACTACAGATGATGGTTGTACTTTTGATTCATCACGGGTTACTATGCCCACGTCGGACATCCTCTCTGAGGATAGCAAAGTCAATTTGTGTGGCTGCAAGGAGAGGATAGGGGAGCACAGGTCGCTGGTGAATTCTTCTGGCATTGATTTGCAACAAAATACCGATGGACCATGCTTGACATCTGATGAGAAATCCAAGGGTGATACCAGACAGCATAGTTTGGAGGATGATGGAAATAATTGTTTGCATGAGCAAAAAATTGCTAGTGCAGGCATGGGAGGAATTGCAAGTGTAATAGATTCCAAATTGAAGGTGAGGAGTCCCTTGGGTAGTGAAGATGGGAAGGCCGATTTTGTAGATGAAAAGTATTTGACAGGAGTTGAAGCAGTGGAATCTGAAGAAGCTCGTACAAGTGCAAAAAGTGGGAAGGAAGCCAATGATGATTCAATTTCTTGCTATTCTTCTGAAGACAAGGACAAAAAATCCATGCATAATGAGTCAACTAGTTGCATCTTGTTTGATCCGAAGCCCCCACTTGTATTGCAGGTAAACTCAGATTTAGAGAGAAAAAATGGGGCAGCTCCACTAATATCTCATGGTAATTTTGAGGGTGATGAATCAAGGGCTGAGAAAGCTGCTGAAATGAATTCAGGAAATTCTAAACTAAATGTGGACATGGATGCATGTAATTCTGCACAAAACAACAGATGTCCTGAGGAGCAATTAGAAAAAAATAAGGTTCCGGGGCACAGTCTTGGTGCATTAATTCCTCATGAGTCATCTGCAATTCTTCAGCAAGGAACTGAAGATTGTATACCTAAAAATGAAGCAGGTAGCATGGAGGAGCATGCTTCGAGTGTAAGTGCTCCATGCGCTGCAGGGTCAGATATGGCTGTCAAGCTTGACTTTGATTTAAATGAAGGATTTCCTGTCGATGATGGGAACCAAGTGGAGCTTAACTCACCACTTTCAGGAAATCAATCTGCCGTTCATTTAGGTTACCCCTCTCCATTTCCCATGTCTTCCTTGTCTGGGAGCCTTGCTACACTCACTTTTGCTGCTGCTGCGAAAGGGCCTTTCCTTACTCCTGAAAACTTGTTGAGGAGTAAGGGGGCACTTGGATGGAAAGGATCTGCCGCCACCAGTGCATTCCGGCCAGCAGAGCCTAGAAAGATTTTGGACATGTCCCTTTCGGAATCAAATTCCAGCAAACCTGGCCGTCCTCATTTAGACTTTGACCTCAATGTGGCTGACGAGAGAGTTCTTGAGGATGAGCTGCCTCAGAACCCTACACTTCTGACATCTTCTGAATCTCGTCCATGTAACTGTAGTGGTGGACTTGACCTTGATTTGAACAGAGCTGATGATGACACTCCCCACATGGGGCAGTTCATAGCAAGTAATGGATGTAGACCCGAAATTCCATTTTTGCCAGGTAGGTCATCCATGTCCAGTGAAGTTTCTAATGGTAGTGTGAATATCTCAACTCTCTCAAAGGGCTTTGATTTAAATAATGGACCTGGTCCTGATGAAATGGGTGCTGAGATAGCTCGACGGGGTCATCATTTCAAAAGCAATGTGCCTTTCCCATCTTCTGTTCCGGGTGTCAGAATGAACAGTTCAGAAGTAGGGAATTATTCATCTTGGTTTCTTCCAGGCAACTCCTATTCAGCCGCCACAATACCATCAATCTTGCCAGGAGTAGAGCAGAATTATCCTCCTGCTGGATCGCATAGGGTCTTGGGTCCACACACGGTCAGTTCCTCTTTTAATCCTGAAATCTACAGAGGCCCCATTCTGTCATCATCATCCCCTACAGTGGGCATTCCTCCTCCTACACCGTTTCAGTATCCTGGATTCCCATTTGAGACCAGTTTCTCTCTGTCGTCAAATTCCTTCTCTGCTTCTTCAGCAGGCTATTCGGATTCTTCGTCTGCTGGGGCACTCTGTTTCCCTGCAATTCCTTCGCAGCTGGTTGGACCTTCCGGTGTAGTTTCTGCTCATTACCCCGGTCCCTATGTTGTGAACCTTCCGGGCGCTACTAGTAACATTGGCCCGGAAAGCAGGAAATGGGGAAGTTCGATTGTGGATCTCAATGCTGGTCCTGGAACCACAGAAATTGATAGGAGAGATGAGAGGGTGTTGTTAGCATTGAGGCAGCTCCCTGTTGCCACTTCGCAGGCCATGATCGACGAACACTTGAAGATGTATCAGGCATCAGGTGGACTTTTGAAGAGAAAAGAACCTGATGGTGGGTGGGATGCTGATAGAGGCGGGTACAAGCAGCCCCCGTGGAAATAGGAAGGGTTAATGGCACAATGTAGAAAGGCCTGGTGAGCATATTTCCCCACTTCTCATTTCATTTTTTAGTTTTGTTACGATTGATGATCTAACGTATTGTGTACCTTACTATTATCTTGTATTTCCTCTGAACTTTGTAGGCACAAATGCACCTCTTTTGATGGAACCAGTGCAGATAATGGAGCCATGACCACCAGTTAAAGTAAGAGATCGCGATGAATCATCCCCCCTCCCCCCAAACCAAAAAAAAAAAAAAAAAACGAATCAGGGTAACAATAATTATTGTTATTTTTTTTCTTCTCTTACATTTTTTTGCAGCTCCATTTTTAATGGGCGGCAAAATAGTTGGCCAGACATCAGCGAGGCCAGCAAAAGGCCATTCCCCGGAGCCACTTCCTCTGCAGCTGCACCAATTCAAACTCGGAAAGTTCCTTTCATTGGTGGGAACTGCTGTATAAAATGAATGTGTTCTTGCAAGATTGGCCGTCGCTGTTCAGCGCTTCCCCTCATGTAGGTATTTAACTTTTCAAAAGCAACTCCAGTGTTGCTCCCGGGAAACTCTGAAACTGGTTGCCAGATGCACGGACTCTTAGTCCGTTGGGGTGGTTGTAAGAAGAGGAAGCCAGTTTGTATGTTCTTTGTTTATTTTCTCTCCTCCGTCACTTTAATCCGCGGTTATTGCATAACAGTTGTTAGGTTAGTTTCTGTCTCTCAAATTTTGCCCAATCATGTCGTCAATTACCAAAAACACATGGACCAGCCTACTCACCCTGTTCGCACGGTTATTTTTCTTATGTATCATATAACGTCCATTCGTGCGATGACCCAAGATAAAGCGTTTTGTTCTCGATTTTGCATATAATCTGTCATTTCGACCATGGGTTTCTAGGTGCCCTCTGGGCAATTTTGTGAGTCTGAAAACCTTACTGTCAGGTAAGTCGAGGTATGATCATCGTACCCCCCAGGACTTGATCTCGCAGCCTGATGTTGTCCGGTGGAGGTGGTGGTCAACATTTGGTCAAACGGAAGACTTGCATGTTCTGTCCAGCAATCGCAACCTAACGTGGTCCGGATGTAGTAGTGGTAAACTTTCGGTCAAACTGAAGACTTACATATTTTATCCTGCAAGGTTTAAGGCATCTACTCCTGTCCTACTAATTAATTCTCATGCGTACGTCATTGTGTTAGCACTTAAGAACTCTTGCACGCATTGAACTTCACTGAAGTACTTGGTGGGGAGTTGTACTCGGAATAGTATTTATGCGTACAAGCTCCATTTAAATCTTTGATGACAACTTAGCTGAGACGCCCTACTCGATCCGAGGAAAACAGTGAGAAAAACCCCATTTATTTTCACGCGTGGATGAATATCACATGCTTTACATGCCATCACGACCGTTCATTTGTGATGCTGGGGTAAGATTTCTTGAATTTAGAATGAGTGGATGAGATTGGGTGAAGAGGTGAAATGAGGGGCTGAAATTGAAGTGATGGGGATGGACGGTCCATGGGTGCGCTGGGTATTGTCTATTCTGCAACCCACTCGCTGTTCGTGAATCAATCAGGCATTTTAATTGTTGTCGTGGGTCGCCAACGGTCTCAGACTGCCACGTGATCTCATCGACGGTGAGCGTCACGTCTCCCAAAAGCACTGCCCAGTCTTCACTGTGCTCCCAGGCTCACCTTCCTCTCTTCCAAATAATCTCCATTTTCCTTAACGGGGAATTTCAGAATTTTACCCAATTATCCCCAAAACACTCTCATCTCTTCTCTCTCCGGGCCGATCGGAGAAGCATGAAGCCATCATGTGCCTCTGATCACCCATCAGAGAGAGCTGCTCCGCACTGTTCTCCCAGAAAGGACTCATCATTAAAGGACATATGGCCCAATTTTGTAAGGCCGACTCCTCTCTTTCTGTGTTCTCTGAGTGTCGCCGCCGTTTTCACCTTCTTCGTCCTATATTCCCCACCGAACCCATTCAACCTCTCCTCCAATCACCCCACACTCACCCTTAACAAGAACAATGCCGCCATCCCAAACGGTAAACCACCCCCCGGAACAATTTCTCCATTTCTTTGAATTTGGGTCCTTACCATTCATCAAATTTATCTTGGAAATTTATCTGGGTAGTTCTTTTCTTTTTCTTTTTTTTTCTTCATTTTGTTTGCTGATTCTCAGATGAGTACTGTGACTTATTTACGGGTCGCTGGGTTCGGGACCCAAGGGGGTCTCGGTACACGAGTGCGAGCTGCGGGACGATTCCGAGCTCGAAGAACTGTTTCGAGAATGGGAGGAGGGACTCGGACTTTGTGAACTGGAGATGGAAACCCCATGGATGCGAGCTCCCGAGGTTCGACCCCAAGGCATTCTTGCAAATGGTTTCGGGAAAAGGTTTAGGGTTTATCGGCGACTCCGTTGCTCGCAACCACATGGAATCGCTCCTCTGTCTCTTGTCTCAGGTGTGTTCACCATACTCTTAATTAATTAATTGGTTTCGTTATATCTCCTCAGAAAAAGATCTGCCAATTACTTGGGCCTTTGTCACTGCAAATGTGAATTAACGGCATGCGTTTATAGTGGAATGAATTAAACAAAAAAATTGAATTTTAGTTGCGGTACAACAAATTCGGTAGTTCATGTGAACACTCCATAATTCATTTTCCCTGTTCCTGGTTGGTAACACATTTTTTATTATAAAAAATATAGAAAAAAAGTTTTCGAGGCGTCGCAGTTACGAATGATGAAGAGGGTTCGATCTGTTTGTTGGATTTTTTAATTATTTTTTTCTTGGGGGGTGGGTTTGAAGTTGATTTTGGTCAAAAAAGAGCTCATCTTCACTCATCATTGATGAGTCTATAGGGCTTTTTCCAGTGATTGGTCTACCAGAAAGGAGAAAAAAAGATCACCATAAAGTGACAATAATATTAGAATATTTTTAGTGCAGTTTTTTTTAATCTCCCCTCCCCCAAGGAAATAATGAAGACGGCAGTTGACACGTGGGCCGACATGGGCCTATATCTTCACTTCGGTCCACAAGAATTGGGCCCAACCCACCACAGTACCGCACTAGGGATATAATTGTGTCCTAATTAGTGGCCCATTTTAAGACAAATGGTGCTAGAGCTGGTGGCTCGTTGTCCCCCCGGACCACTTTGGCGTTTTGTTTGCTTTTAGGGTTGGCCTTGTGTGCCATCATCGTTGCTGGTTAAGAACAATGGCGCTGCATTCTAGATTTCTCCATAAAACTACTACTTCTTTCTTTTTCTTTTTTTACTTTACTGCAGTTGATTCCTAGTCCTTCAGTTTTTTTGGTTCCAAATGTAAAATTTCACAAAAATGCTGACCACTTATTTTCTTTTTATTTGAATTCATCGGCAATGAGTCGTAGTCGAATTTAATTTAAAATTGTATCTAATTTTGCAGGAAGAGCTCCCAACTGATGTTTACACAGATCCTGAAGATCGGTTCAGGACATGGTACTTCCCGCGCCACAATTTCACCCTCGCGATCCTATGGTCTAAATTCCTTGTCGTCGGCGAGGAGAGGCTGATCAACGGTTCAAACTCCGGCGTTTTTCGATCTCTACATTGACAGGGTCGATCCCAAGTGGACCCCGCAACTCCCCTCTTTGAACTACGCCATCATCTCCGATGCACATTGGTTCAACAGAAAGATGTACCTGCACAGTGGCACCGCCCTCCTGGGCTGCGTTTACTGTAACGAACCGAACGTCACCAATCTCGGCATCGGGTTTGCCCTAAGAATGGCATTCCGTGCTGCGCTCAGTCACATCAACGGATGCGAGGAGTGCACGGGGATGGTGACTGTGTTGAGGACACTCTCGCCCGCACACTTCGAGAATGGGACTTGGAACAGTGGAGGAAGGTGCCAAAGAACAGACCCTTTTGAGGAAGAGGAGGTGAAGTTGGGAGGGGTGGATTGGGAACTTAGGGGAATTCAGATAGAAGAGATGGTAAGAGCAAAGAGTGAAGGAAAGAAGAAAGGGAAGAGATTTGAGATGTTGGATTTGACCAGAGCCATGGCGATGAGGCCTGATGGGCACCCAGGAGCTTACTGGGGAAACAAATGGATGAAGGGTTATAACGATTGTGTTCATTGGTGCATGCCAGGTCCCATTGATTCCTGGAATGATTTTCTGATGGCAGTTCTTGGACGAGAAGAGAGTTCAGTGCTTGATTAATTCAGAATCGGGGTTTATTTGTTTAGTTAACATATATATATATAGAGAGAAATATACTGTACAGCAATTGTAGCTAACAAATGTGTTCTTTTCTGCTTCTTCTTCTTCTTCTTCTTCTTCTTTTTCCTTTTTAACACTATGGGGATGTGATTAGTTTATCTTGACAGGGATATCATAGATAGAGCTTGACCAGTTTCCCTGAGAATCAGGAAGAACATAATCAACAAGGATAAAAGCACACTTGGTTATGCTATAAGCTTCCCTAATGTTTCAGCATTCCCCTCCATGCTATTCTTTCAAGCAGCAAATTTCATTTTCTTTTATCAAAGAATCCACATATCATCATTAAAATGAAAAATAACTCAAACTTATGCATCAACAGTTGAACCATATAGCAAAGAAATTCACAACTATGACAAAAAGAAAAAAAAAAAAAAAAAAAGAACTGGCGCCAGCTATAGAGAACTGGAACAGGGAGGCCTGCAACCCACTAACAAATCATGCAAGGCACATAAATAAGGCAGAAATTCAACAGCTAAACTTAGTACAAGAGCGTGGGTGGCGCACAGAATAATGAAACGTCATATGGAATTAATCAGCAAAGTCCGCCATGAATCACCCACCTCCCAACAAAATCCAGGGGGATAGATAACTATATAAATTTCAGACCTCACCAATAATCACAGCCATATATATTGACATCATCCTTCTGCTAACAAATACACCTGCTGTTAACAAATACACAGCCAACCAGGAAGGATCGAAAAACCTAAATTGAGGTATCACTTTACATGTGTTATCAGAGAAGTAGTAAAAACCAAACAGTTGTAGAATAAATGCCACTTATTGTTTGCTGATAATTATAAGAAAATCAGCGAAAGGTATATTAAACAACTGAAATTGATCCACAGAATAACCAAATGTCGAAGTTCTTGGATGGCTGAGGTGATCCTAATCATGGGCAAGACCATTAGCCTGTAGCATGACTATAAGTTTTTGGAATGGGAAAATGCAGTAAGGAATCCATAAAGATCCCTATGCCAAGCAGTAAGAGTGTTGGTAGCATAAGGAGACCCTAGGCCCAACTCTTGTAAACCGGAAAGAGAAGAAAAGGCACTTCCATAAAGCAAGAACTTAGATGGACTGAAACTTATCATGAGAACACTCACTTGTTTCTCATAAGTTATCACCCAATATGATACATAAGCGGCACACTATTATCTTATTTTTGGCAAAAAGAGAATCCCAGCCCGAGTTGACTTCGACCAGCATTCAAAGAATTTTATCACACCAACTGCGATCAACAAGCCAAGAATGCCAAAATTATTATGGCTTGGCAAGATCACTTCTATATAAAACTATGCCTCTGATTAACTTATAAGTCAAGGTGCCTTATTTCGCTACAATGATCCCCATTATTATTGCCTCATTAAGTCTAAGCAGTTCAGAATTAAATTACACCATCAATCACTGCACCAACATAAAGTTAACAATTGTCATTCATACAAATAACAAGGTAAGATGCTAAATAATTTTAGGCTCCCAATTCGATTGAAAACTCAAGTAAGCAACAACACGAACAATGGATAGTTTTCTAAGGGTGAAACAGAACACCATTGTAATGATACATGGAAAGCAAACCAAGCTAATCTACATTCCGTTTCTACAACAAGGGGATGCAAGAGTTCCTAAAAACACCAACCACATTTCAAAGATCAATTCAACAAAAAGTCTCTGGGAATTCATGCTTCAAATGTATTACCGAGCACAAACGAGAAGTGTTCGCGAACAGGCGAGAACTCCACCAGTCCAATATCCATAGCATACCCAGTAACCGGCAACTTCAAGTCCCTCAAGACTGCAAATGCCTCGCCCATCCGGCTCTTGGGAACTTCCTGAGCAACAGAACAATAAGGAATCCACGAATCCGGGCGATACTCCTCCCCTATTTCAATGCTCTCCTTCTTCATCACCTCACATAATTGGGAGTGAAATTGGAGGAGAGACAGGGAAGGAGTTGGGGCGAGAAAGAGGACATTTTTGCCATTGGGGAGGCCCCCAATTGAGGAGAAGGACAAAGGGAGAGGCTCTTGTTTGGAAGCAAACCCTTTTATTGTGTTCTCGAGCTTCGAAGGTTCAATGAATGGGCTGGAAAAGAGCGTGATATGTGGGCGTGACTCCATTTCAATGAGCTGGGTGCTGATCTGGCGCCGCGCGAGCACGTTCCAGGCCTTCAAGACCTGGTTTTCGAGCGCCGGGTCGAAGTAGAGCTCGATCGCATAGCCTTCCGACATTGTCTTCGAATCGAAATCGGTTTTCCAGTGACTCAGAAAGCAAGAATCACAGCTCCAATTAGAGGAACTGAGATCTCGCAGAAGCCCAAGAAAGACAAAAAGGAAGACAACAACCCAGCCAAATCAAATTGCCCCAAAAAGGCACAATCTACCAAAAACCCACAAAAATTAAATCGGAACCCTAGAAAAATCTCAACGAAAGAGGAGTAATCAACTGGGATTGAAGGCAAAAAAAGAAGCTGTGAAGAAGCCGAATTTGAGGGGTTGGCGAGAAGGAGAAGCAAAGAAAAATACCTAAAAAGGGAGAGACGAAACCAAAGAAAATGAAAGCGAGAGGAGTAATTGTCAAAGGAAGAAAGGGGAATCGTGAAGAAGAGGGAGAGGAGAGGAGAGGAAAGGAGAAGGCAGCGGCAAGAACACGTGAAAACGAGGGCAAAATCTTCAATGGGGACAGAGAGAACACGGGAAGATCAAAAGCTGAAAGGTGACGACTCCATTGGAGATGGATTCACACTAATTTTCCCTCAAATTTCCCCCACATAGACTCAACCCAACCCACCTGTTTTTTTTTCCCCCGAAGAAGAATACATTTCCCCCTCTCACGCGCCTTCTCCCCCCGCGTGGGGTGGTAGTCCAATGACTAATGTGCCCCTTAGCGGTCAAAACGGTATGAAAAAAATAAAAACAAAAAAATATAAATTTTCAGAGGGCGGTAAAGGTTTCATTTATATTACAAATTACCGAGAGTTCTTCATCATTATATTTGTTCTAAATATTTAGGTTCATAAGTGATTTATTTATAGAAAATTATTTAAAAATTTAAAATTTACGAAATTAATCTAAAATGATCTCATTTTAAATAATTACACTAAGTAATTTACTTACCCGAGTATGTTAGAGACATATTCTCCTCGTATGCCTATATATATATATATATATTGATGAGATTCTCTTGTTAAATCAAGAAAATTTTCAATATCAATTTATGATATTACCAATTAAAATAAAACAATCATTCTAATAGATCGAACAAATTTTAAATATTAATTAACCGGACATAACCCACAACGACATATTGTTTTAGCAATTCAAAATTCACTTTGTCGTTAATATTTTCAATTGTAATGTTTTTCTAATACATTGAAAAACTAAGTATTTTTAAAAGGGAATCGAAAATACTAGTATTTTAAAAGGTAAGTCACCGTTCATAGTTAAGCAAATATGTATTCCCTAAAACATCGATGTTTTATTAAATGATGTTTAAAAATAATCTCTTTCCCCTCTCAAGATGGCTTAGTTTTGGCATAAAATGTACCATGTTGAACCTAGGTCCGGATTCTCTCTGATCCAAAAGGGTGCAGCCCCTGTGCAATTTTGTGGTTTTTCTATTTTGATGAAATTTTAATAATTTTAATCGTACAGATGAAAATAAAATACAAAAATACATAGGCATACTAATTTTCATAAGATATAGAAATATATAACCTATTCATCATAAGAATCGAAAATTCAGTATGACTTTTATGTCATTTTTTTTCAATGCTTAGGATGAATAGGTTATTTATTTCTAAATCTCATAAAAATTAATATGATTATGTATTTTTATATTTTATTTTCATCTGTACGTTTAAGGTTGTTTAAAAATATATAAAAAATAAAAACAAAAGTGTAAAACTGCACAAGGGACTGCATACCCTTCAGACACCCGGGCCGCCCAACACTTGGTTTCTACCCAATCTGATAATGGGCTCAGCCACTCATACTAATGGGCTGGGCCTAGTTACCTCTACCCCTCTCAGTTAGGGGTTCCTCGTCTCCCACTGAGATAAATCGCCATCTTTCGCTGATAAGTCTGAAAGGAGGATTTTCGGAGAAATTATTCTCTCTCAATCGACAATGGTAGACCCCAAGAGGAAACGAGGTCGCAAGCCCAAAAAACCAATCTCCGAGACCTTGGATTGCCAACAAAACCCCCCCGGCCCCTCCTCCTCCGCCGCCGACCCCGTGGAAGCCTCCGACTCTAACCCGCCATCCCCTCCCCGTGGCCGCGGGAGGCCCCGGAAAAACCCCGGAAAGAAACCCGAAAACCCAGACCCGAAGAATCGATCCGGGGCTTCGCCCACGAGGAAGAAGTCGCGGTTGCAAAATGGGGACTGTCCCGTATCTGTCGCGGAGGCGCCGCCGCCGAGGTGGGAGAGCGTGGTGAGGGTGGTGCCGTCGATGGACGCGGTGGTTAAGGTGTTCTGTGTGCACACGGAACCCAATTTCTCGCTTCCGTGGCAGAGGAAGCGCCAGTACAGCTCCAGTAGTAGCGGTTTTATACTTCGAGGGAGGAGGGTGTTGACTAATGCGCACTCAGTTGAGCATCATACGCAGGTCAAGCTCAAGAAGCGTGGGTCGGATACCAAGTACTTGGCCACCGTGCTAGCTATTGGAACCGAGTGTGATATTGGTATGAATTCTCTTATGCAAATTTTTGTGGGTGGAAATTTGTGTTTATTTTGTTTTGTGGGATCTGTGAAATGCTTTTCTATAGCTTATTTTGGATTTCAAGATCTGATGTTGCATTTTTTTAAGAGTAATGGAACCTAATATGAGCTGTTATTTATGACCCATTCGGCCGGGGATGAGGAGGCGGCCTATTATCATTTTCCTCTCTTTTTAGTCTGTTTAATTAATTAATTAATTAATTAATTTTTGGCGTGGGGTGGGGGGGTAGCTGAATTCTGGAATGGTGCTGACAGAGCCTTATGAATATGTTCTTATTGGATGGTACTAACGATTTGTTATTACATGTACCATGAAGTCATGCATTACTCAGTCGATAGGGAGTCACTACTTTTTCCTTGTTTGATATGCCACCAAATGCTGTTTGAATACCTTTACACTATGCTTGGTCTGGCGGAGTGGAATGAAATGAATTTTAAAGGGTAAAATGATTTCTAATTGGAATACCTCATTCCATCATCATTCTCATTATAGAGTAAAGGGACTAAGGATAGCTTTCCTACCTTCCTGAAAAGGCCTCTCATTCACATCCTCACTCCCATGGTTGACTTGGTTTTGTCCAGAAAGCACCTCCCATTTTTATTATGAACTAGCGCTAAACTTAATAATGGTACCTTAGTGGTATTGTAAAAATATATGAACAATGCCATTTCATTCCTGTGTATCAAACACAACCTTAGTTGAAGACATAGATCTTCCTTCTATTTTATGATTTGACCCTAACATCCATAAAGCATAATTATAATTATTTGTTGCTGTCTAATTATGTGATTAAAATAATGACAGTGCACATTGACATATGATAAAATGGTATGCAATTTATAGTTAATAATACCCTTTTGTTTTTGTTATTATTCCTCAAGAAATGCTGATTTGAAACCATAACGGTTTACTCATAAAAATTAATGGCGTTAATATTTTATTGAGAATTATGTGAGTACAATCCTTCATTTTTCGTGTGATGTTCAGCAATGCTGACGGTCAGTGATGACGAGTTCTGGGAAGGTGTTTCTCCAGTTGAATTTGGAGATTTGCCTGCACTCCAAGATGCTGTAACTGTTGTTGGCTACCCAATTGGAGGAGACACAATCTCTGTGACAAGTGGTGTCGTGTCCCGCATGGAGATACTGTCTTATGTTCATGGCTCTACAGAACTGCTAGGACTGCAGGTCATAGAATTGAAATATTGCCTTTTCATCTATTTGTGTTGCTGCTAATTGTGATTTTTTGTTTATAATTTTGTTCATGAAATGTTTTTACAGATAGATGCTGCCATAAACTCTGGGAATTCTGGTGGGCCAGCCTTTAGTGATAAGGGGAAATGTGTGGGGATTGCATTCCAGTCCCTTAAGCATGAAGATGCGGAGAATATAGGTTATGTTATACCAACTCCAGTTATTATGCACTTCATTACAGATTATGAGAAGAATGGGACATATACAGGCAGGTTTACTAATTTTTATTTGAAAAACATTATCTTCTATTTGATTTAATTTTGTTTTCCTCCTATGAGATTGCAACAGATCTTCAAATTTTGAAAGTGAAAATGTTACTAGATGGCTATGGCCTATAAGACCAATTATTATTATTATTTTTTATTGCAGGTCAAAATATTGAAAATTATTAAATAATTTGTACAAAAGCAGAAGTGATGCTTGGTTGAGAAAATTAAAGTGGTTGTGCGATATTATTCTCAGAGGCCAAGTATCAGTCTTGTACAAGTGAAAAGAGAGATCCGTTCCAGTTCATAGGGCGTAGAGGCTTGAGGGTTTTGGCCTAGGAAAACTTGTATAAAGTAGTAAAAAGGACCCTGTGTTGTTTAGCCTAGTGGAACCAGCATCCGTCTTAAGGCCTTGGTGCTAGGAATCAAGCTTGTACAAGTAAAAAGAGAGATCTGTTCCACTTCATAGGCCATAGAAGCATGAGGGGTTGGCCTGGGAAAACCTATGTCATGGTAGTAGAAAGGACCACTTGTTGTGTAGCCTAGTGGAACCAGCATCTGTCTTAAATCCTTGGTGCTGCACAAGTTCAAGTGTTCAAAGCCTTGTTGTTGCTAGATTGTATGTGTGTGTATTTACAAATAAAAAAGGGTTTGACATGATTTTAAGTTTAAAGAGGATACTGCTTTTCTTGTACTTTGAGTTAACCTGTATAGAGTGTTGTTGGGTTGTTACACATATATTTGGTGGAGTGTTCATATTTTTGTATTGTTCTGATTCATTTCTATTTACAAAAAAAAAGAAAAGAAAAAAGAAGCACTACTGATGGGGCATGGATGTGCCAGGATTTCCAAGTCTTGGGGTTGAGTGGCAAAAGATGGAAAATCCTGACTTGCGCACATCTATGGGACTGGGATCTGATCAGAAGGGGGTCCGTATTAGAAGAATTGAACCTACGGCTCCTGAATATCATGTTTTAAAGCCATCTGATGTCATTCTTAGCTTTGATGGAGTCAATATTGCTAATGATGGAACAGGTAAGTCGTTTTTTATATTATTGTACTTCTTTTTCTGTATATCTTTTTTTTTTTTTTTTTTTGACTTGTTTGGGACCATTTTTCAGTTTCTTTCAGGCATGGAGAGCGTATAGGTTTTAGTTACCTTGTTTCTCAGAAATATACAGGGGATCATGCCCTTGTTAAAGTTCTTCGTAATTCAGAGATGCTTGAATTCCACATAAAGCTTGCAACTCACAAGCGGCTCATCCCAGCACATATCAAAGGCATGCCCCCATCATATTATATTGTTGCTGGATTTGTTTTTACTGCTGTCTCTGTTCCGTATCTGCGTTCTGAGGTATGTCGCTTACAACTCTATCTCCTGTTCATGTGCCCTTTGTTCAAAACCTGATTCGCCACCTTTTTTTTTTTAGTTAATGCGCCTACATGTTGGAGATATAAATCATTATACTAGTGCAGCACTGGATAGAATAACCTTTTAATTTGTGCTTGTGGATTTTTTCTTAGATGATGTGAGACCAAATTTTCTGCATTTTACAGTTAATAATGTTTTTCATAGTCCACTAAATGTCAACTTTTCTGATCACATAAAATCCAGTATGGAAAAGATTACGATTTTGATGCACCGGTGAAGTTGTTGGACAAGCATCTGCATGCAATGGCACAATCTGTTGATGAACAGCTTGTGGTGGTCTCCCAGGTCTCTCTCTCTATCTCCTATTCATTTCACCTTCATGACTGAATTTTCCCATTGTCAAACATCTTATAGATGTTTTTCTTGGCAATTCTTTTCAGGTGCTCGTGGCTGACATCAATATAGGTTATGAGGACATCGTCAACACTCAGGTAAGGGATCTGCGACAACATTATTGGCTGCGTTAGTTCATTTACTTTTCAGGGCATGTGCTAAAGTACCTCTTTTGGCCATATATATAGGTTCTTGCTTTCAATGGTAAGCCCATAAAGAATTTAAAGGAGCTGGCGAGCATGGTGGAGAGCTGCGATGATGAGTTTCTGAAGTTTGATCTTGAATACCTTCAGGTTTCATCTCTCTCTCTCTCTCCCCCCCTCCCTCGTGCACGTATTGTGTGTGTTTGAAGTACTCATATGTGTCTTCATTTTGCAGATAGTGGTTCTGCAGACCAAAACCGCAAAAGCAGCAACTTTAGACATTCTTACAACACATTGTATACCTTCAGCTATGTCCGACGATTTAAAAACTTGAAAGAAGATTGCAAAATCTGGAACTGCTCCCATATTAGCCATTCCCAGCCACCTTTTTTTTTTTTTTTTTTTTTCCCATTATGCCTCCTTGAGTGAGTTCGATAGAAAGCGCATTTATTTGCAAGAAGATCGAGGGAGATGGGTCACATATAGTTTCATTTTTAGTTCCCTTTCAGTATGCCACCTCAAGTGAGTGCAATAGACGGCACATTTATTTGCAAGAAGATCGAGGGAGTTGGGTCACATATAGCTTCAGTTTTGGTTATGGACTTTGGATTCTTTAGGAGACAAATGGATGCATCTGCAGATTATTTATCTATATCTTTTTGTTCAAATTTTAAGCAACAGAGGAAATAGATGTCGAAATCTCAAGGGAAAGGATGATAATTATACAAGCTCATGTTGTAAGCCTTTGATCCAACAAGCTATATTATATACCCAATCAAATGACAGCATGATTGGCAAAAAAGTATAAATAGGAATCATCCACCATTTAACATAAACAATCACATAACACAAGGAGGAAAAAAATCCTTCAGTAGTATGAGCATGAGCAGTTTTAAATAAAAGAAACTACATTTGCAAAATTAGCTGCGCTCTGGAGTCTGCACCAACCCTAAAGCCCATCGAAGTTATATAAATTTCATTGGGCAATAGACACAGTTCCATGTTCCCTGCATCAGTTTGTCAGCATGTACGCATACATACATCTTCATATAATTCACACCTGTAATCAGAATTACCGCATTAACCCAAAGTGAAACAACCGATCGTTTCAACTCTTCCTCCTCTTTCTCCTCAACAAGGGCATGGCACTAAAAGGTTTCCCTGCACCGGCATTAGCATCCTTTTCCACATTTTCCTGCAGGGGCTTAGCTGCTATAGAACAATCAGAACTGCTTATGCCATCTAGGCTTCGTACTCCATCATGAAAAGATGAATCTGTCTCCTCTCTGCCTTGAACTACATCTGCAGCCATTGTGAGGGTAGAGCCTAACTCATGCGGATAAGTATCATGCTTGATCCCATGCATCCCAATACGCACACCATTTTGACGAGTGGTATCTCCAGGAGGGTTCGAAGCACATTCAACGGGTTCATCCTCGTTCTCATCCTCTTCCACACAAAACCCACCTCCAATTTCAAGGTAATCTTTAGAAATATCCGTATTAAAAGAAGGATCGACATTTTCGCTCAAAGCTGCTAGAACAGTTTCCTTTTCTGCTTCACCTTCACTAACCTTAATCCCACCTCCTGCTTTAAAGTAGTTATGATGCAAACCCATCTCGAGTGGAGGGTGCCCAACACCATGCTGGTTCCTTTCACTCTGAACAGAAGCAGGAGCAGCCGCATCTTCAGAAATGCTCTGAGAGCCAGATGGCTCCTGTTCCGTTGCCTTTTCATTATTCGATTCCCCAATACTCTGGCTGTGGCCCTCATGATCAAACGACTTGTCCACATCATCAACGTTTAAGTCATTCAAAGTGTATTTTACCGGCTTCCGAGGACGTTTTGACTGAAGTTTTGTACAGGATAATCAGGAAAGAAACAAATGAAATAATTAAAAAGAATAACAAATATTCCAACAGGGTATCTTATGAAGCATGCATCTAAGATGGTACAGCAGAAGACTGCAAGAGTCCTCTGACTCCCATTATTATCCAGCAAAGAGCTGGTTGGATGATGATAGGCACTTGATTTCTGTTCCCTGCATTTCTGTACACTTCATTTCCAAGGGGGAAGTTCACGTCCCATGTGATAAAAGGGAAGATCCCTTTCACTGGAAACTTGAGACTACTACTAGAGTCAATGTATTCCCTCCACCCCCTTTATTTAAGCAGCAGCTCCCAACCCCCACCCAGCCCAGGTTCCTTTGAAAGAGCCCACCACAGGCTTGACGTAATAAAAAGCAGTTATTCTGTTCGGTCACAGTTCAATTTACACAAACCCCCCAGGCCAATCAGATTTGATACTGTAGTAGTACACATGCCTGAGCTAGAAAGAAAGAGGATTGGGCATGTACACACGCACAGATATGGGTGCACGCTAGGTGTTTTACCTTTTGGTTTGGGTCTTTGAACAGCAATGTGACCACTCAAATCTCAACTAAGCCAAGTTTTGCCAGATTAGATTTGTAATGAATTCTATCATAATAATGACATTTCCACTGCTCATTGATGAGAGAGTGGAGTATGGAAAAACTTACCCGTTGCACTTCAGATGACTCTACAGAGTCCTGAACTTGCTGACGCTGATCAACGCTGCAATCAGAGCCATCATCAGAGCCGTTTTCTGTAACATCAGAGCTGGGACTCATTTTTTGTCTCTTTCCTCTTCCTGTTCCCTGCCTTCTACCTCTTCCTCTGCCTCTTCCACTCCCACTTGATCCTCTGCTTCCTTCTGCCTGGATGGATGATTCTGGGTTTCTAAGTTTAGATGTCAGAGGATCTCGCTGCGTGCTTCTCTTTCTCGGCGGTTTAGTGATTTTTTTCCCTGAAGACTTGCCATTTCCTTGAGCTACATTGTCCCCTATTCCATCTAGGAAATTTTCTGATAAGTTACCAGATTTGGTGGCACCACCTCTTTTCTTCTTTCTACTTCTACAATCCTGTGAAGCATCATCATCTACCAATTCCAGAGACTGTTTCGCAGTTATTCCTTTAACAGCCTTGTTTATTCTTCTACTACGAATCTTAGCAAACCTTTCATTGAAGGTGTAAAAAGCTTCCAAGCGGAGTTGAGTCTTTGTGAGTAGAGCCAAAAACACAATAATCAATAAAATATATCAAATTCAAGATCACCCATCAGCAAATACAATTTAAAAAAAAAATCACCAATTCACACAAAACATTGGTTCCAAGAACAGCAAATGCTTGCAAAACGTATTGCAAATTTTTTATTTAAGTAGAAACCGCACAGGGGAAATGAACCAGAGGAGAACATACAAAACCATGCCTTACCATGAAGCAGGGCCCAAAAATGAAAATTGAACATAAGAACCCTGTAAGCTGGATGTTGGCACTAAAGTAATGTTGTTCATGTGCTACATACCATATTTTCTTGTGTTCTTTCCTAGCTAAAGATGGCACCCTCTGTGTGTGTGCTCATCTGCATGTAAGAGAATGAGAAAGAGGGAGGGAGGGAGAGCCTTACCTCATGTTTGTTGTACTCTTTCAACACAGGCAGGAGTAACTCATCAGCCTTTTGGCTGCCCCATCCAAACTTTTCCCAACACATTCTGTTTGCAAATAAACTAATCAAAGATCAAGCATTTAATGACTTCTGTGAAAGGTGTGAAAGTATTTTCACATTGTCAAACAACACTAAGAATTAGGTAGCCCAAATTATCACAAGGTCTAAAGCTTTTGGGTATTTAGCCGTTGGTGGAAAGAACTCTGCCTAGAATCCATCAGAACTTCCATTAACATTCATGCCAGTAAATCACTACAGCCAAATATGATAGACTTGTTAGATAGATACTAGTAGATTACTCACTTGTGAAGAATAAGAAGATCGGGCTTTCCCCATGAGAAAGGGTCAGTTGACTTGTCCACTTTCGGTGAAACGTATGCAGATATGACAGCTTCACTGGGGAAAGAAGATGGAATATGCCAGTTCTTGCTAATATTTCTCTGTAAAAAAAAAGGAAAAAATAATAATTGTATACAGATAATACCACATAAATTCTTAACCTGAATAGACCAAAATTGAGCCAAACAGAAAGATAGAAACAAGCTAATTACATGCTGATCCATAAATGTTTGCTTCATATTTTGCATATCATCATCAGATTGACTGTGCTGAACTTCGGAAACACTTTCCTCAATTGAAGATGCTCCTGTTTTGCTATTTGAGGCCCTCCCACTGCTATCACTGACTTTTGACTCCCTTTTCCTTGAGCTTGTTTGCCCATTAACTTTCCCAAGGATTGTTGGATCTGGTGATTCAATCCACTCTCGGAATTTATGGAGGCCATGTTCCTCAGGAAAAGCATTTACAACTTCCATAGCATTAACTATGCCAATCCCACTACAACAATTAAAATATGTATGGGTAAGAGGAGGGGAGGAGGAGGAAAAATGCCCAACTCATGCAACTGGTTGCACTCTACTGTCACCAATATCTAACCTTACACCTTCAGTATAATCACTACCGAGAAGCAATGCCATGCGGATAATTTTTTCCCTGGTTAAACCAAGCTCACTTTCAATATCCTGACAAACCAAATAAAATGAGGTTAACATATGAATACGCAGATCAACGGCCACAAACAAAACAATTCAAAAGAATGAATGAGAAAAAATAAAACAGGATCCCTCACAAGTCTAAATGAAGCTCAATCAAGAAACAAGGTAAAGACATTAAAATAAATGGAAAATGTTGAAGCAGAATCTGGAATTCCGAAAGAAAAATTGCAAAAAATAAATAAATAAATAAATAAAAACTGTTACCAAGTAAAATCAATTCAAAAAAACATGAGAACAGTTTTCCAGATCTGACCTTCATGAAGTACGTCTCTACATATTTGCGATCATCAAATATATTCTTGTAAACACTTTGAGCCCCAAACAAGAACACGTCAGAGTCATCAGTCACAACTCCATCAACAAGGTTTGTCAGCTCCATATATGCACATTGAGCTTCAGCTTCCATTGGTGCTATTATATATGGTAAGCCAAACATTTGAAGCAGTTCCTAGAAGCAGCAACAGAAAATCATATCCATCATTAAACGGATACTTCATCAATAAAATTATCAACCAAGCAATGAAAAAAAGTCACCTCAGAAAAGAAAATTCAACAAAAGGATGCATGCCTCTCAAATAAAACTAGATAAATCATCCAACAGTTTCTACCATTTTTGACTTATCAAGATTTGTATGTATTTATTTACCAAAAAAAAAAGATTTGTATGTATTTTACTTCAGCTAACATTGATGAACCATAAATACAGTTTTCAACTTCCAAGGGCAGCATAACATGCTGGAGGTTGTCCTTACCAAGCAATAAGAGGAGTTAAATTAAGCATTTCTGTTAAAAAGAAGAGCCAAAAAGGAGTTCCCTGAACATACAAGTTATGAAATAGGAGAAGGCAACACATCACAAAATGAGAGGTTAGCACATAAAGACTAAAGTAAAACCTAAGCCACTAAGAAATAAGAATTTTAATATCAATAATCCTTATAAATATCATAGGCCAGTACCATACAGATCATCATACTCGTCCCATAGTTTCAGTAACAACACAAACTTAGGCACAAACCTGGCACTCGGCAAACATCTCACTACTGACAGATTCTGCATTTCTTTCAAGTTTTCTCTGTTCATCACCCAAATCTGTACGCTCTTGATCTAGAATTAGCATTTCCTCTTCCAAAGTAGCTGCAGAAATGTCAACCTGAATGTTCCTGTTTTCCCAATTGGCACGTTCGACCAGGTCATTTTCTCTTTCCTTGGTAGAACTATCATCATTTATTTCTTCAACCATTTTTATCTCAGTGTTAATATCTGTTTTTGCCTTTTTCACACTAGACATCCCTTGTGCAACAGAAACACTAACCATCTCATCTGGATGACAACTTGGAGCAGCATCGACAAGAAAAACATCAGCACTATCACCCAAAGATGGATTAGAGATAGAAGAGCTAGCGCCAAAGCAGTTCTCGGAAAAGGACGAAACCTGATCACCCATACGCGAAGTATCTGCAAGTTGGTCAGTCAAAGGTAACTCCATTGGTTTAACTGAAAGAACAGATTCTCTACATTGCACCTCTCCAGTCAAATTATCATTTACAATGGCATCTTGCCTTGTATGTTTCGAATCTGAAAGATTGCACCTGCCATAAGGCTTATCTGCCAATCCATCCATCTGTTTATCATGATCAACTGCAACTGGTGATGTCAATCGTCCCTCTGAATTTCCAGTGTCCCGTACAGTTTTCAAGCCTTCCTCGGGCATTGGCTTTTCAACATCAGCCACTTCAAATCCATTTTGATGTTGAACATTCAGCAAAGGAAAATTTAACTTGTGATTTTCAGATAACTGATGAAAAGACCTCTGATTATTCAGATCCTCAAGACTCCTTTTAATTGCTTCCTGAATATTTGATTCTTCTTCCAAATTGCCTTTTGAAATTGCCACCCCACAATCATCTTGGCATGGGGAAGCATTGTCCTGAGCACCACAACCTCCTTCCTCCCATTCAACATCACTCTCATCACTATTAATTTCTGCAAGGGGTGATTTTGTATCAGCATTAAAATTACTAACAAGATCCTCAGCTTTGAAATTGCTTCTGTTTTCTGCAACAGTCCCTTCTTCCCAATCGCAATCTGAGGCAGAACCAGAAGACAATTTTTCTGAAGGATTGCAATCAACAGAAGGTATACCAACTGGAGCTTCTGCTACTAAACGAGCAAATATATCACCATCATCGCCATCAACACATTTATGCTCAGTATCCTGTTCAAAAGAAATCTCTATCGAAATTCCATTTTTAGACATAGACTGCTCACTATCGTTATCATCCTGTATTAGAGTGTTCACCCCGCTGTTCATATTCACAGTTTCTTCATCACCCTCGACTATATCATCTACACACTGGTTTCCATTTCTCATGAGACCATAGTTTTCCTCATCAAAAGAAGGCTCAGCATGTACATTGTCATTTGCATTCATTCTCTCCTTCTCAATCTCTTTCATCAGTTCCAGATTTCTTTGCAGATCACGGGTCATGCGAATTCCCATAGCTCTCACCCTGCTGACTCGAACATGACCTCTCTCATCCAGGTACGTTTCAACACCATCAACAGAACTACTTCCAGGTTCATCAACCATTCCTGACCCAGCTGCAGTATTAGCCTTAGCAGTGCAAGCAATGCTACCCAGGGAGTTTGAAGAAGGATGCTCAGTTGCTGTCTGGTGTTTGTCTCCATTTTCCTCTACTCCAGCAGACGTAAGCGCCCTGAAAATGTAAACATGTACTTAAGCAACAAAAGTTCTACCCTATGAAAATGAAAGTATAAATAATACTACAAACATCAGAAATGTACATGAGTTTGATCTGAAGTCAAGTGATGAATGTGTCAATTTAATGCACAAATATAACGTTGAATAACTAAAAATATTCACTCACTGTTTGTCCCCAGTAAACGATGATGAAAAAATAAACTCTCTATTGGCCTCTGAGGCAATTCGTGAGACCTGCGCACCACCAACTCCCCTCCCAGCAGCAGACTTCTGCACTTCATTTATCTCACGTCGGAAAGCAACAGTTTTAAGATAAGCCTGTATCTGTAGCTCAGAAAATTTGGCTGGGACCTGCATGTGCATAAAAAAGCACCAGGTTAGCATTTGTAAGTTTACAGAGATGCTCTATAAAATGTAATACAAATTCAAGACTCAAACTAAAGACACAAAAAGCAGCCGAAAGACAAAAAGAAAAGGGGAAAAAAAAAAAAGTCAGCTGGCAATCCAAGCTCGTCACTATTGTCTCTGCACGATTCTTGAAATAATAACCTCCGTACTGGAAAAAAATTATGAAAAATGAATGCAAATCGCAACTAAAGAAATTGTGCAAGAGCCAAGGTGGTAGTATACTTACATAAGTTAAACATCCAGATTGAGCAAGAAAATGCCTAATTATTCAACAAGAGAAAATCCTCAATTGCATAAAAGCCAGACAGCTAAGAAAACATTTCTTACCAATATAACTCAAAACCTCACAACTACTGGTTCCTAATCCCACGGCTAGACACAAAAAGCTACAGTATAGCCATAGTCAATATCAATTACTTTTGTGTGTATGCCATCCACAGCCACAATCATAACATTATGCAGCTTGATTAGCTCCATATCTAGATTCTAAACATCTCCACGGCTAGTCGCATGAACACACCAATTAGCATGGCTTGATATGTCGGGCATGAGATGCCACAAGCATTTCATAGATTTCTAAACACCTCCACCACTAGTAGCATGAGTACACCAGTTAGCAAGGAATGCTATCTTGTGCATGAGGTGCCACAAACATTTCATGTAAAAATGTCATTCTGAATGCAGCTTCTGGAAATAATTAATAAACTATGGAAGATGAAAGGGGAATGACATGCCTTTTTAACTTTCTGGTACCTTTGTCTGTTATCTGCCATTAATCTCTCTCGCATCTACACGCCAAAAGGTCAATATTTTACATAAAAGAGAAATAAGGAGATAAAAGGACAGGAATTATTAAAGCCTTCAAAGCATGTACCTGTCCAAGAAGATCAAGTTGCATGGATGGAGGCAAAGAAGCTAGCGCAGCTGGATCAATTTTTCCATGCATTGCTGGCTGAAAATCAACAAAAACATGTCTCACTCCAGTCGAACTCTACCGCACAGAATTATTATTATCTAAATTCAATTAAAATGCTGACATTATTATATGCCCCGACCACTTTTCATTTATATCATTTTATGGCAAGATATGTTCAAATGAAGTGCATGTATGGAAACAGTCTAATTAATTGTTAAAAGAAAAGAGGAAGAACCTAAATGGACCGCAATGAAAACATATGCAATGTACACTCATGTAAATATATACAAGAATCATTTCTTCATCTTCATCACTGTCATCTTCCTCTGAATACGGCCTCCCACCACCAGATGTAGATGCAGTGCCAAAAACCCCATCGGACTCTGCAGCCAGGGATGCTGCCAACCTAAGGATTACAGGGAACAAAATAAATTTTATGAAATATATACAATAGAAGAAAATATTTTTATTAAACAAGCAAAATAAAAGCAGCCCTTCAGTAAAGTGCTAACGAGGGACGAGGGATCTTGACAGAACTTGCAGCCACTAAGCTAACAGGCAGCACTGATTTGGTTCCAAGGAAACATGACTACACCGAACGCATAATCATGGGCATTGAAGAGGAATGGTAGAATTGGGGGGTGAAGAGGGGCAGGGGCTCAAGCAGGAAGCTCACATTTCATCTAACTTTTCCTGATTGTAACTCTTTAATCCCGGATCATCACTTTCTGGCTTGTCTTCTGCCGTGGCAGCCTCCTCTACTAGAATCTTTTTACCCTTGGCGTCCTTATTCTGTCTCTGGCTCTCAAGATTATCAGCCAGCTCTTTCAACTTCATTGCCTTCAACTATTTAGCAAACATCAAAGAAAATGCGAAGTTCAGATGACCTACAAAATATCATTAAAGCACTTAATAGGTAGTGATTTGTCACAACATTATGCAGCATTCTGTGGGCTTCTTCTTATGTTCTGCCTGCTTTTTGTACTTTAAAACCAAAAACCTAGAAGTTTCAAAATCTCACAGAAATCTATCCTCAATAAATCAAGAAATCTTGAAATACACATATTGAATATGAATGAAAACAAAATACAGTACAGTATCGACATCTTTTAGTCCTGAATATTCTTACTGAACTTGGTTAAAATATTTATAAAAAAGAAAAGAAAAGTGCAGACAGCAGTAGGCCAAATTACTTCCGATAAGTATATCCAACACAATAATTCGTATTCTTACACGTTTCTTTTTTAATTGGCAAATACATACACACTCAACCTAGTTACAACGAGGATTTGTTCATGTGCTGGTACAACTAGACTGTACAACTAGTGAGTGATAATTTGCATTAGCAAATGTGCATAAGGTAGGGTGAGAATCGGTTGAATGAAAGTAAACCAAGTGTTAGCGATAGAAACTGACGTGATTGAGAAGCAACTTCTCGGCAGTTTTGCGGATCTTCGCCTGCGCATTCTCGCGCTGGCGGCGGCGAGCAATGACAGTGCGGCGCTTGAGGGCAGGTGTGCCGCCATCAAAGACGAACACGGGCTTGGTGCGTAGGAAGAGGAGCTTGCAAATGCGGCGGAAGAAGCCCAAGATATGGGCGTTCTTCACCATCTCCCCCTTCTCGTCCCGCATCGCTTTCATGAACTGTATCATCCATATGCTCGCATCTGCCAAAAAAAAAAAAAAGACAGAAGATCGAAATCGAGAGGAGGATTGGGGAGGAATTTGTGGAACTAGGGTTAGGGTTTGGAGGCGGACCGATGGCGAGTTTCTTTCCGGCGAGGGTCTCGACGGAGACGCGGCGACCCACGGGGGCGAGGAGCTCCCAGAGACCATGCACCCCCATTCTTGCTCACCTCGTTTTCTCTTCCTCCCTTGCGTTGCCGCGCCAATCTGACTTTCACCGGACAAGTTAAACGGCTAGATTACTGATAGATTAAGGCTTATATCAGAAGCGGTACGTAGACGGCATTTAAAGGATATGTAAATTAATTTAAGGAAAAAATTCTAGAAGGTCGGTATTTTTTAAAAGATCTCATATAATTTAAATTTTATTTATTATATTTTTTATATTTTTATTTTATTTTAAATAGACCCATTTCATTTATTTTATATCTAATTCCATTAATTAGGTGGACACATAGCAAGTTTTAGATTTTTATATCATTATTTTAAATGTAAATTATTAAAAATAATATTAAAAAAATTGAAAAATGGAAAATTTTAAGAAAATCTAAATAGAAAAATAAGAAAACTTCTACCTATATTTTCAATCGCCATGAATCTTAACATTTATTTCTTATTTGAAAATTCAAAAGGAAAACATTGGAATTTTAGTACATTTTTTAAAAAATGAAACTTCAATTCTATTATTATATTTACTTGCAAATCTGAAGAAAAAAGTGTCTCCTTTCTTATCTCGTCAATTAGATTTTCTATTCTTTTCTTTTTTCCATTTTTTAAGTATTTTTCAAAATTTTATATTATTTTAATAATTTATATTTGAAATAATAGTGTAAAAATCTAATAACTTGCCATGTGTCCACCTACTTAATGAAATTGGATGTCAAATGGATGGAAGATGCCTGTTAAAAATAAAATAAAAGTACAAGAGGTGTGATAAATAAAATTAAATCAAATGGGGCTCCTAAAAAATCGCCCAAACCACATGGATTCTTTTAGAATTTTTCCCTCAATTTAAATAAGCATGAAAGTCTAAGCATCTAGGGGTGTTCATTCCCGGTAAGAATTTTTATTTCCTGAGTTTTTCTCGAATTTTATGTTTTCAATTTAATTTTCGACCGATCGAATTTCTTATCCAAAAAATTTCGATCAAAAAATATAGAAATTTAATTTTCTGCCTAAATTTTCTTCCTAAGTTGTATTTTCACAATATTTAAGAAAAATGAGAGGAGAGAATGTAAAATCCAAAAAAAAAAAAAAAAACTTAAAATACTTATGTAATTTCGAAAAATTCAGAAAATATAGGTATTCTGAATTTCCAAAAAAAAAATCCCAATCAATTTCATGATCTCCGAATTATCTTAAAATCATTTCTGATCTCCGATCGAATTTTTCAAATTTCTCAATTATTAAAAAAAATTTCAAAAATTTTGAGATTTTCATAATTCTACGCAATCCTATAAGCATCAACCTAAATAAAATCTAAGCATCATCTGACAGTGCTGTTGGGAAACAGTGATGAGTGGTGGCGGTTAGTAAATCAGTGAGTTCAAAAGGCTAGATCATTCCCGACGGAGCAAAAAAAAAAAAAAAAAATAGAATTTAATCGAAATTCCTAGAGACAAACAAGTCACGAGATGTACACCTAAAAGATCAGATCTGGAAGAAAATGAAGGCTGGGGGGAGAGAGCCGGCAGTCTTAGGCTTAAGTTAACTGTAATCACCTCAATTAATCAATAATAGGAATTTCAAGAATCAATTTTTTTGAAATATGCATGTTGTATCTGCAGTTCTATTTATCACTATAGCTCAAAGTAAAGTTCATTGTAAATAATTTTAGTGTTCTTTTAGTGTCTACCAATTTGTTGGTGTCGAGCTAGGGCAACGTCTATTCTTTTTCCTTTATATTATAAAAAGTGGTAATAATCTAAGGAAAATAGAAAATTTGTTCTATTATTCGATATAATAAAAATTCGAACCCTAACTTTAAGGAAGATATATCATAATGCTTACTGATAAGAGCAAATTCTTTAAATTTCTATTTCTACTACAATAATGCCCTACGAATTCTTAAAATGCAAAATGATTAAAATACTCATAGATGCATAAAATACCCATGAAACTCCTAAGTACCCAAAAGGCAAAAAAAAAGACTAAAATAACCAAAGTACCCCCAAAAAAGCTCAAAATGTCTTATATGGCTAGAATATACTTTGAAAGCTTGAAACACTTAAAAAACCCACAAAATGTTTAAAGTGAAAAATACAGTCGAAATGATCCTAATAATGTCGAGAGTGCAAAATGGCCACTGAGTTTATTAAATTTAAACTATAAAAATGCATTAAAATGACGATAAATACCCTCAAAAACACATAATACCTAAAAGTACATTGAGGACTGTGGATTGCAGCGTAGACCGAGGCTAGTATTTGTAATTACTTTACCAATAAAAATAATGCATGAATAAGTAACCAAGCAACCTGATTATAATATGGCGTGTGACCAAGTTTAGTATTTGTAATTGTTTTGTGTATTTGCTTTACTGATGAGAATAATGGATGAATGGGCACAATTAAAGAATTCACAAGAAGAAAACCTCACTATAGTCAACATCCTTCATGGATCATAAAAATAATTATTCATAAATTTATTTTATTTCCACTCCATTTCATATTTTAAGCCAAGGAAATAATAAGGCTAAAGAATACTGACTCTTGAAGAGAATATCTCTCGAATTATTGATTTAAACACACAAGAAAATAGTATGGTAAAATTTGGTCGGAGGAATGAAATGAAAAGGTTAGATTCAGTGGAGAAGAGCAAAACCCGGCTCGCTCTCTCTTCCCCCAACAGGGCTTACACGCCACGTATCTCGTGGCCCCTGCACGTGCGCTTTTTCATCCGTCTCCTGTTTTTCTTTCATTTTCTGATTCTTTGGCTCGAAAGAAACAAACAGTTCTCCTCCCCTCCTCATCAATCAATCTGGAAAAAGAAAATAAAAGTAAATAAAGACCCTTCTTCTCATCGGATTTAATTTTGATCATCTGGGGTTAGTTTTTCTTCCCCTTTTTCGATTCTCATTCCGTCCTAAATCTATTGTTTGTACGCGATTCGTTCATTTGCTCAGATTTCTTGTTGATTGGGTGGTTTACTGTATAGATCTTGAGGCATGTTATATGTACACTGAATCAAAATGCTAGATGCCATGGTCCATGGTCTTTTTAAGGTTTTGGGTGTTTATTATCCGTCACAGGACTCTAAATCGGATGGTTACAATTGTTGGTTGAATATGGAGTTTGCGTTTATGCTTGTTCTTCTGATTGAGTTCGCTTGAAATTAATTAATAGAGATTTTTCCTCAAGAAATAGAAAATATGTATGTGGGTATATACAATACACCTTTTGGATGATCCATCCGCAGGGGTTTGTTGGGTATAACCCCTTTTAACGTGTAATACTCAAGAAACTGCTCATTTGGTCTAGATTCCATGTAAATCAGTAAAGACTCAGTACTGGATTCATTTTGGTTCTTTTTAGTTCCATGGCATTACTAGATTGGCATTTTTTTCTATGAAAGGGCACATCCATCTTTGATTGCTTGTTTTTATAATTTCTCCATTCGCTTTACTCTATTCTCAATAATTAATAATTTTAATAATAAATTGGTTATTATGAAATTTTATCTAGTTTAGAACTTAAGATTAACGATAACCGTCTTAAGTTCTATCAAAGTCATGACCTTGAGTATTGCAAACAGAAAAGGATCCTTCTCTTAGATCTGAGAGTTTTATGTTTATGTTGACATCTTTTCCCTCTCTTGGCTTCTGCAAGTCACCACTTAAGTGCTTAACAAATCTAAGTGTCTTTATTCAGACGCTTTTATCCATTATATATGTTACTTCTTAACCACCGAAATTTACCAAAAAATTAAGTGTTGTTTTCTGATACCTCTGACCTATGTAATATTCGTTGGTAGGTTGTGACAATTGCACTATAATTGCGTTACTACAAGGCAAAAATGTCTTCTCCAAGCAAAAGGAGAGATATGGATGTCATGAAATTGTAAGTTTGTTTTTGCTTTTTTTTTTTTTTCATTTTTTTCCCTGTTCCTCTTTATGTTGGGTATAATCATTCGGCATCACACTTCTAGCTAGAAAGTGATATTGTCCAAGCATCTAGGTGTATTATTTTGAGTTTTGATTCTGTAGTTGCTGGTGCAAATTTTAGCATCTTTGCTTACATATGTATGTACTTACAGTGTCTTGTATTGTATTGGACTTCTTAGTAGTGTTTGATTTTTGTTTCTGTTATAGGATGATGAGTGATTATGCTGTGGAGACAATAAATGATGGAATTAATGAATTCAACGTGGAATTCCACGGGCCAAAAGAAAGTATTGCTTCTGACCTATCTGCTTTACTGCTTCTATTAGAACCTTGACATTTGTCTAAGGAGTTCCCCCCTTCCCCCGGTCTCTCACTCATGTATAATTTAATAACTGTTGCTAATCATTCGAGTCACATCCATGATATTACTCTTTTTTATTGCCAAGTTTGCCCGACACAAGAGATCACATGGCACCACCTCCACTATCATGGAGCTCATGCAGTTGTGGGGCTGTGGAGCAGTAATCTTTATGACATCTTTTCAACCAATTCTAATGGTCGTTTACCTTTTTGGCCTTAATTTGCTCTTATACGTTATTGATGCTACTTGGTGATTGCAGGTTTTTATGAGGGTGGTGTCTGGAAGGTACGAGTGGAGCTGCCTGATGCTTACCCTTACAAATCTCCTTCAATTGGTTTTCTGAACAAAATATTCCACCCAAATGTTGATGAGCAGTGAGTCTACTTGGACACTTAAAAGTTACGCAGGAATTGTAATTTTTCTGATATTATGTTTTCTATGTTATCTTTTGTCTGCAAAAGTTCTGCGCAGATTAGCACTAATTGCTAATTGTTTATTGAATCTTTTCAATCAAATTTTATTTCAGATAAGTGAGAATGGTTAATTTCTGAATATTTCGGTTAACTGCAGATCTGGTTCTGTATGCTTGGATGTTATTAATCAATCATGGAGTCCAATGTTTGGTAATTATGATCCTTCTATAATATGAATTTCTGGTTTCTCATCTTCCATCAATACTGCAAACTTATGCACAAATGTATATGCCAGTTCATTATATGCTTTACATACGTGAGTGGATGCTGTCTATCATCGTTATGTGCTTCGAGTTGACAATAGATCCCTATTCTGCTTTCTTATTTTATTTTAAGGATTACAATATGCATTGGGCTGAGGGCCTTTTGGACTATTGGCATCTCTTCCCCTTGTAAGTGTAGATGTAGGAAAGGTTGCAAGTTCTAAACTTGCCGGGTTTGTGTCTAGTTACCAATAAAAGAAAATGTTTTTGTATTAATTTTGAATAGTGAAGTAGGTATTTTTGACAATTATACAAATGTAGGGAACATTTTCTGTCACCATTTTTTAATTGTTTGGGCTTGGAAACATTATTTGTGTTCCTGCCTGAGCAACTTGGTGACGGGCATGTATTGGCTGCATGAGCTCTACAGTGTGATTTGGGTTGCCCCGCTGAAAATCTGCTCTCCAGTCAAGTAAATGTTGTGTTTGTATGCATGCATCTGCATGTGTACTCTATCACTTCTAACTTGGAGCTGTTAAAAAAGGCTGTTACTTTTAACCACTCTTATGGGGGCCATATGTGTTAGCATAAACTGTGAACAGTCTTTAAAACTAGTACAGAAACTTCACATTGCATTGCACCTGCATTAACCTAACGCGCATGTCGGATAGAGAAGCATTTTTCTTATGATGGCATGCACATTCATGTACTCATATTTAGTGTTAACATAAGGAGGGGAAAAAGTTGCATATGCTGATCCGGCATGGGGCTTGTTGGAACTTGAATGTTTGGTATACGCAACTGCACAAACAACACTCTTAGGTTTGTGGGTCATGGAACTTGCTGCAAGGAAGCCCTAAGGACTCATTTGGATGGTGGGAAAGGGAACAGGAATGGGAATGTTAATTCCAGTTCTATTATTTGATTAAAAGGTAATTGAATGGTCATTTCCTTCCAATGGCTATTCCCTCTGTTGAGAATCTCACATCAGATTGGGACTATGCATTTTGTTGCGTGAAGTGCTATTCCCCCGTTACTAGTTGGTTTCGGGTGGGACTTTGGCACCCTCACATGAGGAATGACCATTCCATTCCTGTTTCCACCGTCTAAGCACAACCTCATGTCAAGCCTAAAGGAAATAAATAAAAGAAAAAAGGCTGTTAAAATGACATTTTAAGATGATTCTAGTAGTTTGATTTGTTACTATCTTTTTAGGGCTGTAAATTATGTAATCAACTTGTTTTGTCAACATGTACTATCTATATTTATGGAGCAAATTATGAGTGTATGAATGCAGTGGAAAAGGATACTAACATTATTGATAATTTGAGTGTTCGTCTTGACTGGAAATTTCCCACTTATGGCTTCTTTGGGCTCAGATCTTTTGAATGTTTTCGAGGTCTTCCTTCCACAGCTGTTGCTTTACCCAAACCCTTCAGATCCGTTGAATGGTGATGCAGCTTCTTTGATGATGAAAGACCAGAAGCAATATGAACAAAAAGTGAAAGGTAAATTGAATTTTATTTATTCTGATGCTGACTTTACATAGTTGATGACGCTTCAGCTGTGTCCTGAGCTGCATGCATTATTGATGATACTTAACCACAGAATACTGTGAGCGGTATGCAAAGAAAGAGGATATCGCCAACATTCCCTCAGGACGAGAGTGATGAGGAGATCAGTGATGAGGACGTCAATGACGAAACAAATGTCTCGAGCGATGATGATGTTGCTGGACATGCAGACCCTTAAGGGGCTGCATCTCCCTTTACTTCAAAATTATTTGTCCCTCATGTACATTTCTTATTGGTGTGACCATATGTTCAGTCGCATGTAAAATTAAAGAATGTGTAGTTAGAGACCAGAATCTGGGTAGCCATTCAGCATACCTTGTATGTTCATGAATATTTACAATATATCTGGGACATTTATTCCAATATAAGATAGAAATGGATAACTGGTTTAGGACATTCAACAGACTTATTTATACATATATACACACCCGATCTTTGCTGACATTTATTTTGATTTGAATGCAAAATTTTTATATGCCATAGGTAGAAGTTGAAGGGACTTTTGTGTGATGGTCATGATTGCTGGGTAATGATGTTGCATTGCAGCATTAGCTTATTTTCCTCAGGTTTGTGGAGTAAAGTCCGGTGTGGAGCCAATTGTGAGATTAGGTGCGCCCTCTCCTGTTCAACGCAGTTAAAGAGGAAGAAGAAAGATCAGTGCTTTCAGATTATTATTATTATTATTATTATTATTGGCTACAATTTTCTGAAATATAGTGAAGCTTATGCTTCTGTTCATCAGAAGAAGACAAGCAGGAAGACTGCTACAGAAAGATTTCCATTAGTCCAATCCATATACTGTTGTAGTTTGTTTGTTCTTTGATTAGAGAGAGAGAGATTAGAAAAGAGTTGAAGCTTTTAAATGCGCGTAATCATGATTTCACCCATTTAAATGCCCATTATTTGCCATTTTGCAAAGAGGTTAGTCAACCCTGAAATCATGAAAGCAAAGACAAGAAAAGTTGCTCTTATTATGTTTAGCACAATGCGGTGGCATGCATTGGAAGATGACTTTGCTCAAGAACAGGCTCAACCTGCACGCAGCCAGCTCTTTAATGATGTCGAAACCCATAAGGGTTGAGGTGAAGAGTTAAAAATGACATTTTTCTTTGCTCTTCCGGGATGCCGGAAATTCGAGTCTTCACTATGTCTCCTTTTCATGTCTCCACCGAGTCTCCTTTTCGAGTCTCCATGAGGGTATATTGTATGAGCAATACTACTATACGTACATCTTTCACATAACTTTTACACCGAAAAGGTGACGTAACAAAATATGTGTGATTCTTTTTTAGTGATATTTTGGTCAAATAACAATATAGAACTTCACATATTCTATCACGTGGCGTAAAGATTATGTGAAGGATATACATGCAGTATTGTTTATATTGCATACTTCATGCTTCTCGTCTCCTTTCACGAACTTCCGAGCTTTCTTTGTATTTTCAGAAAAAGGGGAAAAGACAAAAAAAAAAAAAAAGAACAAAAATGCTACTTCTATTTGATGGTCAATTGAATTATGCTTCCCTTTGCTCCTCCATGATTTTAATTCTGAAAAACAGCTAATGCGTGGCTGTCATCTGAAAATCTCACCTAATTGCCTTTGCCCAAAAGATAAATAGGCTTTCACATGCTTAAACCTTCAAAGGCACCCCTCCGAGGATCCCCACAGATACAAGTAAGTGTTAAAGAAATAAAGAAATGTGATAGATGAGCTCAACTTGAACAAGTCTCAATGAAATAAAGAATGTGATGGTTGAGCTCAACTCAGACGCAAAACAAAAACTTGTAGTTGGGTACAAGATCAACTAACTTTTATTAAGACCAAGAATGTTTTATATATATATAAGAATAATCATATAGCTTAAATAAACTTCCAAGAGTTTGCTCATCAACAAAATCGAAGGCCTTTACTTTAATTCGTTAGTATTGAGCGTGATTGAATGAAGCGATCTGAAGAAAATGAATATAAAATTTATTGACTGCGAGTTTTATGAATGAAAGGAAGCTTAGTTTAATGAAAGTTTTTATAATTGCTGAAACTGCCCCTTACCTAATAACAAAATCACAATTCGTAAACTCATATATTCTACTTTTTTTTTTCCAATAAAATCTATGAATAAATGAATCAAATAGCCAATTGAATAATTTCTTTACCAAAAAGAAAGAAAGAAAAAGTGTAATTTAATTCGGTCGTACTTATCCCTCGTTAAAATAATGAACAACGCTCCAAATCTAAGCCATGTTCGTTTTTCCTTTTCTTTTATTTTTTTAATCAAAGTAAACCTAAGCCCTAGCCAGCTTACCAACAATGTGTTGACGGACCATTACCGGCAGCATGGAATAATTCTACATAATTTCATAATTAAATTACAAAAGTCGTATGTAATATAGATGACATTGGTCTCTAACCAAGACTAGAAATCAAGTCGAATTTGGATCTTGACATGTCGGTGGTTTTTAACCGTAGGCATCTTGCCAGGAAGTTGGTGGGCTCATCATGAATTAGGTCGGGGTGGCTGGTGGTTTCGGGATCCCGTAGAAAATGCTTCTTTTATGCCTCGGGTATTAGCCACAGCTCGTATTCATTCAGTAATTATACCCCTTCTTCATTCTTGGACCTCGCTTCTTAATATTGTGACTCTTCCATGCTGTGTCTCAGGAACCTCTTCAATACGGTCCGGATTGCTAGCTCCCGTTCATAGTTTTGCTACAGATGATACACGAGGAATCTTTTTATGGCGGTTCTTCCTTCTAATGACCGGCATATCTATGATTCTTTTCTCCCAGATGAAGCAGCAGGCATCGGTCCGTAGAACCTATAAAAAAGAGATGGTTGTGGCGCGAAGTACTCTTGTGCACCTACGTCACTCGGCTTAGTAAAAGATATTTTAATAAATGGTAAAATATGTTATTATAAATTTATGCCACATATTCCTTCTATGGGTATATTTTGTAATGGCCATAATATTATTTGGACAGCAGGAATAAAGATATTTTAAATGAGGCACATGAACCCATAACCCGCCAACTCATCGGCCCATGTCTCTTATTATTAAAAAATACCATTAATTTTCATAAAAGTTGCATCCCATAGTATTTGTTAAATATGAATGATTTATAAAAAGTATTGAAAGAAATAAAAATTGCACCGAGGGGATGAGCTCCTAAACTATTCGATCTACTGTATTCATAAAATATTTTCAATTCATCCCCGACCCGATCGTAACCCGTCAGTTCGACCCGCTCAATTGTCATTTCCATCGAAGCCCATCATCGGGAACCCCGAGCCCACTTCCAAAAGCAATGTGGCTTAAAGTTGACCAAAATCTCAACGCGCCACAAAGGTGGGTGTGGGGTCCACCAATTGCACTTCTTTTTGGCATTCTTTACCTTGTACGTCGGGAACCACCGCCTCTTCCCTCCCTCCGGCACAACCCCTTTGTTGCTTCACTTCTTCCCATACCTTATTCTCTCTCTCTCTCTCTCTCTCTCTCTCTCTCTCTCTCTCTCTCTCTCTCTATATATATATATATATATATGTATGTATGTATATATTATATTGTATTGGAGCCAGCTCAATTTCTTCCATCCATTTTATGTGAAGAAAGTTTCATTGAATGAGTTGGTGTTAGGGTTTTCGGCTGCAACTTCGCCTCTGGAGCTTTTAATGCAATACAATAATGGTGGAATCTCCTCAATCAAGGTAGTTAATCTGAAATCTCAGCATTTCCTTTGACATCTTCGGTCATTTATTGCGTAATCCCGATTTTGTTTTCGAAACGCTATATAAAAGCGGGGCGGAATTCGACACTACTCTTCCGATGTCACGAATCTGTGACTTGGGATTCTAGGGTTTTATTCCAGTTCGAAAGCATGGTGTTCGTGGTTAGTCTTGTTGTGTTCGCGAGTTAGGGTTTTGTTGGATGAACTGCGTGGGGAAGGGAAGGGATGGTGGTGTTCGGGTGTCCTCAGATGGCATGCTTTATGTCAGGAAGTAGAGATCGAACATGGTTGTTTGAGCATCGGATTACGCAAAAAGATGATATTCCGACCTATCCACCCCCTTTTTCTCCTCCATCATCATCATTATCATCATCGGGATCATCATCATCATCTTCTGGGACTAGAATCAGTCCTGCTGTTCTTTTCGTCGTTGTGATTTTAGCTGTCCTATTTTTCATATCTGGTATTCTCCATCTGCTGGTGAGGTTTCTGATCAAGCAACCTTCGTCATCGTCGTCCTCCCAATCGAACGCATACCCGGAAATTTCCGAACCCGATGCCCTCCAAAGGCAGCTGCAGCAGCTCTTCCATCTTCACGACTCAGGTCTCGATCAAACCTTTATAGATGCCCTCCCTGTCTTCCATTTCAAAGAGATTGTGGGTTCCAAAGAGCAATTTGATTGTGCTGTTTGTTTGTGCGAATTCTCCGAGAAGGATAAGCTGAGATTGCTTCCTGCCTGTGGGCATGCTTTCCACATCAACTGTATAGATACTTGGCTCTTATCGAACTCCACATGCCCCCTTTGTAGAGGGGCTCTCTTCTCCACAGGTTTTCCCATCGAAAACCCCATTTTCGAATTCGACGATTTGAGGGAGGATGATGTTCTCTGCGGTGGTAACACAGAGAATGGGATTTCTAGTCAGAAGAATGCGGAGATCCGGGAGGGTGGCTGTGAAAAGGGTGTGTTCCCTGTGAGACTCGGGAAATTCAGAAAGATGAATGGGGAGGAAGGGGAGGCAGGGGGAGAGACCAGCAGCAGCAATCTAGACGCGAGAAGATGCTATTCAATGGGTTCGTACCAGTATGTTGTCCGCGATGCAAGCCTGAGAGTGTCCTTGGGTGGCGATCCACAGGCCCGTGATGTAAAACTCGTGAAGGGGATTGATAACAACAGGATCTCTTCTGTTGATGGGGATACGGAGGGGAGGAAGAGTAGTTTTGTGAGCAAAGGTGACAGCTTTTCAGTTTCCAAGATTTGGCTTTGGTCGAAGAAGGACAGATTTGGCAGCAGCACTGATAACCAGAATATGGAATTGCCATGGACGGGTAGAACACAAGGGGTATGAAACGAAGTCTCTTATTTGTCGTTGATTCATATACTATTAACCCCATTGATCAATAGCTTTGTGAAACCCCTGTTTTATGTTCCTTAATTGTCGATTTTGGCTTGCTGGATTCTAAAGCTGTGATAATCCCCTTCCTGCTATGCTGTTCTGGAAATCAACTTCTATACTTATGTTTGACTTTCGAAATTTCTTTTATACTGGTAACAGCTCTAGTTCCCAAAGCATTTTGTAGGCTTAGATGTGACCTTAGATGTTTTTGGTTTTGTATTTTTGGAAGAATGCACTCATAATTGCGCATATTTTTTTCCCCTTTTTCTTTTTTGCTGCTTTTTGACGACCCACCAGCTGTGTTTTCAAAGTCATTGGCCCATATCTTTTGGAGGCAAATTCGAAATCTAAGTTTAATTAGGGATAACAATGTCTGCCTAACAAGTAAGTTGCATTTGCTAGATCAGATGCCCTCTTGTTTAACAAAATCCCATTCGTGGACTCTGGTTCAAGGAAGGGTATAATATGGTAAGAGCACCTTTTTTTTTTTTTTTTTGCTTCTTCTTCCACGCATTCTCCTTGCTGACTGCCAGAATAGCAAGGAGCAAAACAAGTCATAGCTAATTCTAAGCTCTACTCTAAGCATACTAATATTACTAACATTATTTTGGTTTGCGAAATGGAATTAGGGTGGGTTTGGATGGCTATTCCATATAAATATAACATAAACCACGAGGAGAGTAATCATTTTGCTCATGGTCTACGGAAATATCATTCCTTACATGTTATATTTCTATCAAATAGTTATTCCATTCCCACAAATCAAATGTAATGTTAGGGTGGAAAATATGAGATTGTTCAAATTAGTGATTATTTGATGCATTAGTGGTGAATTAGAACAAATAGGCAAGATTTAGAGTTCTTTAATCTTGAAAAGTTCAACTTCTACATCATTACCCTTATCAGCTTAATTATCTATTCATATATGCCGCTTTTTTGTCTCAAAGTTTGGTTGCCATACGAAACTATATGACACTAACCGCTCTGATCGGTTCGTGGAATAGAATTGAATAGTTATTTCATAAAAAATATAACATAGAAGGATTAATATTTTCACGGTGCACGAGTAAAATGGTTATTTCCATGGGCATGAGGAGAATGGATAAGGAATAATTATTATCAATAGTTAATGGATTGATAATTATTACTTATCTATTCCATTCATGAGCATTAAAAAGAAATACTCCGTGTATTGTTCATTTTCTTTATGGAATACTTATTTCATTTTATTCTGAGAACCAAATGAAAATGATTTTGATTGACCATTACTTCGATATTATATAAAGCGTTGTGCTTGTACCCCTTTAAATTATTATTATTTTTTATTATCACCAAGAACAGTTGAATACTGATTACATTGCTATTGAGATGAATCTTTTGAAGAATTTGTTATTGCGAGTTATGTCACCTTTTACTTGGAATTGGCTTCTTTGAGCGTCAAGCTGTGGTTTTGCAAGCTTTTCCCGTCAATGCATGTCATGCGGAAAAGCGATTACTTTAATTATTCTTTAAATATCACGAGTGTAAAGGAGATACCAGTTGGGACATTTTCTTTTGCTCTTCTTGCTTTGCAAGGTTCACTTTAGAAATTCCTTTTGGTGTCGATGACACTATGAGATAATATACCCGAATCCTCTCAATATTACATTCATCAGGTCTTTCATTAAGTTCTTTCATTATTCAAAATAATTTTAACTATATGAATCCGGACAACATATTTAAAGACATAATTATATTAATTTTTATGAGATTTTAGAAATTAATAATCTGTTTATTTGAGGCAACAGGCTTACGATGGGCCTTGGTGGGCCATGTGTGCTTGGCTGGAGGAGTCTGAGTGGGCCTTTCGGGCTGACCGAATACCACGCCACGATGGGGTTCCTTCCGCTCAGTTGAGCACAACCTTTAATGTGAGAGGTTATATTTTCGGTAGGAACGTCAACTGGGCTGGGCTTCGCCTAAAGCCCGACTAATCCTTTGAAATAAAATGGGCCCAGTCTTCTGTGTGTCAGGCTTGAGCCAAAAATTGAGTCTGCGCCATTATAGAGGATGCATGATTGCAAAGTAGTCAAATTGATTCCTAGGTACGTGCATATCATCATCTTCTTTAACATGGGAAGGTGGCTAACAACTAATCATACACTTAAATATGGGTTCCTTTTTTTAATAGAACTTTTATTTAAAAATGGGATAAGTTACAATTTTATTACAGTTGCAACAATTAGTTTTTAGATTTAATGGTCGGTGTATGTCAATTGTTCAAAAATGATGAAAATGTTTTGAAACACTTTGACCTTAATAGAAATTAAGAATTTTGATTAAAAAGTTTGTAGATATTAAAGCTTAACTTATCATTTTATAATAGCCGGGATGCACAAACAGAGAGATTAAGTATTGATTTTCGAATCATAAAGGAATTTTTATAACTCACTCAAATCACAGGGATTAAGTGTAATTTGTCCAATTAAATATTTCATGTTCTAATTTATGGATGCAAGGTTGCCCTCTAAACACATTGGGTCCACGGAAGAAGGCCAAGGAGAGTTCCCCATGGCGACCCGTTCAATTGTCTGACAAAGTACAAAAGAACGTAAACATGTATAAAAAAAAATTGATGCTAACATGCAAAAAAGAGAAATAAACGAGAAAAAGAAAATGTGAGTCTGAAATTGTGAACCCTTTAAAAAAACATAATTTTTGTCTCAAAGGATAGTTTTTAACTGAACTGCGCTAGAGCCCATGCAAGTCTTTAGAGATGATGATCAATAGCGATGTGAATATCCCATGTAGTTGATTCGGGGTCGAATGTTACGAGGATTAACGGCTTGATTCCCATAATCCACAGCCTTAATCACCACGGCCTCGCGTCGTCCGTCCTGTTCTTGGACTGCCCCGAACACAAACTCATTCGTTTCGCGCCTCTTGTCATCGCATGCTCGTGCATTCGAAGATGAGCAAGGCTTCCGACTCTGCTGCTGAGGTTGCATTTGCGGTCTGGGTTGGTATTGCGGCTGCGATTGCGGCTGCAGTTGATATTGAGGTTGGTAATGACCGCTTCCACTCCATTCACCGTAAAAACTCCGGTCGTCCTTTGGAGGGGTGGCTCTGCTTTCTAATTTTGGTGGCTCATCCTCGTCCGGAACCACATAGCTTTCTTGAGCTGGCCAAGCACTCGGATGCGAATACTGTTGCTGGTAGTGAAGCTGGTTCTTGTGGTAGGGTGGTCTCTTTTTTGAGCCCGAAAATAGTCCTCCAATGATTTCAAAAATAGAGGAGCCGGTGTTGAGGAAAAGCCTCCCTAACGAACCAAAGAAGCCCTCTTCTGTTTTTTCCGGCTCGTATTCGGCTGGAATCAGAGGGGGCCGAACCGAATTATGGGGCCTTTGGTTGTGTATCATTGGTTGTGTATCATTCCTCATTAGGGTTCTCGGGTCCTAAACCCATAAGTAAGAAAGAAAGAAACAAAAAAGTTATGTATGTAAACAGGGGACATTGGCAGGGGGAAAAGAATGGATCCACCACAGTGAAAGTGTCCTAGGATTTGGACATATGCAGCAGTGAATCATGTTTTAGAAACAAGAAGTTCAGGTGCATGAAAAATGTGATACGTGAGTCCTATCGTAGGTAACACTATATTTGTTCACGAAACTTTTCTGTGCATCATTCCCGCTTTTGAATGTTGAAGCCTTTACTAGAGAAGATGTTAAATACAAGGGCACTTGAGGAGCTTACATGTTTGGAAGAAAACATTGCTCTTACTCTGCGTTGCAGCAATGCCAGCATGTAACCGAAGAACCCCGCCGCCATGAAAACTGCAATCCCTGAAACGATTCCAAAACCATTTCAAACAAGTGCAGGCCGATTGACAAACGGAGAAGAATACCCAAGTTTCAACAAATTTGCTTCCATACCTAAATGGAAATTGCCATCATACTCGTAATTCTCTTCGCGCTGGTAGTGCGCAATCATCTTCGCGGAGTGGAATCTCTCGAATCGCCTGATTTCCTCGGTCTAAGACCAACAGAGAACAGCTGCGCTTTACATAGATCAAGTCAAAATCGCTTGAGAACTTGGCATCTTCACTTGGGCCATCAGTGTGAGCCCCTGATCTCCCCCACTTCCCTCCTGCAATAGTTGTTACCCCTGAAACAATCATGTATAACTCTCACCTTGAATGACACATTCTTAGAGAATGTTCACAATTGACGGGTAATGTATTGTTGATTTCTTTTGATTTTTATCATACAACCAAAATACAAATTATTATTTTTCCTTAATGTTTAGAATTTGAATATTTACCAGTATCGCTGATTTTTCTGATTGCCTTATTCATGGTGTCCGCGACGTAAATGTTCCCTCTGTCATCCACAGCAAGACCCTTTGGATGGTTCATCCTAGCATCCCTCGGCTTGCCATCGACATGGCCCGAGTACCCTCCCGATGATCCCGCAACCAGCTTAGGCCTACTATCTGCGGTTCACCAGTGCATGCATTTCATTTTTTGAACGTTAGGGGGAAAAATGCAGAGTGGTAAAAAAAAAAAAAAAAAATCAAGGGGAAGTTTTATCAGGTATATTTTAAAGGACCCAGATCCAAAAAGAGAAACAAAATGGGGATCTTACTGTAGAAGCTCAGGACAGTTGGCACATGAAAGCGTGGATGAAACTAAGGGACTGAAGTAGAATGCAAAGAAGCATAGAACTGAGGGGAGCAAAAAAAAAATGTTAATGAAATAAAAGGCTATGTTCAGTCATTGGAAGATAATGCAAATCTATCAGTTGATGGAACTGGTTCTGAAGAAACAACCCGAGAAAGTGTAAAAAAGTGGAGCCTTCTTCTAGACGAAAGCAAATCTAAACCCCACCTTGTATGCAAATTGTTCCACAATAACGAGGTTGACACATGGGACGACCACCCCAAAACCAAACTCATTGATGAGAAACCAGAAATAGAACTGAGAATTAAGCCGATCACAATTCTTTTCTAGCATGCAACAGCAACTCACATGGAGACACTGGAGTTGAGATCTTGAAGATGTTGCTGTTGGCAGAGTCCAGAAGCAGAAGCTCGCCATTCGGCAGCACCTCAACCGCCTGCGTGTCGATGCCGAGCATTTCTCCATCGAGCAGCGTCTCCACGCTGTACCCGCCTTCAAATTTCATCAGCGACCGAGCAGGATGGGCTGAAACAATCCCCATTCTCGCATGAACCACGCCAAACAGGGGAGGATGAATGAAGTGACTGTACTTTCTGTGTTAATAAAAGACTCATACCGGGTTTCGGTGTAGACTTGAGCGACCAAACCCATTTGACAAGCGCAGAGACCACATTGGAGACGAGCCCGCCTATAATCTCTGCAAGAATTAGAGGAAACATGAATGCGGAGAAACAGAGAGTTGTGAAAAAATTGAAACAGTGGGAGGCGGAAGAATCGTGCGCCGACTTGCGGGGGGGCTTGCAGAAGCAGAGGCCGATGAAGAGCCACAACTCAGAGACAGTATAATGAGGAACAGAAGAACCCAAAATTTTCCCATTGCTCCCAATTGGAACCGGAAGCTTGAAATGGTGAAGCGACGAGATCTGCTGTGTTCTTGGAGTCCCACTTAGATGTGATGACACATGGGAGAAAGCAAAACAAGAAAAAGAAGAAAAGAAGAGAATCGGTCACTACTCACTGTGGTTCAGTTTTCTTTGTTAAATCAGCGGCGGCTTCATGGGTGCATGAGAGACGTGAAAGAGAGATAATAGAGGTTATGTGACAGTAGGGACCTCTTCTTTTTTGTCCCCTTATTATTTTATGGGTAATACTATTATTCTAAAAAAAAAAAAGAAAAAAGAAAAAAGAAGTAAATGTCAAATAAATTTTATCAGGTAAACTGGTGAATTTTATTTATCGTAAGTGAGTGAGTGGTTGTATTTATTTGAAATCACTTTTTGGAATGAATAAATTTATCTTTATTTTATTTCTTCAATGGGCTTGGAATGAGTTTAATTTTAAAAAAATTATTCATAAAACTCGAGAATTTTTTCACCCTTATTTATTTCTTCTCATTAATAACTTTTAAGTAGTAATAACGCACTTTTATTTATATTCTTTTATAACTTTTTTGAATCACCTCGAAGGTTAATATCCATTGGTGAATGAATTTTTTTTTTTTTTCGGAGTCGAAACCTTATCCTTGAATATGAATCCGAAGATTTAGAACAAAGTGTGAATTCTCTCCCTTTGGGAACATTCTCGAGGGGCTGCCGTCTAATTTGCTTTTAGCTGTTTGATTATCAGGAAGCTTTAGTGAACGTTACGCTTGCTCACAAGCCTTTGACCGGGGTTCAATGGCTCTTTCCTTGTTTGTGTTAAGTAAATCTCAACTCAAATAATTATATTAATTGTTTTTATTTTCATTATGCTGCTATGCTCTTCTGTTTTGCTACCTATTGTTAATACATCAACATTTAAGCTCAAAAAGTAATTTTTTTTTAAAAAAGGCAGCAGCAAAATGCATTCCCTCCTAATAGCAAAAGATATGACACATTAAAAGCATTAACTATTAATTTTTAGTCATGTAGTTATCAGAGTGACTAAAACTTATTTTAGAAAATTACTTTTCTATACACCTACTTTGAAGAAATTAATTTATTTTGAAAATTTTTTTTCCTTACTTTTATCTTTTCCGACAGAGACTTTTTTTTTTCCTCTTTCTAATTTTTTGATTATTATTTAACTTTTTATATTTAAATAAATTTATATAAAATATTATATCAATAAAAAAGCGCGTGCGATGTGATGCGACTAGTTTAAAAAAAAAGCAAGCACATATCCCGCCGCGAGTATTTGGGTCGGTATCTCCTCCTTTTCAGTTTCCCTCTCTCTCCCTCTCTCTCTCTCTCTCTCTCTCGCTCCATTCGCTCGAAGCGAAACCTAAAATCCACCCCCTGCCGTCTCTTCCCCTCCCTCGCGAAACGAAACCCATGTCGCCAACAATTCCGTAGAGAAGAATCCGCAAACCCTAGTTACGATGATCGACCTCGAGGACGCCGGCGCCGGATCACGCGACGGCGGCGGGAAGCTTGAAGAGTACCGCTCCGTCACCGGCATCGATCTCAACGAGACCCCTTCCTCGCCTTCCTCCCTTGAAAACCTACCCTCCCCACGCGGCGCCTTCGCCGTGGTCCGTACGTTCCACGGCAGCGTCATGCCTGCCGCCGGATCTCCGGCAGAGAAGCCCCACGGAGGCTCCTGCGAGAGGTGCGGTGCGTGTGGGGTGGTTGAGGTCTTGTTCTCCTTGATGATCTGCGATGGCTGCGAACGCGGGTTCCACCCCCGGTGCGCGGGGATGGTGGATAGTCCGAAGAATAGGATCGAGGAGTGGGTGTGTGGAGAGTGTGTGAGGAGTGGAGTTGGGAGCCAGCTGTGGCGGTTGGGTGACTCCTCTTCGTCTGCTACTCCGGGCCGGAAGCATAGTGGAGTTGAGGTTCTAGATACCAATTCAAGGTACGAGGTTCCATGCTTTCATTCATAGTCCAACATTTTTTACCGTTTGTTTTTGAGGACTATCTAGGGCTTATTTGAGAACTTATATCTTTTCCACAAGTCTATTATTCTCAAGGAAGTTCATTTTGGTGATTTGAAATCTGATTGCTGGTAGCGCTGCACCATTTGCACATTAATTAAGACTAAAGTCTAATTGGATTGTTATTATCTTTATCGGTGAATAAAGAAGAATTTCTCCCTTTCTACCGTAAACTATTGTGCTAACCTAGAATTTAAAGCAAACGGAGCCTTGGGATTAAATGGCTTAGATATTTTACGTCCCTCTCATAGTAAATGGAGCACACTTTTATTAATGTTAGTCACTGCTGCCAGAACAGGTGAATTAGGCATTGATCCAGTTGGGGCTTTTCGCCCATTTTCTTATTTAATAACCAGTATTTGTGCCAAGTCGTGTTGCTTAATTACTGCATGGCATGTGGAACATATTTTCACCATAAGGTATATCTATAGATCAGCTAATATCAACATCCACAACTCAGATATAAGAACATAACAATTGCGAGGTATAATTTATCTTACTTTTTCAGAGTTTCACATTCATGCGGAACTCATAAAGCACTCTGATTTGACACTGTGATCTTCTTTGACGGCGTTATTTGCTGCTTCCCAAGGAGTTATGAGGAATGTCATAAAGAATTAAATATTGCAAGTTGCAACCTCAAAATTAAATGATATAGGGTGCAAATTATGGGATCAATGGTACCATGATCTTGTAGAAGTTCACATATTTTCTATTTTGATTAATATGTTTTATACTTTATATTAAAACAGAAATTGTTTTTTAGAACTGTTAGGCCAGCTTATTGAGTGATTGTCATATGGAGCAGGAGTAAAAAATGATTGTAGGTAGATGCATATCTTTAGATGGGTTGCTGTATGAATAATAAAGATAGGACTGTGGATGAGTGAGTAGGGGAAAGTCCGGGTGATGCAGGTGGACGAACTTTCAAGCATGAAAATTTAAGAAACTTGATGGTTTCTTTAGTTTTTGGCTCTTCAGAGATTTTTTTTTGTGGATATTCTCTATTATCATTATTTTTTATTTATTAATGGAGTCATATTAGTTTGAAATCCTTTCTAATCTTTTACTTGGTAACACTCAAAGTTATAAATTGCCCCTTTGTGCTTTCCCTCTGTCTTTCTTTAGGGCTTCACATGTGCACACACTTACTCTCCTCCTCCCCCTCCTTTTTTCTTTTCTTTTTTTTTTGTTGGGGGGGGGGGGGTTGTTTTTCTTGATAATTACTGTTGAATTTACGTTATTTCTCCTCTGAAGTTTCAACAACCTATTTTGTATCAGTTTTATTTACTTCGCTTGCAACATGATTAATGCGTTCAGTGTTCCAATTTACTATATGGGATGGAACGGAACTCTCTTACTTTGGCAGGGAATAAAATTTGAATTTTTTAACCTATAAACTGTAATCTTTCTAGATTTCATGATTATGAATGTCAATTTGCAAAAAAAGTTCTTCATTTGTGGGTAAGCAACTTAAAGATGCGCCTCTGACTTGGGATGGTGGGGTCCATAGAATTGGACTGTCATTTTTCCAGATGCAAAATGAAGTGGAAATTCTTGTAGGTCCAAAGTTGTTAATCCATCAATATTGGCGCTGAGCATAGCTAATCGTTTGGAGGGCTATGAGATGTATTATTAATTCATTGCTACCTACGAAAGTAGTAACGCTACCGGCACTTCAGCTCAGGTGGTTTCCTTTGAAATTCAATGGTCCTCAGTTTGAGTGCTGGTATAGGATGGTTTATCAATAAAAAAAAGGGAAAACAAAGTAGAAAAGCAAGAAAGTACTGATGCTGGAGTTGGAAGAGGGTTATCCCTCATTGAAGAAATCTTATTTTGCGTATGGGGTTTAGGGTTGAGGAAACAAGCATCAGTGATGATGGCTATGGACATAATTTTTATTTTTTTTTAATGATTCTTGTGGTTTGTTTGTGTCGACTCTGAATTTAAATTTTTGTACCAGGCTAGACTAATTACCTAGATATTTATAATATACACCATTCCGTTGTTAAAATTTCCTGGTAATTGGCTTGATTTTGATTTTGGCAGCTGTGCTATTCTTCTAGACCACTGTAGCATAAATTGAGAGTTGGGCAATTTCTTTTCTTCTATAAATGACATTAAGAGGCTTCAGTTGCTTCCTATTCTGATTTCTTAGATTCATTTGTTTTCTTTTTTATATATTTCTTTTGTCTTTTTTCTCTTTCTGCTTACAAAATTTCTGTTAATTGATTAATTTATTCAAAATTTTGTTACTGTAATTAGTTATCTCTCATTCTTTCAGAAGGGACACCACACACAATGTTTCTACTGGTGGCAGTCCAATTGGAGGGTCAGTGGCACACCCAAACTTGTTGTATGCAGGGAATGGAGTTGGCTTTCAGAAAGTACCTGGGATAACACAAACTATCAAATTTGGTTTAGAAGATGTACCACAATCGCATCATACACAGGCTTCTGGTAGATGTCTTAAGGAAATAGATTTCAGATTTCCATTAGGAAAGCTTAGGAGTAGTGATCATAGTAGTAACAATAGGAGTTATACTAACAGGAGTAGTAATAATACAGCTGTGAAATTATTACCTCGGAACCCAAATGAGATATATTTGCAGGTTCTTAGAGAGTTTATTTCTGAGAGGCGTGGTATGCTTGAAGAAGGTTGGCGTGTGGAATTTGGACATGCCGTAGGCAGCTGTGAACAGTGTGCAGTTTACTGTGCCCCGGATGGGAAGACATTCCAGTCCATGCCTGAGGTTGCTAATTATCTAGGGTTGGTGCCAGCTGAAGCAAAAATTGATGGCTCTGCTGCACAGCAAAAAAGGTTTTGTTCGGGTAAAAGAAGAAAGTGTGCCAAACTCTCAGTTTCCAACGGTTCCTCTGAGAATAAGGAGGTTTTAACAGGTGTTTTTCAACGAGAGCTTTTGCCTGGCTTCCATAATATGGAAATATTTGCTAGTGCTCTTGGGAATAATGTAAAAGGTATGGAAGATGGGGACAAAGCACATAGCGCGACTGAATCTCAACCTTTTGATGTAAGTATGCATGTTAATAATTCATATTGTTCAGATTGTTTTAGTTGTGATAACACTGTAACTGTTATGTCTTTATGCCTGATTCGCCCATCTAATTTACTTTTCAGAATGGACTTCCTGTCCAGTTTGAAGATTTCTTTGTTCTTTCCATAGGAAAGGTTGATATAAGACCCTCATATCATGATGTCAGCCATATATGGCCCGTAGGTTATAAATCCTGTTGGCACGATAAGATTACTGGGTCTCTTTTTTTGTGTGAAGTGTTAGATGGTGGCGATTCTGGACCTTTATTCAGGGTTAGTAGGCGTTCATGCTCCTCACAACCCATCCCAACCGGGTCAGTTATCCTTTCAATTCAAAAACTTGACCAGTCTGATTGTCAAAATAAAAGAGAGTGTGATGAATTGGTTTCTTTTGATATGGGATGTGATGATGATGACAGCGGTATTCTGAAGTTCCTCTCTGACCCTTGGTCACCCTCGGAAAATGATGTATTATGTTGTCTTGGGGGTGGGCTTAGTGAAACTCATGATTTTCAGATGTCAAGCAGCTTGCAGTCTAAAGCTTCCTCACAAGAAACCTGTGGAACTGCATTATGTGATACGTTGGAGTTTGAAGAGGATATAGGTGAGTTCTCGTTTGAAGGGCATTCATCATCTTCAGTATGGAAGATGGTGTCTCGGAAACTAATTGATGCTTACCATGCGATCCAAAAACGCACAACAACTCCTAAGTTTTTCTGCAAACATTTAAGAAATGAGACAAGCCACTCTTACATGGGTGTTCTAGAGGAAAGGGGTAAAGTAAATTTTAATTCATTGGGCAAATTTTGCAGTCTATCAGGCTCTGTCAACATACCATCAATGATCCAGAAAGACACTGGGCTTGAAACTTTGCCCAACATGCTGGCTAAATGGCTGGACCAGGACAGGTTCGGATTGAATGAAGAATTTGTGCAGGAAATTATAGAACAGATTCCTGGGGTTGATGCTTGCTCCTCATACAGATATCTGGACAAGCGAAGTTGTTCTACATCAGCGACAGTTGGAAATGGGTTACTAGTGTTTAAAACAATGAGTGGAATGCAATGTGATGAAGAAGCACTTTATGGTTTATTTAAAGGATGCAACAGTGCGAGTATGCCAATGGTTGAAGATCCTTCTGCAGATGATCGTTTTCCTCCTCCAGGGAAGCCTTTGGGTGTAAAGCTTCCACAGGAACTTGTTGGTGATTTTCTTCAGGTATGTGCACGCATCATGAGAATATTAGAGAATTTTTCCCAAAGTTGTAGTTCTACTAATGAGGTATCCGAATTTAACATATAGGATACCGTGTCGTCTTTTTTTGTTCATTTACCCAGGTATGGGAGTTATTGTGCCGTTTCAATGAAGTTTTGGGCTTAAAAGGGTCACTTGAGAAGGAAGAACTTGAGAAGGAGCTTATTTGCCCATGGCTTGATGGTTTGAATCTCAGAGAAAAACTTGAAAGAGAAACGCAGGAAACTGTCGACAGAAATTTACATGGAACTGATGGCATGAGTGCACACATTCCAATCTCGAGCAACGAAGGTGGTGCAGGAGATTCCAGAGAAAATCTACATATTTTTATAAATATGGAAACAGGAGCAATGAAGGAAGCTGCCCAAACTAGACTTGCATCTGCTCCTTACTGCAGATGCAATGGTGTAGCTTTGACAAAGGTTCACAATGTACTACTAGAAGTTCTTATTGGTGAGTTGCAGTCTAAGGTTGCGGCAGTTGTGGATCCACATTTTGATGTTGGAGAATTGAAAGAAAGACGTGGAAGGAAGAAAGACACCGACAGCTTAGTTTCTGCGGAAAAGACCGGGCTCAATTTGCCCCCTATCAATGAATTTACCTGGCCAGAGTCAGCTCGGAGATACATCTTGGCTGTCTTGGCCATGGATGGTATCCTTGACTCGTCAGAAATTATGGCTCGTGAAAGTGGAAAAGTGTTTCGCTGCTTGCAGGGTGATGGTGGAGTACTTTGTGGGTCACTCACTGGAGTCGCAGGAATGGAAGCAGATGCACTTGTAAGCCCTGCCTTTGACTATCTTTTGCCAGCCAAAGCATCGGTGTTTTCTAGTTCAGAATTATGCCTTAATTGATTTCTTGCAACTATATTGTCTGAAGCATTTTATTTCTAAATCCTTATTTTGGTTAGGCAAAAATGAAAAATTTGAACCTATTACACTAATATCGTTTGACATTCAGTTGCTTGCAGGGGCTATAAAACGAATCTTCGGTCATTTGAACAGAAGAAATGATGTCGTGACATTAGAAGAGATAGAATCTGATGTATCTGGTGCTTGTGAAAGGACACTAATCAATGAAGGCAACATACCAGAGTGGGCACAGTCACTGGAACCAGTTAGAAAGCTTCCCACAAATGTGGGGGCCAGAATCAGGAAGTGTGTTAATGAAGCTTTAGACAAAGATCCACCGGAATGGGCAAGGGAAATATTGGAGCGTTCAGTTAGTAAGGAAGTTTATAAGGGCAATGCATCAGGACCTACAAAGGTGCTACTCATAATTAATATTTTCCTTATAGTTTTAGTTGGGCACACTAAGAGGCAGACCCTGAAAAGCTCCCCACTCCACGGGGGTCATGAGAGGGTCATTTATCATATGTTTATGTGACCTTCAGGGCCAAAGGAGCAACCTTGCCAGTTGTTGCGAGGCTCACCCTCCTTTTAAATGGGAAAAAAATTGAACTTTTTGAGCAAGGAAATGACACGAGTTGAATTGGTTCATGTAGCTTTATATTATGTATGTGCCTACTGATGTCACGTACATTGTTTTTTTTTTTTTTTGATGTTGTTTCTGAGTCTTAGAATTCTTAATTTTCAAGTATGTTACCCAAGCTTCAGATTCTTTTTTATTTTTGGACTAATCCTGTGTGAAACTGGCCTGATAAAAGGTTGCTTCGAGGCAATATAAGTTCATATTCTGCCTTCATTATAAAAGAAAATCAGGCTAAGTTTCTTTATTTCAAAAGAAATGATCAAAAAGGGATTCTTGTGTAGTGCTAATGTTATTAAAATCAATAAGTGGGGTAGCATGCGACATAATATTTCCCATTGTTTCATTCCTTATAATAGTTTCTGATATTTGGGGCCTCAAAATCTGTATATTCTTGAGGCAGCCTTGTCCAAGTACTGTTGTACAGTGGTAATTCTCGGTTGTCATCTGGGGGAGTTTGAATGTGTAAGAGGCTGTTGCTTGAATAGCACATGATTACTGTTAAGCAAATACTTTCAAACTACTAATTACTGATAGATAAATTTTATAATATTCGGATACTGGTTGTTCTTGGATATTTCTTGTGCTTTTAGATGGTGTGCCTTTTAAGCATCATAAGGGGTCCTAAGGTGTACTCTATTTTCTTGGACATGCTTGATCCCTTCTATTTCTCTTTTATTTTTTATTGCATGGGGGATTGAGACTGGTTTATATTTTGTGTTTTTAGTGGTTCCTTATTGTAAGCTTGATACTTAGAATGGCCTTGCTTGATTGAACACAGAAAGCTGTTATTTCGGTGCTGGAAGATGTATATGGTGAAGGTCTACAGCGCAAGACTGATAAGCAAAGAAAAACAAAGAGCGTTGTTGCTATATCTGACATTGTCATGAAAAAATGTCGCATTGTGTTGCGCTGTGCCGCTGCTGCAGATAATTCAAAGGTTTTCTGCAATTTGCTAGGAAGAAAATTAATGAACTCCAATGATAATGATGATGAGGGACTCATTGGATATCCATCAATGGTATCTCGCCCTTTGGATTTTAGGACTATTGATTTGAGATTGGCAGTTGGGGCCTATGGTGGATCACATGAAGCTTTTCTTGAGGATGTGCGAGAGGTTTGTCTGTGACTGCAATTTACAGTTTTGTTTGATTCATGGAGCCTTCTTGTTATATACTTGGTGTTTTTAACATGGATGTTGGTACATTATTTTCTTTGCATGATTTCTCGTAATCTATTCTACTGAAAAGGATTTTCCATTTCATCTGCATTTTTTCTGAAAGTACCTCACAATGCCAAATATTTAAAATTAGAAACCTTTTGTAGAAAGGGTAAAATTAACAATGTGTTGGCTGCTATGTTTTCGGCATCATGTTTTCAGGAATCATACTCTTCCCCACCCCCCCCCCCCCCCCCACCCCCCCAAAAAAAAAAAAAAAAAAAAAAACCTCCATTTTTTGAGTGGTGTGAAGCATGCCTACTTATATGCGAGTTAAAATATCATCTTGTATCATGCTTAATATATGAATTCTCAATCAATTGACATTTTTTTGGTAGTTCTCAATTAATTGACTTTTTCCATTTTGGGCTGTGCAAAATTTTATTATTGATGTTTATTTTATTGGATATTGTTGAAAGCATTCCGTGTTTTACTCCACCACCATGCATGTTAAGGTTGTTGGGAAAATGTGTGCTTCGTTGAACTTGAAGACCCTATGTCGTTGAATTCAATGACCCCATGCATATCATATTCTGACATTCACCTGTTTGGTGTGGGGATTGGCAGCATAATTTCTTTAAGATTGTCAAGGTCCATTAAAGGCTATTGTTACCTAGTATAAATTTATTTTCAGTTTCCTGAATCCTGATCAGGTGCTAAAATTCCTGAGTTTCTTTATCATTGTCAAACTTCCTCAAATTAGCTAGCACTGTGACCATGTTCATCACTCTTTAGTAGCTAGGATCATTATAATCTTATATTGTCTTATTCATATAAGCATTACGTGCCTTTCTATGATCATGGACTTATGGCTTATTGACTCATATCCTGGACACAATATATTGGTGGTCAGGGTTTTACTCTCCTTAGGGGAGGCTGTATGGTGCTAGAGAATGTCTTAGTTTAACTTATACGTAGATATTACTGTTGAATATGCAGATACTAAGAGAATGATATTTCTTTTCACAATAATATTGAAGACTTTTGACGTTGTGTATAAGTCTAGGGAAATCCTGGGTACACCAAAGGGTGTACCCAACATTATCTACCTTTACGAGAGGGTGGTGGGTCCCACTCCCACTCTCTTGTAAGGATCAGTACTTATTGTCGGCACAACCTTTGGTTTGCCCAGCACAGCTCTGTCATTAGACATATTTTTACTTTAAAATGTGGAGTTATGTTAGTAACAATGATCAATTCTTCTCTTTTTTTTTATTAATTATTGTAAATATCTTATTACTGCACCTGGCAGTTATGGAGTAACGTACATAGCGCATTTGGAGATCAACCACATTATGTTGCATTGGCTGAGACATTATCCAAGAATTTTGAATCATTGTACAAAGCAGAGGTTTGTCACTTTGTTTCTGTCTTACACATACTATTCTACGTACTCTTTTGCTTATCTTGGTGAGATTGGTAGTTAGCTAGGCTAATGGAAACTACACTTTCTCATCTTCCTAGTCTTTTAAGACAGGAGAATGAATAAGAATCGTCTCATATTGTTATTAGATATCTTTGATAAAGCTTTGCTAGTGAATCTCTATAGATGCATGATTTTCCGTTTGATCCAATATCCTCACTTTAACTTATCAACTGCATGCCAAGGGGCTTTGCTACAACGGCATCTCCACTCCTTGTAATCGCAAGGGTGTAGGAAAAGTTTCTGGTTTGAAACGTATCGGGTGCGTGTGTATTTACCGATCCAAAAAAATACACTTTTGTTTAGCACTTGCCAGAAAGGTCAATGAGTTCTTGCTGATGCAGGTTGTTACCCTTGTCCGAAAGCTTGTTGAGTACTCTAAGTTAGAATGTTCTAGTGCAGAAGTAAAGAAGGAAATAAATGATTTGCTTGTTTCTACAAGAGAAATTCCTAAAGCCCCTTGGGAGGAAGGGGTCTGCAAAGTTTGTGGCTTCGATAAAGATGATGATAATGTGCTGCTGTGTGACACTTGTGATGCAGAGTATCATACTTATTGCTTGAATCCTCCCCTTGTAAGGATTCCAAAAGGGAATTGGTACTGTCCTCCTTGTGTGGCTGGTATTCAGGTAGTTCAGGATTCATCAGAACATGTTCAGGTCATTGGTCAACGTCGAAGGAAAAAGTGTCAGGGAGATGTTACTCGTGTCTATCTCGACGAACTCACAAATATAGTTAGCAAATTGGAGGAAAAAGAGTACTGGGAGTTCAGTGTAAATGAGGTTTGTTTTCAAAGCCTTTTTGGGAAGTTCCTTTTAGTATTCCATGTCTTTTTTTTTTTTTATGATGGTAAATATACATGCACCCAACAAGTTTTGAACTTGCCACCTATTCCCCACCTATTCACTTAGGAAGGAAGGAGATGCTATTGGACGAAAGCCCATTGCTTCATGCCTTGATATTTTCAACCATTATTAGATTAATTCTGCAAAAATATGTTTGTTTTGATGCCTTCTAAAAACTGGCTACAATCTTTCACTCTCTCTCTACACACACACACACACACATAATATAAAAGCAGATTGGAAAATGAAAAGATTTAGGGTAAAACTTTGGAGCTGCCAAGGGTTTTGTTTGATGGTGGGGTGTTGGTAGACTGTCGACTGCTTAAAGGAGGTCGCACTTGGAAATGCAGCATTGCAAGTTTCAACTTTGTCGACAAACTTGCATTTTTTATTTATTTATTGAGAGGGGTCCATTCTTGGACCATCCTTGGGTGGAACTGTAATCTTCATGTTTATCTGAATTTCACTTGGGTACCTCCATACATGCACCTTCTGCTTGTTATTTGAATGTCTTACCATCTTATATTATGACAAAACAAATGTTTGTTGATAGTGAAATTTCTAACTTTTGTGCATTTTCTGTATGGATTCAGAATTATATTTTGGCATTTTGTACAAAAAAATTTCTGGGACTTGGATGCCTTGTAGATGTGTTTGCTATCTTTTTCCACGGGAGGACATTTATATGTTTGGTTAATATTCCAAATTACATTGACTGATCTCTGTTGAATGGGCCATGCATTTGACGGCCATTAAGGGTACACAAGATGCATAGGAAACATAAGCTTATCAGTGGGATTAAAATTCAAGTAAAAAAATAAATAAGGGTGTGAAAAATGCTTTTTCCAAGATATAGGGAATCCTGGAAGATCTGCGCATCAGTTGCAACCCTGGATGCGCGTGCTATTGACAGATGGTAAAAACCATTCTAGCTGATGAATAGGCATTTGCATTCCTCAAAGATATACTCCCGTAGTTCATATTTCTCTTTGAAGGCTTGTATATTTGATTAGGTTCACCTGATTAACTTGTTGATCAATGACTTTATTGTCTTCAGGATGAGGGAATGGTGCCTCAATGCCTTCAATAAATTACCAGGTTGCCTTGCATTGTCAGGGGCATGGGATTGCTTAAATTGAGTCATAAATGTTTCATATTCATGATATAATTGTGAATAGCCACTTGTCGTAGTTATTGTGGAACTAGCGATGATAATGACTTTCATGACAACAATGAGTGAACTTTCCATTATTATATGCTGATAGTCTCTCTCTGGTTCTTTTCCTTTTCTCCAGGTGTTTCAATGATTATATTATTAGCACTCTTTACTCGCATTTTATCAAGTTCACTTTTATTTTGGATGCAGAGAACTTTCCTGCTTAAGTTTTTGTGCGATGAGTTACTCACCTCGGGTCTCGTCCATCGCCACCTTGAATCCTGTGCCGAAATGTCTGCTGAGTTGCACCAGAAATTTCGGTCCATTTCCACAGAGTTGAAAAACCTGAAGTTTAGAGAGGAATTCCTGGTTGCAAGAGCTGCAAAGCTTGACTGCAGCTTGCGTAATGCTCGTGAAGTTACTACTGTGGAAAGATTAGAAAACAGTAGATGTATGGGTAATAATGTTGACATATTCTCTGATGATCCATTGCAATCACATGGTGGTCAAGGGGGTATTGACGGATCCGATTTGGGTAAAAATTTATCTGTTAGTTACTCAGATAAGAGTTCTTTCTGCGGCAATCATGTTCTGAGGCCAATAGATGCTGAGGTTCAATTTAAAAATGGTCATGCATTTGTGGATGACAATCACGTATCCTGCATTCCCTCTGATTTGGCTTCCCATGGCATTGATCGACCATGTAAAGTAAATCAGTTAGCTTTGTCAGATCTTCCGAAACAAGAGATGAATGGCTTGGGTAAAGAATCTAATTTTAATAGATGCATGCAAGAAGCTGCGGGGAGGGATGTTTCTGTTGTGCCTGTTTCAGATGCAGAAGCAATGTGTCTCCCTTTAGAAATGAGGTATCCGCCATCAGGCACCAAGGGTCATAGCTTAGTGGAGCATGCTATTCTTACAGTGGGGACTGAGTCAGAAGCTTACAACCTTGAGCTAGAAGCTGTCAAAAATGAGATTTCACTTCTGCAGGATTCGATTACCAATGTAGAATCACAGCTTCTGGAGCTATCTGTGCGGAGGGAGTTCTTGGGTACCGACTCTGCTGGTCGATTATATTGGATATTGGTCAAGCCAGGCAGGCATCCTTGGGTGATTGTGGGTGCAAGTGTTGATGCTTCTTGTAACTGCATTCCATGGATTGCTTATGAAACTGATACAGAAATTAAAGAACTCATTGAATGGTTAAAAAATGATGATCCAAAAGAGAGACATGTGAAAGAGGCAATTATGCAGTGGCAGAAGCTGAGCATTCGAGATTGTCTACCATCAGTTTATCATGATCATAATGGACCCTCAGGATCAGCCAGTGCTGGTGGATCCATATCCACAAGTTGTCTTGTTACCACAGCGGCTGCAGTTCTTGAGAAAAAGAAAGGTCCTTTTTTGGAGTATGAAACTGCTGACATCTTGAAGAAACGGATGAAAAAGACAAACAATTCATGGGAGAATGTACAGGTGTGAATGCTTGGAACCCGTCTGGCCGTCTAGACCTCATTGCCTCTCCTGCCACAGAACCTTTTGTAATGATGTGGAGCTTGAAGGGCATGATGATGGTAAGTGCAATCCACATCTGATAGCCTCTGAGAAGAGCAAGGAGAATATTGATCCATTCAGAGGGAAAGGGAATCTGAAATCTGAGGCCACACAGGATGAGCACTTAGGTGTGCTGAATATAGCTGAAGCATCAAGAAGCGAGTACGCTGAGCTTAGTTCAAGGTTAATTAAATATCAAAATGAAGGCCTAGTTTGCCCATTTAACCTTGAAGATATCTGCTCCAAGTTTGTGACAAGAAATTCTAACAAGGAATTGGTACAGGAAGTTGGTCTTCTTGGCTCAAACGGTGTTCCATCATTTGTCCCGGGCATGTCTCCTTATCTTAGTGACTCTACGATAATGTCAATTAATGCTCTCAAGAAAGATATTGGTTTTCCAGTTAACGAGTCAAATTCTGCTGGAAAATTAATCTTTTCAGAAGGGATCCAGGGTATTGTTAATGCATGCCATGGCAATGCAAGTGATGTTAGGGAAACATTAAATGCAGACAGATCAGTGTTGGGTTGCTTGGATCTAAATGAAAGAAAAACCTCCTTAAATGACCATGCTTCAGAAACTGATGGTGGTCGCTGCTGCGTAGTCCCAGAGTCTTCATTAAGGCCATTGGTTGGGAAAGTTACTCAGATTTTAAGGCGGCTCAAAATGAATCTACTTGATATGGATGCTGCACTCCCTGAAGCTGCTCTGAGACCTTCAAAGGCACATGTGGAGCGGAGATGGGCTTGGCGTGCATTTGTTAAATCTGCAGAAACAATATTTGAGGTTAGTCTTGTTTGCTTGGTCATTCATCAGGAACTGGGAATTTTTCAACTTTTTTTTTTTTTTTTGTGCACAAGTTCAACAGTTTTCTCAAATTTGTTCTTCTGCTCTGCTAAATGTTTCAAGATGTTCATCTTGGGTTTTTTTTTTTTTTTTTTTCGGTTTGTAGCAATAATTTTTCGTTATATTTGGCTAAATGTATGCTATAAAACATAGTGATAGTATGGAAATTAGTGTTGGGCCAGGCTATTAGTGATATGTGTATTTTTCCTCCTAGACTTTTGCAAGGCCTGCAAATAAAGTTTCCTTGTCATTTCAGATGGTTCAAGCTGCTATCACATTGGAGGACATGATTGAGGCAAAGTACTTAAGGAAAGGGTGGTGGCATTGGTCATCACTTTCCGCTGCTGCCAAGACTTCGACCATGTCTTCGCTTGCCCTTCGTATATACTCTCTGGATGCTGCTATTATTTATGAGGTCTCATCCACTTTGGTTCGAGATCAGTCTATTCCTAGTGGCAAGCGACATCTTGCACAACATGGTGTTGACACAGTGGAGAAATCTAAGCAAGGGGGGAGGCTGAGCAAGCGAAGGAAAGAATCTGAGGGTTAAGCTCGAGTCTCATGTATATGTCATGGGAATTTAACCCTGGTAACTGATCTCAGGGCCAGTGGGAAGCAGTTTCAAGGTGCCTCTCTTGTAAAAATATTGTTAGTGTAGACCACTCTGTGGTTTGTATTGGTTCTGGTCTTCGAGGACCAGCTACACGAATAAAGCTGCCACTACCACAGGCACCATCATCGCTACTGCCAACCTCTGTAAGTTTGTATAGTGATAAATGCTAACATGCTGACTCGATGCTTGTTTGGTGTGAAGTGCACATTTTGTAGTCCATGGGCTTTGGGACCAGAAATCACTGGGAGGAATGGTAAGTGAGCCTGCATCCAATTTTGTACTTACATCTGCTGCAGCCTGCGTCTCTTTGATTTGTTGCTTGGGAAGAGATGGCAGTAAACATTTATTCTCCAAGAGCAATATCAGCAAGCATATACAAAGGGAATTAATTTACAAGTAGGAAAGAAAAAATTCAGGGTGGGCAGGTGTAGCCATTACTTATTCTTTCTTTATTAGTCTCAGGTTTTCGGGTTGCAAAGTTAGTGAAGTATGAGGGCTTCATTGCTAATCACTTGTGTCCTTTTCTGCTCATCCTGTATGTATATGCGTTGGCATGGTTATGGATATGATTCTCTGAAGCGCAAATTGGCGCCTTAGACGACGAGCCATCTGGTTGACAGGTGGATACAGAATTGTTAACATGACGAAGTTGCCTTTAACAGGTCTGTTTTGTGGCATTGTACATACAAAGGGGGAAAAAAATTATCAGTTGCCCGTAGTCTATCGATTAAAAGGTGTAGCCATGGGACGATGGTGCTATTCTCTCAGTTCTGTGGGGTGCGAATTCCATTTTTTTCCCCCCTTGAAATGGAAGGACTGGTATCGGTTAGTCGTAACATGGGATGAGAGCCAATACGTTCATCCAAATTTCATGGGACAATGGTGCTAGTCGTATAGTTCTGGTTATCGTATATTTTTCTCCTTGCTGCTTTCTCTTATAACAATTATTTAACCAGCTCTTTGTTGATTATTGATCATGAAAATGGAATTTGGATGGAGTTATGGAGCTGGCTGGGCGGCCTCTTGGTTAGACGGTTCCAACAGGTTCAACATGCTCTCCCCCTTTTTTGTTTTCTCCATTTTGAGCATATAATGGGTCCAACGAGGCTTAATATTGCCCATCTGCTCCATTTAGTGCTTGCTTTTATAGCACGATAATGACTAACGAATGTCCTGCATGTGATTGTTCTTGTCCCCTTTAATAGCGTATAATGCTAGAATAGTTTTCAAAGCACTAAATGTGGGGGGAACAAGTCAAAAGAGGGGGTACATAGTATATACTATGGGGAAGTAAGAATTGTTTGAAATGTGAAGGTGGGAGGATCAATTCTAGTATTGTTCGTTCAAATTGTGCTTAACCACCTTTCCTCATGGGATCCCCCTCTATACTGAGTGGGAATTCAGACCCCACCGTGTTCTAGCCCATATTGTTTCTGTTTCTATAGGAAATTTCACTGGAGGGAATATGGTGTCTGATAAGATTAAATGGCCAAATGGCAGCATCCGAGGGGCACCAGCATCTTCTCATCTTATTGCTCTTTCAACCTTTTCTCTGAGTAGTTGCATCCTTTTATTGTTTTATATGGAAACGTGGCACAGCTCGCGACTCTGCACCTTGCACACCCATTATCATGGACCATAGCTTTGGTGCACTCGTGAATGAGCATATGCGGTGATTGGAATTTTTTTTATTTTTTATTTTTTTAAGGAATTTAGGCATTTGGATTTTTGTTTCTCTTCAGGGGACGCGTTCCACTTTTCACTGGCGAGGAGTCATTGATCGTAATCTAACAACAGTAGTGTGTGTTCTTTTTGCGTCTGAAATGGGTCGATTCTGTGAAGAGGCCTCAACGGTTAGAAGTTCGGTTGATGCTTGGTAGCGCTTTTGCTCGCATCCCGTGCTAGGCACGCCAGATGATTTTTTTTGTTGGATATTGGCGGGGCGTACTCGTAAATTAGGTAGTTACTTTTGGGCCTTAATAGTCTTTAAAATTCCCTTGAACTAGGATTTGGCTCTCTTCTAATATACTTTCCGTGCAATACTCCTCAATATACTTATTTGTAAATTTCATGATCCGTAAAGATTGGAAAAGAAATGCAAAAATATGTTGTGCTAGTTTCATATTTTAGTACTTGAGAATTTGAGAAATCAAAACCTTTAAAAGTAATAAAAAAGCTTCGATGCTTATATTAATATGTTTTAGGGTTTTAAATCTCATGAAAATTATGCTGCCTGAATACTTTTTAACGTTATTTAAATTTTAGAATAATTAGAAAATACTTAAGGTGAATTAAGGGTATTGGTTGGATGGAACGCATAGCAGAAGGGAGCTAATACTTTGAACCAGGTGAATAAATATAGGCGGTCCCTAGAATTGGATCCAATCAAAGTGGGATGTGAGTCACTTCGCCACCGGGGTAGTGCTAGAACTTATACTCGATTAAGCTTAAGAATTATCTCTAGGGTCCGATGGGCTTGGTCTTTCATGTGGAGCAGGTGTACCAGCGCCCATATAAAAGTGGACGGCGTTAACATATGGTGTACTGAAACGTTGTCAATTATTTTTTAGGCTGTGTGCATGATGTATGAGCGTAACATCATAGAGATGTTCAAATCGATGGTGATGAAGCAATAGTCCCATCTTCCTTTGATTTTTCAAACATCATTTTGAATTTATAAAATTAAGGGTATCTCGTTCTATGTTTTGAGAAGTGCAAATAACATAAGAAGCACGTGGGCTTACGATTTCGATAGGATCCTTTCTTGTTTAATTTTGAAATCAGTGTTTAATATCGTATGATTCAGGCTATAGCATAAGATATATTCTACTGGAACCTTGAACCAGTATTGGTACTGGTGGGAGTGGAAAGTCCTCTTTCTAGTTCAAGCTTATCAAGCTTATTTTCATTACTTTTACAATTTCAAACAGAAGTTTCTCAGCTTCTACAAACCCAAACACGGCACTTGGACATATCTTGACAACGTAGCGAAATTGGGTGGCAATTTAGGACCAAACCCACCAGCCCAGAGGCTCCTCCTGCTGCTGATGCTGGTCCGTCACTGTGTCGAAGACATCTGCGAAGTAGTTCTCCCTGCTGTCGTTCCTGTCTTCCTCTTCAGACTGGACTGGTCCGATGCACGGAGTCCCAAAGTCATTGGTCAGAAAGTAGGAGTTGCAGCTGTCCTTCAGCTGCTGCGGTCCATCTTCGTCCACCACAGCACTCTCACCGGTGCCGGAGCTCAGGCGGTCCACTGGAAGTAGGTCAGATATCGGTGCTTTCTCCGCCATGGCTTGAAGCTTCTCAGTTAAAGAAACCACCTTCAAGTCCAACGGAAACAACGTGCATAAAACTCATAAGCTAAGACACACACAAGACATAGGACCCCAAAACGAAACTATCAAAAACAAGAAAATAAAACAAAACAGCGTGTGATTAGTAGTCAGGAAGATTAATTTATATATTATCTTAAAAAAAGATGCCGCTGAGAGGACTGGACGTAAACGCTTGTTTTATATTTTTTTCTTTTCTCTGGATAGATACAAGCACTTGATGTTGATTATATAGTGGAATATTTCAGTAGGATAGGTGCCCACGAGGTCCATTAGTGGGTTCTGAGTGCTAAAGACAACAATATCTTACCTAGCAGAACTTAACAGAAACCCAAAGAATATGGGAATAATGCATGCCCAAATTGCCAAAGACACATCAATTCCACTTCCACTATTGAAAGGCAACTACATATTTGAGAAGTGAATGATTGAATGGTAAACAGAACACACACCTGAGATTTGAGAGTTTCATTGTGTATGAGGACAGAGTTGTGGTCTGATTGGAGCTTATCGTAGGAGGATTTGAGGAGGTCATAGTCCCTTTCGAGCTGTTTTGTCTTCCACCGGGCGCGGCGGTTCTGGAACCACACAGCCACCTGTCTGGGGTGCAGCCCCAGGTGCTTGGCCAGCTGGGTCTTGCGCTCTGGCTCGAGCTTGTTCTCTGTCTCAAAGCTCTCCTCCAGCATGCTCACCTTAATCACCCCCATTATCATTTTACCCATTAGTTTGACCACAAAACATCAACTCTAGGTGAGGAGTTTGATTTACTCACTATTGTGCGTGATGGACTAACTATTGGATTTGTGTCTTTCCCATATATAAGTCTTTGATCCTCTTAGGAAAATACTAAAGGTGGAGTGAGGATCCACTGTGCTATCAACTTTGGACAGACTCAAAAAATTCATCTGGGCATCAAGTCAATATCTCTCTGATCTATTTCAGATCGATATTTCTAGAAAATCCTAGAGTTTGCAGGAGTTCACATCGATCTAAGTCTAATTTTTCCAGAATAATTCAGCTGCAAAAAAAAAAAAAAAAGGGGTGCAAATTTAGGTATGGAAATACCTGCTCGGCAGTGAGGCGGCGCTTCTTTTCCGGTAACTGTTCATCGTAGTATTCGTCGTCGAACACTTCCTCCGGCGAACTGAAAAAGGGCCGCTTCTTCAAGCTCTCCTCCCTCGCCCCTCCTTCATGTTTAAAACAGAACGTGTCATCAATCCGAAACAATTACTACTCATTTTTCAATTTATTTACATCCTTCCATAGCATTGAAATCAACAAGAAGAATCCAGGGATTAGAAAGCTGACCTCGGAAAAGCGAATCTCCATTCCCAAGGAACAGCATGTTCCCATGGCCGCGAGCCGACGGATCGAAGAAAATACTGCCGGAATCCATGGCGTATTCGCTCGCCGTCGAAATTCGTGAATTCCGGGCGAAATTGAACACGCCGGACATTTTTTCCCCCTTAAATTCTTATTCCTATAAAAATCTATCTCTGGAATTGTGATCTTATATGGATTGATTATTAGAAGATCATGATCTTGTGGCGGAAGAAGCTAGTACTCCACAACAACCTCGCCGGAGTTCCTAACGGACAGATGCAAAATCCCATCACACTCACAATCTTACCCGATCCCCCACACAGATTTCCGGTGAGAGAGCGATCAACAGAACTCGCCGGAGAATTTTGGTAGGAATGATTCCCCGACGGGAAAGGGGGGACGCCGCCGTCGAAGCTAGGGTTCCGGCGAGAGTTCCGTGCAAGAGTCGTCTGCGGGTAAAGTTTATAGAGTAGCGAGGGGGTGTCTTTATAGCAGTCGATGCTGCTTGAAATGACCGTAGTACCCTTGTTCTGTGGGGCTTTCTGATTTTATTCGTGAAGGTGGCTTTCGTAATCGGGTCGCGCACTTTGGGTGCTTCGCTGGACCAATCAGAATTGGGGAGACTTGGAATTTGGGTTCGCTAACTTGCGCCTGGAAGGGATGATAGGTCTTCAAATAAATACGGACCGCCCGATTAAAATGAGGCGATAGTGCGAGAGCGTTAAGCTGATACCAGAGTAATACTATCTGAGATTTTTGAAACAATTTTTACGTCGAACGAGTAACGTGAAAAAATATATATATATTTTTTAGTAATATTTTGATCGAATAATAATATAAAATTATATATATTTTATCATATAATTATTTTCAGTGTAAAAGGTTGTATGAAGGATGAACATGTAATATTGCTTAATACTGTTTCCTTTGGAAAAATCTAAGGAAAATTTTGTTTTTTCATAAATTTTTTAGTGTTTAATATGATAAAAAAAAGACTTTCATTTTCAAAATTACCCATAAACTAATTTCTTAACCCTTATTATAACAGTACCCAAATAAATGAACACTTTTATACTTCTTGTACCTTGAACAAAAAAATTCGATAGAGGTTGTATATTCATAATCCCAAATAATCATGATGATTAGAAATATGTATACGAATATTATATGCATCTAGGTTTACATATGAATGCCTCTTTTTTTTACAGTAAATATATCTTTTTCATGACCTAAGAATTATAAAAAAAAAAAAACTAGTTCTTTGAGAGCTATTGTAATTGAGGTAAAGAGTTAATTTTCGATAATTTGGAAAATCAAAGTCTATTTTTTTCTATTAAACACTCTTTTTTTTTTTTGAAAGAACAAACAGTTAGATTTAATGAAAAATGTAACTTTTGGAAGTTCATTGAAATCACAGGCAGGTTATGTGCTAATTTTCAAACCACAGGGAGGTTCCCTATAACAGGATGAAATCCACAGGCAGGTTAAATGTAATTTTTTCAAAAATCTATTATAAACAAATTTTATTGTTTACATGTAAAAATAAATTTTATATACACAGATAAATCTTATTTATTACATGTGAGTAAACAAATTTATTGAGAATCACTTTTTCCCCAATAAATAAAAATTTATCCATTGTTGCCTCTTGGTCAGGTCGCTGTCTCTCTCTCTCTCCCTCGTTGTAGTGAAAGGGTCGGCATTGATTTATATAAGATTTTAAAATTTTCTGGTGCATAGTATTATAATCGCTATTGAATAGTTTAATGTTGGTCTAATTAATATTTGCTAATATTGTTGGGTTGATTCCTATTTTGATACATGTGTATTATGAAAATAGTTTCAAAAGTTTCTAGAATGTTTGGGCATGAGATTTTCATATGATTGCTGAAAAGGTAATATTTGTGATGCCATAATTTATGGGTACCCTAATAATAATATTGGTGATGAATTTCTCTTTTTTAGATGTAACTCTATACTGGGGTGAACAAGGATAAATCCGTGTCTCTTTTTTTTTATTTTTCTCGTAATTGATTGCTTGATAAGTTCTTTTGATCCCGTCCAACCATAAATGAGTTAAATTTTATTATTTGTGATTAAGATTATACAAGACTTGGTCAATCAGATGGGGAAGGAACCGATCCACAGAACCCACTCTTTCAAAACAGACATTAAACTTTACAATTTCATGTGTTTACCTCCATTATTATCGTGGAAAATAAACCAGAAACATAAATTTACACGTTAAGTTTGTAATATTGGAGATAATTGGCTGCGTCATAATTTACAGAATGGAGATAATCGGAGGTTGCAGCAGTTTAGGGTGGTACATACAGTAGAAAGAACAAATCTATAGGTATAAGGAATCTTTTCGGAACAGAGACTTGCGTAATAACTTAGAAGATTGTTATTTATTAAAATGTCCTTTATTTTTTATTTTATTTATATATATATTATTGAATAAATCTATCTATTCTAAAAAAAAAAAAAATTCCGTTATCACTTATAAGTGATAAATGAGATTCACTTACATACGTGTGGTCTGTTCTGATACGTGTGAATAGTGTAGTGATGGTCTGTATCATTCATGAAGGAACCATCTCATCCTTTGGCGACAGCACTGGCTCACACACGGTGGAACCACGCAGTTATGGGACCCGAGGAATCAAAACTTTTCTGTGGTGGAAGAATTTAAATTAAAATCTCGGGAGATATCCAAAACCCTTTTCTTCAATTCGAAGAATAATTATTGAGTTTACTCGGATCAAGGATTGACTCAACTAGCATCCACTCTACATTAGGAAGGTAATTTGTTGGTCTCCCATGTGCTAATCACTCGTTTGATTGTCAAAAAAAAATAATTATTTAATAAAAATATAATATGTAATGAATATTATTTTCATGAACCACAAGCAAGATGATAATTCTCATTCATACTATTATCAGTCAAAGGATACTTTCGATCCTTCAATTGTTGTTATTTCTTAAAATTTACATATTTACTCTTTAAAGTTGTTTTCCTCTTAATTTTTTAAGTTAATTGAGAATAAGATGTAAAATAGACAACTCAAAATTTAAATATAACTAATTGTTTCAAAATGTATCAACTTTCTAAAACGATTTCTAAATCTAATAATACAAAAATCTTATTTAAACATTTTATATCGATCGAAAAACCGTTGCAAATGTACGCATCGTGTGATATGGCCAATCAATTATAAGGGGAATAAATAAGGAATATCTATAATAGATGGCCAAGAGTGTTATAGATATTGCTTACTTATGCCACCTATGGTCTTTAAAAATAATTATTTCTTATAAACTCTTCTCATGCTTTATTTTATATCTCTGTAGAATAATCATTCCATTTCATTATACAAATCAAAAGAATGATAAGATGTTTGTGTTTGATACTCATGCGCATGCAAATATGTTAATTGAGCAGTCCTACTAAGTTATTTGAATAGAGTAAATTAAATATCCGAATCGCCGCCATTAGATTAACATGATAAACATACATTATTCTTCTAAACTATATTCCATAGATCTACCTAAAAAGAGGGAGGTGGTGTTGACTCTGATCAGATCTAGCTAGATTAAAGATCTACGCATCTTGTCAAAAAATTGTTCAAATTCTAGTTTTATTTCTAAATTTCTCCCCCAAAAAATGAAAAAATAAAAATAAAAATAAAAGTAGAGCTGTGGAGCCACTTTCCATGTGATGGACAGATGCGCACCAGTGGGGGAACCATTTATCAGACCCTCATGAAATAATTGAATATTAGAACTTCCAATATAAAAAAAGAAATGGCTTGCACTTCTCCCCAAAAGATGACAAATGCTATTTAAGAATCTTCTGAAGAGCAATATGCATGCCTTTTTCCAATCTCATATGCTCATCTACTGAGCAAAAAGCATCATTTGCATTTACTTAATGGAATCAAGGAGACACTGTATTATCCCCCATTACTTTTGGGTCACGTTTAGCTCCCCAATCCCAATCATACTTGTTAACGTTTAATCAGTAAGTATTATATATCTAAGTATTAAGTTTAAAATACTTAAATCGTTGTCCTCCATTCTATATATATAGAGTGTATCTAGGGTTTGTAGATTAACGGAGTTTAATCTAGTAAGGCCCATATAATTCAAATCATGTCTATATATCATATATTTAGAACATATATAAACGAATATAAAATATTCTAAATAATATTGAATATACTTTTTCTCTTTTTGCTTTGGACAGATGGAGGTTGTCACGTATCACATGTGCTCACCACTAAAATTTTCTAAACCATTGGATCAATAATGCCCACGAAGTCATTTACTTGCTTTTCAAGATTATGATCATTACGTCCATTTTTTTTTTTTTGTCTTTATTAATCCTTTAAAGTAACTTCACCATCAATTCAAGCTCACCATGTGTATTGAATCACAACGCATGAACATATATCGAAATTTAAGCAAAATTAGGGGGTTATGTTATAAGCCGTTTGTTCAAGCATAATGAATTGATGCATTATTATCACATGGCGTGCGGAAATGCATGTAGTCATTAAAAAATAAAGTTAGGAACTTTCTTCATCAGTGCACTTGTCTGTCTAGTCAAGCATTCATCGTGGCATCCGGTGTTTATTACTGTTATTAATGCTATCCTTGTTACACATTCATAATTTTGAGAAATAGATAGGGGACTCAACTTTGATGCAATACACATATAAAAAGAAAGAAAAATAAAATAAAATTGAAAATAACATCGTTTTGGGCTCATGTTTATTTATTTTAAAACATCACAAGATATAGGTACGTCTAACTTATAAACAGTTACTACATATAAGTTTTACCCATAAATAAAATGAAGAGGTTTGTTTGTTTGTTTTTGTTTTGTTTTGTTTTGAACACCGAAGTTTCCGTTCTACGGAGGACCTCACCCCAACTCGTGGATAAATTGCAAGATATTATAAGGCGAGGACGGTAAAATTCAAACTTGGACATGACCCACCTTAAGTCCAAGTCTTTACCACTCAACCAACCCCTAGGAGGTAAAATGAAGAGAGGTTTGTGGGGAAGAGAGAATGCCGGGTAAGTGAGACATGAAGATTATTTTTCATTTACTATACCTTCTCTAATAACCTAATGAATCCGTGGGTGTCTTTGGACCCTAACATGGAATTTATGTGCATTTTATTTTTCTTTCTTCACAAAGTAATATACGTTAATTGAGTTAATAGTTAGTACTGGTGTGAAAAATGAGGACTGATTCATCACGAAATCATCATGACCAATATTTAAACATGAGCATTGTTTTCGGGAGGAATTTATCGTGATCATGACTGGATTACAATATAAGTGAAGGCTTGGGTGTGAGGCGTGACTAATGAGCCCATGGTGGTGTTAAGTGAAATTTATATTATAGTCTTCTATTTTAAAGTAATTACTTCTTTTTATTACTTGGAGTGGGAAATGTCCTCATGGCCCTGACGTCACTGAATGCGTGTTCTCAAATAAAATGGGCCGGTTCATATGAAAAGGCTCTCCACTGTTTAAAATGCTAGTGGCCTTAAAGTGGTAGCGTCAGTCACAGCGGAACACCATGGCCCGGCCCATTTCAGGTTTATATTATTATTTAATTGTTAATAATTATAAATTTAATATATATTATTAAAGTAATATTTCGTATAAAAAATTTGACAAAAAAAGATTTTTACTCTGAATTATATAATAAATAATTTAAATAAGTGTTATAAGAAGATGAAGAGGTCGAAGAAAAGACTAGAAGTTAAGTAGTTTTATGTGAACGAGACGTATTGTAATTACGTTGATCTGACATCAGTAGGGTTTATTTAGTGAAGACGTTGAGGATTGTGTACCTGCAACAGTCAAGAGACAAGGGTGTTTCTGTAATTTACGCTAATGCTTACTAATTTTTGGCGAATAATTGTGGTAAAAATGAATCCTTTTTGCCATCACCGGGGGCTTCATTTGTCCATTACTATTCTAGAGATATAAATTAATTCTACTTATAAGTTCGTTCAAATACTTTATATCAAAATTGTTGATGTATTAAAATTTAACTGGTTCTTTTATTATTGATTAAAATTCTAGAAGAACCAATTAAAAATTGTCACATCAGTATTTTGTTAGAAAGGGGGCATGAAAAATTTAAAAATAAAATTACGGATAGTTACATATAGATTAATTGTCCTATCGATGTTTGATGTTAGAAGTTATTTACAAAATATGTTAATGAAGAAATATTAAGAAAGATAAAAATTCGAGGCCCCCGGCTGGGCTAGTCTATAAATTTCTTGAGATTGGGCCAAGAGGTTAGATTCAACCTGGTCGGCCCAGATTAAGGCCCAACCCAACGTCTGCCTAACCCGGCCCATTATAAGGTCACGGCTTACAGTTCATATTTGTTTACGGTCTACCCCAAAGGTACAATGTTGCACATTCTTTTCTATATCCATCACAAATATTAACTTTAGAAATTACATTTGAAGTTAGTTTGATTTGCTTTTACTTGACCCTTTTAATATTATTCACAAATATTTATTCTTCATTACGACTAAATTAACCGAAAGAAGATAATTTCGAAGCAATTTTCTAATTGAGGATTTTGGAATGAGAATATCATAATTTTAGTTTTTTTTTCCTTTTAAGATTTTTTTATTTTTTAAAAAAATTTCTTACTTTGCCAGACGAAAACAATTTTAATATGCTCTCTTTCATTTCTTTGCTAAGTTAAAAATGTATAAACTCAACTTAATTTTAGGTGCGGTAAGCGATAATTTTTTTTAAAAATAAAATAAAAAACGAGTTTCTTGAACTTTAAAAGAAAGGAAAGAGGAGAAAAAAGAGGAGTTTGACTTGTAGAAGATAAGGAGAAAATTCCTTTAAGGAAGTAGGATAAGCGAGACCCTCATTAATGGAGGCAACTAGTGTTGTAATTAATTATTCTTATAGGTCTCATTTATTTCTCACATGGAGGAAGTGCAATGTTTCATTGAATATACACAACACGACGAACCCTAATAAGAGCCATTTGATGGACTTATTTTAAACGATCGATAAATTGAAATTATCAATATTTTGTTAATAGTTGAAATTAGTAATTTGATAAGTTCCGTAGTATTCGATTAAAAACAAATGAGAATTTTAAAATAAATAAATATATAGGTTAAGCTATTTGAAATCAAATATTGAATATTAAATTAGCAGAAAACACATATAATTAATTCGTTTGATTTACTATTATATTAAGAGTAAGTTCTTACAAAATTATTAATTTTTTTTTTTGCATATAATATAAATTGTGAACATTAAAAAAATTGAATTTCAAAAACATTCTCTGGATGGAGCGAATAAATAGGAATATTCTCAAATGAATAAGCTTGACCTGGATATGAATTATTTAGTATTTTGGGAATATGATAGTCTTTTACTTGGTCAAACTGGTTCTTAAGAAAGTGTTTATAAACAAAAATTATTCAAGGGAGCTTGTTTTAAATAATAATAAAAAGAAAACAGATACTTTTCTTTAAATAAAATTTGATTATGGTATGGCTTAAATACATGCATGGCTCATAATCACTTAAAGTGAAACTAGTTTGACCAAAAATAAACTACACACTCTAGGTAGCAAACTAGAGGATAATGCATTCAAGGGATAATGATTACCTGAATTTGGAAAAATGGCATGAATTTATGAATTTCAACGATCTCTACCATTCATTTTCTCCACTTCTAGTTTCTTTAGTCTACTATTTTCTAAAATAAATGGCTATAGTTGTCTAATTAAATAAAATTCATGATTTTATAAATTCAGAAGGATTCATTTTCCAAATGTAAGAGTAAACAGCGGCAAATTAATGAATGATGCCATATTACTGAGTTTTTTTTCTTGCAAATTTAAAATAGGAAATCGGGTTTGTGTATGAAAGTGTAATCCTTCATGTATGTTAGGATGTGTTTGACTAGTCATGCCAAAATTAAATTTTGTAAAACTTACTGTGGTTTATATAAATTCAAGACAACAGACCCAAACGGTCCGGGTCCACAAATACATGCACGTTTAAGGTTTTTGGTTTTTTGCTTAGATACACTCAAATTCACGAAAACAAGACTCCACACCGACCCAGAGCATCATCGTCGTCATCAGATTCAATCGGAATATCCATATCCAACCCAGAATTGCTCCTCTCTCTCTCTCTCTCTCTCTCTCTCTTTCTGTATCTTTCTATTCTTATGTGATCATCACTCAATCCATCACTTTGGTTTTTCTTACTGTTTGTTTTTTTGGAGAATGAAGATTACTGCAGATGCCGCGCGGACTGTCATCGGCATCATCGGTGAGTGTCTTCTTTTGCGCGCTAACTGCATACGTATTGTTCACTTGCATCCAGTTTCGCTTTGATCTTTTCCTTCGATTGAGCAAATATCGATCCATTCTCGATAAAAATCGGACACAAGCACCGAGTTCGAGTCGATATTTTCATTTCTCAATGGTCTAACAAAGAACAATGCGTACATTCTGTTTGCTTCGCAGGGAATGTTATCTCCTTCTTCCTGTTCGCATCGCCATGGTACCAACTCATTCTTTCTCTCTCTCTCTCTCTCTCTCTCTAGACAATAACATGCATCGGTGGCTTAATCTGTGGCAGCCCAACGGTGTGGAGAATCATGAAGAAGAAATCGACCGAGGAGTTCAAGCCCGACCCGTACATCGCGACGGTGTTGAACTGCGCGTTCTGGGTCGTGTACGGACTCCCCTTCGTCCATCCCAACAGCATCCTCGTCGCCACCATCAACGGCTGCGGCCTCGTCATGGAGCTCATCTATCTCACTATCTTCTTCATCTACACCACCAAGCCCCAACGGGTATACATGCTTGCGTGTATTCTTTATATTATACCGTATGCCATGAAATTATTCACAAAGTTTTGTCCTGCAACTAATGAGATTGAAATGTTTTCCTGTTCGATCTGTAAACGAATATACACAGAGCTCAAAATGAAAGGGTTCAGGCTGGATGGCATTGACTTTTTCACTAGACTAGGCAATTAGTGGCGGGATGAGATTGAGATGTTGACTTTTCTGATGCCTTAAGAGCACTGCGGACTTAGTCAGCAGCCATTCGCTAACAATTTCATATCGTAGTAGCTTATAGATATTATTTGATATTGTTGTTTGGGTTTCAGTTGAAGGTTTTGTGTTATCTCTGCATAGAAGTGGTGCTCGTGGCCGCCATTGTTGCCATAACCGTGTTGCTGTTTCACTCCCACAAGTCGAGATCTAATTTCATGGGAACTTTCTGCGTCGTTCTCAACGTGTTAATGTACTTTTCACCTCTTACCATCATGGTATACGACATACATCCTTCTTACCATCCCGTATACTTATTCACACTTTGTTGATTTAAATGAACATCAAGGACTCGGTTTATTATTTGTTTGAAACAGAGAAAGGTTATAACCACAAAGAGTGTTGAGTTCATGCCGTTCTATCTCTCATTGGCCAACTTCCTCAATGGAGCCATCTGGCTCTGTTATGCCCTCATCATATTTGACCTTTACCTCACGGTAAATTTTTTTTTCTTTTTTTTTTTTTCCTTTTTGGGTTCCTTTTTTCACAGCATACATAAATATGAAGTAATTGGGTTGTGATTTTATTAATAATGTGATTGTTGTAGATTGGGAATGGTCTGGGAGCTATTTCGGGTGCCGTACAACTCATACTCTATGGAATTTACTACAAGAAGAAGACTCCGAAGCCCATCAGTGATGGCAAGAACCCACCCAGGTCGTTGCAGCTCTCCACTAATCCATCCCAATCTCCATCGCTCGCTTAATGGCTTAGAGGAAAATAATTACGAAAAAAAAGATTAAGTCTTTTTTTTTCAAGAGAAAAAGGAATAATTGGGTATTGTATTATTGTGTCACTGAGAATTTTAAGCAGTTGGTTTTTATCCTTGCACTTCGGTATGGAATAGCTCCTACCCATAAATTGATAATAGTTCTTCTTTGGGACCTTATCTTACCATGCAGATATAAAGTTCGCGTGGCTTGTTTAGGATTACTCACTAGCGTAGTTACTTTGGATTTGTTGTATTATTATTTTTTGGGCGCTCCACATTTTTTTATTTAAATAAATTCATCTTTTCTCCTAAAAAAGAAGAGCAAAGATCTTCTATGTCAGCGCCATTACTTTTATTTTTAATTAGATATAAATGCATACCAAAATAACCCTATTTTGATAAATGATTTATGAAAGACTACATTTGTTTATCAAAACGACGATAAAGTTTCCATGCAACGGCGTTCGTATAAGATGTTACTTTGTGCAATAATGGAAGTTATTTCCTTGGAGCGGAATAGGTCCAATTGCGGCCCGCGAGGAGGAGTGGGCCAAGAATGACACTCAGTTCAGGCCCGAAAGATTGAGTTAGGCCGAATTCTAACTTTAAAGTGAGGCCCATAGAGGATTTAGAGTAGGCCCACATGAACCTCGAAACAGGGCCGCAAGAGGAAGGAATGGGCCGAAAAATGAAACATGGGCCAGCCAGAGCCCGTTCCAGACTGGTAACCGCTCTCGCTGGTTGAAATATCTTATCCACAGCTTGAGGATGTGACAGTTGTAATCTCCATCTCTTACCCTTTGCTATAAACTCCCATCCACTGGAGTCTTCAGAGCCTCATCTTCTCTCTCTCTCTATAACCCTAATGTTATCTATCTCCAGTATTTGTTCAGACCTGCTGTGATTCCATGTCGGCTATTGTCTCTTTCCATTCCTGTTCCTCTTTGGCTACCTCGCAATGGGTCAGCCCCAATGTACCTCTCAAACGATTTCCCGTCGCAAGCGCCCGGAACAATGGTTGGACTCGGCGATTTCGAACTAGATGTTGTTCTTACGAAAACCCTAAAAGATTTCAGATCCGTAATCAACAGGTATAGATTAAGTAAATCATAGCGATGCATATGGTGATATAATTGAAATTCTGCGTTTGATAGTTGGGATTTCTTGTATGTTTTTTGGATGAAAATGTAGGGGGTTTGTTCAAAATTATATGGATGTGCTGACAGTGGGGTGTTATGTTGACAATGAATATAGGCCTTATTTTTTAAACTAGAAGCTTATTTAATTAAATTCTGTGAATGGTGGATTGAAACTTAGAATACTTTGGGGGAAGCAGTGAAGAGGTGATTTTTGCTAATGCAAACAGTTCATGACAATGTGTTCACCCTGGCAAAGAAAAACAAATGACCAAGTTTTATTAACCGTTGCTTATAGTCTTTGGTGAGAATTGACATCACCTTTTTTGCAGAAAGGATGGTCCTCCTTGAAGGAATGTGCAATTTCTATAGCTTTGGCAGTTGGTTTGGTAACAGGAGTTCCTGCTTTGGATGCGTCTAGGCATGCGTATGCAGCTGGTCCAGCATTATCTGACCTGTCTGTTTTAATCTCTGGACCACCAATTAAAGACCCAGGAGCTTTGTTAAGATATGCTCTTCCTATTGACAACAAGGCTATCAGGGAGGTGCAAAAACCACTCGAGGATATTACAGAGAGTCTCAAAGTTTCTGGAGTCAAAGCGCTTGATTCTGTGGAGAGGGTAAGATGGTTTGGGATTTCTAACCATTTATAGTATTAAGTGATTGTAATTTTTTTTTTACTGATATGTTCGAACTATGACCCTTGCATGAAATTCAGAACTTGAAGCATGCTTCTAGAGTCCTCAACCAAGGTAAAGGTCTAATTATTTTGGGGTTGGCCGAATCAAAGAAGGACCATGGAATGGAACTGCTTGAGAAGCTTGAAGTTGGGATGGATGAGCTCCAAAAAATTGTTGAAGATAAAAACAGAGATGCTGTAGCACCTAAACAAAAGGAGCTACTCCAGTATGTTGGGGGGTGAGCATTGTTCTTCTGGACATTCCAGTGGCATAGAAAATATTAAATTACTTGATTTCATATGCAGATGAATGCATGTGCATGCATTTCCTCCCTCAATCTCTCACCCACATAAATCAAAGGAGCACAGAATTAATGTAGGTTTTTTAGCACTTGATCGGTTTAATATGTTCAGAAGTATGGGCTTCAAAAACTTCATATCCCAGGCATGTTTCATTTCTTCTGTTGTCACTTACAAGGGTAGCTAATGCCTTAGTGTTGGGTTGGGTTTAAGTAGTCGTAATACTTGCTTGGTGATGCCTGGAAGTGACCATTTAACTTGGAAGTCCTCAATAAAACAGTTGACTTGGGTAGGACCTTAACGGTACTGTTACCATGTTCTTCCATATCTTGGCCTTAGCGTGTCTTGAAATGAACTGTGGTGCCCCCCTAAGAGAAGTCTAAGAATTGGAGGAGTGTCCTCGCTGTGAGGGTCTTCCTTATCCATGTGAAGGAGTATGGTAGACAATCGATGACCATGTCCCTGTTAGAACTAATTCTATTTTTGGTAAGTAAAAAAGCAACTTGTAAAATTCAATAAAGGTTTTTCTGTCCATGTGCAGGGAGTCCACATCTCTGCAAATATTTTTATTTCACCGAGCCTCTCTTTGAGATGGTGCCCTATAACAATTGTTTGTTGGAAGAAATAAGTTTTTTAATATGTTAGATCTCGAATCTTATAGGTTATATGCCCTTAAAAGGGAACGGTAACGTGGAAAAAATAAAATAAAATACTACCTTAACTAACTTCAATTTTGACTCTAATTCTACCATGTAAAACTACATGATATCCTTCCTGAAAAGTAACCTAAAATCAGATCATTGTGTTTTAATAAGCTATTCTCATTTGCACCCTTGTCATTGACTGCAGCTGAGATCTTCCTGGGGCATTGGGTTTCTGCAGTGTTGAAGAGGACATGGTGGATGGCTTCCCATATGAGGTACCTGAAGAATATCAAAGTATGCCTCTACTGAAGGGGAGAGCCGCTGTGGATATGAAGGTCAAAGTTAAGGATAATCCGAACATTGATGAATGCGTATTCCATATAGTTTTAGATGGTTACAATGCCCCAGTAACTGCTGGGAATTTTGCCGATTTAGTGGAGAGGCACTTTTATGATGGCATGGAAATTCAGAGAGGTAACGTTGAATTAAATTTCAGTATTTTCTTTAGTCTTTTTCGATGTCATTATTCCACTGTAGGTGATGACAAATAGATTAAGACTTAGACATATGGAAATCTAAGTGTGATCACTAGCAGAACTTCGAAGCATTCTAGGTAACTTAATTCAATATTACAAAATAACAATTATATTTATGAAATTATTGATTCATTTTGTGAGGTACCCAACCTTACATATCTATCACTCCAGCCCCTTTGTTGCTATACTTTGTTCCTACATACAAATTCAGGTGTTTAGATATGTCTGAGCAAAGCTTAAAGATCTGTTTTTGCTGCAGCGGATGGCTTTGTTGTTCAAACAGGAGATCCTGAAGGTCCTGCAGAGGGTTTCATTGATCCCAGTACAGAAAAGACTCGAACAATACCATTAGAAATCATGGTTGTTGGGGAGAAAACACCTGTCTATGGAGCAACATTGGAAGTAAGCATCTTAATGCTTTTGTATATGTTAACTGAAAGTTGAAAGTATGAGACATTACAAAACACAAAACAGTGAAATTTTCATGGTTACAAAAAGGTTCTTATGGCAATTGCAATTCTTATAGCTACCTCAATTGTGGTGCTTAAAAAGTCAGTCTAATAATAACTCTTTTAAACATTCCAACTATAAACAAATTATCGAGTTATATGTATTTGTAAACTTACAACAGTAAGATTCATATTTCAGGTTCTATTCGAAAAACTTGTTTAATGCATCAATAGGGTACTGATAAAATTTATTATCTTACTTGTTTTACTTTTGACATTCTTCTCTGTTCTGCTTGATTAATTATACTTTCTAATATATGTATGATGATGGGAAGCTCATTGTAGTTGAAATGTTTGAACAGGAACTAGGTTTATACAAGGCTCAAACAAGACTCCCTTTTAATGCTTTCGGAACAATGGCCATGGCCAGGGAGGTGAGAACCTGAGTTTTCTATTATGTTTTTTTTTTTTCATCAATATCTGATTCACAATTGTTCTGTGACTTTATATGGTCTGTTTTTATCTTTTTTCCCTTTGAATCCCTTGCAGGAGTTTGAGAACAATTCTGCATCAAGCCAGGTATTTTGGCTACTGAAAGAAAGTGAACTAACCCCAAGCAATGCCAATATATTGGATGGGAGGTATTCAGTGTTTGGGTATGTAACAGAAAATGAGGATTATTTAGCAGATCTAAAGGTCGGTGATGTGATAGAGTCGATTCAAGTAGTCTCTGGCCTGGATAATCTTGTCAATCCAAGCTACAAGATTGCTGGCTAAGACTATTGTCCATTGATTTTGTTGGTCAATTACACTACGCTTTTTGTAGCTCCAATTGAACCTGTTAATTGATTTTCCGTGCTCGATGTTGAGAAAATTGTGCAAGTTGTTAATTTATTCTCCTGAAACAGTGCTGTCATAAAAATTGGATTGTTGTAATTTTTAGGTGCTTTTCATGGGTGTGATTGCTGTAAGTTACATGCTTTCCCTAAGACATTGCACAGGATACGGGAGCACAGAGATCACAGAACATAGTACTTAAAATCTGATGGTGCAATGTGCTTTCTAGGGGCAACCAAGTCTGCATCAAATGAAAGATGGACTACTTGTAACGTAATATATTCGTGATCAACTCACTCCTTCGTCGAGGCAATGTACTTTTCTTGGTTGCAGTCTGTTTTGGTATTTTCTCGTATTCCTGATTGTTTCTAATGACAGTTATTAACTTATTAGCACCAACAGCTTCTGTTTATCCCACTTCATTGTAAAATCCTTACCAAAAATGTAAATGACACGTTCCAGAAATAAAATTCAGCGACACTTTGAACAATTTTGATTTCTAAACTCGAATATCCATCACAGATTCTAAGTCGGGTGCTCAAGGAAGTGAAAATCTGAAAACTGCAGATTCCAGTAGCAGTCAGCTCCTCAACACTGCACATCAATAGAATGCAGTGTTCAATAATTCAGTATTCAAGTTTAGCAGTTCATGTTACAGAGGATGTTGGGCACACCCATCTAGAACTGGCCAGTCCAATTCCCAATTTTCTCTTTAAGATCCGAAGAGAGAGAGAGAGAGACAGAGAGAGGATGGAAAATAAGAAGGGCTTTACAGCAGCATCCACATTCCAACAGAGGTAACAAAAAAACCCAAAGCCTTAAATACAAACTGGACTCCAAGAGCTGTCCCTCCTGATATAAACCACAACCTTTTTCTTGTTCTCTTCTACCATCAATGTACTATAATAGCTTTTCCTTTATGGCCCTCGATACCTGCGGAAACAAAAGCACCCCTGAGACTGATCGACTGGGATCATACCTCCCCCTTTCGAGGTGTCAATGCCCTCCAACATGGATACCGCTTCATCCATCTCCGGTCGCCTGTCAGGGTTTGCATCCCAGCATCGCTTCATCACATTTGCGAAAGAACTAGGGCAACACCGAGGTATCTCCGGCCTCAGATTCTGCAGCAGAGAATTCCAATCCTCTTTAGTTTAGAATTTACAGATATTGGTGTTGATATTTACTAGCAATAGTTTGAAACATACTTAACACTCCTATAACAATTTTACATATTTTTTTTGTTGTCTTTTTCTTTTACAACTAATTATGATACATTGGCACATCAAAATTGAAAATTTTCTACCTGGCGGACAACAGCTGATGTCACTTCCGAGAAGGTGAGGTCAGGGTAGGGCATGTCGCAGCAATATATTTCCCACAAACAGATTCCGAAACTATACACATCACATTTTCTATTATATGGGTTGCCATTGAGAACCTGTACAAGTCATTGATAATCGCTTAGAGAGACAATCTTTGGGGTTAAAAGGGAGTCCAACTTTAATGTAAACACCATGCAAAACCAAAGTCGATGATAATAATTCATAAGTAGAGATACCTATGAGCTGCAAGATACACACTAACTCTACACTGTTACTCAAGCCACTGATCATTTCATAAATACAGCCCAAAGTCAAAAGTTGAAATCACCTATGCTTTGCTGCTATATGGAAGTCTTGAAGTTCATTTACAGCTTCATCGAAAGATTTAGAAAAAGAAACACCTTGCCTAGAAAGGACTAGTGGCTGCGTCTTAGGTTCCTGGTTCTTTAAGACAAAACCAAGCCAACAAAAGGACTTGGGCATATTACCCAAAAGACATAAACATTTGTCTAGAACAAGTGGCAAAAACTTTTCCACAAAATATTATATATACATATAACATGAATTCCTGTCAGGGATCGATGTAATCTGAATATATGATATTATTGTCGAATTAGAGCAATCTTCTAAACTTGAAGAAACAGCTGCATTGGATCCACACATTCTAACTTGCGTGCATGCACAAAATAAGCGTGAGAGGGAGGGGGAGGGAGATTTGTTACTTATACCTCTGGAGCCATGTAACCGAGGGTTCCGGTCTCGCCAGTCATGTCATTAGGATTTGAAGCCTCAACCCGAGCAACCCCAAAGTCAGCTATTTTCAGGGTTCGGGTCTTATCCAAAAGCATATTCTCTGTTTTCACGTCTCTGTGAACGATCTTCTTCGAATGAAGATAGCTCAACCTATTAAAAAAGAGAGAACTGCTTACATGATGGACTCTAAAGAGCAGCTTCAATATGAATGCAAGCCGTGCATTATTGACAAGCCTTCAGCTATTTATAAATAATAAGCTTCAAGGTAAATGATGTAAAAAATGAAACAGAATACAAATGGGGTCGACCCTCGGGCAAGATCTAATGCAAGTTGGACAACCACTTTGAAAGCCAGCTTCCTTCTCCGATTCTTTATGAGGTATGACTTCAATTCTCCCCCAGGGAGATATTCGACGACAACACAGCAAACATTACTTGGCATGCCAATATGACCATTTTCTGTCTGTATGTTAAGGTCTGATGTGCCCATTGCAGCACCTATAAACTGCAAAACAAGTTTTAACATAAAACATTTCAAGAACAGAACCAAGGTCAATAAAACACGTAACTATATATAACAGAAACTCTTTCTTCTAGCAATTTATGGGACCAAACGCCATTTGGAGCACTGAAGCCACATACTATTTTGAGTTTACGTGTTACATCTTCTTCTAACCATGTCTGCACAGATTTAGTAGGTTCCCCACTTACAATTATTAGAATATGAACATATTTTCAGACATCAAGATACAGTAATGTGACCCACAAAGTTCAAGATCTACTAAAATGTGGAAACCCTGAATCAACTTCTAATACTAAATGCAACCATTTACTTCAGCTGCAACTTCAAACTTTATTGTGAGGTCAGGGGTGCAGTCAACCGGAAATCACATCTCGTGATGCTCATACGTAGTCCAATAAAGTTTATAGCCTCATAAATCTGCAGTATATACATAAACTGCCAACATAACTGAAGGCAAGGGATCAAATGCAACTCTCCATTTTTAGATTTTAAGCATCCTCCCTCACCCTAATATACGATACAGCTGCATGTAGTTTCCAACTATAAAAAGTTAGAGCATAGTAGCTTAAATGCTTGTACAATTATGTGCCAGAATAAACATCAAAATACGATGGAAATAGGAGTCATATGTTGCTCCAACTTAATTTTCGACAACCGCGAATACAACGAGAGAATCAAAAGAAAAAAAAAATTATCACCAAGTTACCTTGGTTACATTAGGATGATCAAGCTTGTGCCAAACAGCAACTTCCTGTGTAAAAGCAGCCCTAAGGGAAGCTAGTTCAGCCTCGGTCCTGTGGCCCTCTTCCCCCCAGTCAAGAAGTTTAACTGCCAAAAAGAATGAAAAAGACTGTATTCCATCGACTATATTATATACAAATTTGCATTCAAAGATGGGAGAATTGACTATTTGATAGCTAATGCAATTCACATCATAAAGGCATTCCCACATTAAAGTAACTAAAAGTGATGTGACCATGTTTAAATAATAGGAAAACGATCAAATTTAACTTTTGCTTTTGATTGTAGAATAATGCAGATGGATAAATTTCCAGCTAACACAAAGTAGTTAGGTTTAAGCTCGAATTGACTTGCTGTGTCAAGCATCCTCCGCATGCTTTTAAAGCTTACTTTGTTGGCCTAGCTTTGGCAGCAATTGTCTTGTGGCGGAAGCCCAAGGTTTGGTCAAGTCATAATCTAACTGTGGCACTTGGCCTACTGTAAAGGATTTGAGTAGCACTCTAACTAACAGCTTTAGCTTTTAGTGCAGTGGCAAGTAGGCCCTCAAGCCAACATAACCACATTGGTCAGAAATTTAATCTAGATGCGATCAACGATGTAGATTCAAACCGTTCAGAAAAATATACAAAATTGTTGTTTCAAACCCATAGAACAATGGCATCAAACAGATGCAATATTATGATACCAACTTGACTCAAGCCGGTGAAGCACAGATGACGTAGGCCACGCTACGTGAGGCAATCACAAATCAATCTGCAACAGTCAAGGCCATGCAAAAGACAGTAAGCAGTGACCTAAGCCAAGTAACCAAACCATTTTCAGGGGGAGAAATTGAAGAGTGATGAATTAAGCGAGAAGGTGGGCAGCCAAAGATAGAATGACGCTTCCCTTCGTCAGATAAGCCACACAAAGGCCGACGCTCAAAACCAAACGGAAACATACATACAAAGTCAAGGTTTTACCAGAACCCGGAGATTACACCGAAACCTCAATAAGTAACTTCTGGGTGTCCGCCCACCATTTCCCGCATATCAGTTCCGCCAGCAATCAAATACCAATTCTCAAGCAGCCAAACAAAAAAATAAGGGGAAAAAAAGAAGAAGCTAACACTCAATCAAGACTACCAAATGAAGATCCACAATAAAAGTTTGTTCAACATAAAATTTTAAAAAGAAAATCCCGAAAACGGGTATCGCAATAGCACCATAAAGACACAGAAATTTGTATCAAGAACGAGAAAATAAAAAATGAACAAATGGGTATTCATGAACGAGTGACTCGGTGAGAGAGAGGAGAGAGAGAGAGAGAGAGAGAGGAATGAACCTGCAACATCTTGGCCATCGTAAACTCCACGATGAACGGTGCCAAAGGTTCCGCGGGCGATGACAGTCCTGATGATGAGTTTGGTTGTATCAATCTCCCACTCTTGTCTAACAGGCCTCTGACTCTGCTGCTGTTGCTGCTCTTTATTCTTCTCCATAGTCCATGCTCGGCTCAGATGCCTCTGTAGCTGCTCATCCAAGCTCTTCAGATCTATCTGATCCGCCCTCACGAACCCATCACCCCCTCCTCCTCCCTCCTTCATATCTCCCCTCTATCCACTCCGATCAACCTCTCTGTCTATGAAATCGAGAAGTGCGGAAGAGTGAATCATGAACAGTACCCTCCTCCCACTCTGATCAAAGAAGAAGAAGGATTCGTTGTGGTGGTTGTTGTTGGCGGGGTAGTATTTGTGTCACTTCACTGCTCGTCTTCTGCCGCTCTGTGCATCATCTATACATGTGGGCACATGGACATTGCTCCGATTCAACGTCTGTGAGTGTCCCACCTCCGTCTCTCCTACATTTATGACCACTACTCCCCCCCTCTCCTCCGTGAGCGAGCGAGTGTCGTTCGTTCTTGGACTTTACGGGGTTCACGGTCAATGTTCTTTTTGGCTTCCTCACCCAATCTCTTTCACAAGGCGCGGTTTTTCTTCTTATTTTTATTTTATTTTATTTTATTTTTACTGGGTATTATTACATAAAAGAAACAAATACGGACTGATGAAATGAAACTGGTAAAAGAAAAAAAAAATTGTATAATCGGAGTCACAGCCAACCCATATTATGTTACTCAGTTATAGTTTGCCACACTCTACAATTTCCCAAAACAAACTGAAATTACATGAGGATCATCCTAAGGCACTCTGCAGCTTGTTTACCGATCGCCATGACTGAAAATATCTTGATCATTTATTCAGGTTTTATATTTGTTATTTTAAAAACTATAGTGTTTTAAAAAGTTAAAACTTAAATAAATGATCAGGATATTTTCGTGTTCACGTAACGACATCTATCGACGAGCTATAGTGAGGAATTCGGTTCCCAAGGAGTAATAATCCCTACGAATGGCGACCTGGAGTTTCTACTATATTCTACCACAGATAAATTATTGAGAGGGACTCTAGCAAGTCCATATTTATTAATTTATTTGAAAGTTAAATCGTATAGACTTAATGAGCATACAAATATAAAGGCAGTTGAAAATTATTTTATGATTTAGAGATTTTTTTTTACTAGGTGATTTGGCAATTCATTTACTTCAATTAATTGTTTGCTCCATGACTCATCCTTGTCTTTCAGCATTAATTCTTTATTTTCTTTCTTATAAATTCTGCTTAATATATATATATATATATATATTGAGTTTCTAAATTTATTAATTAAATTTAATTCCAAATCAAATCACTTCTTACCGACCAAAAATTAACCCAAGGGATGAAGTTGCAAGTTATTGGAGCAGTCGGCAGAGGGCCATTGGGTTTGTTGTTCCCCAAGCAATTTGTGAAGTTCATTCGTAAGCCTTTAAATGCAGTCCCATATTATATGCTTCAGTAAAATAAAAAAAGAAAGATAACCCTGGTAAAGTTGACCTTTCGTGATTACTCACATGCATATTACATAGTAATAAAAGGTTAAAAAAATTACTTGTATATTTTTCACACATCATTCCCGTTAAGAGGGCAATATGATAAAAAAATTATCAGTCTTTCTGAGGGTTCCTCTCATCAAATAATAACATAAGACCACATAAATTTTAAAAAATAGCTATTTTTGATGTGAAAAATATGTAAAAAATATATATTTATTTAAAGACATTATGATTTGATCTATATTCTCCATCAACGTTGAAGGAATATAAAATTTCTAATAATTACATTTCATGTGGGTGAGGAGAGGCTATTATTTTCCCCACTTGTGTCCATGTTGGTTTTATTTTTATTGAACTATTTGTTGTTTCTAAGTTGATACCATTTGTGGGGATGAGAATGCACTGCAGTCTTCTCTGTGGGGGGAATCCATGTACCAGACATGACCTATTTGATGCTAGCACAGATTTTGATGCTTCATTCATGAATTATCATCATCATTACTATTTTTGTTTGAGAATGAGTTTGTCAAACCCACCAGTTGCTCCACAAATTTCTCGATAAAATTGCACCTATCCATAATAATTGCGGTACTTTAATCTTATAATGAAAGTATGAAAACTGTGGGTATAATATATAAGCTCAAGCTTTTAAATCCAAAAGTACCTTACTGACTAGTTATTTTCGGTGAGGACTTGCTCAGTGACGGGACCGTGGTTAGGGCATTACAGAATGGTATCATAGCTGGAACAAAGTGTTGTACGAAACTAAGTGCTACACCAAGAGAGGTAGGAGCCACATCTAGACTTCGTATGAGTCAACTCCTGAATTCACATCGCTTGGTAGCTTTTTTATGATGAACCTGAGGATATTACGTATTTAAGTAGAGAATATTATGATACCTGAATTCCACATGAAAAAGTGTGAGGATTATGGTTGATATATAAGTTCAAGCCTATAATCTAAAGAGTATCTTGTTGACTAGCTCTTTCGATGACAAGCCTATAATCTCAGAATAAGTTGAGTCTCGTATGTGCATAACATGTCGAGTCATCTTGTGGGACTCTAATATATCAGTTTAGGCCACGAGCGTTTTTCTTATATGTGCATAAAGTGTTGAGTCATCCTATAAAACTCAGATATATTACTATAGAGCCATGAGCATTGTTTGAAACAGCCTAAAAGGAGAATCAAACTTGGAACCCTCTCTTCAAGGAGAGCTACTGAACGCCAATGACTAATACAGGGTCTTACTATTCTCAGATTCACCAGATCTGATCTGTTCTTCGCTGGAGTCCCAAAACATCCCTAGGCGTAGAGAATCAGTCAGAGCATCATATGTCAATGAAATGAAATTATATCTACTGTTATTGTTTGTCACTGGAGAAACGCACGTGAAGCAGACTTTTGGACTTAATGAGATCACGTGCCATCAAAAGAGTCACGGGACCCTCTTAACGGCTTCCATGCGGTGGCAGTAATATGGCGCCAAGTCCCGTGATATATTTGTACGTTGCTAACCATTCCTAGAGAAAACAATCTCCTTGGTTTGAAGAACATAAAAATAAATAAATAAATAAATAATTAGTCCCCTATCACCTAACTAATTGAATGTGTTATTTACATGCAATCTTTACATGCAAATAATTAGTCCCAAATATTTAAGAACAATGGCTAAAATTGCTCTTGGGTTTCAGTTTATTAGCAAGCATTAATTCAGTTAGTAGTAAAATCTTCACAACGTTGAAAGATTGAGCAATTATCTAGCTCTTTTTTATGGTGCGACGAGGATTAAAATGTAACGAGACATTCCGATGAAATTCATTTCTATCCTAAAAGAATTTATTCCATTTCATTTGATTTAGTTACATCTTGCCGAACATAAGACATGATATATTGAAGAGTTTATCTTAGCATCTTGAGTTGGTCATACACTTGACGATATGGAAGATTCACGGCCCAAAATGCAACAACCTTCAACCGTCCTAAATCCACAAGTCGCAAACCTGAAATAAATCAATGGCTATTAAAACTTATTTTACGGAATGTTTCTAAACGCTCTTAATGAGGTTTCACCTAGCCAATCGGTACAAACAAACTGAACCCTAAGTCCCTCTCTATCTCTCCCTATGTTCTTCGCAATTCAGAAATTCGCAACCAAAGGCAACGGAAGGTACTTTTGCGAAGGAGACCCTATGGTAGGCCTCGTTCTGATTCCTAAAATTTAAGGAATAATTTTTCCGCGTCGGGCTTAATTTAACGTATAAACAATGGCGACGATCTTGTGAATTCTATATTCATCTGTTTGTTGAATGAGGGTTTATTATGGTCGATGCTATAGAGCACTGAGTGAAAGGAATATTTTTTCCACGTGATTCTAGAGCTGCACTCCATTTACTGTACTTGAATTTTTTTTCCCCGTGTGTTAATTATGCTTTGAATATTGGGAACAGGATATAGTCATTAACAAATTGTAAAATTTAGACAGCATGAAATGGAGCGATCCAATAATCATTCATCCGTCCCCTAAGCTTCCAGAACTTATTCATCTGCTGACCCCTTGTAGTGAACTTGCTGAGGCCTGATACAACTGATATCCTGCGCAATGCAAAGATCGACATGTTCAAAGGGTCTATGAGGCTTGCTGTGCACAGATGGGGTCGTGTTGTTGAAGCGACTGAACCCGCCCCCTTCACCATTAAAGAGGATAATAACCTGTCACTGGTAGAATATGAATCGGTCAACGTCGTCGAGGAGAGACATGGAAAGGTTCCCAACGTTGCAGGGACGCATGAAGACATGGAAAGGTTCCCAACGTTGCAGGGACGCATGAATGAAGCGAGATATGGATTGCAGTTTCTGAGATTGACAAAGTGGTGCTTATGTTGTTTCCTGGTCATCTTAGGTACACAATGACCCGAGAGAGGATCCAAGTAATAAATTCCAGCAAAACCAGCCTTTCCGGTAAAACCCCACCTTCACCCAAGCAAAATATGCCAAAAGAGTCACGAAGGCTATAAAGAATAATTCATGTGCGTTACTACTGGTACAAGAATCACACAACGCTTGGTGTTCTTGTAATTTCTTTAATTCACTCTACCAAACGAAATCAACTTCAACCTACGGGTGAAGTTGCCAAACAAGATCCCACTAAATTGGCTGCACGAACCCTTCTTTGGATATCGCTTGCAGTGTTGAGGCCCAAAGATTGGGAATTCAGAAGGAACCAAGCAAAGAAACAAGAGAATCGAGAACATAGCTCCAAGATAATTCTACTCCAATGAGCTAATGGACAGCAGCAATAACTCATTGCAGGGCAATTCAGTTGTGTTTGGGTTAACGACAAGCTTCCCTAACAGGAACCGTAGCGTCAGAATGGGAGCCGTTTAAAATCGAGCGGGCAACCCACAAGTTAGCTGCCTCAGAGTAATGTATGCCATCCCAACTGATACGTGATGATGGGTCACTGCATGGGTTCCCATAGACTGTTCCATTTACTATTGCTTTCTTCCCGCAATCTATGTGATAGTCCGTAGTAACTTCCACAACAGAACTTCATTGGATCATCAAAACCTGCCATCATCGAGCCAAAAAGGAGTAAAGAAGCATCCTCAAGAGCATAATTCACCACCAACAGCTGCCTAAAGAAGGACCATATCAAACATAATCCACTTTGAAAATACTAAAAATGGGTTGAATCTGGGCCAAACACCCCTTTTTTTTATTTAGTATTACACACTCAAATAATCTAGCAATTACACCGACTCGAAGGATTTAGCACACAAGTTGGTATCATAAGTCAGGTAACAAGTGGATCTGTCGGTCAAGTTACCTTGCTTCTTGGCGTTGCTTATTAATCCATATTTCGCGGAATATACGTCAACATAGGTAAATGCAGCACCTGGGTACTTTTTCCTTAGCTGAGAGACCCGTGTCCTTAAGCTGCATATTGAATGCTCGGACCACCCCATTTTGAGGCTCCACACACCCATTTTGGTCAAAACTATCAGGCTTTGCTGGGTAGTATATGACGTTGTACGGCAAGCAACCTAATGGACCTGTGTTGTGTATCCAGAAAGCTCTTGCCCCTTCCACGTACAGTTGCTGAGAAAAAAATAGATCATACGAAGAGCATGTAAGTACACATGAATCTCACGTTAAATATTTCATGGTCACCATGTGAATTTTAAGCTCAAATTTTGGAAGTACCCAACTCAACTGCTGTCAAATGATATAGAGTCACATTTCAGGACTACGATTATAAGCAATCTTCAATTCTGAAAGGTCATTTTAAAGCTATTACAAATAAAAGCAAAAAGGTTCCATCCCTACAAATTATGTGTAATGAGTATACTAGCTTACCTGCACTGCTTGGATGAACTGATTGAGAATGTCGGGTATGGATGCCCGAACTTGTTCTTCAGTTTTGTGCTGAAAGCCATAGCCCAAATCGTTCTGTCCAATGTCAAAAGTGTATAGAGCCTTTGAAAAATCAGTGGGCCTTGGAAGGTTGCTTTTGGATGGTGGAGCCTTTCCTGGATAGCGTTCGTGGCCATTTGAAACAACTAGATCATAATAATTTCTTTACGAAAACAATGAAGAACTTAATCACTTCAACAAGAGTAAAATGTAATGCATGCATACAACTTCACCATATGAGCAACGCCAAAAAGATAGGCCAGAGAGAGAGAGAGAGAGAGAGAGAATACCGTTGGTCTGTATTTGGTTATAAAGTGCTGTGGTCCGTGATTTGAACTGAATGAATTGAGAGATCTGAATGCCAAGGTGAAAAGGGCTGAATCCACCAGGCTGAATGGACGAACCCCCGGTAGCAAAATTGGCCCCGTGCCTAAAATTCAGCTGCAAACCCCATAGTTTAACCAGTAAAATTGACATCCCCACACATCCACAAGCACAAAATCAGTGAAAATACTAACATGGAATCCACAAATAAAGAAGCTTGCCTCTTTTAGTCCAAGGACTAAGAGCACAGTCGCTCGTCTAAATTTAACTAGACCCAGTGAAGCTTAATCTACAACAAACATTCGCATTTGAACTGGGGTTTGCAGCTCTTCAGCTGCAAACCCCATAGTTTAACCAGTAAAATTGACATCCCCACACATCCACAAGCACAAAATCAGTGAAAATACTAACATGGAATCCACAAATAAAGAAGCTTGCCTCTTTTAGTCCAAGGACTAAGAGCACAGTCGCTCGTCTAAATTTAACTAGACCCAGTGAAGCTTAATCTACAACAAGCATTCGCATTTGAACTGTGACAAATCAAGAACTAATTAGGTTCACAGTAAAGGAAATAGGATCTGTATAGCCCTCCAGTAGCTGCTGCATCTGATGTTTGATTCAATTCAACTAGAGTTCGCAAAATAAAATCAAGAAATAAAGGATTGGGGGAGGGGATTGAATGGTCTCACCAATGAGGTCTATAATGAGACGGCCATCACAGGCTCTTCCAGAGGGTTTGCCGAAATAGGACTCGCCGTTGGGCGGAAGAATCTCCGACATGGCGGCGGAGATTCCTCCGCTGTCGGAGTTCGAGTCTCCGAAGTTGTATATCGCCGGAAAACCGCAAATCCGTGAACCTCCGTCGCCTCCCGACACGGCCGGACCATAAAAAAGCGCCCAGAGTAAGTAAAATCCCGTTGTAGGAATCATAGTTTCTGTTCTTCTCCGCAATTCTTCAACTGGCATTGTTTTTGAAATCTTTTAACCATTTCTTCCTCTTTTGCTTTGTTTTTTTTTTTTTTTTTTTTTTGTTTTTGTCAAAACTAATGAAAAACACCGACAAGCCTCGTCCGACGTCAGGGAAAAAAAAATGTTGTCGGTGCTTTCCAAATCTACTCCGATCCACCATTCTTTTTCGTTATACTGTTTTATACTTTTCACATGAAAAATATGATATGACAAATTTTTAGGAATTCTTACGAGTAACAAAATACTCTTTTAAAGGTGCATTTAAATTTTGATACTAAGGTTTTTTTCTTTTTTTTTTTTGGGGTGGGGGGGGTGGGGAGGGGCGGGGGTGGTAGCCAAAGGATTCCCGAATCTGTTAAGTGGGAGAATATAATTCAAAAGCCATGTGAGCATATTGTGTAAGTTTACTGCTAAAAATAAAATAAAATAAATAGTTAGACGGCAATGCTTAGTTTTTTTTTTTTTTCACATCAAACTGGCCCAAGGGAGGCCCAATAAGCCCAAGCCCACCCTCTCACTGAATGAGCCCATAGAGACGCCACAAGGCATCTGTTAGCGGTAGTTTACGCATGTGAAACAGCCAGAGTCCAGATCCTTTCAGATAGAATCATATATAACACAGTACATTCCTGAAGAGCACTCTCTCAGCCAAGGAAGACTGCGACAATAGTATCTGTTACACCATAATGAACCAATTACAACAAATTTATTATCTCAAAAATGTCACCCGAATCCGAAAAGGGAATAATATTCGGACAGTTGTCATCGCTTCATTATTCGGCTGAGGGCAAGTTGCTTCAATTCAACAATGAATTTGGGGGGAAAAAGAAACAAATGGAAAATGCTTTCTTTTCTAGCAATCTGGTGCAATTTTTCCTTTTTCAATGGCTACCCAGATGCTGCAAGACAAAATTCTTTGTCAAGGTTCTCTTACATGCTAATCACCAAATATGATGGCTGAAGGAAGCCCAACAACCCCTTCAGAATTTTATGAAAGAAAATTAAGACAAACCTGCAACCTCTAACTCGCCTGCTCCTTGTGTAGTTGCCGCGAAACGCCAAGTGCCATTCACAGGGGAACAAGGGAAGATAACTGTCGGGAGCCTCTCACTTTCCTCCAAGTGAGGAAAGTCGATCGTGTAGTGAAGCCCACGACTCTCGTGCCTCGCAAGAGCACTGCTCACCACCAGTTTTGCGCAGCAGAATAGGTTCCTCATTTCACAAGGCTCAAGCCCCACCATTGTTGGCTTCCACCCATGCTGAAACAGGTGCTCCTCCCATTCAGCCTCCAACGCCCCAATCCTTTCCTCCGCCGTTTCGAGCCTCGTTGTTGACCGAACAATTCCCACATAATCCCACATGATTGATTGCAGTTGCTTCCTCATTTCTCTTGTCCTATTCAGGATCCTGTTGATTACGTCACTTCCAAGTGATCTGGGGACAACTGGACGCGGCCACCAATTTGAATAACTAAGACCAAAGCCTGAGCATTTCATGTGATTTATTGACGGCTGCACTGCTCTCTGCGCAAAAACTAATGCCTCAAGCAATGAATTGCTAGCGAGGCGGTTAGCACCATGCAAACCGGTGCACGCCACCTCACCTGCCACATAGAGACCGCACACATTTGTCTCCCCCTGGAGTCCAGCACGAACTCCACCACACATATAATGGGCTGCAGGAACCACAGGGATTGGCTGCTGAGTTATGTCTAGGCCATAACGAAGGCACTCAGCAGCGATGTTGGGAAAATGGGAGAGAATTTTGTCTCTGGGTTTGTGACTTATATCGAGCAGCACGTACTTCTCATTGCGCTTTTTAAGTTGGTCATCTATACTTCTTGCCACCACATCCCTAGAAGCAAGCTCTGCTCTATCATCGTATTGCAGCATGAACCTCTCCATCCCTAAATTGTAGAGAATTCCTCCATCGCCTCTTACAGCTTCAGTGATGAGAAAGGCATTTTCTCTGGTCTTGGTTGGTCTGATGGGAAGGCCTTCGTCAGATAAAGCGGTCGGGTGGAACTGCACAAACCTGGAAGTGTAATGAGACAACACCAAAGTTGTTATTTCAAGTGCTATCCAAGCAAAAGCAAGAAATTGTATCTAAAACAAATCTTCTATGCCACAAATCTACCAAATAAAATCATCTTGTAGTCTGGTATGGAAAAAGTAAGACCCCTGGGCCAAAAAATAGGACTAAATGTTAACTTGGACTGCCCCCAGGGGAAGGCATTGTGCTATAAAATGTCTCTCCCATAAAACCCTCGCAAAGGAGGAAGCCTTGTGTACAGGGATCAGCCCTTTTGCGGTATAGGACAATAAACTGTTACAAGAAGAAAGTCTATGATTTTGTTTTAGTGACAGAATTGGACAATAATTACTTACTCCATGTTGGAAATTACAGCTTGAGCTCGGTGAGCCATGGCCATACCATCCCCCGTTGCTACCTACAAAAATACATCAAAATGAATCAGATAATATCAAATTCATAGTCAACGACAAGTGGTAATCTTTAAGCACATAGTGGAATGATAATAGTATTTAGACAATCCAGCTATAAGCACCAGAGCAGTGAAAGTTGAGTATCCAAGTAAAGTAAATTATCTCTTCATTATCAGCAAAAACAGATAATTATGTATTGTAGAGGGAGCAGTACTTGGAACAAGAAAGCAGTAAATTATGTCGCCTTATACATGCAACCTTTAAATGCACCCAAATAAGGTAGTCCTCATTTACAGTCTTGTTCTTATTCAATTTCACAAATTAACAGGTAGTTTTATTGTAAACTACATTATGGCTCAAAACTTGTTTTTGGAAGCTGATTTTTGAGATTTTTTTTTTTTTTTTTTGCTTAAATTTGCATCTCACCAACTGTCATATAAACTTCTGATTTCAAATATAAAGGCAAATAAAATCTCATTTCAATCAGAAATTCACATCCACAAGATATTCCTTTTATCCGTTTCAACAGATTCCAACAAGGACAAAATCTTGTAATTTGCAAGATGCTGCATCAGGAACTGTTACATGGTAAATTGGAAGGCCACCACCACCCCCCAGACTAATAATAAATTAATAGAAAATATTATCCTTTTGAAAAACATAAAGTGAATTTAGAAAGTAAGATTGTACCGGAGGATTTGTAGTCGTTGGATAAACATGTCCCACTCCACCCGATGCCAGCAGAGTCACTTTTGAAACAAACCTTACCACCTGGGATGTTCAAGTAAACAGGCTAAGAAAATGTCTACAAAACTCATTGGGCAAAAAAAACCCCAAAATAAGGTCCACGAGCAACAAAAGGAAAAGGATTGCTGCTGTTACCTCCTGTGTTTCAGTATTCAAAGCATCAACACCATGACAAATTGTCTCAGAACCATCCTGCAAGCCAACAGCGCATACTTGTGTTAGTGGATACCTGTAAATTATTAATTCCGAAAAGATTTATGAAGATCTCTACAAACCACTCACCGTTCAAATGTTGACATGGTATCATAAACCTAACACTCTTAATTACACGCTGAGTTGACTAGTAAAATCATTATATCAGTGCCCACCCATATTTTCGGTGGTGGGTACTCATATGAAAGCATGTAAAGTACAAATCCAACTATAATTTTGTAGAGTGAAATCAAAAGGCATGCGAAAGCAAACCTGAGAAGTTAGCAAATCTATAGCATAATGGTGTTCAAACATGAATATTTTAGGATCATTTCTAACAGCCTGCAATAGTGCCCTCTCAATCTCTCTTCCAGTCATATCAGCAGCATGAACTATTCTGTGATGAGAGTGGCCTCCTTCTCGTGCAAGGTGCAACTTCCCATCATCCCCATGATCAAATGAGGCGCCCATAGCAATCAATTCTCTAATTCTCTCAGGACCTTCTGTGCATACCACCTGAAGCAAGTAGCAAAAGGTCGACAAAAAGATAAATGCCTAAGCTAAACAAGTAAATGTTTATAAAGCCAGTCCATCGTGTCAATTCTAGTATAGATGTAAATAGAATGTTGAAAAAGACTCCAAAAAAGTGCACTAAACCATTTATACATGCCATGAGAAAACTTGCAACAACATTAAAAATTGAAACAAATTGACAATCAGCTGTGATATGTCCTATACATTTCAGAATTACCAATGTCTAGAATTAAATTATGTACAACACCAACAAATATGGTTTGTTCAACAGTTACTAATAACAATTGATAAAACTCTCCGCTTATCAAAAAAGAACAAGGCTGTAAAGCCCAGGACTTAATAAAAAGAGTATACAACTAAATCAAAGTTGTCAAGGCGTCGCCTAGGCAGCTTGATGTTTAGCGTCGCCTTTGCAACCCTAAGGAGACAGAGCTGCACTGCCAAGGCGTCCAGGCACCCCCTGGAATGCCTAGGAGCGTCTTAGCATACCATGAGCAAAGATTCTAAATGATTAGAATAGGGAAGTATAAAGGCTTACTCTAACAGTTTCCTCATCACACAAATAAGCCCCAGCTACAATGGTGTCCCTCATGTGATTCTCCACAGAATCTGAAGCGGACAGCACAGCACTGACACCACCTTGAGCATAATTTGTGTTGCTCTCATGACACTCGGCCTTAGTAATCACTGCAACAGATCCATGTTTTGCAACTTGAAGAGCATAACGAAGGCCAGCAACTCCACTGCCCACGATGGCAAAATCAAAATACTTTGTTGAATCATCTCCGAAGCATGATACAGTGATTGTTCTAAGGGGTTTCCCATTCTCATGAATCTGGGACTGGGTGAAATCACATCTCTTGGTCTGCGATAACTTAGATATCGTACATCTCCTGAAAATTGTACGAAAGATCAAAGGCCAGTATTATAAGCACAATTTTAGATTAAAGAATGATGTGAAGGCATAAGTAACAGATTGGCAGAACCGGAACATGTTCTCACAAGTTAACATACATTACAAATTCGAGTTGAATAACTAAAACGATACAAAATACATGTCTAGAACACAAAATATGTCTGCAAACAATATTTTAAAGGGTACCATGATAACTCCTCTGTGCATCTCCTATAGATTGAATCAGAACCCCGGGATGTCTGCTTATAACCTTGTCTCTTGCAGATCCTCTCCCTCAAATACAAATTGCTGCTTGGGGTTGCAAAACTTGTAGTCATCGAATTCCACCTGATATATAATAATGAAAGGAGAATTAGACCAAGACTTTCAAATAAATCAAATTCCAAGCTGTATATGTTCCTTCAGTTTGTGAGAATAGAATGCAATATAAAAGACGCCAATCAAAAAAAAAAAAAAGAAGCCGTAAAGATATATCTTTGCCTGGAAGAATTTCACTCGCATCCAAAAGAATAACACAACTGGGATAAGGCATACACTAGAGAATATCAGACAGAGTGATTGGCTCATCAGACGGAAGCAAACATGTCGTGTTCAGTTTTCATAAACTATCCGTAGCACATAAAATTGTGCGGCGGTAACCTACCTGCTAGACAGGAACAAACCCACCAAATAAAGGACCCAAAAGAACGGATGACCATTCAAAACATGGGAACCGGACAGCCACAAGTACCAAAACCCAACAAAAACAAAAAGGTTCCCATGATTCTTGTCGTTTGAGTTGAAAGAAAGAATGAAAGAAAAAAGCTCTCTGAGGCATTAAATCAAACAGGTGGAGTGTGGGTACTTACAGGAACTATAATTTCCCTTCGCTTATGAATCTGCCCGGACAAATGTGATCGGCAAGAGGGTATTCAGACCCTGCGCTCGGCGATCTGAGGGGCCCTTTTCTTTGTTTATTCCAAATAATATACTGTTCTATTGGGGAATAAAGATCGAACAGCATTGAATTCGACGAAAAAATATGGGAATAAAGTAGAGAAAGGAGAGGCGCCAAGGCCAAGAAAGTGCCTACGTTCCCGAGGCGCCACATTTGACTTTTGCTCTCCAAGCATTCATCAAGTTGGCACCCATACCACCCACCTTTTCTTCTCCGTAAATGCGTCTCTCTGTAAAAAATAATAATAATAACAAATTCAAAGAAAATTAGGGACTGGAAATTTGAGATTTAGGGCGAAATTGTGGGGGAATGAAATAATTATATTGCAATTTTTCGAGACCCCTTTTATTAAGGGAGGTGCGCCCCATTTTATTGTACAGCTTGAATTTTGTTTGAGCTGGCGCGTCTAAATGAGCCTTGTTATCTTTAAATCGCTTTTTATTTACTTCTAGAATTAAAAGAGTTAAATTACAAATAAATAAAAAAATATTTTTAATAAAAATATTTTATTTCGACGGTGTGACTCATAATCTCTTTATTCAATTGACTTTAAATTTCGTTTGAATAGATTCTTTTTGCCTTCACGTCCCGTCCAAAAGACGGCGAAGAAGAGAATAACAATTAGGACCGCCTTCCGCGGGTGGATTTAGCATTTTCCCAGCGCTAGTTGTTTTCCTCGCAAGAGTACTTATTCCACAACTTGTGGAAGTGGGAGACGAGACTTGGAGCACTTTTTTTTTTTTTTTAATAAAATATCCTGACACTACAAATCGTCTTGCTTATTTTATTTCAAGTTTTCCTAAGTAAAAATATCCAGACATCAAAAATTGTTTTGCTCATTATTTTGAAATGGAGAAATATATTTCTTGGCCCTCGCGCCTAAGAAAATCATTGAAAATTTCTAGTTATAGAGTTGATCTATAATCAAGTGCTATAGGTATTGGATAGGCCCCTCCCTTCATTACCAAAAGAAACTGTGAGATTATTTGTACGACTCGAGAGGAAACAAGAAGATATACAACAGTATACAAAATGAGTTGCATATTCTCCCTTTATCTCAAACTCTGGCAATGAAGCAAGCGAACCACGTGAGGACCACCTTGATAGAACAGGTAATGAAAAACCAGAAATCGATTGGAACACAACTGCAAAGCAACTCTATATCTCAAGCCGACTGTGGCCATAGAATAGCATACTATACCATGGATATCGCATAATTACATCCTCTCCAAGTGCGAAAGCCCGGGAGAAGTTCTGCAACTGAGACGGCTATACCAGGTTTCATGTCTTTTCACTGATAAATATACACTCACCTAACCCACCGCTCGGGTTTGATTTTTATAACTACACGCGTACCTTGCAGGGTGAACCCATGCATCCGGGAATGAGCATATTCCCTCAAACTGATACAAATTAAAATGAGTTTTGATGAGAGTACCTTAATTATGCAGGACAAGAAAGCACGGCAAATCAAGACAACCATTTGTGAGATGCTGCTGTTGGCGCAACTATTTGGGAGCTAATCTGATTGGACAGACAGAGAATGCAACACAACGGGCTGCTTTCGCCAGCATAAACCTCTCATTTTCCGTCAATGACCTCTCAATAACCTTAACGATATTAGCATCCTGCAATGTGACAGAACCGAGCCAACATTGTCAAGAGAGCGAACCAAAATGGATTTCTATAGTACTGCAATGACTTGGAAAATTATCTTTTGCCTTTGTTTTATATTTTATTTCTCACAGAGGGGGATAGTAGAAAATTTATCCGTCGCTTTTGTCAAGAGAGAGAACCAAGTTGTTGGGCTATACCTTCCACGATGAGATAGCACAGAGGCTTCTCAGGTTCTTTCAATCCATGGCTTAGCCAAAGGAAAAATGAAGTTTTATGTGTTTTAAGACTACCCAGTGCAAAATGAATTAGAAGCATTGATTAATTTCAAAGGAGTATAAAGGTATTAACCGACGGACAAATATATACACATATAATATATATTATTTAATTTATCTAAGGAAGTATCAGTATCTTAATCCATAAATATAGAAATCATAGAAGTAAGGATTAACCTTCTTTGGTTGCTCTTGTAAAGAAGGCCTCACACTGGCAGTATCACCGATCAAAATAACATTGTTAATATTTCCTCTTTCATCCCTTTCTATCGGTGAAGAAGTTGAATGCCTCCATTGCCCACTAGGCAATGAACTTATAGTAGTATCTGGAGGAAACAAGTCAAACACAGTTCAAAAATTAAATTGGAATGTATAACCTAACAACCTAAATGCTGACTTGACAAGAAGGTATAGATTTCAAAATGGACAGTAAACCATCTTTTATATCCCAAAAAGGAAAAAAAAAACGAAGCAGCCAATTCAAGGATATGGTGCATACAATATGCATTTTATCTCAAGTTAGCTAGGCACCTCTCAGTTCCCATCTGAAGTAATACAAGAACTTATTCTATAACGATTGGCTCAAGTGTGGATGCACTGCATGCACAGTATTTTAATAATGAATAATTGCAACAAGCTTTAGAACTTCAAACAAATAAGGAAGATTATAGAAAGCATAACACTTACTTTCCTTGTTGGAGTTTAACTTCAACCTCGTATCTTGGTCCACCCTTGTGGATAGCCCTTATTGGTTCTTTCCAGTTACCTGTAAAGTCTCCAACCAATAGGACCTCCTCCCCCTGTGGCGATATGTAATATGCATAGTAAGATGACCAGAAAACCAAATTAAAGTTAAACATATCAAGAATTTACTACAACATTTACCTCATGCCCATTCCACACAAAGGTGACAGCATGGGTAGGGGGACCATCATGTCTTCCCTTCTCCACCATGGCTATGAGATCCCATGTGGCCCAGGCAATTGCTGGTCTGCAGTCAGATACAATAATAAAGTTTTTTTTTTAACTACTTATGATGAGGGATCTACAGATAAAGCAACCTTAGAGCAGGATATTTTTATACATCGACAATTCCACAAAAACAGAAGTTATCAATACGAAAGTGTTAAAGTTTTACGCCAGGTATAACAAAACTTTCTCATTACAATATATATAATCTGTACAGGTGGGATTCACGGAACGGGTTCTAAGTGGCGTGTGCTCACCCTTATGCCCACATAAGGTGTGCTTATTATAACATTTCCCTATATATATATATATATGGATACATAGATATAAATTAGAATGCTTGTGGGTATTTATGATTTACATTCTAATCATTAAAGGTGTATTGATTAGAGTCGAAAGTTGGCCTAGAAATAGAGAAACGGTCATACAAACCGCTGTGTAGTTTATAGTTCAATTTATGATCATGATCCATAAAGCAGCCATAAAGAAAGTGAGTACATGATGCACCTTGGCAAGAACAATGTGATCTCACACCTGAGTGGAATAAGGACGTTTCCCCTAAAACTTATTTGGTTCTTTTCCTTTCAAATATAGTCTAAGTTTACATTGTTCACAGTACAACAAAAACATCCTAAATTCTGCGGATCCAACATTACCTGAGACTACATCCACCTCTTTGTTGATGCACAACCATGTAACTGACAGGATGCCTAGCTATAGTCAAAAGGATTTGGCTATTATGCTTTATTTCTCCCTTTTTTTTGGTCAGGCATTAGCATGTTGCCTTACACCTTACCGAGTCACCGCTACGTTAGTGTTCAAATGGATACTACACCTTTCTTCCTGACTCTTAGTGACACGAATTCTTGCGACCGCATCATACTGAAATATCCCAAAACCTATAATGCACAATATAAATAGTACCCCAAAATACTAATATAGAAATAAAAAAATTAAGTTGATTTTAGTTTTTTTTTTTTAAAGTCCACGCTAAAACCATGCATACACACTATGTAAACAGTAGAATCTGTCTCCTGATGGTTATTTTCTCTGCAATTTCAACAAATTTCACACATTTGTAGAATCATTTACAATATAAGTATAATAAATATATCAACTGAGAGGAGCAAAACAAAAGGATCTTTGATGGTGAAGAAAGCTTAATCCAACATTTGAAAAAGATTGGGCCTCTTGTAATTACAACCCTTCGGTTGATTGTTTCAATCTCATTGTTAACCTTGACTTGTAATGGGCCAGTGCCCCTTGTGCCTTTCTTTGAATAAACTTTTTACCAATAATATATATATATAATCAACTGGACCTGTGTGTTGACAATATTGGAAATGTATACAGAGTTTTGTTGTGCCTTTAAATTGATGCTTAAGGTTACCACAAAAGAAGGGTGTCAAGAAATACCTATCAGGTCTGCTCACATGCAATCCAGTAACAAAATTGTAGGCTGCATGAAGAGAAGTATCTGTCATCCAGTGCAGATATGCAATCACGCAAGCAGGCGACCGGTCCAACCCAGTAGTACAGGTTACAAATACTCGATGGTTCTTTTTTAACAAGCGTAAAAGAAGCCCCACACAAAATGGAAGTTTCTTCCTCATATCAAATGAATCTACATCCCTGCATAGGTAATCATTACAAGTTTACTGTCATCCCTCAGAAACAGGCCAGATGAAAGTCACGAAGTACGAAAGTTAAATAATGAAGTTTAGTTCGAAAGTGAAAATAGGACAATATTAATTCGATCGATGAAACTAGAACAATTTTTAAGGCAGCATAGTTCATGCATTCCTAGCCGGCTAGAATTGATATCCACAAGGAACCGGAAAGTAAAATTTTAGCAAGTACCATTTCTCATCAGTCGATAGAAAAAATTGAAAATAAAACACAAACATGAAAACAAATACACAAACAGTTCCATAGAAACTTGCAACAATTATTTATTTACTTATTTGGGGGCCGGGGGGTAGTTAGTTCCTCACCAAGAGAGAAAGAAATGACCCCTCATCGACTAATAAAGTGTGGCCTAGCCAAAAGTGTGATTAAAACCTTTAGTTGTCTTATAAAACGCTACCTTATAGGATAGTTGATCATGAGGATATTAAACCTTTGGCATGACTTCGTTAATTGATTTGTAATTGATTCCCCAATTTTCTGCTTCAATTCCACCCTGAAAATTCAACACTGCACTGACTCCCTGATGCAACCATGTGTCAACTATTAGAACTTTGTGGTAAGCAGGGAAGCAACCAGATGCTATGAAATATAAAGAAAACCAGAATGCAATAAAACATAAACAAAGGCCACAATACTTTCTGACTATGAAGCATTTAGGAAGGATAGAAATAAATAAATAAACATGAGATAAATTATTTATAAAAAAAAAATGATTCTCCCAAATATCAAAAATATCGAACATATGACAACACTTACAGCATTTGACAGAATCTCAACATCAGCTTCCGTTTGTATACAAGATCCCACGTATATTTGCTCTGTAATCTAAAAAGTAACTCAACAGTATGAATATGCAATAAAGTAAGAACTATTCAGTATATGATCCTTCATTGACAACGTTAAAAAATTGTTGAAACAAGAAATAAATATACAAATAAAGTGTAAAACCGCATCTTTAATAGGAATTTTCATGGGACCATAGGTGATACTACAGAGTGAAGTGATTATTTATTAATCTGAGCTTAAATTCTTTGTGGCCGAGACTGAAGAAGGCAGGAGAAGGAAAAAAGATACATAATTAGCTGTGGACTTGCCCAATTTCAGGTTTTAAAATCATTATTGCATATTAATTTTAATTTAAAATGAAATGACAGAATATATATAAAACAAGATGAAAAGTACCTTACTGTACTGCATGCCAAGGGAATGGTTATAGTATAGCTCGCCTTTAGAACGATTCAGTGCCTTAATGTATTCCTCAAGAGGGAAGCTACCATGTGCCCATTCAACATCCCCATACTCGTCCCCGGTAAAAATACAAACAAGTTGACTGACAGGTACAGAATTAACATATTTCTGCATTTGTTTATGAATGTGTCCATTTTGACTATTCATGAACTTCCATCCTTCTGATTTAAGAAACTTTGACGAGAACACAATAAACCCAGAATTTCCACTGCTTTCAGATGTTTGCAAATTTGACGCAAATATATTTTTATTCCAAGTAGCAATAGGGACACGACCTCTATTAAACAAGAGATCAAGATCATCTGAAAGATACAATTGTTGAATAGGAAAAGGTGTGAAAGGCCTCTCAAGGACCAGGCTGCAAGACCCTTCTTTCTCCTTGAACATGCTCCTATTTATAAAGAGAAAAGAAGGGGGGAACAGTAATTAAGAAGGCAGTTATTTGAACAAAGTAAACATATAAAGAATATCTAATGGCAAATGCAGAAAGCGTGTAATAAATAATAGCAATCAAGGTCGGACATTTGGGCCAAACTCTATCCACCAGAATCACTTGTCAACCAGGGCTCTCAAGACCGTGGAACAGGAATATCAAGCTGATTCGTAGATTATGGATGTTACAAAAGTCTGTCTATTATTAAACCTAAACCAGTTTTTCATAGTCAAAATGACTAAACAACTCAAGTATTGTACTGAAACGCAGCATGGAATACTGACTATAAGCATTGACACTGCAAAACAATACTAAATGGGAGAAATAAGATTAATGATAGAAAATAGAGAAAATTCTAAAATTTCTTCATGATAGCTGATGACTGGTACACGTCATTTTATCAAGAGGTCAACCTAAGTATATGGATTAAGAATATACCAAGCGAAATTGGTCGCCTCCTTGAAGTAGGCTTAAGGAATCTAGTTCCACTTTAATTGCCCAAGGGTTCTAAAAAATAACTACAGCAAAACGTTCTCTGAAACTAAACTTAAAAACATGAACCAAGTATGATCAACGTGTACAACAGAAAAGTACCCACCAAGAAAACCCCTACTAAATCCCCTAACCACCTAGACAAGCAAGACAAGCAACATTGCTTACTACACATTTGCTTCAAATGTCATTAATACATGTACTATGCTCCTTCCACTTTAATTGCCCAAGGGTTCTAAAAAATAACTACAGCAAAACGTTCTCTGAAACTAAACTTAAAAACATGAACCAAGTATGATCAACGTGTACAACAGAAAAGTACCCACCAAGAAAACCCCTACTAAATCCCCTAACCACCTAGACAAGCAAGACAAGCAACATTGCTTACTACACATTTGCTTCAAATGTCATTAATACATGTACTATGCTCCTTCCACTTCCACTTTTAACTCATCCATTCAAGGCAACAAGAATCACTGTTTAGTATCTACACTCTGCTGTATGTATAAAGCAAGTTGTATGCGAGATTCAGAGTTCATACAGTGTATCACCAAAGTCCTTTATTTTAACAAGCTTGCCACCAGACGAATCGCCCGCTTTCTTCAAGGTGTCACCTACCATGATTATCCTCGATTTCTCAGCATTCCCCTATCCCATTGCAAACGAAAACTCGATCAACTAACTAACAAAAAATCAACACACTAATCCCAAGAAACTGGATAGAGAGAGAGAGCGAGAGAGAGAGAGAGAGAGAATCACGCACCCCTTTCATGAGAGCATGAACGAAGATCTTGCCATCGGCGGAAAGAGCAAATCGGATGCCGAGCGGCTTGTCGAGAGTGACCATGTACTCGTTGAGATTCATCTTGAGTGAGGAAGAACCAACCGACATGGCATAAACCCTAGAAACTCTAGACACTCCCCCGCGGTGGCGAACCTTCTCCGCAGGGGAAGCCAGGGAGCCTCCATTGGCGGAACAAAGCGATCTCCCCCAAATCGAAGACCGTGATGAAATGGCGGGCCGAGGAGACGTCTCCAGGGTCGAATCGAAAGCGGCGGGAACGGAGAATCGGAGGAGAGCCATGATCGAGTGGGATGACGATCAGGTGGAAGTTTCATGACTGTTGATTTCTATATCTAGTCCGTATTTATATATATTTATATTTACTTGTGTGTGTGTGTGTGTGTGTTTTTCTCCGTTTGTGTGAGAAAGGTTCGACAGCTCGTTCTATCTAGGAAGCTGTGACGGCCAACGGGTGGGAGAGAGGGGCGGGACTCGTCTGTAAGCCGACGTGGACTCGTGGCCCACTTGCACGTGGATTCCGGGGCCTTTACAGGCTGTAATGCCACGTTTGGCTAAACATTTTACATTATTATTCAGGATTTGTAGGGGTATAAATTGTTTTTCTTAAAATTTTCAGTATTTTTCAAAAATTCTAATCATGAAGATATACGAAAAACATAATAAATACATAAGCATCTTAATTTTGGGAGAACCGTTTGTGGTGTGACATAGTAGTAAAAATTAATTAATTTTACTTTTTAAAATGACTATTTTATGTCTATTTTATCTATTAAACATAAGGTCAATTTCCATATAATTTTATCATAGATATTAGGTTCCCATTATATTAGAAAATATAGCAAGATTTGTATCTATTGGAATTATTTTAAATTATTAAATCCTACGAACGATACGTTTATAAATAAATAAATAAAAAAACTAGCGTTTCACTTTTTTTATTTATTCTTATCTAATTTGAACTAGACTGAAATTTATAAAATAAAATGGTATCATTTTAAGATAATAAAGTAACAGATTCATCAAGCTCGTTAATTTTAAAGGCAATAAGTACTTAAATTAATACCTTTAAGAGCGCTATATGTCCAGTTGAATAGAACTTATGTTGTAAGTTTGGTGGTAACTGATAAGGTTACATTAATTTTGAAGTATATGAGCAAGCTTGGCTGATGAAAATCAACGAAGATGAATCAACGCAAATTCTAGATCCACCGTAATCCTCTCAGAAAGATCCAATAGAAAGTAAGGTGAAGTGAGTGACGTGGCGACCTCTGAACCGTTGATCACGGTTTCCGAGGAGAAAGAAAATTACACCTACTAACGTCCACACCGCGCGCGAAAATATGAGCAATCTAATGGTCCGAGACTCAGGTGAGCTTGCAACGTGTCAAACGAGGATTGGTTTCCATGAGTGGCCAATCGCGAGGCGGGACGGCACATGCTAAATCCCCTCGATATGAACACGTGAAAGCACAGCAATCTTCATGCCATGCGAAATTTTGTAATTTTTTTTGGGTATTCGAAATTTTGTATTTTACCCATTAATTTAACATTTTTCCAATTTTTATTAGGTTATAATTTTTATCTATCCTATTATAAGACCAGAGAACCCTTTAATTTCTTCAACTGCTATTATTATAAATTAACTAATAATATAAGATAAAAATGAACGATTTAAGATTCACAATTTAAATTTTATATATAACTAACAGCTTCAAAATTCAAATTTTAAATATAATTAATTGTTTTAAATTTTAAATTTCAAAAAATATAACTAACTATTTCAATATTTCTCTATTTTTTTAATACCGTTTCATCATATAATGCAACTTTTTTTTTTAATCTTTTTTACTTTTATAGGATGCAATTACATGAGTAACTAAGCTTCCTATTTATAGACATTTCTATGTAATTTTGCTCAACCAGACAAAGAAAAGAAGAAGATTCAGCCATTAAATGGGATTGGTCAGTTTAAGATTGCAAGTTTAGAAGACGACTTCTCTCATTTGGTTGTAGAACATATGAACTCGTTCATGATACCTTTCGATTTTTAGGTGTGTTTATATAGTTAATTCATCTTTTGATAGATTCCACAAGCCTCGCCTAACTAAAAGTTTTAAGTAATATGATTAATTTATTTCAGGTGCAACTAACCGAACCCCAAGCTAAACCATGACCTCAGAATAGCCAAAAACATAACCACCGACAGCTACCTATTTTTATTTTCTTCTTACATATATTATTTTGAGCGAATATGGCTTTATATATATATATATATATATCAAACCAACCATACCTTGACCCTATTTATACATCACTATTCCATTATTGACCACCTATATGTAAGTGTACACAAGGAAAAAAAAAATGTAGATTCATCAGGCGTTTTTTAGATTTTCGAAAGAGTTAGGGGAGGATCATTCATTGTGAGCAACCTTTTATTCTTGTTTGTTTACGTTCTTTTTACAAAGACATTGTTTTCATCGGTTGCTAACCTACACCAGAGCGGTAAATGACTAGGAATATGAAGTAAAATTTAAGTTTCCATTTTCATGCTTGTTATTCAAAAAAAAAATCCTTGTATCTTTACTTTTTATTGGCATGTAAAAGCTTGAAATGACGAAGATAGATGAGATTTTAGTCAAGACAAGGACTACCCATTTGAGTTCCTTGATCCATACGATTGGGCCTATTCTCTCCGATGCTCTAATAACACATTTTGGATCAGGATGCCCTCAAGTTCACATTCGTTAAGTTTTTTAGTCAAGTTCTTCTTGTATTTAATTTTCATGAACTTCTTCAATAATTTTAATCGCATGAATATAAAATACATCTACAAATACATAAGTATGTCAATTTTCATGATATTCATTCTAAGCTTGAGAATTCTGAATATTTTATAAATAATTTTCAAAAATCTTTATTTCTCCTAAATCTTGATGCTTGGGATGAATAGGTTATTTATTTACAGATCTCATGAAAATTGATATACTTATGTATTTGTGGATATATTTTATATTAATGCGGTTAAAATTATTGAAAAGTTCATGAAAATTGAATACAATAAGAGTTTGACGAAGAACTTGACAAATGTGAACTTGAGAGAATCCTTGTCCTAACTCATTTATTGATCATATCCACATTTCATCCCGCATGATCCGTTGAAAAGTTCCTCGCTCATCTTTTCTTGTTTTTCTCCTTTCACCTTAGTATCTTCACTTATTATTTGGGAAAAATAATAGAATCCTTAAAATAGTGAGAGCTCGAAACCTTAGCTTTCACAATACTGAAGGAAATGCTGGCTTAGCTAATCTAATATTTTTCGGTATTTTAATTTAAATAATATATTAAAATTTAATAATTTGATTGATTTCAATGTACTATGTACACGGTCTAAATTTTAAGAACTTAGGAAACATTTTATGTGTTTATTAATTTATAATTTATTTATTTATAATATGATTATTTTTTTCAAAAATATCATCCCAAATAATAGTGACATATAATTGTGTCTAGAAACACACATCTTTTTTCTTGCGAGTCGTTCTCAGGGACTGGAGAGGGGTCCCTCCGTCGTTACACTTAACTGAGATGCCCCGCTGTTTTGTAGTCAAAATGCACTTTTTTAAGAATAAACAATATTTTAAGTGTCATTAAAAGTAACTCTCAAGGGTCCAAGCTGTTACAGCTGTCCAATGATATTCATATTTTATTTATCCTTAAATTTCCGTTTTTCAAAAGGTCAACTTTTTCACCGGGCCTCGAATAGGTTAAAACCGATTCCCATCTCACCCTCCCCGCCATTATTACCCTAAAATAACAATAGCTCTGCATTAAGTGGTAATTAATAGTAACCACTTTGTCTTTCATGCAATTTTCTAGTTAGCTTCTCACAAGAGTCACGTTTAATTCTTTGAAATTTTGAAATTTCCCCCTCAATTATTAAAACCTTATTTTATTTTTCACTCTATTCATCGTTTTTAGTTCTCATAACTCACTGTGATGAAACATTTAAGCCTATAAACATAATATACACTAAAATCCTATAACTTTTTTTTATTTTATTTCATGCTGATTGTACCATCAATTTTTATTCCAAAGCTATTTTATTTTTTATATATTATTTTAATTATTCTATAAATTATTTATTCTTAAATTTAATTAGATAGATTTTTGGTTTTTAGCAGGAAAGAGGAAAATAATTGCGTAAAATCAATTCTCACCAAATCAAACCTGTTTTGATGGAATTTACTTTAAGATAAAATTTTTGATCAATTCTCACTATAAATCAAATTAAATCATCTGTCGTTTTAATATGCAACAATTGGGTATGAGGTCCATAGAATACCCCGGTCTACGCACTTAAATAATGCATTGAATAAGATTTCCTAAATAATAATAATAATAATAAAGGAAACGTAAGACGGAAAATTTGAATAGTAAATCCATGTGCTAAAACCGTATGAATTTGCTCTCTTCACACTAAAGAGAGAGGAAGAGGAACCGTACGGGCCTTCAATGGTAATAAATTCAATAACCACATGTATTCTTTTAAGTCAAGTATACGCCAAACGCTAAATAAACCCTGTTATAAACAATTTAAAAGTAACAACACAGTAATTGCACTTGGTCAACAGAGGAAAATGGGTAATCTCCAAAAATTACCATCTCAGATATCTAGTGAACTGCTTCTCCGAATATTTTAAATTTATAAAAAAAAAAAAAACAAAAAATCAATCGACAAAATTGCCCGGAGAAGAGATTGAAAATCAGAAGGGAGGATGTTTTCGGCTCAATCCGTTAACTTTGGCGAAGAACCCTACGAGATCTTGTCTGTACGGAAGGAAGGATCGTCTCTTCTCTCCCTCCTTCGACGCTCGATTCTTCCCGTAGAAGATTTCGTGGGCCGATGAGAATTTCTCGCCGTCGCGTTCCTTTTTGATCTTCGCTTTTCCGGCGCATGAATCCTGGCCGGAGATCTTCCGATTGTTCGGATCCTCGCAAATCTCGGTTTTCTTGCTCTTCGCTTCCTTCTTGTTCTTCGAGTGAGCCACCGGAGTCAGGAACACCAACGAGTCCTTTCCGTCGGCGCTGTAACTCCGGCGGAGCAGATCGATGAACCTCCACCGCCGGTGCGACGATCCGGTGGACTTGCTCTTCTTGCACTTCTCTGGCGACGGGACACGGATCGCCGGAGCGGCCTCCGATTCCTCCTCCGACGAGGACGAGCATGGATCCTCCCGATCCCGATTCTCCGACAACAGACTCCCAACAGGAACGCGGATGGACGCCGCGCCTCGATCCTCAAACCCTAGCTTCTCGCCGCCGCCATCCGACAGCAAACCGCGGTCGAAAACGGGGAAGATCGGATGAATCCGACCGAAATCGGAGATCTCATCCGATGAAATCGTGTAAGAATCGTCCACGGAGAACTCGAACGCTAGGTCATCGTCGTCGAGCTCCTCAGCGATGGATTGTAGATCTGCGGTGGATTCTCCGGTGACTCTTGCAGCAGTCTCGGCGAGCTTGACGGAGGTGTAGCAGTTGAAGCTCGGGCAGAGCGCCAACACGTCGCTCTCGTCTTGCATTGTTAGAGATTCTGCACAACCCTTTTTTTGATCGTTCAGTTTGTTCGAATTCTTCACTTCGCTTAGAGAAAATTGAAGGGATTGGGTCTGAGTATTTCCCAAAGGGGTTTAAGAGTATTTATACTAGGAGACCCGGCTGCGTTTGGCTTGTAAGAGAAAGAGAGAGAGAGAAAGGCGTGACTTGCACTTTCAACCATCTCAAATCTTCCCTATTTTGTTTGATATATTAAATTCGTAATTTCTGAAAATTTACTTCCTTTATGTAAATGAGGATACAAAAAAACAACATGCATCTGTATGTAATTAAAATGTATTCAGTTGATGTTATTTTGTTGATGTAATAAGTCGTGGCTGCCCATGAGATTTGATACCATCGTAAATTTTATTATTTACGTCATTGTTTAGTTATTTTTCTGTCTGAAATTTAATAGTTTATTGAATAATATTAGATTATTCATGATGATTTTTTTATCATCAAAGTTTTAAAGGACTTAGATCCATCAATCGATCCATAATATACTAAAAATACCTTAATACGAACAACATTAGCAAAGAAATTAACTACTAAGGACTGAATATATTTTAGTTTAAATGCCACTAGAAGGGGCCTTGTTCTTTATGTATTAGTGTCCTTTTATTTACAACTAGTTAATGCCCTAGTCTTGGAAGTTCAGTTATGTTACTTTTCATTGTAATTTAATTTCTTTCCTCTTTTTTTATTAAAAAAAAAAACTATTCTTCAATGTTTTCTAGTTTAGGGAACTCGTTAATGGGAGAATGCCCTCTTTAAAAAGGAGATGTATGCATGTGATATACACATCCGTAAATCACTATTTTCAAAATTAACTTCACTAGATTAACAAATTAATTGAAAGTCAATCTTGTAAAAATAAAAATTAAAAAATAGACCTTAAGGTGGCCATGTGATTAAAAAAAATCAATGCATTTTAAAGTAGAAATTTCAAAAACAATTCATATAGCCGGACCCCCAGTTTTACAAGACCTGAAAACAAAAGCATAGCATAAGCAATTGAATCTTTGAAAGATGATGAGCCCAGCCGAAATGATTCCTTTTTTTGCCCTTTGCAATGTGTCTATTATAATTTTCTGAAAATGGTCAATATATATATATAATCATTTGTAAAGATTTAGAGGATAAAATCTATATACATTTATTAAAGGTAAAGCATTTTCAATTATTCAATTCAAAGATGGATCTTGTTCTCTTCCAATACACTTTACCTTAAATATCACTCAGTGCACCTAATTTTAGAACCTTTAAGATGTTTTTCAACTATTATAACTCTACGGATTTAAGTAACATACCAAAAAAAAAAAGAAATATTACAATTTTCATGATATTTGAGAATTTAAAACATATTAATCTAAGTAATAAAATTTTAATATAATTTTAAAAGGGATTGATTTTTGAGCTTCTAAGTACTAAAATATACCATTTTCACTACATTAAATGTCATAAAAATGAAACTATTTATATATTTTTACAGATTCTTTTCAATTTGTATCATTAAAATATTTAAAGAGTGTCTCAAAATTCTAAAATTAGGTGCATTGAGTGACATCGGAGGAATAGCGTATTGGACGGGAAGTCAGATCCTTCGAATAGAGTTTATATTTTTTTATCATTTTTTGTGGTCAAAATATATATTTACTTTCAACAAAGCATTTCTTCTCAATAAAGCTTACATTTCTAGAACATTCATCGCCGATTTTGTGTTTCCAAACGTGCATTCTACATTATTATATATTATTTATATAATAAAGACATGTTCAGATACAGATAATTATGCATTCTGTTCATTAAATTGATGGAGCGTCACGTCTCAAGTCTTTTATTTGCTTTTAATGCCTATTGCTCGTTGTATTAAAACTAAGATTAATTATACCTCTTAATCTCCTCAAACCACCACATTATTTAAAGATTTTATGTATTTATTTTTACTCAAGACACAATTTTTTATTTTTTTTAAAAAGACTCATATGAAAAAATAAAAAAGAAAAAGAGAGGTGCGTGTGGACCTTCCAGAAAATGGGTTAGTGTGACACTACATAAATGAATTTTCTAGATGAAAAATCCAACGCAAGGAAAAAAAAAAAAGAAAAAAAAAAGGGGGAAATCTAGGTCACCCATGACGAAATAACAGCAACGAGAAAGGAGAGGAACTGCTGTTTGGGGAGCAAGAAAAGTGTTTCTCGACTTGGGCAGTTTGTTTTTAATTTTCCAGGAAAATTTACTTTAATGCAGCCATGAATAGCATAAATGCATTATTATTGGTGGCCTGTGCATGTTAATAATGGGTTCATAACTACCTCTTTCGCACTGCAAACGTGGAAAAATAATTGCAGAATAAAGAACGGGTCTTCCCGGGCATTTGCACATTATTACATATATAATATGGTCCTCATCATCAAACAGATAAAGAATCATATATTTCTAGAAGAAGGATCATCCCACGCAACAAATTTTGACCCTTTGTGTTACTTTATTTCCCAAATAAAATAACATGACGACTTTATGGTTTTCTTCTTGGTTAAGATCAGTTAACTTAGCTCACTTTTTCTTCGTATCAAAGTCACGTAAACTTTTGAGGTTTTCATGTCAAAATTAACTGACTATGGGTGAGGTAACTCGAAGATCTTATTTCTTACACTATTAATCTTGTATTTTAAATTCTACGAGAATGTTGGGTTAACTCTACTAATAGGAATACTTGGGATCTGTTTCCTCTCCCATCCCTCTTTCCAATTGATGGTGCAGTTTGCGTTATTTTTTTGATTCAATGCATTTTTTAAAAAAATTAACATTATGGATGGAATCAAAATACAAACATACACATGCTTATCAATTTTCCAATGATTTGAAAATGTAAAACATATTCATCCGAAGCAGGGAAAAATTCAGGCTTAAAAATAGTCGTTAAATATTTTATGCTTAGGATGACTAGGATGTACATTTTCAAATCACTTAAAAATTGATACACATGTATATTTTTGTATTTTGTTTCCATCTATACGGTTAAATTTTTTTTAAAATATAATAAATAAAAAATGATACAAACTGTACCATCAATAGAAGAGGGGAATGGGAAAAGATCCGGATTAGGAAGAGGATTGAGAACCTGTCTTTCTTCGAATGCAACTTCAACGTTCAAAAAACTAACGTCGCTTTCGAAATGAACCCTCCATTTACGCTACATTACGGATAGAGCATGAGAGAAGCTTAATTTGTTGCAGCTTTCACATCTTTCCTTGCCCTTTTTTTTTTTTTTTTCCCTTTTTCTTTTTCCCTTTTTTTTTTTCCTTTAATGCACCTACTTTTAAAACTATGATGTCACATTTTAACAATTCTAATTTCATGATCCAAAATTATGTACAAAAATATAAAACTCTGACGATTTGAATGAAATTTAAAAAACTTGAAATACGTTAATCTGACCGGTGAAACCTCATTACAATTTTTAAGGGTGTTGTGTTACTTATTAAAGAGATGCCAAATCCTCAACAATATTTTTTTGCTTCCCTCCCACTCTATCGCATCTCGTTCGCGTTGGCGGCCGATAAAGTTGGTATTGATCAACATATATGAAGTTCAATATGAAGAGCCAAATCAATAAATGAGATGCGATTTATTTCGCACGCACCTTCTATGGATCATGTGACTTGGCACCACCTACTCTAAGCAAATTCATTTCACTTTCTGTTCCCCTCACTTAGCCCATGCCATAATATGGGGAGGGGGGAGAAGAATGTAATAACAGTGAGGATGTGACTGATCAATAATACATTGTCAAATTTGGTTGGTTGCAAAAAGCAGTTGTACCATTAAAGTCATGCAGAAGAGATGACAGTCCAAGGTCTCTAGCTTATGTATACCTCTATTGGCATAATCTGAGCAAAATTCTAACCGAACGATTTTGTCAACTCTGGGAGCACGTTGTGGAATTTGCTCAGGAGAGTAATTTAGCAAAACTCTATGGGAAACATTTAATTTCCACCGTAATTCACGGATCATTTACTCATCAATAATTAGAAGTTTAACATATATAATTAAAGAAATATTTTATTGTGCAAAAATTTTAGGGAAGGAGGTGTCATAATTTGAAATACAGAGTAGATAAACGTTAAAAAAAAATATAAGCATGGGGAAGAATTAAAATATGAGTGCAGAAATTAAGGAGTCTTAAGTGGATGATGGCATGAGTAAAAATTCTATCGACACATGGAAAAATGTTGAACAAAAATAAGCATGGGGAAGAGCTGGCTTGGGCCCTCAAACCAACTTTTAAGTAAATCGATGGATATTATAAGGTTGCAGATAGTAGGAATTGAAAATCTCTAGATAGGCCTAATGCTTTTACCACGCAAAAAAACTCCACAGGGGCTTAACAAGCCCTTTAGTGTGTGTGTATATATATATATATATATATGACATTAAGATGCACCTCTTACAGGTTATACGAGGTCTACCCCAAAGCTATATAATCTTAGATCATTGTTAAAGACTCGGCTGTATTGATGAAAAGAACATAAAAAACTAAGTCAATCAGTCAATTTTCAATAATTTTGATAAATAAAATCTCCTATTTGTAGCATGGAAAATCATCAATTGAAATCTAATAAAATTTTTCAATACTCAATGTAAAAGTCATATAATGCCAAATTATATGAAAATTTAAGAATAGCCTTAATTTTTCAGGCTGTTTATATTGATACAATTGAGTCCTTTTTCAAAAAATAAAATTATATAATTTAAATATCTATCTTGTATTAGATGCACCTCATACCCATGAATCTCCCTATATATAAAGTGGTGAAAGCAGAGCGTGTGGGAAATGTGTAAGACGCATGTTCATTGTTTCACCATCCTCTTTTGCATTTAGCAAAAAAAGAAGGTCGACACGTGTTGACCTCATGAAAATTCTTTTATCGTTTAAGTTATCTTCTTTTATATAAGTAAAAGAAAAAAGAAAAATTAAAAGTTGGCACGCGTCGACACTAAGTAGAATCTTTTGTCGAACCAAGTTATTTTCTTTTATATAGAACTAAAATAAATAAAAGAGATTTATATAATGGAGATATGTTTGGGTTGAGGAAAAACCTTATGAAAGGAAGAAATTATAAAAAATCAACACGTGATGTAAAAATATTCCTACATTGTGCTCCTTTTTATTTTATTTTACTAAATATCGCGAAATTAGCGAAAGCACGTGCCATTCCCCGAACATGATTTTGAGCTCTCATGCCCAATTTTATAATATCAACTGTATGTGTTTAAATAAATTTATTTTGTACCTTTCCTTTTCGTCTATAATATTGCCAAGAATATATCAATGTTTGAACTTTATTTTCTATGTGGTATGTATAACATTTTAAATAATTTCTAAAATTTCCACAAAAGAAAATGAAACAGTTTCGGCTCGAAATATATATATACGTATAAGGAAAACCTAATATAGTATAACCAAGTTACGTGTTGATATGTCTAAAAAATATATCGTTTTAAGTTTCTCTTTTTAAAAAAATAATATAAAAACAATGTCACTTTTGAGCCAGTAACAACTTGTGTGGTTCGTAGAGTCTGTCATCTCCACAACAACACGTTCTCGGTAATTCTTATATGTTTACTAAGCCTTGCATGAATTCCTAAAAATGTGAGAATATTGCGTTTACTATGCAAATTGGATTTTGGAATTGTAAAGGTCAAAATGGTCCTTTAAATTTGAAGCAAGCCATTTTAGATGTATGTTTTTTTTTTCTTTTTGTTTTTAAAAGAAATTTGAAGCAGGTCAAACACACGAACCGTTTAATCGATGGGCCTTCAGAAATGAAATTAAATAAGTTCAGTGGGATATGGGCTCTAGCCTTAGAATTGGGCCAGGGCCGATGTGGCAAAAAGAGTCAGGCCCAGAGTGGGGGATTACGTTTTTAGTCACCTAAATTTCTCTCTCTCTCTCTCTCTCTCTCTCTCTCTCTCTCTCTCTCTCTCTCTCTCTCTCTCTCTCTATTGCGTAAACGCCTCACTTTCGACATTTAAATCTAAACTTTTTATTTTTCACAAATTAAGAGTGTTGTAATTTTTGGTATGTACAGATGAAAGTTTAACGCCGTCAAACGCTGATTGAAGTGTTGAGTTGGGAAAAAAAAAAAACTTGTGTGAAAATATACAACCTTTGATCCTTGTGAGATTCAAATCCCAACAACTTTCATTTTTTTTTTGCAAATCTACTCCCAAAACATTTAGTGTTGTACATGTGCAATCCTATTCACACATAGATTTATTTAAGCAGAAATTCAAAATTTTCCGATGGAACAAATATTTCTTGATTTCCTGTTGACATGGAATTTTTTTCCCCCAATTCCTAACCAAACATAAGTATTCATCGAATTTTCCAACTCAAACTATTCTAAAAGTTCACTACAACAAAACCTTGTAATAGCGACTGATTTTTAGCGACGACAAACCTCTTTCCATCGCTATTAAGTACTTTTACCGACAGACAATAGCGATGGACAAAAAAAAGGTGAAAAAATAATTAACGTTATTAGCGATGGAATTTTTTTCACTAATATTAAATAATCCGTCACTATTTCTACACTTTTACGGAAAGACAGTTCGTTGCTATTGGTTTGGCGGGAAATGGCTTTTATTCCCGCTAACTTAATAGCAACAAAATTTTGGTCGCTATAGTTTTTTTAATAATAGCGATGAACTATTAGGGACGGACTGGATTTTTTTTTTTTTTTTGAGATAATAGCGATGGGTATCATACTCTTAGCGACGCAAATATTTGTGATGGATTTTTAGCCACGAAATTTTAATTTTTAGGGACGGAAATTTTGTCGCTACTGCTAATTTTTCTTGCAGTGGTTCTAGTTTCCTGGAATTGTGCAAACTCACATTAACAGGTAATTTTATTAATTAAGGGAAAACAAGTATTAATTTTTTTTGGTGTACTAAAGTAGGATGATAAGGGGATAAGTTTGCAACAAATAAAAAAGCTTCGGATTTGAATAGCAAAAGGATCAGGGATCTTTGGACTTTTTCATCTAAGTTTGTTTTTTTTTCAACTTAACAGCGAGCCAGCAATGTAGATGGCGTTAAAGTTTCATTCGCCTATATTAAAAATTGCAACTTAGCATAATTTGAGATAAAAAAGTAGAGATTTAAATCATAATAGGATGAAAGGTCAAGCTTGTTTACTCTTGGGCCTCTTATTTTTTATATGATCTTTCATTCTCTCTCATTAGAATTGCTTAAAATAGTCTCAAAATCATTTTGAGGGTGTTGGACTTATTGTAGGGGATCGTCCCTCATGTTCATTAATCCACAATATATATTCCCAACATATATCAGTTTATGTTTGTATAATTCAAAGAATCAGATTAATTGTCTTCGAAAAAAAAAAAGGTGAAAAGACGATCAAGATAATGATGTTTCAAATGAAACCATAATTATTAGATTATCTTTTCATTATATGCTTGACTTTTACTTACGTGGATGACCAATGAAAAGTATATGGTGGAACGCTATTTCATGCCCTAAACCCAGAGGTTTTAGAATCCAATCCCACCTATATCATCATTTTTTTCAGGTGGGGAAAAAAAAGAAAAAAAAAAAGAATAAAAACACGAAAGAACACAACATTTACTTCATGCCGTAGATAATAAACATAGCTTAATACAGAATACATACTCATCGTATGTTTATTTTATTTTATGAAAAGTAAACACACCTGAAAACGTAATGCATAAGTGGATGATGTGGGATTGATGATCAATGGATACAAAGAACCTAAGGACGAATTTGTATTCGTGCCATGATTCATAACTTGTGGAGGACGAGGATTATGAGGAGATGGAGAATGGTCTAGAATAATAATTTTTTGGGTATCAATGATTTCACAATAAAATCACAAAAGGTTTATGTGATACAAATCCAGTGAATGACTGTGTTCTAATAGATTTGTGTCACATACAAGAGCTTTGTAATTTTATTATAAAATCTTTCATATTGATATGATTCTTCGACCTAAAATTTCTTTCCTGGATAAATTTTAGAATGCCCTTTGCCACCGGGACTGGGACCACTGCCCTTGTTATTCTCAAAACGGTGAGGCTTTACCTTATAATGACTGTACCGATCATTAAAACTCGCCTTATTATTCTTAGCCTCTGCATGGTACAAGTGATTTGCATTCCCATTCACGAAACGACCATGAGCTTCACATAAAGAAAACAGCAGAATGAAACCGATGCAAAACACTACAAGGGAGAGAGTAGCGTTGGGTTTGCTATTTCCCATTGTTTTGATTTTGAGGATGAATATAAAACAAAATTTTACTTCAACACGAAAAGGGAGATGGGTATTCAATTGGGTTTTGATTTGTATTTATAGGACTTAGCGTGCGGTGGGTTATTATAACTTATTCAATGTATTTGGATTAATTAATCTTTTCATTCAATTCTGAATTATGACTATCACTCTTTGTGGTATTGTGGGTCTGGTCGGCCACCTTAATTGCCCACCCTTCCTTTTTTTCTCCAAAAGAATAATCGTCTTCCTTACTTTTTTTTAAAATGCACTTTCCCACGTATCCACTGACGAAGAAGAGAAATGGGCTCTTATTACATACCCACTGACGAAGAAGAGAAACGGGCACTTATTACACACCCACTGACGAAGGAAAGAGCTGTTGGAGATATTCTATATCTAATTATATATATTTTAAATATATATTATATAGATATATATTGGGTTATATGGGTTTTATAGGGTAAAGTTTATTAATTCAAAGATCCTAAATATATTTTATATATATTGGTTGGAGGTAACGATCTAGGTATTCTAAATTCGATACTTATAGTGTAATGCTTTAAGCGACCGCTTAAACCCTAATAATTCCCACGTATTCATTGATGAATTTAGTTAAAGTAAACGATTGATATATATGGAAAATGAGAAAGAAGGAGAAATGCAAACTTGAAGCTGTTCATAAAACATAAAAGATCGATCTCACATAGGGAAAGATCTTTGAAAGTCCTTTATAACACCGTGAACCGTAGTCTCATCACATGACAAATTATCACCCAAAAGATTTAGTCAAGAAGGTACTCTTAGGATCATAAGTCTAAACTTAAATATCACACTCATAATACCTACGCTTTCTGATGGGGGATTGGGACATCACAACCTCTCCCACTTAAATACGCGACGTCCTCGTCATAGCATATAACAATCAGTTTCATTACAAACATGTCATCAAACAAAGTGGATTTAGAGGTGGCTTGTATGGACCCTAGCCACCCCTTATCGATGTAATATTTAGTTCCACGCAACACTTTGTTCTACATTTTTTTTTTTTTTTTACTAATGTACGCTCTGATATCATTCTATTACATCCCGAATCATGGTCTCACAACAGGATAAATCCCCACCCAAAAGAACTAACCAAGTAAATACTCTTGACATCATTGTTTTAAACTTTCTAAGGTGCGATTGGAATATCACATTCTCATTGCCTTCAACTTCCGAATCGATCCTTGTGAGGTGTGGCTTTTTTCATTTTGAATTTCAAGCTTGAGGAATCCAATTATTTTCTTGAAAGGAAGGGCTATGGGCGATAGACAACTCGAAAACGGCCCAGAGTGCCCCTTGTTCACCAGTCCAATTTCCAAGGTGAGCTCATACCTTAGCTGAGTTACTTTATCTTTTTTTTTTTTTGGTTTCCCTAAAAGAATAATTGTCTTCCTTATTTTATTTCAAAACATTATTATTTCTAAAAATCATAATGACTATAACAAAATAGTTTGAAAAATACTTGATTATATCCAATTTATGTTTTTGAAGTTTAGTGGGAATTGAGTTAATTTATTCTTTAAAAATCGTTTATTTATAAATGTACCATCACAATTTATAATTTTAGATAATTATATTTTCTTTCTCCAAAATTAAATAAAGTTGGTGAGAAAAATTAATTATTTTTAAAGCAACTATTTATTCTAAAATAAACTACTTTTTTTTTTAAATGTTACCAAAACTTATTTTTGGAAGCCTAATCAATTCATTGATTGAGTCCCAAACTGAGTGTTAATGCATATTTGTAGTCTCCCTTTAATTGATGGAATATAGGCTTATCTTTTGAAAAAATTACCTCACCGTTGTTAGTTTCAAGAAATAAAATTTTTTATTTCATTTTTTGAAAAAATTGCCTTCACTTTTGTTAGGATCAATTATATAAATGCTGGCCACGCGTTGGTTGTAATAGTTATTTTCATGCTTAAAATTCTTAATAGATACAGTAAAGTAACCTTTGCAAAGCACAAATTTCAACCAACATGCATAAAGTAATAATTGCTTATGTGAATATTGAGCATCAGTTAGGGGTAATGGCTAATTATATCCGAAGAAGGCACCGTGTTTACCCTAGTCTGAGAAGAAAATTACGAAAGACACCCCAAAGTTGCTCCTTAAGGTGTAAGGACCATTCTCATTGTAACAGAGGAAAGAAGGTTCCATGATAGGCCCAATACCTCTCTATTATCTTCTTCCTGATACTGAAATACACTGCTGGATGGAGTCATCACTCATGGGGTAAACCCTATAAGTACTATAATTTAATAATAAATAATAATAATAATAATAAATAAATAAAAAAGAACATCTGGATCTTGTTGCAAAAAATGTACGAAGTAACTCGAACTCGAGCAATACAACTTGGCTACGTTTTGTAGTCACCAAAGGCGATTTTCAATCACAGCAGAAGCAATGCCTTTCAGGGTCTCCTGCAATAGAAAAAGGATGGAGCTACGTCTCAAATCCATTTCATCATATTATCACTCAAGAAGATATAATATGCATTTCATGGATCATACCGCAGAATGGTCTTTGAGACCGAGAGATAGCACCAACGCTCTGGAGGAGCCTACGCTGCTGTAAACTCGAGGAATCATGAACATATATCGAGTGCCAAAATAGTGTTAATAAAGGCGAGCTATATTAAACAATCACATGATTATATCTATCTGTTTATGTGAGATTGACATTTTAATACCAATATTTTTCTTTTGGAAAGAAATTCTGGGGGAAAGGTGGACATTCTTGTCAGTAGGAAGGCATCACATGCATGTTTTTAAAATTTTCAACAATTTTTTAAACAAGATGATTGGCAAGATGGTGAAGAAAAAAATATTTGTAAGTCTAGCGATATTGACAATATATTAAAATTTGATCTCACTAAAGCTCTTAGACTAACAATGATCTCTCAATGACATCGATAAAAAAAAACTGATGGACTTATTTCTTGGGAGCTCATACCTTATGTGCTCAATCAGCTGCCGAGCACACGCCAAAAGCATTGGCTGCACATACCATATTTCAGTCAAAATAACACTCCCATGGCTTGCTCAAAAATTTATTAACAAGCTTTATCACAGGCTTGACTTACCTCATCTCGCTTTCCAAATATTACAGAGACAGTGAAGGTTGGGTGAATTGACACCCCTTCCTCCTTCCTGGCACAAACAAAAAAACATTTAAGCCGATCGTTTCAGCAGAAACTGCTGGATGATGAACGCTAAAACAACAAACAAAAAAAAGAGAGAAAAATGAAGTAACAATTTTGGCCACCTCTACTTTCTTTTCTGTTTATTGTTAACTATTATTATGTTGCTGGGGGCTCTCTCTCTGGTCATAATTTGAATATGGAAGATTCCACTATTTCACAGAATATAAGATCCCATAGGCTGCAATACTGCATGATCCCTAACAATGTAAGTGTCTGTCCTTTCCTTTTACTTTTATACAAGGAAGCCTAAATTCTAGTTAAGGCACGGGCACCGGCTATAATTTAAATGGAGTTGGCAAACCTTTTCTAATCTGTTATTGTGAATGAGCCATGTAAGCTATTATTCTCTTCTACATATATATAAATATATCCAGCATGTTAAATCCTAATTGAGATAGCAAGTAGAAAATCATGGAAAGCACCTAATAATGTCATGATAGTTTCAGGTAATGAACCATCATGGCATGGAGAGATATAACCATTGTGGCTCTCTCAGATTAATAAAATTTGATCGTGGAGAGATACATTCAGATCAGCACTTGCTTCATAGTAGATCAAAGAGTTACTTTGATAATGGACTAAATCAAAAGGTGAAAATGATTATTTAGTAACTATTGTGTTAAGTATAAATGGAAATTTACGCACTGATAATAAAGTCAGAATAGTGGAATATATGAAAATACTTGTACAAGTTTCATAGCAACCAGTCTATAAACTTCGCCATATCAAAAAATTTCCCCAATGGGGATGTGTCATCTATAATGATTCAGCCTTCTTGATGACTGCTCTGAAGTCCAAACTTGAAAGTTCTGATTCTGAAACTCAGATGCAGCCGTTAGGCAACATACCAAAGAGAGTTCGCACTGAGACACTTGAAGTGATTAACTGGTACTAGACACTTGAAGAGATTAAATAACTCATAACACTGAATTTCAAAATGTCAGTTGTTTTCCTTACAATAAGGTCAGGTTTTACCACGTGAACAGCATAACTCCAATCTAACCATGGAGAAACCAAGTAAGCATCTGAAAAAAAGAACCCAGCATAGACAGAGCCTCTATGAAAAAACTGTAATATAGTCTACTACGCTAGCCAAGAAAGAGTGCAACAGACTCCACTCGCATCTCCTAATTTTTGAAATTTTTTACTTTGTTGGACACTATGTACTTATTGTTTGTCCACCAATTCCAACATAACCACAAGAGTACAATATACTTTTACAGGGATGCTTATGCAAAATAGACCAATCCAAATGCATATTGGATAGTTTAGCTACATCATGAAAGTAGGAATTGCAGACCTGGCATGCAGTACTGTCCCCATACTTCCAATTTGAGTTGCAATAACCTAAGAATTGTTTCAGACTTTAGCCAACTTTCAACATTTTTGCACCCATATAGACACATAACACCCAGTACAAAAGAAGGGTGCCCAGAACTTACAAGAAAATGGTCATCATAGCTGCATAAGACTACATCTGTTTTGTTCCCCTGTCGAGGGAAAAAGTGAGCAACTGAGTAGGCAGAGGTTTTAAGGACATTAAGTTTTATACACACTTTGCGAATTTTGAACAGAAACAAGAGGTAGAAAAAATAATTCACAAACTAAGAACATTGGCATACAGTTTTCTTAAAGGAAGACGCCAGCCACTTTGCTTGGCTTTGTTTACAACAAAGAGGGAAGTCAAAAAAGGAAAGGCCTGGAATGTAAGGAAACTAGCATGTATGTTGCATTATTCTTGTGTAGTCAAGCTTAAACATATAGCACAAACTTAACCTTATAGTTTTGCACATAAACCAGTCCAGTGTAGATAGTAAAGGAGGCACATGTATTAAAATATAGAGCAAAAAGCTAGTCTGATTCTTGGATATAAACATTGGAAATCTCCAACTGCCACAATGACTTGAACATTGACCCATTTTGAAATCACTAGGAACAAATGTCCTTAAATCAAAAACTTCTTGTAACAGGAGGATCCTGAGCATCAAACACTTTTGTTATCTAAACCACTCAAAGGGTCCATGAAAATAGTTTAAAGAAAACTTTCAAAGGCCTCCAGATTTACAGAATGCATAAATTCCATCTGGGCATTCATTGGTACATTGGGACCAAAAAGGCCCAGGTCTTGTTGCCTTCCTCCTCATATGTGCTTTGACAAGTAAATCATCGTATGTTTAAAATATTGAAGCCAAGATTGCCAATTCGCGTTAAGTATTGTCTGGTTTGGCTCGTGGCATCTAGATTTCCCCCCTTAAATGAGCTAAATTTCAGTTACAGCTGATATAAATAAAGGCATCTTTCCCTTACATCACCAATAAAGTTAATATGAAGTTCTCAAAGACTATTAGCAAAATCTACCCAAATATGAACCCAAGGACTAATAAGTTCTAATCTTAAGAAAGTGGAAGTGACAAAAAAGCAAATAGGTTGACTGCAAACAGGCTTCTGAGAGCTAAGGTCCTTACTCCAGACAGTTTCTTGCGGTGAAAGCTACAGCGACAATGGCCTAAATAATCATGGAATTTTTTAAGAGATTATGCATCCTCAAAGCAACAAGAATCTACCGAGAACAACCATTAAAAGTAAAAGTCACAATAAATCCATCAAATTAACTAATTGTTTAGAGAGACAGAACTAGGCTATACCTCAAGGTCCAAGGAGAGCTTCTTCGTGGGAACAGGGGATGCAACGGATGAACTACCCATGGCCACAGAGAGAGAGAGAGAGAGAGAGATGGAAGTGGGAATCGGACCGTGCGCACCAACAACAGTCTACGGAAGTCCCAAACGCACAAGTACAAAACCTCTTTTCTTTTTTCTTTTTTTTTTACTTCATTCCACCGGCACAATGCAAACGCAACTTTCTATTAAGGCAGAAACATTAAAATGTCAGCTTAATTTAGTTGTTTAATTTTAATTGTGAATAATTTTATTTTTTATTTTTTATTTTTTAGTAGCTGAAAATAAATTTTAAGAGACTTCATCGATTGCTTACATGATGTCTCATGTGTGTGCTTACATGAGAGATCATATATATGTAGCTTTAAGTTCACATAACCATCTTCTTCCTTCCTAATCCTATTTCTCTTCTTTTCTTTCTACTCAAACCCTATTCTCCTTACTCTAACTCAGTTCCTCCTCATACATTAAGTTAATTGAGCAGAAAATGGAAATTAGGTGATCAAATTGCTCTTAATTGAAGTTAAAGAATCAAATTGAGAACAAAGTGAAAGTTTGAGAGCCATTTTAGTGTTTCTATCTTTTATTGATCTGGGATAAATTTAATAAGATGATGAATTTGTGAACTTAACCAATTTCAATCATTCATTTTCTTCACTATTATTTTTCCTTTCTTTCTGTTGACAATAGATGATTAAGATCGTCTAATTTCACAAATTTATATATTTTCAAATTTATAAAACTTACAAGAGAAACATAAATATAGTACAATTACATAATTTTTTTACGCACATAAATAACTAAACGAGGGAACAATAACGTTAAGAGCGCAATTAGGGTTTGACCTCTTTTTTGTTTGCTTTAACAGCATGAGAGAGCGATTAGTTAGGGTTTTTTATTTTTCTATTGTTCAGTTTAACTTGGGCCAAATATTTGGGCTAGTCCATCGTTTTGGGCTAGAAAGACCCTTTTTTTTTGTTTTTTTTTTTTCTTTTACCCAAACGAAAAAGTGCGAAGCTGTCCACCGGCGTTTTCAAGGCAGTCACATTAAATATGGCCTCGAGGCTAATATTATTAAATTATATGAAATTTTACATGAATTCTAAAAATAAAAGAGTTTACAAGTTTACGATATTAGATAATTTCAAAACAGCTAATTTAACGATAATCATGCAATTAACGTGAAAAAGCAAAGTGTGTGAAAAATTGACTGTCTCATTATTTTTCATTTATTTATTACATTCTTAAAGGAAATGCTTGGGACACCTACCAAGCTAACCAATTTGATTCTTGACCTCGCTGTGCATAGTAAAGCCCTATTTTTATTAGGCCAATTAGTTAGAAAAATTTCTCGTTAGAGCCCTTTCTTTCGCCAAAAAAAATGAAAAGCTTTTTCTCCTTGCCCTTCTTCACGTCTCTGTCCGTTTTAGGCTTTTATTTTTGTGATCTTGATTATTATTATTATAAATTATCGTTAAGTCTTTCATCTCGAAGATGAAGGATGGACGATTAAATACCCTTTGAAACTCAGTAACCTTGACAAGATTGAAAACTCTGTTAAGGGCAAAACTGAAACAAAATTAAGTTTTAGAATCAGGCTGAAATAACGATGACATTTATTTTCTTTTGAAGCTTTCAACGATTTTTTTCAAAAATCCATCATAACAAAATAAACCTAAATCACAACTATTTTTTCTTCGGGAAACTCTAAATCACAACTAAACCACGCCATTCATCTAAAAGAGAAGGGAAGGGCCTATGTATTTAGCAATTGGACAGAAACGCTCAACTGTGACAAAATTAGTCGAAATCCTTTCAGAAGCGAATACTTTGAAATATTCCATTCTTGTACCACGCATGCGGGGAGACCCGCACGTACAGTTTTTAAGGGGATCTTCCCATTATAAGTTGAGGAGCATTTGAATCTGAAAAACTTTGAACGCATATTAAAATGAACGAACTGAAATGGGGCGAAAAGAAGTGATGGCTTCAGATCCAAAAAAAGCATAGATCAGAACACTGAGCCTCAGTACGATCCGAATATATAATTTCATCGAAAGAATCGCTCTAAAATCAAAAGGAGAGAAGAAAATAGAGGAGGAGGGCTCAGCGAGTCGCTGTATGTGCTCAAAGAAGAGCTTTTCGAAGGCTCCTCTCATACAAGAGGTGTCAGAATAACAAAGCACTGTTCATCCTTGCCCTCAACTCAACTTCGTTCTACAGAAATTAAAAGTAGAAAATAAACAATGAGAAGAGAGAAAAATAAAAACACACAAATTTCAGATCTGACCACAGAGGGCACACGAAGGAGAAGACAATCGCAGCAGACCAGAGACTGAAACAAATTCGCCCGGCTGCTGATTTAGGGTTTCTCTAATGACTGATGGAGTGAGTGGGGGGCATCGTCGCTGTATTTATAGATACTAGTTGGGCCCTGAAGCCCCGAAATCGGAACTTGGGCCTCTTAGGGCCAATTTCTTAATCTCGGCCCAAACAGATCTCCGAAACTTTGTGTTCGAAGAAGAGGGGTTAGCCCATCAGGTTAGAAGGGTAACGCTACCCATCTCAAGGAAGACAATTTGACCTAAATCTCATCACTCCCGTTTCCAAGTAGTGGGCCCAATCCATTAGGTTAGACAAATAAAACTACTTATTTCAAAAAAGATCATTTTACACAAATCTCATCAGGTTTCGGTGGGACTGCTTTTTCTGCGTGATGAATTGAATGGCTTTTGTTTATGTTACACAGTACACATTTTTGACTAGTTACATGCCATATTAAGAAGGGACCATCTGTCGCTCAAAATTTATTTTCTTCCCAAGTCCTTTTTCCTTCTTTCACTCCTCCGTGAGAATTGAATTTTCTTCATTTATTTTTTGCTTTGTGGAGTCGTCGTCAGTCAACTTGCCAAAACAGGGGAGGTTCTGATTCAGCAGCTTCATAAAATCTGAGCCGAATTTGTCAAATTCCTAATCACGAGATTGGAGCCATGAAACTGCATTCCCACACGCATTAACAGGGGGGGTTGAGTTTTCATTTTCTACTACATTAATTACACAAAAATGGCTCTCGCTCCCCCCACTTTTCGGAATCAATCGGATCAATGCGGATACTGAACCCCTCTTCCCATTACGCGTACGCCCGATCAGAACTAAAGTTTCACGTAGTATATAAACAGAGATGTATTTGGGGTTGGATCTTTAATTTCTGAGGAATCAGTGATATCCCCAGATCAAATGGAGGAGAGCCCACCTCGTAGAATCTTCGGAAATGGGGCCCACAAGGAAGGCGAGGAGGGGAGTCACCCCCGGTCTCTGGCCGCGGAGGACGGCGGCGCCGGAGAGACGAAGATGGAGTGCTCCGGCAGGGGTTGCGGGTCGTGCACCGGCGGCGCGGTGGCGATGTGCTGTTGCCCCTGCGCCGCGCTGAACCTGATGGCTCTGGCGTTCGTGAAGGTGCCGTGGATGGTGGGGAGGAGGTGTTTGGGGAGAGGGAAAATGAAGGGCGAGAGGCGAGAAAGTCCGAGAAAGTGCGGGAAAATCAAAAGGATCGACTCCTTGATCGTGGAAAGAAATGGAGCGTCGGGGATTTCACACGACGCACAGAAAGGGGAGAAAATTGGTGGATCGTCGTCGTCGTCGTCGCTGGGAAGGTTCGAGGGAGAGAGGGTGTGGTCGGAGTTGTTCGTTCAGGTTGGGCATTTGGGTTTTGGGAGGGTTTCGTTTAGCGGGGAACACTCCCCGAGAAAAAGTGATTAGGGGATTTCCCCCCCCCCCCACCACCCAACCCCCGAAAAAAAAAATGCCTATTTTTTGTTTATTATGGACCTTCAAATATAAAGAAATTGCCTAGTATTTTATGTATTCCCCTTTCAATTGTGTTTTAGGCTTTTAGCCTGCATGAGCCCTGGTCCATTTACAGATAACGTATGAAATTTAACAAAATAAAATGCTTGTGATTTTCTGTTCCTTTTGCAACCTGTTGATTTCCCACAAACTCGTGAGATCCAAAAAAAAAAAAAAACAAAAGAAACAAATTCCTCTGTGATTTAGAATTTATCATTCTTTTTGTGAAAACAAAAGAGGCCATGGATACATTTTTATATATTTCCCTTACATTATTGTGGACTCTGACCATATCAATTCTGTGTTAAATGTTAAGAAATGGAAGTTGAAGCTGTGGCCACTGTATCCGCCGTCAAAGATAGAGGGCCAGTTTAATAGTTCAAAGCAGATACTGTTACAGTACCAGATTCTGTGGTCAGTGAACTCCTACAACACACTACTAGAACACTAATATCTCCTCCTAGCGTCATGGAAATGCAGCAAAAAGGAAACATACGTCTCTAGATGCTACTAGAACAGAAAGTCACACAAGCCCCCAACGCTAAGTAGCTCACTATGAGTTAGAAGGATTTGATCATTGCACTTACCTCCTCCAACAGGATTTTCATCTCACCCACTACGTTGGATTTCATCTCCGGCGACATATTACCATCAGAACTTTCCAGCATCGATGTCATCATCTCGAGTTTCTCCTTTATGAAGTTGAGTTGTAAGGCCTCCTTCGCAGATGAATTCCCCAGTTCGATGCTCCCCTCATTGGACAAAGATGAAGCCTTCGTGCGGAAATCTTCAGTCACTTCATTGGTCCTGGGCGGAGCAGAGGGATACTTGAGCCTGAAACTGACTTTGGCAGCTCCAAATGGACTGTTCTTCACCGAATCGTTAAAAGCTCGCTCTGCATCTGCGGTCCTCACAAAGACAACTCTACCGCAGAATGAATTGTATATCATGTCCGTTTCCGTCAAGTTGAGAGGACCAAACTTCCTATATATCTTGACGAGTTCATCCTTTGATGGTAAAGAAACCACAGGAGGGAATGTCACGAAGACTACAGAAGATGAAGATAATAAACCATCAGCATTATCATCTGACTTCAACTCTGATGCCATAACAGGGGCTCGCTTAAGCTTAGAGACATCCAACTTTGACACTTTTCCTCTATGTGAATGGCTCTCAGTTTGATCTAAGGGTCTTCCAACAGAGCCGAGTTGTGGGTGAAGAGATCTTCTCTTCCTTCCACGCCTACTTTTATGATATGCTTTGTAGTTGGATCCTTCACGGTAGATTGAGCTTCTGAACATGGAAAGGAATCGCTTGACCATATCCTTTGAATTTTGAAGATCCACAGCTGCAGATTGGAGTTCTGAAAGGACTTCATTTGGAGATGCACGGGTTTCCTTGACGTCAATGATCATTTCCGGGACTTGTTTCTTCACTTGAGAACTGGGGCTCCCCATTGCATCATCACAACTAACAACATGTTCATTGGAGGGCTTCTGAAATTTCCCACTGCGAGAAAAATCAGAAACATGTAGAGATCCTGTTTCTGAGTCCATTTTGGAGATTGAATAATCCGGCCACTGTTTCAGATTAGTGGTATATGGAGGGGACAAATACTTGCTCTTCTTCCTTTCCCTCGACACAAGCCCCTTCTGAGATTCTCGTGTGGCATCATCCAACTTGCCACCGTCCTCAATCTCAGAGTTGGAATTTTTGTAAGTGCTATTCCCAGTTCCCATAGTCTCGCCACCAGCATTTTTAACTTCGGAACCTTTCCTCTTCCTCCCTCTCAACGTGGGACATCTCTTGAGTTCTACTTTCTCCCCACTGCCACCATTTTCCTCACAGTATCCATGGTAATCTGTTATTATAAAAGATCCCATATGTTTGGTCTTCTTACTCCTCCCCCTTCTTAATGGAGAAGTCAATCCATAACCGTTTTGAATTTCAACCCCACCATTATCCGTCCCCAATTTACCATTGGCCTCAAAATCTGTGGCTTCCTCCAAAATTTCGACCATACTTTTTTGCTTCCTTCTCTGATACAGCTTATCCTCTGAAATATTCAAAGGGCCGGTTGGTGAAGAAACGCATTCTTCCACGAGGGGGCCTTCAATTGGGACATTCGTAGAACGGTCATTATCAATCCTATTCTTGTCCTCAAGGCCTATAATTGATTGTGGCACACAATATGCGGGCAATCGATAGCCCCCTTTGGCTTGATAAAATGCCGAGAGCCGGCTCTTTAACACTGTGAGCTCGAGCGCATTTTTTGGATTAACAGTTTGCGCCACACTTTTCAGATCTGCAATCAATTCAGCTGGCTCATAGTGAGCAACTGAATGCTTGCCAAGTCCTCCCCGAGGCTTAAGAACCCCTCTGTTGATTCCGGAATTCGCAACAAAGGGACAAGCAAGGCTAAGTTGATTTTCTTTTAGCATGCAAGAACATGTCATTTCCAACTCCACAAGTCTGCCAATCTCATCAACGGCTGCCTCTACAGCATTAAGGAAGTTTCTTGAGTCGCTTTGCTTCGACAATGACTCGTACTTCTCCTGAAAAGGTTCCAACTGCGACGGGTAGCACCAAGAAAAGGAACAATCTCCAAAATACGCAACAAGGCGGCGATCTCTCCGACTGTACTTTGAACCATTATCTGAAGCATCCGAAGGATTATAAATCCGGCCCGGCCACCATGGGTGACTCCTCATCTTACCCCAAACGAAGTCGCCCACAGAAAACGGACAATCATCATCCATGACAGCTTCCTCCCCAACTCCATCATCACTCATCGGATAAGTTTTTGAGACGGCCGTATTCCCATTTCTGGACAAGTTAGGATCACCATCTTCAGTCCCACTCTTCTTTCTCAAATGACTGCGATTTGCTACTTCGATTTCCAATTTGGGTTCCCGTTCAACACTAACAATGGAATCATGAGCATCAAAGAGAGGTGAAATGCCATTGCTCTCAAATTCAGCCTCCTTATTAAAGCCACTCCCAGTACCCTCCTCGCAACGGACACCCAATGCTTTTTTCACAATCCCAAATTCATCACTCTTCTCAGCTCGCAAAAGAAACCCTAACCCATGTACGGCCTTCCTTCCACCATCTACTCCAAACTCATAATCCTGCTTATTTTCTCGCTTCTCGGAATCACCAGCAAACCCTCCTTCGCCACCTGAAGCATCTTCCCTGTCTCCATAGGCTTCATCAAGGCTAAACCCTAGACCAGGACCTGTAATTTCTCCTTTTAGGGTTTCATCTTGCTGGTTGCGTGGTCGATTAGCTAGAAGCCGCTCCTCTGAATCAAATGTTTCCATTTTCAGAAAGGAAAAAACGTTAACGCACCTTTTTTTCTTTCTTTCTTCCTCGAGAAAATCAATTTTCCTCTCACGGCTGAAACAAACAAACAAACAAGAACGGCCATGAAACAACAGAGCTCGAGGTAACACTACCACTGCACAATAGGGTTGTTGGAAACTTACATATATTAAACAAAAACCACAAACCCAAATGATTTCAAGAAGAAAAAAACTATAAAAAATTGCGAGCTTATCAAGAACATAAAGTTAAAATACTACAAGGAAATACATAATAAATTAGACAGAGGAGCGTGAGTAAGAAACGATTATCAAAATGGAGTATACATACAAATTGAACAAAACCAGGGCTTTGGAGCTTCATCAGCCCTTCCCCATGGCCATCACCAACAAGAGAGGGGGAGAGAGAGAGTAAAGGGAAAATGGAGAAAAGAGATGCGACGGGGAATTTTTTTTTTTTTTTAAACATAGAAGAAATTAATAAAAAATGGTTTTCCATATTTACCCTTTCTTCAGGCACGGAGAGGGAAGGAACGGATACGGATCAGTTTTTTGTCCGTATCGTACGTGTCGATTTATTCTTACGGTGACAGAGCGTACAAATTTGGGAGACGCGCAGTGTTGATGAGAGTACAAGACTCGCTTCTTGGTGCTCCATCGGTCTCCCGAATCTGCGGCTGGCACGACATCGTTTCTTCTATGTTGAGCGAGTACGCGGGTGTGTCTACTCGAGAAGGTGGGCTAGTTCACCCCGTTCGAACATCACTAGTTGGCAATTACTAATTGCTAACAAATGAAAATTTCTATTAGTACGTTTTTTTACAGGTTTCCGACATAAAATTTGTTATATGAATCAAATAATAATATAAAATTTTGTGTGCCTCCACCTACGAAGAATGTAGGAAGAAAAAATATATATATAATATAATAGTATTCAATAAAATTACTAACCACCATACTGCGGCACGATTTTTATTGGGTGGATGAATTCCACCCTCGCATGGAGCCTACTAGTCACATTGGTCGAAAGTGGCGTCACTCAAATAGGAAATTAAGAAGTCAGATCCAAGTATGTTGAAACAATAAGTTCAATTTAATCCTTTTATAATCTTGAAAATATCCAAAATTTTAATTTTAACAAAAAATTTAAGTGGGAATTTAAGTAAAAGTATGTGATACTTAAGTACAATTGGATTAAGAAAATAAAAAAAAAAATTATCTAAGAAGTTATTGAAAATCTTATTTTATAAATAGATTAGGTTTAGCAAATAAAATTTTTAAATATTTTTATATTTTTTAAAGGTTTAACCTTGATGTAGTAACTGCACTTAAGTTAGGTACAACACACATATAAATAAAAAAAAAACAAAATCCAAATAATGTAATTTTGAATCTTGTATAAAAAAAAATTACAAGACAACAATTATACCCAACTTATGTGCAGTTGTTACACATTAGTTTTTCTTTTTTTTTTTCTAAAGCCTAAACAGGTTCTTATGATCTGTTGTTTTTAGTTTTGTAATTTTCAAATAAGCTGGATATCGTCTCAAAATCTTTATTTTTGTGTCATTCGAAAGTATTTATTGTTTATCATATAGAGTAAATTGAAATTAATTTAAAATGCACTCTAGTGCTGCAACAACTATGCATATCATTGACAACGCTGCAATTGCAAGTACTTGATCCAAAAAAAACTTCTTTAAAAGAAAAAAAAAAGATAAATCTACTCATCTCAAAAAAAAAAAAGTGATCCAAACAAATTTCACCTCTCAGTTGTGTATATGATATTTCCTCTTGTATGTGTGATAAAATTTATTCGAGATTTACATTTTCAAAAAAAGTGGGCAGTATAGAGAGTTAGCGATTGTCCTAATAAATATAGTGCACAAGTCGAATAATAAACCTTTCTGAAAAGATCCAGCTTTTCATCTAAGCATAAGAATTACGAAACACATGAGAAAAACTATGTCGCAAGTTTAATTAAGGAAAACTTCATGCCATTCATGTCATAAGTTAATTAAAACTAGGAAGAATTTATGATAGCCCGTCGCAAATAAATCAACTAATAGATAAAATTATTCTTAAAATTTCAAATTCCAGAAATATTTCAGTGATTTTTTTTTCCCAAACCACCTTAACCTTTTATAAAATTATATATTTATTAAGTAGACAGTCACACATCAACTCAATTACTAAAATTTTGAAGTCATCAACTACACTTGCAAAGCTGATGCAATTTGGCTACTTAACCTATTCGTTAAACAATACGGAAAGATGATTAACATGGTAAATGAAGAGCTACACAAAACTCAGCTATTTATCACAGAAAATTATACGAGTAATGATGGCATCATATCATTAGTGTCACAAGCTAATTAAAATGTATCATTTCATGAAAATATGAAATGATCTATCATAAATTGTTTCCCACATTTTACTATAGTAGTTAAGCCGTCAAGATGCCACCCTCCATGGTCCCACTTAAGTTTTTCTCATTTACACATGAGGTTCATGCAAACACGTCTTCACACAACCTTTACATTGAAAGGATAACATACTAGAGCATGTGTAGTCCTTTCTGAGTAATATTTTGATAAAATAATAATATAAAATCACATATATTTTGTCACGTGACCATTTTTGACGTGAAGGTTCTATGAAAGGTGTACATATAGCATTCCTCATCCCCTCCAGCCATGCACCATACAATTGACAATGGTAAATGAAGAGCATTAGCAACACCTTGTTGGGGGGCGGGGAGAGGACCAGTGGCACCATATCATTAGTGGCACAAGCCAATTAAAATGCACTATTTCATGAAAACTCGAGATAAACTATCATAAATTGTCTCTCACATTGTAAGTGCTGATCTGTCAAGATTCGAATGAGTATGGCATCCTTCATAGTCCCATCTAAGTTTTCTCATTTACACACCAGACCCGCGATATCTCAACACAAAATACTAATCACACACTTATTTCAACAGAGTAAGATAACAATTGCATCCTAATATCATAACAGAAATGCATGCACAGAATTATAATTGCAGACATTCAGCTTAAATGTTCATAATTCTTTACGAATTCAAAGCCTGTTGGGTAATAAACAGAATGCTAAACCAGCTAAAAGAGCCATATTATCAGTTTTAGTCATTTTGGACATTTGCATTGGTACAATGACTCGAAACAGGGGAAGTCAGGAGAACTTAAATTATATGGCGTGAGATGGTTGGATGCGCAAATTGATCTAGCACAGAATGTAAGCATAAAAAGAGATTGGGATGTTTTCTACTTGAATGCATATCATTAATTCTAATATGAATACAAAGGGTTATGCTACTCGTCCCTGCAAATCCACCCCTAACAAATCTCTAGAGTTGGATGATGAGATGGATCCGCATGCACATTGGTTGATCCCAATGAACATTGCAATTGTAGGGATTTGTTGGGGTGAATAGTTTGTGTGAATACAAATGAAGTTCTTGGCATGTTAATGACAGTGCATTCTTTCAATTTAACAATCTAATTTCTTCAGATAAGAGTTCAATTTATGATAACTTAATCATACTATATTATTGTAGTTAATCCCTTCAAATTGCTTTTAGTGCTAATATCATCTCAGATTTTCATTAAACTTGTACAGACAATAACCAGAATACATACTCAGAATGCATCTACAAGTACAAATAACAAAGCGAACTGCAGCATATTAGACTGTCAAAACAGTGATTTATACCCTCGATGCTTCTAGTTTCAGTCTTCTTCTCCTACAGTAGCTAAATACCTTCAATTAGAACTGATATCATCATACTTGCATGACAACTTTCCTTAGGAACAATATTTATTCATCAGCAGAGGCGGGTAACTTCAGCCAGCCAGGAAGAAAACAACAGTAGATAACTTATCGGGCTCAATCCCAGAAACAACCGAAAGCATTTCTAATTGAAAATATCACATGATTTTGCAACAGATCTAAAAAGTGTATTTTCTAATTATTTTTTTTATTTTTTATTTTATGATGCAGGAGCTACCTTGCGTGCACTCTTTCTGGTAGAAATGTGAACACTGTTGTCTGGCTGGTAGCACAGCTCATATCCCGGAAGCACAAAATACATACTACCACCTGCACTCAAGACAGCTAATCGTTTTCTCAAATCACAGTAACAGATGAAATGAAGTGACATTGCTCAGATGTTAAGCATATTGAATAATGGAGGCTCCCTATAAGATGGCGTCCATTCATTCAAAAAATAAATGCAACAAACATCACGAAACTAATAATTCTAACAAATTTCTCCTTTTTTTTTTTTTTTTTTTTTGCATACGGGTTCTACCAATCTTCACTCTTGAACGCTAGAGAATTTGACGTTGAGCCAAATTTCTTTTGCGTCCTATATTGAGAATCACGTTGCTTCTCGTCCTTCACCTATGCATGCTTACTACATTACCATCATCCATCTTTCTATAGGGTCGTCACGATGGACTAGGTGGCTCTGTTTTATATGCAAACGATTTACGCGAAAATTGAGACACAAATAGAAATCCTAATTGAGAATCTTTAAAACTTGACTTCTCATCACTTTTTTCCATGCCCCAGGTTCTCTAAATGTTTCACCCCAGTGGCTCTTCATGTCTCCCCATTCCAAAGCTTCAAATGAAAGCTTCCCAGCTAATCAAGACCGGAACAAATATATAACTTTGTAATTCATAACTATCATTGACTGGAACCAAACTGCTGAGCCCTCAGTCCCAACCAATGTCAGCATCTATTATGAAATACTTTTCATAAGATAAACTGGAATAACCAGAAGACAGTAATGGTATATGGATGAAACAGAAGTGCCTGAGACTCTGCATTCCAATTTCAAATTCAATTAAATTACAAATTTAAGCATGGAAACATTCACATTTCAGCGAAACTAATGTGTACACATCTACCACATAACAAAATAAATTCTCCAAAAACAACAAAGATTACCAAAAGCCACCGAACTTCTTCAAACAAACCTACTTAACGGCGACCTTAGCTCCAGCTTCTTCGAGCTGCTTCTTGGCATCTTCCGCCTCGTCCTTCGAAACCCCCTCCTTAAATTTCTTCGGAAGCCCTTCGATCAACTCCTTAGCCTCTTTCAGCGCCAGGCTCGTGATGGCCCTCACGGCCTTAATCGTCGCGATCCTCGCATTGCTCGGAACCTCCTCGATCACGACGTCGAACTCCGTCTGCTCCTCCACGACCGGGGCGGCTTCGGCGGCGCCCGGCGCGGCGGGAGCAGCCACGGCGGGGGCGAAGGAGGCGGCGGAGATGCCGAGATTTTCCTGGAGCCAGTCGACGAGGATACGCGCCTCCTCGAGGGTGAGGCGCGAGAGCTCCCCGCCGAGCTTCTCTATCTTCTCCGGGGCGGAGACGGCGGCGACGGGGCGGAGGAAGGTGGATCTGTGGGAGAGACGGGGGTGGATGCGGAGGGGGAACGCTAGGGTTTTTCTGGGGACAGGATAAGGGGATGATGGTGGCGCAGGATAAGAGAGGGAACGGAGGGTCGGAGTAGATAGAGTGGACGATGCCATTTTCGGACGCACAGTGAGAAGAAATGGGCCGTGAGGGATAAGATTTAGAGGTACTGACCCTATATATGGAAAATTTGCGTAACATTAGGAAGGGATGGAGGGCATTATTGTCCGAATGGGAAAACAAAAATGAAAAACAGAGCCAAGTAAAAGTGAAGGACGATTTGCGTAAAATGCAGCCATTAAATCTCAGCGGGGAACATCTAGAGTTTGGTGAAACTTGAAGGACGATTTGTGTAATTAACCCTTGTTTTTTCAGTTTGAGAGTACTAAAAAGAGGAGCTGAACAGTCACAATCAAATAGCAATATCAGCCGTCCATTGATGCAACAATCAACGACCCAAGATTAGACTCGTTCACACCCTTCGCTCTCTCACCACTGGAAATAAAACCCACCTCTTAGCTTTCTTTCCAGCGCTACCTATAGTTATAGTCCCCCCTCTCTAAAAGTACTCCTTCACATTCTCTCTCCATCTCTCTCTCTCTCTCTCTCTCTCTCTCTCTCTCTTGCATGGAGTTCGCTACAAACCTGAGCAGTGACTCCAATTCACTGTACATGGAAAATGGTGGGACTGGGGTTTCAATGGAAACAAGATTCCCATTCCAAGGTTCTCCACCAAATCCTTTCTTTGGGATTCCAACTCCTCCTTACTGTTTGGGTACATTTGGTGGAAATGGGGGCATGGGCTTTCATGAGTTTCAGAGGTTTGGGCCTCCTCATGGTAATTCCCAGATGATGAATTCTGTCAAGGGTCCTCATCCTACGTTGAGCGTGAACAACAGTTCTCATGAAACAGAGGCTTTTTGCATAACTGGGGAAAACAATGCGAGTAACATTGATTATGGCTCTGATGATCGTGTGCTGATGATGGAGGCGTATGTGCAAGGCATAAGGAAAGAAAAAGGTTGTAAGATGACTGCCAATGTGATTAAAGGACAATGGTCTCCTGAAGAAGACAGGTTAGTTGGATTTAACCTTTTTTTTTCTTTTCCCAAAATAATAATAACAATAATAATAATCTAGATACTTTTTGATTTTGATTCTCTAAAGACCATCTGTTTCACAATTTTCTCTGTTAATGTGAATGTACATGTGTAGGATGTTAGTGCAATTGGTGGAACAGTATGGAGTGAAGAAATGGTCTCACATTGCTCAGTTGCTCAATGGAAGAGTGGGAAAGCAGTGTAGGGAGAGGTGGCATAACCATTTGAGGCCTGACATAAGGGTTTGTTTCTTCCCCTCCTTTTCTTTTTCCCCTCCTTTGATTCTTACACCAGTGACCAAGAACTTAAAAGACAAAAACTTCTACCTTTCCATATGAATTCATGCATGCATAAATCGATGAGTATAATTTTCATATTGTGTACCAAAGTTATCTGATGATACGATTGCACATCGTTTAATTTTCTGCAAGAGTATATATGCGAGCGTATATGCAGACATAATGCGTGTTTATACACAGGTGGCTGTTAATAGTTGCAATATATATATAAGGCTGTAAATCATAGAGAAGCATCAGCATACATGTATGTGCTACTCTGATTTCTCTATTTTCAATTCTAAACATTAAACATATAAATATAAAACAATATCATTTTTACTTGTGTTTTGCAGAAGGACCTGTGGACAGAGGAAGAGGACAGGACTCTGGTGGAAGCCCACATAGTTTTTGGGAACAAATGGTCAGAAATTGCAAAGAGACTACCAGGGAGAACTGAGAACAACATAAAGAATCACTGGAATGCAACAAAGAGAAGACAATTCTCAAAGAGAAACAGCCGCAAACATTCGATGAACTCCCTCCTCCAAAATTACATCAAGTCTGTGACTCCTCCTTCGACCTTATCTTCCACTCCTACTGATAAATCAATGGACCTGATCCTTCATCAAAAGAATGCTTCCTCATCCTCAGGCATTTCCAATGGCAGTAAAAGCACTGATTTTGGCATCGGGAATCGACCGGCAGAGTCGGAGGCACAGCCCAATCACCATGACTTTGATGAGATTATGGATTTGTTCAGTTCGAAATTTATGTTAGCCGAGAGATTTGGTTTCAGGTCTGCAATTGAGGACATGTCCTTGTGGGTCTATTATGGAACACAAGAGCAATTATAACACTCATGAGGTGTCTTTGGACTTCAATATCCCATTTTCATGAAGTGGAATGGATTTCAGATGCAGCTGTCCCAAGTGATGGAGGAGATGGATTTGATGGAGACTCTCTCAAAATGAAATCGTTATTTTTAGTAATTAACTTCATGGGTCCAGAATTTATTGCGCCCCTCTGACCTATAGGTCATGGATTTGGTTCCTCTGGGGTCAAGTTTAGATTTAAATGGGAGCTGTGGTAATGAATTGTTGCTCTACTCCCACAAAATGTTTGCGCTTTTCTAGGTGGACGCCAACCAAAAATGAATAAATCTTGTTTGGAAAAACAAATCTTGTCTGTGCCAATAACAAAAACAAAACATCAATTGTTTCTGAGCCATGCTTTTGATCTCATCAACAGTTTTAACTTAAACAAAATAGAGAAGAAGAGGCACATCTTTAAGCAGTTACCTCAGGGAAAAATGTTCTTAATGGGTGTTTTCAAAACACAATACAACAGCACAGAACGAATAAACAGCTAGCTACAATCACGGGTCAAAATTCCCCGACATTTAAATTTTAATAATGAAGACAAAATTTTATGAGCAGCCCTCCAGTCAGGCACAAGAATGAAGGACTCAACCAAAGTGTCAAAAGTAGGAATAAGTCATGAGGAGCATTTCAATCGGGCAAAAGTCAGGTAGCCAGTGTGACCTTTGGCCTCAGGCAATGGCTTTGTCATTACTGTTGGTGAACTAGACATCTCGTGCGCATCACTTCCTTCGGTTGTGCGCTGTCTCCTCTTGCATGGTAGAGCCTGGGGTGACCCGATTTCATCATTCACACCACAATTCATTTTCACCTCTCGCACTTCGTATGTGCGAAGAAGTATCTCATACGTCCTTATATCTGCAAACGACCACGATACATATTAAACAAATCAACCACCCTTACAACCAATGACAGAAAAAAGAAAACATTAATGTGATGTTTGATTCGTGGCAATAACTTTTCCATTCCACCCCCATTCTTACAAAATAACAAATACTTTGTTTAGTTCATGTTAGAGCCTCTGGCCCAATTAAGAATACCTATTCCACTTAAGGTTCATGAGAATAGTTATTTCTTACCTATTCAACTCATGGTTCATAGGAATACCCATTCCTTGCATAATCTATTCTTATGGAATAACTACTCCATTCCTTCTCTATTCCATTCCACAAACATGTGATGTAATTGGCAGAAGAAAATCATACCTGCAAAATTTAATCTAAGAGTTTCTGAGGAACGTTGCACTTGCTCAATACATGGTGAAAATGAGCACAAAACTCCATCCTGTTTCAACATTTTACCAGCAGAAGGAATTGCCAGCCAAGGTTGGGGAAGGTCCAAGAAGACGGAATCTACCAACCCAGTAAGTTCATCAGGAAAGCCCTGGCCCTGAATATCTCTAACTCCTACTGTGACTAAGCTACTCAATCCTGTTCTTTCAAAATCATCCCTATTGAAGAGAAAAACAAGGATCAGTATTTTGGTATACTCATAAAATTCTCACTGCAAGGATTGTATTAGAGTGGATAGATTATATCATACTGCTGATGCTGGCAGCCCATGATAATAACTAAAAAATAAATTAATTAAATAATTCACAGCTCCTTTAAGTTCTAAAGAGAAAGGATTCATGGTCTGGTATCAAATGAACATTGTGTAATTTATGTTAATTCCTCCAGAACTCAAACAGAGTTCATTGAGGTCCTAAGAAATAAAAAAACATGTGTTCTTCAGTATGCTCAGGATGAAATTTCTTTTAAGGCGCATGAACTAAGATGAGCAATTTAAGTCTATGATGAGATCATAAAGTTCAATAAAATGTCGTCAACTTGTCATTTATTAACTCACCTCTTTAAAACAACTCAAAATCTACAATGTTCATCAAGTAAACGTAAATTAACATAATCTTGTGCATAAATAATATCACAGGAAGACATTATTAAGCAAATATTGATTCTTTACCTTGCTGATGCAGCTCTTTGTTCATGAAAATCAAATGTATAGACGTGCCCTGTAGGAGCCACAGCCCTTGCAAGTGAGGTAGTTAAAGATCCACTTCCTGTGCCCGACTCAAGAACCACACAACCAGGAACTATTTCCAGGTACATGATCACAAAACTAATGTCTGCGATATATAGAATTTGAGTCCGGTGGCTCAGAACCAGAGTCCATAGCTCAGCAGTGGGCGCTAACAAGTAAACAAATCCACCCTTGTTGCTGAACACTTTGGACCCAAAGGGCATCCCAATCCATTCTGAATGTTTAAATACGCCAAAACGGTTCTGGAGTACTGAACTCTCACACACTTTGACAGCCTTCATGGTGTCATGCCTCTCATATACAATAACTAGATCTCCTTCACTAATGCAGCGCCCAAAAGACAACTTATTCGCGGGGTCAACGAGCAACATTCTCTAACCTTATATTAGATTATATTGTATAAGCGAAGGAAATTTCCTGAAAATGAGCAGACAAGAGAATGAGCACACCAGCTATAATACAGCATAACATAACAGGCATGAAAAAGACGTTCATAAAGCTTCATGTTGTTGGGGCTGGCATATACTCACCCTTGATTCAAGTTATTCAATAAAAAGAAAATGAATGACAGATTTCTAACAATCTGCGAATAGCAAACAACTAAACATGCATTCCTCAACAATGTAAAGAAACACAGAATGCTATTATAACAATATAATTGGGAATGAAATAGCCATTCAATATAGAAATATAACATGAACCACCATTGGAGTTCTTTTCAAGGACCGCAAGTGGAAAATATCCGTTCATTGTCTATTCCCCTCATCAATCAAGTCGAGCAACTCAGAAGAAAATTGAAGAATTGCATAGCATATCCATCAAACATTACATTACATTCAATTCATAAAATAAATCATAATTTGTGAGATCAATAAAAGAGATTACCTTCTATGATCTGATACGATTGGAAGCAATGCAAACATTAAAAGAAAACACAAATATAACAAACCTATCAAATGATTATTATTAGGGAAGAAGGAGAAAGTAATGAAGCAGAAAGAGAAGTTTGAGATGAGTAGGGAAACAAACTTTTCAATCAATTAAGTCGTGGAGCGCACTTAGTAGGACAAGGTAAGAAGAACGACAGAGAGACGGAGACGGACGGAACCCACAAAGGAAGCATCAGAGTCCACGATTGCTACGAGAGAGGAGTACTGGGGATTAGGGCAAAAATTGTCAAAACGACGTTATATTATTACTTTTTAACCTAGAATTTTTTTCCCGTGCATTTCAATGTTTTTATTACATTTTAATTTAAATTCTACTGTCATTATTTTAATAGGTATAATTCATACACGTCATATTTTATTATTTATTCTAAAAATTAAATTAAATTTCATTTCTATTAAGATTTTTTTAAAAAAATTTAAGTCTCAAACTAAAATAAAATGTAAACTCCCCTCTCCCTAATAGAACATAAACTGTCAGTCAAGATAGCTGCCTCCGCTTTTTTCGGATAAGAAATTGGATCCACGTCCTTCCATCATATCAAGACAATTATGACCACTAAACTTACATTGCGTCAGCAATACCGTATTATTATTATCTATATCTATTTTAAGGCTTAGTTTGGATATTCAATATTTTTTGAAAAAAACATTTTGATATAGCTTTATTAAAATTTACTTTTTTGACCAATAAATATTTTTTGCGTAGTCTTTTTCTTATGCTTAAAAAATATTTTTTAAAAGATATTATTTGAAAATAGGTCAGGTTTATCATTATAAACTTGTGTAATTCGGATGGGGCGTAAATATGAATTTATAAAACAAAAGACATTTTCGATAGACCTTTTACTTTTGAAAACGGGTACGCATCGATAGGGGGCCTAAGACTAGACGACGACGTTTCACTTTAGAAAGACCGATAGCGGGTCAAAACCCGTCCTCCGTTGGAATTTCCCGACGCCTCCCCTTCTCTCCTCTCTGTCGATCGGATACTGGTGGTCTGCAGAGGTAAGTTTTGAGACGATCAATTACAGCATTCTATTCTGGGGTTCAATTAATGCTCTGCAACTTAATCTCCTGGGCTATAGCATGGATTGATTTTCATTTGGAATCGTTTCTCCTCCTCCTCCTCCTACTTTTCGTTTTAGCTTTTGTTTTTGTTCCATACTTTTAATCCTCATAATTGTATCCAGTTTCCTCTCTGAGATTGTTCTGATAACGTTCTCGTTGTGTTTATTGAAATTTTGCACTTCCGCTGAATTGTTGTTTGAGTGGGTTTGTTTAGGTGTTATTTATTTATTTATTAATTTTTTTTATGAACATCAATGTAAGAATCCATGAACGAATTCATGAATCATTTTTAGAGAAAAAACTCTTTATATAGTGCGTTGTTCCTAATTGCGTTCCAGATTGTTATATGTTTTTGAAACAAACAATCCATTTCTGGTCAAAACCTCAAAATGAATTGAACTAAGGTTGACAGCTTGAGTTATGTAACAGGATGGAGTTGGTGGGGACTGGTGATTCTACCATACCGAGTTACTGGTTGAACTGGAGAGTCTTGCTTTGTGCAATATTTGTAGCGATTTCCATGGTTTTAGGATCATATCTTATATGGAAATATGAAGGTGCTGAACAACCAGAATCTGAGAGGGGAGAATATCAACAAGAAATTTCTCACACTTCGTGCAATGACAAGATTTGGATGACCTGTGTCAAACAAATTCACCCCATTTGGCTGTTGACTTTTCGAATTATTGCATTCTGTTTGCTCCTGACAGTACTCATAGTTTATATTGGTGTCCATGGAACTGGCTTGTTTTACTTCTATACCCAGTTAAGTCATTCATTTCTTTTTTTCTTTTTATGCTTATCTAATTGTTGTAAATTATGGTACTTGTGTAGTTATTGTCCACTTGGTTAACACATTACACATCTTAGAAATTCATTAGCCTGTTCTTCTGGAAAGTAAAAAAATAAAATAAAATTGAAGACATATTTGTGGTTTGAATTCTGAAACACTATATACTGATTAAACCCAAGTGGAGGTTCCTACTAATTACTTTGCAAAGTCTTCTTGTGTGCAACATGATTATAATCAGGCAGTTGCTTTTGTCCTCGTTCTTATTTTTCCAAGTTGTATATGCTTCCATGGCTTGTAAAATCAGAAAAGAAGTTTTATGCACTTCCATAGGTTTTCTATGGCCTCCATCATTATGAAATTTACTTGTAGATAGCTTGATATGTTCTTCATAGAGCCATATCCTATATGTCTGATAGGATCAAATGTAGAAATTATTAATTTATACTTAAGTTTTAATGCTATTTACTGCTTGACTTTAACTATTAGTTTAATGCTCTGCATATTATCAACCTTTAATTGGAATATGTATAACTTCAGGATTTTTAAGTTTTGACTTTTATTTCTGACTTCAGGTGGACTTTTACTATGCTTACCATTTACTTTGGGGTATGCCTTCTACTTCATGTTTTAGAAGTTCGCCGCAAAATCATGGATGAATATTTTTGTGGCCTAAAAATTACATGGTGTCATTGCCTGTATGGATAGCACCTCTCATGGGCTTGAATTCTTCATTTTATTCCTGTCTTTTAAGATCATCTAAGTATCAAGATTCGCATCTCTTTATGCCTTACAGTTTCAATTCTGTGTTGGTAGTTTGGATCGGTGCTCTCTACATATGGATGCTGCCAACATCAAGAAAGTTGTGGATGTATTAATGGTCCTCGTCATGGGACAGATGCAGAGCAAGGATCTTATGTGCCTCCTCCAATTGGAGAAAATGCAACGAATTCGAGAACAAGGAAAAAATTTAATTGCCAGGAGGAATATCATTCCCATGAAAGTTCAAGCACTGTTAGTTACATATTTCAAGTAATGTTCCAGGTAAATTTACTTCTCCTGGATTTGTATTTGCAGAGTTAAATCAATGTGGGGGACCCACTTTGATGGATCTAACATACAATGAAGGGGAAATGGCAAGTTAAAATGGCTAATTAATTATTCTGATCCTTCTAGGATTTCAATCCTTGTAGATGCAAGTATTGAGCATGACCTTTTTTAAAGTAGAAATTTAAAATCTAGAGATTCAAATGACCTTTCTCTCTTGTAATTTCATTAATATTAAGTAGAACATTAATTCGTCTATATAGACATCGCAGCTTTTTGTGTGTTTATTTTCGTATTCACTGATCAATCACTCATATTTTTCCTCTATCTACTTTTCACAGACGAGCGCTGGGGCTGTGATGCTTACTGATTGCGTATATTGGTTCATAATTTTTCCATTTCTCACCCTCAAAGACTATAATCTACATTTTGTGAGTCCTGCATCCTCCATTTTGCTTATCCTCAAGTTTCACAATCTCATCTTTAAGGCTGAATTTTGGCTGTCATCTCAAGCAAATCATTAAACTATTGGTTTATTGTTCATAAATGTTGGGGCATCAGTTTGATTTTATGTTGTCCACCACAGAATACCTTACGCTGCATAAAGAACAAAGAGTTAAAAAATCCTTATCATCTCAGTTCCATGTAGGATTTTGTTACACATTTAAGTAATGTTTTTCTTTGCTGAATCTTCTTTCTTCTTTGTGTTATTGTAAAATTGTTACTATTTGAATCTGTGAATTTCCTTAACTCCATTGGTTTATGGTTTGTTTTCCTGTGCCAGCTGACAATTCTTATGCATTCACTTAATGCTTTCTTGCTTCTTGGTGACACTGCTTTAAATTGCTTGGTAATGCTGTTCCTCTGAACTTTATTTTTATTTTATTTTCTAATTTTGTTTATTTTCATTTCTTCATACCCATGTTTGAAATCTCTAAACTTCCTCTTTCAGTGGTTCCCTTGGTTCCGAATTTCTTACTTTTTCCTATGGACGGGATGTTTTGTCATTTTCCAGTGGATTATTCATGCTTGCATCTCAATTCGGTATGTTGGTTCCCCTTTTATTTTTCAAGTTTGAGGACATATGGTTTTACTTATCTTAGTATAGCTTCACTTATTTTGTTACAGGTGGCCATATCCCTTTATGGACTTGTCATCTCCAAATGCTCCAATATGGTACATTATAAAAAAATATTCCATTATCTTCACGACTTCAGTTGCCTTTTCAAATGAGGAGCTTAGTAATTAACGAATTGACAATTGGAATCTTTTGGCTTTTGTATCTTGAAGATATGATTGCAGCATTTTGCAAGGGAAGTAAAAGCATGATTTTATTAGTACGAGACATACTTGTTAGCAACCTCAAGCATTAATGGATTCTAAATACTTCCCATTGAGTTTTATGTTGAAATGAATAAATTGTATTTGTATTTTCGCATTCACCGACTCCTAGTTGGAAGCATCTGTTTAGAATTCAATATCATGCTTTACTTAGCAACTTGATATCAATTATTTTCGCAAACATAAGAAACTGAAGTACTGGAATTCTGAAGATGACCGAGTTCCGTCTCTCTGACATTTTTCTATAAGTGTTTGCAATTCAGAGAGTTCTCCTCTTCCCAGTTACAACTCAACACTTCTTTCCTGCATTGTAAACACTCTTATGCTTCATCTGAACCTATTTGGTTTATGTTACTGACTTTCAGGTACTTGATGGTGGGGTTGATGCATATTCCATGCTATGGTATCTTTGGGTTGATTGTTCGATTAAAACACTACCTGTTGCATAAATATTTCCCTGAGTCAGATCAGTGTATGAGATAGGAATGCTTCTGAGGCTTGGCTCCCAAGCCAAACATACTTCGTCTGCGACATTGCATTTGGGCTCTCCCTTTTGCACCGCACTTTGGTTTTGTTCGACAGGAGAAACCTCAGTTACAGCTTCGAGGCATCTGAAGGCAACTCTTTAACATTGACGGAGGGATGAGAGAGCCATGAAGATCTTTTGGAGAAAGGTTGAGCCAAACTGTCATGACTGGACTCTGAAATTTAAAGCCTGTAATTATTCTTCAAATATGTTCTATGGTTCTTTTGAGGACCCTTGGCTTTGTAAAGCAAAGGAAGTGTTTAAAGCAAACCATGAATAAATAAAATGTATGTGAGTTTTACCAATATAAAGTAAATTATTGTGTCAAAATCTATTACATCTTTTGACGTGTCACAGGTATTATTCTTTAATCTTTCAAATTCCCATAAGAATCATGGAAGCTGAACTCGTTCAATCTTTTTATCTTTCATCCACCTGCTTCGGTGATAGTATGATATGCAAATATTATTCGTTTAAAAATAGTCAAATTTAGATTCGTGGGGTTGAAGTGAATATACTTTATGAACTGATATGCCAAGATTATTACAAAACATACTTTTACTACTTCCACTGGAAGACACTCTTCACATTGAAGATTACAAACATTTGCCACATCACCATTTTGGCATAGTATTTACTCAAAAGCAATTGTCATTTATAAGGTGTTCTTTTGTCATAAATAAACTGGAAAAATGAAATTTAGAAAACTTCTTAGATTTTTTATCTAAGAAAGAAGTAAAGGCCAGCTATTCAGGCTCTATTATGAAAAATCTAGTTGTATGGATTGAAAGAACATGAAAAAAAAATATATGAGGACACATCAATTTTTCTACAGTTTATCGTAGTACGCTCCTAACATCTAAGCAGTGGAAAATTCAAAATAATTATAATAGTTTAGATCTTTTGATATTTCATTACTCTGATGAGGCCCTATACATCACTAAACAAAGTTGACAAGTCCTCATGTTTTTTCAATTCATATGATTAAAATTTTCAAAATGGAGCTTAAATAATTTTTGCTTACTTTCTTTAATAAATAAATAAAATTCTAAGAAACTTCTTACCCCCATTTTTCTAATTAAATAATAATAATAATAATCTATATCTATCTATACTCTATACTATTATAAAGGCAAAAAATCTTTTGGTTCAATCAACCAAAATTAATTTAAAATTCAAAATTTTAAATTTTAAATTTAAATTTTTTATCGTTATGAAAGTTACTCTCTTAATCATTTACCTTCCAACTTTTCTTTCTAATTATTTCACTTTTATATTTTTTAAAGTATATACTCATTTTTCTATTTATAATTTTATATATAATATTTTTTATTCTAATAAAAAAGTCGTTGATTATAATAATAATCAACGGAGCGCGCATTGCGCGGGCGGCAACGTGTGAAAAACACCCTCCATAAACCCTACCTCGCTGCCCGCTCTCTGTTAAACCCTGAACCCATACCATTTCAAACCCACCTCTCTCTCTGTGGGGTTACCAATGGCGGCAGTTGCAAACAGAGCCAATCCCCTCTTGACATCCCTCCCATTGTATCTCTCATGGACAAGGCTCAGATTCCGCACCATTTGCGGCGGCCGCCTCGGCCTCGCGCCGGCATCATCACTGTCATCATCAGCCGCTCCCGATTCCGAGCCTCCGGTCCCCGGAATGAAGATTCTCGAAACCTTTAAAGAAGAGTTTGAAATCGGGTCGCGTTTAATTACGCTAGAAACTGGGAAGATTGCTAGGTTCGCCAATGGGGCCGTAATTCTGGGTATGGAGGAGACTAAAGTATTGTCCACTGTTGCTTCGGCTAGGGGAGACTCTGTTCGGGACTTCTTGCCTCTCACTGTAAGTCAAACATTTTCGGATGATTATTCAATTTTGATTTTGATATGATTGTTACGTCTATGAATTAACTTGGGAAACTCTTTTGTCAATTTATATTTTCATATGTATAGTGAGATCAGTTATGAAGTTTACATTACAATTAGCAATATGACGTTTACCTTTGATGACTCCTGGCATGGAAAGTACATTTCATCAGGGTGATGAAAATTACTATGGGGTAATGATATATTGTACGACCTCGTGTCTCTCTCTCTGGGACTGAGGTCCGGTAAATTAGTTTTCTGTTAACCACTGAGCTAGTTTTAATGGTTTATACTCTCTGTAAGGTTGATTATCAAGAGAAGCAGTTTGCTCAAGGCGTGATTCCAAATACATATATGCGGAGGGAGGGTGCCCCGAAAGAACGTGAACTTCTATGTGGCCGTATCATTGATAGACCAATAAGGCCTCTTTTTCCCAAGGGGTTTTTCCACGAGGTCCAGGTATGATGGTTTTGATTACTTTTTCATTCATTTTTTGAAGGTTTTCCTTGTGTCATTTTATTTATTTTGCTTTTTCCATTGAAATTTTCTGATTTATCCAGGTAATGGCTAGTGTTATTTCCTCCGACGGGAAGCAAGATCCAGATGTAATGGCAGCTAATGCAACATCTAGTGCACTTATGTTATCAGATATTCCTTGGAATGGCCCCATTGGGATGATACGTATTGGGAGGATTGGTGGAAAGTTTATTGTAAACCCAAGCATGGATGAGGTAGATCTTTACATTAGCTTAATTACTTACGTATCTTTTTTATATGGACTGTGAAATAAATTTGAGATTTAAAGGAACATAATAAGCAAAATGCATGGCTGAGGGGAGATTGGTCTTGGAAAAAAAATAGTAACTCAAATTCAAACTATTGCCAGAGCCTCCAAGGATTAAAGAGGATAATGAGAACCCATTGGTAAAAATTAACATAGTAACACCCCTTTCTTCAAGGAGGTTCCTGTTTGAATTAATGGAACTCAGTTAATATTCCACCCTATATCATAATGGAGGTATTGATAGGTTTTCAAAACCTAATTCCCAAATGAGATATCTTACCTGAGGATGAACGAGCAACCATATCATTCTACCTAATATTTCTTTAAGTCAACAACTTCTGTCGTGTGAGAAGTAGGAGCTCTGCTCTATGTTCTCCTGGAGTTTGTCAATTCATGGAGATGGGACCTAGATATTCCTTTTTTAAAAATAAAATAAAACAAGTTCCAAGACATTGAGGGGGAGGGGCAGTTAGAAGGGGGAAGTTCAAATTTATGTGGGTTTTACTGACTTTATTGGTTCTACCTTTATTTGTATTATTTTTTTTTTTCTTTTTGAGACCATGCAACTTTTCATATGTTTTATGCATATTGCACTTAAATGTTTATTGTCTTGAATTGTTCATGTTCTAGCAGTCAGAATACACATAAATCTGAACACAAGGCCAAAGTTCTCTTGTATTTAGATTGGTACGTAAAACCTATTGGATGTCATGCAGCTTAGCTTAAGTGATCTCAACTTGGTATATGCTTGCACAAGAGAGAAAACCTTAATGATGGATGTACAAGCCCGTGAGATAGCGGAGAGGGATTTGGAAGCTGCGTTTAGGCTGGCTCATTCTGAGGTACATCAAGGAATGTGTTATAATTTTAAGTAGTTGCAACAATATTATTTACTAAGAAGTATGACTTTGGTTTTTTAGGCAGTCAAATATCTTGAACCTCAAATTAGATTGGCTGCGAAAGCTGGTAAATCCAAGAAGATATATAAACTATCTATGGTGCCAGAGAAAACACTGGAAAAAGTCAGGAACTTGGCAGAAGCATCTATTGAAGCTGTTTTCACAGATCCTACATTATGGCAAGGTGCATCTTTGTTTTTTTTGAAACAGATATATTTATTTATTATAATAAGTTTCGACTACTTGTAATTGTTTTTTTTTTTAAATCTAAGTTCAATTTTTTTTTATTTGCATATAGTTTGAACGTGGGGAAGCCTTAGACAATATTGCACAAGGTGTAAAAAGATTGTTTGAAGAAGACTGTGATGAAGAAAGCTTAAATGTTCTATCAAAAGCAGTTGATACAGTGAGGAAAGAGGTAAAATGGGAATTATTGAGGTTTATTTGCCAAGTTATGCTCTCTAAAAAGTTTTTTCTTTCTTCTGGTTATTCATTCTAGCCTAACTCTTTTATGATATATTATTTTCTAGTACATGATATTTTAACATCAACTCCCTAGGTCTATACCGTGTTTGCAATCTAGAATGGGGATGGACAGCAAATAGGAATCCCAATCCAGATATCCCTCCTCAGGAATCTTAATGCTTCATCCCATTGGTTGTGTTGGTATCCAGGAAACCTGTGGATCCCATGCATAGTGATTCTTTTTCTTGTGTTCTTTATTTTCCCTTCCCATGCCTATGGAATCATCCAGAATTGTTGATGTACTGCTAGATTAGTCCGGGGAACAATCTTTCGTATCAAGAAAGCCGCTTCGGGAAAAAGCAGTGTTGCTATGGGACGTCCTGAGAGATTTAGGTATAGGAAGTGGGCAGTGAGGGATCTTTATAGGTATTCAGTCTTTACTTAACTTGGCCCAAGCTAAAAAATAGAAACTGTGATAGCATGCAAAGGCTGAAAAGTTGTTGCTTCCTTGGATTGGGATGCATATATCAAGAATCCAGTACTACAATTTACTTTGATGAGATAGATATATTGTCCTCAATTAGTAATATAGTCATATAGTGAGGCTGGGGTATGGGGTGCAGAGTGATAACAGCAATTGTCTGACTTTGGAGTCATTGGAAGATGGGTCATGACCGGGTTCTGTTTGGCTTCCAGGAATGTCATATATGACAATCAATGCTGCTGGTGAGCTTAAAAGCCTTGTTAGGGATTTTGCAGGTAGGAGCTGGAATGTATGTTTTTTTCATTTAAGATCCCTGGCTAGTAAACATCACATTTCTTGTAGTGGCAGACTTTTAAAGTAAATAGATTTGTCAGGTTGTTCGCAGAAGAATTATTACACAAGGACTTCGAGTTGATGGGAGACGTCTTGATGAAGTTAGACCTTTGTATTGTGAAGCCAGTAACTTACCCATATTGCATGGTTCGTCCCTTTTCTCTCGTGGTGATACTCAGGTAAGAGGACACTTCCATGGTATTTAGGATCACTCATAAGGGCATCCAAAATTGTGTTTTGTTGTTATATGTAAGCTTTAGCTTTCCTATACAGGTACTTTGTACTGTGACCCTGGGTTCCCCCGGAGATGCTCAACGATTAAATTCCCTCGTTGGTCCATCAACCAAGCGATTTATGCTTCACTATAGTTTCCCACCATTCTCAATTAATGAAGTTGGTAAAAGAGGTGGCCTCAACAGGCGAGAAGTTGGTCATGGTGAGTAATCTGCATTTATGCACTCCAACAGAGTTTATTGCGATTATCTTGGGCATGTTTATTAACTGTTTTATGTGTGTCACTAGCAATTTCTGCATTAATGCTTTTGATACCTTACTTAACATTAAAAAATAAAATCAGAATTATTAAGGTAGGGAATAAATTTTTTATTTTCATTTAGGTACTCTTGCGGAGAAAGCTGTGCTTGCTGTATTACCTCCGGAAGATGACTTATTATATACAATACGTGTCAATTCAGAAGTCATGGCTTCTGATGGTTCAACATCAATGGCATCTGTTTGTGGAGGTATCTTTGTAACATAATACTCTATAGCCTCATTTGGCATTGAACTGTACCTCTATTTGGAATCTTTTGCTTGGCCTTTATGAACTTCCACCATCCCTTGCTCTTCTTTTAAGTTTCTTACAAAGCTTGGTCTTATTTTATTTTTTTATTCTGTTTGGAGGTTGATTTTTCTTTTCCTACTGGTTAATAGCCACTCTTTAATTTTTCTCAGTTCATTAAGTTTTTATCTCACGCATATTGTCAAATTTCTCAAATCTTTTTATTGCACCTAGTTTTCATTATCGCGGTTGAACAATTATTTGCCTCTGCTTCTGTGTTTGAGTTTTCTTTCTGGAAAAGAATATTAATTAATCTTATCTCCTATTCTTTTCAGCTAGTATGGCATTGATGGATGCTGGCATTCCACTGAAAGAGCACGTGGCTGGTGTTTCAGTGGGTCTTGTTACTGATGTTGAGCCATCAACTGGCATAATCAAGGATTATCGTATATTGACGGATATTTTGGTAAAATTCTACTCGGCTTACGCCCTATGGAAATCTAGCTGGTTTTTGTTCTTTTCTCTAGTTTGATCTCATTCTTTTAATTTATTTATTACCTTGCAATATAAAATTGAGGATTCATTGGAAGTGCTAAGGGCATTGATTCATTACATAAAACCCCATGCCTATGCTATTTTTTTTTACCTTTTTTTTCTTACTAAGTTGTAACCCAGCTTGATGTTGAATTTTTAGGGCCTGGAGGACCATCTGGGGGACATGGACTTCAAGATTGCAGGCACACGAAATGGGATCACGGCAATTCAGTTGGATATAAAACCTGCTGGGATTCCTTTAGATATTATTTGTGAGAGTTTGTACCCTGCATATAAAGGTCGTCTTCAAATCCTTGACCGCATGGAGCAAGAGATAAATGCAGCACGTACTCAAGATGACAGGAATTCTCCTCGATTAGGTTAAACTCTATCTTTCCTGATTTCTGGTTGATTTGCTGGTGTGCAGCTTTGATTGCGATATTTATTCATTTATTTGTTACTAGGAAATATATTTATGGTGCAGTCACATTAAAGTTCAGCAATGATGCTCTTCGACGTCTCCTTGGCCCTATGGGTGCTCTGAAGAGAAAAATAGAGGAAGAAACAGGTTTGTTTGGAACTTTATGTGATCATTAAAACAGCATTTTACCTGGATGGGCATGTTTTGCAGAAGTAGTTCTAGACTGAAAATTTGAGCAAATAATTATTCTATTATTGGCTTAAATTAAAAACATCAATACTTTTACTTCTTTTTATTTCAAATTTTGACTATCGTATTACAGGTGCACGGATATCTGTGAGTGATGGAATGCTAACTATAGTTGCTAAGAGTGCGTCTGTAATGGAAAAAGTGCAGGAAAAGGTATTTGTTGTTTTTTGGGCTATTTTAATTTAGAGCTGCATTTTGTCATAGCATAATTTTGCAACATTCATGTTTAATGTATAATATAGTTTTAGTTTATGGATATTTCTTTAAGATTAACTCTAGTCAAGAGATCGTGACAACACTGTAGGAGGTTAAAGAGACGCATTTTCATTACATGAAGTAAAGAATTGCCAGCTTGATACCATGTGGTGTTGTTAAAATTCATGAAGTATAAATTTTTATTTTACTACTGTTCATTCAATTGTCTTTTAAAGCAGTGAGCTTTCTGTTTTGCTGTGGTACTATTCTGTTGAGCAGCAGTGGTTAATTGAGCTGATTGCAGCATTGATCTTTGCAAATTATCAGCATTCAATAGGAACCACTGCCAATATTATTTAGAGGTTTAATCATTAAGTGATGAATATTTCTTATTGTAAGTGCTGTTATATGTTATTTAAGCAGCAGTTATAGAATCGGTTGGCATGCTAGCAATAAAAGGTTACTAGTGTTGACTCACTTTAACATGTTACTTGTACTTACCTCTGATGCAATCCTTTGGGATGTTGCATGGAGAGTATTATAGCGCTTCCTTGCATGAACACTAGATTTTTTTTATTTTATTTTAATCTCATTCAGTTCTTTTCTTTCTTGTTCATGTTTTCACTACAGTGGATAGTGCCTGAATATTTTTGTCTCCACTTAATAAACTTAAAGCGCCTCAATTATGTATGGCCCAGGTTGATTTTATAATTGGCCGTGAGATTGAAGTTGGAGGGGTCTATAAAGGTGTCATAACTTCAGTAAAAGAATATGGTGCTTTTGTGGAGTTTAATGGTGGGCAACAGGGCCTCCTACACATATCTGAGTTATCTCATGAACCGGTATGTAACAAAAGCCTGATTCTTGTTCCCCTTTATTTCATTTTTGGAAAATTTGTAATCTTCAATTAAAATTTTTCTCCCTTCAAATTTCTTTTCATCGCGTCTGTGGTGACATGTAGCCATTCTACTTGTTCAACGCATAAGTTGGATTTCCTTCAGTTCTTGTTATTGCAATGCAATCCAATACAAGAGTCAGTTTGGGATGTATCCCTGTACTTACTCCTTAATAGTATGCAGTGTCATCTACTGGGGCACTATCATATTAGGGACATCAGCAGAATTGTACCGTCACTTGCCAATTATGGGGTTGAAACATTTTATTTGTTTGGTCGGGACACTTTTTGTTCACATCATCAGCACTAACGGTGCTGCATAAACTTTTATAATACCAATTCCTTGTATATTCTGTTGTCATGAGTCCAATTTGGCATGTTGACAAGGCGTAAAACAGAACCACCACATCCTGAATCGTTGGGTGCACATGTTGCCAGGTATCCCACACTTGCATAAAGGAGACATGCGCCAAGTTAATGCTAATTCTAGCTAAAAAGAGGTGTCAGGATGGGTGCTATGACTCTCAAAAATAAGGAAGAAACACATTCATAGCCCTAATTGAAGTTAAGATAACAGAGGCACAATGAGTACTTTCTTGATACATCAACAAAGCACTTGAGAATGTGATTCAATTGACATGACAGGCAATAAAAGAAAATAGAAATGTTTCAGGATTTGAAACTATGTGATAAGAAGGGATTTGTTGTTCTTCAACATCGAATGCTATGCTTAAAATTAGATCTATAGGTATGCCACCGTGTTAGATGTTTGAATAGTACAGCTTCTCTGGACTTCCCCTTCTTTAATTCTTTCAGCCTTTCCTTTTTTGTGTGCTAAGATTGGTATAAATATTACAAGGGTGAGCCTTGGCTCAGCTAGCAAGGTTACTCCTTTGTGACTGGAAGGCCAAGGGTTCAAGTCATGGATACAAGATCTTCAACAAAAAGCAAGGGGAAGTTGCATGCTGTAAATGAACCTTCCCCAACCCTAGTATTTGTGCACTGGTTTCTGTCCTCGATAGTATAAAATCTTTAAGCTGAAGTTGTTCAATTTCATGATGAGTAATTTTACTCATACTTCCCAAAAACACTCATGACACCAAAATGCTGATGCACTGAACTCTATCTTGTTCTTCTGAAGGGTATTTTTGTCGAGCAACAATAAAAGAACCAGTTAAAATTTGCCACATTAGCATTTTCAGCATGAAGGATGTTTTAATGATGTACGAGTAGAATTACACCTGTTATGATTTTGTATCTGAATGTTACCAGTACTGAAGTACTGATGAATTGGTTGCAGTGATCCTTGATATCCTGTGAATTGATTTGATCTATTTCTTTTTGTAAAACTTTTGAGCGTCCCTCTTAATTATAAATTTTATGCCTGTCATTTATTAGGTCTCTCGAGTTTCAGATGTGGTATCTATCGGCCAGCAGCTGTCCCTAGTGTGCATAGGGCAGGATGTTCGGGGCAACATTAAGTTATCCCTGAAGGCTGCTGTCTCCAAGCCAGGCTCAGAGAAGACTAATGTCCCTGAAGAAGCTGCTTGTTTTACAAAACAAGCACCAACAGTTCCTATATTAACTGGCGACGTGTCAGATGGGAAAAAAAGTCAGGACTCTACCTTAGAGGAGTTGCCAGGGGATAGATGCAAAGTGAGTGGAGTGGACTCGTCTATCCCTTCAACACCTTCAATTATAATTCGCAGTGCTGCAGAGTGTGATGAGGAGGGAACATCTTCCTTGAATCGAAGTCCTGAAAATACCACTAGACCCATAGCCAGTTTAAAACCGGTTAAGTCAAGAAACATCCCACCAGAAAATGAGCAGCTTGATTTGCAATCTTCCAATTCTGGTGCCTTTCCCACTTCTAGTGTTAAAAAGTCAAAATCCCTTAAGAAGCAGAAAGAAAGAAAAGGCAGTCCTATTCTTGGAAGCAAATCTGAAGGTGAAAAATTGGCTTCTGAACCCTGCACGCATTCTCTGAATGACAGAAATGATAAGGAAGCTCTAGTTGATACTTCAATCAGTGCAAAGAAATTGAAGGTTGGAATGGAAGTTGCTGCCAAGGTTCATCAAATTCGAGCGCGTGGCTTAGTTCTAGATTTGGGTGGCGAAATTCGTGGAATGTATCGTTTTCAGGTATGTACACCTTTTTTGTTTATAATTTCATAACAGCTTTTTAGCCCATAATTTTCTGTTTTAATTCTGGAGTCTGCCATGTTTCGAAGGCCACAATATACTTTCGTACTAACATTGCATTTGGTTCGTAGAAATGGAATAGAATTGGAATGAAAAAACTATTTGATGGATATCTAGCACGCAAGGAATAATAACTGCATGGATCATGAGTGAACTAGCTACTCCCATGGATCATGAGGGGAATAGACAGTGGAAAGCTATTAGCAATGGTCAGGAGTGGAGTTAGTATTACTAAGCTATTCCACACACGGTCCTTGAAAATAGTTATTCCTCACATACTCCCCTCATGGTTCATGTAATATTTCAAGGGAATAGAATAGTTATTGAATTCTCACTCCATTCCATTCCACAAACCAAATATAACATAATTGTCTAGATGATTCATTGCACGCTTTTCTTCTGTTAAAAAAATTAAAATGTCGAGTGGGCAGTTTGAGTACGTTGGAAATATAAAATGAGGAGAGGGTTTGCAACCCTAAGAGAATCTGTCCCCTCCTTATTCCCCAATGTATGTAGTTATATATGGAGTAGCAATTACAACTAAAGGTCCGCATAAACAAAGCCACCAGATTAAGACTTGAGGACCTGCTTAGCTATGTAAAAGTTATATCTTTGCTGCCTTAGTTTTATACAATCAGGAGAAGTGCGTATATAACTATTGTTATGGATTTGTTGCTTTTCTTTTGAAGGATGCCTTATCCTCTCCCTTTTGTACCCTCTCCTTTATCTTATATATTTCTTTGGTTATCCAAAAAAAAAAAAAAAAAAAAACCTAATGTTGTCGGTACATAAATTTTGAAACAATGGACAGCATATTAAGTCCCTCCTTCGGTCTTTTCGGGAGTTTCCAATGAATTCTGTTATTGTGAAGTAAAATGTTACCTGTCATGCTCTTAGTGAGGCAAATTTACGCTTCATACACAATTTGCTTCCTTGGTCTCATGTTCCTTGTATTTCTCTAATTTTGGTAATCCAATAGTTCCTGAAGAATTCTTTTGGAGCATGTTAAAAGACTAAAATTTCATTAACAGATGTCAGCGAAACCATTCCTAGTGCAGTGTCTAGTTACCATCCTTTTAATCAGGGGATTAGGGCATTGGTAATTTGCCTTCAGGGGACAGTTTGGTTTGTTGGACATGAATGAACTTGCTTGTTCTTACATAAGCCCTAAAACTTCCTCTGTCGCTGTTTCTGCATCTTAACCTGCTTTCTACTTTGGCCTCTCCAAATTACCATCTTACTTGATGAAACAGCGATTTGTCTAAATCCCTGTTTTGCAATGCAGACTGGTGACAACAGTGATTTTGCAGTAGGCAATGAGTTGCGAGTTGTATGTTCAAGCTTTACTACCAAGGGTGTTCCAGTTATGTCTCTGGTGAAAGATGATTAGTACTGTGTTAGTTGCAGATCAAATTATGCATCTCACAGGAGATGACCAGTGTTACGTTTGCAACTGTTTTTCACAAAAAGTGTCATATAGGCAATGAGCAGCAAGAACCTCAACATTTTTCAAACTGGGCTTGGGTCTGGTCTATATGGAGTTACCTGGAAAGCTGACTTCCTTATTCAAGGTTAGTTTGTTCTACAGGGCATTTTTGAACCATTGCCAATCGATGAACCCTCATATTTCGGATGAGCCTGAGAGATGATTAGTTTGTCGAACCCTAAGATTTTGGCATAGCATTCTTCATAATTATTGTATCTGAAATCTTTGATTGCACATGTCTTGAAGAAATAAAATGGGTGATTTATCACTGTTGAGCATTGGGTGGGATGGTATCTGGCTTTTCATAGTGAAGGTCAGCGATTCGAGTTCGAAGCATCTGTTCTCCACCTCCCAGTTTGCTGGTATTAACATTATCTTCATGTGCTCTACATCGTTATCTGTTTGATTTCTAGAGTGGCTACCCTTTAAACTCAAGGTTTGCCACCTTTTCTTGAACTGATAAAATCAAGGTTGCCCATGTTAACTTGAAATATATTATTAATCTATTTAATTTTTTTATCACCCATGTTTGGAGGTCTTGAATTTATAAGATAGCGACAATAAGGATTTGAGCCCATCTTATGTGACATGAATGTTCTAATACACTTGTTTCTATAGTCTTGAAATTAAATCCTCGCTAGTGTATGATAAAAGAGGCAATTGAGGTTGTGTGCATTCAGAATGAAAAATGTAATTTGCAGTTTGTCCTGTGTGCACTCAAAATCCTAATCATTCATTTAAATTTTCTCAAACTAAGATGTTAGGTCGGGACTTTTATCGGCAAGGGATTACATAGTGGGGTTATAATAGATGGGAGGTGCTTCTTCCATGGGAGTGTTTCTCTAGTACCCTGAATGAGTACCAATCACTCACAAATGAGTGAGATTCACCAGTAAGGTGGGTACTACTCGTTTGTGAGTGGCCAATACACATTTGGGAGATCAACTTTGAAGCCTTAGCTTTTTCAATGATGGAATGAGGAAATGAATCCCTATTGTAGGAAAATACAAAATCTCAAATTAGGTGCACAAATCAGTTTTAAGACGATCATGCATTTGCTAATTGCGCGACTAAATTTTTTCTCATTTCTAGTCACACAATTGGCAATTGCATGACTAATGCAAGGCAAAAGTATTGCGTGACCATTGTTTGGGTTAATGGGTGTGGGGCAATAAATAGGTTGATTAAGAGGTGGTTCATGGTGTAGTTTGCATCGTTCTTTTATTAATGCGTTTTTAAAAAATTTGAACCGTATAAAAGAAAATAACATATAAAAATACACATGTCTATTCATTTTTAAGTGATTTGAAATGTAAATCTTATTCATCCTAAGAATAGAAAATTTCAGCACCTTTAACATTGTTTTTAAGCTTCAAATTTTTTTCCCTTCCTTGGATGAAAATTTCAAGGTTGATCACAATCCTTAAATTACTTGAAAATTAATAGACATATGTATTTTTGTAAGTTATTTTCACTTTATGATTCAAGTTTTTCAAACATAAATTCAAAAAAAAGAAACCCTCACATCAATTACCCAAACAATGGTCACGAAAAAAGATTTGTGAAAGTTAGTCATGCAATCACTAATTATGCAACCAAAACTTAGAGAAATACTTGATCCCTACACCAAAACTTAGAGAAATACTTGACAACTACAAGGCCCCCCCCCCCCCCCCCCCAAATTACCCCAATAATGGTCACGTAAAAAGATTTGTGATCATGCAATTATTAATTGCGTGACTGAAACTTACTTAAAGAAATACTTGGTCCGTACACTTAATTTGGAAAACTTAAATTATTTGGGGACTTTTTATTTTCATGGAATGAGATTACTATTTGCAACAAAATGAAATGAAATAAAATAAAATAAAAGGGCAAGAAAATAGATGGATTCGCGCGCGAGTGTACAGATCACGCGCATACGTGAAAGGTGTTCTGCAGGATTTTCAGTTACATTCGACCGTCTCTCTCTTTCTCTCACCCCCTAAATCATCGCCTCCAAACCTAACAAAAAACATCATCCCCAAATGTATATGCATCGATCAAAATCACAGAAACATGAATCACAGACGAAGAAGAAGAAGAAAGATACAAACCCTAGAAACCGGAAACGTCCATTCGTATGGCCGTTCTTCTCCTTCCCTTGATCGCTATCGTTATTTCTTCTCTGACGATCCCCAACTCCGCAGCTGAGGTCGAATTGATCGCAAAAACCTGCGGCAATTTCCGCGCCCTAAGGCTCGGGAGATTCAAGAAGAACTACAACTGGATCGAGAAGAAGCTGATTCAGTCGGCTGCGGCGGGTAGGAGATTTAATGCAGCTATGAAGATCGAACCGAATGCATCGGTGTTCGCGCTTGCGGAATGCTGGGACTATCTCCGACTGGAGGATTGCCGATCTTGTGTCACACAGATGGCTTCCGATTTGAAGACTTGCTTACCCGAATCGGGGGGTCGCGTTTATGCCGACGGATGCTTTGTCCGGGTAGAGAATTTCAAGTTCTTCGAGGAATTTTCCTCTCCTTTGGATCAGAAGGTATAGCTTTCCCACTTTTGGTGTTTCATTTTGTCAATAACAATATTAATGCCAACAGATTCTCCCTTATTCGCTCGGTCTGTATGCTTCCTCCATAACCTAGAACTACTTTTATCGTTCATCTCATGTTTCTAAAATTAATCTCACTTCCTTTACTACTGCTACCCTGTGAAAATATACATCAATTTAAATTTTCTCAGAAATAACATAATCTTCAATATGTTTTTGTATCAGCTATGGCTACCATGAAAATGGACAAGATTACCTTACTAACAGTAGCTGCATTTCTTTGCCATATGTTTGGTCTTAAATTAAAAGGCATGTAGCTGTTTTTATTACTTCCGAGAAGCTCTTTATGGGCCACTGTCATTTAATTCATCAATACATGATTGCGCCCAATTCGATTCCTTCCATCCACTTCAATTCTTGCCTGTGCAGTTTATCTTTTTGCTTTATGCACCAAGGAACATTCTAATAATCTGTTCTGGTCTTTTCTTTTCCTCTCTGGGATCGGCATCAAAGCAGAGGTGCGGCATTAGCAATAATTTCACATCAGAATATGCAAACGCATCAAGGAAACTAATCAAGGAGATCCAAGAGGCTGCACCGTCTGTAAACAATAGATGGGTTGTTCATAACATTCAAACCAATGGTACCTCAGTACATGGCATAGGTAAATGCTGGCATACTTTAAACAAGCTCTCCTGTACAAATTGCCTGGAGAAAGCAGCCTTGTCTGCCTCTGATTGTCTTCCAGCGACTGAGGGAATGGCACTAAATACCGGCTGCTTCTTACGTTATACTGATCATCAACTTTTAGAGTCTCCCCCTGACCGAAAGAGTGATTCAGGTTAGTCCGGATGTGAATCAGCCCAACTAACAATTGTTTTCCAAGTTGGTATAGACAACTAGCAAATACGTTGGCTTATCCTGCCATGAAATGAAATACAGTAGTGTGGAACGCCTATGCATAGAGAAGCCTCAGAGAAACCAAACACAAAAAACAAAGCAACCATGCACAATGCTTGTCCGTATTTTTTGCCTTTCCTATCCAGTCAGATTAGAATGATTAATAAAGTGTTCTCTGGGTAGCGAGAATTTCATTCACAATTAAGTGCCAGTAAGCCCCCCTTTGCATATACGTTACTGTAGCATAAATGCCTTGCCATTTTAGAAATGCCTTATATCTTATCCCTTTTTTTCATTTCTACAAAAAGGGTGCTGGTTTCACTTTCTATGATTTAATTTCTTTGGTTCACTTATAGGTAGTGAGATCTCACATGTGTATCATGGACTTGGAGCAGCTGTACTCATCACGTTGGCAATCTGTGCTGGCTGTTTTGGGACTCGACTCATATCTGCTCCTAGACAAGTGGGTCCTTCAGGTAAATCAATTGCTAGTGTTCAAAAATAGAAACAGAGAAAAGAAAATGACCTGTAATTGTCAAGACATGTATTAAAGGCTTAATGGGTTGTATTTGTTTAACAGTCACTAAAAGTTAGGAGAAAATGATAGAAATATCTAGAACTTAAAAATGTCATTTACAGAAAGAGCAGTAAAGGAAGAATCCTGCGGAAAATAATAATAGGAAAAAAGTGCAGTTGTTTTCAACCCTTCAATTTACTTGACTTTTCATTACCTCCATGTTTGCATTATTTGAAATTTTAGTCAGAGTCCAGTTACTAAGTTCATTTATTGTATTTTACATGTGGTCTATAAAGATGATGTGGCCAATGCATCAGTAATAAAGAGAGGCTTGCAATTCAAGTACTCCACACTAGAGAAGGCAACTGGGTGTTTCAGTGAAGACCACAAGCTTGGCCAAGGGGGATATGGTGAAGTTTTCAGGGTATATTTTCTTTACTTCCTTCACATACATCTTATAAGCATTTTCAAATTCTCTCACGTGATGGTATTAAGGAGTCTGCATACTTGCTTTTCAATTTCTTTGATTAGGGAGTCTTAGGGGATGGTAGAGAGATTGCAATTAAGCGTCTATTCGTAAGTGGGAAAAGCCGAGGTCAGGATGTTTACAATGAACTGGACATAATAAGCAGGGCTGAACACAAGAATCTAGTGCGCTTGCTTGGTTGCTGCTTCACCAATGATGACAATCTCCTCATTTATGAATATCTTCCCAACAGAAGCTTAGACCTCACCTTATTCGGTAAGCTATGGAAGTTAGAAATCCAATACCTGATGATACCGTACATTGCAACAGTTTCATTTGTTTTTCTCTTTTGTCTTTTTTCTCTTTTGAGGGGTTTAAACAACTGAAGAATTTTGCGCTAATGTTTGCAAGGCAGACTCAGAGAAGACCAAGGAGCTAGACTGGAAGAAAAGGCTCAGTATAGTCATAGGAACAGCAGAAGGTTTAGAATATCTTCACAGAGAGTGTCAAGTGAGGATCATTCACAGAGACATCAAGGCCAGTAACATCCTACTAGACTTGAGTCACCGGCCGAAAATTTCAGATTTTGGGCTAGCGAGGTTTTACACACATGGAAATACCCTAATCAGCACTACGGTCGCAGGCACACTGTAAGTAGTATTCTTCTTGATTTTCAAATATGATCAATGATATTAAAATGTCTCACTTCTTTTCTCATAAGGCAATGCTGTCATTTTGATCAACATTTACTTTGGGTGCATTTTAGAGGATACATGGCTCCTGAATACATTTCTCAAGGACGATTGACCGAGAAAGTAGATGTGTATAGTTATGGAGTTTTGATACTTGAAATAGTGAGTGGTGTGCCAAATAACAAACTTGAGCCGGAAGAATCGTCAGACTCTCTTGTCACGATGGTAAGTTTTGACATCCTTAGTGGTGTTTTAAACACTGATTTCAGTTTCCTTATTTAGGATATTTCCTTTCTTTTTACAGACATGGAGGCATTTCGAGTCAAAAACGGTGTTAGATATCATAGACAAAAGCTTGGGAGAGGATGATTATGAAGAAATTAAAAGAGTGGTGCAGGTGGGTCTATTGTGTACGCAAGAATCACCAGCATCACGTCCGAGCATGGCGATGGTGATCGAAATGCTTGAGAACAAGAACCTGGAATTGCCCATCCCATCTAGGCCCCCTTTTATGGATACAACTCTGGGAATTTTATCTCCCCTGGATTCTCATGGGCGCTCACACTCATCATCTTCATTTATTCTAAATCATTCTGATGGTGGGCCCCAATAACCATTCTTTTCTCTTCGTTATGCTTGCCATGATAAGGAACCTCTGTGCACCCTAATATTCTAGGCTTACTATGATCAAATTTCTTTAAGCTTGAGCATTGTGGGACAAATCTAGTGATGAAATGCACGAAGCTTTGACATCAATAGCACTGTAAGCGAAAAGGCATTGCTGCAACTGATACGCCAACACAACAGCAAATTGAAACTTCTGTTAACATCACAACTGAACTAATGTACATCCCTGTAAAGACGTCTCATACATGCTAAAAACTTACAGAAAGATACAACCTGCTAATCATCATCGACGACAACGCTGATTTCGCCTTTATCAAGCATATCATAAAATTCCTTGGTTCTCCTCTTCACATTCCAGTGGTGCATTTTCCACAGGAATCCAACGGCAAGTCCCAGACTAAGACCACAGATTATCTCTTTCACGACACTCGGACCATGAGCAGCGTGCCCGAATTTACTTGCAGCAGCCATTTTCTTTTCCTCCTAGTAGAAAACCCAAAATGCAGGACAAGGAGTGAATTGGGAATATGAAAAGAGGCATCATGACAATATTCCACACAGTTATATCATAAAACATGGTTTATATAAAGCGTTCGGTGAATATAACATGCCATGCTAGAGATTTCCCTAACATAGCAGCTAAAATCACCTATCTCATTAAAAAGATAAAACGTTCTTAACAAAAACCGTTTTTAGGTTTTTAACTTATAATCAAGGATGCAGCGTGAAAATTTAGCTCCACCACCTAACTTATATTCATTCTAAAATAGTAATTTTCCTGTTTGACTGAGCTTTAGCCACAGAGCCTAAAACCCCTACCCGGAATTATTTAGAAACTATTTTGATTTCCGTCCAACCTACCTGTGCCACTATTGGTCCTTAAATTTCCGGTGTTATCATTTTAGTTCCCTAATGTTATGTTTTCATCCACAAACTGAAGTAATTCTACCAAATTGTCCTACAGTCTTAAGGAACCATATGAACCCACGGGCTAAGAACAAAGAAAGGAATATATTGTTACTTACACCTTTGTTTTTTTTATTGGTTAGCCAATATTATTATATACACTTTTTTTTTTTGACGATATTGTTATATACACATCCTACACAACTTAAAATCTTCTATCATACTAGTTTCCACCTGTGTCTGGTGGGAACTCAGGGTTCGGGGAGCAAAGGAGGCGTGGCAAAATTAACCTGAGAACAATAATTTCAACAAACACCCAGACCATTCAACTTGTGACATGAAACGCACAGTGAAAACAAGAGAACCATTATATCGTCGGAGGGGGGAACGGATCAAAAAGCATATCTAAAGGAGGGGGAAAAAAAAAGAGCAACGAACATTATAAAACCAGTAATGTATATCACAGGGAGTTTTACTCACCTCAGCGAGAGAGAGAGAGAGAGAGAGAGAGAGAGAGTCTAGAAGATTACAGAAGTGGTGTGAAGGGGGAAAGGACAGCTCCAGAAAAAACACAAATCCAAGAAGTGGAGGAGAAGGTTCCCGACCAGGGGAGCTCAAAAGCGGGAGAGAGATTCTAGTTGCCTGGAGAAATCAATGAAAGGGAAATGGGCCTTGAGCCCATTTTCTGATTATTGAGCTTTGGGAGGCCACAAGCCCATTAAGGATATACCGCGACCCAAAAACAAAGACACCGGAATTCTCCGGCCCAAACAGTTCTCCGCTGAGAGCGGGTGGATTTTATTACTTCAGAATTATGAACAAGAGCAAAAATGGAGCAAGGAATAAGAATTCTAACCTCCCATATGCATTGATCAAAGGTCAATCAGAGAAATGAGAATATACTTTTGATCCCAAGGAATGAATCCGCTTCACTCTTTTCGCTTGTTCTGGTTACTAATGAAGCAGCATTGCCTTTTTGCTCCAAGCGGAGAGCGTTGCTGCTTCAAGCTGCTTTTGTCTCCCAATCCATCACTCTTCCCCGCCAAGAAATCAAAAGATGGCACCTCCATCTTCTTGGTTAGTTCTGGACCATGTTTTGTGCTCTGATTTATCGGAGAACGATCAAAGTTCCTCCAGGTACTACTACTCGAGTTCCCGGGAAAGAAAATGTTTTCTGTCTCGCCAGGGGGTGAAACTGAAATGGTTATAGTAGCATTTGTCTGTTCCAAGCTGTGATTCTCTATGAAGTGTTCTGCTGCTGCTGGGATAAAAAGATCACGTCCCACAGTGTTTGTTTTATCAAGCAGCGGAAAGCTCTTAGATTTCCTCCGAATGAGATCAAATATGGCTTCTTTGGTAACAATCCTACCACCTTTCTCTTCAACTGGGAGAATTTAATATGCATTAATAATTAAAAAAATTCAGTTTAAATATATTTATTTGATATGAGAAAATGCTAGGTGTACAAAATTTGTGCACATAATGGTTACAGAACAGTGTATGGATGTGTACCTGATTGATCCAACCACCTACTTGGTTCCACCTCACTCGCTTCTGAAAATTGCGGATTAGTTTCTATTTCTGTTCCTGCTGAAACCTCTGTGGCACTCTGAAGTTCAAGCCGATTTTGAGGCTTGCGCTTTCTCGTAAGAATCAAAGACCTCGGTGATGGAGAATTGTCATTATTGGATGTAGTAAAGGCAGGGAAGTTTTTGGACTTTGCACGGATGTGTTCGAATATTGTCTTCTCAGTAATGATTTTGCAGTCATCCTCTTCGGTTTCAATAGCAGGCTCAGCTTCGGGTTCTGCGGGTAGAACTATGAGCGTACAAGATTTTGTTGATATATTAAACAAGATAGAACTGCATATTAGGTTTATACCTTCTTCCGATGACGCTTCATTTATAAGGCTAAAACTGGGCCTAGAATAGGAAAACAAGATAGTTCAATTATATAAATAAATATAATGTGTCTGGCAAAGGGTTTTTTTTCAGATGAGAAGCAGCACCGACATGGATGCCCTTTCCTTTTCAGCTTTGCTCGTAAGCTGAAGCTCTTCAGCCGGAACTCCATTGTCGTCATTTTCTATAACATGTACTTCTTTGGGTAGGGGAAAACGTGAAGGCTGCTTGCTTTTATGCTCACTGTTTGTATTTGAATTTAACTCCTTCAACAATGGAACTTTCTGGTGGAGATCAATACCAACTGCATGAACAAATCACAATCTTAACCTGAGACACTGAAAATAGGTATCAGAAAATAAGAAAAATTAGAAATAGATAAAAGGGAGAAGCGGAGATTTAAAATCAGTCGGTGTTTTACTGTAATCTTCAAAAATGAGGTCAGCTCTAACTGTCAGCTTTCCTTGCATAGGACTCGACAGGAGAACTGTTGCACTATAAGGGCTGCAAAAGAGCCGGATGAGGCAGACTTAGCACTTAATATGTGAGCGTTCAGTATACGAACAGATATATAAACATCAGGTTTCTGCAATTGGAAGCGTATAAGCAATTTGCACCATGAAGCCACCACCCAAAACTTTTGCTCTTCCCTCCTTTTCAGATCTTTCCTTGCGTCAAGCCAAGGCAATTGAATCCTTTTTCATTTTATAGAAAACAAGTAACTGCTGTGTTACTACTAAAATAACTAAGGCAGGACAGTGGCTGCAAATCTAGTTCAGATTTTCTAAGGGTGTCAGATTATAAAAGTTACCTTGTCCGATACCGAATTCATTGTAAACAACTTTGACTATAATATGGACCAAATTATGAGTCATAAAAATGAAAACCAAGCGTTTGAGATATCGTACCTGGAAAACTCATCCACTCTGCCACAACCATGTCAAATAGACTTAATCAGTGAATTATAAGGGGGTAATGGAAAATTTTAGTATAACATTAATGGGAAAGAAAATATTATGATTACACAGTCTATGTAGAAGCTAGAAATTTTCAAAGCCTGGGCAAAAATGAAAATGAGACGAACTTGTCGAACCTTATTTTCTCATGAAAGAGAATCAAGTTATCTTCTTCTGAGCCAACAACCTGCAAAGAAGGACTTCTCTTAATTGCATTACTGCAGAACTACAGTAATAGAAAAGACTAAATATTGAAATTGCATAACCTGAAGTCTGAAAGAAAAGATCCCAGATGTAGTTCTGACAACATACCATGTCAGCATAATGTCGTTTAGTTGATTGGATTGGTTGCAAGAGCCTAGTCAATGTTACTGTTACCTTGCACCTCCCTGGCCTCTCACAAGCAGTTTCTACTAGGTTCATCTCAACTTTAGGAGGCAATGACAGCAAAGACTCCTTAATATGGTTTCCAAATGGGTATTTTCGACCAGTGACTATCTCTATCCTTCTTGGATCAGCTTCAGCCAGAGTCTCAAATGAGACAATTCCCATAGAATGCAGTGCCTGTGTGAAACAATTGAAAAGGATAGGGTTAAGGAGGTAAAAATAATTCATTCTAGGATCCAGAAATCAGATGTCTTCGAAAGCAACTGAGAATCTGGCAAACAAACCTTTGCGGTCACCATTCCAATGCCAGGTAATTGTTTCAGCAAGTATGGGCTATCCTCCCAAAGCTTCTGATATAAAGATTTTGCCAGAAGGGATGAATTTAAAGCTCCCTTGTAATTGCTTCTGTAAATGAAGTACTCTTTCATGCACTTAGCAACTCTACACCCATTAGAGCATGTTGAATTCATGTCCTATAACAGATACACACGGTCATAGCTTCATCAATAAAATTTGATCTTATGAAAATGCAACTAATTCATTAAAATTGCAATAGTGACACCTGTGTCAGGGATAGGTCATGTATAGAAGGATCTCCAGTCAAGCAGTCATTTGTTAATACAAATAGCTTCTCTTCTCTGGTTTGAATACGCTTCTTCTTTTTCCCTTTCTCTCCCAGGATGTGGAACCGAAGGCGGCCATCTTTATCAGAGTTTATGTCATTGAGAAGCTTCTTCTCATTGCGTCTGAGCTGTATCCCTTCAAATTTCAGTAAATAATAGATGTCATTTGAGCTGATTTTCTGATCCTGATTTAGTTAATTGCTTACATGCATAGACATACAGGAAAGTTCCTCAGCACAGCATACAACATGGAGAGCATCCTCCAAACTGCAGTTAACAGGAATCTGCATGATGTGCTTCATTGTATCGAATTTCAAGTAATACTTTGTCATTAACCTTCCAGGCTCTGAGGACAAGAGAGGTATAGAGATGAATAATAGGACTTCTCCATCATTCATGTATATTGAAGGATATGCTGTTTCAGTTCAATGGTACCAAGTGGCTTCAGGAGAAACCCATCCTCATCAGTCCAGACCATTTGATGCTGTGATAACTCATTAACCTTCTGAACACAAATCTCTGACATGACATAAAATTGATTAAACAACACAATTATATATATTGTCAAATCTATCAATATGATGTCTCAATCACCTTGAATATGCTTTTCTATGTGATCCCTAGGAATTCCTCGTTGCACAGCATAATTCTCCGGGTTCTGTCATACAAGAAAAGCAAATCACTGGAAACATAGAACCTTGGAAAAAAATTGGGACAAAATCCTCCAAAGATGTTCACTAGTGCATGCCTTCTTCATTCTGACGTACAAATAGGAGCACTTCATCCATTCTATTGCCCGTGTGATGTCGGAGATGGTTAGTTGAACTATCTCGGCAGTTAGATGCTCCGTCACACAAGAAAGCAATCTAAAAGCAAGGTACGCACAAATAAAATAATAATAATAATGCATGGAAACACCACGCACAAATTAGATTCTGGAAATTTAGAGTTAATAGACATACTGCGATTCCACAGTCTCACATCCACTCAGGAGATTCTCGTACAAGTGGACCTAGACCATGTAAAACAACAGCTACCTCAGCAACCAAAACTTTTCCAATAACTTCTAATTGCTCAGGGAAAATATGAAAAATAAGGAACTGTGTACAAATCATGATAGAGAGAGAGAGATTAAATTACAGTTTCTCTTCTAGTCATGACTATGACCATTCCTGTATCATCAAATGGTGGACGACCTGCCCTCCCACACATCTAGCAAATGAAAAAACTAATTAACATTTGATTATAAAACGGTTTTAACAAAACGATTAATGCAACCACAAATGGTTTTCTTCTTTCCTTTTTCCTTTTTCCCTCCAGGTTGCATGCAAAGGAATTTGTGGTTGACATACATGCATATAACATGAGAACAGTTTCAGTTGATAGGATGAGCATCCATTAATATGAAACATCAATTTTTTCACGTCAAATTCTTAAATTTCAGAAGAAAATCTCCATTAGAGGGTCAAATAGGCTGTTTACAGATAAGTGTGACTCACAGGCCAACTTCAGCCCCTATGCCTCTTCCCTTCACATATTTGATCTCGGTAGCCAGATAAAGATGCAGAAGTGTGAGCAACGATGAGAACATAGATGATATGGCTTATTTTGATTGCTTATACGACTCAAGCTACGATTGCTTGCAATTGACAAGCATATATATATATATTTGTTAATTTCAACCGTGTAGATTGAATGAGCGTGAAAAAATAAGAGGATGTGCCAGTTTCCATATAATCATGTTATGTGCTAGCTTCTAATTTATATTGTGAACTAAACTATTATAATTGTTTTGAACAGTTTCACCCTATGGATGAGAGGTTTATACACAACCAAATTGTATGAAAATCGATAGATCTTCATGTTTTTTCATGCTTATACAATCCGTATGGTTGAATTTCACAAAATGAGACCCATGTGAAATAAGGGCAGCAAACATATCCTTTCAAGTCAGACGTACATGTCAGACTAAACAGATTGAGCAGTTACAACAAACATATATATGCTTGCAAGTCATCTCTTGCACACATGTCCTTTCAAACCTGATGTGCATTCCATACAAAACATCTATATATATATATATATAATATTCTAGACCATACAGGAGCATTTTAGGATATATTATTCCAGTGATCTAAAAAACAGAGGCGCTTGTATGTGAAGAAGTTTACAAATAAAGAATCTTAAAACAAGTGGCACACCTGTAGTACCATTGACCGTTCATATTCCACGTAAAGGCCCTTTTCCTTGTTGCTGGATCAAACAAAAGTTCCATTAAAGTAAACACGGAAAATATTTAAGAATTATTAGAAAAGTTAGCTTCACATACAAGAACTGTGTTGATTTGATCACTACTGTATGTGCCGGTAGGTTGATTCCATGCGCAAGTGTGTTGGTGGTGCATAAAATTTGAACATCGCCACTAAGAAAGAGACCTTCAATAAGGTTGCGATCCTTCAGGGGAAGCCCCCCATTGTGATAACCAACTGCGGTACACCATTCAAAGAAGACAGGAATTTAATAATATTAAGCCAGCGATGAATTTTTTTTTTTTAATTTTAATGAATCTAAAGGCACTACCTCCATAAAGGATATACGATTGCATTTGTTTGTCACTGCAGGACAATGAAGCTTCCCGTAACCTTTCCTGTTGTTCCCTGTTTTTGACAAAAGGATTTGAATATCCATAGGTCATTGCTATTTGAGAGATTTGCTTTGCCGCTTCCTGAGCACCTTTTCTAGTTGAACAAAAAACCAGGGCAGATTTCCCTCTGGAATATTGCATGAGAACGTCTGCAAAAAGGGTATTTAAACTTTTTTAATATACTGATGTAGAGATAAAGCTTCCATAATCGAAATAGATTACAGATAAACTATTTGATTCGTGCTTACCAAAGATGTAGTTTTGAAGGCGCTGAATAGGGTAGCAGAAAACTAAATCATTAGAAATTGTCCAATTTATCATAAAATAAAAGAGCAAATTTGTTTACACAAAAATTTTTGAGAGGAAAAGAAGCAAAAAAAATCACTATCTTATTTAGCCAGTGTGGCCAAGGAAACATGCATACACACTCACCTTTTCAAAGAGAAAATCGTTTTTTGCTGAGGTGTAGCCTGCAAGAAAAATAGTTGTAAAATTACTCGTGCATTCCGACATGATTATACTCTCGTAAAACTTAACTTCACATTATGTATAGAGCCCTGCTGAGTGAAGCAGCTAACAATAAAAATTTTCCGAGGTTTTGTGTCCCAGTGAGCAATAATTTTTGGATGACGCTTGTTTCCCAGGCACAATAATGGATGAGTTACAAACTTGATGAGAAACTGATGTTGAGAATGGATATCTAAGTTTTTATAAGAATACCAAAAACTTTGGTCGTCAACTTTACAGGTCTCATTTCTTCTCCGAACCTGTGAAAACACAAGCAAAAAAAATGTACAAACTAAATATTGGCATTGAGGAACAACAATACAATTTTTTAATCGTTAACGTACCTTTTAATTCCTTGGACAGGAACTGTAAGCCATTCCGCTGCAGCAGTTGAGAACAATATGAAACAATTTTAATATTGACTAAGCAAAGCATAGACATGGCAACTCTCCTAAAAACTGCACTATTTTGAAATGAGAAATACCAAGGTCCTCGATGTTTGGGATGGTGGCAGAAACAGCTAGGAAGCGAACATGAGCAAGTGCACTTGATTTCATTTCAAGGTTCCGATTAAGCATTTTTATTCTGCTAACTATAGCCTCAAGAGCCGCTCCACGGGGATCATTCAACAAGTGAACTTCATCAATAAGTACAAGTGCTATATCGCTAAAAAAGCTCAACCCACCATCTTTTATGCGATAGCGAGTCACTGCATCAAATTTCTGCATAAAGAATAAGAAAAATCGCCCACGTTGAATAGTACAAATCAAACTAATAGGGAAAAAAAGAAGATAAATATCATCATGTTGTGCATGTGTGTATGTCTGCATGTTTGTGTGTTTTTGCCTTTCAGATACATAATGGCCAAGGTTCATTTTATAAAATTGATATAGCTATATTCATATTGAACAAGATGCAGCATCACATGTAGCGCATAGGTCAAGGATGGGAGAAATTTTCTACCCACACGAAGTGCCTAAAACAAGGGTAACTTAATTAATTTAACAGTTTAATATCCAATACAAATTTGCAGGGATACACACCTCAGGAGTGGTTAGAATTATGTCTGCTTCTTGTACATTTCTTATGTTGTAAGCTTCACTGTCACTTGTCAGCTCGAGGCAATTTACACCCAATGATCCAAGCTTCTGGTTCCAAGCACGAAGCTTCTCTTGTACTAAAGCCTTTGATGGGGCAATATAGATCTTCACACCAAGTGGAAAGAAAGACAAATTGGTATAGAAAAAGGAAATAGATGCTGCAGAGTAATATTATAAATGTGTGCAACAGCGTCGAATTCCCCTTTATTTCAAAACTGCAGCCATCAACGCATGCTTTGCCAAACCATGCCTAAGAGGGATCAGTTTACAATGTCAAAAGCATACCTGACAGGTAAGGAAGGTTTCTGAGAAAAGTGATAGAAAATAAGTGTAAATGAGAACTGATCAAATATTTTTCCAAGCAAAAAAGGATTATCTAGAAATTTCATCTCTAAATTAGTTTTTCCCTTTTCGCTATTCAGGAGAGAATGATTAGTTTGGAAATGTTAAAACAAGAAAACAGTACGTTTCTCCAATTGTCCAGTACCAAAAGTAGCTTCTAAACAACTACAGCATGGACTACTTGAGTAGGACCAAGAAACTTACAGTTTTAAGGGTTCCTTTAATATGCATGAATTCTCCCCCCTTAGAGATGGACCTGGAGAGAAGCCTCAAAATGCAAAGCTCAAAAAGCACTGTTTTACCACTTCCAGTCGGTGCTGAAATCACCATGTTCACGTCGGAGAGGAAACATGCAGAAAAGCATTCACTCTGCAGTGAATTAAAATACCTGAATACACAAGAAATGGTCACTCCTAGTGAATCTGATTATATATACGACACCATGCACATGAACAAGAACCCAGATAATTACGTAATTGAACTGAAAATAAAAAAACTCATCTAACAAATTAGCAAGGAGAGGTCCTAGCATTGTCAGCTTGACTAGTTATGATAAAACAAAAGCTTGGCAAAAATGCAAATGCCAGCAGACAACTGAAATTCTTGTTCATAGACTGGTTTTTTAGTGGTGTTCATGGAATGTTTTTCTTTTTTGATGAATTTAAAGAAGCAACTTGTTCCACTATTCAATTGAGGTAACGTCAACAACACTCACAGGACGCATTTTAAAGATTTCAGCATCAAGTTGATAATCATAAATTTCATACCTGAAGCTAAAGGTTGAACGAAAAGGTGCGGGCAAATCTGAAAGAGACTTCAGTGAATAAGAATCCATAGTTGACCTTATATACTAGCCGCCAGAAGAAAGCAAAAAGGTCGATAGCTAACATGAAAAGAAACCATTTTTGCCTGCATTAAAAAATTAGAATCGTTCACTTCAATGCAGGCCACCTGTAGTACTAATAAGTTTAAAGTCTGTTAAATTCATACTTCTATTCTATCCAGATGGGTCTTTCAAGTGAATGCTTCAGAATAATGGTAATAATATAATCATACAGAGAAGAAAAATGAAGGAAAACATTAACAAGCGTGTAGGAGAAAGCGCCTTTCACAAGCTATAATCACCCTGAGATGTATCATACATTTTTTTTTTCATTTTTCTAAAATAGCATCAACTCTGCAAACATGTTTTTTTTTTTTCATTCAACTTATTTTGATACTTGGCAACAAAGCCAATTTGAAGTTCAAAATCTTGATGTGCAAAAAAAAGACAATAAGTTACACTAAATGCAATAGTTCAAGGAATTAAAGTACTTCCGGAATGCTACAGAAAGCCCTGGAGAACCAAATGCAAAGAATAAAGGAATAAACTGACTTGGGAAATTCTGCCGATTAAGTATTTCTGAATGCTAACATACAAGCCTAAGATAACCATGAGGCAACAAAGTAGCCGAACATAATTATATCATAATAAAAACGGAAACAAAGAAAACGGAAAACCTACAGAGAGCTAATACAAGCTGCGGAAGCTGAGTAAATACTCGCATCCCACCTTGAACAAAATTAACAATCCACGCAATTGCTAAAGATCCATGAATATCAAAGAACACTGTGAACGTTTAAAGACAGACGATCACTGAAACACTCCCGAAATTTTCAAAATCACAAGCAGTCTTCTCGAAGCGATTTCCAGCACTTCATTCAATTGCAGAAATTTCCTAAAAATTAAAACCTAATTTTCAAGCGGAGTAGCATGTACTTACAACGGGATCCGCAGCAAACGATGATAATGGAATTTAACGCATCAGAACTTCTATTGATCCGAACTCCATGAAAATCTAGAGAGATAGATAGAACTTACCAAAATCTTCGTACAGCGAGACCTGAACAAGCTCCTTTGATGTAGCAACCCAAAAAAGAGAGAGAGAACACAGAAGATCTGGAAATTTTGAAATGTTATGAGGAGATATTTCTCCCGGTGAAACTTAATCGGCGGGAAAAATGACCGTTGCCTATCTGATCCCGCGTAAGGATTACGCTATGGTGGACCCAGGAAATAAGATCGTAGTTACAACGATTTTACTTCGGTGCCCTGCCGGGCGCTCGTAATTACAGTTTCGACGGGCACGGTAAAAGCGGTTGTTTGGTTGTTAGAATCTTAAAGTTTCATTCCGGAGATGTGATGCTCGATGTTTAGCATAATTAGTTAAATTCGTAGAGTTGTGATATTATTATATTTAGTATAAATAATTAGATTTAAGGAATGTTAATGTTTTTAATTAATATTCTTTTATCAAAAATATAATATTCATAAAATAAAATATAACAAATTATTTACACTAGTCGTATCGCACGTGCATTGCACGTGCTCAACGACTTTTTTTATTAGAATATAAAACATTAAATACAAAATTGTAAAGAATAAAAAGAATATGTATGTACTTAAAAAAAGATAAAAGTGGAAAGAGTAGGAGGAAAAGTTGGGGGTGAGTGGTTAAGAAAATAACTTCCATAACTTTTATAACTGTAAAAAGTTTAAATTTAAAATTTAAAATTAATTTTGGTTGATGGAACCAAAAGGTTCTTTGCCTTTATAATAGTAGAGATAATAAAAAAATTAGTTTAAAGTTAGCATTAAAATAAATTTTTGCCTATTTTTAGATTTTAAAGGAAGAAGAATTTAATTCAAACATTTGCTAAGTAAAAATAGAATCCGTATAGCATAATAATAAATTTATCAAAATAATATTATCAACTATTTATTATGAATAATCTATTTATTTACTACTAGTATTATTATTATTATTATTAATATTACTAGGCAAAAGAAACCAAGGCCTAAATAAATGAGCTCAATCGGATCTTTGTGTCCTTTTTTCTTTGTCCAATCGAATCTATGAGTTTGAGTGTATATTAAATAAAATTAAAAGGTTTAAGGTTCCGATCAACCCTATATTGAGCCTCAAATACATATTTCATATTTGGGCCCATTTAATATATAAAAAAAAAATCCTGGCGTCTATTGGACCTCAGATTTATGGGTTGAAGCCTATAACAAACTTAATTTAAATAAATAAATAATAAAATTTAAATAAGAATCTCTCTCTCTCTCTCCATATATATATAAAAGAGTTCTTCACATGGATGCTTTGATTGCATGGAACTCATCTTATGTATCTAAAATTAAGTCTTATTATGTGCAAAAAAGAAAATTAATTTCCGTAACTTAGCCAGGCTTAAGGCTAGAGGCTTGGAAAGAGTGAAATTTCCTAAATTGTCTAGCGGCTCTCCTCCTCCTTTCCCCACTGTACGGTTCTAGGGTTTTCTCACAGCACAACGATGCATCGGCATCTCTTTGCAACTTTAGCTACCCCAAATCCTCTAGATCCAATCCCCCTCAACCGGAGGAATCGGTGATCTTGGATAACTTGATCAAAGTTGGTGAAGAATCGGGCCAAAACTCGCAGGGTTTCTGCTAGATCTGCGCAACAAGAAGGATTATGATCGGATGTTCAAATCCAAGAAAAACGATCCGCGTGCCCCAATCATTCTTTTGCACACTAAGAGTTCCGTGGCTATGATCTGTGAATATGTATGCTTATCGTCGCCCTCGTCTAATATGGTGAATTGCGATTTCAATTGTTGAATCCAGACCTCTTTTTTGTGCTATATATATATTTATTAACTCGTATTTATTGTTGGACAAGAACTCTGTACATTCATGTCAACAACCAACGAAACCCAATGGAGTGGATACCAACCCAGTAGAATAGACAGTATTTGGTTAAGAACAAACCATCAACCTATACCTTAAGGAAACAGCAGTAGTATCATTAAGAAAATAAAGTAGATAAGACTCACAGAAGAGAAAGCATGAACCTATGCCTTAAGGAAACAACAACTCAAACTAATACATAGCAAACTAAGATATTGGTCAGACCATAAATCTTTAATTAATCACTGTAGAATGCACATGGAAAGATACCCAAGAAAAAGAAGAAAAAAAAACCCGATTCTTTTGGTGTCAGCCGTGCCTTGGATTCAGAAATCTTTATAAATCAATAGTCAACACATTCATGATAGGGGTTAGAGGCGTTAATGCAATCCCTAAACTCAGAATCCATATAAAAAAATCCGCAAAATTCGTAAGATTATCTGCAAAAAAGAAAGAATTTTGAAACAGATACAGAGTTCTCTGCTTTGTGCCTGTTGTGCCTGTGTATTTGATCTTGTGAAGCTTTATATCTTTCTTTGTATACTTCTAGGTATAATATACCTTTTTAGAGGTATTCTTAGCCGTTGTTTTCCTGTTTGCTGATAATGTAACCAATGTTGTGTCACTAACAACATAATTTGTTTGAACTTAACTTGGAAAAGAACTACAGAAATATTTTACCAGCAGAACATGGACAGTAGGCTATACAATAAATCAGTGGATTAGTTAATTTGAGATGCCAAAATCTTTAAGCAAAGAGTATTTATGTGCAAAGTATATTAGAATAATAGGACTTGGGAAACTGTGAAAGATTTTTTTATTTTAAATTTCATCCTTGGAAAGTCTTTGAATTGCACCATCTTTTTGCAAAATGAAATTTTTTTTCTCACTTTTCTATTTTTAGAATGTATGCTGGTCTCAATGTTTCACTTCTTCTTTCTGTTTTATTTTTGTTTTTTGCATAGTGAAAAATGAATATGAGAATGTTTAAGGGGGATTTTTTTTTTTTTTTGTTTTTTTGGTGGGTGATATGATAGATTACTCATGTTAGAGTTTGTTGTTCAGCTTTTTTTTTTTTATAATAATTTTGTTAGATAGTTTTTGTATGCTTCTACAGTTTTCGGTATTTTTCTTCCTATACTTGACAGCATGCTTAAAATGTGTCAGAGATTGTGCAAGCTAGTGGTGGTAGAGGTGAGTCTACTGCAGTTCCTATCCAGGGTGAAGCTCAAGGATCAGATGTTAAAGAACATGGTGATGGCAATAAAGACATCTGGAGGAAAATGCTGGTCGAAACTGCACAAACTTGAAGAGGCAGGAAAAAATTGTTTGAGTTGAGACTTAAAATGGTTAGTTTGGATAAAGTTTTTGCTTGGTAATTGCAGGGCTGGACTCAATCAACTTCTTTCACTTTTTTTCAATTATTTACTTATCTAGTTATGTTTAGATTAGTTGCAGAATGAGAAGCTAACCAAATAGCTATGGTGGCTGAGAATAAACAAATTGAAGCACTTGCAAGTCAAGTGGGATGGATGGAAAAGCTTTTAGATGCAAATGGTTTGGATATGGAAAAAGCATTTATGCCAAGTACACGAATATAAGAAATTGGAATAGAATCCTGCCCTGTTTGGTTGGGATGGTATGTTTTATGACTCTGTGTGCGTCTGCATGTGTTTCAAGTTACTGATTGTGCTTCTACTTATCCTCACATCATTGAATATGTCAGTAGCATGTATGTGTGTATGCCTATATCAGTTTTCATTTGTAAGACCTTGTGTCCCTTTTCTCCAAAAGACTTCCAGTTTTTGATCTAGTTCTGATCATTTGCGGTAATCCCAAATTGCTTATAAAATCTTGTATATAAGCAATTCTGTTAAGCTTGAGAAATGGTGCCGTTGGCAGATGAGCATGCCATAATTTAGTAATTTATTCAGTGGGTCTGCCCACGTGCATGAGGTCTTTCTTTCTTTCTGAAAGTTACCAGCTATTGCCTCATGATAGCAGCTTTGCATCTACAGATTATTCAATTCTTGATTCTTGCCTTAAAAATAAAATTACTTTCTTGTAGCTGACTTCCAAGATGAGTTGTTTTAGGAACTTCGTATATTCTTTATCCTTGGAGCATTAGAATATCATTTCCATCACAAGCAAGCTACTATTAATTAATGAAATGAAGTGGGATAAATCATTTCTTCTTTTATGTGTTGCCTTCTGCTTTCCTCATCAAAGACAATTGAGATCTCATTATTTGTTGCAAGACAGTGACTAATTTGAGCAAGCTAACAAAATTCATCTCAACTAAATAGTTTTCAATTAGAAAAGCTTGTACAATGCATACCAGAAGCAGATAGAAAAATATTGAAATTGACCTTGAAGAATATAATAAAATGAAAGAAGTCAATCCAGAGTTTTATTGTGAGGCTTCAAGCCTCCAGTATGGGAAGGTAAAATCTTTTAAGATCATGTTCTTTTCTGGTAGATCCTACATTTTGAGCTTTGAGCTTTAAGCTTTAAGTTTACTTTTCATTGGTTCTGTAGGCACCAAAGATTTTGGAGGAGAAGATGGACAAAATGCTGAAGGAACTCAAGGACTGAGATGAGAAGTGCTATTAATTTAGCAGGAGGAGAAGGTTCCATGAATAGAAGGATATTGAATTAATCAATGAACAGCCTGTGGTAAATATACGCCAGAGATCAATCACAATCTTGGATGGGGAACTGCTTTGCCTGATTAAGGTAAGATATATATATATATATATTGCATGCATCATATTTAGAAGGGCAATTGATCATAGTAGATTGAGAATGGAGTTCCGAAGAGAATTGGTTAAACTGTGCCGAGAGCAATTACATTGTATCCATGAGACGGGAGAGCAGTTCCCTTGTATTTGTGAGAGGTGGAGCTGGCTCCACCCAGCACACATCTCCAGATTCTACTCCCAAGTATTTAGATCTAAGAGTTGCACACAATCATCTCTCTTCAAAATCCACTGATTCCTCGCTTGTTGCAATGAAAAAGAGATTTCATTTCCTTTGGAGGAAAATTTTCTTAAAATTCGTTAAATTTCTCAACGTATTTGATTTTGAATAGGTCTGAACTTGTTGACACAGATTTGTGTCACTCCCACCAGTGTTGGTAGATTTGCAAGAAATTGGAGATTTTTTTGAGTCCACTGACAATACGAATCTTGAAAATGTTATTTCATGAAAGTGAACATCTCTGAATATGTAACTATTGTTAGTTGACTACCTTCATGCTTGGAAGAATTTTTTCCTTCTCAAATTTAATTTATCTGTTGAATACTTTTATTCAGTTTTTCAACTTTTTTCTTTATTCACTTTTTATGATGTGTGTACATGTATATATAACATGGGTATTTATGTCGAGAAAATATTTATCATCCTATCTTTGTTTCTGCCAAACAAAATAAATAGGATGAAATGATTTAACATGTTTATCCTGTCGAGCATCGACCCCTTATATTCTCATGTCCATATCCTCTGGTATTACTCAAACAAACACAGCATTAGATGGGTATATTATCCCATATGGCACACCAATCACAGCATTGGATGGGTGTATAGGTTAAAAATATTTGTTGATCTAGGATTTATTAGAGGGCCCTTAAATGATGTTTTACTGAATTTGTTGCACTATCCTCTATTCTTTTGTAATAAATTTGTGAAGGTGGTGATTTGGTAAGAGCTCTGGTATACTTCATGCTGGCTTTTGTCCATTGAGGGTGCTGGTTTTGCAAGGCAGCTCTATGGTGGTGAGAAGTCTAGATGCATGGATGAAATTGCTGTAAATGTACATTGATATATTGGATATATCTTAATTGTAACCCTCCCAATGGGGTGCATACTGAAGCCCCTGACTTGGTGGATTTTGTAACGCCTGGTATGATTGATGATAACCCACCCCTCCCCCCTCCCCTGCACACACCTATTGTCCCACCATTATGTGAGTTTTGCATTTATTTTTCTTTTTTTAAAAGCAAAATGATCCATTTGGGCACCTTATAAAGCACAGTAAAGCAGTGTGAGGCCTATATGCCCTCAATTCGTGCTCAGTCAGCCCAGTACGTGCAGGCAGGCCTGGAGAACGTCTACCCCACCCAACCCGAGTGCATGCAGCATGCCCAGGAGGCAATGCTTGCAAAACAAGGCCCTCCCAGGCCTATGATGATGGGCTCAAATGGCCCTCTTGGGCAGGAATTGGGCCTTAATGGGGATGGGCCAATGTGGGCAAATTTTGCCCGACTGGGACTAAATTGGGCCTCGGCTAGCTAGAGTTAGCTTTTTGTGAGTTCGTGAATTAGGCCAGGCTTGAATTGGGCTGGGGGGGGGGGCTTAATTTTGGGATGGTTGGGATTGAATTGAGCATTCACGGACTAGAATTGGGCTTTTTTAGCCAGAATTTGGCCTTTGTTGGCAATAATTGGGGCTGGGTGGGACGTTATTTGGTGTGAATTGGCCTTGATAGGCTCAAATTGGGCATTGACGGCCTAAAGTTGGGTTTTGGTGAGAATGAATTTGGTCACATTAGGCGTAGGTTGGGCATTGCAAGCTCACATTGGGCTGAGTGATGGTGAAATTGGGCCTTATTGGGCTTAAATTGGGCTTTGATGGGCTCAGTTGGCAAATGAATTGGGCTCAAATTGGGCTGGGTGGTGATGAAATTGGGCATGGTAGGCAAATGAATTGGGCTATAGGTAACAATTGAAAAAGCTCAAATTGGACCCCAATTTTGATTTTTTTTTTTTTTTAGGTCAGGGTGAGCCTGGTGGACACAAATTGGGCCTTGATGGGTTAAAATTAGATGGGTGATGAAATGGGCTTTTGCTTGGGCCTTGATGGGGTCAAAGTTGTGAGGAAATTGGGCCTTTGGTGGACTCTTATTGGGCCAGGGTAGGCCCAAATTGGGCCTTGATCGGCTAAAATTAGCTGGGTGGTGATAAATTGGGCCTTTGTTGGGATCTTATAGGCTGAGTGATGATAAATTGGGCCTTTGTTTGGACCTTATTGGGCCTTGATGGGTTCAATTTGACCTAGGTGTTGATGAAATTCGGATTAGTTGGCAATGAACTGGGCCTTGACGGGGCAAGAATTAGGTTTCTGTGAGCTGGATTTGGGCTTTTATGGGCTCTTTATTTGTGAAGTTAGGCATGTGGAGCTTGAATTGGGCTGCATTGTGATGATATTAGGTTTTTTATGGGCCCAGATTGGGCCCTGGTGGGTTCAAATTGGGTTGGGGTGATGAAATTGGGCCTTTGGTGGGATCGTATTGGGCCTTGATGGGCTCAAATTGACCTAGGTGGTGATGAAATTTGGATTAGTTGGCAGTGAATTGGGCCTTGACAGGACAAGAATTAGATTTATGTGAGCTTGAATTGGGCCTGCATAGCCTGAATTGGGCCTTTATGGGCTGGGTAGTAGTGAAGTAGGGCCTGTGAGGCTTGAAATGGGCCAAAAGTGGGCTGGGTTGTGATGATATTGGGCCTTTATGGGCTCAAATTGGGCTGAGTGATGATAAATTAGGCCTCTGTTGGGCTCTTATTGGGCCTTGATGGACTCAAATTGGGGGCACCGTGACATTGGGCCTTTTCTGGGCTCTTATTGGGTTGGATGGGGGATGAAATTGGGTTTGGTTCAGCCTAGATTGGGCCTTGAAGGGCTAGAATTGGGTTTCTATGAGCACGAACTGGGACTGGGTTGCATTGAACCCAACTGAAAACAAATTGGGAGTTATTTGGTATTAATTGGGCCCGATTGAGCGGAAAGTAGGCCTTGATGGGATATGAGTTAGGTGTTGATAAAATTGGGCTTTTGTTGGGCTTGAATTGGGCCAGGTTGAGCCCTAACTTCGCCATGTTCGGATTGACTGGGCCTTCAGAGCTAGAATTGGGATTGTTGTGAGCTCATATTGAGCTTAGGTGACATGAATTGGGCCTATGTGGGGACAAATTTGGCTGGGCAGTGACGAGATTGGACTTGGTGCCCGTTCCCGAAGAATTGGGCGATAAAGGGGTAAAGTTGGGCTTTTATTGTCACAAATTGAACCTGGTAGCACATGCCGAAACTAATATTAAACCTATTTCAGAGCCTCTACGAGTTGCTTAAGCAGACTCTGTAATTTCCGTCTTATTAGGGCATTTTTTGGGCCCTAATTTCGACAGACGGCAGGCCCATGCAGACCTCCAATGGGCCACATCATGGACGGTAATATTACTTGCTCGTTTCATATTTGGGCCTTCGGCTTTTGCCCTTTTTATCCCACCTGGGAAGCGTCAAATCTTATGCGAGCCCATTTAACAATAAGTTATAATACACCCATTTTGGACATTGACAAACGCCTAACAGCTAGCCAACAACTACAAATGAAATGCCTATATGCGGCAATTGTTTTTTAGGTGAAGAGGAGAAGCATGATATCCTGTCTTCGAAATTCCTGCATATAAAACAGCATATAAGTCAAGTCAGTTATTCTTGAATACATGAAACAAATACAAAATTAGCAAGTCCTAGCTATTGGCCTCATGCTACCATAAAAGCAAAGACAGTTCTTCCTGAATACGTGAAACAAATTCAAAATTGCAATAACTATTGGCCACGTACTACCATAAAAGTTCAATCCTACACACATGTTTAACTTCCTAAACCACAATAAGCTTAGTTCCTTGTAGCTAAGAAGTATTAGTGGATTTAATAATGTTTCAAGTGAAGAACCAAAGCTAAAGCTATGTTCATTAGCAATTTGGGGTGAAAAAACGGTCGGTTTTGATCGATTTTCACAGAAAACCGCAGATCAACAGACCAACCATTTTTTTCGTGAGAAAACAACCAAGACCGATTGACTATATCGGTCGACCAAAAATGACAAAAACCAATGAAAACCGCATAAAAACCAACCGACCGTTGGTTTTTTCGGTTTTCCTAGGAATCACAGATAATCCAAAAGAGAAAAGAAGCAGGAGAAGAAGGAAGGAGCAGCATTTGTTGAAAATCACTGAATATAGAAAATCTAGGAAAAATCAGAGGGGCCATTTTGTTCTATAATTTTGAAAAATGCAGGATTTAAAAATTAAAATGGGTAATTAAGGGTTCAACTGATAGCTGCCGACGTCCTGAAGATCAGCAGAGAGCAGCCGCTACAAAATGGCAACAACGAGCGCAACAGATTTCACATGGAATTCCAAGTTCCCGAAAACAGCGAAACCAATCGAACATCCGCTCAGTTCGAGAACAGAGTTCTCTTCCCCAAAAAGCCCACCCCCATCGTCACCGAACAACGTGAAGTGCCTTAAGAGAAACTCCACACAGGAGATCCTCCTCTTGGCACGCCGGTGCCACCTGCATCAACGCCAACAAATGATGCAAAGCACCCTCTGGAACCGAAGGAGCCTCAGTCGTCGCCGCTGGCATCGACCTCAGTCGCCGCCTTCAAAAACACTCCACACTAGAGCTCTCCAGAGTTCTGTTGTTGCACGATGGGAGATTAGGGTTAGGGAAAGGGTGGCTTTTGCTTTTGGATATATATATATATTGATTATATGTGATCGGTTGGTTTTTACGGTTCTTTTCAGCAGGCGACTGAAAACTAACCAACCGGTGTGATTTTGTGCGGAAAAAAAAAAATCAAGACCAAACTGATTGGATAAAAACCGACTGATATAGTTCAGTTTTCGTCGGTTTCGATCGGTTTTTCGGTTCGGTCTTACACCCCTATCAGCAATAGGCAATTAATTAACATATCTAATGAGCAAGGAATGAAAAAAAATAATTTTGTAAGCATCATACATAGGATTTTGTTGAGTTCTTTAAACTCTAAAATTTAGAGGTCACAACTTGCAACAGCAATTTGCACTATTGAACCCAGTGCTCTAATCACAATACCAGCTTACTATTCAAAGCTCTCTAACCTGGCTTATAGTAAAAATACATTTTCTTTTATGAGAACTTAACCTTGCCATCATCTCCTAGAGTTAAAATAATATCTAAAATTCAAACAGAATGCAAGTCATTGCACAATGGAAGTAATTCTAATATTAGAGAAGCTCAATACATACACCATGTACGATATATGTTTATCAATATATTATACAAAAGAGCTATAACAAAGGGCTGCCACCTGAACTGATAGCAAGGCTGGACAGAAATCATGGGAATGTTTGCAGTCCTTGCTTGATCATTACTTGTGATATGTAACATGATATTTTTGTTGCTCACTGAGAATTGATCAGTGTAATAATCAATTCCAACAACAGATGAAATTTTAGTATATTAATTAAGTAATTTTCAGTAAAGGAAAAAGAATAATAATTTTTTTTCTTTTTTTCTTTAGTCTGCTTGGAGTGGATCATCTTGCATTTATCCTTACAATTTTCTTTTGTCTTTGCACGGAGTGGATCATCTAGCAGTTATATTTATAATGCTTCCGTAGTGGATAATGGGGATAGCCTCATCCAACAAAAACTATTGTGTTATTTATCTACTTTTGCTGTTAATTGAAAATGTAGTCTCTGAAATGAATTTCATGACACAGAAAGATATGGCCAATACACATTTTCATGGATGTGGAGAATAACAGTACAATTGCAGGTAAAATGATTCCGTAAATTGCAATTTGGATACAAAATACACATCAAAATGCCAATATGCAATATAATTGTGAATACGAGCAACCCATAAGTTCTAATGCTTATGAGTAATCACAAGCTAATTATACTATAAATTAAGTGGCTTAAACCTAAACGGGGCAAAAAACCAACCTCCCCGCATCCACTCGTTCATGAACATACTAACCTTGGATCTAATTAATACTTTCTTGTGGTAACTGCTAAACAAGGTTAAATTGACAAATATAGATACCTGCTCATACAACTGTTAGATAAGGCTAAATAGACAAATATTGGTACCTGATCATGCATAAGCCTTCCTGAGCATAAAAGCTTTTGGTAATGGTTTAAGATGAGCCTGCGTTCATGGAATGAACCTTCATTTTCCCATTATCATCTACCTTAATCAGCTATTTTGATCCAATTTTACCTCACAAACTGCCAATATAAAGGAGAAACAAAATTGTAAAAGATGCAAAGAAGTACCAAAGGCCAAACCCTATTAAAAAAAATACAAGATGAAACCAATGACATGGAAATAACTTCGTAAATATGATTTCTCCAACATAAGTATAACCCATTCAATTGGTTTGATTAGAATGCAAACTCAATAAAACACTAATTGTTGCAGAACAATGTGAGCAAAAAAGAATCCAACACTAAAGCATTCAGCACTTCCAATCACATCAGATGCAACGAAAATTCTAGCAAGAATTTATTTAAAAAAATTCAAAGAAAACTGACTTATTTCTCAAATATAGGCAAAGTTCGATAAAGGCTGCAAGGGGAAAAAAAAGAAACATAAAATCAGAGCTTCAAATCGTCAATAGCATTAAATATCAGGCCACAGGGAAATAGAAGAACAAAAAAATTTATTATCTATATGTATGTATAGATTATAGAGGATGTACACATCAGGATAAATATGGGTTTTGCAATTTATTTGCCTGACAAAAGCTGTTCCTGAGCATCTTATGGAATCTTACGAATCAAGATTTGATTCAATCCACATGATCTTTTTGATTCACGATCCAATTCGTGAGTGGAAAAATATGTACATCATAAATACCCCTCGCAAATCATATAAGCAAATAGGAATAAGGAATTCAAGGAATCAATATATGACAAAGATACCCAGAAGGGAAAATAAAACCTCCCTGAAATCACCGCAATATAATTTTTAGAAAATCATCAAAATCTCTGAAAAACATAAACAAAAATAGCTTACTTGTGCACTCAAAGACGATCCACCTTCTTAGTCTCCTCAAACTTAGTAATCTTCTTTTAGTACAGAGCATATGCCTGGTAAAATAGACCTCATGTCATCCCAATTCTAGCCATCTCCATGGTTCTCAGCGGAGGTTTTGGGTCATCCATGAAATACATCCACTATAGCCACCAAACAAATTACAAAACACCCAGATGGAAACATTATTAGATTCTGATAAAGCAACTAATATAAATGCAAAACACTTGTATTCAGAAAGGTAATCAAGTTTATTTTTCAAGGATTCTCAATGATAAAATGAATTTTTGATATCTAGGATTCTCCATTTGCCCATTACCATCCACCTTAGTCCACTACTCAGAACTAATTCTACCTAACAAGCTAGCAATATAAAAGAGAAGAGAAGTTGCAAAAGATGTAATTAAGTATCAAAGGCCAAACCCTACCATAAAATAGAAGATAATACCAATGCCATGGAAATAATTTAGTGAATATAATTTTCCTCACATGGGTATAACTCATTCAATTGGTTTGACTAGAATGCATAATAAAACACTAAATGTTACAAAATAATACGAGCAATGAGAATCCAACTCTAAAGCATTCGGCAATTCCAATCATATTAAAGGCAACAGGAGAGGCCAATCCTAAACATTCTAGCAAGAATTTGTAAAAATAAATTTAAAAAATGACTTATTTCGCAAACACAGGCAATGTTGGATGAATTTTGGACAAAATCAGAGAGGCCTTCACAATATTCCTTAATTTCCAGGTAATTTTTGCTAGAAATTCATATAACATATATCCTGAATACTTAAAATTCATTTTGAAGCTGAGAAAATGTTGGAAGGAAAAAAAAAACAGAACAACCTAGCTTTAAATCATCAACAGCTCTAAATATTAGGCCACAGGGAAAAAAAAGAGAAAAAAAATTAATTATATATTTGTATGCATAAATTATAGGGAATGTACATACAAAATCAGAGACGCCTTCCCTCAATCTCCGAATTCCCGCCCCCCCCCCCCCCCCCCGGTTCTGAAAGTTGGATGGGACACAACGTGTGAAATCGTACTCATCGGGAGGAAAGAATAAGCAAAAAAAAAAAAAAAACAAGGGTTTGGGATGGTAACTTACTGTAGCCATGGGAAACGAGAGTCTTTGCCAGTCTTGATGTCTGAGAACAAAGAAGAGAAGAGATTGTTCGTGTAAGATCGGGGCAACAGATCGAGGGAGATGATGAGAATTATAACCATGATGCGGTGCCCATCTCTCATTCCAATCAATGGATCGCAGTAGCGACCGATGGATGGGAGACCTCCCATTGGCATCGAACAGAGCCGAAGAGCCCAAAGCGCACTGGACGATGAGAAGCGAAGAGATCAACGATCTGAAGAAGAAGAACAAGGGGAAGAAAGAGCTGTAGAAGGAAGATTGATCGACGAGGGTGGTGTAAACCCTAAAAGCACGACCGCAGATGGTGACACCCAGTTAAGAAAAATAAAAAATAAATAAAAGGTGGAAAAATGGGAAGAGGGAACGACGTCGTTTCAACCTGTATAACAGAACGATCGCCTAGGATTATTGGTGCTTTTAGACGAATGATTTTAAGTTATATGAGTTCATCCTTTAATGAAAATTGTGTTGATCTATTCATCTATAAAAGTAGTTTTGACATACTTTAGCTTAATCGAAATTTTACATTTACAGCTCTTAACTCAAGAATGTTATGTTTCTGTTTTTCACGTTCCAAAGACGTACTAAAAATTGAAATGTGACATTCAAGCACATTCTAAGTAAATTTGACAAACTAAATAGACTCCATGAGTAAACTCTACTTAACTCAAGATTTAGTCTATTTTTTAATATATGTATATATAAAACTTCAATACTTGTAATTTTTTTAATTCTTTTTATCAAATTCAGCTAACAACTGCATTGAAAAAATTATTATGAAAAACCGATTCAAGATCCGATTTGGTCGTTTAGTCACGACCAAACTAAATTGCGAGCCATAAACAAACACAAGCTGAATAATTTGACTGAATTCATTTCTTTCAGTTCTCATGATTACCATCTCCTCGAATGAAAGAGTGATTACATCATGTAACCAACGACCAAGTTCTAAGAGAAATAATAATAAGTTGAATGGATAAAAAAAATAAAAATCAAAACATGAAAACCATAAAAAACTAATGAGGGCCAATGTATGTGTTCCACATATGAATACGGAATGAACTAAAACTCATAGTTCTTATTTGAAAAACAAAAATACACTTCCAGCATTAAAAAGACCCATCTTCAGAGCTTGTATTACATTACTCAAAGAGTGTAGCTGCTGTCCTTATTAAGCAACCTACACCATGAAATGTGGACTGGGGCAAAACCCACCAACTCCCCAGAATACCGATCAAGGCCAAGTCCCGATCCACCGTCTCAACTTTAGCAAGAGAGAAGACAAAGAAACCTCCGACTTCAACATTTTTGGTATACATTCGCTGCATAAATGAAAATAACAATAATTGTGAGTAAATCAAGGGTAATATATGGTGCTGGATTTTCCGTAATAAGCATTAGACAAACTAGAACCAAGAGTCATTCGTTCGTCCTTTTTGTTCCATCACAATCCTTTATAAAAATTAAAAATGCTGATTCACAAGCACAACTATGTAATATTTGGCGCATGTAATAGAGAATGGCCAACCAGGGTGCCCCTCAGTCCCACGAAGTATCCTTTCTTGTAAGCCCTCTATATGCATATTGGGAACTCACACAACTGCCAGCGAGAGGGCAACGCAAAAGTTTAGCACGGTATTGATACCTCAACGGACAGATAATTGAGTCATGCGTGTCCTTTCCATAACGGTACTTTTTTATTTTTATTTTTATTGCAATATCCTATGGGTATCCACTGCAGTAAGCATATTAACAATAGTATATCGTATAGACCAAGAGGAAACTCACCCTGAGTTTGTATGACTGAGGATGCTGAATTATGGCTTCTTGGCGAAACTGCATTATGTGAAATAGTTAAGAATTTAATAACTAAGCTAAACTAAACAAAAATATATACCTGCGGTCCTCCACAATGCACATAGACTGAACAAAAATACCAATCTTAAAACAGGCACAGGAAATAAAATACAAATATAAAATATCCTAATAAATGTAAATAAAATATAAATGTTTTTTTTTGGTGAATAAGAAAATATAAATGTTGATTTGGAAGAAGAACAAAAAACAAACCAACTTTCATGCATCTCATTTAAATCTTCCTGTTGAACTAAGTGAAAGCTCACCTCTCTCTCCATGTGAAGCAAAAAAATGGAGGCGAGGAAATACTAATGCAGTAAACACGAGGATAGCAGTGTAGTAGATTGGGAGAATTGGGAGCCCATCACTCACAACTCCCTCAATCTTTCGTTGCCAGTTCAGTTTAGTAAGAAAAAAGAGTATTTTGGAAAGAAAATAGAATACCAAGCAATGAGGTATTTGGCCTTATGATAGCAAGGTTGTGTGTGCATGTGTGTACATAGAGTGAATGGATTAAAAAAGCTGGATGCAGAACCACTAAAGGAATAAACAAGGAATTGAAGGAGTAGCCAACTAAGATAGTAAAATACCAACAAATGCACTTGCCTAGATACAACGATGGCTGAAACATTTATAACTTTAATGCAACAAAGGATACATGGCAGAAATGCATTTGTAACAACGGGAAGGCTTCTTAACCTTTTCAATGAAAAGATGCACTGAGAGACGACATGGCACTGTGCTAAGCAGGATTGTAATAGCTCGAGCTACAAGAATGGTAGGTTGATGCAAATTCATCAATATAGTTACAATAAAAACAGCAGGCACCCAAAATTTATTCACAACTTCCCGCACGACAGGCGTTTGTTCTTCCATATCTGGAATGGCCAATGCATCTACGTCACCATCCATCGAAATATCATGACCTACATCATAAAATTCAGAATAAAAGTTTATATATATCTTTGAGCAATGAATATGTAACATTACTTAAGTCACAAATGGTGATTAAAATCAGCCAGGTTGCTCAACTCACCATTCATTGCATATGACACAGGTGGGCAAAAAATGACCTGACCCAAATATAGCTGAAGTGCTAAAAATGCTTCCAAATTTCAGCATGCTTCCTGAAAGAAAGCCAACAGCATTAGTGTGGAATTAAAAAATGACAAAGCTATGCTTTATGAACAGGAAAATATAGATTCAAGCATACAAGGGAGGCAACAGACATGTTCTACTTAACATTCATACACATGAAATTTAGTCCCTAAAGGATGAAGTAACAAACATTTTCCTTTTCCTAGAAAACTTGAACTAATTTCTTAAACATATGAGCCAATGAACAAACTTTTAGTGCCTTCCATTAATGAACTTGAAATAAGTGAAAGTAACTGTTCCAATACGTATGCAAGTGCTTACACTAGGGCCCCATCCTTTCCAACACAGCGCAGTCCTATGGCTGAAAGTTTAGAACATACAGTAAATGAACAACTTGCCTGGTGAAACATAGATTTTCCTTATGTCTAGCTTGGAAACTCTTGAAACACAGTTCTCTAGAACAGGCTCAAGTCCTTTCATGCAAGACCTCGGTGGATATGGCTGTCCACGAACTGCATATTATATGAACAGTGTGATTTTCAGCACCCGATTCTTCAATCATATAAACCACATAAAAATTATCACAAAATTTCATGTAGATAATAAAACAGAAAAGCTTACTTGAGTTTCGTGAAAAAGGGAGAAACCGGCTGGCATTTGTAGTGACAGGAACCCTAGCCAGCCTTAGAAATCTCACTGCAGCCGCCATTTTTGTGTTGATTTTTAGCAATGGCCCCTTACGAATTACACAAACTCCGGGCAATTTCCTTTCAGAAAATGGAAATAAAAATTAAGAAAAGAAAATAAGTGCATGAAAGATAAGCAGCTTCGCTAAGGTTTTTGTAGCCTCAGAATCAGGGGCCAATTCAAAGAAGTAGATGAAGAAGCATACCTGGTTTTGGGTTGATGCTTATCTGCAAGTGAATGAGGAACAAGCCTCGCATTTATAATGGTATAATGCGGGCGCTGGTGATGGTAAAAGGGTTATTAGGAAGAATACAACGGAGAAAAAAACTATAAAAAAATTAGAAGTTAATGATGCGGTTTCCCCAAATATATTCCACATTTAATACCGGCGAAAAGAATAAATTTTTTACTCACCTTCCATAAAATACTATTTTTCCTTTCTTACGCGTAATGGTCAAGTTTAATGTTATACAATTGATATAGATATATTCATATTTTATTTATTTATTGAGAATTTGCTATATTCATATTGAACAAGATACATTGTCACATGAAGTGCTTCAAACAAGGGTTTTACTTTATTTCTTCTCACCCCCCCCCCCCCCTCCCCTTGGCCAGGCTGGGTTGTAATTATGTATAAAAGAAAGTTAACAGATTAATATACAATACAAATAGGCAGAGATACATACTGAAATCAGAAGTGGTTAGAATGAAATCTGCTTCTTGAAAATTTCTTATGTTGTAGCCTTCATTGTCACCTATCAGCTCTGGGCAATTTACACCCATGATACAAGCTTTTGGTTCCAAGTACAAAACTCATGGTCCAAGCTTTTGGTTTCAAGTTTCTCCTGCACTGAAGCCTTGGATGATGCAATGTAGATCTTCACACCAAATGGAAAGAAAGACAATTTTGGTTAAAAATTAAGGCAATAAATGCTGCAGAATAAGATTTCTAATTCCTTCTTACTACAGAATTGCAGCCTTTGTGCTTCGTCTAGCAGTGCCTAAGCATGTGAGTTTATGATGTTAAAACATAACCAACAGACAAGGAAAGTTTGTTAGGGAAAAAAATATCATAGAAAATTAGTATAAATGTGAACAGGCCAAACATTTTTCCAAGCACAACAGTATCTGTCCAAAATGTTTGTCTATAAATTAGTTTTTCCCCTTCTGGTATTCAAAAGGGAGTGATTGTTTTGGCAATGTTAGAACAGGAGTACTTTTCTGCATCTGTCCAGTACTAAAAGTAACCTCTAAATGCACCATGAATAACATGAGTAGGACCTAGATATTTACAGATTCCATGGTTCCTTTTACATGTATGAGTTTTCAACCCTTAGTGATGGACTTAGAGAGAAGCCTCAAAGTCCAGATCTAAAAAAACACAGTTTTACCTCTTCCAGTTGTGCGGAAATCACCATATTCACGTTGGAGAGGAAACAGACAAAGACCTAGTGAATCAGAAGAAATCTATGAACCATGCACAAAAGCAAGAACCAGATAATTATGTTATCCACTTGAAAATAAAATTCTCTTCTAACAATTTCACAAAGAGAGGACCTAACCAAAAAAAACAGGAAGAAAGAGGCAAAGAGAGATCTCAGCAATTATCAGTTTCACCAGATATGCAACGCAAAAAACTCAGGCAAATGCCAGCAGATAAGCCGTATAAATTTTAAAGTCCTGTAGTTCATGGACCGATGTTGTTAGTGGTGTTCATTGATTGTTTTTCTTATTTGATTACTTCAAAGCAGCAACCTGTTCCATTATTATTCAACCGAGGTTATATCAGCTGCAAACCAAGAAGCATATCCTGCACATGATGACTCTCTTCAAATTTTCAGCAACAAATTGAAGAACCCTTAAATTTTGTTTAGAATCCCACATCGGTTTGGGACTTGTTATTCCGGTGCTTGAAGTGTCTGTTGAGCTACTCACCTCATTGCCAATTAGTTTTGAGGAGGAACCTTAACAAGGTATCATAGCTCAGTTCTATTTGGTTCAAGAGTGGCCCAAATTTTGTTTGGCCCAATAGCGGCCCATCTGTGTTTGCCTGTTGTGCATGTGCAGGCCCAAGTCGTGGCTGCACAAGAGGGAGATTGTTGAGAATCCAACATTGGTTTGGGACATGTTGGGCTATTCCTTATTGCCACGGTTTTGAGGTGGAACCTTAACAAATTTCATACCTGAAGAAAGGTTGAATGTGGGTAAATCTGAAACAGACTTGAGTTATTAAGAATCCATAATTGGCCTTCGCTACCGAAATTAGAAAGCAACAAGTCAATTAAGAAGAAGAGCTTCCATTTTAGCCTGCATATATTGGACCAGAAGTACACCTCTAAAATGGATTTAAGAGTTAGAATCTTTCATTTCAATGCAGGCCAGTTCAACTGATTTCTTCAAAATAAAGGTCATAGTATAATGAGTTAGAGAAGGAAAAAAAAAAAAAAGGAAGGAAAAAACAAACTCATTAATAAGCACGTAGCGAAAAGTGCTTTCACTGGTAACTACAAATTTGCTCCAAAAATTTCATAAAAAGTGCTTTCACTGGTAACTGCAAATTTGCTCCAAAAATTTCATATAGTTTTCTTTTCATTTTTTTCAAGAAAGCAAGAACTCTGTTGAACATGTCTTGTTTCATTCATCTTACTTTGATGCTGCACAAATGAGACAATGAAAGTTCTAAATCCTGATGCGCAATAAAAAAAAAAAAACAATTAGATACAATTAACATAATAGTTCAAAAGGATAAATTACTTTCTGAATGCTATTGGACACACCATCGCTGACGACACACCTTGGCATCAAAAAGCTTTTCGCTGAACACTAATTTAAAACCTGATTTGGTCGTATGATCAAATTGTGAATCATAAATAAAAATTATATGCCCCACATGGAAATATGCAATTACATTTCTTACATTAAAAGACAAGTTTTCACAGCTTAAATTACAATTGTCAAAGAGTACTTCTCTCCTTAATGCATAACCTGCTTTATAAAATGTGGGTAGGGGCAAAGCCACCAATTCCCTGGAATGCTGATCCAGGTCAACTTCTGGTCACTCATCTCAATCTTCAAATTCAACTTTTCGGGCATATAATGGCTGCATAGAATAAAGTTAACAATAAATGTGCATAAATCAACGGTAATAAATTGTGCTGGATTTTCATAACAATGAGTAGATAAAAAAGGAATAATCAAAATCAGAGCAAGAAAAAAAATTCATAAATTCTAGACCTATCTGACCCTGTCAACCCCAACAGTCAACAGTAAATGCATAAATATTATAACCCAATAGGTCCAACTAGTTCTTCTATCCAAACTACAGCCAATAGTCATTTGTTTGTCATTTTTTGTTCAATCACAATCCTTTCTGGAAAAAAAATAAAATTGGCAACTACATAAAACTGGTGCATATAATGACAGAGAATGGCCAACTGAGGTGCCACTCAGCACCAAAAGTATCTTGTCTTTCAAGCCCTCTATATCTATACTTAAAAGAAGGAAAGGGGGCAGGGTGTCAAACTCTTTATGTAGACCCTCCTCCAAATCCAAATTGTAATCGTGTTTCAGCAATTGTAAACATGGGCAGTGAACACAAGAATGGCACCTGGGAACTCAAAACAGCAAGTGAGAAGGTAGAGCACAAGTTTAACATGGTATTGATAACTCAACAAAAAGATAATTGAGTCATGCATCTCCTTTCCTAAGTAATATTTCTTGTGAAATATCCCATGGGTTATCTGCCACAGAGAACATAGTAGCCATAGTATAGCATAGGAAACTCACTCTGAATTTGTAAAAGAGAAGATCTTGGAGTATGATTTGACGGCACAACTGCATTGTGTTAAACAGCCACCAGTCTAATTATGATTTAATAAATAAACCCTGCCATCCGCTACAATGCACACCAGGACCAAACAAAAAAAATACCCATCTTAAAACAGGTAGAGAGAATAAAATATAGTATTAAATGATAATAAAATACAAATGCCCACTTGGACAAGAAACCAAAATTAACCAATTTTCATACATCTCATTCAAACCTTCTTGTTGAACTAAAATGAAAGATCACCTATGTCCCTCCATGTGAAGCAAATGGAGGGTAAAAGGAAATATGAACACATTCAATGCAAGGATAGAGTGCAGCAGATTGGAAGAATCAGAAGTTCATCTCCCAGACTCCTGCGACTCCATCAATGCTCGTCTCCATTTCAGTTTAGTGAGGAAAAAAGAGTATTCTTGATAGAAAAGAGAATAACAACCAATGGGGTCTTTGGCTTTCTAGTAATAATTTGTGTGTGTGTGTGTCTATGTATATATATAATGAATAAATTAAAAAAAGATGGATGCAGAATCATTATAGGAATAAACAAGGAATTGAAGGAATAGCCAACTAAAGTAGGAGAGTACAATACCAATGGATGCACTTGCCTAGATGCAACAATGGTTGACATATCTATGACTTTAATGCAACACTGACAAGTAGCAGAAATGCACATGTGGCAATGGAAAGTTTTCCTAATCTTTCCAATAAAAATATTAACTGAGAAGGACTTGGCCATGTGCTGAGCTCAAAAAGCATAACTCTAGCTACAAAAGCGATAGGTTGATCCAATTCATCAACACAGTTCCAATAAAAACAGTAGGCAGCCAAAATTCCTCCACAAATGCCCAAAAGGCAGGTGCATTTTCTTCCATCTATGGATTACCCAGTATGTCTACATCATCATCCATCAAAATACCAAGACCTACATAAAAAAATTTCAGACTGAATGTTTATACATACCTTTGAGCATTGAATATATCAGATTTCTTAAGTCACAAAATGATGACAAAACGAGTCAAGTTGTTCAATTCACTATCCATAGCGTAAGCAACACGTGGGCTAAAAGTGATTGCCCCAAATAAAACTGTAGCGCCCAGAATGCTTCCCCATTTCAGCATACTTCCTGAAAGAAAGTCAAAAAAATTCATGCTGAATTAACAAATGAAAAAAACTATGCATTGACGAGAAGAAGACGTCCTATTGGAGCATACAACGCAAGCAAATCACACATTTTGTACTTGAAGTTCATACAGATCAGGCCCTAAGGATGAGGTAGCTTACAATTTTTACTAGAAAACACATACTAACCACTAACACATATACAGAACGGTGTAGGTGCATGATTCCAAGCCTAATTAGTCCTTCCATTTACGAAGTTGATATAGTTGAAAGTACACTTGCAACTGATATAATTACATTATATATGCAAATGTGAACAGTAGGTCCCATCCTTCCACACATACAGTCCTTTGGTTATAACATCATATTTGAACATATAATGCAAACAAATCACACATTTTTTTACTTGAAGTTTGTACAGATCAGGCCCTAAGGATGAGGTAGCTTACAATTTTTACTAGAAAACGCATACTAACTACTATCACATATGCAGAACAGTGCAGGTACATGATTCCAAGCCTAATTAGTCCTTCCATTCACGAAATTGTGGTAGTTGGAGTTACACTCGCAACTAATAAAATTACATTTTATATATAAATGTGGACAGTAGGTCCCATCCTTTCACACATACAGTTCTTTGGTTATAACATTAAAACCTGAGAATAAATGAATCCCTAAAACGTAATCCCTAACAAATCCCTACATTCACGTAATCTTTTAGGACTGGAGCCTCACGTACATATTCCGTAGATCAAAATGTCAAAAAACGGATGAAGATTCAACGGATGTTTCATAAACCCTAGAATCTGGAGTCGATCCGAAGAAGAAGAAGAAGAGGACGGAGAGACATACCTGGTTTGGATCCATGGCTACTGGAGGTGATCGAGAATTACAGACTCGGGTCGTCAGGTTTGAGTAGGGTTGACCCGACCCAAACCAGTCGAACCGTAAAACCGAAAAATCACGAAGCGGGTTGAATTTTTAGTGTGTGAGGGGACATGTTTGGTTTTCCGCTCTTATTATTATTATTATTTTTATGTAGGTTATCTTTAAAAGAAAAATGTAAAAAAAAAAAAAAAGAATCGTTATCAAAATGACGTAATTTTATTAAAATTTATAAATAAATAGAAATCATTTAAAGAAAACTACATAATTTGGATAATAGAGTCACGTAAATTGCATGTGTCCGAACTCATATTTTTATTTTTTAAAGAAAATTTTAATATATACATTTACCTGAGAAAAAACTAATATGCAACTCATTGCAGCTAACTTCAACTAGAGTCTTTTGATGCTAAAAGAAAAGAAAAGAAAAACTAAAAATAACCTCATTTTGAATTTTCTTTTTTCTCTCTTTCTTTTTGGACCGAACTCAAAGGTAACAACTGTAGTAAATAAAAACCGTCTTTACTAACAATAAGCCGTAGAAGCCCTATTTACTAACCCTAAACTATGGAAGCATTCGCATCCAAATGTTTTCATCAGGTTTTGGACCTATTTTCATTTCTTCTATCAAACTGTAATTCAACTCAAAGTCTCCTATAATGAATCTATTTATTGTGATTAGATTTTGTGAAGTATTATTGGGTTGAGTTATTCTAGCATCTTAGCGCCGTTCAATGTATTGAGTTAATCCAATAACTTATGGTTGGATTGAGTTAATTTAGTGCCTACATTAGTTTTTATTAGATTCAATCTTGCTTTATATTCGATAAAACAAGTTTTTATTTTTTGACTAACCTTGTCCGACCCGCCTTAAGTTAGGTGTAAAAATCATATGCTCACTTTAATTGAGTCATTTAAAAAAGGGTCCAAAAAACCAACCTGACCCATCCACTTACACAGCTCTAGATTTTAGACTGCTGCAATGAAAAATTATATAACACTCACATGGTCAATTGGTGAATCTGGTTTGACTTTTTGAGTTGATCAAGTTCTAAATTGCAACTTTGAGGACCTCTGAATTTACAAACTTTAGAGAGAATACATTAATCCATTTCAAAAAAATACTAATTTTATATCTAATTGGAACCGTTTGACTATAAGTTAACCTATTTTGTGAGTCATGAATGAATAAAAAGAGTTATAATTGCTTTAATAGTAAGATTTTTATTAAAATAATATAACGTAGTTAAGTCATGTACTTTGGCAAAGAAACACAATCCTTTATAAACAAACCCAATTTAAATAATTTGATTGAATTAATATTTGGTCGTTTCACTTTTTCTTAAAGAATTTTGAGTTAAGTAACAAAGGTTTGGAGGAGGGAGAAGCTGTAAAAAAGTGATATGTAAATAAATGAAATGGGCCCCACCGGAAAACTCCAATTAATTATTGATTAAATCACATAATTTCGTTGACTCCGCTACTTTTAATTTTCTCAAAGTTCTCCACCTAATTAAAATATTTTAATTTTTATGAGATGCCTACCCAATAGCAATAAAAGCAGAGAGTGAGATAAATATTAAGGAAAAACAATAGAACCAGGTCCAATGTCAATTAATGAAATTTAACAGTTGAACTTAGACATTTGAAACATATGGAGCATTTTTAATTTTGAAAGGAGAGAAAGAGCTGGTCCAATGTCCCCTATTATAGCAAGTACCAACAGATATAAAGAAATGCAAGCTTTTCTATATTTTATTATTCCCCACATTTATGACTAAGCGTGCATGCATTCAAATCAGCAATTCTAAGAATTCAAGTCCTTCATATTATACTTTAAAATTTTTTAGACATTTCTGACCACTTAGGATTGTTGTTGGTATTCTTTGATATTTGAACTTAGACATTTGAAATAAATTGAGCATTTTGAAAATTGAAAGAAGAGGGAGCTATTAAGGTAAAACAGTAAAAAAATGAGCTGGTCCAACGTCAATTACTCAGGCGCCTTAATTAATTATACTAATAGGTAACAAGTAGAAAAATACAAGGTTTTTTGTACTTTATTCTTCCTCATTAATGGATAAATATGCATACATCCAACTTAGTAATTATAAGAATTCAAGTCCTTGATATTATACTTCTAGAAATTTTGGGAATTGGGGACCATGGCAATTTTTGATATTTGAAACATGTTGTGCATTTTGAATTTTGAGAGAATAGAGAGATACTTAGGAAAAAGAATAAAAGCATGTGGTCCGACTGTCAACTAAACGTATTCCTCTAGCGAATGACAGAGATAAAGCAATAGAAGCATTTTTCCTTATAAAAAATCTAAGAATTCAAATCCTTAACCTGTCTTGCATTAAAAAGCCAATCACACTAATTAATGATAACACAAACTTCTTTCTTATTTTTTGAAATCAATTATAATAAATAGGAAGTCCATTACAATTATTATTGTCAACGATGTGAGTACTTTTAACCAATAGATGCATTTTATAAGAGAATCATGCCAAACATCCCGAAAAGGGGTGTCAAAAAAGTATCTCAACTTCTTACGCAGAGTGGGATCCACCCCTCCTTGAAGTCCATGTTTCTAAAAGGAAAATGGAAGGAAAGTAACAACTTTTTTTTTTTTTTTTTTTCCTGAATCCCTTGACTGTGAATTTGTTTTTTTTCCCAGTAAAGGAAGGCATGGAAGGGGAAGGAAAGTAATCCATGCTTTCCTTTTAATAATTTCCTTCCAAAGTGGATAAAATAGGGAAGGAAAAGTACCTTTAATTTAAAAAAATTTGACACCAATTATATTGTCAAAAATAAAACATTATTATTGAGTGCAAAAATAGTATTTTGAACTTATAAAAAAATGGTCTCATTTTACTTCTTATCAACTTACAAACAAAAATAAGGAAAATAAAAGATGTTTTTTTTAGGAAACAAGAAAGATTATGTAAAAATGTGAGGCCTCGTCAATTTTTATATAATTCGTATTAACTCGTGTCTTTCATTTCAATGGTGAAAAACTTAAACTAAATAAAATCGATAAAATTTACTTAAAACTAGCACAAAATGTATAAAAATAAATATGTCCTTGCATTTTTTTTCGTTGTCCTTCTTCCATTCATATGACTGAAAATTTTCAATTGGGACCCAGATGGCCCCGTAGGTCCTTTTCCCCTTCTATCCCTAACCTCGCGAACAATTTGGGTCGGCGCTTAGAAGAATATCTTTCCTTAAACAGGCCGAAGGTAAAAATAAGGTGCTCAAATTGGCTGGCGCTTGTGGGCCGGCTAAGCCCATATATGGTTTTGGTTGGCCTGCTACGGCCCATGGTCCGCGCAGTTACAATTTCAGCACAGTTGAAGAGGCCCGTTACGGTCCATACGTGGCTTCCGTAATAAAATAAAATCATTGCCCAAATCTTAACATTATTTATTTGGAACGTTCTGAGAGTCCTAAGAATTCAATTCTAAACTTTATTTAGCGTTAAAATATTATTTACAAAAATTAATGATAATAGATTTGAAACTATAATGATAACACATACATACTTCATCACCACTAATTTCAATAACAGTGAGAGGACTTTCGTTTAGTGAAAATAAAATGCTATTTCAGGCTTATATTTAATGCCATTTAGGGTCGTTTTGAGCATTTCAGGGAATTTAGGACAGCTTTGGGCAATTAAAATATTTTGAACAGTTTTTAATATTTAGAAGAATAGAAGGTATTAAGGAAAAATAAGAAAAGCAGCTAATTAAATGTCAATGGGTCATAATCCTCTCACGCCCTTATTGTAGTAAACTAGATATAAGAGAATATAAACATTTACTATATTTTATTGTTCCTTATTAATTGCCAATTGTACAAACTTACAGCTTATCAATTCTGAGAATTAAAACCCTTAATTTACTTGGAATTAATATATTATTTACACAATTAATGATTTGAAACCAATTCTAGTAACGAAAGACTCCCTCACCACTTAATATCAATAATGAGAGGTCTTTCGTTTAATTAAAAGAAAATGCTAGTCAGGGCTGTTTCGGGTATTTCAGTCCATTTTTGACCGTTTTGGGCATTGCGAATATCTTTAATATTTTGACTTTTAGAATTTATAATTGTAAAATAGACATAAAAGAATATCAAATTTTTTATATTTTATTATTACTTCTTCATGGCTAATTGTGCAAACTTTCTGACTAAACAACTCTAAGAATTCAAAATCTTAACACTATATTTCTTATTCAAAGATTATTTTCACAATGACAACACTTTTTATGATACACCTGTGTGGACGCACAAAGCCCAATTGCTCCGCACGCTAGCGGCCCAAGCACATCCCAATTGCAATCTTGAGACTGTTAAAGAGGCCGAAGGGAGTTATTAGGGCTCAAAGCCCATTCACTTCGAGGGAGAAAGCCCATGGCGGTCTCCGCTGGGACCCAATGCCAGTTGCCTGTTCTCCCTTGAAGTACATAGCAATACTACATGTATATCTTTCGGACAACGTTCACATTCGAAAGTAGGGCACATAACAGAATATATATAATTTTATATTATTATTTGACTAAAATACCGCTCAAAAGGATCACACGTATTTCGCCATATCATTTCGGTGTTAAGATTGTGTAAAGGATTTACATGTAATATTACTCTAGAAAAATACCATAACCAAAAATTATAAAAAGAAAATTTTTCCATTTTTCCTTTTCAATAACTGAAATTAAAAAGAGTCACAAATCTAGAAGCTATGATTATATTGTAATTTTTCATTTTTCATTTTTATTTTTGTTCCATTATCATTAGCTATGAATTGGGACGATGCCACTTTAGATGAGATGATTCCAATTGATTCGGGTTCTAAAATAGTTATTTTAAAATTGTCTCAACTATTAAATGGCTCCAAAATTAAGAGATGGTCCCATTTAATCATGGGATAGCCCGGTTGCAATTCTTTATCCGTTCGTCTATTTGATAAATTAAACATAAAAAGTTATGATAAAATAGCACACCAAAATAATAATTTTACACTAATATTTAATACTAAACAATGAATTAACACGTCACAACCTAGTAATTGACCGAATACATTAAAATAAAAAGTGATATAAATTAAAAAGTTTTAAGAATGAATCTAAATCTCGGGTAAAAATAGAAAATGTTCAGATTCCTTTAACTTTTTTTAGCGATCTTTTGATTGTGGTAACATTAGAAAATTTTGAGCACTTCTAGGAATTTTGGGCATTTTGGACTCCCTTTTGGGCATATGAGAAAAGATTAAATGTTTTTTTATTTTCAGAAGAAGAGAAAGATATAAAGAGAAAAACATAACAGCACCTCGTTCAATGTCAATTTGTTATACACTTGCTGCACCGTTATTATAAACAATAGATAGAAAAGAATATAAACTTTTTCTTATGTTCTATTATTACTCATTTATGGCTAAATATGCATACATCCAACTTAGCAATTCTATGCGTCAAAATCTTTACCTTACCTTGCATTACAAATTTCTTAATATTATTGATGATAACACATAATTATTTTTATTTTCTTGAAACCAACTATAATACATACCAACTCTGTTACATTACCGTCAATAATGAGGGATTATCCTACCATAATACTTCAGGTAAATGATTTATTTAATCGGTTTACCCTCTCTTTTTTTCTTTTTCTTTTCTTTTGAGAACGTGGGCTTACCCATTATCAGAGGGGGTTTTTGTAAATGCATACATATAAATGTATAAATATATAAGTATATAATATAATATAATTTTGTAAATACTATAATTAAGGTTTTAGGTTGGACATTAATGTAACTAATGTAACATACAACTATATTTTTAATACACATAGATAGATAATTGAGATTTTAAATTTCAAACTTTAATTTTATACCCATGTACAAAAAATTAACAAAATTTTGCCTAATTTACCTTTTTTACTTTTTAAGGCAAGTTGAACTTTTACCTATTGCTTATTAGGGTGGGGTAATTATACTTTCGATTTTATCCGTTAGGATAAAGAAGTTTACCATTATCGTATTGCCACTCGTCATGGTGACGTATGAAACTTTCAATCAATAGGTGCATTTTCTAAAAAAGTTATTATTGATCACGGGAGGCATAGAAGAGGATTGTCATGATCCCTTATAAGGAAGTGTGAGTCCATTAAGTTGGAGCTTATAAGCAAATTTAGAGTAGGAATAGGATATACATACACTAGACACAATTATATGTGTAATATATTAGATAAAAAATAATGACATGTGAGTGATATAATAATTGGGACCAATGTCTTGAAATATTTTTGAGATATATTAAAATAGGTGAAAAAGGTTCTTTCTCAACATTTTTTTAGGAAATTTTTTTCGATTGTTTCCCCTTGGAAAGTACTTCAACCAAATTTGTTTAGAAAACACAAGCAAACAAATAAATTCCTTTTACCCTTTTCAATAACTGAAATTGAATGGGCCACATCGCAAATTGCTGTGGTGGCAATCTAGTCGCTATGATAATAATGCAATTTTCAATTTTGACTTTTTATGTTTTTCACCTTTCCTATGCACAATTTGTCCAGCAATATTTTCTTTCTCATATATTTACCATAAAAGGTTACACGTAACAGTAATACAGAAAATATTATTTGTTCAGATTCACCGCCCAACCAAAGCTTCTATTTCCTTTTACTGATGAGAAATTATAACTATAGTGCAAGTGGAAAATGAATATATCCCACATCGAAATATACCACAAATAATTTTTGCTTAATCATTATTGAGTCCATCCCTAGCTTTGAAATTGTGTTTCTTATTAATAATTACATAAGAGGAAAAATAAATGGAAAACTAAACTACGAGGTTAGTTTCTTCGTTACATGATATCGGTTTCCTCAGTTCGGTGATAAAATTTTGAACGGTGGAGAGTGAGGGCAAAGCCCACCAATTCCCTAGAATCCCGATCGCAGTCGTAAGCCTGGCCTCTAAATTCAAATTTCGCCAGGCAGAGGATCATGTAGTCCTCTGCTTCTACTTGTCTCGCGTACAGCGTCTGTTTGACATTAATAAAAAAAACAAATATAAGTTAATTTTTCTTTCCCACTGCAGTAAATATATTACTAATAGTACAGCGAAACCCAAGGGAGAACTCACTCTGAAATTCTTTTGAATAATATCTTTGAACACAGCTTCACGGCGCAACTGTATTATGTTAAACATCAGTCTAGTTCATAATTTTAATAATGAATACATACTCTATACACAAAATCAGCCATCAGTCTAGTTATAAAACAGGTACAAGTTTAATGTGTATAGACCTTGTTGTTTTGTTGAAACAAATGGAACAATAAATTTCAAGAAAGACCATTAAATGCAATTGTTGAGATGCAAATATATATAAATATATGTACCAATGATGAAAGGCTTGCTAACCTTTTCAATGTAAAGATAAACGGAGAGCGGCATTGGCTTCGAGATAAGGAGAAGAGTCATAACTTTAAATATGAGAACAAGGGGGTTATCCAAATTCTCCAACACCTTTACAAAGAGTACAAGAGGCAAACAGAAGTACTTCACAAAGTCCCAAATGGAAGGTGTCTCTTCTTCCACCCATAGATAACGCAACACACGTACATGTTCATCCGGCAAAGTCCTAACATCAACTGCATAAAAAATAAAAATCAGACATAAAGTCTTATATTTATACATGTACCTTTGAGGAAAGAATATATATATGTCTTATTTTTTAAGTCACAAATGATGATAAAAGTAGCCAACTTATTCAACGCACCTTCCATAGCATGTGCAACAGGAGTGTTAAAATTGATAACTGACCCAAGTAAAACTGAAGTGCCTAAAATACTTCCGAATTTCACCATACTTCCTGCAAGAAAGCCACCACTATTAATATGCTGAATTAAGGAATATGAAAAGGCCATGCTCTAGGAAAACATCAAATTTGAGAATGTAGTTTAAGCGAAATTGTGATTCTTTTAATTTAGGGTCTAAAGGATGAGGTAGCTAACAAATTTTTCCAAGAAAGACATGGCCATTACTAGAACATCCACACAGCATGCATGTGCATTAACTTCAAGCCTAGAACTATAATTTTAGTCCTTCCGTATAATAACATTTTTTAATACAAATGTGAGCATCACCCTTTCACATGTATCTTTATTAAAATGTTAAAACCTAAGAAGAAATGAATAACTTGCCTGGTGAAGCGTAGATTTTGTGAGTGTTTAGTTTCCAAAGCCTTGAAACTTGGTTATGAGAAGCAGGGTTCGAATCCTTTCATCCATGACTTTAGAGGATGTGAGTATCCATGAACTACATGTCAACTAATAGTGTAAGCATCCGATTCCACAATCGGATAAACAGATAACTGAAAATGAAAAATGAAAAAATCATAAAAGTCTTACTTGTGTTCCTTGAAAGACTGAAAACTGGAAGTGGTGGTTGTGATCAGAGGAAGTCCTAATGGACCGCAAAAATCTCAATGCAACCACCATTTTTTGTATTGAATATAGCTTCCAATAACACAATTAACTCATTCAAAAATATGAGCTACACGAATCCTAGAAATTTTTCTTAGAGAGAAATGGAAATTACGAAGAGAGAGAGAGAGAGAGAGTTTATCCATCAAAATGTATGAAAACACTGCTTATAAAGGTTTCAACTTAGGAGTATAAAAATTGAGAGAATAGAAATCTAAATGGTACGAAAATAAATGATGCGGGTCCTTTGAAAAATTACACATTCTTTTGTTCTTGAATTTAATGTATACATTTAATATCCAACAAAATGGCATTGATGATTTTGCCATTTAAGGTTGGGTTAACCTGGCTCCCACTTGACTTTTCAAATTTTCAAATGTTCCATTAAATAAATCTATGCTATTTCTTATGAGATTTGGTGCTGTCCTTATCTTTATACAGCCAAACATGACTTTTTTATTGTCTAGATTAATAGTTTCTGTGTAGACCACAAATTAACAGATAATATATATATTTGGATAATATGAGAAATAACACGCCTGTATTACGGTAATGTGTTCTGGCATACGGGCCCCCCGAAAAATTTCTGCATTAAATACTTAACCAATATAATAAATCTTCTACGTGCCTCTGATGAGAAGGTATCTTGATTTCCCGTTTTAGTTGGGTGGACTTAGCCTATTTTTAATTTTTCAAATTCTCTGCTTAGTTAAAATATTAACACCTTTTAATGAAATTGTTTGTATATTATCTTTAAGTTTCGGTGATTAAAATCAGAAAAATAAATCTTCTAATGCTAAGATAAATAAATAAAATAGAAGTTAATAAATTATATATGGCTGAACCCCATGAAAATTAATGGTTTATATATTTTTGTATACCCTCTTATTACGTACAGATATATATATACATAACATGACTACTAGATTTTATTTATTTAGTGTCTAAAATGAGTTTGCAAAATATGGAGACAAGAGAAGCTAATCCCTAGACAGATTTGAATTATACAGGTGGAAGAATATCAATTCTCATTCTATATGAGAGAATGATTATGTAATTCTTATTCTCATTTTTTTTATCACTTAACCCCCATTCTTTGGTTATTTCACTATATTCGGGCTGCAAAGTATGTGACTTATTAACCTCATAACATTTATTTTCTTTATGTTGTGTATTTTGCCAATCCCCCATAGTGAAACTAAACTTTCCATGCGAATATAATATTTGTTATCCTAAATTTGTACAAGTATCTCAAATTTTGAGCATTCCTCATGTTCCCTTTCCTATAATTTCCTTTGCCAATCACATTAAATGTGGACAGTAAAACCTGAGAATAAATGAATGAGTAATGCTACTCATCCCTAGAAGGCAATCCCTACATTCATGTAATCAAATAATACTTGAACCTCACGTAAATATCCCGTAGATCAAAATATACTAATTTTATATCTAATTCGAATCATTTGACTACGGTCAACTTATCTTGTGAGTCATAAACCAAGAAAAAGAATTGTAATTGCTTTAATAGCTATACTTTTATTAAAATAATATAACGTAGGTAAGTCATGTACCTAGGCAAAGAAACACAATTCTTTATAAACAAACCCAATTTAAATAATTTGATTGAATTAATATTTGGTCGTTTCACTTTTTCTTAAAGAATTTTGAGTTAAGTAACAAGGGTTTTGAAGGACGGAGACGCTGTAAAAAAGTGATATGTAAATAAATGAAATGGGCCCCACCGGAAAACTCCAATTAATTATTGATTAAATCAAATAATTTCGTTGACTCCGCTACTTTTAATTTTCTCGAAGTTCTCCACCTAATTCTAAATATTTTAATTTTTACGAGATACCAACCAACCAATAGCAATAGAAGGAGAGAGAGAGAGCTATTAAGGAAAAACAATAAAAATCAGGTCCAATGTCAATTAATGAAATTTAACAGTTGAACTTAGATATTTGAAACATATGGAGCATTTTTAATTTTGAAAGGAGGGAAAGAGCTGGTCCAATGTCCCCTATTATAGCAAGTAGAAATGCAAGCTTTTCTATATTTTATTATTCCCACATTTATGGCTTAAGCATGCATACATTCAAATCAACGATTCTAAGAATTCAAGTCCTTAATATTATACCTTAAAAACTTTTGGACATTTCTGGCCACTTAGGATTATTGTTGGCATTCTTTGATATTTGAACTTAGACATTTGAAATAAGTTGAGCATTTTGAAAATTGAAAGAAGAGGGAGCAATTAAAGTAAAATAAATGTGCATGCATCCTAATACGCAATTCTAAGAATTCAAGTCCTTAATATTATGGTTCTAGAAATTTTGGGAATTTTGGGCCACGGCATTTTTAACATTTAAAACATGTTGTGCATTTTGAAATTTGAAAGAAGAGAAAGCTATTAAGGAAAAATAATATAAGAAGCTGGTCCAATGTCAATTACTCCCTCTCATTATTATAGTAATAGAGAAGAGGCATAAAGAAACACAAGCTTTTTATATTTTATTATTCCTTATTAATGACTAAATGTGCATACATCCAATTTAGCAGTTCTAATAATTCAAATCCTCAGTATTTTAGTTTTAAATATTTTTGGACATTTAGGGTAGTTTTGGGCATTTTTGACATTTAAAGCACTTTGAGCATTTTGAATTTTGAAAGAAGAGAGAGCTATTTAGGAAAAACAATAAAAGCAAGTGGCTTGATGTCAATTAAACATACCCCGGCGAATGATAGATATAAAGCAGTATAAGCTTTTTTTACAAAATAAAAAAAATCTAAGAATTCAAATCCTTAACCTGTCTTGCACTAAAAAGCTCATCACATAATTAATGACAACGTAAACTTATCTCTTATTTTCTGAAACCAATTATAATAAATGTAGAGTCCATAACAATTATTATCATCAATCAGGAGAATTCTTCTAATCAATAGATTTATTTTCTAAGAGAATCATGGTGGACATCCCGAAAAGGGGTGCCCAAAAAGTATTTTGATCTCTCATGTAAATTGGGATTTACCCCTTCTTAAAACATGCAATCTGATGTCAATTAAACATACCTCTCGGGAGGATAATAGGTATAAAGAAATCTAAGATTTTTTTTTAAAAAAATCTACTAATCCAACTCCTTAGCCTTATCCTACCTTGAAAAGCTCATCACATAATTAATGATAACACAAACTTCTCTCTTATTTTTTAAGACCAATTATAATTAATATGGAGCCCATTACAATTATTATGGTCAATGGTTTGACTACTGATAAGAGAATCATGCTGAACATCCCGAAAAGGGGTGTCTAAAAAGTGTTTTGACCTTACCAAAAGGAAATGGAAGGAAAGTAACAGCTTTTCTTCCCAATTGCTTGTTTGTGAGCCTTTTTCCATAAGGCAAGCCATGGATAGAATATGGGAGGGAAAAATACCTTTAATAAAGCTTTTGTAACACTAATTATATTAATTGTCAAAAGTAAAAATATATATATATTATTGAGTGTAAAATAGTATTTTTGAACTTATAAAAAATGGTCCCATTTTCCTTCTCATCAACTTACAAACAGGAATTAAGAAAATAGATGTTGTTTTTTTCTTGAGGAAATAAATTATATAATGACAATTAGGCACATTATCACCCCTATATATGAGCCCTGATCTGAAAGTTCAAATATATGGATTGAAAGATTATGTAAAAATATGAGGGCTCATCAATTTTGATATAATTCGTATTAACTCAGTATCGTTTCATTTTAATGGTAAAAAACTTAAACTAAATAAAATCAATAAAATTTACTTAAAACTAGCACAAAATATATATAAATAAATATGTCCTTGTATATTTTTTTTATTATCTTTTATCAATTCATATGACTGAAAATTTTCAATTGGGACCCAGATGACCCCGTAGGTCATTTTCCCCCTCTATCCCTCACCTCGCGAACAATGTAGGTCGGCGCTTGGGAGAGTATCTTTCCTTAAACAGGCCGAAGGTAAAAACACGGGGCCCAAAATGGCGTGCACTTGTGGGCCACCTAAGCCCATATATGGTTTTGGTCAGCCTGCTACGGCCCATGGTTCTCACAGTTACAATTTTAGCACAGTTGAAGAGGCCCATTACGGTCCATACGTGGCTTCTGTAATAAAATAAAATCATTGTCCAAATCTTAACTTTATTTATTTCGTACGTTCCGAGCGTTCTAAGAATTCAAATCTTAACTTTATTTGGCATTAAAATATTATTTACAAAAGTTAATGATAGCACATTTGAAACTATAATGATAACACATACATACTTCATCACCATTAATGTCAATAATAGTGAGAGGACTTTCGTACAGTGAAAATAAAATGTTATTTCGAACTTATATTCAATGCATTTCAGGCAATTTAGGACAGTTTTGGGCATTGAAAATATTTTTAATATTTTTTTTATATTTAGAAGAAAGGAAGATATTAAGGAAAAATAATAAAAGTAGCTAATTAAATGTCAATGGGTCATACTCCATTCATGCCTTTATTATAGTAAACTAAATATAAGAGAATATAAACATTTACTATATTTTATTTTTCCTTAATAATGGCTAATTGTACAAACTTACAACTTAGCAATCCTAAGAATTAAAATCCTTAGTTTATTTGGCATTAATATATTATTTACACAATTAATGGTTTGAAACAAATGCTAGCAACAAAAGACTTCCTCACCATTAATATCAATAATGAGAGGTCTTTCGTTTAATTAAAAGAAAATACTAGTCAGGGCTGTTTCGGGTATTTCTGTCTATTTTTGACCGTTTTGGGCATTGCAAATATTTTTAATATTTTGACTTTTATAATTTATTATTGTAAAATAGACGTAAAAGAATATCAAATTTTTTATATTTTATTATGACGTTTTAATGGTTAATTGTTCAAACTTTCTGCCTAAACAAATCTAAGAATTCGAAATCCTTAAACTTTATTTCTTATTCAAAGATTATTTTCACAATGACTACACTTTTTATGACACACCTGTGTGGGCCCACAAAGCCCAATTTGTCCCCAAGCTACGGCCCAAGAACATCCCAACTACAATCTTGAGACTATTGAGGCCGAAGGGAGTTATTAGGCTCAAAGCCCATTCACTTCGGAGGAGAAAGCCCACTGGCGGTTGTCGAGGGGGCCCACATGCCAGTTGCCTGTTTCCTATTGAAAAATACTATAACCAAAATTATGAAAAGCAAAATTTCAATTTTTCCTTTTCAATAACTGAAATTAAAAGGAGTCAAAAATCTAGAGGCTAGGATTATAATGTGATTTTTTATTTTGAATTTTTATGTTTGTTCCGTTTTCATAAGGTATGAATTGGGACGGCTCCACTTTAGATGAGATGATTCCAATTGATTCTGATTCTAAAATACTTATTTTTAAAATTATCTTATTCATTAAAATGGTTTCAAAATTAAGAACTCATCTCATTTAATTATGGGATAGCTTGGTTCCTTTTTGGTTCGGCTACTTGATAAAATAAAGATAAAAAAATTATAATAAAGTAGCAAATCAAACTAACAAGTTTACCCTAATATTTAATAATAAATAATAAATTAACACGCCATAACCTAAAAATATTTAGACTCCTTAACTATTTTTTGGCGATCTTTTGATTCTGGGAACATTGGAAAATTTTGGGCACTTTTAGGAATTTTGGCATTTTGACCCCTTTTTAGGCATGCGGCTAATAGAAAAAGATTTAAGCGTTTTTATTTTCGAAAGAAGAGAAAGCTATTGAGAGAAAAAAATAATAGCACTCCGTTCAATGTCAACTTGTTATGCTGTTGCTGCACCTTTATTATAAATAATAGATATAAAAGGATATAAATTAATGGCTAAATGTGCATACATCTAACTTAATAATTTTAAGAAATCAGATCCTCAACCTTATATGGCATTACAAATTTCTGAATATTATCGATGATAACACATAATTATTATTTTATTTTATTTTTGAAACCAACTATAATACATACCAACTCTGTTATCATTCCCGTCAATAATTAGGGATTATCCTACCATATTTATCGGTTTATCCTTTTTCATTTTTTTTTTAATGAGAACCTCGGTTTACCCATTATGAAACGGAGTTGTAGTAAATGCATACATATAAATGTATAAATATATAAGTATATAATATAATATAATTATGTCGATACTATAATTAAGGTTTTAGGGTGGACATTAATGTAACTAACGTAACATACAACTATATTTAGTATGTGTATATATATATAAAATTGAGATTTTAGGTCAAATTTTTATTTTATACATTTGTACAAAAAAATTTAACAAATTTACCCAATTTACTCTTTTACCTTTTGAGGTAAGTTGAAATTTTCTCCATTACTCATTAGGATCAGGGTAATTATACCTTTGATTTTATCTATTAAAATAAGGAGGGTTATCCTTATCATATGGCCACCCATCACGTAGATGTACGAGACTTTTGATTAGTAGGTGCATCTTCTAAAAAATCATTATGAATCACGGAAGGAGGAGAAGTGTCATGATCCCTTATAAACGGAGTGTTAACCCATTAAGTTGGGGCTTATCAAACAAATATGGAATCTGTTGTACAGCTAGAATTTACATCTATCAGTCATATTCATACATGTAATACATGTAAGAAAAAATAATTACATCTAAACTCAATAGGATTCATGAGTGATATTGTAATTGTTACTTGCTTGCAATCTGATTGTTTCGAATCATTTTTCTTTCTCAACATTTTTTAGAAGATTTTTTTGACTATTTCCCGTTGGAAAGTACTTCAACCAAAATTATACAAAGAGAACAAATAAATTCCTTTTTGTCTTTTTCAATAGCCGAAATTAAAAGGGCCACGTCACAAATAGCGGCGGTGGCAATCTTGACGCTATGATAATAATGCAATTTTCAATTTCAACTTTTATGTTTTTTTTCCCCTTTTTGAGTACAATTTGTCCAGCAATATTTTCTTTCCCACATATTTGCTATAAAAGGTTACAGGGAAACGTTGATAAAGAAAAGACCGAGCATTATTTGTTCAGATCCACAACAAAACTAAAAATTTTATTTCCTTGTATTGATGAGAAATTTGAACTATAGCAATAGTGGAAAATGAAAGTATCCCACATAGAAATATGCAGCATATCAGTTTTTACTTAATAATTATTTAAGTCCATGCCAAGAGACAGCTAATGTCTGTATAATATGAGAATTGTGGTATGACGGTTGAAACTGTCATTTTCTTTGTTAATGGAAAATCTCCTTCCTCAGTTCCTTTGCTGCGTTTTGAACGGTGGAGAGTGGGGGCAAAGCCCACCAATTCCCTAGAATCCCGATGACGTGGTAGTCCCGGCCTCTAAATTCAAATTTTGCCAAGCAGAGGACCATGTAGTCCTCTGCTTCCACTTGTCTTGCGTATAAAGTCTGCTTAGCATCAAAAAAGAAACCCAAAAAAGAAAAGCAGCAAATATAGGTTAGTCAATTGTAAGGAGAAGAGCCATGCTACTTCCATACCAGATAAGTATTACTGATAACCAGAAAGACGAGTAATAAATTTTTTTTTTCACCTACTGTGGTAAATAGATTACTAATAGTATAGCATAGACTAAGGAAAAACTCACTCTGAATTTCTTTTGAAAAATATCTTCCAACACGGCTTCACAGCGCAACTGCATTGTATTAGCCACCATCAGTCTAATTTATAATTTTATTAATAAATACTATTCTCTTTAATGCACAATTATTGCACGCGTGTGTGTCTATGTGTATATAAACAGCGTTGTTTTGTTCAAATAGATGGGACAATAAATCTCAAGAAAGACCATTGAAAGCACTTGTTGAAATGTAAAAATATATAGGTATCAATGATAGAAGGCTTGCCAACCTTTTCAATGTAAAGATAAATCGAGAGCGGCATTGGCTTCGAGGTAAGAAGAAGAGCCATAACTTTAAATATGAGAACAATGGGGTTATCCAAATTCTCCAACACTGTTACAAAGAACACAAGAGGCAAACAAAAGTACTTCACAAAGTCCCAAATGGAAGGTGTCTCTTCTTCCACCCTTAGATAATGCAACACACGTACATGTTCATCCGGCAAAGTCCTAACATCAACTGCATAAAAAATAAAAATAAAATAAAATAAAAAAATCAGACATAAAGTCTTAGATTTATACATTACCTTTCAGCAAAGAATATATGTCTTATTTTTTAAGTCACAAATGATGATAAAAGTAGTCAACTTATTCAATGCACCTTCCATAGCACGTGCAACAGGAATGTTAAAAGTGATAATTGACCCAAGTAAAACTGAAGTGCCTAAAAGACTTCCGAATTTCACCACATTTCCTGCAAGAAAGCCACCACCATTAGTATGCTGAATTAATGAATATGAAAAGGCTATGCTCTAGGAAAACATTGAATTTGAGAATATAGTTCAAGCGAAATTGTTATTCTTTTAATTTAGGGTCTAAAGGATGAGGTAGCTAACAAATTTTTCCAAGAAAGACGTGGCCATTACTAGAACATGCACACAGCGTGCATGTGCATGAACTTCAAGCCTACAACTATAATTTTAGTCCTTCCGTATAATAACATTTTTTTTATGCAAATGTGAGCAGCACCCTTTCACATGTATCTTTATTAAAATGTTAAAACCTAAGAAGAAATGAACAACTTGCCTGGTGAAGCGTAGATTTTGTGAGTGTTTAGTTTCCAAAGCCTTCGGTTCTGAAGAGCAGTTTCGAATCCTTTCATCCATGACTTCAAAGAATGTGAGTGTTCACGAACTGTATGTCAACAAATAGTGTAAGCATCCAATTCTACAATCACATAAACAGATAATTGAAAATTTGGATGTGAAAAACGAAAGAATCGTAAGTCTTACTTGTGTTCCGTGAAATAGTGAAAACTGGAGCAGTGGTTGTTGTCAGAGGAGCCCTAACGGACTGTAAGAATCTCAATGCAACAACCATTTTTTGAATCGAGTATTGCTCCCAATAACACAATTAACTCGTCCAAGAGTATAAACTGCACGAACCCTAGATAATTTTCTTAGAGAGAAATGGAAATTAAGAAGAGGAGAGTTTGTACATCAAAATGTATGAAAACGCAGCTTATAAAGGTTTTAAGTTAGTAGTATAGGAATGGAGAGAATGGAACCCTAAATGGTACGAAAAGTAAATGATGCGAGTCCTTTGAAAGATTACACATTCATTTGTTTTTGAATTTAATGTACACATTTAATATCCAACAAAGTAATACACCTTTTGCTTGCCTTATATTAAACGGCATTGATGATTTTGCCATTTAAGGTTAGGTTAACCTGGCTCCAATTGACTTTTCAATTTTTCAAATGTTCCATTAAATAGAATATGTTGTTCTTTTTATGAGGTTTGGTGCTGTCCTTATCTTTATACAGCAAGACATGACTTTTTTATTGTCTAGATTAACAGATTGTGTGTAGACCACAGATTAACAGATCATATATGTTTTTGAATAATATGAGAAATAACACGCCTGTATTACTGTAATGTGTTCTGACGTACAGGCCCCCGAAAAATTTCTGAATTAAATACTTAACTAGTGTAATAAATATTTTACTTGCCTCAGGTAATAAGGTCTTAGGATTTCCCGTTTTTATTTGGGTTGACTCAGCTATTTTTAATTCTCTACTTAATTAAAATATTAATTTTTTTCAATGAAATTGGTTGTATGTTATCTTTAAGTTCGGGTAATTAAAATCAGCAAAATAAATTCTCAATGTTAAGATTTATAAATAAAATAAAAGTTAAAAATTAAAGAGATTATACCCGGCTAAACCCCATGAAAATTAACAGTTTATATATTTTTGTATGCCCTTTTATTGCATAGAGATGTAAATAGTTAACACGACTAGATTTTATTTATTTATTGCTTAAAATGAGTTTGTAAAATATGGACAGAAGAGAAGCTAATCCCTAGACACATTTGAATTATATAAGTGGAAAGAGGAATCATCATGAGAATACTAATTCTCATTCCATGTGAGAGAATGCTTATTTAATTCTTATTCTCATTTTTTTTTATCACTTCACCTCCATTCTTTTGTCGTTTCATTATATTAGGGCTACAAAGTATGTAACCTATTAACCTCCGTAGGGTTTATTTTCCTTATATGTTTTGCGGATCCCTCATAGTGAAACTAGACTTTCCATGGTAATATAATATTTATTATCAGAGAGAGCTATTAAGGAAAAACAATAAAAATCAGGTCCAATGTCAATTAATAAAATTGAACAGTTGAACTTAGACATTTGAAACATATGGAGCATTTTTAATTTTGAAAGGAGAGAAAAAGCTGGTCCAATGTCCTATATTATAGCAAGTACTAATAGATATAAAGAACTGTAAGCTTTTCTATATTTATTATTCCCCACATTAATGGCTAAGTGTGATTGCATTCAAATCAACAAGTCTAAGAATTCAAGTCCTTAATATTACACTTTAAAAAACTTTTGGGTATTTCTGGCCACTTAGGATTGTTGCTGGCATCCTTTGATATTTGAACTTAGACATTTGAAATAAGTTGGGCATTTCGAAAATTGAAAGAGGAGGAAGCTATTAAGGTAAAACAGTAAAAGTTGAGGTGGTCCAACGTCAATTACTCACGCGCCTTAATTAAATACGGTTTTTTTTTTGTATTTTACTATTCCTCATTAATGGATGCATGGACATACATTCAACTTAGTAATTCTAAGAATTCGAGTCGTTAATACTATATTTCTAGAAAATTAGGGAATTTGGGACCATGGCATTTTTGATATTTGAAACATGTTGTGCATTTTGAATTTTGAAAAAAGAGAAAGCTTCTACGGAAAAAAAATAATAATAAACGAAGCTGGTCTAACGTCGATTACTCCCTCTCCTCGTTGTAGTAATAGAGAATGGACATAAAGATATACACGCTTTTCATATTTTATTATTCCCTATTAATGGCTGGATGTGCATACATCCAATTTAGCAATTCTAAGAATTCAAATCCTTAATATTTTCGTTTTAAACATTTTTGGCTATTTAGGACAGTTTTGGGCATTTTTGACATTTAAAGCACAGCATTTTGAATTTTGAAAGAGGAAAGAAATACTTAGAAAAAACAATAAAAGCAGGTGGTCTGATGTCAACTAAATGTATCCCTCTGGTGAATGAAAGATATAAAGCAATATAAGCATTTTTTTATTAAAAAAATCTAAGAATTCAAATCCTTAACCTGTCTTGCATTAAAAAGCCTATCACATAATTAATGATAACACAAACTTCTTTCTTATTTTTTGAAACCAATTATAATAAATAGGAAGTCCTTTACAATTATTATCGTCAATGATGTGAGTACTTTTAACCAATAGATGCATTTTCTAAGAGATTCATGTTGAACATCCCAAAAGGGGTGTCGAAAAGGGGTCTCAACCTCTCACGTAAAGTGGGATCCATCTTTCCTTATGAGAAGTTTAATTTTCTAAAAAGGAAATGGAAGGAAAGTAACCGCTTTTCTTCTAAAACCCTTATTCATGAAGTTTTTCCCATAAGGCAAGGCATGGAAGGGGAAGGAAAGTAATCCATGCTTTCCTTTTAATAATTTCCTATCACAGTGGATGGAATATTTTCCTTGGCCAAAAACCATAAATTTCAAATACCTTTAATACAACTTTTGCAACACCAATTATATTAATTGTCAAAACTATATATATATATATATATATATTATAGAGTGTAAAATAGTACTTTGGACTTATAAAAAATGGTCCCATTTTTCTTCGTATCAACTTACAAATAGGAATTAAGAAAATAATTTTTTTTTTTCTTGGGGAAATAAATTATATAGCGATAATTAGGCACATTGGCCCTAGTTTGAAAGTTTCAATATGTGGATTGAAATATTATATAAAAATATGATGGCTCATCAATTTTTATATAATTCATATTAACTCATGTTTATGATTTCAATGGTGACAAACTTAAACTAAATAAAATTGATAAAATTTACTTAAAACTAGTATGAAATGTATAAAAATCAGTATGTTCTTGTATTTTTTCATTGTCTTTTTACAATTCATGACTGAACTTTTTCAATTGGGACCCAGATGGCCCCGCAGGTCCTTTTCCCGTTCTATCCCTTACCGTGGACAATGTGGGTGCGCTTGGGAGAATATCTTTCCTTGAACAGGCCGAAGGTAAAAACATGAGGCTCAAAATGGCCGGTGCTTGTGGGCCGGCTAAGCCTACATATGGTTTTAGTCGGGCTGCTACGGCCCATGGTTCGTGCAGTTACAATTTTGGCACAGTTGAAGAGGCCCACTACGATCCATACGTGGCTTCCGTAAGAATATAAAATTATTGTACAAATCTTAACTTTATTTATTTTGAAAATCTTAACTTTATTTAACACATTTAAAACTATAATGATTAACACATACATAATTCATCGCCACTAATTTCAATAATAATGAAAGGACTTTCGTTTAGTGAAAATAAAATGTTATTTTGAGCTTATATTTAATGCCATTTAGGGCCGTTTTGAGCATTTCAGGCAATTTAGGATAATTTTAGGCAGTTAAAATATTTTTAACATTTTATAATATTTAGAAGAATAGAAGGTATTAAGGAAAAATGATAAAAGCAGCTCCTGAGATGTCAATGGGTCATACTCCTCTAACGCCTTTATTATAGTAAACTAGATATAAGAGAACATAAACATTTTTTATATTTTATTATTCCTTATTGACGGCCAATTGTACAAACTTCCAACTTAGAAATTCTAAGAATTAAAATCCTTACTTTATTTGGCATTAATATATTATTTACACAATTAATGGTTTGAAACCAATGCTAGCACCGAAAGAGTCCCTCACCATTAATATCAATAATGAGAGGTCTTTCGTTTAATTAAAAAAAAATGCTAGTTAGGGTTGTTCTGGGCATTTCAATCCATTTCTAACGATTATGAAATAGATATTAAAAAATATCAAAATTTTCATAGACTTATTAATAGCTAATTGTACAAACTTTCTGTCTAAACGATTCTAAGAATTAAAAATCCTTCACTTTATTTCCCATTCAAAGATTATTTTCAAAATGATAACACCTTTTATGATACAGCTGCAAGGGCCAACAAAGCCCAATTGGTCCGCACGCTATGGCCCATGATCATCCCAATTACAATCTGAGACTGTTAAAGAGGCAGAAGGGGGTTATTGGGCTCAAAGCCCACTCACTTTGGAGAAGAAAGCCCATTAGCGGTTGTCGCTGGGCCCCACATGCAAGCTGACCGTTTCCCAATTGACAAGTCATTTGGCACAATTCCACTTTAAATGAGATGGTTTCAATCGATTTCGGTTCTAAAATGCCTACTTTAAAAATTATTTCATTTAGGAAATGATTCTAAATTTAAGAACCCGTCTCATTTAATTATAGAATGGTCCGATTTCAATTTCTTACGATGAGCTAAGGATAAAAAGTTATAAGAAATTAGCACACCAAAATAATAACTATACGCTAATATTTAGTAATAAATAATAAATTAACACATTACGGTCTAATAATTATAATACAAAGCAATATAAGATATGTTCCTTAAAAATTAAAAAGTTTCAAGGATGAATCAAAATCTTAGGTAGAAATATGAGACTAAATCTTTTGACTTCTTAATTATTTTTTAGCGGTCCTTCAATTTTGATAACTTGAGAAAATTTTAGACACTTTCAAGAAATCTGGGCATTTTGAGATTTGATCCCTTTTTGGACATATAAGACACTTGAAAAAGATTAAGAGTATTTATTTTCGGAAGAAGAGAAAGCTATTAAGAGAGAAAGCTATTAAGAAAGAAAACATTCAATGTCAATTTGTTATTCACTTGCTACACCTTTAGCATAGTAATAATAGTTATAAATTATTATAAACTTTTTCTTACATTCTATTATTACTCATTAATAGCTAAATATGCACTCGTCCAACTTAGCAATTCTAATAATTCAAATCCTTAATCTTATCCTACATTAGAAATTTTTTTCATATTATTGATGATACATAATTATTTTTATTTTTTTGAAACCAACTGTAACACATATTAACACGGTTAACATTACAATCAATAATGAGGGACTATCCTACCTCAATATTCAGTGTAAATGATTTTTTTTATCGGTTTACCCTTTTTTTCTTTTTCTTTTTTTATGAGAACGTCGGTTTACCCATTGTCAAATGGAGTTGTAGTAAATGCATACATATAAATGTATAGATATATAAGTGTATAACATAATATAATTATGTAAATACTATAATTAAGGTTTTAGGGTGGACATTAATGTAACTAATGTAACATATAACTATAACTATATCTATCTCTATATATATATATATATATATATGATTTTAGGTCAAAATTTAATTTTATTCTTTCGTGCAAAAAAATTAACAAATTTACTCATTTACCTTTTAATGTAAGTTGAATTTTTACCCATTACTCATTAGGATAGGGTAATTATACTTTCGATTTTACCCTCATCATATTGCCACCGACCATGGTGATGTACGAGACTTTTGATCAATAGGTGAATTTTCTAAAAAAGTCCTTGTGAATCATAGGCGAGTAGAAAAGAAGTGTCATGATAACCTATAAGGGGGTGTGAGCCCATTTTGTTGGGGCTTATTAAGCAAATCAAGTATACAAGTAGGATTTGCATCCATTGGGCATAATCATACATGTAATATATTGGATAAAAAAATAATTACATGTGAACTCACTAGGATTCATGGGTGATATTGTAATTGACACCCAGGTGCAATCTGATTGCTTTGAAATATTCTTGAAATATATTTAAAAAGTGAAAACTGTTCTTTCTCAACATTTTTTAGAATTTTTTTTCGATTGTTTCCCATTGGAAAGTACTTCAACAAAAATTATATATATATATAAAAATCCTTTTTGTCTTTTTCAATAACTGAATTTAAAAGGGCCATGTCACAAATTATGGCTGTGGTAATCTAGATGCGACAATAATAATGCAATTTCCAATTTTGACATTTTACGTTTTTTACCTTTTCATGCACAATTTGTCCAACAATATTTTCTTTCCCAGATATTTGCTCTAAAAGGTTACTGGTAACAGTAATAAAGAGAAGACAAAGCTTTATTTGTTTCAGATTTCACCACACAACCAAAACCTTTATTTCCTTTTATTGATGAGAAATCAGGACTATATCATTGGTGGAAAATGAATATGTCCCACATTGAAATATGCAGCAAAATAGTTACTGCTTAATAATTATTGTGTCCAAATGCCAATTACATTGAAAAGTGGTGCTTATTGGGTAGAATTATATATGAAATGAAAAAATTAAGCAGACGTATAGGGCAAATTTCTTGAATCATGGATGATCCGTGTTCTCAGTTCACTCCAGACATTTTGAACAGTGGAAAGAGGGGGTAAAGCCCACCAATTCCCCAAAATCCCGATCACGTGGTAGTCCCGGCCTCTGAAGTCAAATGTCGCCAGGCAGAGGACCGTGTGGTCCTCCACTTCTACTTGTCTTGCATATAGCGTCTGCTTAGCATCAAGGAAAAAAACCAACAAATGTAGGTTAGCCCAAAAACACGAGTACTGAAATATGGGTTTTTTTTTTTTTTTTTTTTTTACCCACTGCACTAAATAAATTACTAATAGTATAGCAAAGATCAAAGAGAATACTCACTCTAAATTCCTTTTGGACAATGTCTTCGACCACGGCTTCACGACGCAACTGCATTGTATTAAATAATTATCAGTATAGTTCATAATTTTATTAATAAGCGTTGTTGTTTTGTTAAAACAGATGGAGCAATAAATCTCAAAAAAGACAATTCAATGCACTTGTTGAGATGCAAAAATATATAGGTACCAATGATGAAAGGCTTGCTAACCTTTTCAATGTAAAGATAAACAGAGAGTGGCATTGGCTTCGAGGCAAGGAGAAGAGTCATAACTTTCGATATGAGAACAAGGGGGCTATCCAAATTCTCCAACACTGTTACAAAGAATACAAGAGGCAAACAGAAGTACTTCACAAAATCCCAAATGGAAGGTGTCTCTTCTTCCACCCTTAGATAATGCAACACACGTACATGTTCATCCGGCAAAGTCCTAACATCAACTACACAAAAAAAAATAATAATAAGACATAAATTCCTATATTTATACATATACCTTTGAGGAAAAGAATATATATATATATATATATATATGACTTATTTTTAAGTCACAAATGATGATAAAAGTAGTCAACTTATTCAACGCACCTTCCATAGCATGTGCAACGGGAGTGTTAAAAGTGATAATTGACCCAAGTAAAACTAAAGTGCCTAAAATACTTCCGAATTTCACCACACTTCCTGCAAGAAAGCCACCACCATTAATATATTGAATTAACGAATATGAAAAGGCCATGCTCTAGGAAAACGTCGAATTTGAGAATGTAGTTTAAGCAAAATTGTGATTCTTTTAATTTAGGGTCTAAAGGATGAGGTAGCTAACAAATTTTTGCAGGAAAGACATGGTCATTTCTAGAACATGCACACAACATGCATGTGCATGAGCTCCAAGCCTTCGACTATACTTTTAGTCCTTCCATATGATAACATTTTTTATGCAAATGTGAGTAGCACCCTTTCACATGTATCTTTATTAAAATGTTAAAACCTAAGAAGAAATGAAAGACTTGCCCGGTGAAGCATAGATTTTATGTGTGTTTAGGTTTCCAAAGCCTTGAAACTTGGTTCTGAGGAGCGGATTCAAATCCTTTCATCCATAACTTTAGAGGATGTGAGCGTCCATAAGCTACATGTCAACCAATAATGTAAGCATCCAATTAGACAATCAGATAAACAGATAAATTGAAAATAGGAAAATGAAAAAAAATCATAAAAGTCTTACTTGTGTTCCTTGAGAGAGTGAAAATTGGAGCGGTGGTTGTGGTCAGAGGAGTCCTAATGGACAGCAAGAATCTCAATGCAACTGCCATCTTGTGTATTGAATATAGCTTCCTAATAACACAATTAGTTCGTCCAAGAATATGAGCTACACAAACCCTAAAAAATTTTTCTTATAGAGAAATGGAAATTACGAATGAGAGAGAGAGAGAGAGTTTATCCATCAAAATGTATGAAAACACTGCTTATAAAGGTTTTAAGTTAGGAAGTACAAAAATTGAGAGAATAGAACTCTAAATGGTACGAAAATAAATGATGCGGGTCCTTTGAAAAATTACACATTCTTTTGTTCTTGAATTTAATGTATACATTTAATATCCAACAAAGCAATACACCTTTTACTTGACTTATACTAAATGGCATTGATGATTTTTCCATTTAAGGTTGGGTTAACCTGGCTCCCACTTGACTTTTCAATTTTACAAATGTTCCATTAAATACATACATGGCATTTCTTATGAGATTTGATGCTGTCCTTATCTTTATACAGCAAGTCATGACTTTTTTTATTGTCTAGATTAACAGATTCTGTGTAGACCACAGATTAACAGATCATATATATTTTTGAATAATATGAGAAGTAACACTCCTTTATTACGGTAATGTGTTCTGGCGTAGGGGCCCCCGAAAAATTTCTGCATTAAATACTTGACTAGTATAATAAATATTTTACTTGCCTCAGGTAATAAGGTCTTAGGATTTCCCGTTCTTAGTTGGGTTGACTCAGCTATTTTTAATTCTCTGCTTAGTTAAAATATTAATTTTTTAAATGAAATTGGTTGTATGTTATCTTTAAGTTTCGATAATTAAAATCACCAAAATAAATTCTCTATGCTAAGATTAATAAATAAAATAAAAGTTAAAAATTAAGGAGATTATATCTACCTGAACCCCGTGAAAATTGATAGTTTATATATTTTTGTGTACCCTCTTATTGGATAGAGATATAAATACATGACATGACTTGATTTTATTTAGTCATTGTTTAAAATGAATTTGCAAAATATGGACACAAGAGAAGCAAATCCCTAGACACATTTGAATTATATAAGTGGAAATTGGAATCATCATGAGAATATTAATTCTCATTCCTTATGAGAGAATGATTATTTAATTCTTATTCTCATTTTTTTTATCACTTCACCTCCATTCTTTTCTTGTTTCATTACATTAGGATTGCAAAGTATGTGATCTATTAACCTCCATAAAGTTTATTTTCCTTATGTGTTTTGCCGATCCCTCATAGTGAAACTAGACTTTCCCCGCTAATATTATATTTATTATCCTAAATTTGTACAAGTATCTCAAATTTTGAGCCTTCGTCATATTCCCTTCACTATAATTTTCTTTGCCAATAACGTGGTTAACACTATAATAAAATAAAATCATTTTCCAAATATTAACTTTATTTATTTTGAATGTTTTGAGCGTTCTAAGAATTCAAATCTTAGTTTTATTTGGCATTAACTGCTATTCACACAAATTAATGATAACACGTTTGAAACTATAATGATAACACATACATACTCCATCACTATTAATGCCAATAGTAGTGAGAGGACTTTCGTTTAGTCAAGATAAAATGCTATTTCGGGCTTATATTTAATGCCATTTAGGGCCGTTTTGAACATTTCAGACAATTTAAGACGGTTTTGGGCATTTAAAATATTTTTTAACTTTTTTTTAATATTTAGAAGAATAGGAGGTATTTTATTATTCCTTATTGACGGCCAAATGTACAAACTTCCAACTTAGAAGTTCTAAGAATTAAAATCCTTACTTTATTTGGCATTAATATATTATTTACAAAATTAATGGTTTGAAACCAATGCCAGCAACCAAAGACTGCCTCGCCATTAATATCAATAATAATGAGAGGTCTTTCGTGTAATTAAAAGAACATGCTAGTTAGGGCTATTTTGGGTATTTCAATCGATTTCTGACCTCTTTGCACATTGAGAATATTTTTAACATTTTGACCATTAGAAAGCCATTGAGGAAGAGAAATAAAAGCAGCTAGTTGGCCCGCCCCTTTATTATTGTAAAATAGATATAAAAGAATAATAATTTTTAAAAATTTTATTATTACTCATTAATGGCTAATTGTACAAAATTTCTGTCTAAACAATTCTAAGAATTCAAAATCCTTAACTTTATTTATCTTTCAAAGATTATTTTCACAATGACCAGACTTTTTATGATACGCTTGTGGGGGCTCAGAAGGCGCAATTGGTCCGCACGCTTCGGCCCATGAACATCCCAATTACAGTCTCGAAACAGTTAAAGGGGCCCAAGGGTGTTATTGGGCTCAAAGGCCATTCACTTTGGTGGAGAAAGCCCATTGGCGGTTGTCGCTGGGGCCGACCTGCAAGCTGACTGTTTCCCATTTAAAAGGACTATAACCAGAATTATTAAAAAGCAAATTTTCCATTTTTTACTTTTCAATAACTGAAATTAAAAAGAGTAACGGTGACAATGTAGAAGCTATGATTACAATGTAATTTGTCATTGTGAATTTTTATGTTTGTTTCGTTTCCGTGAGGTGTAAATTGGGGCGGTTTCATTTTAGATTGATGGTTCCAACAGATTTTAGTTCTAAAATAACTATTTTTAAAATCATCTCATTTACTAAATAGTTTCAAAGCTCGTTTCATTTAATTATGTGATAGTCTTGTTGTGATTTCTTATCAGTTTCAATCATTTGATGAATTAAAGATAAACAATTATAAGAAAGTAGCACACCAATAAAACAACTTTATACTAATATTTAATAATAAACAATAAATTAACACGCCACGATCTAATAATTGCAATACAAAGCGATATAAGATGTGTTCCTTAAAAATTAAAAAGTTTCAAGGGTGAATATAAATCTCAAGTATAAATATGAGGCTAAGTTTTTCATTTCCTTGACGGGTTTTTTAGTGGTCTTTAGATTCTAGTAACTTCGTAAAATTTTGGACACTTTTTGGAGTGTTGGGCATTTGAGCATTTGAGCATTTTTGGGACTTAAAAGACACTTGAAAAAGATTAAGCATTTTAATAAATTCCACCAATTTACTCAATTACCTTTTAAGTTAAGTTAAATTTTTACTCGTTACTCATTAAAATAGGATAATTATACTTTCGGTTTTATCCGTTAGGTGGTCAATAGGTGCATTTATAAGAAAGTCATTATTGATCATGGACCGAGTAAAAGAGAAGTGTCATAATCCCTTATAAAATAGTGTGAGCCCATTAAGTTGGGGCTTATCAAGCAAATTTAGCATACGAACAGGACAAACATCCATCAGATACAATCAAATGTGTAATGCATTGGATAAGGAAAAATAATTACAAGTGAACTCAATATCATTCATGAGTGATATTGCAATCTGATTGTTTAGACATATTTTTGAAATATATTTAAAAGATGAAAAGGGTTCTTTCACTACATTTTTTAGAAAAAAATTTGATTGTTTCCCGTTGGAAAGTACTTCAAACAAAATTACATTAAAAAAAAAAAAAACAAATTCCCTTTTCCTTTTCAATAACTGAAATTAAAAGAGTGACATTAAAAATTGTGGTGGCGGCAATCTAGCCGCTTTTTCGCCTTTTTTTTTTACGTTTTCTCCCTTTTCATGCACAATTTGCCCAGTAATATTTTCTTGGCCAGATATTTGCCATAAAAGGTTATAGGTAACGGTAATAAGGAAGAAACGAAGCTTTATTTGTTCAGATTTTACCATACAATCAAGGCCTTTATTTCCTTTTATTGATAAGAAATTAGGACTGTATTGCAGTGGAAAATCAATATAACCCACATTGAAATTACAACGAAACAGTTGCTGCTTAATACATGATTGTGTGCCGGGATCAAACGCATTTAAAAATAGTGTTTATTGGGTCATATAAAGAAAAATAAAGCAGACCAATAATCGGATTAATTTCTTTGATCATGAAATATAGACTTCCTCAGTTCGTTGCTGGCGTTTTGAACGGTGGAGAGAGGAGGCAAAGCCCACCAATTCCCCAAAATCCCGATCACGTGGTGGTTCCTGGCCTCTAAACTTCGAACGTTGCCAGGCAGAGGACCATGTAGTCCTTTAATCAGGGAAAAAAAAGGAGCAACAAATGTAAGTTAGCCCAATTGGTAAGGATGTGTTACTAAATGCCAAAAGCACGAGTAGTAATGAAATATGGTTTTTATTTTTTTTATCCACTGCACTAAATATATTTATAATAGTATAGCAAAGATCAAAGGGAATGCTCACTCTAAATTCCTTTCGGACAATATCTTCCAATACGGCTTCACGATGCAACTGTATTGTATTAAACAACTATCAGTCTAGTTCATAATTTTATTAGTAAATGCTGTTGTTTTGTTACAACAAATGGAACAATAAATTTCAAGAAAGACCATTGAATGCACTTGTTGAGACGCAAAAATATATAGGTACCAATAATGAAAGGCTAGCTAACCTTTTCAATGTAAAGATATACGGAGAGCGGCATTGGCTTCGAGGTAAGGAGAAGAGCCATAACTTTAGATATGAGAACAAGGGGGTTATCCAAATTCTCCAACACTGTTACAAAGAACACAAGAGGCAAACAGAAGTACTTCACAAAGTCCTAAATGGAAGGTGTCTCTTCTTCCACCCTTAGATAATGCAACACACGTACATGTTCATCCGACAAAGTTCTAATATGAACTACATAAAAATAAAAAAAATCAGACATAAAGTCTTATATTTATATATGCACCTTCGAGCAAAGAATATATGTCTTATTTTTTAAGTCACAAATGATGATAAAAGTAGTCAACTTATTCAACGCACCTTCCATAGCATGTGCAACAGGAGTGTTAAAAGTGATAACTGACCCAAGTAAAACTGAAGTGCCTAAAATACTTCCGAATTTCACCACACTTGCCTGCAAGAAAGCCACCACCATTAGTATGCTAAATTAACGAATATGAAAAGGCCATGCTCTAAGAAAACATCGAATTTGAGGATGTAGTTTAAGCAAAATTGTAATTCTTTTAATTTAGGCTCTAAAGGATGAGGTAGCTAAAAAGAATTTCTAGAAAAGACATGGTCATTTCTAGAACATGCACACAACACGCAATGTGTATGAACTCGAAGCCTTGGGCTATACCTTTAGTCCTTTCATATGATAATATTTTTTATGCAAATGTGAACAGCACCCATTCACACATATCTTTACTTAAAATGTTAAAACCTAAAAAGAAATGGACAGCTTGCCAGGTGAAGCGTAAATTTTATGTGCATTTAGTCTCCAAAGTCTTCGGTTCTGAAGAGTGAGTTCGAATCCTTTCATCCATGACTTCAGAGGATGTGAGTGTCCATGAACTACATGTCAACCAATAGTGTAAGCATCCAATTGTACAATTAGATAAACAGATAATTGAAAATTTGGATGTGGAAAATTAAAAAATCATAAGTCTTACTTGTGTTTGGTGAAAGAGTGAAAACTGGAGCATTGGTTGTTGTCAGAGGAAGCCCTAATGGATCGCAAGAATCTCAATGCAACCACCATTTTTTGAATTGAGTATTGCTCCCAATAATCACAATTAACTCATCCAAGAATATGAACTGCACGAACCCTAGATAATTTTCTTCGAGAGAAATGGAAATTAAGAAGAGGAGAGTTTGTACAGCAAAATGTACGATAACACAGCTTATAAAGGTTTTAAGTTAGTAGTACAAAAGTAATACATCTTTTGCTTGCCTTGTATTAAACGGTATTGATGATTAAGGCTCCACTTGACTTTTTAATTTTTCAAATGTTCCATTAAAAAGAATATATTTTTCTTTTTATGAGATTTTATCTTTGTACAGAAAAACATGACTTTTTATTGTTTAGATTAATAAATTTTGTGTAGACAACAAAGTAACAGATCATATATATATTTGAATATTATGAAAAATAGCATGCCCGTATAACGGTAACGTGTTCTGACGTACGGGCCTCATTTAATCGTCCGCTGAGTACAACTTCTGGGCCTAGTTCTATTGGGCCTACTATTGGGCTTGGTTAGTGTTGGACTTTGAAACAAGCCTGCCACGAAGTTAAACGCAATTTATTAAAAAGTTTAATTTGACCAACGCATGACAGATAATTTAGATTAACATGGCACATTGTTCCTCCCCCTAAAAAGAAGAGTTGTACCCCCGAATTGATGAATAACTTTTACTTGTTCAAATAATAATTCAATAACAATTAACATGAAGCAGGATTAGTAATAACTAAGTTTTTAAAAGATATTATCACATAGATTTTAGAAGGAAAGATCACATAATTCTTTCATTTATGCGTAAAAAAATGTATCAAATAGATTTTGGAAGGATGGATCACAAAAATTCATTAACTTATGCCTATTTTGTAACATCTTATGTGCATATTGTTCTTAAAACAGAGCCTTACTCTTGCTACTTTGCTGGTAAAGAGGACCATCGTATAAAAAGGTAAAAGAAAAAAAGTGCAACAAACTACGCGTATTAAGGGGTAATAATAAACTTCACCGTCACCAACACAAATCCTTTTTTTTTTTTTTTTTTTTGGAACATGCATCCTTACTTTACTAATAGTCACGCCGACCATATGGTCCTTATCATGTTACTTCCACCTTATCCCGAGCCTTCCCATAATAACTATTGTTAACAACACTATAATGGAACAAAGAAATTGCCCAACCCCATGATTCAAGCTGTGCACTACATAACATAAATGTAAATCGCTTTGAGCATTTCAACCATTTTTTTTCCCCATTTTCTTGAACCCCTTTGGAAATTTTTGGCACTTCAACCCATTTAGAATCATCTTTTAGGCAACTTTGATATTTGACCCTACACAATTAAAGCATATTGAACCTTCAGAGAGAGCTATTAAGGAAAAACAGTGGAAGGAGGTATAGTCATACACCTCCAGAGCCTTTATTATAGCGACAAAGAATAATAGATATGAAAAAGTACAAGAGGTTTCATATTTCATTATTCCTTTCTAACGGCTAAATGCGCGCATACATCCAAATTATCAGTTCTAAGAATTCAATGCTTTAACACTATCGTGCATGAAAAATTTCTTAACATAATTAATAATAACGCATACTTTATTATTATTACGTACTATTATTTGAAACTAGTATAACAGCACATTGGCCTTGTTACCGTTTTTGTCAGACCGTGAGAGGGCTTCCCTCAAACAGGAGTGTGGTTTATAATATTGAGAAGAGTACCATCACCTTATCAAGTTATGTACCAGTAATAGTTAGGTATGTATATTAAAAAGAAAAAGAAGACCATAGCATGACATGAAAGTAATTGTTCAATAACTATTAACCAAATACATAATTTATGGTGGGACTTACGATTGTTTTCAGTGAGACCCATAGTAAAAGATCTATCTCGACTTGACAAAAGTTGTGGGCATCCATGGGTATCTGCATTTTAAGCGGGTAACGAGCAAAAGCCCCAATAAAATGAATAAATGGACAATTTTACTCAGTTTCCCATTGGTACACCCAAACATACTCATACCCATAGGCATCTATGAATACCTGTTTAAAATGTAACATTTTTCTAGAATTTGCATTTGACCCCTATGTGTTCTTAAAAATTTCAATTCAATCTTTATACTTTAAATAATTTTCAGTTTGGTCTTCAAATTTTAGTAGATTAGTCCCTAGAAAACTTTCATTTGGTCCTTAAACTTTAGAAATTTTGTAGTTTGATCTCTAAATTTTAGAGATTTTTAATTTAGTTCCTAAACTTTCTAATTTAGTTGTTCAAGTTTTGATAAAAGAAAGGTCATCCCATGGGATCCCATTTCCGGTTAGAAGTGGGTAATGGGTGTATCTACTAAGACCTATGCTCGTGGGTACTAACCGGCATCCATTTGTCAAGTCTAATCCTATCTGTTGTCCCTTTACTTTTATATTTATGGACACGCTTAATTATTACTAGTTAATACCTTAAAAAAATAATGTACCGTAACAGGGAAGTTTTATTTATTTATTTTTGTCAGCTAACGTAAGTAAGGCAGTGAAAGATGGGACTTTCGTCGTGAGTCCCACTAATAATAATCGTACGCTTTCCCACTGTAGATACGTTTGACTACATGCTGTGGGTTAGGAATTTTTAATAAAATATCCGTTTCAAAGTTCCTGTACTTTCTCTTACGTGTCGCTCTATTTGTACGACACATGTACATCGGTGCTTGCGACATAGGTACTCACACGTGGCATCTGTTGACTGACTTGTCTGGTAGTTGGAGCAACTAAGCAGTTACAACCGGCGACTAGTCCGCTCCTTGGGTAGACGGGTAGTTTGCGGAAAGAGGATTTTTATTTTTATTTTTTATTATTGACCCGAAAAAGTCAGTTAATACAGTGCGCCAAAATGGTCGGCACCTGTGGGCCCCTCTAGGCCTACGGATGGCTTTAGTCGGCATGCTACGGCCCATGATTGGTGCACTTAGATAGCGGTGTGTAGGAAGGCCCCGAAGCCCATTAAATTTGGTGGGGAAAAAGAAAAAAGGCCTCTTAGCGGTTGTATCTGGGGCCCACATGCAACCCTTGGACGGTTTGCTTCTCATTGGTGACTACTTTATCCAAATTTCTGAAAACCAAAAATGCCCTTTCATCCTATTATCACTTTTTCCAAAAGTAAAAAGGCATCACACCACAAGAGTTGGGTAAAATGACATTTCCAATTCTTTTTGATGCAAAAATAATCAAGGAAAATGGTTTTTAAAACACTTCTCCGATCTCACCCAAATTTATCCTACCAAAAAAATTCCCTTAATTTCATATTAGTCTTAAAACTTTGAGATATTTGATTTTTTTTTCTTATCTTGATTGTTTAATAGTGCTACCAAGTTTAGTAATAAATATTAATTTTTGAAATGAAATTAACAAATGCATATTTATATCTCAAATTACTATTTAATGTAATTAATTTTAAAGGTTTATTTATTATACCGGAGGGGGAAAGGATAAAAATAGGATTTTGACATAAAAAAATTATGTTAATCTTTAATATAAAGTTATTATTAAGTATTCTTTTGCTAATTTTTCTAAGAATTTTTTTTGGCAAGGACATTTTTTGGCAACGTAAGGAGGAAGATGTGTAGAATATGTGAAAGGGCATTTTCAACAATATATACTTGTGGGATACTATCAGGGGTTGAATATTTATTTTACAAGAACAAAGTTCTAATAGTTGCCCCTATAATGCAATTTCTAATCACGAATTTTTATGTTTGTTCCCTTTCTATTAGGGTCGTGCACGTGAGTGGGCCAATCGGTGTTTGAACGTTTTTCACCCAACCCGCCACAAGCGGGTGGAACCCAAATTAATAAATTAAGATATAGCTGGCGAGTTGGATCGGCTGATTTGGTTTTACTATCAATAAAAATGCCTTTGTACATGTTTGGTGTGGGCGATTTCATCGACACCACACTCAGGGGCCTATAGCTTGGTCTCAGTGCAACTAAAGCAATATCCAACCCAACCTGAACAAAGAAGAAGTCTGTAGAAATGGATCTCTTGGCATGGTATCAAATGGCCTGTGTTGGAAAAGATGATCAATATAATCCCAAAAGTTGCATAGCAAAGCTTTAAGTCTCTAGGGCAACATGGTTCCAACTGCTATAAATACCCCACCCCATGTACAATACGCGATTCCCACACCCTTACAAATTTCAACTAGGGTTTTGTCTACTAAGTCGACCCCCTCACTAGTTTGGGCATCAAAGGCACGACTCAGGGGCAAATTGATCAGGCTAGCTAAAGCTTGTTCTTGCTCCATAGGATTCACCCATTGAAGGAGGACGATCCAGTTTTTTGGCAACCCCAATGTGTAAATTATATTTTTTATGACATTCTTTTTGAAGAGAAAAGATTGTATTGGAACCAAACTAAAAGAAAATTTACAACTTTAGCTTGAGCCAAGCCAATATAACATTAAGCTCATGTATTACAAGTTTTAGTTCCGCACCTGTACATCACAAGGCTAAATGAGACTAAACTGACATAAAGCTAAGCTCCTGTTACCTGTGGTTCACAAATTTGTTTATTGATGGAGCAGTCACGTAATTTTATTTAGTACAGGTTTGACCCACTTAGACTCCAGCCCGTAAACCCAATTCAATGGCCTATAGGGGGGGGGGGAGTTTGTATATCCGATATATTTATAAAGATAAAGCACATTCTTTATCAGAATTTTGCCTGTGAATGAATAAATTGGGCAATGCCATCAATTATTAAAATTGCAGTTTTTTCTTGTAAACAAATCGCATGCTTTTATGGCTATAATTTGCTTTTAGTGTTGTGGCAAAATCTAGATCCTTGATTAGTCAATTAGCCACATGGCAAGAATATGGAGCTCGATAGGAGGATGGACCAAAACCCAATATTTTCTAACCACCAGACTCCACGTTTCCGGGGATCGGCCACCTCTAATGAAGTTCTTTCCTACGAAACTCTCGTTTCAACCCACTACGTCCGTCTATAAATTAGCACTTCCCTTATCCGTCCCATCACTCCATATCTCAACGCACCAGCACAAAAAGATCATAACTTAAATCCCTTTACCCACTGAAAAAAATCTCTCTTTTCAGAATCTTTAGCCATATTCCTTCATCCAACCCTATTTTTAGAAACTTTGGAGATTTTCTTCAATATTCTTTCATTCATTCCTCCACATTTCACGTTGATTTCTCCGTATAAACTCGTAGATACATTTTCCAGTCTCTTATATAACCCAATTGTAGATTCTCATTTCTAAATACATGAAGGCCATGGCTCCAACCTTGAGCGCAGCCACCGCCAACGGCGCCGTTTCCAATGCGTCGCTGATCACGTTGAAGGGTTCCAACGTTCTCGCTAACGGCCACGTCATCCTCTCCGACGTTCCGTCAAACATCACTTTAACGCCGTCGTCCGCCACCGTCGCCGGATGCTTCGTCGGGTTCGACGCCGGCGAGCCGAGGAGCCGCCACGTGGTGCCGGTCGGGAAGCTGAAGGGGATCCGGTTCACGAGTATATTCCGGTTCAAGGTCTGGTGGACCACCCACTGGACTGGGTCAAACGGCCGAGACCTCGAGCACGAGACCCAGATGCTCATCCTCGACAAGTCGGGCTCGGATTCGGGTTCGGGTCGACCCTACGTCCTCCTCCTCCCCATCATCGAAGGACCCTTCCGAGCCTCCCTCCAACCCGGATCCGACGACTACGTCAACCTATGCGTCGAAAGTGGATCCTCCAAAGTCTCCGGAGAAAGCTACCGGAGCTCCCTCTACATGCACGCTGGCGGCGACCCTTACATTCTCGTGAAGGAGGCCATGAGGGTTGTGAGGGCTCACCTAGGGCACTTTCAAGCTGCCTAGAAGAGAAGTCTCCTCCCGGAATCGTGGACAAATTCGGTTGGTGCACGTGGGATGCATTCTATCTTACGGTGCACCCGCAGGGCGTCTGGGACGGCGTGAAGGGATTGGCAGCTGGTGGGACCCCACCTGGGCTCGTCCTCATCGATGACGGGTGGCAGTCCATCTGCCACGATGAGGATGACCCGAATTCAGGACTCGAAGGAATGAACCGGACCTCGGCCTGGGGAGCAAATGCCGTGCCGACTCATTAAATTCGAAGAGAACTTTAAGTTTAGGGATTACGAGACTAGAAAGATTGAGAGGACGAAGAGCGAGGGTGGCCCTCAGGAAGGGTATGGGTGCCTTTGTTAGGGACCTTAAGCAGGAGTTTAACAGCGTGGAGTATGTTTATGTTTGGCATGCGCTTTGCGGGTACTGGGGCGGGTTGAGACCCGGGACGTCAGGGTTGCCCGAATCGAGTGTGGTCACCCCTACGCTATCCCCTGGACTACAGACCACAATGGAAGATCTGGCCGTTGATAAGATCGTGAACAATGGGGTGGGGATGGTCCCGCCGGAGAAAGTTGATCAGATGTACGAGGGTCTACACTCTCACTTGGAGTCTGCTGGGATTGACGGAGTCAAAGTTGACGTCATTCACGTAAGTATTTTCTTTAAAGTTTTATTTTATAAAATTAAGCAAATCAGGAATTGGCACGTGTGTTGGAGGGGGCTAAGCACCCTTCATGAATAAACCCGCCGGTGGATAAGTTACGGGTTGATTTGATTATATTAGTTGATGACTTTCCGTCGCAAGGCCTTGACTTCCTTATTTAAGACCGACAATTATCCCAAAAAATCTTGACCGTCAGCGGAGTTAGTGGTAATCTTTTAAATGATTTTTTCTATGCTAATCAAATTCATTTATGATTTTCCTAATCAGTGGCACAATATAATATAAGGGATATCATTTCTAGAACAGAATATCAAAAATATTTTCTCATTAAATTAATTAATATTTTAAATTCTTTGATAGTTTTAATAAAAAATATCAAAATCACAAACGATTTCAATTTCTTTTTATTTATTTATTTATGGTGCAGTTGTTAGAAATGCTATGCGAGGACAATGGCGGAAGAGTGGAGCTTGCGAAAGCATATTACAAAGCCATAACCTCTTCCGTAAGGAAGCATTTCAATGGCAACGGCGTCATCGCTAGCATGGAGCACTGCAACGACTTCATGCTCCTCGGCACTCAAGCTATTTCTCTCGGTCGCGTTGGTAAGTCAAAATTTCCCATTTTCTGTTTGGCGCCCGAGAAAATGGAAGGAAAATAATAATCCACTCATTCAAAATTTTGTAAAAAAATTAAATTTTGTTGTTTGTGTATCAGGTGATGATTTTTGGTGCACGGACCCGTCGGGGGACCCGAACGGGACATTCTGGCTGCAAGGGTGTCATATGGTGCACTGTGCGTACAACAGTCTGTGGATGGGGAATTTCATTCATCCTGATTGGGATATGTTCCAGTCCACCCATCCCTGTGCCGAGTTCCACGCGGCATCACGCGCCATCTCCGGTGGCCCGATCTATGTCAGCGACTCCGTGGGAAAGCACAATTTCCCGCTGCTCCGGAGCCTCGTGTTGCCGGACGGCACCATTCCTCCGGTGCCAGTACTATGCCCTCCCCACCCGCGACTGCCTCTTTGAAGACCCTCTCCATGATGGTAAAACTATGCTCAAAATCTGGAATCCTCAACAAGGTAACAATACACCAATCATAAATTTGTGTTAACCTAATTCTACATATACTATTGATATGATAAAATTTAAGTGATTAATATTTTATTATTAAATAATTCTTTTGGCTATATTTCATGTTATATGCTTCACTTTCACACTGTAAATTGTGTGAGGGGTTTTTTGTCGAGCTTTTTAGCAGGGAGGATATTCTATACTCTTTTCCATCATTCATGGGTGTAGGTGTGGTGGCTTTGGTTACAAAAACATATTAAAGTCGAATTTTATCTATTTATGCTAAATTATATTTATACCCTGGAACAGTTTTGAAAATTCAGTCGAGTGAGTTAGGAAATGAGAAAAAAGTTGAGGGTGGTATGAGTACTCTAAAAATAAATAAATATTTAGGGTTGTGTTAATTATTTTTTACTTGGGGTGAATAGTTCACGGGAGTTTTGGGAGCATTCAACTGTCAAGGCGGAGGGTGGAGCCGCGAGACCCGGCGCAACCAATGTGCCGCCGAATACTCCCACGCGGTGACGGCGGAGGCATCGCCGGCGGACATCGAGTGGAACAGCGGCGAGAATCCGATCTCCGTATCCCGTGTACACGTGTTCGCCGTCTATTCGTCCAGGTCCAAGAAGGTGGTCCTAGTGAAGAAATCGGAGAAACTAGACGTGTCGCTGGAGCCGTTCACCTTCGAGCTTCATGACGGTCTCTCCGGTGGCCACCGTCGCCCTGGAAAAAGTCCGGTGCAGTTCGCTCCGATCGGACTCGTGAACATGCTCAACTCCGGCGGGGCAGTTCAGTCATTTGAGTTCGACGAGGAGGAGGGCCCGCGTGCGAGTTGGGGTGAGGGGGTGCGGCGAAATGTGGGCTTTCGCGTCGGTGAAGCCGAGGGAATGCCGCAGTCAACGGCGTAGGATTTGGAGTTCGGGTACGAAGATCGGGACGGTCGTGGTTCGAGTGCCGTGGCCTTCTGATTCGAATTGTCCTGTAGTGGAATACTTTTTCTAGCTTTTTCAAGTCTGAGAAGCCTTTTTTTTTTTTTTTTTTTTTTTCCGTCCGCGTGATTCATTATTTTCCTTTTTGGAGGGTTTGAATATCTTTACTAGCCAAAAACTCTCTATGAAATGAAGCTTTATTTTCTGGTAATTTGTTCAGAGATAATGTTCCTTCCCGTCTCTTTTCACCTTTTTTTTTTAAATAATTTTAAATATCTGGTACATGGCAAAATTATAATGGCACGTGTCGTTATCAGAGCACCTTCCTGCACAAAGTTATTCGGGCTGCTTTGAAAAGCCCTCTTAAAATTCTCACAAGCCCAACCCAGCCGAATTGGGCCTTGGAGGCATTCTTTGAGCCACCTGCCCACAAAGCATTGAACAAGGACTCTCGCCACAATATTAGACTTGCAATTGAGGCCTACACTTCGCATTGCATAAAATGGGAAAAGACGCAATAAAACCCAACTTATGTTGACCTTCATATAGTTCTATACAATTCTACGTCCGCATTTTGTTGCACCTTCTAATCAACGCTGTTCAATTATAGGCCCTAGATCACATGACTTGATTTTGTAATACGCTAGACATAAAATAGATTGTTAATATTCTAGTTTTAACGTGAATGGGCTCCCTCAACCCGAAAAGAATGGACTTGGTTTTATTCGACATTAATGTTAGGCACCTTCCAAAATACGGACAACTCATGATTTGTGAGATTTGTGAGACAATAACAAGCCTTATCTTATCATTCCTGAGCTTCTCGTGACTTTGGTTGTGTGCACGACATGGCTCTTTATTCAAAGACTATGGTATTATGTGTTTGTTGCTTCACAAAAGATGATAGCAACAAATTATTAATTAATTCTCTAGCCTCTCTTTACATTGCAAATTTTATGTGATGCTCCATCCCTTGATAAAGTTTCTCGGTGCTTCTCCTTATATGTTTTCATATTGGTCCCTCAATTAGTTTTAGCAGTTCATTTACTAGGTAAGATGATTAAATGTTGAAAATATGAAAGATGGAAACATAAGAATTTATTAAACAAATATAAATAAAAAGTTCACATATAATTAAATCGTACTAGATTTAAAATTTCTACATTGGACTCGAATAAGCCTTATTTAGAGGAGAATGCTAATGCTGATTAATGGGCCTGGGCCATAAGAGGTAAATACCCCAGTTATTGGGCCACACCACCGGCCCATTTTTAAGCAATGCAACTCGATAACGTTGACCGGGTGGGTAGGCCGGAGTTAACGTGTCTTACTCAGATGGTTTTCCCCATAGTGTAAGGCACAATTAAAACCATCCCCAAAGAAATTTTTTTTTTAAAAAAAACAAAACAAAATTCTATCGCACGCTCACGCGTAATCCCATCTTAATCCATCTCTCCCTCCTTCCATCGAGCTTCGATCGCTTATACCCACCCTTCCTCGAGAGCTGAAAGTTGAGGACTCGGGAGGTCGATCGATGAATAAGTCGCAGTTCATGGACAAGCAGGTCATGGATCTATCATCCACTCCACAGAGCAGCGATTTCATCGATCTGATGAACCCTCAGGAGGACAAAATCGGTGGTAAGGAGGAGGAAATCTTGGCCAGCTACGATTTCCAGCCGATCCGACCTTTCAATCCCCCGAAGCCTTCCTCCAATCTCGGTGACAACAATGGCGGAGGATCTAGGGCTTGGAACTCCGCCGATTCGAAGACTAGCGCAGCCAATTTTAGAGTACGATGGATCTCCCTGGTTTTCTTCCTGCTTCTATTTATCTCTGGATCTATTATGTTTTTTTTGTTGGAATTTATATCCCCCCCCTCCCCCCCCCCCCCCCCCCTTTTTGTTGTTGTTGTTGTTGTTGATAGTTTTGATTCGTATTCATCTGATGGACTTACTGAACTTGTGATCCTCGCCCTGTTGCATTGACGTGTCCTGTACCATTTAACCTTTTTTTCTTGATCAGGAGCCATTTTCCCTTACTCGCGAACCTGTTATATTTGATATTGTATTGATTAATAGTTTTCTGTATTAGGATTTCTCCATACATATCAGGGTACCTGTGCTGGAAATTATGGTTAACTTCAAACTGTATATCACATGTCTTGGCTCATATGATATGAGCAGCAAGTCTTGGTGCTCATTAGGCACTTGGATTTCTTTTGTTTTATATCGTACAGTATTGTCAGTAGCGCGTCTCAGTGTGCTAACGAAGGGCAAAAACCCCAGAAATGCGAGTCTATGATTGCTTGTTAGAATATCGAACACCAGATATTTTTATAATAATCTGTACTCATGAAATTGCTTCTTGAACTCTTATTTTTCTGTGTTCTTTCCAGAATTATAGCACTCTGGATTCCAGTGAAACCGCGAAAGTTATTCTAGGGAAAGATCGTAATGTCTGCGATGCAGCAGTAATATCTGAGATTGATCAAGCAATGAAGAAACATGCTGATAATTTGCTACATGCATTGGAAGGTGTCAGTGCACGCCTGTCCCAGCTGGAGAGCAAAACCCGCCACCTTGAGAATTCTGTAGATGATCTAAAGGTATCTGTTGGGAACAATCAAGGAAGCATTGATGGGAAAATGAGGCAGTTGGAGAACATTCTCAGAGAGGTATTTTCTGTCTTTCAGTTACCTCAGTATATGTGTTGCTTTTGTTATTAGGGGATTTTAGTGGATACCATGTTAATTGAAAATAGTATTGCGGGAATACTGTGTTTTAACATGAGATGGGAATGTTGCGGGGAAAGAGCAGCAGACAGTAAATAAACACAGAATTATAGAAGAAATGAGGTGATATTGAAGTAGGAATAAGGATAGGTCAGTTTCTTGAGTTACGTTGTATTTTCTGAATAATTATGGAAAAACTAAATGCAATAGCCCCTCCTTAAGGAGGTTTATATAATGTGCTAAAGCAAACCCTAAAATGCTATAGCTTAATTTCTCATAAAAGCTATAAATCCCAGCCCTCTGTTACTTTAAAAATAAGCACATGCTAGATAGATCAATTGACAAGAGTCCCACTCTACATTTCAATACTGATAACAATGAAATTCCCCGGAGCTGCTTCAGTCGCAGGTGCTGCTACAGCTAATTGGTTCTTCAGCTGATAAGTCATGCTTTCGGGCTTTTCATTAGTTAGGAAACAGAACTTAACTTTGTGTCTCGCCTCCTGCAGCTCTGCCCACTTCTTATGCTGGCAAAATGCTATCCTGCTTTATTGTTGACTAGCAATAGAAGCCTGATCATGTTGCTTCGGCTCCTGCATCAGAGAGGATGGCGGGGATGCTTACAAATTATTCTTCACTTCTTAGAGAAACAGTCGAATGCCCTTCTTTTGTTTAGTAAATGTCAAACTATCTTTAATTGGCTGTCCAGTAACCTTACACATAGTGTTTACCATGTGTACTAGAGCTACTTATGGCACCACTAATTACTGAGCAGTGTCTTTTGCGCCCAATATCGAGTTTACTTTGAAAGAAGTGCTTGTCTTTGAAGCTACTTTTGGTCCTTGGTTCCAGTGAAGAATTTCTGTACGGGGAAATACTTATGAGAATTAAAAGCCAAAAAGAAACTATTTAAAGAGATACCTTGAAAATTGTAGTGTATGAAAGAGTAAAGCAGAGCTGTAGGAGAGGATAATGCACAAGAAGTGGTCTTAAGTGCTTGGACATATTGGGTGAAGTTGGGAGGATCCCGAACGATTCCACTCTATCGGGTCACACAAGCACTAGCTCTTATACTATGATGAGCCTAACAACCTCTTGCTAGACACCTTTGGTGAGTGCATATAGTTAGCTTATGTACATAGGCGCACACATACACAAGATAAAGGGAGCGTCCTATTTATATGACACTCTGTGCATGCCATAACTGGCAAACTATCATCTTTTCAGTCACTATATAATGACTTTATCTGTTCAACAGTATAGTTCAAGGTTTCTGATCATTCCGCATTTGCTCATTTCGTGTTTGTCGACAATCATGTGCAGGTACAAACTGGTGTTGAAGATATTAGGGATAAGCAAGAAATTATGGAGGCCCAAATGCAGCTCGCGAAGCTGCAAGTGTCCAAGGCAGAGCAAAAATCGGAGTCGGACACCCTGAATACGGTGCATGTAGATCCTGTGCAGCAGCCGGCATCTGCTCTCCAGCACCAATCTAACCAACAGATTTCTCCTCCCGTTGCTCTTCCACAATCATTTCCCAATCTTAGTGCACCTAACACTTCTTTGCCACCCCCAACCCAACAGAATTTTCCACCACCTCAGCTTCCAAATCGGTTCCCCCAAAATCAGCACACAACAGTTTCTCAGCGAGAGCCCTACTTCCCACCACCTACTCAGACGCACGAAGCCCCAACTCAGCAGTATTCACTGCCACCAACTCAGCAGCTACACCCCCCTTCTCCTGCACCCCCACATCAACCATACCAACCATCTCCGCAGCCTCAATACTCCCAGCCACCCCAGCCATCCCAACCGCCCCCATCTTTGACAGCACTTAATCCTTCTCTACCTCAAGCTCCCTTGGGGCATCATCCTGAGGAGACCCCTTACTTCCCTTCTCAGAACTACCCTCCCGGCCTCCGCCAGCCTCCATCGCATCCGTCAGCTGGGGTTCCTCCTCAACAGTTCTATGGACCTCCCTCCCACACACATGAGCCACCATCCAGCAGAGCGGGTTCAGGATATTCTGCTGCGTACGGTCCTCCACCATCCAGTCCCAGCGAACCATATTCATTCAGTGGACCCCCTCCACCACATTATGGTAGTGGCTCCATGACAAAGCCAGCACAATTTTCTTCTGCTCCAATGTCCCAAAGTGGTGGGGGTAGTTACCCGCAGCTCCCAACTGCTCGGTTACTACCGCAGGCAATCCCAACTGCATCTGGCATAAACGGGGGCTCGGGGTCTGCAGGATCTGGAAACAGAGTTCCAGTTGACGATGTAGTTGACAAAGTGACGAGTATGGGATTCCCAAGAGAACATGTGAAAGCAACGGTTCGGAAACTCACGGATAATGGTCAGGCAGTTGACTTGAATGTAGTCCTGGATAAGTTGATGAATGATGGGGAAATTCAACCTCAGAAGGGATGGTTTGGTCGATAGTATTATGGGATTCCTGAATCCTTGATTGTTCCCATTGTATAGAAAGACTGAACTACTCGTTCTTGGATTGTGCTTTGCACGTTTGCTGATGGAGATTACTTGTGTGCAAGATTGGGATCACGAGCTAAAAAAGTTATTTTTTGCTTGTGTTTTTTTCCCCACTGGATAAGTTGAAATCAATGTGAACAGTTCTGCTCTGATGTTGAACGTTCAAATTTCACCTAGGAGGTTAATTTTTCTTACTGCTGCTTATATTTGTTTCCTCGTATTTGTTTTTGTTCCCCTCCCCCTTGTGAGCTTATATTGGGTCATATATCTGTGCAATATGCAATTTATGTTTTATATTGAGCTGCTACTGTCTATGGTCATCTTGTAGCCACTATATATTATGAAAGTCATGCATCTCTTACACCATGTTTGGTTGTGGAATGGAATGTTTGGTTTTGGGGGAAAATAGAATAGTGATTTAATGAGTGGACAAAATAAGTAAGAAATAATTATTTTTATGGGCCTTGAGGAGGCTCTCACTTGATCAGGACAAATAAGGTCAGAAGTAAGTTTAAAAGTTAACAAAATGAGGAATTATTGCTTAATCACCAAATCTTTCTTGATGCATAAGAGGATAATTCCTCTAAATCTTTGAATTATAATTGCAACTTTTAAGAACGATTGGCCTCTAGTTATTTAAATGTTAAATTTAAAATCTTGGGTTAGAGCCATTAGTATGGTCTTAAATTTGCAATTTAGACTTTTCCTTCCTAAAGATTCTTAGAGGGAAAATCCAAAATTATAGGTTGTGGTTTTATTAGTGTACAGCTATAAACTAGAAGAAATATAATGACAAAAATTATTGACAAAAGCATCAAAATGCCTCCAGAACTTTGAAGTAGTTATTAATTTAGTCCTTAAACTTTTAATTTGATCCTTAAACTTTCATTCTCTTCTCAATAGTTGACAACGGTAAGATTTTATAATTGAAATCTTACGTAAAATCCATGTGAATCCTGTCTAAGCTCTTGATGCTCTATCAGTGGTGACCAAGCTATTTATGGTCCCTCTTTGATGACACTGCCATTCTCCTTTTACTTATCCACATCTTCTTCCTCAAAGAAAACAAAGGGGTGAGAACCATTCCACCACTAAAGCCAAGATTCAACTCTGAAGATAAGAAGTTGTCAACAAACGGGAAAGGAATTTCACAAGTCTTCGGAACCTCTTCTCCAGATCTCCAGCATTTTCACACACACACAAACAACACCCTCTTTTTGCATTGATCAATTCATAAGATTGTTGTAGTTGTTGTTTTTTAAAATGAACTTTGACTGGTGAATCTGGTGGTGGTTGAGTTTGTAGTGCTTATTTGGATCTTTGGTTGTGTGGTGATGGCCAGGGCTGTGCAAACAGAATGTTGTTTCGTACTTTTTTTGATTAATGAGGTCTAGGTTTCTTTTGAAGAGCACACCAAGGGCTTAGTTAGCTTCCCCGTGGATGTCACATAGAAAAGTCTTACCATTGTTAACTATTGAGAAGGAAGGGAGATTTTGAGAATTAAATTCAAGGACTAAATTAATAACTGTCTCGATGTTTAAGGGGCATTTATGTTTTTACCAAAATAATAAAACCTTCAATCCACTTATTAGTGGACACAACTACAATCTATAAGGAATATAATCATTAAAAAGAACAAGTTTAAGCTTGTCATTCCAAATTAAAAGGGTGATCCTTGTCTTCTACTCCTCTCCATTAATTCCAAAGTTAAAATTACACCATTATCCTCTAAAATTTGATGGAAATCCTGAAATCCCTCTAAATTTTCAAGTTTAACAAATAACCAAGTCCTCATTATTTTTTAAACATTTTTCCTCACAAGTGAAATGCGTGATTAAGGGTTAGGAGGGGTAACATGTGAAAATTGAAACTTAAGGGAGGAATTTGAAGTTTCAATCAAACATGAGAAGGCATCGGTGAAAGTTCGAATAATAATAATAACTGTTATTGTTATTACTTGAGAAGATTTTTTTTTTTCATTATGTATTTATATAAGTATATTAAATTTAATGCAAGTGTAGTCCAACAGCCGAGCATCATTCCAAGTGTGGGGGGTCTATTTATCAAAATCGAAAGTTGAGGGGGGGCTTTGAAATTTCGATCAAATTGTAGGAGGGCATTACTGTAATTTTGCCTTCCTGTTTGCTCCCCCTTGAAAATCCGCAGGAAAATCCTTACCTCTCTCTAAGTGTAATATTCATGTCCCTTGAAGCGGAGAAAAGGAATAAACCCCTAAATTTCTTCAACTGCACTGCTCCATCCCAGCTGCAACCGAACATTACTCCAACCTGTTGCCCAACTTCCCTTAGGTTCGTCTTTCCTCCTCCTCCTCACCGTCTCTTTTCGCGCTTTCGCCTGCTGCTGCATCTTCTTCTCGTTCATCATCATCATCATCATCAATATCGTCTTGTTCTTAATCTTAGCGTCCTTCTTATAGTTTCCCTTCAAAATTTGGCGCTGGGCGTCATGTTTACCTTGATTGAAGCTCTTTAATATTGATCGTGTCATTAAATATGTTTGTTGAATTACTTGATTCATTTTGAATATAAGGGTATTCTTGTCTAGAATGCTATCTATCTATTCGGATCTCTTCTTATGATTGTTACTGTAGGACTCAAATTACGATGGAATGATTCTTGAGGTGACAACCATGGTTTTTTCTATCGGAGGAGAAACCATCATTAGGGTTTTTTTTGATGCGAAATGCCGGATTCCGCTCTCAAATACACAATTACCTACTTTTTCTTTATTTTATTATTGAATATTATAAATATTTTGTATTACTTGGTTACTTATGTCTGCATCACATGGTGGCAACTGTGAACGTTAACTGCCCATTGTTGAAATATTAATAGAATAGGAAATTAGTTTTTCCCCCCTTTTCCTGTTGTGTGCAGCTTATTTCATTTATGGTTTCCAGATTCTGCAATGGAAGAGGAAGAACCTTCGTTGTTGTAAACTTTCGTATGCCAAATTACTATTGTCTTTGATTCAGCATGGTTTTTATTCAAGTTTCATTTTGGCGCCCTCACATTCTCTAAATGAACTATGATATAAGAGAACCATAGGCTTCATTCTATCTAGTTTCACATCACAAATGTTTTTATAGACCCTTTCTTGACCAGGAATTGTAGTGACCAACTTAAAGAGAGGGAGAGTATGAAGGTAGATGACAGTGTAAGTTTGATCTATGGCTCATTACTCCAGTTATGCTTAGCTAGTTTTCTTAAATAATCAAGCCCTGAATGTTATAACAAGTTTCCAATTATGGTGCATTAACATCTTAAGTGTGAACAGTCAATGCATTGGTTGTAGCCAATTTTTCATTCTTCGCTGGTTTCTTGCAGAGGACTTGATGAAGCTGAAAGTGGCATCTCCAAATGCAGGAGGTCTTTCTCCTTTTGATTGTTTCAGTGACCCTGATGAGAAAGAAATTAGTGATGATGATGATGATGATCGCAACCATAAGCATCGTAGGCGGGACACACGGTCTCAATCTTTGGAGGGAGATGCCTCAGAGCAAGTTTTAACAAGGCCTTCTAGTAAGAAAAATAAACCCTTTAAAAATGGATATTTCTTCAGAGGAAATGATTCTCAGTCGAGAGAAACCTGGAAAAGCTATGACAATGCCCAACATGACAAAGATTTTCCTGTAAAGTTTGAAAAAAGGCGTTCCTGGCTTACCAATATTTGTCCAGACACCTTCCGATCTAAACCAGAGAATCAGGGTTAACCAATCTTTTTCTGTGGACTTTGGTCCTGGTAGGGGAAGAGGAAGTGACTCTAGATTCAGCTCAGTCGATGTTGCTTCCCAAATGATTCATCAAGGATCTGTTCCTCCAAGCTTGTTTGCCGGGAAGGGGATTGTCAACTGTTTCAAATGCACAGAGTGCATCTTGGGCCACATTTGGACTAATTCCTGGAATGCCAGTTGGTGGGTTGGATACACTCCATTCCTTAGGTATGCAAGGAACGCTTAGGCCACCAATCAATCCTTCACTTCATATAGGGCATTTCCCGTCAGCAGTGTAGGGATTTTGAAGAGCGTGGATATTGTCTACGAGGAGAAATGTGCCCAATGGAGCATGGTCTCAATCGGATTGTGGTTGAAGATGTCCAGGTATGTGATATTCGAATTGGGTATGCCGTCTAGAGAATTTCCATTGGCGATATGATGTTGAAAAATGTTTTGCTAGTCGCATAGATCTGAGGGCAGGCAGTGTAATTTAATTATATATATATTGGTGGTGGTGGGGGGTAAAATATAGACTGTGTATCTCAGTCATCACCAATCGATTAACACACCATCCTCCATGATATGTCATTGCATGTTTTCTTTGGTTGGAAATTTTGCGCATGATTTACACTGGACTCAGCTAAAGGTGGTGGGCATCCCTGCCAGATTAATTTGTTGCATGTAAGTTAACTGTGTTATGGAAAACTTTGGGCATTTTTTTTTGAAAATTTTTTAATGCAAAATAGAAGAGACCAACGTGATCTGAGCTGAGCAAGAGCTTAACAAAGATGAGCCGGTTGGGTTTGGGTTGGAGATCTCAGACTTCTCCATGGGCTAGGGTTCCGGTGAACCTGCCATCCTGGCCTTTGGACCTTTCTGAAGGAGTTCATTCTTAGTGACATCTAGCACACACTGCTCAACGGTTGCATGTGATTTCCCACTTGCGGACTTGCATAATGTGATTTTGTCTCCTTATGGTTTTCAAATGCAATGTTGGTTTTTGATTAACCCCACTAACTTGGTAGCTTTGTGAGTTTGTGGATTGCCTGTGTTTGTCTTTGAGATTGTGTTCTGCATGTTACTGGTCATGTTATGCAATTGCTTCATGAGTTCATGCCTTGCTAAATTATTTTGAAGGAAAACTCGCATGGCTGGTGTTGCTAACCATGTTATCGTTATGTATATTGTAGTTCATGCTTTTTATTACACAAAAGAGCTACAACAGGAGGCATTTTCTCGCTCCGCTCTCCCCCACACCTCTTCCTTTTCGTGGAATTTTGTAACTATATCCTAGTCATCTTAGTAACTATCTCATGAATTAATTATGCGTATTCATATACTTGAAATTCGATGTACAGTTTCTCTTTGGCTACATAAAAGGAACTGTTTCTGTTGGCTTGGACATATCTTGATCTGCTGTAAGTAATTTACTGTTTTGCAAATGGCAGGGTCTTTCTCAGTTTAACCTTCCTGTTGCATTTCCAAGTGCACAAATACGGGGAAATGCTGCTGGACCTGGAACTTTACCTAGTGCTCCTTCAAGTACATTGATGAATAGCAAGGGTATATATAACAAAAGTAGAAAGCTCAGTTTGGGTGAAGATGGATTCGGCTTAAATGGTGCGTTCTCTGGTTCTGCTGGGGGAGGTGGAGCTGATTCATATGATCCTGATCAGCCTCTCTGGAACAATGATTGCCCCGAAACATCAACTGCATTCCTAGCTCACCATTCACCCAAGATTGATGAGAAAGAGTCCTTGTTGGATTCTGGTCCTGATCATCATCTTGGTAGACCAAGGGAAAGCGCTGAAAATGACCATCAATTTGGAAGCACTGCAACTACAGTTGCTCCACATAGTAAAAGTCCACCTTTATGGGGAAAGATAGGTGGTTCAAAAAATATATTAGAAATGGAAAAGAAAACACCCTCAACAATAAGGTCTTCAGATTATCCTGATGCTGATAAAATGGAAGATCAAGAAGCATTAACCTCCACTAAAGGTACCTTGCATCAAAGGAAGAAGACTATTCCCGGAGGACGTGGGTCCCAAAGTTATTGATTTTTCTCCTAGGGCACAGGCTAATGCCAATCGTAATACTCGGAAACCACCCCGGAAGGCACTTCGCACCCTTTTTGTCAATGGGATTCCCCAGGAAAACAACAAAGAAGATGCCCTTCTTTCTCATTTTAGCAAATTTGGGGAGGTTATTGACATTTATATTCCATATAATAGTGAACGAGCTTTCGTCCAGTTTTCTAAACGGGAAGAGGCAGAGGCTGCTCTGGTGGCCCCTGATGCTGTGATGGGTAATCGTTTCATCAAGTTATGGTGGGCTAATCGAGACAGCATTCCTGATGATGGCATAAGCAGTGGAAATAGTGCATCTAGTATTCGTTCTGGTGCACCAGCTACTTCAGTATCACCCCAATTATCCCGAGCTACTTCATTCCCACCTCATTTATCTGTTACTAAAACAGCAAAAGGCAGAGTCCAACCTATCGCACCCAAAATTAGTGTTGCCCACCCTTCTGATGTACCTCTGCCCGCCTCTGATCATTCTAAGCCTGTTAGTTCTAATAGTCCCAAGGCCCCACCTATTCTGCACAAGAAGCTTGAGAATCTAGAGCTATTGAAAGAAGAACTTCGCAAGAAGCAGGAAATGCTAGATCAGAAGCGGAATGACTTCCGTCGCCAACTAGATAAACTTGAAAAAGTAAGACATAATTTGCATCCAGCAAAACCCCCATTTCTAACTGTTCTATTTTAATTGGTATACCTTTTTCAGTTTTATATGAATCTCTATCTTCTTGATCTTGTCTTTGGTAATTCATGTTTCTCTCTCATCATCAATCCCCCCCCCCCCTTCCACCAAAAAAAAAGGGGGAAAAAAGAACAAGCACACAAAGCGTTGAATGGCTCACACATATTGGTATCAATATTATTTATGTTTCAGCTAGGTAGAAAGAAACTGTTTGAGGGAGCGTTTGGCTGTCAATTATTTTGTGTACAGACTAGGAGTAATGTTATTGAAGTGGAACCATGCTGGCTGTTGCTCTAAAAACCAACATTTGGGGACCTGATCCGACTGGACAGGCAGTGGGTCGAGGCCTGGTTGAACCTGGTCAGATTGTCCACTCAGGGTTTCTTACCTATATCTAAGGCAAGAGGGTACCCAAGTATAGTGTAGGTCAATGCAACTAGTTGTGCGGGAAGAAAGGGTGGGGGGGATGGAAGAGCTACTAGAACTAAACCAAGGCTTAGTCTTGAATTCATTTGGTCAGAGAGAAGGCATTATATCTATAATATTACATTAATTCCTTCTAGATATCCTCAACTTTTGGCTCTTTGCAGGCGACGGGATTCAAGGGTGAATTAGTTGCTGAGCATGGTACTAAAAAACAAAAGTTGGAATCAGAGGCAGGTCTTACTAAAGTTGATGTTCCAACATCCACTGATGCTGGGGCTTTTGTGGCATCAGCGCAGGCTGAAATTATGGTGGAGACGGATAAATCAGGGGAAACTGTTGTTTCCCGAAGTCCCAAAATGGCTCCTTCTCTGACATGGCAGGAACCTACAAATCCGAAGCAGCAAATTTATGCATCAGTTCCTGTGGGGACTTCATTCCTGATAAATAAATTCAAATTGGACAACTGCCCTACAGCATTTAGAATTATTCCACCGTTACCTGCAGCTTTAGCAAATGTGAGTCTCTCTCTCTCTCTTTCTAGCGCAACAGCGCCCCCCCCCCCCCCCCCCCAAACCAATTTCCCGTGTGCGCGTGTTTTATGGTGCCACTTCCATTTGTCTGGCTCATGCCTTAAGTACCATGAGGTTTAGTCGAACAATGTTTTCCTTCCGTTATGGAAAGCCACTGGACTGTAAAATTTGATGCATCCATGTGTGCCCCTGCTCCATATGTAATTTCTTCATTCTCCTCAGTCCGCTCCATATGTAATTTCTTCATTCTCCCCAGTCAGACTTGCATGGTATCTGTTTTCTTAAAGTTAACCCCGATGTCTTCTGTTTTAGGTTTCCATTTTAAAGGAACACTTCTCATCATATGGTGACCTTTCTTTCGTGGAGCTAGAAGAATCCGAAGCCCAAGATGGTAGTAATGATTTGGAGACGCCCAAGAACTGCTCAGCGCTTGTTAAATTTGCAACACACCGATCAGCGGAAGGGGCATTCGTAAATGGTAAATGCTGGCAAGGCCACAATTTGCAGTTTGTGTGGCTGACATCTAGTAATGAAAATAATGGACGCATTGGCAGTGAAAAGTCTCAATCTGCTCCTGAGATCCACTCAGATACTAATCCTGTAGAGAAGTTAGAATCCTCTGGAAATGCTGGTGAAACTGGAAGCTCAGAAAGATCAGATGGTGTTGTTGAGCATGTGGAGCATGGTGAAGAATTCCAGTCCGGTGCAGCCCCAAGTTCATGTGAGAGACAGTCACCTAAAGAAGGGACATGCTGAGGGCGGCAAATTTGTACAGTAAGGTAAAATGTTAAATCCTTTTCTCTTTCATTTATATTGTTCTGGTTATGTTATAACTTATTTTTGACTTCTGCAACGTTCAGAAACCAAGAAACATCCTGCAGTGATTTTGACACACCCCATCGAGATAGGTCTTGTGATTAACACGGAAAGATGGCAACATCCCACTTCAAAAATTGTTGGAGAAGTTGGAGAAAGCCTAATTGCGATTTTGATAATGGGGTTTCGAGCGGTGTTCAGATTCTTTGTGATCAAAGAAGTGCAGACATGGATGCATGCCTTTGTCGTAATGAGGTCCAGTATCTAACCCTTTTTTATTTTCTTTTGGTAATGATAGAATTTCTTGCTAATTTCTTGCTGCAATATCCACACTTCATTATGAAGTTATCTTAGAGCAGTCAGTTTTTGTATCTAGTAATTCCCAGTTGAACTTCACCGTTGGGTTAGAAACGTCTCTTTAGTTGAGAAGAATGTGAGTAAAGGCATACATGCTAAGCTGCTTCCCAACTGTGAAATTGTAAGCATGAACGGTGAGTGAGTTGGATTCTGCAACACCCTACCTTAAAGGGGATATTGTACAAATTCAGGGTGCCTTTTCTATTGTATACCTGCACTCTTTTCCCTGCAATTGAAACACCCCAACCCCAAACCAAGAAAAATACAAATAAAAAAAATAAAATTGCAATGGTAGGAGGAGATTATTCGCGCCGACTCGTATGTCGATAACAATTTTTCTCAAGTTCTATATTTGAGATTGATGTAATGTTATTATGTCCATTTTGGCATCAAGTTTTCTTCAGTTGTGTATCAGTTACTGTGAGAGAGGTGCCCCATGAGTGCAGCAAAAATGATCTTGGTCCCATATCCAGATCTAAAGGCTCTCTGCTTCACAAGGATTGAAGCTTGTTTATCATACAAAATCTTTCTTACCCTTATTCTTTTGCAAAAACATTCTCCCACATTTAGATGGTGCAATTAGTTTTCATGCATCCCTATTAATCTCAACCAAATTTATAAATAAATAAAAAATTGCTAACAAGTGAATAAATGGTAATCATATAATTTTTCAAAATTTTTTAATGTTAATCATTATGTTACGTGTTAGCTTTTTAAAGATTTGGGAAGTTGAGGTTTGATGGAACGAATTAGACCGTTTGATGTTTGCTAACCAGTCTTTGGTTCAATGCTCCACTATAGGGTAATATTCATTTTCCTCGGAAAATGGGGATTAGTGAAGGTGAGATCAATCTTGGCATATACGTTTGTGGTACTTAAGTTGCAATGAAAATGTAAAAAAGTAAGCTCTTTCACATGATTTCTCTTTTTCCTCAAATGGATTCAATTAAACAAAAAAAATAAACGATGGGAAAAAAATTGTTCAGGTCGTGGAACTGATTCCCTGCACTCGGATAGCCTGAAAGAGACATGCATGCAAGCATACAGATGACATATATAACACCATAATATTAAATGACAGGAACCTCTCTTCCTTAAAAAAACAAAACAAAAGGGCTAATAATTACATGAAAAATGTTTGGGTATATGAGACAGTGACATTACAATTAGCTCTATTCCAACTGAATAATTGGTATCACATTCGGTTCTTCAAAGCTCACAATAGTTATTCATACTAGTTCGGTTCTAAATATTTCTTATCAATTCTATTCTCAGAGACTAATTATTCCAATCAACTCTACTCTATTCCATTCTACGAGCTAAGTAAAGCATTTTAAGATAAAATAGATACTCAGGAAAGGCATGGAGTCATCACTGATTCATCCCCCATGGAGCTTCATTCCTCTAGAAGCCATTTACAAGGCCCAAGGGAAAGGCGGTGGTGAACACAATGAGCAGCGTTGGTTGCCAGACCTTGAAGTAAAGATTCGATGAGGAACCCCATGCGAATATCACAAGGTTGATATCTGACGAAAGGTTGAAGAAGGATAAAAATAAAAATAAAATTCCTGGCGCTTTTCTATTATATTATGTAATCCCTCTGTCTACTCTCAAATTTTTCCATAATCCGCTAATCATATGCGTACATGTTAGCCCAGTTGGCACAAACCCTACTTTCGACATTCTATCCTGCAACTCCATCGACTTTGCAATATCACCCTCCTCACAGAAAAACCCAATCAGTGAATTGTAGCTCTCACTATCATAAATTTGAAATTCACTAGCAAAGAATGTCATCAAGGATTCTGCTTTATGGATGTTCTGTTCTCTGCAGGTACCCATGAACCAAAGCCCTGCAAATCTCCACATTAGGCTGCATCCCAGATTCAACCATTTCTACCATCAAGAATTCACCCTCCTCAGTTCTACTTGATCTACACAAGCAACTTATAAGAGCTCTATATGCAGCTAAACTGGGATTAATACTCTTAGTAGTCATCTCATCTTTCAAGAGTAATGCATCTCTCACACGATCACACCTGCACAAAGATTCAATCAAATCATTATAATTCTCCACCTTAGGCTCATGACCACTTTCACACATTCTTCTCAAAAGGCTGCTTGCCGCAAACGGGCGATCCTCTTTACACAAGGCTGTTACTAAACAATCATAAATATCTGAAGGGAGTGAGACTCCATATCTTTGAAGCTCCACAATCAAATTCAAAGATGAAAGCAGCCGACCTTCCCTGTTGTATCCTTCTACAAGCGCCCGGCACATGTATCTATCCGGGACAATCCCGTCTTGTATCATGTTGAACAACAATAACCTAGATTCTCGCATCTTCCCTTCTTTGCAGTATCCACGGACTAGGGTATTATAAGTTACAATATCTGGGCTGAACCCTCTGTGAACCATTTGGTGGAAGAGCTGATGAGCCTCTTCCACCTTCCCTTCCATACAAAGGCCATTCATCAGGGAAGTATACGAAACCAAATCCGGCACCACACCCCTTATAAACATGATCTTGTATAAATAAAATGCATCATCCAACCTTCGAGTCCTACAAAAGCTATTAATCAGCGTGTTGTATGTCACCACATCAGGCTCGAATCCTCCTTCTTCCATCTTCTCCAAGAACTCATTCACCTTGACCATATCTCCATCTCTGCACAAAATGTGAATCAAGATATTGAATGTATGATTATTGGGGGACACCCCAAGTTTTCCCATCTCTTCATAAACTTCCCAGCACCGATCGATGTAATTCAACATCAGCAACCGATTCAAAAGAAAATTAAAGGAAACAACACTCGGAACAAACCCAAGCTGCAGTGTCTTCCTAAAAGCCCTAAAACCGTCTCGAATCATGCCTAATTTGAGATAAGCCTTAATAAGCATATCAAAGACAACTGGATCCCAGTTACAGCATTTGGTACACAAGACCAGATTCTGGAACACGTCTTCTCCAAGGGAAGCATCTCTAGGCAACTCTAACAATTCAGATAAGAGTGCCATTGCTTCCCAAAGCTGCCGAGACCAAACCAGTATATGAATAGCGATGCAGTAGTTCTTGTCGGTGTGTCTGCGGCCCAGATCCTTCTTGACCCAGTTGAAAAAGGTTAGAGCTTTCGAGCAATCAGACTGGCACCGCAACAAAACCCTAGAAATTTCAGGCGGACCCAAATGGGGAAGAAGGCCCTCTATGCCTTTCCGAAGAGGGATACACTGAGATTCATGTTGCTTCAGATTGGAGCATATGAGATCAACAATCTTGCTAGGGTTGCGGTTGTCGGGGAGAAAATGGTAAAATGGGTTGGCGAGTTGGTTGGTTTGAGAGCCAATAAGGGTTTGGAGAGAAGATGATGAGGAAGAAGAAGAGGAACTAGAGAATGGTGTTTCGACTGATTTGAAGAGGCAATTGTTGAATGAATATGTCCACTTTCTATTCATGTGGAGCTGTAGAGATTGAGGTGGGGGGGAAGAGGGAGAGCGTACCAGGCTCGTCTTCGAACTTCACAGATGATGGCTTCAAGGGAAACTCTGTTATCTCTTCCTCCCCTACGGCATTCAATCATGTCGCCGGCTGGTTCCCGGCACAATCGGGAGGAATAAATGTACAGACGTGTTTGTCCCTACATGGCCCAATAGAAATTCAGATTGGGCCTATCTGGCCCAGCAAGGGAAAAATATTGGGCCAGCCTGACCCAAAAAAGCCTAAATTGGGCCTGCCTGGTCCAACTGAGGGAAAAAGATAACAATTTAAATTCTTAATTTTAAAGGCACATTCGGAATTAAGTTAAAACTTCTAAGTGGTAGTGGCGTAATTTTCTCCAAAAATTATATGGCACGGTTAAACTTTTACTTGGCCTACCTTGTTTCGGGAAAACCTATACTAGGCATTTCCGAGCGAGGCGGCGGGAAAATAAAACAACCTTTCATACCATTCGATTTCCGGGTTGATCTTGGGGTTCAGTACACCCGACATTACTGTGAATTGAAAGTGAATAATTTTGAGTAACCCGTGTTGATAAACATATTAAAGTAACAATAGCGCGTGAAAAAAATAAAATAAAAATCAATCACCGGTGTGGTCACCGAACACTGAGACTTCACCCGACAAAGCTGACATAACAGGTCACTTTACAAGTGCTTTGAGGAGAATTTTTGTTCAAGTCGGGCAGTTTTTTTACACAAAAGCTCAAGCATAGAGCTTCTTCCCCTGTTCATCATGAAAAAAGAATAATTGCGACTCACTTTACTCATTTCTTTTGGATTTGTATCCTGAATTCACCTGATTTTCTTTTCTGAACCAGCTGCTGCTTGCACTTCACACAGCAATCGAAACACATCAATCGTACGAAAAACTTAAAAACACCTCAATCATAACCAAAAGGCTCCATCCCCTACCATGTAAATAGAAATAAAAAATTAATTAAATCAGACTTACCAATGTATAGAGCAGTTTTGGATCATGAAGATGTCAATGGAAGGAAAACTTGGGAAAAGTGAGGAATACAAGTAAAGAATGTCCTTTTGTAGCTTGAACCTTCTCACTTCAAGCTATAATAGCTAAGAAACTGTAGCTTCCCATCCGGACTTGAATATTTTTTCTACACCAATAATTTACACATTTTCTTCCTCGGCTAGTTCAAGGAGCATCCAAGGTTCTCTTTTCTGAGAAAAGGAAAGAAAACCCATGCAGTCCTATGTTGGGGAATCTACTTGTGTTGTACATCTGACCTACCAAACTGCATATACAAACTATGAAAATGCTTAGCACCAGGTTTAGGGGATCACTACATTGGCAAGCCAAAGCTGCTTCTCAAGAGGGAGATAATCCCTCAACAAAAAGCAGGTATGATGCAACACGCGCAATAAAAAAAAAGCAGCACCATTCTCAGATTCGTCTATTGTTTGTACGTCACTCAAATTATCGCCGAAATCTGAATGTGTAGCCCAACTGTAGATGCGTCTCGTTGACGCCCAAAGATGAGAAACCACGGATTCTGCAATGACCTCCCAACTCGGTTCCGACAGAAGAGAAGTCAGGGTAACTGGGAGGTTGCTTAACACAGAAGGTTGATCCAGAATCAGAAGAGGCATATATTTACAGAAGCTGCCCGATAGCAGACCAAGGAATAGTAATGCCTGTATGAGAAAGACAAATGTTTCAGTTCAAGCTAAAAGCATGAATCAATTCAAGTTCATGGTAAGGGGGGGAAAAAAAAAAAGGGGGGGGGGGGGGGGGGGGGGGGGTGGTCTGGGTGTTGAAGAACTAGTTTCTATTATAGTTTGTTAATGCAATCTGGAGACCAGGCTTTCCAATTTTCTTATCTTTCATGAATATTAGGAAATTCTTGATGGTATAGAGCTAAAAAGGCCAGGTTATGATGTATAACTTGTCAAACTTACAGTGGAAGGGAAATGTGTTACGCAGCAAATCTCCACTGCATCAGCCAGCCACTGCCTTTTGATACTTCCTTTCTCAGGTTGCAAAACTGCTACAACTTCAACAAGCACATCCCAAATAACTGACAAAACAGAAAGAACACAAAAATAAGCCAGAGAAGAAGCTTTCCCCCATCACATGGCGCTGGCTGTTTCTTTTCAGTATTTCTACAAGATATCCCATCTCAAAATTGGTAACTGTTCTGTAGAAAAACTAACCATGTGAATCAATGTTCAAAATATAAGACTTCAGCCTTCTCAAATCGGTCAAGGGAATCGAACCAATCCTAACTAGCCTTGCTTTTGCTTGAATCTTCTTTGCAACTTCAACAATCTGGCCATCTCCTTGGGCTAGATCTACCTGTGAAATCACATCGCAGATGACAGTCAACTTATTACGAAATGAACAGAAAAAGCATAAGCTGCTGCATAATATGTATATCCATTAGAATTAACAGAAGACCAGTTCCAAAGACATTTTCTACCTAAAAAAATGCATCCAACGGAAACATCATAACGGGTAAAATTTCACAAGAATAAACCATAAAAGAACTGTCTTGCTAGCAGTTTATTTGTGAAGAACAAACAAACTAACGATGGAGCCTTACATCCAAAATTGGCTAGGTACTAGAATAAAGAAGAAAAGGAGGAAATGTCTATGGGCAAAGGGGCTGCATCAGAGTAATATATTGAGGGAAGTTCATTCCAATCTTTTTAAGGGCTCGCCCTTGCTTGAAATCTTGCACTTTGTATTTATATATGTCATCTCCATAAGTCACCTTGGATGGCAAAAGAAAATGATCCCCAGGCAAGTGATAACATTTAAAAGAATACACTGGCTCCTCTTCCCTATTCTATTTCACAAATCGAACGAGGTGAACCTGAGAAAACAAATACAATAATGCATGGGAAATATGAATACCTGCAGAAGATCTGATAGCAAATCCTGTGGAGCCTTCCCTAAACATCTAACAGCGTTGGACCACTCCTCTGCTGAATTCACCTGATCTACTCCTAACTCAGCAGCAGAATGCACATCTGGCAGGGAGAAAAAGAGAACCTCTATGCACTTCCTAATTTGCGACATGTAATCTATAGAGTCAAGAGGGGCTTCATCCAAACATTGGTAGAGACCCTTCCAGCAAGAAACACGCAACAAGCTTTTCTGATTGAGACTATAACCTCTACAATTAGAAAGTAAAGAGGAAAAATAACTGGCTGTATCATTAAGAAGTTTCTCAAGCCTGGAACCTGAGAATACTTTATTCAGGACGCCCAGATGAACGAGAAGGCATGACTGCAGAGTCAGCTCTAGTAATCGGAAACGAGGCAGGTCAGATAACTCATCAAGGAAACTTAGGAGTGCATCGAATCGGTTTGCATGAGCTGATGAGAATCTTACACATTCCTCCCTCAATGTTCCTTTCTTGTGGACTAACAACTCTAGCAGATTGGGAACCATACCTCATACAGCGTCTGATAATCGTTCCCCAATCCATGGTTGGCAATCTTGGAGCTCGCGAGAGGCATCTTAAGACAGTTGCAGCAGTGTCAATATTTGGGAAATCTCCTGTCTAAAATCAGTGAATTCAAGAAAATAGAAGATTCATCGGTATCTGGTTTAAACATAAAACAATTTCAAAACCCCTGACCAGCGCCCCCCCCCTTGGGGGGCGTAGTTGGCTGAGGAATAGCAATATTTTAGTCCTACTATTTGTAGGAGAAGAATTAGAAGAAAAATGAATAGATCTTCTGAAATAAGAAATAAGCAACTAGAGCACATAGTTATTTGCACGTAGTAGTAGCACTACATTAGGCAAAGAATTAGAACAAAAATGAAAATCAATAATAAGCAATTAAAGCAGGTAGCTATTAGCAAAGACATGCATAATTAAAAACTCAATAATTTTAAAGATTCAATGCAAAACTCCAGCTAAAACATATTCAATCCCACCATCATATAACGACATTCATAACATCTCTGCGAAATAAAAATAACATTTAAAATGAGAAAATTTCAATATAATTGGAAGATAAGGGACTACAATTAAATGCAAGCACATACATATTGGACAGTTTTTGGAAATTTTCTTAAAGGATCAATTATCTTTAACAATAGAACTTCCTTCGACCAAAAACCAGAAAAAAGTATAAAGGAAAAAGAGAAGATGTTTCACCCAAACATCAAAATTAAACAATCCATATTGCGTGTCAAATTAGCAATTTACCTAAAGAGCTTAAGTTACTGGGATTTGGACCCAACAAATTCACAATTTTAGTGGAAAGCGAATTAAGTAGGAGAAAGTGCAGAAATAAAGAAAATCAAAGTGCACTGACACAAACAATGGTGGAACAAATATTTACCAAAAAAAAAACACCAATGGTAGAACAAACATATATTTTAGCGTCTGGCCAAAGACACCAGATCAAGTGCTGTAATACCATGTTTGAGTTACTATTTGAGCTAAATAATTAAGCACATAGGTAGTCAATCAAAGGTGAATATCAACTTCTGATATGCACAATTTCAAGCTTTGTTTCACAAGAACAATAATAAATACAATTGCATAAGTAAAATATTCAAAATTCAACAGTTAGAACACAAGGAAAAGGTAAAAAGTGGAAATTTGGCATCGTCTCTGTTTTCTTCAAGATGGGCATCACTATCAACAATAGGAAAAATGAGGCCCCATCTGAGCCCATGCACAACTACACTTTTGTTAGGAATTATGGTATAAAAGTGGAAAACCTACAATAGATAAGCTTTTTTTTCTAGAAGTACAAAAAATAGAACATACCGCTGAATGATTCATAAGCCATAAACTGAGCTTCATGACTGTGCTGTCATCAGAATGACATTGAGAAACAGGCTGAGAAGCAGCAGCGTCAGTCTTTGAACCACTTCCAAAATTAGGAATATCTTTGGACCTCAAATGATGCCTAAGAAATGAAAACTGCCCATGCTGCATGCTGTTGGAGTTGACGATCCTCAGAATACTGTGCAACAAGAAATATCTCTTGCATCATTGATGTCAAATGTGGCTCACAGGCAGGGCTTGAAAGCAGAGGACCTATAACATATGAGGATTCCTTTCGGACAAAAAACACATTAAAAAAAAGAAAAATTAAAATATAGAAACAATGTGAACATAAAATTGATTTCATAACTAGTTAAGAAAATAATTACCATTTGTTCATAGCTAGGATGCAGAGAGGCGCTCTGATAATGCATATGAACAAGAGTCCCAGCACCAGCTCCTAATGCATTAACAACTCCAAGCATTCCACCCAAATGAATGGATGGAGGGTGAAGACTAGAGTATCCTTTTCTAAACAGGTCCACTAAACTTTTTACATCTTCAACCTTTAAAGAGTGCACCCCTTCATTCAAAATGCAGGCAAGAAGGTTTCCAGCTCCAGCACTTAGATGACATCAACAAGCTCTGATGGAAGATGCCGGACTTCTTAACAGAAACTAGTTCAGAAATAAGCTCCTTATAGCCATTCAGTAGATGGTCTAGCTCATCATCATCCATCAGTTCTACTCTTCGGCAGCAAGCCACAACAGTAGGAAGCACAAGAGAGGACCCCACAGATAAAACTCTCTCATTTGATTCTGAACCAGTCCTTTGAACAGAATGATTCATGCAGTAAGAACCAAGAAATAATCAGGGATTTTACCTTTATCACAGCATCAGGCATCCCAGCTCTGTATATCGCACCAATAGAATTCCCTAAACCCAGGACGAGCCCAGAAATGCCCCATATATCATCCTCCAAATCTTCCCAGCTTTTGCATGATGACTCTGTGTCTAGATCGTGTGTACACATAGGGAAACATGCAGCAATACTTTGTAGAAAATCAGGCGAACATTGAGTAAGCCGACATATCATCAAAGATAAGGTTCTGACAATCTTTCCTAATAACTCCAATTCCTGCATCTTGTAGCTTTCCAGGTCCAACTTAGAGTCCTCAGCAGCTCCAGCTCTAGTAAGGAGATCTTGGCAACAAAAACCCAGTCCAACTCCACAGGCACCTCTGACAAAGGTGCTTTTGCTGCCACACAGAACCTAGGTGCACAGAACGGGGGAAAGAGAATTTCAGATAACTGATTTCACCTCACATTAATTAGTTGACTGATGCCAATACATATTAAATAACAGCATTTAATTGTTTTTATTGGTTTCCGATTTCTCATTAAATTACAAAATTATATACATCAGGATAACATTATTGTCAAAAGAGAAAATGGAAGGCAATTACTTAATTTTTACTTGCCTCAACTAGTCCATTGATGTTTTCAAATTTCTGCTTATGATCAGTAACATGCAAGCAGCTTGAAATTAACCCAAGAGAAATTGCAGCTGACCATTGGCAGGTACTCGTGCTCATACTGGAACAACCAACTCAGCAAAAGCTTCGAGGCAGATGCTTTAACAGCATGGGCAGATGGAGGCAAAACCTGCCAACAGCAAAGAATATAATCAGGAAGCATAAATCCAACTAAACATATAAAATGGAACCAAGAAGCAATAAAAAAAAACAGCATTGATACCAGGGCCCAGTTTGGATTACCCACACAACAAGCACTTTCCGTGTAGCCTTTTTTTGGCCAAAAAATATTTTTCGAATGTGTCAAACACCTAAATTTTTTCTGAAAAGCACGTTTTCGCCTGAAAGTGCTTTCCATTGTGGGTATCCAAACAGCACCTAAATGATTGTTGGATGCAATTTACAGAACTCGGGCACCAAGTCAATTATCAAGCTCAAGTAACACCTTAAAACTGGGAACCCGATATATTACTAAAAATCCAATTAGTTTCACAAATTCTCGTCCCAAGGGACTTGCTATACGTAGCAGGAAGAATGAAGGAATGACACCAACATGTATGAAAGATAATTTCATCCTCAAACTTACAAATGGCAATCAGTTAGGTACACAATCATCCATTAGAAAGATAGAAATAAGGCCCTCTAAGCCAAAAATGGACATATAGAAAGAATGTGTCAGCATCCCTATGAACCACGTGAAGTCATAAAAAAACATTTGTAAAAGATCAAAAACTAGATTTTAAATGTGGCTCAGATAAAAAAAATTCCTAAAACGAAAATCAGCATTACAGGGAATCATTACAACTAGCATACAATTTTCTTATTCTGGACAGTTCACTAGGCTACCTTTCTCCTGTGAAAAGGTGCATAGGTTAATCAATGGCACCATCCATAAATTAACTGTAATAAGCCCATGACATTGATCAACTAGAAACAATAGGATTATGGAATGAGCTTCTGCCCTTGCACATACAAAATGTGGATGCATTCTGCAGAGACATGTTTTGTGCCTAACTGTTGAAAAGGCATTAGTTGTCCCATAAGGACCGGAACTAGTTAGACATGACGACTTTTCCTCTTTCATCTCTTTTATTTATTTATTTTTATTTTTATTTTTTATTGTTTGGGGGGGGGGGGGGGGGGGGTGTTGGGGGCGCTCATGGCTGCCACAATAAACAAACAAAAACGATACACAAGATCAGCGCATGGAACAACTCATGTTTTAACTGAACTTTATAAAGCACAGGCTGCTTACATTCTCCTCATGTTGCCATACTCCACTGAAATTCAAAGCCTCTTTTTTATTGATTTATTTATTTCAGCCGGAGAATATATGCACATTATAACAAATTATAGAGTAGGCTTACAAACTCCTGCTGTTGCCATCTGGATGTCATATAAATATAGAAAATAATTATAATAAAAACAATCTACCACCAGATTGAAATTCTTACTGCACAAAGGGCACCAATTGCAAAAGCGATGTTTTCAGCAGAGCTGGGAACAGACTCCTCGGCAATTCGTCCCAAGCTCTGCAAAGTAGGAGAGATGAAATAATAAATCTGGGGTAGATCAATGCCTTTTCAGCATATACAGATATATGAGGAATAATGACCTTTAAAATATCATTAGCGGCTTTCAAAGTTTTGTCTAATGCAGCCGGTGATACTTCAGGTATCAAGATATAAGAGAATAGCCTTCATCCATCGCTGCATGAAAGGTTTCCAGGATTGTAGAGAGAGAAGAGCAACCAAAATATTTCTTGAAAGCTGAAGAGATGCTGCCACTTCTAGCAAGGCACTCTCATATGAAGAATGTACAGTTTGAAATGCCTGAATAGTAAGTAATGCAGCGTTTTAAGGCATGGAGAAGTCCAAAAATAAATTCACATTATATCATTATCTTACCTTTGAAGCCCCTTGGTTATTCACATCTTTAGGTGTGAAGGAAAGGCATAACAGAGCTGCACCAGGTAACTCCCTAGCACTTTGGTTTCTTCCTGCGTAAAACATTCTTAGAATCCTTAGCTATATTGGTCAAGCACAAGTAAAACAATATACCTACAATGATACAAATTTCACATTTCACTATAAACAGCAGCTGCAATCCTCAGGAAACCAGTTTGTTGGATATGTTATCCAACATTTCTCAGTTTATTTCACATTAAACAAACCAGGTGTCTAAAGGCTGCCATTACCTGTAGAGAAAACAACCCGAGGCAATACACCCAGCAATTTCTCAATCTTGTTTCCAGCTACTCTTTTCTCCTTTACCAGTCTACGCCGATTGCTGAGACATTTTGACAAAAAATCAGAAAGTCATCATTCAAACTCACATATTTCCTTCAGCGTCTGAATTATAAAAGGAATGAAGAGGAATGATTTATAACATGTGCTCGTGCATCATCATCTTGACTACAAATCCCTCCACAGCCTCCAAAACTTCAGGGTTGGTCTCTGTAACAATCAACTCCATGCTTTTACTCTTAAGGTCTGGAATGCAGTTTTCAATATGAAACACCTAAAAAACCACACGCTTTTAAGATCAAATGCAACAACAGTTGAACCATGAAAAAAATTCAATAGCAAGCTGAAAGCAGTATAATATTAAGAGCTGTAAAGGTCAAAGGGACAGGGAAGTAGCAAAACGCCTGATACAACAAAATAAAAAATTTACCTCAAAATGACTTAATGCCTCAAATGCAGAGGCCCGTGCTTTTGCCCATAGAGGAGCCTGCTTATGGTGTTCTGAAGCACCAATCTGCCCCAAAATATGCAAAACATTCCTCAAAGCTTCTGAATATGCTTCAGCATCCATTGCACCCCATCTTAATAGAAGGCATACACTGCTAATGGACATTGGTCAAGAGGATTTTCTTTTATGAATTAAAGATTAGCATAGATTACTAAGAATTGCCTACTTGAGCCTCTCAATTAAGCAGCCTACATATCAACAAAGTCGCCTGAATCAAATATCAGGAGAATCACATGCCTGAAGCCAGCTCATCCAAATTTTAGTTAAAGAAGTGCTTCTATTAATATTTAATTTACAATAAACTAGGAACAATGCTATCATAAGACAAATCTGCGAACTACTTAATTTTTTAGCATGAGACACAGGCAGCATATTTTAGCCCAACAGTAGGATTGTCAAAACTTGTCACAGGAAAGATACTGAGAGGTATACATATGACATGTTTCACAGCAGAAAAATTACGAACTATATCTAAAACTACCATAGTGCACTGAAAAATTTTATGTCGTTCCACTCTGCAAACAAGATATACAGCAGCATACAAGCCAGAGGAAGGTTGACAGGCACACATCTCATCCCCCTTCCACCCTGAAAACTCAAGAATTTTTATATTGTTCCACTCTTTAGGCAAGCTAGCAGCAACATACAAGCCAGAGGAAGATTCACAGGAATGGATTTTGTTCCCCATCCTCCGGAACCCCAATCTCAAGAAAAAGATTATATCTTTTGAAGTCCTTGATCTCCCACTTGCGCAGAATAAAGCAAAGTTTAAAACCTAAGGGAAAGTCCCAAAAGCTTATAAAAGCACAGTATATTGAGTAAACTGTGCATGCTTACCTGCTAGCGACAAGCGGGTCCACAGAGTAGCCTACCACATTCTTTGCGATGACATCCCAAGCAGTGTAGAAATCTTGAACCAAAAAAAAAAAAAAAATTAATGGAACTTAATGATGATCTAAATCCTTTAAATGCGAGAAGCGACAAGTCTAACTCGTAAAAGAAGCATATATTATAACTGCACGTCCTTATAATCAAATAGTTTATAGTGCAATCAGGCTTACCAATCACATCAGCATCACAGAGATGGGCAAGACTTTGAAATCCAAGAGCTTGAATTGTAGCATCATGGCTCTCAATGCAAGCCTGGCGATCCATACCAAGTAAATGAGACCTCACAACAGCATGTATAGGACAGAGCAAAGCCCAGATATTTTCAAAAATCATACCGAAACAGACAAGATGAGGTCCACACCCCTATCAGGGTTATTTCTGCAAACATCCCGAATCGAAGCAGCAATACTGACACAGATATTTCTCTCAGACATAAACTTGGCGAACCACTTTGGATGTAATATACCCTATCAACAAGAAGTAAAGCAGACATTAAAAATAAAGAATAATGCAATAACAATACAGATATTTCTCGCAAACTCTGTGAATGACTTTGGAAGTAATATCCCCTCACAAACAAGAAGCAAAGCCGCAGCTGTGGAACAGGAAAACAGCAATCACAAGACCACAAAAAAAGAGCATTGTTTTGGGAATTTTGAGTATCAGCAGTGAATCAACGAAGTTCTATTTAAATTTCAGTACTAAAAACAAATAAATAACTTGTAACAACTTCAACAGGCTGCAATATCAGAACCTAAACCAAGACAGCATGCAGTACATGTAGGTTCATCTATCTGAACAAGTCACATGCAGTCAGAAGGTATCCCACCAGAAGCAATAAGGAAGACTGGAGAACTGAGCAGTGTACATCCACCACCACATTGTAACTAATGAAGTGCTTTTAATCACTAAACAACAGAAGAGTAGCTATAAGACATCATCAAATAACAGACTGGACAAGATAAATCTTACTTGCAGACTACCAAAGGCACGGTCATTGATCTCCCAGGTCTTACAAAGCAGACGAGTGGCTGTTGCATATAGAACTCTAAAAAAAAAATTGAGAAAAGTCAAGACTCAATTGATAAGCTTATCATAAATATTTAGATTAACATGACTTTCTTGTGCAAGCAAAGGTGGCATTTGATTCAAAAAAATCTGAGAGATTCTGCCCACATTCTCGGACTGTGAAAATTGTATACATATTTGTTTCACATCTAAAATTCAAATGTAGAATAATTATGCTAATCTTTTTCTTTTCTTTTTCCTTTTTTTTTTTGTTTCTTTTTCGTTATTATTGGAAAAAAATTATTGAGAAGAAAAGAAACAAGGGGCGCCAAGCAATTACAAAGCAAGGTTTGCAATAGGATCAAAACAATCAACAGAAAGCCTGTAATTACAAGAGAGCCAAATCTCTCAGGTCAAAAATCCACATTTCCTTCACCATCAAAAGCACTTTTGTTTCTCTCCCACCAAATGACTCGAAGGATGTTGAGAGGGATAAGGTGGATCAGCTTCTTAATTCTGTCAGGCTTCAATCCACAACACTGCCGTGAGCTCGTTCTGGATGCTACCTGCTCTTACCCAGTGGATGCCCAGAATGGAAAGGATCCCCAAAGGTGTTTTACCCATAAACAGTGCAAAAGTGTGTGGCTAACTGATTCTGTTTCGGCTCTACAAAGAAAGCATCTGTCAACAAGGCAAAGTCCCCTCTTTTGCAAGCTTTCCATAGTGATGGACTTTTGCTGAAGCGGCCTTCCAAGCAATAAAAGCAATTTTGGTGGAGGCTGTGGAGTTCCAGATCAAATGCCAAGGCTGGTTTTCAGCGTTCGGAGAACCGATGTTTGGACTTATAATGGTGCTATTAGAGTGTACAAGAAGGTAGGATTCCTTGATTGTAAATAAACCTGCATCGTTGCGGTTCCAGGCAACCTTGTCTTCACCAAACTGCAAGACTAGTATGCACCCTTAACGATGCACACCCCAACTGCTAGCCTAGTATGCAGTTTACACTTCCATGGAAAGGCTTTCACTATTTGATACCTTGAGTACATCAAAATAACAAAAAAGAAAAATAGGACCTGCCTAGGTTAGAAAGTTCTTCATAAAAGCTTATTAGTTAAGGCAATTGAAAAGGTCGCTTTTCAATTTATGATTTATTTAGGGCTAGAAATTCCAGAAACATAAATGCATATAGTAGTACAAAAAATTATTACTTGTCTTTCATTAAAATCTCATAGATCCAGTCAGTATTCTTGAAAATAGAGTGGTGCAACAGCAATCCTAAGTGCCACAAAATGATTTGAAACAACGATATGTCCACTCCTATGACAACATTTAGCAATCAAAATAGATAGCGTAAACATTCGGTAAACCCAAATCACCCAAACTATAGATATGTAGATATGCATGGATGCTTACAGAAAATGAATGGAACAGAGTAGCATACGGTTTTGCATCCTTGTGAAGCATTGGCAAGATAGTCTGGACAACAAGCGGAATCATTGCAGAATGTGAAGCAAGTGATGGAAGCATCGCCAGACATTTTAGCTGCATCAATCGATGACAAATGCATTAGTACAATGACAAATGACAGGGCCTGCTCATTCCTAATGGAAGGATAATAATTCCAAAGCACATGGTTGCAACTACAAGTGAAACTAACCGACATATCAGGATGCTTATTATCTTTGTTCGAGAATGAGTTATTATAAAAAAGAATTGCTAGCAACAATGTAGGCCCCAGTTTTGGTTCCATAACACCAATAGCAGCCAAAGAATCTGCAGCATATTTCCCCATAGAAGGATGCATGACAAGAGCACCAGCAATTGAACCAAGCAACAGTGGCATTTCTACAAGGACAAATGGTGGAAATTGTTTTATTGATGTAACTGGCTAGAAAATTACTAGTAAACAATTATTGGAAGCTATAAAAACATTCCTACTATCTGCAGACTACTAAACTATTTTAAATAGGGTCTTTATTTACCAGTTGAAAAAACTTCCTGAGAGCGGGAGACAGGTTGAGAAGATTTTCGCCTTCCAACTATCCATAATGTGTATTCTTTTAACTGGGGAACCCATGCTTTTGGGCACTGGTAAATTTCTTTATCATCAGTTCTACCCGCAGAAACAAAGGTTGAAAAGAAATAACTTGATTTAGATAATTGACCCTGAAAAACTCACAAGGAAAAATGAGTGGGCACATGAATAAATGATATAGCAGGCGTCGCTGAACTGAGAAGTAAAACACACCATTTTAAACCTGGAAAACTAAGATTAGCTAATCCGAACAATGCTTTTATTTTAGAACATCTTATCAGACAGCATGTATGCAAGCGCATGGAGCAGGATCATAAACTTTCAAGGGCGCATCTAGCGGTGGGAAGCCAAATTACAAAGGCTCAAGTCTCCAGTTTGGGGTCTAGCATTTTTAAATGTGTTATCATATTCATCCGAGTTTAAGAGGGTTTTATAACTAATTTATTTTAACCAAACTATTATCCATTTCACTATTATTCCCCATTTCTTTACCAGCTTTGTGAAATCTACGAATTAGTCAAAAATAGGATTGCACAGTTTGTTCACAATTTTCCACAGGCCCACACACTGCAAAATGTTTAACAAACAAGGATGCAGATGCAATTTTCATGACAAATTGTATATAGTGAATACCCTCAACAACAACAAAGATAGGCATCCTGATAGTGTCTCAACACTGACAGAAACCTATGACCCCCCCCCCCCCCCCCCCAAAAAAAAAAAAGGGGGGAAAAGAAAGCAAATCCATTTGTCATTGCAATACATCAAAAGAGGGGAAAAATTATTTATTTCTCAAAATATATCCCTGCATTAAAGAGAGATCGTAGGTGAAAAAGCCAAAATTGCACAACAATGAAGCAAGCAGCCATAACTTGATTGGAAATATAAAAAATAGTTGAGAACTTAAACATACCACTTAACACCACCACTAAAATTAGAAGCAATTAACAATGCACTACCCATTTAACACATCAAAAAAATTGATACAAGAAAACCAAAAGTTAACAGGAAGATGAACCTGAAACCACAGATGTTGCAACAGATTAAATATAACAGATTCGAGCCTGCCCAATTCTGGAAATTCCTGGCGTGGGACCAGCTCAGCTTTTGGTGTCATCAACATATTCTGGAAGCACTTTTCCAACATGAAAAGTATCTCAGTTGCTACTCCTTTGACAGATGTGGAAGGAGATGAGACAAGACTGATAACAGGAAGAATGAGCAAAACCTCTTCGCTCAGTTGGAATCCATATCTAACGATATTTTCTGCAAGAAGGCTGTATAAGTAGGAATGTCTAAGAGAAGAAAAATAATATAAAAGTTAGCAATCGTTCCAAGACACGTGGAAAACAATATCACAATGATTTTTCCTAATAAATAAAGCAACCTGATGAAGAAACAGCAAAAGGATGGGACAGCATTCAATAACAATCAAGGAAAAGAATGCTATTTAATTCAAATGTGAAAGGAAAAATATCAAAAAAAATATCAGAAGTCAAATTACAACTGCTCTATATCCCAAGGACTGCAGCCACCCGAAAGTTGGCCTAGAATTCCACCTGAACTTAATGACCATCACTTAATTCACTCAGTCAAAAAAAAATCCATTTTCCTCTCTTTCCATACTAGCCATAAAATCTCCTAGAACAATGGGCCAGCTAGTTTAATCAACCAAATCCATAAAAAGGGTCATCAAGCCATGACTTCTGCAAACAACCAATACCACAAAGATGCAGCCAAAGCACCACAGATAAGCAAATGGCATACACTTCCTCTTCCTCCTTGTATGCATGAAAACAATTGTTAGTCAAAACTACACCGCTCTTGTTCAGTTATAAGAATCTTATTCAGCAATCAAGGTAATAAGCCACCTTGGGTGATGCACAACACGCTTCCAACACAAATAACAACCCCTGCATAAACAAAGATATAAGGGCTCAACCAAAAACTTACCAGAACTCCCCAGACAGATCCTAACATCACAAGCTCCAAATTTCACACCGGACAGCATCCCCAAGCATACCCTCTCTGATTGATGCCTCTAAATGTCTGGGAGAGGTCAAGACAAGCACTCTTCACAACACCAAACATCCCCCCAAAATCTTCACTACCACCTTTTGTAACCACAATCCAAACAGCACCAAAAAACTCCCAATTGTATTAAATTGACCTTCCTAAACTGACTCTATGGCTAACCTTACAACCTTATAACTCCAACCCAGCAACCACCTCAATGTACTTAGCCACCACGAACTTCTATCATAAAATCCCATCCTGTTGCAAATTATGACCGACATTTTTTTCCCAATATCAAGACAAGATTAAGCAAGATGCTGATGCATCAGCACGTGTGTGTTTAAAATTAAATCTGGAGGAAGAAGGAAAAAACAATTCAGTACCACAGCCATCATCAACAAACACGACGACAGCATTTCATACATAAAATGCATACAACTATACATATATCATGCTTAGATCACATAAACTAACACAAATTTCTCTAAGAACACAAAAGTTCAAAAGCAAGTGAAATAATGAAAAGTACCAGGGGGAGATTGGGTCTACTTACCATTCTCGCTTTTCCATTTCAGTAGAAATAGAAGAAACTTTAATATTGAAAGCTGCTCATGTTCTAGTTCAGACTGGATGAGCAAGAAAAATAAACATAGTGCAACTGATAAAGTTTCATCCATATAAGGCAGGTGAAGCTCTTTCTGGGCAACCAATAAGCACTTTGATAGCTCCACAGCAGCTTCACTAACACCAGAGTGCCTGCAAATATCCAATGATGGAGATAGAAAGGTCTCTAACAGTCCCACACTGCAACGTTGAGCCTCTTCAATCAGCATCTAACATGGTTTAAATATCAAGCAATAAAGGCTTCCTGGCACTAAAAAAAAAAATCTGGCAACAGAATCAAGCTGACAAAATTTCTATTTCATTCTCAATACAAAATCCAAAAGCAGAAGCAAGGGTAGATCAAGTAAATTGTAGCAATAATAATAACAACAACAATAATGACTATTCCATGGTTAGGTCAAAGCATTAGAGCTGAGATTCAAATACTTACTGAACCATTTGCAACCATTTGCGTCAAAATTACAATATAAGAGTTCACCATATATTCCCCCAAATAGACGAAATTTCTGTAATCCTGAAATTTTTCAAGAAACAGCTAGCATGGACCGTTGTAAATAAGAAACAAATCAAGCTTCACAAAGCCCAAAGTACACTTACCTCATCATTCTTGCGCGGAAAATATCTCAGGCATTGCACTAACAGCTTGAATAAAGGCATCGCATCGAGCGGAAATGAGCAACAGAGCGACAACATTGATGATATTAAATCTTTTACAAATGAATACGACTGTGAATCTGAAAACGGTAGTCTTAGAACGGAGAAATTCAAAAATGGCTTCAAGAATTCACAAACTTCTGCCATTCCAAACCGTTTACTCTCCACGATAAACAGCACAACTTGCTGCACTAGCTCCGACTGGACCTCCGACCGGCACAAGAGAACCTGAGCACCCATGACTCCAATCGTGTCAGAACTTATAATTCCCCAACCCATACGCATACAAAACATAAGCAGGGACATACAAAATATCAACAAACTGTCACCTGAACAAGCGGATGAGTCTCCGTCGAATCAAACCGAAAGTTAGGGTTCTTTTCGAAGCCAAAACGAACGAGCAAGCCGATCGCCTTGACGAAGAGCGGGACCAAGCGCGAGTTACAGCCCTCGAGCGCGGATTGGAGCTCCAAGAACCCGCGGGACAGATCCATTTTGGAGTCCACAACGAGGCGACAGAGCTCGCGAACGGATTGATCGACGACGCGGGAAGAGGATGATAGGAGGCACTGGGAGATGGCTTCTCTTCCGGGATCGGAGTCGGCGCTGAGGTGCGAGGGGGATGACCGGAGCTTCTCGAATACGGAGATCACTGCAAATCTCTGGAACGATGGTTGAGGGGCTCGAAGCCTCTCGAGAAGGGCACTGTAAGATTCCATTGTAGAGAGGGAGTGGGGAAGAAGAGGATGAATAAAGAGGCGATGCGAGGACGGAAAATCGCAGAGGGAATTAAGGAGAGGGTAAAAAGGGTTCGAGACTATATACTTTTTATGTTTTTTTATTTTTTTTTTAATTTTTTCTTGTTACGTATATGTATACTTTTATGATCGTTAGGGCTGTAATTGAGCTTGAGTCTGATGATGGGACCGTTAAGCCTAACGGTAAGGAGATCGGAATGGATATGGCTCCGACAGCTGTTAACAGTAACTTTTTGTTTGAGTGTTACTAATAAGATTAATCACTGGTTCCATTCCCCACAGTTCTATTTTTCATCTTCATTCTTCAAATTAGCTTGTTCTTTTTCCTTTTAATTGAAAATTAATAATAATAATAATAATTACTTGATGAAAATCTTTTTGAGGATAGAGAGAGTAACTACAGCCCCAACCCTTGCTGTTATCGGAGTCATCGCACCAAAATCTTACGTAATAGTTTTTTGTTGTTTATATTTTGGAGAAATCTTTAATTAATGTAATAATAGTACAGAAAGCGTTCAAAATATACATTATCAAAAACAAAAGGAAAAAAAAAAAAAGAGCAGCATCATCACAGTCCAAATTTCCATAAAACAGACACTCAAACCGACTAATCAAGAGCTGCATAACAACACGCACGCGCGCACAACACTCGAACATTACACATGTTTCAACAAACCCCATAGTAATTGACCACGCACCATCATGACCCTTCTCTGTTCACCGTCCTCTGGGCTCAACGCGTGGCTTCTTGGGCCTTAGTCTGGGCCGTGTGGCCCACATCCCTGGCCTTCTGGCCCACCTGGCCCGCCAGCTGCTTGGCCTGCTGCAGGGCCCCCGGCAATGCCATGGTGGCCCGCTGGAGATACGCCGCCGAGCACGACGTCGACCAGACGCCGGTGAGGCCGAACGCACCGGAAGCCAAGAACGCTAAGACGGCGAGCCCGATGACCGCGGCGGCGGGCACGATGACGGGGCTAAAGATCACGAACAACGGGGTGGCGACGGCGAGGCCGACGAGGGTCGCGAAGAGCGCCACCCCAGAGAGAAGCGAGGAGAGTGCCGCCGACGGGGAGGAGTGTAACGATGGCGATCACTTTCGAGACCGTGGGCCCGCCGCCGCCGTTGGTCTTGCCGCCGTGGGGGCGCTGGTGGACTTGGAGCTGCGGCGGCTGGTTGCGGTCCCCCATGATTGGAGATGATTTGTCGTAAGTTTTTTTAATTTTTCCCTTTTTTTGGAGAGAAAAAATGAGAACCTTTTTTTTTTTTTTTCCCCTCTTTGAGTTTGATGAGAGACGGGAGATGGGTTTTAAGGAGAGACGGGGCGATGACGCGTGTGGGACGCGTGTGGAAAACACTGGGTGTGGTGGCTTGCATGGGGTACAAGTTTCAAGCCTCTGGTCAATTCTTATCAGCCAATCCCCCCGGGGCCTTGATAATATGGGCCTGTGACTGGGCTTGCTGCCTATTTTATATGGGCTTGGGTTGTAGCTAGCGTCTGTGAGGCCCAATATACTTGATTCTTTGCTTTTCCGCCCTTCTCCCCTGAAAACTGTTATGGGCGCTTCAGTTCGATTACTGTGGAGATGTAGACCCACGAAAATGGCCCATATTGACATAGATTTATTATGCCACCCATTCATCTAATATGTTTTATAATCATTCCTATGGTTATGGTCTAATTTAGTTTTATTTGTCGATAATCAATTATTATTGGCATCCATGTAGTTGATAAATAAGTAAAGGGAAAATGCTATATTGTGTGGTATTCTATTTAATTGTGTATAGAAATATTCCCAAAACTGTATCGTTTTGATAAAATAATATATTATTATTTATCAAAACAATGTAGTTTTATGATACTTCTGTATGTAATTAGGTAAAGTGTATATAACATATAATTAAAATCTTGAAATATTCATGATAAATAGAGAAGGCATTGCTGGTAAGATGAATACATCATAAAGCAGTTGGTCGATACAAAATTGTGATTTCTTTTCAACATGTATAACAAATTTGTGATTTTATATCTGTTGAGAGTATAAAAATTGTGTAAGGGAGTATCTTAATCAGTGGCCGTGTTGTTTCAAAATACAAAACGTTAGATTATTTTACCAACTATGCAAATTTAATTTTAATTTAAGGGTTACATAAGTAAATTGAGCCTCAGTTACTAATTGGAGCCCTTAAAATGATATTGTTTTGATAAAAATCCTACAATATTTTAATTAAAAAATACCAAACTTTGTAGCATTTTAACTAAAACAATGTTGTTCAGTTTACACATTTTTCTCCTGAATTTAAATAAGAAAAATTGTACTTAACGATCATGTGATTCGACATTGTAATTTGACTCATCGATAAGAAACCCCAATATAGTTTAAAAATTAGTCTATAACCTTCTTGTGGTTATAATGAACTTGCAAATCTTAATTTTTCATTAAATTTAAAACAGTTTTTTTCTTCCACTCATTTTTTAGAATATTTAGGAGGAAAAAAAATAGACTTTGATTTACAAAACTATCCCTAGGACTAACTCCTTAACCTCTATTATCGAAGCTTTTTATATTTCTTGTATGTTTTCTGCAGCTAAAAATATTTATTCTTTCTGTACTGAAAATAACAACATTATATGATGAGAAAATATTCAATGTATTCATATCCCATATCAATCTTTTAAACTTAAATATGAAATTATGATAAATAAATTACTAGTATTGTTATAGCATTAAAAAGACAAATGCTATTGCAATAAAAAAATATATTGAAAAAAAGGACCGGCGTTAGTCACAAGCAATGCCCTCTCAAATAGCAAAAATATTTTAAATTATAAGATAAATTTTTTATTTCGTTATTTTCTATTAACGGTTTTAACTTTTATGAGTTTATCTATATATATACTTTATAAAGGCAAAGAATCTTTTGGTTCTATCAATCAAAATTAATTTAAAATTTAAAATTTAAAATCAAAATTCAAAATTTAAATTTTTTACAGTTATGAAAGTTATTTTCTTAACCACTCACCTCCCAACTTTTATCAATACTCCTTCCACTTTTATATTTTTTTAAGTACACAATCATTCTTTTTTTTTCTTTACAAATTTGTATTTAATCTTTTATATTTTAATAAAAAAAGTCGTTGAACACATGCGATACGACTAGTTATTATAAAGGCAAAAGATCATTTGATTCCTTCAATTATTATTATAAGTTAATAAGATAGAATATAAAAAATGATAATTTAAAATTTAAAATTTAATTTTAAATATAACTAACGGTATTAAAATCTCTTTACTTCTCAAAATCATTTTTCTTAAAATTTTTCAAATATAATAATATAAATATTATACTATCGAACGAAAGTCATTAAACACACACAAAATGCGTGTGTGACGTGACTAGTTAAAATTATACAAAAATTATATATTAATTTTCAAATTATTGGCAAGTTCTCCGTCAGTGGCTCGACGAGTGGGCAGCTTGAACATGAAACATCATTTCAGTCAATGCCAGTCACGAACAGACCCTTAACCAAAGCTTCACGAGTGGCCTCCACGTGGTGGGCCTCAGAACCGCCCCGGGGATTATGACGGCCCAGGAAGGGCCCAAAAGCTCAAATATACCGCTTTAGGGCCGTCTAATCAATCATCTCAGTGGGCAACTCTGCGATCGGGCCCTTATTGGACCGACATGATCTTGGGCGGTTATTGGGCCCGACAGGGGACGTGACCCGTTGTTGGACGAAGGCCATGCTTGGGGGAACCCGGAATATAAGGGCCCATCAAACTGTGATTCCCGCGTGCTAGTCATTCATTGACATCACACACCACACTGACTGATTGAGAATTTGACTCGGGAAAAACAATATATAATCCGAGCCAGGTGACACTTTGACTGTTCTAATAAAAGATTTAAAAACGAAATCTGGCCTCTTACACTTAGGACAAATATACTTTACGGTTCATTATCAGAAAGTCATCGTATATATACAAAAAAAAAATTTCATAATTTTAAATTTTAAACTTACCATTTTATCAATTATAATGTATTGATAAGTTTTGTTCCGGATAGAAATTGTGAGTTGAAAACTAAAATAAATAGTTCAGATTTTTTCATGTATACATAATGAACATTCATTGGCAAACCATATAGTGCATTTCTCATTCTAAATACAGTCGGAATTTTTTGCATTTAGGACAAGAAATGTGTTGTATAGTTTGCCGATAGATTGTTGTCCACGTGTGATTGTTCATTTTCAATCTTAGATGCAAACGAACCTGACCGTTCAAAATATAATGCAATTTGAAAAGTGTTTTATTAAAGAAAATGTCATCAATCCCCTGTGAATCCCACCCAAAGGGTATGTAGAGCCCAGTAAAACTTGAGAGTGCTTTAGGAATTTGGAAGGGATTTATAGGGATGAGTAGCCTTCCTCTTTACTAAAAGTGCTTCATTTTGAATCTAAAGACTTTTATTTTAGGGACTTCAATCATTTTCTTAGTCATCTCGTGTTCTATATTCTTTATATTCTCTCTTTTTATCTTTCTAAATTTAAAAGTTTTATATCCATTTCAAATGGTATTTATCTAGTTTTTTTTTATCATAAGTGATAGAGTATTATCAGTCTACCGAAAACAAAAAGTTGTGTTATGAAATTTTATTAGACAATTTCTAGGTGAAATGGATCGTGCACAAGCTTACTAGTTAAAAAGTGTAGAAAGATGTAAAACTTACAAGAACTGCCCATATATTCTTGCCCACACCTTGAACTACTTCACAGTAAATGTTTTATGCAGACTGCTGCTGCTGCGTTTTCTGGTCGTATTCAACGTAAAACGTTTATACCAAATTGTACACGTGTAATTCTGGTCACGTTGCAGCTTTTCTTAGATTGGATGCTGTTATTCTCGTTTTAAGTCTCATAGTCACTCTTCTGTTTCTGCTAGGCTCATAGCCACTGTTCTTACATGGTCAAGGCCACGCCTTGGCACCAGGATGGGTTCATTTTGGATGGATCATTCCCTGAGATTCATGAAAACGTGGTGAGAGACTGATTTTCTTAAAGCATGTTTAAATAGTACAAGCTACATAGTTTTTTTTTTTTTGTTTTTTTTTAAGTAATGGAGAGAGACAATATTCGTAAATTTATTAAATAAAAAAAAGAAGACAATACCCGTAAATCTAGCAGCGAGCGAAAAATACTTGAACAGGAAGACGATGATCTAAAATAGCGAAGAATCTCAAGGTACAAAAAGTGAAAAATGTAATAATGATCTCCACGCATGCATTTGAATAATTGTGATGTGTAGGTGCACGTACCCCCACATGGGACAACAATCCCCTATACTAGAGCCCTATGAGGCTTTCATTTTTACAAAGCTCACTCACTATTCCAGACAATGACTGTACTGGCTGCTCACAAGTCACTAGTGAATCCACCATAAAAAAAGAAAAATTAAGGAAAAAACACTTTAACACGAATCCAAATTCAAATGGATAGTCAAGAGATACACAGTACCACGAGGCTGAAAATGATGTGAAAAAAGCTCGCTACCAAAAACATAAGACGCTTCACATGAATTAATGATTGTGTTACAACTATTATCATTTAGGTACTTTCTTTTCTAATCGAATCAATCATGGTATATTCCTTTCACGAGAATAATTATTTCATATATATTATATTATGTACGATGACTATTTTATTTTAATTCTATTACGTCCGTGCATCCGATATCTTGAAGGGTCATTAAAAAAATAGGGGTGGGTGAACAAAATATAATCGTCCCTAATAATTTTTCATTATTATAAATTGGTGGGTGTAGCTTATGCGCCGCAATGGCATGGACCACTGACCATACTCAAGTTCCTAGTCGGTGATTAAGTAATTATTAATTGGGGTTGGTGCATGCCATTGTGTATATGTATAGTTTCAACGCTCTTTAAATATAGCAATTATTCATAAGTTATACTTGGTACTAAGTGTATTTTAACAGACTAGCAATTTTTTTAGTTTTGTAAATGAACACAGACTGGTTTTTTATTAGCTTTAACGCCAGCCAAGAAGAATGTAATACACATTATTATTCAGTCCGATTCTTCCCGAAAGTTCAACTATTAGAGGACTTGATTTGAATCCATCACTGATGGACGCACATTGGGGAGCAACATATGCTTAACTGTTGGTTTCAAACTGAGTGACCAATAGAATAAGTGATAGGTCTCCTCTCAACATCCAAAAATAGGCGACAGTGGGTTTAGGTTCTCACCGAAATTGACCATGTTTTCAAATTAGATCACACGAGCAGTCCTTACTAACAGTATGAAGTTGACATGTGCATAAAAATTATAGACGTTGCATTAATTAGCTCGAAGAATATAGTAATTTAGCAACAACACACAAACCCTCGACCTTATCCAGCATCAAGGATCTCTTAATAGATAGATGACACTAGTCCATAATATTTTAATAGAAAAAACTCAACTGGCTTAAAACTAATGATTACATCTTAATAAATTAGATAATACCAATCCCACATATAGTAATTAACCTTCACAAAATACATAGAATAGACACACTATATATATATATATATATGCCATGGAAGCATACAGACCCCCTCATGATCCACAGACCTAAGCAGACGTAGCACTCATAACTAGGTATCAGTATTAGAATCCAATAAACAGAAGTTACATGGTGCCTTCTCCCCCGCTATCATGTCCATCTCCTGAGGAATTGTCGTTCCAATTTTGATGGTGAGGAGTATAAGGATTCATTCCACAACTTTGATCGAAATTGGAACTCCCTTGAGCATACCTCTGGTGACTATTATAGAAGCCCGAGGCCCCGGCCGCCGGGAATGCTCCCACGGGCGGTGGCATTTCCCCGGCGAACCTGATGAGGATCGGCGTTGGTGGCTTCGAGCTCCTTCTGGAGACGGAGGACTTGGCGTTGGAGGACAGAGATGGCGCCGACGCAGCCGTAGACGGGGTCCTTGATGCGGGCCTCGGCCTCGTACGCGAGGGAATTCACGGCGTCCTCTCGTTGATCGGGGAGGATTTCGTTGAGAAGTTTGCTCACGTTGCTCGCGCCGAAAATCTTGTGAACGTTGGCGAATTTTTGAGGCTCCTCGGGAGGGAAATAGGGCGCGAAAATGCAATCGGGGAGGCATTTTCTCCTTAGGAACTTGCAGGCTGCACATGGTGAGCCTGAGTAGCTGGAGGAGGATGCCATGTTATCTATGTATGTGTATATATATGTGTGTATATATATTGACTCACTCAGTGCCTGCAACAACAATTTAGGAAATTCAAATAAATCCATAAACCATACTTAATTTCTTGAAATTTAAGACGAAATGCAGGATCCACTCAAATGGCTGAGATTGAGATTCCAATGAACAAAACCAGTTGGGATTATTTTCCGGGACAAATTTCCTAATAAGCTTCATGAATGCGTTACCAGAATTGGATTCTTGTGGTTGTAGATGTAAGGGGAAGCTTTTAGTGGGGCAAAAAAAAAAAAAAAGGCTAAGACTGATCAAGAATTAGCTAGGGTTAGCAAAGTTGGTAAAAGAAAATTAAAAAAATTAAAATGCAGTCATTTTTTTTCCCTAACAATCGTTGGCAGGCTATTGCATTTTCTTTGGATTAAGCATGAAGTATCTAGTTTTTCAAGTTGATATATTATTATCCAAAAAAGAAAACCTAAAAAACAGAAGCGCCCAGTCCAAACCCAGTTATTGAATTCTCTGTACAAAGATTCTCTTGATTTTACATTATTCCCAAATACTGTTAGAAAAATAAATCAGAGATCGACTGCGTGAATACTTGTGTCTTGCGTCCGTTCCTTCCCATGGAAATATTTTCCAATTTTATTTTTTTAAAGCAGAATTTAAATTGCATCACTACCAGACGGGGTAGCCGCAGATTCCCTTCTTGTTTTTTTGTTTTTTTTTTTTTGTTTTTGTTTTTCGTGGTGAAGTGATGAAGAATAAAAATCAAAGCAAATCTCATGAATTCCGGAAATTGACAAACCCTGGATCGTGTAGCCTGTAACCTAAGATCATGCAGGATTTCCTTACCGCATCAGAACCAACAAAATATTAAAAAAAAAATCTAAAAAAGAGTAAAAGCTGAGAGTGAATATGCACTTACCTTGATTTTAAATGTAATCTAGCAGCTAGATCTGCCGATTGTGAAGAGAGGTTGCTTCCATTAGTGAACAGAAAATAATAAAGCTCTTAATTTCTTGTTTATATGATATGTATATAAAGCAAGGAAACCCTAGTTATATATAGCTGCAGCTGGGGACAAGGTTAAACACTGTGACAGAAGGATCAGGGGGAATTAATGAGAGAGATAGAGATGGAGAGAGAGAGAAAGAAAGGGGGAGGCAATTAGGGAAAAGAGCCTTTAGTGAGTGAATAACAAGGAAAAAGCAAAGAGACAAGTGAGTGATATATGTAGACAAACGGATGGTGATAACTAAGACACTACAGTTAGTGTTTTATTTCCCCTTTTTTTATCAATGATGGTAAGAGGAGGAAATTTTGCAACCGAGTTAAGGAATCGCTATTTCTAAGGATTATGATAGGAACGTGTGATTTTGATTCGGTCAAAAACTATAAATTGCACTAGACTATGTTATCATCCTGGAATAGAGGCGCACTATTGAAATTGTCATTATTGTGAAAAAGCACGCCACAAGTTCTAGCAATTTCTATTTGGTATGTAATTTATGTGATTGTGATTTAATTTTTGACCTTGGGGTTAGTTTAGGGGAGCTTACGAAAAGTTTGTTTTGACTTTTTAGATGGCAAAAACAGCTTTTGCAGTCATATTTGACCTTTTCGAAAAGTAATTTTGGTCTTTTTGGATATTACAAAACACTTACTTCTAGTTAAAAAGAGCTTTTCTAACCCCAAAGAAAGTTACAAACAATCTTCCCAAACTCATCCCTTAATCCTATTTATACGCTAAAAGTAATTCTGCAATGGGAATTCGGGGTCTTGTAATGGATTTTGCATGCTAAACACTGATATTTGCATGTTCTTTATCTCAAATATAAGGGTTTTGAACCGGACATTTGCTCCATTTGTCAAACCCTTAAAGATATCGTAATCACTTTTCTTACAGCTGCCTTTACTTGTATTTACCTATATTTTTTTGTTCTATTATATTCTTTTTTTTTACCCGTCAAAAAATAAAATGAAGGCTTATTACTTAACTTACTTAATGGGAGATTTGGAGCTTTGAACCAACTTTTGACATGTGATATTATGTAATTTCCCGATTTGGAGGGCTAATTTTTCATGAGATGGTTCTAATATCCTTATTTTAAATTGCAATTTTCATTCAAATCGTCAAGTCTCGAAAACTCATCCTTTTCTTTTATTTTTCTTTATATCAAAAATTTCATAACCCGTAAAATAATTCAAAAATAAATATAACAATTTCCTTAGTCAAATTTGCCAGTCTAAGTATCATTTTTAACTTTGCGGCTCACTTGTTACAAAAATGCATGGCGAACGCTTTTGACTGACAGTACAATCATAAGCTTCATAGAAGCTTGTATTTATTTTTAATTATCATCGCCAAGAACTTGATAAAATGGAAGAGATTAGCATGTAGAAAACAATGTATGAATGTGCATGCACATGATTGCCAATCATATCCCATCAATACACACACACATTCATTAAGGAACATGAATGTACTTTATGCGGTCTAGCTTGTAGTGAAGCTGCTTTTGTCTGAATAAGTTACAATATCCAATGTATGGGCGGCAAACACTTCAAAAAATTATAGCTTGATAACAAATTTCTCCATGATTGTTTTCAAAAAAAGAAGAAGAAACAACTAAAAACGAACCAATAAATAAATAAATGAAATTCTCCATGATTTTTATATATATGCTTGGAAGCCAAAAGATTTGGTGAGCTTCACCTCCCCCTGCTCATTCCCCATACTTCTGTATATGCTCTAACCATATATTCTCTAAGAAGGATCAAAATATTATATTTAATGATCCAATGATTAGTTCATCCAATCCCAAAATGCCTTTAAATATAGTGAAGACTTTAGCTCTTGATATAGCTATTGCATTTAAAGATTATTTTCAGAGAATATATGTTATTTCATTTAATTCATTTTAGAGTTCTAAATATCCATTATCACTCCCGTATCATTTTAACAAATTTATTTCTATAAAAAGAATTATAGTTATATTTTCCTACAACAAGTATGTCAGAACATTGACGCTGCTAAGTCAGAATTTTTATTATTTAACAATTATTTAAGGTCAATAAAGAAGAACCATAATCATTAGACCACTGCAAGTTTGAAAATTCAACGTTCGGCCAGAGTTCTTCTGTGAGAGGGTCTTGGGATTGGGGCAAGGAAGAGGTCTATGGTTCGCATGGATCGTTGATCCATCCAAAAGTCAAACCAAGATCTTTTTATTTCTATACTCCTAGATTTTGTAATCAGAATAAAGACTTGAAACTTCTTCTTCCAACATATTTATTGAATTATGAATGTTATTGTTTTTACGAGGGGGGGGGGGGAGGAGAAGGTGCCATACAGCTCACATAACTGGCACTCACAATATAAAAGTCAAATAAAAATTAGTGTTGAGTTTTGGGACACAAGGATGGTCAATATTCGAGAACTTAAGTAATAAATAAACATTAATACGGCAAAATCTTGCCGTAGAAACTTTGGAGGGAAATAAAGAAAAAAATAAGGCACCTATGTCCACTCAACAAACATCTAAATGAATATGTTTGGAGTCTAAGCAAAATAAAAATAAAAAATAAAGCCTAGATGTTTGAAAAGTGTTGATTAGAGCGCGTATTTGAGTCAAAATATAAAAAGATTGACACAAATCAACAATAGTTTGAAGAGCTAGATTTCAAAATGCCATAATTATAACAAGTTTGTGATATTAACTATAAAAAATTAGTCCACTAACGATAAAACCGTCGAACTTTTATTTTTTAAAAAATTAATATACTAATAATAAAAGCATTGTATTTTATTTCATTAGGACTCAATCCGTGAAATGGTCAATTTTTACTTTATGGGGTTAAATGAATAGTAGGTGGTTTAAAGCCATTTTATACGGGATGGAGAGGAACATGGCCTCCAACATGTGCATGTGGCATTGCCAATTGATTGGGGAGCATAGGGCTTTCAAAAGATCGGTGCACACTGTAATAAGCATCACGAGAACTATAGGTTTTAGTGGTTACATTGCCGTAATAAACACCCAAATTGTAGACATTCCGTCCATTTTCGGTGACGACAGGGACTGAATTCACCGCTTTCTTAAGAATTTGGGGTTTTTGTGGAAAAACCCAAATTCTTGGGGATTACAAGTGAACTCATCACAAAAACTTACTGTAGCAAATCGAAATCCTGCTTCACCTTGGTTTGGCTGACGCGAAATGGAGACGATGCTCAACAGTAAATCCGCGCTCTGAAAGCTTCAGTCTGCAACCTTCGTAAGGATTTTTATTTATTGTTTTTCAGTATTTCCTTTTCTTTTCGGATTTTTTTTGTTCTCATAGATGTATGTTGTGCTTTTGATCTGTGTTAGGGTTTAAATGTTCGTTTAGTAATGTTATGCTTCAACATCTATTTTTAGGTAGATTTCTTTTGGCTATAATTAATCTTCTTTTTCTTTGAATTAAAATAAGGTTTACCTGGAGATGGATTGTAGAATTGAAGGTTGTTCTCCCCGAATTTGAGGTGTCTAATTTCGCTTTATGATGAGGTTTTCTGGGTTTAAATGTTGAATTGATCATGGTGTTCTAGAATGGGGTTTTGTTTTTTTTGGTTCCAGTTTCATGATCTCTTTGTTAGTGAGCTTTGGGAGAAGTATGAGTAGAATTCATTGCTGGAGGGTAAGCCTTGATGCAAATGGTTGTGCTGTTAGCTCTACGGGAGATAGGTATGGAAACTGCTCATCCATAAAATACAGTGAGTTCATGGGGTGGGGTCGCTGATACCAACATCACCCATCTAAGCAAACTGGTGGGCGATGTCAACATTTAAGAAAAAATAAAAATAAAAAACAGGTAGTTTAGTATGGAAACACCTTAGAAATACCAATTCAAATGAACATTGATAAGCACCACTGCGAAATATCCCTGAGAAAGAGCGTGAGGGAAACTGAGGGAGGGGTTGCGGTTATGGGTGGATTGGCGACCACCATAGCTTCTCAGTGTTAAAAGGGAAATGGGTTTCAATGAGAGTACATGGTTGATTAATGAAGCACAAACTAATTCCACTTTTTGTTTCACATCATTTGGAGCTGCTAGCATAAGCCTATAAAGAAGGATTTTCATGTGTCATTTTTTTCCCCCTTTCCTGTTAGAAAGGTGTATGTCTATCTAAACACTCAGAAGCTGCGTTGGCTGACTTGGACGAATTCAAAAAGAAGCTGACACTGTTATTGGATGCTGAATTTTTTTAATGGTAGGTTCGTGCAGTTTTAGGTGAAAAGGGTTTCCAGCTGGATTGACCTTGGACCCATGCAATTCTTATATGGTAGGTTGTATTTTCTTTAGAGACCTTTGGGATGAGTTAAGGATTTTTTCCTCAACAATCTATAACTTCTGTGAAGCTATCAGATGCTGGAACTGTTAACTTATTGAGCAGCCATATGTATGGGTGCAAGCAACGTTGTCCGATGGGGGATTATATACTCCCAACTAGACAAGCATAGTTATGGAATTCTAAAGCTCCTACATACGAGTGTTTTGCTTCAGGTTAGGTTAGATCATGCTTGAATTTCACTAAGAAACATCCTTTATTTTCTTTCAGATGACCTTGCATTTTATTTTGTATGATTATTTAGGGGACTAAACTACCGTCGTAGGGTTAAACATCTAGTTGGCAGAGATATTAATGCGTTGATGTCTGCTCCTTCCTGTACTAAGTTAACACAGGTTTTCTCCTGAATTTTGCTCATCTATCATGACTCTGTGGGTGTGTGTGTGTGTGTATAATGAGTTAAGGGTGAAACTGGTAGTTCGTAGGCTGGGTAAATTGTTGGATGACAGGGCTGGCCTCCAAGCTGGAGTGGAACAGCTACTTGTCCCTGTGTGTCTGCGTGTCTGTGTGTGCAAACCTGATTATCCATCAACCAATTAATATGTTTTGACTCGAGGATTCATTGGCAATTGTTAGTGATGTGTTGATGGCTGCCCCTTTCTGTTGATCCTGGAAACACAGGTTTTCTCCTAAATTTGCTCATTTATCAAGACTGTGCATATATGTGTGTGTGTTTGCGAGAACAAAATTATCCCATCGACCAATGAATATGTTTCAACTCAGCTCGATCATGATAAGGTTGGTTAAGGTTGTCCCCCTGCCAAATCCAGATCAACTTAATCCCTATAAAGCTGCATCTAGTTACAGTTCTGGGTTCTTATTATGCCTTGTCTGTTCTAAGCACCTATGTATGCACATGGCAGAGTCATTTTGCAATTCTTGGGTCACTTTATGCTTCCTCTATTTGAAGAAAAATAATAACAATTATACTAAACATCTGTACAGATAATTTATTTCTTATTATAGACAATGAACACAATTAGTATGTTTGGTTAATTCATGTCCTTGTTCGATATCAACGAGACGTTACCTAGAATTTCACCACATGGTAACAAGTAGAACATTTATTTTCACTCCAAGCATGTAAAAGGTTATCGAGAACCCCAGTAGCTTTCTAGTGTTTTTTACTTTGTGTTTCTCTTCCTGTAATGTCTTAAAAGCAGTTTCTTTAACACCCGCATGTTCTGAAGTTTGAGCAAACCGGAGTTGACCTCTAAGCATTTGTTCGAAGTATTTTTGACCCAACCCAGACGTTGAAGTTTCTGGCAGAGGTAAGTGCCTAAGGTTTCTCACTAATTAATTGCATATAAAATATGACGACAACTGTATAAAATTTCAAGCGAATAGATGATGGAAACAACAGCATTGAATCTCGATTTCAGTATGCTTGTCGCCCTTAACGAGTGTGATCACTGGTTCCTTTTACTCGTCATGAAATTTTATTTGCTACTCTCTCCCAACCAACTCATCCTCAACGTAAACTTTCTGTCTAATTTAGTCAATCGGCCTCTCCTTTATTCTAAGTATCACATTTATTCATTACGGATCTTATTTCACAATAGCCACCTCGGTGGCATGTCGTTCATTGTCTATCTTGTTTATACCTGCTTTAAATCATCAGATTAATCACTCTATGAGTATGAGACATTTTCTAAGTGATCCCCCTTTTCCAATTAATAATCAGCCATCAACTTCCCCTCTTGGTGGTAGAGATTGGAATTGGAAATTCCCAGACTCCTATGCTTGCACTCCCCATTGTCTGAAGATGGGGACAAACTACAAGACCACAAGGTCATTTACTTTGTTAAGCAAAGTTTTCATATACTGTAGCCCTTGTGCAAAGCTATTTTTATGCTAAGTAGTCCTGCTAGCCACCAGAACAAGATAAACCTAGAATATCTCGTATCTTGTTCATGTTAGACATTCTTTATTGGCTACTTGTATGATATACACCATAATGATAGAGTGCATGGCCATGCAGAAAATGAAATTAGATCCCCAAATGGAAGAAGTTGTTTGTTCTTCTTCGCTGCTGCCCTTACGTTGCGCTGATGGCTGACTGCAGCCTGCAACTTAGTTTTCTTTTTCGACGAAGAGGTTCGAATTAGTTGATGAAACGGTTTCACCCTTTTGCTCAGTCGATGTGGGGAAAATTGATGGTGCTCAATTAGGATACTTGTACGGTTTGGCTGTAGATTTTATGATAGATCGGATTTTTTGTCCTGATTTTTTTGTAGACAATGAGCACAGGGTGTCGAGCTTCATTTAGCGAGGATATTAAATTTCTAAAATGGGGGTTGGGGTTTTTTACTTTATTTTATTTTATTTATTTATTGCCCCACATGCAAAGCTAAAAGAAATGAACAATGTTCCAATGTTGTTTAAGTCGATGAGTCTCGAGGGACAGTAAGTTTTTAAAGGAGAAGGTGGGGTTATAAGAATGTATATGAAGTAGATTAGAGATTCCTACGCGAATGCTAGGGCCCATTTTGGAAGTCATTTATTTGACTACTAAAACATTTTTCTTTTTTCTTTTTTTGTTAGCAAAGAAAGGAAAAAAAAAATTGAGGAAAAGCAAACATTATTTCTTGGTAGTATTGTTTTGATTCAGCCTGTGGGCTTTATTTGCAAACCAACGATTATATTCTGTGAATAAATATCCTCTCAGTTCTCTCTTTCTTTTCTTCAAATTACAGCAATTGTAGTGCAAGTGCATCTTCAACCTGAACTAAATACTAAGGTGGCGTTTGGTAAAAATTAGTGTTTAGGTCTGAACAATAAAAATAAATTTGAATACTGAAGATTGAAACATGAAGTCTGAATTTAAATAATTGTATCTGTTTGATAATCAATTTGTTAAAATATTTGAATAAATTGTATTTTTCTATTTCTCTCCTGTTGCATGGTATATATTTTTTTCAAATAATTTGTTTTAACTAATTGCATTTCTTTTTCAATGGATTGAATAAATTACTATTTTTTTTATGTGAAAGAAGTTTTAAAAAGGGGAAAATGTATGAAGCTTCAGATTTTTCCTTATTTCCCTTTTCTTCGACCTTTTTTTTTTTTTTTTTGTTTCGGTAATATTCTGTTCTTCAAGCTTCTTCTTCACCCTCCCTTTTCCTCTTCTATATTTAGGGGGGAAAAAACGAAATATTTGCTTCTTCTTCTTCTTCATCTTCCCCTTTCTCTTCTTTATTAAAAATGAATTCAAACCCTAATTTTGAGGTTTGATTTTATTTCAAATCTCAAATTAGGGGTTGATTTTATTTTTGATTTGATTTGAAATGAAAGTCAAAATTAGTAGTGGTGCGTAGCAGCCAAAAATGGTGGTGGTGCGTGGCAGTGGCGGCTTCAAATGGTGGTAGTGAGGGGAGTAGTGGTCTAGCTTTGTGGAGAAGCGAACGTGCGAGGGAATGGAAGGAGACAAAGGGTAGGAAGGGAATAACGATAAAATGAAATGAGTATTTTTGTTGATTAGGTCTGAATGTATCGTCTGACCTAATTAAACCTGAAATCAGGTTTGATTTGGTCAAACCTATTTAGAGGTAATTCGAAACTTGAAACGAACTCTTTAAATTGCTTAATGTCTAATCGTTTCAGATTTAGGTCCTATTCAGACTAAACAATTGGTGCCTAAGGGCTTAATTAGTTCATGGTATGAAATACAGTGAGGATGAAATTTAGGTATTTCATATAAATATGACATAAAATAATGTCAAGAATACATATAAAATAGTTGTTTTAAAGGCTTATGAGTGGAATAGGTTAATAATAGCTCTTACGCTTTAGTTATTGTGCCCTTAGTCATTAGTAATTTTTATTTATTGTTTATTCCATTAAGTCCAAAGGATTTTTATGAAAATATTACTTGTAACATATTATATTTATATTAAACAACAATTTCATTTATCCGTTGTCCTATTCGCACGAACCAAACAAGTGGTTGGAGACAAAATATTAAAAACCACAAAGCTTCTTATATGATTTTCATAAAAAAAATATTTAAGGGATCATTGCTTGAGACGTAATTGGTTTGGTCTAAAATTTTTAATATTAAATACTTTCGGTGTATAATTTTATGTTTTATACCGTGCCCTCGATTAGAGACAGAATTCAGCACGTGTCACAATCCGCCATACGTTCCTTTTAAATTGAGCACATATATGATGCTATAGCAGTCAACGTAATCTGATAGAATAAAAAGCCTTTATCCCGTCGAAATTATGTTTCGCTAAAACGACCCCGTTTCACCGCCTTCTAGCGAGTTTCGTGAAAGTGCCACGCCACACCACCTCCGCCCAGTGACACCCCGAAAGGCTAATTTCGGAACTTCACCAAAACTAAGGGCGGGAAGGAGAGCCGTTGCACGATTTGGCGCCAAATTCAACCTCGCCCGGCTTTTGGCTGCCCGTAATAAACGGGCAGCCGCCGCTCCCCACCTCCCTTTTTAATTTCTTATACTTCTTTAATTGCAATTTCGCTTACAAACGCATTCAAGACTCCTTTCTCTTCCCTTCCCTTGAGCTCTCTTTCTTCTATTCTAAGCATCTCTCCACAATTTCTCATCCTTTTTTTTTTCCTGGCTTCGCAAGAATCGTATCGAAGAAGAAACAAAGACCCTTTTTTCAATCCGATTCCTCTTCCGTTTCTCCTTACTCTATATATTCCTGCTATTTATTCCCTACTGATCCTGATGCTTTAGCTCAAAACCCCTTTTAGCTCACCCATTTTCGCTTCAAACTTTACATCATTTCAACGTCCTCCGTTCTTTTGTTGGGTCTTCTTTAGCCGGAAATGGGTTTTTCAGAGAAGATTCAGGCGGAGGGAGGTTTCGAATCGGAGGGGAAAAGATGGGTAATCGCCGGGATATCGACTCGAACGCCGCTGAGTCAGATAAAAACAAAGCCGATTGAAAGAGAAAACGAAGAGGACGAAGAGTCCAATTTCAGAACTCCGACTGCGAAAGAACTGAGAATACCGGAGAAGTTCCAGTGCCCGCCGGCACCGAGAAAGCGCGGCCCGCCCCTAGCCCCAAAATGCCGCCGCAACGACGCCAAGGAGTTCTTTGCTGCCCCAGATGATTTAGAATCTTTTTTCTTTCGAAAAATAAGTTGAAGTTTTGAAGTGGGTTTACGAGCCTTGTATTTTTTATTTTTCTTTTCAATTTCCCCCAATTTTTAGGTTTTTCTTTTTTTTTTTTTTTTTTTTTTTGTTGTTGTTTCTGTCTTCTGTGTTCTTGATTAGTGGTGAAAACAAGAGTTCTTGTACAAAGATTTGGTATTTGTTTCAATGGTAATCTAGTTTTAGTTCAGTTTCTACTTCTTTTCAAGCCTCTGTTCCTTGCGCCTTATTAAATTTCTACAGATTATGGTGATGATTCTTAGGAGGAAACATTGCTGGCCACAAATCCATCTGTTTTTTTTTATACTCGTTAAAAGAGAAAGTTGATCACTTTTTCCTCAATATATATTAAGTATTATAAAGTTCATAGTGGTAACACCAGGGCTTATCTTATGTGCTTATACATTTTCCAGCCGATTACACTTCCCCTTCTCTCTCTGTGCTCATCACCTCCGCTTAAATCACCATCCCCATCACTGTTCCTTACTCTGATCCATCCTCGAGCTATGGGGCAGAATTGCTTGTAACTTGTGGGCTTTCGTCCAGTGTCGTTATTCCTAATCATGCTCGTACTAATCCTTAAAACGATATAATTTTCAAAAAAAATAACTCAAACGCGCGAGGATGTCCGCATGTCTTGAGCAATTGTGCCTCCATGGAGGACTCTCTTCTTCTTTTTTTAAATTCTTTTGTTTTGGCTGTGTCCATGGAGGAGTCAATACTTTAACAGAGGCCCAAAAGTTGCTCAACTCATGTTAAAGTAAAAAAAATAAATCCTTTTCATGGCTGAGATGCTCTCCACGGACAGTTCCAAGTCGACGATGAGGTAACTTTCATGGTTCCCTTAGCCACGCACAAGTATTTCCCCCTCCATTTTTTCTTTTCTTTTCTTTGCTAGAAAATGGGGGAATCAAACAAACCCCCGGTTTCCCCAGACTTGCCCCAGTTACGTGACCCACCTCCCCTTGGAATTCTATGCCTGTCCCAAAGTTCTCCCCTCTTCTCATTCGATGATGAAAAGCCAAAACCCCATACGGAGTGGTGGAATGGAATAGAATCCAATGTGGGGTTGGAGCATTGTTTGGTGCATTTTCTCATTTAATGCTCACATCATCTCTGACAGAGACGCTTTGGAAACTTTGACATTAAATAGTAGCAAAAAATGATGTTGGTCTAGATAAGGTTGAAGTCATTCTTAACATTCAAATGCACCTTTGTTTATAATTGGTTGGGTTTTTTTTTTTTTTTAAAGATGATAAGGGCGAATTTAATTTAGGTCACCACAACCCTTAGAAAAGCAGGATTAATTATGTTTTATTTTTTAATTTTTTTTTGGGTAAACCATTGATTATGTTATCTGAGCCATTATAGAGACGCATTTTGTGATACACATGCATTATCAAGCGCAGTTCAATGAATTTGGGTCTGTAAGAAAGCCAGAGTCACAAATGAGAACCATGGTTGAGCCAGAATTCTCATTTCTGGAAGCTCGAGTGCTAAGCTTTTATTTTTTAGGGACGAATATATAAATGTGCTAACATAAGCACAAATGAGTGGAGTGTTAGCACGAGTACTTAAGCGCAAGCTATCACACTATTTGGAGCTATGCAAAACTACAAACTGGATTGAATGCCCCACTTGTATGATATAAGTAGCTAATTTGAGTCTAATCTAATTATCAAAGATGTTTCATCCAAACAATCAAAGTGTTGTTAACAGAGAAGCCTAATAATAGAAGTTTTTAACTTTGATCGTTTGGATGAGCCCTTAATAAATAATAAAATGAAACTCAAATTTGAATTGCATAGCGTGTGCTTATAACAACATTTTTCACGTTTGAATTGCTTGATTATTAGGAGAAAACTGTGCAACTAATTCACTTCACCTAATTTTCATTACTAACTTTCCACTACTTATAGGGATCCTCATAACTCAAGATAAAGCAAAAAAAACAGAACAGACACACACACACAAAAAAAACACAGATGCAACAGAAAATGTTTCATTAAATTGTTGACAGGGTCATGATCCATTTTTGGCAAGAGTGCACAAGAGAGGCGCGCGCGCACACACAGTGGCAGGTCAAAAACAGAGTTGCAGGTAGATGTAGAACTGGGTTCATTCATATTAATTGAGACTCAGAGGAGAGAGAGAGAGAGAGAGAGGAGGGAGGATCCAATGTATGAGAGGGAAAACATGAACACATGGGATCCCAAGGGAATCCAAAGAAGAGGAAAGGGATCCTTATTTCTAGAACGCTAACCTTAAAACCCTAAAAATCACACTTTGATGCCCTTTTGTAATTTCCTTTGTTTGTTTTGTTCCTTCTTTTGTGCTCACAAAGTCGGATTAGCGTTTTTATTGGGGCGGGGGGCGGCTTAACGCGGTTTTAGCCTGCCCAGCGGGGCCTGCCCGAGCTGCCCGCTCATTTTGGCGGGAAACCCTACGAATATTTTTGACCGGCTCGCGGATTTCGCGCCAAAACATTTTGTAGACCGGAATATGCGGGCTGTGGCGTTGGCGGCGGCGCATGTCCTCTTTTTGTTGTTTTCCGTTACATTTTCTCCCTGAAGTCAAATCAAACCGCCCCATCAACTTTGTCTTATTACTAATTCGATCATTAAATTTTAAAATCATGTAATTTATTTCATAATTTTTTTCCTACTTATCAATGGTTTGTGTCTGTCACTTTTTCATCACAATTATTGATATAATATTTTGCAAATTTCATCCGTGTATAAAAAATAAAAATAAAAAAAATTTTAATTGAGAATAAGAGAATTTCATATAAGATTTAATAAAAAATACTTATTTTTTACAAATGATATTGAATATAATGTTACATCAATAATAAAAATAAAAAAGTGACGATATTTAATATCGATAAGTAAAGTGAAATTTATAAGAATAACTTATTTAGTTTTAATGTTCAGCAGCTAATTTGGTAACTAAGCTGAGCTTCAAGGTGGGGTGAGACGATGTTCGGGCCAAATCCTTTTTATTATTATACCATAAAATTACCAAAATGCCTACATCAAGTGCCGGTATGCGATTCCAAAATGCCTACATCAAGTGCCGGTATGCGATGGCTGGCAGCTCAGAGATTTAATCTGGACCGTACAACGTTGAGCATTGGATACCCATATTCGTACGATACAAATAGAGATGTCTGACTTGGTTGCAAACCTCTTAAAGAGTAGTCAACGAAAAGGTCGTGAACTGCTTTTTCGAGTGGACGAAAAAAGGGCAAGAAAAGAGAGATAGAAAGACCATTAAAGCCCTTGTGGGAATCTCTAAACCTATACTTTATACTTTGTTTAACGAAGCACCCTTCAATTGCAAAGCTTTGGAGCCACCCCCCCACTCTTTTCACTTCAGATGATTATTAGGCTGCATTTGAAGGTAACCGGAGCAAGGACTAAATGGCAAAGGAATGAATATCTGAATATATAAAGGAAAAATTACACAAAAGGAACATTACGTTACCAAATAATGAAACCGAAATAAAAATTCCACTCATTGACTTTTATAGACAAGTTAAAAAATCATTTTTCTCCATTTTATCACCAGATTACCTCTCTTAACACTCGTGTTATTCATTGTTATCCCATAATATTTACAGCACAATCTTAGCATCCCTTCAAATCATCACTCTTTTGTGTGAATGATAATGGGGAAAAATATTCTTCGCTAAGCTCCTAATCGAGAGATTTGATATCCCCCACTCAAAATCCTTCCATCCAATCACGGCGTCACGTTGATCCTACGCATCTCATATTATTGTGCAATAATATTTTCCGGGTTTTGGTACCAAAAAATTTACAAGGAATATCCTACCTCAGCCTATTCTGGAGGCTGCAATCCCATCCCCACGAGTGAGCTATATATATTAGTAGTCTTTTCTTTCAGAGACATCAACAGGAAAAAGGTCTGTCTGGAATATGGATTGGGGCTCATCTTTACTCAACGTTGACGGTAGTAAAGCATGACTATAGTAGTAGATGAGCATGCCCTGGAGCTTATTTCTCCGCGTCCATAATAAGACCATCTCATGTTGAAAAACAAGATAAACCTCAATCACAGGGGAAGCTCATCACTAGGCGTTGAATTAAAACGGGGGCAAAATTTTACGCTAATCCTTTTAACGGTTCCTTCCCCATAGAATTCCTACACACAATGGCAGGGCTCAACCACATTCACGTGTAGAAATTCTTCGGGGATGCCTTTCTTTCCGGGAATTCGTTACATCTTTGTCGTGCGCAAAAACAGGAGGCACCTAAAGAACCACCCATGACAACACACGTTCCTAATGTTAAGCCCATAAAGAAAAAAAGGAAAACACAATTCACATTGGAGCGAAGAACACTTTTGAAATGTCAGGACGTCCTTAAGCCTGCAAATTCTGGAATCATAGAAGAAAGGTTTCTCCAGCTAACTTAATCCTTTATCAGAAGATTTCCATTTGTAGCTACACGTCAAAAAAAAAAAAAAAAAAAGGAAAAGAGGAAGAAGAAGAAAAAGAAACACATCATCCAAACATGTTCTCGAACCTCTAATTATTGGGGTCCATATAACATATCATATACAGCAGGTATATGATTTCATTTTGTCGCTACTTACTTATCCACAGCCTCTTAACTTAAAAGTGTGCTAGTCCAGTTCTCGGTGTCTAAGACTAATATAACACTGTGCGGAGCTGTACAGTTGATCTAAAGGGCTTGAGGACAGCAAGAAGGGGAAAAATAAATGGAAGTCTCCAAGCTGAAGGTGAAGGATAAAGTCAGCTGGAAGAGTTGAATCAAGTTCTATTTGTGTTTAGCCTTTTGAGCATGTCTAAAGCATCAATAGAACTCCGAACAGGTGATACAGAAAATGATACCAGAAACTAATGCTTATCCTCGCTAGTATGACTTTTAACACACACACAAGGCCAGAGATGGTATTTCTAGAGGTTTTCGGATAGCAGACAGATCAATCCATTCTTTGAGCTGGCAGTCGAATAAAACATTTACAATGACTAGGATCAAGTTTTCATAAATTGGTTGTTTGAGCTGGAACACGAATAAAACAGAATTCTGGAATTGATCTGTAACTTGATGCATGCATAGCCATGGAAATATAAATATGTGAAACATCACAGAGACCACTAGATAATGTGCACTACTGGAGAGACACCATCACAGCAAAAAGGGTGCCTTGCCAATTACCCACATACATAAGGAACATAAGAAAAGCCATACGAAAACATATCACTTAGTTGATTTCAAAATATAGTTCATTCACACAAGCATGCTTACATTCACTGTACGGGAGCCATTTTATACTACGTGGTACAACAAATTAGACGGAAGCATTCAAACACAAGAGATTTATGTACCTGTTTTCTTTGAAATTTTAAATTAACATGATTAACTCTTTCCTTTCACCCTCCATCAATTTACAACAACCTCAACCATTTTGCGGGCTGCCCACATCCTCGCAGTGTCGGATAACTTCTTCGCATCAACCTGCAAGTGCTTCAAGTGAGGGGAATTCAGCACAAAGGCCTCAATACCCTCGACCTCAAACCCAGAGCAGCAAATAATATCGACACTCTCCAAACGCCTGCAGCTCTTGAACATGTAAACCAGGGCTGCATTACTCAGCAGTTTACAACCCCTTAACTTCAACTCAATCAAGTGATTACACGAAACTAGCATTGAAATAAGTTCCTTATCGAGCAACATGTAATTATGAGAAAGGTCTAATTTCCTCAATCGTTTTAAACTTTGGCCCAGTGTGGCAAGAAACCCCGGTTCCCTTTCAATCACATCACAATTTGTAAGTGCTAACTCCTCGAGTCCAGAGGCCATGGCCTGTGCAATAGCCTTGAGACCTTCACCGGTTACAAGGCAACAGCTTTCGAGCCGAAGGCTCGAAAGAACCCAAAAATTTCGGGCCATGGCGAAGAGATGATCATTGTCAAGGTCAAGAGGCAGGCGAAGATCAAACCTTTTTAAATTACATCGGGCGTTGTTGATGAAATGGAGAAGACCATCTTTGGTACCACCGTCATAAATCGACAGGGAATCGAGAGAAGAACAATTTTGTGCTAATTTTGACAAAATCTCAGTGGATGTACTCCTACAACCCGAGAGCTCCACTTCTTGAATGCCCTGCAAAAACGAAGAAAAAGGCTCTCCATCGTTAATACCTTCGCAACATCGAAGCCGCAGTCGCTGGAGCCTCTTGCAGTTCCTCCACAGCCAATCTAGGGTTTTGTCAGTAGCTTGAATTCCCGTCAAATAGAGACTCTCCGTGGGCAATTGGGCGTCAAATTTCCCAAAGAAGTCAGCTTCTTTGAAATCGAATTCTAGCCCGCCGGTGCAAAGAAAGAGGGAAAGGTTCTTGAGGGCGCGAAACGAGGCGAGCCACCGAAGAGAGAGGCGCCTCGGGACGTAAATTGACAGTGAGGTGAGATGGGAACAGGAGACGGAGAGGGAGAGGAGAGAGCAAACCGAGACACGACCCGGGCACACCCGGAGATCCCGGAGGGAATCAGCGGAGGAGGAAGCGGAGTATGCGAGGAGGAGGCGGTCGACGGAGGAGGAATCGCCGGAGAGGATGGTTAGAGAGGAGAGGAAAGGGAAGTGGGAGAGAAACGCGACGGCGGCGAAGGAAGGTGGTAGGGAAACGAATCGGAGGGAGAGGGAGGTGGTGGAGGCGCGGTGGAGGCGGAGCCACCGCTTGGAGACGAGGGAGACGGAGGCGAACGACGGCGGAGGGAGTCGCCGGAATATTTCCTGAAGGAGCTCGTCGCAGAGCACGGCGTCCATCAGCGGCGAGGGGAATCTAGGGTCTGTTCGCTTCTTTGTGAGGGTTTGAGGATGGATTTTCCATTGCGACGAAGAGAAATGCAGTTTCTTTCTTTGTTTTCTTTTTACCTACCAACGTAGAGCCAGTAATGTTCCCCTCTCTATCTCTCTCTCTCTCCCTCACCTTGGCTGTTGAAAAGAGCGTTGTTCGGAAAGAGACAATTCGTGGCGGCGGCGGCACATGTGTTGCACCTTAATCCTAATTTAATTGCCTTTTTTTCTTCTAAATTTCAATTTGAAGGACAGTAGGGGGCCAAATTGCTTCAAATTTATCCATCTATATATATATATATATATATATATACATTTGAGAAGCATATGCCCGGCGCCTCCAAGAACGTTTCACGATGCATTTTAAAAAATTAATAAATTGGTATATTGGTGAACGCGAATGCATGTAAATTGCATACTTTTAAATATATATAATTTTATATTTTTATATTTTTAATAAGTTCCTAAACTTTAGGCTAAATAGACTTTCAAACTTTATTGTAGTTTAAATGGACATCTAAAATTATATGTCATATGTCAATATTAGTATTTTTTTAATGACTAACACTTTACGAAGTTTAGTTGCACATACTCATACGTTAATATGGTCATAATTAGTAAGCAAAATTATTTTAAAAAAAGAAAGTAAAATACTTTTGATTTATGAATTTTAAAATTTAAAACTCAAAATATCTTGCTTGGGGGGACAAATCAAAACCTTGAATCCTTCTCTAATTTGAGGACACTAGCGCCCTTGACAAACACTTCAAGACCCACCAACGCCCGTAAAAACTTGGATCGGTTGGTCCTCCTTCCATTCATCTGAGAAAAAAGATGAGAAAAAAGTGTGGAGGATTTTTGTTATAACTTCAAATGGATAGCATTTTAGCTATTAGGTAGGAGAGTGGGAATGGGGGGAGGTGGGTGGGTGGATCGATGGATGAGCTTTGCCTAGGGGAGTGGGCGGGTGTGAATCCAAAGGTTCCATCTAAGCGCGTGGCATGCACAGCACGATGAGGTGAGGGGAGGTAGGTCACGCGATCTTTATTCCAACGCAAGGAAATATATATAATTGTCCCTAATCTCGAATCTTAGGCGTTAATCTTCTTCACAGTTCAGTGTTTACCTGGGAGTCAGAAACGATTGGGATGGGAAGGTTACCACTTTGTTGGAATAGTCCAATAAGGATGCGACACTTTGGTGGGAATAAACGAACAAAACGTCAATACAACAGGAAGTGCGCGGCCGTGTAATTGCTTAATTACGCTGATTAGTCTAAACTTTATTTATTTGCAATATATTCCTTTCTTCTAGATATTAGGCGTGGAATTTGGGCCCTTGGATGTCTGGCACATTTGATAAGGATGGAAGGGAAATAAAATATTCTGTGAGGAGCACGATCCACGTCATCCGAGTTGCATGGTCGTCGTCCTCCTCCAACTATAATTTACACCACCACTAACAACCACCAAGCATCTTATTATTATCCGAAAACCTCGGGGAACTACGGAGTACTACTATAATTACAGTACTTTACTGTCTCGAGACAAATAAGCACTGCGAAACTAAAGACTCGCCTCGAAATATAGATCTAACTCCGGCAGCGACGTCGTGAACAAGGAAGAAGGCGGCTTGGAAAAAATAAATTGCGATTAGGATGGCCTCCATAACTCGTTTCTTCTGATCTGCGAAGCATTATCAACTCAAGGCAAGTGGATTAAATAACTGGCAACATCTACAGGGATGGAATACTATGTGGATGCACAAAACCCAGCAAGGTAAGTGAACCACCATTATGTAGAGATAAGTGGCACTGTTCCATGCCCAAAGGGATTCCTACCAGGTCCAGAGGTCACCGATATTCACACTGCCGAAACATTCAAAGGTTCCCTTCAGAACATAAAAGGCAATCGGAGGAAACCCAATGAATCCCAATACTATGTTGCATCCTTCTCTGATGAAAGCTCGCAGATTCCCAGACTTAATGTCAATTTTCAAGGAGTGCGCGATCGAACACATTGGGACAACTAGCAAAGCCCCATATTCAATAGGGGGCAAAGTTAATGGGTGACATGAGACACAGACCGACGAAGGGAGCGGAATTCGTCACAGATTTCAGGACAGCCCATTCTCTATTTTGAGGTTGAAATGCGCTGTGATTCGAAAATGTAGAGAGCCCAAAACTAAGTAGAGGATAAGAAGGCTAACTACTGAGAAAAACCCACGTTAACACGCTTCGAGTGGGAGAGGAATTGGGTATCTGACAGATAAAATATGGATGTAATGAAACAATGGTGCCCCAGAAGTGGATAATGAACACTTTTTTTTACTGCGGGGAGCCACTTCCATGACATGGGACTGATGGTGCCACTGCCATCAGCAGAAGCTAGGGTAGGAACAGCTTTGTTGTTCTGGGAATTAAGGTTCCAATTGTAAGCATTGGCATAAAGAGAAGCTGCAACCATCGGTAGTGGTGCGAGGAGTAGTGCAAAAGTAATAATATAGACTCCTACCAACACAAATTTACCAGGTGAAGATAAAAGGTATAGAAAAAAAGACTGGTGAAACTTTTCGAGGAGATTGTTTACTGACCGAATTACTCCTTCAATCAACCTGCATAAAGCAACAAGAATCAAAATGAGCCTTTGAATGCCAGCGAATAACAAGGAATTGATTCTCCTAAAAGATCCACACACACACACATATTATCCTAGGCAAATGAATTTCAATTATTCTCAGAAAGACCATTTCAGAGCATAGGAAATGCTAAAACAATATCAATTATCAAACCCACTATATCTTATTTCTTAAACCACTTTTTTTAAGGAAGCCCTGCAATATCAGGAAAAGAAATATTCATCTGAAAGACAACAGCCAAGCTAAGAAAATAATAAACTGAAAGTACAAAAATCAAATTATCTACAAATGAAAATAAAACAATCCATTCATACAGCACGGGCACTATAAAACCCAACATAGGCATCATATATTGTTGAATTTTATTTTTATCCATACCGAATCATGTATGCATCATTTTGGGCATCATACATAATTAAAGCTCTGCCAAGGTAAGTACTGCAAAAAGTTTGACTTCTAAAACAACCCTCCAATAATGGCAAGTTGTTCAATGAGAAACCTATAACATACTATCATAATATGAAGGCAAGGCGTTTACTTTAAAAAGAAGGTTAAAACTGCAAAAGAAACAAAATAATAGAAAAGCACTGACCAGCCATTCCAAAGCAGAAACTCACTTTTCCGCGCTTTGTCATTCAGAGAAACTCTAGGTGATACCTCCAAAGTGATTGCGTCAACTTGATAATCGCGAAAAGCATCATGGGGACCGGTGGGAATACCCAATGCGTAACAGCAAGAAAAGCAAATAAACATACAATAAGTGAGTGAGTGAGACAGAGTGCGCAATGGTTCCACCTGTGAATAACAGAGCTTGCTAACATAGGAGAGCCTTCAATATTATCTGAAATGGGGATTCCAAATTTCCGTTGAGGATTTAAACTTCTAGCCACCCTTCCTAGCAGCTCAAATATTATAACCACAATCTTGAACCATTTTGAATCAAGTAAGGACTGTAGCTTCTCCACCTTAACATGGAAACCTTGCCTATGTACAGCTAAAAATTTCACATTGCTAATGATATCTAAGTTTGGCATCTGCCCATTAGATGCCTTGGCATAGATTTTAACAGTGTCCTCTCTTTCACCACTTCTATTAACTCTAACAACAAGTGCAGCAGCCATAGTCCCAGCCCATCCAAAGACATTTGAAGATATTTTTCCTTCAATTAGATTATCTTTGATTTCATGTGAGTATTCCTTAAATCAAAAAATTCAGCATCTATTTTCTCTGACACAGTAAATATAGGTGTGTGATAATCTCTAAGCCAAGCAGCTGCTGAACTCTCCAAACTGTGAATCTGCAGCAACCCAAATAATATCCTTGGCCAGCTAAGTAACTCCGGTGAGTAATGAGAATACCGAATAAGCAATTCCTAATGAGGATCAACTTTTGCAGAATTATAAGGTGCTACAAGGACTATAGAATCCTTCCCATCACCATGTGGAGCTCTCACTATTCCAACTGTATTCATCCCACATAATGAACAACTAGAATTTTCTTGTACTGCCACAGAATCAAAGCCAGCCAAAAAAGGCAGTGGATGAAACTGATTTGGTTGAGGATGATTTTTGTGATAACAAACTTCAGCGCCCAAATCTGCCATATGCTCAGCTATCAATCTTGGGAATTTCTCTGCATCAAAAATAGAAAGAAGCAAGTACAAAGTGAGGTAAGAAGGTGAGAGCGAGACAATGAGAGAAGTTGACCATATTCTACACATTGGCATATGGAAGTCAAACTCAGATGAGTTCTAGAGAGAATTGTACTCAGGTATGAAGCAAAGCAAAACCTAGATAATAGACTAGAACTCACCAAGCACTTTACATCCTTAACAGTTGTTCTCCTATTTGACATTGGACATCATGCAAAGGATAATAGAACTCTATACAGAAAGCTAAAAGTTGCTCATTAGGCGCACTAGCAGAAAATGGTAAAACAATTCGGAAAAAATAACCAAAAGAATTGCAACAATGTTTCAAGTCTCCAGTACTCAGGTATGCAATCAAAGACAGTGGAAACTAAAACAGAGTTTCTCTAAACATAACATGTTTGATTTACATGCCGAAGGTTTAACAGATAAATTAGGATGTGTCCTAAAGTGACAATAGTCTAACTATACAGTGTTCAACGGATGATATAATTTATAAAGCTTGCTTGATTATTTGGGTCCACTCAACCATTCAAACCTAAAATCACTAATAGTATGGCCATAATTGAAGAGGGACGCATGATTCCATTACCGGACCAGGATCCTCTAAGTCAGCTAATCCTGATCATCCAGCGTGACAGTAGAAAAATATATGTAAATTAAAAAAAGATATGCAGTTCCGGATAGAGAAGCGTGATCTATGGCCGTGCCAGACTAGCATATATCTAACACGGTAAGATGGTCAAGCCCTGGACAAAAACCTAAACCAGCTGAATGATCACACTACACACAGATATTTTTAACTGAGCATGGAAAAGCCACATACATGCCTGAATTTGCAGATCTTGAATTTGAATCAGTTATTTCCTTCATCAATCTATTTGCCTCTGCAATATCCTGGGAAGAAATCACTGAATCTGCAGAACGTGAGAAAGACAGTAAGTATCATTTAGCCAAATAGTATTGCGAAAACCACAGAAGTGGCCAACTAAAATATGCATAAAATTATTTAAGGGTCCATTCTAGCTGCATAACCACAACACTAAAATATGAGAAACGTGTGCGTCAGCCAAAGAACCCGAGAAAGCAAAAGAAACCAATCATATGGGCTTCTTAAGGAGAAACTCTTGGGCTTCAGAATTCAATACAACATAACACTCGCAACCCCACAAACCCTATACTCCAGCTATTCAAAACCAACATTCAACCATGGTTTTTCACTTCCATTTCCAATTAGAACTCACAGTTTGTCTCAATAACGTAACAGAGAACACATCATTTGAGCCAAAATGTGAGACATGTAAGGTGCTCAAAGATCTAAAGAAGGCTTGCGAACCTGGCATAAGGGCATTTTCAGAAATGTAAGTGTTCTTTGCTAGAACAGGGAGCAGCAGCAGCGCCAAAACCCCTGCACTGAAGCAAACGACACTGGAACCCAGGCAAGGAGAAAGATCAGTCAAATACATAGTTCTTAATCCGCAGGTCACAAAAACATGGACAAGGAAAGGGTATCTGACGAGGAAGCTGTGAGATACGAGGGAGATGGCTAAGCGGACGACCAGTTGAGGTTTGATCTCCGCAGTTTTGGCCTCGGCCATTGCGGAAATGCTAGCTCTTCCTAAGAAGGAACCCTCACAGGGGACAAAGAAGAAGCAAGGGCGAGCTGGAAATACGACATTTTAAAGTGGCGTCCTTTCACAAAGAAGAGCCAAACACACTGCTTTCATTCACTTTGGGTACGGTCTGTTGCGTTTTTCTTAGATTTTGGCTTTCCGGCAGGAGTATGCTGAAATCGTTCGCGAGAGCTACTGTGGCCACGGTATTTGGGTCTCTCTAGTTGCGTGAGATCATAGTTATCCAATCCAGTACGGTTGAGGTTGGGTGAAAATTAATAAGTCTCCTGAGTATTTTTCGCCTTTTCGATCTATTTAAGGTTAAAAGTTAAAAATTTTATTAAATTATCAAAAAAAGGAGTATATGTCTAGGCACAAGTAAATTGTGTATATCCGGTCCCAAAATAATATTATTTTACTAAAAATTATAAGTACATAATAAAGTAAAATAATATTATTTACGACCAAACACACGTAGTTTGCGTATGTCCCAATGCATATTTCTTCTTTCCTCAAATTATTATTAAATACATGCATGATGATGAACAAAATAACTTGTTTCATATCCCCTCGATAATATTTGAAATATATTTTATCCCCACTATAATAATCTTCTTCTACAATGTCCCCATTTCATTCTCTTTCATTCTTTTATTGCATTTCATTTAGTAGTTTCTTAAAGCCTGGAGAGAAGGGAATAAAAAATTATTTCAAAATTCAACCTAATGAAAGCTCGAATATCCGACCTTCATAATAAGGAGGCAGATCACTACCAGTTGAACTAATACTTGCTAATCATTCAATAATTTTTACTCTCTTCCATTATTCTTTTTTATTACCAAGAAAGATTAAATATTGTGAAATAAGAAATAATAATTTGTAACATAATAAAAAATCGAATCCTGGTAGAGTGGCGGATCATGCATGCCGGTCACCCTACCCTTTTATTCTTCCACACCCTACCCTTTTATTCTTCCACAATCTTCTTCCACAGTGGGCTTTGCAGCCAGTTTGGACAGGCTCTGTTACATGATAAAGCCCGCCAAAGTATCGGACTCAGAGATTGGGCTTTTCAGTTTGGGCCGGAGAGGCCCATTGTGTATCAGAAAATGCAACTTCTGGGATGGAACGCCCTTTTATGGTCCCAAGGAATATGCTGGCGTCACTCGCCAATGCTGTGAAAATCTTCGTACTCGCGGCAAAAACGGTCCGTTTGAAAATCCTAAAATAATAATTTATTTGATTTTAAATTAAATTTACATAATAAAATTTGTATTTAAAAGGTTCAAAATAAAAATTAATTTAATTTGAAAATAGATTTATAAGAATTTATAAGCCATCATAGATTAGACTGAGAAGGGTTTGATTTGTATAAAGTTGATTTCATTAAAATTACATTAAGCCAAAATATTCGAGGATTCTCTTTTATGTGTCCTCTCTCTTCCTCTCTTCTATCTCGTCTCTTATTTATGTCATCTGTTTATTGTATCACTCCCCTAAGTGTAATTTTCTAATTAATATCACATACAATACAATTTCACATATTTATTAGTTTTAACATTATCAATAGTTTTTATTTAGATGCCTTTATGGATTTATTTCGGTAGAAAACATTTATTAATGATGAAATATTTTTATTCACTAAATGGGACTGTGTATATCTCTATAATATAGAGAAATTGTATTGTCAACTTAAAAAATCCTTATAATTTTTATAACTTTGCAAACAATGGAATAGAAATGATTTGATTTGATTTGAGTTAGTTTTCAAACACTAGATTTGAATTTTAAATTAATTCATATGAAATCAACTAAAATGAGGTCAATTTAATTCATTATTTACTTAATCCCCAAGGAGCATAAGTCGTCTATTATCTCTGTTTTTTTTTTTTAAAAAAAAAGTGGATTTACTAACTCTCCTGTTTTTTGGGGGGATATTATTTATGAAAATGTAATTTGTAATTTTTTAATAGATAGAGCTTTGCATTTTGTTTTAATTTTAACATAAAATGAATTGAATTTGTGTGCCTTATCCTCGTACAACATATCTCATTGAACTTCACCTCATTTATTTTGAATAAACATGTCTAGTAAAGAACAAATTATACAAAAACTTAGGTGGGACAATGACATTGCATCATGTGTGCCATGAGTCAATCAAAATGAATTATTTTTATAAAAGCATGGGATAAATTGTCATAAATTATCGAAGATATTCCTGCAGATGTTGAGTTATCAATACTTGAATAGAAGTGGTACCACTACCCCAAATTGACCTTTTTCTTTTTTTTTTAATTTCTTATTTAATCACATCAATAACGAGTCTATCATGTGTTCTTTTCTAACTATGAGGCCTCGTCAAGGAATATTGAATGTGGATTACTATGTATAGATCGCCTTTTGTGGTGTAAAAATGTATAGTTTTTAAAAGGGTAAAGACATTGACACCCGTCGCCTTTATGAAAAATACATTAGTACCCATTTATTGTGAGAAAAGAACCCCCTCCAATCTTACAAATTAGCTATTTTGCACGTTATAAGTCAGTAAATGATAGAAAAAATTTATGAAATTAAATTATTATCATCTTCTATGATTTATTTTTATGGAATAAAAATTAATATATAAAATCCTTATTTTATTTAATAAAAAAAAACATGATAGGACAAGAATATGGTATTTTACAATTACAGGATACATGATAAATGATTTTTGATATTTATCATATTTTAATGAATTTATGAGATAAAAATTATAATAAAAGATTATTATCATCTTCTGTACCTTTTTCTATTATGGAATAAAAATGATTAAATAAAGTCATTGTTTAATTGGACAAGAGATGATATTTTGCAATTATAAAATACATGATAAATGTATTTTTGATGAGTATCACCTTTTAATGGGCAAAATAATAAATTTAAAAGATTCAAGGGTAGTGGCACTATCTTTTGAAAAACAGAAGGGATGTTAGTATGTTTTTTTATAAAGACGAAGGAGTGCCAATGTTTTATACTATTTTAAAAAACAATTTTAATATATATGTGTATATATATATATTTATCATGTTTTGCACGTGTGATCACATTTATTTTTTACCTGAGTTACCCAAAATCTGATTAGGGCATTTTTGACAATATAAAACTGAGGAAAATAAGAAAGGACTGAAAAGTCATATATATATATATATTATTTTTTATAATGTTTGGCAAGTGTCATCACCTTTATTTTTAACCTATCTTACCCAAAATCTGACTAGGGTATTTTTGACATTATAAAGTTGAGTAAAATAAGAAAGGACTGAAAGTGATTTTACCATCTAAAAATGGGGGGTAAAAAAGGGAAAACGAATAAAAGTGAAACGTCGTTAACTAACAAGTCCCTTCATTTTTCAAGTTAGATCCGTGACTTTATTTTTTATTTTTTTCTTAAAGGAACCGGATTCAAAATTTGGTTAAGTAATTTATAAAACAAAAACGAGGGTAGTTCGTCAAGGTAAAATTGTAAATTCACCACTAAAAATACGCTCTCTCCTTCCACGGGCCATCTAAAAGGTCCTGTCTCTTGTGGGGATCCTCGCATGATCTCGCGTGCTTTTGCCCCCCTCTCACCGTCGGTAAGCATTTGGAGTGTGAAAGCAAAACGCGGGTGAGCTACAAATAGCTCCCGCAAGAGCCACTCCTAACCGTTTATATAAAATAATTTTGTTTCATATTTTACCGATTTTTATTTACTTATAACCACTTTTGATCCATCCTTAACCTTCTTAACTCATTCAATTATTATTTTGAATTACAAATTTTAATTTTTTTTGCATTTATGATAAAAGAATTTGATAAAATTTTGTTTATTAAAAAAGCAAAAACTGTATTTACATATTGAATCTTTAACTGGTTATTTATTTTACTCATAATTTAGTTTAATCTGACCCGTAAAATAAAAATCAGTACGATCATCCAATTACCGTGTCCAACTAATTACGATGTTTGGAAGCGACGCAAATGCGTAGCATCTCAAATGAGAGAAAGTACGGAAATATGTAAACTCTCTTCCGTAAAGCGACATCTGTCCACTCAAAGTAAAAATCTCAATCCCTCGCTTCTCTCGTCTTGTGCTTCGTAAGCAATCGATCAATGACACCGCCCCCAGAGGAAGAGGGATGCGCATTGCACCCCCCGACGGATATTTCATTTCAGCGACCTCTTCTCCCAGAGGAGTCTCTTTGCTTCGCCCTCTCCTCTCGCTGCAAACCCTAGCTTTCGTCATGGCTGGAGCTCCTGAATCCGTCGAGGATCCCTCCGCCGCCGACCTCGAAGACCTCAAGTTCGGATTCCGGCGGCCGGAGATGCACAAGGGCCCACTCGCCGGGACCGTCGATCCGCCGTACGACCGTCATGTTTTCCTCTGCTACAAGAGCCCCGAATCATGGCCTTCTCGTGTGGAAGACTCCCAGTCCGATCTGCTTCCCAAGCTTCTTGCGTCGGTTCTCAAGTCTCGGAAGAACGATATCGGTGTCAAGGTTTTTTTCATCGTTGCCAGAATGATTCTATTGCTCCTTAATTTTTTTTCTTTTTAATTTTGTGCTGAGATCGGAGTAGACTTGATTCGGTGCTTTGATTTTGTAGACACGTTTGACGATATGCGAGGGAATTGACGGCGCGGACGGCGATGTGCTGATTTTCCCGGAAATGATCAAATACAGGTATTAAACAAGAATTTTATGTTTATAGTTTGGAATTGGGATACTCTCCCTATGAAATCAGGAATACGAGTTTTAACTTCTGATATGTAAATGTACAGTACCTTGAGCATTTCTGCCAGTTGAATTTTGTTTTGTGCTTCTCCAGGTAAATTAATAATGGTTATCCTGAGTACTGACTTGACATGGCTTCGATGCTCTGAAAAAACGGCCGGATATTCATAGATTAGGCAGATCGGTTATGGTATTGTATATTGATTTCTTAAATTATCTGCATATTTTGTTTGGCGAGTCTGAGGCTGTGCTTGCTTTGTTACCTTGAGCATTTCGGCCAGTTGAATTTTGTTTTGTGCTTCTCCAAGTAAATTAATAATGTTTATTCTGCGTACTGACTTTGATATGGCTTCGATGCTCTGAAAAAACGGCCGGATATTCATAGATTAGGCAGATCGGTTATGGTATTGTATATTGATTTCTTAAATTATCTGCATATTTTGTTTGGCGAGTCTGAGGCTGTGCTTGCTTTGTTACTTAAGGGGTCTGAAGGATTTGGATGTTGATAGCTTTGTTGAGGATGTGCTTGTCAATGGGAAATCATGGGGCTCTGGAGTGCAGGAGGTATTGACTGGTTCACATGTGTTTGTGTGTGCCCATGGTAGTCGAGATCAAAGGTGTGGTGTTTGTGGACCCGCTCTTATTAAGGAATTCAAGGAGAAGATTGAAGTGAGAGGCTTGGAAGATAAGGTGTTTATCAGCCCCTGCTCGCACATTGGTGGCCACAAGTATGCTGGAAACTTGATCATTTTTAGTCCAAATCAAGAGGGAAAGATTATGGGTCACTGGTAAGACCTGTTTTAGATGAAAAGCTACTAATTGATTTTTGTGGCACTAAACAGTTGTTTTTCGTTTGTAGGTATGGCTATGTGAGTCCTAATGATGTTACTGAATTGCTTGATCAGCATATTGGGAGAGGAGAGATCATTGAGCGACTCTGGAGGTTGGTATTTATGTTATGCATGGGCTTTTGAGATATACTAAGATTATATGCATTGATCTGGCATGCTAAAGAGATAAGTTATATGCTGAGAAATTTTGTGGTTTGAAATTCAGGTGATTCAATATTGGTTGATTGATTTTTTTTTTTTTTTTTTTTTTTTGGGATAACATGTCTATGTTGACCACTGCACAAGGCTGCATATTCCATAGTACCATTAAGCAACCTAGGGACTCTGGTTTTAGTTGTACAGATAATGTCATCGATGCTCCTTAATGTTTTTAGAGACATGATTGTGATAACAATGTCCCCTTCTAGTTTTCTATCCATGGCAGAAATGGAAGGGAAAATAAGAAACAAAGGGCCAAGGAGATGGTTTTCTTAAACCAGTGGAAATAGTCTGAAGATTTATAATTCTAAATAACATCCTTTTAAATAATTAATTAATATTGAAGCAACTGTCTTCTGTTTAATGGTAGCTTACTTTTTGCAAGTTAGTCATTAAAGGTTGAGTATCAGCTCTGGAGATTGGCAATTAACATTTAAGTTATGTTTGATCATTGTGATCGTCATCACTGTTTTTGATGGATGCATTATATGTGGCTATGGTTGTCAATTTAAATTTGTAGATGTGCTTACTCCAGCTACTTGCTCACATCTATTCCTAGTGATGATATTGTTCAGTACACAGTGACACATGAGTTTATTAATGATATTTCAAAATGGTACACTGATCTTTTACCTGTCACTTTCGCATATGTACTTGATGAAAACAAAGTGAGATTTGCATGCACTGTTCCTGATCAGTGAAACAATGTTTTCTAGCCATTCGACTTCATTGGAAATAAAATGGGAACCTCTTATTTTCAATATTAAATTTCAGGGGCCAAATGGGCACGTCTCCCAAGGAAGGTGAAAATTTGAGTGAAGAGAAACTTCTAAATGGAAAAGAGTCGAAGAAAAATAAGAAGAAATTCAAAGAAAGCATCACTCAAGGCACAGGCTGTTGCCAGGGTGCCAATGGATCTTCGTGCTGCAGAGATGGAAATTTAGACATTCCAGCAGAGACGTACACTGGAAAACTGTCGAGGTGGCTGAATTCATGGGAGCAAGGTGATGTTCTTGCTGCTGCAGCTATTGTGGGAGCAGTGGCAACTGTTGCTGCGGCTTGCAGTTTATACAAAAGGTCAAGCTAAACGTGTTCTGAGATCTTTAGGGTACATGTTTTCTTTCTCTGGTCCTTGCGCCCTTGTTTTATGCAGGGTGGAATAACATTGATAAATATTCCTTTGAACCAATTACATCTATAGGGTATGGGTGGGCTTTCCCAGTGACGGTGGAACTAGTTCTAGAAATTCATGTCATATAACTAAAATTATGTTTTCTGTGAATGTTCATTTTGTAGTAGAAGCGAGTCTTGGGTGCTGGCCTGAAAGGTATCATGTATTAACTCTAATATGCAGCAGTATTACACTGAATATTGCTTAAAAGGTATGTTATGTTGAATGATATCTGGACTAAATCCAGTTTAGGGAACTTTTAGTTAGCATAGTGGAACAGTATTCCAAGGATATATTTGAGCACCTACTTGCTTTTGGCACATGTGATGTTTGGTAGATGCTGAAAGAAAGATGTTGTGGATGTGTATGATATTATACAGCAAGAAATGTTGAATTTATCATTGTCTGTGGCCTTAATTTTCACCCACGGTGTTTGTGTGTGTGTGGTTGAACAACTTGTAGAATCGTGTAGGTTTGGCTTTGTTTAACGGGAAGGTTTGAATATGATTTCAGGTGCGGAGTATTTATTGTTATATCAATTTTTATGTAATAATATGTACCCCGATGCATGTATGTATGTACTGAGAAGGGTAAAATGGGTTTGATTTTATGCTTCTCAGTGCTGGGTGCACACTATGGGGGTACTCTTTTGGTGCTCCCAGAACTGCTGATTTTTATGTGCGTTTGTTTTGGTGTTTTCATTCATGTGATCTTGAAGACTGCATCACCATATTGAGTGTGAGATGCCTTCTGTTATTGGTGCTTCTGGCACCACGCATTTTTATGTGCGTTCATGTCGGTGTTTTGATTCATGTGATCTTGAAACTTGCATCACCATATTGAGTGTGAGATGCCTTCTGTTATTGGTGCTTCCAGCACCGCCCATTTTATGTGCGTTCGTTTTGGTGTTTTGATTCATGTGATCTTGAAAGCTGTATCGCTATATTGAGCGTGAGATGCCTTCTGTTACATTGTTAACCATACTGCATCACAGTATTGAGTGTGAGATGCCTTCGGTTACATTGTTAACCAAATGGAATTCACTGGATTTTTAGCACATGCAACTGTCAAACCAGAGTGTGAGATGCCTTCTGTTACATTGTTAACCAAATGGAATTCACTGGATTTTTAGCACGTGCAACTGTCAAACCAGAGACTGGAGCTTGGCTCGCAACAAAACAGAAAGTATATCGTTATGTCATCTGAGAAAGCCAATCTGCAATTGTGCTTGGAAAGCGCGTATCATTGTTGTGTAGCATGTTAGCACTTGCAATTTTCAGCTGGGTCTGGGCCTCTCTTACTGGTGAAAAGTGGTGTCTATTAATGTTCATTTCTGACTCTGCTCCGATAGCGCAAATTCTGTTTTGCAATTAGGCACTTTCTGTTGTAAAATTTTTTCGTGCCTACAGAATTTTTCCTGGGGGTTACATGACGAAGGGAAGGCAAAAATGCTCGAAGCCGAGACTCCTCTCCAGGGTAAGAAGCCTGTCTTGCAATTGAAGATTAATGTAGAAAAATAAAAATAAAAAGGCATCGATTGATTGCTTGCTTGAAATGGAGTCTTACATGGAGTCTTAAAAATTAAAAAGGCATCGATTGCTTGCTTGAGCGGACGCAAAAGATGAAATGTTGTTACGAGGACTGAATTCACTGGAGGTGATAAAATGGGATGAAATAATTGATTTATAGAAAAATACAATAGAAGATAATTGATATTTCATAACCAGCCCCGTATAACTCATGAACTAAGTAACATCATTGATTTGATCATTGCTCATTCTCATTTATCCATACATATGATTATTTGAAGTGTGCTTGATGTAGACACGAGAAGTATATCCATGAAATCTTATCACCACTAAAACTAACATATATCAGTAAATCAAGTTTATTTCCCTATTCGTGCCTAATAATTGTTTCAGATCCTGGAGACCCTAGCCTTGAGACCATACTTGAGATCAAGCAACACAGAGTTGCTGGGTGCGACGCACTGGTCTTCCACCATCTCAACCCTAAACCTCCGAATCATGGCGATCACCACAATCTTCATCTGTATGAATGTCAGCTCCTTCCCCAGACAGCTCCTAGGCCCCGCGCTGAACGCCGTGTTGTACGATGGCACGTGCACCGTCTCTCCTCTCCCCGAAACCCACCTCTCCGGCTTGAAATCCAAGCAATCTTCCCCCCAAACCGCTTCCAATCTCCCCATGGAGTACAGCGACAATACCACCCTGGTTTTCTGGCGGACGCGGTGGCCGCTCGGGAGGATCTCCGCCGTTACGGCGCTCCGGTGCTGCAGCGCCACTGCCGGGTACAGACGGAGCGTCTCGCACAGGGCTCCGTGGAGATAGACCAGTCCGGTGAGTTCTTCTGTGCTTGAAAACCCCCAGTAGTCGTTGGTCCCTTCTTTGATTGGCAGTTTTGTGTTGATTTCGTCCCGGATTTTGGATTCTACGGATGGGTTTTTCCCCAGGAGGTAGAAAAACCAGGTTAGTGTTGCGCCCACCGTGTCTCGGCCCGCCACCATGAGATTTATGGCGAAGTCTCTGAGGAATTGGTCTGATAATTCGAACTGGCCTGACTTGTGGAGTTCTTGAATGTAAGCGGTTAGCAAATCGGAAGACTGGGTGAGATCTGTGGGTTTTTTTAGGGTTTTGCGCTTGGACGATATGCATTGCATTAGGAACTCGTCGAGGATCTTTCGGCCTTGGATTATGGTCTTCTCTTTGCCGATTTGGAGCCATCTCTGCAACTTCCACACGTTTTGGGGCAAAATGTGTCGGTAAAGCAGAGCCTCTTCGATCTCCGTGAAGGCCTTCGCGCTCGGAACTTCTGGGTATTCGACTGATAAGAATTTCGGGTCGAAACCCAGAATGATTATGCACACCTCGTCAAATGTGAATCTCTTAAACAAATCCTGCAAGTCCAAGACTGTTCCTCGCTCCGCGAAATGCTCAAGAACAGGGGAGAGACCTCTTTCCACCTTCCTGCGAGCCGTTCCCTCCAAGAATTTCCGGTAATTAGCGTGCTTCATTAGTCCCTGAGTGATCCTCCTCTGCGATTTCCATGAATCAGAGTCGGAGTTCAGGATGCCGTCTCCGAGAATGTCGAAGATTTCCCTGTGGTCGGAGCCTTTGTGAAAATTGGAGAAGCTTTTGTTGAGGATGTGGTGGAAGTTAGCGGGGTCGCTGGTAAGGAGAGTATCCATTCGGAAGAGCCAGGGCCCCTTTATTTCGAATGTGCCAGAGCCATCCTTGACTAGGTCGGTGAGGTATTCGTGGATGCAGTGAGCATTCCTGACGAGGCCCGGAACCATCCCAACTAGAGGCCAGTTGGTTATGATGCGTTTCTTCTTCCGGCTATGGTGAAAGAGAAAGAGGAAGCAGAGGAGTGCTAACAGCAACTCTGTGTATCCAACAACAGTGATAGCCATGAGAGCTCTCCAGTAGAGCACTGAGCTCTTGTGCAAGAAAAGGTTAGTATCTATTCTTTTATAAAGGTAAATAACGGTTTAATCGAATAAAATTAATTTAAAATTAATAATTTTAAATTTTAAATTTAAATTTTTTACGGTTATACAAGTTATTCTTTTAATCATTTATCTCCAATTTTTTTTTACTTCTTTTATTTTTATCTTTTTTTAAGTACATACTCTTTTTTTTATAATTTTATATTTAATTTTTTATATTTTAATAAAAAATCGTTAAGGCGACTAGTTTTTATAATGAGCAATGTTAAACTCACTCTCATTATAACAAAATTAAGGTAATCTTATTGATTGAATTATGCACAGTTAAGAATATTAGTTGAAACTTTAAGAGTTTTTTCTGTTCTCTCCGACTGTTGTTAATGACCATCACAAAAAAGCACTAAACATTGCATTCAATTTGCAGCATTTATTCCCCAACTATCAACAAATTCACACACCGAAAATGACAGATCAGAAGCTGCCACACTTTTGGAGCTCTCGTGCCAAACCAATGGCATATCGATAGAGATAAATGCTAACTCACCACCCATGGAGTGTCAGAACTAAAGCTATCGCCCTCCTATTTAATACACAACAGGTAATGGAATGTGATGGAATGGTACGGAACAGACACCTGTAATACTTCTTCATAGCTGCCCAACTCCACACCTACATGACGAAGTAAAACTTAGTTTTGAACATGATTTTTACGTGGTTGCCAAACAGGCCATGATACTTTTATGCCATGGTGGCCCATATGGATCTGGTTCTTGATTTGAGCCTCAAAGGCAAAGGAGCGGTAAATGCACCTCTTCCTTCTCGTGTACAGACATGCCAAGGGATGGGGCAAAGAGCGATAGTTCAATTCCATTAATAGATGCCGATGATGCACTGGAGGTAGGTTGTTTGAGGAGGAGTGAGGGCACTTTGGCACTTTGGGGTCGAAGTGCTTTAGGTCAAATGTCAGGGATCCTGCCAAAGCAAACAGGAGCTCGAGGGAGTCTGAGGTGCGACCTTGTATGATAACTTCAGCGCCCAATTTATCTTAATAACATTAACAGTAAGTAGGCGAGTAGGAGTGGTCCTCATTCATGAGGTTAAGAAGGATTTACATGGGTGAAGATCTGACCTGATTGGAGTCGGGTGCACATGACTTGTAAATAAAAATTAATAAAAACCGCGCTGTTTTTCTGAATGACGAAAAAAAGTAACGAAAAAAATTAATAAGATGATCTTTTACGAGGTATTTTCACTTACTTTCAAGTTTTCATTTTCCTCCTCTTAAAGTTACATATAGGATCTATTATCTCGTTAATTAGTCCTGCCTGGACTACTTATTTGTTTAGTTACTAAACAATTTGCTTTACTTGTTTTCGCCTCCACGAAATTTGGTAATCTTGACTTTGACCCCTTTTTGCATGTCAAGCACCACGGAACAACTCGGGGAAATGGGGCTTTCCTTCACTAGACGAATCTCGTACTCCCTGAGTACAGCAATGGCCACCATCTTTATCTGGGTGAAACTCAGCTCCTTCCCTACGCAGCTCTTCGGTCCCGTGCCGAACGCGGGGAACTTGTTGGATGGCACGTGTGTGATTTCTCCACATGCTGTAATCCACCTCTCGGGCTTGAACTTCAAACAATCTTTCCCCCACACATCCTCCATCCTTCCCATCGAGTGCAGCAGCATCACTATTCTCGTGTTCTGGCAGAAGCAGGTGGCCGCTTGGGAGCATGCCCGATTCAACCGCCTCTCTAATTAGGTATGGCACCTGTCGGGTACAAGCGCAATGCTTCACACAGTGATGCATGTAGATAAACTAGTCGCGATGTGCTGGCCTCCTCTTCTTCTTGTCTTAGTTCTTTTTGAGGAAAGTTTGCTTGGATTTCTTTGCGAATGTTGGTTTCGACGGATGGGTTTGAGGCGAATGAGGTAAAAGAACCAAGCGAGAGCTGCAGCGACCGTGTCTCTTCCCGCCGAGAGGAGATTCAGCGCCACATCCATCACAAACTTGTCAGATGGTTTAGTGAAACTGGAAGGGGCGCCCATCCTTCTCGCTTCTTTGAAAAAGGCTTCAAGTAGTGGGAATTCCCCGGTATCGTAATCGTCCTTGTCCATTAATGTTTCTTCTTTTTCTCGGGCAAGCGAGATGGATTTAGTGAAGAACTGGTTTTGGATCTGAATGGCTCTGCTCATCTTTCGCTCTTCCCCGAGCTGAAGCCAGTTCTGCAGCTTCCACACAGACGGTGGGAGGATGTTGCGGTACAGCAGTGCTCTCTCGATGTCTTCGATGGCCGCTGCTGCAGAGGGAATCTCGGGTAACTCCGTAGAGAGTGTAGCGGGGTCGAACCCGAACAACGTCTGGCATATGTTGTCAAAGGTGAACCTTTTGAACAACTCTTGCAAGTCGATCTCCAACTTGTGTCTGCCCACATTCTCCAGGACTGGCAAGAGCCCTTTCTCGATCTTATCCCGCGTCGTTCTTTTTGCTAGCTGCATGAATCTTTTGCTGTTGATAATGGTCGCCGTGATTTTCCTCTGCAGTTTCCAAGATTCTGAAACCGCATTGAAGATCCCGTCACCCAAGATGTCGAAAATCTCGGCAAATCCAGGTCCCTTGGGGAAGTTGGAGGACTGTTTGGCCAAGATGTAATGCAGGTTGGCTGGGTCACAAGTAATGAGAACGTTAAAACCAGCGAACCACGGGCCTCGGAACGCGAAAGTTCCGCCGGTGCGGTTCAGGACATGGGCCAGGTAGTCATGTATGCGGTCTGCGTTTTGGACAACACCCGGAACCATCCCAAGGAGGGGCCATTCCCTCATGGGCATGTCCTTATTTTTTCGAGCCACGCAAAGGAAGTAGAGCAAAAAGAGAAAGCAAAGGATTGCAGGAATTGTGGCCATTACGGGGAAATTGTAAGGGGGGAAGCTTTGTAATTGATTCAGGTTGGGTGCGTCATACAACTCGGAGGAAGGAGGAATATAGAGTTGAGGATCATGAGGTTTTACATTTTTCAGTTCTATTGGTTCACCCTGTAATTTGGGCTGATATACTGTGGCATGGACCCCGCACCATTTACATGACATTACAGCTGTTCCATGCCATGGTTGATATAATGCCATTTATTTCCATTGCAGTTGCTGCACCTGTAAACAGGCTCACAGCGTGACGACGACGCTTCAGCAAGTGTTCTGTGGCTCCAAAGTGGTTGAACTCAGAGCATGATCATTAACGCCAGCTCGGCTCATTGTATCGGCTTCTCGTTCTCTTCGTAAAGAAACCATATTTTAACAATCGTGACTTCTCGATCTCTAGCGAGCAGTCTTGTTGCTCGTGCTAAAGGCATGTTCATCCTCGCATCATTAGTTAGCATTCCCTGTACGTGTCTTTTGGAGATAGGAGGGGATGATTGTTAAGTGGAAAAATCTTGTGAGTTATCACTTGATTGCGTTTATTTTCAAGGCTTTATTATAACTTTATTATAAATTGCATTGACTCTATTATGGGCCCATTTCTTTGGGTATGATTGGAATGCAGCCGTTTGTGAAGCTGAGTACTGAGCAAATTATGGATGGACCTGGAATTACAGGTATCTGTTGGGGGTTGGGAGTTCACGTCCTCACTGGTGGCGGTTGTGGTTGAATTGAGTAAATGCTTTGTTTTCTTTTTGTTGAATTCCAGTTTGAGGAAGGGGGAAACTACGTGGAAATGTTTTAGTTATAATTTATAGGGTGATTGCAAGTAACATATGAATGGACCTTTGTCTTGTTATGGGTAAAGAGACTACCATCTCTACCTAATATTATATCCTATTATATAATTCAGGTGATTTAAAATTCATTCTCGTAGAATTGAAAGTTTCAGAAAGCTTAAAACGGCTTTATGAAAATCGAAATAGGTTTGCAAATGTGAAAAAAAAAAAAGAAGAGAGATTGGAAATTTTTACAATAAACAAATTTGTTTCAAAAATTAATTTTCCTACCTTTCAGAAAGATAAAAGTAACTTTTCATAAGTTCTGTAGGAGACTCTTTGTTTATTTGAAGAAGACCCATGAAAAAGCAAAAGACCAATGAATCTATAATAAGGGCGAAAATAAGATGGTCTTTTACGGGATTTTTCATTTCTTCCCTCTGTAAAAATTGAATGTCTGATGTAACCTCTCATGGTTAGGGGTTCCTTCTTGTTCGTCTTCGAGTGTAGGGCGTGAAATGACACAGATGAACTTGAAAGTGAAATCAGAACTATAAAAATGGCATTTCAGGCTATTCATACCCGGAGGACCCATTTAGTATGTGAAACTTGCTTGAAATGTGCTTGCAAATATTACATTTTAATGTTTGGTAAATTCCTTAAAATATAATTTTTTCGGAAATATCATATTTTAAAAGTCTCATGCTCCTAAAAGTGGATGGCTAATATTCTCGAGTGAAAATGTGATATTTTGAGTGGGTCAAAATGTGCATATGACACAAAAAGTCTAAACTATTCTCATAAATGAATAAATAGACAAAATTCCCATTTATGTACATAACTCGTATGATTTATAATAAAATAATAAAAATAGTAATAAAAATTCATAATAAATGGCTCATAATATTATTTCCAGCAGTTCATTATTATATTATATGAATTTTATTTTAATTAGTAAATATTTGAATTTATTCTTTAAAAATAAAAAATAGACAAAACTTTATATTTAGTTTTGACCTTCAAAATTAATTCTTTTTATCATGCAAATAATTTTTTATTTTTTAAGTTATGAATGTTATGGTGTGACGTGATACTTGGAATCTAATTATTCATACCAAACATGACAATGTCACATTTCGAAAAATTTGACTAGTTATACAAAACACGAGAATGTCATATTCAGGGGCACTGAATTATCGAGCATTATATTTTAATGAATCTAATGATACTAAGCATGAATGTGAGATTTTAAGTACCAACAAGAGCATTTGTTTTTCTTCCCACGCCCAAACAAAACGGTGCATATATAGTCATTAATATCAAATGGTGCCGCTGATTCCCACCAAGTTCCCTCCTCACAAAGCAACATGTAGGATCACCAAGTTCCCTCCTCACAAAGCAACATGTAGGATCTATGTATCTTGTTAATTGGGCTTCTCGGAACTATTTATTTGTTTTGTTACTGCTAAACGATTTTGTAACTGGGTTCCACCTCCATGAACCTTGGTGACCTTGACTTTGATCCTCTTTTTCCATGTCGAGCACGACGGAACAACTCAGGGGAATAGGGCCCTGGTCCAGTAGACGAACCTCGAACTCCCTTAGTACGGCGATGGCCACCATCTTCATCTGGGTGAATCTCGGCTCCTTCCCTGTGCAGCTCTTCGGTCCCATGCCGAACAGCACGCTGTGTGATTTCTCAGAGTTTCGTAATCCACCTTTCGGGTGTGAACTCCGAGCGATATTCCCCACACACATTCTCCATCCTCGCCATAACGCCACTATTCTTGCACTCTGGCAGAAGCGGTGGCCTTGTGTAAGGCTCTAGCTATTTCAAACTTGATGATGCTTAGTTCTGCAATTGTTTAAGTAAATGCTTAAATCCCTAACATAACGTACCACTACTTCTCAGGCGAAGCAAGATGATTTTAGCAGAAAATTGATTTAAATATCGGAATTGCTCTGCTCGTCTTTCGCTCTTCCCTGAGTTAAAGCCAGTTCTGCAACTTCCAATCGCACGCCGGGAGGATGTTGAGGTGTCGTCGATGGCGGGGTCGCAAGTGATGAGAATGTCGGAACCGACGAGCCTCGGAATGCGAACGTTCCGCCACTGCAGTTCAGGACATGGGCCAGGTTGTCATGCATGCGCTTGCGCTGTGCGTTTTGCAGAAGGCCTGGCGCCATCCCCAGGAGGGGCCATTCCCTCATGGGCATGTCCTTGTTTTTTCGAGCCATGCAAACGTAGTAGGATAAAAGGATAAAGCATAGGATTGCCATAGCTGTGGCCATTCGAAGGAAAATAAGGGGAAGGTTTTGTAATTGATTCAGGTTTGGTGAGCTAAGCAACTGTGAGCTTTGCTTGAGGAATTATAAATAGTTTTGAGGATGAGATGGTGTTAAATCAAGTTCTGTTGTTGGTTCGCCGTGTAATTTGGGATGCCATATTGCGTCGCGGACTCGATACCATTTACGTTACAGTAGTCACATGGTTGATGAGATGCGATCGAGCGTGTATTTGTTTCCATTGCAAATGCTGCACCGGTAAACAAGCTGACAAGGGTGACGGCGACCCTACATCGAGTGTTCTGTAGTTCCAGAGCGGTTGAACTGAGCGTGATCAGACGGCGTACCATCTACTCATGCCAAATATTGCAGTATTTAATGTACTTTGGAATAAATTCGCAAAAAATAAAATAGTTTGGATTTATATTACAATGAGATCAAAACTTAGGCTTTTATACATTATTTGGCCTTTGAAAATAGACTGTATTTTTAAAGTCATTTATCAAAACGATGCCGTTTTAGGGTGATTTTATATACAATTAGGCAGGGTGCCACAATGTATAGCTTTTTCCCGCAGTTGATTAAGAAAATAAAAAATAATTATGAATCTTAACTCACGCGAGTAATTGAATTGTCCTGTTTAATAACATTAGTGGTCAACTGTTTCCACTTTAAGCTTCAATGATTAAATTCTCATCAATAACAATGTTGGTGACTATTTGCAAGCTTTTTGGCCAGTTGCAAACTCATCATATTTGTTTTAGGGGTTCATTGTCTACATTATCCTGAGAGAGAGATGATTCCTTACATTCAATGCCTTCGGTAAGAAAAGTCTTTAATTAATATCCCGAGTTTAAGGGTTAGCTGAAGAGCTCAAGTATGAAGAACAGATCTGAAAAGGATTTGTGATGAAGGCCATAGACCCGGGAGGGTGACGAATAGGGCCATAGACCCGAATTATGAGAAAAACAAAGGGAAGGATGAAGAAGATGATGAATAGTAAAGAATGAAGAGTATTGATGCTGTTATGGCTATTAGGGGTCACACCTATAGGATTTTCTACAAGCACACTCAGAATACTCCTCACCTTACAATCTTTAATTCTTGTGAAATAAATTTGTATTAGTTATTCAAGTTGGGCCTTAAAAGAACTCATATGAGTTAGGCCCAAACTTTCCAAATGTAGTTGTGATTCGAAGTGGTCCTGCATTGCATGTGCGATTCGAACCAATGGTACGGACAGCCACTTGGTGTAATCCCAGCCACTATGGATTCGAACTGTACGGACAGCAACCCAAGCCAACGTGTGATTCGTACCATTACTTCGAATCAGATTACTCCGATCATACAGAAAAGCCGTTGGCCCTAGTTTCGGACGTCGTTCTTGATGGAATCCAATTGACTCAAAGAATCAATGGGCAAAGCTGTAATTTAGATAATCAATTTCCACACCTTGTTTATTATGGCCGATTAGGTCCAATGCCATTGACGGTGCCTCCCAATATGTTCGCCGCTGCCATATATGGACAGCGTTGGAGGTTGATGGCATTAATGTTCTCTCCTTTGTGGCCTCTTCCGGTAGTGAATGAATGAAACTGCTTTCTTCAATCAACCCTTAGCATTATATTTATCGCTAGGGTTTACAATAGGCTCATATTAATGGGCTTCATCCCTTACCCAGGCCCAAACGACTGTCAACCAATTAAATGGGCTTAAAGAGACACTATACTTGCTGTTGAGCACAATCTAAGCATGATCAATGAAAAGTTTTATTTGTAAGGCCAAGCAACACATTTTGTTCAATAAATCAAAATAAGACATTCTTCTTCATAACAGCTACCACTTCCACCGCTTCCATTAATACCATTTCTAATCTCTTTTCATGTTTTTTTTTTTTTTTTTTTTACTTTTTATGATTTAAATTATTTATTCTCTATTTTATCACATTATCTATATTTTTGAGAGGTCAATGGTCCTCTTTAACGAGTCTTCCAACTCGGCGGAGAACACCATGTAGGAGAAATTCAGTCGTGTTGTTCAACATAATATGGCTCCAAACGACCTCAAGTTTGGTAACAACCGATAAGTCTTTGATGGTTTTAAATGAAGATGGGCTTAAAAATTGGCGTCGAGCCGTTTACTATTGCAACCGGATAAAAAAAATTATTTTTTTAGTGGGTTGGATACAATTATTTTATGAACAGCTTGACGAATCGGAGGTCGAGGTTACTAACTTTATAAAATTACTCGATTCTATTACGATGTAAACAAGTGTCATGTTCAGATGGTTGAGCGAATTGTTATTTGTTTGTTATACCTTATAATTTGTTCTAAAAGAATTATTTTAATGGGAGAAGTGAATTTTTTTAAAAAAATATTGGTGTACTTTTTCAGTTGAAGCTGATTTTTTTTTTTGGGTTATAATTCAGTGTTTTTTTTTTTTGTTACTATTGTTCTGTGCTTTTTTTTTTTTCCCTTTATAACTTGTGATTATTTTTGTGACACTTCTACTTTTGTGTGTCTTCTCTATCATTGCTTTTTTTCCCTTTTCATTTTTCATCGTTATTGCTTTTTATAAGCATTAGCTTAAGCTAATGCAATTTTGCGAATTTTTCCTACTTAGTGTGTCTACTTTTATTAATATTGTTAGTTTTTTCTTTGGATATTTCAGTTTTCTTTTTCTTTGAGAATTTTTTTTTCCCATTAATGTATTTTTTAGCTGAAGGTGCTTCTTTTGTATGATTTTTCGTTTTAATTCAGTGTGTGTTATTCATTATTTTAGCACTTTTAGATTTTTTTTGTCTTTTTAATTTTCTGCATTTTTGTGTCTTTTTATTTTATTTCATTATTGATTTTTTAAGTCTTAGTGTGCATACGTGTTTGATTAACTAAAGATCAAACATTTTTAAATTTTCTTTCCTTATTGTGCTTTTTTAGCCGGAGCTGATGCTTTTTAAAGATTTTTTTCTTTTAAATTTTCATAAATTTCATTAAACTTTAGGATTGTCTCAAAATTATATTTCGATTTGCCTCATTTTTTATATAAACATTTATAATTTCGTAATTATATCATTGATATTAAATCTTTTAAATAATTTTATTCATACTAATTAAAATAAGATATAAAAATACATAGCTTTGTTAATTTTTATGAATTTTATAAATACGAAATATATTGATCATAAGTAGGGAAAAGAAAAAAAAAAAATAGTTTAAGTTGACTACTTCAGACCCTGTTTTCGAGGATCAAAAACATAATTTTCTCAGTAGAAAAACAATTACTTCACCATCACACCTCCGCGTATAGATTCCAATTCTTTATTTTTTCAAGAACGCATGAACATTGGATCACCGGAACCCCATGCTGTGAGTCTTTATCACCCCTTTTCCTAATCTCCTATTCCCTTAGATAGGATCAATTGGGTGGCCAAGTAATAATCCAACAAAAGCAGAGTGATGATGGTGATAAATATTAATTCTTAAAGGGGTTTGGAGTTGCGATGGGCTAAGCAAACGGGGACCATGGATTCGAAGAATTCCGTCCGTGAAGAAGAAGACGTTGCTTTATTCATCCAATCCTCGTCATGGCCCAAACACGTCCGCTCGTGGAATCGAAAGGGACACCGCGAGCGCCACAGAAAAACAGAGCATCCCATGACCAACAAAGACAAAAAATAAAACTATTTAATTTCTCTTTCGATATCCAGCTGCTTATTAGCTTGACCCCATCTGATTTCTCTCCATCCCTTTCTTGTTTCCTCTCCCCCCACTGATTGATTTTTCGTGCATGTATTTTATGCTCAGGATTGGACTTGAAGACGGCGAACTTGGGGTTGGTGGGTTCTTCTCCGATTTCGAAGCCCACCCACCACCACAGATTTATACCTGTCACAGGAAAATAAACGTAAGATTGATTATATTTCTCTCCATCCCTTTCTTGTTTCCTCCCCCGCCCCCCGACTGATTGATTTTTCCTGTATGTATTTATATTCAGGATTGGACCTGAAGACGACGGACTTGGGGTTGGTGGGTTGTTCTTCGAATTCGAAGCCCACCCACCACAGATTATATCTATAATAGGAAGAATAAACGTAAGATTGATCGTATTTTTCAGTTTATTTCATTTTCTTTCGCAGCTGCTGTGTTCTCTTCTCGTCGATGATTTGGGTTTTCCTTTTTAGTCTTAACTTTGCATTCTTACGAAGTTAGCTAGGGATCGTTGTGTGTCAAACAAAGACTTTCGAAGGTATACCCATTTTGATATTGTTGTCATGTCTATTATCATTTTCCTCTTCATCTATGTCTGATGATTCGTTGCTGCTGTTTCTGAGTGAAGTTTTTTTTTTGGTTGTCGTTGTGCAGCTATAGTTGAAGAAAGGAGGGGGGATCCATTTGTGAGCAATTTAAGAGCTGATGCCTCTGAATATGTTTAACGATTCTAAGGGGTTGGCCCGAATTGTATTGACAGAGCCAGCTGGATCATCTGTAGAGGTCTAGTTTCTTTGCTTAGTTCTAGAATATAGAGTGATTAGCTTGATTATTAAGATTTAAATTATTTTATAAATGATGACACTGATCAGAATTAGATATGTTATGAATGATTAGTTGGAACACATTTGTTCTATTATGCCTTCGATTTTCTCTAGCTCATCTTTTCTTTAATCATTTGATACAGGCATACAATATTGTAATGTTAGTTGAATAAATCATGAAAACCATTTTATAGAATCTAAGTTGCATTGAAGAATTGCTGGAACTGAAAAATAATAATCATATTATTCACTGCCTGGTTAATATATTGTTGTTGACCTTATATCAAGAAGTCCGATATTAAGTTTACCATGACTAGTACCATGCCCTGTGATGACGTGCTGGATATTGCAACTGTAACTTATATCTCCATTGCAACATTTCTGATGAAACTCTAGATATTTCTTTGTTGAAATAATCATGGAATTTGATGATCGAGAAATATCCTTCTTGCAAGTAGAACTGTGAATATTCTTTTCACTGTTTTTCTGAGTTGATTTGTAACTTGTAACATTAAAGTCATAAACACTCATTTACTTTTCTCTATCCTAAATGGATTTATAGGAACCCTCAGCTCGCATTGTTATGATCTGATCTAATATAGAAAGATTTCAGGTGCTTCTATATGGAGGGCAGGTTGTTTCTTGGAAGAATGAACGAAGAGAAGAACTACTCTTTATGAGCAGCAAGGTAAAGGGACTGTGTGTGATGATTTAGTACTTTTAGGCATAATAGTGATGTTTGGGGTTTGACATTTATCATTCTTATATCTTTCCTTAAATGTTGATTATGTAGCCGTCTTCCAAAGAAAAAGAGAGTATCTTTTCAAGAAATCTATTATTCATGCTTCAAGTCTCTTCTGAAATGTTTAACCATGTATATGTTCAAATTTTCATTTTTTGAGTAAAACTTTCTGTTGGTGACATGAATTAAGGGCGGAGGAATTCATTTATATATTAAGTTGGAAGCTTGGATTGGTTCAAAGGGGGATATAATCGTATAGAAGTGATGAAAGCAAACCTGTCAAGCAGGAAAATATTAGTAAAATGGATATAGAAGCGATAAGTCTTCAAACGGGCTGAATTTTATCAATCCTATGGTGGGTGATAATTTTTCATTTTTTTAGTGTTACGGGTCTCTGAATTGGTCACTCTATTTTCTTATTCATTCCAGCCTCCTTATTATAATTCTCGGGCATCTTATGCTTGGTCTGTTACTTCATCGAGCTTGTTGAAAGAGTGGGCCTTCGTTCCTTATTGAGTTTTTTTTCTGGAGTTTGATTCGCTAAAAAAACGTATCCACTCAGAAATGTTTACCTCATTTCTAAAGATTTTTTGGGTATGATCTGTTCTCAGGCTACTTGGAAACCGCCTAAAGGCATCAGAGGCGGCATACCCATCTGCTTTCCACAGGTTGGCTACTAAAGGAACTGGTGAAAGCGTAATATAAGATTCTATTCTTAATGGAGTGTCATCTTCCAATGCAGTTTGGAAATTTTGGTCCATTGGAGCAACATGGATTTGCAAGGAACAGAATGTGGTCATTGGATAGCTGCCCATCACCTTTGCCGCCAGCCAACAACCAGTCCGTGGATCTAATATTAAAGCCCACTGCAGAGGATCTGAAACTCTGGCATCACAGGTTCGATTGCAAGATGAGTTATTCATATTTTTACCTCGCAGAATGGAATGGAATAGGCATTTCATATAAATATAGCATGAAAAATGAGAGGAGTGTGTGAGGAATGACTCTTTTCGAGGCATATGAGTGGAATAATTAAGTAGTTATTCTTTGTCTATTCCCCTCATGGCCCATAAGAATAGCCATTTCACTTATGTTCTATGGAGATATTACTCCGTATGTGTTATATTTCCATCGAATACCTATTCCATTCTATTTCGTGAACCAAATGAGTGGTTTTGTGATAAAAGTTAATGTTACCACTTGTCTAACTAACTTTGGACTCTGCAGCTTTGAGTTGCGGCTTCGTGTCTCTCTAACTGCTGGGAAGCTCACTTTGATCCCTCGTGTGAGAAATACAGACACCAAGACTTTCTCTTTTACATTTGCACTGCATAATTACCTACTACTATCAGACATCAGGTTTGCATATTAAAAATATGAGTTACTGCTGTTATCTTTTCCATTCTAAGAATACCTACTTATTCCTTATCTATTCCTTAAATGTGCTATCTTATTGGAATAGCTATTCTTTATATTTTCAATTCATGTAGAATAGTTATTCCATTCCTAGTCTATTCCCTTTGGTGAGCCAAATGTGCTCTTAAATGGTGCTATACTTTTTGGTTTGATTGTGTTGTTTATTAGTTGCTAAGTTTGGAAGAAACGTCATCGTAATTATTTTCAGAGCTGTTGCATGATCCAGTTTAATTTGCAGTGAAGTGCGTGTCGAGGGCTTGGAGACACTTGACTACTTTGATAATCTGATGCATAGAGAGAGGTACACAGAGCAAGCAGATGCAGTCACCTTTGATGGCGAGGTGCTTCCAACTCTGATTCTGTTTTAACCTCAACATTGCATAATTCAAACACGTTACCATCTTGTGAACTGCATTTCTGTTTTCATTTATTTTATTTCCTTTTTTTGGCCTTACAGATTGACCGAGTATATTTGAGCACACCAACAAAGATTGCTATCATAGACCATGAGAAGAAGAGAACTTTTGTACTGCGTAAAGAAGGGCTGCCGGATTCAGGTCTCTGTATTTAATAACTTTCATGAAGTATGAAATTCAAGTTGTTATTTTGTTATTATTACTATTGTTGATATAATTGTTCTTTTCTTGTTTTTAAACCATGCGATGTCCAGTTGTTTGGAACCCTTGGAACACCAAGAAGGCCAAAGTTCTTCCTGATTTGGGGCATGAAGATTACAAAAGCATGTTATGTGTGGATTCGGCCGCCATTGAGACCCCAATTATTCTGAAACCCTCTGAAGAGTGGAAGGGCCGTCAAGAGCTGTCTACTGTGTCATCAAGTTATTGCAGTGGTCAGTTGGATCCTTTGAAGGTCCTTCATGGCTTTCGCTGATTCTCGCGCGAGTAATGAAATTGCTTTCCTTCCATAATCTAGACTAGTGCATGATAAATGTTTTTGGTGTATAGGCTTCTCATGAATAATCATACAATCCATGTAATAGCCAAAATCTTATCCATAGAGTTTTTTGATAGATCGTCCGAAATTTACAGTCACCAACTTTTCTGTCATCCCTGCTTCAGTATCAGTTGTGTTGTGGTGCATTTATTTGTGGGTTTTCCTGGGCCTTGTCCCAAATTTTTGTCTTTGGGTCTCTTTTATTTGTTCATTGCCTGTGTTAGGCTAATTACTTGCACCCAAGCTTCATGTCATGGCATTAGATTTGGGGTTTTTGCGGGAATCTGTTCTGGAGCGATATATCTGACCGTGAAACAGCATTTTGGAACGGTTGGTTCATAAAATGGAATAAAATTGGGACAGAAATTAAAATAAGTAAGGAATAGTCATTCCTCGAGGCCAATGCTTTCTTGATTTGGTAGGATTTTTGAACTTCAAAATACACAAAGCAAAGTAACGGTTGCTTTGTTAAAACATACATATATCTCGAGGAATAAAATAGCAATTACTGTGAATTTGTTATTCAACTTCATTATTCAAATCAGTGATATTACCAGGGATTAAGTGTGCAAAATTTTCCAAAGCTTTGACAAATAAACTTCCACTGAATTCCTCCGTGAAATTTCTTTGTAAATCGAAATTATTTTCAATCAGACAGTTGGTTCGATCTGCCATCTTCAAAGTGTAAATTTGATTATGCGTGATATTAGAAATGATAAGGAGACATTCATGGTTTTAACCTATGAAAATGTTGATCACTGTAAATTAGTCATACGTAGGATTGAAAATGAATCAAGACAATTATGGCCCTGATCATTGCAGTAGCTAGGCTTGACAAGCAGCGCCCGTGGGGCACTAAACAATTCACATAATAGAGATTATACTATGAATCTTATGATCACTAATATGCTATTATGTGGCCATTTTTGTAGAATTTTGCTCCCTATACCTATATTATGCTCTAGGGAGATGAGGGGAACTACTTAAAGTTGGTCCCTTTGACTGTCTCAATCATAGGCACACTCATCCTTATCATTCATGCATGCATGCACAGCTATCAGAACCTCATAGTTCCTATTAGCAGGTCTACTTACTTCATAAAAGTTTATGCAAAAATTGTTATTATTTACACGTGGGATGATCAAAGAGTTAAACAGGTGAACAGATTCACTTTTCCATTATAATAATCTGTCTCATTCTTCCGAGGAGGGAAGGCTTCAGTGATTATAAGGCTTACCTGTTGTATGAACCCATAACCGGTGCTGTTTTACCACCAAAAAAAAAAAAAAAAAAAAAATGGGAGTTGAATTGTACCGGTTGAATGAGCAGGAAAAACAAGAGGTTATTTAATTTTTTATATTATTTATTTACACATTTGATTCTCATTAAATCGTATTAATTGTTTCTAATACTATAAATGAGGTTTATACAAATAACGAAATTGTAACAAAATTATTATGCCCTCTATGTTTCTTTTCTTTTCATATTCATTCAATTTTTATGGATGGAATGCTTTGAATTGAACTAAAATGATAGTATTTTAGAGTGCTACGGCAGACACTTTATCCATAAATATATAATTAATTAGAGCAATTCTGTTTGTATATCTTTCACACAATCTTCACACTAAATATTATTACATGACAGATTATGTGTAATTTTATAGTATTATTTGATCAAAATACCAATAAAAAATAAATACATATATAAATACGTCACTCTATCAGTATTGTACAACTATTAACTATGATTTATGATCACAATTAACGAGGATAAATCTTGCCATTTATACAAAATCTTTTTAGAACCTGCTCCCCGTGCAATAATCTCTCTCTTTCTCTCTTCTCACTTATCTCGAAACTCGTGAAATAGACCTGGTCAGAGTTACAGGATTGAGAATCGTACGCGTCGGATGCTGATTGGCTGTGATTAGGAAAGTCAAACGACATGGAATGGTGAAATTCTTCCGTCAGAAATTTGGGAGAACAGTAGCCGTCCGATCACCGGCGCAAGATAAAAATGGAGGGACGGCTTCGAAGCATGGGTTGCACTGTACTGTAGGGTCGGGTCAACACTGGAAGGCGGACCAACCAACCGACCACCGTCACCAAAAGTCCAAGAACAAAGCACGCGCCTCTCCACACGCATCCTCCTGAAATGACCCTTTTGCCCCCACCCCCTCTCCCACTCACTCATAGAACGCCGGCGTGAGACGCGGGACACGAGACGATACAATGCTACGGTAACTTGTAAAATTTCCAAAATATTTTAGAATTTTGACATTTTCGTGACACATTAAATAATGAAAAAGGTGTTCGAAGTTTGGTTTATAAATTTTAATTATATAAATTGAATAAGTATTAAAAAACAAGTTTACGTGTTAATTCTTTTTTATAGGGTTTCATTAGTTTCAATCTCTTATATTATAAAATTGTATAAAAGTTAATATATTTTCTTATTTTTTTCCGTGCTTATTTAATTAGTATAGTTAGAAATTTATTAAATAATTTTGAAATAATGTTATTTTAAAATATTACGATAATTATCTAATGTGGTGTACTGGATTTATTGAGCCCTTAAATGATATATTATGTGTATGTGCATATGCTGCAATAAATTATGGCTTTGAAAGTTTGTAACCCAAGCGTTTAGTTTGAATCTGGGTTCTCTCGTGCCACGGGGGTGATTTTGACTTTTCATCCCTAAATTACATTTTAGAAAACATTATTAAAGAGTTTAAATTTGTCACTCAACCGTAGCTATGAAAAGCAATTCCACCGTAGATTGAACACAATAAATGAAAGTCCGTGCTTAAATCATTGCAAATGGGCCCATGCTTAGCAACTTGTGGTTAAAACAAATAGTTAGGGATATGTCTTCTTTGAGCTGAGGTTGGGAGTTTAAATTTTTACTCCATCGAATTATGTAATAATTTTTATTTTTATTTTTTAAATTCTTAGCCTCCGAAAAAGAAATATTGTATCATATTAAAAAGATGTTTTATTATAGTATTTCAAAATAATTCGTTTGGATTATACGATGTGATTGAACTTTTACAAAATAAATCAAAAATTACGTCAACTTTAGGTGCTATAATAAATAAAATTTTATTCTATGATACCGAAGGAATATCAGACTCAAAAATATATGTATCCAAAAGGAAAAAAAATTATCTAGCACTCTAGAAAATTCAAGTTTGTTACTTCTGAAATGTTTACGGCGCTAACATAAAGCCGAATGAACCAAGTCAAAATCAAGTAACAGGGAATCTTGGCCAGTGAATTAAAGTTGGAGGTGTGAACGTTGATTTGCATAGTTGTGTTACATAGTTTCTAAGCTTTCTATTTATACTGAACATTTGGCAGCTGAGCCAGTGGAAAGGAAAGAAGGTTCGAGCGTTTTGGGAAAGAAAAGAAGAAGACCTTTGAGTCTCATGGGAAAACAAAATGACGTGGAATCTTTTGCAAAGGAGAATAGAACATGATGAAGCTGGGAGGGAATTGGAACGTTGGAGGTCCCACATACATAATGATAAATAGCAAAATTCTTCCTTCGATTTGATGGAAATATTAAAAATTATGATTAATTCTAAGAGTAAAAATTTTAAAAAAGAAAATCGTTGTAAATTAGAGGTTTATAGATAATAAATTATATGAAAAATAATATGTTATTACTAAATTTCCTGAAAATAAAATAAAATGAATGATTTGCCTCTATAATTAAAAGAGTTTCACAACTAAGTTCCCAATAAATTTGTTAGTGTTAAGTGTCAATAGTCGTAAATCTTTATATTTGTTCGAATATTTTAACTTTATATAATAAAACTCGTTCGATTCTTATGATTGAAATTTATCCTAGAATGGCGCAATGAGTAAATTGTACAAATACTTTTTTCAATACTAAATTTTGTGGAAATAAAATAAAATGAATGATTTGCTTTGGCATTAGAGTTAATCTATAATTAAAAGAGTTCCACACCTTAGTTCCTAATAAAATTTAGAAGGGAAATATATTTAGGGGAAAAAGAAAAATATTTTATGCTGAATGTTAAAATGAAACGATAAAGACAATACATATCCCTATATAACCTTAAAATATCATCTACCTCTCGATAGCATCTAGATTTTCCTCTCTTTTTCTATGTTTGTCTTCCCACGCCCTGTCCATTTTCTTCCCAATCGCAGAACTCGTTTCTTCTCGGACAGGGACGCCCCTCCTTCCTTCCGCGGCTTTACCCTCGCAGAACAGCTGCACAGAAGTACCATACGCGGAGAAGATTTACATTGATGGCTCTGAATTTCGCGTCGCGCAATCCCACACACCTCCATCTGCGACCTTGACTTTCACTCTGCACCTCTATTGACTATTGCGCCTTAAAGGTTTCTCGATTTCTCAGTCCTCTTTTTTCCCCAATACAGCTTTCTCTGCTCTGCTCCTGCCAGACCGTTTTGTGGGCCTCTGTAGATTCTGTAAAGTTTTAATCTTTTCCTACTAAGCTAATCGTTCTGGGGGAAATTCTGATAGTTGCGCGTGATTTTGGAGAACCGAGCCTGCCCCCCTTTTTTTTGGGGGGGTAATTTCATGTGATGTTGGAATACGATAGTTGAGATACTGGTCAGAAAGTTAAGGGGGAGAATAGAAATGGGATCTGTGAATGGATTTTGTTCAGGGGAAGGGTTCAATTTGGATGCCAAGTGGCTGATCGATCCTAAGCATCTCTTTGTTGGGCCGAGGATCGGGGAGGGCGCACATGCCAAAGTGTACGAGGGGAAGTAAGTCAACGCATTTTTTTCCCCCCTTCTTCTCTCATTTTTCTTCCATTACCCCTGTCACGTTCTTCAATTCCTCTTCATTCATTTGGACTCTCAGTTTGTCTTTGATATAAAAAATGAATAGTTTCTTGTTGATATTGTAAATTCAACACTTTTTGACTGCTTGAGAAGCATAATTGATGCCCAAAGTTTTATAGTTTCTCCTTTTTCTTTCTACTGTTCTTCCTTAGAAGAAACCAATCTTTTTTATATTTTAGAAATTGCCTTCAGAGCGTAACTACATCAAGCTTACAGGTTGAACTTTTATACTATTTATAACCATTTTTTAAAATAGTTTGAATGCACATTGAAGCTCTATTTTATTTGTTTTTATTTTTTTTTTTTTTTTTACTTTACTTTGGAATTTATGGCAATTATTGTCTTCCTTATTCTTTGAGGGCGGTGTGTATAGTTTACTTTCGTTTTTGGAATTGTATTATGTCCTTTTAGTTGCAGCTACCTCACTTGTTGGGTCTCTTCAGATATAAAAATCAGAATGTTGCTGTTAAAATGGTTAACAAAGGGGAAACTCCAGAGGAGATTGCAAAACGGGAAGCCCGGTTTGCAAGAGAGGTTGCCATGTTATCTAGGGTTCAACACAAGAACTTAGTGAAGGTAGTTTCTGATGATTCGAGCAATAAATTTCTAAGTTTTACGGTGATTGATGATAGAATTTTCGTATATTTTTCTGAGTATTAAACTTGTGTATTGTGTTAAACCAGTTTATTGGTGCTTGCAAAGAACCTGTTATGGTGATTGTAACTGAACTTCTTTTGGGTGGGACACTGCGTAAGTATTTGCTGAACATGCGGCCAAGGTGCTTGGACACACGTGTTGCAGTGGGGTTTGCAGTTGACATTGCTCGAGCAATGGAATGCTTGCACTCTCATGGAATCATACATCGGGATCTAAAGCCTGGTACGAATTTATTACTTTCCATTTAAACAAGATTGAGTTTAATAAATAGTATTCTAGGTGGAGGGAACTTAATAATCCAGAGCTTTAATGGTTGTCAATTGTATTTGTTGGCAATGCGAGATTGTTAATTATGTGTGAGTGTGTTTGAGTGTCACGTGCAAATCGGATAGGAGTAGACAGCAGGCGAAAAGCAAACTTGTACTTCCTTCCAAAATTTGTGCTCTAGTTTGCATCCATCCATGTTGTTAAGGTTCTCTCCCTATGGCTTCCCTTACCTCTACTAAATCGAATAGTTCTCGTTTATAATCTTATCTCTCCTAGTCTTTTCGCTTATCAGTCTCAGCATACGCGTCTTGGCTATATCCGTATTGTCTCCATACGCATCTTGGCTATACTTGTGTTGTCCTCTTGTTGTTCCTTAATTGTGCAACACTCCTCACATACAATAAAGAGAGCTTATAATGGTTCTGTAGAACTCCCCTTTCAACCTCGAAGGCATATTCACATTGAACTCTATCTCAATATTACTCTGAATGATTGACCCAAGATAACGGAAATGATCACATTGGTACTGCTTGACCCTATTTCTGGAATACTTCGCACTTCCTCTTGCAGCAAGTATTTAATCCTTCTTAATCTTTAGTTAGAACACAAGAATGAATGGCCTGGTAAGGAAATTTAATGGGCCTAAGACCTCTTGGCAACATGTCCTCAACTTTAGGTGAGCTTTAGATGCACTATGTTGAAGGATAATGAATGCCTATTTCATGTCAGGTTGGGTTTTGGTTTTCCCTTTTTCCTTACTCCTGATGTTGTGAAATTGAGTTCATCGGTATTTTGTGTTTGCACGTTGAAGGATGTGTGTTTTAATTTTCAAGTTGCTCCAAAGGAGTTGGATCTGGGATATGTTCCACTTAAATTGAAAGTTAATTTGCATTTTAATTGAGTTTTGCCTTTGAAGACATCAGAAAGAAAATCCTTATAAAAATAGGTCCCCATTGCTTCTAGGAATAAACATTGACGAATTACCCTTTCCTGTTTCCAGAAAATTTGATCTTGACTGCAGACCACAAAACCGTTAAACTTGCGGATTTTGGTTTGGCCAGGGAAGAGTCATTAACAGAGATGATGACTGCTGAAACAGGAACATATCGATTGGATGGCTCCAGAGGTACTCTACTCGCTGTTCGGAGTCTTTCCTCTTAAAAAAATAAAATAAAAGCAGAACACTGAAAACAATCATTTTTCTTTCTGTTTGGTGGTAGCTTTACAGCACAGTCACGCTGAGGCATGGAGAGAAGAAGCATTACAATCACAAGGTCGATGCATATAGCTTTGCAATTGTGCTATGGGAGCTCGTTCATAACAAGTTGCCATTTGAAGGCATGTCAAATCTTCAAGCAGCCTATGCAGCTGCTTTTAAGGTAATTGTTTCTTTGCGAGTTTATAAGCTTCCTGATTTTCTTAAATGCATGTTTGATGCCATTTCAGGTAACAATAATGTCTAATAGCATGCTGGCTACTAGAATGATATTCAGTATCCTAACACCATGTTTGGTTCATGGTAATACCATGCTTTTCTTGGTCTACTCATAGGGAATAGTTATTACTTTAGTTGGTCCTCTTTAGAGCTTGGAATAGCTATTCCTATTCCGGCTTAGTCAAGAATACTCGTTCTGTTAAAGACCTGTGAGAATAGCTATTCCTAACCGATTCGGTTCCCATGGAGTGACTATTCCATTTCTTTTGTATTTCGTTTTGTGAACCAAACCTGAAAATAAAAGAAAAATGTGTGTTTAGTGCTCGGTTTTGTGACTTCACGCAAAGTACCTTCACTTTGAACCTAAAAGTGGCCATTCTTTGTTTATTATTTCATTTCAGAATGTGAGGCCGAGCGCGGAGGACCTCCCAGAGGATTTGGCTTTAATTGTGACTTCTTGTTGGAGAGAAGACCCAAATGCGCGGCCCAATTTCAGCGAGATAATACAGATGCTGCTACGCTATCTCTCCAAGGTTACTCCTCCGGAGCCCGTTATTCCGCCTCGGTTATACAGTTCTGAGAATGCTGTGCTGCCACCGGAGTCCCCTGGGACAAGCTCTTTAATGGCAGTTCGAGATGACTCGAGGAGAACCCCCAACGATATGAACACAGAGGACAAGCCAAAAGGTTTCTTCTTCTGTTTTAACCAGTGCTACTAATCCCCCAGGAACACTCGATTCTTCTTCTCTGTTGCGGTCGTAGGTTTACCCATTAAAGAAGGTACGACACGAATATCTATTCACAAAAGAAAATGCTTGACGGTGCTTGTTTAGCCGCTAGAAGTCTTTCATGTTAACTTTAATCTGTTGTGACTGAAGGGCTGTTCATAGCTGTGGGGGTCAGGTTTGCTGATGATGCAATATTATTGTAAAGAAAGGTCCATGAGGCCTTTAATCCTTTTTCTAATTTGTAGGATTTTCACTGATTTGCATTCCAAGTAAAACAACACAGTATCGAATGACCGTTGCTAATGTTTTGATGGTGGCCAAAAATACTTTACATATTCTTAAAATGTGAAAGAACTCAAGTAATCTTGGAAGGATAAAAGGGAAAAGGCTAAAATAATCACATCAATTATTAAAAATGTATTAAAATAATTGTAAATATCCTTTCAAAAACACAAAATGCCTAAAAAAGCATCAAGGACTGCACGCATGGTGTGCGGCCTAGCTCTCTCGGTCATAAATGGAGAAAAATCTGATATGGAATAATTTTAAGAAATAGGGCAATAGAATTCTCTCGAGCTGTTGCTATGAATTTTCAAGTATTCTGCCTAATTTTTAGGAGGAGGAAAAAAGAAAAAAAAAATGATTAATACCGCTGCCTAATTTTTAGAAAGAGAAAATAATGATTAACGCCGTTGCCGGGGATCGAACCCGGGTCACCCGCGTGACAGGCGGGGAATACTCACCACTATACTAACAACGACTGAATGGCTGCTCATTTTCCATGTTTTATATATTCTAACCATGGTGAGTTAAGGGCAATGAATTTCGTTTTGTTTTTTGAATACTTTGATTTAGGTGCTGTTGGATTTGTGTCAATGTATTATGTTTTCTGATGTGATGCAGTTTCCACATTCTTCGTATCATCTATAAACACCAGCAGCTAAGCCTCACTAACTATAGTTTGGGGTTGACTACATATTGTCCAATGCAACTCATTCAAGAATCGGCCCAATGCCTAGAAGTGCTCGACAAGGAGAGAGCTAGGCTCAACTCTGAGGCATCCATGTATAGAAATTTGGCTGGGGGTACATAGCTGGATCTGAAGAGCCTGTCTGATCCTTACAACAGCACAAGGAACCAAATGAGTTGCCTGAAAATCTACTTCGACGTATTACCAAATACAAGAATTTTATATCCTTCGAGCGTGAGACTCGTGGGTGTCACATTTCGCCGAATGTGACACAAATGTGACATTTAAATTTCTGTAAATCAAACATAACTATACTACAGTAAGCTTTTAATGTCTTTTTTTAGGATCATCCTAATTACTTGGGCACATGTAGCTTGAATTTATGTAGAGAGTATATTTTACATGTATCCTTTGAAATTGTTTTAGGAATCAAACTGCAGCATGAACACTTACCACTGTTTGATGTTGGCGGGGTTTGGTTTATATTTGTCACATGAACGAACCCCTCGAGAGAGATGCGAAGCCCTATCAAATCACATGAAAAATTTGAAACGCTATAACACGAGAGGATCTTCATAACCTTATAAGGGAGAAATCTACGCATCACAATGAGGTTGCAGTGGCACATAAACAAGTGAAGAATAACAAGTACAATTCCAGGTGGGTTATCAATTACCTTCGAGATGTTCAGTCATCGGAGGAGAGTGATGCCATGAGCTCCTGCAGCAATCCCCGGATTGGAAGATCGATGAAATATTGCTTCGATCGTTCGTGGTGAGCATCGCACGTAGTTCCCACATCAATACATAGATCTAAAACATCAGCAGTAATTGCTTCTTTCGCATACAGACGAAGCCATCGTCGTTGCAGAGCTCCAACTCGTTTTCCCGATTCGACGACTCCGCCGTGATTTTCAGACAGCGGGAAACCAAAATTCAACCAAAATAGGGAATTGCATTTATGAAGGAAAAAATGACAAAAATATCTCTCCAACTTTTACTTTGTTCTCAATTCAGTCCTTTAATTTTAATTGTAAGCAATTTAGTTCTCAATCTTTTATTTTCTACTCAATCGAAAATGAAGGTCAAAAGACTTCACTTTTGAGCATGAATGAAGTTAGAATAATAGGAAAGTTGTTTGAGCGGGAAAACAAGAGAGGAGAAATAGGGTTGGGAGTGAATTTAAAGTTGACACCTGATCTTGGGTCATGTTGGCACACACATGGAGCACTATATCAGCAATCATAGAGTCCCTTAATATTCTTTTTTGACAGAATTTTCAGTAAAATTTAGTTAGAATGACCTTAGAGTCCATTAGGTGCAATTGCAATTGATGAATACCCTCAAGTATGCACACTTCATTTAATTTGTGACAACATTTAAGAGCATGACCAATGAATGTCAAGTTCCACCTGAACTTTGTGTAATTTATTCATTTATAATCTTAATCCCATAATTATCATATATATCTTACTATGTTTAGATTATTTTAATTTAGTGTCGTGTGGATTTTGAGCATGAACTGTTTGGATTGTAGTTTGGTGATTACGGTGAATTCACATAATTTACTTGTTATTGAGTCCCCTAATTTATAGATTAGTTAAGGGGTTTGTCTTTTGATTTTTCAATAATTATATTAAACGTTTAATATTTTTTTATGTTTGAATGACAATTTAACATCAGTTGAGCTATTATTAAGAGTATCGTGAATGTTTGTAATGACATAAATACACAATCATACTCGTAAAAATTTGACAAGTATAACTTTAGCTAATTATTAAAGAAAAAGGGCTTGGAAAAAAGAAAAAGAAAAAGAAGAAGAACTAATTGCGCCTATAATCCATGTTCAATCTTCCCATAATTGGATCAAAGTAGATCGCAAAATCAGATTTGGGGGAAACCCAGCACTTAAAACGCGACACGTGGCAGAAGAACAAAAGGGTCTTTTAAGGCCACACACGGATATGGCCGAACGATGGCGTTCGATGACTAAAACCAAAATCGATAACCATAATAATTAGGACTCACTTTCCTCTTCCAAAATCTCCTGTGCTTCCACTGATTCTGATATCCTTCTTCTTCTTCGCCAAAATTCCTCCTGCAGCCCCAAAATCCGATGATTGATCATCAGTAGTTGGTGTTCGTCTGGAGAAGTTTCGACATCTCACCGACGGAACAATGGCCTCATCGCCAGATTTCGCAAGCATCCTCGAAAGCTCCAAGGAGCTCGATCGCCTCCGGAAAGAGCAAGAAGAAGTGATCATCGAGATCAACAAGATGCATAAGAAGCTCCAGTCCAGTATGCGTCACTCACCCCCACCCTGATCATGACTATCCGATTGATCGATCTCTATCCGTTCTTTTGCTTTTTCCATACTCACTGTAGGTTAATTTTCTGTGTTTTGTTGCTTTATCACGTGATTTGTGATTAGGGCTTGAATGTTGAAAATTCGGCTATTTGCTTCATTTGCGTTTGGCACGGTTTATTAGCTTAGTTAGGCAATTGACTAATGCCTTAGGGGTTTCATGTTGTTTTGGATGCATCGAAAAATAATCAATTTTGGCAAGCATATTGTATAGGCTTTCCCTTACTGTTTACGGATAAAATAAATGCTTAGAGCTGGCAAAGCCAATTTTGTGTTGTTCTTGCCGGATTGAGAAATGTCACTATATGTTGTTCATTAGTCATGGAAAATTCTATCATCTGATAAAAGAAAATGTTCGATTCTTCATTTTACGTACTTATCTTATCAAAACAGATAATTAGCTGATGTTCTTTGCTGATGTTGCTATTGATTTGAATCTTTTAGGTTTGAGCTTGAGTTAGATTTGAGATGAAATCTGATTAGTGAATTTCTAGTTGTGTTTGTTGAATTTCCTCTACCACAATATTTGCTTCCTTGTCATGCCTTTGGCATTTATTCATAATTCTGATTTGATGTTTTTGGCATTCTGCAAAAGTTACTTCACTGTTATAGGCGAACCATTCAACTGCTATATCACCTAATAAATTTAAAGTATATAAATAAATAAACTCGGGTTACTCAAGCACTTTATTTCTCATAGTTTGAAATCTAGATAGCTCAACTTCATCAGCTAGCCATATTTTCAATTTCGTACTGTGTATCCTTGGTCATTTTGGAATTTTTGGCATGGACACGTTTGGGAAATTCTTTTAACCAATAGTTTTAATCTAATGTGTGTACACGTGCAGTTCCTATTTTCTCAGAAAATTGTTAATTGTTATACTTGGTTCCTAATGCCTAACTCCTTTTATTTCAACGCAGCTCCTGAGGTGGTAGAAAAGCCTGGTGATAATTCATTATCAAAACTTAGGATGCTATATAGCCGTGCTAAAGATTTTTCTGAAAGTGAAGTCAAGTACGTGGTTGTACTTTATGAAGTTGTTATGCCTTTTAGAGTATCCTTTACAAAATATTTTCTATCTGAAGGTGGGCTCATGTACTACTGTCTCTTATGTTTTAGTACCAAAGCATAATTAAAATATCACGTATAAATAAAATAAATCTTTCATTGATTCTGGAATGAAGTTATCATGTATGCAGGATAAAAGTAGCCTTTTAGACTCTTAACATATTATTCAGTTTTTTCCCAACACTCAGGTTTCTGTACATGGATGCAGTGTCTCTAATATATTGATGAATCAGCTGGATGCTCTACTGCTGGCTGGGCCTCCAGTGCAACAGCGAAGAAGGATAGGTGTTCGCTGGAACCCTGAGCTGCACTTTTCTATTTAATATCATGTCATTGCTTGCTGTGATATTTCTATCAAGCCTTTAATTTTTGTTTTTTCATGACCAATAGAGGGACAATAAATTTAGTAGCTAAAAGGACTTATATTGACTTTGCAATGAGCAACTTGGCAATGGCAATGGTTGCATTTTTTTTTTTTTTTTGTTTTTTGGGCTGTTGCTTTCTTTCCTTTCTTTTTTATGAGTGCTTCTTGGCTTGATGTTTTGGGTTTAATACCATCTTGGTGCATTGATGACCATCCAATATTCAGTTATGCCAAGAAACATCTAGGTAATCAGGAAACATAAACAATAAGCATGAATGCATTGACCTAGATTTTAACTTGGTAACTGTACTAGTAACTGTAAACTCTGTGCTTATTTTTGGTTTAGCAGTTTTAACACGTCACTGTCATATTTCTGATGTTACATAAATAGCAGATGGTAATGAGCAGAAAAAGAAGCGGATGAAGGCAGATTCAGATATCTCAAGGCTTTCACCTTCCATCCGAAGCCAACTCGAGGCAGCTGCTAGTCTAAAGGGTGAACAAGTATGGACTTTGTTCTACTGCAATCACTTGTCTTTCTCTTTCTGCCTCTTTTTAGTTTTTGGTTTCTGACGGTGCTTTTTCTCTGTTTGTTGTCTATGTTGATGGTGTTTATCTTCCGCCAGAACATTAATGTGTCCAGTCCCATTTCAATGTTCTGAGCTAAAATGACTTGTACATTACTTTACAGGTAGCAGCCAGGGTCACCCCAGATGATGCTGAAAAAGATGAGTGGTTTGTTGTGAAAGTGATGCATTTCGATAGAGAAACAAGAGAGTAAGTTCATTTACAATGAAAAGGAGGCTGCCTTTAGATGATTAATAAGGCCGAGATAAGTCAAATTATATATATATTTTCCCTTTCATGATAATAAGTGGTTAGTCATCAGGTGAGTTTACACTTGCTTTGCTGTTAGAAATAATAGTAATAGTAATAATAATAATAATAATAGCAATAGTAGTAGTAGTAGTATTAACAATAAAAGGGAAAGACGACCCAGTTGATTTACGTGATCAGTCTGGGCTTGAGCTTGCTTGTTTAATGTATAATTGAGTGCATTATTTAATCAGAGACTTGAGTTACATTTGAACTGTGTGGTTCTGTTAAAATTTTTTGAGTAAATTCTATTAAGTAAATGGTAGGGTAGTGCTGCATTGGACACTTATTTCCTTTTAGAGTTATCTCAATTATTATGAAAATAAGCATCCCTATATGCAGATTCGAAGTACTTGATGAGGAACCGGGGGATGATGAAGAGGGTGGTGGCCAAAGGTAGGTTTTTTGCTTTAATCTTATTGCTTTAGATTGAGTTCTGTCTACAAATCAGTCCCGATTCTTGGCCTACTAGTGATAATGGATGCAAATTTTAAATGTAGGTTGTATAACATCTTACTTGCTTTGGTCGGTTCTTGGAGAATCTTCTTATTGTTTCAATGGCCTAAAAACACTGAGATTTTTACATTAGAGATTATAAAGAAGCTGCCATATCCCATTTAAGTTGGGCTGGCGAATTCTTTGGTAAATTTATTTCTAAATGTTTTTCTAGAATGCCCAATACCTGTTTTACGTCTTCTATGTGAAAATGAATTTCATTCATCCCTGTTTGAACAAAATGGCATTGTGATTCCCCAATATCATGCTAAGAATAGGTAGGATTTCCAGAAGAAGATGGCAGCAAATACTTTGACAGCTTTTTTTTATTTAAAATATATAATTTTAATGCTGATGTCCATATTTAACTGCATCCAAGTGATTGTCAAAGGTGGTTTTTTTTTTTTCTGGGAATATTCAGTTAACGTCCTGGGCTTGAGGTCCTTTCTTTTTCCTAAAACCCTAATCCCCTTCAGCCTTGGCGTCTTCAATAATCAGCAAAGATACTGCTGATACCAGATGGGGTAGGAGGAACATTTTTGGGCTTAGGGGCTAACACGGTGCAACTCCTTGCCCCAGATAGTTTATCTGAACAATGTCATGAGTTTTTTACTTTTAAATGTTTCATATGTTCTTTTTGGCTATTATTGATATAATGGTATTACATCCGAATAACTACTTCTGTATCTCTTTTCGCACTTTCAGAAAGTACAAGCTACCAATGTCACATATTATACGTTTTCCTAAGAAAAATGATCCTTCCACTGCCCAAGATTTCCCTCCTCGGAGACATGTGTTGGCAGTATATCCAGGAACTACTGCACTATACAAAGCTACTGTAGTTAACGCACATCGCAAGGTGAAAATTCCATTCAATTGCCCTTACTGATACCCCTAATTATTATTATTGTGCCCTTTTTTTTAGCATGCCGTTCTTGTCATATTGTACGTATCTGATTACTCATATATGAAATTAATCCTCTTGCTTTGTTTGACTGCAATGGGGTTGCTCCCGGCTAATTTACAAACTTCAGAGAAAAAGCGATGAGTAAGTAGCCTTCCCTCCTTGTTTTTTCTTCAGTGTTGTTGCCAAGTTTTAAAAGAGTTTGACGCTGATAAATTAAAAAGTGATTCCGTTTTTTGGGAGGTAGAAGGTGGTGGTTAAAATTGAATCACCACCATAATTATGTGATTATTGTGCTAAAAGTCTAAGTAGAGGCTTTTGCAATGATCTCGACAGTATTGTACATAGGTTCCATATGGTCTGCAAATGCTGCGTCTTCTGCAGATTTATACATGTGATAGAAACTATTATTAATTTGTTTTCTAATGGTATGAACTGTACGTGTGTTTGGGATTGGTGCAGTTATTTACTGGAATTTGATGACTGATGAGGAAGATGGGTCTTTACCACAGAGGACGGTACCCTTTCACAAGGTGGTTGCCTTACCGGACGGGCATCGCCAGTAAAATATGTTACTACTAAATTGTAAATCTCAAGCCCCTGCCCCATGCTGTGTCTTATTAATTTTTATCCTTTTTTTCTTTAGGGGTTGTATTGTTTTAGTTTCGTTTTGGGCTTATGGAGAAAATGAAGAGAAAAAGATTAGGATGGGTGAGTTGGAATGGGCTGCTAGACTCCGACTGAATGTATACACACGTTAGAGATTCACGTTGGCTACCTCGGAAGCCATGGCACTTATATTTCTTTTTGTTAGGGGTGATCACGGTTCGATTTTGTTCGGTTGGATCCCAAGTCATGACTAAATCATTATAAGTGGGTTTTCTAAAATTTCAAACAAAACCAAATCATACTATCTCTGTTTGGTTTGGTATTGGATTCAAATCACTGTTTGTAACTACTACTAAAATTTCAATTTTGAACACTCATACTATCATCAGTTCAGGTTCTGTGACTGACCAATCATTACAGAGTTCTTAAATTGTATATTTCAAAACTCAATTTGAAACTTCCTTAAAGAGCATGTTAATTGTTCAAGTGAGAGTCGTATGTTCCAAAATTCGGTTTAAAATTAGCTTAAAAAATATATTTATTATCAAGTGAAAAGAGAATATAAGGTTAAACTTTTATGAGTTTAAAGTCAGGTACGTTCATAAAATAAAATAAAATTGGGCTCCTTTCTCATATAAAATAAACTTTGTCTTCTTTCTCAAGGGCCTAGGCATATTTTTCGTGTCAAATAAAATATTTTAAAAAATGAAAATGAGAAATGTTCCTCCAATATGAAATAAAAGAAAAATAAAAATGAAAACCCCACCTTGGCCATTCACTGCGCCGCGATCCTTCCATCTCTCTCCAATGGCGGCGGCGGCGGCGGTGGGGGATTCGACCCCGAATGATGAAACCAAAGATGAAGAGAAGGGGAAGAAGGAGGGACGGAACCTTCTAGGGCAACCCACCTTCGAAGAAATCGACAACGGACGCTTCAGATGCGTGGAGACGGGCCACGAGATGCCTTCCAAGGCCATGGATTCATATTCCATTAGCAAGCGCTGCAGACTCGGCCTTGTTGAATTCGCTTTGTCCCGGAAGAGGCCTCCTCTCAACATGTTCAAGCCTGATCCTCTTTCTAGGTATCAAAACCCTTCTCTTGGATTTTTTTTTTTAGGGTTTCTTAATTTATGCATTTCTAGAAGCTGTTGAATCCAGTTTTTTAATCTTTGTCTAGCACCTTTGTTATTCTGGGTTCTCGAAATTGGAAAAAACATGATCTGAACTATGGTAATCATTTCTACAGTATTAGATTGAGTGGAAAGTTTGCTTTTTTGGTTCCAAGTTGTAAACAATTTGGTGTAGTTGCATTCTAGGGTTTGGGAATTGGAACTTTAAATGTAGTTGCATTTTGTAGGGTTTCTTAATTTATGCAATTTTAGAAGCTGCTGTATCCAGTTTTTGACGCCTTCGTCTTTCTGTAGCACTTGTGTTGTTTTGGGTTTCAAACTTGGAAAAACATGATCTAAACTAAGGTAAATATTTCCACAATGTTATATTGAGTGGAAAGTTTTGCTTTTTTGTTGCAATCTTGAAGTTACATTTCAGGGTTTGGGAATTGGAACTTTAAATGTACTTGATGTGCCCAAAAATTAGGCCGATTGCTGCTGCTCGAACGCTGGTGGCAGCTCAGCCATGCACCCTGCAAGGCCATAGGGTTTTTGCCCCCGGTAGACACTCTGACGCTCAAGTTAGAGATGTGGATTAATGGCTGCACCAATAGAATTTGTTTAGGGTAGAAACTTACCTGACTCCTTGAGGGTTGGTTCTATTTATAGGTCCTTGTATAGAGTTTGAAGCTCTGGGGGGAACTCCTTTCAGATAGGTGACGGCTTCCTCCTTACCATGGAGCCACATCCCTGAGATCTAGGAATTTGACACTATGTTGACTTGTATTGTGGCTTGGGCCCCAAGTATATAATGTGGACCTAAAACACGTGATTGGAGCCTGATTTTTCTGGTACCACCAGTACTGTCGTCTTATCTGTTGTTGTTTTTCTTACTGTAGTTCGAAGATAATATGTAAGCTGACCGGGGATACCATCAATAAGTCAGAAGAACACATTTGGAAGCATATCAACGGGAAGCGATTCCTCAATAAATTAGGTTTGTGGTTTCTTTATTTGCCCAGCATTTTTCACGCTCTTTACTGCTGAATTGGGTTACAAAGTCACCTAAATAGCTATAGAATGCTTCAGAACTTTTGAATTTATGCATTTTTGGCTGTGCTTGATATCTGGATACCGTTGTTACTGAATTGTGGGTTTTTAAATAGAGCAAAAAGAAGCTGAAAAGCTAACATCAAATGGAGCAAAGCAAGGTGAGCCAATGCCACTGAAAGTACCAAAGCTGATGACAGATGATGTAAAGAAGAATAAGACAAAGAAGGAGAAAAAGAAGGAACGGCAGAAGGAGAAGAGCAGGGTTGAAAATATCGCCTCTAAGCCAAGGAAGTTTTCTGATAAAGAAAGTGATTCAGAGGAAGAAGGTGACTTCTGGATGCCTCCTGTAGGAAGCCGTTGGGACTTCGATGATGGAGGAGATCGGTGGGGATTTGACACAGAACAAGAAAATGATGAATCGACAGGTATGTGGAGCTCAATGTTGTGTGGGTTTTGTGATTGCTTAAGGACGAAAACTCCTAGTTCGAAAAATAGTTGAAATGCTTAAAGATGTTGATAAGATTATGAGCAGATGATACTGAGATTACAGTGATGGTGATTTAGGTAACTAAGAAATATTTTTAGCCAAGGGCTGGTAGTGAATGTAGATAATTACGATGATAGGGAGAATATATATTGTTGTCACATATTCATATTAGGCTTATGGTTCCACAGATGAAGTATACTTGAGTATTCTTTATCAGATTGCGAAGGCTAAGAGACTCACATATCTTCTTTCAAAATGAATTGCCCAAAAACTGATTTCTGAAGGTAGAAGCTCATCTCATTGAATGATCTTCCAAGCAAAATCTTGTATAAGGTTTTGCTTAAATAGCTACAGGCAACTTAATTTTTCATCATAATCTCCACCCTCTTGTGCTTGCTTCAACCCTTCCCATTCCGCGTGCTAATACTTGGCAAAAGAGTAGTAGTACTTTTCTTCCACCCTATATATTTGACCCGTGGGACATTAGCTGCACTACGCAGGGTGCCCACCTCATAAGTCATAGAACTTGAGGAAACTAAGTATCCGGTAAAAAGGAACTTTTACTCATCAAAAAGAAGACCCTTGATCGCAATGGGCAAAGTCTTTGTGATTGAAAACATTAGGTAAAATAAAAATGCATTCCACGTTTGTGGGCACGTGTAGTGGAGACCTATGAGTGCACTGTTTGGAGCAAGCTGGTCGATCTGGGTGAGGTAAGGAAGGTGACTTGTAAGAAAAGACCCGAGATCCTGAGTGTTAGGGAGACATGCGATTGAGTTTGGTGGCATAGAAAAATCCATATCAACAACCCCATGTAATTTATTGTTTTGATTCCATGTACCCAACCAGGATCTGTGGCTTAAGTTCATATTTGTTATTGTTAGTGAAAGCTTATATATTTTGTTCCTTCATCAGATGGTTTAGATGGAGAGTGTGAAAAGGACTCTGCAGAGCTGTCCATCCGGTTTGTAGCTTTACCCTTGTTCTTGTTTGAGTCGTGAAATTTTTACTCTGCTGAAGTTAAAATTAGTCAACGCCAATGATTTGCAGGACAAAGCGAATGTCCATAGAAGTTGGACCTAGCAGCTTTGCCCCGAGGAAGAAGAGTAAGACCGAGTCCTCAAGTTGATCTGTGCGGCATGGGAACTATGATGATCAAAAAGAGTCTTTTCAAAAATGGGGTGGCTGTCTTGTTGCACGTTGTAAGCTTTTGAAACTTTTTTTTTTTTATCATTAATGTTTGTTTTTCTCCTTCCTTCCTTATCGGTAAGGGGAAATGCTAACCGTAGAAGGAGAGCACCTCATGCAATTGCTCTTGGCAGTGATGTATTTTTTTAAGGTTATTTTTTCCAGCTTACCCTTAAAAGTTATTGTTGCTTTTTTTTTCCTTTTTTTTTCCCTGAGAGAACTGCTGTCACCATCAAATGGTTCGAGTTTTTCAACCTTTAAAAGAAGTGTGCTAACAAATTTTATAAAAAATGACAGGGTCATAATTTTTTGTGTTATTTTAATTCATATGATTGAGATTTTCAGATTGGCGCCCATGTGCCTCGTACGGTGATAATTTGTCTAACTTTAGGTACATTGTGCTCATTTCCCTATTAATATTATTTGTCCTAACTTTTGCTGTCCATAAGATATGGGCCGTACGTGGAGTCCCTTTTCGTGGGTAGGGTGCCGCACATGGAGTTTGCTGGGCCTAATTCGGCCGTATGCATCTTGTCATAATCACTCATTTGGGCTGATGGGCCTCATTTCGTTCTGATAGTCTTATTTTAGTACAATTGGGCTTATTTTGAGACTTTATGCGTCATAATATGATCCATTTGGGCCTTACTGCAGGTCTGAGAAGCCTGACGGGCGTAATTATGAGCCCATGGGCCTTTATTGGCTATAGCGATAATTCTGTGCCTGGTGGGCCTCATATTGGGCGCGTGTTTTTTGGGGTAGGCCTTGTTGGGCTTATTTGGGGACAATGGGCCAGTGATGGGCCTCTATGACACGAAATATGGTCTAGTTGGGCCCGTCATGGGCCTGTTGCCTTATTTTGGGTCATCTTGACCTTATCGTTTAGCATCAGGGGCCTTAATATGGACGTGATGGGCCTTATCTGGGCCGGATCTGTGCATCTTAGGCTTCAATTTCTTGGCCTTATAGGCTGTGCCTTAGACCTTGATAGAGGGTCTGGGCTGATGGGTCATTAGAGACCTCATGGGCCTCGTATTGGGCTTGTGGTGCCCACATTTTGTTGGGCTTATTATAGGCCCAGTAATCATATGATGCACCTCCGTTGGAACTGCTGGGCCTCATACTGTCCCAAGTGCTTATTATGGGCCAGGTCCACGCCGTATCCGAGTGTCAGCAACCCAAAAGATTAATTGGAGCGAGTTTGGGGGCTGCTTATTTTTTACTCTTCTACCCGAAAAGTTCTTTTTAACAAAAATCTAAAGTTTTCAATATACTTAAATTGGCCTTTTGAGAAGCCTAATTAAGCCTTCAAAGGCTAAAATAAGCTTTTCGGAGAAGCTAGAAAATAGCTTTTAGAAGAAGACAAATAAAATGGCTTCTCTTAAGTTCAACCAAACTTGTCCTTACCAAGGCTTGAGATCTTCATGTATTATGATGTGAAGTATATATGTATACAAATTGTTACGTTTTTAATCAGACAAATGCACATCAAAATTTACCCTCTTCAGACGTTTCTATGAAGGAGCAGTATCTCTGCAATCGAACAAAACTTGTCCAAAGAATGGCATGGAATAAATAAGATGAAATAATATTGAGACCATTGAGCAAATGCGGTCCCTTACATAGATTAGTCGTATAAATGTATTGTAAAGGTTTTAATTCGAGCAAAAGAAACGATCCGCAGAGTCCCCCATGCTTGCAATAACACAAAAATATCAATCCTTGTTTATTTCATTTTCACCATTTTTTATCCGCAGAGTCTCCCACGTTGCTTGTAAAGTTACTGTTGATTTTACCAGAGAAAACTGCGGTATAAGATCACTCGTATAATGGTTTGAGATTTTGCCCTAGGGATGTTGATTCAAAGTTCCATTCCACACATTATCTGATCCATTTTTTGTCGAGTGCCAAAGAACGGAGCCTGCTGGGCCTACTTTGGCCCTATGGATGTCATAAGCATTAGTTTGGGCTGATTGGCCCTAAATTAGGATTAGTTGACCTATTTTGGGCCTTTATCCATCATAACGTGGACCATTTGGACCTTTATTACAGGTCTGATAGGGCTTATGGGCCATGGGCCTCTATTTAGGCTGTTGCTATTATTTTGTACCTGGTGGGCCTTATATTGGGTGCACAGGTACTGTTGTAGGCCTTGCTGGGCTTCTTTTGACATAGATGGGCCCGTGATATGGTCCAGTTTGGCCCACGTTGGGCCTATTGCCTTATTTTGGTCTTGCAGACCTCATTATTTAGCCTTGCGGGCCTTAATAGGGGCGTGAGGGGCCTTTTCTTGGCTGGATCTGGGCATCTTAGGTTTCAAAGAAAAATGGCCCAATTAAAGCCAAAATTTGAAGAAAATGGGGCATCTAAGGCCCAAAATGGAGGACAACTGCCCATCTTAGGCTCAAATTGGGAAAATTTGGCCCAACTGAAGCCCAAACGGAAAAAAGGAAAAACCTACGTAGCTATTGTTTTGGGCCTGTGGATATTTTTAGACCTAAATTGGGGCTTTTCTTGGCCGGATCTGGTCATCCCGGGCTTCAAAGAATAGTGGCCCAATTAAGGCCCAAAATGTATTATACCCACAATTGAAGAAAAATGAGCCATAAAGGCCCAAAATGGGGGAAAAAGTGGCCATCTCAGGCCCCAATTGGAAAAGAAAAAGCTGGCGCACCTGCCGCCCAAATTGAAAAAAGGAAATAAGAAAAACCAACCTAGCTATTGGTTCGCGCTGGCGGATTTATTCGTCTTGTAAAGGGCCTTGTTTTATTGGGCTTATTATGGGCCCAGAAATCATATGACGCACCTCAATTTGGATTTGTGGACCTTATTATGGCCCAATTGTTTCTTCTTTGGGTCTTTTCTCGGACCCAATATTGTCTGGGTGGGCTAGTTTGTTGTTGTGGGCCTAATCGCGTCGTGGCCGATGGTTGGTAACCCAAAATAACAGTAACCACGGTCCAAGGCCCACGTGTTTTAGGCCGTGGAGCTTAAGTGTATACAAATTGCTATGTTTATTAGACAAACGCACATCAAAATTTGCCCGCTTCAAACGTTTCTATGGAAGAGCAGAGTATTTCTGCAATTGAACAAAACTTGTCCACCAAGAATGGCGTGGAATAAATAAGATAAAATAATATTGAGACTATTGAGCAAATGCTGCCCCCCACACGCAAAGGGTAGGTTGTATAGGTCTATGTCACGGTTTTAATCCGAGCAGAAGTAACGATCCGCAAACTCCCCCATGCCTGGAATTACACGTAAATCCTTGTTTAACGATGTATCGACCTCCGATGTCACGATTTTCACTGAAGGGAATTTCTTGCAAACGGTATGTACTCCCTCCGGAGCCTGCATTTAAGAGATTGGCTACTCATGGAATGATAAGAAAAATAGAATAGGCTTAAGGAAATGCAATGAGAAGTCGACTCACTGCTATCAGGTTAAGGAATATTATGTTAGACTCGGCTACACCCTTACTCAGCAGCAGAGTAATAGCCTTGACAGCAGAATTCCCTAGCAATAAATCAAAGTTGGACGATGTAAATGATTCCAGTTATGAAACCAATGTCCTGCAAATAGCAACATAAATGATAATTCTATGAATAGAGAATGAATTCTCACCTGAAGCAAGAACTGGATCAAGCAATAGCACATGGCGACTTGAAATATCTGCTGGAAGCTTCTCATAAATTAACTGCAGGAGAAAGCCCATTCAGTGAGAGCAACGTTGTGTATGCTCCCGTGTAAACAGAGAAACCTGTAATTGTGATCACAAACCTCCCGGCCATTGTTACCCTCTCCATGGATGAGGATTTTACCGATTTTGATTCCTTTACAGCAGGCTCTTAAAGCATTTTCCATGCTTTCCCCGCTGTTGCAGAGCAAATAGAGTAATACTTTTAGAAGTAGAAGCATGCTTGTTATCTACGTAGGGAAAAATCAGCATACCCAACATGCTATTATTAGAAGTGAGCTATTTTGTTCAAAACTCGATGGATTAGTGATAGATTACCTTCTAATGACTGAGACCCCGCACAACCTTTTGCAGAAAACTACTCCGGTGTACACAGATCCTGCAAGCAGGAAATTGGGCAAAACTGAAATAATCAGCCAGTGAAAAGCTGGTAGACAGTAGACACTCTTGTGGAGAGTGGAAGTATGCTAAAATTTGATAATATACTAGCGTAATGTATCTACTTGATAACTCATAAACCGGGTAAAGTTACCCGTTGGAGTATTGATCTGTTTTTCAGTGAAAGGAAGGTGACCAAGACCATGCTCCACAACCTGAAACCCAGGTTCACAACCACATTAAATTAAATTATGGAGAACTGCACTGTTGTCCATGCAATTTATTCTTGTAGAAATTCTGTACCAAGCGAATAAGCCTATCTGCATAGAAGACAAAATCATGCTTTGTTGTCTTATCATCACGAATAATGGTGTGCATTCCTCGTATCTGTACCGAGAGGGAAGTTGTGAATAAGGCAAGCCTTACTTATGTTTTTTTCTCAATCACTGCAAAAATTGCAGTTGACCTAATATAGCTGAATATAGCTGCACAAACTTAATAAACCAAAAAGACATTACCTGGAAAGTTGAGTTTATAACAAAAACATTTGTGTATATTTTACACAGGTCATGCTGCCCAAGCTTGGTTTGGATATGTTGTACTATCAAGTCAATTGCAACATCATTATCTCCTCCTCGAGGAATGATGATATCTGCATATTTTTTTGATGGCAGTATGAATTCCTCAAAACTTGGCTTCACAAATTTAGCATACTGCACAGCAGACAAAATTAGTTGGTGAGAGGACTCTCAGTTTGACCAGGTGACATGATCTACAATTTAACTAAAAGTGTTCGTGATCTCTTTCCTCATCTAACAAGCTTCTTCCTATGAAGTAGGGAGATCAATAGAAAGGTTAAGCATGAATGCAAACACTTCCTCGATACTAAATGAGCTGCAATGAATATTGTATGTTGTAGCTATAAAATTGGATGGCTGAGGTCCCCAATAAAATGGAAATATATCCATAAACCCAAAGGAAAACAACAATAGGAATCCATATATTCAATACCAGAGAGGATTTTTAACTCAGAAATGAGACTAGCGATTCAAAAATTCTAAATGGCCAACTTGTAATATCCAAAGTTGACAGAATACATTGTGTGTACAACTTCATGTAAAATATTAAGAACAACGAGGTCATTAATATGAAAAACCCCTAAAAGCGATTGCCCCAAAGCTAATTAATGAATAAATGAGCCATCTACTAACTTGGTCGAGAACATTTTGAATGTTTCTCCCTCTCTCTACAGTATCTCGTTTTATTCTTTGTGCAAGCCGTACGTCAGAGTCTGCACTGGTGAAATTATTATAGTCAATAGGTAAGGGACCGAAATCATAAAAGACAAATTCAAAATAGACTGCATTTTAGGAAACAAGATTACAAGAGATAACAAGAATATTTTTGTGATTGCCCTCTATTTTACATGTCCGACAACAGGTAATTAGTATTACATATTTCAAAAGTATATTTCATAATCAATTGTGTTTCTATAATAATCAACAACTTTCTTCAAAAAAGGAAAAATTGTCATTTTAACCTAAAAGTGGCCTGAAATTGAGTGTGAACATTACTTATCAATTTAGATTGGAATCTAGTATATCATTAGCTCTCAAGTGTAATTTAAAATTAGCCTTGAATTTATGTTTAACAGTCCAATCTCTAATTAAATCATCTTAGCAGCTCGTATTAATCCAGCAACTCTGCAAAAATCATGGTCAATATAATTCAACTCTGCAATTAAGCTTACACCGCATTCTTGTACAACACATTGCATAGTTTTCAGCACCTCATTGTGAAGAAAGTTCTTTGGTTAATAAAGGATAGAGGCAGAACCTGTATCAACAAAAATCTTCATATTCATGAGATCGCGGACACCAGGATCATGAAGAACAAGTATTCCCTCTATAATGATGACATCTGAGGGATTAACCTTCATTTGATCAAATAAGCTGAGTTAGAAACAAACCAAATGTTCCTTAGGGACTTGAATAACAAATGTGCAACCATGAATGCTACATGCTTTCTTCTTCTTCTTTTCTTTTTAACTTTAAAAGGGCGGCAAAAGAAAAAACCGACCATTCGGGTACTTTTCGGTTATCATGCTAAGAGCTTATACATAGTTTATCCTCATATTGACCATCCCTTACAGAGAACAAGCTAATGAAATCCGTCTCAGTAAATTCAGATTAGTACCTGGCGAGCTGGGTCTACGCTCTTATGGCTCTTGAAATCATAGTTTGGGATGGTAGCTGCCTTCCCATGCTGTAGTTTGTCCATGCATGAAAGCAAAAGCTCCGTATTGAAAGCATCTAAAATTACACCCACCATTGTCAAGAAGGCGATTAAATAATTATGCTCTAGAAGACCCAGTTTCCTTAAAAAAATGCACTTGCACTGCGTACAATTCCTAAAAGGTTAATTCTGGCAAAGATGCTTACCAGGATGGTCAAAATTGAACTCGTGAACCCTTTCTAACTGCTCGCTGTTCAATGAGTGGTAAAAAGAATCCTACAAAATTCAAGTGTATATAAATGTATATGAAACATAATGTATTAAACAATAAATCACATTAATTCGTGACACCAACCAGACTGGTCAGAGGTTTGAGACTCCCACCAAGTTGTGTGGGGGATAGTTTGTGTTTCTCCTTCCCGTTTTCTAGGCCATTGATCTCTTTTAACCAAAAAAGAAAAACTAACTCCAAAGATTAAAGAATACCCAAAAAATTAATCACCTGATGCAAAAGAATCACGCGTTGATCACGGAGCCGGGTAATGATCTTATTGCAAACCGTTGTCTTGCCGGATGCAGTCCCACCAGCAACTCCTATAGACCAAGTTACAAATTACAATCAGTTCTTCACCGGATTGAATGGAAACACACATACACACACACACACAGAAAACGTGATCAAGTTCGCTCCTTCATTATCTTTTCAACTCATTAAGCAATTTTCGCGCAAAACTTGAAAAGAGAAGTTCCATCCCAGTACCAATCACAAAGGGTTGTTTAAGCGAGTCATCGTTCTGTTGCTGCGACATGTAGTCTTTGATGTCTTTAGGCACCGGGGCCCCTACTCCGGACTCCATTATTAGATCCGCAGCACTAACAATGTATCAACAACGCAAACTAATAAATAAGAAATTGCTCGCCGCCATAGACATACATATATAGATATAAACAGAAACCACTCGAAAAGCATTAATCGCGCAACTCAGTCAATTACTGGCTATCCCCCGCTCTATCAAGCATAACATGGAAAGAGATTAGAGAAACTGACGATGAGGAGATTTATGATTTCGGAACATCTCAAACGTAGAGCGATCAATGAATAAACAAGTGATTGATTACCTTCTCCAAAAATGGGAGATCTTTCAGGTGAGAAGAATAGACATTGGAGCTGTGAGGAATTGATTTGACATAAATGTTCGCAGAAAGAGAAGATCGCGAGCGTGTTCTTATTTTGCTCAAGCTATTTATTATAGAAAGAAATCTCTCTCTCTCTCTCTCTTTATATTGGGAAGGAATAGAAGAATGGGAGGAAACGGAGGGAAACGGGCGGAAGCGCGCGTGATTGGGACACGTGTGGAGCTGAGGGATGTCCAGCTGGCAAAAGATTGGGTGCGCGAGGGCACAGAGATGTAACAGTGGACCAACCAGTCGGGTTATGACGATGGCGCACGCGAGCCGCTCTCGTCCGAATGTTGATCCCTTTGAAAATCTCATAAAATTGTAAATTTAAATAATTTAATCACTTATTATAAAAAAAAAATTTAAAAAACTTTAGAAATAAAAAATAAAAAATTATTATTATTTAAGTGTATAAATAGATAATTTTTTAAAATTTAAATATTTTATATTTAATACCGTAAGTTGGAACCCTATTCTTTTTTTTCTTTTTCTTTTTTTTTGTTGTTGTCCTCTGTGGGTATTCCTTTACATCCCACCTCTCTTCTGTCCCTTTTTGTTCCCCCGGTGAGACAAATTCCTTTTCTAAACGCAATATTTTCAAGTTCATTTCCATATACTTCCCGTTCAAACATCCCGGAGAAAAGGATATGCTTGAGTGCGGTAAGAAAGATTATAATTAAATAAAATGAAAAAAAAAAAAGTGAAATGAGAATAGAAGTCGATAAATTGGATCAGTTTTAACCCAAAACTCGATCAATTGTTTGAAAAAAATACCCAGTCCAACCTTGAATGAGTAGAGTTTGAACAAGACTTGAACTGAATTTTGGATTTTTTCCTTAATTAATATAAGTATTGAGCTAGTCGATCATATTTTGTTCTTTCTTGACGGAGAAATAACAACATTAAGGAAAAAAAATTGATGCAGTGAGCACTAGGGCTATCGTTGTTGATTTGAAATATTTTTGATATACGTCTACTCATTAGATATATATGATTGATTTACAAATTTTTTATTTGGGCCGACGTAGTGCCGGATATAGGCAAAGCCCATAGTCAGTATACTAATTAATTCAATTTTATGTGTATTGGGCTTTAGTTACTCACATATTTGGGCATCTCTAATTTCCCAGGCCCAATAGCTATCCTTTCCTTGCCTTGGAAAATTCACGGACACAGGAATAAAGTGTTAAAGCTCTTTAAGATTATATAGTTCGAGGAAGATGGACACATGGAATCCTAGTTAGCTTGCAGACAATCGGGAATTATTCATAAAGGCTTTGGTAGAACACTTCTGTTATGTCACTTTTATTTTGTTAATAGTACCTCCAGTTTCGGATGCATTCTTATAGAATGTGTCGCAACAGTTTGTTTTTTCATATGGAAAATTTCAACATAGATTTTATTATTTATTGAGTATTTAAATTAGTTCCAAATAAACAGAGTATGGGCCACCCATACAGGTGCAGTATGAGCCTGAGGCCATTTAATTTTATCTGATCTGGGTCTTGAATCACCTAAATTCAGGCCCATATAGGTGCAGTATGAGCCTGAGCCTATTTAATTTTATTTGATCTGGGCTTGAATCACCTAAATTCAGGCCCATATAGGTGCAGTATAAGCCTGAGCTCATTTAATTTTATTTGATCTGGGCTTGAATCACCTCAGTTCTAACTCTTGGCGAGCCTAATTATCGAATAACGGACTAAGAATTGGGTCCTGCAGGGAATCCGCACAATCATAAAACTTGGGAACTAGAAAGGTAATTTGCTTAATTTTAAAATTATATGCTTTATCATTGAGAGGAGGGGGGCCCAACTTGCTTTTTTAATGATATTTTATGTACATTATGATGGATAAATTCCATTAAAAGTTATTGAATTTTAGGAGTTTATTCATCTTACTTTTTATCCTGAATTTTTGTAATATCATGATTCCATTTTTGGTAAGCCTCTTCAAGGAGTCGGTTCCCCTCCATTGCTTCTCCCAATTTCTCTTTACATTTTACTTCTCTATTCAATCTCAAGGTATTTTAAGATAATTTTAACCTAACGAGTTGAGATACCATAAGAAAACATGCAAACTTATTTATTTTTGTGTGTTATTTCGATTGATACCGTTAAAATTATTTAAATATACCATCAAGATAACTATGAGAGTGAAATGAATGGTAAAATTGATAGATAAAATTGAGACGAACTAGCTTCCTCATAAAGAGACTTAATAAGACCGAAGAAATTGTGATATTATGAATATTTCAAGACGATCCTTAAAATTCGACGGCTCTTTGGTGTTTTAACTATCCTCGAACGATGTCGTTTTGAGCCGTGACCAACCCAGCCAGCACGACTTTACTTCGAAACTTCTTGGCGCTCCCTCCCGAGGAAAAAAGTGAAAAACTGTCAACCTTTAAGGGTTAATAAAAAAAAGGAAACAAAAAGAAAGAAGAGAGCATCAGATCCACCATTTAGGGCTCTGCTGCGAAAACGCGAGTAGTGGAAGATCCTGCTGCAGAATTCTCTGATCCTCACGTTGAGGTACTTTTTCTTCGATTCCAACGGAGTTGTAAACTCTTCCTTGTTACTCCCGACAAAAATGCATTGCGTCTTAATCCCCGATAATCAACGGTCCTAGATATGCGCCGTCAAATTCAGCGGTTTCTTATATTTTTCCCCAACCTTAACTTTAGAACATAGTATGAACTTGTTTTGTCCCAATCCCTGTAACTTTCTTCCGTCCAATTTGAGGTCAATCCGCGGGATTAATTGCATCTTGTGTTGGTCAAAAGATCAATATATTTATTTTACCTAATTTTCACGCGTTTGTGTATTCCTTAAGCCATCCGTCACCATCAGAAACATGGCGGTGGCTGCTTGGCATGTTCTGTTGTGCTTATTTTAGAAAGAGATAATCCCACAAGGAATGAAATTGATGATAGGGATTTGAAGAATATGCAGCCGCCTTTTTGTTCTTCCTTTTAGGTCACGAAAAGTAGAAACTTCATAATTTTCCTGGAGCTTTCCTTCTTTGATACTGCATCTCTCTCTCTCTCTCTCTCTCTCTCTCTCTCTCTCTCTCTCTCTCTCTCTCTCTCTATATATATATATATATATATATATATATGCTTTCTGGGTTTGACATTTTTTTGAGGTTTTCTATTTTAAAATAAAGAGTCCTGGGGTTCTTCATTTGTGGGTGCTCTATTTGTTGGATTGGTTGATTGATCTGTGCTTATCTGTAGGAAATTTTAGGGTTTTAGCGTTGTTGAGTATATGGGGGGAGGAAGCTCCAAGGACGACTAGTTGGAGGCAAAATTCGCGTTCGGGAAATTCTGCATCTTGGAATCAGTATGGGTATGATTATTCCGAACCACAGTATCCACACGAAAATCAGAATTACGTGAGGCAGCCGCCGTACGTCCCGCAACAACCACCGCCGTACGCCCCGGAACAACCGCCTTACGTCCCGCAACAATCACAGTGTGTGCCGTCCACTGGTCGGGCTGGTGGAGTTGAGAAAAGGCTTGATAGGAAATATTCTAAGATTTCTGATGATTACAGTTCCTTAGAGCAGGTGTGGTGATTATGGATGCTTTCTATTTGTTTAAATTTTTGGGTTTTTGCGCCCACTTCAGATCTTTTTGTATATAGATGAACTTATAACTCTTGCAAATTGTTCAACTTTGTTTAGGAAAAAAAAAAAAAAAACCCCTTGATGCGTGGGTGAGGACCTGTGGTTAAATTCTAATTTGGATTGTGCTGCTTTTGGAATATGTAATTTATTTTAAGAATCTGCATGCGTCTGTTTCATTGACTTTTGAAGTTCTTATTAAATTTACATCCTCAACCTTCTGTTTTCATGAACTTATTGCTTTTTAGCTTTTTGAGTTCTAATTTGGATTGTGAAACTTAGAGTTGCAATTGTGTAATTGGGTATATGTCGCAAGTCCTTAGGATGGCATTTCTTAGAATTTTTTACCTTCTCGGCAGGTGACTGAGGCTCTTGCACGTGCTGGCCTTGAATCTTCGAATCTCATTGTTGGCATTGATTTCACAAAGAGCAATGAGTGGACAGGTTAAGCCTAATTTGAATGTTTAAAAACATGCATGTTTCATTTTGTGGCGAAATTATTGAACTTTTTATTCATAAAATAGGTGCAAAGTCATTTAATAGAAGAAGCTTACATCATATTGGAAGCGGTCTAAATCCTTACGAGCAAGCAATATCCATCATCGGGAAGACCTTAGCAGCTTTTGATGAAGATAACTTGATTCCCTGCTTTGGATTTGGAGATGGTACTTAATACTTTCTTTGTTTTTCATTTTGCATGCAGATACTCATGCAGATTTATACTTATTTATTGATTTGAAATGTGAAAATGATGGCCATTCCCTTTATGTATTGGTAGCATCAACGCATGATCAAGATGTCTTCAGTTTCTATTCAGACGGGAGATTTTGTAACGGATTTGAGGAAGTTTTGAGTCGCTATAGAGAAATTGTTCCTCACCTACGACTTGCAGGTTTAATTTTACTCGTTCTGCCACTCATTTGTGTTACTGGTGTTGTTATTGGTTTACACTAAATCTATTATCTATATATGATCTTGTGGCAGGGCCTACTTCCTTTGCTCCTGTAATTGAAATGGCTACAACTATAGTTGAGCAAAGCGGTGGCCAGTATCATGTTCTCCTGATTATTGCAGACGGACAGGTATCTTTCTTTTATTCTTTCAGTTTCAATCATATTTCAGTAAGATACTCTACTGAGTTGGCTACTTTTTTTTTCAAAAAGATAACTGTGAGTCGCAAGACTTGTTTACATACTTGAATTCGTTTGCAGAACTAAGTCCTTTTTCTCCTATGCATTGGAACCCAAAGATTAGTGGGTTTCAAATTCCAATATTACAACGTGCCCTTTCAGATTATCTGCCCCAGCCTTACCCTAATTATAAGAAATTGACATTTCCCCGTGTTGTATCCAATTCTTGCCTCGAAGTCAGTCATCTTGGCTGTCATGTTATATATTGGAACGCTAATTGCATCCTACCTAATTCCCGGTTAACAGGTTACTAGAAGTGTCGATACAGAGGGTGGCCATCTAAGTCCACAGGAGCAAAAAACAGTTGAAGCTATTGTAGAGGCAAGGTGAATATGGGTAGCCTTCTTTCTCTGGCCAGCATTTTTTTCCCTAGCAATCTCTTCTTTCTTCTCCTTACATGTTTATCTGTCCCAGCAATTTCCCCTTGTCTATCATCCTGGTCGGGGTTGGAGATGGACCATGGGACACGATGAGGGAATTTGATGACAATATTCCAGCTCGGACCTTTGATAATTTTCAGGCAAGTGTGTTAAATGCTAAAAGGATTTGGACAATAATCTGTTGCAGCGTTGTGTTTCTTATGTTATTATGGCAAGTGCTGAGCTATGGATTTTTCCTTTAGTTTGTGAATTTTACAGATATTATGTCAAAGAATGCAAACCAGGCCCGAAAAGAGACAGATTTTGCTCTTTCAGCGTTGATGGAAATCCCTTCTCAGTATAAGGCAACGATAGAGCTCAACTTGTTGGGGTATAGTCATAGATAACCATTTCTTTTCATCTCTTTTTGACTTGTTACATTTTCTGATATGTACCATTGCCTTCTTATTGTTTGTTTGGCAGTCGGAAGGGGAATGTTCATGAGAGGATCCCTCTTCCCCCTCCTACGCGTAGTGAGGTTGCTTACAGTATCTCTAAAGCTTCTCCTCCAACCAGTTTCCAGCGGAGTGCACCATCTTATTACGGTGACAGTAAGCCTGTTGGCACAGCTCCACCACTAACAAGTTCTACTACTGATTACCAGGTAACTAGGTTTCTAGAGGAAACCATGATGAGCTCATTCGTTTCATTAACATCAAAATATTTTCGTCCCTTTCTTTTTCGGAACTTTGACATATTCCTGGTGGATTTGGACAGCTTTGCCCCATTTGCCTGAGTAATGCAAAGGATATGGCTTTCGGTTGTGGGCATCAGGTGAATCTCATCTCTCTCTCTCTCTCTCCCTTTGTTCAAATTATAAATGATGTCTTAGTGTTTCCCCTTTCCCTGCTTATTTTCATGGCAGACATGCTGTGATTGTGGACAAGCTCTTCAATCATGCCCGATTTGTCGAAGCCCAATTGAGACGAGGATTAAGCTTTACTGAGCCAGAGGTTTTCTGCCCATGTTAACGCTTGTAAAAAAGAGAATGCGAAACGAAGAGTGGTATTGAAGGGGCTAAAAATTCTTTGTGATTTGTTATTTGGTTATCTTTAGGTTCTCAGAGCTCAACCTCTCTTTGTATATTTTTCCCCATTTCTGTTGCTGCATTAATTTTTTTTTCTTGGTAAGCAGTTTATTTCCCGTCCCCCTTTTCCTGCTGTTGTATTTGCAACGGATTTATAATTTATTTCATTGATGATGAAATTGATGCATAGCCTCTCTTTTTGTTCCCCTCTAAATCATTCATTTATGTTGGAAGCTTTTATTTATATATGATCAGCCTTTTACTAGGAATGAATATATGCCAAGCTAAATGCATAATTCTGTAATCATCGGTATAACTCGATGCCAAATGCGAATCTAATGATACAATTATTTTCAAACATCAGCTGGAAAAGAAGCAGCAAAACAATCGTTTGAGCACAATTTATATATGTACTACTCTCCATGTGTTTTCAAAGGCTGCACGACAGTTTTTGAAGGGGTAAATTCATGACGGTAGGGGGGCAACCAGAGAAGAAATGCACGAAGAGGATTGAACAGAAACAAAACGATACTGCCTACAATCAGCTGCAACATCCTCCTGTAGGAGCAACAGTCCTATCACCTGCGGGTCCTTGGGGTCGTCCAACCTTGATTCCAGTTGACTGCAATTATCAACCCCAAAAGAAAGATCATCCATTAGGATGTGCAACTAAAAATTCACCACAAACCACTCAACCTCTCTCTTTACCGGATAGCCAACCTATATCAACAAATGCATATTGTTCTTAGGTCATGGAATGGGATGGGCTTTAAAGGGAAAAATGGTTCTCTTACCATAATAGCCCAAGAAGAGCCAAACCACAAGCATGGACATTCCTACCATGACACAAAGGTATGCTCATTCCCATTCTTCATCTATTTTTAAGCTCAATGGGAATCGCAATAGATTGGGGCATCCCAGTGGAAACCACTTTTTCCCTTCAAATTCCACTCCATTCCACATCAGGTTTCATTCCATCGGACCAACAGTAGCCAACGAGCTTAAGTGGGTGTAGAGTCTATTAAGTAAATGTGCAGCTTAGCAGCCCTCGCTGCATGCAGCACTTAAGGGCCAAGGACTCTTGACACTGCTAGGATAAACTAAAATGAACATGAATTTATCAGAATACAAGTTAAGTCTCCAGAAAGTATGAGCAGATTCATTGAGTATTTACCTCGTTGGATAAATCTAACACGCCTTCTTGAATATTCTGAAGGATCTTTCCAGCAGTTCTAATAAAGGCCTACAAAAATACCATATGTTAGCTTCAATATTGCAAATAATGCAACTCTCCAACTTGGGATATCTAAACCAACAATAAGTACTGCTTTGACTAACTAAATAGCTTACATCCTCAACATTTTGTGCTGTTCTTGCAGATGCCTCCAAAAATAAAAGCCCATTTTCCTTAGCAAATTGTTCCCCTTCCTCTTTGCTGACCGCCCTACGATGAGCAAGATCGCATTTATTCCCTATGAGCATGACTGCCATGTTAGGGTTTGCATGTTGACGGGCATCCTCAAGCCAATTTGCCAGATGATTAAAAGTCTCTCTCCTGGGCAACATAAAACTTGCAAGTTTAGTGGGGAAAAGGAACACCTAAAACAGGGAATTCACATGATATCGAGATTCAAGAATTAAATTGGACTCCTTATATGGGGAAAAAAAAAGTTCTAAGAGCACATCAACTACACAGCATGTAGAAGTTTTTTCATTTCCTTTCGTGTTTTTTTCAATTTTAATTTCCAGGCAGGAGTTACATCAAGGAAAGGAAAATCAAGAGACTGTCCAACCATGTACACGTCAACTGTGCAAGTTTTCTCAGGATGGGTAAAGTATGAAGCAAACAGAAGCCCAAGTATTCAGATTCTAAAACCTCTCAAGGGGTAGAACATGCTAAACTCATGAAATAAATACGACTTCTTTTATAGCCATTTATATATGTGTTAATGTGCGTGGTCAAGGAACAGAGGAAAGACAAGGGGGGGAGGGGGGAGCATTGTGTCCTGAACAAATTGTATGAGGTTGGAAAGTCAGGCATAAATAGATAACAGACGAAACACCTGCAGCTCCTAATTGCTGAATCATCAAAATCACAAACCTCCACTTAAGTTATCACAAATTTTGCGAACATAGCAGCGTCCTATCTCATGCTGAGGGAAAAGATAAATCTACCTTGTTATGTCATAAACCAGAAGCGCCCCAGCTGCTCCTCTGTAGTATGATCTAGTGATGGATCTAAAGGATTCTTGCCCAGCCTAGCATGAAACCACAAATAGGGGCTAAGCATACACTGAAATGAATAAATACTAATGAAGTAGAATTATCGAACAAAAATGAGTCAATATAAGTTACCTACTTCAAATAACCATTTTGTTGGTACCCTAGGACCACCAGGATGGTTGTTGTGGATATAACCGATTTCACATGTTCTTAATATAAATTAGACCCACTCTACAACCTGAAACCAGACCTAAGTCAAATATATAAAGCTTCGGCTACCATTTCATCCTAAAAATTTCTTATAACCAGTTTTATTTCCGCACATTAATGATCCATTCAATGCTATGCCAAAAAATAAAAAAATTCAATTAATTAAGATACTAAAACAAGGATTTTTTCGCTGTCAACAAATGAGTTCCAACAGGGTGATGAGTAAAAGGAAACGTGGGATTAAAAACATCATCGTTTTATCAAATCAAATCCATGGAACTGATTTGAAATTTCTTTCCAGTTAACCTAAAATTGAAACTCAGAATACCGTGTCCCAAATCTGGAGCTTAATGGGCTTGCCGTCGATGGTGGCCATGCGCGCGCCGAATTCAACGCCGATGGTTAGGTCATGCACAGGCTGAAACCGCTTGTCCGTAAATTGCAGCAGCAGACACGATTTCCCAACACCTGCATCTCAGAAAAGAAACCCTAAACGTTTGATATAAAATACAATCGAGAAGCAAAACTTGAAATTAACACCCGAAAAGAAGAAAGGTTGAGGCACCTGTATCTCCGATGATGATGTACTTGAATAGATAGTCGTAAGACATGGCTGGCACAAGGAAGGAGAAGGAAGAGGAGGAGGAGAAGAAGAAAATGAAAAGAAGAAGAAGAGCCCCCAAAAATCTGGAAAATTGTACAAATAGGCCTATATGGACGCCGCGCTTTCCCGGAAATTTAAAGACGAGAGAGAGAGAGACAGAGAGAGAGAGAACGTGTAACGACAGGTTTAGCGTTTGCCGCATCTGGAGATGCCTTATTATTTTAGGCTCGCTTGAGTGTCGCATTGTCACATCCGGACATCTCCCCATTATTTTTATATTTTTTTAGAAAAATTTTATTTATACATTCCCTACGCTTACTGTTCAAGTTAAAAGAATAATATGATAAACTTTATATAATTTTTTTTAAAAAATATTTAATCAGATAATAATATAAAATTACATAAATTTTATCACATTATTACTTTTAATATAAAACTTTTAATATAAAAAATATAGTAATACTACTTTTCATAAGCTTGTTACAATTTTCATTTTTTCTTTCACTTTTTTTCTTTCATGAACCTTAGGAGTGAAGTTACTGAAATATTAAACAACAAAGAAAGATGGAGAAAGATTGTACTTGCGGCTCCTGTTCCATTGGGGTTCATCTAAAAATGAAACGTAAGCTATTTATCACACCTTTTTATTTTAAAATATAAAAAAGCTTACTTATCATCACAAGAGATGAACAATAAGAATTAAATTTGAAATACGTGACATTCATCCATTTTCCGCAAGAGAAAGAATGCTAACTGGAACAAACCCAAATGCAGACTTGTTGAGTTATTAATCTGGTTGCAAATAAGAGACCCTGTACTCGACCTTGACAGCAATCAGATTTCTCGATAGTTTCCTTGTTTCCCTTCCTCTACCAACATGGCCTCGCCCTATGGATGAGAACTCAACACGTGCAAATTTTAGGGTCCGACCCATCGCAAAGTTTCTAAATCGGCAAACATAATTCCACAGATAACACATTGAACAATTAAGGTTGACGAAGAAAGTGAAGAGTTTTAGAGTACAATATCAAATGTCAGGCAGTCGAGTTGAAAACCGAAGGCAACAGAACACTGATTTAAATTATGATAATCCTTTGCCAGCCAGGAAAGAGATGGGGGAAACCCATGACAGTAAATAAAGAGTAAAGGATGTTTTATCACAAAGTAGATGACCAGACAAAGATCCTAAAGGTAATTAAAAACCTTATAGAAATATCATCCAAAGGTGCATCACTCTTCCATGGCGTCTCCTGCTTCAATCACTTCCACTTTCTCCTTCAATGGAATAATCTTTGTTAACAGGACCTCTGTAAACACAACAAACACAGGAAAATCAAGCAATGTCCACATGGGAAAAGCTTTGTTTCGTTTAAACATTCCGCTCTACAGGTGGGAACAAATAGGGGATTCAGAAATTAACAGCAAAGAAACAACCAGCACCTGCATAAAACTTATTGACGAGTTCAAGAATGGGTTTTTACTGATTTCTATGCATCAGAGCATGTCGCAAACTAAATTAAGATTTCAAAACACCCTTATTGTGCCCCTCCAGATCTCTGCCACTTCATAAATTTTGTAAAAACATTGTCTGTGTAGAATTACTGTTTTCTTAATGCTGGCTGCTGGGACAAGAGTGGGAAGGGAACTGATTATTCAAGTCAAAAAGAGAAGAAAACAAACGCTAAGAGACTAATCACACCGCACACCTATTTTCACATGCCAGCCTAACAATATATAAAACCAAATTGTAGATCTGTGTCAGCGTTAGAGAAATAGTAATAGATATTGATGTGCAAGCAAGAACCAATAGATAAGAAGGAAATACTAACCAGTCTTCTTAGAGAAAGAATGGCCTTTTGAACTGACATAGGTGCGTGGATTGGGCATGTGGTGATTCCTTAAGTACTCTTTGTGACCCTGTATCCAGCATCCAGTAGCAGGATAAACACATGTCAACATGAAATTGGCATATTTTCCTCCCAAAAACAGAGGCAGTGGAGAATGAGAAGTAACTGACCTTGGTTATTATACAGACATCAACATTGCTTCCACTTCCCAAGTCATTAAATATACCTGAGCAAATAGCTTCAGTTACAAGTTTTACTCCTTCATCCTTCTGCAAAGAGAAAATTTAAGAAACTTAGATCTAAGATATTAATGAATTATAGCCTCCAAACATTCAGTTAACTTTAAAAATAAGTCCTCTCTTTCCAAGAAAAAAAATGAAGTTATAATAAAGTTAAAGTCAAGGTATTATGTTTCTTACACAGAAACACCAAAAAAGTTGTTTCAACGAACCAAGTTCCTTCCTTAATATATCATCAATTGATCTTGGTTCTCTTTTTCATACTAGCTGTTTCAATATTCACACCTCATACAATAGGCTACAGAGTTTACAATTTTCAAAGAAGTGCCATAATTACTTATCATTTGATAAACAAGCATTCACATTCCATACAAAACAAAACAGAAATTTCCTACAAAATTAGCTAACCTACCGTCATCCCTTCTTTGTACTTTGACTCAAACACAGACATAGCAGCAAGAGAACCAGAACCCATTGTAGCAAATGGCAATGTATCAGTTGATCCATGGGGATAAATCTGCAGATAAAACATAGCAACCATAAAAGCTATTTGGATGGACAAAGATTAAAAAATACAGGCAGCTACTGTCTGTAAAACAGAAGGGAAAATAAGTATACTGTGTGCAGATGTGGTCCAGTGACATCTACCCCACCAAGCACCAAAGCAGCTTGGACATAACCTTGATAACTGGAGAAAACAATAAGAGATTAAGATCATGCACTCATTCCACGAACTATGTTGCTAATCACAGCAGTCCTAAAGGTAAACAGAACTCACTTAAAAAGATGCTTCTTAAGAAGTGTCAATGCTGTTACGACCCTTGATTCTCGACCGGTATGGTAACGATGCAACTGTAGTTGTGAGCTAACCATGTCTAGGGATATAAAGAATCACAAAGCAATTATTACTGTCATTACTTGAAGATGTGAAGATAAATCCCATATTTGAAGGTTCGAACCACTGATGCGGTGGCAAGACATACCTGTTACTGCCTCTGTATCAGCTGCAGTTCCTGCTCCACAGCAATATATGTTTGGTGCCATGTAATGAATTTTTTCACAATTCTTATCACATACTATGGGTCCTTCGGTGGCTCTTGTATCTGCTCCAAGAATGACGCCATCCTGGGGAAAAATTGAGACAGGGTTTCAAAACATACATATGTTCACGATAATCTTAAAAATACGTGTCATGACATCTGCATATCAATAGGGTATAAGATTCCAATTCTACAATTCTACAACTGTTAAATTGAGACATAAATGTTAACATAAACCTTTTATTAACTAGTTTTCTTAACTCTATGTAGGGTATAAGTTTCCAATTACACCACCTAGTTGTGCCCAGTGTCTTTAAAAATTCTCTATAACCAAAAATCACGAGAGCTTTAGTTTCCTGATCTTTCCTTCTCCTCTACTTTCCTTTCCCATTTCCTTAGCAATTTCTAAGACTCCACTGAACAGTATAAGGGAATAAAGTCTATCTGATTCAGAGACAATACAGGAATAGTAGGAGGAGTTATTAATTGCCTCTGATTCCAAGGGTTGGTTCAAAATTACTAGTATACCAAACAGTTGTTGCACCTAAGATTGTTTACATGGTATAACATTCTCAAGCTTGCAAAAATAAAATATTACCCAATTTGTTATCTTCTCATAATACTACAATTGATTTACCAACGCAATTAATTTTGGAATTTTGAAGAGATCTGAGTAGCCTGAAATTGACTCTATCTTGAGGCTCACGAAAGCTGAGTAACCAAGTTCAACATCATAGACAACAGTTCATCTCTATCTTGAGGCTCACGAAAGCTGAGTAACCAAGTTCAACATCATAGACAACAGTTCATCGGCACATATCAACAGAACTCATCAACGTAAACCAAAAATAAAAATAAAAAGACACAAGCATATACTGCAATTATCAGCCATAATTAGGGCCTACCGTCGGATGCTCATACCTGAAAAACTAAACCAACAATCGTAGTTCCGGTCTTCCGATAGGATGGAGCCCGAACACCCTTCTCTGCAAGCATGTCATTTCTTCTACAAAGATCGAAGCTAAATCCACCCTTCGCAGGAATTTCTACCGCAGCTTTAGACATTTCGGGGTTTTAGTTGAATCTGTACCATTCCCAGTAAATTAACCATGAACGCGCATATAATACAAAATCGGATGAGGACGAGAATAGCACTACCAGACAAACCCTAATAATCTCGACATGAAAAGGAAATCAAAATTCAAATCAAACAAAGCGAAAAGGAAAATCAAAATTTTCTGAAAACCGAGAGTGTTGATGATGAAAGAAGAAGATGGGGAGATTCACCTGATCTGAGATCGCGAGGGGAGGATCCAGTTTCGAGCGGCAACAAGTGAAGGAAAATAAGGACGAGTTTCGTTTTGACTGTATAAAAGCCTTCAGCACTAGCGGACCGGCCGAGTGCGCGGAAGGTCTCGGGCAGATTTTGACCGGACCCAATGGCGTCCGGTTTAATAGAGTCGAAGAAATCATTTCCCGGGCTAGTACTATTCTTACTTCTTTTTTTTTTTTTTTTTAACTGATGAGTTGGCTGTACTTTAAACATTTTCGACCTTGTTGAGATACTGTAAATATTTCTTACATTTGAACTATTTTGAGGCTTTTTAAAAGAAATAAATCAAGTGTATTTCAAATATTTTTGACCTTGCTGAGATATTTCAAACATTTTTTTTTACATTTCAAATATTTTGAGGCTTTTTAGATACTTTGTAGGTTCCCATGGTATTTCTGACTATTTTGGTGTATTTTTTTCGGCATCCCTGAAATGGCGCACCAACACTCACTTGGAATGCCCATGTGAGTATCGGTGCGCCATTTCAAGGTTTATCTTTAGGTATTTTCTGATTTCTTTCGAATATCTTGATCATTATAGAGATATTTAGGTATTTTTGACTTTAGAAGGTATTATTGTCATTTAAAGTTTTTAAGATATATTTACATTTGGTTCCTTTTGGAGAATTTCAAAATAAAGTCGGGATAGTTTGAGAAAATAATAATAATAAAAAAGTTACAGATCCAATTAATCGGATCCGCATTGCCCTTATAGATTACAAACAATCAAAACATTAGTCCTAATCATAGCTCACTCATCAAATAAGTGTGTGTAAGCGGCTAATGCATAGGAATGTGATCTCCAATTATAATATACAAATTCTTGAACCACAATGTGTTATTATATATATATTCATAAATTAAGCATTTACCTTTAAAAAGATACCCATGTCCTTTTATGTATATCGGTAGTCCATTAGGTCAACACAGAATTTTATAAAGTTTGAGATACAATTAGTGAAATCCCTTCATTTATCATTTGGTTGTCATTGCCAAAATATTCACACACACATGGGCACAATCATATATATATATATATATATAATTCCCTAACCTCTGAATCTACATAATATAATGAAATTTGAATCTCAGTAGAGTCTCCTTAAATTCAATAATTAAAAACTTCAACAAACTATAGCTTCATCCTTGCATGTCTCAGTTGGTTCTATCTCCAACACTAAGCCTCTTTTGAACTCCACATACGGGTAAGCAAGTGGGAAGTCATCTCCTTTTGGTTTCCACCTGAAGAAGACCAACAGGAAAAAAAAAAAAAAAAAAAAAAAAAAGCCATAAATCCTCAAACTAATGGTCCAAACAAGTAGTTTGATGAGACAGAATTTGAGTCACCAAATACCTGTAATTGAGGACAAGATAATGAAGGAAGAATGCAATCTCAACCCTTGCAAGCTCCGCCCCGGGGCACAGCCGCGGCCCACCGCTGAATGGGATCACTTTCTTGCTCATTGCCTGGTCCTGTCAACACCACATAATGGAAATGAGTGTGTGGGGGACAAAACCCAATTGGGGTATGAGTGAAGAAGTTCATACTGTCCATCTCCAGGGGTTAAACTCTGTGGGGTTCTCATGAAGGGATGGATCCAAATGTACTGCAGTAAACACAGGGAGGACTTTCCATCCAGAGGGGATGAGGTACCCTGCGACAAACATAAAAAAGTCTATAATGTGGTACAAAGAACAAAAACAATATGTAGGAGGAACCACTGATTAAATGGTTGGTGTTAAAAACCTTTGAATTTGACGTCTTGAATGGCCTTCCTGTGCACAAATTTGACTACATTCCCACATCTCAGAGCTTCACATATAACCTGCAGTATCGAACTTCAAATTGTCAAAAACAAATTTCAAAAAAAAAAAAGAAAAAAAAAAGGAGTTGATGGAAGAAAGGGTTACTGGAAACTGGTGATATTACAGTTTGGGTGAACTTCATTTGCTTGTAGTCTTCCCAGTTCAAGGGCTCTCCTTCCTCCTTCCTTTTCCTTATAACCCAGTGTTCTTCCTGCATAAATCTTTAAACTTTTAGCATTTTACCTTTTTTTTTTTTGAAAAAAATAAATAAAACACTTTAGCATAAACTGGTAGTACCTTTAATTGTTGAAGAGCAAGAGAAGAATGCCCAAGAAAGTAAACAACCAAGGCCATTAGTGTTGCAGTTGTTTCATATCCACCCAAAAGCAAGTCCAACACTATGCTCACTTTCTCATCATCTCTCAAGCTCCCCTTTAACAACATCACATCTAGAAAGTCAACTTCTCCCTCGACCCTCTGATTTCGCTGTTTTTCCCTTTCTACTATGATTTCTTTGATGGTGTTAGAGATCCTTTCTCTGGCCTACAAAATAGAGGAGGACGGTTATAGAGTGCTTGTGTGTTGGCAGCTAAAAATGGACTTTAAGCTTTGAGGCCTAGTACCTTCACTGCCTTTGCAAATGGTGTCCCAGGGATACACAACGGTAAAGAAACAAACCCTTTCATGAAGGTAAGGAAGTCCTCTAATATCTTTGAGGCCATTGGATCCTCTGCCTCGATACTCAGAATGTGCTTTACTATGAGAGTGAATGCAAACTGTAATTCATCACAAAGGAGGTCTAGTTACTCACGTAACTTAAGGTAAATACTACACCCAAAAAACGTTCACAAAACATCTGCAGTAGTTGCTGAAGTGGTAAAGGTGCAAAGAAGAACAAGTTGAAACTGCCAAAACTGCGTTTCTCTATGCCTCTGGCACCTACCTCATCAATTTTGTAAACATTCTATAAACATTTTGAGTGCATAGAACTATTGTATGTTTATGGATATAGCTTTTTTTCTCATCCTCCTCAATAAAAAGAGAGATTTGAAGGGAAGTTGGTTTGCTTGCCATTTTAGCTTCTTTGTAGAACGCTACTTCTTTGTGTTCTTCCCAGGACTTCATCAATGAGACCGACAGCTTCTCTACATAGCCAAGAAAAACAGGTTTTGAATTCGATGCACCGATGAAGCCAATGGCGAGGCTTCTTAGCTTTTTGTGAAGGGCTCCCGACACGGTGAGCAAAGATGAGTTTCCAAGAATGCCATGGATAGGCTTGGGGTAGCTGCATTGGAATAGCTTCTCCTCATTCTGAAGAATGAACATGTTGAGCTCCAAATCACACGACACTATGGTCGGACACCCAAACAAATGGGACTTGAAAATCTTCCCATACCTGAAAATAAAATAAAATAAAAAATGAAGCAATTGGAAGAGCAAGTTTAAAATCAATCGACGAGCAACCAACCAAAAGATACAAGGCAATAACATATATGTATGCATCTATGTACGTCACCTAGAGAAGTGGTCTTGTAAGAAGGTTCCAATAGAGTTGGATTTGTGAGGCTTGAGGAATCCAAGGGTCTCCCCACAGAAGGGCCATCCCATGTTCCCAGGAGGTAAGTTTGTCGGTTGATTTTGTTTCACTGACACATATTTTGGAAGAAGAAGAAGAAGAAGAATAGGGAGAGAGAGTCCCAGAAAGAATGCCAGAGAAATGGGTAGCAGCCCAATCATAGTGCTTCAAATTGCAGGCTAAAAACTACAAAAAGAGGGCTCGGCTCTCTTTGATAAGAGTGGAAACCTCCAAAAAAAAAAGTTTTGGCTTGTCTACCAGACTCCCCGTATGGTTTGTCACCTCTGCTGTCAATTTATATACAAGTGATGAACTCTGACACAGCTTTCTTTACAATTATAATATTGTTCATTTACTTATTCATTTATCAGTTTTTAAATAAGTATAGGTCCTCTTTAGTGTTAGAGAATGAATTGGAGGTCTTGACATTATCCACTATTCAGGTCTTGAGTCCCACCATTTAAGAATAATTTGACTCATGCATGAACAACTTTACCAAACTGGAAGCTCTTTTTGAACACAGAATATTTATCCAACAAAAAACAAAGTTATACTAGGTCACAAATCCAGTTCTCCAGTGTACTAGTTATAATGTTTCGCTTTGGGTCTATCCTTTCGCTGCATGGTAGAAGGTTGACGGAACAATTAGAAATTGAGATTCGACTCCTTTAGGAGATGAACTGAATCCATCTGGACTTGCAAAAACACCTTTCCCGCCAATTTCATAAATCTATAAACTTGCTAACTTTGATCGAATGCAAAGTTTTGTGTGCGAGTGCGCATTTGTTAGGTAGCACATGCAGAGAAATTTGCAAACAGACTGCGTCCAACACATTCTCGCCATAGAATGTATTCACCCAAACTTTGCCATGTTTTATTTGAAACTCTGGCATGGTAAGGCCTTAGGTAGGCATCAAAAGGTTTCCACTGTTAATTGATTAATACTCTCACCTTAAATCTCTGGTCAGAGTTAATAATTTCTCAAGACAAGACCTTAGTCAATGTAGAAGAACAGAAGATGGATGTAACATGCATATGCATATGCCTATATATATATATATAGACATAAAGAGGTCTCCCAAACCTAACCCCACAGCATCAATAAATAGATATATAAACAAAAAGAAGAGAGAAGTCAAGAAAGGGAAGCTTTTTCACACTGTAATTATCATTTCATCTTCCAACTTTAGACAAAACAAGTGGACAAGAAAAATAGGAATGAGCAGTTTAACACCTTTTTATTTTATATAACCATTGTGAAGCCAAACTCAAGTGAAAAAGGGGGTCATGTTGTCACTTTGAGAGCCATCTGAAAACACTCACTTGGGTTTCTTGTCTCTCCATGTTTCAGATCAGATCACAGTGCAAATCAGGTTAAAGAATCCAGATTATCACATTTATTTCAAGGGCACAGTGATAAGTGCACATAAAATTTCCACAGAATGAGTCGAGTACAGAACAGATACAACGGACGTGAGACCCATTCATTAAGTACAATAGGGCTCCATTGTCCCTTGGTGTCTATTCGATGCATCTAACATTCTTTACTCTAAGCACCTGAGTAATAACTAAGGAGATGGCGCTTTGACGCGACACTTATGTTTTGATCAGACCAAAGTATCAAACAAGCATTTTTCCTGCAACTCCCACCCACCTCCTCCATGGATGAAAGAACAGAAGTCATATTTCAAGGCAAAAACCTTCCCAACACCCAAAGACCTGAGATTGGCCTTTGAGACTCGTGTTTTCTTCTCTTTCAGAGGTACACCTGCACTTACCGGGAATGGAGATGTCATTAGACCAAAGGCTCATTAGCAGACATCATCAATAAACTTTACGGTTGCACAGTCCTCTATCTCTTACGTATGGAATGTTGAGCATCCAAGATAGGTAAAGCCGTGTTCATTAGCATGGCCCTCACTGTCTCAAATATTACCCATCTTCTTCAACCTTACGTGCTCTCACCGACGTACTAATATTATTAGTGGGACGAAATAATGTCCATCTGTTCCCTTCAAAGCACAGAAGCAAAAGCAAACATGATTATGCCAATTTTGGATGGAGACGTCCAAGATGGAAGAAGCCACCCCACCACACACAAATACATACATTCCTAGGCGTTTCTAACGCTATCTTTGTAAGTTTGGGGAGGAAAGAATGGAGTTTATTTTAACTTTCTTCCGCCCATTTGTGAGTTGAGAAATAGAGAAACGAGAACATAATTTACATAGTTCAAAATTCATTCTCGTACCTTTGCATTACTCTTTTTTTCTTTTTAATAGAACTTTTAAGGGTATATTTAATATTACAAAAGTTTTATTAACTACTTTCTATTGGATTGGAAGGAAAAGTTTGAGGGGAAAGTAAAGGTTACCCACCTTTTTGTTATGTTCATTTCTCTAGAAAAAAGAAAAAACTCATAAACAAGGGATTCAGATGTTTTTCCCATTTTAAAACTCACAAACACGAATACAAAAGAGCATATGTTTCCATGGAATCTCACTCGTAGGTTTCATTAAAAAAACAAAGGCTCCTTTGTAAAACCTTATTTTTAAGATTTTCATAGTCAAAAGAACCCTTGATAAGGGCATCTTTAATGATATTTGGAGCTTGTTATGGTGTGAAAAGCCCGAAAAAATAAAGGAAATTCTACAAAGGTTCTCATAAAGCCAGATACAGTCCCCAGATGGATTAAGAGAGCGGCGTTTGCAGATCGACAAAACAAAACAAAAGTGCGATTTGTTTTTATAATTGCTGTGCCTTCATTCATAGAGAAACGGTGCACGTGCACACGGCAGCTGAGACCCACAGTGGTGTCAGTGTGAGCCGCACCCACCGCTTTACGAGGCAAAATGATGGAAATCCCACCGACAACATGACCATTGTGATCTTTTTACACGTAGAAGAATGGACCGAGTAGAGTTTGGGTTGGCTCTACCCACACATACAATCACGCAACAAGCACCAGAGACAGAGGGAGAGTTTACACCGAATAAAGTATATTCTTCAACTTTCTCGTGCCAGAAGGTTGACCCATAAACATAAAAAAAAATTGTACGTGCTTTCTCAAAAACAATTAGGTCCGAGATATTGAGATTTAAGGGTGAGGGTCGCCTTAAAAAAAAACATAAATTTATGAATTTTAATAATTTTAGGCCATTTAATTTCTCCATTCTCTCTATACATTTTTCTACCATGATAATCAGGATTACCTAATTATACAAATTCAGATCATCTATATCTGAGATTTACATAACTTATTAAAGAGACACTCTTTATTCTTGAGGCTAACCCGATAGAACAATACCCTTACCTCACTCCTACAGTGTTAATGAGCCCGAAGCCGAATAGTCCTTCCCCACCCTCGGGGTTCTCGGCTTGATCCCCCCCAATTTATAGGCTACAAAACCCTAAACACAATACGTGAGAGAGATGTTACGATTAAACATCCCAAATTTTCCATAAGTACATTTACAAGGCATCGACGCTTACTTTTTCAGGGTTCAACACATGGAGGAAAACCCAACAATTAGGTTTTGACACTTTAAATTATATGCTTGGTTAAGTCAATTATGGACTGATGATTCTACATGTTATGCATTTAATAAACAAAGGAATGAGAAACGTAGTTTTTAAGTATGCAGTTTATAAGTTATTCCAATTATTAAGTGATAAACAATTTATTTTTAGTATCATTTACCAAAAAACAATAAAAAAAAACAAATTATTTAGTATCTGTCTTACAATAAATTAACAATCTCGAAATGTATGCAACTTATAATACTTATTGTTTTTGTCCTCGTGGTGTGAAAAGAACAATTTCCCTCCCATCCCATGACACCTTAACCTTGCTAAAAGTCGTTAATTCACTCTCAACATCACTTTTTGTATAATGCCAAAAGTCTTTACGAGCTAAATTAACACAAACCCACAAATCTCACCAATTAAACTTAACAGAGAGAGTAAATCAGAATTTAAAATCTTGACTCTAATCGAAACTCGTCTTATTTATATACAAAAAAAAAGGCTATTATTCATGGATTTTGGTCTATATCTTATAAATAAATGAGCCTACTTAACTAGTTTGTTCATAAACTAAGAAGGCCTAACACAATATCCTGCAATTAGTAAGGGAGAACCCATCCACCACAACCGAAAAAAGAAAAAGAAAAAAGAAAAAAGAAAAAAAAAGGTAATAAAGGACCAATTTTCAGATAAATGTAATGCCACAATCATTTATTAGTTGTCATCCACGAGAGAAGAATGATAAACACCTATTAGAGAGGAAGTCTCGTATTCGAATCTTGATAATGACCAAAATTTCATAGCAAGTTCCCATCGGTCCTCTCTTGTTAATACTCACTACTTACTACAGTTAAGATTTAAGTAATTACTTAGAACATTACACTCAACACATCGAGTTTAGAATACTTAAACCATTACCTCCTATATATATAATATATATATATATATATATATTAATGAGTTACAATCCGTAAAGTCTGTTTAACCCAGTTTTTGATCTCTACTCATGATGCATTTAATAAAGAAAAGAATTTGAAATGTAATTTGGGACAAAGTTTATCAGTACTCCTATTACCAAATAACAGATCATTAATTAATTGATTAATTAATTAATTTTGTTTGAGAAAACTCTTCAAACAGAGCCATTATTCCTGTGTCAGCATGTCCGAGATCTGCATGATGAACTTATCTCCAACAGGCCCAAGATGTACATGTGATAGATATGGTGCAGCCTTCAGTGCTGGAGAACTAGCATCTTACACATACAACGCAACGCATAATTTAAAAGATAATTTCACGAATGGATGATTACTTAATTAAATGGATGATTGTAAAGACGTCTGACATTTCACTGAAGATTTGGGATTTATGGGGGGAGAGAGGGGAACTAAATGTGAGGTTGATCGATCCCTCTGTGGGCAGATGATCATATTTGTACAGTAGACATCTATTATTCTTTATATTTATATACATTAATACAACAAAAGCAAAGGCTCGTACCACCACCCATTCCACTTGCCAGTTTATACGCATAAAGCTACTAGCTATGGATTATGATCTACACCTTTAGTCATTATACATTTATGAACCTACTCGATCGAAAACACTAAAAAAACTCCACAGCCTAACAAAATGTCCTGAATTAGTGACAGAGTACGGACTTTCCCCATTAATGGTTATGTAGCTGTAGTCCCCTCAAATCTTTGAGGGGAAAAAGAAACATCAACCACTAGCTTAAATGACGAAGAGGACTATATCTCGGCTAGGGTTCAAAGGTGAAAGATCTTATGTTTCTCAAATATGCACGAGCTCTCGATCTTCTCCAACATCGAGGATCTTAAAGATTCATGTTCATGTTTGCACATCCAAAGGGAGAAAAAGGAACAAGGAAATTTTGAAAGAACAAATAGAAAGAATGTTCACTTCCATCCTTTCCTATGTAGACCTCGCTTGAAGGAAAATTTGAAATAATGCATGCATGGGTCAGCTTGGCTCTCTCCCTCCTACTTTTCAGTGGGGAGCATATTCCAAGTGCATGGGTTGAGAGGGGCCTTCACTCCAATCATGCTTTGTTTGTTCAAAATGTAGAGCCTAGGGATGCATAGGTTTATAGGAGGCACTGGAAAATTGACATTTCTTCCTCTTTCTCTCTCCGTTCGAAGAAGAGAGAGAAATCACCCCCCCCCCCCCCCCCCCCCCCCCCCCCTCCCCAAGTTGGGTGGGGATGCTATTATCGAAGGCATTCTTTTGGAAACATCAACTCTTGATGTGTTTAAAAGGCTCCACTGCACCATAGTTAGCAGACAATCATCATTATTTTGGTTTGTCTCCTTTCTTTTGGGTGAGGGAAAGCTGGTTCTGGTTTCCATTTTCTAAGATGTAAAAGGTGAGGAACACAGCAAAATCATCACAGCATAAAATAATATATGATTTAACTGGGCACGTATCATCTGTCTAGCAGAAAAAAACAGAAGGGGCATGCACCGTCATCTACTAGTCTATCTCATGAAGAAGTGGAGCACTCATGTTAAATGTGGATAAATATCACCAAATCAGACACTAGGTAGCATTGGAAATTTCCATAAATTAATCCTTTGGATTAATATATTATAATGATACCTTAGGAAAAGCCATTTCTCACTGAAAGAAGTTCCCGTCCTCCTGTATATGGGGGCCTCACGAAAAGCTCCTTGGTCTAGCTTTACGTAAGATGTGACAATGCCAATTAAAAGAGGTCCTGATGCAAGACAAGACGGAGGGTTCAAATCCCTGTAGGTGCTACGTAGAGTATGTGCTACATAGAGTATGTGCAGTTTTACCACTCACAAACGAGTAAGGCTGAGCCATTAACAATAAGCAAGGCTAATTTAGTTGAATTCATTTCAACTGGTACTTCGAAACCAAGAGTCAAGAAAGGTCCATCACATCATAGCATGTCCTAATTCAATAGTACATGCCTCTCAAAATAGTTTGAAAGGAACAACAGAAAAGCCAGTTGATATGATGATTTTTCTATACCCTGTTGACTGCTTTTGTGAGCTAAGAGTATGCTTGACGCCAAACTATAGACATAGACTAGGATTAGAATGGTTACATGGAGGCTAAAATATTTCATGGATGGTCCCACTCATGCATGAGTAGGTTTCACCAGGTTATGGTGGATTATAAAGCAATTATTCTTAAAACACAAATTTAAGAATAATAATAATAATAATAATGTGATTTCCATACATTGACTACTTCTGTAGGGTTTGTACTGTTGGTTGACTCTACACAACCTCTATATAGGCATGCCTAGGGGAGAAAACCCCCTATTTACGTTTTAACCCCACAATGTAGTCAAACAATAGTTCCCACTCCTATATTGGCGAAAAGAATCAGGAAAAAATTTCAGCATCACTGAGTACCAAGATTGGACTCATATCCATATATATCATGTCGAGTGTGCTATTGTGACAAATTTTACTTCAATCCACATTTTTCAGCTTATATATGTATGGGGATGATGAGTAATGAGTCTGGAAACTATTTGAGCGTTGATTTTTTTTCCCCAAAAGATCTATTGCATTTGGAAAGTAAAACTTTCAACCTACTTAATCTGAGATTTCAACTAGGTTTGCTCATCATAATACTCTGCAAATCCACCCTTGCATAAATAACAGGTGGGACTGCACAAGCCAGGGCGTGATGAGAACTTGAGCATATCACGTAGCTAGGTTTATGTATTACCTTACTATGACAGTTCTTTTCCCCATTTTTTTCCCTCTTCGCTTTGGGTTGGGGGACTCGAGTGGGAAATCATATGAGCAGTTAAAGCCCAGGTTGGAGATTCTTGATCTTATGAGCTCCTGGATTAGTCATATAGCCGAATAAATCAAGTATGAAAGAGTGGAGGTGGGACATGGGCTCAATGCCGAAGAGCTTCCCATAACCCCCCAGCAGGATTATTTCTTCCTGAAAGATCTCAACCAGGACAAAAATGCTGAAACTGTAAAGCATCAGTTTCAATGCAGCCTTACGTACAGTCAGTATTTAATATCTCTAATAGCCTGAGAAGGTCAGATGGTTCTCTGACTTAGGTATCATACATAACAATAACCTTCTAATTATGGACTGGCATGCCATCACTGGACAAGATTTCGTACACACATACTTGGGAGGCAAATACTCAATCAAGAGGTCATGATAAAAACACCAGTAAGTATAAGCAATCTACCATCTACTTCATGACATGGTCATCTTTTCATTCCATAAACTAGGTATAATAATCCAAGAACCCTCTCCTTTAAGCTTCTGTACCAAGAAAACTCTTACCACACCTACCTGTAGAATGCTATAACTTCGGTTTGGCGGTCAACGAAGTCAGATGTCCGTTGGCAGAGGTGTTTCAGGTGATAAGGCCTGGGGGGGGGGGGGGGGGGTTTAAGTCAGATGTCTAGGGCTTCAATCCCACAAGCTGCATGCAGAAAAGGAAATAACAAGGCTATACAAGCATAGTAAATTGAAGAATATTTCAGTCAAGTGCAACCGCATATCTTTACTCAAGTTATTTCTTGGTTTTTATACATATAAAAACTAGCATTCTTTTCGCCAATGTAAAACATTCTGGACTCGTTTGGATGGCAGCAATGGGAATGGATGTAGTATTCTCATTCCTTTGTTATTCCATTCCCATTACCATTCTCACTCCATTCCCACCAAATCTAAGGGCCTGTTTGGATTGAGGAAATGGGGGGTTTAAGTCAGATGTCTAGGGCTTCAATCCCACAAGCTGCATGCAGAAAAGGAAATAACAAGGCTATACAAGCATAGTAAATTGAAGAATATTTCAGTCAAGTGCAACCGCATATCTTTACTCAAGTTATTTCTTGGTTTTTATACATATAAAAACTAGCATTCTTTTCGCCAATGTAAAACATTCTGGACTCGTTTGGATGGCAGCAATGGGAATGGATGTAGTATTCTCATTCCTTTGTTATTCCATTCCCATTACCATTCTCACTCCATTCCCACCAAATCTAAGGGCCTGTTTGGATTGAGGAAATGGGAAGGGGAATGCTCATTCCCATTCTCTTGTTTGGTTATGCCCTCAAGTCTGGAATGGTCATTCCATGGGAATGGTCTCATATGAGGGAATGACCATTCCACTCCAAATACTTGGGAATCGCCATTCCCATCTCCAATTCTAGCAATGTGACACCACATGTGACTCTCACAATGTCTTGTGTGGCGCCATAAAAACATCTTGATGCAATAATCCTATCATTTATTTATTTGTTTTATATTTATAAAACCATTTGAAGTTACTCATAGTATGGTAATTCCATTCCATTCCACTTGAACAAAAAACCAAACTTGTGAATGGAAATGGGGCGAGAATGGCCATTCCATTCTCTTTCTATTCCATTCCATTTCTTTTCTATTCCCTTTCCATTCCCATCATCCAAACCCAACCTAAGAGCAATTACTATGGTTGGCTGTAAAGAATATCATACCATTTATAAACTAATACATTTCGAATTCAATAATTCATTAAATAATTCAAAGATTACCTTAAAAAAACTTCGATCTTCTTCAGAAAACGATGCTTTAAACGCATGCCAAATATAATTATGATCTTTGAGTTCTGTGGTCCTTCCAGGACCATCCAGAGGTTACTCTGAAAACAGAACAAGTTGATTGCCAAAATAATAGACATAAATATTAGAAGAAACTGACCAGCAAAAGCGACATGAGAGAATTAATAAACCAAACTAACCTCTACATGTGCGGGATCAGTGACGACCGAGAAAGCATTAGGGTTTACCCGTTTCAAAATAAAATGAAAAAAAAAAAATCGCGGGGGTTTTCAGAGAAGAACATTCGCGGACAAACCCGACGCTAAAAATCCCCATCTGCAAAATCAAAGAATTAGGGTTAACGAGAACGACGCCGTTAGATACGCAGTGCGAGTGATATTCTCATCGGGCCGGCCCGCGTAGAGAATCCCATCCTCGTGAGCCCAACTAGTTTTACTCCCAACTTACACAAACTGGACTTTCGCTCATGAAATCTGAGGGCTTTGAGGTGACAATTGGGCGGTGTTGGGCGCCCACTCCGTTAAATAAGGCGGGTTGAACACGGGTGACAAGTCATTGGTCGGCATTGGCGAGTCAATACTGTTTTATGGGCAAGTTGAATCGAGTTATATTATAAATAAGTTAGGGTGTCAAAAGTTTACCTTATTTATATAAACTTTTATTTCTTTTAATATTTCTATAAATCAATTAATATTTAATAAAAAATCAAAAAATACTTTAAAATCCTATCAGAAAATGATAATTGAGTGAATTGATCAAAATCATTTTATTGGTGGGTTACACAAGTTGTTGGCTCCTAGTAAAAGTATACTGAATTTTAATTTTCTTAAAAATTAAAGGAAAAATGGCACCAATTTCCCATGATGTTTTAACAAAATCTCAGTGAACTTGGTAGAGTTTCATTCAGTGAATTTTTCCCCTTAAATTTATAAATTGCGATGAATGTACCCCTTAACATCAATCGTTGATATTTTATTTTGTTTTTACCATTTTTGTTTATTTTTCATTTCTTTTATTCCTTTATGAATCCTCTGCCTTTCTCTCATCATCATAGACCAATTAATGTATAAAATAAATAAATAAAATCGATAATAGATTTTTAATAAGGAAAATAATAAGCATATATAATTAGTCATTTGATTCATGAAATAAAATGTATCTATCTAAAAAAAATAACATAAATAATGAGAAAAGTGGACGAGAAGCCATAAAGTCGCAAACCCACTACTTTCGCACCAAGCCTAAGGCTCATACTTTCTTAAGCCTAAACACATTATCTTTTGCATAGGAACCATGGCCCAATTTATCTGTTTTCGGTAAGAAAAATATTACTTGACATACTTCTGTACAAAAATTTATCCGGTCCTCTTTAAAAGTATTTTAATTAAATAATAATATAAAAGCAAATGAATCTTAACGCGTGTGGCACGAAAGGCGTATTCACTGGTGGAAGGCCCTGGAGATAAGCACCTTTATCTCTCTCTCGATAACAGGAGACGGTTCGTGTTGTGAACTACACACCAGCATGGACGAGCCACCTTCAATGGCTTCCCTTCTCCAAAAGCTTCTCCGGAAGCTTTCTCCCACAAGAACCCTCGCACACCTTCAATGGCTTCCCTTCTCCAAAAGTTTCTCCGGAAGCCTTCTCCCACAAGAACCCTCGCTGTTCTGAGAAACTCTCAGACCGCAAAATTCTCTTCTCCTCTCCCTCTCCTTCAACCCCATGTCAGTGAAACCACATCGAACCTTCACCTTCTGATTAATCTGATCCCCGTTCCGGGTTCACCCATTACAGATAACTTGATGACTTCTTAGTCGCCGCCGCAGATACATCCGAGCTTCTCATTAGGGTTTTTCCTAAACCCTATTTCTTCGACTGGGTTGCTTCAATCCGACGTCGTTAGGGGTGGTTCGCCCACGATTTGGGCCGACAGCGTCAAGAAGATGCGGAAGAAGAAGATGAACAAGCACAAGTACAGGAAGCGTCTTCGCCAGAAATCTTAGGTCCGTTTGGTGAGAATCGATCCTCTGAGATTCCGTTGGACTTGTGGTTTTTTTGGTTGATGTCGCTAATTTCTAGCAAGATAAGTTTCCGCTGTTTATTGTCATTTGTAGTGATAATAGATTTTGCTAATTGCCAACTTATACGTTGCGAAAGAAATAGATTACAGTTCAAATGATAGTCTTCTCTTCAGTTCGTTTTCGAAAAGAGATGGTGAACTGCGTGTCTGTGGTCTATGAAAATTTATACATGCTGATTTTTCAGCCATTAAAGTGCTTTGAGCATAACTGTGTGGTTTTTGATACGTAAACATGCACATATCCGACCTAGTAATCATAAGTATTTGAATTCTTGACCTTCCGCACCAATTACAATGGGCAACCTCAAACTAATTTGTCCATGCCCTTAAAGGATGTAGATGTTTTAATGCATTGCCTTTTCTTATTCTTTTGAACAATTTAAATGGGTAAACTTCCCTATATCTAATATTTAGCTTCCATAGCCACATAAGCCGCTCCTGCTGATTACCATTTGCATCAAGAGGAATGTTGGGGGAGTGTCATCTGACCAACCAGGAAAGAAATATACTTGCATGTATTACAGCATATCTGGAGATTGGGGCATCCCTTCTATGTGAAGCTATTGTTCCTTTCTGCCGAACACGTAGCGATTTCTTTAATATTTAGTTATGCATCTTCTTTTCTTTGCTTTCTTTATTTAATTTTTCACATCCGAGTCCATTTGGGGGCAATTCAATTCTGTTGTCAAGATCACTGGTCATGTCTCATCTGATTCAAAGACATGTTTCTTGGATTGGATTGTATGAATGTCTGACCATCAAGATATCGATGCTGTTATAGTTTCTGTAAGGAGTATTCACTTTCAATATCTGTTGAACTTTGTTAACCTAGAACTGGGATAAACGGCACTTATTGCGACCCAAGTTTGAAAGGAGGCTCAGAACTTTGCCTTTAAGTTGTATAGGAGTTGAATTATTTTTTGGAAGTTTGTTGAAGATGAACTTGTAAGGAGTAGCAGTTTGATTCAAATTGAAGAATTATGGATGATAGAGGAAGGCACAATCCTCAAGAACAGAAAATGGGTGTATCAAGCATAAATGACTTGCAAGAGGAAATAACTAAAAAGTTTAAAGGCAATCCTCACATGAATCAAGATTGACACTGAGAAGAACCATGCCTCTTTATTTTCTCTTGAGACTGTTAAAAGGAACAAAAATTCCTTATAAAAAGGCCCATCCAGATTTTAAGACTAGGGAATGTGACATTGTGAAATAAGGTAATGAAGGGTCTGAAAGACTCGCTTGCTACAGGTTCTCCCCAAAGTGAATTTTAGAACCATTGCCAATTAATTTATTTATTACTTATTATCCGAGATAAGAAAGAAGAGTATTTTCTGAAATGGACTCCAACTGATGGCATAACATCTTCATCCGAATTGGCATCCATCTGTTGCTGGTTGTCTCATTCGCTTTTAATCACTGAAGCTAAAGGGCCATAAGCCAATCACCAGAGGGTACTCCTCACTAGTAAAATACAAGATTCCACCCATCTAAGTTTGTTAACTTGACCTGGGCCTCAATAGCTGTAGGATTTCATTCTGTGTTGAGGATGGTGGAAAACTTTTCAGAGTAGTTTCCTTGTCATTTAGCAATAAACAGAGTTCATGTAAGCTGTATTTATCATCTTACAATCTGTTATCTGCTGTTCATATGGTCGAGTGATATTTACTGATGGTACTGATTTAAGTCAATTATGTTTACATAACTTGCTGTTTATCTACTTCCTTGTCACCTCATGCAAGCCCCAAGATGGATGGCCAAATTATGACTTTGCAAACTGGTGTAGTATTAAGGTGAAGAGGGGCTAGCTGGGCATGCATTTTTGGCCGAAACCAAAATTTAAAACTCTTTTTAGTTGTTATATATGACCACATTTTTTGGAGCAGTGCTCTTCACCGTCCATTTTTACCTTTCGAAGGGTGGTTGATATGAGTTTTTCCTTTTCCCTGATACATGAAACAGAGACGCATATGCTTCCTCATGGGTTTCTGATGCTCAAATGAATCCATCTTCAGTTCTCTTAAACCAGAGCAAAATCACATGTATATATGTATGTGTATCCAGATACAGACCATGTTCTCAGCTAGCAGACATATTTCCATCATCTCAAGACCATGACAAGAAGATAGAGCCAATGTGAGTGAGACCCCACCTTGCATTCCTCTTCCCATACCTTGTCCTTGTGCCCTGTTGCATCCCAAACCATCTGTTTATTCTGTCACTGTTGCCACTTTGCTTGTTAACATCAAATAATATGAGTTGTTACTGAGTCAGTTTCCCACTCAGTGTTGCCATCTGATTGTAGTTTCTTCCTCATTGTCGCAGCATTTGTCGTTTTGAAGTGTTCATGTTAACAGCAGAACTTTTTTTTCTCCCTCACTCTTACCCGCGGAGGGGAGAAAGCAGAAAAAAAATAATGTAGTATATGAGATTTGTTTCATAGCTCCTAAAATCATTGTTGAATCTCTGAGGGGGTATGTCTGAATTGGGTTAGGAGGAAGCTTTAAGTTTTAGTTCCTTTGATGCTTTTCCATGGGAGAGAAGGGATGGTTTTTGTTACAAATCAAAGAGAAGGTCCGAGAATAGAAAGGGAGAGACAATGTATGGACCCTCCCCTTCCCTTCTTTTCACCTTTTTTCCTCTTTGGGCTTTTCGGACTCCTGCTCCTGACCCACCTTTGTGCTGTTTTAGTCTGATCTGATCTCATATCAACTCTGGGTGCCACATTGATATAGAATTAAAAACTGTGCATTTAATTATTTTCCAAAAGGGACGTGTTTGTGCCTTGTGTAGCAGCCCAATACGCCTTATTCCATAAATTTCAATCGTATCGATCGAATGAGCATGAAAAAGTTAGATTGTCAATTTTCGCACAGTTTTGCTATTTATATTAACCTCTCCACCTTAGGGTCCAAATTTTTAAAATACTTATCATGGTTTAGTTTTGTTGGTAGTTGGCAACATAAACGAGAAGTGAAAATGTATGAAAATAGACGTCTTTTATTTATTTATTTTTAGGTAAAAGATATTGATGCTGACATCCTAGGATTATTTCAAATTGATTTTTTTTCCATAATAAATTCGAAAAAGATAAAAGTATATTTAGTATTGTTTTATAATCGTAAAATATCAAACTCTTATCCAATCCAAAATTTTTATTAAATAAAACGAGGTAAATTTGTTATTTGGTAAAACAATGTATGAAAAAAATGATAGTAACATGACACATGAAGTTTTAAAGTAATGACAACATATAATGATATTATTTTTGTCATATACTTATTTGTAATGTGCAAAAAAATCGATCTGAAAAAAATCTAAGGATGCGAGTGCCTTTTAGAAAATTGCAATGGATGTTAGGGTCCTTGTAATAAAGGTAAATGTTCCACCTTTTTTTCATTTTTTTCTTCTTCCATGCTCATTTAATTTGTATAGCCAAGTTCTCTCTTTTTCAATAGACCGAGAATTTCGTTTTTTGATTGCTATACTCGGTAATTACCTAACGTACTACACTAGATTCACCGAAGGCTCTTTAAAAACCTTCCCATCTGATCTCTCGGTTTCACTCGAGGTGAAAAAACAGATTGAAGGGTGGGATTCGATTTGGTTTATTTTATTCTATTTTAAATATAAAAGGTCAAGCCTTTTGTTCGGGGAACCCTCGGAAGCTTATGATGGTTGTTTGAATGTAGACTACACCTCTGTTTTCCCTTCCAGCTGGCCTTGGCCCATCTCAGTTGTTTGGTAAATGCGATGCAAAATGGGGGTAAAAGAAATATTTAATTTAACAAATATGGCGATAACAGAATATTTAAATTAACAGAAGATTTTAAATCTACCTTATCTGATTAAATAATTTATTATTGACCATTTGAATAATTGCTAAGTAGATTATATCTCATTCTTGTTGGTCCTTCGGACAAAAACTTAAATCCAATGAAAACAGAAGAAAAGTATGTGACTTGGGTTGAAATCTTTTGTGCATTGCTTGCAGACCCAAATTATTCAAATCTATTTCTTTTCTTTTCTTTTCTTTTTTTGTATAAAAAATATTACATTAACCCCCATCAACCCCCCCCCCCCCCCACCCCAAACAATAATTACCATTTTCTTTTGCTTTACATAACAGCAATAAACAAATATTTTTATTTTTATTTTTATCAGTATAATAAAATATTAGTTCTTTTGTTCACTACTTGTTTTCTCCAAAAAAGGCCTTCGGCTGCAAGCTCAATGCCTTTGCCAACTCTGCAAGGATCCCATACATTACTTATTTAACATCCACCCTTGCATTAACACAACGGATCACTAAATTTAAAGATTTGTGCCGGAGGATTTTAAATTTTGGATCTTAAAATGATGCATTTTCGATATTTCTTTCCAAAAAGGGAAAGCTTTATTAGAACACTCTTTGCCAAAATTACTGTGCTTTGAAGTTTTAAAGTAAAGATAGTTACTTGAATTTGCACTCAAATACTCATTTCACCGGAAAGAAAAAAAAAAAAGAAAAAAGAAAAGAAAAAGTAGAGAGAGATCATGGTTTCATCTTCTCCCCCCGTCTCTATAGATAGGAGAAGAGTAGAGGGGAACAGGTTTGAAACAGAGAACAGATCTCCTTTTTCTCCCCTTCCCTCTCTCAATGCTCAAAAACCTTGTGGAGAAAGAATGAACTGAAAGTCAAAAGTTGAGAGAAAGGAGGAATGGTTATGTGATTCAAATCTGCCCCATAACTGCAGAACAAGGAAACTTCAGAGAGAGAGAGACAGAGTGCGCGTACTGTGTGGGTGTGATGGGTGGGGTGACATCATCAATGGCGGCGAAATTCGCCTTCTTTCCACCGCATCCGCCGTCGTACAAGGTGGTGACGGACGACCTCACCGGCCTACTCCTCCTCAGTCCGTTCCCCCACCGCGAGAACGTTGAGGTGTTGAAGCTTCCCACGCGGCGGGGGACGGAGATTGTGGCGGTGTACATTCGGCACCCCATGGCTACCTCCACCCTCCTCTACTCTCACGGCAACGCCGCCGATCTGGGCCAGATGTACGAGCTCTTCATCGAATTGAGCATCCACCTCCGCGTTAACCTCATGGGGTACTCTATTCTTCCAGCGATTCATTCTCTCTGTTTCCTCCGTTTTGGCATCTGGGTTTTTTCTTTCTCTTCACATTTTGGCTTGTTTTGGGACACATGAGTGAGAGAATTTGCCATACAGTGCGACTCTTTTTCACATTATTACTGTCTGTTAGTTTTTGTTTGTTTAGAGGCTGTGCACGAGAAATGGGCAAATTTTATTACTGCTCCTTTGGATTTCTGGAAATTGGCTTAAAACGTTGAGTTGGTTGCTTGAGTCATTTACGGCAAGCCGTATGAAATAGAAGGGAAGTGTTTCCTTTGCGTTCTTTGTTCGCATGTCAGTTTATTTGATAAGATGGCTGAATGCACGGTTTAGATCTCCTTTGTGTATGCTTACTGGATCTTGGACGTGTTGAGGGAAGTTTTGGGTTTATAAGGATGATTTGAGAACATAGCATTGCAGTTATCAAGTTATGGCACGGTTTAGTGATTTAGTGCAGAATTCCTTAATCCTGAAGTTTCAAAAAAAAAACAAAACAAAAAAAATCAGCCTGAGTTCATGCAGAATCATTATTGAATAGAAGTTTCTTTAGGAGCTTGTTAACTGGAGAAGGATTTTAAAGTTGCATATTTTATTCTATGTTCGACAATGCCAATCAGTTGCCTCGTTCCGTAGGATGCTTTTACGATCGAGTTAGGAAGCTTTGGTTGACATTAGCAGAAAGAAATGAATGATGGGCTCTTTATTTCACTGTTAGTCCCATTTTCTTAATGCTAGTACTTTAACCTGCATCATGTTTTGCTTTTGGTACCTCCCTTGAAGCCCATCTTAGTTCATAAATAATATAATATACTGTTGGCTTTAATTGAATCTTAACATATGTGCCTTCTCATGCTTTTTCCCCCACTTTAATAAATTTAGAGTTTACTGTGAAGTTATGGCATCTGGAAAAGGAAGTAAGGAAATCATTGAAGCATGGAGATAGGAAAAGAAATCTACCCTGAATGGAGAGTGGAGCGGGTAGTTTCCTTAATGGGAAAAAAAAAAAAAGGAAAGGGGAAAAGTAGTTAAGAGGATATTAATCCATTGGATGCTTTTATCAAAGGGAAAGTACCCTAATATGGAGAAGAGCAGGTATCAAGGAAGAAAGATAGAGAATTGACAGTAATGAGAAGGGGGTATGTCTGAAGGGAGATCTATCAGAGTTTCTATTTAGAGTCTACTAACTTTAGTTGCCCCCACTTAAGTTGTATTTTGATGGATTCTTGTTCCTTATGATCCCATCTAAAAAAGAAAAGATAAAATGCTGAATGACCCTATAAAGTCACCAAACAGAGGAAAGAACCATGAGATTGCTTTGGATCAAGAAAAAAGAACAGGTTCGGGGTGTTAAACTGCTGTGCATATGTTCCCCCCCGCCCCCTTCCCCAACCCCCCGACATTGTGTGAGTGGTTATCGGTGAGTTAATTTATTGAACTGATTTGTTTTTGTTTTTTTTCACCCTAGTCTCCCTGTTTACTTTATCATAGGGCGAGCTAGGTTTGGAAGTTCCAATTGCTAGCTTCGCGGTTCATGTTGACTGCACACTTACAGATGAATGTTTCTCACACGTATCCGTCATTCCATGCAGCTATGACTATTCTGGGTACGGGCAGTCATCAGGGAAGGTATCTTGCAAATTCATAATTGGCAAACATATTTTATTCCATAGCTCAACTGTGATGGGAAGGTCATATATTTTCTGTTTTGCAGCCAAGTGAACAGAATACATATGCTGATATTGAGGCTGCATATAAGTGTCTTGAAGAGAGTTATGGTACTAAGCAGGAAGATATCATACTCTACGGCCAATCTGTTGGAAGTGGCCCCACTTCAGATCTTGCTGCTCGGCTGCCTAAATTGCGAGCAGTTGTTCTGCATAGTGCTATACTCTCAGGCTTAAGAGTCATGTATCCAGTGAAGCGCTCATATTGGTTTGACATTTATAAGGTGAAGAAACTGTTCTTTAGGCAATTCATATTCCATTTATAGCGTTTAATTACAATTTGTGCATTTATTTTCAAAAGTATCCATGCGTTGCTTTGTTTTGATTGTGCGCAGAACATTGACAAGATTCCGTTGGTCACCTGCCCTGTACTAGTCATTCATGTAAGTTTCTTTGCCCTTGACATTGGCCGATTATTTTAACTGCATTAACCATGATATGATTAGGATGAAGTTTCCACCACCCTCTTTCTACATTCTGAAATTGGTAAACCATCTTAATTATTTACTTCGATTTTTCGTTTCTACAAGCTGGAAAGTTGAGCGTTGGCCTTCCTGAATTTTCTCTTTTAGCCAATAACCGCTCGTACTGAAGTTCCTGAAAGTTCTGTTTTTGAGTTCCACTACAATCTTCTGAAAGCTAACAGTTGATTCTGTTCGAGGGAGGAGGATAATATTTGTCGATCTCATATATATTATTCTGATTTTGTGGCACTAGAGTAATTTATACTTGGCAGGGAATAACAAGTTAGAGCCCAAAATTTCCTTGTGTTTGTTTCTCAAGTCTAGCAGCAGTAAGATACTGTGACATTTCCTGAAGAGTTCTGAGACATTGTAGCCAGAGTACCGATATCCAACAAGCTTTCAGTCTTTCGCCCTCCATAGACTCATTCTCGAGCATATTTCTTTTCTTGGGAAAAATTTTAGAAGCCAATGAGATAAAGAATGGTGTCAAACTTCGGTACTCAATAGCCATCCTGTTTTGGTTCTGTCTCTTATACTGTAGGGAACTTCAGATGAAGTTGTTGATTGCTCGCATGGTAAGCAGCTATGGGAACTGTGCAAGGAGAAGTATGAACCGCTATGGCTCAAGGGAGGGAACCATTGTAATTTAGAGCTCTACCCAGAGTATATCAGGCATTTGAAGAAATTTGTATCCACTGTGGAAAAATCAACTTCCCACAGAATCAGTTCTAGAAGAAGCACTGACCACTTTGAACAAAGTAGGAGGAGCACAGAGGTTTCTAGGAAGAGCACGGATCGAAGAGAAAAACCAAGGCATAGCACTGATAGGCCTGAAAAAATGAAGAACCAGTCCCCGGCTGTCATTGATAAGCTAGAAAAATTGAGGATCTCCTTTGACCAATTGGAGAGGTCGAGGAGAAGCGTGGATTGCCATGAGAAGTCCCGGAAAAGCATTGACCACCAGCTCGAAAGAGCTCGGAAGAGTGTCGACCGGTTAGATAGAATACGAACTGGATAATTATTTTTATGATCAAATGTAAAATTTTCATGTGCTGGTTTGGTGGTGTGGGAAATTATTTGTGTCCTCTTTTTTAAATGTTATATATGGGTTTTCAGATGTGTAGTTGGCTTGTGGGAGTTTTATAATGAAGTGAAAGAAGCTTTTTTGATATCTTTGTTGTTGAAAACTCATTCTGCAAATGATGCTTTGGAATGCTTCAATGGAATAAACCAGAGCTCATGACCGACAAAAATAGTTGACTGGGTAATTCTGCTCATTTGCATACAATTCTATAGCTTTCTTCCTAACATATCTTCTTCTCATATCATCAAATGCAAAGCTAGCAGTTGGAGATTTCTCAGACTTACACTGTACACCTAATGCACAACAACTGAGTTAAAAGCTGTTTATATGAATCTCATATTCCATCTATCAACATTGTGAATATTCGATGAAGCTTTGTATCGCCAGTCATAATCTGGACCTGTTCTCCCTGAATTCGACAATGGCTGATGGTGGAAGATGCCCATTGGAGATCTCATGCACTGCTGCGAATAGTGGGAATGATTCCACCCATCCGCGGTTGCTCAAGACCTCGTAAACCTCTCTCGCCGTTAAAACACCCTTCCAGAAAAAGCACGACAGGTTAGAAACATCCCCTCCCCGCCCCCAAAACAAATAATAATAAACAGAAACATTTCATCAGCTTCTAGACAAGCAGAACCTGCAACTTTTGGCCCTGCAGCATCTCTGATTCAAGCTGATCAAAAGACCTGAACATTGAAATTAGCAAGGTCACATTATGATCAAGACAAATTTATAAGTGGGTCTTAAATATTGTGACTCAGAGCAATTTTAGTGACCAAATATGACCTAGTCCCGCGATTCTTTGCAAAGGCCTCAGCCACTTTCCTGTTCCTTCCTCCCACTGTCACATAAAATATATTATGGTTAGCTTTATCTCCATACAAAAAAAAAAAAAAAGAAAAGAAAAAAGGCGAAGGGAAAGATGCATATATCTGCTTCCTTACGGCATGTCGTGATAAGGTCGGCCACTCCACAACTCTCAAAGAACGTGCTGTCACGGACAGATGGGAACATCAGCTTGGAGAAGGCCTTCATCTCCTTCAGACCCATTCTCATTATGGCAGCCTAGCAACACAGTACAAGAAAATTAACGTCAGAAGATTAACTGAAAAGTAATCCCAAAGCACAAACACTTGCTCTTGCCTTTGTGTTATTTCCCATCTCCATCCCATCCACAAGACCTGTCCCATTCAGATATCAGTGGTTCCATTTGTGCATGAAAGCTGTGTAGGAGAAAAAGAAATCAAGTTTAGAAGACAGAAACCTGCAGCTACAGCCACGATGTTTTTCAAGGTCCCACACAGTTCAACACCTTCCACGTCCTCAACCTGTTGTTTTGCAAACAGACTACGGATATGATGCGGTGTCCCTTAATAGTTGACAGCAGAAATGCATTGTGGGTTTAAAATGGTGGTTATAGCTTCCCTAAGATGAACAATGGGTATACATAGGAGTTATAATGTCTTAGTTTGCGGGCTGAGTTGTATAAATTGAAGAATGCACTCACAGCAGAGACAATGAAATAGGCAGTGGTAAACAACTGAACCCATCTCTCCGCAATCATTTTGTTCCCTTTGTACCCAACTGTTGCTTCACTTAACTTCTCCAGGGCAATCTGCAGAGCTATTCCCTCAAATGATAGATCAGAAAAGAGAAGCCCAAAACTGGTCACGTGATTACCTCATTAGCGATGTTCGCACCCATTAAGACGCAACAATTAATGTGAAGCTGCTGGGAGATGAGGGAAGAGATCATGCGAGGGCCTTCGGTCGTGACCTCCATACCTTTGATGAGGGAAATGGCCTCTGCCCCTGCCTTAATCTTCCCAAAAAGCCTTCGGCATATGCCTGGCATGAATTGGTGAGGGGTCACAAACACCAACAGATCTGCATCCTTCACTGCACATCCAAATTAACCCTTCAAATATCGTCAAAAACACAGAAAAACATAGAAAAACAGGGAAGATATTTGACATATGTACCTAAGAATCTAGTGAATGCCAAAAGCACAGAAAAACATATGTACCTGCATTTTCAAGGTCTGGGTCAGCAACAACATTTTTCCCAAGCTCGACGCCAGGAAGATATTTGACATTTTCCTAAACAAAAACAAAAAAAAAAAAAGGAAAAACAATGAATCATTGCTACTGCAGCAAACAGGGCATTGAACAAACTAGAGTAGAAGGCGGCTTTGTTGGGGTGGGGGGAGGGGGGCAGCATTATTATGATTACATTGGTCCGGTTGATGACTTGTGAGAGTTTCTGGCCGCTTGGCAATGTCTCCTCAAATACCCACATCCTCACTTCATCTGATCCATTTCAGTAATTCCATAATCAGTGTCTAACATTCACAAGAACCAAATGGGTTTGTTTTCCAGATTCATAATGCGTTCCCATAAAATGATTAAAATGCCCGAAACATGCTTGGCATTATGACGATGTGGCATTCACCAATACATAAAAAAAAAAAAAAAACCATGAAAAGGTAGTCAAATCAAAGACGAACCGTGGAAAGAGGGGAGGATGAAGGTGTTGGAGGCAATAAGCCTAGCGGCGACGCTACCCCAGTTGCCACTGCCCACCACCGTGACTCGAGATTTGAAATGTTGTTGAGATGAAGCCATGATTAAAGAGGAAGAAAGTAAATTCGTTTTAATGAGGAGAATGATGAATGGGTCTATAGAGAAGAGAGGGAGGGAGAGAGAGAGAGAGAGAGAGGGAGAGAGAGAGAGAGAGAGATGGGTGGAAGAGAGAAATAAAAGGGTGAAAATGGAGACAAGGAGTTCATGGGGGCGGAGATGCCCAAACACTTCCTTCGGAAAAGAGGGGGAAAAAAGACTGAAGATTTCAGATCTTGTGAAGTTAATATATCCTAAAATTATTAAATCAATAATTCTAAAAGCATGAAGAATTTTCCGAGAAAATCATAAAAAATTTAATATAACACAAAATATTTTAATAAATGATAATATTTGCTTCTCATCATCTTATTTTGTGAAATCCTTTTTATACATAAAATTATTCTTATTAAATACTTTATAGTGAATTACTTTTATATCCTTGATGAAATTTACCACGCATGGATCACTTTAATTCACAATTCGGGACTTCCATGGCTAGCTCCACCGTCGGTAAATACAGAATTAGTTATTTGTGCAATTGACTTGATCGAGGTGATTGACTATAATCTAATTGGCCATCACTTGATTGCCCAATCAAAGCGATAATAATAATAATAATAATAATAATAATAATAATAATAATAATAATAATAATTGAATATTAGATTGGGGTGAAATCTTGGGTTGGCAACTGTCCGTCAGTTGGGCCAACAAAATTGAGCTAATTGAAGGTTCCTATGAGATGGGCTGAAACTTGAGTTACACTGACGGCCCACTTCAAGAGGATACATGGGCTCTGCTGTCTTTGAATCCACTTGTGGCCCAAGTTTCAAGAACCCAAATAGAATGGAGCGCAAGGGGGGACACAAAAAGGTCCAATTCACTCTCCTGGCCCAATTTTTGTGGCCTTTGAAGTTGGTGGGCTCTACTTGAGCTAGCTGGTGTTTGTACAGATGTGGGACAACGAATTGCGAGTTTCCGAAGATATGGGCCGTGATTGAGTTGCACTTACTGGCCCAATCGTTGATGCGCCATGGGCTTAGAATTGAAACCCCACTGTGGCCCAAGTTTGACGAACCACAATGGAACGGAACCGACTAGCGAGGTCCAATTGACTCTCGGGTCGGGTTAAATGCTGTTGAGTGAGCCATGGGTCCACATTTAATTCATAAAATCTTCTAGTCGGGAGGATCAAGGGGATTGACTTGGAGAGGTATAAGAGATTAGATTTTATCCTTATTATTAGTTTTATTTTGAGTAAAAGGTATTGATATTCCATTACGTTTATAAAAAAGGCATTGATGCCCTCACTAATTTTTAAAAAGAAACTTACGGTTTCAAATTCTTTTGAATCAATTTTTTGGCCCATCATATATTAGTAAATGACATAAATATATTTACAATTTATTTTATAATTGCAGAATAGCACACTCTTATTCAATCCCGATTTTTTATTAAATAAAAATAGGGAGTTTTATGTCACAGATTTTTATTAAATGAAAAAAAATGTGAAAAATGATAATAACATCTTAAAGTAATAATAATATAATAAATCTTATTTCTGTCATATACCAATTAGTGATGGGTAAAAAGGTCACTTTAAAAGAATTATAAGGAGTGAATGTGTTTTTAAAAACTATGCAAAATATCGATGTCATTTTATCAAAGGTGAAAAAGTGTCAATATCTTTAACTCTTTTTTTTTTTTCCCCTTCTATTCTAACCTTAAGAAAGAATATTATTGTTTAACATTAATGAGTGGATAAAGAAAATCCACGTCGTTGTCTAATCTAGGGTTACTAGATAATAATTTATAATTATGAATAAGTAAGGGGATCGAATTTTTATAGTTGCAAGGTTATATATATTTTTGAATTTTTGACAATAATAAAAAAAATGTAGCAACGAAAATCAATTTCAACCACCAAAAATATAATCTATTAGATGATTTGCTCGAACAGATGACACGCGAGTGGTCCTCACAGAATTACCTTATTAAAATAAGTACCCATAATAATGACCTATTTCTTTTAAGAAAATTTAGTAACGAAAATCAATTTTAACCACCAAATGTAATTGGTCGGATGATTTCCTCAAAAACTGATGACATGCAAGTGGTCCTCACAGAGTTATTTTATAAAATATTTACCCATAATGAATCGTTTGTTGCTCGACGTACTAACCACCCCCAGGTGAAATCAATGTTAACAACCAAAAGTGGATCATATAAAATATATAAAATAATAGGGCGCCAGAGATTAATTATGAGGGAGAAACATCTATTCCGACAAATTATACATTAAAATATATGTAAAGTAATGAGTAGGAGGCTTTTAGAACATGGGACGACGACGTTTCTTTCAAGGTTTCAAACTGTTCATTCATGCACGCGATCGAGGAATTGGGTTGAGCTCCCTCGAATGAGCGAACGCGAACAAAAAGGGTTCGCCTTTTGTTCTTATCTTATTCGCAAAATCTCTGTCAATTTGTTTGCTAAAGCGACATAAAGATTACGTAAAGACGAAATTTACGGATGATCGTGAAATATAGTTTAAATATTCATATATTGGGGAATATAGTTTAAATTCAAAATTATAATTGGCTTGCACGCACATGTCTCTATAGATATCCGCTAGAACATGAACTAGAATTTCAAGTCTCGATCTTGAAAATAAGAAAAATTCTACTTGTATATCCCTCAAACTCCCTTTATATCTAAAGAATAACTTGACAAAATTTATAAGCTTCTTTTAGGGGAAATAATAAGACATGATGACATAAATTTTATCAGATTACCACTTTTGATGTGTATGCCTTGTTAGCCGATGTATACTAAGAATACAAATCCTTTTGTGCCTTTAATATAAGATTTGATTTTATGGGTTAGATCTAAGTTGATGAGAGACTATTACGATTAAACCGGCAAGAGCCCTAATGGACGCCTCATTTCACGTGAGATACATGCGTGATTTATCCACCACTTATCCATTAAAGATCCGCATACTAACGAGTAATTGCTCGCCTAATAGCGACATGCTTTCCTACTGTGAAGACCAAGGATTTATCGAGTTGAATTATGAAGCAACTTCTTATTCCTCTTTCTTAAGGCCATAGGCCTTCTTTGTAATCAAAAAGAAGAAAAAGAAAATGCATCGGCATACGCCTCTGTGGAGCTACCTCTCCTTCGCCATACAAGAGAGAGTGTGTCGAGGATTTGTGGCAAGGCTATAAAGGACTTGCAAGGTCTGCAAAAGCATTGTTTCTGTTTCATCTAGATCTAATCCTTACGTTCTAATGTTCTATATGATTTTAATGAATTATTATTATTCTTACCAGCAGCGATTAAAATCGAGTTTGATAAAAAATAAAGAAAAGAAACTAATCCAACGTAGAGTCCCTGAATCAAATGTTTGCACTCAGCCATCAGTGAAGATGTGAAATAATACACAACCGCTTTGAAATGAAAAATGCATACATAACGCATGAGGTGAACGGAGAGGTCTTCCCGCCGGCCGGCCGTATAATATTTGGGCACAACTACGAGAGAGAGGGGGAGACAGAGAGGTCGAGGTGTTAGGGATCTAACCGATTATGGATCGGGTGGCGCTTGCGAACGGGGGAATAATCCTGGTGCGACCACCGACCACGAAACCGGGCCTCTCCTCCGCCCTTTTGGTTCGACGGCTTCTCTCCTCTTTCGTTCCTCCTGCTGCTGAATATCATCACCACCACCCCCCACCTCCATCACACCTTCAAAAGCTCCATTACATGTATGCTTACTAATCAATACTTACCAAAGTCCTCAAACTATTTGAGTCATTAGGAGAAGGCAAAGGTTCCAATCACAGAAGTGTACCTGACTGTGAGAGTTGTTCTGGATCCAACCTTTGGCTTTGGCCCAACATGAAAAGAAGGCAAACCACCAAGACCATTATCTTCATCTTCATCTTCAACTTCATCTTCAACATGTGCTTTCTACTTTACCTGCTGTAGAGACATTTCTAGGGGCACAAATGCAGAGTAATATAGGCATATATATATAAAGCCAGGGCCTATACGATACATGGACAAACTAAATTAAGTGGGAGAATTATTTAAGTCTCAAAAGTGTAAAGTGCATGGATATTGTAGATATGATGATTTGGTCCATAGATTAAGTATTGTTAAGCTGAATTGCCCCCACAAGACCTGCGGTGCCCAAATCCAAGGATGTGGTCACAGTATCCTAAGAACAAGCAGTCCGAACCGAAGAAACAGCACCATAATGTCATTTTCAAAGATCTTATTCACACGCCTTAAAGATTAGACATCTGATATAAGTTCAGCGTTTGGGAGCAGGACCCGAACATCTGACTACATGCTGTAATCATCGGAGGTCTGTCGTTCCAGTCAGAGGTCCGTACATGCTGTAATCATCGCCTGAGCATTTACAACTCTTCTCGGTGAAACAACAAAATGGGCTTTTAAAATTGAATTTTGGGCCATTTTTGGGCTTTCAAAATCTGGGTTGTTGACGGGGGGCCACAACTGTTCATGGTGGGTCATTTTTGGGTCAGGCCCAACCAATTTGAGCCGAGCGCAAAGGGCCCAGCCCCTTTACTACTTCCGTGGGACTTTGTCTAGGATCGTAAATGGGTCGGGTCTAAATCGAAATGCTGCAAACCAAATTGAAATATACTTATGATTTGGTGAATTAGGCCCAGGCCTAGACCGGCTGGGACCTGTTAGACTCGATCGAGTAAACAATTTTGAATTAAGTTCGGCAAGTCTACTCATTCTAAGCTTTAGGATAACATTTATAGTACAAACTCTTTTTAGCAAAACAGAATAACTGGAAACACAAATAATAACATCTTTTACCTAATATATGAATCAAACAAGATACAGTCGAATAAAGTCCAAAGAGTTCCAAAAACTCATAACATTCAAATTAAACCATAACATAACTTAAAACCTGAAATAGTCATAACATGAAACATGATATTCAATTAGTAATCCAACTAAAAACTGTATGATTCATCTCATTATTTTAGTATTATATAATAAATATTATATATAAGCTTAAAATAATTAGGTCTAGCTCCATAAACAGGGTTGGGATACATAAGCCTAGATCAAGCCCATTTATAAACTCTTAATCGGGTCTAGGTTTAGATTTCGATCTAATTTGGTGAACCAAAATCTATTAAATGGGCTTTGGTCTGAGCTGGGTCCGGGATTGAACATGCTTAATTAGAAGTAACAAAATAAGAAAAAGCATTTGCTAACTGAATGGATTTATCAAGTGGAAAATAAAACCCGAGAAAAATATCTCTGGTATTGTACAATCACGTCATGAAGTTTTTTAATGGAATACTCACGTGAGAGTGTGTATCAGATGAAGTCCACATCATGAGAGTGTTCGATAATTCACCGGGAAGGGTAACACTCCTTGTATTCTTTAAGAAAAATAAAAAAAAGAAAAAAAATTACTTTACAAAAGTCAAAGACCGCCAAAAGAAACGGTCAACCTCTTTCCCCTCCTAAAAAATGAAACACAACAAAACTATCGCCAAGGAACCAAATTCAACAAGAGCCAACTGTTTCTTAAACTGCCCAAAAATACACCATTCCTCCTCCGTACATTCCCGCGCCTCACCATACAAGAAACTATAAAACCTCTCCCACTCATTCCTTAATCCCTCATTCTTTTTGTGAATCTGCAGTACGTACCCCCTCTCTCTCTCTCTCCTCTCTCTCTCTCTCTCTCCTCTCTCTCTCTCTCTCTCTCTCTCTCTCCCTAGAGAAAAAGAACACAAAAGTACTGCAGCCTTAAGAATCACCAAATCCGATCAAAAGACCTGCTTTCGAATCGACGACATGGCCCGCGAACTTGTCGTCCTCGCACTCGTCTTCGTCGCCTTTGTCGGCGCCGCCACCGCCCAGCCCCCGCAGCCCAGCCCCTGCCGCGCCTCCCTCAAAGAACGGATCGGCTCCGGCCCCTCCCCCGAAGAACGGATCCTCCCCGTCCCCGCCGCCGCAGTCTGGCGGATCCCCGCCACCATCACCTTCCTCCGGCTCCGGGAACTCCACCTCCGGGAAGGCCCCGACGCCCTCCTCCTCCGGAAACTCTACGTCCGGGAAGGCTCCGGCACCGTCTTCATCTGGGAACTCCACCTCCTCTGGCAAGGCTCCGGCACCGTCCTCCTCCTCCGGGAACTCCACCGCCTCCCCCAAGTCGGCCCCCTCCCCCGCCTCTGACTCCGGCAGCAGCAGCAGCCCCCAAGCCAGCTCCCCCGACACCTCCTCGTCGTCGCCGCCGGCTCCCTCCGCCAAGAGCCCCAAGTCGTCCGCAGCCGCCGACGGAGAGTCGGGCAGCGACTCCCCGGCTCCCTCTCCGTCCGGAAGCGGCGTTTCCTCTCTCAAGGTCTCCGCCGCCGCCGTCGTCGGTGTAGCTGCCGTCGCCACGTCCCTCTTCTTCTAAAATGCGGGTACATATGAGATTGTTTTGGTGGGGATTTTCTTTCGCGCACGAAGATCTCAGAAGTTTTTCTGCAACTTTCATATAAGTTAGTTTACGGGGTAAAGATCTCTCCACTATTCTTTATTGAGAGCGGTTATGATCGTTTATGGCTTGTATTGGAATTGGGGTGACAGAATGAGAAGGGCTAGCCCGTGTTATCTAACCCACATCCGAACAAACCGAAAAAAAAAAAAAAAAAAGTTTCCTCGTGTATACCTTGAATCTTACATTTTGAATAAATAAAAACCATTATTATTTGATGTGTCTTATTTCACCTTCTTCTATATAAATTTATATTTCCGTTACATTTGATTTGTTGATATTCCATAAAATCATAGCATGTTAAGATTAATATTTTAATGGGCTATAAGCATAATGTCTACTCGCATGGATCATAAAAGAAAACTATAGGAAATAGACGATGAATAACTATTACTAATAGTCAAGAATGTAATAGTTATTACTTGTCTGTTCCACTCAGGAGTTCTGAAAAGAATTATTACCTGCTCTCATTGTTCATGTTATCTTTTTATAGAATAGGTATTCCATTCCATTCTATTTTGCGAAGCAAACGGGTGATTATGATCCATGGGATTATTGTGTTTTTGGGCTATTTTATACCCTAATTTATATGTTCTAATATATATTATATAGATATCGATTAGGTTTAACAAGCCTCACAGGTTAGACCCCATTAACCTAGAAATTCTAAATATATTCTATATGTATTGGCTAGAGACAACGTTATAGATATTTCAAACTCAATATGTAATGTTTTAAGCAACCACTTAAACTCTAACATATTATTCCTCACATTATTTTTATAAATTAGGCATTCCATTTACAACCTATTCATTCCCACGAAAACTCTTTGTTACTTTATGAGGTTCAGCCACAAAATGGGCTACGCCCCAACCTCACATTTACCTTATGTTTGGGCGCAAGAGATATTCCATTGGTGTTAGTAGGTTCATGCCGAAAGAAGATAAAGCAGAAAGAGGAAATTCATAATGTCCAATTCAACGAGAAATTTACTTTGGCAGAAAGCAATCTCCACATGCACCACAAAACTAAACCAAATTTTAATGTCACAGCGTGCAATTACTTTCCCATTGCGCGAGAGTACTTTTTTTCTTGTTGAACTGTCAAATGGATTTATATGAAAAAATAATACAAGAAACAGTAACCGTAAAACAGTCCAGAAAAAATTAAGGACAAACCCCTCCGAAGGACCGGCATATGAGATATATGCCTTGTTAAAAACCTCATAATGGAAAACTCAATTGGGACAAAACCATTATAAGGAAAAAAGAGTACATATAAGATCATATGCCTACAACAAGTCCCACACAATTAAGAGAAAAGAAATGAAATAAAAAACCTATTACAATCAATATTGCAATGATAGTGCGGTAAAACACCGTTCTTTTGTAGTTAAATTGAGTACCATACACCACAAGTACATGTTATACCTAATTCAACTCCATACTCTCTTCAAATTTGAGTTGTTACCATTAAATGCCCGATCATTTCTTTCCTTGCAAAGACTCCGAACAATTGCAGCTGGAACGAGAAACATTAAAGCAACAAGGAGACGGTGCCCAGTATAGTATTCACAGCCCACACCACCAAATTCCGTAAACATTTTAAAGTAACCCAAATCCATAAAAGATTAATATATCAAACTGCAACTATATATATATATATATATATATATATATATATATATATATATATATATGTATATTTCCATCTTTTTCTTTTATTCCAGAGATTAGTAAGAACAACAGGTTTGATTAATGTTAATCAAACGGCTACTACTATCTAAGCCGCGAAGTTTACGGTCCTTAATGGCGGGGTCTTGTAGCACCAACACCTTGTCTCTGTCCCCAACCCCAACCATGTGTAGGTATTCCCCTTCTTCCCTCTCTTTCCCTTTGAAAAGTACCCTCTGTTCCTTTGGTTCCATACCAGTCACCAATGACAACACCATCTTCAGTTCACCTACAACATGCAAGGAAAAGGAGCCAGTTTAGGTTTAGCCACCTTAATAAAAGAAGAATTAATCAAAAAAAAAAAAAGGCTGATTCAAATCTCAGTGTAACATAAGATCGCATTGAGTAAAAATGCAGCGCCCTTAGAGCAGAAAAATCTTTAGAAAAATAAAATAAAAAACAAGATCCGGTCGAATCTCGCGTGCATCAAAACCAGAGAGTTAAGAGAGGATTAAATTTACAAAAAAAAAAAGGGATTAAAATATATATATTACCAAAGGTTGAAGTGGGTTCAATGGGTATATCATGCCAATGTGAGACGGTGGAAACTCTCACTGTGATCATACTGTTACAGACTCCGCCGCGCTCTCTCCTCTGCACAAGCATGCCGCCGGGACGAAGCTCCCATTTGATTTCGCCGGCGCCGGTGCCGTTTGCTCCGTTGCTTTTCCCGGCTTCCCCGACTCTGTCGCTACCACTTCCTTTGCTCCCAAGCTTTGAGTTGCTCCTCCCAAACCTCTTTGGTCTCAACTTCATCATTTTCAGTTTATGTGACTCTTTGTTTCCTCCCCTCTCTCTGTTTCTTCTACGGAAGTAAAGGGAAGAGGAGAGATGAAGAGCGGCGTTTGGGATTGGGCCAGTTGGCTAATTATATATAAAATACTTTGAATCAACGTGACAAAAAAAAAAAAAAAAAAACATAAATATATAAGGTTACCTTATTTAAAAAGAAATTTGAATTGAGAGCGTATACGTAACTCAGCATTTGTCTGCACTTCAAACAATTCTGTAAATTATTTAATTTGGGTAAATCTAAGATGCATTTTTATATAAGTAAGTTGAATGTCAATCAAAACAAGTGAATTTAAAAGCGGTTTTTATAAAGGCATAAAAAAAATGTATATTTAAATTATGTAACTAACAGAGAGGAGGGCTATGTTTTTTTTTTTTTTTTTTTTTAAAGAATAAATAAGGGCTGCACAAGCTGGTTTATTATTTTCTTAAATGGATTTTTAGAAAAGAGAAAAGGATAGTTGAATTATTTTATTAAAATACAAGAGCTATATTAAATGGATTCTTTCTTTCTTTTTTTTTTTTAAATAGGGTTGTAGAGGCACATGGGCCAGTAGGAAACACGGTTTGCTTGATTGGCGGTCCTAACACAACGTAGCATCAAAAAGTCGGTTTTTTAAAATAAAAAATAAAAGAGATAGATAAAAAGGAAAAGAAAAAGGATCCCCTACTTTCTCTCTGATTCGTAGTGTAGTTTACACTATTTTCATCATTTAATGTATTTTTAAAAAATTTAAACTGCATAGATAAAAATAAAATTCAAAAATACACATGCTTATCAATTTACAAGTAATTTGAAAATATAAATCCTATTCATACTTAGCATATAAAATTTCAAGGCCGTTTTTAAACCTTAATATTTTTCTAATTTGGATAAATAGGTTTTATATTTCCTAATCACTTGAAAATTGACAAGCATGTATAGTTTTGAGGTTTTTTTTTTCCTATTTATATGGTTTAAATTTTTTTAGAATGTATCAAACGAAAAAAAATGATGCAAACTTTATCATGAACCAAAAAGAGGAAAGAGAAGGGATCTGCTTTCATTAAGTATCTCCATGGTTTGTAATTTCTATTGTTGGGAACAAATTGTCCAAACATTTTTTTCCTTAAAGACCAGTAATCTAGGGATGTGGTTAGGGAACGAAGGCATTGTTTTCTTCCCCTCTCACCCACTAATTGTTCCCTCCTAATTGTCTTATTGTCCTTTTTCTTGGTTTCCTTTTTTTTTTTTTTTTCAAAACAAAGCTAGTATGAGTGGCCTAACAACGAAAGTTTTTATTTTATTTTAATATATTCTTCTTATGAAAAAAAAAGTCAAATTTTTCTTAATTTCTTTTTATATTGGTGATGGAATTATAAAGTGTCCATGTCTCTGAAGTAACAGTTGTATTGTCTATCAACAAAAAGAAGCAAATAGTTCATTTAAAAAAGAAGCAAATACTAACTTTAAATAAAAAATATGTGAACCCATTAGGTTGCTCATTATTATTCACACGGTCGAATGATTATATTTTTTTGACGAGGAGAAAATTACACACGGTTGAATGATTATAATTTTTTGACGAGGAGAAAATTACACTGCAAACTCTTTGGGATAAAGCAAAGTTCATGCATGTGCGGATATATAATTTGAGATGACAGTCAGACTTTTTTAAAAATGTCGATTAGTCAAAAGCGATCAAAGACATCAATCGGTCAAAAATGATAAAAGTGAATGTGTAAATCGCTGCTCATATTATTCATTTGACTGTCATTTGAATATTGTCTCTATGTATTGTTGGAATGTCTTACTATTTTGAGTATATTAATTAATAATGCGAAACTAGAATACAATAATGTTTTAGAAACAATAAGTAACAATAAGATTGAGGATTCGTGTTGATCCTCTTATGTCTTCGTTAGGTTTCACGTTAACTAGTTAGGTGGATCTTGTTTGATCTTTGGGACTCCCTTTTGTATATTAGTGGGTGATTTGCTGATCTGAAGGGAATCAACCCACATGGGAGAGAACATTAAAGGAGAAGGTGTTGAATTTATTGTTTTGAACAAAATATTTTTCATGAATACATGTTTATAAATTTTGATAGCATTTAAAAATTGAAAGAATGTGAGTTGATAAAAAAAAAACTGATTAAATTTTAATGTAATTTGACGATGTCCCGGTTTTTCATCTTAAAGGAAAGGAAGACACCAAAATGAGCGAGTCTTTATGTTTTGAAGGCATATATGTATGAATAAAAAAAAAGAAGAATAACACTAGACTTCTCGCAAATTCGGCCAAATCCCACCATTCACATGTCAGATGTGCCCCACCCTCACATGTTGAGGGCCCACTATTACATGTGAGTGGTGGGATTTGACTGTAAGGTCTTTTTCTGGGAAGTGTTTGTATGGTCTTACATTAGCTAGTTGCATGGTGCAGTACCCAAAACAAGGTTTTTGTCTAAAATATTCTCGTCAGATGTCCCGTTTTTAATGAAACAATGTAATTTTAACTAACATCTAGTGTGACACGCGAGATTCAACAAGCCCATTAATTTAAGATGGACAATAATAAGAATCGAACTTTGACCGGTCAAGATGAGAATCTCTTGTCTTCACATTCGAGCAAACTCATAATGTTGAGTTTGCTAAATTATAGGAAATCATCGTATCAAATCCACAATTTTTATTGATAGGCAAAGGTATGTTCTTGATCTTGGGAATCGTGTGACAACAGCTTTGTTTATTGGGAGAACTATTGTATTATTGTTGAAGGATTTTGATTAGATCTTGCAGTACTTATTGAGCCCCCCCACCCCCCCCCCCCCCCCCCCCCCCCCCCCCACTATATACGACGATCTTTTCCAGGCATTCCGAGCGATTTTCTGCATAGATCTCCTTATACTAAGAATTCTCAGAATTTGGCAAGAATATTATAAAATTCTGAGAACCTATGCCACCTTTTTTTTTTTTTCTTTTTCTTTTTTTCTTTTTTTTCCTTCTTCTTCTCCCTATTTAATGGATGTGAATTGGATAATTGGAGATTAGTTTCTGTCCCCTGTATGGATGTATTCTATTTCAAAAATCTTTAGTTCAATATTAGAGGCCGTTAGCACTTAAGCTAGTTAATATCGACTGGGGTACACCACTTAAGGGTTTACTGTTCGTAGGTCCAATTTTTTTTTTTTTTTTTCAGGAAGAGTTTGTCTAGAGCTCTTTTTAAGTCCATGATTGTTTATTCAACGACTAGTGGGCGCACACAACTTATAAATCTACTCATTAAGATTATCTTGAGGCTTGGCCAATACGATCAAATTATAATGATTGCAACTGCCATTGTTGGTGTGATTTTAAATTCGAAAAATGTTTATATAAAATTAAAAAGAAAAAGAAGACCAAACCCTCATTTGAAGGAACTCTGGGTTTGGTTGCAGCCAACCCACATCACCGTCAGTTAATAAAGGGGCCTTTTCTGCAGTTGGGCCCAGCTGTATCTTATAATGGGTTTTTGTCGAAAGCCCCTTGGGCCCAAGATTTTACAAAAAGCCCAACCCAAAGCGCTCAAAAACAGTTTTTTTTTTTCTTATTTATAAAAAAAGTAGAGAAAAAATTATCCTTCCCTCACTCCTCTTTACCCTTTTTCTGTTTCAACCAAAATAACTTTTTGATGTTTGCTTTTTAAATCTTGACTTTATTAATTAGATAATTATAGAAAAACGATATGTCATGCTAATTTTCATATAAAAATTCTTCATGTATTGAATATTTATTTATATTACGAACAATTAAGAGGTCTAAATCGTTGAACTATTTTGAATATTTAGGCTCGTTATATGAGAGGATTTATACCTTATAAATTTTATGAAAATTAATATCACATTTTTTTTTTGCTTATTAAGGTTTAGATTTATAAAATGGGATCAAAATGTTAATTTAGAATCACCAAGGCAATAAAAAACAACAAAACAATTATTTAAACCATGTTATGAATGGAAACAACTAACAAAAAGTCAATAAGAAAAATCCCATTGCTAACCGTTGCTGCCCACTACCTCCATGACCCATTTCCCTCGCAACCAATTCCTTCAAAACTGACCACTTCCATTGATTAACTAAACACAAACACCCCAACTCCCCCTTCAATTTCCCCTGATTTCTGCAGATCACTCTCTCTGTTTCACCCTCTGTTCCATTCTCTGAGCTTCTGTAGCTTAGTTCGTGTTTTCCTCTCCCAATGGCTTCTCTGAGCAAGACTCTCATGCTCTTCTCATTCACCATTTTCGCTTCTCTTCAGTGCTTGCCGGTGTCTTCCTCCGAGTATGATGTGGGCGACGCCGACGGTTGGACTGTTCCACCTGCAAACGACAGCAAAATCTACAACGATTGGGCCTCCGGGAACCGCTTCCGGATCGGAGATATCATCCGTAAGTATATGTTACGGACATCTCTGTAGTCTCAAAATTCAAACTCTGAAAATTGATGGGTGCTTGCAATTCAAGGATCCTCTGTTTTCCTCTGTTCCTCCCCCGTCTCAGGTCTTGGGCGACCCTTTAAAGAGATAAGTTTTTCAAACATGGGGGTTTCGTTTATTTTCACTTTAATAAACGAAACTAGTAATCTGCCAGCTTTAGTCTTATAACTGAGGCTCCTCTGTTTGTTCCCTCTCTGTTTCAGTCTTTTGAGGGTGCTCTGTTCTTTGTTTCTGAATTGAATCATTTCAACGGCTGAGTTCAGGTTTTAGGTACAGGAAGGATTCAGTGATGGAGGTGGAGGAGAGAGGCTACAAGAACTGCAACTCAACACGCCCAAAGTTCTTCTCCAACACAGGGAACACCGCGATCAAGCTGGATCGAGCCGGGGCTCTGTATTTCATAAGCGGGGTTTCAGGGCACTGCGAGAGAGGACAGAAGATGATAGTCCAAGTCATGGCTCCCGAGCACTCCTCATCCCGTGACGCCACCGTTCCCTCCTCTGGCTCTACCACAGTTCCACTAACCCCTTCATTTGGACCAGCCTCCCTGATTGTTCTCGCTCACCTTTGCCTCTCACTTCCTTGTTCCCAATCTTTTCTACTAATTAGTTAATGAATGAATTGGGTACTCTATTTGGTCTTATGGAGTTGTTTGGTTATTTACTTCCATGCATGTACAAGCTGCTTTAGACGCTGTAATGTGGGTTTATCACAATGCCTGTTAGATGAAAGTATTTGTTTATGTAGATTCATTTAACAAAGAACTTTGCTACAATTGCATGCGCAACAGTGCATCTCAATCATTCATCGTGCCACCGATAATATCAGTAATTCATTTCATTTTGATCTCGACCATCTATTCAAATCAATGGCGCCAGAGGCCCCGGGTTCAACATGGGAGAGTGTAACACAGCATAAGCTATCACCCATCTCTCCTGGTTTTTTATAGTACACATAAATGTGAAAAGAATCAGTAAGATGAGAAGGTGGGGGGAGAGCTCAGAGAGAGGTCAAGGTAGAATAAATCATTTCATTTGATGTATCTCAATTCCCACAATCTACCCATTTATACAGGGGGAGATAATGTATCAAGTGATCCCCATGATCAACCCAAGTTCTCCACTCTGGTCCTTTCAAAAACAGCAGAACCATTTTTTCTGCGTTCATTGGAAACCATATATATGGAAGATCATTAAATGAAGAAAGAATTGGGATTACAGAATAAATAAAAAAGAAAAAAATGGAATTGACTTACAGAGGAAGAGGGGTACTGAGAGTGGTCATCTTGTCTATTGTTGTTGTTAGGTCTCGTGTTTTGGTTCCTCTGATTCTGGTTGGAGGCGCCGCCGCCACCACCACCACCACCGGCGCCGGCCACGGTGCCGTTGGTCTTCTTCTCATCTCTGGCTTTGCTGAATATGACGGTGAATCCTTCCGCCGACGCCGGATTGTTCACATCCCACTCGCCGAATTTCGGTAGAGGCCGACCCTTTTCCTGCTGCTCAATCATGTTCCAAGCGGCTTAAAATTTACAGCAGACACAGGGAGATGAAAGAAAACGAATTGGAAGCTTATACTTTTCATTAACATGTCCATGGGTAATGCTCTGAGATTCCTGATTAATCTATACGCCTATTAACAACTGGAAAATGGAAAACAAAAAACCAAAACAAAAAAAAAAAAACAAAGAATCGTTGATCTTCTTTATGTCAACAGCGCATGTTTCAAATTCAATTTCGATTATAGATGTAATGAAGCACGGAGAGAGGAACTTACGGACGACATGGAAGAATGATCTCAGGAGGTGGATTCTTCCTTCTGGAGATGAAAGAGGGAGAGAGAGAGAGAGAGAGGAAACAGTGCTAAAATGAGAAACAGAGAGCGAGTCTTAAGGCAAGAGACAGATAAAACACCCATCACCCTTTGAAAATCCATCTTTTAATAGTATAAACATAAAACGCACATTATCAAACTATTATATAACAATCTACATCTATATCTATATTATACTATTTTAAAGATAAAAAATATTTTATTCAATCGATCATATATTTTTTATGAACTTCCATTAATACCTTCAAGTATTATAATTATTTACCTTCAGTTTTCGTACAAATTAATCTTATTTTTACTAAAGTATTGTAGTGATCATATAATAATTCATTTTTTTTTCCTAAATGTGTCTGAAACAATACCTTTTGATCTCAAAATTTTAATTTTTAAATATTTAATTAATAATCCATACACACTTTTAATACTATGCACGTGTCACTAATGCATACGTATAAATACGAGTATATAAGGCTTACCTATACGTAACAACGTAAAGGATGCGAAAAAAAAAATTGTTCAACGGCCACGAACAAATGACTGGGCCACGCGCACTGCCCCTTACCAGAAACAAATGACGGTTCAGAAGGCGCCACGTCACTTGCCCCAGGGCCCAAGTTCAATTCATCTACGGCAATTGGACAAACCGATCGCAACCCCGAACATTTTTCTATTCCCCAAACTACCCCCACGTATCGTGCCTTGATCCTTCTTCCACACGCAGACCCATTTCGGTCACAACGACGAACTATTTCTCCCTGAAAGATCCCCCTCTCACTCTCTTTAATTTGTTTCGAGCTCGCATCCATGGCGTCAACTCTCTTCCGCCGAGCAGCGATTAGGGTTCAGGCGACGGCGCTGTCGCCGGCGTCGAGGATGATGATGTCGAGGCTCCACGCGTCGGAGGCGGAGGCGCAGCTGGTGGATCCCAAGGCTCGATCCACCTCCAACCTCAAGACCTTCTCCATCTACCGGTGGAACCCCGACCTCGGAGGGAAGCCGGAGCTCATGAACTACGACATCAACCTCAAGGAGTGCGGCCCCATGGTGCTCGATGCCCTGATCAAGATCAAGAACGAGTTCGATCCCACCCTCACCTTCCGCCGGATCGTGCCGCGAGGGGATCTGCGGATCCTGCGCCATGAACATCGACGGATGCAACGGCCTCGCTTGCCTCACCAAGATCCCCGACGCCGGAGACGCCACCACCATCACGCCCTTGCCTCACATGTTCGTCATCAAGGATTTGGTGGTCGACATGACCAATTTCTACAACCAGTACAAGAGTATCGAGCCCTGGCTCAAGCGTAAGAACCCGCCGGAGGACGCCGGGAAGGAGATCCGGCAGAGCAAGAAGGATCGGGCCAAGCTCGACGGGATGTACGAGTGCATCCTCTGCGCTTGCTGTAGCACGTCGTGCCCTAGCTATTGGTGGAACCCGGAGAGTTATCTAGGTCCCGCTGCTCTTCTCCACGCTAACCGGTAACGTTCTTTCTGTTTAGGGTTAACATTTTTCTCAATGCTTAATATAATCACACACGCTCGTGCAGGGATTTTTGGATATTGTAAGTGCCTTGAATTGAAGAATTTGTTCTGATATTTATGGTTATGTTTTTTGATGCATAAATCATAGGTGCTTTTCTGGGTTCAGTGTTATTTGTTGGAATAGTAGCTTTTACCTAATGAATTTATGGCTGTTAGTTAGTTTTTGAACACCAGATTAATGGATAAATTCCCTGTTTAAGAATATTGACTGTTAGCTTGGAAATTCGTTTTGATAATGTATTAATGTTTGGTTTTGCTCGAGTTTTCAATGCTTAGATTACAGGCTGTTCTCGAATGATAAAACCATAGAAATAGTTCATTGCCAGATTGTGTCTATTTTGAGTTGATGATTCTTGTTTCGTCAGACTGCCCTTTTCCCTGCTTTTTCTTCTATTCTTGAATACTTGCTAAAATTTGTTGTGTTTAAAAAATTTCTGGATTTGAAGCCTTCAATATATCCACTTTGGTTAACAGTGCTTTATGCTGCTCATTCGAACCTAGCCTTTCTCAGAAGGCTTTTCCTCAAATGGATTTCCATGATTAGGCTCAGGCTTCACCCTGACTTCCAGCTGTTCTGTTGAATTTAATTAGCTGAGCTCCTAGGCCTTGGTTGAAGAACCCAATTGTGTTAATGGGAGGATCAATGTGACAAGTTAATTTCCTTTTCCTTTGTGGTGTTCATACATGAGGGAATATGTTTTTCTGGCACTTGCTGAAGTGCAGAAGACTTGTGCTGCTCTTTATGTTGCACCAGTATGCTTGTATGTGAGAAAGTGTCTATTGTGGTTCATCTTCTCATTTTTGTGTTTCTTATTATAAGCATCGATGTTGAGGGATGGTGACATTAGGAAAGAGGACTCCTTCCAAAAATTATATTTCTAGATAAAATCTTCTATCCTTTATGCTTGCGTGGTCTTCCTTATTGTATACTCTTTGATGCTTCATGTTCGTTGATGTTTGTTTGTGTGAGTTTCCATGGATTTATCTGCATGTTTATTGCACCTGTTTTTTCAAGTGATGCGTTAGAAGCTTTTGTCAGAGAGATTTTGAGATGAAGGTTGACACGTTCTAAAGTTCTCTTTCTAATCAACTATGGTGGTGAAAACTCCTGCTTTTTTTTTTTCTTTTTTTTTTTTGGGGGGGGGGGGGGAGGGGTGTTTGTTTGCTTACTTTACTCATAAATTTGTCCATCATCTTTCCTGCATGCAGCTGGATAAGTGACAGTCGTGATGAATATACCAAGGAGCGGCTGGATGCAATCTGTGATGAATTCAAATTGTATCGCTGCCACACAATATTGAATTGCGCCCGTGCCTGCCCAAAAGGTTTGAATCCTGGAAAGCAGATTCAACACATCAAGCAGCTTCAGCGTAAAAGTATATTATAAGTTTTGCAGGCATTCTGCATCAGTAAATCTGGGTGGTTTTTGAGGACTGATCTACCAAGTGTCTGAGCTAACAGTACATGCTCTGATTGAATTTTGCAATGTTACTTCCTTTGTTGTTAAATTTGGGATTGAAACCACCCAGATGGTCTTTATTCTCAATAAATATTCATGGGTTTATGCGGGGACTGGCTGTGATTTCCATAAGATTTTATATTTCCTGAAATTACCTGTAAAATAATTTAAATAGAAGGCACAGCCGAGGCCCTGGATTTGCCAGTGAGTGTCTCCACATTGTCTCTCCTTGCGTATCAATGATATGAAGGTATTTATGGTCCTTTATATATATATATATACATATATATCCTGGAGGATACCGGAATCCAAGATATGCTCATGCACTCAGAACCTGCAGAGCTTCATGGATTAAGTTAATCAGTCGAATCACGCAATTGCGTGACTAAATTTTTATGTTATAGGCTAGATATCTGAGTTTCCTTTTGTTTGATGAACTATAGAGAACAGCACCACATGAATGTTATGACATCCCATTTAGTGTAGAATTTCTCAGACATAATCATGGCATCCCACATGGCTATAGGATGATCTTATAAACTTTTAGCCTTTTCAATCACGTCAAAGGTGTTGGGTGCTTTTTCTCTCCTAAACTCGAACAGCAAACAGCTCTATATAAGCAGGGGAGTCGGAAACTTCCACCAAATGACAGTGAGTCGAACACCCTGAAAACACTGATTCATAGCATCCAAACAATGAAGTCGTTAGCAGTAGCTTACATTTTGATTTGGTTGGTGTTCCCTCGAGTCAGGAACGATGTTGTTCAAGCGAGCAGTCACCTTCCATTTCTCCGGAAACATCGTCGCAAACTCTCCCAGTATGTGACCGTAACAGGTAAGATCAACCCAAATACCCCCCTTGGTGTTTTTCCTCCTTCACGAGTGAGAAGAAAATAAATGATGATATGTATGGGCAACAATAACAATGGAGCTTGTTTTTGTTGTAGGGTGTTATAGCAGCTGCGACATAGCTTGCTGCTATTGTGACATAAAGCAAGAGCCACCACTCTGTGTACGGTGCTGCGAATAGCCTCGGCCCGCCGCTTGTGGAGCCATTCCAAAGCCACTAGAAATGTTTATAGACTTTGATATGGTGATCATGATTTTCTTCATGTTGAAATAGCGCGGCTTGAGAGTATACATGATCGAGGAAAAATCCAAAGATAAATATTAAGAAACTTGAGCAATATTTCTACTCATCTCCATACATTGGTCCCATGATTCCATGGGCAGCAAGCTGCAACCTGCACAAAACAAATGAATCACTTCCCCACGCCATGACAAGTGAAAGATTAACATACAATGGCAGTGAATGTGTCAAATTCAAAGATTAACGAATTCAAAAGAATAACTTAAGAAATACATCTTTAAACTGAATTTTGCCGCAGCTTAAATTCTCAGGACCCATTTAAAAGGGGGGTATCGTGGAGGTTTGACGGTCCACTCAAGGACATGATGGGGAACAAAAAGCGATCAGCAATTTCCTTAGAATAATGATCCTAACCTACGTTAATAGTTTTCCTCACATTGTGGAATAATTTATTCTAACCACCACCCCCCCTCGCTTTGTTAATGCTTTGTTTATCATGTGCGTAGGGCATGTTTTTCCCCCGAGAGATGTCATAAATTACAAGCCGACGGAAACAAAAAGTCGTCTTCTTCCCCTCCCAAAACACACACACAGTAGATGAGCTGTCCCCACCTTTGCTTGGGTTACACGTACTGTGAACCAATCACGCAACACCCTTCTTCCCCAAGAATCCTTCTCTTATAAAAGAACACCATCAGAGCCATCAGTTTCTCAATTTCAATTCAAAAAAGCGTTCTTTTTTATTTTTTTATTGTTGCAGAGCGAAGAAGATGAAGAGGGAAGGGCGACAACACGGGATGGTGAGGGCTTTCTTGATCTCCCCATCCTCCCCCTGTGGCGCCCGACCCGTGCCCAGATTCAACCGGGTAGAACCCACCGCCGGCGACTTCGCCCGCGTCCCCTCAAAGCCCACCAACCACTCCAAGTTCACCGGCAAATGGAGCCGCCACCACCACCACCCCGTCGTCGACAAGCCCGCGCCCAAGCCCAAGCGCGCCCACAAGATTAGATCCCAAGACGCCCTCTACAATCTCGCCGGCATCTCCGCCACCGGGATGCTCCACCATCTCCAAGGCGACTACGTCCACGATTCCGGCGATGAGCTTGAAGACGATGATGATGATGGTGTCGGCGAGGGTCCGGGTGGGTTGGATTTAGAGTTTAATTTGAATACGCTTCAGCCAGTTACAGCTGAAATCAGAGATGGGGGTGATGAAACTGATCACCAGAATCGGGATGATGTTGCTGAAATCAATGACGACGACGACGACGATGAAGATAAGATGAGTTTTTGTGAGGTAGGATTTGTGGTGGATTTGGAAGAGGGGGAAGAAGATTGGTGTTTAGTTGAACAGCTTTGATTTGTTGACCCGTCATGATTGGAATAAATTGGTCAAAATTAATTACCAAAATAGATAAGTAAAATAAAATGGTGAAAATTGGTGGAGTGTTTCCACCATCTTCTCTTTTAGTTTTTTTTTTAATCTTTTTTTAGCATTTTCTATTCAATGTATTTTTTTTTTTCCCTTTTGGGTTACAAAAGAAATGCCTCATTGTGAAATTTCCATTCTTTATGTAATAATCAGTGTTTCCTCTCTCTTCTTATCTCTTTTTTATTTAGAACGCCTGCAGTTGGATTTGAAATATTGAAAAATAATAATAATAAATAAAAACCACTAACCTGCTGCTTATTTCTCCATTGAGCGTGGCATTTGTGGGTTTTCGGTAAATCAAGGGAACCGGAAAAGGGCAGTCTTGTTAAAACGCAACTAAAACCGAGGCTTTATCATTCTCTCGCAACGGTATTTGTGGGCAATGAAACGGTTAATAAATGGACAATGAAACGACGTCGTTGAGAGCCACGCTGATGCAAAGAGAATTTCGGGAAGAACCCAAGAGCTGAAGAAAGCCCTAGGAGGATCCTACCTCCATCGCTTCCTCGCAGACAGCTCTGATCCCGATAGAATTTCAGATGTTCTGAGATTTCTGAAAATTCCCGACAGCATCAGAACGATCTCTTTTGGTTCTTCCTCTCACTCTCTCTTTCTTCTCTTATGAAATTTCAATACTTTTAGGGTTTTTTTTTTTTTTTTTTTTTTTTGCCTTTTTGCTTCGTTTTCATTTCCTGTAGTTGTTTCCCTAGATGTACTACAGCTGAATCCAGTGAGGCTCTTTCATCAAAAGCAACAATATTATTTTCAGTTGTGCTAATCAAATGGGGAATTTGTTATTATAGAGATGCTATGTTTATTTTGCCCATCCGTGCTTTTGAAGGGTTAGGATGAGACTAGCATAGATTTCGTTCCCGAATCCATGCTTTCGCCAGTTTTTCGATTAACCGAAAGATTTTTGGGATTTGCTTTACAGTGTTTGTATGATTCTATTAGATTGTTGGGCAATTGAGCTTTCAAGACGAGTTTTGTCTGCTTTGTTACATTGTCTTGCTATATGAGCTCAATGGAATTGGTTTGTTCTGGGTTGGATTTCTGTACAGACTTAAACAAATGAATGCACTGACCAGCCAATTTGAAGTTTTAATATTGGTTGTATGTATGTGCCAGTTGTTGGTATCATAGTTTATATCTAATTACATCCGAGTAAGATCAGTGTGTATAGTTTGAGCATTTTAAATTAATCCTTAGTTATTATCTGAAAATTTCATCATTATGATAGTTTCCAAAATTGCCATGGTATAAAAAAAACTACAATGTTTTCCTAGTTGCACTTACTGAGCTGTTATAATCCAACATCCACATTTTTAACATGTATCTTTGTAGCTGTGTGCTCCAGGGAGATGGACAACGTCATCTTTTTCTCTCGTATTCTTCCTCATGGATGAAGGTCAATGGGTACTAGTGAGGCTGATATATCAATTCTTCCACATGAGGAAATTGTGGAAAACAAAATGCATGTGTCTATCTGTTGACGAGAATGGAGTCGATGCTGATGGTAAGCAGGGAGCGAACCCTGAAGTTCCCTCTTTAGATGCTACAGAACAAAAGCCATCTTCCTGTGCAAGAAGAGTGCAGCATGTATGTGGAACCAAAAGTTAACATTGAGTTTGAATCAGAAGAGCATGCTTACGTCGGTTACAGCAGATATGCTGTGTTCCAAGGGTTTAGCATTCGGAAAGATTTTGTCAATAGAAGTAGGGTAAATGGTGCAGTAGCATCCAGGAGGTACACTTGTCACAGGCAAGGCTATCAGGCAAATAAGCTTTATGTCAATGTGAGGAGACCCCATCAGGAGACAAGAACTGGTTGTTTGGCACATATGACCATTGCATGGCAGCCTAATGGCAGGTTTCGTGTGAGCCATCTTGAAACAGAGCATAACCATGAGTTAGCAACTTCATGTACAGCTCATAAGTTACCGTCACTGAGGAGATTAACTTTTGTTGAAGCAATTGAGGCCGAGTCATCTATACGTTCTGTGATGGATGGGGTACCAAAATTTGGGATGGCATTCGACTCAGAAAATGATGCTTATGATTGTTACAATGCATATGCTGGACGTATGGGTTTTAGTGTTCGGAAAGATTATGTGAATAGAAGTAAGGTAGAAAGTGGTGTGGCATCTAGAAGGTTCACATATTATAGAGAAGGTTTCCAGAAGAAGGACAAACGTGAGATAAATGTGAAGAGACCTCGGAAGGAAACAAGAATCGATTGCGCAGCACAACTGGTCATAGCTCGCCAACCTGATGGTAAATATCGTGTCACCCATTTTGTGGAAAGCCACAACCATGAGCTTGTTTCTGCATCTGGCGTTTTTACGTTGCGATCACAGGAGATTGGCTAGCCATCAAGTTGATGAAACCAGTGCAGTAGATTGTTGCAGAATACCTTTAGTATTGACATCCGGTCTTTTATGTAAAGAAGATGGAAATCAGAAAGATCCTGTTTACCTTCCCATTTACTATAAAATTAATCCGCCATCAAAATATTCTCGAGAAAAAAAATTCTGCAATATCTCCAAAGCAAGAAATTGAAAGACCTATTTTGTTTTCATGCTATACAACTTGATGCTGAAGAACAAACAACCAACATATTTTGGGCTGATGCAAAGATGACGAGGAACTATAGAGATTTTGGTGATGTAGTTTGCATTGATACTACTTACAGGATAAAAGATTGTCGCCCTTTTGTACCATTTACTGGGGTTAGTCATCACAAGCAGATTGTGATCTTTGGTGCTGCTCTTTTGTATGATGAAACAGTTGAATCTTTCAAGTGGCTATTTCAAACTTTCATCGAGGCAATGTCTGGAAAGAAACCAAAAACGATCCTCACAGACCATGGCACAATTATTGCCGAAGCAATTCATTCAATATTTCCAGAAACACATCATCGAATTTGTGTGTGGCATGTGTACCAAAATGCACTTAAACACCATAGTGATGCATTTTCAGGGTTGGGTCCCTTTGCAGATGATTTCTGCAGTTGCATTTTTGATCATGACAAGGAGGACTTCATGAGTGCATGGGAGGCTATGCTGGACACATACGGTCTTTGGGAAAATGAGTGGTTGCAAGAGAGATTCAAAGAAAGGGAGAAATGGGCCACAGCATACCGAAAGATTTGATGTCAAAGGTGCATTACTCTGTGAGAATTTCCACACAAACTGGAAGAAATACCTGAATCCCAACTTAGATGTGCTTCAATTTTTCAAGAATCTTGGAAAGGTGTTGAACTCTTGTAATTACAAAGAATTAGAGGCTAATTATAATATGAGCCAACATCTGCCCAAGCTAATGGGGGATGTGATACTATTGAAACATGCAAGGGATGTCTACACGCTTACAGTGTTCGAATTGTTTCAGCAAGAATATGAGCAATACCTGAATGTTGTGGTGAACCAGCGTTCAGAGATTGGGTCATTGTCAGTACAAAGTTAGCACATACGGGCAACTGAAAGAGTACAGTGTTGTTTTTAATGCCACGGAGGATACTGCCGTCTGTAGTTGTTTGAAGTTTGAATTTGAAGGAATTTTGTGTTGCCATGCACTGAAAGTTCTTGACTATAGAAATATAAAGGTGGTACCAGAACATTTTATTTTGAAGAGGTGGACAAGAGGTGCCAGGGCTTGAGATGATGATAGAGTCTTGGGTGCACTAAGACTCCTTGTTTGAACTTTAAGTATTTGATAGAAGGATCCTTGACATGACTGTTAATATTGTTGAACACTTGTTAATATTAGAAGATTTTTTTAATTTTGATGCAGCACTGGAGTAACTTGAACCTACAGCACTGGTTGGTTTTAGATGCAGTTTGAAATCTATATATATACAAGGCAATTTATTCTGTTGCAAGACATTTGGCATTTACAAGGTTCTCTGTTCGTTTCTAGAAATAGATGAGGTTTTGAGGACCTTGACATTGTCCTATTTCTTCCTGAAGCTTTCCAACAGATTACCGATCATGAACCACTTTCTTAGAGATTGTATTAGAATAACCGAGTGCTAAACAGTACAGACCATGTGGTCAACCTAAGAGGAGAAGAGCGATTTGTACCACATACTGAACATATAAAGCTAAAATCAACTTCTGCACAATCAAAACTAACATGTCAATTATCCCTTCAAAAGAAAGTTCTACATGGCAAATCAGATGAGTTATTTCTCAGATTACAGAAAACTGACTCAAGACCTTGGTGATTACAGATAATCTGGTTGAAATACATAACCCCATAAACATAAGATGCTTACTTGAACAAATCCAAACACGTGGTAATATTTCTTGTTCCCACATGGTATTCAGAGCATTGGTAATGTAGGCGTACTGCCAATGAAAGTTCATCGTCTTCGTCTGAGTGGATCCCTGCTGAGTCCATGCTTCTTCAGGGTCTTGATATAGTTTCTCAATGAGAGAAAACTTGTTGCTCCCAAGATAGTAGAAATAATCCCATGTGTAAATCCCAGTTTTATGTAGGTCATCGAACAGTATCCTGACCAGCAAATCAAAGTTTCACAAGTTTTCACAACCAGCAAATCAAAGTTTCACAAGTTTTCACAACGGGAAAATTTCTGGACTATGTACAGTTTCAGAGGAACAAATTATGCAATGGCATACAAAGTTCGATTCTGAGCCCAGACTACCTTACCCCATAGTTTCCTACGGGTTCTGCAGACATGATCCCCACATGGCGCCGCCCAAATATTACCTGGTTCATGAATTTTGAGATTTAATCAAGGAAAGGTGGCTGGATTAAAAATATATATATATCATGAGAATCAACCAATGCACCATGTCAGAGAGGGAAATTGTTCAAGTGATGATTGAAGTTCCTCTGGTGTTTAAGGAAGATTATTGCCATAAAATAACAAAAAGCTCTAAGACAGAATTTACTGATATAGAAACTATACTCATTATAGAGCTAGATTTAAACTAGATTTTTCTTTCAAAGTGAAGTCCAGAGGTATTAATATCCATGCTGCTACAAGGAGTCCAATAGAAGGAGGGGGGAGGGAAGGGGGAACTGGCTATGAATCAGGTTGCAGGATTTTCAGGAAACCCTAATTAGATCATCAACTACAAAACCCAAAAATTTCTGAAATTTAACTGGCCTTTGCATTGTAAGTTCAGCTAAAATCAGGGTCATGGTAGTGAATACTCCTCCATACCTAATGTCAAACTATCCTTTATTTATAAAACACACACACAAAACACAAACCATGGAAACTGCAAATAAAGCTAGAACGAGAGAGATGAAATTGGCTGAGTACCTTTTCACCCCCAACTGACCTAACTTTGCTATCAGCAGCGGGGCTCTGTAACCTTAAAAATTCAGCTGAAAGATTAAACTCGCTTCCATCGGCAAATCCCACCTCTACCTGAACTCAACAAAAGAGGGTCGCAGAAATCATAATGTAATTCAAGAAACAACTATTATTATCAATTGTTATTTTGAAAACGGAGATTAAAGCAGATGAACAAGAAGAAATTCACAAATAAATTTAGGGTTTTACGGATGGATTACATTCTTAGGAGCGTGAAGAGAGAATCTAGTGAGGCGAGGGACTTCGATTGTTGTATGGATGCTTCGAATTGCTCTCTGTAACATCGTCATTCTCCCTTCTCCCCCACTGTTTTGTTTTTACTTTTTCATTTTTTTTGACTTTTTAGGGCAGTTAAGGGGGTCCGGCAGTTCGGATCACTTGACCCATATTCGGTCACAGTATTGGGCTTGACCCGTTACAATTGGGCTTTTTTTCTTTTTTCTTTTTTTTTTTTTTTTTTCTATTTTAACAAAATTGGGCTTCTGTCTTCTTTTTTTTTTCTTTTTTTTTTTCCTACAGAGAAGACTAATAGCAACGGAAAACTATTTCATAATTCAACTTATCAAAGGTTCGAATCCTTAGTCTCCACTAAAGAAAGGCATATCACTACTAAACGAGTTAATGCTTGCCATTAAATTAGGCTTCTCTTTGATCATACGCTACCAATTACTTAGGACTTGTTTTAATACAACAAAAAATTATTGAATGAAAATTTTAAGTATTAAAAATTTAGTGTTGAAAATTTAGAATTTAGAATTTTAAATTAAACTATTGGTCATGTCCCACAATATGTGTTCCTCCTTTAGCATGGGTCCCTTCCCAAAAAATATATACGAAAAATCACATAACAAATTCAATGACTTTTAAAATTCCATGCTCTTAATTTTTATTATCAAATAAGTTCTTAAATCCTAAACTAATCGGTTCTAAATTCTTGAAAGTTCATCGTTATGTTGGATTGTCAACAAAAAAAAGAAAATTTTAAATAAAAAAAATGGGTGGGGTTGAATGAATGAATATCATTATTACCATTTTAGTCAACGGGAAGGGTAAGGCTTTCACATTTTAGAAAAGATTGGTACCCTCCAAAAGAACAGTTCCAAGGTCAATCCAACTAAAATTTCCAATTGAACTCTTGATTATAATTAGAGAATGCCTCAATATATATATATATATATATTTATAAGGTCGTAGAGCAGCCAGCCATTATGGTTGTTTTCAAATTGAATGCACCAACTGTGGTAGGGGAGGGAGAAAGTGAGATACAAAGCGGGATCCTTCCACATCTGATTGCATGTGTTGATGATGCATGAACATCAATTAACATATTCCATGGCAATGACTTTGATGACTTCATTGCTGCTTTGCACGAACAACCATCCCAATCACACCTCATTATTATATGCAACCACCGCTCTCTACTATTATTGTAATCTATCAACACAACCCTAAACTAACATGAATATAACAAGCACATATAAGTCCACGATTATATTCTATTAGACAAGATGATTAAAAGAGCTGTCGCCATCTTTCATAATATTTATATTCATGAGCTTGATAACTATGCTACGATTCCTTGTAGAGTCGAGGCCCGAAGGAGTTTAGGCAAGCTTACTAAAAATACTCCAGAAGCAAGCCAATTGGCTGGGTCACAGAATATTTTTTTTTCATTCTTAAATAGTCAACAGGATCAAGATTGCAAGAAAAGGAAAATGGAAAAGATACAGATTTATCCTAGTTCAGCCCAGTGTAGAGTTACATTCAGTAGAGAGAAATTCTCACCAATATTATTATTAGGGTTTCGCTCAATGCCCCCCATATGAGAAAGGAAAAAATAACTTATACACCCATAAATTAGGACATAGCAAAAATATTAACCTTTCAGCCACCATATAAAACCCTCAGGCCCAAACATTCCCTGAGCCTAGCTCCAGGCTGGGGTGTTGCCCCAGCTCACTGGGGAGCAGGGACCCCTGCCTGTTGACCTAAGCAGTGGAACCCTCAAAACTATCTCCGTAGAACACATGTGTCAAAGTAAAAACTAATCCCAACAAATAGCAATTGCTTGAAATCTTTACTTACTATCTCAAGACATAAATTAGTGGTTTTCTCAAGGCAACTAATCGTTCTCAAGGCAACTAATCGAGAAGGAACTAAAAGAGTGAAGTAATCAAGAACACCATTAACTACTTTGACATTCAAACAAGCACTTTTTATGACAATAGAACAAAGATCAATTGCATACAGATATTGAAAGTCACACTGTTATAATACAATTTTCAAGAATGATCATAAAACAGGGAAGGAAAGTGAAAAAAATGTAGAGGAGAGGTGGGAATTAAGTGTGTTCATTGCTATGATCCATGAAGAAGAGCTCTTCTTGTAGCTGATTGAAGCCATCCCATGAGAGCAAAGAGTCTTCGCCATTAATCCATTGTTGCAGAGACTCTTCTGGAAAGGAAGACGATGATTCACCGGCTGATGGATTAAGAGAATCCTCCACGGAAACTGGAGGACTCCATACTTTTGGAATGCTGTTTTCTTGGTTTAACCACAATCCCACATCAAACGCTCCCAGGGTCTCATCATGATCATCCAAAAGAACAGTTGATTCACCGAATGTCAAGTCAACCTCCCTCTGTTTTCTCCTCTGCTCTCGTAGGATGGTCAACTCCCGAATTCGCATCGGAGGTTTCATTCTCTTGTTTCGATGAAGCCGGGTGTGGAATTGTGTCGACTGTGTTATCCTCATCAGTTGTATGATTTTGGTGAATGGGCATGTGGGTCACAGGGTCCAAGCCAAGGAGCTTTAGCCTCTTCTTAATTCTTGTATTCCAGTGGTTCTTAATTTCATTGTCCGTGCGCCCGGGAAAATGTGCAGCTATCTTTGACCACCTGAAAAATTAATCGACCTTTAGTATCATCTTTAGCTTCTGGTAATAACTATTCATTCTCACTCTATTTCGTTCCGCAAACCAAACATGCCTTAAGAGAAAGAAGAAAAGCATAGTGTGAATTACTTGTTACCGAGACGTGCGTGAAGTTGGATTATTTGATCCTCCTCCGATTCAGAGAGCGTCCCTCGTTTAAGGTCCGGTCGGAGATAATTAATCCATCTTAAGTCTGCAACTCTTTCCACATCTCAGCAAACCTTCATTACCATATTACAAAACAAAATCAAACTCCATCCATTTAACAAACAAAGCAAGAAAAAAGAGAGGGTTTTGGTAATTGAGAAGAGACCTGCAAGTTTAGGAACCATTCTCCAGCAATGGATACCATTGCTGAGAATGAAACTCATGAGCTTGTGATCTTCCTCAACAGTCCATGTGCCTTTCTTCAATCCAATCTTTTCACAGCAAGGTTGCCTCCCCATATTGCAACAGAAACAACAGAGAGAGAAAAGGATCCCTTCTCGAACAAACAACCGATCGGGACATCCCCGAGAGAGAGAGAGACAGAGAGACAGTCTTATAAACCAAGCAAAGATGCTGCCAGTTCATCCTCCAGCACATTTTTTATGCAAGTAAAATGCTGTTGTGCTCTATGATTGAGTGTGCAAAGTATTTGGAGTTGAAAGCTGCTAAAGAAGGCAAGGGGGGTGGAGTTTGACTTAATGTACTTTGGGCTCGTCTTTTATGTGGTGTCGCTATGCCTGATTGGGCACAGATGTATCTCCAAACGACATCATTTTGATGAAAAATGCGCTTCCCTTATAAAACCAGTTAGCAAAACCATATGAAGCATGTTTGTGCCTAATTAGGAACATCGGCGCCATGGAGAAGATTTTCTCAATTTAATAATATATGACAATGAAGAGCACCATGTATGCAAGGAACTTTGCAGGAAAAAGAGAGGATAGACGTGGGTCGTTTTAGTTGACGAGTTCTGTACAAAAGATTTCTATATATGAAGCTGCGCCAAAGTCTACTCTTCGAGTGATATTTATTATGTGAAACGATAATGAGGGATGATTCCCTTGTCCCTTAAAAGCTGGCCAGTTCTTGTCGTTGGGGCCAACTCTTCTCATCATACAATATTATAAACAGAGAGAGACAGAGATGCTTTCACTATCAACATTACCGGAAGTTGTGAAGCCTCAAGCCTTGTTCTAATGATTGGAACGAAAAGGATCACATGAGTTCATCAAGGATATTAACAAAGCTAATTTGACTTTTATTAAGCCGATCTGAGCAATGAAGTATGGTTTACTTCCACCGATCACGATCTCACGTGTAGCATATAAACCCACAAGTGATGACCTTTTCTTATCAGGAGTAAATTGGATTTAAAGTTTACCATTCAAATTGTGTTATGTAAGAAGTCGTTCTGAGGAGCAGTATGATTGGGTGATGTAGGAAGGGGGGGGGGGGGGGGGGGGGGGGGGGGGGGGGCTTGGGGAAAGGAGAGAGAAGGTGACCATAGGTGAGACACAAAGGTCACATGTGTTGGACAATTTGATTGCTTCCCTTAAAAATGATACACAATAGCGTTTGAAACAAGCCCCGAACAAAAAAGGAGAACAAATGTAGTGCCCAGTTCTCTTCTTCCTTTTACTTTCAGTAGCAAATTACGAGATTCTCTGTTTTTTTTTTTTCTTCCTCTGCTTCTTTTCTTGGCCCTTTTCTTTTTCCCCACCTTTTTGTCCAGCATTGTCGCGGAACTGTGAAGTCACTCTTTTGTAACTGCAAAGTTACAGGTTCGAATCGTGAAGTCACTTTTTACCGAAAACAGATTCAGAAAAAGACCGCATACTTGTCTGCAGTTAGGACTCACTAAAAATAATGGGAGAAGGAAAAGGGGGCATGGCTTCCCTTGCTCATGCATGGTTGTCTTTGTACTGAGACAAACCTGGGCATGGAATTTACCTCCCACGAGTCTGCAACCCCATGTTAATATTAATAAACACCACATAATCTCAATTGAACTACATCAGTTAGAATTAGGACTCGAATGCTTTATATTGTCAGAAACACTCATCCCTCTACCTAACCTCGAATAACTTGTTCGAACTCTAACGAAGGATTTAAGTAATCTAATTGTGCTGTGATTCTTGGGGGAGGCTGCAGGGACTAACTAAAGAAAACTCACATGCAGTTAGAGTCCTCAGCCACCCATCTTCATATCTTAAGTAGAGGAAACTCTATATACAATTTTTTTTTTTTTTGGTAAATAAATAGACACGCACTTGAAAAGTTTGAGAGCCTAAGATTCAATTGTATTTAAATCAAATATTTTGTTTGACATGGGGATAGAGCTAACAACAGATAAACTACATGCATTCGCCCAACTGCTCTCGGTTGTTAGTTGACTCGATCAGCCAACCTCGTCGTGCCATGTGCGCTCAAGTGAAAGGTGAGTCGATGAAGGTTTCACCTGGGGAAACTGGTACTAACGACCCAAGTTATGACCTTCCCTCATGCCCACGCAATTATAAATTGAAACCCATCTCAAAGATGCTATGAATGCTTCAGTCTCAGAAATGGCGACCAGAGGAAGATTTGTGTCCAGTTGCATTGTACTTGTAATGTTGGCATTGCTGGGTTTCTCTGGAGTGGAGGGAGCTCACCATCACCCGTCGGCACCGACTCCATCTCCCGAACCAACGATTCATAAGGTTCACCATCACACGCCGACACCGGCACCGGCTCCATCCCCTAGAGCGACCATGAACTCCTCCGCTGCAACTGAATTCTCCCCCTTCATTGTTCATCTCAACTCTCCTTGCTTCATTGGCCATCATGGTACCATTCCAACTCTCTTTCTTCCAGTTATTGGTTTCTGAATTTGGGCTCTTTGTGCTTTAGTTGCTCTATAAATATGCTTGCAGTCTGATTGTGGGGATCGGTATTGTTTGGTCAGATGTTTGTTTGTTTGTTTTTTGTTGCTTGATTACTCTATTTGATCAGCTGTTTGTTGCGCTTCAGAATAAACTCTACCTCAGTGCTTATTATTGAGACTACTTGTAAAATTTTCTTTCATATCAGTAATGTCTTCATGGAAGAATCCAGCTATTCCAACTATCATCCAGTGCATCATTTTTATAAACAGCCTATTTCCTGTTGTTAAAAAAAACGGTTTCCCATTCATAGCAAATGATTTTATATTAATATCATGTTTATTAATGTATTTTAAAAAACTAAAATCATTAAATATACACAAGTTCTTGGTGCTCGGCTCCCCTAGCATTACTCTATTATGCAGGAGTGTGTATAGTTCAAAAAAACCAAAATTTTTTGAAAGATTCCCCCTCAGTCGAAAAATTCAGTCAGAGACTAAAATTTTTTCAAGATAATTCGATATTCAAGAATCAGGTCGAAAAAACTTTTAAAAATTCATAAATTACAAAGTTTCACTAATTATAAAAATTTTCCTTTTTTTAAGTTTATATTTACTCCCTCACCATCCTCCTCATTAAAGAAACAAATTAATTTTTTGAAGGAGTTACTTTCGACCGAAAACTGAATTTCCTAAATTTTTAATCAAAAAATTCCAAGAAACATTTTAGTCCACTCCAGAATTGGAATTAGAAAAAAAAAAAAAAAAAAAAACCAAGAGAAGGTCAGAAAATGATAATTCCATTGAAAAATTCTCGAATTTTCCGAATGAACACCTTTAGTGTTATGTCACGCTCCAGACATGGTCCCAAAATTCTCTGAAATTTAGACTATTAGACAACCAGGATCCCAATTACAAGAAGCCAGAGCCCAAAAATAGAAATACATAAGTCGGGAGCATATAATATGAAAATAGAAATGTCTTCCCACAGTAAATGTAGAACTCAGTCTATCCCACAATTCCTAGTAACTTGATGTGGCAACAAATCTAACAATCCTATTAACACAATTCTTCATTACAAAGACAATTATAAATCCAACCCTCTCAACAACGAAACAATGACAAAAAGTTGGGTAAAAAGTAAATAAAAATAATAATAATAATAAAAAAGCCTCAGGGTGTGGGGAGAATCCCCACTAAATGTCGAGATTGTTTCCTCCTCTAACCATCCCTTTCCCTTAGTTACTTTCTGTTCCTTCTAATACATTTCATTTGTAAAGAGAACTGTTGAACAGCATCTTCACAAATCAACAAAACTGAAGAACTGCTGGTAACTAAGGCCACATCCATGGCAACTCTACACTTTCATTAGTAAATTACAATAAATAGTACAACAAATACCTCTCGTAGGATGAAGCGCGTTCACAACTTCAGTCTGCACGCTAGTTTCAGAAAAAGCTTCTTTCAGTGTCGGTGAGAGTGCTTTCGGCTACTGAAGTGCGCGTCCCCCTTCTCATTATTCCTTTGCATAATCCTGAAAGCTGAGGAAATGATTCCGATGGCAGCCATGGCATAAAATACCTCTGTAAGGAGCCAAGGCCAAGCCGGAGAGATAGGAATAGCATCCAGCAAGCATATAAATGAAGCTCAGTTTTACTTCCCATTCTAGAGAGCTTGCCAAGGGGAATAAGAAGGAACTGTACTCAAGCCTTGAACTGCAGATACCATGGAGGATGACACCAATACAAAGAGCTGAATCTATGATCCGTGGAAAGCTCTGGCTCATTCCTATTCTCTGCAACACACCAAAGAAAAAGGAAGAGGAAAAAAAAAAAAAAAACCCATGTGAAAGCCAGCCAGATTCCATAATTCATCAATAGAACAGAATGTGCACAAAAATCATGGGAAAAAAGCCCATTTGAGACAATGAAGACCAAGATTTCAGTACCAAAGCTTTGACTCTAAGAACTGACAATTTAATAACCAAAGACCCAAAACCAATAAAAAGGTTTTAAAACCTGAACCGCTCCCCAAACAGTCAAACCACCAGGTCACCTCACAAGAACCCAAACATCAACATTTTACAAAATATTTTGGGATCCACAAAGTGCAGTAAGTGCGTCTTAGAGAAGAAAAGAAGGAACAACATTCATACCTGCAACCAAGCCACAAGTGAAGGGACAAACATGACTGCTGCCAGAAGGTGTAAAATCAGCAAGCCATGCCGATGATGGAAGACGTCTACTTGAGTGTCACCAAAGCTTTTTGCAGATTCTGGGCTACTGGAATTGTCATAGTCCGCTTCATGGTCAGAATCAAACTCCTTTCTTTGTGCATGGCTGCGAAATGAAGCTGTCAAAAAACTGTCACAAAAACAGGAAGTAACCTTTAGGATCACCATGGTCATACCTGAAATAAGTGAAACAAACCCATGAAGCTTTCAATATTGTACATTAACAAACACCTTGCAATTCAGTCAAATAGTTAGCTAATGATAAGAACATAAGGAGCACCTAAACATACAGAAAGAATACCAGCTTAATTGCAGCCCACCCATCAACCAGGACACAAGCTCATTTTAATTAAACATAGAAAAAGAAGACTACAGTTCATGCAACTGAGAAATTGATCTTGTTTCACGTGGAAAAGGGTCATGTTAAGCCTAGTATGCTTGTATGTGGCTTGTATATGCATAGATGATTAATGATTGTTAACGTTCCAGCCCAAAACCAATTGGCACTAAGGAGTAGAGTAACTCCTCAACTGACACTTTGAGTACCAAAATAACAAGTCCCAAACCAATGTTAGATTCTCAACTGTCCCCCTCACGTGCAGCCAGAATATAGGCATGCATGTGCACCACACAGACGAGGGCAAACACAGATGGACCACCATTGGGTAGGACAGAATTTGGGTCACTCCTGGACCAAACAAAACCATGTTACGGTTCCACCCCAAAACCAAATGACAATGAGGGAAATAGCCAATAGATACTTGAAGCTCCAAAATAACAAGTCTCAAACCGACATGGGATTCTCAGCATAATAAAGCTAAATACATGATCAAGCTTTATTTAGTGGATGGAAATTGATGCATCAAAGACTATACAAAGGGGTGTCGCATGCTGATGCACAACGTAAAACTTAGTCACATCTTATTACCTAAACCCAAAATCTAGGATCAAAGCTTAGTTTGTTGTTTTTTAAAATTGATGCATAATTGGATAATCCTGATTATATCAGCTTTTATGTTTTTTTATTGATCAATTAATTATTTAATAGATTTCTAGTCCCTAATTCCATTTTTGCCCATGCTTCGGTCAGATTAGCATATGGAAAGAGGAATGGACCTAAAAAGCCCTATGCAAGTCAAAATGTCATTGTACTGAGGGTCTTCGATAAGTCCCTGACTGTTTTATATGATGTAATTTTGAAAGTGATAATCAAGATTAAGGTTTCAGATATACATTACCAATTACATTTGATGAAAAATCAATACAAATAAGCGATATACCAGACAAGGTCATGAAGGGGTAGGGTCATTGTGAGATCAAGAGTTTAAGCTTCAATACCCACCTGCGCAGTGCACTATGACAGCAAAATACATGGGCCATTAGCAGTATAAATAAACCCAGTGCTGGATGAACAAAGCACACCAGTGTAATTGCAATCAGTATGGTAACAAGCAGCGCCTTCATTTTCAAAACCCTTATCACCTGTTACATAATTAACTCAGATTAAATTAATAGTTCAAAGTTAACCAGTGTATATACACGTACATATCCAAGAGAGGGGCAGAGGAAGAGAGCTCTATTTCTAAATCCACATCTTTGTAGTAATTGAAGTTTTACCTTAAACGAGAACAAGCCAGATAAAATAGTAAGGAACCGATGAAGATGCACAAAGAGAAATCTTCCTTCCCACACTTGCCACCTGCATAATACTAGCACCATCTTTTAGTTTATTAAAAATAAATAAATAAAAATTCTTTAACAATATCAAGCTCTTGGATCGCTAACATATATTAGGAACAGTAAATTTACATAATTATCCATATTTCAGACTTTGAAGAACATTCACCAAATCAACTTTCCTCTGCAAAATCAAATGGATAAAACAACCATCATTGCACAAATCTTTCAGATGAAACAATGAATCCTCCTAACCACAAAGCCATGCACCAAAAGGCCATGCATTCAACTTTGACAATTTGGAAGAGTTCAATTTTCACCCACAACATTTTGAACAATATCATGTCTCAAAAACAAAACAGTAATTTACGCTCACGCTGAAAGACATAAAAAAAAGTACACAAATACTCCCAAACACAATCAAAATTAGGGTGAATGTATAAGTACTAATCTTATGGACTAATATTAAACCATTACAACATCATCACACCAAGCCCCAGTCCCACTAGTTTGAGATCATTCACATGGAACCAAAGCAAGAAACAACATCTAAACTTCAGCTGAAGCTACCCCTAGAATTGCACGAATCACCTCATTTCTAATATATATTTTCTAGTCTCTTTTTTTAACAGTAAAAGAGCAATATATATTTTCTAGCCTTACCATGCATTTGTCTTGATATATGCATCTCGAATATATATATTAATGCTCTTGTTGCTTCTTACTTGCACGACACCCAGCTCTATATAATAAATCAATTTATATATACATACATACATACATATATATATATAGAGAGAGAGAGAGAGAGAGCAAACCGTGTCTTCACGAATAAATGTACAACAGCAGCCACATAGAAGACCAATTGGGAGACCAAAATCAAAATGATTATTGTCCCATTAGCGAATAAAAAGCATAATACGGAGACTGTAATATAGCTTCCAGTTGGTGGAAATGGCTCATACATTAGCCAGGAATGAACAAAAGAAATCAAAATGGGAATGAAGACCATGAGAATGAATGGCAATGGTATTCTCAAATTAGATTCCACAGCTGACAGCATCGAAGGAATAGGCAGATCAAGCTCCCATGCTTGTGCTTGCCGCATCAGAGCGAAAAATACAATTGAAAAGGCAAGCCCAATTATCTGCATCATAGCAACCCATGAAATAAAAGGAAGGTCAGACTGCAATCCCATCAATAAAAGGTAAATTTTAGATTTCAAGGGATTAGAAAAAAGATTTTGAAAAGTAAGAAAAGAAGCCCACAGTATCTGAAAGAACCATGTGAGCTAAAAACTACTAGTACAGCCACAACAATGTACATGACAGTTAAAAACATACACACAGCATTAACAGATATGGAAGCTCCTTTATGAATTTTACCATAAAAGTTTCAATTTATACATATATAGCTTTTGAGTACCTCTTGTATTCTTTTTGATGCTCTTCAATAAAAATAATATATACTTCATAACTATCAACTTTAACTCCCATAACCAAAGCCCAAGATTTCCATCAGAAAGAAAGATAACGATCACTAAGAACTGACAACTAAATTCAGTGAATAAAAAGGATAAATAATGAGGTCAAAAGCACCAAAGCATCCCAATCTGGAAGCTAAACAACCACATATGGCTGACGAAATAAATACCTGTGGGGAGTACATAAGCAAAAATCTACTGGCAGTAGCAGTGAGAGAGACAGCAATGGTAGTTTCATAGGAACAATGGGGGTCCACCTGCACTTGCACGCAAATTAGTCTGCATCACTTTCCATGACAACACTGTACACGGATAAAACTAAAACTGCACTAAGTTAACAAGTACCAGTAACAAGATGGTTGTTTTTTCAGAACCCTCAATTGAGCTCCAAACTGCAGGGAAGGAGTCCATCACGACTGTTTCCGAATATAAATTTGGAAATATGTGTAAACCTGATGTTGTATCCCAAGCAAGTCCAACAGGTGGGAAACAACGAAGTTTGCAAAGCCCTGCATTGGCAGAAAATAACTATTTTTCACATGAAGTAGAAAGGATAAATCAAGTAAGAGGAAAAAGCCGATCATAAAAAATTAAATGGGACTCCAGGATAAAGTACTGGTCGCCAATTAACACAAAGAGAAGCAGAAAGCAGAAGCATCTTCGAATAGAGTACGATCAAACAAGGCCCCAAAAGTAAGGTGAGTGGCACACACAATTAACGGAAAGGATTGAGCATCATTAGATGACAAGACTTCGATAGAAAATGGATCCAGAAACATCATTACCCGTATTTTCCATATCGCCAGCCTCTTCAACAGGAAGTCCAGAATTTTTTAGTCCACAGCCAGTAGTTTTAAGGGTCAAAGTAACAGGCAGAAGGCCTAAGCTGATGCCAAAGAACAGGTTAAAAGCAAGAGGATGATCCTCCTTCAACATCATGTTCTGTGCAACCATCGCAAACCAATCAAAAGTCATTCATATTATACAAGTGAAATGCAATTGATTGAATCATATACAAGTTCTTAAAATGTAAAATCCCAAAAACTAATTCAGCTGCTCAGTTAAATGTATGACCTTTTCAGAATAGGCAGAAAGAAGCAAAGCCCGAGTAGAGAATATTCCTTTTCCCTTCCTCTGGATTAAAGAACTGTCCAACTGCCATGGAAGCCACTGGCGGAGGTCGGCCTGATACAGCCTGAGCAACAGAAAGTCACATAGATGTGTTGCTAATTCAAATACTTTAGGGCCATGTTTGAATTGTAGAAATGTAATGGGAGGGGTTCCATTTCCATTTGTATTCTCATTAAATTTCTGATTCCCCCATTCCTTTCCAACAATTCAAACATGAGCTAAGGTAATTAAGCTTCTGCTGCATGAGCATTTGGATGAATTAAAGTCAGCAATAAGCTAATCAGATATGCTTAAATAAAACATGTCGATTTTGTAACCAATAAATTCACTCACAAGGCAATTATTATCATAGTTGTCAAGGCCTCGCCTAGCATGGAAAAATAGGCAAGGCGATTTTGTAACCAATAAATTCCTTGGACTTTTTTTTTTTCCTCTTTCAGAATAACAACACGAGAAGGAAATTACATTCTTGAAAGTTAAACATCTAAGAGATAACATAAAAACTTGCAAAATACTCTCATTTTATGAAAACAATCTTAACATTTTGGCTTTTGTTTTTCAACGTGTAATATTTCAAATGATAACTTAATTTATGTTGCTTTATAATGCCAAGAAAACATTCATTCTACTTAAGATGGTTGATCTTAAACATATACATATACATACATATATATACATATATATACACACACACATATATATATGTATATATGTTTATATGTACATGTACATGTATACGTATCTATATGTTTATGTATATATGTATACATGTCTCTTATAAGCGCTTTGGGCGCCTTGCGGACACCTAGGCGTCCGCCTTGTCGCCTAGGCGTCTAGGCTCCTGGCCAACGCCTTGCTTCACCTTGGCAGCTTGACAACTATGATTATTATGGCAGAAATTAAATATTAGAAAGGCATGAACCAAGTATGCCCAACAGAAATTTATACAATAAACATGAATTCAGAAAAGAAAAGCATTACAACACAGAATAAAATTTAATGAGAGTAACATCGATCATCCTCAGACAGAAATGCATAAGCAAAAAATAATAGCTGGAGATAGTACCGGACGTGGCGCAACCGAGACAGTCAAAAATCTGAAACCCTGCATATCCTCAGGACCTAACAAAAATATAGCAGATGGGGGTGCTTGCTCAGTCTGACTACCAGGTTCACTCTGATAAGCAGGGCAGCATATTTAGAAATTTTTTTAAAAAAAAAAAAAGTACTATCAGCTTAATAAATTGGTTACCAGATACTGTCATCAACATAAGTATATAGTTTTATAAACCAAAACAACACTACAGAGGACAGAAAATCAACACTTGAAATAGAAAACAGGAAATATAGTAGAACCATGATAGAAGAGAATGTGCCTATTCATCAAAATGATTTAACTCGTAGAAAAAACTTTTCGTCAAAATGAACACATCATAAATAAAAAGTTTAATACCTGCCTTGGGGCTGGTCCTGATGGAATGCGCATCATCTTCGATGTCATCTCTAAAACCTTCTTACTTGCAGGCACTTCTGTAGTTGATTTTCCCCTTTCAGGCCAGAGATGAAGCCTAACTCCAGAACATGGCTCCAGATTCGTGACAAACATGAAGTGACTTCTTCCATTAGATCCCTGATGATCCAAAAACAAACTATAAGCTACTTTATTAGCGCTAGAGAATGCTTGTTCAAGCTAAATAACAGAAGCAACTAGAACTAGAGGCTATTTTAAAACAAGCTGGTGATAGGAAACTTCGGCCAAGCTGACCAGTTTCTGTATGTCCAACCACCGTCTTCTCCCATCCATTGCTAAGACAGAGACAGTAGCTGTCTGAATGTACAAGTCCCTGTCGAGCCCATTCTCACTCCAATGGACATAACTGGGACATGCAGAAAGAGTGTGAACTTGAGAAGCTGCAGGGAGCATAGACCAAATTTTATTATTTTTTTATTATTCGCTTTCCCAGGGCAACAAATAACACAAGCACACCATTGTCGCATAAGCAAAAAACAACTAAATTCATGATTAAATAAATCTTTGCTGTCATTAATCCAATATATAACAAAAGCAAACTTATTACAAGTTCTATTATGAAAAGATTCAATATTGACAGACCCGGTGCTCCTCCAATTTCCCTAGCATCTTTCCCACCAACCTTAGATTCTATTCTAGTAATCGCTTCACTCCTCACTCTTCCCAATCTTCATTTCACTAACTCCAAGCCTTGGTCTAGGGGCGAAGTGGAAGGACCTCCACTTTGATCCACAAGGGATCGATTCTTGGGACCATCCATCTTTAATTTACCTGGTTCAAGTGGCTAGTGAGGGCCGACAAGGACCCAGAGGAAGCAGCCCCAGTCACATGTGTGCCACTCCATTATTAAAAAAACAACCAATCCATAATCGTAAAAGATCATACTAGCAAATGGTATTTAATTGAATGTCACTGGAATTATCATGTTATTTTGGTTACTGTTCTTAATTTTCAAGACAACCACACATTATCAACAGTACTTTCATAGAGATTTTATTTAGGGACCTTCAATCAACATAATCTATTTCACATTTTCTACATTTCATTGCTTTCTCACAAAGTTTTAAGATAGTGTATTTTTACCTTGCTAATCAAAGCCCTAGGTCTGTCACTAAATAGCAAAGATTAGACAATTTATTTTCAATTTTTTCTTGTAATTAAAATTAAAGAGAAACACTGCAAGGTTTCCAGTGCCATAAACACCATTTTCCTTGAAGTTCTACCAATATTAAATGTAAATAACAATGCATTTTAAAAACATAACCAAGTTTCAACATCTCTAACTTTCATATTTGAAAAAAGAAAAAGAAATTATCAAAGATCAAATCTTTCAGCAAGTTTTCTTTCATAAATATATCAAAAGTTGCGGCAAATTTAAGAAGGGGAAATTAAAAGACCAGTAATTATCCAGCCTAGTGGATCAGCATTTGTATGAAATCCTTGGTCCTAGGCAAGATCAGGAACTTAGGTCCTTACAATTGCTAGAGTGTGGCCGGAGGGGCATGTATTTAGCCATCATAAAGAAAGGAAGTTCACACAGTCCTCTATAAATTTTCCACACAAAAGAGAGTCAATGTTTGATTATACCAAGAACGGCTTTTTCATCCTTGATGGGGACCTGAGACAACTTATTCAAAGAATGTGACTGCTTCATCCAATTAAAACTCTGAGGGATCCCACTACGGAGCATTTTTGAGAATATCGCAAGTCTTAATCTTGGGTTTGACTGTGGATGACCCGTTTTAGGGTCTATCAAACTAAGAAGGGTATGAGATACCTGAAATAAGAACAAATGGTAAGTATATGTAAACAAGAATAATATATTGGCCTAGAAAGAAATTGTACTCACTTGTACGACTACTTGATTACACCATAAAATAACCTGGTGTTCCATTGACAGCCATACATTCTTCATACCTGTACTACTGATCATAAAGCCATGGGTGGGAGGCACAATACCTTCAAGGGATTCTATCTTTGTCCGCACCTGAAAAAAATAAGGTGAAGGAGTTGAGACACGCATGCATAGTCAAGCAGAAAAATCGTATCTACAAGGAAGTAAAGCTTTAAGTAGAAAGGAAACTTGAAGCAATAGTCATGCTGTTATATCCATCCTCCCTCAAACATAGGATCTGGATAAACTAACATCATTTGTGTGAACTATCTCCAGCATCCTCCTCCTAATTCATATGGAATATCTCAGACCCAACTAGTTCAAGATCAATGTAAAATGAGTTCATATAGAGAAAACATTTCGTAACAAATCTTCACTGTTTTAGAGCATGATTTAGTTTCCTTTGTGAGCGGACAATGAAGCTATAATTGACTGAGCAATGTATTAGATAGTACACTAAAGAGTGATGAGCATAAATACCTGGTAATCATTAATTCCACCAGAAACCGACACAACCACAACACGAGAGAGTACAGGATCTGAGATGTAACGTCCCGTTTGGGAGGTTTTTATTGCATATCTGTTTCTCCATTCCTTATTTACACGTGCATAGTAGTGACCCAAGGATGGTTGCACTGCTAAAGGTGGTGACCTAGAAAAATAATGAATCTTATTAAAAGCAGCTCCATTTGCAATACTTGAAAACCGACAATAAAAGCCATTGAAGTAGCCACAAAACTCACTGGTGTGGACTTGAAAGAGTAAGAACAGTTTCAACAGCAGACTTCCTCAAATGTGGGTGGATAACAGCAGCTCTGGCCACAAAACCGCCCATAGAGTGACCAACCAATATCACACTTTGTGGCAAACTCCCTGAGACTGCAACCCCATCTCTTTTTTGAGCATCATGAGACTCTTTATATCGATCAAGAATCTGTAAACAGGCAATAAATAGTCTCATGATAAAAAAGAAGTATATAAAAAATGAGTACAAAGACAAATAAGAAAACAACAGGATGGAAGCAAAATAAACTCGAAAACTGAAGTCATTAATACAGGAGGAGGTTAAATGTAGCAATACTTGAATAAAAGGAACTGTTACAAAGTTGACTAAGACGGTTTGGTCTATGCATCTTAAGAAAAAGGGGACCAAATGGAACTTGAGTGTGTAAGGTATTCTGGAAAGAAAAGGTTTATAATTCAAGAGAAAAGGAAAATAATACAGAAATCTGATATAAAAGCATAGCCCAAAGCCCATGAACAACAAAGGAGCCACAGAAAAGACAAATATAGAGTCGGGAATCATGACATGACATGATATCCATGAACTTTACAACGAGAAAAGAAGATTGAACCACCTCTAACCATACCAACATCCAGCTTCAGACGTTGCTTGGAGTAGTTTATGTAAAAGTGATGAAAGTATTACCCTATGAATGGCGTATACAACATATTCGGTGTGCTCTTCAAGTATCTGACCATCCATGGCTGAATGTTCACCTTCAAGATCTACAGCAAACCAGTCTAGCATGCGGGAGTACTGATTTGGAAGTGAAGTGGCAGCTGCATCCATATCCATACCATTTCCACCCTCCTCAGGAGTTAATAAAGCTTCTTGATAAAATGTATGCTCGAGCCGGCCACCTTGATAAGCCCTATGAGATTCTGCTGCTAATGAACGTACCTGCAGGAATCACAAAAGAAACAGAGAGAAACGATAAAGAAGGGGTCCTCATTGTGAACAGTGGAAGCATCTCATTAACTCATACTAGTGCCCTGTACGTAACACATATACATCCTATATTTTATGACAGGATTCCAAACAGATCCACGTGTGTTCATTCTTCCTTTTACAACTGATAGAGGTCTATGTTCTTTATCTAGAGTGGACATGAAACTACTAACACAACATCTTAAGTAAAATCAGTGTTCTCTTTGGCCAAAACAATCTCTCGATTTGGTTATGCCAATATTAATATCTTAAAATGTTTTTTTTTCTTCCTTTCCTTGATATCTGACAATTGACGGGCAAAATATTCATTGTCAATCAGGAATTAAATCAATTCGGGCAGCATTCAGTTTTGCAGAATTAGATCTCCGGAAATACAAAGAAAAAACAATGAAAATGAAGTCCAAATCAAGACCATAGAAGCACGACCGCACCTGTTTATTCTTCCTTTTACAACTGATAGAGGTCTATGTTCTTTATCTAGAGTGGACATGAAACTACTAACACAACATCTTAAGTAAAATCAGTGTTCTCTTTGGCCAAAACAATCTCTCGATTTGGTTATGCCAATATTAATATCTTAAAATGTTTTTTTTTCTTCCTTTCCTTGATATCTGACAATTGACGGGCAAAATATTCATTGTCAATCAGGAATTAAATCAATTCGGGCAGCATTCAGTTTTGCAGAATTAGATCTCCGGAAATACAAAGAAAAAACAATGAAAATGAAGTCCAAATCAAGACCATAGAAGCACGACCGCACCTGTTTATAGCTGCCACCATTGCCCGGAATGAAAAGTACAGGAACACCACTAAGCATCTTTATGTGCTCCTTAAAATCGATTTGTTTCCACCCTTCATGGTATAAGTACAACCCATACTTTGCAGACGACGAATTCGCCGGCGCCGAGATCGGGATGTAAGTGGGATACATATACGTCATGACACAACCATTGGAGATGGGACGGAGGAGGCCACAGAGAGCAGCAAGGGCAACCCAAACTGTAAGAATGACCAAAGTAGCAGCTCTACATTTGGCCTTGAAGCCTTGCATCGTAAAACCCAAGTTCTCACTTCCCAAATTATTCAAATCCGAACCCTAAATCTCATCCATCCTTCACATGCAAGCAATCCACAAACTGGGAATAAGAAATAATAATAAATAGACAAGCAACAACAAAACACCTAGGAGGTAGACAAATACACAATCAAGTGGCATCTGAAACACGTACTCGATGAAGCATCAATCGGAGAGTCAAATGAGTCAACGACAGTAGAGTGCGTAACTCACCGGAGACCTGCGCGCAACTTCAATGCATCGCCCCAGGCCGCCGAGAGGTGGCGCCTGATGGTTGGAAATCGCAACGGACGAATTTTGACGGAGAAGTGGTGGATCGGCTTCCACACAGAGACGCAAGTGAAGTAGGAAAGAAGCGCGTGTGAAGAAGACTTTATACTACAGCCGGACTCTCATGGTTCGCGGAATAGAATAGGCACCTGGGGGCCTCTTTGAAATGTGATCAATGACTTGACGACAGAAATTGAAACCGTAGAATTTTAATAATTACAAATTTTCAGTTCCTGTTTATTAGTTTAATTTAAGATTTTAGATACTAAAAATTTTCGATTTTATCAAACCGGTCACATGGCAATTCTTCTCCCTGATCGGAATCTATCAGCTCAAATATGATCCAAAATGCACTTGACACTTGTTCTTTTGGTTGCATTTATGGGCTGTTTGGAGCGGTTGAAACCAGTTTAACACCCATTTGAGGCTTGTGACACAGTTTGAATGATAAAATTGAAAATAAAAATGCTCTGTATTGTGTTGTTTGATATCGTAAAAACTAAAAGACCGGTCGGTCATTCCCCTACGACAACTATTCTTTCATATGAAAGAATGACCATTTCATTCCGATTCTCATTCCTTTATCATTTCATTCCCAATTCTATCATCACCCATGGACGTGGGCTCATCGCTGAACTACGTTAAATGGTGTGTGCTAGCTTTTTGTTTCAGTCTTCGTCCATCTTTACACTATTATAACAACAGATTTATCAAGTTTACCTGAAGAAAGATTTCAAGCCAATCAACAGTTCCTGGAAAGAACGAACGAAAGTTCACCGATACATTAGAAAAAATTGACACTGAAACTAAGCAAAGAAAAGGCTACGTAACAGATATCTGTGAATCAATCCAGCGACTATCCAAAACCCCTTCATTCTGAATGTTTACCTCCATTTTAGTCCACCTATATACATTCCATGAGTGTAATCCCTGATGAGGCAATTTGTACCCCTATGTGCTCGTGTCCTTATCCTTGTGAGCAAATCCACGAATGCACGAGAACTGTGAACGTTTTTGCGTCGAAATTCAAAATCATGCATTCATGGACCTCTACCATTCCGAAAATAAAGACTGCAGAAGAGAGACCATACAACCTCGGAATTCCTAGCCAGAAGGAGCTCGAGCAACTGTTTTGTGTCCAACGAGCACCGCTTCATTACTTGTGGATTTAACTGTGGCAATCTCTTCTAAGCGTTTCCACGCCGCTTCATGTTTTGACTTCATTTCGCTCTCTTCTGCTTCGTCCTCCTGAAATTTCAGCAAGCATTCCTCAAAGAGTTCAGGATCAGACTCCGAAAAGATCTTGCGAACATTAAGGGTCAAGCTCTGTACAGCCTGATTCCAATGGTTTCTTGCATTTCTCTCCAGTGCAGGCAAGATAATTGGCAGTATGACCTTGCGGTTTTGCTTAATTAGGTTTTCAATGTGATCGTTATTCCATAAAAACAAGGCCCTCTCTGCCACCTGCAAATAGAGAAATCCAGTAGAGTTAAAATGAAACATAACATCGCTAGTGAACAACTGTAAGAATGAGGGGGAATTTATTATTATTATTTATTTTTTAGAAGTAGAGGGGGAATTGTTAACCCGACAACAAATAAAATTCATGGTACATTTGATTCCTGGCATAGTTATTCCATTCAATGCTTTATTCATATAAACTGGTTCATTTTTACATAATTATTGAAGGCATGCGGCGCAAGAAGGCAGTCTCCTCGAACCGAAACACGTGCCTTACGAAAATAAGGCGCATGCTATAAAACAGCACTTAGTTTTCAAGAGATATTTGCATAATACAGTTTTATAGGCCCAGCAAAACAAAAAAAAAAAAAAAAAAAGGGAACAAAATCAAAGACAGAAGACAGAGAAAAAAATATGCTCCAAAAAATTTTAGCAAAAAAAAAATGAGCCATGCCACTCCTTAGCATGTGCCTCAGTGCCAAACGCATGCCTTACGGATCCTAGCATGCCTTTGGCAACTATAAATATTCAAGCTCAGAACACTAATTCCTATTCAGCCCTCATTCCAACCAAATCAGAAATACTCATTCCAGTCATGGTCCATGATAATAGCTAGTTCTCTTATCCATTCTATTTTCATGAAATAACTATTCTACTCTCACTCTATTCCATTCGATGAACCAAACACCACAATGGAGTACCTGGGCAAATGACAAGGAACTGAGAAAGATTATCATGCGCATAGCATGAGCACACAAGCATACATGTTTGCATGGAATGGAGATGAGAAATGTGTGTTAGTGGAAATTAGGGGTGGCAATTGGACCGGACAAGTCAAACATGGGTCAGGGATCAACACAGGCAAGTTAAAATTACTTAACGGGCTAGGAAAATTATACGACGGTTGTCAAGGTGTCCCAAGCGACCATAAGGCAACAAGGCGTCCAGGTGTCCTAGGAACAGCAAGGGTTGCCTGGTCCCTTGACAACTTTGACAACGAGCAAGTTGGTGGGTCAATGGCTCACGTTGGCAGGACAACTTTTGTTTCTTTTATTACTTTCATGAACCAATCAATATTCAACAAAAACTCTAATTTGAATAAAATAAAATAAAAATCCTAACTAAAAATTGGATAGGTTGGGTGGCATGAGATGGGTTACAAATGAAAAGCAGGTTGGAATTATTTCATGGGCAGGTTGGATCGGATTATCTTGTGAGCAAGTTGGCTGGTCATGGGCTGATCTTGCCACTGGAAACTGTTTTTTTTTTTTTTTTTTTTTTTACCCTGCTCCTGCCACAACATTTGCACATTTACTAAAATAGTTTCATTAGCTCCTGAGGTATTATAACCAATCTTCCCATTTACAATCAAGATCTTTTGGCTTTATACACTCGAAAAGTCAGTGTGCAGATAATTTTTGACAGCAGTGAACAATGTCTGATTCGTCATACAGCTTTACTCTAAGCCTTGGGTGCAGCCTTGAGAAGAAACAACTATGTGCAAGGAGAAAGGGAAAACAACAATCTTTAACTGAAACAAGTCTCGTAAAATGTATAAATAAAAGGTGGAGAATCTGAGTGCAGACTCAGGTCCATAAACACACCTTCAAACTTTTTATCAAATCAATGTCATTTTGGTGTCTGGACTTGGCTGAATCTGGAATCAGATGCTCTTTGCACTAAAATAAACTAAAAGGAAATATAAATTTTGAACTCATGAATGCAAGGAGATAGAAATTTCCCTCAACCGGTGCCTTAATCTCAAAAGCTTGCAGCAGCAAATAAAATTTATAAAAAGAATAATTATAATGCAGAGCAAGAAGGATACTACATACTTGAAAGTGTAAACTGCTCAAACAACGGCTAATCTGGCGAAACAATGGAACCATAGAGCGCTGAAACTCCGGAGGTTGAGTTGCTTCTAGAACTTCCTCCAGCTCACCCAAGAACATCACCTCCTTAGAGCTGTTAGTGATCGGCCAGTACTTTAGTAAACCTCTTATGACAGTATCCGCAAGCTTGCAGTCTTTCTCCACAAACTGTGTAATGCAGTACGATAACTGCTGATGGTACATGGGGATGCATTTTGGCTTGTGAAGTGGAATCAATGCCCGAACAAGAAAGAGTTTGTGCTCTTCCTTCAGTGGCAGAGCAAACCCATTTATTATACTGCCCAAAATTTCTAAAAGCTCCGCGATTCCATTATGCTTCTCAGTTTCAAATATGAAGCGATAGAAAATATGGTTGATTGATTTCCTGATGAAAGGGCGGTGCACCATAAATTTCCCATAGACGCGGTGTAGAACTGTCTTCAAGTATTCCCTTTCTCTTGGGTCTTCCGAATCAAAGAGGTCTAACAACCTTAGAACAAAGGAGTGGTCAATGTACCTCTTAGCCAACTTTGCATCTGTTTCGGGTGATGCCACAAACCTCAATAGGAATTCATACACAATTTGCAAGTGAGACCATGCTGGGTCCATCAATGGTTCTTCCTCTTCCACATCAAATGTCTCCAAAACTTTGTTCTCACGGGGCACAGAATTCAGTGTCCTAAATAGATTTACAGACACCATTTTTATGATGTCATGCATGGCAGATTCTGAAAATTTCCCATTTGCAGATGTAATGTAATCCACAAGCTCAACCAATGTCTGCCGCTTAATTTCCTTTTCTTTCAGGTTCTTTGTTGGGTCATGAAAATCAAACACTACACAACACAAGTTCAGCTTCCTGATAAACAAGGTTGGCTTTTCAGAGTTTGGAACATCTCTAAAAGCAGGCAACGCCTCATAGGAAGAAACAGTAGAATTCCCATTCAGCTTTGGGTTTACAGCTTGTGAAAGCTTGTCTCCATGATTCGGGCCTGAATTTGGATTATGATTAGGGCCTGGAACTGATGAGGAATTCAAGTTTCCAGATCGATTACTTGCTAGATCGCTGCTTCTTGAACTGGCAGAAGAATTTGCTGAAGTGGAGGTCCCTCCATCACGATTTTCAGATGATTTAGATGGCTTCCGGGGGAACTTATTAAGTATATGCTTAATCATTACTTAAATTACAAAACAAAAGCTCCTTCTCATAAACTAAATAACCCAGTAAAGATCAAAATTCCTTCAGAGCAGAAATTACAGCATCAGCTTCACTTGAAGCGAATGCGGCCCGCGTATTAACCAATTGTAACCCAACTTCCGCACTCAACAGATGAACCAACTCATCCCAACTTGAAAAGATATTGTGCTTCTTGCTTCTTTCCCTTGAGAAGATATTGTGCCTTTCTTCTCATACGAACAGAAAGTTCAAGCCTCCTCACATGAAGAAAAATCTGGAATAGATAAATCCATCTAAAGCTAGATAATATACAGAAAACTCTACCAATCAACCCAAGTAGAAAACACAGTCCGCTTTACTCATTCAAAAAGGGGGGAAAGTGGATTTGATGGTAAATTTCTAACCCTAAATAAAGAGAAAGACCCCTCTCAGAATTAGAAATTCGACTAAAATTGCACAGGCAAAAACAAAACCCAAATTAGTAGAATTAGAAACCCACAAACTGAATTTTCTACCAATCAACCAAAATAGAAACCCTAATCCTCTTTACTCGTTCAGGAAGGGGAGAAAGGGGGCTTGACGGTTCATTTATAACCCTAACTAACCATTATCAGAATTAGAAAATCAACTAAAATTGCACATCCAAAAAATCCCAATCTATTAGAGTTAGAACCCCATAAATTCTGAGCTCTGCTTGTTGTAGACTCGGGGAAGATCCATGCTCACCTCTTTATCCTTTTCAATTTCCCACCAATCTGTCGACGCTAAACAGAAGGATCAAACCGCAACAGGATTTGCGGTGTGATCTACACAGCCCAGAAAGCATTCACCACCATGGGTAACCTACATAATTATCAAAAAACAATCAGACCTAACTCGGGAAAAAGAAAAAAAATGAAACCCAAGAAATCATATCAAACCAACATTCTCCACACGAGAGTGAGCAATCGAGAATTGATCCAAAAATCAGCATAACAAAGGAAAAAAAAAGAGGGGGGCGGGGGCAGAGGAAAAGGAGATGAGGGTTATCCATACTTACACAAAAAGTACCCGGGTCAGTGATTGGAATCCAGTAGAAAGGGAAAGGGGAAGAGGGGTTAAAAGAGAGCAATCTGTGATGATGGGAGTGGTTGCAAATTTTGGGTCTTTCTTTGGAACTATTATTTTCCTCTCCCCAATCGCTTTTGGGGTTCTTTTAGAGGAGAGCTCTCTCTGTGATTTCTCCCACACCCACAAAAGAGAAAACACTGTTAACGGAGAGACCCTATTTGGGCATCCGAACTGCAGATAAGAGAAGAAAACTCTGGGACAAAAGCAAACCTCAAAAATCAATCAATGGGGGAGCCCCTTCTTTCGAGGAAAAGAGGGAAAAAGACGAGTCCTTTCCTGGAAATTTTCGATTGTGCCCCATAAGCCCCGAAAACATCTCGCCCTCTCCCTCTCTCTTGGCTGTCTCCCGTTACCCTCCCCGTGTCGAAAACTTCCACGCGCTGTTGTGGCGCGTGAAGTCGCTCTCCCGCTGTCCATTTTTCCTACTCGCCCAGTTTGAAAGTTTGAAAGCAGAAGGAACGAATTTGATGATGATGATGATGATGATGATGTGAGTACCCATCATTTCTTGAGGTTCAGGTCTAGGGTTGTGAACAAAAGCATCAATGACAATCTCTGAACTAATTATGTCGGTATAATGTAAAAGTACCTATCATTTATTACAATTTATACTTAGTATGAGAATTTTAATTTTTGATTTTATAAATTAAAATTTAGCATTTTATTTTAACTTTTTAGACCAAATAATACACGTTTGAAGAAACCATTGTTTGAACTTGTAATACTATTAATTTTAGTTAATATTATCATATTAGACCCCCGGTCTAGCACATGCTCATTTGACTAAGCATAAAATTCTCTCCAAAAAAAAATGATTCTAAAAAGAAGTATATGGTTCAAAAATAATTATCAATTCAGATCACAGACTTCTGTTTGCTTGATATACATAGATTCACACTACTAATGCTGGTCAAATTGTCAAACTAAGCAAGCTTCAACCGTTCATGTATGGAGCATATATATATATACAATGGGTTTCAAATTCAGACAATAAAGTCACACCATGCAAGGTCTGAATATGAAACATAGTTTCTGCACATGCATCATCTCTATTTATATATAAAAGCCACCAATAGCACCACTTTTAACCATTGGAACAATAAAGAGAAGCACTTGAATTAGATTAAAATCTAGGACTGTTGAGTCCGGCATGTTGAATAGCATATGGCCTCTAGAAAGAAGAGTTCCTTTTCCAATTTTTTTCACTTTTTTCTTTTTATTTCTTTTGGGTTGCTCACAAGAGAGGGGTGAGGATCAACACCGTCAAACCAAAGCTAGGACGAGACATAATTAAGCCTTTATGGTGGTGGCTAAGTACAATATCTCCTATTCACCACAGTATAACATGTACAGTAACAAATGCTCATGATTACTTCTACTTGGCTCATGTTACACTAATATCCTTTTTTCTTTTTTCTTTATAGCTTTGGTCATGCTAAAAAGTCACTAATGCACGAGAAATGGTCTAAAAGGGCATCGAATGGCACGCGTCATCTTCTGGTTGGCGGGTCAATATTGTAGACACTCTTTGGTGGGCCATGCCCCAGAAAGAGTCAATTCATCGACGGCCTAAAAGCTTCCAAAAGATGGTCAATTAAGAATATCTTTATAAATAAATAAATGACAAGCATACAATACTGAAACCTTTCAAGTTTTTTTTTCTTAATAATAATTAAAAAAAAAAACTATTCTGGACGACATAAAACATCACATGAAAGTTCTAAACATTGGTCAAGGTACAAGCTAAATAAATAAAAGAAAGGAAATAGCAGTAATCTCACAGTTTTCACACTTTTCCTGATTAAAGGAGTGATGGAAAAAAAACTAAATCTACCGAAGGGCCTCTCTAGACATGGTTCATTGAACCCCAAAGAACACAACTTTCTCCAGAATAACAGAGAGCATGAAGGATTAAACGAAGCTGTCAGGTAGAATGAAAATAAAAAATTCTCATACAAAAAAATAATGATAATAAAATTACTGATAGCAAATACTCAAGTTATCACCAATTGGATCCCATTAATGATGTCAGCATAAAAAATTTCATTCCTCATCCATCTGCAATTAATTCATCCATCACATTCCTTGAGATACTATCAGATGCATAACAATCCCCAAAACAATAAACGGTTGACTGAAACTTGTTCTGTTCTGCAGCTTTGCACCCATACCGCGAACAAGAACATGCGCCAACTACGGTCACCAAACTCAGCCACGGCACACCCCCAAAGGCGAAGTTCTGAATAGATTATAATGAGCGATTCGGCTATAACTTTAGTGTGCAAGGCTCAGGTATGTACGGTGTAGCTATACTGAGCGCTCATTTAGGGCTTCGTCAAGCATATACAATATCACCAAGTGGTCAATCACCCCCACCCCAAGACCCAAAAAAACAAAAACAAAAAAAACAGTAGAAAATAATACAAAGTATGCCAAATGAAAGCAGGATTAAACGGAACATGATCACAAATAACAGAACATACAAGCGGCACCTCGTACTAAAGAATAATGGAAGAGAACCATACTCCAGCTGAAGAATGAAGACAACTCATTACAGGGGCAAGAGAACGCACAACAGCAAGGGTGTACAGAGTTTGGTTCTCAATGCTCCATCAGTGCAGTTTCGGTCTCTGAGAGTGGTGCTGCAAGAAAATAGAAGATCGTTTAAACAATAGCACCTTAGACCAAGGAAACAGGAACCTCAGGAAAGTAATCTATGTTGAAAGAGGTGGAGATGATGCATCCCTAGCAGAGCAACAACAATGACCACTCTTGCCTTTGTGTATGGGATATATTGTAATTTTGAGACCTGAACAAACTACTTTCAACACGAACCCTTTCTTAAGGGACTTCTAGAGGCTGGCCTGTAGATACGGTCCACAAACTCCTCACAGCTTAAAAGCCCCTGTTTTGGGGTTTGAAGCACATATATGGTACAAATATGCACACCACCAAATGTGAAATCAATCATTCCTTCCCAAAAAGGCATCAAAGAATTTCTAAGCATAACAGATATTAAACATATTGGAATCCATTTGAACAAAACTGCCACAAGGCATGCGATGAGAAAACCACCAAAGCAGAAAAGCACAGGATGTCTCAGTCAGGCGAACTTACCAAGTAGGTCCTCATATGAGTCCGCTAAAAGTGATGAATCCATTAGCAAAGGAGGCGAGAAGACCTGATCTTGAGCTTCTTCAATGTCATAGAAAGACCTTCGTGCATCAAAAGCAGCAGAATTTCCACCAGCTGCTGAGAGAAACCCATTTACTTGGTCATACTCACGAACTGAATTCAAATCATTCAACATGTCTGGAAATTCATCAAGTTTGCTCCTAACATCAGAAGCACGTTTCTCAGGCAAGGAAGTATCAGCGTGAGTTGCAAATAATCGCTTATTCTTTAGTGTAACTGCTTTTCCTGCGCCCAAACGAGAAAACCCAGTAGCTGAAAGGGGCTCGAAGAAATGCTCAGAGCTACCATCAGAGTGACTGTCTTGTGAAGATTCCATATTGCAGGATTGAGTTGAAAGAGCTGCTTCTCTAACAGACCTCTTTAAGTCTTGGACATAGGAATGGTCGCTAACTGTGAAAGCCAAACTAAAGATTATATCTTCAAAGAAGACTGTTTAGAGAACATAGTCTTTTCAAATAGAAGTGAATTGCCTCATGATTCTGAAGAGAGTACAAGTGCAATAGCACTAAGTGTGAAATAACATAATCAACACACCTTGTGCAGAATTCTCCATAGGGTTGTTTGACAGAGGCTGGTCCGTAGACTTTCTCTCTGACAAATTTTCTGCTTGGTTCGTTTGAGAAGCTACAATATGTCGTTTCTGCATGTTCCCTCCTTTCCCAGAAGAATTTGGTGTCAAGCTAAATAACTGCGGGAGTTTCAAAGCAGGTGGACTGGCTGAAACTTTTTCAAGCTGAACAGTTGACATTTTTGATGTTAGGTCAGCAGCTTCATCATTGCTACTTTCCTGTTTGGAACCAAGAGAATTTGCTAACTTTGTGGATGCAATAATTAAAAACAAGCATCAAGTGCATCTATTTCCAGGTGAATATTACCAATGTCCTTCCACTGCTTTGAGCTCGGCCAGGTGAGGTAGATCTGCCACCATGATGTTTAGTAATCGGAGGAATATTTGTGGAAATGCGATTTACTTCTTCTGTAAGCTCTGATATCGTCCTTTGTACTGATGGAGCAACTTCCTTCAGTTGGTCAATGAGCACCTGCACATTAGAAGAATTAGTCGAATCATGAACATGGCTACATGTGACACTGTAAATCTTAAAATTCAATTTGACACAGAACAAATCGAAACACAGATGTCAAATATCCTAAACTTATTACACGTGCCCTCATTCGTCTTCACACAGTACATCATAGCTTCTTCATCTTGTCACGCGGCTACATCAAACACATGAACAGATCTACTTTCACTTTTTCCCATAATCATCCTACTCATCTATCAAATTCCCATTTGATAACTTTATTTTATGGACAAGACTTGCGCTGATACTGAAGTTCTATATCAAAATAAAATTTGCTGAAAAATTTTCCGTCAAGCATTTCTTTAACAATTGCCTTCAAATTCTGCGCCCAAGCATTTCTTACACATCACAATTGCCTTTTAACTACTCCTTGAAGTAACATATTATTTTTGTAACATTTGCAAATCTGATCCTAAAAATAGCCTCTGCCTAAACAGAAGGATGTGTATACACTTTACCTTCCCTATAACAAGCAAATGTGAAATCCTTGTCATTTGAGCGTATGCAAATCTCCAAGTTCTAAAACTGACTTCTGTCTAATATCAAGCAGAAGCTACACGAGCCTACAGCCAGGCTTGGGGTGAAAATTTCATCAATAATGCAGAGATAACTAAATTACCTGTATGCTAGCCAGGTGCTGCTGATGCTCAGAAAGAGTAGCAGCCAGTGATTCAGCATGACCATTTCCATCATTTGAACTTCGTAGGAGCTCTGGACCCTCTCCATCATTAGATTTTGCCTAAAATATAATGATGCATAAATTTCAGTCTATATCTGACAGAAAACATTAAATAGTTAAGAGGGGACACATTATAACTTCTATATATATATATATAAAAATATACACACACACACACACACACATGCACGCGCGCTTGATTATGTGATGTACCACACCGTATGGTAAAAGGTGCATGTCTAGAAAAGGTTGTAAACACAATGGTTTTGGAAATAACATATGAACAACTTTCAGTTCTTTTATAAACATTGATAACCATGAAAGAGTAATAAAATGTGATGGAACTTCCAGCAGAAAAGATTCAGCGCATTACACCTGCAATAACATAATATGCAGAAAAGAACATTTATTCCAGAAGATAGATTTCGCCAGTAATTTAACAATTCATGAAACAATGAACAACTCAGAAATCATCTAACACAAAGTAACAGTAAAATGACATGTACATATCCAAGTCATGGGGAAAAACACAAAAAATTTCTGCGGTATCAACAGTCTGGTTATAAACGAAAATTGCCACCATAAAGAAAACAACACACCAGATGTAGTGATTGTTTATGGATGCGCTGTAAGGCATGCGTCCAACGTCGAAGGATTTCTGCAATATCAACAGTCTGGTGGACATCATTCTGCTCTCTGTCATCTACATATGCAGATGCCATATCACCAGGCTGAGAACTGCGATCCATTGCTGCAAGCAAAGATGATCCAGAGATTCGATACCTGAACATGAACATAAACAAGAGAACGTAAGTGGGAAAATGTCATCAACTACCCCAGAATATTATGAGAATAGGAACTACCTATGCTCCCGATGAGCTATCAAGTCCTCAATAGGGCCGGAAGCAAGAACTTCATGTTGACCTGAAAATGTAATTTTTATTAAAGCGTTGAACAAAACGTTATGGAAATAACAATAGTTGGCCCGAGAATTAATCGTCAGAGTTGACTAAATATATTCCTCAACTGGGTCGTTGGTATTTAAAATTAACCAAAAAATGGAAATAAATTTAAAAACTTGAAGGCGGAGACATTTTAAAGTAAGCTTGAAGGCGGAGACATTTTAAAGTAAGCTCTCCCTTCAAAGAACAATATTCTCAATAACCATGCTGATGGATTATCCCTCCAATTCCACGAGCAGAAAGTGGTGTGCCGTAAACGGAAGGCTTTGTGTGCTTGCCTAAATGAGCAGTCTCTCCACCAAGCATAACCAACAGCTAGAATTTAAAGGATCCATTACTTCTTCCAGGAGTATCATGTCTAACACCTTAGCATGAGACACGGGGCAAAATTAATGCTTCAACCAGTGAATTCTTTTAAATGACCAACATCTGGATTAAATAAATTTAGAGCTTTCGTAATTTTTTAGAATTCCAAACTTCAGGAACAATTGCAGACCAAGTATCCAGTGTCGGCCTCCCAAAAGAGGCACACTTAGTCCCATCCATATCTTAATGTAACATGATGCTTTATCATTCTTCTTTATTAATTTATTGTGTTTGGTCTTTGGAGGATTTCTCATATTCCCTTTATAGTACTTTCTCCTTTTTCCCTTGATAAAATCTTCTCTGTTATCGAAAAACAAATAACATAGTACTGCTTTGCTCTGCAGTCACAACTAAACGCATTCATCTGATACCCAAAAAAAATAGGAATTTTTTTTTTTTAATGAAAATTGGCAACTCAACTTTTCACTCAAAGTAACCTGCAAATGATCATCAGGAAATGTCCAGGAATTTGGATTCTAGTACAGACAAACACCCATAATAATAGAATGCAAATTTGAAGCTTCATAATTTAAATTTCACAATATGCAGTTGATTGACATCTAAATGTGCAAACAAGAAACACAATTGTGTTATTCATATTCTAGTAATTATTTAACTTTGCTTTTTCTCTTTTTCCCATCAGAGTACTTACTCTTCTGAGCTAATAAAGACTCCCATAAACGTGTGGCCTTTGAAACATTCTGACTAGAACTAGAGACACGGTCTTTCCGCATTTCATCTTCTAACTTTCCTTTGTTTCTCAAGTCATGCAATTTTTCCAGTTCTTGTTGCAGATAAGCCTGGTTCAAAAGCACCGCATAAGAAATGGGGATAAGCCCCAGTCAGAAAGCGACATAAATTTAAACAGGTCCCTCAGTAGGATACTAAACGAGTTACCCCTCTACCTCTTCAGCACAAAGACTACGAAATTCAGCAGTCATTTCATGAGCCAAATTTGACCACATAGCCTGCCTATGTACTGCTGTCTCTGCATTTTTGAGAAACCTCCTGCGTTCAAGAGCTATTCTAGCCTGTTTAACATAAGACACTCAAGTCAGAATTACTAGAATTCCAAATAGTTCTGCATGATGATACCAATAGGAAAGAGAAAGCCAGAATCATAAGCATGAACTACCAGATTCCACTGAATTGAGCGTTTTATTTTATCAGTCATTTTTCAAGTTGAAATATACAAAGTTGCAGAATATTAAAAAAAAAAAGCTTTGAATCAATTATCCAAGAAGCACAAAACTAACAATAACAAGCACTATCATCTTAGGCATATGTTCCAGTCAAAACATTGGCATAAGGTACAAGGCATATCAAAGAGAAGTTTAAAAGGATCTTTTCCAAACAATGAAAAGCTCTCTCACAGCTATAATCCACCTTTTCTACTTATAAATTCAAACACCACATGCTCATCTCACACAATAAAATCACAAGACTGTGATTACACTGCATCCATTTTTCTTTATTTTCTTCTTCCAAACCACTCCCAGACCCATAATTATGACTAAAGTAACCACATCTGTTACAATGTTTCACAGGTTCAAAAACATCGAATGATTAATACTACCTTTGTGACAGGAAGTAGGGTCGCTGCATGTGAGAAAGCTACATCTGTCAATGAAGCAGGCAGTGGGTTAGAAGCTACATCGGCCGGAAACATTCGTTTATGAACCTCTCGCAAAGCATGCAGCGAAAGTTGCCATAAAAGCTCAACAAATCTGCAGTTAAAATAGAAGGCTTATCATCCAATTAAAATATGGGAAAGATTAAGGATCAATCTCACTGTCAGTCTAAACTAACAGGAATACAACATTGCCAAAAGGAGCAGGACATGAAAATTTTGAAAGGCAGATCTCAAGTGCACAGTTGTCAAGGCATCAAGGAGACCTTAGATGCGCAGGTGTCACTACAATGCATGGATGCCTAGGGGGTGCCTTGACACCTATGCTCAAGTACTAATTCAAGTTAAGATAAAGCAAAATCTTTCAGAGGCAGAAACTTCGAAAAGCGATTTTGTTCCCTCCACCAAGCGCTGAACAGTGAGATGCTTGAATTTCAAAGTACTGAGGCATTATTTGCTGCCTCAGCCTTAGCTTTTCCTCAAATCACCTCCCAAATAAAGTTTTGCTACTGTTTTACACTTCATTGATGAATACGTTTTCTGTTTTACTAAATTACGAATGGAATTGCAGACAGTTACCATTCATGTGAACCATGGAGTAATGTACTCGATCATCAACAGGCACAATCCTTACGAAGCAAGTTCATTGTGGATTTCAAAAAAAACGAAATGCTCAAGGAAGAGGTAACACAACATTAAGATATACAATTAAACCTATCAAAGAAGAACTTCCCATGCTGTCAATATTCAATGGATCTAGTTCCCACATTAATCAATGTTAACCACCCTGAAACGAGCCTCTCTGCTGATGCAAAAGTCATAGATACTAACAAATCTTGAATAAACATAAAACCTCATGAATAGCTGCAACAGGACTATTTCTTGATTGGTAAGTACATCTGCACCTAACATAGCAGCTACAAGGATTCAAACCATAAGCCCCCAATCCTCCCAGATATCTGACAATAACACAACTGTCGACTTATTTAAATATTCCAGTTTTCTGCAGAGAACAAAACAAAGACAGAATGTTCTACAGACTCTCGATCTTGATTATTCTTTCAGCAGCCAATTTAGAAGGGGAAAGGAAGTGTTTATAGCACAACTGAATCACTTCAAAGGTAACACGCAAATCTACCGAATTCAACCTTGGTCCGCAGCATGTTGCTAGGGATGAAACCCTTGAATTGCTCCTCGGAAGCGCCCCTTGGGACTCCAGCTCACTAATAATACCTTGCACAACCTGAAAGCAAAAGATCAGCACTCACATCAAACAACACAGAAATAAAAAATCATTAAGCCACGGGAGCGAGAATTGATCTATCAAATTAACATACCTTACGAAAATCGCGAGATTGCGCTGAATCGAAAATCGGCCAAACCTTATCGAAATCCTGAAACCTCACGCCGTTCGGAAATCAAAAACGGAATCGGATCAGAACCAAAACGAATGGAAGAAAATACTGAAAAAGAAAGAGTAGCGTGCATACCTTAGCGGATTGAATTGGGCCTCGCAGGGAAGAAAGGATGAAGTAGAGGAGCTGTTCCCCCAATTTAGGGTTAGAGTGCCGGAAAAGCCCCACCCGAGGGGTGCCGTTGTTGCCTCCGAGGCCGATGATGGCCGGATCGAGCCCTAAAAGCAAACAGTTAGTGTACATTGCACTCTCGAGCTCAATCTCTCTCTCCTTCTCTCTGTCCATAGTCATCCCCCTCCCTCCCGCCTCCTTCCCTCTCTCACTCTCCCCCTTTCTCTCTCTAGATTCCCTCCTCCCCCTCTCTAACTATCGAAGCATTTCACTGCTTCTCCCACCACATTCTTTTCCTGTGTTCTCTCTCTCTCTCTCTCTCGTTACTTTCTCATTATAATTTGGAGGTACGATTTGGATCAAATTTGAAGCATTAAGCCTTACTTTGAGGGTTTGAATCTTCCAATTACTCTGAATTTAAAAATACTAGCCTTTCGCCTTGGTCCACCACTCGGTATGTTTCTAGGTATTTTATATTTTTAAGTATATTTTTGGTTAGTTTATTATATTTTTGATAGTTTAAATTTTTTAGAGCACCATAAATATTTTGCACTTTTAAGAGTATTCAGATCATTTGAATTATTTTTCCTGTTTAAATGTTTGGTAAGCTTTTCAAGCATTTTAAAGTGTAACTTAATGTAAGAAAGATTTTGATATTTCGGAATACTATAATCATTTTAGTTTTTTTTTTACTTTCCTGATATCTAGGAGGGAGGGATATTTTTGTAATTTTTTATTTTAAGAATACAGAACGCATTATAAATTTATACAAAGATCATTTAGGAAAACCATTAAAGCAACCAATTTAATTGATTTGCACCGTTCACCCCTCAGCTCCTTTGTAGTAGTAAGATTAACCCTTGAGTCTCTTAATTTGCAAACTTAAATATTAAACTTAGTTGTATGAATTTTAAGTTACGAGAGTGCTACATAAAAAAACCTAAATTAAGAAGTGGACAAACCAAAACAATAAATGGGTTACCTTAAAATAACCTAGACCAATGGTTTAAGTATTGTGAAAAAGAGAATATGAGTGAGTTCATCCCTGTATTTTTATTAAAAATTATTATTATTTATTCATGATTTTTAATAAAAATTATATTGTTTTGAAAGTGAGCTCACTCAACTTATTCTTCTTTTTTCCTTTTAAATATTAATATATATATATATATATATATATATATATATATATATCATTCACTACCTTTTATACCGAAAATAATCGTATGTCAAAATTTATGTGATTATATATTGTCATTTAATCAAAACGCTTCTTAAAAAGAGCCATAGGAAATCACATAAATTTTGATCACCTCACTCTTATAAAGCAAAGAGTGTATGATGTACAAATAAAATTTTTCCCCCCACCTCAAAGTATCTTACCTTTGTGTTTTAATACATAAGCAAAGTAGGCACAATATTTGGGCCGTGGCCATGGCCCGGTTGACTCATGTTTTATGTTTTTGGCCCAATGGGCTCGCCCCAAAACGGAGACTTGAACGGCAAGTCAGCTGCACGCGCGGAAGGAAAGAAGAAAGAAGTCCGCAGAATTAGGAAAGAGGGCATTCGAATGGAAGAGACGTATAAGCTGAACAGTGGAGCGAGGGGGGTAGAGATGATGCGTTGCGCTTGCTCTGCTCTCCCATGAGAATCGATTTTCTAGCACCTTGCAAGAGAAGGCGATTCTCCAGCGTTGATTCCTCTTCTTCCATGGATCCAAGCACGGTCAAGGTATTCTTCTTCGTCATACCCTTTCCACTGTTGTATTTTCTCTCGCTGCATCTATTCGTAATGGATTTCTCAATGATTTTCGTGAGCTTTTATTTTGATATTGAAAATATTCCAGTATCCTCAAAGAATGGTTAATAAATTACTAGGATTTTGCCTTGATCGATCACCGTTCATGCCGTATCATGTTTGCTTTTAGGGAAGCTAGCTTGACATCTCAGTTCAATATGAGATGGGAAAACCGAAGGAACTGTTAAGAGCTGGGTACTTATATTGCCATCCTGCAAAGAATAATAACATTTGGGTGTTTCCGGAATGTGATTTAAACATAACATTAGTGAACGCTGATTGGAGCTGAAGTTACGTGTGTTATGAAATTTATGAATGTGGATCGTGCATTCCTGTTGGTACTAATTTGAGGTTAGAGTGAAATATCATTACACCTAATACAGCCGATGTGTGATTTCTGGTTAAAAAACACCACCATGAAGTGGATAAATTATACACCCGAACACCTTTGGCCAGGTTGATCCCACAGTGTATACGTGTAGCTTGATTTTTCTACTTGTCTCTTGGTTTGGATATCAGGGTACAAATTTATCTCCAAGGAAGTTCCCATGACTATCGATAGCTATGCACTCAGTGTTGTTATTGCTTTAATTTCCAACCAGTGTATGAGGTTGGTTTTCTGGATGTGCCTGAATGTAATATTAATGGTACAAGGCTATTGTTTTATTTTGGTTTCCAGGCCAAACTTGAAGCTGCAAAACAAAAATGTGGACGAGAAATTCGTATTTTTGAAACATTGGTTCCTCCTCAAACGCCTAATGAAGTGTCTAACGGTGGTATGAAATGTCTAAATTTTACCCTAGTGCAGCATGTTAACCACACAGTCTCTTATTATTTACTTGTAACTATTCTTTCGTTTGCTTGTTCTTGGCAGAGGATGCAGATGAATTCTATAACTTCACCGCAGAGGACTATTACCGAGTCTTGGCGACAAAAAAAGACGGTATGCTTTAGCTGGTATTTATGGTTAAGAAACATACCGTGATCAGCTGTTTGTTAGGTCTGTGTATGTGACACACCTCTCGAAAAAGTTCTGGAAATAACTGTTTAACCCAATCATAGATAAAATTAAATAGGGTCCATTGATGACCATGTTTCTGAATCATTTTGGTTTCCTAGAGATATTAGTTTGGACGTGTATTTTGTATAAGTGAAAAACAAAAGAAATATTCTACGAGCCCACTTTGTATAGAGAAGTGCCCATATATGTTGTTGAACATGTTTTAAAGTTGAGATTCATATTTAGAAACTATATTGGGAAGCTAACTATGGATGTGCAAATTGATGAAATTTATGCTAACTGTGGTGGAATCAATTGGATGATTATAGATAAATACTTGAAGACGCGAAAAATTCGAGAAGCTGAAGAGGCTGCTCGCAGGTCAAGAATGACAAAGGTTCTTTCCTGACACATTTTCTTGACACACTTCCTTTTCAAATGCTTTTATGGCATGTTGCAAATCTTAGATGCCTTTATTGTATTTTTCTCCCCCTGATTCGTTAAGTTTATCTGCTGTATTTTTCGTTCTACAGACTATTATTAGGGTAAGGTTTCCTGACAATAATACCTTGGAGGCCACTTTTCATCCATCAGAGCCAATTCAAAACTTAGTGGATCTTCTAATGAAAGTGGTCGCTCAGCCAGGACTGCCGTTCTATATATGTATGCATGTTTGAATTAAATATTACTTCTGTGTACATGAATACCTCAGTTTGAGCTGTCTAATAACCATATATCCTATGTCTGAAAATCACTAAGGCTGATGCAGTAAAGCTTATGTATTTGTTTCAGATACTACTCCTCCTAAGAAGCAAGTTAGAGACATGTCAGAGGATTTTTACTCTGCTGGTTTTGTTCCCGGTGCAATTGTGTACTTCTCGTATGATCTACCCAAAGGTCAGTCATTCTCTTTATGTTCTTTCTCCTCCCATTTGATCTTATTGCAATGATGCTTTTGTCCAAAGGGCGCAGGATTTCAACACATCTTGGTCCTTTGAGGATGTACAACTGGCAGTCATGCCTTTAGTTTAGTGTAGAAGAAGGGCTTTATGTTATGACCATGCATCATGGATCTTGAATACAGGTGTTAGAAGACTTGAAAAGATGGCTGTATCTCATATTTTCTTCCCTTACCCCAAAAAGAATTCTCCTTTGTCATGTTCTCTTTGGCATCTAGTTGTTCCATCAACCATTATTTTTTGGTGCAGCCTGGCCCCCGGAGCACTCTTTAGATTCCCCCATTTCATCGTCCATTTTCATGTTTACAGTGTTGGTTGCCTAGAAAAAAGTGGCTTGTTTACACGGGAAAATTTTCTATCATTTTAGTTTGAATTACCACAGCCCACCATGCATCCAACATGCATACTCTTCTGCCAATATTATTGGTTGTAATATTATACGATGACTAGCAAAAGCGCACGCGCACACGCGCGCGCGCACACACACACACACACACACACTCACACTCACACTCACACTCACACACACACACACACACATATATATATATATATGATGATTGATGTTAAACTTATAATCAAATATATGGCATTTCCAGGCGATGAGAGCACTTGTGCTACTTCGGGTCCTTTCCTTGAAGAGGAAATCATGTCTTTGAAAGGCTTGGAATTGATTCCTGAGCAATCGCAGCCAGATCCAGTGCCTAAGCAATCTGCACCCGAGCCTGTCATAGCGGATCCGCCTCGTGATGCCCCCCAAGGCCGCAAACCTGCTGATAAGAAACCTGTTAGGCCAAAGTGGCTCAAAATGTGACAAAATGATTGCACAGGTAAGTTCCACCCCCCCCCCCCCCCCCCCCCCTTTTTTTTTTCGTTTTACTGAAATTCACCACTATCCAAACTCATCGCACTTGGTCTGATTTTATATATTGTGTCGCGGGCAAGGTGGTTCTAACATTCCGAAAGCAAATAGAAAAAACCGCTGCTACGCTCGCGCTTTCCTTTGTAGCTATATGTAATAGAAGAGCTTGATATGAGCATCATTTATATGTTGTGATCTATATTAAAACTGCTTTAATAAAAGTTGGGTTAGAGGCCGTGTGAACACACTAATTTGAAGAAGATGCTTCGTCTACCTTCCACAGTTTGGACTTTATGAGAAAGAATTTGGGGCTAAGCTAACGCATACACCACCAAACGGATTAAATGCTACAAAGATATAATGTGCAACGCCCCCCTTGGCCGATGGGGGAAAATGGTTTGCGAGTGACGTTACGTTTGGAGGCTCTTGATTTCGTTTCCCCGACTATTTTGACTATGTCGTCACGTTTTGCTTTAAAGGAGGTAAATAAATTTCCACAAGAAAACAAATAAATAAATTTGGGTAAATTACCTTGTTGTATATTTTTTTCTTTTCACTCGACCAATTTACAGAGTTTATTATCGGACTGTGTTATATTTTTGATAATTGTTGCGAACCTTTATTTTCAATAAAGTTTTGTTGATGAGACTGTGTAAGAGAGAGCATTCTTGATGATAGAAGAGGATCAATATTGTCTATCATATACTAAACTGTGAAGAAGAAAAAGTTTCCAAAATTCACTAACATAATTCTTTTGCATGCTATGCATGGTAGAAAATAAATAGATTTAACTTCCGGGAAACAAACAACAATATTGTAATCTCTCACTTTTTTTGTGATTAATCAATAAGACATGAGAGGCGGTAAATCTATACCATAATTACATATGCAAATATAGACATGGCTTAAATAGGGCATATATTGTCAATTTGTTAATATTATAATTGACCAAGGCGAGTCATTGGCTAGAAAATTTTAAATGAAAATATAGAGTTAATACTATTAAAATTTTAAACACATTTGTAAGGCGTATATTTATTTAAATAGAATATTTAAACAGAAGGAGTAATTTAGGCCTCCGCACAAAAGAAATATTTAAAAAAAAATGGTTGTTTAAAAACATTATTCACACGTGTCGAGTAGCAAAACAGCATGGCCCTAAACCCTGGCTTGACCGACAAATAAGGGCGACCATTCATTCATGAAATGCGAAGTGGAGCAGGTCCAAGTCTCCTAATTTCGCCGAAACTAAACTCAATCAATTGTTGTCCCAATTGGGTTTAAGGACCGTGTGGGCCTCTGCATCTGTCTGCACGGAGATAAAGAAGAAATCTTTTTTTTTATTCTTCTCTCCAAAACCAATTATAGCAATTTCAGTTGCCTGTCGCTTCATCTCGATCCTTCCTTTCTCCTCCTCCTCCTCGTGCTCTTTCCTCTCATCTTCTCTCAATCTTTCTATAATTTCTCATTAAAAAATGGGTCAAAAATTCTTTCTTGACGTGTGCAGTCCTTGATTTGGCTCGTTATTCAATACTCAATTCAGTTTTTTCTTCCCAAATCGGATTATTAAAATCTTTTTTTACTGTTTATGCGTAAATACGGTTCAATTCAATCCCTTTATTTTCCTTGTTCCGCTCACTAGGGCTTTCCCTAGTTTTATTCTGTAACCTCCCATTGCCTCTCTGTGCCGCCATACATAGGTGCATTTGGGTCCTTCAACTGATGTACAGGTAGCTGTGACTATCTTCTTCTTTTTTTTTCTTTTTTTTTCTTTTTTCAGTTTCTTGTTTGAAACCCAAAAAGGGTGCCTGAGTAAGCTATTCGCAAGGAACTCTGGGTGAAATCTTTGGTGGGTTGTTTTTGTTTACCACCTAAGAATTGAGGGCTTTCTTGTTCCTCATTATACATAGTGTAGATTTCATATTATTCTTTGCAAGTCCTCTTGGCTTGGAGTTTCGGTATAGAGTAAATAGGATGACGTTGAATTTGAAATGCCCACCGATCTTTCCCACTCTTTCCTCCGAGGAGGGTTTGTGTTCGTCCGTGGAGGGATACGCAGATAAAAATTTCGATGGCTTAGCTAAGAATACTTGGAATTTCAATTTGAGGTTTGAGGATTCTTTTGATTACATAAAGGAGAAGGACGAGGAGGGAAACACTGATGATTCGGTGCCTGACGACATTCTTGCGATATTGCCTGCCGACCCATTTGGCATGGATGTAGCCGCCACCTTTACGGCTATCGCAGGTTGGTTTGAGGACATTGAGAATGATCGGGGGTCGGATTCTCATAGCTTTGGGATAGATGAAATTGAGACGAACGCTGGTGATCATCAAGTTTTGGGTTTAGATTTGCTCTGTGACATGTCTCAGCCACATGGGTATAAGAAGGGGGTTTTGATAGATAAAGACTTCGACTTTGGATCAAATGGTGGTGGCCTTATATCAGGTCTTAATATCGGGGCGTGTATGAGTTTTAACCTGGAGGGCGCTTTGGCTGCTCATGATCAGTTTAAGAAGCTTCAGGATTGTGATAAACTTTATCCGGAGAATGATGCCGGATACGGAAATCCCCACGATGCACTGTTTTTTACCCTTGGTTATCTGGGTCTGCAGGATCTCTTATCTGTTGAAAGGGTTTGCAGGTCTTTGCGCAATGCAGTTAAAAATGACCCCATTCTATGGAGGAATATTTATATTAATAAGCCATTTTGTGGCAGGATCACTGACGATAACCTGTTGCAGTTAATCGGTAGGGCTCAGGGCACCCTTCAAAGCTTGAGCCTTGTGGGGTGCCTAGGCATTACTGATATTGGTTTGAAGCAGGTGTTTGAAAGCAACCTCGGGCTGACAAAGGTTGGTGTTATTTTGAGGAAGCTTGTTAAATTATTTTTATGTTCAGCATTGGTTACTGATTCAGATTGGTTGTTTACATATGTTTCTGCACCTCTTTGCATTTAGTATCCAAGCCATTGAATTAGTAAGAACAGTTGCTTTTCAACTCCATTCGAAAAAAGTTTGAAGCTTCTTTGGTTGTGGCTTGTTCTATTTTGTGTTTTTTTCTGCTTAAAGTGTTCAGCGTGATTAGTTTGCAATTTCTACTGACTTCGACCTTTGATTAGGGATCTGGGATAAATAGTCCATGCAACTTAAGACTGTTCATTGCAGCATGTGTGATGATGTATTTTTTGTGTCAGTGTTTAAAGTTGTCATTAGCTTTACTATGCCCATCTTTGGTATAGTGGCATTTTAGTATTCCAAAGAATAGCATGTTTCTGTTTTATCTAGTTTTTTTGTGGTTTACTCATCATCTTTCCATATCAACTTGTATCTTCAAATGCTATTTGAAACTTAAAAATTTATGTTTTTTGCTGCCACTATTAAATCATCTCTATTCTTGTTGCAAACAACTGGTGTTCGCATATTCTGATATAAATTTTAGGTGTTAAATGTCAGACATTGGAGCCATTATTAAACTTTAAGCATGCTTTGTTGATTGAACAAAGTAATACTCTGTAGATATTGTAATGGCCCCCACTATATACTCTGAATCCTGAGTATTTTTTTCTGTTCAAGATGTCATACAAATGCTGAATTTAAGAATTTTGATTTTTTTTTACTCCGACTCCTCATATTAGTTGCACAAAGAGGGACAATAATTGTGTTATCATGGTCTCCCCTCCCCTCTCTTCATGTAATAAGCTTGCATTTGTACTTTCTCCATGCAGCTAAGCGTGCCGGAATGTGTGAAACTCAGCATTGGAGGCATCTTGTACAACTTAAAAGCCTTGAAATCTAAAGGTGCACCCGGAATACAGCACCTAAGAATTAGTGGGATATACGGTGTTACAAACACAGAACTTGAAGAGTTGAATTTCCTACTGGGTGCAAATAATTGTACACAGCTTAAATCCCACAAACCACGGTTATATTGTCCCGAGGAGTTGGATGCCCCTTTTGATGATGATGATCGTGCAATTGACATTGAGGCATGCCCAAAATGCCAAGGAGTCAGACTTGTTTATGATTGCCCAATGGAAAGTTGTCAAGGGAAAGGTGACCCTGTTGAGTCGTGTAGGGCTTGTACACTCTGTGTTGCCCGTTGTGCCCGCTGTGGCCGCTGCATTGACGAATGCATTTATGAGGAGATGTTCCTTACGGACTTGTGTTGTTTGGATTGTTTGGATGAATGATATCCGGAATCATCAAGGGAGGTTGGGAAAAAAATGGTGGCACTTTCTTATCTAAGCATGCTATTTTCCATAGCATTTTAGCTGATCGCTACAAAATATTGATATTTCATGTGCCTTTGGCAGATACTAGTGAGTCAGAAATTGATCTTTGGGATAAAAAAAAAAAAAAAAAAGATGAAGCAGATTACGTTGCGCATATTTAAGCGTAAAGATTTGTTCCAACTTTGTCATAGGCGTTCGCAGCTGTGGAAGCATCAAAGCTTTACATTCATTGCTGAGCTGTGGATTATGTTTGGTCTGGCTTGGTCTGATGCATTTGACGATGACTATCTCGGTTTGCAGAAAAAAAGAAAAAAATAAAACGAATGATGCTCAAGTCGAGGCAATCTCATGTTAAAGAGACTCCTATTGTAGAGGACCCCAAACAAAAGTTTCTGAATGCTCAGTTCAGTTGTATGGGGGTAAAGAAGCTCATTCTTTGTTTTGAAGTTGGCAAAAAGAGCGGCGCCTGGGAGCCTCGGATGGATGCGTTCGAAGAGGATAAGCCATCTCTTTGAGCAGGAAGCTGCCATAGTTCAAGACATTTTTGATCCTCTGCTACACTTCCACCAAACTATTCGAGTTGGAGTCCTCTTTTTTTTTTTCTTTTTTTTTTCTCTTTTTGGTGGGCTTTTGCTGAAGGGGTTAGCAGTGCGTGCATTAATAAGAGGATGATAACAATGCTGGTGTTGTTTGCTTTGGTTAGCTGCTGCTGATGTTAGTAATGCTCTTGCCTGATGCTTGTAATAAACAGTGGAGCCATAACTCCAGCATGAACTCAATGGTGGACAGATGTGCTTGGAATTTCTTAAGATGGTATGTTATGCTTATTGTTGCGTCGTTTGTAATGATACCTTTATGCATGATGCATCTTATTTTCGTTGGTGCTATGAGATTATGTTCATTTTATTTATTTGCTTCATTCGGTTTTTATTTTTATTTTATTTTTTTCTTTCTGAATATATATATATTCTCATCATCTGTGGAGCTGGATATCGTCTACTTTTCTTTCTTTTCTTTTTTTTGACCATTGATTTTAGAAAATTATGAAATGCTTCCTTTTTAATAAAATGATTCTTCCTTTTCAATCCTAGAAAATTATATTTAAATGCTGAAAAGGACTAAATTGTGCTCTCTAAATTTTCACAGAAACTGGGTATTTTAGCTAAAATTTATTTATTGGGCGAAGAAGTTATAGCGGCCTTATTCCACCCATAACCGAAATATGCGCAATTTAGTGATAATTTTTATTTAAATTTTTTATATATATATTTTTACACCGGAAATACAAAATAATTGACGGTATTTGTGATAAACCTAATTGAACGACGTCGCTTTGGTTTCGATCAAGAAAAGAGGCGGCGTTCTTCTGAAGCCAAACGGCGGCGTTTTAGGTATGTTTTGTGTTTAAACGGGGAGCTCCTTTGCAGGGGACTGTTCTCTCTTTTCATTTTCCGCCTAGTAGAAGAAGAGGATAAAGGTCTCTCTCTCTCTCTCTCTCTCTCTCTCTCTCTCTCATGGAGAACGGCGGCGGCGACGATGATCAGATTCCTGAGAACGCCAATGAACGTATGAAGTTCTACTCTTCTTAATTCCGTAGATTAATCTTTCGGGTTGGGTTTATTTTTTACTTCTGTTTCTTTGGTTGATTGAATGTGTTGTTTCAGATTGCCCAGGCCCTCAATCAGAGTCTGCTGGCAAATCGGATGCATGCGAAGGATGTCCTAATCAAGAAGCTTGCGCCACTGCTCCTAAAGGGCCCGACCCAGGTCCCTCTCTCTCTTTCTCTCTATGTATTTAGAAACCTTGTAGGGTTCCTAGTTTTGTTCTTAAGATACTGTGTGTTTAGGTCTGCTTAGAGAACATATTATGGGGCTTTGCTTGAAAATCAACTGGGGCCGATGCCATGGATTTTTCACAAGGGAGCATAATTTATTGTTTTCTTTAAACTCCGTATCCTGACAATAATAGAGAGATTATCAATACACAAGGCAAACAGAAGACAAGTTTAATAAAGAAGAGGCAACCTTCAGAGTGCAGGCGAAAATCACAGGGATAAAGATTCAGGATGATAATGTGAGGCCTAGATTTGGAGGTCTGTTTACAAAGAATATGCGCAAGTAAATTCAGCAAAGAAACTTAGGAATGGTAGCGCTTCTTGTAGTCCCATTGACGCAATTAAGTGTCAACATGTCCACTTTAAGCCACTGTTTGTACGCGAGATTATCTGACAACTTGTGTTCCATCAGGGGTAAATAAGATTTTTACTGGTGGTGGTGGTGGTGGGGTTTCATTAATGTGCCCATCTAAGCAGTAGAAAAGAAGTAGGTTCAAACTGATGCACCCATGAAAGATAGTTTCAGTTTGGATTTAGTGGGTATTCAATGTGTTTATGTTCATCCAATTTTTAATATATTCATATTAATTCAAGGGCGTCTCTAACTTTATTAGAATGCATCCATATGTTGCTATAATGTTTTGAGAAGTATGCATTATTTTGTATTAGATGTGATACTCTGTACATAATCCTCCTGTATTCACATCTGCTTCAAAGACTGCTTCCCCTTTTTCTTTTGGCAGCTCTGGTTGACATTGCTGAACGAATGGCAACTGTTAAACATAAGATACTAGTATTATCTGGTAAAGGTGGGGTTGGGAAGAGCACTTTCTCTGCCCAGCTCTCATTTGCACTAGCAGCTATGGATTACCAAGTGGGTCTCCTTGACATAGACATTTGCGGTCCAAGCATCCCCAAGATGCTTGGCCTGGAAGGCCAAGGAATCCATCAGAGCAACCTCGGTTGGTCTCCTGTGTACGTTGAATCTAACCTTGGGGTCATGTCTATCGGGTTCTTGATGCACGACCCCGATGAAGCTGTCATATGGAGAGGCCCACGGAAAAACGGGATGATCAAGCAGTTCTTGAAGGACGTGTATTGGGGTGAGCTTGATTTCCTAGTGGTTGATGCCCCACCCGGCACCTCCGATGAGCACATCTCGATCTTCCAGTATCTCCAGGCCACAGGAATTGATGGTGCAATCATAGTTACCACCCCTCAGCAAGTCTCCTTGATTGACGTGCGTAAAGAAGTCAACTTCTGCAAGAAGGTCGGGCTTCAGGTTCTTGGGGTTGTCGAGAACATGAGCGGCTTGTGCCAGGCATTGGGGGCCTTTAAGTTCACAAGGACAACAGAGATGGGAGAAGAAAAAGACGTAACTGAGTGGGCTTTAGAGCATTTGAGAGAGCGAGCCCCTGAATTGCTGAGCCTGGTTGCTCACAGTGAAGTGTTTGATAGCCGTGCTGGGGGTGCAGCGAAAATGTGCAGAGAAATGGAGATTCCATTTCTGGGGAAAGTGCCTTTGGATCCGCAGCTTTGCAAAGCTGCCGAGGAAGGTCGATCCTGCTTTGCTGATAACAGATGTGGGGCGAGCGCTCCTGCGCTGAAATGCATTGTAGAAAAAGTGGTGGCAGATCTGATGGCCTTGAGAACTTCAACAGAAAATGGTGCTTAGGTGTTTGGCCTCAATGGATTTTCTGCTCTGTTCTTCTTCTTTTTTTTTTTCCAGTATTTTTATTTTTAGTCTTTCCCTCATCTCTGTCTTTGTTTTTAAAGCCGTGACATGGTTATTTTGCTTATAAGATGTTGATCATTTGAGTGGATATAAGATGATGATATAGGTATGTGAATCTCCATTCTTGCATTTGTACCACATTGTGTAGCTTGTACGCTTGAGAATGGTGCCTTTTAAATTTCCCGACAATACTTCTTGCCGTGGATTGTGGGCATCAGAAAATTTTATGCAAAATTTTCTTTTTACATTTTTACGCTTAGGATGTAGGTCACATATTCAAAATATAAGCAAAGCTATTCACATTTCTTTTGTGTAAATAAAATAATAAATTCTTAAATTCACGATATATATATATATATATTATTCAGATTATATTTTTACAGGGCTGAATTTTCCTTCTTGCTTCTGTTTCTCTGTGCCGTTTATGCCTTATCTACCCTACTTCTGTTCTCTCACTTCCACCCTCATTTTCTCCCCAGAATCCATGGCCGCAATCATGATTGAGAACCACGGCTTGTGATCCTTGTGACATGTTCTCTTTTATCATACTCGGCCAATATGTAAATCGAGATTTTACCACTTTTCTTCTGTTTACAAGTAGTATACTCTTTGGGTTCACAATCGTATGTATGATCGTCGCGTAAAGGATTTGGAAGGATTGGACGGCTGACAGCAAGAGTTGCTCTCCGAAGAGACGATGTTGAACTTGTTGCTGTTAATGATCGATGGTAAATGCATGTAATCAATCTGTTGAACTTGTTGCTGCTGATCACATGGTGAATGCATGTAATCGATCTGATCAGGCAAATAAGCAAGGAGCCTTTATACGAAATGTCATATTTTGTTGTTGGGGACAAATTAACAAGGGGAAAATGTCCCAAGAACATCAAAGGATGCACACTGGACAAGCATACGCCGAACGGTTAGAAACAACAGGACAGATCAACAAGGTGATAATGTTCCCCGAGGAAGGGAAACACTGGACCAAAATAAGAGAGTGATCATAATTAAAACTGCATAACCATTCTGGTGCATGGTCCAAGAACATCAAAGGATGAGGCTGTGAAATTTAGTCATATCCACAGTTAAAAGCATAAGAGGACGAGGAGTACAGTAGATGTTTGCCTTCAAACACAATCATCATGCCTAAAAGCATTATAAAACAACAATAAACCTGGTCTCAGTTCTACTCAAGGAGGTTCTACGGTCACAATTGACAAGAAAATGTGTGTTAATTAAGAAATCTTTTCAAGCAAAACCCTCCAAAAGTATGAACTGCTAGAATCACGACAAACGTCAGATGACTTTGTCTCAAGTTTCTCACAGAAAGAAAAATGGTTCAAAGTGAAAGCCAGCCTCGCACCCTGTAAAAACAAGAAAATCAAAAATAAAAATATTACATAATGCATAAGCAACCAAAGAATTTCTATCATTCACCAACAATCATGGGAACATCAACACCTGTTGCAGAGAACAAAAAGAGAATGGCAAGTCATATATCTACGAAAAATTATCATGACTCTTAATTGGAAGAACATGGATGGATGTGAGTCTTTACACTGCCAGGTCTAGCAAATTCACATTAGACCCAACCAACAGAGCTTAAACCAATAAAGAAAAAGTGGTAGCTAGTAAATAATCGCCTATAAAAAAATGAAAACCACAATAAGATTAGCTTTTTCCTCCAAGGAGAAGGAGAAACTAAATGACTAAATGTGACTCAAGTTTAAATATGTATAATGGTGGGAGTACCTTTCTTTTGCCTAGGCTAACAAGATACAGAAGTTTTGAGATTCATGAGAACCACAATGTGGTTCCAAAAGGGAACCTTTGACATATGTATGACATAAAACCACCAGAAGACCAGTTTAAATCCACAAGAATGATCCAGGTGAAACAACTAAGGGATTTCAAGGGTAGGAAGGAAGAAGATCCTAAACATGTAACACATCATTTAGGAAGTTTGATGACTGAACTATGATAGACAAGGATTGACACGTAATACAACATTGAGAAGATAAACACAGATTGAAACACAAAGAAAGCACACACAATTCAACGTGGTTCCACCACAGGCAAAGGAGATAAAACTTCTCTGAAATGGGAAGAATTACAACAATGGATATATGCCTTGCAACTCGAGCCCCAAGGAGGAGTACCCAAACCTCCTCTTTGCATCATTTCGTTCCGAGCCTGCAGGAGTTAGTTCAATAGGCATCAACGGCCTAAAACTAAATTAAAAGGCAGTATAACCGCTGCTGACTGTTCTGGTCACTGGTATGCTTACCAGAATTGCATCAACCACATCATTAGATGCTAGGCTTACGTTTACGACATAAATGATTTTGCTCTCAAATCAAAATAAGGTGTCTTAAATGACTTCACAGGGTCTCATGCAGATTCCTACAAAAGTTCTATATTCAGATGGTAACAACAAGAATTAGATAACCACAAACTTAGCCTTGATCCCAAAAGTTTGGTGCCATGAAAGGAGATAAAATCATAAACAAGAAAGGAAATAGCAATCAAGGACTAAAAAACCCTCATAGTGACCAACTAATAATCATTTGTGCCTATGAATTTCGCATAATAACAAAAACCAATCAAATTTACAAGACGAAAGAAACAAAGACGAATAGCCTTTATCAAAGGCAACTTATACTGAAAATAACGAAAATTATACCAGTTTACCAACAAGACCAACATTGGAACAGATCAACAGCACGAATCACAAAAATCATACTTGTAAACACACAAAAATGGCCAGCGACAAACTTACAGGTTGTTAACAGCGCTGCCAGTCCCGGTACCAAAAACGGAAATGGATCATCGATTGAAAAAATATGCACATCCTCAGAAGCGTGCGAGTAAACTCCAAGAGAGTGACTTGATTGAGCATGAGACAAACTCATGATCCCCAAACAACCGAATTCTCACCTTTGTAGGGAGAATTGGACTGCTACGGGTAATAAATCTCCATAAATTTTATGATAGTGTAAATAACAGTAATAACTCGTGATTCAAAGCGCATAAATAAACGACATCAACCAGCATCAAAGTATAGAATCATCAAATTCAATGCGAAAACAATATTAATACGATCAAAGCCATCAAATCACCTCTTCAACGCCCGCCAGCCATCGAAGGATTCAGCCCAAATATCATGTTGTTCTTACTCGGAAGGTAAGCCACATTGGGCGTCTTTGACAGTGTAGACGCAATCTCTCTCGACGCCTCAATCCTCCTCAGCTCGATCAACCCCATCCCCGCAGATGCAGTGGCATCCGAAATCAGCTTCGCGGACTCGCTCTCACCTTCAGCCCTAATAATGGCCGCCCTCCTCTCCTGCTCAGCCTTCTGCACCACGAATTTCGACCTCTCGGCCTCCTGCTGCGCCACCTGCTTCTGCTCCACGGCCTTGGAGAACTCGGCACCATACGACAAGTGGGTAATCGCGACATCATCCAGCACGATATTGAAGTCCTTTGCGCGGCGAATCAGGCTATCGCGAGCCAATGCCGAGACCCGGGGGCGCTCAGTGAGGAGCTGATCCGCATTGAACTGCGCGACAACCGCCTTAAGGACCTCGTTCCCAATGGAAGGGAGGACCTTCTGATCGTACTCGAGACCTAGGGTTTTGAAGATGTCGGGGAGGCGGTTGACCTCGGGGCGGGAGAGGACACGGAGGGTCAGGTTAACCATCTGGAGATCTTTGGTGCCGGAGACGGAGGAGAAGGTATGGGGGCGCGTGCGGATGTCGAAGATGTAGGGTTTCTGGAGCCATGGGATGAGGAAATGGGTCCCTTCGCCAACGGTGTCGTCCATAACTCCACGGACCCGGTCGAAGAGCACCGCGCGTTGACCGCCGTCGACGGTGTAGAGGGAGGCGTTCAGTACGGTGCTGCCGACACCAAGGCCCACGGCGGCGCGGGCGATGTTGGTGAGGAGTGAGGCGGCGGCTTGGCTGCTACCCATTTCCGCTCAGAGACGCGCACACAGCGAGGAAACGGGAATCGGGATTTTTTAGGGTTTTGTGAACTATCTGTTTCCGCTCGTCGGATTACACATATATATATATATGTACACGAGCGCGTAAAACCCTAACCCCGCACCCTAAAGCCCTACGGCGTCCGCAAGGCCGTGTTTGGCATGCCGGGAAAATAGTTATTCGCGGTTTCCCTAGCGACATCGTTTTGGGTAATTGAATCGTCTTGACTGATTTAGCGATGAGCTTCGCATGGGCCTTGCAAATATTGTTCGTGAGGCCCATTTCTGTCTTCCTTTAAAGATGAAACGAGGCCCACTTTCTCAATTCATTGCTTGGTGGAGGCCTGGGCCCAGTAATTAGGCCCATTCAAGTATTTATTTTTGGATGAAATCAGGCCCACTGAACGAGTCATTACATTGTCCAAATTATTCAATTCATAATTAAAACAGGTACGAAACTTCAAAGCAGTTTTTCTGGGAAATTTAATCCAGTATTTTTTAAACAAGTTTGTTTAGGAAAAAAAAGAAATGCTTCAGTGTGACCAAATAAATAAGATAAGTGAATAAATGCTCCAATAACGGCAATGTTCTAACATAAAGTTCATTTTAATTAGAATAATGAACTAACAATGTCATAAAAATAAAAATAAAAAAACTTAGCCATTAATACACATTAATTACCTTCTAAAGTCAACAAAATACAACTCCGCATTGCAATAAAATTAAATCAAATTATACCACCAAACGTACAAACAAATGAGTCAAAGATCAAAAAGAATAAAAAAGAAATTCAACAAATACGTAAACAAATGAAGAGTAGTTGCATTGCATCCATCCAAGAAATCCTTCAAATTGTTGTTATTAAATAGCATTACACAAAACTTAAAGCAATGATGCAATAATATTATATGGTTTTGATCACAAACAAGTTGACATTCTCACTAAAAAAAAAAAGAAAAAGAAAACCTCAAAAAAAAAATCCTGGAAAAGAGGATTGAAAACGCAGCGTTAAAGAAGTTCTATCAAATTTATCACTCTTCTTTGATCTTTAGCATACACATCAACCTCCGTAAGATTTTTCAGATAGAGTATACAATACCACGTCAGCAAGTTATAGACTAATGAAAGTCATGTCTGAAAATATACGAATAATAGTAATGATAGCAAACTAGAACGCTAGTATAGGCGCCATTAAAAAAAATATTTATATGACTCACCGTTAATTATATATTTTATTAGCGGAAAAACACATCCACCAAAAAAAAAAAAGTCTTTATTTAGTTTTTTTCCTCGTACCCACCTCAAAGTCCTGCCAAAGCATTAAATTTTATGTTTGGTTGGCGCGACATTTCCAAGCACATGACTGGGAGGAAGTCTTCTAAAAAACTATAAACAATTGTGAGGATAAATTATTTCAAATTGATCAGAGCCGTTCAAAGGCCAGTAAAAGTTGGTCATGTTAGTAGCCAAGTGTCCAAATTGCAGAAACGTGCCTCCAACATTAAGAATAAATTTAGTAAACCGAAGATTTTCAATTATTAAAAAATTATGGTTGCTGGTCCTCAAGTTCTATCATGTATACATCATCAAGATAATTCCAATGAGCACATGATCCACGGTTGTGGCTCATGAAGTCTTCCATGGTGCTTGACATTTTGAACTGAACCACAGGCATTCGACAAAATAATTGAACCCATAAAAGAAGGTCAATTCTTGATTACTATTTAAAATGATTTAACTATATATATATATATATATATTTATTGCTGCTATTAATAATAATAGCACACTTTTGACCATTTTCAAAGACAGCTTATAATTAGTAAGTACCTGTAAAATGCAATTAATAAATTGGGGTTTTAAAATCCTTTCCCTTTTTTATCAAATTGGTTATTGCAATTTAATCATGAATAATACTAATGATCTCGAAAAAGTGAATCTCGAGCAAATCTCGACAGTCGACCCCACATACACAGGTAGGTATCAGATGTACGTGGTGAGATTTGCTCAGGATCACTTTTTTCGAAACGAATAGATTTATCCTATAATCTTATCTTTTCTAGTGAGACCAAACCCTACCTATGCAACCCATAATTGAATTAGGGTACTCATTCCTTCTTATATAAATTATTGCCTAAAAGCTAATGAGGCCCTTAAATTTTTCTAGATCGTTTAAATAACTTACTTAGCGAAAGATTACTAAAAAGGGGAGAATGGTGTTGGTGTGTGAAATTACCTTACTTTTGAGGGAGTTGCCGTCATTCAGGACGCCTCCTTTAAGTTGAGCATGTGTTTTTTTTTTTTTTTTTTTCATTGGAGAAAATGTTTTTTTTCCTAATTCATGGTATTAGTATTGTTTCATTTTTTAACCAAACACAGTGTTGTTTCCATTATTTCGCACAACACCATTTAAGAACATGGAAGTATTTAATTTATCATTTTCATTGAATGGCTGTGAGACCTGCCATAAATTCTCCAATTGTTCTCATCATAAATGGAAAAGTATTGATATTTAAAATGCCTAAAGTGCTCAAAATTGGCCAAATAACTATAAAATGCACGAAGTATTTGAAAAATATCAAAATGCTCAAAATAACCACAGAAGCTCAAAAGAGCAAGGTCGGGCGAATTCCTCAACTCGTGTCAACTCATCCAATATGTTCATAAGATAATTCAAGCCAACCACCAATAAAATAAGTTTGAGTCCCTTTTGACTTGTCCGGACTCACAACCCACCGAATCCGTGCAATTATCATTTTCAGTTAGAATTTAAATATTTTTTTTGGATTCAAGGTTAGAATTCTTACAAAATATTAATTGATCCTAAAAAATATTAAAATAAACCCTAACTCACCAGCCGCATATAAAATAATTTGACCCTCAATTTATCCCCCGCCGCATTGACCCGTGATCCATGTTGTGCTGCCCGTGACCCGTCAAATCGTACCCATAACGAGTGGGTTTAAATCGAACAAAATAATAAAATAAGAAAAATACAAAGGCCGCTATGGCAGCTAGCGTTTGACTGGGACTTGGTTTTGTTCTCCGTCCAAAAACTTGTTCCCCATTCGATATAGTTGCCATTTGCTGAAATTTCCACAAACTCTGTAGTGCTCCCCCTTTTTATGCTGATTAGACTGGTGAGATGCACAGATTTTCCCCCCTTAACACGAAAATGTATTTCTCGAGAAAAATCTTAGGTATATATTTTTCACATATTTTTCATATTAAAAAAATAATATAATAAAATTTATATAATTTTTAATATATATTTTAATTAAATAATAATATAAAACTATATAAATTTTATCATATAATTACTTTTAATATAAGGAATTTGCATGAAAAGAATTATATATTATATTATTCATGTTTCGTGGTGGGTTGGTACGTGGAGTGTGAACTCCACTTCCACCGGTGGAGGAAGGAGCCACCCCGTTGCAAGCAAAGTATTTTAGGTCAACGTGCAATTTCAAAAACTCAACGGGACGGAAAATTAACTGTATGGGAACATTCAGTGTACCCACACCACCTTTTAATATCCAGGTGCCAACGTTGACGTCATCAAACTAAAACGGAAAAAGTTTTGTGAACGCATCTTAAGGCGTTCGCATGAAATTCTTGTATAAATTTCAATCAGTTGGACGAGAATGAAGAGATAATATGATATTGCCGATTTACATATATGAAATACAATTTAGAGATATGAACCGTTACATTTGTTTTGAATGTTTTCTTTTATGGACGAGAGGCCTACGCAAAACAAAATTGTATCAAAGGTAACAAACCTTCATATTTGTTTATGCTTATTTGCCTTGGTGGACTTCACATGAACTCCACAAGGTGCGTGTTTTCTCACATATTAGAAATTCTAAAAACAGAGTATGCAACATGACACACGCAATTTGTATGCATCCACACTTCAATTTTTTACAAAACAATATTATATTAGGGATGAATGCATGCAGATTACGTGCCCCCGAATACCTACTCTCTTTTCTCTTAAAAGGATTTCATTTCTTGGTGCAAGATTCTTGTGAGGAAGCTGGGAGATTCCAGGGAGGTGTACGTTAAAAAAGCATCGGGTGCTTTATGTTAAAGGGGTACGGAAGGAAATGCACGGTTTACCATCTTCAAGCGTTGTGGGAATCGTCTGTGTTCATGATACCCAATATTAAGAAAAAGATTGAATAATCTAATAAAAGGACGGGTGAGTAAAGCCCACGTGTCTTTGAACTATTAGCATTCAAAGCCTCCAACTTGATTTATTGATTGGTGAGCTCCTGTGGCAAAGCCTTTGGGGGCTGCACCACAATGGATGAAGGACATATTCCTTTCCTCCTCCCATGCTCCATCATGGTTAAGTTTAAGACATTTTAAAATAATTTTGATTATATAAATGAAAAAAAGATATAAAAGAAAGAAATACTAAATATATATCTTTCACACAATCCTCATGTTGGGTAATAAAACCCCGATCAAATAGAGCAAACAGCAAATAAAGGAAATTAAAAATAAAATAAACACAAAAATTTACTTGAAAAACCCTTTCGGAAAAAAACTACGGACAAGGAAAAAAAACTCCACTATAGAAGAGTATTATAAAGGAAGAAGTTAAATGGGATGATTAGGAGGGCAGGATGAGCCTTTGTTTTATAGGCTCTCTCCCCCTTCCCTTATCATTTTGTTTCCGATGTGGGATAGCATCCTAAATGAATAGTGCCTACACCTCACACCAAAAGTAACCACGTGAGAGAATATATGTAGTTTTGTGTCAGTTATTTGACCAAAATACCACTTAAAAAGGGTCATACATATTCTGCCATGTGATTATTTTCGGTGTGAAGGTTGTGTGAACGATGTACATATAATATTACTCTATAAAAGAAAAACTCTGAAATTACTATTTTTTTCTTCTTATGCACCCTTTTCACATGTTAGGCGTAGCTGGTGTATTCGGCGGCTCTCTATTCAGTGCTATGCATGGTTCTTTGGTAACCTCTAGTTTGATCAGGGAAACTACAGAAAATGAATCCGCTAATGCAGGTTATAGATTCGGTCAAGAAGAAGAAACTTATAATATCGTAGCTGCTCATGGTTATTTTGGTCGATTGATCTTCCAATATGCTAGTTTCAACAATTCTCGTTCCTTACATTTCTTCCTAGCTGCTTGGCCTGTAGTAGGTATCTGGTTCACTGCTTTAGGTATTAGTACCATGGCTTTCAACTTAAATGGTTTTAATTTCAACCAATCTGTAGTTGATAGTCAAGGTCGTGTAATTAATACCTGGGCTGATATCATTAACCGTGCTAACCTGGGTATGGAAGTTATGCATGAACGTAATGCTCATAACTTTCCTCTAGACCTAGCTGCTGCACGGATCCCCGGATAATATCCATAAATGACTTGTTTTTGGTAAGAGATGAACATTACCGTATATAAATTCGGGTGCATGGTACACATTGGTACTCCAATGCATTTCTCCCCCGGAGTCAGAATAAATATGTTTTCGAACCCTCTCTTTAAAATTCAAAGTGGATGTTCCTGCGCGAATCTCTGCAATCGCCTGTTCTGATTTTACATATTGACCATTTTGAACTAAAAGAAAGCTCCTTGGTGGAATCTTCACATTATGTATAATATCTTCACTCTCAATAGTTACATACAAGTCGATGTAACATAGAAAAGCAGGGTAGCCATGACGTGTACGTGTGGGATGAACCAAATCCTTATTGAATTTGATTTTTCCATTAGAGGAGGCCCGTACATGTTCTGCAGTACCCCCTGTGAATACTCCACCGGTATGAAAAGTTCTTAATGTTAGTTGAGTACCCGGTTCTCCAATAGATTGACCTGCAATAATCCCTACAGCTTCCCCCAATTCGACTAGGTCGCCATGAGTAGGACTCCGGCCATAACATAATCTACAGATCCAAGACGTACCCCTACAAGTAAAAGGGGTTCGAATAGATATTGATTGTGCTCGAAAGGTTATGAATCGATCGACAAGTCCAATCCCAATATCTTGATTTCGAGTGGCAATACATCGTGAACCCATATATATATCATCCGCTAATACACGACCAATTAATGCTTGGATGAAAATTCTTTCCGGCATCATCCCCTTTCGAGGACTCACAGAAATACCTCGCATGGTGCCACAATCTGTTCTACGTACAACAATGTGTTGAACTACTTCAATTGAGATTTGAAATTATGAAACTTATTCATCCTAAGCATTAAAAATTTAGTATAGCCTTTATGAACTTTGAAAGAATCTTGAGAAACAAACCGAGCGAGTGTTTGCAAGTATAGTTTGAAACTATTACACCAACTGAAACTTGTGAGTGCTGGGACAAAACCATTAGTAGTTTGAAAGAAAAAAAAACAAAAGGAGAAAAAAAAATCACATACAAAGTCCACAGCCTTCATTTACTTAAACTTAAGAAATTAGGTACCCGCGGATCCGGGTTCAAGTCTACCTCTGTACACTTCAGCAGACATTTATCCTCTTTTAAAAGTGTGTGCCTCTCTTACGGTCGTATTTAAATTTTTTTAAATGAAACGAGAATACTAATAAAACGGTCAATTTTTTTCTCTTTCATCTTTACGCATAACGTATCAAATTATATATTATTCGCTCGAAAATATGAGTATCCATTTTCATTTTTGATTCTCATTTCACTTCTGAAATTTAAACAAGGCATTCAATGAGAACAAAAGCGTGGGGGACATTACATTAACGGTCAAAGGAAAGAAAGGTTAGGAATAAAGAATGCCAACTAGAGTGTTCAAACCTTTGCTCCTCAAGTTTATGGTGAGAAGTGTGAACCCCCACGTTAGGTGTGTGAGAATATTTTGGTTGGCCTGTGTGTAGTGTCTGATTCGTTTTGGTGTTCTCATCATCCCCCCCTGGTCAAGTTTTAAGTTTGTATTTGACCCGCCATTCTCAATCTGTGAAAAGCAGAGTCCATGGTATTGAATCGAGGTTCGAGATTTGATGCTTGAAGCGATCAAAGCAAGAGATTAATTAGATTTGTACTGAGCTTGCACAATCAGATCGTTGCTCTGTTCTGACTAAACCAAGAGTGGAGCTTAATATCATGCATACATTGAAAGGGATTCGGGTTTCTGATCGAGGCCTAATTGAGGCCTCGAGAAAACAATCAACGTATCAGCCACGGAATGAATTGGTGATTATTGGGGCTCAATGCACGTGTGGTGTATCCCAAGTTTGGTCCATCAAAGTTTAGAACAAGTAGGTAAGGGATGGGACTTTTCATGAATGGAGAAATTATAAGTTGGAATCTCTCTTATACTATTCTTTCCTTTTCAAGAAGTTGAGCGCTTGAGGTTACCAATTCATCTTACTGCATGCTTAAAGCTTAACCAACATAGGAGTGGAGGTTGGCTCATATCCTTGGCTGTTTGGTGTGTTGAGACATATTTAGTACAAAGTCACAAAGTTTAATTATTCAATATTATTTTTTCCATAGGCATTATAAAGTTTAGCACTTGAGGTTGCATACTTGTCCTACTGCATGCCTAAAGCTTAACTAACACAGAAGTGGAGGTTCACTCATATCCTTCGTTGTTCCTCTTTCCGGTGCATGATATAATTTACACTTTTTTTTTTTCAGTTCAATGCCTTTTTGAAAAATTCAAACCATATAGATGAACACAACATTCAAAAATACACGTGTTCATCGATTTTCAAGTGATTTGGAAATTCAAATCCCATTCATCTTAAGCATAGAAAATTCAAAAACTATTTTTCAGCCTGAATTTTTCCCTGATTTGGATGAATAGGTTATACATTCTGAACCACTTGAAAATTGATGGTCAAGTATATTTTTGAATTTTGTTTCCATCTATACGGTTTGATTTTTTTTTTTTATAAATATATTGAACTTAAAAAATGGTACTACCTGCTCCATGTACCAGAGAGAGGAAAGGGAGGGAATCTGTTTCCTTTGGTGTGTGGAGAAATATTTAGTACAAAGCCACCAAGCTTAATTATTCAGTATTACTTTTTCCACAGGCATAATAAAGTTTTATATTCACAATAAAAATTTATTACTAGAGGCTTCTCTATGGAGTTCGATAAGCATTTCACAAATAGAAATATTTTTAAAAAAGTGCAAAAAATATATCTAGTTAAAACGTCTTTTTTCTTCTACAATCATAAAATCAATTCCGCATTATGAGAATTAAAATATTGAAGCTGGGCAGGAAAGTTTCTGCTCAATTTAATTTAAAAAATCGAATATCACATAAAATAAAGAGAAGTAGTTAGAATATCTATTATCCTAAAAAGATCGTTCTAGATAAACAAATATGAACTCATCATCGTAACAAAACAAGAAGGAAAAAAAAAAAAAAAAAAAAACAAACAACTGAAAGAAAGCTAATTAAAGCTTTTTTATTTTTTTATCCTCATCCATAAAAGCATTAAAACATCTACCAAGATAAGATTTCACTGAATAAACCTCATCCAAACAACTTCTAAGCTTGATCTAGAACTCTTCCAATAAAATAACATTTTTATGGTACGGTACCATCACGCCATTAAATTATAAACTAATGACAATTGGGGAGTATGATAATGCACGTGTGAGGCGATAATAGATAGGACCACTTTTGTAGGCCCTACTCAAATTTAGTAGGAGACTCACATTAATTATAGATTTGGTCAATAATTATTAGACAATACTTCTCTATATCGGAAACAGATCCCCTCCCTTTCTTTTGGTTCAATGCATGATTGAAACTTTTGAATCATATAGACGAAAAAGAACATTCAAAAATACAAATTTCTATCGATTTTCAAGTGATTTGGAAACGTGAAACCTACTCATCCAAATCAGGGGAAAATTCAGGCTTAAAAGTGGTTCTGTAATTTTCTATACTTAAGATGAATAAGATCTTCATTTTCAAATCACTTGAAAACTTAGAAGAATGTGTGCTTTTGAATGTTATTTCCATCCATACAGTTCAAATTTTTTAAAAATGCATTGAATAAAAAAAATGAAGCAAACCAGACCATAGACTTGGGAGGAAAATTGGAGAGGATTCCGGTAACTCTATTTCAGATTATGATACAGTACTGAAAAGGTGTTTTTTTTTTTTTTTTTTTTTTGTGTCAATGCTACGATACTGATTAGCAACTAGGCCTACACTCACCTAAAAATTAGGAAAAACTTAGGATACTCAAGAGATTGACATTGTGGCACATCTATATAATTTGGAGTGAGTGTTTGCTGGAGTGCAGTCCGGATGGCCAGCACGTTTAAGGGGGAAGAGATGCATGTTATGTCGGCCCGCACGGTGCGGGATAATCCTTAAACGTATGCGTATATTGTCTAAATAAATATTTATATTCAATAAATACTGCCCTTGGGGGTGTGGAATTTTCGTGGGAGATTCATAGGGGGACTTTAGAAAGTCAACACAAAACGTCACTTTTAACAAAAGACCTTCATACCCACAGTCTCTCTCCGTCGATCTGACCTAAACACTGGCAGAGAGAGAAAGAGGAGGGGGGAGACCCATGATGAGTCTTTAAATAGACATAAAATTTATGTTATTTTCAAAAACTGAACTCCTCTCTCTCTCTCTCTCTCTCTCTCTCTCTCTCTCTCGCGTCTCCTTCTTCTTCTGTATTTTTCTGGGTAAATCCCTTTCCTTCTCTGTGTTTTATCTCTGTCCTTTGATTACTGCATAACCTCAACAGCAGTGGCCCTTGATTCGGCCATGGTGACTCAAGCTCCCACTAGTCATACTGAATCCAGCAATGTAAGGCCTCTCTCCCTCTCTCTCTCTCTCTCTCTCTCTCTCTCTCTCTCTCTAGCTATATATATATGGGTGTTTTAGAACCGGGATTCAAATTCACCCCTACGGACCCTTTTAAAGCATCGATCTCTGTTTTTTGCTGTTCTCAATATGTTATTGTGCTTCTTTCTATATCTCCTTCACCTCTTAATTTTAGTGCACATACTAAATCTTTTTGCTATATATATATTTCAATTCATACGATTAGTTCACCATCATTTAAGTAACTCTTGGCTCCTTGTTTTTTTTTTTTGGGTTCTTTCTGGTTTGGAGGAGGAGAGAAGGGTAGAAAAAACTACATCCACATAGAGTTTGACATTTCTTTTTTCTTCTGGTCAGCAGAGAGAGAGAGAGAGAGAGAGGAGTTATAGCATGGCCACCCAATTGTATTAATAGATTAACTTTGGGATTAATATAGGACAGAGCATCCTTCAAACAAATCGGCCTCACAGTTATCTTGTCGATCCCTCCTTTTCTTTGATAAGAAAATAACATATCTCCACAAGTTAGGTGGGGCACACGAGATATATATATATGAACATAGGAATTTATGTTAAGCCATTGATATAATTTTTTTATTCTAATTTTTTCATCTCTGCTATTAGAACTCGATTAAATCCAATAAAATTATTTTTATATCAATCAATATCTTAATCATCATTTTTTTCTTTCCAACTTTACCATTTTTTATCTACTCCCATTTTTTCCTTTTAACACTTATCCATCCTTTTTTTTAGTTTAATTATTTTTAGCTTTTAGTTTTATTATCATTTAGTTTTTCATATTTAAATCAATTATGTTAAAAAATTATATTAATAAAAAAGGGATAAAATAACATATCTCCAAAAGTTAGGTGGGGCATACGATATATATATATACACATATATAAATGAACATAGGAATTTATGTTAAGCCATTGATATAATTTTTTTATTTTAATTTTTTCATCTCTGCTATTAGAACTCAGTTAAATCGAATAAAATTATTTTTATATCGATCAATATCTTAATCATCATTTTTTTCTTTCCAACTCTACCATTTTTTATCTACTCCCATTTTTTCCTTTTAACACTTATCCATCCTTTTTCTTAGTTTAATTATTTTTAGCTTTTAGTTTTATTATCATTTAGTTTTTCATATTTAAATCAATTATGCTAAAAAATTATATTAATAAAAAAGGGATAAAAATGTCATTACCCGATCTAACCCATCTAGTATGTTTCCTCCGACCCCAGTTGAAGTTTTCAACGGGCTAACTCGGGCCCTCGATGAGCTGTTGGCCACGTGGCAGACTACCGGTGGCTGTTCGAAGTTGACCGTACGATAACGTGTTCAAAAATTATAGGACCGTTACTTGTGCAGCTGGGTTGGCCGTACGATTACGTGTTCGAGTGTCATAGGACAGTGACTTTACTAGCCAGGCCGAACGAAACGAACTTTCAAAGTGTGAGCCCCACGTGACGCGCAAAAGTACAACCCACACGAGACTTGACTTTTATTTTTTTAATGATTTATTTATGCTTTTTTCTAACTCGCGTAAAGTGAACACGTATTGAGGACCCAATTACTATATTTATTATTTTAATGTATTCAAAATTTAAGAAAAATTATTAAATTGCAGCATTAAAAATTTAGCGTATTATAAAAATATATTATTTGGACACGTGTGAAAAAACATTTTATTTATTTATTTATTTCGATTGGCGTACAAACGACGAAAGAAACTTTTTGCGTTGAACGGGAAAAAGCAAAGTGCCGAAAACTCTGCACCCGAGATTCCCGGGATTCCCTCGGATTCCACCGCCCGTAGATATCCATGCAACCGAATTACCAAAACTACCCTGCCCCACCACCACAATTTCTTTTAGTTACTACGATAATATCCACGTTCTTTACTCTCTCTCTCTCTCTCTTACTCCGTGACCGATTATGATGTACATGAAATTTGGATTACAATGTAATATCATTTTAATTTTTAATGTGTACTTTAAAATCGATTAAAAAATTTAGTCTTTTTACTACTAGCATATGATAAAATATTTGTGCCATGTTTAATTTTATGATATTAGTTTTGTTATTTTCATTGATTCCTATGAAATGAATAATAAATCGATTTATTTTTTAAATTTTGATATTATTATTTACGTTTCAACGGTCTTCAATCATAAAAAGGTTCATTGACTATTCCAATCTTTTCTTTTTTTTTTTTTTTGGGTAGGCATCTTCCAATCTTTATCTTGTATGTACAGTTACTCTGTTTTTCTTTTTTCCTTTTTCTTTTTTTGTTTTTTGTTTTGAGTCCATGTACAATTGCTCAGAACCGTATACTATGGTGTTAATGGAGGAATTTGTGACTATGAATCAATCACACAGGGAGACCAACGAACGGCGAAGGAGAAGGCGATCGACGAATGGCTTCCGATCACATCTTCTCGGAATGCGAAATGGTGGTACTCTGCTTTCCACAATGTCACCGCCATGGTCGGAGCCGGCGTCCTCAGTCTCCCTTACGCCATGGCCCAGCTCGGATGGTATGAGAACTCCTCCGCCCAAACAAAACTTAGAGAAACCCCTACTCGCTCCGCCTCCCCCCTCCCCACAAATGGAAATTAAAATGAGACCCTAAGGACTAATTCTGTGATTTATTGGATCGCAGGGGCCCCGGAGTTGCAATCATGGTCTTATCATGGATCATCACTCTGTACACTCTGTGGCAAATGGTGGAGATGCACGAGATGGTGCCCGGGAAGCGATTCGACAGGTACCATGAATTGGGTCAGCACGCATTTGGAGAAAAGCTAGGGCTTTGGATCGTGGTGCCGCAGCAGCTGATCGTGGAAGTTGGGGTGAACATTGTGTACATGGTCACCGGCGGCAAGTCCCTCAAGAAATTCCACGATGTGGTGTGTCCAGACTGCAAATCCATCAAGCTCACGTTCTTCATCATGATCTTCGCCTCCGTCCACTTCGTCCTCTCCCACCTCCCCAACTTCAATTCCATCTCCGGAGTCTCCCTCGCCGCCGCCGTCATGTCCCTGAGGTATATGGGGTTACCCCAAGATCCCACTAGTTCAATTGAAAGCTCCTAATTTTTGTAAAAAGAGGAGGATCTGGTGTTTGTGCATGTAACCCGTTTGATGTTTTTCCTGTGAGACAGCTACTCTACCATTGCGTGGGCAGCTTCGGCACATAAGGGCGTTGTGGACAACGTGCAGTATGGATACAAAGCTAGCACGACTGGTGGGACGGTCTTGAACTTCTTTAGTGCATTGGGTGATGTTGCCTTTGCCTATGCTGGCCACAATGTGGTGTTAGAGATCCAAGCAACAATCCCTTCCACGCCGGAGAAGCCATCCAAGGGACCAATGTGGAGAGGAGTGATCGTGGCATATATAATTGTGGCTTTGTGCTACTTTCCCGTGGCGATGATCGGGTATTGGATTTTTGGGAATACGGTTGAGGACAATATCCTTATCTCATTGGAAAAACCAGCATGGCTCATTGGAATGGCTAACCTGTTTGTCGTCGTACACGTAATTGGAAGCTATCAAGTGGGTTATAATTTTCTCTGGTTTTGAGGCTGAAACTTTTCCTTGCTTTGGTTGATCATTGATATAGCTATGCTTTTGTTAATGTAGATTTACGCAATTCCCGTGTTTGACATGATAGAAACTGTGTTGGTAAAGAAATTACACCTGACTCCCAGCGGAACTCTCCGTTTTATCACGCGCAATGTGTATGTTGGTACGTATTTTCGCCTTATTACTTAGCTTGTACCTCATCTATCTGAGGTTTTAACCTGCGAATTCAGTGGGAATAGGGCGTATTGTATTAAGAGATCTCCTCTGGTTGTAGCATTCACAATGTTCGTAGCCATTACCTTCCCCTTCTTTGGCGGGCTTCTTTCATTCTTCGGAGGATTTGCTTTTGCCCCCACAACATACTATGTAAGAATCAACCAGTTTCTCTTTCTATTGTTGCAATCACAAATTCATGGTACAGTTCCTTAGCAGTTCATTATTCATGTTCTCGTTTCAGCTCCCTTGTATCATGTGGCTTGCCATTTACAAACCAAGGAGAGGCAGTCTGTCTTGGTGGACAAACTGGGTATGTTCGACATGAAAAAATGCCTTGTTATTACTTCTCTTTGGCTTGCTTCAAATTGTCAATTTATCTGATTTCGAGTTCATTAATTTCAGATCTGCATTGTGCTCGGAGTTCTACTTATGGTTATAGCGCCTATTGGAGGTTTGAGGCAGATCATAATCCAAGCCAAGACCTATAAGTTCTATGATTAATCTATGTTCCATACCGAGGGAAAACCATAAACCATACAGAGAAGAGGAGGAGCCGAACCCAACAGAAGAACAATGATGGTGATTTCAGATCAGGTGGACATGGCTCGACAGTAGGATGGTTTCTGTAAAGCACCAATAGATAATTTGTTGTTCTTGTTCGGGTGGGTTTAGGATGCATATAAGTTTTATGTATCTTCTCTTTCGGCCTGTGGATGTTATTCTTCCTCCTAATATGGTTAGTTATAGGTGCCATTTGCTTTTGTTTCTGTGTGCTTGCCTTAGAGAAAACATGGTATTTGAATTACACATCCAAGGTTGTTACAAGGGTTCTTTCAAAGTGTATGAGCCTAGACTCATTTTTATAGGTAAAAATGGACTAATTTTAACCTAAAACTTTTTCTCACACTAGTAACATGCCAAAAAAAAGAAAGAAAATGAGAGAATATGCACATGGGTACATGTGCATCCGGACTTCAAAATGATATTACTTAGAAAATATCATGATATTGTTTTGGGTTTTGACGCACACAAGCTATTTGTGATGCATATTCTCTTTTTTGATGTACAAGAGAGAAATTTTGTTAGACCAAAGGCCCTCAACGCAGCATTCCATCAAAAACAGTGGTCCAATATGATTTTATGGTGGCTGCCAATTTGGGTTCTTGTTCATACAAATGAATTCTGTTTGGTAAATGATGTGACCTTACCCTACGTACCAAGCAAAGGAATAAGTGCAGATGTCCCAATTTGGGTTCTTGTTCATGCAAATGTATTCTGGTTGGTAAATGATGTGACCTTGCTCTATAAAACAAGCAGATTTTTCTTTTTCTTTTCTTTTTTTGTCCATAGTCAGAGAAGCATCTGATTTGATGATCATATACTTTTTTCCAAAAAGAAATTTCCCCAGAGAGAAACTAACAGAATGCAGTGCCAATGGAATGACAAACTTAGCAAAAGCTCCTCCTCATAACTTCACAACTTTACCTGTGACTACAGTTTCTCAAATATTCCGTCTCTGAGCTTCCTCCATCTCCAATCCACCGACAACAATAAAGAAAGAAGAGAAGGGGAAATGAAAGATAAAACTCATAGAAGCTCTTCTTCACCGACTAATTGTTACAGCATCAAAACCAGTAATCCATCTTCCTTTGAACCAATTTTGATGAACAATGGTTATGCTCCATGCTCAATGAGAAAGCAGGTTTCTTGAATTTCACAGTTTTCCCAATGAAGCATACAGCAATTGGACGTAACAAAGTTACAGAAGAAAAAGAAAAGAGAACACAACATCTTCATCTAATCCAACTTCTTTTCAATTTTCCCAGTCCTCTCTCTGTACAACACCACCCAAAGATTAGCAACCCACAAAAGACTTACAGGGATGAACATCACAGTCAGAAACATCCAGCAACCCCAAACCCACCTTGGAATCACCCCATCCACCGCCCCGCCGAAGTAGTTCGCCGCCATTCGGTACGCGAATACGGGAGCACAGAGACCCCTCACCACAGAATAGAAAGCATAGAAAGGGGGCGATAAGGAATCGTACACCTTCTTCGCGAATTCATCGTCCTCCCTCCTCGCGCTGGCCAGAGTCCACACGTTCTGGAAGAGGCTGGTGACTTCCGCCATGGCCAGGAGCACGAGGATGGCGTAGGCGCCGTGCAGCGCCACGAACCGGCAGATGAAGTAGGCGAAGAGCGTGGCCAGGTGGTGCGCGATGAAGAGGACGTCGCTCGGGTAGAAGATCGAGTAGTGGAGGAGGTCCGTCAAGAAGTAGGCGACGCTGAATTCCATGACCGTGTTCTGAGTCTTCGTGTTGGGGGAGCCGAAGCTCCGGTGATCGTCGGTGAAGATGCCGTAGGCGGCGAGGAACACCGCGGGGGTGCCGTGGAACAGCGAGATGAAGCAGCTCGCCGCCAACGATCGCTGCTTAGGGTTCCAATTCCGGAACACGACGAAGTATCCCGTTAGGTAGATCGTAAGGAACATCAAGAAGAACATGAGGAGATCTGGGACGGATCGATTTAGGGTTCCTTCCATGAGAAACGCAGAATCAAGAAATTCGAAGCCTTGGGCTCCTGAACTGATCGAGAATTTCAGGGTGGGAGTAATGGAGGAATTGGAGTGGAGCGTTGACCGCTGAGGGAATTGATTATCCGCCGTACAATAATAATAAAGTTTAGTTTCTTTTCTTTAAAGTGACGCAACTACCACCCCCCAGTATTTTTATTTCTTTTTTTTCCCCTCTTAGAAAAACGAAGAAAAATTTCTTCTTCTTCTTTTTTTTTTTTCATTAAATGAGGGAATAAAAGAAAAGTTTTTTTGGGTAAATAAAAGGAATAAAAGGAAAGTTTATTCCTAGTGTAGGAAATAAATGCACTTGAATTGAATTGGTCGAACATTTCAAGAATTAATATGTTGCTATATTATCTACTAATCCTGTTTACTATTTTTCTTTTTTTTTTGCCATTTATATGCATTACTTGGCAAATGTTTTGCTTTCAAAACCATAAAATGTAAGATACTAAAAAGTATTTTGATAACTGTATTCATCCAAAAAAATGATTAAAAACAAATCTCATCATTTATATAATAAGCGAAATCGTTAAATTCATTTTCACAAGTGAGTAGTGAGATTTATTTTAAATTTACTTTTTAAAAAATAGTACATCACCCAAAATGATTCTTTCCATCAAAGCATTCTTTGAATGTGTTTAGCATTACATGTTGGTTCGATAGATAAATGATATTATTTGTTTGATAAGTCATGGGAGTTGATTATACGTAAAGGAAAATATAATAATGTAACTTTAAATAATTCGTAGTGTTTTATATATGTACGGCAAAGTTGCTTTTGAGTGACTTTTTTTCTTCGTTTGAATTTTCGTTTTCGAAGTTGATTTGAGATAGGGATTTTAGTTTCCTTTTCTAGTTTTTAAAATGGATATAGGATAGCATGAATATACTACACTGAGGTCTGGAGAAATATTTACAAATTTATAGTTTAACAAAATTAACTAAATTTTAGGAATAAAAGACATCGATAACATTCAACTTTATTAAAAAGACACTAATGCCCTATGTATTTCTCAAAAAGACATTCACCCCACTTTATTGATGACTGATGACTGGCAGCGAGAGCTTCACCCAACAATGCCCTATCAGCCCCAGATGAGGAAATCCATGATTATTATCATTATTATTATTATTATTATTATTATTTTAAAATGTCATTCATAATTTTTTTTATGAAATACAAATTTGTGATGCAGAATTTCTTATTTTGTTTAATATAAAATTGGGATTGGATAAGAGTTTGATTCTTTTCAATTATAAAACTAATAGTAAATGTATTTTTATGATTTACCAATTTCTGATGGGTAATAAAAGTCAATTTAAAAAAATCACAGGAATGTGAGTGCTTTTCTGAAAATTATAGAGGGTTTTTGACAAATGTGACAGGGTATTAATGTCTTTTGCACTTATTACTTCTCACATTTGAAACTTACATTTTTTTTTGGTTTTACGTCGAAAGCTAGAATAAACAATAATAATAAAAAAAGCATGGGTGTTTCTTATAAATAGCTCGCAATTTGCGTACTTGATTCGATTTTAATCCACGCTCAAGTTTTTATTTTAGGGGCTTTGAAGGCTTTGAAATTTTTTTTTTTTTGGGTAGATCTTTAGCAATTAAAGCGTTTTGAAATAGGAACTGAAAATTGAAGGGCAAAATGGGAAAATTTTAAATAGAATACTCAAATTGCTGGTTCGTGGATACACTCCTATTTGATTAGATCATTTGCACGTGAAGATTGCTTAACCGACGGTTCATATCTATTTATAATTTAAGCATAATATTTTTAAAATTCTTTTAGAAATTTTGTAAAAGAACTCCTGCTTTAATTTAATGTAATTTTAATTAAAGTCTTGATAAACTGAGATATTCTTTTTTAGATACGCCCACTTCCCATTTTATTTTGAACGGAACATAGACTAAAAAAGAATTAATGAAATTAAATTTAAAATTAAAAGGGTCAAAATTACACAAGTTAAAAGGATGGGCGATCTATGTAAAAAATACTCAAATCACGACAGCTCTTCTAAATCTTATTATTGAAAAGAAAGTATGTGTCCCGGGATGCGTAATTTTCTTATGTCTAAAAACTTTAAATTTGCAATAATTTTTTTTTAACAAAGCACCACTGTTTTGAGGACGGCATGCGTCCAATGTGCATACTTAATTTTTTGATATTATTATTATTTATTTGTACTTCGCGGTTGATTTTCCTTTTATTAATTTTATTTTCTTGCGAGAATCTTTTTAATTTTAAAATAAAATAAAAGGAAAAATTCTAAAAGATTTCCTGTAATTTGATATATTTTTTAAGAGACTTTTTATGGTTTAAATTTTATTTATCACACCCCCCTTATACTTTTATTTTGTTTTTAACAGATCTCTTTTATTCATTTGCCATTCAATTTTATTAAATAGGTAGACACATGACAGGTTATTAGATTTTCTCACTATTATTTCAAATATAAAATACTCAAAATCATATTAAAATTTTTAAAAACGAGAAAAAAATAAAAACAATCTAAATAAAAAATAAGATAACTTTTATCTATATTTTCAACCGTCATGGATTTTAATATCTATGTTTCAATTGAAAATTCGAAAAGAGAACATTGCGATTTTAGTACATTTTTTTCAAAATGAAACACTAATTTTATTATTATATTTACGTGCACCTGCTAAAAAAAAAGTTAAGTTCAAAATTTTAATATTATTTTTAATAATTTTTAATTGAAATAATGGTATAAAAATTTAATAACAAATAAATAAAATGAGCATATTAAAAATAAAATAAAAATATAATAAATGTGATAAATAAAATTTAGATCATAATTCAAAAAATAATTTAGAATTTTTTCCTAAAATAAAATATTTTCATGCCTTCTCCTCCGGTCCGAAAACCTTGATGCTTTCGTTCTCGTCCCAAATCTTTAGCGAATCTTTCGGCGGCGCTCTCTTCACCTGACCCGATCTCTCTCTTCTCTCTCAAATCTTTAAATCTCTTGTGGCGAACCAACTGACATCAAACGCATCATCAAACAAAAGGAGAAAGTTTGGGTAGCCGGAGAAATCGCAGTTGAAGATGGGCACAGGTCACGACATTAGGGTTTGGTGGATCCAACTCGGGTAAATCTGTTTTCTTTTGGGGTCGTTTGGGGGGAAAAATGGACTCTGGGGACCCCCTGACGACAATGCTCCACGCACCCACACAACATATTTGATGAACACTTATACACACACACACACACACATATATTTATATATTTATATATTTTTTCCTGATATAATTTTTGATTAATTGTTGAGCACCCTAGTTTTAGAAGCTGCATTCTTTCTTTGTCATCCAGGCCTTTTGTAGAATAGAAGCCGTATTCTTGAGAAACAATTTTAGTGGAATATTTCACGTTGTGGAGAAAAGAAGACTTGTATGTTAGGAAATTCAAACGTCTACAATAAAAGTACCAAATGTTTCTCTAATCTTTTATATTTTTTTCACATGCCGTTTACAATACATTTTTGTTTAATTTCTGAAGTTTTTTATTTTTATCGCTCATTTGCATGTTAACATACCATTACACTGTTTAGGAACTTGTCTATTCCTTGCACCAGCTTTTGCAATTCAAGTACTGGTTAAGTTTATTTTTAAGAGGGGCAATAAATCATGTAGTTTGTTTCATGCAAGGATCTTTCTTGTCTATAAAACTCTATATTGCATAAGATTTGAGGCAATCACAGCCACAATTACTGCTTTATTGGCGGTATTTGTTTTTGGTTGAAATGTAGGATGATTACTAAGCCAAAAACAGTGGAAATATTTCCTTGAGTACCAGAAAATCTAGGACAATTACTAGGACCGGAAAATTGGGTACAGGACGTTGTTTTTCTTAGGAGTGGATTGGGATATATGGTTCTTCTATACCCAAATGCAACTTGTTGTTTAGAATTGTGGTTTAATTATGGAAGAGAATTCAGGGGGACGTGGTTATAAGGGTGAAATGCATGGCTGAAGTATTATGTGGTCGTAAGAGACTTACGAATATGGAAGGCAACTTCGGTGAGGTTATTTTCAGCCATATATTATGTCAAGGGAATTTTTCTAGGTTAAGAAACAACAAATATATTTAAATTTAAATTGAATAAATGCTGAGATGAGAAAAGATATTATGATGCAGATTGTATTTGGGAAAAAATCTGAGTAGTCGTTGTGATAGTTTGGACATATACCATGGACATTAATTAGTGCCCAAGAGTTTCACTCTTCGAATTAAAGACGAAAAAATTTATAAAGGGAAAACTTAAGTGACCCTGGGTTAAAGTGGCGTGAAGACGTCAGCTTCAATGAACTAATAGAAAACACAACCTTTGGTAAAGCAGAATGGAAAAAGATGATTTATAGGAATAAGATTCTTAACTATAACTTGAGTTTATTTATGGTAACTAAGAGAGTAGTTATAGTTGGCAACGTTCAAGAGTTTTTACTCCTTGGATTCCTTTGAAGTTTTGCCTGTCAAGTCAAGCTTACAATCATATCTTATCTTGTTATCTTATAAATTTTCCTAATTTACAACTCCTTTGGTAAGACCCTCATGCATTGGGTTGGATAGAAATCAAAATAAGTAAAAACTGTAGAAGATATTCCTCATTTAAAGTTATTGTAGAAATACAATCTAATTTTGTTTTTGAATATCTTAGGACACAAAGATGGGAATGAAGAGGAAGAAGAATATATAAGTGTAAAGGGGGAGTTACAAAATAATGACTACAGGGAGAAAGGAGAAGGAATAAGGCAAAAGAAGATAAATAGAGGAGCGTGTGTGATGGTACACTTTAAGCTTGTTGTTTTTGCTGGAGAGAGAATTAAAGCACAAAGGGTTTGGAAATAAAGAGAAAATGAAAAAAAGGAAACCAAGTGTTGGTTATTAGCTGCATAAAGAGAAAGCACTGTCTTAGTTAAAATTCAAAGATTTTTTTAACCCTCTATTTCTATTTCAAACTAATAAGGTTTAATTGAGGTCATTTAAAGCTTAAAGCATAAAACCTCCTGAAATTAATCCAACCCAAGAGAGTTGTTTATAGAACTTAAAAGTTCTTTAAGGCAAAAGCATCTAGGAATTAGAAGATTTAGGGCCTGTTTGATAAAATTGAAAATTATGCACTGAATTTTAAACCAGAGCAATGATCATCATTCTGTCTTCAGCAAAGATCCTTTCATTCAAAAATTTATGTGGAAAATCATATAACAAGCTCAACAATTTTTAACATTCTGTGCTCTCAATTTCTATTGTCAAACGTAACCAAGCACAATATTTGTCCAGTAATTTTAACTGTTATAAAAGACGCCCTTAGGTTCAAGTAAGCAAAACATTCTCGAAACTAGATATTGAAATTATGAGAAGTTCCTCAATCTCTGAGACTACTAAATACACTGTTGGCACTATATAATCTACTCGTAGGTTCTGAGGTTTTGAAGATGTAAAACTTCTCGTGATTTCTTTGAATACTAAAATAGAGGTAAGGATCAGCTCCAAACATGAATATTTGGAGCGTGTAAGGGCCATGGATGCGTCAAAAGAGAGGACCTTGCTTTTTGATGTGCATGTTTGACATGGTGTGATCTAAGCATGCTTAGCACTTGCCAAGAACATAAAGAACCTTAAAAAAAATTCAAATATATGATGGGGTGCTCTGACATGGTAATTTAATTTCAACAGGAAAATGTACATGTTTAATATTGCTGTAATTGCAATTACCAAAATGTAGTCTCATAATTGCGAGTAGTTTATTGTTTTAAGAATTTATCAAAGACACGTCTTTTCCAAAATAGTACAAATAGCCAAAAGGGGTTGGCAGCCCATAGACATAAACAACGCGCACGCACACACTTAGATTGGAATAGATAGAGAGAGGGAGAGAGAAATGGAAAGCCATAGGAAGAGGTTGCCTTCATCGCCTTCATCACCGGAGGCCTTTGCATCCCCAGGTATGTCTAAATCGTTTTCCCTGCTCATCTTCATCTCTCTTTTTTTTTTAAATTCTATTTAAAATTTCTGAGTATATTTTTCTCGTATACCATATTAGCTGATGAGTTTAATATCTCTAGTTTAATTCTAGTTCTTATAACTCTCTTGACGGTATATGCATTCTTCATAGATTCGTTGAGGTGTTTCCGAGCTCTATCCATACTGTTGTAAAGACATAATGACACTGATAATTAAGAAGTTTCACTCAGGATGATTCAAGTTTCCCTACGATTTTTCTGGAATATATCTGTTATTTTTGAATGATTTCTTAATTTCCTCATTAATTTGTTTTTGAATGTCTCATGAATTAATGAAGAGAGAATAGTTAATTTTTTTAATCAATCTTTATGGTTGGGAAGGTGAAGAAATTGCGAAATTTGTGCATATATGGTGGATTTTTTTTCTTTTCAACTATAATAATGTTGGTCTCTAATATTGCTGATTTCTAGTGGGAGTACTTATTTGTTAAGAAATTACCGTTTCAGTGCTTTTGTCTAAAAATGTGTCATCTTTCTCTTTTACGGAGTAGTAGTTAATATTTTGGGTTTGCATACCTAGTTTCTTTGACTATTAATTAAGAGTTTTAAGACAAGGATCACTAAACGTACCTTCAATATTTTATTACCATAAAGTGCACTTGCTATTCATCGAATCATAACAGCTTTGAGGTTTTGGCTAAATTCTAATTTTCCAGAATCCTGGCCTACATTATCTTTCACCATTTCTCAAAATTATTTACTTCTTTATTTCAATGGGATAAGGTCTAAACCTGTCCAGTTATTCATTATTTTAAAAGAATTTTCAGACAAATATTTTTGACTTTAGGAAGGTACCTGATGAAATGTTTATTTGGGATTTTTAGGTGTAGATTTCATCTGGCTTACAAATGATGGATGGTAGGCTTCAAATTTTTTACATTAGTCCAAGCCCATCAACTCAGTTTCTATATCATCAAACTGAACATGGGCAGGATGTGCATTCTTTGTGTCTGAATGAACTTATTTCGACCTCAGCTGAGGCAAGACAGTGCCTTCTTAATTTACAAGAATCTTTATCTGCATTTGGTCAAGTTCTGTGTGAGTATACTAAGCTTCCTATATTTATATGTCAGAGTTGATGACAAAACAGGGTACCATATTTGCCCAATTCCCTTGGCAGCGTAGTGTAGGGTTAAACTTGTTAACTCCATTTAACTCTTGAGGAGGCAAGAGATCATTCAAAGGTTAAGCTTTGGCTGGAGTTCCTTGGCTGACAGTAGGTGTAGGTGAGTCATGTTAGGCTTCTCACCCTGTGATGTTTTCATGCTGGCTTGCCTCATCCCACCAGCCCACAAGCAGTTTCCACCTTATATAGTGCCTCTTGATAGCCATATTGCATTTCTAGGGTGCTGCAAATTAGGGCATTTTAATTGTTTCCTTGAGGCAAGCCTGATTGAGGAGATACATGTATGCAGTCGCTTCAACCCATAATGGACGGAGAGAAAGTGCTACAGATGCCTCCCCCAAGCGATTCATACTTAGTTTATAAAGCCAGTAATGGTGGAGAACACTCACCCATTACCTTTTTTTTTTTCCACTATTACAGTTGGCGCCCCCAGAAGAACTTTGTATTTCAAAATCTCCATTCTACCTGCCCCCTCTCTCTTCTTGGCAAGGAGGGGGCAGAGGGATGATTTCTTGCTTTGCCACTGGAGAGTGAGAAGATATCCAACTCAATGTTGTTTGCTCTCTAAAGCGTGTAGATTACTTTCTGATGCAGCTAAAAAGTTGAGGAAGGGTCTTGCTTTATCTATCAATGGTGCAATCTTTGCACCACCTGAGTATATTTATTAGCTGCGGGGTTTGAGCTCTGGAAGTAGTGGAATTTCTCATTAATTTGGGTCTGTTATTTACTTCTGCATGCTTCATGTGCTGCAATCTGTGCTTAACATCACAATACTTGCCAATGATTTTCTGTAATGGATATGAAAAGAATAAATTAGCATGCATTATTTGTCAATCAATAAATACTTTTACTAAAGAAAAGAGAAGTTCAAAGCAGGGAATTTATAATCCCACTGAGATAAACAGGTCATCCTTAATTTCAGGAACACCAGGATAAGGTTTCTGCTATTTTCCATTTCTGTACTATTGGAAATATTCTATTAATTAGTATAATATCAATATTGGACTATGTGTTTTATTTATTTTGAGCTTTGTATTCTGGGTCTTTTATGTGTGTGCTTATACTATGTTGCCTTGTTTAAGTGGTATAGGGTTTCTTAATATGTGTGTGCTTCTATTATGTTGCCTTGTTCTTTTGGGATAGGGTTTCATAGTAACCCTAGTATTGAGTATTATAAATAGATAATCTTGGTGCCCATATTAGGACATCCGACTTCTCTTCATAAAATTCCCTCTTCTCTAAATAACTACATGTACAAACTGAATGAATCCTGATTGTTTCCTTTTCTTTTCTTTTTCTTTTTTCTTTTGTTGCTAAAATGTTTTGTAGGGGAGGAAAATGGGTCAAATTATAAAAGTCTCATTCGCACGAGATCCCGTAGCCCCTTCAATCTGAGACCATGGTCTGATTTGCCTGAGGAATTGCTTGATCTGATCTCAAGACGCCTGGATGTGGTAGACTACTTTGCATTTGGTGGTGTGTGTAGAAGATGGAGGTTATTAGTTGCAGAGCTCAAGCCTGATGTTATGGAGTTCCAACCACCTCTTATTATTGTCATATCAACTCACGCAAAAAGAGCATGCTCTTTCTTCAACATGGTCGACGAAAGGAGGTTCAAGACAATGCTGCCCCGCTTTACTCGTAAAAGCTGTTCTGGATCTACCGGTGGGTATTTAATCATGCAAGGCCAGGATAAGGTTTGGTTCATCAATCCGTTCACAAGAAAGGAACTCTATTTCCCTGGCTTGCCTTACTTTGCTGACCACATTATCCTTTTGTCCTCTTCATCCATGCCTTCTCCAAATTACATAGTCGTTGCTGTTTTTAGGTGTCGCTCATATATAAAATTTTGTCGATATAAAGATGCTGAATGGACTGTCTATTCAAACGGGAACGATCCCTGGTTTATTGTGGATGTTGCTGTTTTCAAGGGTAAGCTATATGGGGTGACGAATGATGGTAGAACTGGAATATTTAGCCTGGGTGCTGAGCCGAGTCTCACCTTTCTGGAAGTTGAAAGAGTCCTGACTTGGACTCCTTATGTGCTCTTGGCGGCTTCGGATGAGCAACTCCTGATGGTTGATTATCATGCGCCGGAGCAACTTAGGGTTTATGAGCTGGATTTGGTGAAGATGAAATGGGTGAAGACTGTGAACTTGGGTGATGACGCGCTATTCGTGAGTGATATGAGGTATGCCACAGTAAGCAAAGCGAGTAGGTGGGGAGGCCGCAGTAACTGCATTTACAGAGTTGGATGTATTCTCAAAGTGTGCCATTCATATTCCCTTGATGGCAAGCTAATCAGCAAATTTTCAGTCCCCGGAATAGACCCAATAGCCTGCTTTATAAGGCCATTCCTTTGGTATTTCCCGAATGAAATTTATCGCATTGAATCCATTTCTGACGACTGACTCATAGGATTCATGCAAATTTACCTTGCTGGTTTTAGTTCTCTCTCTTTAAATTCTCTGCTATCTTTAGTTTGTACCGGAGTTTATTTAAGTACTGCTTTTGTTTAAGATGCTGTTTGTTTGTCTTCAACCGTACCGATTTGCAGTCAAGTGTTTGGACCTAAATTTGGAAGCCAATAAAATTACAGATCCTCATGTTTTCATCCAGATGTTTATTCTTCAATAGTCTTGTCTTTTACTTTGTTTATGCTCTTGTATGCATGCTTTTCAGTTGCATGTCTATGATCGTCTCTCGTGTTAGTCTCTTTGTTCGGGTGCGAGGCATGCTGAGATGAGAGTTGCAAACTCCTCCTGTTGTTATCGTATTGTATTATATTGTGTGCAGTTTGGCTTTGAACCCTAAGGGGTTGTCTGAGGTATATATGTCCTTGGTCCAATCGGTCTAGAGATATTGATGAAGAACAGGCTCCTGGTTGTGAAAAACATATTACAATGCTATGGTTCGCATTTTCCATCCTCCTATGCTTGTTGCGCTAAATTAGAAGACACGATTGAATTGAACTCATTCCATCGTTCGTTCAGTAATGTTCATGGTATGGGATGAAATAAATATTCGGCGAGACTTTCAATTCGGCCGTTGTGTGACTAATTGATCTACTCTCCCTAGAAGGATTATTAGTCTGTTCGAGATAAAGGAGGAAAATACCTTGCCACCAATACTTTGGCACCTTAAAATGTCTCCCATTGCCTAGCTCGTCCCAGTGAAATTTCAAGTAATTAATAAATGAATTTAAAATATAAAATAATAATTCTCATGTAAATTCTTTTTTGAATAACAGAGGAACATTATTGAAATGTAAACATTAATAAACCTTCATTCTACCCAATCTCATTGTACCCCATCTCATCCGGTCCTCTAGTCTAGCTGGAAAATACGAGCTAATGGTTTTACGGCATGTATGTTAGAACTTCGAGATACCGTACCATAGAAATGATTTCTTTCCATCATCATATTTTGATCAAGAACTTGATGTCCTTGCCAGAGGCTTCTTGGAATTTGTTGGGGACAAATCACACATTTTCAGTCAACATACATATAAATAATTTATTTCTTCTTCACAAAATAGTTCAGACCAAGACTCTGCATGCGACTACATAACCAATGGAGAGACTAACAAACTCAACACAAATGACAGAGGAGGCCAAACTATTATTATGGACCAGAAGAGGAGAAGAGCAAGCAATTGTTGCCTGACGCAAGTCCTTTCCCACAAGCATATGATTCGGAGGAATTAATGAAAAGCTAGTTGACAACATCGAGGACCAGCTTCCGAGACTTGAAAATGGACCATTTCAGGCGTCGGTAATAAGCAGCTTGAAGCAGTGCCAATGACAGAACAAATATCCATTTGAATCCCATCTGCATTTGAAGGCAAAAGAAAAATCAGAACGAACTAGCATGGGGCAATATAATTAAGAATAGAAGACGACGATAAACCACATTACCAGTTTCCTCTCTTCCATCTCCGGTTCGGCTGCCCATGACAAAAACGACACGACATCTTTTCCCATCTGTTTGGAGGTTATGGACAGGATGAGATCTATACGTTTTCAAGGAAATGCAGAAAGATTCTTTCCCACCCAAAAGAAGTCGACCTACCTGAGCTTCTGTTGCAGGGGTGCCATCTTCGTACTCCAGAGCGCCATCAATTAGCATTTTAGGCATGGCAATAGCTCCACCCGGGAAGTAAGGATTGTAGTGCAAACCGTCTCGAATCTATAATATCATTCAGCAGCAGCTTCACCAATTACATAGAAAAATATTGGAATAAAGAAACAAAAAACGGAAAGTTTAACCTCTAGAAGCACAAAATTCAATCAGTCATCTCTTTCAAAGCTCAGAACGTGATCATGCAGAAACTAAAATTCCTAAGCAAATTTGTGAATAACATCTTCTAAATGCTAATAGTAGAACATATAGTTGACAGGTACATGTAGTTGACCCCCACCGATGGGGGATTGGGTTTTTTCCCCCTCTAAAACCCAACAACAGGACTGTTTTAAGTCGAGGAAACAGAATATTACCACAACACCAGCAGGGGGGTCACGGTAACCAGTCAAAAGAGCAAAAACATAGTTCTGACCATTGTGCCGAGCCTGAGATGACAAAGAATTCAACACCTTAGGTAAGCATGTTTATTAAACAAATAAATGCAAAACTAACAGGGGAGTCAAACATAGAAGACAGAAATTACTTTGGTAATAAGACTTAAATCTGGAGGATATGCCCCTCCATTAGCAAACCTAGCTGCTTGTTCATTAGCGTATGGCTGAGGAAACCGATCGCTAAGTTTACCAGGGCGTGTAAACATCTCACCCTCATCATTAGGCCCATCAAGCACCTCTATTTCAGCAGCCATAGCCTTTGTTTCCTCTTCTGTATAGGCCACACCCACCAAATCACGGTATGAAATTAGAGACATGGAATGGCAGGAAGCACACACTTGTTGGTAAACCTGGTGACCGCGACGAATCCTGGTCAGGAAAAATCGCCCTACAAGAATTAAAATACCACCAAGATACCAAATTTGTATTACAACAAGGTATTCTTTTTGAAAGAATTGAGTATGGAAGATATACAATTAGATAAAAAGAATATCTTCCAACCCAACTGGAATAGAATTTGCTTGATTGAAGTCAGTAAAATAAAACATTGCAATGGACAAAAGATAGAAAAGGAAAAAAGAAAAGATTGGATTGTGAAGACTTGACATCCAATTGGGATTGAATTTGTTTGATTATTGTCAGTAAAATAAAAGATTGCAATGGATGAAGAATGGAAAAGGGGAAAAAAAAAAACCTAGAAAAGAAACAGTGGGAATGTGAGAAAGACATGACTTCCAATACTTCAAAGAGGAAGTGAATAAGAGCAAAAAGTTGGGACGATACACAGCAGAGGAAGTTCATAACAATCTTTGCAACTATATGATCATAAGTTAATACTCACGAAGCATGGTCATATGAACTTAGAATGCCTTTGTGTGGCCACGGATAGTTTGGACACTCTAGACCATGTTCGGCTTCATCAGCAGCAGATGCCATTGTCGTGAAGCTCAAAAGCCCAGAAACCCCTGCTCCAAGCAGTGCTAATGCCCTTAAAGACTTCATACCTGCAGATCTGGCTCCATCTTGATCTTTCTTTGAAAGAAGGGATGACAAAAGTAAAGGAGCCTGCAAAATAGTGAACATCAACCAGTAAAAACCAAGTACCATAGCAAATCTAGTATAATGAATGCATATATGACAAAAAAAAAAAGCTCTGACAGAATGACGGAACACTTTTTTTAAAAATTAATTTTTATGTAATGGAATATTTATTAATGACACAGTACAACATAAATTCAAGATGAAAAATTTGCGCTACTACAGGACACCATCTGCACCAGAGAAGTGCCTTAATCAGCCAAAGATAAGCACCTCCCAAGTAACAGCGAGCAACCCATAATTTAAAAAATAAAAAATAATAAGCACAAAGAACCATGGATATACGCCCGATGGGCTACTGGTATTGTATAGGGTAGCCCAAAGAGCATAAATATAATGCAGAGATAGAGGGAGATCGTTACAGGAGATTGGGACTGTAATGTCCCCTTCAGTAACAGGTGGATGGATCTTCCGCCAGCCATTTCCGTCAAATTTCCAATTTCAAAACACAGACCGGTAGAGCAAGCCAATACAAGGAAGTAGCTCGATTCAATTTTTTGAGCCTAATGGTAAAGCAAAACAAATGAACTGTTAATATAAAGCATGTCTACATTTCCTGCAACCACTAAGAAGCTCATAATCCAAAGAGGATAAATGTTTGCATGCAACAATTCAAATAAATTATCAACAAATTAAGTTTTTCAAAACTGTAATAGAACCACTAGATTGAAAAGTTTAAAAATAGATACAAGCCCAAAAGTGATGAAGAAAGACACGCACCCGAACTAAAAGCTAAGCGCTTGTTTTCTGTCTTTTAACCATTCTGTTAAAGCAAACTAAAATACAGCAAATAAGATCATCATCACCATCACATGTTTTCTACACGAGCAAACAAAATACTCCACAACCATATGCCGAAAAGACAGATTGACGAACTAATGACCTTCTAGTGCAAGATGGTTGACCACAGACAATGGATCAAAGAACATGGGTCAACGCTAGGGTTCCCACGCGGTGAAATCAACCAACGGTGAAGCAAATAAACCCCAAATCCCTAGGTAGCCATAACAACCCGAAATGAAAGAGCGGAACATTGTGCTTGAAAATATGAAATGATGCAACGCGAATCAGGGTTCCGAACAAAGAAACGACAGTATTTGTATGGAAAAGAGATTCGATTAACGAAGTCGGAGAGAAGTGGGGGTGATTCTCAGCTGGTTTTGATGCGCAGAAATAGTTATGGCGCTCCGCGGTTGATTGAGGATTACGCCATCTTCAAGGGCGTGCTCTCAGCAACATCTCAACTGTCAACGGCCCACGAATGGATCGGTCTCAGGAGAGAGACGACAATGAAGAGCCCTACATCCGATGGCTGTAGAGATTTCTCGTTGACGGCTGAGATTGACTGTCACACATTTCTCTCCTAGAGCTATCTCGCGAATTATAAATTAGCTTTGTTTTACTTGGTAGAAAAAAATAAAAAAAATTATCAGCTTAAATTCTAATCATTTTAAATGTATTAATAATTCACATAGAACTCACTTTCAGATCTTCTCATATGAACTTTTAAAAGCACATTATTTTTTAAATCAACGATTACAATTCATACTGACTGCTAAGTAAAATATATGAATTTCCAAAAAGTTGATCTTTTTTTAGTGGAAAAGAGTATGGATACATTGTTAATGAGATGAATTTTATGAAAGATTCATAAAATAAAATAAAAACATGTAAAAAATAAAATTACTGCTAAAAAATGGACATAAAAAAAAACATGTAAAAAATAAAATTACAGATAAAAAATGGACAAATTTATACTGCCATGTCATCACCAATACACCATTTCCGTCCAATTCTTAAACAGCAGAAGGATAACCCTTTTACAGTACATGTTCATCACTGGTAAATAATCGAACAAAGTTTCGATCCCCTACTCTCCTTCCAATTCTGGCAGCAGAATGAGCTCTCCCAGTACAAGTGATGCGCAGATAATACGCATCAACCGACACATCACCACTCTCTTCACGAGCCGAAATGAGTCAAGCATGCCTTCTTTCATATGTTGAATCTTTGAGGAACATTATCAAAGTCGTCAAAATCGAATCTCTGCCGCTCTCGCCCAGCCTGCACATGAACAGAATTCGTTCGTTAGCTACAGATGGACGATGATGGAATCTCAACGGTTTTTAACCAAGATGGACTGTACACCTTTGTTAGGTACAGAGGATCGCATGACATGGATTCATCCATGGAAGTCAGCTTCTTTGACAGTGACATTATCCTGGAACAAAGGAAACAAACCCATTACCAACACCTCTATTCCAGATTTTAACTCCCACTTGCTGCCGTAAAAGAAATAATAACAAAGGGTTATCATATATCGAAGGGTATTTCATTGATGGAATACCTCTGGATTGATGAGTCAATATGTTCAATCATCTCACAAGTCTTGTACTGCTCAGGATCCTCTAAGAATCTAACCATTCCATCCTTCTGGTTGATTGTGGCATGGATCTCACCATCTTGAATCTAAAACACGGTATACAAATGTAGTATAACAAATTTCCGGGACATTAAACATCTGAATGTTGTTTGTGGAGTTAATACAACAAGAGAACGAATCTGAAGCTACCATCTGAAGCACATGCATTTCTGCCTCCTTCGGGCTATTCAGTTGCACTGTGTGGGCTATATCCTCGAGGGAGAGAGTCAAGTACGTCTGAGTCAGTCTCTGGATATTTTGCTTGTACATAGACGACACAACCTGTTTCACCAATCCAAGATTGCTGTCCTGAAAGGGAAGAGAGAAGCAAAGCCATTAACTTCGGTGACAATTCCTTGGACGGTAGGAGCTTAAAAAAATGCTTGAATTTATTGAAAAAAGGTATGAGCTTTAAAAGTAGAGTCCAAGAAAATGATAGAGGACTCACTGTTTCAAATTTATCCTGGTTTGTCCGGACATAAGTTTCCAATTCAGATATTTTTCCAGTGCTGTAAGTATTTGCTAGATCAATGTACGGCTGCTTGAAATGAAAAAGAAGCAACGGAGAAAAATATTAGTTTGTCCCACACCTGTGATCTTAGATAAGCATTTCACAAGAAGCTGATAAACAATATTCACATGAGAAGACAAAACCACTCGTAAGGGAATGCATTTATTGGATACTGGTACTGATGCGATAGCCATTGTATACAGACTTGAAAATAGATACAAAAGAGCCACGTGATTGCTTATCATGCAGGTGGTACAGAGATACTACAAAAGGATGTTCCATAAGCAACTTTAATAGTAGTGTAATAGGAGAACACTGGATTGTAAAAATGTGACTGATCATTAAACATTTAACAAAGGTAACCCAAGGATGGAGTACCTATTCTACATCTGAATGGCACAGTAGCTAGAACGGATTGATCATTAAACATTTAATAAAAACTCTTCAACTTAAAAATCGAGTACCTAGATCTACATATAAATGGAGCAGTAACACAAAAAATAAAAAATACATATAAACTAGGGGCATCTCCTCAAGTTCTGCAAGAGTTGTTTATGAACATGTGATTGCGCAAATTAAATGACTTCGCAACTGCAAGTTGCAATAGACCAATACAGGTAGTAACCACTAAGTAGCACGACTAGTTAATCTCATTTCATACGTGTTTAGAGTGTCTAAACTTCTAGCATACACTGTTTAACACGATCCAGCCTTGATCTGCATTTGTTAAGAAGAATGCATGAGGATCTGCAAACCTATAATCAAATATATAATAAGTTTCTTTTCAAATATCCATGGGATGATATTGGCCCTTCATTGAAGCCAGTCAGCATGATAGTAGTTCTGCTGCTCGCAGAAACACTTACCTAGAAAATTGGAAATACGTTGCAACAAAACCTAGCCGAATGACAGAAGAATAAATCTCACAAACACTACCAGACAAGCAGATTTTATACATCGTTTGACGTAATCAACTATCTAAAATTTCATTAGAGGTACACAAACCACCAAATAAGGCAGTAGGCTACTGTACAGAAAGATACTGAACCATTTTCTGCATTACCTGAGTGAAGTTCTTTAGGTACCTCTGAGCAACGGAAGAAGTGTACTTTGGGAAAGTAGTAGAAAACTGGCATAACACAAAGTACAAGATTAACAAGTCAATCTTACAGCATAAGTGTAAAATGATAAAGTTCCCTTATCAAACTTTTTTAAAGTAAAGAACCACAAAAAGATACCATGACAATTATAAAGAGATGTGAAAACATGTAAAACAACCAACTCATAATTGATATACTGTTGGTCATAGCGTGTGGTAAATTCATACAAATAAGTCAATTATATTATATTCACCTAAGTAGCATGGGCCTTTTTTTTTTTTTTTCCCCCTCCCTAAAACCTCACTTTGCAGCATAGACAAAGTGATAAAGTTGAAACACTCTAATGTCAATTTCAGAAGTTATAACCAGTCTCGATGGTTTATGCCAAGCATATTCAAAATGGAACATATGGAGTGCAAATTTATAAAGCTTAGGGAACTGGATCATTATGTAGTTGATCTATACTAAAGACAGATCAGCTCCGCTAACTAGAGTTGATCATTCACAGAAATCTATAATGTAAATCATATGATTTGTGTAATGCTGAGTAATGACCCTTTTTAAGTGATTGTAATATGCCTTCAAAGTTAAAAGGATAGTTCTAGATATGGTTATAAGGCCAGTTTTCTTTATGCTTAGAGTGTTGCACATTAAAGAAACAATGTGAACACAAATGAATGTGGCTGAAATGCATATCTTCAAATGCATGTGCAGTAAGGGTATGAAAGGTAATATTATATATGAAGAGATTGGTTCAAATCTAGGGGTAACTTCAATTGAAGACAACAAGAGATTAGTGTCTTGCGCGTTTTGGGCATGTGCACTGGAGACCTATAAGCATGCATGTTAGAAGAATTGAGGAAGCTGATTTGGTAAGTTAGGATGCCTAAGTGTAGGCTACTAAAGCCTCTGATGCTAGTTTGAAGAAAGGACATTGAGCAGCAAGGAAGCACAGGAGGATAACCAAAAATGCAATTTCTTGTTTTAGTTCCACTTAGCTGACCTCAAACTCTTGGATTAAGCCTTAGATTGTTTTTGCTGTTAAAACTGACATTCCCATTCTAATTATTAACCAAAAATAATAAAATATTAAAATAAAATGAAGTAAAAGACTAACGATAACCGCGCTAATTGTTAAGGAACCAGTCAATAAATACTGGGCTTTTATTCTTTCAACTACAAAACTCAGACAAATGTGAAGCACAAGGTGGAGGAAAAGAAGCTAACCTGCCCATTGTGAATGAGCGAAACCAGTATGTACTTTTTGTATGCCTCAACAGCAATAGCATTTAGAGTAGACATTGGAGCTGTTACAACCTGCGGATGGGTACATTAAAAGATAGTCAAATAACCAAATGGTCACATAAAATCGGGGAATTTTACATATTTAATGCAAGAAAGCTGTAAAAAAAAAAAAAAGAAGGGGGGGGGGGGGGGGTGTTGACAAACATTGTGGAGAAGCTCCAGTGCTTTCTGATAGCGCTTTTGTCCTATGCAAATCATGCCCCTATTGTGATGTCAAAAGTTGAAACGCACTAGTTAAAAGTCCATAATGATCCAATAGCACCCTTCAAAGAGACAGTAAGTAATGGCCAAGATTTAAATATTATAAATCAAATTCTTTTAATGGGCTCCTACATCCTGACCATACTCATAACAGTCATATTGTTTCACCTGTTTGTAATACTTACATGCGTAACATTACACTTCTCAGTCATTAAGAAAAAAAAAAAAAAGTGGGCAAAAAATTATAGACTATTAGAGAAAAGAAGTAAGAAGAATATGATGACAACTTAGAAGCAGATTGGTTCTCCATCTGGGGTTGGTTGGCCCCACCATCCATTTGGAACTCTGATTGCAAACTCTCCAAATTGATGGTGGGGCCCACACCATACCATTCAGTAGGCACTGGATGGAGAACAAACTGGCCGTTAATGTGGGAGCTCTCAAGAAGCAAAAGTATCTAACTGAAACCATAACAATAAAACCAATAAAAAAAAAACATAACAATAAAGCATCAAGCAAATGACAGAGTATATCAAGTTTGCGACGATTATAGGCATCAAATAAAATTATCAAACCTTCAGTGAAAAGATCTCCAGAAAATAAATAATCCCATTAAGCAACAAAATCCATGGCGAGGCTCAAGCAGCTTACCCATAATAACAAAAAAGAAACAAGTCTCGAGGCTGATCAACCTCAAAGATATCATCCTTTAAAATGCAGAGACCGCTTTTATAGCACTTTGCCAATAAACACAGAAGAAGAAACTCTGGATGTAAAGCAGTTAAACGCTCAGAGGAGGACTGGAGCTTCTGTATAGCAGTGAGCATTGGAGCTACACCCCGCATGGGGGCCTCAAGGAGCATGACTTGTTCCTTGAGGCACCTACAAACTGCTATGACTGCAAAACAATAAACCCGAATATATCTATAAATACTGGCCAGAAGTTATCCATACATATAAAATAAATCCAGTTTTGAGGTTGGATCAATACACATGTTGCTGTGATTTAATAATTTACATGGTTCAAACGTCCTGAAATGAAATACAGTATACCACAATGCCCAATGAACACCCTAGTTTTAACAAGACCCCGTTTTCCATCTAATGAAAGATGATAGTAAGAAAATTACATTTTTCAGGCACCAGACGAACATGCTCTGGGACGCAAGCATTGATGAACTGGATGATGGACAGGACCACTTCGTTGGCTTGTTCTTTGGGTACAGGCGTAGATGTGCATGCTTCTCTGGAAAAAGCAAAAAATAAGCCATACTGATTGCCAAGACTGATAATACAAAAATCAGCAACATGCTGAGGTGCATGCTGACTTTAAACATTTATCGTTTATTCATTCACTGTACATGCATGTGCAGCTGCAATCTAAAAGGAATTGAAATCGAATTCTTCCATGCTCTTGAATCAAATATTTCAACAGTAAACTTATTGCCGTGACGCCAGTCGCATGAATACACATAATACGATATTCCGGATACCCAATAATATGAAAGAAGGAACAAAAAAAAATCACAGTTAGACGCCTTTCGCAAATTCTAAGCACATCACGACGTCCTATCAAAGCCCTAGTCGGGATCAGACTCGCGGAATCACAAAAGCACCACACTCATGCGGATAAAACCAGTTGAAACTTACAAAATGTAGAGATAACCGAGGGTATGCTTGGAGGGGTCAAGCTGGCCGAGGAAAGGAGGAAGGCGAGACGACTCCGCTTGCAGTGTATCCTCCGCTTGTCGCAATAGATTGTGGAGGTGAGATTGGTCCTCCGGGGTGCTCGAGAGAGCTTGGATTTGAGCCACCAGAGCCTCCACGGAATCCATGGCTAGGGTTTTTACAGTCGATTCTTCGATTGCTTCTCAACGGATCGTCGGAGGGTCGCTAAACAGAAAGGAGGTTTAGGATTTCCGTAGGCCTCGCGGGATTTTGGATTTCAGAGCTCCCCGTTCGGAGGAACTGATTGAAACGCCCGGAAGATCGCCGTTTAGGGGCTTCCCCTTTCTCTTTTTCTTATTTTCTTTTTAAATATTATGTTTTGATTTTTTTCAAAAGAAAATTTCATTGTTCTTATTTTTATAGGAAATTGACATTTTCCTGTCCAATCTAGACTTTCATGTTTTCAAGTGATCAATGTGGCCCCTGACATTTCTAAAAAATGATCCGTATGATCCCTAAACAAACAAAACTATTATATTTAAATAGAAATAGTATGTGTATAATATATATACAACTTTAAAGAAGAGAATGTTTAGAATTCAATGTCTTTACTGAACTTAAAAAGAATTACATATTAAAGAGAGAGTATCTTTCTCCTGTTAAATGTATTAGAGATGTATTATACAATATTGAGGGAAAGCCTGTTATCTAAGTTTAGATGGTGAAAAATATATTAAATTCTAAATTGACCAAAGCCATTTTCAATGGCTTCGTCAGTTAAGGCCTTATAAAACTTTAGGGATCAAGTTGTTATGTTTTAAACAAGATGAATCAAATTGGAACTAATCCTAGGCGTGAGGTACCAAAGTTGTCATTTCCTCATTTTTATTGTTGCTTTTCGATTTAATTTTTTCCCGGCCCATTACATAGTGGGCCGAAGTTCTACCATACAAGGCCCAATAGCATGGGCTTGACCAGTAGGCCTTAATAACACGATTGTTGCTGGTTCATTCCAGAGAGAGGGAGAGAGAGAGGGAGGGAGAGAGTGTTTGGGAAGCGAGAAAATTGCGTTGGGAAGGTGGGAAAATCATCCAGTGATGGCGGATTACCACTTCGTGTACAAGGACGTGGAGGGAGCTTCCACCCAATGGGATGACATACAGAGAAAGCTTGGAAATTTACCTCCCAAGCCCGCCCCGTTCAAACCCCCGCCCTTCATCCCCGCCCCGGACGAAGACTCCAGATCCAAAGACAAGTCTTGGATCGATGAGAAGACCGAAGAAGAGCTCGAAGATCTCGAAGATGAACCCGATCTCGACGACGACCGCTTCCTCGAAGAATACAGGTTTTCTCCCTCTCGCTTTCCTTTTTTAAGTTTCCTTTATGATCCTAGCAAAACCCAGAAAGAAAAGAAGATAAAAGCGGGTACTTGAATCCGAATCCCTTCATTTAGATCACTATTCCCCTCCCCCCCTCCCCTCACATCTTTGGTGGATTGTGTGTTGATAGGAAGAAGAGGCTAGCGGAGATGAGAGAAGTTGCTAAGATATCGAGGTTTGGATCAGTGGTTCCTATATCAGGATCAGATTTTATTCGCGAGGTTTCACAAGCTCCCCCAGATGTTTGGGTCGTCGTGAGTTTGTATAAAGACGGGTAATGTTGAAGACAATATAATCTGCAGTTCTTGATGCTCATTTCCCCCCTCCCGGATGTTGTAGTTGTATTTACATGGCCTAGATATGCTCATACATATTTCTGTATGGTTACATGTCTACTGATGTCAGTTGTATTTATGGTAGAGTGCCAGAATGTGGACTCCTTTTGCGGAGTTTGGAAGAGCTGGCAGCAAGATACCCTGCAACAAAGTTTGTTAAGATTATATCCACCGACTGTATTCCTAACTATCCTGATCGTAATTTGCCCACTCTGCTGGTCTATAACAATGGTGCAGTTAAAGCAAATTATGTGGGGTTGAATAGTTTCGGCCGTAGATGCACACCAGAAGGTATTTTGTATACATACGTAGATACATACATAAATAAATACACCAAACAATGATATAGATTTTATATATTGTGCCTTCTTTCAATCTTTAGCATTTGGCTTCAGTTACTGAAATAGATTGCAATGAATTATCTGAGTTCTTATTATAAGATAATCAATGAATTATCTGATTTATTACTATGAGATCTTTACACCTTTACCTTTAGATAATAGGAGGAGAGTTATAGTACATATGAATATATTCTATAACATATTTTGGAACGATTTATTCTTGATCCTGTTTCCTATGCTTATTTCCGCTGTTCATAGACAAACTCAGGATTTGCAATCCCAGGTAAGATCGGTTCAGGATCATGGAATCCTTTTCTACCAGATAAGAAGGGTTGTTGCTCAAAATGTCATGGAGTATAGTCAGATTCTCTATGAGATTATAAGAGTGAACAGTATTGATATCGATTTCTAAAAATTCCTACTTAGATATCTTAAAAAACTTCATAAGGTTACCTGGCATCTTTTTTTTCACAATGCTACTTTTGTGTGCTTTTAAATGGAATTGGAAAGAGATGTAGCTCCACTTTGAAAATAAATAGATCTTTGGCTGAGAATAAGGGCTGACACATATCATGCTGCCTTGGTTATGCTTCCTCTAACTTTTTCTTTAATAACTAGTTGGGTTCCCATATCATATTGAATATAACATGTTGAGCAAAATCCCTTTCATGTAAACAGTCATGAAACCATGTAATATGGTCAGTTCTATTTCTGATAGGAGTCTTCATGGTCAAATTCAACTTTCGTTTCCCATCAGTCTTGTAGGCTACCTGCCAGGAAGTTCAAGAAGAGTAACAATGTGTCATTGGTCCTTGCTAATGTATGTATTAAGTTATAGTGCAGGGGTTCTTCTACTCCTATGCACGAGCACTTGGACAAATGATTTGGCTATGACCCATGCATCTGAGCAGACAATGAAACATGTTTAGAACAAGCATATACCTTTATTTAACCAATTCAGTGAATTCTTTAATGGATTCCACTGATAAAGATTGGGGGTCTTCCTTTCCCTAAGCAAAGTGGAGATCATTTTGAGATGGTGTAGTTAGTCACACCATGTAGGCAATATTATTTTATTAAGCACTCCATAGGGCCATTAGACTGTAGGTTTTGGTCAGACCCAGCAAGTTGGGGCTCCTTAGGGAAATCTGCTCAACTTTTAATTGTCTCATTATCAATCTTCTGTGCTTTTTTATTTGTTATTATGTATAATCTCCTCCAAATTTTAGGTGTTGCGTTGGTACTATGCCAATCCGATCCTGTGCTTAATGATGGTCAGAGTAGATGTGATCCATCAAGAACTGTCATTGAAGAGGAGCGGAGGAGATTCATACAGAAGGTTGTCACAGAGCATGAAGATGATGACGATGGATCTTCAAGTGACTAGAAAGCCTGCAAATTTTTTTTTTTTTTTTGGATCATCTGCTGTTGTTTGCACTCCGATAGTTTCACTGAAATAGGATGCGTTTGGTATGGCATTCTTGTTATCAACTTTACACGCATGGTAAGTAAGCAGCTTCTTTGCCTGTCTGGTTTGTTGGTGGAACTTGCACAGTTTGTAAACAGTAACTTTGATGTTAATCCTTTTATGGAACTTATGTTATGGGAAGATAAATTTAAATGCAACTTCAATATAGAGTGGTTGATTGGACCTACAAGAGAAGTCTCTCAAGATGGATTTAAGTGAAAATTAACATTAAGCACCAACTATCAGAAACCTGACTGTAGCATCTCTAATCTCTAAGGTGGTTCCAAGTCTTTCCAGGAGTTTCACCCAAGGCATGTTGATGAGCTCCCGCACAAACCCAGAAAAAAAAAAAAAAAGAAGAAAAAAAAAGAGAAGAAAAGTGCTAAAAGAAACATATAATTAGCCTTTAAACATAATGCATGTTTCCAGCCATAAGACGCCATACATATCCATACAGATTCTACTGCAATCTACATATCCTATTTCCTATTCTTCAAGCGTTTCTATTCATCCTATTCTTCGAGTGTCCTCTCTATTCATTAATTACAGATGGGCCTGCAGCAGTTGATCCTTCATAGCTACAAACGGAAATGTCGGAATAGGATTCGTTTTGCATTACATCCACATATCCTTGTGTTTTTAGTACCTGCAACAAGACAGGTTAAAGTGTAAAAGGTGTGAAATCCTACCATAAACTCCATTGTTATCGAAATATCTACTTTGAGGGCTTTAAGACGGTTTCCTCATAAATGACTGAGGTAAGCATAAGCCAAATTGTATATCTTGCTGCTGCTGAAGCCAGGGTACATTTATTTTTTCCCCAGAAATGCATTGTTCCCTCTCTGTCCTCTCTTTTAACTCTTTTTTCAATAGGAAATGGATACCATGCTGTTATCATTCGATTCATATTTCCATCAAAAGAGCGTTGTAGCAAGGAAACACACTACCAATGGTTAGGATTGTGTTCAAATTGCCTGATGTTGGACCTTCAAAAAACGACAGAACTGAGAAGGGGAAAATAATACCAGTATCTCATAGAATAGCCTTGCTCCTTCTTTCCTTGATTTTCTTTTCAGAACTTTGAACAAGCTAACAACCTCCTTGTCCCCTTGTTTTCTTCGATTAAGAAAACTTCTATGCAGGTATTCTGCCACTGCTCTGTACACGACAAACAGAGTCAAACTCCCAAATGAAGCACTGTCGGCTGATAACAGGGGAACAAATTTGCATTTCATATCCAGCTTACCTGCTTCTCACAGACCATCTATCTGCAGCAACAAATAATACCCTTGTCAGAATGGCACAAGCAGCAAAAACCAAGCAACTGAACCCCCACCCCGAGTAAACAAAATCATTCTTAGAATAATTTACCACAAAAAAGGGTTCAAATGCAAGCAACAAATAAAAACAAGAACAAGAATGCTTCTTACTGTGTTTTCCAATACCTCCATCACATGGATCTCCTTCACATGAATATATATCCTGACATAAAAATGACATATCAGCAGTGGAAACATCAACATGTGCATGCAACCTCTCGTTTTTACCCACAAACCCTTGTATAATTGGATGTTTCAGAGTGGCAGGTCTTGGCACATCAGTGGGTTACTATATTGACATTTGAGCATCAAAGATTTGAGTTTCTGAAACGGCCTCTCCGCGTGCAGGTTAAGCCTGCTCCATTCTCTCTCTCTCTCTCTCTCTCTCTCTCTCTCTCTCTCTCTCTCTCTCTCTCTCTCTCTCTCTTGTATGGGCAGCTTTTGTGGGAACCTTATGAACTGGCTCCCTTGTGTGCATTTGAAGCTCAGAAGATTATAAAGAAATGAATTCAACTACTGAGGTGCTTGATAATGCATAACTGAGAGCTAAGGTCCTGCAGTGGGATATCAAAGGCTCAAAATTCAATTTCTTTAAGAATTTCAATTTTTATGAGCAAAGAGATGTACTAACTCAGTGAACAACAGGTGACAAATAAGTAGCTGAAATCAGTCTAACAGCACCTCTACTGTGGATGGTGGATTGGGACCCTAGACTTAGTGACTTCACTACACATGAAAGATAATGACAAATCTGAACTTCTACTAAATTCATCAATTTAACAAAAACTACATGCTGATGCCAAAGAAGAAAAGTTGATAGGACAGACAAGAATTAAAAACCTAAATGTACCTCATTTAAAAGATTGAGATCAAGGTCTTGTTCTTCAGTTGGAGATAGTTCTCTATCTATACTTTCAAACGAACTCATTGATCCCCATCTATCAGAGTCTTTAAGGCCCTTACGAGATCTTGATGTTGAGCATTCAACAGGTGTTTCTGGAGCAATTGCAGATCGATCCATACTTGTACCCAAGGTTGGGAAAGATGTAGCCGGATCAACAAGTGTTTTGGAAGGAAGAACAGTTAGTTCTGAGGATCTTCCAACAGTTGGAAGCGCTTGCACACTTTCAACCGTTTCTACTGGTTCTGTAGCCTTAAATTGCTTTCTGCTGAAGAGGGATCTAATCTTTAACGAACTATCTGCAAAGGTTATCATCAGCAAATACCCATCCAGAAAAGCTACAGGAGGAAGGAGGGAAAAACTCACAAGGTAACAAAGGCTCCATAAAATCCCGAGTGAGAATAGGGATTTGAGAGGCTTTCCAGGCATCAAGAGCAGTATGAGGAACTTTCCTTCGTTTACAGATCAAGTCACGCGAATTATCTATGCTTTCCCTTACAACCCTGTAAATTTGAAGATGAAGTGCTATGCTACATAAGTCCCCTTGCTTTCAACTAATTTATTTCTTCGATAAAATTTAAAAATTTCATAGTGGACATGGTTAGAATTCATTTAGAACTACACCATTCAGTCATGAAATGGGTTGTGATAGTCGTACTACAGCTATAGAATATTTAATCTTTTTAAATACTATATGACAGAGCATAAACAGTGGCAAGTTCATACGCTGCCATTGTTCACCAAAAATAAGCTTTAAAATTGTATTGCTTGGATGAAATGGCAAGCATCTAATGAAACTAAATTTACACAGAGTTTCCCAGGTATTGGTGGATCCATATTATTGGAATTTTTTTGGCAGAAGTTCATCAATACTTAGATCAACGAACAATTGATCACACAAGAGAGACGAGGAGAGATACATCATGGCTTGGCCCTCAATAATTGGTCTACATCCACTGAAAGAGAAGGATACTGAAGGGGGGGGGGATGGGGATGGAGGCTACATGGAGTCCGTAGCCCCCTTCAGTGGAAATATTATAACAAAGTCAAAAACCACGAAAATACATCATACTAAGACTAATATTAACAATAATGTCGAATAATTTATTAGAATATAAGCAATCCAAAATTACCTCCATTAAACAGCTATAAGATACTATTACAGTGATTACATACTTGTTAGGCAACACTATGACTTCATCAAATAAATATTTTCTCTTCCTCAGAACCCGAGCACTCTCCTTCTTTGCTGGAGTAGGAATATCCATTAAGTCTGGTGCTGCAGCAACTGCTTCAAAAGAGAGAAGTATTTAAGTAGGATAAATTTGAAGGGGACAACCACATAACTGATTAAAAATGCAACATTTATCTGGATTGTCGTAGATCTATAACAGAATAAAAGGCTCTCAGAACAACAGTAAAAACAACGGGGAAATTCTTTACCATGAATCTCGAGAGTGGACAAACTTCTACATAAAGCATAGTTACAAACTAAGGAATCATATTTTCAAGAAAAAATGATTTTCTTTTTGGCAGCTAATTTATTTATTCATTTATTATATCGATAAAAGCACAATATATGGCAATTTATACCTGAAGCATCTGGAAAATTCAACTCAGGAGTAGCCTTCGGTTCCATGGATCCAGGATGTTCCTTTATAACATCAGCGGGATCTTCACATGTCACAAGACCAGGAGGTTCTTCATCAGCCTTTTCATGGCCGGGATGTTCTACTTGAGAAAGCCTATTCTCTTGAAGCTTCTTCATGGTTTCTTCAACACTTAAATCAGGTGGTGGGCTTCCCACCACATTGTCATCCATCAAGTGGGATGAAAAAACACTGTAAAGGCAATATGACTTGAAAGTGGGTTCTATCGAAACAAATGAGGATCAGAAAGGGGAAACCATACACATACTCTAATTGGGCTTCAATGATAAACTGATGACTCCCATGTTCTGATGATGTTGTTGCTTGAAAGTTCATTTGCTCTCCATCACTGTGATGCTCTTCATTAAGAGGTCTATTGAAATCAGAAGGATTTTCCATAACCCCAAAAAACATTTCACGGTCCATACATTCTTCTCGAGAAAATCTTTCATCTCGAAGCTTCTCCAAGCTTATCCCTGATTCCCTTAGTTTAGTCAACAAGCTTCCAGCCAAAGGTGAATGAACACTGAATCAGTGCAGACACATACAAGTGTGTAAGTTCGAACTTGCAGCAACAAGAAAAAGCTATATCAACCAGTGTCGGTATACATACCATTCAGGTGGAGTTCCAGCAGCAGCAAAAGTTTCACTGACATCCTCCTCAAGAAGGTACTGTAGAATGGAATTAAAAATAATAAATTTTAACCTGTATTATGAAAACTTAATAACTAAAGCACTGAACTATTCTATAAAGCAGTCCGGTAAGATGATTTTTAGTTCCTTTTATTTTCTTCGCATATAACATGCTAGTCCCCTGGGAAAAAAAAATGTTGATGCAACACGGCAATCAATTCAATATGTGGAACCTGGGAAAATATAATAAGATTCAAAATACAGTTAGGCCAGATGTGATGAAGAAATGGAGCTTCAGATCAGATTGAGAACCAGTAGATTAGTCCAAACAGAGGCCATAGCAGTTGTATTGGACGATACAAGATTTTCTTATTATGATTAAACACTTGCATTATCTTCCAAAAAAAAAAAAAAAAACTCCATCCCAGTATGGCAATATATTATGAATAATTGTACATGCTGAGTATATCCCTAACACTTCAATATGCATATGACATATGATGCGTCAATCTAACATTTCCAGGCACGGTAGTTAATTTATAGCTGCTGGAAGTCTTACACTGTATCAACATTGACAAACTACTAAATTAGAATGATTATATAGCTTCAAAAAATTTTAGGGCACTAAGTCCGAATTTGAACACTGTGATAAGAAACGACTCTGTATAGTGTATATACCTTTTCTAAGGAGTAACGACCACTAGTCTCATTTTTCCAAGCATCTGCTCCATAGAAAGGGAAATGACATCATAAAATGAATACAGAAGTACTTGGGTTGCACTCCCTTGGTGCTTTAATAAATTTCATTTTTCCTTGATAAAAAAAAAATGAATACAGAAGTAGGTCACAAAAAAATTGAGGCAAAAAAAAAAAAAAAAACACCTTCAAGCATGATATCTTTGTTTGGTCTCACGTGACAGCTGGAAATCAAAGAAACACAAAAGGACTTGGTCAAAATGGTGAAGAACAAAGGAAATCAAAAGTTAAGAATTACACAGCCTACTTCTCTCTTTAAATGCTTACCCACTAACATCTTCGAAATTCTCCACATCAAAAGCATCAAGTTCAAATCTCTCAGGCAGAGTGATGGTAATCAAAGGTGGACAACTGGCTTCTGCTGGCGTGTTTATTATCTTGGTGCCTTTAAAATCATTAACTTTGGTAAGCACTTCCTGGCAGTCATCAAAAAGGTATCCCACTTTCTTGGAGTATATTCTCACAACACCAAGAAGAAGATAGCCCAGTACTCGACATGCCACTTTAGGAAAATCATCAAGCAAAATCTTCTCTGCGGGAAGCAACAAAACAGAAAACACGCGGATAGGATAAAGTCTGGCATATTTGTTGGTGCTATATAAAAAATAAATAAAAAAAGTTACCAAAGCATTGCACAGTACAGTAGATAACTAAACTATAAGTATACTAGTGCCGCCAAAAGAACACAAACCTTTCACATCTGCAAAATTTATAGGAATATATAGAGAGACTATAAATCCCACATGCTGCTGTCCTAAATAATCACTTAAAATTTTACTCAACTTAGATGCAGAGTTACAGCGTCTTTAAGTCATTTAATTCGCATGAGCAACCAAAAGATCAAATTTCCTAGGTGACTTGGCAACAAAATTAACTATTAGATTGCACATTACTACCACATTTGGCTCTCTGTCTTGCTCCTCCCAATTTCGTAGCGCATAATAATCAATCGTCCATTACTTTCTGATATATTCTTGCCATAGACATAACAATTTCAAAAAATTTAACTGACGCTTCAAATAAGGATAGAAGCAAATAATGGGAAAAATATTGGCCAATTTAGTGCAATATACAAAAGGAAACCTTGTGGTTGAAAGTTCCTTGAAGGTAGATTCCTCCAACTAAAGTGAGGCAGGCTCTTACCACAATTTTACTAATCCCAGAAAATGGTTATTTACTCGTAATAACAGAAGCTAGAGACAGACCATAACTAACAACCAGTTGAGCAGACAATATAACTTCCATTTGGAACAAGATTACAATAACTAATCCTTCAATGTATTTCAAACTGTACACCCACCCAAAAAAAAAAAAAAAAAGGGTAAGGTAATAGGGAAATAAAAAGTTATAACTGAGTGATTAAACAAGAGAATATGCAGCAGTTAAGTGGAGAATAAAAAGTGGATATAATAAAGCAACAGAGAGAAAGGCAAGTGATAAGCAAATAGAGAAGAAAATTAACCAAAAATCCGAGTGGAATCATTCAATCAATATAACACTATCTTGAATTCCCGATCGAAAACAAACTTAATAAAATGATAACTAAATGATGACAACTAGAGTTTTGAAAAGAAAACAGACAAGAAAGCACAAAACTAGGTTAAAAATGAACCACTAGTAAACAGGGGGGGAATCAATTTCTAAGACAAATTTGGTTATTATATGGAATACCCATATTGCAAAAATCCATTGTGAAAACTATTTAACATTCAATTTTTCCACAGGAAAAATAAGGCATACGATATCTGAACCGTCCATGACCAAAATATCCAAAAATGACGGCCGCAAACAGGGTTTTCTTTAACCCAGATAAAAACACAAAACCCTTTGTTTGGCAACTGGGAAATTGACGGAAAAGGAAAAACTTTGCGTGCTTAAGGAAAAAACCCCATTTTGCACTAACTGAGAAACCCTTTTCTCCCCCTCTGGTTTGCTCTCATTCAAAAAAAAACTGAAAAAGAAAAAAGAAAAAAGAGAAAACGACAGAAGAAGAAGATTGTAGAGTGGAGACGAACCAACAGAGGAAGAGATATCAGTCTCAGCAACTTGGGTCTTCTTGAGTCGCTTGTGGCAGTAAGCAGCGACCCATATAACGCCTAAAGGCCCCTTTCTGGACAGTAAACACTGCGAATAGAACATTTTCCTCTTCCTTTCCCTATCTTCACTCCTCTCTGCGTTTGCTTCTTCTGAAAAATAGAACCGTTTTTGAACTGCGAATGAGTACGGGGATGCTCCTAACGAGAGAGAGAGAGAGAGAGAAGAAACGGTCGAAAAGTCCAAAAGAGTACCGGAGAAGCCTCCCAAGGTTCATAAATTATAGTAAAAAAATTCTTTGTTTTAAGAAAAACTAAATACTACATGAAATAAATCAAACAGGAGAAAAAGGAAAATAAAAATGAAACAAATAAGGGGGTGAAAGCGTTTGGGTGCACAAGCTTTTTTTATTTTTTATTTTCGATGCGTCCCGAGGGGCTGGAAGTTGGAAGATGATTCAAATGGATGATCTGAGTCGATGATGTTTGCTCGGGGAGACCTGTGAAAGGCGGGAAGAGAGGCTTGAGAGCCCGGCCTAAGATGGTTTCGATGGTTAAGTTAAAACAGTTTGTATAATTTTAAAATGGAGGTAGTTGTATATTAGACGCGTACCTTAGTACGGTAACTTGATATTTAATTTCTTGCCAGGATTGTATGATCAGACACAGCATTGACATGACCAATATCTTTATGTTAGAAGGTTCGTAAATTTTTAGAGACAGTCATAGTTATTTATGAAAAAATAGCGATTATCTTTGATCTTCAAACCGTCGAATTGAATAAATATGCAAGTCGGCCAATGAGGCTTCGCTCTGTGAGTCCCAATTCGGGTGTCAACCTCTTTCCTGGGAAGAAGGATCCTTAGTGCAGTCTAACTTTATGTTTAGAGCAATATAATTTAATTGTAAAAGTATCCCAATCCCCATCAAGAAGCCCACTCCGAAAAAGGTATCGTTAGTTTTAAACGCACATTAAATTTATAGTATTGTTATGATTCAAAATTTAGTACCAACAATATCACACGACTGATAGAACATCATTATCATAAAAGGATAATATATTGCTTAAGTCATAAAGATCATCCATGACTTATGATTGTCGCCTTTCTCGTTTTTTTTTTAGTACTTTTAAATGTGTTTAAGTTTGATAGAAGCATATGTATAAATACACACGTGGGCCGCAAAGAGAGTTAGTTTTCCCCCTTCAATTGCTCTGTCGTAGCCACTGTATTTAGAAGGTTGAAAGTTATGAGCCTTCCTTTTGTACATGCATTTAGAATCAATGATAGTCACCGTAAATTTAACGTACTTTCTGTTTTTATGTGCTTCTCAATAATGTTAAGGGTATCGAATGAAAAAGCATACGTGAGTATATAAATATGTTAATTTTTATAAAATTTAAAAATATATAATCTATTTATTTAAGTATTGAAAATCCTGAATTTGGTTAATATTTTAAAAAAATCTTTAGTTTTCATAAAGTTTAATGTTCAGAATGAATATGTTACGCGTTTCCAAATCTCATAAAAATTGACATAACTATATGTTTGAGTATTTTTTTTTCGATTCATAATTCATGAAAATTAGTAGGTTGGGAAAGAAATTGACCAAAAACTTGACAAACTGTGAAATTAGAAAGATTTTTATCAAATTATAATGCTAAATAACATTTATGTGGAAAGATTATTATTTTTTCTTTTTCTAGAGAACGCACAAAACCTCGATGATAAAAATCGCCGTTCTCTTTTTCAGATATGTTCGGTTCTGAAAATAGAGCGCGCGAGTATCAATGATTTTTACCTCGAGTTAAGGCTAGCGGGGGGACCACTGGGACCCACATTCCCATTCCTCTTAATTTATTGGGAGGGCCCGCGAGGTCCACTTTATGATATCTTCGCTGTCATTTATGTTTATTCTTTTTCCTTTTATATAGTTTTTTATTGCCCTCATAATCGTTATGAACATAAATGAACATCTTTCATGCGTTGTCTTTAAAATAAATTTTATTGCCTATTTAAGAGTAAAATAAATGAACAAATTCAAAAATAATAATGCTATTCGTCCAAAAAAAAAAAAAAAGATAATTTCACCTAATTCGACCAAGCGAGAATGGGCCCACTGATGCGGTTAACATTGTAGAGTTACTGCAAACAATTTTTACCCACGACACATGTATTACAATCAAAATCAAAGGAGCAATACAGGAGAAGATGAATAAAAGAAGGTAAATTACAAATGAATTGTGTATGAGGAAACGAATTCATCCACATTTCCATAATAATATCATTTGAATCATCTAAATTCCGAAGCCTAATACTTTTGTGGAAGTAGTTCTTACATTGGGTTTATACAGGGTCGCTCCTTTCAGTAGATGTCTTTCTGGCTTCTGCTGAATCTAGAGAGCAACACCAGGACTGACACCTACAATCAGCTCCGATTGCAACACTGAAATGTTCGAGATTAGCTCTGAATGCAACCGAATTCTTTCGTTGAGGAAGGGTAGTGTTCTTAATTAACCACGTTGCTTCGTCCATGAATTGGAATAGAAAATGAACGAAATAGTTGTTACACAAGGATTGCACAAGCTATGGGCGGTATTGGTGTGCTTGGCTGGGCCAGAATAAATAGAGAGAAATAGCTATTCCAAGCTACAAAGTGAAGCAAACGAGGACTAATAGCCATTCCATAAGAGTAGAAGAAGAATGAAATAACTATTACCATGAACCAAATATGAGGCAAGATATTCCGCCCACTTCAATAACTATTACCTGAATAGAAATGCGACTCTCTCAGTCCAGCAGCAACTTCGTACAATAGATTCTCAGAGTCAAATGGGTAATGCCCGTCCGGTGCATCAACTTCCACTTTTGATCTAAGAAATGGCATTGCCTTGACGTTTCTTCGAGACAGGTCATTTTCATTGTTCCACATCTGAGTGAAGATCATCACTGTTATATGTAACAATATGATCCTTGTCGCCATCGAGCATTTTCTTCATTTTTTTCTTTACAGTTTTATCAAACTCAAGATCCGAATAAGATAACACTTGGTTCAGCAGCAACTTCACTCCGCACTCCTTCACAAGTGCACACCTTGGTTTAATTCTCTTTTCTAAACTGTAACCAAAGTATTGGGGGAATTTCACCAGCTCTGATCTCGCATAACTCATAGTCAAGAAATAATCCCACTTTGGAGTCAAGTTCTCTGCCAAGCTAAACGTGTATAGCACTCCATATCTTGAAACCATTACCCTTACTTCTTCCATAGTGTATCCTCTCTTGAAGAAAAATTCGGTCACAGGCTTCAAATTGGCCTCTATACTTAGACCAAAGGTCTGTGGGGATCTGTACATAAGAGCAGCAACATTGATTCCCAACGAACGGAAATACTCAGATGTGGGTCGTAGGTTATCCTCCACACTATAGCTTATAATGTTCGGACAACGTGTTAAAATTTTACCTATGATCTCTGCTGAAAGGCCTAATTCACGGAGAAACTCCACAGTTGCGTTCACCTTCTGTCTGCTGTAAGTGAGAAGAGCTGGGAATCTGTATATCACTTTTGCCCATTGTTTCTTGTCCACTCCCAAATCCTCTAAAAATTTCATGGTTGGTATGAGGTTCTCAGAGAGGCTCATTCCACACAACTGAGGCCTTTTGAAGAGGATGGTGGGAATGTCTGACTTTGGTATCCCAAGATCAAGAAGGAATTCAACTGCTGGTCTGATTTTCCCCTCCAAGCTGTAGTAAGGAAAAGTCGAAAACCGACGGGTAATGTCCTTGACCTGCTTGAGTTCCATTCCAAGCTCTATGAGATACAAAACATTTTCTGGGTGCTTCCCAGTGGTTCCCACCTCACTTAGTCGAGCCATCGCCTTTTTCTGCTTGGAATTGAGGGCTGAATCTGCCGTAGATATGACTGCAGCAGATTGTTCCTTGGCAGGTGGGTTTGGGAAGTTCTCCACTACATCTACCAGAATGTCTTTGTGTTCATCAAGGAGGGAATTAAGGTAGGGAATAAGGGCATCCCTGATTTCAAGAGTTGTAAGCTCCCTGCCTGAAATGGCAAAGGGTTTGATTTGATTAGCAGGAGAGGATTTAGTACTTAAGATAGTAATATCTATGAAACTGGTAGTTTTAACAGTAAATCTGCTGAGAGATCGAACCTACTAGATATCGAGATTTATGAACAGAATGGAGCTTGCAGACAAGGTGATCAATGAAAAGGTCAGACTTGTTGATTGTTCTCACAGCAACAGCATTACTCAGGCCTTGTTTTTTCAAGAACAAGGTTAAAACAGCCTTGGCTTCTTCTTTTTCTGCTGCTAGCAAGGGTGAAGGCACTGGTCTTACGCATAGTGGCCCATCAGAATCAGCTGCAAATACATAAAAAATAGAAGTGGAGTTAAAATTACTGTGAACATTTTTCATCTTCCATTTGGAGGTTGAAACCGTATTAAAGTAGTTACATGAAAATGATCAGGTCATGAAACTCACCAAACTTTGCATGGCAAACCAATTGTTTCCTGGGAAGATAAAACTGCCCCCTGAGGAATCAATTTTTAAAGAAAAACATCACTTCTCTGAATAACTTGGGAGCAGAAAACAGAGAACTCATAGAGAAACAGAAGCAGAGAGAAGAAAAACAGTGTAATAATATTAATATTTATCTGTTCCTATCAATTGTATGTCCAAATACAAACCTATCAAAAACTCATCATGCGAGCAATATGACATCTAGAATTTGGAAATTTCATGGAAAAAAGTCCACTCTTCACAGCAAAGTGCACACGACTTGGCAAGTAAGCAAGCATATTATTGCTTACTTGGCTATGGCTTACAACCACATCCAGAAGGATATTGGAAGATTAGCCTAGCCAACCAGGGAGATCTAGGGTACTGCTCGACTAGGTTAGTCGACGAACACTGTTCTGCCTTGAACCCAAGGCACTCACACGACTAATATTCAGTAAAAAAAATTGTTATTCATCTCTTGCAAAACACAGATATGGTTATAGGTGCATGTGGTGTTTGAGATTTCTACATAACCCATTTTCATTCATATGGGTGCTTGTGCTTCCAGGGCTTCAACTATTCAGGTCCTGATGAGAAATTTGGCCACTATGAGGATTTAGAATATCCAATTTTCCCTGCTCGGACATGTAGTATATCATGGCTCTCGATAGGAATGAGTAGTGCAGGATGATTCACATCAACTGTAATTTCTCGTTTTTGCTTCCTCATAGCCCAAATCAAAACTCTAAGGGCTGACCTAGCATTGGAAAGCTTAGTTTTGCACAGTTTGTCATTTGTTTGTGTGTTATGAGATGTAGGATATCTTCCTACCGACTCACGAATCATGAGGCTGACTGCATTCTAGAACAAACAAAGCATCTCCTCTAATCTTGTTTGGGGATTGAGCACACATCAGGGAAGGTCATTTGGACAGTTAAGCAAGCCAGCTTTCAAAACCCAGACATCATGCCTTAATTCAAAGGTAATGCCCTCTTCAGATACTCAACTTTGGGTGGCATTGATAACAATAATACGATAAGAAAAAACTGTTTCTGATAATTTTTGCAGCATTAAGGTTGCATTTCACAGAGGAATGGGAATAGGAACGAAATGGTCATTATACGAGGGAACCCACATTGCAAGGAATGATCATTCCATTACCTTTTACGTTACCAAACAATGAGATGAGAATCAGCATCCTCATTTTCATTCCCTTTCCCTCTGTCCAAACGAGTCCTAAGTGCAAACTGATACTCACTTACCAGAAGCCCAAAACCAAAATCTTCCAACTGGTAATCGGCCCTTTATATTTTCTGACCAACCAGTTATAAGAAACGAAGGAAGCAGTTTTTCCATCCATCCATTTTAAGGCATTCAAGTATGTCAAAATCTATTTTATTTGCCAAGTTCTCTGCGGAAAGCATGTGTGCGTTGATCTGAAAAGTACCCAAAAGAGTTTCATGAATAGCACAGTAAAAGCCCTAACCATCGAGCATTTCTCATGAAAAACAAAAAGGGAAAAGGGAAGAGAGAGAGAGAGAGAGAGAGAGAGAGAGAGAGAGAGAGAGAGAGGGAGAGGTGATGAATTCCACCCAATAAATACGTTCGAAACGGGGCTCGCGAATCTAAGCAATGACATGAACAACAAATTGACACTGAACAATGGAAAGACAGAGTTCACTGAAAATAGATGGTCAATTTGTAGAGTACCTTTGTAGGGGAAGAACTCCAAGAGACGGAGATGACAGCTGAAAGGTGTTGAGTGCAGAGAAAACTCCCATTTCATTCGCCTGAAGAACCACCGTCGCTTGAAGGGCGTCGTGCATCCGGATTCGGGTTCTAAAGGAAAAAGAAATAATTCCGCAGTCAAGAAGAAGAAGAAGAAGAATCCAGCATCCACTGTTGGAAGGAGTTGAAAGAACCCAAGAAGTTCAATGGCGACCACAAATTACACAAAAGATCTTTATGTCAGAAGATAATGGTCTAGTGATAAAGTTTCTCATGCACCCTCATAAACTCTTCAGTAAAGAATCCATTAACCTATCTATTTATTTTTAATAATTAACAATAATTGAGATAATAATAATAAAAAATTAGAAGTCTTGTTTAAAATAGATGGTTGAAAAGATCATTTTGTACTTATAGCGATCAAATTGTACAATTTATAATGTTAATGGTCTAATGGCTCATAACTAGCACTGTTAGTGGTGTAACTTAAGAAATATATTTGAGTAATTATTTTTGATAATATATAAATCTTTTTTTTTCCCTCGCTTTTTGATTGTCGATGATAGGCTAATCAATTGAACCTTCCTCATGTTCTCGCAAGGTAGAACCATTTTCTTCTTCTTCTTTTTATTCTTTTTCTTTTCGGGTTAGATTGAAAGACGAAACTCTAGTATGAACTGAGTTAGTTTCAAGACTTGTGATCCAGCGCAAAATATATATTAGGAATTAAGTTACCAAGTGCCAAAATAAAATTTTTATTTTCAACACCGTCGCAGTTGTGTTATAAATTGTAGCTTTGATCCTCATTGTATGCTTTACTGGCTCATCTTCGCTAAATTTTTCTTGCATTTTCTTTTCTCTAGTGAAAAGCATTTACGCTACGGGATCAAAACCCTTGCAACTAGTTCCAAAAGTACTTCAAGACGAAGTACTGCTCTCTCGACACTATACAAACAGACAATCTAATAAGCACGACCACGCCAACCACCATTCAAGTTTCTTTCTGCTTCCTACCCAGAGCCGCAGCATCCTTGGTCACAAGCATTATTCCCCTCACCCACAGCTCAGCTGTTTCAACCCCTCCCTCGCTCACGAAATGTACCTCCTTGTTCTTTGCGGTCACCACCCGAAACAATCCTGGCTCATCCGCATCCCCCTTCTTCCTCCTAATCCCCCGAAAGCGCGAGCTCGGGCCCACCTCAGCTTCTCGACAGATCACATTCCGCCTTCTCGAGTTCCCCCACCGCAATAACCCGACCCCTCCTACCATCTTCACCTCTTTCCCGTGCGGACCTCCTCTCCCTCCCTTGGTATGCTTCCACACATGGGCACCACCAAGTACCAGCCTGCGAGCAAGCTCGTCGAGTATAACATTTTCCGCGTCATTCCCAACGTTGCCTTTCCTCCTTGCAAGGGAGAGTGCAGTTTCGCCTCTAGCGGTTTTAAGGTAGCAGTCGGCCCCATGTCTGATCAACAGTTTGCAAACGCTTCCATGGCCTTCTCTTGCTGCCAGCATGAGCGGCGTGTGGTCATCCCCGTCAGGAATGTTCACATTGAAACCCTTAGTTGTTAGCAAGTGAACCGCAGCAAGGTCTCCTCGGCGAGCTGCACAATGCAAAGCATAGAACCCTCCAGTATTGTGATTACCCTTCTCAAGAGCAAATTGCAGCATTACCTTCTCGAAGAGGTCACTATTTGGGCTCTGTTTGGATAAAGCAATTGCAGTGTCACCAAACTTATTAACTAGTCTTACATCAGCACCGGCGTATACAAGTAACCTGAAAACCTCAACATGACCCCCCATGGCAGCCATCATCACTGCTGAGTTACCACTATTATCCTGATAGTCGAGAGTTATATCTACACTGCCAATCAGAACCTTCAATGCTTCAGTATCACCTGCATGGGCAACAAGCATGAGAGGAGAGAACACAGAAACATTGCTTGATTTGGGAACCTTTCCACCTCTCATCACATCAAGCATTGCTTTCTGAAAACCAATAGACCACCCATTAGACACAGCTATTGAACTCGTGGAGTTCCCACCAGCATTGACCAAGCCAAAATCCGCTCCAGCTGCAGCCAATACGCGGAGGCATTCCTCCTGCTTATGTTTTGCACAAATCATTAGAGCGGTGTCACCAGAATCTGTCTTGGAATTTAGATCACACCCGAAGTCAATTAGACTTTGGAGGATTGTGGGAAATCCAAGACGGGCAGCCAAGTGTATGGGTCGGAACTCAATTTCCCTGGTTGTTTGAATGGGGAGTTCAACATGAGCACCACAGTTCAAAAGCTCCCTGACAGCTCCTACATTGCCACAGAGGATGGCATGATGGAGGATGGTTCTTCCATAGTGAGGGGTGTTGGGGGAATGCTGTTGAAGCAGCATCCGCAAAATGGCGCCGCTAGCTTCAAAATATTCCACTGCACACCAGGTGATGCCATAGGGCTCAGCTAGTCCTGCACCTACTCGGAACTCCTCACCTGAGCTGACGTCCCACGACCACGCTCCCAGCCTCACTTTGACATCTGTCCCAGCGCCAGCCTGTTTTACCATTTTAGGAAAAGGTACCAATGAAAATCATAGAAATTTGTTGGGGGGGGGGGGGGGAGGGGAGGAGGAGGAATGGGAGGGAAGAGGGTATTTGATTTGCAAAGTCTCAGTCCAACATCAATAATACAATTGCCATTTAAATCATTATTCGCTGTTGATAAATCATGTAATGCAGAGCCAGCCATGTATACAAATAGAATTTAGCCACTAGAAATGGATATCACATATTATGATAATCCCTTCTTGCAGACCCCTATTTTTAGAACTTCCAAAGATTTTCCATCTCAAATTGCAAATAGAAGAAAATTGTTGACAACGAATCCAGGCACCCAAAACCAACAGACAAACTCTACCACACCCCCCCCCCCCCCCCCCAAAAAAAAAATAATAATAATAATAATGCTGAATATAAGAAGAAAATTGATGGCAATGAATCAGAATTGCTTCTTCTTTTTTTGGTGTGAGAGGAAATATGTTCCACAAAATTCTTGCTGAATATAAGAAGAAAATACCTGCAGCAGTAGACGAACAACAGAGACCTGTCTGCTAACAACAGCAGCAACGAGTGCAGTACAGTTAACATTTGTGTGCAGAGAAGGCTTAGTTGACATAAGCAGCACCCGGTCAGTTGCAACAACATTCACTCCACACTGCCATAAAGCATGAAAAAAATAATGGCAAATTGGTCAAGCAACTAAGAGACAAAATTGTCACTTGTGCCCAACTTACAGTAAATGCAGTGCCCACAAATCGAAATGTAATAGAACATAGACTATCAATAAAATAAAAAAAAGGTTCATGTATTGATAAAAATATTGATTGCATTAATTCAAAAGCATTATAAGGAAAAACGAAATAATCTGAGTTGCAAACTTGGACATACATGTGCTCTTTGGCATAAATCCATAAAAAGAAATTGATTCTGGGAAGTTAAACATGCTTGACACAGTTTTAGAAAAACTATTGAGCCATTTAACCAATTGTTTTAGCTGAAAACTAATTAGGAAGGAAATGTATGATGCTCTATGGACAGTTGTACAAGCATCGACGATGTTTTACCTTCATGAGTGTGTCCGCCACATCCACGAACCCTCTGCAGCATGCAGAGACAAGAGCATGTACAGAAATATGGGGGCGAACTAAATCGGAATCCATAAGTAGCTTGGCAAGTTGAGCTTGCCCATGACAGCTTGCCTCCAGCAAGGCCTCCTCACAAGCTGGCTGTGATGCCCCAGCTTTTAGTAGGATCTTTGAGATCTCAATGTGGCCCTCCCTAGCTGCTGCTGTAATTGCAAAGCCCTTGAAAAGTTTCTGATTCACATCAGCTCCAATACTCTGCATTCAAAAAATACACCAACTTAGCGTGTTGCACGGCACTGAAGAGGCCACAGCCAGATGGTCTAAAACTGATTCTTGTTCTTTCCTTTTTTTTTTTTTTTTTCTATCCTTTTTTAATCCTCAAAATAAAGATTGGGCACAGTTCCTGCAAGCACACTCATTTCAGCTGATTTATATAGAGGCACGGTTACAAGGTTCCATATATGAATAGAGAGAGAGAGACATACATACATATATACAATCTATAAGGAGAGAGGACAAAAAAAAGAAAACCAATGCTGGTGCCAAAATAGTGCTTTGGATGCTTGATTGATTCAATAAGGACAAGGCCACAAAAAGACAATACACTACAAACAAACCCGGTGTGACAAGTAATGAAGCATGGAATTTTCATCAAGCAGTACATGGTTAGCCATTAATAAGTGAAGGACTGAGATGATGTATGTGAACTGTCATGGCACTCCCCTCAAGCACCAATCAATAGTCAAAGACAACTCAAAATGGGCAAACTGCTATACTATTGTAAAAGTTAGTTTGCTAGGCACATTGTAGAAATAATTTCTTGGATTTTTTCTCACAAGCCTAAGAAAAAACAAAAACCCTCCACGTGAGTGAACTAAAGAACAAACACAAAAACAATAAACTGTCAGCTACCTCTGGGCCTGTATACCGGTTATTTGAAAGTTTAAGTTAATAGCCAATATTTACATTTAACATAATCAATTCTATAACTCATGAAATTTCAGAGGAACAGCCCCTCAGAGAGGTAAGCTATGGGGATCACATTGGCCTGTATTTAAAGAGTCTGCAAGAGATAAAACCAAACAGATCTCAATTCCAACCACATAACGGGACCATTTCTTTCTTCACCCACCTTCAGTATACGGATACGTGGCGCAATTTACACTGTCCTTATCAGTACAAGACCAAAATCGAACAGAATCATCTTATTCAGAGAAAAGAATCATACAATATCAGGATGTGCTCAGTTTACCCGTAGAAAAGAAGCGGTGAATTCTGCCAATTACAAAGATGCCATCCATGAGGGGTTTGGTAAAGGTGCCAATGAATATTCAAACAATAAGGACCAAATCTGCCCATGAAATGAACATAAGGGAGTGCAAAAAGCAAGCAGTGACAACAAGAACATTTAAGGGGCAGGGGGAATTAGTCCTTAAAAAAGCACATTAACATAACCTAAGATCACCGTGTGAAACACACACAATTTATATCCTTGACGTGGACTCACTGCATAACCTAGACCCTTACTTTATCCGGACTAATATGAATGCATAAAAGAACTGCTAACACATAGTAAGAAAATTCTAAAGGATGATGGTTTAAATAATCGGACAATACTTTCAAGTTCAGGCAAGAAAGTAGACATGGAAAATTGCAGTAAAATTTGCATAGGCTTTTGGAGAATGGACTATCTTTGAGTATTTGAGACTGCTTGATGAAACTAGAGTGTACCAACCCAACCAAGATACAACCAGAAATTAGCTAAATCGTTACTTGGGAGAAGGGAAATATGTTACCAAACAAATTAAAAGAACAAGCAAGACAGTTTTTGGCAAACCTACTCGGAACTCACATTGACCATAACAATAGATGTTGTCGTCTCAGTAAAATTGGAGGTGTTAAAAAAAATAAAATACTGGAAAGACAACATGATAGAGGAAAAAGAAAAAATCAAAGCAGCAACTCACGACTTCGGTGGAGGAAAATGAGACGTCGCTCCAAACATTGTCTTGCACTTAATGACGCTAGTGATACACATATGGCAAAAACTGACTCACAATAAAATGAAAACATCATTAATTAATGAGATGAAGGCAGAGATGGAATCTAAAGATGAGTAGTCACTTCCCCGAAGGCATTCACCTGAAAACAAACGATAAATGAACAGAAACCTTGGGATTCTATATTAATTATTTAATATAAACACTACGCCACTATACACCAAAACAAAACAAAAGGCAGTACTAAACAAATAAAATGGGTTAATAATTGCCAGGGGAACTCGAAATCTAGGCGCATGAAACTTCAAAACTTCTCAACATTAATCTAAAGCAAAATGAAATCATGAGAGGCTGAACAATGAATCCGCGATAATCAAATGTCTAGGCAACCCGAAAGTTCCAAAAATTAGTTTTCTTTAACAGAACAGGCAATACTAGAGAAGGAGAGAGAGGAGAAAACGATCTTTTGTGAATGCAAAAAGGAAAAAAGTGGGAGAAGAGATAAACTCAGGGACTGCGAAATGCTCCGATTGAACACCTCTGCAATAATACACGTAAATGGAACAGTATAATCGAAGCTAATCAAACAATAACTCCGGCATTAACTTCAACAACGATGATTTGATCATCACCATCGCCCAAAAAACACTAAAGAGCGTGAAGTGATAACTGATTACCAGTAGATTCCTCACAAGAGCCACATTTCCGGTATGAACAGCGAGGAACAACGGCGAGACCTCCGTCTTCAACTCCTCGAATCCCACTCGAACTTCGCTCGCACATTCAACGCGCAACGAGACCTCCATCTTCCTGACCTTCAAACACACAGCGCCGACGAAGTTTACATCGACCGCCGGATCCGCGATGCAGTCGGAGGCGGATTTCAGATCTCCGACTAGGCACGCTCTGAGGAGGCGCTGCGAGGCCTCCGCTTCGTAATCGACGGGAAACACCTGTTTTCCGGCGAGAAAACCGCCGCCGGAGTTGCCGAACACCGTCATTGTGCGGCCGTGGGGTAAAAAATGGAGAAAAGACCTCCGAGGGGAGTGTCAGTTCAACTGTAGATCACCCTCCTCTGTCCCACTTCCCTATATTTCTCCCCCTCCCTCCCTCTCTCTCTCTCTCTCTCTCGCGTGGGTACGTGTGCGCGCCTCTCTCTCTCTAGAGGTGGGGGGCCTAGAAAGTTGAAATACGTGGGCGCCAGAGACAAAAGGAGGGAAGCAGGGTCTATATATATTGCCTACGGCCGGGTCGCGGGTCACGGCCGATAGCGGATCGAGATTATTTTTGGTTTGGGCGGAGTTACAAAATGAGTGAGACGGGCACATGAATGGATTAAGGATTTACTTTACTGATATATTTTTTATTTTTTTATTTTTTTTATAAGTAATAAAGAGAATATAAATCAGGCCTTATATAATTTGTGTGAGTTAGTCTGTATCTAAAATAACATAATTTTCTAAAAATATATAAATAAATAAATAAAAATTATTTTTTAGCAAAATTATGTTGTTTTATTGCATAAAATCGCACTCGTATTCTCTTCCCCTTTTATAAAGGCCAAAACATATCCTTAAACTTTGGTTTAGTTACTAATTTCATCCTTAAACTTTAAAATCGTGCAATTTGCTGCATGAACATTTCTACACTTTTCAATACTTAATACCATCGCTCCCTCATCGTAACAATGACGTTACATCCCATAGACCTCATCTTTGTATGATAAAAGAGAATAAATTTATCATTGAAAATGAGATGGCGACACATAAAATTTATTAGGGAATATACAAAGGATACATCAGCAACTAGGATGGTAGAACGACGATGTTTAATATTGGTAAGTGAATAAAAGTTTATGGGGGCAAATGGCTCGATTTTAAAGTTTAAGGACTAAATTACTAAGTGAGTCAAACTTCAAGCGCGATATAATGTTTTGTCCTTTTATAAACAAATTAATATTTAATAAAATCTCTAATTTAAAAATTCAATTTAACTAATGGAGATTGTATTTAACATTTCCTTGAATCAACCGCTTCAAAATCTTAAATTTAACTTTATGTTTAACTTATTATATACAACATTAGGGAAGATCTTGAGTTAATAGGTTAATAGCGTTTATTTCTACTATTAATAAAAGATTTGGCCTTCCAATAAAACATTTTTATCGAGTTTTTACAAATATTTGGAAATATATATATATATAATTTTTAAAATCAAGGAGAAGGCCGGATACAATTCCTGCGAAGGATATACCCAGAAACTTTTATTTACCTTCGCGTGAAGAGCAGTCCCACTCTGGGAGAATTGGGGGACACCCTCGATGCAAGGGTCTGTGAAGCGCGTGTACGTCTTTCGACGTATCTAGCACGGCCCTAAAATTAATGGCCTGCTTGGAATGAATAAAAAAAAAAAAATCGAACTTTAGCATAGTTTAATTGGAAAAAAAATTGAAATAATATAGAAAAAAAAAAAATTCAAACTAGGTGTACGGATAAGATAAGTTTTTAAATGGTCGCACATTCATTGATTGCATGACTAGATTTGTCTTCATTTTCAGTTACACAATTGACAATTACGTGATTGATTTTAAATAATTTTAGTCGCGTTATTGGCAATTATATGACTTATATAAAGCAAAAGTCATCACGCAACTGCCAATTGCGTGACTAAAAGAATAAAATAATGGTCATGCAATTACTAATTGTGTGATCGTTTTTGGGCAATTGGGGGTTTGATGGAAAAGGAGTTCATGGTGGAGTTTGTATTATTTTCTCCACTGCATTTTTTGAAAAATTTGAACCGTATAAATGGAAATAACATACAAAAAAATATACATACCTATCAATTTTTTAGCGACTTGAAAATGTAAATCTTATTCATTTTAAGCAAAGAAAACTTTAGAAGTGCTTTTAAGCCTCGAATTTTTCTCTAATTTAGATGAAAATTTTGTGATTAACACCAACCCATGAATCACTTAAAAATTGATAGACACATATTGTTGAATGTTGTTTTTCATCTATACGCTCCAAAGTTTTCATCTACACGGTTCAAATTTTTCAAGATGCATTAAAAAAAGCAATGCAAACTGCAACATGGACTCCATTTCCATCAACCCACCTCCCCTCTACCCAATCCCAATTACTCATACAATGGTCACGCAATTGACAATTGGTCATGCAATTGCTAATTGCATGACTGAAAATGAGAACAAACCTAGTCGCACGATTGATAATTGTGCAATAATAATAATTTAAAATTGATCCTATAATTGCGAGCTGCATGATTAAAAATAGGGAGAAACCTAGTCACACAATTGACAATTACACAATCACCTAAAATTTTATTTTGGATAAAAATTAATCAGTACACCTAATTTGAAAATTTTATTTTTTTCAGTATTATTTTGAGATTTTTCAGTTTAACTGCAATTCAGATTTACTTGAATGTTACGAGTATTTGTTAATAAATTTGTTTATTGTGGACCCAAGATGGTTCTTTTATATAATACTTTTAGAACCATCGATAAGGTTGAATAAAGTCAACCGCTGGCCTTGATATGTTCTACATTGTCATCACTTTCGTGCATAAAGTGCATTTTTCTTGGATGAACGTGCCATGGTTTCTTATCTAGAATTACAGATAATCATTGAGTTAATTAGCTAAAATATGCCTTGAATATCAATGTATTATAGCTTAAAAAAGCTTATTCTCATAAAAAAAAGAAAAAAAAAGAAAGGATTGTAAGAGAGATTAAATCTCATTAAATCATTAGTACTCACATGCAGGGTTGAGCCGTGTGGAGCTCAATCTTACATTTGAGTAGTAAAATTTTAGTAGAGTTTATTTTTTTTCAAGATAAGTAATTTTAATTTTATATATTACATTTTATAATAAAATAACTATTCAATTGTCATTAAGGCCACACTAATATCAAAGATTACCTACGGTGCATACGGTTGTCCGCCGATTGTAAGGATCTGAAGATGGTAACGAATATGGTGGAAAGGACACAGAAAATCATCACGCTGGCCCAATTCATTTACAATATATATTATATTTTCTTATAAAACAACTATTCAATTATCATTTACGTAACACTAAAATTAAACTAAAATAAGATGGTCGAGGTTGGGGCTACAGTTCAAAATAAAAAATTGCCTGCGGTGCATCCGTCCATGTACCAGCTGTAAGGTTACAGTGATGGTGACGAACGTTCCGTCCAGTTCGTTGAACGGAGTAATGAAACGTATTCCAACATTCTCTCTCCTATATCTTTTGCGGCAGTTTCTCTGCGATTCTCTCCTCCTTTTTTTTTTGTTTTTTGTTTTTTACCCTTTTTCTCGCCGACCGTAAAAAGAGAAAGCAAACAGTGGACATCATCGCATTGCACCCTACAGTGCTCGAGGTTCCGTCTATTCTCTTTTCACCGGATCGATCAATCGGTCCGAGTCACGTGCAGTGATGGCAATCTGATCGCACGGTCTTGCTCGCAGCCCCGGGAAGTCATGTGCGAGGTAGTCGGTTCATGATATCCTACACCAGCACACAGCCGATCTGCGCTCGTGCTCTGAAACCTGAGACGTAGACAGGAAAAAAATTTCTGAAATAAATGATTTAAAAACATAATTCCAAGGCAGGCGTACGGGAATAGATTTTTCGGAGTAAGTTTAGTTGGGGAGGGAAGAATTTGATGGGTTGATGGAGAACGGGTATATGAAAGAGTTTGTATAATATTTTTAATGTGTTTTTGGAAAAGTTGAATCATATAGATGAAAATAGTATATAAAAATACTAGAGAAAAATAGTATATTTTTAATGTGTTTTCATGTCTATCAATTTTCAGGTGGTTTATGAGATCGTGTTAGATCTCAAAATTTACATTTAAACTAGAGAAAAATTCAAACTTAAAAGCAATCATGAATTCATATGCTTAGGATGAATAAGATTTATATTTCAAATTACTTGAAAATTAATGAACATGTGTATTTTCTAATTTTGTTTATATTTATACAGTTCAAATTTTTCAAGGACGAATTAAAAAATAGAATGATACAAACTGCATCGCATCCATCTCCTCCCTCCAACCACCTCCATCCCATGCACTTAAAGGATAGCCACGCAATTAGTAATTTAATGACTAACATAATAAGTTTTAGTCAATCGATTACCAATTACAATTATAGGTGTGATCAAAACTTATTCCAAAAAAGTTATTGTGTGCACTTACTTTGAGAATTATATTTTTGAATTAATTTATTTTGGATTTTTTTCCTTTTTCTTTCTGTCCGTAGACAGCGTAGGAGGAGATACTATAGGCCCACTGTACTGGATTGTAATCCGGATCACTGAAATATTCTCCCTCGCTTCTGGGCAGAATCCACGTGTCGGATTTCTATGGGTCTGGATTGGACGGTGATGGTCCATCCCCGCCACAATAGGCGGAATCGGGCCTGGGAAACCCAATCGATGAACGCCACGTGGTCGTCATGGGTCGAAATTCAACGGAAGGTACGTTATGTGCGCACCAGCTAGCGTTGCCTAATATGGGCGATACTTTCACTTGATTTGTGCCGTGAAAAGGGATAATCGAGGTAAGAAATTTATTATTCCAAGCCTTTTTTGATTTCACGTTAGGTATTGAAAATTTGGTTGGTTGTTATTATTGGTTTCGCATGGTGGGGAGGGGAAGTCATGCCTCGGGCTTGATCAATGGAAGCTTTGTTGCATGCCATGACACGAGCACATGGGAGTAAATAGGTGAAAACCTACTGGTTTGATTTTCTTACCCAATTTACTTTTTTTTTCATAGTAAATTGGGGAAAAGGAAAAATCTCGTAAAAGAGCTTAAATGTTTGCATAGCAATTTGCTCTATATTTAATTGACACGCATGATGTACCAGTTCTATCTAGTTCAAAATATAATAATTTGAGAGATGCGACGATAGTTCAATTATTGTCGACACTAATTTTTGATTTATCTGGCTCAAATAACTAGTTAAAATTATTTGAACTCAATTTATGAATATCCTTCTATATTATTACTACCAGCCTGTTTGGTTCCCGGAATCTTACATTCCTACCCGCCACCACATTTCCTAGAATGTGATGGCAGATAATGTGATGCCCGGGATGCAGAGGAAGAATTTAATTCTAACATTTACTAACTAAAAATAGAATTTCCATAACATAATAATAAATTTCTCAATATAGTGTTATCAACTATTTATTATGAACATTATATTTATTTACTACTGGTATTATTATTATTATTAATATCATTTTAAGTTATATGAGTTACGTACTTAAATGAGAATCTTATCAATATGTTCATTAATAAGGGTAGTTTCGATATTCTATTGCATGTGTACGTTACAACTTACTCAAGATCTTACATTCCCAACTCAAAAATAAAGAATGTGAAGTTCATTTTTTAGGAATATGAGATTTCAAGAATCTCACATTCAAGAGTCATACCAAATGCTACAATATGATATTTTCTGAATATATTTCGAATAAATTCGCAAACCAAACAGATCCTATAGGTATCATCCCTTTATTCAAACACAAGTCTTTGCAAGAAGGAAATTATATCAGAAGAAGTTGAACTGAGTTAAATTTCGTGTATGCTTGTGGTTAACATGTGATCAATACACTCGCAATGGGAAAAGAAAAAAGATTTATTTGTTCCTTGGACGTTGCAATTCATTTTTTTTTTTTCAGTTCCCTATTTTCTTTTTCTTTTTTGTCTGGTTGGCGCTTGGTCACCCACTTCCATTGTATTCATTTCACGCTGCTTCTGTGCGTCTGTTCTTTTTATGCTAATGGGTGTGCAGAGACCGATAGCACCTATGACATCTCCCTCACGTGAGCTCTTTTAATATCATTCAAAGCTTCAATCTTCTCATTCATTTCTCCCCCAAAGTCCCAACACATTAATAACGTCATGGACTCCTCCTCCCCCCCCGGCGGGGGGAAAAAAAAAATCTCTCCCGTCCACCCTTAATTGTCCATTTTAAAACACCATTAAATAGTTTCAACCGTATCTTATCTAAGTAATACTATTAGTGAATCCTGAATAAATTTCTCTGCATATGGGAATAGAGTCTATATATAGATAGATTCCACTTATCACATGTCAATAATAAGATTTGTTTGAGATAACTTTTTTTTCAATGAATATCTTATCTTACAACTATAAAAGCACTGTAGAGAGGTGAACGGTGCAAATCAGTCGGGCTTGTTGCTCTTTCGATTTTCTTAAATTGCCTCATTTGGTACTTTTTGCTTTTTATATATACTCTTAAAACGTAAAATGACCAGAATACCCCTGAAAGTGGAAAATACACAAAAGACTCCTAAATGCCCGAAAAGCAAAAGGTGAACAAATGACCATGATACCCTTGAAAGCTCAAAATCTCTCTTGCAACTAAGTTAAACTTCAAAATGCCTTAAAAATCCATGGGACATTTAAACTGAAAAAATAATCCAAATGACCCTAATACTTTTGGGAGCGCAAAATACCCATAAAGCTTCAAAATATTTAAACTGTCAAAAATATACTAAAATGATCATAAATACTCTTAAAAATACAAAGTGCCTGAAAATACACCAACGACCGTGCCGCGAAGGTTAGTATATAGAAAGAACAAACAAAAGGACGTATGCCCATTCATTGTGAGCCTTGGGGTGATCTTGTAGGCCCACTCATTCGAGAGCTACTCGTGGACCAATCTTACATACTTATGTAGAAATGGGTCCACGAATCTTGGCCCAATACCATGAATGGTCTTCCACCATCGAGACAGTGGAGACCTTTTAGTTAGCAGTGGGTGCATCCTTTTCAATTACTCCCTTGAAATAAACGCAATGGTGAGGAGCAGTGTTTAAACATCTTTGGCGCCTTGCAGTAGCTTTAGTTTAGTGAGTTTAAGATTTGTACTTCTTCATAAAAGCCTCTTTGGTAAGAGACAAAAGAGACCGTTAAGTGAGTTTTATAATTCTAGTTGGTAGAGCACTCAACTTTGCTTAACCTAACCACCACTTGAACCAATGGTTAGGGAGAGCTGCTTGCTTGTTCCTTAAAGTTCCTGAAATCAAGCAAATATAATTTGGGAATCTCAAACCCACTCTCTCTTCTTCTCATTTAAGATTCAAAATTATAGTCCTTTGATAAGACATCGAGTAGGAGCGTTATGTTGCTTTCATGTTTCATGAAAATGTGTAGATATATGTGCAAATTAATATCGAATGGTTAGCGTTTCAGTGGTTGTTTAAAGCATTACATTTTAGGTATCGAGCTTGTAATACTTAAATCGTTGCTTGCAAATAGTAAACAGAAAATATATTTTAAGTTTTTAGGTTAACTGTCTATGTAATGTACATTAGAATATGTATATATTAGAATATAAAATATAACGAACCACATAAAAAAATGAAAATGAATCATGGGTTTGTTTTTGATAAAGGCATAAATGTAAAACTTATCTGAGGAGAAGAGATGCTAGGCTGATCAAAACCTCCTTAGCAAGCGAAATACGTGTCTATCTCTAATTTGATTGGTGGGTTTTTATTTTTCTTTTTATTTTACCATTATTCAACCCAAAGTTTATGCCTTGTTGGAATGAGTGGTGCAACTACTTTGGCACGTTTTAATTCTTTCACTCGTCTTACTCTGATTTGTGTATTTATTACAAACGAGAGTATCGCTTGGCAATATGATTAATTATACTAACTAGTTGATCGGGATTAATAATGTCGTATTAGAATTAGGAACTATTACAGTCAAATGTGCCCTTCAAATTAGGATGAGTATGAGTTTGTGGAAAAAGGAAAACTCATAAAAGTAAATTGTAATTCGTATTTAATTATTGTGGCCACTAACTTTTGATTCATCCCATTTAAGTGATTGGTGGAAATTGCTCGGACCCTAAAGTATTTTCTTAATTTACAAGGATGCCCCTATTTCTCCGGATAAAAAGGAAAAAAAGAATGAAAGAACAATTAAATTGGCGTAGTTAATTACCCCAAAAAAGAAAATTGGTGTAGTTGAACAAGCCCATGGGCGGCAACGACCGGGCCTTCAAATTTAAATTTGGTGGGCTGGGCCTTCGTTCCGTCCAGCTCATGCACGGGCCTAAGTGAGCTTAAAAAAGAAATGGGAAAAGTTTACCGGTAAGCTATAAACAAGAAGTTGATCGATCAAGGGTTCCTTCATCTCCACAGTAATCAACGGTCCTGATCCACCATCTTCTCATTTCTCCCAACGGCTCCTTCTTCCTCGCCTTCATCGGAGCGTTGAAAAACTTCGAAGTCACCGTTTCTCAGAGCAGCGGCCCTAACTCGACAATGGCTTCCGACGCCCAGCGTGATAAGCATCGTACTCTCTCTCTCTCTCTCTCTCTCTCTCTCTCCATCCCTAATTTAGTTTTAGATTAAGTATAGAAATGATATCGCAGATGTTGATTGACTAGCAGTGTCGAAGTAAAGACCCGAGACGAGTACCAAATCGGTTCTTTACTTTTAGGAAACGCGAAGGGAGTTCCAAATGCCGATGAAAACGTAGATTAATTTCATATTAAAGTGAATTGGCGATTACTAACTCTGTGAATTTTTCTGGTTTATCTATGCTGCGCGTATCTATTTTAGGGTTTTTTTTTTATAATTTTTTTTTGAAGTGTGGTTGCTTCGGAAAACTGGTTATCTGCTGGTTAACTAAACAGTTTTGGCTTGGAGGATTTTTCAGGTTCTGCTAAAAGGGTAGCTGTTATTGGTGCTGGTGTTAGGTGCGTTATTTATTTTCCCCAATAACATCTTTTGTTAACCTGTGTTAAACAAATGTTGCGAAGTGTTGCACTTGAATTCATTGATGTCGAAAGAGCAGTATCTGGTTGTAATCCATCTCACTTAAGACCATGAAGAAGTTTATGTGTACCCTAAATTATCTGTTATTTTGAGTCTAAACTGATGTTTCCTCACTCTAATATTGTTTGAACGTGGGAAGGATCGGAATAGTTTTCAAACTATTAAAGTAGGGTTATAATGCGTTTTTGTTATAACTCCATCACTGTCAAGTTTACCTCCATTGTGGAGGGGAATGTTACCTCTATCACTGTCAAGTTCATTTTGAAAACTATATCTCCCCTCTTCCTCATTCGTAAGAAAATTTGTATTCCTTTCTCCAGGGACTCCTATGTAATGCGCATATTACTTTTTGTTTGCTTTCCTTGCGAGAAAGCTTTCATGTGTGTGTCTCTCTCTCTCTTCTATATATATATATATATATTTATGTGTGTGTGTGTATATGTTTCCCCGCAAAAATGACTTGGACTTGTTCTTTTTGTAATTTTTTATTTTGACTATTCTCAAGCGGCCTTGCAGCAGCACACAAATTGAAATTGCAAGGTTTGAACGTGATGGTATTTGAAGCTGAAGGAAGAGCTGGTGGTAAATTAAGAAGTGTTTCACGAGATGGTCTAACCTGGGATGAGGGAGCAAATACAATGGTAAATGCATTATTATGGTAATGAGGGGTTAAAATTCAATTTTTTTAACCTATGATGCTATGTTGAACTTAGGAGTGTAGCTATTGCTGCTTTCATTTTGAAAATGTTTTTGACAGTTCTCTCTAGGAGGCCATATTATTTTAATTTACTTGATTATGATTTTACCATAAAAGGCTATCAGGCCATTTCATCCTGATAAAGGAGAGCTTCTGGTGCTCACAGATTTGTGACAATCAGATGTAGAAAATCTATTTGACATGTTCAGTGCAACTCTTAATTCACAATGGGGACTGAGATGACCATGGTGATACTTATGAGATAAAGTGGATTTTTTGAGTTTGTGCAGATGGACAGTGAGGTGGAGGTTGGAAATTTGCTTGATATTCTCAGGCTTCGGGAAAAGCAACAATTTGTAAGTGGCATTGGCTTTTCTATGCATTGTTCTGCATTTTGGAAATATGTTGTTGTACCTTGTGTCTTCCGTGTGAGTTGGAAGGATCATTTCTGGGCTCATCCCATAGACAGTAAATTTCTTATGAAATTTTAAAAAGAACTTTTGCCAGGTAGTTTTTCACACAGCAAGAGGTGAATTTCTTCCAAGGGGATTGGGGAGCATATGACTGATGACTTTACACTAGTTTTTGATGGAAAAAAAATGTAGTATAATTGATAAAAGAATTATAATTGTTTATTATTTAAACTTATTCATGCTGCTCTGAAGCTGATATGGTAGCTCAGTTTTGTACTTCTCTTGTGAGAGTTTACTAATTTCTATTTTACAGCCAATTTCACAAGAAAAACGCTATATTGTTAAAAATGGAGTGCCAGAACTGGTATGCTCTGTTCTCATTGAGTTTCCTTCTTTTCCTATTTAGTGCAGAATGCTTTTTATTTTATAATTTCTGTTTACCTTCAATGCATGAAGACATTCTATTCATGTGTTTGATATTGCTTCTTCAAATTTTGATCAGATACCTACAAATCCCATTGCACTGATCAAAAGCAATTTTCTTTCTGGGCGATCAAAGGTTTGTCTCCTAAAATACTTTTGAGGCATATATTATGAGCGAAAAGTTTTCATGACAAAATCCAGTCACAGATTTGACTCCATCAAAAGCATTGATTGTATGTTATTCATTTTTCATAGCATTTTCATTATTTAACTATGGTGAACTTCCTTTTCCATTTATCCTAACAGGAACTTTATTAAGAACTTGTTGAATAACTTAATAATTTGGAGCCAAATTCTTTGAGTCCGTTACAATAGTACATTAGCAGACATTCATTTGGTCCTATAAAGCATTTCATGGATGCTTAGTTGTATTGATTGTTAAGGTTTGATATACACAGTGAGCCGTAACCTAGTAAATTAATCTATTAGATGAAGTGGTCACTTAACTTGCTAAACCGAACCACATTTGCTAGGAGATCCTGGGTTCAATTCTCATTACTCACATTTCCTATCTAGGTTAATGCCATTATTCTCTTGGTGAGTCAGTGTTTCCTGTTTGTCTACTCTCCACTTGTGGATGGGTGCCCTTGGTGGGGGGGGGGGGGGGGGTGTTAGTCCCAATACGAGCACTGAGGGGGGGGGGGTGAATCAGTGCTCCTTCAAATTCTTTCCTTTTTGTGCTCTTCAATCTGATTCGATGGTTATGGTAAGAATAACACAAGCAAACCAACTAAGCAATCGCAAACACAAGATATACGTAGTTCAGCTACACAATGCGTGCAACCTACGTCCACGGCTGATTCGGGTTCACTACCCTCACCAACGAATTCACTAGAATTGTATTGGCTCTTCACTAGAGCGATACAACGGTCTCACTGACCAATCACTAAGTTGTCTCCCCTTCACTAGGTTCGACGAACTTATCACAAGTCTCACTGACTGAACACTAAGTTGTCTCCCCTTCACTAGGTTTGACGAACTTATTACAAGAGTCTCACCGACCCAAATAATAACAAAATGATGGAATAAAACTCACACAAGAGTGATGAACAGCCTACCTACTCTTTGATGAACAGCATGCACCTTGTTGTAGCTTCAAGAACACGACGAACTCGAAGAAACTCAAGCACAAGCACCAAACGCAGCCACCGCACGGAACAGCCCCTCGAACACCGATTACTTCACACTTGGATGTTCAACGTCACCTCGTGGCCACAACACAAAACACTCACAAGTGTTTCCCAAATCTCGCACACACTCAACCCTTTGGAACCCCAAAAGTGCTCAAGAACAACCAAGGCACTCTTCAACCCTCCAAGAGAATTTCTCTCAATTCTCTCTCTAAAAAACTCTCTCAATTCATGTGAGTGGTGTCTATCTCGTCCAAAGGAGAGGCCCTCCTTATATAGCCCTCCAAAGTCTCCAAGACATGGCCTAGTGGTTGAATTTATTATTCCTCCAAACATGGTCCATGTATTAGGGGTGGGAGACTCATTATGATGTCTCCACTTAGCCAAAAACATGGCATTAATTCCTCCACCAAACATACTCCATGTTTTGGGGGTGGGAGACTCATTATGGTGTCTCCACTAGCCAAAAACATGCCATTGAATCCTCCTCCAAACAAGGTCCACGTTTTAGGGGTGGGAGACCCATTATGGTGTCTCCACTTAGCCAAAAGAAGCCTCCAAACATGGATGTCCTTAATGCTCAAACAACACTCCTCAAATTAGGGGATTATGTCACCAATGGTGGACCAAATAGTGGAGTGGCTGCTGCCCACGAATTTGACTTGGTCCAAGTGTATTTGGACTCCTCCAAGTGTCATTGGGCTTGTTTAGTTGCTGCCCATGTGTGCCAAACCCATTAGTTGGCCCAAATTAGTCACCTTGCACAATTAAGCCCAAAATGGCTCCCCAAAGGCCCACCACGAATTTCTCTTGACCCATTACCATTCCTTGAGCTCATTGCAACCCATTTAGCCCAACTTTACCTCAATGTAGCCCAACAACTCCAAACAAGCTCCCTTTAAGCTCAACACGGTGCATGTGCTCCAATTAGGCCAAACCGGGCTCAATTATGACGCTTCGAGCAAAACCGATTTCCTTTGCACTGTTTGTGTCCATACCACTCTATTATGGTATATCATAGTTGCTGGAGTCTTCCCATGGTCGTCGGATCAACTGAAGTGCCTCAAATCAATCACCGCTCCAAACTAGGTCAAACCGGGCTCAATTATGATGCTTCGAGCAAAACCGATTTCCTTTGCGCCGTTTGCATCCATACCACTCTATTATGGTATATCATAGCTGCTGGTGTCTCCCCATGGTCATCGGATCACCCGGAGTGCCTCAAATCAATAATCGCTCCAAACTAGGTTAAACCGGGCTCAATTATGGCGCTTTTCGGTACTTCACTCCCTCGCTGTGTCTTCTTCATTTCCACATCATTCTGATGTCCCAAAGTCATGCAAAGTCGATATACAAGGTGTACCAATGATATGCACACTCATTTAGGCTTGCCAACAATGACAACACCTCATTATTCCAATGGGAACAACAGGGGGGGGGGGGGGTTTGTATTAAGGCTTGGTGTAAGGAGTTTGTGCCTTGAATTCCATCCAGTTGTCTGCTAGCTTTCCGAAGGGTGCTGGGCCTTGATCGTCAACTGTCTGTGGTATAATTACAGTTCAGCAGCAATTCTACGTGGTTTTCAGTGGGTTAAGCCTCTGTAACCCACTTTTCAGGCCTTAGATCGGATTATTTTGTAGTGAGAAAGCAGCCCATGAGTGTATTTCGGACTTGGGTTGTGATCCCTTATCTCATTGTTGCTGTTGTTGTTGAGAGAGAGGAGAGAATGATTATTAGTGATAGTAGTAGCTATTACAACAATAAATAGGCTAATCCTTAGTCCACATAACAATAAAGATATATTGATTATCGTACCCATACTCTTAACAGTTTTAACTCTTCCCATTTTTAGTGGAATTTCCTCATTCGCCCATGCATGTTATCAAACCATGCTAAATTGTGTGTGCTTGTGTTATCCTTGTCTATCTTTTCATTTTCATAACCCTTGGTATACATCATGACCTTACAAGCGTTCATGTAAATTTGGACTTGTGTTAGATTTTGGTCGTAAGGAGTTGGGAAAAACTAAGTAGGAAAGGGCTCACTTAGTGATGTGTAAGATGACTATGTAGCTTGATGCCTCTCACCAGCTTCTAAAGAGTATATCACAAGGAATAAAAAATGCAGATGGTTTGACTTTGAGTCATCTAGCACAAACCTCAGATCTGTTTAAATGATGAAATTTCCAGTTTGTAAGATGATTTATAGTTGTATAAGGAGGAGCTTTAAGGAAACTCTCATCCCTGTTGAGTCCATTTACTGCATGTAGCTTCGAAAACATGTTTAATGGTTTCTTTGCCTAGAATATGAGTATATAACATGCATTCCTGTTTTGGCAGTTGGAGATAATTTTGGAACCATTTTTTTGGAAGAAAGGGAGTAAAGTTGCAGAGGTATCTTGTGATCAAGAGGAAAGGTGATAAACCTTCATTAGGAAGTGAACTTCTCTAATCTCTTGTGTGATTGCCTTTTGCTTCCTCTTTCTACAGATTTTATCAAAATCGATGCCTAGATGATTTTAGGGCATCCTGAGATCAGCTTGTATATTGAAATGCTTGATTATCAGTTATAGCATTGAAATTCATGTACTCTGTCCAGGCATTCGAGCGAGATTTAGATATCTTTTGACCCTTGTCTTTTCCATGTAAAGTCCTCAACACAAATTTCCTTTACTTGAAGCCTTTATCTAGCTTGAAGAAATATCCTTACCATTGTGTAACTTTTCACCTGAGCAATCTTTCTGTTCATGGTAGAAATGCCGTTGCCTTAAAACTGAATCTTCTACTTGTGATTCTTAGACCTTTTCTTATCTGTTTTGCCTTTTGTTTTTGTTGCAGTGTGGGTGGGTTCTTTCAACGCCATTTTGGGAAAGAGGTACTGATTGCATCTTGATAATATGATAGCAGCCTTTCTTTCGTGTGATAATATGCTTATTTGAACAGAGTTTCCTTGATATGTTTCAGTACTTGACTTTACACATAGAAGGTTCAAGAAACAAAAGATTACAAGTTCATAGATAGAACTGTTAATTATTTTTTACCTTCAGTATGAGTTTCTTGTTCTCGAAGGTTGTTGATTATCTTCTTGATCCGTTGCTTGCGGGTACCTGTGCTGGAGATCCAGATTCCATTTCTGTGAGTAATACTTGAATTATTTTACTTCACTAATGACCCTTCCAACCCTTCCCTCCGCTTCCCTCCATACCCTTTCCAACAATACAAGCTGTTAATAAGCTAATCCTATGAAGCATTCCTCCTTGATACAATGTTAAATTTATATTGCTTTGTGATCATGCCAAACAGATGCGCCATGTTTTCCCAGAGTTATGGAATCTAGAGAAAAGTAGACCCACCTCTTTGTGTTGCTTCTCTACATTTATTTTGCAGAAATAAATGTCTTCATTTTTCACAGGAAACTGTTTGTAACTTATAGGACAGAGTTATGCCTTCGAATCTGTCGGCATCTCTTTGGCCATATTGTTGTTTTACCAAGCATTTGAAACTCACAGCATAGATTATGACTCTTTTGACTTTTGAAGACCATCTCAACCCAATGTTTTACATCAGTTTAGGTTAAGTTTCAATGAGACCTAAAGTTCATTGGCAAATTTATCTTGATTCCGTGGAGTTTGCAATTGCAGTGTCAGTTCAAAGTGAACCTTGCTTAAGTAGGACTTCTACCCAAGATTAGTTGCACAGTTTTTTGAAACAATATACCTCTGTCCTTTATTGACTGTTAATGAAAACTCTTTGATTGCCCGTGGCATCTACTTGCCTATGATTTAAGTTGGAAACTGTTGTTCTACAGTTTTTATAGTTGAAGCAGCATCATTATAGGTGGTTATTGGAATGTTATGTTCTGGCAGGTACAATGAATGCTACATATGGGGATTAGTCTTTGCTTGATCCTAATTTGCGCTAGATGATGGAAGGTAAATTATCAACACTTTAGGTTTGGTTCGATAATAGTTGGGGCAATAAAATCTAAACTGTCTGCAAGTAAGGAAAAAAGTGGGGAAGCATCACCTTCTTCTAGGCAAAAGAAGCATGGGCGTGGTTCATTTTCCTTCCATGGTGGGATGCAGGTGGTAACCGTAACCTCAAAAACCTCATTAAAATTTTACTTCAGTATTTCATATTGGTCATTGCATTGTGCAGCATGTTCATCTCATTCATGGTTGCAGGAACTCGTTCTTGTTTGTCCTAATGCTTTAAGGTGCTTCAATTTTTTCAACATTATATTGGAACTTTAAAGTATTCTGGTTTTCTAAGGAATCACATTTTCTGAAACTTGTTTCTTGGCCTACTAAATGTGCTGTCCAACCTAATCTCTTGAGTAGATATTGAACCTGTCACCTGGAGAATCCATTATTTGCTCCCTGCTCTCTATATATATTCTTTGGGTGGACATTGTTGATCTAGTATATCTTCTTACAATTATATTGCATTATCGGTAATATTATGACCTACTGTATCTTCTCACTATTATATTGCGTTATCAGTAATTTTGCACATGGAACTTTGTATCACTGACATTCTCTTTGACTTACTGTTTTCAAGTTGACCCAAAACTTGTTTCCTTTTGTGTTAGAAATTGCTGTTCACCACTGATCACTTATTTCTGATCTCTGCTGCAGACACTCACTAACACAATTTGCAAAGAGCTTGGTGAAGATAATCTTAAACTTGAGTCAAAGGTGCTTTCATTATCTTACAGCCTAGATGGGAAATCTGCACCTGATAATTGGTATGTTTCTTATGGTCATGGCAAGCACTCACAGGATATGCCCTTTGATGCTGTAATTATGACGGTGAGTGTGTTTACATTAGCAGCAGATATTTTGTGCCTTTTCTTCCCCCGGAAAACCTCACTCACTGTACGGCTTTCATACATTTGGACGTTGTTTGACATGTGCCCACTACCTTTCATCTTTTCATGTGCCCAACTTCTAAACTGGTCGGAATAAAACATGTGTTTCCTGCGCTGTTGTAGGATACTTTCCAACTAATTTGCTGAATTTGACAGAAATAAATAACTCCATGTTGAACCACATTATTCATTTTTATTGTCATTTACAGCCAAATTTGATAGGGATGCATTTACAACTGAACTTGCATGTCCTGCATATGAACTTTCTGTCTGCAACTTCCTCCTCCTCCTCTCTCTCTCTCTCTCTCTCTCTCTCTCTCTCTGTGTACGTGTGAACTCACAAAGAGTTGCTTTTGGTTTTAGCTGCTTATGAAAGGGCATTATGTCGTCTACTTTTTGCAGGCTCCACTTAATAGTGTCAAGGAAATGAAGATCAGTAAAGAAGGAAATTTGTTTCCTCTTGACTTTGTTCCTGAGGTAAATATTATTGTTAGAATAACATTCACACAAAAATGTATTAGGATTTTGTTGAATCGTGTCAAGGTCCACCCAGAACCAATTGGCAATGGGGGAGTAGTCCAACAGGGTACTTCCAGAATCAGAATTCGGTCCCAATAGGATATGGGACTCTCAATACTCCCCCTTATGTGAAGCCACTGCATGTGCACAGCATGGGTGCACAACTGGGCCACTCTTGGGCCAAACAAAATTTGGACCACTCTTGGACCAAACAGAACCGGACTCTACTACCGTGTCAGTGTTCCACCTCAAAATCAATTGGCAATGGGGGAGTATAGCCCCACAGGATGCTCCAAGTATCAGATACATAGTCCCAGTCTGATCTGGAGGACTCTCAACAAACCGCATACTCTTATCTTACACAGTAACAAAGCAGTGCAATTGGAGACAATATTTGAATGTGCTTATATACGCACAAATAGGTGCGGAGCAGAAACACAGAATATTGCATGAATAGATCTAGAACAGAAAACTCGTAGGATATTGGGCTTGAGAATCTACAAGACCATGGGTCAAAAGGTCAAGGCTGTGGTGTGCGGGTGCGTGCACATGGTCATTTGCTCATTCCCGGCTTGTAGAGCATTACTTTAAAGGTGAATTCATATATAAAGAAAATTTGTTTTCAGGTGCATTTGATGTATTTATTTGGCTTTTGTATGGACTATCCATAGATGGACTAATTCAATGTCTTGCTATGCCAAAATACTTGCTAAGTGAAGCAAAGCTAAAGGCTCTGTATATTGGTCCACACAGAAGACAGTTATTAGAAGCTGAGGTTTCTTGAATAAGTTGTTTAGCAAAGCATGGTGTAGCTGGCCAGTGGCCCATCATTGTCATGAATTTATGTTATGGTATATAATATATTAGCTCTAGTCAGTGGCAACAGTAATTTGTAATGTTCCTTGTCCGTACTTCAGGTTAATTATTTGCCACTATCAGTCATAATTACTGCCTTTAGAAAGGAAAATGTCAAGAGACCTCTTGAGGGTTTTGGAGTTCTTGTTCCTTCCAACGAGCAACAAGGCGGATTAAAATCACTTGGTATTTTTTTTGTTAAAGCTATGCCCAATTTAATTAGTAATCCTTTCCTACAGTATAATTTACTTTCCTTCATTTGTTTTTCTGTCCAGGTACATTGTTTTCCTCTATGATGTTTCCAGATCGTACACCTAATGATACATATCTGTATACCACGTTCATTGGTGGAAGTCGAAACAAGGAACTAGCGAGAGCTTCAAAGTATGAAAAGTTTCATTCTTTTTGGCTTTGTAAATATGATCTTCCTTTCTTTCCATTGTTTTTCTATTTATTATTTTATAACTTGGTTTTCAATGGCTAATACATTTGTCATATGACTGTGTAAGGGATGAGTTGAAGCAGGTAGTTTCTTCTGATCTAAAACAGTTGTTGGGTGCAGAGGGGGAGCCCGAGTTTGTCAAGTACGGAATGTTTTTTATTTTTTCTTATATATTAATCTCTCTCTTTGGTAGTTAAGATTGGGCAAGAAATGGTTAAGAAAATGATGAATTACTCTGTTTATTTGGATACATTATCTTACAATCATATCTGATTGCAGTCATTTCTACTGGAGTAAAGCATTTCCTCTTTATGATCATAACTATGGTTCTGTTCTGGAAGCAATAAAAAAGATGGAAGAAAATCTTCCAGGATTCTTCTATGCAGGTATTTCCATCACTTTTATTACAATTTTTTCTGGCTGAGCTATGTAGGTTCTACTCATTGCCACCAAATTTGGGTTGAGTTTGTTTTTAACTAGGTTTAGCATCAGTTTCAACCTTCAGCTAGCTGAAAATCCAGAAAGATTACTTGATTATTCTACATATAGCAGCATCCAGGTCTGGAAGCTGCGAAACCATGTTTTGTGTTTGATTGAGATGGTAATTTTTGTTAGAGAAAAATGACATGGACCAAGTGAATACGTCCATAATTCTTCTCTTATGGATGTAATATAGAATGAGCTGGATGAAAAGCAGGGATACTTTGTTTTATGTAGATGAACTCACTGATCACTGAAATCTGTGACGAGTCATGGAATAGGAAACTCAACCCATTATGACCGTTAGGGCAACCCTTCTTCCACTAATTCAGTAAAATGGGTTACCATCTGTAAATGACCCGCGGCACCTCTATTTAAATGGTGAATAGCGTTATGCATGGAGTGCTTCCACTCTCGGGCCTTTTGCGTAATTAAGTACTGTTTTGACCATGTTTAACGGCTGTAACTTGTGTTCTATTCTTCTTGTTTTGATATGGGCGATCACGTCCTCAGGCAACCATAAGGGCGGACTCTCTGTCGGCAAAGCAATAGCTTCTGGGTGCAAAGCAGCCGATCTTGTTATGTCTTATCTCGATTCATTTTCAAAATGACAACATGCCAAAGGAAGGGCCGGCACTACAAAAATAAGAAGGGGTGTCATCCTACTTCCAACTCTGCCTCATCTATGGCATCCTTTTTTATTTTCATTTGTGATCTTGTCGACTTACGTTCGAATGGATGTTGCATGGGATTTGTATAAACTGATCCCCTACAGCACTTACAGTCGAAATGCGACTTAAAAGGGCTTCGTGGAACTCATTCCAGGAGCGACGCCGGACTGTCCCGCATTCATTAATCATGGAGGAAAAGGAAGCTGCCCCGGATGTTGATGTCAACATTTTGATTGATTGAGCTCCACAACAAGCAGGTAATTATCATGTTAGTTTTGTTGCAGAACAGAGTTTTTTTCTTGTACAAATACATATGTATTTCGTGGAATATAAGATGCAGTATGAGGCTTGAGAAATTATTGGTGGCATTTAGATCAGGTTTAGAGTGAAAAAGGCAATCATGGGTAGCGTAGCAATGTTGCAGGTGGGTGTTGTCCTCTCTGGATCCCTTGAGAAAAAAAGGGTTAATGGAGGGAAGTCAAATCATTACCTAAAATGATGTACCTTCCATTCTATAATAAATGAATGAAAAGATTAACTATAAATACTCTATAAGTACTTTATATTAATTATAATAGCTTTACATTTCCCCAACCAACACCCCCTCCAACCTCATCCTTGATTTATATATATATATATATATGTCATATTATAGACATGGACACCTCAACCTACCTTAACCCTTCTCTTTATTTGTCCTTTTCAGTAATAATTGTTTTCTTGAGGCTAAAAAAGCATATTGAATAGCCTTTTCTTTGTACCTTTTATTTATTTAATTATTTAGGGACAAGAGTACAGGGTTAAATGTAAAGAACACGTGCTTACTATTACACCAACATTGTCTTCCTAATTAGTCTCTTTCCATATAAAAGTGGGTGTTTGGGGGAGGGGGGACATTTTATACGTATTCATGAAAATATTGAATAAATATAAATGTTAAGTGCAGACTTTAACACAGAGTCTCTAGTTATATGGTCACTTTCAAGATTTTTTTTAAAAATAAAATATTCTTGAACATCTTTATTTACATGGACTTTTTTATGGGAAAAGTGCTTATACAATGCCATAGTAGGATTTATTGTAACCCCTTAAAATAATATTATTTTGGGTTCATTATGCAAATTACAAGTGCACGGATTGAATGAGTATAAACAAAAAAGATGTTAATTGTCAAACAATTTCGTTTTGTATAAACCTCTCATCTTTGGGGTCCATATGTTCAAAACAATTATAGCAGGTTAGAGTTTATAATAATTCACAAAAATAAATGACCACTTAATGCATTGCTAAATTGTGTGATAATTGATATATTCTTCTGCTTTTTCGTACTCATTCAATTTGTACAATTAAGCTTCTTTTATTTTTGCATTGTTTTAGGGTCTTCCGATAGATCCACAAAGAATAATTTTTTGAACATAAAAGATTTTATAATAAAATTATAAAAGGGTTACATGATACAAACATACCTTTTATAATTATATTGTGAAATTATTTTATGTATGTGGAATTATTTGTTTGAGAAATACAACTATCTTTACAAAAGTGTATTCAAAATAAATTTCATCGGTTACATGTGAAAATGTATCATACATATATAATCGAGTTTTACTTATCACATATAAAAAATAAAATTTATTTAGGCTCATTATTTTTGAAATGAATAGATTTATTCTATTTATTATTGGAATCCAATCTATATACTATTGGGTAACATCATGGGATCCTATTACTGAAAGCGTTATAGTGAATTTCACTAAATTGATGTGTGGAGCGATTTTTCATACTCCATTATTCTATGTTAGCCTCTTTTGTGTCCCCCCAAAAAATTAAAATCTAATTACTGCGTCGGTGGGTCCACTGAGCCGGACCACCCGCTGTCGGCGAGTGAGTCCAAACGGAGAGAAAAACGATGCGCACTCAATGGCTTACGTTGGTTAAATCTCTGCTGCGCTCCACGGCGTGAAACATACGCAAAGCCCCCAATTCCGATTCCCGATGATACGGTCCCACTAATCCAGATGCGGAGAGTGTGTCGCACGCTCATACGTGGAGCGTAGCACATTATTAAACATACGGTCTTGTTGGTGTCGGCATTTAATTAGGTGAAACCCGTTATTAGAGCAAATAATTCCAGCGGAGAAAAAAAGAATGTAAATATCACTAGACGACGCCGTCCTTTATTTTTAGATCCGTTAATAATGGCCTTGAAAAAATTGAGACCCCTCCTATCAATTTTCTTCTTTTCTTTTCTTTTCTTTTCTTTGCTTTGCTTTTAAGGGTTTTCGTAAAATAAAATTAAAAAAAGACAGTTTTTATAATTTTTTTGAATGAGTAAAAATAAAATGAAGAGTATTTATTCTGTGGTATGATATTCGCGAAACCGATTATCTATTTAGTTTTTAGTTTCCGTATTTATATATTTTCCCGGACATTCTCGGTTTTAGCTTTCACTCACTTCACCGGCTCAGAATCTCACTTCAGATGTTTTCTTCTCAGTAATGGCGAACTCTTTCGTTACAGAATGATTCGTCCTTCATCATCACTCTTGCGTTTCTCAGGTGATTCTTTTTCGAATTTGGGTCCATGGTTGTGCATTTTCGTCTGTTGTTCTTTGTTGTCGTTTCTGAGTAGAGATCTGATGAGTCTTCTTCGGCTACTCCGTTTTTGTTTTTCTATTTAGTGGTGATGAATTTGTTTGCTCTGTAATGGAGATGGATCCGATGGTAGTAGATCAAATTGTGGCTGATCAGTGACTGCGGAAGATGATGTGTTTTTCTTTTTTGCTTTCTGGGGATTGCGTGTTGCGGACTTTTTGAGCTTGTAGAGCTTCCAACTCCCCTTTTTTTTATGCTCCCTGAGCTCTGATTAGCTTCATACTTAGCTTGTTTATATCTAATGCCATTTTTTCCTGTTTCATCATGTTATTGTTTTCCGTTAATGAAGAATCCCTCTGCCCGCTTTGTTTGGAAAAGAAGAAAAAGATTCATCACTTTTCTTCTTAGTTTTATCATACAAGCGGACTGCGAATTTGTGAAGAAAAAAAGTATATTGGGTAATGTGAACACATTTATTATAAGGGCTTGCATTTATGTTTTATTTTTTTGCTTCTGCTTTTAATGAGTGGATCGTGTTGCCATTTATTTTTCACCTGGAGCTGTGAGCTATATATTTTGGTTGCTGAAGTCACCAGTTTCTTGGATTTTAAAGTAATGAAGAAGTTCAACATTGGAACTTGTGAAAAAGTTGCTGCATGCCCCCAACATTTCATCGGATTTCCTTCTTCTTTTTTTTAATATCTTCTGTACTGTTTCTGATATGAATGTTGTTCACTAATTCTGTGTTTTTCTTTTCTTGGCTTTAGGGTCCTTCTGATTGTATCAATTTGCAAGACATACTGCTCCTTTACATCCCCATTGAAGGAAACACCAGTGGTGTCCAGCCATGGTTCTAGGACTCAGGACGAAGAACAGGAAAAGTCCTTCAGTTCATGTTGAGTATCTAATCCATGTTCATGAAATTAAGCTGTGGCCCCCTTCGCAGTCTCTGAGATCCCTGCGTTCTGTTCTACTTCAGTGGGAGAATGGTGAGCGCAATTCTGGGTCCACTAGCCCCATTATCCCTTCACTAGGGTCTGGTGTAGGGGATGGAAAAATTGAATTCAATGAGTCTTTCAAGCTCTCTGCAATTCTGTTGAGAGATTACTCTATCAAGAGTGGGGATTCTGATGCTTTCCAAAAGAATTGTTTAGAGTTCAACTTGTATGAACCTCGAAGGGACAAGACAATAAAGGGTCAATTGTTGGGAACTGCTACAGTAGACTTGGCAGACTATGGTTTAGTCAAAGAGGGCGTGAGCATCAATGTTCCTATGAACTGCAAGAGAAGTTTTAGGAACACTGCTCAGCCCATTCTGTTTATTAATATCCAGCCTGTTAATAAAGGTCAATCTAGTTCCTCACCGAGCAGGCCCCTGCAGAAGGAAGCATCACTTGAAAAGGGAAGCGAATCTGTTTGTGCATTAATTAATCAAAAATATGCTGATGAAGCTGAGCTTGCCTCTTTAACCGATGATGACGTTTCCTCGCACTCTTCCCTGACCGTTGCTTCCTCAAATGGGGGATCCCCTCCTCAAAATAGAGATGTACTAATGCTCATATTGCACTTGTCTTCCCTTACATCCTCTTACTATACTGATGTCAGATACTGAGATTGATCATGTGATGGACGGTTTGATCTGGCATTAACTGCTTATGGCCAGATATTCACACAATTTTAACTATATATACTAGTTTATTCTCATCAGAATAGTCGCCTCGTATTTGTTGTACTCACGAGTTGCTTTTCTTATGAGTAAGAGAAACCTGTTTGCATCTTTCCCACGCCATATGTACAATCTGCTATATATTTTAGCTATGCATTCTGCATGAATCTGCCTGCATGAGAGCATATAGGAAGATTGTTTGATAAATGCAATGTGGGTGAATATTTGAATAAAGTTAAGGCCCATAAGATATCTTAACAAATAGACATCCTCAAGACATGTTTTCTTCGTTCATATATATATATACATATCATAATTCACAATTTAGACTGCTGTTTTAGATGACCATGTACTGGCATTAATGGTGCAGAATGGAACAAAGACGATGAAGGATCGCACAGGAGGGGTCAATGAACATGAGTTGGATTCAAAAATGGGGTTTCAAAAATCAGATACAATGCCAGTAATTGGAAAAAGACATGAAATATTGAGCATGAATTTGCCTTGCTCATCAATCGTAGGCTTATCTTCTGTTGAGGGGAGTCCACCAAATGATGAAACTTGTTTGTCCAGCTGTGCTAATTCTAACTTAGCAGTTCTCCCTCAGGAAAATGTTGTCCCTGGCTCTCAATCTTCTTCCTCATCTGGAACAAAAGAAGGTATTGATGAAGCATCCAAGACAACAATGACACACAGCTATCAAGAGGATATGACTCGGGAGGTTCAACTAAAGGTCCCTAATGGCAGAAGCGAAATCAGCTTTAATGCTCAAGAAAATGAGGAGAGCATTTTAGCAAAAGAATCTTTTCCAGGCAAAAATTCCCAGGCAGTGGAAAGGCTGGACTTTGCCAACTCTGCTGATTCTAAAGGCATTGGGATAAATGATGGGAACACTTTCACATCTAGCAAAATTGATCTGGAGGAGTCAGCAAGTAACTATGATCCTCACGATAGTTCTGTGGAAGACAGAGACAGGAATGTGCAGGAAAATGGATATGAAACACAAAGCCTGGATGAAAAAAGGCAATCTTTAGAAAATGAACAATTACATAGATTTTCACATGATGCTGCTAGAAAGCAGATCTCGGCAGGAAATGATACAGTTTGCATTAGCCACAGAGATCCTGGGACAAAAAGCAATGTTCTGAATACTGATAGATTGAAACATGTGAAATCTGTTCGGTCGCCATTAGAGTCCGGTAGAAGCAATGGATCACTAAGCTGTAATCAGATGACACATGAAGTAAGGGAAGCTGGTGTTCTGTTGGGTGCACAAAATGGCACAAAGAATTTGGTTAGCAATGAAATAAGTGGTTTTAAGATTCATTCTAAGGAGACAAAAAGCACCAATTTTAATGGGAAAATCCAACAACTGGAGCACAGAATAAAGATGCTCGAGGAAGAGCTGAGAGAAGCTGCTGCCATTGAAGTGGCTCTTTATTCTGTTGTTGCTGACCATGGAAGTTCCACGACTAAGGTCCATGCTCCAGCTAGGCGTCTTTCACGGCTGTATCTTCATGCTTGCAAAGAAACTTCCCTAACAAGAAGAGCCGGTGCAGCTAGAAGTGCTGTTTCAGGACTTGTTTTAGCTGCAAAAGCATGTGGAAATGATGTCCCAAGGTAACTTTAGAAAACATTATTTCCTGCATTTTCTTTATAATCCTTCGCCTTCTACTCACCATCAATGTTAATTTTCTAAAATGGCCCAATTTCATGGCATCTCAAGCTGGATCATGGGACAACTATAAATCTTTTTGTAGAATCAACCACTGAAATAACTGAAAGCATTCTGCTGCAGCACTAGGATTTACTCTAACATTCAGTGGTATCAACTAAAAGATCCGCTGCTGCGGACACAAAATTGAGCTGGAATTGGCAATGGAATTCCTCTGTATGTGCTTGACAGGTCCAACTTGGGGACTGAGATTGGTGGGTAGAAGTAGTTTTGCTTCCATATTACTGCATTTGCTGCAATTTTAGGCAGAAGACAGAAAATTTAATTTATTCTTAAAGAAAATTGCAAAAATATCCTCATGAGTCAATCTGTTTTCCACATATGCAGGCTGACATTTTGGTTATCAAATTCAATTTTGTTGAGAGTAATTGTAACCCAAGCCATTGGGAACCAAAAGCTGCCTCTTACTGCTAAAGCTCCCACTGAAAGGAGTGGTGGTGAAAAAGGAAACGGCAAAAGATCATCTACACTGAAATGGAAGGAGTCTTCTTCCAGCAAAAAGGAAAACCCGAGAAATATGTATGAAGCTTTTGGTGATTGGGAGGATCCACACACATTCTCGTCGGCCCTTGAAAAGATTGAAGCTTGGATCTTCTCTCGAATCATTGAGTCCATATGGTGGCAGGTTTGCAGCCTTGTTGAGAGTCTTTTTAAATTTATTTCACCTGCTAGTATTACCACGAACTCAGAAGTTATTTGACATTCTGCTTTTACTCCCCAGACCCTGACTCCATACATGCAATCAGTGGCTGCAAAGGCAATTGATGGAGGTGTGTCTCCTGGTTCAAGGGAAAACTTAGGTAGGATGTTCAGTTCAGCTGATCAAAAGCAAGGGGACTTTTCCCTGGACCTGTGGAAGAAGGCTTTCATGGATGCATGCGAAAGGCTTTGTCCTGTTCGAGCCGGAGGTCATGAGTGTGGCTGCTTGCCCATGCAGGCCAGATTGGTAAATTGTTTATAATACTTTAGGAAATATTTACCTGGAGAGAGAAAAAAGAGTTGGGAAAGGTTATCACAGCATCTTACCTATGTTAACAGATGAAATAATTAACTAGAAACAATCATAAATAATTTATAGAAGTTTGAGGTAAGCGATTTTGACACAGGACCCCAGCACTTTGTGAATAGCTCTGATAAAGCTGCAGTCTTCCATGTATGTTCCCATAAGTGAATTAAACAAATACTTAAAAGTCAGAATTAGACAAGCATGTATTTTAGGAATTTTCATCGGTTTATTCTGTGCAGGAATCTGACTGTTGAATATTTATTCAATTTCTGCTTGACATATCAGGCCATTTCCTTGCCTGCTGACATGTAATTATAGATGATTAGAATAGACAAACATGCTAAGGATTACTAAAGTCTACCCCCCCCCCCCCCCCCCCCCCACCCCCTTGGTGCAATCAAAGCCAATTCTTCATTTCTACCTTTTTGAGTGAAATGTGTTGTTATCTAAAATTTCTTCCTGAGGTGCATTGCTCACAATTTTCATGATGTTTAATGGACATTGGGGTGCATCTCTGTTGTGTATCTAGATAATGGAACAATGCATCGCTAGATTAGATGTGGCAATGTTCAATGCAATTCTCCGGGAAAATTCCGATGATATCCCTACGGATCCAGTTTCTGACCCGATTAGTGATCCCAAGGTCCTCCCTATTCCAGCTGGGAAATCAAGCTTTGGTGCCGGTGCACAGCTGAAAAATGCGGTAAGCAATGCTTGTCTTCTCAGGCTAATCTCAGCCATTAGTCACCACCGTCCATAATTTTGCCAGGCTAATGTTGCTTATTGTGAATCCTGAACTTGTACACATTTCATTTTAACAACTTTTTAAAAAGGTCGCTGCAATATAAAGTTTTGAATGCCTCCTGTGTGATAGAAAGAAATTGATCTTCTGATAGCATTTATTAAAATGTGTTTCCGAGTGTGTTATTTATTACAGATCGGGAATTGGTCTAGATGGCTGAGTGACCTCTTTGGCATGGATGAAGATGAGTTGCTAGATGATGAGAATGAGTGTCACGATGAAAGACGCGATTCATCTTTCAAGTCTTTCCATCTCCTTAATGCATTAAGTGATCTCATGATGCTTCCAAAGGACATGCTGCTAAATAGGTCCATAAGGAAAGAGGTTTAGTCCTGTATCTCAAGACCCTTAAATATCATATTGAGTTGGCACAGTCAATGTTCCCCCCATTATAACGGCATTATTATTATTATTATTATTATTTTGTCGTCTATAGGTATGTCCTAAATTTGGGGCACCATTGATCAAGAGAGTTCTTAATAATTTTGTCCCTGATGAGTTTTGCGCTGATCCAATTCCAGAGGCTGTTCTAGAAGCCCTGGACACCGAGGTTAGTTCATTCCAATACTTTACCCTGCATTCTTTGCTTCTGCAGCAATCCTTTCACAAAAACAGCTATTAATTCGTGGAAATCCCCTATAGAAGCACCATGAGATTAACATCATGATACAGATGTAATTATTCTCTTTAGGCAAGTGAGGGATTTGTCAAGTCTTCACTCCCAAAACAAAGAATTCAAAAATGATGAAATTTGAATAAATCATTATGACATGCACATGGCAGTGTTTTTTTTGGTTTTGATTTGTTTCAATTCATCAATATGCTTTAATCATATCAGGATTCTCCTCAAACGGGGAAAAAGCTCGTTACAAACTTCCCGTGCACTGCAGCACCCGCTATATATTCGCCACCTTCAGTAGCTTCTCTTGGTGGTATCCTTGGAGAGATAAGCAGCCAGTCTTCTCTTCTCCGAAGAAGTGGCTCCTCTATGCTAAGAAAATCATATACAAGTGATGATGAGCTTGATGAACTGGATTCGCCTTTGGCTTCGATAATCATGGATGGATCTCGAGCTTCTCCTGCTACACAACCCAACTGGATGTCGAAAGAAAATGGCAGTCAAAATGCCATCAGATATCAACTCCTTCGGGAGGTTTGGCTGAGCAGTGAATAGCTCTATTGATGTATAAGAAGATGCATATAGATTAGGAATGCTTTTCCATTTTGTTTTGTTCTTGAGTTGTAAATGCAGAGGTCAGTTCTTGTTTGCTTCCTTTCGGGTTTACTTTCCATTAGAAAGTGTTGTTCCAAATCCAGACTCCAAATAATGTTTTCTGATGCTGTTTATGGGCATTGAACCCTCGTTATAGCAAAATGGGAAAAATGTTTCTCATGAAGTTTGGAAATCAGGACTTGATGGTTCGAAGTTGTCCTGATCGAAACATTGAGGAAAGAGAACCCTAATCAAACAAATTTTAACTCCACATCGATGGAAGGGAAAAAGGCATACTCATATATATATATATAGCTCAAGAAGGCCAGAATTCGTCTGATTTTCATCACTCACAACAAATGCATTACAAACTTGAAAAACTGCATGGCAACTGGTAAATAATACTTTAAGACAAGAAATTTCAAAACCAACCAATTTGAGATGATCGCTGCGAAAGCTCCAATCAACTCTCTCGCGCATAAAACTCGTGTGGTATATAATATAAGCCGGAATGCAAGCAAAAATATGGTAATCGGAAGGGCAAAGTCATGTCGGATCATGCAGATAACTTGTGCGAAGAAGAATTGAGAGCATTTATATGCTGAAGATGTAAGGCAGCTACAAGTCCTTGCCAGGTTTCGCCAGGTGCACCAGCCACTTCAAAATTGAGAAGTTTCTTCTGTTTGCGGTAGTGATCCTCCAACAACTTGCTCTAAAGATTGAAGGAAAAATTTTTTTATCTGGTCAGCAAGCATTTCCGCGTATGCATGTTTAAAATTGTAACAGGAAACAAGAAGGATTGAGGGAAAGTGGTTCATTAGCCATCATAAAAACAAAGTACTTCTCCTACCTGCTTAAATTCAAAGTGATGCTACTTCAGATGATCTGAACCATTCTATTTCAATTTGCATCGTGAAAGAATACAATAGCTATTTGGCGTAACAATGAGAATGAATATACATACCTGTTCGGCATTGGAGCACTTCGGTAGATTATACTGTGACTGCAGATTTAAATTAGACATGGAGTTGCCCATGCCATGGAGCTCGCCACAAGAAGCACAAGCCCCTCTTCCAAGAGGGTTTTTAAAAAGGTTCTCTTCTGTGCACTTGAAATTCACGACCAGGTCAATATCAGCAACTCGGTCAAGGATTTCCTGTAATTGATACCGTTTTCAAAGACAAAAGTTTCAACCATTAAAAATTGGAAGACTGCTCTAAGAAATGTAAATCAATGGGTAGAAAGATGTGCGAGTTCATATCTAAAAACCGTCCCCAGTTGCCAAAGAACAGAACTTTGAACTCACAGCTTGGATTTTTGTGCGGGGAATCCCATCCAGAATGAAGCCAGTTTCACCTCTGTAGAAACCCTCTTCAAGCCTTTTTGACAACAGCCCAAAAATTATATTCTCCGGGACAAGCTCCCCATGGTCTACGGCATTTGCAATCTGAATTGTAGAGGTTAACACGAAAAAATAATGAAATGTTTAGAACTTTCTGATCCTCTGCTTACTGGGAAAAAGATAATGAAAGTTAGGATTCAAGAGGCAAGGGCATTTTTGTGAAGACCTGCAGCTTAACCTAGTATTCCTTTCTAACTCATACTACATAAACACAAAAACAGGTTCAAAAAACCTCAATGATATTAAAAATAGGTTCAAAAACCTCAATACATAGTAGATTTGAAATGTATGCATAAAGAATTAGACTTCAGTATACATTAAAAATTAGCTGAAAAGTTTGAAAGCTTGGTCTGACAGCCACTGTTATGAAAGCAAGAGAACAATAACCCTAATTAAATACACAACTATGCTAGGGCGAGTAAATACAACAAAACATCGAAACAGGCATTCAAATTCATAATCTCAGACCCACATCAGGCTCTAATTAATAAAACGGAAACACTTCCTCCTGACAATGTGACAGTATATAACTTTGCGTCAACACATAAACAACATCAAATTTTTTTTCCCTTCATATTATGAATAAAAGCTAAAAGAGAAGGATAAAGATTAAAGACCTGTTGGTAGAGAGAAGACGTAGGGTGGAGCTCCTGGCGAAGGAGGGTACCCATGGAAATGCGAGGAACGTCTAGAAGCTTTGAGAGCCTCTCGGCATACACACGCTTCTTGGCCGCTGGCTCTCCCATGATCACCCACTGCACTCCTCTTCCCGACACCGACCCCTCCGATTCCTCCGTAGCTGCGCTCCAGGCCCGGCTCAGCTGCGCCCCCTCATCCTCTTCGTCGTAGTGAAGCTCGAGCGCCGCCGCCGATCCGAAGGATCGGGAAGACATGATCCCGAGGAGCCGCCGCGTGAGAGGAGTTGCGTCCGTTCTCAGGCGACTGATTCCGGCCATGGCGGCGGCTACGATGGAAGAGAGAGGGAGAGAAGGAGAAAGAGAAAGTAGGGTTTTCTTTTGGGAGGAAGGTGGAGGAGTGTGAAGGGGCGTGTGTTCGGAATGAGGCTGGGGTTCGCCGTGTAATTACGCTGTTGCCATGGTTGATGACGTCATGGATTTGCTGTTGTCATGATTCGCGCTCTAATTGGGACCTGCGGAGAAATTGTAGGCCCCGCGGCTTACGTGGGAAAAAACTAAAATTAGAACTAAAAACGAATGATACGCCCACCGTGGGGCTCGAACCCACGACCACAAGGTTAAGAGCCTTGCGCTCTACCGACTGAGCTAGACGGGCTGTTGACATCTTTCACACTTTACTTATTTTATCACGTAATAATACTCCAATTTATTATAACACCCCACTTTTATGCCCCCACATGATTATATTGATCGATACTTTCTACAACGCCAACTAAAAGAAATTTCATATTGATCCTTAACCATTGATTTTTTTTCATTAACATCAGACATATCATGCCAAATTTATTAAAAAAATCGTCTACCGTAACCGTAACAAAATTTGAGAAGTGAGATTTCTAATAAATGCCTACATAACTTTCCATCTTATTTGGTTCAAAAATAGATTCAGTTGCTTTCAACATCCACACACACACACGCCATTTGAATTCGACTTAGTTTGTGAAAAGACATGATTCTTTTTTTGAATTATGAAAAACCAGAAACAAGAATCACATTCAATCCAATATTAGACTTTTACGCCGAAGTTGTTCTTAAAAGTAACCTTTCCAACTAGTAAAAGTTTCCTGATGCTCCACAAGCATGGAAAATTTCCCCCCGGAAGCCATGGGCTCCACGGAAACATATAGAATCCTTAGTATGCGTTTGGTTCGGGGGCACCAAATAAGCAAGTCGCAGCCCGGACGGAGCAAGGTGTGAATGCACATAGAAAGAAAAGTACAGCACAATTAATTTACTTATATATATATAAAGTACATCTTGTGTCAATTTAGAGGACAACTCTTATTCGCATGCAAGTCTTATGGTTACCAATATAATGTATAGAAAAGTACAGAATGGCCGCATATATTATACGGTTGCTAAGAAATCACTCATCAATTTATTATTTATCAAGAGTTTGAGCATACAACAGGTTAACTGGAGTTAATGTTTCTGTTGAGCTCCTTCCACACTGTTTCTTAGCAGGGAAATAACATGGGCCGGTTCAGAGGCTCCAAACACTGAACTCCCTGCCACGATGCAGTTTGCTCCTGCAGAAGCAGCCGCATCAATTGTTGAAGGCCCTAAACCGCCATCCGCCTGAAAAGAAGACGACACTAAACGTTCTTGACATAGTTTTCACTTCAATGAAACACGATCAATGGGTTGGGTTTGTCTCATTTACATTAAAGACTGGAGATGATAAACAACATACACATCCAAATTCACATATTATTGTTTTTACAATGTCAATAAAAAATGATAATAAGCTACCTCTATATCAAGGGATGGGTACTTTTTCCTCAATGTGCACACCTAAATATTCAAGAAATAAAAAATTGTTTATTATATCAATAGACTAAAGTTGGATGTATACAACGAACAACAATACCTTATCCATCATTTCAAGCATGAATTTTTGTCCACCAAATCCAGGCTCTACAGTCATAACAAGAACCATTTCCACAGGATGATCACAGTCGAGCTGTAAAAAGGTCACTAAGTAATCACTGATATTATCAATAAGATTATTATTGTTGTGAAAAACCTGCTTAGGATTTCGAAATCAGGAGGCAAGTTACTAGAACTCAATAATCACGAAAGAGAAGGGATGCATACGAGTGGATAGATTTCTTCGATAGGTGTCCCAGGCTTTATCGCCACACCAGGTCTCATACCCTTTGACTTAATTTTTTGGACAAGTTCTTGCCAATTCTCTGAATAGTCAGTCATCATGTTAAGTTAACATCAATGAAGGGGAGAAAATGACACCTAGACCTACCAAAGCTAAACTAACTAGAGAAGTCCAGACAACATCACAGCCCACCTCTGGAAGCCTCAACATGAAATGTAAAACCTGAAGCACCAGCTTTTCCAAATGGTTCCACATAATCAAGAGGATTTGTGACCATTAAATGACAATCCAAATATGCCCTGTATGGGGGAGAAACAAAACATTTCTTCTGTTACAGACATTAAAAGGAAAAGCCAAAACCAGACAACAGACGATTAAAGATAGTACTTTGTGTGCTTTCTCAGACTCTCGATGACTGGAGCACCAATAGTAAGGTTTGGGACAAAGTGCCTGCAGATGCAAGCATAAACCCAATGAATTAGCTTAGAGGAACAACTGTGTCCAGAAGATAAGCGGCTGATACAATCATTTTATGTTGTTCAATTGGGAAGCATCCTATCTTATTATCAACCCACAAACTGACAGGATTGCTTTGACCATGGGAACCATACAAAGATGAACATTACCGTAACTGATTTAAGAATTCACAAGCTAATAGGATTGGTACAAGTAGGAGCATATGGAATACAAAGATGAACATTACCGTAGCTGATTTAAGAATTCAGAAGCTAATAGGATTGGTACAAGTAGGAGCACACGGAACAAATTCCATATGTACATTTCAACATCAATATTATTCATATATCTCATCTGGAGATTTGTATAACTTTCCCTGTGACTTAAAGACTTTGTCAAGTTGTCAGAATAAATGTCCTTTAATCCTTACGTTTAATGTCCTAGCCAGCCGAACCACAATGCAGATGCTCATGTTAAAGCCTTCTTGTCTTTCCCGTCCGCCCCCCCCCCCCCCCCCCCCCCCCCCCAACTTTAACATTTCATGAAGCCTTGCAAAATGCAAGTTCCACTTATACAAAAATATTCAGACCAAGAAATCTCCAGATTTGATGCACATGTAACACACACACGCACACAAGAGCAACTTTATGACAGATGTTTTATAGGATGAACCACAATCAACACCAGCATAAATCAAGCTCATACAGAGGCAAGGATAGCATTGGTATGATCAAATCGTCCAACCTACCCGTCCTGCAAAGAATTAAACATGTGAACTTAATTAGCTATCGAAACTTGATTCAGATATATAGTAAATCAGACTATAACTACAAAGAAACTTGGCACCTAAACAGTGAAAAAATCAAAAGAATCGGAGGCGAACGAATTACTCTAGACTTGTGCATGTGAATTGGAGGATATTAGTGGGTAGGTAGGGTTTCCCCACCCAACATCAAGAAATGTGCAAAAGAACTGAATTTGATCGAGGTACTCAAATCTACTGGAGGGGGATGAACTTAACATGAATAAATGAACATCACTAGTTGTTGTTGAATTTACTAGGTTTATAATTGAAAATTGAAACCGCTGGTTAGAAACCCTAACACGAGGAGAAGAGGAGATGGAAGAGAGAGTACCATGATGTCCATGTGGAGCCAATCAGCGCCGCAATTGAGCATGCGTTCGGCTTCGGAGGCCAAGTTAGCGAAGTCCGATGAGAGCATAGATGGCGCGATCTTCGCCGCCGGCGCAGCCATTTCGGGGATCTTCTTACGGCGGAGCTAAGGTTTTCAACGGTGTAAGGCGTCGTGTTTTATCTCGCGGGTGAGAGGGAGGGAGTAGGTGGAGAAAGGAGATGAGGAAATCAAATAACGACGTCGTTCGGTCTGTTTCTCATTCCTCTCTCTTTCTCGCCTAACCTCGTTTTCCCTTCGCAGCAGCCAAACGAGAACCTGCTGCCGCACTAATTAGTTTAATAAAATTAGTTAATTATACTATATTAAATTTTTACAAGGAAAGATTTGAACTAATATATTTGATAATTAAACCTATTTTAATTGAACTTATTTTAAGACAAGTTATTATGAAAACCATATGAATATGTTCTGACTTATTTCGTTTGGCTTTGTGTTTAAAACTGGCTCTCTAATGCGCATAATTAGTAAATATTTATATTAGATCCCTATAATCTATGTATTAAATGTTTTTGTCCTGAAATCATGTTTATTAAAAAATACTATGTATTAACGAAATTTATGGTGGTGACCAACAACAGAAGGCCACATTAGCTTTTTAAAAAACACTTCACTCGCCCATTTTTATTTGAAATTTGATTGCTTTGAGGAGTTGGACATCTTATATCAAGGATCTAAAAATCATTTCATTTCTTAGTTTTCTACTTTTTTTCCCAACCTTATCCCACTTTTTAATTTCCTTTTTTCTTTTCACTCTTGTCACTTTTTCTGATTTATTTAAAAATAATTAATTCTATGAGTTCTAGAAAATAAATTAAAATGATTAAAGATTTAAATTTATAATTAGATAAAACTTATAACGTTCTTGAAATAATTACACAAATCAATGCATAGATATCGAATATTCAAAATATATGAAATATATAGCTTCGACTATACAACAATATAACAAGATATAATTTTAAGATAATAAAAGTTATTCAGTATAAATATTCCATCTCGATAATATATCGAGATGGAAGAAAGAAATTATTTTTATTTTTTATAAGATATTCAACACTTAGTAGTAACCTTTTTTTTATTTTTTAAAAGTGCATGTAACGGTGTTAGTTCGAGGAGCCAATTGGGTTAATAAAAAAGCTAATATAACATCCTGTGATTAATCATTACCATAAATCTTATAATGATGACTGGTCATAGAAGATTTTTTCGCTAGTGACTCACTGCGAACGTGATGATTCTAAAGAGGGGAAATATATGTTACGGAAATAATTAAAACGAAGCCGTTTGATCATTGCAGTTTTCTGAGTATGGCCCACAAACACCGCGTTGCGATGTAAACTTGGGAAATGTCATCCATTCCCTCCTCGTCGAGTTCCCGCCGGGAACACGCAGAAACATGGCTCCACTGGCATGGCTCTTCCTCTCCCAACCACCAATCTCCTCCTCCTCCTCTCTCCTCAACTGTCGCGCTGCTCATTGCGCAATGCGTACCCAATCAGCACCGCAGGCGGCGGCGCCGTCTGTAGCACCGACGGCAGCCTTCCCGCAGAACCCTTTCCCAAACCCTAGTCCCTCCTTAGCATGTGCCCTCCATTGCCAGCACTTCCAGTCGTACGAAATTCCTCAAGCCCTTGATTGATTCTCCTCTTCCCGAACGAGTAGTTTTTGGCTTCTTTCAAACAAAGTATGTTGAGTTTTTTGTTTTGTTATTTTATTTTATTTTAATTTGATTTGCAGGTGCTCGGGGTGTTCTCACGACGGAGAATCTCCACCGGCCAATTATTCTGGACGAGGTTACTGAATTCTTCAAGAACCATGGCGTCTCGGGATTCACGTTCGACAGTTGCAGATTGGTATATCTCTACTTTATGTAAATTGATTTTTCACAAGTTCTGCAATTTTGATTTCTTTACGGGGATTGTGATACTGTGATTATGGCTCAGTGGGGATGGAGATGTCGTGCCAAACTTGCCGTCCGTGGTACTCCCATTAGCCCACTTATTGGGCTTTATGAAGAGGGTACACATAATGTAGTCGATATCCCTCAATGTAAAGGTTAGAATCTTTTTCTTATCCTAAATGTATTTGGTTGGCGGAATAGAATATGTATATATTCCATATGAATAGGTAATGAATAGCTATTCCCAAGAGCTATAGATTGAATGGGTATTCTTAATTGGGCCAGAAGTCTTAAAGTGAACAAGACAAGGTAAAGGCTATTCTGGTGGAATAGAAATGGAAAGGAATAGGTATTACGATAAACCAAACACGACATAAGAGTGCGCCTTTAAGGTTTCTCTTTGAGATGGAAAAGTTATGGGTTCAATGAAGTCTTAAAAACACCCTCTACTAAAAAAGAGAGTGGGGAAGGGTAGCTGTAGACCTCCCCAAACCTTCAGAACTGTAGAACCTGCATGAGTCTGCCTTTTATTTTCTCATGTCTGAATTTTATATAAGAGTCACGCTTAGTTTGATTGTCGTTTGTGCTTGTGCAGCTCATCATCCAAATATTAATTGGGCTGTCGAACTCTTGAAACAAGGCATGTACTTCTTATTGAACATAAATTTAATTAATATCATGTACATAATTTCAAATATAATGTTCAGTGTTATTAAATGTTGAATGACTTATCTCTTTTTTTGCCAGGCATCAGTGACTTGAATGTTGAACCATATGATGAAGACCAGGGGACTGGGGAATTACGTTATGTTCAGGTGATTAATTTTGTTTATATAACTAACATGCTCATGAATGATAGTAATTGATGAAATTTTTGATCTCATTTTAAAGACTGAAAGCTGTTCATATCTGGTTTGTTGGATATCGGGTTGCCTGCAGATGGCCGTGACAACTCACAGCACATCCCTTCCTGCATCAGAAAGATACAGAAATGGTTAATAGCAAAACTCAAGCCATCTTACCCCCTAAATCCTGTTGATATATGGTTCTGAAGCTGTATGAACTGTCATCACTTGACTCTTCATCACTAACTTTCAGTTTGGTGTCAGGGAAAGTTCAGGTCACTCTGGTTTGGAATTCAAGAAGTGAGAACTCAACTAGCACAGAAAAATTAAATGCTTTGGCCAGAGTAAGATCACCTTTTTCTTTTTTTCCTTGCAAAATTGATATACTTATTTTCACAATGCTTAGGATTGTTAAGGGGTAAATAGAAAAGTCAAGAGTGGTAATGATGTTTGTTCAATGTTTTGCTTTGTAGTTCCTGTGGAGAAATGGTGGGCGGAGTAGCTATTCCTATTTAATTCATTCTGTGTGGGCCAACTTTCAGACGTCAACTAACAATGTCAGTGCATTTTTGTTTATATAATATTTTGAGCATGGGGAGCCTTGAGCTTCAGGTTTCTGCCCCTTTATATTCCTGCATGAGTTTTTTATTTGTAATTTTTATCGTTTGCTCACTACATTGGGACTTTTTATCTAAGTTATATGAACCTAACTTTTTGGGGACTACATATTAAATTACTAATATGGCTCTAAAGTAATTCAAAGTTTGGATGATGGTGTGTCAATGCTTAATGGACACAATTGATATGTTAGGTTTGATCTCAGTAGATCGGTAATGTTTGAACTTTTGTCAATGTGGTGGCTTTGTCTCATAGGCAATCTCCTTATTGGAAGAAATTCTATCACAGTTTTGGAACCCCTGGAAGTGAGCCATTGGTCATCTCATGAGAACATTTAGGAGGCTAAGCAAGTTGCTATTTAACCTCTCTGGACAGAGAATGACAATAAAGGATGCATTGGCATGTTTACCTCAAGACATCATAATGCGTTTAATTGTTTGTTTGTTTTATTTACCATAAGAACTTTCTTTCTGAAGGAGCTGCCTATGTATCTCACACGATTTGGATTTATATGGAATTTTATTCTTATCTGGCATTCATCAATATCAGTTTGAACTTGGACAATGTTGCTGGCAATGCAGATCATTTTTGGGAATAGATGGCGACATCTTATTGGTGAAAGCGAGTTTTGGGAACATGTTGGTGGAATCGATATTTCCTTAGCTCCATCCAGTTTTGGGCAGGCAAATATCCGAGTATGCAAAAGTTATTCTTTGTGATCTAGCAAATCATTTTCACTTCTCTGTTTGAGTACAAATGTGTGTAATTGCTTGTCTGGTTACTTACATTTGATCTAGCACAGAACATAAGAAACAGAATGACACTGTATATTTTTAAACGTTATTCTTAATTAAGACAAGATCTTGTGAATCCTGTGGCCAAAATTGTTGTTATGGTGAAGCTGTAGAAGACAAGGCCAATGGATTCTATTTCCTACCTCTTGGGCAAGGCACCTAGATCTCCATTATTACTTTTTCCCCCTGTGCCATTCATGTCATTTTTGAAATAATAAAACATTTAAATTTTCATAAAATTATGTATACCTAGCTCGGTTAATTAGACAGAATGTATTATTATGAAAGAAGATCCAGGTAAGATATGCACTTCCTCAGGAATGAAAAAAAAATCGATCTACTCTGCTTCATATAAAGAAATTTGAGATCCAAATTCTACTTGATTACAACATTTCCTTACATTTTCAGGCTTTTGATTCTTTGTTGCGGAAGTTGCAAAAGTATGTCCCATATGGTGCATCGGTTGTTGACTTGTATGCAGGAGCTGGGGCCATTGGATTATCACTAGCTGCTACAAGAAAATGCAGGCAAGAAGTAGCATGGTTTTTTTTGATACCGCTCCGAGTTTCAACTCTCATATCACTATTTGATTAGAGATAACATTGTTTCTTGGAGCAAATTTCTTTTGTTCTTAGGTCTGTCAAATGCATTGAGACTAACAAAGAGTCAAAGCTATCTTTTGAGAGGACAGTCGAGCGCTTGCCTGCGTCTGTGGAAGGCAGCATTAGCTGGCATCATGCTGATGCGTCAATTGTTAGTTTTCATCACTTTAAATAATTAATAATATATATTTCTCAAGTTTTATTGCTTAAACTCAGACTTATTGTGTCACTACTTTCACTTGTTCTGGGAGGACGGGTAACTTTCATATATAGAGTAACTAGAAGAATTTTATTGCAATCTTTCAAGTAAATTCTTCTGAGTGTTATGCAACTATGTTGTTAGGGTCCTAGCTTTACTTTTACCTTCCTCCACCCCCACTTTCAAAAAAAAAAAAAAAAAAAAACAAATGCACAGGCATGGTATGGCTAGAAAAAGGCACCTCAATTTTTATTGTGTCATCTAGTTGCTTCTTGTGTCTCTGACTTGAGTTCTAGCATGATCAATTTCCTTTTATCATTCCATTATAAATTGGATCAGAATCCTACTTCCTGGCTCATGGGTTCCGATGTAGTCGTGGTTGATCCTCCAAGAAAGGGGCTGGATCCACCTCTTGTTGATGCATTACGGACTATATTTACTGTGGGTCCCAAGCTCAAGTCATCTGAAAGGTAGAACTTTTTCTCTGTTTCTCTTCTAATTGATTTTCACTGGTAATACCTGTTCTTGTGCATGCAAATTCCTGCACTTGAAACTGTGATGCTAATTGTGAGTCTTAACATGTTTGCATCAGTTCTTGCTTGAATGCCAAAGTTGAAAAGAGGCCGTGGATTCTGCGTGCTAGAGAAGCTTCAGTTCATATTGAAAGCAAAACAACCTTGGAGGAAAGTTCTTCGCTGCCTGAGACTCTCATTTATATAAGCTGTGGGTGGGAAAGCTTCAAGGAGGTACTTGCAGATTCTAGCATCATTTATAAGATATGCAACGAACCTAGGCCTGATCCCCCTGCAATTATTCTTGGACTTGAAACTATAAATTAATGTCCCCAGTTTCTAATGCGGCAACCATTTAACAGGATTGCAAGTCATTGTTGTCTAGTAGGGCATGGCATCTGGACAAAGTCCATGGCTTTAATTTCTTTCCTGGCACTCAGAGGTACTGCTTTCCTTTAGTTGATACAGTAGTGGCATTTAGAATGTAGTTGTATCCAGCATGGAGACCTTAAGGTGTGTCACATATGGTTCACCTCCTTTAGTGCACCGATTACACAAGCTCAATAAGATTAATTTAAGGTGAGCACCTTATCTCAAGTTGGAGTATATGATTGATTTTACAGATTGCCTGGAATTAGTTCTGATTAGATACTATAGCTTTGAGCATGTTTCTTGTGTCCATGAGTAAGGTTAATTTTAACACAGCCAGCCCCTGTAGTTTTAACATTGGTTTATTTCACCTATTTTTACTTGTAGTTCGGTTGTAGATACTAAATGCTCTTATGGAGAAAGTTCTCCGACTAGGAAAACATTGTCCTTTTGAAAACTCATTTTGAGAACTATGTTGGCCTTGCTCCCACAGGACGGGCTAGGATTAGACTCTTAGGAAAGGTAGTGTATGGCATCATAACTACCTATCATTGCTGAAGAGTGAGGAAATTCAACTTTTAATGATGAGAATCAGGAAAATCTGTGTGAGATGGATGGACATGTGATTCTTTTTTCTGGAGTGCTGCAATTTTTTTTTTTTGGAACTTCGTATTGTTAAATTTCAATAATATGTACCATGACTGCAGCATTGAAATTTTGGCTGTATTCAAGAGAGGCTCAGGAATAGGCCTCAAGAAAAAGAAATTGCAGAAGAGGAAGAAGAAGAAGAAACCACCCTAAGGTGCATATCGATGCAGTGCCGAAGTTTTTGCAACATCAAACTGGGTTCAAAGGACGTCAAGAAGAAACAGCTCTAGGTTGAAATTGTTCAAATTAGCCACAAACTTTGTTTCTGCTTTTCTGTTAGGAAGAATAATTTGTTGACGAACTGAAAATTGTAAAAAGATAATATAGAAAGGTTCATTGTATGTGTTTGCCTCAAAGTTGGATGAAAGAATGAAAAATCAAGTTTAAAGTACAGGGGAAAAAAATGATGTTGCTCTATGACCACTGGCCGTTGCTTTTCATTGGTACGGGTTCAGTTCCTCTTCTGTCTTCCTTTTGATTGGGCTAGATCTGGAAAAGCACTTAAAATATTGTGAGCCCTCAAATCTTGCCTGGTCAAGATCCCCACCAGTGGAGAGACCTGCAAGTTTGAGCACACCATATAAATCTGTAAGATTTTCTATGTAGTTCTTGGTTTAGTATTCCATATCATTCAAAAATTTCCCTACCAGTTTAATTTTATACAGCACATCAATTTTCAAAGATGTGTACAACTCTCCAGTTGTAAGAATGCAAAAGTAATGTGAATGAGGAATGCTTGAAAAACTCACCCCAGCTGCTTGATACTTGGGTACGATGAGCAAATGGCGAAGCCCCACCTGCCTGAAGAGCACCATGGCCTTTGCGGCAGACATGCTTTCCACCACTGTGTAAGGGGTGGTGTTGGTGAGTGGATGCAAATCAACATACATCTCCATTTCATCCTTTGTCACTGGTACTTCCTCGATCTTTGTTTCTCTTTCTGCGAGATCCACCCAGTTCAACTTGTCCGTCACTTCCCACTCCTCTGCTCTCCTCTCCTCTTGCAGGAACCACTTCTTCTTCAGCGCAACAACAATGTGAGATCTGAGGACCAGTCCATGCAGTTCTGTCACCGCGCTGGTCGCCCCCATGGGTAGCACCACGCCTTCCTCTATAACAGGAAAAGCGTTATGTGTGGTATTTCGCAGGACATCCACAACACGGGCCACTTTTTCCACTCCATGAAATGTAACTACGGGTGGCTTGGCATCAGCAAGCTCACCAACAGTTAGGTTTCTCATCCATGGCTCTGGATTCGCATCCAAGAATGGCAGGCCTTTAAGCTCCAGAATAATTTCATAGATGCTTCTGTTGAAGCTATCTCCAACAGTTTTGGCAATTAGAAGCACAATCATTGTTATGGGGAGTAAAAGAAGGTTGTTGGTAAGTTCAAGGAATATGACGCAAAGAGAAACAGTCATCCTCATGGAGCCAGACATGAGGGAGGCTGCGCCAAGAACTGCATATAGCCCTTGGTCAATGCTTGTGTACTTTCTCATGGCAATTCCAAGCAAACGGCCGTAAGCGGAGCCCATGAGGATAATAGGAAGGAAGAGCCCAGATGGGACTGCAATGCCAAATGTCAAAACTCCCAATATACAGTAAAGTGTGAAGAAGATTACAAGTGAGAAGGGGTGGAATTCAGTGGGGGTGTTTGTGGAGAAGATGTTTCGGACAGCATCATCGATGGTGGAAAACAGGAGAGTAGCAAGGTCATTGTAAGAACCGTCTGGGCAGTTGAATTGCTTGAAGTTGCCGGTTCGTCCATTCGTGGGACAAACCGTCTCGGAAAGAGAGGATGGGCATGGTGTACAAGTAGCAAGGAAAGGGAGACCATAAACGCACAGTGATGTGAAAAGTGAGACGGTGAGACTGAGGAGCAGCTTATGTGCTCTTCCCTTCCTGCAACAAAACAAAGTAATTCCCTGCTGAGAAATCTGCCGTATCAGGCACCTCAATCCATTTAGGTTTGGTGGTTCAAATTGGGTTAATACCCTCGCTTCGGTTTAAGAAAAGTTGATTTTAGACTGCTTGTGCACCAAGTGTTACTGTTTATTGAAATACATGGAATTGGGTATCTTACTCGTTAATGAGACTGTAGAGTCGGAGGACCTTGTGGAGAGCATAATTGTAAAGGCTTCCCAGTAATCCGCCGATAATGCCAATCACAATTACTGGAATAATATCCATTGCCTGGTATCTTATAGTGACATTGCTCACATCAAACATGATAAGCCCTCCTTTTCCAAACAGCCCACATTTCCCAGAATTGCAGTATTCTATGAAAGCCCTGAGCACCACCACCACAATTGCTGTGCTGAAAAAAGCTCTCCACAGGAGGGAACTCCTCCACCATGTGGCCACTTCCTCGAGTGAAAACAGGACGCCACCAACAGGAGCCCGGAAAGCTGCACAAACCCCTGCAGAAGCTCCACAAGTAATGAGATCCCGGCGATCTCGATCATTGTTGTAGTAACGAAGCCAGCGCCACTTGAGACGGTAATTGTCAGGTCCCCCTTGTCCCAGCAAGGAAGCAAAGCAGCTACCAATGTGCACAAGGGGCCCTTCTTTTCCAAGGTCCAGACCTGCAGAGACTGCTCCTATGCTTCCAACAATCTACAATGGACAACAGTCGCCTTTGTCACATACCCACCGTTTTAATTGGTAGGTATACGTTATTGATCTGGCCTTTCAAATCTGTTTTTTTTTTTCTTTTTTCCAATGATCTTACCTTAAGAATGGAATTTGTGGGAACCTACCTATCTATCTATTACTTTTATAACTCCTGAATTCACTCTTTTTTCTTTTGCTTATTTGTCACCGGGACGAGTCCAAACTTCAGTCTACTGCCTTTCCTTGGCTTAGATGGATATACAAAGTCTATTACATTCTGAACTGCATATTGGCATAAAATGTAAACACAAACCTAGATTTATGCATATATATACATCCTGTTTGGATCTAGAGCATCGAGCTAAACCCAGATCCAAACATCCCCATTGAATGACATCTGGAATCTGAAAGTAAACTTTAGGTTTTGAAAGTGATTGCTTGTAAACAATAATAGAGAGAAAGCCAACTCACCTTGACGATCAGTGTTGCAGCTCCATACATGTTAGGAGTATCTACTCCATTGAGATAAGCTTTGATTTCAGGTATGCCAGGGCCAGCTGCTGTCGGAGCGAAGAACACACACAGAGCAGCAGCAACCGCGGTCAGCGCCAAATTCGCCGTGGTGAAGTATATTAATCCCGTCATGTACCTGCATCCACCATCATCACCGCAACAATCTTTTACACACCAAATCCCACGTTCAGAGACTGAACAGAACAGTGAATAAACAGGACACACGTCAAACCTTTCATTCTTTATGTATTCGAGGACAGCAAGAAACTTGTACCCGGCGATGTTTTCGACTCCGAGGTTAATCAGGGTGGCGATCAAGCCGGTAAGGAGTCCAACAAGGAAGGCCAGCATCCATTTCAAACATATGTATTGCAGAACTTGGACCGAGGACCTGCTCCTCCAGTCATGTTTGAAGAGGTCATTCTCATTGATCCTGCACATAAACAACGAGGGGTTGGATCATCACCATTGCAGGAGATAGACATTAGCTCCAGATTTGAAAGCTGAGAGAGAAGCACAAGAGGGATGGAGGACTTTACTCATAGTCCAGGCTCTCAATGTGAGACACTTTGGCCCCAACCATGGCGAGAGGGCTCGAGGAAAGCGTGCGGCTTCTCCTGAGGAGCGGCTGGTTCAAGCAATTGCTTTCTGGGTCTACTCCTCCATCCACTACCTCCCCTTGTACCTTGTCGCTAGTGATTGATGTTTCTTCAGCAGAATGGCTTGAATTTTCCTCCATCTTCCTCCCTTCTTGAGCTGAGATGATGCTCCCACCTTTCCTCTTCTGTTTCACCCAATTCAAACCCAATCCTCGTTTGTGTCTGCATATGTATAGAGAGTAGTTCTCAATAATGGGAATGTGGTGACATCAGTGGGCGTGGGAAGCATGTTGGAATAGTAATTAGAAGTGAACAGAATTTTCTCTTTAGTTGATTGACGGTGTATTGGGCCAGCATATTGAAAAAAGGAAAAAAGAAAAAAAAAAAAAAAAGGAAAGGGGAAATAATTTCCTCCTGTTTTTCTCTTTACTTCATGATGCAATTTATACTATTTTTTTGTTCAATACATTTCTTAAAAATTTAAATTATATAGATAAAACCAAATGATAAAAAAAATTCAAACTTACTAATTTTCAAGTAATTTGAGAATAGTAAAATATATTTATCTTAAGTATAAAAAAATTTAAGCTTAAAAGTAGTCTAAATATTTTTTATGCTTAGATAGAATTTATATTTTTAGATTACTTAAAAAATTAATAGACACGTGTAAAGTTTTTTTAAAATTTCTATTTATACTGTGTAAATTTTTTGAAAATGTATTAAATAAAAAATAATGAAAAAAGTAAATGAAGGCAATCATTCTTAATAAAATATGGAGAATCAGGATAGCGGAAAAAAAAAAAAGTCGGAGTTCCACTGGGCCCACCCATGAAGGCAATCATTCTTAATAAAAGTTATCATTATCTGCAACAGAAATCATAAAATTAACAAAGAGGAAGAAGCTTTCATGGACCACCAACTGTGTGAGACGCGAGAGCCATTTGTTTCACGTGATCCACCTTCTACAATCATATTATATACAGGAGTTAGTAATCGACTGCAGACGACAGTGAGATTTCTGTAGCAGCGTTGACCCGTCAAACGAGGGAGAGGCCCACTCACTCGTACCTAAATTTCTGTGCGAGTGTGTTACACTGCAAGGAAACCGTCTCGCTTCCTGATCTCCTAGTACCTGTTGCCACCTAAGGAGATAACGGATACGGAGCGATGAACTGCGGACCACTTATTGGACGCCACGTGTCTACACGTGATTGACCCTAGCCGGTCAAATGGATGAATGGTGCAAACAAAAACGCCTCTTCAGGGATCCCAAAGGCCAAACGAAACGCAGGCAGCCTCTCAGGCAGTTCTGTAATAAATGCAATTTGTCTTTAACAATAAAAACACCGAAAAGCTTAAAGCTTCCAACGGAACCATCTGCTTAACGAGACAAAAGAGAAAAAGAAAATAAAAATAATAAAACAACAACAACAACAACTATTATCTCAACTCAGGAGGAGTAACTACTCTTTCCATTTTTTCCTTCTAAAATTTAGGTTTTAATACTCTGTTCCACTGGTTTATTTCAAATTGCTCCTTAATTGGAAAATCTTATTTTCTAAATGGCCTGGATTTTATAAAACTTGGAGAGAGTGTATTGGAATTCTTCAACATACTAAAAAAAAAAAAAGGACTAATCGAATGCCTTTTTTTTTTTTTCCTTTTCTATATCCATTTATAAAATAATATATATATCAACTCAAAGTCCTATGTTAAATTGTTTTTGATGCTCTTCAAAATAATTAAATAGTTTTTCGATGGGCCCTGAAAGGAAGTAACCGGGCCGGGAGGCGGTGTGCCAAAAGTCCATGGGCCAACAATTGGGTTTATATTTGGGCTGAACTTCATGAATGGGCCGAAAAACTTGATCCACGTAGCGAACATATCAGAAGCCCTCGTTGCATTTTGCAGGAGAGAGAGAGAGAGAGAGAGGGAGAGGGAGAGGAGAGGTCAGTCGCCATAGTTGATGCCGTGAGAGTGGAGATGCGAACTGCGGAGATCTCCTAACTGCCTGCGCTGAGTAAGAACTTTTTCTTTCTTTGAGCTCTCTTAATTCCTGCGATTTCCAGCGTTTTGTTTTATTTCCGTGCTTACAACTACTCCTTATCGATTCGGAAAAAGCTCGCGGGCGTTTGACATTCAGACATCCTCCCTAGGTTATGAATTTGTGCCCCGTCACTTGAGTTTTGATTTTGTGGGGGCTAGCCGTGTAATGGGGTTGAACTTTGGCTGCTAGTCCTCAAATTAGGGTTTCGATAATTTATTTCGGTTTGTGTTTGTATTTCTGGTGCGGAAATTAGGGTCTATCTAGGGGTTCTGATCTTACATCTTTACGGGGTACTTTGAATTCTTCGGTTGGATTCTGGAGGCTGGTAGAAAATCAATATTAGGTCTAAGCTCTTCAAAGGAGTAATTCTGTTTGGGATTTCAGTTTTTACTTTTAGTGTTGACGAGTTCTTAGGTTTGGAAACTGTCGACGAGGAGGGTCATAGGCTCTTCATGTGAACAAGTTCGACTTTTTTTGAGTTTAGATGCAGTATTTGGCCTTTAGAAGTTTATTTCTTTTGGAAGATCGTGTAAGCTAATATATTGGACGAGATGTCTATGAGTAACAATAACCCCCCAAAGAGTCTCGGGCCAGCTTCATCCCCCTTTGGGAATGCTGGAATGGGTTCCCCAAATCTACCTGGGAACTCTACATCTCATCTCCATGGTCAACCCCAAGTTCAAGCACAACTTGGGGGTGGCTTTCAAGGTCAGTTTCAGCTTTCTCAGGCCCAGGCCCAGGCTATTGCTGCACAATCAAAAGCTCAGGCTCAGGCTCAGGCTCAAGCTCAAGCTCAAGCAGTTCATGCTCAACTTCAAGCTCAGTTTCACGCTCAAGGATTGTCCCTCAACCAGTCTCAATCTATTGGGATTGGAAATCTAGGTGCATCTTCACCCTCCTTCATGACACCTGGCAGTGCAACTGCAAAGCGGGCTCTGCAGAAGCCCCCGGGACGGCCACCTGGCTCATCAACGGTTAACACAATTTCGCCTCTGAGACCTATGGATGTAACGGCTGCTGCACGCAGGAAGAAGCAGAAGCTTCCTGAGAAGCAGCTACAGGACAAGGTTGCAGCTCTTCTACCTGAATCTGCTTTGTACACCCAGCTTCTTGAGTTTGAGTCTCGTGTTGACGCTGCTCTGGCAAGAAAGAAAGTTGATATCCAGGAGGCCCTTAAACTTCCTCCCTCCGTTCAGAAAACTCTTCGTATATATATTTTTAACACTTACGCCAACCAGACGCATGGAATTTCTAATAGGCCAAATGGTGAGCCCCCTACTTGGACCCTTAAGATAATTGGGAGGATATTGGAAGATGGTGTAGATCCCGAGCAGCCATCGACAATGCAGAATTCAAGTTTACCGTATCCAAAGTTCTCATCTTTCTTTAAGCGCGTCTCCATTTCCTTGGACCAAAGGCTCTATCCTGATAGCCACATCATAATATGGGAGCAGGCTCGCTCACCAGCTCCTCAAGAGGGCTTTGAAGTAAAGAGGAAGGGGGATAAAGAGTTCACTGCAAATATACGGTTAGAGATGAATTATGCACCTGAAAAGTTTAAGCTATCACCAGCCTTGATGGAAGTTCTTGGTATTGAGGTTGATACACGTCCGAGAATTATAGCTGCAATCTGGCATTATGTGAAGGCTAGAAAATTGCAGAACCCGAATGATCCTTCTCTATTTACTTGTGACCCACCTCTTCAGAGAGTGTTTGGGGAGGAAAAGATGAAATTTACCATGGTTTCACAGAAAATATCACCGCATTTGGCTCCTCCACAGCCCATACATGTGGAGCATCAGATCAAGCTTTCTGGGAGTAGCCCAGTTGGACATGCATGCTATGATGTATTGGTTGACGTGCCCTTTCCAATACAGAGGGAATTATCTGCTCTATTGGCCAATACAGAGAAGAACAAAGAGATTGAGGCCTGCGATGAAGCAATATGTGGTGCTATAAAAAAGATCCATGAACATCGTAGGAGGCGTGCATTCTTTCTTGGTTTCAGTCAATCGCCAGTAGAATTTATTAATGCGCTGATTGAATCTCAAAGCAGGGATCTGAAGCTTGTGTCTGGGGAGCCTAGTCGTAGTGCTGAAAAGGAACGTCGGGCAGATTTCTTCAGCCAACCATGGTAAGCACATCTGCTATATTTTGTTACTTTTTAAGATAAAAATCTGCTTTCCTTTTCTTGGCCCGGGGGTGGGGTGGAGCTATCCTCGTTATTTTACATTCCACCTTCTTCAAATGATATTTACTCATTCAGAATTGTACGCTGTGCCACCTAAATTTTCCATAAACTTGATTCTCGTCTGTGAATTCTGCCAGGGTTGAAGATGCTGTTATTCAGTACCTAAATCGTAAGTCAGCTGGAGGAAATGATGCTCCTGGAAGTGCATGAGCAGGCATTGCTGCTTCTTGATTCTCAACCATGCTGGCGCGGTGCTTATATGGTTGAGGTCTTATTGACTGCCTCCGGATTGGGTTCAGCTGTCCGATCACAACTGCCTTGTAATTTATCGAAGGTGGGTTCACTTGCCGCTCCTCCTCCTTTGCTTAGTTTGAATTTGAGATGTTAAAACGTTGTGAATGTAGAGCACTCCCATACAGAAGACATTATCAATGTGGAACCCTACATGTCTGTAAATCACCTTTGATGTGGACGTGCAACTTGGTCTATGAAAAAGCTCTGGTTAGACTGTTTGTTAGCATCAGTATAAAGCCTTGTTTCTTTTTCATGGCCGATGTGTCATGAGCCTGGGCTCGATCGCTGCTCTAATTTGAGTCGTATCCTAAATTCATCCTATGTTACATGTGCGACCCGTAACAAACTTGAAATCAATTGGAAAATCACTTGTGGAATTGAAGTGGATTGGGTTTGACAAATGTTATGCCAAGCATCATGTGTTTCCTGCACTTCTTCATATTTTTCAGTTATGTTTGTGATATTGTTTGTGATATCTGGATCACTTATTTTTCAGTTATGTTTGTGATATTGTTTGTGATATCTGGATCACTTGAATTTATAAAGTAATAAATTTATAAAATTGAATAATTTACATAGTGAAAAAAGGTAGAGCAGGGACAGGATGTGGAAGAAAGGAGTGGCTCTCACGACCATGAATCTCTATGCACCTATATTTTTTAGATTATTATTTCTATATTCATGTTTATAATATTATACTGTAATTATATATCAATATGAATATATTATATACTTAAAAAAGGATTTCCAATCGGGTCAACTCTGGCCTGGGGAAAAAAAAAATAGTACTTGATTTAGTTCAAGGTGCACTATTTTGCATCGAGTCAAGTTTCAATCCCTCGCGACTCGGTGCTAACCGATTAACTTGTCATATTTTATTATAATTTTAATCATACATATCTAAAAAATATACAAAAATATACAGATTCATCAATTTTCATGAAATATTAAAATGTAGAATCCATCTATTTTAAGCATTCAAAATTTAGAAAATAAAAATATTTTGCACCATCCCCCACGTCGCTTGATTTCTCAGGTCATCCGATGATTAAACATTTTATAAAGGTTCGTGGTCGGCTCCTAGAGAAACATTCCAAATAGAAAGGCCTTTATTTATCTTCTTGGTCACGAGAATCATGCCACGAACTATGGCATATGAATCTAATTATAACTTGTACAAACCGAAAGGTGAGCTGCCAGCTAATTCTTCGCCATGGCCACCGCTTCCTTCACCCACCCTCAAGTGAAAGGTGAAATTTTAAAAGCAGGAAGAATTTATACCCTCTTTTCTAACATTGCCCACAGAACTCCCCGTAATAACAGCTATAACATCGGCCCCATGATTGTTCCAATGGAAAGAGTTTTGAGTTTAGGGTGAGTTATACTTAGGTTCAAGTCACCTTGTCATCGTCTTATGATATCCTGCGAATTAACTATAAATTAGGATGCGAGACCACTCCTAGTTCACCTGAGAATTAATTGTATCTTTTCGTGGATCCACATCCCTGCACCAATTTCTAAAAATAAAATAAAAATAACATCAGTAGGTATTTAGCACAATAACAAGATTTTAACTTGGGTTGCCTTTAAATGTGTCCTAATTATTTTTTCTCTTTAAACGTGATCGTATACGCAAAAACTTGACCACTTATTCGAATTTTAAGCTTAAGCATTTTACCGATTAAAATATTTTAAAAAGTTTTGTTTTAGCCATTTATCTAAGTAAATGACCAAGATTTTTGGCTTGTCTCCTTTGACTTGATTTTCCATCCTCCCAACCGAAAAAGGTGTTATTGTCCATCATAGTTTGTTTCCTTTGACTTAATTTCCATCCTCTCAACCAAAAAATGTGTTACTGTCCATCATAATGTGGTGGACTTCTAAGCCGGTTATGATCGCCAGTGCTATGCTCCATAAATTAATGCTTGATTATTTTAATTTGATCCCTAATTATTATGCCAATGAACATATACAGTTATTTATGACTTGACCTTCATTTTCCCCAATCCCTCCCCATTTCTCCTTTCAATTCTGACTCCTACCCAATTTTAACAAACTTTTCAATAATACAAAAACTGGGATAAGGATTCTATTCCTTTTGCTCTGTCCAACTTCATCTCTTAAAAAAATAGATATTTTTTAAACTATTTTACTCATACAAATTCAACAAAATCCAAATATATATATATAAAGTCATGATAATTTTCATGAGAATTGAGAATTTACGGCATATTAATCACAGCATCAAAATTTTCATATAATTTTAAAAGGCATTGAAACTTTCTCAAGTCGTTAAAATATACGAACTAGCACAATATCAAAGAAAGTAGATATATTTATATATTTTCACATGGCCTGTCTATTTGTATGATTAAAAGTTTTAAAGAGTGATTCAAAATTCTAGATGGAGTAAGGTGGAAACAAGGTTCTCACTCGTTTTTCCTCTTCAATCTTGGTGCAGTTTGCCTCATTTTTTTGTTCAATGTACTTTTAAACAATTTGAATCATATGGCTGAAAACGACATACAGAAATATATAAGTCTATCAATTTTCAAGTGATTTACAAATGAGAAACCTATTCATTCAAAGCAGGAAAAAAATTCAGGATAGTTTATAAATTTAAATTTTTCCCAGCTTTCAATGAATAGATTACATATTTTCATATCACTTGAAAATTGATAGACTTCCTTATTTTTGTATGTTGTTTTTATTTTCATCCATACGATTCAAATTCTTTAAAAGTGCATTAAACAAAGAAATGGAGGAAACTGCACCAAGGCTGAAGAGGGAAAAGCTTATGTAATTATATAATCTTAATTATTTATCGTGAAAATAAAAATAAAAATAATTAAAATCATACAAATTCATAAATCCACGACTTCTATGAATTCCTGTGATTGGGAGAAGCAAATCCTTGCAGCGGTAGGATGCTATTAAGTGCAGACAAATTCAAAAACCCTAGTCCATGAATCCAGCAGAACAACACTGGAACTTTTCACTGTACATCTGTGACATCCAACGGTGCAGGATCAACCTGCCGACGGTAAAAAGTTAATTGCATTCAGATCTGAACTCTTACGGCCAGCAGCATCTACGGAGCGTGTATTCCACGGCCTAATCTACTCTCACATGCTGACCGGAGAAGTCTTACACGACGCATACAAGCGCGTGGTCATAAGATTCAATGATTCACCGGCTCGTAAAGCGTTGGGTTGGGGGGAGCGGGACCGTAATTTGGCTGAATCTTGAGGGCATTTGCGGTATCTCAGGCGGTATAAATTGGGAAATGGATGTACAATTCTCCCCCCTGTATCGCGTCTCCGGGGTTTCACTGCTTTGGCGAAAAAGGTGCTCTCTCTCTCTCTCTCTCACACACACACACACACTCTCGCGTTGTCTGTGATCCCCAAATCTAGGGTTCGTTTTAGTACTCTGTTCATATATAAGATCCAAACTGAATCATGGCTTTTATGACCGAAATTAGAGTTTTCCTGTGCGGACTTCACTTTTTACTCAGTGTCCACCCAGTTGATCTTGTGGGTTTTTTCATTTTCTAGTCACATCGTAGCTTTGGTACTCTTATTTTCTGTAAAAGCGAGCCTCTGCGGAGGAATTTGGGAGTAGCATAAAAATAGGCAATTTACTTGACTAAAGCTGTTTGTTTATGAGGAAATCTCTCTCGATTTCCAGGTTTTTATTAATTGGGTATTTACACCGCATTGTTCGGTCCTCGAAATTTGTTGTGATTAATGAATTTTTTGTGGGCATAACCCAAGCCGTATTTGGATTGTTTAACAGCAGATAGATGGATGACACTCATGTTGCTTATCTGACTTCTCAATGATTTGTGAAATTGTAAAATCTTTTCTAGCAGCAAATGGTGGAGACAGAGTCTGTTGAGTGATGCATGTTTTCACAAAATTGAAACCTTTTTGTCCGGATGTTATATCCAGTTACTTTCTATTTCTGTAGTTTCTCAAGTAGATTAGCTCGTGGTTGCTCCGTTGCTGGATCTCTGTAGCAATGTTAAGTATAACATGGTTATTTTTCCTAGTCCTTTGTTGTTAATGGCGCTTGGAGAGATGACAATGCTTCTATCTTTCCCATATTTTTTTTTTCCAACAAAGGTTTATGCAATCATTGAAGATGCACCTCTTATTTTTAGCCATGTCTATAAATTCATCTTTTTGTTCTCTTAATTACTGCTTTTTAATTTGTTTTTTTTCCGACTAGGTTGTCCAAGATGGAGAACTTGAACAGCTTTTGGCAGTTGGGAGATGAGCTTCGAGGGCAATCCAAAGTTTCAGAGGACCACAAATGGCTACTGGCTGCGTCTAAACTGGCTGAGCAGACAAGGTTCAAGGGCGAGAGGATGAATAACCTTGATCTTTCAAAAGGTCCAGCTGATATGAGGCCAAGAGAAAAAGCTGGGTTTCAGGAAGATAATAAGCTTGACAGTCTGAACTTCAATTTTTTGAGTTTGGACTCTAAAATGAGTGAAAATGAGAGCAAAAGTTCTTTCAGAAATGGGATTTACAATGTGAATACGGTCTACCCAAAGGGAAAAGGCAACGTCATGGGAAATGTACTCGGTAACAAGTGCAGTGGCAATAATCACATCATCAACAACAGCAATATTAACAATGATAGCCCCAGCATGAACAATGGAGTTGATAAGAGGTTTAAGACCTTGCCTGCAGCTGAGACACTCCCACGGAATGAGGTGCTTGGTGGCTATATCTTTGTGTGCAACAATGACACGATGCAGGAAGATTTAAAAAGACAACTATTTGGTAATCTTATTCTTGCCTCTCTAGCTTCTCTCTCATATAACATATGGAGGACCGCTCCTTGGATGTTGATAAATAATACATTATAGTATGGGGAATATAATCACAATTAGGTAAATTTAGCTCTCCAGGCAATTGTTGAATGGAAACTTTGACCTCTGACATCAGAAATGGATGAGCTGCAGATGAACTCCTAGAAATGGGTTCTGCCTATAAACAGAACTTATGTTGTTTTTATTGTCTTTGGCTGTGATTAGAGGAAAATTTTGGCGTTTTGTGGGATGGGCACTCATAGGCCTGGTTCTTGATATTTTCTTTGTTTTCAGATGTATGAATTGTTTTAGGGAAATTATTGTTAAGCAGTTGTTTTCATCTCCATTTGCAGGCCTGCCCCCTAGGTACAGAGATTCTGTGCGGGCAATAACACCAGGTTTACCTCTGTTTCTTTACAACTACACAACTCACCAGTTGCATGGTATTTTTGAGGTTTGTTATACTACTCTTTGTTCATTTCTATTGTTAATGGTTATTTTCTCATTGCTTGAAGCATTGTCTTGAATCTTTGTCTGCCAACTGATTATTGGATTTGTATCTTGTTGATTAATTGATTTACTGCAATACTGACTTTATATTTTATTTTTAATGAATTTATCCTTTTGGTGTAGAAACACAAAACAGGATTGTTTCTTGGTTTTTTGGAGTTATTAACTTATGCTTTGGATGTATGGTCTAGGGACTTGTTCTTGTAAATTGCCTTTTGTCATTAGCAGCATCCTTTTGCTGATTAGTTTGAATTCATCGTTTCCCTAGTTGCTTTGATTAAGCTTATTCACTAAGAGAGATAGTCAAGTGATGTAAAATTGTCATAATTAGTTGTCAGTTGAAGATATTAATTTTGTAGTAATATTTTTATCAATAGTTACTTGATTTTTCCCCGTATTGGTTATAGGCAGCATGTTTTGGGGGTTCTAACATTGACCCAACAGCCTGGGAAGATAAAAAATGCAAAGGTGAATCGAGGTTTCCTGCACAGGTAAAATAGAAGATGTGATGAACTTGTGGAACTCTTTTCTTCTAGAGCGCCTTGCATTACCCAATTTATGATTTCTGTATACAATTTGTTTTTTAATTATCAAAAAAAAGGTAAGGATCCGAGTGAGGAAACTTTGCAAGGCATTAGAGGAAGATGCCTTTAGGCCAGTGCTGCATCATTATGATGGTCCCAAGTTCCGTCTGGAGCTCTCAGTCCCAGAGGTATACTGAGCTATCTGCCTTCTTCTCATTCCACCTGCCTCAATTTTTCTTTTTCCCCTAACGAATGATTCGCAGCCCATAATCGATCATTTTCCTTTTTCACTTCTACAGACCCTGGACTTGCTAGACCTGTGTGAACAGGCTGGGGCCTGAAGCCCTGTTGACAACACAGTCCCCGCGCCGTCTGGCAGAAGCTAATTTTTATTTATGTATCAAAAAGTTGATGTGGGTACCTGTGGTGCGAGTCAGCTGTTTGCTTTTATACAGATTTTCCTATGTCGTGAGCCTCAGATGTAAGTCTGGTCTGGCAAGTCTTATCGAAAGAAAGTAGGAAAGGTTTGTAGTGCGGCAGCTGAATAAGTGTTTGTCCTCGTGTTGTGAAATTATATTGTAAGTTGATGCATAATGCTCTTCTGTAGCACCTTGTAATCCTCTAAAACAGACCCTTCCGATGATGGAAGCAGGTTAAGATATATAATGATGAAAAATCCTCCAAGCTTAAGAGGAATTGATGTGTTTGTGCAATCCATTTTGCCTACTTTAAGCCTGCAAAGATCTTTTCCGTCGCTCGACCATGATCCTTCCCTTCCCAGAGGCTCTACATACTTCCGTCTTGAAGTTGAAACTGGTGGTGCGGGTCTATGCCGCAGCACTGCTCGGTATTTCCAAGCTAAAGCAATCCCTTCTGTATGTTTTCTGAATCCCCCAGTGGCTGCGTTGCACCACCTTGGGGCACTGCAGCGCCCATTTTCATTTTTTCGATCTGTCACCATTTCGGAAAAGGATAAACATTTTCCTGCAGCTGTGCTTTCGGGAGAACTGAAGTCGAAGCCTTTTCTTTTTCCTTTTACTCTGCTTTATGCTGTCTCCTCTTTCACCATTTTCACTGGCAATTTTGAATTCAAATGGTGCTTTAGTTGAGAAACAGAGGATCCAAATCATTCCTCTCATTATTATTGAGTTGACATTTGATTTAGCTCTTTCTCACATCTTAACTACTTGTCCTCTATTTTATTTCCTTTGTTTAGCATATAACACATCTTGGCCTAAAATAAACTTATAATAATAAGCCTTATCAGAAAAAAGAAAAAAGAAACTTATGATAATAAGCAGCGAACCACCCTCCAGCTGTAAAAAGTTGGCAATACTAAACATTGCATTGCCTTTTTATAATAATTTTTGTTGCTGTTCATTAACAAGAGGACTGATGGTATTGTATGCATGTATCATATGTCGGTGGCACTTCATGAACAAAAATCATAATAATGTATCCTCTGTGCTGCTCTCCACTCGTAAACCTGTTTCTCCTTTCTGTAGTTTGTCTACAGTCGTTAATATATATAAAAAAAATTAAAAATAGAAAATGCAAGTCGCTCCCCCAAAAAACAAATATAATTGGAGAAAAAAAAGGTGGCTTCGCGGGGATGCTGCTGACTCAGCAGAATCCGGTGGTGTCGCCGGAGTCGGTGGCGTTGAGCGCAGGCGGAATCTCGAAATGCCAGAGCCGCCCGACGGACTTCACGAGATACTTCTTGCACAAGAACTCCTCCGCGTACATCCTCTCCACCCGCCGATTCACGTCGTGGAGGTACACGTGCGTCACGCCGGGTCCCCTCCTCGCCCTCGCCATCACCGCGGCGGTGAAGATCGCGCCCATCCTCCCCGGCGCCGCCGCGAAGTATCCTCTCGGCGCGTCGATCATGATCAGGTCCCACTCCGTCTCGTACACCTCCCTCGGCAGCACCGACAACGCCAGCCGGCACCGGCTCCTCCTCAGGCTCGCGACGTCCCCCGGGGACACGCAGTCCGGCTCGGACCTGTAACCGCGGAAGAGCTCGTCGGCCTGGGAGAGGCGCGTGGGGTACCGCACGGATCTGGCGCGGAGGAAGGGGGCCTTCTTGAGGAGCTTCTGGACCCACCGCGGGTCCTCCTCGAGGAACAGGGTGGTGCCCTTGGGGTTGAAGGAGGACCACATGATGGAGTCGAAGCCGAGGCCGAAGACGAGGAAGTTGCAGGGGGAGACGGATACGAGTACTTTGAAGGATTCCTTGATCTCCGCCAGCGACTGCTGCGGGACCACGGTGGAGGTGGCGTAGTGGAGGATGGCGTGGAGCTGGGGGCTCGTCGTCGGAGTGGAGTAGTAGTATCCTCCGCCGACGAGGGATTCCGGCGGGAACAGAGGGCTATCTGTGACGACGATGAAGCTCCCGATGAACAGCGCGCCGGCGAATGCCCCCCCGAAGATGAGGTACGGGAACCATTTCTTCTCCACTCCAATCTGATGCCGATTCTTCATTCTCTATCTCTCTTCTCTGTTCTCTCTCTCTCTCTCTTCTCTGTTTATAGATTAATCAATGGCCATTAAGGTTCCTTAATAAGAAGATCCTCTCCCTAAATCTTACTGTTCTGTTCTGGTTGATGCATTATTGTCTCAAGAGATGCGATGTTGTTTAGGGGTGAGTGGAGGGGTCACGGAGAAGATGGGCGTGGCTCTGTCTGGTGGGCTCGGGCCCACTGCTTCTCACCGTCGTGTTGAGATTTGATTGGCTATTTTTTTTTAATTTTGGTTCCATTTTTGGCATTTTCTGCCCGTTGAGACGTGGCAGCTTTCGATGACATGGAGAGTGAGGGATGGACGTTCGATGCGTGTTTTTTGTGACAGAGGAGCGCACCCTCTGATTCTGAAGCCCACGTCTCACCGCGTAGATTCCTTTTGCAGATTGTTTGGCCTTTTTGCCGCCTTAAACAGCGCTGGTTGAGTTTGAAACATTTTATTGGGTCACAGCGCCGTTGACCGATTCTTTTGATTTTTCAAAAATTTTTTTTGGGTGCAACAATTTCACGAATTCATAATTTTTTTTTTCCAGAAATTCGGGTGACCAGATCATTTAAGAGTAATTTTGTGGGTCCCTTTGAATTTCACTTAGAAAAATCAAAATCTCCTTATGAATCTCACATAAATTTTTTCCTACCAATTTTTTTTTATAATAAATACGATTCCCCATGTCTTTTTAAATTCAGATTTGTAGATGCCTCTAAATGGACTGACTTAAGAATAATTCGATCTTCTTTGAATTTTACTTCAAAAAGAATTATAACCTTCTTATAAATATTACATATGATTTAGTCTGTTTAGGCCCAAATCGTCTAATTTCTGTAATACCAAGTTCAATAACTTTACCCGAACTTGAATATTGTTGCTCAAACTTAATTTGTTGAGATTTTTTTTTTATAGCTGAAATCGAGCATACTCCTCTCGGGTTTAACTTATTTAATCAAGTTAGCGAGCTGTGTAAAACGGGTCTGATCCGCATAGTTACGGGCGGGTTGCCCGACTCTATTAATTTGGCAGCACTAAAGATAAGGTTTCTATTTCTCCATCCTCTCGCGCACTTTGATTCCTCCAAATTTTCTTTCAGTGAAGCTTTACAGCGGAACAATGGCGGTTTCGAGTGTGAGCTGCAACCTCATTGGAGCTTTCAAAGGACTCTCCCTATCATCAAGCTCTTCGGCGTCTTTCTTCAAAGGCGACATGGGAGCTGTGGGGGTGGGTGAGAGCCTCAAGGTGTCCGTTCCCTTTCCCCTCAAATCGCCATTGACGATAGAGTCCGCGCACAAGAAAGGTGCAGGCAGTACGAAGAACGGTAGAGATTCTAGGGGCCAAAGGCTCGGCGTCAAAATCTACGGCGATCAACTCGCCAAGCCCGGCGCGATTATCGTGCGGCAGCGGGGAACGAAGGTATGAATTTCGCTTTCGTTTTTGTTATTTACCTACGTAGGAATTTCTTCTCCAAGAGCATAGTTAGGGTCAGGAAATTAACCACTGGAGACTTTAGTTTCGTGCTTGTACTCGGTCGAGGCGACAAGTTTCGGGCATTTTTGGGTTATTTCCTTTTAGTTCAATTGAAATATAGGTCTGAAATAGAATACATTCAAATTTGGAAGAATTTCTCCATTTTATTCTTATCTTTTTCTCCGCAACTCAATGTTAGCTTATGCATCTTGTCTTGTGCACTTGTTGTTTCTTGGTTACCTGCCATGTATGTACCATGCAAAGAATCAAGCCTTATAGCAAATCTATAGCACTTCCATTATTTAACAAATGCCAATGCTAATATGTGTGGTTGTGGAATTATGTAACTATAGAAAGCTTAGCTTAGACAAACATTCCTTTGTGCTAGGAACACAGGGATGCAATTTCTGCCTCACAATTGTGATCTTCATTAAAGAAGATATAATAACAACAATAATATGTATTTTCAGCTGGAAGAATACAAGATTCTTAAATGTTTTTGTCATTGGTGGATGTCTTAAACTTTCCATACAAATTCGAGGCCTTACCTGCCACCGGGCTTATTTCATAATCTTTCCTATCAAATGAGACCTGTCTGATCATGACTGAAACCATTTGAGGTGAAGGAAAAAATGCATGTGTTTTGTGTCAGTTAGTTGTAAGAGAGGATGTGCGTTATTCTGCTGCATGATGTTTGATGTTTACTTTATATTTTGGGGGACAGAACATGTTTTGTAGAATACCAGTAAAATGAGAATTATTTGAGCTCATCCAACAGAAGTAATGCATTTTGTATGTGGTTGAGGAGGGAGGGGTTTTAGGTTTCGAAAATTGTATGTAACGTAATCTCCTAAGTTTGTAGAGAAGGATAATAATGATATATAAGGAAGGAGACATGTATTGAAAGGGAGAATACCAGGTAATAGCATAGAAGCCATCAAAAGCTACGGTCTAGGAGGTGTGAGAGTATGCAATTAGATAAAGCAAATTTTTGTTCAGTAGCAATAATGTGTTCTAACCTCACCGCCCTTCGAACCTTTACATAGGTTTATATCCTAACTCTAGCCACACTTTCCTAACCCCAGACCTCATACTCACGAATGTATAGGGTAAGACACAATTAAAACCTAAAATACCTATAACTTTTAAAGGTGTGAAGTATCTATGAAATTTCATGAAAACATTACAAAGATAAGAGCTCCCAAAAGTTGATAAAAAAGATTCAACAAAATTTCGATCGGACAATATTGAAATTCCTTATTACTGGATTCTCCCCGACTGTAAATGAAACTCGTCATCGAGTTTTAATCTTGGTCTCTAATTTTCCATCCAGTTAAATAAGGTTTTTAGAGAACGTTATGGCACGTAAATTCATGGATGTAGTCCCAGAGTATCCTGTTCAGTTCCCCAGATATGCCATAAGCAAATTCGAGGCTTTATTAATTAACAGTGTGGCCTATTCTTCTTTGAATTCTGTTTATGCTGTGCATATTGATTTCCCAGCCTCATTAACGTTTATTCATTTGTTTGGACTATGATTCTGTTACAGTTCGAAGTGCCCTTACCCTGTGTTTAATATCTTCTGAAGCTTCTCTATGGTTTGTTTTATGCCATCCACAGTTCCACCCTGGCAAAAATGTGGGGCTGGGCAAAGATCACACAATATTTGCTTTGATCGATGGACTAGTCAAATTCGAGAAGTTTGGGCCTGACAGGAAAAAGGTTAACATCAGTATTTTCTGAAAGTTATGCTCCTGCTATCTATATATTAAGAACTGCTGCATATTGTGGCTTCCTGTGGTTGGCAGATTAGTGTTTACCCACGAATTGAGCAGCCTGAAAACCCTAACAGTTACAGAGTGAGAAAGAGAGAGTATTTCAGGCTGCAGCGCGAGCGCAAGAAAGCGAGAAGTGAAGGGACTATTCCACAGCCTCAATTAGTACTGGCTTCTGTAGATGAAGTTACAGATGGGAATCCAGTTTGTTGATTTTGAAATCCGTGCCCCGATTTCAGTTTCTTGTTTTAGGGATGTGAACAACAGACTCGTCGATAGGTTCGTCTACTCCACTGCCTTTACTTCTGTGTGCATTATTTGTTAGAGAACTGTGTTGCTCGATGAAAGTATGATATAGTTCTTCATATGCATAGTTTTTGCATGACAGTTCATGCGTTTGCCTTGCTGATGATTGGTAGCGGTTCTGGATTTTTGAGTTTTGGATCTTATGATTTGAATCATTCATGCTATGTTCAGACAATATAAAATGGGGAAAAAAATGAGGAATTAATTTATGTTTTTATGTGAGTTTAATTACTTAAAAGTTTAGAGATTCAAATGAAACATTTTTTCAGATCCACAGGATTTTGTTTCCCACAAAAATTATGTTCTATAGAGCTTATTTTCCCACCCGATCAAATGAAACCTGAGGCAAAATACTAACAGCTGTTTGGACCATCATTTCAATTTTACTTTGGAGTGACAATGCACGACGTAATTTGTAGCAGATGATTTAGCTAACATGAAAAATGTACGTCCATTGAGAACATGTTTGCTATGCAGGAATGACATGGGAACGGAATGACTCATTCTCAAGTTCATTCTTACCCTATGTTTGGTCAACCGGTCAGTTTGGAAATGGCCCATTCAGAGTCATTCCAACTCCCATGAAATTAGCAAATTTCATTCCCCTCACCTAGGCCGGTTAATGGATTGGATTAGGGTTGGGTTCATCCAGACTCGTTTTGTTGGACCCATCAATTTTTCCTTGGGCTTAAATCCAACTTGTTTAAATAGTGGGTTCAAAATTGAAACCAAATCCAAGCTCGTCAAAACCATTGGATAAACGGGTTTACCTTGAACTTGTTTATCAGACTTAAATCTTCTTACTTCATTATTTCTACAATTTTGTTCTATTTTCTTTTTCTATAGCTTATATTGTGGAGGAGTGCTTAGCACCTTCGGCACCTATTTTGAAATCTTTCAAACAATATATCTATGGATAGAAGACTGTAATATTAGATAGAAGACCATAATATAAATAGAATTATGCTCTAGTTAGTTTTGTAGCTTATATTAGGCTAGATGACTTCTATTGATGAATTTTCATTAGCTAAAGTTGGTATAATTTCAAATCGCAGAAAGCATTGAAAATGAGGACTAAAGTGTCAACTGCAAATGAAAGAATATGTTCTTTCTTGATTAAAAAAAATCTTCATAATTAAATAAGCCAAGTGAGAAAGAAAATACAAACTTGAATAACACAAATAATTTCTTTCACCCATGTACATAAGTTGTTATTATTCTTTTTTTTCACAAAAATAAAAGGAAATTGTGATTGGTCTATATGGGTTTTTTTTTTATTTTTTTATTTTTTTGATCTAAATGGGTCTATAAACCCAATGTTATACAATCTATGAATGTGTTTGAGTTTGGGTTCAAGTCTAGACCCATATATAATGGACCTAACTAGTTAAATAAGTTTGAAACGAGTGGAGCTAGGTATAAACTAGACCAATTGATAGGCTTAACCCCACCCCCTCCCCCATGGTATTAACTCATTCTCAAGCTCATGGGAATGAAATTATTTCCAAAACACCATTTGCTCTTTACGATTTCCTAAAAGAATTAACGTGATCCTATCATTCTCTTCTTAACATGGTCCTATCATTCTCTTCTTACCTGCTCCCCCTTATTTTTTTTCTCCTCTTTTACTTTTTACTAAAAGGTGACTGAAATTATTTAAAGTAAAAAAAAAAAAATTAACCCTATTATTATTATTTTTAGTTATAAACTATATATAAAAAACTCAATAAATGAAATGAACCCCATAAAATGTAGAAAAATAATGAAAATCTTGATAATAGTTTTTTGGGGGTAAGAGTACTGATGTTTTCGTCAAAAAAAATTTAATTTGATTATTTCCATTAAAAACTATTAAAAAAAACCCAAAATTGGATGAATCCCTAAAAATTAGGGAAAATTCTTCATGAAAAAATGGAAAATATTTCTAGGTGTTAGGATTCAGGGTATTATATTATTATTAATTATTAAATGTGCGACTATCTAAATCATTTCGAAATAAAATTCATTACATTCTCATTATCATTACTATGTACCATATATTGGAAAGGGAATAAAACTCTTACTCCCAAGTTTAATTTTGCGAAATACCAAACATGTGATAATAATATAAAAAATAATTCTCATTCTCATGTCAATCTTATTCCTAAGTTTATTTCATTTTCACTATTTTTATTCTTCCGTATCAAATGTGCCTTAGATTCTCCCAAGTGTAATGTATTTTTCCTCTTTTTAAGAGTTAAATCATAAACCCGTGACCGAGCTATCGTCGTCGATATGTCCGAGTGGTTAAGGAGACAGACTTGAAATCTGTTGGGCTTCGCCCGCGCAGGTTCGAACCCTGCTGTCGACGTTTTCTAACTTTGAAATATTTAGTAGATGGGACGTTTGGGTTACCCTTTTCTTTTGGAAGCTTGACTTCAGTGTATCATTATTGATTTGGTGCAAGTGGATTGAAAAAGCTTGTTGCTTAAAAATGACCAATTTCCCGTGAATTATGAGGACCTGGTTGGAGCGCTTTTTTTTTTAAATTTTTTTTATAAATATAATATATGTATAAATCGAGGAAAAAACAAAGCTAATTAAATTCTTATTCATTAAGCAACTAGAAAAGAAGCCTTTTAGGCTCTACAAATCACGATTACATGATTAATAGCTTTATGATCAAAAATGGATCCCCTCCTACCTGTAAAACTCTGTGTTATTATTTTCCTCATCATCTTCCTCTGTTCATTGAATCCAAAATAGCTCGATTCCTCCTCACCTTCTCTCTCTCTTTCTGGACTCTTCCATCTCTCAGTCGTGAGACTCAAAGCACAGAGAGAGGAAAGAATCGAGATGTCGGATTGGGGGCCGGTGTTCGTAGGCGTGGTCCTGTTCATCTTTTTGACTCCGGGGTTGCTGGTTCAGATCCCGGGTCGCAATCGCTGCATCGAGTTCGGCAACTTTCAGACCAGTGGGATTTCCATTCTTGTTCACGCCATCCTTTACTTCGCCCTCATGTGCATCTTCTTATTAGCTCTCGGAGTCCACATTTACATTGGCTGATCCACAAGAAAAAAAATAATATATATATATATGCACTCTTTCTCTTGTTCGTTAACGTGTTGTTTGTTGATGTTCACTTTGCTTTTTGTTTTCTGCAATTGTGGAAATAATATTTGGTTTTTGACTCTTTCTGGTTGGTGGATCCGGGGCCTTAAACGACTGATTCTCGTTCTGAGTTTTTTTTATTGTCTGTGTGGTGTTCGATCTTATGCCTAGAAGGGATGATCCTCTGTTCATTAATTATCTAACCCATCAAAAGCAGAAGGGAGGGTTTCTGTTTTTGTCAATTAGAGTGAAGAAAAACTGTGCTTTGCGCCTAATTTTCGCTGGATTGTTCAAACTCAGGGATGCTTTTGAAACAACTGGGCATGACGAGTTATTTGTTTTTTCATGTCCAAGCACCGGAAGATGGGATTGTAGGAACCCAAAAGGAGGGGTGAGTGAGGAGCCTCCATGCCTCATACCCTCCATTGGGTCATCACTTCATGAAATTAAAGCTTACTGGAGTGTAAGGCCCATAGTACCTGACTTTACCCCTGCTAATGAAAGTCACCGAGCAGTCCATCCAGTCAGCAGTCCTATTCGGAATTCATCCATAAAGCTCCATCTCTCAAGCATGCTCGGTTCATTCGTTCTCGAGCTCGCGGCGTAACATGATGGTGCCACTTCCATCTGACTCCCTATCTACTTTTCAAAGAACTAGTTAGATTGTTAATGGTCGGAAGCAGAATCATTCGACTAAATGAGAACAAGAAGCAGCAAAATCAGAAGCAAACCAGTAGTCTTCAAGTTCGGGAGATCAACGGGAGAGGAAGAGTGGCGCACTCCACACCTTTGTGCAAAAGCTATGAACACCTCCCATCCCCATTCAGTCTCTGAAAATCATCAAATACAAGTAGAACCGAAGAAGACAGCAAGCATCTAAAGAAAAGGCTTCTGATGCCAAAATCCTGGCCACTGGTCCTTGACCCAGAAAAGGAATAGGAATCCAATAAAGGTCGGTTGAAGAATAGGAATTGGAATCAAATAAAGCTCGAGCTTGAAAAAGCAACCATATCCACTCCTACTTTCATCATCAATAAACAAATTGCCACGGCCTTGGAACTGGCACCATTTCATGACAGACAACTTTAATGGGATCAAACACAAATTTATTGGTTTGAGCTCGTTCAAGTTTCAAGTAATCATGTCACTTGATCATAAAAAAGAAACACCCAAATTTTTTGGCTTTGAAGAATCAAAGAAACTCCCAGAGATTGAATCCATCATATATTCTCTCACTTCACCCCCTCCCTATTGCTCTTTCTTTTAACCATTCCCCCCCCCCCCCCCCCCCCTCTCTGTCTCTCATTGCACTGTCGCTTAGATTAGGAGTTTCCCTCTAGCTTTTTGCTGTAAGGGAAGAGGAAAGGGAAAGTGGGCCGTCCATGGCGGATTGGGCACCGGTGATAATCGGAGTGGTACTGTTCGTGCTGTTATCGCCGGGCTTCCTGTTTCAGATGCCGGGATACAATCGGCCGGTGGATTTCGGAAGCATGAAGAGCAACGGAAAGTCTGTTGCTGTACACACTCTCATCTTCTTCGCCCTCTATTCCATCTTCATCTTAATCCTCCACCTCCACATCTACTCCGGCTGACCACCAAAGATCCCTCCTTTTCGATCTCTACACCCTCGTCTCCTTGCGTTAGGTTCGTGGGTCGAAATTGAATGAGTCTCTAGTGAAGGATCCTTGTAATTTCTAATGCTGCTCTTTGGTTTTCTTTTTGGATCGAATTCGAATGCATAAGGTATTTTCTTGAAATATTGCTGTTGTTGCCTCTGATTGCAATTCAAGCTTCTCTCTTTTTGAGATCTGTACGTTTTTAAAGCCATCAATTTTTAGGGTTTTAGTGAATATTATGTGGGTAGCCCCTCAAGTTCACGTTCAGTCAGTAGTGAACTCGCTGTGATCTCATAGCCACAAAGAGATGGTGAGAGAAATGCGGAGTTTGTATTTACTGTTTATCCATGCCCCAGAAGCTGATTATTATTGCAGCTCAAGAACTAAAATCACATACGAGTCTTCTTCCTTTTTCTCTTGAAGCAAACAACCCTACACAAATCAAATTAAAAGGAAGGAAAACATGAGAAGATCAAAAGTGGGAGCCTTTTGAACTTGAAAGCGCATTTACAAAGCTTGGATCATGAATCAAATGCGTATGTGAACACCAATAGCAATCACCAAGATGGTGTAGATACAGAAGTATATTACAGCATGAACTAGAATGGCAATGCCGCTGGTGTACATGTTCCCGAACTCTACCACTCTCCTTCTCGCCGGAATCTGACACAGCATCCCCGGCGACAAGAGGATGAACATCACCACCGCCGCCACCACCGGTCCCCAATCACGACTACACATCTCCATCTTTCTGACTCTCACTCTCTTTGGGAAAAGAAGGGTCAGTGATGGTGAGAAAGATATTGCTTCTTTAGGACTATATGAAGGAACGGGATAAGATTTTGAGTTTTTCTTGGTGGTGAAGAAGATGATGGAAGCCAAAGTTGGATCAAAAGAAGACAATGGGTTTGCTTTATGACGATCAAAAGAGACACCCTTTATATATCATGATTTTGGTATTAATTTCTGCAGATAATTCTTCACCTGGAGGGTGCTTTTCTCCTTGCTTTTGAAATAATCATGTAATTGGATCATAAAAAGAAGATAAAACAAGGAATATATATGGGTGTACCTTCTAGCAACTACACATTTCAACCCGAAACATTCTTTTTGTGAGAGTTAAATATTTTCTGTTTACTTTTGAGTTGGCACTAAGGGACTAAACTCAAATATTTACTATTTTTTTATTATGAGTAGTGGGAAGAGGATGAATAGTCGAATCTTGGATTTATTGTCTAAGGAAGGGCTGCCTTACCACTGGCCCAGTTCGACTTCCTATTATTAATTGATCCATAAACTGACCTTTTCAAAAGCAATATTTATTTTTAGCTTAGCAAAACAAAACAACTCCACCCACCACTACTAGGGCTGCAAAACGAACTGAGTTGGCTTGTGAGCTCCCTCATGTTTGACATCTAAAGGATTTTTTCATATTCATTCACTTATTAAATGAACCTAGTTAGCTCAAGAGTTTGCTTGTGGTGGGCTCGTTAAGAACTCATTTGTGTTCGTTTATTTATCAAATAAGACGAACACAAATGCAATTTTTAGGCTTGTCAACTAAACGAGCCAAGCTCAAATGTGGTTGAGTTATGCTCATTGTATTCATGAGCTTTTTGGGCTTGATTTTATTTACTTGTTTATTTTTAACTAAACAGATGAGAATTACAATTTATATACTAGCAAGTTAGCAAACTCTGATTATAAGAGCAAACTTGTGTAGGATCCACATGAGGTTATAGGTGTTAAATAAGAAATTATAAGCATATCATACTATTCTTTAAAATTTGAGCTTCATTTAACTATGAATGAAGGCGTATCCAAACAATCAAATTCTATTTGGTCGAAAAGTGAGTCAACACTAAGTGCGCAGAAGTATGATTATTTGGATGAGGCCTCTTTATGAGTGGATAAGCCTCAAATTTCAACAACTAGTTAGATGTACCTAGAATTTCTTATCTAGAACCTATATTTCATTTTTATAGCTCTATACGGACCTTTAACAACTTCACTCATGTAAATAGAGCTTGCTTATTTGTTTGTGTAAGCATTTCCGATACATATATACTTGTGGCTTAGGTTATTTAGATCTCTTATTTATGGTTTTAAACAAAAATTGTGTAAATAAGTTTATTATGGATAAATTATTATTTGCATCAGACTAATCAAACAATTAAACAAACACAAGTTCATTAGAACAGACCCTTATCTTTTAATATTAACCCAAGAAAATGACGATCAAGCATGGGTGAGTTCAGTTTACCGGGGGGAGCCTTGTTGTGATGTGGTCTTGATGAGAGTTACTCCATCATCTTGTAGAGGTGGTGGTGAGAGTCGCACTATGTTCTTCGATGAATCATTCTCGTAAATTACTTCAAGAGATGGTATTGGGCGCATTCATTGAAATCAACTCAGTAAGGTTATCAATGGCGCTGCGTACGAGGAGAATCCGTTGCGTGGGTGATGTGCGACTGCCATGCGTGTCCCTCCTGCTCCTTCACTCGTTTGCTTAGCTTCCAGTTTCGGAAATCCATCTTCTCCTCCTTAATTTCTGAGGATCATCCACTCACCCTGCAACCTAGGGGTTTTTCAGAATGGGAATCTTAGTTTCCTCCTCCGCCGTGGAGATCTCGGAGCCCTTGATTTCGGGGTTCAGAAGCCAAAGGGCGCTGAATTGGGGGCCTCGGGGGAGAAAACGGAGTGGGAGGATCAGATCACGGCGACAAGGTTGGTGGTGAGCGCCTTGTTTGGGGCTCTCTTCTGTGTCATCACCCACAAGCTCAATCTCACCGTCGGGATCATCCCTTCCTTTAATGTTGGCACGGGATTTCTCGGCTTCTTCTTCGTAAAGTCATGGACCGGGCTAGCCTCCAAATTGGGGTTTTCGGTCCGCCGCTTCATCAGACGGGGGAACACTGTCATTCAGACCTGCGTCGTCGCTTGTTATGGCCTCGCCTATAGCGGTAGGTTTCATTTTTTTGTGCTTTACATTTGCGTCCAAGTCCAAGTGGTCGCTTTTGAAAGAATTCTAATTCTTTCCAAAATGGATTCTGATCCCACTTATGATATCTGATGACTCACATTCAAGGTGGTAGGATTTTGCATTACTTCCTTGCTGTGTGACTCCCCGTGGGGAGGGGGAGAGGGGGAGATGATCTGTCTTGTTGGGCTACATATGGCAGGCGGAGGCCAGTGTTGGCCACGTTATTAGAAGTGGTAGCGTCCCGCTAAAAATCTGTTTGCCTATCCTAGTTATTTGAAGCCTTTTAGGTGTGCTATGAGGTTATTTTGCATGATCCTTTCCATTATATTGAGGAAAGGGCTTTTATTGAAAACGTAAATTCAGATCCTTTCTTCATAGCCTTGTTTGGGAAAGGAATATTATTGTCCTGGTTCGATATGAGTGGAGTATTTAATGATCCTGCCGCTATTATTATGTTAACAAATAGATTCCCTAGATATCATAATGATTGGATTTGGTTGGTTGATATGGACTCATAAGGCATAAGTTCCCTATATTCATTCATGTTGTAATTAGTCGATGCTTTTCACTGATTTCCCTACACTCCACACCAAGAACCCGAGTACAGTTTTCACGCATCTGTAGCTTTTCCTCTGTCTTAATATTGGATCAATATCAGTCAGGTTCCACTCGTGCCCCCCCCCTCCCCCCTCCCTTCAGTTTTCTGTCTTTTATTCATTAATACCCAGTTTCTGACAGGCGGATTCGGTTCCTATTTGCTCGCAATTGAGCCTAAAATGTCAAAAACCCAGCTTTGTTTTGGGGTGGATGATCAGCTTCATGTTTGTAAGCCATTTTCTCGGACTCCTTAGTCTTGTTCCACTTCATTGGGAATTGTCATTCCCATCTTCAATTCCAGCAGTGACATCATTCTATTCCATCATCGAACAAACCAAACACGTGAATGGGAGCGAAGTGAGAAAATCCCATTCCATTCCATTCCCATTCCCTTTGCCACTCCCTTTCCATTTCCACTATCCAAACACAACCTTAGAGTTAGGGAATGATGATCATGAGTTTAAAGTAACTTGTGCTGGAAACCTGGAAATTCAAGCTTCTCTCCGAGATTAATTTTGCATAAAAACATCACTTAGTTTAACTTTACATTGAAAATCACCTTTGAGCTAATAAATTAATAACGTAGGAGTGATTATGTTTTGCCAAAACATTTTTTATATACCACGGATGCTCCTGCTGGGTCTTTTGTAGAACTGTGATTACTTGACTTCTGGAATGTTTGGAACTTGTGGAGTACCTACTGTTGCATTTAAATTTTCAAATGGTTAGATGCTTCATATTTATTCTCCCTCTCTCCTGTTCTCTCCCCGCCCTCTATTATCTCAAATTTTTCTGTATGATTAGCGGGTGAAATCATCCAATATTCAAAACATAGCAGTGTCTTACCCTGAGATTTTTCTTCATGTTGAGGTTTACCAGAAAAAACGAATATGCACAAAGGTATGATAGTTTCTTCTTTTTTTCTTCTGGATAAGAGAAGAGTTTTATTAGAGAGAATGAAAAAGAAAAAAAAAACTATGCGGAGGACTAGAGATCTTGTCATAAATGGAGCAGAAGAGACAAAAATCTGGGGGGGCCTCAAGAAAGAGTGGCCCACCAATCCCTATAAAATTTAGTAAAGATAAATTACAGAAGATTGCTTGTTGAAAAATCCCAGAGCTGGACACAAAACTGAGAACCTGATCTGGAAAGTTATGATTGTTTCTTTCCTTTAGGGGAGAGTACTGCTCAAGCAAAAACTTCAAAAAGGCTTGCTGGAAGGCAGAGTTAAGGATGGTGGCTTTCCTGCAATCCAGGGAGAGGATTTTAGTATTTGAACTATATGTATTATTGTGAAAAGAATTGTATACTTTGGAACGTATGTTGATTTTTATCCTGACCTTTTACTCGTTGGATTTGGTTCTGAACCTTTATAAATGGTACAATATAATGCTTAAATGTGTCTTTCAAGTTTTGAGGTGGATGCTTATGTGATGATGGTAGCTGCATCAACTTGTATATGTGGAAATTTCTCATTCATTAAGAAACCTGTACTTGTCAAGTTTTGAGGGGGACACTTATGTGATGAAGGTAGCTGCATCAACATGTATGAAAGGAAATTTCTCATTCATTTAGAAACCAGTGCTTGAATAAATCATTATTTTTATACCTACCTTTTATATGTCTAGCTTTTGTCCTGAACTTTTATAAGAGAAACGATTTTTTTTTAATGGATTTGCCTTATTATATGCTGACTCTATAATGCCTCAGGTAGTAATAATTAAGTGATATCTGTTGACTTGGAAACATCTGGTTGTCTGTTTCTAACTCGGCCAACTGCATACATTAATTACTTCTTATACCCCGTTTAAGCTTGAATGAGAAATTTCTACGTCTGTGTGTTGATTCAGCAATCATCAGCATGTAGGGGGTCTGCTTCAGTAACTAATTAACAGAAGTGAATGTCGTTAGCCCTTAGGTTAGAAATTGACCACATAAGAAAGTTCTGGGCAAAAGCCATACAATTAAAAGGCCGGGAAGTACAATATCTTCTTCGACGCTTATGCCAATTCATAAGCATTAGAAACAAATATTCTGGGAAGAGATTAACACAAGCCACCATGTTCCTTAGATGGATCTTGTCTTATAAATCAGAGTTATGTAAAGCAAACCTGACTAGGGCACCAATCTTGCAAGGAAACTAATCAAAATATCCTGCCAGAAAGTTGATGTTGTACATTGATTGGTTTCTATTTCTACTTTGGTTTTATGTTCCTTAATTACTTGGACATGTTAGCTGAAGTTGATGTTTCTGTCAAATTGTTTGTAGACTCAGGAGGAGTTCTTGGTGTTAGGACGGCAAACCTTGACAGAATTGAGGGACAACATTTATTGTTTGACAGATGAGGTTATGCGAAAAGCCGGGCAGTATGATCCATCAGGATATTTCCTTATTGAAGTAAATGTCTAAATTAAGTCTTCAATTTATGTTGTTGAGGAAGATATGCTGAGTTATAATCGTTTCAATGCTCTTTTTAGGATGTGTTTTGCGATGATATTAGAGATCCTGCTGCCATAGATTACAGTAAACCCATATTTGATTGGCTTAAAAAATCTCAGAATGAAGTGCTTCAAAAATGGGAATGCATCACATCTGGTAGATTACAAGGGAAGCACAAGAAGATGCTAGGTGATGTAGGAACCCCCAAATTGCCTCATTTGAGATCTTCCGAAATGCAGAAGACACGCTTCTGTGACTTGAGATATCAGCTTGGTGCGGGATATCTATATTGTCACCAGGTACGGTCTTCTGTTAATGGTCACAAAAGTGTTTGCTTTCTTTGAATAAATTTTGCTTATTGGGATGTGGGAAAAGGACTGTTTCTATGCTTCAGCACATACTTCTAATGGTTATTTTGATAAGGCTTGTAAATTCCGGAGAAAATTAAGCAATCATATCGAGTTTCTTTATTCCATTTTGGTTCCTCATATATGACCAATTTTTTTGTTTCAGAACTTCTTTTCGTCATTTTTTTTCTCGTTGAATTTACCCGTGCTTGCTTATTAATTTTTAATTTTTTTGTTGATCACTTTACCTCTTCAAGTCTTTTACCTTTCTTTGGTTTGTCTTGTGGTGGGTGGGTGGGTTTGCCTCCATCATTATCTCCTAACATTATCCCAGTTCTGTAAACTCGACAGGCTTGTGTGCATGTTGAAGTTCCTTATAATTTTATTAGCTACTGTGAAATTTGTGTAGGTAAAATAAAATCGATAACAGACTTTAATATTCTAATTGTTTTAGGTTTTTTTTTTTTTTGATGAATTCGTTTGAGCATTAATAACAATTTATCCTTTTCGTTTCTGGACTTGTTTATCTTTCGCATTGTGGCGGTTGGATGAAACAATCATCAACTGCAGGGGGACTGCAGGCACATAATTATTTTTCGAGACATGAGGTTAATTCATCCAGAGGATGTAAACAACCGAGCAGCTTATCGGCTTGTGACATATCAGCAAAAATATCGCATAAGAAAATGCTCCGTATGCCAGATTTGCAGAGCAACAAAAGTGACAGTTGATGATAAATTTGCAGCGAAAAACCCTTGCTACTTCCGCCTCCACTACTCGGAGGATCAGGTCTCTTCTGTACGGTGGGTTCTCAGGTATACGATTATTTTCATGAATGATTACTACTGGAATGCAGGTATAACATGCTAAGAGTATGTTTATAGGATTATTTGTTGATGCTTTGACCTTGCATCCCTTTTTGTACTCTGTGATGAGTGGTTGCAGACCCAAACTGAGGAGGAGAAACCAGTGTTCTAAAGATGTCATCATCATGATTGTTTTGATTCCCTTTGCTTCTAAATCTCAGAGGCAACACTTGTTTGACACTCACAGGCCATTTTAGTTCGTTTGAAAAAATCTATTTATTGCTTCCGCCGGCACATTTTTAACACCAGCTAACAATTTAAATAAATTGGGCGGTAGTCGCAATTAAAAATAAATTTTGGGGAGGTCAGTATAATTTGCGATATTTGAGGAGATATTTTTGTAATTACATGAAAGCTTGGGGAGGGTTGAGATAAGTTGTCAGTAACCTAATTTGAGGAACGCGATCAGTTGTCGGTAAGCAAACCCTAATTTGAGGAACGCGAGCGTGCCTTTTGAAGGCCCTCGGCCGCCATTTGCGGTCCTGTCTCGACGACTTCTATCAGCCTCCTCTCTCTCTCTTTCTTTCTCCCGATTCTGCGATTCAACCTGGTAATCTCTCTCTCTCTCTCTCTCTCTCTCTCTCTCAAAACTAGGGTTTTCATTCTCTCATTTCTTCGTGATTTGGGCGAAGTTGATAGCATGCGTAGTGTTTTTGGTGGTGGTGGCTGTTGTTGTTTTAGGTGTGCGTATCTTACTCCGTATTTTGTCATGTTTGCTGTTGTAATGGATCTAAATGTTCTTCATTCTCTTTTCTTTGTGATCGATTGGCTCTTCGTTCTTCCATCGTCCAGGCACTCGTGAAATTGTTGAAAAATGGGTTATGTATGGAAATTTTAATCTTGGTTAGGTTTTGGTATTCTATACCGATGCTTGGCTCCTCTACGGATTAAATGGCTACTTAAGCCACTGAATCAATGGATCGGCGGTTGGGCACTGCTATACGATAAAAAATTCATGGTATAATAGGAGAGAGAACCTGATTATGCATGTGATTTTGGAACTTTTGAATTTATTAATGATTGAATTCAGTTTCTATTATCTGATCTATAAAGGGCTTCCAGTTTTGTAGTTTTGTAATTTTGTTGTCCCTATATTATTATATCTAAAAGATCTGTTATTTTTCACGGACAACTTCATATCAAAATGATAAGGAGAATATAGAAAGTTTTTGCCTTCTTCAATGGCTCTTAGATCCAGAGTCTTCTGCCTTCGGAAGTTTCTTCTAGGGTCCGCTCTTCTATTCTTTTGGTGGGTCTTGGTGGCAGCAACCACAATAGGAAGAGATAGCTATAGGCTCGTACATAGAATTTAGCAAAAGTTTATTCACTTGAATCCAATCTACTCTTTTTGAAATGTTTGGGTCTCATTGACCCTCTTCCTGTAGGATTTTTTCTTCACGTTAGTCATGCTTTCGTATTTTTCAGCAGCTAATGCCTGCAACATGTACTTTCTTAAAAGATTTTTAAGTATTAATGTTTACCTGTTATTTTTTGTGATTATGATTATGCTTACAATATTATGGTGCATGAGATGGTTCTCCAGCTTCAGAATCTACGAGTAGGGTTTTTATTTTAACCAGAATTTCTCTCCCTTTATTATCATGGAAAATATCTGATTCGGGTCTCAGCCTTGTTGCCCTTGATAATTCCAACTTCCATTTTTTTGACAATCATCATCAGTGCATCGCCTTTCTTACCTAAATTAGAATAAAATGATTCAAGTTTGCTTTTTTTTCTTTTGTTGCTTTACCACTTTGTGTTGAAGTCTGATCCTTGTTTGTTTTTAGATGGTGCATTTTCCTGTGGAAATGTTTTTTTAGAAATATTCTTCTACACTCACGTCATCCACACTTAATACAATTGATTTCGTGCTGTATGTTTCACGGGTCTGCTTTACCAACCATTTTTTTCCCCAATGTACTATCTCAAGCTCAATGCGGTTTAACCAGATGTAGTCAAGTGACTGCCAGGGTCATCATGGTAGAAACTGTTACATGTCTGGTAAAGCAAAGGATGAGAAGGAAAACATTGATGATGGGATTCCCATTTCTTTGTTGGATGTCTCATGAAAGTGTTCATCGTTGCCCATTAACAAGCATTCTGATGGTTATTTGAGCTAGATCTGGACTCTATACTGTGATACTAGAACTGTTCCTTTAGGACCATAGATATTATTTTGACCTGCATTCAAATGGTTTGATGAGCTAGGTTTGAAATTTAAATCCTGATAAAGGGGAAAGCTGGGCACATTGATTTTAAGTTTGGTATGAGCTGGTTTTATTATTAATACTTGGTATTTGATATGGTTTTCACATATCAATTTCTTTTTGTATGTGTCTTGAACCAGATATAGTCAAGTCCCTAGGACAGATTTCATGGTAGGGACTGTTACATGTCCGGTAAAGCAAAGGAGGAGAAGGAAAACATTGCAGATGGGGTTCCCATTCAAATGTTGGAAATCTCCTTAGGGTGTTCATCGTTGCTCTGTAGCCAGCATTCAAATGGTTACTTGTGCTACATCAGGATTCTATATTCTGATATTGAGTAAAGCTGTTTGTGTAGGCACAGAAAAAATATTTCTCTGTTTTCCTTGACAGGAACAAGGTGCTTTATTAGCACCTATTGCATGATATGTTTTGCAGTTGTCACCTTTTTTTTTTTTTTTGCTAGTATGTGTGGTTGAACCAGATGTAGTTAAGTCCCTGTCCCAGGTTTCATGGTAGCGACTGTTACATGTCTGGTAAAGCAAAGCACGAGGAGGAAAACATTGTGTATGGGATCCCCATTTCTCTGTTGCATATCTCCAGAACGTGTTCATCGTTGCCCAATAACTGGCGTCTAAGTAGTTATTTGAGCTACATTTGGACCCTACATTTTGACATTGGGAAAACCTGTTCTTTTACCAACATGAAAATTATGTTGCTTGCTTTGACATGAAGTGGTTGCATTATTAGTTCCTGCTGCCCGATATGCTTTGCCAATATCACATCTCTCTCTTCTTACCTGCCTCCAGTCTCAAGCTTTGAGGCTGAACGAGTTGTAGTCAAGCCCTTCCCAGGTTTCATTGTAGAGACTGTTGCATGATTGCAAAACAAAGCGTGAGAAGGAAAACACTGTGCACGCAGTCCCCATTTATATGTTGGATCGGTCCATTGTTTGTCCAATAACCAGTATCCAAATGGTTACTTGAGCTACATCTGAATTCTGTGTTCTAAGAATAATGTTGTTCATCCCAAAAAGCGATCCCACCTAAATCCCAGGCCCCACATGTTCGTAGGGCCCACACATATGATGAATGGAGTCTACGTGTTTATGTATTTAGGTGGATTGGTTTCTTGTGACGAGTAGCATTATCATGTTCTAGTATGTGTAGAACTATCCATTCAGGGACATGGAGGGTATCTATGATTTCTTTGTCATGAGCTGTGAGTAGTTAGTTGTTGCCTAGGCTGCATTTTCATTTCCTTGTCACATTCCACGTAGTGGGTACTGTTACATCCTGACAGCCCAAAATAAGATTTCCTAAGTAGAATATTTTTGATGAAATTCTAATTTCTGTGCTGTTTATATGACTGCCTAATAATCAACATTCAATGCCCGTTTGAGCTTCATCTGGACTATATTCTGGTATTGAGCAAAAACGTTAAGGCCCTTTGACATTGCTGCCGTTGCTATATTCTGGTTACGCTTTTTAGCACTTCTTGCATTTCTATAGTTGTGCATTGTCATGTCTTTATCTGTAGCGTGGTGACCCAGAATCCTCAGGGGAGCTAAGGTGAAGAACTATTCACCCTTAAAAATTGTTGAAAGGCCGTTTGATTAGTTGAATGTAATTTCTATTGCGATCCTTTAATTAGTTTGAATGAGAGTGAAGACCCAATGAGACATACAGTGGCCTATTTAGGTATTGACTAAACTTTATTTATATGATTTGACGTGAAGCTATGGAGGTATTGGGCTTATGAATACCTTGATGGGGTTCAATAAGCTTAAGTTTTCCGAGGTCATTTTCTCTTATATATGGAAGCAGGTGAATTGCACTAACTTTTAGTAATAACAAATGCAACATTTTTTATTCAAATAATTGTCTCAATTAGGATTTGAAATTATAAAGTTCATATGTGAGTCATGTTGGCCATGGGAGTCTCTTCCCGAATGCGATTGTGGTTTTTTCTTTTTCTTGGCCAATTGGCCACGTAGGCTCAATTTAATTTTCCATATGGTGAGAGACTCGTGTTAATATACCGTAGGTTCAGTCCAAATTAATTGTTCGTTCAGCAAAGTAGGTTCGATTTTGTTCCACAATTGGCGAGGCATCCTGAATTTATTTCTTCCCTCGTTAGCAAGGCATGGGCCTGGCATAAAATCTTTTCCTTTACTTTTTTCCTTTTCGTTTTTTGGCCCGTTAGACCCATTATTATTTTTTGCCCAAGAGGGCCCAAGTTTTTCCCCATGCTGGGCCCTGCAGGTCGAAATTAGGCTTTCTGGGTCCAAGAGGGCCCAATATTTTTTCAGAAGCTGGCCCAATTTAATTTTTCGGCAAAGTATGACAGACCCAATTAAATATTTTGGGCCAGAGGCCCAATATTTTCTTTATTCTGGGCCGGGGAGGCCCAATATAGGTTTTTCCCTGGGCCACGAGGTACCTGTGAGGCCCAATTTATTTTCTAGGCCAGACAGGCCCAGTCTCTTTTCTGTTCTGGGAAGGGGGAGGCCCAATATAGGTTTCTTGGGCTGAATTGACCCAAATTTTACCCCATCCTGGGCCTGGCAGGCCCAATCTAAATTTTTTGGGGTCCTACAGGCACCAGTTTTTTCATTTTTGGGTTAAGCAGGCCCAGTAAATTTCCTGTTCTGGGCTGTGGAGGCCCAAAAATAGGGTTCTTTTGGGCCGAGTGGGCGGCTAGTAGGCCCAATATAACTTTTCTTGGGCCTATTGGGCCAGATTGGCCCATTATTTTTTTACCTTATGGGCCTAGGAAGCCCAACATAGGATTTTCCCTGGGCCAACGCGGTACCTGCCAGGCCCAATTTATTTTTTCGTCTAGACAAGCCCAGCATCTCGTCCATTCCGGGAGGGTCGGCCCAATATAGGGTTTTGGGCCGTTCGGCACAATTTTTTCGCTATTCTGGGCTTAGCAGGCCCAATTTAGCTTTTGGCCCCAACAAGCCCAATGTTTCCCCGATGCTGGGCCTAGCGCAGTTGAATTTTTCTTTTGGGCCAACAAGGCCTGAACTTTTCCTCCGTGCTGTTCGGGCCAATATTTTTCTGTTCCATGCTGGACAACGGAAGTCCAATATAGTCTTCGCTGGGCAGAGCAGGCCCAATATTATTTTTGACCATGGCCCAAACAGCCATTATTTATTTCTTTTTTGGGCCAATCTGATTTTCTATCAAGTCTAAAAAGATTCAATATATAAATGCCAAACAAAGAGGGAAGTCCAATATAGTTTTTGTTGTGCCAAGTAGGCCCAATATTGTTTTCGATCATGGCCCAAACGGCTATTAAAGGTTTCTGTCCGGCCATTAGGCTTTTTTTGGGCCACGCAAGACTTTTTTTTTTTTCCCAATATTCTGATCCAGACCAGGCACATTTATTTATTTCTTTTTTGGGCCAATCTGATTTTCTGTCAAGGATATTACTTAAAAAGATTCAATATAAAAATGCCAAACATCAAAGAGGACGAGATCAACAATGGTAACAACTAAACTTATACTTTGCCTGAAGCCAAGGGGTTTGACAGTATGTTACAGCTATGGGTCAATCCGACTTTCTATCAAGGATATAGCTTCAATACCAATGAGGCAGAAATAGGGGTTTGACAGTATGTTGCAGCTATGGGTCAATCCGACTTTCTATCGAGGATATAGCTTCAAAGGATTAAATAACAAATGCCAAACATCAATGAGGGCGAGATAAACAATGGTGACTACATGACATATACTATGAAGCCATTATAAGCCAAATAACATAAAACAGAAGCTCTCACATGGATGAGTACATTACCAATAAGGCAGAAATTGGAGTTTGACGGTACATTGCAGTTATAAAATTATAGGCACTTATGCAGGATACAGAAAGGATAGCTAAATAACTGATCACTGAACCGAGTATGTACCTAAAGTAGGACCGTGAAATCATTCAAACAATAAAATCAATGAAAGTATGGTCCTACTATGACCAAAGCACAAGTAAAAAGAGAATGCTAGATGACAATTCAGTCTCTTTAATAGAATGCTCCTCTTTCAACAAGAAGCCAACTAAAATGTACTTTTGGGTCTTACCAAGGGCCACGAGCACTTTCCATCCAAGAAGCATGTGTTTTGCGACTGATAACATATATTCCAATTGTTAATGAAAGATGCAAAAGACATGGATAATTGTATCTGTACATTGATAACAACAGTACCCTTAGAGCTCTGCAGAAAGCATGAAGTAAACCAACCTGATTCACAGATTCCTCTCCCATCCTGAGGTGAGGTAAGGATGCTTATTTTTATTAACATCTTTCATCATAGTTGTTGAGAGAGAGATGGACAAACTTGAAGATTAAGGTACAAGAGAGAATGTCGAGGAAATCCTTCTAACAACCAATTGCCTCGGCAAATGAAATAACCAGCAATCCAATTAAATAAGGAATCGATGCATTCATCAGTAACCGAAATCCAAAAGAATACACGAAAAATTATTATAAACTGTGCATTAACCAATCCAAGCTCAGTAATTAACAATATTTTGAGATCCCTTTCTGCCCTTGCTATCGATTCGCCAAGGAACCCTAGGCCCCCTTGACGGCCGCTTGGACCGCTTTTTTGAACACTAATGGTTCCTTAGCGAACTGATAGCAAGGGCAGAAATGGGGTCTCAAAATATTGTTAATTAATGAGCCTGTATTGGTTAATGCATAGTTCATAATAAGTCCCTTGTATATTATTTCGAATTTCGGTCACTGACGATTGCATCGATCCCTTATTTAATTGGATTGCTGATTATTTCATTTGCCGAGGTAATTGGTTGTTAGAAGGATTTGACCTTGACATTCTCTCTTATACCTTAATCTTCAAGTTTGTCCATCTCTCTCTCAACAACTATGATGAAAGATGTTAATAAAAATATGCATCCTTACCTCATCTCAGGATGGGAGAGGAATCTATGAATTAGGTTGGCTGTCTTCATGCTTTGGTGGCCGCCTAGCTAGCCACGAAACACCTCGCCTAGGAGGAAACCGCTCTCCTAAGCAGTCAATACTCTTAATCAATCAAAGGCGCAACCACTTACGATGACTCCCAATTGGATATGGTGCAGTACTATATCGTGATATTAGAGAACTAGATGAAAATCTTTTTGAATCAGATAATGATTCAAAGAAGTAGAGGAGGATGTAACTTTTGAAAGCTCGAACGAAGATATGGTGATATTTATAGAAGGAGGTTCCGAGAAATTGTGAAAATATGATGTTATGTAAAATGTGAAAGGATATAATTTATGTAATTTATTGTACTTTGCTATGCTACTTCAATAATATTTTATGAATTTATTCAAGTAATTCTATGTAAGTACTAGTATTTTAAACAAAATGATAAAAAATCAGCCTAAGCTGCCTAGCCGCCTAGCGGCTTAATCCCCGCCCAGGCAGCCCAGGAGCCAGGCAATCCGTCATGTGCCTAAGTCCGCCTAACGCTTTTTAGAACACTAGGAACCATATATGACAACTTCCGCCAAGAATTCAAATTGCAAATTCAAATGCATATAAAAATAACTCAACCTCTGATAAAAACAAAGGAACAAATCAAACCTCAAAGATGGAAAGCCCAGGGTCAGCAATAATTTCAGCTTGCATAGGACTAACCTCACTGTGTCAAACAAGTAGAGAAGTGGAATTGACATGAACACAAATCGAGAAAAGAATATGGAAGAATTGGGCGTACAGTGAACCCAATAACTCACAAACCTACAACCACTCTATGATTTCTATACCTATCACTCATTAAATAACATCCGTTTGCATCCTTACCATTCCATTGTTAATATATGCTGCCAGCAGCCAAGCAGCCAAGCAGCTGAGACAGTAAACCGCATACTTACTCACTGCCCATGGGTCAGACTATTATGAGATTTAGCTTTATCCATTCTTGGAATTCATTGGGATACTGTAGGAAGAGTAGACGTGAAGCTTTCTGCATGGGTGGATCTAAATTCAGGAAGGGGGGAAAAAACTTACAAAACATAATAGTACAATATCCAAGATTTATGTAAGTTTATACTTTAGAGAGTATAATGTTTTTTTGGGTGCAGCAAGCACTTTACAAGCTTCTTCATATATCCCAACTACATTCGCGAATTTAGTGCAGCAAATATTCTAAAGGGATCTGCAGCATAATTTCTGCCTTCTCAAGGAAGATAATGCTACACAAAGCATGCTTGTTAATTTGTGCCATTTGAATCATGTTTTCTTATCTTCTTTCCACTTTAAGAGTAACGGTAGCACAAAAAGAGGGATTAGGATGTCATACTCTACTGTCTGCTATCACTCATTAAATAACATCCGATTGTATCCTACCATGGATAACTTACAGGAAAAAGGCCATTGCATTGTTAATATATGCTGCCAGCAGCCAAGCAGCCGAGACAGTAAACCGCATTCTTATTCACCGCCCATGGGTCAAACTATTATGAGATTTAGCGTTATCCATTCTTGGAATTCATTGGGTTACTGCAGGAAGAATAGACATGAAGCTTTCTGCATGGGTGGATCTAAATCCAGGACGGAGAAAGGAAAAAAAAAAAAAAAACTTTACAAAACATAATAGTACAATATCGAAGATTTATGCAACTTTATACTTTAGAGAGTATAATCTTTTTTTTCCAGTGCAGCAAGCACTTTAGCTTCTTCATGTATCTCAAATATACTTGCAAATTTAGTGCAGGAAATATTCTTAAGGGATCTGCAGCATAATTTCGGCCTTCTCATGGAAGATAATGCTACACAAAGCATGCTTGTTAATTTGTGACATTTGAATCATGTTTTCGTATTAGTAGTAGCTCAAAATATAGAGATACAAGAGAAAATTTGAGGTGGATTTCAATCAATGTATGAATGCCCCAATGCTGGGAACACTACTGAACACCCCATCATGAGTATGAGTAAATTATTATCTGGCTTTTCAAGGAACCACGTTTTCAGATCTCACAAATACAAAAAGTCTGCTGTTTTTAAAAGTTACATCCATCCATTTGACTGACTTCCAGAGTTGTTAATGGCTTGCAGCAGACTATGACACAAACATATCCTGGAGCCAACACGCAAGGCGCACAGGGTGGCACATGCCTTAGAAAAAAAGGATGCATGATGTATAAAATGAAATATATATATATATGCAGAATTATTATGGACCTAAAACAGTTTGTGGCCTAAAACAGAATTATTATGGACCTAAAAAGAAATGGAGCACAGAATGTTAAAATCAGAACTATAATAGGATTGAACAGCGTTATTATGGACCTGAAACAGCTTGTGGCCTAAACCAGAATTATTATGAACCTAAAAAGAAATCCAGCACAGAATGTTAAAATCAGAACTATAATAGGACTGAATTATTATAGACCTAAAGCAGTTTATGTGGCCGAAAACAGAATTATTAAGGCCCTAGTGGAAAAAAGAATAAGCACGCAAAAAAAAAAAAAAAAAAGCTCACGTAAGTCAGATCTGTCGAGAGGTAGAAGGAGATCAGAGAGACTTGATCACCGGAGATGGAAAGAGAGATTTGATCTCTGAGAGACAAATCAGAGCGTCGTCCCCGAGCTAAAACCCTAAAATCACGAGAGACTCGATCGCTGAGAGAGATTCGACTTTCATCGTCGCCGAGATAGAGTCACGAGAGAAAACCCTGCCGTCAAGAGATCACGAGAGATTTAATTGGCCGGCAAGAGTGAGAGAGAGAGGATCGCCAAAGCCTGTCGTCGTTGCGACAGGGAACTTTCTTCGTGATAGAAACCCTAAGGATCACGATCTGATTTTAGGGACGAGGTATTGGGGCTATTTTTTAAATATTATTTTATTATTTAATATGGGCCAACCGAAATGATTTGGGCCAGAAACTTCTTTTGGGCTTTTTCTTCTTTTCTTTACGGCCGGCCCAACACAAAGAAGGCAAGCGCTCTTGCGCCTCCAACAGTGGCTCGAGCCACTGTGCCTTTGATCAACCGCCTCGCCGCAGCTACGGCGTGGCGCAACGGCTGCACCTTTGACCCTCTTCCAAACTCTCATATTATGCCTCCAACAAAGGCTCGCACCACTGCGCCTTTGATCAACCACCTTACCACAGCTATGGCGTGGCGCAACGGCTGCGCCTTTGATTCTCTTCCAACTATAATAAAAGGCTACCCACCTACAAAATACAACCAATTTACCAATGGTTGAATAATATTGCAAGGTATGCACATAAGCTTTTATGCAGAACAGAATGCCATGACTCTAAGCCCCATCCCACCCAAAACCCTTCTGGTTGATGCACAAAGACATGGAAGTATAACAAAATTGCTTTAAGTAGATCGCAAAAATTATACCTTCTCAGGGCAAGAAAGGGTGAACCCCCTTAAACTTTCCTACCTAGCAATAAATTTGCGGTTTCTTATTCTCCATTGTTATAACAAGACAGTATTTAGTATCAGACAAGGGGAAACTATTAAACAGATTAGCCTATAAAATAGGTGTCGATGAGCTTAAGCAAATTAAGTAAACCTCCTAATTGCTTTCATGCTTTTTTTCATTTTGATCAAAAGCGGGATGTAGGAAATTTTGTTTCAATGGCCCTTAATTTGGCCTATATATTTATTTGTTGGTTTTTTTTTTCTTCAGATTGGTTTTGTTAAGCACAAATTCAAAGAATATCGAGCAAATCGTTGCGAATGTTCATGGGACACAAGTTTGAAGATTTAAAACCCCTATTGTTCCTCCCAAAACTAACAAACCCTAAAAATGAAAAGCAGATGAGAAGAATATGAAACAAACAGATCAATTAATCATGAGTAGACTCGGATTAGAAAACAAAACTGTAGAAAAGAACATGAAATTTAAGGGGTGTAGTTTTGTCTTCATTAGTACCTGTTAAAACTAATATGCCCACGAGATTAAATTCGCAGGCAAGAAGAACAGGAAATTAAGAAATTGAAGTCGATTCAGAAGAATAAAAATACAGAGCACAGAGAGATGAAAACAATTTCATACCTAGCTTGCCGAATTTGCAGAAGGACAATACAGTTCAGTGCGCACTTTACTTGATATTCTGTAAGTAAGAAACCCTAAATCCAAGATTCAAGGTAAAAATCAGAGATGAGGAAAACAAACAGCATAGAATAGGAAACGATAAAGAAGATTTCATAACTCAGAGAGTCAGTTTCGCAAGCCACAAGAAAATTCTTCAGTGAAAGAGAGAGAGAGAGAGACTTGATTTTGTGAGGAGACCCGAGAGGGGGACGCTTACTTTAGGAAAAAAAAATTGTAGATACAGAAGAAACAATTAAGTAGGAACTCGCGATTTCTAGGGTTTTCAGCCAAACTCGTTTTTAGACAAATTCACAATTTTAGGGATTTTGAGACAAATCGAAGGGAAACTGAGAAATACCGGAGATGGTTGGGAACGCGAGCGGCTACTCATACTAAAGATCAGTTCCGCGCATGGATGCTTCAAAGTTGTCGGATACAGCAGCTTCTCCCGTAATTTCTAGGGTTTCGTTCTTTCTCCCGCTCTCTCCCCCTCTATCCCTCTCTGAGAAATTGTACTTGCTCTCGCAACAAGAAGTGGACTGAGTCAACCCGGCCAGACTCGGTAGAGGCTCGGTGAAAAAGAGAGCACGTGCTTGTGGGGGCCCAAGTTCAGAAAAGAAAACAATAAAAAACAAATAAAATAGATTTCTAATTTCGACGTCGTCGTTTCATTCTCCTTGGGATTTAAACGACGCTGTTTTCTTACTTTAACCACAATAAGCCCCCTCGTCTCCTCCGTCCAACGCACTGCAAACCCTCCGAAGTCGCTGCTGACACTTGAACGTTGTCGGTCTCTCTCTCTCTCTCTCTCTCTCTCTCTCTCTCTCTCCCTTTCGCCTCTCTTTAACTCTCCTCGTGATTCTCCAGTTCTCAATCCTTTGTACTATTACTATTATTGTTATTATTTGAATTTCATTGGTCAGAAATGTTAAGGTTCAAACCTATGCTTCCTCACATCTGATCCTTCTCAATTCCATAAATCCAGATTTATTTGTTCCCATTGGTGTCGATTTTGAAGGAGACTCCCAGACTTTTGAGAGCAAACCAGGATCCATCATTGCCCATAACAAGCATAATACAAAGACATTGGATTGCTGGGAGCTTTTCAATTGCAATTGAGGTGTCTTATAGCTCATTGCTACAGAGAGTTGGTCTGTTTGATCATCCCCTGCATCTATTAGGCCCTTTCTGCTAGCTGATGTAGTGGGGACCGGTTGCTACCTTTCCAATGTAGCAGTAAAGCATAATATCCATGGACTTGTCGTATCCTTAACCTTATCAAAGATGTCCCCGACATCAACATGTGAAGTTTCGAAATTAAACATATATTTCTGTAAAAAAATCGGATGCTACTCGAAATTGAACATATACAGAACTTGTGCATATCTTTCATACTGTGGATTTGACTTTAAGTACAAGCCCTTCCCCCCTTTCTTCTTTCACTCAACAGTTCGACCATTTTGACATGGTCATTTCTACAGGGCCGTTTCAGTCTTGTCCATGTCTTCTGTTGCTGTATTAAGTTGGGTCTTACTTCAGAGGGCTTAAATCATGGTCGTATAATTCCTGGGAGTAATTTAAAGTTAATGTAATGGTTCCTTTTCTAGTTACGCAATTTTTTCCTTTTTATCAGTAAACAGGTCAGTTGCCCTGGAAAATATTGAAGTATAAGTTTGTGTTGGAGCTGCTTTCGTTGTTACTGGGGACTTGTGGATTTCATAACCTCCCAAGCTTCGGTTTAACCCTATTCAAGAACGTGTAAGTTCCTGTGAATATCTGGTTGCGCTATTATTTAGAGTAATATTTATTATATGATGATATTGATGCCATTTTTCTTGTTTTATGCAGATTTTATTTTGACTTCGGCCCAACTTATGTTGGATGTGGTCTTATCTGCCCTCATATGGTCAACTGCTCAGTTCTTCTAGGGGCTTCCATATCATGGGGTTTCCTGTGGCCTTTCATTTCGGATCATGCTGGGGATTGGTATCCAGCTGACCTTGGCAACAATGATTTCAAAGGTCTTTATGGATATAAGGTAAGCTGATTTTATTTCTTTGCTGATGCATCCTTTCTCGGGACTCTAAAGTTTAGTTCCTTTCTTTGCATTTGCAGGTCCTCGTAGCCGATTTCTCTTATTCTCGGTGATGGTCTTTATAATTTGGTCAGACGCATTCCTAGTTCTCTTATAAAAACTTGCATGCTTTTCATATGGATGTGCTCAGTCTGCTGTTGACTATGCTACAATGATGCAACATTACTGAAAGTACCTCGTGACTCGAGTCAAATCTGCATATAAAAATTACGCAAGCACCAGTTATGTTGGGAACTGACCATTCTAAGACATGCTTTTGCAGATGGTGAAGGTTCAAGGTCACCCATGGAACGAAAGCAAAGAGAGGAGGTACTTTTAAAGGACAGATTACCGTCCTGATTTGCAGCTTCTAGCTATGTGGGCCCATGCTTTTAAAAATCGGTCCGTAGCGGCCGCTATGTAACAATATCGTTACGATACTATACCGTTAAGCTCAGGATTTGTCAAATTTACTTCATAGCGGCCACTACAACTGTTACGGCCGCAACTAGTAGGTTTTTTTCCCCCTATACCTTCATGCCTTCCAGCCTCAACTAAAAGAGAATTAAAATTCTTATGCATCCTTGTCCCAAAAGCATCACTTAGTTCAAGTTTTCTCTTCACGTGAGGCAACTTATGGTTACACTGATATTGGCGGGATTTTTCTAGACTTAATATGTGATTATGTACAGTTTCAAATGTAATTCCACACACACAGCTTAGCACAAATCCTAGCCTTGCAATTTGATTTTGCAATTAGATGTGAATTCAAAGTATTTTGGGACGTTTTCTTTGTTGCGCCATATGTGGAACATCCAATTGTAACATACGAAATCAAGCCCTCAACCCTTTTGGAAGTTCCTTTAATCACCCCAAACCCCATTTGCATTCCATATTTCCCATAATAGTCATAAATCTCATCAATACTATCGAATATCATGTTTAACCTTAGGCTCATCAACCTTATCTTCTATACTATTAAGTCCCGTTTTCTCCCATCGCCATTTTCTTTAGTCGAGGAAGTATCATCATCTTCTATTCCCTCACAAAAATAAATATGTGAATGTACATTTAAATAAAAACCAAACATTAAATATTGTTATGAGTAGATTAAATTCACTGTACATGTGAGAAGAAACAACTATATAGACATTGAAAAATAGTATAAAATTAAATTAGAATTCTAACTTTTTGTCATATTTCACAACTATTAGTAGGTTTCAACCCGTTTACGTTAGATAAGTAACAAAACGTAAGTCCTAGAAAAGAAGATCTATGTAGGTTTTACCTTTAACAGTTCACTTAAATTTATATAAAATCTATGTCATATAAAATAATGTTTAATTGATAAATAAAGTGAATCAAAACAGTGTAAAAATCATATATAACAATTTTATAAACTTAAAATATCAAAAAAATAATTGTACCGTGTCTCAAAATTCACGTCTGTTACGCCCATGTCCCATCATAAAACCCTCGTCATGCTCGCGTCCCATTATACTCAGCAACCGTTACGTGACGGCTGCCAGGACCGCAATATAAAACCATGTGTGGGCCTAACTGCGATTCCACAGCAACAATTCCTATGATCTTTCCACCCCTCAAATGGTATCTTGTTCTCAGTTCATACATTTTTGCCCCAGCCCTTGCCTTCTGCAACTTTTATGGGGCACAGGGCTCACAGACTGGAGTTTGTCCTCAACTTATAGAAAAATCGGTTTCGTTCATCATTGCTTCTATGGCTGGAACGGACGGTGGGGTCATTGCTGGATTAGCGGCTTGCGGTGTTATGATGACCATTGTGTCAACTGCAGCTGATTTCATGCAAGATTTCAAGACTGGCTACCTCACCCTATCACCAGCGAAGTCGATGTTTGTAAGTCAGTTGATCGGGACAGCCATGGGGTGCATTATGACTCCGCTCACATTCTGCTTGTTTTGGACCGCATTCGATATAGGGTCCCCGGATGGCCCATACAAGGCATCTTATGCTATGATATTCAGGGAAATGACCATTTTAGAGATTGAGGGCCTCTCCAAGTCGCCCAAGCATTGTTTGGCCCTGAGTTGCGGTTTTTTTTTTTTAGCAGCTCTAATTACAAACCTGCTAAGGGATTCGGCTTCTGAAAAGATTTCACAGTTTATCCCGATTCCGATTGCACTGGCGGTCCCTTCTTACATTGGTGCTCACTTTGCAGTTTTCATGTTCGTTTGGACCGTGATATTGTATGCGTGTGAGCAAATTAATCATAAGGATGCAGATGATTTTGCAGGGCTGTTGCTTCAGATTTAATATCCCGCGATGAAACTTGGACGATGCCTGCAGCAGTCCTCTCAATTTTCAGGATCAATCCACCGATTTGCATGTATTTTGGGCCTTCGTTGAGTAGCTTGAGTGGGAAAACAAAGGTGATGAATTGCATAACTCAAGGGAAAAGACAGGAACCAAGAAGAAAATGAAATGATGCATTCCTCATTACGGTTATGTCCTTTTGAACTGTCTAGACTGGCTGCTGGGATGTGCAAATGTAAATGTGTTGTATGATACGAGTCGAGTTTTATTGTGTACATCTGTATTAGTCTCTCCAAAAGTTACAGTGTGACTCATTATGGACACACAGTCATCGGAAAACCTCTCGTGTACAAAAACTTGGCAAACTCTGAAAAAGTTTGAAGAAAAAAGGATCTTAGAAAACTATATGAGTCCGCCCTTACAGAATCTGCACGAGTCCGCCTTTAGAACGTCTTAATTTTACTAAAAATTGTAAATAAATAGAAACTATTTTTTAATAAAATTAGATTATTTTAGGATGAACCGGAACAAATTGTCATCCTCTAATCTCCGGCATAAATATTATTAAGAAACACGACACGGCAGCCGAGTAGGGCCGCAATGCCACATTTACCAATACCAGGGGGAAAAAAATAATGTTTGAATATAGGACCAATAATCACGCCTCCAAATGCTAGAGGGAGAGATAGTCAAACTACTAATCATCTGATAAATTATATTGTGTCCCCATTTATTTTCAAAGACGCATCTATTGTGTTAAAGTTTACAGTGCCTTTACTGTACTTCACCCGCACAAATATCAAGGAGTGACATGCATGCACATATTATGTACATGCATGCATGGGGGGTATGACTATGTCCCTAACACTAAGCAACGAGTCCATGTTGCAGACAGCTTTGGGAGGCTATTTGTTAAGTGTAGTATCACTCGGGCTAAGAGGGTAGGTATCAGTATTTCGTTATCGCATTGAAAGACACACTCGTCCAGTCAAGTGTGAACATATCTCCTTGCTTTCAAGATTAGGTGGTGGTATTACTTAGGATAATCATCTGTCAAGAAGATAATGACACTTTATCATCTATCTTCTGGCAAGCAGCTCCAAAAGCACTTCAAAAATTTCTCAGTACATTGTAGTTGCTTTGGCTTTATATAGATAAATACATATATACATATATATACACGTAGGTTTGTGTATATGTATACATATGATTGGTGATTATAATATATTATTATTTTCGTTTTTTTTATACTCATAAAGCACATTGCGGGTGAGTGCCCTGGCCATTCCGGCGGAGGTCTGAGGAGCAAATCTTGTATATGCAAATTTATTCTGTTGTGAAGAGAAAAAATTTTGAGCAACATGATGACACGGGGAAGGATAGGGAGAAGTCAGAATGCTTGGAAAGAAGGAAGGAATTCTCGAGTTAATTATTTTCGAGACCGATTCCTCCTCTCGTTGATCGATGATGAGGCTTGTAATCCCTAATTTGTGACAAAAAAATGAAATTACGTAATAATAAAAACAATCGTGAAATCGACGAGCATCGGTAAATTAATCTAGAAGCATGCAAATGGTATGATTTTAGACCCTAATTCACCGGATTAAAAGGAGCAAGTCTTCTCTTCTTTTTATATGTGTATGCATCATGATGTCCTACATCAGAATTGTTGTGGAAGCTTATCTCCTATATATGTCTTAATAATGGAAACTATACAATATGAAAGCATTTGAGGCTTTGGATTTGTGTGGCACTATGGATAAGATATTGCAAAAGAAGGGCTTCCTTTTGTCACCAAGATAGGAGGCACATGTGACAGCCAAAGCACACATAGCCACTCCTTCCTACCATTATTATTCTTCTTCTTATTATTATTATCACCACTGCCCACCAACCATATTGAATTGGTCTTCTCTTCACATTACCAAAGGGAAGCAATGCAAAGAGCAATTAAAGCAAAAGAGAGAGACCCATCAAACTAAAATGGTCACTTGAATCATCACTTTGATTTACTCCCACCAAAACCATGGCCGGTTATCCATAGTAATTATAAGTGGATGCTTTCCGATGAATATATCTATACATGGAAGTTTCATCAAAGCCTTCAATAGAATGTACTCAAATGGCTTTTGGCATCATGGTATCTCCTTCTCTTGCAAGTGTAAGTGTGTCGAAAATGTTACTGGTTGAAAATCTATTAGGTGTTTGTTTATTTAACGATCATAAAATATATTTGAGTATATGTAAGAGTTGTTCTAGTTTTTATTCCCTGATTTAATACTAATTAGCTAAACAGTGATCACAATGGGTTCACAACTTTTTGAATATTGAAAATAAAAGCATGCTTAAGCCTTCATTTTCTTTCCTTTTTATCTTATTTCCCTTCTTTTGGTGGTTGAACAATTATTAATACTTAGCCTTTTTTGAGAAGGCTTTGAACTCAAACAACTCCTGGATTTCAAGGACAATACTTTTTGAGGAAAAGCAGAAGGAAAGGGAAAATTTTTAATGAGCCTTATTCAAGCAAGCTACATTTTAAACAAAATTTTTGCCTTATACATAAGGGGCTACCCTACAATATAGTTTTATAGGAGAGGGAAAATGAAAAAATAAAAAATAAACACAACGTCAAAACCTAGGAGAAGATTTGAAAATTCAAGCATGCAATGGACTTTCAGTAAGCTCCAAAAACTAAATCCATAGACATCTACCTTGAAGATATGTCCAAACTACTTGAGAGGATGAGTACTTTTAGTTACATAAAAAATAAAAAATCAAAACCTAGGAGCTTTTTATGTGAATGTGCTTTCAGATTATGAGCTTTTTATTAAATAAACAATGTACTAAACTCATAATTTGGGTTTTATCCCACTGTCGAAATATATATTTTTACTAATGGATTCAGCTAAATAAATAAAAAATGGTGATCTCGAGAATCTCCAACAAGAAGTAGGGTATTCAGTGATGATTCGTTGCAGGAAATGGGAAGAAAAGAAAAAGCCCAATGGTGTAAAAAAGTTTGGCCTTTTACCTTGTGATTTAAATCTCTAACCCTTTATTTTTATTCCTTTTTTACAAATCTATCTTAGAGTACGTAAAGTATTGCAATTTTTGGCATGTGTAGATAGTACTTTTATGGTATCTAACGTCGCTAACTCAACTATTAAGTTAGAAAAAAAAATTGTGTGAAAAAGCCCGACCTTTGATTCTTTTTCGATTTAGATCCTAACTTGTCTTACTTTTTGCAAGTCTATTCCCAATGTATTAAATGCTATATTCTTTGACTTTTGTAAACCTATTTATAAGTAGATGTGTTCAAACAAGAAATTTGGGAATTTTCCAACTTCCTCGTGACATGAAATTGTGTTATCGATTCTTAACCAAACTTAAGTATTCTCCATAATTTTCCAATCGGACTGTTTTGAAATATTCTAGTTTTCTTGAATTCTACACATTCATATTCACAGGTAATTTCATTAAATAGAAAGAGGGGGAAAAAAAACCTTGTTACTTTTTCATTGACAACTAAAGAAGGATGATAATAAATTTGAAATTCCTAATGTACTAGGGGATATATTAGCAAAACATTAAAAAAAAAAAAAAGACTAGGATTTGAATGGCAAAACGATCAAAATTTGGACTTTTTTGCTCAAGTTTACTTTTTTCCAACTTAACAGCCAAGTTGGCAATATTAGAAGGCGTTAAAGCTCCATCCTCCCATGCCAAAAATTATAACGCTTACCGCACTTTGGGATAGATTTGTAAAATAAAAATAAAAAATTGAGATTTAAATCACAATTACGCCAAAGATGAGGCTTTTTTTATCGAAGAAAAAGAGGCAATTATGGGTAAGATCTTGCATTTATTAGAGACTGGACCAGCGAATTAGTCAGAAAATGGGAAGCCATGTTCCTCCTGTTCTATTCCTTTTGACAATTGACGCCTCTCATTGCGGGATTGGTATTATTATTATTATTATTATTATTATTATAATTTTGAACGGATCACTCATTGATGGAGAATTTACTGTTTATGCCCTTCAATCATGGAAAGCTCTTACCCCTTTGAAACGCCAGAAAAGCACAAAATCGCTTTCGAGGTTCAATTGAAAATGGGTTTCCTCCTCGGCATCTTTCTCTTTGGTGAAATTCTCTTACTTCATGTCTTTTACTTTCCATGTGTCATTTTCTCGGACTGCTCTCTTTTTTTACTTTACCTTTCTTCGCTTTTTCTTTTTTCACTTTTACAATGATCTCCTTAAATTAGATAATTACTTTGAATCGAAATAATTTTACTGATATAGACAATTTGAATTGGATAAGTCAAAAATGGATGATCTTGTGAATCGAACTTTCTAGTCTTGCACTCCGTGATTCCTTCGCGAGAGTAGCCTCAACATTCACACGCAAAAAAAGGTGCATTCGTAAGCTTGAGAACTTAGGAGAGAAGAATAGTATAAAAAATGAAATAATTATTATCGGAGTAAATTTTCTCATGGATAATTATTGTCATATTAAAAGCAATTGTGAATGTTCACATCCAATGAACCAAGAGAGAAAACATTCCAATGAATCAATCAGTAGCATTTAGTGTCTTAGTAAAAATCAAACTCAAAATAAATATGTTATGTCTAAGATAATTACACTTATTGATAATATTTTCTCAAATTAATATATAGATTTGCGGGCAGCTTCCCTAACCACAACATCTCACAAACTGGAAACACGCTGGTCCGTGTTTTGTGGCTACTAGTTTCATATTTTATTTTTCTTATTCTTAATGCAAATATTTCTTTATATATGTATATACACACACGCCCCAGTCTTCTCAGCTCAAGTATGGGTCTAGTGTGGGTTAGAAGCAGAAGCCAATGCCCACTCATGGGCTGCCAGGTGTCAGTACCGAAGAGGTACAAGTGGAAGTTGAGTCCCTTACAAGAGATGTCACCCATGTATTGCTCTTGCAATAATAAAATATAGCATGCAGTGGGAGAGAGGGAAATAATGAGGAGAATCTATTCTCCCCCATTCATTATCAAGGGAGTGCAAAATCCCCCAAAAATGGTTTGAGTCATGTTGATTAACTTTATTTGGCAGTTAAAATGGAGAGCCAAAATCTAGCTGGTCAAAACCCCACCACAGTGAAAAGGATGAAGAAGGAGAAGGAAAGAGGGAGAGAGAGAGAGAGAGAGAGAGAGAGAGAGCAAAAACAGAAAAAAGAGAGTAAACAAAAAGCATTAATGAGTGATGACTAAACCCCTGATATGGGCAGTGGGAACCTTGGGATTTCAGTATTTTCCTTCTTTGTCTTTTTGTTCCTTTGCCAGAAACAGTGAAATCCCCATGAAAGTCTGAGACCATCTCCCTCCCCCCCACACACACTCCCTTTGTTAAAATAAAAAAGGAAAAAAATCAAAACTTTCTTGTAATTTGTGGTCCTGTTGATGGATCCCAAGGGCTCAAAGCAGCCTCTGGAGGTACCCAAGTTCTTGAGCCAGCCAAATCCGAACATGGTCGGCGAGAACAAGCCAGGCGAGATCAAGGACTTCCAGATTGTAGTTGCAGACAAAGATGAGGGGAAGAAGCAGTTAGCGCCAAAAAGAAGCTCCAACAAGGATCGTCACACTAAAGTCGAAGGTCGGGGGAGAAGAATACGTATGCCGGCGCTTTGCGCAGCTCGGATTTTCCAATTGACGCGAGAATTGGGCCACAAATCCGACGGAGAAACCATTCAGTGGCTCCTGCAGCAAGCGGAGCCCTCGATCATCGCCGCCACGGGAACGGGGACGATTCCGGCGTCGGCTCTAGCGGCGGTGGGGGGTTCCGTGGTGTCGCAGCAAGGGGCCTCTGTGTCAGCGGGGGTGGTGGTGCACCCAAAGATGGATGAATTGGGGGGGTCCAGCGTTGGGAGTTGTAGGACCAGTTGGGGGATGGTGGGGGGGAGCTTCGGGAGACCCCATGTGTCCACCACGGGAATATGGCCCCCTGCTTCTGTCAGCGGATTTGGGTTTCAGCCATCATCATCCTCGGCTCCTCCATCAGCACCCGTAAATTTGGGCGCCGAGGGCTCCAATTACCTCCACAAAATAGGCTTCCCTGGATTTGGGCTGCCATTGCCACCCCACAATATGGGTCCTATGGATTTCAACTCGATTTTGGGGGGTGGGGGTAATAATCCAGGGTTAGAACTTGGGTTGTCTCAAGATGGGAATATTGGGGTTTTGAATCAGCAAGCTTTGAGCCAGATGTACCAACAGATGGGTCAAGCCAGATTGCACCATCAACAGCAGCAGCAACAACATCAGCAGCAGCAACAACATCAGCAGCAGCAACCTCCTTCGAAGGATGATTCTCAAGGTTCTGGGCAATAATTGCGTACTTGGAGATAATTTGGGTTCCTCCATTCAGGGGAATTCGGGTGGAACTTGGGTGAAATAGAGCCTAGCAGTGGTGAGAAGAAGCTGAGTTTTCTGTGTAATGGTTTCTGTAGCGTGTGTAATTGCAGAATATGAGGGAAGATGTTCATGGGACTGGGTTTGGTTTGCCCCTTCTTTCTTCTGTTTCCTCCAAAGCTTCATCCATTCTCTCCAAACACAGGTGCTTCTGTATATGAAATTTTTCTCCTTTGGATTTTTGTTTTCTTCCGGGTATAAATTTATGAAGGTGCTAATAATTGCAGTGGCTCTGTGGTGGGGAATTTGCAGGTCGAGCTATGCAAAGCCATGTAGCTTGGGTTTGGGCTTAACTGTTCTTGTTTATTTCAGAGGTTTGTTGATTATAGTGTAAGGTATCTTAAATTATTTTGTCATCCTTAGATATGGTTGGAGTCGTGACCAGCTTGTTTGTGAGATCAATACAGAGTTTCATAATTATACAGCTAAAGTTCCTCTCTCTCTCTCTTTTTTTTTTTTCTTTTTTGTGGCAATTTATGATATTCTGTTCAGCACAGCATGGGACAAGGACAAGTCAAATTTGGCCATCTAATTCTCAGTCTGCAGCTTGAATATTTTTGTCGGCATCTAATTAGTAGCTTTGTGGTGCAAATCCTAATTGTATCTCCATTACATTGTTTCCTACGTGGTGATGAGACTTTGATTTTTGACCCACTTCCTTTCTCATGCACGCCTCATTATTCTCTCTTTAGGATTTCTAAATGGTTTTCACTTTGGATCTGTTTGAAAACATTTCACACTAGGGGTTTATTTTACCATACTATACGTGCAAACATAACAAAGAAAACCAAAACTTTAGCAAGCTCCCCCATTGAAAGATTGGATTGATTAACCTGCACCCACAAGTGTCCTACTGGGTCAGCCCACGTCTGTCAAAGAAAACTGAAGTTCCTCGTGCACCTTCGCAACTAAGGGGCTAAGGCAACTACTGCCAAAACTTTTTTCCTCTGGCACCCTATTTCTGCTCCTATCCTTCATGGATCCTTGTGTCATGACACTTTTCCTCCTCTTCTTTCGCTTTGTCTTTTCCCTATTTTCCGCTTGTTATTTATAAGTACGTACTTTGCATTCAAAATATACAGATGGGAATTCAACAATGAGTCTAAAGCTTGGAGTGTTCCTTTCGCCTTCAAAATATACAAATGCAAAATTCAACAACGAGTTTAATGCTTCGAGATTTTCCCTTCGCCTTCAAAATACACAAATAGGAATTCAACATCGAGTCTAAAGCTTCGAGTGTCCCCTTCGCCTTAGAAAGAGTAGGGGATGGTAGTGTATAGTCTTGTAGGATGGATGTTTCACCCAAGCTTACAGTATTTGCCAGGTTCCCCCATGGGTCAAAGTGAAGAATTGCATTCAAGTTCAAAGAAATAAGATTCAACATGGAACGCATTTAAAGAGAGATCTTATACGTTACTTTGGAGTATCAACTATTATTGTTACTTGTCCTCTTAATTAGTACCCCAGGCTGTTCCATACGGACTCAGCAGATTTTCTGTAAGTTGTAATGGCTCATCGCGTGTTGAAACATCAGCACAGAAAATGTGGCATAGATGAAGCAATTGGTTGAGGTGTTGTAGGCAAATACAACCGGGCATTTATATCTGTCATGATTCTTGTCTATCATTCCTTCACCACCAAGTATCATATTTGTAACGGGACGCCTCTTGGTTCTTGGGAATACTTCATCTCTATATTTCTTGAGTTTTCATTTTGCAGCGCTGCTTGTTATAACTGTTAAATATATGTGCTGGGATTATAGCCCGGGTACTGTTTTCCCTCTCTAACAGAGACTGCGTTTACTTTGAGGGACTACGTAGGAATTTCGTAGATTGATTATGGGGAAATGGCACATTGCCCTACGGAACCTGATCAGAAAATTCCAATGGTATGAAAAAGCATGAAAAAAAAAGAGAAATTTATCAATTTTACAAAAATGAAAATTTATCAATTTTTACAAAAAATGAAAATTTATCAATTTTTACAAAATTTGTGCTAATGCAAAACTCAAATCAAATAAAAGATAAAATCATTCAAAAATTCAAACCAAATGAAATCTTTCAATTTTTTTTTTTTTTGAGTTTTTCATTGCTTAAGTAAAAAATGCATGCTAACACTCATTATATATATATAAACCATATTTTTTCATACTTTTTCAATTCAGTATGCCTGAGCCCCAATGGGCAGCAACGTACTAGTCAACAAGGCTGATACGGGCAAACCATTTCACACGTGTACTCGAGTTGTCTTATGCTGCACTTTAGCTAAGGTTTATGTTTTAAACCGAAAAGATCACACCACTTCATTGCACAACATTTGAACTAAGAAAAGGGAAGAATTTGCAATGAAGAATTATGATGGGTAAAAAGGGTTTACAAATGAGGAACCGAAATGATAGTCACGTACAATAATCAACTCCCCTCTATCATCCTAAAATAATTGTAAGCCTATACCCTCTAAGCTCAACCTAATCTGTGCTATACCCCCCTCTGATGGTGGTCAATTCTTCACATGCGAATTGAGGCACACTACATACACCGCAGATTATAAACAGCAAAGGAAAATTCGGAAAGAAGGGGGATTGGTGTTAAACAAAGAATCTACACGGCAAATGGACTCTACAGATGAGCTGTACATTTTCATAATTAGGGAAGTACAACACGAGAGGTTCAATCATCGAGGCGTTGGATCTCACCCATCATAATGCGATTACTGGAGACCTTGAAGCCCAGGAGAGCTGGATCTATCTGCCTTCCCTTCTTCCCTTTCTTTTTCCCACCTCGCCCAGTTTGTCCATTATCAGATGATTCCAATGCTGCCGCGTTCCCAGCATCCGAGTCCACAACCACCGGTTTCTTGAGCATGTCCATAAACGATGCCTCTGACACAGAGGCGTCGCTGCAAGAAGACGTTCGTCTAAAATGAATATCTTTCTTGCCGGAGGTTTGACTCTCACAAGTCACCCCACACTCCTTCCTGCTCTCTGGAATACCAAGTTCTCCACATTATCAGTCCAGAATAAAGTCCCAAATTCAATACAGCCAAAGACATTGAAAACAAAAAAAATTGAAAAATAAAATAGAATATTGAAAATAATGATAAAAAACTATGCATTAAAAACCCCATAAAAGCAAACGCAATTAAATAATGATCAATAGCAGGAATGGACATCGAGATGAAAATATAGCATAAGGAATATACTAGTCTTGTGGCACTTAATTTGTGTTCCCTTTATAGCACACAATCAAAAGAAACCTTAAAAGTGGGAAGGAGTTGGAGAACTTGCAACTGACCATCAAAACTCGCTAGGCTCATTGAACTTTTCTGCTTGATGAGGGCGCTAGGGGCCTGCTCAGATAAAATGTCCTGCTCAGATAAAATTCTCGAGACAGATGGACGCACGGGCAGAGATTTACCAGACCCTTTCGATGTAACAGTGGACAACCTGTAAAATAAAAAAGGATTAATGCATGAGAAAGATGAGCGAGAGTTTATAGGTCAAAGAACAAGAAAGAACACAAGAGAGAACCTAAAATGTCGTCTTTACATCACCTGCTCTTGCAGGTGTGTGAGTGATTGTGCAAGGATGATGGTGTTTCATAAACAAAATAATGCAGAAGGTTGTACAACTGTTATTTTACACTTCCAAAGAACCAATAAAAAGTACTACTTCCATATGCCATCACGCCTAATTGTTCAAACTGGTTAAAAATAGAAGCAATCGGATGAGATGAAGCATAACAACAACCATAAACCTAAGCCTTTATCCCAATATTTGGAGTCGGCTATGTGGAACTTACAACAACAAAACATGCCATGTCGTTAACATGAATCCAACAATGATTGGTGGCAGGGGCTGCATTGCAAGTCTATTAAGCCTGATATCCAAATAAAAACTCTTTTCACAAATAGTAAACCAAGTTCAAAAGCTGCTGCTGAATTAAGATGCTCAACACCTGTAAACTATTAAGCAAACACCACCACCACCACCCCAAAGATGCTATTAAAGAAAATAAGATCAACAATTGTCTCTGAGCATATCTAATTCTACCACTATTTCGAGTGTTAAAATTGTATATTAGGGTCATACAAGATAACTGCCCTAACAATAACAAAATATGTTTGCTATTCAAGACTTTCTAACAACCCATGAACTTCCGCTTGGGTAAACATGAGTAAATTTAAGATATAAAGTGAACCTGTACACGAAATAGCAGACCCGTTAACAAAAACAATATTCAAGCAAAAAAAGGCACACTGAGGCTACAATTTTCCAGCCAAAAAGGACACATTGAGGCTAGAAAAAATCAATCTAGCTATTCAATATTAAGATAAAAATCATCACCTCTCATTAGAGATCTGTTCTCCAAGTGCTTTGTCTAATCCCATATCATAGTTGTAGACGTCCAAATATCCACCTGCACAGTTAATCGAAGCCTTTAACATACTTATACATGGAAAGAACACATCTAAGTAGTCTAAGTGAATGTGAAAGCACACCGTTCTTGCCTGGTGCGATGTGCCTTCTGTTGGCATTTGGCATCGAGTTTCCACAATTGATGGAAGCACCTACTCTCTCTGCCAAGTCTTCAGAAATCCCTGATATTGTCCTAGTCATTGAATTATGGCCCTCAGATCCATATCTATTTCCCTTCTTTCCCTCTGATTCTGAGAAGTTATTACCCCCAGACGGCATCCTAATTAAGCTATGATCCAAATACCTGGCCTGAGAAGTATCTTTCACACCAGACAAGAATTGTTGTTCCTCTGCCAATGACCTGGACTTAGATCTAAGAAGAAATCTCTCGTTGCTGTCTAAATTGTTCAACTGTTTATTCACACCCACATTAATCAAATGTTCTTGCAGTAAGTTGTTCTCATTGAAATTTTGAGGCCCTTCTGTGAAAGCATTGCTTAAACCAATTTGTTGATCTGGAAAACAATTCAAAGGATGATCTGAAGAGGTTGACTCAGAAAATAACCAAGGTTCACGCCTCTCAGAAGATGAGGCAGGAAGGCGATGTTCGACTTCTGAGTACCAGGCTGATTGCAAACCCAACTTTTCGTGGAGCAAGTCCCTTAGAACTCGCTTTGAATTATCATCATCTCTAGTTGACCAAAGATCTGAGGAAGCAGAAGCCAAAGAGCCTTCAGAATCCTTTTTGTGTTGCTCCATCCCAAGATGCAGCTGCTCCATCTGTGCTCCTAACAAGCTGTTTTCTAGATGTCCATTGTTCCGATAGCTGCTGCTCTCTACTGCCTCCAAAGGAGATTGGAAGTGGTCCGAAATTCGGGAGAGATGAGAGAGGGGACCTGATGAGAAAGGGCCTAATTCATCAGTGGGGTGCACATACGGGCGCTGCTCCTGGATGGCCAGACCTTGCAACAAAGAGTCTGCACTGTCTAGTTTAATCCCGGGAAGACTAGAGGGAATAGGCATTGACCTCTCAAATGAAAGAGAGGGATCATAGATATTCCGGTGGTGTTGCTCCTGTACAGCAAGATTCCAATCAGCAGAGGTTAACTGCTCTGGACAGAAGGAAAACCTCTGCTGTTGCTGATAAAAATCCAAACCATTAAATCCTGCTGACTGAGCCTCATGATGACCAGCAGGCCTGCCAAACTGACGAGCCTCATCAGCCGGCCAAACCCCAGCAACATGTCTCTCACCATCCAGACCCATGGGATGCCTCAATGCCATAGGCAACTGCTGAGTCTGCAATTGTTCTTGAAGGTAATGGAACTGCTGCTCTCGATTAATGATGTTTCCCTGCTTTGGCCCAGATGGAAGCTCTGAAAGATCATTCATTCGCCCACGGTTCACTCTATGACCAAGTTTTGCATGGAGGAACTGTTCAAAAGAAGGATCAAGACCCCTTGTATCATGGGAATTTGGCTGCAGTCCATTTAGTAGATGATCCCATAGTAAGACTTGATCCGACTGATCCATCTTTGACTGCCTAAAACCAGGTTCAGGCATCTGATGATGCAATAATTGTTCAAGAAGCAACTGCTGAGCTTGAGATTGCTGGTGCTGCTGCAATTTTATTTGTTGGTGAAGAAGCTGCTCCTGCTGCTGCTGTTGCTGCAACTTACGATGTCGTTGAAGCTCAAACTGTCGTTGTTGTTGCTGCTGATGGAACTGCAGCTCCATTAGATGCTCCAAATCTATAACTGTACGGTTGACTGACGGCTGGGCAGCAAGGTTGTTACTCTCGGGAAGAGAATAACCTGGAATTTGTTCTACACCCAATCCAACATGACGCAAATCACAGTGGCCAAACATATGGTTTTGCTGTTGAAATTGCTCATCATGCAATTTCTGAGATATCAAATGCTCTTCCAGGTCAACGCCATTGAATTCCTGTTCCACATGGGGTAAATGCCGGGCACCCATTGCACCTGGACGTAATTTAGGGCTAGAAAATGTTTTTCTTCTAAAATTATCAGACCAACTCCCTACAACAGAAGGTTGATCAGCCACAGCACTAAAAGGGCTGTGGCCCACAATACGGGCATCTCTCTCCAGTAAAGGATCTATTAACTGTCCCTGATCACCTACAGCTGAAGAGAAACTGGATGATTGAGCACGCCTCAAGTTACTGCCTCCGAGCTCTGACATCAATAGCCCAAGGGGATGCAACTCATTATCCTTATGAAGTGGCATGTTACTGTCTGTAAATTCAGGAGCAATAGAAGGATGACTAGTGGAACTGAAACATGAACCATCAACACTAGCAGAAGATCTACTAATCCTATCACTACTGCTACTTCCAGGCCGACCAGGGAAGACAATTTCTGCATAAATAAAAAGCATTTAATTGGACCCTTGCACAATAAAAATTAAATAAATAAAAAAGCAACAATGGAAAATAAGCAACTGGATTGAAAATGTCTGTATAAATATAGGCATATGAATGCACAAATGAGATAATTTACCCTCATCTGGAACAACAAAGTTCTGGATATCCTGATATGAGGGCTTGGAGAGAATCTCACGTCTAGGAACACTCGTCGGAACAAAAGGGCCTGAGGTGGCATCCTGCTGCTGGTTATTTCTGGGAGCCACCTTATTTTCATTAATAGAGGCAGAAGCAGGCATGGTCTCATAAAAGTTGTCACCAAGATCAACAGATTCTTCCACTTTGTTTACTACATTGATGCTGGAGCTAGACTTGGCTTTCATTTTCAAATGTGGCATAAGTTCACCAAGTTCTACAAAAGGTGATCCCTCTGATGCATTTGATAAACGAACTGGCAATTCAGTTCCGAAGAAGCCTTGTTCAAACCAAGAAATAATGTCTATCCCCAGAAATGGCCCCTGAATTACCCCTTGAGGATCACGATAAAACAAACTCAGCTCCTCAAGAGGGCTAGCCCTCCCCATTGGATATGATTCATTGGTAGTCTTTAGATGGTGTTGATCAGTACTTGAAGCTTCCTCTAAAGACGAAAAATCAAAAAGAGAAGCTGAATCATCTGGAAGATGACTAAAACTAGTTGGTTCAACGACTTCCAAGTTAGGGTCCTTGGGGAATGCAGAATTTCCCCATCGCTGGCCAGCCGGACCTTCAAAATTTCCTCTTTCAATGATATTGTTGCCTGGAATCTCCCTTGCATTGCTGAAATCATAGTTCTTTTCAACTGCTGGTATCAAGCCATCAGTTACCACAGAACCTTGAGTGGCTGCTGTTAATTTCTTTTCACCTTGTTTGCAGGAGCCTGCCTCTGAGGGGGGAAAAATGCCAAAGAATAGGTCAAGATTTGATGAATGAAGCTACTATGTGTCAATCAATTCAGCGAAATAATTGATCCTCAATCACATTAACTGGCAGAGTGGAAGTATTCAGACTCTTATCCATTACCTTGACAAGTATCAACTACTACAGCCTTTCCAACAGATTCAGAAGCTTCTTCACTGTTATCTGGTGAACCATTTTTCTCAGTTAGCCTTGTGTCACTAATGCCTAAAGAAAATACACATTCTACATTAGCAAAAATACTGCCTATAGAAATCACACATTCTACATCAGCATAATTGCCAAGTATATCACAGTTTAAAACCAAGAAGCTATAGCCTAGATTACCTGTTAGATTTTCACCTGATCCCCCATTATTGTCCCTGAAAGAATTTTGCAACACTCCACTGCTTGTAACTTTACCCTTCCATATATCTTCAAGGACAGCCTGCAAGCCAAACATGGTTCACTTTGGAAAAGCAAGGAGCAAAAATTAAAAAAAGAAGTGCCTCCCTTCCTCTCACACCCACAACACACACATAGACATATTAGTAGTGAGACTATGGTGTATATACAACCATATCTTAGGTGTTCCTATGCCAAAACAACATCATTTGGTCATTTTTATTTTAAAAACGAAAAACCATATCATTTTGACCCTAACACCACCTGGACAAGGTTTACATATACGGCATATTCACTTTGCCATGTGTTTATATATTGCACACTCGAGCAAGCTTGGACAAAATCAGAAGTACTCTATACCTCTTCTTCTCCACTAGGGGCAACAAAAGCCAATGGCCCAGTAAAGTTTTCTTGAGTTATTGCTGATGCTTGTTCCATTCCATCAGGTACAGAATTGAAAACGGGAAGCATCTTTTGCTTGCGATAAATGTCAAGGAGTTTTCCCCTTGGATAGCAATATGTATCAGCAGAGAAGCCATGTTTCTTAAACAAATTGTCAGTTTTGTCCAAAACAACAGAACCTATAGGACCTGCAGAAGATGGCCTGCCAATATGGGGGCTAACATTAATATTTGACCTCCCCCGGCCTGGAGCAAATCGTACAGTTGAAGGCTCGACTCGAACTCTTTCCAAGCCAAAGCCTGGTGCGGAACGGTAAGTAGCTGATCCACCCACTTGAGCTTCCATACGGTGTCGTGGCCTCCATTTGTCACGAGATTCAGTGTCGCGCTCAGAAGCTAGCCGGTTTCCACCAACAAAAGGTTGCTTGTCAACGTGGGTATCATCCTTCTCAACATCTTGCCTCCTTTCAATCCGTGAATCCTTTTCTTTATCCTCCGGACCCCATCTTGAGGACCACTTGTTGTCACGTCGTGATTCATGCACAGAACTACGGCTATTATCATGCCAGGAATCAGCAGACACAGCTCTATTTTCATTAATTTCCCTGGTTGAAATGACATCAGCACGGCGATCTTCTTTTCTGCGATCTCTTCTACCAAGCAAACTAGTCTCCCTTTCCTCTTCACGCCAACGGCGGCCGCTTTCAACTTCAGGTGTAGGCCTCCTCCACTCTTTCTTTTCCTGGGATCCCTCTAAACGCCAAACCTCTTTGTGGTGGGAATCAGTGGAAGTTCCAGAGAGCAAGGGATTTGGTCCATGCAACTCCTGCCATTTATTTATTTAGATAAGAACTGTACATGGAAATGACATACATAACTAAGTTAAAAGATGACCGGCAAGATTCCTATAAAGAGTGCCACAAGATATTGCTAAGAAGTTTTAGCTAACTTCATTATATTATGAACACTTAGCAGTTTATATGCTAAAAACAAATAAACACACTATTAGAAACGTTCTAGATTCACAATCATAATATTTGTACATAAGAATCCGAGTAATCCTATGCAATCTAAGTTCATTATTTGAACACAAAACAAATTAACTGCTTAAGGAAAGGAGTAATTAATTTTAAGAGAGGACAGAAGGTTCATCTCTCCAAAATATGAATAGATTCATCGGTTTATTACCTAACCAGTTCCCTTGTGCCACTGGATGAGGATACTGCTAATAGAAAATTCCTCAATCAATGCACCAGATGATTCTCTTGTTAATCGTAAAACAGTAATTTTCTAAAAGAGAAGAAAAGAATACACTGGTAAATATTCAGAATGCATTGGAAAATTATTCTATTAATGATATTTCTATCCAATGCACTTGGGGCACTGGTTGGGAAACCCTAGATTTATGTACATCATTACAATTACATTTCAGGAGTCACCACTTTTATGCACATTATTAAAGTTAAATTTGTGAATTTCTCTACTGCATATAAACAATCAGAATCAGCTATGACCTGAATCCCACTTGTGTACTTATTAAACTAGAATTGATTTGCACAATATTATTATTATGCTTAAGGGAAACCCACAAAAATGGCCCACACAAATATATGAGGCTACTGCTCAAGTTAAGCCTGAAAATTAGAGTTAGCCGCACTAAAAATTTGCATTTCAAGGTCCAACAAGAACAAAAATTCAGATTTCAGAGACTACACAAGATCACATACATACTCCTACATAATGTAATTTCAGATTTTACCAAAGTGGAGTTTCCACCCCAAAGAAAATCTTAAAAATTGTTAAGCAAGACTTAAAATATAAAATCAAAGTAAAGGTGGTTGAAAAATTGCTATGGCATGTGACACATAACAATAAACAAGATAAATTGAAGTTCTATACCCCTGATACAGCAGCTACCGACGTCTTCGTCTCAAGTGGTTTTGAATAAAGCCATTGTGGAGACAGAGGTATGCTGCTCTCTGATGTTACTTGGTCTGCAACCACAAAAAGTTTAACTTAACTGTGTTCTACCAATGAACATCCAATCATACAAGAAATATTGTCAAGTAGACATAAGATTAACCATGAATAGGAGTTGAAAAGTTAAAATGAATCAAATTTAAATTGTGAACAAAATCCCATGCAACAAGGTTCCAACAACAAAAAAACTACCTTTTGACTCATCAAGCAGCCCTACTACAAGCTTCTTCTCACCAAATTCTCCCAAGCCTTCATCTAAATTAGGACGAAGGAAAACATAAGAATAAGTAAAGTTTTAATTCCACAGATATCTATGTTTGTTCAAAAGTAAAGAGAGGGAAGTAATTCAACAGCAAAATGAATCCATACAAAAGGAATTAATGAATTACACATTCATAGTTATCCGAGACAGATAAGATGACTAAATGGGTTTTCCAGTCAAACAATACAGAAATTACCACCATAGCTAAAAGCATCTGCCATTTATGATATTTTGTCAGCTGTAACGAAGATCTAACTTGAAGGAGGAACAGCAAGTGTAGATGGTGGAAGACCATACTAGCACTAGCACCAGCATTTTTACATAATTTTGTTCCTCTCGATAAACCAGCATCTCAAAACGCAGAAATCACCGCAAAGCTGATAATCAAGAAATCTCATATAACTGGTACCAATCAAGATTGACCGAATGGCTGCATATCTCATTGCCCAGAGATCACTGCAACTCTGATAAGCAAGCAAGCTCGCATAACAGGTATCATTTAAGATTGATTAAATGACCTAACAGTAGCAAATGTTGATAGTGACAATGCATGCGCCAAAATTTAATGGAGATCTTAGCATGGATAGACAGCAAAACTCTTGTACACGTTCACAAATTTTATCAGACAAACAACAAAGCAAGCCAAGAAGAATAATAATAGCAACATGTTAATAATCCTTGATCAATGCCAAATCCGATCGCAATATTAACCGCGAAAAATTACAGACAGTGCTATAAACCACTTCACATAAAATCCAATGGCCTTCAGATCTCAAGCATGTACTAGCTTGTGTGGGTAGACCGAGTATCAGACAAAAAATAAAGAAATCGCATCCACAAAGCACACAAACTTGAGAGAAAGGAAAAAAGACTCGAAAACAAACAATATGTCTCTAGCAGAAAACTCAAGCTAGTATCTCTACTAAACCCAAAATAGGAGAAGTACAGCTTAAAAAAAGCTCAGAGAATGACAAACAAACCCGAAAATTTTAAAAAGACATAAAAAAGAAACAAAGAGAAAACCGAACTTGCCCAGATGTTAACATCAAATTTGATAAATTCCACGCCTAGGTAACAACCAAGGTTAAGGCACTACAGATCAAGGGCGTGAAGTGTGAATTCAGGGCAACAAAGGGAACCATAATGTTGGAAAAAAAATTATAAAGCAAATTGAAAGGAAAAAAAGCTAGATGGAATATAGAAAACCGAGAAACACCTTTGACGGGGAATTTTTCAATGGCTTCCTTCAGAGAGAGGATATCATCCGGCAGATCGACCTTACCTTCAGCCATCATCCTTCAGAGCGATTGCACAAATTCCACAGGAGAGATCGCAATACAAGCAAATTAAAATCGTTCGAGATAGAGCTTTGCAAGACGAAGAAGACGAAGAGCGGGGAAAGAAAGAGAAAGAGCGCGCGCGCGAAGGGATTGAGAGAGGTCAGATCGAGAGAGATGAATTTAGGGTGAGAGAGAGAGAGAGAGAGAGAGAGAGAGAGAGAGAGAGAGGGAGGGAGAGATGCGCGAGGGTTTGGGTGCGTTGATGAAAAACAGGCAGAGCGAGTGCGACTTTCATAGCTCGCCTGAACTATATATGTGTGTATGATTCTCATGTAATTGCAAATACATAATTGGATAAATATAATTTAATTTTTTTTAACGGGTGCCTAGTATTTTTTCCCATAGGCTCAAAAATAGACTTTGGTGACGAGCATAAATCCTCTTGTTTAATTTATCCCAAAAAAAAAAAAATCCCTCGAGTAAAGCTATTATCTCTTCCTGAGTGGTAAAAGTTAAACAAATTAAATTGTTTATGATATATTATAATAAGTATATGATTGTTCTTAAAAGTTTCACTAATAGTGTGAATGAGCATAGAAAAAATAAGAGAATTTATCAATTTTAATGTAATTATTGCACACGTACTCATAAGACTTATAAAATATAAGTTATAAGAATTAAGATCTTTTCATATTTTAACATTTAAAATAAAAACTCTTTGTATTATCAAATTTTATGAAAATTAGTAGCTCTTATTCTTTTTACAATCTTCAAATTCATAAGACGGCGTGTGCTCGCACCATGGTCACGATAAATGCTTTTATTATAACACATTCAATCATACCTCAAAAAAAAAATTATCAGCGATATACCTCAAAAATGTGCTTAACATTCAATCATCAATATACCTCAAAAAATATATATATATATTTCATTTAATTCGCAGCTCAAGTGTTATTGAGCTTTGAAACACGTTTCCCCCCTTGTCATGGTTGTCACTGCGCCGTAACTCCTCTCCCTCTTTTTTTTTTTTTTCCAGATCTTAAAGTTTATTTCACTCAGATGACCAAAACTCCAAATTTAAGTTAGTTTATTAGATAACATAACGGCGAAGCACATGTTACATCTACATTGCCTGTTGTGGTGGTGGGGCCCACTAGATGACGTGGGTGGGCCTTGTCTTTCTGGACGCGCCTCCAATCCCCAGTAGTTGGGCCACGCGAAGAGAAAGAGAATTGGGCCCATCACGGCCTGTTGGGCCGCTGCGAGTATGTTTTTCACTTGGACACCCCAAAGCGGCTGATTCATGGACTCATCATCCATCACACGTTTGAGCCACGTCTAACGAAGCCAGCTCTAAATGGTTTGACCATCCCAAACCTTGTTGTAAAGTAAAGATGGGGGATATTTATTTCTTAAGGGGATCAGATCTATAATTATTATCACTGCCATCGTAAATTTAAGGGCTGGTTGGGCTGACCAGAAGAAGCCATTTCTGTAAGCGTCTACGAAAAGTTATTTTTAGCTTCAGTATATATATTTGAGCTTTTTTTAAAAATTATTTTAAACATTTTGGACATTTGATGAATGCTTACTTTATGTTCAAAATAGATTTTTTAATAGCAGAGTTAAAAATAAGCTTCTGCAAAATGATCCAAGGTCCCGCGCAAAAATTGCAGGAGAATATAATACCCAAAAGAATTGATTGTCCAAATTAAAATAAGTAAAAGGCCTAAAAACATTGACGCTTACTTAAAAAGACACTGATACCCTCCTTAATTTCTAAGATGGGATCTATTTAATAAAAATAAAAAAGCGTTTTCCATGTCTATTATAATTTTATTTATTCCCTTGTTCTATCTTTCTTTTTTTTCATTGATTAAAACAAGGACTTTATTCAATATTTATTCCATAAAAAAATGCAGAAAAGTTAGGGGCGTAAATATTTTCAAAAAAAAAGAATAAGGAAAAGATAGGGGTGTGAATGACATTTCAAAGAAAAGATAATTAACTTGCTTTTTCTTTCATCCTCTTTTGTCGCCATATACAGCGGCCGGAAACCATTACATTTATCTCCGGAGCTCGGATTAGTCAAAACACATACAAATGCAACCAAACCTACCCTAGTGAAGAATAAACAGATACAAAGTGAAATAGGGGGGGGGGGGGGGGGGGGGGGGGGGGGGGGGGGGGTGGTCGTGTGGAGGGGGGTGGAAGAAAACTTAACATAAAATTTTTCTAATATATTAGTAAAGTGCCCAAAATGGAAGGAGGAGAGACTTTTGCGAATGACCCTCTCCTCCAGCCCCTTCCAAAATTAGTCATAATGGTGTTAGAGCCATAGAGCTCCGGCTTCCTTGAGGAGGGGCACGAGGGTGCCATTGATATGTGAAGCCATGACGCCGTCCATGGATCCAACGAGCCTTCCCCCGACGAAGACGGCGGGGACTGCGGAGGATCCTCCGCCGAGGATCCGTGTAAGGGCCCACTCGACGTCCTTGCGTCGGGCGGGGTCCAACTGGAGGTCGAGCTCGTGCACCGTGAGGCTCACGCCCATGCCGCAGAACAACCGCTTCACGGCGTGGCACATGCAGCACGTGCTCACGCTGAACATCACCACCGCGTTCTCCGCCGCCAACCTCTCTATCCGCTCCATTATTTGGTCGCTCCCGCTGCCGCTGCCACACGTCGCCGCCTCCGCTGTCAGGCCGTAAGGTCGACCCAATGACTCCGCCATCTGGTAATGCATAGCGAAGAGCAAGAAGTGTGAAAATGGGAGAGAATGAGGAAGGTAAGGTTGGGTTTGTACTTATAGGAGCGAAGCGAGTTAAATATGTTTAATCTAGGGATGTTTTTGTTAGCGAGTATTTTTAAAAAAAAAAAAAAAAAAGAGGGGGACAAGAAGAGCAGCCTTCAAGAGGATGGGGTAGTGTTGTAAAGTGGTGTTGGGGTTAGGATATTAGAGGCCTGAGCCGCGTCCTTGTTGTCGGCCCTCTACTGTGCTACGTGATGAATGGCCCCATTTTATTCTAATTTATTTTTCCTTTCTTTGAGGTGTCCTTGTCTAAGCAAGCTTTACCCACTTTCCACCCATCATCCTCACGGGCGAAATTTTATGGCGTTCTTTTTTTGTCACATAAAGACGTTAATTTTGCCGTGGGCTGTGCCGGCCGGAAATGGGATGGCGGTGGGCTGTGCTGGGCATCAAATCAGGTAGAGCTAGGTCGTGGCCCATTCTTGGGCACACTCAGTTCTGCACAACTTGTGGCATGTGACTCACTTCAATTGAATTGTGCCGGTTCAGATCTGCACAATTAACAAATGAAAAAAAATAGACTAGTAAGTAACAAGAAAGGAAAAGGAAAAAAAGATGAGTATAAGCGGGGTTCAAAGTCAGGGCTTCAGTTTATGGTCATGCCACGTCAAATTTCGGGCCATGAATCAGAGAGCTCCCCTAATTTTAATCCAGTCGGACCCAACTAGGTCAACATTGAGCTGAGTCACCCTAGGCGTGAGTGAGGGAGTGATGATGCATGGAGTGGGGCCGAGAGTGATGCAAGGATGAGTCACCCAGACAAACACCCAAAGGGGTGAAAAAATGAAAAAGAAAAAGGGAGGGGCAAGAGGCGTAAATATGGAGAGACAAGAGCCACAGTCCCGCATCACGCGAGGGGGGAAAGGTGCTGCTGAGCAGACATAAAAGGGCATTCATAGCTCGAGCTTCTTTCAAAGTGCTCATAACTATTCAAATAGTAATACTTTTTTTTTTTTTTATGGATATGTAAGACTGGTTCGTTTATGACATGATTTATATATATAAAATAATCATAAGTGATCTCATATTTAGTATCGGTAAAGAAATTGAGCTTTTTAGGCGGAATGCATGCATGAAAGAAATGATGGTGTGCCGCACATTGAATCCAACTCCTCCCAGGCAAAATCTGACTCACGAGCGCACACTTTCATCGACTTTCCACCTTCCCCTTTCAAGACCAAAAACCCCAAAACAACCCCAAATTTTACTCTTTTTGTTCTTCTTTCATCATAATAACTGCAACAACAGAGACCCACACTCACCCTTTTGATGCTGTTCCCACCCACTTTGGGCTGAACGCATTCTTCCAACATCTGACCTTATCAACTCGCCCACCACGTTGACTCTATGATACGGTATTATAATCTCAGGTGGATGTATTATCTAATAATTGCTAATCAAATATACAATTAAGGGTAAGTCTCATAACTATTTTTAGTAGGGTCCATATGAGTGATTCTATATACCATGCTTGTCGCATGTGTCCTAATCATTAATAATTCTCAGATTGATGAGGTGATAGTATTAGACCATAAAAGTTTTACTCATTAACCATTAGGCCGCCTTTTCACTTGAAATTACATTCAGTTCAAGGTGAATTTGTAAGATGATGGGGCGAGTGAGGGCGCCAGGGATTACTTAATTTTTGGTCTAGAAGAAGGGAATGAGATGTGCGCCAGAGGCTACGCTGGGCCGGTGGTATCGGCATTGGGATGCTTGACACACACAAAACGGTGCCTCTTTCTTGTGTTTCCCCCCAGTTGTCGTTCGGCTCCATCATCCGGGGAATCTAATGGCCCGCGGGTTCGTGCCCGTGAGTTTTTTTTTTGTTAATGGTATTATTAGTATTAGGATTTTATTTCATTCAAATTAATCTCCTTTCTCTTTAAACTTTCCCACGAGAATAAAGATTTAGAAAAAAGAAAATTACACCAATGCCCTCAGAACTTGGCCAAAATTTCATTCAGTTTCAATTTGGACAAATTGCCCCTGAACTATGGATTTTTTTATCAATTCCCATCACCATCATGCCTCCCATTAGTTTTGGATATATTTCTTTATGCATCAAACATGTGACTGCCACTTGGAATAAAATTTCAAAATCTTATCCATTTGGAACCCTAAATTGAGAGAAAGAATGAGAGAAACTCGCTAATCATTCGACCAAAATTCTCAAATCCTCTCTTTCTTTCCTCCAAGAGGCAGTCGCGTATTTAACACGTAAAGAAATAAATTTTTGTGGAGTTATGAGTGATCTCTTGATACGAATTTATATATATTTGCAACAAGATTGTTGTTTCGAGAAATAATTCTTTTATTATGTGTGTTTCAAATAATTGTGTTCCAATATGAAGTTAAAGTGATGATAAGCAAAACAAGGAAAAAAAATACAAGAAAAAAAATATATATGGTATGTGATGAGAAGCAAATTAGGAAAGAAGAAAGAAAATAGAAAAGGAAAATCATGATTAGAGCTTGAATGCAAAAAGAGGAAGCAAAATAGAAAATAAAAATAAAAATTTACAAACTTTGATCTCGAAAGAAGTGAAATAGATTTTTTATTTAGTTATGCGTCTTATTCTCAATTAGGATTAAAAATAAAGGACTGAGTTACAATAACTATAGTGGTATAATTATAGCAAATGATTCGGATCTTCTTAGCTCCTTTCTATTTTTTCCGAACCTTCTGAATCGCGGAAAACTTTCCCCTATCTTCCTTTGTTTTCAAAATTCACAAAGTGGGTGGCTCATGCCGCTCTACCTCCATCTCTTTTTGATTTATTAATTCTTACTTTGATTTGCTTCCTTCCCTCAAAATTAAATATAAACCAAGCCTTATCAACCAAGTCCAGTGTTTTTGTGGGTTGTTGGTTCGAGATACAATCGACCTGCAATTCCTTTTATATGTCATTAACAAATAAATAAATTACAATCACTAAACCGTGTAATTACCTAATGGTTAGAAAGGCGAGCCGAGGAACAGTAGTAACAGGCTTCCTCTGCTTTTCAAACAGGAAAGTGCCTTTCATTTATTACAGGCAATTAAGCAGTAGAGGAAATAAAAGATGAGAGAAAGGGGAAAAATACAAAAAAAAAAAAAAAAAACAAGAAAAATGAAAAAGAGGGGGCCAAAGGAAAAGAAAATGTGAAAGGTCCTACCGGGAGTCGAACCCAGGTCGCTGGATTCAAAGTCCAGAGTGCTAACCACTACACCATAGAACCCTAGCAATGTTCAGTTTTTTTTATTTTATATATATATATATATACACATTTTCCACCAATGCTTGAAATTAAATCAATAGTAATTTGAATTCCTTTAAAATTAAAATTTATTTTTCAAAATGTTGTAACAATTTTTAAGATTTGCTTAATTTTACAATATTAACCCTTAATGATACAGGTATAATGTATTAATAAGACGCACCATATAACATTTTTTTGATTATTGATAACTTTTGTATGAGATTATAAATTTATATAATAAGCTAAACGAGAAGAAATGGATAGAAACAAGAAGGGAAGGAAAAAAATGGTCAGGCACGAAAGTGACTGGGAGCCCTTCACACTAAAGGGGAAAAAAAAAATGAGGCACAAAAACTAAAAAGAGCAAGAGGCGAAAAATCTTGGATAAATTATATTGAAAGTCATTGAATTTTGGGAGATATCTTATAATGATCGGTGTACTTTTTTTAAAAAAAAAATTCATACTAAACTTTTTTTAATGTCGCAATTCCACCGATGGAATTTACCCCAAAAGTACTAGGGGATATTTTTGGAATAGAATAAGTTTAAGGAGTAAATCAAAGAGAAGTCCAACCTTTTATTCCATATAAAAGTAAATCATCAAAAATCAATCTTCAAAACAAATTCTTGTGTGTTTTATGAATTTCCAAATATATTAAGTAATCCAATTCCAAATGAGATTAATTATTTCTTTTTATAGTGAAATCTTTTTTGTTCTGAAGTTATTTTATTGGAATTTAAAATGTTTGGATATAACATTTTAAGTCAAGCACTTTGACCAACAGTGATTCTCTCCTTATAAAAAAAATAAAAAAAATAATATTTAGGTCTTATTATGAAAATTCTAATAGTACGAATTGAAAAAACATGAAAAAAAATATGAGAATCAGCCAGGAGAAATATGTCTATCATTTTATTTACTTTTAATATTCTTTTGATTCATATAGTTAAAATTTTCACACGAACTCTAAATAACGAGTAATTGTCGTTTCATAATTAAAAATTTTAAAAAACTTTTTAAATTCTATTTTTTCTATTAAGATTCATTCAGAAGACGGCGGAATTTCAATGTACTTTAAATTAGATTTCTCAAACTTGATTTTAATCATATTCACATTCATGTAAATAATTCATTCATGCGCTAGCATTTCAATGTAGTTTAGATTAGATTTCACAAACTTTGGTTTAATCGAATGCACGAACATGTAACGCGGACAACTCTTATCCCAATATTGTATTATTGCGTTAATTTTACAATTGACTTTATTCAGTTGTTCCCGTTGTGAGCCATGTTTTCATTTATGAAAGAATCTCAAACGTCGCTTCATTCAAACGTACCGATTTCACATTCACCAATCATAATCTCTCTTTAGGGAAAGTATTGAAGAAATCTTCGTCACCGCGGACACAGGCCGTCACCCTATCATGTCCGCAGAGCGAAAGAGGAAGAAAACGATGGGAACGGAGACTCATGGGGCCCAATGGCTGGATGCCACGTCAGGAACGGGCCCACTCTGTAAAGGTCCCGACTCACCCACGTAACGTGGTGGCCAGATGAAGTAATGATCTTTTCTTCCTCGATCGACGAACAAAGTGAGCTCCCTCCTCATTCGCACATGGCTTCTTCCTCTTCTTTCCGCGCCATCGTCGACTGAATCGCCGAGAAATTGCTCTATCGGAGCCGGAGCGTGCTCCTCATCGGAACCCTAGCTCGCCTACGTCTCCGGATTCTCTGTATTTCGAATCTCTGTTTTGCTTCTTCTTCGACCCCTCGGGGGTGAGATTATTCTACTGTAGATCGACGCGGCGACGGGGGGAAGAGGGATGTACGTGGTTCCTCCACCTCAGAGATCCGGTTCGGCGTCCGGATCCGATCGCGGGTCGGAAGTCTTGAGGACTTACCAGACCTGGAAAGGCAGCAATGTAACCCTTCATGCTCATATTCTAGGGTTTTCTTCTCTTCTTGTTGGTTTTCCTATTTTGTGTTTTGATTGTAAAGTGTGATCCCTTTTCCAGTTCCAATCGTTGTTGATGCGTGCTAATTGTAAAGGGTTCAATTTATCTGCGATTCTTGTCAAAAACTTGGGGCTTCACACGCTTGTTGTCCTACATTTTAGATTATTGCAGATAGTCTGTGAGTTTCACATAAATGGGTCCGACAAGCTAATTTTACTGAAATGCTATTTTGCAGAAATTTTGTCTTCAAGGGAGGTTGATATTTGGACCGGATGCTAGATCACTGCTGCTGACCATACTACTTATTGTTTCCCCAGTCACCGCTTTCTGTGTCTTTGTCGCCAGAAAACTGATGGATAATTTTTCTGGCAACTGGGGAGTATCAATAATGATTGCTGCTATTGTGTTTACGGTTTATGTGAGTCTTCTGTCCTAAACCCCCTGTACCAACATATGCACAAATTTGCGATTGACTCACACATGCACATAGATATTTTGTTTACGGTTTATGTGTGTAGAAGTAGCAATTTATTGGAGTTCATGCCGTAACTTTGTATCAGTTAAGAAATAGTTTACTAAAATGTATGTGTTGCATCCCAGAATTAAGGATAAAGTATTGGAATAGGTTAGACTGCTTAGGGGAGGAATGGTATAGGATAAATGTGGCAGAGTTAAAAGGTGTAGGAGAAATCCACCTCCTTGAATGGATCTCAGAAACAAAATATTTTTCTAAGAAATATATGGGTATTCAAGAGAAGTATAAGAAATAATTCTGATTCTGACTTACCATGATGCTGATGCAAGTGCGCCTTTATATAGGCCTGCTTCCCTCAAAATTCTCCACACATTGGTAACCTAAGAGAAGTAAGTTCATTAATTAGACAAAGATGACATAAACGTGGGTATTAGAGTATTAAGTGGCAAAGTGGGAGGTGCACACTCTGATAGATTTACCAGGTTTCGATTCTTAGGGCTACCTACCTCTCTGATTTACATATTTTGAGTGGCTAGCAAGGGATTGCTTTGGTCCAAAGCTAGCTGCTCAAATTATGTGTATGCCTGTGCATTATTAGGAAAAATGGATTGAACCTATAACCCCTTGACCATTATGGTTTTGTGGCATGGTAATGACAGTGAAGAGAAATAGAGAGTGACAGAGCTGACAGTGTGAAAAAGGCAGAGACAAGACTACCACTCTCCTTTTGCTTGCTACTGTACTTACACTTTGTTATTGAGGGACTGCAATGATATCCTTATGCCTAACAATCTGCATAATATGCATGCTACGTGAAGTAACAGCTTAAGTGCATTAGAATGCGTATGTATTTACCAATAAAACAAAACGGCTTAAATGCATTAATAAATTACTTTATGGATAGAAAAATTTTGAAATGTAACTTTGCTCCAAAAGAGAATAATGAACAAATGATAAACTGGCGTTTTCGTTGACCATATCATGGATAGGCAAGTTTGCTTCTAGACAAGCATGCTCAACCTTTCAATGTGGAATTATGTACTTCTACAAAGAAGAATTCAATTAAATTCTGGATTCTATTTATGCCCATCACAGATAAATTAGTATCCCAAGTTTCAGTGCATCGATTAATTCAAATTTAATAAATATGTTTACTTCTCAGGTTATAGTTCTTCTTTTCGTAACCTCTGGAAGAGATCCTGGTATAGTTCCTCGTAATGCACACCCTCCAGAACCTGAAGGTTATGATGGTAATGCAGAAGTTGGGAGTGGGCAGACCCCACAGTTACGCCTGCCTCGTGTTAAGGAAGTGGAAGTCAATGGAATTGTTGTTAAAGTCAAGTATTGTGATACCTGCATGCTTTATAGACCTCCTCGTTGCTCACACTGTTCAATCTGTAACAATTGTGTTGAACGATTTGACCACCACTGCCCTTGGGTTGGTCAGTGTATTGGGCTGGTAAGCAACCTGCTCTATAATAGCTAAATTTAAAGATTTAGCATTAACTTGTGAAACAATAATATTTTCTGTTTGTGGTCCTTAATAACAATATCATTGTTTCTAGTAGTGTGGTGGGTGGTGTAGTTTAACCATCTGAATGGGTAATTGATGTGATGGGCAGAAATTTTTACTTGTTTCCATTACGCATTATGGTGTGTGCCAAGCAACCTGTGTTGTATCGGGGATGATAATTATTTCTGTCACAGCTAACCCAAAAATATTTCTCTGGTGGTTCCGATTTAATCCTTTTTTAATTACTAATGTTCGTATGAGGTAAAGTTCACTCATTTACCAGTTTATTAAAGATTAGCATGCTTCTAAATAATGTTTTAATACAGTTGACTTTATAAGCAGGTGCATATTTTTTAGGGCTTTTAAATTTGACATGCTTAGTCTGGTGGTTGGAAGATTGATGCATGTTTCCTTTTTGGGTTGGAAGAGTAAGAATTTCACATCAATGTGAGATTTCTCAACACTCTCCCCCTCACGTGCAGCCACAACTTGGGCTCTGCACTCGCACAACACAACACAATGTGGAGAGGAATACGAATGGGCCTCACTTGGGCCAAACACAACTGACACCATGTTAAGGGTTCACCCCAAAACCAAGTGACTGGATACTTTAAGCGTAAGAAGTAGTCCCAATTTTACGTGGGACCCTCCACCCCTTGAAACCAGTTGGCAATGGGGGAGTAACCCAACTGGGTGCTTCAAGCATCAAAATACTTGGTCTCAGTTCGATGTTGGACTCTTAACACTCCCCCTCACATGCAATCACAGCACGTGCACAACATGAGGGCCCAATCGAGCCACTTTTGGGTGAAATAGAATTTGGGCCGCTCTTAGAACCAAAAAGCCTGGGCTATGATACCATGTTAAGGTTCCAGCCAAAGCCAATTGGCAATGGGCGGAGAGTAGCACAACAGATACTTCAAGCACCAGGACAATTGGTCCCAAACCAATGTGAGATTCTCAACAAATTTATTTTGAGATTCTATCATCACTGTCATGCCATTTTCTGTTTGAATTTGTGGGTGATGTATGAATTTAAGCACATGCAATTCTTGATGCAGCGGAATTATCGATTCTTTTTCACGTTTGTCTTCTCAACGACCCTATTATGTATCTATGTTTTTGCGTTCTGCTGGGTCTACATTATAAGCATCAAGGATGCAGAGGAAATCTCAATTTGGAAAGCCATGATCAAGACTCCTGCCTCCATTGTGCTAATAGTGTACTCTTTTATTGCGGTTTGGTTTGTTGGTGGTCTCAGTGCCTTCCATTTATATCTTATCAGCACAAATCAGGTGAAATATCCTTTTCCTCATGTTACGACCATTCCATTGGAAGTTCTATCCAGGTCCAACTATGGGTGTTTTTTTTTTTTTTTTTCAAGTAACAAAGCAATTTTCCTACAATGTTTTGCAGACCACGTATGAGAATTTCAGATACCGGTATGATTGGAGAGCCAACCCCTATAACAACGGAGTGGTTGATAACTTTAAGGAGATTTTCTGCAGCAGCATTCCTCCATCCAAGAACGACTTCAGGGCAAGGGTGGCAAGACAACCCGGGTTACTAGGTCAATCGGTTGGTGGGGGTTTTATCAGTCCGAGCATGGGGAAAGGTGTGGAAGACATAGAAATCGGCAGAAAAACGGTGTGGGGGGAAGGTGAAGTGCAGTTTGGCAACAATGGTGTTTTAAACGTCAAGGATGGAGGAACGGGTGAAGCATCCCCTGACATAAGGACTACTGTGGATGAGAATGGGGGACGCCCTGGAACAAGACGGTCCAGTTGGGGAAGGAAAAGCGGAAGTTGGGAAGCATCACCTGAAGTTCTTGCTATGGCAGCTAGAGTAGGGGAATCGAATCGAACAGCGAGTGGTAGCAGCAGCAATTTGCTTCCTGCGAATCAGCATACGGATTTAAAGCTGTGACAGAAAAGACGATCGGATTTGGGTGAGTGTGAAATTTACAGTTGGTTGAAGCATGATTCTATCCTGTTTTTATTTTCTGTGCTGGGTGTGGGGGATTGAATTTGCGGAGTGTTTGAAGTACTGGTTTGGTCATTTTGCTTCTAGGCAGGAATGGGTTGTGGTGTTTGATGACAGTCTCGTCCTTCACCTCTGATTTTTTTATAACTTGTTGCGTTAGGGTAGGCTTCTAATTGCCCCTTCTTTGTCTCTTGGATGATCAACTTAGATTTCTTCGAGTGGCTAATTTGTACATGTAATCCGTTTCTGTGGAATGAGTTTGGAGAATGGAAGATTTGTCTGCGTTCAAAACGTTGAGTCACAGGTCTGACACACACATGGGCTTGAAATCAGCTCACGCACGCTTCTTTCTCCCCTTTGCTTGAAAACAAGGTGTTATCTCCTCTTTTTTTTTTCCTTTTTTTTTTTTTTTTGAAGAATGCAAATGTAATATAACTTCCAAAGGGGATTACATGAAAGGAGGGGGCAACCCCTCATTAGATAGGAAAAGCCAAGCTCCAAAATCTGGAGCAAACCAAGAAAGGAACCTAATACAACTTAGCTAAATGAGTTGCACGAATAACATGAAATTTTATCTTTTCAACGATCAAGGTATAAGAAACATAAGAGTTCTCAAACAAGCTAGCATTTCTTGTCTTCCAGGTGGTGTAGATAGTCGCTGCAAGGGCAATACATCTAACCTTGCCTATAGTTCCCAAATGTCTACGGTCGTTGGATAGCCAACGGATAAGACGCTGTAGTGAGGAAAAGTTTCGAGGTAGATGCAACCAGCTCTGGATTTCTGTCAAGATCTTGTAGGTGAGTGGACAAGTAAAAAAGAGGTTCTTTCTAGACTCGGAACTGCACTTACAGAGAATACAAGTAGAGCCACGGTTGAGGAAAGTAGCATTATCCAAGGTGCGGAGCTTGTCCCGAATAGCCAACCATGAAATGAATGTCCAACGAGGAAAGATATCGTTTTTCCAAATAACTGGTACCCAATGGCATTTAGGACTGTGATTCAGCAAAAAAAGACTAGGCCGATCTCCCTTGCTAACAGTGCTCTTGGTTCCCTGGCTCTTATCTTGAACCTCCTAAACAATCTCAAGCGCCCAAGGTGCTCCAAATGCCTTCAAGAAGTTCCAAAATACTCATACAAAGGTCCAAGAAATAAAGTCAGAGAGTGCCCAAATTGTCAAAACGTCAATCCATTATGACAGTGACAGAGTGAAGGAGGGGATGTGATTGTAGTAACAATGAAGGATTATTGAAGGGAAGGATTAGGGGACAAAGCAATGAAACCGATGAAGTGGGCCAATCGAAGTGACCCTCGTGAACAGCCAACAAGAGCGTTCATACTTAGAGAATGATGCCCGCCCGTACTGCATATAGAATTGATAAATAATAACACACTAACAACAAATTTAATAATAGAAACTAACGTTACATCGTCAATTTCAAGATGTATCATTGTCGCCATGTAGCTTGATTCATAATGCACCGTTGCAGACGGCGTGTTCACACACGCATCATCGTCCACGGTTTTGTGTTCTCGGAAAGGACTCCCCCTTTCTCCCTTTTGCACGGATGAGGTACGCTACGTACCATCCGCCGCAACGCCCATCGGATACAAGCTCCATTCAGACACTCTGTGAAAAAAACTGACGGCCCAGATCTTTCTGGAAAATTAAATCGGAGGGTGTGGATTATCTAGTACCGTAACCGAGACGTTGCCAGGAGTAGAGGCATGGATTTCACGTGTTGAGCCGTAGACGTAGCCGTACACCCACCGACCCTCTTTGCGTGAGTGGAACACTCAAGCAACTACTCTTAAGCTTAATACTATCACGACTTTTGAGCTTAATTTGGGATTAAAAACAAAGGCACATCATTGTAGAGTTTGTTTAGATCATCCTTACAAGTGTTCTTGAAGAAGCAACTCCCTACAAAAAAAACATTTTTTTATTTATTTTACGTGTGTGCTTTCAGTTCAATTCACCATGCCAACACTTCCAAGTTCTTGCCACTTGTTTGTGTTCCTATTTAATTCATTTTATTTTTTTCAAATGGGTGCAACTATCATCATTATCGACTCATTCTTCTTCCCCACCATATCATATGCATCTATTTATTTATTTATGTGTCAATCCATCTGTATATCCACCTCTTCGTCCATTTGTGTTTATAATTATTATGATATATGCTCTGATAAATATTTAATTTTTTTGATAAATCTTGATAAAGTAATACATATTGGACATGTTGAAATCCCTATACGAGCCTCATGACCCCCCAAAAAAAATTAGGAGTCCGAAAAATGAAATCTTGTCATGTGCAAATCATGTAATCATCAATAATTATAAGTTAACTAGTGATAAAATTACGTGCGCAGAATTTAAGAGAAAAAAGATTCCCAATTTGAAGCTTGTAGTAGATAAACATTGAAAAATAATAAGTTTAATAGATAAGTGTTAGGGGAAGATACGTATTTGAATAGAAAAGTTGAGTAATATGTTAAAATTATGCCAATATAGAAATACGATGCATGGCAAAAATGAGTTCTATGTCTCTTCACGAGGGCTTCATTACCCCATTATTATAGATACAAATATATATTAACTAAATTAGAGAAAAACTATAATTGAAATGTGAAGGGATAAGTAGTGGTACAGATAAGACTAATTAAGTCTTGTCATTATATATATATTGCACACATGCAACGTAATCGATTATTAGAAGCATCCTGAAAAGCCATTGGCGTGTTCCATATTCATAGAGAAGACCAGAGTCATATAACTCATTCAATCAAAATCCATTAATGTGAAACTATCAATAGTAGATAATGAAATTGGGCCCGGACCGCGGGCCCATATTCAATTGGCGAGCCTTGCACGTTTCAAAACGAAGAAGGATATAGCACGTGCGAATGAAAACGTGGGGCCCACTCCCCACCCGCGAAGCGTGCGAGCCCCCGTTTGACCTAATGGCTCCTCTTGGAAACTTTCCTTTGCGAGGCTCACGCTCTTGGGCGATTATGCGGCCGTCAAACCAAAGCACTTCTAGTCAATGAAGGATTCCTCCGCAACACCAACTGCGGCTTCAGAATAGGGAATTGCTTCTGTTTCTCTCTCTCTCTCTGTAATAAGTCTATTTATAGAGGTAACCTCTCTCTCCTCTAATTGGTACCCATCTTTTCTTCAGCCCCACAAGAGGCCTCCAAAGGTCCACCCACCTCCTTTTCTTTTCTTTGCTTAGCTTCTCTTCATTGGGAATATTGTCACAGATGTATATAAAGACATGGGTTTCATTGTTTGAGCTCAGTTGAGCTTATTCGGTTGGGTTTAGGGAGATATCTACACTCTTCCAATCAAGCCGCTCAAGATTTGATTTTTTATCAAAATAAATAAATAAATTTTGGGGGCATGGAGAAACAAAGCTTTGTTAGAAAGGGAGAGCTCAGATTGCCGGTCGGTTTCAGATTTCACCCCACCGATGAAGAGCTCGTCGTTCACTATTTGAAGCGCAAAGCTCTCAATCTCCCATTGCCGGCATCTGTCATACCCGAATTCGATGTTCGCCGTGTCGAGCCTTGGGATTTACCTGGTTAGTTAGTTCCTTATTGCCTTAGATCATCAAGCCTTTTTTTTTTTTTTTTCCTTCCATTGAGTACGTTTTTTTTTGTTTGAATCACAAAACTATCGACTTTTCTGAGTTCTTAGATATGAGTTGCCCTCCAAGTTACTGATGAAATGACAGTGTGGTCGCCTTTTCGTCAGCTTTGCATGCTATCAATCAACTGTAGCATTTTCTTTATTATTTGTATTGGGTGTTGTTTCTAATAAATGATGTGGATTTGGGTTTAGGTGATCGGAATGAGAGAAGGTACTTCTTCAGCAATAGAAAATGGAACGGGAACAAATGCAATAGAGTCAGTGGGGGTGGTTATTGGAGGTCAGCGGGAAAAGGCATCAAAATTGTATCTTCCGGAAGCAACCAAATAGTAGGGTTGAAGAAATCTATGGCTTTCTATGGTGGGAAGGGAAGGCGTGCGACTAGAACTCCTTGGGCCATGCATGAGTATCGCCTTGTGGGCTCTGATATGAACCCCAACTCAGCACAGGTATTCAATTCACACCTTTCTTCTTTCTTGAGTCTGAATTGCGGGAAGCACTTGAGTTGTTTTCGTTGGATCATTAGTCATAAACTGTATAAATGGGACTGCAGGATTGGGTTGTACACTGCATATTTCAGAGGGAAAAAAGATCTAGCAATCGCCGGGTCATTTCTAGGCCTAATTCCAGCAGCTATAAAACTGGGAATATGAAGGCATCGGGAGCCTGTGAGATCGATTCAGGGGTGGTGGAACATCGTTCAGGTTTATCCCCTCCTCCGCCTTCATCATGTTCCAGTGGGATCACAGAGGCGTCTTCTAATGGAGCCGATCAGGAAGAAACAAGTGCCTTCGTTAGTTTGTCTACGCATTCTTCCATGAGAGAGCATTGAAATCTGTTGGCTGGGCTCTTATTGTGTAACAAGGGAGAGAAAAAGTCCAGAATGAGGGGAAGAGTGGGAGGGGGGGGGAACTAGAATAAAAGTTACCCATTTGACTATGTTGGTCAGAACTTTGAGAGATTGTGTTTACCAAGATCTAACATTTTTCAAATTAATGTTATCTTATTCCTTCTCCTCTCCCATATGGCTTCGTTTCGATTTTACATGTTCAGAGTTTCACATTGAATTTGGGACCATATATTGTATTACTTGATTTACTCGTTGGACTGCTCCTTTTTGCCGATTGACATTGTATTAGGGCCGGCGTTTGGTCCCATAGTGTCCCGAAGTTATGTTTGAAGCCTAAGAGGGAAAGTGTCTAGGTGCTGTGGTGCTTGAGAAAATATTCCTCCTAGTGCTAATTGATTGTGGAATGTAGCCTTACTATATATGTGTTTTTTAAAAAAACAATCATGAAGAGGAGAAAAGACCGGCGCTCACTTATTGCAACTCATGGTCTATCTAGGCTCTTATTGACAAAGGCTCGCACGATTTTTGAAGAGAAAGATGTTCCAAAGCAAAACTAAAAGGCTCAAAAAGATGTGTTTTAAAGGGAAGGCATCCGAGGGAAGAAGTTGAAATATAAAGAGGTTCTACATTATCTCCATTGATTGGGACTTCTTTTGTAAGAAAGGGCGCATGAGAACACAAAGCTGACGGATGGAACAGAGCATCTGCACATGGGGGGCATGGTTTCGAATTTAACTTTCAATATTGAGCTATGAGAATTCAATACCTCCCCTAATATATATATATATATATATAGAGAGAGAGAGAGAGAGATGCTTCCCGCAAACAAAAGGAGAGAGATTCTCTCTCTCTCACACATTCTCTCTCTTCCTCCCTCTCTTCCCCTTGGCTGTCTTGCAACATGGGAAGGAAAATGCTATAAAATGGATGACTTTATAATAACAATATGTGATGTGCTAAATAAAGAATGGGGGTAGCGTTGTCCGTGTGTGCTGGTGGAAGAAAAAGACGGAAAAGGTTAGGTTCTCCAAATGCTTCCAAGCTTGGAAAAACGCAATCCCACATGGGAGTTGCGCACAAGATTCGTTGCACCATGCTCCAATGGAGCAACACAGAACAGACATCCATGTTTGGGGACACACGGATTGTGCATATATGCATGGATCAATTCAATAGATGCCCTATCCTTCTCCCTCTTCCCCCCTAGTTATTAGTGGGCTTGTGCAGAAGAGGAAGAGGAGGGTATGACATGGGATTGTGGTCGAAGGAAATGAAAATACAGATACATGCATAATGAGTCATGAATTCACAGTGAGGGATGCTTTGCACCAGATACTGGTATTGCATTTGTGCAAATTGATTAGAGCAATATTTTGTAGGCAGCACATATTCCGTATAAGTGATTACACTTTTGAGATGAAGTAATGCAGTAGAATCTTAGGCATGATATATTTTCTTCGGTGCAAGTGCTATTTAGGGGAGAAGTAAAAGCGGGAGCACTGGTTGGGGCTAAAAGTAGGGTTTGTAGTAACATAGATGGGTTGATCTCAAAGTAGTCAGTGCAGTGGCCTAGCCGTCAAGCCCAAACATTTTTCACAGCAAGAGATGGGTCAGTATCTGATCCATTGGAATGGAGGTGAAAGTGGACAAACCAAGGAACCGATAATTTTCTTTGCACGTCAAGATCACTAATTATAGTGCGGCAGATAAATCGAGTTTGAGCTGAGCCCAACTGTGTTTGGGCTCCACTCATTTGATTTGTGATTGAGTTTGGGCTCGATTTGTATTCTTCACGAGCCCAATGTTATGTTTGCACTCGGCTCATGGATTTTTTGGTGAGCTTGAACTCAGGGTAAGCCCAACTCGGCTTGAGTACAAGTAGATAAAGAGCTCGGGTGATCCTAAGCTTAAACTCATGGCTGTTTGTTTCTTTGACTCTTCTAGAAGATACAGTAACTATCAAATCATAAAATAATAAACTTGCCAATACATAATTTATGTGTTTAAATCATAAATAAGAGTTTTGAAAAGTCATAAATAACGCAAGCCATATGTACAATTATGAAACATCCCGCCTTCATGTATACCCAAAATCATAAAAATAGAGATCAACTGAGCCAAAAGGCTCATACAAAAGGAAAACTCAAATCCCAACGCTAGTTACTAATCCAAGCGAACCCATGGTTATAACAACCCATGTCAAGTATCCCATACTATTCAATGTGGGATAAATAGTTTATAACAGAAACCAATTATGCTTGGGCTCTACTCGTTTAACTCACAAAATTGTGTTTATATATGTTGGACTTATTTAAAAAACAAACACATATGAATGAGTCAATCTAGTATGTTTGCATTCCTAGTCCCTAGGCCAGGTAATGTACTCATTCTATTCTTAGAATAGATAGATAAGAAACCAAAAAGAAAGTCTGGCGTACTGAAATATGGTAGGACTCGCCTTTCCTCCTTTGGTGAAAATATCGAAACATTAGACATGAGTCACTGCCCGAGCAACGTTAGACGTTTCTATAGTAACAACCAACCAGACCCTTTTATTGTGCAAAAATAAGAACGAAAATGGCGTGCGAGAAAGCAGGCTATGAAAGCGGGGAGTTCCCTCTGTTCTTAGCGGACCCCTCGACCTAATTACAGATATGGAAGCCTCCTCCATTCTTTGGGCTACGAACCGAACTATATCCCGAAACCATCGTTGGATCTCACATTATGGGTTTGCATCCGTCTGAGAATGAAACCCCACCTTGATGAAATCTAGATTAGTATTTGCAATTTGGGGAAAAGTGATGATCTTTCTTCTTCTTCTCTCCTCCCTCCCGCCTCCATGATATGGGTTGTGGGGTTTCGAAATTCGACCCGGAAGAGGCATTGGGCCCCAACTACAGATTCAATCCCCTCCTCCGCCGCCAACCCCACCGCGACAGCGACCGCGATTACTCCTCCTCCTCCACCTCCAAAGCTCCCCATCCCTGCAACGAGAAACTCCTCGAAGCCGGCTCCGCGAAGCCGGACCCCGGCGAGAGCGGGGCGAAGTCTCGCAGTGAAGACGGAAACGACGACGTAGAGCAGGGAAAAGAAGAATCAGGAGGACCTGATGAGGCGGTGGAAGAGAGGCTGTCGTGGCCCGCGTCGCCGAGTTTCAGAGAATACTGCGTCGACTACGGCTCCAGCGACGACGAAGGATCCAATGGGAGGAACAAGTCAGAGGAGGAAGGCGAGAGCCGTGCACCGCTTACTCCGGACGAGGTATTTCTTACGCGTGGCACTCTCAACCTTCCATTAATAACGCGAACCAAACCGCATAATGCATATCCATGTGTCTACCAGGTTTCTAACACACTGTTTTATATATATATCACAGAAGCAACCAGCGGTAACGAGAAGAGGAGGGAGTCGAAGGAGATTGAAAGGAGTCATGTCAAAGCACGGACCGATGTCTGTAATGAATCTGTGGAATTCCCGGCGTGGCTCCAGCAACAGCAATTCCTCTTCTTTCCCGACATGTGAGATTTCTCGAACATTGGCCCAAAGATAGAACCCACCAACTCACCCCATTTCTCCGTAGAAATATATAGATGTAACCATTTTGTATAATGTACACATTCATATATATACATATATATATATATATATATATATATATATGTACCTTTTTCATATTTTCTCATACCCTCAATGATCGCTGTTATTCAAAAGGAAAAATACAGTTGTTTGTTCTTCTTTTTACCCCTTTTGTACCTCTTTTTTTTTTCTTTCGTGTTTATTATTATAAACATTCCAAAGATCTTTGATTTGTTCAAGGATGGAATGGAATGGGCATGCAAAATAGTTTTATGAAATAAAAAAATTAAATTATAGAAATATTGCATCAAGGAGCTTACAATGCCATGCGACATCATGAGAATCAAGTGATGTTATAGTGTCGTGACATTAATGGTAGTAATCACCATTTCAAGGTTGAGTGTATAAACAAACAAACGAATAGAAACGAGCATTCTAATTCCTACCTTCCAAATGGATCCTAATATACCTGTTCCAACGGCTCTCTGTCGAGTGCCTACAAAATGCAACTCTTTTACCGATAAAAATTAATAATAATAAATATATTGGGATTGGAAGATTTCACTCTCGAAAAAAACAAATCTCGATTGGCTTGAAGAACAAATATTCAACTCACCGATGTTGTGATTTTATAATTTTTGATCGAGTTTATGGTTTTTGGGCTTTCGTTCTCTTGGGCCTTGGGCTCTATAGCCCAACTCAAAGCCCATAGCTACAGTTGCAGAATCATTTTGAATGCACAGAGAGCGCTGGAACTTTTGACTCGCACATGGGCCCCATGCATGGGCTTCATTGTCAGAAAATATCTTAGATGGTCAAATTTCAAACTTTCCCTTAAAAGGCTTCCACCTGTCAATTTTTGTACGGTCGATCGCTGTTGCCCCACAGAGCAATCAACGGCCGATGACTTGTTCGAAGTACGCTATTCGTCTCATACTGACACGTGTCAGTAGCTACTGCTGTCTTTATATATTCGCGAAAAACGGGCGAAAATCTTTTATTCCGTTTATTTTCGCATGCTAAACTCCTCCGCCCCCTCGCACCTCTCTCTCTCTCTCTCTCTCTCTCTCTCTCTCTCTGTTGTTTGATTTTCTTTGGAGTGTTTTGACCTAATTGCAGAGAGAGCTTTGTTCAATGGCGGTGAGCTTGTCGACTTATATTCATCTTGTGCTTCTGAATTAAGATTCACTGGTTTCGATTTCGAAGGAGAGTGCCTCTGATTCCCTCTCGTTCGCTTCGCTCAATCCTTCACTCTCCCTCGTTCTCTCTTTCACATCCGGTTAGGGTTTCGGTGGAGATGAAGTCGTCCTTGGGAAAGCTGCGAAAATTCGCGCTTCACAAGACCGATGTGAAGGAGAAAAAAGAGTATCAACCTTCGGCGCACTTGGATGAGCTGGCTCAGGCCGCACAGGTACCTGTGTTTGTGCGTTGTTTTCATAGTGATTTCCTTTGTTTGCTTTGCTCCTGTTGTTTCAGATATTCACTTTTAAAGATGGATGCCGACTGGGCCTTCGCATAGGGATGGTTTTGAGTGGAAAAATTGCTTTCTAGTGGTAGTTCTGTGGATATGTGTCATAAACATTTGGAAATAATATTGTTGGCCGCGCAAGTTCGATTTATCCTAAATGGACTTCTCAGTCTCAATTTCTGTCTCTCTCCCCTTGTGTTAATATAATTTCTTCTCTCCATGTAATTCCAATTGCAACTTTAGACTGGATAGATTTTGAGTTTATAGCTTGAAATAGTAAGATGTCCATTACTTTGGCATCAGTGCAACAACGTTTGCTTCTAATTATCAGCGTAGACATAAGTCTCAATGTCTCAAAATGTTATGGAAACATGGGAAGTTGATCATTAACATTCCATTTGGTTCGCAGGTGGAATAGCTCTTTCATAGAATTATAAAATTTTGATCATGAGAAGATTAGGCGAGGAAGAGCCTTTTTTTTCTTCTTTTTTTTTTTCTTTTTTTTTTTTCCCAGCTAGGCATGTCAGGAATAGCTAATTTCAAGGATCATGAATGGAAAACCTATTACACTCATGGTTATTGGTAATAACTATTCTTTATATATACCCCTCATGGTCCATGACCATTTTGCTCATGGTTCATGGGGATATTATTTCTTGTGTTTTATATTTCTTGTGTAACATAAGACTCTACTTTCATACCCTCATCCTCCATTCTTTTTTTTTCCCAGGACATGCACAACATGAGAAATTGCTATGATAGCTTACTTTCTGCAGCTGCTGCAACAGCCAATAGTGCGTATGGTATGTACTTGGAATTATTTCATATAATAAGTCTACTTTAATTGTTAAATTAATATTAGGATCCTAGGGCATTTCACTGGTCTTTGTCTTAAAAATTTATGCCTGAAATGGACAGAACAATGATCCATCACCCTGCCCTCAACAGGTGTGGTGAGGGCTCGAAACAGTGGCTCCTCACTTTCCACGGGTTTGGGAGGTTGTTTAACATACGCAGTCTTGACCTTGCATTTTTTTGAGAAGGCTAGTTCCACGTTTCAAACCCATGACCTTTCTGGCCATGAAGACCAAGCTTGCTCTTAACTAAGTATTGAGCAATAACACTAAAAACTAAATTTGGTGGTCTTTAGAAAAATAACAGGTTTTTTATTTGACTTTATGTAGAAAAGCTAAAGTTAATGGTGTATCTGGGTGTATTAGTCCCTTGAAGTCTCAAATTATTATTTGTTGACTGAAATTTTGTACTTATCTTGTTAGTATTAAATTCAAAGTAGCACATGGTGGATGTAACGTGATTGTACTGCCATTGTATAACATTGTCCTGAGTAAGTCTCCTGTTCAATACTCTCTGCACTTACAGAATTTTCAGAGTCCCTGAGGGAAATGGGTGCCTGCCTGATGGAGAAAACTGCACTGAATGATGATGAAAAAAGTGGTGAGTCTATATTCTAAAAAGTTGCAAGTGCTCTGGTGATCGTTCATGGGATAGGCATACACTTTACAACTTGTTATAATCACATTGCCTAGGATTTTGAAGCTTTTTTAAGCTTAGAATATTTTAGCCCACTGATTCCAACAGGTTTCTGCTTGTATACTTTTTTTTTTTACTGATTTTTGGAGAAAGTCCATGCTACAATTTGATAACAGTGAGCTCCAAAGAGAAAAAGCTTGCAATTAGCATTTTTCATGAAGGAATAAAGAGCTTATGCTGACTCAGTAATCCATTGGGTTTATTTCTTGTAAATGTGCCTGGTAAGGTGTGTAATTTATTTTGTTTGTATCCTTTGCAATGAGAACAAATGGGTAACAACTACAATTGTTATGAAAATATTCTGGGCTACAGTGGCCTAGCAATGCCTCAGTGAAGAGTTATTGAGACTTAATTTGGATTCGCCTTTTCTTCTTTTCAAAACTTGGGATTCATGTTTTTTTTCATTTTTCTATTTTTGTCTCTAAATTCTGTAGATGTTTCCATGAGCTTTGCGACGTTCTTGAACTAGTGTTTTGCAATTATGTAATTGTGCTGGATTGATTCTGGAAATAACGTGCAGGAGTTCTGTTCATGCTGGGAAAAGTGCAGTTTGAACTCCAGAACTATATTGATAGCTATGTGAGTGGTTACTGTGAAGTTGTGAACTGTTTTATACTTATTGTTATTTTCTTGGTTTACTGCCTTAACTTCAAAGAAACATTTATTTGGTTTTTGTCCCACAGCGCTCTCATATATTTCATACCGTCACATCTCCATCAGAGTCTCTTCTAAATGAGCTTCGGACTGTGGAGGTTTGTCCTCGTGGATTCCTTAGTCTGCATGATAACATCAGAAATTTTATATGCAGAACTTTATGTCTGGTTGTCCTGATGACGAACTTCTCGACCCCTATTTTTCAAAGAAGCTTTCCCTGCCGCCCCCCGCAGGGGGGGGGGGGGGGGGGAGGTTAGGATGGTATTAGGTGAATGACCGTGGGATAAGAAGCATGAGCCCGGAGTTCTTGTGTGATTGTGATCAAGACACTTGCACATAGACATGTGATGTATGTGCAAGTCTATGTCCTATATTTTATTTGTCATAGGAATTTGGTGGTTGGATGAAGTGAACAAGTGCGTCAACAGTTTGATAGGGCTAGGAATGATAAGATCAGAAATGAGGAGATTGGTGCAGGCTAGTGGCAGCTAAGGTGGTTTGGCACGGGCTGCAGACACCTACGAGTGCAGCAATTGTGATTAATATCGGATACATACATAGTTGTCACGGCGCCAAGGCGGTCGGTGTCGACCGCTGACCGCTTGGACGCCTAGGCGACAAGGCGCTCGCCTAGGCGTCCTCAAGGCGGTCCAAGGCGCTCACTAATGAAATTCATTATTTTAATCCCATATCATACCTGTACATGTGTACCATAATGCATTTAAACACCTTAGTGATGCATTTTCGGGTTGGGTTCGTTTTCTACATTTCATTTTATAAAATTAATCACTAGAATATATTAGGGTTTTGAAAAATAAAGTAACAGTACTGAGAGGAGATTGGATGGAGAGTGGCCGTCCAAAAATGGAGCTCACTCGGTCGAGATTGAACTCGCCGGAATTGAGGACACCTCGACAGCTATGGGAGTTGCCGCTGTAGTTGAGTGGGTGGAGAGTGACTTCCAAAATGGAGTTCAAATGGAGCCGTTGTAGTTGTCGGAGTGCCCACCGTCAGTCGCTGGAGCTGCCGCCGCCGATCAAGTGTAGTCGCCGGAGTTGGGGACTCTTCTGCTGTTTGTCGTCGAAGAAGTAGAAGAAGATAGTCGTCTTTTGTGACGACGATGACTTCTTCATATATACATATATATTTACAATGCAAAACTTTTCTTTTTCAAAAAAAAAAAACCCTAGGCGACCTAGCGCTACAAAGCGCCCAAGGCATCGTCTAGGCGACGCCTTTCCGGCCAAGGCGCACGCCTTGGCGGCCGGAGAGCAAGGCGCTGCCCGCCATGCTCCCCCACCCCCGCCTGGACGCCTAGGCGACGCCTTAACAACTATGGATACATATGAAAGCTAGGGTAGACCTTCTAAAACTTGGATTCAAGTTGTGAGAAAGGGCATGAGTGTTGTAGGGAGGTAGATAGGGGGCCATGCTAGGTAGAAATGAGTGGCAGTGAACATTCAAATCAATGACCTGATGTAATATCTTTTTTGGGGTGCCAGGTGGCCAACCCCAGACTCTTGGATTGGAACTACTTAGCTTCTTGTTGTTTAACAATGTAATGAAATCATGCTTAATGAAGCCATCTGTTTTCCGGTGCAGGAGATGAAGCGACAATGTGATGAAAAAAGGTCTAAGTTTTTTCAGTTGAATCTATTTTTCCTTGGTTGAAATGAATTCTCTTTTACTAGGGAAATGTTTTCCAGGACTGTATATGAGTACATGATGGGACAACAACGAGAGAAAGGATGGTCAAAGAGTGGGAGGGGGGATAATTGTGCTGCACAAGAATTGCAAGCCGCGCATGATGAATATGATGAAGAGGCAAAACTGTGCGTCTTTCGTCTGAAATCTTTAAAAGAGGGGCAGTCACGGAGTCTTTTAACACAGGCAGCGCGTCATCATGCCGCTCAGGTTATATATATATTTCAAAAGCTTTGTATGCTGTGATGTTGGTCGTTGGTCGAATCTTAGTCTCATCATTCATGCTTTCTTTTAAAGCAGTTAAATTTCTTTCGGAAGGGGCTTAAATCACTTGAGGCGGTCGAGCCACATGTAAAAATGGTTGCAGAACAGCATCATATTGACTATCAATTTCATGGACTTGAAGATGATGGTGAAGGCGAGGAGGGCAGCGTTGAAAAGGACCTTGACTCTAGTGATGATGGGGAATTGAGTTTTGATTACAGAGAAAATAAGAAGGTTTTTGATGTCGTTTCCAATTCAATGGAGGTGAAACTTCTGCACCATTTAAAATTATTTTGGTGATAAATCTTCCCAATTCTATTTTCTTATTGCATTGTCATGCCAAATCTCTCACATACATTATTTTATGGTATCTATATATCAAATCATGGGTTAGACCCCCTAGCCTGCATGATTACAACCTTATGTTTAAATGAATGAACAAGAATACAAGTCTATATCCATCCATATGAAAGCACAACCTTATCTATAAACGTTACAGCAGAGTGCTTTAGATCAGCTGGTCTTTTTGTCAAGAATTCCCTATAGATAAAAGTTTATTGGATAGGTATTGTGACAAGCATATTGATATAGGGTATTGATTTACATAAAATCTCGCACTATGGTAGCTTTTGCACATTTTTATGTACTATTTCCCATCTTACAGTGTGTGTCATTTGCAGTTGGAGCAGTCAGATGTTTCATTTCGTCGGGCTTTAGTGGTGGAAGATGCAGGGGTATGTAGCATATACATACATACTGTTAGTCTTACATGTTTTACTTGAGGATGCAGAATCCTTTATGGATTTGTGTTCTGGGACTGATTACCAATTAAATGCAACATTATTCTTAGAATGGTTCAGTGGTAGCTCCTCCATGTTCTTTGAAGTTTGTTTTTGCTTCGTTTTTTGTTTTTACTTTGGGATTCACTGTTGGCTTTTGGATCACAATCATTTTGATCATATGTTCGATTGCTTCGTCCCTCTAGCTAACAAGTTTCTATACTTTTAGTTGACATGGTACAAACCTTGGCAGTGGGTAAATCATTTTTTCGATCCATCTGTTTACAGGTAAATCTTGATAGAAGTCATGGGGAGCTCCAGGTTTCGAGCAGGGAACCTAAAGCTTGCAGCCATTCAGCCCCAATATTTGCAGAAAAGAAGTTGGATCCAGCTGAAAAGATGAGACAATTGCAGTCGGTATCTGCAAGAAAGTCACACGCATATGTCCTGCCCACGCCAATTGGTGCAAAGAGCTCAACTCCTGCAAGGACGAGTAGTTCAGCACCACAGGCAAGGCCAACAAGCCATGGTGGACATGCCCACAATTTGTGGCACTCTACTCCGTTGGAGCCGAGTAGGCATGGGAAAGATTCTGGAGATGATAACTTCTCTGGGCCTGCAGACTTAAAAGGACAATCTGTGTTGAAAGATGGAAACAGCACGAATGCTTCCACCGTGCTGCCCCCTCCTCTGACTGAGGGTCCTCGACTTTCAGAACTTAACGTATCTAGTACTAAAAAAATTAAAAGACATGCATTTTCAGGTCCCTTAACAAGCAAGCCAATGTCTGCAAAGCCTGTTCTATCTTCCAGTAGTCCCATTGCCTCCTCAGAACTGCCCCAAATTGTTTCTGGATTGGTTTCACGTGCACTGGTTGAGCCTCCTTCTTCGTCTCGAAAAGCATCCCCATGTGCTTCACCTCCGCCAGCATCTTCTCCTAGAATAAGCGAACTTCATGAGCTTCCTCGGCCACCAGGCATTTCAACGACCAAAGCAGAAAAACCTTATATCTCGACCGGTCACTCTGCTCCTTTAGCTTACAGGAGTCAAGAACCTTCTACAGTGACTAAAGTATCTCCAGTTTCGTCGAATGCACCTTCTCCACTCCCAACTCCTCCATTAACCGTCCAGCGTAGTTTCTCAATACCCTCGCGTGTCCACAGAGCAACCACCCTAGAAGTGACTAGACTCTTGGAATCCCCCCAAGGTCCACACAAGTCTAAAGGGGTTCCTTCTCCTCCACTAACTCTTGTGTCTCTTAAGAACATGGAAAGACAACCAACAATTCCTGAAGTTGCATCTCGGTCTAGTCAAATGAGAGGTAATTGAGAAAAAGTAATACTACACTTTTCATATTGGAAGTAGTTATGGGTCAAAAGTTGTTTGGTTTTGTATTACTATTTTATCATAACATTCCTCAAAAAGGTTCACACAAGTACACCCTCGCATCTTAGGATACTTTTATGAAGCCAAATAGATTACTTCATCTGATAGCCTTTGAATTTTTCTCTGGATCAATCGTTTTTGCTCCTAATGCAGGTGGAAGCTGATTGAACGAGTAGCAGGTGAGGTTATGATTCTTTTGGTTCTTGTTTGGTGGTTCATACTACTCGATCTTCATGGCATCACGGTGGGCTCGTTTCTGTATATATATTATTTTACCCGTTTGATGATCATTCAATCTTCCTTTATTTTAAATCTTTATTAGGAAGAGAACTTTAGCATATTGACAAAATTGTCATTGTTATAGAACACACCATAATTTATGTACATCTTTCAACAAGCAATTTTGTTGTGACAATCAAAATTGGCAGTGTGACAGAAGAAAGTTCCTCCCATTATCAAATAGCTCTGGGAAAAAAAAAAGCGAGTTCATGCATAATTTGGCAGTCGGATCTGTGTTCTTGCGGGATTCGTCCTTCTTGACTAGAATGAAAATAAAAGCAAAAGATGTTCGAGGAAAAACAGAACAAAGTAAATGATGATGGTTAAATTGCCGCCCTTCTCCATTTTCTTGACTAATACAATATTAAATTTATCTTATTAGCACTATATTGTCCGTTTTACAATGATTAATGTTTTATTTTGTGGAATAAAACGTTAAAAATATTATGGATCTGTCTATTTATTTAGGAACGTTTGAATGATAGCTCAGGTGTAAAAATTACCTCAAATTTGCATGGCATGCGCTACCATTGATTCAAATTAATTAGTAAATTACTTTTTATGTTTAATTTAGTTTAAACTTTGAAGTTTGTATTTCATTTTAAGTTGAATATTAAAGTTTGCTTTTGTTTACAATGAACTTAAATATTTCTAAAGCTAACTAATTCAAACTCTACAATTAATCTCTGTTAGTTTTTGACGGATGAATGTCCCCATCTCCCTTTTATTTTATCCTTTGCCTTTTTCCTTTTTTTAATTAAAAACCATTAAATCCAATAGAGCTAGATATTACTTTTCAAGAGTTAAATTAAATTTTACTTCTATTTTAAACTTCAATTTAGTCATTTAGAAAAAATTAATTTTTAAATTTAAATTTAAATTGAAGTCTGAAATAGAAGTGAAACATAATTTAACTCTCGGAAAATAATATCTATTAGATTTATGGGATTTTATGAGTTTTTTTAATTTCAATTTCAATTTTGTCAAATGATTAAATTGAAGTGTTAAATAGAAATGTAATTTGAGTATCTATTTACTATATGGGATTTTATGGGTTGCAATTAAAAATAAAAAAGAAATAGAGAAAAGATAAAAGATAAAACACTATAGGAATTTCGATCTATCAAAAATTAATGCAAACGAATGGTAGGGTTTAAACTAATAGATTTCAGAAACAATAAGGTTCATTATAAACGAAAACACATATCAAGAACTTAAAATAAAATATAAACTTTAAGGTTTAAACTAAATTTCATTCCCCTCAAGTTTATCAAATTTCTTTAATTATTAAGTTCTTCACAAAAAGTTTAATTTTGTGAGCACATTTTTCCATGTATTTAAAGCCTACTAATTAAGCTGGGGGTCTCACCTTAACGGTAGACTGGATAGCGTTTGGGTGTGGTTCGTTCGCGTGGCTACTTTCGGGGTTGCAATTCGAAAGTTCAACGAGCGATCGAAGACTAAAGATTAGAAGATGTTGAATTTAGCGACAATTCTCAGACTTCAATTCCAAAATCCTTCGCTCTCTCCTCTGTTGCTGGCTTCGAGGCCCAGGTTCTCACTGTCCCCTTCCTCTACCACGAACAATCGCCCATTTCACTGGTTTCTTCGAGCTCGCAATGTTCCTCTTACACCGACTTCATCCCACAAACCTCTGACCGCAGTTAGCTCTCTCCGGGATGAACGAATCAACGGTGATAACACCTTTCTTAAGTCTATTATTCATCAGCAATTTAATTTTTTTTTTAAACCCCATGGTTTTTTTTCTTCCCAATTATGCAGATAGGAGAATATGTGAACTAGTTTGTTTAGTTTACTCTTGCTCTGTTCCCCTCGCTTGTCTTGGGCATTTTTCTGGTTGCACGCCAAATGTTTGATACTTTTTGCTGCTGTGCCTAGATATGTAAATATTTTAGGATCGTCACGTTTATTTCAGATGGTTTAATTGTCTGGTGTGACTCATTGATGCAATTCTTGATATGCATATGGCGCACCCAACTTTCCTGACTTCGTCATCTGATCTTCTGTTATAAGATTCTGCACCTGGGGTAGCTGAGGTGGATCAGTCTCTTTCTGTGAAGGTATGGTTTCGTTGCAATATATTCAAATTCAAGGGGTTTGCTTTGTGTATCAAGAATCGCATGCCTCTTACCCTTCTGAAGTGACTGTGGGAGTGAAAATTGATCATAGACTGGCAAATTTCTTTGGTTTGAAGTCCTCATTGTTAACTTTCCAGTTTTAAACAGAAGAAGGCAGCAGAAATTTCATCTGAACTGAAAGGAACTTCAATATTTCTTGTGGGTAAGCGTTATTTGGTTCTGATTGATGCATTAGGGTAGTTAGACATAATGGTAGCTCAGGTGTCTCTGTGTATATTTCTATGATACGATGTTTGTTGTGACTTCCAGGTATAAACAATAGGATAAAGACTGATTTAGGCAAACTTCTAGCTGATTCATTGCGATATTATTACTTTGACAGGTAAACGTCTCTTCATCTTGTGAAGCATGAGAACATCTTGTGGCTCTTATATGGCATCTCACCTTATTCTATTTGCCTCTTAATCCAGTGATAGTTTGGTTGAGCAAGCTGCTGGTGGTGAAACCAGCGGCAAATCACTCAGAGAGAGAGATGAGAAAGGATTTCAGGACTCTGAGGTGATTATTATTGTGTACTAGTGTGCTTACTCTCTTTTGGCTTGTTTTCTGATGCTCTTGCATGTGAAGCCATTTGTTAAGGAATTGAAGTTATCAGGATTTCCAGGACAATCTATACACTGAAGCAAGTAATATTCGTCGTGTGCTTGCAGACCGAAGTTTTAAGGCAGTTGTCATCCATGGGGCGGCTTGTGGTCTGTGCTGGGGATGGTGCAATTAGAAGCCCAACTAATCTGTACGTGGATGTTATTTGTACTACTTTTTATGTTTTGCTGTTTGTAATGTTTTTTTTTTTTTAGGCATTATATTTTACTAACAACGATTTATGATCGACATCTGCAGGGCACTTCTGAGGCATGGGATATCAATATGGATAGATGTGCCCCTTGACATTGTTGCTAGAGAGGTCATAAATAATGGGAGCCAAGATACTGCATCAGAATTATCAACTTTGGGATCTCATTCTGAGGTCAACCTTTTCTTGAATTGCTCGTTGGCCTGCCCTTTTTCTTTGTAGCTGATGGCTCTCCAATTCTGTTCCAATGAGTTTCATGTCCTTTTCCTCTTTCTGCCAATCTTGAGTTATCCTTATCATTTAATAAGAGTTTAAAATGGTTATCAGCTAGTGCGGCTATACGAAGATATGAGAGTTGGATATTCTACTGCAGATGCAACTGTGTCCCTCCAAAGTCAGTCGCTCTCTCTCTCTATATCTGATTATTTGGGCAATGAGATTTTTTTTCTTAAATTATTTGTTATTTTTCTAGGTAAAGGTTTGACCTTTTTTTTTTTTTTTCTTTTTTTTGGTTTCTTGTTAGCAGAAGTTGGGTGCCAACTAGGGTGTGAGGACTTGGGTGAAGTAACTCCAGAGGCTATGGCTTTGGAGGTGAATAAATTTCAGTGTACTACAACGCAAACCACCACTAAAATTGAATTGAACTCGACCAAGTGGTTTCTCTTTCAAACGATTTCAGGTTCTATCGGAGATAGAGAAGTTGACGAGAGTTAAGAGAATGATGGAAGATGCTGCAAGACCATTCTAGGCGTTGAGGCTCATTAGTGGATCCTCAGTTGAAAGCTCCGGGGAAAAGCAGGAGCAAAGAAAGAAGAGTCTCTCGAGTTTAGTGGGGAACAAAACCCTCGTTCAGTACTGCATTCTCACTTTTCCGATGCAAAAGATGGTAATTTGATTGATCATCAATGGATGAATTACAGAACTTATATTTTGATCATCAATTAAAAAAGCTGTAATATGAAGTACAGTGCCAGGGAGAGATGTAACTAAGTACCAGACTCTATTCTACTTTTTTACTTTCTTTTATTATTATTTGCTTCAGAATGGTTCCCATATTTATTTGATTTGTGACCAAAAAAAAGTCCGAGGTTAATGATGAATGAGTAAGCCCAATGTGTGTGTACTAGCAGAGAGCTAACCCAATTTGTGAAAGAAATGGGTCTTCAATCACAGATTGAATGATATGGGATATATATAACACACAAGAAGTGAACTCTGATCGTGTCAGGGAAGAACTCATTGCAATGGTCAAGTTCATCATGATTATTTTGTTTTCCTTTTAAAGCCAAAGTAATAATAATCTCCTGTTTCTCACTTCTCTCATTTCTTTATAGTGTCTTTGAGTTGTATTTATGTATGAAGTTGTGTTGAGAGAGAGAGAGGTGGAGAGAGATGGAACTTTGCCGGAAAAGGGAAGCATCGGACATAACAGCTACTGCGCTGCGCCGTGTACAGAGATAAAAATAGAAAAGTTCGCGGTACACCCCCCCCCCAACCTCTCTCTCATTTCCAATTACACCCTTTGCTCCGTTTCTTTTCACAATAGGGCCCCGCTCGATTCCCTTGTGGTGTATCCATCCCCGTACACGTGTCCCCATCATCACCAGTGCGAGTGTCCCGCGCAATGGGCCTCATTCCATTTTGGGTTTTGGGCCTCCTTTTAAATATAAGGCCCAGATAATGTGGCCCATCCCGCCGGGCCTTTGGCACACTTCTTCAATTAATAATTTACCATTTCCTTTTGATTATGTTGTTTTGTTCTTTCTTCTTCTTCTTTCTTATTTTTTATCCTTTGTTGTTTTGTTAGGCTAATCAAAACTAGAATTATTAATTACTCATAATCTTCCTACGAAACGGATGACTCCCAACTCTTTAGGACCTTCATGGTGATGCTTTTGAACTAAAGAATCATTCCACAAAATGAAAAAAAAATTGGAATTTTGATTCATCGCCTTCTCTTTTACTCGATTTTTTTTTTGAAAAAAATGCAAGGGGTAAGGTTTTTTTTCTTTTCTTTTTCGTGTCAAAAGCAAGGATGGGGGTAATTCGGTCAATATGCGAGTAACCAATCGCAGAACACGTGGAAGCTTTACGTGGTGGATAAAAACAAAACCTTGAACCTCCTTTAAACCCTCTCTCTCCCTGCACACACCACCACCACCACCTCCTCTCCCCCCCTCTCTCTCCCCATGGCGGATTCTAACAGCGTCTACGACTTCCTGAAATATCCGTCGCCGGAGGAAGAGACACAGATCTCCGGAAACGGAAAACAGAATCCGGCGAGCCGACTCTTCCAGTGCCTCTATTGTCCCCGTCGTTTCTCCACCTCCCAGGCTCTCGGAGGCCACCAGAACGCTCACAAGCGGGAGCGAGCCGCGGCTCGACGCACCTACCCAGCCGCTGCTGAGACCAACCCCCGCTTTCCCCCCCGAGTCGGATTCCACCCCTTGGATCAGCCCCCGGCGGGGCCGGACTACTCCTCCGACGGCGGCTTCAGCGGCGCGCCGCTCATCATGGACACTCCTTACTGGATCCAGGACCCGTTCGCCCGACCCGCTCACCCGTACGGGACGAGCTCGTCCGCTCATCATCCGTATCACCATGCGGCTGCTTCTGCGATCCACCATGGAGCTTCTACGCCGCAGCCGGAAGCTCTAGCTCCCCCATCCGACGGCGTAAACCTCGACCTCACTCTCCATCTATAGTTCATATCGTCTCTCTCTCTCTCTCTCTCTCTCTTCTCCCTATCTATTCTCTATCCATGAGTCTTTCATCCCTTTTGATGCGCTTCATGTTCTACGCCGTACGTCTGTTCTTGGTAGCTTTTCGTTTTTTTTCTTTTTTCCCCGGATGGGTCATGGAACTGCGAGCATGAAAAGTGGATTTGGTTAGTTATTTATATTGATAAGACGTTATTTAGTTTTTGGATGTGCTTAGTTTCACATTTCTATTCAAGAGAAGAGATTGCTCTACATATATGTGCTGCTTTTATATATATATACATATTCTAATGCCGATAACCTAAATGTAAATGCATATGAATGTGTGTGTGCGTGTTCATGATGCTTATGATTCCTCCTCATGCAATTCCATATAGGGGGAGCATTGATGTGGCAATGGGCTCTGAGTGTTGGATGTATGCATGTATGTGTTATCATGAAGTAGTAGATTACTTTAGGTATTCTCAGACAAGAAATGGAATTTGGCTCCCCTTTCTATTTTGGGTAAAAATCAGAGGAAATGCTCAGATGGGTGGCGAGAGGCTCCTGCCATTTAGGATATTCCTTCTTCCCTTGCTCCGTTTGTCTCTTTCTCTCTCTCTCTCTCTCCACACGGTTTATAATCTCAGCCGTTGATTTTAAATTTACTCCACGTGTCTTAATCGTAATGGCCTTGTGTAAGATGTGGGACCGCTCCTCACCCAGCCAGCTGTCACGTTCAGGGGGAAAAAAATTTGCACCATTTTCCTTTTGTTTTGTCCTCTTCTCATCGAGAGGCCGTTGAAGCATAACAGTGGCCGTGTCAGATACTGAATGGGCCCCACCGCCGCAGCCAGTCCTTAACGATCCGTCAGAGCCGCCGAAGTGAACGGCCACGATCCCCCAAACTCCTTACGGGCATGAAGAACAGATTGATGAAATCCAAATCAGCATAAATGGGTTGTTCAAATTCATTTTCATTACTACGTGTCTAAAGACTGCGTCTCACGGCATTTTTTTTTTTTGAATTTTAATAGCTTACGAGCAACACTACTTGCATGCAAGATGACAAAATTGATGAATATTTACTGTGAAAATGAAGTTGTTTTAGGCTTATTTTATAAAAATTTCAACCACGCATACTAAGTAAGCATGAAAATGATAACAGAATACGTCAAATTCTACCATATATAAATCTGTCATTCGTAAGATCTAAATATTCAAAATAATTATAACAGTTTAAATCTCTTTAATAATTTTTAATATAAATAAAATTATATAAAAATTAACATAAATCATCTTTTTATTATTATTTCATGCTCATTCAAGTGGTGCATTCAAGCTCTCTCTTTTTAAGTAGGACAATGTGGTTCAAACTAGCGTAGCACGCAAGGGGAAACCGAGTTCATAAATGTAAATGTTCAAAGAATAATCTACCTAAGAGTTCAGAAGTTGCGGATAATGAAGGGAAACAGAGCAAGGAGAGGATTGGGGTCAATTTGACTACGCACGTGTCCTTATCCGAAAGAGACGAATCAATCACCGCAGTGTATTTGGGTCGGGCCCATATAGTACAAATAGGCCTGGCAGTATATTTGGGTTGGGCTCAAACAGCATAAATAGGCTTGGCAGCATTTTTGGGTTGGGCCCCACAGGATGACCCAAACTAGACGTGACAACACCAGTGAAATTTGTCGCCCATATATTGCACTACTACTTTTAGATCCTATACACGCATCTTTTACACGTATTCTTTACACCAAAATATTGATATTACACCTTGATAATTTTTTTTGGGTACTTTGATCGAACAATAATGAATGCAGTAAAATCGTGCCAGGTCGACAAATTTGGTGGGAAAGATGCGTGCGTGGGATGTACACTCTTTCCTCTTCTTTTTGAAATGATGGGTGACATCGTGACGGGAGTAGTAGGCAGCTGTTGGCGGGGCGGAGAGGTTTGACTAGGAAAGGGAAGAATTCCTGATCCACATCATCTGTTTCACAAAACAGCTCACTTTTTTTGGACTCAAACTCCTCATAATACAAACCTCTAATTCAAAACCTCCAACCACCTTTCTCACATCACAATCTCCAATCCAGACACAAACCGTCCTCCTCCCATTTTTAAGAACACCCCTCTTCCCCCCTTCCTTTCCATATCCCTCTCTCCTTTGGGTCTCATCAGTTCTTCTCTTCTTGTCAAGGCATACCATTCAATTTCCCCTCAAATGGAGAGCAAGCAGAGGCTGCAGAGAAGCTATTTCAGTGCCCAGATTGCGCTGAGAGTATCGGCCTTTGCGCTTGCGTTGGCCGCCATATGCTTGATGGTGACTAGCAAGCAATCAATCACCATATTTGGCTTCCAGTTTGCAGCTCGATACCACTACTCATCAGCCTTGAAGTATACCATTCACTTCAATCTATCATTAAGTATTAAGAGGGGAGAAGAAACCGTGTGAATTATAGCTTAGAAAAGCATGATGACTCTGCTTTTTTAATAGGATGGCCCTTTTGCAGGTTCTTACTGGCTACAGACATCGCAGCATGTGCTTTATCCCTGCTCTCCTTGTTCTTCGTTTGCAGTGTTAGCCGTCTGGGATCGGGTCCCAGGAATCAGTTCTTTCTTTTTCTGCATGATCTGGTAAGCTGGAAAAACAACGAGATCAATTCAGCAGAAACTGTAGAAACTTTGGCGTTCTATCAACATATCAAAAATATATATATATACATGTGTTTCAGGTCGTAATGGTGCTGGTGATCGCTGGGAGTGCAGCGGCAACCGCTGTAGGTTATGTGGGTCGCTACGGACAGGAGCAATCGGGTTGGGCTCCTGTTTGTGATAAAGTTGGCAAATTCTGCCATAGGGTGCTCGCCTCGGTTCTCTTGTCATATTTGGCTTTCATTTGCTTTTTCTTGCTTGCAATCTTGTCTGCCAACGGCCTCAAACATTCTCCGGCTTCTGGATGAAGAAGTACCAGAGATGAAAACATTAGGAAGAAGAAAGTGATGGAGACAAACTGTGATTTCCTCGGTGTCTCTGTTTGCTTCTTTTTCTTCTTCTTCTTCTTTTTTCCTGTTACCAATAGAGTATGTGAAAATGGCACGACTGCTTCTACTGTCTTATATTTACTGTGTTCAATCAAGTCAATCCATATAAAATTCAGGTTAGACATGGCATGATGCTCATTAATGCATAAATAATTCTTTAACAATTAATATTCAACTTGAACAGCTGGAAGATGCTTTACTACTAATCATGTTTCAACTTCTTTGGTCAGATAAGAAATCTTCCTAAGCCTATAAGATCTTTCCTAGATCCAGGACTAATTCGAGCTTACTTCAGTTTTAATGGAGTATATTTTCACTGCTTCCATATAATTATTATTTTACTATTATTATCTTACTAATTTTGTATTTGGTATGCTTTGCAGTGATTACATTAGGTATGTTAGACTTCAAGGTCACCGAAGTGAAGAAAATTAGGTCTAATTATGAGAATACTAAAGCACAGGAATCAGAAATTACAGTGTAACATGTATGTACTGTTGAAAGAAAACACCATGAGAACTAAAGACTATTGCCCATCCTCAAAAATGGTTATTCACAAATTGATGAACATAAAGCAAGAAAACAGCAAGTTATTTTACAGAGTCACATTCTATCTTCTATTAAAAAAAGAAGAAGAAGAAGTCATCGCATCTAACCAGTAGTGTTCAAAAATGGAGGTATGGTTCCTATGCACACAGAGAAATGGTAAGAGCATTTCACTCAGTTTCAATCTCAACTTGAAAGTTCCTACCAAAAAATAAAAAAATAATAAAAATCTCATCAAAGCAAAATTCATCGTCATCAGATGATCTTAAAGACAAAGTAGAAGTAAGGAAGATCAGGCAATGCACAGAGAACCCTGCATTATCATCAGAGTGGATAACCTCATGAACTTCCACATCAATTTTGCACGCAGTGATGCCAACAAGAGAGAATCAAACGAACCTTGATCACGAAAAAATGATTTTCATAACCCTAATCCTTAAATCCTACCATCGACAATTTCGACCAAAATCAAACCCCAGATTTTCATCACCGTGAAACCAGAAAAGAACCCGAATTCCAGGAGGCGGCACTGGTGCACGACCATGGATGGTAAGTTCGAGATCGATGGCATAGTGTTCTTCCACGATAGCACGAAGACCACCGTTTGTCTTCATATTTCTTCGTCTCCCCTCCATTCTCTCCGGTCCTTTTCTTCCTCTGTAGGTCAATTAGGGCAAAAACACAACGAAGGTTGAAAACTTAACGGAATATCGTCAATATTCGACCCTACGAGGTACTTTGAGCATAATTTCACGATTCATGGAGTCAAATGTAAATATATATATATATATATATATATAAAAGCCCCTGAGTACGAACTGGAAATTCATTGAAATTTTAGGGAGAGCATACGTAATTTAGTTAAATTCTAATGGTGTGCCACGCGAAAATGTCCTCCGCGGGCTCCTATGACCAAATTACTGAAAAGCCCTCCCCTCTATTTCGTCTTTCTTTTGGGAATGCCCTGTCATTGCCACGTGGATAAATTCCATTGGTGACAGGGCGTTAATTGTTTGAGATTACCTTTAAAATACCCCCTTTTTTCCCCCAGCTAAGATATTGTAAATGGTCCCTTTCACGGGGGGAAAAAAAAAAAAAAGAGAAGAAGATATTATAAATACATCAGTTGTTCCTGAGTCGTTCTTCGCTGGAACGATCCCTATTTCCGATGAGCTATCAGAGAGCCCGACAAGATCCCTACCCTCCTCCGCCAGGTACCCGAAACCCTCAAATTCTTCAATTCATTAACTACTCCTTGTTTCCGTTTCTAATTGTATAACTTTCTATTCATGTATTACATGTATTTCTCTGATTTAGTTTCGATATTTGCATTTGTATAGGGTATGGTCCTCAATATCCTCCGCCGGGGTACCCTTCAGCAGTACCTCCGCCGCCACCCCCCTATGAAGGGTACCCTCCGCCGCCGCCGCCTCCTGGGTATGGAGGATACCCTCCGCCGCCGCCGCCACCACATCGCCCGCCGCCGTATGAAGGGTATCAGGGATACTTCAGCGAAGGGTACCCTCAGCCGCTTCAAAACCCACCACCTCCGCAGTATCAGGTCTACCACAGCGAGCATTACCAATACGATGATCGCGATGGGTGCTTCTCTTTTCTGCGAGGATGGTACGCTTTCTCCATCCCTATACCTTCTGTAAATGTTTTTAATTATAAGAAAACCCTTATACTTGGACAATTGACATGATCTGTAATTCTCTATTGGGAATTAATGGGTGACTTTGATGTTAAAAGTATCATATATCATGGAACGGGGTCCCTTTTGCTGATGAACTTCTCATTGTACTTCCCATTCTTAATATGTATATTTCTGAAATATGATCTGTTTGTTTTAGATCAGGTTTCTATGTAGGCAAAAATTGTAATTTTGATTTTTAACTATTATGAAATGAACCCACTTGCTGCTTAGTTAGGCTCTTTTTTTCTTTTTCTTTTTTTTTTTCCTAAGCACTGGAACTAGCTAACTGGATGCTCTCATCGTCATGCAGTAAGGTGGTTTTATCTGTTATGACAAGTCCAACTATTGGGAAACAGAAAGAAGTCTTTTTTAACTAATTCACAGTAGTCTTCATCCAGGGCTGCGTTTTTGCAAATCTTGTCTTTCCATTTGTAGTGCTTAGATTCTCTGTTGAGATCATGCCAATCACAACAACAATTGTGGCTTTCCTTTTTTCTTTTTGCGAAGAATTTCTGCTATGCAAACCTAAATATTGGATTGATTTAAGAAAACCCTCCAAGTTTTGGGTGCCTTCATAAATTCTCTTTGCAAATTTTGAACTTATTCAGCCCTAAGAACCGGGTCATTGCCGATTCTTGATATTGTCGGACTATGTAATATAAAAATATAAGGATGAGCTTTCGCGTAATTGGTAATGTTGCTCCTCTATAACTAGAATGCTATGGATTAGAAGATTTTTTTTTATTTTTATTTTTTTTGCAAAAACGGATTCTCCCTGAATCCATAAAAGTGTAGAGCATTGCTCACCAGAGTCTGCCCTTTCATGATCCGTAAGGGTACTCCTGTGGAAACATGATGGTTGGTTGGAAAAAAAACAACCCTAACATTTCCTCGCATGTAGCGAGTAAGCCTCTGTCTGTCTGTTTCATTTAGGATGGGGATAGAGCCAGTTTGGGGATTGTTGGCTTTTCCTGTATCAGGCATCCATTCTTCTATACCTTATCATTGTTCAAGTTTTGTGTCTCTTTTACTTTGAATTCAAGATTTTATCAATCAAGGCTATATATGAGGGAGATCTGGCCCACATTTGAACTGACAAGAGTCATCTACTACTGTAAATTTTGTCCTTTCTTCTTAGCCTCTGTAAGACATGCTCTTATAATGGTTATTCCATTTGCCTTCAAGATTTGAGTATCGCTAATGGCTCTGAAACAGCCACAATGGTCATGTTCAAAATAAGATAGTAACATCTTCATGTATTCATGACTTATTTGATTTGTTGCCGTGCCAACTTCTGTACAAATATGCTTGCATCCATCTCAGAATATTTATATGTTTGTGCATATTCTATACTATATGTTAACCTACAGAATAATTTGCACCTACACTTTTTCAGCTTAGCTACGATACATCTTGTATTGAATGATGGCACTAAGGGTTTTTCTCTTTTTCTGGATGCAGTTTGGCTGCGCTCTGTTGCTGCTGTGTGCTAGAGGAATGCTGCTTCTGAACCAGTTTGATAAATTATGTAATGTGTGAGGTCTGCAGCTCTTGCTCTCTGTTTTGGATCTGGCTGACAAGGGTTTTAAAAAATTTAAGGTCCTGTGACCTTGATTTATGTCAAAAAACTTGTAATTTGTGTAAATGTGCTGTTGACATTGTTTATACAGTTTTAGACGTCTACCTTAATGTTGTTCTAAATACTTGATGTGTTATTCTCAAAATAAATCTAAGCCAGACAATGGGGTTGCATTTGAAGCATGGACAAGAGACGGCCTGGAATTTGGCCCAAACTGTATTGAATTTTAACTAACTCCACAAAAGTTCAAATCAAAAGCCTTTTTCTGTCTCAGATATCATGCCCTGCAGGTCATATCTATCCAAGGATCATTGTTTTTTGAAGGGATGTTAGATGCTTAGGTGCTTCAAGGGGAAGAATTCAGGATGACGCTTCCCATTGCTTCCTTTCCCCAACTCCCTAACCCACTTCTAGCCAAGATCCCATTCTGAGCGATTAGGATCAGAATTCTGATGTAGAATTTCCTAGACCTATTATTCTTTAGGTTTGATTATTTTGTGCTTTCATTTATTTTTGAATTCTTAGGTACACCACAATAGTTGATATAAAAAGCTCGGCCCAACTCTAGCTTACTTGTGGCCGGGCTCAAGTTCAGAATCATGCTGATACCACAAAGCTCAGAGCTATACAGATTGTCATGGTTCTTTCCCATGCAACCCCAAACAACTATCAGAGCTTTTAGGAGGGAGAATGATAATAAAACTACAGCATCAAGGGCTTAGAAGTGGTCGGGGATTCAATCCAAGCATCACTCAATCCTGCAGCTCAAGACAGTGCAGATGGAACTTGTAATGCTAAGACCCACAACCTTATATATCACAATAATAATTACTGCAAATAGGGATCGTCTTTCGAGCTAAAACAGCAATACCCATACCCTAATACACCATCAAACTAAAAATCCATAGAAAAAAAAAATAGTTGGCCTAGACAAAGTATAGCACCGCTCAGTATCGAGTGTCTCTAGCATAGCCATGAAATGGAGAACACCCAAGACGCAGCTACAAAGTCCACACAAAATCTGGTGCGTCATCCCTTGGCCCAACCAGGGTCCGATAAAGGTACATCGTCTCTACCCTTTGGTCGTCATCATCAGGGATGTCCTCCATTTGATCACTTTCACCTAAAATCTCCACATTTAACGTTGGCATCTTCTTCGCAAGTGTCCTGCAGCCTCCAAAAGTAATGTCACATGATGACATCCAAAGGGATCGCATTGTTTCATACTTTCCCACGTCTGTCAAAAGTGCCGCATTACCAAAGGGGCTGTCCCTGATCTCTAGTTTCCGCAGCTTCTTACACCCATTCAAAACATAGAGCATCCCCTTGTCACTGTCACCGGCAAAGGCAATCGAAAGCATTTCAAGCTGTTCGGCATACATTCCAATATAAAGAAAAACCTGGTCAGTTAGTAGACCAGAAAGAGACAACCGCCTAAGACCCTTGCATGACTGAACTATCGCACCAAACCCCTCATCTAATGGTTGCAAGGTTACAGGGTCGGGTTTCCTGGGGTCAAGGATGCACAGCCTGAAGCGGGTAAAATTGGGGCAATTCCTAGCAACAGTTATAAGAGCAGCATTAGTCATCTGCTGGCAGAAGTATAGCAGTGAATGCAGCTTGGGGCAACCAATGGATATAGCAACTAGACCTTCCTCTGTTACCGCAGCATACCCAACACCAAATGGATCAGATGGGAAAACCCTCAACTCCTGCAATTCTTTACAAGTGCTAGCCACAACTCCGAGTCCTTTGTCTCCAATACAGTCCAGTATCTGCAAGTATTACTTGGAAGGTTAAGCATTTCAGTCTAAAGATGAATAAATAAAGATAAATCTTGAGAATGGGCAAACTGAAAGGATCATACCCACAGGCGCTGGAGTTTCCAACAGTGACGAATCAACTTTATAAGCTCATTACCGGGAATCCCTGGTGAGTAGCTCAGGTTCAAGGATGTCAAACTTGAGCAAATCATGTGAATAGCTGGCAGACATCGAGGATTGACCTCCAAAAACCCTGACAAGCTCCTAATAGATTTAGACTTCTGAAGCGAAGTTCTAAGTCTGTTGTAGGTCTCAGAGTTCGCATCATGAACATAAGCACCTACACCTAAGTCTGCCAGTTGAGGAGCATGCATCAGAATTTTTTGGAGCATGTCCAGGGGCACTGAACGGTTTAACCTTAAACTCTTGAGATTAGGACTCCGTGCAACCAGTCTCTCAAGAGCTGCCAAATTAACTTCTCCCTTGAGGCATGCAAAGTTAAGGGAGACAAGTGATGTACAGCTGCTAGGGAAGCAGCTAAGCCACTGCCCTCTACGATCCTCAATTTCATTTTCCTGTAAGTCAAGCTCCTTCAGAAACCTACATACAACATAAGAGACAAGGTTAAAGCTGAGATCAATGCATCTACCAAGTACAAAGACTTAAGCGTGCCAGCTAACCAACTCAGAAAGTCATTGTTTCCTTTCGTTCCATAAAAAGATAGAGTGTGGGGGGGCTATAAAGACAATAAAACAAAGGTAATCCATCTCTTTTTGGAAATAAACTCAACACAACAATATTAGTAACAAAAGTTCCATGAGAACCAACATTATAGTTGAAAACCCAGCCAGTATGCTCAAAACAAGTTTAAAATCGTAGAGAATTGCCAGTCATAGCAAAAGATAATGTGATCCGCAGCATGAGGGCAATGCAGAACAGTTAAGAGAGACAGAACCACAACACTAACAAATACGACTTGACATGCCGAAAAGATGTAAAACTTTTGAGTTGACTTAATCAGCGGTAATGGTTAGCTGATAGTCAATCAATTTCCGTGAAAACCCTGATAAGGCCATTAATTTTGGACTGACCACATAATTCATTCCAAAAGCAATTATACCATCGAAATGATCACCGGTGAAAATCACCTAGGTAGCACTAATTGGTCACTCCTAAGAGCAGACTTTGTAAGGATACTCGCTGACAACAGATTAGGTTAACTATAATTATCATTAGGTGAGCAGATAAACAAAAAGAACAAACTTGAAGCCAGATCAACAAATTAAAGTGATTCAAGCTAAAATTGTTAAGGAGACCAGAGAGAGAGAGAGAGAGAGAGAGAGAGAGAGAGAGAGAGAGAGGTACTCACCTACAGTTGGCAGCTATGGCTGCGAGGCCATCGGTGGTGAACCCTTCACAGCTAACTAAAACCAAAGACTTAAAACTCACAAAAGAGCGTGACAGTAGCTCTAGGCTCTCGTCCGACACTACCATTCTCTTCAAGCGAAGCTCCTCCAGTCCCGGGCACCCCTTCGCCAAGGCCTCGACCCATGGCTGCACAAATCCTCCCCAATCGTAAGGAACCAAATTGAAATCTGCGAAATGGGGCTTCCCCTTCAAGCTCACCGCCTTCAATCTAGGGAACCTCCCGATCACCCTCTCCGGAGTGGTCGCATAACAGTTACCTATGAATACCCTCAGCCTACTATACCTCTCCACCTTGAACCATGAGGTACACACCAGCGACACTGCATTGCGATCTCGCTGCGAAGTGAGGGAATCGAAGACCTGCTCTAGAACCTCGTCGGGGAAATAATTCATCTTTCAGAGATAAAACGTTGATATACAGATCTCAAACTAGAGTCAACTTGCTACCCTTACCTATCCCTAGCTCAAGCCCAAGAGTTCTAAAGACCTAGCTTTCACCTCCAAAACCGTAAAAAACTACGATTCAACACTAAGGACTCCACACGCAACCATAGATCCACCGGCTCGAACTCAATCTGGCATGCAACACACAAAAAGATGTGATCTTGGCGAAACCCAACCGATCTGCGAGAAGATCCTGTACCAGATCTTTCCAAAAAACGTGGAACATTCAAGAATAAGACCAGATCTACAGTCCAAATGGAGATTATGGACGATCCTCACATCACCTGCTTATCGAGATCAGTAAAAATCTGCAAGAAGATGGACGGAGATGAGGGATAGAGCCAAGAAAGCGCGCAAATTTTCCCAAGAAAAAAAAACATGGAAATTAGCGTTGAGGGGGGAGGAGTCATCAACTTGGAATCGAGAAGCGATGATTACAGAGGAGGACCTTAAACAATACGGATGAAATTCACAGATCTGAGGATCTGAAATTCCCATAAATAGGAAATCCTAACGAAATAGAAAATCAGAGGAAGGAAAGGTAAGGGGATTCCCTCTATGATCCGAGAGTTGAGAGAGTGAGAGAGAGAGAGAGAGAGAGAGTGAAAACACATAAAACAAACAAAGCACTCTGTCTCATCTCTCTCCCTCACTATGTAAGTGTAAGCAAACTCCGTTAAAAAAACCAACCCCGAACAACAGTGAGCTTTCCCCCATCAGAGTGGTAACAGAAGCCTAACGGCGTGAGAGGCGTCTAAGCCGAGGTTAACTAGCTAGACTAGACTAGACCGGTGCTAGATCCGACGGTCAGTGTCGAGTAAAGCGACGATTTGAGATGGAATCTGGACCGTTACTGATGCATGCGTGCTCTGATGTCCACTTTTCCCAGAAGAGACCCCACCACCATGCCAAAAGCCTAGTCCATACGGACAAAAATACGATCCAATAGAGTTAAAACTCGTACATGTAAAAAAAATTATCGCCTGTTTGGCCACAAGATTAAGTATTATATTGCATACGCGTTACTCCAAAACTTTCCTTGGATAAGACTACTACTCCCATGTCGAAAATAACAAGGATTATGAAATAAAATTTACTTCAATTAAATGAGAATAACTTTATCTTATCCGGACTCTCAAGTCCGGCTCCCAAACGGGCCAGTTTAAAATGACGAGAATGCCCTCTTGCCTGTAGATAAGGCTTTCATTAATGTGTACTTTCCATCACAGCCTTACGATGGAACATCACCTCGTGTCCAATCGGGAAGCGTAGATCATTATTGTTACTCCCCTTTTTTAATCCTTCTTTCTGTTTTTTTCTTTTTCACTTCACTTTCTTGTGTATGGATAAGTACAGAATCAGTAATGATTACGAAATTCAGAGGGGAAAATGATTTTGACAAAATCTATGAGACTGTAATAAATGCGCTCTCTCATTCTCCCCTGATCTGACTTTAACGCGCCGGTAAATAATTTTAACTTTACTGATAGGGTGCAACGCGGTTCAGCGCGATCCCAGATGAGAACCGTCGGTAGTTACATCGCGGAACCTGATCGGACGGTTCGGATCGCGCTGATAACTGCACGTCTGATGAGGGCATTGAAGCGACCCTCCTGAGTACCTTCTTCCATTAATTCTGATATTGACAAGACAGTTATAAAAGCTACTAAAGAAAAGTTCAATATTAATTCTCCTAGTTGTAATTTGCCACCCAAAAAAAAAAAAAAAACAAAGATTCTTTTTAATTCTTATTATATCTTTTTGGGAAATTGAAAGGTCAATTTCACTGTTTATTAACAGTTACTGGTTTGACTAGTTCGTAAAATAACATGTTTTCAATACCACTCAACGACACATCCAGTCAACTTATTCAAATATGATGTTTTTCATTGTCATATAATTTAATGTATGATCTGTATTATTTTCCCCTAAATCTCAATTTCTATTTTATTCGATGCTTGTTAAATTGCTCGGACAACTTTATTGATTCATTTTTTTGATACCGATTGAATTTTTAAATTGAGCAACAGAGAAAACTAAATAAATAGTACTCATGAAAAAAATAACTTCGTTTAAATTGATTAAGCTGAAATTATAATGTACTCAAAACAATCATTTTACCTACTCTAAAAGCACTCCCCTTTTGATTTAGTTACAGTGATAACGTCTTTAATTTCTTTTATACATAAATACACGAAGTTATGATTATCTGAATTAATAACGGCATCTAGCTCTATATATAAGTATGACAATAAAAAGGTAATGGATATCATTTTTCTTTGACATTAGCATATAACGTTTATTTTCTTCTCCACTACATCAGTCCACCACAGTTCATAGAGTTGTAGATAACTTGTTCCCCAAAGTAATTACATATGGTGTCCAAGAATATATGTTTCTTGTTTTAATTGTATACTATATAATTAAGGAGGCCCTCCATATGTAGAATAGTAAAAAAAAAAATTTACCAGCTCATCATACGTGCTGCATTGCACTCTTTCATTCATTTTATGGCTAATTTAAATTTATTTTCTTACTTTTTTAAAAGATAAAAAAAATTAACTTTTTTGAGAAGCTATTTATTAGAATTTTTTCAAAAAATTAATTTTCAACTTTTGCTTCCAAAAAAAAATCTCTCCAAATATTTAAAATTGAAATCTAACCCAAAAATACGTAGATTTCATTACATTTCTAATCTAAGATATTCACGATCTTAGAGTACCTTGAAATTTACAACGATATTCATATTCTCTCATTTTTATTTCTTAAAGTCAGCACGCACAGGCAAGCTTTCACACGTACAGGCTTTAAGCAACAAAGTTAAATACTGAAATATATACACACGGCGACGGTGAACCTTTACCCGTTTCCCCATTAATTCTTGTCCTTATAAATTAATTAATTAATTATTTCTAGGCATAGCCGTTTCTTCTTTCAAGGAATATATATTCATGGACGATCTCATGCTATAAGATCATTATTTGTTGGCGAAATTTGAGAAATAATCGTTTTTAACTAATTAAAGTCAAAGATAATTTTGTAAAGAAATATAAATTATGTGGCCTCTTTTGATCTTATTACATTTCAGTTCACTTCGTATTATCAAATATGACTTTAAACATGAAATGGTATACTTTTATACATGAAAAAAAAAAAAACACATTACATAAAGCAAAAGTCTTCTATTCTCAACGAGACTTTGGCACGCGCGAGGAGGCATATTAAATACTAAGATCAATTGCTAGCACCCCATCTCTCGTTGGCTCATTTTGGCCACACTCACAATTTTAAGTTCCTTCCGCCTTTATGGTCTCACTTCTGTTTGCACATCCAACAGTGCTCGGAGATAACCCACAATTTTAGATAGAGTATGACAATATATATATAGGAAAAGTTTGAGAGAACCGAAGATCTCTCGATCTTGTGCACCGATCCACACATGAGGTGAATCCATTTGTGTGTATCGATGCACGAGATTGGGTACACAAATCAACATCAATATGTACTCCTTGACAATTTTAGTGTGAGTTAAAGAGCCAAATTTTTTATCAGAGCCGGTACATTTAGGCTCGCATAGCTTTACAGAAATGAGTTTGGGATAGTTAGACTAAATATTCTACATATCTTGCTACAAGTTAATAAAACTTGGGCCATATCGGATGATAAAAAAAATTCATCTTAATAGTCAAAGTTAGGGTTGAATTTGTTCAATAAATAAAACTTGGGCCATATCGGATGATAAAAAAAATTCATCTTAATAGTCAAAGTTAGGGTTGAATTTGTTCAATAAATAAAACTTGGGCCATATCGGATGATAAAAAAAATTCATCTTAATAGTCAAAGTTAGGGTTGAATTTGTTCAATAAATAAGTCAATATAAATTATAAATTTTGACTATTCAAATGAAACTCTAATTACAATGAGGTAATATACCTAATAGAATTTGTTTAAATTGTTGGACTTTTATAAAAAAAATACTTGGTTCATATGTTTTATTTAACCAATCTCTCTCTCTCTCTCTCTCCCTCTATATATATATATATTCAATTTATTATTATTTTTGTTGCCTAATTGAGCTACCAACACATATACGTGGCTATCGCTATCAGATAGCTAATGGATTCCCTCCCATGGAAAGGCAGCAAGTAATAAAGGGGTGGTCCCTTGACGACACGCCTACATGTCTCGACACATGCACCCTTCGTTATACTAGTTGTGGTCCCTTCCGACAGCTTGCAAAGGATTTATATGTCTTTTTCATTTTAATAACCCGAAACTCCAATTCTATCGGACCGTTTGAATTTAAACGAAAATCATCGAATTGGGGAAGAATGGCATGATCTCACCCGCCATTCCCAAGTAAATCACAGCTATAGCATACAATCGATAGAATTCAAATTAAGGATGTAATAGCAACCCAAGCCTATTATTACCGCTCCACCCCCGAAAAGATGAAGATATTTCTAATTAGTGAAAATATTAAAAATTTATACAAATTTAGAGCATCACCTCACACAAAATACCTTCAAGTGAGGTCTCTGGGATCTTATATGCAATGTCCAATAATTTTTTAAGAGTGCATACCATACTTCACTAACACATGCTGGATAAATTACACAGGCAGCAAAAATAAAACTCGACAGCAAATCGTATTATGCCCTTACTATTGAACTTAATTGTGCGACAACCCACGGGAGGAAAATTATTGCTAGTGTAACACTTAAAACTTAATTCAGATGGACAAATTTTAACCTGGATGAATAACGTAAGGTCGCAATCACAGGTAACTTTTGCTAAATCTAAAGTTGGGGGGCCCGGGGGAGGGGGGTGTTCCTCCGTCCTACTCATCATGGGCCAGGGTTAGACCTAATATTTGTCTATTTGTTCGATCTTTCTTCTTCAATGCGGGCCACATGCCTTACCCTCCAATGCCCCATTCCACCACTACGGGCACGGAGCCTCCCAAGCCCCCCACGCCCTCCCTCTGGAGTCTCTTCTTGTGCTTCTCCTACAAACAGCAAATCTACTTATAATTTGATGCACATCCACATGAACACTCCGATTAAGAGTTTAGGAGGGGAAAAAAAAAAAAAAGATAAAGAAATGACAGTAAAAAGAGATATAAGTTTATGAAAAAAAGTAAATATATTAGTAAATGATGTATAAGTTTAGATTTATTTATTTATGTATTATTATTTAAAAATAGTTAATCTCATGTTGCAGCCTGTTACAGAATTGACTGTGCCTTGATCCTTCAAAACCCAATGTTAAGCCTGAGCATATTAATAAATTGGAATTGGATGCCATATGCATATGTCATAATGAGATGATTTTGGATTAAGTTAACGATTATATATGTAGGATTAAGCATTCAACACAACAGAGAAAGAAAGGGTATGATGTATCGTCAGGGATGACGACAGATCAACCAACCATCCAATAGGGGGAAGAAAATTTAATTTGCACAAAAGGGAAAGAAAGTGTGGCTTCGAGAATACCCTTCGTATGATTCCTTTTGCATCTGGACCGCCGTGCCAAGCACGAGACTAAGTTTTGTCAAAACAATTTTACACGCGTCATATCCTGCACCAATTATATTGTGTATCGAACAATAGATAAGTTACGAGCCCCATTGTGTTCAGATCCAATCGTATTGCCTGTGCAATGTAATCCTATACGGCCGACCAAGCGCGGGATAAGAGGGAGAAGGGCAGGAATGGGACGGGGCCTCGGGGCAGTGGGTGTGATTGAACAATTATTCTAACACGATAATAATGGCTCCACTTGCACATTATTACAAGGAGGAGAAGGACATACATGATGGGAACAGGCTTGGCACTAAACGTAGTTTTTATAAAGAAACTAAAGTGTCACCATCATCCTCCTAATTCCATTTCCATTGCAACATGCAAACGTAGCCTACTGTATGGATCAAATCCGACACCCTTTCTCGCATGGCTCATATTTCATCGCCAAGCAGGTATCTTCCAAACTCGATCTCCCCATCGGACTTTATTATTATCGCCAGTATATGCGTGCATGGTAGGGTAGATGCAACACAGGACCACAGCTAGATAACTTTGCACCACGCGTTATCATACCTCATCCGCGGTGGTGAAAACGGGCGGTGGGCGCTCTGCCTACAAAACCTTAAATGACTTTTCTTCTCTGAAAGGTAAAGGGAGGCGCGAAAAGGAGCGGATAAGAAAAGGCCCAAGGACCACACAGGAAAAGGAGGTCGACCACCTTCAGATCTTCGCATCAGTAAGCATGAAGTGAAGCAGAGCTAAGCTAACAACTCACTCCATCATCCAGTGGAACCATTGAGTACTAATCCCCAGCAACAAGATTTGACTGCGGTTTAAGTGGTCAAATTGATTTGCAGCAAGCAGCAGTTGGTGAGTGGGAGGCAAGCCCAGGCCCAGGCCCAGGCCCAATAAGCCCAGCCCTGAAAAGGACCAACTCACTCATGCTGTATGGGGGGTGAAACTGAGGATCATGGGGTCTAGAATTTCATCCCACTAACCAAATATAGCTTCAAGCAGAGTTAACAGGAATGCCCTATAGTTTCACAGCGTAAAACCACATGTGGTCTATATCAATAGAGGACATAGGGTGCCGAAATCCTCATATCAGAACAACTGAGCAATTGAAGTGCAATCACAAGGCTTAGTGCTTATGGAACAACTGAGGAACCACCGGTTCGAGATACACAAAATGTTCCAAAATTGCTAACGGGGGGATAATTGCGTGAAGAGCTGTAAAATCATACTTTCATACAAACGCTAAACCAGCAGCCCCATAAAAAACTTAATGATGAATCTGAGCAAAAATTCAGAAAGGACTTGCTTTTGGACGTGTCACGAGTCCAAATTGAATCAAGTCAGAGCCCATGGACGGTACAGTTTGCTACAAATCCCAAGGATACTTAGTTTTACGAGGTCAGATGGATTATTTAGATATGAGAAAACTAAATCTGCTTCAAACAATCTATGCAACCCAAGGGTGAACAAGAACAGTGGTATTAATAACAAAGGAGGATATTGTTCGCCGAATCAAAACTGCACAGTTGTACACGTATTTGTCCCAAGATCCAGGTGTTAAATAGCTTCCATCTCTATGCATAAGTCTGCATCCAACTAGCTCACCTAATTCCATGTGCATGTAGAGGAAAAGAGAACCAAGCTTCAGGTGCATTGTGCAGGCATCTACCAGATGCATAAAGATCAAGATGTTTAGAAGATTGAGGATCGACTCCAAAATATAACTCGATGAGAACTTGATGAAGAGTCCACACATCTAACAGGTTATGTAAGTTATAATAGCTTTGGATTTGGTTGGATGACCAATCTAAACAGGAAGGACACCGAAGATGAAAGGCAGCAACAGCTACAGATTGTCTAAATGTTTAATCATTTTGCCCTGAAGACACAGGAATAAAGAAGTAGACGCTAACATTACAATCATTCAACCACCAAGAGATGAAGATCACTGTGCGCGCACAGGTCAAATAATGGGTGAATTTTTAAGTAAATACCAAAAAAATGGAAAACTTTCAATTTCCCATTAACAAGATATCCAACCAGGGATGAGAGCTCGTCAGTTTTGGCACTAACCACTGAGAATGACTAAGCCCATCAAGACACAGCTCCCACAAAGCATTGCAGCCTATCCAAGCTTGTTGCTTTACCACGAGAAGCCATTGCCACAATCCTAGCATCATCATAGCAATAAACCAAAAATCCTGCAGCTTGACAACTCCACCAATGCTTTGCACCTTGCACCAGAAAAGCAACATAGAGAAAGAAAGAACTATTAGTACCAAAATCCCCGTTCTACTTATTACCTTATTCCCGATCTCTCTCTCCATTCTAAAATTTAATGTAATGTAAGATTTATAAAATATTCCCAAGAATACAAAAGGCGCTAGCATGTGTAGTCTATTAAAAAAGATTAAATAGTATACAGCCCTATAGGAACACACGCGACTCAAATCGTGGCAACATCTGATACCAACCAATTAGTTGCTTGGCCAAGAAGTAGACGGACAAAGGATGGACACACATACTGGATATGCCAAAAGGATCATTGCTTTCAAGATCTCAAAATGACATTGGCAGGTCCATTGCGAACTTCGAATCATCTAATCAAGGATAAGTTGTTGGAAGAAACTTAAATATGCAAATTCAAGGCACTGTTCTAAACAGGTAAAAACTGTGTGAAGCGACGCTGCACCGAGGCGTAGTGCCTCACTTAAAGTACTATAGCGTTCTCTATTTTACATTCAAGGCCTGAATGTACCCCATATGCAGCAGCAAACATGAATCTAGCCTGACTTGCAGTTTTCACAATTAATATACTAACATCACCTTCCTTATAGTGGCTTTACAGTTCTTTCCTTTTGTCCCCGGTTGCAGGGAGGATAATAGATCACGACAAATGTGCTACTACCAGTTTAAATACAGTGATCGTGTCAGAACAAACAACACAATGTACGATGGAGCAAGTTTTAAGGTAGATAGATAGCATAATACAGGTTTAGATGACAAAAGGGAACACATCAAACAGAAAGGTCCACATCTAGGCTGCATATCCAATATGTGCTAACAAACAACAGAGCCACAGTATCCCGTAACAGTGAAACAACATAACCTCGTTGAAGTTCTCTAACCTTATTCATCCCTGTCCGTCTGCAGGATTATTGGGCAATACAGGATCAAGACCACCTTCGTCAAGCGGATCCTCGACACTGTCATCATCGCGTTGGCTTGTATCAACATCACTTCAATCGTCGTCACCTTCGCCCACCTCGGTACGGATTAGGGTTCTGAGGTTTCCGCACCCGAGAGCAGTCCAGTTGCGGCAATTATTCCACCGTTATCTTTGATGGGCTAATTCGCATTTATTTTACGGCGCATAATTTTACTGTCCTTTTTTTCTGATATTAATTGTAAAATGTAAAACGTTCCCCCTGAAAATTGAACCAATATTCAGAATTAGCCAACAAAAAGTAGCTTAAAAATATCATTCTCATCTAGTAGAAAGAAAATTAAACAATAATTTGGCCACCACGACAATTCTATGAATATAAATGACGAAAGAATACATATTGTGATTAATTAAAATACTTTTTTCCTCTGAATCTTTGTCATAAGAATTTTTTTTAATTTTTTGATCCATAATTTTATAAGCTCTTCAATGCTTTTATTTATTTATTTATTTTTACCGAAAGAACCTTTTGTCATTCATCCGATAGCGGTGGTGAGCTTCAGATGGACGGCCCGCGTGCGTAAATTGTATGGATCAGAAGTTTCAGAACCGTCCATCAGATTCGTTTTACTCGATTGAAAAAAGGAAAAAAAAAAAAAAAAGAAAGGAAAAGGTTGGTTTTGCGGCTTCAGACAGGGCTTGGGAGCTTGGGCTTGGGGTTGGGCTAGGGGTTGGGCTTGGAGCTTGGACCTGGGAGACATTAATCTGGACTCGGCCCAATTTAGAGTGGCGGGGCAGTTACAAACTGACAAAATAAAGGAGCGGTTTCCGTTTTCCTTAATTTTCAATTTGAACGAAAGCCTGCTTCTCCCCCACTTCCTATTCCCCCCTGTTTCAAACACAAAACACCCCTCTCTCTCCCTCTCTTTCTCTCTCTCTCTCTGTAGTCATAAAGAGAGGGGGAGGGGGGGGAGGGAGGGGGAGTGTGTGTACTTGGTTGAATGAATCTGTATCATGGTGCAAAGAGGGAGAGAGAGAGAGTAGTGTGTGTGTGATGTTTGTAGTTTCCTGGAGGAAGCTCCAAAAGAGGGGAAAAAAACTCCATTGATTTCTGTTGCAGGAATCAGAGCTTTTTGAACACCTGTAGCTCAATGCCGCCCCTCTCTCTCTTCTCTCCACCGCCCATCCGTCGCCTCCCTCATTGGCCATTCCCTAACCACCACCCCCCACTCCCTCTCCCTCTCCCTCTCTCTCTTCGCCCCAGAAACCATGCTTAAACCCCACCCCCCATCTCTTAACCCTAACCCCAGTTATCATCATCCCCTCCTCCATCGCACCAATCTAGACAGATATTTCTTTTTAATAATCACCAAATGGGACAAAAACATAAACCCTCCCACCCCCAAAAATAAAAAAGAAAAGAAAGAATTGAGATCAACAAAAAGCAAGGTGAATGCTCGTCCCACAAATGTCACAATTTTCACACCCACATCCCTCCTCCTCCACCTCTTCGCTTAAGCCCCTTGCTAAAAATTGCCCACACCCACGCTCCCCTTCTCATCATCGCCTCCATTTCGAGACCACCCCCCAACTGCAGCAAAGCACCGACGCTGAAACCTAAAACCCTAACCCTAGAATCATGGAGCGCCAACCCCAGGGCGTCTCCCCGCCCGCCCCTGACCTCGTCGCTGCTGCGACCAATTTCGGGTTCGGGTTGCACCACAGGAAGAAAAGGATGGCCCGACAGAGGCGATCCGCCATCGACATCCTCCTCCACCACACTCTGGCTTTTCCCTCTTCTTCTTCCTCCAGCTTGCACGTGCCGGCCGACGGTTCCATCATCCCCGCACGTGTAAAGCTCGCTCGCTGTTCTCTTTTACTCTACTCTGTTCCGTTGTTGTTCCCCCTAAATTTCCTCAGCTTGATTATGTCTTTTTATCCAGTAGGCCACATAGGTCTTAACACTTTATATTGAAGTCTCTTGTTTTAGTTATTTTTGCAGATATTTGTACATCTATCATTGGCTTCAAAAAAGATAGAATAAAGTTCGTTGACAATAGTTTGTAAATGTTTCTCATCCCAAAATTCAGAAATTTGTGACAATTTCTGCTCTAGATCTGTATTTACATACGTGTGAGTGTATAAACTTTTGTGGGTTAGCAGGTTATGGTCACCTCTCGTGTACAGTAAAAAATAAAATAAAATGCAAGTCATTAAAAACAATTCAAATGAGGCCAGAGATCTCCCTTCTTGAATATTTAATTTTCCTGATCTTGGTTTAAATAAATGAATTAGCTTTAGGATTTGTTCTGGATGGGCTGGAACCATTAATACAAAGTCCTAGTATTGAAAGCTCCCTCTGCGAATCATGACCACCCTGTAGTGTAAGTCACTATTTTATAGGACAACTTATAGGCAAAGTAGAATCTCTTTTACTTTCCATTTATAGCCATCGACCTGAGATTTTCGTAAGGAAAATAATTGCTTCTGTAAACTAGGCTCGAGTTCGCAGCTATGTCTTCTTCCCTCAACCAATCCTATTTGGAATATACACATACACTTGGAGAAAACAACACAAAGTTGTCCAAGTATTCTACTGAGGAATATGAGCCATATCATAGCTCTGGAGGTCATCGCTTGTTAGGCAAGTGAGCCGCCAAACCTTAGGCTCGAGTTGTGGAGTAACTAGGCTCGTCTTCACCGCAAAAGATACATGAGCAATTGATGTAAATGGTTTCTGCACCCCCTTAATTTTACACTTATCTCACATTTTTTGCATATTTAACTAATTCCATCATAATCTAGAACTTCTTGTGTAAATATGTCCATTACTTGATCGGGAAGTGACCCTTTTTATATAGAGCTAAATTGATATCGTTGTTGTTATTACTATTTCATGATTAGAGAGCTGCATGATTGAATTCATCTATTATGATATCTTTAATTTATTTTAGATGAATGGTTATGTCAAATCTTTCCTTTTGAGAATTTATACTGATACTACGTTTTAGGGGATTGAGCCAAAGAGGTTGAGATTTCTTTTTGAGAAGGAACTTAAGAGCAGTGATGTAAGCCCACTCAGGAGAATAGTACTCCCAAAGGTTTGTATTTGAGCTTCTCTGCTCTCATTCTCATTACTTCTATAATGTTGGTTGGAATGTGTAAGGTTAAAACAACTGCACACGATCAAGTATAAATGTCGTTGATGATGCTTCCATATTTCTATAAGATTGTGTACTAAACAACTTCGCATGGATAACACATCTACTATTGAACCTTATCTAAGGTATTAAGGAACAATTTGATTTCAGAGAGCTTCTGAGGCTCATCTTCCCATCCTTGAGTTCAAGGAAGGGATCCTTATCCCCATGGATGACATGGATGGCGTGCACGCATGGAGCTTCAAATACAGGTTCGAGTTACATTGGTCTCTTTGATACCCACATAACATTTACTGACAATTCAAAGTCGTTGCAACGCCAATCTTCTTTCCTTTTCCTCGTAAACTTCTACTCATGCTATCCTTAAACCAAGCAAAGTGACCCTTCATGAGTCAGTATGGCCAAGAGGTCATTTGATGGGAAATGTTGACTAGTTTACTGTATTTTTTTTCCTCTGGGTATCTTATTTTCTTTTATAAACTTTTCCCCTCATGATACAGGTTTTGGCCTAATAACAAAAGTCGAATGTATGTACTTGAAAATACTGGTATGCCTGATCTTGCCCTTTCCCTGCCTTGTGAATTTCTCTCTCTCTCTCCACTCTCTTTCAATTCTTTTATTTCTATGGACTTCAACTGCTTGTTCTCATCATAATGTATTTCAGGCGATTTTGTTGCTATGCATGGCCTTCGACTAGGAGACTTCATCATGTTGTACCAAGACATCTATAATCGGAATTATGTAACTCAAACATTATACTAATTATTGTTCTTCAACCTTTGATGTTGTTTTATCTCGATAATTGTTAGCTAATTGTGTGTGATAATTTCTCAGGTCATTCAAGCGAGAAAGTCTTCTGACCAAATTGTGTATACTGAACATACGAGTGCTGTCAATAACTCATTTCTTCATGATTTCGAGGCTTCTAACCAAATTGAATATACTGAACATACAAGTGCTGTCAATGACTCACTTTCTCACGATTTCGAGGTAAATAGACCGAGTTACTTCCATGTGAACGTACCCTCGACGGATGATACGGCAACGTCTTTTATATATGACACTACCTTTTCAAATGACTCTCCACTTGATTTCTTGGGTGGATCAATGACCAACTACGCGAGGATTAAACCACTTGAAAGCTTTGGATCTGTTGACAACTTGTCTCTAGATGACTTCTATTAGGTCTCAGGAAGTAGTATGCCACACTGTATGGAAGGGTGTAGGTCGATAATGAGGCCACTTTTGTATTTCACGTTGCTGGCATGTATGTAATATAAATTTACTAGTGTAACCCACGAAATGTCCGACGTGCTTTTCCTATCCTCACTATTTGCATTGTAAAGCCATTTCAATGGGATGTAATCACCAATCTTTGGGTTGACACGAATGAAAGAGAGTAGGAATAGAATAGCGTTTTCACATAAATATGTAACTAGTAAGAATTAATATCTATATGGATCAAGAATAAAATGACTATTTTATGAACTATGAAAAGAATAGATAAGGAATAAATATTATCAGTATATTCCTTACTTGTTTTCTAATTCAATAATATTCTTTAAAATAAAATAATATCAAAATCTTAAAAGAGGAAAAAATAAGCATTTTTTTAATGCAACAAGAGCAGTTGCCCCTATTCCCTCCTTCCTTAAGTTACTTCTTCGATCTTTTTCTAACCAATTCATAAACAAATATTATCTAGCTGCAAAGTTTGTACCAATCCAATCGGTCGTAAACTCATGAGCTCATGACATTTGAAGTATTAAAGTTGTCACTCTTATTAAAAAACAAGCAAATATGAACAGATATATACCATTGCCATTTGAATTATTTGTTCAAAAACACTTGGTCATATCCTTGAAGAATATGGAGATACCCCTAACTCCACCACACAAAATGCGAAAGATGTAGTACAAATTGCATAAAACTGCATGGTCAAGCTAAGTGATGGACATGCCTAATAATAGACCTCCCAGTCCATTTTGGGTTGACTGGGGGTAAGCCATAATCCTTTTTCTAGTGGAGATTCAACATCAACTCCAACTGCAGACAGTCCTTAAAAGAAATCCAAAGGCAAAAAAAATCCTTCCCGTCCGTGGAAGACCTATTCATTCAATTCCATTAAATCTATGGTTATCGTATCCTGAAGATGCCTGCTTGAAGTTTTCCAAGAAATCTCAAAAATTGTAGCCAGTAATCATCAAATAGCCTTAAGCATTTGCAGGCTTGGTAGTAGCAGGGGCAGCAGGAGGAGCAACACCACCAGTTGTTGACCTGAAAATAATATTAATATTGCAATAAGTAACTCTACTTATAAGAAGAGAAATCAGTTAACACGAGAATAACAGGCACAATTGACGAGAAAAATGAATAATGCCTTGATCCCAAAAGTTTGGGACCGACCACATGAAGCAAAGCAATAAATTACAAGCATTAATCTTCCTATGCCTCCCATCTGTGGCTATATCCTCCTATCAATGACATGCATATGTGTAACCAGGCCAAAGTAGGGGGAAAAGAGAGAGAAGCTCAGAATTTGCAGGAAAATGAACTCACAGTCCCACAAAAACTTTAAAGGCATCATAGATCCCCCACTGCGCCCCAGTGAGGGTTCCAATCATGACAATTCGGAGCAGAAGGCCCCGGGTACATAAACCCCACAAACCTAGATTCTTCACAGCCTACAAAATCCATAGAAACATATGTTAAAACTGACTAGATATTGTTATAGAGTCCCCAGTTGAACACTCACATCACCCACAGTTGCTCCCTTGGCATTATTGAGAAAAGAGACGAGGTTGTCAGCTGGATGGGACACAATAGCACAGAAAACGCCAGCCACATATCCACCAGCAAAACTCACACCAAGTTGCAGAGGTTTGCTGCACTGGTCTTTTGGTTTAGGAATGGCATACTTGTAGAGCAGCTCCACAATAGTTTCAAAGGATGCAAACTTCATCATTGTATCTGCAAACATGCAAATTTGATCCCCAATTAAACCCAGGAACTACTAGCACTGATACAACAAGAAAACAACAGAAAAGCAAAACACATTGCGCAAGGTGTGCATGTAGAGAAATTAAAAGAGAGGCCATACATCTTCTGATTTGTACGACAGTCATAAGCACAATCCATGTAGAATAACAACACAATCCCATAGCTTATTAATGAGCAGATAGGTTGTGGGTCCACTTGCTAATGTTATAATAATAAGAATATGGACACTTACATACACTTAAAAAGTCTATAACCTTGGAAATGAATAGCAATTGTTACATGCCACTACAAGAAAACATCATCAAATTCTTTGCACCATAATGAGTATAAACCAGCTCATATGACTAAAACTGACAATGCTAATATACAATCAACTGACATCTCGATGGAGCGTACAAATAAGACATATAAATAGTAAGGCAGATGTCCTTACATGGAATCTGACGCCCCCAGAGAGGGACAAGTCCTTTATACAACCTGCAAGTATGTAGTATTTTCAGATAACTGAAGAATAGTGAATTTGTTTTTAACAAAATACAAGGTTATAAAGAGCCAACTACACAAGGACAAAGCATCATAAGCATACCCGAGAACTCCTCCTGTTTTCTGACAAACTTGGAAAATTACTTGTTTTGTTTTTCAAAATACAAACGTGAGACTAGCAAATTATGCATGGGCGAAGCATCATAAGCGTACCCAAGAGCTCCTTCGGATCTGACAAACTTGGGGAATCCATCCAATAAGCCCCTAGCAAAATCAGGCTGAGTTTGTACACGGACCTTCACAGCTTCCATGGGGCAAAGAGCAATGTCTGCAATCAGCTCAGCAGAAGCAGAGCCAGCAAGGTAGATCAAGGTCTTGTACTTGGCAGCATGTTCTGGTCCAGCCATGTCAGAGTAGTATTTCTTGAAGAATTCATAGAATCCAAACTTACAGGCACCCTGGGCACTATACCCAAAAAGAGTAGGCACCCAACCATTGAAGAATCCTCTAGCTCCTTGTTCCTTGAGCAGAACTCCAAAACCAGATGAAATGTTCTTATACTTTGCAGGGTCAATCTGAAGAATTAAAAACTTCATTTTTAATTCATAAGTACCAAAAAAATAAAATGAAACTAAACTCCATTACAAGGCCAAAAAAAAAATAAAGTAGAAAAATGAAATTAGAACATAGATTACCGTAACAGCTTGGGCTTGTTAATACAAACAAATAAAATTTCAATGGTCAAATTTATAAAATAGAATCAAAAGGAAATACAGAAATACAAATAATAGGAACTTTTGGATCACAGTACAAAACCAACGGAAGAAAGAGAAACCTAAACGAACAAAGGGAATATTGCATCTCAGTGTAGAAAGGTAATCGTATATAGGAAAGATTTAGCTGCAAAACCTGCAAAACCAGTGGAAGAAAGCACAGACTGAAACTGATGATTGCAAACAGAGAGAAAGAAGGAAAAAAAAAAAAAAAAAAAGCTGAATCAATGCACTAGTAAGATTTAAATTTACAGCAGTTGTAGCGCATACAAAATTTAACTGTTGATAAAAGCATAAATATATTTCAAACGGTGGAGATTAGCGACGAGAAACTTACTATTTCATAGTATAAAACTAAAACCTTAGACTAAACAACACCAAAAAAGCAACACAAAACCAAAACAGAATCATTTCAAACTAATAATAGAAATAAAGCCTAAACCGAAAGATTCATATCAAACAAAAGCCAAAGGAAAGCGAACACAGATTAATAGATCTATGTACGCTTAAAATACCTGCATATTACATTTCACGAGGTCCAGAGGAGTGACGGCCATGTGAGTGAGGCCGCAGCTGAGGATTCCGCCAAAGGTGCAGGCCGCGTAGAACGCAGGCGAGTGCATCTCGATCTTCGCGGGCTCACTGGGCGAAGGAACACTGATATTTATCGAGGAGGAACCCGCATTTGAGGAGGAGGACGAGGGCGGAGGCCAGTTAGGGCTTGAGTAGGCCATTTTCTCGAGAAGCAGGGAGCTCTTGTATGATGATGAAGAGGAGGAGGGACAGTAGAGGAAGCGTGGGAGAAGAGATTGCCCGGATTCTTCATGGATCGCCATGAGAGATCCGGAAGTAGGATTCGCGAGCTTGATCTTGAGCGAGAGAGACGAAGGAGAACAGCGAGAGAGAGAGAGAGAGAAGGGAAAAATGGAGGGAAGCGGAGACGCTCTGTTTGAGAGTAGGAGACTGTAGACCTAACCCTTGCGTTGCATTGCGTTCCGTTATTATGTTTCTGATGAATGCCCTCCCTCTTCCCCCGAATTACACGTTTTTTGCCATTGACTCCTTTGTGGTAAATTAGTAATTATGGAAAATGGTAGGGAAATTATTGTCAGGCGAGATTCTAGGGAATATCACCTACACGATTCGGTTAAGTCTTTGTCCGTACCTTTCGCCATTCCGCTGTCAAAAAGAAAAATTAACTGCGATAAAGGTGAACCCAAATTACTAAAGTTAAACTAACCGCCACTAAGGGACTGAGATCACCAACTAAAGAACATTTCTCTGGCTTATAAACGTGCTTTCGCTTGACATTTTATTTTTGGTTTTTTGTCGGGAAATAATTCTCCCGGCACATTCGTCTTCTATCCCTTGCTCGAGAAGTTCTAATTGAAGTGGGCCGGTAATAAGGTAGCCCTCCTTCAAGAAGTAGATGTAAGGTTCGGGTCTCTATCTCTCCTCCCGTCGCTTGTAATCAAAGGAAAAAAAAAATCTTTTTTTTAAAGAAATAATCTAATTATACATTTTTTGTACATCCCTTGCACTAAAATAATGCGAGAAAATTTAAAGTATCTCTTTAAGGGGCTTTTTGGTTAAGCAACTATAAATGACCACTTAAAATTAGTCACATCCACATATTTAGTATAAATTGTATGTGAATGATGTACAAATAATAAAGTTCTTCTTTCTTGAGTATGATGACTTTTAAGTCAAATGGGTAACTATGCTCAAATTTTAAGTGGGATAGTGGTACGATATTATTTGTGCCACAATCAGTGGTCGCGCGTAGACTTGACAAAAGTCATGGATTACCCCAGGGTACTCTTATTTTGAGTAGGTAACTCGTAAAAAACCTGGTAAAAATACAATTGGATAATTTTATCCGTCACCCACTTGCACCCAAACGTACTCATATCTACAAGTACCAACATGTAACTTTTTCTAAAGTTATATTTTGATCCCTCAGTGTTTTTAGAAATTATAATTTTTTCCTTAAATTTTAAATAATTTTTATTTGGTCCTTAAATAATATTAGGAAGTGTTCCCCCATAAAAAGTTCAAGTTGGTCCTTGAACTTTTGAAAAATTTTATTTTGATCCTTGACTTTTGAAAATTTTAAATTTAATCCCTAAATTGTCAAATCTAATTATTCAAGTTTCAAAAATATGGATACACATGGGTACCCATTACCTAGTACGAGTGGGTAACCGGTGTACCCATTATAAAACGGGTAAATTTTTTCATTTTATAATAGGTACACTCATTAAAACCTATACTTGTGGATACCTGTTTGTCTTGTAAGCCCTTCCTTTTCCCATTTGGATTAAAGAGAATGTTCAGCAACAAATCGGAGGTCAATGTTGTCATAAGAAGGAACGTTTTCTACACCCTCACAATTAAAATAGAAAACAAAATACGAGTCTACTGCTAAAATAATGTAATTTTGAGGGGAAATCAATGCAAATTAAGGCTCGTACTTTCTTTTTCTGCAAACAAATTAGTTATACCATTTTCCCCTTGTTTCGCTGGATTGAAGGCTTAAGAAATAACTGATGCATAGTTCTGCAGTCATGGCCATTCCATTTTTATTTTTTATTTTTCTATCCCTCCCTTTTCTTGTCAATGTTCATATGTGAAAAAACAATACTACATGTATATCCTTCACATTAAAAGTAGTCACGTGATAAAATATATGTGGCTCTGTATTGTTATTTGACCAAAATGTCACTCAAAAATAGTCACATATATTCTGTCACATTACTTTTTTGATGTGAAAATTGTGTAAAAGATGTATATATAGTATTACTTTACGTAAAATCCATTGGCTCGAAAGAGGACTCAATTTTTGGTTTGATACCACCTCATGTTATTTTGATCTACTTCCAGACAAAATCAAAAGGTCTACAACTCGAAGGCGCCAAAGATCATGGCACCAGTACTCTTTTTTCCTCTTTGGCGAGGGTAAGTAGCTGGGCTGTTTCTCACCGCGTAGCCTCATCTGAGAGAATGTCTCCACCGAGAGAAATTTAGGTGGGTCGGTGAGGTGGCGTCACATCTATTCAAATTTCAATAATTTAATTTGTGTAGGTAAATGAATGCAAGGGTTTAAGCGGTTACTTAAAGCATTATATTTTAAGTATCGAGTTTGAAATACCTAAATCACTACTTTCACCCAATATGTATAGTGTGTGCGCGTGTATATATATATATATATATAAGTTTTTAGTTTAATGAGGTATAACTCGTAAGACTTATTAAACTCAGTCCATATCTATACAGCATATAATATAACACATATATTATGATATAAAATATTCTCAACATCGAATGAATTGTGATCAGGCCAATAAGAATTATGGGTTAATATGGGTGACCCAAGATTATGAGTAAGTTGGATTGGATTTTGTCGAAATATCATATAAGCGGGTTGGATGGATTGGACAGGTTGAGCTGGTTATGAGTTAAGACAGGCAGATAAAAATTATAAACGGGTCAAGTCAAATTGGGTTATTATATAAGTTGGTTGGACAAGTTTAAGGGGTTATGAATCATGATCAGAGTAATACTACTTATACATTTTTCAGATAACCTTTACACTGAAAGAGTAACGTGATAAAATATGTGTGATTTTTTTGAGTAATATTTTGATCAAATAATAATATAAAACTACATATATTTTATCACGTGATCACTTTTGATGTAAAAGTTGTATAAAGGATATACAAATAATATTACACTTGTATGATCACCTTTAAATACGTGTAAAACGAAGTGCGATGAATTATAATAAATTACGTGGTATTTACATTTTCATAAAATGATGTAGCATTCTGATTGGTTCGTACAGAACGCGGTTGTCCCGCTTAAAATTTTCTGGTCTTCGCATCCATTTTGAAAATCCACGTGGCGCTGGATTAGTGGAGTTTCCTGGACCCCGAGTTTACTACGCGGCGGTGATGCATAAATTCAATGAGATGGTTGACCCCTTGTGGCCCCCCGTTTTTATTACCACCCCCTGCGTTATCTTTTTACGGCGTGATGTCTCCGCCCCCGGTTTTACCCCAAAAAAATTTTATGGAGCAATGCTATGGGTACCACAGAGGCAGTCCCGTAATTACGAAGCAGAGATGGGTTCACTTACAGGACGCGAGTGATCGGGACGCAGTAATTTTTAATTTTGTATGCATCGGGTGATACGTAATTTAATTACCTACGCCAAATATAATTTATAATTAATTTTAATTGATGAGTTTAAATTTCATGTTGTGATACTCAATATAATGGCACAAAAAATATAAGGATAGTTTTTAAACTTGAATTTTTTTTTTCACTTTGAATGAATAAGTTTTATAGTTTTAAATCTCTTAAGAACTAATTGGTCTATATATCTTTAAATATTTTTTTATTTATACTGTTTAAATTTTAAAAATGGTGCAAATTGTTCTATGTATTAGATAAGAAAATTGGAGGAGATCTGCTTTCGCCTAAATCTAACATGGTTACACTCAATTTATACAAAAAATTTTCGTGGAAATTTTTAAATAAATTTTTCATTGTTATTCATAAATGAAACAGTGCATTAATATGAGGTTGGCTTTTTTTTTGTTTTTTTTTTTGTGTGACCTGATAATCTAACTCGCTTTCCACAAGGGGCGCCGCCCCTCATGTTTTCCCACCGTAGGATCGGGTAAGCGATTGATCTGGAACGTCGGATCGTAGTTGGGGAAGTTCCGGAGGGCTTCCTTATGTATCAAAATCATTATTAATGGAAAACAACTCCACACACAATTTGCCGTGTTATGTTGACGTTCAAACGTTATAAACGAATGTGTTGAAGGCGCCGTCAGAGCTCTGAAACGGTTCGGCGCCACAGTCTCTTGAATTCAAGAGATCTCCTCTTTAATCTCAAAAACCATTTGAGAAGAAACCCTAGAGATTGTGCAGCTCCGCATTGCTTTCTTTGGAGGAGCTCTTCCTACAAGGTACTCTTCAATCTCTCGTTGGCTCGTTGGTTGATTTCATTTATCGATGGGGAAATATTTTCTTCATTTTCAGTTCTCTGGGCCTTCATTTTGGGGGTTCTGAGGAGATGTAAGATGAGAAATGGAAAACAAAAAAAGTTGTTTCTCGCGTTATGTATATATATATTTCTTTTTTCTTTTTGTTTCTAGAAATGAAAGACTCAATGACTTAATGTTATCTTGGTTCTAAGTTTAAGATGTCTCCATTAGATTCTGAGTTTAAGATGTCTCCATTAGATTCTGAGTTTAAGATGTCTCCATTAGAAAAGGAAAACAAACCTTGGAATCTTAGTGATTAAAAAGAACCTGAGATTGGTTTTTGATGCTTGTTCTTTATCACGTTTCATTCGAGTTTATCTTCTAGATTTATTTAGAATTCCATATGAAGTCTTTGATTCCCTCATTATTCATTTTAGATAATGCGATGATATTTGTGGGATATGCAGGTTGTCTGTTGGGTCGAACTCGGAATTTGAGAGTTTGGAGAATTTAGCTTCTTTTTTTTTTGTTTGTCGGATCTTCTGAACCTGTCAATTGTAACCGGTGACCTCACCCTCCTTCCATTCAGGGAGCACCCAATAACTCTAAATCCTCGTTGAAATAATTTTATATAGTCAGATCTATTCTTACGGAAATACAACTGTACGCTTTCGTTGTGTTGATTCAATATGGCAGCTGCATTGCATTTCAGTGGAGTTAGAACTTCCTATCAGGATTCATGTAGGACATGTTTGCATTACGAACCTCTTCGGGTGCAGCGGTCCAATTTTGTAGCTTCTGGTTTTAATTTTCATAGACGTTCAAAGGAGTCTTATAGAGGACGGACTCTGAAAATTAATTGCGAGGGAGGATATATAGATGTGCTCGAGAGGAACAGAACTGCGAATCAGTGTCGCAACAGATCCTGCAGAGCAATTAACATGCGTTATGAAATTTGGCGGCTCATCTGTGGCTTCGGCAGGAGAGAATGAAAGAGGTTGCTGATCTTGTTCAAAGTTTTCCTGAAGAGAGGCCTATAATTGTCCTTTCTGCAATGGGAAAGACAACTAACAAACTTTTACTGGTACCCATAATTAAAATGCTTTATTTGGCTAATATTTTAGTGGGATGTTCGGGGTTGGGGGGGTGGGGGGTGAGTGGATTTTCTAATGCTTGTGTTTATTGCTCCTTTCAAGTTGAATTTATGAAGAAATTAGTTGCTTGTTAGGCTGGAGAAAAGGCTGTCAGTTGTGGTGTCTCAAATGTCTCCAATATGGAGGAGTTGAGCTTTGTGAAAGAATTGCATCTCAGGTTAGAACTATAAATCATGATTATTTGCAATTTTTCCTCTCTTTTTAGCGAATCACTAAGAATTATAATGCATTTTACTATCCTGCTTGTTCAGGACTGTAGATGAACTCGATGTAGACAGGTCTACTATTTCAAGTGAGTTTCCACTTTGTGGTTAATTCCTGAAATTATCTGAATGCACTCCCTGAGTTGAGGGTTTCTTTCTTCTTCTTTTTCCTTGTGTTCTGATTTTTCACTGCATGTGGTGTAACTTCATTTGTTTTCATACCTTACAATTATTATAATGTCTTCTGCTTGCTTGAGTGTTTCTTTCATTATCCATTTTAAGGTGCATAAGTTAGATTTGTTGAGGATGTAAAGTTTTCGGTTGTCTGATCTGCTTCAGTTATTACTGTTGCTGCAACTTTTTATGTTAGTTTCTGTTGACATGTTTCTTTGCCTTGAAAATTTCTTACAGCTCACCTAGAAGAATTGGAGCAACTTCTGAAGGGTATATCTATGATGAAAGAGATGACTTTACGCACGAGAGATTACTTAGTTTCATTTGGGGAGTGCATGTCCACGAGGATATTTGCTGCATACTTGAACAAGATTGGAGTTAAAGCCCGCCAAGTATGTTTCTCTCTGCAGAGCTTCAGCGATTAATTTTTTTTTGCCTGTAGCTCAGTTAACAAGCAATGGTATTAATATCCGTATCTAAGCCAATGACTGAAGAAAATGATTAAGACTCTGGTTATTGGCTCTATGTATGTTTCTCTTTCTCTGCCAATACACTTGCATGCTCTATGATGTGACTGGGAACTTGGATTTAGAATCTACAGCCACTAGCTTCTGATGTCAAATTTTCATGGCATCGATGTTTTTGATGTGTTGTTTGATAATAAGGGATTGATTAGAATTGGTCTTCATCTTCTGTTTTCTTCTCCCTCTCTCCCACTTTCTAAAGAATACTGAGCACCAAGGCAAATGTCATATCACAAATATAATTCATAAATGTATGGTAAACCGTCAGTGTAAAGTATTCATACTTAGTTTTCTTTTATCAAACATACTTCATGATGCCTAGCATAGCTTGCTAGACCTTAATAGGACATTCATGTTTGGGATAAACGAATGCTACAAATAACCCCTATTTTAAGTTCAGTGAACTTGGTAAAAATGAAAGTAGGCACTTTAAGTAATTTTGATGCATATAATGTACAGGGTTGATGCTAGAACTTGTTGATGCTATTTGATGATAATAATGGTAGACATGTGTTGTGTTGCAGTATGATGCATTTGATATTGGCTTCATAACGACAGATGACTTCACGAATGCGGACATCTTGGAAGCAACCTACCCTGCTGTTGCAAAGAGATTACTTGGTGATTGGAGTGTGGATCCTGCAATTCCCATTGTCACAGGCTTCCTTGGAAAGGTATCTACTGGATTCATTATTTTCCTCATGGAATTGTGCATCAACTCTAGTTGACTGTTCTCATATAATGTTTTGCAACCATGCAATTTATGTGTAATCAATTGATTGCAGGGTTGGAGATCTTGTGCAGTGACAACATTTGGTAGGGGTGGTAGTGACTTGACAGCCACAATCCATTGGTAAAGCATTGGGTCTGCAAGAAATTCAGGTCTTTGCATTACCGTAATATGTGTTTCACCAAAGAGCACTTCCTTTTTTAATGGTGCTGTGTGTGACAAAACATGATTCACGGATCTGGGGTGGAACTTGCAACTAGACAAAAAGATACACATGCATGCAGAGATACAAATACCAAACAATGCACATAAGCTAGTAATATTCTTTTGAAAGTTCAAAATTGTATGCTTGTAATATTGGCAGTTTTTGGCTGAAGTTTATCAATAACTGAAGTCCATTCTTTCATAATTGTTACATTGGCAGTCCAAATTAAGATATATAACAACTTAGATTTTGTTCCATTGCAGGTGTGGAAGGATGTTGATGGTGTTCTGACATGTGATCCCAACATCTGTCCACGTGCAGAACCTGTGCCATACTTGACATTTGAAGAGGCTGCAGAACTTGCATACTTTGGTGCTCAGGTAGTCATTCTGTTTCCTTCTTCTGAGCTTTATCCATGTGATATGAAATACCTTTGCATTTAACTTTTCTTGATTGGGTGAGTTGGTCTGGTTCGAGTTGGCTGCTGCTCATAATTAGTAACACTTAGCTTTGCACCCACCCTTCAGCCCCAAGATGTGTTACAGAGTTTATTTTTTTTGAAGTGATCATATTATGTTCAAAATTTGCAAGACTTTCAGAATGCTCTACTTTTCCCGGTATCACCTAAATAGTTTAGTTTTTCGAAGAAAAATTTTGGCTGGTAATATTGAGATGTTTCTAAAGGTGAATTTAGTGTTAAATAATTGAAGATATTTATTCTCTACAATGTAATGATTATTAAGAGAAAATAGATTGTTGTCACTGAACTCATTGTGCGTTATTCAGGATTTTCTTGGTATCTTCTAACTTGGGCGGCTTTATTTTTGTTTTTGAGTCTATTGGTAGCATAGTATTTGTAGCTCGGGGCCTGACTGTATTTGCTCAGCCACAAGCTACACTGATCATGTCCTCAAACTGCTTTGTCATTGGGAGTAAAGGCTTCAGAACCTATTGTGGTAGTGTTCAATACTTGGTTAAAATTGCTTAGCAAGCTATGGTTCAATGTACTCAATGTGCTTGTGAATCCACTGCATTCCAGCATATAGCTTGAGAGGATTAATCATGATTTTAAAAATAATTTGGGGCTATAGGAGGGTATAACATCTATAGTTATGGTGTTTGCCAAAAAAAATAAAATAAACTTCTATAGTTATGATGTTTTCTGCCTTACAGGTGTTGCATCCACAGTCCATGAGGCCAGCTAGAGAGGGTGATATTCCCGTTAGAGTTAAGAACTCTTACAACCCTAGTGCTCCAGGTACCCTCATCACAAGAAAAAGAGATATGAGCAAGGTTCGTAGCATCATGTTGTTTGCACAGAGAAGTTATTGTATGGATTATGCTTGAACTCACATATGTTACCCCATTCTGGTAGGCCATACTGACTAGCATTGTGTTGAAACGGAATGTTACCATGTTAGATATTGTCAGCACTCGCATGCTTGGTCAATTTGGGTTCCTTGCCAAGGTAAGAAGGTTAATTACTGCTTCTCGTGCTGTCCTGTTTCTGCTTCAATTGCTCTTATTCCAATGCAGCATCCATGACTTTTCTCACCACACAGGTATTCTCTACCTTTGAAGATCTGGGTATATCTGTTGACGTTGTGGCTACTAGTGAAGTCAGCATATCTCTCACATTGGATCCATCAAAGCTTTGGAGTAGAGAACTCATTCAGCAGGCAAGCATAGTATATCATGCTCCATTTGTTATTGGTGAAAACTTTCTCCCATTGTGTTTTGTTATGTGCATCTGTTTGGTAGTCCATAAATCTAATGGGTGGGAAGATGCGAGCCATAAGCTCTATACAAATTTGAAGCATTTTTTCAGATGATCAAGCTTCCTTTGTTACATTTTGCCACAAGATCTCTTTAGTTACTATGTTAGTGTTTCCTGGTAATTCTAATCCCATCAAGTGGATCTTTTTCCTGTGCAGGAGCTTGATCACGTAATTGAAGAGCTTGAGAAAATTGCAGTTGTAAACCACCTGCAGCATAGGTCAATCATCTCTCTTATTGGAAATGTTCAGAGGTCATCACTAATTTTAGAGAAGGTGCGCAATTATTCTCTGAAAATTTCTCATTTTGGGTTTTTCTAGCCTCAATTATTTCTGTATAATGGTAATGGTTTTGTTGTTCCACCACTACGCTGTGCTGCTGCTTAAAAAATTCATCTCTATTTTCATGTCAGTGATTGTCCCTCACCTTTTATTTTTTCCCTTGTTCCAATCTACCTTAAAACAAGGAAATGTTCTCACCTGATTTATAAATGGGTTGAGAACAGGGTGTATGTGTGAACATGTACCAGTATGTATCTACTTTGTAACTCTAGTGACAAGCTTTCGTATCAGAGTTTTGCCCCCAAATACTTCTGTCTGCATTACCTTTCCGTTTGAACTTCTGGAAGAAATGCAGAATGGGTTGCCTCAACTTATGGCTCATTTTGTTTTCCTTTTGGGGCAAAAAGAGGGAAGGTGGGGGGATTATTATTTTTCACTTGAAGTTTATCTTTGAATCTTGTCTTTCCTTTGGTTACTACCCTACTTGCCATTGTTAATGGCTATTGATGTCGTCCTTTGTTGCTTGTGAACACTCTTCCACATGTCTTCAGCATTTTGTAATGATCGGAAAAATGCCCGAATGTTGGCATTGTATTGCTCTTAGTTCCGACCGCTACATTTGGAATACATCTATTCATCCCTTCCCCCCTAATAAATCCCTACAAGTAATATTATTTGGTGGGACCCACTGATTTGAGTGTAGGGATTTCTTAGGGATGATTTTTAAAGTAAGAGTAGCCTTAGCCTTATATCTATTGTCTCTGCGCTTGTCACTCATTTTCGTATGCTGGGTGCATGTATTGGCAGGCTTTTAATGTTCTTCGTACGTGTGGAAGTAATGTTCAGATGATATCGCAGGGCGCATCTAAGGTTCTTCTTGCACAATTCTATTTCTGGCCTTTCTAAATTTTCATGCATTGCATTATGGCACATTTGTTCAGTTTTGCATCCAAATTCTATTTAACTGATTTGAAAGTATATCCACATGAAGTGGACCATTGAATCAACAATTTTATCTTCTTATTTTTCCTTAGATCAACGAATGATTGACAAATTTATCTTTGAGACTAGACCATCTATTTTTGTCCGACCATCAATGATATCGAGGTCAGGCATGCTTTTGGTGGTTTCAGTACTTACTTGTATAATTTGTTCGTATTTGCTGCCCCCCATGCAGGTTAATATCTCGTTAATCGTAAACGACAGTGAGGCGGAGCAGTGTGTTAGGGCTCTCCACTCAGCATTCTTTGAAAAGAACCTCTCAGACTTTGATTGCAAAGATGGGTCGGAGAATGGTTCTGGTCCAGCCATTTCGGATGGGAAATGAGGAGCTATCCTTTCCTACCTTTCTCTCGGTTCAAATTGTTTCGCCCTGACTATACTCGTCATCAGTTTAGCAGTCTCGGCGTTTCATTTTTTTTGGGCTCTTGGCTCAAGGGTTGGCATTTTATTCTATGTTGGATCCGGGTACTGTAAGAACATTTGAGCTATAGTCAGTACATGGTTATATTCTTGTATTAGAAAAAGAAGTGAAAATCAGTCATTCCCATGCTTAGTTTTCTGGGTTGAAAGCTCAAGTCAGCAACAAGAGGCCGTATGGAGTTGTTCTAATTTTGTTTCCTTGATTAACTCGGGCTTCATTTGTGAAATGTTTTCTAAATTTAGCATCCATATGATATACATTACCAGGTTGTTGAGTAAAGGCTATGCTATTATTAGATTAGATAAACATATGATGGATTAGGATCCTCAAAATTCCAAAAGCCATATATATATATATATATATATATATATATGTGAAATTAGGTAATTTTAATCATTCATTGCACGAAAAAAAAAAATTAGGGAAGGAAACTAAAGGAAAAATAAGCGGTTAAGTTATTGTTTACAAATTCACAATTTATTCATGTATTACAAGTAGTAATTCCCAATGAGGAGAGTATGAAAAACTAAGTAGGCATGTAAGTTTTTGAATAATTTGGCGACATGGAATCTATTCATCAGAGGATTTAAAATTTAATTATTTTTCAAGGGATTAGTTTTTCTCAATTTATAGTATCAAAGTATGGTATCACACATTGTAATATATCATGAAAATTATTTGTTCTTATTCTTTTTCATGTTCTTTTCAAATTGTTAAGATTGAATATGAATTTCGAAGCCTTCAAAAAAAGAAAAAAAAAAAAAAACAAACAAACAAAGAAAGGGAGAACATCAACCTCGAATAAAGGCGTGAAGTTGGCCCAGGCCCATATGAACCTTAGAAAATGGGCTTGGGCGGGTAGCTTCAGGCCCAAAGTCAGGTTGGGCTTAGTCTGCCAAAATTTTGACACAATCTTTTGTATATGATGAAGCGACGAACCCTAACGCAGAAGATTTAGGGTTTAGGGTTACCTCTCACACAGGCGAAACACAAAAATGGCGTCCACCATCGATTTTAGGTTTCTGGATGAAGGCCTCGGAGGTCCCAACAACAAACGGAAGAGATCACAAGGAGGAGATTCAAACACCGCCATCGATGCTGCCTCCTCGTCCATGGACATCGACACCAACGTTCCATCCTCCAAGAGACAAGCGGTTGTTTCCTTTGAAAACCCGGACAAGCCATCGTACGGGAAGCCCACCTACGACGGCGTCATCGCCGGAAAAGTCTCCGGCCGCAGGTGGAAGCAGCCGCGGAAGCGCCGTTCATCGGCGGTGCAGGTGAGCCTTAAGGGGACGACATTCGAGCAGCGGGCGAGGGAGAAGGAGATCAAGAAGGCGTACAAGGAGAGGATCAATGAGCTGAAGGAGGGGATCAGATTGAACAAGATCGAGAAGAGGAAGAAGAAGGAGGAGAGGGAGAAGAAGAAGCAAGAGAACATACTTAGGTCTGGGACGAAGCTCCAGAAGATTACCAATCCCAAGACTCTCAAGAAGATCGCCAAGTCCAAGGATAAGAAGCTCCTCAAGGTTGTTCCTGATGATTTGCTCAAGAAGAAGTAGGGTTTTGTGCTCTTTTTTTTTTTTTTTTCCTTTTTCTCGTGGCGATTACTTCACTGTTGCATGAATTTAGGGTTGATTTCTCGATCATTATGTGCTGGTACTGAAACATGATTTATTCTGGATCCCTCTTTATATTTTGAAATTTTTGCTTCAGAAATTTGTATCCATAACATGGAAGGGTGGGTTGATTCGGAATCATAATCTTGATCTTTCAAACATGTAAATCATGCAGTTCCCTAAAATCATGGAACCTACTTGAATCCCTAGTTTTAATTTCACTTCTAAGAATGGGATGATTGACTGGTTGGACCCCATTTGGTGAGACATTAAAGCTGTCAATGACTCTTGAGTGATCTGAATGTTTTTATTATTAACAGTGAGTAGGATACATTCGAATCACTGGAATAAGAATGAGAATATTGTTTCTCCTCCCACACATTTTGACAACATAAAAGAAAGGGGAACGGATGGGTTCTCTTTATTTTACACCAAGACACTGTCTCATTGTACGGCAAGAAGTACATCATAATAACTGGAGTGGCGGCCGGAGAGCCTCTCTCTCCAGGTTTTCACAATCTTGTTCCAATGGAACTCCTCGTTTTCTTTACGTGTCAAGAATTCCGGTGGAGCGGCGCATGGTCGAAGTCGATAGTGAAGGTTCGGATTTCCATTGGGGAAAGTTCCACCACCAGTTTTGTAGGATCAACAGGCCCTCCTCTCGCTGTCTTTGGTTCTTCTCCGGCGGAGCCTTCCACGTTCCAGACAAGTCTCTTTTTCTCCATTTCAGCTCTTTCCTGATTCGCAGATAAGCTCATCTCTGTCACCCTGCTGATCTGAATCCAATAATTAGAAGGCGTCAGGTATATTTCAATGAACTGTTTGAGGATTCATGGCCACTAGTTAATAACATGAACCGTGTTACTTGCTTCTACCTTTTTCCGAGGGAAGAGCTTTCTCAACTCCACGTTCGTCGTCACTGAAAGATCTTTGTCCTCCCCAACCTTTTAAGTAATTTCAGAAAGAGCCAGGTTATGACCAAAGCATGCAAGAACAAAAATTAATAACGAACCGACTTCTTCAGAGAAAATCAAAAGAAACTAAACCTGAAGATGCTTCCCTGAACTAGTTTCAAACATTATCTTTCAAACAAAATGAAGTGTTTCCCACGTATAGGCAGTCAGAAAATTCAGATGAATATAAATAAGAGAGTTGAGAACCTCATATAAGTGGGCCAACCGAAGAAGAGCCTTTCCATTGTTAAGCTCCTGCATGGTTTGCAAGAGGAGAGAAACTTTAACTGGGGAATAAAGGAAATACCAACAAACTCATGAAACGTTATTCGGCAGCCCCGAATTGCAACTTACGACTAAGGTCGAAAGCTCTTAGTAGACTACTTTGTATTTTTAATATTTTATTTCTGAATCAAGAAAAGACTGAAATGATGCTACCATGTATGAGGGAATAATTTAAGTACCTGGAGAGTAATAACAGCAATGTTGTCAGGCAAAGTGTAGTTGTCCGTAGCTGAAAATGTGGATACATGAGACTTCATCCAGTTATCTTCATCCTGCAAGGAACATAAGTTTAATCAATCAAAGCATTTGAGTAGGAACAATTCCGCATCAATGTCAATTTCTATTTAAATTTCACCTGTTCGGCAAAGGCTAAAAGAAATGGAGAATATATTTCCTGCCCAAATGAACGCCGCCACTTGGCACCCTCTCCTAGAGGATCAATCCTAAGATAATATTTTCCTTGGATCTGCAAAATTTGAAGAGGTTATGCTAAATGCATTAAGAGCAAATCATTCACGTTGACAGTATTGTGAGGTGTTCAATATAAAATTATAGACTTGTTCAACCTAAAGAACTTTACAACTAAAAATTGGAGAGGAGAAAATAAGTAAACAATGCCAAGCAGCCTTAAACTGAAGGCTAGAATTAACTTCGAGTAATAAAGATGTGTGTGTAGAATATAACGAAATTGGAATTGTAAACGTCAAGAAGCTTGAGCACATCGTCAACAGGGATAACATTTTGCTTTTGGCTTAGTTGGGTAGTACGGCTTACTGTGAGTCCAGTGCAGTTATTTTGGATACAGACTGTTTCGTTTAGGGCCTCCGCAACACCTCTAGAATCATCATGGAGCAACCTCCTATGTGAAAAGGGAGAAGTATGTTAATCTGATAACATACAGTGCATGAAGCACATTTTTATGAATTTATTGCTTAACATTCATTAAATGAACAACATACCTGTGAAGCATCAGCTCTACTTGTCCATCCACGATACTGGATCCTCCCACTGAGCGATCCACCAAAACTGAAAGTTCACTCTTATTGTCTTCCATGTAAATTCCAAGATTAATCTGAAAGGTAACTAGAGAATTAAACGCAAAGCCAAAAGCACAAAGGAGAATTGCTGGCTCTGTCCAAGATAATCAAGCAACAAATATTAAGATTTACTAGTAGAACAGGCATCCTACCATACAGAGTTTTTGCATGAAAAATGAGGGCTCATACTCGTAGTGTTGAATAACATATTTGAGGAAAGGCTACATACTGGGTAATAATTTCCAGCAATAGGTTGGTTTACTTTCAGGTCCCAGTCTGTTCTATAATCACGAATCTGCAAATCAAGTAGAAGTCTTAAATCATGCTGTCAACAAATAACTGGAAGCAGATATGTATTTAAATAAATATGCAAGTCCACTGGGTCATTGTTCCTGATACAGTTCATATAATATTCCATGATCTGCTTTGAAACCAGCTACTAGTTATTTGAAGGCACTGAAAAGAACTTACAGAAGTTCCAAGAGGGAGCACATGTAAGGGGCATGACACTATGAAAAAACCAAAAACTGTACAGAATCAGAGTCATTGAACATACCCTCTTCAGAAAATCACGTCCACTAGAATCCGTGTAAAATGTTTTGTTGGTTTCCATGGTAGTCGTGATCTGGGTAATAACCTCTTTCCCAAGTCCATCATCAACAGGTATAGGCCCAACCTGATACCCAGTAAATTTGATGGCATAAACCAATATAGGATAGTCAGCACCATAAAATTCAGCAAAAAGATGTAGTTTTCATTTTATTAACCTCAACCCTTGGTGAAGAAAAGAAGGAGATGAACACCCAAACCCATTTTACAGTTTCCATCACCAAAAGAATACATCTCTAAAATGCAAAATAAATGAGAAGATGCCAGCAGTAACTTACATAAAACTCAACTTCAACATGCTCCTTGTCCTTGTAAAGTCTGGTGACCTGCATAAGCATTTATGTTATGAAACTGCAAAGACCAAAAACAGTATCATCTTCAATCATAGATACGCATACACAGGCATTAATATTTATGTGAAAACATAATTTTATTGTGCGCGCCCACGGTAAGGGTAGTGGGTGGGGGCATCGCAAAAGAATTCCTAGCTTATGCTGCCACCGTCCCACACAGATGAGCCAGGCAGAAACTTCACGAGTATTCCAGGATTGTATTGTCAAAACTGTACTGAGTATTTTGTTTAAGGGCAATTGTGAGACTTAACTTCATTTTACAAAACATTTATGTTGAATTATATATCCCTCTTTCTCATTTTAATTTACAGAAACGCCCTTTACTTCAAACAAATATCCAAGACGAATTTCACTTTATTATAATTATGTTTCTAATTATAAACCAGAAAATTTGAATTTCATGGAGAAGAAAATGCAGACTGACAAACCAAAGCACCTGATATATCCACTGATTGATCCGTTGATGTACTTCATCAATTAATGGTCCACGCACAACAGTCAAAGGGGCCTGCAAATTTTAAGAGCACCATTTCATTTGTAGGGGTGTTCATTCAGAAAATTTGGGAATTTTCCAACCGAATTTCTATTTGCCATCACTTTCCTAAATTTTATTTTTTATTCTGATTCCCGACCGAACAAAACCTTTACCTGAGATTTTCCGATCGAAAAATCAGGAAATTCAATTTCCCAAACGAATTTTCCTCCTAACTTGTATTTTCACAATGTCTAGGAAAAAAATGAGAGGGGAGAATGGGAAACCCGAGAAAAAATTTAAAGTACTTATGTAATTTCAGAAAATTAAGAAAGTTCGGGTATCCCGGATTTCCAAAAAAAAATTCCAACCAATTTCCCGATCTCCGATTTTTTTAAAAATTATTTCTGATATCCGATTTCCCGACTGAATTTCCAGACCGTCGGAAATTTTTTTGGAAAAATAGGGATTTCCTGAATTCTGCACACCCATTTGATTATTCCCATATTGGTTACTTGTGACTGCGATGCGGTTTAGGATTAAGGAAGCATCACCTCTCTCTCAGGCTTTATGCGATATGTACCATTTGGGCGAAAGATATATGCTCCGGATGCCTTCAACAGAAAAACTAATTTCATTAGGGAAAATTTAGATAGAAGCAAATTCTTGACTCACTTGTAAGTCGATTCAAGGAAATTTATCCACAGTGAGCAAAAAGTTCCTTAACATTGTTCTGATGCAGCTGTTACCTGAGGATCTTTATCGCTTTTATCTGTTCCAGAGTAGTAACTGTATGACAGGTTAACAGATTCGTTCACCTTCAAAAACAATAGTGCATCAACTAAAGGGGAACTGTTATTTGTTTTCATTCTATACGAGCAGGTGTATCCTTTTGGTTTTCAAGAATCAGAAGAAAAATGGAATTAAAGCATGAAATTAAAAAATGATGACGTAACCGCCGGATACATTACATACCGAGCTTCTGCCATTTATATAATGAATATGCCTCCCTTCCTCTGCGGGAAATTTAAGTTTAAGATTTCCTGGACCAACTTCAAAAGTGGATTCTTCTCCATTCTGCATCATGTATACTGACGATCTGGTTAAACTGGCATCTGCTATGGACAGTGCATACAGACTATGTTTATAAGAGGAGAGTTATTCTACAGTTTTGCAGCAACACAAGAGAGCAAAAAGTATTAAAAATAGCAAACCTGGTCTTTTAGCATTTGTGATGGTATAGGTAGTGAAACCAAAAGGTGGTACAGTCGCTGTAAATGCCATCCAATACTTAGGTGTCTCACTTGGGGTTTTTCCCAAATATGCCTTAACATAGGAATTTCTTATTCCCACATTGACATCGACTAGAGGGAGAAGTTGTGATTTAATTTCTCTGCCCTCAGCATCATGAACCGAAATGCCATCATTAATGACCTACATCAAATTTCAAAGTAGAGAAGTAAAGGAATGATCATAGAAACTAAAGTATGCAGACTATTATAGTTACTTCACATGGAGATGCATTGCCCAAAAAATATACTGATTCTACTATATTACAAAGTGTAAAAATAAATGGCTATTGTAAATTGGGTAGATGTGGTTATCCGATGTGTAAATATGTTTCCAGGGCACTATTCCAGAACATTTCCCTTTTACTTATTTGAAAAACAAGGTGCATACTTGTAAACTGGGCAGCTACTTCCAAAGACATGCGGCCCCTGATAGCCACTTAAAACGGGTAAATCAAAGGCAGGTAGCTCCAGGAATCACTCCAGTTACAATTGTTATACGGCCAACTCAAGGTCTCAAACCCTTTGGGCTCGATTTTCAAGTTTTTCATCACTGCTTCATGTCCAGAGCTTAGAACATATAAATGCATTTCATATTGGTAATCCACTGGAAGAACAAAAAGTTCTAGCATATTCTCGGATATTGGTTTGACGATGCAGGCCAGAACAAGGCTTAGATTATGACAACTGCATAGATTACAAGCAGGTGAGTAGAAGGCTTACAATGAAAAATGTTTGACAACTAGAAAGTCATGATTTCTTAACATACTCAGCAAGAACTCAACACTTAATTTATTAGTAGAGACACAAAAAATAAACGCCATCTCAAAGTTAAAAAAAAAAAAGAAGAAGAAGCACTGGCTTAAAACGTAAGACTGAAAGCAATAACACCAGAATGGAAACACTCACAGGAATTCGAATTACATCCTGTCTCTTCCACCCAAGAGAATTGTAAACAATCACAATCTACAGAAATAAAGATCCAGTAAGATGATATACTTTGAATTGGATAGGAAAGCCATAATCGTTCAATTTATAGAAATCAAATATTATCCTCACCAAGTTCTTCCCGTGGGAGAGTTCAACTTCTGATGGAGGACAGTAACTTATATTAAGAAGTGGACACTAAGGGAAAACAATAAGCATGTGTCAAAAATTCATCTTTTTGATTTCAAGTAGACATTTAATGTAAATGAAAAAACGTGTACACAGTACAGTAGAATAAACATGTGTTCCATGGAAATGAACATTAAATCAGTCAGTACAAAAGGCTCCACAGATAAGGGGCTGTTAATTTTTGCCTGTTGAAGCTTTGTAGTTGGGTTTCTAGATTCACCACATGATTTTGATTCAGCCAAGCAAGCAAGTGAAGATGCAACTAACTCTGCAGCCTGCATAGAGAAAAACAAGTGATATCTAGTACCAAAGTCACCAAAAGGGAAGAGAACTAAAACAGTGAGAGTAAGCTAAAAATCTCTACCTCTTTGTATCCCATTGCCAGTCGTTTTGCATAATCATTGGCTACATGCTGTTTTTCTGTGCCGCTCACAGCATCATGATGTTGGGCAATTGCCAAAGCGTCTGCCAGAACATCAGTGTTGGGCCGTGAATTACTCCTCCCTTTAAAAAACTCCAGTTGCCGTGCTGCCTGCCCATATATAAAACATAGAAGGCCCTAAATTCTGACTGCAGGAAGACTTCAAGAGTTCAAAAAATTTCAGTATCAAGAAAAGTCATCTGATTTTTTGAGTTCAGGTGCTAATTTAGATGGCTCTTCAACTGTGTGAAAAGTCTACAAAAAAATAATATCAGTCTGAATTATACCATATAATAGCCACTCATCATTCTGACATAGCGTTTGAAGGATGGTCTACTTGTGAAGTATCCAGTCCAATAAGCATTAGCATGATCTGCATACCTGATTTGATGCATAGTCAATCTCTAAGAAAGGGTAAACCTGAGGAAAAGACAAAATAAGCAAAGTGATTATCATAATTTCTAAGATTATTTAACTCACGGGAAGAAATCGTCGGTCTTGATAGGCCAGGATTCGTTTGCGGCATATTTTGCATCAGTGTATATTGATGGAGTTGAGTAGAGTGCATTAACACGCCCATCCTAGAAAATTTCCAAAAAAAAAAAAAAACACTTAGTAAAAGGAGAAATTAACATACTTCAATATGATATATAGATGTGCAGGATAAGAAATCAAGGGGCAGGAACTTATATCAACTATGTTTCAAGAAAACCACAGGGACCAAAAGAACCTGCAGATCTTGAAGATATACATGGCCTAAGCTGAACCAAAACATATCCTAGTGAAGTGTGTGAAATCCTAGAGGAAACTAAGGTAGGAAAATCACAAGTTGGATAGAAATCGACCAAGAGCTAGATTTTTATTTCTAGCATATACTGAAGATATGGAACACCAAGAGCACTTCACTTCCCACATATTGCAGGAGACCATAAACTTGTGATTGAAACTGTTCAGGAAAATGAGCTGCAGAGTCAATGGTTTTGTGATAAATTTTATGACGATAATAATATACATAAAGAAGTAAATATAGAAACCAAGATAAGCCGGAAATTTAGAGATTGCGACACAGTAGCTGATTTGGACAACTTGGCTCATGGGCATCATAACCAGTGCATTAGGGGCCCAGCTATCCTACTCTTAGGAAGCTTATTCAATCTGTGCATATAAATTTGGAAACTCCCTATTATTCTGCTGAGCAGAGACCAGTTGCCCTCAAAAAAAATAATTTACTAAATTGCATGCCGTTATTACCCCCAACCAAGTTTTACTATACAGATATAGACCCATTGTCACAAACTTATATTGCCGTACAGCATATTAAGGTTAAATACAGAGTTGCTAAGAAGCTATGCTGCATCCACCAGCTTGATTATATATATCAGTATTAATGCAGATTACAGTTTCACTACTATGATTTAAATTAGTGTTCCCTAAAAGATTAGTTGCCATCATTTATATTGCATTAAAAGCCCATGAAAATAGCAGATTAAGCATGCTGACATGAGTTCCAGAAATGAGTTAAAAATATCCAAAATTCTTCTATTTTGTGGGAAACAGGTGGGTGTGGGGAGACTAGAAACATGGACATAGTTCGCCATTATCAAACAACTGCAATACACCCATGCTGACACTGCAGATAAAAAAACATATATGAAACTTTTGAAAAACTTACCTGGTTGACATAATGTATTAACTTGTCCATTTGCCGGAACCAAGTGTGTGCGTATTGATACTTGAAATCCGTTCCCATGGTAAACATTATATGATTAGTTCGCGTAATATTAGCCTGAGAACAGAAATACCATGAGCCTCAGATGATAAAGGTCTTCCATGAAGGCAAAAGAAGACATAATTTGAAACAGTAACTCAAATTTGTAACAACACGAAGGTTTTATTACACTTTACAGAGATGCAAGTCTACATGATTCTCAAAGAAAATTTAAAAAATAATGAGCGATCCATAGAGCAATAGTAACTTCAGTTTTGTCTTAATAAACAAAGAAGACTATATTAAGGAGAAAGAATACAAATCCAGAATGATACCCCGTGATTATTTTATCAGTAAGAGGAAGAAATATAACAAGGCAGAAACAGCACACTGATAAAGAAATATAACAAGGCAGAAACAGCACACACGAAGAGTGACAAAGGGAGAAGCAAACCAAAGTACCTGAGATACTGCAGCAGCAACAAAGTCATTAACTCGGTCTTGGACATTATAATCAAACAGATTGACATCGTCCTTCATTTGAAGAAGTAAATAAATATTATAATCACCATTAAGTACTTACAGACTTACTAATTCAACGAATTATTCAACGGGCTTACTTGAACAATGGGTGAAGCATCATTTACTTCAAAGTAGAAACCAGGAGGAGGTTCATAGTTTTCAGGGAATGCACCGGCAAAAATCTACACATTTAAGATCAAGCCAAGAATGAATTTTCCAAAAGAATATGCACTTCACAAGTGCAAGCCAAAGCCAAAAGTATACAAACCAAGAGAGAACCTGGGTGCTAGCCCAGCTGCACACACACTAGGAAGGGGGGGGAGGAAGGTTTAAGGTGTTCACCTGTGCAGATGAACCCAGGCTCTTAGAACCCTGCCAGATAACTTCAAGACTCTTCTCATATTTACGCTTAGCCCTGTCTTGGTAATCTATTCGGCCAAAGAAAAGTGAATCGAATCCAACCTACAACATATGAAACATGGATAAAGACTTTTCCAAATGAGTATAATTTTTTTCTTCACGGACCCATAACAAAGAAAAACAGTATTATTTTTTACTACTAAATTAGAAAAATTCTACGAAAAGATAAGGTATATGACAAGCTTACTTCTGCTCCCAACAAGTAAGCCTGTACAGCAGAATGTCCAAATGGGTCGATCTGCCAACCAATTCTAGGAGTAAGGCCAAACTCCTCCTTAATAAAATGATGCCCAAGAGTTGTCTGATCAATCATATCAATGTAATGTGGTGCTGCTTCATCGTGCATACACATACCCCCATTTCTGCAACAAATAAAGAAATTCAATTTAAAAAAAATACTGATAATGGTGCCGCTCCGTACGCTGAACCCAGGTAAACAAAGATAGAATAGACAGAATGTTTATCCAAATTACAGATTCAACAAAATCGACAGAATATGCAATAATATTACTCATTCAGAATATTCAGGATTAAGGGGAAACATTCTATTACATGAGCTCCAGCTGACCAGAGCTGACAAGATCCTTGACAGTTTGCTGGACTGCCTCACTCTGGTCTCTCCACCAACGCTGGAAAAATGCCTGCACCAACCGAGCACGATGGTTTGTCACGAAAGATGCATAAAACCAGTATATACCAATAACTGAACGTAACCCCTGGCATGACATCTGTTGTATTGAATATTCTTTAACCCATAAACCCAAGGGCACTGGAGGGCCCTACAACGCAAGGGCCGGCAACAACTAAGCCATTAGTGACAGGAAGGTGAATTAGTTGGTTGGATTCTCTCAAGTTCTAAACTTCTAGGGACGTGCCAGAATGTGGAAGAATTGGAAGAACAGCAGCATCAGTTTTACTATAAATCCTTGCTACAGAGGGAACCCATTCTGTCCCCTGAATTGGAGATCTTAGTAAAAATTTCATGTTTGACCAAAAGGCTAGAAGGGGATCTCTTCCTTCTATTGTCCTATTGACTACAATACGTGTTCACTAGGCTTCTTTTTGCTTTACAGGTAGTTCATTAGGTAATACCAAAGTCAGTATTAAACACCTTTCAGTTCATCGACTTTCCCATCAACCAAAAAGAGGCCAGTACAATGTAACAGAAACTGAGAAAGTAACCTGTTCCACATAAATGAATTTGCGATTCTTGTCAGCCAAAAGCGCAGGGACAATCGAATCCAGAACGTTTTGCACGCAGGCTCCCTACATTAAAGGAAAAGATCAAACGCAGTTATTCAATGAGATGGGTGTACGAAAACGGACAGGGGGAAACATAGAGTGAGTGGAGGGAGGAACCTGGATGGAGTTGTTAGAGCCAACGTAGTACTGATCAACAGTCTTGAGCCAGCCAACATCATCGTGGGTGTGAGCCACCAGATGAACATTCAGCTTTCCTGGCACGATGCTCTGCGAGGTATTGTACACCATAAACTTGGACTCCGCGCACACAATCCCCGCTGCAAAGAGAATCGCGCACAACAACACTGCGATCTTCGCCATTAGTGCTGCAGGTCGAGGTTTCAATCCGAAAAGGAGTAGTGCTCGTTTGACCTTAGAAGCAATTCATTCGCCTTCAATCCCTACTTGGGGCGACGCGCGATTGTCCCGTAAAGGGATTTTGCAGACTTCTGAGAGAAATAGAGAGAGAGAGAGAGAGAGAGAGAGAGGTCTCACACAGGACAGAGAGAGTGTCTGCGAATCATGTGAGCTTCCTTCGAGTAGGTATTGAAAACAAAGGGAAATGGTCCTCCCATGTTCAACTTCCCCTCGTTGGAGAAGTGAGTGTAAAGTTACAGTCTCCGGCGAGGACCATGACCGAAGGAGGGTGAATGAAGCGGAGTATAAATTAATAGGGTAATTTTTAAATGTATTTTTAATTGTACATTATTCATACCTCCAAATGCTAATGTAGTAAAATTTATGATAGAAAAGTTAATAAAAAAAATTTAGGGGCGTGAACGTATTTTTAAAGAACAAGGAGGGGGGGTATTTTTAGGATGCCAAAGTCCTTTTTTAAAAATTATTTTCTTTAAGAGGCGTGTTGGCCCCATAATAATAAAAGAAGCATCTAAATTTTTAAACACATCACGGAGTGTGTTTTTAAGGGCTTGATGAATTTAGTAATTACTTATTATATAATTTCAAAATAATGTCACTTTGGGTAATTTTGCAAATTTCAAGGGCATTGATTGAATGGCCATGATAAAATAGAAAGCATGCCAATTTTGCAGGTAATTTTGTTATATCTACTTTTATATAATGAGGGGTTAGGATTATACAAATTCCCAAATTCTTGAGTTCTCCGAATTCAAGTGATCCCTATCTATAACATAACAATGATAGAGAAAATAGAGCATGCACCCATATAGTTTTGTTAAAAAATATAGGTACACAGTAATTTTCTTAGGCAAAATGATATTGTTTTAGGGGCAGACATGTGCAAATTGTATGCATGTAATTGTATGCATGCAGGTGCATATTCTCTTTTTCTCACATTAATAATAATAATCATCATCATTTTATTTCTTACTACTGTAAAGGGGTTGGGGTGGTTTTACATCAATCAAACCTTAAAATCTTGCAATGTCCAAAATATCATTATTTTATTTTAAATATTCGAACATCCCCTCAAAATAAACCGAATAAAACTATAGATCAAATATTTTATAGTTATAGAAGTTATTCTCTCAAATACCAACCACATACTTTTCTTTTCATTCCTTTCACTTTTATCTTTTTTAATACATACCCATTCTTCTTTTTTTCCCTTTCATTTTTTTATTTAATCTTTTATATTTAAATAAACTTATATAATAATTATATTAATAAAAAAGTTGTCGAGAGTGTGCAAAGCATGCCATTTAGAAAAGGATTGGAATGGAAAGCGATTATTTTTTATCGACCAAATTTAAAAATTTTAAAATGTCTAAAATACTCTTATTTTTTTAAACATTTAAACATCTCAAAACTAATTGGATAAAATTATAAATCAAATATTTTGTGATTATAAAAGTTATTCTTTTAACCCACTTTTCTGTATACTTTTTTTCACTTACATACCCATTTTTTTAATTTTTTATATTTAAGTAAATTATATATAAAAAGTCTTTTAATAAAGAAATTGTTAACGTGATGCGACGAGTGATAATAAAGGCAATAAAGAAGGGCGGTTCATGAATCCGTCATTTGAGGGTCAATTTTGGCATTTTGTTTCGGAAATTTAACTTTATCCAGAATCGTCTTTTCTCTATTGCCAGCATTGTCATCTCGTTCCCCTCAAAACCCTAATTCCTCTCTTCCTCCCCCCAGAATCGCTCACTTCCCCAAATCATCACTCAAAGTTTTCCTCGGGCGATCATGGAAGATAGCTTCAGTGTTCGAGTGGAAAAAATCTTCGGCGCTCTATCGTCGTCACCATCATCATCATCGTCGTCGTCGTTGTCTTCGCTTTCTTCGCTCAGGCGTCCATGGTGTCTCACCTGACGAAGAGCTTGAAAGGAGGGAATGGAACCGAGACAAAGGAAGCCCCGATACCCAACCACCTCCCTGCCCGTCCAACTTCGACGCCTTCTTTGGGAACCACCCTACGCCTACCCACAAGAGATCTCAACGTCTCCTCGGAGAGGAGCTCGATGACGATCTTCAGGAGGACCTCGAAGACGATGACGATTCCCGTGCTCAATCTCTCCCACCAGATGGAACTGGTTCTACTGCTAACGACGAGGAATGGGAGATTCGGTCTTCAATTGGCTTGGACCCTACTCTGGATAATGAGGTATTGTGCCACTATTCCTCTATCATTAGCCTTTATCATTATTCCTTTCGGAAGGCATAATTATGTTGCTTAATTCCTGTACGTATCTTGTCTATTAGGCCATGACTCGTTGCATTGAATATATGACCCGTTTTCATAATAAGTTTCTTCAAAATTGTTAGATTATTCCTTGGAATGCTATGAACCACTTCATATGGTAGTTCTCCGTGCTGACTGTGTAGTCCGATAAATTTTCAGCATCCTATGAAGCTTAGGGCTTTGTATATGTATTGTTAACTTGTGCTCAGTATATTTGGTGTTTACTTCATGATTACATCGCACTTTTTAACAAGGTTTCGCAATTTGATACGACTTAAGTTATTAGAATTAGTGATGAGCCAATTTTTTCACTCGGGAAATCCTTGTTTTCACTTAGCTTGGCTTGGAGATTATATTGAATCATCATGGTGGTTCCTGTGAGGTTTCAATGGATTCATTTTTTTTTATCAGTAGGTTTTAATCAGTTCATAGGGTCATAACAAGAGAAAGTCCTGTCAATACTAATGAAGTCAATGGTAAAACTGGATTATATACCAAAGAATGAAACAAATTTAAGAAATAGGGATTGAAGCTGTTGCCTGTTTTTATGCTGCTGAGAAATGTGAGAACTTTTAGGTGTTCATTAACTATGTTTTACACACAGGAAGAGGAAGATGATTGTGACAAAGTGGCTGTTGGGAAGGAAAATTCTACTGATCGTTTGTACATGAATGGCATTCATGATTATGGCGTTGATGTGAATTCCTATAAGGTGCTTCCTGATTCATTTAAGGAAACTATGCGAGACCCACGTGCAAACCATATGGCTGCCAGAATTAGACTCAAGGAAGATGCAGAAGCAGCGAAAAATTTCAATTCTTTGCAAGTTTCTGCTAAGACTGCACCCGTGTCTGTAGACACTAAAGTAGAAACATCTGAAAATGGTGGAAAGCTGAAACCAATCCTTAAGAGGAAGGAAACTCAGATGATGAAGTCAGAAAAGCGTGTTCGATTCGACCCTGACTGTAAAACTTCTCATGAGAAAGAGTCTGCTGGGGACAAAGATGCTGAGATGGAAACAAGTTCAATGGAAGAAGCAGCAACTTCCCAGAAAGAGCTTGGACACAATAATAATGTTCCTGATTATATCCAGAATCCATCAAAGTATACTTGTTACACGTTAGATGTAACGAGCGAAGTTGATGAAATGTCCAATCGACATGCCTACATGGATTTCCTAAATCAGCTGAAGAAGTCAAAAGGAATAGAGTCTCCTCCTGATGACACTTGTTCTGAACTTCCAAAATCAGTGACTTTTACTCCAAAAAAGAAGACAGGAAGTGATGCTGCTGTGATGATGAGCGATAGCTCTAAAATTAAGCAGGACATGGAAGATGTTGAAAAGGAGGAGCCAATGCAAAGAAAAGCATTGTCCATCAGCATTGCGGTGGAGGAAGAGGATGCCCAGGAAGGTGAAGCATGTATGATGGATGAAGATGATGCCAAAATCACTGTGGACAAAGACAATAGCACAAGGAAAGCAGTGCGGCAGTATCGAAGAAAGGACAGGTTTGAGTTGGAAGAAACTATTCCTTGATTCGTATTTCCTTTAGTGAACCGTGGTGTTGTGTTCCTAGATCTGATACTTCGCCTGATACCAACTTTTCCTTTCTTGTTTATTCCTCGCTTGTTGGGTATGCTGTAGCCTTGCACATTCTATATGTGGGAAACAAACTACTTATAGTCCACTGTCGTTTATGGCTGCGATACACGCTACAGAAGTATGGAGCCTTTGGTTTTATGATCGTATTTATCTGATTGTACACTGGCCTTACTGTTTAATAAGGTTGGAAAATGACTAGAAACAAAACGGAAACGGGCTTCGCGTTGTATCATTCAGGAAGGGGCTCATTTCTTCCCTCTTCAATTTTCCACCTTTTACTTCTTTTCTTTTATTCGTCTCGTTTTTCCTGTTTTCCTGAGCTTCAGTGAGCCAGCACGCACACATATAGGGAAAAACTAGTATACGGCAGCCACATAAAAGTTAGATATAGTTGTGCCTTGCAATGTTTTTTAAAAAATACCAGACCTAAAACAATGTTTTTGAGTTTTATTTTGTTTTTTCTGTTTCTTGTGTGTGTGTTATACTTAACTTAAGTGTAGCAGTTGCGAGCTAATGTTAAGCTCATGTATGCATAGTTATGTGGGGTAAATTAAGCCTTAGTTTTTAAGTTATTGAGGCTTCCAAAACAATTTCAATTTGATAAAACGTTGCAGTGTTTTGATCGAAAAAACACAAGACGCTGAATCATTTTAATCAAAATGTTGTTTTGGGGGCTTCAGTTTCCGAATTAGAAATTGAGGCTGAAATTACTCGTTTTTTTCATATATATATATATATAAAAAATTGGAGTTTTAAGAAGTTTTTTAGATTTTTTATTTAAGAAACAGACAAACATATATTATTTAGGCCTTGTTTTTAAAATTTCAATCTCATAAATTGGAATAAAATGAAAAAAAGATGAGGATAAGTCAACTCATCTTATAGACGAAGATTTTATGCATGATTAAATTGTATGAAAATTGCTTAGTCTTTCTAATCTTTTTATTCTTTTTATATTCTCTCAATTCACACGCCATCCACACGGCATGAAGTTTAATCTCCCCTTGTTTAGTTATCTCGTGGGCTTCCTCAATAAGGCTATGAGGGTGGGAATGTTGGGAGCCTTCCCCCCTCCCACTTAATTTTTTTAACTCCACCAAATGATGTCATTTAAACTTTCTTTGAAAAGCCTCTAGCATACAATTGAAGCCTACTTATAGAGTAATAAAACAGAGGTCAAGTGTACTTGTTAAAATTTTCAGATTTTGGTGCGGGGCAAGTTGACAAGATTTTATACTTTCAAACGGTGGGAATTTTTTTTTTTTTTGGGGGGGGGGAGGTCTGCTCTGGCCCTAAAGGTTCCATCCTTGCACGTCTCTCACCCCTCTTCTCACCACAAGAAAACAAAGTGTCACTGATGGCAAATCCTAAAGCGAGACCAAAAAAATCTAGTGGATAAAATGAATCGCTAGTATAAAAGATTGTAATTGCATGGATCATATTCTCAAAATTTCAAATTGATTGGTTGTCTAGCCAGTCGATATATTTTTGGTTGAATACTCTTGGCAGTTCACTAATCGGATGGTTAGACCTCTCATATACCTTTGTAAAAATGTTCTTATGTGATCCATAAAATTATATGTAGATAGTGAAAACCAAAGATTATAAATTACAATTTATAAATCATAAATTGGAAAGATAAACGTAAGAGTCATTCAATTTACCAATTGCATCAATTTTTAGTTCAACTCAACAATGCGCATAAATACAAGGACATAACCTCGCGGTGATAGTGGGTATGAATATTTAAATTTTTTTTTTTTTGAGGCTTAAAGTGTAAAAGAACCCACATGTTTTTACCTCCTATTAGCTAAACCTCTTCAGATTAACCCCACATACTGACCCCTCATGATTTAGCCCCTAAAATAGCTTATCATTACCTAGCTTTCTTGTATCCTGAGGCCCGAATTATACAGCCCCACGATCTCATTGATTTGGAAATAAGGTGATGGGGTACGAGGGTCAATTGGATGTGACTTGAAATATGAACCTTGAATTAAAAGAAGGGTAACGCGACTAGCATTAGATCCACCTATACACTCGTGGAACCAATCCCAGCATCATGTGAGAGGGTCGGCGCAAAACAAAGTTTAGAAATTATGATCCTTGAAAAAGGAATAGAAAGAAACGAGAGTTGTATATGCTTGGAACCAAATTATTAGGGTTCGTTACCTAAAGGAAAACAAACAAGCCGCCGTGTGGTGCGCGCCCTGAGTTCGACCCAACCCGCGCCTGATCGCGCGAAAGCAGCAGCAGCAGCCGCAATTTAACGGAAAGGTTCGTAGAAAGCCCTCCTCGTTCGCTTCTCCTCCTTTTCTCTCTGTGCCTCTGTGTTGTCTTCCCTGTGCGCTTCTCTCCTCCACCCCTAAGCCAATCGGATAAACTAGAGGGCCGAAACCCTTCTCTCTCTCTCTCTCTCTCTCTCTCTCTCTCTCTCTCTCTCCATTGATCGAGTATTTTCTCTTATTCTGTCTGAATTCCCCTATTCTCCTTCTTCTTCTTCCTCCTCCTGTTTCGGATAGATTCTTGGATATACTCTCAATTCGACACGCATAAGGCGCCGCTGATTGGCATTCAGTATATTCCCAATATTTCACTGCTTCAGTTCTAGGGTTTGGTCTCCTTGATTAAGTAAGTAACCGCACCAAAATCTTCTTTTTTCCTGCTCCTGTCGCAAATTGCTTTGAAAATTGTGTTTTTATTTTTTGTTCCAATTCTTCTTTCGCGTTGTGTGTTTGGTTGGTCGGCGGATTTGGTGTAAATAGTATCTTTGATCCCTCCTTGTTAGTGTTATGCGTATGGTTGAGGGATTTGGCGTGATACTATTTTTAATCCCTTGGGCTCATTGTTATGTCGGTGATGTGCCTCGGTGTTGTGGCCGGTGGATTCTTTTGCTCTTTCTATTTTGTTTGCTTGTGATGCGAGTGTCTCCATGTGAGGACGGATCCGAATGAACAAGTTTCCCGTTCTGCTTGTGCCTCAGGATGTTTTTTTTTTTTTTTTTTGTCGCCCGCAGCATCTTTATTGCTGTTGCAGATAACTCGTTTTCATAGCTAAGGCCCTTGATCTTCTGGTCACAAAGGAAGATGTGTGCGTGTGCATGTGTGATGTGTACATATATCCTTCTGCAATTTATTAGAGCTATCTTCAGCTGCACTGTACACGAGGTTGAGGCTAATTGCTTATCCACGCTTTGTTGTTGCTCTTTTGTTTTTGATTTTAAATTTATATTTTAATCTTTTTTCAACAGCATTCTGCCCTCTGAATAGTTGTTCTGCTATTTCTGTCTAGTTTGAGTATGCTTGTAGTTTCATGCGGAATTGTTCGTTCTGTGCATAGGCTTTATACTGAGCTTCAGATATCGTAGTTTAACTGATCTATTGTGCTTGATTTTTGATTATCTAGTTTTCACAGTGACGGAGATTTTGCTAGTTGTGATTAGAACGGCATCTGTCTATACTTATTTATGAAGTTTTGCTGGGGATTGTTTTTTGCCAATGACGGCTGATCAGTGGAAAAGAAACCCAAATGCTGCCAGTCTTTTAGCGTGCAGCTTGCGGGAGCAGTGTAGGGCGAAAAGAAAGAAATTTGGATCACCAAATCATGACTTAAACATGAGGTCCCATATATCCCTCGAGTGGGATGACAACCAGAGAAGGGTTGTTTCTAAAAAGGAACAGATTGGCATAAAATGGAGAGACTTGAATCCGTTTATTGATTCTGCTCCTCGTTCCCACAATCACTTGGCAGATGTTTGTGTTATTCCTCAGGAAATTCTAGAATTGGAGAACATCAGGGAGGTGCTCTCGTATGAGGTACTCTCTTGGTCATTACTGGTAGCTGCAAATGGTTTCAAATTGGTCTGCATGTAGTTATTTTATTGTGGGAATCTGTTATGTTCTAGGTTTGGCAGACTCACCTGTCAGAGGATGACAAAAGTTTTCTCATGCAGTTTCTTCCTAGAGGATTAGATATGCAACAAGTTGTGCAACCATTGCTTGAGGGTTCTAACTTCCACTTTGGGAATCCTTTTTCCAAATGGCAAGTAAACTATACATGATACTCCTATTTGGGGGTAGATAATGCAATTTTCTGTTTTTTAGAAGTCTCTACATTCTGTTTTTGTTGTTTTGTTTTTCTATGAACTTCAATGACGTGTTCTTTCTTGCCCCTGCAAAACAAAGTTGGGAACAGTTGTGGTGCCACTGCATGTCCAAGTGCCATAATTGCACTTTTCACGGATATTTTCTGTGTGTTTAGGATACCCAGGTGTCAAGTATGGGTAGTTAAGGTCCTATCAAAGTTTTCATCTTACACGTGTTGCCATGTCATGTTAAAATACGATTCCTTTGTATGAATAATTTGCAAAAATAAAATTTTAAATATGTGATTCTAGATAATCCTTTATTGGTTCTCATTTTCCATTGTCTTGATTTTTTTTTTTTTTTAAATCTTGTATTCATCCACTATAACCATTTGAAACTTTTGCTACCTTTTGTGAAGGTGATTAGCGTTTGTGCATATTGTTTTGAGTATCTTTTTGATGCTATATGTGATGCATGGAGTTGCATCCTACTAATTGTGGCCTATTTTGTTTTTCTTCTTCATTTTCCATCTGACCCACAAGTGATCTGGATAATTGTGTTGTTGGAGGATGATACATGAGAGTTTGAGTATCTTGGTCAATTTAGAATATAAACTTGTTGATGAGACAATTTTTATGGGGAAACTGCACCGGAGATACCCAAAACAGCCCTAGTTACAGCTGCAGAATTTAATTTTGTCAAACTATAATATTGTAAAATAATTTAATACTGTTTTCATATTCGTGTTTTTGATTGTGTTGTGTTTTGTTGTATTTAGAAAATGCAACTACCAGCCATTTGTTGGTGCAATATTTAAAATGGAAGTGATTATAAACTAAAAAATTTAATGTTTTATTCTCTTTCTAATAAAATTCTTCTTTTATTTAATCAAATATTAAATATGTGGGGCTGGCCAAGATCAAGGGTTCAATTCCTGTTGCTGCTACATTGGGCGTGTCTGTATTTTTCATTAACTGAAAAATAGTTTAGGTTACCGTTCAGTTATCTTGTAGGTTGACAACTCCTGTTTCAAATGCATCTTGTTTGTGACGCTAAACATGCTTCTGCTATGTTGCTTACTCTGGTCGGAGGCAGTCTTTCCTCCCTCTTTTATTTGTTCTTACTCAGTGTCAAGTCTTCTGCTTTATCTCTTTTGACCTGCCAGGTCCAACTAAGTTGCAAACTTTTAGTTCGTGAGTTTTAAAAAACATGCCTTCTGATGATTTGTAGTGCAAAACTGAAGTCTAAGATGATGAATTTGTGTAAAACGTGTGCTCTGCAGGGCAACTTCACTTTGTTCTGGTAATCTTCATCCTGACGTAATTCGTGATCAGGAACAGTGTTTTAGAGATAATAAGAAAGCATACTACTCGGATTTACAAAATTACCACAATGGGTATGTGATGTTAAGCACCATATATACATAAAATATCTTAGTCACACCTCTGCATTGCTTTGTTTAAATTAACACACCTGTGCTTCTTATGGCAGTATCATTGGGAAATTACAGAAGTGGAAAGAGAGGTGGTCGCGCTGCAAGGATCCTGAAAAGGATTTTGTTGAGAAAATATGGAGGTTACTACTCATTGCATTGTCCCATATTTTTGTTGTAACTTGTTCAGTATGAGCAAATGTGTATATCAAATGTCTAGCAATAAGAAGAGGTTTCTCATTTTAATTGAACTTGAATTGTTTTTATTTCCTTGCTTGATTTGAGAAATGAGTGCTCAGTGATGTGTCTTGGAAGCTTGCGAACAATTTAACTTGTTGATTTTCTGGAGTTAGAAATTTTACCTTTCATGAAGTACACTGTTAAATTCTATAGGTGCAACATAGTCTGCTTAAATGAAAATCCAACTACCTTTCAAGAATGACTTCTGTGAAACTAATATTTTATGATATGCATTTACTTTTAATGACTTATGAACTTAGTTGGGGGCGGGGGTGCCTTTTTTTGACTTATTATGCTCATATTACCTAGCCATACTAAAGCACCAATTTACACATATTGGAATCTTTGGCTGATGTAATCGTATTCTAAATCCTGTACTGCCATAAGTTTAATGCAGGTTATTGGAAACATATTGAATAGTGACACCACTACAATCAATCTAGTTTTCAATGTTTGAAACAGTTATCATAAATGTCATTTAATCATTTTGGGGAAAACTCATTATGATGTGTAGTTTGAATTTTGAGAAGCTTATTAATGAACTTTTGATGGCGTGGGCTCCTTTTTTATTTAATTCCTACAATAATGTTTCTCAATTTCAACATGTATATTTATTTTATTTTTTGAAGCAGATCGAGAGCTTTCATGAACAAAAATAATTCTTCATATGGGAATGAGTCTAGATTTCTTGATCCTGAGGAGAATCATCCTGTGACATCAGACTCTTATTCTTGGGGTGCAGATGAGAAAACCTGTAGTAGTGATAACCAGAATTCCTCAATTATGGAGGGCGGAAAACATCAAGAAAGGTAAGAAAGAACAGTGAATGAGTATGGAGAGATACATGCTTTTCTCAATTTGACAAGGTTGGCCCATGTGTTAATTTTTAAAATAATGAAAATTTCATGAATTGATGGGCTTTGTCACACATGGGGTGTCAGTTTTGGTAGCTGATTTGAATGCATCATTCTTAGCTCCAAAACTTGGATGCCCTTCTGGTATTTTCATGTTAAGTCCTTGATTAGCAAAGTTGGTCGTAAGCTATGTGACTACAGGAATGATTTTATCCTTGTTTGTTTCACGACTTCATATATATGTATACATATATATACTATTTTGCATTTTTATGGGTTGATCCTGGCTGCAGCAAATGCTATCCTGTACTCTGGGTTTCCTCATTGAGCTAGAAAGTGCTCTTGTTTGTATAGTCAGGTGTCAGTTTGGGTTTGAGCCTTGCTGCAACTGGCAAGGTTACTCTTATGGGACAGCAAGTTCATGAGTTCAAGTTATGCAATCAGTTTCTTAGCAAAAAACAAAGGGGAAGGCCACAGATTGTAAACGACCCTCTAAAACCTTGGTAACGGGGAGCCTTGTGCACCGGTCTGCACTTTTCATTCTGTAGTGTCAGTTTGATTAACGGATAATATTTGTGTACTGTTAGATTGTGTAAGCCTTTTGAGTTTTATTTATTTCGGGTTTTGTATTTTGGATCCATTAGGGTTTTGTATTCTAGGCCCTTTATGTGTGTGCTTCTATTGTGTTGCCTTGTTTAAGGGGCTAGAGTTTCCTAGTGACTCTAGTATTGAGTATTATAAATAGACAGTCTTGGTGCGTGTATTAGGGCATCCGACTTTTTTCCGTAAAATTCTCTCGCCTCTAAATTTCTACATGTACCATAATCATGTAAGAGATTTTTTCCAAGATATGCTCGTCTGTTATGCGCAGAATAGCTTTCTATCGCTCTTTAGTTTGCATATTTTCTATTACTCTCTATATCTCATGTGAAGAGGCATGAGGGTGGGGGGGGGGGGGGGTGTACTTTTCTTCGACATGTCCCAGCCAATATTCTTTTTCCTATTCCATTGTTAGTAGTGTTGAATATTTGTTTGTGTTTTAATGTGCACAATGCATGCTTAATTTTACTTATACTATATGCAGAAGTAAGTACTCTGGCACTGACGTCAAGAACTTTTTGTTTGTATGGTATAACTGTTTCATTATTGCATCATCTCCTTGTTTTGGCTGTGTAGGTACAGTAGTTTTTCTAATTGGTTTAATATCACTGAGGTGGTGGGTTTTACTTCATTTGCTTGAGTTGTTGGTGTGCAGGAAAGATTTAATACAGGAGAAATGTAGAAATCCATTGGCTGCTGTTGATGGCACGAAGTTGGCTGCAACATCTAGAAAAGGAGAAAATCTTAACAGACGTAATATCCAATGTAGTGATGCTGCCAAATATATGTCTTATATCAAGGTTATGTTCTTGTTTAGTATATTTTTAATTGTATTTTGAAGGGACAACTATAGCGGCTTTGGTCTCTTTCGTTGATCATCTAGGACAAGTGCTATTAGTCAATGGTCCCATGCTTTGATAAATTTCTAGTTTTGGGAGTCATCCCAAACTGGCAAGTCAGTTTTATGTTCTGTACAGTAGTTGATTATATGCCCTTTTGATATATTTCAGATTAGCAAGAAGCAGCACCAACTTGTTAAGAATATGAAGCAGTCTGGTAATAGCATTCAACCTAGGTCTCTTAGTCGTGTTTTGGGTAATCTTGATCTTTTTCATGTACACCCATATGCAAAGCTTGAGGAGGAAGAAAAGAAGAAGTTACATGAGCGTTGGTTAGTGTTTCATGAAGTAAATATGTATGGCCTTCTCGCCCCTCTTTTTTAGCTCGCTCGTAACTCAGTTTGATTTAATAGGTCACAATTGGCAAATATAGACCTTCCGGCAGCATTTTTGGAATGGAGGAATGGACAGGTACAGAGACGCCATATGATCAAGTCTTTGGGGGAAGAACTGGAAAGAAAGCTGAAACCTTTGATGGAGGTTTGTTTAATCTGACCCTTTTTGCTGTCATAATTTTCCCTTTTGCCTTTTTTTCTTAGTGGAAAGATCTATAAGTATAATTTGAGTGTAGCTTGCTCAAATCACAATAGGATCTTGTTAGTTTTGATGCGTTGAACTTGTTTATTTTTAGTTGGTTGGTCTGGCTGAAGACGAGAGCCCGTGTGCTATGCTTGAGGAACACAAGATTTTTGAAGCAGAAAACCATGAGACCATCTGTGAAGATGATAACAAGTCTGTTCATGAAACACAGAATGAGCCATTGCAGCCGGTTTCTCTCATCAATGGGACTCATGAGTTCAACCCTGCGGATATGGTTACAGAAGACAATGATTTACTTTTCAAGCAGGATGATGCTTCTCATAAGGAGGTGTCAGGGTACTCCAGAAATTTGAGCCCCGGAAATGTTGGTGGTAGTCAAGGAGTTTCTCTAACTTCTTCTGAAGATTTCTGGCCAGCAATCAACATGCCTCATTCCTATTATGCACCCGCTGATCAGTTGCCACTTGGGCGTTCAGAATTGATTGATGAGCAACATGACCACCTTATAAATCTGGAGTCTGTCATGAATGAGGAAGAAATGAGGAAGAATATGCTGCTGCATAAACAGTCTAATGAAGTGTCCTCCAATTCATACTTTAACCAAGATCGGGATGAGCTACTTCAGTCATTCTTTAAGGGTCGGGATATTGTACCTTACCCTCATCAGCAGCATAGAGAAGTGGGGTTGGCTCCCCAGGCTACACCCAATATGTTGGTAGGAACTGAAGATTGTCGTGGGCATTTTCAGGAGCAGATGCAGGCCCCTCTCGAATTGGTTCAGATGCACAATCAACAAAATGAGCTTTACGTTCACCAAAACATTCCGCAGAACATGCTTCCTAATGGAGGTAGACATCTTATTCCAAGGCAAGAACATCTGCCAAGGGTCAATGTGCCAGATTGGGTTATCAATCCTTTACCCATGTCAGCACCTCCCCAAGCTCAAGTGATTAGGGGAGATTTATCAAGTCGGAACTTGTTTTCCAGTGAGCATCTAGTTCACGGAGATCTGTCTGGTCTGGATGGTTCCTCTATTTCTAGACAGGGTGCTGGAAATGGAAACAGTGAGGAGGGCAGCCTAGTTAACATTTCCTCTTGTTATAGCGACTTGCATTCAGGCACTCTTTACAATATGATGGGCTCGGCACAGCAATTAGTTTCGCCTGGGAATGGTGGAGTCATAAGTGGTCACATAGTTAGAAGCGGCAATGTTTTACAACAGGCAGCGAACCCATTGGACTACTTGAATGGGCGTGAATCCGGTTCTCCCTTGATGAGCAACAATACAGGATGGATGAACTTGCCGTGTCAGAATTCATCTGTACATGATTCAATGGCGAAGTCATTTTTGAGATCATGGAACCGATAAGATTATTCCTTTTTCGGGTTAAGCAGCAGGAGCAGGGCGCAGGATACAACATTTAATAGTGTAGTGCGACGAGATTGTGATTTTTGACTGATTCTTTATTAGGAAGCGGGAACCTGGGTTTTACTGCAGAAACTGAGCATGGAGACCCTGCAATAGAATTTTTTGTACATATCTATACACGAGGCAAGCCAATATCGTGTATATATCTAGATTCTTTAGATGGGGCTAGTGCCGAGAAATCTATTCCAAAATCGGTTTGAAGAGTATATGTTCTTTCTACTCGATGGGGGTAAGCCTATATAGATTCTCTATTTTTTTTTCCCTGGGAATTTCGTTAAGAATTTTGTCGTCTCCTGTTGAGTCCATGATCTTGAATTACCGATGGCAAGATCCGATGGAGGGGACTGATTTGATGTTATAAGGACTATTCTTATTATATTTATGATATTTCTTTGAACATTTCCCTCTGCTGGTGTTTCCTCCAACTTTGTACAGTCAGTTTGGGGATTGCCAATTTTGATTTTCCTGTTGCAGTGGGTTCTTCGAAGAAGAATCACCTCCTTTTGCATCAAGATAAGTTGAATAATCTCAAAGAGACGAGGAGCATTCGTTCATAAGTATCTCTCCCCCTCCGAGGATCAGAGGTTGGTTCAGCGACGATGGTGTCGGCTGCAAAAACAAAGCCAAAATGGTTGGGTCCGTCCACTTGTTTTAAATTAATCATCTTGTTTGTTTTGTTCATAGATATTTTGTTCCTCCAAGGAGACTTTTATCTTCTTTTCAGGACATGATCTCAAGAAAACTTTAGGTGGGGGAGGACTTGGGACTTATCATCCCATATTTTCGTGGAATAATATATTTTAATTAGCTTGTGACACAAATAATGTGGTGCGCCATTATTTTACCAGAGTTTTTCCCTGATCCTAAACATGCATCCCCGGTAAATTCTATAGAAGGTCACTGGTTTTTGAGGATTGTTTTAAAATAGTCACTGAACTTTAGTTTGTCTCATTTTTCATACTTAACTTTTATAACGACGTAGTTTCATCATTGCTATCTAGTCTCCTCAAATGGAAGTTAGTTCCCCTCATTATGTCCATCAATTTATGTCTCCCTTTTACTCTTCTAATTATTTAAAAGTAATTTTAACTCTAAGGATTGAGATAACATTTAAAAATATGCTTAATTTTCGTGAGGTTTATAAATGTTGAACATATTTATTAAAAGCATGGAAAGTTCAATAAAGTTTACTTTTGTTTTTCTTAATTTTCAGCAACTGTGAACATTCAATATTTTTAAATCAAACGAAAATTAATAAATTTACCTATTTTTGAATGATATTTGAATCCGTATGATTAAAATTACTTAATAAAGTCTTTAAAATGATTAGGAGAGTGAAAGGGAGAGAAAAATTGATCGATGAAATGGAGATGAATCGGCTCTTTTTTGAGAAGATTTAATAGTAATGATGAAATTGTGACATTATGAAGATTTAGTATGAGAAATGAAATAGATTAAAATTCAGTAATTACTTTAAAATGAACTTCAGGATTGAGTGACCTTTTATAAAATTTACCCCTATCACGTTCATTAACTTACTCAAAAAATAAGAAAGGAAGGGAAAAAGAAAAGATAAAAATTATTATCTTCTTTAAAAGTAGTTGAATATATACTTTGCTCGGGGCAATGAACAACCTCTCTCACGCGTATTTATTAATGGAAAGAATTATACTTCTCTTAAAATAGTTAACTTCGTAGCGTGTCTTGGATTCGATGAAATGGGCCCCAGCTTAAATATTTCACATTATTTATTCCACACTCAGAGTTAAAATTAGGGAACGGTAATAGCACAGTTATATCATCCCCCTAAAGAATTATGATTGTTAATAGTAAATGGGAACAGTTTCCCTCCGAGGAGGCCAGGGCGCGCATAGAGAAGAGCAGATTTGTCGATGGAACCTTGCCGAAGCATACACTGTCGTTCTCTATAAAGCGTTACACGAGTGTGTGTCTAGCGAGCGAGCGAGCGAGCGAGAGAGAGAGAGAGCTCTTTGGGTCCTCCCTTCAATGCTTTGAAGAATCGAACAGAGCCCTCTCTTTGATCTTTCGAATCTTCTTGAGAGATTTTTCTGTGATTTGAGCCTTGTTCTGCTTCGAGCTGATGCGCGTAATCGGTTTCTAAAGCTTTCCGGGAGAATGGACAACAAGAAGAAAGAAGTGATACGATTGGAGCGCGAATCCGTGATTCCGATCCTCAAGCCCAAGCTCATTATGACATTGGGCAACCTCATTGGTATCGTCACTTCACTTTTAACCTTGTTATACAATTTGCGAGTCCTCTTGCTTGGACTTGCTGTTTTGATTCCCTTTTTAAATGCCTACTTATTTTGTTTTGCGGATTCCGAGAAATTTGATTTCCATTGTTTATGTGATTTTTCGGATATGATTATTGTATGTGTTTGTTTTGACGATTGTTTCTGATCTTAAATCTCCTGTCTAGTTTCACAAGAGTTGATTATGTCACATATCTTTGTAACGGGTCGGAGAATTCCTCTTTTATTTTACTGCCCTTTCTTGGTTGAGCCTGCCTGTAGTTTCTTATCAACCGGCAACTTCTGAAAAATCCCTGAAAATAAATTGGCTTATGAAAACACCCTTTTTCCTAAGCAAAGAACAATCCTGTTGTGATGCTTAGTATCTTGGCTGAGCAACTCTTTTGTCCTGGTCAACAGTGTGATTGCTCACTGCATTTCTAATATTCCTTCCCTGATAAACAAAGGAGAAGACGGAGAATGGTGGGCAGAAAAGATAGATGCCAAGGTTCCATTCTAAAACCAATTGGAAATGAGGGGATTAGCCCAATGGTATATCAAGCACCACAAACACTAGTCTCTAATCAGGTGAGACTCTCTCAATATGCCACCTCACGTGCTGGCACGTGGCAATGCGTACATGGATCCAGCACTAGGGGAAGAAAACAAAAAGGGTTAACTTTGTTCCAATCACAACCTGGGCTACCATGTCTAGGTTCCATCTGCAACCAATGGCAATGTGTAAGTAACCCAATAGGGATATAGACCACTAATACTAGTCCCTGATTATTATGGGACTCTTCAATGATAGAGATGATAAAAATGGAACTTCCTCTCAGCTGAGCCTACTTATGCTTTTGTGCGCTTCAATTTAGAAGTCTATGAAGCAAAACCATTAGGTTTGCAATTCTATTTTCATCCGTTAACTTCATTATTTCTGGTATTTAATAGGGTGGGGGGAATGACATGTGATTTTTGCTTTGAATTCGAGTTTCTAAAGCAAAACCTTTGTTTAGACTGGATGTCTTTAACTCAAGTTGTTAGGTGTCTTGCAGAACATGGTTCTGATAGGGCTGAATTCTTGAAGCTCTGCAAGAGAGTTGAGTATACAATGCGAGCCTGGTATCTTCTGCAATTTGAGGATCTGATGGTACTCCAATTTGTTTAACAGTGCTCGTTATTTGATTTGTGTGTTGTTAGGTTTATTTTTCTCGCGCAATGTCCTAACAGAATTCTGAATATATTGTGGTTGCAGCAATTATACTCACTTTTTGACCCTGTGCATGGGGCTCAGAAATTACAGCAGCAAAACCTATCTCCTGAAGAAATTGATGTTCTTGAACAGAATTTTCTGACATACTTATTTCAGGTTTGCTGTAAACAATCCAAAGAAGCTAGGTCCAGTAGGTTCAGTTATGCTCTAATTGTTATCTTTATTATGTGAAAGTTGTGCCCTCTTGCGGACTCCTGTGTACAGATTTCAAAGGGCTGATCCTCATGTAGGGTCCTGTTCCATTTTATGAACCAATTATCTTTTATTTTTGTTCCTAAGATTGTTGTATGATCTGTTGCCAAGTTATTGGGAAAGGCGTGGTAAAGCTAAACTTTTTGAATTTTTAGCACTACAGAGGGGTACTGAGGCCTAGGAAAACTGAGTTTACCGTTTTATGTTCTGACTACAATGGTTTCTCCTTTGTGACCAGAAGGTCACAGGTTCAAGCTGTGGAAACAGTCTCTTTGCAAAAGCATGGGGAAGGTTGTGTTTGATAAAGGACTCTTCCCCAACCCTCGCAAAGTGGGAGTTTTGTGCACCAGGATCCGCCCTTAGCTTGTACAGTTTTAAAATAATTATGGTTATTTTTATTATTACTATAAATTGGTTTTTGGAAGAGATGTATTCACAAGTTTGACTATTCTGTCTGAGAATGAACCAAGCAAGATTATTTTAGCAGTACAATAGTTGTACGTTTATGATCACATATTTATGAGATTATCGTAACTTTTGTTGGTGATGGTGAAGGCATATCTGCATGTAACTCTGTTCTGCCTGATGGGAAGCATACTTGTCCTGTACCGCTAAATCTCCAACATTTTTCTTTTATGTTCTGTTTTTTCTTATGCAGGTGATGGAGAAGAGCAATTTTAAGGTAGCCACTGATGATGAAGTTGAAGTTGCACTTTCAGGGCAGTATCTTTTAAATCTGCCCATTTCAGTTGATGAATCTAAGGTTTGTAACTACACATCTCCAAAATCCATAAAGGCATTGCACTAATATGCTCGTCAATGAACTTGTTAATGAATACACCTGTATGTTTATATATGTCTACGAGTGTGTATATTTGCATATATTCTTTGGATTGTCTTGCCTCCTCCTCATCTGCTGATTTCATTTTCCTGCTTTTTCGTTGAATGTAGCTTGACAAAAGACTTTTAAAGAGGTATTTTGAGAAGCATCCTCATGAAAACCTTCCAGACTTTGCTGATAAGGTGTCTCTCTGATCTGGCTTTGACGTTTGGGCATCGGCTCACTATCTTTTTGGGATTTACTGGATGGGTGGATATCATTCTTGCTTTAGAAAAAGTTGCCTGTATTTTTTTTATATCGTTTTTCCTGTTTTGGAGGTTGGAGTAATATAAATGCAATAACGTGGGGGTAAATTTGTTTGCTTTCCTCTGTTTGTTACACATGATTGCCCTTGGATGATTAAGAATCTGCTGAGACCCTGCTTCAATTGTTGTTGGCATAAAAATCAATAGGAGATCTGGATCTGATCATGTATGGATGATTGAAGGGTTGTGGCTGATATATTCAACAAGGAAGAGCTTTCCTACAGAAAGTGCTCCTGTGCAGATATACCTTCTTAATGAATGCATTATGGCAGTGCTATGGGATGATGTAGTGGCAGTGATGCCGAACATGGATTTTTTTTCCCTTACATAATACATAAATAGAATAAAATATGGTTTCTACATGTGGTGCACCTCCTAGAGTTTTTTTGTCTGTGGGGCAGACATTTAATTAGCACGACTACTGGGCGCCTTACTCTGTGGGACATGCCCCCCATAAATAAAGGTGTGCCTTCTGTCAACTTCTCTTTCCCTTTCTCTTCGTCTCCGCTCTCTCTTCTCCACTGTCCTCCCTGTCATTTTTTTAAGTGGTGGTTCCTCTGCTGTGAACTGCTCTTCTCCTCCCTTTTAATTTTATTTCAGTAAGATGAGCATCACTTCTCCATGGGAAGGTGCAGTTCTTCCTGTGATTTTCTTTAAAAAAAAATTGGCAGTGAAGGAGCAGATCCCCTTCTTCACAGTGTCCTACCACCCCACAGAGCCGATCGTAATCCCTTCCTCCCTCCTCCAGCATGACAGCGACCATGGCACACCAATTTGATGAATAGGAATCTACTGGCTTCATATAATAGTGATCTACTGCTTTGATCCCTAGGGATAATTATGATGAATAATATGTTTGACTTGTCTACTTTTTTTCTAGTACTTGTTTTATATTAGGTGTACTTGATATCAAACATCTTTTACTTCCTTCCTCACTTTCTGTTTCTCTCCTAGAGAGAAGCAAGCTGATATGGTTCTTGTTTCAATATTTAGTACATAATCTTTCGGCGTGGCATTGGAATTGATCGTACAACAGACTACTTTTTCATGGAGAAAGTAGACATGATAATTGCTCGCTTATGGGCTGGGATTTTAAGAATCACTGGGTAAGTAATTTTCATCATCAATTAATGTTCATTGTTTTCATGTCGTATTCAAGGCTTTTTTTTTTTTTTTTTCAGTTTCTTTTCCATAACCGTAAGACACGCATAGTCTGATTTTAACAAACACTCAAAGTGCCATTTAACTCGTGCTGAAAGCAGTCAACTTAATACTGTGTTTCTGAGTTTGGAGAGAAAAGAAAAGGAGGGATTTTGACTTTCAGGAAGGAAAAGAAAGGGAGGGAAAACGTTTTAACTTTCTTCTCTCTTGTTTGTGAATTTAGGAATGAATCATCTATTTTCCTTTAACCTGTTTGTAAGTTGAGAAGAAGAAAAGAAAGCATAATTTATAAGTTCAAAATACTACTTTACCTGCCATTATTCTTTTCCTTTTCTTACTTTTGAGGATATAATCAGTATTACAAAAGCTTTGTTGAAGTTACTTTATTTTCCCTCCCCTTCAAGTCCTCCCACTTTTGGAAGGAAAGTTTTGAAAGGAATGGTTACGTTCCTCCCTTTTCTTTGTCCATTTTCTCCCTTAAAAATACTCACAAACTTGGGATTCCAAGGGAAAACTAATATTTTCTTTCTGTTTCTTTTCCTTTCTCCCCATGTTAAAACTCACGAAAATAGTAGCATTGTCTCTTGTATTTTGAATATTACTAAATTGTTTTCCCTTTATGGTTCATTTATGCTGAACTGCAGGATAAGATAGTTCGGCCTTTTGTTTGTTTTTTATACATCCTTTTTGGAACTTATGTGAGGTTTGTGATGTTTGCAGGCTAGGAAGAATTTTGTCCAGAAGGTCAAGTGCACGACATAAGAAAGATCCCAAGAAATTTGATGATGTTAGCCCTGGAGTAGAGCAAGATGACTTTTATGTGGAACGAATACGTATTGAAAATATGGAACTCAGGTTTATATGTCTGCCACATTGCAGTTACTTTAACTGAGTCATAATGTTGGAATTTCCTTTTGGCATATTTTTGATGTATGCTTCCACTTTAACCCAAATGGTGGTGGTGTTGCCATTCTTAATAACCTGACTTTATTGAATTAATTCTGTATTTCTTAAATTTATCCCAGCTTTGTCCTCAAATAAATCTGATCTAAAAAGTGTTCATTAAATGTAAAACTATTTTAGACTGTTGATATATTACCAGAGTCATTAGATACATACCTGACCATTTTTAAGTTCATAATTAATAAATGTGTTTCTTCAACATTGAATTTGTTTCTTCTTCTTCTTCTTCTCTCTCTCTCTCTCTCTCTCTCTCTGTCCTATTGATTGTTAACATTCTTATTCCAATAACACTCATTGTCTCTCATATTCTTTCATAGTTAACTAGCATTTTTTTCATTCAAATGTTGCTTCTCTTACCTTTTCAACTTATTAGGTTTCCTGCGATCCCATACTCCTGCTTATGTTCTGTACATTATTCTGTTCTAGTTAATGGTTGATTCCAAGGAACAAAATTATCAGTTCTGGGTACATGATGGCTTCCTTGCCTATCCTTATTACATTCACACTTCATATCTCTTATCCTACTTCTTCTAAAGCCTTATAATTATTATTTTTTATATTAGACTTAAAAATAACTTAAAGAAATACTATTTTTATTTTAATTTTTGTGGATCTCTTGTCCTCTTATTTGTAATATTTTATCCTCTTTAATCTTATTCTTCATTTTCTCTAAAAAACAATTTAAGGATAACAATAGAAAAACCTGGAACAAGGCTCTCTCTCTCTCTGGCATACAAAAATTTTGATCTCTGAAATTAAGCCACGTGGTTATGCACAAAAGTTTATTTAGTGAAGGTTTGAAAATTTGTGACAAATTGTGGCAGGAGAACTTAAATTAGTTCACCTGAGTTTGTAAAGGCTTAATATCTTGCACAGTTTGTTATTGTGCCTTTTTCCCCCTTTTTGATGCAATCACTGTTCTCCTGGTCTATAGTTTGTTACTGTAGCTTCCTTTTTTTTTTTTTTTTTTTTTGTTGGTTGGTGCAATCAGTGTTCTTCTTTCCTTTTGTTGACCCACCATGAAATCAAAGGTTTCGGTCTCATGGATATTAGTAGCAGCACACGACTCTTTTGATCTTGCAATGCATTTTAGCTTTGATTGCTTGATGCTGCTCCTGAAATTATTATTATTATTTTACAGTGTCCGCAATTTGACGAGCAAGATTACAATCCAAGAACCTACTTTTGATAGAATTATTGTTGTTTACAGGTGTTGTCCTTCACCTTTATAAGTCTTCTTGGTTCTTTATTTAAATTTGTTCTTTTTTTTAATATTGTATTGAAGGTTTTTTTTTTTAAATATTATATTGAATATTGTCAATGTCTTTTGGCTTACATAGAATGAGTGCCTTTTGGATTTATGACTTGGTGAAATGAGATTTTGCAGGCGAGCAAGTACCAAGGAAAAAACTGATCGAGGAATTTATGTGAAACACTTCAGAAACATTCCAATGGCTGATATGGAAATAGTTCTGGTGAGGTTTTGTGAGATATTGACATTCCTTTTCTTCAGTGGGGGATTGGTCTTGTTTCCTGATTTCAAGTTTCTGATTCTTGCAGATTTTTATGATATTGTTAACATTCATCTTACTCTGTGATCATCTTCCAATTGTTTCCTTCGTTTAAGCTTCTAGTCAGCCTTATTTCTTCAAAATTTGTTTATAACTCCTGACCTGGTGTTGGAACTTTTTTCCTTGGACAGCCAGAGAAGAGAAATCCAGGATTAACACCAATGGACTGGGTCAAATTCATTGTTTCTGCTGTAGTTGGGTTGGTCAGTTTTTGACATCGATGAAGTTTGATGAGTTGACAGTTTATGTCCATCTTGTTCAGATTTATGAATCTGTCCTCCACTATAGGTTGCAGTTGTTGGCTCACTGGACATGCCTAAAGCTGATCTTTGGGTCATCTTTGCCATCCTTTCTACAGTGATTGGTTACTGTGCAAAGACCTATTTTACGTTAAGTTTTTTCTTCTACTTCCTTTAGTTTCTTTTCCATTTAAAGTTTTTATTAATGAATCATATATATATTGTGTGTGTGTGGGTGAGTGCACTGGCATCTCCAGGCGCTTGCTATTCAAATTATCAATACAGATGGCCCAATAGATTAGATATGATCCACCATTTAGTTGGTTCATGATGCAAATAGTGTGTGCGCGTGTGTACCATGCATGTCATATGTAGTTGGTCAATACACTATCAACATGGTTCTGGGTGTTATCTGCCCAGAGTCTATTTGGTCCACCATAAAGTTTGCCATCTGCCTAGTGGAAAAAAAGAAAAAGAATTTTTTTTGCAATCTAGTTGACCAGGGTGTATGATTTTGACTGTGACACTTTAGGATCAGGTAATTCCTGACGTGTGTATCCTTGTCTGGATTTACTGGATGCACATTTAGCCAAAAAAGGCATCATTGATAACTTTTCTGCTATTACAATTATTCTAGAATGAAGTGCTGTGGCGCATGTTATCTGCTGATGAAATGGTTTCGGCTGATGAGACTATGCTGCTTTAGGACAATAGGGACATACACTAGAGTCTCAAGGTTTTAGGCTGAGTAGGTCCTAAAAGAATACATGGAGTGCAAGTTTAATGAGCATTAGGAAGTAAATCTTGTTATAGCCAAGTTGGATGGTCAAGTGGTACTGAAGAGTGATAATTTTTGTTATCTTGGCTAAACCTTTCAGGGTGATACCGGGAAATAATCATTGGATTTGGGTGGGTTGGATGAAGTCGATAAGTGCATTAGGAGTTTATGTGATCGTAATATGCCTTTGAAGTTGAAAGAAAAGTTCTACAGGCCTACTTTATTGTATGAAATCGAGTGTAATACAAGCAAGAAACAACACGAACACAAATTAGTGTAGCTGAGATGCATATGCTAAGATGAATGTGTGCTAAGACTAGGGAAGAAAAGATAAGAAATGAGAAGATCTGAGCAAGATTAGGGATTGCTTCAATTGAAAATAAGATGAGAGATTCATCTGAGATAATTTTTTGGGCATGTGCTATGGAGACCTATGAGCACACCTATTAGGAGGTGATGATGATCGATTTGGAAAGAAAGGGCACGAGTGTTTGGGAGGTAGATGAGGAGGTTTCCCTATATGGGAATGAGTGGCCTGGGACAATATATATCGGTGACTTATGTGATTTCTTGTTACGGCACGCTACTAGAATTAAGCTTAGTTTGCCGCCATTTGTTGCTTTGTTTGTTTCTCTCTTTTTTTGGATTATTAAATTCAAATCTTATTATATTTTCTTAACTGTTTTAGGTTTGAGCAAAATATGGTTGCGTACCAGAGCCTGATCACACAGTCCATGTATGACAAACAATTGGATAGTGGAAGGGGTACACTCCTCCATTTGTGTGATGATGTGATACAGCAAGAGGTAGGTGTAAGCCAGAATGTTTCTCATGTTATTCTTACGTTCTTGAACATAGTATTTTCCAGTTGAGCATAAATCGTCATGAATACCTCAACCTTTAAGCAACCACTTGTATCAATTGCTTGCAATAAAACTGCAGGTCAAAGAGGTGATCATATCATACTTCATATTGATGGAACAAGGCAAAGCAACAAGACAGGTCGGCCACATTTCTAATGCCTTCCTATTCTTTCCCGAGTTTTGTGGAAGACTCATGTGGATTCTTTCATAACCTTTCACTGACTTATAGTTTTATAATAGGATCTTGACCTGCGCTGTGAGGAGCTAATCAAAGAAGAATTTGGTGAGAGCTGCAATTTTGATGTAGATGATGCTGTTCAGAAGTTAGAGAAGCTGGGCATTGTTGCTCGGGTAATATTCTTTTCCTTTTGCCATCAAGATCAAACCCACTCTGAGTGAACATTCAATTAGTGGATCTTAAAAGGAATTTTCAGTGATCCGAAGATTAGTGGTTGTCTTTTGCTCATCTGCGTTTTGGTTTTGTTGGTTTTCTTTCCTGTTTCTTGTGTGCTTTTCTTTTAACTAAATAAGGAGTAACCGTGAACCCAGGATACCATTGGAAGGTATTACTCAGTAGGGTTAAAGCGTGCTAATGAGATTATAGGCACCACTACGGAGGAGCTTGTCCTCAAGGCAAGACAAAGTGGTGCGGCTACTTGATGCTGTGTTGGGGAACAAAGGTAAGCTTGTCCTTTTCTCATACTTGTATTACAGACCTAACCTTAAGTCTGCTGTGTTGAAGATAACCAAAGATTATTTTGATTTCAAGGCTTGCCGGTAGAGACAGAATCGAGTTTTCTAAGCACATCTAGTCAGCTGGCTTAGCTGGAAGATTTTCTTTTTCTGGGCTTTTTCCTGCTCATCTGTTAATTCAATGAAAAATGTCTGCCCCTTTGCCTCCCTCCCTCTTTCATGAAATTGTGTGCACATTACTTTCTCGCATTTAGTAAATGTAAGTTTATGTGGAGAGTGGTTTGAATCTTCCAAGTTTCATGATGTGATGTTCCATTGGGATAAAAATGTTGCTCATGAAAGACTCTGCAAATGTAGTGCATAACCTAGAGGTTGTTCAGCCTGTTCTTCTTTGGGTCAAGTGTTTCCGGTGACCACTGGCACTTATTAAAATCACCTTGTTTCTTCGTATTTATGTGTTTTCGGGGGTTAAACTGGTCTCCGTGGTGTTCGAGTCTGAAGAAGTCATCTCAGCACGCAGCATTAGGAACATGTTTCACATGTAGATGCTGTTGACACGAATGTCAGATGAGGCTAACTTTTACATGGAAATGCAACTTCCAAATGTTGATGCCTTTTGTTCACGTAGTATAGTTGGACAAGGGTAAAGTCTTTCCAGGTTTTCAAGGAATGGGTAAGAACAACTTCTACGCCTTTCTATTAAGAGGTAGGATAAAGGTTAAAAAAAAAAAAAAAAAGTCTGTCATTTGTAACGTGGGGAGGGTTCACCCTTTCCTGGTTTTTAAGAGAAGGGTGAGAATTTTTTACCTGTTGGTATTAAAATAGGTAGGATGAAGGTTAAAAAAAGAATCGGTCATTTATTATGTGGGAAAGTTAAAGACGAATGCTTATCCATTAGTTGTTACGACAGGGCACCTTGTGCTTACTATTTTACGTGGCTGATTTTACATTTTTTATTATTTTATTTTTTTTTGTCACTGTATTTTTCTTATCAATTGCAATCCTTAACAAGGCTTTATGCAAGAGTATTGCTGCTCTGATAAATTTGAGGGTAGTTGGCAGCAGATAACAAATTTGTAAAACATCGAATCTTTACTGTATCACGTAAACGTATATCTTTTCTGTCTGAAGTACAAAAAAGCAAATCATTAGCAACTCCATTACGCGAAAGAAGGTGTGCGATCATTGTCTCACAAGGAGTTCCCTGCAACCGATTAAACGACTTTTTAACTGTAAGGGGTCCCCTGAAATTTCCTCCGGGTAATTCAATTTAATATGAATTTCAATCCGCTTAAATATCTAGTAACTAACAAACATACCCACCAATCTTTCAAAGGGCATCTCCGAAAAAAGGGCAACAAAACAAGGACACAAACAATAAAAAGATAACAAAGAAAAACTTAATGTACTTCCCTGAGCTAAGTGCAATACAGAAGCCAGCCAAATTTATAATAAAATTCTTCTGGTAATCACTGATACAATCAAGTGTCTCCCTTGTCAAGCTTTTTGCCACCACGGGATCTTTTCCGTTTCCTATTTCTGTTCCCCGCAGCCATGTCCTGGTCATTGTCTCCCTGTATTCAGAAAACACGCTGAACCGTAAAAAAAAAGATCCACACAGATAAAGAAATCCAAATTTAGTTGAAATAGTAGAGTGGATAGACAAACCAGAACATCAAGTTTCAAACTCAACCATCGAACTAGGCTTAAAATCAAGACAGAACAGAAAACGTCACATAAATATTCATAATGATGCTAGAAGAAAAAGTCACCTTGTTTGGAGCCGCACTCTGTTGAAGCTGCCTTGGGCTCTTCTTCTTCAAACATGAGAGTGGGTTTGGCCCCTAAAAACATCAAGACAGGGCAACTCATAATGATTAGGGCAGTCATATTATAAAGCACAGCAAATAAAACTGATAATGGGAAATTTGTAAAACAAATTTAATCACAATTGAAAACTGATTAAGTTCACTTGCAGAAATTGGGGAAAAAAACACTTTGAAAGAAGTTAAAAAATTAACAACAATCACTTCCGGTGTCATGTACAATAAGCAATTTCACAGGCACAGACACAAGTGATTACAAAACATGGATGCAACAGCACAAAAGAGCCGATGAGTTGCAACATCAAAGGACAGATTATCATCATTGGGAATGAATATATGTGAAAATCTATGATAGACAAAGAATAGTGAATAAATAGTACACTCTGAATGCAAAAAACAACTAATAGATGTTTGGATAAAAAGGGAGAGAACATTACAGATGTTAAACGATTACCTTTGCTCTTTTTCTCTTAAACTGGGGTCTATCTTTTGCATCGATCCTCTTACTTCTGGCATTTGTCTTTTCTACAGCATCCGACTCCAAAACTGGATCCAACAAATCTTCATCTGCATCAGAAGAATCCTTTGTTCCCTCGCTTGCAAACTTATTTTTTGTCCTTCTGTTTAACATCTTATATTCCAACTCTGTCATGTGTAAGCGTTTTTGTTCAGCAGATTTGACAAACTGACGCTGGACTGAAGATGGTGACTCAAGATATAGGGCATTTCGCAAACCAAAGATCACAGGAACACCAGGTATCTGCAACAAATAAATAAATAAAGCATTTTCAAGGGCAGTGTATCTGCATTCCAATACACAGAAGGAACCAGCAGAAATAAGCCTAGAATCAGTTGGGAAAAAAATGAAACAGGAGAAAATTTTAAAGAAAATTTAAGCCAGAAATCTGAACTAAATATTCAATTATGTACATGTAATCTGTACTTGACCAACTCATTTACTGATTTTACAAATTGTCTGCAAATCTCACATCTTCCAATTGTCATAAATTTCTTTTTAAGCTCAATAGTTGTTTTTAACAGTTTGTTTCAAACCTTTAAATATCTCAAACATTTTTTCTTTTACTTTGCACAGTCATGTCCAAACCACATGTTGTAATAGGAAGATCTTACGTTAGCAAACAAGTTCCAACGGAATCAGAAACCAAGCTAGTGCTTTTGGGGACAAACTGCTGCGTCACAAATGGTAAAACAGACAATCCGGGCAGATTAATTTGCAGAAAGATTGGAGCGCTCATTAGTGTTATATAATGTTTGACTCTTTCTGCAAGTATGCGTGATATACAGTGACAGAAATATAATTAACAATAAATCTCTAAATGAAAACATCCACAGATAAGCATTCGTTGTAATTTAAAAGAAGTTAATAGGGAAAAAAGCTTTTAAAACCATCATGCAAGCAGCTCACCATCAGATGTATAATGTAACGCATCAGCTTAGATAAAAAAAAAAAAGTAAAGGAAAGATATGAACCTCCTGAAGATTCCTCCGAAGCTCAGCATCCATGGTTGCCACAAAAAAATGCTCAGGATTGTTTTCTCCAATAATCTCCATTATGCAAGATACAGCATTCGTCCTTCTCTCATGATCACATCTGGCATGAAGATTCATGTGTTCCAACCCTTAAACTCTATGAACAAGAGAATTCTTGAAAGCAAACAAATAAACCTTCTTTTCCATTCGAATAAGTTGGCCCAGACCAATTTGTTCTCTCTTTCAACTCAAATAGGCAAAAAAAGAATCCAACATATATAAATGCCCTCAAATGAGGAGGACTAACCTTGCAATTGTCAGGCTATGAGCTAACTTCAGGGACTCTAAATGGGACTCACCCAGACTTTTTAGCTCCCCAGTAATACACCTACAAGCGAAAATAGTATATCAATGTATATGACCTTGGCCCTTAAAAAGGAACGTTGAGACAAGGGCGAAAGCCTTGCATAAACATAGAATCTCTATAATGGCAACAGTAGTCTTCTCGGCTTACTTGGTTGTAAAGAGCTTGACCTTGGCACCCAGGAGATTGGAGACCCCATCGTTGGGGGGAGTGATACTAATACGATTGGAAACAAGGTGATGTATAAAAGTTCCATCACAAAGCACCTTATAGGGTTGTCGGAAACCGAAGCATGTTGTGTAGAACTTGACAACTCTACGATGGCGTTTCTGTCTTTTGAATCTCATCTACAAATATTTGCAACGTACAGTCAACATCGGCCTTAACGGGAAAAACTTATTAATTAGGTAAAACTTATTAATTAGGTAAAACCTACCATAAATCAAAACCCAAAACTAAATCATCTAAAGCGAAATTCAAAACCTTAAATCTGCACCTACATCAAAAGATGACTGACTCTAGATCATGCAATGGGAGAAAAACTTCCAAACCACAGTAACTTATATATGCTCACCCGTTGGAATGTTCAAGGTTGTCGCCGGACAACAAAGAGGTGGACGCGGTTGAGTTGGGTAGAATCACCGAGACGGGGACGGGATCGTCACCCGACGGAGAGAGGTAGGGTTTTCCGGATCGTTCCTTCTCCGAAGAAGATGTAGGGTTTTTGGAATCGGATCCTCTCCGGTTTGTATGCTTTTTAGTTTTTCCTCCTTTTTCTTTTTTTTTTTTAACCTTCCCACGTGAAAAAATTGAGTGAAACGTGGTCGTGGCGCCGGTATCCTAAACGATAACCATACTAACTTTTATATGATTTAAACCATCTTAACTTTCAAATGTTCAATGAAATTTAATTCGTAAAATTAAAAGGAAAAAGTTAAATATTTAAAATTTATTTTAAATAACATGATTTATATATATATATATATTTGATCATTTATGACATGATTTAAATGTTCATATTTATTGAATGAAAGATTTATATACAATAAAATTGAAATTATAAGATTAAAATAAAAAATTTAAATATTTAAAATTCACTTTGGAGTGACACAGTAGTAGGTTCATCCAACTCTTATCCAAATAGTGATTGAGGCCCAGAAATAACATGGTTTAAATGTGTGGGCGCGTGTCAGACGTTTCCCTTGTTAAGGGGTGTGAGTTTGAGAGGCCCAATAGTTGCACCTATAACTCTCCCCAGCCAAACCCAGATGTTGAATCTTGGGCCTCCATGTGAGTTTGAGAGGCCCAATAGTCGTACCTATAACTCTCCCCAGCCAAACGCAAATGTTGAATCTTGGGCCTCCGAACAGTGTCATGCATCTATTCTCATTTTACTATCATCGAAGAAGAAGCCATCTTTTAACCCAAGCGCGGAGTCTGAGCTTGATGCTGCTTGGATTCGCTTTCCCTTGCACTTTTTCAATCCTCTCTTTCGCAAAAAAGACAATAGGTACTGGAAAAGAGGTGAGACTCTCTAATAATATTTTAGAGATTCCGGGAAAAAGCGGAGATTTGAAATGGCAAAACCATTCTTAAACAAAACAAAGCAACGCCAAGAGCTCCGTCAATTCACTGTTCATCGATAAACGGCGCTCTCTCTTTATCATCTCGTGCTAGATGCAACAAAGGATGAATCATTTTTCCTTCTCGCGAACCACAGGAGTGCCTACCCTCGATTCATTCCCTTCAGCAAGCCCATATTTCATGATTGATGCACACTTCCGACTAGTAACTATCGGCATGAAGCTAAGCTCTCATTTCAAGATTGTTCAAGTGACAGGGTGAGCCCCGATCAATCATGATTAATGGGTTGTGATATTTGGTTCTTCGTCAACTTTACACATTTGTGTATGCTTATTAGGTGGGTGGAGTCATGACTGTATTTTCCTTGTCAATGGTTAGATCATCCCAGTATGATGTTGAAAGTGTTTGAATTATTTCCACAAGATTAGTGCTGTTGTATCTTATATTTCTCCAAGGATGGGAAATGAAATTATTTTAATTTGCAAAATCTATTTGAAATCTGCTCGAAAATCTCTTATTTCAGTGTTTGATATAACCCTGAGATGTGACATTATACGGGCCTCATATTCTAGGAATCTAAGTTTTTAGTAAAAAGAGAGGCGTTATATTTTCAGAGTAGAGAGGTGAAAATGTGAGATTTCGAATACAAAGAATGTACACATAAAATGAAAAGTTTAAAGTACCCTTATAAATTAATAAATTGACAAAATGCCCATTTATGTAAATAACTCATATATAACTGAGAATAATAATGATAATGATAATAAAAATAATAATGGTGATAAAAATTTATAAATAAATAAATTGTTCATAATAAGGGATTGATAATACCATTTTTAGCATTTCATTATTAAATTATATGAATTATATTTTTAGCTATTATATGTTTTAATTAAATTATTTGTTATTTAGGAAGAAAAATTGACTAAACTTTTACATTTACTGTTATTCTTGAAAATAAATTATTTTTATTTCTTTAAATGGAAAATAAATAATTTTTATTATGTAAATAATTTTTGCTATATTTTAAGTTATTAATAGGAAAGTTGTCATGATAATGTTACACTCCTGAAATCTAATTGTCCATACCAAATATACTAATATTACATTTCGAGAAAATCGATTAAGTGTACCAAATATGAGAATGTTATATTCAGATAATGTGATACCGAGTAGAAATATGAACTTTTGTGAGCACTACGTAGATTCAAATAGACCCGAGGATAAGTGCTCTTCATAATTATTAGGGGAAGCAATAATTGTTAGTTACCACCATTGTTGAAGATGAAGCTACTACACATTCTAAGGGGGAAAAAACCCAAGGATCAAAATGGAGTGGGTCGCATAAATACTTTAGTGTAGAGAGGAGACTTGGGCAGTAACCTGTAGCTTTCATGGTTGACTTGGAGAAAGTGACCATACAGACAGACCTTTTTTTTTTTTTTAATAGGGGAAACTTCCAAGGTGTGTTGACCCCAAGTAAACGCTCTCCATATATAAATCATATCATCCTCTATATTTTACTCTCTCATCATCTCAACTAATGGATCATAATGGATCCAGTAGAAGATTCCTCATAAACTTCCAGAAAAGATGAATTGGGTGGTAAGGGATCAATCTCAGTCTACTTGTGTCTGTGTCTTGGAGCTTTTAGTGTTTTACTGATTTCCACACTTCCTTTTTAATTTTCTATACATGTCTGAAATAAAAACACAGACACCCTTTGTTCCAATCAATCACAAGAGATGAGATTGGCCTTCATTATCAAACATCGACAAAGAAATCTATGGTTGAAAGCCATTATCTAGCAAAGTTGCGTCTTTATCTGCGCCACAAATATTTTTTTTTCCTTTCTTTATTTCCACGAAAACCAATATATGAGGTGCACTCGTGCGACTCATAAGAAGGGCACCTCTAAAACTATATAATTAGATTATTTTTAAAGATTCAATCGTATTAATGAAGAGAATAAGAAAAGATAGAAGCAGATAAGTCGAGTTGCATTAAATTTAGTAATGTGAGATCTCCTATTTATTTATGTCATGAAAAATACCAAGTTAAAGTGGCTGAAAACTAAGTAAATTTCTGAATACTCCATATAAAGGTTCTATAATGCCAAAACATTTGAACATTTATGAATATTCTTAATTTTTATGTTCTTTTTATCAATGCGGTTAGATCTCTTTAAAAAGACTTAAAATTATGTAAGTTCCACCTTACACATCTTATATGAGGTGCACCTCCATCAAGAGTCCGTGAAATTTCTTAAATTCTCCCATTATGAAAGAAATCAAACTCATCATTCGGGTATCATTTTGAAAATTTCTACTCAAGGATTGAATATAATACGTAGTGACACCCTATCTTATGTAGGGTGAACCCTTTATTTTTAATCAAAATGATGCAATTTTGGAGTGCTCTGCCGAAGCAGGTGGTTTACAACCACTCACCACGTGCTTAGAAATTCTAGAACCTAATCATTGTTGCGTCTCGCTGGGTTTGCTCAATCATATGAGATATCTTTACCAGTTCAAAAGAACTACTACTATTCAGGATTGGTGTACTGAAGGGGCTCCATTCACCACAATTGCCCTGAAAGCACAGAGCCAATGGATGCAAAACTGTCATCATCTCGTACAATAAGATACTGAGTTAGATGACAAGTTGGACATAGGCATCCCTTGGATTGTTTCTAATTCTTTTTTTTTTTTTTCTGGTGTTCTCCTTGAATTTCTATGTTTTCAATTATCATCCTCTCTGTACCTCTCTTATGTTCTCATGAGGCTTTCTCACAACAATAAAAATCAGTCATTATGTTTAATGAAGTAGTGCAGTGTGTGGACTAATAATATAGAAAGACCTCTAAACATGCGGAATACTACTAGTTAGGCTACAAAGAATGTATTTTTGTCTAAACGTTACTTTCCAGAAAAGCTATTTTATTAGCTTTCTCAAAAAACACTTTTTTTGGATAAAAAAAAATGCATTTCGAATTAGTATTTAATTTTTCTTTTTCTTTGAAAAGCGCTTTATGGCCAAAAGCGCTTTTCGTGTAGCCTACAAAGGGGTATAAATTAGAGGGTTGCTTCTGTCTAAAATCTATAAAATGCTCACTAAACTTTGATTTATCTCATTTTTCACACTAAACTTTCATAATGTCACAGATTAAGTCTCCTCAAAGGAGAGCTGGTTCCTCTCCATTTCATCTATCAATTTCTCTCTTCCTTTCACTCTCCTAATCATTTTGAAGCCATTTTAAAGTAATTTTAACTGCACCGATTGAGATAACATTCAAAAAAACATATGATTATTGATTTTCATGAGATTTACAAATGTTGAACATATTCATCAGAAGCATTGAAAATTCAATATAGTTTACCTTTGATTTTCTTAATTTTCAATAATTGTGGTTAATATGGTCAACATTTTTAAATCTCATGAAAATTAATAAATTTACGTATTTAAGAATGTTATCTCGATCCATGCGTTTAAAATTACTTAAAAATGACTTTAAAATAATTAGGAGAGTGAAAGAACTTAATAGATGAAACGGAGAGTAACCAACTTTCGTTTGAGGAGACTTAATAACAATGATATAATTGTGATATTATGAAAGTTCACTATGAACAATGAGATAAATTTTAGTTAAGCGACCATTTTAAAACAACTCTTAAAATTCGGTGACATTTTATAAAATCTACCCTATGCTTCCTAAAGTCAAAGTGTATCATATAAAATACATAATAAGATAATAATACATAGATGTGGATCACATGGGTGGTGCAAATGCATTCAACTAACCTTGCTGCCCTCCTCCAATGGCCTTCCCCAGATGAAGTTGATCCTTCCCATACCTACCCTTGCCTCGCAAGTCCACGCCAGTTTTTATTAACTGCCATTATTTTCTAATTTTAAAACCCATAGGTTCTTGAAATAATTAACGATCAAGGAGTCAACATTGCTTAATTTAGCCAACGGGAGACATGCATTTTACAGGAATTATAAAATAAAGAAATAAAAAATGTGTAAGTAATTAATTAATGCAGCCAAAATAAGTACATTGACAAAAAAAACTAGTGTGTGGGCGAGAAGTGTGCCTGAGCATGTGACTAAGGGAACAGGTACGTCGGCATGCATGTGAGGATCGCTCATGCGTCAAAGATCTCATTAAATGTTGCAGGTACAGGAGTGGTAGGGTTAGGTTCGTAAACGGGTCGAGTGTTTTGAGACCCGAAACAGGTAATCGGATCTAGTCTTGGCCCGATTAGTCGATGGGTACAAAAACTTTAGTACCAGACAAACCCAATGGTAATAGGGTTAGGTTTGTAAATGGGTCGAGTTTTTTGAGACCTGAAAAAAGTAATCGGGTCTAGACGTCGATTGATTAGCTGATGGGTACAAAAACTTTAGTACTAGACACAGACTCGATATATCTGAATATCTGATGGGTAATCAATTCTAATCTGAGTCAAATCCTTGTAAAACGCGCTTACATGTCTGCCCATAAATATGTTCTTATACAAAGAAGAGGCACCGTTAAGTATTTTTTCCATGACAGATCTGACTTGTGCATTGCGCTGCAGACATATCCATGGTTCATACCCTTATAATCGTTAGGTTGGATGCATTTTTAGTCCCTGAGGTTTAGAGTTAGTGCCAAATAAGTTCATTTTGTTTTAAACCAATTTCACCTCGCTCAACCTATGGCCTGTATTATATGGCCTGTATTATATTAGTAAGGTTTCATTTCAAAATTAATTGGTAATGATGAATAAGCCGAATAAATACTTTAAGCACCAGAATAACAAGTCCCAAACGGATGTGGCATTCTCAACATATTCCATCCCATAGAAATTATTAATGTTTTACAACATATCAAACTTTCGGGTTACGTCCATAATAGAGTTATTGTGAAATAGAAATTATAAAATCTCTTCAACTGAATTACCATAAAAAATAAAATATAAAAATGATTCAATTAATCTGACTCGACTCAACTCGCCCACCTTATTGGTAGGTGAACCGGTCTTGCGCACCCGCGTAACATTTTATTAGGGCGGGTAGCTTTTTTCTCCATCCACTGGACCGATTGAAAAACTGGTACAAAAGCCATTCGACACACCCGACTGCCCGTCCCAATGTATAAGACACGGGGAATTAACCCACTCACGTATTTAATTCATCATCATTTTTTAGCCATACCTGAAATTTTAGATAATTATCTTTAGGCCCAAGGGTATCACAGTAGTTATTTGAATTGGAAAGTTAAACCCAATAGGTTAAATTAGGAGTCTCCTTCCCTTTGCTGTTAAACTATTACTTTTGATTAAGAAAAGAGCGGGAAGCCAAGGGCTTAGGAAATAACATTTTTTTTAATCCTAATATTTAAAATATTCTTTTAGAAAATAAAAATGCTAAGCAAACATGATAGGACCGCACACAAAAACTGAATCAGAAGATATTTATTTGATTTTCGAGCCTGTGCTAAATTATTCTGGGGCATTTATTCGTTCTATCGACACACAGAAGTCGAATAAGATAATATTTATTTGACCTTCGAGCCTGTACTAAATTATTGTTAGTTCATTTTATTCGTAAGTGTTTCTGTTTTTTTTTGGGTACGTAAGTTAATGTCCACCAACTCCACCACCCATCTTTTAATTGATGAGACCTAATGAATACATATATTTGTGATCTACCTAAACAGAATCTCCATTAAAAATAAAAAAAGAAGAAAATTGTAAAATTTAAATATTGAAATCACACCCATTTCTTGTCTTAAATTCAAATCACGGAACACACACACAATTATTAGTAATCTTATGTGGGTTGCTAGTCAAATTTTTCGAAAATAATAATTCGTAAAGTTTTTGAAACATCAACGACTGATTCTTTCTTTTTTTCTCTTCTCCGGTGAATAATTAATTTCAAAGCGCTATTATATGCGATGTATGTGTTTTCAATCTCATTAAAATAATAAGACATCTTTTTTCTTCCAGAACAAGTCTTAACAAGAAATTTTTTGGCTTGTTTGGTAGGCAGGTTGAATTCAAATCCCTAGCTAGTGAAAAATATTGCATACATTGCGTAGAGAAAACAGAAGAAAAATAGGACACTACTCGCCCGACTAAATGAACCTTTTAAAAAGGAAAAAGTTAGCGTAAGGATTCCATAAGATTGATTAATATAAAAAGAATAATATTGCATGTACATCATTCGTATCAAAAATAGTTACGTAATAAAGTTTGTAGGAAAAATTACACTTAACCTCCCTTTGGTTTCACCCCTTCACAGGGAACCTCCCTATAGTTTGAAAATCAGTACATAACCCCATGTGGTTTCAATAAATTTATAAAAGTTAATTTTTCCATCAAATCTAATGGTTTGTTCTTAGACAAAAAATTTAGTTTTTTTAATATGATAAAAAAGATTTTAATTTCTCAAATTACCTATAAACTGATTTACTAACCCTTATTATAGCGGTACTCAAATAAATGGATGCTTTTATATTTTTTATACCTAGAACAAATATATATTCTACAAAGGTTATATATTCATAATCCCAACTAATCACGATGATTAGAAACATGCATACGAATATTATAAGCATCTAGGTAGATGCACATATAAACGCCTCTATTTTTTTTTTGTACAATAAATATATCTTTTTCATGGCCTAAGAATTATACAGACAACTAATTCTTTGAGAGCTATTGTAATTAAGGATTTAATTTTTGGTATTTTGAGAAATTAAAGTCTATTTTTTCTTTTAAACATTCTAATTTTTTTTGGAAGAATAAACTATTAGATTTGATGGAAAAGTTAACTTTTACAAGTCCATTGAAACTATAGGGAGATTATGTGCTGATTTTCAAACCATAAAGAGGTTCCTTGCAAAAGGGTGAAACCACAGGGAGGTTAAGTGTAATTTTCCTGAGTTTATATGATATTGTATTATTATTTAACTAAAATACTCCTAAAAATTGATCACATAAATTGTACCACACCACTTTTTTTTGGGGTGAATAGTGTATAAGTAAAATTTTTCCTCCAAAAATGAGAATAATGAGTATGAGTCTATGCTTATGTAATCCTAAAATAAAATAATTTTATTAAAAATAATTCCTACTTATTTAAAAGGGATATTATTTTTAGCAAAATTACGTGAAATGGCAGGGACTCGGATGTTTTTTATCCTCAGATGAGAATAATATAAAAACTTAAATTCCTCGTTATCAGCGCAATCCAGACATGTAGGGAGTTAGAGGGGGGTATTTTTCCTTTAAAGGGGGAGATATTGCAGTTGCTCGCTCCCGCGACAATCGCTCTCTCATCACTCCCTTCCCGCTGTGGGGCGAAAGGACAAAGGGAGACGAAGAGTTGCTGATTGATTCTGCGAAAAGGTTCTATCTTTTTGCGCTCTTCCTCTTCGTCTGCCTTGTTCATCTTCATACCGAGAACGCACACACAAACACACAGCGAGAGAGAGAGAGAGAGCGAGAAGAGAGCATGAAATCATGGGTACCCCCTAATCCTCCAAACCCCACACCCTCGTTGATTTGTCGGTTCAGACATAGGAGCCTCAACTGTTTGTGGTTATGAGAAGCTTCCGCTTTTTCCTCTGCAACCAATCCATACGGTATTGTTTTTCTACATTTATCTGTTCCCCCCCAAAACAATTCCCCTTCTCTAATTTAGGTTAAATCGGTTCTGCGGGTTCGTCCATTTTTGTCCCAAAATTTGTCACCTTGTTAATCTCCTTCTTCTTCTTGTCTTTATATTTTTGTCCTCGTAGGAGGAGGGAATCGTTCGAGGTAATCGCATCATCATGTCATCTGTGATCGCACGAACAGGCCGTCATCGGCAACGCTATGACGAAAATAACTTCCGGCTTGTTTCTGGGTAAGCCCCCTATAATCTTTTTTCTGCCTTTACTTTTGGTTTGGGCATTCCTCCCCATGCTTAGGTATTCCGTTTTTTTTTTTATTTAAATTTTAAACTTATTTCCTGTCATTATTCACCTAATCTGAACCCTTTACGATGAACCCCGTGCGTGCTTTGCATATTCTTATTTTGCTTCATTTATTGAGAGTTGAGACATGATCTATGAAAAATCGAACTTTTCTTTTGTTCGTTTATCTGTTGCGGCTTCAAATTGCTGGACTTGCATAAGCCTACCGTGAACTTGCTTTGTCGTCACGATGCTTGCACCACTGGAGTCCTTGTTACGTGCCACTTAATCTAATTATTTTGGCCCAGCTTGTGGAGTTCATGTGTCAAATCTTCCTGTTCCTGTTCAGATAGGTTTTAGGTTAGAATAGATAGCTGGTTTCATCTTTTGCATACTAAAACCTTTATGTCCTCACAAATTCATTTATCTGTAGATGCCCGAGTTTCTTTTTCATCCCTATGTTGTGCAAGGCTAAATAACTTTAACCTCAATACTTTAATACTCAGGCATGTGGCTTCCTTTTGTTTTCTAGTCGAATAATCGCAAAAATTTAATTTTATTTGTAAGCGAATTGTTGGAAAAATTGGGGGTGGGGACTCAAAAACAGGAAAGATAAGATAATGTTTTAACAACACCGAAAATATTAAATTGAATGACTTGGAAATGCTACATAATTTATGTAATTAGGAAATAGAAACTGATATACTTACCATAAGATCCAGCATAATGGCTTTGAACCCTTTTCTCCTTTTTTTTTTTTTCCCTGAGATGGATATGGGGAGTGCTACTACATCAAATCATAAGATGAAATTATTTTGAATTGTCTGATAATACCTGTGCTTAAGAATTTATCCTTCTGATAATCAAGGTCTGCCTTTGTTTGAATAGCAATTTATGGCGGTTATGGAGCAGATGACACAGTTTCAATTTTACCAACTGAGAACAAATAATAAAGAAATAGATAAATAAAAGCGTGCTTCTGATCAAGCTTGAGACGTTAACTCTCGTATTAAATATGTTGACACCAAGTGCTGAATCTGTGCTTACAACTTCCTTGTATATCGTTCATGATTCAAGATCTCATGCTTACTGTGCCATGGGTCTCGTTAGAACTCTGGGCATGTTAGTTTTTATAATGTTTCTGACTTGTATAGCGCGTGCGTACGACAGGTGCATCCCATACAAGCTGACAAGGGACTGTGGGTTTGAGAGTCATGATCTGGAGAATAAAATAAAAGTTCTTATGATTTCCTCCCCGAATCGTGATGATCTTGTGTTCCCAAAGGTTAATATTTGCCACCTTTGTTCATTCCACTGTTTGTCTTTCCTATTGGTTGTTTCATGTTTTGTTATTTTTGTCTAACTGTTAGGGTGGATGGGAGAATGACGAGACCATTGAAGCTGCTGCATCTCGTGAAGCCTTGGAAGAAGCAGGAGTGAAAGGAATTCTTATAGTAGGTTCCATTTCCTGCTTTGTAATTGATAGAATTGCTCTGCCTCTCCTGGTTTCCACACCATAATTAGTCTGCTAGGTGATCTTGAGATTTCTAGATGAGCTTGATTATCTGATTTTGAACTCTATGCTTCAGGCTTTTCTTCAGTCTAAAATTGACATTTGAAATTTGTTGCTTTGTTTTATTTTCTTTCATTGTTATGTTGTCGGTATGGTCGAGGATGAAATTTCGAAGTGGATATAATTATTAAATTTTATTTATTTTTACTAGATTTAATTTAACTAGTTATGTTCCTCAACATTTTAAATAATATGAGATAGGACTAGAAAGAAGTGTGATTTATTAAACTTTTCTCATTCACCTTCTTTTTTTTTTTTTTAATCTTTTGTGGCATTTTTCATGATCCAAATTCAACATTAGGCTTTGGTCATTGGTTCAACATTATCTAAACTTCTGAATTCTCCAATAGGAAAAAGCCCTGGGCGTTTGGGAGTTCAGAAGCAAGAGCCAACAGAGCAATTGCAGCCTGGAAGGAGCCTGCAGGGGGACCATGTTTGCATTGGAGGTGACTGAGGAGCTTGACACCTGGCCTGAAAAAGAAACTCACGACAGGATATGGGTCAGTCTGCAAAATAAATTGGCGCCATAAGTTTACCAGTGCTGATGTCTACCAGATAACGCAAACATATTCTGTGCTTTCTGATCTCTTAATCACCTCATTCAACATCTATCCACCACAGCCTTTTTAAATAATTTTAGGCTTTCCAGATAGTCCTAGGTTTTAACTTTGTCATTGAACTGAAATTTATATTTCCTGATTCCCTTGAGGTTATTTCTTTTGCAGCTAAATATAAAAGATGCATACAGACTCTGCCGGTACGAATGGATGCGTAGGGCTCTCGAGGAGTTCCTGAGAGTAATGGCAGAGAGCAGGAGAAAAGTGACGATGGAAGCGGCATTAGAACCTCTTCCCATGCCTGTCTCGGGCATTTCAGCAGAATGTGGGAGATCCCCAAGCTGCAATCTGAAGCCTTCCAGTGCTCAACAACTTGGTATGAATCCTGAAAGTGCATATTATGTCCATTTCTAATAATGGCGTATACCACCCACCCACCGGTATCTATCATTGGCACGTTCAAATTTAGGAAGCAGGAAAACATAAGCGGAAGAGTAGCCCGTTCTTGGCATAGTTAAATCTGAGCTGTGCGAAGTTATACAGGGCCCAACCCCATGCAAAAAAGAGCTCCCATTTTCATTATCGGTTTCCACTAAGGGATGCATGGAACCCTAGAATGGGCTCAGCACCTCTATTTAGGAGTATTATATACAGGGAAAAAACAGTTGTCAAAAATACTAAAACACCCAGACACACTAACACACTACCATTCACCTTCATGCATCCTCGAAATAAACCTTGTTATGAAATATTGCGATGCACAATGTCGGGGCTGCATTCCCAAATATTAGATATCTTTGGGAGTGAAAGTCCAGGTCAGAGAAAACTTTATACAGACCATATTAACTGAAAATGGCAAAGTGGGATTACCTCATGGGAGGTCCGTGTTCAATCAAGAAGTAAGGGCTTTAGTAATAAGGGATTACCCTTGGATAGAATTATACATTTTTGAAGGCATTAAGATTAATGTGGATGTGCAGAGCCGGTGTTCAGATCATGTTCAAGGCCAAAGTCATGCATACAACCTGGTCCTAACTTGGGGAACGCTGCAGGAACCACTGCAGCATCAACCCGATTGAATCTCAAAGGTACAGCTTGAGTTGAATTTTTCTTCCCCATTCCCATTTCCGAGTTCCTACTTCTGTCTCGGTCATCTTCAGGTCTTATTTCTTCAGAAGGAATGAATCTGTCTAGGGCCAATGTTGTTAACTGTAATTGCCAGAACATGTGATCTCTGCCATGGGATGCATTCTGTTCCTGTAAAGGTCGAGAATAAATGCTGCTCATTTAGAAATTTGCTTTTATGTAATGGTTATTGTTTATTCCGTTCTCATTTGTTTACGTATGTTTTTCCCTTTCGGTTTTCTGGAATGTACGAAAAAGTTAACGCAGCAGTAGATCGCAAGCGACTGAAAAGAAGATTCATGAAGGGGGAAGAGAATTGAAGGCTAAAGGTTTACATAAGCTTATCTAGGGCTTACTTTGCGCCCCCTTGACCCCAATGAAACGATACACCGTTTTTTTGGGCTTAACCTTATATAAGCTTGTTCAAGGCTTGTTCTTGGATTCTCTTCTCCCCTTCATATTATCTCTTTTCAATTGGTTGCCTTGTTATATGTACTGCAGCCGTGGCTTCACTCTGTGTTCTCTCTCTTTTTCTGCACATAATTAAAATTTCAAACTACCTCAAATGCGTAGGAATTTCAAATGCCCCCAAAGCCCCCTATTGAAACATTCCATCCCAGGGGAGAGGTTGGCAATTAGAGTAGGACGAAAATGGTTAGGCTCTAGAGGCCCGTAAAGGACAAAGTTGGGTTGTCAATGGGTCGGGTTTGGGTCCGATTTACTTAGGCCTGGTCTCGATCCATCAATTTTTCCTTAGGTCTAGACCCGACCTACCCGTTTAAACAATGGGTCTAAAAACTGAAATCAAACTCAAACCTATTAAAACCATTGAGTAAACGAGTCTATCCTACGCCCGTTTATACTTTACTATTTTTTTCAATCTATACACGTTTATAAGAGTTAAATTCTATTTTACTATTTTTTCAATCTTTATTCCTTTTTTTTTTTCTACAGTTTATATTATGGAGGTGTGCTCGGCATTTTCTACACCTATTTTGGATTCCAAACAATATGTCAATGGATAGAAAATCGTGGTATTACATAAAAAAATTCATAATATAAATGAAATTATGCTTTAGTTTGTAACTTATATTAAATTAGATGACTTTTATAAATGAATTTTTATTAACTTAAGTTGGTATAATTTCAAATCACAACTGAATAAGTGGACTAGAGTTTTAATTGCAAATGGAGCATTATGCTCTTTATTAATTAAAACAGCTTCACCATTAAAAATCAAAGTGAGAAATAAAATATAAACATAGATAACCAAAATAACTTCTTCCACTTATAGAAGTTGTTATTGTACTTTTTTTTTTTCATAAAAACAAAATAAAATGGTGATTGCACTGTATAGGGTTTTTTTTATTTTTTTTATTTTTTACTTTTATATCTAAATGGGTGTAGGGTTGGGTATAGGTTTTACTAGACCTAACCCTTATTTAACCTATAAATGGATCTGGATTTGGATCCAGGCCTATACCCATATATAATAGACCTAACCCAATTAAATGGATATGAAATGGGTCGGGTCCGGGCCTAGACCTGACCCATTGACAAGCTTAAGATAGAGCTGTAATTTTCTTCCCTTTCTAAATTAAAATTTTAGCGTAATAGTGAAAATAATCATGTATTTTTGCCTATGTTTGATTTAGATCCTAAATTTTTATTTTTATTTTTAACCTAAACTTTTATTAGTGAAACAATTTTATACCACATGAACGATGAAATTCTATGTCCCATCACTCCTAGTTAATTTCATTCTTACATTTTTAATCGTTTGTCACGTGCCGTCTCCACTGCCATCTACTCATCTCTATTTCCCTCTTGTAACTCACCCATTAGGGTTTTCGTTTCCCTTGTCCATCTAAGTAATCACTCACACACACACACGAAAAAAAAAAAGAAAAAAAAAAAGAAGAAAAGAAAGAGGAAGTGGATGTAGGTACGGAATGGAATTATGGTTACTTTACTAATGAAAGATCTGCCTAGAAATCAGTAGAATTTTTATAGTTCAAAAGATTATTTTCACCATTAAACTTAAATATTTTAGCCAAATTGGCTACAGTGCAATACAAATTCAATTGGTTGTGTATCTTAATAAATTTTTATTCTAGGGTTCCATACTCAATAATATGGGTATACAATCCTCTTCTTCTGCTGTCTTTATTATTGATTAACTCCTACTCCTAATCCTTGAAAGATTATCAGGTCCACATAATATATTTTTTTAATAAAATATTCCTTTCCGTCTACGCCATAAGTGGGCCTGTCTTGTACATTATAATACCCACGTGTCACGAATGCCTAGGTAGCATATTAAATAATTCCCCTGCTATTATTAATCATACGATAAAAAAAAATCTATTTCATTAGTGCCCTAAAGTGAATATAATGTATATCATAATAAATCTTAACGCTCTATTAACTTTCATTCATTCTTTTACATAATCATTTACTTATTTTGCGGGCCTTTCATTTCTTTGCTTTTTAAATTTTACTTTGTTGAAAAAGGTATTTTCGAAGAAGATTAACATACATACATGTAATAAATAATAAATATTAGCCCTTTTTTTTTTTTACCCTTTTTCCTCCATATTAGTTTAGAACTGAAGGAGAAAGGATACACACTCCCACCACAGAGGTTAGACCGCGAGACGGCGAAGCCGATGGAGTCGGAATCTGGAAATTCGTCTCCTCGAAACCCTTCCCAGGTTCCACTGTTGTTCGTTTTTTTCTTTGATTTCTTCAGTCTGATTCTATTCCTCGTCTTCCCCAATTTGATTCCTTTAACGTCGTATCCTTATTCACCTGCTTAGTTGTTGCCGTGATTCTTCCGATTCTTCATCTATCTATTAGTGGATGCTTGTCACGGAGATACTCCCGGGAGATTAAGGGGAAAATGAAAGGAGAAAGAATATGAAAAATTCGTAAGACTCAGTAATGTTTTAAATGGAAAGGGAAAAATGTTACAGATAATGGATTGAATACTTTATGAAATTTGTTTCAAGTTTCAATTGATATGTATATATATTGTCCATCTTCAGCTGAACTACGGAAATGGGTGCTAGGGCCAACTCTGCGAGTATTTTAGATCTTCGTCTTCTGAGCACAGCCTATTTAGCTTTGATGATGAATCTATATCACTTAATTTTATAATTTCATGTTAAATCTCATATGATTCTGTTGAGCGTAATTTAGGCGGCAGTGTAAAAGAGTTAACGAGCTGGAAAGAACTGGAAAGAAAAGCAAGCATATGTGCACTTGATGGTGCCGAAGGCTAATTCCAGAGTAACAGCAATGATGGAAAGCACTGGAGACTTATAGTCGATTATGAACTCATGATACAAATCTGACGACCTAATTCAAAAAAGGTTTAGATTGGTTTTAGCCTTTCTAGGAACAGCGTGGCATTCACGATGTGTCAAAAGATCAAAATATTCTAACCAATGGTTAATGGAAGGAACTGGTGTTTGTAAAATATTTACAACAAACTAGGCCTTGATCCCAAACTAATTCCCAACAATTTATAAATAGTATCTAGGCACAGGAAGTCTGTTCTTGGCTATCACTAATAACAAATTTAGTGTGAGCGATGGCACAGCTCTTCTTAGACTCGGTGTTGATGGGTGCTCTACTGGACTTACATGATGATATGTGTCCTTTTGCAGCTATCATGGATGAGTCTCTCGAGTAATTTAATATTAGCATACCAAAGCTTCGGTGTGGTGTATGGAGACTTGAGCACTTCGCCCCTTTATGTTTATACAAGCATATTTGTAGGAAAGTTGCAGGCTCATCAAAGCGAGGAGGTTATATTTGGTGCGTTTTCATTGATTTTCTGGGCCCTGACCCTGATTCCATTGCTCAAGTATGTCTTCATCGTATTGAGTGCAGATGATAACGGGGAAGGTATCCTATCCTGCTAAAAGCTAGGATTCTGTCATTTTTATTTGAATTAATTAATCCATTAATTAAGTCTCACTTGTAAAATAATTTATGTCAGGTGGAACGTTTGCTCTTTATTCACTGCTTTGTAGGCATGCAAGGTTTAGTTTACTGCCCAATCAGCAAGCAGCTGATGAGGAGCTTTCTGCATACAAGTATGGCCCTTCAACATCCACTGCAGCATCATCTTCTTTGAAGAGATTTCTTGAGAAGCATAAACGGCTGCGAACAGTACTACTTCTTGTCGTATTATTTGGTGCTTCCATGGTCATAGGTGATGGTGTGCTCACTCCTGCGATTTCAGGTAATGTACTGAAATGACATAATATTTTAGTGGAATCAAGTCAAAATTAAAAATTAATTTTTACAAAAATTTCTTGATGTTGCATCTTGTATGATGTATCTGATAGTTTATCACTTGATCTGTCTGATAAGTAGTTTGAGTATATACAAGCTGTCTAATACTCAATGTTTTGGGAAAACTACATTTTCAAACCATAATTTTTTCAGGAGGCTTCTAAATAGCCTCCTAACTAATAATTGTCTCAATTAATCCTTATGCTATCAATATTAATTCAATTTTGGCAATTCACTACATTTGAAAATGTATTTGGTCATGAAGTCGCTAAAATATTTTTTGTTTTATATGGTTATCAATCAATAAAATTTTAGTCTACATTTAACTCCTTTTCTCTATGGGGATAGTTTGGTAAGCAAAGAGGAGTCCATCCAGAAGAAGTTGGGGCTTTATAATAGTAACAAATACAATATTTAAATATATGAATATGAATATTTATTACTTAACATAAAATATAAGTTTATTCAAGTAGTTTGCTAAGTATCGAGCAGAGTCGGAGGATACTTGAGCTCAATTGGATACTTTACATTTACTCAGCTTGAGCTTAAAAGTTTTAAGTTGAATCAACTTCCGGTCTAGTTGAGCCTGAACTGCTCGAGAGTCTGCACAGCTTGCTTGCAACCCCCTAATTTTGACAATTCATTGCTTTCAAAAATATTTGTTTTGTTATGAAGTCACTAAAATATTTTCTGCTTTATATGATCATCAATCAAATAAAAATCATTTTGTATCCTTACAATCTCCCCCTGCTGGTGGGATGACAGCGAGTTTGGTATGTTGCGGTTTGTCATTATTGCCAAACCCAATGCCTACATCCTCCAATGTAGAAACCACACTCAAAGCTTAAGCTGCAAACTTTCCTTTGTATACGTTTACCATTGCAAGTTAAGCTCTGACCTAATATTGTTTCATATACTAGAAATGACACTTTTGTGATTTAATTTACCATTTAGCATTTTAATACTTCTTGTCTTCCATCAAACATTGAGCATATTTTAAGAATCGTTATAATTTATGTTTATTGGACTCCAATATTGGGTCTTGAAGTGACTGGTGATGTCTCACCTGTGACCCAATGATGCGGCTTCTCAGCTGTTTGTTGTGCCACAGGGTTTTTGTTTGATAATCTTTGGTTTCTTTTTCCTTGTTAGTGTTTGATTTGGACTAATTAAATTTTGGGAATGCTACTTCAATTTCAGTTCTATCATCTGTGTCAGGACTGCGTAGTACAGTATTAAAATTAACTAATGGTAAGTTGTTTTGTACTTAGATTATGTGCTTTTATTTTTTTGTAATTTATTTTATCTCTATGGCTTCTTGCCTTATATATTTTACCGTTCCATTATATCATTATAGGCGTACTTGTATTGCTTGCCTGCGTCATTTTGGTTGGGCTATTTGCTCTGCAGCACTCTGGCACCCACAAGGTAGCCTTCATGTTTGCCCCCATTGTCATTATCTGGTTGGTGTCAATTTTTGGAATTGGGATCTACAACACAATATATTGGAATCCAAAAATTGTGCGTGCAATTTCTCCACTATATATTGTCAAGTTCTTTAGGGAGACCGGGAAAGATGGATGGATTTCTCTTGGAGGGATTCTTCTTTCAATAACAGGTTTGTTAGATGTAGACATCAGTGGAATATGTTTTGCTTCTTTATAATGGCTGCTATGTTGAATTGTGCAGCTCAATATTATGTCTCTTTTTTTTTAAAGGATTAACTGGGTCAGAAGCCATAAGCTTCTTTAATTCATGCATTCGAGCATTCAACTCACTTTTGCACCATGTTCTTATTCATTTCCACGTTTCACCAGGTACTGAAGCTATGTTTGCAGATCTTGGCCACTTTACTGCCTCGTCAATTAGGGTAAGTTTGTAACCATCGCTTCAATGATGCATGTAGAAAATCATGTTATGGATTTCTAATATTGAATATATGGGAAAAGAATTCCTTATCCATATTCTTGCCTAGTGGGTTTTGTTTCCAAATCTGAGATGTTTTAATGGTCATTATCGTCCAAGTAGTGAGAAAATAGGAAAGAGAATCTTTCATTTTAGGGTTTATCGGTTTCATTTGTTACAGTTGGAGGAAAATGAAATTACCTTTAATATTTAGCACATTAGAGAAATCTGAATCTTCATTTTGGCTGTGCAGCTTGCATTTGCATTTGTTATATACCCTTCTCTGGTAATGCAATATATGGGCCAGGCTGCTTTCCTGTCTAAAAACACATCGTCTATTCCTAACAGTTTCTATGACTCAGTGCCCGGTTAGTTCATTCACGCAATGTATGATGTTGATGGCAGTTTTACGTGCTTGACTGTCCCTATTTTCTAACATTTCTTTTGATCTTTGCTATGTCGCAGGGCCTGTATATTGGCCCGTCTTAGTCATTGCCACTCTTGCAGCTATAGTCGGCAGTCAGGCTGTAATCACTGCCACTTTCTCCATCATCAAACAATGCCACGCCCTTGGTTGCTTTCCGCGAGTTAAAGTTGTTCACACCTCTAAACATATATATGGGCAGATATATATACCAGAAATAAATTGGATTCTCATGATTATCACTCTTACTATAACTATTGGATTTCAGAACACCACTTTAATTGGAAATGCTTATGGTATAGATCTCTCTCTCTCCCCCTTCTGCTCAAAATGGATTCAGAATGGCCTCAATTATTTTCTTTTAAACTCTATAATTTATACATTATCCTGGAGACTGCGTTTCATCAATGTTTATTTGTATGCCTTAATGTGGCATGCGCATGCATAGGTTTTATTTTGTAAAATATTTGAATACTAAATTACTGTTTAATCTAATAATAGTTGTGCCTTAAGTTTGTGTTTTCCACTCCCATTGCATAGACATGGAATGTTTTCATGATTATTAATCACGTAGAACTGCCTCATGCAATTGTGCGTTGGACTTTGATGTAGGTATGAAAATAGTATGTACTTTTTTTTCACTCTGACTCATGGAAAATGAAATATCATTAGATTGGGGCCCACCCCAAGGAAAAATTCTGGTTCCCCCCCCCCCCTCTTTATACAGTAAAGGCTGGTAGCTGTCTCTTAGATTAATATTTTTTCCCCCTATTTTCATATGATCGTCCTCATACTTGCTTTTTTGGTTTTCAGGCCTTGCTTGTATGACAGTTATGTTCATTACAACATGGCTTATGGCACTTGTTATAATCTTCGTTTGGCAGAGAAGTTTTCTGGTGGCTGCAGCTTTCCTTCTCTTCTTTGGGTTCATTGAAAGCTTGTATTTAACAGCAGCATTGATGAAAGTTCCCGAGGGAGGATGGGTACCCCTTGTGCTGTCATCCTTTTTTATGGTTGTTATGTATGTATGGCATTATGGGACTCGCAGGAAATACAACTTTGATTTGCACAGCAAAGTTTCATTGAGATGGATACTTGGACTCGGTCCCAGTCTGGGTATTGTTCGTGTGCCCGGTATAGGCCTCGTCTACTCGGAGTTGGCTACTGGAGTCCCTTCAATATTTTCTCACTTTGTGACAAACCTCCCAGCTTTCCACAATGTGTTAGTATTTGTTTGTGTGAAATCGGTTCCGGTCCCGTTTGTATCCCCAGAGGAACGCTTCCTGATTGGTCGGATTTGCCCTAGACCGTACCGAATGTATCGGTGTATTGTGAGGTATGGGTACAAGGACATCCCGCGAGATGATGGGGACTTTGAGAATCAGCTCATCCAAAGCATAGCGGAGTTCATTCAAATGGAAGCAGTGGAACCACAATTCTTGAGCTCTGATAGCTCAGCGCTGGATGGAAGGATGGCTGTGATTAGCACCAGGACGATTCAGTCGAGCTCAAGCTTAATAGTATCTGAATCAGTTGAGGATTTTGGAATTAGCAACTCATTGCAGAGCAGCAAATCTTTAACGCTTCAGAGCCTTCATTCCGTATATGACGATGAGATCCCACAGATGAGGAGACGGCAGGTGAGGTTTCAGATAGCACAAAACCCCAGTATGGATCCTCAGGTCAGGGAAGAGCTGTCAGACTTGATCCAGGCGAAGGAGGCGGGAGTTGCATACATAATGGGGCACTCCTATGTGAAGGCGAGGAGATCTTCGTCATTTCTGAAGAAGCTTGTGATCGACATTGGCTATTCGTTTCTGCGTAAGAACTGCAGAGGGCCTGCTGTTGCTCTCAATATACCCCATATCAGTTTAATTGAAGTGGGCATGATATACTATGTCTAAATTATTTCAAGATTTTGCTACACCTCATGGACCCTGGCTAGATGCAGAAGTTTCTATTTCCTTCTCTTCCCCTTTTGCAATGGATTGCTGCATATGAAGGAAATCTTCAGCTCTCTCTCTCTCTCTCTCTCTCTCTCTCTCAGTTGTATCATTTTATCCTACCAACTGTCATCATTGTAAGCTCCATTGGGTGATATCAGCTTAGTGGGCTTTCGATATTTTGATAATGTTGTTGTAAGTTTGTGTGTTCGATGCCTAATTGCACTCACATCAACAGGTTGCTGATTGTGTCGCAAATAGAATTAATAAAAGCACCATATATAGTAACAATCTCTTAGGGCTCTGCAGCATACGCCTCAAATATATATCCAAATTTGTGAAAAGAGAATCTCAGCTCGAGTCCTAAAACGATATTGTTTCGGGCCCTAGGCAATTCGTCTGCATGGGATGAGATTCCCTAGCCTCCTTTTTTTCTTCTTTTGTTAAATTCTAGCCGGTGCAAATAGCCGTTGCAATTTTACTCCTCCAGGTTTCTGGTATGCTGCTGTTATTTGATTCAGCCTAAACGACATGATAACTACCATGGGTTCAAATACTCGTAAAAACACTAAAATTTAATGCCAAGGAAGTTACAGTGCTTCAACCCTAGAAAGTTGACAATAAGTTCACAGGGTATGGTTTTTGACTAAACACTGACAAATAAGTTGACAGATGATGTTCATTTTAGCGCCTCGCTTGATTACGGATGACAAACGACGCCCACAGCTTGGGCCCTGCCCCTTCCATATTGCTCTTTGCTTTAGCTTCCAGGCCAAGTACGAAAACAAAAGCTTCCCCAACAGCATCCCCTGCCGCTTCAAACACAACTAATGAATATCGCGTGTGCGATAACACTTCTTCAGTGACTTGCTTTGATTTGGCAGAATGGACTTGTGACATGTCCTGATAGACTCAGTGAGCTTTTCTCGAGCTGCCACCAGCAGAGCAGCAAGCTGCGGATGTTTTCCATGTACTGAGTAATGCAAAAACTCCTCCCCAATGGGTTCTGTGTTCCAAGCAAGCATCTCAAGGATCTTAAGTGGGTCTTGCTGCAACAAGCAAATTTGGATCATGACGACGCACTCCTGAGCACAAGATCATGTCATACCATTAGTGATGCTTGGGTGCCCAGAGAGAGAGAGCTGCATGATGAATTTGAAAAGAATCCATGGGTACTTGGGCAGTTTAGGCCCACGGTCAGAGGCGTGTCTCCTCCATAGAGGAGCACAGTGGCGCAACACACAGTCGTAACGGCAAACTTGTTCCAGAAGTTCCTCAACAACTGAAGGAACAAATTCCTCACTGTGATCTGTCAAATTTGCCCTTTCATTGGGCTTGGGCTTTCCTTTACCTTATCTACCAACTTTTTTTTTTCCTTCCTTTTTTGGATAAAATTAATCTAGCAACTTCTTAAATTTTTTGTCCATATAGTCGTTGAGTTAGTGCCAAGTTTCAAATTATCCTGACATTTGCAAGCGTCGGGGCCTAGGACATCGCCCCGATAGTTGTTAATAATGAGTAAATCAAACTTACCACAATTGAACCTGAAAAACAGCGATGTAGGATAATAATTATAAAACACATTCAACTTTATTTTTTACGGACGGGCCCCACAACTATGATATAAGGATAAAAAAGAGTACGGAACCCTCAGCTGGAAAACAAAACGGTAAGGATGTGGTCGCTCCTAGTACTACAGCCGCACCCATGGAAAGCTACAAAAAACTTAATAATGGTATCAAGATTGGGGGCCCCCAACCCCCCCCCCCCCCCCTCCCCCTATCTCCACATGAATCTTCTCGTGTGGAACATGAGGGGCTTCAATAAGCCCCTCAAGCACCGCGGATTGGTGCAAATTTTGAACAAACATAATGTTTCAGTGGCTGCGATTCTTGAATCTAAGCTTTCTCTGAATTCTCTTGATGGGTTGATGAAGACTACCTTCAAAAATTGGTCTTATCCCCATAATTTTGATCTTCATCATGCGGGGCGAATCTTTATCATTTGGTTGGCTGACAGGGTGGATTTACAAGTGCTTTTCTCAAGTGATCGGCTTATCACCTGCTCCATCACTTGTAAGATTTCCTCTTCAAGCTTTGTTGCTTCTTTTATTTATGGTCTCCATTCTATTCATGCTCGCAGGCCCTTATGGGAAAGCCTATATTCCCTTGATGCATCAATAGACTCTCCTTGGATCCTTATGGGAGACTTCAATAGCATACTGCACCTTAATGACAAATTGGGCGAATCGGATGTTTCTGACTATGAGATTAAAGATTTTAATCTCTGTCGTGATGAATTAGAGCTGGACTCCATCCCCTGCTTTGGGGAGCGATTATCTTGGACCAATAACAGGGTTTGGTCAAAACTTGATAGAGCTCTTTCCAATCCATGCTGGTTCCGCTCCTTCCAGAGAGCTTCTGTATACACCTCGGCTATTAATTCCATCTTTGACCACTCCTATCTGCTTATTTCAACGGATTCTGCCAGCTCCTGCAGCTCTAAGTCTTTCAGATTTTGTAATGCCACGGCTGATCTCCCTGAATTCACTAGAATTGTTGAGAAAAATTGGAACTTTAAGATCAATGGTTGCAAGTCTTTCAGGTTATGCAAGATGTTGAAGGGCCTAAAATCTCCTCTCAGGTCTTTATTCCACTCTCACTATAACAACATTGCTGACCAGATTTCTTGTACTAAAGATGCCTACAAAGCTGCCCTGCTGGACCTCCAGCTCCATCCTAATGATGCCACGATTAAAGAGGCAGTTTCTACTCTCCGTAATACGGCTATTTCTCTGCGCAGATTGGAGCACTCTCACCTCTCTCAGTTGGCTAAATGCAAGTTCATTATTGAGGCGGATAGATGTTCCAGCTTCTTTCATAGTGTCATATGCAAAAATAAGCGTCGTCGATTTATTCCTTCCCTTATCAAAGAAGATGGTTCTCTGACAGGCTCTATTGATGAAATGGGATCGCTGTTCGTGGATCACTTTACTAAGATTCTTGGCTCTTCTTCTCCAGTTGAGCCAGCCTCTTCTCTAGTCTGTGAATCTGAAAATCTTGTTGATCCTAATTGTTTTGATGCTCTCTTGGCTGAGGTTTCTAGCATTGAAATCTAGGACATTGTCTCATCCTTCGGCAACAATAAGTCCCCGGGGCCAGATGGCTTCAATGCCATGTTCTTCAAAAGAGCTTGGCCAATCATTGGGCCGGATGTGGTGGGTGCTGTCCAGGAGTTCTTTGAGTCGGGCAAGCTTCTGAAACAGCTCAATCACGCTCTCATTGCCCTGGTGCCTAAATTTGACATTGCTTCTAAAGTTGGCGACTTCAGACCTATTTCATGCTGTAATGTCATATATAAGATCATTTCCAAAATTCTAGCTATTAGAATTTCTCCTATCCTGGAGGACATTGTTGGGAGGAACCAAGCTGCCTTCCTTAGCAATCGTCTCATGAATGAAAATATCTTTCTCGTCCAAGAGCTCCTGCGTAAATACATGCGTAAGCGAATTTCGCCCCGGTGTATGCTAAAGATTGAACTTCATAAAACCTTTGATTCAGTGGAGTGGAGTTTCCTTCAGTGGATGCTTACATCAATTGGTTTTCCATCTCGTTTCACTGGATGGATAATGGAGTGCGTCTCATCTACTTCCTTTAGTGTTGTGGTGAATGGGAGCATTTATGGGCACTTCAAAGGTCGAAGAGGGCTCAGACAAGGTGACCCGCTTTCACCTCTCCTTTTTGTTCTTTGTCTTGAGTACTTCTCTAGATTGTTGAAGGCTACAAATTCATCCAGTGAGTTCAGATTCCATCCCGCTTGTAAGAAGCAAAATATCACGCATCTAGCATTCGCGGACGACCTTATGCTCTTCTCTAGAGGAGATGTTGGATCTGTTAGATTCCTTATGGACTGTCTCCATAAGACCCGCTCTGTCTCAGGCCTTTCTTTTAGTGTTCATAAATCTGCCATCTACTTAGCCGGGGTAAATGACTATGATCGGGACTGCCTTCTTCAAGTCACGGGTTTCCCGATTGGCTCATTTCCCTTCAGATATCTTGGAGTCCCACTGCTGTCTTCTAGTCTTAATGTCTGTCACTACGCCCCGCTCTTTGATCAGATTCGCAATCTGTTTCTAGGATCGAATCAGAAATCTTTGTCTTATGCTGGCCGTTTGGAACTCATCCGTGCTGTCATTTGTGGTGTGGTTGGATTTTGGATGTCAATCTTCTCCTTACCCAAATCAGTCATTGACCGAATTGGGGGCCTTTGTAGGAATTTTCTCTGGGGAAAGAAGTCCGAAGGAAAGATTAAGCCTCTTGTTGCTTGGAAATCTATTTGTTCTCCAAAATCAGAGGGCGGCCTCGGAATTCATGATCTCAAAACATGGAACAGTGCTCTTTTTTGTAAGGCCATTTGGAATCTCCATTCCGATAAGATCTCCTTATGGCTAAAATGGATCAACCACATCTATCTGCGAGGTATTTCGATATGGGAGGTCAGCACTTCTAAAACTGATTCTGCTCTCTTCAAAAAGCTTCTCTCCATCCGTGATCTAATCCTTCAAAAATCTGGTGGTGTCACTAATACCATTTCTCTTATGGCCTCTTGGTTGCGTGGACAGGTCTATTCAAGCAAAGCCTGGCATGCTCATTTTTATTGAATAACAAACCGAAATGTCACTGGAGCTCGGTCATCTGGAAATCTGACTATTTTCCCGAGATGGGCATTTATCTCGTGGCTTGCTATTCGTAATAAGCTTCGTACTCTTGATAAAGCGGATTTTCTCAACAGGGGTTCCACCTGCTACCTTTGTAAGTGTGAAACTGAGATTAGAAACCATTTGTTCTTCTCTTGCCCATTGACAAGCAAGATTTGGTTTGAAATCAGGAATTGGATGCATCTCTCTCGGAACTTTACGTCACTGAAGCGCTTTGTTCATTGGCTCTCCCAAGGCCGTAGGCACTCGGGAATCAGAGGCAAAGCTAGTTGCATTGCCATTGCAGCGGTTATCTACTTCATTTGGGAGGCTCGTAATGTCTCCCTCTTTGAAGATGCTCATGTTTCTTATGCTCTGATTGTAGATAAGATTAAGTTTCAAATCTTGCGTGCTATCCATTTAGCCAGGTTGTTTTAGGCTCATTTGGTTCGCTTGGGCATGTAGAGTGTTGTCCGTTTTCGTTTGGCCGGGTATTCCGTGGTTTTGTTGTAATCTCTTTGGAAGTTAATATATATTTGCATTCTTCCAAAAATAAAAAAATAAAGAGTACGGAACCCACAAAAGTACACAAGAAAATCTGGGATTTCAATATGCGATTTGTGGAAGGATGAGTAGGATTACAGTTTTTGATATTGCAAAGTTTATAATTTTTATCGGAGTGGTGGCGTGCCTAAAGACCGATTTCTCGAGCAAGCCATGCAAGAGGGACGGGCAGTGGCAACTCTTCGCTGGAGTTATTTACATGGAAGATTAAACCCAAATTGAAAAATGGCCGGTGTTAAACAAAAAGAGTTACCATCAATCACAAAAAGGTAAATATTCCCCGCAAATTTTATTATTTCTTTGAATTTTAACAGAATATATTACACAACAAGAAACTTCCCCCCACCCTAAACACATGCGGGCGGGCATTTCCAAACTCGAGATTCAACAATCAATGTGTCCATCAACGCATTTTAGCGCCATATCACATGAAACACCTAAGACTGGACCGAATAAAGTCTGGAGGACTCATTTTGGGTGACTCCACGTCTTGCATTTTCTAGTTTGAACATCTAGCTATCGGCAAGTTCGATAAGTTGATCGACCACATTGGGGTCCGCTAAAGTGCTGGTGTCCCCGAGCTCATCCAATTGCCTTGCAGCAATTTTCCTCAGGATCCGCCTCATTATTTTTCCGCTCCTCGTTTTTGGAAGCCCAGGCGCCCAATGGATTTTGTCTGGTGCTGCAAATGCTCCAATCTGAAATATGAAAACGCAGCTTCAGAAGCACATAACTCAAATTTCCTACTTAATTAGGCACATGCATCATGCATCTGAAAAAGTTTATGCTATTATGATGCCATGGTGATAATGAAAACCTGGTTTCGCACTGCAAGTATAAGGTTTTTCCGGAGTTCTTCGCTATAGGGAACACCCTCCACGAGAGTAACAAATGCATAAATTCCTTGTCCTTTAACCTATAACCACCAAGAGGGGAAAAAGAAGTGAGATCGAGAAAAGGTGCTCATGAGCAATCTTCAAAGATATTTTAGTTCTGGAATCTCTCAAAACTTGTGACCACGCGCAAGCACTGATGACAGACAGGGAGTTGAGGGAGACGACTACAGTTTCAACACCAGCATACAGCTGGACTGGGCACTTAAATTACAAAGCTGATTCCCACCATAAAAGCATACATTCATCAAAAAAATATATATGTAGAGACAAATAGGTACCTCATGCTCAACACCAACCACGGCAGCTTCAACACATTGGGGATGTGAGACTAGGGCAGATTCTACTTCTGCGGTGCCAATACGGTGTCCACTTCATTCATTAGAAAGTATACACATTAGATAAGGCAGAACAAAGAACAAATCATACTGCTATTGCTAATTTCTACTTAATGCCTGAAAATGCACTCGAGCAAATATCTATCCAGAAGTATATGACTGAATGAGGGCATGCCATCCATGTCCACATCCACATCCCATTCTTTCTCAGATGGTAAAGGAGCCCATGAGTTGCAGAAGGTACCTGACATTGATTACATCATCAACTCTTCCAGTAAGCCAATAATATCCATCCCCATCCCTGAAAATAAAAATAAGAATAGCTTTTCATGATCCAGGGCGTCTCATTCCATGAGGGGAAAAAAGTCCCATATAATCAAGTGCACAGCCAGAACCAATGATGATTTACGATTTATTTATTTATTTTTGGATTGGTAAATACACACACACCTAACCTAGCAACATCAAGGGTTTGAACCTTTGACCTTGGCCAATGCCAAGGGTTTATTATACATGCCAGTACCTCTAAACTAGGCAACTAGTTGCATAACATATATTGAGATTGACAAAAGGAATGAAAATGTATCCTCATGTACTACACTCACAAACATAGTGCCAGTATTAAATTTACCTGCTGCAGCCATCCCCGCTAAAATAGTAGCCAGGGAATGCCTTGAAGTATGTAGTTTCATATCTTTCATGATCCCCATATAAAGTTCGAAATGCCCCAGGCCATGAGCTTCTCACACATAGATAGCCACTGCATTCCCCTTCAATCTCTCTTCCTTTTTCATCCACTATGACAGGCTGCAGTTATACCGACGTCAACAACAATGATAGCAATGATAAGAAGAGAAAAAGGAAGCAACGCTAAAGGGAAGTTGCCACTGCTAAAGGGGTAATTAACATAAATATATTAGTAAAATTGCTTGAAAATCCTGAGCTGTTGAGTGTTTTAATTCAGCCATGTTTTATTGTCATTTTGGATATTCAAGTCAAGGTGGAGGTCCGTAGGTTGTGCCTACAGAGGCTTCCAGAATAACGTTGGTCAACTTTAATAATCGACCAGCACCCCACTGGTTGTGTGATGAAGGCTTAAAGATTTAAGCTGGTTGACTTGAGTTACCTGAACTCCAAAAAAAGGAAAAGTAGCAGAACCAGGCTTCTGTGGCCAAGCACCTGCCAGAGGAGTAATCTGCAAAGCAAACAAATTAATGAATTATTATGTCATAATAAGAAGATTATGGGGCTATTTGTTTTCATTTTAAGTTTCCAAGAAGAGGTCAGCCTCTTTTGTTAAAGCAAGTGAACTGGAGGTGCTTCAATACGCCCCTCTTAATACCCACTTACCGTTGGATCGAAAAGAATTCAGATTGTGTTACTACATATACATGGAAATTTGCTTCACTGCTTAGAACTAGACTCAATAATCACACATAATTAAACCTAACTACCACTAATTATTTAAAAAAAATTTAAATGCACACTTGAATTTTCTAATGTAAAACAATAACTGGTTTCAAGAAAACTACATCCAATCAACAATAAACCTAGCAAAGGAAAACAAACTACCATGAAGCCGCCAGTCTCTGTTTGCCACCAAGTGTCAGATATTGGGCACCTTGAATCTCCAACTGTATTAAAAAACCACCTAAGACACGAAAAAGGAAGTGTTAATGTTTTTTATTATTTTAGTACTCATATGTCAACCAACATAATTTAGGGTTAACCTCCATGCACTTGGATTGATAGGCTCCCCTACACTTCCAAGAACTCGTAAAGATTTGCGTGAGTAGCGGGTGACATACTACAAAGTCAACAAGGGAAAACTCAAGTTTACAGTTAAGAATTCAAATATATAATTGTTAAAGCTTGATGTAAACTACCACAACCTAGCAGCTTAAACTTTTAGGTGAGCTGGTTGTTTCACATGGTATTGAAGTCATCATTTTAGGAGGTCCTGTGTTAAATCCCTGTTGCCCACATTATTATTCAATAATGGGGTTTGTCGTTTGTTTGTCTCCGTGTACAATCGGGCCACAAGTGATGGGAAGTGTTAAGGCTGATAGCTTAAGTTTTAGGTACAGTGGTTGCTAAAGAATATTAAATTAGAATCAGTATGCATTGTAACTAATTAGCCATAACACTTAAGCAACTCAGCTCTGGTGCTCTTTCTGGAGCTTTCATAACAGAACCCAAAGATATACTGAATGCACAATGTAAAATACAAGGTTCGCTACCTAAAGAGAGGCACAAGAATAGATATAGCTGAATATGATTGTAATTATGAATTATTAAACACAGTGGGGTTCAAATACTCATAGTTTAAAGGCAGGGTCCTATTTACCGATCAAAATTAGTTAATTAGTACACTATGAAGATTCTGAAAGAAGGCTGCAGACACCTCATACAACCAATGGCGAATTTTATATCTTAGATCCTCATTGTGCATGGTTTAGCCATGGTAGACTGCAAGGACAGTAGGACAAATGGAACAAGAATTGAAGTGTGCACAAAAATATTCTGAAGACACCCAGATACATGGGACTTGGAACACAGCAACACTAATTTGTGATCTTGAACAGAAATGATGCATGGAAAAGAAATTTTTAACCACAAATTTGCAAGTATGATTAGAGGTATCACTTGCCTCATCACCATTGGACATGAGAGACCGCACCAAAGTTGGGGCAGTGTAGAATATTGACACCTTGTATTTGTCAACAATGTCCCAACTACGTCCAGGGTCTGGATAATTTGGAGCCTGCAGAAAACACATACCGATGCAGCTACCAATGTACAAACAATTTCTGGGGCACTTCAGACATGAATATATAAAGATGCAGCTACTGATGTACAAGAACTGATTGTCTGGGTATTATAGACAAGGATACAACAAGAACACAATACATTGGTGTCAATGCTGATTGGAAGCACAATTACAAGATAATGAGCTTTATGGATCCACTCTTTACTCCGTTCTCCCTTAAAAAACTTCTTTCATCTTACAATTAATGGAACATACAGAGTCACCAGCCTAATAACAGTGCCATCTTTCACTCAAATCTCTTGCTTCTGATTTCATCATGAAGCTAATTTGGCTATGGCTGCTGGTTTTTCCATGTAAATTTTTTATTGCAAACCTGATCACATGAAAAGATTTAACATGTGGTTTGGTTTCTAAAATGTGATGTTTCTAGATGCAGATTAAAACATGATAACAGAAACAACACAAGTCAAAACATTGCAAACACATGTTTGATGACCCAATGAATATGGATAAGGTGCTTAGGTAGGAGGGATAAAAAATCCATTGTTTCATTTACATCATCCTGTCTACTTAGCTTCAGGTTCGCCAATATTATAATGATGTAGTACTCTAATCCTAGGGTCTCAAAAGACTACAACAAAAAATTTATCTATTGATCTAAACAGTGGAAACTTGTGAGATGGGATGCTTAATCTAGTTGCCATCTCAAACTTTCAGGCAACTAACTATTACAGCAGCAGCTTAGCCTCTTACCCCTTCGTAAATGACAACAGTTGCTCCATTAAGCAAGGGCCCATAGGTAACATAGCTGTGTCCAGTAATCCAACCACAGTCAGCTGTACACCTATAAATCAGGAAAATAACTATACATAAACTCACAACTATCTATAAATATTGATGTCTATAACTGATATCAATTGACAAAGTTGTAAAAGCTACCAGTATATGTCAGTTGGCTTGTAGTCAAATGCATACTTAAACGTTGTTGCAGTGTATATCATATATCCGCCAGTTGTATGCAGGACACCCTTGTAGGGAAAAAAAATAAAAGATAAAAACATGCCAAAAATGAAAGCCTTGATAAAAAAAAATTAATCAAGGAATTTAAATACCTTAGGCTTTCCTGTGCTCCCACTTGTGTACAGCAGAAAAAGTGGATCTTCTGCGTCAACCCACTCCACTGCACAAGTGGTTGAATAATTGGGAACAACATCCTGGAAATTGAACATTAACCCATCACATATAACAATAGCGCAAAATATAAAAAGTGCTGTCCATTATTCCTATTTTTCCTTCACTTGGTTAACCCTCCCCTCTTTACTCTATTTTACTTTCACCAGTTCTGTGTCAACTACATTTTCATGTTTTAACAGTCAACTTACAATTTCCTTAAACTAAACCTCCTATTATCCTTATAAAGAGCATTGATGTAAGAAAATATTTACATACATTTATATTTTTAAAATTAGAAGAAAAAAACAAAAAACAAAACCAAACCTGGCAACTTTACATCTGAGTTAATAATTGTGATTGTTGCTTATCTACCTTGTTACATGGCATGGAGAAACTTATGCAAGAAAAGTAAAAAAATTCACTTATAAATTACATAAACCATGTATCTACTTTGTGGTTGTGCCATACGCTAGAGAGTATGTCTCCACTAACCTGCCACCAAACATCCCTTCCTTCCTTCCATCGAGTGGTTTCCCTTTTCATGGCAGATTTATTTTCATACATTAAACATCTGCCTGCCAAAATGAGAAGGCCAAAAAATTAAATGTGGAGACAAACTTACACACATAATCAATAAAGTGTGCCACCATAACTTGCAGAACCCAGGGGAGCTTCAGGTAGCACAAGCGCAACTGGTTAAAGCTTTGAGAAGCCAAACAGGCTTCAAATGACCAAAGGCCAACCGGCAGATCATACTGATTGAATCTCATGGTATTAGATTTTGAAATTATTTCATGACGACGTTACCAAACCATTTGAAACCTACTGTGATTTTTCACAATGTTTAAAGTTTTTGACACCCATTCACTTTGGGTTGTAAGCAACTTCAATATCCTTAAATGTGTTCCATCTGAACGATATACTACTCTAATCATAATTTTGAAAACCAGTGTGCAATGGAAGCATCGAGTATCACATCATGAAATTGGTGATATTTGAAATCATTCCATAATGTGTTGACCAATAGGGTGTGTTCACTAGATTTGGTGATCTGGCATTTGCTTTCCAGATTGTGGGACTAGGGGGTTTCAATGAATTTGGTAACTCTTGTTTTGAAGGGTTCAGATTTTCTTATTTTCTAGTATTACAATGCTATATCCCTTATTACCAAATCTAATAAAAATTGACTTCCCTGTTGTTTTTGCAAGTTATTTTATTCCGTAAGGTTGGATATTTGAAAACCTTTAAGATGTCATAGCGTTGGCTAGTGATAGCATTTATGTTAGGTGTTATCGATAGTATACTCCTTTTTCCTATGTGTCACACACACACACACGTATATTTGTCCCCTTCATTTCTAAATTTCTTTTGGAATTTGACTGCACATTCTGGAAACTAACATATTCAAAAGCTACACATTTATTTGATCGGAAGAGAAACAAATCCCTCATGCCTCTCCCTTCCTCCCATCCTCCAAGAGAACAAAGAATTATTTCCCCTTGCTCCCAACTCTCTCTCTCCCATATATCCCTTTCCTTCCCAGCTCCCATTAGACAAATTTCTTTTTTCTTTTCAGCTAGGCCCCTTAAAACATAGTGTTTGTTTCGTATATAGGTAAAGATAACATAGTGCTAAATTTATCTTGGCAAGGTCCAGGGCTCAATTCTGCGTAGTTACTAGATTGGACATGCATGTGTACTTACAAATAAGGGGAAAAAAAATATTGTGTTCAATTCGCATACTTTACCCACCCACAGCAATCCCATTTCGGTCACATTCAACAAGGGCAGCATCAACTATCTCTTTAAGGTGGATAACCTTGGATCCTCTTCTAACAGCATTGCAAGTTATCACGATTTTTGGTTTGCAATCCATAATTCTTTGGGCGAGAGCTTCAGCAGAAAATCCAGCAAATACAACCTGAAAGAACAGAAAAGTAATGGCTACATATTTACAAACATTCAGAGTGGGGAAGCGCAAGACAGGAAAAATATTTTGTAATACCGAATGAACAGCACCAATGCGAGCACATGCAAGCATCGTGATTGGAAGCTCCATCAACATGGGTAAATAAATCACAACAGCATCACCCTTTGTCACACCAATATCTTTCAGGTAATTTGCAAGCTGTAAGAAAAATTAAACTCAAACAAGTTAGCATCATACTACTAAGTACTAACAGATACTGCTAGGCACCAAAAAATGCCCAGTCCTCTTTGTTTTTGCTATCATTTCCATTAATTCCCTTGTGATGCATGGATGGGTGAGCTGGTGTAAAGAGAGAGAGAGAGAGAGAGAGAGTAACGCACCTGGCAAACTTTGTCCAGCAGCCCATTGTATGTTAGGCTGCCATCAAAACCAGGCTCATTTCCCTCCCAGTACATCGCAACTTTGCCGCCATTTCCAGCATCAATATTTCTATCTAGGCAATTATAGCAAATGTTGGTGGTGCCACCCTTGAACCACTGCTCAGGAAAAGATTAAAAACTCAAAAAAATTTGAAGACATTTTACCGGAAATGTAAAGGCGGATAATAGAAGTTTATGGAGTCCTTTTATGTACTTATGAGAAATTAACAAGTTCAAGTTCAACCCTTGTCAGGAAATCAACAACAGAAATAATATATGTCTTATGCATTACAAGCGTTCATTAGTTACCTCACTAACCACCACACTCAAAGTACAAAAAACAGGAATTAGTAACAGTAAAAACAAGCTAGAGAAATATTACCTCAATCTTGATGTTCCCTTTCCTGACATCCAGATTTTCCGAGACCACTTGTTGGCCCCATTTGGTTTTCCAATAAAACTCTGAAGCAATATCGGACCAAAATCCTGCTGGATCCTCAACTGACCTTCTATACATCTCCAAGTACTGAAAATCGCAGAAGGATCCAATAAATTGATGAACGAATCAATTAACAAAACTAACAGCACCAATAATCGACAATGACAAACAACAAGAAGCCTAATAAATTTTTCCCTGAAGAAGTGACCAGAGTAAAGCATTCATTATAAGTAGTCCAAAATAGATAGAATGGGATCCTTGTGTAGGGCTCAATCCTTATAGTAAAAGATTGGGCCGAGTTTCATTGCAATGGAAGTGCAATGGATTCGCCTCGTGTCATCAGGGGAGGTTGGATGATACCTTGTCAGCGGAAGGAATGAGAGCCTGGCGGGAGAAATCGTCACTAGGAAGGACAAGATCGTTCTCTTCAGAAGCCAGTGCCTCACCCAGTATCACCGCATTCAAACGGGATACTTTGCCGGCGCCAGAAGGAGCAGTAGCCATCGACTCCACATGGCGCAGGTGATTGTTAGTCGTGATACTCTTCCCCATAGCGAACGATCTACGCTTCTCACCTTCAGACGGAGGCGGAATCGCCAGAGAACCACCGCGGCGGCGCAACGAAAGGCGACGCGATCCGCCGAAGCAGAGAGAAATCGTCGTCGCCTTAGAGGATGGCGATTCCGTGGAATTACGATTGAGAGGTGAGATCCGAGACGGAACTCCAATGGTGGACGACGACTGAGTCGAATTGCAATGATCGAAGTAGGTTTGAATCGGAGCTTTTAACGGAGAAAAATTACACAACAGGGTGAGGGCCATCTCGTCCGAGCAAACTACTTATTTATTCAAATTTCTGAAGCTTACTTCTGACTCTCTCTCTCTCTCTCTCTCTCTCACACACACACACTCTCTCTCTCTCAAGATTAGTCGTCTACCGGTCAATTCATCAGCCCGATAATAACAACTATAAATCGAGTAATACGTGCGCAGGCCTAACACAACGGTGTCCAGTGTTAAAAGTTTATGCGATATACCCAGCACAACTCACCGCATAAATTTTGTTAAGGCACAATTTCAATCCTCTATTAATTGGTAGTGACAGATATAACTAAAAAAAATATTTTAAAAAATAGAAATATTTATTATTTAATTTATTATACATGTCCAATTCATATCCAATTTAATACAGGGTTGCTATTGTATTTACAAACATGATCTCACGCAAGCAATGCTATTGTTATTCTTATATCCAAGGCTTGGGATTTAGTTTTCTTATTGATCAAGTTGTTTTGTGCATTAGGACATGGCACCAACTAAGTTGATAGGGAAATTTCTAATGAGGTCTGCTCATAAAACTAAGGGATAAGTCGCTTGTTTTGATGATTTTTTAATTTGAGTAATTTAAGTCCATTAACTAGTCCGATCGATTCAAAAACACACATTCACCATTTTCCTCCCTTTTATTATGTTTGTTCTATTATAAATTATTCTAATAAAGTGATATGCAAGTATAAAAAAAAAATATAATAATAACTTATGTTATCCCCTAAAGGATAATAGGACATTTCTAGAAAGTAAATGTCAATTACGTTTAATTTCAATCTAGTCATGTGCCTATCCAATTACGAAGGATAATTTTTTTAAAATAATCTGATCCTAATTTAATTTTATATCAAATAATAAGATAAAATTTTTCATATTCAACGAGATTGAAAATCTCATTTAACCTCATCTCATCTCATGTTCTAATTAAACGTAATAAATGCAAGATGCCATAAATGACACAAATATTTCCCCCCAGACTTGTATCTTTGAGGGAGGACCCGCCTACTATTGAAGGGCCGAACAGATTTAAGAAGGAAAAAACAAAAAAAGTGTCACGGGATTTGAACTCAGCTATAATTACGATACTTTGAAAATGTTAAAGTAAAGCCATCAAAGGTGAACGTGAGGACTAAATATGAGTTTTAACTTTTATTTAAAGACTTTGTACTCCTTTTAAAAAAAAAAAAAAAAAAATCTTCTTCGGAGCGAAAACTTTGAACCTGGCGTCTCTCAACATTATTCTCTCGTGTTCAATGAACACAAACCATTGGCGACTTACATCGAAAGAGAAATTAACTCTCGGGCCCTCGAATTCAAAGCTAATGCGCCGGACAAGTTTGGATAACTTTCTATTAAAAAAGTTCTTTTCAATAAATAAAAAAGTAAACATTTGTTAATCTTCAAAAACTTCAAAGCTGTTCATCGAAAAATCTACAGATGATTGCGAAAATAAGAAAAATTATTTTTTTGAAAAAAAGTATAGGAATTAGTGACCAATTTAGTTCTTAAAGTCTTGAAAAGGACATCAATTTTGTTCCCAACCTAACAGATTCGTGAGATTTATACTAAAAATTAAAACCGTTACCTACATGAGTGGATTTGAAATTTAATGTATTTTCTACCAATTATAGACTTTAGAAAGTGCTTACATATCGAGGGAAAAGTACGATACGCATTTCCCACCAACTATGGATTTTTTCCACTTTCATTTCTATCTATATCTTCACAATTTTGGGAAGAAGGTTTTGAAGAGATACTGAATGTTGCTTTATTAAATTTGAATCCTTTAAATTTGTAAAGTTATAAATTTATACAATTAGATAATTCTGACTATTCATTGTAGAAAAATATAGAAAGAGAAATTATAGGTAAAAAAAATTAACTCGTTAAAATTATCTAAATTTACAAACTCAAATATTTTTTTAAATTCAGGTGATCCTAATTCTACTTTATTTGCAAATTCTTTATCTTCTCACATAATAAAAACTTACAAATAAGGGATTTGGAAAGTCTCAAATTTTAAACCCACACAAAAATGAAATTAGGAGCGGGACGAAACAACTATTTAATAGAAATATAGCATATAATGAATAACATTCTCATTGATCATGAATAAAATGACTATTTCTATAGACTATTCGTATAAATAGTTAGTCCTCATCCATTTCACTCCCATTCTTATCTATAATTCATTTAATTTATATTATATTCTTATGAAATAAAAAAAATATATAAGTCTCGACCCATGAATTACCTGAATCCATTCCTAAAAATTATGTAATTTTATTAAAAATTATAAATAAATAAAAACCATTTGTAATAAAACTTGAGGCGCCCCGAGGAGGCAACAAAAAGGAGTGGATCGTGCTGTAAATATTCAGGCGCCCCGAAATCTGATAGCGACGAGAAGGAAAAAGGAAAAAGGAAGAACAGAGGGAGAGAGAGAGAGAAAGAGAGGGATGGGAGCGAGTAGTGAACCGAATCAGGAGGGTTCCGATGAGCAGCAGAAGCGGTCGGAGATCTACACATACGAGGCGCCATGGCACATCTACGCCATGAACTGGAGCGTCCGTCGAGACAAGAAGTATCGTCTCGCCATCGCCAGTCTCCTCGAGCAATTCCCCAACCGGGTCGAGATCGTCCAACTCGATGACTCCAATGGCGAGATTCGATCCGATCCCAACCTCTCCTTCGAGCATCCCTACCCGCCCACCAAGACCATCTTCATCCCCGACAAGGAGTGCCACAAACCCGACCTCCTCGCCACCTCCAGCGACTTCCTCCGCATCTGGCGCATCTCCGACGACGACGAACACCATCACCGCGGCGTCGACCTCAAGTGCCTCCTCAACGGCAACAAGAACAGCGAGTTCTGTGGTCCCCTTACCTCCTTTGATTGGAACGAAGCAGAGCCCAAGCGCATCGGCACCTCCAGCATCGATACCACCTGTACCATCTGGGATATCGAGCGTGAAGCCGTGGATACCCAGCTCATCGCCCACGACAAAGAGGTTTACGACATCGCGTGGGGCGGCGTCGGGGTCTTCGCCTCCGTTTCCGCAGATGGGTCCGTTAGGGTTTTTGATCTGCGGGATAAGGAGCACTCCACCATCATCTATGAAAGCTCAGAGCCCGACACCCCCTTGGTTCGGCTCGGATGGAACAAGCAGGACCCCAGATACATGGCGACCATCATCATGGACAGCGCCAAGGTTGTGGTTCTCGACATCCGTTTCCCGACGCTCCCCGTCGTCGAATTGCAGAGGCACCAGTCCAGTGTGAACGCTATTGCTTGGGCGCCTCACAGTTCTTGCCACATTTGCACTGCAGGAGACGATATGCAAGCCTTAATCTGGGACTTGTCGTCCATGGGCCAGCCTATAGAGGGTGGATTGGACCCGATTCTCGCGTACACTGCAGGTGCGGAGATCGAGCAGCTTCAGTGGTCCTCTTCGCAACCTGATTGGGTAGCAATTGCGTTTTCTACAAAGCTTCAGATACTGAGGGTATGATGATGAGCATATTTTTGAAGCAGTATTCGATGTGGTCAGTCTGTACCTGAATTTGCATTTCAATTTCATCGTTTAGCCTTTGCAAACAAACACTATTGGCACATCTACAGCTGATTTCTCTTGATATACTAGTATTGTGCTTGCTCATGCCTCCAGCAGCTCTTTACCTTTTTTCTTCAAGCTCGGAGTGCTGCAGTTGGAGCATATGATGGTTGTTCATTTGGGGGTTAGTTCAGGAGTCGCAGCAGAAAGTTGGTATAGATAATCACCGAAAATGCTACAGAAAACATTATAATCAGGTATTGAGACTATTATGTGAAGCATGAGGCTTACCTAATGTTTAGGAGGAAAGGGAAGTCCTTGGGAACCTTCAAAATCCTAGCTTTCGTTTTCAATTTATGAACAGTGATGTTAGCATGGATGCATCCCAGAACTAGATGTTGATTATTCTTGAAGTTTTAGCTCTAGCAAAGTTCCGGTTTAGACTTGTGCATATTTTTGCAAAACATGCTTCCTTTTTATTTGATGAAGATTACATATGACTTGAGAGTTTTTTCAATACCAAAATTCCACTCGAGTGATTTTAATCATTAAGATAAAGGGCAACTCAAGTATTATAAGTGGGAATTCTCCACTAGTAGCAACCAGCGTAACACAGACAATGATACAGTACGATTCAATGCAGTTTGTTGCATATATAACAATGCAATACAGTGACAATTGTTCATTAGGTTAATGCAATATAGAAGATTTAACCAATGTTTCCCGCTTGCTTACATGATGCTAGGAACCCTGAGTCAATTTATAGGTTGAGCCTTAAAGTGTGCTATGGCCAGGGCAGATCCCTTTTTGGGCACGCTATAGCAGTGAGTGCGTAAGTTTTTGATGGTCCCCTACAGCATCCATTGCCTTAGGGGTAGTCAGTGCTGCCCAAAGGCGGACTAAGTCAATTATACCTACCATATGCCTTGGCGTCCGGGCATGGTGGGGTAGCATGGTACGCAGCTCCTTGGCCTGAAAAGAGATGCCTAGTTTTTTGTTTTTTGTTTTTTTTTTTTTAATAAAAAAATCTAGCAAAATGATGTCATTTTGCATCATATTCTGAAAATAAAAATAAAAAAAAAAGAGGAAGAAGAAATCGAACAGAACAGAAGAAGAACTTCTTCTTCGCAAACCCTTCCCCGACTGTTGCCATCGACGGCGACTACACCAACTGATGGCGGCGGTGGCTCCACAAATCGACGGCGGAGACTCCAGCGATGGCAGCAACTTTGTTTGGACTCGAAGATTCGACAATCAGCCACGAGAACACTTGACGATTCCGAATCCGACGACTGAATTTGCTACTTTTATGCTTTAATTTGATGAATAATAATTTTAATTGTATGAATTGTGCTTTAATATTTGGTGCTTGTATAATATATTTGTGTTGTGTTTTCAACTATTTGCCAATATTTTTCATATTTAGAACATGTATAAGTATGGTATGGGAAGGTAAAATTATAAATTTCATCAGCGGGCACCTTGGATCACCTTAAGGACGCCTAGGCGTCCAAGCGGCCTTGGCACCGTGACAACGATGATACCTACTTCATCATCCATCGCCATTGCGTAAATCAATACCTTCTCATGGTTTGGCTAAGTCCATGCATCCTCTATTTCACGTTATTGTTATTTGCACCAACGTCAAGATTTTGTTATAGTGGGCTGACTCACACCTGCTATATTTTATTCTTGTTATTTTCCCCGAGGGCAAGATTTTGTGGTGTTGGATGATCCCAATTCTGTTATATCCCAACCTTGCCAGATTTCCTGTATAGCCCAATACATTGGTGTAGTTATTACACCAATGTATAGTTATAGCCCAATACATTGCCAGGTTTATGCCATCTCATTCTTGTTAATTGGCCTAAGGATTATGGACTCGGTCCAAATACTTGTAGTTATTACATTGTATGTGTGTCTTTATCAATTAAAAAAGCGCTTAAGAGGATCAACTTCTGTCTTTTGAACTACCAGTCACACATGATCATCATCTAAGCAGGAGGAACTTTTAGCATTTGTTCCAGTGGCCTCCGTGTTGTCAGGAAGTATGTATTTTCCTTGAGAAATGGATGCCTATGATTCCTGGCTCATCGACTCAGCCTATTGTATAAATTAAAGTTGAGTATTTTCTCCTTGGAAAAAAGGCAGGCCATTCATGAAATTATGGGGCCTTGTGGATGTCAATATTTTTGCTTGCTATGCATGTCACTATATGACCACCGAAAAGAGCTTGCGATTGCAGGTTAGGGGTTCCCGAGATGATCTGTACGGAAATCTGAAAAAACCATATTCTTAACTACTTAAAAGCAGTGGTAAGTTGCGGTGCTAGTGGCTTGAAGAGATCTATATTTGGATGAATGTTTCTGGTGTGGTAATATTTCCATGTATGCTGCAGATTGCTTACACAGTTTCGTTTCCATGGCAGCAGTCACTTTGGTTTTTCTTGTGTAATTATCTATACAGAAATCTGCAAGGCATGGTCCCTGACCCAAGCTCTTCTTAAAGAAGCATAAGATCTGTTGTACTAGTAGTTCAGGATTATCGGTAAGTTGCTTTACAAATATATGTTCTTGAAATAGTCATGCATGCTTACTGGGGGCTGCTTATGCGGTCTCAGTTCTTCTTGTTAATCATCTGTACCGAGCTCTGAAAGGCAAAAGTTCTAAGCACTTGAAGCAGTGCTAAGATCCGGTACTAGTAGTTCAAATTTATGTGCAAGTTGCTCTACAAATTTTATGCTCTTGAAATATGTTTCGGCTGTGGCAGTATTGCCATGTCTACTGAATTACTGCCTATGCAGTTATAATTTGGGGTCACAGTCCAGCATTCCCAATCACTGATACAGTACTTTAGAGATACTGCACCTACGGTGTACGTATATTTGGGTTTCACATTGATAAAATAGGCAATACACTGCCTTCGTTAACAGTGCTAGTGAGTAATTGCAATCTTTTCAAAGCTATAAGGTGGTTATGTTTTAAACTATGGGGGACTCCATGCAACTCGATCAAATAACGAGGATTAAGTGCAATTGATTTGATTTCTTTTTCTTGTTTTATATATTTTTTAAAAGGCTTATTATGGCATTTGGAGAGGTGAATCGATAAAAGGATGAGTTCAACTACCTTTACAAAATTATGACGTGAATTCAACGAAGATTAATATCGACTGTCACTGAGAAAGTACAGATAAAAAACAGTAGTACTTTCAAATTACGTAGATATTCAAAGCTACAACAAACAAGAAAGAAAAGGGGATGAATTTGATCATTTTCACTTTACATGCATGTACAATTCACTATTCATGGATGAATGTTTACTCCTCAAGTCTACATACAAACTCAAATCAATGAGAAAGAATACCTTGACAACACACTTTATGTCCTATACGATGCTTGAAACATGAATCTCATTTGAGTCCAGCAATTTGGCGCCGTCTTCATCGACTGGGATCTTACTCCATCCAGGATAGAAAATCTTAGCCCGATCAAAAGTGCTCCCTCGGAAACCCCCTGTTATCTTTGATGGCATCATGGGCATCACAAGAACTGATGATGCACTAATCGACGACTCCCCCAACCCCAGCAACAATGAGCAAGCAGCCTGCAAGGAAAGACGTTGAAATCATAAACATACAATAAAAAAGAGAGCTGAAATCAGAAATACAACAAGGAAAATGAGTCGATAAAGAGCGGTCTCCACCTTAGCCTTTGTTACGAAATCTGTTGCCTTGCTCAACATGACCTGTATGTACCACTTCATGTCTTTAATTTCCGTTTCTTCAGATCGGATGACAAGCCTGTGGCGGAAATAATAAATACAAATCGGCATGAAACGTATGGCCAAGTTATAATATGGAAGATTCAATTATACACCGATTAGCTTATTTTATGCCATCATGAAGATAAACATACATTTTCCAGAAATTTACTCCAAAAAAAAAAGAAAAAACATTTTCCATAATTTATTGCCCTCTTCAGGATCATGTTCAAACCAGCAATATCTTGCTCTCTTCTCTAAAAGAAATAAATTTGTAGGAGTATATGCAAGGAATGATATCTCCATTGACCAAGAGCGAAATAGTAGCTATGGAATAGCTATTCCCATAGATCACGAGAAGAATAGGTAAGGGGAAGCTATCCTAAATGGTCGTGGGTGAAAAAGAGCTATTCCTTGCCTATTTTTCCCATGGTTCATGGAAGTAGTGATTCCTTGAATGTTCTATTCATAAGCATAATATTATAGTTATTGCTACCAAACAAAGCTCTCTACTCCAAACAGTTGCTAAATTTTACTACTATGATTTGCAAGATTGGAATGATTGTAATTAGTTATAAACTTTTAAGCATCTAATTTCATAGTAAATAGAACTTCGCCAATATCTGAATATAGACGTTATACCTGTCCACATCAGTTGAAATATTGGAAGATGTTAGAGAAACTAAAGAGTTATCTTTGGCTTCACCACCTGAAAGAGTTCTAGTAAGTTGGCTGTATTTATCCTCTGTATACATAAGATTACATAAAACCCTTCATGGACAATACCTTTTGACTCATCAGGTGCAAGCAACGAAATGCCTATGAACACAGAGGTCATTCCAAGTATGAACAATGTTGTTTTTAGTGTATCAAAAACCTGCTTGAGAAGGAACATATAAGCTTGCTACTTTATGAACTCAAAAGAAGTGAGAAACAAACGCGTCAACTGCTAAAAACACCAAAGGTGGCCCAATAAACACATCAACTTAATATACAAAGATATAAACATGGGATAGTTTTATACGTGCAGGCAGAGAATTAGTACTAAAAATTCTGTAGGATGAATAAAAGTTCGTAAAGAGAGCTCTCACGCATAGACACAACAGTGGAGAGTAGGAAGGTACCATTGGGCGACTCCTCAACCCTCTCTTCCGACATTTAATCCTCTCAAGGATGAGAGTAAGTGCTCTGTTAGAAAAATAGTTCAGAAAATTCCACTGGCCCTCTGAACATTCTGGCCCTAATATTTTACAGGTATAAAACAACTTGGAATACCACAACCAATAATGGCTACACAGAGCAAGTAAAGACAACTCAGGGGAAACTCTGAAGACAATTAGGTAATACAACTTCTACACACTAAATGCCATTCATTTCTCCAAGATTCTTTACTGCAGTCAAGAATAGACAGAGTTTTAATTTTCTTTAATACAGTGGCTAAGCCAGCCTTGAGGATGCTCTTGCATCAAAGGAGAAATTATATCGAGTAAAAGACTAAAAAGCGTCAGGACATCTAAGGTGATACAATAGAACAGTTCCTATTGACTGATAGAACATGCAGTAAGAGAAAGGGCAGTGACCTGATATTCCTGAAAGTACACAAACCCAGTGCAAATGGAGAAGAAAGTCCAAGCAATCTGAAACATAGGAACAATAAGAATTGCATCGAACAATGACAATCCTTCATTTAGCCTTGCCATCTGCAATTATAAAATAAAGATTGAATTAGAATCAGAGTGGCTTAGCAGACTGAGAGGGTAAAATCAGGCAAAACATTAGTTGGGGTACTGGCATATGGCAAACCATATAAAAACAAGTATGCAAGTGATGGAATAATCCTTTACCCAAAACCCAGCTGTACTAAGAAATAGAAGCAGCATGGAGTATGTGAACCAGCTGTGCAATTTATAACTGCTGGACATGGCCAGTCGCAGCAGGTTAGCGCTGGCAAAAACATGACACTGCAGATTAGAAAAGAAAAGTATCTGTGTGACTTGGCTGTCATGTAGTGAAGGCAACAAAACTACAAGCAGTTAACATACAGAGATTTTGCAAACAGCACGGAACATGATCCTGCAGCACCCGAAACTACAGCATAAGAAAAAGGAAGCAGCAAATGCCAATATGGCTTAACATTCTGTCCAGAAACAGCCAACAGAAGCTTTCCTCTCCTGCAAATTCCAAATTAGATTCATCTTCAGAAAGGAAATCACTTCGTTACCTAACCATTCAGAGTAATGCCGAGATAGAAGAGCATGCTAATCATAGGTATCAGGCAGGTTGAATGAATGGGGAAGTGCTTATGCGGTTTTATGCTGCTGTAGTATGCATCTTAAGTCGAAATAGAAGTTCTGTGCACCATTAAAAGTTCTGCTTTGTTTTATGAAGCTGGATGTTGGTGAACTAAAAACAACAATGAGAAAAAACAAAAGTAAAACTAAGAAAAGATTGCAATCGAGATGCATTAGGGTAAGTGGTAAGAGTAGGAAAGATAAGATTAGAAATGAGGAAATACGTGCAAGACTAAGGGCAACTATAGTTCCTTCTTCCCTAGCAAAAGAAATAAAATAAAATAAAATAGGATAGCTTTAGTGGAAGATAAGATGAGAGTCTCACTTGAGGCGGTTTAGGCACATGCAACAAGTTCAATGGTTAGGGGGTTTGAGATGATCGATTTTGGGAGATATAAAGAAGATTGACATATCAATGACCAAATGCGTTACTTGTTTTATTTCCATGCAACCAACTCCGTGCAATTAAAGCTTAGTTTCTTGTTGTTTATTATTTAAAGAATTGAAGGTTTAAAGTTATTGAACGGAAGTGATAAATTACACTATCATGTGTGTGTTGCAATTCCCAATATAAAAAACGATTTGGTTTGGAATCAAAAGATATACAGAAGATTGGATTTACATAGCCTTTGCAAACCAGGATAGGAAAGGTCAGAATTCATTTGATTTGGAACTAAATCCATTGTTGGCCCTAAAATACCCTTTAAAATATTTCTCTCGCTCATTTTTTGAGCCAAAACCCTTCATCTTTGTCTCTCTCACAGAGATTTCTGGTTCACGCTTGGATTCTCGGCACCTATGCAACTTCTTCAAATATTATCCAAAAACTGGGAAATTATGATCATGTTCCAAACAATAAAACTGAAATGATTTGATTTGATTAGGATTAGGTTTCAAACAACAGAGTTGAATTCTAAATCAAATCAATTCAACTCTCTAAATAGATTTAATTCCATACGGAGTGGTCGAGGCAGCTATCCAAACCTGTAAATGTAGTGATGCAATGCCACGACTAAGATCAAAATAAGACAATACAGAAGGAATGTAATGTTGCTGTACTTGTCTGCTAACTGCTCCGGTGTGTACACTGAAATAGAAAAAAGGCACAATATATAAAACTATTCATCCTTCTTTTTAAGGGAATCAAAGTAGAATGACCTGAGTCCTGAGCAATTATGGTGGTTATTCCACCGTCTGTAACATAACACTACAAAAATCTGACTCCTTTCCCCATGTAGAGATTAAATCCCAGATTGAGAAATCAAAGCCTTCCAAAATAAGCAATAAGTTCCTGGGGCGACTCCACCCAGTCCCAATTGGATTTGGGATGGAAGCCTCAGACTTTATCATGGTTTCGAGGCAAGAAATTGGCACGTGTTTAGATTAAATGTATCAAAGCAATAAGTCACTATACCAAGTTCTCAGCATATGTACTGTACCAGGTGATTGATGGTTGCCGAACGCAACAAGGAAAATGTTTCCAAGAACAATGAAGGCCGTAGCAGTCAGCACTCTGGAATATGAAGCAACATACTTAATAATTTAATAGACGTGAAGAAACATCAAAATAAGACGCATGCATAGGTCTAAAAATAAGCTCTTAGATCAGAACATACTTGACAGTCACCATTTTGTTCAAAACAAAATATGCAAAAGCAATATTGGACACAAACTGAACAGATCCAAGGGCTGCAAGGAGTGACTGCAAGGCAGAAAAAAAATTCTCTAAAAAATAATTATGAAATGCAAAGAGTTAAAAAAAGAAACTAGTTAGGAAACAGAAAAGAAAAAAGGTCTGCAGTCATTAAATATGTAGTTCTATTGTGTTACTAGATTAAGTCAAAAAGGAGGGGGGGGGGGGGGGGGGAGAGAGAGAGAGAGAGAGAGAGAGAGAGAGAGAGTAAAAGAAGAACATTCGTCAGATCAGGAAGCAAAGTAATATTTATAAGATCCTGACCTGGGCAGCATATCCAAAAGAAATGAAATTGAGACAGTTTCCAAAAGCGAAAACTAGAACACCTGCATATCAAGACTTACATCTTTAAGACTGAAAAGGATAACCCAAATACATTTGAACATTAGCATAAAAATTATCATAATTCAAGCGTCATGATGATAGATTTTACCAACTCTCCAAGTCTGGAAGTATATGATAGGCTTTAATTCAAATTTTCCATTATTTCCATCAGTATCTAGCACAGAATGCCTTTCTCTCTGCAAACAGGAGACAGACTAGAGCTGTCAAAGAAGTGGTGAAGACATAATAGAAATACAATAACAGGATTCAGCAGATAATTTCTTCATATTCTGCAACAGGTGTAGAATAAACCATTATAGATAACTGCAGAAAGAAAAGCTACGAAGGCTTGTTCTGAGAACAATGTAAACAGGGGAGAACAGTTTTTTTAGGTCATCATGTTGAGACTAATAGTTGGTGAGATCAAAATTCTTAATTTTGAGGTCACGTGTTTTGAAAATGAGAGGTGATTAGAACTGATCATGTTTAACGATATAGAAGAAGCTAAACATAGCTACTAGACATACACCATCTTGTATAGTTTTATTCTGTTCTTCATTTGTGTATTCAGGATTCCAACCTAAAAATAAACAAGGAAAAAATATAAAAATACTGTACCTGGTTATGGCCCAATTTAAGAAGATTCGTCCCAAAGTTTATGGCAATGCTACCAAAAAGATTAATGAAAGCTCCAATGACCCACTCCCCCATGGACTACAGAAGTGAATGAGCCACTAAATATACAAGAAATATTACACCCTCGCGAATGCGAGGAGTTATCTTGAGTCCATGATAGAAGCAGACGAATCCACTTCAAGCACCAAACACCAAAGGTCTGTAAAATTGCTGCAATTTCACCTACACAGGTCTATGAATCCCATAATTATTTATCTTAGAGAAACAAGAAATTAAATAATTAACCAAAAAAAATGTCCAGACTATTTAAGGAAATTTTGAACAAGGATACATGACATAATCACCAAGATGTCAACAAAAGCAATGAGGTATAATCATGCAGAAAAATGGAGGGATGAAAGTTCATAACTCCATACGTAATGGACATGGAAGAAGTTCAACTAGCGAGTAAATTAAGCAATAAATAGAGCTGAAGTTTCCAACTGAAACCATTCCAGCGACCAATAAATCCAGAAATTGGAGATGAATCGAATTGCTAATAGAAGGGAAACAGCCGCAGAATTTTACCAGGAAAAGCCCCGATTGCAAGAAACGGGAGAGTCCCCGAACTGTAATCCTATGAAGATAATGTGAAACGAGATCCTCTGATCGAGAGTCCCAGCGGATCCAGGAAGAACTTGCTTAGACAAAAAGAAGAAAAACACAGAGTTGCTAAAAAGAGAGAGAATTCGTCGCTTTGATCTAACGGAGGCGTGATATTTCACCTACCGCTTCGCCCGCCCTTCTCGAAAATAAAAAGACCGCGCGGACGGGGGAAGTGTGGGGACCACACGGTCCTCATCACGCCGTCAATTCTATACCAGAAGAAACGAGAAGGAAAAAAATGAAATCTAGGGTTTCGAGAATTTTTTGTAGAACATCTAATTGAAGAAGAGTTTGTACTTTTATTAATCTCAGATTCCGATTTACGCTGCCAGACTAAATCAAATCTTAATATATAAAAGATTCTGTCTAGATTGATTTTTCAACGGAAAGCCCCCAACAATATAATAATAATAATATAATATATATACTGTGCAGTTCTGCTGGATATAGCCGTTAATATTGAGAAAAGTAAAACGAGGGTTTCCTACTTCACCATACCATTTGAATATCTTAGATCAAAGTTTCGCATGAACTGGTGACAATAAATAGGAAAAACCACATCAAACCCCCTTCAAAATTTCAACGAAATTCCAATATTACAATTCCCCCGGTCCCACCCAAAATACATGCACAATGTGCGCCTTATTAACAATTTCTTATCGAATCATAACTTTTATTTATTTTCTTCTAAAGGTCAAGAGGATCAAGAGAGCGGGTTGGGCGGGGAAAAAGTCGATAAAGTTGTAAAAATCTATGGAAATCCCATCAAGACCACTACCCCCCATCCTGTTCCTCGCTCATATACTTTTCATGCTGAGTAATACAGAGGCTTTCAAATTAGAATACATACCTACACCAAACGCCCTACATACTTACTGACAACTATAACAAAGAAAAGCAAAATATTACCCTACTGATCCAATATACATATTTTGCTACTTCACAGGAAAATCTAATAGATTAATTAGCACATCGTGCGACTTCATAAGCAGCGTCTTCGGCCAGCAAAGTTGCTCTGAATGCAGAAGAAAAGCAATGGACGAGGTTACCCTGGAAAGAGGATCCCAACCAGAATCATCATCTGAGTTCAGAAAGGCATAAGAAGCAGTTTACGCGACTTACCTATAAACTTTTCACTGGGATACCCATACATTACAGAACATAGTCTTGTACAGTTCATTCTGTCAATTTGGTTTAAAATCAACATATTCGCTGCAGCACACCCCAATTGAAATACTGCTACAACATCCAAGATCATGAGAGGTTTAGTTCAAAAAAATTGTATTGGGTCTTCAATTTCATTTCATGGTTCCACAGTGCACAAACCTGATGTGTGGTTGTTGATGCATCAGAACAATAGAACAAGTGACAATTTGCGCTGTTTTTCTATACAAACTAGTGCCTTATGACAGCCGGTAGCGAGGCATGAAGTTCAGCCAAGCAATGGAAGACCCAATTGAGGAGCTGTTCTCTTGGTAGCTCAAGAAGTAGTTCTGCCTGAAATCACAATTACAGACGCACTTTATAAGTACATAATCACCTTCAAATAGCACAAGAATGTCGACGCTTCAGAGCTTTAAGAATTAACTGCATGGATGTGGTGTCCGCATCAGTGACAGTCTGCTGAGGAGCACAAATCAAAGGAGTCCCTCTGCAATTACCAATGGTCACATACATGACCACTTATCATGGACATGCATGAAGTATCAAAAAACTAGAGGGAGCCCAGAACACAGAATTATATTTAAGACCTTTGACTGATCTAAATAACGTTGATCATCCAAATAATATATCAGTCTCCACAACCACTAAAATGAACAAAGATGGCATCCATCACCACCATAAATACGCAAGTAAACAATGCACATGGATTGCTGAAAGTCTCTAATGTGAGTATTTGGGGTAGAGGATATTATGCCTCTGATTATAATGTGCGTGTAAGAGACAGAAGCACTAGATAACATCACGGTTAACTGCCAATAAGGAAAAAATAAAATAAATATGTAATCAATACCTTAATTAGCCCATCCTCAAAAACGAGAGAATCTCGGAAAATGTCAGAGGTCATTGAATCTGTTATCAGCTTGAAAACCTTTTTTCTCATGCCTGTTGTCATCCCAACAATCTTCCCTGAACCATATATTCTAGAGATCCCAAGATCTGCTGCCATTCTCCTTATGTATAGTTGCTTCAACAGAATTTCCATGGAAAAGGGCTCCTTTCCGTACTGGCGACGAAGATTCTCTGTAAAATGCATTAGACTCCAAATGTTGTTATGAGCAGCTTTCTCAGCTTCCTTCAGTGTTTGCATTGGGTTCTCCAGATAATTTATGTACTCTGAAGGGAGATGTGGATCCATATTTATGTCGATCTAGCACAACATATAAAGTGAAAGAACTAAAAAAATTGGATTCATGGCAAATTTTGCTAAAATGAAAAAGGAAAAAAAATAAATAAATACCTGTACTGTTTGGTAAGGAATTGAGACAAGCCGATGTTCTTCAACCTGGGTAACAGTAGAAGAAAGCCACAAAAACGAACATCAACATTTAGACGGGAAAATCTATGCGTGGACATTATTCTAAACTAATCAACTTGCCTACTGGATCAATTAAAGTAACTGTTTAGCCTGCTCATATTAAAAGATTTGTGGGATCTCAAACTGAAAAACTAAAGAATTACAGAAAGCATAATCAAAGTGTACTCTTTCAAGAAGATAACAAGTGCTAGAAAGTCCCCAAGGAGTGATTTGGTTGCCCCCGGGGAGGGGGGGGGGGGTTGTGCGCGCTACTCCTCATGTTATTGACCAGATTTGATTTCTTTCTTGGGCGAATCCTCTAGTGATGGCCTGCCTTTGACAGACCACAAATCTCTCCCCACTCCGTGCCCCTCCCCCAGTTAGGGGGAAAAAAAAAAAAGATAGAAAAATGACCTAGAAACGATTCATTCAGACATCGAATCCCATTGCTTCATTAATAGGGATCATGCACATGAGCATACCTTGGACAAACTCTCAAAAAGCATTTCAAAGAAGAGGTCAATGCCTACGTTTCCAACATCCCCAGTCTGTTCCTCACCAAAGATATTACCAAAGCCTCTAATACCCATGTCTCTCTCTGCAAGTTGGAAGCCTTGACCTAGATCACGGCATTCCTCAATAGCTGCAAGCCTCTCCTAAAGAGCAATTTAAGAGAGTGAAACCAAACAAAGGAAAACCTCCGAAAACTAATGCATCTTGAAAACAAGCAACTAGTTGAGAGGGAAAAAAAGGGAAAAAATTCTGAAAAATTGATAATGCAGGAAAACAGGTGCAAATGTCATAAATAAACGAAGACGGATGAAGTCAAGAAAGCATACCAGTGCTTGATGAGAAAGTAGTGACTTGTCAGGGTAAAATAAATGTGCGTGAGCTTCTTTATCAGCCCGCCCAACTCTTCCACGCAACTAATTGAAATGAGATACTGATGAAGTTCAGATTCTACCATTCCGGAATCAAAAATGGTTTCAAACTTGACTTTTGGAAGGGAAAAAAGGATATAAATTAATCCTAAAAAGCCCAAACATCCGGATTACAATGAAAAAAATTGAAAGAAAATTGTGATACACCTCTGCTAAATGTTCAGAAATATTTATATGCCGGCAGGCAAACTAATATGGAAAAAATATAAAAAAGATCCATTGGTGTCCTGAAATATGCAGATAAAAAGAACATCCATTTATTTAATCTAGATACCTGACAAAATATAAACTGTTACAGTCACATGAGCACGTGATTACACTCACAAACTATACAAACATAACACAATACAAAAAGAAAAGAGAAGAGCAAATCATCACAAAAGAAAAATTAGGAGGTGTGCAAGGAGGGACGTACAAATCCAACATACAAGGCAAAAATTTTAAACAAAGGAAAATAATCTATGTTGCTCAAATATGAGGATGTTTGATATAACCCATGAAACTCACTAGCTCAAATTTCTTTAGGTTGACTAAGTGAGCAAAATGCTTAGGTAATTCTAAGCTTATAACAGCACGAGTTTCCCATCCACAAACTACTGTGAGACACTGATGGAGTGTTATGGTTCCCCCCACTTATAAAATGTCTTTGTCATGGCACATCATAGCTCCATGACTCCATCATATATGCATGCTGCATTAGTTGGGATTTACTATGTGGCGCAATGGATTCTACAATCTTGCTCGTAGTTGTTAAAGCTGCAATGCACACCAAGGGCTTAGTGAATTCATTTAGGAAACTAGGAAGGATTCACAGTGATATAACCATCTGCTCCTGACTAGAAGATGCATAGTTGACATAGAATACTATACAAAAGAAATTGGGGCTTAAACTTGGAATACTTTTCCAGTACATACTTTTATATCTTGTTGCAAGAAACAAGAGATCACAAAAATTTTTAAATGAAAAAAATACAGTAAAGAGAAAGAGAGACAGCAGCACCTGGTACAACTGTGCCAAGCCAAATTGTTGAACATCCTGAATTATGATTGTGTTTGCATTTTGAATGTCAAGTCCACTTTCTACTATGTTTGTGCATATAAGAATTTTTATTTCACCTTTGGCAAATCTGTCCATGGTTTCCTCAAGCAGCCTCGAGTATTGCTGCATAGCACAAAATAAATTTGTAACCGGCCAACAACAATCAGCATTTTTATATATACCGAACAAAAAATATCAGAAGAAAATAGTTACCGCCTAGCAAAAAAAGAAAGTAGTTACTGACTGAGGGGAAAAAAATGCATAGATGCTATCTATATTATGACCTGATTTTTCACAAAAGCCAACATAAGCACAAGAATAAGAAACATAACAGTTTCCATGACGGCTCTGACACATATTAAGTCGTTATTACACCTAAAAGCTTAAGCTAGTAAGGTTTGGATTTCATTGTATATCGAGATTTAAAAAGCATTAAGTACAATGTTAAGTTCCAGGACAGCTATTACAAACTGTAGCCAAATATAACAAGTGAATTATTGAGAATGGTTTGAATATTGCTTTCTTGACATTGTTGGATTGTTGTTGAAGGGGAGCTGATTTCAACAAACCATAACAAGGCAGTCAAAATATAAAATGGGTTTAAATGAAAGAGGAGATACCTTTCCATGAGCAATAGCTATTTCAGTATTTGGAAAGGACTGCTCAAGAAATTCCATCACTTCTTCAAGGCCTATTGCATAAGAAAGGCGGTTAATCCCCATTAAGAAACCAAAATAAGAAACCGTAATAAGCATACATTGAAGGAATACTACACAAGCCTATCATGCTCCTGAAACTATTCACAGCAGAGGGAAGTTATGTAGACACAAAGTATACTCATTGTGCTCCCCACAAAATCAAGTGGATCACAAGAAGTTGCTAATCATTTAATCTAACTAGCACTTTTCAATAGAATATATATACAAGTAAGAATGGTTTGGAGGAATATTTTGATGAGATAGGTAGACCATCTTAAGATTTGACATGCATGACAAGAATAAGATAATAACAAGGTCCCTAAACAAATTTTAATAGCGCATAAAAATTGTCAAGACATGTAGTCCTGTCAATTTCCATATTAGGTGATCCTATCTCGCACCCTAAAATTTATCCCATAAAGTAATAATGATAATATAAAGTAAGGTTTTCCAGATTTTGGTAGTGATAAGTGGAGAAAACTACCGTGAAGTACAAGAAGGCTACATAGTATATCATCAGTCATGGGCTCACCTTTAATACGGGGCAAAACATAAAAAACCTGGCCACCACGATCCAGCTCCAAATTTATTGCTGATATGATCTTTTCTTTACTGTATGCTGAAAGATGTGTTCTTATGGGAACCCTTTCTGGGGGTGGAGTTGAAATTAAACTGGAACCAAAACAGAAAAAGGAATTATGAAAAAAACAAAATAATAATACTTAAAAACCTCTTATATGAATGACCTACTGTCGGGGTAACGTCTGATTTTCATTAACAAAGAGGCAGTACCCATGTTAGACTATAGTTGTTGAAGGCATCAACAGGGATCATTGGAGCATGAGGACTGAGGCACATAATTACTGAAAATGTGTATTATATATATATATATATAAACTTTTTAGGCTGCAACTAGGTTGTTAATATCATGCAAGTGGTACATGTACAGTAAACTGTTTTGTACTAGGCCTAAGCCTCACACAGGTCGCTGATCTCAGTGGATGCAACTGTGTCAATGAGGAGAGCTTTAGACTACCATGTTTTACACTCGTGTTAGATGGTGACATTCTTCAAGTACTTATAGGGTACTTCTTTTGTGATTGATCATTTTACATTCATGAGGGTGACTTGTCCTGTGACTGGAAGGTTAGGGGAATGTTGCAACCATAAGACTCTCCCCTATTACGCAGTAGGGTCCTTTAGGCATTCTAGAGTTTATGTAGGACACTCGTTTCTTTATTATTATTACTATTATTATTTATATATTTACATTTTATTTTTAATTGGTAAATACTCACACACCCAACTTAGCAACTACAAGAATTCGAACCCTTGATCTTCCCTAGCATCAAGGCTTTATTGTACATGCCGGTACAACAAGACCAAGATACTAGAAGACAATTTGCATACCAAGTTAACAGAAAGAATGGAAGGCCATTATGCTTTTAAGCATACATAATATGACTCAAAAAGTAAATGTTGGTATTTCACATCTTTTCCACCTAGGGTTACATCTTGACGATTGTGCTGAGCTAGAACAGGCAACTAGAAAGGAATGAAACTTGATATGAAGATCACAGAAAACTGAAGGAACAAAACTTTTATTCGATTCTGAGGTAAATATATTACCTAGCATCACGAAATCCAGTCAAAGCCAAATAAAGAGTTCGCGGTATAGGAGTAGCAGAAAGAGTAAGAACATCAACTGAAATTTTGAATGAAGCAATCTTCTCCTTCTGTTTGACACCAAACCTCTGAAAGCAATGACACATGCAGACGCAATTCAAACATCAATATGAAAGCTTGATAGAAAACCAAAAGTATACCGAAAGTATCTCATAAATATGGCAGCCAAATATTAGAATTCGTAAGCTTTGTTTCTCTCCTTTAGCCTACGCTAATCGGGGAGGTCTTTTTTTATAAATACAATAAGGATACATTCATTTCCAATTTCAAAGATAAAGCTAGAACCACATGTCATGCAGGGAGTGGGGGGAGAGATCTTCAAGTCACTTGGAAAATAACAACCCCCCCCCGGGGGTCCCAGCCCCCTTTGTTATGAAAGAACCATAAAATAACATCATTTTGGACCATAGAAACACCGAACATAGGAGTTGGTATACACCATACTGGAACACCTACAAAAGACAATATTATTAAAAGAAGAAGAAAAGTACATCACAGATGACAAGGGATCCTCATGACAGAAGCCAATATTATCATAAACATCACATGAGCACAAAGTTTGTTAGGCTCAAGAAATTTAAGTACTCTCTAAGGAGTAGCTTTGATCAAGAATACAATGAGAGAATGTCACAGAACGGAATTTGGATCGCTTCAGAATGAGTGAGGTATGACTTTGAGAGAGGTAGATAGTCTTGGGTAGACCACAAAAGACTCGAAGGAAAGAAAGTGGGAAAGGAATGGCTGTCAGGGGATCTACATCAACAATCCAATGTGGCTGTTTGTTTGGTCTCACGCAATAGGCCTAGTTTGCTGTTTGTAATGTTGTTAGCCTCTAAGTTGGCTCATAAAAAAGTGAGGGGTGTAGCAGACAGAAACTGATAGCATTAGAAGAAAATAAAAGCAAAAGAATTAAGAATCAACCTGCTCCTCGTCAACCACAAGGAGTCCTAAATTACTATATACAACCCGACTTCCAAGAAGTGAGTGAGTTCCTACGGCAATGTCCAAATAACCGTTTTTGATCATGTGAAGAGACTCCTCCTTCTCTGCTGGTGTCTGCATATTATAAAAGACAAAGTTAGTCCCGCAAAAAAAGAAGGAAAAACGAAAGAGCGGTGATTACATATGATTCCAGGATGTTGCCCAAATAGTATAATGTCAATAAAGTGCAATAGCAATTCTAAGCTCAAAAATGTGGTAGTTAATCATGTTGGTAAATGCAAGATATTAAAATGCAACCGCCTCAGACAAATGGTGCAAGCAGTATTCAAGCCTACAGTGAGTCACAATCCCAGATTTTAACTTTCACAATCTACAGATAGATCTCATCAGCGGTTAATCTAGCATCTCTTGTGCTTTTATATATATATACATCGTTGTCAAGGCGTTGCCTACTCAAAGAAGTTTAGCCTAGAAAGGAAGCAAGTACATATTACACACCCTTTTCAAACAACGTTGCTATAGTTTGAATGTTAAGACAGTTCTAGATCCAGAAACTGTGAATAGATATAAGTTCGAGAACAAATATAGAAAGCCAAAATCAAGGAAAATAAATTATGTGAGGAGCCTTCCCAGATTTAATTCTGCGAACAATTGAGATCAAAAAAAAAACCTACCAGACTAAGCAGCAGAGTTCGACTTGCAGAACCAAATTCTTTCATCAGCTTAAGTAGATCAATTAGCATGCACTTGGATTAGAAAGAAACTTCAGATTGCATTACAAAATCTTATATCCCAATTAAGGACAGAAATTTCTAATACCTGAAACCTGCTCAAAAGTCCAACCTTGATGTGAGGATATATAGAGAACCGCTCAGAAATAACTTCAAAATGTTGTTTTGCTAAAACGATAGTTGGTGCAAGGACCATAGCTTGTTTCCTTGCCGAGACCACACAAAATATGGCACGAAGTGCAACTTCAGTCTTACCAAAGCCAACATCCCCACAAATTAACCTGTCCATTGGAGTTTCTCTCTCGGTCAAATCTTTTTCAACATCAATGAAGGCCTGTAAACAGTGCTTCAAACAGTAAGAAGCAGAAAAAGAATCTAATGGTGCAAACAAGCTTATAATGAAAAATATAAGAGTCCCAATTGTGGGATGGCCTGCACCCAAATTGCACACCAGTTAAAAATGGTATGCATAAGTCAATTTGCCAAACCATCTTAAAAAATAGCAACTGCCTCCTGCAAGCCTAGGATAATGGTTGTTTCAGTAGGTAGCAGCATAATGGAGTAGTGACAGTTGGATTAAGTGTCAATTGTTAAGTTAAGATATAGGTAGGCAATTCAATATTATAATTTATATGGTAAGATACAGATCGAATAGTTGTATTTCTCCAATGAAAAAGTTCAATAAGAACCCACACCAAGAATGAAGGATAAAGCTTATCATCACAATCCAGTGCATATAAATCATAGTATAATGTTCAGCACATGAAGACAACCTTTGGACCAAACTATACATTTGCCAACTAATTGAGAAACTCTACCTGTTTTTGATCTTGTGTAGGCTCATAACGAAATCGAGCTGCAAATTCAGCCATGAGACTCTTTGGATAGGGAGGTCGCCTCTGTTTGAGCCTATGCAAATAAAGCTCCATCAAGTCCACAACCATTTTCTGAATCGCAACCTTTCCTTTTATTCTTCTCCTCTCCCATGCACTAGTGTCACCCAATTTACTCAATGATCGCGGCCTTCTATTTTCATTGGGTCTGGAAGGATATCACAGTATTACATGACTAAATCATAGCGTTTGCAGCTACCACTACATAAATGCCCGAATAATCAACAAAAAGGAGGCATATTCTGACCGACTTTTAGACTTATTCTGCAATCAAATATTGACAAAAAAAGAGCTTATTTCAATCATGGATAAGAAATATAAGCATCAAATTATACATAATGCTAGCTATAAACTTCGTATCTGATCCTAATAACTCAAGATAACAGATATAGATATGAAGGGCAGAACCAATTTGAAACACTCAAGCAGTTTGAATAAGCATCGGGAGGGGGAAAAATTAGGAAAAATGGGCAGAAATTTGGGGATTGGGGAACTATCCCGAACCTGCAACTGTTTTAGTAAAAGCATTGAAAATGAAGAAATAAAAGACACTGCAAGCAAGCTATATCAGGCTTGTCAGAAACTACGGGCAAGACAGTGTCTAAAAGTATTTGCAGAAACCACACTATCTGTTTTGGATATAATAAAAAATTAACACAAATCATTCAATACAAAGATAATACAAAATGTTTAAAATTATATCACATCATGCAATCCCGAGTCAGACAAAAAGAAAACTTTAAATTAGAATTCCAATGCACTAATGAACCAAGAATTCTGTTAAATTCCTTACGAAGAAATCAATTCAATGAAACTTTTCTAAACGTCCACTGTTTGGAGAAAAATTATGTGCTTTGATAAGTTCAATTACATCTATATTGTTAGGATTTAAGCCGTTGCTTCGAGTCTATAATATATAAACCCTCGAAACCGGTATACATAGAATATATTTAGGTTCCTAGGTTAATGAATTCTAACCAGTAAGGGACCTGTTCAACCTAATCCATATGGAATATATATATTAGGATACAAATCCTACACGTATGAATCACCATTTTGTTAGTACATCCTCTCGCCCTCTCTTTCCCCATCTTTCTCCAAAGTACAGTCTCTGATGTAGGAGCCAAACAGTCATTGAAATAATAATATGATGGATTGGGTGGTTGACGTTGCAGTTGTATGCATCAGTCTCTTCTAGGAGTTATTCGTTCTAAAGAAGAACATATGCAACTCTATATGAATTCAGCATACAAAGGAGCGAGAAGGGAGACCCTACAGGTTATATCGATAAAGCATGCGAAACGCTTGCTTGACGGGGAGCTTCGCCATTCCATCTGCGTACTCTATAAACACATACTCCACTGGCCGCGTAGAATCCTTGGGGACGTCGAATTTGATCCCCACAAAGCGCCCAATACCGACCCTCTTATGCACCACATAATCACCGGAACGAAGGGTGTAAGGATCGACCCTGTAATTGACGGCACCTTCATGGCCATCTTCCCGATTCCCTTTCAACTTCTGCAATCCCCTTTGCTGCTGCACCCTCACCATTCGTATGTACTTCTCGGCTTCCTCGGAATCCATGGCGGATCTGGGAGCATCCCCGCTATCTCTTTTGCTGTGGTCGCGGCGAATCCTCTCGTTGAGCATCGATATGCCGTCTTGATCCTCCTCCACCTTCTTCTTCTTCTCCGATGCTGACAATTTGGGAGCCGAAATCCGCTCCGTGTAGACGGCATTGGTAAGGTTGCCGAATCGATTCTTCCGATTGAGAGTATATGGAGAGTTGATGCCGAAGACTCCCCAGAGATTACTGTGGGATGAGCTCACTTTCGGGAGAAAAATGGGGGAGTGTTCAGAGTGGACGAACGAGATTGGGGAGACAACAGAGTTAGCCGAAGCCATTTGATTGATTGAATGCTTCAAATGCACAGTATTCCTATGCGTAGAAGATCAAACTGATGTGGCCGCAAAAACGCTGGAAGGATATTTTATTGGGATTTATGGATAAATCCTCTCCATCATCAAACAGAGAAAATATGAGTATGAATCCGAACGTACCTAATTTGTGCGCGTCATTTTTAAGACGGCATTATTTTTTAAAAAAATTATTATATACTTTTATTTTTTAGTAAAATTATATTATTTAAAAAAAACAGCGAACGTAAATTTTTTCAGCCGAATGCATACCTCATTTTCCATCTCAAATATTATAAAAACTTAATAAATTTTATTCAATTTGGCCATGCATACATCTACTATACACTAAAATGACTCTTCTTTTTCCTAAATTTTACATACTTTAATTATATGGGTTAAATTTATGACTTTTATGATTAAAAATTATTTTCTGTACAAGATTTGGCTCCATTATTACTTTTCTTTTTCCATTTCTGTTATTTTAAGTTTATTATATTTATATTTTTACTTCTATCTCTTTCTTTATATTCTTTTATTTTACTTTTTTCTTCTTGTTTTGTCCCTTTTTTTTATTGCCTCCGTTATCTTCTCAAAGCACCTATTTTTTTATTAAAAAAAATAATAGAAAATTTTTAATGAATATAATTTTACGGAATTTAAGTAGCATTACAAATTTAAAAATACATGATGATTTTCATGAGCTTTGGAATTTAGAAAAATATTCATGAATACAATCGAACCCAGATACATTATTTTTAAAGATCTTGATTTATTAATTTTTTGGTGTTAAATATACGATCAGATGATGCCAAATCTTGTGAAGCCAAGAACATCTTCATATTCTTATATGTTCTTTCTATTTGTTTGTACAGTTAAAATTGCTTAATAACCCCTAAAAACTTTTAAAATTGGAGCATGAAAAACAAAAATAAATGGGAGAGCCAAATCATTCCCGTACGAATCTTGAAAATATTTATGTTTTTCCTATCATGTGATCATGCTAGAAGATTAAAATTTTAAGTAAAATATTATGGAAATTAAAAAGCTGTAATTACTTTTGGGTGAGGAAAAGAATTAAATATTTATGAATGATGCAATTTAAGTATATATTATATTTAGTTATGAAATTTTAATCTAAATTAAGAATTAGTGTTTAGTTTAGTTTAATTAAAACTCAACATAAAGTAATATCTTAATACAAAATTTATTTATTTATTTAATTTTTTACCCCTCCACAAAACCGAGTTTTAAACCTAATATCTATTTTTCGTAAAACTAAATTTTAAACTCGATTCGGGCATTGACTGCGAAACACGCCCTAAACCCACAGAATTGGATAAACCTCTCTTACGGTGGAGATGGAACCGGGACCTTCTCCGTGCTCCGCTGCACCCCTCCCTCCGAGCAAACGTTCGCTGCCGACATCGACGGACGCATTCTCGCCACCGCCGCCCACCAGGCAATCTCAGGAACTCTCTCGGCCATCGAGCTCCTCCTCGGCTCAAAACTCAAACCAGGCTTCAAAGATACGTTGGCGAACGCAGCCGCGAGTAACGCAAAGAAGGGGCATCGTCTGAAGTAGCTGGTCGTGTTCGATGCATCGGTGAGGACCACATGCGCGACGAGGTCAAGTGGAGGAGGTGAAAGTGAGGGCGGTTCCGATGGCGTAGGAGGTGGTTTTAGAAGGGAAGGTGGTTGTGATGGAGAGCGAGGACATGGAGGAGGAGAAGGAGCGATACACGATGTCTCGCCGATATCGCTCGGGGTGCGATTGTAGTGCACATGCAGTGCTCGCATTTGTTTCACCGCGATGGCATTGTGCGGTGGCTGGGGCGTCGCCGCTCTTGCCCCGTTGTCGTTTTGAGTTCCCTGCGAAGTTGCTTAGTTGTATTGTTTTCTTTTTTCCTGATCATGAGGGAGTGGTAGGATTTTTTCGCGATTGCCTTTTCCGGGAATAATAGCATCGTTCACTCGAGAATTAGACAGTCAAATGCAGTTCGGTTTGTTTTGGATTAAATGGTTCACTTAGTTCTCGTGAATTCTTTGGTTTCGTGATGTGACTTGGCCTGCAAGTTTTACTCAATGAACAGTGAACTAAAGCGGTATTGATGTCGGTTGAGAGAGGGGGTGATGCTCTATTTATTTGTGTCAAGAAGCGGTGGATCTTGTGAATTATGCTTGGAAAGTTGGCATATTTTGGAAAGTTGGGTGTTAGATCGCGTTGATAAGAGACATGGATTAACTTAGTTCATCATGTTAATTTGAAAAATTACGAGATTTAAAGGTTAAATGATTTATGAACACAGCGTAATTATGATAACTGATGGTGCCTCTGTTTCTGCAAAATGTGGTGCCCTGTTAACCAATAATTTTTATTTAGATTAAACAAATAACTTTATTAGAGAAATCTTTTAGTGAAAACAAGCATAAACACCAAAATGACCCTCGGATTTTCACTTCGTTTTCAATTTGGTTATTCAACTTTAATTGTGAGCAATTTGGTTATCAAAGTTTCATTTTCTACTCAATCAAAACTGAACGTGAACAGACTTCATCAGTTACTGATAATGCATCCCACATATATGCCTACGATAAGGATCACGTGTGCGACTTTAAGTTCACGTAACCCTTCTTTCCTTTCCAACGCTATTTACCTTCTTTTATTCCTGTTCAAACCCCTTTCCTCATACCCTAATTCCATTCCTGCTCAAGAGGTGAAGTCGATTGAGAATACAATAAAAGTTTGAGGACCAAATTGTTTACAATTGAAGTTAAAATGACTAAATTAAGAACGAAGTGAAAGTTCGAAAGACATTTTAGTGTTTTTATCGTGAAATTATTCATAATTTGATGATCATGGGAAAAATATGTTAATTTCTCAGTAAAATCAGTAAAAATGGTGGTTATTTATTTGGTTGATAATGAGTGATTGTTTCTCTAAAATTTGATAAATCAATACAATTTGAGCGAATAATTGATTAATCAATTTTTTACATATTATATGTGATGCGTAAAGTATTTTTTATTTATAGATGAATTTGAACGGATTAATGCTCGCTCTCAATTTTTTTTTATCTTTACTTTGTTATTTTTCTAAGATGATGAGCTTTTAAACTCTCATTCATGAAACACAATTTGTTTATCTTTACTTTGTTGTTTTTCTAAGATGATGAGCTTTTAAACTCTCATCGATAAAACATAAGCTAATTATATCTTGTCCATCAACTTAATTATTGAAAAAGTTTTTTTTCGAAAGGTGTTTAGAAAAATTCTTGAAAAGCTCAAAAAGAGAAAATGCTTTTGAAAAACATAAAATATTTGTTTTTCAAATAAGTTACATTTTGAAACTTATTTAAAAAGTGAATTTTTCGGCTTTCCAAAAATTAGGTTAAATATCCTCAAGTCACTTTGTCATTAATGGACAATTCGGCATAACATTTAAAGCAGTAAAGTTACAAATGAGGCAATTCAAGCATGTTTGAGCTTGACTTATTTGATTTATTATTAAGCTTGAACCCAGTTCGGGCTTGTGATGAGTTCAACTTTATTAATAAATTTTTATTAATTCAAGTTGGTACAATTTCAAATCAAACGAAGACTAGAGTATTAAATACAAATGGAGAATTATGTACTCTATTAATTAAAAATAATTATTATCAAAAAGCAAAGTGAGAAAAAGAAAATACAAATACAAATAACTCCTTTTGCTCATATAAAAAAATTATTATTATACTTTTTTTCACAAAAACAAAAAAAAAACGATTATTGCAATATATAATTTTTTTTTATCTAAATGAATTCAAGGTCGAGTATAGGTTCCCCCGTGCCTGACCATAATACAATTAATAAATGGGTCTTAGTTTGAATTCTCGTATAGACTCATATATAATAGACTCAGCTCAATTAAATAGGTTTACAATGGATCACATCTGAGTTCAGACCAAACCCATTGACAGGCCTATTTTAAACCATTTGATCTGATGAGCGATCTAGATCACCTTACAGATATTTAGAAGATAAGAAAAGAACCGATCTATCCTGGGTCTGTTTCTTTTAACTATTGAATCCAAAATTTGTATTTATATTCATTTCATTCGGCAAATAAATGAAGAGGGACGAACCCTAAATGAATCGACCACGAACGGGCGAGCTCACAACGGCTCGTCTGCAGTCATGCTTGCAGGCTCTCGACGATTCGTGCATTAGGATGGAGGGACCGGATCTGGGAACATAAGTCCACGTGTACGTCCAGGATAAGTCTCGACGAACTGAGACCGGGAAGGGCAGTCATGTCTTTGCATACAAACAAAACCCCCCACACCAACTTTCCATCTGTTAAGATTAGATCTCTCTCGCCGCTGCTTGTGTCCCTCCGTACGATCTCCGGTTTGCGCCGCCGACAGATTCATCCATCTCTGCTAACACATCGCATGCTTGCCTTAAAAGTTTCAGAATTTGCATCGCAGGTACAAACCTACAGTAGAAATCGCCCCCCTTCTCTCCCTCTGTGGTTCGCCGCGCGAACGAGTGTGTTTTTAAATAAATATATTTGTTTTGCTTCATATTTTGTTTTATTGAATTAGTATTATTCTGTGCTAATTACTGGCTAATTACTGTGCTAATTAGCGGGAGCTTTACTTTGAAATGGGTTGTGTTCGTTTGCCTATTTTTCAGGAATTTGGACAAAGAAGTCATTTTCAAAAATTGTCTTTTAAATTGTGAGCGATGGTATTTGTGAGTCTTGTTCTGCTTTTCTTTTTGGTAGTGGATAGGCTTCCATATGTTAAAAAGCTTATAACGAAGTGAAAAATTGTGAAATTGTGACTGTTCAAACTCTGGATTAGGGTATAATGCATTTCTAACCGCTCAGCTAGCACCATTGCCATGCCTATTGTGGGAGGAGTTTCGAACTCATATCAGGGATTCGGGGGCATATTATATTTATTTGGGTCACAGATCAAATAAGATTCATGGAACGTGTGATTGAGGAAATGAAAATGTAGGGGACCTAAGGGAGGAAAGACATCTTGATAATGGGTTTTGTTTGTGATGCTATATATATATATATATATATATATTTGGTGAGTATGCTTTTCTTTGTATTTTATGTTTGTCCCTTTCGAACTTATAAACTCTTTCTGTTGTAGGATTATTGTATTCTATGTTTAAAATTATTGGACTAAATCCCTAGCTTGTAGGACGGGCTATGTGCCATTGTTGTCCCTGTTCAATTCTAGCTTTAATGCGATGGGGTTGAATGAAAATTTCAGTGAAGTTCCTGTAGTTGTTTAGATTAGCTTTTCTGCTATGCAGCTTCTATTATTGCTGTTAAAAGCATCTGAGAGATTGTTGGAGGCAAGTTATTTACCAGCATTTTCCAATTAACTTTTCCTTGGTTTATTCTATTGCAAGATTTTCGTTTTTAGCCTCATATTGGTTGTAATGATTATTTTCAGTCGCAGTACTTGTTATTGGTACATAAAGCCAACTGTATTGTGTGTTTTGCGCTTTAGTTTCATTTAGTGCAGGTGCCACTTTGATAAATAACTAGGACCATGGACAATAAAATTAGTTGTATAATTGTCTTGTCCTTCTCTTGGATTTACAATTGATTCAAAAAACAATAAAATTCCTTAACTGGGTGAGATGGATGGACAGAAAAATGGATGCACATCTTTGTAACTTGTTGGTCTAAAACTATACTTAGACATAAAATGTTGCTTCTTCTTCCTTTGTTTTTTTCCTTTGTTGTTTTTTTTTTTTGTTTTTTTCATTTTCCCCCTTAATTAGCAATTTTCTAATAATTATGTTGACCATCATTCCAGAACAACGACCTTTGGATGACAAAGAGCGCCTGATAGTTTAACTGATGGTAAAATGGCTTACGATAGTTCTGCCAAAAACGAGCCAAAGCGATCTCATCAGTGGTTTATGGATGGTACCGAATCAGACCTATTTCCCAACAAGAGACAAGCTGTTGAGGTTCCAAGCAACACTTTCTTTCCAGGAATGGCTAATTTAAATGTTTCTCCTTGGGGGACCGTGCCCGGTTTTCATTCAGTCCCCACTCAATTTACCCAGCGGGTGTTTGACTCTGAAACGGATAGGACTGTCAATTATGAGGACAGAAACATTCCTTCTTTTAGCGCAGGGGATATGAATATGAATTTGGGTAGAAAGGTTGAGGATTTCTTTGGGATTAATTCCTCGATTGGCTTGTCTACGTCGCATTCATTGGATGACCCTAGATCAGGTCTTTATTACGGGGGGATCAGAAAAGCCAAAGTCAATCAGGTTAAAGACCCCGACAATGCAATTTCTGCATCTATGGGAGGTGCATACAGTAGTGGGGATAGTGATTCTGCGCCAAAGGCCCTCCATAAGGAAGGTGAGGATTCCATATCAATGGGTCTTACTTATAGCGGAGGGGACAAGAATGTCATTTCAAGAAATGAGACGTTTAACAGGGAGGATAGCAGTTTTATATCAATGGGTCAACATTACAACAAGGGGAATGAGAACATGTTTGTAGGTCAACCTTTTAACGAGGGCGACGCCAATATCTCAGTGAATCACGCCTACAAAGAAAATAATGGTTCCATATCAGTTAGCCAACAATTTAGCAATGTTCAAACCTACAAGAAAGATGATAACAGTTTCATGTCAATGGGTCCCGCAACTCACGCCTTGACTGAGGGGGGTGCTAGGGTTTCTGCATCAACTCTCACCTACAACAACAGCTACCATGATCAGTCATCAATCAGTCGCTCTTGTAACAAGAGGGAGAGCAATATTATATCCTTCGGTGATTTTCGCGATGACGATGAGACTGATCCTTCAGGAAGGCTTTTATGCAGTTATGACTTTTTGATGGGTCAGCCTTCAGTTCAGAGATCAGAAGCACCAAATGAAGAATTAAACCCTAATGCATTCACAAGCGTTTCTCAGGTGATTGCTTCTGGGTCTGAAACTGTTCCTAAGAAGAAAGAAACGCAAAAACTGACTAAAAAAGCTCCTCCAAACAATTTCCCTTCAAACGTAAGAAGTTTGTTATCAACTGGAATGTTGGATGGAGTTCCGGTGAAATATATTGCCTGGTCACGGGAGGTAACCCTTTCTTCTCGTTCGTTCATCTTTCATGGTAATTAAATTCCTTTTAACGTTGGATATTCGTTGTGCATGTTAGAAGCAACTTTGCGGAGTTATTAAAGGTTCAGGATACTTATGCGGGTGTCAGCAATGTAATTCTTCTAAGGTGAGTTCATTTGAATTTCTTACGAAGATGAAAGATAGGAACTTTTGGTGTAGTTTGCCAATCAACTGGTTTATGCAGGTTGTTAATGCATATGAGTTTGAGCGGCATGCGGGTTGCAAAACAAAACACCCAAATAATCATATATATTTTGAGAATGGGAAAACCATATATGCGATTGTTCAAGAGCTCAGAAGTACACCTCAGAATTTGTTGTTTGAAGTTATTCAGACGATTACAGGTTCACCAATCAACCAGAAGTCCTTCCGCCTCTGGAAAGGTAATGCACTCTGCAGTATCTCTGGTTTCCCCTTCCCCGCGATGCACTACTTTTCCTGAAACCTGTTCAAAATGCCAAAAAAGCACCAAAGCGCCCAAAATGCCTAAAATATCCAGAATGCGCAAAATGCCCTCTGTCCAATTATTTGGCCCCATTATCTCACTCTCTCTTAGAACTGTGGTGTGGATGTGGAATGCAGCCCCACGGTTAATTGTTTAATTTTGTCAATGGCTTTTGACAATTTGATTCTCCTGTGTTTGCCCTTGTCTGCTTAAGAAAAGGTCATTATCTATTGCATTATGAGTTTTCACAAATTTTGACATGTGATGTCTCCTTCTCAATCGCACGTCTCCTTTTCAGAGTCCTTCCTAGCTGCTACCCGCGAGCTTCAGCGCATATACGGAAAGGATGAGGGTGGCCAATTGTCTTGAGCAAAGTTCAAAGGTAGATAGTCTTTGTTTTGCGGATAGCGTTAGACACCCTTTTGGAATATTTTGCACTTGAGCGATAACTAGATTTATGTTTGCAGTGCATATGGTTTCCTTGAATAGGGAGTATTTCAAGATGTGTTTATGTTGTTTCATAGGATGCTTTGAAACTACAATGTTACATGTTTTCATCATTTTGGCATTATTTATGCATCGACGCTCCCACGAAAGAATGCCTTTGTATGCTTCAAAATCCACAAGCTTGGCAGGTTAAATGCAACAAAAAGGAATGAATTTTAGCTGACAATGCTCTCTCTCCATGGTAAATGGTTTGCATTTTTGGTAAGAAGTAGCATTCTTATTGAGACTAGAACTGACAGGGAAGAAAAGAAAATAGATTTATGGATGAAATCAAATATGCGGTATTTACAGACAAAAGTACTCGGTTATTGGGGAAAAATTAATATACTTCTAATTTCGAATCAGGATCAACTAGGACAGAAGTAAAGCATTGGGTCAAGCTTCATTTGAATCAAAACCTTCCCATTCTAGTCACGGGAAGTATTCGAATATGAAAGGTGGGAAAGTCCGAAGGGATGGAAGAATGTAACGAAGATGTTAAGCTGACTTATATTTATTTAGTGCAGTTTAGCTCTATTCCAGTGAACTCTGAATATCTGAGAGTATTGTTATTCGAGATTAGAAAACCCATAGTGCTCTGTTTTGCAATCAGATGCTTTCTCACATTTTCTTCCACCCATGCCAAGTATTCCAAATTTAAGATGGGTGGCTACTAGCTTAACTAACCGAAACAAGAACTGTATTATTCCGGGTGTAAACGTAGATATATCCACCGACCACGATACTTTATGCAAAATGGCCTAATTGATTATACGGGATATTGTGATTGATGGGTATTATATCGTATATCATGGATTTAAATCCTCTTCGTCCATGGTGGAAAATGGCCTGTATATTTATTTATTTTTTCAATATATGTCTTAGGTCTCAAGTGTAAATTCACTGGGTTTTCTTTTATATGATGAAGACTTGATGAATGGCACAGTTAGCTTATAATTTGGGGCAAGTGATACACAATTGCTTAGGAGGTGAAGATGTGAATTTATGGTTGACAATAAAGACCCTATAAGAGAGGCTAGGCAGGAAGAGAGAGAGAGAGAGAGAAGTAAAAAAGAAAGAGAGGCACGAAAAACAGACATGTCTCAGATGTTACCCTCCCTATAAAATGGGTGTCTTGTTTTTAACCCTCCAAGACCCACTAATTTGGTGCACGGACTCTTGCTTAATGTTTGGGTTTCCTAGACTCACGAATTTGCTTGAGTTAGGATTTTAAAATTATGTCGTTTTACGAAAAATAAGTTTTCAAGGCGGATTCAAATAAGTCTTTCCATTCAGATATTTTGGAAACTCTATTCACCTTTTTTTTTTTTTTCCAAATGAAAAGGATAGTTCTACTTTGACTATGCATTATTTAGTAATAATCATTTATTATTGTATTGATATTATAAAAACTATTTTAATCAGCTATTAGCACATAAAATGAAAATTCAAAGACCAAACAATTTTTTTGAACTATGTTTCAATTATATAAGAAATCAAATTTACGTGTCGTATTAAATCGAGTGTGTTCAATGGGCAAGATGTAGAACATGTTCTACCATTGAGCATGTTCAGCTAATCGAAGAAACCTAACTCTCGTGGCATTATCATTACTATCATTGTTATTATTTTACATTTCTCACTTTCCCTCCTTGTTTTTCTTCCTCTAGTATTATGACTACTATTGTTATTATTTTACATTCCTATATTTTAATTATTTTACATTTCTCACTTCTCCATTCAAGAGCTCAAGAGGGACAATCGGGCTCATCTGTATTTAGGTCGGAAAATGTAATCTGTATTTGGTTGTTGTATAGTCGTCATGTATACGTTGAAAATCTTAACTATTCAATCAAGTTTTAAACTTACAACGAGCATGCGCCCAAGGTTAGGCTTCCCATTATGACAACAATTTCTATTACAACCATCAATGAAGTTGACATCCTGGTGGAACTGAAGAATGAAGGACAGACCAGCAAAATATGCTGGCTAGAAGCCCTCCTCCTAGGATGGTGCGAGGCACGCCTGCTTGGTTGGCGTTCGAATTAATCAGTCTGTGCAAATGAGAGCTGTTTTTCTGACTTCTTCTTCGGTTCATGAGAAAATTTTTAGCTGATCACATTTACATCTATATATTGAGCGTTGGGCATCAACTCTCACGGCAAATGAAATAGGTCTTGTGCAGCACGAGAGACCAAGAATTCTCCCGATTTGCAGCCTAGACAAAGACCTTGAGAATTGAGTGGTCAAACCAACCTGAACATTGGCACACGAGTGATTTAATTTATATAGGACACGTGCCGCAACAACACTAATCGTTGAATAGTTATTGTCACGTGTCAAAAGATGTAGTCTCTAACCGCGACTATGACCCGTATCAACATTAGTTTTTGCTTTTCCTAGGGAGGGAAACACACTAGGGGGTGCAGCTTGCTAGGAAAAATATTTTTTTTCCACATTATTTTAAGGAAAACTTGGTGAATGAGTTGGTGACATTTGGAGGGAGTGATATATAATTTTGCTTAGAAGCGAAGATATGAATTTATTGAGAAATGGAAAAGTGGCACCAAAAGCGAGCGTGTGTGCCCAACTGGAGCAAATCTGAAGTTGACCAACAGGCTAATATATGCATAGGTACAACTAAGGTATGATTTTGGGAAGCATGTCTTAGATTACCCTCCCTATAAAATGGGTGTCTTGTTTTATTTTATTTTATTTTCCACCATACCCCACTAATTTGGTCCACTGGCACTCCTAATTTCTCCCTCTTTTTCATTAATATTTTAGTATTTTTTTCTAAAGAAAAAGAGATTTTTACTTTAAATTTTTCAAAACAACCAACAGGATTTTGAGCCAATTACTCAAGTAGTCACTTGAGTTATATTTTGTATCCTAAAGCACCTCTTTCTTTTAATAATGGATTGATTCCTGTGTTTCGCTTTGATCACGGGCCCGCGTCGCTTTAGTGACCCTTGAGGGTTTTTTCTTCCGAATATTCCCTTTGTTGCTGTGTACAGAAAGAAAATTAAATCAGATAAGCGATAAAAGAACAACATCAAATTTTTTTTATTCAAATGAAGCTCAAATTCAATAAAGAAGCTACTCAACTATGGGTGTCTTTACATTTAGCTATAACCATGAAGCTACAGTTGATTCAAACAAGTTGTGAAAATATCAACAACAAAAAAATGGATTATTGAGATCGAAAGGATTATTCGGGCCGACTAGGATTCTTTCAAGTTCACGTTCATCAAGTATTTTGTCAAGTTCTTTTTATACTCAGTTTTTATGAACTTTTCAATAATTTTGACCTTATGGATCGAAAATACATATACAAATACATAATTATGTTAATTTCATGATATTTGAAAATGAATTACCTATTCATCCTAAGCATTTAGATTTGGAAGAACAAAAGATTTTTTAAAAAATATTATAAAATATTCAGAATTCTCGATGCTCAAGCTGAACAGGTTATTTAGTTTTAAATCTCATGAAAATCTACATGCTTATGTATTTGTGTATGTAATTTCTATTCATGCAGTTAAAATTATTGAAAAGTTTATGAAAATTTAGTACAAGTGGAACTTGACGAAAAATGAACTTGAAAGGTTTCAGGTCCTGATGCTTAACACCCGGCATTATTATTATAAAAATTGATGTGTCACAAAGATGGAAAAGCACATTAAATAGAGACTTTTAAAACACTTTTTTTCCTGCTTTTCTCAAGTTCTTATATATATATATATATTGGCTCTCTTATACACTCCAAAAACATTGTTGTGTAGAACTATTGTGTTTTTTTTTTTCCCGTGGGATTGAACAAGTCATAACTATTCAAATACGAATTCACTAAGGCTACTTCATTATGAAAAAGTCATAATAATTTTAGTTCTTTCAATTTTGAAACGGTCGCAATTGTCCACCGCATGAAAGCCTAGGAGCTATAAATTAGGAGAAGACCTGTAGGCTACGCGTTAATTGATTGCAATGTCCAAAAAAGTAAAAATCCCAAAAGTCAATTAGTCGTGCAAGGCATGAGTCACAAAGGGGTGGACAAGTTCAAATTTTTATTTTTCATTTTTTATAACGATATGCCCTCAATTCTATTATATACTCATAAGACGTGGTACATATTTTTGAAATTATTTGGCCCTATAAAATTACTCATTTAAGAGCGATAACGCACGAGCATAATATAACATGTGGGACAATTGCGAACACGATTAACTATCTCACATATATAGTGTACTAAATAAGAAAAGGTGATTATTTATTAGTCCAATACGTGAAAGATTGAAATATAATAACCCATGCATCATAATTGGCGTTGAATTACAATCTTCTTTATATTTTTAACAAAAATAGCAAAGTTATGTGGCATTTTGAAAGGAGAAAGGAAGAGGCAACTCCTTATTTTAGTAATAAAATAATATCTTACTTGGTAATATAACAACAAAATCATCTTTTCAAGTTATGCAACTTCCCACTCTACGAACGCTTTTAATTATGCATTTACAGCAAGATAACCTCGAAAACTTCAGTTACCGGTGTGGTGATTTACTACTCATAGTGTTAATTCTATACTTACCCCAAATAAATTTTGCCTAATTATCAAGGTAGTATCAGATTTGGTTACTATTGTATCATCATAGCAAGCATTAAAGTTTTAACCACCTTTAACCCTTTTAGAAACTTTCCAGTTAATGAAACTTAATAGATAAAACAGGACGAGCATGTTTTATCTTTTTTTTTATTTTTTTATTTTTACTTTTTAAATTTTTTAAATTGAATGAACATCGTAAAAGTGATAAAAATATACTTGTCTATTTCGTTAGGCTAGCATGTGGGACTCATCCAACGGATTAACCTCCCTTTTTAACATTAATTCTTTTCCCTCCTTAGCTAAGAAGGGATTACTTTTTTTTTTCGCCTCATTATTTTCCATTGCAATTAGCCACGGTTTTGGTCGCAAACAGCCACCACGACAAAGGTGGGGAAAATATATATATATATATATATGTATTAAATCGGGGGACCCACCTTAAGCATCCAACCAAGAGATAATCGACACGTGGCACAAATATGTGAGCTGGCACCACCCAACGGGAGCTCCGTGCATTAAGAATGGAATCTTTCGCTTTCAGGGGTAAAAAATAAAAAAGGAAAAAAAGAAAAGAAAAAAGGGGCGAATCTGTCACAACATATTCCATAAGCATTTTCTAACGGAAACGTAAGGATTTGGCATTTTCTTTTCGGGTTACAATTCAATGGCGCCTTAAAAAGGGAGAGAGAGAGGGAACGAACGGAGCCATCATAAGCGCGAACGCGTTACGCGTCAACCTGCTTTCAGCTTTCATTCCTCCCTCTCTCTCTTTATTCTTCCTTCTTCTTCTTCTTCATCTTTTTCCTTGAGACTCGAGTCTTCCTTTCCGATGCTTCATCGACAAGCACTTCAAGATTCTCGTTCAGCTCAGCTCAAAGGTCTAGGTATGTTTTAAATTCAGTCCCTGCTCCCCGGGCTTCGTCATTTCTAGATTCTTGCGGCTTTTGCTTCCGATTAGATGTGTTTTCATTATCTTGTTCGTGTTTCCGCTTCCCGGATCTGGCTTTGGTTTTCTTGCCGATCATTTTTCACCTGTTTCTTTTGCATAATGATCATCATGATTTGAGACCCCAGTTCGTTCAAATAGCTCTGTTTGGTTGCGCTTTAATCACTCCTGAAATTAACTTGAGTTGCGCTCTAGCAATATATATGTGAAGAGGTGAATCAAGGATTGGTTGAATACTTGGTATTTTAGGAGCTGGATTTGTTTGAATTTAATATTTTCTATGTCCAATCGAAAATATTCGTTTGGCTGTTTTTCCTACTATGGAACGGCTACATTTGCTTAGAGATCTATCTTTTAATTGCAAGAGGCTGTTATTTTTTTAAAATTTAGAACAAGTTTTGCTTGTTTATATATCTACGTTTTAGATCCTATACGAAACTGTTTTGCTCATTAATGATTATATTACCCTAGCTTAGGGCTTTCACAGACTATGACATACGTTTCAATGTGCGAATGTTTTTGTATTTCCTTCAGTATATTTTTGCTTCATTTTAACCGTTAGAATATAGGTAGTGACACCATGGTGCATTATCGCAGTTATGCAAGAGTTAGGTAGAGTTTCCATTCAGTGGTGGATGCAGGAATTTCTTTGTAGGAAGCCAAATATTAGATCAATGATCCACATGCTAGGTCGTAGCCTTTGATCCAAGGAGAGTCGACTAAATCAAGCTGAAATGTGGTTGCTCTGGAGTTGAAACAATATGCTCTTGAATAAGTTTTCAGCATTTCATTGTCTCTGTCCAAAGAAATAATTCAGCTGATTCTAGTTTATTAAGGCTAAGTTAGGGAAAGTTATATATTTAGCAACCAAAAAAAAAAAAAAAAGTACACATAATTTTTCAGCTCAAAACATTATAGCAAATACTGAACAATTTTATATTGTGACTGAAGTTTGATTCAAGTTCAACCTCAAAAGGAGTCAATACAGTCGTGGATCCAAACATTATAGCATATACTGAACAATTAAACTGTAGGTTGATAGCCAACGGAGGCCTCCATATTTGGAGGTTGTAGGTCCATTCAGCTCAGCAAGGTATGCGGAACTGATTTCGGTTGGACAAGATTGTTTGTTGCATTATTTTTTATAGCGACAGCAACCACAGGCTTCTGGAACCATGACATGTCCTGTTTTAGCTTATGGAAAAAGGTGCTACCTTGATTACTAGTAGTTAACTCATCCAGCCATCTTGGCAGCACGTGATCTGTAGTGACAGTCAAGACCCCTGAGCTGTTCCACAATGTCGAAGGTGAGAGTTGAGGTCTATTTCTCAAAAATAAAGGGAGACTGCGCCTCTATTCCTAGTATCCAGTGGTCTACAGTTTCCTAGCACCTTACTGCAAACTTCACCAAGTGTAATGGCATTATAGTGTATTTTCACTAGGGTATACAAATTTCACTGACTTTTGGCATAAAAAGATAGCATTTCCTTTTATAATTTCAGAATCCAGCCATGTAGAGTACTTTCTGTTCGTCCACCTTTAAGCTAACAAAAGGAACATCTACACTTAGGAATTCGTTGGTCTGATAAATATGGCTTGGATATGTTTCTCCACCTGCAGACACTGATTCCAAGATTCTGAATATTATGTACTGAATGAAACCTTCAAAATATATATTTCCTCACCAGGAAGAGCCTAACACTTAAACTTTTGGTGCATTGATATTCATTTTGTCAAGGAAGCTTTTATTTGACATTCTTTATCTTCACATATCCTGACTCTTAGGAATGACTTCTTCAATAATTTATTTGATAATATTGTTGTTGAAAAATTTGTGAAAGTTAGTTGAATTTGGAAACAGATTTGGGTTTTGATTGACTCTTATCAGCTTGCAGTTATGTCTCCACCTATTGATGTTCCAACTGAAGTTTCGAACTCCCATCCATCCTCTCATCCACCTCTTAATGAAAGAATACTTTCATCACTGACCAGAAGGCAAGTTGCTGCTCACCCTTGGCATGATCTTGAGATAGGTATGTTACTTTAATTTTATACTATGTGAATTTTATGCTCAAGTATGCCACTTTTGGTTTGTTAATATTATGATCTTTGCCCTCTTGCAGGACCTGGAGCTCCTACGGTTTTCAATTGCGTAAGCATTTCAACTTTATTCAGCAGAAGATTGTGTAGAATTAACTTAGTCTGCTTTTACTTTATTTTTGGGGAGCTGCTCTTGGAAAGTTGGAAAAAGAAGAAGAAGAAGAAATACTTAGTTTTTCTAGGCCAACTTTATGGGTAGCATGGCATAGTTTGCACCGTGCTTTGCTGAGTGGTTTGCTGTTGTGGTAAATCAGAGACTTTACTGCATTTAATAATTATAAGTGATTTGAATGGCTACTAAATGATCAACTTATATTTAACTAACCGATGTGTTGATCTTAATAGTATGAAGCTTTATCACCTGCCTTTACCTTTATCCTTTCTTGTGCATCCAAATTTTTTATTATTGACTGAAAAAACAAATTCAGTTTGATCAAATTTAGTGTAAACTACTCCTAACTTTTATTGTTTACACTTGGTGTCATTCTATTTTAGAATATTGTTAGAGGGTTGAAATTTTATGTGATGGAATAATGGTAAATTTGGCATTTCACTTGATTGGCGTCATCTAATCGGTGGGAACTTCACTAATTTCTGCAGGTAATTGAAATAACAAAAGGGAGCAAGGTGAAATATGAACTTGACAAGAAAACCGGATTAATCAAGGTAGTCAACTGTGCTTATCCTTTTTCTCAGATCCTTTGTAATTTCATATCATCTGGCTAAGAGGGTGTGCATACAGGTCGACCGTGTACTCTACTCCTCAGTTGTATATCCCCACAACTACGGTTTCATTCCACGTACCCTGTGTGAGGATAGTGACCCAATGGATGTCTTGGTTATCATGCAGGTATGGTGGAAGATGCACAAACAATTTTCTTTTCACATCTTCATATATATTTGAATGTGAATAGGAGTGATATTGTGTGTTATCTGACGGGTGCAATCCCCGCACTGCAAGTTTGAGAAAGTAGGTGACTTGTTGTGTCTACATGACCTGTGAATTCAGAGCCTGCCCAGGCTCTAATTGTTTGAAGTTAAACATAATATATATATATATAGCGCTATGTGAATAGTGTTCCATACTAGGAATTATCCTAGAACCTTAAATGATGTTGTTTCATTAAGAATGATGGGAATTTTTAACCAAAGTCGTTCTCTTAAACTTGAGAATCCTTTAACAAAACGTCGAGTTTTGGGGTGCTATACTAGGAAAATAATAATAAACACACAAACACAAAACATAACACAAAATACGGCTGGCTTATTTATGGAAAATTTGACTGCCTAAAGATTTGGTAATGATGGAGCATTAAATTCATTTGATTATCTGGAAGGGCTTTAACTTCATCTTAGAAGTCCCATGCTCAGGCATGGAGAGTGTTGTGAAGGGGGTAATCCTAGAAGCATCTTTCTAGGTCTGGTTGACCCCTTTTTAGAGAATCATGTGAGAAATCGAGGGTAGTGTCAAAAGGAAATTCCATAGGAAAAAAAGGAATAGATGTCTATGAAAGGGGTGGTATTAGTAAATAGTAATAATATTCTGCAGTTTTCCAGTTCTTGATTAGATCTAAATGAAGTGCATATATGTTGGCTCCTCAAAAATCCAATAGTCGTATAGGTGCATTTAATCTGTGAAATAGGGGAACAATCTGCATTTGTTCTGTCTCATGTTATGTAATGATTTATTAAACATCATCTTGGTTATGGTGCAATTATCTTCAAGCATTGTCCTTCATGAATGAGCAGGACCTAATTTATCATGTTCCAGGCATTCCATCTATTGTCCAATTTTAAACCTCTTTTTAGGCCATGCTATTGGAGCGAGCCGGTGTTGATCTATTTTCAGTCATTTTTTTCTTTCACTATTTTTCTCAATCTGCATTTGGTATAGTAAAGACACCATGCAAAGAAAGGTATTCATCTTCTTTGCTAACATTTACAGGAACCGGTACTAACCGGATGCTTTCTTCGTGCAAAAGCCATAGGCCTCATGCCCATGATTGATCAGGTATATATTTTCCAGACTCAGAAAATGCCTCGCATACTATCTACTAGCCCTAACTTTATCCATTTTAGGGAGAAAAAGATGACAAGATAATTGCTGTATGCTATGACGATCCTGAATACCGTGATTATAACGATATCAATGAGCTACCGCCACATCGTTTGGCCGAGATCCGCCGCTTCTTTGAGGATTGTATCCTTTGAAGATTCGTTACTTTTTAGCATGAACTAGTCAGTCGTCCAAAATGCCTTTGATTTCACTCCCTTTCTTTTGGGTTGTCCCCAGAATCCCCTCCTAGTTTGTTATTATTGACATGGTTATATAGGGAACTTTAATTTTATTCTTTCTTTGTTATCTTTAACAAAAGAATTCAGACAAGAAAAATGAGAATAAAGAAGTTGCAGTTGATGACTTTTTGCCTGCAACTACGGCTTACAAAGCAATCCAGCATTCCATGTAAGTAATCCGTCTGTCAATCTTTTCATGCATTTATGTTTATTCATATACTTGTGTTTACAGTCGATCACCCAAATGCAGTTGAGCAAAACACCACCACCCCTCCCCCCCCCCCCCCCCACTCTCCACAAAAAAAAAAAAAAAAAAAAAAACGAAAGAAGATTACCAAAAATATAAAATAAAATAAATACTAGAACTCGTGTCTTGATTGGTAATTTAAGTTTCTATGTTTTTCTTATGTGAAGGGATCTTTATGGAAACTATGTAGTAGAGAGCTTGCGAAGGTAGTAAGTTCATCAAGTGGCGTGCATTTCTCAAATAAGGGGAAGTTGCAGCTGCACGTGCCCTGTTCTTCATCATCATCACCAGAAACCTGCCTTTCCTTAATTGTGCTTATAGTATGTTTTGTCTGTTTGATTCCTATAGCTGTTGTGTTGCAACAATGCATTGACTTTCACAATGTGTAAGTGAGATTTTGTTGAGATTTTGATTTTCCACATCATATTATATGTAATAATTCTCTGTTTTTTTTTTTTTTGGCATACTCGTATTCCTTTTCCTCCTCCAATGCTATGCTCCTATAATAGGTAGCAAAAAGATTGCGTGAAATTTTAATGAATTTCATGGTGTATTTCTTGAGGCTTAAGGCACCTTATTTTGGTAGTTGCATTATTTCTAGAATCAACAGCAGCCTTGCAATTAATGCATTTGGCTGAATCTGATTGCTTGCACCATTTGTTTTGGTGTGGATGCATGCCGTTCGCACTGTATGATCATGTGAATATTTAATTTAAAGGTCTCAATTATTCCGGTGTTAAACATTGTGATCCAACGGGAGATCATCCGTGACAACAGTTTAGACTGTCCCAAGCCGCCCAGCAGAGCTTGACTTTTAGGCTTGAACCTTTGACCACTAACACTTCCATGTCACCAGTGGTTTGATGGACATATATTCTTTAAATACACGCACCCAACTTAATAATCTTAAAAGGCTCGAGTCAGTCCAACTTGCTACACTTGACCATGATCAACACATGAGATCCCTGCAACAGAGAACCCAACAGCCACTAGGGTCTAAGACAGTACCAACCGTTGAGAATCCTAGGAGTCCAATTTGAGTGGGCTTAAAGAACTTGAATGAGCAAACGGACAACTAGAGGATTCCATTGAGCATCATAATCATAAACATACTATTTTTATTGTGTTTACAGCAGCATCTCATGCAATCGAAAAATCAAATAGCAACAACAAAGGGAGAAGAAAAGTGCCCATTCGCGAACCTAGCTAGACGCATGAAAGCCAGTGAACTAAAACATACACAACTATTCATTAACCTGAAGCCGAATGAGCAGCCTTCAAGGTCTTTATAAGCATCTTCGAAGACTGAAAACGTGCCGCATACACCGAGAACAAAGCTAATGCCAATGACTGCCACATTAAGCGCCAAACGCGGCCTAGAAATCCGAGGCCAATGAATCTTTGTGTGGAATGCGCAAGGGAGTATTGCGCAGATGAAAACGCTGACGAGGGACCCCGTTAGACTAAGCACGTGCTCGAAGTAGGGGACTGGCCAGGGCGAGAGCGAGGATTAGGAGGAGGAGGAGTGAGCCGATGGTTCCTACGGACTAGGGACCGTGTCCGGGCTTGGAAGGACTGGGGCAGGATCTGTTCTAACTGCATTGCGAAAGGGCGTGAACTCGAGCGCGTACTTTGTCATTGGGGTGAGCACAGTCGCCCACATTGCGATTTTTGTGATTAGCATGTGCCGCGGCATGCTGAGGGTGATTTGAGGATTCACGTCGGGCCCAAAGAGTTTGGCTCCAAGGAATGCTAGCGTCGTGTAGAGGAGCGTCACTGTCGTGAAGCTGATGATGCATACCTGTAAAAACACAGCGAACAAAATCATTAACGAGGCTCAGTTAGTGATTATATTCTTAGCATTGAAATAGAAATGTGGTAAAAGGAGAACTATACCTTAGTGAATTTGGAGGGATCTTTCATGGCCTTGTACAGATTAGGGAAAACAATATGGCCAGCATAACTGAACACATAAAGTCCAGATACTGGAAGGAATGTTACTAAACTTGAGCACCGGAATCTCGTGGTTCACCCTGATTCCCCCAAAGATTGGCGTGGCAGCCACCGACGAGAAAATGACGATGGACAATGAGAATGCCACACGTCGAAAGGAACTGATATGGAGGAGAGATTTCTAAGCCATAGGCTCGGAAGAGCCACGAGGACCGCGATCATTGCTAAGAGCTGTGACGTGGAGAGCGACATTCCACACACTTTAAGGTGCAACGTGGTGCCAGGGAAAACTGTGATCAAATTGTCATGGAGAGAGATGGTGTAGGAGACAAGGGTCATGAAAATCCCCATGTATATGAAGATCGAGGATATGATCTTTCCTTTGAGACCGAAAGCTTCGTGACCGATGTCCGCGTAGTTTCTTGATTTTGGGTTCCGGTCGAGGCATTTCCCCAGTAGGCAGCATGTGTATGCGCACATTATCCCGAGTCCCACGAGTAGGAACGATGAAGCCCAACCTCCATTTTCTAAAGCATATGGAGTTGACAACTGTCCTAAGCCTGTCAATGCAAACAATTTGTATCCGTAAAAAAGAGAATGAATTGGATATAACGAGAAAGGTGAATACGTAAATTTTCTATGAAAACTATAATAGCCTAAACTCTGTGTTTGCGATTGCTTCGTTCGTATATATAATTTTTTTGTTCTTTCTGGTTAATTTAATTTTCGTTGCTACCAAAATTATTGTATATACGGATATATGGTACATTTAATATTAATTAAAATGAGTGAAATTAAATGAATTCACTTTCGCACGCATTGCATTATTTGTGGTATTGGACTAAGATATTGCAAACAACGCATACATATAGTTATTGTGAAAAAGCATACCTATAAGCATTCCAGTCATGTTGATGGTACAATCCATGGTAGAACTGTTGGCCTTCTCAAGGGGCTCAATCTGTGTCTCGTGAGCACCCATGCTATATTTTTCATCCCGGTGATCGATCCCGTGATCGCAATTGCACATCTTCTTGTTTTCCTCTAGGCACTCGTCAGCAGCTCGCCTTCTGGTTCGACTTGTTCGCACCAGTTAACCGAGTCGGTATTTGCAACTTGACTCCGATGAGGGAAATGATCTGACTTGAGATGAGGCAACCCTAGCGATAGATCCTAATGCAACTCTCTCCCCACATTCTCTCTAATTTGTTTTCTCTAAGCGTGCAAAATATAAGACCAAACGTAAAAGGAGAACAAAATTACAAGCTCCTCTAAGGTTTCACTAGACACTAAGTAGTAAACCCCTCTTCCAGCATATTTATAGCTGAGGATGTGTAGAGAGAGAGAGAGAGAGAGAGAGAGAGGTTTGTTGTCTCCAACCAAAAAAACATGTTGTTTGTGTTTCAAAGGGGAATTTGCCAAACTGAGTGAGTTGGTTTTCATGAGATGCAAAAGCTTGTAGAAGTGAAGTTAAATTTGGACCTGCATGCATGAGAGAGAGAGAGAGAAGAGAGAGAGAGAGAGAGAGAGAGAGAGAGGTTCATGTACACGAGTTTCCCTTGCCATTTGTTCCCATGAGGAGACATGTCTTTTTAGGTGTTTGCGTTAGAATTACCATATAAATGCATGCAAGCCTTCTTTATTGAAAAATGATGTCCCACGAATAACCATGTGAATATGTCGTGCGACCTCAAATTCTGACTTGTTTTGTCTCTTCTATAGCCTTTCTTTGGTTGTATAATACCTTGCCTCGAAATATATTTTCCTTGGTTCATGTTTTTTCTGTTATTTGGAATGAACTGAAAAATATAAATCTACATACCCGTAATATAATCTCCCTTGAAATTTATAAATATTTTTCATTTGAAAAAAACTTACATCTAACTCAATATAACTACATGTAGCTACTTTTCTTTATCTAATACATTACATGTAAGCGATTGACGGGATGTAAGTCCTACATCATCACCCCTCGTACTACATGCAATTCAACTCTAATTAGTATAGATGCTTGATCAGGGATTTGATTTTGAAAGTTAATCATCTTTGATTGTTCTAGTGAATTAGTTGGATATCTAAATTAATTGTTAATCTATGAAAGTAAATTTGCGGCAGACATTGCTTTGGTGCATAGGAGAAAAAGGGAAAAAGGAATTTGACCATAACATAGGTTTTTTTTTTTTTTTTTTGCCCCTGATATTGACCATGACGGAGTTGATTACCACAGCCGCAGTATGCCCCTACTTAAAAGTAGGATAAGATCGCCAATTAATTAATCATCAAATAAATCTTGAATTCAATGATAGTTAAGGGGAAAAAAAAAAAAAAAAAGGCCTAATACCGGAAAAACCCAAAACACACGTGTCATTATTTGCCCTTCATAGCGGGAAAAACCCTGATATTCGTCCGCCACCCAAACACTAAAATATCTACTCCGAAGTACCCTCTCATAAACCCTTTCTCCACTTCTTCAATCCATATCCTCCCATAAAGCCCCCATTTTCATCCCCTTGACGCTACGAATTCGTAAACCATGAATTCATACAACAACCCCTCCAATTTGGACAACCTTCTTCTACAAACCCTAATGGGCAGGCTCCAAATCCGCCCTCCTTCAACCCCCTTCCCTTCCCAAACCCTAGAGGACCTCCTTTTTGATCAGTCAGCACTAATGTCCGACGATGATGACGATGAGAACAAAACCCAGCTGGCCAAAGAAGAATCTAAGCTTGAAAAGGAGATTGTTCGAGTGATTCTCAGTGGGAAGACCGAAACCCTAAAACCCAATTCGGGTCAGGCCGGTGACCATCGGCGAGCATCACATCTGTGTTGGGTTTCACGAGGAGGATGGGTCGGATTACCGGGTCTGGGAGTGGCATGGGCATATAATGCTTTTTGATGATGAAAATGGGTATACGCCTGAGTATATTTACGGGAATTACTTTGAGAGGTTGAAGATTAAGATAGGTGGTGGTGCTGGTGGTGTCAGCAGCGTCAAGGAAGGGACGAAAGAGGAGAAAGAGGAGAAAGTGAGTAATTTGGGTTTGAAGGAGTTGATTGAAGCGGGCGATTCAGGGAGCGGCCGGATTCTTCATAGGAATCTTAATGCTAGTTCTCCAAGGTTTTTATGATAAACCTTTTTCGCTTTTATGTTTAATATTTTTGTTTTTTTTCTTTTGATGGTTCTTTGTTTCTTTGCTATCAAGAAATCGAATGCGCTTCAAGTAGTCATTTTGTGCTGTGTTTGTTGTTGCTATGCTTTCTGTGTGTTGGTTGCACGCGTAACGTCTGAAATGTTTGATGTTGCCTTCATGAGCTGTAATGATGACGTTTGTGTAAGTATCATTAGTCTATTTGGTATTTGTTTTGGGATTTGAAAAATGCAGTTAATTTGTTTTATCTCTTGTTTACCATTTATTGTTTGTTTCCAGTGATAGGGTTGATGTAAATGTAAGCTTGAAGGAAGAGGGGTTTGAATTGATAGAGTTAAAATTGTCAATGGTGATGATTATGGAAATGAAATTTGGAGATTAATGGGGTTAGTGGATTGGGGGTAGATGTTATTACTGAAGCTTGTATTCTCAGTGGTGTTGAGTAGATGGTTGATCTTATTTTTTTTCCTCCATAATAATGATAGTATTAGTAACCCTGGGTGCCCGTGGACGAGGGACTGAGTTGCAAGAATCATGGTAATAGGAAGTCCTGGGTTTGACCCTGCACCGAAAGCTTTAATTTACCCAACACCTGCAACAAGGGACAGGTGCCCGAAGGTACCCACCTATTTGGTGGATCACTCACCATTAAGAAATGAGATAGTATTATTTTGAAGATACTGTTGTCTGTCCATGTAGCTGAATCATATCAGAGGCTTTTGCTAGTTGTGATTTTGCGCCAATGGTATTTTCTCTCTATTGTGCTGATATTCTACGTAGGTAATGTATTCCTTATTTGGCTACTATACGTAGACTTGCATATGCATGTTTGGTGGTGTTATGATTAAGATTTTCCTATTGGTCAAGTTTTAGGTTTACAGGATGAGCTTCCACAAAAGAGAGGTACCTCCATGATTTTTGCTTATGACCTTTTCACTCCATCCAATGTTGGGTCATCCTTCTAATTAATCCACCATAAGCATTCACTTTTTGAACACGTGGCATTGAACACCTACGGATGCTTGGCTTATCGGGTAAAGGGATGATTTTACTCTGACATTAAACTGCCTTGGCTTCTGACCACATTATCAGGCCGTTGATTCCTTTCCCTCCCTAACCAGTATGGGCTCAGGTGGAATTGTCTTTAAAAAACATTACCTTTTCATCTGTCTTTAGATCGCAAAGTGAAATGAACTCTGATAATATAATAATGGAGTTGGAATTTGGTTAGGTGTCTCTATCGCGGGGAGAAGTGACTTGTCTGCATTTTCCCTATGGCGACAGTAACTTGTCTTCGAACTGCCCAGCCATAAAATAAAATATCTGGTCCCATTTGGCCATGTGCAATGTAGACATGGGAATGCTACGATAGGCAAGAGTTATTTGATCTATAATTACAATTAAGGAGAGGTAGATGTACGTTAATGATCATATGTGTTGAAGTGGTGAGAGGATATATAATGTAAGATATTTAAATGATACAGCCTTTGTCAGTGAACATTAGCATAGGTGACATCTCCCTGGCTATTCCATTCAGATATTTGAGACCCACCAGACTGTGTGGTGGGTAGTTTGTTTCTCCCGCAAGATATCCCTTGTAAACAACCTCCCCCTCCCGCTCCCTCCCTCACCCCCCCCACCAAAAAAAAAAAAAGAGGAAAAAGAAAAATGAAAAGGAGAATAGGAAAAAGTAATGTAGCCTTTGGTTTTGCAGCCGATTTATCTAACTCAAAACTAATTTGGAGTTGAGTTAGCCTATCTTTTCTCAATCCTTCTTATAAGGCTTAGTTGAGTTGACCTTTCATTTCTCACTTTCTGATCAATTTGTTCAATTTCTCCCTGTATCTGAATAAACTTCTGACCCGGAGGGGGGTTTGGCCTTGTGTGCCTGCCTGTGTGCTAAATCGTTGGTGTTGGGCAAGGTCAAGGGTTCAAATTCTTATGGTTACAAGGTTTGGGGTGCATGCATAATTGTCTATTGATGAGAATCTGAATAAACTCTGGGTCGTGTGAAATTGTAGTGAAAAGAGTGGTTTACTTTGCCTACAATGTAATCTGGTGTGTTTAGCCCCACTGAAGCTTAATGAGATTTCACTCAAGACATTGTTGTCTATGAAAATCAATTAGGATTTCTAGATTTAAAGCATAATATCCCCTAATTGCCGAATAACATGTTCATATCTTGTTTAAATTTCTTGACAGTCTATGATCCATTACTCTGGACACATGCAATATTTGTCGCTAATGTCCATATTCTTCTTTTCTTTGTTTGCATAGTAACCCTATTTGAGGTACTTCTAGTTTCTGCATTGGTTGTGTGTATTTACCTGTAAGAAGACAGAATTCTATTCAAGGCAATTATACGCGCTAATTTATTTTCATCTTCACATGACAGGCTAGGTTGAGGAGTTTGGTCAGACTATGCAAGGAGGTCTAGAACTGGGGAGGGTTCGTGATCATGTTTGAGCTTCAGCTTCCGGTGCCCTTCTTGTGTCTTGGCATTCATTTTACTGCGCATGAACTGGCATGCCTCTCTTGCCATGCATGGAGTCTCTTTCTAGCTTTTTGTTCTTGTATTCAAATTATAAGCCAGACAGTACGGTAAGGTTGACACATCAATCTGCACCGTACAAATTTTCTCCGTATGTTTGTGGTGTGAATGGGTAGAGTTGCCTGTGGTCTGTTGTTTTTGGATTTCTCTAATCTGCAGCGCTTGATGTTTTCTGATGCTCTACTTCTTGAGGATCCTCTCAGAATTTTGTCTTGAAGAACATCGTAAATACGCAGCAAAAAATGAATGAGTGTGGCCTTGGAATAAAGTGCAAACTACTTAGCCTCACCAATGTTTTTGGCTATGTTTTTGTGGTGATTAAAGTTAGAGATTGGGAACTTGAAAATGAGGCTTGCCATATTTTGGGCCGAGGGTGCTTTGCTTACATCTCTATCTCTGTACATTACATTTTATAGAGAGCAGGACAACAACGCCACATTAGATTGGATACAGATGATTGGCTTTGATAGAGAAGTGCAAAGGGAAGAAAAAATTTTCCCCCAGAAATCCGCTGCTTAGAATGTAATAGACCGCCTCTCTGGCGCTGCGGGAAACAATCGGCAGGCGGCGCTCCATTTGATTTCCCCATTAAAGGCCTGACGTTAACTGAAGATTGCTGTGAAAAGGGAAGGAGAGGGATTCGAACCCTTGGCACGGCAACATTTTTTCTATTAGAAAGAGTAATTTCTCACTGAGATGACATTTTGCTAAGCTATATAATGATTATAAAAACACGAAAAATATGCAAAATCTTGAGTTCCTCCGATGAAATACCACTTGTATAAATACAAAACCAGCCAACATACTAAGAAATGTTTATTTCCCAACTTTTCCCTGTAATAAAAAATTTCTGAAAGCGAGAAGTTAAAATTAAAAAATCCTTAAATCCTAGTAGACGTCAATGAATGTTATGCCATTCCTGAGTCCACAAATACGGTATCAGCTGATGATGTTGTAGGAAATTAAAAACTCTAGTAAAGAGAAATCAAACACAGAATCAAACAAATACCCTATATTTATAACCTTCACAACAAGGGTAAGGTGGCAATAGGTAAGTGCATAAAAAGAGAATTTCGTTATTTTTTTTTATTAAAAAAAAAAAAAAACTTTACTGATAGCAATAGGTAAGTGCATATAAATATGTTCCCCTCAAAGAAAATATATTATTAATATGTTTTATTAAAAAAGATAATATCCAGATTTATAATGAGAACAGCGAATCAGCGATCGCCTTGTAAACGAATCTAACGGTAGGAAATAGCGCCCTCTCCCCTATAAACGGCTTCGATCCCCAAATCCTCTCTCTCTTACCGCCAGCAAGAATGGCTCCGAAATCGGAGAAGATGTCCGCGGAGAAGCGGCTACCGCAGCAGGAGGCGGTGGCGACCTCCGGCGGCGGAGTCGGAGAGAAGCGGAGGAAGAAAGTGAAGAAGGGGAGCGAGACTTACAAGATATACATCTTCAAGGTTCTTAAACAGGTGCACCCCGACATCAGGGATCTCGAGCAAGGCCATGGGGATCATGAACAGCTTCATCAATGACATCTTCGAGAAGCTTGCTCAGGAATCCGCGCGCCTCGCTCGCTACAACAAGAAGCCCACCATCACCTCCCGCGAGATTCAGACCGCCGTGCGCCTCGTCCTCCCCGGCGAGCTTGCCAAACACGCCGTCTCCGAAGGCACGAAGGCCGTCACCAAGTTCACGAGCTCCTGATTGATGATCGTAGAGTTGGATTTGGGATGAGATTGGGCGAATCGAAAACCCTAGTTTTCGGGATTGGGGGGATTTTTGGCGAATCAAATAATGTGATCTGGCTTCGTGTGGAGGTGCGGATAATTTCCAGATTATTTTTTTGGATTATAGAACCGAGTTTTATTGGGAAAATGTCCTGTTTACAGAAACCCAAAAAAGGGACAAAATCGAAACAATATACAAATTGGGACAAAACTGAGACTTGGCGTAAAGTTAAGGGACAAAATCATAATTTATCCAGAAATTTCCTACACCGTCACTGGGAGGACAGGTTTCCACTTTGCCTGCAGCGATTTTAATACACAGCGAAAAAAGGGGACGGTTCTCTAATAAATAAGGTGCTATATAATCCGATATAATATTTTATTTAATTATTTAATTTATGATGTCGTTATGCATTGACTTGAATGCTGAAATGTTCATCCTCGTCTGAACTCTTCTCCTGCAAACCCTAACAATGTCGGCCGAGACCGATTCTGCGGCGGTGACGCCGCCAAGAGGCCCGGTTCGACCGAGTGCCCGGGGATGCCGGCGGGGGTGGAGTGGAGGGAGTTGTTGATGAGGAAGTGGACCGTGCCGACGAGGCTGTCCTTGATGTATCCGACGGCGTCGATCTCGACGAAGACGGCAGAGGTGTCGCTGGCGAGGAAGGCCTCGGTGACGCAGAAGATGAACTTGTCGATCCAGGCAGGGTTCTCGCCGCCGACACGGTCGACTTGGGTGCGGAGCTTCGTGGTCGTGCCCACCCGCTCGATGGCGTAGGTTTGCAATTTGCGGCCATTGACGGGCTTCGGGCCTTGCGCAGAGATCAAGTTAATCTTCAGGAGATGCTTTTCCATGCGACCCTCCCTCCCTCTCTCTCTCTCTCTCTCTCTCTCTCTGTGTCGATCTTTCCACTCCGCTCTCTTTCTTGATTCTTGAATGGCGACGCGAATGAAGGTGTCCGAGATTGATTCGATTCACTGTAAGAACCAGAAATCGGGGACTCCAATGTTGCGGTTTAGGGTTCAAGAAAGGAGGGATCGAACAGAGATGGAGAGAGAATTTACAGAGTAACCAATGGAAGAATGAGAAGACTGGAGAGAGAGAGAGAGAGAGAGAGAGAGAGAGACGAAGAAAGGATTTCAAAGTGGACTCACTGTAACGCAATTTCGTAGATATTTAGGTTAGTTAGGGCGTTGGCGGCGATGTTAGTGGTGACGGTGGCGAGCCCGATTCCGGCGATCGCGACGAGCTTGGTCATCCGGCCGAGGAGCTGGATCGGATCTGAGATTCTGCAGCCGAAGATGATTCCGGTGGATGCGGTGACTGCGAGACCCACGAATGTGAACAGACCCATGAAGATGGGGAGCCCGGCCTGACCCAAGATCTGATCCTTCTGCGATTTGGCGAATCGGGTGGAATCGGAGATGTTGAGGGCCACCGTCGCCCAGAAGCTTATGTTCGCCGTGATCGAGGGGAAGAAGAGAGACCAGAATTGAGAGAGGATGAGAGGCTCGAGGATAAACAACGCCTGAAACTGAAGCCGCCGGCTTTGGTATAAGCCCAAATTAAGAGGCATCAGGCGAGGAAGGCGAGGATGGGAGCAGAGTACTTCTCCAAGGATCGGCGAATTCAAGAACAGAGGTGCCGAGAACAGGTGAGAATCCAGTGAGGGGGGAGGGGGTGTTCTTGAGGGATTCGGGGAGGAGGAATTTGGCCTCGCCACTGATCCAGGTCTCAATGCCGTACCAGCTGCAGCCAACGAGGGTGCGGAGGATGGGCGCCGCGGACGCTGAACGCGGCGTGCGAGAGGATGGGGAAATTAGATGCCGTAGTGGCGGCGGGGCAAAGTTGCTACCGTGTAAGCTCTGACGCTACCACGGAAGTTCTGCCATTATTCCTCATCTGGGGGTGCAGGCTTATCTATTTTGTGCAGATCCAAAAAAATTTAACATTGAAGGACTAAAATCGGTAAAATAAAATAATAGGGACCAAATTAAAAAATGCGATACTTTAAAAGAACCGAAAGTACATTTAACTCGGCATTATATATTATTTTAATTACTTTTATTCCGGTTATAAATTTTGTTTTCCTCATTAGAAAAACTCATAAATAAGGATAATGAAAAGAAATTATATACTTTCCTTCCTCTCCTTTCCGTTTTCACGTTTCTTGTTCAATCTGTGATCGCCTCTTCCGCGCCGACTTCTTCGTGTTCAAATTCCCCAATCGCCTTCTCCTCTACGTCTCCATCATCTCCTTCCTCCATGTATAGACACTCATATCCTCTAAATCTCTCTCTAATTCTTGGGTTTTTCGTGTTCGTTGGGATTAGGGCTTTTTTTCTTTCTTTTTTCTTTTTCTTTTTACAGCATCGACTATGGATTCCCTAGCTGTTTGCATTGTGGATCGTGCTCTTATCGCCCGGAACATATAAAGAAAGGTGTTAATCCCAGTTAACGCGCGGTTTCTGAAATTACTCGGGTTTTGTTTTGTTTTGTGTTGCTTTTCTTTGTCTTTTTTTTTTTTTTTTTTTTTTGCTTTTTAGGGTTTACTCTCCGCTTGATCTGAGTTTCGGTGTCTGCAAACTGGTTCTGTACTGATTGTTCGAGTGAGGACGGTGAGAAGGGTTTCTGTTGCTCGATTCATCTGCTCTTTGAGGGTTTTGTTAGGTTCTATTGGAGGAGACTTGCATCATGTATAAGGTATTGCTTCATATATTATGTACTGATCTATGTTGATTTAACTTGTACTGTGACGCACCTACTCTCATCCCTAGTCATTGTTTGGCTTATGATCATATGGGGGCTCAATCTTTCAATAAGTGGAAAGAAAGAAATAAGAATAGGAATGCATATATGTTAAGGATTTGAGCCCAAGTCAGTTGGAATAGATGTTTTAAGACGGCATTCAAGAACACACTAAAGTTGGTTGACCTTTAACAAATATAGATTAGTACACCCAGCCTGGTATACATGCAAAGTGCTATCAACGTCAGAAATCAAAAAGAATTCTGGATATTTGGTGGAGCATAAGTAGCAAATTTTTTTTTTTTTTTAATCTACCAGTGTGTTGGAAATTGTCACCATAAAGTTGAGGGAGGCGTGTGAATTATTTTAATTCCGGAAGAGATTTCTTTACTATATTGTTTACTGTATGTTATCATCGTTATGTGCTTAAGTACTCCTATGGTATGAGTATGAGTCTACACTGAACGTGTATGCACTTTTCTTTTGCAGATATAATCTTTCTACTACCTGATTTACACAAATGAGCAACTGCTCAGGTTGTAGCAATTCATCTTGCCATGAAAACTTTAATGACCAAAATCAATGCATGTGTGGTACTAGTGTGGGCGCTTCAGTAGATGACCTGGGAGACACACTTGATGAGTTCTTACAGGTTCATGAAGCTGAGAATGTGACACCTCTTTGCACACCGCCTTCAGATGGGGAATATATCAGCCATATAGGGAAAGAAAGCACTGATGTGCCAGGTGTAGATGAAAGTGAGTCTGTGTCTGTAGCAGCTCAGAAGTGCTTGTGCAAGTGTGTAACATTTCCACCCAGGAAGATGTCCTCTTGGTCTGCATCTTCAGATGAAGAGGAGGAAATCGGTTCTGAATTGCCAGCAGAAAGCTGTAACAAATGCTCGAAACATGGCCATCGCACAGTCAACGTCTCTTCCTGTAAGTCTGCATTCTTATTTTGAAAGCACACACTTCTTAGATTCTATTTTGACCAAGTGACACCTAGTTGCAGTCAATATACTTCCAATTCAAGTCCTTTATCGTTTCATTGGCTGATAGGATTGAAATTGAGATATACTTTCCTTACTCATGTATACTGATTTATGGCTTTATGTGTTTAAATTGGCTTCCCCATTCTGTAGCTTTTAGGTCGTTTATGCCCGTATTTCCAGTCATTTGTTTGGACAAAATCTGGAGTTGGATTAAAATTACTATGCAGGTCTTCTTTCATCAGATTGTATCCAAATTTGATTGAGAAAAACCAAAAATTCTATAGTCATGCATGCATGTACTGAAACTTCTTCATCGAGTTAAGATTAAAATTACTGTGTATTGAAACTTCTTCCCCTCTCATTTCAAAGTTTTAACCTCTAGTAAATAAATTATATGAATTGGGTGTTCGACAATATACTTGTGCATGTGGAATATCAGTTGAGCTTTCTGGCTATCATTTGTAAATCTACTAGGATGTTAATTTGAAAGCCATGTTTCTGTTGGGACGCCTTCTTGGGGTTGCCTCTAATAATCAACAAACGCCAGAGCTTTTCCTTTGAATAGAGACTTTTAAAAAATTGAAATCTGTGTATTAAATTTTAAAGCCTGAACCTAGTCTTGTAGATCTTTTTGCAGAACAGTCGTTGAATGATACTTTGAATCGATTGTATTTGCAAAGTTTATGCAATGCTGTTTTTGTACTTGTCTACCTAGTTTCTTCTTTTCTTTTTTATTTCTTTTATTGTTCTTAACTCTGATATTTTGCATGCAAGTAATATGAGATACTGCATTTGGCTGCTATGAAATTTGAATTTTCTGCTTCATGCTATCGAGGTTTTTACCACAAGAGGTCAATTTTAAAGTTTCTTTATGTGATGATTTGCAAGTTCTCATCGAATATGAAATCTGATCATTCTCCTCTCCTTCCCATTTTATGCCATTGGACTCCCTTGAAGCTTCCGTCTGCACTAAAAGGTAGCCGAGAGAAACAGGGAATGGAACTGAAGAAGCTGAATGTAACGTGGGCTCCCGATGTGTATGATCCACCTCCTACGGCTCTATTACCAATGGCAAAAGGCAAAAGCCAAAAGCAGTCTAAAATCATTAAGAATGAGAAAAACAAGCAGAAAGGCAAGGCTTCACAGGGAAGCAGCGGCAAGGACAAGAAGCAATTTCAGAAGATCTCTGGGAATTCCAATTCATGTTTCAAAACACTGGATGCAAGGGATAGACTAGTATATGATGACGACGATGTTGATTATGATTATGATTACGATGAACTACTGGATTATGATGTCTGAACCTTACTGTTGAAACAGCTTCCCAAAATAATCACTATGTAAGGTACGCCAGTATGTTGCTGAGGCTTTATAAGCTTTTCTCGAGTCAGCCTATCCACTTTAGTTTCATAGCTGTTAGCTATTTTCTGGTCAATTGATTATTAGTATAGAATTCGGTTTTGTTTATGGGTGATACAGGGATGAGAGAATTTTTAGGTTTTGGCAACGGTTCTGCTTTATTTTTATACAGTATATTGTGATTTTTTTTATTTTAACTATAATAGTCATGCCAAGTGAAGGATTTCAAGAGAGATCCAACATTCTTATTAGAGTACATTTATCCCCTTTTGTGTCAATCTGAACTTTTGCCATTTAAATGTAGGTGAGAATTAGAGGTGGCAATGAGCAAGGGTATACCCATCTTACCCCACCATAATATTTAGGGTAATGATATACATTTCCTAAGGTAAAGATAAGAAATTTTTACCCCTTTAACTCAAGGGTAGGATATAAGGGTAATAGATTTGTTTCACTTGTTTACCTGAGGTTATCTTATTAATGCAAGATATAAATTCAAATAGACTTATACTTTATCATGGATTTAATTTTTATTGAGTTGATACTATTTGTTTAAACTATCTAAGTACTTGCAAGTTGTTAACTATTGTTAGTTTGGTTAAATTTAGATTTGTAGTTTTTTTTTTAAGGTTTTTTTTTTTGAGGCAACTTACCTGTTTTTACTCTTAACTTGTTTACTCGTTAAGTAAAATAATTGTATTATACGGTTTACATTTTAGGATAAGGGTAAGACTATTACCCTACTTATTACTACCCCTATTGATGTCATATCTGCAGACAAATGAAGCTAGTTTATAATGGTACTTCGTCCAGACATCTTCAAAAACCTGGAAACTGCAAAAATGCATTCATCAAACAAAATTCATTACTAAAGTCTCAGTTTAGTTTGCGGAATGGAATTAGAAAAATTATGTTTGACATATTGACATCTCACAATATCTTACTATTATTCTTATGTTACATTAGAATTTCCTAAATATTTTTTGCATTTAAATGTATCAAAATTCATTTTTACTAAACTTCTAATTAATTTAATTTAATTTCGTTCAATATTTGAAAATATATTGAGATGATAGTTTAATGAGAATTGCTTCGATTACTAAAATGAGGCCCATGGTCCCCATTGAGGCCTAAAATGGTGACTATTTGGTCCAAATTGAGGCCCAGTGGACCCATATTAAAGGCCTACATGAGGACTATTGGGACCAGAATAGGCCCAGAAGTTCACATTGAGGCCCAACATGGGACTATTGGGTCCAAAATGAGGCCCAGTGGTCCCATTGAGGCCCAAAATGGTGGCTATTCCGGCCCAAATTGGGGCCTAGTTTACTCATAATAAAGGCCTACATGAGGGTTATTGAACCCAAAATAGGCCCAGAAGTTCACAATTGAGGCCCAAAATGGTGGCTATTCGGCCCAAATTGGGGCCCAGTTTACTCATAATAAAGGCCTACATGAGGACTATTTAACCCAAAATAGGCCCAGAAGTTCACATTGAGGCCCAATATGGGACTATTGGGCCCAAATGAGGCCCGCAGTCCCATTGAGGCCCAAATTGTGGCCGAGTGGACCCATATTAAAGGCATACATGAGGACTATTGGGCCCAAATAGGCCCATAAGTTCACATTGAGGCCCAACATGGAACTATTGGGTCCAAAATGAGGCCCACGGTCCCATTGAGGCCCAAAACGATGGCTATTCGGCCCAAATTGAGGCCCGGTGGGCCCATATCAAGGGCCTACGTGAGGATTATTGGGCCCAAAATAGGCCCAGAAGTTCACATTAAGGCCCAACATGGGACTATTGGGTCCATAATCAGGCCCATGGTCCCCATTGAGGCCCAAAATGGTGGCTATTCGGCCCAAATTGAAGCCCAGTGTACCCATATCAAAGGCCTACATGAGGACTATTGGGCCCAAAATAGGCCCAGAAGTTCACATTGAGGCCCAACATGGAACCATTGGGCCTAAAATGAGGCCCAAGGTCCACATTGAGTTCAAAAACTAGGGGCGATTTGACCCAAAATGGGGCCTAATAGTCCAAATTGAAGGCCCAACGAGGACAAAGGAGCCCAAAATCAGGCCCATCATTCAACATTGAGGCCGCGATGGAAGACCATTGAGCCCATAATGAGGCCTATTGTCCAGGTTGAGGCCCAACACGTGAACTCTGTTTGAAAATGAGATCCAACAGGCCCAAAACGTGGCAAAACTTCTCATTTCGGTGTTTTATTTCAATGACATTTTTGTCAAAAATTCCCCACCCAAGTATGGTGATAATAAAAATTTGCTGTAGCAATTGCACATATCAAACATGTCGCAAGCCAGTCAAACATGGGCACTGAATTAGCACTTGGGAGGCCAATGGCAGGACAAATATTTTGTAGACAAGTTGAGTTATATTCCGGATAAGTTGGGTCAAACGTTCAACTTATTTAACTTCTTATTTAAGTATTTTCATAAAAATCAATCAACATTTAGCAAAAACAATAATTATGAGGAGCTCGGATTACAGGTCAAGATGGACCGATCAAAAACAGATCAAAATTATTCAGACAGGTTAGCTCAAGTTATCTCATGCATGGATTGGTGGGTCACAGATGATCTTGGCGGCACAAATGCATAAAACTGCTAAATATAACTGTAATGAAAACATAAAAAAGTAAAACACAGTAGCAACGACAGAGAACTGCGAGTACCATCTAGAGTTTGATGGTAAAAATCTGACATTCACCAGCGCTCTTGGAGTCAAATCACTCCTAGATTAAGGTAAGGAAGGGGAAGACTATCACCCATCACCTAGGCCAAATTTACTGGACCGGTAAAATTCGAGAGATGAGCTAAGCAAAATGATCTTCTATGTTGTGTACTCTGCATTTATTTTGACATAATCATAGCTCAAATCGCAGCCCCAGGCCAACCCACCCCCTACTCCAGTACCTGTTGAAGATTTAATGAAAGTGTTCAAAAATATAAACTACTGAACTTACATGAGCACAGTAAGTGAAAATGTGAGCATTATTTTGGAGAGCTAATAACTGCCTGACACTTGGGACTCATACGAATGGTGGAAATGGAAATGAAAATGAGAATGCTGATTGTCATTCCATTGTTTGGTAACATAAAAGGGAGTGGAATGTTCATTCCCTACCAAATTCCATTCATATTCTCATTCCTTTATTATTTCATTCCCACCGTCCAAAGAGTTGCTACTTTCCATACCAACGAAGTTTGGCTACATTTTGTGCATCTTACATTTACATGTAAGCTTTCCACCCAAGAGAGCAATGAGCGTAATGTTGAACTCTTTCAGTCACCACCCCTTCTCCATCCTTGATTGCCGTCAAGATTTCCTCTCACGAAGTACCAAGCAGCGCATTTATTTTTCAAATTTTTTATTTATGTTTCCAGCTTCCCCCTCTCCTAAGACTTTCCATTTACATCATATGACTTGGTAATCACTTCCCAAATTTGACAAGTAAACAGCAAACAACAAAAAGCACAGCAATGATAAGGTGGCTAAAAATTGCGATCCTTCAAATTCTAATCACAATTAAGGGACGGGGACTTAAAAGGTAGTGAGAGTCAAGTATCAGCATGGAGGGGTTATAAATAGTATTAAAATTAGACAACTGATAAAGAACGTCTGACACCATGCTAAAATTCCTTCTAGAGATTTTACGATTTTAATTATAAACCATGCATTTTAGAGATATCCAGTGCAATTTAAATAAGCATGGTCAGAATGCATTTTGGAAGCTTACCGATGGATATGTTAATCACAACTGTACCATGGGTCTCTCCAGCCCTTCTGAGATAGGAACTAGCTGCAACCCTGTAAGCACTTTCCAATATGAGGAGAACAAGAACATATCATGATGAACTGAAAGCTATAAAGTGCAGAACTCTGATGATAGTCATAAGATACGAGGTTATTATTTCTCTTACTCTCCCTTTCTTTGATTTTGGATTTATGCTTGTGTTCCTTAGGATGCTTGCTAACTGGTGAATACCTAAATTCTTCGGTCAATGCTTCTAAACAAGGTTTGATTTTGCTTTGATCGTCTTAAAATTTACTTCAACATAGAAAGATTAATTTTTTATGTTTTGTTTCTTTCACACTTATACTATTGACCTTTATTCAGGTAATGCATTAAATACATGCACCAGATCCCTAGTTTTCAATTTCTGTTCCAAACAAATTTGTCAATGCATTTAACCCCCACCAAGCAAGAAGCCTCATGCAACAGGTTCCACCCTCTACATATCTTGATATTTGAAATTCATATCTCAAATGTAAAAAATTCATGTTCTCAAACACAATCTACATGATGAGAGTGAAGAATATACATATTTGCAGACCCAAAAACATAATATGAGAAGGCATGGCAATGAAGAAGTCATTAAGGTTGTTTGAGGGGGGAAGAATTGAATCAAAAAAATTTAGACTATTTTTTTTTTAATATAAAGTTCTAATTATTTAGATTCAATTGCAAGTTTAGGGCTTTAGTAGTCTATTTAGATATTTAGCATAATTGGTTTTAATATTTTGAAATTTTATGTTATGTGCTTAGCCCAATGAGACCGAGTTCCTCTATCAGAGACCATTTGAATAGCAGGAATGTGGGAATTTTAATTCTCATTCCACTGTTCGATAACATCAAAGGTAATGAACGGTCATTCCTTTGCAATGGCCATTGCCTCGTATGCATGAACAACCACTCCATTCCTATCCTCATTTCTTGGTCATTCCTTTATGCTCCCGCTACATTCCCTCCATTCAAACAGAACCTCAGGGTGTCATTAGGATTTTACTTTGCCCATAGGCATACGGCTATATAAGGAGATTATTGATTACAGATATTGGATTGAATCTTCTGCACACAGCTCTCTTCCTTTCTCACATTGTCTCTCCCTGAACTTCGACATCACTGTTACGACATTATGCGAGTGCAGTTCACATCACAGGGGAAAAAAAGTGTAGTTGATAGCACCAAAAAAAAATGTCTAGATGATACCAGAAACATAGGGCCTCAAGCTATGCACTGATGAAACAGTTCAATACCAATGCATGAGACCCAGGTAGAGCTAGATGAAATGTTTGGAATTTTGGAAGTGACATTAGTAGATGAATGACTACTCTCCAGAAAATTATGTGCCATGAAATGGTTGAATATATTTGAAGAAGAAAAGCACGTAGTTTTGAACAAGGAGATCCGCATAATGAGAGTTATATTTAAACCTTATCTTACCTGTCAAATGGAAGTGGTTGCCCACCCTCCATAAGAAGAATATCTCCGAGTGATATTCGGAGGTTATTGGGGTGGAAAGGAACCCCAGCATAACCAACAGCACAAGCAATGCGACCCCAGTTTGGATCTCTACCATAAACAGCAGCCTGACCACAATTAACAGTTATGACAAGACAAGATACTAATTAGGATCAACTATATAATTTAAGAGAAAGTATCATGCCTTGCACAGTGAAGAAGATGCCACTGAACGTGCAACCCTTGCTGCTTCAGCTTCGCTGTCTGCACCAGTTACTCTGACCTGAATGTGCAATAAAGAATCAGGTGGAAAGTTTCAACATTACAAAAAAAGATATGGGCACCCGCATCCTTGGTAAACCATATGTAAGACGAACAAGGTAAAGAAGGTTGGCTTAAGATCAACTTTTGCCAAATCCATGCAAGTACGGCTGTAAGATTTAGAAGCCAAGCTCAATCATATTTCTGAGAAATTTGAACTCCTAGACCAACTATGTAAACTCTTCAACGTTGCATGACTATATAAATCAAATTACAAAATTGTATGTTGGTTTGATTAAATAGCATGGAGCATCACTAGCATGGAGCATCACTAGCATAAGATGCAGACCTCAATTAGGCATGTGGCTCCTTCTCCATCCCATGCAATTGATTTGGCAAGAGCCTGCATTACCTGAGAAACAAATTGTGTTCTCAAAGAAATGTAGTGAAACGGTTGAAACTCTCATTATGGACATTGTGCAAATCTGCAAGAATGATACTGGTACGCATGAATACATATACCCGCACATTGAAGGCAGCGGTTATAGGTAAACTTAAATAGAAGGGAGGAAGAATGGAAAAAGAACATCAAATATTACCATAATAAGGATCATATCTTTAAGCTCTGAATCTGTTTTTAATTTATAGAATATGATTCAAGGAAATATCTAGTTTAGAATAGCTAATTCCAAGCATAAATATGCCACCTTCTTTTTTCGAATTCACCCATAATATATGATGAAAAATAATTAGCAGTAACAGAAGAAGAAGAAATAAGAAGAAAACATTTATTATAGGAAAGCTTATTCCAAGCACAAATAGCCCTTCCATTCACCCAAAAATTATGCAGAGTCTACTCTGTCTTAATCTAAACTATGTTTCTATCTGCATGCAAGAAAATGGCAGATTCTGCTTCCAAATGATGCACAGGGTTAACAGAGAATTACACATGCTCAGATGGTCGAGCAGGGCACCTATAAAACATGACTAAAATTTCAGTGTTAATATTAAAAAGTGATTCATGGTTGTTTGCAGGAAAATGGTGGGTTTAGACGCAAACACCTCTATTGTTTAATTTGGGGGCTCAGGTTCACATCATCTCAAAGAATGATGATTCTTTACATCCAATATCATAGGCATGAAATACCTTCGATTAAGACATCATGTTGAAGGTCCATGGAGTAGGTGACTCTATTGACGAAAAGGGTAATAGGCCCAGACCAAGAAAAGAAAAGAAAGATGACGAGGAAGAAGAATGGAAAAAGAAACAGGAGGTGGTAAGAAAGAGCCTTTTGGCTCGAAAGGGACTGAACCCATAGGCTCTCCTACATATCTCCATAGGAGAATCAGACTCATGTAGTTCTGGGAGTGGTTGATGGACAAGTGTAACCTTGATTTTCTCTCTTCCTCCCTCTCTGTATTCGTCGCTCTCTTCGTAAAAGAATCCCCATATAGGCTCCCTACATTTCCCTACGCAGTTCTAAGGGATAGTTTAGGCTCACTTCGGAACAAGGAGCAGTTTACGCCCTTGTTTAGGAGCCTTACGCAGTTTAGGCTCATGCTTAGGAGCAGTCCTTGAATGGGATGTCGTAGGCAACGGGGCCATAGACAGATGAACTATACCCTTGATGTCCTTAGACGGAATATCGCGAGCAACAAGGCCATAGATGGCTACATTATATCCTTGTACTTCCTGAGACGAAGTGTCATAGACAACGGGGCCGTAGACGGTTGAAAGAATGTCCTTAGACATAAAAGACATCCTTACACGGAATGTCGTAGGCAGCGGGGCCGCAGGCGGCTGAAGTATATCCTTGAACATAAGAGACATCCTTAGACAAAACGTCGTAGGCAAGAGAGCCGTTAGACAGCTGAAGTATGCCCTTGAACATTGAAGATGTCCTTAGAGAGGATGTCATAAGCAACGGGACCGTAGACAGCTGAAATATGTCCTTAAACTAAAAAAAAGGTCCTTAGATGGAATGTTGTAGGCAACGGGCTTTGTAGACAGTTAAAGTATGTCCTTAGGCATAGAAGACAACCTCAGACAGAGTTAGGCCATATGCCAGATTTGGATAGGCCATGGCCTATAAAGCACTGATACCATAAGGTCATCGTATTCGTATCCTATACGTTCCTGATACCGATACACAAACATATGCTAAAGATATAGGGTCAATAACGTGCCGAAATAATTAAAACTAAATTACATAAAATTTCTGATTTCGAATGCAATGGGATATGAAATTAATTGGACAAGCTATTTTTTATTTTATTTCCATTTTATATATACTGTAAGTGATTGTTTTGTTAATTAACTACTTGCCTCCGTTAATCTAAGTGCAACTTGAGTTTAGTTCGAGGTTAAACCCTAAAAATATACTTAATATACATGTTATTTTTCTTACATTTAGCACAGCGCGAGCGCAGCACGCCTGCATGCACGCACACACACACACACACACACACACACACACATATATATATATATATATATAATTTATTATTTCTTAAATCTTTTAATATATCGAATCTTATCGTATCCGTATTCTAGTTTTGGGAAATTATTAAATCTTCGTACTAGATTCATATCGTATCCGATATTCGTATTTGCACCTGTGCTTCATAGGCCATGACCCATGTTGGATGAGTCCTTGGACATAGGTAACATCACTTACAACAAAATGGAGATAAGTCCTTAGAACTAAGCGATGTCACTTGGACAAAGTTAGAACCAAGGTTAGGCTATAAACCCAATATTGAGTAGGCCATGAGCCGGAATTGAGTTGGCCATGGGCCATAATGAATACGTCCTTAGACATGAGAAATGTCTCTTGGACTGAGTTAGGCCGTAAGCCGAAATTAAAGTGGGCCATAGGCCATAATGGGTGATGCCCTTAGGCAAAGTTTGAGGGAGCCCTTGGACATAGGAGACATCCTTGAACAGAGTTAGGCTATAAGCTGAAAATTAAGTAGGCTATGAGCCATATTGACCGAGTCCTTAGATATAGAAGACGTCCCTTGAACAAAATTAGGGCATAAGCCGAATATTGAGTAGGCCGTTGGCCATAATTTTGTAGGTCATGGGCCATGGTGAATACATTCTTAGACATTGGAAATGTCCCTAGGCTGAGTTAGACTATAAGCCACGATTGGATAAGCCATAGGCTTTATTGAACGCACCCTTAGACATAGGGAATGTCCCTTAAATGGAGCTAGCCATAGGCCTGCATTGAGTAGGCCATGGGCCATAATGGACAAGTCCTTAGACGTAAGAGACCTCCCAAGACCAAATTGAGGGAATCCTTAGAAATAGGAGATGTTCTTAGATGAAATTAGGCCATTGGCCGGATTTGGATAGGCCATGGGCCAGAGAGAAAATGTCATTAACCGTAGGAGACGTCCCGAGACGGATTTGAGGAAGTCCTTGGACATAAGAGATGTTTTTAGATGAAGTTAGGCCATAAGCCGGATTTGGATAGGTCATGGGCCTTAGTGAAAATGTCTTAGACATGACATCCCTTGGACGAGGTTTGGTTGTAGGCCCGTATTAAGTGAGTAATGAGTCAAATGGTGCGGACAAGGAGTCCATATTCTTTGAATTCATTCCCAGATTGTGCGCTTTCTCACTCAACTCGCAAAAGCCTCTAGGCAAGGTGTGCCGTATGAGGGTCATCGCGATGATAGACCTGAGATTTTGGATGCACATCATCAACAATTCTTCTTGCAGTAGATGATACTAGCACGAGTATGACATCCCTTTCCACCTTGCGATGAACTCGGTTGCAGACTCGTTATCCCTTTGTTTGGTCACCATCAAATCCACAAGTCTAACCTTGCGGATTGTATTGTGGAATTGACATAGGAACTAATTGCGCAACTTGTCTCAGCTCTGAACAGACTCGGGTCTCAGGTTGTTATACCATACAAATGCCAAGCCTTTCAATGTTTGGTCAAAGGTCCTCAATTTGAGGGCGTCCTGTTGTTCAGGCATGCCCATAGCAGGTTCATACCTTGATGTGAAGTGTGTCAAATGCTGTTCAGGATTGCCTAGTGCCATCAAACATAGAGAAGCGCGGACAATTGTAAGTAGGCAGAAGTGGCGTGCCATTAACCCAAAATTGATACAGATTCCATTCGAGCTCAATAAGAGCACTAGGGTTTGTTAGCGCATCTAGCTGCCATTTTATCCTTGCCAACTCGGTGGCTTGGGATGCTGGGTACCTATAGGGCACTTCCGAACTAGCAGGGTGGTTGCTATTGTGGCAATGTGGGCTGGAGTTTTGGCAACGCCGTCGGCATCTCGAGTCAAAATTGGGTTGGCATCACCAAGGGAGGTAGCCGCCCATGTTGCATAGGTGAAAATTGGAAAAGGGGTTGCCGCGAGGGCAATGATATCCTCCCTTTCCCTTTGTCTATGGCCCAAGGCTGCCCAAAAGACACGTGTCTCATTAGCCGCCGTTATTGGGCTTGATGTGGTTGGCTTATTGAACCCTCCACTTGGTTGGCCAAACTGGCGGTCGTTCGGATTCTAGGCAGACTGCTCCCTTGCATTTGCAATCGCGCTTCCATCAATTGCATGAGCTTTTCCACTCAAGAGCTCAAGGAACCATCATCACTATGGACAATGGCTGAAACCCATTGTTGCCTCCCTTGTGCATACACCTTAGCGTTAGCAGGTTCAGGCGGATTTCGTTAGATGGCTCTAGGCCCTTGAGAGGGTCTTCCTTGGGAAACCTCTTCTTTTGTTCTTTGTTTGAAAGACATTGAATTGTCGATCTGAGAGGGCTAGGGTTGCCTTCAGCCTCATAGCCTCATTGACCTCTACTTTCTTGTGTTTTTTCTTATTCGGCAATAACAAGTCGGAGAAGTCGAGCCTAAGGAATATCCGTCGAGCTTTCTTCCCAGGGTTGTCCCCTCTAGATGGAAATTTGGGGAAAGCTTGGAGGTCCCTCAGAGACTCAAGCAAGCCTCCCTGCTTGTTTTCCTTGTCTCCTCGCAGTTCAAATATCGGTGCCATGGTTGAATGCCCCCAACGCTGGCCGCCGGGGTTGTTTGATAGGTGCATTGTTGTCAGTAGCGCAGAGCGCACAAAAGTGCAAAGGCCTTCAAGAGCTACAATGAGAAACGCAGTGCGAAGCACACTCTTCACACATACGTAGTGTATAAATGCAGAATATTTTACATATATATATTTTTCCAATATTCTTCGCAGCAGCACTGTTTGTTGTTTCACTACTTTGGATTTCAGTCATGTTATAATTTCAATCCTATGATAGCAACATCATAATAGTAAATTATTAATATTAATAGCATAATATTAATAAATGTAAACAACAAAATTTATTCAAATTGTTCGTGATGTAGAATCTTAACATAATATGTTGATGTAGATCTTCCTCAAATTATTGAAAATTTAGATTGGAGTTGAGGGAGCTGTGGAGGAGCTGGAGATGAGGGAGAAAGAGAGACGGGTGAGAGGTCGAGAGAACCTAGAGGAGCTATGGAGGAGTTGATGAAAGAGATGTTGGAGCTGGGAAAGCTGGAGTGCAGCTATTGCTCTCTAGAGTGAGATGGAGATATTGTGCACTGCTACTGATGGAGGAGTTGTGTACGGCAGTGAGATTAGAGGTGTTGAGAGAGAGAGAGAGAGACTAGAGCAGCTGAGGAGATGAGGAGCTGAAGAGGTGATGGAGGAGATGTTGGAGCTGGGAAATCTAGACTGCGGCTGTTGCTTTCTAGAGAGTGAGATGGAGGTGTTGTGTGCGGCTGCTGATGAAGTTGGTGTGTGCGGGAGTGAGATGGAGGAGTTGTTTTAGGGTTTCTTTTGGTTTTGATCTCACTTCACCTTTTATTTTTCAATTGGGCCCCTTTTTGTTCTTTTCTTTTTTTGTTTTTGGTTTAGATTGGTCCCTTTTTTTTGGTTTTATTTTGGCCCATATCATTTATTTTCAGGTTGGGCCGATTGAGCCACTTGGGCCTCTCTCTTTTTTTCCCTCTTTTCCCTTCCATTCTTGGGTTTCGCTATTAAGCGCCTCAAAGCTACAATTTGGAGACCCATAGTGCGCACTACATGGTGCTATTACGCGCTACGAGCAAGTCGCTGCACTTCAAGGGTGGCGTAGCACGTGCCACGTGCTACAATGCACTGCTGACAACACTAGATAGGTAGTGGCTAGCACCACTCTCTTGCCGTGAGACTTCCAGCTGGCTCTTGCCCCCATTCCTTAGAGTAGGCTAGATTACCTTGGCAACCACTGCCTCGGGATCACCCCCATCCTTGGTCGCGACTCCTCTAAAGTGCAGTTCCGTGGTTGGCTTGAATTTGGAGAGGAGCTCTCCCGAATGTCCCAAATTTGGAGAGGAGCTCTCCGTGGTTGGCCTCCTTATCTTCTTTTAGGCTTGCCAAAACATGGAACTGGTTATAAGTGGCCACTAAGTGACCCACGTTGTATGTGTCCCTCCTCACCTTTGGGGAGAAGTGTTTCCCCATCATTGCCGTCACTGTGGCCTAAGCATCGGCCATGGTAGGCTTTTTGCCTTGCTATATGCTTTTCATTAGTTGGCTCACCAGGTCGCGAGCCACGGCCCTAGTCTCCAAACTAGTCGGGCTCACATGATGCGTAGTAGCCTTCGAGATTGTCATCCTAATAACACAAGGAAAGGGCGGGTATCTATTGCATGGATCTTTTGATTAGTCCAAATATTGAACGTGTTGAATTAAACATGAACATGGGTTCGAATCATGAAGAGGGTTGGACCATAGGTCCAGAATGAACACAAGGTTCGAATCAAGAATATCCCAACAGGGTGGACCATAGATCCCAGAGTGAACACGGAGTTTGAGTGAGGTTGAACCATGGATTCGAATTAGAAAGCCCCATACGGGTGGGTGGTGAACCGTGGGTTCAAATTAGAAAGACCACATAAAGGTGTGAGGTGAACTACGAGTTTCAATTAGGATACATTCTCTAACTCAAATAGGTGATTCGAATTAGGGGAGCTACTCCTTTGAACCCTATGGATCGAATTAGGACAAAAATCCAAAAGACGCACTATAAGTTCAAGATGAACCATAGGTTCGATTTAGGAGGATCCCATTAGGGTGAAAGGTAAACCACTGCTTCAAGTTTTTTTTTTTTTTTTTTTTTTTGAATCTTGAATAGAATATCCGAGCTAGAAGGTGTGAAGTGAACCTTGGGTTCGAATTGGGATGGTTTTATGTGATTAGAACTGGAGGTTCGAATCAAGATGATTTTGTGATTCAAACAAGCCAGATTTTCCTCGATTCAAACAAGCAGTTCGAATCACGTTGAATTTTCTCGATTCGAACAGGAAATTCAAATCAAGTGGGCTTTTCTCTATTCAAACAAGTGGTTCGAATCCAATTGAATTTTCCTGATTCGAATAGGAGGTTCAAATCAGGTGGAATTTTCTCGATTCGAATAGGGAGCTTGAACTAGGTGGCGTTTTCTCGATTCGAACAAAATGTTTGAATCAAGTTGAATTTTCCCAATTCGAATAGGGAGTTTGAATCAGGTGGTTTTTTTATCTGATTCGAACAGGGAGTTCGAATCAAGGAAGTTTTCCACAGAACTAGTGACTTGAATTAGGAGACACTCCAGAAAACAGCCCCTGAGGGGCATCACGACATCAGAGATGGAAGGTAAACCTTAAATTTTGTTTGCGTTAAAATGGTGGATTTAAGCGCAAATGAATCTATTGTCTGATTTGGGGCCCATGTTCACACCATCCTAGAGGATGATAATTCTTTACATCCACTGCCATAGCCATAGAATACATTTGATTAATACGTCGTGTTGAAGGTCAATGGAATAGGTGGCTCCATTGGCGAAAAGGATCATAAACCCAAATCTGGAAAAGAAGAAGAAGAATAAAAGAAAAAAAACAAGAGAGGAGAAAGAGTCTTTTGGCTCAGAAGGGGCATGACCCATTGGGTTTCCTACATATCTCCATAGGAAAATTAGACCCATGTAGTTCTGGGGGTGGTCAATGAAGGAAGAGTAGTAACCTTGGTTTTCTCTCCTCCTTCCTCTCTGTATGCGCCGCTCTCTTCGTTGAAGAATCTCCCCTTTTGCAAAACCCTACAATTTTGCTTTTAAAGGAGCAAAAAGGATGCATATCCTTCTTGAGCCTTAGGCCAAAAATCCTCCTCTCCTCTTAGAGGAGAGAAAGAGGGAAACCCTAAAAGGGTTAAAACCCATGGGCCGTGGGCCCAAAGGGCTTTCCAAAAAGGGATAGAGACGTAGGCTCAGAAGAAAGTGGGCCTGGAACCCAAACAAGAGGGCATCCCCTTAGGGATTGAGCCATAGGCTCAAAAATGGGGTAACTCTCTGTTGACTTAGTCAACGAGGGCCCGAAAGCGAGTTTATTTGATTAAAACGTCAATTTCCTTCCGGGAGAACGAAAGGCAACGTCAACAGTGATCCAACCAATTCATAAAGTGCTCAGAACTTTAACCTTAACTTTATCAAACATCTTTTCAATAAGCTTACTCAAGAATTAACCATGAAAAAAACACAAGGAAAGAAAAATATGAGAAAAGAATATAATGCAACTTAATATAGAACTACACGTTTAGGAGTAAAGGGAAGGGAAGTAAATGTGAAGCAAACTTACCGCATCAAGACACGATTGCAGTTGTTTTGCCTCATAACTATCTAGAGAAGATATTGACATTGATCCAGAAAGTCCACTAGCCAAAGCAATAATAGTATCATTGGTACTAGTGTCTCCGTCTACCTGATCCAAATACATATCTCAGCCAGAGTTACAATCTACCAACTGGGGAATAATTTTCAGGTCCTCTTTTGAGAAGTTTATGCTTTAGTTAACAGTATTTTCATCTTCAATCTTCCATTATAATAAGTCATGTGACTTGTAGGTGAGTCATGTCATCATTAAGGGTTAGTCTTTTAGAGTATTTCTGTCTGCCGGACAGAATTATAGATAGATTTATTTCAAGGACTATCATGCTTCATTGACTCTTGCTAGAGTCGAGGGTTATGCAGGTAGTTAAACCTACATGAGCCTTAAATTCATAATAAAATAGATTACTTCAGAAATACTGACTTGGTGCCAAAAAATAAAAAACAAACTTTTATACAGAAATGTTATTATGTCAACCAAATGTTATGCTTCTTAAAAGAGACAGGCAAGTAACAAGTAGGAAAATTTTCCAAGAGGATAAACAACTAAAAGCTAAAGAGTCAAATAAGAAAAGATAAAAGCAGTGAATTACATACAGTTATTTGATTAAAACTTCGATTCACAGCAACCTGCACCATCTTCCTCCAAACATTGCTGGTAACCAGTGCATCAGTAGTTATTACCTGCGACAAATGTCATTATGAAGAATCTGCAATACCTATAAAAAGAGAGAATCAAATGGGACGTACACCAAGCATGGTACCCATATTTGGGTGGATCATCCCAGAACCTTTGGCCATTCCCCCAACTCTTACATGGGTTCTTCCAATCTGTTCAAGCCACCAATCAATTCCAAAGAGAACAACTAAAAAATGTTCTGTCGAGGAACAAAAACAAACTGAAGAATGAGAAATATAAAATCGCTGTAACAGAGACGACCAACAATGCATTGGAAGAAAAAAGAAAAAAAAAAAAAAAACTGGAAAAACTTGAGCTGTAAAGCTTAACTCATCATTTTTACTAGAAAGTTGGTCACATGCCAATTGCAATGGATTAAGAATTCCTGTTTGCAAGTACTCCACTCAAGAGTTCCCAATCTTACCACCCATACCCTTAGAATCGGCAAACCCTTATCTCAACAACTCAGGGTCGGCCAATTAAGGGTTTGAGCAAAGACACGAACATGTACTCTCAAGTATAGGCATAGACTCCAAAATGATATAAATTATGCACCAACGTTTGGTCACTATGAGTATAAGCCTCATATCAGATTTAAGGTCAGTCCCTAGACCAACGTTTTCCAATACAAATATGTCATGCATAGGTGAAAAACACTGCCATGCATTTATACTTCAGAAAAAAAACACCAGTCGGTGCATACCTCAGATTCAACTGCCACACTCTTGCTCACAAGATCAGTTGTTGTTATCGCCACTGCAGCAGAATCCGCACTGCACCCACACTAATAAAGCTCAAGAACACTAACAAAGGTTGGGGAAGAAGACAGAGACATTGAAAAAAATTTTGAAAAGACGTGATTCCCGAAGGATATTAATCAGGACAAAGCATAGAGAAAAAACATGTTGGAAATGTGTCCATTAAGGCAATGCATGAAATACAATCCACTGAGCTAAGAATAAAAAATGATTACACGAGATATACCCTGCAATAGTTGATGACATAGAACTGACTAACTTGGGAAGCGACCTAAGAAGGGCCTCCTGTCCATGAATTTATCATTGAAAATGTCAATTTTTATATTACGAAGTTAACAAGCATGTCAAACGAAGTAAATATTCCTCAACTTCTCAGCTCTATTAACCAATTATCAAAAAGAAAGAGTACACATTTTTTATCTATATCACATGCAGGTAAGATGTAAATAAATTAAGGAGTACAGTCACCATAATTACCTTCTTTATTCTTTGACCAATTACCCCAGTGGATTCAATTAATACTTCCTCAGGCCCCACCTGGAGCAGCTGTGACAATGGAACAATATTCAGCATGCCATCAGAATGAGGTGTTTGGAATCCTTTTTATACCTTTGCAAGGGCATTTGAGCATTCTATCACATCCTCATAACCAGCATCACCCTAGGAAAAAAAAAAATCTACTAGGGTCACAGGAAATAATGACTATAACTGAAAGAACAGAACTAGTAGATAAACAGGGGAAACTGAAAATATTGAAGAAACAGAACATGGTAGTTCTGTGATATTCTGCCACGACTTACTGTTGCTGCATTTGCTTGACCGGCATTGATTAACACTGCACGTGCCTGACAAGTTATGCAGCAAGATAATTAGCAGGCAACTTAATACGACGAGAATTAATTTTCCCTGGAGCATTTACAGAATATACCATATACAAGTTATCAAAAATTATTAACACTACACAAACAATATGAAACAGGCATAGTTTTCAAGGCGGCACCTTGCCGTCCAAGCGCTCCTCATGGATCACGGCAAGCAGTGCCTTGATCCATGGGTGCCAAGGCAAGCGCTTTGCTCAATGCCGCCTTGGCCACCTTGCTGTAGAAAAAAAAAGAAGAGGAGGAAGGAAAAAATAAAATGAAAAGAGAAAACTACATCAGAGACAACCACCTGTGATAATAAAGGTGGAGAGTCATGATTATGATCAAACAATGAATATCTGCGCTTATTTGGATCAGCAAAAATAGTGCTGTCATGGACGACCAATGAAGCATGTGCAGGAAAAGGGAAAAAGCACAGTGGCTTTTGGTCTTGGAGAAGACATATGGGGGAAGGAAAATAAAATAGGGGGAGGAATTATCCTCTACTTCTCATTCATTTAAACCCTAAATCAATAATTTTTTGACACATCATCTCAACAAATCTAAGAATACGTATAAGTATGGTATACGGTGGTAAAATTATGAATTTCATTAGGGGGTGCCTTGAACAGCCTTGAGGACACCTAGGCGGGCACCTTGGCACCGTAACAACTATGGAAATAGGGTAGCCAAGTCTTTGTGACTGGTTAAAAGATAAATTGAAATTTAACTATCAATACGATGAACTAACTATTGAAGTTTCTAGATGGTAGAATGACAAGTAACAGATTTGTTAGTCCACAATAATGGATTTAAGGCAGTATAAGAGCCTATGAAGAGTATCAGCACAAATGTTCATGGAGAAGGCAGACAGCATTAGTATCAGGTATGCAGCAAATTTCCTACTAGGCGGACATATTTTTCCAGCTTTAAGGAAAAGAGATAAATCTGAACAGACATAATAATCTGAACTATAGATCTAAATCACCAAATGTAGAACTCATAGCATTTCATTAACAATGAAAAGAAGACATCGGCCTTATTAGAGCTTTTTTAAGTTTCAATGAAAAGAACATCATGCTGCCCAAACATACCGTTTTTGAAATATCTAATGCATTTTTGCAATAGGCCACAGGAGCAGCTGAAACCACGTTAGTAGTAAATGCACCTGGAGAATCATGAAGATGGAACGGTCGGATACTATCAATACCATATCATTCATCATCAAGAGCTTCCTATATCCTACAAACTGAGTTCATCAAAGCTCCAACTCATGGCAAAGCATGACTTTAAAAAAAAATCTCAAAGGTACAACACCATCTAAGAAAAGCTGTTGGCTATTAATAGTCTATTCCTCCAACATGAAAGCTAACCTGCAGATATGGCATCTATATCACAAGCGACGATAGCTAGATCGGGCTTTTCTCCTTTAGCCCTCAATCCACCATAAATACCAGCAGCCTTGAACCCATTGGCAGCAGTAACTCCTCCAGGAATCTAAAATGTAATTAGAACCTGACCATTAAAAAGCGTGGGCATTTTATTGCATATCTTTCTAGTAGCATTAGAATCAATGTCATTTTCTCATATTATTCCCTTTCCGATGGTAGAGATCAATGCAACTTTACGAGAGTCCAAGCACAAACACAAAGACAACAAACTAGTTCAAGGAAACTAGCAATGACAGAGAGATACAACATCATCGCAATTATATAAACAAAATAACAGTTAACCTGCTTCCATGGTCCCTCGGGAAGAAATATAGGCGCCGCTGGTATGTAATTGGATGCCTCCTTCACACTTGAAGAAACAGAAAATATTCTACAATCCTTCCCAGAACAACCAACTGAGCTCACCATCTGAAAAATACTCATCGTTTTCAATACTAAATTATGGCACAAAGAAAACCCTAGAAGATTTTCAATTAAACAAGAAGGGAAAATATCATCAGCTTTCTCAGCATCCAAACAGAAGCTAAATTCGCAAAACACGACCATTTCGGGTTGCGGAAAACGAAATGAAGAACAAAGATTATGAAATGGACCTTTAGGCGATTGAGATCGGGCAACGTGATGAAGAGATGCTGAGGAATGCACCCGGGCATTTCTGCAGAGTCCGAATTCGAAAGGGGATGATGAGGTTAGGGTTTCGTTCTTGAGAAACAAGTGAATGAGGGTTTTGTAAGGAAGGGGCGCGTTGAGTGCGAGTGTGAAAAGGAAAGGTGCCGACAGCGAGTACTGATGCGCCCGCTGCTGGCCCCGCACGCGATGGTAATACAAATTCCATCGGAACCCTACTCGTAAATCCTTAATAAAAAATATGAGGGGGAAAGATATTGACATTTTTTTTATCTTCATTAAAAAATAATTAATATTTTTTGTAATTTTCAAAACACATTCCCACCTAATTTCTTTAAATTAAATTTTTTTCTCTTTACAAATTAGTATATGGTGACAAAAATAATGTTAATATGTTATTATTACTTTAAAATATTATATATGATATTATTATCATTTTTATGGAATAAAAATATGTACTTAATTTTATTTAATAAAAATTTTGGGTTGTATAAGAGAGTGGTATTTTACGATTATAAAATAATTTACCAATTTATGATAGGTAAGAAAGTCAATTTGAAATAATCATGGGATGTGAGTATCTTTTTGGAAACTACGAGGGATGTTAATATCTTTTTAATAAAGGTAAGGAGATGTCTTGAAAGCAATTAATTCTAAGTAATTCTATGGGATGTTTTAGGTGAAATAATAACAAAAGGGTTAGCTTAAAATTCATCAAATTAATATTTACAATGTGAAAAGTGCTTGTACGAGTATAATTATTTTCTAGGATTTGGATACTTCTAATTAGTGCCTAGAAATTTAGGCCCATCTCACCCTTGGATGAATGAAAAGTATATATTTCAAATGCAGTCTCCCCGGTGTGTTGTCTAAATATAAAGGTAAGATCCTTCGAGGTCAGAAATGAAATATAAAATGAATGGCTTTATTATATTCAATTTACAAATGCCGTGGTTTCTTCTATCTTTGGCTAACTGTTATCGGGAGAAACCGAGTGGCCTCATCCGGGGCGGATAGTCTATCTTCCTAAACCTTTCTTTCTCTCGGAATGGAATCTAAGTAAAATGAATTGTTCATTTCTCGACACAAATTAAGAAGGTCCAAATCCAAAATTCTATGAATTTGCCTAATTCATCAACTTTTTATAGATAGAATGCCTTTTGATTTTTAATTACTCCTGAGTTACGTTTATCAGACGAAATAGGCAAATGGAAAAATAATTAATAAAATTTACACAGATCACCACTATACTTTCAATGAAATCTCAATATTTCAGGAGATTCAATCGTTGCTTGTTACCCTCTAACTTTACGTGATCTCTTGTTAACTTATAGAGTATTATACTATTTACATGAGAGCCCCAAAAAAAATTTGACGAAGACCTTTATTATTTTGGATTTTATGGTGATCTTTATGATCCAAAAAAAATAATTAAATTAAAAAACTAGAGATGGATGTGGACCTACTATGGCCATGGCACAAGCCGAGAAGCCCCTCCTAAATGCTAACACCCAAGGGAATAGAGGACAAAAGGGGGCGCTGGAAGAATTTAACTGGGCGTTGGATGAACTGCTGGACCATCCAGCGAATGAGGGGGGAATGGTGCCCAGGAAACAGCCCCTCGCATCTTTAAGAGGCTTATTCAAGAGCCCACTAGGCATTCCCATATAATTGTGTGGTGGCATGTCGAGAAACAAGGACCTGCTGTTCTTTTTTGTTTTGGTTCCACCGTTCAATGCAACCAATGCAAGGAAAAGTGTATTAAAAACACATTTCCATTAATGTGATGCGACTTGTAGTACATTCCAAAAGCAACACAAAGGTCAAATTCCAATATAAAATGTGCAAACAAATTGAAACTGCTGTCTACCACCACAAACTGTTACATATTAACTTGTAAACAACCGACTTCAAGAACACACCCGAGGCACACAGGTTCCAGAAACAAGAAATCAAATGATATACTTGAAATGATAAATGATGTTTAAGAGAGAAATAAAAGACTGTATGGTGAAGCACGGAATCCAATACTGTATTTAGCCCAATCACACATCTTGCAACCTATAAACATCTCAAACCAGTGAAGAAGGTCGAGCAGATCTGTTCAAGGGCCTACATCTTGTTCAGTTGACACGGCCTTTGATAACATCAAGCCCCATCTCGGTCGGATCAGTGGCTTGCAACTCCACCTGAAATCCATCCAGTTCTCTCTTAAACCCGTCTTTAGAGCTGGCATATATCATCTTGTTCCGCACCCTAGATGTATCTGGAGACCTAAATTAATTTCAAGACAAGCGAAATAAAGTAGCAATTAAAAGCAAGCAACAATTTGGATGGATCTTTCAGTTTAATCACTTCAGAGTTGCCAAAGTCATTAAAATGACCACATCAATTTTACCATGCAATGAAGAAAATCCTGCTTTTCTGGCAATTCTCGTCAGTCACGAAATCAAAATCATAAACGGCATAGCGGCACTCGTTGGCCGGAAGACTGTTGGTGAAATCATCATAGCTTTGGGCTGGCTCGCCAACCTTTTCCACAACAACCTCCTTTTGTTTCTCCTCGATCTTGAATACTATGAAGCGGTATGTCCTTTTTGCCTTCAGTTCCCTAAACTTTAACTTGCATTCATCATTCACCGCAAAACCCGATGCTGCATTAGCCTATATGATACAAGAAAACAATAAATATCAAGTAGCTCCTAAGCTTCCATGTTCAATGAGGGCGATTAAGACCATCTTTAAGAGAAAATAATGATTTAGAAGAATAAAACTAAAATCAAGCACAACTAGCAATACAATGAATGTTGTGATACTTAAGGGAGCAGAACTGAATGCTATATACACCTACATTAGGTCCCCATGTGTAACTTTTTGGATCAGGTGCTCAAAATTGGGTTTTTTTTTTCCAGACAATTTGGAAACGAACAGCTCAACTCAACTATGCTAAGTAAGAGTACCAGATTCACATAAATTTGGTAAATGCCAATTTGAGAGGTGTCTTTCTTGGATCAAGGGCTGATGACAACACACTTTAGATAAAAATTTAAAAAAAAAAATAAAGCAAAAGGACTGTTCCAAAAGTGCTACCAAATGATTTCAAAAGAATCTAGATTTTAATTCCTTATATATTTTTCAAATAGCAACGACATGGCCAAAACTAATGCAAAATCCGTACAACACAACCTCCAAGGTAATCTCTACATTTTTCCGTAAGAAAAGGGAAAAAAGAGCTGAAACCCAGATCCACAGAGTGAGCATATCAATGGGTAAAGTATTACAGCATCAACTTGTTTCTCAGAATTACTTATCAAACATATCAAAGCCAAACCCGTCCAAAAACATCATCTGAAGATGTAACATTTACTGCACAACCAACAGACTTATTGTTTGACAACAATACATCCACACAAAAATAATAATAATGATGATGATTCAAATCACCCGATATTTCCAGTGAAATTAGTACAAGTGAACCCAATCCTCCAAAATTCAATCTGATCAGTCATATCAGATAAAGATGTAGGAAAAAAAATTCAGAAATGGAAAAAACGAAATTAGTTCTACATGCCATCAAAAAACAAGGGAATCGGGCATGAACAATGAATCACACAAAAATCTTCGATCTTCCAACAGATGTATCCGCAATGATAAATCCATCAAACAGAAATTCCAAGATGCATACGTACTTAACAGAAATCGAAACTTAGCTAGCAAAAGACAGAAGAAATGAAAAGCGAAACACTCACCATTTCGGTCGCTGCTGATTCACCAATGGATCCAGAGGGAGAAGAGAGAGAATGCGAGGATCTAGTAGAGGAACAGAAGAGAATGTTGAGAACGGGGGAGAGGAAGAGAGACTCCTCCGATCCGATGCCGAGGGCTCCGGTAAGACGCACTACTCTCCCTCTCTCTACCCCCTTCTTATTCTGTCCCTCTCTTCGGAGGGTTTGGTCCTCTGTTCACGGACCTACTCTAAAGACGATTTTCTCAAAGGGAGTCTGACAATGAAATCATGCCACGTGTTTTCAGATTCAGCTCCCGATGGCTGCGGCTTGGGCTCGGAACTTTTTCTTGTATTCTTCGAAAAAGTATATTTTGGGTTTTTTTTTTTGGTAATTTCCATTTTGAGTTTTATATTCTTTATTTTCATGCATGGTAATAAATAAGAAAATACAATATACTTGTTATGAAGTGAAATTTAGTTTGAATCCTGAAATTTTTCTCCTATTTTAAGTTGAACCTTGAACTTTGTTTTTATTTAGAATGGATCCCTATGTTTTTAAAACATTTTAATTTGAACCTTTCAATTTTTATTAAAAACTAATGAAAATGCACGAGTGAGAATACAAAATTTACCCATATGACTTTTTGACGTATGTTTTTATGAACTCATTAAGGAGTCCTTTCCGATAATACTAATCAATAGCATTTTTACCCGAAAATAATTAAATTTCTCCCTTCATGAAAATACATATTGTTTAATTTCTTTTTATTACATTTGATTCTAAATTAGGTTTTTCCCTAGATTATGACCAATTTTCATGAAATAGTGAGAAAGTTATCAGAACTATGTAATAGTTTTCGAGTTTAATATAATTAACTTTTACTAAAAGTGATCTGAATTAAATTGAATAAATTATAAGGATAGATAAAATCAACACATTGTTACTTATTCTCTGGTATTGTTACTTATTCTCCAGTATTGTTACTTATTCTCCGATAATTGTAAATATTCCATAAACATTTACCGTAAATTTCCAATAAAAGAACACAGTTGGTGTTATATCTGATAGTCGACAACTCCCAAATTAGTGACATGGTGAATAATAAATTCAGGTATTATACTTGAAATTTGTGCAATGTTTGAGCTGTTATAAAGTTAATTTCTTTTAAGCAAATCTAGAATTAAAACCATCCATTGAAATTACATATTAGATTCAAGTGAAGTCAACTACGTTGTAGTTAATTTCTGAATTCCTTAATCGAGGACATAATCCGATCATAAAAGATAAATCCCCTTAGGTTTGTATTGAAATTTAATATTATTAATTAAAATTACTATTTTGAAAATTAACAAAGTACTCCATTTATTTCAAAGAAAATATCCTCCATTCAAAAAAATAATTTTTTAAAAACAACCTCGTTAATAGAAAAATGACTAATGATTTAAAACAATAAATCACTTTCAGTGAAAATGTGCATACTTTTTATTATTTAAATGAATAACAACCTTTTTAACGATGCATTGTAGATGATTATTAATTTTAAGAGTCGGTAGAGGCCTAGACCTAATTAAGATCCGCTTATAGTTAAGCTTGGTAAAAAATAATTAATGAATTTTGTTCCAACATAATAGTAAATTCTTAGTTATTCATGTCATGATAAATTTTAAAATACATTTTCTAAAATCCATGACCATTTCCTAAGCCGAGAGGTGTGCGGCGCGGCTCAGTCAATCAAGTCAGCTGATGGCTAAAAATGTAAAGATAGATATTTGTTTGGGCGGTGAGATCATTATTCTTCTTATTATTATCATTATTTGGGAAAAGTCCAAGGGAGATATGGGGAATGTCCCTGCAGTTGTGGTGGGCCCCACGCCCTACGTATTCTATTCTGAATTATAATCTCCTGTCTCTCTCCCCGCGTTAAGCTTACGCTAGCCTTTTTTCTTTTTTCCTTTTTTTTTTTTTAATAACAACGTTTCGTTGTTTCTTAGGTTTAAAAAAAAAAAAAAAAAAAGCTGACTTTTGACGTTGTTGTTATTTAAATTTCAATCCTCCATTTTTTTTACTAATTTATTTTTTATGTGCCCTTCAACATTTAGCATTGATGGATAAAGCTTTAAAATAGTATAATATATAATTAATATCAACTTTTCAAACTCATGCAAAAAAAAAGTCTCAAAATTAATTAATTTATAATTTAAATTTCGATCCTTTTATTTATTACAGCTTTATTCAAGGTATTTAAGTGTCACATTCTTTCACATGTGTAAATCTATTTTGCCAACAAACGAGTATTTTTTTGACTTTTTCTTAAAATTAAACTCTTTTCTCAATTCTCAATCGAACTAAAATATTACCAGAATTTTCCCGATCAAACGCTCCATTTAATGGAGATTTTGCGGTAGAACGGTTGGGGAAATGGAAACGAAGAATTGCATCCACATGTCTACGTGTTCATCACCTTTGCACGTTACAGCTAAGTCCCTTATTTTTAGTTACAGCTGTAACTATTGAAAGTCAAAGATCTTGAAAATTTTGATAATATTCCAAATAATCGCTTAATGGATAGTAAAAATGTCCCAAATAATTATTTCGTTGGACGATTATCAATTGAGGAAATCGAATTAGGCCTGGTACGAGAATGTATTAGGATTCCACTTTAAGTTGGGATAAATCTAAATGAAAGGAAACTGAAAAAGTCAAATGTCTAAGTATTAGGATTGATTAGAATGTAGACTCGGATTCTCCGCGATGGTTGTATCGTTACAATTATTGTAACTGATACCTTCATTTTTAATTTTAATTGAGAATAACACACATAGTTAAATCAAATAAAAAAAAAATCAACTCTTTTCTTTCACACCGTAAGTTTATGAATTTTTATTTCACTCCCTATCATTTTGCGGCCAAGATTTTTTTTCATTCCTTCCTAATATGTTTCTCATCACATGCTACACCTTTATCTTATTTTTTATACTTTATTTTTCCTTATCATCACTTCAACTTCATATGTTAACAATGGAAAACCAATATACTTTGATACGATTGCTACCAAAGTAATTCAGAATTAAGATAATTCCCTTCTTTCATTTTTGTATAATTTTTCTCGGTTTTTTCCTTACATCTCCACGAAACTCATGTTATATTTTCCTTCTCTAATTTCCCCTTCTTTTTAAACTTAGTTTTTTTTAAGACCACGATCAAATTAGAAAGTAAAAAATAATAAATAAAAATAAAAATAAAATTGGAGGTGGACACAAAGAGGGAGCAAAATATAGAAGGAAAGGAAAAATCACAAACTTGGAAGGGGACACGAGGGAGTTTGAGTTTTTTTTTCTTTTTTTTCCACTGATTAATTAGATGTACTGATTAAATGGAAGATCAAATTGAAATAACCGCAAAGGTACCGGATCCATATCCTTGGAAGGTAATTGAAATCACAAGATTGACGGGTAATATCTATATTACTATTATTATAAATAATAAAATAAGTAACATTATTGCTGCAAAGGAATAAATTGGGGTGTTGAGTTTGGTAACGGGAAAAAAGAAGAAGAAAAAGGAAACTCCATTTTGGGTTAGAGTTGGTTGCACGTGGGCTAAATTGAGGTAAGGGTTTCTCTCGACTTCTTTTGGATTTGCTGAATTGATTATTTTTTTTTTATTAATAATACATTCATTTGAACCTCTTACTTCCCATAACCTCCCCAGTGAATAACTGAAGCTTTCATTGCCTGGTTCTTAAAAATTGATGTTGTTGGGATTCGTGTTCAGATAAAATTTGTTCATTACTAGTTAATGTTAAAATGGTTAGGTTTCAAGAACTACGACGGGTCTAATTTTCAAGCCCGAGATACATAAAGCTGTTCGACATCTTATTCGAATTCGACCAAAGGTAAAAATTTAGTTAGTTGTTCGACCAATGTAAAGATTTAGCGGGATTCGAAAAATTTTTAATACTAATTATGCAATTTAAATTTCTCCAATTTTATGTTTCGATTGTGGTTGGAATTTGTTCACGTGTCATCTTTATATATTTGTAAAAGGTACAGAGATCGAACTATTACAATGTGATAGAACACGTCTCATGTGTAAGTGCATAATTTCATATGTCGAGAAATACGATTTTTGATAGCATGGATGACGAGAAGATCGCATCACTTTTAAAAGGCACGTGAGGAAGCCTATAAGCCTAGGCCTTCCTTTTGGATCATATGTTTTTTTTTCCCCCCATGCCATAATGTGTATTTTAAAATTGTGGCACGCATTGTTTTTCAACTAGATGTATATTAAAAGTTATATTTCCTAATTTGATGGAATGTGTGTTTTGTCCGTCAAATTGCCATTTGATTCATTTGGAGAAAAAAATTCATGACATATTTTCCTTCTTTGATTGAAACTCATAGGCTCATCACTTTATATATAGGTACATAAATGATGGGTAAATAATTCTTTCACTAGGGCTCGCCACCTCACTCTAGTGCTACTAGGTTGGATCATTTTTCGAGTCATGTTTTTTTATTTTTAATTTGAGGTTTTGACTTCTAATACAAGTCACGCAAACATGTTGATTTATGTTTGCAGGTTTTTGGATTGGTGAGTTGCAAACTCATCATTTTTGTTTTGTAGGTCCATTGTGTACATTATTCTAAAGAATAATGATTGTTTACATTTAATGTCTCGGGTAAGAAAAACCTTCGATCAAGATCCTGTATTAGGGAACTAGTGGGTAAAACTCAGATTTGTTCAAGAATCTGCAGGAGACAGATCTGAATAATGGACCATAGGTCTAGGTGTGAGAAACGAGGGAATAGGGTGAAGAGCATAGACCATGGACCTAGAAAAAGAAAGAAACAATGGGGGCTGAAGGTTCGCTATCATGTTAGGACAAAAAGAATTGAGGCTTACTACCGTTAAGGGTTAGACCCGTAGGGTTTCCTATATATTTTCGTGAGAGAATCAAACTCATGTAATTCATAAGCTCATTGAGGCATGGAGTTCACTAGGGGTTGTTCTCATGCTACTACAGGCAGTGATTCAGTGAAAAATTGTTGGGGAAGAAGAGAGTTGCTAGCTCTTTTCTCTTTTTCTCCTCTGTTGTTACAATGTCCAAAGTGTTCTTCTCCTCCAACAACAATAGGGTTTTACTTATATAGTGGACAGGAAACCCCAATGGGGAGGATGCGGCACTGCATCCTCCTTGAGCCCAACATCCCCAATTATGGGAGAATCCCTATAAGGGTGCCACGTGCCTACTGGGAAACATGGTGAAGCCAAAGGCTTCTGACTATAAGTCTTTCCTCAACTAGGAAGAAAGCGCGAGAGAATCTCCTCATGAGCGAATCCTTGGATTGGGGCCAATGGGCTTAAGTGTGTGTTATCCCCATAAGAGCTAGAAAATGTTATCGAGCCAATGGGACTCCAAATTTTCCAAATTTTGTACCCCGAGAGACAAGAAAAGCGAGGCCAACATTAATCTTACTTTAGCTCTAATGTCATTTGGTGTTAGCTTAGAGAGTACTTTGAACTTGTGAATAACGTCACAGATATATTTTGCAACTAATGCAAATTTATTAGGCATGTTTAGTATGTTTATTATTTTATTTGTTCAGTTTAATATATTAGACAAACAAATCAATGATGGTAACTACCTGTACTTGGACAATGCGCGGAGGTAATAACGTTTGTAAGCAGTGTTGTAATTTGAATCAATGGAGAGAGGTTGGGTATTGGTTCGAATCAAGAAGTGGCATCGGCCTTTAAGGCACGGCCACTACAACTTTGTGGATTGGGTGGGCCTTTGCTGGCCACCAACTGAGCCTCAATTGAACTTGGGTTGATTGAGCTAAATTTACAGGGGCTGGGCCACGATAGTGTTTAATGACCTCTGGGCCCAACTGTTGTCATGGAGGCTATTCGAGCCATTACTTCGAATCAAGCTGCTTCGAAGGCCATGGTTTCCGACGCCGTTCTTGCTGGAATAGATCCGACTCATAGAACCAATGGGCAAAGCTGCAATTTTGGATGATTAATCTCCACAGCTTGTTTATTATGGTCGATTAGGACCAGTGCCATTGACGGTGGCTCTCCGCCGCTGCCATATGTGGACGGCGCTGGATATTAACGGCGTTGATGCTGCTCCGGATTGGTCACTTGCCACCGTTGCCACGTGACCGGAAATGCCCTAGATGGATTATGTCCGCATTCATGACCAGAAGCGTATGGACATCAGGAAAGGCCATAGGCAGTGGTTTCGGGCGCCGTCCTTGATGAAATCGATCCATCCTTTGTTCCGACTCATAGAATCGATGGGTAATAGTCGAACCCGTCATTCGAAGCCAAGTCAGGGATATTTGGATTAATGGTCCGATAACGACGGTCCGTGATTCGAAGCCGAATCAAACGTCCGAGACCTACGGGGACGGTTCTGATCAAAGCCGAATCACCGCTGCCGTGTGTGGTCGACGGTCTCAGATCTAATATGGCACTACACAGCCATCGTCTCCGTGTTGAAGTTGTTGAAGCTGTTGAAGCTCTTGATTTGTGCAGTCGTGTATGTGTAAGTCTACGAGAGAGAGAGAGGGAGAGAGAGAGAAAGAATCGAACTCTCCATTTGCATCTTGATTTCCCGGCGAAATAGTTGGGGAGGAGAGAGAGGTGCTCACCCTTTTGCGGCCGCCTCTTCTTTGGGAATGAATGAGGCTCCCGTCATTGTGAGCCGCTAGGATTGTATTTATGCCTAGGGTTTGCAATGGGCTCCTGTTGGGTTTTATTCATTAGGCCCAATTGAGTCTTAAACAAGTAAATGGGCTTAATCCCTAAATTTTTAGAATGGACTTGTGAGCCTAATTCTTAAGGTGGACCCTTGGATTCCCTTATCATTCCCAGTAATGCTAATCCTCATGTTTTGATAAAATGAAACTTAATTAAAGTAAGAGACCATTGAACCAAAATACGAAAAATCGTGTCAACAATCTAATAAACTCTTTTTTTTTTTCTTACCCCAAAAAAGAAAAAAATTTAAAACTAAGTTTCTCATAAACGACATTATATTGACTCATTTAATGAATTGTGCAAGGCTACCTAGTAGTTTTTAATGTATTAAAAGGAGACTTATAATCGAACTAGCAATTTCATATTATCTATTAGTTAGACTGAGTAAAAAAATAAAAAAGTATGATAAAATGCAAAAGAAAAAAGAAAAAAAAATTGTGTACAAAAGAAAAAAAAAAGGAAAAAAAGGATGGGGAGACCAAATGAAAACAAATGACTGAAAACATCCTAAAACAAAATGAGAGTAATGATAAATTGTGGAATTCAGGATGCCAACTTGCAAGATTCATTGGCACTTCACAGATTCGGATTGCGAAGTTTAATCATAATTTTATGGGCTTCACAGCCTTATGGATTATTATTATTTTGTGTCGGACAATAACTAACTCTTTGTATTACCTGTAATTCATGAATTATAGCAAGTTCATGTGTAGTTACCTTCTTTTTATTCCAATGTATTATTTATATAGCTGTGATTGGTGAGTGTAAATTCTTCATCATCACTCTTGGTATAGATATGAAGACATAACGCTAATTTTATTCTAATTAAAATTTGCTCACATGTTTAATGCATTTTAGTATATTGTTAGGATGAAATTTAGTTCAAACTCTGAAGTATGCACTTTGTTTTTAAGTTGAACCTTAAAGTTTGTTTTCATTTATAATGAAACTAAGTATTTATATACCATATTAACTTAAACCCTCGAATCCATCTCCGTTATTTTTTAATGGAAGAAAAGCCACGTGCAACCCATCCTCTCTCCCCCCCCCCCCCCGCCCTTTTAAATCTTTTCTCATTTTTTTTAAAATCATAAAAGACCCATAAAATACCCGTAAAGCAAATAAATATTATTTTCAAATAGTTAAATTAAATTTCACTTTTGTCTCATACTTCAATCTAATTATTTGATAAAAGTAAACTTATTGGAAAATTTGATGTGTCATAAAATTAATGATTAAATTGATTTTCTAATCACTTCAACTTAATCAAAAAAATTGAAGTGAAATTTAACTTAAAGGAAAATTTGACGTCTCATAGAATCAAATTGATTTTCTTTCCTTTGTTATTAAGACCATTGAATTAATTTTGTCAAATCATTAAACTAAAGCATGAAATAGAAGTGGAATTTAATTTAACTATTTGAAAATAATATCTATTGGCTTTATGGGATTTTATAAGGTTTTTATAACTAAAAAATGAGAAAGATAGAAGATAAAATAGAAAAAAGAGGGATTTGCACGTGGGTGTGGTTTTCTATCCATAAAAAAAGAACGGATATGAGGCCAATGTTTAAGTCATTTCGATTTGAAAACATTAGAGTTCATTTTAAATGAAAACAAACTTTATGATTCTGCATAAAACGGAATGAAAACTTTATGATTTAAACTAAATTTCACTCGTTTAGTTGGAGTCCTCTTTCATTTTTCAAAATAACTTTTTTCTTTATTTTCTTAAAATTTTATAAATTCCAAGAATTTTAAAATGACCACAAAAATACCCAAAATGGCTAGCATATCAAAATGTCAAAAATGCCTAAATTGTCCCATCCATCAAATTATTTACCCCATTACAAAATGTTTGATAGGTGCCGAAAGAGCCAACTTTATCATTCCTTAAATGTTAAGGCTTATAAAAGCATTCTAAATTTTACTAATGTAAAAGTACTATTTAAGTATTTGAGTTGACTATGCTAGTAGCAATGCGCCTAATTAACACAAGAAGTGGCCACCAGCTATTGTCCACTTGTATAAATTGGGTGGCTAATTACCCCCCAAAAGTGCCAACAAGGCCTATATATATATTTTTTTGGTTCTCGCTCAATATAAAATAATCAGATGTAACATTCCTTTGAACAATGATTATTTAATTTAAGCTTTAAAGAATCCAAGATGAGCATGCATAACCTAGCTAAAACAAAGTAATAATGAAAAGAAAATTAGATAACCATGACTAAAAGGACAACCCAATCAGTGTAACAAAAACATAAAGGCATAAACATTAACAACTTTTACTTTGTTTTCAATTTGGTCCTTCAACTTCAATTATAAGTAATTTGATTCTCAAACTTTCATTTTCTACTCAATCGAAAATGAATGCTAAGAGATTTCACCGACCTGCTGACTTGACGTTCCACATGTGCAACTTTAAGTTCACATAACCCTCTTTTTCCTTCTCAACCCAATTTCCTCTTTTTTTCTGGCTCAAAGCCTTTTTCCCCTTGCCCTAACTCGATTATTGGTCAAATATTAAATCAATTGAGTTAAAAATAAAAGTATAATAATCAAATTACTCATAATTAAAGTTAAAGCATCAAATTGAAAATGAAATAAAAGTTATTTTTGGTGTTTTTGCCCAACATAAAACGCGAATCCACGGCCCAATTAAAGTCCTGATATGGGCTTGGTACGAGTGTGAGATGAGCTTTCAAGGCCCAATTTAAGTCTTTCCCGTCCAAACGGTCCAAAATTGTCGCTCCGACGAAGATAATGATTCCACTTTGAGACTTCCGAGGTTGTCGGCGATCTCCGTCCTCTCTCTCTCTCTCCGTGTCTCTCTATCGGTATCTGTCAACAGATTCGGCCGGAACCCGCGGATTCAGATCCCCTCGATCGGTTTCCATGGCGGCGTCGCGGCGGCTCCGGGACCTCCAATCTCACCCAGGCAACAAGATCTGCGTCGACTGCTCGCAGAAGAACCCGCAGTGGGCCTCCGTGTCGTACGGCGTCTTCATGTGTTTGGAGTGCTCCGGGAAGCACCGCGGCCTCGGGGTTCACATCAGTTTCGTCCGATCCGTGACCATGGACTCGTGGTCCGAGATCCAGCTCAAGAAGATGGAATCCGGCGGCAACGACAAGCTCAACGCATTCCTCGCTCAGTACGGCGTCCCCAAGGAGACGGACATCGTCGCCAAATACAACACTAACGCCGCCTCCGTGTACCGCGACCGCATCCAGGCCCTTGCCGAGGGTCGCCCGTGGAGCGATCCTCCCGTCGAGAAGGAGAATCTAGGGTTTGGGAAGACGAAGCCCCCCTTGGGTGGTGGTGGCGGCGGCGGTGGTCGTGGTAGGGATGGTAATAGATGTGGGTGGGACAGTTGGGAGAGTGATGAGGGTTTCGGAATGGATATGAGGCGGAACCAGTCCACGGGCGATTTTAGGCGCCCCGGAGGTACGGGGGGTGCGCCGACGAGGTCAAAATCGACTCACGATATGCAGACGAAGTCGCAATTGGAGGATTCGGTCGCGAACAAGGGTAGCTTTTTCGCGAGGAAGGTCTCGGAGAACGAGTCTAGGCCTGAAGGGATCCATCCTTCACAAGGTGGGAAGTACGTGGGGTTCGGATCGAGCCCGGGTCGCGCGTCTCAGAGGAATAACAATCCGCAAGGAGATGTTTTCCAGGACACGGTTTCAGTTGTTTCTCAGGTCCAGTGCTTCTATTTAGTGCCTCGGAATGATTGATCCCTTTCTCAATTGTTGTTCTTTTTGTTTAAACGCGTTGATTGAGATCTGGTTGCGTTTTTGTGTTTTAGGGATTGGGTAGACTATCTCTGGCGGCTCATTCTGCGGCCAGTGCGGTTCAAGCAGGGACTAAAGAGATAACATCAAAGGTACTTGCCAGTTTATCTTGTTTAGCGACCCTTTCTCATCGTTCCACTGTAATGTTCATTCTTTTATTGGTCTAGGATAGAACATTATGTTGTGATGTTATACTCTTTTCCCCCTGCCTGCCCTCAACCTGATGAACAGAAGAGAGTAAAAGTTTCAAATTGCTGGTTTGCTTGCTTTGAAAAATGACCTTGAAGAATGCCTTTAATCAGCTTTTTTTGAGTGCTGGGTAGCGCTTTCTTTAACACTGCATTTGGATTGTGGAGGAAATAAAAGAAATGGAATTTGAAAGAAATTGAGTCACGAATGGAGTCATTTTGGTAATCTTATTGAATCGTCACACCGTGCATGACCAAAAATGATTCACCCTTTTGACTTGAATTGTTTTAGTAGTGAAATGAATCGAACCATATGGTTTGATTCGTGAATCCTACAGTCCCTATAACAATATCTTGTAGTTCTTTGAACTTCCATGTTTGTAAATATCTTTGACTTGTTCATGACTGCATATTTCTTTGGTGAGGAGGTGTTAAACATAATATTGTCTTCGTTATTTAACTGATTTTGTGCTAATTTCGTGAATCCTACGTTTCATGACCAAAAAGGATTCATCCTTTTGGTTTAAATTGTTTTAGGGGTGAACTGAATTGAGCCATATGACTCAAATGCGGGTTTTTTAACTGATTTTGTGCTAGTTTTGTGAATTCTACGTTTCATGACCAAAAATGATTCATCCTTATGGTTTAAATTGTTTTAAAGGTGAACTGAATTGAGCCATATGACTCAAATTTGCGAATCCTATGGTTCTAGCAACAATATCTTATAGTTTTATGAACTTCCATATTTGAAGAACTCTTTGACGGCTGCACGTTTCTTTGGTGAGAGGGTTTTAGACATACCACTGCATTCATTACTTCACAGTTTTTTTGTGCAAATTTTGACAAAGGTCTTTTCTACCTTTTTCGTTGCTTTTTGACATTTCTTTCGCATCTGTTCGGGATGAAGGCCCGTCTCATCTTGCATCATAAATTGTTTAAATCTGCTCTGCTTTAGGGTTTTATTTTTCATGAGTTTCCATCACATCACTTTCCCATACCTAAATGTAGTAGACCTAAATTATAGTAGTTTCTGCACTCAATGATTGGAAAATATTATGATGTGTTTGTATATTGAAATGCTAGTCCACTAATGGCATTGGCATCCTTATGCTGAAGTTGACTTGATCTTCTTCCTCAATATCCAACTTATAATAAACCCAGTGCATGATCCATTATCGCTAGGAAATATGCTCGTCTTAAAGGATAGCCCCATCCATGCCTTACAAGTTGATGCGTGCATAAAATCCTTGTTGATACGTGTCCTAGTGTCTTTCCTACATGAGTAGTATTGAGCTTTCGGTTACTCATAATTTAATGAAATTGTGTGGATAAACCCTACCTTCATCATAGGTGAGGGATGGTGGTTATGATCACAGGGTCAACGAAACAGTCAACGTTGTCACTGCAAAGACCACGGAGATTGGGCAAAGGACATGGGGAATCATGAAAGGAGTCATGGCAATGGCGTCTCAGAAAGTTGAAGAGTACGCCAAGGAAGGTGCCAACTGGCAGCGAAATGAGAATGGTAGAGATGGTTACTATAAGGAGTTTGGACAGGGATCGAAAGGATGGAACTCTTCTTCTGGAGGAGTGAAGCCGTCACCAAGTGGGCATTTCAATTCCGCCGATACCAACTCCTGGGATGATTGGGATCCAAAATATACTAGAAAGGAAGATTCCTCCAAGGGGGCAACAGCATCCCGTAGTGAGAATGGGTGGGCCGGCTGGGACGATGCTAAGGATGATTCATTTGATAATTTCTACGATAGTGCATCGGATAAGCAGTCGACCGGTCATATTAGGAAATCAGATGATGCATGGACAGGTGGTGGTTTTCACTGAGGTTAGTACGTTTCGGCTTCGGCTTCGTGTTCTTCACCCCTTTTTTTTTCCTCCTCTTTGCGAAATCCTATATTGTTTGGCGGGGGCTCTTGTTTGATATCATAAGTTTAGACATGCACTACTGTTGACAGGAGGGTTAATTGCCCACCAATTGAAAGAGGTTCACTTGCTTGCGTGTGTGAAGAACATTTTTTTTTTTTTTTTTTTTTTTATTGTGGCCTTTGAATGTGTTCACATTTGAACGTTTCACGCCTCATATCTAGCGTAATGAGTTTTCACGTATGTATTGTTCTTTGGGGTAGATCTGACCCCAAACTATTGGGATCAAAGCTTAGTCTGTATTGTTTTGTCCAAATTTTGAAGGTAAAATCAAGATCCACAACGCCTAAACTATGGTTTGTTAGCATTTATGTTTCTTTCATCTCGTCTATGCATTTGACTGGGTTTTGTCTCACACTCCTTGCATTAGAGTCCTTTGGAGTTCTTTTGGAGCTCCCAGGATCTTGGGAAACCCTTTTTTGAAGTTTCAGAGGACCCAAGTCATGTAATAATATATGTATAATTTATTATTATTATTATTATTTAAACGGGACAACAAATTCTGGCGGGTCCCACCTCATATAATTCCATCTTGACCGTGAATTTTATTAGTATAATGGAAAACGAATAGTTAGCAATTCTGAAGTGCCTTGTCGTGATTCATTATATTTAATGAACAATTGCTCTACATTCACTGCGCGAACTCATAAATCATGAGAAGAGTCTGTGTTCCATGAGAAGGGGCAATGTGTCATGATTCGAGATTTTAAGAGGCAAAAAATGAAAATTCTTCAAGAGTTCAGGGGACAAATATATATAAATATACGATCATTCCGAAACTTTGGGGGTAAATTGTAAGTAATGTGTATCCTTTTTTTTTCTTTTTTTTTTTCTTTTTTCAAATCAAACGACCTCTCATGAAACTCATCGGCTAAACTGGGAAAAAAAATTACAAAATAATATGGGAAAAAATAAAAATTCCAAATTAAGTGCATAGATCAATTTTTTTTCTCAAAATAAGTTTTTAGGTGGTTGTAGACTTGTTAATTGCGTGATCATTGTTTGGGGAAGGGGGGTGGGTGGTGGGGAGGGGGCCACGGTGCAGTTTGCACTATTTTTTTCTCAATGTATTTTTGAAAAACTTGAACCATATAAATCAAAATAACTTATAAAAATACGCATGCTTATCAAATTTTAAGTAATTTGAAAATGTAAATCCTATTTATTCTAAGCATAAAAAACTTCGGGATTGTTTTTAAGCCTAAATTTTTCCTGCAACCAATTACATAATTGGAAAGGGAATAAATCTAGTCGTGCAATTGACAAAGAGGCAACCGCCTAGAAATTTTTTTTGGGAAAAATTGATTCGTACACCTAGTTTGGAAGTTTTATTTTATTTTTATATTATTTCAAAATTTTCATCCAAAGTAGGGAAAAATTCAAGTTTTTAAAAAAGTACTAAAATTTTCTATGCTTATAATAAATAGGATTTACATTTTCAAACAACTTGAAAATTAATAAGTATGTGTATTTTGTATGTTGTTTCTATTTATATGGTTCAAATTTTAAAAAAATGCATTAAAGAAAATGGTGCAAACTACACCATAAACCCCCTCCCTCACCCTCCCCCCTTCTCTTGCCTAAACAATGGTCACGCAGTTGCCAATAACGTGATTGAAGTTGAAGACAAACCTAGTCACATTTTTTTGCTAAAATGTGATATTTCCTCTTAAATTTTGGCTTAGTTATCAATTTTGTCTTTAGGCTTTAAAATTGAGCAATTTGACTTATGAACTTCTTTTCACTTATCGATACTAAATACTAGCAGGCCTTCGTCATCGTAATTATTGATGTAACATCTCACGTGACATCCTTTACTAAAGAGATATATTCCTTATTATATCTTACATGTAGTTTCATTCTCAATCAAACCTATTTTCTTTTTTCGTATAAAAAGATGATATCTGCACAATGTTACATCAACAGTTATAATAGAAGTGTGACAGTTTCAAGTATTGATGAGTGGGAAAAAACTTATGAGATAAATTAAATTGGTATTGAGGGAGCCAAGAATTGCGTTTGTCCTTGATTGATGAAGTTTCCTAATTTTAGGGGCGACATGACACAATTTATAGTGCTCTAAGAGTGAGTGAGGGTAAAGTCATGTATAGCGTCATGTTTTATTAAATCAGTATAAATAGGTTACCCTTTTGACCGGGGAGATCTAATTGACCCAAATTAAATATCACTGATTACAAAAAGAAACCAACTTTATTCGTCTATTTAAATTTCAACCCCATCCTTTTTAAAGAGATCTATTGCAATAAATTCTCACATGGTGACCGGACGAACTGAACAACGGGACATGCATGCACGGAAGGTGCCCCTCCGCGGGGCGCCTCTGTGTTGGGCGCCCACCGAGCCCACACTCACCCCGTGACTTATTTTCAATATATAACTCTATAAATTTAAAATATGTTTAAATTTTTATAAATTTTCATACAATTTGATAATAATATACGCTTTATTTTTAAGATATAGATTATAATATTTATAAAAATAAAAATCAGAGCGTTCAAATTTTTATTACTTTTAACCAATATATGAAGGGTTTAGACACTACCAAATGATATGAAAATTAATAAGAGCTAAATTTTCAAGTACTCCTTTAATCCATATGGTTATATGTTGAAAATAGGTTACGATTTTGCAGTGGTTTGACGTCCAAGGTGCCTAGCAGAGGGGCCCTCCCCACCATATTCAACATTAGGGAATGCAAGATATATCATCCTGATCTTCACTTAATCATTTTTCTCCGATTGGCATTAAATTAGATAAATTTATTCATTCTAAAAAATAATATCAAACAAATCATACCACCCACATGTAATAAATGAAATCCACCTATTTATGTAGGGTCCGCTCTCACATATGAGCGATGGAGTTTATTTAGGGTATACTTATCCAGGAAGAATATTATTACTATATTAAATTTAATCATAAAAGCAATAATTATGGTTAGGTACTTTCTTGTTTTCTTAATACAAACCTGATTAGCACGTTGAGGGCAGGGTGATGGCATTGATTGAGAGCTTTAGAGCTAATGATGAGGTAAAAAAAATGTCATCTGAATGGGAGTCTTCACCCATTAATGATGACACTCCTCATTAGAGGATAAATTCTTAATTTATGTAGTTACATGTAGCTTCATCATATGATTAAATTTTTATTTATTTGACATGACTGTCACATCTAACCTCTAAGTAAGGCTATATCCTTTCGGATAGTCCTTTAGTTTATGAAAGTAAAAATCTCACTATCATAAGCTGCCTTAAATAGCCGGCGAGATACATTTAGTATTTTCTAACACAAAATTATTATAACAAAAAAGTGTTATATGTCCACTTCTTTTTAATTTACCTTGATATTTCTAAAGAAATATATTAAAAAATGATCACAAACAAATCCCCAACAAATCCACCTGATTAAACTAAGCAATCAATTTCAAAGAGGAACAAAAACAAGTTAAGCATTCAAACTCAGATAGTAGTCCATTCCAAATTTTGTGGGGGATGAGGGCGAATCTGACGGCTGTGGTTGAATCTTCAAAATAAACAACACAGATTGAGTCCACGTGTTGAAGTGGGATTGGTGCTTAGTTGTTTTTTTTTTCCCCTTTTCCTCCGTATGTTCTCATCTTCAATTTTCCCGGGAAGCAGTCAGAAAATAACGCGCTTTTTCGTTGTAAAGCTCAACAAATTTTCTTCAAAGAGCGATCAACACAGATCATCCCCTCCCCAAAGTTCGGTTCACCAATCATTCTGTTGCATTTAACACAGCAACATGAATATAATAATGTACAAGGCCTCGAAAACTTAATAATTGGCCTTATGAATTAATATTTAAATCAATAATCATCATTCCAAATTTGCTAATAATTTGATTAATTGTTACGTTTAGATGCATTTCGCGATGGTCTCAAATTGGCAATTATTATGAATTTGTATTAGCCTTGGATTGACATTTGTGCGGCGACTTATAAAAATAATATATATATATATTTGTTATTGTCCAAAAATAAACACTTAATTTTCGGAGGGTCTCTTATTTTTATTTTTATTTTTTCTCTTTCATCTCTGCTGCGAAGTTCGAAATGAAACAAAGAAACGACAGGAAGGAGAAACGGAAACCAAACCAACAGAAAATATAATAATAGGAGAAGAACAAATCTAGGGTTTCAAATTCCCCCCTCTTTCCGCCTTTCAATTTCCCCTTCCTTGTCTGTTTTTTTTTTTCCATTCTCCCTCGCTTTCCGATCTCGCGAATTTCCCAGGAAAATGTTTCATCCTGAGGCTCTCTGACTCCTTCATTTTCCCGGGGAAATTCTTTGTCCGGTTTGAGCTGTCCATGGCCTGCGCGAGTTCTTGATCCGCGACTTTCTTTGGAAGATAAGGGTAAGGCCTTTTTCTCGCTCAAGCTTGCTGGAAATCATTATTGACTCTGAATTTTTATTTTGTTTAGGGTTTGTATTAATGTTTGTTTTTTTGGGATGCTTTTGTTGTGCTTAGGAGGTTCTTGCGTAATTTATTGATCCGGGAGGAAAAGCTGGTTGTGTGGAATTAAGGAAGGGGAATTATCATTCGTTGAAAGATTTATGGGAAAGGGGGGGAGAGAGCGAGAGAGAGGGAGAGGGAGAAAGAGGGCTTGATATCTCCATGATTTGATTTTCCTTGAATTTCTGGTTGGGCTTGAGTTCGTTCACGTACATGGATTCTGGAGGTTCTCAAAGGTTTGATGTGGCAAAGTGCTGTAATTGTGAGTGCAGCTGTTCATTGATTAAAGATAGCTATTCAGGCACGTGGCTGAGGTCCTGTGAAGCGAAAATTCGTTGAGTTTGAGGAAGGCAATGGAATTATTAAACCTGGAGTTGATTTTTCATCCAATGCGCGGGTTGAGATCGAGAATGAGTGCGACTGCATTGCGAGAGATGGTTGGAAGCCAACAGCAGTCCATTCAAGACTTGTACTTGGAGTTGGAGGAGGAGAGAAATGCAGCATCATCAGCTGCAAATGAGGCCATGTCTATGATTCTGAGGTTGCAGAGGGAGAAGGCGGAGGTGCAAATGGAAGCACGCCAATTCAAGCGTTTTGTGGAGGAGAAGATTGCACACGATCAGAATGAAATTTGGGCATTGCAGGACTTGCTGTATAAGAGAGAGCAGTCTATTCAGTCACTCACTTGCGAAGTGCAGGCCTACAAACATAGGATGATGAGTTTTGGACTTACCTGAGGCGGAGGCAGAAGGAGAGGGGGAGAAGGGAGGCCATAGTCGTAACCAGAGCAACCTCGAGAGCTTCGATGGACAATTTGAATTCCCAGCTTATGACTACCCCCCTTTGAGATGTAATTTGAATGAGACATTGGTTCTTTCAGAGCCTGACAATGAGGTGGTAGATGTTGAGAAATATGCATTTGGAGAAACCCCTCGTGACCGGGATGATTTGAAGAATTTGGAACACCGGATCTCCCAGTTGGAGGAAACTCCTAGAAGCAATCATCTTGATGGGGATTTTAATGGCACAAAGAACATTCTAGAAAAAGTGATAGTTAATCACTCTCCTAGGGGGACAAGACATTCAAGGAGGTTGTCAACTGGTAGTTCAAATGCTCTCATGGGTTTTGCTAGGGAAATGGGCCCAGATCTTCCCGCAGATTCTCCAAGGCTTGGTAGCAGTTTTAAAAAGACAGAGTACGTCTCACATACTGAGGACTACACCAAATTGAGGAAGCCGGATAATGCATCAGAAACTGGAGATGATGCAAGTGACAGAGTATATACCATTGATTCTATCCATACTGCCGTACAATACAATGTTGTCACTGAGCCAAAAGGTGTTGATGGGAATGTTGAAGATTATCTGAACACCCCTAAAAGTTCAATAAATAGAGTTGATGTTGGAGATCCTGATATTATGAAGCTCTACATGCGCCTTCAAGCACTTGAGGCTGATAGGGAGTCGATGAAGCAAGCCCTTATTTCAATGAGGACTGATAAGGCACAAGCTCGTATTATTAAGGGAAATTGCTCAACAATTATGTAAAGAAGCGCCAGCAGAAAAAAGGATGCCTGTCACAGAGGGAACTGTTCTCCAAAGCTTTTCTATTCTTGGCGTATTGAAGGTAATATCAAAATTTTCTGTTAGCGTTTGTTTATCTATGACTTGTGCTTGTTTCATCCATTGATTGAGTTTAGGAAATGTGATTTTGTTTGCATCTATTCTTGCCCTTTGTAATCTTATAGATTTTTTATGTCAGCCTTTTCACTTCCATTGTTTATTTAGAGCCCTCCCTTCAAATTCAATTTATATATGGCCGAAATAGGCTTTGAAATAAAATTTTCATTACTTTTGCATGACTTCATTGCAAATCTGAACTAAACTTATCATCAAATGGTTGAAATATGGGAATGATCAATGCAATATACTTCTCTTAGTTACTGAAACAGTGGAGGACTTGAACTGTATTTGGCTGTGACCTTTGCTCATGTGAAGCAATCAGTGAGAGAATTTTAGATATAGCTATTCTTTTTTGAGCAGGAATAGGCTGATTATAGCTCAAGGCATATACCAATCATCGAGTCAATATGTAAATCAGTATTCTGCCTATGTGCTTGGAGACAATGTCTCGGGTTGCTTTCCTAAATGTATTTGTACATGCTTTGACTTTAGCGGGTTTGTTTTCCTTTAATTATTTTATGATATTTTCTCTTTTTCTATTGATGTTGGTATGAAATGATTGGACCAACATGATCACAAAGTACTTTGCCCTGTGATGCTGTTGCAGTCTGTTCTTAAAAAATCAGAGAGATGCTTACAAGCCTAACTGTTTTTCTTCTTCTTCTTTTTTGTCTTCATGGCTGGCTCATATAGTAGTTACTAACCACATAGTAAGTTCTGCAATTCCTAAAGTCGGAGTTATTAGCTATAGGGTGTCTTCATACCATAATTGCACCTGATTTTTCATATGAAATTGGTGATTTATCTATCCTTAGTTTTAGTAGTTTTTTACATCTTTTTTTGCATTAGCAATTAAACTTTTCCTTGTGTTCTTTTCCTGTTCAGTGGATCCTGTCCTTAGTCTTCTGGAGGAGGAGAGCATGTCAAAGCAAGTACGTAAATCACTTTGATTTTTATCAACTGTTTTCCTTTAGTTCAATTTGCACAAACGTTGTGTTTCCTGAATGCTTAGGAAACATTAAATAATTTAGGTGGGTGCTTCCCTAACTCAGGGCCTCGGCTCTGCTTAAACTCTCTGTAGGCCAGTTATCGGGTTGGGTCTGGACCTGGATCCTTCCTAGATTTGACCCATTTAGCCAGATGTGGTCAAGATTTTTGTACTGAGTACCAAAATTGAACCCAAACCCGTTTAAGTATCTTTAGACGGTTCCAGTTCTGGTATTCTCAGTACTGACCTGGTACAGAGCGATTGTATTAAATATATTAATATATATGTTTTGCATTATATGTACATATATTATTAAATACATCCTATGAAATGGGTAGCTGCCCTTTATATAAAAGAAGGGTGCCCCTTTCCTTGACTCAAGTGATCTTCACTTTATTATGTTACATGGATCTGAATACCTGACTGTGGGATCCACGTCTTGTCCAGCATTCTTGATTGCATGATTTATAATATATGATATGTTTCCTAGCAATGCATATATATATATTCAACTTGGGTTTTGACTCATGAATAGCCCTTGAGATTGAGAAAACGGTGGCAATGTGGGGGGTTCTGTTCTGTTATGTGGAGGGCATGAGAGAGTATCTATACTCTTTAGATTACACAGACGTGCGTTGTGCATGAAAAATTCCCAAAAACAAGATATGTGAACATGGTTATTCATGCATTTCTTTTTCGCTGCATGAAACCTATTAGACCTATGCAATTATTAATTTCTAATCTTGTTTTTTGCTAAAGAGAAAATCATAGAGTTAAATTCGACTGAAGAAAATAAAACAAAAAAGTAGTGAATTTGGATTGCGTCTTAATCAGATATTCTTGACAAAGGTCCATCTGCTGGTAAATATTATGAAAAATGTTGCAAATGCCTTGAGGATGTAACGGTGTGTGCAGGCCACGTATAATGGTGACAGAGTGGGCTAAATTGCATGCTCAACAAATGTAATTAAACTGTCTTCTAAATTTCCAATTCTGCAATTCTATAATATTTTGATTTCTTCTTGTGATATTGGCAGATATACCTTTGGGATGTCAGCCAGCAATGCGGGATTGCTAATGCTTTTGGACAAGGGACCCTGCATGAGACAGTGGAGATGCCTTAAAAATACACAAACCCAAGTGTGAAGCCAAGACAGTTCTCAGAACTCAAGCCTGTGTTTATACATCTGAATTCGCGAAATAAATTTCTATCCTGATTCAACCTTAGGGTTTGAAATTTCTTCTTTTCCTAAAAAAATATTAAAAAAAATCTCTGTTGCTACAATATTGAGTTTCTGGGTGTTTTTTTTTTTTTCCCTAAATTTTTTCCCCTAGCCTATTGTCTTGTATTTGAATGTATTTTTTTACGGGTTGATCGGTATAAACATGGGCAAAGTAGAGTCTTGCTTGCTCATCTGGTTTGTTGAACTCGGGTGGGGGAAGTGTCTTCTTGACAGTCTCCCCTGTAGTATATTACAGATTCATGTATGATTTCCATTCAGATATTTGAATCCAATTCATTTTTATTATTATTTTGGTTGAAGGTCTGAAGCCAAAATTCTCTCTCTTTCCCTTATTTTTTTTTTTTTTTTTTACAAAATTTCCATCATTTCTCTTTTGTGCTAATGATATGGTCGGTGTTTGTGACACATCATATTTGAAGAATTTCTCCGGAGTTTTTGTAATTTTGGGGATGTTTATTTATGGAAAAATTTTTCATTTTCCATTTCAAGTGGCTTCAATACACATCATGAATATCAATTAAAAATGAAAATCATATGTGAGAAATGTAAAACACAGTTTTCAATTACCCAACAGGTGTTAGAAGTCCTACAATTGGGAAGGCTATGGTTGATGCTGTTACTATTTTGTGAGCAAATTGAAGAATCTCAGCACCCAAAACCATGAAAAACAAAAGAGGGGCTCTCTTTTTTGGGATCGAAATGCATCCATACACCTAAATTATAAGGCCATGTTTGAATAAATCTTCAATTTCGAAGCATTGAATATAATATGCATCGAAGGAAAAAAGATGTTACATTAAGTGTCTCTGCATCGAACTGCAGATCTATGCATCACACGGTTAAGTTGTTTTGATAAATTTTTTTTTATAAAAATAATATGTTTTTCATCAAAGCCATATAAAAATGTGCGCCGCACAGTTAAGTTGTTTTGATAAATAATTTTTTGAAAAATAATATATTTTTCATCAGAGCCATATAGTTGTAAGCATCAGGATATATACAATTTGTTGGTATCAAATGATAAGAAGAAAGAAAAGAAAAGAAATTAGTTGGGGAGTTTAATAACGATATCATTCATGATTGATGAAACTTCAACCTTAACGATCCCATTCATCTTCTTCCGCTGATCTTCCATATTTCTTCTCCCATTGATATCCTTCTGTTCCTCTTCCTCTCTCCTTCTCTTTCCATTGGCTGAATTTACGTACGAACATTGTCTTCCCATTGGATACTACTTTCCTGGCGCTGCATTACCTAGCAATTGGTACTGCTCGATGGTTTTTCGAGCTTGACTCCGCATGCCATTGTAAGAACTGCCCAATTCCCCGGTGAATTTCCAGTTTCTTTTTTCCAAGATACAAGTATGAAGTATTGATTTTGTTTTAAAGATTTTGATCCTTGTTGGTTTTGTTTGTCTGGTTCATGGGTCAGATTGACTTTACATTTCTGCGATTGAGTGGCTTTTCTTTGTGACCGATCAAAGAAGTAGTTATTGTTTGTGGAATCTATGATTCACGGCGAATTTTTCTTCCATTTGGGGTTCTCTATGAAAATACTTTGGAAGTTCAGGTTTTCAGGCATACGTTGCTTGGACCAAAACTAGGGCTTGTTAAGGGCCGGTCCCGATCTGATCTCAAACTTGTATTTTTTTATTATCACTGTAAAATGGGATGTGCGGGGCGTAATTTGGGTGCTGGAATTCAGGAGAGAAGGATTTGAGATTGGCATTTGATGGGGAACACATGTGTAGGACCATTTTTGGGTCATAATGGATTCCTGCACTCTGTTACAACAGCGGTATGGAAAACCCGGCAACCGGAGGCTTCCAAAATTGAAGGGGCGGGCGAAAACAGCAATTCCGCTGATGCTGTTCCAACCCCTTCAAAAGACTCCCATGCTTCACGTCCGGTGCAATGCAAGCCACCAGAGCCCATTACAATTCGCAGTGGTGAAACGAAACCCGTTGACATCACCAGTAAGGGAACAAAACCAGTTGAAAACACCAGTAAGGAAGCAAAACCAGATGAAAACACCAGTAAGGACACGAGACCAGTTGAAATCACAAGTAAGGAAATGAAACCAGTTCAAACTCCAAGTGGGAAAGTGAAACCCATGGAGCCGGAACAGGTGAAACCTGTCAAGCCAGAGGTAGAGGTGCCTAAGCCGGTGGTGGCAGAGAAACGAAAGAAGCCGGGTCAAACGAAACGGGTGGCAAGTGTGGGCCTTCAGGTGGAGTCAGTGTTGCAAAGGAAAACTGCCAACTTAAAGGAGATCTATAGATTGGGGCGTAAGCTTGGGCAGGGCCAATTCGGGGCAACATTTCATTGCGTTGAGAAGGGAACGGGGAAAGAGTATGCTTGCAAATCCATTCCAAAAAGAAAATTGATTACTAAAGAGGACGTGGAGGATGTTAGGAGGGAGATTCAGATAATGCACCATTTGGCAGGTCACTCCAACATGATATCCATTGTGGGTGCTTTTGAGGATGCTGTAGCAGTTCATGTTGTTATGGAGCTTTGTGCAGGTGGGGAGCTTTTTGATAGGATTATTAAGCGAGGGCACTATACGGAGAGGAAGGCAGCTGAGCTTGCAAGGATAATAGTTGGTGTTGTGGAAGCTTGCCATTCTTTGGGGGTTCTCCATCGAGATTTGAAGCCTGAGAATTTTCTCTTTGTCAATGAGAAAGAGGAATCCCTACTTAAAACAATTGACTTTGGGCTCTCAGTTTTCTTCAGGCCAGGTGCACGTCAGATTTCTTTTAAGCTGCTGTTGCAATTGTTGCTAAGTTGTTTTATTTAGTTCTTTTTCGTTTTTCTTTTTCCCTTTTAGAAGTTATTTTAGTATTTCATTTGGGACAGTCTGAATTTGAAGCCTTAATATTGTATAACAAACATATCATTTTGAGCAGAAAACCATGTCTCATGACATCGCACTTGAGATAGCTCTCCTACGGATCCATGAATGAGTTAGCTTATTAATTGGTTGAAATTCCTTATGCTTGTTTTTGGTTTATAGCACTTCATTTCTTGAAGATATCCTACTTATAATTTTTGGGTTAACATTGAACCTGTAATATTGTTGCTTTCTTAGACCACCCCAATTTATTTTCTTTCTTATTTTCTTTTTCTTTTTTCCGCATGGGAGTAATGCATTCTGTGGTTTGTTTTACGGACTGGACACTGAAGGCCTAAGTTAATGCCATGTCTAAAGGCATACGTATGTATAAGCTTGTATGGGAAAAAACAGGTTTGGATCCTTTTCTGCATCTAATAGAACAATTACTTTATCCACTCAGGTGAAACATTCAAAGATGTGGTGGGAAGTCCTTATTATGTGGCCCCAGAAGTTCTACGGAAGCATTATGGTCCAGAATGTGATGTTTGGAGTGCTGGCGTGATCATTTATATTTTACTAAGCGGGGTTCCTCCATTCTGGGAGGGTGAGCACTATAGCTTTCTCCGCTTCCATTTCAATGTTTTCAAGAAGTTGAGATTTTTATTTCGTTTTTTGGTTTGCCATGTTAAATGTTGAATCAGAAACGGAGCAGGGAATATTTGAGCAGGTTTTGAAAGGTGAACTAGATTTTCAGTCCGATCCTTGGCCTAGTATATCGGAAAGTGCAAAAGATCTCGTCAGAAAAATGCTCGTCAGGGACCCAAAAAAGCGGTTGACGGCCCATGAAGTCCTGTGTGAGTATACATCCGTTTGACTACGCCATATGTAATCAATCAAGATACATGCAATACCTTGAGATGCTACTCTTTTATTTTTACTGAACTGAATTATTTGGCTTTGCCTCAAATACTGTTCAGTGGGAGAGTTTGAATAAGACTTTTGGTTTTCTAAATACAGGTAAAAAATACGTAGACCATATGCAAACATTTCCTGAAATTCATTAGAAAAATCAGGGGTATATTTTGTGGCTAGGCTGCAGGGTAGTCAGTTGGGGCAGCGGGAACAAGGCATATGTCGGCTCTGCAAGGTTTTGCTGTCTGCAAAAGTAAAAATCAGCCAAGTTTGTGCTATTCCCAACTTGCTTGATTATGTTGATCCTTCTTGTGCCACATAATTGACCCTATTCCTCTTTGACTGTTAATTGTACTTTTTGAAGTAGTTTCAGATTAAACTGCAAGGCGATGTAAGTGTTAGTGATGATGGCCTTTTTAGGAAACATTTACTTTTCGGCTCTGAAATACTAACAATATTTTACTTTTCCTGAAAGATTGTTTTGTTTTGACTTGTTATTTGTTGTTTTTTGCTTTGCTTTCTAAGTTTCAATGTAGTCGTTCAGACAATGCACTTTTAAGCATCACGTTTTCTCCCTTTCTTTTGAATCCTAAGGAGAAAACAGAACCTCTAAATGTGATTTAGAAAGAGCCAAATTTTCTATGAGAATATGTAGACTACACATTTCAAATTGGTAAGCTACCTACAATGGCATGAGCATCATAAGGGTTGAATTGCAGATCTAAATATCACTAGTTGGCTCTGTTGTTAAAGGACTTGGTGTGGTTAGCTTAACTCTGGTTTTCAGATCACATACCAGGATTGGGAAAATTAATCACCCCAGTAGCTCAAGTCCTTTCCCACCATCCTACATGTACTAGACTGTAAATAGTTAATTGGTCCCAAAACTTACCTTGCAGGCCACCCTTGGGTCCAGGTCAACGGCGTTGCGCCAGACAAGCCTCTTGATTCCTGCTGTTTTGACTTGTTTGAAACAGTTCTCGGCTATGAACAAGCTCAAGAAAATAGCCATCAGGGTAAGCTTTTACCCCCAAATGGCATTAAGTTCTGTTAGTGCCCAATATCGCTCGGTCCCGTGCAAATCTTACCACCTTCATTGTGTACCAATTTATTATCTGTAGGTCATTGCTGAGAGCATGTCCGAAGAGGAAATTGCTGGCCTGAAAGAAATGTTCAAGATGATAGACACAGATAATAGTGGAAGTATCACTCTTGAGGAATTGAAGAAAGGGTTGGAAAGAGTGGGTGCCAATCTCAAAGATGCGGAAATCAACGGATTAATGCAAGCAGTAAGTCCTCCACGAATCTTCATATTTCTGAGCTTGATTCAGATGCTACATTTTTGTTGAAACAAACTACTTATCCTAGAGGCTTATGTTTGTTCGATTTGTTTAGAGATTTGAAGGGTGCTATTTTTTTAACCTTTTCTCTTTCTTTTTTTGCTCTGTTTTTACGTATACTTTTCTTCTTGAGGATTGCATCCTCATTGTATTTCTCTGTTCTTATTTTCTTCTTGAGGATTGCATCCTCATTGTATTTCTCTGTTCTTATTATATTCCTTCTGCCCCTCCACCCCACCCTCCCCCCCCCAAAAAAAAAAAAAAAACACTACTTATTGTCGCCCTACCTTGTTAATAGCATGTCATGTCGAAGTAGGGCACCTGCACAATTTGAAGATGGGAACTCAAGCCCATGTTAACTCAAACTTGTTTTGGCAAACAAATCTTGGCCAATCCTAAGTGGGTCTGAATTTTACCCACAAGGTATTGTACTTCCGTATGATATATCAAATAATCCTTGAGTTTTTGTTTCAATCAAATTTCAATTTTAGGATTGAAGCCCTCTTCCATGAAACCTGACCCCAAACTTCTGGGATCAAGGCCTATTAGATCATTGAATAGAATTAGTTCGAAGTTTGCTATTTAGTTTTGACTGTGCAGTGTACAAGTTCGCGCGAGTTAACATTCATCTGTTGCGATCTCATTCGACTTTAACATTGCAGGCAGATATAGACAATAGCGGTACTATAGACTATAAAGAGTTCGTGGCGGCGATGCTCCATCCTAAACAAAGTTCAGAGGGAAGATCACCTTTACGCAGCATTCTCATACTTCGACAAAGATGGGAAGTGGGTACATCACTCAAGATGATCTCCAGCAGGCCTGCGAGCAGTTCGGCTTGGAAGCTACCCATCTAGAAGACATTATCCACGAAGTCGATCAGGATAATGTGAATGATTTCTCTTGCAACTATACACATACCCAGTATTTTTACTAGCTTTTTGGTTCTAATTTTCTGCTCTCGGTCTGCAGGACGGGCTAATCGATTACAATGAATTTGTGGCCATGATGCAAGATGGTGGTTTTGGCAAGAAGGGGCCACAAAATAACCAACAGGGATGAAAGCATACGGGTTAGTGTTGTATAATTTTTTAATAACTTTTTAAAATTTTGTGCAGTGTTATACATTTATCTTATAAATAAATTTCCAATTTCTCTCTTGTCAAGACCAAGGAATGTAAAATTCTTTTTATTCTTTTCTTTTTTATGAGAAAAGCAAAGATCCCTAATAGTAGAAATAGAATGCATTATTGGGCTCAATCTTGTTTTCTTTATTAACCATCCTGCTTGAGATATTAAGAAGCAAGAATATATATATATATTTATTTTTTATTTTTTTGCTAGTCAGAAGCATGGATATGTTTATTCAAAAAAAATGGGAGAAAGGAATGAAATGATTCCAAGGAGTTTTCCTCTCGGTGAAAACACTTTATTTTCAATATAGTTGTAGAATAAATTCTATGAATGGCAGTGCATTAAAAACATAAATATGTTCCTAATCATTAATTAAAAATATAAAATGTCAACTATTTCTTTTATTTTCTTTTCTTTTTTGAAGAGAATGTTAACTGGTTTAGTAGCTAATCTAAAGGGTTAATGATTAATCTGAAACCAATCTAGAGATTGAATGATTAATCTGTTAAAAGGTAACATGGAGAGGGGTGAGAATTCCAACCCAAGTGCCGAGGAAAAAGGAAATTGAAACTCACATGCTAATTGAGATGGATCTTTTGTCATTTTGTCGCTAAACCCATGTGCTTAAAATGGATTATAACAAATTAATTCTCCAAAGTCTAATGGATTTGGCTCCCTCCAATACACATTACCTACGTTACTCCTCAACTCGCCAATTTTTATAATTTTGGGACACTACCTAAAAGGTATAGCCTAAGGATATAAAGAACATACAAAAAATGTGTAGAGAAGTCTGTTTGTATGAGATTTGACGTTATGCTAGCCGTCTCAAGGCCTTTAAAAATTATACCAGAGTTTCAATGCTTAGATTAATATGTTATAGTCTCTCAAATCTCATGAAAATTGTCATTTGCCTCTATGGTTTTGTATGTAATTTAAATCCAAGTCTAGTACTATTTCACGAAGAGTAATTGAATTTGACTTGAAACTATGTCAACAAAGTTGGCTTATTTAACAAAAACTTTTAAGAGGAACAGGAGTGTGATCAATTGCAATTGTCCTAAACGAACGAACTTGTGAACACGATATAACAAAAGAAATAAAGGGAGGGTATCCTTACGACATGTGCATATTTTGTTATTATGGAGGTAAACAAATAGACTTAACATACATCGGAGGTCCCCAAAGAAATGTCAATTAGGTCAACTTATATTTTGCAATCAATTTAGAGAATAAAGTGGTTAATAACATGATACAGTAGGCTCAAAAGGAGCAGCTCTTGAGACATGCCATGAAAGGTAGGGTGGCGAATGGAGAGACCAAACTCATGTGTATAAGAAAAATGTCAAAAAAAGAAAAAGAAAAAAAAAAAAGAAAGTAAAAGAGGATGAAGGTGAGTGCCAGTGGTTGAATTCAATATAATGGAGGAGGGTAAAAATTCAATGGCATGCATACACATAAGTCTACTCTCTTATTTTTATATTTTACCTCAGTGACTTTCAGAAAAACAAATCATTAGTACTTTTGAATATTTTAAACTGAAAGCGGATGGAAATGATTAAGGGCCAATTTGAAGGGTTTGTTTTTAGTTTTTTCATGTTACAATAAATTTGAGACGTTTTACAATTTTTTTGAAAAGATTTAGACAAAGAATTAAATCCTTAAAAAGATTATCTGCATGGATAAACCCAGGGAATTTTCATATTTTATATTTTACTTGGTTGGATTACTTCGTATTTTTATTTAAAAATAAATTACATAAATTCCTCATGAAATTTCAAGCCAATCACGATGTCCCTGCCTAAAATTTCAAACATTACATTTTATCCCTTAAACTTTAAACGAATGCAGAAGTACCCCCTACTAACAACTCTTAATGATTTTTATACGTAATTTTAAAATTTTATGAGATAAAATACAACGTTTAGGATTATAAAACGGACGTTAAGATTTCGGTAAAACCCCACCTTTTTTTTTTTTATAGAAGAAAAAGATTGTTTGTCCATAGCAAATTACAATTTAACGCCGCCTTCAAATACCACACCCCTCTCTGTCTATGTATATGTTCCAACATTTATTTTTCTCTCCGTGTCTCACACGGAGCTTCGTCCGGTCCATCTGTCGCTCTCTCTCACTCACTGTCACTTTCTCTCAGATTCGATCCCTTTCTGCCTGTTCTCACAGAAAGATGAAGAAAATCACACATTCTGAAGATGAAGAAGAATAAATCTCCTTTTACAGATAAACTCAACTCTAACCCTGCTGCTATTCTTCTTTGATTAGGGTTTTCACCTTCTGTGCTGCAACCTTCCATCCGTCATTAGTGCGCATCTCGTGGTTAATACTCGAATCGAAACCCGTTTCTTCGTCATCTCCTAGTCGCAGATTCGTAAATTAGTCTCTGTTTCGAGTGATTTTAGGGCTCATTGTTCGTCCTTTCCCCCACTTCGCTTTTTTTTTTTTTTTTTTTTTTTTTTTTTTTTCCAGATTTGGTAGATTCCTCATCAGGCTTTGAGACGTTCGGGCTACGAAATCTGCATTTTCTATGGAGTCGGCTTAATCTCTGGCATGATTCCGGTTAACAGTTTTCCAACCGATTCTCCGATCGAAGAACTCGTCGTGTAAACCGGGTGAAGCCATGGCTCCGCAAATCGTCCTCCGCCGACATCCGCTCCTAACTGACCAATCATCGTCCGCCGGGGGCCTCCGATTCGGGGAGGTCGCCGGAGGCACCGCCGCCGAGTGTGCCGCAGTGTGCTGCTGCTGCCCTTGTGGTCTCGTTAACCTCCTCGTCCTCGTAGCCTACAAGATACCCGCCGGTTTGTTCCGCCGCGTGTGCCGGAGGCGGAAGCGGCGGGTCGGGAAACTACAGTTGCCTCCGTCGCCGCCGCCTCCGTGGCTCTGCGGCTGCCATGAGTCGGAGCTCCACATACACCCCATCACGGCGGCGGCGTTAGGGGTTTGTTGCGAGAAGATTGTGAAAATGGAGGAATCGGAGAAGGAAGCGATTGAGGCGTTGGAGAAGGAGATGTGGGAGGGGTTTTACAGTGCAGGGTTTTGGAGGAGCTCTTCTCAAAGAGAAGATTTTGTTAATTAATGTAATTTCAATCCAAAGATACAGATACAGACACACTCTTCTTCTTCAAAATGTCATGGTTCTATTTTTCTGTGCTCTCATCCTAATTTTTATGGATTCCTCTTTATTGCTGCCTCTGAAAATGAAACAATTTCCAAATTTTTATGAGATCTTAAAATTATGGCGTTTGATAATTTTTTTCTTTATAATGTATTAATGGTAGTGGGTTGACTTTTTTCAAAAAATAAATGTGTCAAAATGACATATTTTCACGGATAGAACTCTAGTTTTTCTAAATTTTTCCTATTTTTATGATTTCGTGGGGCCGTGCGGATGAGGAATCTTACGCCTGACAGAGATCCCCTCTAGTACAAAACTGTGTAGTTTTGTAATTTTTTTAATTTTTTATAAATTTTTAAATAATTTTAATGAAAAGAATATACAAAAATACACCGGCGCATGTTAATTTTCACGAGAATTATAAATACAAAACTCACTAATCCTAAGCATTAAAAATTCAGTATAATTTGTAAATGTCATTTCTTTCGATGCTTAGGATGAATAATCCTATTTATTTCCAAGTCTTATGAAAATTTGCACACTTATATATTTTTGTATGTTCTTTCCATTCGTACGGTTAAAATTATTTAAAAATTTATAAAAAAATATAAAATTATAAAATTATAAAGGACTACACAGTTTTTGGACCGCAAACGATCCGAATCCCCATACACCACCCATAAAATGTCTTCGGTGCTATTAAGGCCCATTTAATTTTTTGTTGAGCCTCGTCCCGGGATCAATATCATAGCAGTATTGAATTTTTATTCTACAATGGCGGAAATTTTGGTCATCTGGATGATGATGGAGGGCTAGGTTTTATCATTACCTAATCTTTGACAGGGTTATTATGTTGGTAGAGAGATGGAGAATTATGTGTTTTTTTAAGTTTATCTTGTGCTTGACTTAGGTTTCTATGTTGCATAGGCTAAGATTACATTATATTCATTTTTTTCCTCGAAAAGTGTAATTTGGAACACTATTTTGAGTAGGAGTTGGAGTTGGAAGGTGCAAACAAAATCAAACTTCTAGAGCATGTTATTTAATTGGGGAGCCCCTTCTTTAATTAACTGATGGTTTAAGCTTTTAAGAGAACTACGAGTGTTAAAGAATCATTAGCAGCTACTTTCATGTTCTATTATTATTAAACTAAATTGAGATTAAAATAGAAGAATAATTTTATTTGTATACTTTTTATATTAAAAGAGTGGACATCATAAAATTAATAAATTTTTAAATACATAATTATTTTTATTATAAAATATACACATAATATTATTTAAAATAAAGAACGAGAAGGACTAATCTAAGATCTTTTCGTTTACAAAACGTTACTAGATTTGATTTGATGTGATGTATGCCATGAGGGGGACATCCGACTCGGAAGCATTTGGTTAACAGAAATCAAAGTAGAACTGGGGAAAATGAAAAAGTTAAAGTCTTTATTAGAACTGGGGGATATGGCCGCTTGCAAAAAAATAAATAAGAGGAACAAATGATTCTGGGACCTTCCACGGAAAATATCGTTTATAAGTATTTCAATACTCGGATTCCTTATGGTCCCTTCGTATCCCACAGATTTACCCTTTTTTTTTAATTCAAAGATCGATTCTTTATCTCCATATTTTCTGATCGAGAATTTTTCGTAAATATATTACTCAAAAGGATTAATACAATATGCTTAGTTGATTGGAATTGAGGCAAATTTTGTCCCTTTTGTTTCACACGTATGATTCAAGGGGTGGCAAAGAAATAGATTAAACAAATAATGTATGGTCGTGCCTAGGGACATATTGGTTGAAGTGGATCATTTATTTTAATTAATCAAAACCCCTTTCCAAATAGTAACAATCCTTACATACGATAATAAGACAAAAAAGGTATATAAACATTTCTTTTATATGCATTTTGTTTGAGTTTACGTTTTTAATCATTTGTTGTAAAAAAAAGATAAAGATAAAGATAAATGAAAGACAAAGTAAATGAAAGTTTAAGATTATTTGATTATGCAAATTCATGACCTTTTAAATTGGTCAAAGTATCAAGTAAGCCACCGGCCTCTAGGTATAGGTTTAGGTGAGTCCTGTAACTTTTATTTGGTTCAAAGAGGCAACTAAACTCGAGACGATCAAGATTAACGGTGATTTGGTCCCTTTCACTGGTGGTGTAAAGGAGAAGAATCCCCTTTTATCTCATCTACGGTCAGTCCCACCTGTTTTGACCCACGCCCATGATACATGTTTGCCAGGCCTATCCTCAAGTCAGATGTAATACTCCTAAATTCTTATTAAATTTAGAACAGAAATTATGATAAAGTTATAATAGAAAATATATAATTTAGTATTGCGTTTGGATTGAATTAAAGATTAAATTAATAAATTGATATAGTCAGAAATCTAAAAATAATTTAAGGATGAAAAAATATAGTAAAAAGTACTTACAAATATATACAACTAATATATGTAAAGGTGGATAGGTAGTATATTATATTATATTACGTTGAGTTATGATGACTTAGTGAGGAAGGATGCGTGGGAGGATAAGACAAAGGGAAAAAAAGAAAAGAGGCAGTGGAGCATGGAAGTTTTGGAAGTGATAAAAAAAAAAAAAACCAGAGAGGGAAGAAAACTTAACTAATATTATATATATAATATTAGGTTAAGTGGAGCGAGCCATTGGCAGTACGTAAAGTTGAAGAGAGAAAAAGAAAGGGGAGCCGAGAGAATGAGAGGAACAAGAGAAGGGAAAAGTTAAGAGGAAGGAAATTTTAGCCTTATCAACTGCGACTAAAAAATTCGAAGTAAGGGTACTCTATTCTTTATAAGGGAAGTTTATTATTTGTAATAAAAAATTTATTTTGTAATATGAGATTTATTTTTTTATGAAGGTTTTCAATCTTTTTGTTGAATTTAGTTCAACCTATTAATAATTGAGTTCAATTTGCTGTTTCGGGCACAGTTTGGCTTGTTAATTCTGACCTGTTGATCCGATTTGTGGTCGTTTTCATTATTTGAGCTAGAATTATTAATTTTATTGTGATTGGAATATCCGGTTGAACCCACTAACCCAATTATTGTTATTATAATTGTTTGGAAACCTAAATGTTGATTTGAACGTGATTGGACATATTTGTTTGAACTCACTTGCAAAGTTTGAGGCTAGATGTAACGATTCGAACCCATTGACTTAGATGAACAACAGTGAAAATGGGTAAAGTTGGCATCGTGCTTGGATTAATGTACACATGAGCCGTAATGGCTAGTTGACCTGATCCTGATACATTGAGTAGACCCTGTTCTAGGGTAATAGCACAAATGTTGGATTGCGTGTATGGGTTTGAACAGACACACAGTTCGTGAACTTATGTGTCTCTCAGTGGGTGTTAAATTGTGTATAATTCTGCCTAAGCTTGTTGAATTTATATCTCTTGATCATAAATTTCGTTGATTATCCCTTACTGAGTGATCTTTTGTACTCACCTTTTTTCGTTTGAATCTTTTTTAGGTAAAGACTTTAAGAAGGACGTCAACACAGGTAGGGTGAATGATGAAGTAGAAATGATTTCTTATAATTAAGCTCTAAATTCATTATGTTTAATACCATTTTTATGGGATGTGGTTCCACTTTTGTATCAATAATAAGGAACTCTAGTGTGGATTTGCTTAGAAGAGTGCACCACTGTACACCTATTTAGTACATGAAAGATAAGAAGGTTTGAGTTTTTAATTATTAAAATTTATCGATCCAAAGTATTTTGTTTTCTCATTAATTGTGTCCATATCAGCGCATGAGTTGGCACAACTTAACTCAGTGTAGTGTCATCGTTAGAAAAGGGCAACGTTGCCTTGAAATGTAAGTTCAAGTGCCCCTTTAGATCAAATTATAGTTCAGGGGCACATTTGGCCTAACTTGTAGAGTTCAGGAGCTTATTTGGTATTTTAACCTTTTAAATTCAGGTGATCCTTATTTAAGTTGTGGATCAACTTATTAGAAATATGGCTCGTTTGAATTTCGAAAAAAATTATGAATTTGGATGTTTAGATAATCTTAATCATTCATTTTCTTCATCTTTGTTTTCCTTCTCTACCTTTTCTATTTTAATTATCAATGACTGAGATTGTATAATTACACAAATTCATCACTTTACAAATCTAGAAGATCCACATCCCCCTCATTGGATTTCAAATACTGTACATACTGCGTACATGAAATGTCATTACAGGGGCACAGTAAAAGTTAGGCAGGAGCAAAGTTTAACGGAAAACTCCGAATTGGGCCACATCGTTCTACCCAAGCCATGTCACTGGATGTTTTGTTTGTACTTAGTTGGGTGGGTCATGACTTGAAAAAAAAAAAAAAAAAAAAAAAAACATTCTGAGTAATAAAGGGCGCGTGGCCCTTCAGGAGTTGGGCTAGGCCCCACATCACTATTAAAAAATTGCAGCCCATGTTTCAGGCCCAATTCTGGTGATCATTATCGGTTGATTTCTCTTCTTTTTTTTCTTTTTTTTTTTTTTTTCCTTTTCCGCAGAGATTGTTTCTAAGGCCCTCTTGCTGTACTATAATTACCAGTTGAATTCTCGGTGTTCGAGGGGTTGCTATTAAGATAGTTGCGAGTTTTATTTATTTTATTTATTTATTTTTTGATATCAATATAGTTGAGAGTTCAAGCTTATAGATATGTCTACAATAAATGTTATTTAGGACTTGATAATTTCTTTTCCAAAAGAAAAAAATTAGAACTTTTTGGAGATTTCAGAATTCCAAGGTCCCAACTAGGAAATAATATAAATACATTGGATTATGAATTTAATGCATTGAATTTGCACCAACTATGCATTTATTATTGCTAATTAAAAGAAAACATTTGAGGATTTGAAAAGCAATATTCATTAAGATCCATCCTGTAAAAGCAAGTGAAGCCTCAAATCCTAGAAGAACAATGCGCCCAAATAATTTCAGAATAATAAAATGATAAATGCATGGTCTCCCAATCAAGCTGGACTTTGTGGCACCAAAAAATCTTCAACTTGGAGTTTTTTTAGGCTTCAATAGCTACTATGAAGTCTCTAACTAAATTGCAAAATGAATTTGTGAAATTCCAGTAATCCCTCCTGAATTCATTTTATTGGTGCATGTTAGATTTTTGGAATTCAATTTGAATTATTCGGAACATATATAGCATTATTCATTTGAATTTTATCTTCTAAATTGTATTATTTAAGTACGAGGTTGGGGTTCGTAGACCGCACTTGCTTGCATTTGTATGTTAAAACTACATTATTTTAAGTGAAACAAATAAAAAATGACGTAATTTTAACACGCGAATGCAAATAAATCTCGACACTCGGTGAAAAAACTTTTTTCACTCTATGTAACTCATCATGGGATATTATAATTCATTTAGCTCCCCTGTTTCTAGTTTATTCTATTTAAGAACAATTTGAGTTCTAAAGGTTAATACATAGGGTATGCACTAATATTTTAATAATAAATATAACCATATTAATGAAAAAACATAAAATACTAATATACTATCTATATTATAAAATCTAATAAAAAATTGACCATTGGTGTTATTTATTCAGCATCATTTCATTTCTAAGATTAGATTACTCAAAATAATTTAAAAATTCATAATTTTAGATAGTAAAATTACCTATTTATTATACTCTTATTTCCAATATGAAATTATAACTTCGGCAATCTTCAAATATCTTGGAGGATTTCATGGATTGCAAAGGTCACATTGTAAATAGCGATTTTTTACAAATGAATTGGAAATGATAAAATTTCCTTAAAAAAATTAAGATCTTTAAGACTATCAACCGTGAAATTATATTGTTTCAACAAAAATAAAATATGATTTATTTATTGAAACACCAAAATTTCAGAAAAGGATTCCAATATTCAGAAGAGACAGAATAATAATAATAATAACGGATGAATTGGGTAAACCGCCGACGTGTCTTCATCTCTTCGCCTCTCTCTCTCTCCCCCCCTCCCCGTCCTCAATTATGCTCATAAAATTCTAGGGTTTTCTGTCCCCCACACATCCCCTCTGATGAAGCCCTAGCATTTCCTTTGCAGAGGGGATACCGAAGCTTTGATCTTCGTTTCATGGTCGTCCCGTAGATCTCCTCACCCATTCTTTGGATTATTTTTCATTTCTCATGGAGGTAAATTCCCAATTCTTTTCCAGTTACTGTGGACGATACTGTTTGCTGATTTATTTAGTTTTGGTTATGTATTCCTTTATTCTAGTTTTTTATCCTTTGTTTTCCTGTTGTTTTGTTGTTGTTGGAAACGAATTTAGCAAAGTCGTATGCTTTTCTTTTTGATCTGTTCATGGTCGGGATTGGTGAATTACTGCGATTTTTTCGCCGTATATGTTAGCCAGCATTGAAAAGTCATTTTTTAACGAACAAGCAATTGTTTTTCGTTTATCTATATATTTATTTTTCATTCTTTTGATCGTTCGATACGTCGTATTTGATTTCTGGGGATTTTAAATAATAGTTTGTTCTATCAGTTTAAAGATTGTGGGGATTGTATACTGAAGGTGCCAAGGGTGGAGGCGGAGGCGGCTAATCAGACTGAGAGTCACATGACTTCAGCTGCTGCTTTTGTGGAAGGGGGAATACAGGACGCTTGTGATGATTCTTGCAGCATTTGTCTTGAGGCTTTCTGCGAAAGTGAACCTTCAACGGTATCATATTTATTGCATGTCTATCTTGATATATGATGAATGTCTCAAGTGTAAGTGCACCTATTATGAAATACCACTATCTTTTCTATGCAGGTAACGAGTTGCAAGCATGAGTTTCACCTTCAGTGCATCCTTGAATGGTGAGGCCTAATCCATCAGATATTACTGAAATGAAGCACATTACAGAATAAACTTTTGGTTAGAGATTAAACTAGAAATAAAAAGAGACCTAGCTATTTCCATTCCGGAACGGTCAGTCCAAATTGTGGGTCATTTTTGGCGTTCCATAACAAAGTTATGAATTACTTATAAATCAAAACGAAAAGAGCCTACAGATGATACATACCCACATACCTCTTTGAAATTTTGATCCGGGGAAATATAACTTTTTGACACCAAATCCAGTACCTGTACTTTTCTATAACTTCTGTCTAAGGAACTAGAACTTACTACATAAGAGAAGACCCAAAATTTCATTCGCGATATCCGATGAACATAATCCGTACTGTTGGAGTGTTCCTAAGGAGCCTATTCCTGTTGTTCCACATACAATATAAGTTTCATTCCACACCTAGAATGATCCACGACACAGGTAACTAACTATACTCTGTGTTTTTCAAAGGAAATTGCCCCCTGACGGATAATATTTCTTTTTGAAATTTCTCGTTAAAAATGCAAAATTCTAACACATACGAGCTTATATAGGTTTATTTTTTTGACTTAGGGAGTTGAGTATTATTGCAAAAATTGGATCTCTGCATGAAAATCCTTCGGTCTTAATTGGGTGTACATACACAAGAAATTTTGGTGTACCAGGAGTAACATATTTGTATCTATTATTAGTGTTGTTTTTGTGTCTTAGTGCTTTGTAATTTAGTTGGGTCATATGCATAATTGATGTGTTATAATTTTAAAGTGTCTGATAGTGAATGATGCAGAATTTTGGTTACCAAGGAGTTTAAACTTAATAGCTTCCCTCATATTTTATCTTTTTTATTTCTTTCTGGTAGGTGTCAAAGAAGTTCTCAATGTCCTATGTGTTGGCAATCCATTCACCTGAAGGATCCCACAAGGTTCACTTTGGCTATGCTGCTGGTTTAGTTTCCACTTTCTGAGTCTCAATTTTCATGACTTTGATGGATTTACTTATTTGCAGTCAAGAATTGCTTGAGGCTGTGGAACAAGAGAGGAGCTTTAGACTGACTCCAGCAAGAAATCCCACAATCTTCCATCATCCTACCCTCGGGGATTTTGAATTACAGCATGTCAGTAGTGAATCAGAGTTTGAATAAATATTTTTAGATTTATTCTGCTATCAGCTTAATAAGAAATATAATTATAAGCTGCATCTTGTGGTAATGTAGTTACCGACGGGAGCAAGTGATTCTGAACTTGAAGAGCGTATAATGCAGCACTTGGCTGCGGCTGCTGCAATGGAAAGGGCCCACCATATTGCTAGGAGGGAAGGACAAAGGAGCCGATCATCTGCTCATGGTCGTCCACACTTCTTGGTATTCTCAACGCATCCTAATGGATCTCCTGCTGGTCCTGTTTCCCCTAATTTGGCTCAGATTGGAGGGGAAGAAACTGAACCAGCTGCAAACACTCTTGGTGATCCACCAGTGCCAATTATATCTGGTAGTAATGGAGCATCACGACAAACCTCACAGTTTTCTTCTGTTCACCCCAATCAAGTGTCTGCTTCAGCTTCTGGATCTAGGGCCATGTCAACACATTCACAGGAAAATTCCAATAGCATTAGGTAGTTTTGATATTCTGTGTCTTTCTGACTTTTCCTTGGGTATTTATTTGATATGAGCTTTATGTCTCTTGCTTGTTGATATCTTTTCTTCTCTTTTTTTTTTCTTTTTTTTTTTTTTCTGTAATGAAAGTGATGCTGATCAATCTTCACCACCAAATCAAGATAGAGCTGGACCGTCAGATTTCCAGTCATTTTCAGATTCTCTGAAATCTCGACTTAATGCAGTGTCAATGAGGTATAAATCTAGAAACCAAAAAAGCAAAAGAAAACTGTTTTTGATGATGGGTGTCATAGATTAAATTGATCTCTTTTGGTCTTTGAACTCATTCTTATTTCTTGTGTGCAAGATACAAAGAGTCAATTTCAAAGAGCACCAGAGGGTGGAAGGATAAGCTATTTTCTCGTAATGCATCCATGACAGATCTTGGCACTGAAGTTCGGAGGGAAATGGATGCTGGAATTGCTAGTGTATCTCGCATTATGAAACGTCTTGAAACCAGGGAAACTCAAACTGCCAGCTGTGCTACTGTATTGAACCATCCGGATGATCATTCAATTTCGGAGCAGAGCAGCCTGAATGATGTAGAAACTAGTGGTAGAAGTCCCTTCAACGATAGGGATGCACCACCAACTTCTCGTGCTGCAAGTTCGGGGTCGAGTTGAGCTCTTGATAATTGTTTCTGCAGTTGCCTCTATCCTCAGCATTTCATCTTTGAAGGTTAGTCATGATGTTATTATATTGGATCACCTGTTCTTGTATTTGTTTTTGTTTTCCTTGGTGTTCAGTTTTCTCTCTTTATCTCCTTTATTAATATAAAAATAACCATATGTATGCATGCAGTCCGAAGACCCTTGTCTCTTGTGATACGATAAGCTTTTTTGTGATTCTCAGGAATGGTTTCCTTGAACAGCCTCTTTACATAAGTTAGTGGAGCGGCTTATGTGTTGACCACACCCTGCATTTGAATAGGACTTAATATAATTTAAAAGCCACATTGAGTTTAAATCATTAATTGTGTCAGCATTATAATTCTCTTAGTCTTGAAATTCTCAAAATTACTCCTACTCATGAATGGTTTCCTTGTGAAGCCTATCTGTAGTATTGAATGGATACAAGTTTTTGGTGTTGGTGCTTCTTTAATGTAGTTTAGAGAGAATAACTGAGCATATGGTTGTCGTGTAAATAACACAAGATACAATACCAACAGCAGTTCCCCAAATTTGAATCTGATGAACTTTTTGTTATTTCATGGTGTTTGGAACACATTTAGGTTCTTTGAAGACATTTTCTGCTTTTTGAGAGCTTAAGCATTAATAAAATTATATGCTCTGGTATACAACCAGTTACATATTTGTAGAGAAGTCCACGATCCGCCATTGGAGTGATGCGTGATCACTTGGGCTCAAATGATTTAAATCACTCCTCCGAGTAAGCTGCACCTCACCCTCAGCAATTGAGGCTGTGTGGCGCACATACCCCTGAGGCTAAGAACAATGTAGTTGTTCTTTGAGTATAATTTTGATTCACGTATTAACTCTGTGTTGGAATTCTCAGGCCGTGAACCCCTTTTTCTCCAGATATGACATGCTGAGGAGATGGTTTGCATTTCAAGCTGTGTTATAATAATAGTGATTATGCTCTTTTTGAGCATCCAAATAAATGAGAGTGGAATTCTAAAAGTGAGAGCTTCCGCCTGCGGGTAAGACCTAAATTGAGCTTGTAAATCTGTTCGTATGCATGTATCGTTGTTGAGATCTATCGATCAGACTTAAAACAAAATAATGTAATGTCCGGATGGTCTCTGAGTTTGCTGTTGAACCACCACTAATTAGTGTTGCAAAAACTGAAACATTTGCGGTGTTTGAACAAAAAGGAAAGAAAGGAAAGCTCGAAAAGGGGCTTCGACATTATCAGGCATGCATGCTTGCAGTTCTGCGGTGCAAATGCTGAGCATCATTTGTCTTTCATGACATAAAACTATTACAGGGACGGGAGATCCTTTCCTTGGTTGGCATCATATTCGTTAATGATATGATATTGGTCCGTAGAATAGAACAGAGCGAGAATAAAATTTATTTTTAATAAGTAGGGTATGTGAGGTTGCTTGATTAATGGCATTTGGGTCTTCATATTTCAAATCAATGTGGTTGGGCCACGTCACAAACTGTACTCGCGATAGCGTCGGTGATCGGGAATCGGGGGGAACCTTCCGTTATTGTTATTATTATTATTATTATTTTGTAATAAATGTAAGGATGAAATGGACGACCCATCTCGCGGTGGAGGAAACGTCGCCGTTTCGTCGTCATGACTTTAACCTCAAACGCAACACAGGCGGACCGACGGCTGGCTCACGTTTCAGCTCCGCGCCGATCATCAGCCGAAAGCCGCTGGCACCCTGCCTGCTTCACGATTATAGGAAATCATTGTTGCTAAACTCAAATTATATTATAAAGATTTAATGTATCAACATATAAATGGAAATAAATTATGCAATTCGATTAGAATGTTTAGATTTGAATTTATTAGGGCTAATGGTATAAATAATTGTGTATTTTCATACATTTTTTTATCTAAATCCTAAATTTTTAATTTTTTTGTTATCTAACACATACTTATATTAATAAAGTAATTTCAATCACAACTTTAACTTTTCATCTACTTTTATTATGATGGATGCTTATATGTTTGATGTTTATCGAATTCTAACACTTTTAACTTTATTCTAGGGTTATCACATTCTTTATTTTCTCAATGCTCAATCTCGTGATAGTTAAGAATAATGGATAGAACTGAATGGAAGTTTGAGTAAGTATTGGAATTATTTTATCAGTATACGTTCATATTAGAAATCAAAATAATTAAAAGTTCAGAATTTAAATCAAAAAATGATAAAAATTAAGATTATTTTACACCATTAAATCAATTTATTACCATTTACTTATGCTTTAATACGTTATAAGAGTTTTTAGGGTTTGATTAGGATGGGATAAAACTAGAATCGAATTATTCTTAGTCGTTGCTTAGGGAAAACGCGGAAATCAAAATCTGGGATTCTTCTTCTTAGCTTAGAGCGACATGTTCCAAATGCGTCTCCATTATTGGAAGAAAAATTCTACCGATGTGATGACACCATAATTCTTCGTGTGCACTAAAGTCAGCGCAATGAGAACAAGAAAAGTGGGAATAAAAAATAAAAATAAAAATAAAAAATAAATGTGGGGCCCACAGTTGACTTTGACAGTTATATCACTTCCTAATTAGTTTTTGTAATAAAAAATTGAGCAAACCTGGTACTCCTTGTTAGTTAGTCCATTATCTATCCAACTACAACGGAAAATAAATTTACATATCTTAATAATCAATCACAACTGTTGATTACATAAAATTATTGAGTATTGGACTTTATTGTCGGATCGTTCAAATCATGGATGGACATACACTCTTAACGCGCATAAACATGTTGGATAGTTTTGAGGGGAAATTTAAGAGTGATTGTAATAACTAAATACAATGTATTATTGCTCATCGTATTAGTCAAGAGGTTGACAAAATTTTTAATACGTTTCAAACATATTAGGAAAGTTGCGAATCAAAATGTTGGAAGGGTAAAAGAATTGTGGGAATTTTAGCAACTAACGGTTAATAACTTCATAAGTATTTACCGATCAAACTAGTGAGGATCAAGCTCATATATGCCGAGAGTTCCTAATATCTAATTAAGAACTCTTTCACATTCTGTGTTCCTGACTCTTACTTAAATACTCGTTATTTTTTTGATTTCCTTGTCAAAAAAAAAAAAAAAATAGAATTCAGAAGATTTTGGAAATATTATGAGTATGTGAATCTTGAGAGTCTTTTGCGTTATCAGGAAAATAAATAGGAAAAAATTCTAAAAGACCTCCTGTGTTTTGGGTTATTTTTCAAGAGACATTATATAGTTTAAATTTTATTTATCACACCCCCTTATACTTTTATTTTATTTTCAATAGAATTTTCCATTCATTTGCTATCCAATTCCATTAAGTGAAGGGACACACACGCGCCAAGCTCTTAAATTTTTACATCATTATTTTAAATATAAATTATTAAAAATAATATAAAGAATTAAAAAATACTTGAAAAATGGAAAAGAATTAAGAAAATCTAAATAAGAATATTACAAAGGTGATGCTCCCATTTTCGAAGGTGTGCGTAAATATATTAATGGAATTAAAATTTCATTTTGAAAAATGTGCGCTAAAATCCAACTCCTTTCAAATTTTCAATTGAGACATAGATGTTAAGATTCATGACAATTAAAAATATAGGTTAGGGGTTTTCTTATCTTGTTCTCCTTTATAATTTTTTTATTTAGAATTTCTTAATTTTTCCATTTTTCAAGTATTTTCAAAATTTTAATATTTATTTTTAATAATTTATATTTAAAATAATGATGTGTAAATTTAATACCTTGTCATATGCCCTCTCACTTAAGTGAATTAGATCTCAAATGAATAGAAGATGTCTATTGAAAATAAAATAAAAATATAGGGAGTGTGATAAAATTAGTGCACCCAAAAAATTTTTTAGAAGGGGGCGTCTCCTCCGAGTGTTCCAACGGCACTCGGTAAGAGAAAACCTAACTAAATTTTAGACCCATTGAACCGTAAACCACAAAAAAGATAATAAGTAATGGGAAAGTAGACTCAATAATCATAAAATAAATGATGATCATAGTTAAAAATAACATGAAATATAAGTTTAAATTTTCCATCTAAATCACAAAATAAATTTAATTGAGTTCATTTGCATTTGGAATGAAAAAAATATAAACACAATTTAAAATGACGTGAAAAATAACGTTAAAATATCATTGATACCCTTTTAAGCGTTCCGTGGAGTCGTAGAGGGCATGTGGGTCCCACCCACTCACACTCCTCCATCTTTCTTTTATTTCATGGCCTCACCTCCTCCTCTCCTTTTTATTTTACACTCCAACCATCCTCACTAAAGGCTTTATTTCTACGTAATTTATTCTTTTCCCCTTTTCAATATTTACCGAGAAAATAATTTAAAACTATAGTATATTTGTATCTAATTACAGAACTTGATGCTAGGAGACAAATTATCCTTTATTATTTTTTTAATAAAAATGTTTATAAAATGAATCAAATAAATTTTGACACATCATAATTTGGATGTAAAGGATATATAAATGGGGTAAATACAGTATTTCTGTATAAAAAAAATAAAATTAACGGATGTGTGATGTAGTGTAATTTTAGAAAAGGGGGAGAAAAGAAAGGAAAAAGGAGTCCCTTATACAAAACAGTCCCGTTCTCTTTCCGCTGTCCACGTTCCGCTTCCGTTCCTTCAACGCCATTTTCTCACGTGCGAACAGCCCACAGACCCCAAACCCCTGCACTTCCATTAATCCCTTCTCCCTTAAGGAAATCAATTTCACAGAACAAACAGTAAGCTCCTTTCCTCTGTTTTCCGCTGTTTCCCCCTCCTCCCACCGCCATGGATTCTCCCATCTGTGGCGCCTCCTCCATTTTCCTCCTCCTCCCCCTCCTCCTCTTAGTCCCTCGTGCTCTTCTTCCTTCTGCTGCATTGCCTCACAAATCATCACCCCCAGTTCTCCATTCTTCTTCGTCTTCTTCTTCGAGCCCCGGCGGGGTCGGTGGGGGTGGTCAGATCAACTCCAACTCAGTACTGGTAGCTCTGCTGGATTCCCAGTACACGGAGCTGGCGGAGCTCGTCGAGAAGGCCCTTCTACTCCCCACCCTCGAAGCCGCCGTCGGCGCCCACAACATCACCATCTTTGCGCCTCGGAACGAAGCCCTAGACTTCCACCTCGACCCCGAGTTCAAGCGGTTCCTCCTCGAGCCCTCCAATCTCAAGTCCCTCCAGACCCTCCTCCTCTTCCACGTCGTCCCCCGCCGAATCCACTCCCACCACTGGCCCAATCCCTCCGCTGCCATGTTCCGCCACAAGACCCTCTGCGACGACCACCTCAGCCTGATCCATAAGAGCTCCGGCGAGAAATCCGTGGATCTCGCCGCCGTCACCCGCCCGGAAGACGTCGTAAGGCCCGACGGGATCATCCACGGGATCGAGCGCCTCTTGATCCCCCGATCCGTGCAGGAGCAGTTCAACCGCCGCCGGAGCCTCCGGTCGATATCCGCGGTGAAGCCGGAGGGAGCGCCGGAAGTGGACACCCGAACCTACAACCCGAAGAAATTACCGGCGCCTGTTCCCGCCGGAGCTCCGCCGGCTCTCCCGATATACGAAGCCATGGCTCCCGGTACTGTCCTCGCTCCGGCGCCGGCTCCGGGGCCCGGTGGACGCAAAGGGCACTTCGACGGTGAGAGCCACGTGAAGGACTTCATCGAAACCCTAATGCGCTACGGCGGGTACAGCGAGATGGCCGACATCCTCGTCAACCTCACCTCCCTCGCCTCCGAGATCGGGAAACTGGTCTCGGAAGGCTACGTTCTCACCATTCTTGCGCCCAACGACGAGGCCATGGGGCAACTGACGACGGATCGGCTGAGCGAGCCCGGGGCGCCGGAGAGGATCGTGTACTTCCATATCATCCCGGAGTACCAGACGGAGGAGAGCATGTACAACGCCGTCCGGAGATTCGGGAAGATCAGCTACGACACGCTGCGGCTACCGCACCAGGTGGTGGCGGCGGAGGCCGATGGGTCGGTGAAATTCGGGACCGGGAAGGAGGGGGCGTATCTGTTCGATCCCGATATCTATACGGATGGGAGGATTTCGGTGCAGGGGATCGACCGTGTCATGTTTCCGGAAGATGAGGAGGAGGAGGAGGAGAAGAAGCCTAAAACTAAAGCTGCCGTGAAGAAGGTTGTGAAACAGAGGAGAGGTGCGTTCTTTCAATCTCCTGTTTCCTGATTTTGGTTTATTGATTTGATTAATTGCTTGTGTTGCTTTGATTATGATTTGGGCATGATAATGGAATATGTACCTCAGCCATTATGGTTGTCGGTTGGGGTTACTGTCTTTCTATTGCTCTATTAGCCGGAGATCTGTGCATAAATTCATGATTTGGTCATTTTTGAATGAAGGATTGATACTTTCTAGTTCATGGGAAATTGGGGACTTTTGTGCGTAAGGAAGGGCTCGTTGTAAGTAGCCAGTTTCTGGATGGTGTTGCTAATTGGGTATGAAGAATGGAGCCAGGATTAGTTGGAATCATAAACTACTGCTCCATAAGCGTCTCTTGTGATTTTTTTTGGTGTTTTAGCTCTGTTGGGTGAGACTGGAGAGGTTAAAATGGGGCTTAAAAAGTTTCAGTTTACATGATCATTTGTTTGATATGGGTCATTTCATTTGCTATTCCTGCTGAGGTAGGCTAATCTCTTGAAAGGCGGTTAGAAATGATCCAATCTGATTATGAATGTGATTAAGAATCCATAGATTAGAATGATTTATTGGAGAACTTTTAAGGACTTGGGCTATGTTCGAAATGATGGAACGAACAAGCTTTAGCTTTGTTATGCGAGGGTGTTGAGCATAAGAATTAGGAAGGGAACATTCACTTTGGTCAGCACAGGCCCCGTGCTCCAGACACCCGATCTCTAGCTGTAGTTTTAGTTTGTAAAATTGTCGAGCATAAGAACTGTGATGAGAGCATTCCTTTTCGGCAGCACTGCTCATCCCCATGCTTCATTCTCTAGCTGCGATGGAAATGACATAAGAATGAGGCATCTTAATGAGAAATAATCTTTTCACCTTCTGAAATCCGTTCTCTTATTTCAATCAGAGCCTCTCCCTACTGCTGCTGCGAAAGGAGGGTAAAAATCCTGTTGTAGCCGACCCGCGATTCTCCATTTATTTCTTAATTTTTAGACTTCCATAATCAGCTGCCTTCATCAGCTTCTGCAAGACTCACAAGTAGTTTCCTGTGTTTGGTGAATAATTAAATTTTTGTTATTTATTTAGGCTTACACATAATGATTGTTAATGGGTTGACTATTGACATTTCATGCTTAATGTATTGCATAATGGCAGGGAAGTTGATGGAAGTGGCATGTAGCATGCTAGGCATTTTTGGACAAGACCCTCATTTCGTTAGCTGTCGATAAACACTTTCCCTGTAAAAATCTGGAGAAATCAAGCCCTTGTAACAATCTTAAAAGGGGTAAGTGTGTTTACTAATATTTCTGGGTTTCCTATACGTACATTCGATGTTTTTGATGAGTGAATCTTCTAAGCAGTAATGCTTACCCAATCCCCCTGACTCGAATGTGCTGCTCTGCTTCTTCAAAGGGCGCTTGGACGACACACGTGGTCCTCTTTTCATGCTCTTTTAATTTGTATGGTTGAAATTTATAAAAAGAGGACGTCGAGTTTGGGAGAGGAGCAATTGTCCCTCTGGGGGATTGGAACACTTACTTAAACTAGGAAATAATTGGATTTGAATTTGTCCCATATCAAATTTCATGGGCTAATAATGATGTTTCTTCATGCCAAACAGGTGTAGGAGGATCTGTGCTGAATCATGGTAAATAAGAAAAAGGGTGACTGTTTTCGGGCAGAATTTTCTCAGTACTCTACACCAGGAAAATTTTACGAGTATGATTTTCTCATAAATATACTGTAATTTACATATTATCACAAGTTTTTCTATAAGGGATTCATGCTTTTTGATTACAGCTGTATGTATGTATGGTCCATCAATCCTGAAAGTTCATGTCCGCGTTGTAAACTTGTAATCGGTGATGTTCCATTTTTTCCGATTCTTTTTGCCTGCTTGCGCATCCAATGCTTGAGGGTCAAATATGAACTTTTCTATTTCATTAATTAATTATTATTTTTTAACGGTCGTAGAGGAATAGCTCTATGTGGTTGTGTGATTTGATTAATTTTCCTGTGATTAAGACAGCTGAGGTAGGGAAAATTTCTCAGGGCATTTTGGTATCTTCCTGTGCGTGATGGTGGGCACCAGCAACAAATTATTGTTTAATATCTGCTGGATAGTCCGTGTTAAATACTTATTAATGATTTCTATTTCTTTTTTATAAAATTGCTAGTGTACCACGTGGCCAGCTAGCTAGAGTATGAGCTGTTGACTGCATGTATTATACTTTTTTTTTGGTTTTGTTTAGGTTGATGCGAAGCTATCTCTAAAGTGAAAATAGTGAAGTAAATTAGGTGGCCTTTTGGGTTAGGGGGTAATTTTTTATTTTTTATTTCCCTTTGAAGTGGTTAAAGAGTAACTTTAATTCATTTGAAACTTGTTTAAATAAGTCATCATCATGATTCGCCGTGATCCTTTCCGGATAATTATGTTAGTGAGTGCAATAAATTATCTTTGCTGTACTTTTTAGTGGAAAATTATCATTACTATTTTGTAACCCAAAAGTAATGACACATGATTTACTTGCACCCACTACGACCAACTATATAGTGTATTTATTATTTAAAAAAAATGAAATCAATTGTGGGTCGAATATTTTTTTGCAAGAAATCGTTATTGGTAGGAATAAAAACCCTTTCTGAAGTATATAATAGCTATCCTAGGTTACCAATTCATTTATACTAGCCTTAACCGCACGCATAGCGTGCAGTCTATGGTGCTCAGCCCATTTTTATGCTTTCTGTATTTTTAAGAATGTTTAGTTATTTTAGTACATTTTTGATAGTTTAATACTTTGGAGCTTTATCAGTATTTTGCACTCTGAAAAATATTAAACATCATTTAGATTATTTTTTGATTTAAATGTTTAGTGAATTTTTCAACCATTTTGAAATAAAGTTGTAAGAGAGTTTTTGAAGACATTTTAATTTTTTTTGGATATTTAGGCATTTTTTAATATTTTCTGACTCTAGGGTATTTTAGTCATTTTCAATTTTAAAGATACATTAGCAATTATACATAGTCATTTTCCATTTTAAAGATACATTAGCAATTATACATTTGTGCCGGAACAATATGAAAAGATCATAAAAATAGTTGATCCAATGTGTATTGTTCACCCTAGGCCTAGGCAGTCCCAAAGCCTATGTCATTTTAAATTAAAACAACGTTGCTTCAAGGACAAAAGTGTTCCCAATTAGTAACAAGGCCGCATGTAGGATTTTCTCTTACCAGAATGCATCATGAAGAAGAAACTTTTGGAAAAAATCTTTCTAAAATGGAGAGAAACATTAGGATTAGGAGTGGAAAATGTTTCCCGATCTACAAGTTTGGCTTTCAGTAGATCATGATTTAGTTTATTTGATCCTATTCATTTCAATTAATTAGAAACCAAGTTCTCTAGGCGATAAACCTAGAAAAATTGGACATGTTCGAAATGTTTTATAATATACTAAAAAACAATGCTAGTTGGAAACTATACTTTTATTCAAGCTAACCACAAATGGTGATACAAATTTGAAGATCCCCCAGTTCCCCAGGAAAGGAAAAATGAGATTTCTTTCAATTGTTCATAGGTTTCATGCTCTAATAGAGCAAAAAAGAAGCAGCACATCATCGATAAAATGTATTCAAACTCGGTAATTCACTTCACCCATATAGTTTACCCAAACCCTTCATTGAATTTGGCAAATAAACTACATGATCATAATAACCAATACAGTAAGCAATACACATAAAACACACAGACTATTCACAACATGTATGAAACTTATGCTTCAAAAGCTATGAACTTGCAGATCATGTCACTAACCTCCAACAGCAACTTCATTCAGCATAAGCTCGGGATTTGGTGAATTCAAGATCAGTCCATTTTCGGGTTCGAGATACTTTTCAGACTCATGGACCATCCTATTCTGACTTTCAGGAAGAACAGCACATTGTGGCTCTCTTTCTTTGGTTTCTTCCTGGAGTTGGCTTGCTACCTCTATGCTCTTTGGTTTCGACTTGACAGTTTCCCGAGCCAGAGCTTTAGGTTGAGACATTCTCACTGGCTTCTTTGTAGCAACAACATCTTTATCTGGGTTTTCACGGATTCCCTTTGTTGAAGTTCCACGTCCGCTGTTCAGGCGTGGGCTAAGAGTAGGCCCGCTGCCTTCCAATGAGTTCTGCATTGCTGCCACAGAGCTCTTGTGCCTTCCGAGCTTTGGGGATTTTGCACGAGTTGTTGGTGTCTGTAATGATAAATTAAAACACAATGTTTAACAAAAGCATGACACATGGAGTCTTCCCAGCAACCTCAAATACCAGGAATTAACGATAATGGAAGACTTTCTGATTGTTCAAGGAAGATTCGCCTTGCAGACGTTAAAGCCACTGGATGCCAATACGCTTGGCGTAATAAGCCAGAGGGGAAGCAGAGAATTAGGACCAAAATTGACGGAGTTACAGGTTATGTTGAATAGACTCTTGAAATATGGTTGAACCAAATCTGATTCTATGTTGCTGGGTGTTTAAGACCACTCCCCTATGTTGATCACATTTCAAAAGCTTTATGAGGTTGGGAATAAGCCTTTTAGATTCTTTGACACGTGGACCTTGGATGAGGATTTGCTTCCTATAGTTAAAAGGGTGTGGAAAAGTAATTTCAAGGGCACAAAGATTTTCATTCTGATCTCAAAGTTTGAAAATGCACAAGGCCTCCTTAAAGGTTCTTTGTAACAGAAATTTAGCCATATAAGCTCTAGAGTGCTTAGAGCTAACGAGGAGCTGCTTGCAATACAGAAACTAAACCTACATTCCAAACCACCAATGATTTTTTGGGATTTTAGCAAAATTCATGATCCTACATTCCAACCAAACCAACATAGGATTCAACATATGCAAAGACCCATAATTCCTAAAAGTAAAGAAAAGGGGATAAATATATTCATGCCAGAGGTGTGGCCACCTTTATGGTTATTGAAGCATGGATAGGGTAAAGGAAGAAACTAAAACTACAGATAAAAGACCATTGGAATCGGTCCAATGTGTTATGGATATCATTGAAGATACAGGCCGCACTGGTTGCATAGCGAAGGCGCATTAATAACCAAAGATTTAAAGAAGAACAGTCAATCCACTTAAGTCTTGAACTATTATACTTAACACAGAAAAATAGTGTCCCAGATGCACAGGGCTTCTTCACTTCACAAGGTTTGTGTCAACCTTGTCCTTATTACAGTTTACCTAAGTGTTAAAAATAACAAAAATAGGTAGCTGATAAAGAGGCTGCCAGCTCGCTTAGTTGCTCAAGACTCACAATTTTGTACCAAAGGTCTTAGGATTGAACTTCGCTCCCACTAGGATTGGGAAATAATAGTAAGGGGAGCTCTAGCCCCATCTGTCTGTCCTACATCCACCAGACCAAAATAAAGAATAAATAAAAGTATTGGACTTTCCCTTTTTTTTGATAGCAGGTACACCCATAATTTGAGTAGCTAAAAAAATTACCCCTACTTGAACTAGGTAAATCAAATAAAAATCCTGGGGGATAAGTGGGGCCCTCCACTTGTGGTTAATATTGGACTCATGAGATCCACAAAAACATAATGACAAAATCAAGTGATTTACTTCCTCCTAACAATTATATTGTTTCATGAGGCAAGTGTGATATGGTCACTGTATCCTGCCTTCAGGTAAAGGATAAAACATTTGTATGTAAAGTATACAATAGTCATACTTCAGTAAGAAAAAACCTACCATTCAAGAACAATGTAACAAAGTCTTGATAACTCTTGGTTGACAGGGGCTAGGTTGGGAAATGAGACCCTGGGTTTGACATCTTGGAAACCAAAAGATACTAGGCAGGCTATTCAGAATCTCTATATATTTCTGTTAGTTGTGTGTACACTCTATTTGAGCATAAGTAATAAAATTATAAGGAATTGGTTATATTGATCAAATGTAAAAGCTTCAGAAGAACTGTATTACAAAGTCTATGAATGTCCTAAGACAGAATAATAAGCGAGCATAAAAGATGGTCTTTGGGATACCTTCTTTAGTTCCACTTTTGGAGGAGGCTCTTTATAAAAACTTGGCATAGGTGCAGCTTTAAATGTCAAGCTTCTCCTCAGCTGCTTAATTTCTGCCTCCTGGCTCTCCTGCATTAGCCCCCAGTTAAAGATTGATTGAATAACCAGGCATGAACTAAACCTAAAAGGGAAGTAGATCAGATAGAAAAAGACAAATCATATTTCTTCAAGGACATTAAGCTGTTCAATTCAACACCTTTGATTTCGCTTGCAAGTTACTTCTCTCCATTTCCTTTGCATGGATCTTTTCCTCCATCTTTGAAAAGAACTAGTAAAAGAAATCAAAATTCACTTATGCTTTTCATTGCATGTAATAATATCAAGAATACAACAGGAAATCAATAGTGCATCAATTACCTCCTTTCGTTTCTCAGCACGTTCGTCCAACCTGAAGGAAAATCCAGACCCACTATTCCTCCGAGTGGCACTTCTGATGGTAACAATAACATAGAAACATTGCAAATGTTCCAATTTAATTACAAGTAGGAAGAGAGGAATGTTATAATAAAAGAAAAAAAATGATAAGACGAAGTCTAGTATTAGAAGAGTACGAAGTAGTGGAACGGGCATCATCATCATCTTGAACAGTTAACGAAGACTTTGAATTTTGATCAACCGATCTGCAACTACATAAAACCCAATATAACTACATTGCATATAACACACATAAAGAGATACCCATGTTGAATACTTTTTGTCCACTTATATCTTTCATATGAAATGAAATAAAAAATATAAGACAAACCTCAGCCACCAAAATCACGTATGAAAATAGTAGCAAAACTAAGCTGCAAAGGTGTTGGCAACTTACTGGGAGAGTTCTGAAGAAACAAAATTAGCCGTTGTGTCCTTGGAACTGCATTTTTGAGACTGATATAGCAACATCAGAACAATCAATAAAAAGATATACATAAAATCGTAATGGGAAATCAGAAACTGCAATACCATACCACAGATTTTTGGGTGGTAGAAATTGATGCCAAAGAACTCCGTCGGGTAGATGCCGTAGCACCCTTTGTGTTTGCTTCCTTCACATTTGCTCCGGCAGATGCTCTCCTACCGGTTTGGTTCAAATGGGCAGCTGAGGTAAGTGATCCATTGGAAAGTGTTGACTCAGATTTGGCCCCATTCACTTGGGGATGCTTGGGGTTGTTTTTCAGGGTGTAACCATCAACACTTTTCCTACTCCTATCAGCATGAACTCCTTTTGCTGGGAAGGAAATACTCTGCGAAAGACTTGGCTTTCGGTTACGAGAAAAAGGAACTGTACCCTTTATAGTGGATCGGCTCTTGGTCAATTTCGTATTCTTTGAACTAACCCCATTTGAAACATCAGGTTCCTGCATACAAAAGCACGAATTTAGTAGTGCTTCATAACTTGAATCCCAAGAAAACAGTTCAAAGACAGAATGAATAAAAATATAGCTTATATAAAAATATTTTCCATGTCTAGTTAGAAAGTGACTTTGAATCTAAAATTTTTGAAGTAACTTATAATCTCACCCTCAGATGAACCATATAGCCAAGAGAAGCCATGAACCATAATGGAAGAGCTTGCCCAACCCATGACTAAATTAACATATCACTTAATTGATTTTGAGTTCATGAAAATTGTCAGTTACCAATGTTGATTGGAACTAGCCCGGTCTAGTAGCATGATCCTCAACACCTTTGCATTGTTGGAGATTAATACCTTTGCAGTGTTGGAGATTTTAGTCTCTGAAACACTCATGGTGACTCCATCAACAACACTTGAAGAATGGACATTTTCACCGATTCTGGCAACATTTTCACAATTGCTTTCAGCATTTGAAGCTTCTTTGCCATCATTGACATTCTGTCCCTCTGCCTTTACATCCACGACAGTTTCTTTCACCTGATTGTTTTCAGCAACACCGTGATTATCCTCCAGTGAACCCTCAATTCCCAATTCCATTCCCCCACAAAGTGTAGAAGCAGAAAAGAGAAAATTCCTGCAGATCTAAGTCTAATCAATACATAAATATTTCAATAAGCTAAAGGAGTGAAAATACTCAGCTAAAACCCCAAAATCAATAATTCTGCATTAGAATTCACAACAGATACATATCAGAAGAGGCCTATGATTTATGAACATTAGTTTTTCTAATCAAGCTTTCTTTTATTAAATTTCTCAGATATCTAACACTTTCTTAGTTATCATAAAATCAACGATCGATGAGCCTGCTTTATAGAAAAATGTAGGAAAGACTAAACCATTTTCCTATGTTGCTTTCACTTTAGGATTTGAACTTAAAACAACCTAAAAGTTGTAAATAGGCTAACATGATTTAAATCGCGTAACATTCACATAAATCACCAAGCAAACTGAAAATTTTGCACAAAAACCTAACATCAACCCCTAAAAAGATGAATCTGGCCAGAGATCCAACATACTTTAAAACCAACGACCTAGTTATCATAAAATCAACGATCGATGAGCCTGCTTTATAGAAAAATGTAGGAAAGACTAAACCATTTCCTATGTTGCTTTCACTTTAGGATTTGAAACAACCCAAAAGTTGAAAATAGGCTAACATGATTTAAATCGCGCAACATTCACATAAATCACCAAGCAAACTGAAAATTTTGCACAAAAACCTAACATCAACCCCTAAAAAGATGAATCTGGCCAGTGATCCAACATACTTTAAAACCAACGACCTCAAGAATCTACACACCAATGAACCATAGAAAATCCATACCTTAAGGCAAAAACCACTATATATCATCATTAACGCCACCAACCAGTCGGGAAACCCACTGATTTTAGCTTTCAAATGATAGAGAGCACTTTCACAATGAAACCCAGTTAAAGCAATACAAAGATTAAGAAACCAAATGAAAACCAACCTTCAACGATCCACAGAGCCGCAGAGATTGCGAAATGTGAACCCTCGAAATCTCAGCTTATTCGAATAGCGAGCAACTCGAATTGGGACAGTGATGAAAGTTTCTGAACGAAGATTAAAGGGATAAGAGCACAGTTGAGGATTTGGAAAAATTCGAGAAATACAGGAGAAGCCCTTGAAATTGCAGTCCTTCGTTAGCGCTGATGAATGGAAGTTGCACAGAGCGAGCGAGAGAGAGAGAGAAGGAGAGGAGACAAGGTTTTCAATGACAGGAGAGAGAGAGAGAGAGAGAGAGAGAGAGAGAGAATGACGGTGTGCCACAAATTACTCAACTGCCCCCGTCCGTTGCACGTGCCACAAGCTTACAATTTTGTTCTTGGGCGCGTAATGAACCCATTTACCCCTGTCTTCATAAATATTAGACTACATATTACTCCCATTTTTAAAAATATATTTTAGCCTCCTCGGATTGCCAATTAAACTATTTATAATTCATTTTTGTAGAATAATTTTTGTTTGCTCTTACCCTAGTAACTCAAAACTGATTTAAGGGCCAGTTTGGGAGAGTCAACGAAAAACTACTTTTGATTTTTTAAAAAGGGGAAAAAAAAATAGTTGCTCAAAGATTATTCAATAAGTTGTAAATTTTAATAACGTGGATTGTAAAGTATGTAAGAAGATTCTTACAGTTTATAATTTTTATGACTCTTTATTTTTAGGTAGGTAGTGTAGATATCTTAAAATTCTATGGAATTTAATAGATTCATAGATTATGTAGCGTTCTTGAATCTAAGGATTAAAATTTATAAATTATGGAAATTAAATTAAATTATTAATGGACAAGTGAAGGACCATCACCATTTGAACGAGCGAGGAGCCGACTCCACGTGTAGGTAGCAAAAGTCATAATTCTAATGATTTATGCATTCAACGCATCAAAAGATAAAGAATTAATACGGGTGCACAAATCTTTGAAAAATATTTCTCTTAATTATACCATCAATCCCTCGTTATGTTAATTTGGAAAGGTATATATAAGTAACATTCTTCTCCCCCAAATTTTCTAAATGACTCTCGTAAGATTCAAAATCAAAATTTTACAATTTTCACAACCCTTCATTACGATTCTTAGCAATTCAAGGCTTGAAGTGGAATATTTTATCTCAACTTACAATGATACAAATTAAAGACTCGCTGAGGATATTCTTTATCCTGTTTTATATGTTATAAATATATGTTACATAGATATGAACCGAATTATACAGGCTTTACGGGTTAAAACCCATTAACCCAAAAACCTTAATATATTCTATATACACTGGTTAGAGGCAACTGTGTAGGTATTTCAAACTCGATAGTTAGGGCGCAGTGCTTTAAGCAACCGGTTAAACCTTAACGAGAATCACCTATAATCGGGGGGAAGGGGTAGTTGCCAATGGGGAACAAAGGCATGCCAAATGTTAGGAGAAACCCCAACAATCTGAGCTGTAGGATTGTGTGAAATGTAGAGGGATGGCTCCATTTTTGGTCATGCATGGGATTTTCTTAAAATACAGTCCACCAAAATTCTTCTTGCATCCTTTCAAAAGAAAAACAAAAAACAAAAACAAAGAAATTTACATGCATGTCTTTTTGTGCTAGGAGAGGTGCTTGATTTGGAGGTAGCACCGGCATGTCCATGGCACGGCCCACCACAGTGCATGACGTACTGAATATTTTTTTGAGAAAAAAATTAAATTTCTGAATTGTGACAGAAATGTTTTAAAAGTTTTATTATTTATAGGGTTTCCAAAATAGTCAATATATATTACTGTACCTAAATTTTGTTTTATTGACCAATTATTAATGTTGTTATAGGCGAACGACCCATGTTGTCTTATGCAACTGGGTTGCTGGGTTGCTGAGATATTTCTTTCTGCGTATATATATATATATATTTATAAAAGAAAAGTAAAAAGAAATATTTACGTAGTAATTTAAAATTTTAGACAGTAACATAACCTTTATAAGGTGATAATCTCCAAAAAGTTCATACATTAAAGAATGCGGAAGTTTATATATGTATAGCTACAAAATGTCATTTAATTTATGGGTGTTCCCCCTAGTAAAGCAAATATCATACATATATAATGGTGTGTTGATTTTAAATTAGATACTTAATGTATATGTTTTTTTTTTATACTAACATGTCATGCACCTAATTGATTGGCTTACTCTCGAACTAAAGCCGATTCAAATTAGATATTGAAGTAAGTACTCTAAGATGGATAGGTCGACAATATCTTCCGTTTCTCAATTTGAGTAGGGATATTGCGAAAGGGAAATTATATTTTTGAAATGTATTTAAATACCTTCTTTTTACTATGTTTCTCGGTTTAGGTAACATTTTAAAAGAAAAGTATCAAGAAGCTGTACATTTACATTTTTTTTATAAACATTGAATCCCAAAATTTCATTGGTCTACTAATTTTAAGGTCCTCAACTTGTGTCTTCCGTGCTTAGCATGATCTCAAATTTTGTTATTAATCTTAGCACATCAATTGATATAAATAATAAATGTCCACCTGTTTGTCAAACAATATAGTCTCTATTTTCCAAAAATAAAAAAGAAAAAAGAAGAAGAAAATTGACTATAAAACAAATAATTTGTGGCGGACAACTGGAAAATGGGGTGTCATATCTGTAGAGAAGAGTGAAACAATGAGAATTAGAATTTCTTATAATTGATTTATGTACGCATATCATGCACTTCAATTTAGACCCTGTTTTCTCTCTTAATTTTTGCACAAAATGTTTTATCGCTTTTCCTTCAAAAAAAATTATTACTTTTTTTATATATACTAATTTTATAATTATTAATGATTAAATAATTAATGCATTAGTTGGAATTTAATTATTTTCTAAAAAGGGTAGAATTTATTGAAAAAATAAACTAACACATTATGTAAAGGGTAACACTACTCTTTTCAAAAATATATATCTCGAACAAATTTCACTACTCGTATGAAAAGATGGATCCCACAAATATAAGTGAGTGTCATTTATCACATTTAAGTAGTAAAATTTGTTAAAGATGGAAATTAAAAGATTTATCCATATGTAAAATACCAACGTTGTAGAGTTTCGTGAATATTACTTAAAACTAAAATTTAAATTTCGCGACGACGCGGTATATTCCTGTAATTTCACTTAAGATGAAAGTTAAACAACAAACGAAACAAGGGCATTGTGGTAAAAAAGGACAAGGGTATAATCGTCAAATTACGAGAAAAAACAATGATTGGGTTCAGGCAAAATCACTGTTGGAGAACGTGGCGCAGGTGGTATTTTGTTCGGTATGATTCGGTGCTTTGCGCCTTTGTCGCCTACGTGGCACGACCGCGTAACATGATTGGTGCCTCGTCCCTCCACCCACCCACCCATGTCTGAGCTGTCATACAACGTGCAAAGGTGGGGACGTGTAACTGCCAGTTAAGGATTGCTGCAATCCGACGGTTGTCGGTTTCTTCCATCTTCCTATTAAATCTTGATCGTCCAAACACCCTCAACAATCTCCAGTTGCTGTCTTTAACAGAATTTTCCTAATTTTAAATAAATATGAAAAATTTACCTGGGTTACGGAGTTTTAGGCTAATGTTAATTTAACCCCACGTATTTAAAAGTGGTTAATTTAATCGTTAAAAGTGAAAAAAAATAACCCTCTGCATTAATGTAAGTATCAAATTTGAATAGAGAAGTCTCATGTGTACATGCACATGAGATTTTAAATCAGTAGATTTATAATTTAATATTTTTCTAGTTAACCAAGCTTAAAAAGATTTCTTTCTCGATACGTGATGCTTTTCTATGGGGAAATAAAGAAGTTAAATACATCTTTTTTCTCTCAAATTCCATAAGGAAACTGAAAAGAAAAACTAAGAAAAATAAACAAATTAGGTTTTTTCCTTAATTTGAGTAGAAAGAAAACGAAAATCAACAAATAAAAAGGCCTAAATTTTGCTACTTTTTTTTTTATTAAAATGTGTTAGAAATCAGAAAATTTAAAATTTGTTGTCTAAAGCCTTGTAAGTAGTGCTAAACCGTCCAAATCTAGTAGTACCATTAATTTTGGGGCCAAAATAACTATTTTCAGAAATTTATGGGACCAAACTGATAATTATCAAACATAAAGGACTCAAGTGGGGATAAAATGGTAATTTTCTGTCTGTCTTCGTCGTGAAGGCCACGTTGGAACGTTGTGTGGTCCCATTCGTCCGGTGGGCCTTAAGTATCATCACTAATGATTTATTAGCGTTAATGTGATTTTAAGAATCCAATAATATGAGCTTTTATAATTATCCCCATGATATTTTTGATTTCGGTTCGTATTTGATTATTCACTATTAATCTAACCATGTTAGCCAAGCAAGGGTAGTGTTTTTTGCATAATGCGGTCTCTCTTATAAAGTGTTCAAGGCTAAATATTTCGCCTCTAGTTCCTTTCTTTCAGCAAGACGAGGGCATAATCTTATTTTTGTTTGGAGGGTTTGCTTGAAGCACGAGAGGTTTTAATTGCTAGACTCATGGAGAATTAGGAATGGGTTGTCTACTAATGTTTGGCATGATAAATGTCTACCAACTCCTACATTTAAAGTTGTGCCAAAAGTGAGGTGCAACACACATTCAAAAGAAGGAAAAAAAAGAAAGAAAAACCAAGATCTAAAACTAAGTAGTTTTGAAACTTGTGTTCCTTTTTTTGGACACCTTAAGACAATAGCTGCATTTAACTTATGTGTAGTTGTTGCATATCAATTTTTTCCTTCAAAGTTGTATCTCCTATAAAAGTTCTATAAGCCGAAGTTACTATGAGCACTCTCATTTTGTCTAATTCGCCCGGATGTAATGCTAACTTGGTTAGAAGAGTCTTTCTTCCTAATGAAACTGAAATTATTTTGCAAATCTCTTTTCCTAAACAGTTGTTATTCATAGTTAAAAGTGCCTATTCTCTTGCATGTAATTTGGTAGCTCAAACAAAGGGTTGGGCTGGTTTGCCATCTTCATCTTCCCCGTTGGTGGTTTGGTATAAGCTATAAAAGCTTGTGCTTCCAAATAAAATTCATTTAAAGGGGATGTAGCTTTATTTCTCATTGTTGCTTGAATTATATGAAAGGAATAATTTGATGTTCAGAGATGGCAATTTCAAAATTCCTTTACATATTATTTAGTGGGCTTTAGCATATATTAAGAATTACTTCGGATTTGAATTGGGAATCAACTCAAAGGGTGGGACGTTTATGGTTAGCCCCTCCATCTAAGGGTTGTTAAAATTAACGTTGAGGTCTCTTTCTATCCATGTAAATCCAAAAATGGCATAGGGAGAGGTGATTCAAGATTATCAAGGGACATATTCTTTTGGCGGCAGCTTTCCCTCAAGATCTGGTGGAGTGTATACATTTGCTTGAGGCAAGGGCTATTCTTTTTGGTCTTAGCTTGGCAATTGATCATGGCTTCTCGATGCTAATTCTCGATTCAAATTCCTTAGGGGCCTTGATTGAAATTTGGAATTAAGAGATGAGCCTTGCACCTTTTAGCCACCTTGTATTTGAGACCAAACATATTGCTTCATCCTTTCAATATTGTATTTTTAGTCATGCTTGTAGAGAAGGCCATAGGGTTGTCGACTTGTTAGCCAGGATAACTTGTGCTTTGGATCGTGATTATCCATGGGTCTACTCGTTTCCTCCTAAGTTATCCTTGTATGCCTCCTTGGATACTACTCTCCTCTTGTTTGATCGGAAAACATGATAGGAAAATTAGAATGTTTGAAAGAAATAAAAATGTTACAATAGGCATTCAAAATAAAGTTTATTAAAGAAGTCCCCTTTCCTTTAGTCCCACTAATTGTACAGGATTAGTTTTAAATGATGAATAACCGAAGCCCAGACACACAAAGGGATAAAATTAGCGGAGAACATTACGAAAATATTGTTCTAGCAGATGGTTCATAAATTGTTAGAGGCTCCCCTAAACTTGCGTTTTGATATTTTGGACATTAAACTAGAAAGTAGTAACATTATGGTCCAATCGGTCCATAAATAAACTAATAAAAACATTAAAAAGGACGAAATCGAGTCTCATCTTAACCCAAAACTTTAAGGGTTAAAAAATTGGTGTCATATTCATAAAGATTAAATTAAAAAATTAACTTTTTTTTTGGTCCTTAGAGCTTTTTTTTTTTTTTTTGGTTGAGAATGAGCGGTAACGTAACGTTTTGGTCCTTGAAGTTTGAGTTGTATTCTCTGCCAACAGTCGTTAATTATAACTCTCCCGTTATATTAGGGACCAATTCGATAGCATTTTAGAACTTGGGCATTCAAAACGAAATTAAAGAGAACAGACGGGATCTAACCCAAAGTTTGTACATTAAACGAGAGAGAGAGAGAGAGAGAGAGAGAGAGAAGGCGCGTGAGGGCGGCCGGCGTCCCAAATTATGATCCGCTTTTCCAAGCTCCGAAGTTTGAATCTCAGTTCTTACTGTAAGTTCGTTCGATTCCATGCCTTAAGATTTCAGAATCTTCACTTGTCCTCAAATCTCTGTGATAATCAGTTGACCAATCATTCAATTTCGAAGAAAGCTCAAGAGAATCGGCTATTAGAGCAAGCAAGAACGAAGAGCACTAATTCTCTGTTCAGTGAGATCACCGAAATCCTAGGAGCTGATAGCCTCGCCATTGATAGAACATGGTCTGGGAATTTGATATCCGGAGAAACCCTAGAGGCAAATACGGGTGTGAGGGGAGAGAGAGAAGAGGGCCTGACTTGTGCGCCAGGTGTCTGTGAAAATGCCAATCAGAATAGGGAGCAAGAAATGGGGAATGTGGTTGAAACTGATGTTAGCCCAGTAGTTAATAGGGTCGCCGAGATTGTTAGGGACGAAAATGGTGTTGTTTCGATGGAGGAACGGTTGGAAAACTCGGGTATTATGTTTGATCCAGAGATTGTTGAGAAGGTCTTAAAAAGGTGCTTCAAAGTGCCTCGTTTGGGTCTAAGGTTCTTCAGTTGGCTGAAGAACAGAAACGAGTTTGGCCATACAACTGGGACTTACAATACAATGATGTTCATAGCTGAAGAAGCCAGGGAGTTTGGACTGGTTGATGAGTTGTTAGAGGAAATGGAGAAACACTCATGCGAAAGGGATATTAAGACGTGGACAATTCTTATATCTCGTTATGCAAAGTCGAAGTCAATTGGGAAGGCTCTCTTGAGCTTTGAGATGATGAGGAAATCTGGTCACGATCCTGATGTGGCTGCTTACAAAGTTATGATCCATTCACTTTGTACTAATGGAAAAACTGAAATTGCAATGGAGATGTACAAGGAGATGGCCCATAAGGGCATGGGAGTCCTAAATTTGAGTTCGTATAAAATGCTATTGAATTGCTTGGCAAGTTCAGGAGACACTGCTGCATTTCATTTGATTGCAGATGACATGTTGAGTGTTTTCCCGGAACGTGATGTGTATGATTGCATGCTAAAAGGTTTTTGCATTTCAGGGAGAATTAATGAGGCCTTGGAGTTGATTCGCGACTTCATAAATAAAAATTTCATACTGGATGGAGAACATTTCCGAACCTTGGTTAAAGGTCTCTGCAGGGCTGGGAGGATTGCTGATGCACTAGAAATCATTAACGTTATGAAGAGAAAACACATCGTTGATGGAAAGGCTTATGGGATTATCATCAGTGCATATTTGAAGAGAGATGATATTTCTATGGCACTCGACCTTTTTCATAGCACAATAGAATCCGGGCTTTTGCCTCCAACTTCCATTTATACTGAGCTGATTCAACACTTCTTCAGGACGAATGAGTACCAGAAAGGGTGCAAACTGTATGAAGAAATGCTGGGAAGAGGGATTAAGCCGGATAGCGTGGCTGTCATGGCTCTATTTTCAGGTCATGTTCGTCATAACCGCATTTCTGAAGCATGGAAAGTGTTTGAGAGCATGGAGGAGAAAGGCATTAGGATTACGCGTAAATCTTGTATTGTATTCATTAAGGAGCTTTGCAAAATGTCAAGGACAGATGAGATCATTAGGGTTTTGAAGAGAATGCAGGCTTCCAAGATATCCATTGGAGATGAAGAATTTAACTGGGTATTTTCTTACTTGGAGAGAAAAGGAGATATGGAGAATACAGAAAAAGTAGCGCATATACATAGAAATTGCAAAGCTTATCCCCATGGAAATGAAGTGTTCATTAGTGATGTATACAAGGAACATGAGCCTGAAAACGTTAATAACCCCAACATGGGGAACACACTTCCAAAAGCTTATACTGACCATGACCTTGAACAAGTTTGTAGAATTTTGTCATCTTCATGCAATTGGTTCTCAACCCTAGAAGCATTGGAGAAATGTGCGGTTCAGTTCACTCCAGCACTTGTGGTGGAAATCCTTCGGCACTGCAGTATACATGGTAGCGCTGCCCTGCAGTTCTTCTCTTGGGTGGGAAAGCTAGATGGCTATTCCCACACTACTGAAACCTACAACATGGCCATCAAAGTCTCGGGACGTGGAAAAGATTTTAAGCACATGAGAACCCTCTTCTTTGAAATGCGAAGAAAAGGCAACCTCATAACATCAGATACATGGACCATCATGATCATGCAGTACGGACGAACGGGGTTGACTGATATTGCTCTGAGAACCTTCAGGGAGATGAAAGCTAACCATTGTAAACCAACTTGCTCTACGTACAAATACTTGATCATATGTCTTTGCGAAAAGAAGGGTAGAAATGTAAATTCGGCCATTCGAGACACTTGAGGAGATGATTCATGCAGGGTATATCCCTGATAAGGAATTACTTGAATCATACTTCGATTGCTTATGTGAATCTGATAAGTTGATAGATGCTAGAAGATGTGCAGATTCTCTACATGGAGTTGGTTTCTCAGTCCCCTTGAGTTATTCCCTTTACATTAGGGCTCTTATTCAGGCAGGAAAGTTGACTGAAGCTTTATCAATGATTGACGAGGTTGACTCCGAGCGATCTACGTTGGATGAGTATGTTTATGCTAGTATTGTTCATGGGCTTCTACAAGCTAGCCGGTTGGAAGAGGCATACGCGAAGATTGACGCAATGAATCGGGTTGGGATTCATCCAACAGTCCATATCTATACATCGTTGATTGATTTCTTCTTCAGGGAACAACAAACAGACAGGGCTTTGGAAATTTTGAAGAAAATGAGGGCTGAGGGCTGCGAGCCGACCATTGTTACTTACTCTTCCCTAATTCGTGGGTATATGAACAACGGGAAGGTGACCGAAGCTTGGGACGTTTTCAATCAGATTAAAAGGGAAGGGCCACATCCGGATTTCAAGACTTACTCTTTCTTCATTGCTTGTTTGTGTAGAGTAGGGAAATCTGAAGAAGCCCTTCAGCTTTTGTCTGAAATGTTGGATAGTGGAATGGTTCCAAGTTGTAGGAATTTCCAAACTGTGATATATGGGTTGAATAGAGAAGGTAAACAGTATTTGGCTCAGACTGTATTACAGAAGAAGCTAGCTCTCACAAGAAGAAGAAAGTTCTTAGCTTAATTAAGCTCATTCTCCTGTCTCTCAGTAGCCAGTAATTAGTGGTATTTATTATTCATTTACAGGTCTTAATTCAGAACCTTCAGCAACTAATATCAACTAATATCTTAATTCAGAACCATCCCGAGTGTATATGCTATCCACATTTTGCAGGTATAATCATAGCCAGCTAGAAAAAGAAGCCAACTCATCTTTATTTATTTATTTGACCCAGTTTATCCACTAAAACAAAAGAATTATTACACAAACTTAATATAAATATGTGAATTATTAGTAAGCATTCTTGGGCAGCTTATTCTTCCCAGCTTAGCTTCAGAATTTTCCATCCTTTCTGGATCGTAAGGTGGCGATTCAAGTAGTAGCCATTTGCTTCCATCTGAATGGAGAAAAAACGTAACAGAGCTTTGTTCATCGTTCATCAGTGAGTCGACGAACTCCGATTTTTTCATCGAAGTTACGAGTGTTCCTCAGAAAAAAGAAGCATAAACTTTTTCTTGGGGGAGATGATCCAACTTTCGTCCTGTTCTATGGGTTCAACATTCTCTGTTTCAGAGTACTGATAGATACTAGCAATTATGTGGCTATGCTGCACAAAAATGTACCTGTATCCTTGATCTGTAATTTCAGGTTCCTGAAATTGTACAAACCATTACTGTTATTAAGGAATTGACATGGATCTCACTTCACAACCAGTAACACAACCAACACTTTATTGAGATTGTGGTCAACTAGAATATCACAACATAAGTATTTACATATATCATTCAATTGAAATTCAATACAATATTTTTGCATCAAAATTGAATCAAATGTAGTATCTCTTTGCTTTCCACACATTTCTCCAAAAGAAAAACTACAGCAACAACAACTCGGACAAAATTTGTACATGTAAAGTGCGTAAAATGTTACAGAGACCCCAACGCATTCCCTTATATGTAGGCAACACCACTTTTAAGGGGGAAATTTTATACTACTCATTGAATACCGAGACTCGGGACTCCGTCCATCCACATCAGAACACGTGCACTATTAACTTAAAAATTTAAATTTAAACCAGGTTTTGTGCACACGTCCTAATGTCCATCCACATCAGAACACGTGCACTATTAACTTACAAATTTAAATTTAAACTGGGTTTCGTGCACACATGTCCTAATGATGAAAGCACGAATCTTTGTGCTCAATGAGCACTGGAAAATTTTCCCCTTCTATGCTGCCTCAGTATCTTCTTTTTCAAGCCACAGCCCTCTTAGACTTGAAGTGCAAGCAACATAGGAACTGCTTTTTATGCCTCTTTACCTTCCTCTTTTTCATTGGACTACTATCGTTGATGCCATTCAAGCCGTCGCTAACTTTCTTAATATTGGTTTCTTCCAGAATTGTTGCTGCTGTTTTCTCAGGTTCAGAAGAACATAAGGGAAGCTGGGAAGTCTTGCATGGAAGTGGGGGATTCTGCTCAGGTGATGCTGCCGGTGCTATCCTGTTCTGGTTCGTTTCTCTTGCAGAAGAGTTTAAATCGTTACACCTGATAAATGGGATTGAACACACAAAGAAGATTGAAATAACTATATATTCATATTTGTGCTCCAAATATACAACCACGGTTTAGAGAGCAAGAATGTTCAGACTGCTAGTCATGCACATCTAGACAAAGCATGAACATAAGTGAATGCACACAAATGTCAGTTTAAGACAAATAAAATGAAAAAGGGAGTGAGGATATTAAGAATTGAGATAGAGGGAAAGTGGGAGGAGATCGGCAAAAAAGGTATATAAAATGATGTTCCACAGGCCAAAAAGTTGGGGAAACATGCAAAACAGTCACTATGATGAAGGAAACTTAAAACAAATTTCACATGATTACCTGGACTCATAAATGCTAGAGCTGGGTTCATTTGAACTCTTTTCGGCAACTTCATTATTTGAAGCTTCAATTCCAGTACTTCCATCTACAACTCTGTTTTCTTCTGAAGATGTCAAGTCCCTTCGTGCATCCTTTCCGACAGATGACTGCTCTAACATTGTTTGGGCACTGAATCCAACATTCTGAACCAAAGAAATAATCTTCTCTAACGTTTCCAGTGCTTGTTCCACTGCAGGTCTAATAAAGAACTTCGGATTACGGTTAAGGTGACTCTTCTCTTCAATTTCCTCTGGAAGATGATCTTTTCCCACTACATTTTTTTCCAACCCTAGTACTCTCTTCAATCTCTTCTTCTTCTTCAATCTCAGGAAAAGTTTTCTGATCTGTAACTGGCTCACACAACAGAAAACTTTCATTTGCACTATGATCTGCATGCTTAACATCAGCATCAGTAGCTTTGATTAGATGTTCTTTGGGAAGAATGAGGGAACTGTCGATCTCTTCTTCCTCGATCTCATGGAAGGCTTTCTGATCTATAACTGTTTCCTCAAGATCTGTATCTTCAACATCAGCTCGTGTAGTATTGATTACGTGTTCATTAGGAAGAATGCATGCAACATCGTTCTTGAGGTTTTCTGGTTCCAACATTCCGTTTTGTACATTGTTGGAATAGAGAGCCCCGCGTATTCGAGTGTACAGCGGGTCCCCTAAGGCCCTACTGAAGTCCCCATCAGCTTTAGACACAGATGTAACTGCCTGTAATAGAAAATAATATTATAAAATGCAGTTAAAGGTGGGTAAAATGGAATCATATACACAAAAGACTATGGAGGCCAACAAATGCATTTCATTATTTAGGGGTACCACCTCTATTGGCCATGCCCGTACAACTGCCTTAACTAGAACTCTACTGATACTTCTCAAAGGCATAGATTACATTTGGTTGACAGGAAATTAAAGGAATTGAAAAAAGTCAAACTCCAAGAAATATATTCCCAGAAATCATGCAGATTTTATCTAGGATAGTGCATTATCAAAATTAAAGGCCTAATTTTGTTCCAACTTTGTTGAAAACAAATAAAAACTAATTCTCCTATAAGGTTCCTTCAGACAAATGAAGCCATATAATAGAAGAGAAAAACTTGTGCAGTAGATCATCCCACCATGCAATTTGTTGCTGATGACCAACCACAATCTAGAATCTCAGCTCAACCTGCTCAACCATTTCCCTTCTATCTTTTAATATCCTTTTACTTTACATTACTTTTCTTGTTTCTCATCCCATTTTTTCTCCTCTTTTTTCCCCAATCAATCCTCCTCCAAAAAACACACACTGTTATTGGAATCTAGACGGGCAATACATGATGAGTGGATTTTTTTTTTATTTTTGGAGAATACAAAAGTAATAAATGTTTTATAAAATTTAGAATTAAAAAGCTGAGATAAAAAAGGGCAAGAGGTAGAAATTAAAATAAAAAGAAAAATTGAGAGATAGAGAAGGAAGAGGGAGGAAGCTAAAAAAGGAAATAGATTGGCAGAGATGAGGAGAGGAGAGAAGAGAGGAATGAAGAAACGTCGAGAAGGAAAAAAAAAAAAAGAAAAGTATATTGTGAGAAAATAGGATGGATAGAGGGTTAATAGAGGGGAAAATGGAAATGAAAATGGAATAGTAAAAGATAAAAAATTTAAAAACTGGATAATGGAAAAAAAAATGCCATAAAAGAGCAAAGGGTAGGATAGGTGACTGGTAAACCAAAAGTGAATCTAAGAACAATGGTCCCATCAGCCCTACTATTTTTATAGGTGGCTTCTTGTGGTGGGTTATCATCACAAATTTCATCGTCGAGACCTATATCACACAAGTTTTTCTCATAATAGAAGAGATGTGAAGAATGGGAAATACAACCTTCTGATATAGCCTAAAGCCATTTCCTACAAGCTGCCTTGAAATAAAGTTGATAAGTGATGGAGGAATGAAATCCAGTTTGATGTCCATGTTCATTATGGTCCTGCAAAATTTAATAACTTTTACAGGTTTATAAAACTATTTGGACAAAAAGAAGAGTAAAAGAGACTGAATATAAATCCACCAATTAGACATCTATCTCTTCCTCTTACCCCTAGTAAACTAACATACAATATAGGCCCTGACCCAATTTTCCCATACTCAGGCCATGAAGGGACCAGATCATATAATTGCCAATTCCACACAGCCCACAAAATGTGGAGGCAACAAATGTGACAACATCACAAAAAACTAATTTGATTACTTACACCATGCAACTAGAAAGATTGTTCTTCCAAACATAAAGACTTATGAAGAGCAAACATGTCTAATTAGTCGTACTAGCATCAAGTATGGGCTCAGGCATTTGGGACATAACACCAATAACATCTATAAATTATCGAGAATTTTATGCTTGAACAACTGAGTAATTATGGTCGAAACATTTTTAAATCTAGAGACTCGTATTTCTGAGTCTAATCAAGATTGTATTTGGGCTGTAACCATTTTAAATTTCAGCAGCCGGTCATGAGTGATATTTTATATTCTTCATATATAATACTTGAATGCCATCCATCAAACATCAATGAAAGAGCACTCACATCACAAGGTTACACAGGTAGAAATGTTCACAACAGTGGAACATACTTTAATCCAACATAGAAGAATGATGATAAAGAGTTCAGTTATTCAATTTGAAGACAAAACAAAGAAATTCTAAAAGAAAAAGAATTAATATCAGATGACATTGAATATACCAGATTATGAGGAAACAAGTTTAACATCTACTTTTGGGATCAGATTTCAGGCAAGCAATTCGTAAAAAGCTTTCCCTAGTCAAATAGAGATACTTTGGTAACTATTGGGCATCAAGGATTACTTTAAGCCAAAACCTAATATAAAACTCCTGGAGTGTAGGAGCAAATATGAAAACCACTTGTTGCAACTTTTGAAGATAAAACTTTAGTTGTAATTTGGCTTAAAAACAGAAACGTAAATAAATAAATAAAATGGTATATCAAACTTGACAAGCATAATAAATGACATACCATTTTTTCGTTTTTAAAATAGTAGACCCTCAAACCAAGATGACATTGAAGTATTGTATATTTTCCTGATTTGAAATGCTAAAGCTGTCCTACGAAGAGTGACTCAGTAAGTCTATACATCTTTGCAAACAGATGCAGCAGTAAATCAGTAAAAATGATGTAGTAAGTGGAATTGCCCTATCAAAGAACTGGGAACTTCGATCTTATCAATGACATGAATAATAACAAATTTCTATCTGCAACTACATACGTGTGTACTAGTATCACAGGTAACGTGACCCAGTTAGGCTTTTTGAGCTAAGAAGGAGGTGGAAATTCATTTTATATTTATGAAATTTCATTTAATATTACTTTTTAAGAAATTTCCTCCTCGGTTCATATGCATTCGATTATAGCAAGAAGATTCAATCTAGATTAAAGAGGCTTAAAGTGCCCCTGATCCTACTTAAACTCTCCATAAATTCAAGAATTTATCTACCCACCACTCACCGGAAGTAGCTTCTATCTGATGTCACCTTCTGTAAAGCAAAACCTCCAATCATATCAACCCTAATCATATCCTTTTCAGCTTCATCATCAATGAGCCCACCCAGATTTTTACGCATACTCTCCAAATCAGAGACCTAAAAGAAAATCTATTATCAAATTAATTCTGAAAAGGTTTTGAAAATAAAGAACTAGTCTCAGAAAATGGGGAGCCAGCCATCATAATGCAAACAACCACCACGTGAAATCTTGTGTATTTACCGAATTTATGAGGACAATGATCAGGTCATCTTGAAAATACTCAAACTCGAAATAGTGCACAATGGCCTCTCTATCTGACAGCGGCCATGAAAGCTTCAACCTTTCTTCCAAAATTTTTACTAAAAGTCAGCATTCTCAGTGGAAAGTCAACCGTGAAAGAAATGAGAAGTATGCATAGTGTAGAAAATGAAGACAAACCTCACTGATGATATCTGTTCACCAGTTTGGACCTTTTCCGAGCATTTGCAAGAGATAATTTTGAAAGTCGGTAAGCTATACTGAGGCCACCTGGGGAAAACAAACAATGGAATCTTATTAAGATCAAAAGAATCATTCACAATTCAAAATGGCGTTAGTATAATCTCTTTCTCAACTTTAGTTGCATGTCTCCAATGCCTTCGACACTTTTATTTGACTCTCACTCTCCATACGCGGCTTCATGGGACATGATTCACTAAGCAATTAAAGATTTAAGTACATGGAGCACGCCAGCAGCCTACCATGTAATTCTCCACATTAAAAGAAAAACGAAGAAAGCATGTTAAACATATCTTACCACTTCTTGTAAAGAGATGACTCCCATGAGACGCATAAACCTGCAATTGAAGTATGAACTTATCTGAAAAGATTCCCATGCCTCCATCAATAATTTCCAGAAGATATAAGCAATGTCTAGCTTGACAATGACAGATGATGCCCTAAGTGGTTGAATATTAACTTACAGACATCCATTGCTGCATCCATGTAGCCTTCAACAAGCAGCGAATGAAAGGGACTACCTTGTGGTCCTTCTCGATACATTATACGACAGTCTTCAGTGTTCCTGTTTTAACTGTCAACAGAAGTACAATAGCAAATATCTTCAGGGTTCTGAAATTTAATCCTACTGTTCAATCGCAGCATAGGAACCTTGGCTAAATTCTCTGCTGCATCCCACGACTCTTTCCTAAGAAATCTATTTAGAATGGAGGAAGCCAAGGGTCACTAGATGAGACGGACAAATATTCTGGGATCTGGTACATACCTTCCATTCCGGGTGTTGTTTGCTGTGAATTTTAGGGACCTCCTTCTCATGCATAGAAGCACTCCTCAACATCTCAAGAAAATTTGATACTTCCGCTGTTCTTTTTTCTAATACATTTTCACCAAGTCCTACACCAAGGAATATATCTATTATTAGAACGATGCTCGAATAATAATAATATTGGGATCCAATAATACGAATAATAATAATAATAATAACAACGATAATAATAATAGCTCAAAACATAAAATGTGGGATGCTTCGATCTAATGGGCATCAGCAGAAAATTTTGAGGAATAAAACACCTTCAGTTTCATATAGTGGTGACCTTAGGAGTTGGTTTTTCACAAGAGCAGCAAGCGTCTTCTCATTCACAAGATCCTGGGAAGCTAGTGTCTGGTCTAGCCTCTCTCGGTACTGAGAGATCTTCTGAGTTTTCACCATCTTCACACACCCAAGTAAACCAAAGAAAACTCTTTTTAAAGTAACTATGCAGGAAGTGCACGCTGCTGAGTATTTTCAGTCAAACTTGACATTGTCTCCTGAATCTGCAAAGCAGCTATGAACTAACTAATTAGACAAAATTGCAAAATAATTGGATTCTTCATTTTAATCCTACAGGATGCTAAGAGTATTGAAACTGTCTCCAACAACATCTAAAACAAAATTTACCCATTACAGCTATTGAAACATTTCATATACTAAACATCTTTCTGTTTTTGAAAAATGATATGCTAAATCTATTAAAATGTAAGCAGAAATTTCTTCAGAAAAGAAAATTCATGTCCATCCATCCCTTACAGCACTTAAATAATTAAATAAATCCTCAAGCTCAATCATAAACCAATAAATTTCTCCCATAAACCCATGCTCTCACAGCACAAAACACCAATCAACTTTCCAAAAACATCAAACCACAGATTTATAACTCACACAAGCCACTGAACCAAACTAAGTTCAATATCACAGCTGGAATATTCACATCATTCCTCAGCACCCAGGCGACCAAAATCATAAAACTAACACCACTGTTCACCACCCAGATGAAAGAAGAAGACGAATCGTAAGAAATCTTATCAAGAAGAGTCACAGGAATCATTAAGTTTAGAAGAAAAAAAAAAAAGTAGTAAAAACCACGTGAATACGCGTATAGAGAAGAAATGGGAACATGTAATAATCAACTCACATGGAACTTTCTCGAGATCAACGAGTTGGGTCTTTGAGATTTCTGAAATCGGGAATCTGAATTTGAGCATGAAGCGATCAGACAGCAATCTGAGAATGAGGAGATGGGGGAGAGCCCAGACGGATGCTGAACATCCGGGCATTAACGAATATTTTGACGAATCAGAGCTTATGAACTTTGCTTTACACAGGAGATTAAGTAATTCAACGGTAAATTTATAAGGGCCCCAGAGAAAATCTATATGTATATATATATTTGGAAAAGGAATATTACATCTACATGATTGTCAACTTTTCCTCTTGTAATATTTTTCCAGATTTCTTTTTTGTTTTGTTTTGTTTTGTTGTTGCAATAATGAATAAATTCACCAATTATTACTTCGGAAATCAGGTCTCCATTAATCACTTAATGGTCCAAATGAAGGGCCTGTAAAATTTGCCACTAAATATAAATATTTTCAAAATTTAGAAAAAAAAAAAAGAAAAAGTTTTTTGGTGAAGCCGATAATGACTTTTGGAAAAAAATGATAAATTGATAATAAAATAGTATATATATATATATTCACATTTTGGTAGGACTAGAATATTACATAAAAGCCAACAATTCGGTGGATAAAATATTTTTTAATTAGGGTATTAACAAATTTATGTATTTCCATTTGCACCATACTTTGGGAAATTTTTTATAAGGGAATGGTAACTTCAGCAAGCGCAGAGTGTCAATTTTGGATAGAAGTCAAAAGTAAAAGAAGTAATGTGTCTTCTAGCACATAATTATGCATACTACTACGTATATAATAGCCATGAGTTTTTGAAAATTTTTGAAAAAAAAGTTTTAAAGTTCTGAAAAATTATACTAAACTAATGTTCTTATTTTCATAATTACATGAACAACGAACACAACACAAATAATTATAAGTATGTGACAAGTGTTAAACTTTTTTAACCCATTATTTTTTTCGGTCTAATCACCGGTATCCAAAGGTCAAATGGCTCCGACTAAATCTGATCCGAACCAGGTAGACCCACTATTTTGTAGTCTTCAATCGGAAAACATGGGTGAAAAGGATCTACGAATGCTATTAAACTAAACAATTAATGGGGAGATTTATTTTTACCATCTAAAGACCCGTTGTAAAAATCATGAGCACCACATGATGAAGAGGAGTAAGTTTAAAATGGGTCCCACCTTAGTGCCCATGTCAAAACTTTCAAAAGAGTAAGAAAACAAGGGTTGTTGGTTTTTTTTTTTTTTTTTTTTTTCAAGTTTACACTAATTAGCCATTTGACCCAATCTTGTGGTAATGATCCACATTACTTTCTAGCTGTCCAGATGCAATATATATCATCTAAAAGTAATTTTCAGCCTATACACTTATGAGATGGGTTGTATACTTAAAAGCTAATTTGTCATTGTGTTTTGTATGAAAAATTAAAACTTTATTTTTCCCTAGGTTTGAACGGCAGTCACATATTTATTTATTTTTGGAAAAAAAAAAGTATAATCCAAACATTGGGGCGTATTCATAATTTTGGAAACTACCTTTGAACACAATCGAAACATCTGTCATTCGATTAAGTTGGGTAAATTAAAAGAGGGTGACTTTTAAGGTGGTCTCAATTTTAGCTCTGAGAGTTAGACCCTCACTTTGATCCATGAGAGTTTTATTCTCGGAGCTACACTTCTTTGATTTATATGATCAAATAATGATTGGGACTGCTCAGTTTATACATAAGTATTGCCCCAAGGGTAAAAGGGGGTGATGTTTATTTTAAGGGATGAGTGTTTGTAATGTGGCATAATAGGAAAAATTGCCTATTATAGCGTCACAAAACCGACTCTTTGACATCTAGTCTGCGAATTTCAACCATACGCATTGATGAAGATATCATTATGGGTTAGGCTTTCATCTAACCATTGTAATTATATATTTAGGTCCTATGGACGAGAGGTTTATGTATAACACGTTTTCTCGTTCCTTCATTGCTCATTCAATATGTTTGGTTAAAATTTACACGTCGAACCAACCGTTTCAAGATGTGATGGCAGATAATTATTCCTATAGCGGCATGCTAAACCCTAACTTCAAAGAGATGGAAAAGTGCAAACAATCAGTAGGGTTCATGTGCGGAGTATAGTAAGGTACTTTCATTAATTTGGGGTCCCCAATTCCACACGCAGTGTTCAAAATATCCAAAAGCAGTTGGCTGCTGCTGTTCTTATTTTCTCACCCCGTTGGGAAAATTAGTGGGCCTGGTGGGCCATCCGGCCCAGAACTACGAGCCCACGAACTCGTCGCTAACTCTTATAACTGCAAAAGGAGTTTATATTCCTCCCTTCTCTTTCTCTCTCTCTTTTTTCCTTTTTTTTTTTCTTTCCTTCCAAAAATATGGTTTAATTAATTAATTAATTAAATTATTCTGAAAAATTATTGTACCATAGAAAATGAAATCAAAGACAGGTGGAAGGGCAACAAAATGAACGAATCATTAGTTTTAGGGACTTGAGGAAGAAAAAGAAGAAAAAAAACTTGTAAAATGGGAAGAGGTGATCTGAACTTTTTCCTTTCTTTTCTTCTGCACTTTCTCTGCGATTTTTCTCGGGAAACGAGCAGATGTAAATACGAAGAGACAGAAAACTTTATGCATTGAAGTTTGATGAGGATAGAAGAGTGGGTAGTTGCATTAATTTGGGGACCAAAATTAAAATTAGTCAACAATCACTTCTTTTATTATGACAAGCGGTGGGCGTTCTAAACGGCCCACGCTCATAAATTGGCAACCTGATTGCTTCCCGTCCTTCCCCTTGGTACACTGTGTAATTTATTCAATTTTTTAATTTAATATATGTTTTTTTTAAAAAGATAAAAGTAACATATAAAAATACAAGTTATTAATTCCCTTCGCTATATAAAGGATTCTCATGTTGTCACATGTTACATTTTGATTCGACCGAGTATTATAATTTTTCTCCCACCTTATATTTCTCCACGAAATGTGAAAATATTCCTCCGATAACTAATTTTTAGTATTCAAGTGTTGTTCACAAAATAAAATAAAATAAAATAATTATTTCATAAAAATATAACCTAAATAATCAGAGAAACATACGAGAAATAGCTTGTTTCAAGGTCTATGTGTGGAATAGGTTACGTTCTTCGTCATTAGTAATATCTATTCCTTATCTAATCCTCAACTACCTCCTTAATGTTCTACGAGAATAGTCATTACACTTATGCCTCTTTTGAAGATTATTACTTTGTACATATTATACTTTTACAGAATACTTATTTCATTCCATTCGCCAAATTAAATAGGTGGTAATTACCTATTTAATGATACCTAAAACTAGAGAATTTGGGATATGTTATGTGATTTTTGTATTTTGCATATTTGACAAATAAAACATAGGGGGATTGAATTTATTTTTGCACAAACTGTGTTTCACGAAAAGGTTTATAAATTTTTTATAACACGCCCCTTAAACAATGGGGGCAACGGAAACGCGTCCACGCTTGGCATTAATAATATAGCATATTTGATAGTTTTACATTTCTAATTTCTTTGAATACTAACTACTCCATTAAATTGAATTCAAAAATTGAATACTCCAACATCATTACTTGAATAAAATTTTACAATTTTTTAGGATTTTAACTTTATTGATTCAAGTGTTCAATTAACTTTCCTAAATAAATCCATTATCAAATTTAAATAATTTTTATACCATTAGATTCATCTCTCCAATGCTCTTCAATTCAAGACCCATATTGAATATATGTTGGTAGTTTCCTAATCTTGACGTACATAAGTTTATACATCGAATCATTTATTAATTACTATTAAAGTTAATTTGAGCTATTTAATTATAATACTTTTTTAAAAATGAATTTATTAATACAGTATTATATTTTTATTAGAAACATTCATCACTGGATTATAAAGCAAACCAATTAACTATAAAGTTTCAGTATTCAAAAAGTAATGTTTATTTTATCAGATGGGTCTAATTCGAATTCAGTGGCATAATTTTTTAGAACATTTATCAAAAAGACTGTTTTCAGTACATAATTTTATGTTTTATCAAACAGAGCTTAAATTTTACCGAACGCGAGACCGAACCAGCTCCAATATTACCAATGTTATATACTTTCATTGCAATGGATGGCTAATAAACAAGCTCACCTTAGCGTTGGCTCAATTAAACTCCTGTGCTGGTGTTGATTGTCCAGCTCTGGAAATCAAAGTCCACCTTAAAACACTGCTTGAACTCTACATTAATATTATGCTCCAATTCAAACCTGCATGAGATTTTCGATCACAGACCCATCAAGACCCATGTTGTGCCGAGTGAAACACTTGGGCTCAATTCTTCAATTTTACACTCAACCCGTTTTAAGCGACGCTGGGGAGAAGAACTGGCAATGTCTCTAAAAGCATGGTTTTAAAAAGCGGCCGCTACAGCAACCTAAGTTCTATTCTAAGACCTATTTTCTCTAATGTAAGAGCCTTGTTTGATTTCAAAAGTCATATATATCAGTATTTACTTGATAAATAAAGTGGGTCAAAATAGTTTAAAATCATTTATAATATTTTTATAAACTTAAAATGTCAAAAAACAATTGTTGTGTGCTACGTCTCATAATTTACGTCCGTTACACCCTTGTCCCAGTTACAAAACTCCCGTTACGCGACGGCGGCCGTGACCGCTATTTAAAACCATGCTCTAAAGAGTTCACTGCTGGCAAAGGAACCAGCATAGTTGGAAGTGAAATACCTTGAAACAGCCAATGCTACACAAGAAGCAGCAAACAATCTTAAGAGTCTGCAAAGGAGGGAACCACGTAGAGACTCAGAAAACCAGGCCAATAGGCCTCAAGATGACAGATGGATTCAATTTTCAATTTCGTGTGTTTGGTTATGGGTAGTTGTGGACACCGAAAACTTTGACAGTGGAAGAGGTAGCACAAGCAAATGGTGTTTAAAATCATCAGTCTTCTCATGGAAACTTGCGTTATTTTCTCCGAACTGCGTATTTTGCTGTGTGTGGATGTCTCTCTACTCATACGACTGAAAGAAATCGCTGGTAGCTGAGCAACAGACTTGATTGCTACTAGCTAGTATATCTTAGCTAAATAAAATTTACTAACCCAAAATTTATTGAGGAAGGCGAGGAGAACATCGAATTAACGCCAGAATTTAACAAACGAAAAAATATTAGCTGTTTTCATGAGGAGGAAGGAGGTTTTACCTGGTGAGGGAAGGCCCTCTAAAATCTCAATAAACTCATCATCATGTCCACCCAAGTTAAAATAACTCACCCCGGTTCTAGTTGCTGAACATATCTGTTCCTTCCTCATCATCATCATCCTCCTCCAGGAGGGGGGGTCTGGGGCGTTTCTTAGTAGAAACGAGCTTGGTGAGTGTGAATGTTGCCATTACAGTGGAAACATCACCTGCGAGTTTGGCGGGGCCGTATAGCATGGAGAACAAAAGCTGTTGTCCCCAAGGTGGACTATGCGGCTGTCAGCAGAGAGCAAGGGAAATGATCCACGCTCAGAGTCAAATAATTCCAACTTCTGATAGTAAATAAGAATACGATCATCTTGGGAAAGAAGATATGCATAGAAGGAATGCTCAGCAGAGCCGACCAGCGTAAAACCATCATCATCCCCATCAAGGGAAGGAACATGAATTGCAGATCTGGGAACCCAACCCCATGTGCGTTTATCAACATCATATTGGAAAATAACACCTTGGGACCTAGCTTATGACCAAAGGAAAAATGGCAAAGCAGATGTCATAGATATATAGGAGGGGGTGGAAGGATCTCAAACTCCTCAAGAATGGGGTTGTAAACCTCGAATTTGGGTTCCGACGTGGGCATAAACCCACACAGCAAATACACCTTCTCGTCGATGATCTCATTGAGCGTGGAAGCTTTTGAGCCCTTCGTCTTTAAGCACGAATTGTGAGTAGTAAACAAACATCACCACAACTGTTGGGAGGGGTAAGCCTTATCAAAGATGCGGACGAGTTTGGGCCCTCCAGCGGATCCGAAACTTTTATCCAACACAGCATAACAAACGGCAGATTTGACGCCATCACGAGAATCGAATTCCTTGGGAATCGTGTCGCCGCCAACGAGATGGCGTTTAGAGCCGAAAGTGAAGGCGGAGACGGCAACAGGGAGATCATTGCGAGTGAGAGAGGATGCGAAGGGAAGATGACCTCTGTATGGTTGCTGCTACACCTTTCGCCAAGATCAATCACCAAAACCCCCAGCAACAGTTGTCGTCCCTTTTCTTTCACTTCCATCTTCTCCATTCTCCTCCTGCACTCCTGCAGATTAGGGTTTTTTTTTTCAAACAATGAGAGAGAGAGAGAGAGAGAGAGAGAGAGAGAGAGAGAGACCAAGGCGCGACGCGAGATTAGAGTTTATTCAATAAAAAATTATTGTTCAAAAAATTTTATTCATAAAAATGAAAATACAATTTCATTAATTAATTTATTTTTCGTGTAGAGTAACAAAGTTAACGTAATTAAAATAATCAATTAATAAAATCATGTTTGAATCTTACCGTCTTAATGTTCAATTTCCATCTTGATCAAGGTCTGAATTAGGGTTCACCAATTTCATAGATATAAAACCTTTAATTCAAAAGTAAATTATACTTTTAGAAAGTAAGAAAATGAAGTATACACCCACAAGATTTATTTACATCAATTCTAAAAACAAATTCGCTTTATTAAAAACAATACATATGTTATAGTTTTTTTTAATAAAATAACACCGCAGCTTTTTAGGAATGGATGCATAGAAACCGCATGCATCCAAACCTTCACCAATCCCAAATCTTGATTTGACATTCATTGCCTCCCAAGGAATAACTCTGCAAAAATATCTTGCTCAGCAGAAACAAAAAAATACAGAAAAGGACTGAACAATTGCATAAAAAGTATTATATAATTATAAAATAAATGTAGAATGCATTTCCTTTTCATATTTATCACCTCTTAATGGACCATTTAAAGGATCCACCTTCTCCAAAGACAAGTGAGAGTGTGGTTCAATATCTTCTTTATAAAGGTGCGCCCCTTCACCCCTTATTTAATGTACACGAAGAACACTTGAAGCATATTCCCTCAGTTTTCACATCCTCCACGGGTCAATCCAATCAGGGTTGCTTCTTGAGTGCATAGGAGAGCCTATTTTTCACCATCTTGTGATGCGAACCTCGAAAGCAAACTTTTTAATACACCAAGCATAATAATGTCCGATAGAATATACATCTGCCACTCTCGACCATAGATGCAGAGCGTTGATCATTATGCTGCGGCATGAATAACACGGTGCCGTAGAGCCATGCGAGTATTTCTCATCTGTTACAGAGAAGAAACCAAACGAGAGACTCCTGAAGCAAAGTCAAACAGCATTCTCCGCTACTGAAATCCAACGAGATCGCTGTCCAGAAGAGGAAGCGCGAGTCTATCATACATCTACTTCTTAAGGAAACAAACCCTACAGTAAAGAGCCAATCACCTTTATCTAGAAACATTGTGAAACATCACCAGCATCGACCAGAACACGAGCACTTACTAAGGGCCAGTTTGGACGAGCTTATTTTCTGCTTTTCTATTGAAAAAGTACACTTTGATAAATAAAAGGAAAATTTGACAAATCTCCAAAAGAACTCAAAATTGTTCTCCAAAAAGTCCAAATATGCTCAGTTTTTCTCCTTCCACAAAAGCCAAAAGTAGCTCTACTTATGAGCTCATCCAAACTAGCACTAAATCTAACCAATGCCAGACCTGCAGGCTGCTACAGGAAGGTTTTAGCCAAAGAGACATCATAGAGGTAAGACATTTAAACTGGATCATACAACTATACATTTACAAGAATACTCATGATCCAGAAAAGGGAAAAAAAAATTGAAAATATTACTAATCAAATCAACCCTACGCTTCGTCGGCTGTACCGTTTTGTTTCTGGGGGTTGCCTTTAACATAATATGTACGCCCCAATTGTCGGTACACAATAAATCTGAACAAAATGAGATGACCTTATCATACAAGATATCCATCAAACAGCATATACAAAGCTGCTCACGAGAGAAATGAGTATTTCACAGTTCTATGCAACATATACATGATTAAAACTCGAGGCCTGTACTTTTTAGTAAGAGAATGTCTTCAATGATATCATTTTAGGCTAATGTAAATTCACCTCGCTCTCGTTCAATGTGGGATTCCTGTAATATCAACCCAATAAATGAAATGCTTTTTCTTGCAGATTATCTCAAAGGGCCTTAGCAGAAGTAATGCCCACTTGTCCTACTTCACAATAGTAATGGAGAACTTTACCACTTTAGCATATTACACATCTGAAGATCTCTTGTAGAAGAGAACATAGGCAGCTGATGTCTTCACATTGTCCTCACTGATGGGAGAGACAACAGTGTCATCAAACTCATACCATCCTTTATGCTCATGCTGCAAAACAACAAAGATATAACCACTAAATTATGCTCATGCTGAACATTCGTGTTAAGCCCAATGTAATATGAAAACAAGAACACAAAAGAACCAACAGGGTTGACCATAGTATGCACCCAGAACATCAGATAGTTTCCAAGCAATCCAGGATCCATAATTCCATCATTTCCTAGAATGAACTAAAAACTAATTCATTAGAGTTTTAACTTTTTTTGAGGCCATGAGACAGTCCTGAAATCATGACACTCAAATTATACAAACCTTTGAAATCTGATGAACTACACAATACAATCCGCATGAGGCTTTATCCTCTGAAATTACATCCCTAGAACAGTGATCTACTAAAGTAAAGGCATTTTGTATTAGATTAGGTGGAATCCTTCCTACTCCCCCCTCTAGAATCAAATAATTCCCAACCCCCCTCCTAAATAGTTTATTAAGAAGAATGAAATTGTTATGTCAATTCGCATCAGCTTGCATTAGAATATATAAGAGCTGCAAGCCCTTTGTGGACTGGAGTGCCCCAGAAAACACAGGAAAATGCTTAAGCCTCAAGTTGCTAGGAATCACGTATGAGTTTAAATGTCAAATAATCCATTTGCAATTAATTAAGAATCCCTCCCGCTCAAAATATGAGAGGTTGCAAAAATACCATCCACCTCTACTCATGTACAACTGATAGTTCTATAGCTGCGTATAACCATCCACCTCTACTGCCAAACTCTTTCCCTCACAAATTCATCTCTCAAATTAAATCTTTTCCCTTGCTGTCCATTTTTTTCTCATCCAATGTACTCCAACCTGCTCTCCTCTACTCTATTTCCCTTTCTTCCCCCTGTTATTTTCCCTTCCATGCTCATCAAAAGATGTTCAACAGAGAAGGTTGCCAGGTTAGTCCCAACACTACTTTTCCATCAGGAACAATTCCATTCTGGATTATCTAATGCTAAGAACCAACATAAAATAAAATAAAAAATCCACATGAGAAGAATGACTTACACGGACAAATGCTGTGTAGTGACCAGCACTCATGCCTCCATAGTGATTACTAACAGCATACAGAGTGTAGTTATAACCCAGTTGGCTGTTCTTGTGAGCAATATAATGTGAGAGATCGAGATCATTGATTGGGAAATCAACAAATGTCGATGTCTTGCTCTTATGGAACTGCAGGTACGCAAACCTCTTCAAATGAATAATCAGTATCTCCGGTAATCTCCAAAGATCTAACTTTTTGCTGGCTTGTTGATGCGACTTGCAGGTAGGGCAGTACCTAAATATCAGATGGGATCACGAACATGTAACATTCAATATGCAATCATTATATGGTCATAATCCACAGAAGGATTCGCTCATGTTGGATTTTTTTTTTTGGTTGTGTGAACAAGAGTGTGGTGGGGGTTCCTGGAATGGAATGTTTGTATTTCATAGGAATATAATATATAAAAGGACAATGAGTGGAATAGGGACTGGCCCTAGACAAGTGCTGTTCTCCCCATAATCCATAGAAATAGCAATTTCCTATCTATATATTCTATTTCTACAAAATACCTATTCTATTCCCACTGCATGGAACATAAAATATAATACATGAATCTCTAAAATTAATAAGCAGAAAAAGAAGTTTCACCATATTCCTACCAAGTTAGATAAGGACACTGCTTCAATAAAAACAAAACTGAACCATTACAAGACCAAACTCTTCTGCCCATTCATATCGTGTGTGATTCCGTTTGAAACAATATTTAACTAAATACTATAGTCTGAAATGAAAGGCTAAGTGGCAGGAATAGGTAAACTAACCACATGTCTTCTGGCCCCAAAGGCTCCTCCTTCAGAAAGGCTTCAAGGCAATTATACAGCGAAGTAGACTCTAGCGGTCTCCTTGTAAATAACCCAGGATTGAATATCTCTGGCAACGTGCTCAAGAGGCCGGTATCGTACTTGTTAATCATATTATCTGGCCAACAAACACGTACGCTGAACATCCTCGAAAATTTTGGGACCAATACTGGCTCATTCATCTTTATCCTCGAGCCCCTGAAATTTCCCTTCTCATCTGTCAAGTAGAAGCGGAAGTCAGAACCTAAGCATGACCTACTCGAAAAGTCACTGTCTGACTGTGCATCATCATCTGAAACAGTCGAGCCGGAATCCATTTCAATGTCTTCAATAGCACTACTTCCAACATCATCGCAAACACTTGAGGCATCTTCATCCGGCATCACAAAGGGATCAAGCAATTTGAGAAACTGCTTGCGGATATACAACCCCTTAGACACATTAGTCATCCTTGTTACAAAGGGAATACCAAAGAACTTCCAACAGGATGCCGTGTAATTCCTGAACAATAAGCAAATAGCAGTCAATAATGACAATACAATCCAATTTCCAATTAACTTCAAAAGAGAGAACATAAGAACTCATTCTCTTTATATCAACTCCTCAAAGAGAGAGACATCTGAGGAACAGAAAGATAAATGATTGAACCAGGACAATTTTTTAAAATAAACAAATAAAACATGCAATTTCCTATCCCAGAAAAAGGTCTCAAATATCCAACCATCAACAACCGCCACAAGATAAAACACCCACACTGCTTATAGCGTAATTGATGAATGAGCAATTGTAATTGGTAAGAAGCACGGAAAACAAGAGGAAATGATTTTTTTTTTTTTTTTTTTTGGGGGGGGGGGGGGGGGGGGGGTGCTGTTAAAAAATCTCACACACCAAATTGGAAAAGTTGGCCAAAAAACAGGGAATTTAGACAGGGAAGCCAAAGGTACCAGTGATTCTCTAATATGACAGAGTTGGAACGGAAAATAATGATCTATACATCACATATACTCAAAAAAACTATTGCACCCAGCAAGCAGCTAAATCTTTTTAACTAATCAAGAAGAATAACAATGCAACGACAACAGCATAAGAAATCCAGTCAAGCTTACTCTTCCAACCGCTCATGCATGAATTCAACCAAATGGGATGCCTCATCATCTTTGGGTAACCGGTAAGCAACAAGCAGGTCATCATCTCTAATCAAGGATAACAAATCAGATGGATCTTCCAGGAAACGAAGAATGCGGTTGTTGTATATCTACAAAGAAGTTCATAAATTCAGAGCTCAAATGAAATTGCATGCTAACTTTTGCTCGCCATAACTTCGAGTTTAAGTATGGAATTGTTCATGAAGGCCCTAATCTGTCTGTGGCTTATAAAACACTGATTTAAATGGAAGTGTATAGTAAGTTAGAATCGATATGACAAAAATCACTATTGCAAGATTTTTATTAATTAAGGAATTTTATTATAAGAAAGAGAGGGGGAGAGGGGGGGGGGGGGGGGAATACAGTGTGAAGGACAAGATCCTCCTGAAAAAGAAAACAATTAAAAACACAAAAATGCATAAAACAGGGCAGCTTTCCAGTCCCTGTGATATTCTTTAGAAGGTGGCCCAACAAACATGCCCATTCCCATAAGGACGATAAAAAGGTAGCCTACTCCCAAAACTGCACGCAATCTGGAAAATGATCCATAAACACCTGATCATTCCTCCCCAACCAAATGCCCCAAAGACCAGCTAAAATTACATGCCCACAACTACTTTGTTTTACTCAGCCATCCAAACCCAATAAAAGCTATTGCAAGGAAATAAGCAACAGAAACTTGGCAAAACCCAGATGTCACCCCATCAGCAAAAAGCCCACACCACAAATTCCAAGCAACCGAACAATGATGGAATGAATATGGATTAGTCTCATCACTAGTCAAACACACATACCTAGAGAAGTGCACCTACAAGGCCTCCAAGCCTGCAATTAATCTAATATAACTTCATTACTAACATGACAAAACAGCCGATTTAATCATGGCCATCTTTTTCATTTCTTACAATGAGACCGACAGCTCAGTTCCTAACCCAATCATCCATCCACCATTAGCTACTAATTGCAGCCAGCCTGGTTAAGTTGAGGACGAACAGGCATCAAACTTCATCTTGTAGCAGACTACCCTCTTAGAAGAAAATACTGAAACAGTATCAAATCAAATGACTTATAATCAAATGAAAATCAAGGGTTTATGCCCATGGCAAGTGACTCAAAAAAAAATCAACTTCCGAGATTTTTAAATTTCATCACTTGCAGCCCATTCATTAATTAACTGTAAATTATTGTGTCTAAGAGCAATGGCCTATGAGTTGCAATCTGATGCAAGAAAAATCAGCAACAAGACCAAGAACTGAGTCAGGTTTGAGCCATCTAAGAATAAAGGCTTAATAGGTTATTAGATCATGTCTCAAGTAATCACATGACTAGCATGTGCCTATTTTTAAAATAATAAGAGGCTGAGATTTAAAGCTTTTATAAGAGATCAAGAGACAGGATTTTAGGGTTTGCTTTAACATATTACATAAACCTCCCCAAGAGGCTACTGTCATTCAGTTTTAGAAGAATTTCAGCCATAGATATTTTTACATTTGACACCGTAGATATTTTTAATTGCCAAATGACCAGTTTTGTCCTCAAGAAGTGCAGAAACCACAAATACACTTTTGCATTGCAGCCATATTGGTGGGAGGAAATTTCTCGTACTCACTGAGCATTCAGTGGCTTCCCAATACTCAGTCCACTCAAAATTTGACATGTGGCAAATTAGTCCACATCAAATTCATCCCATTAACCTCTCGTTTGTTAAACATGATAATGGATCTTTTTTTTTCCCTAAGTTTAGAATAACCTCCTGTACATCAAACATGGTAGTGAATCTTTTTTTCCTTAATTTAGAATTACCTAAAATCTGACGTATGCTAATTTGCCACATGCCAAATTTTGAATGGTCTGAGCATCGAGAAGTTGATGCTCAATGGCACTAGAAATTGTTCCTATTGGTTGAGGACCCATACTCCAGTCTCTGTTTTAAGGGCAAGTTGCTTCTACAATCATGCAGAGAGAACTAGACAATATACCCACAGCGTACCTCAGCCACTAGCAAAGTCTCATCACTTCTCAAACAACATGAATCACTCAAGGCTTGAATAAGATCCTTAGTTCTTCCAGACTTGGGCACAGACATGGTAACTGGAAAGGGCAACGCATATCCCTGACTGCTCAAGACTGTCACTGTCATCGTCCGCATTGTGGTTGAAGGTAATGGTAGTGACAGGTACATGAAAGGATCAAATGTAACAGAGACCTTCTTGCAAACAGGACAAACCAACGTCGACTGATATTGACCCTATAACAAAAGAAATTGGAAAAATATGAAGCAGATAGAGACTGAGATAACTCACTTCTTACCAAAAGACAAGAAATTCTCAGGGACTGTTTCGTTGTGAAAAGCAGTTTTCAGTTTATATAGATGGTTTTACATAAGCGCGTTCACTTGCTTAACTTATGTAAATTAAGAAACATTTAAAAAATGTTCCCAAAATTTTCTAAATGAAGCCTGAAACAGAGTTTGAAACAGGTTGCACGAGAGCAAATAGCTCACCATATATAGATTTAGCGTAGCTATTGAAAAATACAAAATAGATAATGTTTTCTGTGACTAAACAGAACCCTGGAGTTCTGTGCTAACTAATTAAATAAAATCTTTGAGAAAGTATATTAACCTAGAAGTCACCATAGACGCATAAATGCACATCAATAGGATTCACTCCAGAAAACAAAGATACTTCAAGTAACTACCTGGCACAAGTCAACAATTATAGAATCATTGCGAGCCAGATGGTTTCGCCAATATTCATCTGCTACATCTTCATCTGGACGACCCTCTGCATCACTGGCTTCTATATAAGGCTTGGACTTCACACGATTTAGATCTTCATGAAGTCCATCCAACAAAAAAGCAAGAAATTCCTACGTTAACAAATCTGAATGCATTAAAAAGAATCCTCCCACATATCACAGGATCATTATTACAAACATCCCAAGCAGGGGACGGGGGATACATAACTCATGAGGTATGGAAATGAATCACTGACTTGGGAATCATGCTGGTTGAAGCCACTGAATTGAGAAGCAAAGCTAGCAAGCTTGGCCTTGAACATTCTGGGAGCCACTGGAAGTGCTCCAGGAAGCCATAGCTTCTTCAGTAGATCTCCAAATGCAAAAGCAAGCTCACCCTAAAAAAAGATAGATCAATATCACTAATAATTCAGAGGCAAAATTAGATTTTCATCACATAACCAATGTACCATAACTTACATGCATTCCTAATGGGTTTTCATAATTTAAGTCCTTTTTGTAGTCTCCAAGAAAATAATCTACGAGCTTCGGAGTGTGGACCAAGCATTGGATTGCGCTGTTCATGAAACAAGTATTTCCAAGATTCTGCAATCCTGTCAAGCCCAAACATCCAGGACTTCTATAGCTGGCAGAAAATGGTGCAGAGCCATAAGTACTCCAAAATGGTGAAGAGTTTCCAAATGCCAAAGATTTCACATTTTCAGTGCTCCCATTCATCTTAGGGCAGACGCTGGAAAAGGAACCTTCCATCCTAGACTGTCCTGACGCCATGTCATCTTCCCTTCCTTCTGTTTTCTTAGAGGTAAATGATAGTCCGTAAACTTGCAATACCAGGAGTACCTACAAAGAAGTTTGAGAAGAACTATACGATAAATACATTAAACATGCAATCAAAATACACCAAAATGGTACAGGAACCATCGAGCAGCAAATTACAAAATTCAATTCAAACATATAAATGTTCAAAAAAAAAAGTGCTCCCAGAAAAACAAAATAAACAGTATCCAGATCCAGTCTTTTAACACAGCAGACACATGTGACACTAAAACCTTCATGCCTTTTATCAGATTCAGAAATACTTCTTATATTATCTTTGTTAATGTCAACGAATGCGCATAGGATATACTGATCCTCTTTATCCTTACAAGTTCAACAGCAATTACAAATAGCTTCAGAAATGTGATCAACTTGCATATCACAGTATGGACACGTATAGTAAATGCTCCATTGTGAGAAACAATCCCACAGTCCATACTCACACTAACTGCAAGATATGGATTGACCATCATACTAGATCATTTAAGAATTAAGAAGGTGATTATTCAAGGACTTTTTACATTTAATATATCTCAGCTCATCTACTTTAAAAAAAGAAATATCTCAACTAGAACATAGAAAGTGGAAACAGAAGGAAGCCAGCAAAGATTCTTCTTGATAACGAGTGCATGATTATAAATATCCCACTGATGTCTTAGCAAACACCATGAACCTTAATCTAAAAAGTTATGTTCACCATGTATTAGCATAAAATTCCATTTAGATCACTTTAAAGAAATTATTATGTTCCCACTTTAGCACCCAGCTTAGAGTCTGAAGACTTCAAAAAAGTAATAAAATTGATATCTGTTTCCAATAAATAGATAAACAAACTACCTCTTCATCGGTCTGGCCTGGAAAACAAGAGGATAATTTGTGACTTTCATTTGAGAAAAATGAGGTAGTCTGCCCTGAGAAATCCCAAATGCGCTGCAGTCCAAAAGATAAGTTCAATGAATGACTCCCTAAAGTCATAGAAAATGCTTTCTGCAAATATTACAGATTATTGGCCAGCTCACCGGCCCAGTTGAAACACCAAAAATGGTGAATGCCTTTTTGTATGCATTCGCAGCATTGTCCTGGAAAATACATATACTTTAGTCATTATTCTTTTTAATAGGACTTTCATCAAATATTTTTGGATAGAAGAAGAAAATGAACAATTCAAACCACCCAAGAAAAGGGAAAGCCCATAAACACTGATACATGAAACCATGGACCAGTATTATTATCTTCATCAAAACTATTTGGATCATGCTCCAGTTGTACAAGTTCCCTGACAGACACCTCAAGGGAGGAACAAGATGGTGCATATGCAGGCATCTTCAAAAGGGGCTGTCTTTAAGTCCAATAAGGACAAACTTCATATTGTAACTTGACAATATGCTGTATAACTTCTGGAGGATCAGACTTTAGATTATCTAGTATTTTCAGCCACTTGTTCAGTAATACTTCATTAGACTAAGAAAGACAAGTAGATAAAGTTCATCCATTCAGAGGAAGTCCACAAGCACTGAATCATCCACCGCAACAAGCAGCTAATGCTCAGACATTTAGAGTAAGTCCACAAGAATTGAATCATTACACCATAAGAAACACCGCAGTTGTATCCTACCCCAAGGACAGGCAAGGAAGAGGAAAGAAGCTGCCATTGCTATCATTATTTTAAATATTTTAAATATGATTATATCAAACTATAGAAAGGACCAAAGGCAGCTAACGGATGTTGTATCGATAAATGTATGCCACCTAATCTTTCATGTGATTAGTAATGATGTTTCAAAGAACAAGAAAAAGTTGATTTTCATCCCTCATAAGCTTCCGGAAGTTTGATGTCTGCCATAGCTATATGTCTCCTGCCATTTTGCCTTCTATTTCTTTCCAATTTTGGAATTTCTCTCTGGAGGCCTTATAGTTCACACACATTTCTCTTTCATCTTTCTAATAAATTCCTTCTTCAAAAGGAAAAGTAAGTTTCTTTCCCTAACAAGGTTCCAGAAGTCCCAAAAGCTGTTGTCATTAAAAAAATTCTTACCCTAATTACAAACCGCACTCCCTAACTGAACTTACGAATAATCACCTAGCATACAGTTAACTCGAAGAAAATGATATGCATTTAAACTTTTGCATAGAAATTAGCAGTAATCCACATAGAAAACTTCTGCTTTAACAGGCTCAATACAGAAACAAAAAATAAAATCATGCACAAACCATATCACCACAAAAGCAACAGTAAATTAATTAAATCACAATTCGATTTCGGATCAACATCAAGTCACATAGAAACTCAAAACTGACCATCTGGCTAATCTTAGCCACCAGTAAATTTGAATCTCTTATAATAGAAAGCCTGACTTGTAAAGTAAACATGTCCATGTGATCATCTGCAGCAAGAAGATTTTTGACTTCTTTTGGTGTCACACTAGAACCACTGTACCTAGAAGAACCCACAGAAGTAGAGTAATTAACACTCAAAATAAAGTAAGAAAATTTTACCTATCACATCAATATTAAGCCTTACATGTAATCGTGAGACAAATATGCATATAAATACACAGAACAGAACACAAATAACAGTGTCTAATTAACTATAGAAATTAATACCAAAACTTCACCCTTTGAAGCCTCCAACAAGACACTTCAGATCTAAAAATATATCAGTAAAGATAACAGCACATACTGACAATCAAACAAGGGAAGAATTCAACAAGTGCATGACAAAAAAAATTTGCAGCCTCATTCTGTTTGAGATAGAGCTTCTTTTCTTTCTTTATGGATCATTGCTTGGAGACTGTCCAATGGTGCCAACCTTAGGGATATTCATAGAGATTGAAAAGCTTTTCTCTTGTAATCCTTTATTTTTGGTCTTCTGCTTCTTGTTTTCCTTAGTATTGGCTTTAGCCATTCTTTTCTTCTTTCTCTAATACATTCTTTGCTCAATGAAACAAATTTCGCAACCTCATCACTTACAAAAATGAAAAGTACTAAGACACAACAACCCTAAATGGTGTAAGCGTTACTAGAACAGAGCAATCATGTGCACTGAGAAAGAAGGGGGGGGGAGGGGGGGGGGGGCAATGAAAATTTTTCAATAAACAGCTTGTTTAATAAATTAGCCATTAATTATAGAAAAGAATTGTGTTTGAGGCAATAGCAGAAATCCTACATAAATAATTTTGGTAGCTACACTTTCTAACATACACATATGTGCTCTTCCACTTTAAGCAATAACTCTTGATTTCAGCTTATTATTCTAATGAGTTATTTAACATTCTAAAGAATGTGGGTTGCATCAGAAGAGAAACTTGTTGCGCAGCCTCCTAACCTGCAGCCTGTGCAATCATGAGCAAACACCCTTTTGGTTCTGTCAAAGCTAACCTTGCAAAGGATTTAGCCATCTTGGTTTAACCAGCGAGGACCTACCCATAGATACAAAGATATTGGTGCCTCATGCCACTCAAGCAGGTGCCTGAAGTGGCATCTAGCACCTCAGGTCCTTGGCAATCTAAGAGCAGCTACTTGGCAACACTGATACAAGCTCTTACTGTTGTTTTGCTGTTGTATTTCTCTTTGCTCTTTCTTTTTATGAATTCGATTTTTTGTTAATCAAATAATAATAATATATGTAATAATAATAATGTACTTCTACCTATCAACTAGACCAGAACATTTTAGGCAGATTTAGTAATGTTTCTCCCAAAACACAATACATGACCTACTGCCAGATCTGCACCCGCATGTTATAACAACCAAACCTATTAAAATTGATGATCGTTTCAAATTTTGCCCCTATAAAAGAAAGGCATCTGCAGAAAACACAGCAACAACCAAAAAATAGTGCAATATGATCCTATAACAACTAATTTCAGAAGACCATGTAAGAAGCATTAAAATCGATCACATAACATCTAATTTCAGAAGACCTTGTAAGAAACATTAAAATTGTACCCCCTCACCATTTTAGAGCACGCAACCACATCCCTTCAGAAATCAATGCGTATTCGCTGCTTGGAGACTCTCCTTCCTTGTCTGTCTTGGCAGCATCCTCTTCTCTCTTTAAACTCAACAAAATAACAGAGTTTGAATGCCCAGAATTAGTATCAGACGACACACTGTAGCAAACAGAGCTCGCTTCAGTAGTATCACCAAATAAAACACGGTATGCCTCATTCCACCACCTAAAAAAACCAAGACGGCATAAACAATAGTTAAACCCCGGTATTGCAATTCATCTTCCAATAATGCGTATTTCCATATAATACACCACGCCAAACCAAATCAAATTGTTCGCCAAAACAACAAACAAATGAACTTTCATTTGACAGTAGCGGATGAAATTGGAAAAAGAAAAAGAAAAAAGAAAGCATAGCAAAAAAAAAAAAAAATGCTTATAGTTTTGTTTTTGTTCGAAGACACTACTTGGAAGAATATACTATACAGAAATTTTGACTAAATTCAGTTTGGTGCAAGGTTCCCCGCTAAAATTTTTCACATCCAGTTGAAGGTGGTTCCAGTAAACAGAAAATCAGGAACCTTCAACAACACCTTAAATCATCTGAAATTCAAAATGTACACCTCGAGAAAAAACCCTCCATCCCAGAAACCCTAAAAAAAAAATACTTAATGATGAAATAGAGGGCAAGGAAAGAGTACTTGTAAGCAACGAAGTATAATCCATCAACGTCGTTGCGATCGCCGTCGTCCAAGGAAAGGCGAGGGCGCGGGCGGTGGCGATAGATAGGGTTGAGGAAGAGGAGATCATCGTCGTCCAATCCCGGCGAGAAGATGTTGTCCATGGAGACTAGGGATAGGGTTTTGGAGAGGACGAACTTGCAGAGGCGGTGAGCGGAGGGGAGGAGAAGAGAGAGAATATCGGCGGATTTGTAGAGAGAGAAACGGACCGTTGCCGAGAGTTGCCGTGTGAAACGAGAGAGCATGTGTGTGCGAGGGAGAGGGGGAGAGAGAGACGTTCGTCTCTCACGCGCTCCGTTGAGAGTGGGAGATATACGGCGTTTGGGAAAACACCCTCGAGGGTTCGAGAGAAGGTGTATATTTTTCCGGACAATGCATTGCTCAATAATTTTTTTATTAAAATATATAAATTTAAATATAAAATTATTAAAAAAATAGTGAGTATGTATTTTAAAAAAGATAAAAATGAAAGGAGTAAGAAGAAAAGTTGGGAGTGGATAGTTAAGAGCATAACTTTCATAACTGCAAAAAAAATTAAATTAAATTTTAAATTTTAAATTTCAAATTAATTTTAGTTGATGGAACCAAAAGGTTTTTACCCTTATAATAGTAATATAGAGTATAGAAGTATATAAGTATAAAAATAGTATAGATATAAATATATATACTATTATAACGATAATTATATTTCTACATTTATACTTTTATATCTATATTCTATACTATTATAATGATAAATAATTTGTTAGTTTTATCAACCAAAATTAATTTAAAAATAATATTTTAAATTTTAAATTTTTTATAGTCATAGAAGTTATTCTCTTATCCACCACCTCAAACTTTTCCTCTTACTCCTTTTATTTTTATCTTTTTTAAAGTACATACTCATTTTTTTACAATTTTATAGTTAATCTTTTATATTTTAATAAAAAAAGTCATTGAACACATGCATTATACCTGCGATATGACTAGTAAAATTAAATTTAAAAAATTTTATTTATTAAACTTTCCTTTTTAAAAAAAGAGCCCTAATTCAGAGTTCTTTGAGTATTATAGGTGATTAATATTGGATAAAATGTCTAAAGGTTGAGTAAACTTTTTAAAAAAATTTTCATAAGAAAGACTACAAAAGGCTTATGTGACGCAAATTCATCAAAGCATGCGGCACCATTTACTAAAACATCTTTTACTATATTTGTGTCACATAGTTGTTTTGTAATTTTATTGTAAAATAATTTATGTATGTATAATTATTCTAAGAACAAAATAAACAAAGTAGAAATTAAGCTAAAGGCTAATCGAGATAAACCCATAAAATTATTTCTTAAATACATTTGGGTCTAATTGAATTGAGCCCAAACAATTGGTTAAGATCATGGGCTGGGTTCGCTAAAATACAACATGGGCCCAGCCCAAGCCCACTAAAAAGACTCGATCGAAGTGAAGACCCCGATTAGAGAATCAGATATTTATTCTAACCATAAGTTAGAATAATACAAAGAATATAAATTGCTACTCGTTGAGAGGAATATCAACATGAATTATAACCGCATTTTATAACTCTTATCAGTCATTTCATTCACCATGGTTAGCGTCAATCGGAACATCGATATGTATATTCATCCCGAAAAAAATAATTTTGAATAAATTTCATCACTTCACAGGTGATAAATGAGACTTACCTGTATATGCAAGGCTCATCCCCTTATCCCCTTGTGTGAGTGGCGAGATTTGTTCGGGATATAATTTTTCAAGAAGAATAATATTACCCAAAAGCATTCGATATACATAAAACTTTCTCTCCGCTAAAACTCCAATGGGCTGTTCATATTTTGATAATATTATTAAGTGCATCGATGCATCTATAGCTACGGTAGAAGAATTCGAAATGTTTAGAAATCACTTAAATTCAACATTTATATCCATAAATATGATGGCACCTTTGCTTATGAATATATTTTAGTTTAAATTTTCTATCCATATGCATCTTAATGTGAATGGATGTGGGCCTCGAGACTTCGCAGCATAAGACAGGAGACGAATTGTCGTGAAAGCATTTGGACTTTTTCTTGAAGTGCCATTAGAAAGGGCTCGTGCCATGTTTGTGTCATTGTCTCCTATCCCACTCCTCGTTCCCATTATAACTCGTTTGTCCATACTTTATGCGACAAATAATTAATAAAAGACATTAACATCTCTTTATCATTTAATTTTTGAAAAGAAACTCAATTCACTATTCTTTTAAATTGATTTTTTTAATCCATCATAGATTGGTAAATTATATATAAAAAAATACATTTACTATTTTTTTTATAATTTTAAAATAACAACTTTTATTGAATCTCAATTTTTTAATAAATAAAATAAGGAATTTATATCACACATTTGTACTCAACGAAAAGAAAGGTAGGAAAGATGATAATAACATGATAAATGATATTCCAAGGTAATAATAGCATAATAATTTTAGTCTTGTCATACATTAATTTGTGATGGGCAAAAAGGTCATTTTGAAAGAATCAACGGTGTGAATATGCCTTTAAAAATTATAAGGGTGCCAGTATCTTTTCTCAAAGTATATATAAATAAAAAAATTATGATCAATAAACACGCATACATTTAATTTAGCAATGATATGGGTTTGAATTATTAACTTTACCTCCTTAGAAATTTTTGAAATATAAACTTTTTAATATGTCAAAAAGTTTATTTTTCTCAATTCTCTCGCTCTATTCAACCTTATGGTGGATTTTAATTTTTTTTTCTCTCAATTCTCCCGCTTTATGCAAACTTACGGTGGATTGATTTATTTAATTTTATTTTCATTGTAAGTATTAGAAGCCATTGAAAATGTAATAATATATAGAAAGAACATTATGAATGGATAATGATGTCTGAAAGCCTCCAAAGAATCTTCATAACCGAAAAAATAAATAAACAAACACAATAAAAGAGCTGACAGCTCTATCCTCCAATGGAGTTGGTGAAATATGACAGCTGGCATCGACTAAAGTGGACTGGAAAATAGAAAATCCACATTTAATTTCTTATTGTATTAATTATTAAATGAAATGCTTGAGAATTGTGGGCCAGCTGGTGGGGGTGGGCCATCTTGTGAGTTAGGCCCATGGGCCCACATCATCTTGGGTGCACTTTCCTGCGGGTCGGCCCATTTGCACCGATAATAGTGGCGCTTTCGTTTTGTGGTTGCTCTTCGTTTTCGTCACCGCTATTATGGTTGTTGTAATCTTTGTTTTCCTTTTATGGTTTAATTCATAATGCCTATGGTCTCTCTCTTTTTTTTTTTCCTTTAAATTTGTGACGGCAGTGCCATGAGTTTGTAATGTACATATCTATCGTTACAATTATAAGGTTAATAAAAGATAAATCACAAAAATTTAGATCTCATATCCATATTTTATCAAATAAATTAATTTAATTAAATGATATATTTTTAAAACATTTATTAAATTGATAAGCATTTGTATTTTTATGCTTTGGAAAAATATATTTTACACTTACAAATCACTTAAAATTTGATAAGCACTTATATTTTCGTATGTTGTTTATATTTATGTGGTTTAAATTTTTTAAAAATGCATTGAACCGAAAGAAATGGTGCAAACTATACCATGAATCAGTGAGCGGGATGAGAGAGGATCCAAATTCAATAAATAAAGATGTACTCATAATGACCATGATTTGTTATTAATTATCATGATCATGATGGATCATGTAATAAGTAATATGTTTTAAGCAACTTCGTACACTCGGCACGTAATGGAATCATTTGCCTAGGAAATGTTTGAGAACTTCAAATTGGTCCAAACTGCAATCTGATGTTAACACGTGTACATTTGCGTTCCCATTACGTCGGATCCCACTGACAAAATTCAATCAAATTTTTTCTGAAGAAAAATACTTTTTATAATGATCTTCAAATAAAAAGAATATTAATGAGGATAATGAATATCGGAACTTTAGACCAAAAATGATATTCAGGATTTTAGTTCTGACCATTTATTTATTTTTTTAAAAAAAAAATTGGGGCCATACCAACTTCCAACTTGTGGTCAAATTCCCAACTTAATCCACCGTTTGATTAATTAAATTTTCATTAACTGTGTGGAATTAAAAGATAAATCCTACCTAGCCGCTGTCTACCCGCCTTTCAAGCGACTTCAAGCCGTCCATTTGGAATTACAAAATGTCGATACTTACATATTTGAAAGGACAAAACGGAACTTGTTAATTAGAATGAGAAAATTAGTACAAGGCTTAATCCACTTAATCGCATATACTAGCGCAATAGGACTCACTCTTGACTAGCGCCTACGATATTGATTTTTGATGATATCGAATGAACTAGTCTGGTGCTATGATCAAGTTGGTGGGGTTCGCTAGATCCATCCTACCATTCGACTGACTAGAAATGGATCAACTAGGTCGTTTTTAATAAGGTCACCTTGAATCTTTCTGGTTGAATCCTCGAGAAGATGCTCCACCTCGGATGGATTCTACGGAGCATCGCAAGCTTGGGGCAAAAAGATTGACTCGCATCCCATTCCCTTGCCAAGCCAGGTTTTGTGTCCCTACACACAAAATCATCAAGCATCGCAAGAGTACTCATTGTCACTCTAACAATTATGACACAATTGACCAAGACTTCATATGCACACCCTTAGGCTACCTTGTTAGAAGCTAGCTCATCGCATCAGGACCTTAAATGTAAACACTCGCGAAGGCCTGGGAGTACACGTTACTCGACTACTCGTACACTTGCATATCAAGGGCATCACCCTGGGTTCACACCTTAGGTCTCCAAGCATTCTTCCCTTATAAGAGTCGTTAGGTAAAACTTAAAGACGTAGGCTCCGTTCAATAAAATTAAGCATTAAGTTCTAAATGCTGAACGTATCACTGAGTGATATAGATTATAACTAGAGGATTTGAATTTGAATATTTTGGTCCGTTTGATTACCTATTTGCTTGGACATCTGAATGAGCTGTATTTTCCATTTGTACTCCTTTCATAAAATTGAAAAAGCAATTTATTTGATCAAATTAAAAAATAAGTAAAAAAATGAACACTGTTCCTTTTTTGTAAAACTCTTTTTATTAATAAATTATTCTTGAAAAAAAAATTCACAAATTGCAAAGGAACATCAATTGGTTTGGAAAGCTATATATATGGATGTAATTTTTGTCAATTTTTGAGGGGCAAAAATGTCATAACTGGTGCTAAACTGAGCCTCTGAGTGAATTAGACATTTTTTCCCTCTAATTCTGTCAGAAGCATTCAGAGCCCATTTAGAGCGCACACCAAACGCTCTAAATGGGCTTACCTTTGACCGAATTAGAGAATGAAATCATTCAAAACCCATTCAATGCAAACAAACGGGCCCTACTAACCTACTTAAGTCCAAAAGCTGTTGTGTAATTTTTTTTTATTGATTTCCAAAAGCCATAACCCAATTTTACAATATTTACCATAAGACATGTTTTGATATCCCAAATCTTTATCCTCCAATATGATAAATTTAGATGAAAATGTTTTTTTTAATTATTATTCTGAGTGCAATGCTATAAGTTTTATACCCACTAATCATGATTGCCTATATAATCTGTTGGGTTACACACTAATTACAATAACCCATATGTTGTATTGAATAAAGAAAAATAATCGAATGATCGTGATTAGTGAGTATAAATCTTATATCATTATACACTCTGTCCATGAGATTAGGAATAATATGTACAAAATCCTACGTCATTTCGTTTGTAATAGACAGAAAAATTATCTGCTCGAGAGGGTTGCGAGAAGACAAAATCATGCATCAATTAATCCTTATAATGTAAGACGAAAGTTCAATTAAACACATGTATTTGTTTCTTTCACTTTGGAGATCTCGAGGAAAAAAGCTATGTTATATTCTAGGGTAGTTATGATTATGATCGTAGGTACCATTTTTTTTTTATATAAAAGGTTGAGTTGAAAATGCAGAATGTTCTTTGAAACTTGTAAAAGCATAAGCAATCAAATTTTGTATGACTAAAAGTTAATCCGTGGTTAGTTTTCAAAATATGAAATATTTTTATTAAATTGGAAATGACAGAAAAAAAGGGTAATAACATTTTCATATTTAGTTATTTATTCAAACTTCATTTTCCATAAACCACTAATCCAATTTAACCAAACAATTATCCCTTTTTCAGGAAATAATTTCCTTTAAAACTACTTATCTCATCATCCGTGCGAGCCATCCATTTATAGTTTTAGAATCCCAATATTTAAATCATATCAAACAATAATTTTATGATTAAATCAACGCTATAACCTAAATAGGGGCGCTTGTTAAATTGAGATTAATAAATATATAAAATTTATACATACTCGAACTTCCAAGAAATGCCAAGTTTAATCCATCGTGATTGTTAGACTATTCATTTGAACTTATCATACTTTTGTCGTTCCAATGAATTTTCTATAAAAAAACCACCACAGAGTTATAAATTTAAGAATTATTTTATATAAATGCCACGACGGTTAGATACGCACTGAAGTCAACTGCCTCAAGTTTACGCCGTTACTTTCGGGATATATTACGTTAACATCTATCAAAAGTCTTCTTCAATTTAATGTTTCCTTCTTCTTTATTTTTATTTTTATTTTTATTTGTTTTTTTTGTTTCTTTAACTTAACCACAGTATTGGGTTACCGACCGTTCACTACTCTGTACTTGATTTATACTTTAAATTTAATTTCGTATTTGTTTTTCTCTCTCCCCACAAGTAACGGCATATTCGCACTCTCTCTCTTCCCGTCTGAGCTTGTGCACATTTTCTCGGGAAAAACCGCTGGAAAATTTCTCTTTCCGATTTGTTGATTTCTTATCCAACTGATCTCTTCCCGATCTCTCGAAGATCTGAACTTTCTCTCTTTCTGTAATCCATATGCCACGTCTCTCTTTCCAAATCTGAGTACACGTGATCTCGAAAAAAAATTCATTTCCCATTGAAGAAAGGCGGATCTTCAGCCTTCTTTGGATCCGAAATTTTGAATGTCGTTCGAAATTGATGCTTCTGTGCCGGTAAATCGAAGATTTCTGGGGGGTTTCTCTTGAATTAGAGCTGGTGGGAAATTAGGGTTCTTGGAAGAGAGGGGAGTTACTAATGGTGGTCAAGATGATGAAGTGGCGGCCGTGGCCGCCACTTGTGACGAAGAAGTACGAGGTGAGGCTTGTGGTGAGGAGCTTAAAGGGGTGCGATTGGGTGACCGCGGGTGCAGAGAAAGGGCAGGAGGCGGAGGCGGAGGCTTCCCCGCCGTTGATGGGGGCGGCTGAGAGATTAACGGTGGAGATCAGGTGGAAGGGTCCCAAGATTGCGTTGAGTTCTCTCAGGCGGACGGTGAGAAGAAACTTTACCACAGAGAAGGGGGTTGCGCCAAACGGCGTTGTTGCGTGGAACGAGGAGTTCCTGAGTGATTGCAATCTCTCGGCTTACAAGGAGAATGCTTTTCATCCATGGGAAATCGCATTTACTGTCTTCAGTGTGAGTATCCGCACCCATCTTTGACCTTTCAGGGATAGGATTTCTTGGATTAAGCATAGGTTCTTTTTTTATTTTTATTATTATTTTAGTTTACAATTATTCATTTATTCCTGTGATTTCTTCTTGTTTTGAGACCGAGGTCTAGTTTGCTGTTGCAATCAGAAATTTTATAAGCTTGTAACAGGTATCTGGAAAGTTTTTTTTCCCCCTGATAGAGCACAAATTCTTATTATGTGTAGTTGCGTATTTTATTTGTATATTTCAGACTAGATCCTTTCTTTGTTGTTATGTGGAAAATTGTTGATGGACTCGTGCAAACATAAGGTTTTATGTCACATCAATTGGGTTTTGTGAAACTCCAGGTTCAAATTTCAGTTGGATCCAATTGTGTTGGTCAACGTTTCCCTGATTGCTCTGGGTTGAGTTCTATTTTGCTTAATTTTCTGGGTTGGTGGGTATAACCTGAGGGAGCATTCCTCTAAGGTTCTGGATATATCAGATGGTCTTCTTAAGGAATTCTCAAAGTCTTGGATATCCGTTATTGGGGTAAATTTTAATCTTTAGCTCGATTATGAATACTTCATTAAAATTTCCCACCTCCATGAGGTGATTGGATGCAATTCTGTTTGTTTGGCCGCATATATGCATCCTTTCCCTATCACTTTTGCAGAGGAGGTTGGGAAAAAACCTGTTGCATTCGGTCTGGTGTTATAAGTAAATCCATTTGTGTAATAATGGAAACAAGCATTAGTAGTTCTTGTTCTTCCTTATTAGCTTATTGGGTTTCTGATTCTTACTGAAGAAGGTTAAAATAGAAGCGAATGGAATATTTCTTTCAAGTATAAATCAAGTTATGTGAATGGATCAGTAATTACTTGTTTCTGAGATGTCAGCATTTGTTTTGTTTTAGGGCTTGAAACAGGGCGCAAGGTTAAAGGCTCCTTCAATTGGGGTGGCAACATTTAACCTTGCTGAATTTGCTTCCAAGGCTGAAGAGAAAGAGTTCGAAGTAATTCTCCCTCTCACGATGTCAATTAGTGGTGCTGAGCATCATCCTTCTCTTTCTGTAAGTGCCTTGCATTTTTTTCTTCCTGTTGCACTAATTTAAAAGGCAAAACAAACGGAAAAAAAGAACTGCCTTTTGGTGTAGTAATGGAGTACCTGTGCGCAAGTGGTGTAATTTTCTTATACTGTGTGTTTTTCAGGATCTTTTACTAGATGAGATGGAGTTGTTTTTGGATTGTGCTTTGTGGCTATGAAATATGCATTTTTTTTTTTTGTTCAGACGAACTTGACTTGAAATTATGTATTAACTGAGATTTAGTATTTGCCAAAGGGTATAATATGTTTTATCCCCCAAATCTCTTCTTTCTTCATCTCCTCTCTAACCTTGTGTTTTGGTAGATCAGTTGTTTAGGTCGTAATATGTCTTACATCTAACTGTTTTTTGTCACAGATATCGCTCAGCTTATTGGAACTGCAAACTGCTCAAGAGCCTGTGGAGCCAGTGCAGAGGGCCATGATGCTTGTAGCATCATCTCCCCCACAGTCAGGAGGAGGACCATTAACTGAGAAAGATGAACTTTCTGCAATCAAAGCTGGCCTTAAAAAAGTAAAGATCTTTACGGAGTACGTCTCAACCAGGAGAACAAAGAAAACCTGCCATGAAGGAGAGGGTAGTGAAGAAGGAAGGTGCTCTGCAAGGAGCGAGGACGGTGAGTACACCTCACCCTTTGATTCTGACTCGCTCGATGATTTTGAGGAAGGAGAATCTGATGATCCTAAGGTGGATTCCAACACTCGGAAGTCGTTCAGTTACGGCACGTTGGCCTATGCCAATTGTGCCGGAGGTTCATTTTACTCCAATGTAAAGATCAGCGATGGAGATGAAGATTGGGTTTATTACAGCAACTGCAGATCAGATGTGGGGTGCTTGCGAGCTGAGGATTCAAATGTGGCAGCCTCTGAGCCATCTGCAGTTCTGAGTTCAAAGCGTAGCATCCTTCCATGGAGGAAAAGAAAGTTAAGCTTCAGATCTCCTAAAGCTAAAGGGGAGCCGCTCTTGAAGAAGGCTTATGGTGAAGAAGGTGGGGATGACATTGATTTTGACCGCAGGCAGCTTAGTTCTGATGAATCTCTCCCTCTTGGGGTAAGGAGATGCTCTTTACTGCTTCTGTTGCATAGCCCAACCATATAATTCTAGTATATTTTTTTCCAATCATTTAATGGTTCACTGAGGGCCTCTTTGGTAAAAATGAAAATTTAAGCAGTGATAAAGGAAATATTCATATTGAATAATTGAGTGATAAATAAGCATTAAGGAAAAAAAAAAAAAATTGGTAACCCTGTTCAGTGATAAGTGATAAGTCAAGTCCCCCTGACTTAATATTTTCTTAGTTTTGACCATTTCATGTGATGGTCACTCGGCATCATTAAGTATACTTAATCTGATAATTGTTTTACCATACTCAGTTTTAAGCACTTAATCTGGTTATCAAACTGCCCCCCATTGTCATTCCAATCTACGAGATTGCTTATTGACACAGGTCTATCTCTTGAATATGAGTTTTAGGTTTCTTTGGAAATTTTGCACTTTTTTTATTTAATAATCATTATTGCGAAGAAGGCAGCTGACACTTGACAAAAAAGTTCCAAAATGTGTTATTCACTACAATAGTGTACTTAACACATGCTGCAAAGCATGAATTTGTTCTTTTAAATTTCTATCAAGCATGGACGAATGGAGTTCTGATTACAAAGACTTATGACTGTTTGTGCAGTTGCAAAGGTCCAATGAGGATTCAGTTTCAAATCAGTCATCTGTGTCTGATTTTGGGGATGACAGCTTTGCCGTAGGCAGTTGGGTGCAAAAAGAAGTACTGAGCCGCGACAGCCATATGAAGCTTCAAACACACGTCTTTTTCGCTTCTATCGATCAGCGAAGCGAGCAGGCTGCGGGTGAGGGTGCATGCACCGCCTTAGTTGCTGTCATTGCTAATTGGTTCCAAAGCAACAGAGGAGTCTTCCCCATCAAGTCCCAATTTGATAGTTTAATCAGAGAAGGATCCTTAGAATGGAGGAAACTCTGCGAGAATGAAACTTACAGGGAGAGTTTTCCTGACAAGCACTTTGATCTTGAAACGGTACTCCGGGCTAAGATACGCCCCCTTTTGGTTGATCCTGAGAAGTCTTTTATTGGGTTTTTCCATCCAGAGGGGATGGACGAGGGCAGATTCGACTTTTTGCACGATGCCATGTCATTTGATGGCATCTGGGATGAGATCAGCCGAAGCGAACCTCAGGTTTATATTGTTAGTTGGAATGACCATTTTTTTGTCCTTAAGGTGGAATCGGAGGCCTACTACATAATTGACACATTAGGAGAGAGGCTCTACGAGGGGTGCGATCAGGCCTATATATTGAAATTCGACAGAGATACAACAATCCACAGAGTGACAAATGCCGCACAGTCAGTGGACGAATTCCCAGATTCCGATCAGCCACAGATCAATCCAAAGGAAGGATCTGTGGAGACAGTAGCAAAGCCTGAGGAGTTGATGAGTGGCAAGGAAGAGGAGGTTGTGTGTCGGGGGAAGGAGTCGTGCAAGGAATACATAAAGAGGTTTCTGGCAGCAATTCCAATTAGGGAATTGCAGGCGGATATTAAGAAGGGTATAATGTCATCGACACCTCTTCATCACAGGCTGCAGATTGAATTCCACTATACCCAGTTCTTGGAAATCGCACTGGAAACAGGAGTTGCAGCAACCTCACCAGGAACCCTTGAGGTTGCTATAACAGTTAATGATGCCTAAAGCTGTCGCTGTAAGTTTCGTCAGGCAAGTGTGATTATTCTAACTTGTTAGTTTTTCATCAGGCAAGTGTGATTATCCTAACTTGTTAGTTTTTCTTTTTTTAATTATTATCGTGGTTATGTTCTGAGGTAAACACGGGTTTGGGAGAAATAACAAAGAAGCCCATTTTGAGCCTTTTGGATGGGAGGAGGAGTTGTGTTCTTTGGTCTATGCTGGGCTGGGAATGGGTTAGTTCATGCTTGAGGGTTTGTACATGCCTTCTTTTCCCCTTTTACTTACCTTTGTGTCAGTCCCCTTTTTGTTCTTGGACATTTTTCTGAAAGGGGATGTGTTTGTACACAACTACATGTAATGTCTCTTTCTTCTGTTGAAAAATCTCTAACTTTATCTTATATCTGTTCTTTCTTTTCTGCAAATTTATGCTTTCGAGGAACCTATACTTTCTGTGGAATGGGGTCGCAGAAACAGATGCACTGGTTTGCTTTCTTATTAACCATATCATAAACTGATGTCTACAATATGATCTTTGGGTATTGATGGAAACAGATGATTGGTTGAGATTTGGAAATTCTGGGTTTGAGATGATTTCTTAAGGGAAAACTTTAGGGTGCTAATGGGAATAAATATGTTTCTTTTTATTCTCTTTCAATCATGTTTATCCATGTACTTCATTGAGAAGATGTGATCACCATCTTGTAAGAGTTAATAAAACGTCTTGTGTGGGGAATAAATTCATGTGAATTTAACTCTCACCCATCATGTTTTCCATGAACCATAAAGTAATGATCTTTTTCAAGGTTGGTCGGCCGGATCATAATTAGGTTGCTCTTGCTTTTGGAGGAAATGTATCAAATCCAAGTTCCCTATTCTCACATAGTATGTTCCCTTGAACAGATGGATTGAAGAAAAAACCTGTCCAAGTAGAAGGATAACAATATGGATTCAACTAAAAAAAAAAAAAATCAACAATTTTATGACTTCGGAGTACGAGGATCCTAAATGATTGACTGTTCACTTTGTATTCTTGGGTTCACGCTATAAAAACCACGTTCAGTAATGATCACAAGTTGCCTAATTTTATGGCAACGATTTGAATTATGATATAGGCTGTGTGTACTTACCTAACACAGGCCAATATAACGGTAATGATTTATGTAACACACAAAATGAACGAACAATCTCGTTATCAATCCGAAAACCAAGAGAGGAATCAATGCTGCAAGAGCTGAAATTAGTGAGTTTTAGTAGCAAATGGGGCACTTAACCAATCCATTCTCATTACATTTGGGACACCTGATGGACACTTCGACACCTTCCACATACGTGAAGACCTTGCAGCTCCCACTGCAGCTGAAGCACACCACGAAATGGGCTCCACCGCAGCCATCACAAGCTCGATCCATGCGGACCAACGGCAACCCTTCTAGAAGCTTTCTCAGCTCCCCCTGCTCGTGCAGCCCCACAACCTCATCTGCTCCTCCAATATGCCTTCCCTTGATGAAGAGCCTGGGAGGAACTACTCTTCCCCCCATTGCCCTCCATAGCTCCTCCCTGAATTCCAAGTGCATCGATACATCTCGCTCGCGAAACGAAACCCTAAAGCTCTCCAGGAGGAACCGGATGCGGTTACAGTCCTCGAATGTGGCCCTTATTCCCCTGAGGCTTGTTGTGTAGAGAATCACTGATTCACCCCCTACGGTTGGGCATATTGGTTCATCACCTAATAAAGATGCAGATTCTTCAGGATTCTCTGCTTCATCGGCTCTCATATGTTCTTCATTGCCCTTCGATCTTCTCCATGTTTATGCCTCCACCAATGGAACAGTTGGAAACTTTAGCTGGAGAATTAGGCCTCTACTCAGAGAGTTCTTGTAGCAGATACAACTTTGAGTCTCCTTGAGGACTCTCTCTTCTTTCCCCTCATCAATTCTGTGCCCATGCTTTTTTGAGGATTTGATCGTATGCAATAATACACAGTTGAAGAAACAATGGGGAAAGAGAGGGTTGTTGAAGGGTTTCTTTCCTTTGGTATCTCAAAGGCTGGAAAGTGGAACACTGAAATCATGTCCCTTTGTTTTTTCAAGGCCTTGGATGATGATGACTTAACAGAGCGAGGGTTAGGCTGCAGACACGCACACCATTCCATTGATGTACCTCAGCTCCACATTGCAACAATGAAGGAGAAATCAATCATTTCAACTGGAAGAGTAAAAGTCAAGACCTTAATGTGGCAAGATACAATTGGCCACACAACATCAACCCAAAGGGTGGAAAGCAGCAGAGCTTGGCTCAAGGGAGACAAGGTGTGCCACCATCCATGATGCAGTGGCATGTGGGGGAAAAGCAGTTTCCACTCTATCCACTATTTCTCAGTAAGATTCCCGTGGACAAATAGGGGGCTTATCATGATTACAATGCATGTTAACTATTTTAACCCTAAGCATCATTAGCATCATTATGAGAAAACTAAACCACCGTGGGTGACTCTGCGTGCAGCCGATGACATACCTTACAGGTGCTTGTCTTATTCAGAGATTGAGATGGATTTTGTTCCGTACAAGTTTGAGTATTAGACGATAAGCACGAGATAGATAAATACATCGATAGTCATTACACGCTCAAGGGACAATATACAACGGAGATTATCTCGAAAAGTTTATACAGCCATATGGTACCCATGTGCCATCTTGTTCATTAAGTCAGATTAACATATAAACCACAACCACCAGAAAATACAACAGGCGATATATAACGCAAGAAATGATAACCACCGGATGTTCTACTCTTTCTTCCTTACATACTAAAAGATCATAGCAGACTGGTAGTGGGCAAATCTAGAAGGCACTTAAATCTCGGCCAGGGATGACACAAACCCGATGCTGAAGTCGAAGACAATGCATGTCAACACTTTATGGTTTGCATCTTCCATCTTCATCGTAAGCGAGTAGGAGCCCTACAAATGTCAAAATTACTCTCAGCAACACCGGAAAACAAGGTATAAATTAATATGATCCATTTATTTCAAAGAAGGCTGAGAAATGCAATGGCAAGCTAGAAAAGTGAACCGATCTCAAATATGTCTCTCAGGGTCCGAAAGATTGTTTTTCTCTAATTAACAATAGCTTAAAATGTCCCCTCTTCCCCTAGTAACTATGACGCAAGTTCTTGCTTGTATAAGAGGGTATGCATGCTCTTTCCTGTGAAAATCCTGCCATTCCTTTCGAGCCAAATACGCCTAAAGGCAGCAAAGATAGAACCATTATGTCTATAGCCTAGCTATCAAACCCCGCTTGACCAGGCTAGTTGACCCGTAACCCAGCGACCCGAGCACCGATCCGGACGAAACCCAGTCCTTATAAAAAGGGCCAAAAAATCCTCCAAAGTGTATTTGCTAAGTTTTGCGCCCATTCACTTTCATAAAAAACCAATATTCCTAACCAACGAAGCCAATGGGATTTTATGAAAACTTGTTAATACTCAACTAATGAAGAAGATAATTATTTTAAATATATGTTATAAATGAAGAATTTTTAATTAAAATAATGGTTACTAGAAAATAAATTTATACTTATAAAATTTTAATATACATTATAAAATAAGTACAATAACATACCTTAAATTAAGGCAAATAGTATTTTATTATCCTCATCTTATAAAATAATAAATCATCAAATTTGAGAAAATCCTTATCATATCATATTTTTAACAATTAAAATAATCTTATCATTGAAATATAACTATAATTTCATCGTATTTTAATAATATCTCTCATGTTATATTGAAATTTTATTTTAAATAAATTTTATTTTTCAATTTGATTGTATCAAATTCAATTAATCTAATATATTTAAAATATAATAACAAAATAATTTATCTTTATATTGTCATTGTTATTATTATTTTGTAAAGCAATTTGAAAAACTTAATAAAACTAGAAAGTTTTGCTATTTATTAAGTCATAAATCTATTTTAATAAGTTTTGCTATTTTGTTAATTATTTTATAGAGATTCTTTTTCAAAATATGTATAATTATAACTATTATGAGTTATAATATAAATATCATTACCAGACAGCTTAACCGATAACCGACGGTAAAACCAATGACCCAGCCTCTTGACTGGGTCGATGTCTGGGTCGGATCTGATAACTATAGTCTATAGTCTAGCAAACCTACGGTCGACAATTGCAACAACTCCCAAGAGGTGTAGAGCTTACAAGAGGTGTTGTCATGTCTGTTGGACACATGGCTTCAAAATAATTTTTTTTAGGGTAAATATGGCTTCAAAATAATTGGTATGCACAAACCAAGAAATTCCAAGACGAGAACAGAACCTAGTCTCCTCCAAGCCAGGAGCGTGAGCAAAATGTTTCCGATGAACACTCACAAAAGCAATGGATTTTTCATGTTGAGAATTGTGATAATCAAAACCTTAATGTACTTGCGCAAGTGCACAAAAACAAACACAGAAAGAACAAAGTGCACCACAATTACTATAACATGAGCATGGGCACAAATAATAAGGTTTGATTTTAAAACTGCCTAAGCTAGAGCTTTCATAATATGTTTAATCGGCAACTAGTTAAAGTTGCTATGAATTGGCCACACCAACTGTATACCAAACTATCTGACAATAAAAAACCTAATTAAAATAAAAATAAAATTCCATGACAGAGAATCTTATACCAAAAAAACAGCTACATGCCTGCTCCATGCATTGCATATAAGAGATTTCAGTCTTTAGCATAACAGAAAATAGAATAAGGACAGTCCATTTTCAAAATAAAGATTTCTTGAACTAGTGAAGGCCAATCTTTTCAAAGTGAAAAGTAAAGCAATGGCAAAGAAATCATTTGAACATGCACATATAACAGAGGAATGAAGTAAAGGATGTCATATTTACAAAAGATATACGGCTAGGTTACAATAAAATTTCTAGGACGGGACAGCTTCATTGATAAAATTGAGTAGAAGATCGCTTACTGGTGGCGTGTACGAAGGTAACTCCTGTGAATGAGAAATAACAAAATCACCATCCAAAGGGCAGGCTGACTCCTCACAAAGATCGTGGGACTCGCTGTGGACGTGAAACCACAAGTACGAAACATCAACCAACAGTTTTCCTTTGGAGATTTCTCCAGCTGCAAAATTGATAACCTTTCTTGTATTAGAAAAATTCCCACCAGAATACTTTGTTCAAAGGACACAGGTATGTCTGGATTAGTCAGATCATCCGTAGGATGCGGCACCCCAGTTTCCAATATATATATATATATTATTAAATGTAAAAATCAATAAACTGATCTGAGCAGCATTCTATAAAGGCCATGAGTTACCATCTTGCAGTGAAATTTCGATGCGTGACTCACATAAGAACAGTGGAAAACAAAGCAAAACAACTTGCTGTCAGCGTGACTTGCACCGTATAAGAGATGGAAGTACAGGGCTTACCCTGCCACTCGGGTAAGCAACCAAGCATGTCAAGATAGGCCTTTATATATAATATTAAATGTTACTGAGCATGTTTGTGAACATAAATGAGCCGAGCTAGACCCTGCTCAACTAAGGCTCATTTATCAAACGAACTTCAAAAAGCTGCTTGACATTGTTCATTTAAAGAAAGAGCTCAAGTGAGCTACCGAGATTGTTCATGAACCCATTCATGAATGCCTGGTTCCTCTGCAGCCCTATTGAGGACCAAACTCCATCTCTAACAATTGGATTATTTCAGCTCTCGAAAACAGGATATGAGAGAGGGAGGGATAAAGTACATTAACAGGCAAAAAATTACTATGGTGACCACAAACAACTTTTAATGGATAAAATAAGAGTTGTAATTAGAAGCATATACATCACACTTTGTTTACACTGTATGAAATGGGAAATAGGATGAAATGGGAAATAGGTATATGAAAGTGTAGGCCTTGAGAGAAGGGATAATTAGTGACACGATGCACAGTAGAAGGTAAGGAATGGGCACATGGTCTAGGAACTCGTACTTCATGAGTGTATTGTGCTGTGAGTACACCATTCACACAAACTGCTTAAAGAAGATACAAACACTTCCAAAATACTTGGTTCTTTGCTCTGGCTAAGTTTATGACATGTGAAAGGTCTGAAGAGAATTTGATAGGAGAGTAATGGAAAGGAAAACTAGGATCCTTACAAGCTAATAAAGGTTAAATAAGAAAAAAGAGCAAGCTAGTGTAGAGCAAGAAAGCACCCATACAATAGGAAGGCTATCATATTCGTACCCTGTATATTTAGGATACCAATACACAAAGATATGCAAAAGACACATGTCGAGAACGTGTCAGAATAATTAAAATTAAATTTTATAAAAGATACGACTTGGGATCCGATGGGATATGAAAAGATACAACTTCGGATACGAAATTAGGCTAGCTGGATATGAAATTGCGGGATACAGTATTTTTTTTATTTCCACTTTATATATATTGCAAGTGACTACTTTGCTAATTAGCTACTAGCTTACCTTAATCTAAATGTAGCTTGATTTAATTCGAAGTTTAACACTCAAAATTTATACTTAATATACATGCTAATTACTTGTTTATGTTATTTCTCTTAAATTTAACGCGCGCGCACACACATATATAATTTATTATTTTTTAGTTTTTTAACATATTGTATCCTTTCGCATCCGTATCCTAGTTTTTGAAAAATTATTGAATCTTCGTACCGGATTCGTATTGTATCCGATATTCGTATCTGCACCTATACTTCATAGGTGGAGTAATTGGGACTGAAAAACATTTCATACTCTGAAGCTAACATAAATTTCAAATATTTAATTGAATTATGCTCATTGGCTTTCCAAACACACACACACACACACACACACACAATTACTTTACACACAAACGTACTGTAATAAATCAAGAAGGGTTGAAATGGAATGAGGGTCAAAAAATTATAGTCCTCGCTATCATAAAAACCTTTTACCTCATCATAGCACCATGGCATGCAAGGTGGGTGCAACAGATTTTAATCCAATACATGTAATAAAAAAAATACTATGAAAACCCTCATAGGACGAGCAAATTTCAAGAAGGCAAGTGAAATCAGAAGAACTCAGATATTACCCGTAGTTGCAGAGATATTGAAGGTAGCTGGCTTGCCCCTGGCTAAGGGTTGAGGAAAAATCTCAACCTTGCTTACTTTGACATCGTACGCAGCATTTTTATCTACAATTATTCAATAAATTCTCATATAGATCAGGTCTTTTTGTTTGATTGGTAAATACACACGCAACCATCAAGGCCTTATTATACATGCTGGTACCACTAGACCAAGCAACTAGTGGTCGTATAGATCAGTTATATATCAATTGTATCATCATGAATTAAAACATAAGTGCATAACTTAACAATTCCTGGTTGAATCCTTAAACAGCTGATTTCATCCAAATACAACCAAATGATTACCATGGTAGGTTCTAAAAAAGAAGAGTTCCATTTCATGGCCCACACCCCTTGACTCTAGGTTCTCAGTGCTTTCCAAGACAGCTTGATTGTGTTTCCACCAAATGACACAACTATAAGCTATCACTACCACAATTGCCTGATCTAAATTTTGACATAATAATCTTTTGAAAATTCCAATAGCAAGAGGCCCCTACAACCTAACCTAAGAAGAATTAAGATTCGAAGCCCTAATCTGATAACAACAATAACGGATTCGGATATAACGTAGCTAAATAAACAAATCAACGGAAGATATAAGATGAATTAGGTGAATCGACGAAAAAACGAGGTGCGAGTTGAGCGACGAAACTGACCGCAGTAGTCGAAGCCAGCGGCTTGAGGGAGGGGCAGGAGCGCGCAAAGCGAGAGGAGCAGGGGAATGACAAACTTGAAGTGAGCGAACTCCATGGATGACTGAATCTTCAACTGGAAATAGAGGAAACTCAAATTCAAGGGTTTACGATCCCAAGGGCTGTAGGGAAGAGAGAGAGAGAGAGAGTTCGCTGTTTATCCACGGAAGACCGATTGAGACAAAGAGGAGTTTTACTGGTGGTTGAACGATTGGAGAGGTTGGGTGGAAGCTAAGAATCTGAAAAATGGGAAAAGAAAAGTAGTGGGATTTGACCAATTTCCATTCACTTTTGCCTCTACGAATATTTTTTTAGGAAAGAAAAGCATTCTAGAAAAACCTCCCTAAGCCACCTACACTGTCGTAGGTAGATAATTTATATAAACTATCTTTAAAAGTTATAAAATTAAATAATTAATCGATAAAATTATAGAATTAGATAATTCAACGACATATATGAGTTAAATTTTTTTTTTTAAGTGTTTTTCTGTTCTCCTACTTAGTGTTAATTATTAAAAAATTTAAAAAGTGTGAGCTCTTTCAATAAAATTATTTCAGTTAAAATATAAGTATTATTATTATATCATTATTATGTCATTATTATTATTGTTATCATTTTGATATATTTTTCAAGATGAAGTTAAATTAAATTAATTATAAGTGTTGGGTAAAAATGTTTTTGATGCGTGTAAATGTAGAAAAATTATTTAATAATATCCTCCATTACACATTAGGAACTAAGATCCCAAAATGATGTCGTTCTGATAAAAACACTACAGTCCAGTTCCTAACTTAGGAATTGAGACCTTCAAAATGATATTGTTTTTATAAAAATAGTAGAGTGTTTTGATTAAAAGAAATATCAAGCAGTATACTATTTTAATCAAAGGAGATCGCTTTCTTAATTTAATTTCACTCAATATTTAGAAAATATAACAAAAAAATATCCCTAATAATATTAATTTGATTCAATTTCACCCAATATTTTGAGAATTCTTATCTTGTTTTAGATGTTGATTGAGAATTGTACACATAATTAACTCAATGAAAGAAAAAACCCAACTTTCTCCTCTTACGCTATAAGTTTATGAGTTTTTATTTTCTTTATTTTTTAATTTTACTCCCCTATTTTTATATTAAGGCTCCAACTTCATAATTTTTTTTCATTTCTATTTTTTTCTTCCTCCTTGATTTGCTTTTAATCACATAGTATATATATTTTTACTTCTCATCATTTAGTTTCATATATCGAAAAAATTCAAACTTAGACAATTTTTTCTTTCTTTTTACGAAAAAAAGGGTGAGCCTTAAAGGAAAAAGTTGGATATTTTATTTTTATTAATTTAATTGCGTGTCAATTAAAAATAAAGAGCTGAGTTACAATGATCGTAGTGGTACTGATCCAAATCCATATTTTGGTTTGAAGTTGGAAGGATCAGAAATCCTTATCCGTCTCTCTCTCGTCAAGCATACACACTCCATCCATCCACTCATCCCTTTTCCATCCTCTCCTCACAAAATTGCAGGCATTTCTAACAGATTGAAAGCTCAACATTTCTCTAACAATGGCAGCTTCTCTCCTCTCTGTAGCCGCTGCTTCATCTTCATCATCTTCTTCTTCATCTTTGCTTCATCCCAGCAGCACAATCTCCAACCTTTCCATCGACCCCGACAATTCTTGTTCCCCTTTCAGAATTCGAATCACCCATTACTCATCCAAGCTCAGACCCAAATCCCTAATTTTAAACCGCAAAGTCTCTAACTTTCCTTTCGCCTCCATCCGAGCCCCAGCTTCCGCCGCAATCGACAACTTGGAAGTTAAAGAAGAGACCGAAAACACCGAATTGCAAGAATCTGAAGTGCAAGATTATAATGAAAGAGAGGAGGAAGAAGAAGAAGTGCAGAAGAAATCGCAGTCGTCTGAAAATGGTAGGCTATTTGTGGGGAGCTTGCCATATGCTATAACTTCATCCCAATTGGTCGAGATCTTTGGGGAGGCCGGTCGGGTGCTCTCCGTGGAGGTTTGGGATTTTTCCTTCATGGGTGTTGTTTCGATTCTGAATTTCCATTGTGTAATTTCTGAAATATGTTTATGTTCTTGTGTTTGTATGTTATAGATTATTTATGATCGAATTACGGACAGGAGCAGGGGATTTGGGTTTGTTACAATGGGGAGTGTTGAAGAAGCCAAGGAGGCGATTCGGCTTTTTGATGGATCTGTAAGTGCCATTTGATCATATCAAGTCCACTGTGAGTTGAATTGCCTGTACTACTTTCCATTTTTAGTCCTATATTTGTGTAGAAATTCTTCATTCTTCATTCTTCAATGATTTGCAATACTTTCTGACTTTGTTTTAATCGAAAAATATTTTTCCCAATCGTAGTGGGTGCAGCCAAAGCAATCACCTTCCCATTTCCTTTAATTCCAGTGTAAATGCTTGTCTAATTTGACTGCAGGTTTGCAATATCTGTATGCAAATACTCATCTATTTTGGTTTAGAATTACCTGTCAAAACAGAAGTTGAGTACAGAATTAAGAACTACTGATATGAACTGTATTTGTGAAGATTGTATGAAGTTCTTAGTTTGAATCAGTTTAGTATGGAAAGCTGTTTGATTAAACCTACTTCACCTCTTAAACTAAAATCGTACACCAATATTTTTGGTAGTTCAAAGATACTATCTTGCATTGGTAATGTTACTTTTACCTAATATCCAAAATATGACAAGTGCTTATGTTGCTGTCTAAATTATAATGTTGATGGTCGACATTTTCGTGGACAGTGACTTGGGGTCCAGGGGTTATGAATGATCCAGGACATTCATAGAGATCAGAAGCTTTTATCTTGTACTGTTTTTATTTTTATTTTTTATTCTCATCTTTTTGCTAATTCTATGAGAGGATTTCTCATCTTCCTTTGATGTACATTCTCCCTCTCTTTTGATTATATGATTATATCTTCTGTGTTTGACAGCAAATTGGAGGCCGAACTGTGAAGGTAAACTTCCCAGAAGTGCCTAGGGGAGGTGAAAGGGAAGTAATGGGGCCGAAGATACGAAGCAGCTACCAAGGCTTTATAGATTCTCCCCACAAGATCTATGCGGGGAATCTCAGTTGGAATCTCAATTCCCAGAAGCTTAAAGATGCTTTTGCGGACCATCCTGGGCTTTTGAGTGCCAAAGTCATATATGAAAAGCATTCCGGGAGGTCTCGCGGTTTCGGGTTTGTCTCCTTTGCATCTGCTGAGGAAGCGGAATCTGCCCTTAGTGCTATGAATGGAGTGGTATGACTAGCTTACTACTATCCTTATGATATGTTGGCTTCTTCATTCTGGGAAAAATGTTTATAGTGTGCTACATTAGGGATGTGCCTAGTTTAACGACGACATTTTGTTATAAAAAAAAGTCTAACAAAACATCTTTCTGTTTTTCTTTAAAAAATCTTATTTTAATTTGTGTTTCTGTTTTCTCCAAGCCCTTTTATTTATGTGTTTATGAATGTGCAATTTAGGAGATAGAAGGGAGGCCTTTACGATTAAATTTGGCGACAGAAAAAGCTTCTCTTGCTTCTCCTCCTTCAGTTGAACCCAAGGTGGAAAACATTCTTGACAGCAGCGAACTGCTTTCTAGCATCGGTGCATAATTTGGGGAAATTGTTAGCAGAATCAGTACTTTAATGTGGTGTTGCAGGGAAAACTACAGCTAAGAAGAACGTCAAATTCAACATTTCTGAGACTTTGGGGGAGTGCTCACCCTTCAATTTCAAATGGCGCATAAAGTGATCAAAGAGAAAACAGAAGATAGTAAGACAATGACCTTATGTTTCATGTCAGACATAAAAGCATGATAACATGTAGAAATTATGGATGTTGCTGGACTGTTAAAAGCCTGCTGGATCACTGAAGAGTATGCCATGGTCTTCCTTTTATATGAAAATTCTGGAGTGCATCATATAACATATGAGAAAATGTTGTTGCTGCTGCTATTATTGAGTTAAGTTTCAAAAACAACACACAAAGCAATGCCAAACATCCTTGCCTCAGTGAAACATATTTCACGCAAAAAACAGCATAAAAGATGTAAGCAATGTTGAGTTTAGCCAGTTCTGTTCCCCCATGGGGCACGGAAGGGATACAACTTGGGGATAGAGTGTCATCTTGATGTGAATAAATGTAACCCCGGTCCTTATGAGGTTAGTTGTTTGGTAAAGCATTAGGCTTAAGATGAGTCGGGTTCAATTCCTACAGTCCGCGGTCTTATAATATTGACTGATTTACCTAGAGGCTAATTTGAGGGGACAGGCCGGTTCTCCTTCAGTTGGAGCCTAATCGTTTCAATTTCCTGTAGTTCGAGTTGTGTGGGAATCCGGGTTAGCAAAGAAAAGAAGAAATAAAATTAAAAAAAAAAAATGTAACCTTGCATGGGTACAACCTTTATGCTGAGATTTAGCAAAAACTTCCTCCCTTCTTTTGAGAGTTGTTGACTGGCCATGCATTTCATTCTTTTTATTTTTGATTGCGTGAGATAGTTCAAAAATATTGCATGAGATAGTATAAAGATATAAAAAGGAAAATATCTAAAATACTATTTATAGTTTGAGTGATTATTAAAGAGATTTTCTATAGTTTTGATTTTTTTTATTACATTTCCCGTGCTTATGAAAATATTCTAATTCCATCAAATTGGTAATGAAAATTTATTAAAAATTATTGCAATTAAAAAATTAAAAATATATTTTATAATTAAAATACAAAAACTAATTATAATGGCGACCACCCTTTCAAGTTTGACCCAATTTAAAATGGAGGAATTCTTATTCCACATTTTCTAGGTAGTCTGTGGGTCACGTGTCAGAAGAATAGCTTTTGAAAAATACATAATTGAAAGAGAAAATTATTGGTACTAATCTCAAAATAATGTCATTTTTGATCAATTTTGTTAATTTCAACCATGCAAATTAACTGGAACATAAAAAAAAAATGAAAAAACTTTCCAATACAATTCCATTATTTATAAATCTCTCATTAATTAAGTTCAAATATTTTAACAATTTCGATCTCTTGACTAGTCAAAATATAAATTACATCCAATAAGTGATGAAATTGTATAAAAATTGACACTTTTTTTTTCTTGTATATTTAACCTATCAGGTTAAAATTTCAGAAAACGAACATCAAAGTCATTTTCAGGGCCCACTGTGTCACAGAGGAGTCACCAATCCCTAATTAAAATCAGGTTAAATAACTTATTCAGAGGTCTCAACCACATTCCATTATAGTTCATACAGGAAGACAATAAATCACACTTTCAAAATCCTGTCCGAGGCGACATTTCTCGAACAACCCCAATCCTCGAAGCCATACACTCGGAGATGTCCGTAAATCTCGAGCTTTCCTCATAGGGGAATACAGCAAACGTGAGCATGCTGTATGAAAAGGAGTCGAGGGAAGTTTGTTCAGTGGTTGCCTTGATCACCAGAAAGGATAGCGTCTGCAGCTGAATCAAGATCATGAGGGAAGAAAACCCTGCAAGTAATATAGTCGTTAACCTTGCATCTCTCTCTCTACGGGGACTTATGAGAGACTTTGTTGACCACCCCCGTCTGCAGCCTAAACCAACCAGGGTTGGAATAAAATAGAATGGAATAGATTTTAAAGGGAAATAAATAATTCTCATTAAAATGCCTCAATAAATTGTGTGTCATTCCCATCAATTAGAAATAATTAAGGTAAAAGGATGAACAAAAATTCTTACTTTTTCACTTTAAAATCCGTTGATTCCATTCCATCATATGGAATGTAGCCTAAGTTTGCGTTTGAATGGTGAAAATCGACTTTGAATGTGGAGTTATTTTAGGTGCTCCTCTTAAGGTGAAATATTAGGCTCTTCCATGTGGGTTTTCCCCTTCCCCCGAGTCACTAAACAAAAACGAAGAAGAAGAAGAAATGGGAATAAAATGATAAGGGAATGAGAATGGTTATTATAAGTCCCTCATACGAGGACATGACCATTTCAAAGGGAATGACATTTTATTCCCTATTCTGCTATCAAACAATGAAATGAGAATCAGTCTGCCCATTCTGATTTCTGCCATTCAAATGCGTCCTAAGTTCTTGCAGTGTGGCCTTTTTATGGTCACAACTGGATTTTCTTTCTTCTAAAATCACAGGCAGTCTCTGTCTTCCTTAAACTTAATAAAGTGGTGGCCCCTAAATATGCAAATTATCATGTTTTTTTTTTTCTTAAACCAATATTCAGGGTTGATAACTCAAAATTCATCCTACTATTTTCACTTAACAACCAAGTTTACCTGCCAGTTCCAAGAAAAGAAATTGTTTTTCAATGTGTGGCTCCCCATGAGGCAAATTTAGTTATGGCAGTATATAAAATCCGGTGGAGTAACTATCTAAAATCGTAGGCTTGATCACCCAAGCTACAAATTAATCGAGAAGAAATTGAAAGAATTATGTTGAAATTACCTGCAGGTGTTGTGATGCAAGGTCTTGCTCAGTTGATTTATGTCGTTAAAACCTTTACAGCCAGCTACCGCCTCAAGAACTTGCCTAGAAACATGGCACTACAATTCAGAAGAAAGAAGCAATACGTTGAAAGGAAAGACAAAAGTCAAACAAGGAAACGAGGCTACTTAGATACACCTATTCAGAGAATGTGGCAATATGAATGCAGATACTAATTTTAAGAGAAAACAATAACACTGACCAATTGGAACCATCAGTTTAAAAGTTACAACTCCACACTTCAGCATATAAGATAAATAAAAACTTGTTAAATTAGTCGCATTGTATGGGCCTTGGCCCTTTATGTTTTACATAGCAAGATTTCTTGATTCCTTTGTGACAGCTATAACCTAGAATAAATAAAGGTTCTTCCAACCAAGTTTCAGAATAAGCTCAGTTCCATATCATTAGAAATACTCATCATCAGATATTTAACATCACAGGAAGAAAGTTACACAATACAGTGAATACCCACTCACCGAACTAAACAAGGTTCGTTGCGGCCTTTAACCATGCACTCTTGATCATACTTTTCTTTCTTCTTGGAAGGCCACGAAGATTTTACAAAATTTTTCCCTGCATGGGTGCTCTTGACTTCACAATACGGAGAATCCGTTTCAATCATTATTCTTTCAATGGGTATGTTCCTCACGACATCAAGATTCTCAGAGGTTTTAAGAGAGCAGCCATTTATCCCTGTTTAGCATTAAATTACAACTTTCTTAACATTCAGCAGGAAACTTTTACAGGATTTTATGTCTATTTACATAGATTGCTTCAACAAAAAATTCGAAAAGGAAAAAAACTACCTGTGATGAACAAAATTAGATGGATAAAAGGCTCTCAATAGCATAACCAAATTTACAGACAAGCACAAGCTGGGTGAAATAACAAAATGAAACAAAATACTTTCTTCCCTATCCATCCAAAATGTTTTGTTTCATCTTTTCTTGGCTCCATTTTATAATCTCCAATATCCTGAACTGGTACCCATGGTTGAGAAGAGTTTTCTCTCATCATGGTGCTCAGGATCCTGCCCCACAAGATGGAGGCGGGAACTAGGTTGCTTTGGGAGTTGATGTTGGAACTTCAGCAAACATCCTTGGAGGATACTTCTAAAGACACTTAAATTTCACATCAACTACAATTTAACTTCGCACAAAGAGCACCCTAAATTTCAACCCTAATAATTCAAAGTGTTAACGAAAAAAAAATGCAAGTATGTGTTAGACCAGTAAAGATTATTGAGTTTCCAAGAACTGTCAAAACACTGGAATGGGAATCACCATTTCCATTCTAATTCCCATTTCCACCATCCAAACGAGCCCTAAGTTTCATGTTTCTCACTTTAGAGCCTATATCACATGGAAAGGTTAAATATAAATGCAATCCTGAGCACTTCTACTCCTAGCATTAAATTAAGTCAAGGAACAGCACAAAGAGAGTGGCCAAGTTGTATCCTGATCATTTTCTCCCACAAGGACCAAAAACTGCATATGAACTTAACACAGTAACGAGCCTCTCAAGCTGCCTGCTGTTGAACACATTATTGTTCTACTTTAAGCCGAAAAGACCTCAGCCTTCATAATGTTCAAAGCAAGCTCACATATACAAAACACTACCCTTCAAGACACCAACACATGCATTTTATCGCTAAAATCTACGTGCAGCAGTAAAAGAGATATGGCCTGATATACTTATTCTCTGTGTCTTCTGATCTCCGCATTTACTAGTGTCTAACAAACTCCATGAAACGAAATCAAGATAAAGTGAAATGATTACAAAACAATCTCAATGCAGCGGTCTAGCCAATGTCTATGTAAGACAATCAGTCCTACAAAAATCAACAGGAAGAATTTGTTGCAGGGCAATGAAAGGTAGATAAATTATGGAAAAGAGAATCCTGGTAGTTCAGGCCCACAGTGTAGCACATGCCTATGCCTCGAGTTATGCAGTTATTATCATATGATAACATTAAAAAATAAAGTTCAAATGGAAAAGTAAATCTTGCAGAAAGCCTTCAAGGTCAACACAAGTATATTCACCTATATACAAATTACTGAAAGAAAGAAGTTTTTTACAATCATCAGCACTACCAGTGAACGAATGGGTGACCCCTGCAGTGAACCTGTGAAACATGATAATGGCAAGAAGTTATTAAAAATACGTGGTACAATCTCGTCCAAAAATTAGTTAGAAAAAGAAGGAAAGAGGGAGCAGATGCAGCATGCCATTGTGCACTGTGCATGTTTCATCCACTTCTCCAGTTCATATCTTTTGTTATCTCCTGTATATAAGCCTTAAATCACTGTTATGTATTTCCTTCTGAACATAGATCAAACTCCACATATTTTGGACAAACTTATTCTCGTTCTCTTCTAAAAACAATGACGCCTGTTCAATTATTTCCTAACTCTTCTCCAACTTCCTATCTCAAATTTATTTGAGTGATTTTTACATTAGAATTAACTATATATATTCTATTAGCAACACTGCTTGAAGCTTGTAACTAACACAAAGCAAGTCGACATTCCTCAGATGCTCTCGCACCTTCCACCTGCCAAAAGGCCAAATCACCTCGCCTGAGACTGGTCTGGGTACACAGACCATGCCTTGTGCCTGAGGGGAACCTTTGATGACTAAATTGAGCAGAAAAGGAGAAAAGGCTAAAAGCGTAATGCCTTTAGCCAGCACAATTTGGTTGTGAGTTATTTTCTCCAAAAATCTCACTTGTCCGTATTTCTCTCTAAAATTTCACAGAAGTCTTCAGCAGCTGCACGCATATGCAAAAACAAAGGCAACTTTGTGGCATATGCCAACTCAAACTGCTTCTCGAAATACCTATTAAAGAACAGCAGTAAACAAAACAAAAAAAATAAATTTAGAAGAAAACGCCAAGAAACTTGGAAATATGAATTTTAGAAAAGAAGAAAATCTTAAAAAGAAATTGAAGAAACACGTACTTCTTTTGCATTTCAGCTGGACAAAAGTGAAGCCTCTCATAGTCCAGTCCACATTCACCAACTGCGACCACCTTCCTTGTGGCATAAAGAGTAAATCATAAACAAGAATAGTGTTTGACTTCCCTACATCTCATTAAAATACTCAATCAACACTGAGGCCAAGATCTTGGGGTAAAGCACTGTTTCTGTGTGGCCAGGGCGGTACCAAATTGAGGCAAACTTTGAATACTAGATATATAACCTTGGCAAGAACAGCATTCTGTGGAATACATGACTCGTGCTCCTTTAGATTCTTTAAATTCCTTAGGTGGTGTAGCTACTGAGATCAAGGCAGTCAATTATGTTTACCCTAGAAGTTTATTAGCTACCTCGCATTTTGTTTTAGGATACTTCCTATTCGTAGCTCATTTGTGGCACACAGGGAGGGCATCCCTTCTATTTGTTTTTTTCAAAAAAAAAAGAAAGAGAAAATGTGGGGAGAAATGACAAGAAGATATTGGAACATCAATCTAGAAGAGATGATGGAAGTAGGAGTGACACAATTAAATAAAGCACTATGCCTATGGTGTTCAAAATTAAAGCACGTGATCAAGCACAGAAATACCATGTATTATTCAAGTCACTGTCGATCCCCAAATTGAAGACAAATTGCTTGAGACTCAATATTCAGATATTCTGGGCAAGGGGAAATTGAATTGTAGTTCTTAAATCTCGAAATTACACCTTGGACTAAGTGACACAAGTCTCTAGGTTTCATTGGTGTTCCTCAGCAGGACAATTGGTAAGCATTTTTTAGAAGACAATATATCGATGCCTTTCGTCTTTATCATGCAAGTTGAATGCTAGGGAACTTTGCACATCTCAGCATATTCTTCAATAATATAGCTTGGTATTTTACAATACCAGCAACATAATCCCTCACTGAGCAGCAAAAGCCATTCATACCAATTTTACTTTCCACAGAAACAGAATCCATATTTAACCACCTTTTTGTTTGTTGCAATCAAGGCAACGAACCATACCTTTCCTTTGGTGATTCCCTCTTTTGCCAGAGTCAAAAGCGCCTGAAAATGCTTTTCTGGGTCTCCACACTCCTCAAATTCCTGAAAAAAATTACAAAATCGAATAATGGACATTATTATACAATCACATCATTAAACATGGATTTAAAATGCATCATCTGTGAAATAGCAAATTTTCAGGGCGGAGCAATCAACTTTGCATCTAGTTGGGTGCACGCCAACTGTACAGAAAAGCCTCCCTGCAATAAATCAGGAAGCAGTCAAATGAGTAAAAATGCCAAGTCTGGAATCAGTAAGCCCAGTAACTTGAATACGGGGATCACTGTTAAAGGCATCGTTAAGGAAATTTACTGACACACCATCAGTTTCTGCAATGGCTAGAGCTTCTTTTGATTCCTCCAGAGACCCCCCAGTGACCTGATCGATAAACCCAATTCATATATTATGTAAAATAGCAATTGTTCAATCAAATGCTAGAAAAAGGAATTCACGTGTTATGTTCTTTAACTATGAACCAAAGGTCTCAGCTCTAATCCAAATACTCGCACAAAATCCATCTGAAGGGAAAGCATTTTCCATGGTCCCAAACAAGGGGAAAATGAGGAACGAATTCTTACGATAATTCGATCAACCCCGATAGCCCAAGCCCGAGCAAGCACTGCTTGAATATCCGGCTTGTGGCATTGCTTGCCATTGTAGATTCCCTTGAACATGGCATCTGGAAAAACCCCACCGGAGATCTTAAAGAAAATGGAAACAAAAAACATGGAGAAAAAGGAAATTGAAGTAAGACTGTAAAGGATCAAAGTGTTTGCAAGAATGCCTGACCTGTGAAGTTCACAGCGATGTCTTTTGGGATTGAGGAAAACACATAAAACAGAGACCGAGGTTTAGATATAATTGAAGATTGATCGAAATAGAGAAGAGGAGGAGGTGGATCTGGGAGTTGCAGAGGTACTTGCCTATCATCCGTACGGTCGCCATAGAACTTCCACCGTCTTCTCTCGATGGTATTCGAAGATCCCTTGAAACAACGCCGAATTTTTGAGACGGATCCGTGAGCAGAGTCGTTAAAACTACGTCGTTTCAGGATATTTTGATTCTATACAAAAAATTGATTTAGTTGATTCAAAAGTAACTCATTTTTTGTTTATTTTTTTAACTTCTTAAAAAAGAAAGTAACTCGTTTTAACTAATTGAAAAGTTTATTTTCCAAATTGTATGGATAAAATATGGATTTTAATATGAAATCATGGATGAAAATAAAAAATATGTTTGTCATAAATAAAGAAAATTTTCACATATACATATACGAATTTGAAAACAATTTTTTTTTAGAGGCATGAACAATTCTTTGACGGTAAAAACTAATGTGCAGTAGTTTTACATAAGTTAAGTACAATTGCTGCCTTATGATGCTTAAAAAAAATAAAAAAAGGACTGAAAATGATGTCATTTTGAATATATATATATATTACCTTCTCTTGTGTGTGCATTGCACCTAAATAAGGTGCAGCCACTGTACTAAAGTTAAGCCCTTTTTTGATATTTATTTTTTAAATTTTAACTTTATAAATTGAGTGAAAAATAAAATGTTATATGATTTTCATACAATTTCGATATTGTATTGGATTATCTTTTATATTGCCAATTATAAGGAGATTTAAACTTTTTATAAGTGCTTCTTGAATATTCATACTTTATGGATGCGAGATTTATACAAGAAAAATTATATAAGAATTTGTATGGTCTCTTATTTTATTTTTTTACACTCACTTGAAAGTACGATCGAAGTTCATAGAATATACTAGAATATCGTAATAGACAATTTACCTGGTATGAAATAAGAAAACATTTGAAAAATGTCCATTATGTTTCTATGATTATTTGAGAATAATTTTTTTTCGTAATTTAAAATGAATACTTAAGTTAGAGGTGAACAAAAATCAAAAGTACCGAATGCATGCTTAAAAAAATAATAATAAATAAAATAACCATGTATATTTTTCCCCTGAAAATGAAAATTCCAAAAATATTTGTCACTAATAACGGATTTATTTTCATTGAAGGAAAACCTACGAGTCTCCCCACTCTCTCTCTCTCTCCTCTTATGCGCGCACGCCGCCGGTGCCTTCAGTCCACCACTCCTCCTCCTTGAATGCTCGTCGGCTTCTCCGCCGCGAACCGCCTCTTCATCGCGAAGCATCATCTCTCAGTCCTACAGAAATCTACCGCACTCCCTCGCCGGTTCTCGAGATTGGCCATGTCTTACCGCCCCAACTTCCAAGGCGGCCGTCGGGGTGGCCCCGCCGGCGGAGGCCGTAGAGGTGGTCGTCGAGGTGGCGGCGGCGGAGGTGGCGGTGGCGGACGTGGTGAGCAGCGCTGGTGGGATCCAGCATGGCGCGCCGAACGCCTAAGACAGAAAGCGGCGGAGGTACTTTCATTTCGTTCTTCTTCTCTAGGGTTTGACGTACCGGCGGTAATGCTATCAATTATGAAGTTATAATCCTTCATCTAGGTTTTTTCTTCCTTTTTCGTTAAAAAATTCTAGGGTTTCAGGAGTAGGCTAGCAGTAAAATGTTATATAATGCGTATATAGATGCATGGATTGCATGTAAATAATGACGATGATGATTTCGGTATTAGATGGAAGTGTTGGATGAGAATGAGTGGTGGACTAAGCTGGAGCAGATGAAGAGGGGTGGTGAGCAGGAGATGGTAATTAAGCGTAATTACCGGAGGGAAGATCAGCAGGTCTTGTCTGATATGGCTTATGAATTGGGGCTTTACTTGTAAGTGTTTATAGCCCTCCAAACTGTGAAAATGTACTTACAGTTACAATTGGTCATAGTTGTCTTGAGTCTCTTTTTTTGCATGTTCAAGGGAACTTTTAATGTCAATGTTAAGCCTGTGCGTCTGCAATATACTGATTCAAATTGAACGTTCCATATCTCTGCAATTTAACCCGTATGGCCACACATTGATATCAAGTTAGGTACAGTATATCTGAGAAAATACACAACAAATATAATCTTTTGTAAACTCAAATTTATAGTTGATTGGACACATTACATTATAGTGTTCGTTGTGAATGTTTTGATTTTGAATTATAATTTATTGTTTCTTAAGAATTTTGGTGTCTTATGTTATAATTTCTTGTATTGTTATGTTGATTTCTTAATTTCCTCGGCTATATATGTGAATCATTGATGAGGTTTTGTCTTACAATTTCTCTTCTTGATGTTCTCTTGTGGAAAGAAAGCCATGCATATAATCAAGGGAAGACACTTGTCGTAAGCAAGGTTTCATTGCCAAATTATCGTGCTGATCTTGATGAACGGCATGGATCTGCACAAAAGGAGGTACAATTGTGTACATCAGAGAGAATTCCAAAATATTCATTTTTGTACACTATGATTTCCTTATGTTCTTTTGAACTCTTCTGCAGATCCGAATGTCTACAGAAATTGAGAGAAGGGTTGGAAGTCTGTTGGATAACTCAAAAGTAGCAGCTCCTGTAAAAAACTTATCTAGCACATCTGATGGTTCACACAGTGCAGTGAAGGCTGTAAGTTCCTCTGGTGGATCTTCTCAGGGGACCAAACAAGCATTTTCTGATCTAAGTATTGTTGCACCTGTTTCAACCCTGGAGTCCAGTCCAGCCAAAGTGAAGCTTAGTGATGAGCTTAACTGTAGGCAGGAAAGAATTAAGGTAAATATGCTACCCTGACTGTCTTATGACAGTTTCCTTGTTGTTGGATTGTCTAAGCCTTTTGGGTTATGTGTTTTATTTATTTTAAGCTTTGTATTATGGGCCATTAGGGTTTTGCATTCTTGGCCTTTTATGTGTGTGCTCCCATTATGTTGCCTTGTTCAAGTGTGATAGGGTTTCTTACCAACCCTAGTATTATGTTTCCTTGTTCAAGTGTGATACGGTTTCTTAGTAACCCTAGTATTGAGTATTATAAATAGATAGTCTTGGTACCCGTGTTAGGGCATCCAACTTTTCTCCGTAAAATTCTTTCTTCTCTAAATTACTACACTTTGTATTTGAAACAATAAACCAGAAGCAGTCTTGAAAAGGTGCTTATCTGGCTCGCCTGCACTCTAAGTGAAGGCAAGGGATACCAAGGTGTCCAAGGGGCCTTAGGCTCTGCCTAATTGAGTATCATAGGTGTTATGCACTTGAGGTTATCACGTCATTTCCATCGACTTGTTTTCAACTGTATACTTATGCCTACTAGTATCACCATATTCTAGTGCATGGATTTGAGGGCAATTCTGTCTAATCGTAAAATTTCAAGTAGGAAGTAAAGAGTAGCGTCCCTTTTTGACATATAATATATATCCATCTGGAACTTATTCGTTGGATGATTGTCTTCTTCTGACATTGATTTAGTGATTTAAGAATTACTCAGTTAATTAATTTTTGTGGGTATGGTTCAATTTTATGATGCAGATGTTTTTCAAGACGCATCCTATTTAACTTTATGTTCCTTGTTTACAGGCAAGTGAGAGTGCAAAGCCTATGCAGGCATTCAGAGAAAAGCTTCCTGCATTCAAAATGAAATCTGAATTTCTGAAAGCTGTTGCTGACAATCAAGTGAGTTTTTGTCTTTTTTGGGTATCCATTAGCAGATCGCATGTTATTTCTAAATTAGAAATCATCTCTCATACATGGCAGTTTGGAAATTGTAATCTTATATACTGCTATTTGCTAGAGCCAATTAAGGATAGCCTTGTGTTCTTTTTTCATTTAAATTATATATATTTGCTACTTGTATTCACTGCATCCTTTAGTCTGTTTAATAGCTAATCACTTCATATGATTGCAATAGAATGACCTGAGATTTTCTGAGCTGGAAAGATCTCATGTATGCGATGTAAATTTGCAAGTTAGCATTGCTTTCATTGTTCTGAGTTGGGTCATCTGATTACTAGGGAAATATCTTGAACTAGAAGTATGACTTGGCATTTTATTTTGGCTCTCTGACATGTGTTTCCATATGCTTTAATTTTTTTTTGTATGATTACCCACTGGGTCTCATTAATTTTTTCTTGTATATATAGGTATTAGTTGTTTCAGGAGAGACTGGTTGTGGTAAAACCACTCAGCTCCCTCAGTTCATCCTAGAAGAAGAGATATCATCACTACGTGGTGCTGATTGCAGCATTATATGTACTCAGCCACGTCGCATATCTGCCATATCTGTTGCAGCACGAATATCTTCTGAAAGGGGAGAAAGTCTTGGCGAAACTGTTGGTTATCACATCCGCCTGGAATCAAAGCGCTCTGCCCAAACGCGATTACTATTTTGCACTACTGGTGTTTTACTAAGGCAGTTGGTAATATTTCTTCCTTTCTGCATCTTCTTGGTGGCAGAAGCTTGATAATTGATTATTATTATTATTATTATTATTATTATTATTATTATTATTATTCCTTCTTTGTATCCAAACATGGTTTTCCATTTTCTCTTGCATGTGATTTGTTTACAGTGGACATTTATGCATGTGTCATCTTTGATTTTGTGATGCCAAAATACTTTACTTCTGTATTCTCTGGGTTGAACATAAACCAGATATGTGGGAAAAGCCTCTTTTTCTGTAATGCTGTATTGATTTTTCTCTTGATATCTCAATAGAGCGGATGACAATTTTTTGTCTTGCATAAATTTAATCTCATACTACAGGTCCAGGATCCAGATTTAGCTGGTGTAAGCCATTTGCTAGTAGATGAAATACATGAAAGAGGCATGAATGAGGACTTCTTGTTAATAATATTGAGGGACCTCCTTCCTAGGCGCCCTGATCTACGCCTTATTCTGATGAGTGCTACAATTAATGCTGACTTGTTCTCCAAGTATTTTGGAAATGCTCCCACTATGCATATACCGGTATTGTTAGTTGTATTTGTGTAATGTTGATGAAAATTTTATGTTTATGCCATTTGAGTGAATGGTGCACTCATTTTGTTCCTTGCTCATTGGCAGGGATTCACATTCCCTGTGGCGGAGTTATTTCTGGAAGACGTATTGGAGAAAACTCGTTATACTATCAAATCAGAGGCCGACAACTATCACGGAAGTTCAAGGAGGCAGAGAAGACAACAAGATTCCAAGAAAGATCCTTTGACCGAATCATTTGAGGTATGCTTGAATGATCATCGTTTTCTTAGTGTTACAACACTATGATTACTACTCTTCATTTATAGGTTCTTGAGACCGGCACTTGTATCATTCTGTTTCTTCTTAAACTGAACAGCAAGCTTATATATGTGGCTGGTTGAATTTGATTTTGCACTAATTTGTGGTTGATTTCCTATTATAAATACTGGTATCAAAGAAAAAAAATATATTTGATGCATGGTTGTGAAAAAATGGGCGCGGCTACCTTGTGAACAAAATATGAGCTATGATGCACCGACACCGACACCGACACCGGTACGGCGACACAACACGTTAGCGACACGGGACATGCAATTTTTGAAAAAATGAACAATTTCAACACGTTGGCCGACACGTTATATATATATATAACAGGGGCACAAACAGGGGCGTTAGCAATAGAGGGAGGGAGAGAGAGAGAGTGAGAGAGAGAGAGAGAGAGAGAGAGAGAGAGAGAGAGAGTGGGAGCGCGAGGGAGAGAGGGAGGGGGAGGGAGAGGGAGAGCGAGAGAGGGAGAGAGAGAGAGAGAGAGAGGGAGAGGGAGAGCGAGAGAGAGAGAGCGAGAGAGAGAGAGCCAGAGGGAGGGGAGAGAGAGAGAGAGAGAGAGAGAGAGAGAGGGAGAAGGAGAGCGAGAGAGAGAGAGAGAGAGAGACTAACCTGTGCTGGTCGCCGGAGTTGGCGCCGGTGATCACCGGAGTGTTGGTCTGGAATGCATCTAGGTTTAGGTTAGGGGGTGGGGGGGGAGGGGAAAGAAAGAAAAAAAAAAAACCCGTGTCATACTGTTTTTTGGGGGGGACACCCGTGTCGGTCACGTGTCCCAATCGTTGACCGTGTCGGGAGCGTTGACCACGTGTCCCGGACGTGTCGGTGTCGGGAGAGTGTCGGACTCCGGTACGTTACCCATTTTAAAGTGTCGGTGCTTCATAGAATATGAGTGCTGAAATGGGCAATGAGGTGGGCTTATAAAATTAATTAGGTCAAACTGGATTCATGGGGGCTGTTTGAAGCAGTAAGCTGGCCCAAACTCCTAATCAACCTGGCTGGAACCCTGAACATTGAAGAAAAGAAAAAAAAAAAAAAAAGGACAAAAAAAGAAGCATCTACTTTTATATACCTTGCTGAGGAGGTTTCATTTGTTGAGATTTTCTTCTTTCAAAACCTCAACTACTTGTCCTCCCTGCTACACTTCTCACTTTTTCTAATAAAATTCTCTTTTCATCAAAAGCGAAAGTTACAGTTGTGCAGAGTATCTGAGGGAGGAGAACAGCAGCGGCAGAAACTGTTCACAAATGTAGAAAGGGGGCGTTAATCCCTTTACTTAGAATTATGATATTATCCAAGTTGGATGTGATTATCCCCTTAGTGCAGTGTTCATTAGTATTGGTTTCATGTGTGCTCTTTTGACATATACGGATTGATATACATTCACATTGCAAGCCCACAGCCTGATAACTTAAGCTTTGCATGACATCATATGGCCTTTGGTTGGATTTGTCGGTCTATGTTTTTGAGGTATTTGGAAGGTCTTCATGACTGTGTTTTGGACAAATTTGTGTGTGTGCATATGTACTTGCACAATATGAATGCAACAAGGATGTACATGCATATTTTTGCATTTATATATTATGAAGATGCTGATTTTATGTTGGACTTTTGTGAAGGAAGTGAGAAACAATGCTATGCTTCCTTGCAAACTGTGCAGGTAGAGTGTAGAGTAAAACACTGAAGCTGCTAACCACTTTACAAGGAAAATGCAATTGTTTTTGTTGTTTTCATTGTTTTGCCTGCATGCTAGAACTTTAAAGGCATGGTTGAAAGAACACCTAGGAGTTCTGGGTACACTGGGTTCCAATGCCTGCACCTATGATTTAAAGAATATATTGCACCTCATATGCATAAGACATCTTGTCCCTGGCTAGGTCGCTCCATTCTTTGCATTATAGTTTGCTTTACGCCTTTAATGGCTATTCTGATAGAGGTTGATTGCTTGCGGTGTTCTGAAAAGCGGGCTAGGCAGCCGCCTAGGCCCAGGGGGCCCCAAAGTGGCTGGCCTATGAGGAAAGTGGCCTCGTAGATGGTCAACGGCCACCTAGGCATTTTTATTTTTTATTTTTAAAAGAAAAACTGAGGAAGGCATGCTCCCCCTTCGCTTCCCCCTGTCACGTGCCACTTAAAAAAGAAATAATAAATGAATAATGATGCAATAATTTAGAGTAAGTAGAGGAGGATATAGCTTTTGATGCGTCGGGTGAAGATAGGGTGATATTTTTGAGGGAGATTCTGAGGATTGGTGAAGATAAAGTGTTATATAAACTGTGAAAGGATATTATTTATGCAATGTGTTGTGTTTAGTCATGCTATTTCAATAATATTTTATGATTTTATCTAAACAATTGTGCATAAGTACTAAAATTTTAAATTAAAAAAATCCTTCTAGCTGTGCCTTGGCTTAGGTCCACCTAGCGCTTTTTAGAACACTAATTACTTGTATTTGGATGGTAAGGGTATCCTTATGTTAGTAGTTTACAACCTTCATGAGGATGGTGGCTTCCATCTGGTGTTTAAAGTTTGTAGTAGTTCTGTTGTTACAGTGCTTATTTTATGATTATCATTGATCTGGGGTAGAATTCAATTGTGCATTCATATAGTTGTCCAGTGAGGATGTTTTCTTGCATTTGGATGATAAGAGGATCCTTATGCTAGTAGTTTACAACCTTCATTATCTGGTGTTTAAAATTTGGAATAGTTCTCATGCTACGGTGCTTATTTCATACTTAAGATTGATCTGGTTGTAGAATTCAATTGTGCATTCATATACTTCCCCCATGCTATGTTGAACTCTTTGTTTTTCTCTGGAAAATTTATTTATGTCGATATATATTAACGATGAATTCAGGCTCAACCTCCTATTTTCTTCAAAGAATTATTTTCTTGATTACATATTTTGGGTTTGCCTCTTGAAGCTCGAAGATTATCCTTTTTATTTTTTGGTGGAATACTTACTGCGACAGTGTTTTGTTTATATAGGATGCTGATATCGATTCTCTCTACAAAAGCTACAGCACAAATACAAGACATTCTCTTGAAGCTTGGTCTGGTTCGCAGCTTGATTTGGGGCTTGTATGTTGTTTAATTTGGCTTGTATGCTGTTTAATTTTATTTCTTCAAAAAAAAAATGGCAGCTCCTGGTTGACTACCTTGTCTTCGCCCTCCCACTTCTTTTGGAAGACATTTCTTAGGACACCTTAACGTTGGTTGCATTGCTAGCTCCTGTTTTAGTAAGCTTATCTGTAAAAGTATAATAATGCTTATTACTCCTCTTGATTGTATATGTAGGTGGAAGCAGCAATTGATGACATATGTCGGCAAGAAGGCAATGGAGCAATTCTCGTGTTCCTTACTGGCTGGGATGACATTTCTAAGCTTCTTGACAAGGTTAAAATAAATAATTTTCTTGGAGATCCTGGCAGGTTTTTAGTGCTTCCGCTACATGGTTCAATGCCTACCATCAATCAACGGGAAATATTTGACAGACCACCCCCTAATGTGAGGTGAGTCTCTTTTATTTGCTCTTCCATGTAATGCTGGTAAAATTATTGACCGAAAAATTATTCATAATTTGCTTTCAATTTTCCCATGCTAAACTCATACTAGCTATTATTCAAGAATTGGTTTTGAGTTATTGTCTGTGATTGCCAAAGGAGGTAGTGATTAGTAAAAGCACTTAAGCCTTTGCTATGAACAAAGTTTTAACAAGATGTTCACCTTTGGCGCCTAAAGTGCCTCTCCGAAAGTGTGTTTCACCTTGTCAAGTTTTACGTACACAAAACAATAAAGTGAATATAGTTAATATTCATATAATTTAGGTGTTTCTAAGCATTTCCCTTCGTGAGGGAAGGGGGAGTGGGGCATGCTGGGATTGTCATTTTTCTAAGAAGACAACCAAAATGATGCTGTTTGACCATATCAACACGTAAACTAGATATTTATTTACACCATATACGCTTCACCGATATATGTGCACATGGACGGAAGTTATTGTGGTAGACCAACACTTTGTCTTGCTGTTACTATGGTTGAAATTATGCCGTCTTGGTCATATTTTTAAAAACTTTAGGCCGGCAATCTTCCTCAACCTTCCTCTGTCGCGGTAGCGACACAAAACAGTGTAGTCCTCATTGTAATCAGAGGTTGGCGGATAACCCTTTCCATGCCAGAGACTCGATCCCTCTCTCTGTTTGCTTTCATGATCTCTTGGCTAGGAGAGTTCATCGTTTACAAGAATGTCTGAAGATGGAGCCCAAGGAGAGAGTTGGGCAGATTCACAGTTCATATTTGGTCAGATTCTTCGGAGTTGGGCAGTTCTCAGTCTGGAAAGAGTAAGTTTTGATGACGACTGGTTTTCCAGCGGGATTTGGGGGAATTCCTCATGTTTTCCTGCTCAAGCTCGTCAGGATTTGTTTAGTGCTGAAATCTCGACAAATATAGGTGCTGCATCGAATCTTTCTATCCTGTTTCTCTCGAATAACGTTATTACTGGAAAATTGCTGAAGGCGATTCATCAGCCATGAAATTTAATTGATTTCTTGGCTTAGCAAAAAATAATAATAATCTATATCTATGCTATTATAAAGGCAAAGAACCTTTTAGTTCCATCAACCAAAATTAATTTAAAATTAATAATTTAAAATTCAAAATTCAAAATTCAAAATTTAAATTTTTTACTGTTATGGAAGTTATTCTCTTAACCACTCACCCGCCAACTTTTCTTCCTGCTCCTTCCACTTTTATCTTTTTTTAAGTACATACTCATTTTTTTCTTTTTTTTTTTTACAATTTTGTATTTAATCTTTTATATTTTAATCATGTGATGCGACTGGTACTATTATAAAGCCAACGGATGCTTCCGTTCAATTAACCATATATTTTTCTTGAAATTCCATTAATACCCTCAAACATTACAGTTATTTACTTGCATTGTCACATAATTGTTCCTATTTTTACTCAAATATTACAGTTATCATATAACAATTTCCATCTTTTCCCTAAACATGTGGTGCAATGACTTTTGATTGTAAAGGATCCAAAATTTTAATTTTTAAATATTTAATTAATTTAAATTTCTTATCCATACACTCTTTTAAATATTGTATATTGATCAAAAAGTTGTTAAGCACGTGCAAAGCTCGTGCAATGCTGCTAGTAATAATAATAATAATTGACTCTCTGGAATTGATGCTCTTCCAGCCATGGCATAGTAACCTTGCTCAATTGGTGAAGCTTGATCCTGATTATAACAAGCTTTACGGAAAATTTCCAGCTGGCATCCATTTTATGAAGAAGCTTGGCTAGTGAGTTCTCTAGGAATATTCCAGAGAGAGAGACCAGATGGAGAGAAAGGTGAGGGAGGGCTCTCTGCGTCAATCGTGAAGGTGCTGCTAGCCTTGATATGGAGCTTCCTCGTCTATTTTTAGTGGCTGGGGTTTGGGCTTCAATAAGTGAGGCTTCTGCTGCTGCTTATTGTTTTCCTTTTTCACATCATGATAGTTCTATGCGTTATCTAAACAAACGCATGATACATGCTCTGTTTTTTGTACACTGTAGGAAGTATGAAGATTTTATTTTGTTACTGAAATTGGACCATGAAATCGTATTCTTTCCTCTCGCTCTCGCCAACCCCCAAGGACAAGATTCCTTTTTTTCTTTTTCTTTTTTTTTTTCATTTTTATTCTGGTTTTGCTATACCTTTAAGGAAAAGCTTGTCATGCTTTTGTGACAGTATCCTGCTGTAAACTTATTTGATCATCTTCTGGCATCAATACCCTTTCCAATCTAGGGCTTCTTGCATGGATGATTCCGTTGGAGACATTTGCTTGATATAATACCAGGATTCGTCTTATTGTGGCTTCAATTCAGACTAATTTCATGTGTATTAGAAATTTGTTAGAGAAAGTAATTGTTCTCAAATTTATTTTTAAAATAAATTTCTGATGCTGTTTTACAATAAAATAAAGTTGGGGGTGCTATCATGCTGCATCATATCATCCTCTATATAGTGGATGGTGTTGCCAATATGTTGAACCTATAAACTTATTTCCATCTTGTGCAAAATGTGCAAAGGACTGAGAAAGGTCTTCTTGGCACTGCATTGTGTATTTTATACATTATTTTTTCTGAAGTATTAAATTTGCTTTGTGCATTTCCCTAGAAAAATTATCCTGGCAACAAATATTGCGGAGAGCAGTATCACCATAGATGATGTGGTATATGTCATTGATTGTGGAAAGGCAAAGGAAACCAGTTATGATGCTCTGAATAAGCTCGCCTGTCTGTTACCGTCATGGATTTCGAAGGCTTCTGCACATCAGGTATTTACCAGTGGTTTTGACGATTATGATAGCTGATTTCGTTTTTTTTACTTACTGGAAACATCTAATTGTTTTGCAATGATGGCACCACTTCAGAGACGGGGCCGTGCAGGGCGTGTACAATCTGGAGTTTGTTATAGACTCTATCCAAAGATCGTCCATGATGCAATGCTTGAGTTTCAATTACCAGAAATTCTTCGAACACCTTTGCAAGAGCTATGCTTGCATATCAAAAGTTTACAGCTAGGATCCATTGGATCCTTTTTGGCAAAAGCACTCCAGCCACCAGATCCCCTCTCTGTCCGCAATGCGATTGAACTTCTCAAAACTATTGGGGCATTGGATGAACAGGAGGAGCTTACTCCACTTGGTCTGTAACATTTTCTAGTCCATCTGAACCTCTATTCTTTGGTGTATACATGCACATTTTAAATCAAGCTCTTGTTGTTTATTTATATGTGACAGGTCGCCACCTTTGTACTCTGCCTTTGGACCCGAATATTGGGAAGATGCTTCTCATGGGATCTATCTTTCAATGTCTTAATCCTGCGCTAACAATTGCTTCAGCTCTTGCACATCGTGACCCTTTTGTCCTTCCGATCAATAGGAAAGAGGAGGCTGATGCTGCAAAAAGATCTTTTGCTGGTGATTCCTGCAGGTCGACTAAATTGATCACAACCCTAGGCTTCATTTAATATAGAAATGTTCTTCATTTCCCATTTTCTATTTTCCAATACTTATCATGGTCTATTTGATTACATGCTATTTGTTTCGAATAATTGGAGAATCCCATTTTCAATATAGAAAATATAATTTAGCTGTTTTCTAATATAAATAGAATATAGACAAGTTTGGAAACCCTGTATCTTATTTCACATTGACAAAAATGATTTTGGAACATGAAATCATCAGTCGATGAGGAAAACTTGTTCTCCACAACTAAGTTGGCCCTTCATGTTTCTGCTGTTATATTGCACATCATATACTTGAGATGCTGATATGGAAACTCTTGCCATTTATACAGTGACCACATAGCACTTCTCAAAGCATTTGAAGGATGGAAGGCCGCAAAACGCAATGGAAAGGAAAGAACGTTTTGCTGGGAGAACTTTTTGTCTCCAGTAACATTGAAGATGATGGAGGATATGAGAAACCAGTTCCTGGATCTACTCTCGGGCATTGGATTTGTAGATAAATCTAAGGGTCCTACTGTAAGCTTTTGGATTCTCATTCCATTTCTTGTTTCTTTAATTTTGACATGCTCGCTAATGGTCACTCTTGAAATAAAGAAATTATTATATTTTTGACATGCTCATGGATGATCACTTTCATAGCTGCTCTTTTGATTTATACCATCTTCAACGTCTGCAGGCTTATAACCAATATAGTGATGATTTGGAGATGGTATGTGCAATTCTTTGTGCTGGGCTTTACCCTAATGTCGTGCAGTGCAAAAGGCGGGGGAAGCGGACTGCTTTTTACACTAAAGAAGTTGGGAAAGTCGACATGCATCCAGCATCCGTTAATGCTGCGGTTCATCTCTTCCCTTTGCCATACATGGTTTATAGTGAAAAGGTGAAAACTACAAGCATCTTCATCCGTGATTCGACAAATATATCAGATTACGCGCTTCTCATGTTTGGGGGTAATATAGTCCCAAGCAAAACTGGAGAGGGCATTGAAATGCTTGGAGGCTACCTGCATTTTTCAGCATCAAGGAGCGTGTTGGAGCTGATAAAGGTAAAACGCCTGGAGAAGTTTCTTATTTCTAAGGCTACGTTTGGTACAATGGAATGAAGTTTAAAGGGCAAAAATGGTTTTGTTTGAGCATGCAATTCCATCGTACCAAACGCACCCCTAGAGAATATGCTCTAGAAATATTTGGCGGTTAATTGATGATGATGGGGGTTATGCAGAAACTGCGAGCAGAGCTCGACAAACTTCTGACGAGGAAGATTGAGGAACCAGGATTCAACATTACTGCAGAAGGAAAAGGTGTGGTAGCTGCTTTAGTTGAGTTACTGCACAGTCAAAATGTTCATTACTAGTTATTGTAGGGTCCTATTTATCGATTGAGAATCGCAGCAAACAGAAACCCTTTTTTTCCTCTATATATATATATATATTTGAACTTCTGCTACGAGGATAGTGAAAGTGAAGATAGGCAGTCGGTTGTGTAGCTGTATACGTCTTGAGCTTAAAACTAAATTGTAACCGGTGATGGGAGAGCTGATTATAAGTGAATTGGGTGTAAAATTTTCAAATAATTGCCAATATCCATTAACTATGAGCAAATTTGGGGGGGGGGGGGGGGGGGGGGGGGTAAAATTTTCGAATAATTGCCGCTTTCTGTGTTGTTGAGTTATTTTGCTTAAGCTTCTTAGTTTTCGTAATACCGTTCACGCTGGCGGCAGTGGCATTTTTTGCCCTTGGATATGTTCTTGTAGCCTCATTTCGGCAAATAAAATGCTTGTGCGCTCTTGGGTGTGTGGAGTTTATGTTCCTGTACTATAGTTGTTAATAAATTAGGTTTGTAGTAGTTGTCCGGCATGAAGGTAAGAGTACGTTTGATGAGGTGAAATGAAATTTTAAATGGAATGAGTGGAATGACATTAATTTTAAAGGATATGAGTGTTCTAATTCAGTTGTCTATTCATTTTTTATTTTTTATTTTTTACACAGCAATATACATCAATAAAATGCCTTTCACTCTCAGACTTCAGTTTTTTTTTTTTTTTTTTTTAAAGTTATAATGAGAACGACGATGAAATAAAACGTTTAAATTAGAAATCCCTTACCCTTTAGAATCCCTTCAATATATTTTATTCTATTTTTTCCAACCTTTAGAATCCCTTCAATTTATCTTACTTTATTATTTTTATTCCATCCCGACATAAGGAGTCTAATTGTTCCAACTCAAAATTATGGGACAAATTGAGAAGTAACATGTAAAAGACATTCCAAATTGATAATTTGAGCCCAAGTTCAGATGATGTGCACGGCCACGTTGAACCTAATAAATAAATTACGCTACTCTTGAAAAATGGAAATATCCGAATTTATGCATCTTTTCAATTGTGGTGTTGTGTTTCAGTAAATAAATGAACATCTACTAATTAAAACAATACAAAATCAAAACCTAAGTTTGCCACTAGGTAATCAAGAGAGGACCCTTTAATTCCTGAGAAAAATCCAAAAAGATGATCAACATATCTTGAATATAATTTATGACAGTTTCACGTCCATCCAAACATAAATCTCTCTTTGAATTACATTTTTATTCCCACTAGACGTACAAATTCCCAAAATTAAAAATCTCTATCCTACTCAGTCCTATTAGATCCTACAAAGAAAGAAGGGGGGGGAAAAAAACAAACAAACAAACAAATTTGGGGAATGTTCATAATCCGTGTTCTAAAACAAAAGCAGAACACCACAGTTGGAAACAGTTTCAAAGGGTTGAAATGGTATAAGGAGCATCAATGCCACCATCATTCTGAGACAAAATTAAAGTATCCACGCAAGGATACAGTCTCATGTTACAAAAACTCCCTCAGATGGCAAGGGAAAGAACCAGTCAGTGCTCTTACATAATAATATACAGTAGAACTATTACTTCTAGACGAGCAAAACAGCATTAACACAGCCATCATTCTCGGGGTCATTTGTCACTTGAGCGTATTTCCCTGCATAGGTCACAAAAGAACACCCAAAAAAGATAAATTGAGAAGAGCTGTAAAAAATTAACAAAACATATATATCTACCCGAATTCCAGACATTCTTACCCCATACGACTTTACCAGCCGGCGTGACAAGACCTAGCTCACTAACATTAACCTGGAATTCATGATTTTATATCAGAATAAGAACAGCGGCAAAATGCCACTTACTTGTCATATGATGATTAAGGAGGTGTTGAAGGAAACATATTTACCTCAATGATTGTTCCTTTGGTCAAAACACCAAGTGAGGTATACATTGTACCATTAGGGTTTTTCTTTACTCCTATTATTTCGAGATTGAAAGTGCATTTCAGTTCAGGATGAGTCACATGGGCTTTAGTAAATCGCAATCCAGTAGGACGAACGAACCGCTCATACTTGGGTGGCTTTCTTGTAAAAGCCTGCCCCACAAATGTGGCCTTGGTAACCATCCGCTTCCATTGCTTGGCTGCAAATAATTACAGAGTAATATTACAATAAAAAAGAGAACAAATTAGACTGGCCTGAAGGCTTTTCATCAACTAGCTAAATGTTTCTTCCCTCACAAACTTAGGCAGAGGAATATATATATATATATATGCACTTCAATTCCCTTAGACTTGCAAGAAAAGAGGTCTGGTGTTACATGATGCTCAGATGAGGAAATCTTTAATAATGTCGGTAAAATATAAATTCATTTTTATCTTCTTCCTTTTTTAGAAGCAAGAAGAGACACTTAAAGCTTATGGCACATCAAGCCCTTGCCTAGATTAAAAATTATAGCTTGAACAAAACCACAGTTTTTTTGTTTTTCTTTTTTCCTGAACAAATAAATGTGTTCCCTTTGTTGAACTAGGACTAACCCATTCTGAAAAAGAATGTTGAAAAATAACTTACTAGCAACTGCTATAACCCTAAAAAGGAACTAACGTATAAGATCATAATATATGCAGATATATAGAACCTTCAAATAGATCTTCAAGCACACAAGGCCGAATAGAAGTTCAATAGTCGGTAAGAAATCAGCAAAAGAAGCATACTTACTTTTTCTTTTACCGGATCTTATTACTTTAAACATCTCAACTTCAGCTACAGGTCTAACCTGAAAATATAGAAGAGCATTTAAATTATAGATCATCAAATCATAGAACACAGCTGCTCACTTCGAAGGATCTTGCACCAAAAGATGAAAATTCATGAACATCAAGAAAAAGAACAATATACAAGCAACCAAGCAATGAGAAAGGAACAAAATCTTGTACACAAGGTAAGCGGCAGCCTTCTAAGGAAGCAGCAGCCAGGCAAGGCTTATTTGACAAACTGTTGAGTTTAACTTTACCTTGGGCAGAGGAACATCCCATTTCCCAGCTTTCTCTTTCCGTTTTTGCTTTATGGAGTTGCTGAGAGCCTACATACAAGCAAAAATGTCAATTGACAGAGCACAGTGACTATGGGTAACCCAGTCTGCCCACAAACACCCCAAATGCAGGAAGACACACCTTTGCCCTTGTAGTTGTCTCACGGTCCATAAGGTAGGCAGGGATAGCTCCTTCATGAATATCATCATCCACCTTGCGCCTATTTGATGATTCCTCATGCATAGCCAGGCTGATGACATAGCAGAATAATGATCCACATATGAAGTGTCAATGGAAAAATCCCCAAAAAACTGTTAACTGCTCTCTAATCATCAAGATCAATAGCCACCACTATTAGCATGTATGTTTCAAAGAGATAAAGAGAGCTAAGGGAGCTAACTTAGCTCTTCTAGCAGTCGACCTAATTATTTTTCTTTAAAACCGTCTACCTAAAACATCACTAGTCAACAGGAGCAAGCCCTAATCGATTTTGCTCAGAGCTTCACAAACATCTTGATTAATTCCTCCCCCAAAATTTCAGAATAAGTTTCGAGTTCTAAAATTCATTTATTGGGGAGGTAACCATGTAAAGGAACTAAAATTAGAAGCTGAAACAATCATATAACTATTAAAAAACTACACCCGAGAAAGAAAACCTACGTTTTCTTCATCTGAGCCTTCTCGGCATAGCGTTTCTTCGCGAACATCTTACCCTTAATACCCAAAGCCTGCAACATTCAAATTCAACCAGCCCAAAATTCCTTACATAAATTACTGAGAGAAGAAAAAAAAAAAAAGAAGCAGCAAAGCATTCCAAAAGCAAAAGAAGAAAAAAGATGAATGGTATAACTTCTGCGCCGTCTCAGAACGCTTGTGGACTTCACGGGCCTCTTTCTTCCGCTTGCGCTCGAAGAAGTCATGGCGGTAGCCATGCCTCTTCCGGTGCAGCTCTATGTAATCCCCTTGCGGCTGCAATAAACACCAAACGGGGATCAGAAGATCACCAGTGGATTGCAGGAAAAGGGAGAAGACGATGGATGCTTGAAAATGGCGAAACCCTAGATCAGGGGTTTAGCGGCGCACCATTGCGACGAAAACGAAAGGCGCGAGTTTGAGCCGAGAAAGAGAGAGAAGATTCGACCGTGCCGGTTCAAGGGGTTTTGTGGCGGAGCATGCGGTTCACGGGTTCCGGGTTCGGGTCAGATCCTGTTATATTGCTTAGCCCGGGCCATCTTGATACAACGTTGGGGCGTATTTCTTTCTCGTTCTTTTTTTAAATAATAATAATATAATGAACTGACCAAACTTGATCCGTTTCAATTTTTACCTCCTCAACATCTTTTATTTTTATTTTTATTTTTTTTGAAAAAAAGTTAAATTTGTCCCATTACAACTTTCATATTCCATCTTTATAAAATGGAGAAATTACATTTAACTCCCTTGTGGCTTGACATTATTGCAGGAACCTTCATTTAGTTTGAAAATCAACACATAACTTCCTTGTGGTTTCAATGAACTTGCAAAAGTTAACTTTTCCATCAGATCTAGCGGTCTATTCTTCCATAAAGTTTTTTAGTGTTTAATATGAAAAAAAAAACTTTAATTTCCGAAATTACCCATAAATTAATTTCTTAATTTCTATCGTAGTAGTGCCCAAATAAATGGACATTTTTATACTTATTGTATCTTGAAAATATATATATTATGCAGGGGTTATATATTCATAATTCTAACTAATCATGATGAATGAAAACAAATATATGAATATTATAAGCATCTAGATAAGTTTTTTAGTAAAAGCATAGGTTCACGTACAAATATCTCTTTTTTTAGTATAATAAATGTATCTTTTTTATAGTCTAAGAATTATAAAAATGACTATTTCTTTGAGAATTATTGTGATTGAGGTTAAGAGGTAATTTTGAGAAATTTAGGAAATTAAAGTTTTTTTTTTCCTATTAAATACTCTTTTTTTTTTTGAAGAACAAATAATTAGATTTGATAGAAAAGTTAACTTCTGCAACAGGAAGATTCTTTACATTAAAATCAAATCACAAGGAGGCTAAGTATAATTTTTCCCTATAAAGGCATCTTCGCCCAACTCCCGAAGCATTATATTTACTCTCAGTGATTATAGAAAAATATGTCCATATTATATATTAGAAAAATATTAATTATATATCTATTATAATACCACTTGAGCCAACGCCCATACAAGACATTTGTGCCTAGTAAAAATCAGGAATAAAATAATTTACTCTATAATTTTATTTTATTTTTTTTACTTTCATGAAAGTGTAGAGCTACTTTTAAACGCTTTTATATAAATTATTGAACTGATTTTTTTAATTGATTGTGATATAAATGGTGTGACACGTTGTCCCACACACTCTTTCCCCAAAAAAAACCTTACATTTTCAGAAAACAATGAATCATGGTGTATGTATCATATTCCTCAAAATGCACACTGTGAATTAACAATAGAAGAAGAATCAACTGGTCACGTACGTTTTTGCTTATACCCCCATGCTTCGTATACTTTTTCACAAATCATTTCATTTGGAAAGTGTTTATTTGTTAAAATTTATTTATTTTTATATTGTTGTTTGATCGAAGGACTCTTTAAAAAAATTAAATAAATTTTATTACATCACTTTTTTAATATAAAAGGTACGTAAGAATATACGAGGATAATTTTCCTCCAGCAATAACCAAAGTGAAACTTCTTGTTTCAACCTTTATTATTATTATTATTATTATTATTTGACTGAAATTTCATTAATGTCCATAAATCTTCTCTATTCAATTCATGAGATTCTAGAATTCATAGTATCTTTCCATTAAAAAGAATGGCATGAAACATGCGGTGTATTAATATTTATGCGGAATGATGACAATTTTAATCTTTAATTTATCTGAAAGTAAAGAACGCTCCATCACTTATTTAGAGGGAGCTTTGATTTTGAGCACAGACTTAAATGAGTTAAAAATAAATTTATTTTTAGTGAAAATGACTGTCATTCCATTAAAGAGAGTATCCTTTTAATCAAAATAATATTATTTTAAATTTAAATTTATCTGATAAGACATGACTCAGAACTCACTTTTTTCATATAAAACAAGCATAATAATAGACCCCACATATATTATCCAAGCCTTTCTTTTTAATTTAAAAAACTTATCCACGGTCATTTAAATCGAGTAAAATAAAATAAAAATAAACAAAATGAACAGGTGGAACATGGGCAAAAAAGACAATAAACAAAACACGAAAACTAAATAGGAACCCTCCCTGAAAAAGAACTGCAAAGTGCTTGGGCTAAAAAGATTTGGTACGATCTTAATAATTTAAGCAAATAAATCGCACGTGCGCGCATGCGACTGCAATGAAAACGAAGTGGAAAAGAACACGTGTCCGGGCTGTGAAAACGTAATTATATCCGACGTAAAAGGGCAGCATCGGGTCAAAAATTTACAGCCTTTCCGGTACTTGAAGGAATTTTACCGTAGACTTGCGGCCCAAGCAATGACACCTCAGCCATCTCCCAATCCGCTCCCCCTTTCGCAGAAAAGGAAACCGGCGAACATTTTTTTCTTCCCAAAATACCCCCACCGCCTCGGTGATATTAACACTTCACCCCTTAAAACCCCAACCCCCTTTCAGTCTCATTCGATTCATCATCTCTCTCCTTCCTCCAGCTGTAGCGTTTATCCGCGGCGGAGGAGATGGCGGAGACCCGCGCCGGAGCCACTTTCCCGGTGCTGTTCTTCGACGGTGAGACGGAGATCGACATCGGCGATGTCTCCGTTCACCCTTTCCTCGATTTCAAGGCCTTTCAATCGGTTCTGAGCCACAAGATCGGAATCTCCCCCCACCAGATCTCCGTCTATCTCGATTGCCCGAAGAAATCGCGGTCCTACCCCGGCCGTCGCCGGAGGATCCCGATCACCGCCAAGATCAACTTCGCCGCGATTGCTCGCGAGAGGGATTGCTTCTTCCTCGTCGTGCTGAAGCGATCGAGGCGCGAGCGGAGGCACAAGAGGAGTGGTTCCCGAGAGGAGGAGAGCGACGCCGTTTACGCACCACCGACGGCGCCGGAGAAGCTGATGATACTCCGGCGATCGGATCAGATTCCGACGATGAGCTCTCCGTTCTACGATCCTGTTGCGTCCTTCGATTTGCAGATTCAGAGGGAGAAGTATCTAATGGCGATGAGAGACTCGTATCCGTGCGCCAGGAGAACCGACCCCCTTGTGTGTGATTACTGCTGTAACGCGAAGGAGGAGGGCGGTGGAACGGCGCCGTTCCATTGGTGCGTGTACGACGCCGTTACTGTGGGGTTCCGATCCCCCGCTGGTCCGATTGCCCGGCCCGTTAAATCCTTCGACTGAACCCGGTTCGTACCGGTCCAAGTAATTTTTTAAATTTTTTTTGTCCGTAGAAAAGAGGACCGGCGATTCCGCTGCTTGGTACACCATTTAAAGGAAGGTACGCTACACGTTGGATTTCATCAACCAGTTGAGATTAGGTTAAAACTATATAGTACGGGGTATAAAAAAACATAAACTATTGGAATGGAGGAGATTGGCGTTTCCGATGAAGTTTAATAGAGAGGATACTGCAGCATGGGCTCTGTTTCTCCCCCCCCCCCAAATTGCGTCTTGGGGGCTTTTAAATGAAGATTGGAGATTGTGAGTTTCATTTGGATTTTGAGGATCAAAGGTTCATTGCAACTGAGACCACTAATTGAGTCATTTGCGTTGGCCTCTCCCTTGGGTGTTTGAGAATCAACAGCTCTTGCCCGGAGTTCTAGTTGTATTGTCCTGGTTTCTGAATCATTGTTTGTGGGGTTTGAGGGTTACAACTTGACGTGTATTTGAAGTATTTACCCTTAATTTAATCCTTATTATAGTTCTTGAGTTGAGATCCTTCTCTGTTTTTGACTTCCTCTGTGGGTTGGTGATTTTTTTTCTTTTTTTTATAATTTCTTTCTTTGAAATAATCCTACGAATTACCCTGTAAACGCTTCTGGGATACTGGATGTTCATATTTTAAAACCGACCGAAAATTTTAATTAATTTAAATTGATTTTGATGCATCCATGATGGATGTTAGCCTTTTTTGGGTTGCTGTTCAGGGCTTCAACAGTCTATTATTACCACGGACGCTGCATTTTTTTATTTATTATTGTAAACTTTATGAGGCTTTTCTGTGGACATTCTTTTGACCTTTTGCAGGGGAATTTATATGATTGGGCACGTGGGACTAGTTACATAGCAACATATGGTTGGCTAACTTATCCTTGTAATAATAGGGTTTCTGATGTTGTGGTGTTATTTTCGTATATTTTATGGTTGCGTTGTCCCGTATTTTATAAATTGCGTCCCATGATCTCCGGTTGTGTCTCCATGCGTAATAATTTCTACTATGAATAATTGGGACAAAAAAAATTTATAATAAAATTATAAAAAATTTATATAATATAAATTTATTAAAAGATGTTTAGGTAAATGATAACGTGTGATTTTTATATATAAATCTTTGTATGATTTTATTATAAAATACTTTTATGTGAGTGCATGAACAGTAATATTATAGTAAGGTATGGGTTTACTAAGTAACTGCCTTTGTGCTTTTCTGAAAATTTCAAAACCAGCTTTGGTATTAGATTCCAGAGCGGAGTGTTTGAGAAGCTGTTTTTTTTTTTTCCCCATCACCCTCCCTAAATTATGTTTCCATCATTTTTTATATTATCATAACATAGACAGCTCTCCAATTAGGTGGAAAACAATACTTTTTTTAAGATTATGAATGGAATTAGGCCTCTAGATGGATCAAATCAATTGGATCGGTTCATTCGTCACACACTTGTATCTTTAATTCATATCCTTATTCCTATACTACTTATTATCCAATCGAATTATGAGATGTCCAATTCACGCAATAATCATAACATAATTTGGAATAATAAAGCAAAAGGAAAATTCATATATTGAGAAATAAATGAAAGTATAATTCAAATACAGGAGTTACTTAACATAACATAAATTTTGATGCGCTGTTTATTATGCGAATTGGATAATGGACGGTACCGGTAAGAGCAAGGGATCCAAATTTTATTATAAGAGGCGATTCATATAGGCTCGTGTAACAATGTAAGTCCGCAAGTGATCGACTGTCGGAGTGAAGATTATATTCATATGATTCATATGATACGAATAGGGGTAATGTCTTGCAGCCGTGTTACAAAATCAGCCCCCGCGATAGATGGAAAATCGACGGCTGTGATGAAACGGTAGGAAAGTGGCGCTAGGGAGTGACCCGACTGGTGCGGCCCCACGAGGCCACGTCACCGTCTCTTTTTCCTCCAGGCCCCCCTTTTTTTTGAAAAATATAATATATATATATTTAAAGGGAGGCTCGTATCGTAACGCCGTGTTTGAAAACAGAGCCTCTCCAAAATAATCCCGCTTCCCTCTCTCGAAATTTCAATCTCTCTCTCTCTCTCACACAGAGTGGTTCGGTTTCTTCACACGAGGGGAGGGAGGGAGGGAGGGAGGGAGGAGGAAGAAGGAACCATGGCGCAGTTTCCTCTCAATTTGGACTGACGGAGAGCGATGGCTCCCCTCTGGCATTTTCTTCCCTCAAGTATTCCCCTACGAATCGACCCCTCACTCGTCTCCTCTCGATCTCGCCTCCTCCATGGATGACATCGCTTCTCGCGTCTTGCTTCAACTTCACCACCGAATCCTCTCCCAGCATCGTCCCCCGAGCTTTCCCCTGAATCTCGAGGTTCCTCGCTGGCTCTGTCTCCCTCTTTCGTTTAACCACAAATTTGCGGGAATTTCAATTGCATTTAACTGATTTTTTTTGTTGATTTTGTACAGGAGACGATTAGGGTTCCGATTCGGTGCGGTCCCAGTTTTCCACTGCCGGAGGAGGAGCCGCCGTTGAGTGTTAATGGAGGTTTATGTGTGGATCCTTGTAAATTTCGCGCGTATGGGACTACTAGAACTTGCAGTGCGAGCTCCGGGCCGGTTTTCGAGCATCCTTTTTTGAACCGGCCTCATCCCCAGGTACCGAACCGGGGGGGCCCTGTATCTTGTTTTTATCATCTCTCAACAATTTTTTTGGGAAAATATAAACCCCGGCTTGTCCTTTTTTTTCTTTTTTTTGATGACTTTAAATTGAGTTGATATTTTCACAGGTCGAAGCGTGTCTGGAGACGAGGGGGAGGGTTTTGCAGCGGCAGCGGCAGCAGCAGCAGAACCGGGTTCAGACCGGCCTAATTTTGCCATATCGGGGATTGAATGAGCGGGCGGCGGCGAGCGGTCCAGTGAAGGGTTCTGTAGGTACAGGAGTGTTTCTTCCGCGTGCTGCTGCCACAACCGCGTCCGCCGTTACCGCTTCCAGGAAGAAACACGGCGGTGAGTACTCATTTCCAGTATCTGTTCCACGGCTTTCAACCATTTTCCTTTTTTTTCTTTTTTTTTTTCTTTTTCTTTTTTTTTTTGCTTTTTTCTGCTTTTAAAGCTCTAAAATTATCCTGCAAAATTTCAAGAGTTGGGTGATTCTTTACTTTTCAATGCGCAGATGAAGAGGAATTCACTAATAATTTGGAAACTATGCCCGTCATAAATTTTTAAGATTTATTTGAAATTCAGAGCTATCCATTTGGCAGTTCCTGCTCCTTTTGTTTGTTGAGATTTTGAAAATGGCAATTGTCTTGTTTGAATTTGAATTGGATCTTTCATCTGTGGTCTTGGAATTTACTGTCACGTTTGTTGACGATGTGTCTGAGCGTCTCTGTGGAAAAGAGATATTACGTTACACGCAAAACTGAGACCTCTGACCACTTCTGCGTCAGTATGCATAGTTTCTTTGAAAACCGTAGCAGTAGCATCATTTAATTGCCCTGGCTACCCTTTATTTCCTTTAAATGCTCACTTTAAATTTCTTCAGAAACGGAACAAAAATCATCATCATGCTGACTGACGCATCCTCCTCACTTTTATATTTCAGAAAAAGAAATGGGTCTTTCTGAAACAATTTCTGGTTCAAAACTCTGTTTTTCCACCATTTATAGTATTGCATAGACAGAATGCTTGTGAGTTATCATTCTCTAGACTGGTGTTATCCTCCGCTGCTTGTCCCACTTTCAGTCCTTCGATTCGAAAAAGGTGCTAAAATAAACCTACTAAGGGCCTCATACAAAGAATGAGGGCCTTCAACAGTCTTAAAATTATATGAAATCAGTAGATTCATAAATTATCTTGTGTTAGTTTTAAGTATATATAGGTTGAAATTTATGAATTGTCAATGCGTATCAAATTATTCTCCCCATGATACGAGCACCGTCTGAACAAGTGGAGGTTCTAGTTTTAGTAGTGCACCCTGTCACAGAAACTCGTTTATTTACCTTGTTTTCACCCTTCGTATATTGATTTGCTAAGAACGCAACTAGTTTGAACTCCCTATCTTGGCAGTGGCCACTTCAAGACGAAGCATAGGTTACTCTGTGTTGACAAATCACTGAGGTAGGGGGAACGAAAGGCTCACTATGGCCCCTTTTACGAATGTTCATGTTTTTGTTGCATTAGTTCATCCACTCTTATGTATTTCAATGCATAGAAACAATAATCTAAGTAGTAAATGTTGAAAAAATTAATGAGGCCACAGCTTTCCCAGAACCCAATAAGGGATCGCTTGGATTACGGAAATGAGAATGTTGATTCTCGCTCCATTGTTTGGTTATATAGAAGGTAATGAAATGATTATCCGATTACAATAAAACAATAATAAGGATTCTTTCTCCGTCTTCTTCTTCAATGTTTTGAATCAATGTTGGGCTTGAAAAGGAATTGTAAACTCCTCAGGTTCCAGACGAAGCAGCAGACAGGAAAGCTCGCACTCTACTGGGAAAAGAAGCTGGATCGCACGAGCAGGCGTTGGGAAGAAGCAAGAATGCCATTGCCAGCAGCTTTCTCCTGAAATGGCATTACCTCAGGACTGGACCTACTGAAGTTAAAGCTTCACCCATAAAAGAACTTTCTAAGTTATATATGGCCATGTATTGAAGCTGGAAGAAGCTGATTAAATAAGAGCTCCAATGACAGGAACAATATGGTCAAATTATAAGTTGTGCAGAAGAAATGAAGAAACATAGTTTTTATTTAATATAGGGGTTGTAATAGTTGCTACTTGTTTCTGGTGTTGCGTAGCTGATACACGTAAGGCTTTTCTTAGGAACTTGAACCGTTATCTATCATCTATGCTGTAGTAGTAAGGTTTTAAAGGAAAATGCAAGGGGTCAAGAAGAACATGCTTTGTGTAGGGGAATCAGGCTAGGTTTTTTTTATCTGAGAAAATCCTAAATGATGTGGGATTAGGTTGCTTGGGGGAGAAAATCAAGCTTTGTTATAAATATATATGTAATGTGGACCTGTGAGGGTACTAGCAATTAATTAACATTTTGAGGTGCTTTCCCTTTGTATTCTTGATAAATTAGTGTTTATATAGAGATGCAGGAGAATTTATTTGGGAAAAAAGAAGAACCTTTGATGGGAGGGGGAACCTAATTATGAGAAAGGCGAGACAATATGAGCAAAGTTTAGGAGGGTGTAACAAAGCTCAAACCATTCAAAGGAACTGGGTTTCAAGATTTGGAGCGCATGGACTCTTGTGAGGGGTGTAAGACGCTCAAATCCTAAAGGGGTGTGTTTGGATCAGATGGGCCTATTGTAACCTTGATGTTAGTGGACGTGGGTCAGGAGTTGGGCTGAATCACTTAAATGGTTGTGTTTTATTATGATTGTTTGGGTTCTTCGTGCTTCACGTGGGTTGAGCTACCCCAGCGAGACTGCTAGGGGTTGAAGTTGCCAAAACATTCTTTGAAAAACAAGCGAAAGCACCTTTACTTGTGCATCTTGTATGTGAGATTTTAGGTGATGTCAACATTCTCACGTCACTAACCCTTCATGCCACTTATTTATTCAAGTCTCCCATCCCACACACCCCACACCAACGAGGAGAGTGGACATGTATTGGGCAGATCATGAGTTTAAGAGCAGATGAATATTATGTTACTCGTCGGATCGGATCAAGTTATCATATGAACAGATTAACGAGTCTCAAATTATGATTGTCGAGTTTAATATGAGCCGCTGAGACTCAGCGTTTTATTGTATATGGATGGGGAAGTTCCTTCCAATAGCCGGTGAAGATTATTATAAATTAAATTTGTTATGCCTACGTGAGTCCTCCTAGTACGTGCTTTGGCCCATTGTCACTTGTCTTCTATGGAGGCGGTGCTTTCACGTGAGCCCTTCTATTACTCTTTGGACGTTTCCTGAAAGCCATCACGACGAAATGACAGCACCCTCCTTGCTTCTCCTTCACTCCTGTGGTTCCTAATTTTCGGTTTTATAATTATTAATGCCCAGTAGATAAAATTTGGTTAACCACGCCAAAAACAGCAAGTGCATGAAAATTATACGAGTTGGTAATTTTGAAGCCTGAGGCCACATAATAATGGGGGAGGGGGGGGGGGGGGGGGGTGTGGAGATGTATCATATACGAGTTGCGTGGCTTAATTATGCGAATTTATCCATCTTAAATCGAGTTTATACATTTATTAATAGAAAAAAAATAGTGTGTGTGTGTGTGAAGTAAATGTTGAAAGAAATGGAGAACAAGGAGGTGCAGAAGCTAATGAAAGAGTAGACGTTTGAAGGTTGCGTCACTAGAGGCGGAGATATGGCAGCGTGAATTGTTCCCCAATCATGGCATTTATTAATTTCGTGTGCTCCATACATATATATATATATATATATATATATATAAATTCTCTGGTAACAAATGCCTTAGGGAAGGCCGGTGGTGGCTGAGATCTTATAAGTGATTAGGGCTGAGGTCCTCCCAATGAGAAGGAGAAGAATTGATACTTACATCGCCATCAAAGTTATAAACAAAGAGTAATGATACGTACATAAAAGAGTTTATACCAAAATTATAAAAGGTTTATAAGTTATAAATTTATGGGATCATAAGCTATTATTTACATAAATACCATTCACTAAATTTGTGCTACGTACACAGTTTTACAATTTTATTATGAAATCCTTCGTATTTATAGAATTATTAATAAACTAATGACAATTGAACATGTATATCGATACACATGGGTAGTAACACCATTAAAAATAGTTGCAGGGCCCACCATTAATTAAGCATTTAGTTAACTGTTATTGGACGATACCTACCTGCACATTAGACTATGATTTTGTACCAAATAAATTATTTTTTTCCCCTCGCAAATTGCTACAGGGATATATTGTTGCCAGATCATTTGTGTATTAAGTGCATTATAAGATCAAGGTAATTAAGATAAATTAATTAGTAAGCATTATTTCAGCTAGTAACGACTTATTTCTTTATAGTATAGGCGTTCAAATCTTTACTATATTGAATTATGAAATAAGCCTCCTTCATAATAAAAAAAGAAAAAAAAAGATCAAAGTAATTAGGAAGAGCGGTGGGGATTGAGATACCAACATGTGATTACGATAAACTTAAGTTGAAAAGTAACTGAGCAAGTCCCACTAAAAAACTAAAAAGCCACTTGATTTTAGTAACCTAAAGCTTTTCTTTACACAAGGGGCCTAAACAGCATACTCAGAGCCGTGAGCACCCCGGTTTACCGCACACAGCATGAGTACAGCAAGGGTGAGAGGTGATGGAGGAATTATAATATACGTGGTAAATGAATTGATGAGACGAATTAAGAACGGATTAAGTTAAGTTAGCTTATTATGTGAGTGAATTGAAAAGTTAGTGAGTCATAAATTTCCGTTAGGAGTACAGCTTATATATTTGTTTTCAAGTACTTTCATAAATTAATTCATATTTAACGATAATTATAAAAAGGGATCAAACTTAGCAACGAATTAAGTCGAGTCGGGTGATCATGGATGGGTCACGGATTGTGTTGCCGCCCTGCCCTGGAAGAAGGGTCGGTTACCGACTCTGGTGAGGCTCTACATCTGTCACGATGAGTGGGGGCCACCTAATTCTAGGCATGTGCGAGTAAGTGTGAGTATTCTAGGGAGGAAGAGTCACGTGTGAGTAAATGTGAGCCCAATCCAGATGGATGGCTCTTTCCCCGATTTCACAATTAACCAATCCTCAGGTCCACATGCATTGACCGGAATCCGGTTTCCTTGACTTTCATTTTTAATCCTAATTTCACCTCCCAGCTTTGTACTATAATTCTCTTTCCAAATTTATTTTCGGTACGTGCATACGGCAAATACACAAGTAAAATTATTAAAATGATTATATTTTTAGTCTTTTAAGTGATAAAAATGGATAAATTGAATGAAAATAATATTAGTAAAGATTTAATTTTTTTGGGGTAATTATTTATTTACATTTTTTGGTAATTAAAATGGGTACATTTTCTTGATACGGATGAATGAAGCTTGTATTTAAACCTCACTTAGGTGACAGATGAGTACTGGTGAGTAGAATTATCCTAAACGAATAAAGCTTGGCGCGTGGCGGCCACTCTCTCCAGTTGTACATAAATAAAAGAACACTCCCACCTCTAATTCTCCCACCACCACCACTACACAGGAGAGAGAGAGAGAGAGAGAGAGAGAGATTACGACCATCCCCACTCTCTTCCGGTGCACCGCCGGCGACGATGACGGGGAAAGACTGCGGGAACCACGGAGAGCGGCGGAGGATCATCATCCGACGCCTCTTGGCGGCGTTACTGATCCTTATCTTCCTCGTCCTCCTCGCGATCCTCCTGATCTGGGCCATCCTCCGCCCGACGAAGCCCACCTTCATCCTCCAGGACGCAACGATCTACTCCTTCAACCTGTCCTCCACCCCGCCCTCCCTCCTCTCCTCCACCATCCAGATCACCCTCTCCTCCCGCAACCCCAACGGCCGGATCTCCATCTACTACGACCGCCTCGACGTCTACGCCTCCTACAGATCTCAGCAGCTCACGCTCCGCACCCGCATCGGCCCCGCGTACCAGGGCCACAAGGACGTCAACGTCTGGTCCCCGTTCCTTTACGGCACCGGCGTGCCCATCGCTCCCTACATCGGCGCCGCCCTCGATCAGGACCGCTCCTCCGGCATGATCCTCCTCTTCATCAAGGCCGACGGCCGCGTCCGGTGGAAGGTCGGCACCTTCATCACCGGCGGCTACCACCTCCACGTCACCTGCCCCGCCTACATCACCGTCGGGAGCCACGCCACCGGAGTCATCGTGGGCAACGCCGTCAAGTACCAGCTGGTTCAGCGCTGCAGCGTCAGCGTCTGATAACGCCGTTACCCATCGCCCTTTCCAGATCCTTTCACGGTTGTCGTTTTGTGCCGGTAAAGTAATATTATATCTCTAAAATTGTACATTTTGTTTAAAAGGAGTTTTTAATAATATATGCATAGATCAAAGAAATAATTCAAACTGGGTCTTCATTATATTGTACTAGTTGTTATCCTTAAAATTAATAACTCCACGAAATGTTGTCTAATTTTTCCCTTTTTAATATATTAAAAAAAAAAATAAAATTTAATGCATCTTTACATTTTTATTTATTTATTTTATGAATGCTATTGTCGTCTCCGGTTATCATTGCTCCTCCACATAAATTTCAAAACTTCTCAGTGACGCATCCTCCAGTTGTATATTTCTGTCTCTTTCTGTTACACGCGCCCCTCTCTCTAGCATGTTCTGTTATTTACCGCAATAATTGAATAAATAATTGGTATATAACGCGTGCCGTGAATGACTTTGTTTGATTTCTTTTTTCTTTTTTTTAAATATAATTTTATGTGGACTTTATTTGGTGTCTCTAGTTTCTATACTGTTGGCGCTTCAATAAACATCAGATGAAAATATAAGATTTTATGGATTAAACAGAATATAATTTACTAATTATAAACTCTTTATAATTTAAAGTTTTGTTACAAAACTGAAGATTGGAGCATTTTAAATATTTTTAGCCGTGGTTTTACAATTATAATTACACGTTGTGGCATGTGTTTTTGTCCCAATTTTAGTCAAACTTTCAAAACGAGATCGGCATAAAACAAAGAAAGCATGCATCCATTTGCTTTAAGTGATTGATTAGGGTGCGTTGTAAGAAAACATAATTCATTTCACAAATAATTCAACATTTACTGTTCACTAATTTATTACCTCTACGTTTTTTTTTATTTTTAGTGGCCCAAAAAGCCTAGCTTTTTGGGATCATTAGGTACATGCGCGCTGCTTTGCCCTAATTATAAGAAGAGACTCCCCAAGGCCAAATCCCATTAATTTTAAATTCATATAAACTCTATCCTCCGCAAGATTGCCTTTAAAAACCGTAGAGTGTGACCAATATAGAATAAAATTACCGTCAAAAGACCCATAATTATTATTTAACAATTGAATTTATTTATATTTAGAATGAAAGATATATTATTATTTATTTAAATTTTAAATTTATTATTTTGTGAACGATAATATTTTGAGAAAGTTTTTGAATAGATTTAAGATTTGAATAAATTATCAAAATTCATGCAAGAATGAATTTTCAATGTAGATAACATCATCCGCCAAACTCTATTCTGTAGATGCAAGTGCATATGTGGCTGCTGCTTGTACTGAATGTAGGTGTTGAATTATTAAAGGGGGGAGGGGGGGGGGGGGGGGCGGGCGCCCCACATGGCCTTTGTTAGTGCTGGTCGTTTTCGCCACCTCCACCTTCACCCACCTACTAATAATTGGCGTCCTCCATTAGCTCGAAAATTATTTCCCACAAAGTAATAATAATAATAATAATAATAATGATGATGATGATGATGATGAATAATAATAATTGGTGCCATTTTTCTTTTCTTTCTTGATCATTTAACTGCTTTTTGTTATTGGATGCTTAAAATCATAAATATTCATCCTTTCTAATGCTAAAACATTAGAATTATGTTAAGGCAGTTCCTACTTCCCACTTAAAATTATATATATATATATATATATATATATATCTGATGAAAGAGGAATATAAGTATAGGGAGAGGCTCGTGAATGATGCCGAGGGAAGCGGGCCAAATGGGCCTCAACATCTAAGCTTGGGAAAAGGTTCATGAACTTGTAAGCCTGATGGGCCTAACTGTGGGCCTGTGTAACGAAGTGTCATGGGCCTAACCAAATGTGGAGATGATCAAAGAACAGGCTCCACTCTAATAATTTAAATGCCCAATTCACTGGGCATCTACTTCAAAATAATTCGAATTCCCCTTCTTTATTTTTCAAGGTAATTGACATTAATGTCCCCTTCTTTACTTTTCAAGGTAATTGACATTAATGACCGGAAGAATGGGGAAATGGATATTAAACCACCATGAAATCTAAGCTCTTGCCAAGAATTGAACACGGAACATAATTCCTATAAGGGATTTGTCGTGATCACTGCAGTATAGTCCACGTGACAAGTATTCAAAATTCAATGGGCTGAACTTTTGAAATTTTTCCCCGGAGGTGGAGCGACGGATCAGGGAGGGCAACTGCCCCCACATAAATTCTTGAAAAGTTATTCATAGCTCAACAGATTTCAAAGCTCTATTTAGATTTGGCCCCCTCAGATTGTACACGGCAGGGATCAAATTGAAAGAAAAGAGGTATTTGGTGCACATAATTGGGGGATAAATGCGATTTTAAAACTATTCGGGCCAAAATTTAAGACACGGAGCGAGTGTTGGATCCGCCACTGCGGAGGTATGCTTTAAAAAAAGGTAACTTTTTATAAGAACAAAAGCAACCGCAAAAAAGAAAAAGAAAAAGAAATTTTTTTTTTTGAACTTATACAATATCTATACTCCTGTATAAGGGTAGATAAGATGAATTTTCCCCAAAAGAAAAAAAAAAAAAAAAGTATATATGAGATGCCTATTGATGATCAATTTCACAAACGGATGATAAGTTTATAAAATTAGAAAACATGTGCCACAATAAATGAGATGAGAGGAGGATCCGAGGCCTGAGAGTCGAAGGTGGAGGACTTGAGAATAAAAGAGGGACGGTTAGAAAGGTGTCTCGAAGGATTCTTCGGGAAGCACCCTCCGACGTCTAAATGAGTCAAGGCATGATCGGAAAAGTAGACAGAGAAGATTCTAAATTAGTAAAAAGGAAAGGCAAAAAAGAAAAAAAAAAGTATACCTTATGATAGGATCCATCAGGTATTTATAACCTCTTTAAGAAATTATGGTAAAATTATGATAATACCCTTTGTTTCGCCCTTGAACCAGAGTGCCCTTGGGAGGGGTCGATGCATATCATCTTTCTATTGGTTTGTGAAATTGATCATCACAAACGGATAAATCCCAGGGATACCTAATTCCTTCTTAACTAAGCTTTCTAAGAAATCCCCAATCGCAAATTTTGGTGACAAAAATAGCCTTCTCCCATTAGGCAAGTTCAAAAATAAGTTCCCCCAAGCAAATAAGAGCGTTTTTTACCATAGCAAATTTCAAATTTCAAAGGAGGTTGGCGTAATTTAATCTTATTATTATTATCGAAATTAACTATGAAAGTGTATTTATGTATGAGAAATTCTACTCATACGCACCTTTCACATCAAGAGAGATTATGTGATATTTAATATACTCAATGAAAAAATTCATTATGAGTATAAAATTAGAATCCGAATTGTTTTTTTTTTTGCTGAAAGATAAGGGCAAGAGCCAGTTTTACTCGTATTCATTAAATCTGAAATCGAATGTGGAGTCATTATCCTTGTAAGGTACTTGAAAAAAAAAATGAATGGAGAGAATCAAAGAGAGAATAAATATAAAGTTTGTTTGAAAGAGAAGTAAAAAGAAAACGTAATCAAATGCACCGCCTTTAAAATGAGGCGATCCTAAGGCGAGCTATTTCTAATTATTTAAGAAGTTAACGATATCCGCCCATTCAGGGCGGGTGACGATGAAATTAAAAAGAACAGTGAGACCCCAGACTAGTCGTGATTTTTAAAACGCGTCGCAAAATTTTTCCATATAAATCCTCGGGAGAGCAGTTTTTTTTTTTAATTTAAAATTTTTGGATTATGTTAACAAACACATCCATATGAAGCTTCCTCGCCACCAAGACCACAAAATAAAATAAGATTAGTAGAAACCCAAAAAAAAAGTCAAAGTCATTGGGTTGACAGCAACTCCCCTTGTCGAGGGATTAGGTAAAACATAGAATTTTACATGATGTAGCCCTCCACGAAGTTACCCGCCCCGAGGGACCATTACGAGTCTCTTGTTTCCACGTAAGCGCGTCCCACCGATTAAATTAATCAATTCAAAATCGAAAAAACAACGCGCTTCACCCCCCGCGTCCTCTCTCCTACATAAACCCCTCGCGCCTCCAACCCGATCGAATCTATCCACTCGCACACCTTTCCTCTTCCTCCCAATCTCTCTCTCTCTCTCTCTCTCTGTGTGGCTTTCAATTCAGGATGGATCACTTGAACGCGACCTACCACGGCCCATCGATCCCGTCGCAGAAATCCTACCACCGCCCGAGCCGCGGCGGCGGAGGTTGCTGCTGCCTCGAGTGCTGCTGCGGGTGCGTCTTCAGTCTCATCTTCAAGATCCTCATCACCGTCGTGGTCCTCGTCGGCATCGCCGTCCTCGTGCTCTGGCTCGTCTTCCGTCCCCACAAGGTCACGTTCCACGTCACCGGCGCCTCCCTCTCCGACTTCAACCTCTCCTCGCCCGCCGCCGGGAACCTCCGATACGACCTCAGCCTCAACGTCTCCATCCGGAACCCCAACAACCGCGTCGGGATCTACTACGACTCCATCGAGGCCCGCCCCTTCTACCAGGACCAGCGCTTCGGCTCCGCCCTGCTGCCGACGTTCTACCAGGGCCACGACAACACCACGTCGTTCACCGCTCGGATCCAGGGACAGTCCTTCGTGAGGCTGGGGGAATCGGAGTCCTCCGATTTCGAGGCGGATAAGGCGAGGGGGGTGTTTGGGATCGAGGTCAAGCTGTACCTCAAGACGAGGCTGAAGATATTTTGGGGAATCAAGACCCCCAAGTTTAAGCCCAAGATCAAGTGCGATCTGGAGGTCCCCATGACCACCAGGAATGGCCCGGCCGCGCCTTTCCGGCCCACCAAGTGCGATGTGGATTTCTGATTCATGACTGCCATTTCTCTTTCTCGGATTTATTAGTTCGTTCCTTATGATCCCGCATCTGGATTTTTCATTCATCTTGTTTCGATTTTTACCTTTTTTTTTCTTTCTTCCTTTTCCGATTGTATTATATTCTTTTTGTTGATCCACACAGTGCTTATGTTTACACCCAGTAATAAAAGAGATTTATATTCTTGCTATTATTTCCTGATTTACGTGTTGCGAGGAGAGAAACTGTTACTTTTGGAAATTCACCATTAATTAACTTTGACTTTTATTTCGCGTTTATTATGATTATATAACGATGAGTTTTTTTTTTTTCGTTAATTTGGCATTGATTACGATTAATTAATGGTGAATTCCCAAACATTCTATTTATGCTTTTTACGTTTCCTAAATAAAATATAAATAAATCTATTGATCTCACATCACTCACATGTCATGAAAATTACACTTTTTAAAAAGAATGATAGCTTTCCAAAAAAAAAAAAAAGAAGGTATCACATGTTTTTCATTTTTATTTTTTATATTTTATAAATTGGGGAAAATAATTCATGGACGGGATTAAAAAACGTAACTACGTACGTGATTTAAAAAGCAGAGAGCAAATTGAATTCGATTTGCAAAAACAAATCAATCTAACCTATCATCACATCACATGGGGCTCGAACCTATCACCCTAAAAACGACCGTAGAAAAAGGAAATTCTAACCGAACCTTCCACTATCACAATTAAACACAATGAGTGGATCAACGGTCAATATAACATGTTAAACAGTTTTGACAGAAGAAGCTCATTAAATAATTTTACATTGAGAAGCTTTAATGAATACTTTCGACACACTGAAAATGACTTCGAAATTAAAATTGTTCGATAAAATTGAATGCAAGGAACACTCGATGCATCAGCAGGCTATCTATTTATTTATCTTATCGCAGTCGATAACTTACAAAAACAAGAAGGAATGCTATGTTACGACAACCGCAGACGTTAATAAGGATCCGGCTCTAGAAACATATCATATCAGAGCCCCACGGATGAAAAAAGAGTGCAGCATTACCCTAATACTGCTTTTATAGCTCTACAAATATAAGATTGAACACAAATGTTTCGAGGAGGAATAAAATACGACAACTGTGATTTAAAGTGTTGATTCAAGACCTTACTTGTCTTTACCGTGTGCTAAATCTACAGAACTATTCTAAAGCAATGAAGCGAGTAATGTCTCCACACGAGATCTCTGCTTACTGATCTCCTGGAGTAATAACAATCGAGCAGCCTTGCAAGCCTCGGCATTTGGAAATCCGAGGGTCCATCTCCCATCTGCTGCGGCTTTAGGCATACCCGAGTGGGAGCTTCCGGCTTTGCTCGGATCAAATGGTGGATCGAATTCTCTTACCTGAAGATGCAACCATGTCGGTTGGCTCTCATCTATCTTCGGCTGTTTCAAGGTAAAGAATATCTCATTGCAAATGGCAGCAAAATCAGAAGATACCATAATGAAAATCATCTCCTAAAATTTGAATCAGAAGTTCTAATTTTTGTGCTTTCTTCCTTTGCGATGAATGGAAACCAAACCGCAAAGCAAATTTGAATCACTCTAAAGCCTCAAAAGTACTTGGTATCATGTGGGAAATACATAACAATTTGTCAAAACCAACCAAGGGTAGCCAAGGCCAATGAAGGTTGACATGATTTTCAAAGGAGTTCATCAAATAATGCACCCAACAGCTTTACAAAAGCTAACCTCACAACCAAAAGCTATTCTTTTAACAGGAACGGAACTTACACACAAGGCAGCCAATGGAGCAGCAGCAATCACAACTCCTTGCCGAATGCGATAGGGATGTTCTTCCACGAGAAGCAACTTGCCAAATATTTCCGTTGCCACAGGCATCAGATAGATGTCCCTTATCCGAGTATTGGAAAATGCAATTTTGCAAGGACTCCCAGAAGCTGTGACGATTAAGCAAAGTGAGACGAATAAAACCACAAGCTAGCCAGCTGAAATTTCATGATAATATAGAGCCAACCTAAAGGCAGCTCTGACCCTAAAGTTGCACATGAAAGATCTGAAGCATGTGTTGTTGCTGATATAGCCATAGAACTGCACCCCGAGCTTATCAAAGAATTTTCAAGAGGATTTCCGTCGAATAAAACTGATTTCAGATGATGATGGAGAATGAAAACCTGTCATACAATTATTTTGAGAGCCACAACCCATTAAACATGAACGAATTTATAAACCATGGCTGTCCATCCATAGAATCTACAGTAAGGATGCTTGCAAAAGGTCGAACTGCAAACAGAAGATCATGTGCTATAAACAAGAATTTGCCAAATAAAAAATGATTTCTACCGTCCCATGGACTAGAACATGCGTGCAAAAACAAATGTTTAAGTAAATAAACAAAAGTGAAAAGAAAAACGCATTGCAGGAGGAAACTCATAAAGCAATTACAAACGAGTTGATTGCATCATTAAAATGGAAAGAGAAGGCTAATGTAATTAAAGCAAGCTGTGGAAATAGTTATCTGAAATATGAACAAAGACTTGCTCTAGAGTCTCAAGTCAAGTCCATAAGGATCAATTTGTAAGCAAATGATTAGAGATAAAGAAAAATTTCAAAAGAGGAGAAAATTATTTCAACCACCCTCTAACCAACGAGATACATTCACAAGTAAATGCAGAAGTAAAAGGCAATAAGCAAAAGGAAAGCACATTGAATTCAGAAACAGGAGGTTAACTAAGAGCGAATTCACCGTGCTGTTGAAAACCAGCTGGAGTATAAACAACAACAAATGTTTCAGATCCTTAAGAAAAAGAATATGCATTTCTGTAGGGATGTTTAACAAAAATAAAAATAAAAATACATTCATGCATGCAGACATAAATTAACAGACAAATGTGTTGTGCCTGAGGAAGTGTGTGGTATAAACCTTGACTGCATCAACCATCCTTTTCCAAGCAAGGGAAGAAGTCATCTCACCTGAAACTTGTAAAGAATAGATACATGTTACTTTCTAACATAGAGGAGAAAGTTCAACAATATATCATGATTCAATTTTCCAAAATACAAATTCAGAGGCAAACAATATAAAGCTAAACATAAATGGATTACCATCAGAAACTTCTTCGTGGGAAGCAAGTTCTAGCAAGAAGAACGGATCCTTAGATTTGGGAGAATCCTCAAGAGCTACCACAGAAAACCAAAACAAACAAAATGAGCTACACAGAAATTGTCTCACATCATATACAATCAAAATCATTTAATTTTTCCCTTCCGTTGATTTTGATGCAGGTTGACAACAAAAAACTAGCACCCCCCAGAGTGATCTGTCCCCTGTTATACCTTGTAAGAGGATAACTACAGAGATGGAAATATTTATGATTATACATACTTTTTTTCTGCTAGGCATACATTACATACTTGTTTCAAAGATTCCCCATTCCTTTTTCAAAGTATCTGGAATGTGTTCAAACCAGCACCCATCAAGTTCTTTCCAAAGATGCTTACAAGATTGCTCGTACGATGTCTGGCAATGGAAAGAAGGAATATAGCATCAGAAAGTAGGCGTAGCAACAATGCAATAAACATAACATTATTTCTTCAAGGTATTCTGTCAGAAATGTAACACCAAAAGGATGATGACTCCAGCCTGTGATCTTACAGCTGGATGTGGTATACGTTTTGAACTTGTTTCTTGCTCCTTCCATTTGCAGTTGTTGGATAAATATACTACCGAAAACATTTTTTTCCCCCTAAAGCAATGTCAGAATTTCGGCACAATGTTTTCTCAAAAAAAAAAAAGTTATCGAGGTACAGTTTTTGCAATAGATTTTGCATTATATAAACACATCCAATATTTCCTGCCAACTTAACAACTGATAGTGTACCAAAAACTCCTCGAGTGAACCAAATACTAATAAATATGCCATGAAGAAACATTGAAAGAGTAGTTTAATAGGTGTACAAGAAGAATATGACTAGATGGAGCGAGAACATATTTGAAAATCGAGAGTTAGTGTTAGGCTTCTACACCTAAGCCTCTTTTGCCATTTATTAATCAGCAAAAAGAGGACAAAACTTCCGTTACTACAGAATACTGCCAATCCAGATGGCTGGAAGCTTCCAGGCTTCTGTCCAGTCAGCTGGGACAGTCACCCAGCCAATTTCCCAGTCAACTAACACTAAATAAATAGTCGAGCTACTTCTAACAGAAAGTAATCAAGATTTAAAGTTTAAAAAATTCTTGGTGATCACGGTTGCAGATGATAATCGACAACCATTTCACTCAAATAAGAAAATTTCCTGATCAAGAATAGTTCAAAGAGATTAAAAAATAAGAAGGTTCTTGACATAAGTAAATGAAGCATGGTGAATATATTCAGCCTTACATTGAACAGGTGAATATCATCATCACTGAACTTCTTTTGCTGAAAAGCCAGTAGCTTATGCAGGAACCAACCCGTATGCCATTGTACTAGTACAGAAAATGGTGGCTGGCTTGCTAAAATCTTCAGCAACGCATGCACAATCTGTAGAATGGAAAGTCATTAATCTAAGTCAATCAGACTTCTCTAAGTAAGAACTACAAGGTTGACAAATGCAATTATAATAATCAAGTGTAACTAAGATAATCAGGAAGCTACTACAAAATTTTACACATGCCTCAGGCATGTAGTCAACAAAGATACTTTCACACTCTACCTGCAAGTCTGAGAAGTCAATTACATGCAAATAGTAGCTCAATTAAGTCAGCAAAATTATTGAATAGGGGAGGGGGTTTAAAATAATGAAGAAACAGCTAATTACATCTATAAAATGTCTATCATACACCAAATGTCAATATAGATTCAATCTGTAATTGCAGAAGCTCACAAAAGCGCACCTAAAAAGCAACCTCTTAGGAATTCCCAAAGTAAATAAGAAAGCGAATTGATGTGGGACATAGGAATGGAAGAATGGAAGAGAGAGAATACCAAGGAGATCTACAACGGGAAGGATACATGTTGTGGATTCCACACGGATTTGGGACTTGTTATCCTAGCACTTCAAGCATCTATTAGACCACTCCCTTCATTGCCAATTGGTTTTGAGATAGAACCTTAACCTAAGATCAAAAATTGGTTCTGTTCGGCCCAAGAGTGGCCCATCTGCGTTTGCCCCCTGTCTGTGCTGTGCACGTGTACGAGGGGGGCTATCAAAAATCTCACATCGGTTTGGGACTTGTTATTCTGGTGCTTAAAGTATCTGTTGAGCTACCAATTAGTTATGAGGAGGACCCTAACAATAACAAAAAAAAACCGCAAAAACAACAAGTAACTCGACAAACTAAGCCTTATCCAAGGAGCTGAGATTGCCTATATGTCAAGAATGTATAGGTTGTTTAAAACAATTTACAACAACTATCAAATATTCGATAATTGCTGCTGTGTCAACAATATATTCTTTGGAATATGGAAAGGAATTTATAAATTAAAATTGACAACTATTAGCCTTTTTTTAAGAATAACTAGAAATATAAAAATACAGAATGGGTAGAATGTATTTCATGCAATCGTTGTGAAATCTAGGAACATAGAATTGTAAAACACCTCTACATGGTTCTCTTAATTCTGTTTAAAGAAAAGCAAGAAAAAAAATAGATTTTCCTTTTTTTACAGCCAACAAGAATCAATTAGCAGCATAAGATATACTGAAGCAGACAATGAGAACCACGTCACAAGTTTTGTAAGTAAGATTAACCCATACAATGCAAAATTACATGGGAACTGCTAAGCACCGTCATCTTCCGCATCCCACTCTCTTTTTGAAAAGATCCAATAACAGAAGCCACCAAAGAGTCAAGATCTGTGAACAAGGAATAACACTGACATCAGCTGCACAAATTTGTCTAATTTATGCAATATTGAACTACAAACCAAATTTACCTTTACATTCTGTAAAAACCATCAACAACATTAAAGGTGCTAGAAGAAGACTGTGGTCCTCAGAGAACAAATTCGGAAGAATTCCTTTCCTGTACAAATAATAAATTTTCTAATATAATTAAGGAGGCCATTGATAATGTGTACTGGTTCTCTTACTAAAACATCGTAAAACAAATAATCCTCAGAGAAAAGACTTATCCACATGTCAGGCATCTTTAACTTAATTTTCTTTATATAAAGAACAATCTCGTTGGGGTTCATGTCGATTATCATGTGCTTATGGGCTGGTCTTGGCAGTTGGCTGTAGGATTTAAGAGTGACCTGAGTTATCTTGAGGTTTCTTAGGGGTCATTCAAGGGATATTAGTTCCAAACTGTTAAACAGTCCGAAAGGTTTCTTTCTCCCTTCTTTCAAGCACTTCCTTTATGCTCCCTCCCTCTCTCTCTGCTTAGTATATCTGTCAGCATGGCCAAGTATATCAAAAGCTCATGAGATCCTCACCTTGGTCCAGGTCGAGGGAGTCTAAGCATGGCCATTTAGTCAATTGGAATACTTGTTAAGCCATAGAATAAGAGGGATTTGGGTCTTGGTAATTTGGTGTCTAAGAACATCCCCCTTGCAGGCAAATGATTCTGGCAGTTTCCCTTATAACTGGAAGTCTTGAGCCATGAGGGTTGAACGACTGATCCAATAGCTATGGCATTCACCTCAGTGTAGGACTCATTTATAATGGCTTTACGCAGAATCACAGGTCCAGTATTATTTTCAACACCACTAATATATTGTTGAGAAGTAAAGTTTTTAAAATTAGATATATGTCTAAACCCAAAAAAAGGAGACTCGTAAAGTTAAAATTGGTAAGACCCATCAAATGAGATGAAATATACTCTGACAAGTGCCCATGCAGAAAGTCCCACTCTACATTTTCTGCTCCTTCAGACTCGAGCTCCAGATATCCCATCTCGTTCATTCCTTCCTGATAACTATGAGGTTGACAGATGTTATCACTAGTTTCCAGTTCAGAAGCACTTCTCACGTCTGAGGCGATACAAGGATATACAACAACCCTTGCCACAGGGTTCACTAGGTTTTTTTCATCGACAATTTGAAGAAGACGACAAACAACATACAGAGACGAGACAGCTGAAAGCTCAGTGGCCTGAAAAAAAGTGGTGAAATTATTAACAGATATTTAATAACATAAAAAAAACATAAACACCAAAAATGAGTCATGCAAGTTACTGTTATAGTTCTTCGCCACAATATCCTAAACAGTTTAATAAACTAATCCTAGACCAGATTAGCAAGGAACTTGTTTAGGCAAGCTTGAAATTGGATGTCAGGGTAAAATTTATTCCTGGCTGAAGAAAACACAGGGCAGGAAGAAAGATGCTGACCAAAGATAGGATCTAGCAAAAGCATTGCTAGGTTAGTCCAGTAATTTTGCCTCGCAATTCATCCTCATGCGATGGTATAGCTTTGCAAACTTTTTCTTAAACATTTGTGGCTTGAATTTCAAAGTCACACATAATTACTTTATTCTTCTACACAAATATAAAAGCAATTCATAAGAAAAATTACTTCAACAGATGCGGATATACTTCTTTCTTGTTTGTGAAGTTCGTACGTATTACATATTATACAGTGAAAGAGAATAAGTTGAAGAATCTCACAGTACTGTGATTTAGCTCCAGTAGTGGGAGCAATATGGGAAAGACCAGTGATCTGAGAAGAGCTTGCGTAATCAATCTACTTAAACAAGACTTGCCAACAGAAAGTATGTCCTTTAGGTAGTAAAGATCATCTGCAATTCTATCAGTTTCCATAAGCAGATTCTTTCTCCTTTCATGAGTGTAAGTCTCCCTGCATCAAAGTGAACCAGTGTTTCCAGAAAACAGATGCTTATGCGGATGACTATCAGAATTGAATCCATCAAATGACATAAATTTCTGTAATAAATAGAAAGAAATATACTCTGAAGCATGGACAAGGGCATCTAGATGGAAGCATTTCCTTTTTAAGCTCTGAATCAAGTCTGAGAAATACTGTGATGCCGGAGGGGTTGTCAAAAATTGATAGATCATATCATCACTAACTGCATAAACAAAGAGATACTGTGGCAGATTTTATATTTAATAAATCACTTCATCACCTTGCACTTTGGAAGAAACCAGAAAAAACATGAAATAGTACCATTGTATATATTAAGAGTCAGTAGCACGTATAGCCGTTTGAATCATCTTTTCCCCATGATGAGCAAATTTAAGAGCCTCACTGTATAGAGGAAATGAGACCACAACATCCTGTAGACCACAAAAGGAAGAATATTGAAAAGCTATTCCCTCAAACCCTGCTACCTTAAATAATTAAAGATGCATCCAAGAGGTGAAACATAAGATACTGACTGAGGATACAAACTTGAGGGAAAGAAAATATGAAGCCCATATACAAATTACAGTTTTATATGTTCTAGAGCTATCCAGTGGATCAACAGATTCACCACATCATAGATGCTGTAAATTCAATGTCTATATCAGCTATGTATATGCTACATTTCAGCATGCGCATAGTGTGTCAACAGATTGACGACATAGTGAGATGCACGAGTTCAATTTACCTTGTGAACTTTTACAAGAAGCCAGATTGTGTCTTTGTTTATCCTGCTGCTCAATACTCTAATGCAAGAAAAAGAAAAAGGAGAAATAATTAAGTACACGGTAGTGGTGAAAAAAAATGTCTTGAGTAACAAATAAATTCAAAATTCGAAAAGAATTAGAAGGAAAACATATATGAAATCTAGCTGATTTCATACAACTATGACCGGATGGATATCAGAAATGTCACAGAGAAACAGGTAAGGGAAAAAGCAGAGAAAGAGCATCCAACCTTAAGAAGGAAACATAATACAGAGCTAGGTCTCCCACATTAAATTCAAACTGGTGTAATATAATGCTGTTGATATAGTCATTGCTAAAACAATAGTCTGCAGCATTCCAATATCAGATGCATTAAAAAGTTGTGCAAGAAGCAACTATGATTAACTGAAATATGAATTTAAATGGGGAAATTAAAAATGAAAGAGACAAGTCAATTGGGATGTAGAAAAGACTCTGCATTTTACATATTAACAGATCCAAATCCTACTGCCTTCCAAATCTCAAAGTATATGTTAAAAAAAAAAAAAAGTGCACAGTAAGACTAGAGAAAAGAATAAAAGCATTCACCATTCATAATATTATGTTTAAAGCATAGTTGTCAAACTCGTACCACTCACGACTCGATTGATATGATTCATGAACGAAACAATTCGAATCAGCATTAATACAATTGGATTCCATTAGAAGAATCTAACGACTCAATGATGCCACTACTGGCACATTTAATAACTGAGTTTAGAGAAGGGTGTGAAACCTCAAGGAGCTGGACGAATATATGCATCGCAATGAACAACTTACAAATTGCATGCTCACTTTCCATATTTTGAATCATAATGCTTAAATACTGAAGCAATGGTGCCTCGATTCTTGAATTTCTGCTGATCTTTAGGAGACGAACAAATTCCGCCAAAACCTGATATTCCATAAAGCATCTGCCAAAAAGAAAAATGTAACCAGTTCAAATTCATTAAGCATCTGTGAACCTTAATAACTTACACCAAAGAAACTGTATAAAAGAAGTTCGTACTCAAAAATTGAGGGGTCATGTCTACCACCGTAGGTAACTATCTCTACTATAGACTGCAGTACATCCACAACCAATTCCTGCATAAAGAAAAAATTAAATGAGTTTTAAGCAACATTATTTACCATTGAGAAGCACTAGTTCATACCCTGTTCAATTTGTCCACTACTTTGATCTCCCGCAGCTCATTAATTAAATGCCTATAAGCCACAAAAAGTCCATCAAAAAATGGAAAATGATAACTAAGATACCTTCTAGATAACAATTGAAGCAACCAAAACAGGGCTATAAAACTAACAAACAGTTTGAAATTAAATAACTTGACAGCTTCCTCCAATCAGTCCATATAGCAGTTCGTTTGTTTTGTTTTAGGTTAATTGAAAAATTTCTCGGATTAGACTTCTTGATGGACTCATTCAAGCTCAATCGAGAAGTAGCTTTACAATGTTAAAATATGCATTCAAAACGAACTTATAATTATGTTATTTGGCTTCATTATTTGGCTACATGTCAAATGCAAAAATAGCATTAGCACTCTCCAGCGAGTGGAACTCACCTCCTCTAGCCCTTGAAAGCCAACATTACAAATCAGAAAAGGGCTCCAGAAAATGAAACCAGAAATCTTCCTTTTCTCTGGTTAGACCTAACAGGAGATGGCAAACGCTTCCACATATAACTTACAAAAAGGAACTAAAATTCAATTCGAGTTAACCCTAATTCCAGCACACCCCCTCACACACTCATTCCAAGCATATGACCACCCGAATTCAAACTCATACCATTTCAACTCACAGAGGAAAACTGGAATTTAGAGAAATCGAGGGCTATCTAACTCGGAGGAATGCTTACTTGAAGTACTGTAACGAGAAGCGATCAATGGATCGCCAGAAAGAACGCCACATTGAGAACGAATTCGAAAACAAAACCCTAATACTGCGGTTCGGACTCGATCGAGAGTAGGAACCGGAGGAATCGAACTGGTGAGTAGAATGAAGCGGTGCGGTTGGAGTTTGCGTGGGATTTGAATTCTGTGGATCGATCTCGGGGCGTGTATGCGTGACGTGTTCGCGCCGAAGCAGGGTTTAGGGGTTCGGTGCTTAGAACTATTATTAAATGCCAACAAACCTTCAACGTTCGCAATACAACGAGCCTTCAACGTGGACGGAGGAGTTAACCTTCCGTTATTTTTATTATTTTGAAGCAGTAAAATGAATGAAATAATACAAATAAAAAAACATACGACAGGTAAATTGATATCCAATCCAAATTTTAATTTTTAAATTCATGTTTATCTATTAAATGAACAAAGTCAGGTGATACCGTTCTTGTATATTGATAGGTCCCATTTGATAAAATTAAGCATTAAGTTTTGAATGCTGAACATATCACTGAATGATATAGATTATAATTAGAGGGTCTGAATCTGAATATTTTGGTCTGTTTGATTTTCCATTTACCTGAACATCTGAATGAGCTGTATTTTCCATTTGTATACCCCTTTCATAAATTTTTTTTTAAAAATAATTTATTTTATCGAATTAAAAAATAAGTAAAAAAATGAACACCGTTTATTTTTTGTAATAATCTTTTTATTAATAAATTATTCTTGAAAAAATTTCACAAATTGCAAAGGAACACAATTGGTTTACAAAGCTATATATATGGATGTAATTTTTGCCTTTTTTGAGAGGCAAAAATGTTATAATGATGCTGAACGGAGCTTCTAAGCAAATTAGATATTTTTTTCCTCTAATTCGATTAAAGGGATTCAGAGCCCATTTAGAATGTGCACCAAACCCTCTGAATGGGATTACCTCTGACCAAATCAGAGAATAGGCTCATTCAGAACCCAAACAAACGGGGCCTTAGATTAGCTACGCTTAGATGACTAAGTTTCACGAGAATAAATATGACCACTAGCATGAGCCTCAATAAAAATAATTATGGAATCTATCGGTTAGTATACATTTAGTTGATTATTATCGGGTGGTTAGTATACATTTAGTTGATTATTATCGGGTCATACCTTTGCATTAGATTATCATACATGCTTTTTAAAGTTGAACCATATTGAACCATGAATTTGTACTCCTCTATCTTGGGAGAAATATTAGTGTGGCAATGTGGGATTACAAGTCCTAAGAATAATTGCTTTGTGAATCAACTTATATGCAATTACAAATGTGTATGCTACTCATTTCCAAAATGAGCAATTACGGCTAAATCCCACCACTTACATATTCCCGCTCATCATACTTGTAAACCCTGCATTAATAGGTGAAACTTAAGTGAATATTACTTCGATGAATAACATTATTAATTACAAACCTATAGTAAATAAAAAGTTCACAATTAATTCATCATTTTTTTTTATAACAAACCATCATTTTTATAAAGATTGATTTTCTATGTCCTTAATCTCATCCATAAGCCATAATATTAGCTTGATATGCATTTTCAGAGCCAAAAAAAAAAAAAAAAACTTATTCCCCAAAACAATTCCTCGGAGTTCAGTGTGCAGTACACAAAAACAGAACCCTTTCACACCTCTAAACACAATAAACACGGTAATTGCCCAATTTATATTGCAGAGAAATACTCCTTGCTAAGCTTAGGGTCTGGCTTCATGGACTTCTCCCCTGGCTTCCATCCGGCTGGGCATACTTCATCTGGGTTCTCCTGCACATACTGCAATGCCTGCAAAGGCAACGAAAAATGAACCGCAATTAAACAGTCAAAATAATTCAACATTTAGAAACTTGGAATCAATCAGTAACATATAACTCGTAAGCTCTAATATGTTATTCAATAGCTTAACAAGATACCTGGAGTGTTCTCATTGTCTCATCAACACTGCGACCAATGGCAAGATTGTTTATTGTCGAGTGTTGGATAATTCCTTCTTTGTCGATAATGAAAAGTCCCCTCAGTGCAACTCCCTGATGCATCAAAGTCAAACTTATAAGATGATACCTGAATGGCAGTGGTATTGAAGATAATATACCATAAGATAAGATAAATCTTGCATTATGTAGCAGCTTGCACAGATTTATTAAATCACAATTGCGAACCCAGGTTCAGCTTTAGTATGTTTAATCCACGACTGGTATTAATAGGGATCCACAAAGAATAATTTGTCCACCCAGAATAAACGAATAGAAGATGGATGAATACCAGCTCTGCAACTTCAGAAGCAGGCTAGTTGTGCTTGTTATGTCCTCGGATATCAGTGTTGCCTTTTAATTCTAATAATTACCTTAAGATGGGGCTAATTGTGTTAGATGCGAGTTCGTATATGCGGTATGCGATCTTGTTTCTTCTTGTTTGTTTTGGAGTATGTTAGAAAAAGCTTTCTAGAAAGATACTGGATAACTGTATGTGTCCTTGGCTGAAATTAACAAAATCTTGAATATTGCACAAAAAGTTATCCTTATCCGCAGAAAATCTCACGGCTATAGAACCCAAATTTAAGCATGTCAATGTCTGTAAACCAGGAAAAAAAACTGAGGTAAGAATGATGACCCTAAAAACAAAGCTCATTGGTCCATCAAGTTGATTGTAATATGTAGTAGAATCTCATACCGGCCCTGGGGGCGCTTCAACAGAAACAAAAATTGCGAAAACAAAATCTTTAATGAGCTTTACAGGTCAATTTTTTAAAAATCCTTTGGTTAAAGGATTAACAAATATATGCTTACATATAGATATTAATATTCTGAAAACTTTCCCAAACCCCTTTGGAACGTGTAAGTTTTCTATTCACATAAATCTTTGAATGGGCTTGGAAAAAACCATGGAAAGGAAGTAACTTTATAAGCAATTTTAACAAAATAAATTAGAAAAATGAATTAAATTGTATGACCGGTGCAATTTTACACATCTAATGCAGAAAAGTAAACAAAGAAGACACTGCCTAATGAAATACCATAATATACCTGGTCTGGGATCAGCACTTCATAGGATTTTGAAATAGATTTCGTGACATCAGAAATCAGTGGATACTTCAGATCACCAAGCCCACCTGACTTTCTATCTGTTTGGACCCAAGCTAGATGCGAGAACTACAGAAAAATAATAAAATTAAAACCTGAGGTGCATGAGCAACAGCATAAATAAACAAACTACAATTGACCAACAGCAAGGCAGCCTATATATGGTTTTGAAATGTGCCCATCTTAAAGACAAGCCAAAAAGCACAAAAGCCCACTAACGAATTTTAAGTCATGAAGAAGAAATTGGTGATAGTTAAAATCTTTAAAGAACACAACGTACCACACTATCAGTGGAAACACCTAATATTTCTGTGTTCAACTTCTCAAAATCAGCATGGCGATCACTGAAAGCAGTGATCTCTGCAAGAAACATGAAAATGTAAGGAGAAAATGGTTCAGCGCCCATAATTATTTCAGATGCCAAACTACTGCATTTCATACTCAAGCTTACCAGTGGGGCAAACAAAGGTAAAGTCCAGCGGGTAGAAAAAGAGAATCACATACTTCTTTCCAATATATTGAGAAAGTTTAACCTGCAATAAACAGGACCTCAGTCTAAGAAGTGTCTTAAAATAACAAAGTAATACAGAACACAAACCATTGCTTGTGTCTTCCCTCAAATCTAACAACACCAAAAACATTATGACATAGAACTGAAGTGCTAGGGTTGACATAGAACTGAAGTGCTAGGGTTGAAGACAAAAGAAAGAAGCACTTTTTGTACAATTGACTAAGTGCCTAAAAGGCATGCATAGATGAAGCTCTAGTGCATCATGCTCAAGTATTGCTAAGGCGTTACTTTCTGAGTTTTATCTTTCTTGGTTCGTCTTCAAGCAAGTGGTTATGTGTGCCCTCTTAATCAAGATGGAATAAACTAGGCTTCCAGTCATACCACAACAACTTTGAGCCCTTATCTATGCACCACTTTCATGTTCCACTACAACTCTGACCATGTTCCCCTTTCCTCTAACTGTTTTACTTCATCTAGGAAGGCAGTCTGCATCAGGCCCAAGAGAACTAAGCTCTAAAGTGCGCGCGCCTAATGCTTTGAACAACACTGGCTAATGGCAATCAAAGGTCCTCAATCTGAAGGAAAAAATTCTGTGTCGAAAGCTTATAAAACGAAAGTACACACATGCATAGGCATCAATGTCTTTGTTCTACCTTTGAATATAAACATTTGTTTATTAGCATTAATGCATGCGTGTATTACAATTTGCTTTAAAAGAGAACAAATTCTCTAGGGAAAACAAAATTGCAGCAGTTATTCATGCAGTGGTACTATCCTTTCACAACATTCTTCCACACACTACCTTAATGAACTCTTGGTCAAAAACTGCCTCAGCTTCAAAATCAGGTGCTGCATTTCCAACCAGAGGAAGTTCACTCTGCAAAGAAAAATATGAAACATCACGCATTGAAAGTAATATTACATACACACACTTTAACGTCAATTTAATGGAGAATGGTTTTAACTACTATAAGCTCGTAAGAGATTAAATACTTCATCCTTTAAAAAAGCAAGGTATTGAAAGAAAAAGCTATCTGGGAAGCCAACCGAATGGTCTAAAAATACACACAAGGAACTGTTAGAATTGCAAAAATGATTCATACTGCCATTGTTCCATCTATTCAACGTCTCCATTGGATTAGACCCAGTTTAACTGTTGGTCTTTACCCAAACTAAAGTCTATGACTTATTTGGTCAATCATTTCAATATACTCCTGGAGAAAGGAACAAAGAAACCCTCCATACGATATCGATGGTTAAAAAGTAACACAAAAATGCCCGCATCTGCCAAAATTTCAAAACCCAGCATTGAAAGATGCGATTTTTCTAGACAATTTCAAATCTTAACCCGATATAACTTAACTTCTCAGCGACCAAATGGAGCCCCGAAGGTCTTTAACGTCAGAACTACAAACGAATATCTCAAATCACAACACCTAGACATAGAAAATTCCAAGAAATGACGCAGGTTTTAGGCATTTTTCAAGTGAATCAAAATGAGAAGAATCGACACCGATTAAGACAGTGACGACAAAACCGAAGAACAAGTTAACAAATGGAAAATGCGAAACATTTAAATTAACCCTTGGAGTAAAATATTATGTTATGCAGGTTCCGATCTTTCGTACAGAGCACCATAGAGAAAGGCATTTTTTGCTGCTTACAGCTCTAACAACGAAGTTCCCGACTGGATTGGGATGAACTACGGGAGGCGATCGAACGATAGACGGGCGCTGGGAAGGAGGGTTTGCGGAGGCCGTGGAAGGAGTCTGGAGTGGCTGAAGTTTGGATAGAGAAGGGGCTAGAAATGGAAGCCTTGGGAGTAGCTGCAGAGAAAGCCCTAGGATGGAAAGAGGAGATGAGGGAAGCGGTTGAGAGCGCCATTGATGGCTTCTAGAGCTTTCTCTATCAGCAACAGTCCTCCGGTGGGAGAGGAAATACGGGTGTGGGAGAGAGAGAGGGGGAGCGGATAAAAGGACAGTGTTTGGTTTGGTGGACTCTCTTCTGTGTTTGGTGGACTCTCTACTTGCAGGAAGCAATTTCAGGAGTTTATGCAGAAAAATAGGGACCAACCCCTTTTCTCTGTTTTGCCCTCATCCTTCCTTTAAAATCCCATAATATCCCATACATTTTTCGTGTATCAAACACAAGCATCCCATCCAAGGCAAGGATGCAAGATTTTAAGAACTAAATAAATTTAAAATGTAAAAAAAAACCCTTCAAAAACTCTAAATTTGAAATATTTTTATGACCACTAATAAGCAATAACTCGGTTATTGAAAACCAATCTCCCTATTATGGAGATAGGGTCATCACTATATTAAATTATAAAATAATTTTTTAATCCATTTTCTTTTTGGTATAAGCCTCCTTCGTAATAAAAGAAAAAATCTCTATGACTCACCTTGGAAGCGATGTAATAACTGGATTTAAAAATCTTATACTATTTGGATTGTTTTATCGTGTATTTGGGGTGAATATTGACGCAATAATTCTATGGACACAAAAAAATTCATAATAAAATCACAAAAGACGTATGTGATACAAATTTAGTGGGTGGTGTTTTAGTAAATAAAAGCTTGTGATCTCATAAATTTGTGACTAATACTAATTAATTTAGTTTACAATTCGAAAGACGAACTAAGGCCAAGCATTACAGAGGGTAAAAATTAATTAAATGAAAGCGAATCCCATAAAAGTATGAAAATGATGAAATGCATATATGGTTAAATATGTTTTTCCAAGTGTTCAAGGGGCATTAAAAATAATCAGTACCATATCCAAATATTCTTTACTTAATTTCTTCTGGAGAAAGGAAGTTACCTTGAGAACAAAAGCCATGGCGAGAAATTGCAGCTGATCGCGATGAAGAAAAGCCAGAGGAAAAGTCTCAAAAACGTTTATTTATAGAGTAAGTAATTAACTCATGTAATCGATTTAATTTTGCATTCATGCATTGGAGGCGTCTATTTTTGAGTCCTAATGAACAGATGGGAAATGAAGAGTTTTTTTAATGTAATTACTTTATTATCGGAAAAGGATAATGATACAAGAAAACGGAAAGAATGATTATGGGAAAGTTTTATTGTAATTAATACTAATAATAAATTTAGATAATGATGAGGGAAAGACGGAAGATTAAGACGAGAGAGAGAGAGAGAGAAGGAAATGCGGAAATAATTGTGGAGAGTTTATAATTCAAATTTGGCATTTTGGGGGCTTTTAGGGATATCCTTGTCATTTTAGGGATGTTTTAGTGGCCCATTAATTAGAGTTCAATGAAACATTTTAAAACCAACTCTAAAGTTTGGTCACTGAGAGTAAAATTTGCCTTGGTCGCACTTGCATTTTACTATAAATTTAAATTGAAATCTATTTTTTTTTTTTACACGTATCCAAGTAATGTGAAAACCAATTCTTTATGCTCAATGAACATCATAGAATTTGTCAATTTCGTTTTCATAAAACATAGAAATAAAAGCTTTTAAAGAGTTTGGATTCGGACTTACGTAATTATTTGATTCGAACGTAAAAGCTCATTTTGGTAAAATAATTTTAGGGGGAAAAAAAAGGAAGCCTGCTATAAATAATTTTTTTAATCTATACAATAATAAAGTCAAAGAGTATTTTAGTTCAGTCAATGATATATTTTTTAAAATTTTATAAATACCCTTAAATATTGAAATTATTTACTTGTAGTTATTATATAACTGTTTTTATTTTTAGTCAAATATTATAATTATCATACAAAATTTTTATCTTTTTTACTTTTAATTGTAAAAAATATAAAATTTTAAATTTTAAATATTTAATTAATTTAAATTTTTACACATAAACTCTTTTAAATATTATATATTAATCAAAAAATCATTAAATATACACAAAACTCATGGATGCGACTAATATAAATTATTTTTGATCTATTTATCAGCGTCCGAACATTAAACGACGTCGACTGCGACAGAAGATTAACCCACAATCCAAAGTTTTAAGCCCAAAGGTATCGGATAGCGAATCCCCAGTCGGGTGAAACCTTATCCATTTTCCCATCCATACACAATACCTAAACCCTCTGAAAATCTCCCAAACAGCTTCTCGCGGCCATGTGAGACCCTCAAAGCCATGCCACAAGCCCTCCTCCGCTTCCCCCTCACCGACAATGTCTTCTCTTCTCTCGATTTTCCCACACTCTCTCGCCCGAAAAAATCTCTCCTCCGCTTTCCAATCTCCTCCTCCAAAACCACCGTTTCCCTCCCTCCCAAACCCAACAAAATCCCAGAACTCCCCTCCGTATCCCCATCCCCGTCGCCCCAAATCGCCCCCACTGATCCCCACGCCGAGTTCCAGGAGAAAATGCTCTACCTCGAATCGATCGGCATTGATCTCTTCCGCCTCGTCGCCGATCACCCGCCAGTGGTCTCCGCCTCGCTGCTCGATGTCAAATCCACCGTGGATTTCATGAATTCCATGGATTTCACTGCCATCGAGTTCCGAAGAATCGTCGGCATGTGCCCGGAGATCCTGAACCGGAAAGTCTCCGATATCGTCCCCGTCTTCACCTTCCTCCTCCGCGAAGCGGGCGTGGACGGATCTGACATCCGCCGCATCGTGAATCGACGGCCCCGATTGCTCGCCTGCAGCATCGAGGATCGCCTCCGCCCGACGCTGTACTTCCTCCAGAGCATTGGGATTTCAGAGGTAAGCAAGCACACGTCTTTGTTATCCTGTAGTGTTGAGGATAAGCTTATCCCAAGAATTGATTATTTAGAGAAAATTGGATTTTCCCGTCAAGACGCTCTTTCTATGGTACGGCGGTTTCCGGCATTGTTTTGCTATAGTATTAAGGATAATTTGGAGCAAAAATTCAATTACTTTGTGGTGCAAATGGCGAGGGATTTGAAGGAACTTAGGGAGTTCCCTCAGTACTTCTCGTTTAGTTTGGAGAATAGAATAAAGCCTAGGCACCAGTGCTGTGTGGAGAAGGGCTTGTATTTCCCTCTTCCTGTGATGTTGAAGACTAGTGAAGTGCAATTTCGTGATAGATTGGATATATGCTGTAATTCGACATTGCCCTTGAGAACGTCTCCTTTGTGGTGTACAAATTTTGATGAAAATTCAATATAGAGTTCAATGAGTAGTCCATTGTTTGATTGTTAGTTTAAGTACTTCTGGTTCTCCTTTCTTCATATCATGATTGTGTTGGTTTTTCAGCTTATATTGTTTAAGTGAATCTCTGGAAGTCAAAAGTAACTGGTAATGTATAGTTGCAATCAATTTCATCTGCTAAGTTTTCCAATTGGCGACAGATTGTAAAGGTGGAGAAAAAAAAATTTTGTTTAGTTGGGGTAGCAGTGCTGAAGGCTTTAGAACATTGTGCAGGATTTTGGGAAGTTCGTATAGGTGTTAATCACTGGGAAATAGATCAAGTGAAATAAATATAGGACAAGCTTGGACTGGTATGAATAGGAATGGAAAAACCGATTTTCATTCCACTATTTGTTAGCATAAAAGGGAGTGAAACCATTAGTTGGTTTGGTCTAATGGTTACCACAGTATATGATTAAGCTTTAGTGCTAGCCGAGGTCAAGGGTTCAAACCCTTGTAGCTACTAAATTGGGTTCGTGTGTATTTGTCAACGTAGTTGTCAAGGCGCCAAGGCGGTACTGTGCAAGCCTAGGGCATCTGGACACCTAGGCTCTTAGTTGCCCACCTAGGCATCCTTAAGGCATCCCTCGATCTTGCAGAAGGAGGAGGTGGAGGAATCACCATATGAAAGGGAGGAAAAGAAGAAACAGAATAGAGCAATAAAGAAGACAAAGAAGAGGGGTAGGAGGAATCGTACAACTGCAGGGGGAGTAGAGAAGAAGAAAAACATATCTGATGGCAGTTGTCATTCCTCAGGAGAGCAAATTTTGTGAATCTATTTGAAGGGACAAGGAATTTGGGATTTAGGTTTAGAATTTGGGCCCATTTGAGAGGGGAAAAAACAGGCCCAATTCAATTTTTAAAAGTACATTTGGACTTAAATAATGGGCCTTACCAGTTGGGTCTTTTCCCCACAAAAAAGCCCACAAACCCAAAGATTTAAAAGCCCAAAAAAGCACAATAAAACCCTAACCTGGCCGTCCTTTTTCCGTGGGTTCCCTTCCCTCAAACCCTAGGCAATGGCCGACCAAGAAACTCCACCAGATCTGAAAACTTGAGAAGAACTCCATCAAAGTCGAAGTCTTGGAGCTCATGAAGTCACCAAATCTGACGAAATTGATAAGAACTCCACCATATTTGATTAAGTCAAGCAGCAATACACCTTCAATGGACTAGTTGTGCTCGAGGCACCATGGCCGACCAACGTTGCAGTTAGCATAGTCAGTCTACAAATGCAACAAAAAGGAAGGTTGCAGTCAGTTAAAAAAATGAACTGTGTACTGTGTAGGGTTTTGGGAAGTTCATATGTAGCTCGTGACACGCAACACACGACTTGCTGACTTGCTAATCCTACAAAAGTCAAGATTTCTGACATAACAGATCCAAATTACGCGTAACAGTAACATTCTACCAATTTATAGCCCTAAGAGTGACATACTCTGCAATATAAGTTTAAGAGAAAGAAAAGGGAAAAGAAAGGTAAAAAAAAAAACTTAAATTTTTTTTTTAAAAAACATTTCGGTGTCGGGCACAATTCTCTTATCCAAAAAAAGTGTTGGTGCTTCTTATAGGTGGTAAATACATGCATATGGATCTCCAAGGCATAAACCAATTTAAATAAAGCTTAGGATACCTCTGAGTGGCATGACTGGGAACCGGAATACTGATTCTCATTCCACTACTAGTTGGCACATGGGGACTCAAATGATCGGTCTCTTATCCCAAGCCATTCTTGCTACTTCAGTCTACAAGCGATGCCACAAAAGTGAAGGCTGCAGCCCGCAATGCCTTCAAGGGCTTCTGTAGATATAGACATGCCATTGAACAAACCTCAGTCCGTGATTTGGTTTGCTGTACACGAGTCGATGGTTTTGGTTTTCCATCAATCTTTGGTCTCCGGAGATGCTAATTGTTTGTGCAGTTGTCTATATACGTTCCTTGGTAATCTACACTAGTTTGTTTGTGCATTGGGCCATAGGCTTAGTAATTGTTTTGCCGATGATGGTTGCATACTTTGCTAAGACTGTAACTTCCGGTCATCATGCCTTTGGAGATGCATTGCTCGGTGAAATATAAGATTGTGTGGTAAATTTTGATGCCTCCCATCGATAGTTTTGGAGTTTATGTTCCCCTTGTAATCTCCCACACGTATTATTTGTGAGCTTAATTACAGTATGCTGTTGTGGACTCTTTGCTTCCATTGTGCTGCCTCTAACATCCATCATTGTTTTGTACTTGGCTCATTTTAGATAGTTGTTACTGAAACTTATCTCATGTTTAATCCATGGTGGAAGTTATTTCATTCTGCTGGAATGGTTTGGTGCACTTATATGCTATTCTTTAACAACTTACTTGGAAGGAGCTTTTGTCAAATTCCAGCATCGCTCTCCCCACATCATTAAGAATTATTCCTTAGTCTAAGCGTCAATTGACTTTTAAGGTATCTTCGGTTTAGTGGTCATATCATAAATTGACTGGGTCATCTCGCTAAACCAATCATGGATGATTAGAAGATGGGATTGAACTATTAATTATTATGAAGGGGAAATTACACCAATGCCCCTAAGATTTGGTTGAAATCTTGAAGTGTCAATTGACTTGAAGGTACCTTTGGTTTAGCGGTCGTATCATAAATTGATGGCGTCATCTCGCTAGACCAATCATAGATGATTAGAAAATAAGACGAAGGATTGAACTATTAATTAAGGAAAAATTACACCAATGCCCTTAAAGTTTGGTTGATCTCGAAGTGTCCTCTGAAATTTTAATTTTGACAAATAGCTCCTATGGAATGATGTTCGATGTTCCTCCCTTTCGTTAGGATTGCGGTCAACAAGTAATGCTCTTAGTTACATCAATGCTCCCTAAAATTTATTTGAAATCTCATATTCTTCCCTCAAGCTCAATTGGAGCATATAGTCTAAAATAATAATAATAATAATATATTTAACAAAGTAAACTTGAAATGGCATAATTTCACTGAAAAGAGCATTTCATTTATATATCTTGAATACGAAAAATTAAAATTAGTTTCTTGCTGGAAAAGTATTTGTATTGTATTTTGTCATCCAAAATGATTGTGTTTTGAATTTATTTTGTAAATTCCAACAATATGAACTTAATGAGCATAAAAAATAAAAAAGATGACATCAATTTTCATATAATTTGGTCATAGAAACTTTTCATCCTAAGAGTTTAAAGATACAAAATAGTTATAATGGGAAAGATCTCAAATTGAATTTGAGACTTCAGGAAAATTTAATGACAGAATTTTTTATTTTTAGTGAACTTGAAAGAGCATTGGAATAATTTGGAGGACATGCCATTGGTGTGAATTCATGAACTTGAGGGGGGGAATTCATGAATGACTCGTTCAATGAAAATGGATGACAACAAACATGAAATTGGAAGTGAACATGGAAATGAGCTGTTCCTTTTCCACGTTTTGCCGTGTACCAAGTATTAGACATTTGATAGGCTGAGAGGTTTCTCTGTTTTCTCACCCGGGCAACGAGGACATAAAAAATTAAAAAACAATTGTATGGTTAGACAAGCCATTCATAAAAATAAAAAATAAAAAAAAAAGGAAAACAAAAAACAAACATCTTATGTAACGTTGACCCTGCAACCTTGACCTTAGTTTTCAACGTGTTATCTTTTATATTCAATCATTTATCGTCTCAGTATTTAACACAGGACCAATTGAAATAATTTTCCCCCAAAAAATATTAATGGGTCGTTGCACGGCCTCATGTGTGTCTCACTGAGCCCATTTAAAATAGTATTATTCGAAACTTGATTAATCAACCAAATAATTTAGAGTTAAGCATTCAAGTGACTAATAAAAATTGTTTGGACCAAAAAATAGTTACTCAATTTATAGGTATCATCCATTATTAAAATATATATATACACATACACTAATGATGCCACAAAAATAGCCCTCACTAATTCTTCTCTTAAATCAAATTCATTTTGAATTATTTGGTTTCAAACGCTGGATCTAACTCCTGTTTGAATTTGAAATGAATTATTATTATCATTTAATGAGCTTTCAAATACATTATAGGGTAAATAAATAAAATCCGAATATGCACATTTATAAACTTACCCGATGTGGCTTCCTCTTATTTATTTTTTCTTAAAGTGGAAAGTTCATCCATGGTGACTGAAAATAAGGGGGGAAAAAAAATAGGGGGCGCAGTTTAACCATTTTTCGGTGGAAAAATATGGATAGAAAATGCTTCAGTTACAGTTAACGTGCCGTCATCATCGCTTCTGTATGTATAATACGCTAATTATTGCACGGCTTCCCCAAAAAGCCCACCCGCGGAGAAAGTCCGACTTTTTAACACTCCGTACACACAGACACACATTCTTTCCTTCTCAGTCGCTAGAGATCCGTCATGGAAGCTCCGGCTAGATCAGAATCCCTCTCGTCATCGTCCCCCCTCAAACGGGCACACTCCACCGGAGCGCGGGCCTCCGTTCCGTCGAATCTCCGCCTCCGCGTCTCCTCCAGATTCCCCCACACTAACGGCGGCGGTGGCGGCGCCACCTCATCGTCGGCTACATTTCCAACGGCCGATTTCGATCTCCCCTCCCTGAAATCGCTCTCCTACACCTCCCTCAAGGACCTCATCCCCTCCTGCGCCGCCGTCAACTCCCCCCGCGCCGCCGCGTCCTCCCCCTCCTCCGCCGCCGGCGCGTCGCACTTCGAGATCTCCATCCGCAACCGCCTCGTGAAGCAGGCCGCGTGCGCCTACCTCCAACCGCTCTCCTCCCCCTTCCCTCCCTCCACCGGCCGCCACTTCCTCCGCCGTCTCCGATTCTCCGCTCACTACCGCCGGAATCCGTTCGCCGGATGCCTCGACTTCATCGATCGCCGCCTCTTCAGAGCCATCGGTAAAGCCCTCGATTGCCTCCTCCGCTCGATTCGGGCTCTGATGACCCGAACCCGATAACCTTGATCCGTCATCGTTAACGGACACGATAACGGTCACGGCGGCGGCGGCGGAATTGTCGGGGACCCCACCCCACCCGCAAGAGTTCCGTGTAATTTCTTCTCGACGTGTTTGGATATGCTCCACTTTGGTCCCCTTTCTATATATATATAATATTATAAGTTATTTTTCGGCTTTGAGCTATTTTTATGCATTTTTTTTAATATATGCAATACTCGGTTTAAAACTTGTAAAGATTTCCAACCATTTGTTGCATTTGTTTTACTAGTCCTCAACTTGTATAGATTAAAATTGAGGTTTTCAGCTATGATTTGATAAACCCTAAACCCTAAACAATGTGTGTGGCACAATTTCATAGATTAATACACTGCGACAAAGTGGCGGTCCAATAATCACACAAGTTCTCTAATTGTGTTCACTGGTTACTTTCTACTTTGAGCAAATGATGCACCCACGGCAATTATTCTCATTTTTCTTCCCCAGAGAGTACAATTATTCTAATCTATACTTTAGACTGTTTGGCCAAAAAATAAAAATAAAGGGTTAGATTGTTCTGACATATCTCATGAATGAGTGTGATTAGATAGAGATGGGCCTACCCCATCGGCAAAGAGACAAAAAAAGACTACTTGTATCTGCGAGGCCACAGAAACTTGCAGCATGTGCTAGTGCGGTCACAGCTGTTGATTGTTAGTTTTCTTTTTCTTCTTGTCATTTTGTACATACGTGAACATGGTACGTTGGCACATCAAGAACAACAGACGACTCGAGTCTTCTCTCTCTTTGGTTTTACACTTTTTTTGTGATGTATATATGTATATTATTGTTTGGATCCTTTTTAGTAAAAACCATCCATCATCAAGAGTGCGCGCTTCTAGAAAGAATCATAAGTTATATACATTAGAAATTTATAAAAATTATGCATCAGCACTGGGAAAAGTTATTCGTGACAACAGGTCGACCGTGTCTTTCGCGAATCCATGAATAATCCTATTAGGTCCACTGCCAAGATTCGAACAAAGACCTCCGATGAGTGAGTTGTGACCAATAATAAGGTTTAACTGAATAACAATCCCTTTGAAGGCCCTTTTCCAACCCAGTTAAGAGAACTTACGAGGGCCATGAGAATAGCTAATTCCTGAACTTCGCTACCCGCACGGAATAAGTACTTCATCTCTGACCCTATACCATTATGTGAATGTCCTAACATGTCATAAATAATCGGAACACCAAGAATTCAAAGAAGAAACACAATTAATTGAATAGAATTCACTAACAAGACCTGACTGGGGAAAGGAAAGAAGAAACCTACAAAGGGAGAAGAAGAAAAAGAACAAGGGGCAACGTAGCCTATAGGCTAGAACTGCTATTCACCCCTATTATACCAATGGGACCTATAGATTCAATATCTAGACCGCTGCCAACATTGTGGTAGCAAGCACATAAAACTAATTCTTAATAAAGACAGTTGGAAAGAACCCAAGACAGTTTGGTAGAAGGCTTGAAGGCCTCCTATCACTGTTGTTGGGCACAAAAGAAGAAGTTTAGACCTTTGAAGCAACCTTATTAAGTGAGCCTTCCACCAGCTGCATTTCTCTTTCCATAGAGAGTGCTGCCCTATGGTACAATACTGGTTCGCCGCCATAGGTCTGAAAGGCTGTCTCTTGTGTGCAATGGTTGGACATGAATGGAGCTTGCCTCGTAGAAGGGAGAGTAACCTTTCAGGAAGTAGAGATTGAGCATGGAAATAATAGAACAAAGGGAAGAATTAACGAGGGTCCTTCGGACGTGAATGAATAGCAGAAGTTCACAAAAATGATAAACTACACCAGCACACGTAATAGCAGCGCTAAGGTTGATATGAAGATATACCAAATTAAAGTAACAAAATGATCCTTACATTCAGGGGAATCCGTCTAAGAACGCATATAAATATCGTCTACAACATCCATTCCATAGCTGACAGTTCCATCTCCAATAAATTTTTCTCCACACTCAAGTTTCTCCAACAATCTAAAATTTTGAGGGACTACAGAGAAACCAAAATACTTGCAAACATTCAATTTCACAGTTTTAGGGCATATTTTTTAAGTGAATACATATAGGTTTTGCACCAATTGTTAATTTGTAAACTGAACTGTCAAAATAAAACTTGTGACAACAGCTAATTTTTCTGAATCATGGTTCAACACGACCATTGTGGCAGGCGAAAAATCAGAAAAATAAAAGAGAGGATCAAATGCATCTGACCTAGAGTCCAAGCAAACACATCACATCTTTGTATTCACTTTAATGGAAAATGCTTTATTTTCCAGTGATGCCAAAGCTAGCCAAAATTAGGTTTTCTTCTTCACCCAATAAATAAAAAAAGGCAGAATTATTCTAACTTTTCTTTTACTGAGATCCAATCTTCCAAATAACTCGATGAGGATTGTGGTTCTTAAACCACACACAGTTGCTTTAATAATTGAGCTCTTTGACTTGTTCTTAGTTTCAGCTTCTTTCAGAATTAGAAGCCTAGTATGAGAAACAGAGAAGGGCGAAATGTAACTATTTCAAATCAATATCATACATTGAACACCTAAGCAACACGATGAAGGAGATAATGAGATGGATAATGTTAATCTCTTCAAAAAAAAAACTTATTATCTAATTCTAGTGAATATGCTGTGCCTACTGCACCAAACTATAAATCATCTGCATATAATAGTTGTAGCAGCTAAGGCACCCTGCTTCATGTCATGTTTCCACGCAAGACAGGTTAATCACTTAAACTCTACCCAAAATAAAGGACCCGTCCAAGACGACTTTTATATCAAAAGGAATTCCAAAAAGTAAAGAATAAAATTAGAGAAACATGAACTAAGACCCGAAAGCAGATTTTCCGAAACTAACATCTACATCTCATAGCTAAAATGAAACCTGCAGATAATTTTAACAACCAACATACCAACTAGATAACATCATAGCATACATCATCTACGTAAGATCCAACGAAATTAATAATATCAATGAAATTCACAGCAATAATCGACGAGGCTGGACGAAAAATGCAGCAGAGGCCATAAATTCGAACAGAGTGAATATATAAGAATTAGCGATAAACTAAGGTTGGTGACTCACCCACAATACTCGATCCTACCGAGCCAAGCGCCATGAGAGACCTACTGAGGATAGAGCTGCCAGATCTGGTAGAGGGTGAGAGGATTTTGGGGAGCACTGAGAGGAGAATCGGGAAGGAGATGGGGACGCGGAGGCCTACGGAGAGAAGCAACGGGGAGGGAGGGAGAGAGTGAGAGCGGGGTTCCTGCGTTGGGTTTTAGCTGCATAGCCTATTTACATGATTATGGGCTTTGGGATGTTTCTAAGGCCCACGTAGACTTCGGGCTAGTCGGGAGAGTCCAGTAATGGGCTACCGTCCATCAAGTTGATGATGGACTTGCAATAAAGGTAAGGGCAAGCCAATGGTTAAATCAAAATTGCAATTTTTCTTTTTGAAATTACATACCAAATTAGTAGAAAGAAAAAAGTAAATATGCTCTTTTATATTTTTTTCTTAATTAAATATGTGAAACTAATATGGGATAATTTTATTCGTGCCAGGAAAAAAGCTGAAGTGTTAGTCTCAAACTAATTTCTAATATTTTAATTAATTAATGAAAATATTTTAGACTTAATGAAAAAAATAATTATGTACTTTCATCCTCTTTTATTTAAATCTTAAATTTTTAATTTTCTGATTCCTAACTTGTACTTGTATTAAAAAAGCTAAATTATTCTCAACCCTAACTTCTATCCACCTCTAGTCACTTTTATTAGGATGGATGTTAGCACATTGTGTATCAGAATTTAATACTTGTTGGTCTCTAATACTTCTAAATTCCTTCATGTGTTACTATATTCTGTTTTTTTTTTTTTTTCGGTTCTTAAAGAAAAATGGATGTAACTAGATGAAAGTTAAGTGAGGATTAAAATTGCTTTCCTTATATAAGTTCAAGTTAGAAAATTAAAAAAAATCAAAAATTTAAATTTAAATAAGAAAATGACAAAAGTTCGAAATTATTTCCACTGGGTAAATATTTATTTTAATGAGAAAATTACACCAATGCTCCCTAAAGTTTGGCTAAATATTGAAGTGCTCCCTAAAGTTTCAATTTTGACGAGTAACCCCCTAAACTATGAAACAATGTTCAATGTTCCCTTTCAATAAAGATTTTCCTAATTACTAATGGTCCGTCCATCCTCAAGTTTATCTAAAATCTTGAATTTCTCCCTCAAGTTTACCCAAAATTTCAAATTCTCCCCTTGAATTTTATTTGAACTTATAATCCCTTCAATTCAAATATATATATATATATATAGTGTGTGTTTATCAAAGTAAACTTACAATAGTATATTATGAAAAACCAATAAATCTTTCTTATAATAAATGTTTTAAATATTTAGACTCGAAGAATGAGAGGTTTATGCAACCAAATTATATAAAATTTGCACGATATCTTATGTCTTCATGCTCATTCATTCTGTATTGTTAGAATTTGCAAAATACTTGGTTGATACAATATAGTAAAATATTTTTTCCTTTAGGGCAATAATTTTTTTTTATTCAAGAAATGTAAATGCAAATGCTATTTTTAGTGAAATATTACTATTATCAAATTTACTTTGTTATATTGTATTTTTTTTTTCTTCAAGTTATGGAAATTATACGCTCAAATTGAACTTGAGAGAAAAATCTGAGATTTTGGATATAGTTGAGGGGGCATTGGTATAATTAGGAGGATGGATTATTAGTGGTTAATAGAAATCTTAACAGAGGGGTGATATCGAGCATTATTCTATAATTTAGGAAGTTATTTGTCAAAATTAAAAATTTAAGGGACATTTTGAAATTTTTCCCAAACTTGAGGGGGACGTTGGTGTAATTTTCAGTTATTTTATCCTTTGCATAATGATTGACGGAATAGCTAATCCTTCGGATTTCTATTCTTCCAAGACCCAAACGTGGCCTAAATAATCTCTGTAGTCCAATTTCAGCCCTCAGATGAACCTTTCTTCTCCGGTTCCCATTTTCCATTCATCATCGAAATCCTTCCTCTCCCCCTCCTCCTTCACTCCCTTCTGATTCGCCATCGCCGGCAGCCACTCTTTGTCTCCTCCATCGCGGTCTATTCTCGAGCTCTCTTCCTGATCTCCTCACTCTCGGCCGATTGTCCTTGAGGTGCTTATACTGTTTCCGTTTTTATTTTGTTTATTTATTTTTTATTTTATTATTACTTTTTGGAATATTTATGCCTCAAATTTATGTGTGAATGGCTTGAAAATCAGTTAGAACACATGGGTCTTCTTCTAGTTACTACGGACTTTGGCTACTCTATCTTTTCCACATGCCTGTCTGTCCATTTTTTTTCTTTTGTGCAAGTTTTCTTTTTAATATACTCTTGGTTGGATTTTGATGTACGGAGGAGTATTGTGACGCGATATGTAGGAGGTGGAATTATTTTTTCACGATACAATGCATGAACTTGGCTACAGGAATATATAGCTATCATATCAGGTATACACTGGGAAAGAGATGAGTCTTAGAGAAATCCCATCAGATTGTGAGAAGTGAATGCTACATGTAGATGGGTTAGTTTGGATACTTCCTCCTACAACAGAGGTCTTATGTGCTGCACCAAGCAATTTTTAATTGCAAACTTTTTAGTTTTGGCAATGTGGTGCAGTCTGTGTAAAGTGAAGCTTACAGAAAAGAAACTCTAGTTGCTACTCCATTTAGTGGATGTGGAAATTGGTTCAGACAAAAATGTATAGTTTTTTCTGCAACCTGTACAAATATAGCTAGTATAATAGGCTTCGAGGTCTAAACATGATATTTACTTTTGCAGACTTCATAATCCAGTGCGAATTTTGAGTTGACAGTTGTCATTGACCAATTGCATAAGAGTGATTGTAACTTGAAGAGTAGCATGTTACACTATTCTTATACATTATATAAATTTCCAGAATCTATTGCGATAAACATATCTTATACATGCAGGTATGACTACACGCTCAAATAATGGTATGTCTTGTTGCACTTTTGAGAAAGGGGGTGGCAAGTATCTGTAATTTGGATTAGTTAGCTGGTTCTAGCAATGTTCATATGGTGTTATTAAGGGTTAATGGCTCTTAATAGGCATCAGTGGGTATTAGAAGCCTATATATTTTGGAAATGGGTGCAGGCTTGTTTGTAAGAGCTATTGTGCATGCTTGAGTCAGGTTCTTATGGAGAAATGCACGCTTATTTGGTTTCATTAGATGACTAGCATATTGCAGGTGCACTGTAGGAGGCAATTTTCTGTTGGGATTCTCGACTTAGTTTTGGTTGATCTTAGGGGGGTATTCAAGCTGAGCTGGCATTTCCATAACATACTAGTCGAACTTGACTTCAGCAACAGAATAAAAGGCTCGAACTGCACTTGTTCAGCTTGAACTTGAATTGATTTAAGCTCGTCTAAACTTTTGTCTAAGTTTGGGTGTCAAGTAAGCTTGAGCTTAGGTTTAAATTTGCTCTGTTCAAGTGAGCTTGAGCTTCAGTTTGAGTCTGGAAATAAAACAGACTGAATTCTGGGGAAGAGTTTTACCTAGTAAAATGAATTCATTTTAAATCAGTGTCATTAGAAGTAAAATTGAACTGAATTAAACTAAATGTGGGTGAAAGCTATAATTCAAGTGTTCTTTGTGATCAATAATTTTTAGTCAATACTCTTCAATAATAGTAGATATGTTAGGCTGTGTCTTTTGTGATGAGAATTGCGAGTCAGGGCTGCTGCATATATGCATGGAGAAACAAGAGGGAGAGTACTAAAAAGGCTTTTGTATAAGTGCTTTATGGAAGAAGTCGCTACCTTGTAGCCCAATGGTAGCTGCCGTATAGCCTTTCTCCTAGTTCATGGATCAAATTCGGTAGCCTCAATAGTATTTATTTATTTTATCTAGTGTAAATATAATAATAAAATTAGTCAATTCTAATACTTCTCGATTAGATTGACATGCTTGCATTCGAGTATTATAAGACTTGCACTCAACTTTGTGAACCTACTCTAATAGCTCAACTTAAATCAAGCTCAGAATAGTGGAGTCAAGTAGCTCGCTAGTGTCTCGATTTGCATGCACCCCTGCTTAGTCTACTGCTAGTTATGTATGATACTTGGTTAATCATGATGGAAGCATTTCTACACGTTTCTAACGTTGCATGATATATTTGATGCATTTTACCAGAGGAATGTATGTAGCATACCTCAGCTTTTGGATCTTACGGGTGTAGTTATGTTCAATGTAGTATTTTGTTTTAGATGCTGCATTGATTGTGAAGATACACATGCAAAAATACACATACATGCACATATACAAGCACACAAATGCACACACAATACTTATCCCTAGAGGAGTCTGACCATTTTTTCCCTTATGTTGTTTTAATTTTATATTTTATATTGTTCATTGTTGTGTTTCATTTAATCTATCTTCAAGTGAAATTTACAAATCATATTTTTTTGTCTCTTTTTACATCATTGTCAAATCTTGCCTAACATATTCTTTCATGAGTGTTAACATTGTGAATTCCAACTTTTCAAAGAGTAATCCGAATTTTCTTGTTGAAGATGTCATTGTTTCTTGGAAATCTGTCATCTCGCACTCGCAGAGATGAACTTGAACACGTTTTCCGGAGATTTGGGCGGTGCAGTGTTCAGCTAAAAGATGGATATGGGTTTGCAGTTTATGAATTTCCTCCAAATGCAGCGAAAGCTCTCAGAGCATTGCGTGGGAAGATCATATGTGGGGAGCCTATCATTCTTTCATGGTCAAATAAGCAGCCTAGGCCCTTTCAGAGATTCCCAAGAGGAGCGAGATCCTATGAGCCTCGATACGGGAAGAATTCCACTAGAGAAGATTATTTTGATCGGAGATTTGAATCCAATGGTCGAAATTCCAAAATGGGTATAAAGCAACCAGTTAGCGATGACAAAAGACACAGTTCTGCTGAAGAGTCTAGCTATAACCAGAACATAGTCCAAGATAATGTAGGAGATAAACACCCTGATGTTGGGAAAGATTTTATGGATGAAGCTGGCAGTGTCGAACCAAACCAAGTGGACAATGATAGATGGGGCCAAGATATTGTCGAGCCCTCAAATGAAAATGAATTTGAGAATGGATTGGAATTCGACCGCTATGAGCCTTATCATAGTCGTGAAAATATAGATGAAGATGACAACAGTGATATGAGAAACTCTCAAGATGAAACCTGTTAAAGACAGGACTGATGCTGCAAATTCTAATTACTTTCATGATTCAAGATCCCGACAGACTTGCTACAACTGCGGGGAGTTGGGTCACAAATTACGAAACTGCCCCCGAGATAGTGCTTCTCGAGGAAAGAGGTTCTCCAGGTTTGAGCGCAGGCAAGATGACCTTTATTATCGAAGTAGAGCTGGATATGAGCTGGAAAGACTTCGGTCCACGTCACGAGGTAGGATGCCACCTGTCAGAGATGCTATACCAATGAGACGACATATGATTGACAGGAACGGAAAACAAGTCTCTGAGAGAGAACTACAAACTGAAAGGGCGAGGTGGGAGGGAAGATGAAACTCCAAGAAGGCCTCTCTTGAAGAAGGCTAGGAGGTCAGGTTTCATCTCCTCTTCACTCTGATTGTCCTGCACCAAGGTCTCGATCGCATTCACGATCTTCAAAATCATTGTCAAGGCCTAGGCCTAGGTCTACATCCGCATCTTCCAGATCTCGTTGTTCGCCTGTTGCTTCCAAGTCCAGTTCAATGTCACACTATTCGAGGTCTAAGAGCTCCCATCCCAGGTCAAAGTCAAGTTCTCCTACTTCCTTGTCTTTGTCTGTATCACTGGGCTGTCCTATACCGTCTTCCCCTAATAAGATGCAGATAAATCATCGAGGCTCCTTTGAAAAGGCCACTACTCCTGAATCCAAGGAAGTTTTGCTCAATGATAATTCCATATTAGAAAATGATACGTCAGTAGGTGAAAAATGAAAATGCCATATCTTCTTTTAAGTTAGAGGCTGACATGGATGAGGTCCATCCACATCTGATGAACGAGAAAGCTTTATTAGAGAAAGGCGCTTCCAATGGTGGAGATTTGTCTCAACAGAGTATAAAGGAGGAAAATGAACTCGGCAGATATGCTGGCATGGCAGCGGAACTGATTCCAACTACAGGAGTTCAGCCGAAAGTTCCCTCAAGTTCCTGCAGTCGCAATTTATTAAGCATCTCCTCAGAAGAGATGTACAAGGTTATGAAACGCTATGGCATGGACACGGAAGGAAATGATTCTTCTGTAGATAATCACTTTGGTTCATCTCGCTTGTGGCCTTGGGAGATCGTATATTACAGGAGGCTGAGAAAGGGGCCTATTTCGGTGGAGAACTATGCACGGAGAATCGCTCAAAATAGAGAATTTGGAATTGTTGACAAGTATGTCAGAAGCAGCAGTGGATGGGAAGAACTGGATGAAGCTGCCTCTTGACGGGTTTGTTAAGAAAAGGTACATGTTTGTTTTCATAGATATTGGCTACCCGCATCTGAATATGTTGGGCTTGTAATGGTGCTTTTTTTTTTTTCATTTGCACATGCAAGGGTCTGGGTCATTTATGGGAATGGAGCTTTTGAGCAGGTACATTCATATGCTGTGCTCCTTTGGGCCTTTTGCTGAACTGCCAGTATGCATGTAAACTCTCCTTTGGGCCTTTTCCTCTCCAATTTAGATAACGTTACGAGTCCTATCAAAGTTTAAAACCGTTACTATTGACTTTTGTGTTAACCGAAACTTGAGTTTCTCGAAAGTCTCATCCTTAATCGGAAGAGGCTCGAATTTTACCAGCAACTAGTATATGAGAGTGCACGGAAGGTAGGAACTCGGGTGGATGGATGGATCATCTTTATTTGTGGGAGGAAATAGACCGTCCATTTCGCCTTCTAATGTATTGCACATGCAAAGTTTGTCCTTAGATTAAAAAGAAAAGGTGAAACGAATAGCGCGGGTTGCATTTGAAGTACGCGGTGACGTACATTAGAAGGCATAAGGAAAAAAGTCCAGAAATCCAAATGAGGGACGGATGCAGGGATGCATATATGAATGGAATTGAGGAATTAAGATGTTTTTGGGAACTTATTTTGGAGGTGAGGAGAGAGATTGATTGTACGAGGAAGGACCAAGTTAGTGGGAACACTAGGAGTTCCTCATGTAAATTTTTGCTTTCTTCTACTCCTCGTGGAACTCATTTTCCATATGCATGAATGCTTCCCACCAGAGAGCTAGGGTGGGTGCATCCGTAGCACCTAAATTCTTTGAACTAAATAATGACTTTCGTCCCTTTCAATGAAATTGAAGGGAGAAAAAAAATGTTTGATAAGGTTAGATCGGAAAAGATTGTTCCAGGGGACACACTAATGGAACATGCAAATAACGTGTGAACCACCACGTAGAAAGAGATGTTTTAATGCTCTACAAAGCCAAGTGTTGCACATCCGAACCCTGTAACGCACGCCCCGATTGTACCATACTTCTGGGATCTCATCAAATCCACACGATAATGAGTTGCCATGGTAAATGCATCAAGCAACTAATAGGTCCTCATTCGCAAATTAATGCGAGTGATGATCACTTATGTGCCATGCACTAGACATCTCACCTTGTACAATGGTTGTTTCAGGAGTCCAGGCGTATAAAAGAATATGCACATAAAAGTTTACAGAATAGATATGAAAGTTGTGAATTCATCATCATCCTAGTGATTTGAGTGAATGCTCGTTACGTTTATTTTGTGTATATGTATATATTTCCTTCTTTATGCTCTTTTGGGGGCATTTTCTTTTTCTTTTTATTTTATTTTTTAATTTTTGAGGTGAGGGGGAGAGAGAGAGAGGGAGAGAGAAGGGGTCCATGTGTGGGAATTTAAGGGAAACATGTGGAGGTGACAAGATAAGAATTGCCCAAAATAGAGAAATGCATCAAGTGGGAGGAGGGAATAAAGAGAGGCAAATAGAAATTAAGAAGGAAGAGGGAAGGTGGAATTAAAAGTGAGTAATACGTCCCTCCCCCATCCCCATGATTCTCAACTGCCCAAATTACTCCTGCATTTATGTCTTTTTAATACACTCAACCTCTTTTAATTCTTCTCCTCACTGCCCTTCTCCCATCTCCTCCCCCTCTCAACCAGTATTGCTTCACATTTTCTCCCCAAAGTGGCCTACAACAATGTATACATCACGTCTATTATCATCATCTTGTCATCATGGCTTGATATTTTCTCCCTTTTAAAAATACTGTGCACTATCCTGTGATCTTGTATCTGCCATCCAAGCAATTTCAAAGATGTTTTATGAACATTTTTTGGGAGCTATTGTTGAACTTATACATACTGTTCCCCTCCATATTTGCCCATCAAACATTGGCCATCTCTCTTTACCTTAATAACAATAATATATATTTTTTGAAGGCTCTTGACAATAACAATTGATGTCGATTGCGATGATGTTTTCAAGTGAACTTCAAGACTTTCATATTACGCGTTTAAGTAGTTGCTGTGAAATTTGAGATTTGAAATTGAATTTTGGAAAAGACATTTGCGAAGGCAATTAAAAGGAAATGAATAAATTAAGGCAAAAAATTAATATACAGCAACTGCACATAAGTTGGGTATCTTGTGATGTTTAAAAAAAAAATACAAGTTCCAATACTACGCTGTTTTGAATCTTGTTTTCCCCCCCATTTTGTATGTGTGGCTGCTGCACCAAAGTTAAGCCCATAAGCTAAATATTTTTCAAAAATGTTAAATGTGGTCATTTTTTTTTTTACTAATTGCACTCATTTCTCCTCATATAATTAAAGTATATGTAGTGTAAAATGAATATTACTTTTTTTTTTTCCATTGTGAATTAAAACGAATAATATATATATATATATTCCCCTAAGCTAACGAAATGACTAATAGTCAAGTGGGAATTGATCACTTTCAGTATGATCAGGTGACAATATTATTGAGGACAGGACAGAAAAGAAAAGAAAGGATACGTTTTCTCCCTTATTGATGGGGAGTTTATCGGGAAAAATTAAATGAGATCCTTCTTCCTTGATTGCGAGTTAAAAAGAAAAATTAAAGGTAGAAAAAATCTAGTCATAAAAGCCTTAAGACTAACATATAATTTAGTTTTTATTCTTCATTGTTTGTAAGACAAACTAGGTATTATAAAAGTTTCATTAAAGTTATTTTCCGTTCCTTCCAAATTATCCACCCGAGAGGAAAGCTTGAAGTTTTTTTATCTTTCTATTTCTCTCCATGTCCCTTCCTTCCTCTTCTTCATAAAACTCGCAATCAACCGATTTTGTATCCCCCACCACGCAACACACAAAATCTGTTCTATCCCCTTCAAATCTTTTCGTCTAATCAAACTGTGTAAGTTATTCTTTTAAATTCTTGGGGCCATATTGTGAAATCTTTCCATTTAATCAAACTGTTGTTCATATTGAATTCTCATGGGCCATACTCGTGGGCCCATGAGACGGGATGACTGTGTTCGTTCCCCGTGGGCCATTTTCATGGGTCGATTTTTAGCAAGTTAGGCTCGAAAAGGTCGGTCGACCCTGACCCAGTGGGCCCAAAGTTGGCTATCAGTACTCTGGTTTGGGCTTTCCTCTGTTTCTTCTCCGCGTCATAAATTACGTCTAACCTAACCCACACAAACCTTAAACCAAAATTAAAAAAATAACTCCCTCCCCCAACTTCTTCTTTTTTCTTTTTTTAATTTAAGTTTTAGATTAAAACGGGGAATTAAAAAAATAAATTGGGAATAATCAGAAGAACATTCCAACCACCTGGCATTATAGTAACTAATGGATCATTGTTTACTGCTAAGGAGTGAGGAACAAAATCTAACAAAACCCACCTCTGAATGAACTCATATCGATCTATATAGTTTATAACCAAAAAGAAAAAGATAGTGATTCTGAAAATCCTGGTGAGAACAGCAGTGGTGAGGAGGTGGGGAACAGTATGATGACCAATCGAACGCCGGCCGCGTGTCTCTCTCCGTCTCTCTCTCTCTCTAGCTCCTTCTGTCCTTCTTCTTCCCTGCAGTGGAAGCGTTGGCGCGAGTGTTATTGTTGCTGCTGCTGTTGTTGTAATCATTGTGGAGAAAATCCAAGAGAACGGTGCTTTTGCATTTGGGGCACTTGGGCTCGTTCTCCGACAGCATCACGTACATGAGGCACCGGGGGCACCCCACGAGCACCATCGACGACGACGAGGACGTGGTCGTTGTTTCGGGGCTGTTGTCGTTGGGCTCCGACGACAAGCACGAGCTCGGCGGCGATGTCGGCGACAGGCTGGCGGATCGGCTCGGGGACCCCGTGCGCCGCCCCCTCTGCGGCGGCGACAGGTTCAGCTTTAGGTCCAGCCTCTGATTGTTGCTGCTGCTCCCGCCCCCGTTCCGCCGGCTCATGATCTGAAACCCCCCAAAAAGTCCAATCTTGGTTCAATTAAAAACAGTCGTTTGTTCAGAGAATACGAAATCATATTCGTAAACGCTAAAAGAAATACTTAAACCAGTACGACTTCAGAGCCATTACGGGTGTGATCTTAAATAGAAAATGAGTTAATAAGGGAAAATTGTAATTACGAACCTTACTATGAAGGGAAGAGGATGGCGGTGATCGGAGACCGGAGAGCGATGAGGACAGGGGATGTGATGGTGGGAGGTTTGTCAAGAAGATGCAGTAAGGTGATTATATACAGAGGATTTGAGAGAGAGAGAGAAGGGAGGTTTGATTTTTTTAATAATGGGGGGGTGGGGGTGAGGATTGAATAGTATTGAAGAATTGGTAGAGAAGAGGTATAAATTGAGGACAGGATGTGCAATTAATTGTTTTGTGGAGAAATCCACCACCTCCCTCTCTCTCTCTAAGACGTGTTTCGCAAGAGTGGGGAAATTTTGCAGTTATTACTGTTGTAATTGAGCCTGCACAGACCCTTCAATTTCATTCATTTCACTTCTCACAACTCAGAATCGGTGTGTAAGAGAGAGAGTGAGAGAGTGAGAGAGAGAGAGAGAGAGAGAGAGATTCAAGACCAGTGGCCTTTCAAACCCAAACCACCTCCTCTTAATTTTAATCCCTACGATCATGTTTGTCCCACTTTACTTTTTATATGTTGCGTTCTTGATTGACTTAAACCCATTATGTTATGGAGGCAAAAAAACTTCTCTAGCGTTGGACTCGTAGCAATCGGATTCATATAGTTTCTATTTGTAGGGAGTTGCATGAGATTCACAGTAGGGGAGAAAGTCACTTGTTTGATCGAGTATGTTACTCATCAATTTAGTGCGTGCTCTCCCGCAGAACATGCATCCAAGAAGGAAGAACTTGAGTTCGATGCAAATAACTAACGACCAATACTGTATGTACATCTTTCGCATACCCTTGACACCGAAAGTAGTCATGTGACACAATGTGTGGTCTTATATTATTATTTGACCAAAATACCACTAAAAAAGGACCACACATATCTTGCCACGTCACTCTTTCAGTGTGAAGAGTGTATAAAGAATGTATTAGTAGGATTTTTCATAACTAAAATATCTCGCAAAAAGTTATTTTACTCGTATGTAGTCGGTTCTTTTAATATTTTCTAATGTAGGGGGTGCCATTTTAAAAAATAGGAGACGTTAATGTCTCTTTTCAATATGCATCTAATTTTTTTAAAAAAATGTTATAATGATGACTAATATTACCTTTGCAAAAAGAACCAGCCGACACAACCCATTTATACAGAAAAAATTATGTTGATAAACAAACAAATGAAAGAAATAAACAAAACCCTCCCTGTTTTATGGAAGCCAAAGTCCACTGTGTAGGATAAAATTGACCAATCTTTTTTCCTTGGCACTGTCATCTTGGGATCTATGAATAGTCCTTTATACTTCTGGAGATATATGAGTGTGTGTGTGTATATATAAAAGATAATATCTGAACACTTATTAATAGATTGTACTCTAAGAAGAAGAAGAAGCTGCTCGGGCTAAGGACATGAATTGCATCCTATGAATTCATTCATAGAGTATAGGGAGTGAAGATTATTGTTTCTTAGGACGGAAAATGTACTGTTCGCCGATGGATAATTTTTACGTGTACATGAAAATATCTTGATCATTTATTTAAATTTATACTTATTATTTTGTAAAATGTATTGTTTTGGAAAGTTTTATTGCAGACAAATTTGGTAAGCATAAAATTTGAATAAATAATCAGAATATTTTCATGTACATGTCGCGATCATCCATCGCCAGATTGCATCGTGCATTTTCCGCCCTAAATGTAGAGGAGTCCAGGTACATTTCTTTTATTTTCATTCAATGCATAAGGTTTAAATTAGAACAATTGGTATTAAAAAGTCAATTTAAGGTGAGACGGCAAATAACTTATCTATTGTGTCACAGTATATTTACCAAGCCCATAATAATAATAACAATAGTAAACAAAAATTGACTATCATTTATTTTGACAACGATTGAGCGTGCCGGTACATTGACTATCCAATAGCCATATCCGAGTCCAAGCTACTCCAGTAATCATAAATTGAGTAGCTATCACTTGAATATAAATAAAAAAACTAACCATTACTAGGAAAAATGGATTGTTTTTTTTTAAAAAAAAAAAAGAAAGAAAAAAGAAGTGTCATTCTCATAATCCAAATAATCTTATTAAATCACAAAAGTTGCAGCCATGAATTGCTTGTCTCAAAAAATACGGTACACTGTGCGGGGTATATTTTACAGATAAAAAGGAAAAAAAATTGGTATACTGCCATATATCATAATTTTTACTATTATTATTATGAGAAAATGTAATGCATTGGGTGAATACACCCTTGTCAAAGAACTCTTTATTATTATTATTATTATTATTATTATTTAAATGAGACTTTTATAGAACACAATAAAAATAAGCAGGTTTTTTTTTTTTTTTTTTTTCCCTTTTGGGACAAGGACATTTAAATTAGGAATATGCAATTATCTAAACGGTTGCATGACATAAATTGGAGTGCATTCATGAAACTTGTGTATTAATTCTCAACCTCCCCTTATTAAAATGCACTAAAAGCATGAATGGAGCGTTGGGCATGGGTTAATGATCTCAATTAGGGCAGGGAATTGGGAATTGAAGGGTGCTTTTACTTGGTTGTACCTCAGTGGCTCTATCGATGCCCCCCCCCCCCCCGCGCCCAAAAAAAAAAAAAAAAAGGGTTTCTACAGAAACTTGTCCCTGTCTCACAACTTATTACATTTACTAAAATTCCCCTAGTCATCCCTCATCACCTAGATGTAAATTAATGTTTGTTTCTCATGTGGGTGCATTTGGTTTAATCTACCCGGGAAGTGTATAGGAATGTCATTTTTTTTTTTTTTTTTTTTGCATCTTAGTTCGACTTCTTTAAGATAACACATGTAGGGTGGGGACTATTATGTTAGTACAACATTCTAGCAAAAACAATCTACAGGTACTTGGGGGAATTAGTTAAATATCACCGCAACAGTATCTCTATATGAAGAGGGTGTTTCGGGATGCACGAGTAGAATTATTCTTAAAGATTTCTAATTCATCGGTACAATAACTCTTATGACTTTCAGGTCCCATTCGATTCACAGAATCTCACATTCTTGATTGGCGCCACATTTTGAGAATGTGCTGCATAAATTATGTTTGTTATGGATAATAATAAACCTCTAAAAATAGTATTATTAGCCCTTTATTATGAATAAATTATTTACCCATAAATTATTATTACTGCCATTACTATATGCTATATGAGCAATGTATGTAAATGAAAATTTTGACCATTATATTTATTAATGAAGGTAACTTGAACTTTTTATTTAATGCGCATGTTCTGTGAACCAAGCAGTCACTTGGTGCACCAGAAACATCCGTATTTTTTATTGAGGGCTCTAATCGAGTGCACACGAAGGATACTGATTAGAAACTACCTAATATAACACGGTGTCCTAAACCGAAGAATTGAGTTAAGGCAACCTCCTAAGCAAGAATTTACCATCAGTAACACGAAATCATGGGAAGAATATAATGAGATTCAATTTGCAAACCCCCAAACGCAGCCTAAGCAGTAGGCAGGAAGAGTCAAGGACCATTAAAAGAGATCCACTCCTGGTGCCAGCCCCAACTCCATCAATTACCTCTGAAACAAAATTGAATCCCTGTAATCAATTAATATTACATTTATTGTTTGGGTTCTTATTTACAAGTGGGTGGGGATTTCGTAGAACGGCCTCTTAATTAATGGGGGTTTTAAAAGCCAACCCCAACTGTAATATCTGCTTTTTTTCTTCCTATGAGCTATCCTTCAATGCCCCCCCAATTTATTTAAACATCGCCACATACACACTCACTATTATTGAGTAGCATCAAACCAGTGGGTCGTTTGGATTGATTTTCAGTGGGCCTCGGGCCCGAGCCTCGGCTCGATAGGCCGTCTAGCTGGGACGCCCATGGTCGAGCTTGATCCAAAACTCGATTAACCGTTTGAAATACTCATCCATAGTTAACTCCACAATCCGGTTAATGGCCGACCACAATATGGTGACAAAGCCATTTGGGGAAGAAAAAAAACTTGGGGATTCAAAGAATGTCGACTTTACTGGTATCGATGCTCGCGCGTTTAACTAGAATTCAAATGTAAATTCGTGTGCTTGTGTTGTACCATTCATGGGATTTGAGTACTAAAAACAAGAACGAGTTTTTTTTACGAAATCAGTCAGAGGTGACTTCAATTATCTCTAAATTTCAGGAAATGAAAATTCCAATTCTTCCATTTTACGAGATCTCCCCACCAACCAACCAAACAGATCCTAAATTATGGCTCTTTGAGAGAATGCAAGAAAAAGACGACTAGGGCGTCACCATGATTCCGTACTGCAACTAATTAGAAGGTACGGCAAAAAGGGAAGCAGGAAATAAACAGCAACCCTAATAATCACAAATCTATAACACAATTCCCAATGATTCATCGAAATCACCAAACTACTGAACGATCGATATCACCAAAGACGGGAAGGCGTTAAGTAATTGACGATCAGAGCAAGATCAATTGAAAAGTATCAACAACAGAGTTTGAACAATAAATAATAATAAACCAACTTCATTGAGAAGAAATGTTGAGGAGGTAACTTACATGATCGAGGCATCTCAAGAGTAGCATCTCACTCCTCTCGGCTTCCATTCAAATTTCATGGAAGAAGGATCAGTCGAATCTGACGAGTTCTGCAGAAATAACCTCAACTTGGTTGTGCATTGGGCGCGTGCGCAAAAAAGTTCTTCGGGGTGTTCTCTTCCTGTATTCTTTTTATTGGGCTCTTAAATGGGATGGGCTGGGCTGTCCGGGCCTCGCATACTTAACCAATAATCCATGGGCCGGGCCGGGATCAAGATTGGTCCAAATCTGAATTCGGTCTCATATTTCCTTTTTTCCCTCAAGACATTTTAGCGCATTATTATATGTTTAGAATTTTTAAGTTTATATAGGAATTTATCAACGCCCCTTGATCAATCATTAGAGATAAACCCCTTAGCGCTCAGATTCAGATTTTAATTGTCGACACAATTTATAAGAGAAAAAGCACAAGCACAATAGAAGTTTTGGAACTTATTGATATTGTCATCATTATCTAAAAACCCAGCACATTTTCTTTCTCAAGCACACACCATCTTGTTTTTTCTTTTAATCATTTTGTTCTCAAGTTCAGTTATGCCGTACTCAGGGCTTTGATCTTGTAAGTTGCATTGGCTGCACTTCGCGAAGCACAGCGACCGAACACTGCTGCCATGTTCATAGCTGCTTGCAAAGATAAGCCCTTTAGGAGACTGAGATGACGAATTGGGTTCTTCAATCAAAGATTAGCCGCTTATCTGCCTAGGTTGAATCCGGAGAATGCCACCTGGACTCGCAACCATTCTCAAACCATTCTCTGATTAAGCCGACCGGAAAACAAGTTCATGATCTCCGTGAATAGACCCCAATTACCATTGGTAACTGTTGAAGAGACCCCTTAGCAAGGATGCCCTCCTTTCTGGATTCAACTGCTTGGAACTGTTGGTGCTGCCACATCTCAGAATTGGATATGCACTGCAGTAAGTCTTCTGTTCTTCAGGGTTTGGGCATCTGTAACTGTAACAATGTTGAAAGCAGGTGCAGTTTTGGGCATCTGTAATGATGTTGAATCACTCTGAGGTGCTACCAAAGCACAAGACGCCAGTTTTCAAAGATACAACACCACTGGTGAATGTATCGATTCATACCCGTCAAACCAATTACAGGCAGTTTATACAGGCGGTTTATATGAAGGAAACACCCACAGGTAAATTCCGAGAAAGTTTAATTTGCATGTTGAGAGAATACAAAGCCAAATAGAAAAAAGACCTACTTCCACTGAATTAGTCAGCATCAACATTTGTACGCTTTCAATACCGAAGTTACTCACAACCAAAACACCATGATTTGTAACAATTCAAAACCAGAATACCCGCCCTCGCCAGGCATGCATCACCAGAATTTGGAAGTCACAATGTGGAATTGGAAAATCCAAGCCATCCATCTTCTCCAAATTCAATTTCTCTACCTTTTTTTCCCCAATAAATGGCTAGGATTGTCCACATTAACATATTCATGCTTTTCAAATTCGGGAGATATCTCACCTCTGCCCTTGCCTATTTCAGTGGACAGTAGTATATAATTAGGATGAATAATAGGGGGCAACTCTAGGATGCAATTATACCAAACCTCATTCAATATTATATCAGAAAATACAAAACACCAACTAAAGGGCATACATTAACAGTTTCCCTTGGTAGAAGAGGGTTCAGGGTAAGGGTTAGGGTTCAGTCCCTTCCCTGTGTGGTAGGGGGCTATGGCTGTCATGAGGACCACCAAAATAACAAGAGAGCATAAAATGAATCTCAAACGCTACCGGCAAAATGACCAACACACACACTCACCCAAAGGGATGCGAATACACACACACACACAGACAAAGGGCTACGAACACAAAAACAAGTAGACAAAGGGCCACAAACACGCGTGCGCACACACACACAGACAAACAGTCATCACGTGCTTCACTTCACACAAAAGTGATCAGAGGGAGTGCGAGCACACTCCCCAGACATACAACAGCCCACAAAGATGCACACAAAGGCGCTAGAAGAAAGAAGCGCAAACACATAAATAAATATATAGTGCATTCAAACAGTAACTAGCATTACCCAACAGCAATAAAAATCAGAATTACATCCATAAAATGAAAATGAATCCTCAAAGCTACTTATTAATGGACACACACCAAACATACACAGGCACAATCAAGCTCTCTCCCTCTCACATACACACTGCATCCCAGGCAGCACAAGGCATTACTCAACAGCAATTAAAATAACATTCACTTCCATAAAGCAACTGGCGGTAATACGAGACACTTAACATAATGAGCATTCTCAAATAATACTAGAACGATTTTTAAAGTAACACCGAAGTTTGCTAACAAGGCGGTGACAGAGGATTAAAATTGGTCCAATAACCATAATCTAAAATATTAATATCCATTCATAAACCACAATAATAAAAGTACTCAACAACAATAAACTTAAAATATAGTTCATAACACAATGAAAAATTAAAGAAAAACAAAAACATAAAGGACGATTCTTCTCAAAGAACCCATTTCGATCTCTAATCCAAGGCACTTAAATCAATACCTCCTGGGGGCTCCGCCGGGCCCACCCCTCCCGAACGCCGGGGCAGGCGCGGAAGTAGTGAGCTCAGTCTTAACAAGGCCAGGAATTTCACCCATCCCGAATGAGGCGAGCATGTCGAGGGTCTCCTCAGTCGACTTCGATCTGGTCGTTCTGGATGGCGGAGATCTCGGGGACGAAATCCATCCGGCGCTCACGCTCCTCCTCCTGGAGCTTGAGGGAGATCCCCCGGACGGGTCCCTTCTGGATCCGCTTCATCAAATGGGTGGAGAACCCGGCGATCTTGTTGCGGAGGCGCTTGGAGGGGATGATGGCCACTTCTTCAAGTATCTTCTTGTTGGTGTGGAAATCAAGAGTCATGCGAGAGTAGTACCTCTCGATCACTTGGCGAGATGACTTTCTTGACTGTTTTGGTACGAACGCGACCCATGATTCACAGAGAGCGAAGCGAGCGAGCGAGGGCGAGCGAGCGAGAGAGAGAGAGAGGGATGCGGCGCAGTAGCGCGAGAAAGAGAAGAGATGAGGGAGAGACGGGATTGCTAGGGTTAGGGTTTTGGTTCTGAACCACTCCGTGTGAGCATTGATAGCCACTTCAAAATATAAGGGAATTCCCCCAGTAAAATTACATATTTCTCCTCTGAAAAGTACGTGTAATTTCTTTTTTTTTTTTCTGCCACAGTTGCCCTTTGAGTGTAATTTTCTTATGAATTTCATTTTAATAAAAAGAAAGCAAAAGATCCTTTAGTTTTATACTAGTATAAATAATAATATTATTTATACAAAAATTCTCATATTTGTTAATAAAATCACATCATTTTAGAGTACTTAAAAAGCCCATATTAGGACCTTCTAGAACCAGTTTTATAAACATAAGTTTAGACTAGTAGTTAATGGTTGTTCAAAGCTCTACACAAAATAAAGTGGGCAAGATAATTGTTTTTTTGAATGTAATAAATCTATATATTTCAACCCTATGGTTAATATCAAGAAAAAAATACTAGTACAGCATCAATTTTCATATAATTTTACTATACTAAAGATTTGGACCGTTATAAATATTTTAAATATTTAATTTCGATGAATGAAAGGTTCGTACAAAATAAAATTTTCATGAAAATTCGTAAAGCCGTCTTGTTTCTCATATAAATTCAATCCATACAGGTGAGACTTGTAAAATAAACCAAAAACGTTGTCCATCAGAGTGCATGACAATGGAAACCTAAAGCCCATGTTAATTTTGTTTCACTCTTTTCATTTTGATCTTCACTTTGCGTGTGTGTATATATTGCTTATAAGGTATCGGTAATTGATTATAGGGGGTTTCGGGAATTATGACCATGAACCATTAAAAGAAAACCCAATAATTTATTGGATGTCTTTAACTTTTACGTAGGATGGACCGTGATCTCTTTATCTCATTTTTAGTATCAAGATAGACTAAATACCTCCTTCAACGTTTTACTAATTTCTAGTACCCCTTATTAGAAACCTTAAAATAAGAATAAATTTGATTTAAAATTAAATTTATTTAACAAATTCTATATTTAGATAGTTCAAAATAAGAATCAATTTGATTTAAAGCTAGATTTGTGAAAGATTTACTAGCCATTACTAATAGGATCAAAATGGATCTGATTTGTATGAATTTGATTTCATTCTAAATGAAGAATAGACTTCTCATAAATTATATTGTTAGCATCTTTCTTGTAGAGTCATCGTGACTTTGAAGAAATAAATCACTGTCACCAATGAAAAAGAGTATGTACCCTTCATTTTGTAAGGCCGCGCTGACAATGTGAGGCAAAATTTTTACTTTAATTACTGTTGTCTTCAAATAACTTTCTCATGCTAAAATCAATTGGTAAAAGATTCGACCGTGTATGTTGCACTAAACTGAAGAACTAAACAATTGAAAAAAAAAATAGAATTGATAGATATCAAAAATTTTTTAGTTATACATCAAAAATACAAACTTACTAGTAATCGGCAACCAAAGCGCCTAGTACAAAAAATAAAATAAAATAAAAAGTATTCTTCAGTCTGTTAATCAGTAGTCAGTCCCCGTCTGTTAATCTCTTGCTCTGATTGGGGTATCTAGATAATCTTCGAATATTGATTTTGTAACGCCCTGTCAAGAAAAAGAATTAGTTTGACAAAGATAAGGTATGTTTTTGCTTAGTGTAGGATCAACGTCTAAAAGGCTTTGGGGAGAAAAATAAAAAAATTACCTTAGCATCTTTGATTTTTAGTTATAAGAGCACATTTTTCTTCCTCAATTTTGCTTTAAGAGAAACGTGCCCTATAAAGAGTACGTCTCGTAAGCTTATTCTTCTTCCTATGCCTGCAATAATACACAAAAAAAAATATAATAATAAGGCAATGGCAACACGAGATTCTTTTGAGCTTTTCAGAAAGACATCAAAGGCCTATTTTAAAGAGTTTTTCGAATAAAAGGTTAAAAATATGTTAGAATCGCGAAGAAAACAATTGAACTTTCGAAAACAAAAATCTCAAAAGAAGAATGGTGTGAGAAGCATACTCTATTTTTTTTGAATAAACCATCCCACTTTTGATTTGCTCTTGTCACTATAGTGAAAGAGCCAAGGCATTGCCATCCCATCTTTATACGTCTCTACAAATGATAAAAAAGAGAGAACGGAATAAGCAACCAACGATGGAAAAATAAAAAATTCACCGTCCCATGCAATCGAAAGTTCGAAAAGTATAAGAAAAGCTAAATCAAAATTAAAATAGCTACATATTTCAAATTTTAAAAAACCTTACCTTGGAGTTGATGAGATGCCGAATCCATCGCTAGGTGGAGGGGGATTTTTGCAGGAGCAAAAGAAGTTTAATAGGAAAAATAAATGAAAAGAGAGAAAGAAGGGTTTTGTGAGAAATTAACCTCTCACATGAAATAGCGAGTGTGGGAGATGCCTTCCAGCATTCCTATGCTATCAATTTATAGAGAAGATTAAACAACCAACTCAACCCCCACCGCCTAAAGGTAAGGATGTATATGAATACGATAACAACTAAATCAAACAAAATAAATTCAATCTAATCTATCTATCCATATAACAACAGACTATCCAAGAAATTCTAATCGATCTCTATATATCTATTATAAATTTGGGTAAAAGATATCGATACCCCGTCTTACTTTTATTAAAAAAAGAATACTGACATCTCCTTTTATTTTCAATTTCTTGAATCGTTCAAAATGTTTGTATTACCCTTAAAAGGTGATAAGTAAGTATTTTATAATTATAAAAATATGATCCCTTATCCAATCATGTTTTTTTAATTAAATAAAATAAGTAACTTATTTAATAATTTTTTTTTTCCATAAAAGGAAGGGATAAAAGATGATATTAAATTTTTGTTGTGATGCTTATCCCATAAATGCATGAAAATGTGATAACTATCAAAAATCCATTTACCATATATTTTATTTTTGTAAAACACCATATCCTTATCCAATCATGTTTCTTGTTAAATAAAACAAGGACTCTATTTTTTAAAAAAAAATTATTCCATAATTTTTTACTACCATTTACTAACTCGTAATGAGTGAAAATATCCGGTCAAAAGATTCAGGGGTGCCAATGTCTTCTTTTATCCTATAGATAAAGGATTAAAAGATTACTAAATTGTATGAAAATTTATAAGTACCTCTATTTTCAAATAAACTTTTAATATCTTCTTTTATCTTAGAGATAAAAGATTAAAAAATTATAAAATTGTATGAAAATTTATAAATACCTCTATTTTCAAATGAACATTCAATCTGTATAGTTTTATTTTCCAATTGAGGCACTGTATGACATGGCTGGGCGACCAATCGAGGATTCCCGGTGGGAGCGAAGGCCAACACTTTATTATTAAATTATATAATTAATTTATTTGCGTGAGGTCACCGTTGAGATGGCCGAGTTGGTCTAAGGCGCCAGATTAAGGTTCTGGTCCGAAAGGGCGTGGGTTCAAATCCCACTCTCAACATCCAATCTTTTCATTTAGCTTTTTTTTTTTTTTTTGGGGGTAAAGTTTTCTTTTGCTGATTTTGTTCCAAACAGAAACAATAAGCAGAGGAGTTTTCTTTTTAATGTTTCAAGGAACCCTTCACTAAACAGTCCGATCTTTTCTTTTTTTTTAATATATATTTTTTGGATGCTACATGGAACTTTTCAATCTTTGACTGAATTACATCATAGCAGAAGCATTACAAAATTAGCACCAAAAAAAAAAAAAAAAACGGATACACATATTTAAATAGCTAAAACTAGCAGGGCCATGAAGACTTTTGTTGAGCCAACATTAATTAATGCCATGAATACCTTCTGTGCATGGGCATCAAAAGTCAGAGCTTGATTCGAATAACACAACAATGTTCAGTAACACATTTCATGGGTTGATGACGGTGGAAACTTGACTCATACACAAGCTCAGCCACCTAACTTGGATAGACACCGCTCCCTTCACCTCCGGCAATCACGATTGAAGTAGTTGGTTGTTTCTCAATCAAATTTAAGAGTCAGTAATGAAATTGACAAGACCCAATTTTAACAACTATCTATTTTAGATTCACCCGATTAAAAAGAATTTAAAATTCGTTTGGATCTAACTAGGCCTAAGTTTAAAAAATATTATACTTAAGAAAAATGATGCTAAACTATTCAAAGCCCGAGCCTAAACCCGATCCCCTTGTACCTCCACCCCCATAAAACCGGGGTGGGGTGTGAATTGTGTGCCTTCCTGTAATGGTGCTGATGGTATGGCCAAATTTAGTGATGTACTACGTATCGTGCAAAAGTTAAACCTTCATTATGTATTTGTATAACTGACACCCATATTTCCGCCCCACTTCAGTCCGGCTCATGTCACGAGTGTTGGCCTTTTCCTTTGGTGCGCTTCATCTCTACCAGTGACACCTGCTTAACCAAAATTTCATATTAATAGCTTCAGTCTCACAAATTAACATACACGCTTGGATCTCACTTAGCACTTGTGACTAGTATTAGATCTGCTCAGAATTACTTTTTTTCTGGATGAATAGATTTATCCTAACCAAAATTACATATTAATATAGCTTTATTCTAACAATTAACTCTCGCATGCTGTGGTAGACCCCACATACAAGTAGGTCTTGCTTATGACGTATGAGTGGAATCACTTTTTTCGAAATGAGTAGGCTTATCCTAACCAAAATTATATATTAATATCGATTCATTCTAACCACTAACTAGAGAAGCTTGTCCTTTATATGTTAATAAGGGCTGAACTGTGATTTCCCGATTCTATAAGTAGTCCTTAGAAGAGTCTAAAATCAAATCCACAAAGAAGTTCAGAGCCTCCCACCCCCCCTTCTTTCCTTGCAGCTCAGTGAAGTCTAAAACCAGGGCCAACATGAGTGGTGCACCTACCGCCAAGAGGTATGTCTTGTGAACAGTGCTATGAGCATTACAAATTGCACAAATTTATGGATGCTAAATTGATCTATACGATTGTAAATAGATGATGTTTAAAACTGTTATAGTCCTTTGAGTATAAGCTCTATTTCTAGAAGCTTGGGCAAATTAGTCCCAAGTTTAAGTGCGTAGAAATTGCTCTGTGAGGATATCACCATCTAACACAAATCAACAATAGTTGGGTATGTATACCAACAAATACATTGAAACTTTATTATGGATCCCATTAAAACTAATTATTGAGTCCACAACTAATGATGCATTTGATTAACTCTTTATCGGTTGATCTTCTCCTCATGTTCTGATATTATGCCAAAGAAGGTTTTCTTCCCTTTTCCCTCCACCTGAGGCAGCCTTTTGGTTGCAGATTGGAAGGGAAGGTGGCGATCATCACCGGAGGCGCGAGCGGGATCGGCGAGAGTGCAGTGCGCCTCTTCCATGAACATGGCGCTAAGGTCATCCTTGCCGACATCAAAGACGACCGCGGCCGAGCCATCGCAGCCGAGCTGGGTGGCGGAACCGCCGTCACCTACATCCACTGCGACGTCTCCCTCGAGGACGACATGCGCAACCTCGTGGATGCCGCCGTCTCCCGCCATGGGAAGCTCGACATCATGTACAGCAACGCCGGCATCATCGACCGCACCCACGGCAGCATCCTCGACACCGAGAAGTCGGACCTCGACAGGGTCCTCCGGGTGAACCTCGGCGGCGCGTTCCTCGCGGCCAAGCACGCCGCGCGCGTGATGGTCCCGCGGGGGGAGGGGTGCATCCTGTTCACGTCGAGCTCGTGCACGTCGATCGCGGGGATCGCGACGCACTCGTACGCTGCGTCCAAGTACGGGATATGGGGCCTGGCCAGGAACACGGCGGCGGAGCTGGGGCGGCGCGGGATAAGGGTGAACTGCGTGTCGCCGTTCGCTGTGATCACGGGGATCGCACCGGAGATGACGGCGGGCGGGGAGGCGGCAAGGCGTGCGGAGGCGGCGCTGAGCGAGATCGGGAATCTGAAGGGGAGAGTGTTGAAGGCGGAGGGGGTGGCGAAGGCGGCGCTGTACTTGGCGAGCGACGAGGCGGATTACGTGAGCGGGATGAATCTGGTGGTGGACGGTGGTTTCAGCGTGGTGAACCCTTCTATGGAGCAGGCTTTTAATCTGTTGGCTCAGTGAATAATCAGGAAGTGTGTCTTCTTGTTTTCCCCTTTTTTTTTAAAAGAATAAAAATGAATAAATCGGAGGAGGATTAAGAGGTTTTATACTGGTTAATGTAACTCCTAATGATACAGCTTTGTGTGTTTATTTTTGTAAACTTTGTCTACATTTTTTTTAATTTTTTTTTAATTCGGCTACTATACTTAAGCTTGTTGTGCTCCTACTAGACTAGGAGTGCTGCACATGTTCTCCTAAATTTTTAACCGTGTGAATTAAAAAATTAATAAAAATAAAAATATTCATAAAATTTGGTACAATCACGTGTAAGGACTTTATTAACAGAACAGAATAAATCCATAAAAGGTTCAGCTTCAGCAAAATGGATAAAAATTGAGGGCTCCTGCAAGGCGCTATACATGGTCCAAATTATATGAAAATGTTTTGATAACTGGTACAGATAAATAATGAACGTGGCAGAATGGGTGAAGTAGATGAAGGTTATTTGGATCTCAAACCTATGAATTTTTGAATTTGGACAATCCTTATCATTCATTGTTAAAAAGATAAAAACGTAAACTAAACGTACAAATTCATAAATTCACAAATTCATGTGATCCATATCTGAGTGAGGCTTACGTTCAGGCCTAGGTTTTTAGGGATTTGATTCTACTCAAATATACTTTACGTCCAATACTCTTCAATGCACTCATTTTTTAAACTTTTTAGATTTTTTTAAACTATTCTAACCATACGGATTTAAATAACATTAAAAAATATAGATGTATGACATTTTACATGAGATTTAAGAATCCATAACTTATAAATATAAGCATAAAAACTTCTTCATGGCTTTTAAAGATTTAATTTTCCAAATTTTCAAATACTAAAATATCACAAAATCAGATCTCATGAAAATAAACTTATATACTTATTTATGTATTTTCTTTCTATTTTTACAGTTATAAATTTTAAATACTGTCCTAAAATTTTAAAAGTAAATACATTAATAAATATTGGTCGAAAAATATATTAGTGGGGGAGCCAAATGTGTAAATTTAGACGTAACTCCGTTTAGCGTTCTCTCGGCCTATCTTCGGGCTTGGGCTGGGCCTCTATAAAGTGGCCCAAGCGTCTAATTACCCCGCAAAAGGGCGCCATCATTTTGTGGAGCCCGGCCCGACATCTTTTATTGGTTTCCTGACTTTGGTTAATGTTGATAAATTAATTTCCTAATCTCTCTTTCTCAGCCTGAATCGTATTTCATAAAAATATATATATAATATAAATAGAAGAACTCTTTTTGAAGGTTTATTAATGAAATAAATAAATAATAGCTGTTGTGCTTTTGTTCATTGGTAATAGTTACTTCTTGTCTATTCTTCTCGTAATTTATGAGAATAGTCATTTCATTTATATTTGATGAAGATATTATTTTTTAAAAATTATGGAATGCCTATGTTATTTCACTTCCATTATATATTTTTTAACGGTTTATGTTTATTTCATTTATATATGTGTAGATTTCGTTGTATGTTTTTGGGCCCTAATTTTTTGTGGAGGATGATGTATTTGTGTATGCATTTATTTAATTTTAGGAATAATTTACGGCCCCTTTGAGTGTAGGAGACATTAGAATACGACCGTATTGCGTTTTTATCGAAATTAATTTTTGTTTAACATTGAGTATGATTAAGAAGGAGAATATTTTATCAAAGTCTAACAAAAGCTGCGTTCCTAGGAAACAGGAAAAAAAGAAGGAGAGAATGCAAAATGATTTTCTTCTTCGAATATCCATTTAAAATATTGTTTTATTCTCAATCTCTGTCATTCTTTTAGTCAAAAAAAAAAAAGCAGAAATTATAATAATTATAGGAATACAGTCTTTGTTTAAAGGATACGGATCCAATGACTGTATTCCCTGACCTAAATAAGTAGAAAAATAAATTGGCTCTCAATTAAGATTAGCTACTCAACATGTATGTGTCCCCTGACCTAAAAATAATTCTTTACCACATAAATGAATTTATTCTTTTGTTTTGTTTCGCCTCTTCAACCCCACCTACTACCCCCCAACCCTTCCTTGGCTACATCATTCCTAGGCTTAAAATCCTTTATATAATTGATTTTAAGTATAAGTTGACTAACGCATGACGAATAAAACATGGTAGATCTTTATGCTAGATTCACTCTATATTTTGATGATGATAGATTTTTGTAGGTAATTCACACCATCTCATGCACCATGTGAACCAAGGCACGAGAAGAGAATACAACAAAACACATAGAATTCTTAATAAAAATCGGTATATCTTTCGTAATGATCATTATATTTCAAATCACTTTATACCAATGTAATTAGGGAGGAGAAGAGAATACAACAGAACATAGAATTCCTAGTAATGTTCCTTTCATAGTCAACATAAATGATTATTATATTTCAAATTAGTTAACAGTGTAACCTTTTTTTTTTTTTTTTTACGGAAAAGATTATAGGACTCTAGACAATAACAAAACCTAGTTTGTGTTGGAGTTATTTATTTTAAATTCTTAATAAATAAAGAATTTGTAACGGTTATGACAGTTTTCTGTTACAAACATTTTAATTTGTTTTAATTACAAAATTCATTGTCATTATGTTTTCCGTTTCTTTTCATTTATTATTGAATTTATTTCAATATTAATTCCATTTTTATGACTGTCATTATGAGAAGCCTTTCCTATGCCTATAAAAGGCTAAGAGTTGTGAGGAGGAAATCGCAACTTACACTCCCTCTCTTCTTCTCTTAGTTTGCTCTCTCAAAAAGAAGTTTTCTTGGTGTTCTTGAGTTTCTTGGGCATAGCGTGGGTGTGTAGTGAGTTTGGTTTGATTCTTTGTTGAGTAATCAAAGAATCGTTCAAACTTTCAGCCTTTGTATCCTAGGGCGACGCGTTAGAGATACTGTTACTTCAGGTTTACCTGCAGTAGGCACGAATCATTTAAAGAGAGCGATTTGGTCTAGCGTTTAGGCTGTCTACTTATTTTATTAGTTTTCTGTTATCTCTTAGTCACAATGTTTGTACGAGAAGTGATCATTCAACAATTCCGTCAAATTGAAAAATTGTTCATGGCAACTGAGTTCCTAATTCCATTGAAAATTTAAAGGTCAACCCCAATAGTTTAGAACCACCTGTCCACCTCAAATAGCCATAGGAGACACCCTCGCACTGGCATTAGTTGGTAACTTGACTCTATCTTGCTCTATAATTTTTTTTTTTTTTGTTGAGAAAATTCCCTGCACAATTGATAAGGAAGTGAGTTCCCCTTTAAATAAATAACAATTAATATCCGATCACCCGAACTAAATACATAAATAAATATCCCAACAAAGCCCATAATTTCAAATCCATTCAAATGCAACTTTAATAACAATTTCCGATTCCCTTTCTCCTCTCTTTCTATGCATTAACATAAGCATTTCTCCCAAGGCCATCTACTGTTTTTTTTTCCCCATAAAAAAGAAGAAAAATCTGTGACACACACACTTACTAGCTGACAAGGGCTTGCTATATATAGCGTTTTTTATTTTATTTTATAATAAAACAAGCTCGTCATGTGGACTTGAGATGTCCAGCAAGTGAAGATCCAGGGGCATACCCAAACACCACAAGGAGTAACCCAATCCCATTTGGTTCAAAATAGATTGGGACCCTCACCTTTAAAAAGAAATCTCATGTGTTTAATACAACCACGTTGTTTCGTTAAATTTTTTTTTTTTTACTTTTTGAAAAATAAAACGACATCGTTTTCGGCCTTAGGATCACCCAGTTGAAATTACCACACAAACCTTCATCTTCACATGCCTGCACGCATGTAACAACTGTTCCTAGTGTACAAGCTAGGTGATGAAGAACCCTACCAAACAAAGACAAAAAAAACAGTAGGTGACGAACAAAACTAAATATTAAAATGGTTGAGGTTTGTAGGACGCCCCTTGTAATGAAACTGTGGCTCATGAACGAAAACAATTCACGTGCGGCTATGTAGTAGAGGGAAAAAGAGAAATGAGACTAAAAATAATAACTAGCCGACTGGGCTACGCAAATGTTAAAATGTGTTCTGATCAAATAATAATATAGGACCACGTAAATATTATCACGTCATCACTTTCAATGAAAAAGATATTCCTATAATTATTGGTCAGATCAAATGTACCACTTTTATAGTTAGCTCGAAAATATTAGGATCCCCTCTCCATCTGAGTCATTCTTGCATAGACGTCTGTGGATAGTAGTCTTTCTATGGTTGACTCTGAAGTTTTCTGAATTTTTTTTTTTCCCACGGAAGTGGGAAATCCTTCAAATATCTTCACTTCTCCCAATAACAGCCACAGACGAGCACTAGGATGATGGCAATTGGCCCCATATTCATATTTCTCTCTCTCTTCTCTGTAATATCTTCAGTGAGCTCGTCCTTTTCGAGCACTAGACCCAATTTCCCGTCCTCCATTGTTCAGCAGCTCTCAGTTTCTTCAAGCGGTGGGAAAGATGAGGCGTCATATGAAGCCAAGTACTTTACCCAAACATTGGACCATTTCAATTTCAATCCCCAGAGCTATCAAACCTTCCGACAGAGGTACCTTATCAATCACAAGTATTGGGGTGGTGCTGCAAAGAAAGCTCCCATTTTCGCCTACATGGGAAACGAAGGAGACATCGAATGGTTTGCTCAAAACACAGGCTTCATGTTTGAGAATGCGCCCCATTTTGAAGCTCTTCTTCTCTTCATTGAGGTATATATATATATATATATATATATGTCCCCTTGATTTAAATTATATTTTTACAGATTTTCTCCGAAGAAGAAGGAACTATCTGATTTATAAATTGATTCATGACTTTCAGTAGGTAGACCCAATTTTCTTTTTTCTTTTTTTATTTTTATTTTTCTGTGAATAAATTTGATTTTTCTGGGAATTGCAGCATAGGTACTATGGAAAATCCATTCCCTATGGGGGTGATGAGGAAAAAGCCTACAGTAATTCAAGAAAGCTTGGATACCTGAGCTCCACGCAGGCATTGGCAGATTTTTCTACTCTCATCATTAATCTTAAGAACAACTTAACTGCAGCCGACTCCCCTGTTGTGGTGTTTGGAGGCTCCTATGGTGGAAGTACGTTCCTCCCTCCTCTTTCTTGCTTTGCTTCCTAATTTTGTTTTTTTTTTTCTTTCTCTATGGATTTTTCCTGAACACAGTAGGCATAGAAAGATTTATGATTTCACTGCATCCAAACTCGTAACTAGTTATTTCACTGAGGCAATAGATCCTTCAACACCTTTGAAAAATCAATAAGCCACTGTCATACATTCTGGACCGTAGGAATGAAAGGAAGATATTTGGAGAACCCTCGTACTGTGCCTGGACTGTATAAATATTATAAAATAAGGAATTCTCATCTAGAAAAATACTAATACGAACATGTAAGCAAGTCCCTGTTTAGGCGAGCAAACTCATGTCGACTCATATAAGACCATACATTGAAATTTCCCCATTGTATCCCCAACTGGCGGACAAAAGTCGAGACTCATTTGATTTCGGACAAGGTTACATGCAAGCAGTCAAACTTTACATCACTTATCCCTGGTTTTTGTATTGACCAAGTAAAAGCCTAAATTTGACTATTTACGCTCAAGGCAGTAGGATTGTGGGTCCTACACGAGAAGCAAACACGGCCAATTGAGTAGTGAATGGCACAGCCTGGAATTTGTCCTCCCAGTTTATGAGTTTCGCTTTCTTCATAGAGTTCTGTGACTTTATCCTATAATAATTTAGGCATAGCTGGCTGAATTGAATGGATGAGAAGGTTCAAGGAACTGATGAAAACGGGAATGAATGGGTTTTGCAGTGCTGGCAGCTTGGTTTAGACTCAAGTACCCACATGTGGCTATTGGAGCTTTGGCATCTTCTTCACCGGTTCTCTATTTTGACAATATAGTATCTCCCTACAGCTTTTACGACATCGTCTCCCGAGACTATAAGGTACCCCCCCCCCCCCCCCCCCCCCCTCTCTCCTTATTCTTTTGAAAACTTTAAGACAATGCAAATGGGATATATAAGGTGAAGTCACAGATATGTGGACAAGTGCAGCTAACAAGCATGAATGCAGCTAGTTTGAGCATGGGTCTCTATCAAAATAACCCAAGTTCACAATACTTTTAAACCATTTGATTCCATCATGATGACTAGCTGTCGCCATGTGCACACCCAAAAGGCTCTCTAGTAAGGAGAGAATAACTTTGTGTGATTGTAAAAATGCAGAGTGAGAGTGAGAATTGCTACAAAGTGATCAAAGGATCGTGGCAGCTGATTAAAGATACTGCGACTAAGCCCGGGGGACTCGATGCACTCCGGAAGTCATTTAAGATGTGCAGGCAAGGGCTTTGATCCATTTTCATGTCTGTCTACTCCTCAGAGAAAGTTTGCATTGTTTTGTATTATTAATTGGAGACAGATGGTGAGGATTTACGCTTTCATGCACTGAGACGAATGAACATGTCACAGGAATGCTACCACTGCAGAAGCTCTAGAAGGTTGGCTTTATACTGCGTTCCTTTACGCAGCCATGACTGATTATCCCACCCCTTCCAATTTCTTGACCCCATTGCCCGCTTATCCCATACAACAGGTAAATTTCACACGGTAAAAAAATCAAGAAGTCACTGCCAACTGGAACTCCAATAACTTAGTGGATGGTAAAAACAACCTCATCCGATGCTTGTTTTGACGGAGCACAATATTCATTTTCTGTCTAAGTTATATGAAGTTCTGGTAATACACTTTGTACTTTTCATTTGACTATCACTCCAAACGCTCGCTTAACCTGCGCGGCAGATGTGCAGAGCAATAGGTGATGATCCCACGGCTGGGAGGGACACATTGGAGAAACTTTATGGTGTGGCTAACGTCTATTACAACTTTTCTGGAGATGCCACGTGTTTTGACCCGGATGCTGAAGGTCCCGGCACCCGCGCCCTTGGACTCCAAGGATGGGGTTGGCAGGTGCGAAGAATGCGTAAAGAATGTACACGCAGTATTTATTTATTTATTTTTTACAGATTTGATAAAATAGGAATGAATTTGGACTCGCTCCCTCTTAATACCATATAGTTTAGTGGGCTCCGAGTATCCAACCAAACCTTATCCAAAGAAAACTCAAACGTAAGCAACAAAAACTATAAACTAATGACATCTTGTGAGCTTTCAAATCATCTATGGAGGGCCAAAATAAAAAATTGACTATATTTTGAGAATATGTTCAAACAATTCAACGTAACCTCGAAACCTCTAGCCCCCTCGTAGTTACATTCCTCGTTAAGCATAAGTTCAACTTTTAAAACAACGTCGTTTTATTAGGCAGCATCGTCGTTGTTATGGCCCGAGTCTAAGGTCATATTTCGCAGATTGCAAATTTTATTTGTATTTTCTCAGCTGTTGCTAAATAATGGGTCAAAATGTGGCAGACCTGTACAGAGATGGTGATGCCTATGGGCGTTAGTGAGGAGAGCATATTCACAGCTTCGAAATGGAACTACAGTGCTCGAGTCCAAGCCTGTGAATACGAGTACGGGGTCAAGCCCAGGCCTCATTGGATTACCACAGAATTTGGTGGTCACGTGAGCTTCCTCTGCTTCTTCTTTTTTTTTTTTTTTTTTTTTTTTTTTTTTTTTCCTTTTCCCCTTTGATTAGAAATTTTATAAATTTGAGGTTTCTTTAAATTATGAAACCTTTCATAATTACTTTGAACAAATAAAATATGTACTGCTGACTTTTTAAATTGATTTGGGCTGCCAGCTAGGATTTCCTAAATTTATACTTTTGTTTTACATCTGTTAATAATTGCACAGAATATTGAGAGGGTACTGAAGCGATTTGGAAGCAATATTATCTTTTTTAATGGCTTAAGAGACCCATGGAGCAGTGGCGGGTGTGTCATTCTCTCTTTTTTTTCCTCTTTTTTTTTTTTTTTTAACCTTTCTATGATCGAATGCATGCATGCGCCATCATCTTTCTCTAATATTAATGAATTAATTCATGCTCTTCTGTAGGGTGCTGAAGAACATATCCAACAGCATTGTGGCTGTCGTTGCAAAAGAAGGTTAGTCACCAATCTGAGTTTGGTCCACACTAGACCAAGCATTGGGTTCGGCCCAACCCAGTAACTAAATGGATTAGGATTTGGGCTGGGCCGTAGCCAATTCTAACAGGGCAATGGATTAGGCTTTGGCCCAGAGATCTAAATCCTATAAAAACTTAAATTCTCTGAAATTAAATGCTATATATGTGTGCGGCGTTATATATGGACGGAAACGGATCATCTTACTTTCCCCTCTCCGGTCCATGATGTAGTTTACATCAGCTTTTTATTCAGTATTCGGTGCATTTTTTGAAAAATTTCAATCTTATAGATGGAAACAACATTGAAAAATACACATGACAATCAATTTTCAAGTGATTTATAAATGCAAAATCTATTCATCCATATCAGGGAAAAATTCATGCTTAGAAACAGTCCTGCCATTTTATGTACTTAGGATGAATAGGATTTGCATTTTCAAATCACTTTAAAATTGATAGGTATGTATATTCTTGAATGTTGTTTCTATCTATACGGTTCGAATTTTCCTAAAATGCATTTGATGAAAAAATAATGCAAACTGCACCTTGGACTGGAGAGAGGAATTGAATGGGATTCGGATCCATATATGAACATGTACATGTATGGAAAATCGAAACTTGTTGAGTGCTCCATTTTTTTTTAAAAAAAAAGTAGGGTTCGTGCCTTATTTTTTAAAATTTTTCCCTCAAAATAAGTAAAGCTTTTGCATTGCTAAGATGAGGATTATAAAATAGGGGCACACCACGTAGACCTAAGATATTCAACAAGCCAAGATCCACAGTGGCTTCGAGCAGTGAGACAAACAGAGATCAACATTATTGAAGGATGGCTCTCGCAGTACTACCATGACCTTCTTAGAATTCAGACTTCTTCGCATACCATTTGAGAATAAGGTGCATCCTATTTTTCTCCCACTCTCTCAACTTTACTATTATTATGTAACCAAAAAAAAAAAAAAGACATTATTATTATTCTGCAATTAATATATTGTTAATAGCTGGCTGGCTCACTTATTAATATATATATAACACTAGCCCCCCTTGCGTGCCACGGCTTTCGGGGTATTTTTGGATATTCTTGGGTATTTTAGGCATTTTCAATCATTTTAAAATTTTTAGGATATATTTTAAGTTTTATTTTTTTTTTTGGGAAACTTTAAGGTATCTTGGAGTTTAGTGGATATTCTGGTTATTTACATTTTTTTTTTTAAGATATGTAAACATTTGGGGCATACGAGGAAATTCCATAATAAAGTAAACAGGAAAATAGATGATAAATAATTTGATGGATTCGATAATAAATGTCAGACTCTGGGTTATGTCGATTTATTATAGAATATATATCCGGAACGAACCAAATAACAGAGCTTTGTTTTAAGCCCATGCTATTTTGGGCTTTGATGGTTCGTTCAGATAATTATGTACGATATTAGTAGCGATGAAAAAAAAGGGGAAAGAAAAAAAAGAGCAATGAAACGCCTACATTCCTAGTAAGTTCATAAAAAACGTAATATTTTTCGATATAAATAGTTAAAATTTACAGATTTTGAAAAAGTATGTTAAAATATTAATGGATAAGTGAAGGATCAACACCATTTGAACTAGGCGAGGGACTAGGTTTCTAAAATTTGGATCTTAAGAGTTGAGTAAATTATTTATTTGGTCCCTCATTTAGTGCATACCTAAGGTGAAAACGAACAGTCAGTGAGATATAATGGTCACGCTTTTGTGAAATGCATAGTCCATAAAATAAAATAAAAAATTATCACGTACTTATGAAATGCTTGACCAAGAAAATAACTGCCTTGGAAAAACAGGAACAAGTGCACCCATTTTAAAATTTTGATTTTTTTTTCTATATTATTTTAAGAAAGACTTCTGAGATTTCACTAATATTGTCGACCAGCAAGGGAAAAAAGAAGAGACGTGGCTTCTTGTATGCCTTAACAAAAAATGAAATGAACCAATATTATAGATATCTTTTAAAATTATATTATTTTGATGACTGATTTTATAAAGATAATATACGTTTATTCCAATATTCCAATATCCATAAATCTTTAAAATGTTTTGTGCCGCTTAATCTTATTAAAATGTTTAGATAACTCCATCATATTCCAATATATGCTTTGTTGCTTTGTGTTTGGCTGCTATTCAAAATTAAGTTTTGATTAAATTTAAACTTACTTTTAGCTCTCAAAAACTAAGCTTTTGCAATGCAGGGGGAATAATGCATTTGTAAACCATGTTTTAGATTATTTGAATTTACCTGAACGCCCTCACTAAATTCTTGACCATTTTACTTTGTCCATGTTGTTTTGATTATTTTGCCCAAATTTGATTAGTGATCACACACATTTTACAAAAATTAAGTTTTTGCAAAATTTAGGTTCGAATTTGATTTTGCCATGGCAGCCAAACACCCGCGAATTAAAAAGTATATGTGCTTATGTATTGTTTAGTTCGCGGTAATATTTAGTCAAGAGTAATTATCTCACTCATGACCCTGCCCCTTGTTTGGTTCGTGGTAACACTTAGTCAAGAATAATTATCTCCTTCATGACCTTTTCTCTTATTTGGTTCATGGCAATACCTAGTCAAGAGCAATTATCCCACTCATGACCCTTTAAATTCACCACTTATTATATATTACATTTTGCGATTGTTTTATTCACTTTCCAAGAATTTTATGAACCCAACATGTCATTGTCTCCTTTTGATTACTTTTATTTTCAGTAATCCTCAATACCTTTCCTAAAAAAAAATTTATGAACTTCTGAACAATCATAACTACACAGATGGAAAAGACGTATAAAAATGTATGCATGCTGATTTTTATAGAATTTGGTAATGTAATATTCGTATAATTAAATACCCAAAAAATTAGGAAATCAATACATTTGGAAACTAGCGTGGGTTCACACACAAATCTCATAAAATATATTGATTCCATTCATATGTTAACTTTTCCAAAATTGCTCGATTTTTTTTTTTTCAAGTACCCAAAAATAAATCATCCAAAACAACTAAATTTTTGTAATTCCCGCAGCCAACCAAAAAAAGTTAAATAAAAGGGGAAATCAAGATCGTCCTTCACCTTGAAATTAAAACCCTAGTTACGAGAAGAAAAACTTGTGTGGAATAGGAACTTTACATCATTCGTACCACAAGCCAATTTTAAAGAGTTATTTTAGCAACATCTACATAAATGTGTAATACCTCATATTTTTATAAGAACAAAAGTAAAGTTGATCTGTAATTTGTGGCATTGAGATACAATCATCCCATGTAAGCTTGATTAATTTTGTCTCTGAAATTGCATGTATAAGGGAAACGGAGTCTAAGAAGCTTCTTAGATTTCTTATCTATGAAAAAAGAAAACACTTGTTTTAGCCATTGTTATAAAAATTCTAACTGTATCGATGGAAAGAACATGAAAAAAGTTTATAAGGATAGGCTAATTTTCTTGCAATTTATGACAGAACACACCTAACATCTCAACGGTGAAAATTTCAAAAACAATTACAGTGGTTTATGTAATACCTCTAAATTTCTATTTAATTTTAATTTAAAGTTGTGGTAAATATGGGATTGAAAATGCTTGGATGGATGCGGCGCTTGCGTTAAATAAAAGATTAAGGTGATAAAATTGCATAAAGGAAATTCGATAATAACTAGGGAAACGAAAACATGGTGAGAACTAGGTTTAGTATGAAAAAAAAGGTAATAGGAATTGAATGCCCATATTCATGTCTCCATGTGAATATTGTATTATATGTATGTAAAAGTTCCATGGCCGTACACAGTTAAGTACGTGATCACAATATTACAATATATTATATATTATATGTTAATTATTTAATATTTTATTATTATCCTATATGCTAAGTTGGAAAACTTATCTGGTAAGATATGTAGTCGGCTACCGTAGTTATTCCCATAACCATGGTTGGGTAACTAGAATTATATATAAATATATTATATACACTATACATTAACAAGTGGGGAAACGAACCTATAGTAGCAGAAGAGAAACAAAACAGAGAGAGAGTCAGGCCGAGAGGAACAGCGGAAGTAAAAAGAGAACACTGGAGAGAAATAAAATAAAATAAAATAATGGTTTAGATCTTTTGATATTTTATCACTATGATGAGGTCCTATACTAGTGCATGCTAACATAAATCGTAAGAAGATTAGCCTATAATCATATTATTTTATGTTCTCCAATACGTTTAAAATTTTCATAATAAAGTCTAAATAACAGGTGGTTATCTCTTTTATAGATAAGAAATCTAAGAAGTTTCTTACCCTTATATATATATATCACATTATAGCTCCTATTTGATTCGTCCAAGTTAAAAACTCATTTTTCATGTGTGTAGTTTAGGAAAAAGATAAGGACAACGACTATGTTGATTCCTTCAAATTAAAGACTCGTTCTTCATATGTGTTGTTTATGAAAAAAAAAAAAAAAGGAAAACGAAACGTGGACCATTTATTATTGCACTCTTTGTATTGACAATGACCGAATAACTTCGTCATTTTTTAAACGATGCCATGTGAATTAAAGTTTGTCCATTCAAAAATTCAAATGCAAAATTATTGTATAGACCACATAGATTATATTCAATGGGCCACTGCTTAACATCAATTTTAGGGTCATCAACACCCCCCCCCCCCGCCCCCTATACGAGATCATGATATTTTAAATTCGTGCCACTTTGACCAAATTACACACATTTAAGTATGTGTACTCTGAAAGAAATAATGTTCTATTTTTCAATCCCTCGCCTATTATAATGTAATTCTTTATACAATTCTTAAGTAGGATTTCCCTAACGTGGACCGGTCCTCCAATAATGAACCACGTGAAGATGAAAAGACGCATGGCTCCATGCAAGTCATGCAATTGGATTGAAGAGGACTGCTTCGATTAATATTTTAAAGAGTGTCTCTTAATTTCTCAATAATTAGTCTTAATGTATAATCATTATTATATTTAGATGCGTATATCTCTCTAAATCATGATACATTGCCCTTGGCCTCCTGCTACCCTTTTGGACAGTCATTGCTACATTGAACTGGTGCTGTGTATATATTTAAAAGAACCGTAAGCTACAAATGAATAAAATAAACAAGATTTTAACATTTCCGTTAATCCAGTCCTCTGTGAATTTTCATGTATGCCTCAACTCTTTGATTGTAGTGATAGAGTGCATCAGAGTTATGTCGGAGATTGAAATATAAATTATGTTCAAAATATTTATTTAGGACAATCTCAAAAACACGATCTCTTTTTTCGAGCTCGGCTTGTAAAATGAGTTGACTTTAAGAAGCAGATAGTAACTCAAGCAAGCTTAAATAGTAAGGACTGATATGACTTAATTTTTTATTAATAATTACGGGCATATTAAGGAAGGACATGTCATTCGACCAAAAGTCCTTGCAACATGAATTTTATTTTAGTTTTTCGCACATCGTTATAGATTATGTAGTGCAAGTATTATTATAAATAAATAAAATTAACAGTTTGATTAGCGAGTGAGTTGACTTGCAGTGAGTAGACTCGAGGTTCAACCATCGCTAGCTGCAAGATTTGATTTCTTCTTCAGTCATATTCTACTCCAAACTACAAACTTGTCCCTAAATCAAAAAATAATCGTACCGCTCAAACCTGAGCCGCTTAAGTTGAAATCGTTCCAAAATAATCGAAATAAAATTTAGTTCGACTAGAGCTCACCTCGTTTACAATTAGCAGATGTCATATTTGAGAGTTTGAAATTTTAGGTTCAGTCTTTATATGTAAAAGTCTAAGCTTAAGAAATCTACGATTACCTAGTTAAAGCAGAAATCATGGAGCAACAAGGTTATCTTAGGGCATTTAACGCCGGGGTTTGACCAAGGAGAGGAATTTGTCGGAGATTACCAAAATATCCTAACAATCTCATTGAGCTTAGATACTAAACCCAGAGCTCAATCTGATTTTGAGGCATTCCAATTATGGAAATATTCAATTATGTTCCCTAAACCTAGTTAGATCTAATTTCAAAAGAAAAGTCACAAAATAAAGGACCCTATCTGAGGTCATCCGTCGTCCCACCACGGAGCTGTCCCCGTAACGCGGTGGAATATTTTATTAGGGATTTGGGGAATTCCAAAAATGGAAATATTCAATTTTATATCGCTTAGGTGACGTAATCGATGCCGTCATCAATTTCCTCAAATATCTCATGCACCGGTCGTCTCCCACCTCACGCCCCGCCCCCAACCCAACTCGGCGGGTTTCCTTGGCATTTGTCAAAATAATTGGGTCTAATTTTTTTTTTTTAAAAAGAGGATAAATACTTGTGCACCTGATTAATTAGATATATTAGTTCGAATTCTTGATCTTATCTAATTCGAGGGTTTATTATACATAATAGTGTTATTTGACTAATCGAACGGTCACTATTAATTAGACCTTTTCATGAATTCGGATTTGAAACGAAACCTTTGATGATGTTCCGTATTATTTCAAAGTAAATTAGAGGCGTATTTAAGTTTACGAGCAACTATCACTTGGTTTAACCAGGCCTGGAGGGTTTACTCCTAATCAAGGGCGTTAGCACGGACTTTTTTGTCAAACACAATGTATAAAGAGAAGTTTGAGTTCAGATTAGTAATCAAAACATCACTTAGGGACACACACCACTAAACCGTGATCAAATACCAGAAATTAGTCCCCGAGCATGATGCAGTGATAAAGCCTTTGGAGCATAATGAGACACTTTAGGTTCAAATCTCGCTGGAAGAAGATTTATACCTCGATTTTCCGCCTCTTTAAAAAAAGAGGTCTCAGTCGCGGGTCATGAGGGATTGCCCAGCTACTAGTTGGGTGGAATTATGGAGTGCTCTACCACCCGCGCGACATGAAGGAGGGCACTGGGTGAGGGTAGCCGCACGAAAAGCTCCCTTTAATGATGTATAGATTGCATCCGCATTATCAATTCATATGAATGTGTCCTTGGGACGGACTCCACCCCTCTCAGTTTGTAAGTTCGGGTGAATAAAAAATACCAAAAATTAAATGGTACACAAATTTGAGTGTTTTTCAACCAGCCAATGGGTGGAGACCATCTGGACGGTGCACGTGAGACGGCCATCGATCCATGAGCACTGGGAGAACTTTGACACAAATGTCTTTGTTTGTATCAGGCTTCATTTCATACATTTCACGTCCACATATAAAAACACAACCCAACAAGCCTCTATCGTGTAGGCTCTGAGGATTGAGTTCCCCCTACGTCTAGCGACAGTTTACGTCCAACCATTTTTAGCGAATTAAAAAAATAAAAAATAAAAAATAAAAATAAAAATAGAGGAGTGTCTGAATCTACATGGAGATTGAGGATGGTTTTTGTCCCAATCTAATATTCATTTAATGAAAGCTTTTAATTAAATCTTTAAATGAGAGAGAGACGGAGAGCGATGGTCACTCTATATTTATCATTATTATGAAAGATAGAGACGGGTGTGGCGAGAAGATTCAAACACGAAAACTACAAAGAATTGGACATATCTTTTATATATATATATATATATCTTGGGAAAGGAAAAGGTCTGCCAACCTGTGGATTTTTATGCAAGTCGTACCCAAAAGTCTCCTCTAATTGCTCTATATTTATTTTATAAGCTTCGAATGCCCAAACCCTAATAATGAGTAGTGCCCAAACCCTAATAATGAATCAATGAAAATAACTAACTTGGCATTCGGACTTATCATATACAATCCTACACATACATATATATATATATTATATTCATAATTTTTTTTGAGACGATGTGAGGGTCTGAAGATTTAATGAGCTGAAATTATCTCAGCACTCCCCGTTGTGCTCCCCCTGAAATTATCTCAGCACTCATATACTCCTGAGATACCCTATAGCAATATATATATGAGGTTCAATATTTCCCCTGCATGCCAGGCACAGTGCAATTTATTAGTGTCCATAATATTATTTACATATATAAAAATTTATTACGTAACTTTCCAACAAATAATGTGAAAATGCTGTTCATGGAACCTCAGGAAAGGAGCATTTACGTGGCAGCCCATGATTGGGTAGTGTCAGAAGCGCGTGACACCGTCCCCAAATGCTCTTTTCCACATAGCCTCACTTTCCCAGAGTTTCCACAATAGAAAAGCACCAAATTATCACCAAATACCTCTCTCTCTCTCTCTCTCTAAACATTCCACAAACATTTTGATTCCTCAAAGCAGTTACCCACAATGGACCCAAACCGAATCCTTCATTCCTCCCAATCCTCCTCCGCCTTGGCCGGTGCAGCCGTCGCCGCCGGTCTCGGCTTCGGCCGGATTCAGTGGGACGACGACGGCGATCTCCACCGCTATGACACTCAACGAAACGATGCCGTTGGGGGCCCCGAGCCGCCACGGGAAGAGTGGAGGGAGCCGATGTTCGAGAAGCCGTTGACGCCGAGTGACGTCGGCAAGCTGAACCGCCTCGTGATCCCCAAACAGCACGCCGAGAAGCATTTCCCACTCGGCGGCGGCTCGGGAGCCGGCGCCGAGAAGGAGGTTCTGTTGAGCTTCGAGGACGAGTCGGGGAAGCCGTGGAGGTTCCGGTACTCATACTGGAACAGTAGCCAGAGCTACGTGTTGACCAAGGGATGGAGCCGGTTCGTGAAGGAGAAGCGGCTCGACGCCGGCGACGTCGTTTTGTTCGAGAAGCACCGCCGCGACGGGCGCAGGCTATTCATCGGCTGGAGGCGGTGCGCCGAGCGACGAGCGCAGGATAGCGAGATGCTGGCGCGATTCAGCCCCGGCGGTCCCAGCGGCGGGGGCGCGTGGACCACCGCGGGGGCCTTCTACTCGGCGCATCCTTATCCTCCGAACCCCCCGGCGCCGTACCATCACCACAACCGACTCCTTGATCACTCTCTTCATGCGGGTATTATATTTTTGAACTTTCGTCCCGTTCACATTACTATCCTCGCCTCATTTCTCACGCTCATTACATCTCCGTGCACCCCACGCGCACTCAATTTTTTTTCCAATGAGATCTCATTTTGCTCTTTCATTAATCCGTTAAAATAAAAGATAAAAAAAAGTTCACCTAAATTATCCGAGTCCATTCAAGAGAGCGGCACCGTTTTATTCAACCTTTTCAATAAAACAGCGTTATTATTATTATTTTTTTTAAGATGAACTCACGCAGAAACTCTTTTCCGTTTTTTTTTTTTTCACCCCAATAAAAATTTTCTTCGTTTGATTCTCAAACATCTGATATTGTCCCCTCGAACCATACAAAATGTCTTGGTGAAAGGGACTGGTTTCTTGAATGATGTACCCAACTCCTAATCGAGAGTGAAACTTGCCGCGATGGTAATTAATTATGGGACAAGTAATTCAAAATTTTTTAATTTTTCAGGTCAATCGCCCCAGTTATAAATTCTTACACTTAGAACGACGTAGACCGTCGTTTATTAACGGGAAATGACCTGAAATGTTGTGACGTTCAATGTTTACTATAAGACGAGAAATAGATGAGTTAACACATCGGCGTGACCTGCACGTGCTGCAATGTTTTTACAGGGCCAGCGATTCAGGTGCAAACGACGCCGTCCGTGGGGAGCCCGAAACGACTGAGACTATTCGGAGTGAACCTCGAGTGCCAACCCGATGGGTCCGAGCCATCTCTGCACCATGGCTCGTCTGGACTGAGCCATGGTTCGGTCCACGAGCCGTTCTTCACCCAAATTCCGAACCCCCCGAGTCACATGGTACGCGGCATTGTCTCTAACTTCATCCAACTTTTTTTTTTTTATCACAAATAATAGTATTCTTACAAAGCGATTCATTTATCGGTGCATTTTTTACTAAATTAACTTCAATAATTTTAATGTGGGGGAATGAATGAACATTATTGTCGATGGATTGATTTGGCTTAAAAAATAAATAATATAATAAATCCAAGTAAATAGGCTCGAACCAAATTAATAGCAAAGTGGGTCTCTAGCTGGATGCGACCGGCCCCCATTTAAAATTTGTTAAATCTATTTGTTTACGCCAAGGATAAAAAGGGGGGGGGGGGGGGGGTCCAAGTGGGATTGGATCTGGTGACGTGTTAGCAGTTTATTAGTTGGAATTAGTGACAAGTGATAGTTGCCAAAGTTTCATAAAATATGATATGCTCCTCGCCACTAGTCCGAACTAGTGTATCGTGTAGCTGTAATTTAGGACGGGAAGAAGTTTGGGTCAGCAGCATTCATGGGCATAGGACTCATTATGCCTAGTTTAGAAAATAATAACGTAGGCTGCTTGGTTGGCTTAGTGTCAGTCCTGTGAAAGTGACAGCTTTTAGATGGAAATGATTCGAGCATGCTCATTTTTACTGCATCGTGAGTTAACTTGAAGTAAAAATTTTTGAGTCTGCAAGAATGGAAATTATCAGAATGTGATAAATTTATAAATTTAGATAATTTTATTTATTTATTTTTATAATTTATAACTTTTTCCGCCTATCTCTTCTTTTATAATGAATCATTATAATTCGATGTATAGATCCACCGATATTTTTTTAAAATATTAAAGGAAAAAGAAAAGAAACTCTTTATGATTCAGAGCAGAACAACTAATCATTAAATGGTTTGGGATTGTGAAAAAGAGTAAATTTTGTGGACACCATAATCATGAAAGTGAATATTTTAATCAGTAACTAAGGGGAGGGGGAGGGGGGAGTCTACATTTTAGCAGCATGCATTCATTGCTTCAAATGCTTCTCTACAAGTGATGATAAGTTGACATTGTGGCGCAGGATATGAATTTCTCCCGAGATGGAAACTAGACGAGAAATCGCCAGGGATAAAGGAAAGGAAAAAAAAAAAACATGTATTTGTATAATGTGACGTCATGGGTTGGATGCATGCGAGTCATCCATTTTGATGAATCAGAAGGTCCCAGAAAAAAAACCCATATTTTGGAGGCCAAGGGAAAAGAAGAGAAGGGGGAGGGGAGGAATGGGGAGGCTGCAGAGGAAAAGGACCGGAGGAAAGGAGGGGGATGGGGAGGGGAGGTGGGGCCTTTATTTATATAATTCTGAGGAATCAGTGTATGAATTGAACTGCTACTGTTGTGATTCTTCTTCTTTCTCCTTGGAGAGTTTTTTTTCTTTTGATGGTGAGGGTGCATTCTGAGAGAGTAACAGGTGTAGCTTTGTGTGTGGGTGGGGATGAGTATGTTGGTGACAGCTCTGTCGTACTAGCCTCTACCCCTTCCATCTCCTCTTCCCCATCGCTATATGATCTCTTTTTAATGTGGGCCCCCTCCTCCACCCATGCTGTTTCTCGGGATCTGTAAAATGTGAAATTACCCCAAGCCCGGACGGACCGCGTTTTCATTGCCGCGGAGCGGAGACCGCTCTGGGGTTTTTGTCATTCCAGCGAGATTCAATGATATATATACATATATATATATATATATATATATATATATATATATATATATATATATATATATATATATTTCAGAATATTTATTAATTCGATCCGTTAATCCACAAGTAATTATTGTTCTTATTTATGTTTGGATTCTTTTTTTTCAGAGGGGCCATTCAAAGCAATCCGACTCCACTGTGAGATTTTTCAAATGTGGAGTCGTAGCGAAAGTTATGCTGTTATTCGACCAATAAAACCAAAAAAATAAATAAAAAAATTAAATATGAATTTAAATTTACGTAATGAATTCGTCTCTAAAACGATATAGTTTTATTAAAAATATTAAATAAATAAATAAGAATCTTTTTTAATAGAATTACGTTGTTTTAAAAAAAACTAGGGTAAAATTTTTAAGTCCAGATCCATATATTTTTATTAAATAAAAAATAAATAAAAGAATAATAATAACTAAGATTTATGTCCCACCATACACGTAGGAGGTGCATATCCATTGGTTTTTATGGTTTTTGCAAAAAATATAAAACTGACCAACTAAGGTTTATGGTTTTTGCAAAAAATATAAAACTGACCAACTAAGGTTTTTTTAAGGTGGGAAAAACCCGAAGAAATCAACCAATTCATTTGACCAAAAATTAAAAAATCGACAAAAATAAAGAAAAATCGAACAATCGATCAGTTTTTTTTCATATAAATACTAATTATATGTTTGTATAAGTAATATATATATATTATTATGTGCGGTGGGTCAGTTTATAAGGCTTCATTTTCATAGACAACTGCAAACCCAATAGCATTGGTTTTCCACTAAAAAAAAGACGGACACCGAATCGATCCAAAAAAAAAAAGACTTTATGTAGTTCTATTCGATTTTTCAATTTTTTCGATTCGCTTAAACACTTTAAAATTATTGGACGAAAAGAGTTTCTTCTATAACCCACATTTAGCACGTGTACGAAACCACTTGGGTCCGTTAAATTATTGTGAAACAGCGATGAGATATAAGAGAGAGAGAGAGAGAGGGAGAGAGAGAGAGAGAGATAGAAGGTGGCTCAGCGCAATTTTCCCCCGAGTAAGATGTTTATACTTTGTCAAACTCAGCTTTCTTTGAATGTTACAGTTCACTTGACCTTTTTTTGGAAAAGAAAGCACCAAAACTTAGTTGGATGTGTATGATGAGTCAATCAAGGCTAAAATGTGGTCCTCCTTGTGGGTGCGAATGCCGTGAGTCGGTCACAAATTAATGACAGGCTGGGACCAGGGCCGACCATGGGCCAGGCTCATATTTGACTAAGAGGTTAGTGAAACCATGGTGCACCAACAATCGCTCGCACTCACTCACCATGTCAAAGCTCAAGCTAAGCTTTTAACCTTTTTACGAGCCTCTTCCTAGTGAGCTTTACTTTGGCTCTTGGTTCATATGATAAAACGCACAAACAAAACTCATTACCCACACGGCTCATTGGTGTAAGCATTTCATGTGTTCTTATTTACCTTTTTTTTTTTTTTTTTTTTTCCAGCTATCAGTGCTTGGGATCACCCATTTTTCATCCACCCCAACTCATTCAATTGCATGAACTACTTGGATTCAAACATAATCACGTAATCCATGGGCCCCCCTTGGTACAGGGAAAAAACATGGGCGAAAAGCTGAAATAAGGTGAACAAGGGGATTGGCCAAGAAATAAGGGGGGAATACAATGTACATGGGAGAGTGAGTGGTCAAAAAATGGCGTCATGCATGTGTTGGCGGTGGCCTCCGATTTGCAGTCACCAGTGGGATTGAAAGTTTGGGGAAGAAGAGACGTGACGTTATATGTGGCACTATTTTTGTCAAGACAAGTGGCCAATTATACCTGTAAAGTGCAGCAGATATAGAACTCCCCATGATGTGTTTGAGCACTGCTGCTCGTATTTCTTCTTCTTCCCTACTTTGACTTCTGTTCTCCAAGTAGGCCTTTTTGCTTTTTAGGCTTAACCTCTCCTCCAGAGCGACCTCTGTACCTTCCAGAAATATTTAAAAAAAGAAAAGTATAACACGGCTCAGAACTGACAACACAAGCTCGGGTTCAATGGCAGTGTTGGGAATTGGTCATAAGTTTATGTTAAGGAGGGGTTTATAAAAGAGCAAAGATATTAGATGGGGGATGGGTGCTTCTTGGTTCGGGAACAAAGGGTCATCTACCTAAGAGTAGGTCAAGGGGTTATCAGCAAGAACAGTGGAACTGATTCTGATGCACTGATTGCACCAAATGCACATCACAATTCGCATAACTCAGGGGAGAGTGCTTGATCAAAATGGGGCGGGGAGAGTTGAAAGCAAGCAACATCCCATGTGCTTGAAAAGACTCTGAACCAAAACCCTGAAATCATACACTGAGATAAACCCCACCAACAGAGTGGTCAACTGCAGCTGTGCCATCCTTCCCATATCCTATATCTGTGAAATGACTGATACCCATTATTTGTCAGCGTTGCTCCCTCTCTCTTGTCAGTGTTCATCTCAAAACTCTCTCTCTCTCTATGGATAGGTCGAAACGGACGGCTTTTTTAACCCTTTTTTTTAAAGGAAAAACAGTCTCTTCAACATTCTAACACACTATATTATTTGAAAAGACTCAAAACGTCACCATTTTGATCCTGACAAGACCAACGTTAGATATGGCTATACACTGTTATTGGATTTTCAATGCATTTGAGACAATTAGAACTAGGAGCGCACGGGACCAACAACTCTGCAGGCTACAAACTTGAGTGGGGAGTTCAATCAAACACATGGTGCGCAGCGCAGCCCATGGTTGGTGGGCAACAGATTCATAAAATCCGCGGGGAAAATGGCAAATGAGATCCGTTCACATGGAAACACACAGGGAGAGAGAGAGAGAGAGAGAGAGAGAGAGGTCTGTTCGTCGCAGATCTTCTCCCACCTGATCAAAGGACATGCGCACCTTCCACGCACTCACACGTTATTTCTAACTTTGTACTTCAAACACTGACATGCTTTCCCTAAAGTTAAAGAATAAAACGTAATAATGCGATTTCAAGGAGCCAGCCCACCACTGCGTAACCCAACAAGTTTGATAAAATGAAACTTGTTGTCTACCCAAAAACAAAATTAATTAAATTAAATCGACTCTCTTTCGCGTCCCTTTTTTTTTTTTTTTAAAAAAAACACATTTTTAGGTAAGACCCCCCCCCCCCCCCCCTGAAAATGGTCTGAAACAGTTGCAGAATTAATTTTTAAAAGTAAAATCATCTTCAATTGGAAAGCTTGACGATTTGCAGTTCCACAAAATTGAATGCTCATCTTCATCTGCGTCCAATGTTGCTAACCTTTACCCCATTTTTTTTTGGTCGAACTAACACTAAACCTAGTAATGATGCCGATTCAGTACAATTAAACCATATCAGGGTCATAATATTCCATTTGAGCATACAAATAACCTTAGCAGCCATGAGATCAGCCAGTCTCTAGAAAATGTCCCCATCCTTTTGCGACGAAACCCTGTTCAAAGCATAAATAATCAACACCAACCCAAAATCAAATAACATGTTCAACTACTAATTCAGCAGCGGCAATACAGGATAGCATCCGGAAGAAAATGATACATATAAGACAGACATGTACAGCTAGAGTTGTAGAGTTATTTGAAGTACTTTTTTCTTCTCTTCCCTCCACCCCCCACCCCCCACCCCACCAAAAAAAAAAAAAAAAGAGGGAATTTTCTCTCTTCATTAGGATTTACCCAACTAGGCTAAGGCCCAATGGCAGGTCTCACTGAATCCAGTAAACCCTTCTCCCCGGGGGGCGGGGGACCAAAATGGAGGAAAACCCTAATACAGAGTTGTATTGTCGGTGCACTTGAACTGAGGAAAATACCCTTTTAGTTAAAGAGGTTACTTTGGTTTTTGGGCACCGTCTTCCTCTGGGTGGGAGCTAAAATCTTCTTTCTTCTCCCTTACTTCTTGTACACCTTCCTGATACCCTTGGATGAAACTTTTAAGAGCATCTCTATAGGAAGAAGCCCTGGTCATGTACACCCGCTGCAAAGCAGGCTTGAGCGTTTCCATTCCTCCTCTGGCAGCCACCGCTACATTACGATATTGAACCCGTGTCATGATTCAACAAAGAACAAAATGGCAACCCAAATAATAAGAATCACAAAAACAAAGGCAAAAGTAGCGTTCTATTCACCATAAGATTATTTAGAACATGTTATATTCTAAACTTTCAAATGATCAAACACAGAAAACGTGGGAGAAATTGGTGTTTTCAGATATGCATGCATGGAAATTCAGCATTATTTCATTTTCGACATTCTTTCTATGATTGCACTTTTAAGTCACTGCAGATCGGTTTAAGACCCACAATGGAACCAGACACTGATGCATGCCTGGCAACTGTAATTTCAATCAATAATATACATAAAACTGCAGTGTTCTAAAAAGCGGTTTAGGCGGCCGCCTAGGTGCTAGACGGTCACGAAACACCTAGGTGGCAATGAAACACCTCGCTTAGGAGGAAACCACTCCCCTAAGCAATCAACACTATCAATCAGTTAAAGGTGCAGCCACTTTGAAGGATTCCTAGGTGGATATGGTGCCTAGGCATATTTTTTTTGTTATTTTATTATGTTTACAGCAATAACACCTAGCCATTATTTATAAAAAAAATTAAAATTAAAATCCTAAATCTATTGTTGGAATAAGACATACTCGAAATAATATTATTTATGTAAACTATGAAAGAACATTATTTATGTAATTTTATTGTATTTTATTATATTACTTCAATAGAATTTTATGAATTTATCTAAGATAGTTGTATAGAACTACTAATTTAAAAAAAAAAAATACAAGAACCCACCTATGCCAGCGGCCTAGGGGCTAGGATGGTCAGGCACCTAGATCCGTCTAGCGCTTTTTAGAACACTAGAAAACTGTTTGAAGTACAGCTAATAAATTAAAGGCCTTTATTGACGGAAGACTAAACTCTGTGTGTGAGCGTGCATGTTTAGATGTCTATGCATTAAAAAGTCTGAAGGCATGGAAGAGTTCAGGACTTCCATTCCCATCAAATCCCTCCGGCTTTCATTCTCTGCTCCTCAACTCAATTTTAGTGGCATCCTAGCAAGCACTTGTACAACTATCCTTGATTCATCAAACTTCAATGTGTTGTAGAACAGGTTTACTGCATAATTTATGACTATAGATTTAGAGAAGCAAATATGTTTCCTTGATCTTGGAAAATTTTTCACGAACTTAGCATGAAAGAATAGAAAATACATAAATCCAGTTACAGCCCATAAGAGTAGGTATGATCTAAAGCAGCACATACCCCAATTATTAATGATTTCCTCACTTTGTCACCCATCTAAATCAATTATAATTATCCAACTCAGCAGACTATATTTATTATGCAATTCTCTCGGCAGTTCGAGACTAGATTATTAATCAAATTCTTGACACAACTCATAGAGATAGATGTTACCAAGATCCTCCAAGGTGGATGGCTCCTTTTCTTTCCTTGTACCATTCATTCCGTTGGATTCATCTTCACTCTGCACATTCCTCTTATAATCATTGGGTCGAAGGTCAGGGCCAATATCACGTACCCAGCTTGCAGCATAAAGCCTAGATGCCTCTTTCAAGACCTTGGAAAAAAAATTCAGAGAAGCAACAGACAGAATTATTAAAAAAAAAAAAAAAAAAAAACTGTATGCACTGGGAAACTAGTATAAGCAAATCAGAGAATAGCTAAGCATTTTTGTAAACCTTTTATCAGTATTGGACATCAATTTACCAGATTTTTATAACTCATTTTCTACCAGCTTAACTTTAGTTCTCTTTAACCGAACTTTAAATTTGAATCAAGTTGGTTTTCTCTGATGGCTTCAATCATGATGACAATGTTCATTGGAAAATGCCACATAAATGATGAGAGTTAAAGAAGCCCAGTGGTAAGCCGGCCTCCACCCAGCCCAATGGCCTGGGTCAAATCCCACAAACACCTTCCCTGTCTGCTTAGACATTAAACAACGAAAAATAATCAATGATTACAAGAAATCAAAAATTAACCATTTTTATCAAAGTGAGCCTTCATAAATGATAACACTTTCTTTGCCACCAATCCTAAACATCTTGGTCAAGACTCCGTATAGCATATACATAACCAATACAATAAATCCAACCACCCCTACCACATGTACATATTATTAACGAAAGGTTTATTCACGATAAACTTACAAGGTACCGCTCTTTCCAAGTTAATTTCCGACGCTTTTTTATATTTGGAGGATCTGGCAGTGAAGAAGGAAAAGCAATCTCCTTTAGATCATAGCGTACGTAATCATAAGCTTTCTTGCAGAGCACCTTCAACTTCATCTGCTTTGAAACTTTATACAAAAAATCAGTTGTTTAGGGGGCTGATTATTTTTTTAGCATTCCATAGGGTTAAACAATACTATAATTATTTACCAAAAGAAACAATACTGTAATGCAACTTTTGAATAACCACCGTGTTTAATAAAATTATACAAGCTCAAATAAATGGGCTTGGCTTGAATTATGAAGAGAAGGATTTAAACAGCATAAAGGAAATGAAATGAATTTTATAGCATTTCCTATAGCTTGTTTTCCCCTTGTTCCGTATTTCTATTATGTACTTCTAAAAAACAATTGGAAAGGAAGAAACCATCCCAGAGAACTCCAAAAGGTTACTTAATGGCATAAATGAGAGAAAATTTGCAAGACAATGAGGGAAAAACTAATGAAGAACACAACAAACTCGAAACCAAGTTATTAAAAAAATGATTTTCCACATAGGATTGAGAGAGGGTCCGCAACATCGTATCCCATGACCTAAAATGAAAATAGAAAGATTTTCAAACCCTGGTGTATGTTTCTAGCACAACATTATTAGAATAAACCTCACATAGGATTGATAGAGGTTCAACAACTAACTCCCGTGACCCTCCTGCAACCATCCCTTTCTGCATTACTCTCCTCACCATCTCCAATCACTGGACCAGCAAGCAATCAGCACAACAAAAACCAGAAGTGGGCAACAAGGGCAGGGGAGTCATCGACTAGCATGATGGTGGTGAGGAAGATATGCTTGATTTGATCTCTTTAATATGATTACCTCCATTCAGATATTAGGCAAAAACACTACAATCGATCTGTAAAGGGGATGTTGTAGGGTTCGATGCGGAGGATGGGGTAAGTTAGGGTTTCAGCGGAGACGAACCGGAGGGAATATTTTCTTTTTTATTTTCCCCAAAAAATCAAATAACGCTTAAGGTCAGTGACATTGTTAACAGTCTAAAAAGTTCTCAAACTTTACAGCCACTGAACATGCTCACGATCACTGATTCACAGAACTACAGTTAGATCACAATTCACAGAGACCCAACAGGAAGGGGGAAAAAAAAAGGACGAGGGAATGTGTATATGTAAACAGCAGGAATCATTCAAGGAATTTCACAGAATAACAAGTGCTAATCAAATGCTAGGATTAAGAAAGCTTATCCGTAAACTGTACAATACACCCATGTGCCGTTTTCAATCGAGAACCAGGGACGTGTGAGTGTTTGACAGAGAAAGAGAGAAGCGTGCTCTTACCTGGTTAAAACAAGAGCAAGAAGCAGCGAAAGAACTGTGGCCGTCGCCGCGAGGCAGGGGTCGAAGAACTGAAAATGAGGGTACCAGTGCGTTTTAGCGCTCCCTCACATCTTCGTTTCGTCTTTTACCCCAAACCAATGAAAAAAGAAAAAAAAAAAAAAAAAAAAAAACCTCTAATCCCTTGAAATGCCAACAGAATTACCACCGTCGCGCCCGCGCCCGCAACCGCAAACCCCCGCCGTGAGTTACAATTGTTGGGTTTGGACCTCTAAACTTTAAACAAATGGTTAATATGCCCGCTTATTAAAAATAAAAAAAACATTAATTTGTTCACTTTTTATTTATTTTCTATCGTAATTGATTTACAATAGTGACAAAATAAGACCGAGTAATGAGTAAGGGAGAGAAAAGAGTGGACAACAGTTGTAAAAATCAATGACAAAACTTCAATACTTAACACAAGAGGTGCAACGATCACAATTTGTAAAGTCAAGGGGCAAAATTTGACAATTACAACTTTAAAGGGGTCATTGAAACCTTGATAAGTCTTAAATTTTCCCTAAAAAAACACAATCATAGGTCCCCGTATGCGTTTTTTTTGTATTACCTCGCATGAATGGTTGTTAAGGAGTCATACACATTACACTTCCACCCACACGCAATCACTTTTTTTTCTTTTATTTTTTGGTAGATAAAGGTGCACAAAAGGCACTAAATAAAACTAAATTGGACGTGACCATGCGAACACCACCCTACCATAAACAATAAAATATAAAAGCTTGAAATTTAAATCAAAATAAAATAAAAGTACGAGGCATTTTTCACATTTACATGATCTTACTATTCCGGACGTTTCAATCATATTCAAGGATAACATTATGGAAAACCCTCCCACATCATAATTATTAGGTTTAATTTAAGGAAAGAAAATATCAGCCTAAAATTACATTGTTTTGATTAAATAATAAAAAAGATAAGATTAATTTATATAACTTGTTATCAAAACAGAGTAATTCTGGGCCCACACTCTGATCACAAGAGGAGGGCTAGTGGAGGGTCACATCTGTTACGGGCTTTCGAAATTTTGACAAACCTTCAGGCCCAAACACACGATTAAAGGCCCACAATCCACAGGCCACGCTTAACGTCCCTGTATAAAGAAGGTTTACTTCCAGCAATCACAATCTTTCATATAATGTATTTAATAAGTAAATGTAATTGCTTCGGGGCTTAATACCATGTATCATTAGTTACAAATTTCAGATCCGACATACCGACCATTGTTTAACCTCAAGAGAAGTTTGGTTCCTCATAAAAGAAGCTTTGAAAAAATAAAATGGAAAAAAATAAAAGAGATCATCCTTGGAAACTTCGATCAGTCAAAGGAAAAAGTAAATTAATTCAAAACCATTGCTACCAAAGGTCAAAGCCGAAGTGCTCAAACCTTGTACTCAATGTTGGATCCTCATTCACATAAATGCAACATTATACTCTATGGAATGTCCCCATACAACATTCTCTGTATTGTACATGTCATTTTCCCCTTCTTTTTAGGGTTTTCTGATGAAATTCATCACTGAATTGGTCACTAGAATCATTTTACTCTGTACTGTACATACTTCTTGTTTTCTGCTGGAATCTAATCATCCCTGATACAGTTGAACAGGTGGAATACGCAAACAGAAAAAGGTTCAGCTCTAACATTCATACGTATCGAGTTCAGAAAAGACTCCCGTCAAGATTTCCGTCAAAAAAAAAAAATTCAGAATTGAAGGCTGTACCTAAATGAAGGGTGAACACTCAGGCTGAATCCTCCGCATCTTCATCTAAATTCAGTTCGATGGGTTCGAGTTCCTTCAATTTCTCAAGCTGTCTCAAGAGATCTAACCTCTCAGCTCCATATGCCGAGGGTATCTGTTAAAAACACACATTAAAGCAACCTGATAGAACAAAGTCAACAAGTCAGAATCTGAAACACAAATGTGAGGGACCGAAGCTACACACCAACGACGGTACATATCTCTGAATAGCTGCCAGCATCGCGGCGTGCCCAACAGCGGTTACCTGTCGTAAGATGTCAGGTCAGAAACCATATCAAGATATGTTTTACGGCTAGATTGGTGATTATGAGTACAAAATCTGTAATAAATGACAACATAGTCAGCTAAAAAGAAGCCTGGCCCTAACATTCACGACTGCCACACCCATTTGGCTGCATGGCAGAAAATAGAGGATTAAATTTTACTGATGATGGTAAATTCAAACAATATCATTCAAGTATTTTGCTCACAACCACCTATATGCCCAAAAAATGTATTTGGGGTAAAAGCAATGAAAGAAGTGAGACAGCTTTTGGAGGAAAATATAATAATCTGTTGATTCATGGGATCCCTAAATGTCGGCCAAACCCCCGGGGCAGGGGGAATCGCTCCTTAAACACAATGCTGCAGACTAATAGTAATGTAGACCAGCACCATATTTGTGATGAATAGTAAGCTCTTTAGGCCCATAATCAAATAGTAAATCATATATTGCACAGGCCTGAGTGTATATAAGGAAAAATATTAACATAAAATACTAATACTTACGGGAAGGAGCATGAGTACGCTAATGGGTACTACTGATGCCAAGTCAGACAAAGTTCTCCGTAGCAATTGCTTTTCTTTCTCTGTCAGCTCATCTCCGATAAGAATCCTTCTAAGTAAACCCGATGCAGCAACAGCATCAATAGCTAGAAGTTGAGTGCCTTGCAGAACATCCTATTAAATTGATAAGCAAGGAAATTTGGGCTTAGATTTGGTAGTCAGTAAAAAGAGAAACATAATGAATGAGCCATTACAAAAGTATTGAATGTGGGTCAAGAATTTATTTTGTGCTGCAGGTAATACAGAAAAATGACGTTTAAAAATAAAAGAGTACTAGACCAACTCCAAACACCAAAAAGCAATGAATATTCTCTTGCAATGTTGTGTTTGATCTCACAAATTGCCCCCACACCCAGGCCGCCCCCCCCCCCCCCCCCCCCCCCTCTTTTCCCTTTTTCCTATTCTTTGACAGATTGAATTGTTAGTCTGTCAAACTAATAGATAAATTTTAGGTCTCTTGCTACTTTTTAATTCCATCTGAAATGCAAGCAGGTAATCAATGAAAGGATGAGTTTTTTTTTTTTTGGTAAAATTCTAATTAACTTTTTGGTAAAAAAAATGATGAGTTTATTTATTTATATATAAAACCTATTATTTAAACTATGTATAAAACTTTTGGGCTGACAAAAGTAACTACTTAAAACTGCTTCTATTAAAATAAATACTATATAAAAGTATAGCACCATTCTGGTTTACTCAAAGTCTAGCTTGTTCCTTCTGATTGTTCTCCATGCAACCTCTACTCCTAGAATTTCTAGACACCATTCTTGATGCTTGCCCTAACAAAAAAGTTCAAATACACAATAATAGAAAAACTTCAGGACCAGTGAAAATAGTGCTTTAAAATGGGAATATACCATGGAAATAGACCCATGGGACAATATGCGAGAATAGCGAGTGGAATCTCTTTACAGAAAGCGGAATGTTAGATTGTTGGTAAATGTATGCCAAAATTATAAACCTTTATTTCCTGAATTGCATTTAGCATTTGAATAAACCACGATAAAATATCTACTCAAAGTATCACCCAATAAAATGTCTACTCAATGTATCACCATTAAAAGATGAAAAATGCGAGATATTCATTACCGCACTAACTTCTTTCAGCTTGTCAAATGACTTCCGGACAACATTTTCCTTCTTCAGAACCTGGACAAATTGTGAGGCTGCAGTTTCATCCCTTTCAGCAGCAGCAGCATCTTTTGTGACCTTTATATCCTGAGGAAATGCATGAAATCACTTTCAGATAAAATTTACATAGGGAAAGATCTTGACACAAGACACTCGTACAACGATTTTAGGTCTCTGGACCAATCTTGGACACCACAACAACAAATCCTGGTTTGATTCAAAAGGTAACCTTCACAAGAAAAATTGCTGAAAATTTAGAACATATACATGCTACCCCTTTTAGTAGGATTATAATCAGGTAAAGGCCCTTATTTTATGCTTGAGAACTCACACCAAAGGACCTAATCTCTATATCACCTCCCTGGGAAGATCCTGAAACTGAAGCTAAGATCATAAACATAAAACATATCTTGCATAGCCCTAAGAAGACCAAATCAAATGCGCTTTCTTCGTACAAGAAAGTAATCAAAACAGACATCTTGATCACTAAATCATTCACAAGGATTAAAGATAAGTAGTACTCTAATCCACATTCATGACAATCAGTTTAATAATCTAAATTAACAACTCCCTCAAAGGTTACCATTACTCATCATTAATGGCGTAAAAACCATAGATCTGGAGATGGACCAGTATTTTGGGCAAAACTATTGGAACACTGAGTTCAACGTTTAAAACCATATAAGTGCATCAGCCAGCACAAGTTGAATAGTATGCTTCTTCAAAAGTTAAGCTCCTTTCATATTTTCAGATAGACAATATTATCACTAGCGTCAACATCTCCTCTGACATTTATAACCATACAAAACAAGTACAAGTCTGTTAAGAGGTACCTCTTTTTGTTCTGAACGATCAGCACCTTTTTGAACTCGTTCTTCAAGTTCTATAAGCTCTTTCCTCAGATTTTCAAAACGGTTTATGTCATTCAATCCTGACTCATTAATGCACATCTTTGCAGTGGTCACCTCAAAAGGTTCATCCTCCTGCAGAGAATAGTAAATAGATCCAATTTCAGAAAAGCACACCATCTTCCTACAACAAAGTAAATAAGTGGATTCCCTGATCTTGTCTTGAGATGAGAAAACCAAGTGAAAAACTAAGTTTCATAAGCGAAAAAAAATAAAGCTAGAAAGCCAAATGATGGGCTAGATACACCACGGTGAATCAATTAAGTTCCATGTCTGATTATGATGACCATGACCAGATAGCCTTAATTTTCAATGGCTGATTGAAAGGCGAAGATGCTAGGAGGTAGAAAAGTCTCTTTGTTACATTAATTCTGCTAATCTTGAGCTAAGCTGCTCAGTAGAAAGTTAGACAGATTTCAAAAATCAAGTGGTACATATAAATGCGCCAATGCAGTACAATAAATCTAGCTTTTTCACTTTTATGTCGCACGGTGTTAAATATCTTAGCTAGCAGATATTTTAGATAACTGAATAGCCCCCAAGTTTCAGCAATAACCTGCAAATGCAACAAATAGAACAACTAGAATAAGGCTCATCAGCTTGTTCTGACTATTCCAATAGTTTCCTAAGTTTTTTTTTGGGTAAATCCATTAGTTTCTTTAGTTGGTTCTTGAAAATTACCATAATGCAGAATTCAATTAGAAAGTACCATAACAAAGCTAATTGAATGGTGCAGGTTTTTCCTTGAAACACCATTTGCTTCTGATTACAAATTGGTGGGAAAAATGAAAACGCATTGAAGCTTGTTCTTCTACCTAGAAAATTTGGAAATACGAGCAGGTTTTATGAGTCGTGCATCTCTACTAGCTAATGATACTAGACTGCTGACACTTTTGACATCTTTCCAATTTAGCAATGGCGTGAAGGTGGAGGAGCTTGGACAAGAAGGTTAAAAGATGGAACCCTAATCAATACACCAAGACTTTTACTTATATTTATCATGGTATTCTCAAAGGAGTTACTATCTTTATAAGCACTGCACCTTTACCAGATGACGACACTAGATTTGCAACAATGGGATATCATTTGCAACGCCACCAATAGGTTCTTTCTCTGCTGATATTTTTCTCTATGCTATGTTATCGTTCATTCTTGTACTATTATCCATGCCTTTCTGTTATTTTCACTAAACTAAGCCACTTCTCATCCATGGCTCAACCAATTGAGGAGAAGCTACTTATTCCTTCTATTGTCTGACTGAAAAAAACATGAATGAATCGGTCACAGACAGAAGCACAACCATAAAAATTCATAGACTACTTGTTAAGAAAGGCCATACAGTTCCAGCCAGGGTTGGTGAGCCAAACTCAGGTCTCCTGGTTGAAAGGCGCACTAAGAAACTCCAAAATCCACGAGGACTACTGACAGCTCTGAAATGAAATCCTTCGGATAAGATCAGCAGAATAAATATGGGAAAATTAATTACACAGCATAAGGACCCAAAAGGATGCATCAGCGCTCAAAACTATCAAAAACATTTTCTAACCTGATGCTTCCATCATGCATATTGTTCGTGTTCTTCCTAATCTTCCCCTTATAAAACTGGCGTTGCCCACTCAGAGAGGGCGAGGATTGAATACCATCATCTTCCTAAACGTCCAGTAAACATTGTTACTGAGATAATTACTAAAGGAAAGCATCCCATCTTGAGAACATAAAAATAAGCACTGGAAAAAAGTGAATCAATAAACACAGACACCAATGGAAGTTTTAATTACAAAATAACTAAATTCAAATTGCTGGCACAAGTAACACATCTTGATAACATTGGCGCATTGGCGCAGCTGGTAAAAAAGCATCATATTCTGAATGTGCAGGGGGATCATACCTTGGTTTTAAGGCTATTGAGCCACTATAACATTAATGGCCCATTGATGTGCAAGAATGTCACCTTGAAATTTCCTAAAACTTTTAAGGCAACTCCCTAACAGGAGAAGATGAAAATGAGTGATTTGACTGATCCATCTCACAGTTTCTGGCCAGTGTGAAGGGATAAGGGTATAAGAGTGCCCGAGGCAGAAAAAATTCCATCTACTTGTTAAGAGTGAGTGGTTGCAGACTTCAAGGAATTTTCATACTAACCAACTATTGAAGAGAACCAATAAGTTACACCTCTTGTCTCCCTTTAACCAATAAATCAATCATATTTTATCATACTGGAAAATTCAGCTGCACACACAGCTCTGAAGAAAGTAAAATCCTGGATTACCAAACACAGGTTGAGAAAACAAATCCACAAAAATATCTCAACAGTTGCAATATCACCCTACAAAATGAATGGAGTCTCTCTGTCCAGTAGCCTTCAAGAACCAAGCAAAGAAGATTATGCACAAACAAAAAAAAAAAAATGCTGCCCATATTGAACCTTGTTGAGAGGCCCACATTGGCTTGAGACTATATATTATGATGATTGAAGTAACATGTTGAGTTACTCCCTCATTTCCTCAATTGGATTTGGATGGAACCTTGACATGCTATTGAAGCCCAATTGTGTTTGGCTCAAGAGTGGCCCAAATTCTGTTTGGCTAAAGAGTGGCCAGGTTGTGCCCCCATTGCATGTGCAGTGGCTAGACATGGGGGGAGTCCCACATCAGATTGTGACTACTATATATTCTGCCTTTTTAAATGAATTCTTCCAATATATATTGTTGATTTAGCTCTTTCAGTTTTGCATTTTTTTTTTCGTCTTCTTCCCCTCTTGCTTTAAAGATAGCTCTAGATAGGGGTCAGTCTGTTTTGGTTTGGTTCGGATTCGGTTATTCCAGTTTCGGTTGTTGTTTCTGCTGTTTCAGTTCAGCTTCCGTTTTGCTTTCCGTTCCTAAAATCATCATGGATTCAATGTACCATTATACACATAATATATGTCTTGATCAGATGATCAAGTATCGGTGGTAAGGGACAAATGTTGACCCTTCAAGAGTATTTCCACTTTAGATGCCTCCTTACAGTCCCCAGCAACTGTCCAACGTGATGGAAGTTTAAACTTTGGGTACATTCCCCAAGTAAATTCACTGAATCCTAGATCATCCACAACACCATTGAATGGGAAATGCTTAAAATGTATGAATTGCAGTTCTGTTCAGTCGTTAAACGGAAACATTTTGAACCAAACTGCATCCGAATTAAAATTTTGGTTTTCCTTAAAATAAAAACCAAATCGCCTCAACAACCAAAAGTTCGGTTTGTTCGGCACAGTTTTGCCCTGTACAGTTTGGTTATTTCGGTTTTCTGTTATTTTTGCTCTCTTCTCTAGAAGTAACTCAAAATAGTGCAAGACGACCATAAGATTTGCAACTACTGTGACACTATAAATGTATTAGATCAAGACAGTTCCAGAGTGCATCCACTTAATGTGAAAATGTCCTAGGGTAAATGAAATTCATCGAGTACTAATACCTGCTGAAGGGAAGCCGCTTTTGCTCTAAAAGATGCCTCAAGAAGCTCAGCTTCTTTCTTAAGTTTTCTAATTTTCTCCAGGTTAGAACAAGCGGCTTTTAAATGCTCTTTTCCAGAGTTGGAGCTTGACACATGAGGCTCCTGAAGTAACCCTTCCAGTCTTGTAAGGGCCTGCTCAACACTCTCCAATGCCTGAATCAAAATTAAAACTTAACCATGTCATGAGAATTTTTATGACGTTTTACGAACTATCAAAATTAAGCAAAACAAAAACAGGGCAACCACAGGAACATAATCACAAGGCCACCAATGATTAAAGAGCATGCTTCCAGTGATAATGTTAAGCAATACCATAACAGCAGCATAATCAATGAGATTCCTCTGTTGTCATTAATGGTGAATGTGCAAGTAAAACAGTACAAAGTGATATAGTATGTCAAGAGATCCACACAATATGTGATTCATTATCTTTTCATTTTTTGTTGAATTCATTTAGGGGATGTTTTTACATAATATGTCATTCCTACTGACACCAGTAAGGAGGTTCCATTCATATATGAATTTAATAGGTTTCAGGTACAATCAAGAAAGCATCCCTGTCACTAGGGGAGAAAAGAAAAAATAGTCTCCTTCACTGCAGAATACAACTCACTCTATAAAAGCCCCAAATGGCCTGCTCCTACCAAGGTCAATAATATAAAAAGATCAAACCCCATTGTATCCATTGTACCAATAAAGCACTTGGGTACCTCATTTTTATTTTTATTTTTTGCAGCAGAAAAATATTTTGTATCAAGCCTCCTAACAAGGTTGAAAGATACTTTTGTAACATAAATTCCAAAATATTGCACCAAAATTACGTAGATTGCAAGAATTATTTCAAAATTATAATCTTAATCTTGGTGCCAACACACTGATTGATGTATGGTTGCTTACCAACAACCCAGAACCCTGAGCACCTAAATTCAGATAGATTGAAAATGAGGGGGGAAGTAAATAGGATATCATTAAAAGAAACAAACCAACCATAATAACAAGAATTTTGGGTTGGCTACATGAAGCCAAGCGAACAGGAAAAAATGAAGCAATGAATTAATCAGAGGAATCTGGAAATGGCGACTTAGAAATTTAAAGCAAAATTCAGGATTAACTTTTTAATTATTAAAGAAATGGTACTTTGTCAAAATAAACTGGCTCTCTTTTGATCAGCCCGTCAGATCCAGATTCAGTCTTCTCAACAGAACTCTTAGGATCAATTTCCATCATTTTATTCCTGCATCAAAACCATTATTGTTTCTTCTGCAAATAATAGACATTTTAGCAGAAGTGTGACAGTCCTAAATGGTTCATCTTAGTGGGAAAAAAAATGACAATTCATTTTCATTAGTAAATTAAAAGGTGCCAATCAATCAAACAGACACAATAGATCTAGAGAAATTGTAACTGGAAGAAAAAGATCTGGAGAAAAGAAGAAAATGAACAACGAACATAAATATGAGATAGAAAATGCCAGTAAGGCTAGCAAAGGAGTGGCAGTGTGACCAAATGTACAAGCCTGCTGCTTTGATTATACAAAACCTTGAGCTCACCCATGTTCACTCTTTCTTCAAATTACATATGAAATTTGATTCTTCCAATAGATATTCAGAGCACTGCAAGACATGGTTCTGTGGTTTAAACACATTAAAATATTGGAAGCAATTATGTACGGTCGTATATAGCTACTATCAGTACTCCCATACCGATGCTTACCCTGAGATCTGCGATTATCAACAAGCCTGGAGTCTTTCCTTTACCCTGGCCTCATTGAAATGAGCAATTGCTCGGTGAACTCCCATATGTAAATATTAATTTTTCTACCTAATGGAACCTTAGTGGTTGGATGAGAATAGAAACAAAAAAGGAACAGAAATGCAGTTTCGCATATATTTTACATGTTAGGTACAGCAGCAGAGATCTAGCATTATTGCTACTATAATGTCAGATTAGGGTTCGTATGATCATAGGTGGTAGACAATGTTTTGAACCTGAACCTGGATCACTCAGAGAACCAGTAAAGCTGCCAGGTTTGTTCAACCGGTTGGACAGGTGGTTTAATATCATATAAAATATATTTTACAAAACAGACTTAATGCTTTTGTTTTCAACTAATATTTTATAACATATTTTACTATTCTAAATTAATCCTTCACTTTCTAGGATAATATTTCACTAAAAAGTTCATTTTTATTGAAAATGCAAGGCTTTTTTTTTTTGTTTCACTTTGACATTAGATTTTTCTATAATTTATTAATGTTTAAAATACTATGTGAAAACACAAAAAAATATACTGCATGCAAAAGATGACAAGTAAAACCATGTTGTGCTGTTGAAAAGTGGATGTGTATTTAAAACCCGACCACAAGAAAGTCTCCCAAACAATAAAATTAAGGAGCGGCCTGACCCACCCAGCCTGCATCTTGCATCAGTTTAAGCTAGTTTCGATGGGTGGGCTGCTTTGTATAATTAACAGGTATCAGCATCGACCAGAAATACACAGCACACCAGGTCCAGTCGAACCACAATGTATTGGCCATTCTGGGTTCTAAAACTATAATTGTATTCAGGTAGGTCTAAAGACATGCATAAATCATATGCAATCTTATGGGGCTGATCAGGTGCATGGGCAAATAAATACACTCATTGATTGTCATCTATGGGTCAGAAGGTCAATGGTTCGAATCCTTGTAATCAATAGGTTGGCTACATGTTTGTCTACTAAAAATAAGTCAATCTATGGGTCAGATTTCATTGAAATTAAAGCATTTTCTACTTAAATTGATGTGCAGTGCAACTACGCGTGCCTGTGCAATGTGTATGTGAAAAAGAGAGAAGTGTTTCGTGTTTGGCCTCAATCAGCTTACATTAGCATCCCTCGTTCTTCCATGCAATCCATTAACTTGATGTGCCTGTAACATTGAAAACAGAACACATTTTGCATAAAATAATTGATACAGCTATTTATTTTTCACATGCATATTATATGTCCAGTTAGTACCCTCTTGAAAGAAATCTTGCTGCCTTAACATTTGAGGTGTCCTCCAGCCATTTACTGTATTTAATAAAACTCTCCATCCAATGAGAGCAAACGTCTAATACTTGCAGAATAGCATCTGAGTTATGAGGACTTTCTTTCCTATGTTTATGGCCATGGGACTGCTTCAAGATGCCCTTGTTGCCCGGATAAAAAGGAAGCCAGTCCAGCTCTTCACAAACTACCTGTAAAAACGAATTTAGTATTAGAGTTTGTTATAAAATCATGTAAATAATATAAACCAAACATGCTGACCTCCACGTACAGCTGATAAGAACTTATTGATGAAAGCTGAGGATAGTACAGCACACTACCCCCAATAAGATACCTGCAAGAAAAGTAGAGAATAAATGAAACACACCCAACTAGCAATAACCAAAATAAAATAACATAAACCAAGCGAGGCCAATACCTTATTAAGCCTTCAACAGGACCCTCTAACACATCAAACCCATTTACAGATAAAAGGGATTTGGAAGTTCTTCCTAAGGCAATAAAGAATCCAAATATAGCCAAATCCCTCTCTAATACCTGCAGGAAATGAACGTCAGACCCCCAATGGCTTCACAGAATTGAAAAACTGCAACTGCAGTCATAGAAAATAATTCTGAAAACAAAGCCAAAATTCCATGGTAGAATAGTTGATTCACATTTGTCAACATGTTCCTCCAAAATAATAAAACCTAAAACCTAAACTAACTATGAGAAACAGATCAACTAAAATCACATGATTTAACTTGAAATTACAGCATATACCGGAAATTCCATTAAGAAAATGGAATAAAGAAGCATCAGGTGACTATAACAGTGTCTGTTTCAAAACTACTTAATTTGCTTACACCCCCATGGTTCCACCAACTGGATATGGCACCATCAAATGTCATGTCTTTCTTAACAATTTACCAAACTCGGTGATCCAGATATTCTATATTCCCATCGTCATTGCTTTTAAAGTTAGTCATTAAGTAGTTCAGATTTTTATCTAGTGACTCAGTTGCTCCAGAAGTAGTTAAAACATGGATATCATCACTATATCTAACGCATATTGTTGGTTTAATCAATCTCCTACTTTGTATAACCATTTACAAATATATGTATGCCAAGATATGTCCCAAAGCATCTCAAAATATTATTCCAAAGTGTACCCCGACCCAACATAGTGAGCAAAGCCTACCCCCCAATGTCCTGCATACCTAGTAAGGCAGCTTGCCTGTTCCCACTCCTGTACCAGAAACAATAATATCTGTATCCCAGGTAACTAGGGTATGTTTGATATTGCTGTTTGAGTAAATATGGCAGAAGCATTGCAGGGACTGAATAAAGGAAATTTGATACATGTCATAATAACTTCAAAAGATAACGATAAAATAAAATAAAAATAAAATAAATAAATAAATAAAAGCTAAAGATAAATTTGCTTAAATTTAGTCTAGATTACAATAACCAGGAAAATATGACAATAAAATATAATTCTAAAAGATAAAGAATGAGAAGAATAACACATAATCTCCTTACTAGAATATGTACTAGCTGCTTCTGTAAATGCCATAAAATCTTACTGCAATAGCTCAAATAGGACCCTATGTGCCTAGAGATTTAATTTGGTAATGCATGTCTTCAGTATCGTACCTTCAAATCTATCAGAAAATTTTTAAGAGCCTTCTTTGTTTATAAAAAATTAAAAATTAAAAAGAAAACTATCCGAAACACTTGGACCGGTGAAAACACTATTGCTTTTCAAACCTCAATACTTTCACATGTTGTTAGTCTTGACCATATCTTCTCCCTATCTATTGCTCGCTGCAGCTGCTTCTGCACAAGTTCCACCCAAAAGATAACCTCTTCTATCTCATGTTCATTTTTTCCTCTACATGCTGCTGCTCGAGAGCCAAAATGGTCAAGAAATTCTCTGTGTAGACCAATATCCTTTATAGAAAGATAAGCTAGGCGTATGGGAATAAAATCAACCAACGTGTCCATCAATCTACCAGTTATATCTGGAATCATGGAGAAGAACTGTGAGCAAGAAACTTTCGTAGGGCCAAGCTTCGTTACTGCTGCAGTGCAAGTCAAAGCAAGCATGAGGAGTGATATATCATTTGCATTGCCTGAACTCAAGGGCACTTCCTTGCTGGCCCTAGAAACAACATAAAAGTAACATAACAACCTGCTTAACTTCACAACCATTGTACAGTTTATAAACTGAAATAAAAAGTGCCAACATACGCAGCAGAAGCAGTTGTAAAGCAAGGATTCCTCTCAAAATAATCAACAAAAGTTGTCACGACAACTGGGATTTGCTGAGACCAAAACCATTCATAAGCTTCTGGTTGCTTGGCTGATAATTTTTCTCTGATTACAATCTCCACTGGTGACGACAGACGCAATAAACTGCATTTATGTAATAGTTACATCACAGATAAGTAAAAGGGAAGTAGTGTGCTGTGATTATATGTAGATGAAAGGAAATAGTAGTCTTAAAAAGCATAAAAAAATCATCTCTGTACAGAAACTCTAAGTAAATTACACTCTAGACTTAGAGCAACTGAATTACTAAGCTCGACTGGTACCACTAAAGTCTAAGGCAGTGAATTTATTTCTTAGTACCTCTTTTGGACAAAAAGGTTGATATCCCTATCTCTTCCATCACCACGAGAAGAAATTTCACTTGCTGCTTGCAATAAAGAATAGACAGAAGCCTGAAAAAATTCAGTAATCATCAGACAACATGAATAATGTTGTAACTAAATAATAAGCCCAAATAATATATACTCATTAAAGGAAAATTATCATCAGAAACAAATAAAAAGGAAACAAATGAAGCTCATTTTATCCATATAACTAGGAAAGCATGGTAAAAATCCTAATCAGGTACAGTACCAGATCTTTAGGTCAGCACCACAATGCAGTATAACCTGACCAAACGTTGAAAACTACTAAGCTCACCTTTACAAGATATCAAAGTTCTTAGAAACCCTACTGCTATCTGCACAAAATTTACTATGAGAACAGAAAAGAAAATCATTTCAACTATCAGAAATCAAGTAGTCATTTATATTTTTATTTACCCCCCCCCCCCCCCCCAAAAAAAAAAAAAGGTAGACATTTATGTTTTCTGTTTACACTAGAAAACAAATCATTAAAAACATATTTCATTGGTTGATTTTGTTTTCTAAAATTTATTAAAAGCGTCTGAGAACACCTACAACCTAAAAGCAACACACATACATACAAATATATGAAAACACATATAGACATATATATGTACAGAAGGGATGCATTTTCAGCAGGGCTCAATCTTGGTACGTAAGCACCTTTCAATAGCTTTTTGTAGAACCCACATTAACATAATCACACATCAGATAAGATCAACAAGATAAATTAATTATGATTTTAAGAAAACCAACTTGGTAAGATTTTATAAGCTCATTGACATCAATGGCAGTTTGATCCAACAACAGTCAATTATAACAATAACAACATCAGCAACAAACTACTCTAGGCCATTGATATGAATGTTCTTACACCATGTATTCCGAACTTGAGAGGCGGCCTCATCTACCACCCTAACAATTGTGTCCTCAACATTTACCAACTAATATAATTGGAAAAATAACTAGACATTAACTAAAGCACTAACTTTGAGCAACTCAGACAAAACATAAATCATTGATGACTAATATGCATTGCAGGTCAAGAAAGATGGAAATGGATAAGGAAATTGGCTATCACAATTTGAACCCCGCAAGTGGTTGCTAGAGCTGGTGCAAAATGTATCGTGAAGACGGGTACTGGAAAAAGCAGCATGCGCATTTATCAGGTGTCCAGAATAAACAAACACAAAGCTGCTTGAATGACATGCACTACACTGTAAATTTAAAAATAACTACATAGATAGAAGTTTCATGGTATACCTGATATGATAGTGTTTTCACCCATGCATTTCTATCCACACCAAGCCAGGCTGTTGAAAACCAGGAGATTTTCCATAAGGTGCTCTGTTCTCTAATTGCTAGCTCAAAAATCCTGGCTGCATCATGTAAGAATTGGGAAAGCCCATCACTGGATCCTTCATTTTGCAGCATTTGATTAAGTTTAATCCTTATATCCCGAACATCGCCACTAGTACTTGCTTGGGGACTCCCGTTAACAGTAACACCATCATCAGTAGAAGCAAAGAGAAAAAGGTCTCGCGCCCTTCTTGATTTATGAAAGTTTGAGCAATGCTTACCCAATTTTCTCGATCGGGACCTAAAATTATAATTACCATTCTTTAATAATCCATGCCTTACAAGGAATTTCTTCTGTGCGTTGATCAAGAAAAGCTTTACGTCATCTACATCAGCGGCCACTCTCAAGAACAAACGGGATCTACTTGATTTTTGTGGCAACCATGCTTTTGAGGAGCTGCAGGATGAAAACAACAATGGAATTTAATTAAGCATGTGGAACATCATAGCAACAAGATTCATCAGTACATAATTTACATGGTTGCGTTAGTGATAAAGTAAAATGGAACCACGAATTGGGGAAATTAATTTTACTGTTTCAAATGGTATAACTGAGATATCTTTAAGTAATTCCTACTTTCTTGGGGTTTGGTTTTTATCCACCAAAAGGGAAAAAAAATACTATATCCCTCCATCCAAAGAACACCTTAAATTCGTTTTACACTGTAAGCATAAATCCAGCTTTCTATCCCAATGATGCAATACTATATGATGAATTAGTATTAGAAGGGTTATGAACATATGAACGTAAAGACACCTCGATTCCCAGGCCACGCTACTTCTGAGAATTGAACTTGAAATACTACAATTTCATATCACGGACACAAATTACAACATTTAAAAATTTAATCTACGAGGCTTAAATTGTCAAATCGCAAAGCCCCAAATGACATCATAGATAAATTATTCCTCACACAATACCACAAAAACATCCATTATCAACTTAAGAACAAAGTAAAAACAAAACACAAAAAACACAATAACTGCACCTCCCAGTGCGTAAGGCTACAAACCCTAGTTGCTGAGAAAGTTCACAGTACACTCAAAACGAGAAACGGACAAGAAGAAAATTAATCAAAGGAATTCAATACCTTGAAGGCACGAAGGGATGATGCGGTAACCTGATGGCCATGTGAAGAGAATCGCTGAGGAAATTCTTGTCTGGTTCGCGGGAAACGGAATGAACAGTTGAGAATTTTCAGACAGAAAACTCGAGACCGATTACTATTACTGTATCGTGTTGTTGTGTGCTGAGAAAGCAAGGCGACGTGGTGGCATTTCTGTCCGCAGAGGCGGGGGATCGGGAAGGTCGCGAGTCCCCAACGGCCGAAATTTCAAGGTAGCGTCACCCTCGGGTGATGCTTATATGTGGGCCGTGAAACACGTGGGCCGGCTCAGCCCATTTACGGAGAGGACTCCGACAGTGGGCCACAACACTACTATTTCACCAAGAGTACTTGGGCCGCTTAGCTTTTTCTAATTGATAAGACGACCGGTTAATCTAGGATTAAATTATCATAAAATCTGATCATTTCCTAAAATTAGAACACGAAACTTTCTTTTTCTAGGAGGATTTTATTGTGATCATTAAGCTAAGGCATAGTAACTGATTGATAAAATATATAAAACACTCCCTTTAATTTGGGTGATTATTAAGGAGACCTATAGTTTTAATTTTTTTCATTTCATTCCTAGTGTTTACTAAAATGGTTCAATAGATTCTTGCCATCCAATCCCATCCAAATGGATAATGAAAAATTATTAATAAAATAAAATAAGATGTAAAAATTAATGAGAAAAATAATTTATTTTAATTTTAAAAATATTTTATAATTAAAATACAAGAGATCGTTTTCCAAAAAAAACATTATCAGGGCATAATCATTTTATTTTAATTGCAAAATATATTTTCTTGAATTAAAATAATTAAAAATTTCTTCTTTTCCTCTTTATTTTTTATTTTATTACTTTTTTTTCATTATCTATTTGGACGGAATTAGATAATAGAAACCTATAGAACCACTTTTATAAGTATAGAGAATGTGATTCAAAGAAATCAAAACTACTGGAAGTCTTTTTAATAATTACCCGAATTATATGATATGCTTTATATATATTTTTTAATTTATTTAATGATTATTCATGACTTACGATTGAGCTCTTTTTAGTTTTTTAAAAGGACACTTTCGAAATGAATTTAAGAAAGAGCTGCTAAAAAAAAAAAGAGTACAATAAACACAGTCGCCGAATAAGCGAATTGAGATGATTACGACATCCTACCAAGTCCCAGTTTGATTTCTCATTGCTGTATTTATTTATTTTTTTCTCTCTTTTTAATAGTTTAATTTAATGATGAGTTAATTAATGATCCATCGGAACCCACTACGCAAACTGCCAAACACGGCATCAACAACTTCTTTATTATTGTTACATCTTCAGCTGATGTGATGTGGGCCAATTTGACTTGGCTGACAAACTGATTGAGGTCATGGGCCCAAAATCGGAGGCCCAAGCCCAGCACAAGCCACGTGCCCAGCACCCTCAGGAAATGTTGATCACGCGACATTAGACGTACGACAAGATCAATAATTATATGGACGCAAGCACAAATTTAATGGAAACTATTTTATTATATTATAATTTATACTTTTATCAATTTATGACACAAATTTTTTATGATTTTGATATAAAATTTTTTGTATTCATATCATTGCTCAAATAAGATATCTTAGAAAAATCAATAAAGCAAAAAAATATATAAGTATCTTTTCTGAAATAAGAATAGAGAATGATAAATTATTTCACATCTGATCTTCATTATGAAAAGATATATCATTATCGGGTAACATAATGCTTGCTAGTAATTCGAGAAATGATTTAACTTGAGGATTATATTCTGATTTTGAACAATTTGAATACAAATTCAAGAAATCAACAAACTAATGATTAGGATATTTAGACGAGAGTAGAGCGTTTTAGTCTCTTAATTAATAAAGACGGCAGCTTTTCTCCCCTTTACTATGGCTACCCTCTCAATAACTTAAATGTTATTTTTCTTTTGGGGGGGTCTTGAACAAATATACTTCTCTTTAATGTTTTTAAATACCACTAAAATACTTGAGATTGAACCTAACAACCTCTAAAAGTCATTTAAATTAAATAAATTAAAATGAGAAGCATCAAGAATCAAACAAGGGCAAATTTTAATACCATTCAAACAAATTTTTATGCAAATCTTTGACCCAAGACATTGGATAATTGCCATTGACGTGTAGAAATTGGAAATATATATAGTTTTTATAATAAATATATGCTAGCTTCAAAGTCAGCTCAGGCTGGCATTACTACATTTGGGAGCTTATATCATTCCTTCCAAAGTTCCACACCCTGGCACCGAATCGTGACCAGTTTCTTAAGGGCAACCGAACTATAGTTTAAAGACTTGAATGTTGAGTCCAAGTATGTTTATTTTGGACTTTTTTAACAAGTCTTAGAAGTAAAAGAAGCCACATTAGAGTTTAATTTTGTGTGATTTTTGTATAAGGATTGTCCATCTTGTTGTTAACCTTGTAACTTTCTAATTGAGCTTAGTTGATTTCTAATTGTTTCAATGTACTTTTAACTTAAGACATTTTAAAGTTTATTATTCGAAATTAAATTGATCAATGAAAATACTTTTTAAGCAATGTTGTTCATGTTTCTTGACATTTAGGGCTATAAGTCAAACAAGAATTGGTTCTCACCGAGATGGTTCATTTGGTTTTAAGCTAATACTGAAATAAAAATACTTTGCACACACTAAAACACTCAAAGCGCTTGAAGCGTGAGACAGTGGTAAAATGCTATTATTTTTGTACCAAAATTACAGATTCGGTCATTGTTTCTCAATTTGTGAGTTTTTGGTGATTTAGAATGCAGAGTAGAACTTTCGTAGAATAAAAGCATGAGGATGATCATTTAGGGTTCTTCCTCAACTAGGAATGACATAAAATGATGCAATTCAATAAATGTGGGTTATACTGTATAAGATCCATTTTGCTATACCTGATTTCTATTTAATCAAATGATGCCTTAGTGTATTAACTAGATTGTTTAAATTGTTTTTCAACAAAAAAAGATTTATTATTATGCTTGGCCACCTTAACCAAAAAAAAAAAAGGCGCACGCTTGGTAAAATAGGTCTTAAGCTATGATTATTTTGGGCTTTAGAGACGTGAACTCTATTGGGACTAAATATAAAGTGCAGGAAAAAAAAAAGGTTTTAGTATCTTATAAATATAGAAAATAAATAATCTGAGATGCGGTCTCTTTGACTTTGCTTCTCAATATGATAAAAATGATAATAAAATAAGACATTTGAAAGTTCAGAAATTTAAACTTAAGACCCGGAGGTTCCCTCCAATAAAAGAAGTTTGAATGCCGATTAACATGTGCAACAAATAATGAGTTATTGATCATTTTTCACAAAAAATAAAAATAAAAATAAAAATAATATTTAATTTAAATAATGATCGGCAGATATTTTATTTAAATGATGATTGCAGGTCTAATATATGAGTTTGTTCGACTAACAAATTAAGATAATCCATATAAGACAATAATTAATTAAGGTTATGGCATTAGTTAAACCGGCCAAAATCCGAGTATTTTAATATTCACCGGTTTTAAATTGAAACCCCCCCAAAGTGCAGCCAATAAGCTCTATAATAATTCAGGGACAACTTGGAATTAAAATATTATTCCTTTGCCTTGCAAAACTAGGGGAGGTAATCAAATGTTTTGATAAGTTGTGTGACAGATAATTTATACTTTTTCAAACCTTTTAAAAGTATTTTTAGACCAAATGTATATTAAAAAAATGTAAAACATGAAAACGTGCTTAGGGTGCTATTACGTGAACTGATACTAATTAATGTTTCTTTTTTCTTTTTTCTTTTTGCTTCTAAACCTCACTGAAGTCTCGCTAAACCGCTTTCGTGTTATCATGGAAGCGGCTTTGTGCCCACTCCCACCGCTTCACTAACTAATATAAATAAACAAATTCCAATTTCCAAAACTCACCCACTATAGCTGATGATGGCAGCTTCCACCTCCAAACAACCACCACCCACCGGCGAACAAGGCGGAGCCACTACCACCACGACAATCTCGGCCATCCCACCGGAGATTATGGAATCGAACATCCTCAACCGCCTCGACGGCGGCTCCCTCGCCTCAGCCAGCTGCGCCTCTCGCCTTCTCCGGCGCCTCTCCTCCCACCCCCACCTATGGTCCCGCCTCTCCCTCTCCACGTGGCCCTCTCTTTCCACCTCACCCCTCCTCCTCCACCTCATCTCGACCGCCGGCCCCCGCTCCTTCTTCTCCGACTGCTCCCTCCTCCTCCCCTGCCTCAGCCCTCCTCCGCCGCAGCCTCCCGCGGCGGCAGCGATGGAACTCATCTCCGCCGTCGACATCCGCCACGGCGACACCCTCGTCTTCTCCCGGGTCAAGGAGACCAACACTGAAACCGGCTGGTTCCGGTGCTCCCCCTTTCTGATCGACATGCTCGACGACGACCCGAAGGAGTCCGTGAGAACGCCTGTGTCGGACGACGACGGCGCGTGCGAGTCACTTTACGGTGGACTGAGACTGAGCTGGATAGTGGCGGACCCAGCGCGGGGGAGGGCGGCGGACTTGTCGACCGGGAGGGCGGTTTCGGTGCGGCGACACTGGCTGAGCGGGGAGGTGGAGGCGCGGTTTGCGGCGGTGCTGGGAGGGGAGAAGAAGAAGGGACCCACTGAGTACGTGGAATTTAGGATAGTGGTCACGTGTGCGGGGGTGGTGGGAGAGGGGATGCACGTGAGGGAGGTGAGCTTGAGGGCGGAGGACATGGACGGGAAGGAAGTGTCGGGGAGGGACGGAATGGTAATTTTGAGGAGGGCCTTGGAGGGTAAAAGGGTAAAAGGGGACAGGGAAGAGGAAGGGAGGAGGAGGAGGTATGAGGAGTATTTGGAGAGGAAGAGAGAGAGGAAGGATAGAAGAGTGAGGGCCGAGAGGAGGTTGGACGACATTTGTGTGACCGTGGGTGCCTCCATTCTCGCGGCTTTCTGTTTTTACTTCCTCTGCAGCTGAAGGACAGGACAGTAAATGTGCTTCTTCCTTTGCCACGCAGCCTCCTCTTCTGTGAAAATATTTTGTACAGAGCGGGTGTAACGGGGTAGGATTCATACCTACCGTCGATTATAACTGAGTAACGATACATATACCGAAGGGGATTGGGCTCACTCGCGGTGTGCATCGGTGAGCTCCATTCCCTTGACCATACTCATAATAAAATTTATTATAATAAGATACGTAGGGTATTAAATAAGAAAATGTAATAATATGTGAACTTCATAAAATTCACCCTATATACAGAGAATAATGATGTAAAATTTACGTGGTTCACTAATCTTGTTTTTGTAAATAGTATTATTATATTTAATAAGGAAAACTATTGTTAGTAAATTTAATATACTACACTAAAGATCATAATCAATAGGACTATTTTCATGATCATTCAATTGGCTTCATGTCGTTGGATCGTTACTTGAACAAGTTAAATTATGTCTTGATCTGAGTGGGGATAGCATTTCTCTTTTGCCTGTCGATGGAGTTTTAAAAAATTCAAAAGTTCGAACATGTCAGAGGTAGATAGAGAAATAGGAATTTATCGAATGAATCGGACTCCTATATATGCGTCAAGAGTCTATTGATGAGAAGGAACTAGAAAAAGCTATTGATGAGAAGGAACTAGAAAAAGCTTGAATCCAATAATCACGCACTTGAAAGGGTTTTCCTTTTATTTTTCTTGTACGAAATTAGAAGTGCAGAAAAATTTAGAAATGCTTCACTGTTCCGACGCCTTTAATGCGAAAAGTTCCAACATTTGAAAGTGCCAGTTCCGTCTGTTGGAGCGCAGTGCAACGAAGAAGCTAACTTCTCGAGTTGAGTAAGCTTGATTTATATCTGTATTAATCAATAATTACGAAACTTGTCCCTGAAAAACCTATTCTTGGGGAGGATGAACTCTATCCTTTTTGAGAAAATTGCTGAAGAGAGATTCCTTATATATTGTATTTAAAGCGTCAAGTTTCTTTTATGAATAAATTTATTCATCTAAAAAAAAAAATAATCTCGAATAAATTTCACCACTGACAATAGGTAAAATTCACCTGTACATGTGAGGATTCACCCCCTCATGCGTGCAGTGAAGTTTGTTCGGAATACACTTTTTTTTTTTTTCCGAGAAAAGTAGCATTACTCTTCTTTTATGATAAGTTATAGAACTTTTACTAATCGGATGAGATGGGAGAAAATTAGAAATCCGATCAAAATAAGCAATATGCCTATTTAACCGGATAAAACCCTTGTCCAACCAAAAATAAATTCGGAAAACTATTCTTGAGATAGGATAGGAAAGGTAACCATAAGAACCTCAAGAATAGGACGGAAAATCATCCCTTCAAGAATAGGATAGGGCTCCTATCCTTAGGATAGGATAGGATAGATTCGGAAAACTATTCTTCAGAACCTCAAGAAATCATTTCTCCTTGCTTGTCATTGGCTTATCTGAGGGCGGAGGGATAAGTAATCATAAGATGTTATCAGACCAGATAAAAGGTCTGCTTCAGATAACTCAAATCCGATTGCCTGAGCACTTCCAAACACCGAATTGAGCCGGATATGGATAAACTTATCTTTCCGACCCCCAAATCCGGCCAGTCAAGCATTGCATTGATCCATCATCCAGTTCTGGTAACAGGGTCAGAGAGAGAGAGAGAGTCTCTGCACATGGGAATGAAAATGCATGCATAGAACAAACAAAATAACATAAAATGTTCTCCACCATAAAACAATAAATGGTGAAACAGTGATCTTATTGACATTTATTGTGTCTTGTCATCCGGTTAATTTCTCATAATTCTTTTTCATTAGATTTAACCTAATTGAAATTTATTTGATCTCAGCAACTGATCACCCCTCTCACAGTAGGTTAGGTAAGATGAAATGAAATAGAATAAATTTTAAATGACAATCATGGTTATCATGGGAATGCCTACATTCAATGTCATTCCCTTCATAATTCAAAAAAAATAAAACTAAAACACGAGAATAAGCATTCTTACCCTCAGATAAACACGTGAATTTGGCCATTTATAAACAGAGGTTTACTGCTTTCTAGATGAAACAACCAGAAATCAAATACTTCAGCCAGTAAAGAGGAAACATGTAGAAGTATTATCAACAGAAGATTGCTAAAATTTCAATATCTTAAATTGGAATTAATCTAAGATTCAATTGAATGAATGATTTTAGCTCAGTTCTTTTGAATTCAGAAATGGAAACTCTTCCCATTTAATTGTGTGGCTTATACATGTGAAAATATACAATACAAGAACCCTAAAGCATACTTCTATGAGACTCAGAATTCCTTTATTAACATTTCACTCATGCCATGAGTCTTTATTAGAGTTGTCACCTTTATCAGCTGCTGATTGAGGGGGTCCTCTAGCTATCGGCATCCCAGTCTTACCAATCCCAGAGTTGGGCTTCGCGTAGTCGACAAAAATTACACGACCATTTAACGCCTGCAATAGTCATCAGTTACTAGGGAATTCCAACAGTAACCAAGGCAGAGAGGGGGGAGGGGAGAAGAGCAAAGCAGTGGCCACCTTTCCATTCATTTCTGAAAGTGCTTTCTCAGCTTCTGCTTCTGATGCAAATGTCACAAATCCAAAGCCTTTCGATCTGTCCGATACTCTGTCTGATACTATTTTAGCTGGAAAAAGGAAGAATAACATCATGTTTGGATCACGGAGTGGAATAATGGAAATGGAATTGGTATTCCACGGGAATAGAATATATAAGGAAGAACTATCCCAATAGACCATGAGTGGAATATGTTATAGCTATTTTCATGGACCTTGAGTGGAATAGATAATGAAGAACTCTTCCCAAGTGCCAAGTGGAATATAAATTCTTAATTGTGCTGGAGGTTTAAAGTGAACTGAATGAGGAAATAGTTATTCTATAAGAATAGGGGCAAGATAGAATGCCTATTATCACGAACAAACATAACTTTTGATCTTGTTTCTTGAATATTTATACCTCATATAAGGTAATTCTAAGTTATTACCTTCAACGACTTGCCCATATTGAGAAAATGCTTCTGACAGTGACTTCTCTGTTGTGTAAAACGATAACCCTGAAACATATGATTGAATAACAGATGAGAGGATGTACATACAAAGTTCAACAAAAAAACTGGTGTACATGAACTAAAATTTGTAAGGTATTTTGAACTGGAGTTAAAATATAAAAAAATAGCTTGCTACTATGAGAATTGAGTGTTAAAGCTAATTTTTGCACACTGGCATATAAGTTGATAAATACACGGAAAGAGTGTTAGGGGATGAAGGCTTATTGCATGTACCCGATCTTCCCCCCTTACAAGCTACTTTTGGATTCAGTTTGTAAAACAGTATCATACCCCCACGAAAATTGAGGGTAAAGCTAATTTTGTTCCAATGGTATAGGAGTTGAAAGTGAAAGTTGGGGAATGCAAAACCTCCTAAACAGTCTAATAAGAAAGATTAACACATCTTCTTCTCCATAGAATCCAGAAAATAATAAAAACATGACAAACAGCAAGTTAATCACAATGTCCACAATTCTACAGCCATCATGTGAAAATTCAGCATAGAAAACTAATTTAAAGTCAGCTTCCTTGAGAGGGGTAATATGGCTTAGTTGGTGACGTTTGGTTTGGTCCTAGGCAAGCGCCTTTGATAAAAATGAACTGAAGTTAATATGAACCATTCTTCAATTTCAATACAGGACACTTAGGGATTGTCCGAACGGCCGATCCTCACAATTTTGCTGCTACTAGTTTTAATGTCCATTCCTCAGAGACGAATTGCAAAAGATGCACGCATACAAACATGATTTTGACTGACCAGTTTTAAATGAGTGCCGGACCCAAGTTCTAAAACTAATCAGCAGTCTCCCCCCTCGCTTCTACACCCAAAATTACTGAGTATTCAAACCAGTTCTCTTCTCAGCAGATCAACAATTCGTACAGACGATGCAAACATCTGGGAACTATTTATTTATTAAAAAAATTCATCTTCCATTCGCAAATAAATATAGAATACATTGTGGCCAAGTTCATTTCACAGCATTCATTTGCACCATTAGAAGTCTTGTTAAGTGGCCTACATCCCAGAAAATTTAGAGAAGGCCATTGTTGCTAATAAACATGAAAACTAACCCAACTTAGAAACCTAATTCTCCAAATTTCAGTGTAATCCCTAGTACTTATTCCCCTGTCGTGTTCGTATCTTACTCAAAGGCTTTCACAGGAAATTAAAGGGAAGAGTACGAATAAAATCCAAGTAAAGGGCTAGGGGTATGAACAAATTCAACAACAATAAAGCCATTTTCAGAGAGGGACAGGTGTACCTCCAACAAAAAGCTTAGAGACGACGCCTCTGCGAGAAATGAGAAGGGAAGGGGGAAGGAGAGAGGATGAGGAGGATGGCCATTTACTAGGGTTAGGTCGGATCACATGCTCCACAAATTGCACTGATATTCTTTTGAGAGCCGCCATTGACACATGCGGGGAGAGAAAGAGAACGAGAGGGAGGGAGGCTAGCCTCTTTGTGGTTTATCATTTTGAAGAAGTTGCAAATTTGGTCCTTCAAAGATTGGAAGTATCATCAATTCTGCCACTAATATTTTTTAATTCGACACATTGAGCCACGAGCTTATGCCCCTCCACCAAAGCCATAAATAAATGAAATTATTGCACCCAACCATAATATTCATTTCCACAAAAAATTTCTTCATGCCTACATTAATTTGGAATTTTCTAACCAATTTCACAAAAGCATCGAGGATGAATGGTAAGGGTTTTTAATTTTATTTTTATGAGAAAGGTAATATATAATTGTATAAACAGTGAAATGAACCAAGTAAACTAAACTCAAAATTTCCGAAGAATTAAAGTGATGGTCTATTTTATATGTAGACTAATTATTTCTTATCTTTCATTTCCTTTTTTTGTTTTTCGAGAATGGAGGCTCCTAATCGTGATTGAACGGCTATTTTTAAATTCCAACAACTCTTACTTATTGATATATTCTTTGATTTTTTGAGTAGAAGTACATAAAATGTTGTGTTACAAAGGACATAACTCCACCTTGAACATCAAATAAACAACAACAAACGGGAACACAATCAAAAGCAAAGGAACCACACAAACAACCCCAGCTTCTCATCAGCTTCATCTTCCCTAGTGCCTCTTGAGCGCCAAAGAAGATAACACAACCAAGAACACAAGAAGGACTGCACCCACAAACGAGGCCACGACCGCCCCGCTGATTCTCCGGCAGAAATCGTTGAATTGTTGGCAAATCGCAACCCAGTTGGCACTCGTATTGCCGTTGTGAGCCAAGTAAACGATGGCGGCAGCAGCGGCGGCTGCAGCAGTGGTGAGAGTAAGCGCCACCTGTGATCAAACGGACAGGAAATTGAGTCAAGAGGGACGGGGAAAATGGATGAAAATGTGGGAAGAGAACTTACTGTGTCGAAGGTGATAAGGAGTAGCCGCGGGGCGACTGCATGGGGACGAACAATGGCCACTATTGAAAAGGGCAGGGAGAGGACGAGGTATCCACTCGTAATTGCATTTGCAACGACAAAGAACCTGCACAAAGTAAACGTGCTCAAGTACTGCTCACAAAGTGATAAAGATTTAAGATACTTGCATGAATTTCTAAAATCTAGGATAATAGGAGAAAATTGGCATGCTAGTTTTGATTATTGGAGTCGAATGAAAATGGAATAACTATTCTCTATAAATAGAATAGGTAATTAATAATTATTCTGATAAACCATACAAGTAGCAGTAATAGGTAAGTAATAGCTATCCTCAAAGGCTATATCAGGTTTTATTGATTGGGCCTAAAAGTCTTAGGTAAACCAAACAAGATAATAATCATTATATCGTAAGAATTGATGCGAAATAGAATAACTACTCTACTAATACTTGTTATAAGTTCAAAGATATGGTTAAAATGACAAACGTGAAAGCTGGGAGATCATCGTAGCTTGCTTGGAATTGGAAGAACTGAGTGAAGAAGGGAAGCGTCTGATTTGTCGTGCCCATGGTGCCAGCTGCGGCTAGGGCCGCGGTTATGGCACACAACCTGAGGATGAAGTCCAAGATGGCAATCCCCTTCTTCCATCCTCCTCCTCCTCCTACTGCCTTTGTATGGTCATGGGTTGCTTTGGTGGAGGCCACAAGGGGAGCTTCTGAAACTGGGGTTTTCCCCTTAGCATGGCTGCTTTCCTCTGCAACTTCAATGGTTTGTGATTCTCCAGTCATCATTCTTACTTGTTCTGGAGGGGGAAAGGCAAAGAGAGGAATAGAGCGATTAAGGTTGTGAAGAACATGGCTCAATGGATGAACAATATATAGGGGGGGAAAGTAAAGTTTTTTATAATATTCATTTGATTGGGGCAATGGGGGAGTAGAAAGATCGGCTGCACAAAAATAGAATTTTTTTTTTTTTTTCCATAACCATCATTTGGCTTATGCTTTATGTAGTACAACTGTTTCAAATTGCTGATTAAAAAAATAAAAAAAGGAGGATGATGAGAATCATCAAAAAGAGGGAATAATATTAAAATGGTGCCAGAGTAGGTCAAAACTAAGAGTACTGAGATCTTCATTACTTAAAATCTTGAGGGAAAAATTCTCAAAAAATTTGCTGTTTATAAGCTTATTGAGAAAATAAATCAAAAATATATAAAAAAAAATTGAAGACCTTTTTCTTACCCAAACAATAAGCTTTTCAGGAAAGATTTTAATTAATTATATATTTGAGAAGAAGTATTGGAAATACAGAAATTAAAAATATCAATACTATAATCTTGAGGTCCTCGAGGCCTAGTGGCATTGCATTAAATTTTTTCTCTAATAATAACAATAATAATAATAATTTTTGTCAACTATAAAGTGTAGCAGATATTGCTGGGTCAACTTGTAAAGAACAAGGCACCAAATGGTAACAGCCGTTTGATCCAAACCAACTGCCACTAGTAGACACAGAACAAAAAGTAGAATTGCAATATAACTAAATGCATTTGTTCACTCTCAGCCAGTCAACCAAACCACTAACTCTCCCTAATCCAACAAATGTAAGCAAGAGTCCATTGTTCCTTCCCAGAACTTATCTCCTCTTGGTAAACAACGCCATTCATTGAAAGAGAATGACGCAACAAATTCTCTAAGATTGTCCCATAAAGCCCCATTTCCAGGCCAACCCCCCCTGCACAAATGGGGAAAGAAAGATATCAACAGAGATTGGAAGCACCTTCATTAGGCCAAAGAAACAGCAAATCATATAATTTTTACAAATGCAATCTCGATGCGGTTTCCTCGTGCATGCGACCAATTTTACCTGCAGAAAGAACAGACCATGCTTATCTAATTAAGCAACAGAGGTTTATCATCCTCTAACCACTTGTTTGACTAATGGAATGGAATGGAGAGGAGATGGAATAACTATTCCACTAAAATCTAATCTGAACCTTGAGAGGAGCATGTGAGGAATAGCTGTCTTCAAGGACTATGAGCGGAAGAGATAAGGAATCACTATTCCACCCTTGGCTGTTGGCAATAGTCATTCCTTGTCTATTCCTCTCATGGTCCATAAGATTTTTTTTTCCTTTTTTATCGGTAATGGTCCATGAGGATATTATCCCATACACGATATACTTCTATCGAATATCCCCTTCCCAGTCTTCCATTCTCGTCAACGAAACAAGTGGTAAGCTTTCAAATAATTCGACACTCAGCTACAAATGCAGATAAGGAAAAACCAGAAATTTCACAAAGAATGTTCTAATGATCATGCAATTCGACATAATTGCAAAATGTAGGTGAATTCCATCGACTGGTGGAACTGGGGCAAGCACAGGCAGATGAAGCAGTTACCTACTACATGAACACACCAAAGTGGACGTAATGTTAAATTTCAATTATTTCTGCAAACTCCATCCACGCTTAGCAAGAGCCTCGATCACTCGATTAGCAGCCTCTGCCGTGTCATTTAGTGGGGAATAGTTCCAGCGCTCAGACATCTGGAAAGTAATTGACAGCAGCAATTAAAAGAGATCATTGCCCAGCAAAAAATTAAGAACAAATCAATAAATTTGGACTCCTTTGTTTTGGAATAGTATGATCAGGTGCAACAACAGGCCTTCATAACCATTTGTGAATGCAGTGATGCTGTTACTCTAATGCGTTAAAAAAGGTTAATTTTCTATTAAACAGGAATTTAAGACTTCCAAGATTTACAACATGTTTGGTTAGTGGAATGGGATAGAATATGAATGGAACAGTTATTCCATAGGGACTGAACATGAAAATAATAGTCATTCCCATGGACCATGAGCGAAATTGGTATAAAATAACTATTTCCTAGACCATGGGATAGGTAAGGAATAACTATTCCCAAGGCCTATGAGTGGAATGGATATTCTTGATATTGGGCGCTCTAAAGTAACCTAAACAAGGTAATAGCTATTTGGTACGAAAATGGGTGGAATGGAATAACAATTATCATGAACCATACTCATGAGGTGAAAATAATAACACAATTACAAGGCTTGTGTACAACACCATTTTGAGCTAGAAACACGCTATATATCAACACATGACCAGAATGAGGAAACAGTACCCCCATAAATAAAAGAAAGTCAAATTTCCAGCCCACAGAGTTACCTGCCTTCATATAAATCAGAAGCCACAAAAAGAAAAAGCTTAAGGCCGTAGTGGAAGGAAGCTTCAAATATTTTCTCGTTAATCATTTTTTGGAAGACTACTGCAAGGGTATGAAAATTCTTTATAGTTCTTTGCAAAGAAATGAACACAATAAGATAGCCCAGCACTTACATTCTCTTTACCAGTGAGTGGCCGTACTGCTCCTCGTTCCTGCAGTCTACTATGGAAATCAGCAAACTTCCAGGTACAACGTTCAGCTCCTACTACATAAACGGGCTTCCTGCAAGCACATAAAATATATTGAACTTTGGGTACAAAAACAAGTTTAACAAAAACAGTGAAATGGCTGAAAATAATGCAACATTTCATACCCAGTACTACAAGCCTCACTTAACATACTCACTGAATCAGCTGTAATAACAAAAGCATCAGCCCACGCTAGATGCCCCAAATGTGGATTTGGATCTAAGAGATATTACCGACACATTAAATATATTCAACATTAGGGAAAAAATAATCTGAAAGTCAATCAAGAAGTTGAAGCAACTAAGTACCTTCACTATCCCAGATATAAACTTTCGGGTGATTACTAAATTCTCCGAGTAAAACATCAGATACCTGCTAACAATTACATGTAACAATGATTACTCAATTAAGAATACTGTAAAGATTCAATCCCAAAATCAATTGGTTTTGGGAGTGTTTACTGCAAGCACCACACCATCTGGGCCCTCAACACTCTCCCCTATGTGTAGCCACAACCTGAAATCTGCATGGGCAGACCATGAGGACAAAATGGGCCACCCTTGGGCCAGATACATAGGTCAATCCTGGGCCAAACACAATCTTACCATGTCAACTTTCCTCTCTAAACCAATTGGTAGTGGAGGAAGAAGTCCAACATGGTACTTCAAGCACCATAGTACGTAGCCCCAACCCTGTTTGGTACTTGAACAAAAGTGAATAAAAAAACTTTTAGAAACATAGATACCTTCTGAGGGGTTCTTCGAGAGAATGAAATCCTGACACTTCCACAGCTCCAAAGGATATGCCACAACAGAGTTGTTAACTGCTTTGCAAGGTCTGCTCCATATCGACAATTCCCTAGGACAAGGACATGAGCATTTGATATCAAAAAATCAACTTAAAAGGAAAAGAAATATAAAAAGGAAATTGTATGAAGGGATGTAACCCTAGCAGCCAATAAATCATAAATCATAAAGCCTCATCAAAATTCACCCAAAGCAAACCCGAAATGAAGCTTTTAAGAAAAACCCAAAATGCAAACTCCCACAAGCATGCAAATGAACCCAAATTACTTGTAGGCCCTCCGATGCTAACTACAAGCAAAGGTTTTGGTAGTGTTGCCAACTCATCATGCCAGGCTGAAGCAGCACTCCTAAGTGCAGCAGCGTCAGCTTGATGGAGAGCTCCCACTGTAAGAACCTGGAAAACATGCAGCAATCAGAAATGGACAAAAGTTGATAGCTAAATTGTAAATTTGTAATTGATGTTGCGTGATGGACTTTAACCCATCAAAGCAATTATTCTATAGCTATTCTACAGCCATGCAATGTACCACATGTTTGTCAGGAGGCTCGCGTGGAGTAATCCATTTCCAAAGAAGCCAAGGTATTTGTTCCTGGGCATGAGGAGTCAATGGATAATAATCATGATGAGGAGTAATCACCAAATCAAATCTGCTCAAATGGGACCTTGGGTGCTGCACCTGTAACCCAACAAAAAGTCACAAATCACTTCAATTATGCTGTGATGAAATGAAATGTAATCATATGACCATTACAAGTAATTACCATAAACAAAAATTGGGAATAAAAAAACTAGGAAGAAGACAAATTGAAGATTATTAAAGCAAAACACTTCATCAAGTATAACTAAAAAAACATGCTTCTTTCTTCATCTAATGACAACCCAACTAGAAAACATTGGCGCTACTAATTTCAATGTCTAAAATCAAATAGTAGCTGGTAAGTGTAGCTACTTTTCTTGTTGTAGTGAAAGAGAGAAGAGAATTTTGGGGAGAAAAGTCGGATGCCCTAATACGGGCACCAAAACTATCTATTTATAATACTCAATATTAGGGTTACTAGGAAACCCTAACCCCTTGAACAAGGAAACATAATGAAAGCACACATAATACAAAACCCTAATAGGCCCATAATACAAAACCCAAAAGGCTTACACACTTGTCAATAGGTTTATTTCTTTACTGACCCAAAATTAAACCCCAGTGAATGCTTCACATTTTTTCTTTTAAAGTAAAATGCGATTAAGATTCGTATCACTTAAGGATATTAACAACAAGATCAAAGAAATGCATGGGACTAAAAGTTTATGAAGGCTAAAGAAAACACTGCCTTTCACAAAACAGCAAACATTGACAGTCTAATATCATCATAATAAATCAGAATCATGTAAATAAATGGAAATCATCATATCCAATTTTGTTTCTGAAGTATCAAAAATAAGATATCCATGCAAACCTACACAATAAAGAAATCCACTCCAACCTGAACAACAAAAACATTTTCTGGGGCCAATTGCTTTATGGAGCTTGCAGCAGAAATGGTATCCCTACCAGATGCAACCACCAGCAATGGACCATCCCTGGGGAAAAAAAGGAATAACTGTTTAAAAGAGTTGTTTTATCGTGGGCCCCAAGTACCAAAATGCCTTGTCTTCAAACACCTATTGTATGAGCTGCATCCATACCTTATTGCTTGAAATTCCTCTTAATTGTAAAGGAATACAAGTAAACTAAAAGATTGCAATGTAAAAAAAAAAAAAAAAAAAAAAAAGTTCTAAAATTAAATGGATAATTTCAATTGTTTCGTTGTTAAATCGATTAGGTAGGCAGAGAAAAATTACCTTTCAAATGTTTCACGAGCCATTGTTGCAATCTGATTTGCAGATGCTTCAGAAATATCGGATAAAGCTGCAATTTCCAGCACTTTAAAGAGGCATCAGCTCTTCAGCTCAAATTGATATCTAATCCTCAATTATCAGCTGAAACAAGTGTACTTTTTATTATTTGTTATTCATTCGAATTCACAGTGAACAGTGACATGCTGCATTACCGTATTTTCCTGGTGAAAGGGGCAACACCTTTTTCCCTCTAATTGTTGCTTGAAATTTGGAAGCGCCGCAAATTTGCTTTATGAAATAAGCCAATTTTTTGTGGAGAGAAATTGGGAGCCAGTGAAGCCATTTGTTGATTCCTCCTCTTGGCCTTGTGGCCCGCTGCATAATTGGCAAAAAGATAAAACTATGGAACATTTTTTGATTGAGGAAGCAAAAATGCCATTGGCGTCAATGAGAAGATAAAATCATATGACATGGATGATAAGCATACTTCTTATTTTCACAAAATACGAGAAGAGAAGGTTAGCATATCAAAACCACCATTAAAGGTTAATATGGGAACTTGTGGCCCCCATTCATTACATTCTTGTAATATTGACCATACCTAAAAAAAAGGAATTCTGACCTTCGAAGAGTATTTCCTTTAAACGGCAGAACTTAGAGCATGTTTGGTAGGGTGGAATGAAAATTGGTTGGAATGCAAATGACTTGAGAATGAGAATCACATAGGAATGAAAATTATTTTTTGCATTACCATCACATGTTTGGCTTCACGAATGAATGAAGTTGGGAGTTAAACTTTTTATTCTTATTGCTTCGTTTGGTGCACAGTTATGACAATGGGAATAGAATGGATTTTATGTCAATTGACCAATATATCCTCAAAGCAAAACAATCACAATTATTAGTATTCTATTTCTTATTATTATCATTTTAATGAAATTTTTTATTATTGTTACAATAATTTGAAATGACGAGAGGGACATGATGCCAATGTCTTAACTTGAGACTTGTTATGCGGTTTTGCTTTCAACTCCAAACATTGTAAACTTACCACCAATGCTTTCTCTAGCACCCCTAAATTTGATTGGGTTTGCAAGCATAAGACAAAAAATTAGATTCCAAAGATAAAAGATCATAACCTGATACCAATAGAAAAATAAATTGCAGGAAGGATTGAATAAAAAGAGATTGAATAAAGGGAAAAGTAGGGTACCTCTTTTTGTCAATTAAAGGAGACCGGGGGGGGGGGGGGGGGGGCCTAGTTATCTTCGAAGGACAAATTTCTTTAAGGTTGGAGGATATTTTTAGTAATATCATCCCCGATGTAATACCCGTAAGTAAGTATAAGACTAATAAGTGGACTAGGTAACACGTGATTATTTATATAAGCATGGGGCTAATTCGTAAGATAATGATTTTACATGTGTATGTTGTATTAAAATCATATATTGAAAATAATTCAAACACAGTATAATATATATATATATCTGCATGTGTGTATGTCTATATATGTATATATATGTGCGTGTGTGTGTGTGTGTATATATATATATATGTCTATTTATATATATAATGATTATGGAAACACTCGTGTGGGGGGGGGGGGGGGGGGGGAGCGAACTTAGTGACTCTTCACTAAGTTAGCCAATTCTTTTTTTTTTTTTTGGGGGGGGGGGGGGGGGAGATAACTATCTATCTATCTATCTATATATATATATATATACACTATACTATATTAAGTAAAGTAAAAGTCATACAGGAAGGCAAAGAAAAAAAAAAGAGGAACAGCAGAGGAGAAGCCGTCGCGCATAGAGGAAGAAGAAAAGGAGAGGAAAAATAAAAGAAAGACGAGAAAACGTCAAGCTACCGATGAAAAAAAAAAGAAAAAAAGAAAAATCTCAACCCTACAATCAATCTAGGTAAGGGCAATCTAGTTTTTATAAGAGAAAAACTATGCCTATGCATGAGATTTGCTCTTTTTCGAGGAATTTCAATCCTTTTGTTGAAATAGTTTGATTCTTATTAGATTCAGTTGAATCTATTGGTATTTGAGTCCTGTTTGCTATTTCGGGCATTTTCTGGCATGTCTATATTGATTTGTTCATTCAAATTGTGGTTGTACATATTATCTGAGCTTGAACCGTTGATTTGGCTCCGAGTGGGAATAATCGTTTGAACCCACTAACCTAGTTATTGTTATTGTAATTATTTGAGATCCTAAACATTGATTTGAATGTGGTTGAACCAATTTGTTCTGTCCCACTTGTTATGTTGGTTGTTGAATGTTGCGATTGAACCTGTTGACTGAGATGAACAACCGTAAATGGAAGACCCCATGTTTGGGTTAATGCATGTATGACCCCGTGATTCTCAGGCCATTCCTACCTACCAAAAAAGCTCTTAGCGTCTACCACTTTGCATCACAGATGCTGGCGTTTCATCTTTGCTAAAAGTTTTTTAGGACTGCCAATGACCCTATTTTGCATGCTAGACTAGATAGATAAGAGCACAGATTGGATTGGAATGGATGGGATAAGGCGTGTCCCAATCCAGTCTCTGTGACCAGCGTTGTCAATAGCGCGCTATAGCGCACGCTATAGCACAAAGTGCACATAGCACACTATGCCATGCCTGAAGCGTGCCGATTTGCTTGTAGCTTGCAATAGCACCCTGTAGAGCACGCTACGGGCCTCATAGCTATAGCGCTGAGGCGCTCAATAACGAAAAAATTTAAAAGGGCCCAAAAATGAAAGGGAGAAAAGAATAAATAAAAAGGCCCAAGTGGCCCAATCTGGAAATAAATGATATGGGCCAAAAAAAATCCAAAAAAATGGGTCCAATCTCAAAACCAAAAAAAACAAAAAAAAAAAAAGAAAAAACAAAACAAAAAAGGGCCCAATCGGAAAAAGAGGAGAAGAAATATCCAAACCTAATAAAACCCTAAAACAACACCCTCCACCAAGATCTTTCCCCCTCTCTGTCTCACATTACGTTTCTTTTAGGCTTTGTCTATGGGGATCATAAGTGATTTCCCATTTAATATTAATAACAGCAAATTTAATCCTTTAAAAATTAACTAAATTTTCAATAATTTGAATAAGATTCTACATCAACATATTATATGAAGATTTGTACTTGAATTTGTATTGATATAACACATTTTATTAAGCTTTTAATGTCAATGCTTGATAGGATACTGAAGAGTATATATATTTAAAATATTCTGCATTTATGCGCTATGCATGTGTGAAGCACGCTCTTCGCGCTGTAGCTCCAGAAGACCTTTGCACTTTTGTGTGCAATGTGCTACTGACAATACTGTCTATGACAATCCTAGATTAAAACACGGGATATGGCTTAATAATCCAAGCTAGAAGTTAAGGATCTGAGTCCTTGTGGTTACTAGATTGGGTGTGAGCAAGCTTACCCATCAAAAAATAATCCAATCTATCATTTGGAATGTGCAAAATGGTGCGGATAAAATATAACTAATTTCTTGGTACATACTCTTAGTTTGAGGGTAAATATATGGATAACTACATCCCAATATTAAGGGGGGTGAACAAGAATAGGTAAACAAGTATAGAAGTAGAATACTTGTGGCATAAAAGGAAGTCGAGACAAAATAAACTGGTATTTTATCCCCACGAGAGAAGCAAACACAGGATAGGCTATCAATATCTGCTCAATGGGGACTAAATTATTTAACCCATTTCACAGATAAATCCCTAGACCAAGAATCATTTGTCTGTTAGGGTTTCCCACCCGAGCACTTTTGAACATGTTACACTGCGAATCACCAATTGAGGATCGAAATGGAAATATCCTCGTGAGATCACCATGCAAAACATATAATCTACCAAGAATAGGTTTGCCCAAAATAACAACGCAACAAAAACTTAAGTTCACTCGGAAGAAACCTACAAAAATGAACAATGTCATTTACAGGGATTGTCAGCATTATTACTCAATCAGTAACGTTATAGAACATTAATTTTCAACATACGATTATCTCCGGGTCATAACAAATCTCACCGGTCTGATGTTGCATCTAGTCATTTCTCGCACAATGTTTATCAAATAGGGAGAAAAAAACCAAGCTGTTTTTTTGTACTGATTAGCACTAATTAGTCGCCGAGCTAGACCAAAACCTTATATATTCAGAAAACCAGAAGGAAATAGAAATACTATGAAATGCAACATGGATGACGCTTAAAACACGGAAATAAGTCAATGGAGGGAACGGGGAAGCACTCACGTGTAGAGAAAATCGATTTGAGAGCCCGAGGGCACGAACCAGGCCGATACTCTGATTTTCGGAGCCGGCGAATCCATTTCCGATTACAACAGCTCGTCTGATCACACCGTAAATCCCTCCTCCTTCGAAGACCTGACGCATTCCAAGAGAACCAGTTCGGGAAGCTTGATTGATCGCATCAAAATTCAGAAATCTCGTGTTCTCCAGAAAGTGCAACCCCTCCCTCCCCCCCCTCCCTCCCTCTCCAGAAATTGTAATCTGCGTTAGGGTTTATTGTACGACTGGAGTAGCCGTTTTGTGCTTTGCAAGAGAATCACTTCAACCTTCATTTTTTTATTTGTTTTTTCCAGTCAAAATATTTAAAAGACTCCTCTTCGAACCAAGTAGACCCCTCTTATTTCCATTTCTCCCGTTAGACTCTCATAACTCTTAATTTGATTTTAATGGAACCCTTCTCGTCATTTTTTGTTCAAAAGGTAACCCATGAGAGGTCCATTTAAACATATCTCAAGCTAAATGGAATATAATTGAAAATGCCTTAACTAAAAGTGTATCTTTTAGAAAATTTCAAAGGCTGAAAAAAATTATTTCATTACATTCTTGTCATTGTTGTCAACTCAAAGTCATTTATAAACTCTATGATTAAATTATATTTGAGTTTTATACGGTTTCTTTTCTACATACAACACAAAAATAGTATGAGAATCAAATAAGAATAATATAATAAAAATAATAATTACGACAAAAGTACTATATATTGGCATGGAAATAATAGAAAATAGATACATGCAACAACCCTTATCAAACCTTAGATTGGCTACAATGGATAACTTTTTATACTCAAAAGACTGTATTTGATTTAAGGTATTTTTAGTTAAATATATTTTAAAAAGAACCCTGACTATTATCTGTGGACGAATGGACTTATTAAAACCAAATTAAAAGTTAAAGAGATCTACTTACATAAATTGAAACCAGGTCTAGCTTAAACTAGTCTGCACCACAAGGGATCATTTAAATATTTTCCACTCTTTCAATATTTTTCCCCCCCTTTTTCCCCGGTTTCTTGTTTCAATTTCGGTACTATAATGGGATCGAAGTAAAAGCCCGGGACTGTTTATCCTTTTCATTTTATTATTAAGGTTCCTAGGGGCATTCCCGTCACTTAATAAAATATAGTTTCCCCCTATATATAATCGTATCCTCTCCCTCCTCCCTTCATCCTCCTCCCCTCGCTAGGGTTTTTCTTTCTAGGGTTTTCCCCTTTCCTCCATCCCCAATCTCTGTTCGTCGTTTCGCGAAAATTTTCCGTTTTTGTCAAAGCCATTCATAAGCGCAGCCCTTAAGATCGCCTTCCTGAGCATCAATGGAAGCGTTTCGAGTCATAGCAGCGCAAAATCAACACCGTTTTTCATGGGCTTCTCTCTAGGGTTTTCCTTCCGAGGGCCTTTCTCAAACCCATCCGACCTTATTTCGTAAGGCATTTCTTAGTTCTTCTTTGGATCCGTAATTTCCCCGTTTCTGAATACTCTCGGAAAGAATCATTTCCTATGATTCCTATCCGCAGTTTGTTCTTGCTAATGGGATTTGCAGATCGGGAGAGAACAGTCCTTGAATGTTTTATATCGAGGTGGGGAACACTTATAATCTTCTGTGATCTTTATTTATTTATTTATTTATTTAAATAGTTAGTTTTATATCTTGAATTGAAGAGAAAGATTTTGGGCCTTGCAAGAGTGATGAATCAATTAGATGTGTGAAAGGAGAGTATCCTTATGAACGCAACTGTTGAGGCATTTGGATTTTTCTGACTTGCTGCTTCCCTTACAAGTTGTTTTCTTCAACCCCTACTGATTTGTCTCTTTATTCTTTTTCATATAATTTGTCTTAATTATTTTTATGTAAAGAAAACATTTCTAGGCATTTCCAACCAAATTTTTAGTAAGCCCACAAAATTATGATACAAAAATATATTGTTCTGTCATTTTTAAATGTTTTATGGATAAAAAAATTGTACCCCTCCCAATAGGGAAATGTGGTGTACCATTTATACTGTCCTGGCATTCATGGGCGTGCTGGTGTGAAATTTAAGCTCATAGCCATTATTTAATTTATGTAAGCCGCAATTAGTCATTTTATCGCCTGTATCTCCAAACCGAACTTGCTTTACAAATTAATTTTCAAAATTTGATGTAAATAATCACTCTAATTAAAGTCAACTCGTAATAAGATGCGGAAAAAAATCTTGAATACATTGAATGAATCACATGTTTTTGAAACGGCTACCCTCTGATTTGAGAACTGCCCTGGTTTTGGTTTTTCAAACCAGCCTTTAGATTAGTGAATATTATAAGATTGCATATCGTAAGAATTTTGATTAGAAAAAAAAATAAAGCTTTTATTTTTAAATATTAGAGTGATATATATATATATAGTATAAGCAAAATTAGCCCATTAGCAGCTCATAAGTTTCAAAAGGAGTATTTTAGAAGTCAAAAGTATTTGGGTAAGTTTAACTTTTGATTTCAAAATCTTTGGTGATACCTTCGTTAACAGTGGCTGTATAATTGCCAATTATGTTTTTGTGCTTGGATGGTGTGGCTGGTGCGGGACTCATGTTTTACTTATCTCGTTTTTTTATCACAAAATGATCACGAAGCCTCAGATTTGTTTTCAAGATGATTGTTGATCCATTTTACCTTTACATGAAAAATTATGCTTTAACAAAATGATGAAAAATTAGAAAAATCAATTGACTCTCGGATGTCACTTGTTTTTCTAATTGTAATGTGATCTAATTTTTTATAATAAAGAGTTACAACATCTTTTTTAGGTAAAATCATTCGTTCAAAGGCAAGTAAATAATATAACTTTAGAGTTAATAAATAAAATATTTATGTGTTAGAACATAAGATGGAGCATTAAGTTAGTTTACTTGACAATTTTGAAATTAAGGAAACCAGTCCAACATTTATCATATCAATATGGTGATTAGATTAAACTAAAGCTTAGTGACCATTTTAAATTAACCATGAAATTTAGTGGCCACACTAATGTTTACCCAAAATATTTTCCAAGACTTGCCTATTTTTTCAAATACCATTTACCATTTGATTCATTAAATTTATTAAAAAAACATATTAGCCTATCAATTATTCATGTCATGTGGCTCAGAAAATAAATTAATCAACTTGGCTTGTGAGACCCTTGTATCATATTTAAGTTAATTTTTTTTAACTCAATCATATAAATGAATCTAGTTTGAGCATACTTTACCTCGGTTGGTTGAGCTTATGGATCAGCTCAAATTGTTAAGCTTCTGAGCCACCCCTTAAATCTCACATTATCGAATGACAAAAATAAAAACTCACCGATTTACTCAATTGGAAGAAATTTGCTGATTCGTTTTTCTATTAAAAAATAAAATAATAATATAAAAGAAGATTTTCAGCCGACAGGACAGTTTGGCCGAGTGGTCTAAGGCGCCAGATTTAGGCTCTGGTCCGAAAGGGCGTGGGTTCAAATCCCACAGCTGTCATCTCTCCATTCATAGCAGAATATTTTGTTTTCGCTTTTGTACAACGTTTGCACTCGCGTTTTCTCACTTTCAATCCAATTTACATTTGCTCTCCGGCGCTTCATTTCTTCCATTTCCTCGGAAGAAAGTTCTCTTCATTCTTCAGACCCCAATTCCTTCTGATCCGATTTCCGGTCTGCTCTTGCGGAGCTTCAGAATCAACGGCCATGGCGAGAACTCTCAGAGGCAACCCTAATCTCTCGCTCATGTCCCGCTTCCTTACCTCCCCTAAACCTCTAGGGTTCTCCCAAGCCAAACGTCATTTACAAACCCTAGCTTATGAAGAACTTCAACTCTCTCCCTCAAAACCACACACTTCCACTGCCTTCGTCCTTCACGGCCTCCTCGGATCAGGCAGGAACTGGCGATCCTTCTCTCGGAACCTCCTTTCCATGCTCTCACACTCCTCTCCAGCCTCCAGTAATTCTCTGATGCTCTCTTTCATGAATTGAAAATTCTGTATCATTTTTGATGTGTTTTTGTGTTGATAGATTAGAGGATGATTATTGTGGAATGAAAAATCTTGTTCAAATTTTGACGTGTTCTTTTAAAATATATGGATCGGAAAATCTTGGTATTTTGGTGTTATGTTTTGAATAAGTAGATTGGAGGATGATTCTTGTGAATTGAAAATCTTGGATAATTTTATAGGTTTTCTTGTTTTGAGTATTAGAATGGAGGATGATTATTGTTGATTGAAATTTTGGATAATTTTTGAGGTGCTCTGTTTTTGAATATATAGACATCGTGGACTGAAAATATCAGATAAATTTTGAGATGTTTTGTTTTGAACATGTATAGATTGGAGGATGCTTCTCGTGGGTTGAAAATTCTGGATCATGTCTGAGGTGTTCTGTTTTGAGTATGTAGATTTGAGGATGATTCTTGTAGATTTGAGGAACCACGGGAAATCTGCAGAGCTAGAAGGCTTATCTCCTCCTCATGACCTGGTTAATGCTGCTAAGGATTTGGCAGACTTGGTTAAGCATCAAGGTTGGGCTTGGCCTGATGTTGTTATTGGCCATTCCTTGGGGGGCAAGGTTGCCTTGCAGTTCGCTGAGGATTGTGCAAAAGGGGAGTATGGGGAATCGGCTGCATTGCCCAAACAGGTACTTCGTTGATGTTGCTTGTCATTATTGGTGAGATTATGTTGGAAAAAGTTGTAATCTATTATGTTGTTATTGACTGTTGGAATGATTGATACATGAATTAAGATATGATCTAAAAAAGTGAATTTAAGATGTATCATGGTATTCTTGGGATCCACATGTGAATAGGTAATCCCACATTGTGAGTGGATGATATTATCAAGTGGCTAATATACTTGGATGGATGCAAGACTCAACGACCTAAGCTTTTAGGTCGAGTTCTGACTTATTCATGTATCATCCTCAGCTCCAAAAGGGGTTTGACTGTTTCAAGTTTTTGGCTGAATTAGTCATGATGGTTAAGTCTATTTAGCGTGATCTAATGTAAAGAGTACTAGATTAGGATGGAACCCACTCTGTCTTGATCATTTAAACTGCCCCTTCCTTGTTTCTGGAACAAGTTGTTGTTTCTAAATACTTATTTGGCTATCCAAAAAAAAAGTCATTTAATGACTTGTGTTAAAGTCTTTTGCTGAAGTTTTTCATTTTTGTTAACTATGTGTCACCTCAAAGTAATATTATGGAAGGAGTCTCATCATTATTTGGTGCTATGGTTTTGTTCACCACAAATTACATAGGCTAAATGGCTCTATAAAGATTTATTTGAAAGACAAGACATTATTTGTTTAGACTTTCAGTTGTAAACACCTTCCATAAGTTGGTATAATGAATTATATTATTAAAGGAAATCCTATAGAATGGAAGTTGATGTTTATTTGTGGAAAAATCCTTTAATCATGTAAGATTCATACATTCTAATTATCATTTAAAAACTTGTTATGTTTTCTTAAATTAGCGATGGTTTAACTTTTGGGCTTTCTCATGCTATGACTTTCCTTGCCGTGTATTAAACAGAAATGCCATAATCATGTCTTGTGAAACAATTATTGGAAGTTGACTGTTTTTCATTGGTAAATACAGTCTACAAACACTCACCTGCCCCCGTGATTACAAGAATTGGAACCTTGACCTTGTCCAACACCAAGGATTTAAAATACAAGTTGGTACTACTAAGCTAGACAACTAGTGTAAATATTGGAAGTTAACTATAAATAATCTTGAGATTAAATATGCTTAAAAGTAGCTTGTGACTTTAGAATATATACTGTATGTGGTTGTTGAGATGGAAGAGAAACATTGCAAGAACAAGGAGAATGCTTTCTTTCTTTTATTTCAATTTTTTGGGATTGAGGCAGACTACCTAAAAGAAAATGAGGCAAATTGATTTAGTTGCTTGTCCAGCAATATAGCACTGGGCTGTTCCATAAAATATTGCAAGGTTGTTAAGAAAATTGCTGTGATATTAAAAGTTATTTTGTTTCCATGAAACACTGAAAGTGATCTTGTATGGTGTATCAAACTGCTACACGGATGCTGATGTAATAGACTTTTGAATGTAAATCACATAAGAGAATTTTGCTCCTGCTGCAGAACAGCTGTGGGCACTGGATTCCATTCCTGGAGAAGTAAACCCTGGTGACAGTGCTGGAGAAGTGGAGAAGATTTTAGAGATTTTGCAGAATTTGCCATCACCAATTCCATCACGGAAGTAAAATCTACTTTCTCTGTGTGTAGTGGGTTTGGTGCTTATTTATGTGCGTAACCAATGCAATTTATAACTTCAGGCAATACTGGGTGAAATGCGGACAGAGCCTGTGCAATAGCAAGCATAGCTGTTTGCCTAGTTTTTGGTCGTCTCTTCTTTTTTCGTTCAGTTAATCTAGATGCAGAAAAATGCTTCATTTGTAAGCTGTTACTCTGCTTGCACCAAGTCGATTGTCTCATTTCTAGACCTGTTTTTACTGAATGCTCAGTATTAGTGATTAGACTAGGAAAATTGGGCCCTCATGCTGCAATAGCTGCACAAATCTAATCATGCTGACAATAATCTGGCCACATGTTGTTGCAATAGATTGCAATTTAGTAACACAAGTGGATGTGCTCCACAGTTTGGGGTCTGATCGAAATTGTCCGGTAGTTCTTTTTCTTCGTTTGCTCGGGTTCAACTTGATCAGGATAGATCTTTGGTGTACATGTCTAATTTTCTCAAGTTTACAACTTACGCAACAAATCATATTCTCTGCGTCAGGTGGCTTGTTGATCACATGCTTCAGCTTGGGTTCTCAAAGATGTTGTCACAGTGGCTGGGCAGCAACCTCAATAAACAAGGAGATCACAAGACATGGGCTTTTAATCTTGAAGGCGCTGTCCAGCTCTTCAATTCTTACAGGTGAAAAAAAAATCCACTTCCACGTTGGCAAATTTGCTGTGGTTCTACACTATGTATAATTCATGGTGATAACTATCCCATTCTTTGTCTATTCCTATGAAATGGATGTCATGTTGTTCGATTCACTTTAAAGCTATTCCTATTCAGGCCTTATTTTGATCCAGCCATCTGGTCATGGCACATGAGATATTTCATTTTGCGAACGTAACATGCCATTAGTCTTCAACTTCACTTTATGATTTTAACATAAAATGTGGAAATATTCTAGGGAGAAGGAGTATTGGTCTTTGCTAGAGAACCCACCCAAGGGGACAGAGATTGCAATTGTGCGTGCAGAGAAGAGTGACAGATGGGAGCCTGACGTTATTCGAAGACTCGAAAACCTTGCCACTCGACGCAGAGATCAATCTGCAGGGAAGGTTTCAGTTCATGTTCTTCCCAATGCTGGCCACTGGGTTCACGTGGACAACCCACAAGGACTACTCGAGATTGTAGCTCCCAATTTGGCCTCGTTAGGCTGTTGAGGAAGCCATGGCCGTAAGAACTAAACGTCTGTTCACAATTATTATTTTCTTCGCAGGCTTGGCCTTTTAAGTTCTGTAGCTCCTTGTTTCCAATTCGTGGAGATCATGAAATAAAACCATGTGAATCTCTGTTTCACTGCTCCAACAATCCATTGTGGTAAAATTGTGCTTAGCGGTGTGTTTTGGCCGCGGAGTGAGCTGCTCAAAACTCATTCGACTCAAAAAATGTAGCTCTAACGGCTTTAATGCGATCAGCCTTTGCTTAACTAGCAACGAAAGTACGGAACTACTCCTCATTGTTTCCCTCCTTGATGGTTCATTTGAATTTCAATGAAGGCTTGTCATGAATTTATGAGATCTTAATTTCAATTCTGTTTATGTTTACAAGTTTTCCCTTGAGAGGCCCCGTCACAGCTTGAGGTGCCTGTGGACCCAATTCACCTGCAGGATAAATTAGCGTATTTGGACCCATTACGTTGCATGGTTAGAACCTAGAAAAGGGTAGCGCTGCATGTTTCTGCTAGATCGCACCCACATACTTAAAATCTTATGCATGAACATATAATTCACACGTGTGCTGACAATTCAACCTATTTGGAATTTTAATGGGATTTAATAGGGATAAATGATAGTATTCCTTACAACAATAGAAATATAATTTTGGTACGTGATGGGTTGCTATTTGCGAGTAGGGATTCCTCTGGCAGGTGTACCCATGGGCGGACGCAGAATTATCCATTGGTGTAGCAAATTTGCTTTCATCTGTAAGTGAAATTTTAATTATAATCAAGTTTTAAGAAAAAATTATTAGAATCTCTTGGGATTGAACCATCGGATTTGTACCAAAACTAGGAAAAAATTGTAACTATGAGAAATTCAGAACATAATTTTGGAGGAAGAAGCAACAAATATGATGTCGACGCATCTTGCTCAAAGTCAAACCATAATCTAAAATGGGGAAAAACATTGAGGAGAGTATTATGAGTTTTTTTTTTTCCTTTCGGTGAGGTGGATTAGCTCATCATGGCTCATACATATGACTGGTTAATTCACGATAAGAAAATCCTATTAGATAACCCAACCCATTACTCATCAAGCACTTGATAGGGGCCAAGGAAAAGTAAACTAATCAAATCAGAGCCTCTTATCTGACCAATCAAACATGACATCTTCCAAACTATTAATTTTCATTACTAATGATGACCTAAAAATACATAATAGTTATTATTTTTTATCAAAACCCAGCATAGGTGCCAGCATACGTTGAGCCGCAATTGGATCCACCCTTGGTGTACCCAATTAGCCCCACCCTAATATATATATATATATATATATGTATGTATGTATATGTATGTATGTACGAGAAATGCTTGGCATAGTGAGATGAAGCCCTCATCGATTTGTATTGGTGAGTAATTGGTCACCACCGACCTTGGTATTCGTATACTTATAATTGGTTTTTGTTTCCTTTTTTATTTCATTTTTTAACAATCAAAAAGAAATAATATAATTTTATTCTTTTCATAAAATCCACCCCGAAAACAGGAAAAACTTTATCCCTTTTTGCTTCCCCCCCTTTTCCTCCTTACAAATATTTTCCTCTCTTTTCCCACATAAAGTAAAAAAATAAAAATCCTTTCTTTTATTTTCTGTGGTAAACTCGCAATTACACAGGCGCTTGAGGGGGGGCAGGTCGGGTCTCCCGGGGCCCAAACGCGCTCGACGCTCCTGGCTGCAGGTTGCCAATAGAAAAGCGGGGGGTACTTCTGTAATTCCAGAGGCTTTGCTAACCCGAAAACCCTAACTATAAAATCGGAAATAAAACGCCAAATATTGCCTTACGTGCTAGGTTTCTCGATTGCTGAGGAGTTCTCTCTAAACCCTAGCGCGATCTCCACTTTTCCGCTTTTCGGAAGCCATGGTGAGCATTTGATAAACTTTTCCTTCCATTAGACTGTTCTGTTGATTATTGTATTACATGAATCTGAAGTTTTCTGATCCTTTATGGAATCAGCTGTTCTTTCGGTTGTAGAGAATGTTTTCAGATTTGAGAAAACCGAAAAACATAATTAGCTTAAAATCTATAAGGAATAATTGTATTGTTAATTTTTTTAAAAAAAATTTATGAATTTTGGTTTGTTTCTCTATAGGGAGAGTTCCCATTAGTTTTCATTCCTATATTATTGATTATCCGACATATTTGCGTCTAAATGCTCCAATGTTTGTTCATGATATTTAGCAAGAATAACAATTTATATTTTATATTGGGTAGAATAAAGACAGCAAATGAGAAAAATATCACTTGTTTTTTTAAAAAATAAAATAAAATATCACTTTTTGTTGGGTTCTTTAAAATTCAAAATGATCATGAAACCAGCCCTTATCTTATTTTGTTACTTTTATACAAAGTTTAGGTGTAGTGTGTTTAGTGTGAAATGCTGCTTGTACTAAATGTTTTGCAATGAATCATCACAAGGGTGTGTATAAAAATATTTGAAATATATACTTTTGAAATTAAGGAGATGATTCTGTTTATCCATTTTCAAAATTAAAGGAGAAAGTGATTTCTAAATTAGAAAAAGAGAATGTAGACGAATCAGAAAATTAAATTTTCACTAATCTGTTTCTTCATTTTTTTTCTTCATTTCAAACATAGGGTACCACTGTTATCTGATTAATTTGGATAGTGTCTTTATCATGTGAAACTACATAGTAGCTAGAGATCTAATGTATTTAAAAGAGTTTTTTTTGTACCTTTAACCAATTCTATGTGTTAAGATCGATCATAACATTTATCTGTCTAATATTTTTTGAGACTTTTTTTAGTCAAAGAAGAAGACTAGGGAGCCAAAGGAGGAAAATGTGAAGCTTGGACCTTCTGTACGGGATGGTGAGCTTGTGTTTGGGGTTGCCCACATTTTTGCGTCCTTTAATGACACATTTATTGTAAGTACTACGTCCTGCACAACTTTACTGTTAATTGAAATATCTTTTGTCAAATCTTAATCATGCCCGATCTCTGATTTCAGCACGTCACTGACCTATCTGGAAGAGAAACCCTCGTTCGGATCACTGGTATGTTTCAGGGTTCAGTGTGCCATCTTAACTGAGTTGTCTTAGTGCATTTATCTTTTTGCACAAAAAGAGTTAGTTATAGACTACAAGGCTGATGGTTTTTAGTTTTAAATCTTGTTGCTGTTTTCCATGACAATATCTGTAAGCTATGATAATGCACATCCTGTGATGTCTTTGCTCTTCTCAAGTGTAGGTGGAATGAAAGTAAAAGCTGACAGGGATGAATCGTCACCTTATGCAGCCATGCTTGCAGCACAAGATGTGGCACAAAGATGCAAGGTTTGATATACTCCACTCCTTGAGGACAGCTTGAGAATATGTTGACTTTGTCCTGGCTCCTCAGTAGTGCCATTAATCAGTTTCATGAATTGTTTTGAGAAATTAACCTGAGAAAGTTACTCAAATTTCCTTGAATGCCTCTGTAGTTATTTCCATTTTATCCGGTTGATCTTAACTATGATATATGACTAATTGATGCCAATATTTTATTTTTTCACTTATTGCTCTTTGCACTATTTGTTGTGAAATGTTCTCTATAAAATAGAATTTGTTGGATGTTGAGGAAGGTAATTCCTACCACTAAACACTCTTTTTCTTTTAACTTTTTTGATCACATATTTTACTGGCAGAGCATTGTGATGTTTGGTCTTACTAAAATTACTAATCCTTAACCTAATCAATTAACAGTCAAAAGATTCAAACTTTAATTTAAAATTCTGGTCTTAGTAATTAATCTTTCCCAGTCAACATAAGTTTAGAGCAGTCTGCTTTTCTTTCCTCGTATATGAATAATAGACTGTTCCAGTGTGTGGAAAACAAATTGCCTTTGTTATCAATTTAGTTCTTTATCCCCTCAACGATTGAAGTGGTGCTCTTTTCAGAATTTTTTTTCCTTGATAAATTAATTGCTCGACTTATTGGTGGCACTAAACTGTAGGATCTTGGAATAACTGCTCTGCATATTAAACTTCGAGCCACTGGAGGAAACAAGACTAAAACACCTGGTCCAGGTGCTCAGTCAGCACTTAGAGCCCTGGCCCGTTCGAGTTTAAGAATTGGTCGCATAGGTATTTATTTACCTTCATATTGCTGACTAAATTATTAGTTACGTCTATTTCCATTCAGTGCGAGATTCCTTGAAGTCACTTTGCCTGTGGCATTTCAATGAAGTGAAAAGGAATGATTATTTCACAACCTCGTGGTATCATTTATTCTTTTCTAGGAACTCTTATTCCCTAAAATAGAAAAATTAAGCTGGATTGAGTTTGTTTCTTCACTCATCATCTTACATGCTTTTCTTCAGAGGATGTGACTACCGATCCCGACTGATAGTACCCGTAGGAAAGGTGGCCGGAGGGGGAGAAGGCTATGAATGTTCTCACCGTTCTACAGCATATGTTTGTTGGGTACTGGAGTGGTGTTGCTTTTGGAGTTTCAGTGTTTCCCCATCCTCTTACTTTCCAAGGTGTTCGAACAATTTTCCTGTGTTGAGATTCTTGATGAGTGTTAAAACATTTTCTTTTTGGCCTTGAGAAATGTTTGACATTTGATTATCTAGACTTTGCCTTGCTGCAACTACTTTCGGATTCATTTTATTTATAATGTGAGCATTTTGTTTGGTCCTTAATCATTTCCTTTTATCATTTATATTGTCACAGGATAATTAGTTTATTAACCTAGCAATGCAGGATTTGTTCATTCAAGATTAAGATTAGGGCTGTAAATGAGCTGAGCTGCTTGTGAGTGTCTCGGCGCTCGGGTCGATAAAAGGCTTGATATGACTCGGTTCGTAAAGGTTTGAGTCATATGAGCCCGAATTTGTGCTCGATTATTTTACTGACCAGAGCTTGAGGTTTATTTATTTTGATATTAAATTATTAAGGTTTCTTTTTATATTGTAGAGTTCTTTTATATAAAAATGAGGCTGGCTGGAGTCCGGGCTTGTTTTAACCTCTTAAACGATTGGCTTGAATTCTGCTTGATGGCTTGTGACCTTTTAACAAGCCAAGCTTCAATGGCCGGTACAAGCTCGAGGTCAGCTGAGGCTCGCTTAAAACTTTTGAGCAATCTAAAGCTTGGCTTGGCTTGGCTTTTCCTGCAGCCCTAATTAAGCTCTCCCGATGGTCCGGGATAGCTTTGTCTGTATATTTCTCATCAAAACTTACCACTGATAAAAATGTCATCATATTAGTAGTAATGCAGTTTATTCTTTGGTTTCATTATACCGAAAAAAGGGACCATAGACTGCAGCTATAAGATCTTCATTGTCGATCTTATTAAATTTTTTGAAATTATTTAACTGAAACCTCACTTGATTAATTCTCAGTGGATCTTGTTCTGATTCATCAGTCGAGGGCTCTTCATGCTCCAGGCGTTGAGATGATCAACGGTCACGATCTCGCTTCCATCGTTGAATGCATATAAGCGAGCCCCGTCCCCAACAGCGAGCGTAGGATAAACCCTGGATGTGATGCAGGTTTTCCCTCCCGCCCCGAAGCTTTCCACCACAGAATGATCAATCTGCATTTTTCAGTAATGCCCACAAAATACATGATATTTTAATCCCAAACTGATTAATTGAACTGCATAAACTTATATCCTCAACTACTCGTGATTTTTACACATGATGGTGAAGATGGTATCACTTTATAATCACATACCAAACTCCTAAGAGAGAGCTTCCTGTCAGCTGCAATGTCTACACCCACAAAGCCTGCAAAAGATGGTTTGTGTAGCCCACTCTTCAACGAAGAACTGTTCCAGAGTCAAAATTTAAAAAGTTGAGTAAGGAATGTACGCAGCAATAAGGTCAGTTGCTTAAAAAGCGCACGGCAGGCAAGAGATTGTGTTACGTTTGATTCTTCATAAGTCATAATGGGTGAAATTAGATTTTTCAGACCGTACTCAGATAGAAACCGGTCATTCTGAACTCTAAAATGAACTAATATACGCGGAATGAAAATAAAATAATGTGCCAGCAAACCTGGTTGCATCAGAGCACATGAGGACTCGATGCTTGCTGTGTTGGGCCTTGAAAATTCTAAAGAACACAGGCGTGAATTCTTCCAGGTTTTGGGAAGCCAGCGTCAGGAGCCCAAATGGTCCGACCCCTCCAACTTTCGAACCCTTGAGGGCGCATAGGTCCGCTGGATTGACCCACTTTGGGTCCAACTCCTCCGCTTTCTCCAACCCCAGAATTGAAAACGTCACTTCTACATCAGCCTGTAAGAGGATAAACACCCCCGCCCCCCCAAAAAAAAAAAAATCAACATGAAGATATAATTTACTTTTATGTCAAAATTAAATTGTGAAAAATACCTGTGCAGCTGTAATTCCTTTAATTTCAACATTCTGTCCTTTCCCAAGCTTTTTGTTCTTCACTTCGACTTTGTCCTCTCTGAGCTTCTCCAATTCTGTAATTGGCCACTGCACCAGTTGTTTCCCATTTCTATCGAGCCAAACACTCCTCGGGATCGCCTGAATCCCCGCCCACCCTTTTGCGACGTCGTTTTGATGCGTGTCCGACTCATTCACCCATCCCCACAAAACCCTCCTCTTTTTCCTCCCGTCGAAGAAGGTCTTCGACGCGTAGAATTTCCCGTAGTCGTATCGCAACCCATCCCATCCGTCCGATGACGTGTTGTACGGGACGTATCGATCGGTATAGGGATCGTATTTTCCGATAGTATATACGTCGTACGCGGTCGAAAGGAGGCTCACCTTCAAGACGTGCCTCACGTGCCCTCCGATCTCCGACGTGTCCAACCCGGTCCTTTCTCCGATCACCGGGAAAAAGTCCGGGCACTCCCAAATTCCAGTCGCCGCTGAGTGCAACGGGTGTTTCGACCCACTCCACTTTACAAAGTCTTTGCTCTTGTAAAGGAGGGCGAGGCCTCGTTTCGAATTTCGGTTCCTTTTCCCTCCAACTAGGATCCGCCAGTACCCGTCGACCGGATTCCTCCATCCCGTGGTCGGGTCACGAAATGCGGTCGGGTCGATGTCGGTTCCAGGTATGATAACCGGGTTGTTATCCGGTTTGACCCAGTTGCGGAGTAGCGGGTCTGAGGCATTCTTGGGGATCGCGTAGGCTTGGACTTGTCGTTGTTGTGAATCGTATCCAGTATAGAGGATGACAGGTCCCTTTTCGGGAACGATCGTGATGGATCCGGACCAGCACCCGGATTCGTCGTAGGGCTTTGACGGGTAAAGGGCGGGTTTTAGTGCGACCCAATTAACGAGGTCCTTGGAGACTGAATGGGCCCATATTATGTTGCCCCAGAAGGCTCCTTCCGGGTTGTGCTGATAGAAGAAATGGTATAAGCCCTTGTAGTACATTGGTCCTGTCATAATTTTATGAAGTTATAAGAACAATTTTTTAATAGAAAAAGAAAATTATTGATATATGCTGTGAGGGCTTACCATTTGGATCTGTTTTGTTGGAGAGTTCCAATGCCAAATTGGATGCCAATGGCAGTGCCAAGAGAAAAAGTTAGATACTTCAGTTACAACAATTAAAATTATAAGATAAGATTTTAAATTGGGGGCGTTTATGTTTACTTATAAAAAGAAAACATAGAGTAACTATTATTCGTGGCGTATAAAAAATTTGCTTGCTAGATTGAGCGCATGCATGCATATTCATTGATAAAAAATAAAATCATAAAATAATCTCTATGCTCATGAAAAATCTCGAGAGTGAGTTTAGATGTGAGAATAAGACAGCAAATATATAATAGATCCAAACAAGGGTTGGGTTGGGTCGACTTTCATGGAGCAAAACCTTCATGGGTTAGTGGATTGACAGATCAACCCATTTAGGAGTATATGAACGAATAAACATATATTATTTAAAATATAATGTAAGATTTTCAAGCTTCATATAGAAATTAATTTAAAATACACTAAGCAAGGACGGTTCAAGATCAAATTAGTTGCAAAGAATACAACCCAAATGAAGGGGTTGAAATCTAAACGTGTATTTTAAAAAGATTATGATAAAAGAAATAATCATTGACCACAATCACTGACCATTGATAGAACATTAAAAGGAAAAGAATTGGGAAAAACGAGATTATTTCATCATTGACCAACGTGCAAAACATACCATTAATCCAGTTCTTTGGGGGTTGAAAGTGATACCCAGTTCTGAGAGTTTGTGTGACCTCATCAGGATCAGCAGAAAGAGATTGGGACTGTGGACAGACCCCATGAAATCCCTCAGCTCCTTTGTTGAAAATCAAAGGGTAGAAGACTACAACAAACAGACCCGCTCCAAACCTAGCCATAATCTCCAGACCATAAACATGCAAAAAATGAAAAATAAAAATGAATCACTAGAACACAAATCAGACTCTTGGATGAGCAGAGTGGTATGGAAGGCTAGTATTTATAGTGTGTGTGGGGGGGGAGGGGGGGGGGGGGGGGGGCGGGGGGTAAGTTTTTCTAAGTATGGGGAAAATGGATGCATAGAATAGTGGTGTAAATCATGGATTTACCCCTTTGACACATTTTACTGTAATTTCCTGACGCAGCTCAAACATCTACTGAGCCAAGGGATTGTATTATAATCCCCAATAATCATTTGTCACGACTTAATTAAAACTGGTCTCTTTGCAAGTACTTTGCACTTTACTACTGGTGTTTAGGGTGGTCTTATGGAAATGTGAAATTGAATATTTAGTTTTTAAGGTTGCGTGGTGAGGAAGTGTCACTAAAACACATGGAAGCATGTTGGAGGGAGGGAAAACGGGTAGGAATGAAAAGCTAGAGATTCAAGGAGAGAATTAAGTAGAGAATAAAATGTAGAGTTTTATTGAAAAGAGGGATATTTTCGGTTAGAAGAAAGTGCAAATGAAAAATATTTATAGGAAAAAAAAACAAAAAAAAAAAGACTCCAAAGAGGAAACTTAAAAGAACAGACTGCTTGATTTTAGAAGAAGCTATGTTTTGATAAGGAATATCTTGAGGGAGATTATTCACACTATTAAAGTGCATCATGAACAATACTGATAAAGGGCTATGATGGAATTCAGAAGAACAGTCATGCCATAAGGATGATTAACTTTATAATAGTGTAAATAATCAAAATGAGGCTTATAAAGTTATACCATTAAATTAAGGGAAAAATTAATATGCAAATGCCATAAGGATGATTAACTTTATAATAGTGTAAATAATCAAAATGAGGCTTATAAAGTTATACCATTAAATTAAGGGAAAAATTAATATGCAAATGCCATAAGGATGATTAACTTTATAATAGTGTAAATAATCAAAATGAGGCTTATAAAGTTATACCATTAAATTAAGGGAAAAATTAATATGCAAGAGCTATACATAAGTTAGGTGGAGCCAATACCTTGTAATGCTTGAAAAAAAAAAAACCAAGACTCATGGTGATGCCATTTTGGAGATTTTCTTTTTTAAACTTCTCTTGTGTGTGTGTTGCACCTAAACAAAGCGCAGCCACTATACCAAGTTAAGCCCTTTAAACAAACTTCGTATCTAACAGATTGTGAAAACTTTCTAGGTTTAACTTCATTCATTTTTCTCTAGCTAGGATATAAAATGAAACACGTGTTTTCTAAGATTCGTGAATGTTATGAGCTTGAAAATACAACATAAGAACAAGTTTGTTTGCATTTAAAAAGTCGTGTACAAATACAACACTAAAATTTTAAACAATGTAGCGAGCACTTTAAACTTAAGAACCACAGTAAGGAGGTTAGATGGCTGCGCTGTACATGAGGGTATGTTCGAGAATTGTGCACTCTGGGGGCCTAATTTGATTGCGACACAACTAAAGGGGTGACATACCTGTTTATGTGCCACTACCTTTTGTGCATATATGATTTCGTCGCAGATGTCTCTATCTTACCCTATTGGTGGTGACCAACAGTATGGTCTAGTTGCTCTCAAGAATCCGAATGTTGTGGCCTTACCATCATAATAAGCACTAGATTTTGTATGTTTCTGAAGCATGCACCTAATCTTACCGAACTGCCTCATGCAAGACTGTGAATACTTATGTATGTTGTCCATTTAATGTGTATGGATATGTGCACCAAATCGTCTCGATACACATTGCGCACTAGAAAATTTTCCAATAGAAATAGGTTTCAATCTCTTAAAAATTGATTGCAAATCGGAAATACACACAATGTAGACTTATCAATTGCTCAGAGCATACAAATGGTTTGGGCTTTCTACGGAATTGTTGCCATAGAGAAGTCAGGCACCAGCGATGCTAACAGCACAGATTGTGGCCAGAAGTGCTTGCCCATTAGTTCTTGTCAAATTCAAAATGATCTCAAGGCCCAGTGAATCAAAAATGAACCAAGAAACAGTCGAACTATATAGGCTTCCTGATCTTCTGATAATCACAACATTGTATACATTATACAGAATCAATACAACGTGTATTCTGTGAATTAAACTTTAAGCCATGAGAGTGGAGATGTTCTCTGATTTACAAACATCGATTTCTAGATTACAAAAACCCGACGTCGGGATTTATTCCGATCGCAACTTATCCCTAGGAGTAATACAAAGAAGTCCTCACCTCCCACTGGCATATGCCTCTATTCTTCATATTGCAACACGAAGAGCATGGAGAAAAATACAAGGGTTTGGACTTACAAGCTGCATGCATATGGGAGAAAATTGCACCATTTCATTAGCAGTTGAGCTGGCTCAGTGGGGAGCGTGGTCTAAGAGATGGCTTCAATTCCTTAACCCCGGATGGTTCAAATGAATGGTTTTCCCGGAATTCCTTGAGAAGCGTCTCCATTGGCATCGCTCGTAAGTGATTCGATGGTACCCTTGCTTGGAACATCTGGTTCAATTCTTATAGGAGTAGTGCCAGTCGGCTCATAATCCTGCCATTATATTTAGCAAAAACATCAAGCTTATACAGCTAATTTGGTTAGATCAGACTCCTGAATTTCAAAATAGGGAATGATAATTTAAGATATCACAGAGCGGTTCAACTGAAGTAAAAGACCAGTTTATAGACATCGCAATGTAGTGTTATTCAAGGAAGCTAATTATTCATAGACTTCTCTCTGTTTTTTCATTTTCTCCTTCAAATGGTGAGTTATAGGTCTTCAATGACCTTATTTAATATTAGCTATCAATATAATCAGGACAGGAGTTCGTCTAGGGCCTTTGCTCTAATAGCATCTCCTCCAATTGTAAATGCAAGGGTCTAGGAAAGGTTGCAGGTTTAAAAACTGATGGGTGCGTATTCATGTATGAATCAAATAACAAGGACATGAAATTAATCCACATTTGCAAGGGAAATAACATGTATTTCAGTATTTTGGTGCCTTTATTCTTATATTTCATTAGTAGAAAATGGCTTGAGATCACATGATCGCCTATTAGGCATTCAATCAACTTACCATATATGTCTGCTGAAAGGTCTCATGTGCCTTCTGTTCAAAAGATGCAGCCTGGCCATTAGTGATCATCCCTGAGAATCACCAGAGTATTTTCATGAGCTCTTACATCTGCTAAGATTCCAGATATAGATCCTTTCTCCTGCTCTGAAAAACCTGCACGAAATTCCGCAAGGGAAAAGTATTAACAGTTTACAAGCAATGCATATAGCAGCTCCTCACATAAATTATTGAGAAAAAAAAAATTACAGTGGCAGCTTTAACACGCAACAGGAAGTTTAAATAATCCATTTAATTCACACTATTAATCTGCAGTGATCTTTTTTTCTCTTTAGAAAAGTTTGGTGACATACCCAGATAAAGAAGCCTTGTTTTATTCTAACTAGAAAAATTAATTGACCTTCGCCACTTAGGATATATGCTAAGCTCACACGTGGCAGTTCATAGGGGAGGAAATCTCCTGCAGCCCTACTCTTTGAGATCCCCATGAAGACGCAGTGCAGCAACGATATATCAAATCACAGTGATGCTGAAGGGTAGTCATTGGCAATTGGCTCTCATCTAAACTGTACTTACCAATTGAATTAAGGCCTTGAATAGGTAACATATACAATTCCAACAGTAAATTTTGATAATCCTATATGATATATATTTTTAATATAATAATCTTGAAGGGATTCTCAGGAAAATTCAAATTTTACATTTACAACTTCTTCATGCATGCAGCCGCAACAAAATTTATAATGGCACTCACCAACACAGTGATGTACAACATCTTCACTGCTTTTTGCCACATCATGCTCCGCCACGATCCATGCAGAACTAACCTCAGCATCATGCTGCTCATTATTATCCAAAGCATTTCTGCAGCGAAAAGCATCATAAACACTTGGTGGGAAATTAGAAGGGTAAAAAATAAAAAATAAAAAAAATCCCCACTCACGCGCACACACAAAGGTAAGTGCCAGCATACTTGACAAACGAAGCCATTGTTGAAACATGGTTACTACCCATCTCAATGAGAGACTCACGAGTTCCCTTCCAGTGCTTATGAGCAGTTTCAGCAGTGTTAACACTGGAGTTGATATGGAAACATAGAGAACAAAGTAAAAGTATGAGAAGGATTACCTAATTTGTGTTGAAGAGAGGTTATGAACACAAATCAAAGGAGGAATAGAAAGACAGACTCCACAATAAAAGCCATATAAGCATAAAATGCTTTATCAAAAAATGTCTACCACTGCTGTAAAAGTGACTCCAAGCGACAATATTTGGAAGCAGAGAAATCAGCACTTTCATTGATATCATTCTCCACTTGTTTTGAGAAATCCTGCCATTTCCTTTTCGCATCACTTGCAAGACCATCCATTGAGGAAACATGACCATCCAAGAATGCTTTGCTGCCAATTACTGTTTCTTTTAGACCAACAAGCCTTGCATCCACCTGCCAGGTTAACCATCAGTTCATCTTTCTTTTCTTTCTTTTTCTTTTTTTGTGTGTAATCAACCATCAGTTCATCTTGACAACAAAGCGTGGCAGAAAAAAGCATGAAAGTACAGAACAAACCAGCTCTTTTTGGCGACGCATGTGACTGGACACTAATCGAGTCATTTCAGTCATAAGCTTCTTTTCATCAGATTTTGACTGCTCCTGCAAAAGTTAAACATACACAGTCAAATACTTCCGCTAACTATTTCTATTCCAACATTTAAAAATCCTCAAATGCTACCTCATAAGCCGTCTGAAATTCGGCAATGCCTCCCATCTGAACCTGATCAGCTTCAGTGGCATATCTTTCTAGCCTTCTTGATTCCCCCAAAATCTTCTGAAGAAATCCATCTGTATAATTAGAAATATCCCTCGAGTGCTTGATGCTAACATGGAATCTCTGCAGGATTGAATTGTCAAGAGCATAAGTAATTAAGTAGAAGCCATATAAGAAAGCAGACGAAAAGAATGAAGCTAAAAATTGCAACAGCAGTTCACATGTTTACTTCTTTAATATTCTTCATATCAAAAGTGAACTTAATTAAAAGATAAATAATAAAAATTCTAAAACTAAGATGAAAGCATACTTCAGCTTGCCACCAGATATAAATACCATTAATTTAAATAACAATGAACCAGTGGACTGCAAGGAACAAACCTGGCGTAGTTCCCTGGCAAAAAAGGCAATTTCTCCTTGGTGAGCTGACAGAGTGTTTTGGAGATCATCGACTATAGAATTCGCTTCACCAGCTTCTACAGCTATAAACTAATAGGAAAATAGAGAGAGGGACAGAGAGGAGAAACAAAAGGCAGAAAAATTGCATTTAGTACAAAACACCAACTGCTGATAAAAAACAACAATAACGATAATTAGGATCGTGATGATAGATAATAGCATTCATGGAAAAAATAACAAGGAAATTAAATTTCTTTTGCAACCTACATCTTCCATAGAACGTGCACTACAAGAAGCAAGAGATGATAATTCCTCCAAACCAGCGTCAGAGCCTGCCTTGTGCAGACGTAGAACATTTTGGACAGCCTCGATATGAGAAAAACATAAAGCCCTTGAAGAGGCTAGTTTATTCTTCAATTCAATAATTGCCTGCAGCCCGATATTTGTCAAACATGCAGAAAATGTATATCCAAATTTGGATGCTATTACAGAAACAACCCAGAAAGTAAAGAGATGTAAAGAAACAACTTCCAGGAGTACCTTCTCATGAGTTTCCAAGAAAGAATAACACTGCTTCTCAATGCATTGAATGTGTTCATTTTGCCGAGACATCGACATGGCCACTGTGTTGCAAAGGGAACCAATCTGTTGTGCAAGCTCTGCTTGAAAATTGTTCACCACTGATCTGTTATCTGCACTTAATTTGTCTTCCCTGGCTACAAATCGTATCACCAACAAGGAATGAGAATTTGAGATGGAAATAAACTTGAATCAGTATACGTAAGTTATATTTACCAATTTTGAAAATAGAGAAAGAATAAGACTGAGATGGAAATAAACTTGAATCAGTATATGTAAGATATACTTACCAACTTTTGAAAATAGGGAAGCGTTATCCTGAAGAGATTTCTCCAGATCAGACCGCAAAACACATGCCTGATGAGCCAGAGCATTTTCTGTTTCAGAAATTCAACAATATAAAAATAAATATAACTCTCCACCATTTCAAGGAAAACGCAAAATCATTTATACCAGCTTTCTTCCGTTCAGATATTATATAATCCCTCTCCTTTAAAGCATAATTGCATTTCTTTAATTCTTCTTCTGTAGCAGCCAGCACCTTACTGGTCTTGTTCAAGTTTTCCTGCATGAGTTTCTAGTGTCTCAATAAGAACTACAAATAAAAACAGAGACACACAACCAAAATCAGCATCACTCACCTGCGTAGCTTCAAGTTTGCAGCTCAAGTCTGAGCATTTCTTGACCTGACGATCATACTTAGCTTGCAATTCTTCAAATTGCTGAATCAACAGACCAGATGAGAAGCTGGAAAATTGAGATCTCTAATAAACATGCAGACACAAGCCCATGCATACACAACGATGACATTGCACATCATAACCTTTTGGCGAGTTTCTCGGATAACACCCATTTGTTCAATCTGATCTGCCATAGCCTAAACAAAGGAGAAAGGAGTGAGTAAAAGGGAAACCTGTGCGTTGAGTTGTAACGACCATAGATATTTCATAAAAAAAAGGTCCACAATATAAACATCACAATACTCTTTGATGGAACCAAGAGTTCATCTCCCATGTATGCACCATTCTTATAGAGAGCTCGGTTTGAAAAATACCCATGTTATTGCCAATGAATGTCATAACGGTAATATAAGACAAACTTGCAACATTAATGCGACCAAAATTTAACAATAGGTGTATGCCAAGGAAATCCAATACCTTCCGCTCACTCTCCTCCTGGTAATATCGCTCCTTTGGAACATAGACACCATTTTTCTCACGTGCAGCATAAACCTCTGGCAGAAGAGCCAGAGTTCAAAAACAATATGAGTAGAGCATTGAATCTACGCAACTTCTGTCGAAACATATTTGCCACAGTAAACTGCCATACCAGCTTTAAGCCGTTCAATTTCACCATAAAGGTCCTTGATAAGAGTCGCTTTCATCATTTTTTGGTTAACCTATAAGCCACCACAAATATCTCGTAAGACCTACTTATAATTGAAGAAAGAAAATAAAAAATAAATACTTGAACAGAACTCAGATGGGGAATAATAACACGTATGCACACAAAGAGAGCTAGAGGAAAAGACGTGCACACACTTGTGGAAAAAAAAATCTACCTGTAAAGTTCATTCAGTTACAGAACTCTGCAAGAGAACTTCATTTATTTATTTATTTCTTTTAAAGAGAACAGTTCTGCAAAGGGAAGAAGAATAATTTCACAAAAGCACTTGAGGAAGATGGAATTATAGAACTCGTCAAAGCTTGATATTTGTCAGATTGAAGAAAATGCAAAACAAAAAACTTAGCCCATCTACACACGCACACTCATACACTAGGGCAGCAATACAAAACTAAATCTAACCTGTAAATTGTGAAAATAAAGTACAATGGGTACAAAAAGAAGAGGTGGTAATATGAATACATTGCAGACAAGATACAAGAAAACAAAGCTTCACACTCAGGACATGATCAATTAAGTCAAGGCTCTTGAATTATTGGCATACCCAATGTTGAACAAGTCTTGGGGGTAATTCACTAAATAGTAAGGGCCAACTAAAAGTTAAATGGAGTGGAACTTGTTGAGTTCGTCAAATCTAAATCTACAACGGGTGATAAGAATAGAGAAGAACGGGAAACTAACTCAACCAAAAACTTAAAATCAATTGGCTAAAGATTAACAACCTCTGGCTTATTTCTGATATTTTTTGCCCTATGTGCATAGTCCAATGTGCTTAATGTCTCCTCCAAACAGTGGACTGCAGGTGAAACAGTAGCTATAACACAAGTCTTTGTTCTTCCTCCAAGTGAATCACGAAGTAACCGTGTCAGCTTGCTGTCCCTGTATTCAATCAGAAATGTCTTAAAACTAAACAGGAATATTGAACATGATAGATAGGATTCAGATACAGGACTAAGAAAAGTAGAGAGGAACCTGTACGGAATATGCCCAAGATGCTCAACAAGAGCATTAATAACCCTTCCTAAAGTAAGTAAACTTTTGTTGATTTCTCCAGCTTCTCTCGCGCGGCCCTATAATATTTATTTCAAAAGGCATTAACAATTGAGTGTTATCAGCAGTATATACACAGACTATACATAGATGTGTTCACATTTCCCTAACACGAACACAAAACATATTGCTAGATGTATTGAAACATTAGACATATACAATACAACAACATTACAATTAAATCCACAGGCATATGGACAACAAACATACCTCCCTAGCACCAGAGCGAGAAATGTTTTCTGAACCAGCTAAATCAACCAAATTAAGCTTCCCGCACTTGATGAGTTCTTCACCTTCTGGAGTCCCTTCCTTGATGTGTATTGTAATGGAAAAGAGAGAGTGTGATCGACTACAGCACAGAACTCATTGTTTAACATAACCAATAAGTTAATTTTGACATGGAGTGTGAGAGAAATCATAATATGGCCACCTTGATTGCTTGTTTAACAAAGTCTCCGCTGTGCGACGTTTTGCAGAACCTCTTTCAAGCAAAGCAAATATTTCACCAGCACTTGTCACAATTTCTTCCTCTAGACCTCTTAGGAGAACTCCGCCTTTACCATCCTCCATCAAAGGCAACTGTTTTTTCTGCTTGTCATCTACCGTAACTCGGGATAACTCTTCTGGTGCGAGCAAATCAGTGATTTCCTCATTGTACAGTTCTAAGAAAGTCACTTTTACACTATATTCATCATTTTGGCCTTCTAAATTATCAAAAATTTGCTTCACAGCTCTAGGTATAACTCCAGCTTTAGGAGGCAATTCTCCATTTGGTCCACTCTGCCACATTTTACCACAGCATGGGATAATACCATCACATAATTTTGAAAGGAATATTTTCATCAAACTTCAACATGTCTGCTACCAAGAACTAAATACATCAAGTACCTTTGACCTATTACATTCACCCTCCATTGTGTAAGTTTTCCCCGTACCAGTCTGCCCATAAGCAAAAATGGTGCAATTGAAGCCTTCCAAAACTTCATTTACAATGGGGATCACCGACTGTTCATAAAGATCTCTTTGCTGAGCTGTAGGACCAAAAACCTATTTACAAGGTTAGAAAATATAAGAATCACTCAAACGTAAACTCGAAGACATGAAACTATACCAAACTTAGGGGGAGGGGGGTGTTGTGGATTGCCAACTTGAATCAGTGGAGAAAGAAGGCAGACTCCAAGTCGAGTAACTTGCCTGTAAGCTTACAGATATTGTTTGATAAGCACTAAATTTCCATCTACTACCATCTACGTTCTTAAAGTGCATACAGTCCCAAATTAAATCGTATTTTAACATTGATTTTACTAAACCCTGAGTTTCTCTACCACTTCCAACATACCGCCAGACAAAATGACGAGAAACACTGTAAGACCTCGTTATTTTAAACGAAAAGTTCTGTATGCTGTCCTTGACCAATCCTGAAACAACTTAGATTTCAAATAATAGCTTAATTTTCAATAGAAACAACTCAACAGAATAATATTTTAGAGAAAAAGGAAAAAAATACCTTATCGAATGTGAAAACCCTATCAATATGCTTCCCCGCGATGTTCTGTGAAACCGAAACCTCTCTCTGGTAGTCATTGCACGTAACAACTCGGGGTGCATTGTTCCGCAGCTCTTCATCACTAAAAGGCCTGGGAAGAAAAAGTGATTCAAAAAATCATCACCCATGTCCAGCACAGTTGGAACCCAATGGATTAAAGAAAGAATTCGGAAACAGCCATACCAGGGAAAACGATTATTTCAAAAGGAAACCCTCGGAGGAGGAAGGAGAATGAATGTAGATTACCTGCAACGAAGAAGAACTTGAACGTTCACACCCTTCTCTTTGTCGTGCCGACCCGACATTTTCACACAGTTGCTAGATCCGAGCTCTCTCTCTCTGTCTCCCTCTTTCGGTCTGAAATTCCTGAAATAAGAGCGGGACAGGGGTGAAGTTTGAAATTTGATATCTTCTTCGCTTAAACATCTGACGGCCAAATAGCGGGTAGAGGAGGTCTGACGGTCAAGATGACATGCGAAATTCTTTAACATTATTATTTAAAATAGTTCTGAAATTGCAAACCAGAGCCCAATTTTGAAAAATTATTAAATGCCCAGGCCCAATAAAGTCCAATATCCAAAATAGGGCCTTTCGGACGGGAGCCCAACATTCAAATAACCCAATGTTCCTGTTACCGGCTGAAGCCTTACTTGCATGGCCCATTGGACAAAAATATAAGGCTTCCCGCTTCTTCCATCACATCCTTGGAGATATTTGGTTTGAATTTTTGAAAATATACGATACTTTAAATATGATATTCTTATATATATATATGATAGGTTTAATTAAATTTCTAAGAATGTGACCTCATTATGTTTGGAGTTTACAAGTAAATTCCAATGATATAAATTCCAATGATATAATCTTATTGTAAAATCTCTCATTATGGCACATATCGTCATTTGTGAGGAAAATTAAAAGGATGGGAAGAAAAAAAGAAACGTCTGTCATTTATTAAAATGTTCTATATTAGATTTGTGCTGCTCAAGTTCTTTTAATGATTTTAATGCAAAGTTTTTTGTGTTTATAAAATAACTCTCTTTTTAAGGGTCAAGAAGGTTGAAATTGTAAGTTTGAATTTGTTGCTTAGGAATCAAAAAGGTTGAAAATTTAAGTTTGAATTTGTTGCTTAGGCAACATGGCTGTAGCAGGGTCAAATACCCCCATTTGATGGGTGCACCATGTGTATGTTTTTGAAACTTTGTGGAGTTCTCATCGGATTTTGAATTTCAATTGTGGATTTTGATGCCTCGAAATGGACTTTTTTTTTAATTTAAAAATGGACTTAATAAAGATAACAAGTCTATTACAAAGTCGATTAGCAAACAAGAGCCTGTTAATCAATGTAATGCATTTAATATATTTTTATTTTAATAAATATAGTGAAAATTCGAACCCATAACCCTTCACTATAAGAAAGTAGATTACCATCGGCCAAATTAATGCTTGCTAATACAAAAAATAAGCTTTCTATACCTTAGAAGTAAATTAATTTGAAAAGAATATTTTTAAACTTGATTTATCAAAAACTGATATCACGACCTGAAATCATACAAGGAAATGCGCTTAAAAGAGCTCTCAAAATAGGTTCATGCAATTTAAAATTTGATCAAACTTTATACTTTTTCTTTTTTTTTTTTTTGTGAGAAGAATCTTCTTCGAAGCTCACGCTACTAATATTATACTCCAAAACTAAGGATAGATTGGTCTAATCCCACTGTTATAACATGAAAACATTTTCAAGGAAATTTACATTTCTTATTAACAAAATTGGACATCGGCCCTCCCTCACTAATACATAAAAGACATTGACACCTCTTTGGTTTCCAAAAAGATACTCAAATCGTTCATTCTCTTAATTTGATAATTTTACCTATAACAAGTTGGTAAATAATAAAAATATATTTAATATGTATTTTATAACGGTAAAATATCACACCCTTATCCAATTCCTTTTTTTATTAAATAAAATAAGTAATTTATTTCACATATTTTTATTCCATCAAGAATAATGTATGAAAAATGATAATAACATGATAAATGGGGTTTTAAAATAATAATAACGTGATAGTTTTATTTTTATCATTTACAAACATGTAATGGACAAATTTACCTCCAGAAAAATATGTAATGGATAAAAATTCAACTTAAATGAATAGGAGGTCGTGAGTGTCATTTCGAAAACTAAGGGAGAGGTGTCATCATCCTTTTTAGATTGTTGAAGGGGTGCTGATATATTTTATCCCTACTAATTTGCAATGATTTTAGAATAGGCGTTGGACTATGATTTAATACTCTTTTTTTGGGGCAAAGAAGCTCTAAATCTTTTTATTTTTTAAAGTAGAGGTTCAAACCTAGTTTAAACAAATAATTCTGTTTGATCATCCATATAAAATATTGAGAGATGGAATGGATATATCTAACGGTAAACAAACTCTCAGTGTTGAATGACTAATAGGATCATTACTCTTTTCATTTTCTTTTCTTTTTTAATGTTCACTTTGGTAGAGGATTCATTCCTCATGTATCATGACGTGTTGATATTTTTGTCTTTGTATTATATGGTGTCTCGATACGAGCTCATGAGTTCAGGATTCATCGGGCCGAATCTGATTAGCCACTTGATGTGCTACTGTAGGGGAAAGCACCGTGCAATGCGCAGTAAAAAGAAGAGAAAGAAGGGAAAGCAGAAGGCTTGTCTGTCCCTCAAAGCACAAGCAGGGAAAGAAAGAACCCCTCCTTTTTCAATCATCTCTGTCCCTCTTAGGATCCTCTTCTCCATCCCCACACCCACCTCCACCTTCCTATTTCTCTTCAATCTCCCTCTCCCTCTCCCTCTCCCTTTGAAACATACATTTCTCTTTACCCACTGTCTCTCTCCTCACTTCTTCTCTCTCTAGGGTCGTTCCCTCCTTACTTCTTGAAACCTCAAAGCATTATAGTACCGGGGAAAGAGACCCTTTCTTCAATCCCACTCCACTCAACCTTCGATACTCTAATTCACACCAAAATATTCAGAAAGATCTAATTTTTTTATATTACGCAAGGACCCCCAAATTTGACCAGATGATGGAAGTACTTCAATCCCCATCCCATTTCTCTTCCCCTTCAAGCTCCCCCTTACCATGTGCTCCTCCCGTGCCCTCCAATGACGTCCTACACCCACATTCCCTTATTAGCAGTGCCATTTCGTCCTCTGTTGAAGAGGACATAGCCCTAGAAGAAGAGAAGAGAGATAGGGAGGGAGATGAGGCGTCTTTGTTGGTGCTGCTGGTGACCCTTTTGAGGAAATCTTGGGTTGCTTGTAATAATTATACGGAAAGAGTGGACGAGGTGCCCCGAATGGAGATTGGGTGCCCTACGAATGTAAGGCATGTTTCCCATGTCACCTTTGATCGGTTCCATGGGTTCCTTGGTCTTCCTGTGGAGTTTGAGCCTGAAGTTCCCAGGAGGCCTCCCAGTGCCAGGTTTGATTTAATGATTTCTTTCTAAGTGTTCTCTTATTCGATGTTTTTGAGGCCAATGAGTTATTTGGAGGGTCCTTGGTTTGGGGCGAATTTTTGAGTTTTGCATTTTTAATTTCTTGGAAATTTCCATTTTTGTTTATGAGAATAAAGTCCACTCCGAAACGACTAAACAGAAAATGGATACTATTCATTTAAAAGGGGGCATTAAATGAATCTTGCAACATTTAATGTGCTCCAGATGACCCCTTCAAAGTCCTCCTCCATAATTGCCTTTAGCATTTCGCTTGAAGCTATTTGCAATTGTGCTTTACCATAATCTCCTGTTTATAAGTGAACAATATATGTCATGAAATTATATTTGGTGAGGTGGTCAAGAAGAGATAGTCTCATCAAAAGAATATCTTCTTAATTGTTAGAGGAGGTTTAATTTGTTTTACAGAGTTTAGTTACTGAATTTTAACCCACTTCTACTTACTAAATATATACTGATAGATAGTAGGAGCTGGGTAATCTCCTAGGAATCAATGCAGTAGAAATGAATAACTCACACACACTCTCACACACATATATTGCCTTTATTTTTGGATAAAAGAACAAACTATGATCTTCAGCACAGTTTGTGTTTTCTATTGTTTTTCTTCACTAAATATTAGTAAAAGGTTTGCTTTTCATTAAGCAAGTTGTTGTGAACTAATTTAGTCCTACTTACATACTCCACTTGGTGGAAGTCATGGGCTTCTCTAAGTGAACTTCGCTTTAACAAATCCGTGGTTCACGAACTGATAGCTTTATATGGGGATTCCTTCCACCGGTCATAGATGATGATGATGTCTCTTGTATCATTGGCTTCGACATAACTGGGGCATCATCAACAAGAGAGACAAAATACAATACAGATAATGTTTCCCGCAGTGACACAGAAATTCTATTTTCCAGCTCTTGTCATCCATACCCTGGACTTGTTAGGTCAAATGTTATATTCTCTGATTCACTATCCTTGCACTTGTTAGTCCTCTCTGATGATATGATGACAGTGTCTAAGTCTATGGTAAGCTACTGACTGAGATGTCTTCCATCTGCAGTGCAAGTGTTTTTGGAGTTTCAACAGAGTCGATGCAGCTTTCATTCGATTCTCGAGGGAACAGTGTGCCAACAATACTCCTACTGATGCAGAATCGCCTCTATGCACAAGGCGGCCTTCAGGTATGTTATTGCAGTAGTACATATTTCCCTTTCTTCCCTATACACGATGAGCAATCCACCAATAAGCACAAGATTGTTTAAATGGTATTCAACCAAAAAAAAAAAAAGCTGAATATTCATCGTATGTATGTTGCAAGGTTATCTAGCTTCTAAGTTTGAGTTTGGATGATGGGAATGGGATGGGAATAGGAAGGAAATGACAAAGAAATGAGAATAGGACTAGAATGGCCGTTCCCTGATGTTGGGGAATGGCCACTCCATTGCCTTTTCTATTACTAAAAATTGGAGTGGGATCATTCCCATTCCCTTGGTCCAGAAGAATCCTAATTTCTTCTTGTTATCCATTTTCAAATGGCACGCACACTTGGTTATACAGGCAGAGGGGATATTCAGAGTTAACGCTGAAAACAGCCAGGAGGAGGATGTTAGGGACCAATTAAACAGGGGAGTGGTGCCAGATGGAGTTGATATTCACTGCTTGGCAGGTCTTATTAAGGTAACTTTTGGAGTTCTCTTATTCTGTACATCCTTCAGCATCCAACCCAAACTCGTTTCAGAACCATTCTTCAGTTATCATTTTTACGAGTTCTGATTAAATCTTTCATTTTTCTTCTCCAATTCTTCTTGCCCTATTCTTCCGTCTCTGACGTGCTAGTGCATTTACAGGCTTGGTTTAGAGAACTGCCGAGGGGTGTGTTGGATTCCCTCTCTCCAGAGCATGTAATGCAATCCCAGTCAGAAGAGGAGTGTGGTCGGTTGGTCACCCTCCTCCCCCCTACAGAAGCTGCTCTACTAGATTGGGCCGTCAACTTAATGGCCGACGTTGCTCAACTCGAACATGCAAACAAGATGAATGCGCGAAATGTTGCTATGGTTTTCGCACCAAACATGACTCATGTGAGTGATATAGAATTACTGCATTTTCCTCTAACGACACGGTTATGGTAGCTGATTTTTTATTTATGTGTATTTTTGCCTAGAATGTTGAGGTAATCTTTTAGTTATGGAAGAGGTTTTCATTTTCCATTTCCAAAATGAAGCTTAAATACATTGTGATTGAATTTTTTCGGCTACTCATTTGGTGAGGAAACCTTGTTTCGAAATTCGTTAGCAGAATGACATTCTTACACAAAATCATGTATGAGAAGGAAAAATGGTTTTCTAAAGTGAAATGCGGCCTTGAATTTTCTGAGGAGAGAAATCAAAAATCATTTCTAAGCTTAGAGCCATGTTCAATCTTACCTGTGGTTTAATTTATATTATAACATCTCATAAATCTTGGCTGGGAAACAAGGCAGGTATTAGTCTTCCGAAAATATGGTTATGGATCCAATTGTTTTTTTTTTTTTTTCTCTTAATTGCAGATGGCAGATCCTTTGACAGCACTGATGTATGCAGTTCAAGTGATGAATTTCCTCAAGACTCTTATAATGAAAACACTTAGAGATAGAAATGAAACAATAGTTGAATCCAATCCTGTTGTGCATGGGGAACCCTCCGATGATAATGGACACCACAGTTCTTCACATCCATTCCTTGAGAAAACTGACGAGGCGAGTTATGGAAATGATGAGAAGCAAGTATTTGTGGCCGGAGAACCTGCTGAAGAAAGCCTGAATCGCCCTTCTAAAATCGACCCAATACTGGAAGCTGGACCACCTAGGGTTTCAGCCTCAGTTGACAACTTCCCTCCTCAAGTTAATGGCATACCCAAAGAAACTGGTTCAACTGGTCCAACAGAAGGAGCTCGACGAACTTTTTGCAGAAAGGGATATGAAAATTACTCTGAGAAGCCTTTTGTCCGGGTGATGGGGTCTGTGGAGAAGAACAAGGGAAGCAGCATCGTGAGCCGTATAAATTCTTCGAGAACAGAAAGGATTGAAGCTTGGAGGTGAATGATGCTTTAACTCTTCCTTCTTGTATTGTGATTTTATTTTTGTTTTTATTGTATGGGGAGAGGGGGAGGTGGAAAGGGGGGGTTTTGTTGTAGTGGTGAATTTGCCAAATGGGAGGAGAAGGTGGTGTATTGTGTTCTCAGTTTGGGTATGATTCATCTTTGTTTGGAGTGAGCTTGGTGTGTTGGGGTCTGGTAACCTGAATCTTGAACTGGGTCTGGCTTCGTCAAGTTACGGATCTGATTTGTTCTTACATTTTATGTGTGGTAAGCATGATTTCATTCATTAATTCCCGTAAAAATAAAATAAAATCTTCCCAAAATAAGGAAGGAAAAAAATAAAGGGGACCAAAAAATAACCTTGACGGAGCAGCACCAAGAACGGAATCGACTCAAAATTCTCCTGCAGCTTTCTGCGGGGAATCAAGAACAATTCCAAAGAAAAAGGTAATTGAAAGAGAAGTACGGGTTTAAATTCCAACATGTGTCATCAGATCATTCCTCGTGCATGGGTTGGAAAAAAAAAAAAAAGAACGAAACAAAAAAACACAAATACCAAATTCTGTAGAAGTATAGATACGTCCGATTCTCTTCTCCTTCCTCTCCCACCTCCGCAACGTACGTAATTTGGCAACTACCAAGATCGATTTCCGGTGAAGAAAATGGGGAGCCCGAAAGGAACAGAGACGTTTCCGGCGGCGGATGCCGGCGCAGCTCTGAATCCCGGCAAAGACAATGATTTTCAGGTCGACCCGGTTTCAGAGGAGGTCGCTAAGGTAATCGCCTCCACTGTCTACGTTCATCCTGGAAAATCTTTTTGATCAATCTATGTTTCAGTTCTCAAATTTGAATCTGGTGTGACTTTCCCCATGTTGGGTCTGCCCTGGTTTCACACGTAACACCCACATATTTTGCATGATTACGTGTCTGCAATTAGGGAGAAAAAAAAAAGTGTCTGACCTGAATCTCACTAATAAGAAAAATTCTTTGATCGATCGCACCACCAAGACATTTCTATATATTTCTGATACGTGTCAAATTGAATGAAGGAACAAGGTGAGGCTGCAGAAATGCAGAAGAACAAGGGAAAGGAGGACCCATTGCGGACTCTAAAAAGAGCCGTCATAGCATCGGCGGTGATCGCTGCTGTGGCCGGAGCAGCCATAGCCATAACTAAGAAGTTGAAAGAGAAATGAGCATCCATGTGTGCATATAGCAGCTGCCCTGAAGTTTTTTATCATCTCGGCCATGCTTTCTTTTTTAAATTTCAATTTTGAATAATTTTGTTTGAATTGAACTCACAACACCCAGATCAGATGGTGTTTATGGAAGTAATTACAGACTATACTCTTAGATTTTTAATATGATGATCAAGTTGACGGCTGGAGCTTCTCTTTTGTTCATATGAGAAACAAATGAAAGAATTGAATTTCTTTGTTCACAAGAATTTCCTTCCTCAAAGTTCTACGGAAGATATCAATGACTCGAATGATAATGGAGGAACAAATAACACTGTCCTGAGCCCGGAAAACAACAGTTATTTCAATTCGAAAGAAATCAGATATTTCCACCTGAGAACAGATAATATCCCTAAATACAACAAATCAATCAATCGACAGCATCGAAGGGCCTGAGACTCACTTTAGAACCCAATCAACAAATGCAGAATCAAATTTTGCAGAGATTATGTCATGTTAACAACACATGGGGCACCGAATTAACCCATTCTCATTACACTCACCACATCTCATTGTCTTCTGATCTGCATCCAAAACCTTGCAGCTCCCGTTGCAGTCCATGCACATCGCAAACCTCACTCCGAGGCACCCCTCACACCCAATCACCGACCTCGGAATCCCTTCGAACAACATCCCCAATTTTCCCTCTTCCTCCAACCTCACCATCTCCTCTGCTCCCCCAATCAACCTTCCCTTCACAAACACAAGGGGCACTTTCACCCCCTTTTTCCCCATTAGACGCCTCAGTTCCTCCTTAAACCCGGAATCCATTGAAATGTCACGCTCAAACATCCGAATGCAATTTGATTCGATGATGGTCCGAACTTCATTGCAATCTTCAAATGTTTTTCGGATCCCTCGTAAGGTTGTGGTGTAAATAACAACCGAATTTTCGCCGCCAGGTGGGCAATTCTCCTCGAAAAGGTTGAGAATTGATTTACAATCTTGGGGAATTTGGGGTTTTTGGGTTTTGGGTGCGGAAGAAACCATCGTCTTGATCTGTTCTCCCTCTTCTGATAAGTCTTTCTCAAACGATTTGATAAGCTCTGGATCAAACAGGGGACTCCAACTCCTTCTCCCCAAATTAATCGGACTCCCCATTTTCGAGTACCTCGTGCCCGGACCCGGGGACTTCTTCCTCGATTTCTCCAAAGAATTACAGGCTTTCAGAACCCCCTTTGGGCTGTAATCCAGTCTCCCTACTGGATTATTCTCCTTTCCAGAAAGCCCCTTTATTCTCTTCGGAGAACTCGTGCGATTCAGGAATCTGAGAGGGCTTCTTTCAACATCATGAAACCCAAGGAAGAAAGGCCGGGATTTGGGGCTTTTCCTGGTTTGTAACGAAATGGGCATCTCGTCTTCGAGACCTTTCATGAGATCCCAAGCGTTGATGATCTCTGGTGCATCGCTGGGAGGCGTTCCCTTAGATCCGACAATCGCAGTGTCCTTGATGGGTTGATCGCTGTCGATTTTCAGAACTCCATACGTGCTTGATTTAAGAGAGACGACATGGTTGGGGGAACAGCCATTGACGAGGAGAAATTCATGCTTGCGATCTTTCGGGAACAGCTTCGATGAAACGCAGCCCATTGATTTGTATTTTGCCTCTCGAAATCTCAAGGGGAGAATGTCTCTGTTTTTCGTTTTCTTCTGATATTTGAGGAAAAGTATCTGCCGAGTTCCTTTGAATCCCCAACGGTTACCATCATCTCCAACGGTCAAATATTTCGAATGGATGGGGAATTTTAAAGGTGGGACCCATGTAACTTCAACCCATTAATATTATTACTCAAGGTCCATAGACTTTTTGAAATTAAAATTTTACCAACTAACTTGAAAACCCTTCCAGAAAGGCACCAACTTTTAGGGCCCAATTGAAGATTGGGTTGGAACTTCTATGAATTGCCGGCCTTTAGCGGGAACTGCCACTTTCCATTGGACCAAAAATTAATTAGCTTGATTCGAGACCCGACATTTTAATTTTAGTGCTGTGAGAGGGCCTGTTCATAATTTATGAGTTTTTCTTTTTTTTCTACAAATGCTCAGAATGGATGAGATACTATTTACTGAAAGATTTCACCATCAAACCATTGAAGCTTATGTAATTTTCAATGCATTCGATAAATAAATTTCTATATTCTCATCAAATGCCTAGAAAATATTTCATTAGAAAAATATTTAATTTATTTAAAATTTTCTTTTTTCCGAGCCTATATATGGGATTGTATTTGTAAGGCAAGAATGATGTGAATTATTATAACACAATTAGTAGGTCAGTCGATCCCTTAACTTTTTCTAAGTTCGCCATTCAAATTCTTTTCCTTATTTAATCATCTTATTATTAATATTTCTTTTAATTCACCAAATCAAAGTTCAACGCTCTGCTTAATTTTGATTAAGTGGTCAAACACGACCACTTGATTACTTATGTCGCATATTTATTTTAATAAAAAGATAATTCTTTCCTACCATGCCGCGCTACCTGGGCTTATGGGCCTATACAATTATGTTGACTAACCCGTTACATCAATCCTTGACGTAGCAAAAAGATAATTTTAATTAATTATTACTTTTAATACTTTTTTCCGTCCTCTTGCTCCACCAGGTCCCTCTCAATAAGTATTACTATTTTTCATGGCCATGCGGCTAGTAAAAATTAAGTTGTACGAACCAAAGGACGTTATTTTGCATATGCGTAGCCCTTATACAGTAGACGTTGAAACTCATTCTATCATGGGCCTTGGGGCCCACATCGTGTATTGGGCTGGCAAGGAAACACAATGTTATGGGCTTTCGTATTTTTCAGTTGTGTCCAGTTTGATTCAGCCCATGTCCTCGTTTTAAGATTCTTGTGTTTTATGCATACAGAAATTCATTTTCTTCCATGGCTGCTTGGATTTTATTTATGGGCAAGTCTTGCCCAACATGCTATTTTCCCCATTTTAAATGAGTTCAAATGGTATTTTTACCTATCAATATTAGCTCATCTTCTAATAACCTTTCTCTTAAAAGTAAAATTCTAGAAATCTAAATTTTTATTGCATTATCGATCAGGCCTACGAATTCGATCCTATGTGGTTCAACTCCCATACCAAATAAAACTAAATGAGTTCGAGTTTAGGCCGAGCCTAAGCCTCAATTGTATGATTCAAATCTAGCTCATTTAATATAAACGGGTTTCGAGATTACATCAAGGGGGTGTTCCTAAGAGTTAATTGGAGATACTTAATTACCATTTTAGTTTTGGCTTATAGGGGTTTAAATGCCCAAGTATAAAAATAAATCAAATATATAATGGCGTGCGAGGCCTATCTCGTTCCCGAGCTTATGATGCTAGGCTTGACCCAAATAAGATGTCGGCCTCAAACTTTGGTTCAGGCTTGGCTTAAACTCAAGTCATATATGACTCAGCCCAATTTTATTTCAAACAATTAATTGGATTCTGGGCTAAGCTCGGCTCAATTAACGGTCTTAAGAACAGTAAAGTAATTTTTCAATTTTTTTTTTCTGAGTTATAAGCCTCTTCTTTTTGTAATAAAAAACAAAATTAGACCTTTTTGGACAAGGATCTGCTCTTAGGCATGGTAGCCTGGTCCCGCTATTAGCGATTTTTCTTGTGTAATTTGAGTTTTCCTTACCCGAGCAATTTCAATTGAGTGTCTAAGGCATCGTATTATATCGGCTAAATTGCATTTATTACTACTAAGGTAAAACTTCAGTTACAATTTGATTATTAAATATTTTCTTCGAGAGCACCGACTTACATTAAAAGAATATCATTCCATGTAAATAACTTATCTTTTTATAATTAAATATTCAAAAACATAGAAGAGAAAGATAATAACAAGATAATATTTTTATGTAAATAGCGGTTTTATCTAGAAGAATAAGTGTGTTCTTCTGTTCGGGAAGTAAAATTGAAAGTCTTCCAATGAAAAAGATTAATCTAAATATGGATCACTTAAATTTATGAACTTAAATCATTTTATTTTTTAATTTTTTAATTTTTAATTTTTTACTCTTGCTTTTTTATAATGAATTGTCAAAAATATTTAATTTTACTAGATATTTCAAATTCATCACCAGTGCATAATTGATCTTCTAGAAACCTCTTAATGTACCTTCCTTGAGCCATTCCTCCCCGCCTCACGCCCTCACATTTGAGTCATGCATGATAGCCTAAAAAGACAAAAAAAAAAAAAAAAGAAAAGCAAGAGAGTCAAAGTAATACCTTCTGGAATGTCCGTACGACTGCTCACACTGATTTTTTTATTTCACCGTCATCATGGTCATGGGAGAACTCCAGGTTTGATCCAGCGGATTTTGAGATTGCTTCACTTTTAAATATAATGAGAATTTGAATCCTTAACTTTTAATGGGAAGTAAAAAAATTTTCGTTAATGGAATTAATGATCCAGTAAAACTTGGCACTGAATCCTTAACTTTTGATGTAAAGTAAAAAATTTTTCGTTAATGGAATTAATGATCCACTAAAACTTGACACTGAAAATTACACTTAAACATTCCCGTGGTTTCATTCAATTGCAGGGAACCTTCCTGTGGTTTGAAAATCAGCACATAACTCCCCTGTGGTTTCAATGGACTTACAAAAGTTAACTTTTTCATCAAATTTAACCATTTGTTCTTCAAAAAATTTTTTTAAGTGTTTAATAGAAAAAAATAGAATTTAATCTCTCAAATTACCGAAAATAAACTCTTTACCTCAATCACAATACCTCTCAAAGAACTAGTTGTTTTTATAATTCTTAAGACATGAAAAAGATATATTTATTGTACAAAAAAAGAGAGAAATATTTATATGTGAATATACTTGGTTGGGATTATTAATATATAACCTCTATAAAATATATACATATATATATTCAAATTACAAGAAGTATAAAAGTGTCAATTTATTTGGATATCGTTATAATAGGGGTAAAAAAATTAGTTTATGGGTAATTTTAGAAATTAAAGTCTTTTTTTATCATATTAAATATTAAAAAATTTATAAAAGAACAAACCGTTAGATTTGACGGAAAAGTTAACTTTTGTAAATTCATTGAAACCACAGGGGGGTTATGTGCTCATTTTTAAATCACAAAAAAATTTTCTATAACTGTATCAAACCATAAGGAGATTAAATATAATTTTTCCTTATATAACTAACTGTTCCTGTAAGTGTTGATTTGTTAATTGAATCTCCAGAAAACGAAGCACTGTGGTACGGCACTTGACTCGTAACACGCTCTGAGTTTTCAAAATCAGTGGGCTTCAGCGTCTGAGACCAGAGTAAAGCAACGAGCTTGAGTCTCTCTTCCACACGGCTCTCTCCTCCTTTATTCCACTTCTCGAGCTTTTACGTAACCATCAAGCTGACTCCTGTTTGACAGTGATGGAGTCGTGAAGCTAAGTGTGGGATCCATACTCTCTAAACTTCATTCATTAACTTGTATATACCAAGGAATCTTTTTTTTTTTTTTTCATTTTTTACTTATGTAACACCACACTCGCATATTTTAAATAATGGTTTTTTTAAAACTTGAATTATCCTTATATATAATATTAGGACACATGCCATATTTAATTATATATGCATGTATGAACATGAGCCATTGGTCCCAATATTCATTTACTAATGAAATTTTCTTTTATGGACACTTTGTTGCGATGCGAATTGATGTATTAAGAATATATTAACAATTTGTATATTAAAAGTTACCCGCCGTGAGATTTAATTGGTCCCTCTGATACGTAATTTGTAAAAATTAAAACCAAAAAAAAAAATCATTAATTAGATACCACAGGTTGGCATAGCTTTGCAAAGTGACAGTATTAGGCCGTCACGTAGCTAATAATAATAGGTGTATGGGAGGCTCAATCAATTATTATTATTATTATTATTATTATTATTATTATTATTATTATATCTATTAGTTTGGTATCGGTTAAGATACAATCTTATATCGAATTGTACTATCTAATACAATTCTGTGCGATCTACAGGTATTCTATGTGTTTTAAATTTACAACAAAATGAAAAATTTAAAGAAGCAAAGTCATTTAATTTGTAGTAAAATATTTATTGTTAAAAGTGAGCCTTATTAAAAGAATTAAAAGATTTTTCACCGCAAGATAATAGACGCGAATCGTGAAAAGCATTCTTTTCAAAGTGAAAAAAAAAAAAAATAGGACCTCAAAATGAAAGGACTATATCTAATAAAGTACCATCCCTAAATGATGTGTGCCCTAAGATCCACCCAGCTAGTGAATTGAATGACTTTCCTTTTGTAGCTAAGAATGCATTAACTACTAATTAAAGTTCAGCCCTTTCAATTGTTGCAATCAAAACCTTAAAAAAATGTACGGACGGTCAAGCTTATCCCACACAAGTTCCTGCCACGTCAGAATTACAGTCATAAAGGCACCGTTGACTAAAAAACATTGAAGAAAATTTTCCATGTGCAATCTCCTTAAAAAAAATAAAACGGGGGGATTTTTCTAATTAGAACATCAGCAATAAAATTTTATTAGGTTTTAGCATGATTTTATTGAAGAAATCCCATTGGAATAGATTGGTCTTAATGGTATTAATTGTAATGTAATGTTGCACCCTCACATTGTTTTAATGTTTGGTTAACAAAATAATAATAATAATAATAAAAGAGGTAAGCATACGGATGATTCTATGGGTTCATTAAAAGACCCAAGCATATGAAAATTCCATCGAAGAACTCCAAACTCTAATATCCACGCAACTAAAAATAGGGAAAATTATACCTAATCTTTTGATGACTTGACCCACTGGCTGGGAACTCTCATGTGGTTTAAAAATTAGCACTTAATTTCTTTATGGTTTGAATGGAGTTGCAATGGTTAACATGGTTAATGAAAAAAATAAAATGACAATCTTAACCTCTAATTTCAAATACAAAACCTTTTTATAGGATTCGTCTTCTTTTTGCGTGGTGATTTATCTATCCCAATCTCATATTTACACTTAAAAGATCTATATATGACATTGAATTTTTTTTATCATATTTTTTTTTAATGAATATTGATATTTTCAGTACATAAATTATATCTTTTTCAGTGGTAGAAAACACACAAGCACGCACCTTGCGCGTGCTTAATGACTTTTCGATCAATATATAATATCTAAAAGAGTGTACTGGTTAAAATTTAAATTAATTAAATATTTTAAAAATGAAATTTTAGATTCTTTGCAATCAAAAGCATTGCACCGGCGTTTAGGAAAAAGATAGAAATTACTCTATAATAACTGTAATATTTGAGTAAAAATAAGAATAGTTATGTAATAACTGTAACTAAATAATTGTAATGTTTGAGGGTATTTACGAAAATTATTTATTACAATATATGCTTGATTGAACCAAATAATCTTTTGACTTTATAATAGTATAAATATAACTAATAATATTACAGTCCTTTATAAAAATTGTTTATTACGATAATTTTATATTTTCTGAAAATACATTTACTCAAGTCGTATTTAATAGTGTCACATCCTCGCATTGAAGTTTTTGGAATATTTTGTTTTAATCGGCTCTCTATCTTCAGTCTGTTTAGGGGCTCTCTAGAAAAGCGAGTGCGGCCAAAACGAAACCACCCCGCGCCCCCTCAAAACGCCTCCCCCAATTTGTTTTTTATTTTATTTTTTGAGAAACTTTCCCATTATTCTTTTTCTCAGTAAATTTTTGTTCCAAAACTCACTTAACTCACCCCTTTTAAATTCCCGCGTGGCTTCTCTATCTCTTCCCCCATTCCTTCAGTAACTCCTCTCTCTCTCTCTCTCTCTCTCTCTCTCTCTCTTTCTCCCTCTATCACACACAAACAGGCAGAGTATCATGCCGCAAGTCGATCTCGAATCCCTAGCTTCAGTCCGATCCACCAGTTCCCGCGATCGGAAAATCGCCTGTGAAACCCTCGCCGATGGCAATTTCCCGCCGGATTCCGTCTACCTCCCCAAGGACGCCGAGCTCGACTGGTTCGATCGGAACGCCTTCTTCGATCGCAAGGACTCCACCAGTAGGAACTCCTCTTCCTCGATTCTGAACCTGAATTCCGGGACGAACTCTACTCCTAGTTCTCAGAGATCCTCTGTGTCCAAAGCGTCGATCATCGGATTGCCGAAGCCGCAGAAGGCTTGCTTCTCCGACGCCAAGCTCAGGCGGAGACCGAAGCCGCAGAAAGCGCGGCTGTTCCGCGAACCGCCGGAATCCGACCGGAAAGCAGCGGCTCGGGCGTTCGAACCGTCGTCGCCGAATGTGTCGTGTATGGGACGAGTGAGATCCATGAAGGACCGGACCCGCCCCTGCAGAAACAAGCACCGCGGATCGGAACTGGCAGCCAAGAAGGAAAACGCAGGACGGAAACGCAAGCCGGGCTTCTGGACAAGCGTGGGCAACATATTCCTATCTGGCTGCGGAGAAAAACCGGACGTGGAGATTCCGTCAGGCGACCGTCCGACAAGAGAGCCGCCGAAATTGTCATCGTCCGCGCCGCCGAGGAGCGGGGCGTCCGTGTCGAACGAATCCACGGCGAGCGACGGATCGGCTGAGCCGCCCGGTTTAGGTGGAATGAAGCGGTTTGCGTCGTGCCGCAGATCGGATTTCGGGGTAATAGAGGCCGTGGAGTCGGGGTCCCAATCGGCGAATTCCCAGGCGTCAGATAAAGACGGCGTGTGGGAACGGCGAGGGATGGGCCCACCGAAAGGGGTCGAGTGCCTCAACCGGTCTGGGACGGTGGGCCCCGCTTCCGGCTGACTGGTACCGAAGACGACGTCCGCTGGGAACGAAACGGACTTCCGCCGTTAAAGGTAAGCTTATAGCCCCCTCTTTTTTTTTTTTTTGAAAAAAGAAATGCGTTTTTTGGGTAACTAAGAAATGTTTGCTTCTCCTTGGGCGTTTATTTATTTATTTTTGTTGCTTTATTATCTGTAAGAGAAGGAGGTTTTGTAAATATATTTTCTGGGCTTTGCTTTTTCTTTTTCTTTTTCTTTTTTTTCCTTTGTGCTTCTCTCTCTCGTGTTTTTTTTTTCTTTTTTCCCTGGATCTTTAGATTAATATTTGTGCAATTTAGATAAAAGAGGTGATTCTTGCAAAAGATTTGTGTTAAATGAAACCATTAATGTGGATAGGTGATATTTCTTTTGAAACGATAGAAGGAAAGTAAATAAGTGAATAGACCAACTTTGAGAGAATCAACTTGTACATAAGCTGAAGTTCTTACGGTAAGAAAAGATTATATAAAAAGAGGAAAGAAAATAGAGAAAGAAAATTGGTTAAATTTAGGTTTGATTCTCACTTACATTTCCACATTTCTCTCTCTTTTGATGGCTCAGTGGCGGAGAATGACCAATCATGTCATCACCCAATTCCAGAACACACGTAACATCAAATACAAAACACTAGACTTTCTTATTCCATACTTTTCATTACAAGTTGGAATAAGTGAAAGAGAGAACTTCCCCCTCTTTCACGATTACAAGCTCCCCCCATAAGGCAAGTAACTTTCATATAGAAGTGATCAATCTCTCTCCTTTTTTTTGATCGATTGAGAGAAAAAAAAAATTAAATAAAGTTATGGGAAACTAAGGAAAAAGTGGAGGTCATTTAGAAATAGGATAAAAGAAAGAAAGAAGATGGAGGAGGAGCTTGAGGCACAAGAATGATGTCGTTAACCGTATCCTGCCAATCAACTGCGGGGGAGAGGATCCGCCGCCCCGGTTTGTTTGGGTGCTGAGTCCAGTAAGTATCGGCGACTAGCGCGCACCCATATTTTTCCTAGTAAGATACCTATGATTGGAGTAGTAAGAATAATAATTATTATAAGACGATCAATGGTCGCTCGTCTCTACTCGAACAGTTCAATCTTTCGCCCGTTTAATGGTTGCACGGGCCTTATGTTGTCCTTGAATGCGGCATCCAACGGAGCCTTCAGAGCGGCAACTTGTTCTTTCGTTATCGGCCTCACCTGAACACGCATTACAAACATCAGTACTTCTTCAGATGATTTTTATTTATTTTTCTTGTTGGGGGGGGGGGGGGGGGGGGGGGGGGGGTGAGTGAAGGAGGAGAGGTTACATGATCGAAGAGGGTCCAGATGACATTTTCGGTGCAGGGAGGAGAGGTCAGAGAGCCAATGTATCTGTAGTACTTGTTGGTGTTCTTTACAATGTCGTTCGTGTTGAGTTCCTCGATGGGGATTTCTTTGTTGCTTCCGTACCGCTCCTTCGCCAGTTCTTCCAATTTCATCTTCATCTGCAATCACAGTCCAGTTTTCGTTAAAATCCATTTTTTTTTTTCCCCAAAACAGGGACCCTCCTCCTCCCAACAACAACATCCTTTACGTGATGGGTGTGCTTGAGGGACTTGTGTCTGAATCTTGCTGTATTTAATGTTCTTAGTTCAAACCCTGAGCAATGCGAAGGAGTGAAGAAATGTGGCATGTTGGGGTCTAACCTTGGCGAGAAGGGGATCTTCTCCGCCGACACGGAAGAGGATGCCCACGACTGCGGTGCCGCCTTCTGCGCTACCGTGCACCAGATGAAGTTCTGCGGCGAATCTGTTGATACCAATTCGAAATCTCCATCAGTTATTCATTATCTGAATATACAAAACCCTAGGGTTTTGGCCTGCTGGCAAATTGGTTGCCCCCATTTTTATTTGCCGAAGCTTGGAGTACCCACACGTTTACCGGCTCACACACGGGTAGTGGGCGAGGGTCATGTGAATAGAAACTCGAGGTACCTCTCGGTACCCCAAGCATGGCTCTTTCATTTAAGAATAGATGCTTACCAATCTTATAAAGCACTCAAATTAGGTAAATTAGAGGCCAAGCACATCTACTAATTTAATGGATGCAATCCAATCGATTTGTGAGGATCGATGGACTATTGATCACATGTTTTTTTTTGAAAATTTTTACTTATACGCCCTTCGCATCGAAAAGAATTGATCAAATAATAACATGAGACTGCACAAATTTGATTATGTAAGTATTTTTAACACGTATAGAAGTGCAAAGAATATATATATATAGTATTACCTTTTATCAAATTGGTTCAGTCATTATTTGCATTTGTTGGACGGTTAGGGTCGCCCGAACCAGTAATCGAGGTGGGCCTTGGTTAAGGCCCATTCTCTTGCTTCGTGTGGGTAAGCCAGATTAAGGTGGGCCTCGGTTAAGGTCCACTCTTCCCCCTAACGTTTAGATGGACTTACTGGGCGTTCGTCCAATGGACATCACAAATTACGTTATAAATTCAACAAAAAAAGTGAAAGTAGTTTTCGTACACTATTATTTAGCCCAAATATAGGAAAAGAAAAATGCTAAAAAGAACAAAGGAGTCAAGAGTATTATGATAAGAGACGGGCCTTATAGGACCCATACAACAGAATATCTATATATATCTATACTATTATAAAGACAAAGAACGTTTTGGTTCCATCAACTAAAATTAATTTTAAATTTTAAATTTAAATTTTTTACAGTTATTAAAGTTATAGAAGTTATTTTCTCAACTACCTACCCCCAACTTTTCTTCCTACTCCTTCAACTTTTATCTTTTTTTTAAATTTTAAATTTAAATTTTTTACAGTTATGAAAGTTATAGAAGTTATTTTCTCAACTACCTACCCCCAACTTTTCTTACTACTCCTTCAACTTTTATCTTTTTTTAAATACATACTCATTCTTTTTATTTTTTTATAGTTTTGTATTTAATCTTTTATATTTTAATAAAAAAAAGTCGTTGAGCACGTGCATTGCACGTGCAATACGACTAGTTATAATTAAGAACAAACTTCTCTTAAACAAGAAAATTCAAGTATGGCCCACATTAGACTATGAAAATAAATTATGACTGATGGATTTTAAATATTTAATTCATATTTTATAATTTGATAAAATTTGGACCTCATTCGATTAAGGTAACTTTCCATATTTTAATTTTTTTAACTTTTATTCTTGATTTTCTAACCAAAAGAAGTCTAGTTTTAACTGCTCAATTTAAATCTCATCCATAATCGTGTGAGACCCAAATGTCACTTGACTGTAGGATATAGATAAAATATTTAATCCGAAAATCATAATTCATTTTTGTAGCCTTATGTGAGTCCCACGTGAATGTACTAAAACAAGAGAATGGGCTTAGCAATAATGATTTATTCTTTATGTAGTTGCCTACATGTTTGATAAAAAAAATGAAATCTCTTTTTAAAATCATTTAACAAAATAACATTATTTTTGGGTGCACCGGTATGCAACTAGGTACAGCAGTACCTCGTATAGAGTTCTCTCTTGTATAAAATGTGTATTATTTAAGAGAGAGAGAGAGAGAGAAGTGTAAGTACTGTTCTCCATTGATTTTGTGCTCAGAAGGAGAATGCCAGTGCATTTGCTTCAAGGTGAAGCTCTTGTCACCTATCTTCAAAACTCCTGCATTTTCCCCAAACGCCACCTGAAAAACAGCACAAAACATCAAATTCCTTCACGAGCCATATATATATGGGACCTTCATTGAATATTAAATGATGAGAAAAATAACAATTAAATTAACCAAGTCATCAATGAGACGTCAAAGTAGCAGACTAATAAATGACAATAACAATTTACTAATAAATCATGCATGCATGCACGCATACGTACCCCAATGTGGTAGCCGTGGTTGGACAATGTAGCCTTTTGCTGGGGCCTATAGTCTGCGGATAAGGGACCTAGGGTTTTGTTGGGAACGGCTTGATCCTTCAAGATGTCGACCGGAGACTGTCTTTTTCCGGCGGAGCACTCAGCGTACTTGGGATTCAAGCTCCCCCACTTATCTGCTGCCGTCGTTCCGACGTAACTGAAATCCAAGGGGGCTGCCACCCACATTCACATGTAATAGAAGAAGATAATATTTTAACTAATTTCTGTCCATCTCCGATTCAACTAAGAAATATAAAATACCAAATTTATAATTCCCTTTTTGTTTTCTAATTAAAAAAAATGAAGGAAAATACAAGTAAATTAAGCGACGGCCTATAATTGAGTAGCCAACTGTCTCACTTGAATCCGGATTTTATTTTTCTTACGAACCAAACCAACAATTTGTATGTGTATATATATATAGGGAGAGAGAGAGAGAGAGAGAGAGAGAGAGAGAGAGAGAGAGAGAGAGAGAGAGAGAGAAGAACATACTCTGGGAGGAGAAGGCGGTGGTGGCGAGAAGGGCGATGAAAGCGAGGAAGGAGGAGGTGAACGGAGGGGCCATTGGGGAAGCTTCAATAATGTTAATGTTTTTGGGAGGAAGGAGAAGGAAGCAATGATCTCAGAGCTGCTTAAATGTTTTTTCCTTGAAATGCACGACCCTGGTTTTGTACTGAATTGACATACCTAAATGTGTAGTCCCACTCTGAATTTCTGTTCCACCCTTCATTCACTTTCTTTTCTTATTGACCCAGTTTTTCTCTTCCCTATATATAGGAGTTTTCGCCTTGCTCATTTTGGATTTGAATATTCTCCATTTCTTGCGGGAGGTGGAGACTCCATTACCTGTCTGATGAATGCCACGAGTCCTATATGCAATCACAATGACACCCAATGGCGATGGAGGAGGACGAAGAGAAGAATCACACAAAAAGAAGGAAATGAAGAAGTCAAGCTTGGCGAGCCTAGATGCTTAAGCGCTCAGGCGCCCGCCTAAGCGTTCTCAAGACACCCAATGATGATGGAGGAGGACGAAGAGAAGGATCACACAAAAAGAAGAAAATGAAGAAGGATAGGACGAAAGAGAAGAAAGAAGAAGAAACAGAAGAACGAAGAACATACCCGATTCATTGGAAACTTGATCGCCCTCTTCCATGGGACCGAAGATTGTCGGATCAAAATGGAAGTGGAGATCGTCCAGGGTTTCGCTTGACTGGACAGGGGGAGGGGAGTTCGATCTGCAGGTTCTTTCTCTCCATTGTATGAACAGTTGAAGGAGTTCATGGACGGACTTCATCAAGGCTTCGGATCTCCCCTGGTGACAACCCAGGTTTATTTCTTCCTCTTCTTTCTTCTTCTTTCCCTCTCTCGCCTTCTTCCATGGCCGACCATTCAGATCTGTAATGCTAAAGCCTTAGCCTCCTATGCATCCCAAGGCGCCCTAGACATTGCCAGGTCGACGCCTTGCAGGGCAAGGCCCCGCAGCCAGGGCCCTAGGGAAGCGCAACACATCGACAACTATTGAAATACGAGACAATAAGTTAGAAATGGAATAAAAAATCCCTCCTCTCACTATCCCCTCAAAAATCTCTTCCCTGTATCTAGATGTAGCCACCATGCTCATTTTGGATCTTTGAATTTGAATCTCTCTCTCTCTGGTAGAACGTGGAGGAGAGTCAATGTCCTGTGTAACGTATGCCACGAGTCCCAAATGCAATCACTGTCCTCCATTTTATATCTTTTAAATTTAGAAAGACTTGTTTGAATTGGTGTGATTATGAGAATAAATTAAAAGCAGAGATGGACTAGAGAAACATGAAAAGGACCAGAAATGTTGGGCCCTAAAGTCAGAGTGGGACCCACCCACTCTCTCCGCCAGAATGGCCATTCCAAAGAGCACATGTACCTGAAACCAAAGATGGCTGGAGCAGGTCAACCTGGCGGCAACTGATTACTATTGTAAAGGAAAGATTCTTCACTAGAGAATACAAGGAATGGTCAACTTTTGGAGGTGCCTAAAGAGCCCTCCACACTGTATGCTTGATTATCTCATTCTCCCAATCCCAAACTTTGACAAAGTAGCTAGACATTTTATTTCAGTTCCTCGTAATGATCAAAGTGCCCGTGCTGTCCATGTCTTTGGTGAGGGTAAAACCCTAGAATCCAGCTTACCTTGCACTTGTAGGGTCAAAGCCGGCTCTCCGAGTAATTCTGCTGGAAGCCAAAAATCCAAATTAATGGAAACCTCCTACTCAAAAATGCAACACCCCAATACTTAAACCTTCTGCAATGAGGGAAGCAGACTCATCAGGGAGAAAGAACAGCAAATTTTAAAATAAACATTTTATTAAAAATAGTATAAGAGCGTGTTTGCATGCCATGTCGCTTCCCTGGTCCATCCTCAACTGATGTCATTATAAGGGAACATCATTATAATACAAATCTACTGAGTATTTGTTTTTCCTTTCACTTGATGAAAAAAGTCGAAATCAACCCGATTACAAGGAAAAGGCTTGAATTACACTACCCAAATGAGTAAACAGCAAGCTTTCGCGTGGTTTAAAAGATTTGGCTCATTGAGCAACATAAGTTGCTTTTAAGTAGTCCACAATATCTGCGCTTTCAAACATTTGCACTCCCGTATTTGGATCTTCCAGATAAGGTACCTATGGTTTAACAAATTACAAACCATTGTTGTTAAACTAACCCATCTTACTATTTTGTGCTGGGGAACATAGCAAGATAAAGAAAAAGGATGTATGGTGATCCTAATCATAGGAACTTGTTATATAAAGAAGAAGTGGATACCTGAAAATGTCCGGCCCTTTGATATAGTATCTGCCTTTTTGGGCTTCCCCGGCCACAGCTGCAACAAAAAATATTTGAACAATCCTCACTAGTAAATGAAAATGAAGTTTTCTACAGAAAGGTAAAACTGAAAAGGAAAAAGAGTACTACAATATATATGTCCCCCTGGAGTATGTAAAGTAATGATTTACCGATATATAGCAAATTGTAATGACAATACTAACAAGTTAATAATAGTACACAACCCACATTGCACCCTGAGGTGTCACCTGTTTCTTCATCCAGCAATGACTAGTCCACCGTATTGTAGTATCCTCAAAAAGAATAAGGTTTCAATCCATGCAATGGCAGTCATAATTCAAAAACTACTTGCTTGCCAACTTAAAACTCGTCTTTTGGGTTACACCATGGTTTTAAATAGCGGTCGCGGCCGCCGTCGCGTAACGGTCGCGAGTGTAACGGGACGCGGGCGTAACGGACGTGAATTATAAGGCACGGCGCACGACACTTGTTTTTTCACATTTTAAGTTTGTAAAAATGTTATAAATGATTTTTAGACTATTTTGACCCTACCCTATTTATCAAGTAAACGCTGATACATATGACTTTTAGATTTTAGATAAATTTAAGTGCGCTATTAAACATAAAATTAATCTGGCCGTAGCGGCCGTAGCGGGCGTCGCGGCCACTACGGCGGTGAATCGGGTTCAAAACGCTAAAGCGGGGCGTAGCGGTATCGGATCGCGCCGATACCGCTACGAAGCGGCCGCTACGCATACATAGCCAAATTTAAGCCCAAGGTAAAGCTACAATCATGGGGTAAACAAATGAGAAAGAAAGCATCGTCAATAAAAAGCCAAGATTTTAGAAGAAAATTAGGTCCTTGTGTTAATAAAAAAAAAAAATTGCAGATAGGGTTTTGATAAATTGAAAAATATCAAAACTTAAATTTCTAAAAGGATTATAGTTAAATTTTGGAGGGGAAATATTGAGAAATAAAGCATTTTTAATAAAATGGAGATTTTAGGCCTAAGATGGGTTTACCTTGTAATTCTTCACAAGCAATTGGCCATGGGAAACTGAGCAGTAATGAGAAGGTTATTGGGTTTATGGTGTAATAAATGGGGTGGGTGAGCTAATAAATAGATTGTAATATTAATGGGTTAGGTTTAATTTGGGATTAAAATCTTAATGGGCTGGGATCATGGTTTTAAAAAGCGGCCGCTACGGCACCGTAGCGGCCGCTTCGTAGCGGTATTGGCGCGACCCGATACCGCTACGCCCCGCTTTAGCGTTTTGAACCCGATTCATGGCCGTAGCGGGTAGCGGCCGCTTCATAGCGGTATCGGCGCGACCCGATACCGCTACGCCCCACTTTAGCGTTTTGAACCCGATTCATGGCCGTAGCGGCCGCGACGCCCGCTACGGCCAGATTAATTTTATGTTTAATAGCGCACTTAAATTTATCTAAAATCTAAAAGTCATATGTATCAGCTTTTACTTAATAAATAGGGTGGGTCAAAATAGTCTAAAAATCATTTATAACATTTTTACAAACTTAAAATGTGAAAAAACAAGTGTCGTGCGCCGTGCCTCATAATTCACGTCCGTTACGCCCGCGTCCCGTTACACTCGCGACCGTTACGCGATGGCGGCCGCGACCGCTATTTAAAACCATGGCTGGGATCAACTACTTGGGGGGGGGGATGCTCGCCCCCAGTTAGCTCTTACGCGACGGCGGCCGCGACCGCTATTTAAAACCATGGCTGGGATCAACTACTTGGGGGGGATGCTCGCCCCCAGTTAGCTCTTACGCGACGGCGGCCGCGACCGCTATTTAAAACCATGGCTGGGATCAACTACTTGGGGGGGGGGGGAATGCTCGCCCCCAGTTAGCTCTGCCCCTGTATGCAGATCTGATTGCTTAGAAGAATTATCTAAAGGCATGATCACAGACTCAAAAGTACTCTCGATCATTGCAAGAATACTTGGTTACAGTTCATGTCAGCTGGAAACATTATTATAATCAACATTTGCTTCAGTCTAAAACTACTTAATAAGTCAAAAACATGGGTATCAACATGTGTACTACTGTGACAATAAATGACAGCAAAGCATTATAAAAAGATTAACCAATCAATATGCTGGTGATGCAACCTGCGAAGTACGTGTGGCAACTCTAACTCCACTAGTACTTCCCGCACAATCTTGCAGAAAGGCGAACCCTGAAAGAGATCATAAACTGTCTCATGCCTCAATTTTGAGAGTTAACCTGATAGCCCAATGTCAAATAAAGGGATTCTATATTTGGAAACAGAAAGTAAGGATGAGAGTATATTTAGTAATCAGCTAACCTCACCTCATAAGCCCAAACTTCAAGTGGCTTGGGTGGAAGTTTTGAAGGAGTATAAGAAGACCCCTAGGCAAATCATAAGGGTTCAACACAAATATACACCATATTAGCAATCCCAAAAACTTAAGTCTCAGAATAGTGTAGCATAAATGTTCAACATAACTTATTATTGACTTAAAATAGGTTACCATATACAATACCAATTGCTCTACATGAACCACATAGATTAACATGGCTGCTTCCCAAATATTTTGGAAGAGATCAACAGAATTCAATAAGTAGATAAAACCATCTTACTCTTCCCATTCGACCAATCATAGCAAGACCTTCAGTCAGAGTCTGCAAAAAGAACAAGTTAGCAGGCAATATATGCTACATTTAACAAAAAAAAAAAATTCCCAGAGACTATAATGGGGGAAAAAAAGATTCAAGTGCTTACTGTTAATAGGCCAAGTGACAGCATAAAAGGGATACGCCCATCACCTAAACCAAATAAATCAGTACAGTGAAAAAGTATGGCAGTAAAGGAACATTGTGAGAGTGATATCCACATAATGAAACCATAAGTGAATTAGCCTGTATCAATGTATGTCCTTAAATATTACCATCATTAAATGTCAAGAGAGAGTGTTAACAATAACCAAAATAATAATAATTACCTTGCAGGGAGTTCAATCTTCTTTTATATCAAAATGTCAATAAATATGGAAACCAGCCATCATATACATGTCCTCTTGGAGTATGTAAAGTACTGATTTATAAATAGCAAATTGTAGTGACAATACTAACCATATCTCTCAACCAAATACTTAATTATCTCATCTGACTCGTACATTGCTACTCCTGTATTCTGGTCAACCTGCATTCAGAAACAAGGACTTGAAGCTGAGTTTCAGAGACAGAATACCTTATTTTTTGAAATTTAGACATGCAAAAATAGAAAAAAATTACAAAGTTAAACACAAGCTACTGAGTAGAGTTACTGCTTTCTTGAAAAACTCATATACCATGGTTTCATAAATCCATATATCTTAAAATTATGCATCTTCTCCTCCTTAAAGAGGTAAGGCACAGGAAGTCTGCATGCTGAGCTGGCCTTCTAACATGACGGCCATTCTGTAACCATAGTACTTTATCTCAGAATTTTTCGTCTACGAATCTTTCCCAACTCAAATTCTTTTTATTTCAAGTTACCTAGTACTGGTTCTGTATCAGCCATATACATAAATTGCTTCAACATTGCCAGTTGAATATGAATACAAACCCAAATGAATACTTATGGATTTAATTGATTTTGAGCATAATCTGTTGGTCAGACTGACCCAACTTTAAAAATTGAAAATGACATAAATAAATTAGGTAAACCAAAACACCATCAATATCCAATAATTTGTAACATTCTTAGAACACCACAGCTAACATGCAGTAATCACGTCATAACATGCAGGCAGCAAACTGCAACCTAGATTAGTCAGAACAGAAAAATTAATTGCTCAAGAGAATAATTGGGAAAAACTATTACCGTTGTGACATTAAGCCCGGAGCAGATGTTAATTATGATTGTTATTATTAAACTGGTACATTTCTAAATGCTTCTTATTAGCTAAATGGGGATGAATTCTTAGTAACATAGTAACAAACATAAGAATTTAGTGAATAATTAATTGGTTCAGAAGATGATTAGTACAGTTTAATTTAGCCCTTTCCCAAAAATTTGATAAGGTTGGGAAGGCTTATATCCATTTCCTACCCTTTTCGTCTTTGGTCTGGTTAAAAGCAGATGTGGGATATTTCATACCATGTAAGGGAACTGCTGTTTTCCACCGATCCGACCAACCTTGGGACGGAAATTTGGTCCATTTCTTGGGCAAGGGTAAAACAGGATGTCAAGGTCCAATACAGCAACAATTTCCCTGACCTGCATAGATTCTTAAATGTTTGTCCAAACCAAAGGAGCCATGGCGTGAATCATTAAGTGGAATGCCAGAAATTGAGCAATCCAGTTGCAGAAAAAGAAATATATGATGTAGATCTTAGTGCATGAACCTTGCACACAATACGGCGCACAAACCTGAGAATTTTGGACAGCATGCTCAATAGTATGGCTGACAACAGTGGGAGATATGACTATGCATTAAGATTACGTTTGGAACACCACAGTGAAATGAAATAACTCCTGGTGTGATAATATGAATAAGGCATCATTTTTAACTACTAAATTCAGTGCAAGCCTGTAATACAGAAGGAAGCCATAGCCTTGAGGGAAAAAAGTCAAGCATGGGAATGGACATCCTTTTGGTGAAGGTATATTCCTTATCCCTTTGGTCTTTTTTATTTGTGACAGCAATGATAATGGAATGAGGCATTAGTGAAAAATATTTCACCCACTAAACTCAATATCATTTCATTCCACCACACCAAACATAGTATGAGTATTGGAGGGCGGAAGTAGGCTTGCTTTAAGTTATTCTGTTTATGCAAGATTTCCAATTCAAACAGATCTTACCATAAACCTATGAAAGAGATAAAGGGAACTTGGAATAGTGCAGATCAATCAAGCAGTGGAGTAATGCACATGATGCATGAGATGGAGCCCTCTTTCTTTTTATTATAAAGTGAGCACTGCCAATATATGGAAATCCATTTAGGTTGACATTACCTTTCGACAGAATGGACAGCTGGAGTTTCCATGTGGTCCATGATGATCCGAGTTTGGAGAAAAGGACACATGAACTCAGATTTAATTCATCGCAGCCCAAGAAACAGTTACAGGGAAGAAAAGAAATTAAAAGGGAACAAATTGAAATCAACTGACAGCCCAATACTTTTAGTAATCCACATCCATTAATGGTTACAAGATCCAGCACAAAAAAATTACAATGAGAAAAGTACCTTTCAAACTCGTAAATTTCAATAGGCTTCTCTGGGCGAGGTCCTACTTTTGAAGTTTCTTTCAACTTGTAGCCTGTTAAATATAGTTACATTCAGAGATTGGCAAAAAAAAAAAAAAAAAGAGATAGGGTTTAAAAGATCAGTAAGCAAATGGCATATACCCAGATATTTATGCAACCATAGAATACAATTTAGAATCATGAAGCAAAACAGGATTAGGCTGGTGATACGTGGTCATACTGAATCGAAGCTGTGGTCTACAAGCAAATATGTCAAGAACTTGTGCTAAATCCACATATGCTACCTAACAGTTATATAGTTGAGGTGATTATTGAAATCCTAAAAGTTTTTTGACAAGTGAAAGCATTTTGGAATACCTTATGCTGCCAATTATTATAAAAGTGTTTTTTGCCCAGTTTACAAGGAGCGAGCATAAGATTTACCACTTTCCAATCCACCTTGCAATGTGACACAAGAAGGAACAACTTGAAAGGCACCCAGAAGAGGAAAAGAAGCTTAAATATAGCTGATCACTAGGCTGAGCCAACACATAATGTTGATATGCTCAAGCGCTAGTTGCAAATAAAATAAAATAAGATAATGAAATAAAAAAACTACAGTAGTTATGGAAAATTTCAGAATTTAAAGTGGCTAAAGTAATAAAATCCAAACATAAAATTTAAAGGAAAAAAAAAAAAGGTAGCCTTGGCCTACCCTCATCCAAAGGCTCCTTCCCTCCCACAGCACTACAATACAATCTATATAAAAAGAAAGGCAATATCATATATGATATGGGTCTAAGGAAAAAGGTTCAATTGCTACCAGCAATTTCTAGGGCATACTGGTCTGGTGGAATCTCATTCTTCAGTACCAAAGATGCAGAATGCCTGTCAGAAAAAAAGCAAGTTCATGAAAATTCTTGAATCTAGCAAATTTAGTTATTGTAGCTATAGCATTAGTGTATACTTATATGCATGTTGTGCACAAGCGCCCATATATTCTTGTCAATATGTCTACAAAGAGAATATGACAGATATACGCATGCATGCTTATGGGTACAGCAAGCAGAACTTAATTTACCATAAATATTTGTAAGTTGTGTTTCAATAATGTGCTACATACAAATTCTAATCTTTGAAAAAAGCAGCACAGATGTAGGGGAAAAAAAACATGTTAGTTTAACATTTTTGTTGAGCTAACATAACTCTGCATCGTCTGACCTTAAAAGTTCAAGCACCTTTATATTCATGCAGCCACAACGAACCAATAGGATTTTGCACCAATTAAGGAGCTAAACCTCACAGGGCCTTAAGTCAACGTCACTGGCAGCAGTTGGATGCAAGTTATCACCCCAAAAATTACTGATCGTGCAGTAAAACCCCACTTAAGATTGAGTGCATGGATATTGATAAGAACATTCTTCAATTTACGTGTGGATAAATGCCTATTAGCCAGTTTGAGCCCATGCGGACGTTATTAAAGCTCAATGAATTCAGGCCGAAGCATATTCAACTATTCATTTAAATTCCTTAGTTCAAAACATTGGCCATAAACTTCCATTTCCAGATGAACGCTGCTCACAATTATTAATAAAAAACAACAACTTGACAAAAACGTGCCACAATTGAATTGCTCCTCTCCTATGTCCTTAGGAAAATGAGAAGAAAACACCTTTGAATAAAAATACCAAATGAGAAAGAGGAATTCCATACCCAGAGACAAACACGCCGGTTCCAAAACGGAAAATCAAAGCAACAGCGGCCCCTAAGACGTCGAAAACCCGGTCAGGCCTGACATTGAAAGGCTTCGGCTGCGGCGGCTTGAAATTAGGCGGCGCAGAGATGGGCGGAGGAGGCGACGATGATGAAACCCTAATCCCTTTCTCTTCTGCGGTGCTTGCTCGAGTCGAAGTACTCGCACTTTCTGAGTGATCTGATGATGCTGTAATTGAAAATCTACTGCGCGAAGCTCGGAGATGGCATGGTGCTCGGGAAATAGGAAGTGGACGGAAGTTGAGAACTCCGGCCATCTTCGCTGGCGAGGCGTTGAGGTCGAGGCGAGAGTTGTGTACGCGAGACTGGCAATGCAGCAAAGGGAGAAACAGGTTGTGTGGAGTGAAGTCATTTGATTTATTTTTTATTTTTTATTTTTGGGAAAATTTCAGACACTTTTTAATTCGACCCCCGATTGTTTACATTTTATGAATTTGAACCCCCCCGGTATTTCACTTTGCAAAAATATGTCTTCTGGGATAACAATGCTTAGTTTGCGTTACTCTTCAATATTTCTCCGAGAAGAATTTCACGAACGTTTGAATAAGATGATGCCAATTTTGATAAGATTTAGCGTTGTGATACTCCCATAGTTTAGTACTTTAAAAAAATCACAAATCGAGCATTTATAAGTTTTTCAATCCCTAAATGAATAAATTTCACATTCTTAAATTCGAGTAAAACTGACACTGCTATCTTTCGTTTTTCTATATTCTTTTTTTTTTATAACAAATTTACCAAACATGAAACTCAGTAAATTTTGAACTTCTATATCCATCAACACGGATGGTGTTGACGGTTTCATGAACAAAGCACCAAGTAGCCAACTTGTAATAGCAACAATAACGTACCCACATTTGATAGCGGTTCAAACATATACACACGAGTTCTTGCAATATAAACTAAAATCCCTTCAGTGGAGAATTCTTTCTTTTTTTCAATTATATATACAATCACTAAACTCTTGAAATATTCAATTCTAAACATGATGTACCATATGACTGAAACAAGTGAAGACACAAATTTACAGGCTTTGATAAAATATTATCAATTACAGTATATGGACAAAATATATTTTACATAATTCTAACTAGGTGGGTAGATACACAACGGGGAGTTTCACTACCTTTGGATTCATAAATGTGCAATTTCGATATTCTAAAACTGCCACTAATTATAGGGAGGACCTATTCTGGTTTTCTTTCAACCTCCAGTGCAATCTCATTGCGACGAGTGAATGGAAGTGTAAATGGCGGATTGTACTGCAATGACATTACGCATGGTTATTAAACTTCAATCCATCATTCTGCACAAAAAACTGCAAAAGACCCAGCTATCCATCGTAAATCATTAACAATCATACCTGCGCAACCTCAACTGACCCACCCTCCTTTGCTTGAAATAGTCTGTCATTTTTAAGAGCGTCCCGTAATTTTAATTCCCGCCTTACGACATCTTCATCAGTAACAAAACCTGAATAAAAAGAATATCATAAGAAACAATTCACATGTTCCAGTCCATTTCTAGAACTTCAATGAACAAACGTGCTGCAGCTAAATTATTTTTTCGCTTATAATTAACACACACTACTGAGTAATGTTACTCCATTCACATAAAAGATAGCATCCACCATATTTACATGAATCTAAATTTACAAAACAGAAAGCCCCTAGCAACAGATGAAATGATAGCGCTGTATATTGTATACACATGTGTATTATTATTTATTATTACTATATCTATGTATGCATTAAAACAATCTACATTCATTTCAACATGAATTACAAAATACAAACATTGTAACGTGTCCACAACTAGATAATCTTGGTGTAACTAATTGTTTTGATAAATGACACCCTCTGGATCATCGCATTTTGCAGGCATCTTCCAGAGATAGAGAAGCAAGAACAAGTTCATAAATCAAGTTCAAACACCTTGATGCTCAAGGACTTTTGCATCAAGAAAAGGGCAAACCTGAAAAGGCAACAACGGCAACAAGTTTCTTTGGCACCTCTTTGATTCTTACGGATGGATCTTTAGGAAACGGCAAGTTGGCACCATATTTTGCGGGCATGACAAAAGACATCTGCCACTTATCCTGATCTTCCAGCTAAATAAAGATTGTAGTCAAATTAGGCCATGACGAGAAGTGAAGTATAAAGGAATATAAAATGAAGCCAAATAACATAGCTAATCTTCTCTTGCTTCTACTTTAGTTTTATTTTTTCCCATTTGAAAATATTTGACCTTCTATATTAATTGAATAGACTTCATAATATTTACGATAATGCCACATTTGAAATGCAAACATTTAGGTCAAGGAGGCTCTGATAAGTGACAGTGTACTGAATAGTCACCTAGCCAGTAAATATAATTGTTAATGAGAGCCAACCAACAACTTTTATCATCCAAGACTCAAAGGGATAAAATGAAAAGAAAAACCCTGAATAATAACAGAACATCAACAATAGTTGCTTTTACATCATGAACTAAGTGTGCATGCGTGTGCATATATATAATTAAGTTCTTCCATACAAGATTACAAAAATTAATAAAATTGATCCATTTAAAAGTGTTACCTTCTTTGTTATTACAGGTGTTGTCATTTCCATTTTCTCTCCATCTGATCGAATCCTCTGGGTGAAAACAGGAGTTGTCATCTCCATTTTCTCCTTTGTTGCATTCTGAAAACAGTGGAAGGGCCAAAATATAGCATCTAATGGAGGTAATGGCATAACTGGTGCAGGAGTAGTTCAGCTATTTCCTTCATACCTTACCAAACAGATACCCAGCTAGCACATTGAAGGATCGAGATGCACCATTAAAATCAAATCCCTTATTGCCAGGCATCATTGTCTCAGCTATGAAGTAGGACTGCTTCAAAGTCATAATGATAGGTTAAACACAAGGATAATCAAGGACCTAAAAACCACAACAAAAATCGGATTCTTACATCTACTTCTCTTATCTCGTACTGGTCATTTTGACTCAAAACCTTGAATTTCACAGTTTCCAAATCCGGAACTGCAGAATACGCCAAAAAAAAAAAAAAAAATCAGAGTTAGGAACCCTAAAACTCAAAATCAAATGAAAAACCTAATAGAAAACCACCTGACATGAAAGCTTCCTCCAAATTGCGGCTCGGGAACCTCCGCGGGAGAGCGTACTTCGAAGTCTCAGTCGCCAAATCCACCAGAACTGAAAGACAAGAAGGATCCACGAGAGAAGAAAACATAAATCCAACTGGTAAGATCATCAAAACGATCGGACAGAGTGAAAACAGCGAGTATAATTCCAAGGAGGTTCGGAAGGTAAGAGGATTTACGGCGCTGAGAGAGGGAGAAGGTTTGGGAGGCGAGGGCCAGGACAAGGGAGAACCGCGCTTCTGGACCTGACATGGCTCGCCGAGGAGCGACGGTCTTCTCCGACGCCATGGAGAAGCCGATGATGGAGGACGCCGGGTTTCTAGGGTTTCTTGGAGTTGCAGAGACGAGAACTTCGAAGAGAGGGAGACTGAGGGTGGAAGGGTTGCAGAGAGCCATTCTTTCTCTCTACTACTTCTCGTGCTTCGAATTTCTGTTACTGCGGGAAATCGCTCTTCCAAGCAGCGCCTTCTGGCCGCATTACTGCAAGGTTTACCACACTCGCAGAAAGGGGCGGCGTTCATGGCCATATAAATTATTGATCTTATTTCTCATAATAGATTTTTTAAAAATGTTATTGATTTATTGAGAAAATTATAAACTAATCAATGAGAAAAGTTATTTAAGCAATTGTAATTCAATTTACTATTAAGTAATACATACACACATATACATGACCTCTGTAATTCATTAATTTTAAAGAAAAAATACAAAACAAGTCACTCTGATTATTGAATTCATTTGATGATATAAACGCCGGTATAAACAGTAGTCCTGAATCAAACCTCCATACTCGTAACGAAATATCGAAATTCCCATGAGAAAAAGAAATATTAAAAAAATATATATTATGAGAAAAGGGAGGTTGATCCCACATCCTGATCTAACACAGAAGATAAATATTTTTTTTACCACCTTTTTGACTTTTGTTAACTTTTTAAATGGAATGATCAATATGAAGGTGAGTAAAAAAAAAAAATTCACATTCAATCTGGGGTGCAACGTGAAGAGCACACAGCCAATATAATTAGACGGTCAGGATCTCCTCCTGCTGTCTGTGCCAAGCAAGGACAGCTTGGTATGCCAAGCTGCCCCCGAAGATATCCAAGGCGCTGCCAACCGTAACATCAACGCGTCCATTTCCCGCCACTTTTATCGTCTCCAGATCAGCCATTACCGTCACGCCACCAGCATAAGTTACCGGAATCTGGCACCCAAAACCGAGAAGCATCAATAGTCTTGCAAAATGAGTTCCCATTGTGTATAAAAGACAAATGGTATACCTATTTCCCAAGAATATAATATGCAACTAATGGATATTCTTAATTGGACCGAAAACCCTAAAGTGAACGAGATAATAATACTAAGGGAATAGTAGTAGAATGAGATAGCTATTACCGTAAACCAAACATGACCTGAAGACTCAAGATACGATAGGAAAAACAGTTACCGGAGAATGCTTCCCAAGCAATGCTACAAGCTCTTCGTCAATTCCCAGCCTGCAATAAAGAAGAAATTTGGATCTAATCATTTTATGAAATGAAGCATTTCAGAGTAACTTTTGGTGACAAAAATACGCAACTCAGATTTAGCAATTCAAGACCAAAATTGCATACTCCCTCTACGTATCCAATACAAATGTGCCCATTATTGTTTGGAAAGAAAAGAGAGCACCAAGTTGAAGGCAAGATTGCAGGACTTACTTCTTCCCTTCAACATCAACACCATGAACAAGAAACTCATCTGCATATATGGCAAGGAAACCCAGAATTCTTTCGTCAAGATATACATCGCTGAATTTCTGCCATCTGTCAGTGACAACTGCATATTTACCTTCCTGCAAGTCAATTAAGCACATAGATGACTAATGAAAGATGGAGCATAGGACTACAAGCTTTCGTAAACAGGAAAGAGTGGGAAAAGGGAAGATAAGATTAGAGGTCCCTGTCATATACTAAACCTTCAGGCTCTCATTACATCAGTAAAAATGTTATCATACAATTTCCTTGACTTTAATGCTTACCAGCCAAAAGTTTTCATTTGTTTGTCAGAAATTTCAAGAAACTAGCAAAAACTGATTTTTTTTTTTTTAACTTCCCATGCGTACATACAAATAGTCTTCTTATGTTGACTTACATACCTTCTTTCTGCAGCTAAGATCCAGTACAAGCCTCTGCTTTCCAACAACATGCACGATATCCTTCAGCCTTTCAAGGTCCATTTGTCCATTGTTAAATACATACTGCAACAAAATCCAAAATATTTTTAAAAGTTTTGATAGAAGGAATTAGTTCGATGAGGTTCTTAACTCAAACGACGGCCATATCTCAAGTGCGGGTGAGCCTTGGTGCAACTGGCAAGTTTGCTCTGTCATGACAGGATAGTTACTGGTCCAACTCATGGAAACAATCTCTTCGCAAAAAACAGGGGAAAAAAAGGATCAAGGAAAAGGCAGCGTATGACAGACACCCCTCCTAACCCTCGCAAAGTAGAAATCCTTGTGCATCGAGCTCCATGCCCTTCAATGCCCATACCTCAAGTGTTTCAATTAAGCTAATGCAACTAATCTAAAACCAACCTCACATTTAATCTAGGGCTCCAGGAATGCCAAACAGTTGTCAACATGACTAACATAACTTTTGAGTCTAGATGCTGATGCTCTATGCTGCGACTTTCAAACAATTGCATACATTAATCATGACTTGCCATCAAAACACACAAATGAACAAAAAGCAAGGTGTACACAAGAATCTGAATGTTTATCAATAATGCTTTCTACAATTTCCAGTGCTCACACTCCATCATGGCAAAGTAATGAAAATCTTTCATATGGCCTTTCTACACAAATATCCTAAGGTACAGGCAAATACCAGGTCTCAAATCCCCCCTTTTCGGTTTTACACATTCAACTCAGGCCTCAAGTCATATTTTAGAAAATTAATTATCCTAGATTTGTAGTCCAGAGAAAGCTCTACTCTATGCTTTGATTTTTTTATGAATCTCTTCCATGGAGCACACTCGAATTTAGCTCAAAGTATAAATGAATCATGCATCCAATGCAGTCCGACCTCAATCATCAACATAGTTGATCATCGCCTGTTTAAATTTGGCATTTAAGGACATCCTATAAGGAATAACACCTTAGTTTCACCACTCTTCAATATAAAGTAGGGATTCTGATCAACTCACGAGGATGGGAGGGGAGGGAAGGAGGGAGATAATCAGGTTATTTCAGTAGGAAAAATGCATTGTCCCTCTTTTTTATGGGTAAATACACACACAGAACAGATTTTGAACCAGCAATCTCTTCATTATGAAAAAGGCTTTGTTTTGAATATAAGAATGAAAAGCAGAACTTACTGATGTGACTATGACATGGCTGGCTCCTTCCTTTATATAACTCAAAGCATTGTCTGAATTAATCCCACCTCCAACTTGTAAACCACCTAAAAGTAGTCCTCGCAATAATTTCAGCATAGTAAAAGTATCTTAGGTTCAAACTTATTTTTTCAACCACAAGCATCATCGTGAAACAGCATACTTCCAATGCATTTCCTTCAATATCTTAATGTTAGTAGTAACTGAAAAGAATGATGTGTTTTAGAAGTTAAGATGGAATTCATCTTTATCCTGTTGAAATTAAAATTCAGGTGAGAACTATACAACGACTAAACGGTTAACGAGTACATCATCTTCAGATTACATAAAAAGCAACCCAGACCCCTCCTTGGGTTCATAATATTGCCTTTAGCATAATTTAACCAGACAAACACATACATTCCAAGCATGAAAACTGGGGGGGGAAGAAAACAAAATAAAGAAAATAAATAGAAACAGACTTTTAAATAATAAAGATTTCTTCATATAAAATAAAAGAAACATTAAATAGTAAATACATTAATCTAACTCCAGTTCGTCCCGGATGAAAAAGAAAGACACAAAAATCCTTTTCAAGCAAAAAATAATTCTCTAAAAGGAACAAAGTATTCATCAGGGTCAAAATTATAGCCAATCTAAACCCTCATAAATCTTGAAAGGTTTAAGTAGCCCAGGTATCAACTAATTTGTTTTGGACACTGCAATTAAGCTTAATTACTAGAGAAGAGAATTGTAATAACTTCCTTATCTATTTATTTATTTTTTTCTTCTGCTCCTTGTACAACTGCATGAATGCAAGTACCTAAAATACAGTATGTACGTCAATTAGTTTGTCATAGATGGTATCACAGATCAATGAACATATTAGCAAAGTAATGTGAATATTATAACAATAGGAACAGTAGAAGGAGAAAACCATTCACCCACCAGGAAAGGCATGCAATGCTTCAATGGCTGCAGCCTTGCTTAAAGGATCTGCTCCAAGCATTATAACATGACCACCTTGGAGGCTATTTTCTTTGTACAAGTGTGCAAACTCTGCTGCAGACTTATCTGATTCAAAATTGGTTACTAGTGTTGGACCTTCGTCCTTTGATTCCCAAAGAGTTGACCCAACAATTTGTTTCACTTTCCCCTAAAATATTTTTTTTTTAGAAAAAGAAGTATCATGATCCTGAATGATAAAAGATCAATCATCACAGATGAAAAGGACAATACAGAAAGTTTCTTTTCATGATCTAGCCAAAAATTCCAATTGCTCAGCATGCATACAAAAATAAGAGGCAAAAGTTTCGGATAGATGAGTCGTTGCTGCTCTATTAGATAAACTCAATAACAATAGAAAAATAGCAAATAAAAATACACAAAGAATACATGTAGTTTCTTAATAAATTTAATGCAATTCAGTGTCTCATCTTTGAAACATAATGGTCTCAAGTGTAAATCTCATTTTCGAGATGTTGTATTCCTTTAACTATTCATCAAGCAACCCAAGTTTCACAGCAACGTATGAGTATGATCTGCTAGAAGAAAATGTGCCAAGACAATGGAAGAACTAATACTGACTAAACAGCCCATTCGGAATGAGATAGGAGCCTTCTATCTTAAGCCAGTAAGTAAGCCACATTCTTCACCTCATGAGCTACAAGAGACCGTGAGTTCAACTTTGCAACATAACATCTCAACTTTAAACGACTAATACTGGTTGCCTCTACAGAACCGCATCAATGTAATGGCGAAGTGCTAAATTTTTAGCTGTTTTTAATCATCCTTTTCAGGTAAATACACACATCCAAACAATCTCACACAAACGAGTTTTGAATTCTTGCCACTGTTATTGAGGGTCGATGATGGACCAATGAGCTGCAATTTCCACTGTTGCCACATGTGAGTGTTCGTGTGTAGTGGGGGGTTGGTTTTCCTCGTTTTGACTTTAACTACCACAAGTTGTTCACCTAATTAATAGAGAAAAATATTGAAGTGTGCAGTCTTCACATGTCTAATCCCAGGTTTTCCAGATCAGGCGAACCCTTTCAAGCAGAAACCTCTCTTAGCCAAATATTAAATCAGCCCAAGGATCTATTCTTAATGAATTCCACTGTAGTTACAGAAATATTTTTGACTAAATCGAAATCCTTAAACACTCGTGCATAAATACACTGAGGGAATATACACATACCTTGTGTATATCGATGCAAGGTCGAAAACGCACTGCACACTGGACGGATGGCTTCGTAGATCCTGTGCAAAGGAACTGTCCAAATTACAAATGGAGGAAATCATGGGCAAAGGAACAATCAACACAACGGGATGAAACCGGAAGAAAACTCACCGAAGCCATGTAAATGCACAGATCTGATGAACTTTGGCTTCTTTATTCCATGAATTGCAGATTTCAAGGTTTTGTGGAGCGAACCTAGCTCAGAAGTCGCAGTAGCGTTGAGGCTACAAGCGTCCATTTAGCAACGGAATGAGGACCAACACCCAGATGTCGCCAAGCCAAACCTTAATTTCAGTCTCTATAGAGACCTTTCTAACAAAGGATCGGTAATTCAAGGGTTTTTCAATACCTTGTAGTTTATATTTCAAACATTTACTCCCCTCTCGTCGCCAGATGATCGGAGAAAGAGAGAGGACCGTGCTCGTTTGGGTTCTTCAAACGAAGAACACCAAGGGGAAGCGAGGAGGAAGAGATTTGCAGGCGAAACAATTATCGCGGCAGCGGCGGCGGCGGCCAACGGGAAGGAAGCGCGAAGGATTATAAGATTAGGTGTAGGATTTGTTCAATAGCGAATCGGTTTTTTTTATTTTTTTCCCTCTTCTTTACTCTCTCTTTTTTGAGCATTGAAATGAGTGGGAACGACGCCGTTTAACGTTAGACAAAAAGAATCTAACAAGGGAAAAAAGAAAATGTTAGACAAAAAGAAAGGGTTAGAATGTAACGAAGAAGAGAAAAGAAAAATGGGGCTCATGATAAAAATAACCCTGAAATTTTACTATTTTTTGATTTAAATCTAGAACTTTTAATTTTATAATTTCTAATTTAAATTTATATTAGCTAAGCAATTCCTATCTTCATCCTAAGTTCTCATCTAATTTCATACATTTTTTTTTAAAGTGATTACTCAGGTGGACTAAAAAGAAGATCCCCATAAGGGACTAAAGTATGAAAAGATAAATAATATAATAATATTAAAATAAATATAAGAGTATTAGAGTTCGATAAATATTAAATTACGATATTCAATATACTAACAAAGATTTTTCTTTTTGCCATGTAAGCATCCATCCTAATAAAAGTGAACGTAAGTTAGGATTAGGATTGAAATTACTTAACTATATAAGTACATAAATTATAAATTAAAAGTTTAGGATTTAAATAAAAAATAAATGAAAGTACAATATTGTTTTTTACCATAAGGCCAAAAAAAGTAAAAATGAAAAAAAAAAAAAAAAAAAAAAAGAAGAGAGAGAGTAAGAAACAAAAGGCTTGATGCTGAATAGTCAAAGCTGCTGAATTCGAATGTAAATTGTTTGATAAGCATACAATATAATTGCTAAATTTGCTTAAATCATCTGATAAACTAAAAAAAAAATTATTTGAAAATTATGAACTTGGCAAATAAACACTAGCTGTAAATTAAAGTGTAAAATAAAAATGAATATATTACATTTCCCTAGCAATTGTTTGAATACATATTTGAGAGGTACTCTTTTAATTAAACAGCCAATCCCGTGATTTGATTGTTGATAGAAGGATCAATTGTTTAAAAAGGTGTTTATGGTGTGCCACATCACAGCTCTCACCCATTAGATGACTTCATTTTGCTTATTGTTATAATTAAAGTTTTAATATTTATTTATTTCATTAAGTTGGAAAGTTATGTAACCCTCCCCAATTAATGGCATTAATTGAGAGCTTCTAATTCTATCCTGGGCACATGAATAAAGAAAATTTATAATTATAAACATTGAAAGTTAAGTCTGTCAATGCTAAACCATATTAAAACCCAGTTTAGCTTCCATCAGACGTCAATATTAAAAAATATTTTTTCTACCCTTTTTAACCTTTTGCTTGATGACTAATTGAATTTAGATTCCAGAAAATTAAGGACCCACGAATAAAGCATACGTATTAGCATTGTGGGTCTCAAGATTATAAGGACCATATCGTTCGTACATACAAATTTTCATTTATAGCAATTGTTAACTAAAATTGTAAGCCTCCTCCATTAAATTCAACAGTACCTTTAAAGATTCTGAATACTCGAGATGACATAGATTATTACTAAAACTAATACCCACTAAAATTAATACCCAAGTCAAACTCAAGCTGTTTACGACTTTAATTGCAGAAGATGGAAAAGCATAAAACAGAAAGTAGAAAGGGAGAGAGAGAGAGGGGGGCTTAACAGAGAATCTCTATTGATACAATCTAAACCATATTATATGATTTTGAATCAATCTGTCAAATAAAATACTTCACCATCTGAATTTCCTTCTGCTTGAAGCCACATTTTTCATAAAATCCTTTATTCTCAAACTTGCAATCAAGTATAACCTTATAACACCCAACCGAGCGGCCATGATCGGTCAAGAACTCGATAATCTTCTTTCCTAATTGCATCCCTCGCGCATTCGAGTCAACAACAACATCTTCAATGTGCCCAACTTTCCCGCAATTCCTTAAAAATTTCTTCTCAATAAAGATACTCCCAGTAGCAAGAATTTTCCCAGAGTGATCATCTTCAACTACGCAAATAACATGGTCATCTCCGAGGGAGCTAAGTTCTTGAAATCGTTCTTGGAATTCCTTGTCAGAGAGGAGGCCACAGACAGATAGTTGTTGCAGAAGCTCAATGAAGCCCTTGTTTTTGTCGGAGATCTCTAGCTTCCGAACTCGAAGCCTTTGATCTTCATTGGATGTGTTGCTGTTACTGCATTTTTTGCAGCAAGTTACTCAGTCCTAAACCTGAATCATCAAAAAATTTGAAGAGATTTAAGACCAAAACAGTAATATCATGTCCGGTATATGACAATAGATATTCCATCCCACCACTATAACTATCACCTGAGTTCACCTGAAATACGTATTTTACCTATAGCTCTTGAAAATAGCTATTCCTTGTCCATGGGAATAGTTATTCCTTGCATATTCTTTTCACACACAACAGATGCTTGCATTTTCACTATGTTCCATTCCACAAACCAAAGATGTCACCATGAAGTGTTCAATTTTGTGCCTGTGCATGTGCAGGTGTGAAAGAGGGGGAGATCTTGGATAGTACTAGAAGCTTGAGCAATGGTAAAATGAAATCCAGGTAATTGATGTAGGGAATTCAGATGCTTTCACTAACAAATATTTTTATAATCATTCCAAAACATGAAAAGCAGCTCTAGATTACATTTTTCCCCCCTTTCCCAAGAAACCAATGTCCAAAACGCAAAATCCCCACGGACAATCCATACATGCAGTGGCATAACTCAATAACATGCCAATATTTCGCACCCTAACAATTTAGAAAGCTTTCTAATGGTATATCCATGTGAACGTATTGTTTGATAACAACATTTCACTTTGTAATACGTGCACAATATGTCTAATGGAGATTACAGGACATGATAAAATTAGATGCATACTCCAATCTATTAAGATCTAGAGAAATGTCTATCATGAGGCAATTCTACGTTACATGCCCAGTTCACTGCTTAAGATAAAATCCATAGGTCATGTTCTCTGATCTAGTTACTCCATGCTAATTGCAGGCATGTAGAGCAAACATAGCAATCACAATATGCGCTCAGAAAATTGAATTGGGAAGAATGTGCACACTTATTGTGCAATCTTTCTGAAAATCCTCAAACATAGAGAAGAGGGATAAAAAATCTTCCAGTTAAGACAACTGAATCAAATGGAATTTTAAAAGAAAAAATATACAAAAAACAGCACATAGTGCATTCCTCCCTTTTAATACTAGAGTTCCAAAAAACTACTTTTGTCGTGTGTTCTCCCCATATTTACTAAATCAGTAGTTTCCACATGATGATGTTCAGGTATAACAACATAATCTGAGGATCTACATGCAAACAATATGAAAATTGACTGGGTCATATTTTCAAGAACTCAACTTGCAAGAAATCAAAATGAAGTCATAAAGAATGAGCATCACAGCATTAGCCGAAAAGTCACAATGTAAAGCAGAAGATCCATGATAATATCAGGAAAACAATTTATAGTGCCATATATTGCACAGATGAACATAATCTCCATATTATATTGTACAGTTGATCTTCAAGCTTTTAATAGGAATGGAATTGAAATTTGTGAGAACTCAAGGAAAACCCTACATTCGCTCCCAGAAAAGCCAAAATGCCCCAAATTAATAAATTTTCCGGTTTTCCTCTATCTGAATAATAATAACACATCCAATTCTTCTCACTTTCAAGCCTAATACACATCAATGCCTCTAAAATAGAATGGATCCTTTATATTATCTTCGAAACTGTCAATCTAAACAAAGGCAAAATAACACAAAAAAATAAAGTTCAAAACGAATCGAGATCAAGAATCGAACTGAGTTGATAATCAAAACCGAGAGAGAGCGTACTCTGATGCATGAGACAAACAGCAACGGGGAAAGCTGGTGCCTGAGGAGCCTGCCTGTAAATTGGAACTATGCGAGCTGCGAAGAATGGTAGAAAAGGTAATTTCTTCTATGTTTTTAAAGCAACCATAATTTTTTTACTTTTCAGGCTAGGTTCATATTTTTCTTTTTGGGGGAAAGACTTGGGGGAATGAATTCATGGGGTGGATAACCAAATATTCCATTGAGGTGGATCTCATTCCCATCATGTGAATGACTGGGACCAATTCATGCGAGTCTTTAGTAATTCACTTTATAAATCCTTCAGTTTCCTAGTGTCATTTAAGATTTTTGAGCTAAGGTTGCTTCAGCTCTTAAAATAACCACTTAAAGTTTGTCACGTTAACATTTCAATATGCTGAAAGGCATGCAAAAATTGAGAGGATAAGAGTAATTCAAGAAAATAAAGTATATCTTTGAGAGATTTAGAAGACCTCTTGTGATTTGGTCATATTTAGCTATTTTCTTTGTACAGGTGTGCAAACTCTGCTGCAGGCTTATCTGATTCAAAATTGGTTAATAGTGTTGGACCTTCCTCTTTTGATTCCCAAAGAGTTGACCCAACAATTTGTTTCACTTTCCCCTATATTTATATATATATATATATGTTTATAGAAAAAAGGGTATCATGGTCCTGAATGATAAAAGACCAAACATCACAGATGAAGAGGACAACACAGAAAATTTCTTTTCATGATCTAGCTAAAAATTCCAATTGCTCAGCATGCATACAAAAATAAGAGGCAAAAGTTTTGGATAAACGAGTCATTGCTGCTCCTATTAGATAAATTCAATAACAATAGAAAAATAGAAAATAAAAATACACAAAGGATACATGCAATTTTTAATAAATTATATTCAATTCAGTGTCTCATCTTTGAAACATAATGATCTCTCAAGTATAAATTTCATTTTCGAGGTGTTGCATTCCTTCAACTATTCATCGAGCAAACAATGTCTGAGTATGATCTGCTTGAAGAAAATGTGCTAAGACAATGAAAGAACTAATACTGAACAGTCCATTGGGAATGATATAGGAGTCTTCCATCTTAAGCCAGTAACTAAGTTATATTCTTCACATCATGAGATTCAAGAGACCGTGAGTTCAACTTCGCACCATAGGGAATATTCCTTGGATTCTGGGAAGCCTTAACATCTCCACTCTAAACGACTAATACTAGCTTCACCAGCAGAACTGCATCAATGTAATGGCGAAGTGCTAAATTTTTAGCTATTTTTTATCATCATTTTAGGTAAATACACACATCCAAGCAACCTCACCCAAATGTTTTTTGAATCCTTGCCACGGTTAGTGAGGGCCGATGATGGACCAATGAGCTATTTCCACTGTTGCCACATGTGAGTGTTCGTGCGTAATGGGGGGCTGATTTTCCTCATTTTGATTTTAACTACCACAAGTTGTTCGCCAAATTAATACAGGAAAAGTATCAAAGTGTGCAGTCTTCACACGTCTAATTCCCAGGTTCTCCGGATCAGGCGAACCCTTTTGGGTTTGCAATCAGAAACTTCTCTTAGCCAAACATTAAATCAGCCCAAGGATCTATTCTTAATGAATTCTACTGTAGTTACAGAAATATTTTAACTAAATGGAAAACCTTAAAACACTAATGCATAAACACTATACACATACCTTGAGCATATCGATGCGAGGTCGAAAACGCACTGCACACTGGGCGGATGGCTTCATAGATCCTGGGCAAAGCAACCGTCCAAATTACAAATGGAAGAAATCATGGGCAAAGGAACAATCAACGCAAAGGGATGAAACCGGAAGAAAACTCACCGAAGCCATGTATAGACACAGATCTGATGAACTTTGGCTTCTTTATGCCATGAATTGCAGATTTCAAGGTTTTGTGGAGCGAACCTAGACCAGAAGTCGCAGTGGCGTTGAGGCTACAAGCGCCAATTAAGCAACGGAATGAGGACCGACACCCAGATGTAGCCAAGCCAAACCTTAATTTCAGTCTCCATAGGGATCTCTATAACAAAGAATCGGTAATTCCAGGAACCGAAGTCTTCTCCCAATCCCTACTCGCGGGTTCACAATGTCTATCGGTCATCGTCCCTACCCAATTAATTGTGGGCTCGGCCCATGATTCGCACAGTCGCATTTTTGGCAGCGGCATGGTGGAAGGAGTGGGCAAATGTTGATCTCAATGTTGGTGGCCACGGCAGCCACCATCAACCACCCATTTACTTAATAGAAACTGCGATCAAAATGAACTGTTTTAAGTGTGTTACGACCTTCTTGTATATGCTTGAATTTTAATCGTACCTTTTTAACCTAGTCCTAAGAAAATTGTAATTTTCATTGTTGACAAAAAGTTAATTAAACATGCTTTTAAAAGAAAACATACAATACAATATAATATAATATAATTATTTACTAATTATGCGCTTCATAAAGTTCGACTCATGCTTAGAGAAATTATGCAAATATTACAAGGTGAGCATACAAAAGAAACAAATTTGTGTGTTCACATAAGAAAGGGAAAAGGAAATTGTAAAGGACGGGAAGGGAAAAGAGATTAAAACTGCATGTTGTCACTGATAATTTTTTGTAAAAGACTCTTTTAGTTTAATGTATTTCTAATTAGATCTCCTATAATTTAGGTCATATTTAGATATTTATCTTACCTTTATTATGTTTTAAGTGAATTTATTGAAATCAAATTCAAAGTCGAGAAACTTACATCGAATGATTTAAAAGGTATATGGGTATGCTTAAAAATGACAATGGCAGCAATGGGGTGTTTTTTTTTTTTTTTTTCCAGAAGAAAAAATAAAAAAATAATATTATATATACATTTTTCATACAACCTTCGCATCAAAAATGATCACGTGGCAAAGAAAGTGATAACATGACAAAATATGTGTGGTTTTGTATTAATATTTGACCAAAATATTCACATACTTCACATATTGTTAACTCTGGATCATGAGAAAAGCCGTTCCAGACATGAGTAACACTGAATTAATTAATGGATCTGGAGAGAAATTTTAGCAATCTTTTGGTCCTTTGCAGTATGATCTTAAAATTAGATTCTGAATTAGAGTTTATAGGGGCCTTTCTACTAATCCGATGATATATATATCAGCGTTGTTTATGCACTTTTTCATTGACTGCATGAATATTTTACAGAAATTCAAGGAACTGCAAGCCGATGAAGCATCCCCAGAGGAAAAATTGCTTTGCTCGATGTTCTGGGTTTCATTATGCCTTCTCGCTGGATGACAAAACCAATCCAGATGACAGGTTTTTCATCCTCGACTCCCTTTGCTAAGGCTCTGCCATCTCTGTCTCAGTAGTAACTTGCTGATAAAATCTCCCCTTTTTCCCTCAATTTTGGTAGAATTTTTGAAAGCTAAGGATTGAATTTGTGGGGTAAAAGGAGCTGTTCTTGATTATATTGAGGAGCTAATTCATTCTGCTTTCATGGTGAGCTGATTTGTATTGTTATGTACACAGTATTCATCATTGATGTCATCTGTTCCCCCTCTTGCAATATTTCCTAATGAAATCGATTTACCCCCTCTTTATGTTTGGTTTGTGGACTCGAACAGAATGGGAGTGGAATATTCATTCTATAGAAATCGAATAGGTCCTGGAATACCTATTCCATGGACCGAATAACTAATATTGAATCTTGATTGACTGCAATAAGATCTTAATGGGAAGCGCTGTTGTGAGCTTTACGGTACAAGATAATAGCCAATTACTAGAAATAGTCATGAAGTGAAATAACTGTTACCAAAAACTAGACAAGCTATTAGACATGTTTCAGTTCGTCATGGTTGGCTTGTGCAGCCGTAAACTGAATCTCTCTCTTATTTGCAGGTAACTACAAACCCAAAGTGGAGTGGGAGGCTTGTAAGAGCTCTTTCATGGTGAAACAATGGTTTCTGCAGTCTTGGAAGCCACACAGGGAGCATATTTAGCAACCCATCAGTGGTGGACGTTAATAGGTCGCTAAATTGTAATTTTTCATGATTACGTTACGTCACTTACATGTTCTACCCAGATCATTTCCCTTTTACCTTCCGATGTGATTAGTAGCTCGTGCTACCTGTTCTTCCTATTAGAGTTGGACACACTGCTGAGCAATGCCAATATAGGGCAATTAATTTTGTGCTTGCAAATTTATCCTAAAAGGAGTTGGAGACTCCAGCTTATAAGTGATAGAGGTGTAGCCTGTTGTTGGGGACATCAGTGGCTTAGTGTGGTGGTCTGTTGCGCCCAGCATAAGACCTCAGGGGAGAAAAAGTAAAGAATGTGAACCTAATTGGGCTTCTCCATCAAATGTCATTTGGTTTTAGGTCTGAACCCGATGAAAGTTCATTATAATAACTTCCACTTCTTGCATTTGAGGGAAATGGAGGGGTATGAACTCTCTTGGACATTATGCTCGTCGCAGAATATCTAGGCCCTTTTTAACTATATACTCTATAGATTAGCTAATAAAGGAAAAGAACAATCGACATGGGGAGAGGCATAGAGAAAGGGTTGAATCTTCTTGGCCCTTGATATCTTCTACTCATGCACGTACACTACTGCATTTCTTCAATACATCAGTACTGCTGCAACTCTTCGACAAGCAAAGTTTTATTGCAATATACTGGTCAAAACGATCCAATAGTACAAATGATATATTATTCCATCTGGATCAACAAACTGATTCTTTGTGATCATCTCAGCACCTACGTCGGTCTTGAACCTTAGCTGGCGGGAGCTGGATCTTCTGCCCTCTTCTGCCAAAGCAGCGCGTGCCGACATTATCCCGCCAGGGACCAATGAAGTGTCAAGCGCGGCGCAGTCGATCCATTCATTCATCATCCCCTCCTGTCCCCAAATATCTGGAATCCGAACCCACCCGGCCACCTCTATCCTATGCCTGTTCAGCCTCTCTCGCCCCGTATCCTCCAGCGAGGCCTTTGTGGGCTCTCTTCCACCATTGGCTACGCCCGAGGATGAGCCTGTTAATGCGGCTTTCTCAATCATAAGCCCACCGGTCTGACAAGTTTCTTGAAGTGGGTTGTGTTGTTCATTTTGCTTACTGGTTTGGGATGATGGAGTCTGCGATGGGATCAACATGGCGCGATTTCGCTCCGGTTGGTGGCCATCGCTGGAGTTGCTAGAAATCTGGCAAGTCATGGTGGTGGAATCTTCTTTTTTGTGATTGAGAAATGGGTGCTTACTTCTTAACGTTTTGTTCTTGTTGATTTGTGTGGACATTTAGATTCATGGAGGGTGGAAGGAGGAAGGAGAGGATGGGTGGAGTGGTGGTTACCACGTCACTCTAAAGTACGTTTGTATGGTATGTGACAAAAGCAAGTGCCTCCTTAAAAGATTGCATTCCAACTTGTGTGGTTTAGTTCAAAGTTTGGCGCCATTAATGGAAAAGAAAGGGAGAGAAGGAGAAAAGAAAACTAAAATAAAAGGAAAACAGGAGAATTTTTACAATAATTCTATGATAATCAGTCAATTGGTTTTGGTCGAGATTTAAAGGGATTCTGATAAACCGTGAAAACTTACTAAATATGAAGGGGAGTGAGCCTCTTCAAAACCCTGATCTTGGTGAATTAGAGTGGGGAATGAGTATTATTTGGATTATATTTGTGAGGTAGGTGTTGATGGTAGGGTTTGATTTTGGCAAATGGGACCATTGGGGACAAGTGAAGGCTTACTTTGGACCAAAAAAGTGAAATCTGTCCTAAGAAATTGCATTAAAGCTCACTTTGTATTCTGTGGTCACAAATAATCAGCCTCTCTCTCGCTCTCTTTATAATGCTGCAATGTAAATAATATCTGTGCCTGAGGTTCTTGATTTGCCAAATTTTAATTATCTTTGCTTAATGCTTATTCGTACCTACGTATACATAATATTTATGCATTAAGCAGTGCACCAAGATTTATGGTATGTGGGTGAAGAATTGGTGTTAGGACCCCAAAATCACCTTAAACAACACGAGGTAACTACTGTCAAGGCCGGAACCAAGATTTTATGTTTTATTAAAGATTGTTAGGGTATTGATATATTGGAGGCCTAAAAATTGAATCATACCAAAATTTAAAATTCTAAACGAATTATAAATAAAATATTGGAGGAGAATATTGAGAAAGAAAAATGTTGTCAATAAAAGAAAGATTTTAAAATGAAAATGTGCGATTTTCTAATAATAAAACAACTTAAGGATTGCTGGGTTTTGATACCGAGGCCTAATAAAATAAATGTACAGGCTTTGAACGATCTGAAGCAGAGACTCTTGCTTGTTAGATAGCCTTGATAAATACATGGGCCTAGTCTCTAGATATGGGCCTTACAATTATTTTTGGGTCCATTTAAATAAATTTGTTCATTTTTTAAGGGAAAACCAAATCTTTTACATTTATATAAAAATATCTAAAAATTTTGTGGGGGGACCAACCCTTGCCTCTAAAAGTGTTGGATTTAATTTTCGGATCAATCTCCATTTTCCCTCTCCATTTCTTTTTAATTAACTTTAATGGCACGGAACAAAATAACATACAAAATATTAGACTAATCGTTTTTTCCTAATATAAAAAATACACAATTTATTCATTCTAAGTATGAAAATTTTAACGTGCTTTCTAAAGTCTTTGATTTTCTTAGTTTTTGATGGTTAGAAAAATATTTTTAACATGTTCAAATATCATAAAAATTGACACGTCGATGTATTTTTATATGCTTTTTTGATTCAGGCAAAATTTTCTTAAAATTGAATAGGGGATAGATTTGAAAAGAGAAATTTGAGAGAGAATGAATATAAGAATAATTTTAAAATCATAAAATGACTATATAAAATATATATTAATAATTATTAAAATATCCTCTCCTAAATATAGGCTCCGTTGGCTTTTTTTTATTTTGCAATGAAATTGCATAGCATTGTTGCGGAGAGGATCATGTTCCATAATTTCCAGATATAAATGCAAATTTTGCCGACCTAACGAGGAAGCCCGTGCTCGCCATACCCTTGGCGCCACGTGTAATGTCTCTAAAATGACCAAATTATCCTCACGAAAAATCAAACCCATATTCTAAAGTCATTTCGGCACCAAAATTGTCCCCGAAGAAACGATGGCTTCGGCATTTTTCGCTGCGACGGCGGAGAAGATGGCGCCGGCGGCGCGGCGACAAGCTCTGTCGTTGAGCGACGCCGCGGCCTCCAGGATCCGACACCTCCTGGGGCAGCGCCGTCGCGAGTTTCTCAAGCTCGGCGTCAAGGCTCGCGGTTGCAACGGCTTATCCTATACCCTCAATTACGCGGGTGCGACTCTTATTGCCCTTCCTCCTCGATCCCTTGCTATTATTGATTTCCTAGGGTTTTTTCCCCCCCCTGTTCCGATGTAATGATTTTCCTTCGAATATGAATAGTAGTTTTTGAGATGAGACGATAATAGGGTAGGAAATCTGGATTCTATGGTTTTTGATGAGTAATTTCATGGAACGAATTACGGACCAGCCTGAGGGATTTTAATTGAACCATGTCTCAGTTGTGTACATCTGAGGCTCTACCTGTGGTCATGGCTGTTTTGCTGAAAAAACTAGTGGGATTTGTATTAAATTAACTCTGGCCCATCCATTTCTCGGGTTCATTTGCTGAGGGATGCGCTATACTCTTGTTTTCCTCTCTTTTGGTTCTGTTTTTATTGTTCTCCAGGCCGTGTTGCTTATTACAGACAAGGGGCATCTTGATTGTTTGACCTTTGAGCACCCAATCTGTAATATTTTGGATGATCAAATGAAAATATGCATTCTCAACAAAAAGATTAAACTATGGTAGCATGTTATTTTTACTCATGTGAACATCTTTGTGCTCCAAAGATATAACTGCTGTACAAGCATATGGATAGGAGTTTGTTGGACGATTTTTGATTTTTCATTCCTCAAAATTGATAGATGAGAAAGGGAAATTTGATGAGTTGGTCGATGACAAGGGTGTGAAGATTCTGATCGACCCAAAGGCCCTCATGCATGTCATTGGTACCAAGATGGATTTTGTAGATGACAAACTCAGGTAAAATTGCTCTGTAGGAGCAGCTTGCAATGACAGGTCCTGATATGAAATATTTGGTCCCGGGAACTCTTTTATGCATTAAAATGGTCTTGATAGGCCTGTTTGTATTTGGAAAGAATTTACATGACAGCTATAAAACACTGCATTTGCACGTCTCCTATGCTCAAGTTTCGTTTAATTTTTGCAATGTTTTGTTCATCAAATGCAAATTTTATTGCTTGTGTCCGTGTTTTCACTCCGTCGCGTGTTTTCAACTACGTGCTACTATATGCTACCGTCTCATTTAGCCAAAAGAATTTACCGGCTCCCACACGTGGAGCTATGCCGGTTCTTTAAATCTATGTGTTCGCTTGGCGATTGAATTTATTGAAACCTTTACACTGTCAGGCTAGATTGACGAATTTGTGGCTAAGTTCGCTTATCTATGACTGGTAGCATTCCCATCAGCTGATTGATACTGGTGCCTTGAACTCCGCCTCCTTTCCACCACATAGAGATGCATTCGCTCAATCAGATTTTTACTGCTGCTGGCACCAACCTTGATCTTTGACACTGAGATCCCTACCCTGCACATTAGCTACTGATGATACAATTTCCAATTGTATAAAAGTGCGACCGTCTGACCATGTCACATCTGCTCCATCGCTTGCATTGCTTCTGCTCCACCTTTTCATGTTTATAATCGAGACCTTCAATGCATTTACATTAGTGTCATCTATATAATTATTCGATTTAGCAATTTCTTCTTCAAACTCCTGCCCAGGGGCTTACCCTCGTTTTACAAGTCCACAAATATTTTGTGGTTTTGAAATGATTCCCAAAATTATAATTGACTAATACCATCCTAAGTGTAATGATTGGTTACTTGGATTTTACGTAGGTTTATAATGAACTGAAATCTTTATGGGTTGGGTAGTAGTCCTTTCTTTGTTTCCTTTTACTTGTTATGAAGTTTCTTCAATGAGAAGAGAAATGAACGTGCAAACCTTGTTGGACTGCTCCTTTTCCCTAAAGGGCGTTCAGCTCCCATCTAATAGAAGCTTTGATTTTCTTTGGCCGTAATCTTTTTTTTTTTTTTAATATAATGTTTGCCAGTATGTTAGGCCTATGTAATTTACGTCGTTACATCTCACATGACCACCTTCTATTTTGATTCAATATTTCATTCCTTCCTGGGCAGGTCTGAGTTCATATTTATCAACCCAAACTCTAAAGGGCAATGTGGTTGTGGTGAATCTTTCATGACAAATCCAAGTGCTGGAGCTGCAAAACAGGGAGGTGTTTAAGATTTCTGATGAACTTGTGATAGATCACAAGCATTACGAACATTGACGTGGCTCGCCTAATGCCGCACCACTGACTACTGACCAAAGCTTCACGAGACCTGCAAAGAATTAGAGGTTGGCTTCAACAATTTGTTCTTCAAAGTTGGATGTCATTTAAGTGACTTAAAAAGGTTGCAACTCACAATCATTGTTTGTTTGTTGTGACTAATATTTTTTGTGAGATCATCATGTAGAGTGGTTAATGTTTTTGCTTGAGTTTTCATGTATTTGAAATCTGCAGCATTGTTCAATACGATAAAATAAAACAGAAAGGATTGGAATTGATTTTATATCAAAACTAATTGCTTACGGTCATGATTGATTGTGACTCGCAATTGATCATCATTCCTATCATAACTCCAAAATATTTTACCATAACCTAAGAATTCAAGCATTCTTAGAGGCTGTTTGTTAAAACCGAATGATGAATATTGAAGACGTAAAAGCTACTGAAAGCTTAAAGCTACTAAGTTTGAAGTACTATAAAGTGTTTGAAATATATTTAATATTTAATTACTAAATTTTATTAAACTATTTGATAGGCAAATGTATTTTCTTCTGAAAATTATTGAGTTTACAATTATATTCTGTTACCATTATTTTAATTTATTTAGATAAGAACTCTCACATTCACCCACCCCTACACACATATATAGGAAAATTCTAATTGTTCACTGTTCGTGATGTGACAAAAAAATTTGCAGTCATCTTCGAGGCGTATTTTGGTCAAATAATAATTAAAACTATACAAATTTTGACATATGACCATTTTTGGTGTGAAAAATGTATGAAAAATATGAATATTTTATTACCCATATATATATATATATATATGTACACAAATAGTGAGTATATAACTTAATATTTCAATTGCCAAAGCCATTAAAAGAAAATGATTTCAAATCAACATAATATCAAAAAAAAAATTAAATGTTAAAATAAAGACAATATTTGTGACCTATAGATCCTTGCAAAATGAAACACACTTTCACAGGTATTAGTGTCAATTCATGAAAGAACTTTTACTTTCTACCAACTGAGCAATTCGAATTAAGCAATAAGTGATGTACCATTAACTTAATCGCTTAGCTTGTTTTTGAGTAAGTTACTAACTCAGTAAGTGTTTATAATGCCTTATCAAACAATGTAAATGATCAAGTAATGAATGATTCTTGTTTTCTCGGGTAAAGGAATTGTTCATTTCTATGCTTTAATTAGTATTGAACTATAATTAAAATAAAATAACAATTATGCATTCCAATGAGAATTCCATTCCAATTTATTTAGCCTGGGGAGCAGGCACTAATGATTCAAAACACCACCACTTTATTGTTCCAAACGCTTGGAAAGGTAAGGCTAACATGTACAGGAATTTATACATCAGAACTTTTAGACTCTGCCTCTAAATTAATCAAGTTGGGGACCAAAACCAGAAATTGAAGAACACAAGCCTGGGATGAAGATAGAAAAACCCAAAAGCACGACCCTTGTCCATTGAGCTGGTCACAAAACATGCTTTCTTCGCATACTCTTCACAAAGAAGAGCTTGAATTCCTCCTCAACTTCCGCAGTTTCTCTCTCGGCTTTTGCTCTTTTGTCTGAGCTTTCTTCATCTCTTCAAGATACTGAACGGCAAGTAGAATTCAACAAAAGAAGGTCAAAACAATCGTATATCCTTCTAGCGTACATTAACATACTTATAAACACATATAAAAGCACGTTATGTGAGACCCATATGAAATCACAGAAAGGGCTTTTTGCCGCACACTATACATATATATGAAGATTTGCAAATGTTCATAATCGCAATGCAGGTAATGACCCTATGATTCACTCCATTTACTGCCTCTACAGTAATGAACATAGACATTAACCAAACAAGTATTGCATTAACTGAATTAGAATGCATCAGTTGAACAAGCCAATCTTGGTTTACCATGTGCCTCTCCCCTGGCTCATGAATCAGTTTAACATGTTTCGAATTGGTAGGCCAAAAAAGAGCACGTGGCAAACTGAGATCGGTTCTTTTACATGACGAATATGTATGCTCAATGCATCTTGCACACTGAGATTGGCTCTCTTCCACAACGAGTACATATGTTCAATGCATCTTCCACGTATGATGTACAAAATCTTCAACCTATGTCGTCTAGAAGGATTATTAAAGGAAGAGATACAGCTGGGAATCGATACCTGCTGCTTTCTTTTCCTCTCGATCTCTGCCTGTACAAGCACACCATTGAACTCTTGTCAATTACAGCTAACTACAAGCATATCTACCTGAAATGAAGAGTTATTCAAAATATGTAAATATCTTTCAAATTGTTACTCACCAGAGCCTGTTTGAGATGAGAATTCTCTTCTCTTAACTGGTTCAATTCTGCTTCCAGCTCCACCGTATACGCCTGCAAATGCAAAACAGTAACTAGGGTTACAGACAAGGCACTTCCTCCCAAGCTTACTCTTCAGGTATCTTAAAAAATTCCTTTACAGTAGCCACTGTAAGAATATGAATTATTTTGAATACTTATGTGAAAGATGTAAGTTTCATTGATTTAAAAAGTAGTACTTGAGTTAAATAGTTCCAGTTCTTAACTAATCATAAAGTTACCAAAAGGCACAGTAATAAAGCCCTGGGGGAAATTAGTTCCAGTTCAAAATGAAAATGTTTAATTCACAAATCATTTGTGAATAATTAAATATTGTTTCATTTTCTTTTACCAAACAGTGCCAGTAGAACTAGCAAAATCTCCTAACATGATCAGCATATGTGAATGTGAGTTACACAAAATACAAATTTACGTTATTGTCTTAATCTGCCGGTACTTGAAATTTCAAGGACAAAATGCATAAAAAAAAAATCAAGGAGAAAGAAGAATATGAGTCCGAACTTATGTAATTCGAGTGAACCGCTCGAATTTTACTAAAAATAATGTTCATTTTACTCGAAAGATGTAATTTTTAATAAAATTATGTCATTATTTTGGGGAAGGACTCGACGCAAATTGTGTTTATTCCCACCCTCATATTCTCCTTTTACTCAACCAAATAAATAAATAAAGGGGTACCTGTTTCCTTGCCCTAGACCTGGCAGCGGATTCCCTGTTCTTGATCATCCTCCTCTGTCGTCTCTCCACCACCTTCTCCACCGGCCCATCTACGATCCTCCTCCTCCCTCCTCCACCGCTCACCCCTCCTCCTCCTCCCATCTCCATTCCCCCGTACTGATTCCCATCCACCTGAGCGTTGCTGTTCCCACACATACCATCCGACGACACCGGGTTCACCGGCGACGCCATCCCCAGTGTCCCTGTCGCCGCCGCCACAAACCCCCCACCTCCTCCTCCTGCTGTGGCGCCGGAGCCGGCGCCGCCATTACACACCCTCCCGCCGAAGCACACCGGCGGAGGAAACCCAACCGCTCCTTTCCCATTCCCGCACGGATCGCCGACGCTGGCTCCGACGGCGGGTGGGCCCCCGAAGCCCATGACGGATCTGTTGGCGAAAGCGGGGCCCACCGAGGGCGGGCAGTTGTTTTTGTTCTGGCACATTCCCCCGTACTGCTGAACCAGTGGGGCCGCATCGGCTGTACTCGATTGTTCCCGAACTACCCCCGCCCTAATCAAGAAATCCTCGAGGGTCATCTCGCCGAAGGTGGGCTGGCGAGGGGCAGAACCGGAGTTCTTTACCCCGCCGGAGTTGGTGCTACTGCTCTGGTGGTGCTGCTGCGGCGGCGGCGGCGGAGCCTCGTGTTGGTTGTGGATTTCCGACCAGACCTCGTCCACGGTTTTCCGGCAGAGGGGGGCGGGGAGGGTGAGCGAGTTCTGGCGGTTTAGGCTCGGCTGCTTCAACAGCGTGGGGCGATTTGCGTCGGCGGTGGTGGCGGAGGGGTGGCTGAGAGAGAGCTCCGTGGCGGCGGAGGAGGGGTGAAGAGGGGCAGCGGCGGAGTGAGTGGTGGCGGCGGCTTCTTGTTGATTCTCCTCGGCGGTCCAGATGGAGTTGAGGAACTCGTCCATGTTCATGGACCCGAAGTTCTTCCCGCCGTCGCAGAGCGTGTGTTGGAGCTCATCCAGTGTCAGGGAGTAGATGGAAGATTGGCGGCCGAGGGGGGCGACTCCGCCACCGCCGCAGCCGCCACCGTGGTTCTTCGGGAGGATTTGTTGGTGGGGGTGGACGTGTTCTGTATGTAATCGAGAATCGACCTCGCCGTGAGAGAGCATCTCGGACTCCGAACCCATTTCTGTTTCTTTATTCTTTCCCCCTGAAACTGATTCGCAGATCGAAGGAGTAGAAGAAGGCCTGTGACCCGCCCGCAAGGATTGAAGCACAAAAATGGAGACAGACTTTTTTCTTAGGACAAAAGAAAACTCAATTCAATTCTAAGGGGGATAAGAAGAAATGCCCTTTTTTCATGAATAAGAGAGAAGGGGAGAGGGAGTGTGTGTTTTTTTTGGGTTTTTTTTTTTTTTTCCCTTCTCTTTCGTTTGCCTCCCCAATGTCCAACCAGAGGAGAGAGTTTTTATTTCCTGTTGAAGTTTTGGTTCCAAGGGGGACTGATTGGTCAAATTTCTTAGGACTCCACCGCCTTTACTTCCACCCATCCCTTCATAAACGAATAAATGCATGCGCCCTTTTTTCCTTTTTTCTTTTCTTACTTAACAAGAAAAATAAAAAATGAAAGAGTTTTGAAAAATTAAAAAAATAATAATAATAATTTTACTTATATATCCTTTTTACGCCACTAACATTCAAAATGACCGCAATCAAATATTTTATATATATATATATATATATATTCTTTATTTATTTTTTATATTAAAAATAATGGTGTAATAAAAATTATATAATGCTTAATATGACGCATAAGTATCTACTTAATGGGAATGCACTCCTTCAAGAGCCAAAAAAAAAAAAAAAAAACAATTTTGCAGTAGAAAACAACAATAAGAAGCTTCAGAATTGAAGTTGCCTTAATAGGCATGGAGAGAGGTCAATCTTTTATCCAAAAATGGTTCTGAGAATAGATTGAGCATTTACATCACATCCTTATCCTTAGAATTAGTCAATTTAATGGTTACAATTTCAATAATCATTCATTTGTTTGTCAAACTACAAATGGATGGGACCCCTGTTGGTCCACACCCCCCTCTCTCTCCATCTTTTATTCCCAAAATGGAAATAAAAAGAAAAAAAAAAAAGAGGTTGGTGGGAGTAGACTCGCTTCCCCCCCCATCCTTTCTTTCCTTCTTTAGAGAATCTGCGGCTCCAACACTGAACTATTGTTTTTTTTTTTTTCCCCCTTCCGAACGCTATATTGTGTCTAGGACAGAACACAGATATTCATTTTCAACTTCATGATTACAAATTTTAAGATACTTATAATGTTGAAAATTCTAAAATTCCACTCTGAATGAGAATCAAATTAAGTGAAGGGAGGTTCCAGACCTAGCAGTTCGGGTCAGGGCTAACTCAGATTTCTAAATTTCTTTCAAAAATTAGTACTTCTCATAAATTTATTCGAGTATCGTCCAACTTTTTTTTTTTTTTTTTATGAGGCTTCCCAAAATTTCCTAGCTGGTAGTACTCCTTGGCGAAAAATCACAGATCTCGAGCTTAGAGCATAAAAGCAGTATAACAAGTAAGCTCTAAAGATGGAGAAGAAGAAGTGTATAATATAATATCAAAATTTTATTATTATAATTCAGAACTAGAGTTGCAGAAACCGAACCCGAAAACTGGTAAGAAAAAGAAGAAGAAAGGCTACATGAAGTAGGAGAAAATAAACATTAGTACCTTCAGAAGTTTTCAATCAGATCTACGCGATTCGCCATTGCCAAACCTCAAAAGCTTCGCTGCCGCGAGAGGGAGAGGGAGAGAGGGGGGGGGGGCGGGGGAGGAGAGAGACGCAGAGTTAAGAGAAGGCGGCTTTTTGTGAGGGCCAATCACGGGGCTGGGAGGTGGGGCCCATAGCAATGTATTTGGGCCTTATATCGATTTTGTTACTTCAGGAAGTCATTCGCCTCCGTCCAAACCCGGCCCAAGGATTTTATCCAGGCCCATTTTTCCGACACGTGTCCACCAGGTGCCTCCACACCGTTGCCTCTCGATCTGCTCTGTGCTCGGACGAACGACGCGTGTAAGCGGGAAATGTTATCGTGCGGTACGCGCGCAAGGACAACCATGCGGCCGACCGCCCTCTTCGGATTATTCTTTATGCTTCAGTTTCGACTAATTCCATCAGTGATCGGGAAGGAGTGATTGAATAAAAATCCTTTATTTTTGTTTACCTTGTCAGTCATATTAGGCATCTAAAAAACTTTTCTTTTTTTTCTTTTTTTACTTAATCTAGTTCAAACCGAGAGGACAATTATTTCGACTAATTATATCAGTGATTAGTTTCGACTAATCATATCAGTGATCGTAAAGGAGTAATTGAAGTCAATCATATTAGGCATCGAAAAAAAAAAATTTTGGTTTACTCACAAAGGTTAAACGATCTCGATTAAATTTGATTCGAGCTGAGATGACTTGTAAGAGAGTAAAGCTTTAATAGTGCCTATTTTATTAATTTATAAGACTTAAAGTCAGGCATTTTTAAAGTAGAATTAAGTTTCTAACCACTTAAATCAATATGCATTGGTCCGAAAATCTTTCTAGTTTAAATTGGCCCGACAATAGTGTTTTGGGCTGAGCTTTAAAAATTTAGCCTAGGCCCAGTTTAACACCCACAGATAAAGTATTCTTTACTAAATAAAAAAGAAAAATACTTTTCAAAAAGTTTATTTTATATAACCTTTTCAATATAGTGTCTCGTTTTTGATTTAAAAGTACTCACTGAATTGGTTGCAAACGCCTACCTAAGGCATTAATATCATATAAATTTTAACAGAATTCTAGATGAGGGAGAGCTCAGTCATATGCCCGGCCCATCCCTTTGACTCCATTTCTGTCTGGAACATTGTAATACAAAAATAAATAAATAAATAAATAAATAAAAAAAGGGAACTCATTTTATTCATAAAATTTACTCAAAATCTATAGGAAAATATCACATTTCATTATTTAGTATGATTTTGACAGATGTTTCAGGAAAATTATATTTCAAGAATTTCATATTTTTAAACTAGAGAGTTGAATGCTTTCGAGATAGTTATAAGAATATGAGATTACGAATAGACAGAAATGCTCACATAAATTATAAATTTCAAACTATCCTTATAAATAAATAATAGCTCGTATGACTTACAATAATAATAATGGTTATAATATTAACAATAATAGTAATAGTCATTATAATTTATATAAATGAAAATTTTATTCATAATAAAAAGCTAATAATTCTATTTATAGATATTCATTATTGTGCTTATACTAATTATATTTTTAGCTAATATATGTTTGACTTTAATTATTCGTCACTTTCAAAAAAAAAAGAAAAGACTTATATATTTAATTTTTATCTTCAGAATAATTCTAATTATCATGTATATAACTTTTCCAAGGAAAGAGTATCAATGGGAACAAATTCATGATAACATTACATTCTTGAAATCTAATTGTTCGTATCAAAACATAATAATGACATATTTTTAAGAATTATACAAAGTCCACTAAACATAAAAGTATCGGTTTCGAAAATACGATACCCAATAGGAACTGTACTCATAAACGAAATAACAATTTTTTAGCGGCCCAATTTTCACAAGCCAATTTAATTTAGTAAATTAATAACGAATGCTTCTAAAAGCTAATTAAATTTTGCTAAATTAAAACGGGGGTAATGTTACTTTGTCATTGCGCTGATCTTTGAAATTAAAATTTTTGTTTTATTACTCATGCTACTGCTGATGTTATAAATCTACACAACATATTTGAAAGTACTTCTGAACTTCTATAATTACGAAATTATGGATTCAGGCCCAAAAATTAATTTTATGAGGATAAACGGTGAAATAAGTGAAAAATGGAAACGCGTCTCTTTGTAATAATTGTTTAGCTGTAGGTTAAAGTCGGATCTGGGGTCAAATTTCTTTTATTTTTTTATAATTTTTAAAATAATTTGAACCTTATAGATGGAAATAAAATAAAAAAATTATATAGATATGTCAATTTTTATGAGATTTGGAAATACATAACCCATTCATCCTAAGCATTGAAAAAAATGACATCTAAAAAAACTATGCTGAACTTTCGATACTTAGGATGAATGAGTTATATATTTCGAAATCACATGAAAATTGTCATGCCTATGAATTTTTATATTTTATTTCCATCTATATGGTTAAAATTATTTAAAATTTTATAAAAAAATTATAAAACTGCATAGGAGGCTGCACTCCAAAACCGGAGAAACCCCAGTTCCGTTAAAGTCATAATTGCATTTCCAAAAGCGTAGGGGGTTCCAGCGTTAGTAATCAATTCCACTCCCTTCACTCCCAAGCAAATAAATAAATGGAAGCACTTAGTTTTGAACAAGTAAATGGAAACACTAATATTGCTTTACTACCCACTCATCATGCATCTCTTCCCACAGTAATATTTCACATGCATCTAATAAATTTTTTCGGTCTGAATTGAAGCAACAATGTACATTGATATTGAATCAACCGAACGCATTTTTAAGACCTGTTCGACTTTTGAAAGACCCTGTGTTATATTGTCAGATTTCGATTTTTCATATATAAACGTAACAAACATATCTGCTTTGTAAAGAATTTCCCCATAATGGCCGTGAATAGTTGCTCCCGGAGTGGCTAAATAAGGCTTAGCTAATCTTATTGTTACATAGTTAACTTGAACAATTAAAACTTGACCCAATTTTAGACATTGAAAAATAGTTTTTTTTTGGTAAAAAATACTGAAAAATAATTTAGTCCTTGAAAAGTTTGTTTTAAATTGTCAAAGTTGCAAATAGTTAGTTACCAAGGTCAGATTATGAGTTATTAAATAGTAAAATGAATAAAAATTCACAACAAGAAGGGCCACTCCTAAAAGACCCACCAATCCCTAATTAGAATTATGAAATCCACTTCGGGTAGGAACAATAAGTTGTCATCGCTACAAGTATGGAATATTGAAAATAATAAGACATATTTTTGGATATTTCCCTTCAACTACATTCTTTATTTAACATGAATAGTTGAACTGAATTCTCTGTGGAGAAGAAAATGGATTATGGGAGCGTGTGACTTGAACTATTGATTTAGCCGTACAGACATAAGCCTTTATCTATCTGCCACATTGTAATTCATAACCAAACGTGTCCTTGTTTCAACCACTACGTAAGCGTCGTAAAATTTGATGTCAATCAAAGGAGCTACCGTTTTTCAAAGGAAAAATCTGATTAAATTTATTTGCAAACACACCAAATATACATAGGATCCATCCACATTCGTGGATAATAATTTTTTTTTTTCCAAAATACTTTTTTCTTTTCTCTGAAGATGTTCCTTCACGCGAAAGTCCTATTGGACTTGGAAGAATGAAGGACAATGCCAACCAACATTTTATCTTGTGTCATATTATTAGGACCGGGAATTAGTAAACCACTGCGTGATGAGACCGACCATTTCCTATTGCTATTTAACATAAGAATGAAACAAAACATTTATACGTGGATCCGATGAGGCAGAGCAAGATGTAATCATAATCATTATGACCAACCATCCCTACTTTTGCACCATCACCATCATCATGCTCATGTTATAACCATCATGAATTCCATAATTTTTTCCAATCGAGGGTTTACAGCTGGTAAAAGATGTGGCATGTACCTTATGCATTGAGAACTTAAATTTTAAATTTTATATATATATACACCGTTATAAAGCAAAAGAATCTTTTGGTTCAATCAATTATATACTTGGCCTGAAATTCCATAAATATCTTCAAATATTGCGGTTATTTACTTACAATTATCACATAACTATTCCTTTTTTTAATCAAATATTACAGTTATCATACAGCAATTCCTATCTTTTTTGCTTTTGAATGTAAAGGATCAAAAAGGTAAATTTTAAATATTTAATTAATTTAAATTTTTATACATATACTCTTTCAGATATTGTATATTGACCGAAAAGCTGTTAAACGCATGCTTTGCGGTTAGTATTTAACAAAGTGACATATTTTAAGGTAACGCTGTGAATAATTAAAGATTACATAAATAATTTTCTCATGAGATTAATCTTAGATCCTACTCTACATTAATCATAACATGAAAATCATTTATTAATTTAAGAGATACGTTCCATTCCAATTTTTTTTCCTTGAGCGTCGAGTAAATTAGAGCTCTCAAATAAGAATAACACTATTTTGAGGATATTTCTTTCTTTCGTTGGTTTAGGTGCACCCAACCTAATCAATTACAAGTTGGACCTAACCTAATCGATTACACATATTCCATAAATCTTCTATAAAAGCCTCCTAAATTACACTGCAAACTCACTCTTCCCACTTTTGAAAAGAAATATGTCTTCGTCACTAACCATTTTGTTATTAACTATCATCATCTCCCTCCGCCTCCATCCTCGCCCGACCACGGCGTCGGATCCGGATCCGGTACAAGACTTCTGTATACCCGAACCGAGAGCCGGCCCGATATTGATAACCCGGCTCGACACCTACCCGTGCAAGAACTCCTCCGCCGCGACTCCCGACGACTTCGTGTTCTCCGGCATCAGGCAGGCCGGAAACTTCTCCGAATCGGGATTCGCCTCCGTACCCGTGAACCCGACGCGTTTCCCGGGGCTCAACACGCTGGGGATGTCCTTCGTGCGGGCGGATCTGAAAACGGGGGCGGTGAACCCGCCGCATTACCACCCGAGGGCGACGGAGATCGCGTACGTGGTGGAGGGGAGGGTGTACTCGGGCTTCGTGGATTCGGGCGATCGGATCTTTGCGAGGGTGATCGGACCGGGCGAGGTGATGGTTTACCCGCGAGGGCTCGTTCACTTCCAGATGAACGTGGGAAAGTCAACGGCGACTGTGTTCGGATCCTTCAACAGCCAGAATCCGGGTACACAGAAGGTGGGTCCGGCAGTGTTCGGGTCGGGTATTAAGGAGGGGCTCTTGAAGAAGGTTTTCGGGTCGAGCCATCAGGAGCTCGAGCGAATGAGGAGGAGGTTCGCGCCCAAAGGGTTGGGGAAGTAGGCGCGGGGAGGGCATTTTGGTCGGTCGGTCTTTACGTCTCCTCTCGATAAGAGATTATGTAAGGACAATTTGGTCATAAAAAATTTTACTTGTACATTTTTCACGCATCCTTCGTATCAAAAAGATGACGTGAAAAAATTTATGGTCATTTTTGATCTGTGTTTTGATCAAACAATGATACAGGGTCACACAAACTTTTGCCACGCGATCACCTTCGTTATGAATGGTGTTTGTACACATAATATTATCCTTCTCTCATTTGGGTTGGGTAATTTAGTATCTCCGATTTATTTTATTCTTTTTCCTTACATGTTTATCTGAAGAGGTATTGGAAATTTTTTTATGCAATTTCCAATAAAAGTGCATTCGTTGAGGCCAATGCTCATTACGCTTGACAATGAGATGATAAAATTGCATTCTACTCGCTTATTATTAGAAAGGAAACTGGTGAAGAGGTTTAGAACTCTCTATGGATGATATAGATGATCGATGGATGGATGGATGCATGACTAATAAATCGATGAGCAAATAGATCCATGATGAATGGACGGACAGATGGATGGGCATGGATGATGGAATAGATGATTGAGAGGTGAATGGATGGATGAGTAATGGGTTTGATGGATGAATGCATAGTAAATGGAATGATGAATGGATGGATGGAGAAATGGGTGGGCGGTGGATGATTATTGGTTGGCCGAGTGGTTGTTGGGAAAGGGGAGAAAAAACAAAAACCAGATTTTTTTTTTTTAATATGTACATTTGTTCATATAATTTTTTGCTAGGGCTTTAAATATAATGGAATGAATTTTAAAGGGTAAATAATTTTTCACTACACTACCTCATTTTATTGTCATTCTTAACATAACCTTGTAGATGCTTGAGATAGTGATGACCATACTCACCCTCATGCTTTCCCTTTTTTTTTTCCTTTTTTTTTTTTTTTTTTTTTTTTGGGAAGAACACGACTTTGTAGTACAAACTAAGACTAGACGCAGTGATGACCACAGAATCATATGCGAAGCCACTTCTGTCCTTGCCCAAAATCCCATTATTGAACTTACATGCAGTTCTCAAAGTGCTAGTGAGACAGGATTGGACACATTTTCACTCAATTTGCATAGATCAAAACACAAAGCAGCAACAACTGCAGTCCTTGGAATGACCCAGACTCACTCCAAAGCTAAAGCACCAAGAGAGAAGGCAATTATTAAAAACACTGGCCTTATTACTTTTCCCCTTCTAAAAGGGCCTTGATTATGGCATCAGGCATGCCTTCAGCATGAGGGAACAGGTCCCCAGCACCTGGAAGTTCATGGTAGTGAGTCCATGGGAGGCATTGTGCGATGTAGTGCAACAGAGAAACAGGAACGGTTGTGTCCCCATCTCCGGTCCCTCCATCAGATCAAACTCCCAAGTTCTTAATCCAATTATCAAGTCGCGATGGGCTGACTCGAATTCTCCCTGCTGTCTTACTTGTGTCTGACCAGCCATCAAAGATGAGGGTGAGGGGGAAAAGATAAAAACCTGCTGATGTTGATTAGAATTAGCTGAAAAGATGAAGTCAATTGGGAAAAGAGTACAGACGATTCCTCTTAAAGAAAAATAGACCAACTTCAGTCCGATCCCCTGCCTTTGTATTTCTACGTTAATGCCTACTATATCCAAAGTTCTCCTACTACAAGGTCGATGGAAGAAACTGAAAATATGCAGACTTTTCATGAGAAAACGGCAAATACCTCGTGCTGTCTTCTTGAAGACATGATTGGCAGGAGTTGATTGTCGTCGCGAGAAAGTATATCTGGATTAACCAGTAGGTAAGCCATGGAGCATAGTGAGCAACACCGATCGCCAGTTGGTCTGGCTTCAGCTGTTCACGGTAAGCTGCAGCAGACGAGTTCCGCAGGAAAACCAGGCCACCAGTACACAACTGGAGGTACTAGTGCAGCTCCTGCCAGCCTGTTATAATGACATATACCCACTTAAGATAGCCATAGATGCCGCCAGGCAAATGTGAGAACAAATGAAGCAACATAAGAAACACATTGTTGGGGGACAAAAATCAATATTTTCTAGATTATCATTTTTGTTTCATGAGTTTGATAAATTTAGAAGCCAGTAGTCTATGTGCCATTTACCTCGGTGCTTCTTCTATCTTGTGGGTTAGCTGTTAAAGCCTAAGACTTGGAGTATCTTGTGCTTTTCATATTCTTAGGAAGTGTTTATAAGTTGTTTGTAATTCGATATTCAAGTGGAAAGTTAATACAGTTTCTGAATCCCTCTCTCTGAATTTCCTCTTCCTCCCTAATTCCTTCTTCTCCATTTCCATTTCTGTCTTCTTCATCCCATCCTACCCTATTCTTCCCTCACTGGTCCTACATCCACGCATCTTTCCAAAGAGATGAATGACTTTCATTTGAAACTCTACAATCTCGTCCTCCTCATGCTTATGTACGTTTGAGCACATGTAAATGTCACTACCTGCGAGGGATGTATTTGAGGCAGCTCCGAAGCACCTGTCCGCCCATGGAAAAATTTGGAACCCAATCGCAACTGGTCTGCAAGCTCTTCTATATCCAGTGCCATGCTCTTCGCCGTTCGTTTCAGATTAGGATCACTCTCTCCATAGCCGGGTCTATCAAATGAAACAATATACGCACCCAAGTCCTCAATAATTTCCTGGAAGAAAAAGAAACAAACAGCCAGAGTGAAACAGCACTAAATAGAACATGTATGTGAAAAAAGAAAGGCTTGGAAATGGGAAAGAGTGGGAATTAATAAATGATCACCGAAGACAAAGTGATAGCAGCAACTGCATCATGCCTGCAGGAGTCAAAGCCATGAACATAAACGAGCTTATACTTGGCTGTGTCTTCTGGGACACCATGCTCTTTGTAGGCCAAATGCCTCCCATCATTCAGCTTTACTCTAGGTGCCGTAATGGTGAGCTGCATATCTTGGGATGAGGAGGTTGGATAGCCAGAAAAGCCCAGGTTAGAAGTCCTATCCACAAGACCAGCAATGCTTTGTTCGAGGCATCTGCAATTTCTTTCGGTTACAATTACAGACATGGTCCTTAGGATGTCGAAGAAAAGCGCTATCCTTTGAATCAGTCCAACTTAACCCGTCCTTTTGAACCTGTCCCGAATTCCCCAAAAGGCTCCATAATTCAACCCACTAATTTTCGGGTGGGTAACATTATGTATAAATCTTTGATCATAAAAGACTCATAATTTTTGGTGCTTTACGATATAAATGAGAGCTCAATTTATAATACTTGTATTTCAAAATTAACACCCCTTTTATTTTTTTCCTCTAAATTCACAAGGTAGAAATTTACAGAAATGACACTAAAAGAAATTTTCCACTATGCAAGTAAAATGGAGGGCATTTCATAATTTTTTTTTTCTTTTTTTTTTTTTGGGGGGGGGGGGGGGGGAGAGGGAGCGGGGGAGCATTTTGGACAGTGTGAGACCGACCATGTTAATGGTGGTAGGTGTTTCAAGGTTTTTAATATCTTGAGCATTTCGGGTGTTCCGGTATTTTCGGACATTTACAAAGCATTTAGGGGCATTTTCGGACATTCCAATGACTCAATCATAATTCTTCCCCGCCAAGGAGATACGACCAAGAGACGAAAAACATGCCCGAAGGAAATTGGACCAGTTTTTTCCCAAAAGGTCGTGCTTTGGGGTGCCCTCGCAGCAATATTTGTTGTAGAAAAAAAAATCTGAAATAATATCCAAAAAAAAATCTCAAAGTAGGTGTACAAATCAGACATTTTCTAATATAAGTTTTCACTCGGTCAATTATGAGACTTCGTCTTCTTTTTCTTTTTACATTGGTATCGCATTTACCAATTGCGAGACCAATATTTTTTCCCAATGAAAGTCCTTCCAAAATTTAGTAGTCCTTCTCCATGGATGTTTCGATTTATATAACTTTTAAATCTCACAATAGCCAAATGTACGACCAAATTTTTGTCTCGCAATTCACAATTGCAAGACTAATATGAGCAATTCAAATTCATAACTGTTTATTGCCGGACTAAAACTTATGTCGAAAAAGTTTTGATCCGTACACCTATTTGATCACAAAATATAGTATTATTTTGAGATTTTTTTTCGTTTGTTGTACGTTGTAGATTGTGACAACACAAAAGATGCTAAACGTCAAATAAAAATAGAAAACTAGAACCTCGAATTGCCTACCCAACACAACTAACGAATCTGTTGGACGGTGCCATTTTTAAGGTTCAGACTTCCAAGTGTCTGGGCCGTGGGGTAGGCACCTTCTACATGTTTTCAAAGGAAACTTCACTAAATCATGCAAATTCTACACGTTGAGCTTAGTAATATATCCAGTGATTTGGAAAAAGGAATACACAAAAATTCCAATCAAATAGATTCAAAGAGCCCGAAAAGATATGTGAGCCCATTTACTTTTATATAATTTATGATAGTACACACCTTTCATTCAAACGATGAGAAGCTCAAACCGAATAAAACCTTCAATTATTTTCTCATAATTCTCAATACCTGGGGTAGATTACTACATAATACTCATCATGTCCTTCCCAAAGATCCCATTTTACTGTGTAATTTCAAATTCCTAAACTTACAGTTTCTCAAAATGTGTGTGGGGGAGAGAATTGGAATCATTCATACTCGAGAGCACTTAGCATAAATTTAAAAGCTCTCCTTCAAAACAATTAATAACACATTGGAATGACCAGAAGAAGCATGGAAACTCAACATCCATAGAGAATGCAATTATACAGTCGGACCAAAGACTGAACTTATGACCCTACTTCTCCCCTACTAAAAGGGCCTTTATTATGACATCACACATTCCTTCGGCGTGAGGGAACATGTGCCCGGCACCTGGAAGTTCATGATAGCGAATCCACGGGAGCCTTTGAGCGATGAAGCGCTGCAGAGAAACAGGAACAAGCATGTCCTCATCTCCGTGCCATACGTGGACGGACCCTTCATTGTTGGGGAACGGGTTGTCCAAACCCAACGGATCGAATTCCCAAGTCCCAAATCCAATTATCAAGTCGCGATGGATCGACTCCTGTTCTCCTTGCTGTCTTATCTGTGCCTGAGCACCCACCAGAGAGAAAGCAAAGGAAAAAAAAAAAGAAGTTAAAACCAGATTATTAGAACGGCAATCGAATTAACATCATAGTCAGCTATTCCATTTCCCTCTGTTCCTATGTAATAATCACCACCTAACTTGGGTCAAATTAGAAACCCACCCCCCCCCCCCCCCCACCCCCCAAAAAAAGGGGAAAAAAAAAAAGCCCCAAAATCAAGAATCCATATTCCACTCACAGCCTTTGGAATAGTTATTCCTTACATATTCTATTCCTATTGAATAACTTTACCATTCCCACTCGATCCCATTCCACAAATCAAATGTACTGTAAGTTTTAAAAGATATTTGAATACAAAAGAATAAATTAGGAATTTAGAATGCACATATGGCAGACTGTTAGAAGTTTGAAGTCAATCGAGAATAGCACATAGAAATACCCTTGAGAGAAAACAGCCAACTTCAATCAGATCTGGCATTAATCAATTTGAATACCTTAATCATGTCTCTGCAGGAACTAAGAAACTACTCTTGATTTGCAGAGCTATTTTACGAGGGCCATTTAGAAAATCCCTGCCCCTGTGTATTCATTATCCTTTTACCGTAACTTTCCTCATGATAATTTAACTACAGTTTTTCAATATGGACGGTACTAAATAATTCATTAACACCCTACCTAGAAAGCCAAACAACAAATTGATACTGTTTTCACTTATATTGCTCTGTAAGATCCATTATATCCAAAATCTTTTCACCAACAGATCGGACAATTAACAATTTACACTGTTCTTTAAAAGAGTTATTACTATCAATGTCACCTTTTATTTCTCTTTCATTGCTACTTTCTACGGATATTCTTTTGGTTGATGGAAGAAAATTAATGCAGAGAAAAAGGTTAATACCGCATGGCCTCTTCTTGCAGAAAATATTGGCACGATTTCTTTGTCATGGCGAGAAAGTATATCAGGACTATGAGCAATCACACTGGAAGAAGGAAACCATTTTTGAGTGTTCCACCAGTAGGTAAGCCATGGAGCATAGTGAGCAACACCAAGCGCCAATTGGTCCTGCTTGAATTGTCCACGGAAGGCTTCTTTAGACAAGTTTGCAGGAAAACCAGGCCACCAGTAGTTGACAACTGGAGCTACTAGTGCTGCTCCTGCTAGCCTGTTATATTTATAAATAGAAAGAAAAACGGCTTAAATATCCCATTTTCCAAAGAGAAAACAACTTTTCCTCTCAAACTTTGATATTTCAGCATGTGCATCAATTATATGTTTGCATACATGTACATGTGACACATAAAACCATACCTGTGAGGGATGTACTTGAGGCAGCTCCAAAGCACCTGTCCACCCATGGAAAAGCCAACTATGTAAAACTTGGATCCCAATCCCAACCGATCTGCAAGCTCTTCTATATCTAACGCCATGCTCTTCACTGTTCGTTTTGGATTAGGATCACTTTCTCCATAGCCAGGTCTATCAAATGAAACAATATATACACCCAAGTCCTCAATGATTTCCTGGAAGAAATGGCCAGAGTTACAATATACTAAAGATAAAACACACAACCACACACATTCATATATGGCATGGAAATAGGAAAGAGTGGGAATTAATAAATGATTACCGAAGATAAAGTGATGGCAGCAACTGCATCATGCCTGCAAGAGTCAAAGCCATGAACATAAACAAGTTTATACTTGGCTGTTTCTTTTGGGACACCATGCTCTTTGTAGGCCAAATGCCTCCCATCACTGAGTTTTACCCTAGGTGCTGTAATCAGGGGCCCATCTGGAGAGCCACATATCTTGGGCTGAGGAGGTTGGATAGCCTGATAAGCCCAGGCTAGAAATCCTGTCAACAAGACCAGCAGTATTTTCTTCGACATACCTGCAATTTTTTCAGTTCTATAAAAGGCACGGTCCTTGAGATTTGAAGTAAAAGAATGATCCTATACTAGCACTGCATGATAAAATCATGCTGTGCGCCTCTCTGATCCAATCAGACTAATTTGGAAAACCCCAAATGGTAATTTTATTTATGAGATACTGGCAGTGGGAAAATTTTATCCATTGATTCTTTTCCAAGACAATACGGGCGTCATCCAATTTTGATACACCAACTTAACCACAATGCAACACAGAATTTCTTCTCACAATTATTCTCTGTAGTACCAGCAAGTACATTTAATCTTTGGTGTAGGGAAAGTTAAAAGGATTTGAATCCTTGTAGATGCCATGCATGCTAAGCGACACGGACAGGTGCTACAGCCCTACAACTACAAGTCTGCTTCGGATACGAGTAGGACATATCAAAAAAAGTCATCAATTTCAGCTACCAAGTTTGAGCAATTGGGCATGGCTCAACACCACTTGATCCAATCCTGAAATTTCCTTCTATTTCAGACTTTAGCCCATTCCCACATTCGAACAACTCATCAACTCTTCTTCCTTTTTCCAAATTCCAATCTTGCAAAATCTATATATTTTTCTGTTTCTCGATCTCTTCCGCTCAAAAGCTATGCTTCAACGAGAACTACACCGATGATCTCAACAACCCAGAGAACAATCACTAACTACAACAAATATAACCAAAAAAAACAGTAGAACCACGTAGATCAAGAGAAGTGGGGGTGAGTCAAGAAAGGGGGGAAAAAACTCACCTGAAGGGAGTTGTAAAGAGCTGTTCTTCTTCGATCTTCGAGTATGAGCCCTAGCCGAGGACGCAGAAATCTTCCTATTCACTCCGACCGCCATTTTATCCCAACGTCAAGCTTTTTCGATCAAGCGAGGGAAGAGTAGAGAGAGAGAGAGAGAGAAGGACAGAGGAGAGGAGGGAGTCGGTGGATTCGTTGACTGCGAGTCTTATTTATCTGTTTGTGTGGTATGTACGAACGATTTGAAAGAGAACGCCCATTCGGACCAATGCTTTTCCTTTTTCCGCTTCAGATTCCACTTATTTAGCTATTTAACTACCGTCCGTCCATCACGCCGCCTAATAATTATTAATTAAATATATAATTAGTAATAAAATTTATAATTATTTTTGAAATACTATTAATTTTTTACATTAGAAGAGTACCTAAACTAAATCTATATATATATATATATATATATATATATATATATATATATATCCATCTTAAAAAAAGAATCTAATTTTTAGAGAAAGAAAATTAAAAATTAGACACACTCAAAATGATAGGATTACGACGTGAGATGAGACGATTGAAATTGATTGTTTCTTAAATATGTTTGTGATTGGGGCTGAGTAGAAACAGAGGGCCCAACTTTCTATTGGGCAGCAGATGTTCATTTTTTTTTTATCCAAAACAAGAAAATTATATTTCTTCTCCTTTTCGTCTCATATTTCTTAGCATATCTTCAGTGTATCATATCTTTTTTATATGATGGTTTGCTATGTTGGGCTGGGCATCATTATTGTAACAATTTGGAGGGATCAAACTGGAATTCAAGTTGTCTCAATTGCAACTTTTTTAATATATGCTCTTTTAATTTACCACGTAAAATAATTGAGGGTGAAATGCATGTAAAACAACTGATTTGCCCTCAAGAACACCAACACACAACGTGTTCTATTTCTCTATGCAAGCAAAGTAATGATAATTATAGGACCTCATACGCTACCACTTCTTGTAAAAGCAATAGCTGTTAAGAAAGACGCAGACCCTTATCTTATAATGCGCTCAAGCACACAAGAATGTTCACAGTTGGATGGACAATTGCTGTCTTATATAGACTAACAATAATTTTTTTTAAATGACCTAATCGGCACATATTTGGCCACGTGTAATATTCAATTATAAATTCGAACTCGAAAGTTTCTTTCAATTCTAATTCCATGTATGCTACTTTCTTTCAATTTTTATAAAAGAATCATCATAACTCTACCATAACTCTAGAAGTAGTCATTCTCATGTAAGAGTAGTCTAAATCTTGCAAGCAGGGTTAGATGCAAGGCTGGTGAACCAGATCGAATCAGCTTCGATTGTTCCCTCATTGTCGTTTCGGTGCCATTTCCATTGCGCATGTGTTGCATTCACTACAATTACTTCTCCGCTCCCAAAACTTGCCTCCCTATACATCGATATATCGGGCTTGGGATCCATGTACCTAAAACACATAAAAATATTGTAACATTTACATTAGTTAACTAGGGTTAGGCTCATCTCTTGTTCCTGATGAGACAAAATCTAGACTATTGATGCATCATACACACCTCCAATGGTCTACATTTCATCCTATTATACACTGCTGCGACCTATAATGTATATATATATATATATATATAATGAGTTCATCGTACAAGGTTTTTGAACTCACTTATTAGCAAGACCTTCACGATTGCCGCCATCCCCAATGGTGATATGCACCGGACCACAGTCGTCTGGTTGCTCCTTGTACACACGAGTCTGACATTAAGAAAGCAAAACCAATATAAAACCGATTTTCAAATAAACTCTTAACTCATTTTTTTTTTTGAAAATTTATTTCTCAATTTTTGCATACATATTTACAATTTTTGAAAATTTTATTAAATATTTTTCATATTTTTTGAAAAATTAATTAAAAATAAGCCCTCCCAAACTTGACTTAAGTGTCACATTTTTTATGAAGCCACTGAAAATGGTAGAATGTACAATAGAACTTACAAAGCGCTCATAGGCATGAACATGACCAGCAAAGATCAAATCAACCCGGGCCCTGTAGAGGAGCCCTTCCATGGCCTCCTTCATCTGTACGGACTCATCCTCTCCTTGATGGGCCTCATTTGAATTGTACCACGGTGCGTGGATCAGCCCAAAAACCCAAGGCGTTCTTATCCGATCCACTTTCCTCAAGTCGCCCTTCAACCACTCGTACTGGGCCGAGCCTGGCCCAAAATCGGTATACGAGCCCAACATGATAACGTGCATCCCGGCCACGTCGAACGAGTAGTACAGGTTCGACCCGGACCCGCTCTCCTCGAACGGCATCCGCCACCGCGCGTTGTAGCTCGTGAATGCCTCGCCGTGGACGACCGGTATCTTCTCGACCTCGTGGTTCCCCTGCGTCACCATCCAAGGTCGCCTGCTCGCGAGCGGCTCGACCAAGCGCCCGAACGAGTCCCACAGGTTCTGTAACGTGTCGGCGTAGGACAGGTCCCCGGGGAGCAACAAAACGTCATAATCGGTGGACCCGATGTGTTCGAGGGTGGTTTGGGTCCATTCGGTCTGGCCCAAGTCGCCCGCGACGGCGAACCGGATCGGGAGGCGGGCCGGAGGAGTCTTGAAGCTGAGTTCTTGGACCGAGTCCGGGCCACAACGGTAGTAATATACGGTATTGGGCCTCAATGGACCAATCACTACGTGGTGAATATGACCGGATATGTACCACAAATACCTGTAAGTGGAGGAAGTTCCAGGGGAAGAGAACTCGTTTGAATTAGGGGATGTGCCGTAAGAAACAGTGGATGGAGCATCTTCTTCTGTGAGCCATGAAATCCTCATTTTATCATCACCCACCAAAGATATATGAATCTGCGTATCCATATTCATACACATCACGACACGTATGTCCAAATATATACGTATAAATAGACTTTTTAACGATGAATGTACTATTACCTTGGTTGATATGCAATGGAATATTAAACCCATAAAAAGAATGCAAACCCTATTTTGGAAAAGCATAATTTTACCTGTTGTGGAGAAAGACCATTGCCGGAAAGAGGAACAGAAAGAATGTTGCCCGCCGGAGGCCTCTCGTAGGAACAGATCCCGGCGGCCGACAAAGCAAGTACGGAGAGAAGGAGCTGCCTACGGACGGCCATAGCCATTTTGTGGGAAGAAGAAGATGGAGACTAAGAATTTTATATATATATATATATATATATATACACACACAACCTTGTTTGTAAAATGGATTTTGTTATGTAGAGATGGCAACTAAAAGATTGGACAATGGAAACCAACAAAGGAAGTAAAATAAGTGAGTTCACTATTTTTTCCTTTCAAGCATGTAAATGAGCCTTTTCTCTAAGTTGGTAGTGACCTAGGTTTCCTTCCTAATTGTGTTGTACTTCATTGAGATTTGCATTTAATTTTGATCAAGCCTATGGGATCAAGATCTTCTCCCTTTTATCTTCTCATCCCTTTTTCCTAGTTAATTTTAAGGCATACTTAAATCATTTTAATTTTTTGAATCGAAATAATTTTCGTGGGGCTTAAAAATTTTGAGCTATTCAACCTAAGCATTGAAAATTAGGTACGATTTTATGAACCTTTGATTTTCCTGATCCTCGATGATTATTTCCAAATCTCTTGAACACTTATATGCCTATGTATTTTTATTAGTTTTTTAATTCATATAATTAAAATTATTAACCAGTATCTTTAAATTGATTAAAGGTAGAATTGGTGAGAGAAAGCGAGATACTCCGAATTATGGCAGGTCTTTAAATTATCTAAGGTTTAATATTGTGAGCATTCAGAAATGACCTAATGATGGGGCCATAAACAATATTTTGTTTCCTTTTTCATTATCTTACGTTTAGGGTTATTTTGGGAATCATAATCTTTTTTTATTTTCAAAATTACAAAGTATGCGCGCATTCAACTTTGCAACTACCCTTCCTCAAAAAGACGAAAAATAAAATAAAACAAAACTTTGCAGCTACCCCTTCAAGAAATACTCAGCAACCTCAAAAAATTTAATTACTTTCCATTAATAAACCTAATGGCAACGATATAGATGAGTTTATAAGTATGTTTGTTTCAGGCCCTAAAATCAATTGAAAGATGTCACACATTCATTTTACAGCTATTAATTTAGCCATGTTTTTTTTTTTGCTGCAAAGAAAAACAAGGCACCTGTAAATTCTAAAACTGTACAAATTACATAAGTCTGAATTGTGAATGAACATATCCCTTTTTATATAGAAACAGTTGTGCTTATTTGATGACTCATTTTGATTTGCGAAATGAAATGAAATAATTATATTCATCGTATTGGACAATATATAAATTCTCACAAAGAAAAAAAAGGATTCAAATACAAAAATAAAAATTAAAAAAAAAAAGCAAAAGAAATGGTCTAGAATTCGAAGTCTTACAGAAACACCTCAATAGTAATTTTATGAAAGTCGGTACATCTCACATAAAATGGTCATAATTTTTATTTTGTTACAAAGAAGAACGAGAAAGGAAAATGACATATTGCTCCACAATGTAGCGAAGACAATGACCTCCAATGGAATAATACTCCTATTGATTATGAACAAAATAGCCATTCACACTAACAATATGGGGGGAATTATCAATAAATCACCATTATTAATGACTTAGTTAGAATGTATTGATTATTATTTATGTCCCTCAATTCAAGTTCTTGGAATGTATTAATTATTATTTATGTCCCACAATTCAAGTTCAAGTCTCGTAAATGCAATTTACTTTTGGGTTAATGTGAGAAACCACCCTAGCTCCACCTTAAATTAAGCTTCATTGAAATTAACTACTCATCAAACTTTGATTCATCAAAAATAGCCGCTCATCAAACTTTGATCATACTTAGATCATACTTATCAAACTTAGATTCATTGAAAATAACTACTTATCAAACTTTGATCATACTTTTTCCCTGAAATGAGCAAGTGAAGATTATTATTCTCAGCTCTGTTTTTGTTTTCATCCAATTCAACAACTGAAATGGAATTCTATATTCAACGGGGACAGGTATAACCATTCTCTTCTTCTTCTCCTTCTTCTTATTCTTTTCTTCATTCTTTGAATTTTTATTAAGGTTGAATCCTGTCAATCACATAATCATGCTAGAATTCATGGCACTAATTTTGCATAGAATCTGAGATAGGATCGTTTGCGTTGAACATTGTTCAGAATCAACTTGCAACTTACACGCCAAGCCAAACAGCAAACATTTTTAAAATAGGACCAGAAGAAGAAGAAAATATATTTTATATGCGGAAGTTTCAGCATTTGCGAGAAAGAAGATCCATCCCTGATGGATGGTGGTCATCGGATCGGAAGCCGCGAAGGTCATCGGATCGGACGGCCCAGATCAGATCTTGTCTAATTTATCAGCCTTGACGACGGGGTTTTCCCTGGCGATGGCCTCCCTCCCCATCTTCTTGAAATCGAAGGTGCAATCGTGGTGCTCCGGGTACCGGTGGGCCCCGCAGAACGTCGACCCGCACCGGCACCTGAATCCGGTCAGCCCGACCCGTTTCCGGCACGAGAGGCACCGATTCGGCTGCGTCGCGGGAGCGGACGCCGGAGCACGAACGGAGCCGGAGTTTTCAGGCACGAATAGCTGCGGAGGAAAGAGACTGACGGCCGACGGTGAAGAAGAAGAGGAGGAGATGCCGCCTGAGAGAGACTTTTCGACGGCGGATTTGGCGGAGGAGGCTTGTTCTTCCTTCATCCGGAGATCTCTGTAGCATTTTGAACAGAGATCCAAGGTCGCGGGGCTACCGAAGAATCCACAGTTGTTCGCGCATGGCCGATGGCTCTCCTGAAACCCGTGCTCTTCCGCCATTGATCAGGTCAGATCTGCGTCCTTGACTCCCCCGAACGAGGAAAGAGATACGAATCAGTCAAGAAATTAATCCCCTAACGCAACCACACGAGATTTCCGAAGCAAGATTCAGCGCAATCAGAAGGAATCAAACAGATCTGTACGAAACAATTTCAAAACCAAAATTAACAAAATCCAGCAACTCAAGAAACACAAAAAAATCACACAAAAAAATAGTAAAATCTGAGAGCGGCGATGAATCAAATACCTGATTGATTGAAACAAAGAGCTTCACGCGGAGGAAGGAGGATGACCATGGACTATGAGAGGAAGAAAGGGAGATATAGAGGAAAAGGCGGAGAAAGGGGGAAAGAGGGAGAACAGAAATAAAGAAATGTGATAATAATGCAAAATAGGAAACAATAATATTATAACAGCAGCATACAGGCTGGAAGGAAGAAGAAAATTTTTTCTTCTCTCTCTTTCTCTGTTGGTTCCTTTTATTTATTTATTTTAATTTCTTGGTGGCTTTTACAAAGCCACGACGACACGGGAACATACGGCGCACCCGCGTTGAGGAAACGGCTACCGTGGACACGTGGCGCTTACCGTTCGGTCTGAACCCCCACTTGGGATACGCCAGAGATTTTTCCCGTTCATTATTTTAGGAAACAAACGTTAAATGCTTACGAGATAATTAATTAACTTTGACGATACCCGTTTTTACTTCTTTTTTTTTTTTAACGCTTGTACCGCATGCAATTAGGCTCATTCAGCCTAGGACCCATAATTTTCGTAAGGCCTAATAGTAAAATATGATAATATAGTTTTATCTTATTTTGATTTTAATTTTTAATTTTTAATTTTTAATTTTTAAAATTTTTTATTTTTGAAATTTTTTATTCTAAATTTATACTAGTAAAATAATTTTAATTTTCATCTTCATTTTCATAAACTCGCATTCACTTTTATTCCATTTACTTTAATGGATGCTCATATTGTTTTTTTAAGAATATTATTAGATAATATTTCAATAATAAAATAGTATTCCTTATTTTGGTTGGAAAATAATATTCTCACGAATAATATTACATGTACATCTTTTACACAACCTTTACATCGAAAGGGTAACGAGGCACAATATGTGTGATCCTTTTTGAGTGGTATTTTGGTCAAATAGTAATACAGAACGGCATATATTCTACCACGTGGTTACTTTCGACGTGAAGGTTACATAAATGATGTACATGTAGTATTGCTCTATTCTCAATGCTATGTCAACAGTTCATATATATTCTTTTAAGGAATACTATTAGCAAAGAAATTTGGACTTTTTCCTTTGTTTTTGTTTTTCTTTTAATTCACAGCAAAATTAATTGCCCTTACTAGTATATTTTAAACTTAAATTTGTTGGCCAAGTAAAAGTTTTATTTCGTTATAATTTGAAATGTGAAACGAAAATTCCTTTTTTGTTTTCTTCTTATGGTGCTTGTATACTTTTTTGTCTCCCTTCTTCACGCGGATTGTGATTTGAATCTCATACCCACATTCTTTAAAATCTACCGCTTACATAAATTTTAATTACAAGGATGGCATTAAATATTAAAATGTTACGCAACCATCAAGCGGATGAAAAGAAAAAAATATATAAACACCAAAATACCTTTCGAACTTTCGCTTTATTTTTAATTTCGTATTTCAACTTCAAATATGAGCAATTTGATTCTCGAATTTTCATTTTATACTCAATCGAAAATGAACATTAAGAGATTTCACTAGTTGCTAATATGTCATTCCATATGTGTGCCTGTGGAAGGTTATGTGTGCGACTTTAAGTTTATATTGCCCTATATTTTCCTTTCCAGCCCTTATTTTATTTTCTTCCGGCTCAAACACCTTTTCCCTTGCCCTAACATCGTTCCTACTTAAATACGAAGTCGATTGAGTAGAAAATAAAATTTTAAGAATCAAATTATTTATAATTGAAGTTGAATGATCAAATTAAAAATTAAGTGAAAATTCAATGAACATTTGGATGTTTTTACCAAAAGAGAATAACAAATTATGGTTTTCTTTACTCTATAATTTTCTTAGCCGTGTCCTGATTTGGTTGTGGAAATAATTAGAGTGATTATGTTGTTGGGTTGGGTGGGCCCACTGGGCCTAACGTCGGCGGGGAGGACACGGGCTTTCTTAGGCTTAAAGGCTCCCTTTTTCCTTTTATTTTTCTTATATATTTATTTTTATTATTTTTATTTGGTGCAAGCAAATTAGCTATGTATATAAAAATTCAAACATGCTTTGTTTGATGACTTTTGCCATGGAATTTTGGCAGCTTTCTCTCTTTCGAGTTTGCCCAAAACATGTGTTAAACACATGAAAGTCAAAGCTCATAGTTTATTTTATTTATTTATTTTTTAAAAGGGATGAAGAATCTGAACCTAAGCTAGGGAAATTACCCAAAAGTATCAAAACTAGCTCAATTATATGTAAAAATGTCAAAGTGAAATTCATCATTTTAAAACTTATATCAAAATGTTATAGTAGGGGAGCTTGATTGATATAGTTTCGTTGATCGGGGGATTAAATGAATACACCTCAAATGCAATATTTTGTATTTATGGCACAGCTCTCGAAAATTTGAGTCTATCTCCAAAGAGCAATGCTATAGATTCCAATTAAATTATTGAAATTTTATGTGTTTTATTTTTTGTGGTAAATATTGAAATTTTATGCGTTAATGTAGGAGTAGAGCAAAATTATATAAATTTACAAAGCGTTGGATGTAGCTTGGATCTTGATTGAGCTCTAATCTATTGTGCCTTAGGTTGCGTTTGTTTGCACTAAATTAGTACTGAATACCTCTTAATGCTAAATCGGTTAGAGGTGGATTCATTCAGAGCGTTTGGCAACGCCTCTAAATAGCTCAAATGAGCTCTGACAGAATTAACACTCAAATTAGTGCTGAATGCTGAATACTGCTCATTTTAAAGCTTAAATTATATATATATACATATAAACTTTTATAAATAAAAGTTCAAATTCTTTTGGTAGCAAAACCACTTCACTCTCACCCACTTAAGTCAAGTTCAACTCCCTTTCCTTGCTTTCACTTTTTATTTTTCCTTTTATTTTTGCTTATAGTTGTACACCTTCAAACAAAGAGAGAGAGAGAGTTAAAGAAGATTAATGAAAAGATTGGAGATTTTAAAATTTTGGAAATTATAATTTTGATTAAGTTCTTTGATTTGAAAATTTTGATATTAAAAATGTGAAGCTATTAATTAATTGATAAATTTGAATGCCTGACTTAATAATAAATAAATAAATATAATAACAAGGGTAAAATCGAAAATACAGGTTATATAATCAAACAGCTTTAATATTATATATTCAGCATCTCTTATCTAACCTGCACTAATTCAGCATACATTTAAAATCAGAGGTTAACCAGGCTTATTTAATCAGACTTATTTATCAAATGCATTTCAAGTTTTTCATTTGAGTGGCAGTTAATATAACTTTGTAAGTCAACAGATTACATATATATAGGTGTGTTAATCTTATGGTTACCTTCGGATAATTTAAATAAAATGAAAATAGGAATAAAATGATAAAATGAGAACTTGAATAGAATGATTTCATTAGACAAGAGAATTACTATTGCAATGAAATGACAAATACATTACGGTCTATGTTACCAAAGCTGGAGAAGGGGATAAACTGTTTCATTTTTATTCCTGTTGTCCAAACAAGCTGTAAAAGTTGAGTCGGACGACAAGAGAGGTGTTAGGATATGGAGTGAATAGACAGGCGACCTAAGATTGGCATGGGATTTGTGGCAATTTTTATTTTTCTTATGCTAAATATATATTATTTATTGTTTCCCATCCCATGCTAATTTATTCCTTTTTTTTTTCCTTTTTCTTTTCCTTTTGCTACAAAAAGTGGACAATTCAATTAGCTAACAACCATAGTAAAGGAATTTTGGGCCTAGCAGATAACAAGTGACGAGAAGAAAGTTAAATAGATTTTGGGCTTGTTGAGAGTGGGCAAGTAAAAAAATTTCTGAATTTGGTGTAATGGATCACTAACAAACAAAGCCTAGCAAAAGAAATGAAGTCCATCACAAATAAATTTTGAATATGGATCCTTTCAATTTATAAAATCATAAAGTCGTGTAATTAGATGAGCTTATCTATTCATTGTAGAAAAACGTTAAATTCACAAAATCATAAGGTCGTGTAATTAGATAATTTTGATTATTCATTATAGGAATGTAAAAAGAGAAATTACATTTTCCAATTTAGGTGATGCTTCTCCAAATAAATTTCTTCCTTTGGCAGGCGTGCCCTAACACTTTTCCACCATAAACTATATGAAAACTTGTGTTTTTGACGAAACTTTGTGGGAGATTTAAATATAATTTTTCTCCTTTCTCCTCCCCTCAATATGTGTGGAGGAGGGGTGCTGAATTTACTCACAAATCATACTTTATTTTAAAATTTTAACAGTAAGGATCTTAAGAAAATTTGAAAATTTACGCACCGATAAGTTTTTGTAGAATTTGATAATACGTGAATTCTTCATCTATCGGATACAAATTAAAAAATTTACAAGAATGAAAGTTCAGGTGTTAATATTTTTATTTATTTTACCCTACAGATTGGAGGGTCAATACATAATAAAATTATGCAAAAATTTATAAGTGCATGAATTTTTAAATATTCTTTTAATTCTTGTGATTAAATGCCCAAAATAAGATATGATTTATGGATAAACTGAGTGTAGAGTGGAGGGCTCCCAGGAGAAAAGCCCCCCGCCAGTCTGTGGCCCAACTAACTCTTTTCTTTCTATTCTTTTCTTCTTATTATATTCCTTCTATAATGGGCTTGAATGCAAATGCAAATCAATTGGGCTTGGTGCTTTTATGATTTTTTTAAAATTGCTCCTTTACAAATTTATAATATCTTATGTATTATTAAAATATAAAATAATTAAAATACTTTTGAAATCAAAAAATATACCAAAAAAAAAAATCTAAATACCCAAAAGGTAAAAAGGTCCAAAATGATCATAGTACTACCCAAAACTTAAAATCTCTCTTACAACTAATTTCCATCTCAAGTGACTAAAAATTCATAAAAAATTTAAACTAAAAACAAATCGAAATGATCCTAATACTCTTGATTGTACAAAATACTCATAAAATTTTAAATTATTAAATTATAAAAAAATATACTAAAATAATTATAAATATTCTTAAAAATACAAAATGCCTAAAAATATATTAAACCCTGTGAACCGCACGCAAAACGTGAGGTCAAGGCTAGTTATTATTGTTAGTATTCGATTCCTACTCTGACCAACAATGTTTAAAATAAAATAATAAAAATAAAAAAGAGGAAAAAGTCTAAGCCGAAGCATGGGGCCCAAAGAGACTCGAAAAGGGCAGCGGATTAACATTTATCGCACCTGCACCCGAAAAGGGCGCGAGATTGCCACCATAACAGAACAAGGAGACCCTCATCACTCTGCTGTTTCAAACCCTTCCCCTTCTTCTCTTTTCTCATTTCTCCCTCTGCAACGAACACCCAATCCTCCATGGAGGCACCCCCAAGGCTTCTGCTCTTCCTCCCCTTCTCCTTCTTCACCCTCCTCATCACAGGTTTCAGTTTAACCTTTGGACTCTTAATGCCTTAATTTATTCATTCTATTTGATCTCCGCTTTTGTTTTTCCTTCTCTGAATCTCTGTTTTTGAGTCTCTCTCTGTGTTTTTGTTTCTTTGAAGGATTGGGAGGAGTTAATGGATACTCTCACTCTCATCATCATCACCATCATCACCACCACCACCACCACCACCACCATCACCATCACCATCACCATCACCGCCACCGCAAGAGCGGAAGTGATCATCAACGCGCGAATGGGGCAAGAAAGCTTTTTGTGTTTGGGGATTCGTACGCGGATACAGGGAACAACGACGTATCTCAGGCCAAGTCTTGGAAATATCCGTACGGAATGACATTTCCCGGCAGGCCCGCCGGCCGATTCTCCGATGGCCGTGTCCTAACTGATTACTTCGGTAAGTTCTTCTGATCATTCCTCCTGTGTTTCTTCTCATAATGTGGGAATCCCTATCTCTGTCGTTGATGATGCAGAGGTCTTCCTGAGGTGACCCTCAGAAACCTCAGCAAAAACTCGAATAGGGAAACAGAAAGACCCACAGAGGAATTTCTCTCTTCTACAAAAATTTCCCATCTCCTCTTCCATATTCGTCGAGTTTCATTACCAGAGAGCTTCCTAAAAGCCTCAATTACAGCAAATCAAGGTAGAACCATTTTTGTTTGTTAGCGTACATTACGTGCATGTACATTTAAGTCCTCGTATAAATCTCCCTCTTTGGCAAAACTCTAACAGCTCCTTCAAAATCATATATATATATTCTCCACCTGGGCCTGCTTCTATAAATCTCGTCTCTTTCCACACAATCCGCACCCACCCCTCCAAATTCACAAGATTTATCCATCTGGGCTTTCCCTAAAAACCCTAAACTACTCCCCAAATCATACCAGACCCATTTCAACAGCCTTCAAATCAAAGAATTTCCCAGTATCTTCTTCTAACCCCCACCATTTCTTTTCAAATCACAGCCAGATTTGTGGGAACCAAGTCGCCGATCCCATACAGGCGGAGGAAATACGGAGCAGAGAAGCTGAGATCGGGAATGAACTTCGCGTACGGAGGATCAGGGGTGTTCGAGACGCTCTTCCCGGGGCCGAACATGACGACCCAGATCGGGTTCCTCGAGAAGCTCATGGAAGAATCCGTTTATTCCGCCGCCGATGTAAGCTCCGCCGTAGCCCTAGTCACGCTCTCCGGGAATGACTACAACGCCGCCATAGCCAAGAACATCTCCATGGCGGTAATAACCCTTATCTTATTATTTCGTGCGATCCTCTTTTAACCGATTCAGACCTAGCGTCTCCAAATGCAAATTTGACTAAATAGTGAGCCTTGTGTAGCTCAGGATATGCTAGCCTTCACCCAAAAGGTGGTACATCAACTGGCCTTGAACTTGAAAAGCATCCATGGCCTCGGCATTCAAAAGGTGGCGGTAGCGGGATTGCAACCTCTAGGCTGCCTCCCTCGGAGCACCGCTGAGTCCTCTTACCGTTCGTGCAACGTGGCCCAAAACAAGGGCGTCGCTTTTCACAACCTCCTCCTGCAACGAGCTGTTACCAAGTTGAACACCGAGGCTAAAGCCCCCAGTTTCGTCATCCTCGATCTCTATGATTCTTTCATGTCCATCCTCAAGAACAAAGCAAATCTTCAAGGTAGTACTCTTTAAAAACCATGTTAGCCATAACAAAGAATGGGTAAATTTACGGAACAAGGAGTTGTAGGCCCCGTTGACTGGGACAGTTGAACCTACACACATTACTATGTGTCTGTAAGGTTTGAACTAAACCTCTAGGGCCATTGACACAACTGGGGGTATTGTTGTGCAGGAGAGTCCAAGTTTGAGGACCCATTTAGGCCATGTTGCATGGGCATAGAGCAGCAATTTTCGTGTGGGAGCTTAGACAAGAGCGGAAGGAAAATGTTCACGGTTTGCGAGCATCCCGAGTCAGCATTCTTCTGGGACTGGGTGCACCCGACTCAGAAGGGGTGGGAGGCTGTGTACTCGGCGTTGCGAGGCGATCTCGAAAAAAATTGGAGTTGAACCCCATCCCAGCATCCACTCAGAAAGAAAAAAGAAAAAAGATGAAGATTAGATTGCTAAATGCTTCTCTGTTTGTATGTTAGTATGTTTGTCTGATCTTTTGAACTTGATTAAGAATTTGTTTGTTGATTTATTATTTCATCTCAGTCCTTCTGATGCTCTTCATTGTTGTCTTGCGTTTTGAGCCTCCAGCTCAATCAAACGGTAGAAGAAATGCAAAACCCCAAAAAAAACAAAAAAAAATCTCCCTTGTGCTAAACAAGAAGCAAATTCAAAGATGGCACAGAACCAGAAGACCACGGAAGCTTTTAAAATTGTTGGGTGAAGGGAGGTATTTCCAGACAAAATACAACCCCTTTTTTTTTTTTTTTGGCTTTTGATTTCAGGGAAAAGTGGGATGAGATGTACGAAAGAAATTGTTGAATAGAATTGTTAAAGAATTCTACTATATAGAATTTCATCTTACCATCAATCGCTAGCAATGGAAGTAATATACTAACAACAAAGTACATTTCGCGAAACAAGTTTAAGAATGTTACGTCTAGTCGATAGTCGATAGTCTAAAGTTAAAATTTTCGTCAGATTTTCTGGGACCCAAAAATGGGATCTTACTGGGTGGGGTAAGGTGAACAAATTCTCAATTGAAATGCGTTCAACCGATCTTAGGCCTAGGCCTTTCAGTCCTATGATGGTTGTTGTGCCTTAGGACCAGTGAAAATCACATCAGAGAACTAGATAGTGCTGCAAAATGACAAGTTTCAAAAGTAAACCCTAAAACCATCCCTTATAATAGCGGCCTCCTGTGCATTTACCCGTGCAATCTGACATGGTACAAAACTAAAATGGTTCGATTCTAGTGTGGACCTCCATGCGATCTGACATGAGACAGTATCGAAATGGTTGGTTCAATTCTAATGCAAACCTCCATGCTACTAAAATGGTTCAATTCTATTGTCCACCTCCACGACCGGGACCATTGGCCATCTTTCTAGACTGGCCCAAAAGCACCAATAGCCCCTACACCCCTTAAATTCCCAAACGTTCTGTTAGATTGTGGGCGCCCTCGTTAACAATCAAGCACTGATGAGGATTCTTCATTTTTATCATTTCTTATTTTTTCAATCAGTACAGTGTAAAATTTATAAATTATGAATATAAATATAGACGGACAAGCTGACGGACAAGCTGATGACAAACACATAGAGGACTTGATGCCAGAGGGAGTCGAAATTTGATTATTTAACTAAACATAGACTACAAGCATTTCAAAGGGGCCTGAGGGCAACATAACAGAGTGAATTTACATTCACTAGAACACCCGCTAAACAGTAAATATAAGATTTCAAAGAAAGAGTCGGCCGCAGGCAGCCGCATTGCCACCATGGTGATCCACCGCGGGGGAGGCAGCGGGGGAAGGAGGGGGACACTGTGCAGGAGGATGAGCAGCTGAGGGCGAAGGAAAACCATTGACCCACATAGGACCCGATGATGGTGAGGGTTGTGCTCTTGGGGAGAGGTTCACGAACTCTAGGGCTTGAACCCTCACTTCTTTAGGGTAGTCAGCAACACATCCGATTCTTGGGCCAGCCCCTGTTGACCATTTTAGAGAGACTTGACGCCCCAACTGGTATGAACTAGCTGCATTCTTGGAATTGATTCTATGCAGTATTGCATTCTTCGGAACATCAGCTCTTGGGCTTTTAAGGCCACCAGATAAAGACCTTTTATAATTGTTTTTGCCTTCAGTAGGGGCGACAACTTCAGCTGGTTCCGAAGATTGCCGCTTTTCCCCTTCCTTGCCATATTCAGATTGCTTATCTTCCGATTTTGTTGGCACTTCAGCAGCTGCCAAGTTGCCATTTTCATAGTTATCGTAATCTTCATTTGCGGCAGATATCTGCATATAGAAATCATCAGGCAAGTGTAGGAGATATTATACGTTCCACAAAAAACCAGAACAAAACTAGAAAATGCTGCTTGGGAAAGCTATGGACCCTGTCTAGCTGTGTAAAACTAGTTTTCTACTTCCACACTATTTCATTAAATAATATCATTGTTAGTCAATGTAATTTGGTCCAACTCACTGAACTGAAGGCCACTTAGAAAACCAAAAGGTTTTCTAAAACGAATTGCTTTAAATCAATTAGATCATGATCTTTTATGCTTTAACTTCTTTTTTTGGGTAAATTATGCTTTTAACTTTTGGAAATAAGAAGAGGGTTCATCTGGCAGGTACACTAACTGCCCAGTGTTATGAACCCATCTATTGGGGCCAAAACAAGTTGTACCTATAGCTAAAAACTATATAAAGTCCTTGGTCCCTTGAATAAATGAGACAAACTTGCACGTGATAATGCATATTGCAACACAAGGGAAAAGCTGAAGAGAATGAATGTAGTAAGATAAAAGAAACACCTGAATTTCATCGAGATTGACACCATTTTCCTTGAGAAACAATTTCACAGCATCAAGACTATCTTCAGTTGGGCGGTAATGTCCACTATAAGGTGAGATGGACTGAAAAGTGGCCAAAATCCAAGGATCAGGTTGCATATAGAAAGAAATTTTTACCTAGACTTTGGCGCAAGAACGTGTACATAAAATTTTAATTCCAAAAGGCAACCACCACACGATCCTTGCAATATAAACTAAAAAAGAAGGGTGGTCGCTAAATTGTATGCTTCCAGAACAATACATTAAAAACTAAACAGAAACATTAAGATTTGATTTGGTATGCAACCATTTATATACTTCTAATGTACCAAATCGCAGGCTTCTGATTTTCAGCAAGGCATCTCCCCAAGCAGAAAACAAATGTAAATACAATTACAAGGTTAAAATAGTGCTTCAGGTATTCGACAAACAGCTGTATGGACATCCCAGATAAATTTGTTCTGTATGAGCTTTCATAAATCATACCTTAAGTAAGCCATGATCTGCCATGAGCCTACCAGCAGCTAAGGTAGATCCTCCTGCAAGGAAGCTGGAATGGTGAAACATTCCTTTCTTTTTCTGAAAGTCACTAAGAATATGTTAATATGTTTCAAAAACAAACAGAAGACAATAAATGGGAGAAAACTGTTAAGCATATCTGTATTGTATTCAAGAACATACCTCGCTTGCATACAATTTCTTGCAGGTGCTCATAACGAATATCCATTTGACCCGTTGTGATCCTTTGTTTGTGTCTAGAAGATTTCCAGTCAGTTTGTGGAGAATTTTCCCATCAATGACAATATATTCATAGTGCTCGCGCTCTTTCTGATTTGGGACAAATAGACCATGAAATAAGTTAAAATGAAGATAAGAATGTTTCATAGTGCGCTCTCTCTTATTTTGGAAAACTGGCTTTAAAAAAAAAGCAAAAGATCCCTTTCCTTTTAAGCCTATAAAATTATAACCATTGACTTTATAAATTATATTAAGATGCAAGCATTTAAACTAGATAAAAACTATTTTTCAACATGATTTACGGAAGCACGTACAGGTCCAAGATATTTAATGCATTGCTGTCGAAGTTCTGATCTTGGGCATTCTTTGAGATCGACGTCTTTCCCATCTCCAATATCTAACCTACAGAAAGTACAAAATAGCAGCATCCTTTAGCATCTAAATGCTCTGGCCTATAAAACATTGAACTGAACTTATTCACCGTGCGAGCAATATACAACAATTGGTTTCAACCTAGGATATCTTATTGTCTTATAATTCCATTTAATTAAACTAAGAATCTATATGATTCTTTACTCCACATAGTTGGAGCAGAATTCTTCTCTTATGGAGAAACCATTTCTGCATGACATCATTTGCCAACATAGAATGATTTTTGGCCAGTTATTTACTTGCCACAATGCCCATAAATGATATTATCAGTGGTACAGAAGGAAACATCAATGTTGTTGAGCTGTCAATTCTTCAGAAAACAAAGTTCAAATCGTGCAAAGGAAGAGTTGCAAATCAAATTGTAAGTATGCAGCTGGAAGTTCATTCCAGAGCCTATACGCGAGTGAGTAGAGGTTATGTTACTGTTATATGCACATGAAATCTATCATAACTTGTCCAACCATCAACGTTAAACAAACAAACAAACACACAAAGTCCTGTTCTTACCAGTAGAAGAATGGCTGCCCAGAATCTGCTTTACACCATGCCTCATAGTACACATGCAAGCTATGCCCATATCGATGACGTGGATCAATCTGAAGTCCGAGCAAGCAATTACACAATTATACAAATAAATACAGTTTCAGGGCATGTTAAAATTCTGTTCCATATTATCAATATAGTTTCTATTCATCTGGTCAGCATCAAATGATAGCCATAAAACAAGCACAGTAAAGAAAATTTAAAAAGAGAAAAAGAGTCAGGGACAAAGTGATAAAGTTACAGCTTCAATCCAGTGTTGAAATGCCAATTTTTGCGCTTTGGCGTCTTTGGACAACCCCTTTCCAACCTGCCGAACGCCAAGATTTTCAAAACCCTCGGTCAGTGAAAGCAAAAATCCCTTAAAATCACCACCAGTAAATTTAATTCGCGTTCTCTGATTATTTTAATCAAGAACTAATAGTTGAACGAAAAGAAGCATGCCTTTGAAGCATTCAAGACGATTCGGTTCCACCGGGAGGCGGCGCTCTCCGGTTTTTGGAAATCGAAGAAGGAAATCGTACTGTGGCTCAGTCTAGCAAAATCAATGGCTTGCCACCTGCAAAAATCGACACTCCTCCCCCAAGTTTCAGTAAAAACACAACCATCGCGTCAAACAAAAGCCATAAAATACCACAGAGGGAAGGAATCGGATCAGAAGCTTACCAGAGCTCCTCGGCGACAACGGCAGAGTCCGCTAACCTGCGCCGGGTGCGGTAACTCCTATAAACCTTCTGAACCTTCACAGCCGCATTCGACTCAGAACTGTCGAGGACTACAACCCTCCCCGGCATCTCCGCCGCTGGAGATTCCGAGTCGGCGGTCGGAGAGCATTCCAAGCTGCCGTGCGCCGTAGAATCAACGGCGGCTTCCGGTGAATCTATGGCGGTAGAACGGTGCGTCGGCGAGTCCATAGGCGCATTGAGAGGGTACTGAAATGGTTGTTTGGACCGGAGATCGAAGCTCGAACGGCTCTGAATCCCCACATCCATTATTCAGAGCTTCTCTCTCTCTCTCTCTCTCTCTCTCTCTCTCTCAACCTTTCCTGCGAGTGAGAATCAGAGAAATGATAAATTGATTTTAGCGATGATGAGTTCAGTGACCAGACAGTAGTATATATATATGCATTGATTATTTATTTATTTTATTTAAAAGGTTATATCGAATATATTAGATTTTTCTTAAACCTGCTACCGCATAGGTGAACCTACTTTATTAAATAGTGCGCTATCACACGAATTGCTTAATATCAAAAGTTAAAAACTATTATAAATTAAATAAAAAGAGCTTAATAACATAGAAAATATGAAATTAAAGTTTAAGAACTTAAATTTTTATTTTCAAATAATTTATTAATATTTATTATCATATTTATAACTAAAGATAAAGTAAGAGTATGATACATGTCATCTCATGAATACTCTAGATTTTAAAATAAAATCAATGGTCCAAACATTAAATAAAAATATTCAACATAACTCTTAAAATAAAAATTATAGGAGAATGAATTCAACAATCTATAATTAGAATAGTCCCACCACCTGCAAATATCCTTTGATTTACTTGTAGGCTAATTTGAGGGATTAAGTAAATTTTCTACTAGTTAAAATTTAATTATTTTAGACTCGTGTATAAATATAATTATAATTACATTTAAAAAAATTACTTACTAATGATGGTATATAATTCATAAAAAAAAAATTAAAAATTAAAAATTTATTAAAAATATATTGGCATTGAACATGGCTAGTGGAAAAATTGGAAATATTATTCGCCCTGAAGGGGTTAGTTCTACGCGCTGACACGCGCGTATGAGAAACCCACCCGCTGAGTCTGACACGAGACCCACGAGGCCCGGTTCGACGTGGCTCGCTCATCGTGGACCCCACCCGATAAAGCTCCTAGTCGGTCTTCTCTCACTCCCCACACGTCACCTTCAGCCTACGAGATCTTGATTTTCGTTTTTGCTCACTACCACTCATCCAAATAAAATAATGTTTTTTTATGTATACAATATCTATAACAATTACGTAATATTTAATTTGTTATTTATTACTCCCTTTTGCCTTCCCCCCATTTCGGTAAGGTATTGTTATTCATCGGAAAAAGGTAATCATCCTTAAATTCTACGGCTTATAAATATAATTAGTGAGCCAACTTTTGAGATAAATTTTATTGAAGGGGATAAAATTCTAAAGGTCGCTTTAAAATGATTATTAAATTTTAATTTATTTTATTTTTATATTAAAATTATAAAATATTATAATTTCATTATCACTGTTAATTCGCCTTAAGGGGACTAACTTCTCTCAATTTCATGTATCAATTTCTCTCCCCTTTTGACACTTGTAGTCATTTTGAAGATATTTTTAAATAATTTCAACCCTAGAGATCAAGATAACTCACAAAAATAAATAAGATTATCCATCTTCATGAATTTTATAAATGCAGAGCATATTCATTATAAACATTGAAAACTCGGTATAGGTTTTTATTTATTTTCAATGGTTGTGATGAATATGTTTGACATTTTTTAAATCTTATATATTTTGTAATGTTATCTCAATCCACGTAATTAAATTATTTTAAAATGCCTTGAAATTGACTAAGAAAATAGAATGCAAAGAGAAATTAATGTATAAAATAGAGGTGCACCCTCTCAAAAAGACTTGATAATAATAATGGAATTGTGACATTATGAAAATTCATAATGAAAAAAATGAGACAAATCATACTTCAACAACCACAAATCCCAAAATTCATTGACTTTTGATGAATTTACCCCTTATTTGTGTATGTGAAGCCCATCCTTACGTGTGAGCGGTGAAATTTATGTGAAATTGAATTTTTTGAAATGAATAGCATTACTTTCCTCTCTTTTTTTCTTTTTGTTTTTTGAAGATTTTTAAGTTATTTATGATAATTTCTAGGGCTAGTGCACTTAAAATTAAAAAATCTAAAGTAATTGTACGCCGAAATATATGAACATGAGCACATAGTTTTGATGCTAAAAAAGAATGCAAAACATTTTTTTCCCCGTAATTTACGATGGAGGTTTCTACTAACCTTATGATTACAAACAACTGAACAATTTTTATTTTTTTAGCATTTGCATTTTATTCTCTCTTGCATATCCTTAATATTAATTTTAAATAAGTCGGATCTATTGTTACACTGCGTGGTGAACATCAAGCAAAGTCCACAACTCCATCTGGATCATCAGCAAAATCATCTCCAAAAATGCGCGTTAATTATTATTATTTTTACTATTATTTGAGTATAATATGTGTAGAATACCGAACAAAGGGTCAATCCATGTTGCTAATCCACTGCAAGTAAATATTACTCCACCTCATTCCAATCGAAAAAAATAAAGATAATTTCTTAATTAAATTATTATATTATCTTTTTCACTGAGAGTTTAATTTAAACAATGCAACAGAGAGAGGCAGCTAGTTCGGAGGTAGCTGAGGCATTAAATTGCAGTTGAATCTCTGTCAAATACATGGACCATATATATATATATATATATACATATATTCCTATTCACTTCTATCTTTCTTGTTAATATATAAATAAAAATATATTTTGTTTAATAATATTGTTATAATAATATTTTTTAATGCTAGCACATGCAACTGCCGCGGCAATTGCAGCATGTTGCATGCGAGGTGTAACGTATGGCGGATGAGGAATAAAAGAACAAATTTTCTTATGTTATATATTAAACATATATTTACAGATCTGTTTAAAAAAATTTTAAATTGCTCGCTCATTTTATACCTGCCTTTAGTGTTACCGTAAGGAAAAAGTTAATATTAATTAAATGTAATTATGCCTTATGATATTTAAAAAAATACAAAATTCTAAATAATCTCATTTTAAGGGTTTCTTTTTTCATGTGCGTGGTACAGTAAAGCTACGAAGTAATTTGTCCAGGTAGAATGATAAATTTCATTTGGAACCATCAATTAAAGGGAAAAATATAATTTGGCATTTAATTTTGATTTATTAGTATTATTTTGACGAAGGTCTGTTTTCTGCGGTCAACCACTCACCACAACCCTCACGCCCTTCTCTCTTGGGGGACCCCACCGGATAAAGCGACAACTGGGACTTCTCGGTTCCACACTAGTGGCGTTCAACTGGCTAGTCACGTGCTCAATGATTTTTTCAATTAATATAATCTTTATATAAAATTATTTAAATATAAAATATTAAATAAAAAGTAAAAGAAAAAAGGAAGGGGTATGCCTCACATAGATAAAAGGAATAATTTTATGTACACAAAAGATTTTATCACAAAATTATAAAATACTTACATGGTACAAATTTAGTAAATAGTTTTTAGTAAATAATAATTTTCTCTTTCATGAATCTATGACACATGAGTATTTTGTGATTTTGCTGTAAAATTCTTTCTGTGTATTACATTGTTAAAATAAAAGTGGAAGGAACAAAAAGAAGAGTGAGGGATAGATAGCTAAGAGAATAACTTCATAATTATAAAATATTTGATTTATAATTTTATGCGATTAGTTTCGAGAGAATATCAAAATTTTTAAAAGAAAATAATGATATTTTAGACATTTTAAAATTTTAAGTTTTGATATTTTCCTGTTCCAATCCCTTTCTAAAAATAAGATTATATTTATATTTTTTATTTTTACTTAAAGACTAATTAAAGTAGAAAGGATTGGGTAACATTTAATATTTTGTATTTTGTTTGACCTTCGATTTGATTGTAGTGTCATAATGTTAGCTCTCATCGACAATTGGGTATTAACCTATTATTTTTATCTTTTTTTTGTCTTTTGCTTGTTCCTCAGATTTTATTTTAATATCATAATATTAGCTCTCTTCAACCATTGCACAATATTTACGACCGTTATTATTAATTTATTTCAGCAAAGTCGGATCGTACAGTATTTTACCGCACTCTTCGACCATTGCACAATATTTGTCGTCATTATCATTAATTTATTTCAATAAGTTAGACCGTACAGTATTTTACCGCCCAAATGGCTACTAATCTAGTTATGGTAAACAGCTGTACATTAATGGTATGGCCACCTATTTTTTATGGGTAAAAGATAAATCCCTTTTATTTTGTGAAAAATATATCGATACTCTTTTCGATTTTTACAAAGACACTCACATCCTTTATTTTTTAAAAATAAATTTTTTACTTATTATAAATTAATAAATAATAAAAATATATTTACAAACTATTTCGTAATTGTAAAACACTAAGCTCTTATCCAATCTCAATTTTTAATAATATAAGAAACTTATATCACAAAATTTTATTATAATTAAGTGGTGCAAAAAATAATAATAACATGATAAATGATCTTTTAAAGTAATAATTTTGAAATAATTTTATTTTTATCATATACCAATCGATGATAACAGAAAAAAAAAAAAAAAAAAAAGGTCTCTTTGAAAGGACGAGAGGGTGCAAATGTTTTTTAAAAAAATGCATGGCGTGTTATTTATTTTTTTCTTTAACAAAGATAAGAGGATATTAAAGCCTTTTATCGAGAAAAACTTATGTGATGAATTAACACTATGAAATCTATAGTGATAACCCATCACAAAATGCCACATCAATCTTTTACCCACCTCATCCTCTCAAGTAAATAATATTATTACTTTCAAATTCACCCCCCCCCCACCATTTATTGAAATTGAGTAACTATTGAGTGTTGCACATTTTATAAAAAAATATATTTTAAAATAAGATATTTATTTCAGAGATTGGACAAATGTTTAATCTTTTGAATACTATAATTTGGAAAAGGAATAAAATTCCTAAACTATGTGTATGAATTAGTTTTTTTCCCGAAATAAGTTTTTATGAGGTTGTGCATTTGTCAATTGGTCGATTATATTTATTTTTCCCATTTTCAGTCAAGCAATTAGCAATTGTTTGACCAATTTTAAATTATTTTAATCACTCAATTGCCAATTGTGTAACCATTGTTTTGTTCCATTGGGTCTATCGGGGGAGAGTGGGTGGAGATCCCCTTTCTTTTCCCTCTCTAGTTTATGGTACAGTTTGCACCATTTTTTCTAGTGTATTTTTTACAAAAATGAACTATTTAGATGAAACAGCACATAGAAATACATATGCCTATCAATTTTCAAGTGATTTGGAAAAAAAATTATATTCACATTAAGCATAGAAAAATTAAGGACTGTTTTTAAGCTTGAATCTTTCTCGCTTTGAATGAAAATTTTGAGATTGACTGCTTCATCTCCCAACATGCAATTTACAAGGTTGGAGTTGAAAGTTAGTCATGCAAGTGCTAATTGCATGGCGAAAACTTATTTCAAAAAAAAATTGATTTGTACACCTAGTTTGAGAGCTTGTTTCTTCTTTATTTAGGGATTTTTTCCAAAATTTGTCCAGATAGTTGTCCATCAACCTATTTGAGTATTTCAAGAATATTGTAATTTTTATTTGATTTTTAAGTTAAATATTCTAAAATAAATTAGAAAGAGGGACAAGGACAAGGACATTAAAAAGAGGGACAAGATTGGAAAAAGAGGTGAAAAGTATATAATTTTTAAACATTTCCAAATATTCAAACGTCACCTTTCAAGAAGGAAAAAAAGGAGGGGGGAGAGAAAAATATTCGTGACGGTTGGTTACCACGATAAATATCATATCATGATAATGACTGATAAGCGAAGTTTTTGTCTTTTTGATCCGCCAAGTCAAGTCATTGCCGGAGGAATCTCGGATACTGAGATAATTATTCAATTTACAAATATACTGTTCCATATTGAAAACTGATAATTCTTTTCAAAATTTGCTCATAAGAGTTGCTAAAGTATTATGTTATGTTTCTCAGTGGAGGCGTAATCTTGAAATCGGTACAGAGACAATGGGAGGTAGTTGGAGGTCGCTGAGGCATTCAGTAGAAATGGTACCAACAAACTGGTGAATCCGCGTCAACTCTCCTTCTCTTTGTTCTCTCTTCTGTTCGGTCCTTATTTGGTTAAACAATATCTCCACTCCACCACGGAATTGAGTGCGTCTACCTTTTTGTATGAATAAAAATGGAAAATGCCACAGGGTCCAGCCACAAAGAAGAAAGAGCTCACGATGAACCTAAAATTTTTCTCTAGATTTTTTTTTTTTGAGGAAAGAAGTATATTTAATGAAACCCAAATTCATGATACATCAGCCGAAAACAAAACCTTATAATCTGCACGAATAACAGAAAAGATACGGAACGACGATTACAACATGAGTGTCATTAAAAATACCTTTAATAAGAACACGAGCAACCTTATTAAAATTAAAGTTAAAGTTGACCTCCCAAAAAGCTGTACATTTAGCTATGTATTTATGAGTTTACTTTTTTTTTTTCCTTCTAATATTATAAACAATTATGCATTTTCTACATTATAAAATTTGACAAAATAAATAAATAAAATATACAACCAGCAGCTACAACGCTGCTGGCACTGGTCAACTAGAGTCTGAGAAACGAGTCAGGCCGACACTATCTTTGCTTTTTGTGCTTATTCGTGGAATATACTGTTGGCTTTTTTTATGGAGAAAATCTCATTACCATCCAAAAACAATTCTGAGGAAACGTAACATATCAATTCAATGAATAGTTTTTTTTTTTCCCCTTCTTCCAAGTTTAAGCTTTTGATATGAAGATGGTTTGGAAGGTACAAATTTTAAATTTTGGGTTGCATTCGAATTCCGATCTAATAGCTCTCGAGTTCATGGCATATCGTAATAATTTTTTAGGTGATTATGAAGAGCACGCTATGCCATATTTTCTAAGTATACTTGAAAACCTATTCTAAAGAATGTAGAAGGTTCGTTGATGTGATCAAACCAGTGAGTTCTTGTATTGCACCTGTCACGACTTTGTCGGTTTTCATTTTTCCTTAACTAAGTTCATCAATCTGTAGTGATTATTATGATTACAAACTTATTCAACTTCTCTTTCTCCTCTCTTTCCGACGAACATTGGCATGACCAATTGCCTCTAGTGGTCCCTCTTTCGACTCAGGTCGTTGTCAAAGTTATCCAAAATTTTTAAAATTTGATTGATAAAAAATAATTACTTTTCACTCGAATGCCCTTTTTAGTAGTAAGATGCCCGCCAACTTTCTATAAAAATCTTAAAATAACAAAAAAGAAAGGGAAAAAAAAATTAAATACCAAAAATCCCACCACAAAAAGAAAAGAAAAGGTCATGTCAGTCATTTAATCCTCTGTTCTAGCAGTGGACCAAGGCTAGTCAACGATAACCTACTAAGCTCATGGTCCTCCGTCGCAGGTCCAGTTTTTATTCTTTATAAAATTGAAATTAGTGTGGCGTGTAATTTAAAATAAAATTCAAATATGGCACACAATCACAAAATTAAAATATTATTTTGTATGCGAAATTGATAATCTATAATATCAACTATAAGGAGCGTCTTTAAATATACGGATTTGTAAGGCTCGATCTCAATTATAAGAAGGCATATCAATACCAGTTAAAGGCTCTCATTAATTTGTAATTAAATATTTGATACTAATCTATAAATTATTGCAACTAAAATCCATAATAGTCACCGAATGAATAAATGAAAATGGAGTTATTAATTTTTACCTGCAAGACACAGAGAGGGTATTTGATTTTGTTATAAAGAGTGGGCAATGAATGATAAAGATTGTGGCTAGGGATGTCGTACTCATCCAATGAAGGGCTGAGTTGGCATCGCCCATTAAGTGAAGGGCGTCTCCGTCCCAATCCACACAACTGTAAAATCAATAAACATGTACGTGCAGATAATTTTGATCATTCAGTTTTAAAAAAAAAGAAAAAATAAATAATTAAGGAAATTCATAGTATTAGCCGCAGGCTATGCGTGTGGTCCACGGCTCTCGGTGCATTTTTATGTATCCTGTATTTCTATGAATATTTATAATTACTTTAGTATTTTTTTTTATAGTTTAATATTTTGAAGCTTTACGAGTATTTTGCACTCTCAAGAGTATTAAACATCATTTAGATTATTTTTTGGTTTAAATATTTTGTGGATTTTTCAGCTATTTTGAAAGAGAGCTTAGTTTCAAGGAAGATTTTGAGCTTTCGGGGATACTATGGTTATTTTGACCTTTTTTCTTTTTGGGTATTTAGGCTTTTTTTTTCCTTCATTTTCTTACTCGAGAGGTATTTTAATCATTTTTCATTTTTAAGAATACATAACGCATTGTACATTTGTACGAGGGGAATATGAGAAAATCAAAAAAGCAATTGATCCAATGTGTAGTGTTCACTCCACCGCCGTTATAATAGTAAGATATTTCTTAAATTTCTAGCGAACCTCCGTTGGCGTATGAATAAAAGTTATGATATATAAAAAGGTTATTCTTCCAATAATTATAGCTGGAATAGCTCAATTAGTTAGAGCGTGTGGCCCTTAACCACGAGGTCGAAGGTTCAACCCCTTCTTCTAGCGAACGATTGTGCATTTAAGCTTTCGTTTGATCTTCCATTTATAAAGATACGGACACACAAACAACGTATTTGTATTTATGCATACGTTGATAGTTCTTTTTTTTTTTTTTTTGTTGGTGTTCTCTTTGTTTTCCTCAAATGCATTTAAAATACGGTACCCCATCCTGACATGCAGTAGGGGACTCCACCTACACATAAATGGGTCGTTACACCAAACAAAATTAAAATATTAAAAAGTATGAGATAAATTAACCTAATTCTCGATCAATTGGAAGGGTCTAATCCACACATTACTCTGGAGTTTCCCCTTGCCCAGAGCATACCCCACACGTGCATAATTTTCAAATTACCAATGACCCATATCAACCCAACTTCCCCTCCATTGGAGAGCAAGTCACACAAGGAGTCCATGGAATCCCCATGCAGCTCTTTTTTTTTTTTGTCTTTGCTTCCACAACACACACCAAAATCATTACTATTTTGCAGTTCAAACTTGACTTTGCCTCCTCGGGATTCAACCCTCCACAATTATTTGTCCCACTGCAATGGAACACCAATTTTATGCAAACCAACCCTACCGACCATATTCTTGTCCATGCCTTTCTCCCATTTCTTTAACAATACTTTAAGGAAAAATTACAGATTTTATTAGACACTAAACATGCTATTGATCAAAGCACGCGATGGTGATTACAATTGTTTCCTGAATTTCTCTCTCCTCCTTGCCCCATTTTATGTGGCGTGCAGCCTAGGGTCTGGTCTAATACACTCTATGATATCTACTTTAAACCATCACGTCATCATCACATAATTAGTATGTTAGGAAAGTGCGTGTTAATAAATAAATAAAGGGTGGCCTATTGAGTTAATCCACTTGCTCATGCCTGCTTCGTAGGAAATTCTGTTTCCCACCATTTTCCGACGATTTTAACCTTTTTAGATCGGGTTATTTTCCTACAACTTTAAGACGAGCTATATTCTATATTCTATATACGCTTGATTTATAAGTAACACTCATAGGTTATTTATATTTTAAACAAAGAATTATTTTATAACAGTCCATGAGTAGCATTTTTATAGAAAGAGTCGTGTTACTTACATCGAGTCGGTTTCACGGATGGTGAGATGGACCCTACTATTTCAAAAATTAGACATTATAATTGGGTTCAAACCAAGTCCATGAGTGCCCCTTAGTACTAATTCCATTATCTTGTACATCATGATTCTCAAATAAAGATGAAAGTGAAAAAAAAAAAAGAAAAAGAAGAAGCTATAACCACCAATAAGTCTAGAGTCGGTTCTCATCTAACCATTCTATGCGTGTTGGAGATCGGAAATTGTTTTAGTTTTTTTCTTTTTTTTTATTTTTAGAGGTACATAGGGATATACTTTCAAAAGCATGAAGCCAAACATTCTTAAAATTTGACCTGATTATCGGTTTCATCCCTAAACTTTAAAATCGAGTGATTTTACCTTGTAAAATTTCCTCACTTGTCAATATTAAACGTCATTACTCTTTCATCCTAACTATTGGGATGATATTAAATGTGAGGGATTAAGAAAAAGTTTACGAGGTAAATTATTTAATTTTTAAAATTAAAAATTAAATCAAAATTAAAGAGATGATTTGACGTTTTGGCCGAAGGAGTGAACTGTCATCCGTACGACTAAGATATGGTGTATCAACCTAAAAGTGAGTCAAATTTGTTTTTGTTTTTTTTTTTTCTGAACCCCAAAGGGTGAGTCCAACTAAGTGTGCCCTCGGGGAAGGAGGTGTACCACCTTTATCGGGACGGTGGGACTCACGTGTTATATTTTTAGAGGACGCGTTCCACGAGGAGGACGGGGACACCATGTGCGTCAATTTCTACGCTGTGCTCTCTTAATAAATTTATGATATTTCATAATAGATCCTCTTGCAGTGTTAAAGACTGGATAATCAAAGACAAATGACTTAAAAAAGTGAATCCCGAGAACGTTGACCGACCCACTTTTCCAAAAAAATTAAATTATTTAATTGATTGGAAACGTCACCCCGTCGCCCGGCACCGACACGAAGCTCCTTGATGGGCCTGATTTTGGGCTTCAGAGACTCCCGATGGCCCACAGAGATTTTCAAACAAAAAAGCCCAGTACAAGGGGGTCAAAATTTCTATTTATACACCAACTCAAAGCCCATGGATGGACCTCGGTTTGCCAGACTTCTTAATGGGCCTTTGTTTGTCAGACTTCTGAATGGGCCGAAATGACCTCCAAACTCTAAAGCCCATATAGTTGGGCTTCGTGGGAAACACGGTGGGCTCCACATATGGGCTTCAGTTGGGCCTACGCCGTCTCGGGAAGGAATAATAAATGTGAATTTTGGAGCCCACCGATACGTCAAAACCCTAAACCCTACCTCTTTGTAAGGTGGAAGATATAGTTTCCTTCCTCTCGCATTAAGAATTCCAATCCTCGACTCTTTTCTTCAGCCTCGAGTCTCTCTCTCTCTCTCTCTCTCTCTCTCTCTCTCTCTTTGTGATTCTTGTTTTGTGTTATAATGTTTCTCTTCATTTGTGTGTTGATTTTCGTAGAGAAGAGATGAAGGTGATCGCTACATATTTGCTCGCTGTGTTGGGAGGGAACACGAGCCCTTCTTCCGATGATTTGAAGCATATTCTTTACTCTGGTATACTCTCTCACTCTTTCTCTTTCTCTTTCTCTTTCTCTCTCATGGAATATTATTGTACATTTTAGGGTTTAATGGTCGGTATCGCTTTCGCTTTTCCTTTCCTTTCCTTTTTTTTTTTCCTCAGTTTTTTGAGTGACCGAATGCTTTTCTTTCTTATGATTTGTATGATAATTGAGAATATCTTGCGACATTGATAAAATAGTTAGTCTACTATTGGCAATATTTTGGGAGCCCAAAAGTTTGGATGGTTCTTGTTCTTGGTATTACAAAAGCGTGGTAAACATTGGCTTGTATTAGTATGTCAAATATTATTTGGTGCAGTAAAATGCTCCCTCTAGTAGATAACAATAGTTTTGATTGATCAGATGCCCCTTCATAGAGTTTGCTTTGAATCTGCCAGCTTTATTCGCAAGGTGAAGGGACTAGAGATTTTATATTTTGAAACTCAATTTAGTTGATGTATTGATATGGTAGCCTTGAGATGTTTCTTTCTATGACAGAACTTATCTGATTATTGATTTGGAGACTATCCTCTTTGTTTTGCAGTTGGCTTCGAAATTGATGATGATAGCGTTGGGCTCCTTCTGTCCGAAGTTAAGGGTAGGGACATAACGAAGCTTGTTGCATCTGGCAGGGAGAGAATGGCCTCATTTCCTTCCTGCAGTGGAGGTGCTATTGCAGCTGCTGCCGTTCCGGCTGGTGGCAGTGATGTTGCTGCTGCTGCAGAGCCAAGGAAAGAGGTGGAAGAGGAATCAGTGGAAGTAAGCATTTTTCATCCTAATCACATAAAGAGCACCACTCAGTTATGCACGTCCCGTCCTTCCACACATTAAAATGGGTTGCCTGAGTTAATTTATATTGTTGTTAGATGGTTCCCCAATGTCAATTGCCCATCTTGTAGTGTGTCAAGGTCAGCTCTCAAGACTCGTAGGGCGTCAAACTCTTCATTCTGGTGGTTGCACGGAGTCACCCAGTAACCTGACTTTATTGCTGGTACCCTCGTAGGCATTGCCTGCTTGGTCCTCCATTTTTTGAGCTCTCCATTATATCTGAGTTTTTGGTTTTGCTCCCACTGCAGGACATGTGCATGAGTCTGTTCAACTAAGGAGATGGGATGCTTGCTTTCTGGTTGAAATCATTTCTCGTAATCACAGCTTGTAAGTAAATGTTAGAACCTCTAGTTATCAGGGTGAACGTAATAGTTAGTTGGTTGATGGAGGGGGAATCATGATATAGTTTGTACTATTTTTTTAATCAATGCATTTTTGAAAAATTTGAACCGTATAAATAGAAACAACATACAAAAATACACATGTTTATCAATTTTCGAGTGATTTGTGAGGTTTCGGTCGATCTCAAAATTTTCATTCAAAACGGGAAAAAATTCAAACTTAAAAACAGTCCTGAAATTTTGCATGCTCAGGATGAATAGAAAATGAAGATTTTCTTTCAGACCCCAACCTAGTTGTGCCGTATACGTGGCAAATCCTGGATAGTCCATGTCAGCAAATCAGCCTGTTGCCACGTTGGACAGCCCCGTCTCATGGCCCACAAGTAGGAGTGGATTGTGATGTGATTCTTGAACGACCATGGATGACCTTGCCTCGCGGTAATATTCCACGAAATGAAATTCTTACATTTTGATTTCTACGCCTGATTGTTTTTGGAATTTGCGGATTTTATTTTTAGGGAATTATAAATTTGTTACCCATTTACAAGGTGTAAAGGATTGTACTACTGAGTGTCCTATTAATGTCCCCAAATTCATATGATTTTATTTTATTATTCATTTAAAAAACCCCTTCAAATGTTCAGGAACAGCTTTTAATACTTGACGCCCCATTTCATGCAAGTAAATAAATGAATAGAACTCCTTAATGCAACAGCATATTAGATTCTGTAAATGTGAGCCTCTCCGTCTAAGGTTCACATGTGACATGTGAATGGAGCTCTTCACCCCCATTATAGGCTTCTCCCTGTGGGAGAACATAGAAGAGGGTATTTTAGGAAAGGAAGTTTGGAAACATGAAGTCGTATCATATTTGGTATCTTGTGCACGGGTCAACGACATTATTAGTGCTCATTGACAATGAAGACTGTACCTACCTACCCACCCTCTACTGATGAATGAGAGCCTACCAAAATTAATATGTTGTGTATGATGAGGGTGAGACTAGATTACCGTACCCCTCCCTTCTGTAAATGTCTAAAGAAGGGTTGACAAAAGTTAATGGAATATTTAGCAAAAAAAACAAAAAGGCTTAAAATATTCAATGAATACTATATAATCTGAAAGGGCGATGGGCAAGAGTGATAAGAAATGTTATTTTAGGAAAAATTCAAAAAAAAAAAAAAACTAATTGCATGTGCCTGCCTCCATGTTCATATATGTTTGAAGAATTCATATTAGTAAAATAAAGTAGTTTACATATTAACATGATTGCAACATGTTGCAAGGACTGAAAGAATGCGTGGGGATAATGATCGCGACGTTGATTAGGGTGAGCACTGAAAGCAAATATACAAAATAGGGTTTATGCTGAATACTTTATTTTCCACGAAGAGAACAAAACATTAGGCCTAAGAGATGGTTAATAGGCTTTTTTTTTTTATGGTAGAGTTTTAGACCATTTTCAATCTATTGGCCGGCAAAAACTGTCGCATAGCGATGATCTAACTGTGAAATTCTATGTGAACTTATCAACAATTTGATGCATATATATATATATATATATATATATATATATATATATATATATATATATATATGTATATCTATATATGTATATCTATGTATCTATAATAGGCACGATTATTGCTACTAATGAATTTAATAAAAGATTATTCTTTTATAATTACTAGGCAAAACAAGGTATTTGTGGGGTTTAGTTTTAGTATTATGAGTACAAAGGTCCCGTGGGGTTGGTTGCGTGATAAGATATTGATCATTTTTAGTGATGAGTTCAGTTTAATTCTCATTATCCACAATTTTAAAATATCCAACGGTTTACGTGGAGGTTGATTTGAGGGATCAAGTCAATTCTCTTTTAATTGGAACCTGATTGTTTTGAACTTTTATAGTTTGAGCGGCACAAGAGTCTAGGGTCGAAAATAAAAGTATTATGAGTATAAAAATTTGTTTAAAATAAACTTTGTAAGGATGAACGGATTTATTCTTTGATAGGGTGACAATTCTTTTTTATTCTGCTTTTGATTTATAATTCCTAAATAGATAAGAATTTATTGATTTTGACAAGGGAAAAAAGAAAGAAAAACCTAATCCTGAACATTAACAAATACACAATGATATACACTTGTCTTAATAATTTATTCATTGTATTTTATACTCCTCGGGTACTTATATACATTAAAATGTTCTTTGGATTCTCAAACTATGGGCTCATTAAAAATTACAACTTTATTTTAAAAAAATTTATTAGGTTATTTCTATTTCATTCTAATTTACAGAAGATTCTGTTTACTCATTTAATAATACTCTTAGGATTCTCATCACACAGGGGCCCATTTTAAATTGCTGTGCAGTCACATAATTTACTCATTAAAACCATTTATTTCTCATTACTGTTTTATTTTATTCTATTTTCCAGTAGATTCTTTTCCTTTGCTTTATTTATTTATTTATTTATTTATTAAATGTGAGTATGGTAGTCCACTCGTATGAGATTTCTTTCTTTTGTCATTTTGCATAATATATTGACAGGAAGAGTCAGCATTCCTTCATTGCTTCTTCAAATTTAGGAAAAAAAAAGTTGAAATATTTCAACGAAATTTTATTTTACTAGTCGGACCCTTTTTTTTTTTTTACCCCTTTGTATAATTCAGTGACGTGACCTTTTCTTATGTTTAGTATTTAAAAATATTAACCACAATGAATACCCATATGAGTAAATTTACATATATAAATATCAAAATCAAAATCTAATGTTTTATCAAATATCATTTGAATTAGTTACAACTTAAGAAGTATTATTATGTATTGGTATTAAATTTAATCTTAAACTTAATATAAGAACAGAAATTCAAATCATTGTGTTTGGAATGTTATTCGCTTTTTGAAAAATTTTCGTGTTAAAAAATGAAATATTGAGCAACTAAGGTAAAAGATTAAATTTGTATTGTTTATCATTTTCCTCATTTATTTAATCCTCTTTATTTTATATTCAAGTACAAAAGCAGAAGAAAAAAAATTCTTTTAATTTCTCCGTCCACACATTAAATAAAAATAACCAAAAAAACGAAAGATTCCGGAACCGTATTTACTGCGGCCTGACAAAATTTCTCAGTGCCACAAGACGACAAACTGTCAAATTTCCGTATTTCAGGTGTTCAGCGTGTCATCTCAGATGGGACCCTCCATAGACGACAATTACACTGACAGCGACTGTTCCAGTTCCCGAGACAAGCCAAAAAACCCTGGCACAGAAACGACACCGAAACTCGTCGTATCACTCCTCCAATGAAGCTAATGAGCATCGATGAATTTCAAAATAAATTTTTTTAAAAACAGTTTCTACTTATTTCCATTCCAAAATCACTCACAAAATAAAAAGTAATCACAAATATACATTAAATTCGTCAACAATAAATTCATTAGAGGTCGAAGGTCCAAAATTTTTTTTATTTTAAAAAATCCGGATGATTCTTATAAGAATAAATTAAGATATTACATTCTAGGGAGGCATGAGTCTTTTTTTTCTTTTTTTTTTCCATTCTGAAAATAACTTAATCAATTAAAGATTAAACCCATGACTAGGGTTTATTGTTAACACTCCAATGCCGTGGGGTTCAAAGGATAGTACAATTAATATCTAGTTTCACTTATGCTATTGATTTTATACGAGAGACTAATTAAGCTAAGAGTGTTAAAGCTATTTACGGCATCATTTATATCATCTTTTGCTTTTAATAAATAATATTGATGTTTGAATTTTGTTTCCCTACCGAAACAAAAGTCTATAGGATGTGCTAAAGAACATATACCCTAAAAATCTTTATCAACACAAAGTTAAATATTAATAGCTCATTAATAGAATGGTCACATGTTTTATCAAATTAGAATAATAATATATCCCTATAAACGTAGAATCTAAAGTAACTTCTCCGTCAAATTAGAATAATAATATATTCCTATTCTGAAGTACGAGAACATCTCTACGTGGACATACAATAGAAAATGAACCTATTAAATTCCATTCAATTTAGGGAACTCATCTTAATGAAATAGCATTTTTAGCAATTTAGTTAATAGGTTGATCATTGAAATAAATTACAATACCTTAAAAAAATTGTAATAAATATCTCACTAATGGGGATCCTTTGCTGGAGCCCTTCCAACAAATTATACTTTATTTTGAAAATTTGATCATAAGGATTGAAAGAACATTCAAAGGTCTATGCACCAATAAATTTTGTACAATTTGATAATGTATAGACTCTTCATCTATAAGGTAAAATGAATAAAAATATTAAAACTTAAATCTTCATTCTAGTAAAATTTTATAATTTGTATCCTTTGCATAAAAGATGCATATATTATCAAATTATATAAAAATTTATACATGCATAAATTTTTAAATATTCTTTCGATCTTTATAATTAAAATTTTAAAATAAAGCACGGCTTGTGAGAACGGCATAAGAATCTTTTTCCAATTCTTTTTGCCTTGGAAAAAAGGAAAATCAACATTATTTATGTTTTTTCAATGTGTTGGGGGAAAACTCTACATTGATTTATTTAATAAATGGCGGCCTTTTTAAATTAACTGCTCTTTAGATGCCTAATTGTACTTCCATATCCATCCGCGGCAGCGTACAGAGTTCTGCCGTTGCAAATTAACGGAACCACTTTTTTATCTTTAAATTAACAAGAAAAAGTCCTATTTCTCCCCTCCCCCTCCTCTTTTTTCCTCTCTTCCCCCCTTTCCGCCATTTTTCGCAACAAAGAAGCGGTGTTCTCTCTCTCTCTCTCACACTCTGGCTAGGGTTTTGGTCCGTGCGATCTCTCAATTTACAGAGGGTTGATAAACTGAATCTATGTCGTTGGTGACTTTGGACCTTGTTTCAGGTACCGGAGCTTTCCCTGATCTTATTACTGTAGCAGAGTTGATTTTTCTTTTCTCTATTATATTGTTTTATTTAAGCTCATTGCAAGCTCATCTTCTCAAATTTTATTTATTTTGGGTGTTTTTTTTTGGGGCAAACTTCATGTCATTTAATTTTCTCCTGCTAATTTGCTTATGGGTTCGGTTATGGTGCTTTGGTTGTTGGATTTGGATTGTTGAAGTCACTAACCCACGAAGTTAGGGCTTGCATTATCTTACGGTTCTGATTTTCGATTTGTACTGTGTTTGCAGGAAGTTTGCATTATTATTGTGTACGTGTGTGTGTGCGCGTGTGTGTATATATATTTTCAGTTACTCAATACTATATTTTTGAACTGGCTATTGCAAATTGATTTACTTACTGAGGGATCAGTTGTGAATCTGGGAAATAGGGTCATGGGAAATTATTTTTGCCACAGCGATACCTTCAACTAGCATGGTTAGTATCTAAATGATAGAAAAGTGGAAGCTGAAGATCAATAATTTGGAGAGGATTGGGGCATCTCATGAAAAATGGATCTACTATGCTTTACATGGGGTAAGAAGCCATAGTTGATGGTATAGGATTAGTTTTGCCTGTTTCTGCTGCAAGATTGCATTTTATATGCATTTCCATGTCGATTTATTCATTATTTGCAACCACCGGTACGGCCTCATTCACATGATGCATTTGATTGCAAAATTACTGAAGAATGAGTGAAAAATACAGGACATGAAACACGTTTATAGGTTCAGCTCAATCTTATCACTGGATCATCAGCCAGTTTTTTCAACTGAATTTTTTTTTTCCAAATCCTTATACACAAAGTACCATATATGTTTGATAGCAGCAAAGAAGCATTAATTTTTAAGAAATGCACGAGCTAGTGCCAAACTTGTGATGGGATAGAGTGGAGATTGCCAATCTTATTCTACTTTCCTGCAGAGAAGTTTAGGAAATGGAAAAAGAATGGGGAGTTCTGAATTCTGAATTCTTCATTTATGGGGCCAGAGAAAATAGTACTGCCACTTTAGAGAGCTTTCAGTGCTGTTTCATGGACCAGAACGATGTTGGCATAGTGCTTTTCCTTTCTTTTCTTGGCTTTCTGGGCATTCACTGAACCTCGAGTACCTTTCTGTTTACTATTTTGGGCAGGCAATGAATTGTTATCTTTTATCTGTGACATACTTAACCTCTTTTCTTGGCTGACCATCTTGCGTGGGTAGATTGAATGACAACCTACTTAAGATTATAAAGGTTGTGGATAGTATAGCAATATAAATCATGTGACAAGTTCTAATTAGTTTGTATCTCTACCAACACTCAGCACATGCGAGGTCAGAAAATTGAGTCAATACACATTGGGTTGCTGTTAGTTGAGCAACTCATGCCCTTGATGAATTTCAGTTGGTACATGTTGTTTTTGAGTCTGGATTTCATAAAAATAAAATTACAACTTCCACTTGTTTTTGGTGGTTCTCATGTCTCCGGTGATCATCAATCATGTTAGGATGGATGTTGCATCTTCGTGGAATAAAATGGAGCTTGCAAAGCAACAGACATTTCGTTCAGTATGGATCAAAGATTTTTCAGGAGTTCTTGTTCTACCGTTTCAGTTCTTAGATTTCATTCACAGCTGAGATGCTTCCGTAGAACTGGAGTAGTATGCAATTGCAGATCGATATTATACTATTGTGGGGAATTATATTGAATCAAATTCAGCACAAATTAAATGGAGAACATGAGTTCGTTTCACCGTAATTGTGAAATTGTTGAATTGAAGGAGGACTTGAACTCAGCTCAGCATTCTCAAGGAGTTCATCAATTAAATTCTATATTGAGAGTGGATGACAAAGATCGAAAGGCTGTATTGAAGTTGGGATGCAGTGATCCTCTTGAGGATGATCTGAATAAGCTTTTTGCAGCACTTAATCTGAAAACCTCATTTGAGGGTTTGAGTCCTTCACGTAAAGTAGATGCAGGCCCCTCAAGGAAGAATGCCCAAAAACAGCCACTAAGAGCAGATTCACCTCGTTCTTGGGGAATTGGAATTTCTGAACCTGTAAGCATAAAGCAAGCATTAAGAGGACTCTGTATTTCTCAGGCATCAGAAATGGCTGCTACAAGAAGGTTATCGAAGCCTCCTGGTCCTGGTTATTCAGGAGTTCCAGATGCTGGAAGATTAAAGAATGTGTACGAATCCGTTGCAAATGAACCCAGTGAAGCTGGTCTTTCACTAGGTGAAGGCGAAGAGGGTATTGTGAAAATTTCCCAGGTGCCAGAAAAAGCCACATCAAATCTTTCTGAGAACACACCCCAACGCCCTCAAGTACCAAAGATAAAGGTATCGAGCAAAAGTGCAACATCTTCTCCTCGTGCAACATTGAAAATCCGGACTCTGACTACTAAGGTAGATGAGGAGGTGCCTGCATCAGTAGATACTCGACGTCAAACATCGAAAACAAAAATGCCAGAGAAAGAAAAGATTAGGTCTGCGCGTTCTCCATCCCTTTCTAATACCAGTGATAACATATTGAAGACTGGCCAGAACGCTCCTTGCTCAACCAAGCTGCCAAAAAAGGCATCGGTCCCTAAGCCAGTGCGGAAAGGGAGGCTGCAAACTGCTTCTTCTTCGTCTTCCTTGAATAGCAATAAGCTAACAAAGTCAACAAGGAACACCCAGCATTTAACTAAACCAACCCTCAGGAACAAAAGTATTGTGAAGAAAAAATTGAAGGAGGATTTTCCTTCTACACCCAGCAATTCTAATGGGCTTGATGAATTTGATAGCAGTTTAAATCCTAGTACAACTCAGTTGGTTTGCCAGAGATGCCAATGTACTTTGAAGTATGCAAGCGTGGAATCAAATCAAAGTTATCCAGTATCTAACTGCCCAAGTGCGGGAGTTGGCTCGGTTATCATGAAACCTGATGCAAGCAAGCCTGGTTTCACTTCCAATACCTGCAACAGCAGCATAGCAATTGGTGCAAAGGCCAACAAAAATTCAAAAGCAGGAGAAAAGGGGAAATTTTCTCAGAGTTCCAAAAGTAGTCTTGGTGAGAACAGTAGTAGCACAAGCATTAGTGAGGAGAGCAGTCTAAGTAGGCCTAGTTGTGGCATTAGACCTCACATGTCAAAGGATTTGAGGTGGAAAGCCATCCGCCGTGCTCGACTGAAGCATCGAATTCTGGGGTTGGAACACTTTAACCTTTTGAAGAAGCTTGGATGTGGAGACATAGGTACTGTTTATCTTGCAGAGCTAGTTGATTCGAACTGCCTATTTGCGATAAAGGTGATGGACAATGAGTATTTGGAAAGAAGAAAGAAAATGCCGAGGGCCCAGACTGAAAGAGAGATACTGAGAATTCTGGACCATCCTTTTCTTCCCACTTTGTATACACGCTTTACATCAGATAACCTATCATGTTTAGTTATGGAATATTGTCCAGGTGGAGATCTTCATGTTCTTCGACAAAGGCAGCCTGGCAGGAACTTTCCCGAACAAGCGGCAAGGTACAATATTTAAATGAAAGGTTCATTTAGAAAAGTGTGCAATTTATTTTTAGCTGCTAGCCAGATGGATTATGTTTATGCTCAATCAAACATTTAACTGGGAAGTATAGAAAAAGAAATTATAATTCATTGTGGCCATAAACTAGATTTTTTTTTGCTAGTTTTTTATGGTTCTAATTGATTATAATGCACATATTTTTAGACAAATAATTTAGTTGTTGTTGTTGGTGTTAGTGCACATACATTGGCTGATTATTAGAGTGAATCTGCTTTTATGCCATCCTCTCAGCTCTAATGTCTTAGTAGTAGTGCTAATCAGCTGGTATGGTAGCGATCATGGCAGCCTATGATCCTGTCAAGGTGATAGTAGTCGTGCTAAAACCATCTTCCCTGCTATGACAGCTAAACACTAGCAGCGCCACAACTACCACCTTGACACCAATATGGTACATGGTAGTTGCCAAAACTACCATCATCACGGCCACCGTCAGCATTGCACAGCCAGCTTGACCTATATAATCATCTACTTTTTGACAATAACACTAGCACAAAAATTTTCCCACTCGACTCCTATTTTTTTGTGTTTTTGTTTTTTTGGTAACTTAAATCAGCAGTATTTTATTGCCATATGCGCACTTGTTGGGAATCCTAGATATTATGGCTGAACCAGCCCCCCCCCCCCTCCTTTCTCGTAACAGAGCCCAAGACCCTACTTCTTTCATTGATAACACAATTTCTTATTCACCATTTAGCTCTATTAGGCATCATATTATATGGTAAATAGCCCAGGATGTCATTTCTGTTAGCCCTGAATGAGATAGCGTGGACGGTCCCCAAAATGGCATTCATTTGGCTTAGGGATACTCCGACCTGGCTAGCCCAAAATAATTGTCCTATGCACGGTCTTCGTACTTTACAAATCCTGGCAACTGTGTATTGTACCTCCTAGGAACTCTGGCTTTTACTAATTCGTCAGCTAAATTTGAATCCTCTGTTGCACTAACATTAAGGTCCTCTTTCACTCCAGTTTCTATCACCAATTTAGTTGTCAAAATTAGGCATCCATCCAATACACTAATTATGTGAGTCAGTATTTGACACTTTTCATTCTTTTTGGACCCAATCCAACATCAATAACGCTGATGCCATTTCATGTGCAGGTTTTATGCTGCTGAAGTACTGCTCGCTTTGGAGTACCTCCACATGCTTGGAGTCGTGTACCGAGACCTGAAACCAGAAAACATTCTGGTTCGAGAAGATGGTCACATAATGCTCACAGATTTCGACCTTTCACTCAGATGCAGTGTAAGTCCAACTCTTCTCAAGTCACCTTCGTCCTTGGATCTTAAAAAAATGGTATCAGGACCCTGCACCGGATCCAGCTGCATTGACCCATTCTGTATTCAACCCTCGTGTCAAGTTCCATGCTTCAGCCCCAGGTTCCTACCTGCTACTGCGAGAGCACGGAAGCAAAAAGCCGATGCTGCAGCCCAGGTCCAGTCACTGCCACAACTTGTAGCTGAGCCTACTGATGCACGTTCCAACTCCTTTGTTGGGACCCACGAATACTTGGCTCCTGAGATCATCAAAGGAGAGGGGCACGGGAGTGCGGTCGATTGGTGGACGTTTGGGATCTTCCTGTATGAGCTTTTGTATGGTAAGACACCCTTTAAAGGTTGTGGGAATGAGGAAACACTAGCCAATGTGGTGTCACAGGGCCTGAAATTCCCCGACAGTCCTCTTGTGAGTTTCCAGGCGAGGGATCTCATCAGAGGGCTGTTGATGAAGGAGCCCGAGAATCGAGTGGGGTCGGAGAGAGGGGCAGCTGAGATCAAGGGGCACCGGTTTTTCGAGGGTTTGAATTGGGCATTAATTCGTTGCACCATTCCGCCAGAAATTCCAGAGGACTTTGATTTCGGCATCCCATCCATGGGTGGTGGTGGTGGTGGCTGTCAGCAAAATGAGAGCGAATTTCTGGAGTACAGCGCTGCCGGGGATCAACTGGCGTTCGAGCTATTTTAGCTGTACCTTCTACTTGTGGGAAGAGAACTGGTTTATCCTGGTCTCATTGTTACCCCTAAGATGGCTCTCCCTTCCCTGTTGTTATATTTATGATGTAAATTTTGTGATAATATTGCGTTGAAAAATGTCATTTATGGCTTTAGAAAATCTGCATGGTAGCTAAAATTTTGATATTAAATATAATATTCTATTTTTCAAATGCTGCCATGAGAAGGTTTTTCTCTCTCTAATGGCGGAGTTCGTGAACTCTTGCAAAGCACAAAATTGATGCTTCGGCTATAATTTCACGCAAAAAACATGAAAAAAGTATGGATCTATCTAGTGCTTTGTCATATCATATGAACGCTTGGCTTCGTTTGTTGAGGTTCGGGAGGTTCGGGAAAACTCGAAATTTTTAAAAATTTATCCACGGTTGGAAAATTTTGCTGGATATGAAAGTGATTTTTAGTTTAAGTAAAAAAAAAAGATAAATTTGGGAATTTGAAATTTAGCCAACATTTCCGATTTTTTAAATTTATTTTGTGTAATTTGGAAATTTAAAAAATCTGTTGAGAGATTATTATTTTGTCACGGATCAATTAGCGAGTCGATGTTACATATTTGATTTAGTATATTGTAAGTTATTTGATTAAAAAAAAATAATTTGGTCTGTTGTGTCCAAATTTTGTGGTGTCGTCAAAAAAAAAAAAAAAAAAGATCTCAAAATTATAGGGTATAAATTGCTGTTTTCCGCGGGGGAAGGGGGAGGGAAGAAAGGAACGAAACAATTCATCCATCCAAGGTGAACCCTAATTTGTGCTTCTGCCTAAGGTTTTCACTGTTCATTGTCATCCGGAGGCATTGGCACGTTTCAAGCTCTGAACGGTAACAGCGGATTTATCAGGAGGAAGACTTCGTGCCATGGCGTTAGACCTAGAGGAGGACTTCGTGCTACTGAAATGCATAAATACCCACCACGCCGCAGAAGAGATCATGCAAGAAGAGATTCTGATTTCAGCTGAAGACATACGCGACTGGGATTTACCCACGATCCTCGCTTCTCGGGTTGTCAAAGTTCGAGCCAATCGCAGCAGGTGATTTGCTAATTCATTTTCCCCAAATGTCTTGTAATCGATTTTTTGTTATGATCTTAGATTTTCTAAATCTAAAATCTGAGGGGTTCTTTACTTTTTTGTTTGTTACAGGCTCATTGGAGAGTCTTCGTATTTTCGTGGCCTCCTCAGTGGCAGCTTTTGGTAAATTTGCTCTTCCTCACGACTAGTTGAACTGACAGAATTCTTGACTGAAATAGGGTCAAGTACAGCATGATCTTAAGTTAAATAAATGCTAGTGTTCTTGGAATCGGTTAGCTAGAATTCTCTTCAAGTAATGAATGGAGGCAAGTTTGTTGCAAGTTGATTAGATGGTTCAAAATAAAATGATACTATGCATTATAAGACGGGCTGCTTGGATTAGGATTTACTCTTGTAGTTAATATATTCATTTATTTTATCTTAAGGCACTTAAATTCATTGGTCTTCTTTTTAATTTCTTCAGCGAATCACACTTAGGCTGTATCTCAATCCAGTGGAGTCTTGAAACAGTCATTAGTTTGTTGAAGATTATGTACTGCTGCCCGTTGGATGTTGATTCTAATAATTTCATTCCTCTTTTTGAGGTATGAGAATGCAATGTATCTCTCTCTCTCTCTCTCTCTCTCTCACACACACACACATATATTATAATAGCGACTTGAACAAAGTAAGCATAAGATCCCCCCTCCAACTCCCCCTCCCCCCGCCAAAAATAAATAAATAATAAAATAAAATAAAATAAAATATTCGAACCCTAGTGGATCAACTGTGCCTCTGGAATAACTCTTGGGGTTAGTCAGGTTATCTCCTTTGACCTTTGCAAGTCTGATTTTTCATTTGTAATCATGGTGCCTGCAGTTTTAGTACATAGGATGCCGGAAGCTTGAAGTCAAGGGGGCAGAATTACCGAGTGTTGTTTGTATTCAAATGAAAACCATAGTTAAATATTTGGCATCATTAATGATTGAAAAAATTCATATTTGAAAAATAAAGGTAAATAAAAACGGTATAATTGCTTTATTGTAGCAAGCATACCCAATTTCCAGCTTCTTCTCTTTGTCTTCATCTGGGACGTGCATCTTTCAAAAGCTATAGCATGTTTTCGTTTACACTTTAGGCAGCCAATGGTGAGTTACCTAATTCTTACATCGAAAAATTCTCACATAACACTTTCAGGGTGCGCTATTTTTTGGAGTGGAGAAGCTTCTTTTAGCGTGCAAGGCTTGGTTATCTAAAATGACTTCACCCCAGGGGTTCTGTTCCTCGAGATTTCAATTGGATGACTTGATTCATATCTGGAAATTTGGCTTAGATCATGGTAAGGATTTTCTCAGTTTTTGTTGTCTCGAGGTTCCACCCCAAAACCACTTGGCGATGGGAGAGTAGCCCAATAGGTATATGAAGCAACACAAACACTAGTCGTAATCAATTTTGGAGACTCAACACTCCCTTGAACATGAATACTTAATACGAGATAACAAATTGGGCAACTTTGGGCCAAACACAACCTTGACTCTAATACCACGCGAGGTTCCAACCCGAAACCAATTGGTGATCACTAGTAGGTATATTAGGTACCACAAAGGCTAGTACTGACCAATGTGGGACTTGTCCTCATGTGTCGAGCCATGGCACTCGGCATGTGGATCCAACATGAGAACACAAATGGGCCACTTTGGGCGAACACAACGTGGAAACTTTGGGCCAAACACAGCCTGAACTCTGTTATCATCCCAAGATTCCACCTAAATTGAGGAGTAGCCCAACAGGTATATCAAGCACCACAAGCAGCAGTCCTAATTGATGTGGGACTCTCAATAGAACCCATTAGGAATAATAAAATGATAAACTTGTGTTTTATCTAATTTGTGTTTTTTATATTACCGATATCACCAGTTTGGGCCCAGTCTGATGATGTTGGTATATGGTGCAGCAGATGACTTCATTCCAGAACTATGTACGAGTTGTCTTGCAAGAAACTTTGTACGTACATTGCGCTTAGGTTTTTCCTCCACAAATATGTTCTTTAGCTAATAATTCTTTTAAATACTTATGCAGCTTAATATGAATATATCATTGCATTTTTTAAAATCTCTTAATAGGGAAAAGGTGTTGACTTCAACTGCATGCAATCTACGGAGCATTGACATGTCGACATGATATGCTGGCATGCAAATTTTCAAAAAACAAGAATTCCAATATGTTAGGATACATTAATAATATATATTTTTATTTATGAATATATGATAAAATGCCATTTTTGATTATTTGGTAACATTTTCGCAACCAAAATAAAATGGTTGTTCATGGAAAGGTGTCAGGAAAGTGATGGATGAGTGTCAGGTTAGTGATGGATGATGCATAGGCTTATATAAAGTGTCTGTGCTGCATAGCATATAATGCACACAGAGATGTGCCTGAGTAGAATGGAGGTCTTCTTCGCTCTCCACTTGGATCTCATGGATGTTGCATTTACATAATGAGACGTATTGAATGCCGTATTAGTATTTTTCACCTTATGAATGCTTTCTAAAAATGCTGTATACATGCATTTAGTCTGCTATCATTTCAGCAGTTGGTGTTGACATGTTTTTCCCCCCTTTTCCTTTATTTGTTGGTTTGCAGATGTGGGTTATGTCCTCTGATTCTTTTGGTGACATTCCATACAATTTGTTATTCTCATGCCTGAAGCATCCCCATTTGACAGTAGACAGGTTTTTCTATCTTCTGAATGCTTGGGTTTTTTTTATTTGCAATATTCTATTGCTTTTTCATGTTTATGTTATCTTTCACAGTGAAAAGGATCTTTGCAATGCACTTCTAGTTTGGGTAGGTACAAACAGAGACTGTTCCAAAGATGGTTTCAGTAGCATCTTGAAACAGGTATAGATGAGATGATTTGAAGGTTAAAAAATAATGGCAACTGCATGTAAAGCTATATAAACACAAAAATTTTGAACAAGTCGCTTCCTTCTGTACTGACAAGGTTATGTTGTGAGTGGTCTTTTTCTGCTCGTATTTGCTTTATGAGTCGATACATGTGGTACATAGAATAAGACCTTTACTTTTGATTAAAGAAGGCAACTCTGATATTATGGCATTTTATGTTGCATCAGGGAAAATTAAGTTTTCCTGAGGTGTTCTATTGTTGGATTTATTCACTTTAATTTTCTTTGGAGTAGATTCTTGTGAATTTTAGCAAGTGATTACAATATTTTTTGGTATATTACTCTAGTTTACAGTGTATTAATTATTTATTGGTTCTGTATGTTCCGAATTCAGCACGTTTCCCTATATGCGATTGTCATGCTTTTAACAGTTTAGTAGTTTTGAAAGAACTAGTTCACCTAAAATGTTAAGGTGTTAGTTTGTGGGCTCACAATGTATATTAAGCCTTGATGCCCCCTGTTACATGTGATTTGAATGTACCTGGAGAGATGCAATAAATTTTAACATTCCAACATTAGATGGTGGTATCTCCTGGAAAACATGGATCTTATACCAGGCTGAGCAACTACTCTACTTAGAGACAAGCTGTTAGGTGTATGCACAATGTATATCAAGCCTTGGCATTTGTTTTCCAATTTACTGTAAACATGCCTCTTTCTAAAGCCATTATTTTCTGCATTAAACAGGTTCGCAAAAGCCTTTTGCCATTGTGGTTTGCTGCAGGTATGTCCAATTTCTGGAATTCTAGTTTTGCAGCATCTATTTTCAGGAGGATTGTTCACAGCACATGCGGGGCATTGATTCACGAAATGGAATAGGGTGGGAGTGGAAGAGTTACTACATAGACATATGACATAAAATATGAGGGAGTATGCGAGGGAAAATTATTTTCAAAAACCTTGAGTAGAATATGTATGTAATACCTATTCCACCCTTAGCCAATGGTAATAGTTATTCCTTATCTATTCACCTCATGGTCCATGGAAGTAGCTATTCCTTAGCCATTTCACTCATGGTCCATTGGGATATTATTCCTTGCATGTAATGTTCATAGAAAATAGCTATTGTATTCACACTCTATTACATTCCCGCGAACCAAATGAGTGGTTCGTGTGATGCTTATTCCTTCACATCCGTTGAATAACAATTGACTGGGCGTCATGTTTCAGGGAAAAAAGTTTGCTGCTATCTTTCTGAGTTTGCTGATGAAAGCATTCATGCAATTGTTAGTCTAACAAAATACCCTTCCATGGACTCTTTAAGTGCTTTAGGAGATGGAGATCTACGTCATCTTAGGATTCGGTTGACAGAATATAGTAAGGTTTTTCCTAAGTTCCTTTTTTTATTTTCATTTGGTTGTGAAGGGTTTGGTGGTTTGGAATAAGTAAGATAAAATGAACCTAAAGGGAGTATTGGAAACTGCAACTCTGAATTCTGGTTTGTTTTGCCAAAACCAGTTACTCTTGCGCATACGTAATTTTTAAAGGATAACTTTTTTGAGAATGGGAGGTACTGGAATTTTGGTCCTCACATTAATTGTAATGTAGCTTTGTGATTATTATGATTTTATCAAAATTTACGAGGCATTTGTTGGATATAAAGCATGCATGGTGTCTGTTACTGTGCCAGTACTACTTATCTGCACGCTAGCATTTCATCAATAGCCCTTATATAAAATTCAGTAACAAAAATTAAGCCTTGTCCTCAAGAGTTTGGATTCAGGTACATGTCTATTGAGCTTATCCATAACTATTGTAAAACAAGAGAGGAAAGCCTTGGTTCAACCCTATAGTGATTGGAAAATTATCAGTCTCACTTCCACATTCCCTTACTTTTGTGACAAGTCCATTACACGTCTGCTTAATTACTTTTATATACTTAAGAGGAAATCCTTTCTCTTATATCCATTTTTCTACAGAACACCAGTCAGTCAAGATGACTTGCTTCCACTGAACGGTGGGGAAAAAGGAAAGAAAAGCCTCCCTGGAGCACCTTCTTGATTCACACAGCAGGGTAGCATTGAGAATCTTCCTCATATATACATATATTTACAGAGAGAGGGAGAGAAAAAGAGTTGAAGGGTCCTGAGGCTTCTTTATGCGATTGGGCGTGGGGAATTTTTTTTTTTTTGTTTGTTTGTTTTTGGAAAGCATCATCAGACCTGCCTTCATTTTTGTACCTATGACTCAATTGCGCTTGGAATTTCTTTTCTTGGTCTTTAGTCGCTCACAATCTCAAGTAGTTTTTTCAGAAGAGATCATACTTGTTTTGGGTGTTTAATTTGTCTGCTCTTTGTATGCTGTTTCACTATCTTTGAACAGATTGTTATATGTGTTTTCTTACTTGGTGTTAGATGAATTTTGTACGCTTTGCTTGCTGTTCATTATTGTATCACTGGGTTTTTTTCCCCTTTCATGCAGAAAGTGGACCTCTCGAGTTGTCCACAGACAACGGTAGCACTTCTGCTCATATCTGTGCTTCCTTGTTCATATGCCATGGACCCCAAGTTGAGGAAGAGTAGTCAACTGTCTTTGCTGAACCTTGGACATTTGGAGAGTGATGAACGACCCCTCTTGAGGGGATCATTGCCAGCTTTGACTTTTTCAGCTGTGCAGGAAGTGAACATTTCAAAGTGTCCAAGGCTACATCTTGAAACTGCCATTAAATGCTTATGCAAGTCATTTCCGTCGCTACGAACACTAAAGGCTGCTCATTTTTTGAATTTTAAGACAAGAAGTGTTTGCCAATTGGTGCAGAATTTCCCTCTGCTTTTTGAAGCAGACTTGACAGTTGATGTAAGTCCAGTAATCCCAACAGAAGTATCGGTTGTTTCTTCTAGTTCATTGCAAATGCCTCTAGTTTCAAGATTAAGTTTGAGTCTTCAGAATTATCCTATAGAACATAGATCATTTTCTGTGACAAGACCCTTGCTGCAAAATCTTACAAAGCTCACGCTGCAAGGTCGAAATGATGTCAGTGGTAAGTTTAACTTTTCTTTCCAAATAATGTATGCATTACTTTTGAATGTGAAAGGTCTTGCAATATATTCTATTCTTCTTTGCCGATTTTGATATATACAGTGCTTGTGAGGTGACACCTCATTTAGGGAAAAAAAGTGAACACGACTTTTGGGGTCACATGAGGTTCAGTGTGCAAATTTCTACAATACAGAACGAATGAGCATGAAAATATAGGAGGGCAAATGCCAATTTTCATGTATAAACCTCTTGCATAGCCAAATTGTAAGAAAATTGGCATGCCCTCTTATTTGTTCATGCTCATTCAATCCATATAGTTGAAATTTGCATAATGTATCTCATGTGGCCTTAAAAGGTTCATTCACATTTTCCCCTAAATGAGGTGCCACCTCACAAGTATTACTCTCTCTCTCTCTCTCTCTCTCTCTCTCTATATATATATATATATATATATATATATATATAAAGGTCAGCGAGAAATTTGTTAGATTGTGCGGAGTAAATGGTTGCTCCTCTAAACGTTAAAACAACAGAATGCATGATATTGAAGATGCTATGGTTTACTATTTCTTTCTTCTGTCCCTTCTGGGTCCGGATATTGAAATAAGTGGGAGCTTATGCTTGTGCATTTTATAGGGATACTGAGTTTATTACTTGCGTTTGATAAATGTAGAATATATGCCCCTAGGTTATGCGATTATTTCAAAACTTGCTCGTTGAGTACTTCAGGTCTTCTGCATCTTGCCATCTATCCTTCCAAGCTATTGTTGTCTTTGTTTTCTATGTGGTGTCTGGATGCCTTTTTGACTGACGGTCCTATTAATCCTTCCTTGTAATGAATATACCAGATTCAGATCTTCAAGCTATCTCAGGAATTGGTGTTTCCTTATGCTACCTGAACCTTAAAGGGTGCACTTCAGTTACTGACGTTGGCATATCAGTTCTTATTGATAGGTGCATAAAGCTACACTCGATTTTAGTTTGTTATACATCTTTTGGGACGAATTCAGTTTTGGCTCTTTGCTCTGATAGTTCCAATCTTGGTAGTCCTGGTGAACAACTAGAACAGAAAAATGTTAATCCACTTCCGTTGGCTTATAAACTTAAAGAACTTCATATGGGTGGCTGCAAGGGTGAGTAATATGCTAAATGATTTGCTTAAGTTTTAGTGTTCATCGTGGTATATTGCACATTTTTTTTGCTGGTTATATTGGGGGCATGTGCGTATTTGCTCAAGTTTTAACATTTTTGAACCAAAAGTATGGCTATGTATCACACAAACTGCAGGGCAGTAAATATGCCTTAAAACTGAAATTGTAAGGAAAAAATTCATGTATAAACCAAAAACGTTTGAAGAAAAAGCTTTTTGTGTTTAGACTGTATGTGTATGCCTAACAAGAGAATTTGGGTTATGGTTGGTATAGTATCTTAACAGTTAAAAAAGAATGAATGAAATGAACTATAATGGTGGATCTAAGTTTTGGTGCTGTCATGTTTTCCACTACATCCTGTTTTTCTTTTGTTATTGCAGCACAATTTTTTCAAAGCAAGACATGCAATGTTAACTAACTTTCATATTATGTTTAAATTCTTGTTAGCTGCGTTTATCTCACTGTTGTTGCAGTAGCTGCTTCCATTCAATACCTATCTCAGCAACGGCCCATGTTGTTGTGATGATGTTAGCACTTAAAAATTTCAATAAGTAAATCTCCACAAAAATAAGAATTTTATTGAGTTAAACTACAATAGTGGAGACATGTTATTTTTATCGGTAAAAGCGCTTAAAACCAAATTATTTATAATCATTATACCACAAATTTATACTAAAGAATTTGAATGGAAGTGAAGTGGAGGTAGCTCTTTGGAAAAAATAATTATAATTAGTGGTTCCCAAAGAGAAGACTCAAGGGTTCCTTTAAAATTGGAAGTGAAGTGGAGGTAGCTATTTGGAATAAATTATTAGTTATGTTTGTAGCCAAAGTGTTGAAAATGTTGCATCTAGGCAATTGGAAGTTACTTCTTATTGGAGCTAATGAAATGTATCTGATAAGCTACATTGTGCAGGAGTTGGCGAAACATCTTTGCAGGAGCTTATGTCTCAGATGCATATGCTGAAGAGTCTTTGCTTGAGGGGGACTTGCCTTATAGACAATGCTCTTCTTGCTTTGTCATGTTCTTCCTTGGGGATGCTTGATGTTTCTGATACTATGGTGCGCCAACATTTTGGAATATGTGTATATGCATGTTGCATGCCAGTTTTCTACTTGTGCAGAGATTGTTGTGAACTGTTCTAGGCACAAGCTAGTTTGAAACTGGGAATGAAAAGAACATAGTCAGATTGTATTGGTTTCCATTCTGCATAGTTGGCACAGTAATATCTTCTGTACTAATGCAATTGAGACCACTTCTCTAAAAGATAAATTGGATCATACGAACTATGCTTAGATACTGTTGATTCAATTGAGGTGGTTGCATGCACGTCTCACCTTCATACTCTCTCTCAGTTGGTGTCTATGCGGTTCAGTATTTGTCATCTGCATATGTAGGATGTTTGAAGTCTTCCAAATGGAGCAATTTTGTCTCTTTAACAAGATTATGGCCATTTGAATTTAAAACAACAAAAAGTAAAAATAAGCGTAAAAATAAATTGATAGAATTTATCAGGACTTGTGGACAATATGTACCTGCCGGTGAAATAGCTAAGTATGACAGGGAAGGAAGAAGAATATGAAAAGGATAAAAGAGTCTCATTCTCATGTCATTTCTCTACGGGGGACCTATAAAATATTATTTGGCTGAAGTTGCCCTTATCCAAAATACTGTGCTGTTGAAATCTCAGGTTTCAGGGACTGCATTAGCTCAAGTTGTTAGTAGAAACCGTGATCTGAAGTGCTTGAAAGCAAGAGGCTGTACAAATTTGCTTCAACAAGATAGTGCAGGCGGTTGCTTTCCACAGTGTTGCAAAGAATTGCATTTAGAGTTGGGGAAGACTCGTAAATTGGAAGAAATTGCACTTGGATGGGGGTTTTCTTCTTTTCCTCTAGAGGCTTTCGGACCTGCAATTGCCTCTTTGCGAGCACTAACTGTGGGTCTAGGTGGATCATTACGACAAGATTCTTTGGCACTTCTACCCACAGCTTGTCCAATACTGGAATCAGTAATTCTTTATTTCCAGGTATGTTTTTTTCCTCCTAATAAAAGAAGGGATTAAGTTAAAACATCATTCCCTGGTATTGTTTGCTGTCAAGATACGATTTACCTATTTTATAACTGATCAGTACGTTTCCACATCTGGTTTATGATGTAAAGGAGAAAAAAGAATGATAAATGTTAGTAAGCTGCACATAAGTCATCTTAGCCTTTTTTTTGGGATCATCATAATTGTTTGAATTCCCAGAGACTACATTTTATGTGATAATTTTGCTTAGATGAATTAAATGGTAATAGATTATGAGAGTTCCACTTTTGTGATTAAATCAAGAATTCTTCTTGGTTATACTGGTCGAATAAGGCCTCCAGCCTTTTCATTTGTAGCTATTTTTTGGTTGTCCTTTGGTTTGGTGGAGTGACTGTTCTCTTAACATATCTGGATGTTGGAAATATGCAAGTAATCTGTATGGGCAAGTGTGCTGAAATGTTGATGTTGGAACAGGTAATATCTGACAGTATCCTGATAGGCTTTGTGGAATCTTTGAAACACTTGCAAGTTTTGGCTCTCTGCTACTGTTTTGGTGATTTATCTTCATTCAGCTTCCGGTGTAGCATGCCAAATTTGAGAAATTTGAAGCTAGAGAGAGTAACACCATGGCTCACCAATGATGATTTGGTCATTCTGACCAGGAGCTTCAGAAATCTGGTTGAATTTTCATTGTTAGGATGTACACTTCTCAATTCAGGTACCTCTATATTACCTCAAGCAATGTGGTTTACACCTGAAGGTGTTCACTATTTATTATTGAGACAAAGTCTTGCTTAATTGTTTTTCCCTTTTTTGTTTTTTGCATCTTAATTCTAGTTAATGAAAGCAAACCACGCTTCAGTTAACACAAATGTAGAGGAAAAGGAGACAAAAAAAAAAAAAAAAAAAAAAACCTTATTGATGTAGGACAACGTCCAACACAAAACTTCAATTTCATTTTAACTGCCAACCCTAATGCAATAGAAGCCTTTTATAAGCCAAAAATACGAACAGAACAAGTAAACTAAACGTAAAATCCTAAATAATACCAAATGCTAGTTTCCTAATCTGATAGGTATCCTAATTATAATGCCTGGGCTTAGTTTTTGTTCTTTATGTTCTTGGGTACTCCTAATTCTAATTTTGCAAAGTATTGAGCAACTAAAATGCTTTCTAGAATTAGGGCAATGCAGTGACATGATTTTCCCTTCAATTGTTTTTCTTTTTGTAGACTCTCAATGCATCATCTCACGTGGATGGCCAGGCTTAATATCTTTAAGTCTAGAGGTATACTCTATCTCCGGGGTTCTGAGATTGTCATTTCTTTGTTGACTTTGTTCCCCCATTTATTTTGTTCAAATTCTGAAATTGTTTCCAAAGATAATTAGCAGCATGGCATGAAGTTGGTCTATATATAATTAATCATGAAAAGGGTTCTATGTCTCTTGTCGGATACTGGAGAGATAAAATTTTATATATATCTATAGGGAATGATAAATGAAGCAAGAAAGCACACCCCTTTGAAGGAAACAGCCGTCATCTGGGTCAAGTTCCACCCATATGGATGGAAAACAACATGAAAATGCTGAACAACATGAATACAGAATCGAGCAGAACAACATAGCTTACACAAACAAATAGATGATGTTCGAGTGGTAAAGTAGGAGTGTAGAAAATACTAACATAAATCCACTTATTATTATAACCTTGTTGTGAGTAGTGAGGCATATAAAAAAATTCTTCCAGTTAAAGAAGAGCAGTTGCCTCCTTGTAAACAAGCGGATGCATTGTAATATTATATTATCCCACTTTAAATTTTTTTGGGCATATTATTAGGTAATTAAGTTACTCTTAAGCTCAAAGCAAAAAACTGACTTTTACCTTTTGCATATAGATCCGATTGATATAAAAAAAATTGTCATGAAGTGCTGCTCTGGGGGGAGAGAGAGAGAGAGAGTGAAGAGAGGAGAGATACAGGATGCACTTCTTAGGGTGGCTGACGTCTTTTACATTGGACTTGAGATTCTTCCACACAATGGCACATTATGACTGCTATTTTGTGCTATACTCTCCTTTGATTTTAACAATTTATGTTTCTTTTATAAAAAAAAATAAAGGCTGTGAGCATATGGGCTTTGATTTTTGTTCACATGCTATGTTTTTTTTCCTCCTGCACACAAGTTTTAGGGATTTTCCATCCCTTGCATTAATATAATTTGGAGTATATACTAATTTGCGTGAGATTGTTGTCTTTTAATGTCCTCATATGAGTTTTCAAACATGCTGAGTTTCTATTTTTTGTTAGGATTGTGGAGAAGTTACAGCAAATGGGATTGCTCCTTTTTTCGACTGTAAAGCCCTTGAAGATCTATTGTTGCGTCACAATGTGAGCCTATTATCATGGTTTCTTTCTCCTTTGATGCTGCATATTAATTAGTTTCATGCATCAAATTCTGTGTTGGACCTTGATGGCCTTAAATGGGTTGGCATGCACAATCTATGTATTAATGAAATTTGGGCAATTACTCGCCAACGGGGTACCAAATACTAATGCATTTTTGACAAAGATTAATTCATTCATAACAGTATGGCCTACATTATGAACCGTACAATCATCCTGATTAGCGCCCTTGAATCTTGAGGGAAGTTAAAGCTTCTAGGCACTGGAAAATTATCATAGAACACAAGAATTTACAGATATGAACCTATTAGTGCCCTTTTATGTGGAACGGTGGGCAATAAAATGCTAGCATGATACACTTGCTACTATATATATATATATGTAAAGCAGGACAAACAACTGATTAAAATTGATGTATATCTTTTGTCCAGTAGACTTGCTAAAAATGAAGTACTGTGTTCAATCAGAAGACTGCAATTTTATTATAAATAACAGGGGAATTATAACTCAGGATTCTGACATGCATGTCATGTTTCAATCATGGAACTGCATTCTTTGAACTGCAGTTTTGTCCCAACTATGTTCAGTTTGCTTTTTGAGCCTTTGTTTTATTAAAGAGGTAGGATCTCTGTATGCGATCTCCCATCAACTGAATCTTAATGCTATTTAAACTCTTGGTGGAATTCAATCATCATACAGGGTCCTGGGATCTGCGCAAATTTTATCCTTGATGCTGCTTTCAAGGTATAGCCATACATGCAGCATCTTGGCACTGCTTAACTTTTCGCTCGGTAGGAATCTGATAACGGTTAATATATATGACTTTTATGATGATGGTTGCAGCTGCCAATGCTTCGGAAGTTATCATTAGATCTGTGTGATTCAACTGAAGGGGACTTTCACCTTCCTAATGTAAGTATCAGGACTGCCTCTGTAGCATTTGGTTTTTTTTTTTTTTTTCCTTTTTCAATCTTTTAATTTACAAGTTAAATCAGTATCTTCATATTTTGTGCAATGGAGCAATTTTTTTTTTTATGATACCTTCCTCTGAAAATCATGGATTGAAGGTAGATATGTCTAGATGTGATATTATACATTTTGGAAGTGAAATACTCTTGGGAGATCATGGTATCTTTTTGGACCATTCAGTTTAGAGTTTCAAAAATGGTTTATCATCATAGTTGTCAAGGCGCCAAGGCAATGCCATACAAGCCGAGGGCGCTCGGATGCCCCACCTATGCCTCAAGGCGGCCAAAGTGCTACCATGGAAGAAGAGGAGGCAGCACACAACAAAACATGCGGGAGTTAGAACAGGAAGAGGGGACGGGGATAGAAGGAAGAGGAAATGAAGACATACCTGTCGGTCCCTTGGATGCCGCTGTTCTTTGAGAGGGAGAGAGTGATACTCTCGTTCAAAGAGAATAAATTTGGGATTAGTTTAATTTTGGGCTCATCAGGACCTTTTTTAAGGGAGAAAAGAACAGGCCCAACTCAACTTTTAAAAGCCCATGTGGGCTCAAATAAAAGCCCAGTTGGGCTGGGTTTCATATTATACTTGAGCCATTTCAAAACAAAACATAGGCCCAGAGGTGAATTAGAAGTCCAAAAAAAAAAAAAAAAACCCTAAAGTAGAACCCACGAGCCGTCGCCTTTCTCCTCCTCCTCCCTTTGCTTTCGCCGCCTTCTCCCAGCCGCCCACGAACCCTGGACAAACTCTATCAGATCTGAGCTACTGCAGCAAAGATGAACTCAAAGAACTTCATTCAAAGTTGCCACCTTGCCTATTAACTGTGTCAAAGCGTCCGAGTCGTCCATAAGGTGACTGACTTGAAGAGAAAGGCGTGCGCTTTTCTCTGGCCAACCAAGGCGCAGCTGGCCTTGCGCCCTTCCCAAACCAACGCCTTGACAACTATGTTTAGAATGCTGACATCAATTGCACATTTGGCCTGTGGAATGGAATATGTAATGAATGGATATTCTCATGGATCATGAGAAGAATGTATTCTTGATCAGGTCAAGGTTCCGAGGTGAACCAGAAGAGCAATAGTTATTCTATAAGAACAGGGGTGGCATTGAATAGCCATCATCATTAACATAAGGCAGGTCTACTTGTCTTGTTCAACTCGGGTTGTTATATTTTATTTTTTGGAAAAAAAGAATTCAAACCTTAATGCTTGGGCAGTAGACGGGATGGGATGGTTGAAATAATCTAATATCGATAGAAAGGGTTGTCTTTGAATTTCTTGTTAGCTCTTGCCACGGGCATTTTCATTCAAGCAGCCTCGTAAACTAAGATATTCAACCCTGTTCTCTGTTTCAGGGCGCGGACAGGTACTTCCTGAGTACCGTAAAGATAGCTAGATGCAAGTCTCGGAAGCGTGATTCGGATCTCTTAATCTCGGAGGCTTTCAGAATGCGAGCGCACAAGGAGACCTTAGTACTGGTGTGGAACAGCAAGGGCCTCACTAGAACAGTGGTGAGGGAAAGAGTGTAGGGCACTGAATAGAGCCTCAACTCAAATCAGATTTGGTTCCCTTGAAGCTTTATAATTGTTCAGGCCTCCCTCCTGAAGCCCTTCGTCTGTTTTTACGGGAGCATTCGGATCATTCGCAACCCTGTTTCTGGGCAAAACAGCCACATCACTTGCGATGCAAAGTCTTGCATCCTGTCCAATCAAATATTGCAGCCTCATCGGTTTCGATAAATGTAGTGTTCGTATAGGAATTTGCAATTACCCTACATTTATGTCAAAATCGATGGGGCACAAACACTAAACAAATCGATGAAATAATAACTTTTTGATTGGGTGAGATTAAGTAACTGAGTTCAAATTGGGAAATAGACTGGACTTGGGGGTTGAACGTATCCAAGTCTATTTTCAATTAACCCAGATCTGCATTTGAGATGGGCCTGCTCGTTACAATCGAGTTGGATATGAAGCGGGCCCACTTATATCACAAGCTGTTGAGCTTATCGTTCATTTTCTTTTCTCTTTGTATTTTCTTTCCAAATTGGGCCTCTGTTTGTTAGACTACTAAGAACGTCATGAGGCCTATCCACTTAATGTTGGGCCGAAGCAACGGATACTTTGGAGAACTATGAACACCTCAAACCTTGTTAGGCCCAGAAAGTTAGATAAACTACCTCTAAATTTCTGGTTAACAGCTGCACCATTCTATTCCATACCTGAAAATCGGATGGGAAATCATTGATAAAGGTAAAGCTATATCAATGGGTGGCAAAAAGACTGACATGCATCTCGAATCACATATCAAGCAGTGAAAGCTTGTGCTTCAACAAAGGCATAACCTGAACTCCATAGAAGAAAATTTAAATAAAATGACAAAATAAAAAAACACTACGTCTACAAGTTCGATCATCTCAAGTCGACCTATAATCGATGATTCGCCATCGAATAGCGATGAAAGTAGCTGATAGAGCGAGAGGTGACCGAGAAGGTGGCAATCGACAAACTGGCACTACGATAGGTGGCAAAAGGAGGACAAAGTTGATCAAAGGAGACTACTTGTCTAAGGCCTAGCTGTTACTGTCAGAGAATGGCCTAATCTTGTATTATATTCATTTTGAGCTGATTTAAATTACATCTAACAAGAAGTAGCCGTGATATTTCCATTAAAAGACATCGACAGATAAGTACAGGACTAAGGCTTATCCTAATTGGTTTCTTTAACTAAAATAGCATAAGGCAGTCCAATCATAACACATATACAACGAAACTGGTCGGAATGATACATGCATGAATTCGGCGGACGGGGTTCCTAACTATCTATGACCGTACATTCCATAATACAAGCACATATGTTCTGTAGACATATATATATATATATATGGGGGAAATAAAAGTTAAAGAAACTTTTTACCTATCTTAGTACGTAAGAGGCAAACGCTTATTATTTAGGCTGCGTTATGAAAATTCTAACCGTATGAATTAAAGGGTAATGCTACTTGTATATCCTTCACATTGAAAGGGTGGCATGGTATAATATGTGTGAACCATACATATTCTGCCACGTGGCCACTTTCGGTGAAAGTTGTGTGAAGGATGTACAAGTAGTATTGCTCTGAATTGTAAGGCTATGAAAAATTATGAGGATAGGCCAATTTCTCTGCAAGTTATACGAGCACATGCCTAACATCTAAGTAGTGAAAAACTCAAAATAATTATAATGGTTTAGATTTTTTTATATTTCACCACTTTGATGGGGGCTTATACATTACCGAACTATATGAAAATGGACAAGTCCTCATATTATTTTTCATGTTTTTTTGTGTTTCCCTCTTTCATAAATGAGAAATGTGTGAAACTACTTAGGTTTCATTTTCCATATATATATATATATATAGATGGTGGATGAAGTATGGGGCAACATTCCAAGAACACAAAGGCGACAATGACTCATTATTTGATCTCATTACTGTTCCATTCACACCTAATGCATTAAACTAGACACGTTTGGGTCATCAACAGGGAGCTTACTAATTCTTATTATATAAAAAACATAAACTGGATAAGAACATTACCCATTAAAACTTCATTCATTAATACTTTGGAACTCATAAAAAAAAAAATCTACCTGATCAATTGTTGTGCTACGTCTCGAATTCCATCAATGTATTGAAAATCAAGAGGATGAGATAAATGAATTCAAGAGGATGACATTCGCTCCTTTTTATGTTATGACAATGATTCACATCAAGGCTCTCAGTATAATCACAGGGTTGGTTCTACCAAACTAGCAAGCTAATGGCACAAAAGCACCCTCATGACTAGATGAGAAGAACCCTAAAGTTGAGAGAGAGAATGTGTGTGTTCTTCCCTCAGAAAGAGGGAAGATTTGTATGTCCCCCACGAGGGCGACCCACATTGAATAAAAACACAAGGCACTCCATGTGAGTTTGTGCATACCTGGAGGGGAAAAATAATGTTCATAGATTATCATATAGAAAAAAAAAAAATGTGAATGCTACAGTCCTTTTCATGCAATTCTACCTGTACGGATCGAAAAGGCATGAAAAAAAAAAATAGAAGATTTATAAATTTTCATGTAATTATTGTTGACGAACGCCTATCATTTAAATGATGAAAGTTGTAATAAATCTCTTAATGTTTCAACGTTTAATAGTAAATGGCCCATCCGTTGCCAGACTTTTATGAAAATTAGTAGATTCTCTCATTTTTTTCATGCACTTCCAATCCATACGAGTGAAATTTTTGGAACAGATCTCATGTGGTAAGTGCTCATTTTAGTGTGCTCATGCATAAATGATATTTTGTTTTTAAACTACTATAAGGAGGGCTTAGTGGATCTAGCGTACCACATAAAACAGCGTCGTCTTACTAAAATTGATCGAGCTTTGTATTAACACATGACATCATATTTTAATAAAATAGCATTACATGAGTAAAATATGAACAAAATGATATCGTTTTAAGGTATTATGCTCGAAAAAATATCTCGTATCGCACACCATGAACAGTTTCGTTGTTATTAGAAGAATATATGATTTTGTTATTTAGTAAACTTTATTTGTATTAGTGATGAGATTTATTGTGAGGAAGGAAAAAGATTAAATATGAGAATGGAGCGAACGAGACAGATCCAATAATATAATGCAATCATACAATAGGATCCTATGTTCTACAGTTCGTTGCCAAAATTGATAGATTAGATTGATCGATCAATTGGGTAAAAGAAAGAAAATAATAATAATAATAATAATAATAATAATAATTAATGGGCGCCACGAAACAAAAACGACGGGCCATTTGTCGTTTGACCTGATCAGGAAAGGTGAGTTCGTGTGTGATAGGGACCACAGCGAGGGATAGACAAAAATCCGACAGCATTCTGACACGTGTCTTATATTCACCCCTCTACACGTGGGGGAATCCCACCGGGCCCTTGCGGTGGCCGCGTTTCGTAGAATTCAATGTATGCCGGTGCGTACATTTATGAAACGAAAAAACATTTTTGTGTCTTCAAAAATAATAATGCCCATTTATATAATTTTAAATAAATGGAAAAAAATTGTCCCATTTTTCTTCAATTTGCGTGTAATTCATTGTTATACAATATACATAAATAATTTCCCATATATAGCCAACCTTAATAAAAAAAAATCAACATGCACCTTTTTTTTGGGTGAAAAATGATAAATTAAGTACCTGAGATCCTAGAAGTGGTGGGATCCACCTCTATATTTTCACATAATTACAGATTTTGAATGGTTAATTTTGGTTGGATATTTTCAAATTCGTTGCATGAGATTATCCTTCCATGCTTGAAAAGAGGAGTTTTTTCATGGAACATCCCAAATGGGGAAGTTCCTTCCAAATATACTGCACATTTTTAAAACTTATGTATCTACCGATTAAAGAAAAAAGCATGTTACAATGCAACGTTTTACTTGTGATGTGACGTTATATTATTATTTTATGTAATTTAAAAGTATGTTAGCAGTTGAACCTATGGATGTAAATGCAGGGTGTATGTCAGATTATAGTTTTGAACTCGCAGTTATGAACCGCAAGTTTATTTTTTCCTCTCGAGCACAGTACGTGTCAAGGCGGTCAAGGAAAACGGAAGGGAAAAAAAAAAACCTTGCAGTTCACAACTGAGAGTTTATATTTCTGCACCCTTGACATGACACAGGAGGCGTGTCAGGAGACGGCATTAAAATTACAGTTGTGAATCATGATTTTGAAAAAGTGCGTTAAATACAAAATTTTTTTAAAAAATATGGGTTATGTTTGAAAAAAAAAAAAAAAACTTCCCCTTTTGCCGTAGTCCAAGAAAAAAAATCCAAGAAAATTTAAAAAAAAAAGAAAAGAAAAGAAACTTGAAGTTCACAATCAGGAGTTTATATTTCTGCACCCCTGACACAGGGTAGTAGGTGCATCAAGAGGCGGCGTTAAAATCGTAGTTGTGAACCTTGATTTTGAAAAAATAGGATAGACACAAAAAATTTTGAAAAGATGGAAAATATTTGAAAAAACATTCTTCTTTTGTGCTGGTCCAAGAAAAAACTTTAAAAAAGAGCTGCGGCTCTTATGTTTCAACACACTTTTACCACTTATTAGGAAAAGGTCAATTTAGATGATGTTAATTATTTATTTTCTTCTCCTCAAATTCTTTTATTATTTTTTAAAATAATTAATTAAAATTATTTAATTTATAAATTCATAATTTCTTCGCATGCAAACACGCAAGTTCCATACCGTGAAGTTGACGGTGAAACGTCGACAATCACACTCACACGGACGGTGGCTTTAAAGCCAGAGAGAGAGAGCGAGGGTACACTTGTTTTCTGTCGTAATTTTTTGTGTCCATATCCCTTTACTGATATTTTAGCCCTCCGTTGACTGTGACCAACTTTTTCAACTGTCAATTCTCTAGTAGATTCCCATGTGAAATTCTTATTATTTTTCGAATTTTACGAAAAAAATATTTATTTTTTATGATGGGAGGATAAACTCATAAAACGAGCAGCTCCTCCTGATCTGAAATAATCCTTCCAGACAAAATGTAAATTATAAATTTATATTACGTGAAAATGAGAAGAAAAGAAGCGCGTTGATCTTTAACTGCAGGTGTGGTAGTTCCGGCAAATAAATAATATAAATGAAAAAAAAATTATAGGACGAGGTTTTTGTCGTTATGCCAAGTCAAGGGCGCATTGACCATGTGGCCGACAGAGGGAAGAAAACGGCAATTTAAAAAAAAAATTAAAGAAAACGACAAAAAAGAGAGATGGTTTAAAGAAATAGCAAACGCACGAAACGAACGGCACGAACGGCTTCGATTCGATTGTTCATTGGCGGGCGGGCTTCTTGTTGCCTTCCTCCCCATGGTTTGGCTGTTTCTTCTCATATAATTATTCTATCTTCAATGATGATTATTATTATTATTATTATTATTACTACTACTTTTTATTATATTATTACTAGGAAATGTTATCAAAATTTGTTGAGGGAGGAGGTGATATTGCATCATAAAATGAGAGGATTCTCACCACTTAGATTAAAAACAAACTATATATATATATATATATATATATATATATATAATATAGTATAAACTGGTAAAAAATTAAATCTAACTTGGTGAATGATATTTTATTGTGACATTCAAAGTTTTATTAACAAAAAAATAAAGTCAAGAATAATAATTTTAAAAATCATAACGGTTTTGATGAATCCTCGTCTAATAGACGAGGCTTAAATCTTATCGAGTTATAATGGATGGGTGAAAGCTTTATCCAATAATTAGAATTCTTTTGTAATTTTACATGACCTTGATTATTTTATTCTACGGGCTTGTGACGACTCATTTCATGATTTGCTATCCCAGTTACAGTAGATGTAATAAGTTTAGTAGGTGGAATATTTTTCGCTTATAGGAGTGCGCAATTGAGTGTCGCTAGGAGCTAATCCGAGCTTGCTTGCACGCACCAGGTTGAGTTCATCTCATGGATATGATTGAAAGCATTTCACATGGCAAACAAAATTATTTTAGATGATCTGAGATCAGTTGCGTGCACAATCATTCAAATTTACTAGAATAAAATTAATTTCTCGCGCCAACTCGAGATGTACTAATATAAAATAATTTAAATTAATGAGATCATAAAATAACATTAGTTTACATTAGAGTACTCATACTAATTTATGATTCGTATTTAATCGGCTCATAATTTATCCATCGATAAAATAATCTCAAGATGAATTTACTTTTAAAATTTTATCCCTACTCTTATTAAATTAATGATTGAACATTTTTTTTAACTTTTGAAAAGTTCTCCCATAATAAATTATTAGGATTCTGAAGTGGAGGAGCGCATGATTGTATGTTTGGGGTAATAATTTCACATCGTACCACTTTAACAAACTTTAATAGTCTACATCATGCCTAAGGCCCTACACTCATAAGTACCACTTATGTCTGGGAATGATTTTAAGGCCCTTGATGTTAGGTTATATAAAATTGTCAAATTAAAAAGCTTCAAGTAGATGGAGAAAAAGTCATCGAGATCGACGACTGGAGATGAAGTCAAAGATCTCGTCAACATCAGGTGTCCGCGTGCCGCGAACTCTCCTACTCGTAGGGCACGTGCGTCCTCGCCTTAATTTCCCCTCCATCCATTTTCATATTCTTTTTTTTTTTGGTACGAAATTATATGTCCCATCAACCACGCAATTTTAATTGATTGTATGTGGACGATGGTCCCCCCCCCCAAAAAAAAAAAAGAAAAAAAACTATAAGAGTCTCCTTCCTTAGGTGCCATGGCACCATAAAAAGGAATTATGACCGATTAAAAATACTAAGCATATCTTATTAGTACAATAAACTCAAACTTCATTAGATTATAAGTAAGCTTCTATCTTAATTTTCAAGGTTAAATTCCACTGTGGTCAATAAAAAAGTTCACAATAAATATTAAAATTTAAAAATATTTGGGTGGAACTTTATTGAACATTAGATAAATGAAAAATCAAATAAAGAATATCACTATTGTGTACACGAAGAGTTTGAGGGCAACCATTGCACAATCTTTAAGATCATTTTTTTTTACGAAAGAAGTGAATAGATTCTCTGGTTTTATATCAAATATCCTATTTTTTATGTATGTATTTTTGACACCGAGAACAAAAATGGTGATTCTAGAAATAGGAAAAATCATCAGAAATTATTGTATCTATGATCCAAGGAATAAGAATGGCACTAACACAGGCTTTACGAGAGTTCAGCAGAGACTCAAGCCTTTGACTTACATTATAAAAAGTTAGGTAGTTGCCATTTAAGCCGATACTATATATATGTATATACTGAATACAGAAGAGGCAGAAATGGCTAAACGAGAAAGAAAACTGCATCCTCAGGTTTAGGTATCATAACCTCCATCAAATCCAAAATAAGAAATAGCAAGAGTGTGCCTAACAAGAGGGATGAGCTGTTTGCCATACGAAAAATTTTGTTGATGAGCCGATTTGTTCACCCGTTGCACATATGAGTTGTTCGCCACACGAATAACGTCATTGGCGAGCCAAACCGTGCACCCGATGCACATTCTTGAATTATATGAAAATTAGGTACTTTTTTACCTTGGATAATAAAGGGTTAAGGGGGGTGGGGGTGAAAAAACAAGAACAATAGGAAAATGATCCACGTGAAGAGGATGCAGAATAATGAAGGGCGTGTACGGAAGTGAAGGGGGAACAAAGGGAATCACTTACTCAAGAAGTAGGATTTGAAGACTTGACTACTCAAAGTCACAGTGCCCTTTTCATAAATTCAATTGAAAGGTCCAAGGAAGGCCCCCCACGGTGCAGTTTTACTATTTTTTTTAAAAAAAAATTGAGACAATTTTAAATTATTTTAATCCTATAAAAGGGAGTAAATATGAATATATATATATATATATATATATATATATATAAGCATATTAATTTTCATAAGATTTAGGAACAAGGAACACGTTCTTTCACAGCATCAAAAAATTTAGGTTTTTAAAATTATAGTAAATTTCTAATGCTTAGGATGAATGTGTTATGTATATCCAAATCTCATGAAAATCGATAATTCTATATATTTTTCATGTCATTTCTATCCGTTTCGGTTAATATCATTTAAAAATGTCTCAAAAATACGAAAAAAAAATGATAAAACTACTCTACGGACTACACCGTGGGACTGCAGAAAGTCAGGATCACTCTCTGGAGACACCCACCTTCCCCGTAGCTCTTACAAAATAACAACAGAACAACACAACCTTCGCTGTTCAGTCAAATTAACATTTTACCTTTCACAGTGGAACACACATTTTACTTTATACTTAATTTTCCAAATAAAACTTTTTGATTATTTTTACTGCTTTGCATGAGATTCGCACAGATTGACTTCCATGGAATCGACAAGTCCATTACTTTTTCATTCTCTCAGAGTTAATACTTAAAGTCTCTCTATATATATATATATATAATGGATCAAAAGAGGCTCTGATGACAACATGTAAGTCTTCATTTGATCATTTGTTGTACTGTTTTATTGAGATAATCTCAGTATGTTTGTGTTATTCACTTAAGACCCCTCATTTCTCATGCTCATATTTGAACTCTTTATTTTTAATATATATATTTAATATCTTTTACTATATGATTAAAGGGTCCGTACATTGAAAAAACTCTGGGGAAGAAACAAGGAAGTGCATATTTTGACATTCCAAGAGAGGGTAAAGGAGGGGATGGTTGCAGTGAATCCGGGAGGGGCCTTTATCCCGCCGTGCTATACCTTTTAAACCATTATTTTATAACAGGCTCTGTTACCCGCCAGGCTAGCGTGCCTCGATTACCGGATTAACCCCCAGATTTGAATCACGAAGTCTCCTCTTCCCTTCCTCTCTCTCTCTCTCTCTCTCTCCCCCTCTATATCTCCCTCTCTCTCCGTCGCCTCTGCTTCTTCATTCCCCCTCAGTTGAAACCTCTTCAACTCTCTACGCTGAGTCTCCACTCAGCCTCTCTCTCTTCCAAAGCAAAGCTCATACTCGTATTCCAATACCGTGCTCATCTCCATTCAATTCGTTGAGATTTGGGAAAAGCATGGCTCAAAACAAGCATCTGCACGAGCTCCTCAGAGAAGATCAGGAGCCATTCCATCTAAGGGACTACATTTCCCACCGCAAGACCCAGATTCAGCTCGGCAAACGCAAACCCATCTCCGATCCTCCTCCTGCTTCGTCGTCGTCCTTCTCCTTCCCTCGCAGTTTCTGCAAGAGCGCCTGTTTCTTCTCCTTCCGCGATTCCCCTGACGTCACGAGATCCCCTCTCTCCTCCAAAATCCCCAATCGCATCTTCCTCCACGTCCCCTCCCGGACCGCCGCCGTCCTCCTCGACGCCGCCGCCAGGATTCAGCGCCCCCCCAAGCCCCGGGACGCCAAACCGGGGCTCGGGATGCTCGGCTCGGTCCTGAAGAAGCTGGCGCACCGGAATAGGAGCAAGGAGCTCGAGATCGCCGGGGTCAGGGTTTCCGCGAAGGATAAGAGGTTTTCGGACAAGGAATTCTCCTGTTCTTGCGATGGGAGGCTTAGCAGCGCGGTGTGGTCGGAGAGCAACGAGGAGCGATCCTTGGATTTGGAGACTTCTTCCAGCAGTAGCGGTGATTCCATGGAGTTCGGACCCTTTGAGAGATTAGATGGGGTTTTCGATTCCTCGGAGAAGGGTTTCCGTGAGAGCCCTTTCCGATTTGTTCTTCAGAGGAGCCCTCCCTCACCGGGTGTATGGTCTCCGCCGCCGTGTCGCCGCAAGGAAGAGGTTCGTCTTATTATCACTTCTTTATTATTATTATTATTTCTTGCTTCGGAACATGTAATAAGGAAGAGGACGGTCCCAGTGGACTCGCGTGACTCTCAGCTGAGTAAAGTTGAAGTGTCGGCCAGGGGGTTCCATTGAAGTGACTGAAGGTTCCCCCATTTTTGGGGTTCATCGTTGTCATTCTTGTGGGTGTTTAGTCAGAGAAAGCTTTTTCCGAGCAGCAAAATTGATCTGCAAAAGCAGACAAATTCAGCTTTTCTTAAATGCTTTGAAAAAGACCAGAAGAGGCGACTAATTACGCTTCGTGACCTCACCATTCATTCATCCATGGAATTCCATTCATTAATCATTGCTTGATCGGTGAATTATTGAAACTAGAATTGAACCGCACAAGCAATAAGTGCGGTTTTATCTTTTTCTGATTCTTGCCTACTTCATAATTGTTCTGACTCTGTTGTTTTCTTCCTTTTTAAACAGTTACTAAATAAAGATCTCCTTCATTTTAACAGGAGAAATTAGACTATGAAGAGAAAGAGGAAGGAGATAAGGAACAGTGCAGCCCTGTGTCCGTGTTGGAACCTCATTTCAACGATGACTTCGCACATGAAGAGGCTTTTGATCTTGAATGCAGCTTCGCTGCTGTACAAAGTGAGTAATATCTGTCCCCTTTGTTTGCCCATTCATTTGATTGATTTGTCTCTATACTTCACTCACATCTTTTTCAATTTCTTTTTTACGTTTTGTATGAATCATTGCTGGGGAGTCATAGTCACTCAAAATTTTGATTTGGAACCATGATATCTATGTGGGATGATGCATCTTGGAGTCCAATTTCAATGACCCACTTTTGGTTGCCATGGTATTTCTCACTTTAATGGACTACACTAGCAATCCACCTTTGAGGGCTTATTTTTCGACCCCTGTGTCTGTGTCTGTGTTTTTGTTCGTGTCTGTGTGTGTGTGTGTTTCTTTTTAATGGTGTCATGATCATTTAAGCATCTTAAACCTCGTGGGTCTAGCTAAAAGTTAATTAAGCTCACTGTTCTAAGGAGCGGGAGGAACTGTTGAATTCCTCAATTGGGATATGAATTTCCCTCGTCTTAGAATTACCTGGGAACTGAAGTTTCTTCTGTTACTGTAATTGCAGGAACAAAGCAGCAGCTATTGGACAAGCTTCATAGGTTTGAGAAACTCGCAGACTTGGATCCTATTGAGCTTGAGAAAAGAATGGAAGACCCGGAAGAAGATGAAGATGATGAAGCCCTAGATCAAGATGAGAGCTGTGGGGTTGATGGTGTGTGGCAAATTCCGGTAGGCATGAAGAGATTGGTGTCAGACCTTATTGCGGAGGAGAGTGAAGAACTTCACGGCTCCAGTGGCGGCGAATCGGTGTCGAAGAGGGTGCGCAAGAGATTGGAGTGTTGGGAAGAGGTGGAGCCTAACACCATAGACATGATGGTGGAAATGGATTTCAGGAGGGAGGTCGATGAGTGGAAGAGAAACCAAGATCAAGTGGGGCACGTCGCGATGGAAATCGAGCGTGCCATCTTCAAGTCATTGGTTGAGGAATTGTCAGAGGAAACGGCTTAATCCTGTCGACGAGAAAAATGAATGGGCCGAATCCAAATGAATATGATTTCAATCTTTAGCTTATGAGTTTGAATCTGGAGAATCATGGCCTGACTCTTCTGTTCAGTATCCTCACAATCTGACTTGTAATGTGAAGAATATGCAAACTAGGTAGAGATGGTACGCTAGAACTACTATGTATGTATGTTTGTATGTAACCTTTTGATTAGCAAGAAATTACATGTTTAATTGACAAATCAACTGCCATTGCTCTCTCTCTCTCTCTTTCAAGCATTAGGCCCTCCGGCACCCATCAAAAATACATTAGGTTAGGTGCGTGCGTATTTACCGGCCGTAAGTGTAAAATATTTTGGTGGGGGAATAATAGGTCTTTCTTTCTTTTTTTTTTTAGTAGTTAAATAAACAAACACTTTCACTTTCTTGAAGTGTTACAGAATCACGAGGGTGGGACTTGGGAGCAGTTTTTTTTTTTTTTTTTTTAAGTACTTCACGCGTGCTGCGCTTTACGACTGCCAACACTGCAAAAGTATGACTCTGTATTATTGCTCCGCAAAAAAAAAAAAAAAAAAAAAACCTCAATTTGCTGATTCATCATGTTTATGGGTTTCAGTGACCTCTCGTGAGGGTTTGAACAGGCCACTGAAAGCCCATATTTAAATGTTTTCTCTTCCCAAACCCCTTACTGTATTTGGGCCGGAACCGCTGCCTGACGACGGACAGGCCCACATATAACTAGGCCCAGATAGGAAGTGGGCTCTCAGATAGCCCAAATTACACAGCCCAGAGTCTTCCGCTGCACCTAGCCCTCGGGGTTATGTTTTGTACAGGGAAATCTTAAAATGCTTTCTTGACATCCTTTTTATTTTTTTTTATTTTTTTATAAAAAAGATGGGATGCCTATACATCGAGGAAATTTCATATACATCGGGTGCGATGATGTTGAATTTACAAGTGGGTGAACAAGCACCCAACCTCCTTCAACCCAACTTTACATATTTAATTTTAACTACGAGTGTATCCAAAAACAAGGCCCTTTTATATTTACGAGAATTATTCGAGTTAAATCGTGTATCTTACTCTCATTGCTCGTTTATCGAGCAAAACAAATGGTGTGAGTAGGGCCCACTCAGTTGGGATGGAGCCGACTCGTATTATGTGAGTAGTTGGGAGATTGAGTACTCCTTTGTTGAGATACCCAATATTTTTTATTATATAACACGGATCCATCCTATTTTGTCATCATATTTGAAGACCCATCCTAATGAATCTTCAAATATGATGACACAATAGCAATTACTTTGTACGGTTTCATAAGAGTAGACTGAGTGATAAAAGCTTGAGTTTGAAATAAATTATGTCCAATTTTAAGTTTTGTTGCCATCGTCTTATAATATCGTATGAATTGGAATAATGACCCATTTTGGTTCGACTTTAGGATTAATCAAATCCCTTCGTGCATTAGGAGCCTAAGTTTCAAAAAGGGGTGGGAAAATTAGCGGGCATTCCGCTGTAGGGTAGGGTGTCCTAAATCGAAGCATGCATACAGAGTATGGGGGCGTAAATTCATCGAGGAAACACACAAAAATCTGTACCTCTCTAGCTACAGCTACACGACACCTAGGTTCCAACAGGCTGTGTGAGTAACAAAAATTGGTACTCGCGGCTTGACGATAGACATGTGTCCGCATAAATTGGCGGGAACCACGGTTGGGGGCAAAAAGCATGTAAATCGGAGACTCGCGAACTTTCTCAAGGGTCATGATGATGTGATTAGGCTTTTTTTTTTTAATTTTTTATTAGAGGATGACAACTCACTCCCACAAAATCATGAAATCACTTTCTCAAGGATCGTCATGATTAGGTTTTATGTGTGGAGGACGGACCGCTTAGCAAGATCTCGAAGTTACGTTTTAACTCTCCTCATAATGGTTGGAATATTAGTCACACGAAGGGATTATTTTGGAAGATAAAATAATTTCATTGACCGCTTAAGTTATATAAATTTAAGGCGTAAGATTGTAAAAATTGAATCTTGATGAATTGAAGTAAAAAGTTCTTGATTTCTGCATTACCAAATTGTGATTGAACAAATGTCGTTGAATAAGATAATCTGACATGGAGATCATACTATAATTTTGTCAAATCTAATTACTCACTTTTACTAAATTATTATTTATGATCAAAACTTTATACGGAACGGTGGCACTAAGCTAATCGCATCATAAGTAAATTATAAATTAATATGACATTTATTTTTGTGAAAGCTCTCCTATAAAAATTAATAAAGTATGAACGATATGATGTCGGCAATGAGATGCCAAATAAGATGATCAATCCACTCAGCAATTAGGGAGATTTAGGGGTTGCTCCCAATACTTGCCGAAAGGGAAAAAAAATTAATTAGACAACGAAAGCATATTAGTCATCCCGAAAGTCAATTATAAAGTAACTCCATTATTGTTGTAACACAAGTTTGGATTATCAAAAATTAGATTTACTTTTTATCTTCACAGAAGAGAGGGGCCATTTTTCATATACCTTTATACATTAAATCAAATGATGTCTTTTCATCGTCTAATAACACGAACGATGGGATTTCATTCTCTTGAAAAAAAAAGAAAGAATTTAAGAAAACTATACAAAACCCTCTTCAAGTTTCGCCAAAACCCTCCCAAAGTGTCTCCAGAGTTTCGGTTATTGCATTTACCTCCTAAAATTTAAAATTGATGCTTCTTGTGCCATATATAGTCCATTATTAACTTTCTCATGAATGCAAGCTACAGATGTCAATGAAAATAGTACAAAGGGGGCAAATTGAGCATAGTTTTAAAATTTAAGGGATAAACTGAAACACTTGAAATTCTAAAAGCCACGTCCAGGCTGCACTGCGGCTCTGAAGGGAACTTGTATAAGTTTCCATTTTTCTCCCTGGCGCCACGTCAGAGGAGGCACAGTATGGGGCCAGGCCGCTGCAGCACCTGAATCAGCGTTGATTTTGGGCCACGTAACAGAGTACACCAGGCCCACTAAAATTTTAACATGTAGTGTGAATAATAATAATAAATTGATAAACTCCACTCTCTCTATCTGTTGGCAAAAATAGATTAAAAAAAAAAAAAGAAGTCGCTTTTTAGTTTGGGCTGAACCAAACTTCACAGTTAATGCACTTCTCTGTTTTATGCGCTTGTACAAATTTATTAATTTAAAACAGGCAATGTCCATAAAATTTAATTTTCAAAACAAAAATAAGTTAATTCAAGAAATGTAAAAGAACTTGACCTGTCATCCTGTTCCTTTGTTGAACACGAATGAGCATACAGGAACTGTCGTGCGTCTTCTCAAGAAAGTAAAGTTCATCAAACCCTAAAAAATATATATATATTTTTTATATTGAAATGGTGACTTAATAGAATTTTTTTAATTTTTTTAATAAATAATAATAAAAGATGATACAAATCCCATCCTCGCCACTTGTATAATGAGGAGACAGGCGAAGCATTTACATATACAGTATTACGCCTAGTAAAACAACTGCATTCACAGGAGTCTAATCCATGCATCTCTCCCCCATGAGAGAGAGAGAGAGAGAGCTGATGTTGGACGTGATGGACGGTTAGGATCAAACAGTTCACGTAGCTCTACCCAATACTAGTATCTGTTTGCGTACGTCATTTCATGAAGGTGCATGGGCTCAGTCTGACTGACACACACTCTGTACCCAGCCTTTGAATTTCAACTCAAGGGAAAAAAAAAAAAGGCAGATCAAAATACAATAGACCAGTTTTATCACTTACGTCAAATAATTGAGGTTCACTTATGTACGTAAGGTCCGTTCCGTGTATGAGTGGTAAAATTTATTTAAAATTTATTTTTTAGAAAAAGAGTAGTATTACTCATTTAGAAATAAATATAGAGTCTTCGGGTATTGAACCGTTAAGGATTCTAAATTTATCAAAGAAACTCAACCATTATAACTGTGAGTTTATGAATGGAGAGAAAGAAAGGATTTGGAAGAACCAACTTTTCTTCCAAACTTCATTTTTGTGAGTTTATATGAGGGAAGAATACAATAAAAATGAGAAGAAAGTAAGCCAAATTTGTTCCTCCAAAACTTTTTTCTCAAAGTTTGGAGTTTTCAAAATGTAACTTGGATGGAAAAAGTTATAGTACCAATAATACCCTCAAAATATTAAGCAACATGCTCTTAAATGACATGGTTTTGGGTAAAATAGGCGTACACTATTTTAAATTTTACTTCCTTTTCCTTGCTTTCCAACTTATGAATAAGAGAAAGGAAAATAATGTACACTTCTCCTAGTATAACTCACAACCAAAAAAGAAGAAAGTAAGATTACTTTCTCTACCTTTCTTTTCTTTCCTATTAAAGTTAAAATCCCACTTTTATTTTCCCCCCTAACTCACAAACATAGTAAACTTTATAGGGATAAAAAAGATTAATAGTTAGAAAGAACAAATATTATAAGGGATTGAAAAGGTCGCACGTTTTAAACTTGTTGAGTGAGTGCGTATTTAAAATTTAGAAAAAGAAAAAGAGGAACTCTCTTAATTAATTTGATAAATAGTTTTCTCTCACTCACAATTTGTCCATGCTTTGTGTCCATGCTTTTTGTCTTATTTTCTCCTAAATCATGTGTTTCTTTTTTTTTAATGAAGAAGATGACTTGCTTTTTACCTTTTCTGTTTCATCGTACATTAATGGTTTTTTCTCTCGTTAATCGATAAAACATCGAGGATGGATTCTTCATGGTAGATAGGCTTTTAAATTTATTGGTTCGAAGAAGAAAATCACTCTAAAATTCACTCATGTATATAAAATAGAAAAAGTATTTGTACTGTGTCATAGCAAGAAAATTTCCTACGGTGGCACCCTAAATTGACAAGTTCAACATTCATTTTGTAAATTTTAATTCCACGGATTGAATGAGAAAGAAAGAAAAAGAGGATATGCCAATTTTTGTACAATTTTGTAATCTAATGGGTTTTCATTTATATTGCGAACTACTATAAGATTTGAACTGTTTTGCCTGTTTTGAATATTTAAACCCTACATAAAAAGAGTATATAAATAACGGAAATAGATGAAAATTAATATTGCAATCTTGTTTTTTCATATACACTCGGTCCGAAATATACCTAAAGTAATGCTGGCTTCGGGTGCAGCCATAAGAACACCAAACCCATATAAAATGCCTGGAAGTCACTTTGATCAGGCTAATACTAATGGTCCCAAACATCATATCATGACACTTTACTTGATGTCTCTTTATCCTTGATGATTCTACAATTCAATATGGTGCCATAGATTAAGGCACCAACCCTCTTCCTTACCACTTTTGGATTTTTTCCTTCATAGTTATTTCATTCATTCATCCTTATTAGGGTCGGTTTTAGCCAATAGGGGGCACTCGGAGCAAGGTCGAATCCTCAGCATGTATATGAGACATGATTTCCAGATGCGTTGGCATTTGGCCGCACACACTCTTCAAGGTTTGAGCTTTGTCTACATTGAAACCTTCCTTGTCTACCCCAATTCAAAATTGTCTGATAGAAATAATGTGTTGCTGTTGAAAAATATCTTGTGATTTTGGCTCCGTTTGTTTCGCAAGACATGTTCTTATTTTAAAAAATATTTACAAAGTGAGAACTCATTGCAGGAGGAAGGTTATAAGAATGAAATTCAAAAAACATTTTACGATTTTAAAAAATATATATAAAATGTTTTTCATAAAACAAAGAACATACTTTGGACCGAGTCTTCATCGTTTTTACGATGATTAAATGGTAGCATCCCTGATAATAAAAGAAAAGGGCTTGAGTATTAGTTGGCATAGAAGGCCTCTAATTTATTATGCATGCAATAGACGTACATGTCGTCTGATAGTTTTTCCCTGATTTGTTATGGACCCCTTTTGTATACTAAATAGTACTCTAATACTGTACTTGTCTACATTTTAAAGCTTTGTTTTCCTATTTGAACATGGTCAAATTTTTGTTGAATATCCTCACATGCACTCTACATCACTACTCTAAACATAGATTAGACAACCTTGATGATGCAAGCCTACTGGTATTGGCATACGTATATATTTTTATATTCTTTTTATTCATACGTACATTTTTTTTCCCTCTTTCTTTTCTTTGTATAATAAACGGACATGCCCGTAGATCAAGCTATTACTTTTGGGTTTTAGTAATTTATATATATATATATATATATATATATATATATATATATATATGTACAAATACGGAGCAATACTAAATGCATTTTCTTTTTTATATATTTGCAAACAAATAGCAACATTAAATTCAATTCTTATACTGCTGCTTCTTTGGGATATGTACTAGAATCTTTTTATTTTCTCGTCCTTTCAAAATTTAAGGAATAGATTTTCAACAAAGTAGAATATGTTTTTTTGACTTTCGATAAAAAAGCATATGGGACTCCTTAAATGCTTAAAAGCAGTTTTTTAGGCTTTGGTAGCCTTAATTATGTAAGGCAATTCAAGTCCAAAATACTTGGCTAATTAATCTCAAAATTATTGCTACTGAAGATTTATACCAAAAAATTGTTTGGCATGAACATATCTTTGTCGCTTAATTGCTTCAAAAAGTAACACAATCAACCACATGGGGTGATGATGACCTTCATGCATCGCCAACTTGAGACGCGTACATAAAAGATACCAAACGTAAAAGTTTATAGAAATCTTATTCATTAATCGAAAGAAAAAAGAATTTGCACTTTTTTCTCGTTGATTCGATAAATAAATACCTCAATCAGAAGGTGGTGATTTAGAATATACCTCGATTCTTGCGACGGCGTTGGGATTATAGGAGGAGCCATTTTAGTCTTGATTAGAAGACGAGGGCATGCGTGCATGAATGAGTGAACTTTATATATTTTGAGTGTAGTAATGGATTATTTACACTCGCCTATTCGATTTTTTATTTAATGTACTAGACCCAAAAAGTGGCTATATGCATGAATGAGTGAACTTTATATATTTTGTTTAATGGATTGTTTACGCTCACTTATTCGATTTTTTATTTAATGTACTAGACCCAAAAAGTGGCTACGCCCACTTAGTTACACACCCCAAAATTACATTATTTTCAATAAATGACTTTAAAAAGGTCGTCTATTTTTTTTTTAATCAAATTGCCATAGTTTTGCGGGGCACTTATAGGCACATATGTAGAGTGGTGTACCATATATAAGGTATGCCATTTTTTTTATTTAATAATATATGAGAGTTTTCATAATTAACGAAGATGAATCATGTATATTACTACTCCTTTTCTGTATAATCAGTAAAATTCTAATATGATGCGGTGCATATCAATACCAAGTTAGACGTTACTACGACTGAAAACAACGCTATTTTTAGTTTTTCTTTTGAAAAATATAAAAATTCAGATATGTCATAGACTGATTTTATGAAAATATTTCCAAAAAATACGTCATTTTATGCCACGATAGCAATTAACTTAGGATGTAACATACGCCACATAGAAATTCTCCATGCATACATACATATATGTATTATGGGCAGAGCCGTAGTGTTACTAGTTGTGGCCTAGGCGAATTGTGATGTTCATCCTTAAATGGAAAACTTAGGTTAACTATTTATTGTTCAGCAAAAAAGAAGAAGCTAATTATTTATTTTTCACCCTAAGAATAAATTCAGGAAATGAATAACATTGTGATCAATCTTTAATGCTTTGGGGCCCGATTCTGGCGTAACGTAGCCTACTCCAACGGTGCCTGGCCCTGAAAAAGGGTGCAACATTAATTTTCAACACAAAATAAATAGATTACTGAAGCCAAGAAATTTTTTTTGTGATAGTTCTGTTCATCCCATCCCACGTCACGGAAAACTTTGTTCATTAATTGGAGACAGACGATTAAATTCCGGTTTTTTTTTTCTTTTTGAATAAAAACTGAGATTAGAAGTTAACACCGTTTATATCTTACCCACCATTACTATTGTATGTCTTAGTTTCAATATCATTTCTTTGAAAGTGAACCCCATAGATTCTAAAAAATATCCAATTTGATCCGTAAATGAGCAAAACAATTAAATTCAGATAAAAATAAGTCAAATTGAAGTCTTCACACATGGAGATTTGGAACAAAAAAAAGCTAATTATTATGAGAAAAAACACAAAATAAGATGGAGCCACGTCCCCGGGGGGGGGGGGGGGGTGGGGTAGAGCCAAAGAGGAAGGATCCTATGCACTGTCCTCTCCCCGTACTCCGTTGGACTCTTTACCTCTTGACATGTGCACATCCCTCATTGGCCACGACTAGCGTATTCCCGTTCTTACCCTCCCCTCCCCTCGGTTTTGGACCAGAGTTAAACAATTGCTTAAATCACCGGATATCGAGTTTAGAATATTTAAATCGTTGATCCTAGTTAGTATATATAGAATATATTTTAGTTTTTTAAGTTAATGAGCTTTAACTCATAAGGCCCGTAAAACTCGGTGCATGTCTATGTAGCATATAATATAATAGGATACAAAATATCCTCAATAATTTCACTCCCCCTCCATTACAATTGAGTGGAAAAAGAAAAAAAAAAAAGGAAAAATTGCGATTAATTTCTCTTATGATCGAATAGTAAGAAATTCTTTTATGATTTTAAAATTAGCACTAAAGCTTCTAATATTTTTATTAGAGTTGGAATAGTTAGTTTTTCCATTAAAGTTAAGCTTTTGAGTGTTATAAAATGATGAAATCAGGCTTTAATATGTCTAAATTTTTTCTACCAAGTTCCTTAATTTCAATTAGCATAAAGATAGCTTTTAGCGTCAAAGTCATTTTTCGCCATTTTACAACACCTCGTATGCACAAACCGTTAATTTTAATTGAAAAATTAACTGTTCCAACTCCAATGGAAGCACAAGAAGGTTAAGTGAATCGTTTTAATGAAGAATTAAGGTGTGTGGATCGGATCGGTTGTAGTATGTGTGTCTTAAAACTCTGGCAATTAAAAGATAGTCATATAACTAATTTAAGACACAAATCCAAGGAAATTTTGATTTCCAAGGAACTAAAAGGCAAACTATAGAGTTAATCCTTAAAAGCGTAACATGAAACTTAACTTTCATCCTAGTTTCACTTTAAGATCTAGAAGTAATGTTTTCAATCCATCCCCCTAAAATCAGGTCAAACGGTCAGGTTGAATCCATTCAAGGGGTTTTTCATTCTTTTTCCTTTTGCATATCTCCCCTTCCCACACGCATCCTCTTCACTCTTCCGCAGAGAGAGAGAGAGAGAGAGAGGGCTACTACAAAAGCATTTGCGCTTTGCATTACTCGAAAACAGCACAGAGGACAGAGAAGAGAGGGAGAAAGAAAAGAAAAGAGGGAGATGGGACCAAACGTACCCTCTTTATAAATTCCATCCTCCTCTCTCCCTCCCTTACGGGTGGGGTTGGCTGAAAACCCCACACTGACACCCCCCCATGGAGATGAGCGATCAGTACGGCATGGCCGATCTCCGGCACCTCATGAACGGAAGGCCCCATTTCTCCTCCGTCCCTCCTCCGCAGCCGCCCACGGCAGATCTCTTCTCTGGCCACTCCGGCAGCCTGGCCCCGCCCACGACGTCCCCGCACTTCGAGATGCTCATGATGGGCTCCCAAATCATGCCCTCTCCTCATCCTCACCACTTCACTCCCGACTACCCTGCCGCCGCCGCCGCGACGGAGATTTCCACCGCGGCGATGGATCTTAGCTGCGGCGGCGAGGGCGGAACCGGACGGTGGCCTCGGCAGGAGACGCTGACGCTCCTGGAGATCAGATCTCGCCTCGACTTCAAGTTCAAAGAAGCTAATCACAAAGGCCCTTTGTGGGACGAAATCTCTAGGTATTTACGCTCTTCACAGTCTTGGGTTTCCTTTCTTTCCGTCTTTCTTCGACTCTTTCATCTTCTAATTTCAGAAAATGATGACATTTTCAGTAGTTAAGTCCCAATCACTATGTATTATTTGTGGACTTCTTCTATCCTTTCGGGTTTTTTTTTTCTTTCTCAAACTAAATTAAACTAGGGCTCATCAATTTCATCCGCCCCCGTCCACTCTTAGTTTCCCGTAATTTTACATTTGGGGTTGTTTCAGAATCATGTGTGAGGAGAATGGGTACCAAAGGAGCGGAAAGAAGTGCAGGGAGAAGTTCGAGAATCTGTACAAATACTACAAGAAGACCAAGGAAGGGAAAGCCGGTCGACAAGACGGCAAGCACTACAGATTCTTCCGCCAGCTCGAAGCTCTTTACGGCGGCGATTCCACCTCCGCCTCCGCTGGCGGAATCTCCCACCACCCTTACATCCACACCCCAACCGCCGCCGCCGCCGCTGCCGCCGCCGAACCCAGCCTTAGTCTCTCCTCCTCCTTCGATCAGCTCGACACCTCTTCTTCCGACGAGTCCGGCACGGCGGAGAAGGGGATCAGGAAGCGGAGGAGGAGCTGGAAGACGAAGGTGAGGGAGTTCATCGACTCGCAAATGCGGCGGCTGATGGAGAAACAGGAGCAGTGGCTAGAGAAAATGTTGGCGACCCTGGAGCACAAGGAGCGAGAGAGGATGGCGAGGGACGAGGAATGGAGGAACCGCGAGACGGCGCGGATGGAGAACGAGAGCGAATTATGGGCCAATGAGCGGGCCTGGATCAAGGCCCGCGACGCGGCCCTATTCGAGGCGCTCCAGAAACTGAGCGGTGACGGGCAGAGGGATCAAGAGCCGATGGTGCCGCCGGAGGCTCAAAACGACGCTGCGAATCGGAACGACAGCAGCTCCTCTTCACCTCCGCCGCCGTCGAACCCGAACCCGAACCCGAATCCGAATGGGGTTGTGGTGCATGACGGGTGTTTTAGGTTTCTAATGGCGGACGGGAGGGATAACTTGTGGGAGAATTATGAGCTCAAGGATGAGAACCGCTAGGTTACGTTGTCCGTTAACCAGATTGACTAGATTACCATGAACTAGGTTGAAGCATTTTGACTTACCTCTTTCGAGTGACCAGTGTGAACTGGTTGAAGCTTCACCTTTCTTACAATGGAGACGTGTAGAGAATGTGAAGCAGTCAATCAAACTGAGTAGAAGGTGGTGGTATGCATATATGGTTGTCACTGCAATGGGGGCCTCGGGGGCTTGCCCTAATTTTTTAGCACAAGAAATATATGCTGAAGAGGGATGTTTTCATTAATATATGGACCATGCTGGGAGTTAATGAGCGCTACTGAATAGGGGAATGATTGTGTTCTCTCTCCTATTGGGCGAGTGTTAGGCTTAAATTTGCTTCCCATAGCATATAGATTTCTAAAGTTCATCTTATAGTTGTGGTTTCACTCATGCTACCTTTTTTTTTTTTTTTAATCCCAATATCTCAATAATCATTTTTGTTACTGCATGCGGGTTTTCCTCAGCTCTCCTAGATCTCGATCCAATGAAGATGGCTAAGCAAAGTAAGAATGAATTTTGCTGAATTCACGATAAAATAAAATAAAATGAAAATGCAATCGTATGTGCTAGGGATGAAGAGAGGGAAGTTTGAACATTTATGAGTCCAACAACTAGCCCTGGTTTCTATGACACATTTCATTAATGCAGTGTGCTCCTTTCATGTCAATAGAAGGACCCTACTGTTCGGCACCCATACAGGGGAAGAAATTCAGGATTATTGTAGGTTTTAACATGAAATGAACCCCAAGTTCAGAAGCCCTCCTCCTACCCATCAATGGCATCAGCAGGAGCATTACCTTAACTAGGACATAACTACAAAAAAAAGTTACAAGACCCAAATAGGGAAATAGTACCCTTTTTTTTTTTTTTTGGATCAATAGCTTCAAGTCCAACCTGATTTTAGGATGAGCAATACTATATGTACATCATTCATACAACCTTCACACCGAAAGTGGCCAAATAACAGGATATGTGTGGTTCTGTATTATTATTTGACCAAAATACCACTCAAAAAAGACCGCACATATTCTGTTACTTCACCCTTTCGATGTGAGGGTTATGTGAAGGATGTACATGTAGTGTTGCTATATTAGGATATTTCATATCAGTTTTGCCCTTATAAATGTACACGAGTTTATACTCACACTTCTTGTGTGGGTCTGGCCTTAAAATGACGTCGTTCTCTTGAAATTAATGTCCTTCTCTCACTTGAATAGCTATCATTCGGAGCAAAACGACGCTAAGAGCACAGATTTTGAAAAATAGAATCTTATGTTGCATTGCCTATAACACCATCACCCATCTTAGATTTAAGGATCTAGAATGCCACACTTTGACAACTCATACCATCTAAGATTCCATCCTTTGTTAAAATGAATAAATTCTCCAATAATTTGGTAACACAAAGCCTCATTCATGAAAATATTAAAAAACTAACTAATAGTTTTTAAAAGTTGGGACTCATTATTTTGGAGTAAGAGAACAAGGGACGTCTCACGTCGCCCAAATTCAGAAAAATTGAAGATTAAACACACGTAGAGGATGCCGATGAGGAGGGACGTACGTGGGAAAGAGAGAAGAAAGGAAACTTCCTTTAAGAGAAATCAAACCATGGGGAGACAAAATTGCACTTGTCGTTGTCAGTCTGAATACAGCCTCACTGAAGAGAGCTCCTTTCGATGCAACGGGACAGCTTTTTTTTATTTTCTTTGTCTCCTCTCAGCATGATTTTCTTCTGAGTTTATATATTATGATCCCATTGATTGCTCAATCAAAGGGGACGACAATAAATTAGAGGGCAGCGGGATCTTTAATAGTGGTGTCAGGGCCTTAATTTAATTCTGTTTGGGGCTACGGATGATTTGACAAGTGACTGAGCCAACGAATCTGCAATTTGGGGGTTCCCTTCCTCTCTGTGTCTTATTACGTATTCCACTGATCATCACGTCTCAGCTGAGCTCTGTCCTCTGTCTTGCCGCTGCTTGCAATGAAAACTATTAATTTTTTATTCTCGCTACGTAGACAAGGGGGAGTGCTTGCGCAATGGGGAAAAAACAACTTAGATTGATGCTTTGATTTCGCTAAGCTTTCAATGACTTGGACCTTTTTGGGGGTGCCGTTGTGGGATGCCACTCTCCACTAGGGGATGGAAGTGTTCCCACGAATCGGTCTCCCTTGCAATTAGGATGAAATGTGTGCACGAAAATATTTCGATCATCTATTTAAGTTTTACACTCGTTAAATTTATTTGAAATAAAACTTGTCAAAATAGTATTGTTTGTAAAATTATAAATATAAAGCTTGAATGAAGAGGTAAGATATTTTTGCCTACACACGGCAACCACCATCCATTGGCAAACTGCAGAGCACAATTCTTGTCCTAATAGTTTGATGGGATGGAAGAATTTGGAGGAGGGGTGAGGGATTTGGGAGGAGGGGGCAAACTCCTTTGTTTGCGAGTTTTATGAACAAGAGAACGGGAGAGATTTGAAAAGAAATGGAAGGATGAAATTTCTCAACTTTCCTTCCAGTTTCATTTGTCCAAAAATAGGATGATTTGAAGTTGAGAAAAAATGACTCTAATGAAACTTTTGTGATACTTAGTTTGCTTGGAAATAAAGAATGATACAAATTAAATTACACGTTAATCTTAAGGTTTTTATAACTAAATGGCTCTAATGAAACTTTTGTAGTTGACTGGAAATAAAGAATGATACAAATTAAATTACACGTTAATCTTAAGGCTTTTATAACTAAATGGCTCTAACGAAACTTTCGTGGTACTAAGTTTGCCGAGAAATAAAGAATGATAAAAATTAAATTACACCCCCAACTGCCTGATCAACTGCTTCGCTTTATTTAACTTACAATTTTAGTATCACTTCAACTAATTTAACCGACTTGATTAAAAAAATGAAAATTGACAATTTATTACATAAAATATTGTCTCCTATTTTCTAGCCTAGAAACCATTTTTTCCCTTTATCTCCGTTTTACCCTCGTATCATCAAGCAATTTGCATTTTCAATTTTATTATTAAAGCTTTTTGTGATCATTCAAACACAAGCTCCTAGCAAAAAACTTTGAAGAAAGAGAAACGAAACAGAAAGAAAGGCTGTAACCTCGCAAAACATTACAGAAATAAACATCATTTAATGACCGGAAGGATAAACATAGGGACCATTGAAGGAATGCAGAAGAAGAAATCATTAAAGATGGCTGACAAGAAAGACTCATAACTCCAAAAAAGTGAGCACTGATCATGCCAGTGCTCAGCGAGACTTATTAACCAGTAACCATAGGTAGGAGAAAAGAAACTCTAATCCTATCCTTCATGGTTCTCTTGAGAAACACCCAATGCGGAACCAGAAGTCAAAAACCTCACCGATCAATACTTGTAGTCCTTGACATGGAGGCTCTCGGAAGCACCAGCTCCCACAGGAGCATCCCCCTTGTAAGCTCCAAGGGTTGCCTCGGAGTTGGCCTTGCACCTTGCAAGGAATGCAGCCTGAGCCTTCCCCACGTTCTCCTCTTTCCCAGACCATGCCTTGAGCGTGCTCTGCTGAAGGGCACGGCCGAAAGAGAACGAGAGGCTCCACGGCTTCTTCCCCTTGATCCTGTTCATCGCATTCAGATTAAGAGTGGCCTCTTCCTCACTCTGTCCACCTGACAAAAACACCACTGCAGGAACCGCGGGAGGCATGGTTCGCTGCAATGCCCTAACGGTGTACTCCGCGATCACCTCTGGGGCAACCTTCGGGGACTCAGATCCTGGTGTAACCATGTTGGGCTTCAATAGGGTTCCTTCCAGAAGGACGTGGTGATCATTGAGCGCCTTGTAGCAAGCTGCAAGGACCCTCTCAGTGACATCAGCGCACCGATCAATGTCATGGGTCCCATCGACGAGGATTTCGGGCTCAACTATGGGCACTAGGCCATTCTCCTGGCAGATGATGGCATAACGAGCCAGTCCGTTGGCATTCTCCATGATGGCAAGGGGTGAGGGCTCATTGGGGCCAATCTTCAGCACAGCACGCCATTTGGCGAACCGGGCCCCAGCAGCATAGTACTGCTGGCAGCGCTGAGCAAGTCCATCAAGCCCCTGGGTGGTGGTTTCACCATCAGTTCCAGCAAGCTCCACAGTGCCCTTGTCGACTTTGATTCCAGGGAGGACTCCGCCTTCCTTCATCACCTCAACAAAAGGCTTACCTGTAAGCATATTCAAGTGCATATTTAAAAGTGTAGAGAGAACAAGTGTAACAATTTACCGTGAGGTAGGAAAATAAATAAGACACCCCCCCCCCCCCCCCCACCCCCCCCATGTTTAATTACTAATAATACGAAGTGACAATGGGGATGACTATTCCCATTAGTCAAGAATCGCTAGGATATATAATTGGAGACATTCAAGCATAAGCAGAATCATCATTCCATTTATATTCCCATTCCTTTACTATTCTCGTCCCACTTTGACAAGTCAAACCTTAAGTGAGTTTGATATGGCAATAAGCCCTCATTTTAAATTATCCAAACTTCATTTTAAATGCAATCACAGGTTATTTCAATTAGACAGCAACAAATTGCCAGTAGCTACCTACAGGAATTAAAAATTAAACAGTCATGTCGTACCTGAGGCGGTCTTCTGATACAAAGTTTCTTCAAAAAGAATCACTCCGCTGAGATATTGAAGGGCACCGGGAGTGCAGAAAAGCAGCTCACGTAGAGCTCTCCTGTTTGTTTCGACATTCTCAACATTTATACTGGACAAACGCTTTCCGATTGTGCCAGTTGACTCGTCTGCAGCCAAAATACCCTTTCCAGGTGTGCCAATGCATGCCGCATTGGCAATAAGTTCATCTGCATGTTCAAAAAAGGCTAACTGAGCTTCGTATTGCAGACAAAGGGATTTAATTTCCCGATAATAAGCCAATGTGTTAAGTAGAGATCTCTAAAACCATCAAAAAATTATGATATTAATATTTATATTTTAAATATCACTAAGGCAGTAGATTAACAAAGGGAAAAAAATTTCTTTGTTGCAAAAAGAAAAAGAGGACATATAGATGGACTTTCTGAGATACTAGATTAGGTGAGAGACAGGATGGATGGCAGGAATAAAGTTGGGCTTTAATAAAATGCTGCGATTGATGGGATAGGGACCCTTTGATTGTGGAAAGGAAAAAAAAGGATCAATAATGTGTGATTCACCTAAATTAATGGGAAAAAATCGGTTCGTATATCCAAGATTGGGAAAATACCAATTGGATCCGTCAAAACCCAAGTCACAGAGTGGATTGCTTCTTCAATTGGGCAAGAGAGAGAGGATCCACCCCCCCCCCCCCCCCCCCTTTCCACTAGAATGGAAAAGATTCTTCCCCGCTGTGAAGTTAGACATATGAACAAGATCTCTCCCTTCCGCACTTAATTCAGTAATCCAAACAGGGATTGATCCCTTCTCTTCGCCATCCTCCAAACACGGCAGTAGGGTTTCTCTTAGAGTAAAACCAAAAGGCTAATGGGATTGAAACGTTAGAAATGAGAGGTATGGTGGGATGGAACCGGCAGCGGCTCCTCTTTCTGCTAGTCCCCGACACATCCAGCAATAACTTCATACATTTTTAGAATCTGGCTATTTAAAGTGTCCTCGATTCTCTCGTTGAAATTGTACGAAAATTGATGGGCCCATAGCTATCATACCATTTTTTTTTTTCAATCTAGGTTAAAATTTACAGATTCTGAAAAGCGTATTAAACTATTGCAGGACACATGGAAGTCAGGCACGGTTTAGCGTAACCGGTTCCATGGTGGGATATTAGAGAAAGAAGGACTAACATAGATTGAGGCACAAATTGTCGGATTATGCCATTCAGAAGAAGACTTACACACAGGGAAAGCCTAGTTGGGGGGAAAGGTCTCCATGGATGTATGGCATGTGAATATAAAAGCACACAGATCTAAGCCTACAACAATCAACAAAGCCACAACCATCCACAGAGAGTATCATGAATCACATAAAAAGGGGAATCCACATCAGATAAAGCAGCCTAAGTTCTGATTTATTTATTTATTTATTTATTTTGCATTCATTAACAGATAATATTTAAAAAATAAAGAAAAAGAAACAAATTGATGCAATAGTAAACGAAAGTAATAAAACGATTACCAAAACACAGATGAATTAGCACCGAAAAATAGATCTCACAACAATCGAACACATCAGACCGTAATATGTATATGAGGTAATCAATAGATCTAAACACGTACGCACGATCCAAAACGACGCCAGACTCAAATTCGATAAGATCCACACAAGAAATGAAAGGGGGAGGAAAGAAAATTCAGATGAGTAGCAGCAGCTCACCAGCGTACTTCCCCTTGTAGCAAGACATCGCCGAATCAAAAATGGCAGAAAAATTCTAGAGAGAGAATATGAATCTGTGGAGAGGGAGGGAGAGGGCGAGAAAGAGAGGGAGAGAGGAACAGGACAGGACAGGGAAAGAGGGAGGAGATTGGGGGGGTTTTATTAGACCAAGGAAGAAAAAGTTGTGGGCGAGCTATTTCTGTGGGCCCACTTAACTTTCTGTCCAAGTAATCGCACGGGTCAGGCGGTTTTCCAGTAATTTTACTCTTCTACCCTCCCCACCTTACCGTTACGGGCCTCGCGCATAACATGGGTTTTTGTAGGCCCATTTTTGGGTCAATGATTTTGAAGTTCTTTCTAAATATGGAATATATTCAAATAGAGAAATAAAATCTAATTTCTTCAATTTATATGAATTTCTGGCCATATTAGGGATATTGAATAGAAAAATAATTTAAATGCATTAAAACTCTAATTCATTTAGTGTTGCTCATCATTTTCTTAGCATAAATAGCAGTAATTCTAGCTTGCCCAGCCCACTGAAAGCGCAAAAGGGTAGAACCGTACATCCAAGTGCCCCAAAACCACCGGCAGAGGAATCGGGGGTGGTAAGAGTAAAAGAGGGTGAGATCTGTGGGCCAATACTATTTGGAAAAAGAAATTTATTTTTTTCGTTTTCATTTTAAGAGAAAATTTGTGTTTTTAAGTGTGCATGATCCATGCATTTCCAAAATCATAATTTAAAAACGCATGAATGCACCAGCCGGGAATCGAACCCGGGTCTGTACCGTGGCAGGGTACTATTCTACCACTAGACCACTGGTGCCCTGTTGAATATATCATCCAAATTTTAGTTATTATAGCATGATCCATGGAACTAATCCATTCACCCTACAGAAAAGTCGGTAGCGTTAGCAGTACAATAATTTTGAAACGGTTCTCTGGCTTTTGATGGGATTTATTTCCTCTGTAGCCGTGGAATGGAATAATCTTCTGAAAATAGAAATTGTAATTACCTACTTATATCTTTACTTACGATCCATTCGGGAAGAAAACAAATTCTCGAGGACCCAAAACATGGGGAGCAATCAACTAGTTAGACAACCGATAGGAGCGAATCTAAGGGACAATTTGAAGAAACTTGAAGAGCAATCTAAAAATAAAAAGAATCGAAAACGATTCCAAAATGTTAAAACAGGAACACCATGACATTATTCATGTCAGGGCTCCCCCTTCCTAGAATATAGAGTAGAAGTAGGTTGAACAAATACACACACCAAACACATCAAACATCAAGAACACACCAAGCACATCAAACATCAAGAACACACCAAACACAAAGTAGACCCCAGATCCCAAAGCATTCAGTCTCGGGACATTATTTGGTAAACATTCAAAAAAAAAAAAAAGAGGACCAAAAACAATGGGAAAATAAAAAAGATATTACATTATCTATGGAGCTTAAGAAGCATAGGGGAATGTAAGGAAGGCCAGTCGGAATCGCAACATGTAACTACAGGCTACACGATCGTAACAGAAACAATGCCACTTCTGGAAACAGAACTCCACAAGCAAAACCAAAAACAGAATAGAAAGCTTAAGCAATGGTAAAGCTTGTTTATTTCTGCAGATTCCAAGGCAATTCGGCATCGCAAGTTGTGCTTCGTCGAGCCACTGGCATCAGATCAGATGCTTTAACTAATTCAAACACCACTTCAGCAAAGTCAACCAAAAAAGAAGAAACGAGAATGGAAAATAAAAGGGAGACACAGCAACCACATAAGAGAAATCAGAGGGGCAAATTACCTGGCACTTATATACTTCTTTTCCAACTGTGAACAAAATATTAAAATTATGGTGGCAACGAAAAAGGGAGCAGGGATAACATGTGGACAGCTCTCAGCATTGTTGTGCACCAAAGGTTAATAATAAGCATTAACAGATCATGCACATGAATTTTAAACCAGAAATTTACTGTCAGGTTCGGCCGACAGCACCTGCATGATGATGGTGGCTCATTTATCGCCATGATGCATTACCCGCCTTCCTCCTGCCAGAGAAATATCAAAGAATATGAACATCATCCATAAGAAAGAGCCTGCTGCCACAAAGAAGGGAACTTTACATAAACTAAGGATCGGAAAGGATATGAAAAGGAGTACGGGAAGTAAAAGAAGAAATGGTAACAAAAAACTTCATTTCAACAGGAGTTTGATGGCACAACCCTCTCATAAAGTTATGTGACAGTAATCTGGAAATTTGTAGTAGAGGTTTATCAACAAGCAAGACATGAAGCAAGAGCAATCAGCAAGGGGGAGCAAAGAGGTTTCATATACGTAACATAGTTTAGGAGTAATAAACAGATTCTTGACACTGGATGATTTCCATGAGAACAGAATGCAAGCCATCAGAATGCCGCCTAATACAAATCTCATCAAAAAATTGAACTTACCACTTTGATGCCATTAGCCAATCCCAAGTCGCAAACTAGACTTTCTGAGAGACATTTCACATGCACAATGTGTCTCTGGCCAGCAGTTTCCTTCGTAGATCTCATTTCATTGTATCCAGATGGGACAGTCATATACACAGCATCTTTAAACATCCATTCATCCCTCCGTTGACTGTAAAAATCTTCAAACAGCTCACTGCACAAAATACATATGCATTGACTTTCATCTGCAGGGACCATGTGCTCATTATTCTCCATTGCCTTGCTAGACCCATCCCCTGAATCAATGGACTTCAGTCCAGAAGGAATTCTTCCAGAAATCCAGTTATTCGAGTGTACATACCACTTCCTTGATGCACTACACGAACTGTCAACCTCCGGCTTTTTTGAAGTGTGCCACTCCAAGTGTCTTTCAAGACGGTCTTTAAGTCTAAGTCGAAGACCACATATTCCGCACTGATGTGGAAGGTCATCAAAGAAGTCACTGATCACAGAAGGATGGAATTCTCGGATTACATCTGGCTTAAACTCAAAACCTATAAGGTTTTCAATTTCAACAGTGGTGGATTCAGGCGAGGTAACAGAGCTTTTAGAATCAGGTTCCAATAAAGAGGTCTCATCCATGATAGATGGAATAAGGGTCGATGAAGAAACAAGAACAGAACTAGTGTTAGTAACACTTGGGCTCTGGTTTTGTGACTTCATAGACTTTGGGGGTAGCATGATACCTATTGACTCAGTCTTTGATGAAGATATCAAGCCTTTTGCAACTAATGAGCTCAAAAGATTTGAAATTGGATTAGCAGTGTTATTTCCTGCACTGGAAATTGGTGGAGATGCAATGCCCACAGTGGATGAAGGTGGGGGTGGAACAGGAGGAATGGGTCGATGCTCTGCCTTTCTCAGAGAAGGATTGGCAGGAGTTGATAGTAAAGGCATTGATGCAGACTTACGTCCAGAGGATGCAAGCTCGGGAGACGAAGACCCAGTTGTTACAGGCTGGACTGTTGATTGGGATGTTGGTAGTGTACCTTTAAAACCCAGTTTAGGTTGGCTACCCATGACTGAATTATTAGAGAGAATCCCACTCTGCAAAACAGCAGCTAACAAACTACTTGGGTTTGGCTGTCCAGGGAAGTCTGCAGGTAGAGAACTTGAATGAACAGGCGAGGAATTTCCCATCATTGGTTGACTTCCAAAATCAGAGATTTGGGGTATTAGAGGCTTATGGTTCAGGAGAGAAGTTTCAGGCTGTGAAGGATCAACCTGCATCTGCTGCGAATGGGAACTTTGATGCCTTAACTGAAAAGAAGGCAGGGAAGGAGATGAACCCTGCAAATTTTGGGACTGTATTTTTTGAAAGTTACCAGGTTGAATATTCCGACGTGGTATGACAGCAGAGTCCTCAGTAACTTTCTTATGAATCCTAGCATTCAATTGTCCTTGAACTCGAGCTGCTTTGAAATCAGATCGAGGCAGGGGCTGACCTTGAGAATGGTCTGGTTCAGCTAAACTTTGATATAGTTGAGGACGGTGCGTTGAGTATAATGGTGAGGGAGGGTGCAGGTGCATAGGTGATTGCCCAGGAGGTGAAGAATTTCCCCGAGAGTTGGGCCATTGTTTCCCTATGGTTCCAATGGGTGCTGCATTGGTTGCAAGGCTGAAGCTAGAGCCTATTAGTGGTTGTAGTCCTTTCCTGGCCAAAGAAGAAATCACACTGGGATTCCCTTCTGAAGGACCTGAAATAATTGTACTGCTATCTGATGGGCTCAGCCCATCCCTCGAGTTTGGTTCCTGCATTGACCATGGCGATGATATTCTCTGTCCAACAAGTGCTTGTACTTCCTGTTCTTTGGAGAGTGAATCAATCGAAGCATCCATTTCAAGCTTAGACCCAACATCATTCATCCACTGTGGTTTTCCAAGATGGCTCTCAAAATCCTGCACATAGCAAATGCAGAAAGTACATACATGCAATAAATGGGCAGAATATTCATTCATTGCATGAAACTCTACGATCTCTGAATAGGAAAAGTGTTTGAAGAGTGCCACACTACGAATTTCCCTAGTGTAGCATCCCAAAAACGTTGTTTTGTAGAAAAGTTCACATGATAATAAAATGATGTCCTTTTATTGACAAATTTTTCATCTTTTAATAAAAAGACGCCATTTGGGATGGCTACATTAGGAAAATTCCTAGTGTGAAATGGACGGACTATGTGCACAATGCAATTTATGGAACTATAGGATATGTGAAATAATTTGTTGTCTGCCAAAGAGGGTGCTTGTGTTTTAAATAAGAACCTAAGGGTAAAATTTCCCCAAAACCCCTGTGGTTTGGCAAAATTTTAGAAAGGATCACTGTACTTTAAATTTCAAATCAGATGCCAAATTTTTTTTCCCAAGAAGGCGTTCTGCAGACCATCAACCCACATGTATCTTAACCTGAAATGAATGTCCACAATCAAAAGTATCAAGATTCAAGTGGTGAAAGGATGTTAAAGGGACATGTTTCCACTTCACATTATGGAAATCTAGCTGTGTAGATTATGGAACACAACTACTAACGTGTCTCATTTCCAAATGGGAATAACATCTCGAAAAAGAGGGATGTGGCACAATCAGAATAAAAATTTGTTTCCAGTTATCTGGGAACACTCGAGTAACAAACAAGACACAACATGAAAAATAGAAACAACTAAACAAGATCACAAACACAAAAACCCACCAATTTGCTCACTTACCAATTTTTCTGAATCATCAGGAGTCCAGTGATCTTTCTTTAAGTTACTTACTGCACCATGATCTTTCGATGTAGGATTCATATCATCCCACGTGTACTCCTCCTCCTCAGAGTTCTTCCAGCTCCTAGATAATACACCACTGTTTCTGTTTGCAATAGTCTGTGTTGTTCTCAGGGGCACATCAGCATTCACAGATCTCGGTGCTGAGTAATCCGGGAGTTTATGCTTGATGCCGAAACCATTTCTTTGGCTGGATATTGCCTCTGAAACACCACTTCCAGCTACATACCTGCCCTTGTCATGCCGCAGCTCAGTACCCCTCTCACTGGCTCTTCCAATTCCCACGCCTGAAGCCCTTGAAAGAACAGACCTATGTTTATGATCTCCATAAGCCGTGCCAATGTTGTTCTCATGAGCAGGCTCAGTTCCTAACTGGGGACGATGTATATTCTGCAAACATGGTCACGCTAAGAAAGCGTGAAAAGGAACATGCAAATTGCTTAAAAAGCCAAAACCCATCTACTTACATGCAATTTAACAGGAAGATCAGTCCATGCTTTAGCAACATTAGTGCCACCTGTTCTGTCCAGCCTGTCTACATCTTCAGTTGCATTGGCCACAGATGCAGTTAATTCATTAGTCAGTTCTTTTGCCTTCACCCCATGAAACCAAGTAACAACCAGGAAAAGACGTAAGATTGATCCCTCAATAACCTTTTATTAACTTCATTGAGAGAATATAACAATTTCAGCACAACACCAAAGAAAAACAGTCCATCTCTCGTGAGCTTGGATAAGTGACACTGGGAAAATATTGTCTGCAGTGATGTGACGGTAAAAGGCCTGAAGTGTGCATCCATGCACGTAGTGAAACTTTCTGAAAGTATATTAGGTGCTAAAATAGATATAAGCATCCTTTTAGCTTCTCCTGAATAAATACCTCCATGACTAACTTCCACAAGTATTTCAACTACTAAATAAAACGCTCCATGGTGGCCAAAATATATTTCTTTTAGTGCAAATGTACTAGCTCTGATGGGGTCATCCATTCTTCTGAGAGGACACAGTTACTACAAGCAAACATATTAATAGCACAGTTTCTAATTTTTACCGCAACTCCCATTAAGTGAACTTAAAATTGTCATCAGTATGCGATTGAATGTGGATGCAAGTTGCTCGCCAACTGTTTTCAACTAATATGTTAATAGGTTACGATTGCTGAAGAAGGCCAAGCACGATAACTTGAGAACTTTAAACCTCAAAACCAATAACATGATTAATTATAGAATTAAATTAGAAATAAAACTAAACATATAGCAAGATTTACATGTTGAGTGGATTCTGAAACTTCACTTACCCTGCTTGATTGCTGAAGACGCTGCCTAGCTTCTAGATACTTGGGATTTACATGAATGCTGTGAGGTGGCCGCTGCGACTGTGAATCAGGCCTAGATGTTGTTGTGGCCACCGAAGATAAGCCAATGGCAGCTCGTGAAAAACCAAGTTCTTTCTCAATCACTTGAAGAGGCTGCAGAGGAAAAACTCCTTTCCAAGTGCCAAAAAGATGCCGCATACCAGAATGAACTGAGGAGTCAACCTGTCTATATGCCTTGCAGAATACCTAGCAGTTCACAAGAAGATTGGCAACTACCGACTAGTGGATCACCACGAATGCAATAGCAGATGAAAACAGCAAAAATAATGTCACAACAAATGTTCTCTTTTCTTTATTCTTTTCATCTTTGCCAGAAGGCAGATAACTGATCAACAGATGAGAAAATGAACATGGCAACTATAAAATAGAACCGTTATATTTATTTCCGTTGCGAAGAAATTTTACATCCATGAATTCCAGTATGGAAGTTGAAAACCATCACTCTTGAGTATAATCTTGCTAGAAATTTACACGAAATTGTAACATCCATCTAAAGGGCAAGCTGAGTAAAGAAAGAGTACAAACAGATAAAAAATCTAACCTCAGGTAACCTGGAAGCAAAATATTTGATGTAATCCCTCCCAATATTCTTCACAATACTGTCCAAGAGATATAGCGATGGCAGCTTTTGATCACTGGGAACCTGCATTTCATACTAGCAGTTAGATGTGATATGCCATGCTACCAGAAATATAACTAGATAAGCAAATTGGTGACATTACAAACCACATAGGAGGAAACATATGAATAAATAGAAAGCCATCAGCCCATCATTAACATATTTTCTGCAGTATCTCAAGAGAAACAGAAATGAGAGTGCTATGATCACATAGATAAACAGAGAGAGCAAGGAAGACCGGGGGGGAGGGGAGGAAGGAGCAGCAGAACCAATTCTGAACTGCCAAGCCAACCAAAGCCTTTGATTTACATTAGATATGCAGACCATACACTTCGTAATATAGCATAGACCAACAGTTTTTTTCCGGGCACTCTGCTCAACAGACAATATAGAGACATGATCTCAAATCCAGAAGCCTCTGTCATCTTCATTTAACCAGCATCTACATTATACCCCCATATCATCAGATATTGAATCTACCAATTAAATAGTGCATTACTTATATATATAAGTATCCAAACTATACTTCTTCGGAACACCAACATTTTTTGGCATTCAATATACCACATTATCAATCTCTACAGAACCTTGGAAGTGGTCGTTATCAACTCTTTGAAAGTGTTCATGTCAAACTCCATAAGAAATTAGATCTTAGTATAATTACTTATGATTAAAGAGCAAAAAATCATAAGATCCTTGGACTGGATCATGACTTCCCAGCTGGCTAGGGCATTGCTCAAACTTTCAGATTGACAAGGTGTGGATGAAGTCACCAACCTTTCATCATTGGAACTTCAGCAATGAAACTAAAAATAACCCAATTGTTTGCATGCAAGACCATTTGTGGCATATTCAGGAGGAAATGGAGGGTAGTTGCCTAGGAGTGGTTTTATTAGTTTGAGATTTTTTGTTTCCTTTCTATATCCCTCTTCCATCTCTCTAGGTCATCAGTAGTCATTTCCGATTTTTTTTTTTTTTTTTTTTTTTTTTGGGGGGGGGGCGCTCTGAAACTGCAAAGATTATACCAAGGCCAGTTCACCTGGCTTCATCGCATTTGCAACAGTTCTCCTGTTGAAGGGAGTAATAACTGTTCGAAAGCCTCAAACAGTAGACAGACTCTTTGATGCTCATTAATATATGAGGCAGCTCTCTGATCCAGACTCAAAAGGATGCGCATGGGGTTTCCAACTTTATGTGCAGCTAATGTATGACTTTAGTACTCACTAAGTACTGAACTATACAAAATCAACTAAATCAGACATCCTGTACATAGCCAACAATATAAAGAAAGGGCAAGAGTATGATGCAATGTGGTGAACAACGTCGGAATAGCAGAAACAATAATCCCCTATGCCAGTTCTCTCACTCGAATATGCTCACACCTTCATGCTCATTATTGTCCCAGTTACTTAACTGATTTCAGCAACATGGAAATGAAGCAAAAAACCAAAACTTGTTGCAGAAATGCTCATTACGCCAGTTCTCTCGCTCGAATACGCTCACACCTTCATGCTCATTATTGTCCCAGTCCCTTAACTGATTTCAGCAACACGGAAATGAAGCAAAAAACCAAAACTTATTGCAGAAATGATACCTTCAGAACCATGATGAACAATACAAAAGCTGAGCAAAAGCAAATGGGAATCAGAGCAAGGCCAAAATAAGCAGCTGCTTTTTATTTATTGAAATTCAAATGCTACACTTCACTAAATGTTGCATCGGACACATATGGAACGTTAACACGAGCCCTTTTGTAACAGAATAATCCCTTTACAATCCAAACAAAACTCAAACTATGATACAGTAAGCAAAAAGAGCATAAACCGGAATCACCTCAATAATGTTTGCGCAAATAGTGGCCGCAATAGCCTTGGCAGCTTGCTGATTCTCACCCGCTATGATCGTCAAGTTAGTAATGATCGGCTTCGAATTGAACGTCAACTCGCCTAGCGCAGTCTTGTACTGACTCACGAGCTCGTAATGCGGTTGCTGCGGTTGATAACCGCCCCCTCGACCCGAATCATCCCTCTCGGCGTCTCTCTCCGTCGCCCGTAATCTGGATGGCACCGAGCCAGCTCCGGGATGAGCAGCAGAGCGTTGCAACAAGCCGCGGCTGTTCGGATTTCGATCCCCCGCCTCTTCAGCCAACCGGGGTTTCTTTACACCCACTTCTCTCGATCTATCGAAGGATCGACGAGAATTCTCCATATCGATCAAAACCCTAACCCTAATTCCTCCGTCATTACATATTCTTGTACATAAAACAGGAAAATATATTATAGAAAAAAGGGACAAACCAAAAGACGAACTCCTAACAAAGAATTACAACAAGCACATAAAATCAGAAAAACAGACAAACCTAGAAAAAATTAAAACCCTAAGACCTTTTAACGTGCAAACATGAAATGGGGCTTTGAATCTTGAACATGGTATTAGGGTTTTTGTGGACACTGACTGGAGATTAAAAAGAATCTATCAGTTATGATTTGAAAAAGATAGAGGAGAGAGTGAATCTCGTGGAGACGACGAGCAACTTCGAATCCAGAGGATCAACCGATTCTGTAAGTTTGAGTATTGTGCGCAATAATAAACCTTTTTTCAGTACTCCCTGGTTGGACGGCTCAATTTATATGAGAGCTCACTCCATCCATCCAAAACTGACATTTTTTATATATTAAAAAAAAAACTGTGATATTTTTGAGAGGTAAGAAAGTATTAGCATTCTTATAATGCCCAAATTGGGATTTATACCATGGAGAATATAATCTAATTATATATATATATAATACATATGAGAAAAAGTAATATAATGTGACAATCTACCTAATTATGTATAAAAGCATTCCAAAATAGTAAATAGTATTAAAAAAAACAATCTATTTTTATCAAAATGGTATAGTATTTGGAGAACTTTTATATGTAATTAGTTAAAGTGTCATGTCATATAATATATATATATATATATATATATATAGTATTTGGAGAACTTTTATATGTAATTAGTTAAAGTGTCACGTCATATAATATATATATATATATATATATGAAGTTGTATGCAGACAGAGAGAGAGAGAGGCATGTACAAACTAACCCATCATTTTTTAAAAGTTTTAATAAAGCGATACACATCATATTTTATACTAATATAATCCTACAATGTGTCATTTATTTAAAAATTATATTTAAACTCTTTCCTTCCCGGTGTTTATATCTTTCTATTACTTATCTATCATCATGAATAAATAATTTTTGAAGAGCAAATGACATTAGATCTTAATCTAATTATATACTATTGGATTGTGCTATTTAATTTAAAATCTGCATTGAATAATTTTAGAAAACGTTTATACTTCCCATATTTGTTCCACAAAATCTATTTTATCTAACATTAACTTGGAACCACGTGCATCTAAAGCACCTTTTACTAATATTTATGGGCACACAAAGTGAAATGTATCATGCCTCCATTTTTGCAAATATTTTTTACTTAAACGTGCTAACAAATTATTTGCATATCAATTTGAATTCACGAGCTTTATGTAAATTTATCATTATTAATGATTAAATGATCTGTGTATTGCACGAGCATCAAATCTAGTATAAATATATTAAAATGAGCCCTACGGCTTTTATGATGTATTTTATTTATCTCTCAACTCGTAATTAATAAATAAAATTGGAATGCCATTTTTGTACTTTAGTTCACAAACTTTCAATCAAAAACAAGAATAATGTTACCTCTTCGTTTCTTTTCTTTACTCTTTGCGGCTAATTATGGATATGATGTGCAAATAAATCAGTTTCTCACCGCCCTTCAAAACTAGGGTTATTGTTCAAGCCGAGACTTCAAAATGAGATATCATATTAATGATAATTGGCAAAAACGTCAAAATGCCCTCTAAATTTTCATTTTGTTTTCAATTTGATCCTTCAACTTTAATTACGAGCAATTCAGTCCTCAAGCTTTTATTTTATACGTCACTTCTGAGTAGAAAGGGAGTTAGGAGAATGAAAAAAGAATTTGAGCGAGAATAAAAGAGGGTAAATAGGATTGGAAAGGAAATGAGGGCTATATGCACTTAAACTAGTACACATGATCCTCTACGGTAGACACTGGAATGTCATGATAACAATCGATGAAACCTCTCAACATTCGTTTTTAAATGAGTAGAAAATAAAAGTTTAAGGATCAAATTGCTAACAATTAAAATTGAAAGATAAAATTGAGAACGAAGTGAAAGTTTTAGGAATATTTTAGTGTTTATGCCATGAAAATAAATAAAAAGAAGATCATTTTAATAGAACTTATGATGTCATTTTAGAACCTAAACTCAAATAATTGTCCAAGTCCAATCAGGGATCGTAAATCAAAAGATTCAAGCATGTGGTCAAAAGAGAAGAGGAAGTCGGGAGAGGCAATACAAAAGAGTGATTAAATCACATTGGATGATACGAAAGATGCATCAAGAGTTTTATCTGATTATAACATATCGTCGAGGTTTAGGAAGAAAAGTTTATAGGATTACAGTATGAAGACAAAATGAACGCTAAGATAGAACAAAAGTAATATCTTCCAAATCACTTTTCAAGGTAACTGCTATCTTGGGTTTCATAATGCATCTTACCTCTTGTAGTTCGCAACTTTTTCTTTCTTCATCATTCTTCTAGTTATCATCAAGGGCTCGAATTCTTACGATTGCTAAATTGGGTACAAATGCATTTACCACGATTCTTTTATCCTGTCGATAAGCCTACGAGGTTGGAGCTATGGCATCAGCTGCTAAAAATGAAATACTCCAGGCTTATCCTTTCTGGTAATTTAGGCTCAGTATCAGACTGTTTTTCTTTCAAATGCAATTTCCATGATCAAAATAGAGGCCGAAGAGATGATTTCCCAGTGGTGGTCTTCAGTGCAGAGAATTTGGGTGATGGAGGATTCCATGTGTCCCAGCCAGACCTTAGAGGAGCATCACTAGTTATCTGTACAAAATACACACACACGAGAAAATAAGGCAACTCTTTCCATCGGAAATAGGATTGACTACAAATTCAAGCCTAGCACATGGCTCCATAGAAAAGTATGATTTTCACGATGAGGAGAATACGTAGAATTACCATCTTCGGGCAGAGTTCCTTTTTTTATTTTTTTTTGTTTAAGTCACGCCCGTTGCTTTACTTAAATGTGTGTATATATGTGAACACTCGCAAAACAGTGATTCACCGTTTCTCAAAATTGTATTCACCCGAAAAGAAATCGATAATTAGCATAAGTTCTAAAACAGTATCTCAAACATAATTGCAGTAATATAACTAAAGCAGCAATTTGACAAGAATAATCAAGCACTATTAACATACCTTCTTACCACAAAGCTGCAAGCTTATCAGGAAATTTGCCATGCTCGTTGGAGCTCTGATGCGACAGCTCATAGAGTACAAACCTGCAGACATCAAACTAAAAATAAATGAACAAAAACTTGGTTAGGAAGAAAAACCCCACCAGCATAGGCCATTAGGGTCACTCAAACCATAAGGGTAAAGGAAAATTAATTAATGCATAAATATAATTTAGAAATAGAAGGATGAAGAATAAGAATGATTTATTCAACTGAATGTTCTTATTAAATAAATAATCAAATTCACAGGACTCATCAGCTAAGAGACTAAATGCTGGACCAAATCTAGCCCTATGGATCCATGTCCTTGTTCTGCTGGTGAGCTCCCCTCTCCAGCTCATCAGTAGATTTCTTTTCACCGGGCCACAGATCAGTTTCAGGACTTCCCACGAATTGCGAAGAACTTGCACCCCAGATATCGAATCCCTCGCTTGAGCCTCCTGGTGCGTCATAATTGATATAATTACCCAATAACTCATCGCTTGGGCTAAACATGGCACCACTACAATCAAAACCCATGCTCCATGCCTCCTCTTGCTTAAACCCAGGGGAAATTCGCTCCCCGCCCAAATCCACTGAAAACGATACGTAGTACTCAGGATTGAAAACTTGCACAGGATCCCGAGCTTCCAAGTTCAATCCCTCCTCTTTTGGATTCTCAGGGGATTCAATAAGTTGGCTTGTTACTCCTAATTCATCCGATGCAACATTCTCGATTTGGAATTGCATACTTTCTGTGCCTAAACCTAGTTGCCCTGCAGCATCTTGGAGGAGATAATCAGGAAATTGAGTAACTGGAGCCGAATCTATGTTTTTCCCTTCCGTGGAGGTCTGGATTAATTTCCTCTTCATCCTTGGAGAACCAATCTCTTTCTGTTGCTTCTTTTGCTTAAGACGCATGACCAACTCCGGATTTTGAACCATTTCAGCTAAGAATGTAACCATCTTCTTCTGTTTGTCTTCTGCTGCCTCTAATCTCTGGTTCACAGATTCCATCTGCTGGCGTGTCCCACGCTGCTGTTTCTGCAAGTCCACAACTTCCTCCATTAGTAAACTCCTCTCTTTCTTTAACTTCTCAATTTTACCTCCCAACTCAGGATTTTTTTGTGGCTCGACAGACGGGCCTGCATAGGTGCTAATCTGTTGGGAAGGTGACTTGCGCCGGTGAATGTGTTTCAGTAAATGTCTCTTCCCTCGCAAGAAACCTTCATTGGCAAACTCCCACCTGTCAGTATCGATTTTCCGAAACCCCTGAATACAGTACAGGAAACCATGAATTGCATGGAAAATATAATTCACAAAATAAATCATTATGATGAAATTCAAATCTGTTTATCTGCACAAGCCGAAGTAGATGAACTGCATTATATCAATCATATCGTGTCTCACAAAGCTCGATTATCAAACTTGATTAAAGGGTGAAAGAGTTCAGGAGGTAAGAATTAACAAATGATTCATCAGAACCTTAAATTTCTACCTGCTGAAGATGGAAATCTCCATTTTGCATACATTTCCAAAGGAAAGAGAAGTTCGTTCACAGCCAATATCAAAGAAATCTTCAAGGCTAGAATAAGCTGAACTGATGACAAAATCTCCTCATTTTAGGGTCCACCAGTTTAATTAACAAACAAATTACAGACACCAGAGAACTTATAAAAGATAATAACTGAAGAATGCATACATACAGACCCCAATCAAAAAGGGCCCCCATAAGGCCAATCTTTTAATCGTATATGATATTAAGTCTACATTTTAAGGCAAATCAAAATAAAGTTGTGGCTAGCCCGCCCTTAGAGCCTAAATTAAGCTCAATAAGCTTTTCGTTTGAGCCCAGCAAGGATCAAATCCTGGCCCTGACTCCTGCAGAATAGAACAACAATGGGAAGAAAATACCCAAGCATGTTGAAAGCAAGAACAGATATGCACACGTCGACAGGTCTTCACACGCAATCATGAACATCAGAATAAGGAAACAGGCAGCAAAGTCCCAACGATGTCAGAAATCTCATATATTATTATACATTTTTGTTTGCTACAACAGGGGTCTCAGCATTATTTACAAAGTTCAACCTTTGTCAAATCCAAATATGGTAAAACTAAAACTAAAAATAAAAAATAAAAAGATACAGAGAAAATGAAGTAGTTACAGGAACAAAAGGAATAGTGGACAGAGAAATTAAATTACATACAGATCACAGCAGCCATGAAAGACTGCTGTCTTACAGCAAATACCCACATAAGTATTAAGCTGTCGCACGAAACTGGAGAAATTGTTGTGCTTGAAATGCCGGGGAAGGATCAGTCTCGCAAACTCCAGAGGATCCCACACTACAAAGCTGTTTCCATTAGGTCCCCAAGAGATAATGGGGTCAACCGACGGATCTTCGACGAGATCGAACGTCTTGGACAGAAAGGGCGGAATGGGGTTCCCCTGAAGAGACTCAAGCGGCTGCGGAGGACAAACGCCCGAAATTCCCACATCCGTACCCATTTCCGACACCCCAATCGACACTTTTTGTTCAATTTGGGATTCGATGGACGAGAACCCATCGAACTGCATAAACCCTTCGACTGAACCCTTGGACTCGGCCTCAGGCCCAGAAGAAGAAGAAACAGGAGGAGGTGTAGTAAGGGATAGCTTCATTGGATTCTCAAAAGAAAATCTTTCTCAGTTTTGGGAGAACCCAACAGTTAAGTAAAGAAAACAGAGACAGAGAAGGAGAAATGGTCGGCGAAGGGGACGGAGACGGGGATGGAGGGTTTTATAAAGGAGAGTGTTTAAGGAAGTTGCCGACCAAGTGCTCGACAAAATATCTGACAAGTGGGGAATGGCGGTGGAGGAGCCTCTGCTCTGTTCTTGCATCTCAGCGCCACCCACATACCAATTTTTTATTTTTTTTCTAGAAGAAACGAACATCAAATCATTTTTCTTTTTTTCTTTTTTTTTCTGGTACAGAGAAGGAGAAACAAAGAGGCCTTCGCCGACTCCCAGCTGGGGGCATTTTCCTGGGGATTTCTTATAGGAGGGAGATTTGTGCGGGAGAAGACGACTCAGAGTTCTTTCTGGGCTTGGGGGGGGGGGGGGGGGGGGGGGGGGGGGGCCCACCGAGGTCCAGATATTTTTGGATGAAATGAATATTTTATTTGGGTGAAATTATTATTTTATTTGGGTTTCGAGGACGTTGGCGAGTCTTCTTTTGCCTTGGCGACGAAGGTAAAGTCGATTATCGGCTATCTTATTATAAGGGAAAATTGCTAGATGAGCCCCTGAGATTTACATTCAATTGAGTTTAAGCCGTAATTTTTTTCTTTTTTTTTCATGTTTTATGATCAACCTCAACGTTTCAAGATGTTACAATATAAACCCTCCATCTAACTTTTGATGTTGCAATATAAACCCTCCATCTAACTTTGTCATCCAATTTGATGACACTGTCATTTCCTACTCTCCTCTTTCCCTTTCTCCCACCCCTTTGTTTCCCTGTTAAGAAAACATAATTTCTCAACCCTAATTCATACAATATACTTGCAGATACTGAGAATATAAGATCCTCTGTCATCCTATGATCGAAGGAGAATTCACAAAGAATAATAATAAAAAAAAATTGAGTTCTATTTGCTCATTCATACCTATAAGAGAAAAAGGATCGAAAAATTAAACCTTCACTCACAAAGAACAAAGGAGTGAAATGATTTGAAAGAAATGATAGATTTGTCCCTTTGAAAATCAAATTCCGTCAGGGGCTTACATTGTAATATCTTAAAACCCTTAGGGTTGATCATATATAAAAAAAAAGTATTAAGGTTTAAAATGCAAATGAAATGTAAATCTTCCGATTTCATGCGCAATGTTTCCTTATTATAATCGCAGCCATGAGATTGGTGGCCCTATTAATTTTTTTCCTCCTTTCTTTTTTTTGTATGTTCTAAAATAATAAATGCACTTTATATCTAATCAATTACACTTCACGTATACAATACACGAGGAAATACAGAATGCGATCGGCTAAAACTTTTCCCGTTTGTGCTTGGACATCCTAAGAAGTAGCGTCACCTTGCGAGGCATGTGAAGTAGGGCCCCCACCTTACACAGTTATGAACATATTTTCTAAACAAGTATTATAATGAAGTCGGATTTCTTTTCATTTATCATGATTTTCCAGGGGTATTGAATAACAAAAAATAATTTTTAAATCTAATTCACGAATGAAGGATTTAATTGGTTGGAATGAGGTTATTATTATTATTTTGGATAATTACTGCTACTAATTCTTAAATTTTGTTATGCACGAGCCCCAATCTCATGAGCTTATACCCAACCCCCACAAGTTCACTCACCATTGACATCCATCAGAATGATCGGAGAAACATACATCCAAAAATAAACAGAAGTCAGATAAAGCTAGCCATAGCAATTAATTTTAATTGTTTATACATGTTTGTGGGCATTGGCAAAAATTAAATTAAACTCCAAGGTTTTATTTAAGAATCACTCAGTAATTTTACTTTATTTTCTTTTTAAAACATGTATTTTGAACCTTGTTCTCTAATTTTATTAAAACAAAATTTATAAATGCATGTATTCAAAATTCTTGTATTTCAAATACATGCATTTTGAAAAATTCAAATTCACGTTCTCAAAGAGATCTCTGACCGAACATATCACCATAAAGGTAATGTCCCTACAAGGAGGAGAATTCAAACCTAACAACATGAGTTGCCTTCCTAATTTGTAAAATATGTTTCTGAAGTGGACTGCATTCCAGAAAAATGAACTTCTGATTAGCTGCTTTGATTAAGTCACAATAATACACATAAATCAAAATTATGGAAGAACTTGTAGAATTTTTCCAAAATGGGTAACAGAGTGACCTGAGTTTGGAGGGAAGCAAGGATAGCAAATACCAATCTGTACAGCAGTCGTCTCTTGGACCGTCCGAGAAACCAATGCCTTCGATCCGTAATAAGAATAAAATGTACAATGATCTACCTACAACCAATAACATGAGCATTAGCATTGGGATTTTGTACACCAAAAATTTATATTCAACGAAGAAAAACCATAAAATAAAACTTAACGGACGTAGCACCATGTTTACTGCTCATTATACAAACTCGCGCTTTAATTGACAGACAATATGGAGAAGGATAGTGAAGAACAGAGGGCAGAGGAGAGAACATATGGGGGAAAGAGAATTCAGAGATTCTGAATTTTCAATGTCAAAGCATATGCTTTATTCCATTACATATGATCCCTTCTTATAATGGAAGAGACAAACTTGTCTGAAAACTAAATCATAATAATAATTGTTAATTTCCTAAATGAAGGACCCTAATAATAGTAATAAAAAGATATAAATTACTTCAATATGCATTCCCCATCACAATACCTCGGGATAAAATAAACAAATAATTGAAATCTTTAACCAGCTTGATTAAATGTTAAAATCTATCAGTAAAGCTCAAAATTATTGAAGAAATTTTTTTTACTCCAAACTCCACTAATCTATTTTTACAAGACTGGTGTAACCAACTATAGCTTTATTCTAAGGACCCAATGAAATATCGAGGAATAACATCAAATCATTTTAAAAGACAGTATTACAGGACCGCAGAGTTCAGAAGCATGCACCTGAGTGATCTGAAAACTGCAGACTCCGGCCAGACATCAGGTCGTGAAAATAATGCCATGGTTTTACAAATAAAACCAGTTAAGACATTGGACCCCTTCAGGTAAGTCGGGGTGCATCCACACGAAGTGGTTGAAACGTGGACGGCTTAATCAATGACTTCAAAGAGTCCATAATGCTAGAAAAGGACGGACGTTTCCATGGCTCACTGCAATATAACCAAACGTTTCATATTAAAAATATAAACACTGAGTAAATAGAAAGATAATTTAATAATGAGTGAATTGAAAAATTCCTACGCACTTGGCCCAGCAAGCCTCAATTATCGCTGCTACTTGAGGCTCTAAATCACGTGGAATCTTAAGCCTTTTGCCCCTGAAGCCAACATCTCCCACGACCTAAAATAAAATAAAAAATATTGAGCGTCGTCTGGACACATCATCAATATAACAAGTGAATGTGCAAATGGATACACAAATAGATGAATAACAAGTTCCACAATGAAGATAAAAATTAAGTGATATTTATAATGAGAAATAATTAATGAAAAAATTTAATAAAAGAAAATCATGAACTCAGCTATTGACAAGGTAATCATGAAATATGAATCTATCTTGCCCACTTTGTATACTAAACACTAATATTAAGTAATTAGGATAGCATACAAACTACTAGAACTATAGTATTTATTGTCTAAGTAGCAGGCAGCCATATGCGCTAAAAGATGACAAAATTTCAATCATAACAGTCCTCCACTATGAGATATAGGACATGAGCAGCCTTTTCTTTTTTCTAAAATTGAAACAAAAACAAGCTAGTGAGCTATATTGTGCAGAATAGTAACTCAAGCTCGACAAACAACAGAACTTGATTTTCACCTTGAATGTTAGCAAACACTGGCTCAAGTTTGATTATTATTATTATTAAGGCATCGGCTATATGCATTTACGTACATGTGCAACCTAAAATGACGTCGTTTTAATAAAAAACAAATTGTCCTTTCAAAATCACTAAACAAAATGATGTCATTTTGGGGTGCACAAGAACATGAGGATTAATGGTACAGCATAAAACATTTACTGTTATTATTGTTATAATTGGTATTATTCCTGGTGGTTTCACAAATAAAATGACAGTAACAGACCTGTTCTGGGTTCAAATTACCCCAAGGTTGTTGTAATGTTGCAAGCTCCCACAAAATTACACCAAAGCTATAAACATCTGATTTCTCGTTTGATGGCTCATCTCTTAGCACTTCTGGTGCCATCCATTCCGGCTAATGAAATTAAAAAGAATTACACCATTTATGTTTTGTAAAAAAATATCAACCATGTCATCCTCAATATAAATTTAAGATAGCGATATGATGAACTTACAGTCCCTGCTGCAGACTTTGAAGAAAGAAATGTATTTGCCTTTAAGCGGGAAAGACCAAAATCAGATACCTGAATAAACAAACCAGACAGCATGAGATAGATAAAACCAATAACAGAATGAATAGAATTTCCTAACAGAATATACGGAAAACGTTAAAAAATGAAAAAGGAAGCAGTACCTGAAGTGGGAATCATTTTGTATACAAGTGCATGTGTTTTGGTTGTGCACACACATGCGTGCTCATTTATACTAATATTACATGCATTCAGCAAATATATCTGGCGATGTTTGCCTCCAAATGCATGATATGCAATTTATTTATCGGAAAAGTGTCTACACTAGGCTCTTTGTTTAGTGTGACAACCAAAATAACATCAGTACATTAACAAAATCTCGTTAACAGAACAACATGATTTTGGATGCTACACTGACTAGTGAGGCACACTAAATTTGACCGGACTTCAACAATTTCCCAATTGCCAGGTCATTGCAATTTATCTTGCATCGAAAGCACAGTTCAGTGAGATAAAATGAAAATTAAGGGGAAAGATATGCTCAGATCTTTTAGATGATGCTAGATAAAATCATTCAATATTTATAATGAATTCAATGGTCCCAACTTGAAAAAGGAAAATGCATCTCCCATTTTAGTTACCACCAATGAAGCACTCATCAATGGTCCCAACTTGAAAAAGAAAAATGCATCTCTCCTTTTAGCTACCCCCAACGAAGCTTTCATGGAGAATTACGCAAGAACCATCAATTTGGAAAGAGCAATATGTCTAATTCATTTGTACCTTGACTGTGTATTTTTTGTCAACCAAAAGATTTGGAGACTTCAAATCTCGGTGTACAATGGGAGGATTGCGCTTATGCAGATAATTCATTCCCTTTGCCTGCAAGACACAAGAAAATCATTTATCACCAAACAATATATAATAAAAAGTACAAAATAGTGCTGATGAAGAATAGGAACAGAGAAGCATAGCAAAGACAATCAATTAATATCGCAATGAAGAAGGAATATAAGCCCCATAACAACTTATAAAGCACATACACAGCAAAATAGCACCTTCTGTCAGAGGGACCTCCCAAGAGGACACTGAATCAACACACTTTCATTGGTGGACAATGAATCCAAAATAAAAAGTCACGAGGCTCATTGTGGACACACCTAGGACTCAGCTGGACTTGGAAAAGACACATCTCATTCAAAACCATAACTTTTCTTTTTCTTTTGGGGGGAGAGGAGGAACAAGAGTGAGATAGGCTAAAAAAAACACCTTAGGTCTGAGGTAAATTAAGGAATTGATGGATAAAAATGGGGAAAATCTGAAAATGACTCAGTTATTGTTCATTTTCCAGCTTATTCAAACAAAATAACAGAGGACACAAGGTAGCAAAAGAGGAGGGAGATGATGGCTTTGGTCTCTGATCCAATAAATAAATAAAAAACTGTATTTCCTTATTTTCTTTCAAAAAAAAAAAAAGTGCATAAAGAGATGAGGTGGTGGTGAAAGGGATCAAGGCGCAGTCAACATCATTAATTATCATGACCTACTTTCGCGCAGCTGTTCGACAAAAAAAAGGCCCTGGATGATGCATTTAGGAAATGGATCCTACATCAAGCCCAATCATAATCCCAAGTCCAAACCCAAACCCTATCTCACGTCCAAGCTAGCACGACAACCCATATTAATTAAGCTTACATGTTATTCATATGTTTTTAAAATTTTCGTCGAGTCAAACAAGTTCTAGATGCTTGTGGCTATGAGTCTTAAGCATAGTTGTCACGGCGCCAAGGTGGTCAAAGGCGCCCCCTAATAAAATTCATAATTTTACCTTCCTATACCATACTTATACATGTTATAAATATGGAAAATATTGGTAAATACTTGAAAATCAAAGACAAATATATTATACTAGCACTCCTTACCTTATAATACATCAAATTAAACACAATTAACATTATTACTCATCAAATTAAAGTATCAAAGTAACAAACCATCATCAAATTAAAGCATGAAAAGTAATCATGGTGCTCCTAAAATCAGCTGTTCCAATGAGCTAGCAAGAAAGAGAAAGGGAACACAAAGTGATAGGTTCAACAAATAATAATGGTGAAAGAGAGAGAGAGAGAGAGAGGGGTAGGGGTTTGGTAAAAAGTCTGAAAATAACATATCTATAAACTGCCCCTTTGACCAGTGGACTGTATTAGCTGTGCGCCACCCTCCACCAATCACAACTCGACAACAAACTCTACCAATACTGCTCTCTCGTTTTACCAAAACCCCTCTCTCTTTCTCCCTCTCTCTTTTTCCCCCTCTAGTGGTTTTCCCAAAAGTCCTCTCTCTTTCTCTCTCGCGCACCTATTTATTCTATAAATGTCTGTAAATGCTCTCACACACCCATTCTTCTCTTATAATTCCTATCAAGGTAATCCAAAGTCAGTTGTCAGATTTGGAATCATCAAGTGGAGATGCGGCTTATTGTCGAATTTTTGAGTCCAGGAGTGGCCGCTGCCGTCGCTGGAGTTGCCGCCATCGATTTGTAGAGCCACCACCATCAATTGGTGGTGTAGTCGCCGTCGATGGCAACAGTCGGGGAAGGGTCTGCGAGGAAGAAGTTCTCCCGTTCGATTTCTTCTTCCCCTAATATTTTTTTAATTTTTTTATTAAAAAAAAAAACCCTAGGCGATGCCTTTCAGGCCAAGGCGCACGCCTTGGCCACAGGGAAGCAACGCGCTGCATGCCATGCTTCCCCCACTCCACCTGGACCAAGGCGTCGCCTTGGCAACTATGATCTTAAGTGTCTTTCAATTCTCCAGGTTGAAGTCAAAAAGCATTAAATGCTTTACTTGGTTTTCAGTTGTTTTCCATTTTGGGAATTCCATTTCTCTTGGAACTCCAAAATTGAATTATTGTAACTTGAGGCTTTTAGCCTCCTTTTTGTGCTATATAGGTCAGTGGGCTGCTCTCTTTCAAGCAACCCAGAGAATTCTATCAATACTCTCTAATTGAGATATAACTTGTGTGAAGAAAGTGCTGTGAGATTCAGCGAGTGACCAAGGTGGGATGCCTTCAGTTGGGGGTAGGTGAGAATCCTATAGCTGGACAGCTAGAAGTACTCTAACGTGTCACGTATCCTCTTTTCAGTATCTTCATTTTGATTTCCCGTACCATCATCACTGACCCTTTTTTATATTACCCACTCAGATCTGTCCTACACTTGAACATGTTTACTTATGTCATGCACCACAAAAGGTTTGAGTCGTCACACCAATGATCTGTCATCACCATTTCCATTCTCTGTGACAGCTCAATTCCAACGCATGTTTCATCGCCATAACCCCCACCAACACCTCAACCTCTTCCTCTCTTTGCACCACTTCTAATGAGGATAGACGATCAATTAAAACATTGCACTACCCTTTTCTCATCCACCTTCAAGCTAATGCCTCCCGCTTCATCACCACTACCACCCATCACGCACTCCTACCCAATACCGATCCCCTTAGGCCCCCAATAAGGAAAAATCAAACCATACGTTGCCTTTTGTTTTTACGTCCAATTTTATTCCTTATTTTGTAATCTGTTTTCTTTTAGCAACTAAATTTTATGCTTCCAAAAAAAACCCACCAACAGAAGCAAATTGCTTAACAGGCAACACTGCCTTTTTATGTTTTACTTTTTTGGAGTCTACGATTTAATTCAAGTGATTTTTCTTCAACTAATAGGCATATAAGGGCTGCAAAACAAGCCAATACAGTTTGTGAGTAGCTTGAGCTCGGCTCGGCTTGAAAAGTTTGAGTTGAAAGTTCAAGTTGCATCATTTCCAGTGTCCATGTCCATAACAACTAACTACAGAGTTTATGAATGCATACCACATCAGAAGCCATATTCAACCGCCGCCTGTAGTCTAACGCCTCTCTGGCGCCAGGTTTACGCAACAGCCTATACAGGCTACCCCTGTAGTTCAAATGCAGTATTTTAGTCTGTTGAAAAGATTAAACTAATAAAGTTACAATAAATATAAAAAGCATATTTGAGAAGAAAAAGAATAGGAAACGAGGATGGAAATCCAAGAAAACATGAAAGAACCTTGATAAATATTCTGTAACAATAGACAAGTTGGGAGGCTGGGTGACGGCACCCATAAAAAGAACAATATTAGGATGCCGCAAGCATTTCATGATTGCAACCTAACCACAGAGAAAGAACAGAAATCACAAAAACCAATACAAAGATGACCGTTTACATGCAGCAGATATTATCTGAAACTTATAGAACGAGAGAAAATCAGCAATATTGACCTCCCGCAAAAATTCCATGAAGCGTTCTGCGTGAAAATCTTGTTCCATAAGAATCTTCACTGCTACATCCTGTAGATGCATTACAAATTACCATGAACTGCTGAGGCTAAGATTATGTCGGATAGTCAAGTAACACAAAACAGATTTCTATCATAAAACTTTCAGAATAAAACATAAAAATAAAATCTATTTCAAAGATCAAAAAGCTCAAAGAACAATCACAAAAGGACTGCTGGAGATGCAAAATAATCTGCAAGTTTCAACAATACAACATGCATCATCAGAAAGAACAGAAATTCTTGATGACATAACATCTTCATCATTTTATGTTTTTCCTACCTTGATATTTATCTAACAAATTAACCCTGCATAAGTGATCACAAACATTAAATTTGTAAGGAGAGATAAATTCTTACCGAGCCAAGCCAATCCGCATGGTGAACAGTTCCAAAAGAACCTGAAAACATACTGTGTTAAATCTCTATAGGTACACTATCCTCGATAATCATGTAAAATGCAGCCCAAAAAAGCATCAAGTATGTGTTGTAGCTCATTAAAAGAAAAAAAAAAAACTACTATATTTCTACACAATAATGATGTCAAGAAATAAACAGGAAAAGGGCACCTGCTCCAATTTTCTCCTTCAGAACTAGATCAGTCCATGGAATGTCCAAATCGTCCATGTCAAGAGGAAAATCTCTGCTCAACTTACTTGGAACCAACTGGCTTCCTTGCATGGACCTTAAATCTCTATTCATGTCCTTATGCCCATGGGAAAAATTGTATAGGATTTGATCTCTGACCTTGTTTCGTGAGCTTATAATATTTGGAGAAGGATTACAAGATCTAAATAGATGGGAATCTCTATTACGGGCATTTGGCCAAACAATCCTTGGTGGCTGATGCAACTGAGAAGTTTCATTAACATTACTTTGTAAAGGAGCACAGTGGCTTTTATCTCCACGCATTTGAGAATCTTCAGCATCTCCCTCAACAATATTAGAGCCTGTAATGGTCAAATCAAATAATTCTAAAATATCAAACAATAAGACTGAACTGATCCACCATCACCATCAGGATGGGCTCAAAACTCAACACGCTTATTTGAAGAACAAATGAATATAAACATGCATATATACATACATGCATTCATATACATATGTATGCAGTCTAACGATTATATTATTGATAGCACCAAAACTAGGTGCTAACACTAGCCAAAATTATGCAGTTTGGCAAGTAAACCTTATTTTTCCTTTTTCAAAAAAAAAAAAATCAAACTTTGATATCCCTTATTTCCTAAACCCTACACTCCATCTTCACTTGTGTGTGCACAGCAGCCAACCCAGAAAAAAATGAATATACACATGCATATATACATAGGTATACGGTATAATGAGTATATTATCGATATGCTACCCAAAATTATGTAGTTTGGCAAGTAAAATTTATTTTTATTATTCAAAAAAAATCAATTTCAAACTCTGATATTACTTATTTTACAACCCAACTCCATGTTCATCTGCGTTTGTGCACCCCCTCCACCCCCCCCCCCCCCAACCCTGTGACATTGTATTGACACTGGCCATGCGCGACGACAGAATTGGAGCGCTGTCAAAAATTTCCCCACCCCTTTCTACTTCATCTTCTCTTCTCTTCTGGTTTTCAGAGTTATCATCTCCCCAGCATGGTAGCTGCCGAAGATCCAGCGAACTGATGCTGGCTAAGAGCAGCAGGCAGCAAAGCAAAAGACCGGCAGAGGCCAACAGTCAAGTTAACAACAGAGGCACTTCTTCAGTACATGTTTGTCAATATGGCGCTTTCTACATGCAACTCCATTGCTGTCATCATTGACATGGCCCGATCTTTCATCATCTAAGCTGACCAAGATCTCCGCTATAATTTCAGGCACAAAATTCTGACTCAGGCCACTTTTTGCAATTTAAACATTTCTGAATTATATAAAGCAAAAAAACCCAAATCTTTAAAATATTATAAAACTCAAACATATCATAACTCTAAGGGCCCGTTCGGATGGAGGGAATGGGAATGAGAATGCAAATGCTCATTCCCATTCTTGTTTGGTTATGCATTCAAGTCAGGAATGGCCATTCCATGACAATGACCATTCCTTCATATGAGGGAATAACCATGATACCGTGACACCATGAAACAGTGTGACTTCCCTCACATTGTATGGTGCCATAGACATCTTGACGCAAAGTTCCAACAATTTATTTATTTTATATTTATAAAGCTATTTGAAGTGACTTACATGCTCATTTCATCATTGAGCAAACCAAATGTGTAAATGGGAATGAAGTGGGAATGGCCAATTCCATTTCCTTTCCATTCCATTCTCATTCCCATTCCTGCCATCCAAACGCAGCCTAAATTCATATCTTCTACTGATAATCAGGATATAAGAGGGGCCTTAATAGCTGGAAATACTTTTTAAAAAAATCAAAAATACAGTTTTCTAATAATCCTTCATAATTTACAAGTGGAAAATATTAAGATATTAGAACGGCAAAAGCTGCAGTATGCAGAGAGTGGACCATGAGATCAGATGCCACTGAAGAATGGGAAGCAACATCACCATCCAGGAAAAAGCAGCGTGCCAATTGGAGGGGAACCAGAATCACCAGCCAGAGGAGGAAGGGCTGGAGGGTTTTTGGACTTCAGGGATTTGGGAGGAAGATGGAGAGAGAGGAGTTATGCGTGAGTGCGGGTGAGCTTCTGATAGGGAAGTTGAGGGAGGTGTTTAGCACACCAGTAATTCAGTTTGTTATTTCCCAGTGAAAAAAAAAAAAAGAGAAGAAAAGGGTTTACTTGCCAAAACAACATATAATAAGCATCACTTGTACCTACAAACATTAAATAACGAGAATTTTCAAAATCTAGAAACAACTTCAGAATTACAATTAGATTATTCTCATTCATTTAACTCTCAGTACTCCAGAAATTTCAAAATCATCAGCACTTATTTGAAGTGAACGTGTTATGATATAGCAGATGGTTCGATGGTCCTCCGTAGAGAAGGGTACGCTTCTTTCCCCAAATAATTTATGTGGAACTGGAAGTGCAATACAAGGTATCAGGAGGACTTAAACCCGAGTCTGTTGCATGGCCATCATTAAGCTTACACAATACCAGTGACACAGCACTGAAATTTTTTTTTATCATGTGTCTGAACTAAGCATCAGAAACCAGTAAAATATACATTTTAGAGAGTAAAAGCAAGGCAACCCTATGGAATTGATGTAAGGCTCAACATAAAACTTTGAATTGTTCAAGGTTTAAAGAGGAAATAAAAGGACTACAGCCTAGTGCTGCACATGGTAAAAAAAAGGCCAGGAGAAAAAAAAGGGGCCAAACCCCCTTAGTCAAGAATGAAGGAATTCCTTAAGGAGGCTCCATACTTTGCGAGAATGGGCTCGTCTCTGTAAGCTCTTTGGGTTCAAGAATAAGCATGCTCCTTGAGAATCCTATGCAGCATATAAGTTACTACAGTATGTGCTACTACAATCATTATTCATTATCATTGTTCAAGATAAATGCCAACATAAACACGATTTTGTAAACCAAATCATCAAGAAAGGCATAGAAGAAAAGATGCATCCAGAACTAAATACAGAAGTAAGGTTGCATCGGACAAAGTATAATAATCAAATCCTAATTTTCATATTACACCCTAGACAAGTGTTTTTCGTTGAATATTATTCACAGAAGAATAAGTTATTGAGTCGTTCGCTTATCAAATAGCTACTGCAAAAGACAAACAATTCCCCATTGTTCATAACAAACACACTAAATATAAGAATAATATAAGAAGGAAAGAATTATTACATGTAGTCAATGAACGAACTAAAATCAAAAAACTGAAAGGAAACCAAGGAACTTTTATGAGAAAATTAAAAGAATGAAAGAGATCACCTGTTGAAGCATCAGCAAATACAAGATTAAGTGACTGACTGTCAGAGAAATATTGTTTGGCCAGTGACCAGAAATCAATTGTAGGTTCAACCTGTTTGAATCGTGGAAAGCGCAAGGGGGAAGAAATTGAGATGGAAGATGGACCATTGAGCAAGGAATCAGGCTCACATAAGCATCCTGGACTTCCGATCAGATCAACTAAATACTCTCTGAAATGACAACCAACTTTACTCTGTGAGATCTTTAATCCAAATGATAACATTTAACAATGAGGCATGAGCATCTAGAATAGTGAACAACAACAAAAGGAGGGGTTAAAGGAAGAAAAAAACCAAAGATAATGCTACTAACTTGGCTAGAACTAGTTTATTTAGTATGATTGGCACATCAAAAAGATAAAGAATATTATTAAACTGCTAAGTAATCAAACTGGCTGTTCCAACAATGCAAATAATGCATTGACTTATCGTACATATATATATATATATATATATATATATATATATATATATATGAACAATTCACTGGCATTTCCTTTCTAAAAATAACAAAATATAAATAACCATCAACAAGCTCATTGAACACGCTAATACTTCAAATGCTGACATCATTAGCCTCGTGACATAGTGATAAATTATACAGCACATGGCAATGAATGTGAAACTTAGCCCCACAACTTAAGGCATTTCTGTTGTGAAGTTCACTCATAAGAATTAATTAGCACATAGTTCAAAATAAAAGTTTGCAACTATGAAGCACCGACACTCCAAATGTCCTACGTACCAGTGTCCGACACTCTCCCAACACCGACACGCCCGGTACACACGTCTGGCATTTTTTTTCCCCCTTTTGTTTTCCTTCCCTTTTTATTTCTTTTTCCTGTTTCCTTTTTCACTTTACCTTCCCCCCCCCCCCCCCCGGCACCTCTCTCCTCACAAGAACCCTAAACCTAAATCCCCTTTCCCGACAAATGCGACCAGCACTCCGGCCAGTCTCCGACCAGAAATTTCAGCGACCAGCAACTTCAGGTTAGCCTCTCTCTCTCTCTCAACCAGTTGAGACCTAGTGGGGCTATGCTGATTTTTGGCCTGTCCTTTCTTCTCTTAAGGAAGCATTGGAAGCCCCTAAATTCTTGTATTTTCTACTCATGGCTGCAGCAACTAATTTGTTACTTGTTTGCTGAATTTTTTTCATTTTGGCCATACCAACGCGGCATGATATTTCTTTTGCTTAGTGAACTTTCATTTCATGAACTTATGTTGGTGTAATATGCTTGGTGAACTTTCATTTTATTTCATGAATGAACCATTATTGTAGTTTGCTTATTGAACTTTCGTCAACTTTTATAATTTGCATATTTAACTTGAATTTTGAAATTTTATATATATATATATAACGTGTCAGCCAACATGCCAAAATTGTTCGTTTTTTAAAGAATCGAGTGTCCCGTGTCGATGACATTTTGTGTTGCCGTACCGGTGTTGGTGCATCCTAGGTCTGCAACATAAAACGAATATCAACATAGACAGGAATATTATAGTATGCTGCAACCATTCGAGCTTATATTCTAACACCACCCCCTCCTAAGCATGCATATTTGCACATTCAGAAAATGGAGGAAAATAAAATTAATAAGCAGCTATGGTATCAGTTAAAAAAATCATACTTGTCAAGGCCAAATTGCACAAGGCAAGCGGAAGCATCATCTCTTCTACAGTACTTACATCCTTTGGCAATCCGACACGGTAAATGAATTGTGTCAGCAAGCACCTGTAAAAATCATCATTAAAGCATGTATAAACCCACTTTCACAAGAGAACATTTTAAACTTAAGGAAAGATGTCTCTTTTGGTACATAAAGAAACATACCAACAATACCAAAATTCAAGTAACAAGTTAAAAGGAAAAATAAAAGAAAGCAAAAAAGGATTCAACCTCAAAGATCAACAAACTAAATTAAATTGAACTAAAACTAAATAGGCGTGGCCTTAACTAACATTTATACAATTTCCATTATTTTCTTGGAACCTAGGGTAAAAAAGAAGAGGAAAAAAATAGTAATAAATTGATTTTTCATTATAAGATTGAACTTACTTTAAACAGTAAAACCCGATGTCTGCACAGGCCAACAGATAGGCTACCAATTGGAAATACAACTGATCCTAAGCAATCCTTCAGATCATCACTGCATTCCCTCCACATAGGAACAAAGTCATCTTCTCCCGTGGGAGCTGCACCCCTTGGGATGGAAACAAAAAACTAGGCTAAAGAAGCATGCCAGAAAGAGGTCACTGCTGCAAATTACAGATTTAAGGTGTCGTGACTCACCCCATGTGATTACAGACAAGCTTTGCAAGCTGATCAACAACCTCCTCTTTGGTAATGCAACTACTAGAAATGGTGTGGATCCTATTCTGTAATTCCTTTAAGCTGGGATCACTGCGCCGATCAATCAAAATGACTTCAATTGAAGAATTAACGTTACTTTCAACAGACCTTAATGATTCAATTGATGGAATGCGACCATTCTCTAGTAGATCAGTGCATAGAGTCCAGACATACGGATCCACTCCATGAATTAAGTGAAACCCATCAGGAACTTTGTCGTGGTATGATAGACAGCCATTAACCTGGTGATTATCAAATATGTAAGGGATGCAACGTCAACGCTAAATGACAAATGCAGCGTATATTAGAAAATCACAGTAATCAATGGATGGTTAGTATCTCTGTCTTAGACATGTTTTCTCTTATAGTTCACTTCAATTGTTCAAAAGCAGAGGAAAAGGAAGTAAAAGTAAAACTGAGGAAAAGCTATTTCCGGTGTATTCCAAACAGATTTTGACATGAGAAAACAGAGGGGCAGACTTAATCATTTTCCAGAAATCTGAGAACATAAAATGAAAATGGCTTTCCTCATCCTATCAATAAGGCAAATACAAAATTTTGCTTCCAATTCTGGACCTCAACATCCTGCTGCTCATGGTGTTTAACGATCAGTATTGGAATCCAAAAAACTGCCAAATAAAATGCGTCCAAGGCCTAAATATCACAAGTACACCCCATCTTGGACCGTGGCAAGGAACACTAGACCCGAAATCATTTTTATCTCCCAGTTTCATGAGTTAAAAAAAAAAACAAATAACCCACTCAAATTAAACTTGTAGCCTTATTTTCCTGAATGAATTTGTACCAAACTCAAGAGAAATGTAGAGCCTCAAACTTCACTTCCCTTGTTGCCAACAGGGAGTAAAAGCAAGAGTGGGTCCTGGACTGTTGAAAACCAAAAAAAAAAAAAAATGGCACTGCATAAACGGAAGCCCTAAAAAAGAAAATTCAACAGCAGTATGCACCATTAGATGAGTTACCTAAAGCCACCCGCAATTGAAAATAACAAGTGATAGGAACTAGGGCAATAGATGTGTCAAAATCATGATGAACCCTACCCAAAATCGATGGGACATAGCCTCGGGCGAGGACCGGGAGGCCGATTCATCAGGCGGATCCAATAAATTAGGTTCATCCGCACACGTAGCATCCGACGAGAGCCGAAGCGCCAAAGCCAACTGCAACTGATAACTCTCCTCCGTCTGCTGCGCCCAACTCGTGGAAAACGACGACCCTCCACCGCCACCGCCAGCTTTGAAGACGTCGTCGTGCAAATATCCCAGTGCGTCGATCTCATTCGACACCGTCGGCGCATAAAAGTCCCCCGAAACCGAGCTCTCGCGGAAGCTACTCCCGCTCGACTGTCTCTGCGACCCGATCGACTGGGAGAATGGGCCCCCGATCCGCATCCAATGATCCCCACCGTCGAACTCGAACCCCCTTTCCACCTTCCCTTTCTTCCCACCCGACAGGGACTCCTGATAGGGGTCGTCGGTGGATTGACTGAGAAGCGAGTAGTTCAAACGACCCGGCATTTCCATGGATGGAAGAGATTCCCGGAGAAGGGTTCTTACGAAACCCTAAAAACCCTAGAGGCCGCCATCGCTACGGAAGACGCGTCTAACGGGTCTCTCTCTCTCTCTCTCTCTCCTCCGTTTCTGTTCTAACAGTTGCGCCTCTCTCTCTTTCTCTCTCTCTCACTACCTTGTTAGTTTCTCTCTCTCTCTCTCGCTTTCTTGTCTAAGCGGGGGATGGGGGAGACAGGAAGCAAGAGACGGGGGTGAGGTTGGGTGGTTTTGTCCGTAATCTTCTTTTCAGCATTTATTGTTTTTTAGATGCTTCCCTCGTTTCCCCATTGCCCTTCAATCGGCTCCCTTCGTTTACGATAAAAATATAAATATTTTAATTATTTATTTATATTTTATAATTATTATATTTATTCAGAATTCAACTTTTAAAAATAGTAGAGTTTCTAAAATAATAATTATAAAATATAAATAATTAATTAATATATTTTTATATACACATATCAATAAATCATAAAATGTATTTCGTACCCGAGCTTTAGAGGAGCCCAATTACTTACCTATTGATTTTTTTTTTATTGTTTTGGGGACTAGTTTTAAATGCAATGAATTCTGCAACTCAAACATTGTTTGACTGTAATGACAAATGTTGACTTAAAAATTTACTTTTGCATAAAATTAATGTTTGGCCGTTAAAGACTAGAGATGAACAAAATGATCAAGAACTTGGATAAACTCCGTGTTTGTCAAAATTATGGGTTTAAAAATAAAGAATTCTTTTACCTACATTTACAAAATTAAGTTTTAAGTAGTAGTCGCTGTGTTTATATTATTTGATTATTGGGATAATGGGAATGAGAATATAATGATCAACGAGATAGGAATAAAAAAATAGCACGATTATCTTATTGCTTCTTATATTGCAAAGCAATGGAATGAAAACCAATAATCTTATTTTTAATTTCATTCCCACCATTTAAATTTATCCTTAATCTCACTTCTAGTAAACTTTTTAAGAACCTGTAAACAATTTTAATAGCATAAAAATTCGAGCAGGAGTACAACTTTAGAAAAAAAAAAAAGAAAAGTCGTTAATTAAGCAGGGTGAAATCATGATTTTGAGTGGGACAAAAGAATACCTAAATTCAAAAATCAACACAAAGATAATATGAGAAAAGTCATTGTTTGAAAAACAATGAAATTATGTTTCTTTAAATGAACCAAAAGACTCTTAACAGTTTGAATTGTCAATTTTACCTTCCATCCTTAGTTCCTTTAAAAAATTATTTAAGAAGAAATCCTTTAAAGAGCAAGTATGTTAAATTAAACTTTAAAAATGACACGGACCCTTTTACTTTATAATAGTAGGAACCAGCTCGATGCACGACCCGAAATCCATTTGAGCACCGATTGAGACTCACGATCTTGGGACGCCACAAATCAATACTCGCCACGTGTTAGGAGCCTAAACGGGGGGAAAAATCAAATGCGGGAAGATTAGAACGCGGGAAAACCCCGAAAATCCCTCGATCTCCCTCCCTCGTGTTCTTCTTCATCTTCCTCACTTGACGTCGCGGCCGCACTCATTGGAAGAAGGTCCGTCTCCCGGAAAAAGGTCCGTCTCCTGATCTCAATATATGCGTTTCGTCTATTTTCCACTTTGGAATTTGATCATCCGAATACATATTTTTGTCGCTGTTTTCCCTTTTCGCTCTAATGAATCGCGCGAGTTTGTTTGAATAATGGTTTATGCCTATGGCTGGTGTTAGTTTAACCCATGTTGGTCGATGAAAATTTTTCATCGATGCGCAAATTAGGCTGGATTTGAGTACATGATCTAAAAGACACGAACTCATCTTACGATCTCTTCCTGTTTATCAATAACTGTTGTTATTATAAACTACAGTCCTGAAGGCATAATCAGGGTTATGATGTAAATAGCTTGAATATTTAGGTTTAATAAGGAAAGATAAGGCAAATCAGCTTCAGGTTGAGACCCACTCTGAAGTATGTCTCGATAGTGTTTTTGCATTCTGATTCATAGTTCCCCATTTGCAGTTTACGTAAGTTGTGCAAGTCTGTAAACCCATCATATTGAGATTCGATTCTCTGATGTTATCGACCAATTTACCCTCCGCTGCCCTGGTAGAGTCCCTCCTTCGTAGTTGCAGTTCAGACATGAACTATATATAAAACTTCAGACTTATTGCTCCCCGCTGTCAATTTATAGAAGATAGACATACTAGTGCACTTTACTCTTTGAGTTTTAATCTGATTTTCATTTGTCCATCATCATATTCAGCTAGTTTATTAATTGTATATGCTTTTTTGTGAGGGGAAGAAGATAGAACTTAGAAAATAACTAATTCTCAGGGTGAATTTGGAGTTTCGTGGGCTTCTCAGTAAAAAAGCCACACAAAGTCAAAAAAGGTTGTTTTCCCTGTCTTTTCTCGGATTGGCGTGGCATAACCTTGCAAGAGAAGAGTGTTTCTAAGAATGGTTGTACCTGGCTGTGAGTTTTACTGCTGAAATGCATCTCTTTGTTTTGTTGATGCTCCGTTGGGTCCTTCAACACTATGTTATTTGATTTTTTTGCCCCATTTTTTATTGTCAACAATGTTGTTAGTGGAACTACAACTGGCTTTTGTTGACAATTGAACTAGAAATAGCTGTATATGAAACAGAACAGCAGTTCTGTATGCAACCAGGAGTCTGCACACTTAAAGGTTTGCATTACCATCAAGTGTCTTTCTAATGTTCATGAAGCAGCCTCAATCCTTGTGGTTGGTGTGGTTCTGTGTCTAGCCATCAGTTAAGGAGTAGTGGGCATATATCAAGAGTCAGTCTCAGTTATTTATTCAGGCTTCCTTGCATTCAATTCTACAGTTCAGATGTCCGCTGTTCTCCTGATCACTATTAGGTGCCCTTTTTCTTTTGGTCTTTCAGTAAGATATACATGCGATAGCACTCCTGCGTGCTCTGTGTGCTCGTAAATAATTGATGTTTAGTTTTTGTTTGCATACGGGCTCTTTCAAAAACAAGTGATGGATGCTCAGTGCAAATGGAACCAATGTTTTTTGAAGCTGTTTAGTCGTTAGAATTAAAGTTTGTGACCAGAGTTTAATCCAGATCTTCAGTTGGAATTCGTTTGGCAAATCTGCTTAAATGTGTTTAAAATCCTCGAAGAATGAAGAATGTAAGAATTTGTTAGCCCATTGCTTTTTTTATTTTTATTTTCAAAAATTGAGCCTCCCAGATGATTGGTTGGAAGGTTCAGGATAGTGGCTTGGCGCTTTGGTATAAACAACTTGGTAGTAAATTACAATGTCCATCGACAAAACCACGATCATTGATTGCATGTTTGAGATATTGTCAAATCCCACTACATGAACCACGACTGAAGATCGAGACAGAGTTGAAGTCTTGTCCAATTCTTTATTAGAATTGCATCCGCTGGATACCTGTTCCACCATATGCACCGCAATGAATGGTTTAGATCTTGTTCAATCCTTCATTGAATTTGGACAAGAACCGGGTACAAAAAGTATAAAATTGATCTGGGTCTGACTCATGTCTGGCTTATATCGACCAGACAAAATCTAGACCATCCTACAAATGTGAGACTACCATATGCACCAGAATGAATAGCTCAAAACATGTCCAATTCCTCAATTGAACTGGACATAAGCCTTTGTATTACCAGCTAAAGCTGCAGGTTGCTGTCGGATCAATTCAGTCTACTCTTCCATGCATGCTTATGCATGAAAAGGTTGAAGTGGCTACACCGCACATGAGCTGATTACAGAAGAATGGCCAATTTTCGAGCATGAAATCGGACTACTATAATCTCATTTATTGTGTCAAAATTTCATGCCCAACATGGTATGTTACACTGAGATCTCCTTTTCTGTCTCACATTGCGTGGCTTGCTCCACTTTAACCTTTGTAGCATGGATCAAGTCATCCTCATAAGATGCAGCCCCATAAATTTTGTACTCCTCCCTTTAACAGGAAGCTGCGAGTTCCAAGAGGTACCTACTCATCATTTGTCTGACCTTTTCGTTTGACCAACTTGCTGGCGGGGAAGTGCAGTCTGGCCATCAAAGGTCGGGGTGCTCGTGTTTTCTGGTCAAATCCCCTCACGCACACATACCCTGCAAATCATTGTCAGCAATTTTGTATCCTAGGAAATGCTTCAATATCATGCGTTATATTGGTCTATGTTAACCCAAAACGTATTTCAGGGTATATAAATTGCAGGGAGCAGGTTTATGCAGACATGTACAGTCAGTTGAAGAATAGGTGTGCTTTCAAAGGTATTATTTAATATGGTTCCAGATAAAAGGGGGGGGGGGGGGGGGGGGGAAGAAAGGTAATATAGCATGAATTGTCTCCTGCATTAAGGGCTTATATTAAAATAATGCATGGTGGTATTCTGTTTTAAGTAAATTCAATCGACTTTGTTTATTTTCATGGCAATTTTTGCATGAAAAATACACAAACATTATTTTGCTTGCAAGTATTTTAGTTTTTTTTTTTTTTTGCCATTTTTTTCTTTGGATGTTTCTTTAACTTTTATCCATACTTAAAAATTATGATGGTCTCTAGTTAACCTCCTCCCCCCAAAAAATAAAAAAACAAAAATAAGGGGTAATACTGAGCATGTGTGCTACTATTATTTCCAAATGTTATTTTTGATAGGTGGCAATGGTTTATTTTAGTTCTATTTCTGTCTAGAAATCAAAGATTACATGACTTGGTTACCAAGTATATAATACTCACCTAACAACAATATAGTCACAATCAACAGCAACAATGTTATAGTAATACTATTGCATCGTGATTTTGAAATGATAGAATTGGTCTGTATAGCTTCCGGCACAATTTGCTTGCTAAGTACCACCATTTTTCTTTTATAATGTAGGCAAATTGCTGGAAGCCAGCTTGATAGAAATGACAAGAAGAATAATAAGTAAAGATGAGAGAAATGTTGAGAGGGGGGAAATTTCTTAACCCTTACAGTTAGGAGAGATCTCTATCTATGGTAAGACATAACTATTTAGGGGTCTCTAGAGCAGTTGATTAGCCAGCTAACAGAAGCATTCAATAGTTCTAGAGTTGACTGGCATAGTTGAATTTTTCTATTTATTCATTGACTTGAGTCTTTACTCTTATATGTGGAAACTTGTAACCTATGTTGAACTGGTATTTCCCTGCTAATGTCTTTCACATGCAGCCTTATCAGAGTCAGTCCTCATGTATAGTTGGGAGAACTTTGGAAAGTTTTACAAAGCCCTAAGTTGCTTCAGTTTTGAACCATTTGCTTTCGTATGATCCCACAGTTTTCCCAAGATGAATAATTTATTATAACTAGGAATATTTTAATCAGTTCAAGTACACATACACTTCACATATTCAGTCATGCTCAGCAAGAAAAAAGCATCTCTATCGAGTCATGTAAAGTAAAATAAGTTATGCCTTTTGGACACCATTTTATACGTTAGCTTGTGTAACTTTTGATGCAAATAAGTAGGATACTGGTAACAGCTTTTCCTGTGTAAGGGGAAACAAAATCTGAAGTGGTTGAAGGAGGCAGAGATATAGATATGTATGCAGGGCTTATAAGTATGGTTGATTCATTGTGTACCAAAATGTATGGTAAAAAAAATGCTATTCTCTAACTTAAAATTATTTTTATGGCATGACATGAGGGTTTATAATTTCATACCTCTCCAAAAGCAGTGTTGAATACCCTCGGTTGATAAACCTAACAGACAAAAAAGAATACTTTGAATCCCCTATAATGTCAAGTCATATATTAGAATCACTCTCCTTTTGTGAGTCTTACCTTTGAATATTGTTGGTATGGACGTTCCAAAATAAACTGTTCGTCTCGGAAGATTCCATATCAAAGATCGAGGAACATCAATTGGGTTAAGGCTTGAATCATGATCAGCGAACACCTGTCCTCATCAATACCACTGAATTTCAGTTGATGCTTTTGTGTTGTTGAAAATTTAAACAATTTATAGGTTGTTTGCATATTTCACCTCATTGACTTGAAAGTATGTGCCATTGAGTGGAAAACTCCCTCTCATTGCTGTTCGGCACGGTATCTGTTCAAGATGTGTCAATATTTGACGATATAGACATTAAACATGGCTCATAGCTCACTGGTTCATCACCTGCCCCCTGGCCCTCAATAATGTTGGCCAGGGTTTCAACCTCTATTTTTCTGGTGAGAAAAGGGGGCAGCAACCCAAAAGGGTTCGTACCCCCTTGAGGGAGATTGTGTGGGGTTAAGGTGTCATAGTGGTGTTGGTGTGTGCATTTAACTATGAATATGCGTGTGCATTTATCTAATGTATGTATATTGCATGTGCATGCATATGCTTGCGTGTCTATAGTGTTGATGTGTGCATTTAACAATGAAAATTTATATATGTATGCATTTATGTAATGTATGTATATTGTGTGTGTGTGTGTGTACGTCATATGCATACATTGTTATACAGGTTATGTATTACTACCATAATTTTAGAATATGTATGTTTCTTACCAAAAGTGTCCCTCGCACAGTTTGTGAGTTGGCTTCTCGTATACAATTGCATGAGAAACACGTTTCTTGATTACATAGGTTGCCATATTCTTGAGAGTTGCACTTTCTTTCTGGTGGTTGAATGGAATTTGCAGTTTCACCTGATTTGGATATACAGATTTAATGGAATCAATTTACTAAGACATTCTGAACTGAAGGAAGACGAATGAGCTTATTAATCACTTTGCCATGTTGGTTTCTAGATATATCATATATGAAACCATATGTTAGCAGAAATTTGCCCACAGATCCAAAAGAATTATGACCTGCTATATCAGACCTACAAGAGTTGTCTATTTACTAGTGTCTTCTTACCAGGTGTCCATATAGCAAGAAGATATGAACATGGATCATCAGGTTCTCTTCTATCCAACTGGGGAAACAGCAAGTTCAGTTAGCTGGGAAATTAATTTGGGTATAAAAAAACCATCCTTTGTAGATGAAGAAATAACTAACTTCTTCTAGCAGAGGGTGTGTATCTGGAAGCTCGTACCTGCATGGTCATGTAAAGTAGTCAACTTCTTTTCTACTTAGTCATTTAAAAGCAGTTGGTTATATTTTCCCCATAAATTTGAAACATAAGTTTGATTTTGTCCCTAGAGAATCCCTGCCCTCACTGTAGCCTTATATTAGTTTCATTATAAGGGGGCACATCAAAAGGAATTTCAGTTTGCTTAGTTATTTTCAACTATTGACTACTCGGTTAAGAATAAACTTTAAGTGAAACTAGTTTGATAAGTATGAGGGAGCAACCCACTTACACTTGGTGTTCAGTACGCAGCTGATTCACATTCTTTAGCTTGGGCATGGGGATAGAAGCAACATCTGGAGTTAGAGCGACTAAGGCCTTTGACATTTCACTTTCTTGAAGTTCCATATTCTTTTGCATATAATCCTGCAAATTCTGTGCGAACTCCTCAATGTTGAGTTTTATTGTTGGAATTTCATTGGGATCCTCAAAGAAGGTATCCTCAATGTCAATTTCTGTTAATGTGCACGTTGGCTCTGGACTTGCTGGTTCTTCAATAATAGGTTCGCAGATGCTACTTTCATATTTTGATTCTGCCTGCTGGTTTGATTGAGGCAGAGGCATTGGCAATGGCAATGGTTTGATGATGTCAGCAGGATTCTGGTCTTTTGCCCCGCTTTCAGTTGCACTCACTAGACTCTTCTCCTCTGGCCCTGGTAGGGAAAGCCTTGCACTGTACCCAACATGAATCATTAGCAATCTTATTTGTGAAATCAACTGGTTGTTATTCACTTGAACTATGCACAAAATCACAAGCATATTTTGGTCGGTATTGGTACAGAGAATAAACAATTTTCAAACTGATAAATTTGGTACCTTGCAAATGCACTAGCAAAATGTCTGCACTCTCCTCTCATCGGACATGCATTGCAGTTTGGCTTGCTCTTTGTGCAGAAAACCTGGTCACAATATTATTTCTTGTTTTAGCCTTTGCTTATAAATTCATAATAACTAAATACTGAGAAGACATCCTTTTAAATAAAAATATACCTTCCCAAATGTAATCATCTGGTAATGCAGCTCATATCTGTTGTAATAGATTGCAATAAATCTGTTAGAATCTGGATATAAGAACTGAATGAATTTGTTATTTTAGTTATTTGTTTGTATAAGTATTGCAGTTTCATTTAGTCTATAATTATAAGCAGAAATTTTGATTTTACAGTGTTCTTTGGTCTAGCTTGCACAGTCGAGGCCAGAGATACTTCTGAATGGATTCTAACACCGGGTACCTATACGGTGAGGGAAAAATTAGACCTTCAATAATAATGGAATCTACGTGCATTTATGTGTAGTTGTTGACATGTATGTGCACATGCACACATTAGGCAAGATGTCTAGAGTCCAATTAATACTTACAGTTCCAGAAGGTGCAACTGAAGTGACTCAGGCAGTGGCTGCAGGGGCACCCATCCCAGCCTTACAGCTATTCGTCCAACATTTGTGTCAACCTTGTTAAAGAGAACGATACAAATGTTGAGTTGAAGAGCTGTTCCATTTCAATTCAGAACATTTATACTTTGAGACTTACAGGGAAAGCAAGATGATGGAGTGTCAAAAGCCGCACACACTCCACACTCTTTAGGCCCAATCCTCTTATGCTTAGCAGGTACTCCCTATAAGCATGTTTATGTGTAAGCATATACTCATTCTATATATTGAAACAAAGTGATATGCACACTGCACATTTGATGCAATACCGCCGACAGAATGCTTGGATGACGTGTCGGACAGTTGTTACTTGATTGAATGCATGTCATTTTGGTTATACAAATCTAATTTAGAACCTTTTTTTCGTCTTATCTTACTTTGCTTTGTCAGGTGGAACATCCCTTAACCATTCCAGGTCAATGCTTCCATGTTCTGCAACCAGACGATTAAGGAAATCCTGCACAAATTGCTCACCTACATCAGCTGTTGTCACAGACTTTTTTACTTTCTGTATAGGTACATCATTGTAGTTGACATGAATGATTTGATCCTTGTACCTGAATTCTTTCTGCAAGCACGTTGTTCATTCCCCGTTCCTTGATGGTTTGGGCAATTTCATTAACATCAGCACTTCTCACTGCCTCCCAGTCCAATGAGTCCATTGTGTTGGTCGTCTGTTCTCTTTTCTTACCATTGGGTTGTGCCTCCTTTCTTAAATTATCCCATTCGTATGCTTTTTCTTGTGTCTTTCGGTCCCTGACCCCCTTGCCATGTGTAGTATTGGACTTCATCAAATCCAATGAATTGTCTGATTTTTTTTTATTCTCTTTGATATTTGAATCAGCAGTCAATTTTCCAATTTTCTTTTTGTTATCTACCATGCTGGTGCTTACAGTTTCATCTGAGTTTTCTGCCAAAGCATTCTGCAAAAGATGGTTTTGCTGCATTTTTTTATACTGATCTGAAGGCAATGATTTAGATACCTTTTCCCTATCTCCAGCTTGCCTGCTATCAGCTTGAGTGGTATCACTTTTCTCTGTATTGTGATTTTCACATGAGTGGATATTTTTGAAAGAAATTTGAGCACTCACCATCAGTTTCTTTTGAACTGCTGCTGGACCTGTGCATTCTGCTGTCAAACCACTTTGTTCGTGCACACTATTCTCATGTTGTTTCTTTGAAAAAGTACACGATCTGTTCTCTTCCAACAGTTCCAAGCACTCAACCTCTGGTGATTCTGAGTTGGGTGTCAGTTTACTGTGAGGGATAATGGATGAACCCATGGAAATATTTGGATCATCTAACCTTCCCCTGATTTTTCTTTCTTGGTCATACTGCGAACATTCTGAGTGGTAATCTGCATCTTGTGAGTTGTTATTAGAGGTTATGTTCCTATTTCCTTGACTGTGAACTTCAGGCAAGCTGGTGGCTCCTGCCATTCCTAGGAGTTCTAGGAAAGAATTTGAGGAACCAAATCTTGTTTTGAATTCCTCGGCCTCTGAGTTGGTCTCGGAGCATGATCCTATTCTTTCGCCTGCCAGACTGATTGGAGAATCTGTGGAGTTTTGAGATGAAACAACAGAAGTTTGAGACAAAATTTCATCATCAAGTGATCTCACTTCTCCTTCTATGACGCTTGTTTTTGTCTTTTTGATGACCACTGGCTCAGGGCTTGTCTGTGTAGCGCACTTGCAACTAGAGTTATTCAATGGGATAACACCACCAAAACTGCTTCCAAAAAATTCACTGCTGTTCACGACTTCTCTATCTTCACTAGAGGGCGTATTATTGGGATCAGTGACTGGTTGATTTGGCATCTTCTCATTTTGATCGGTATCCTCTGGGTCCAGTGTGCAGATGTGTGGATCTTTAACTAGAATGTTCGTTCCTTCACTGTATGCTCTATTACTGTTTTTTGACTTATGTGGAAAGCGTGCAACAAGTGACATGAAGGCTGAACTGTAAAAATGAAGGAACATGGTTAATTAGGTTTGCACATGCATTCTATCTCATAAATCTGTTTATAAAATGTAGCTTACCTAGAAAGATGGTCTGAGACGTTCTGTGTGAGGAAAACACCAATAACTGAGTCCACCACTGATCCCTTCCATAGAGAGAAGCGTCTATCCCCTGGAATAATACAAAGAGAACTTCATTATGGTTATATCTAACTGTCCCTGCTGAAGCATTATTGTTGACATGCCAGGATTGTGGAAGAAGCCTATGCCATTTTAACATTACTTGGATATATTTCTTTCATTAATTAATAATAAACATAGTCATCAGGAGTTCCTTGTGGGTCTTTGGCATAAAATGCTCAAGAGCTGTAGCAAATGGAAATTTAGTTGGGGATACCTTGGACAAGACGCATGCGTGCAATAAATGAATCTGCCCTTCCTTGGAAAACTCCACGTTCTTCTTCCCACCATTTTTCCTTCTCCTTATTTGTTCCATCAATACCTTCACTATTTATATTTCCCATCAGAAGCTGCCATACTCTAGTTGTCTCTTCGTCAAGGTCTACTTTAGGTCGTGGACGACGTTTCCTGACTGGATTGAATAACCCATCGAAGGGAACAATAGTGCCATCTCTTCTATAAAGAACAAGGGCACTTTTCTCTTGGTTCTCCATATGATAAGGAACAAGAGCATGCTGATCTTGATATGCGCTGTGGTTATTTATATTGAGATGTTTGAACTGCTCCACCAGTCTATCAATGTAAAACATTTTTTTCTGTAACGCTTCTAGAGAACCTGCATCAAAAGGCTCATGTAAGACAAAGGAATAGCTTGGGAGGGGTCATGAAGATGCACAAAACTTATCTTTTGATTTATTATAGAATTGTTGATGACCATATACATCATTGAACTCTTTCAGCTGGCCCTATTTTTTACCTGAAGGTGCTGGATTAACAACAGAAACTCTTTTTCTAGTCCGCTTCTTTCTTGCCAATATTGCTCGGCTCTCTGCAACTAGGGTTTCAATGCATGTGTAAGGACTACCATAGGTTTTTGGTGACTGATTGGTAGCAAAACCTGGCTCCTCAAAACATACAATTCCATTTAGTGAAGACAAGTCACTGACTCGAGTGTGGCCTCTGGTTCTCTTCTTCGTCAATTTCTCTGGTAGGCTTGGAGCTGTTGTACGATGAAAAGTAGGCATCTTATCCAAATCATTCTTGCTGAGTATGGGAGGAGCTCTACTGTTATTTAGCTGAGGATTAGGAATCCAGCCGTGGTCTTTTAAAGTGTGAAGATTTGCTTCACTGTCATTTTGGTGGCAAAATGTTTCCTGTCTCGTTACTGAGGAGACCCTGCAAGATGTGATTGAGCTCCCATCAAATTCTGATTTACTGTACGTCACCTTCTCAGTTCTCTTCTTCTTGTAGATTTCTGGAAAACAGCCATGAGTATTTAAAATTGGTTGGTAGGCTGGAAAAGAACCATACTGAGCTCCCATCATATTCTGTGGAGTAAGTTGCGTGTGGTAAACACTCCGTGAATGTCCCCTCTTCAATCCTCCCGCTTGAACTTCCTCAGCAGGACTTGCACTAGTGCTGCAGTTGGAATCATTTAGACTTCTTGGAGGTGTCTGATTATTGGTTTTCAGCACATCTTGTGAAATGGAGGTCTCGTTTTGTCGATCAAATCTGAGTGGTTCATGTGTTCTGCCCACTTCATTAGTTTCAGCCACAGCTCCCATCCCTTGGCCGTCTCTCATAGTTATCTTTTCATCATTTGATTCAGTACCCAACTTTGGTGCATGCTCCTCCTCGAAACTCAAGGCCCTCCTGCAAGACTTTCTGGCAACCTCTTTTGGATCAGCAATCCCTTCAGTTTCTTTGGCTGAGGGTGACAGTGAGGATTTGTTATGTGGGTTTCTTCTTACATACTTCCTCTTCACCTTGGAGGTTTCCTTGGACCCAGTTGGATCTGGGGTCTTTGGCTTTGGAGTCCTCTTAGTTTTGCCTTCCTTGACTACTTTGGGCCTGTGCTTTCTTCTTCTTTGTTTTTGCTGCTGGGGTGTCTTGTTCAGGTCAATATTGCTCCCCTCATCAGGGTTGTGAGTATCCGATTGTATCGACTGTAATAGTTCTTTATCACAATTGTGTTCGTTTGGATCAACCCTTCTTGTAGCAACTCCAATATCCATGTTCCTTTCCTCGACTGCCTGCCCGCTTTGACATATATTTTGTAACGCGGAATCCTCTTTGTTTCCCACATTTTTGGACTTATCTGGTGTCACAGGTGCTATATTGGAGAATGTCCCACTAGAAGCTGGATTGGCAACGATACTAGGCAGTGAATTAAGATCATAAGAATTCCAGCAAGGAACAGAAACCTGATCTGTAGAAGAAGAAAATAATGTTCATATAAGAAAAAACTAAACATGCCATTCAGATATAAACCATATATATAGGCATACATGCACACTTATATTCCTTTGTTTTTGGTGCCGGTAGCGTTTTCCACAGGTTCTTATCTCATGCATTCGATTACTTTCCCTAGTCGACTCGAGTATAGATTTAACATTTCACATTTCTGTTTTCTGTGTTACCTCAGGTGTTCTAATTTTCAGATTCTGCTAGCATGGACAGACTCCTAATTCTCACCCTCTATGCAGCGGCAAAAGCACAAGAACACAGAAAAAGTAAGCACATAACACTCACAATGGTTTATAATTTCACATTTCTCTTGGCTTGTAGGGTTCGATTGGAGCCGGTCACTCTCATGCTGAGAGCCCAAACAAGTCATGAGATGGCTGCTTATTCCATCGGTGGAAACGGTCAAATTAGCTTCAGCTAGAGCCAAGTGATCAGTAAACGACAAATTGCCGATGCTAGAACTCAATGATGGGTCAGCACTGCCATGAAAGACCTGGGCTCTCCCAGCTGAAGGAACATTCCAATTGTGGAAGCCTCCGTTTGATTCCAGGTATTCTTCAAATTCTTGAGAAAACTCGTATGGAAATCCCCCCCCTAACCTTGATGAGTGGGCTTCTCCCGGCCAGTCTTCTTGAGGTTCTTTTGGGGCAATGGGCTTTAGGGGTGTCCTTGGAACCCAAGAATCCTGATTCTGGGAACTCTTCCCTTTGGGGATTGAACCCTTTCCATTCATTTCCATTCTCAACTTGGGAAAATCCGGTCTCCCTTGTTCTTCCCCTGCTTTTATATCCTTTTGGACTGATAACTCTCTTCAAGCTTCTTACAGAATCTGAAATGCCCAATCATGGTTGAGCTTCAGGTGAAAATAGAAACCCTTTTTTTCTTTTGGTTCTTTCTGGAATTAAACCCTTTCCACTGTCTCTGAACCTTCCCTGCAAGGAAAAAAATAAAAAATAAAAAATAGTACCAGGCGAATTGACAAGCTCTTTGAAACAGAAACCCAGAAAATGGGCATGAACCAAAGATCAGTTTCTTTGCTTTACCACTCCAAATCTTACGAGTCACCGGAAATCCCTCAAATATATGTATAGATCTCTCAAGCACTAGTGAATTTGGGTCTGTTGAGCAGGCTCGAGCAACCCAAGAAAATAAGAAAAATAAAATAAAAAAACAGAATTGAAAATGGAAAATTCTCCTGCGCTAGGAACGACTTCTAAATCTGGGTCTGGTGAGCACTGTGAAACAAAAGCTTCAGCAGAATCTCTCTGGCTTGCAGGAATTCGCCAATTCCATTCCACCTCTCTGCTTTTTGTGAGTGCAAAACAAGAATTTTAATAGAAGATGAACAGAGAAATCTCCCGAGATCAGAAATTACCGTAGAAATGGGTTAATGCACGAGATCTGATTCATCTACCAGCTACGAAGAAAGCAGAAACAGTCTTCCTTCATAGAGACAAAGGGGGGAAAGAGAGAGAGAGAGAGAGAGAGAGGGAGAGGGAGTGGGAGAGGGAGAGAGAACCAAATAAGAAGAGGTGGCCTTTTTCTCATTTCATATACTATTATAATATTTTAAGGCTCTTTAAATTGGTAACTCCTGTTCCCGGTAAACCGATGACCCTTTTAAACATAGTATTAGTTAATTAATTAATTAATTAATATTGACACTTCTCTTATCTTCTTTATTATTATAGGTATCTCTGTTCATTGAATAACATGTTAAGCTTAGGAATCGCTCTGGGTGAGTTGGGGTATTGATTCTGTGCGGGAGGGCATATCCGTACATTTGCTTTCGGCCAATGAAAGCGCCGCGTAAGGCGTCCCAAGACACGTGATCGGTTTCGGGCCCAAGGCTGCTGGGCGAAGCTGGCACGTGCCGCGTGTGAGGGGGTCAATTACTAACAATGCCCCTGGCTGCCGTTACTTTTGTCGTTACCCGTCGATGGTTTCAAAGCCCTATATTTGGCCGTTACTGACGCTGTTAGTGGCCCCATCTTTCGTTGGCAACCCACCTGTGCACGCTTTTCATCGTGGTGATGGCGTTGGGTTCACACATTTTGATCGGACGGTGGTGGGACGACGATGAGGATGATAATTAGATGGTGGAAAATTGTTCCTAGGACCCACTTGTAGTTGCTTATTGAATTAGGAATCAGCACGTCATTTCTCATGGATTCTTATCCCGGAGACAGTTATTCAATTATCGTTATTATTGTTATTGTTGTTGCTGTTATTACGGAATATTTTATCGTATCTCGTTAAGGTAGTTAGTTATACGACGGCTACTAGGATGCAGTCAGGATTCTATATTTTATTTGAGTGGTTTTGACTTTATGTGAGAATTGGGAAAGGAAAAAGTTGTCAGAGGTTCAATCAAAAGGGTTTGGAGCCAATCACAAATCTCTTGAAAGAGCAATGCTACAAATTCCGACATCATGTACGTGGGACCACATTCAAAGTGAGTTGTTAATAATTTTTTTTTTTTTTAAAAGAGTAATACTATAAATCTCGATGTAATTGAGGGGACCTCATTCAAAAGTGGCTATGGAATAATTTTTAGGACCCAATTTACTCTCCAAATTGGTCCTAAATTTCAAGCATTTTTAGTTACAGTACAAAACATAAGGTTGCATGTAACTAATTTAGTTATACATTTTAAACTAATAGGCTTTGACCCAATGGCTTATTATCTCTCTATATGTGTAAAGATGGATAAGAGGTTGTGGGTTTAAAATCTATTAAAAATATGTATATTTATTGATAAAAAAAAATCATGCACTTCTGAACTTGCATAAATCATTAACAAAGGAAATAGGTGATAATTATTGACATAACTCTTTTTATGATCGTAGACAAATTATAAAATATTGTGCTCGATAAAAATAATGTCACATTTTGAAATTCTTATCTTTTTTAAAGTTAATTTATATTTATTATTATTATTGTTGTTATTTTATCGTGTCCGGAAAAAGTAGTTATATGACGGCTATTAGGATGCATCCAAGAAATTTTATATCATACTTGAGTGCTTTTGACTTTAAGGGTGCAAATGAGAGGAGAATGAGAGAGTTTCAGAGCTCCAATCACATAAGTTTGGAGCCAATGACATTACTCTTTAGTTTTTATGAGAGCAGCACTACAAATCCCGATGGCACGAGGATGGGACCTCGTTAAAAAGTAGGACCACAATTGGACCAAGTTATAATGTAAAGGAGTTCGATAAAAGCTTATTTATGATAATCAAATCACTTTGAATAAAATTTTAAACTTGTAAATTTAAAAGAAATAATTTAAATATAGTGAACCTTGACTTGTTTATTATTTCTGAACAAAAAATGACTCAAATAAGAACACTGCTCTGTAAATTCAGCTTGCTAAAAAACTTGTTAAACTAAGCTTGAGCACAGCCGAGCTTAGCTCGTTTGTGACCTTGTGAATGGTTGAGCATAGGTGGAATTTGTGGATTTAGATCGATGCCTTTTCTCACATTTTTCTTATTTTCTCGTCAATTAACATTTTCAAAAGTTGGGTAATCCACAACCTTTGACTTAAGGATGAGATAACGAATTTGAGAATTGGTGGAATTATGGATTTCGATAGATCCTAGTTTTTTTATTTACTTATTTTACCTTTTTAAATTTAAGTGATCCATAAACTTGTGACCTAAGAATACGATTAAAAAAAAGAAAAGCAATGGAACTCCAATCATAAGAGTTTGGGGCAGTAACACAGGTCCGAATGATTTGCAAATGGGACCTCATCCAAAATTGAAGGTAGAAAAATTTATAGGGACCCAAATCACTTTTGGAATTGTTCCTGAACTTGAAAATATTTTTTGGTTTAAAAGCATAAAACAATAATTATCGTTGCTTGTTCACCAAAAATAAAATAAAACAAAAATTATAGTTGCATATGTCGCTAATTTAACTCTGCGTTTAAGATTAATACTATGAACTCCATCCCTCTATAACATCACATGGATGGTTAACAAATCGATCCGTGCTTAGTTTGTCGTGAGCCCACGTTGAGTCGAGGAATCAGCCTCAATTGCAATGTCGTCTCCTTTTGTTGACCGCAAAGTCTCGGTCCTCTCTCTCTCTTCCTTCCCCGGGGTGCGTGAATCACAAGATGAACTGACGGTGGGGGAGGAATCTCATAGTGGCCATTGTTCACTCTTTTAGCCTTTTTGGTTGGTTTAGGGTTGGTGGGAGTCTTCGTTCCATGTTTCTTTGCTCACGCTTTCTCTACTTATTAATACCTACTTATGACATAGTACTCCTCGTGGTGCATATTTCACGTTCGCTCTTTTGATTTCAGTGAAATGTATGCTCTGCGATTGTTATTGAAACATGTCTTTAGAAGATTGTATAGTACATGACTCGGGACGAATGAGGTAGGTGGGTCAAATAATTTCATAGAGGACATTTATGACACAGCACCCCTGATACACAATTCATGTGTGATCCTCGAGGTTTAGTGGAACGTATGCTCTGCGATTGTCAGCCAGACGTGCCTCTACATTATCTGGAGGAGTGTATAACACATGACTCGAAATGAATTCGGTAAGTGGGTCAAATAATTTAGTGGAAGATATTTTTGAATATGTAGTCAACATTTTAGAGATTTTGAAAATTTTGAATCTTTGAATATTTTGGGCACTTTTGAATCTTACTTTTTGAACCTTGGATTATCATTTAGGACACTGTATACGTGTTGCACGTCTTATGCCTCCTCCTTGACTTTCGGTGAGATGTATGCTCAATGGTTGTTAGTGAAATGTGCCTTCACATTTTGTAGAGGGTGACGACATGTTACTTTAATTGCGTGTTTATTTGTGCTAATAGGCGAATTAAATTTGATTATTTAGATTATTTATTGTCCTATGTAGTGTTTGATGTAAGCATTAGCAAGTATTTGGTGCAAGCATCAGCAGTGAATTGGACTATTCAATTGGGCCTCCTTGTCTCCCCGCAATCTGATTATTTTGTCTTATGTGTGAGTCATGATAGTTGAATCCAAGGCGAAGGGAGATACACCAAACTCATAGCAGGGCTGGGGCAAGGGGGGCTTGTCTTCCTGCAATCTGATTATTTTATCTTATGTGTGAGTCCTGATAGCTGAATCCAAGGCGGAGGGAGATACACAAAACTCATAGCAGGACCTGGGGAGGAGGGGGGAATATTTAGATTTCATCCTCATTTGTCCTCCGCCCTTGTCATTGCTAAAACCCATTTCTCTTCTATTCTCATTTATTCTTACATGCAATTGTTCAACCTTTTCCAATTTATTCTTCCTCTTCTTCTCCCTTTCTTTCCATATTTGTCTCTTTTGATTGGTCTGTTCGGGCGGTCAAAGAAGATATAAGAATGAGTGAGGTATAGAAGTTTTATAAATTCATAGAGGACATTTAGGACGTTTCGAAGATCTTGTGAACAATTTATTCATTTTAAAGATTTTGAGAAATTTGAGATAGAACAATTTGGGCACATGCAAAATATTTAAGACACTTTGAGCTTTTTAGGCACTCTAATATGATCTTATAATATCATTTAAGAGTTTCTCAATAACCTCCTTTATTAAGAAAATTATGGTTAAAGCTTAAAATATAGCACAAATATTTGAAAAATGAAGCAATTTATTTTGAAGACTTGATTTTCTTATAGATTTAAAGATCAAAGAACTACTAACATTAGTATTCATATTATCATTAGTATTACTACTGTTATGCCTTAGAAACTATTTACATAAATTGCGGGAACAAGGCGTTAATTTCTCATGGGTTGTCGATATTTTCAAAGCCCCGAGTTGGGCCGTTACTGACGGTGTTAGTGGGCCCCATCTTGCAGCCGTACACGCTGCTTGTGATGGGATGGTTCATGGGATCATTATTTTGATCCGACGGTGGTGGGAAATAGGGAAAGGAAAATGACTTCCAGGACCCTCGTGATTGCTTGTTCAATCAAAAATCAACACGTCACCTTCCGAAGAGCCTTGTCGTGAGAAATAACATGTTACAAACTTTAAGCGGATAAAAATTCTCTCAATTTTAAATCAGATGAATGTGTGAATTTAAATAATTTAAATTATTTATTATAAAAATAGAGAAAAAAATTAATAACAGAGAAAAGAAATGATTAATATCGTATAAATTCATAACATCATAATATTTTTAAATTCGGGTTATTCATATTTAATATTAATATTTTACTTTTTGATATAAAAACAATGCATGTGGTATTATTCAATATTTTAGTAAATCTAGCTATAATAGTTATATGGTGGATATTGGGATGCATTTAATAGATTTGACTTTCAGAATGTATGTGTCGGTGGAGAAAGGGTAAAGCGGTTAAAACTCTAATGTTTTGTCGGAGAGAAAGAGTATGCTCTAATGATGTGTCGAAAGTTACGTACATAGTCATTCTATGGGGTTTATAGAGGAATTGATATGAGAATTTTAATCATATGTTATAAGAAAATAAAAATTATGATGATCTATCAAGTTTTATACAATCCGTATTAACATATAGATCTCATTTAAATGGTGAAAAAAATAAAATCAGAACAACTATTGGTGTTTCTCAAATTTTTGTTTCATTCATTATATTCAAATTTAAAACCCATTTTATTTCATTCTATTCCGTCCTTCGAATTAAACGGATTCTAATTATTTGATTGAGTTATTGGAGTCCTTGTAATTATTTCTAAGCTTGATTTCTATCCTTAACGTATATAACCTTTCTGACTTCCAGAGCTTTAACTCGAGTGACACTGGATATTGGGCCTTGAACCAAAAGACGGATGAAGTCTCGGCTTCATTTCTCATCCTGAAAAAATTTTGGTGGTTTACCAAGTGAGGAAGGGCCTCAAATGTTACCATCCCGAAAAATAATCGGATATTGTACATAAAATGCCTAGGTGACCGAATTAACATTCCATTTAATATTAGCCATTTATATAACCCATGAATTAACCACCCATTTAATTTGAACAATCAATGGTGCGGAAGGTAACGCGCACTTATTATAAAAAATTTACGGTGGTGACCCTCAATGGAATCAAATTAGAAGAGCATGTCATCTCTATTTCAACATTAATAAGCTTGTCTAATTTTTTCCTTAATTCCTGTTCCGGGTCAAGTTGACCCGGTCAACCATGTACGATTTTAATGCAACCTCGTAATCAATATACTAAATATATCGAGTGAGGTTGCGTAGTAATCGCCTGCGGGAGGGTGTATAATATCTGCGCGTTACTCTTTAAGTCAACGAAAGCGTCGCACGACGTTTCTAAAGCAGCTCGACTTTTTTGGCCTTGCTCGTCGATGATTTCAAAGCCCTCGATTGGGCCGTTAGTGACGCCGTTAGTGGGACTGTACTGGATAACGGCAGATCTTGTGATTAGTCATTCAGAGTTTTTTTTAAAAAAAATTATAGAATATTTTGTTTATTTTTAAGTATAATTTCAATAAATTTTTATGATAAATCCCTCCGACTTGAGGTGCTCGAATTAATTGTTTATTAAAAGCTATACAAGTATTGAACCAACTTGTTCCAGTGTATTATGAAAAAAATTCCCGAACTTAAAAATAAAGAAATAATAATTATTATTATTGTTGTTGTCACCGTTGTTGTTAAAACATTCGATGATAATTATTATTTGTCATCTTTTTTTGTGAACCGATTTGGGAGCGTATAATTATTAAAATATAATATTTATTATAGTACTGCTGACTTTAGGGGTGCACATAAAAGGGAAAAGTGGTTGGAGTTCCAATCACATTGGAATTTGGAGGGCAGCAGCATCAAATGTTTAAAAAGAGCAATGCTACAAATCTCAATAAGGTGTTTCGTCTCATTGACAATTGATGATTGAATTATTTGTAGTCCCTACTCGATCACTGTCGAAATTCGATTTTGTCTCATTATCAAAATTGATTGTAAGCCTCGAAAACAAGAAGTATATTTACATGTATTTTTTATAAAAAATAACAAAGGCTAACATTTTGTTTGAATAACGTTTAGCATTGTAACTAGTCATTTAATTTAATTTTTAATATTAGGTTTACTCTAAATTAGATTGTAGTTAAATCCATAAAACCTAAGTAGATCAATTAATTTTTCATTTAAAACTTTGCAAGTATTGGATCCTAATTTCAACTTGCTATTAGTTTCGTAGGCAATTTTTTGTTATTTAGGTCAAATTACATTATTTGGGGCAACTTTTGACTCTAAAGTTACGAATCTAGTCAAACTTTTACTATTAGATTATTTTATCCTACTTTCTTAAAGTTTCACAATTCTAACTTAAAACTAAACATCATCTATTTCCTTTAGGGTTCAATCCCTACAATTCTTCTTCCCTAATTTCCCCCTTTTGTCTCCTCACCTTCTCCCGATGCCGACGCCACCACCTCCGCCACCATCAGTTGTTCTCTCTCGTATGCCACCTTCAATTATACGATCGAGGTCTGGGGCAACTTTTGCTTGAGGCCATAAAAAACGAGCAGATGTTTTGAAATTGCTTTTTAAATCTCAATCATTCTTCATTCACAATTCATATTCTGCGACATAACAAAAGAAGACGAATTGTGTAACTAAACTTGTTTCGAGAATTTCCTTTTTGGTACACCTACTTTGAAAATTATATTTTTAAATTAATTCATTTTAAAATAATTTTTTGAATTATTAGTTATTCATCGAAAAATCAGTTTCATCGCATTTCAATAAGGATCATTTTAAAAAAATAGTTATATAAATAAATAATAATAATTTTACTGTTATTATTGTTGTCGCTGTTGCAATTGAATATATTACCCTCTAAAAGTAGTTATTTGTTGGTACTAGGATCCTCTCTTTGTTGGATTGATCCTATTGTCGTTACAATTATTAAAATATTATATCCATTATAGCACTTTTGACTTTAGCGGTGCACGTGTGGAGCTGTGTGTCAGGGAAAAAGTTGTTGGAGATTCTAATGATAAGAGTAATACTACATATCTCAATAAGAGTTCATCATATTTCGGTGTGATGGTTGGGGAGGCTCATTGGGCCCACTCAATCGTCATCGAAATTTGATCTTGTCTCTTTATCTTTATAAATATTTTGTTACATAAATAAAGTTAAGCGTTCAAAAACTTATCAATATCGATTATCAATAATTTATTATGTATTTGATATTATAATCATTGTTATGATTCTAAATTTAAGTAGTTTCAAGTAGAAGAAATGAATGCTCAATGGCATCGAAATTCGATTTCGTCTCTTTATCTTTACTAAGATTACATCACGTAGATAAAGTTAAGCGTTTGATAATTTATCGACATTCACTAATAATAGATTATTAAGTGTTTGGTGTTGCGATTGTTGCTATGATTTAGATAGTGCTTAGTAGAAGAAGTGCGTTTGATTATTATTTATATTCACGACAAAATTGAATGAAGTAAAATAAACTTAGTTTTACAGTATAAATTCAGTGCATTATTAACAAGGTTAGTGTTCGTTTTTGATATAAATTGAGGTATAAAAACGTTAAGCATGAGAGTGAGGGCTTCAAAGAACATTTTCTCGTGATGTTAGGGTGATGATTTCATTATTTAACCCCTTTTCAGTTCTAATTAGAATAATAGAAAAATATTTAATTTACCCTAAAATTCGTTTCATTTTGTCATTGCCAAACGTAGCACTTGATTTGTTTTCTTCAGTAGGTAATTCAAATTTTGCAATTTTTTTAATAGGCGAGATATTAGGGAAATAATCGAGAAAATGGGAGAAGAAAAAAGATTGCCGGTAAGAAGCCAAGGAAGGAATGTTTTTTATTTGAGTAATACGTACATTTTTCACACATTCTTTACACTGAAATAGTGATATGATAAAATTTGTGTGGTTCTTTTTAAGGAGTATTTTGATGAAATAACAATAAAGCACCATAAAATTTTTATCAGGTTAACGCCTTCCGCTCGAAGGGCATATAAAGAATGTATCACTTCGATGAATATTCTCAATTGGAAGATCCCTTCTATGAATAATTTTAATTTTTTTTGTCTTGAAACAATCCACGAAATGGTTACTGTGTTGGAGGGATATTCATATAATTCAAACGATTGCGTAAAGCCCGTAGTAGCAACGGAGTCAAGAAAAATATATAAAAAGAGAACTCGAATCAAATCAGAGTATAGGCAAAAGCGAAAGAAATGTAATAAAAAGGTAGAAACATGGGAAGCTGCACCTACTAAACACTGCATGCAAATTAGCACCTTTTTTTTTTTTTTTTTCCTCCCCTCTTAAAGAAGAAATAAATTAAAAGATTAAAAGAAGAAAAAAATATAACTTGATATTCTTTCTGATTGGTGTAGACGAGCTATAGTACTGATTCCCTCTGCCGGAATTCAAATGGGTACCACTGAAAGTTTTCATACCACAAGGCATTCCTTAGGTTCTGTTTCTTTATTTAAAATATATTTTCAGGAAAAACATGCTCATCAACAAATGACCAGTTGTGACTTTTTAGAAAATAACTTAGAAATCAACAAAAGCATAAGCAATCTCTTTTATAAAGTAAGTATATAAATTTTTACTTAACTGTATATATATATATATATAATTTTTTAATATATCTGAGGGAAAATTACTTTTTGATCCTTTTAAAAGGTTTATATACGAATTAGTTATATTCAAATACGAGAAACTAAATTAGCACTAATTTTAAATTTGGGAAACCAAAAAAGTAACTGTCCCTATATTTTAACAGAAAGGGGCCGAGGTCAAGCCCAACAAAGAAAGGGCCAATCCCTTGGGCTCTTGGAGTAAGTACTTGAGCCCTCCAAAATAAACAATCACCCACGAAACTAATTGACCGGTGATGATATTTTGGAGAAGCTCAAAATAGTTCGTACCAGGGAGCATTATCGATAGAAAAATATTATTCATATCAAAATAATCAGGTTCCAACCGAGAAAGAATTGGTCTGACCCTTCAAATCAACATCCAAGTAGATCGATGCATATTATAAGATTATGAGCAGCAAAAATTAAACTTGACTTATCTATGAGTAGAGTCAATGCCTTGCTATGCAATCAATCTCGGGGGCTTGAATAGCCATTTTGAACTTATGAACTCAAAGGATGGGCTTTCATTGATGGGATCGTATATAAACTATCTTCCATGCATTCGGATTTTGCCCAAACGTATAAGATGATATATAGTGTCTTATTCAATTTATTTTATATATATATATATATATACTATTCAAAGAGAGGGGAGGCTCATGAGGTGAATTGAACATTGTTTGTGACATGTCTTCTTCAAGGACCGTACGACACCTGCCAATGCCATTCGTCCCCCCCTCGCCACCTCCCTTTGGAGGGACATGCAGATCACGTAAGGCACTGAGCCTGATTTATGTGTCTTTCGAGACATATGGAACCCCTCCCCCTTTGTTTCTTCTTACTTTGTTGTTGTGCTGGTGCATTTGTCACACACACATACATATGCTTTAAGATTATGTTTTATTTTTTTCTTTTCCCCTTCTCCATGGTCTAGCCTCTAGGCTAAGATAATAGACCTTGACAAATTTGGTTGCTAGGACCTCACTTTATAAATATATTTACTAGACCGCTTAAGTCATTCCTGATCTAACTTTTATCGAAACCTCCCCATTTTATTTATGCAAGGAAGAGTTTGTACTCCCACATGCATAATCTATTTTTGATATCGCACTTGTTAGATGATATAGGGATCCACCCTAGCAAAAAAAAAAAAAAAAAAACAACCAATCTTCTGATCATGTAATAAAAAAACCTTCTTGATTGAATTAAAGCTCGACTTGTTTTATTTCAAATGATTAATTGGGTTTCGAACCAAGCTCCGCTCGCTCAGGCAATCGACAACACTCCCAAGAGGCCCTCGCAGTGACCCTTTTCTGTTTCTTGCTTTATCCTCTCTCGGTTTTTTTTTTTTCCCTCTTTTTTGGGTTAATCAAAAGTATCAAGCAAATGTAAAAGTGGCTTTGAACATTGCGTGCATCAAAATTTCTAAGGCACGAAAATAATAATAATAGCTTACTGCATGCGAGAAAAGTGAGGCCACTAACCAATGATAATTATAGAACATATATATAGAAATAACTTACATATATATATATATATATATATATATATATATATATATAATATAAGAGTGACTTGACTTAGATTATTATGGTAAAATTATATCTTACAAACTGCATTAATTTGGAGGAACGAACCCACTGTCCCAAGTCATCCCTGTCAAGAAATACATATATATATATATATAATAAAATAAATAACTGGTGATAAATACGAGGTGGGGTTTATGGAGGACAACTATAGAAGACAACAAAACCTCATTAATATATAAGTGGGGACGTAACACTGCCACCATCCACCATAGTCAGACAACCTCCACATCCACTCTTCCTCACCTGTGAGTTGAACTTCACAGGGACCATTCTTTTATTTATTTATTTATTTATTGGAATGAGGACCAACTATAATTAATTACTTCTCTCTCTCTCTCTCCAGTGTGAACAGCATTCTTTTTTCTTTTACCTGGAATATGCAGAGAAAGCAAATATGGTGAAAGAAGGCCTTCCTCCTCTCACCACCTTTACTCATTTTGTTCCACAGACACCCAGGAAACATCAATTAAAGTTCCCACTCCATTGGGTAGCTTGAATTTCTGACACTGCCATCAATTTTATCAGTCTGCTTTTTTTTTTTCCTCTTAAAAAAAATACTAAAGTATGCAATAAGCTCCTGAAACATTAATAAGTGTGCTATCATTCATCTGCAGGCTTTTCTTCCCAATTTTTATCCATCTTCTTGTTTTCCTGACAAAAAAACAAAAAACCCTAGACTTCTGCAGGTAGAGAGGCACATGCTGCAAAAGAGACTTGATTCTGTCAAATAAGGAAAAACATTGACCTGAAAAAGAAGTTTGCATGCTCAGTTGGACCAAATTAAAACTCTGAGGCTTACTATTCATTCGGCGTAATAGAATGGAATAAGTATTTTATAAAATATAATATACAAGTGAAATAATAACTCTCATGAACCACTGAAAGAATAGGTAAGGAATAAACGAGAAATAACTATTACTAATGACCAAAGATGTAATAATTATTACTTACACATTGCACTCATGAACCTTGAAAAAAATTATTTTCACATACTTCACTCATTGTTTGTGTTATCTTCTATGGAATACCTATTCTGTAAACCAAACGGATGGTTAAGCCTTGATTTTTTCTTCGAGAAGGGGACTTCTCAATTTAATTCATCCAAGTTTGTCTACCGGGGTAATTTGAGAATGTCCACAGAGATGCTCTCAAAGAGGCCAAAAACCATTAGGTAGAATACATAATCTGTGTACAGACAAGGACCAAGACGATGGTTAGATCAAACATTAAACAAACAAACAGATACAGTCCCACTGATGCAAGGAGAACAACGGCTAGTGTTGCAAAATGGTAAGAACCTTGTTGCTAGCTAATAAACATAAGGAACTATCCTCCATGGAACGAGTCTGCAATATTCACCCCACGCTTCCCTGTATTTCTCTGCGCAACGAACCTCATCTCTTCTCTCTCTCCAAATGAGCAGAACAAGAAGGTATATTGGGTAAAAGTATGGAACTGGGGAACTACAAATTCAGAATCCATGTTCACAGTGAAAAATCATTCCTTGCAAGAGTATACAAGGGAACTCCAGGAGGGGGGGGGGGAGGGGGGGGGGGAATAAGTAGTAGGAATGAATTTACCTTATACCACAAGGCAAACTGAATGACAGTGCTAGCAGCAGGTCCCCAAGGTAATTACAGTGCCTTGCAATTCCCCTTCAACAAAAGAATAGAGGTTAATGGGAATTGCACGCTGAAGTGCAGAATGACAAATAGTGGAAGCAATGTTTTTGTCTGTAGATCCAGGGGGCTGAGAAATGCTATTGCAAGGAAACAGCTAAAAACATGTAATGTACATGAACATGGAGAATCAAAGCTCGACCAAATTTATGTTGTTCGGATAAGAAGTGCTTCTAAAAAGTGGGGCCCACAAAAACCGCACTTAATTTTATTTTTTATCAAAATGGTGTAGGACTCAAGTAATTTTGTTAGATTCTCTTTTCACAACGCACATTATAAAACACTATCAACTTTGTTTAAACGCAGTCTCTAGGGATGACTAGAGATGAGAATGGCTTTAAATCATCGCGGGTAATCAATTTATAATGATTTTGAGCGCTTCACACCTTAAGTGGATTCAAGATCTACTTGGTTTGCGCAATGAAATAGAGTGGGAATAGTCATTCCATAGTAATATAATAAGAACAGTGAGGAGAGTATATGAGGAATACCTATTCCACCCTTGGCCATTCATATAGTTATTCCTTGTCCATTCCTCTCATGGTCCATGGGAGTAGCCATTTGACTCATGATCCATGGGGGTATAATTCCTTACATTTTATATTTCTATCAAATAGCTATTCCATTCCCATTTTGTTCCTTTCCCTCGAATCAAGCATAGTGTTAAATGTTCTAAGTTTTAGCAAAAAGCTCATTTATGTTGGAAGGGAGTATGAAATTTTCCTATGCAGAGCAGCAGGACAGGAAGAAGAACAAAATCAGACAGACGCTAACCAATAACCAGATGCGAGCAGCTTCCCCCCAACAACTTTTGGAGGCTTGCCCCATATGAGCACTTTTGGGTTCTTTTTGAAAACATGTTTTTGCCTGTTAGCTCCTCTGAATACCCGATACCTGCCAAATTCATTTTTTAAATAAACTACTCGGAGGTGATGGGAAACACGAGAGCTACAAATATATGAATATAATGTGCTTCATATGTATTAATAAAAAATTTACCCAACGAAAAATACCAAACAATTTGCAACAATAGCTGCTATTGACAGGTCCACATGGTTTCTCAAAAGCCACCAACCCTAAAACAAAGGAAACAAAATCAATCAGATACTAGTGCTGATGAATATGAGAACAATTTATTTATTTATTTTTATCATCGTCTTTTGGGGTAATTATATTTCTTGGTATACTAAGATATATTTGTGCCTTCAAATGCCATGAAGAACATGATATAGCAATTCATTTTTTAAGTGAAAATGCAAACCTAGTTATTTATTTCTCTTTTCCAAAAGAATGAATAATTTAAAAGAATCTTGAATGAAAATTTATGAAATACAGAAAATAAGTATCACGGACAATTAGGTAATTCATATTGCCGTTTAAATAATACAAACTATTAGAAGCAATATGCACTATTGAGGAAAATGCACTAATGCTAAAATCAGCTACTAAATGTAGTATCATTTTTTTAATTTGAGGTAATACAAGATCCCCTATTCTATGAAAAATTAGAAGTTTGTTCTGTAAATCTAGTAATAAAAAGGTATGCATTGGCTTTTTCCTTGAACCTGTTAAGGGATGAGCAATCTAACAAATAACAGCATAAGGGTTGAAACAAGCACATATGCAAACCAGAATAGTTCTACCATGTCTGCTTGTATGTCTCAAGCGACAGGAATAGTTCATCAAAGTAAAGTAGCTTCATTTCATCGTTACATACTTGGATACTAAAAGTGAAAGGTACCCACACTAGATCTCCAAAAACCAACATGAAGCCCAATCTCTCAGCAATTATGTCCCATCTGCAGATATAAATAAATAACCAAAAACATGCAAATAAACTGGAAACAATTATGAATCAAAAATGAATGAACTCAGGAATTAACTTCAGTAAAGAACTGAGACAGAGTTAAACTAAGAACACCATTGAATATAAAACTCAAGGCAGTAAATATCATTTTACCATCATCTGAAAATGAACAAGGATAGACATGTCAAGAATATGCTTCAACTTATCAACAGTCAACGTATTACAGCAAAAATAGGTTAGTCCTGTGACCAATTCCTGGGAAACCCAATTAAAGGTCCTGCTTCTCTCAAAAGGACCAGATCTAAAATTGAACTGAACTCCTCACTTTATAGTCACATTTCAAGTATTAGCATTATTTTTGGTGATCTCCAAAAGAAAGAGGCTTCTCATTGGCCCTAGACAGCAGCTGAGTGATCACAGAGAAAAATGACTCTGAACATGCCAGGGTTCACAGAGGTGATATTGAACACATGGGATATCTACAATCAGGAATATTCAAAGTCTTAGTCTAATGAAGATGGGTTGTGTACTTACGTGGATGTCATGTACTCCTCATAGATAAAGTAATCAAGAATGTAGATCTGCAACAGAAAAGCCAATAAAAAGAGTGATAAAGGCAAAGAAAATATAGGAATCACGGATGACAAGTTTAAATTAAAGCATTCATAATTATAGCATGAACAGATTACTGCAGAGAACAGCTGGTAAAAGATCATCGACCAGCTCAGATTGGCGTCTTGAATACTTTTTGCTAATACTGAAAGATTGATAAGTAGCCATCCCATCATTCCAGCTCTAACAAAGAAAAATCTGCAGAAGAAAATTGAATTCATTGTAAGAAAAATATACACATGCCTCTTTGGAATCTATTGTCTTGTCAATAATATTGTTAAACAAGTCAGAGTCCAATGAACTGAGAGACCAAAAGAAATTACAGTGCTATTACTTTAATTGAGTCTTTGTGTTAAAGGAATTTGAATAAAGAAATAGTTTTTACATATTGTGTGAGAAAGTGTATGTCTGTTTCTTTTTGTGTGCATACTAAACTGAGGTCTAACTGCACGTAACTAAGGTTCCTGAAAGGCACTCGCGAACTGGACGTGAGCACAGAGATTTCCTATAGCTTTAAATAAAGGAGATAAAAACAAATTAAATAATATGAATACCATATATGAAGAATAGATGATAAGATCCTAATATTCACGTGAGAAATAGGAAGCTTGGCAAAAATCAATTGCTGGATTACATACTTCATATCCATGCCCATAAACTGAGGATTCAGCTGGACCCCAAACCACCTGTTGCATGAAAAAAAAATGTCAGGAATATCAAGAGAATTGAATTGAACACTCTCTCCAAATACACTGTGCGAACGACATAAAAGCTAAGGGTCACACAGCACAGCCTTCACCCTTCCAACCATCATGATTTTTTATCCATCTCCCCCACCTCCGACCTCAACCCCACCAACCTGAATGATCTCAATCTTGACCAAATAACTCTTTACAATGAACTAAATTCCTCTCCTTTGGGAGAATATTTTACTGTTAACTGAATAATTTAATAAAGAAAGCAAAATCCTCAATGTTAATAGGAACTAGATGTTATTATGAAATGCTGGCCAGGAATGCCTCCATGAAGTTACTTGCAAGCATCCCACTGTCCACTGGAATTAAAACTTAAACTCTACAACAGTAATAAGGCCAAAAAGCATCAGTATCTCACGTTAAGGTGAAAAAATTGGATGTACCAGTCATGAATAAAGTTTCTCGTGACATGAGGCTTTAAGGATGAACCCTGATCACATGAATTGCAGCCGGAGACATATAGTACTAATGTTACCTGGGATTGAGAAATGTAAGGATAAAATTAGAAAATTTATTATTTTATGTTACAGTTTTATAAAGAAATTCTCAGATTCACATGCATGAGGATGAAAATATCAACACTTACTACTGAGTTATTTTACCCTTGTAACCTCTGAAATAAAAGCACGAAAAACTTATAAGGCATAACAGGGCAAGGATGGGGGAGGTGTTAGTCATACGAAGACTTCCCTAGCCATTTTCGCAGAGAGGTCTTTTCCCCAATTCGTACCCATGACCTTAAGGTCATAGGGGAGCAACCTTGCAAGTTGCACCAAGGCTCACCCTCCAAATCATAAAGCATATAGTCAAATATAATCACAAGGTAACTTTAATTACATAATACTAGTACAAATCTAATCTCGTTTCCTGAATCAAGGGCATCTTAAAAGTTAGAAGAATGCAACTACAAAACTTGTGATCAGGAAAAATGACCAAGATGACCAAGCTCTTACGAGCATAAGCAGTGGCCTAATACTTGCCATTTGAAATTGCGAAGGCATAAGGCTAAACTGAAAATAATCACATTCCAAGAGCTGTTAAGCAGTGAAAGAGAGAGTACAACTTACAAGAAAACTGAATATTAAGGTTGTTGATAGGAGCTGAAGTCCTGTATCAGCTATCACCTGCAAAAAGTGTCAATAGATGATTACATCTCCACAAAAGATTAAATATGAAAAAAATTATAAGCAATCCAATGGCAGCAGATAAAGTGAACCAGAAACATAAGATCCAACAGCCAGAAAAATATAAGAACCAAAGCTTATACCGTTGCTGTTATTAAATTTACCGCTGCACCAGCACCAAGAAGGGCAACTAGCAGAAGAAGTGACACCACACCTTGAACCAAAAATCTAAAATGTCAAATTTCAGAATTACAAGCATTTTAAAGCTGGAAAAAAAAAATACATGACCATGTATTAAGATTTATCGTCCATTTGATTAATAGAAAAATGCAGCAAAATTTAGGCAATTCAGTTCCTCCAAAATTACTCACAACCCGCATCGTAACATAATACAAAAATCCGATAGCATTTGGGTTTTTAATTTTCCGTAAGCCAAAGCAGATGATAAAATAAGTGCACACGCTAAAAAATCCATTCTCCGTTTTTGACGAAAATCCCAAAAGCTAAATGGGTTTTCAACATTTAAATGCTCAAACGAAATATCAGCCCGATAAGCATAAAGATAAATCGCTACAACGTACATCTGAAATCACAGACACGTACCCATTAATTTGAAATGCTTACCGTTGCAACGATAACGAAGACGAGTCCCATCCGATAAGGTCGCACCCGGAACAATCTTCCCGGGAAGAACAGAGCCAGCAAATCCCAAGTAAGTAAAGAACCCTAACAGCACATAAACCTAACGAAAAACGATGCATCAGAAAATGAAAAAAAAAAAAAAAAAACCGATGTAAAGGCTAGTGCGATTTGTATGAATCGCGAATGCGAATGGAACTTACAGAGTTCAGTGAAGGAATGAGGGAATGGATTGTGGAGTAAACGTCCATTGGAATCTCCATTTCGCAAACCTAGATCTCTCCGTCCACGGGAAACTCTGTGTTCTCCTACCACAAAAGAATCGCACTCCCTGTTCTTTTGGGGTTTAAGAAGAAGAAGAAGATAAATAAACGAAAAAGGGTTTATGTTCATTAGAGTGAAAGCAACCTTGCAGACAAAAAAAAAAAACATTAAAAGGAGTGAGGAAAAAAAGAAAGAAAAAGGAACGATTGGTTTTTTTTTTTTTTTTTTTTTCTCCCTTTGATTAGGAGTTTATAGAAGAAAATTAATTAAAATTATTAAAAAATCATAATAAAATTTTTTTTAAAAAAAAATTACATTTAATTCTCATATGATTCAACCAAGTTGCATATTATCCCTATATGGTTCAGAAATCATCACATGACCACCTTGTGTGCAATGCCTCCCTTCAAAGCACTTATTTATTTTTCTAATCATTACCTCAAAAATATTGAAAAGGAATTATAGGATAAATTAATTATTTATTAGTGATTTTCTTATTCAGTATGAGAAGATCTAAATGAAAAGTAATTTTATTTTATTTTTTAAAAGGTAGGTGAAATGAGTATTAAAAATAGCACATGTCACTTTTCATATAATTTGATAACGTATAAATCTCTTATCCATGGGATGAAAATATTCAAAACAACTATGACGGTTCAGATCTTTTGATCTTTTCCCCCGTAAATGAAAATCCAATGCATAATGAAAATATATAAAAATTAATGTCTTTTTTTTTTACTTATTCATCAATCCGTACTATTGAAATTCGATGGATGGACCTTATGTAGACTCCATAAGATGCTTTCTGGCATTTTTTGGGTGATGCCTTACAAATATCATGAAAATTAACCAATCCTCCTATTTCTTCATACAATGTGCATGAACGAAGTTTTCGGAAACCCATTTGTTTTTATACAATCTGTGTGGATGAAACTTTCGGAAACCTATTTTTCTTTCTCTTTTTTTTTTTTTTTGGGCTAGGCCACGCTATGCAACTTCTTGCTTTCATATTGGGCGGGTACACCCCTTCCCTGTTCTGTGCACTTCCGTAGAAGAGAAAGAAGAACCAGTTGTGATTTCAAATAGTTGGAAATTAGCTATTCTGCATTGTAGACAGTAGAGAACAACTAATTTCCTAATGATCCTATTCCTCCCAAAACCAAACCAACCATAGACATAGCATTCTCATCATCTTTCAGTAAAACTTCTGCAAAACTTCATTGCTGCAGCAGGAAGCTGCAAACTTGCTTTCCATGGGCTCGAATAAGAAAACAAAAAACACTGACAGATGCAATGAGCTTCGTCTTCAACCCATTATGCGGAGCCCGTAAAAAAGATGTACATCCACATGTATACACGTAAGTTCGTCCATAACAAAAGAATATATAGATAATCAAATAGCCTGCAAATGGCACGTCTGAGAAAACGAGGAGGAACAGTAGTTACACTTTGGCAACAAGGGATGGGTCCTCACTGATGAGCCGATCATGCTTCCCTTTAACGCTCATTTCGGCGCACAAAATCTTGGTCTCCTCCAAACTTCCCTCATTTTTTAGGCCAGCTATAAGCTCATCACAAGTACCAGCATCAGGAAGGAAACCATTTTCATACATCTCCCTGTACCAAGCATAGGCCCCACTGAAATCGCTCGCTTTGCAGTGTCCCTTAATCAGAGAGTTATAAGTATCGGCTTTAGGAACCAACCCGACAGCCCTCATTTCATTGACAAGGTCCTTAACCCCCTGCAAATTTCCTTCCCTAAATCGGCCTAAAATTAAGCCATTATAGGTCATTGAATCTGTCTGAATCCCTTGTCTTACCATCTCATTGTGCAGATCAAACGCCTTTTGGACATCTCCGTGCTCTGCATAGAAGCGAATTAACGCATTATATATGACACGATCAGGAGCCAAACCCATCTGCAACATTTCCTCGGAGATTTTCTCCACTAGGGTTAGTTCCTTCTCAGTGCAGCTACTAATTAGAGGATGAAACGTATTTACACTAGGTTTAATGCTTGAGCTCTTCATTGTCTCGAACAACTCAAAGCATTTTAGGGTATTTCCTGTACTGGAATACCCTGAGATCATAGAGTTGTATGTAATTACATCAGGACTTAAACCGTTTTTTGTGATCTCAAGAACTAATTCTTCTGCCTCCATTAGGCGTTGCTTTTTGCACAGCCCATTAATGAGTGTATTGTAAGTCACGAGGGTTGGGACTATCCCATTTCTCGACATCTCATCAAGAAACCTGAAAGAATCATTCAGTTTCCCCGAAATACAATGACCGTCAATAAGCATGTTATATATCTGTGCATTTGGTGAAACCCCTCTCTGTACCATATCCCTAAGCATTATTTCTGCTTCGAGAAGCCTCCTGTCCTTGCATAAACAATTTATGAGAGAACCATAGGTTACAACACTGGGCTTTAATCCCTTATTTTCCATCTCCTCGAGGATCTGGAAACACCTTTCAAAGATGCACACCCGTCCGTAACCATCAATCAGAGTGTTGTACGTCTCCACATTCGGGGGTATTCCCTTCTCTTCCATCTTTTTAATGCACCTCATCGCCTCATCCATACTTCTCATTTCACATAACGTTTTGATCAAAGAGTTGAAAGTAATGCAATTTGGCCTCAACTTGAGAGCTTCCATCTTCTCGACCGCGGACATGGCTTTTTTCATGTCACCCACTTGACAATATCCATTGACAATTGTGTTATAAATCACCTCTGTAGGGACAAGTCCATTATCCATTAACTTCTTCAACACTTCCTCCGCCTTATCCACCTTCCCTTCTTTGCATAACCCATTTAACAAAATACTAGAAGTATAAGCATTAATATGTATCCCTCTGGCAACCGCGTCCTCGAAAAAATCCAAAGAAGCATCGACATTCCCGCACCTCGAGTTCCCATCAAAAAGAATGCTATAGGTAAATCCATCTGGAACAAACCCATGAGCTTCCATCTCCTTCAACACCCTTCTTGCATCGCCCATCCTTCGACTGCGACACAACCCACTAAGCAAAGAATTGAAAGTAACGAGGCTTGGAGCCACATTTTCCAACTTCATCCGTTCTCGAACATTATAAGCCTCCTCCAGATCCCCGGACTTACAGTACCCATCAATTAGGGTATTATATGTAACCAAATTTGGCTTCACCTTCCTCTTAAGCATTTCATCGAACAGGTTCTGTGCATCCCTCATCTTTTTCTCTTTCGATAAACCAGAAATCATGACATTATAAGTAAACGCACCCGGTTTCACGCCACTCTTCTTCAAACAATTTAATATCTCAAAACCTCTATTCAAGTCCCCCAACTTCACCGCTGCCTGAACCGCTTTGTCATACACAAAACGGTCCAGGCGAATCCCGGAATCAACAATCTCCGAAAACAAGCCGAGAACTTTATCAAACTGCTTCGACGAAACTAGGGATTCAAGCAACAACTTCAAATTGGGAACAAATGGGTAAATAGGCGTACCGTCTTTCTTCATTAGCTTGAACAATTCGACCATTTCAGTAGCCAATTTCTCTTCGGAACAAATCGATAATAGCATGTTTGAGAAAGTGGGTCTCATCGCGGGGGAGGAGAGCGAAAACAGGGTTAGGAGGTCGGAGGGGGAAGAGAAGGGAGAGCTTGGGAGGATTAGGGTTTTCGTGAAGTCTTTGGCGGAGTCGGAGCGGCCTTGCTGAAGGAGGATTCGGAGCTTGCGCAGCTGTTCATGGCGTTGGATTTCGATTGGGTCTGCGGAGCCGCTGTTCGGTGAGTGAGTTTGGGAAGAATCTGAAGTGCTGGAGCAGAGGTTCCTGTAAAGTGGAAGTGGGGGTGGAATAAGGAGGCGAGGGGATTTGGGAAGAAGAGGAAGATGGACCCACTTCGCCATTTTTACGCACTGAAACTTCTGGGTTTTTGCTTCTATTTCGTAGCAGTGCTAAAAGAGATGCTTCTTCGGTTGGTTGATTTTGTTTCTCTCCAAACCTGGCGCCTGCTATTGCAGCGAGTGGAAAATAAGGAGAAGAGTTTCTTGATGTTGTGGACGGCCTTAACCTGCTTGGCTTCATTCTGATCGAAGATTCAAATCCTTTCCTTTCTCTCCCTTATAATAAACAAGAAGGTTCACCGAAAGAACTGTAAATCTTTATGTAATTTGATAACATATAGGTTATTCATGCATATAATATAAATTAATTTTTTTTTAGAAGAATAAAGGTTTTAGTATTAATATTTTTACACATTTCACCGGATAGTTGAAAAATTTACGTATCATCAAATTTTACAGAAGTTTATAAGTGCCTGAATCTTTAAATGTTCTTTCAATTCTTATAATTAACTTTTTAAAATAAAATATAATTTTTGGATAAACTAAAACATAATTAACTTTCCAAAATAAAATATAATTTTTGGATAAACTAAGGGTCAAATAGGTGCACAACTAGGAGCTCCATGTAGAGGAGCCTCTTCCAATAAACTCACAAACATATAGGATTGACGACGACATTAAACGTCAGACAGTTTAAATATTATTCAACGTGTTAACATGATTTTTTTGGCCATGTAAGCATCTGTCCTAATAAAAGTAGATGGAAGCTAGGGTTAGAACTGAAATTGCTTCACTTGTATAAGTTTAGATAAGAAATCAGAAAATTAAAAGTTTAGGATCTAAATCAAAAGAAAATGAAAATATAAAATTATTTTTACTATTCTGTCTAGCATCACCTAAAAGAATATCTTTCTTAAGTTATGACTCATCATACCCATGAAATTCCGAGAATCAATAGAACTTACCTGGGTAATGGAAATGGAAGATTTCCATTTCAATGTTTGTCTCTGATCTTGTTCATTTTAACAAAAATCAAGTTAGAGTAGATAATATGGAACATTTTTTTTGCAGGGAAGGCTGTCACAGATAAAATTCATCTCCTGTTCCAACCTTCATTACCATATGCCTAAAAAATGAAGATGTAGAATGTGTTTGTGTGTGTGTGACAGAGAGAGGATGCAAATCTGTATCATCAATTCCATTTTTCATTTCTCATCAGCTTATTCCATTGGACCTCATTTTGGAGCAAACCCTAAGCACAACAAAAGAAACCTACAAAACCTTGCAAATTCCAAACAATCCACTGTTTTAATCTATATTCCACACTTGGGGGGGCAAACCCCATGCTCTTCCTTTTATCTTCTCTGTATGCCTCTCTTCTTCGTATAACGCAATCCCCAGGCGTTTCACGGGTTTTATCGACTTTCTTGAATATTCACAGCACACACCTAATGCTCGAAAACTTTTTACAATCTAAAATGAACAGGAAAGAAAGAGTTACACCAATGGCCACGTCTGGAATCCGACTAAGAGTTTGGAACAAATGTGCCGATGTAGCCAAACCCAGCAATGAAGAAGGCAGTTGCTTGAGTGAAAAGGTATATGAAGTAGTGGTTCTTCCCAAAGCCGACGTCGTAGCAGCCGCAGAAAAAGAGGAAAGCTCCCGTCCCGAGCTCTAGCAAATGGATTCTGCAGCAGTTTATACATGACCCAGAAATTTTAGTTTAGCCATGATTCTGTTTTATGCGTAAAAAAAGTCTTATGCGATTGTATTATTTCTTTTAGTAATACTATTTGTACATCATTTACACGACCTTTACACCAAAAGTGGCCACGTAACAGAATATATGTGTTATGTATTGTTATTTAACTAAAATACCACTAAAAAATAACCACACATTCTACTACGACACCCTTTTGGTATGAAGGTTACAAGTAATATTACTCTATTTCCTTTAGGTTAAAAAAGAAACTTTTCGGTAGCTATATTGTTAGATTATGCACATGTGCCATTGAAATGAGCTAATCAGTATAGCATTATGGTAACTTCTATTTAAGAATGCATACCTTTCCCCGATTCTTAATCGAGGTCTCTTGGGTGCTTTTATGGCTGGTTTGGCCTTCAGAGCATCACCCAGTTTTGCAGTGACAATCCATTCGTTTACTCGACCAGCCTCTAGCAGACCGATGAGAGTCGCCTTGGTTCGGTGCAGCGACATTACATTCTCGAAAAGGATCCAGAAAACTACCAAGTGGAGCGACCTGCAGAATTATAGAACAACAGTGATTTGAAAATCTACCCCAAGTAGAGATTTACAGTGGAAATAACAGGAAGAAGGGGGAAACTGGGAAATAGAAAGGAAGAAAACCAACCTTGGAGTTCCAACAGCATTGAGAACGGTAATGGTAACTGGGATATAAACAGCTCCCCATTTGGGAACCACAACTTCGGGTACCAAAACCGTCGCGGGTAATACGATGCAGTAGAAAACAAATGTGACGATGTGGGCGACGATTTTCCTAACAAAGAAGAAGCTGTAAATCACATGCAGTTTCTTCCACAAAGTGACTCGCTGCAGTAAGAAGTAGGAACACAAGGTCAGTAAATGACTTTAACAGCTCCATTGTCAAGGCCTTGTTGATCTTTCATTTTAACAGAGGAGAGTGTTAGAAAATGTACTTTGTTTGTTATGATCTCCACCACCATCTTCCTGAAAAGGTTAGCAGGGCCACAGGACCACCGATGTTGCTGATAGCGGTAGGCCTTGAACGTGCTCGGCAATTCGTTCTTGACCTGCATTCGAAAAATGAGCAGCAAAATTATACAAATAGGTCCTATATGAGTACAATGCTATAGAGAGTGGCAGCGTAAGGGTCAAAATGACACACGAAAAGAATAGATTGAAAAATCAATATTTTAAAAAAATTGTGGGGTGCAGAGAGAAATGGAGGTCCCAATCTTTTAGCTGTAAATGCATAGATATTTTTTAAATTAAATCTAATGCTACACTCTTCTGCCTTACTGCACGAAAAAGTTCATAGAATAGACGCGATGGGCATGGGCCCCATCCATTGAATGTGGAGTCGGGCCCTACAGCTCTTTTACATTTTCTGTGGATCTTTCCTCCGGTCCCTAACATTTTCCTTGTTATAATGCTTGAGCTGTTCATCATAATTGGTAATGAATGTGTAGCATTCAACTAGCAATGTCCCTAAAGTACCTTGAGAGAACCCAAGTAAAGGAACTTCCACCCTTTGAGACTGGCTCGAACGGCCAAGTCCATGTCTTCCACCGTGGTGCGGTCCTTCCATCCTCCGGCCTCGTTCACTGCGGCAATTCTCCAAACACCTGCCGTGCCTGCACTTTTTCAACAAGACACGCCAACCATAAAACACTCAATTTCATTCCCCACTTTTCTTGTCTAAATTGATAACTCGGCCCGTAAAATCTCATATTCTCAACCAACATCATGTTTTTCAAGATGTGGCATCCTTTTGCTTGGTATGCTTAGTCGAATTTTTCGAAATGTAACATTATTATGTTCGATATAAACAATTAGATTCAAGAAATGTTAAAGTTTTTCATTAATACTCTTGTATAATATATAATATTCATAACATAAAATATAGTAAATTATTTATACGATAAAAAATATTTATTTAAAGTTTAACGATAAAATAAATGTTTTGCCTATTTTTAAATTTTAAAGGATGAATGATTTAATTCAAACATTTATTAAGTAAAAATAAAATTTATATAATACGACAATAAATTTCTAAAAATATTATTATTTACTATCGGTATTGTTATTGATATCATTATTATTAATATTATTTTAAGTTATATGAATTATGCACTTAGATGAGAATTTTGTTAATCTGTTCATTTATAAGGATACATTCTATTTTATGTGCATATTCTAACTTACTCAAAATCACATATTTTCAAGTAAATTTCGATGCGAATAAAACGAGTCTAAAGAGTTGAATTCGTAAAGAGCACAATTCTTAGTAAAAAGTTGGGAAAAAAGAAAAGGGAAATTCGTGCTGACCGTTGAAGCCAAAAAAGGCATGCGTAGAGGAGCCCACTTCTTGTTCCACCGTAAAATGGTAGTCCAGAGACATCTCCTGCATTCTCGTCATCAAGCACTCATCAGCGTTCACTGCAACAGTGCATCAATCCCCCAATACCCAAAACAATCAGAGAAGGAAACCCCCCGCAAGGGTAAATGAATAATAATACGTAATAATAAAAAAAAATATAAACAAATTTAATTGTAATATGCGTCAAAGGGCGGTGGGCGTAGGCTGAGACAGGGACCGACGGTGAAAGGTCCGAGAACCACGTGACCCAAGCGTGGGCAAAGGTGCACCGACAGTTTTTGGGTTGGTCCTACCCAAACTGGAACGCATGAAAGAATTTTAAATTTTTTTTTTTTGGTTATCAAATATCCATTTATGCCTATGCAGTGTAGCATCACTAATTCGCAATATCTAGCAACAATAATAGCAATTTATTGAAAATATTTGATAAATAATCCAACATTTTGTTTTGAAACCGCAATCTTGATTCCCACAATAATCATATATTTGAGGATCCTACTGCCATAATAACACTACGGGACGAAAGTATATGAACGATGAAATTACACCACGAAATAAAAGTGCATATGTTACTTTCTAATTTTCTAAAAATTATCTAAAATATTTAAAATACATAAACAAAATACCTTCGAATATCCAAAGTATCTAAATTATCCCAAATAACTCCAAAAATTGAAATTTCTAAAAATATCTAAATTGACAGGAACATTTGCCGGTAATTTGAGACTTAAACTCCGATGTAAGAGGTGGGAAACCGACACATTTGGGACAAGGATCCCTCGACTTTTACGGCTAAATAAAGGCAAGGAGGAGCGGAGAGTAGATACCGAATTTCCAGCGAGCCTGAACGAGGGCGAGCTGCGGGTTGTGGAGGAGGAAAGGGACGGTGCGCCAGAGGAAATCGGGTTCGGGTTGGAAATCGGCGTCGAAGATGGCTACATAATCGCACTGCTTCACGTAGCTCCGCTTCAGCCCTTCCTTCAGTGCCCCTGCCTTGTACCCATTCCTGTTGTCCCTCACCTCATATCTTATGTTTATCCCTTTGCTCCCCCACCTCTCGCACTCTTTCTCCACCACCTCCTGTTTACGCCACGTTTACACTACTTTTTCAGTACAACAATTTGATTGAACGAGTCGAAAAAAAGAATTAAAGGCAAACTTGATGTGGGTCTGTTTCATGAGTCTGAGAAAGACGTGGGATCTTTCATTCTATGCTCGATATGCGAAATGGGTCTTGTTCGGAAACAGTTTCCTTCAAAACCCATTTCAGCAAGCTTTGTATAGTGGAGTCAAAAATGGAGAGCTAGAGGTGAAGAAATGAATATGGTTTTGGTGGGTACATGGAGATGGAACAAGTGATTTCAGGGTTTGTTCGAATTGGTGAGATGGCATACTGGGTAAATTGAGCGAGAACTAAAGTTGGACTTTGGTTTGCAAAATGGGATTTTAGTTAACTGAAATTAAGGGACTTTGATCCCGGTTTTACCTTAATAATTGGGTCTGTTGAATCATCGAGGACTTGAATGATGATCCGGTCAGAAGGCCAGGAGAGACCACACGCAGCACCAATTGAGATCTGATAAACCTGCATAAAAAGAAGGCAACGTGCAAATTTTTCAAGACTAGGAGGCCCACAAGAAAGAGATTACCCGAAGAGAGAAAATGCCCAGAGAGAGAGAGAGGGAGACGATGCGAACCTCTCTTTCGTTGAACATGGGGATTTGAACAAGAACCATGGGATAAGCCGAGTTGCCCAACTCCAAATCATCTTTGATAGGCTCATACTTGTAACGCTTCTCCGGTTTTCTCCCAAAAAGTTTCACCAGAACGATCACGATGCTCATATAAACCCTCTCGACGAACAACATCAAGGACATGGCCAGGCACAGGAAAAGCCCCAGTCTGAGGAGAGGGACGATCAATGGCGCTTTGATTTGATCCCAGATTAACCCAATTTGCTCCGAGATGTCATCTCTCGTCCCTTGAAGCGCCGATAGCCGATCCATTGAGGGACTCCGACGCGGAAATTTCTTGGCAAATAAAAACAGAGGAAGGAGAAAAGTATAATATAAAATGAGAGAATGCAGAATCTATGAGAGGAGGAACCAACTAGATCTGCAATTAAAGAAAAAAGGGGCACCCTTTTCCAAAAGAACACGAAAATTTCTTTTTATATGTATATATATATAAAATCAATTTTCCTGCAAATTTGCTTGTTGGGTACGCAAGAAAATGGAGGTGGAGCAGAAATGTCAGTCACAAAATCTGCAGAAGCCCAAGAACACAACAATGGGAACAAACCCAGCTCAGATCTCGAACAAATTTGATTTAAAAACACACACACACGCAAACACCAGCAATGGAAATGGCTTGGTTGAGTAATTCACTCATAAAATTTATAAATAGAAAAACAGACAAATAATTCTGCTTCTGTAATCGGAGGAAAACAGAAGCAGAGATGCAAATGCAGTTTTCGATTTTAATGGAGAGAGAGGAATGGGGCTCCTGCCTTATATAAGCTCCTCTCCTCTCTGTCCCTGTCCCTCTCTTTATTTTTTTGTTTATTATTTATTTAACGGGTTGTTGTTTGTTAGAACTTGTCCTGTTCTTCATTGTGAAGCCTCAGGAGGGACCCAACACAGGTGTGTGGTTTACATTACATGGATGGAAAGAGGGCCTTCACTCTCACGTCGGCGCCGGCGTATGTCGCCGGCAGATTTTTCAGGCGACGTGGGTCCCTCTCTTTCACCTTTTTTCTTAAACTATTTATAGCATTTACTTTTTAATTGTCTGGCCTCATGATTCGGGAAGCTCCAACTATTATTGCGGCGGTAAAAAGTAGGATTTTTGAAATAGGTATCCTAAGTGGGTGATTAGATGCAAATCTCCACTGAGATTCATTTAAGGGGATATGAAATGTATGAGGAGTTCATTTCTAAAAAATTTTAATCGTATGAATGAGAAAAAAAATTTCATCAAAAAAGAGAAAATAAAAAATAAGGGCACATATCAATTTTATGTAATGTGTATTAGTATACATCCATTATTTAAACAGTAAAAAATTCAAAATGGTTATAACAGTTTAAATCTTTAGATGTTTCATTATTTTAATAAGAGCTTATACATCACTAAACTAAATGAAAATTAATAGATTCTTATACATTTTTCTATGTTCTTCTAATGTGTATAGTTACTGTTTTTAGAAATTGATCCAAATAATATGTGTTTTTCCTTTTCAGAGAAAGTGAGTTTAAATTTTTTTAACCTTTTTTTCCATGTTCTTCCAACGTGTATAGTTACCATTTTTAGAAATTGACCCTAAATAATACGCCAAATAATACGTGTTTGTCGCCTTAAGAGAAAGTGAGACTGTAATTTACTCTAAGTTTTAATAATGTTATATGATTAAATGGGTAAAGTTTTTTCATTTAATTCTTTGAGGGTATTGTTTCCATAACCTAGGGGATCAATTAGAGGCAAAGATAGTACAATAATTTAGTTTTAAAAAACTAATAACAATACCTTGATTTCAGTGCAGCTCAAAGTGCTCACGTTCAGGAGCATTTTGCTTTGTGATGATACAAAATAATTTTATCGCTTGCTTTGGAAAAAGGTAACTTTTTTCACGGGAATAAATTTTTTTTAATTTTACGGTGCCAAACTATATGTTATAATGATTTGTTTATGAGTGATATGTATTATTCAAGAGATCTTTAATAATATATTTATTTTTTTAAGAAAATATTTTAAAAGTAGTATTTTGAAAATTTTATTTTTACAATCATACCTTTTTTTCATTTTTCTATAAATGAATTGTAATAGCTTTATGACTTTTTATGGTTGGCCCCATCGATAATTAAAGAACCTATTTTATTCACCTCCCTCCGCCTATGCACATGCAACTTTATTATTAAGGTTATTTCCTTTCACAAAAAGTCACCGCTGATATATTTTTATATTGAGGCGGGTCTCGAGTACAGTATTAAGAATCCTTTTAAATAATAACGAGTCCCATCAAATATAATGATTGTAACAATTTATTAGGTATAACTTTTACAGGAATAAATAGATTTTATTCATATTATTATTCAGCAATTTTAAACACGTAAAATAGTTATAAAATTGATGAGGTGTCAAAAGTATATTAAAAACATAATAAATGTGTGTTTCGTAAATTTAATTATTATGCTCTTATCAATATCTTCCATCTTTTGCCCCCTCGAGAGCCTATTTTCGAGTGTTTTTTAGGTACTATTTTTGTAGCTATCTTTTCTTTGTATCTTTTTATCATTTATTCAGTTATTCTTTTTACGGTGAAAAAAAAAAATGTCTTTCATCTTTCATTTCGCCTAAGAGAACATTTTGTAATCACTCTTTTTATAGCATAGACCTCATCTTGCATAAGAGACCAAAACAAAAAAAAAGAACAACAATAATAATAAGAAAGGCTCGTTCGTTATTATTTTCTTGGGTTAACTAAGCCCATGCAACTATGTCATCCCTATGTTAACTTCTTATTAAAACTAAAGAATATCACATGACTTTGAAACCTTCTAAGTAAATTTTATGTGTTTATATATATAAATTGCGATTTTAATGGTTTTATTTATAAGCCTAAGATTGGTAGCCAATTAGATCCTACAACAAATAATTCGTAGATGGGTCTTAGGCTTACTAAAGTCAACTTTGTTTTTTTATGTCAAGATGTGACATCTGATACATGCACACTACCTTAACTTTATAATTCTTTAAATAATACCAATCTCACCAACTATATAATTGCAGTGACTAGAAAAGCCCGAGATTGTTCGTCTTTTCTTAAATTTATATTTCACTATTAAGATCATGCATTGCTATTATATTTGCAGAGGCTTGTAGAGCCCATTGCAGGGGATTTTCGATCAGTTAAAATGAGATATTCAAAAAACATAGTTACACCGAGATTATTTGATAAAATTGAAAACTCGACATCTGAACATTTTAGACCAAACTAATAATCACATTCTTTCGGTTTTCAGCACAGATACTTTATGTAGAAAATCGGTTAACAAGCTCAGTAATTTCTAAAGCCTCGTGTTCTTAATTTATGTTATCAAATGCACTGAGCAGTTAAGATTACTAGCCGCATGACAGGTTTCAATATGCTCAGCATCAGGCGTCTTTCTTTGAAATCTGGGTTAACAAATAATGCAGAGATTCCAATGTGCTTGTGAAGATGTGATCTTTGAATGGGAAGGTCTTGTGTTTCTTTTCTTTTGTTAAATTATAAAGTTAATGTCATTGTATATTTGTTAACCTTTCAACAGAGAAAGACAAAGACCAATCTTTACCATTTCTGGGTACGCCAACCGGTGCATGTCACCGGGTCATGACTATAACATTACTAAATTGGGTTAGGTGAAAGGCATCCATTTCAAATTCTCTCTGAAGAAAGCAAAAAAATTCCTGATTTTTAATCTATAATCGCATTCATAATTATATTTCGTGGGTAAGTATGAGTCGGGTAAAGGGGGCATTGGGCTTTGAAGGCTACGTGTTCTTGATGCTCCATCTCAACAAACCCTAGGCGTCGGTGAAGCTGTGGGTGTATTGGCAAATTCTGTGGCCCACTTTATTATTCCTCCTACAATGTTAAAAGCGACTTAAAAACAACCACTAATACTTAATTTATCAAATTTCAATGATTAGTCTACGTGCTTAGGCTCCAAAGTAATGATATGGGAGGGCTTGTAGGGGGTGTGGAGTTCGGCTTGAGTTTCGGGGTAAAATTATTTTTACGTGATTAATATCAATGAAATTGGACATTAGCCGCGAAGCTAGCCCAATGGGCTGTTGTAGCCCAACTTCAAGATTATATTGTTTTGGCCCATCTCCTTCAGCCTGATCTTCTTGGATGCTAATTACAGCTATTTTAAGATGTGATCCATAAAGATAAATACTTTTTCATTTACTTTTCCATAAACCCTTCGGAATGGCCTCTTTTTTTCTTTTTCTTTTTGAAAGAATTAAAATAAACAAATGGAAGTGGCCTCTTTTTTCAAAAACATAAAAATAAAATTTTACCCTTTTGGAAATTGCTTGCCTTTGCATTGAAATTTTATAATGATGGAGCTTTGGAAATTGTTTATCTGCATTGAAATTTTTTGTTGAACTTAACATAATTCATTTGATGGTAATTAAAAGCTAAGCAGTGATAATTCTAAAGATTCCCTGAAAAAAAAAAAAAGAGATGTTCCTTATGTTACCTATGAAAGTATTGAGCTATAAATATAAATAATTTTATAATAAAATTATAAAAAATCTATATATTATAAATTCACGACAACATAAGTTATTATTTAAAATATCATCTACTAAATTTATATATTTTTTAGAATTTTATTATGAAATATTTTATTTTATTTATAATTTTATTATGAAATATTTTATGTACTTAAAATTATTGTTACTAAAAGGATATGACTTCAAACGCAAACAAACTTGCATGTGTAAAGACCTGTAATTCACATTGACCATGATACGATTACATGATCAAAATGAAGCCTACCCACTTGATTCACAGTCGTCACCCACTCTGACCATGAAATACTGTCATCCACCATGAACAACAAACATTCCTTGCTCCTCAAATAATTGAAACCAATGATGGTCGCTCTCACTTGCAGATCGTGGCTCCACCCCAAACTAGTAAAGAAAACTAGACTACATAAAAACATAATCAGACTTCTCGTCCTTCATCTCCCCCACTTTACAATCACAATCACACAGAGAGAGGGAGAGAGAAGAAGAACGAGAGCAATTAGATGTTCAAGTGAGGATGAACTTCAATCCTAGCAACTCCCTCCTTAGCCTCAGCGGCCTTGGCGACCTCAATCTCCCCCACCACCGCCCCCTCCTCCTTCGCGACCCTCTCCTCCTCCGCCTCGTCCACGTAGTTGGGGTCCTTCTCGTCGATGGCCGGCGGCGCCGCCTCCAGTTCCACCTCCACCGGCCCTTCGGGGCCCTCCCACGTGTACTTCCCGCCGCGCCCCGATTTCGGCGGGGGCCTCCCGATCCCACCCAACCCGTCGACGGGATGGCGCTCGAGGCGCTGGATCCCCTTGTCGGCGAGCTTCTTCTCGATGTGCTTGAGCGTGTCCGGGTTGTGGATCTTCGCCTCCACCTTCTTCACCTTCTTTCGCCCCTCCTCGTCTCCGGATACCGCCCGGATTGTCACGGTCTCGTTTCGATCCGCCATGGCCGAATCTTTCAATCTCGTTTGAGAAATCGAATTGGGGAAGGTTTCCGTATGACGGATAAGATTGGGGGATTCGTGGAGGTTTATAGAGGGTTTAGGACAGATGGAGACGGGAAGGTGCTGGAAAATTTGCGGGGAGGGCGCGAGGTGGTGCTAGAAGCTTCTCTTCCACGTTTCGGCCTCTCCTGCTGCCAAGTGTTAACGGAGTCAACTGAAAGTTGCGAGTAATATTCGCTGCTTCGCAGGCAAAAAATGACGTATAAAATTTAAATAATTTAAAATAATTAATTTTACGTAAGAGTTACAATTGAATTCTGAAGATAAGTCTGGTCATACGCGGTTTAAAATTTATTAAACCTTTAACGCTTAATTCTGTTAGATTTTTATAAAATATTTATTTAGCAGTGAAAAAGGTTATGTGGCTCAGTATAATTATTTTTAATTAATATTTATTTCATTTATTAGCAATCTAATTTATAACCTTTAAATTATAATTTTATTTCAATACTTACTCCACTTTGTCGCTATTCTATTTTAATTCAAACTTAGCATATAATAACAGGATATAATCCAATAGGTTGTTTTTCCTTTTTTTTTTTTTTTTTGGACCACTGAATTTTTCTAAGTTGGTCCCTAATTTCCAATTTGATAGCTAGCAAATTAGACAAAAAGCAGAATTTCAATGAATAAATTAGGAAAAACATCTTAGAAATAGGGAACAGCCTAGAAAGAGTATGACGGAAAACACGAGAACGACGTCGTTTCTGTTTAAGAGTGACCTTTTTTTAAAATTCTTTTTGTTTTTTTTATTATTCCAGAAATATATCTCTCCGTAGGCCGAATCCAGCTTGATCGTCGCGCCCAGTTCGGCGCTCGCTGTTTCCGTCGCTGCTATTTGACATCGGTGGTGCACGTCTCCCAAACCTGTGCACCCCACCACCCCCTTTCAACTCCTGTGTTCACATCTGAACCTCCTTCGATCCCCATCGAGCTCTCTGGCTTTACTGCGATCGCTGGATCCAATGTTGCCTCGGAGGGGATCGTGATTCGCTCTTCTTCGGATCACTGGTGGGTATAAATTCCTTTGCTTTGATTTTGACGAGTTTACATTGAATTTTGTTTGGTTCCCGAGAAACCCCCAGAAAATGGTAGAACTCTGACCCTCAAATCTAGAAAGTTAGTTCCTTTTCTCGTTTGCTGAATTGGTTCAAATAGTGAGCTAAAATTAACCATCTTGTTCATCACATATTGTCAAGCTCACTAGTTTTAGTGTGCTTTAGATTTTCACTTTCTTTCCTTGGTTTTTGCTGGATGTCGCTTTCTCCGATTAGATGCTCAAATTTCTTGATGTCCGTTCCACTATTCCAACATTTACTTTTCGCGTGACATAGTCCCTTTCATAGCCTCCTTAGCCGCGTAGCCAAAGAGTGGGGGAAAGGCGAACTTTGCGATTTGGCTGTATTCTTTCAAAATCTGCTGTTTAAATCATTCCTGACCTTAAAATTTGAATCGGGTATGTCCGGTTTTATCAGGAGCTAGGGTTTAGTTTGTGGTGCATTTTGTATTCTGGGAAGTGCGATGGTGAGCGATTCATGGTTTAGTAGCTTGTGGAGACCATCCCGGAAGAATACGCACGAGCCCGAGAGGCGAGTAATCGGGATTTTGGCATTTGAAGTTGCGAGCTTGATGTCCAAGGTGGTCACTCTATGGAACTCTCTGAGAGAGAGGCAAATTGTTAGGCTGCGAGAGGAAATCATTAACTCGCTTGGGATTAAAATGCTCGTATCCGAGGATGATGATTTTCTTATAGGCCTTGTATTTGCTGAGATGATGGACAATTTGGGATTTGTGGCAATGTCCGTAGCCAGGCTTGGGAAGAGGTGTGTAGACCCGGTGTACCACCATCTTGAACAGTTATTCAGCACCCCGATCATCAATGATGTGGAATGGGATGGGTGGGCGTACAAATGCAAGAAGATGGAAGGAAAAGTTAGGAAAATGAAGAAGTATATTGCTGTTACGGGGCAATTATATCATGAGCTTGATGTTCTGTCAGAGCTTGAACAGACTTTCAGGAGAATGCAATGTAGTGTTGATTTGGATCGGGTGAAAATACCCGAGTTCCAGCAAAAGGTGTTGTGGCAGCGCCAGGAAGTGAGGATTTTAAGTGACATGTGCCCATGGAACCGGACATATGATTATATTGTTCCATTACTGGCAAGATCTGTCCTAACCATACTCGAGAGAATCAAGCATGTTTTTGGGATCAATCAAAGGCCAGTTGTAGAGGAAATTGAAGACTCTGAACATATGAGGACTAATTTTCTTTTTCGCAGCCATTCAATTTCAGCTCCTATGACATCCTCGGTTTCTCCATCAGAGAATAACTCATCTAGGTTCTACTCAGGGCCTCTTGGAAGGTCTTTTTCGAAATCGGGCTTTGCAGGTGACAAGAGAAGAACCAATGAAAAGCAACTAGAGGCAAATCATCAGTCACCTACATCTCGGAAGAATCCTCATTTGAAAACCAAACGTTTGGCTTCTGTTGGCCCTTTCAAGGGATGCATGCTGGGTGGAAGTAGTTCTCCTATTCTGCAAAACTGCAAACTGACAGTTGCTGAAATGAACGGTGTAAAATCGGGCCCTCTTTCTTGCAGCAATAGATACAGTAATAAATTGTCGTTATTTAGTTCCAGGTGTAGTTTTCTAAATGCTCCTCAGTTAACTCTTGGTGATTCTGGTTTAGCTTTGCACTATGCCAATATTATCATATTAATTGAGAGACTAGCATCATCGCCTCACTTTATTAGCCTTGATACAATAGATGAGCTGTACAATATGTTGCCCACATCCCTGCGAACTGATCTAAGGGCGAGGCTAAAGTCATCCATGAGAAATTCGGCTTCTTATTTTTATGATGCTGCCCTTGCTACAGAATGGAGTCTCATTTTGGGAAGAATACTAGAATGGCTGTCTCCTCTTGCTCATAACATGGTTAGATGGCAGTCTGAGCGGAATTTTGAGAAGCAGCATATAGGTTCTAGGACAAACGTGCTTCTGGTGCAGACAATTTATTTTGCGAACCAAGCAAAGACTGAAGCTGCAATTCTGGAGCTTCTTGTTGGTCTAAATTACGTCTGGAGGTTCGGGAGAGAACTGAATGAAAAGTCTCGAATGGGGCCGGCTGGCAGCAGGGCTTATGAAGAACCATTAGGGTGACCAATGAAAAGAGATCTCCTCAAGTTAGAGAAATGAATGGGAAAGCTCTAATGGAGTTTGATTTGAATAATAGTTGCCACGATCAATCTTGAGAGATTTATCTCCTCAAGAGATGAACTTGCGAGCTTTTTCATCCTAGAGGCACTTCGACAGGGCTCCAACATTTTGATGCATCTTGGCGTACTCTGGTGTTTGCTTGGTTGACTGGGCACTGCAATTTATCTTCCTTCGGATGCTTTACTGAGAAATGTATCCTTACCCCAGTTGTGCTATGCTTTGAGCATATTGACGATTATTTTGTTTTTTTGTTGAGAGTGGTAGTTTTCTTGGTTCCACAAGATTGCTGTACTGTGGGTGAATCTGGATTCTGAATCTTTTTATTGTAAATTGCATGGTAGTCATGTTGTATGCGTAGATTTTAGACAATCTAATTGCAAAAATATTCTGAAATACAAAATTGGCATCGCAGATAAAATGTTTCAAGGGTGCGACTTAATCCTATGTGAGTGATGGTCTCAATCAAGAATTCCTCTTATATATTTTAAAAGCACATATGTAAGTCATTATTTCGTTTTATTCTAGATTTCAGGGTATTGGCATATTCGCATTTATCTTTGTTTCTTTCTCTTTCTTGAATTATGAACCATCAAAGTTTTCTATTTGATGAAATATGCATACATAACTTATCATTCACCTGACTTCTGGTTTATAACGGCCAATTACCAGCTCAGGGGAATGATATCTGATCGTTGCATGGTGGGAATTGAATGCGTTCAGCAATAATTTATAGTTCACTGGTATGGCAACAGAAACAGATGAACTTGTTCTTAAGATCAGTGCCAGTGCCAGAGCCAGAAGTTTTGCGATTTGAGGGCTCCGGCGGATGAACGAACGATGGACAGTAACAGCGTATGATTTTGTTGGAGCAGCAATGACTGGTGGTACTATGATTGAGGAGGAGAGTGGAGGGTAGAGATGGAAATGACTGGTGGTACTATGATGGAGGAGGAGAATGGAGGGTAGAGATGTAAGCGTAGGATTTGGTAAAGGGCTTGTGGTTTCGGAGTAGAATTGAGGAGGGGCGCATTCCCATGCTTGCCTCTGGCTCCACAACTTATTTAAGACCTCACAAACTTTGTGTGCACATTGATGAACCTTGCTTTTTCTTGTTACCTTTCAACTGAGAGGCGATGGTACCTCCCCAACTCTTTCAGAACAGGGGTCAGAGATCCCAGTCTTTATATTTGTGAATATAAGCTTTATTTTCCATATATTATGGATATATTGAAGTTATTGAGGAGGGTCATATCAAATCTCTACTGACAGGCCTAGCCCAAAGCTGGGATGAATTGGTGGAATTAATTAGGCCCATCAAATATTGTAATTTCAAATGACGTGTTAGAAATTTAAAAAATTCCTTAAACTCTGTTTTATCATGCAAATACATACATACATATATATATATATATATATATATATATATATATATATATATTCACTTTTTTTTTGTTCTTCAAGTTTTGATTACATATCTTTTTCGCAGCTCACATCATAGATGGCAAAAGTAAGCAAAGAATCTCAACCCTCCTCACCAGGGTATTGGCTCCTGTGATACTAATGAATCATCTCTCACACCCTCCACCAATCACTCAGATTTAGTCATACACATAAGTTGATTAGTTGATTTGCTTAATTAGTGTTAAGAAGTCTTGATCGTGCCATAATCTAACATTGACCCAGCGTAGCAAGCTAGCACATGTATTTTATATGGATAAGCTGATCATTCTCATTATTTTTTCCCCTTCTCGCTGGCTCCTCCATTTGTCTAATAAAAAAAATATTCTGGGCTAGTCTAGATTATATATTTATCTGCAGAAATTGGCACCGCATAGGACACTGGTCATGTCACGTTCAACACCCCAAATAAAAAATAAAATAACTAGCTCTATTTATTTAATTTATTTGTTTATCGTAGTCTTCTCTCGCCTGTGCATACCCGTGACGAAATTATCAGGGAAAAAAAAAAGGGAGGAAAAAGAAAGAACAATGCCTCCACCTCCTCCTTATAACTTGATCGTCGGTCCTCCTTCCCCATGGATGTTATAAAATGAGTAACACTACCATTTTCGAAAAAACTGAATCCTGAATAAATCTCACCACCTCATAGATGGGTATTACAATCATTTTGATTGGGATTTCGTATTGTTTTTATAATGTCAGCGTCTTGTTGACTAAACCATGCATGCACAAGCACAAGCGTGTTGATTCAGATTTTCCTGTTTGAGGACCACAAAGAGCAGTCTACGCTCACACACGCACACTTGATTTATTATATTATGAAATAGAAAATGATTGAATCGTAGTATCTGTATAGAAGGACCACTGCATGCTCCTGTGCCCCTAATACACACGTAAACAAAACAGAGGGAGTGGGTAAGGCGCTGGGATTTTCATGTTGCCAATCATGCATATTTTAAATTTTTCTTAGGTGCTGCTAGGTGAAATAAAAAATAATAATAATTAAAAAAAGGGTAGGGTGTCTTCTTAAATCTTACAAGCTTTAATGGATGAGCAGTGCTGGCATCTTCCTTTCAAGGACCACCTTGCAAGGCTAAATACTCCTGGGTGACCGATAGCGAAGTAGTGCCGTGAGGGAAGGGTGAAATGAACCCCCATCGACTGGAGGAGCAGTAATGAAGGCAATAATAAATACGGAACTTGCGGTCAATAGAGTAGGAATCATCAACAAGATGATTAGAAATCCTTTATTTTTTCAATCCAATCGGTCACCAAAGGATTTCTTGAGTTATCAAATAACACATAGTGCGATACAGTCAAAACAAGGTATTTATGCTAAACAGAAGCTCGTTGCTTTTTCTTTACCTATAATTAATTGGAGCCCTAATGAAAAAAGGTAGAATTGAACAACCGTACTGGTGGAGGGCGAAGAAGGCCTCCTTCCGGGGGGCCCGAGCCATCAGTGAGATACCACTCTGGAAGAGCGGCAAGCGAAATGGGAGCAGCCTAAACCGTGAAAACGGTGTTGGATTGGCACTCCATATCTAATCTACATAGAGACAAAAGAAAGTGTCGATGGAAGAATAACTAAGTAGAGGAAAAAATCTCCATCTTTTTCGGATCTGAGGGAGGGAGGGAGGGGGGGGGGGGGGGGGATCTCTTCATCAACTATGATTTACAAGTCACTCAAAATGGCAATCTTCTATCATTTAGTTCATACATACATACATATACACACACACACAACATTCTACGCCCTAAGCTTGTAGACACGTATAAGCAGAAAACACGAAAATCATGCATGCTCTAGGACTTTATAATTAATTACATCATTTGTGTATACCACCAGTTCCTAGTAGTGCCCGTGTTCGCGATCCACCCTTTTATTGCAGCGCCCATGTGGGTTTAAAGGTTCATAATAAACTCGCAAAATGTATCATACAAATCTGAAAAGTTATAATTACACCATAACTGGCATTTGCATGCTGTAGCTCTCACGCGGTACGGGGATAGCTTTCAGGGGAATCGACTTCCTTAGCGTTATCCCCATTCTCTCGCTCATGTCCATCTCCTCCGGCTTGAGCCCCTCGGCCAAGACCCACTCGAACGAGTGCAACAGAGACCCTAGCGCCAGGGGGAGCACCCGGGAAGCCAACGGGACAGCCGGGCACATCCGTCGCCCCGACCCGAACGGTATGAACTCGAAATGATGGCCCTTGTAGTCCACCTCAGAACTTTCTGGCTTCAAGAACCTCTCAGGCCTAAACTCTAAGGGGTCCTCCCAAGTCTTAGGGTCTCTCCCAATGGTCCACACGTTGACTAGGACTTGGGCTTCTTTTGGTATGTAAAAGCCTTGCAGTTTGCATGAGTCCATGGCCATGTGGGGCACCAAGAATGGGAGAGGAGGGTGGAGCCTTAGAGTCTCCTTGATGACGGCTCGCAGGTACGGTAAGTTTTCAATGTCTTCCTCTTCGAGCTTCCGGTTGGGGCCGATGGTTGTCGTGAGCTCGGCTTGGGCTCTTTTTAGGGTTTGTGGGTTCCGGAGGAGCTCTGCCATTGCCCACTCCAATGTGCTGCTTGTTGTGTCCGTTCCCGCAGTGAACATCTCCTGGTTTGGCCAAATAAACAAGGTTTAGGTTATTAAAGAAATAGATAATTAAAATACAATACATTTTTTTATCAGAATTAGGTCGACTTGGCCCAATCTGTGCTTAGTTATAAACTGCGATCCCATATAAAAGACAAGCCTTAGAAAATATTGGTATTTAAGTCATATAAAATTAGTCAACAAAATCGTAAATTATTTTGACATCTCCTTAATGCACTCTTTTTTTTATTTTTCTTTTTTTTTTTTTTGGTGGGAACTTAATAAACTCTTTAGTGAGAGTGAAAAGAGAAAATTCTCAACATTTATGCATAATCTGTTAGGAAATATATAAAATTTGTCTCAAAATGTACTCGCTTCATTTCAAAATAAATGACTCAATTATTATTATTATTATTATTTTGGGTGGGAAGGACTCAATTATTTTGAATCAAAATAAAATTCAAAAATTACGGCATTTAAGAACTGTTTTAAATTTTAACTTCCTAAGTGAATAAGTTTTACATTCTCAAATTTTGTAAAAATTAATATAATTACGTATGCTTCTTTCCATATACTCGGCTAGAGTCCTTAAGAGTGAGGGCAAAAAAAAAGTAAGGACAGATGATAAGGGTGGAAAGATGAAAGAGGAATAATTTTGCAATCCAAACCCAGTATAGATGTTTCATAAGAAAATAAACAAATAATAATTGATTTTGATGTACTGAAAATTTTATTTATTATCTAATTTATTGATATCTTATTTATTATTTTATTCATTTCAAAAAGGCATAGCATAGGCATTAAAAAGGAAAGTTCTAAGAAAAGGCAATAGATTAATATATTGATTAAATCATAATGAAAATGTCATATACCCTTGCTCTTAGTTTTATACTGTAAGTATGAAATAAATATATTATTATCATAAAATATTTTCCCCCCAAGAGTCGAGGATTCTTACCTCTTATAGGCCCGTATAATATCATGGAAAAATATTTTGATAGTTTGATTAAAAATTCAATACATATTTTGCAAACTACTAAAATTTGAGCCAAATCAAATGATGGATAAATTTCCATCGAACAATAATATTTTATTGTTGACTATATTGAAGTCTAATTTTGATCATTTAAATATAATCTGATGAGACTCAAATTTCTCGAGTTAGTAAGATACGTACATGATATTTATTTTAATGGTCAAAATACCTTTCTCAAGTGTTATATGGGCCCTAAATGAGTTGTCCATTATAAAAAAACTTGACTGTTTGGCTCTTGCTAGCATTCTCCATAGGTTAGTTACAATGAAGAAATTCATTTTCACTTTTTTTCCAGAACCTAAACTATTCATTTTTACTATTTTTTTTAACCGAAATATATTTTTATCTAGGGTTTCCCCCCCTAGATAATGCTCTGGTTACTTTTTAACATCAAGAGTCACTTTTCTTCGCTTGCACCGACCTTGCTTTACTGGGTGTATAAAATTATGACCATTTTTTTTTATTTAAACCTTAACAATCGTATCATTATTCAATATTTTACTTTCATTTTTGAGAGTCAATTTTCTTTTGATGCGCAATAATTCTAATACTCCAAAATTAAATTTTTATTCAACAATAAAAATTTGATATTTAGATATACCAAATATAGGAAAAAATTACCTTTTTCATCCCTAAGTTTTAGGTTTGTGTTGATTTAGTTCTTCATATTTAAAAATGGCTAATTGAGTAAAAACAAGATTATTCCTAATGAGCTCGGAAACATGAACTCACCGATCATTTACTGGTTAATTTTATAGAATTTACTGAAACTCAAAAAAAAAAAAAGCTTTATCCACGTAGAAAACCAAGACGGAATTCAAGTGGAGGAAAGTTGAATGCTAATAATAGTTTCGATTTTTTTAAAAATAAAAATGATCATATTTAGAGTTCTAATCAATGCTGAGTGTCCTTTGGACCTAGTGAAGGTAAACCTTATAAGAGAGGGCTTTTGGCCTAGTGAAGGGACACCTTACGTGAGAGAGGAAGAGAGAAGGGGGGGTGGGGAGTGGCTTACAAAAACGATGACGTTTATGGTTCTGGAGGAGAATCGAGTGGGTCGCCCGTCGCCACCGCCGGCGGCGTCGCCCCTGAACTCCAGAAGCACGTCCAAATAATCCTTGGACCTCTTCTCCACCCGACTACTGCTCCTCTCCACCATCCTCTCCCGAATAAACCCGCCCGTAATCTCAAACGCCCGCTCCACATGAAACTGGGTCCTCCTCCGGATCCCCACCGGGTCGACCCGCTTCAACACTGGGAAGAAATCCGCCACGTTGGGCCGACCCGCGAGCTCCATCACCTTCCCGGCGTGGTGGAAGAAAGCCGCCCCTTCCTCCGACGTCGGCCCCACCAAATCCCTCGAGAACATCAAGTTCCCCACCAGGTTAAACGACATGACAAAGAAGAACCTCCCCAGGTCCACCGCCACCGTCCCCCCGGAGCCGCTCTCCCCCACGAACCTCACCATCCGCTCCACCGAGCTCTTCCGAACCGACCGCGCCGCGTCGAGGCGGCCTGAGGCGAAGAACTCGGCGGTGCAGAGGCGGCGGAGGGCCCTCCAGTGGGGCCCATATTGGGAGGTGATGAGGGAGCCGGCTGCGCCGTGGTCCCCGCGCATGGCCTCGTAGATCTTGCGGCCCGCGAGGACGACGTCGTGGCTGCGGAACATGTCGCGGGCGACGTCCGCGGAGGAGACGACGATGGTGGTCATGGAGCCGAGGCGGAGGGTCATGATAGGGCCGTGCTTTTTGGCTAGGGCGGCGAAGGACTGGTGTGGGGCCCACCCCAGCTGGAAGATGTTCCCGACCACCGGCAGCCACCACGGACCCGGAGGCAGCGCCCCCTGCTCCTCCATGCGCCGGTGCCGTCGCTCCGTTGCCATCGCCCATCCTACCCACATCAGTAGTCCCACCAGTAACCCCATTATTTCATAATCCATGTTTTTTTCTCTTTTTTTCTTCTTTCTTTCTTTTATCCTTTCTAATTTAATTTTTTGGGGGGCAAAATAATAGGGTTTCTTCCTAGAATAATGAATGAGGACTGAGGATCGAGGATTTTGGGAGAGTATGATTTGGGAGGAGGATGGAGCTTCTTTTATAGTGAATTGAGGTGAGCAAAACCTGGGAATGGAGTGGACCTTGTGAAGTACATAAAGCATGTTGGACGTACGTAGTTATGTTAATTTTTATGAGATTTGAGAGCATAGAACCTATTCATCTAGTCATCATATGAAATTTAAGAAATTATTTTTTTTAATTTATACTATATTTTCGATGCTTATAATATGAATTGGTACTATATTTTCAAACCTAATGAAAGGTAATAAATCTATGTAGTTTTGTATGTTCTTTCCGTTTGTGTTCACACAATTTCCATTTTTGTTGGATCTTTTTTCTTGGCATATTAGTATATGCCGATTAAAGTTAGTATAATTCTTTGTATTTATTTCCAGTAATTAGTAGTATATTGAACATTCAGATAATTAAACATTGATGTAATAATATAAAGAGATTCTCGTTAGAATTTAACAACAAAATAGTATAAAAATAAATGTTGTATCGCCAATGAATTCATATTTCAAACAATATATATGAAAATTATAATGGTCATTTTATCCTTAATGACTTTTGGACCAGAGGTGATAGATTAGTGTATTCTTTGCATTCAATTAATTCTCCAGAGTTGTAAAAATTATGAACTAAAATAAATTTCTTACATTTTTTTTTCCATTCTTAAAATAAGTGCAGTAAACATCTTGAAACTGTATCAAATTTAATGGGTTCATAGATTGTACAAAGTTTTTTTTTAATCTATCAGTTAAAATTTACAAATTATGAATATTATATTAAATTATTGAGGAACAAGAGGATGGCCCCGTTTGATAAAATTAAGCACGAAGTTCTGAATGCTGAGAATTCTTCTGATTTGTTAAGAAATGTAATTAGAAGTGCTAAATCTAAATTTATAATTTGTTTGATTACGACTTTGTTAAAAGGTCTGAATGAACTGTATTTCCAATTTTACCCTTTATATCATTTAAAACAAAACTATTTGAAGTAAAACTCACATAATTGAATTAATCAATGCTATTCTATTTTTCTTTTCATAATAATGTTTTCAAATACAATATAAATTCATTTATCATTTTTTTATTAAAAACATATTTTTTGACTGAATAAATGAACAAATTCATTTCTCTTTTTTTCATTTTTTATTTAGCATTTTTTATCTTTCTATTTTAATGTATAGTTCTAAGCAAAACACAAAAAAAAAAAAGAAAAGAAAAGGAAAGATGGAAGAGAAGAACAAAAAGGAAAACAAGAAGAAGAACAATCGCTAGAGTGAGAGAGGGAGAAAGAGAGAGGGCCATGAGATTGAGAGAGAGAAGAGAAGGAAGGGGGGGGGGGGGGGGGGGGGGGGGAGAGCGACTGCAGAGAAACAAAGGAGGGGTGACGTCATAATTATTTAGGGTAATTTTGTCTTTTGACCTTTAAATGGAGCCTCTAACCGAATTAGATATTTTTTTCCTTCTAATTCGGTTAAAGGCAATCAGAGCGGGCACCAAACGCTCAGAATGAGCTTAACTCTGATCGAATCAGAAAATAAGCTCATTTAAAACCCATTCAGTGTAAACAAACGGTGCCGAAAACTGACATCATTTGAGCTAGCAAACGAGTAACATCCATAATTTGCCTCATTTTCAATTGAAGACAATTTTCGAAATAGAATTATTGCCACCTAGGAAAAGGAGATATTAAAAAAAAACTGAAAAAGGAGTTTATTATGTGGAAGGTTGACCGACTAATCCTAGAATCTCATCGTGATCACGGTCGGTTAGTTTAATCATATTTAATTTTATTAATTTCGTGACATCGACTACTGAAAATAATTAGTTATAAAATTGGTAGATTAACGTGTCAGTAAAGAATTGGTGCGCCTACGGAAACTTTCTAACGTTACTTTCAACTCTTATTAGCCAAGAAACCTAGGACCATATCACAATTGTTTCTAGTTAATTAAAGCATCCGACGTTTACTATTAAGTTTTTCTTTTAACATTTAATCAGGAAAAGTAAATATAAATAATTTAGACGAGTAGCAAGTTCAACTGATATAAAATTAAAAATTTTCTACGGTGGAAAAATCCGAAATCTATAGTTTAATTATCCATAAATTCAACTGATACACAAAATTATTCTTATGATCGAGTTAAGATTATTTTCGTTCTATCAACTATTACGTTCGATGAATCCGAATATCTAATACTGACGCTAATATAGTCCGAAATGGAAGAAAATAATGAATAGGAATGTCTAAGGGCCAGATGAGAAAGATTCATTATGCCCCAGAAAATATGTTGAAGAAGTTAATTAATCATAATTGCTAATCATTTAATCATAGATTAAACTTTCGATAATCTATTCTCAATGAAGATATACCTAAGACCATTAACCCACTAAATTGAGGTTTATCTGCCAAACACGTTGTATTAAAAATCTCAGGCCTAAATGGTAGATTATATACTGACAAATCGATAGGCACTCGTGTCCTAGGCCCCTCTGCACGAAATCATATCCAAGGAAATTATAACCATACTTTAAATTTAAATTCGACTTATTTTAATCGAAAACTACTTAATTTTATATTAAGTATTTTAATGAGTCAACTTGCCTCACAGGTCCACCAATAAAATGCGTCATCAATTACCAATAATGTCAGTGGATCCCTCCATATTTAGAGTGAAAAATACATTTCGCAATTCACGGATGAGTGATCGTCATGTATATTTGAAAATATTCCGATCATTTATTTAAATTTTATACTCATAGTTTTGCAAACTTCATTGTTTTAAAAAGTTTTGTTCCAAGCAAATTTGGTAAGTATAAAATTTAAATAAATGGTCAGGGTGTTTTCGGGTATACATGACGATCATCGATCGATGAACTATACAGTGCATTTCGCTCCCTAGACGTAAAGAAGCCCGATTGCCAATAATGAAACAATTTTAAATTGGGAAAAAACTAACAAATCATTTGAAATGGTCCCGTTTTTGTATCTTTCTTTCACGCAAGTCCCCAAATCCTACCGGACAACGCTCCTCCGCTCCCTTTCACAGTCTTTATTTTAATTAGTGTTAATTGAGTGATAAAATGATAAAGTGAGAGATTCTTAGTTTGAGTCCTCAGAGTTCGATATTTGAAGCGAGTTTTATTAGATTCATCTAATAATTAGGTTTGCTTTTCATCAGACATATTCATCTAATTTCAAGACTCAAGTGTCATTTATTTCTAATCATCATTATTTGGAGGACACTTCAGAAATAATAAAGATTTTATTAAACTATTTATTTGAAAAATTCGATCGGCGTTACATTTGCTGCATCGTTCAACGGCTGCTGCGGAAGAGCCAAACCCCATTTTCTTCTCTCTAAGACCTCCGATCAAAGTGTAAAGCCCTACCTAATTAGATGGTTCATTGAATAAATTAATTTTTTATTATATTTAGCGTTCTTCAGCTACCCCCTAAGATGGCCAAAATCACCGAAAACATAATGTAGAAGAGACTGACCTAATTATCACTTAATACTGAGACTGCTTCTAAAAATAATTTTTCCTTAATTGATCTTAATTAAACCAAAAGAGTATTTCTCACTTAAAATATTTGGTTACTAAATAAAATATACAATATAAAATATAAAAATGTGGAAGTACTTCTTTATTATGCCTTAGATATACCAAATACATTTAAATTCCGGGATGCAAGATTGAGTTCCTTTATCTTTGATACGAACACCAATAGGAGTCCCCACGTGTAGTATTATTCGTCACATACAAATAATGGAGGGCTCCAATCACAATAATACACATTGCGAAAGAGTACACCAATGCAATAAGACCAATCTCCCAATAAAATGCATATAATAAGTGTGTGTTTTAATCAGTGGACTCGTTAAGGATTATTTGAATTAAAACTTTTAATTTTTTTTTTAACTTATCAGTGTAATAGGCTCTGCAAAAATAAGACGTCGACCGCCATTATATTCGTATATATTTACTAAGTTAATAAATTTGAGCTCCATATAAGCGTAAAAATAAGTTTCAATCAACCAAGCTTCTACCTGCGGATACTGAAAATAAACATTACTAACGAACTTGATTAAATAGTTATTGAAACTATATTGGAATTGATTAAATTAATCTTATTACCGTTGTTTGAATTTGATGTAGAAAAGAAAACTCATGTCGAGGATGCGAGTGACGTTATTCGTCCTCTTGAACCAAGTCGTTGACTTACACCAATAACGGACGTAAAAAACGTGAGCCCTCGTGGAACTAGGAATGTTGATCCCTAAAGTGTTTCCGATGGTAAAATCGGTCAAACTCTCATATATAAGTTATAGGAAATTGTGGAGAAATGAGTGAAGCCTTTGGCGCTCTCTCTCTCTCTTTTATCGAGCCCCTCTTTACGTATTGGTTCCCTCATACTTATACGGAGGTGACGTGTTGAAGTAGGGATTTGATCGGGAGAGTGTTGAGTGTTCATAAAATCATCTCTCTTCCAGAGATACGGAGTAGGCTTTGGATGCCATCCAAATTATCGGAATAAATTGAGGGTGAGAATGGTGATTTTCCGTATTTTTATATACTCTCACATAACTATATATTTATCATTATGTATAACATTGAGTGTTCAATGAATGAGCGAGATTAATAATTGACATTTAGCGTCGCAATACATGCTAAACCATTATTAAAAATAATGCTTCTTCAACAGAGAGGGATCAGATTCATTTTTCTCCTAAGTATGTTGTAAAAATTGCAACGAGAGAACTGTTTTAGGAAAATTATAAAAAGGGTATCAGTTCACATCAAATGCGACCAACTAATCCCCATTACCTGTGTTTACTGTATTTTATTTCTCGTTGAAGTTTCCCCCACACGCCGTCCTCCCTCCCTTTCGCTGTCTCCTCTTCGGCTTTTGTTTGTTAATGATCTCTCTCTCCCTCTCTCTCTCCGTGTGGTCATCTCTGTCAAGTTTCATGCTTTACAAGCGTCCGTCACTGATAGCTGTCCCATTCTTACGGTACAAAGCTATTTGTTCGTATTGTTCCTGTGGTGCACGGGTTTGAATGAGTAATGTATATAAATACTGAAATTGAGACTTCAAGATTCAAGAGGATGGTGCATGCATACATATAATACGAAAAAATTAATATACAACAGTTATATATAAATTAGGTGTAACTGCAGCCTTATGATATTATAAATAAAAAAAAGTACACAAGATATAAAACTTGTTGCACTAAAGTTAATATATATATATATATGCTTGAATCTCCATCTATACCAAGGCATTTTTAATTTTTACCTTTCCTTTTACTCGAGGTATTGATAATACCTCTAAGTATGAGGATTATTCTCATCCTCATCAATTTTTAAAGATAGCAATTTACCATTATCATAATTAATTATTTTTAAGTCTATAAATAAATATATACATCATTATAATTCTTGAACTGAAACTTAATAAAGTTTCGTATTCTCCCATGAACATAAACACTTACACAACCACATAAATTTTCATGTGTCGTTTTGCTGTTCAGTGTATCAAATCAATTTGACGAAACTGTTTACTTCCGTTACTTCAAATAGTTTAATTTTTTGTTCGTTATTTGAGGGAAAAGTGAAACAGCCCAATGCTTCAGTTTTTTTTTTTTTTTTTTGACATTTCAAGATTGGGCCTGGGTTTGACCCAACTTTTGATGTTCCTTTATAATACACAGCCCATAAGTCAATTAATTAGTAGCCCACTCTACCTTTTCTAATCTGCGTTTCGGCCCAATCTTACTTTATGGCTACCTGCGACATTTTGCATGGGCTACTGCTATTTTTTCTTTTCTATTTTTAATGACCTGCTTTTAAAATTTACAGATATTTTAAAACTATTTTCACTTTACATTTTTTTTGGCGTTTTGTTTTTTTTTTTTTTTGGGGGGTGGAGGGGGGAAGCATATAGACTTGTAAAAAAAGTGATACGTAATTCTTCTGTTTCTTTTTGGGAGAAAAACTTGTGTGGTTGATCATCGTCGTATTGTTTGTGATGATGACTAATCACAGATATACATGTATTAATGGATCCCGTTTGGTAAGATAGTTTAATACTTTACCCTTACACCCGTTCTCCCCTCCTCTATCTTCTGATCTCAATTTAATTTAATTTCCTTTATTTTATTGCATATTATTTCCTTTTTCATTTTATTTCTTCATCTCTCTTTATTCCCTCCCTATTAATTCCCCTTCAAGTGCGGTAAGAGAGAAAATTGAGGAGAAAGAGAGCTTCTCGAGGCAAAAAAAAAACTGGAAACTTATATATATATATAATTGACTTACCATTTATCTGTGCTACTGGTTCTTTTTATTTTATTGTATACATACATACATACATACATATATATATATATATCTGCTTTATGTGGACATGGTGCTTTGCGGTTCACCATAGATGACATGGTAGTGATCAACCATGCAAGTGTTTTTTTTTTTTTTCTTTTTAGATTCCTTTAATCTGTTCATTCAAAATTTATATATTTGAAGGAATTAATGAAAATATTTTGAAATTATAGAGGTGATTTTATGAACTTGATTTGCTTGCATATTTTGTATCATATATTCAGATTTAATTTTCAATTTGGGAGATTAATAATATCAATATTCTTCGGAATAAAAGATATTGACACTTTCTTACCAAAAAGACACCTTTATTCATGATTCTTTAAAAAAAAAAATGTTATTATTAGTTTTAAATGCGATTCATAAAACTTATGACTAATATCATGCCCCGCTCATACTTCCTTTTTTATGTTTCATATATTCAAATGTAATTTCCAACTTGGGAGGTCGATAATATCAATATTCTTTGGAATAAAAGATATTGACACCCTCTCACCTATCTGAAAAAGATACCGATGCTCCTCTTTTTCTAAAAAGACACCCTCATTCATGATTCTTTTATGAAGAAAAAACTATGTTATTATTAGTATAAAATGCAATTTACTAAACTGCCCCGTTTATACTTTCTTTTTTATGTAACAAAATTTAATGAAATAAAGCCCTTGTTTTATTTAATTAAAAAAAAGAAGGGTAACAATCGTATTTTATAATTATAAAGGGCACATATTAAAATCTACTTTTTTTTACCAGTACAGCAGCTTAATGAGCAAAAATATCAATTAACATTGGCGGGAGATGTTAATATGACTTTTCCCTATTCTTTATAACTGCATTTCCATCCAATGCGCCTTATTTTTTATTTCTTTTTTCAAATCAATGCTACATGCATATATATATATATAATGTACGGCCTCAAAATTATTAAGCTTTTATACGATACAATTCCTTAAAATAGCCTGTCTTTAAAGAAGAACGAAAAAAAGGAAAAAAGAAATCCTACCATTGAATGAAAGTCTCGGAACTATATTGATAATATCTCCCAATAAAATCTTAGGATATTGATGATATCTCTAAATTATTAAGCTTTTATACGATACAATTCCTTAAACTAGCCCGTTTTTTAAGAAGAACCAAAAAAAAGGAAAAAAGAAATCCCACAATTGAGTGAAAGTCTCGGAACTATTATCGATACTATCTCCCGATCAAATCTTAGGATATTGATAATATCTCTGAATTAATTCATGAAAACCCTTATCGTATCTCCATTACGACAATCTTAGGATAGTTGATAATATCTCTGAATTAAGTCACGAAAATGTATTTTTGAATCTGTGAAAGTATAGGTTTTATAAATATTATCGGGGAATCAATAGCCGAACGGTCGAATTCAAAAATATTGATTATTTGACAGTAAATTTAGCCAGATTTTAGGGAATTAATTTCCGCCAACTCGTAAAATCTGCTCCAAAATTAAGAAGCCCATAAAACTTGAAATAGTTAAAACTAAATAAATAAAAATCGAGCGACAGAGATTCTGAAAGCTGCATTAATAGTGATCCCTTAATTAATCCTCCCCTTAATTCCATTCAATTCTCAAATCACCTGCAATGCTCGTTGACTTTGACTCTCTCTCTTTTTCCTCCTCAGCATTTTTCTATAAATTCTATATATAAAAAAGGCATGTAGCACCGAACAAGAGAAGAGAAGCTCAAGTGGAAGGAAAAAGGAAAAAAGAAAAAAGAAGAACAAAGAGGAGAAACATGGGGAAGAACGCTCTTTCATGCGATGTTCTTAAGAAAGCAGCCGTTGTCATAGCTCTTCTTTTGTTCGCCTCGGACGTGCAGCGTTCCTCCGCAGCGTTCAACCCGAAACTTCACCAGGAGTCGATCGACGCCACGAGCGCCGCCATGAGGGTCGCAAGGGAGGGCAAGGCTGCGGTGCAGGCGTCGGGCGACCCGAAAGTGAGCAGCACCTGCAGCGAGCGCGTGGACACCGCCGTCTTTTATCTGGAATCCGCCGTATCATTGATGAGCGGCCCCAAGAAAGGGACGCTGTTTCAGCAGCTGATCGACTTCACGGTCGACGCGGGAACGGAGTTAAGAAAATGCGGGGTTCCACTCGGCGGGGGAAAGATCTACGACGTCGTCATGCACGCCGCGTTGCTCAGTAGCTGGGCCAGCGATGCCATCGACAAAGAGCGATACTATTCCAAATGATGAAGAGGAACAACACATATTATTAGAAATGGGAGGGCAACAGGATTGTCCTCGGTGTTTCTCATCGAAGTCGCGGCTGCAGCGACCGTTGTTTCTTCCGCATTTTTTCAGCCGATCCATGAACAGCCCTCATTCCGCCATTTGTGAGCGTATGAGCCACCCTCTGCTTACTCTTTCCTCCTTATAATGGTTCTTCTCTTTAGATTTTCTATTGTGAGGTTTTGGAGTTAATCCTTTTTTGTTTGTATTTTCCGTTGCCGATCAATAAATAAGTAAAACCCATGGTTTTTTATGCGTATGATATTTGATCTCAAGAACGGATTCAACGCCAAAGATCTTTATGAGCTATAAATGGATTTGTTGATGTCTGCAGTTCTTTAAATTATTATGACCAATATTATGATTTTACTCCACGGTAGCTCGAAAAAGGGAAGAGAATAACGGGTTAAAATAAAATTAAAAAGTTGAAAATAAATTGAAAAGTTAACAATTTACCTTGAAGCTAGTTCGAGGGAGTAAACCAATTCTTCCTCAGTTGGAAGCCGACCGTTTTAGACTTGTGACCCTTCTGAACTAGTGTAGTTCGGAAGGTGAGGGAGTCCAGTAGTCTTAAAATCAAACTTTATTGAGGGATTGCACATCATGATGTGACATGCTCTGATCGATTCAAAACACGTACTGACCTTGACCTTGACTCTTTTTCTTTCAATGTAAATTCAAGTGGAAGGCGATGCCTAATTTAGGAGTATATATAAGTTATTTTTCGCTTCTTCCCATATAAGGCGATTTTGAGTGAAATCTTAAACAATAATATTAGTAAGGATTTCTCTCTACTACCTAGATAAATCTGTCTCTTTCTTTTTTTTTTCTCTCTTTTCTTGTGATTGATTACTTTAAAGGATCTCGCTCCTCATTTGATGTTCTCGCCATGCCATGATGGTTTGTTTTACAAATTTCGACGGCCCTCGTCTCAGTAACATTATCTCCTTCTTTAGCCCACGCACGATCCTCATGCAAGTAAGACTTCGTTCCAAAGCACTCTTCTTTCTACTATTTAGTACCCATTTTATGTATATTTAATTCTCGTTCTTGTGAGATCATATATTTATTTTTATTTTAAAATCTAACATTTAATTTTCAATTCCTTTCGTGCTTCGCAACTGACCTCTGTCTTGGATTTTATCACGGACTACCGAATTTTGTGGTATACAAATTGTTTCTCCACTCTTTCCCTTCATCATTTCCTATAGCAAACAGAAAAATACAAATTTCCCGATTCATTAAAATAGTCAAAGTCAAGGGATTTCAGTTTTCGTTAAATTGCTTCGTCATAATCAAATCATAATAAAGTTTAGTGAATTTCTCGACCGAGTTAACTTATTTCTATCATATTGAATTGCTTGTAGTACGCGACATGCATTTCAAATTTTAAAATTTGAATGAAAGATTTTAGTATTCGCATGACTCATGACTAAAAGCTTAGATTCGACTAATAGGGAACAAATCTATAAAATTAGGGCCATTTTGAGAATGTGAAAACGTGAGTTGATTTTGTAAAGTACTTTAAATCTGTGTACGCAGCCCACCAAATTAGAGATTTCGTGAGTTGCTAGAAAAATCGAACGTTGTGGGTCTAAAAATAATATTTTTATGTAAATAAAGGATTTTATAATAAAATTATAAAAAATTTATATGATAAAAATTTAGTAAAATTTATTTTAATAAATAATAATTTCTGATTTCATAAATTTGTAACCCAAGGATTTGATGATTTTACTATAAAATTTTATGTCTTAAACATTGTTGGCCTAGAAAAGCATGTGCCTAAGTATTTAATTCAAACTCTCTGTTAGGGCGTGAAGAGCACTCTCGAAATCCAAACCCTACACGTGGCATGATCGTGCACGTGTTCTCTCCCGCGAGCGGGTTCAATATTTACCACCTTCCTCGGGGATAATTCATTGCATCCGCAACTCGGAAAGGCTCGCTGGCGGCTCACGACTCCGCCGCCTTATGGACAGCCGTGGAGCATCCTGATTTCGCCACGTGTAATGACCCATGCGTCAAAAAAAAATGAGGCTCGTAAAATAAGTAAAAAGAGAGAATAAGTCCTAGCGCAAAACGAAGTAGTTTGATTAAAAATTATGAATAAATAGAATCCATATTTAATAAAACTTATGTCATTTTAATGTAGACTCATGCGAATTACTATAAGTTTAGACTCATAATTTTTTTATTTAATAAAATTATGTCATTTAAGAGTTAACTTATATAAATTACCAATGAATATTCACTTTTCTTATAAAATAAAAATATTTTTATTTCTCTTTTTTTCTCATTTTAAGCCCAAAATGAAAAGTAAAAGGAACCATTAGTTCTTTAAAATGTTAGTTCAAGTTAACATAAATCATGAATAGAATTTCACTCGAACTCATCTGTATTTAGGACAGAAAATGTAATTCATATTTGACCCTTGAGTGATTATAATGTATACTTTGAAAATACTTATCGTTCACTTAAATTTAAAATGGTGAAATTTGTAAAATGACAATTTCTATTTTCTTTTGAAGGTAAAAAGATAAATTTTAAACTTAAATGGACGGTCAAAAATTTTAAAATACACATAAGGGGAAAAAATATCCTCCTATCCGAATAGCAGGAGTCTTCATGATGCCCATCCCCTTTTTCATTCCAATTACCTGCCTTTTTGATGGATGCTATTTAGGTTAATAAGTTGACACCAAAATTAAGGTACATAGTTTATTAAATTTCAGTATTTTTGATTAATTTGTTAAAGCTCAAGTAATATCGGATCTGAATGATTTATATACCACTAAATTCGTTTATTCGATTTCTTCGATTTATAACTCATATTGCATATGTTCAAATATTTTTTAGTCACATGATTCGTATTCATAATTTTGTAAGTAATTTTCTCATCATTTATTTATTTTTTAAAAACAGGGTCTAACATCTAATCTATATTTTCTAAAAATTAGGATGTTTAATAATCACGTTTTCAAATATCGACTTTTTCCCCTGATAAAATTCACGTTCCCTAATGTATGAGAGGGAAAAAGCGTATTTCATATAAATTTTTTAAAAATACAATCATAATATTATTTTTTGAAAATTATGGGTAAATCCAGATGAACCCTCATTTTTTTTTTTTAAAGAAACATGATAATAAAACCACCTATAAAATTATGAAGAAGATTTATGTGACTAAATGAAGTTAAAACATATCCGATATGGGTCATAATCTATATTAGGGTCCGGCATCTAATATATATTTTCTAAAATTAGGATGTTTAATAATCACGTTTTTTTTTCTTTCAAATATCGACTTTTTTCCCTGATATAATTCAGGTTCCCTGATATATGAGAGGCAAAAAAAGTATTAAATTTTTTTAAAAAAATTACTCATACAAATTTTTTTTTTAAAATATGTTCATAAAATATTATTAAGTTTTTAAAATTTTTGGGTAAATCATGACAGACCCTAATTTTAATTTTTTTAAAACATGATAATAAAAGTACCTATAAAGTTGTAAACAAGATACATGTGACTAAACAATATTTGAACATATGCAATATAGGTCATAGATCAAAGAGGGTGTGCATACCCTTCACACCAAAAGTAATCACATAACAAAATTTGTAATCTTATATTATTATTTGACCAAAACATCCTTAAAAAATGACCATACAAATTTTATCACACTAACTTTTTGACATGAAGGGTGGGTAAAATATGTACAAGTAGAATTTTCTTCCTTATGCAAGCTCATTCAAGAAAAGGGCAACGGTAAAATTAGAATTAAAAATTACTGCAAATCAATAAAATAATTCAAAACAAAAATTAAATAAAAATAAACACACGTCAGCACTTAGGGGGGAATTTTTTTTTTTTTTCCATGCAACGGTCAAATAATTTTTACCGGCCGAAATGCATAACAGTTCAATTGATAATGTATTTACCGCCGTAAATACAAGCCGCCATTTCAAGGGAGCTCTCCGCATATTCTCTGTTCTTCAACCTTCAAACATACCCATCTTCCTCTCCTTCGGTCTTTCTACGCTAATTCTCTCTCTCTCTCTCTCTCTCTCTCTCTCTCTCTCGCGCGCGCTTGCGCTTTGAACTCGCCTTCACAGGCTTTGATTTTTCCAGTTCAGTCGCTAAATCTATCGAAGATGCATGCAAATCACTTGCTGCTCGAAGAGCCTATCAGGATGGCCTCCATCCTCGAGCCATCCAAGGCTGTAAGTTTCACTCCACGAACCCTACTTTTTTTTTCTCTCTCTGATTCACTTCAATTACCGTTCTATTCTGATTATTTTGTGAATTCTGAGGTATTAGGTTTTTTTTTCTTCTGGGATTTATTGGAGTTTGATTGGGGAGTTCCGATTTTGTGTATGCAGAGTTTCTTTCCTGCAATGACGAAGATAGTGGGAACACTTGGCCCCAAGTCTCGTTCTGTGGAGGTTATATCTGGCTGCCTTAATTCCGGAATGTCCGGTAATTTAGGATTCGCGCCTTCTTTGGTTTTGTGCTGCGGAAGCTCGCTACTTCTTTCTATGTCTATTTAGGGTTTGATTTATGCTTCGAAGTTTCTAGGATTTCATTTTTGCGCCTTTTTCAGTGCTTCTCTTGATTCTTTGAATCATACAATCTTTACAGTGGCTCGTTTTGATTTCTCATGGGGCGACGCCGAGTTTCACCAAGAGACGTTGGAGAATTTGAAGGCTGCTGTGAAGAGCACAAAGAAGCTCTGCGCCGTATGTAGGTGTTTTTTTTTTTCCCTTGGTTTTTGCTATTGACACCAATCTCTCTTTGGTTCCAATCTTGAAGAGGGAAAATAAAGTAAAATAACAACTTCATTCTACCTAGCCTAGCCTATAATGTTTCTTTTCCCCTTTCCCCTTTCCCCTTTCCTTAACTTGTAGCTATGTATTTTGCACTGATCAAAGCCTTAATTTTTATTATTATTTTTTTTTGCAATTAAACAAATAACCACTGGTTCCTTGTAAATTGTTGACATGTTTGTTTGGTGCTGAATGTTACTTAATGATTGTGTGCATTTATAGGGCTTGAACAAAGAAAGTGAATGTGTATTTCTCTTTTCAGGTTATGCTAGACACAGTGGGGCCTGAGCTGCAGGTTGCTAATAAAACCGAGCGGTCCATTTCGCTTAAAGCAGATGGAGTTGTCGTTCTCACACCTGATCAAGAAAAAGAAGCCTCTTCTGAGCTGTTGCCCATCAATTTTGATGGATTATCAAAGGTATTTGCATATGAAAATTACACTCCCTTCCCAGCTTGGTGCGAGAATATATAACAAATCATTACGTAACTAATATTGTTTGCCTACTTTTATATTTGTACCGTCTTTGGTCACATGAGTCAGAGCCTTGAAGTTGCAATTCGGTTGCCTCATATTTGTCTCCTATGCCGGTATTTTATTTTAAAAATTTTATTTTCCAAACCCCAAGTCATCTAGGAGGCAAAAAATCTTGCATTCCATGAGTTCCCCGTTTAAATTCAATTTTGTTCTGTCCAACAAAATGCAGCCTTACCAGATTCAATTATGGCTTTAATTTTTTGTTGTTGCGATCCATTCCAATGATGGACATTCTACTTGCATTCCCATATTTGTTCCATTATTTTTGTCTTCAGCCGATCTTCTCAATGGCCATATTCCATGCCAAAAAATAGTTTCTTAGAAGCATAATTCCATGTTTTGAAATATGTAGCATTTTGCATTCCCATTTTGGTTCATAATTAAATGGTGAAATGGTTCCTTTACATCAGTGTTCAGTGCTTGTAAGATAATGTTTTTTTAAACTCGACATCTGACCAATTTTTGCAGGCAGTGAAGAAGGGAGATACCATTTTTATTGGTCAATATCTGTTCACAGGAAGTGAAACTACTTCTGTTTGGCTGCAAGTAAGCATCCTACCCCACCCCCAATCCCTCCATTTTTCCCATTTCGGATTGTTGTATGTTGCAACATCCAGTTACTAAGTCTGTTGATTGTCAGTTAAATATAAACAATGAGTCTAGCTTTTGAACTAGAACTTTGGACCTTAATTTTGTACCTGTTCATGAAGTTCTTTATGAAGAATCCTGACTATTCAGTTTTTAATTTACTATGAGTGTATTCTATAAACCTTTCACCTGTGCTGATAGGTTTCTGAAGTGAAGGGAAATGATGTGGTTTGTGTAGTAAAGAATACTGCAACATTGACTGGGTCGCTTTTTACTTTGCACGCCTCACAAATTCGTATTGTTCTGCCTACGCTTTCTGATAAAGATAAGAAGGTGAATTCTCCATTCAAGTTGTGTATTTTGTGCACATTTTAATTCTTACTGTCCTCTTCTTGACAATCAAATTCCCTTCAGAGGAATGGTTACAATTAGTAATTGAAGAGAGATTAAATCCAACAGCCTTGTATAGTTGTATTTCTTTGCATGTGTCCATGATTTTGGTGGAGGGCTACTCATGCTCCATCATTTTCTGTTACAATCTGACCTCTGATAGGCTCTATCTGTTTTAGTCATTTAATATTATAAAACTTAAAAAGAAAAGCAAGTGGAGAGGGGTTAGCTGTTCACTGTTTAGTATCATTACAAGTAACCATGCATCTGCAAGCGAATCAGCTTATGCCTGACAGAGGGTTTTTCTTTTAAAGAAATTTTAGGTAATGCGATGTGGTTTGATCTCTTAAAAAATTGAGCAATTCAGCTGAATGTGCTGCACGGGGTGTTCCAATGCATTCTTCATCTGTTTCCTGGCTTTCTTAATAAATACCTCTTTGATTTTCTTTGTATATTTCAGTTCATAAGCACATGGGGGATTCCAAACAAGATTGACTTTCTTTCACTTTCCTACACTCGTCACGCAGAAGATGTTCGTCATGTAAGGATTCCACCCCCCTCCCCCCAAAACATTGGTGAATTTATTGCTTTAACATTGGGGCGTATTATCTTGGAGTTCCTAAATTTTTTCCCTCCGACTGTTATTTGGTCAACCCACTGATTGCAAGTTATTTATTTACACGGCAGGCTCGTGAATTTTTATCAAAGTTTGGTGAAGCTTCTCAAACTCAAATTTTTGCAAAGATTGAAAATGTAGAGGTGAGTTGCATGTGTCATTGCCTTGAAAGAATTTGGTTCAGGTTTTTTGTTTAATATAGTTTTGCGTTTACATGTCTGAGCTATTAATATGTTGAGCCCCATTTCCAGGGTTTGAACCATTTTGATGAGATTCTAAAAGAAGCTGATGGTATCATCCTTTCCCGTGGGAATTTAGGCATAGATTTACCGCCTGAGAAGGTCAGTTTTCAAGTTTTCATCAAGCATATGAATTTTTATCCATGTTTTCATCCATGCTCATCAAAAAGTAAAGCACTTATGTACATCTGTCCTCTAATTTTGATCTAGGCCATGTAACATTTTTGGAAGATGGACCAGGCTCTTGTTTTGGAAGTTCTTATAATCTTAAATTACATTTAGACTATTATACAAATTTAACGTTAATGAGAAAAAAAAATTTTCCTAACAGTTAAAGTGCCTATGTATTGTGTGCCCAATCATATGGTCTCTGTTATCTTAACCTATACCGTCATAAAATTGTCCATTACATGTTAAATGTTTGAAAATGCAAGCATATGGAATGCTGATAGTGTGTGAATAACTAGGGAACCAATTGGTTTAATGGAACTGCTCATGGTCACTCTTTATGAATTTTGCAGGTTTTCTTATTCCAGAAAGCTGCTCTTTACAAGTGTAACTTGGCCGGAAAACCTGCTGTGGTTACGAGAGTTGTGGACAGTATGACAGATAACCTCAGACCAACTCGTGCAGAAGCAACTGATGTTGCCAATGCTGTATTGGATGGTGTGTCCTGCTTGAAAAATTCTCCTTTTTGTGACACTCATGGATAATATTATTGATCTTCCTTTAATGTTGTATCTTACTGTTATCATATATATTTATCTACCCTATTTTCCCAGGTCTGGGTTTTTCCCTTTGGTATTATATATACTCATGACGTGAAAAATATATGATCTTACTTTAATTTTTCTTTTCTTATTTTAATCTATGCAGGGACTGATGCAATTCTTCTTGGTGCTGAGACTCTTCGGGGTTTGTATCCTATTGAGTCAATTACCACCGTTGGTAGAATTTGTGCTGAGGTAAATACTTGGCTACTGATTGTTCCTAATGTTGACCAAGTAACCTTGTTTACTGTTCTAGATGGCCGGCTTGGCGTGGGTGGCCCCAAAACACCTTGCTTAGGGGGGAAGTGGCCTCCTAGGCCTTCAACGGCGTTAAATGGTTCAAGGCGACCGCCTAGGTGAATTTGGGCGCCTGGGAGTTTTTTTTTAAATTATTTTTTTATAAGAAAAACTGGGGAATGCATGCTTTTTTTCCCATGTCCATGCCACTTAAAACTAATAATAATAAAATAATGATATAAATAGATTCTTCCCCTTTCCAAACCCTAAACATAGCAATTCATTCCTCGTGTCCAGATCGCTGGCACCCTTCCGCGTCATCCCCAGTGAGTGATCGAGATCTCTCTCTCTCTCGATCTCGGCCAGCAGGATCTCTCCATCTATACAGCGATTCTATGTCTTCAATAATAAACAATATTTATGCAATTTGTTGTGTTTAGTTACGCTACTTCAGTACTAACATTCAAACAAAATAACAAAAAGTTCGCCTAGGCTGCCTAGCCCAGGAGCTAGGTGGTAGGTCGAGCGCCTAGGTCGGCCTTGCCCTCTTTTGAACATTGGCCTTGTTTTATAGCTGTGAGCTACTTCTTACATAACATGATATCACGGTTGCTTTTAAAAAAACAGTTGAGTTAAAATGTCAGTCCATTGTAGATATGCTCTGACATTGCTTTGTTGTCTTGAGAAACAGATATATTCCTTTTCTAATGAAGCTGTTTTCTCTTTGCAAATTGCCTTACAGGCAGAAAAGGTCTTTAATCAAGACCTTTATTTCAAGAGGGCTGTTAAATATGTTGGAGAACCAATGACCCACTTGGAATCTATTGCTTCTTCTGCGGTATTTTCGTTTGGAGTGTTCCTTTTTTTTTTTTTTTTCAATTTGTTTTGATTCTTTTGTAATTTCATTTATCCAAAAATGGGACCTGGTTAAAATTACCATCTGCTCTACTTCTGTTTAGGTACGAGCAGCCATTAAGGTCAAGGCATCTGTTATTGTTTGCTTTACTTCATCTGGAAGGGCTGCTAGGTATTTTATCTATGAAATTTTTAACCAAGCACTTCTTGTTATTTTAGTGTCCATTATTTTCTGGTGTGCAAACTCAGTTGCCAAGGATGCCACCGTTTGATCTTTATATGAGCAACCTCTGTCGCATAATCTTATTTATATGATATTTATAAAAAATAAAAAATTGGATGCACATATGCAGATTGATTGCCAAGTACAGGCCAACGATGCCAGTTCTATCAGTTGTCATTCCCCGCCTTAAGACAAACCAACTAAAGTGGATCTTTAGTGGCGCATTTGAGGTGCACTTTTTCACTATCTTTTTACTAGCTCATATTTTGCAGTGAAGTTATTTTTGGTAGTTCCCAAGGGTGGGCAAATTCAAAAAGCTGGAGTCTACTTCTGCAATTCTCTCAGTTTCTTACATGAAACGTGTTATTGTTCTGAATGCAGAGATACAATAAAGCATTTTTGCTCCACTGAATTTCTGTTTTTACACTTATTGTTGGCCTAAACCACACAAAGGTTGAAAAATTCAGTGCATCTTTAGCCCTGTTCAAATTTAAAATCTTATGTTGAATTTGTTTGTCTCTCTGTTCCATAATCTTGTAATTTATCCGCCCAAAGTAGTAGTCAAATGATCATAGTGCTCAATTCTCATCTGGACTTTGTTGTCGTTGTTAGTTGCTTCCATTATAAAGTTCGAGGCGTGGTCTATTCATACCATGGAACCTTGGAATTATTAGCCTTGGCAAAGAAATGGGTTGGGTCCTCTGTACTAGGGAATTTTATGACATTTTAATCATCAAGAAGTATGTTTGCCTGATTTGGGCTAAGCATACTTCTATTGGATCAAGTGTTATGCTTAATCTCATTTTTTTTTTATATATTTATATTTCTCTTTATTTTTTTTTTTCACTTTTCCACGTGGTATATCAACGTTATAACATCTAGTCACCAATGGATATATCCCATTTTCTTGGTCAGGCGAGGCAATCACTGATCGTGAGAGGTCTCTTCCCGATGCTCGCTGATCCTCGACATCCTGTAAGTTCCACTTGGGTTGAGTTTTCTACGAACATTTTCTATGAGTTCCCCAATAATCAATATTTGAATTTGGGCCTTGACATGGTCAGCTGTAAAGTTTGGTCCAAGCGTTATTGGTTTTGTAGTACAAGGGGAATACTTGACCCAAAAAGCTGGGGAAACCCTTCTGTTGATTATACATTACACAAAACGGTGTTGGGTGACGCATGTGACCTTGCAGGCGGAGTCGACAAATGCAACAAATGAATCGGTTCTGAAGGTTGCTCTGGACCATGGAAAGACCGGCGGGAATCATAAAACCACACGATCGTATTGTTGTTTGCCAGAAAGTTGGGGATGCATCGGTGGTCAAGATCATCGAGCTTGAGGATTAGAAATCGTGTATTTCGAAGGCTGCCATTTGTTTCATTTTCCCGATAATTTTAAGCTAGAAGGATGATCTTGCTGTGCGCGTTTCTGTTATCAAAGGCTTTTCAGCCTAGTTTCTGATCGTGAACGAATAATGCTTTGTCGGCAAGTACACGATTGACCTGTGTAATTGCTAGCCAACCCCAAAGGTGTTTTGTAATATCATCAGAGGGTTACCTTAGCAGAGTTTATTACTTGTACAAGTCTTCCCCTCTATCAGCCTAAAAGAAAGGGCTGGGCGCTATTTAATAAATTTCGTATAATTAATATTATAAATATCTAAATTTGATTTGAAGGTTCAACAAGCGCCCATGGCCTAATGGATAAGGCGTCTGACTTCTAATCAGGCGATTGTGGGTTCGAGTCCCACTGGGCGTGAGCTTCCTCCTATTTGTTAGCTCTTTTTTTCTTTTTTTTTTTTTCCCATTTTTTTATTTTTATGGAAGTCCAGAGCTTGAAGAATTAATAAATTTAAAAAACGAATAAAACATAATAAATCAAATGGGATGCGGCGTGCCCCACATGGGTGAGAGAGACATCCAAAATCTTTAATGCGGCGAGTCCCATAGTGGCCCCGTCCCATCCTCTTTAGCTCTCAACATGGACCGTCCAAGTAATGCGCACATTAAACGCCGCACGCTCGTTGATTTTAAATTATTTTATTTTATGGCATTCTTTTTATTTGCATGATTAGAATTATTTATTTAAGAGTGTCTTAAACTCTTTTTTCATAAGCGTATATTAAAAATACGCCCTCTAATTTATTCTTGCGTTAAACTTCTTTTGATTGTTAAATCATGGTCTTATTCACTTTTATATATAGTTTCTTGTATTTGTTCCATTAGAACTATTAAAGACTATATATGAGCGTCCATTAAAATGATTCGAAAGGATCTGAATCCTCTAGACTATAAAAGAATCATTCATTTATGTGCCATAAAAATATAAAAATTACGATGATGAAATCGAATTGGGATTGCATGTACTAAACAAAAAAAAAAAAATCAGTTATCTTTGCATTGCATAAAGGCAAAAATGCCATAAAACATCGAAGAGAAAAGGCACATGGAAAGGGAAAGAAATTATTTAATGGAGGAAAAAAAAAAAAAAAACACAAGCACCCATGGGGACCTACTTTCATGATCACAAGTTATGACAAGAAGTTCACATTTCATGAACAATGGATAAAATTTATGCATAAGGGTGTTCACTTTTAAACTGTCTGGACAAAATTCTATTTCTCATCCAAACATGCCCTTGCATATATATATATATATATATATATATAAATTCATGGGAAAAACCAGATGCCAAGCCTAGAGGAGAAGTAATTGAATCAGTGGGGAGGTTGTGTCAGCCAGTATGTAACACAGAAACACACTCACCACCACAGAAACACACAGTACAGACCGTTTATTATTTCACAAATTAAGAGGAAGCTGGTCAGCGAGGTGTTGACCAACATTTCTCCATGTGTTCCACCTATAATAACAACAATAATTCTAGACGCGGGACCTTCACAAGATGTTTACAAAAATGATGAGGCGACAGAAGCGTCGAGGAGCAGTAATAGAGGAGTTCTGGGAATTTCGATGATTATGCTTCTCGACCCTTTTGCTACCTCAGCAATTTGAGTAAACGTTTTGTGTATGTGACACTACTTGAATAACCCAGAAGAATTTAGTTTCCAATCGCTCGATCGTAATATTCTCAAGCTCGCCTATCTCTCGCTTCATCTCCAACAGTCATCGAGCGTCGCATAATCCCAAAAATCCCATGAACTCGTGATTTTGCATCATTTGGATACTCGTCCCGATGCCAATAATGCCTGCCCAGAGGCACAAAAAAAGACACTCTTTATATAATTAACAGAGAAATCGAGATTTTCGTGTTATGGGGCAAAAAAAAAAAAAAAAGAAAGAAAAAAAAGAAAAAAAAGGGTATTAGAAATTACCCATTGTTAGAGCACTGGCAAAAATGACAGCAGAGAGAATGAAGACAATGAGAGAAGCTCTCTTCAAGATTGCAATTATTTTTCTAATAAAGGATTGTCCAAAGAAGCCAGCCAAGACTGAAATGCCTATCAGGTACAAAGCTGCAACCAGAAATCAAGAACCAAAAAAAAAAAATGGTTTATGAGAAAATATTCAAATAACACATATCATTCGATGGATCTAATAAATAAACATGAAAATTTCAGCTATTGGAATGTGAAATTTACAGAAAAAGGTAACGCACCATAAGGAATGGGGAACCTCTTGAGAAGGTAGAACTCAACCACAGATAAGGATGAAGAGTACATCATCACAAATGTTGCTGTTGCACTAGCTACCTGTACCACCCAAGAGACCCAACAAAAACTAGGAAATTCAGACAAATGGCCACAGGGGGAAATGCTCTAAGCAAGTAAACAAAGATCAAACTAGGGAACCCTCCAGGTTTATTGAAATATTTAGAAATAACACTTAAAATTATGTAAAAATTTCAACTTTAACGAACACGAGACACAATTTGTATGGTCGTACGAACAAATGCACGCCCCTCTTCTTATAAGAGGTGAGAAATAGTAGTGACAGGTTTTCCTTCCTAATCAGTGCCTTAATCACAATGTCTGATAAAGGAAGCACTGAGGATGAAACAATTAGATGATTCTCAAACCATTTATCGGTAGTTTTTACCAACTAATCCAAAATAAATTGCTATGCAAGGATGTGTTATCCAACTACTACCCTGAAATTGAACACTCTACAAGAAGAGTTGATGAAAGATGTCACCTGGGGGATGACCCCAATCTCGAGGAGGAGGGGACCCAACACGAAACCCCCGCCAGAGCCCAGTAGGCCCCCCACCGTGCCCCCGACGATGCCACAGAGTGCGCAGAACGCCAGGTGCACCGCTGTCCACTGGATTGAAGCCCCACAGATTAGTTCTGTGTTCCCTGTCATCATCCTCTTCTTGTGCTCGCTGTACAGTTTGACAGCCTCGTAGCCAAACACCCCAAATGCTATCGGAAACTACCAATATAAACCAAAACAAAACGAATCAAGCGGCTAGGTGGATTAACCTCAGAAACAAGGAATTACTTGGATCCTTTTCAGTAAGCATCAGGTGAAGGAAAGGGAGAGCACCTGCAAGAAGAAGAGCACCCAATACCATGCGCTACAAACTACCATATCATTCTGCATAACCAGTGCCAATATATCAGAATTATAAGACCAATCAATCCTTTGTTTCCCCCTTCTTTTTTTTTTTTTTAACTTTTCAAAAAAATTTCTTAATCAAACAGAGACACAACTTACCTTAATGACTTGAAGAAGCAAAAAAGCGACCCAAACGAGTAGCAGCACCAGAATTCTTTTCCACCTAAGGTTGAAACACAATATTTCCTGATGGAATAAAAAGAAGAGAAGAATTATGCTTTAGCTCTTTTGATCCACCCATATTAACTATAATGTGAATAAAATCCTTTTCTTACTAATTCTGATCTCTCCTCTCTGGGAACCAAGGGATCATACTCTGCATCAATTAAGACTGCCCAAAAGAAAAGTGAGGATACAAAAGTGAGCTTCTACGAAATCTCAGGCTACAAACAATTAAACTATATATATAAAAAAAAAAAAACACTACATAAATTCCAGATCTTATATTTTGTTAAGGGAAAGAAAATTTCAAAAGGAAAATAATAGGCCCCTCTCTCCCTTTTCTTTCCTTTTTTTTTTTTTTTTTTGGGGGGGGGGGGGGGGGGGGGGGCGCTTACGTTCACCGCGTGAATTGACTAGGGACTGTTGTTGTTGGGCCATTTCTTTCTGCAGTTCAAAGAACAAATAAAATAAAGAGAGGTCATCAGTCAGAAACACAGAAGATGGGGACAACAGCACGGCAGCAGAGAGATTCCAGGTTCACTCATGCATGCATATACAAACAAATCGAAGCACATGTGGTTGTGACAATAAATGGATGCACCCCTAAATTGACTACCTTCAACATTGTTTCTTCCTTCCACATCTCTATTGCCTTGACGAAAGATCTTGAAGACGTCCCTGTCCAAAACAATAAAAATAATAATCATTTACCAAAGTTCAAAGGTGACAGCGTAAAGATCTTTGTTTGGTGCTCATAATTTGATTTTGAGACGTAGGTTAACTAGAGTTCTAAAAACCAATTGAATGATCAAACCAGATCTAACCCACAACCCAGCAATCAAAAAGAAGGTAATTTTCACTTTATTTTTTATCTTTCGCTATTTGGTACAGTATGCAAGAGAGCGCGGACCCTTTTTTTTTTTTATAGAAATTATTGATTTAAACTTCAATCTTGAAGCATAAGCGGCGGTTCAGATGAACAGAATGTCTGAGGAAGGAGCCGAGCTTCTCCACAAGCAAAGGAATTGCAGCCTAACCATCTGACGTCACCAATGTGGCTAAGGAAAAGGAGACGAGAGATTCAATTTCTTTTAGGACAATTTTAAAGGTTGCATGTAAGGTTTTTCTTTCTAATTTCCATTTCCAATAAAGAAATAGAAGGCTCCACTGATTCTTTCAAAGATAAGTGGGCCCGATTCCAGACTTTGACGCATGAAAATTACATTTTTGGTCCTTAAAGCACGTCTCAGATCCGATTTGGTCATTTCATCAAATTTTATAACTCTTTGTTGGGCCAAAGTAAAAATTTGAAGATTTAATGTGTCGAAATTGAAACAATGAGAATAAAATCATCGCAAACCCTAACCCCAATCATTGGGGAACAAAAGGTTAATTTCCCAAGCGAGGGGCGGAAGGGGGGAGGGGACTTCTCGGGTCAACAAAGACGGAGATGATGAGGCAGTTCTGATTCAGCGAACCAATGATTAGTGTTTTGAGATAATTAATACTGGTACCGATGGGGACCTAGAACTGAAGAAAATTAAACGAGAAATGGGAAAAAAATGATGAACAAACCTATAAAGAGGATGATGATGAGAACAGTGATGAGCCAATAAGGGAAGATAACGCTGAGGAAGACTCCAATGGTAATCCCCAGCATCAGCATAGGCTGGAATAGAAGGGCAAGATCATAGTCTATGATGGGAGCTTCTCTTGTGGGGTGAGGCACTCTCACATTGTACCAAACTGATGATGCCGATGCTCCCATTATCATACCTGCGACCAAAACATTAATAAAGAAAAAAAAAAGAACAGCCTAAATGAGAGACAGACTAATCACCCTTATCCACAACATGGGTTCTTTTCATTTTTTATATTTTTAAAATTAATTCTGAGTTAGAATTATACATGAATAAGCCATCTTGTTGATTTATAGAGAAGGCCGTGTGAATATGAAAGGGGGAATATTATGTTACATACATTTAGAAAGAGCAGCGGCGGATTTGGTATCGAACCCAACAATCAGAGTGAGCATAGGAACGAATATGCCTCCTCCTCCAACCCCACCAACCGTCCCAAATGCAGATCCCAAAAATCCAATAACCGTCGCCAGAACGATTTTCCAATTGAACTCCAATTTCTGAAAAATCAGGAATAAATGAAATAAACACAGAAGACCCACTCAGCCAATGAACAAAAAAAAAAAGAGGGGAAAAGGAAGAATCGTACGTACGGGCCAAATTCTTTCGCTCCTGGAAGAAAATGGTGGAGCAGATCCATTTGCGTATTCCAAAATGGTTATGTTGTCGTTTTTGGGAGAAAATAGAGGGAATGGTGGGTGAGGGTTTTTATCAAACAGATGGTGGTGGTGGTGGCAGATGAAGAAGACGGAGAGGATCACGGCGGAGAAAGCTGATAGAAGATACAACACGAACCCCCTCGTTCCCATGGCGTTACACGGAATTACTGGTACAGATTAAGAAAATAATCCACAAACACCTGTTCTCTCACCCGCTAGGTTAGATCTATCATCCCCAATGCTTCTATTGAATAATCGTCGCCCTCTTCTGCAAATGACCTACAAGAGGGAGAAACTTGGACAGTTCTTGAGGCGGCTAAGGCTTTATATAAACTAGCCGTGGCACAGTCCGCTCTGAGAAGACGAGTGGGTGGGGGGGAATTGGACGAGATAGTCCTATCATGTGGCTGAAGCAGGTCAATGCCCCTCGAACTTTAACTAGCTCCCAATTTGAGCCTTAAATCTCCAATTTAAGTAAGTTTCTTTTTTTAACTTTTGATTTCTTACCAATAATATAAATAAATAAATAATTTCCTTATACTGCAAAAACAATATCGTGGCATCCCACATGAACACTTATATGATTAATAAGGTGGCTATATTAATCTACCCTAATTAATCCTCGTACAGTCTTTGGGAGAACTTTTTTTTGAATATATGAAGGAAAAATATAAAAAATAGCAACCGTTAAATAATTTAGAAAAAAACTTGTACAAAATCCCCTGAAAGGCCGGCATATGAGTTATATGTGCCTCGTTAAAAACCTTCTAATGGAAAGCCTAATTGGGACAAAACCATTATTAGGAGAAAAAATAAAAGAGTCCATGTAAGGTCATATGCCTACAAGAAGTCCCACTCAGTGCAATAAAGCACAATCTTTTGTACCCAAATTAAGTGTCATACATCGTGAGTAAATGTTATACTGAATCCGATTCCATACTCTCCCAATTTGAGTGGTTACTATTAACTGTTCGATCATTTCTCTCTTTCTAAAGGCTTAAAACAATTGCGCGAGGGAAGAGTTTTTGTGAGGTTGGCAAATGGCTGTTCAAGAGTGATAATGTTCATGAATTAAATGAGTCTTTGATAGAGCAAGGCATAGCCAATTGGATCCCAAGAATTTGAATTGCTGCATTCCACAAGATTTGTGCTGAGTACTTGTAATATATAAAAACATGATTAACTATTTCTATATCATTCTTACATAAGAAGCATCTATTTACAAAATGCTATCCCTTTATCATGAGGTTGTCGAGTGTAAGGACCCTGTTCCTCATTGCCAGCTACATAAGGAATGGAATTTTGATGGGAATCTTGCCACACCGTGTAATTAAGATTTCGTAATATGAGCAAACCAAGAAAACCAATGAACTATCAGAATTTTTGGGTCCCATGTAACACTACACTCATGTAATTTGGCTCTGCGTCCTCTCCTACGAATTGCACTCTGACTATAAATGGAAAGAAATTCAACTCTAAAGTTTTGTATGATCCTAGAGGTGGATGAATTCAGTCACCTCATCGACCTTGTAAGCGTCCACGTGCGATGTCGGGTCATTATTTTTTGTAATGGAGGGAGACGTTCGTCCATGATTGACAAGAAATTAAAAGTTCAGGGAACAAATTGTTTAAGTTGAAAGTTAGAAGACTAAATCAAGAACTAAGTCAAAAAGCTATGGGGGAACACTTTCATGTTTTGACTTTATGATTTCTCTATTTGTGGGGGGCAGAATTAACAGTCAAATATCCCATAAAAAGTGGGGAAAAAATGTATTATGGCCTCAGTTTCATTTTAATCCTTTTTTTTTTTTGTTGGGTTTATGGCATGAACTTATGTTAGAACAGTGATTGCTTCTAATCCTCTTTTTTTTTTTTTTCAATCTAATTTTGCTATAAAATGAAGGATGGAAATACAATGAGAAAAAAGAGTATGGGAAGCACATGGATCCGACCCATGAATAAAGGTCCATTTACTAAGCATTTCTCCATATTAGTATGCACACCATGCTCTTCGTGTCTCTTGTCAATCCTCAATTAATGCTGTCTGGTTCTTTTTCTTTTTTTTTTTTTTCTCTCCCTTTCCCAAATCGAAAGCATGCAAGGCTGATAAATATATAATTTTTTGGGACGACATGTTTAACCTAATAAAGAATATAATGTTTAGTCTCAGCTCTATGATTAGGTTGGACGTTGGAAAAGAAAATGAAAATGGAAATTAAAATTTTTTAAAAAGAAAAATAGTCGGAGCGTAGGTACTCAAAATATAAAATCCATATTTTTTTTTATATTAAAACCTTTTTCCATGAAACTATTAATTACCGTTGTTTCATAATTTATATTCTATCAAGATATCAATCATTAGGCTGCATTTGGTACCAAAAAAAAATTAAAAAATCAGATGGATAGGATCAATTTTGAGAGTAGTAGTTTTCATTGAAATGCATTATTTTATTAGCATTTCCATCATAATTCAAAAGAAAACAAACTATTAAACAGAAATGAATGCATCCCATACTTTTAAGTCATTGTAAAATTTAATAGGGATGGCAATATAGTAAGTCATTTAAATGAAAATTGATGGTACAGTGTCCCCAACCTCGCCTTAACACTAATACATGATGTCCATCACTTTCTTTAAATTTGTTAGGGTTATGTGCACTAAAAGGACGTCACACAAATTAACCTTGATATTTTTATACACAGCCCATCTTTTTAAATTGGATAATATTATATATATATTTTTTACGATTCATATCAAAAACTTTGATTTGATAAAATTCATGCGATCTTCTATTGTTATTTACTTAAAATATTTTCTAAAAAATTATATAATACTACATGTACATCCTTCACACAACCTTCACATCAAAATGGTGACGTGACAGAATATGTGTAGTCTTTTTTGAGTGGTATTTTAGTTAAATAATAATATAGAATCACATATTATCTGTTACGTGTTCACTTTTAATATGAAAATTATATAAATGATATATACGTGTTGTATTAGTTAAAATTTTATCATATTATCCTTTTTATATAAATAATGTGCGGGTAGAATTTTCCTTCAATATTTATTAGACCATGTGCACCTACAGAGATTGAACACGTGGCGACATATGGGAGCCAAGAAGATCCACAGCGCATCCACAATCAGGGTCACAAACTTGCGGAAGCACCTCCCAATTATGATGGAAACCTACCCATCGTATACCCGGGTCCCACGGGGTTTATGACACGTCAGAATCCGCATGGAGCTTGTGGGGCCCAGGTTCAAATTCTAGGCAAGCCATCTCCACTGCTGCAGTTCAAATTGAATACGTTACGTTATTTATATATTTGTTTCCTAAGCAAATTACGAAATTGAACACGTTACTTAATAACTTAGAGATGGCACATCTTAAATATCCTTTATTATTTTTATATTAGATAATATTATTTTTCTCAAAAAAAAAAATCGAACAAAACTGACTACTCACGTGTGAGATGGAATTCATATAGATGAGTGAATCACACTTATTACATGTGAATTGTGAGATTTATTTAGAACCACTAAAAAAAAAAAAAGAAGCATTACTCTTTTATGTTCTTCACCGCTTTCCTAAAAGTATTTTCCTTTGTCAATGAGCAGTGAACATGTATTTATCAGGACTAATTATTCTTTGCTTTTGAAGAAGTATAAGGTGTAATTGAATAAATTAAAGGATGATTGCCTGTTTAATCACTCAAATTTTATATTTAGTATTAATTTAGCCTCTCATATTTAAAAGTGACTAATTTAATGAAAGTTTTAAAAATAGTCAACTTATCCATTAAACTAATGAAACTATTGGATTCAGATGGAATGAAAAATGGCATATTTAGAATTTGTAAGGATCTAATAAAATTTCAGGAAAATAAATAACTGGAAGGATCAGAACGTCATGAATAAAAATAGTATAGAATTAAAAAAAATGAAAATTGCCGTATTATTCAATGTCCAAGGCCACAATTTTGACTGAAACATATATATATATATCAGACTTTAATTTTATTAAATCCTATTGGTTACTGTCCAGTGATGTCGACGACACGAATGGTGCAACTATCGTCCTCGTAACGATAGTCCATGTGGAAAAAAAAAAAAGGTTTATTACGTTATATTGAAAATTGAAAAACTTAAGGACGTTAATTTTAGAATCCAGCTTGCAAGGGTTAAATTTTGTACTATGTAATGAACTCATTTTCAAATTAGCAATCATTTGATACACTATGAAATAAAATCATAACAATTATTTAGATCAACATCTATGAATCCGCTTAGTTCACAAAATCTCGCATTACTACTTGGAATCACATTCTTAAAAATGTGATGTTACATAATGCGATACTTGAAATATGATATACTCATGTTTGGTGGACTTGACCGACTTTTCAAGAATGCAACGTTATTTTGGGCAACTAGATTCTAGGGATGTACCATTGTCATGACTATTTTTTCATTAATATCCTTTTTATAAAACAATTTATATTCATAAATTAAAATGCAACAAATTATTTATTTAAGATAAACTTTAAATGAAAAATAATCTAAGTCAAGCATATACTAACTAAAATTAGAATTCACACGGTATAACTGAATTTCTAAAAATAGTATTATCAGCTCTATTGTGAAAACAAATTTTACTTTTTTATAAATTACTAATGCTATTATTATTGTTATTATTAGCTATATGAGAGATGTACATAAATGGGAATTTTATCCATTTATTCATTTATATGGGTAATTTTAGTTTTCTATTTAATGTGCATATTTTCACTTACTCGAAATCTCGTTCCCATCAAGAATGCCAAAACTTTTTTTTTTAGAAATATAAAATTCTCAGAATGTCATACTCTCGTAAAATGTTAAATCATAAACCCATATCAAACTTTTAAATATGATATTTTTGTACAAATTCAGGATAGATTTCATAAATCAAGTGGGCTTATATGCAATGGAATAGAAACTTTGAGCTAGTGGCTTTAATCAAGAGAAAGAGTCTCCTTTATATAATGGACCAAAAACATGGAGCTAGTGGCCTTAATCAAAAACGAAGGGTCATAAAATTGCATTTGATGAGACCAACCCCCACCTTCCGGTCATGGACTAAATACCATAAAACGACAGCCAATGTTGCATAGTGGTGGATGAAATGGGACTGATATAAAGACGTGGTGCGCTGAAATTATTAAATACATACATTTGTGGACCCCAGGTACCCCCCTCCCCCGGCTTTCCCCTCTCAAAGGATAAGCCACATAAATTTAACAAAATTAATGTAGCCACCCATGCTTGCAAACACCGAATCCAAATATCGGTCATGCACCACCATGCATAAAATTAAAAAAAAAAAATTTAATCCATCAATTTTCACTATATCTGGACCTAATAAAATTTTTTGTCTCGAGTTAAATTAAGTCGTAGGCTCCACCCCTAATAGCATCCTTTCATCAATTCGTTTAAGTTTTAGTCTGATCACCATACTTTTTTTAGAATTTAAAAACTTTAAAAAATTTAAATCTGAACAGATTTAGTAATTTTAAAATTTAAATGAATAATTGAAAATTTTAAAATATATGTGATAATCATCTAATAGTGAATTGTAAGGTGCATACCATCCTAAATGCAAGCGAGTTTAACTATTTGTATGCATGCTAGCCGAAAAGTTAAATCATTAGCCATGATTAATTTAAGTGATTGGTTGTGAGACTCAATTTGGGAGTAATGGGGTGGAGTGAAACGGGGGAAGAATTTAAGGTGTGATATGAAATCATCAAGTGGTGGGCGCACTGAGCTGCTAATGGACCTGCAATAATGTCATCACTGTGCCCACGTCATAATACAAAAACTATTACATGTTTACTTTGCATAACAAAAAGGGAAACATTATTAAAACTAGCGGTCTTTTAATTAGATATTTATGAGCAAAAAGTTAATTGGGCTACTTTGAGTTGTGGGAGCCCAATCGGGCCTGCGAGAGCCCAATCGGGCCTTTATTTGGACCAAGTTTAAAAAATAGATTTAATATGAGAATCGATGTAAAATCGACTGGGTGAACATAGAATTTTCTATAAAGAACCAACACAATTTAAAATAATTCGTTTTACGAGCTTGACCCGTTGACTCAAGCTAAAGTCTCACAACAACCACTGTTTAGACTAGAAAGCCCATGATCTTGTTTTTGTTAAAGCCCAAGGCCGATGTAGAGACACTAACTCCAGCCCAATCCAGGCCCAGCCAAAGACAAAAATGCGATAAGCAATGTCGTTCCACCAAGTGCAACAACAACAACAATAATAGAGTATATAATTATAAAAATTATGAATCATTATAATCCTGAGGTCAATTTAATATTATATTATTTTATTTTTTTGGGGATATTCTGTAGGTTAATTACAATTAGCATAGAAAATGCATAAAAGTGGTAAAAATTAATGGAAAATCCTTAGTTAGGGGCCTATTGAGAGTTGAGTAGGATGAAGTAAAATTATACTAGATAACAATCACAATTATAGTCAATCTAAAATGAGATTCATTTAGATAAACACATCACGTAATTAAGATCAATTATAGCGTAAATTCTCTTTTACCTGTTTTTTTTTTTTTTAAAAAAAACAAATCACTTATCAACAGAAAAGAGAAACCTATCCAGTAAGCAAAAAAACTCATCACAATACTTGTAGATAGAAACGTGTGCAACTAAATCCCAAAGGAAAAAAGAAAAAAAAAACAAAAACATCAGTAGATAAAATCAACTCGTGAAACACTTCAATTATCCGATTAGTTTTAATCTTAATCAACTACAAAAAAAATAATAATAATAATAAATTAAAAATATGGATAGATCTTTGAGTGCCCTATAAATACATTCATTTCGGTCGCCTTTGCATGATTTGTTAGAGGCCATGGAGTTTGCTGGGTCTTTCGTGCTTCTTTTTATTTTCATCTCTTTCTACTTGGGCTCTGCAACTGATGTTTCTTTTGATGGGAGAGGAATTAAGATCAATGGAGAGAGGAGAATACTGTTGTCTGGATCCATCCATTATCCCAGGAGTACTCCTGAGGTACAGTGCATGCATTTGTTTTTACTACGTTCTAATTCCTCATGCACGTAATGATATATATATATATATATTTTAGCTTATATCTTATGTGAAGTGACTAGCAAAAAATTTGTGGGTACTTTCATTTCTTCTAAGGTTGTTGATTCCTCACATGATAATGATATTTCAGCTGTATAGGTTTTTTTATTTTTTTTGAACTACTGAGTCTGATCTACAATTTATTTTTTTAATGATCAATTAAGTATGTAAAAGATCTGCATATAAGTTTTACTTAGCAAGAGTTATAATGCATTTTTTTTCAATGTTGAGTTGTAGTTTTCCCGAATTAATTTCTAATTAGTACACTGTTGGATTTAGATGTGGCCTAAACTCATTGGAAAAGCAAAGGAAGGAGGTCTCAATGCCATTGAGTCCTATGTCTTCTGGAATGGTCATGAGCCGCAAAGGCGACAGGTTCTCTTTCTTATCCTCTCTCTCTCTCTCTCTCTCTCTCTTTTCCTTTTTAATGAAAATCTTAAAAATAGTTCACTATGGATTTTACTAATTTTCCATCTTATATATATATATATATAGTATAACTTTGCAGGCAATCTTGATATTATTCGATTTCTGAAAACAATCCAAGATGCAGGCCTTTACTCTGTTCTACGAATTGGTCCGTATGTGTGCGCAGAGTGGAACTATGGGTAATCAATCAAATTATTGCATATATTTATACATATGTACGTATATGTGTGCACGTTGTGATACTAAAATTTCAAAATACATATATATATTTTTGGACAGGGGATTCCCCGTATGGCTGCATAATTTACCCGACATCAAGCTCAGGACGAATAATCCCGTGTTTAAAGTAATTAATTTCACACCTTTATTCAACTTTTTTTTTCTTTCTCATTATTTATATTCTTAATCACGCACATACAAATTTAATGTTAATGCAACTGCACGTTACAGAACGAGATGCAAAATTTCACCACAGTAATAGTGGAGATGCTCAAGCGACAGAATCTCTTTGCCTCACAAGGAGGCCCTATCATCATCGCTCAGGTTTGACATACATACAATGCTTATCATTTTAATTTTCTTACTAATATCTAATATATTTTTCTGTAATATAACTTTTTTTTCCACTTTTATTAAGATCGAAAATGAATACGGCAACGTCATCGGTTCCTATGGAGGTGATGGCAAGGCCTATATGAACTGGTGCGCAAGCATGGCCCAATCTCAAAATATTGGTGTACCATGGATCATGTGTCAAGAGAATGATGCCCCACAGCCAATGGTACTTCAAATTTTTTGCTACTATTTTTCATTTTAGATTATTTTTTGATTGACGAGCAATATATTTCCTTTGAATGCACAGATCAACACATGCAATGGATTTTACTGTGACCAGTTCACCCCTAACAATGGGAATAGTCCCAAGATGTGGACTGAGAATTGGACTGGCTGGTCTGTGATGTTATCCTTTTTTTTTTTTCTTTTTTTTTTTCCATTTCATATAATTAACTAAATTTGATCAACTTACATAATCTCATTTCTAATTATATAATATAACTATCTTAATTAGGTTTAAAAACTGGGGTGGAAGAGATCCCCACAGAACTGCTGAGGATGTTGCATTTGCCGTGGCCAGATTCTTCCAATATGGTGGCACCTTTCAGAACTATTACATGGTTAGCACTTTATTATATTTATTTTTAAGGAGCCAAGTTCATTAGAATATTTATTTTATAGTTAAATAAATTATATTCGCCGAAAATCTTTATCAGTATCATGGAGGTACTAATTTTGGGCGAACATCGGGCGGTCCATATATCACTACATCATACGATTACGATGCGCCGCTTGATGAATATGGTAAGCTTATGCCCGTTTGAATTATTGTTCTCATATATATATATATATATATATATGTATTTGGTACTTTTGCTTTTTTTTTAATCTTATTAATATTTTATAGGTAATTTGAATCAACCCAAATGGGGGCATCTCAAGAAGCTGCATCTCGTCCTTACCTCGATGGAGAAAGTTCTAACTCAAGGTGTAGTGCAAAACATTGACTATGGGAACATGGTGTCGGTAAGATTTTCTTTTTAATTCTTCTATTTATTTTAACAAATTTTCTATCCGGCAATCTTCATCTATTTTTATAAATTTTATGACTTTTATTGTTGACTTCTATGTAAATCAAATTAAAATCTAAACTTGCAGTATTTTGATATAACCTTGTTTTTAATATGACACTATAAGTAAACTCGTTAAACCCAACATCTCTCGCTGCATAGTTGCCCAAATATGTGATTTTTATTTTTCTTTTTTAAAAAAAATATTTCAGGCAACCGTTTACACTTTGGATGGACAGTCGAGCTGCTTTTTTGGAAATGCAAATAATTCATACGATGCAACTATAAACTATGAAGGCAAAAACTTCACCATCCCTGCTTGGTCCGTCAGTATCCTTCCCAACTGTTATAACGAAGTTTATAACACTGCAAAGGTAAGAACAATTCTTAAAATTAAATAAATCTGGTAAATATCAATTTCAATATTCATCTAATTTTATTTTTTTATTTACTTTTCATACACTGAAGAAAATTTTTACTGGCTGCCCATTATTATGAAATTTTGGCAGGTTAATTGCCAGACATCTGTAATGGTGAAGAAGCCTAGTGAGATGGAGGATGAGTCTTATGGATTGGCGTCTGGGCTGAATTGGAGATACAAAATTGAATCGTCTCAGCATCTTAATCATCACAAAAAGCTAAAGAATGTATTAAGTGCTTCACAACTTTTGGACCAAAAAATAGTAAATGACACCAGCGATTACTTTTGGTACATGACCAGGTAATTAATTTACCGTTGTTTTTCTCCTTTCTTTTTTTTCCCTTAAGAAAAGGCGTAGACATGTAGTTTTGTTGAATATTTTCTCAGTTTTTTTTATTATAATATATATATATATATATATATTTTTGGTAGCGTCAACATTGACAAGAATGATCCTATTTGGGGGAAAGAAATAACCCTACGTGTTAAAACCAGCGGGCATGTTCTCCATGCCTTTGTCAATCGAAAGCACATCGGTAATTTTTCAGTTTAAAATCTTTATCTATAAACTGATTTTTTTCCCCCTCGTTACATAATTTATTTAATCTCTCTGCATTTTAATTTTATTAGGATCTCAATGGGCCACACATGGTGTCTATAGTTTTCAATTCGAGAACAAGGTTGAGATGAAGCATGGGAAAAACCAAATATCTCTACTCAGCGTCACCGTTGGGCTGCCGGTAAGAATCATATGATCATCATCATTCTGAAAATTAAGGTATAATTTGGGTTAATTAATTCTAACCCATGTTGTTATTTTGTTAAAAAAAAACAGAATTATGGAGCCAACTTTGATACTTTCGCTACTGGGATAGTGGGTCCAGTTGAATTAATCGGACAGAGAAAGAACAAAGAAAATGTGACTAGGGACCTTTCGTCCAACAAGTGGGTTTATAAAGTTGGATTGGAAGGCGAGAACAAAAAAGTCTTTGGAGTTGATTCTAGTTATCATCAAAAGTGGCATTCCTATGGCCTCCCCTCAAACCGAATGTTCACTTGGTACAAGGTAACACTTGTTCTGTTTTTAGGTTTTGTCTGTAATATTTAAACCCTCTCTTAGCACTAGTTAATACTCAACCCAAGAGCCCTAGTTTATGTTTTTGACACAATTATTATGACTTTTTCCTTTTTTTCAAATATTGTAGACAAGTTTCAAACCTCCACTAGGAGAAGACCCTATCGTGGTGGACTTGCTAGGGTTGGGGAAGGGAGAAGCATGGGTGAATGGCAATAGCCTTGGCCGCTATTGGACCACCATGGTGGCCGATGACGATGGTTGCTCTTTCACTTGCGATTATCGCGGAACTTACACCAGTGACAAGTGCAACACCAATTGTGGCAAGCCTACTCAAAGATGGTAATTACCTTTCTAGTTCTTCCTCGTGTCAAGTAATTCTAAATTCGTAACATCTGCCTTCAACTGGTACAATATGTCAGGTATCATGTGCCACGCTCTTTCTTACGGGACGATGATAATACGCTGGTTCTGTTCGAGGAGATTGGAGGCAATCCTTCGCTTGTGAACTTCCAAAGTGTTACTGTTGGGAAAGCATGTGCCAACGCCTATGAAGGCACCAATTTAGAGCTGTCATGCCAAGGAGGAAGAGTTATAAATGACATAAAATTCGCTAGTTTTGGTAACCCGCAAGGAGCTTGCGAGAACTTCGAAAAGGGAACATGCGAATCTATAAATAGCTTGGCAACCATTCGAAACGTAAGCTAATTATAGCTGTTTTAACTTGTTACTACCAATTTTTAGCTCATTAACTCTAACTTCTATGAACAAATTCTGTGACTAAAGTTTCTTTTTCTTTTTGTTGTATGATTAGGCATGCATTGGAAAGGAGAAGTGTTCGATTGAGGTTACAGAGGAAGCTTTGGGGCCAACAGGGTGTCCATTCTTGAACAGAAGGCTCGCAGTAGAAGCTATTTGCAGTTAGGGTTTTAGGTCTTCTAAAGTTTTTATGTTATCTAGTAATGCCAGTGAACCGCTGTCAGTGCTGGATTTAGGGAGCTTTGCTTTCAGTTTCAAGTTATTCATTCTGTGCTGGATTTATTGGTATCTATTGATGCCATTCTAGGGTTTGAATTAATTTTAAATTTTATGTGAATTGTAGGGTGTGTTGTTTGCCATGCATGTGAGAGGTTGACCGAGAAAGACTTGAATTGTCTTACCGGTAAAAGTCCATTTCTAAAGACTTTAAAAGAGGAAAAGAGATATTTTAGGCATTTAAGAACCGGGGTGATCCATAAAACGGTAACTACCGTCCGTCCATTCCTTTGCTAACGGTATAAAAATCCTCTTTGAAGCAACGTTTGGTCCAACCGGCTGCAGAGTCCCCCAGCTCAAGAGAAGCTCTCTGCTAGAGACCTTATTGAAGATGCATATTTTTATCTTTGGGTCTAATTTGTTCTCCAGATCTGCACTTAGAAACAATTAAAATACAGCTTGTACTTCATCAAACAATTAAGTGCATTCGTGTGAATCAGTTTGTTCTTCCATGTATACGCTGGGTGGGTTCAGCCAAAAGCGTCGGCTGAGTTTTCACTCTCGATGCTCTCAAAATGTATGAAATGCTCTTCGATTTAGTAACAACCACACCCTCTGACTTCTCTCAACTCTCACTCCTAATAGCTTGAGCTTACAGCAGTATTGTGCATTTAAGGCGGCTCCTTCATTTTCTTGGGAATTTTAGGGTTTTGAGGGAGAAACCCGAGTTCGAGTTCGAGTTAAGAGTTACCCATGAGTCAATATTTCATAGTAGCCTCATTAGACCGTACATCTTTTTTGGTATATCCAAATAAGAGGTAGGAGCATAAATTGAAACATTGGGCAATAAATTCATGCAAGTTAGCAAACAACTAGCTGCATCACACGCGCTCCTCATGTGTTCAACGACTTTTCGATTAGGGTGGTGCATTCTGATTGATGTAGTTTATGAAGAGAGTAAGAGGAACACATGCTATCCAAATTTATTTAGAACTCACAAAATTTTGAGACTATTTGAACATAACATATAAATAATATGCTGCATTTGCTACGTGTGCGCTAATGCTTATATAAATAAAGGAATATAAAGGAATGTTGAGTTCTAGAAATTAGGTTGGTCAAAGAAAATTAGGAAGAGTTGTAACAATATACGTTAGAGAACATGAGAAACTGCCTACAGATAGAATAAATGTATGTGTAATTAATGTATAAACAAATAACCCAATTTGCATATGAAAAGATGAAGGAAAAACTGGCAATACCTTTACCATAAATTTAGTCCCTGTTGTGGACTGATTCACAAATGATAAGGAATTGTGTTCAGAAGTTTGGCGCTGCAATGGTAGAATTGGCTTTGTGAGTCAAGGGACTGGAAGAAGAACAAAGAACGTGAGGGAAGACCAGTTCCAAGGTGGTTATTCAGGGAAGTTGGGGAATCTCATTTTTATCCCAATAACTGACTCAATGTGGTAAGTACTGAGGGGTAAATTTGAAAAAATAAAAGAGCAGTCGATCCAATTAAGGAGCCGCATTATTGTAGTAGAGATAATGCAATAATTATAAGTTGACCGGATTCTAATCCGATTTTATGAAATCTTTCTGGATCGAGAACATCAAAAGATTCTCGGCTATTCGAAAATTCATCCAAAATTAAGGTCTTAGCCGGTTTGTGGTTTATCAATCTAAGCTATTGACTTGGGCTTCATAGGTAGGTTCTTCACATCAATCGCGAAAAATCCTTATCAACCATGGACTTGTTTTTAGACCGATAAATAATTTTCATAGAAAATGTAGTATATAGTCGGACCACATTTACCCTCAAAATGACATAGTTTTATTAAAAAAATTTTATCACACACTTAAAATGTTTAATAAAATGATGTTGTTTTGGGGGAGGGGGAGCATATGCAAATTTCGCACGCTTGAGCGTGTACTCTATTTTCTTTTAACTTTTAAATCTGAAAAATGATTTAAAAAGGAAAAATTTGTAAACAGGTGCAGAAATTTCATAATTATTACCAGCTCAGTAATTAAATTAAATTATTTTGCTATTAAAAGTAAAAAATATCAACAAAAGTGTGCCGTCACTCTGAATTTTTCATTTTTACGGTCAACTTAGTCTCAGTAATTAAATTATTTTCTTTCGCTTTTTTTTCTTCTTTTTTTTTTTTTTTCTGCTTTTTTGGGTTGATCGAAAAGTAAAAAGTATAAACAAAAGTATGCCGTTGCTCTGAATTTTTAATTTTTACGGTCATTTCCCTCTTACCTTTTTAATATAAAAATCTCACGAGCATTTCAGACGGAGCTCATGAGAAACGGCGAGGGTAGTATATTAGGGCGCAGAACGGAGACAGCGCCCTGACGAAACGAAACGACTTTGATTTCGTTTTCTATTTACGGTTCTCTTTCGCGGTTTAGTGTTTCTTCTTCCTTCGTGCCCTAATGTCTCGAGGGGAGAAGTAGCTGCTACGATCAGTTCACAGATCGATCGCCCCGTTTTCACGATCCTTCCTGTCCTCCATGGCCGAACCTCGCAAGAACCAGGTTCTCTCTCTCTCTCTCTCTCTCTCTCTCTCTCTGTCTCTCTTTGCATGCTATGAATGATCTGGAGATCCGGTTATCTGGAATTTTTCCACTAAGAGCGATGCCAATAATTGAAAACCACTATGATAATGTTCACGTAAATGCATTTTTTAAACTAGTCCTTGGTGCTCCGTCTGGTTGCCCTGAAAATGCGGGAAATTAGGGTTTTATTTTAGAGATTCAAAGTTTTAGTGGTTTCTAGATTTACTTCAAATACTCATTGCTTCTAATCATTTTTTACTGGTTGTATTTGAATAATTTTTATCTTGAGCTAGGCCTAAGGTGCCCAACTCTTGAAGTGATTCGTCTTTTTTCCCCCTTCTTGAACTTCGTGGATTAGTTGTTCTTTTGTTTATTTATTTATTTATTTGTTTTTTACCGATCCCACACCGTTGCACTTATAAGGTGAGGAGATGCAATTGAACCAGACTCTTAGTTCTAGTTGTTCTTTTATATGCATACAGTTATGCTTACCTGGGTTTGTGCGCGTGACTTTATCAGGTTTCACTGAGGGGAGCAAGTGCAAAGGAAATTACGAGGGATGCTCTTCTTGAGAAGGTCTCACGGGAAAGAGAGCTTCGCAATTATGTGCGGCGTGCTGCTAGTGCTGCACTCTTTATCCAGGTGCACTTCTTTCCACGTAGAAACTGTTTGCTATGTGCACTTCAGGCAACATTGTTTTGTATTGGTTCTCTCTATTAGTAGTGCCTTGTTCATTGGCACCTGTCAATAAAGCTACACCAGTAATTTATTTTTCCCGATGTTTTGTTTAATCCTTCAATTGGTTGGAGAGTTGTTGGAGAAGACTACCATCCAAACTGTTATATTCGAATTTATCAAAGAAAACACAGTTTTTTTTAAGTGTTCCACCAGCAGGTGGAACCAGGAGTTCTGTTCAGCTGGCCCGAATAATTATCATTGAAATTCTGATACAAATTTAACCTGAAGAATAATGCATGTTTATTTTTAAAATTCACCATTAACTACAAAATATTAAATTATCAGTACTTTTTTATATAGCAAGGGAGCTTACCCATAAATTGGGCTGCTATTTGTCAACCAACCAACCTCACTAGCCACTTGACTAGGGTGAATTAAAGGTTACTAACCCGAACAATCAAACCTTGGTAGGTCAAAGTGATGGTCTCTACTGTACCAATGAACTAGCTCTTTGGATTTCAATACATTAAAAATATTAAATTAAAACGGTAAATTACATATAGTATTTGATGAATAACCCATAGACCTGATAATAAACCTCAGGACAGGCATTCAGCCTTTCAGAAAGATTCCGTGATTAGGATTGTAAAAGATATGCATAGAAGGTCTCAAATACAACATGTAAATTTTTAGAGGAAACTATTTGTGTTGTGTCACCTACACTAGTAGTTTTCCTCGTGTAGCAAAGAGAAATCATTTTGCTAAAATAATTCTCATGTTGCTTTGTTAAAAGAATTATCTTTTTTATAATGTTATCGTTTTGGGTGCTACATTAGGATAATTTTTAGTATGGCACATTAAAATGTCAGATGAAATTAGATTTTAATTTCTGAAAGAATTCTTTGACTGGGCATAAAATTGCAACTAAGCTTCCTCGTAAAACCCTTGTTGCAAAAATTATAACTAATTAATACAATAAAAAAAAGGATGCGGGAGATATGTGATAAGATTTAGAGATAGGAGCTTGAGCTACATTATCATCTTACCCCAATCTTTTAACTCTTGACAAAATGTAAGATAAACTTATAGAATATATACTATTGTCAAAAAACCAGTTGGGGCTGCTGCCCACCTTCCCCTTACATGGTTCTGCCACTGTACACCAATGAAATCAATTTGTGCACATAGAGAGAGCTCTAGCGGATTTCTAGTGATCATGCTCTCTCTTTCTCCACCCATTATTCTTTGGATTCTCTTGGCTTACTAGTCTCTTGTTTGTCTCTGCACCCTTGGGCAATTTAGTGATCCTTCTTTCATGATATTCCGGTCTGTCACTTTTGGAAATGGCATGTTGAAATCCTCAATTAAGCTAAAGTGCTGATTAAACTATTTAATTCAATAATTTTTATCCTCTGTATCCTCGATATTCATGAAGCTTGAGTGGCGCAGGATTGCATTTCGTTCTTTTCCAAATATTAGACATGATCCATCATGCTACTCAGACAGTGAGTCAAGCCATCCTATTGTGTGGGAAAAAAGTAAAAAGAACTAGGGAAAAAAGAGTCTTATCATCCTACTAGTTTCTTAAAATCCTTTTCTTAAAAAACTAAAGGAATCAAGTTTGATCTATGAGGCTTGGATGCTTTGTGCAGTCATCCTACTACTTAGAGAATGATTTGAGGTTAGGTTTTTGCTTGAAAAAGTAGATCACGCTTGATAAATGTTTATAAAATTATGAGCTGTTGTCACACTGCTTCTGTTTCGTGCTGGTTGAGCATAATATGGAAAGTTGAATTAGTTTCTTAATGCTTGCAGAGAGTCTGGAGGTGTCACCATACAGTGAAGATGGTTGCTTTGCAGCTTCAAGAGGAATGGATATGCCTGGTGAAGTCATATCCTGCTACAATGACGAGAACATGGATTTCTTGCTCTTTTTTGAGGCCTTTTCTTTTTTTCATTACATTTTTGTCTACTAGACATCAAAAGGTCCGGACCAGGGATATTGAATGCATGAGGATATGCTTCAAAACTTTGTTAGAGAGCATAAATTCAACTGGTATGCCTTTCCCTTTATTACTTTTCAGTGCCTGAGGTTTTCCCATAATTGGTTCCATAAAATATTCTTTGGCTGTATAAAAAAATAGTTTTTTATAGTTATCATGGGCCATGGCAATGATTTCAGTTGGATAGTTTGAAGCCACAATCTCTGGGCCTTTATTATCTAGGTTATTGGGATGACATTTTCTCACTTTCTGATTTATGTGCAAACATAAAACTGAAATAGATGTATTATTTCTAGAATTACCTGTTGTCCTTCCCAGTCCCATGTCATGAAAGGCCTTATAAGCTCACGCCTAGAATTTCAAGAGCACCTTCTTCACTAGCCTTTTTGAGAGAGGCATTGTCCTGTGGTGGGGCTATGGTTCAGGGTATGACACCTGTAAGTGTGAGAGCTAAACTTCCCATCCTTTCCCTCCATGGGTTTTCCGAGAATGGATTTATCATAGAGGCTCTTTCAAGTTGTTGGCCAAAATTTTTTTTTTTTTTTTGTTTTCTTGGTATTTCATAGCTAGTACTAAATAGTAGCATGAAATGTAGTCCAAGTCTGTACTGAGGTAAACACTTAATGAGCACTCCTGTGTAGTATTATATTGTGACTTATTTGCTGGCACTGGCTTTATTTGGAGTGTTTTGGACAGTAGTGGTTGACAAGAATGCACCAACACCGGTACAGCGACATGACACATTACCGACACGTGACACGCAATTATTGAAAAAATGAACAATTTCGACACGTTTATATATATATGAAATTTCAAAATTCAAGTTAAATGTGTAAATCATAAAAATTGATGAAAGCTTAATAAGTAAATTACAATAATGGTTCACTAAGGTTCATGAAATAAAATGAAAGTTCACCAAGAGTTTAGGGTTCCAGATCAGGTATGGGAGGAAGGGAGAGAGAGCGAGTGTGTGTGTTGCTGATCACCAGAGAGAGAGAGTGTGAGTTGCTGATAGAGAGAGAGAGAGAGAGAGAGAGAGCCTAATCTGGAGTTGCTATGAGGGGGTGAATTGTGGGGGGAGAGAGCGAGTGTGTGTGTTGCTGATCACCAGAGAGAGAGAGTGTGAGTTGCTGATAGAGAGAGAGAGAGAGAGAGAGAGAGAGCCTAATCTGGAGTTGCTATGAGGGGGTGAATTGTGGGGGGAGGGGGGGTGGGGAGTTGTGATGTGCTGGTGGTTTTTTTCCCTTCTTTTTTTTTTTGGGGGGGGGGGGGGGGAAGGAATGGGTAAAGTTGAAAAGGAAACAGGGGGAAAAAAAGAAAAAGAAAAAAGAAGGAGAAAAGAATGTGTTACTTTTTTTTTTTGGAAAAGGGGGGGGGGGGGGGGAGGGACACGCGTGTCCCAGGCATTAACTATGTTGGGCTCCCGGACGTATCAGGCGCATGTTAATGTCAGGAGAGTGTCAGACACTGATACATAGCCCATTTTAGAGTATCGGTACATAGCTCATTTTAGAGTATCGGTGCATCATATGTGGTTGTTTGCTGGTGGGAAAACCACATGAGGTTGTGTCTGTAGATGTCAGCCTGTTGTGTTTCAGGATTTTGATACTCATGAGCATTTATTCATGCACTGTCCCTTAACTTGCAGTTTATGGTGTATGCTGCTCAATCTTTGAAAGGGAAGGTGAACTTGGTTCGTGGCTAATTTTCTAATCTTCTTGGATTTCAGTAAAAGGATGAGGAAAAGTCCATTTGGAAATGTGCCACAGCTTTGTGGCAATTTGGTTTGGTGCATTTGGTGGAGAAATGTGTGGATTGTTTCATGTTAGAACTCTTATATGGCCATAAGAGTCTTGGGCATACTTTAATGCTACAACGGGGTGGGAGTTCCATAGAGAACTTGGAATGATGGTTTGCGTTTCATGATTCACAGTGTCCCATATTTATCTTTTATATATGTATATATATATATGTTTCTTTTAAATCTGACTTAATGACTCCTTTTTCATGTTATGCTTGTCATTCACTTCATTTATTCTCTTTTATTTTGTACTTTATAAACTACCGATCTTCTGATCCTTTGCCTGTCCTTAATGTTTAGATTCAGAGAAGAACTTTTGCTGTTTGGCTACGGGGACACTTGAAGAGAGAAGAACATGGACTTGTCAAGCGAAGAAGCTGATTTGCCTGGCCTTATCTATTCTTGCAGAGTGTTATAATTCATCTGAAGGAAATCAAGATATTGTTTTTGTTACCTCTCTGGGAATTCGTCTGGTTGTTGTCTTAACTGATCTGAATGGGTGGAAGGGCGTTAGCAATGAGGCTATGCAGGATGCAAGAGTAGCAGTGAAGGGTTTAGTTTGTTTTATAGGAAGCAGAAGAAGTGGTCTATACAACTGCATTAGGAAATACATTTGCAAACTAGATATTTCTCATTCTTCAAAAATAAGTAATATTGCTCAGCCTGACGATCAATTCTTGATTACTGCAAGTGCAATAACTTTGGCGTTACGACCGTTTCATGCAAATGATCCTGGTTCCTCAGATTTACAGTGTGCTGCGGAGCAGTACTCTGTATTTATACTCACAATTCCTTGGCTGTCACTACGCTTACCTTCAGTTCTCCTGCCAGCTCTGAAGCACAATTCTGTTCTACCACCTTGTCTCAGGACTTTAATGGTAAGGCTCACTAAATTTGAGGAATATCCATATTATTTTCGTTGAAATCCTCTCGAGGTATTCTCTCATAAACAACTTTGTACTTAAATTTATCGCCTGTGGCACATCTACATCTATATATGTATGTAAAACTGATCTTTGGGTATAGGCATCATGTACTTGACATGTTGGTTAGTTTGGTTTAATGTTTGGGATTCGACTTTTGGAAGTAGCAATGTTTGGAAAACTAGTAACCAACAAAAACATCTATTAACTTGAAGACCTATATCTCTAAATGTGTAGGAAATACTAAATTTGAAGTGAATGCTAAAATTTTAGTTTTTGAACATGTCCAAAGATGCTCAAGACCAAATAATATGTACCTTTGACAGAACCCAAAATATGTGCTACAAAAAGAGCAACAACAAAGTAGGCCTTAGTTTGGGCTGGTTACATGGAACTGAAATGTGCCTAAGTTTGGCACTTATTTTATTGTGTATATATATATATATATATAATTCAACGATGCTAGAACATACTAATTGCAACCCTATTAGCCAATTTTACTTTACCATCCAAGGCCTGTGGTAGGAACTTTTAGAGATACCAGAGGCACTCAGCTTTTCCTCTTTTGTTTTCCAAAATGGCGTATCCCCATTGAGAAAGGATTCCTGCTCCCCACTTTTGTTGTTCTATTCCTTCATTTCTTCTTGTTATTCTTGAGGAGGATGCATTATCATCTTCTTTGTGCTTTTCGTACTTCTTTCTGCTAAAGTTTTTTTTATTGATAAAAATATGTGAAGGATAGCCTTTTCTTTTGGACTCTGGCCAAATCAACTTTCTAGGACCCTGTTTTGTGGGGCTAAAAATGTGTAGTTAATTTTTCATGCATATTTAGATGTGTCATTATTTCCTCTAGTCTAGGCTGTGATTAAGTGACAAACTTGTCACTTTAATTTCTCCCACATTTGATTATTCATCAGTATATTGAATGGTGTTTTTCTATCTGTTTTAATTAGTCATCATTCTGATGAAGTCCAACGTTTTCCATCCTAAAACAAATTGGCATTGGGTAGGGTGGCCACAAGATCTTATTACTTGATTTGCTAGGCTTTTAGTTTCCTTCTGTGGGACAATATTCTCAACACATTTTGCTAGCAGTCTTCCCTCATTGAGTTGAGTTATTAATTTATGTTTTTGTAGAAGTTGTGATGACTGATCAAAGTATGGCAGGTGGTGGCAGATCTCTAAAGAGGAAATCTTAATGGAGATGTCAAATATGGATCAGTTGGAAATTCATTTTGGTTCCAAGTTTATGCCCCGAGTTGGCTGGGCTCTTGCAAACACCGTCTGCCTAGCAATAGAACATAACGAGTGTTCCAATTTAGGGCAGTTTACCCAGGGCTTAGATTGTGGATTTTATGTTCATGCTGTTATTATTTATTTGGAGAATTTCCTATCTTGGCTTGAGAACGGTTGGATAAGAAAGGGGAACCAGGAACAGCAATTCTCTGTCAAATTTGCAGAACACTCAGAATTAATTATGCATGAGACTGAAACGGTTCATGGGCCCTCAAATATGTCATACATGGACCTATATATGCCTGTTTGTCAGCAGTTGCATCTTATTAAACTTTTAAAAGCCTTGAAGAAAGATGCTTGTATGCCAACAAATCATAATCTGGCAGTAAAATTGGAACTTATTGATATTGCATATTTTTATTCTTACATGCTTAGAGTATTTTCAGCCTTGAACCCCACAGTTGGATCACTGCCTATCCTTAACGTGCTATCTTTTACGCCTGGATTTCTTCTCAATCTGTGGGGAGCCCTGGAACAATTGCTCTTTCCGGTAAATTTATATTCCAAAGAGGATACGAATAAGCTTGTTGGGGCCAACAACAGTGGGATCCTAGTGAAAAAGCGAATTTGGGCCAGTAAGGTTGGAAGTAGTAAATGGGCCTCTCTGATGCATAAATTTATTGGTAAGTCGAACGTGGATGTTGCTTCCATTGATTTGACAAATGGTGAACCTAATCCCAATGTAGTTGCTCAGGATTCTTGTGATATTTGGGATATTGAGCCACTTAAGCATGGTGTGCAAGACATTTCAAAAGATTTATCATGTCTGCTTCATCTGTTTTGTGCCACTTACTCACACTTGCTGCTGGTTCTTGATGACATAGGAATTTTATGAAAAACAGGTAAGGTCTTCTAATTTCTTCTTATTATTTGGAAGTTCTTAGCTGCTTGATTGATAAGTAATTGAGTGTTCCGTGATGCTTAACTAGGTTCCATTCACACTGGAGCAGCAACGAAGAATTGGCTCGGTGCTTAACACACTGGTATATAATGGCTTGTCCCATGGAAGTGGCCAGCGGAATAAACCCCTCATGGATGCTGCCATTAGATGCCTGCACCTTTTGTATGAAAGGGATTGCAGGCACCAGTTTTGCCCACCTGCTTTGTGGCTTTCACCTGCTAGAAAGAGTCGTCCCCCAATTGCTACAGCTGCCAGAACTCATGAAGTTTTGTCAGCCAATCTAGGGTTAGATGATGCTCTGGCCACTTCAAGCGTGGATTCTGTTATAATTACTACTCCACATGTATTTCCATTCGGAGAAAGGTAAAATACAGCAAAGCAAGCTTAAAGGAGCTTAGCAGGTCCCTTTGAAAACTTGGATGTGAGTTGTATTAAAGAACGTGAGTGTTAGGGAGAAAGATGAGAAGGTTTTCCTAACTAGAAGTGAGTGGTGTAAGAAGATCCATGTCGACAATGTGTTGTAATTTGTTGTTTTAGTTTCATGTAGCTTGCCCAAACTATTGGAATTAACGCTGTCTGTCTGTTGTTGTTCTGCCTTTTGATGAATGTGGTGCTGATATGCCATGTGGCCTCTGACATCTCTTAAATTCTTTACAGAGTTCATATGTTCAGAGAGTTCATCAAGATGGACAAAGTTACTCGAAGAATGGCAGGTGAAGTGGCTGGACCTGGTCCAGGTTCTGTTGAGGTAGTAATTCGTCGAGATCATATTGTCGAGGATGGTTTTCGACAGATAAATTCTCTCGGGTCAAGGTTGAAGTCATCCATCCATGTATCATTTGTTAGTGAATGTGGCCTTCCAGAGGCTGGCCTGGATTATGGTGGTCTCACCAAAGAGTTCTTAACAGATATAACAAAAGCAGCCTTTGCTCCAGAGTAAGCTTGACTTAAAACTGTTCTACAATTTTTATTTATTGTATTCTTTGATCTTCTACATAACACTTCCTTTTTCTGTTTCTCTTGTTTAAGGTATGGTTTGTTTTCTCAGACTGCAAGTTCAGATGGACTTCTGATCCCTAATACTGCTGCAAGATTTCTAGAAAATGGCATCCAAATGATTGAATTCCTTGGAAGAGTGGTTGGCAAAGCACTTTATGAAGGAATTTTACTAAACTATTCATTTTCACATGTTTTTGTACAAAAGCTGTTAGGCCGCTACAGCTTTCTTGATGAACTGTCAACCCTTGATCCAGAGCTCTACAGGAATCTTATGTTTGTTAAGGTAAACCCCTTGATAAAATAAAGGCAATGTCCTTGCTGAAGATTCAAGTTCTAGCTTATGGAACCAAAGGCTTTTTTGAAAAGCAAGCATTTATACAGAAATGATGCTTACACTGCATGAATTGAAAGGGGATCAAACAGAGGGGAAATGCTTCAATAATATAAGATGTCTAATTTCTTATAGATCCTCTTGTGGTAACTGGAATACACAATCTCAAAGTTAGAAATACAAGTGGTTCTGGAATTTTTATGTGCTTTAATTCATTACCATAGGGTTCTCAATAAATTATAAACAATTTGTAGTCATGGGGAAAAATATGCAAGTGTATGAGCACTTGATTAGCAGACTGTTTGCACATTGGAGATGATCTTGGAGGAGCCACATTAAATGTTCAGAGTGAGAAAGTTTGATTGAGATGTTTTGATCTATATTGTGATAATGAATGAGAAATTTAGGGTGGCGTTGAAGGTGCCAAAGTCAGGAGGCGAAACTTAAAAGGAAATAATATGATTGATAGAACAATATACACATTCTTGTCTGGACTTAAATGTATGAATCCAGTAGGTAAAAAGACTGGGTGCAGAACTCTCATGTTGGGCATTTTTTTTCCCTGTTAGTGTGATGCTTGAGTTAATGAGAACTGAGGGTGGCGTTGACTTGCATTGAAGGTGCCAAAGTAGGGAGGTGAAACCAAAAAGGAAATGTTATTATTGACTAAACAATGTACACATTCTTGTTCTGGACTTAATATATGGATCCAGTAGCAGAAGTGTCATGTTGAGCATTTTTTCTCATGTCTGATGCATGAGTTAGTTTCTTTAAGCACAATGCTTCCCCTTTTCCCGCTTTTCATAACTGAGATTTTTAAATATATATTTTCAGCATTATGAGGGTGATGTCAAAGAACTTGCCCTGGATTTCACAATAACTGAAGATTCATATGGGAAACGACATGTTATTGAACTAAAACCTGGTGGCAAGGATGTGGTGGTGACAAATGAGAACAAATTGCAGTACGTTCATGCAATTGCAGACTATAAACTTAATCGGCAGGTAGTTTTGTGATCATTCTTGTTTGGAAATAGGGAACTTGCATGTAATCGACTGACCTTATCTTCAATGTTGGATTGTAGTTATTGCCTTTGTCGAATGCCTTCTATAGAGGATTAACTGACCTTATATCTTCATCTTGGTTGAAGTTGTTTAATGCAAGTGAATTTAATCAGGTACCTATTTCATATGTACGGTCTATTTTAAAAATGGCTTTATTTTTTACATTAGCTGTTTGTAGATTTTTGGACGTATTGACACAAGATTGTTTTGATGTCGCTGATTGGGTAACATTAATTACAAATGATTTCCCATTTTCGTAAAATAGCATGACTTATAGGCAAAAAGGGGTTTGTTTGTCCCTCTTGTAGTGAATTCTCTTAATAGCCTGTGCAGTTCCAATTTGAGTGTACATATTTTCTTTTTTATATACGAATCACAGAGAGCTATACGGTATTCAAATTATCTCAGAAGTATTAATTCATCTCTATAAAAATTTAATTTCTGCATTTCCAGAGCTCTGCCCTCTGCCCTCCTCTAGCAGTGGGAAAACATCTAAGTTACTCAAGCTGCCAAATTCTGATTCTTGCTGCCGCAGTTTTGAAATATATTAAAATACGCTTGTGTTTTCTTTCATCACTTCTGTATTTTGGCATTGAAATGACTAAAAAATTTACCAGTAATGAATTTGCTGTGGTCGTGAAGTTCCTAATCGAGAGAATATCAAGAAAATTGAATCTCTGGAAAGAATAAGACCAAAGGAGGAAGCAGAAGAGTGGATATGTAGTGTGTCAGCAATTAAAGTAAATGCAATAAAGCTACACATGAATGCTGAAGTTATAAAATTTATGTTAAAGATATGTATCTATAAATTCCACTGCTAAACTGCCTGGTCTAGTGGTACCAGCATGTATAATGAAACCTTGGGTAAGGCCAAGGGTTTCGAATCCTTGTAGTTACCAAGTTGTGTGTCTTTATTTACCAATCAGAAAATAATTTTCAATAAAATTTCAGTAGGGTTTAAGCTACAATAAGAGATCCAGTATGTGCAAACAATTTTAAGGTTATTTTCTTGTTCTTCTTGATGTATCGATTGGGTTGATATTGTGATTCTTCATGTTCTGGGATTAGTAATTTCTTTGTTTTTGGTTTACTTTAAGCACTAATCCATTATTACAGTTGCTTTCAGGTGGAAATCATGACATTGACATTGATGATCTTAGAAATAATACCCGATATACTGGTGGTTATACTGAGGGGAGTCGGCCAGTTAAATTCTTCTGGGAGGTATCGAACCTGAGCGTTGTCCATTTTACAGTCCTCGTCTTAGAGCTTGTTGCCACTCAGACAGGCCCTTGGAAGCGATTTCTTTGATACATTTAATGAGCTTAAGAAACCATACCTGAGTATTCTGTGCAGCGAATGATGCATTGCTTTTGAGAAGACAATCAGATTGTGTGATTTCAAAAAAATTTCTCTAATTCTCAAAATGATAAATAAATAAAAAAAAAGAAATTTTGAAGAGGAACATAATCAAATGCAATCTAAATTGGTTATTATTATTTTATGTTATTTTTAAATTTTTACTCAAAGATTATTGTACTGGTTGGTTTAGAATAGCAAGTGCTGTGTAGAACCTCTATCAATAACACAGTTAGGAACTTATATGGTTGTGAGGCATATATTTGAAGTGCAGAAATGATTCTGGATTTTCTGGACCAAGGCATGTGAAATTTTATAATATTACTATTTATTGATTGAAGCAACCAATGCATTTCAAAAAACGTCCATCCAAATGCAAAGACACCCATTTTGGTCAAGGATGTTCTGAATCTGATCTTTATTTTGCGCTCCATTAAGTATATTCTGTTTATTTGTAACAGGTCATGGAAGGATTTGAGCCAAAAGAGCGGTGTATGGTGCTTAAATTTGTGACAAGTTGTTCTCGAGGTCCATTGCTTGGATTCAAGCACTTGCAGCCAGCATTTACCATTCATAAGGTATGTCAACCAGTTGAAATTGCTCTGTTCTTTTAATCAACAGAAATATATAAAGAGAGACACCATGGACCCCCCCTTCCTTCCCTCCCTCCCTCTCTCTCTCTGTCTCCCCACTACAAGTATTTGTAGGACTAGAACCATAGTTATCTGGATCACAGTTTTTCAGTGTGTGGAAGGAAACTGGGGCAACCAAAATTGCAATGAATGATGAAACAGAAAACCATCTGGGTAAGCTTCTTAGGAATGATTTATTTGATCAGAATGCATTCATTGTGAATTGTGAATGGAGAATACCTTTTTTTTTTTTTTTTTGGGCGGGGGGGAGTTGTGTAAAGAATTTATAGTTAGATGAGGTTGAAAAGAGTCTTGTCAGTTAAGTGTGCTCCTTATCATGAATTTGAAGAGAAGTATGTGGGTTTATATTATATATATGCTGCCAGCTTCAATACTTCACTTCCCAGGCCAAAATGGCTTTAGAAACATCTGGATCTTTGAAAGTACTGTGAATAAAAGGTGTAGTTTTTGTTTTATGTTGTTGTAGCTTTAGAAGTAGTCTTTCCAATGCAACAAATCCGAGCGAAATCAGATATCGTAGCTGAGGGTTATGACCGAAATACCAGACTGTTTTGTGGGAATGAGCTTTCAGCTTTTAACGCCGTGAATGTAAACCGTCACAAGGGCCAAACACTATCCCATTGGGCTAGAATGGTCCAAACACATGCTAATACATTTTAGATAAGGAATTAAGACTTGGGATTCATTGAAAAAAGGCTTGGACCAAACCAAGAGCTAATTTCTAGTGCTTTTTGGACTGCATCAGATATTCACCCATGCAACACTTGGGAAGCCTCGAAGCTGATGATTAGGAGTAAAACTTCAGTTTAACTCCATAGGCTTATTTCTTTTTGGCTCAATATCCTTCCCGGACCCATCAGGCATAACTGAAGGGAACATGGAGATAACAAGAGTGTCTAAATCAGAAGGAAGAAATCATGAAATCAGTTCAACTGTCCAGCATAACTGATTTTGAGTTTAGATTCACCAGTCAAGATGGAATTATACTCTTTATCCAACCAACTTGCAATGGGAAAAACTATTTGGTTTTACATGGTAAAATTACTTCATATTTGAATTCAGGCCCATTCTCTTCATGTTGATCTGGAGGGATTAATGCTTGATTCCCCCCACCAACCTCATCCGCTTCCCCCAGAAAAACTAACTTCAAAGAAGGTCGATATTATGGCCAATTGAATGACTATAGGTCGAATGGATTTTGATTGGTTCTCTCTCTCCCTCTCTCCACACGTCAAAAAAGAAAAGAGCAGAAACAAAAGGGATGGGTTTTTTTTTAACAAGCTCTAACTAGGGCAATATTTATGCTATACAGGTTGTGTGCGACATGCCCCTTTGGGCAACAATGGGAGGACAGGATGTGGATCGGCTTCCATCAGCCTCCACCTGCTACAATACTCTTAAGGTACTATAAAGCAGGGACATCCCTCCACTCTAGTTTATCTGTATACATCACAAAGCATAGAGCAAGCAGCCTTAATTTTTTGAACCGTCATTTGTCACTTCTAAATTATATGCGTGTTTCATGTGATAACAGCTTCCAACATACAGACGTCCAAGCACTATGAAAGCAAAGCTTCTGTATGCTATCAATTCCAATGCAGGTTTTGAACTCTCATAGGTTGCTTCAGGTGAGCTAGTTTACCTTTGCTTTCTAGATCCATACCCTGTATTGAGTGTTGCTACATGTTTATATGCTGTAAAAAAAAAAAATTGAATCTCATTGAAATTGATAAGTAGTATTTTTTTTGTGCCATAAAAATAATAATAGATGGTTTATTACTAGGCGCTGGCTTCCTTATTTCCATTTTAGGGTAAAAGACATCATCCATTACCTTTTCTTATTCTTTTTATATTTTTCAGCGGCAGAAAGGTTTTTATTTATTTTTTTCTCCCAGGGGGGAATAAATTGATAGTATAAATTTTGATTCAAGTGTTTGACATCACGTTTGGGGTGGAGAATGACCTTGTTTTATAGTTAAGTAATTGGAAGCTTACATATCATGGTGGTAATGTTTGACTTGGTCTTCAATGGAAAGTCATTTCCATCATGTGGAGGAAGATAATAGTTAATAGATAGGGAAAGTCTACTATTGAGAATGAATAATGGATCCATTATCTTTGCTAGAAGCAAAGAATTAATATTTTGATTCTGACTAATGGGTTTTTTTTTTAAAAAAAAAAAATAGCATGATTCTCTATGTCTTAAATTGCAGTGATCCTGAATCCTTGTGGAAGGATTGCAAATGAACTGTGTAGCGGTATCCCATAGATTTGAAAATTTTGGGCCAAAAAACTTCCCGGCTCCATATAATGCTACTGTTTAGATTCTCTAGCCTTGTAGATCATCCATGGCATGTTCTGAACTTAAGGTTTCCATAATGAAACCTTATTATATATAGGATCAGCACTAATTTCCACTCTAGGTAACCTGAAGTCTAGTACGTAGCTAAACCCTCGAACAAGGTGAACCATTGGGGAGTGCAACCGAGTTTCCTTCGACATTTGAGGTGGGAGGGAAAGCTTGTTTCTAGTTAAACTTTTTTGTGAGCAAGGATCAAACGTCTAAAGTTACTGTAGCAATTAGTAAAAGCACCATTTTTGGCTAGTTCACTGGAAAAATTATTGGAGATCGAAGGTTGTTCTTGTATGTATAAATATAGAATATAAATATAAAAAATATATTTTTTGCCCGGTTATGCTTCGCTCAAGCCTTGTCTGGGTAGTAGATGTAACACTCCTACCTCCATGTACTCGAAAGAAGTGTCAGGATCAAATGGTATTGTGGTTGTATACATGTGAAACTAAATCCGAGCTGCAGAGTTGATCAAATAAAGTAATAGCTATTCTATTGGAGATTTAGAGATAGAAGTACGTATCATGATCAAGCACGTATCATGATCGTAGATGAATGTGAGAGAGGTTTAGTGAGAGAAATAAAATAAAAAAAGGTTTCTCAGTTGTACGCGAGCAGAGCCTGTTTAGCACCGCTGAAATTTATTTCTATCATATATATCAGTTTGTGTTTGTCAATCTAACTACAAAAATGTGGATCTATTTTGTCCATGTTGAGAGTTAAAGGTCTAAGTAATTTCAGGGCTTTGCATAGAGAAGTTGGTCCTCTCAGTGCATCGTCTTACAAAGATTTCAACAAAAGCGGGAAATCTTAGTAGGGGCTAATGAACGCACGGCATCACTTCATTTTTTCAATTTATTGAAGTATCAGTAAGGAGGGTAAATTGCGCGTCCATTCCAAAAAAAAATACTTTGTAATTAGTTTTTAGCCAGATGATGCCCAGTTTTGGGGGACGGTCGCATGTAATACTCTCTTTTCTCTCAGTATTTTAGGAGAAAATATTGAAATTTTGAGGGTCAACTTAATATCTACTTTTAAATTTAGATATTTAAATTCCCCCGTTACGAATTTTCCAGTTTTAAAATGCTATCCAAACAAGAGAATTTGCTGGTATTGGATTTTTCAAATCCTATAATTTTTGCAATAAAAATGAAGGTTTCTATCCTAATTTTTATTTTCTTATCTTATCTATTGTGCTAAACAAACTGATCGTAAAATGCTAGAAATACCGAAATTTGCTTCAATCCCCACTGCCGCTGTATTTACTGATTGGAGAATGAGGATAATTCTGATGAGCACTGTTTAGTTCTCAGCACTATAATCCAATAGGTGCACTTCTCAGCATTACAGCGCATTCATAGTTGGATGGGACTCAAATTACATAATTATTGGGGACTATGCTAACAGGGGTGCATCCCTTGTAGACTGGGACGCTACATAATTCTCCTAGCCACTAGGGCACTTTCGCCAAAAATAGGCATCTCTGATTCATTCCTACTAACGCCCACACGGTTTATGATATACCCATAAAAAGATGGTTAATCTACGCCGAAACAGGCAGAAGCAGCCACAGAAACACCGTCCTCTCCTTCGTTGAAGATGAACATAGTTCGCAGTACATCTAAAATTGCTTGCAACATATGTATATTCAATGCATCAAAAGCTGAAAGGCCTCATTACGTGTCTCAACTGTGTAATCGTATCCGAGACTGTTGGCCCGCTCGAGGAACTTCTCTATCTCTGTCTTCGCAACTTGGATTCCCACCAACACATTCGCACCAGTTTCCCCCTGTTGGTTTTCAATACGCAATGATTCACGTCGGACAGAAACAATAATATGTTGGCTCATTGAATGCTTACCTGACCGCGATAGTGGAACAAGCTAATATTCCAGCGTGGACTGAAAGCATCCAAGAACTTCATCAGAGCACCCGGCCTCTCTGGGAAAACGAATCGACAGATTACCTCATTTGGGACATCGGACCGCCCCCCCACCTGAAAGAAATTCATAATGAAGTAGGCAAACAGAAATAAGAATGAGTGGAAAAATGACTCACTTTATCAATTTTTTGTTGATCAAATGTCACATCCACCAATTTCCAATTTGAGAACTACACCGTTCCTACGTGTGTGTAATCTAAGCAGTACCCATTTACGGTGTTAATAATCAACCGTCCTCTTTGTTTGCATGACGAATCACAATTATTTTGGAGGCAAAAAAATAATCGAAGTCCTAATGCTAACAAGTTTGTGGGCAGAAGAAGAAAAGTTTACGCCTGTCCGCATAGCCAACAGTGAATATTGATCAAGAGACTATTACCAGATGCCGCAAGTGGTCTTTCACTAGGTCATCGTTCTTAAGGTTGACTGTTTGAAGTTCAAAAGCTTCTAATCGCTCCACCATTGATCTCAGTTCAGAAACTGTGTGAAGGCCAACGCTGCACATGGTACATCAAAAATGTTTTCCAGACAATGTATTGGCTTGTATCCAGGCATAACAAACACAACCTTATATATAGAGAGAGAAGGTAAAGTGAATGCATGACGTTATTTCCACCTAATTTAGGTGCGGTTGTGGCCAAAATGACACCTTTTTGTCAAAAGGAGATCAGATTTGAGGAGGAATGTGATAGGTAATTTTTGGTTTTTCTCCCCCTTCCTAGAATGGCCAAAACCATGGTTAAGTACCCCATATTTACTTTACTCACATATACATGGGAAAATCCAATATGGCATATGCCAACACCAAGTTAGGTGTTGCAATTGCCCAAAACGACTTCGTTTTGGGCTTTTTCTTCTAGAGAAGGCAAAATTCCCATCATGTCCCAATCCCCTTTGTTATGATAAAAACATCAGAACAAGGCCACAGCAAGCAAAACCTAACTTAGGAGTTTGTATGCACTATATTTGAATTGCCCTATATATATATATATATATATATATATATATATATATAGAGAGAGAGAGAGAGAGAGAGAGAGAGAGAGAGAGAGAGAGAGACTAGCAATCTCATTCTTAAGCTTGAAGCAGAGGAGAACGAAAGATGCACTTGCCTATACAACACAAGAGCCTCTTCTTTGTTACAATTATACCTGTACTTGAACTCTGTTATATTCACTGGACCTACCTACAAAGCCAAAATATTTCCATTCCATGCCATGAAGAGGAATGATATTGAGTTGAAAATAAATTGAAGTAAACCTAAAAACATACCAGTTCACAAAATTGTTTAAAGCTCCCAGGCTCCTCTGGCAAATGGGTTGCAAGAACAGCCTCCCGTTGCCTACCAACGTCCGCAAGTTCAGTCACCAATCTCAGCCTATCGAAATTCATGTTTGCCCCACTGGTTACTGCAACAATATTTATACCCTTAAGGCCATAATACTTGCAGTATGCTTCAGCTCCAGCAAGGGCAAGAGCACCTGCTGGCTCTAGAATGCTCCGTTTCTCCTCAAACATATCCTGAGATTAAAAATTCAGTGAATAATATCTAAAATGTTAAAAGTTCCATGAGCTGGTCTGGAGCACCAGCCACAGTAAGTTTCCAGATCAAACATTTCCTGATAAAAATTAGAGTTGGGAAGATGAAGATAAATAGAGAATTAGAGAATTGAAAAGTATAAAGAGGAAAACAAACAAACACAGAAACAAAGGAGGGGGGGGGGGTGTCTAGGAGGTAAACCCCAGAAGACATCAAACTACATAGAAAAAAGCCTGTTTGACCGGCTAAGGTACTGAAACTTGAAGACTAGTATGGAACGTGCCACCAGGAAGGAGCTCCAATTAACACAGGGTACTGATTGAAAAAAATTATGTTAAGCCTGTGGACGTAAGAATCAAAATGTATCTAATTATGTCCTGGTCAATGGCAGTTATGATTTTAGGGCCCCAAGAGAGTTCATTAGTAGTTATTCTCAAAACAAGCTTCATCGAACAACCTATTTAACCATAGGAAACATATATCCTGAGATCATAATGCAGAAGAAATATAATTCTAAAGTTGAAATGCCACATTAAAGTAGTACGCAATCAACTTGGTCCAATGGATTAAGAAATGGCTCCTTGTCATCATTTTTGTAACACTAACGATAACATGAGCTAAACAAGGCCCCTTTCCTCATTCATGGTCTAAAAACTTCTATAGAACAGATAGAGAATTCACCTACATCCAATCCGATTAACTAATGTAAAAATTGAAGTCACTGGAATATACAACAAACCGTAAGGAAGAAAAATTATTTGAAAAATTATTTGAAATCTTTTCTAACATATCTTAAGGATTGTCCCATTAACGTGTGGTGCTTTGCACGCAATTGACTAAATCCATAATTAAGAAGGCAGATAAAAAACTGTGACAGATAATAGCAATTGAGTTATGCACCAAAGAATCCTCCAAATGCCCAAAACTATATAGAAATTACACACTGAAGACCAAGCTAATCTTATATATGTATACTAAGTCCTTCGTCCACCACCCTTCCCCAACCCTACTACAATTGGGAGCATATTAGGCAAATCCTTTTTCCTTCATCACTTATTTTCCCTTTTAATTGTGTAATTATTTAGAGAAGAGAGAATTTTATGGAGAGAAGTTTGATACCCTAATATGGGCACTAAGACTGTCTATTTATAATACTCAATACAATTGAACAAGGCAACATAATAGAAGCACACACATAAAAGGCCAAGAATACAAAACCCGAAATAAATAAAACACATAGCCCAATATTGATATTATCCTAATTAATAGAATATTTCCAACAAATTGTAAGAGGCGTGAAAATGGCACTATAGGTTGAATTCTATCGCCAGATATCAACTGTTGAAACAGATTCATTTGACATATTTCCAGTCAGCTACTCCTTTGTCAAGCTTGGGCCAGCAGAAAGCAATTTTGCATGATAAAGGTATATGCATGCTGTATCATCTACTTAAAGCATTAAGGCAAAAATATCACCAATCACAAGATTAAGTTAAGCATCAACTAATCCTCACCTTTATAGAGGCGCATATAGCATCACGACTAACAAGAACTATGCCATCAACTAACTCCCTGCATAAGCGGAAAGTTTCTTCACCGACCACTTTAACAGCCACACCATCAGCAAAACCTCCCACTTGATCCAGCTTGACTCTCCGACCATGATGTAATGACAATGCCATTGCATTTGCATCAGATGGCTCCACTCCAATAATCTTCACCTGCGTGAAAGACATCAAAAAGTGCTGCTTGTGTCACTCTACATGCAATTAGGCACAAACACAAGCTCAGGAAAAAGGAAAAAGGAATATGTGTGTGTGTGTGTGTGTGTGTGTGTGTGTGTGTGCGCGCGCACCGGCATGTGCTGGCAACAGAACACGAATTCAATACTCAAATCAAAAAAATTTAAATGACATGAAAGCGGCACAATGTTGCATGTAGTTACTGATGCATAGGGTGACAAGAGTGAAAAGGCCCAGTTTTATCAAATTAAATTTTACTAGCAAATAGAGCATACTTACAACCTATAAATGACTGCAGCCAGCAGGCTATTTTATACAGCCTTAATTTTACATGCTAAAGCCTAGAAAGAAATTAAAATAAATGCAGGGCTAATTCTTGCAGCAAGCAACAAACCTCTGGACAAACCCTCTTTACATAAGCAGCAATGCCAGCAATTAGCCCACCACCACCCACGGGAACAAAGATTGCGTGCAATGGGCCTTGCTTTTGGCACATAATCTCCATCCCTACCGTTCCTTGCCCCATGATGACATCTGGGTGATCAAATGGGGTGATAAAAGTACAGGCCATCGTCCTCCGCCCTTTTTTTAGCATATGCTTGTGCTTCATCATAAGAATCACCCACAAGAACAACAGTTGCACCTAATCTCTTAACTGATTTCCACTGGAGAATTTTAAGTGAAAAGAAAAGTAAGGAAAAAAACTATTTCCAGTAAGAAAACGCATTCCTCTCAATTAACAGTAAAAGATCATGAACAGAAAAATAAAACAAAAGGGAACCTTTATTTCTGGTGTCGTAACAGGCATAACAATAACAGCATTGCAACCTAGTCTCTGTGCAGCTAATGCCACTCCTTGGGCATGGTTTCCAGCTGATGAACATATAACCCCTCTTTCCAACTGTTCTTTCGGAAGTTTTGCCATCATATTATATGCTCCACGTAGTTTGAATGAGAAAACCTACAACCATGACACGTTCTCCATCTAAGCACAAAGGACTTTGATTTCTTTGAACACTAATAGAAGATAAAATTTTTCTACTAACATAATATAAAAGATTATTGACATCCCAGTCCACTTCCCAGCACATTCAAACTTGAACCAATCCAGTCCAGTTCCCACCCCAATACCAACCATGCTAAGCACAGAAGATTGTTCACCAAGCTTTCACCACAGATGATGCAAATTTACCAGATCAAAAGGGTAAACCATGGTGCATAAGGCACCCCAATTTGCGAGGGCTGGTTATCGTAACCATTTTGCAAAGAAGTTGTTTCAGCTAGTCCAAAAGGAGAACCCTCCCGGTCACAGATGCAACAAGTCCACCAGATATATATATATATATATATATATATTGAAAGGAAAGTCCACCAGATATACACAGAAAATACAGAAGAACGAAATTACATCAAAGACAACATTAATTATTTTAAATCCACAAAAAGAAACAGTGGTAGGCACTTAGTAAAGTTAATAACCCCCCTCATTATTAACAACTAAATTAGGGCTCCCACTCAGAAAGGCAAGGTAGTTACTACGACTATAAATTACGTATCAAAGTTGAAACTCATAAACATTCTTTATCGCAATCCACAATCTAAGCAGAAAGAACTTATCAAAAGAGAACAACGGATACCGCACTCACAGGTTGCAAATCCTCTCTTTTGAGCCAAACCCCAACCTTCAACCTCTCGGAAAGTTTAGCCGCCAACTGTAACGGCGATTCGACGGCGACATCGTAAACCTTGGATGACAGAATGTTGGTGAGATCACCCATGGCGTTGAGCCCGCCATCCCACCTGTCCTCGACCGTACGGTCCGGTACGGCTCCGAGGCACCCCGAAGGGTACTGGAGGGAATCAGGGGACATTCCCTGGAGGAGGGGAGGCTCCGGTGATGCACGCGGCGGGGATTCGGGGGCGATGACGGTGGAGGGATTGTGGGAGATCTCAACCGCCGATTTTGCTGCGGTGGCTGCGACGAGGAAGGGCTTGCAGATGCCGCCGTGGTTCTTCTGATTCCTGTTGGGTGTGCTGTTGTTGATTGTCAGGTCTAAGGGTTGGGTACGGAGAGCGGAAAAATGTGATGGGGTGAAACAGAGGGCTTCCATTAGTGTGAACACAGAGAGTGACGGCGGCAGCGCGGCAACCCCTTCCAGCTCCGCGGCGGAGGAAATGGGATCGTGACCGCTATATAGAAGGTGTGTCCCATCAGATCATTCTTTCGAACCTTTTCTTTTCTTTCTTTTTTGTGCCACGTGAAATATACGTCCAATTCATATGATATAATTTATATAATTAGGTATCATTATTTGACCAAACCTAACTGCTTTTAGCGTAAAGAATGCGTAAAGTATGTGCATATGGTATTCAAGCATTAATTTCTTCCAATACTAATACTATTCGTATATTTTTCATATACTTTTTACATTAAAGGTAGGCATGTGTCAAGATTTGTATGATCATTTATTATTATTTGACCAATATACCTTTAAAAATAGACCACACAAATTTTTACATGTCACTAGTTATATATAAAGAATGTGTGAAAGATGTACATGTGGCATTACTCATTTCATTCTTCAATATATTTTTTATAAGAGAAAATCTATTTGTACACCCTTCACATTGAAAGAGTAATGTCAAAATTTGTGTTTTCCTTTTTCAAAGTGTTTTGGTCAAATAACATTACAAGACCACGCAAATTTTGATATGTGACCACTTCGGCGTAAAAAGTGTATGAACGATGTACATGTAATATCCCTCTTCTTATATGATTTTTGTTTTAAACAAGGATATAAAGATAAAGGATTTTATAATAAAATCATAAAAGGATTATGCAACACAAATCAATGATAGTGTATATTGTCATTTACTAAAATATTTTTCATAAAATTTATACCAGATATGCCTTTTCTGATTTTGTCACAAAATTCTTTATATTCATAGAATTAGTCTTTTTTTTTTTAGGGAAATTTATAAAGATTTTCTTAATCATGGCCTCTTTAGACAATTTTAATTTGAAAGATACGAGGAAATCACCTTTTTCCCTTAAATTTGGGGTTACTGTCCATTAATCCTTCTGAAAGTTATTAATTTGGTTTCTAATTTTTTTAAAGTAATCCATCAGATCGTTAAATAAAATCACCATGCTTGGACCTAAAATAATGCACAGGTGCCCTTGCCGGATTCATTTGAAATTTGTGAAAACCTACAAAAAGAGCGTGACAAGAGTTTTTACCTTGGAATCCAAGGAGAAACCTCGTGCCCTAAAATCAAAGATTTTTACGAAAATTCTGCATTGCACGTGATAGCGATCCTTAAATATCATATTAATAATTAAAACATGATCGAACGAAAATTTTTTTTTTTATTTAGAATCTTTTGAGTTTTTCAATATCAATAAACTATTTTAGAGATCACATTTCAATAAGCTTAGAAATTAAATTTTAATAAATTTAAAAGTTAAATTGATCATTTTAAAACATGAGCGATTACGTCGACACTAATTCTAAACTTGGTCGATGCATCTATCTTCGAATTATATTCTCAATAGCATGGAATGCAAGCTCTTCGGGATTAACCCAACCTGATTACTAAGCCCATACGTTCAAAACCTTCTTCTTACCCAAATGTTTACCTACTTATCCGCTCCACCAGCCTATGAGTCGCCCGCTTTCTTGTTCCCCGAGACTTGGGATACGCATGGAAAATTGCCCCCTTCACTAAAAATACTCCAACGATAGAATTGGTTTCAAAAAATGATGTCACGTAACGTCCAAATCAATGGTTCTAGCTCCTATGGAGCTTTTGTCTCCAATTAGTTCACACAACCGATTATTAGTTCCTCAGCCCCGTCTGGTTTTTTTCCGTTTTTCTGTTTCCTGTTTCTATTTTTAAATTTCCAAGAAATAAAAACAGAAAAATATGTCTAGACTTGTATTCCTGTTTTGTAAATTTAAAAACTGTAATCAGATTTTAAAAAAAATTTAGGAGCGATGAAATATTACTCCAAAAAATTTTTAAAATTTTGAGAACGATAATTACATCTCTTCTCCACTTGAGTTTACTCATATCCATCAACCGTCTAGCTCCAACCATTAGGGCCAACGGACTCTAACCACTATTAACCAAATTTCAGCCATAACCCAACCACTCCTGCTAGATTCCCGCGACAATTACCCAATTTCAATTGCCACTATTAAATATTGCTGAACAAAAAATGAAAACGACACAATTTCAATTGCCACTATTAAATATTGCTGAACAAAAAATGAAAACGACACGTACAAATCAAACACGATCCCCAATTCTTGGAACCTTGTGGGTGGTGTATTTTATATAGACGTGCCTTGACGATGACATGCTTTCAATGCACAAAGCAATCAGAGGCAACTCAACGTGCAACCACTCACTGTATTCCCCAAGATTTTGAGACAATGAGTCGAAGGAACCATACGAGAAGTTGGTATTAAGTTCTGGAAAGCTCAAAAACAATGTTCTCCACACAGTATAATTTTTCCGAAAAAGTTGTGTTGTTACCTTTCGAATGATAAAAAACACGTTTTCTCAATTATAATTTTTTCTGAAAAGTAATCTTCCACTATAATTCATTAGAATATTTCCTTATGAAACGTTTGTCCTTCCTATTTGAAACCTCAATTGTAATTTTGCCTTTGCTTGAAAACACACTCTTCAATAAAGTTGAAATTATAATTTTTCTGAACCTATCTTTCATAGGAACACCTCATGAAAAGTAGTTTTTTTTTTTTTTTTTTTTTATGATCAAAAACTCGTTCTCAAATAAGTTTAGGTTATAATTTTTTTTTTTGAAAAAGTAATCTTGCACAATATTTCATTAGAATATCTCCTCATAAAACGTTTGTCTTTACTATTTGAAATCTCATTAGAATATACATATTAAAAATAAAACATCCTCAACATTTCTAAATGATAAAGGTTTGCTCCAATAAAAGTTGATAAACAAGCTTACGAGCTATCTCGTGAAGTTTTGTCTCGGTTCATTTATACGCCCAAACTTAAAAATGAGCTTGTATATGGCTCACTAACCTTGCGGGCCAAGCCTTTGTCGAAACTTTTCTGGAATCTAGAACTGAATCCCGAGCAACTCGGCTCCTAATCATAGACCCACTAACCCAAACTAGATTTCATATCACAATTCGCAACACATAGTTTAGACAATCCATCAGAGAGATTGAGAGAGAGAGAGAGAGACTCACAGGCTGTAAATCCTCTCGTTTGAACCAGACGCTAACCTGCATCTTCTCTGAAAGCTTTACAGCCAACTGCAACGGCGATTCGATTGTAACATCATAAAACGAGGCACTCTTAAAATAAATACAAAATGGGCATATATTACATAGGGGTCATTTCAAAATTTTCACCACTATGAATAAAAAGAACTTGAAAAAATATGAGAAATTTTCAATTCTAATAAAACTTGATAATAAATAGGACTTTTTATCATATTCTTATATATATATAGGAGCAGGCTAAAGATACATACAGAATGAGACCCCTTTATATGTATTGATCGGTAAAAATTTATATTTTATAACAATATCTTTGATTTCTGTGGTCAAATCTTTTAGGTACCATATATATATATATATAAATGGTTACAAAGGAGGCTTCGCAGTTCAATGTGGTGAAATTCCCTTTATATTTATCCATAGGTGAAAATCTATATTTTATTAACATGGATTTAATAACTTGGATTTCGGTGGTCAAATCCTTTAGGTACTGTTTCATTAAAATAAATAAGTTAAACTTTTTATATAGAAGTAATGGAATATTAATTATTTTAACTAAAATATTTTCTTTGGAGAACTCAGCATCATTCTGATTTAACTCAATGCTACAGCCTGAACGAAACCATCTAATATATGTTCCTACCTATACTGTCCATCACACATCATAAGGGAAGTCATCCCCAAAAGTTGGTATTCTGATTGCTGTTCTTCTTCGAGATAGTAAAATAAAACGACAATGTCTCCCCCTTGTCTTTATACCGAAACAACATGGATGCTAATTGATTTGCCATGTTTTATAACTTTAAAAGAGGTGGCAGCCCAAAAACAGTACATATATATATAAATAGAGAGGGTCTTTTCAAACAAGTATTAATGAAGTTTTGGAAAATGTAATGAAAAGCCGGTTGCATTGAGTAACCCATACAAATAAGACACGAATAAAATATAAACATATGAAACTCTAATTTTACTTCTTTTTTTTTTTTTTGAAATATTTACTTGTGCTACTTACATTTAATTAAAGTGAAAGAAAACGAGGTATTGTAACTTGAGGTGATTAATATAATTTTGACTTATAATTGAATACTAATGCACCACTTCATATAGATGCATATGCATGACTTCTATGCAAGTGTATTACTATGACTTTAATTGTTTTCATATCTACTTTCGACTTTATCAAGTATACATACATTATATATTGAAAAAAGTGATATATAGTAAAAAAAAATTTTCCCCAGCAGTGCTGATTTTGCTGACTCAGTTTTTTCGGCCGTATTTTCCCTGTTTGATTCTCACCATGTATTTATGTTGTACCGTATGTTTCCCCGTATTTATCAGGCAACAAGAATGCAAGGATGAATGCATTTTGCACATGTACTAATGATGACCCAAAAAAAAAAACTTGCAAACCAGCCTCGAGCCTCAACAGCAATAGAGGTATTGGCTTTTGCAATAACGGAAGGTGCAATTGCCTCATAATATTGTAGACAAAATTAGTATGAACAGTTATTTCAAAATACTTGGCATGATAAACTGTTCAAAATAGAGAAATCAGTTGCACTATCTAGCTAGTAATCGAACAGCATTCATGACTTACAACTCTTGGCGCTTGAATCTCGTTCATTGAAGACCAGAAGACGCCTTTCCAAGTGGATGACTGCAGACAAATGCCTCGCCTTACCTGCGGTAGCGGTAACGTTTGAAGTTGAAATATACGTGCAAGATTCCACGCTCAAAAGTGCATTTAAACCCTTTCTTATGGGAATATTCCCATTCCTTATTCACGATTTTGAATGCCTGCGCATCATAATCTAAATGTTAGTCAATCAATTCTTGATAATAAAATCATGAAAGGAGTTTAAACTATCAGGTCAAGAAGACTCACAATGTCCTCATAAGGAGGTCCAGCATGAAACCTGAATAAGGCAAGTCTCACCGCTGCTCCCATCCTTCTCGATTGTATAAACCGGTGCCTTTGTCTTGTCAACAAGGTCTGGATAGAAAATATTGAATTTGTAACCTTGCACTATCTTTGGGGGAGGATTATCGTGATCATAGTGAGTTTGATTGTATTTATTCCACTCGTATCCAGTGTGAACACGGTTGAAATACTTTGGCTTTCTCGGGCGATACTTGTCATGCCACCAATAAACCTGCATCCGTTTGATTTTAGTGACAAAGAATAATGTAACGTTTGGTTCCTGGTAATAGCTATTCTATTCTTAATCTATTACTACGGAATAGTTATTCTTATTTAGGCATATTCTGTCTCAATCAAGAAGACTCATTCCATTAATTTTCGTGGGAATAATCATTCCTTACCTACTCTATTCATATGGAATGACTATTCCATTCCTCATGCCTTCATACTCCTCAAGCCAAACATGTTGTACGAGGATTAGAGGAGGGATTCATGTAAATGATAGACAGAATACAAACCTGTGAATCCAAGTTTACTTCAGCACCAGAGCCAAACACCGCATCACCTTCCTCCATAGCTCCCATTGCCTTCATGGCCTTAGTCTCAAGGTTATCTTCCAATGGAGCTGGCCTTGAAGCCATTGCTTCTTGGATCCGTTTTTGGTGTTCTTCTAACACAGCCTTGCGTTTTCTTTCCTGTTATTACCAGAATATAAATATGGGTGTTGATAAATTGCATTCAACCACATGGAATGAATAGTATAATAATTACACAGATACTTTACCAGTATGTCCCTGTCCTCTTCAGGGTCAAGTGCTTCGTCATTTTCATCTCCATGCAACAACTCTGGTGAAAATGAACCAGCCTCTTCTTCTACCTCAACTGCATCCAGAACCTCTTCATACAATATGGGTTCTGGGGAGAATGCTTGAGCATCTGCACAATGATTAGTAAGGTCAAACAAGTATCTTAAGGCTCCGATTGAATGTATGGAAATCATTTTCTAGAGGGAAATGTTTAGCTCTGCTTATATGAGAGTAGAACATATTTCTTGGGAAATTATTATCCTCCTATGATGGAAAACAATTCCCCTTTCTCTATAAAGGAAAACATTACTACTATAAAATGTAAGGTTCCAATAACTAGTAAATAATGAAACTGTGATACTTATCTTTCTGTCTCCCTCACTATATATATTGTGCACAAAAAAAATTACGTATATAATTATCGCCCAAACAATGGAAAAAAATCTGTGGAAAATATTTTCTAGAGAAACTATCTTCCATGAAAATTTTTTCCCCAACAAAACAGAGCCTAGTAATAAATGCAGCATCGAGGCACTGATGACAAAGTAACCAACCTGCTACATCATGAATGCTATCCCCCTCTCCGGGCTCTGAAACATTATCTTCTTCTAAGTTCTGTTCACCCTCAAGAGGTTGCTCCAAGCGTTGCAGATGTTTACGCAGCATTTTCGTATGAATTTCCCTTAAACAAGCCTGAAATTGCAGAACAAAATTGGATACGCCAACAGAAAGTTGTGAATGAGATACAGGGCATTGAAGAATGTGGTGCAATATGTACCTTTGCCTTGTATATATGAAGCCGCTTAAGAACAGCCTCCCAATACTCAACCACCTTAGCTGTACCAGAACGCATCTGAGACTCAATTTGAGACTGTAGTACCTCCAATTCACTGTGAGTCTTCCCTTGCAAAAGATTCTTCACATCTGTTTCAATGCTTGAATGTAAGCCCCTTTGTTCTGCACGCAACTCAGCAGGAGGTTCCTCCCCACGCACCCTTGCTCGATCCAATGCATCCTTTTTGCGAGCTTCTCCTAGCTCCCAATCACATACCACCAAGAGTGCCTGTTTTCATTGAATAAAAAAATCAATCGTAAAAAGCAAACTCCATGTGTGAATAATTAGATCCATATCAATGTCAATTTTAATGAGAAAGCTGGTAAAGGCCAATGTTTTTATGACAGGGAGACTGTCTATCATCTTTCCAGATTTTGACTTCAGAGAGCACCTTGCTTTTAACCGAATAATCACTCTCCCACCAGAAGACAATGGAAATCCAAAGCCTGGCCCAGCCATGTCAGCTGTGTCTGTGATGCTCATTTCAGAGGGATCAGTGTCTAAATTCCATCATATTACATCCATATGCCATTCCATTCATTAAAAACCCCTTACACATCAAGAGATCCATGAAGTTGAACACATTGATAAGGTATTATTCCTTCTCGTCACTACCCAAAAATAAAATGACTAAAAAAAGAAAGGGTCCTACAGAATGAAAAGCAATTTTAAGCTTGAGAAATAACATACCTCCCAGTACTCTGTGTGTGTTGAGGTTGCCCTGTCTAAATCCAGATGCATCTTTATGCCATCATGGAGCTCTTCCATTTCTTTTACTGTCAAACCCTGTATATAAATTTTAAATACAAATGTGAATAATCAAAAAAGTAAATAATTTAGTATGACTATTCAGTTTCAAAGATCAAATGTTTAAAAGAAAAAATTGCACATTAGATATTTTTTCAGATGCATCAGAATCACTTTGTTTGCTTCTTACTTTTTCCCCCCTGATAAAAGCATTTTGTTAGCTTTTGATGCATTTTATTTAACCTGTTGTGACAGCAAAAATGACTGCATGGCCAGTCAGCCAAACAGAAAACAAAGGACAAATGCAACCTAGGAACTTGTTGAAAAGGAACTTGAAAATGTAGCTGCAACATACATACACTAAATATCCCTGTGTTCACCGAACAGCATAGTGGACAAACATGAGATGTAAAAAGTTCACATCATGCCGAAGAATGAACTAGACATACTTTATTGCATGAATGGAACTGGCATCTAGAACTACAAGAACATAGTATGTATTACATGATGCTGATGAAAAATTAAGCATGAGATAACTACTGATTCTCTTCCCCTTCGCAATGGAAGATAATATATCAAACATAGATATATAAATAAACAAGAATTTCAAAAAATGAATAGGAAAAATAAAAAGAATAACTATGCAGCAGGTTTAGATTTCAGTTGCAACAAATCCTTACCTTGAAGACCATGTAGGGTTCATTTATTTCTATATCAAGTTCACCAGATCCATTAAGGTGCTTGGTAAGAATGTCAATAGGCTTCATGCGCCCTTCACGCAATCTGATCTCTGACCTGATTTTACTTTGATCAAAATGGAACTGTAGATTGTACATGTTAACAACTCATCAATTAGCAGATTAAAGAGAGAAAACAGAACCAAACCATCCACAGAAGTGAAACAACAAACACGGGCGCACTACGAATAGTAAATTAAACATGAGTGATTAGAAGGAGACAAAACATTAAAACCAGCTTTAGTTCCACACCTCTTCTTCCTTCTTCTCCCAGTCTTGAAACTCAGCACGTGCACGTTCCCTGGCCAGCAGTGCCTGCAGAAAGATTTGAAGTTACTTTTTTTCAGGCAAGAATACATCTTGATGCCAACCAACAGAAGAATGGGGAAAAAGAAACAGAGAAACTTCACCAAAAGCAATTCACAATTCACCCCCATAGAGACTCGACGCAACATCATGAAACTCCAACTTACCATTTCTTCCTCATGTTGTGCTTTTTCAATTGCCCTTTCTTCCCTTCGCTTTTTCACCTTTTCAATCTCTGCCTGCAAATACATGTTTAAATGTATAAATTAAGCGATAGTTTTTGGCAAGGATCCAAGGGTGGACTATTGATTGATTGGCTGACCCTCATGCAAATCATAAGATATCCATTACAACTATAGGCTTCAGCGAATTTGAGTTTTTAATATTTTGAGTCATAGCCTACAAATAGTGTAATTTCTGATACATCATTTTCATACTGTTGGACACACCAATTACAGCATTTGTGTCACTTGATACTTTTCTTATTGCCTTTTCCAGAAAAGAAAAAACTTGAGCATGAATCTAAAAGCAGGACAATAAATTGGTGAAAGAGCAAAAATAAGCATGAATTCATGGATAGGCGAGAGAAATCAGCTTAGAATTTCATACCATCCTTTCTTTTTGTCTCTTCTTCTCAGATTTAACTGAAAACATGTCAAGGGGGGCACCTTGAGTAACATCACGCTCAATCTTCTTCTTCCACACAAATCTGCAACATAACATCCAGCATTAACAACAAATCAACAGCCTTCTAGTCTTTATAATTCAAGCCCATTAACTCTTATTATATTAATAAAAAATCATGCAAGAAAACTTTTTCAGATCATCAAAGGAAAAAAAAAAAAAAGAAGAAGAAGAAGAAGAAGAAGAAGCAAATTTTAGCATCTAGTTTTTTTCTACTTATATAAATAAAATGTTTCTTTTTAGAATGGGTATTGACTCTTACCAGGTTCTCCTTTTGCTCAAATTCAAACTCATTAGAGTCGGATGTACATTTACTAAATAATAACATTACAACAAACTGGGAGCAAAGAATATAAAACAGGAACATGAGATTACTATTAAACCCAAAAGTTAATATTATTATATTTTGAATGAACACCTTTAAATTCCAATCTTTCAATTGATCGATTGATTAATTTTTGTCAGAAACCATCTAGCACTCTCTCATTATCTCATCCAAACTTCTTATACCAAGGGTGCAGGGAAACACTTTCAATCCCACATAAATTAAAAAATTGAGATTCCAGTATGTGTTATGCTGTTTCTCAAATAAATAAAACTAAATATAAGAATCATAAGTATTGGAATGTCTTCTACAGCTCCTTCATATCATTAGCCCCACTCAATAGAGGTGATTCGAGATGGTGGAGGCTTGACGGCTCTGACAATTTTCATCCTTTTTCATCCCCCTAAGAAGCCAAACAATCTTCTTCTAACACCCTATAGACAAATAAAATATAGAAAGCAAAAAATTCCACAAATCAAAGCCTTTACTTGGACACTAGGTTTGAATGGGGCGAGGGCAAAATATCATTTACTATTGAAAATGTCTCACAAAACTCTTTCACCTAATATGTTTGTAATTTGCTACGTGTGGTAGAGCTAGACAACCATTTGTTCTTGCATTACCCCGACTGATCTATTAGGTATCATTGATTTAGGACGTCTCTCAAATTAATTACCCCTCTCAAATTAATCAGCTCTCTCCTTCTAATTACTTCAAGAAATAACAAAACAAAACAAAAACATATTACTTGAACCACAAAGGAGGGAGGGGGGGGGGGGGGGGGGGGAACAGTTCTTGCATTGCCCCTACTGATCTATTATGTATCATCTCTTTAGGACCTCTCTCAAATTAATCAACTCTCTCCTTCTAATTACTTCAGGAATTAACAGGACAAAAAAAAAAACATACTACTCAAAACTCAAAAAGAAGGAAAAAAAATCACTTACTTCTCATTCAGATTGGAGTCACCAAACGGATTAGAATCATTGGAATAACCAGAAACGGTCTGTGCCTTCAGCTTCTTTGCGACTCGCTGCGCCTGAGCAACCAAAACACAAAAATAAAAATAAAATCACATTTCAACATGAAAAAATACGTAGAAACCCTAACCCAAAAAAAAAAAAGAAAGAAAAACAAATCCGAACCTTCTTCTGTGCTTTCTTAGCCAAATACTCAGCAATTTCGTCCTCCGTGATCCGCCTAGAAGATTCCCTCTTCTTCCTCTTGTGGTCCCGGTTGCTGTCGTCAGAATACTCCGATTCCGGCGAGGACCTCCGGCGATGGCTTCGGCTCCTGCGATGGCTGCGTTCCCTGCGGCTGGTGTAGGGACTCGCCGGAGATGATTCGCGGCTATCGGAGGCGGAGGCGGAGTCGTCATCCGATGCTTCATGTCGTCTCGTCTCCTTCCTCCTGCTGCGATGCGATCCCATTCCGAGTCAGCCCTGCCCTTCGCGCGTGGGCTGATTTCTTTGTGCTTTGGAGACGCGGCGGCGGATATTTTCGCTTTTATCCTGCACAAACGGGTCTTTATTTAGGACCCGAACATTTTAATCGGATCTAGGCCCGAGCCGATTATCAGATGGACCCAAAATCAATTTACCCGGCGGGTAAAAGTAAAATTTGTTGACCTGGCACCACGAGATTTAAAATAAAAAATAAAAAAAGTGCAGGAGTATCTTCAAATAATTACGTAAATCACATAGCATGTTTTTAATATTTTTCCTATAATTGTTTACATTAGGTAGGGTCCAAGTTCAAGCTCAATAAACGGTAAGTTGAGGCCACTAATCTGGTCCGGTCGGTATATTTGGTCAAACAACATGTAACGTGTATAGAAATTGATGCACATAGATATAAAACATAATCAATGAATGCGAGTTCCACTAAATTTAATGAATGGGGTTTAAGGATGACAAAATTTAAAAAATTTTGAATTTTTTGAAAAAATTTCCAACAATTGGGAAATTTGAAATTTTCATTTGCAAAGCGAAAATAATTTTAAGAAAATTTAGAAATCAGGAAAATAGTCAAAAAATTTTAAAAAAAATTTCAAAATACCAAATTTTCTAAACTTCCATAAGAATTTTAGGTAGGGTTTTTCTTCGATTTTACATTCTCCCCTTCATTTTTTCTTAAGTATTATAAAAATACAACTTAAAAGAAAAATTCAACTTAGAAGGAAAATTCGATCAAGAAATTGAATTTCCCAAATTCCTAATCAAGAAATTTCAGTTGAAAAATTTCAGATAAATATTTTATTTGATTGGGAATCTAAACAATATGTAAAATTCAAAAAAAAAGTTAAAAAATGAAAAATCGATTCAAAAATTCCCGAATTTATCGAATGAACATCCCTATTGGGGCTCATGCCTTGCATCTATAATGCGCATATTTTCAAGGGAGATGGAAGGGTGATACCGGAAGATTTACTCCCATCAATCAAGCTCTCTTATATTGTGTACAAGAAAAAATTCGAAATCACTAATAGATTCAATCTAATACATTGAATGTCCCTTTGACATAGATTGCAATGTTTTAATTGTAACTCAAGGGGACAAAAAATTGTTCACCAGGGGTCCCAACTTCACACCTGAGTTTATATGCATGCAATCTTGATTGAAAAGCAGCCTCCAAAACACAGGCCAACCATACTGAAGGACCTTCCACACCTGTTTTGAGCTAAACTTGTTTGCCAAGAGTCAATGATACATACACATCGAAAACAGTTCTAGAAACCCCAAGAAATGAGTTACAATCTCATGCATCAAAGCAGGGAGTAGAGCCAGTCATCACTTTCCCCAGAGCCCAATAAAGAAAGAGAGACGACAACAGCCAGAATCAAATGACTCGAAAGAGGAAAGTCTACACCATTCTATGTCTTGCTAACTCAACAGCATTAAATGTAATAGCCTCCTCTCCAAAAGAAATGTCTATCTAGTTAGGACTGCCAATGCTATAAGGTAATGCTTGGTATGAAGGAATGAAATTGAATGGAGTGGATTTTAAAGGCAAGAGTAACCCTGATGGGAGTGCCTCAATCCATTGTAACTCCTATCATAGCTTTAAAAAAAAAACAAAAAAACAAAAACTAAAGCATGAGATTGGGCATTCCTTTTATGGAGGGTAGGTTTGCCTGTTCCCATGCTTTGGCTCCTTTTGAGCCACCTTTGAAAGTCAATCAATTTTATCAGGTACCAACTAAGAGAAAAGGGGAATGAGTAATATATTGATATCTGCGAGGCACTTAAGTGAAAACAACAGGGATTACCTTGACGGCAATCCTTTCGTTATTTGCAAACTGATTAATCATGCCGGTCACCCTAAATTAAACCAGCAAATCGAATTGCATCTTCTTGAGCAAATAATGGGATCCAAAACTGGGAGCTAAAGTATAAGGAAACCAATGAGGAGTACGTTGTGAAGAAGGAAAACTCGACCCCTCGTAGGGATTAACTCCAGGAGCATATGTCTTGAAGAACTGCTCCTACTATGTTGCCCCGCGCTGACAAATTCATCCTTTCCGGAAGGTACAGAGACATTTACAGACAATGAACCTGAACAAGAGAAATTCCATATAAGCAACTGCAGGATGAGTTTATACTTGAGAATCCTAAATTAACGATATTAATCTTACAGTCATAGTTAGCCCATCCAACCCGTTGTTGAGCCAGGTCATAAACAAAAATTTTATCTTTAAGAACAAGATCTGCAAAAAGAAGAAACCAATAGATTACTTGATCTTGGCATTCTTGATCACCAAGGCCTGGCAAAAGCATACAAAATATCAGAAAATTGTGGGAAAAATTAAATAATAAATTATAAGGGGTAAGAAATCAACCACATAATCCATGTTAACAAATTTATGCAACCCCCAGCCTCTGGCAATCATGCTGCAGTGGATGTACGCAGGAAAAACCAGAAATACACATAAATTAAACTAGAAATTCAATGGAATGACTAAACATCCACTGCACAGTCCTAATACAGCATAAAATTTCCCATTAAAAGAAGAAAGTGTACAGTTCAAACCTCCCAAAATTGTTATTTCTTGATCCTGAATTTTTTGAAACCCAATACACCACACTGCACCACCATCCTGAAACAACTAAGCCAGATGAGGTACTTATATTACATAATGCACGCGATAATTTAAAAAGAAAAATGAGAAAAAAAAATTGTGGTTTGAGGTGTTAGAGGTAGTATGAATGTGAAAATTTGATATGGGAGAACAGTTAAGAGCAACTTACAAGAAAGCCCGAATGTATGAGGTACTCTTCAGGCTTTAATACCATGGATGCATCACCAGCAAAATTTAAACTAACCGGAGGAAATATTTCTGCCAAACTAAACACAGACTTCTGATTTTAAGACAAATAAATACTTAAAGAAAATGTATCCTTTGTAAATGCCCTGGTGGAGACTTTTTCTTAAATGATAGAAGTGCAATATAATAATCGGCCACTAAGTGAGTGCCAACCTGAGTGATTACAAAGCTAGATTATCAATGTACCTGGTGGAGACTAGATAGCACTGATTTCCTTTTGAAACAACGGGTGTGACAGATTGTGAAACAACAGAAGTTACCTGCAAAATTCAGAAGAAAATCACCTCAGTTGACAGCAAGGTCTCATATGAGGAAAACCCATATCTTCATCAAGAACAGGAATTTTTTTCTAAACAGATATATTCTCCCAAGGTCAGCACAGAGCAAAATCATTCAAATAAGAGAATAGTACAGACAGGGTTTGCATGAACCACTTCCACAATTGTCAATTCAACACTAAACTAAAGCTACAATAGAAACTAAGCTGATTCGACCATGCAAAAAGGGCAACTGAGAGCTAAGTTTCAAAGGCGAAGCAAGGGGATCTATAAATCCCTTTTCACCTTCTCACTATATGCCTAAACAAAGAAATTTTCCTTTAAAATTTCTCAGCATGGACTAAGGTTTATTTGGAAGGGAACACTGTTTATTGACTGTTAAATGACCACTTTATCCAAAAGCTTAACTTGCAAGACCTACAATGCATACCAAGCCTTAACATTCTCCCTTCAACAATAGTGCAGGTTCCTGACTTTTATATGCAGGCAATTTTTTGGAAGAAGTACAGAGAACACCAAGTTTAGCTGGCCAATGAATAAAATTTATCGTACAAATTAGAAAGTAACCAATAAAAGTCTCATGTGCTTGCACGCATAAACACAAGGATTATAACAACTCACTTACAGCACTGACAAATGGGTCATAGGCTTCTTTCACAAAGTACGCCAAAGTTGTTCCAGAATCAACAATGGTTCCACGGTTGCTTGATGTTGAAAACACAGCCGGGTCAATTTGCAGGATTTGCCCATTGACAGCTATGCTCAGCAGGTTCAAATTATAATGTGACCTGAAAATTTTGAGGAAAAAAAATGTCAAACTGATGGGATAAACCCTTTCAAGTGCGAATTTAGGATGATACTCATTTTCTAAAGGAAAAATTCCTCATAAGTTTATAATTTTGGTCTCCACATAGGTTTATTAATTTGTAAGTGGGAATTATTTCCTTCCCTCCCTCCCTCTCTCTATCAAATTGTTGGGAGAAAACTTTCAAGTGCAAATTTAGGATGATACTTGGTTACTCAAGATAAAAATCCCCATAAGTTTATAGTTGTGGTTTCTGTAGGTTTATTAATTTGTAATTTTCATGAAGTCATATTTGCCTAACTAGGAAATTATTTGCATTAGAAGTTGAGTTTGAGTACTGTTTATGCAACCTTGAACCCTTCTTTAGTTTCTTCTCTCAGCCCTAAACCTTGCTTGGTAATTTTATCCCCATAAGCCCTAACCCTGTCTTCCTGGACCCTAATTTTCTTGGTGCCAAGAATTTGCAGCAACTTGCTCCTTCTGGCCAGTCCCTGTTTTCTGATTTAAATTAAAACCTACTTCCTGCCTTAGCCAAACCTGAAGTCCTGTGAGAGTTTCTACGAGAGTTGACTGTCTCCAAACGAGCTTATGCATGTCCCAAACTAGTCAAATTATTGGCATGTTGTACTACCATGGAAGATTTTTCATGTAATTATTTTAAACAATTCAAGAAGAAGAAACCCTAAATACTATAACAAAATAACCAGCTATTCACATTGTTGAGCTGTAGAGCCCCATACAATAGGCAAAAAAAACCTCAGGAATGTTAGGAGTTAGTATAGTAGCATTTAAACACAGCCAAACATAAATACCTTGTTCAAACCACTAGACTGAACAATCATACAAAGGGTGTAGGAATAAATGAAATGAGATTAAAGAAACCAAACTACATAATAGTGCAGCCAACTTAAGAAGGTGATAAATAATGACATCAAATGCTACAAAGCTTAAGAAGACAAAACTAATGCATGTTGCATTTATGACTTCCAAAACTAATGCCTGTAGCATTTATGACTTCCAATAACACATAGTTGTACTGGAAAGAGGACATACTGTGATGGGGCAAGCGGAGTATAGACAATACCCGGGTCCAAAATCTCACCAAGAACTAGTATACCCCCACCATTTCCGTCTCCTTTCAAGCAATGTGAGAAAACTTTAGGAGTTACTCCTAGCTTTGATAACTGCGAAATGACAGACAGATCATGTTGACCAAACCCAAAAATCCCATCAATTGCTTGATCAGTCTTAGTCAAACTCCCAGCCTGATATGTGCTACACCTGTTCCCAACACCGACCAATCAAACCAGAATAAATATTTAAGTGGGAATTAGGCAAACAGTATTATATGAGGATTGAAAGGAACATAAGTATGAACTTGATATGCTGTAGGGGCAGTGGAATGGCTAAAGACCCCAAGGATTAAGGTCTACTCAATTTTATACAATTTACCTATGTCAGTCAGTCATTGCGCAAAATGAATATTTCAGCTCAAATATAAGTTAAAATTATAACTGGTGGTTTCCAGCTTTATTCTTCTGTGGATTCGGAAAACCCTTGTGGATTCAAGGTCGCTTGTGGATTCGAGCATTTAAGCCTTGTTAGAATGAAATCCAACAACCCACACATTACACTCTGCTTCAAATAGGGTCAAAAGGGGATGCAGCTCTGACATTATTATTGATGAACAGATCTAATTCATCCACTTATAACAAGTTCCTATATGGTAGCTAGTAGAATAGGGAAAGCATCATGTTTTGTGAGCAACAAGTAATTGGTTAAAGGAGAAAGCCATCTCTCACTCCAAGGTAACACTGCAAAGAAGAATCAAAAAAGACACAAACTTTAGGAAGTGATGAAGATGATGCCATAATTGCTCACCCAAAAATTATGGAAGCTGAAGAGTTAGTAGCCACAGAGTTCTCGAGGATTGTGTCAAAATAGAATGTATCCGAGACATAATAACCTGATGTCCCACTTCCATCTCCATACTGGACCGAGTAACTGCATTGATTACTCTGAGAACATTGGGTCGCCAAGATCTGAAGTGCAGAAGAACACATTGGGTGCGAACAAGATACCAGTGAAGCAGTTGATGAGCTTGCAGTATCAAAAAAATCGAGCTCAATCTGTTAAAATAGCGCAATACTATTAGACTCAGAAAACTACCTTATTTCATAAAATAGGAGATAAGTGTAGATTATCAAAGAGGAATTTTACTCCAAGCTCACTCGAGTGCGGGCAGTCGGTGCAGGAATTGCAATTAACCCACAAGATGTCACTTCCGGTATCAATCTGCACGTTGAATACTTTTGGAGGAGAACCCAATTTAACCCTTGTAAAATAAAGCCTAAAAACGCAATAAGAAAAATATCCTATCAATAAAGAGACCATCAAATTCATGGACACGGATTAATAAAATTGAGAACCTCTAACAATTTACAACGGAAACAAATAGACATAAGGAGCCAGTAAACATCGAAACCCATAAGGTTCGTGCTATAATCAAGAACAAAATACAAATAAAAACAAGTCTAAAACAACCGGGGAAGGAGGAAAAAAGCATCTTAGTCAAAAGATAAGGAGAAAAGTGTTGGCGAATATAGGGCTTCACCAAAAGCAGAGAAGCTTCGTATTTTAATCATTCGAGAAAAGGGAAAGGGGGGGAATCCATAAACTCCATCCAGTGGGGGGGGGATGGGATACTAAGGATTAAAGAAAGAAAAACTCAAAGCTTGAAGTAGAAATACCCAACGAGGGAATCGGAACTCCCAGCGACGTAGAAATCGACGACTCCACCTACACCTTGCAGCATCCGGGCGTGCCTGACCCGGTCACGCGCTCGAAGCGACTCGAGCTCGATTCGCTTGTTCGCCGGAAAAGCGCGCTCTAGGGTGAGAATATTCGCTGGAATGTCGCCGTGAACCGCCCAAACCTCCGCCACAACGGCGGCGAGGACCAAGATTAGGCGCCTCAAGTGAAGCAACGCCGGCATTTTCTTCTCCCTGGAGCTCCGAGTTCAGACCCAGACTGCGCGTGTTCGTGTGTGTTGAGCAATGATAAGTGTACGGCGGGGAGGCTGATCTTATGAATCAGTTTTTTCAGAGAGAGTTGGCGTGAGAAAGATATTAGGCTAAGGATTACCTAAATTTAAATTTAAATGAAATTATGAGTTTATAAATTTAAATAATTTTAGTTATTTAGTTTTTAGTATTTAAGTTTTTTTCTTTATTTTTTATAACGATGAACCACTAATTTTATAAATTTTTAAATTCAGAGGGCTTAACGGGTGGGAGAAAAGAGAAGGCGAAAGGGAAGTGTCGCAGCACAAAAGTTCAGATGGCGACTTTAGGATAAGTTACTTTTGGTGTTTGGTTAATTCTGGAAGTTTACCGGTGACCATCCCACGCTGTGTATTTTACAGCTGAAAATGTTTCCCAAAAAAATATAAGAGCTTTAGTGAATCCACGCCACCTCAGAACAATCTCTCTATATTTTTTTAACAGTAAAAGGAATAATTTAATTAAGGAGAAAAAAATACAAACAAAGATAGTTGCAAAAAGTATCCCTAGCAAACGCTCGAGAGGGCGAACTAAAGGAATCATACACCTCATTAAAAATCTTGGAGAAAAAAATCACTTAAAGGAAAAAAAAAAAAGTACATATAAAAACCAAATGTTTACAAGCAAACCCCCGTGCACAAAACAAGCAAGAAAAAAAAACAAATAAAATACATGTGTTGGGAGTGCAAGAAAAAACCAACCCCACCTCGAAACAATCATATATGGGAAAAAACCCAATATGCACCAACTGTATATAAAAGATAGATGCAACTATATCTTGTGAGTTTTTAAAAAAGAAAACAAAAAGATCCAATCATTTTAGATCTTATTTTATTCTCTTTTTATGTATATGCTTCACCAAACTTAGGTGTAACAAATGCACTAAAGTTAAACCCATTATATATACTTGCCTTGGCTACACGCTACGCGTGCAATCCACAGCTTTTAATGTGCTTTTAAACATTTTGTATTATTAGATGTATTTATGATTATTTTAATGTATTTTTCATTTAAATTTGATGGAGCTTCATGACCATTTACCCTCCCAATATTATTAGGTTTATTTCAATTATTTTTTTCATTTTAAAAGTTTTGCGAGTTTTTTAGGCATTTTCAGCTTTCAAGTGTGTTTTAGTCCTAAGATGCTTTTTGTCTTCTTAAATTTTAAGAAATTTTTTGGGCATTTTGTACTTTTGAGGGCTTTATGGTCATTTCAAAAAAATTTAAAATAGGATCGAATTACAAAATCCTAAAAATGAGTCAGTCCAATTTTCCCGTCAGCTTTTACATTAGTAGAGAAGTAGAGAAAAGAAGAGGATATATAAAACCAGGAGCATACTTGTGTCACGTGGCACTTTCTTCTCCCTTCTCTCTCCCCTAATAAAAATATAAAAATTAAAAAATAATTATCGAGAAAAACAAAAAAGCTCAAAAAGATATAGATCATTAAAAAAATACCACCAATAATTAAAAATGGCAACAAAATTAAAAAATGAAAAGAAAATAACAATAAAAAAAAATAACCCTAGAGATAAAAGGCGCAATGCATAAAAACGAAAAGACACAAAAAGCTTAACTAAAAATAAACATAAGGAGGAAAAAAAAAAAAAAAAAAAAACGCAAAACAAAAAGCAGCACTAGCTTTCAGTTAAACAAATAGGCTTAAAATAACTAATAAAACATAAAAATAAAATCACGCAAATGTGTAAAAAAAAATAAATAAATACCAATAAAAAAGGTGCAAAAGAAGAAATATAGACACTTTAGGAAGAAAATTTGCAAAATGGCATCAGCTTCAGCTAAGAAACATGCATGCACACCGATGCCTAATAATACAGAAAAACTACGGGGCATAAAATAAACCAGTGACAGAAAAAGCAATATTAACAAAAAAAAAAGACTCACAAATCAGAAAAACACATCACTTGTAACTAAAAAACATAAATGGCACACCAACACTTTAAAAATATTCAATCCATTTATGAAAATAAAATAAAATTCAAAAATACATTAAACACAAAAAGAAAAAAAAGACACCAATTTGACTACTTTTAGAAAGCGGCCCAAACTTTACATTTGTTTTATAATTAAAAAAAAAAAAAAAGTGTGACAATTTTCATATAGTCTCGTTATGTATTCTCATTTATACTACAAACTATCGAGATATCTAAATTATTAAAACTTATACCTATTTTGACTATTTAAATACTATGAAGAGGAGGTTTACATGTAAAGAAATTATATGTAAATAAGCACGTCTCTTATTTTTCATGCACATTCATTTGTACATTTAAAATTTACCGAATGAATCAAAATTGACACTTGTTCTGAGGCAAGAGAACTTGTGTGAAAAGCTCTTTTCCAATTATCTAAATAATAACTTTAAAAAAAACTAGATTTTAAATCTCTATGAACCTAATTTGTAACTCTAACTTTTCCGAGTGGAATGATGTAGAATTTGGCATAGGTCTTGAATAAAGAATCTTTGAACGTGAAGTTAATTTTTTGATTGGCTAAAGGGGAAAGGGAGGGAGAGAAGTATTGCTGCCACAAGAATGTCATTTTAGAGCTTAGCCTTAAATGAACTTACCTAAGGCGTACATTTTAATTGGATGGAATAATTTGAAGGGGAGGTGAGAGATTTGGGACGTGTTTAATAAATGAGAGAAAGGGAGGAGGTAAAATAATTTAAATGAAACTTTAGAAATACCTAATTTACCCTACAAACACCTAATTTACCCTACAAATAATTAAGACTAAAAATTAAATTACATGTTAATCTTAACACTTTTATAATTAAATTTCTTCTTTTTTTTTCATTTTCTTTCAAAACTCACAATCAAGAATAAAGGATTTTTTAATTTTCACTCATATACTCCCAATCAATGAAGAGGAAAAATATATCTTTTCTTTCTTCTCCCTAAAAATATTATTACTCTTTTTTTTTCGGTGACTCGCTGCCGTACTGTTATCCTTTACATTCCGTTTCCCTTTATTTGTAGGTTATTCAATCGTCACTTTTATATAAAACCTTCTTGATAAACAATCTAGAAACAATTATTGGTTGAATGATTATAATAACTAGCCACATCATACGCGACATTTGAAAAAGCGTATGAGTAAAATTTTGAATTAATTAAATATTTTAAAATTAAAATTTTGGATCCATTACCGTCAAAAACATTGCACCCGTTATTTAAAAAAAATATAAGAATTGTTGCATGATAATTGTGATGTTTGAATAAAAATAGGAATAGTTATGTGATAACTACAAGTAAATAATCGCAATATTTGAGGGTATTAACAAAAATTCAAAAAAAATAAATGGTTGATTGAACCAAAGAACCCTTTGGCTTTATAATAGTACTAGCCACATCGCATACGCCTCGTTCGTGTTTAACAACTTTTCGATCTAAAAGAGTATGGGTAAAATTTTTAATTAATTAAATATTTAAAAATTAAAATTTTGAATCCTGTACAATCAAAAGCCATTGCACCAGACGTTTATGAAAAAGATAGGAATTGTTATATGATAACTGTAATGTTTGAGTAAAAATAGGAATAGTTATGTAATAACTGTAAGTAAATAACTGTAATGTTTGAGGATATTAATGAAAATTTAGGAAAAATATATGGTTGATTGAACCGAAAGATCTTTTGGCTTTATAATAGTACTAACCATATTGCACGAGCTTTGTGCGTGCTTAACAGCTTTTCGGTCAATATATAATATCTAAAAGAATGTATGTGTAAAAATTTAAATTAATTAAATATTTAAAAATTAATTGTTTTGGATCCTTTATGATTAAAAGTAAAAAAAGATAGGAATTGTTGTATGATTGCTGTAATGTTTGGGTAAAAACAGGAACAGTTATGTGATAACTATAAACAAATAATTGTAATATTTGAGGGTATTTATGAAATTTCACCTTTTGACTTTTATAATAGATTAGATATAGATAAATAAAAATAGATATAGATATAGATATAGATGGAGTAAAGATATAGAAGATATAGATAATTACTCTCTTTAGCAAAATAATAATAATAAAAAGATCCTAATAACTGCTCATAAACAGAATCTAATAAATTATAGATTCTACAAATTCCCCCCCCAAAAAACCCAATTCTAGAGACAGCGTCGCGCCCAAGCTACTTTCTTACAAATCGCGATGGCCGACACCTCCGCCGTGCCGGAAGTCGCTCCTCAGAACTCGCCGGAAAGTGCACCTCCTTCAGAAACTCCGGAGAACTCGCACGCGGCCGCTCCACGGAAGCCGCCGGCGGAAGTCAAGCGTTCTTGGGCCGACGAAGAGGATGACGTTACGGAAGCGGAGGACGCTTCTACCGCATTGTCCGGCGACAAAGCGGTCTCGGAGATCGACCTCGATAAGTTAGCGATTGACGAGACGAAGAGGAAAAGCGAGACTCTTGATGAGCCCGATGACTCCAATATCACTGCTGTAAGATATATTTTTGACTCCCGCCGCTGCGATTTCAGGGAACTTTTGGCTTCTGAGATTTTTTTTGATGTAACAAAGAGATTCAATGTTGCGTTTTCTTTGGTTTTTTTTCATAGCTTAGAGCCAATGAAAGTAAAAGGATTTTCTAAATATAGGATTCAAAAATCATAATTGCATATGTAAGTATATTACAAGGAATTTTGATGCGCTGCAAGCGAATGGGGATTTAAGGTTAGGTTTTCATATTATATCTGAAGGAGGTATATATATACTCACATTAACTCCGTTATTTTACTCTCTTATTGATCACTGCGAAAAAATTGGCAAAGTGAAGGAAGAAGTTATGAGACTATTATGCTTTCCATTGCCTAAAACTTGAGAAGACCACCTGCCAACTATTTTTTTTAGCAAGGAAAAAGAAATGCTATCGTTTTTTGCTTTCTTGTATTTCATCAATGATCAAATGAAGGATTAGGGTTTGAAGTGGTCTGTTGTTTTAATTTGATGTAGGTTCCCGCAGGTGAAACGCCCTATACTTCCGCTAAAAGATTTGAAGATTTGAATTTGCCTGAGGCATTGTTGAAGTGTCTATATGTCGAAATGAGATTTGAAAGGCCTAGTAAGATTCAGGCTGTTAGTCTGCCCATGATTCTGACTCCCCCGTACAAAGATTTGATTGCACAAGCACATAACGGTTCTGGAAAGACAACCTGCTTTGTGCTTGGCATGTTGAGTCGTGTGGACCCAAACTTCCAGGCTCCCCAGGCACTCTGCATTTGCCCTACAAGAGAGTTGGCGATACAGGTGGGATTTTTCTTTGATCTCATTCCATTTGATTTTTGGTTGCTCAGAAATCATTAGCAATGAAAGAAAATAATCATCTTTTATATGCCTGCTTATGTATTTTCAATGGGTTTTTGAAATACGTTTTTTTTTTCATTGTTCTGTTATAATTTGTTTTTTTTTTCAAAAGTTGGCTAGAAATGTAAAAAACAAGGAATTAATGTTTACTTTGGTTTCTGACGGAGAAGATGTAGGAAGATGAAATGATTTTTTTTGAATTTTAGGGATTTTGATGTCCCATTCATTTTTTCTAGAAATATGCTTCTAGAGAAGCTTAGAGAAGCTCTTTGAGAACAGCGAGGAATTTAAATATTCCTTCAAAGCTTGATCCTTATTCAATTAGTATATGACTTTAGTAGTTCATTGTTGCAGAACTTGGAAGTTCTCCAGAAGATGGGAAAGTATACAGGGATAAGTTCAGAATGTGCTGTGCCAATGGACAGTACTGATTATAAGCCAATCACAAAACGGGCACCAGTGACAGCACAAGTTGTTATTGGCACTCCTGGTACAGTAAAGAAATGGATGTCAGCAAAGAAATTGGGGACAAGTTATTTGAAGATCCTTGTCTTTGATGAGGCTGATCACATGTTAGCAGAGGTAATCTCACTGCATTTTTAGTTTGTTTATGATAATATTGAAATATATTTCTTGTTCACAGTCAACCTGTTGATATGCTCACTTAGTTGGTTGTGTTTCTTCCCATTGTGATGAACGCGTAACTCAATCCTCACTGTAAGTTCTGTCCTGCATTTCGGCATTTCGTTTTTACCACGATGTCCAGCTCCTAACCTACGGCTTTTTGGGCTTTCTTAGACCACATTTTGATTTTGTCTTTGGGGTGGTTCCCAGGTTTGCATTGAAGCATCTCCCATTTTGTTGTAGACGCTTAGGGGGCGTTTGTTTGCACTGAATTGGTGCTGAATGGCTCTAAATGCTGAATCGGTTAGAGGTGGGTTCATTCAAAGCATTTGGTAACGCCTTTGAATAGCTCTGAATGACCTCTGACCTAATTGGTGCTGAATGAATGCTGAATATTATTCATTTTAGAGCTTAAATTATAAAAAAGACCTTTATAAACAAAAGTTTAAATTCTTTTGATGGCAAAACCACTTCACTCTCACCTACTTAAGCCAAGTTCAACTCCCTTTTCTTGCTTTCACTTTTTATTTTTTCTTTTATTTTTGCTTCACTTTTTTTTTTTTTTACTTTTTATCGTTGCTTCACTTTTTTTTTCCTTTTATTTTTGCTTTACTTTTTTTCCTTTTATTTTTATTTGTTAAAAGAATATTAATGAAAAGATTGGTGATTTCAAAATTTTGGGAATTTCAATTTTGATTAAGTTCTTTAATTTGGAGATTTTGATATTAAAAATGTGAAGCTTTTAATTAATTGATAAATTTGAATTATGAATTAATAATAAATAAATAAAAATAATAACAAGAGTAAAATTGAAAATACAGGTCATTCAGGCTTTCATTTAGATGTGTAATCGAACAGCTTCACTATTACTTATTCAGCATCTCTTATTACACCCCTTATCTAACCAGTACCAATTCAGCACTCGTTCAAAATCAGAGGCTAAGCAAACTTATTTATCAAACACAACCTTAGCAAATAGACTTTATAGAATGTGTTTTTGAATAAAATACTGATGTAGATGAATTTTTTTGTCATTAAATTGATGTGGTCTCAAAATGATTGAAGTCTAGTAGAAGTTGGTGTCTCATTTCATGACCATGCTTCATTATGGTCTTTCCTGTTCTTTTTTAGGAAAAAAAAATATTTATAGAATGTGAGCATTGTATGATTGGCAAGGTTGCTCCTTTATGATTGGAAGGTCATGGGTTTGAGTTGTGGAAACAACAACCCCTTTGTAAAGAAATTCAAGGGGAAGACTACGTAACATAAATGGTTCTCCCCCAACTGTAGAAAAGCTGGGACCCCTTGTGTATTGGGGTCCGCCTTTAGTGGTTTTACTCTTTTAACAAATAAATGCATAATTTTCCATTAGTATTGTATTAGAATGCTGTTTTTTAATTGGCTTGCACTGTTATTGCTTTTGAACTAGTTGTTAACCATGGCGGATTAAAGTGGATGAACTTGGGTTTAGTGGTTTTAGAAAGTAACCCTAGATCTAAACAAATTTTAGCTCTGCATCTTTGGCACTCACGCAAAGTAAACCTCCACAACATTATAAAATACGGAAGTAAAAGCTGATGAACTTGGTTAAAAATCAGCAATTACCTCTACATCTTTCTCATCACAAATAAAAAGAGATAAAGAATACCTGTCAACCTCTCTGGCGAGGCATAATTATTTTTTGCAAAGCTTTCTTGCTTGAACCCTAGAGACATTTCTAAGCAAGGCCCATGTACTGCCATAGCATGATCATTTGACAATCGTGAAAATATTTTGTGTTGTCTAGTAGACGTATTTGTATAGAACTGTGTGCAACTTATTTATATTGTTTGGTGCAGGATGGCTTTAAAGATGATTCTCTGAGGATAATGAGGGATATTGAACGAAGCAGTTCTCACTGTCAGGTTGGTTGTGCTTTTTACATCTTTCCAAAGTTGTAATTGTTGGTTAAAGTGGTTAAATTATCTGCTTAATGATCTGAAGCAACTGAGTGTAGTTAAGGTTGATTGATGGAATATTTCGCTAAAATCCTGATTAAAATGCCTTGTATCTAGTAAACCTTTGTCAGAAAATTTAGGGGTAAAATAACTCAAATAGAGTATTGTAAATAGATTCAATGAATATGTGACGTATGCTTCACGACATCTTGAAAATAAATTTACAATGTTGTCTTTTTAAAAGCTGTTCACAGGCACGCACTAAAAATTCCTATATCTTTTGGAATTTTCTGCTGAGTTGCATATTCCAGGTTAGTCCACATGCCTGACGAACTTCTTTTTGTTGTGATCAATATTAGGTGCTTCTTTTCTCTGCGACATTTAATGAAACTGTCAAGAATTTTGTGTCAAAGATAGTAAAGGATTACAATCAAATGTTTGTTAAGAAAGAAGACCTTTCTTTGGAATCTGTTAAGCAGTACAAGGTGAATTGCCCAGATGAGCTTTCCAAGATTTTAGTTATTAAAGACAGAATTTTTGAACTAGGAGACAAGTTGGGGCAAACAATTATCTTTGTTCGCACACGGAATAGTGCAAGCATGTTGCATAAAGAACTTGTAGGTTATGGTTATCAAGTCACTACTATTCAAGGTGCTCTTAAACAAGAAGACAGAGACAAGATAGTGAAGGAGTTCAAGGACGGATTGACTAAAGTTCTCATATCAACTGATCTTCTGGCTAGAGGTTTTGATCAGTCGCAGGTGCTTACCTCCTAGTTTTTTTTTCCCTAAAGTTTATTTTTCAAAATGTGCATGTGCTGACCTTTTTTCTTTGTTCCCCCCCCCCCACCCCCCCAAAGGTTAACTTGGTAATCAATTATGATCTTCCGGTGAAGCATGAGTATCCATCAGAACCCGACTATGAGGTATACTTGCATAGAATTGGCAGGACAGGACGTTTTGGCCGCAAGGGTAATTTCTTCACCTCTAAATCTGCTTTACTAATTTATTTATGCGATTGATGAGATTTGAACTCTCGGCTGCACTTACTCCTCACAAATTCCATCCTTTACCACTTAAGTCGGGCTTTGGTGCCAGCTTTTACCAATTCATATTTCACTTGTTTTGTGGTCATTCTATGAGATACTTCTGAGAATAGGTCATCTTCTAATCTCTTATTATGCATAGAGAGATGTGCCTTATATGTACATATCTTTGTGCCCCCTTTTTTTTGTTGTGGATATAGAACCTTAACTGAGTTCCTTAAAAGTGGTGAATGAGGAAGACATTGTCCTCTTCCATAGAATTTGCTTCATTTTTTTTGGCTTCAGCTTATCACCTGTTGTATCTATCCGATCCCTTCACCTCCTTTTTCCCCAGAAATAAGTTTGGCAGAAGGGACATACATCTTTATGCGAGGCCAGCAGTCGGGTGTATAATGTTGAAAACATAAGTTGCACGCATTGGAATTTTATTTGTTTGTAGTATCTTGTTAAAGAACAATTAATTAAGATTAGAAGTTTGTAATTGGGCTACAACTTTAATTATGGGGCCCATATTATCATGTATAGAAGAAGCCTTCTCTCTTGTTATGATGTGGAAATCGGAAAAAGATGTATTTTGCTTGGATAAGTTTATTTTCCTGGTTCAGTCATACTGATTCTGAGATTGCTTTCTTTAAAGAATGGTTGAAGTGAACTTCCTTCTAAATGCTTGACTTGAGAGAGAAAAAAACTGTTCTTGAGATATCATTTGTCTGTTTTATTTGATTCTACAGGTGCGGTGTTCAATTTGCTATGCAGTGATAGAGACAATATGCTTATGGGCAAGATTGAGAATCATTTTGGGACTGAAGTAGCGGGGGTAATGTTAATTTCTTCTATTCCCTATCCTTCAATGCTGCATTTTATTGCTAGTGAAATGGAAAGAAAAGAAGCGGTGGTGATAGTTGTTCCATACTAACTTCAGCCTTAATTAGTGTGTGTCTGGTATCTTGCTCGACCATAAATGTAAAAGTGTTACTACCCATCCCAACTAAATCCCCAATCAAATCTTGACAAAATTTATCATGGGAACACAAGAATGGAGGGTACTCGAGTAATATTTCTGAAATGTTCAAATAATCACTTCATCTTCTCTTCATGCTCTGACACATCAGTAGTTCGGGATATGGTTAGGATGTTTAGTCATTCTGAGAGTGGATAGTCTACATGCCGAATAACAATATAGTTGGTTCTGTGGTTCTTTAATACTCTTCGTGTGATCCAGGTTCCTTCCTGGCGAAGCGATGAGGACTTTGAGGTTGCTTTGAAGGGAGCTGGTTTGCTTTAACCTGTCTCTGCACAAAAATTTTGGTTGTGAGCATATCTTTATTATTTTTATTTTTATTTTTTCTGTTAAAAGAGTATGAATGAATATTAAAGTTATTCCCATGCAAACCTGCACTAGATAGCTCTGCAGACCATTATCTCCCATAATCAAATGCACACGTCTGATGAGTTTAGCCTTCATTGTCCCCTTTCTAACACCACGCAACAACACCCCCACACCCGCCCCCCCCCCCCCCCCCCCCCCCCCCCCCCCCGGTGTTTTTGTTCATACACTTGGTTGTAATCTACGCGGCTGCAAGGACAAGGGATCTGCTATATGCTTATGAATTTCATGTAACTGATCGTTTCCAAATCACTTCTCATACCTCAGATTTGTTCAAATTAAAAGGGAAAAACGATATTCATGTCTTTATATTTAGTGTTTGATTCCTACGGTTGATTTCTATGGTGGGGTTGATGGCCAAAATTTAACATTCATTGCTTTAATAAAAGAAATTTCAAGGAAAATTCCCCCCTTTTATTTTTGTAAGTTTTGGGATTAGTGTTGATTTAGTTCTTCATGTTCAAAATATTCAGTTTGGTCCACAGATTAATGGATGAAAAGCTCCACGGATAGATGTGAAATGTGATGCCTTTGCAGTCAATTGACCTTAGAAATCACATTTTCCCTTAAATATGTATATGCTTCTTCAACATGCTATATCAGAAAGTTTAAATAAAAAGACCAACTAAGTATAGATTATTTCTAACAAATTCAGGTCTTTTCCGGAAAAATTTAGGGGGGAAAAAAGAGAGGCAGAACCAAATAGGTACAAATTTCATACATATACTAAAAGTGGTAAAGTGGTCATGACAAAATTGATGTTTTATCATTTGATTCAAATATCCCTAAAAAACAATCATATAAATTTTATTATTTCACCCACTAGAGTGAAGGGTGTGAGAAGAATGTAGAAGTAAAATTTTTCTCGTTCAAATCTGATTGTTTTGTTTAATTTAAATGCAAAATTGATCAAAAATCTCAAATAAATTATCCATTTTAAAATATGTGAGATCAAATTGGCATTAATTCCAAGCTAAGGAGGACCAGAAGATAATTTTCCCAAAAATTTATATCAGAACGCAGCAAGTTTATTGCAGTGCATTGGAATCATTGAAGCGATGTGTAAAATATTTGAGTCTTCATGCATGACATGAAATGACGGTTGGGCAAATTTTGGGGCACAAAACTCCCACCTTGCAAAGTTCATACACAATCATATGATGGCTGTGAAAAGAAAATGTGATGGCGCGACCGCTAAAGAAACTTGTAGTTCGAACTTACCCACTTGTAGTTCGAACTTACCCAAATTGGGCTCGTAACCTAAGTTGGTAATCATAGAAGGGGCTCCTCTGCAAACATCCTAGTAGTTGAATAACCCTCTGTTCATATCGAGACAAAGGGTAGAGACCCCAAGAGAACATTGATGAATAGCCATTATGTCAATCATCATCATCAAATATTAATAACTTTACCGAGCATTTCCCACGCACCAAAAATCATCAGATCATGAATGACCGAATAACATACAACAGTTATTACTGCCCTGAACTTGTAAAAATGTACGAAACCAGAACGAAAGGCACTATGTCATGGTAAACTCGGGTCATCCATATGATGCCTTTGCTGAAAGGTGTGTGAGCGCCTGTCTATGATAAGTCGTACGCATCTTCTTGTACTTCTGAATGAAAATGCTGACATCCATCTCCCTATCAAGAAGCTGCTTGTGCAAGGCTTCAGACTCTTCCTCTGCCTTATTCATGGCCTCTGCAAACCAAAAATATACCAACATAAGGCGTTTTTTTTTTTCTTTTTCCTTTTTTTTTTTCAGAAAACCAAGACCACAACCAGCATGCTTCGTCCTATAGACACATTTAAATACCAAGAATGGGCACGGGAAAGAGAGTACAAAATCTCATTACATTGTTTCATCACATAAAAGGGAATTGAATGATCATGAGAAAAGAGTACTGAATCTCATTACATGTTTCATAACATAAAAGGTCATGGAATGATCATTCTTTGGGAATGATCGACTAACCATAGTATTCCTATCCTCATTCTTTGTTCCTCCATTACCTAATGGAATGAGTGACTAACTATTACATTCCTACTCTCATTCTTTGTTACTCCATTACCTAACAGAACGACCATTTTATTCGCTTTTATGTAATCAAACCATGATATGAGAATGAGTTCCATTCGCATTCTCATTCCTGCCATACAAACATGTCCTATGTCTATGGTCCAAGAGATGCTGCCACAAAAACCTCTCACTTGGTGGTCATGTAGAAAAACCCACCTTATTGACCGAGTCATATTGAAACATTTAGAAAGGATCTCCACCCTGGGCTATCTAAAAGTTGTTTTAAGAGAACCAAAAATCCAAACTATTATGATCATGTACCTTGTAGCCTTTTAAGCAGAGAAGCCGGAGAATAGTACTTCAAAATTTCCTCTTTCTGTTTCTCAAGTTCGTTTAGTTTCTCCTGAGCAGCAGCCAATTCAGTTGTCCGAATTATTCTGCACTGTGCCCACAAAAGAAATACAAGAAGGAAAGAGTTTCACATCAACTGCACCTATACAACCTTTAAAAGAACAAATAAAAGACAGCTTCAACCAAATCACCTGATTTCTAAGCTCCATTATACTTGGTTCCTTTTCCAAGTTTTCCCCTGCTCAGGAAGATACTTTAAATGTCAGACCAAATGGATGATTGAACTTTATAATGTAAACAGTCTGAGAAATTATGCCCTATAGGGAAAAATCAAACAATCGATCAGATATACTCACTTGCAAGCTGCAGCGTTTCCTTCCTAAGTTCATCTCTTACCTGATAAAGGTAAAAAAGAAGAAAATAAATACAAATAAATAGGTGCCAATTATCGAAGACCAAGTGGTGCCAAAGTGACATGGACAATATCTATTCAGATAATCACACATCATAAAAATCACCCACAGAGAGGAGGAAGGGGAGAGCAAACAAAAACTAAAAATCCTGCTATATCTATTTCCAGTGACTAAAGAGAAGAAAGTAGACTAGAAATGACTCGTATAGTTGCAGGACTTAATAGTGGAACCATCAATCTCCACACCTATTTGAAGGCCTGTTTACCAAAAGCATCCTGCCTGTAACTACTCAACACAAGGAGACCATATATGTTGGCTCTAGAATAGGTGTTTATTGTGAGTCATGTTTCATGATTGGCACTGATCGAAATGTCGGCTTCTAGTCACCCCTCCCAAACCCACAAACATCCCAATCTTGCACCATGGCACAAAACCAATTTCTGAACTAGACAGCAAACCAAAGACAAATATATGAGAAAATTCATATATATGTGGGCACATTATGTACATAAAATTCTTACAACTTACATTATTTTGAGTCTTAACTTGATCAATAGACAGTAGAAATTGGCTGTACGCATCCTTGTCGGACAGGAGCTTTCGTAACTCGTCAACACTGAACACAATATATTAAAAACCAAGGGATTGTTGAGAAACAAAACACTTTCGATTCATGTTTAGAAACAAAACATACAAAGCAACAGAATCGGAAGAACAAGAAAACAACTTAAATACTTCTTTTTATTGCTGATCACCTAATACCTTTAAAGGAATTACTTCACTATCTACTCCACTCCAGGTTATCAAATCAAATCATGATAAATTGGCATATTTAAGTTCACAAAGGTGCTCCAAGATTGGCTTCATTGCAGGATGTAAAATCTCGGTCAATTCACCATTCAGTAGGCTAAGACTTGGGTCTTGCTCTTGGTTACTAACCCAAAAAGGATTACAGAGCTGGAATTCCAATGAGATTGATACAATTGATAGAAAGCTTAAAATTACAAGAAAGAGCCCAGCCTTTGAGGTTGAAAAGCTAAATTTCTTTTAATCGTTGAATTGAGCGCTATTTGCTTTCAAAGATGCTGTTGTTCGTCTCCCTCCAGATGACCCAAAATAATGCTCACCCTTATTATATTTATTGATTGAAATATTCTGAAATCACTGATGTCCTTTAATGCCTTACAACAAAAAATAAAGGGGAATCTCCTTTTCTAGTAGTAGGCAATGTATGTAACCCTTCTAAATAATAGAAGTCCCCTTCCAAGAAGTAGACAATGTAACCTGTCTAAACAATAGAACAAATTTAAAAATACCAAGAAGACTACCTCTTGTCTTTTAACAGATTAATTATGCCCGCAGCTTCTGCAGGCGAAACATGAGATGGGGATTGTGGTCGCTCAGATGGCCTCTGCAGGTTAAAGCTACCAGAAGAACTAGAACCAGGAGTTGAAGGGCGGGAAGAACTTGGGGAGCTAACTACAGACGGGGGATACCAAGACTGTGTGGAGATCTCCTGAGGACGTGGCTGACTAGGTTGAATTGGTTGCTCTTGAGACCCCCTGTACGCAAAAACATCCAAACAGCAGAAGTGATATAAAAGCAATCAAACGCATGAAGGCAGATTTGAACAATGAAATTTTGTGCTTCACTGATAACATGCATTCACATAACTGGATGCATAAACAAAATATATGTGCATGAAAAAGGACTAAATTAACATGCCATTAGACAATGAGTACAGTGGATGAAAATACATGTAAGGGTTTGCAGAATTTCGGAAAATTCTGTTTCTTTTCACCACCCCATCCTCTCTCTTCCACTTTTCTCTCCTGTCTCCTCCCACTGATGGAGTTGCTGCCGGCAGACTGCTGCCAATGTCACCACCGTCATCGCCTCCAGAGGGTCCTCCCTTTCATATTCAACTTCTGATAAGAAGCTTTGCTACAATGGAGCTAGTCTCTCTCATACTAACTTTTAATTAGAAACCTTCTGTTCAATTCTTGGTGGTTTTGAAATCAGATCAGACCTTTTGTTTGTCCAATATTATCAGTTTGAAGTGCTGCAAATGTGATGATTTTTGCATCATTGGTTTTGTAGGGAATTCTTGGTAGGAAAATTGGATTTCCCAGACCTACTGAAATTGTTCAGCTGGGAAAACTCAGGTAACCCTCTAGTTCGGTTGGGAATCAGTGAAAATTTTTGATGCCAGGTAGTTCCTGAAAGAACACCCCTAAAACTCAAGGCTGGATGGCCCATGCATACCAGGCTTAATAACACTAGCTTTTAAAAAATGTGTAATTATAATACTACGGAGCCAAAAATGGTAGGCATATAGGTAAACCCCCATGCACAAGGCTCCCTGCTTTGCAATGGTCGAGGAGAATCATTTATCGTACGCAGCCATCCCCTTAATTGTAAAGAGGTTGTTTCCATGGATGGAATGGAACCTGTTACGTCCTGGTCACAAAGGAGCAGCCATACTGATGCCATCAAGGCTCAGCCTCTAGTAATTGCAGATATGTATATATGATAAATTCATCCATTATCAGGGAGAGAGGAGCGTATCTCAATAAAAGAACATTTTGCCAAGGAGACCACGATCCAGCCCAGTCAGTAATTAAACCCTTGTATATAAGGCAATAAAGCAGAGAAGCTGACATGAGTTTTGGATGCTGCGAAAAACATAGAAATGAAAATTTACTTTGCTAATGTTTTAGAGAGCTGATATAAGTTTTAGTTTATATTTTCACGGGCCAACCCAAAATTAAAGACAACGTTCACAATTATAGTTCCTCTCCCTTCATTGCTTCTCTCGTCACCAAAGGGTTATGTCTCATGACGCAACATGGAAATTTTCCACCACCATTGGCTTATCACAAGCTACACTCCAAAATCAAGTTCAAAGAACATAGCCCTAGCATGCAACCCCCCAAAATGCCCTAAAATTAAATTAATGCACCAATATATGACAAAAACGAAATCGAAGATTATGACAAAGCAGTAATCGGTAATCAAGTATCAGAAAATAAAGCATTAAACTATGCAATGAATCAAGTAAGAAAAGATAGAATAGAAGAACAAGATAGAAGAACAGATGGATATACCAGAACTTGAACATGGCTCCGAGAGATTGAAATTAGTCGGACTAGTCGGTATATTCACGCAATTGAACCCTAGAGAAACAAATCGATTCTGTGTATCAATCCGATTAGAGCTTCGATCGGAGCTCTTCTCTCACCCCGTAACGCTTTGTTTCTTGTTCTTCGCTTCTCTCTGCAGAAGAATTCCTGCGATCCTTCTCCGATTTGGTTTGTGCAAAGGAGAGAGACGACGCAATTACAGGTGGCGCGGCACTATTGGGACTAAATGCGTGCGACGGATCGCTGAGAAACATCTAAGAAATTACGAGAACATTGAATCCCATGCTCCGGTGCCGTACTCCATCTCTTTTTTCTTTTTTTTTTTTCTTTTTTTTTGAAACCATACTCCCAATATTGAAATCCATATATATATATATATATATATATATATATATATTAACACACTGATGGATCAATGGTGACACCGCATAATGTTAAATTTGATCACTTGCTGTATTATATACCAATGCGTTTTTAACATATGTTATTTACTAAGAATTTTATTTAAAATCTCACTTTTATATAATTAATTTAATCTAATTATATATGGGTAGATTTAGTTTCCTTTGTTCTTTAGTTTAAGACCTATATTGAATATTTTTAGTTATCATTTAAAATTTTGATCTTGTTCCAAAACTTAAATCATTTATAAAGCGAAACCCGTCACACTCCCAAATTTATGAATATATTTAATTATAAGTATGATAATAAATGCTAATAAATTATTTACACATCAATTTGAATTCAAAAACTTTATATTCACATTTTTAGTGTTATATATGGGATTAAATTTGAGACTCGACAACTTTTGCCTCCTATTTAAACTGTTTTTCTCCGGTGCTTAAACTTTTTATAACACTTATTCATGCACAGAAAATATTATTACTTTACCTATATATATTAAATTCATAATTATCGAGGATGAAACTATTCGTACATTGTATGAAATTTGTATCTAGTAAAATAATAAAATTCATCGAATTTTAGATATTGGAGTTTGTTTTTATTGGAAGGTCATATCGTTCATTCTTATTACAATTAAAAATAAATAATTAAAATACATTTTTTTATTTATAGTTTCAACTTCTAAAGAACAAAGAACATGATAACATAAAGGAATATTAAATCCATTTTTTTATTTTATTTTTTAAATGTTTTTTCATTTTTACTTTTTTATTAGAAAATGGTTAAATAAGCGCAACAAAATAAATCTATGGTAAAGGCAGGTCACCTCATTTCTATCTACGGACTCACATACTTTAGTGACCAATCACCTGAAAAATGTCTCAAGCTGATGAAAATCTAGGTCATACGATAGATATATGGGGAATGGAATTATCGCATTGTGACTTAAGCCCATTACAAGGTGTTGTGGGCCCATTATCCCAGAAATGAAGCCCCAAAGTCAAATTCGGACTGGGCTCAGTTCTCGTCCATAAGCCCGCTCTGAAAACAGGCCCATATTCTTATAATAACTACACATAAACGGCTAAATACATTTTTCCTAATCTATCTAACAATTTAATATTATTAATAATATTGGCGACGTACTTACTGAATTTTGGTACAATATTTGGCAATTAATTTTTTTTTATAAACCGTAGAAAATCTGAATTACTCAAGAAATTTGGTATTAAGTTCAATGTCCACTCTAATACTGCCAGAAATTATATCTATTATTAGAAAAAGAAATTAAGTACAAAGATTAGGTATTTTAGTTGAAAATTCAGGGCCATCTGGCCACAGCTAAGCATGTTTGAGTTGTTGAGGACTTGGACATGAATAAGCATGTGTAGTTCTAAGATTCGTCATACCTAAGGAGCTGTTTGGCTGTCCCTAATTTATGTCTCCCCCTACCACATTATGAGCCCAAGTGAACCGTAAAAAAGTTCAATGAGCCATCACATGGAACCTAATTTCTATTAAAATTAAATCAAGGTGGATGCAGCATCTTATGATTGAAATCTAATCATTGATTTAATGCATTTCTTTAGTTTGGTAATTTGATATTACCTAACAAAAATTCTACTTGTACATTTTTCATACACTATTCACATCAGAAGGATGATGTGGTAAAATTTTGTATGAGTGTTTTGGTCAAACAATAATACACGACCATAAAAATTTAACCGCGTGGCTACTTTCGATCTAAAGGATATATGAAGAGTGTGTGTATAAAGTATTACTCATTAGCCGACTAATCATAATCTATAATTATCATAAGAGAAAAAATGGGTACACAATCCATAGCACCCTACCTAAAACTTGACCAGTTGAGTTTGGTTTTAAACAAGTCTAATAATTAGACCCTAATCGTAACGATGAAGAAAACGTGAAAAATTAACCGCGCCTATAAATTTTTGAAATAATTAGTCATGCGGATGATATTAACCAAAACATTAAAAAAAAAAAAGAGCTATTTTTAAGGTTTGAGATTTTTTATTTTATAATAGAGTATTACTAATTGGCATGATTAATTAATAGTGCTTTTTTTTTTTTTTTTACATTTTTTCATGTACCGTTTTTTTCGCAGGATTAGATTTTTAGAAAATTATCAAAGCATTGTAGTTTTAGACAGTGACATCATCAAAATTATAATAGAGTATTAGGAACTCGTTTAGACGGCAAAAATTAAAATGAGAATAAAAATGTTGTCTCTCCTCCACTGATCGGTAATCTAAAATGTAATAAAATGATCATCCGTGACATAAGAGGATAACCATTATATTCTTTTATTATTTTATTATCAATCCCATTCTCATTTTTTCTCTGCTTTGCGTCGAAATATCAAATGCTTCTGGGGTAATCTTAGGATCCATACTAAAGACCACTTGACCTTGGAAAAATTTAGGCTCCTACCCGTTGACCTTATTGCAGTTAAATTTTATAAATATCAATATATTCTAGTCTTTATTGACCAGTGGGATTTTATCATTCGGTTCATTCATATCATGACACGCATGCTATTCAACAAAAAAAAAAAAAATCATGCTAATTACTATGTGGTGGAACTAAACCTGTTTAAAGATAAATATATGGATTAGATTTTTATAATTAGAAGAGAAATGTATGGTGTTAATTTGATCATAAAGATCACATGCACTGTTGGAAAGCCTTGCAGCTGAATGCACGTGCCCATGTTGAGCGCCTTTGACTCTCTTTCCCTGAAAATAAGGAATCCTACCCTTTAAGTCCATGAACCATTCATCGAACTCTCGAACCATTAAATGTCCATTTATAGATGTGTGTTACGAGAATGCATTAATTAATGAGTATTAGTTCAAATTGACATCTCACCCAGCGTCATGGATTCAAGTGTTCGTGTTCCTCTGTTGGCTCTGAATTTCTTTTTTCAGCCAGGAGTCTTTTAATTATATATAAAAACTCATTCAATGTGAGATTTATAAATAAAGCGCAGGCCTCTCGTGCGTGTGTGCACGCTAATGATGGATGCTGCAATATTAAAGATTCATAGGTTGAAGAGGGGAACCTCTCTCTCTCTCTCTCTCTCTCTCTCTCTCTCTCGTAATGTTCTTGATTTAGCTAACATGGTCATGTAAAAACTTCTGACTACTCGAAAAGAAATATATTAAATAAACATATGTATAGGTATTTATAGAAACATTATGAGTTAAGATAATGAAACACAAAATTGTGTTTGAACGTGTGTATATATATATATATATATATATATATGCACATCCTTGATTAGATTTATTTATAGGCTCCGTTTGGTTCCTGGGATGTGATATTCTTATGGTATATGACCAGTATTATCATGAGAAATATTTTTACTAACACCATTTTTATAATAAAAAAATATTTACGTAACTTAAAATACAATAAATTATTTACATGATAAAAATATTTATTTTCAAGGTAAACACTAAATATAAAAGTTTCATGAATCTTTTCTTTGAAAAGAGAAAATAATTTAAGTCAAAACTCATACTAACCAAAAATACTTAATAATGAACTTCTAAAATAATATATTCGGCCATTTGATAGCATCAGGATGGAGGGAATGGGAAATTGATTCATAGTTCATTGCAATGAAGACTCGAACCCTGGCATCCGCTAAGGGAGGCAGTTCATGAAATTTTGTCAATTTATTCATCTATAGGAATACTTTATATTTTTTATCTTATGTCCCACCTCTTTCATTGAGAATGTCAAGCTGTCTACTCTCGAGAATGTGACATTTCTGAATAGATTCCGCAAACCAAATCTGCTAAAATGAGATTATTAAACATAATTGTTACGTATTATTCATACAATTCCTCAAAAATAATTTTTTTTATATATAAAAAAGAAAATCCTTTTCATCCTTTCATGGGGATTAGTTGCAAATCGAGCCTTGTATCCTAACCTTTGAATCAACAAAAGCACCAAGGAAAGCATATCTTAGTAAGAATCCTAAAAATGTGCATTTGGGGTCTCCCCTTTCCCTTGTCTTTTGTTTAAATGTAAAGTTATTCCCCTCCTTCCAATGCACACAAGTACTGCCCACCTCACCTTTCCTTCAATCACGGAAAAATTATGCTCTTTTCGAAGGGCCTCCAAGCAAATCCCATGACGCGGGCCCCACTCATTCCTCGTATTATTGACTTTGTGGAAAGTAAAAGTCCTTTATAGCAAACAGTTCCACACCGTATCCGCAAATTCCTGTGAAAAGTTTCCCCACACCACCCGAGTTATTATAATAATCATTATTATTCCTAAACTAATTGGGCCTCGCTCTCTCACAATTTTTAATGAAATTTGTTTTAATTGATCAAAAATTATTTTTACATGGAAAACTCTGAACATGCAAAATTTTGCAATTAATTTTCCTATTGATAAACCATTTTCATTATTCTAGGAAAATAAGGTGCCCAATGGACACTCACGCAATTTATTTTAGTCATAATAATGAAATTGAAATTAGATATGGTGTTACTCTTATTTTCCCGGTAATGATGTGACGGTAGGGAATTAATTAATGAGGGATAAAGTGTTAACATATTGCATTGCACATGTGATACGACTAGTACTTACTATTATAAGTGCAAAGAATCTTTCGGTTTTATCTATCAAAATTAATTTAAAATTTAAATTTAAATTTGTTATAATTATGAAAGTTATTTTCTCAACTACTCACCCCTCACTTTTCTTTTTACTCTTTCCACTTTTATTTTTTTTGAATACATACTCATTTTTTTCTCTACAATCTTGTATTTAATCTTTTATATTTTAATAAAAAAATCAATATACGTTTTGATGTGACTAATTTGTTTTAAATTAAAGAAGGTGCTACTGGTCGAAGAAATCACGGTCGTGGGGCAGGAAAGACTGCATCAGAGACTAATAATTTAATTTGTATGGTATGTCTTCTGGGATCCTAAAGCATGCTATAAAGCAATCGGTTAATTCCTATACTATTTGAATGAAACATACTTGTTCATGTGGGTAAATTTTAGATAAAATATATAATTCTTAATTTAGACTCAGACTGGTCAATACACGCTTGGATGGCAATGAAAATTTTGGAAATCAATTTTAATTTCGTAAAGTTAAAAGAAAGTCAGTTCAATGTTTGAATTAGGCGGCCTCTTATTCAATCAGAAATTCAAATATGTTTACCCTATAGCTCTGTTCTATGGAAAAATGAGTCAACATTATGTTGATTAGCTTTCTGTCCGATGGAAACAGTGAGTAGATTTGTAATTTTTATTTATCATCTTACTAAAACTTTGTACATTATATTAACAAAATTCGAAAAAACGATGTCGTTTTAAGTCTTGTATTTTTTTATTTTCAAAACATCATAAGGCACATCTGCACCTTGCTTATATGCAGCTACTGTATATTAGTTTTTCTAAAAAAAAAAGAGTAATTCTATTTATACACCATTCACACACCCTTTATATTAAAAGTACTCTAGTAGCGAAATTTAAGTGATTCTTTGATTATTAATTAACACGAACGTCATTTCGAAGAAAAAGCACCATTTCCTTAAAATATTCAGAAGGATAAGGGATTGTCATTAGTGAGCTATTAAGATAATGATGTTTAAAGTGATACAAATAGATCACCGATTTTATAAGACGAGGCAATGTGAAAGTTTTATTTTTTATTCTTAATTTTATTTATGCATCGCTTATACACCTTTCCTATCAAAAATGTTGAAGTAAATTTTAAAAGAATTATTTTATTATTGCTTGACAAAAAAAAAAAAAAATCAGGAGGATAAACAGGTTGGGTTAGGTGTAATATGATGCAATAATGTGGTGCAAGTATTTTTATGGCTGGACTTCAAGATGGGCCGTTCAGAGGGCGCCATGTGTACATGGGGAGGTGTCGTTTTTGTGAACAGCTATTTGCTATCCCTTCCACACCCCAAACGTGGCCTAGTGGCCGAACCGAACCGAACCCCCAAGCGTACGTAAGAGACGCAAAGAAGATCCAAAGTAGCGTAAGCGCCAAACCCAATCTCTAATCCGACGGTCCAAGATAGCGGCGAGCCACCGCAAACGAACTCAGCCGTCCGATCAAACCCCCCCTCTTCCCTCTTGTTTACCTTCGCTTTCTTGCCCCCCTCGACTCGACTGGGCGAGGCGTTTCCGTGCTGTGTTGATTTCTGAGTTGCAGGGTGTTCGAGCGCTTTCTCTCTCTCTCTCTCTCTAGATTTTATTTTTCTCTTTTTTTATCTCTCTGAATACCTGGAAATTTTCCGTGACTTTCTCGAGAAAATCCCAACAGTGTTCCTCCGTTTTCTCTCTCTCTCTCTCTCTCTCTCTCTCGGACAAACAGATCGTCACATTATTCCTGCCCTTGGATTCCGTCACTGATTCCGCTGCTAATGGTAATGTTGATGGCGGGTGTTCCTGTACCATTTTTCCTCTTTTGTTTGAACATCACGAGAATCTAATCTAGCTTAAATTTCTGTGATAATGTGTCTTGCTGATAGATGGATTCGGTTACAATCTCCCTCAATTTGTGTAATGTGGTTGTTTCAGGGAACAATGCTGGTGCCGCCGTGGCTGGAGCCATTGCTAACGACGTCGTTCTTCTCGGGTTGCCGGACGCACGGCGACGCCGCGAGGAGTGAGTGCAACATGTATTGCCTGGACTGCAACGGCGGCGGCGCATTCTGCTTCTACTGCCGCTCCTCGCGCCACAAAGATCATCGAGTCATTCAGGTAACGTTCGATTCATCAAATCGCCGCTACTTCTCTCTCATTGCCTGGAGATTTCATCGAATTTGTCGATTCTGAGATTGAATTTGAGGGAATGTGCGCGCGCGGTGCAGATTAGGAGGTCGTCGTATCACGATGTGGTGAGGGTGGGGGAGGTTCAGAGGGTTTTGGATATAAGCGGAGTTCAGACGTATGTGATCAACAGTGCCAGAGTTATGTTCTTGAACGAAAGGCCGCAGCCGAAATCCGGCAAGGGCGCCGCCGCTCCCCACATCTGTGAAATCTGCGCCCGAAGCCTCTTAGACCCCTTCCGTTTCTGCTCACTCGGCTGTAAGGTATTATTCACATTCTTCCTAAATCTCTCTCTCTCTCTCTCTCTCTCTCTCGTTGCCTCTCATTGATCTTGCCCCAATCCAAATCCATATTTAAAATCCGGGGTTCCAAATTGATGGAGTTTAATCTCTTATTTGGTTCTTTGGGTCTCATCAGTATGTTGGATTTGTCATTGGGTTTCCCTGTAAATAGTCCCTCCATTTTCTAATCTCGTCATCTCTTATAAAAACCCGTTCATCTTCATTCACCTCCATTTTCTAATGCCTCGCATTGTTTTTCTGCACATCGACAAATCAAAATGTAGGGATTACGGGCGTTTGTTTTGCTAATTGATGGACTAATTAATTAATCTTTTTTGGTTTTTGGTTTTGGGGGTAGCTTGTGGGAGTGAAGAGGAATGGAGATGCGAGCTTTGTGTTGGGGACGAAGAATGAGGAAGGAGGAGAGATGGTTTCATCAGCGAGGAGAAGAGAGGAGGAAGAATTGCCCGGCGGCGGCACACAGACAGACATTTATCCGCCGACGCCGTCTCCGCCGACTTCTTCCAATGCCAGAAGAAGAAAAGGCGTTCCTCACAGAGCCCCGTTTGGACCCTAACATTTATTTATCTCCCCAACCCCCTAATATTTTCACCAAATTACACATAAATCTCTCTTTCCACCATCTTCTCCCATGTGCTGATGCTTGGGCGTGCTTCTCCTAAAATGTCCTAATTGGGTGTGTTTCAGAAAAAATTCAATTGATTAAGCATTGAAATTTAGTGTCCATATTCATACATAAAATAACACATTCATACATATCTTATTTATATTCGGATTTATAACAGAATAACACATGTATTTTTATTTTTTATGTTTATGGATGTTATGTTATCTCGAATCTTGCTATTCGGTTAACATTAAAGGTTTTTTTTTTTTCTTTTCAATATTAAGAATAATTACTTTAAGCATTAGGTAGAAGCTTTTACAATTTTGAATTTATTAACCTTCTGCAAACGCCTAGAGATGTGTTCTTTCCGTCTCTTTGTATTGTGAAGGAACAAGAAGCAATAATGCATGAGGAGATTGTTTTATAGATTGATACTTGCAAGGGCGTGCACTGCAAATTCGAAATTATTAAAGCAAGGCTTGTTTGTTTGGTTCAGTGAGCCCGTTTTGATTGCTTCCATGGGGCGGGCCCACCATACCATATGGAATCTTTCTTTCCCTAAAGAAAACGCAAACGCTTTTTTATTTGCTTAAATTAGTTCCTCTTCTTCCCGTAAAGAAAGCACAGCTCCATGATAATAATAATAATAAAAAAAACACAACTCATTTTCTTTTATGTGCAAATTATTTTTTATAACTCAAATTTTATAAAAGTTATAAGTTTTTATTATTGGCTAATTATATTTCAATCTTTTTAAAGGGGTGTAATTTTAGCCTATAATATTTTTTCTCACAATTTGGCCAAAAAAATTATAAAAGATAAAATATTTGAAGAATGCTTTCTTAAGAATAGATCAAATTTATAACGGAAAATAAATTCTACCCTCTTATCCTCCTTATGGGAAAAAAAATTTATGAAAAAAAATGTGACTTTTCAACCAATACTTAAGTAACTAAATTTATTTTAACTGATGTGTGATTCCTTATTGTGATAACTAGAGCATATAAAATTCGTAGTTCAAACTTATAAAGTAATCGAGTTAAAGAAAAAGAATATTGGTAGAAATATTTGTAAAAAAAAAAAAGGCCTATTATAAGCATTTTTTCACCTTATGAATTTGTAAAAGAAAATTATTTGAAAATTTTTACTATGAAATCTTAAATTTTATTATAAAAGAATGTTCGTCAAAAAAATATTTGTCGTTATAAATAAAGTCCAAATTCAAAGAATATTTAAGAGTAGATTAGAATTGTACATTTTAATAAAAGTTAGGATATAATTAGCCAATAATAAAGATTGATTTATAACTTTTATCCTATGAAATACAATTTAACCTTTTTTTATTGGCTTAAATAAGTACCACTTCTATATTCTAATATAATGGGCCAAATCAGTTTCCCAAGAGTTTTACCAGCCTGGGGAAGCCTAGTGAATTGTGGTCCTTTATGGTTTATTTCTTTCCCCCAATAACATCTTGACATGACATGTTTAAGCCCATCTTATAACATCTTGAAACTTATCGTTTGATTTTCATTTTATAAATTTCAATTATACAATTAAATGAACATTTTAAAATAGAAGCGCATGATAATATTTTTATAATTTTATTATATATATTAAATTTTTATTTATGTTGCAAATTATCAATAAATTTGAACTATTATAACTATATTAGGCCCCAAGTTAGGAAGTTTATTACACATTTAATATGATTGTCTGAAAATTGACAGTATTGTCTTATTTACTTATGCTCATTAAATTTGGGAAGATTAAACTTTAGATAATGATATCGATTTAATTCACCTGTTAATTTTAAAAAGAAAAAAAGGAAAAAAAAGAAATGGCATTAAAATAATGATGAAATTTTTTTCACATCCATGGTTAGGACGACGTCGTTTAAAAATTTCCGTTATCCGGAGACCCGCCAATACACTGCCATACATATCAAACTGGCTGCGCTCCTCCCCCCAACTATCTCCTCCCCCGGCAGGAATGGCTTCCGCACTCTCTCTCTCTTCCCTTTCTTCTCTCTCTCTACTCAAAAACCCTAATTCTCACCATAAACCCACTTCCATTTCCCCAAGAGCCCCAATTCACTCCCTCTCCATCAAATCATCAACAGACAACAAAACCCCCTCTCCCAGTACAAATCTTCCCAACAATGGCCGAACCAGCGGCTCCTCCTGGATCAGCCCGGATTGGCTTACCTCCCTCACTCGGTCCCTAACCCAAGCCATTACCCGCGATGATTCCGGCATCCCCATTGCAAGCGCCAAGCTCGACGACGTCTCCGATCTTCTGGGCGGCGCTCTTTTCCTTCCATTGTTCAAATGGATGAACGAGTACGGGCCGATTTATCGCCTCGCTGCGGGGCCGCGGAACTTTGTGGTTGTCAGTGACCCCGCGATTGCGAAGCATGTGTTGAGGAATTATGGGAAGTATGCTAAGGGCTTGGTGTCCGAGGTGTCCGAGTTCTTGTTTGGCTCCGGTTTCGCCATTGCCGAAGGCTCCCTTTGGACGGTAATAATGAGTCTACTCTTTTCCTTAATTATGGATTTGTTAGACCCCTTGAGGATTGTTTATTTGGTTGTGCAAGAATTGTAAGTTAGGTAACTGGAACTAGTTTTGAAATGCTCTTATCTGAATTTTAAGAATTTAGGTTTTGGTTTTTTGTGATTGTCTTCTTCAAATTCTATTTCAAGTTGACTTATACATGAACTGTGATGCCGTTAAATGCCCTAAAGTTTAGTGCAGAAAAATCTTTTTTTATTTAACTTTTACTTTTTAGGTAAGCATTTTTTTTTTTTTTTTTGCTAATAACGTGAGCCAATTGCTTTTATTACTGTTGGCCTGTGAGCCAGGAGGTATATGGTGATCAATTTAAGGAAGGGAATCCAGGGTAACCCACTAAAGCTTGGCCGCAAGTTGTTAGTGAGGATATAAGTGTTAGGGAGATGTAGCCCTAGATAAGAACGAGCTTCACATCAACGACCAGACATAATTTGTTGCTTAGGTTACCCAATGCCAAATTTTTGAACTCAAGGCTTGGTTCTTTGTTACTCTTGGTGAATGACTAAATTGGTTGGAGCCTTAAGAGGTCATCATAATTTTTTTTTGAGCAAAGAGTGAAAGAATGAAAGGTAAATTGTGAAGATCAATATGGTTGAAGATGGGCAATGTCTTTGCTTTTGCTCATTCTATTCGTTAAACCAGCAGAGTTATTGCTTTATTTACATTATCCATACTTTGTTACTTGCTCCTAAGGATGCTTCTGAGTTTTTGTGATTTTGTGTTGAATTATGTTATTTGTCATTCTATTTTACTGTTCAATTTGTTGGCATATAATTCTTACATTTAATCTGCGAGTTTCATAGTGACCACAAAATGTTAACATCATCAGCTTGAGTGCAATTATCTGAAACTGCTGTAGGTGAGGCGCAGAGCAGTGGTTCCATCTCTGCACAGGAAGTACTTGTCTGTGATGGTTGATAGGGTATTTTGCAGATGTGCTGAGAGATTAGTGGAAAGGCTTAAACAAGATGCACTCAATGGCACTCCTGTGAACATGGAGGAGAAGTTCTCCCAGTTAACTCTAGATGTTATTGGATTATCAGTCTTCAATTACAATTTTGATGCTCTTAATGCTGATAGCCCTGTTATTGATGCAGTTTACACTGCATTAAAAGAGGCAGAGGCTCGTTCAACTGATCTTTTACCTTATTGGAAGGTAGGTCCTGAATTGTACCCTTTCTTGCATTCTTCCCTCAGTTTTGATAATCAAGTCAGGCCATTTTCACTACCATTGCAGGTTAAAGCTTTGCGTAAGGTAGTTCCTAGACAAATAAAAGCTGAAAAAGCAGTTGCAGTCATCAGAAAGACTGTTGAAGAACTTATTGTAAAGTGCAAAGATATGGTAGAAAGTGAGGGTGACAGAATTGACGAGGAAGAATATGTAAATGATTCTGATCCAAGCATACTTCGATTCTTGCTTGCTAGCAGGGAAGAGGTATCTCCATTATTTTTCCCTCGTGTATAACTACATCCATTATGAAATTATTTTATCGTGGCATGCACTGTCTGTAATATCCTAGAGGCTGAGAATTGAAGAGTTTAATAAATAGTCCCTCCATTTTCTAATCTCTTCATCTCTTACAAAATCCCTTTATCTTCATTCTTTATGAATATGACACAATTGAAATATCGACGCTTCATTTCCTACATCTTAGAACTTTCAGAAAATTCATTTTCTTCATCCCATGTTTCCAATTTCCTATAAAATTCTTCTTGACCCTTATACCTAATCCCAAATGATCTTTCCAGCTTCTCTTTTTTTGCTACCTTATACCTCTCATAACCTATCCTGCTCTGATTAATTTGGTTTCTGGTTTTTGTTTTTCTTCCTTAATTTTCTAGCTTTATATCATTGTGTCTCTATATGTAGGTTTCAAGTTCTCAATTACGTGATGACCTTTTGTCAATGTTAGTTGCTGGCCATGAGACCACAGGGTCAGTTTTGACGTGGACATTATATCTTCTGAGTAAGGTATCTTATATTTATGCATATGTCCACTGACAAGATAGTTTTCCTTATGTTTATAACTAAACATTGGTTGTTTTTACACATTAGATTGAAAAACCTGAACAGTTACATAGGTAATAGTAACACCTGATTACAAACTATAACATGACTGCTATTCTAGTTTCAATATAAGAGTGCAATATTATCCCAACGAGCCCCCCTCCCTCCCTTTTCTTGTTTAAGGAGGAGGATTGAGATAATGTCGAACTCCTATACTGAGACTATAATGAGTTCTTCCCAAGTTTTGGTTCTTTGTAAGCTGTAAATACTACAATACCCTTACTAATAATGCTAAGCTGCCTACACTTTTAACTGTCAATATTATTATTTTAAGAAATAAAAATCATTGGTTGCAAAATTGGGAATTATTTCCATTGAACAACAGTTGAGGTTTAATATGTATTGCTTCTTAATTCTTCCACCCAGGATGATGCTTCACTTAAGAAAGCACAAGATGAAGTTAGCAGAGTCCTGCAGGGACGGTCTCCTTCCTATGAAAACATAAAGGATCTCAATTTCTTAACGTGTTGCATAAGTGAATCAATGCGTCTGTATCCACATCCTCCCGTAGGTTGCTACACTTCACTTTGGGCAAGCTCAATGAATCTGATCTCCTTTTTTGAAATATCTACTCATTTGTTTGATTGAATTACTCTTTTTGGCACTCTTAGGTCTTGATTAGAAGAGCTAAAGTTGCTGATGTGCTTCCTGGAAATTACAAAGTTAATGCTGGTCAAGATATCATGATTTCAGTTTATAATATACATCATTCATCCGAGGTTTGAACTGATGCTTTACATTACTCAAAACACTTATTTTCGTTATCGTGGGTCAAATGTAGTTTGTGAAAAAATAATAATAATAAAAGGAAGGGAAAAAAAGGAAAAAAAGAGTTACCAGTGTAGTGCTGTCATTTGGCATCAATTCCAGATTCTAAACAAAGATTTATTTCTGTCGATTCTTTCAATGTTAAGTGATGCAAAATAAGCATTTTATACTTTGATTTAAAAGAATATGTTCTGTGTTTTCATTGGTCAATTACTTATGTTTGACAAGGTTTGGGAAAGGGCAGAGGAGTTTGTGCCTGAAAGATTTGACTTGGAAGGTCCCGTGCCAAATGAAACAAACACAGATTTCAGGTATTCATTTTTTCCATTTCTTTCCGACTATACCCCTCACTCATTCCAGTTTCAGTGCTATGTTTCTATTCATGTTTTAACTTGATTCTACTCGAGGTTTATAAAATGTTCATTGTAGATTCATACCATTTAGTGGAGGCCCGCGGAAGTGTGTTGGCGATCAGTTTGCTTTACTAGAGGCCATTGTTGCACTTGCAATATTTCTGCAACACTTGAATTTTGAGCTGGTCCCTAATCAGAATATTAGCATGACAACCGGTGCAACTATCCATACAACAAATGTAATTCTTTATTTATGACTCGTGCGTTTTAACTTATTTTAAGTACTCATCATACAGCCTTAGGTTGTGTCAGGATTGTAGGCCTTAGGTGCTACCATTTGGGACAATTGCTGCCATATATAGCCCAACAAGGATGGTAGGAAAGGAATGGGAATGTGGTAAAAAGAATGAGAATAGGAATACCATGGTCATTTCAATCATAGGATCGTTCTTCATGCCGAATTTTATAATTATAGCGAGGTGTTCAATACAATGAATATGTTATTGGATCTGGGAATGTAAGGAGGAGCTAAAAATGAATAAACGTGGGCCAAACCCAATTTCTGATATGTTGGTGGGCTTAGGTACAAACTGCAGATTGCACGTGTGTGATATGGATATATTCCATTATATTGCTTGTATAATGTCAAGTTTAGATGTACTGGGAGTTAGATGATTAATAGCATATTTACTGCAACATTTCACTTGTCAAAAAAAACTATATATTAGTGTTTATGAACTTACCTTGTAGCTGAGCATGATAATACAGGAGTCCTTACACTTGACTTTCGGTGCAGGGACTTTACATGAAACTGACAGAACGGCAACAAACAAAATCAGTGGTTGCTCCATCTTATAGGTAACCTGTAGCTTTGTGTGTAATGTCGACATGTCTAATAGTAGCTTTGTGTGTAATGTTGACATGTCTAATGAGAAAATATAAATAAATGAGGGCGAAAATTAGGATGTGAGGAGAGAATCCGAGTCCTAACTCAGGTGATTTTATGAGTGTGGACTCCAGGACGACGTCATTTTAATAATTTTTCGTAAAATGGGAACCAATTCAATTTTTTTTTATTGACATGGAGTAGCTTTTGGATCCGGATTCAAGTAACATGATCTCTGGACTTAATTATTACATGCTTTTTTACCTTCTATATTGGGATCATGATTGTAAATATTCTGAATAATCGAAGAGAATATGCATGTTGAGTAGATTCTTTCATTTAAAAACCACCATTATGAAGGGAATGTGCATGTCGAGTGTATTCTTTCATTTGAAGACCACTATTATGTATCTTTTCATTCTTCTTTGGGTGTAACCTTATTTTGCTCCCATGTCCTCATCATGAACTTATGGAAGGGGTTCACTCATTGGCTTGGAAGAGTGGGGTTATTTTTGACATATTTTTATAAAAATTATTAAAATAATATATATTGGAGAACAACTATGTTTATTTATGGGAAAAATTAATATGCACCAGCTGCACATAAGTTCTAAAATTACGTTGTTTAAAATTTTTTTTTTGTATATGTGCTGTACTTAATTTAGGTGTTGGTGCATCAAAGTTGAACCCTTTATTTATTGACTTGGGCTGTAAATAATCTGGTCTGTAATATGTAAGCTTTTTTTTTTTTTTTCCCGGATTCCCCGTCGTTTAATTTTTTTTTTGACCACAAGTTCTTCCACAATCCATGGTCACACGTGGCCTCAATTTTACATTAGAATTTTCATGGACGCTCAATTTTACACAGCTCTTGAAATATTTGTGTTTGACCCGTTTTGGGTTCTTTCGAGCTCAGACCTAAATAGCTAGCACCAAAAAAAAAAAAGAAAAAAAAGAAAAAAGAAAAAGTACTCGAGCCTAATAAGTAGTAGCAATTTTGCATACTGCATTAATTTGATTTAAATGCTACGTATAAAAATTTCATATTAATGTTATGTGTAACAGCAAAAAATATTTTTGAATTCAAAGAGTTTTGAATTGTTAAATAAATGTGCAATAAATTCACCTAAATTCTAGTTCATAAATGCAACTACACTGCAGTAAAAGTGCGTTATCTTAGGACTTTTCTGTATTATTCAAGGCCTCTATTTGTGGAAAAAAAATAGCAGTATGAAAAAAAGTAATATAGAAACAAATGAATACAACAGGAGAATTTGATTAGATTACACATATTTTAGTACATAGAAATTAAAATATTAAGTTATTTAAATTGGATGTAAAAATTTTAATGCTCAGATAAATATGTTCAAAAAAAATCTGATGAAAGTCGACGTTGATGTTTGTTTGTTTGTTTGTTTTTTTTTTCCTTTTTTTTGTGCGTCTATATTATTATGTAGCGTCTGCACTGGGAAATCGCAAGCAGTGGGAATTGTTTTTTTTTTTTTTTTTTTGAAAGTATATACGACGAGCGTCAAAGCCACCTTCAATCTCGGCGGGAGCGAGCAGGTAGTCGGCTCACCGTGTCGAGTAAGCCGCACGTAGAGATTAGAGTATTTATACGATTTTGCAGTTTTAGAGGAATAAACCGGGTCGGCTCTCCGCCGGCCGCACCATTTCGGAGTCTCTCTCTCTGTCTCTGTGACTCTGTCGTCAGTGTAAAATCAAAATTCAAAAAATGGAAGAAAATTAAATGAACAACTAACGAACAACAATGACCAGCTAGCTAACGCCCACTGTTTCCTGCGGGATTCTCACTCTTCTCTCTCTCTCTGCAGGTTGGCAATGTGGGTTAGGTTTCGGGTGATCATTGGATAGTTGAAAATCTCCATGAACAACCATCCAGATTGAGAGCAAGAACGGAGAACAGGAGAGGGAGAGAGAGAGAGAGAGAGAGATGTTCAAGTTGCAGAGGAACAAGACGCAGTCAAGTTCCTCCGGGGGGAAGAAGATCGAGTTCAAGTTCTCCAAATTTCTGGCCCTCCAGGTTCCTCCATCCTCCCATGTCTCCCCCCCTCTTTTAGTTTCCCTCTGTTCATTTCATTGCGTCAACTCTCTCCCCTTCTCTCTCTGATCTCCATTTCTAGCATTTTACTGCGTCATCTCTTGCTCTTGTTATCTTTCACTCTTTCCTTGTTCTATATATGTGATGCATTACTGATTTAGGATTATTCTGTGGAAATCTGGATTCAGACACGTTTTTGCACAGAATGGGATCGATTCATGTGTCTTCAATACTGCGAATTCAGATAACATTAAGGCCTCTGGAAGTTTCCATTTATGAGTAGAAAATTATTTGCAATGTGACGCCAGATTCTGATTCACCAAGCACACTGTCGTCCTCTTCCGTCCTGTTCTGTAAAAGAGGTTTTCTGCATTTTAAGACTGGATTACGAGCATTATAAATGGGAATAAGTGGGTGAAATTGGTATCGCAGAAACGGGGAAGCAGTGCAGTTCTATAGAAACATGAAACGTGGTCAGATATTATTATAGTGAGTTTCAAGAGTTGCAATTATACACTTACAGTAAAGCAATAAAATTGTTTGGAAATTATGGAGGTTTAATAAAAGTGAACAGAGAAAGCTAGGAAATCATCCTTAAAAAGAAGCTATTATGAAATGGAAAGCTAGTTATAACTAAATAAAGGAACTGTTGTGTTTAACAAGGTTTGTATTATAATTCAGCCTTGTTACTATAGTCATCCATTTCTGGCTGCACCTAATAAAGGGCTGGCCAGTCTCATACTGCAGACGCTGAGAATCCACTTCATAATGGGATCATAAATTTGATTCCAAAATGATAAATTTGTGTACCTATTATAGCGTAGTGAAAATTGAATAGTAAGAGCTGACAGATTGATCCGAATGGAAATGAGCTGACAGATTGATCCGAATGGAAATGGTGTTGAAATTTCTTGTATTAGTCATTTCTTTCATTCTCTCTCAGCAATGCATATCTCCATCGAAGATGCTTCAAGCATACTTGGAAAGGGCTCAAACGATTTTTTTTTTTCATATAACTTTTGTCCAACCATTTTCTGCAGCATAAAGTTGGCAGGAAAACCTCATGAAACATTCTTTATTTGCAAAAGCTCATTGACTTTTAAAGCTACAACATGAATAGCATTTTCTTTTTCGTGAAAGTGACTATACAAAAGAGTTTTTGTTTGTGATTTCTTCTGTTCTCTAGCCATTTATAGTTTGGTAAATCCTTCAAAATTGATCTCACCAAGTTAAAAAAATGATGCTTGACTCTGTACAGGCCTGACATAATGGCTTTTTAAACCTTTATCTTCACAACTACATAGCAAAACTTAGTTTCTCTGTTAATTTCCATTATTGGTACATGCTCTCAGTGGAAATTCCATCAAAAGATTGGAACTGTTGCTCAGTTTCTTATTTGCTTGTTTCCTGTAACAGGTCCCAAAAGGATGGAACGAGCTTATTGTGTCCATTATTTCTGTAGAAACTGGAAAATCAATAGTGAAGACAAACAAAGCATTAGTTCAGAATGGACAATGTCAGTGGTCGGACACTCTGTCGGAATCCATATGGATTCCATCAGAAAATATCTCGAAGGAACCGGAAGAGAAGGCCTTAAAGTTTGTTGTCGCCTCGGTATTGTCATAAAAGCTCAATCTGCTAACACATTCTCTCGTTAAAGATTAAATTGCTTATAGATTTGAGATATTGAACAACTGCCTATATAAATTTCTGTTTATTGTAGGTATCTGCTAGATCAGGCATTCTTGGGGAGGCTACACTGAATATGAAAGGATATATGAGTTCAAGTGCTTCTATACCAGTTTCTTTGCCATTGAAAAAATGTGTCCATGGTACTATCCTGAAAGTGAGTCATATGCTACTTGGGTTTCGTTGTCCCTGTGTGTTGGTTTGTATCTGCATTTATCGATGATGTTACAAGCATTTTTAGTGCTAAACGAAGAAGTTTTGTATTGCATACAAGTCATACATGATGTGTCATTAAATTTCCTTGTATTTACTCCCCCACCTCATTTGTAGGTCAAGATTAACTGCGTTACACCAAGAACAAAATCCAGGTAGGTGCTTGTTGATAGGCTTCCTACTCAATTTGAATTTCGAGTATCTTATTTGATTATGGACATGCATATAATCCAGGAATAAAGAATCAGAAACGATTGAAGATGACAGCGTTGATATGAAATCAAATGGCTCGGATAACACAGGTGCAAGGAGTGCTCGATTTATCCCCAAGAATAGTTTGAACTCTGTCGTACATCCAGAAGAACCTGTGAATAGGGTATATGTACATTTTTCAGCCTTATATGGACTTATTAATGTTTCCTTCAGCATGATAAGTTGCATTCCTTTTTCATTTTTCAAACCTTTGTAAGCTATTTAATTGCTTACTGTAATTTTATCCAAAACAAAGGTGCATATACTTGGTTTCTGTTGTTTCGGCCTTGTTTGACATTTTGAGCATGTTCACTGTATTTCTCTGTAACTCTAGGATTCTTATTAAATTGATGATGATAGATATGCTTGACCCTTGCTCACGATATTTCAATGTGCATGACTCCAAGCATAATATTCTATATCTTGTCTGCAACTCTGAAATGCTTTGTGCTGGTTGCATGTGGACACATACATTTGAGTGAGTTGCAGCAAACACTACAGATATGTATAGTGTCTGCTGCAACTCACTCAAAGATTATTGTAGTTTGTAGAGCTGAGTTTGATAAATTGTTTGTGCTCTGTTTGGCGTGCAAAACAGATTATGTTTTGCAGTCTTAGCAATAAGAGGACCTGGACAGGTAGTCCTTGCCCAGATAACGTTTATATTAGTTTTGTTTTAGGCCTTTAGTAACAGCATACCTGATAAGGAACACCTTTGTTTTTTTAATTTTGTTCTTGTTATTCTGTTCCTGGTTTTTCTTCTGTCTTAGTCATGGGGAAAGGGAAGGGCTATAGGACCAACAAGTAGCCTTGGCTGTATAGGAGTAGTAACAGGCATCCGCAAGGCTGTTCACACACAAAGGCTTAGACAACTTTTAGAGATGCGAAGCCTCTGTATAAATATATGGGTTCATGAGGATGCGGCGTGAGGTTTTTTCACTTACTAACCAGTTCTACATGGATGCCTAGATACAATTGAAGTGTTTTGCATATGCTGCATAACGTTCCTGTGAAGAGAGTAATACAATATAAACTTATAACTCAATTAATTCTTATAGTGCTATGGCTTATTAAGTTTCCTCATCTCATAGTAGGAAACTAGCTCTTCCACATCAGCTAATTCTCAGAGCTGTGACTCACGAAGAGGGTTCTAGAGGGACTGAAAATTTCTCCCCAAGGAACAAAATCAACGGTTATGGGCACAACCTGACTGGCGCACAAAATTCAAATGGCCTTCAAAATGGTGCACATCATGGAAAAAACTCCTTTAAAGATCCTTACCAATCAAATCACTCATTATTTAATTCAAGGGTTAGTGGCTCTGACAATAATTCTCATAATTATTGCCAAGATGTTGCACAAAGCCCTGCCTCTTCTGAAAGCCTTCTGGAAGCTGCAGAAGATTCAGTTGGAGAGGTTCAAGAAGTTGAGACGTGGGGAAGGCAAGACAATAAGCCAGCGGTTGATCCAAGTGTATCGGGGCAGCAATTCTCTGATCAACCGGAAAACCTAGCAAATATGAATAAGGACCTTTCTGCAGTGTTTGTGGAACATGATGGATTAAAGAAAGAAGTAGAACGACTAAATGTTTTGTTGGAGGAATCAATGGTGACACAAACAGAAACTAAATCAGAAGGAAAAGGTGTAGCCTATATTCGAGAAGAATTGGAAAAAGAGATCAAGTTTCAGCGAGAGTCCAATTCTAATTTGGCTCAACAGTTGAAGAAGAGTCAAGAATCCAATATCGAGCTTGCTCTAGTTCTTCAAGAACTAGAAGCAACCATCGAAAAACAGAAGCTTGAGCAGGAGAAAATTTCAGATGTGCAATTAAAATGTAGTGATATGGAACTTTCTATGCAGAGAAACTTGGAGGAAAATCAGGCATTAGTCCTCCAACTGCACGAGTTACAGGAATCAGAGAGGAATTTGCAAGTTAAGGTACAGTTGCTGGAACGAGCGATGCAGGACAAAATCCATGAGATTGAGAATCCTGAGGAAACATATCCACCTAAATTATCTTCTAAAAGAGAGAAAGTTAGCAGCTCAGAGGCTAATTTATCTGAGCAATCTTCCGAGGAAACTGTGTCCGTTAATGAAAGCAATGTGGATCTAATCAGAGAAATCGAATCCTTGAAAGAAAAAGTGGAGGAACTAGAGAGGGACTGCAATGAACTCACAGATGAAAATCTGGAGCTCTTAATCAAGCTGAAAGAATCAAAAACCAGCTATTCCAGGAAAGAAGGCATATCTTATGATTTTTCATCCGATTTGCTTCCAGTTAAGTCATTTCTCAGTTCTGAATATGAAGAGCAACCGGAGAAGAGCTTGCATGAGGAGGATCAGGTTGCTTCTTCCGGGACATCTGCAGTACTTGGTAAAATTTGTAAGCAGTTCCAGGTGGCCTTTTCTCAGCTGAAGGAGCCATGGTATAAAGCATCACTTTGCTTAAATAGCAACCTTGACTATGATTTTGATAAATTTATAAATTTGAATAGTACAGACAAGGCAGTAGCTGAATTTGTTTTCAGATATCTAGTAGAGCTGAACAAATTACTAGAAGCAAGAGTTGCCAACTGTGTAGAAGTTCAAAAATCTGATGAAGCAGAGATCAGGGAGAAGGAGATGAAAATTGCAGAAGCTCAGGAGGAGCTAGAAAATTACATGGATATAGAACAAAGATTACAAGAAACACAATTTCGGTTGACAGAATCTCAGGAGGAGTATGAATATCTGAGAGTGGAAAATTCAAAATTAGAAGCTACTTCTGAGAGTCTTGTGGAAAAATGTAGTTCTCTTCAGAAACTGAATGTGGAGCTAAGGAAACATAAACTGGAGTTGCATGAACACTGTATGGAGTTGGAGGCTGAACTGCAGAAATTGCAGAAAAACTTGAATTGATTACCCTAGAAAAGTTAAAGATTTGGAAGCCAAAATTTCTTCAATCCTCGTAGATTTTGCCTCGAAAGAGAATTGGTTAAATTCTGAATTAGATGCAGTTCTTCTGGAAAACAAGAAGTGTAAGGAACAATTAGTCATGGGAGAAAGCCTCTTGAATAATTGGCACATTGAAAAGGCAGCTGAAGGTAGAGGGCCTTCAAAGAGAAGTCGACCATCTCAAGGAACAAATTTCCACAGCTCAAGATGATCGAGAAAGAATAGCATCAGAGGCCATGCATGAAGTAAATTGCTTGCGTGCAGATAACACAAGACTTGAGTCTGCGCTGCAAGAAGTTCAACTAAAAGTTCGGTTGACCGAGAACCACCTTTATAACAATCAGAAAGAATCTGAAACAAAAGTCGAGGAGTTGATGAGTAAGCTTGGTGCTTCTAAGAAAGAAGTGGAAAATATGATGGCTGACCATGAAAGAATGCTGAACTTATTGGAGAATAAGAAGTTGAATGAAGAAAAGCTTAAGACCATCATAGAAGGTCTTGAACTTAACCTTACAACTAGTGAGAGTGAATGCCAACAACTGTCAGAAGAAACTGAGAATCTGAAGGCTCAGTTGAAGGATCTTAAAAGCGAGCTCAGTTCAGCCAATTTTGAAAAGGATAAATTGGGCGTATCACAGCGGATGCTATCCGGGTACTGTGAAGAACTGGAGGCAGAGAAAAATGCTTACATTGAAAAAATTTCTGCCTTGCAAAGAGCTGCATCTGATTTAGAGGACTGCAAGCGAACTAGAGATTCTCTAGAAGAAAAACTTATGCATGTTGAGGGTGATCTTGCGAAAAGGGAGGCTGGATTGAAGAATGAGCTGAGCCAAATCAAAAGAGCTAACGAGCAACTTCAGGAGAAAACACAACAACTCGAAGAGGAGAAAGATGAATTCTCACAGAAGGTCGAAGTCCTCAGAGAGGAACTGAGACTAATGGCGGAAGAAAACAAAAGTACTTCTGGTGCTCCCAAAGCTGGTAGTAGAGTTGCATCAAATCCTGAAGACTTAAAGCACTCAAAGGCTAGTATCGACATTAATTCAGTTGCATTTTATTTGGAGATTGGATGTCAGGAGACTTAAAAATATGTATTGCTGAATTCAGTTTTCAATTTAACAGAATGACATGATGAAGAGCAGCAATCAACATCGTGAGACAAAAAGGAAGCCACCTGTGAAGACAGGTCGAGCACAAAAACTTCCTAAAGAACAACAGAATCTGAGACAAAGTCAGCATCTCAGAGAGGTTACATATCTCACTCTTTAATTTATTCCAATTTTATGTAGTGCTGATTTTGTCATAAAAAACTGCTTCATTACAGAAGAATTATTTCAATTTGAGTTTTTTCTCATCGTAGGGAAATATCGAGTATAACCATCACGATGAAACTTCTCATGCTGTTGGAGATGAGCTAGTGTCAAAAATAGAAGTCACTTGAAAATGAACTTGCTGAGGCATTGGAGTTGAACAACATGTACAAAGTGCAGCTTAACAGGTGGAAGTAAATGAATCATATTATCGCTTCAAGTTCCTACTGTTTGTTTTATGATTGGTAGTCTACTTTATGTTTGTTTTTGTTGGAAAGGGTTACTATCATTAGTATAAAAGATCTCGTTTTATTTTCAAGTCCATCCCTCCCAATGTATGACTTTTTAATATCAATATTGTTGCATGACGCATAATCTTTTCTCAGTTATGCATAATTAACAACAAATTCAATAATTCTTTTCATGAACAAGAATCAATACATTGGGAATTTTGTATTGCAACCTGTTTGAATATTATGTTACTGAGTTCGAAGGGATTCCCTGACAACTACTATTTCTTCTGCAGGTTAGTCTCAGAAGGAGGAAGCCGTCATTCAGATGCCACTGACAAATCAATGATCAAAGGTAAAGTGGTGCCGAAGGAAAGATACGAACGCACAAAATCAAAATTAGAGGCAGAATTAAGAGACATTCGCGAGCGTTATTTACACATGAGCCTCAAATATGCTGAGGCAGAAGCTCAGCACGAGGAAATTGTGATGAAACTGAAAGGAGCTAAAAGTGTAAAGAGGTGGTTCTCTTGAGCTCATACTATTTTTGACAGAGTTTCCATTTTCTTCAGATTGATATATAGTTCTTCTCCCCCCACCCTGCTGTTTTGGCCTGAAACCATTTTCATGTATAGTTGACGGTCACATTAAAACAAATAAGAGTGAATAAGTGTAGTTATAGGGATGTATTATGTGCTGCTTGTTGAAGGATACCAATTTTGTGAAGAATTGGGGCAAGTTTCAGTGAACTTGACAGAATGTAGGCCTACACTTGGTGGGCGGTGTCAAAGTGTAATCGAGTAAAGAAAAGGTATGAATTTTCGTTTATTTTTTCTTTTAACTTCTCATCTTCAACAGTGGCAATAATTCTTTTGCATACATTTCAGATTTGATTTTATTCCACGTGCTCCACGTGGTAAGTGTATTTTTAATGGGCCAAATGGCCATACCCATCACATCCTCCACTCCACTGTTTAATCTTATTGGGAGACACCAAAATTCAACCCCACGATATATGTTGTAGGAGTAATTCTATTAGTACATCTCAAAAATATTCATGTTGAAATCGACTCTCTCATTGTTGCATGATCAAATCATCCCTTAAAAGAATTAACACGCTGATGTAAAGGTATCGTACTGTGAGGGGTAAATATACAAAGAAAAAGGGGAGCGTTACTGTGATTTCAATCCCGTGAGGGGGTAAATATACAATGATGTCTGGTCTCTTTTTATTAGTTCTACATCTGCTTTTTATTCGAGAACTCTGGTCCTAATTTGAGTTTGACGAGAGAATTTGAACCTGGCAGAGAGATCTTGTCTGAGAAGGAAAAAGAAAAAGCCTAGAGAGACTCACTCACCTCCCACTAGAGCAGGCAAAGAAGACAAAAGGCAATGAAGGGCAATATAAAAAGAAGGAAAATGTAGGAAAAGGAAGAAAAGGAGTTTGATTTTGGCACCAAACGTGGGGAACTGAATAATATGCCAATGGCATATCCTGGGAAGATGCTCAACTTACAAACCCCTCAACCCCATGATTGTTTTTTTTTTTTTTTTTTTAATAAAACAAAAAGATTCACCTCTCTCTTCAAATCCTTGTCACCATTATTACCATGCTTATTGCTCCCAATACCACTTAACCAATAGGCTTTTCTCATTTATAAGTAGGGGAGCCACTCTTCTCCATTCAACCCCTCTTTGGACTCCTCCACCGCCGATGGCGCCTCCGTCGGTCGGGGGCGGGGGCGGCAGCGGTGGCGCTGCCGCAGTCCGTTTGTGCGCTGCGACGTCGTTTGGTGGAGAAGATTCAGGATAGCGGCGTGCAAGGCCATATAACATTGGTCGGCGAGCGGTTTCTTTACCTCGCATAGGGCAACTCCGATCCTTTGGCATTTCAGATTCCTCCCGCACCTCTCTGTCACTTTTTTCTCTCTTTTACGGTAAAGTAATGTACGGATTTACGAGTGTTTTGTGTGGAGGTGGATGTGGATGGTTTGTTTTGTGGTGATGTATGTGTGACTGTGTGGCCAAGCTCTGTAAGATGTGATCCTGTTGTATGTTCTTAAGCCCTGTGCTTCTTTCTTGCTTAGAAAAACTGCTTCTTTGTTCTTCTTCTTCTTTCCTCTGCTTTGTGTTTCGCTCTGTAGGGAGGGGGAAACAAATAGAATAAAATCAAGGATTCTCACCGGGCGTAACGCAATGTTCTGGTGCAGCTTGTGCTCTACATGGGAGAGATAATATCCATATGGCCCAAAAGTGAAAAATAAATAGACGATGAATGGTTCGGATGGTTCAAATAGACAAATTTATAGACTTTTAAATTTAGAGCATCAATGGTCCGAGGTCCTATGAAATCCTAGACTTGCCCAAGTTGCCATAATTTGGGTGTCATATCAGCTCAAGACCCCCATTCCCTTCACATCTCCACATTTTTTTCGTCTCTCAATTTAATCGTCTCAAATTTATAGTCAAGAAACACTTAAATGGACAGAACCCAATTTCCTCACCCACTATTTACAGAGCAATCACATCAACACATGGAGGACCCAACACTGGCTAATCGCATGCAAGCCCCTCGGGGGGAATTCCTTCCGTTTGCTCCTCAGTCGATGAGACATTAACAACATCCATGTTGTTTCCCTTTCGATGACCCATTTTTATGTGTTACTCACCCGTCCACTACTGAAAGCACCAATTCCTGTCCGACTTGCAGATGGAGGTTTATATGAGACACAGGAGGGAGACGATCTTCTTCAGAAGCGAGACCACTGATGACATCCAACTAGTGAATTATAATCAGTCTTAACTCATTATGGGAGAGCGTCCATTAATTTTACTGGCAAGGGCACCATCAACCAACCAGGTTCTATGGCTTCTAAGTTAACGGTGTAAATCACATCCAGATTAGCCATTGCCAAAATGACCTCAATTTTATCATTCTCACCGATCACTTCCTTTCCTATCTCACCCTCTCCAAAGAAAGAAAAAAAAAAAAAAAGAAAAGAAAGAAGAAAATTTCATACTTCACTCTTAAAATTAAAATATACATTCTTTGAGCGGACGAGAACATGATATGCCAAGTTTGCCAAGTGACATATATTTTAAATCTTTTTTGGAGAAGCCAAGAGCGGTAAAAATTAAGAAATCTAAGGGCACTGGTTGAAATTTCCGATATTTAGAGGGATTAGATTAATAAATTTTATGCTTTCACACAGAAACCAAAAGACCCAGGGGTGGCTACCCTGGCCCCTAAAGGAAGGGCTCCCTCCCTGTCTTCATCTATACCTTGAAGTAAAAAGCTGAAGATCTCAAGAATTAACGGGTGGAATTTATAATAATATTTTTTCTTTTCCAAATCAACGAGATCATAAAAGTAGAACCTCATGTCCCATTTATTAGACAGAGTCCACCAATATAAATTGAGGTAATTTTTTCAAAAAATGTTTCTTAAAGCATGGGAGCAACTTTCGTTCTGAAAGGTGCACCAAAAAAAAAAAAAAAAAAAAAGAAAGAAAGAAAAAAGAAAAAAAGAAAAAAAGAGATGCTTGATATTTAGGGTGTTTGCTTGCCATAATTTTGTATGAAATATGTGTTTCGGTAAAATAATCAAATTCATCTTAACGAGAAAAAGTAACTCTATAACAATATTACATCTAGCAAGAATTACCTTGGAATGCTTGTGTTGTGCCTGAGAGAGAGGGAGTAACATTTATAAGAAAAATTATATATATATATATATATATTAATTTAGATTGTCTTTTTCAGTTTCATCTATTAAATTTATTATACTTACTTTATTTAATTTCTACGCATATAAATTGATTTAAACAAAAATATTTTTTTAGTTATTATCAACATAAAAATAATCATGGGATTTAGGTTGTGTGAGGACGTAATATTAATAGTAAGGTTAATATAAATATTTAATAATAGGGTTAGGGGAAATAATTTAGGTGCGGATATTTGAGTAAATTTAACTTGATCAAAACTTAGTTTTGCAAAGGATAAACCTATTCATCCTAAACAAATCTCACTACTCACATGTTACAAGTGGGACTCTCCTGTGTGTACATAGCATCCACTCCCACATGTGAGTGGCGAGATTTGTTCTGTATACACTTTTTTAGGAAGAGTTAGTATTACTCTTTTTCAAAATCTACCTCCTCTCTACCATTGACAAAATTAACTCTTAGGATCCAAAACTAAGTTTATGGCAATTACGCATACCACGTCAAACACAATTAAATTTTAACTCTCATAACTTAGTTTTGAGTGCTGCTAGACATACACTTAATATTATAGTTTTTGTATTAAAAAAATAAGTGGACAACAATATTTTTATTTAATTTTTTCGAGGTAAGTGGACAACAATTTACGTGTATGGGGATCTGACTTACACACGTTGGAAAATGCACAAAAAAGACTACTACGGTTACTTAATTCATTTGTCTTTCCTCCAACTCCACTTTATCCCACCACAATCCCCATTTTCATCCAAAAGAATCATGACGCCAAATGCAGGAAAAAACCAAAAAAAAAACCCTACCATTAATACCCAATTCATTTTTCTTTCCTCCAACGCCAATCTCCACTTTAACCCACCACCCACTTCTCTCTTCTTTACAATCAAGACAAAGAAATCCTGACCCTCACTCAATATTATAACTCAAATTAAACACAGAACATCGTCTAATAGCAAGAGTCTTAAACCATTATGGGGATCAAAAGCACCATTTTCATTTGGCTCTCTGCATTTGCCATTCTACTCCTTTCCATGCTAATTGCCCTCCACACCATTTCTTTGTCCACCACCAACACTGGTTCTCGAGTTCAACCCAATGGCTTCGAACTTGGTCTTCTCAAAAGGGTTATTGAGCAAACCGGCCTCGGGGGCATCCTGTCTCTCCTCGGGCCGATCGACCTTCGTCGACGGAACCTGAAGAGAAAATGCAACAAGGACACATGGAAAACACGCATCATTGCTGATTATCGAGTGTCTCGAGTATTGACGGTCGACTTGAAGGGTTGTGGACAGTTTTCTAGCGTGCAAAAGGCGGTTAATTCTGTTCCTAATTATAGCACCGATAAGACATTGATCATAATCAATTCTGGAACTTACAGGTAATGACTTATATCATGTATGAGTTTGGTGAATATAACGTGCCGCTGTTGCTAGTTGCCCACCGTGGCACTCAAAATAATCTCATTTTGTTAAAAAACCCATCTTTTCCTCTTTTTCCTTGTTTTTCGAATAAAAAATATCATTTTTCATATTATCTTTTCGATATAGTCTTTTCTAGTTGTTAGTGATATATGATGAAATGGTCAATGTGGCAGGGAGAAGGTAGTGATTTATGCAAACAAGACCAATTTGATATTCCAAGGGAAAGGATATCTCAAGACTACCATAGCTTGGGGTGATACTGCAAACGCTACTGGTAGCTCTGCCAAAAGCTACACATTTGGCATCTTTGCACCCAACTTCATAGCATACAACATCAGCTTTCGGGTAATGCATTGTGGGCTTTGGCTTTATGCAGTGCCATTATACCAAATTGTGCATGCGTGCACAGCATCATTTAAAAAAAAATAAAACAAAAATTGACTTTTTTTATTCAGAATTATTTAACAAAATGGTATCATTTTTGGATGCATTCGTACACAATTAGGTAGCGTGACACTACATTTCTCTATTACTATTCATTTACTTTGAGCTTGATTTCTATTCAGTTATAGTGGGAATTGATGAAATCCGAGCCATCCACGCAGTGCATGTGGTTGGCCCTCCCTCGAAGAGATGACGACCCAGATTCTGTCCATAATTCCCTGCTAATTTCTATGCTGATAAGAAAAGACGAGATGTCCAATTCCCTACTAACTTCTAAGCTGATAAGGAAAAGGGGGAGGAGGAGAAGAATCAAATAAAAACTAAACTAGCCATCTCTGTTTAGATCTTTTTGATTGCTGAGTTTCTCTCTGAACAGAATACAGCTCCACCGCCCTCCCCCGGCTTCATCGGAGGGCAGGGAGTAGCACTGAGGGTTGTGGGCGATGAAGCTGCATTTTATCACTGTGGATTCTATGGAGCACAAGACACCCTTTATGATGATAGAGGCAGACATTATTTCCAAGGATGTTTCATCGAAGGATCCATTGACTTCATCTTTGGGAATGCTAGATCCCTCTTTATGGTATGTTAAACGCTCAGACTAATGGTACACACATGGGAATATCCTCAAGGAAGTGCCACTGTAATGAATTAAGCACGTCATTTTGCATTTTCAATTCATAAACGGCGTCATCTCGAGGCGTATCTGTAGTTAATTAGATACGGTGTATTGGCCAGGAGTGCGTAATACACTCAATAGCACAAGATGTGGGAAGAGGGACAAGTGGGGCAATAACAGCACAAGGGAGGGGATCAAGTAACGAGGCAACAGGGTTCTCGTTTGTGTACTGCGTCATCACTGGGAGTGGGAAGGTCTGGCTTGGGCGTGCATGGGGGCCTTATGCCACTGTCATCTTCTCCAGATCTTACATGTCTTCTGTTGTGGCTCCCGTTGGTTGGAATGACATGGGAGACTCCTCCAATCATCCGTATGTTCCTCTTCCTTCATCCCATCTTACTTTCCTCCTGTTTTCTATTCCGTTACAAGTAAAATGCTGTTTCAAGCAAATGTGACATGAACTATGGCATGGACCACGAGGGGAATAGCTTAGGAATGCCTCCTTTTCAATGACATTCTCCTCTTGCAGATGTTCCTATGTGTTATGTGGGTCAGTTCATTTCTCTAGCGGATCATTCGCGGCCCACGAACAACCTGCCCGAAGCGGCCGTGAACATACCTTATTAGGTTTTTTGTTACTGGTCTATCCTTACTTTCGTATGTTTTGGGTGCATTGTACTGAGGAGTATTGTGAGCAAATCATTATTGAAACCTCTGGCCGCAGGATGTAATCCTGTTCAGGAGTGAACCTAGATAAATCTTATTCTTCTTTTCTCTGTGATTGCACGATTATATTTCTTGAGCTTTTATGAAATAGATACTCCCACCGAAATAATGATGGTGATTGAATTGACGTGCAAATTTATTAACGATGAGTGACACAGGACGGTGTACTTTGGAGAGTTCGAGTGCCTGGGACCTGGAGCAAAGTACACATACAGAGCCCCATTTGGGAAGCAACTGCAGCAATTTGAAGCTGCCCCTTATATGGATATCTCCTTCATCGATGGATACCAGTGGCTTCTTTTTCCCAGTCGCAGACCACATCTAGTTCCATCTTCCCAATAACCAAACACACCCCGTTTTCTATTTTTATTATTACCATCCTCAATTTATTTATTTATTTATTCTTTTCTTTTCTTTTCTTTTTTGAGTCAGTCAATTTTCACAGAAATCAATCGGTGTCCTACTAGGCAGTCAATTGTATCCTCAGTCAATATATTCTATTTATTAATTTTGTTGAATATGTAAAATAATGTTTAGAAAGCCTTGTGTTAACGTTGCTTGCTTTAATAAAAATTAAATTTAGCAGTGATACTAGATTCAAATATGTTTCACCCGTGTGTTAATCCTCATCAAACATTTCTGGAATGTACAGGCTAGGGTTGCAGATCGATGACAAACTTGAGTTTGAACACTGATCAAGTTTCAGTTTTAAAATGGGCTTTTATTGAAGCCCATATGCCATTTAGAATGGGCTTTCTGAGGCCCATGTCCGCCGCGTTCCAAATCAATGGCAATGCCCTATCTCACGGGGAGAAAAAATCTATACTATTATGGAAGCAAATAATATTTTGGTTCCATCAAATTAAATTAATTTAAAATTTAAAATTTAAATTTTTTATATTTATGAAAGTTATTTCTTAACCATTCACCCCCTAATTTTTCTTCTGACTCCTTTCACTTTTATATTTTTTTAAGTACATACTCATTTTTTTAATATAATTTTTTATTTAATTTTTATGTTTTAATAAAAAAATCTTTGAGCATGTGCAATGCGACTAGTAATAATAAAAAAGAAAGAAAAAGAAGAGCATTAATTCAATGATACTTGTTTTTACATTTTTATATACCACAAGTACCATGCCCGGGCTATTGATTCCATTATTGCTTGTTTTCACACTTTATAACTCATCATAAAATAAGCACTTTAATGAGAAAATGAATTTTTCCTAAACACCCTGTGTCTTTTTTCAGTTGAAAGTGATGTGTTTTGAGTTTTTTTTTTATTATAATTCAATGTATTTTTCTTGTTACTCTTATTATGTTTCCACCTTGTGTTTATTTTTATAAATTTACTCATGTTGTACCACTTTTATATTTTGTACATTTTTTTTATTTTTTTTTCTTTTTAGCTGAAGTTGGTGCTTATTTTGCAATTTTTTTTTTCTAAGGTTGCCTGTACTTGTTAATACTTTTTATTTTATTTTATAGTTTTGTACTTTTTTTTGTGATTTTCATTTTTTTTTATTCTTGTGCTTTTTTCTTGTGTTTTGTTTTTTCATTATTGATTTTTTAAAGCCTTCATATACATGTTTGTTTAGCTAAAGATGAAGCGTTTTAATTTTTTTTTTTCTTATGTGCCTTTAAATGAACCTGGTGCATTTTATGATTTTCTTTCTTTTAATTCCTTTTGTGTTTTTCTTCTTCTTCTTATATATAGATTATTATAATTTTGTTGTTTTTACTAACAACAAATATAAAGTAACTCTGTGGTAAATGAGTTTCATGTTAAGAACTAGTTCATGGGTTTGAGTATTCTTGATGCTATTTTTAATAATATAATATTTAATAAAAAAAGAGTGCATTTGAGTGCCACGTGATGCTTTAGATTTTTCACTATTGTCTTCTCCTTTCATAGAGGGTGGGCTGGATTCCATTTTTTTTTTATTTCATTTTTACAATCTGATGAACAATAAGTAAGCTTTGCTTGGGAAATAGTCATACCTCAGGAGGAATTGGTACAAGAAGCCATAGATAACTTATCGATAATGAAATCTACGGATAGCCAATGAGGGATGATCATAATAAATCTTACAAGTTGTTTTATATGTAATTTTTCAAGTGCAACTTTTTCCAAGATTTTTGGTTCAATGCTGTATTAGCTACCACCTTCTATCTTACCTTCAAAGGCTTTGATTCTTAGTCATTTCATAATTTGAAATAAGCATTTCTTGTGTAATTCGATAATAATATTACAGTAGTCGGCTCTTGACAAATCTGCATAAAACTTAAAATATCATTACGAAAAGCCTAAATATGCCTATAAAAGTTGAAATAGCTTTTGCCAAAAGTTATAATTTTGAACTTATTCGAAAGTTCCTTTGTTTTTTAAACCCTTTTTTGAAAGCCAAAAAATGTCTTCCCATAAGCATATACATAATGCTTCTATTACAATCAAAGCAGCCACGAATTCTTTATAAAGTACTAAAACTTAGGATCCAAATCATCACCGACTTATTTCATACTAAAATGGGCAATTTTATGATTGTTGGTTTAAGGATCCAATTGGCGGTGGTTTGAACTAATTAAGGACTGGTTTCTACTTTGAAATTTTAAGACCAACAGAACTTGATTTTTCTAAGACATGCGACCAACAAAACTTTGTGAGCCCATAAGCAACTCTCTACCTCGTAACCTTCTCCAAATGCAAACAAAATACTAGATGTTTAACTTTTGTTGAGAGCTTAATGATGCCCCACCTTCTCCTCAATCATTATTATTATTTGATTATACGTTATTTATCTTGGCTTTTTGTCGCTTGCAATGCATGCACGCCTCAAGACAACTCAGCCAAGCCTCAGTCATATGGGGTACGACCTGCTCGACTTGCACCCACAAACTCACATTGTTGGATCAGAAATCCAAGCACGTACGCAGTAAACAGTTGTGAATCAGTATATTTTGATAACTAAGAGACACACACGTAGCTATAAAGCAATATCAAGAAACAAATAAATTTCATATTAAATATTAATATTTTAATAATGGAAGAGACATACTCGTAACTACAAGATAACATTAAAGCCCAAACGAACGCCATATATATATATTAAAAATTGAAAATTGATAAAAACTGTAATAAATCATTGGACTAAATTTTGATATCAGTGGCCGGTGATAAAGGGACTCCAATAATGATAACTGATGAAACGCGTTTAGGATCAGCACTGATCTCATTATTTTTTGTTTCCCTTCATTTTTTATGTATTATCCCTGTGCTTGATTCTAAAACCTTAGATTAGTCCAGAGTTTTGGGGAAATAAACCGTGCAAGTTCAATGAACGTAAGATGGGCCCAAAACACTAGGTATAAAGACAGTATGACCATGATACTTTTCACGTGTGAGGCCTAATACAAAAAATATGTTAATACTTATAAATTATAAGTTATAATTATTAGATTTGAGATGAGGAGTAATATACATATATATGTACGGTCGAGAAATTTACTTTAGAAAGGCCTATTTATTGGGGTGTGATATTATATACTAGTTTTCTTTATAATAAAATATATACAGAAGATAAAATAAAGCTTTTTTGAATTAAAATTTTTATCTTTTTATTTTCTACTCCCTTGGAACACAACTAAGATCAATATGATCGAATTTTTTTATTTTTTAAAAATATTTTTTGGATGTGAATAAAGTATTCATGGTTTTTTAATTTTTTAAAAATGTAAGTTAATAAGAATCTTATGAACAGTTCATGAACCAACCTTGATACAATATCATTTACCTCCGCGTACCTCTTAGTAAAGCACCTGCACGCGTAATGAACAACTGTCTTGTTTGAAAATGATTCATAGTTATGTTTAGTTTATGAAACAAACCCCAATCATCATCACAAATCAATGGTTAAAATATGTCGTTCTTTTTTTTATTTGGATTGCAATTTATAACATTTGCATGCTCATTGTAGCATGCACCCTCTGCAACAACATATGCAACGCGGAATGAAACGCGGGAATATAAGTATACAATTGCTACATGCTTTTGTTTAATTATTTTAATAACAAGTAGTCATTGTCACCATATAAGGACATATCCCACCAAGTATGGAATGCGTATATATTGCATGCATTTAAGGAATAAAGTATTGAGCTCATTTGCATTGGAGGGATTAAAGGATATCCCTAGAACTCTATTGGTTGCTCCAGAGTTTTATTTATATAGTAGGTAAATTCAACATGTTGCTTATAAGATCAAGGTAGTTATCTTAAAAGCATAATCATAGTGCACATGTTCTTTTTTAAATCGAGACATGAGATCTTGATGGCCGGTCTGCATTTTTTGTTGTAATTGGCTCCTCCCCTAGCTAAAAAAATGGTGCTCGCCACCCGCTTGTCGCCTAATAATTTATTATACTTTTAGAATCGGTAAATTTCATCTGCGGATACTAGATAAAAAGGGACATAATCTATGAGCCTATGAAATTTTATATAATTTAAAGATGTTTAGGGCACTCATCTAAGGATAAAGGAGTGCAAAATTTATGAACCGTTATTTTTATGTCCACCATCGAGATGAGTGCTCTAAATACCTTGAAGTTATATAAAATTTCAAAGGCTCATAGTTATGTAGCTTTTCTTCCAACATTTCAACTAGTTAGTGAACCGTTTCTTTTTTTCGCGTACAAGAAATGGAGGAAGAAAAAGTGCTAAAAGGAAATCAATTTATATGTGGGGAATGATGAAAAACAAGAGAGAACTAATAGAAAACCATATGAAAGCTCAAAGTTTGAGGGGTGAATCACTTAAGACTTGAATGCAAGGCAGTGAAAAGCATAACCTTAAGGAGGGACAAGAGAGGTGGTTTTGTAGGATTCATAACAATGATCCAATATGTAGCTTCCAGTTTTGTTTACATGCATATATTCGATTGCAAACTCTTGAAATTAAGTCTCACACGAAAAATATCTTAACAACGCTATATTCAACGAGTAGAGGAAATGCTTGTGCAACATAGACCCTCATACATTATGTATGGTCCAATAGTCATTGGTGAACCAGAAACATTCCAACACCGCCTGAAGCAAAGCGATTGCTGCATCTTTCTTGTCATTAATGATCATTTTTCCCACGTTACCGTATGTAATTGTTTATTTATTTCTTGTGCTTGCTGTTTTCTTATCTATAGGTGGTCATATCTTGTCTAAACCTTGTAATATATAAATGTAGATGTGCTTGATAGATATTGAAAGTATACCCTTTTTTATATGGGAAAATTACATTTGCCCTCTTGTGGTTTAATACAATTGAAGAAAACCTTTCAACAATTTAAAAATTAGCACATAACACCGCTAATGGTTTCAATGGACTTGCAAAAGTTAACTTTTTCGTTAAGTTTAACGGTTCTTCCACAAATTTTTTAGTGTTTAATATGAAAAAAAAATGATTTCAATTTTCTAAATTACCCATAAACTAATTTCTTAACCCTTATCGTAGTAGTATCCAAATAAATGAACGCTTTTATAATTCTTATACCTTAAAAAATATATATTCTATAAAGGTTATATATTCATAATTTCAACTGATTATGATGACTAGAAACATGTATACCAATATTATATGCGTCTAGGCAGGTGCATATTTAAATGATTCTTTTTTTGGTACAATAAATATATCTTTTTCATGGGGTAAGACTTATAAAAACGACTATTTATTTGAGAACTATTTTGATTGAGGTAAGGTGTTCATTTTGGGTAATTTAGGAAATTAAAATCTATTTTCTCCTATTAAACACTCTTAAAAATTTGTGAAAGAACAAGCAGTTATATTTGATAGAAAAGTTAACTTTTCCAAGTCCATTCAAATTACAGGCGAGTTATATGGTCGAATCACATTCAGGGACTGTGAAGAGATTTCATGGTCGAATCACAGAAAAGAACTTTTAAAAACACTTGCAGCTATCATTTTCTATATTCATTTGATACTCCGAAGAAATTTCATGGCCAAATCTGACGAATAGTTTATAAAAGCACAACAGATATATTTTTTTATTGTATAAGTCTATTAATTATGAAGATAGAAATAACTCATATACATATATGTATGTATGTATGTATGTATGTAGTTAGAAAAATGAAGAAGAAAAAGCTGCTACTTTTTTCTTTGGTAAAAAAGTATGATAGAACCAACAAAACAACCGCAAACACAATCCCTAAACTGTGCATTTATCGATAACTCCCTGTATCGCCATTGACAGGTTAACGTAAGAAGAACCGCCTTCTTCCACTGATCTCCTTGCAACCCTCCCCAGCTCTCTTGCTCTCTCCCTCCTCCTCGAGGACTCTTCTCCATCTCCCATTATCTCTTCCACAGCTCTCCTAACCTCATCCCTCCTCACCAAGCACACCTCGTCCTCCTCCTCCTCCTTCGTACACATTTTCTTCACTCCAACCCTAACCCCGATCTCCAAAACTTGCACCACTAACTTCTCATTGAAGAACTGGTCCGCCCCCAGCGGCCAAGTCACCATCGGCACCCCGCAGCTCACAGATTCCAGCGTCGAGTTCCACCCGCAATGACTCACGAACCCCCCCACCGCCACGTGGGACAGTATCGGAACCTGCGGCGCCCACCCCTTTATGATCATCCCCCTCCCTTTGATCCTCTCCTCGTACCTCTCCGTCTCCATCCACTCCTCCAACTTCGACAGCGAATCGGGGTTCGCTTTCCGGACGATCCAGACGAAGGGACGACCCGAACCTGCAAGGCCGGATCCTATCTCGATCAACTGCGCAGCCGATATGGAGCTCTGGGTCCCGAAACACACGTAAATGACGGAGCCGGGTTCCCTTCGGTCGAGCCATTTCGAGCAGCCGGAGGAATCATCGGACTTTTCGACGGCGGCGGTGGGGAGAGAAACCGAGACGGGGCCAACGCACCAGAGTTCACGGACGAGGTTACCGTATCCAAGGGCGAAAGAGGGCTCCAATTCTTGGAACGAGTTCACCAACACGCCATCCGCCGTCACCTCCGCCTCATTCCAGTCCTCCAAGAACTTGTCCGTGGCGGAATATTTCCCCCGCAGCAACATGCTGGGAAGCTCAGACTTCATGAACTCGATCCTTTCGGGGATCCCGGGGACCCGGATCGGGTCCGAATCAACCTCGGCAGCGTGGATGGCGCCGCCAAGGTTGCGGGAGCACAACAGGGTGAAGCAAGAGGTTACATGGAAGACGAACCTCGGGATTCTGAGCTCCCTCGCGACGTCGGAGGTCCAGGTGAAAATGACATCGGAGACAAGACAGGTGGGCTTAGGGTTGATGTCTTTGAGGAGGGCGAGGAGAGGGGAGCGGAGATGGCGGGCGGCGGCGATGAGTCGGTTGAAGGCGGGGACGGAGTCGAATTTGTCGCGTGAATGGTGGCGGGCGGGCTGTTGTTGGGCTTCTGGAGGGAAAGGGAGGCGGAGGATGTTGACTTTGGGATTGTCGGAGGGGACTCTGAAGGAGGTGGCAGAGAGAGGGGCGGTGATGATAGTGACGATGGGGCCGCGGGCGGCGATGAGATGAGCGAGGTTGGAGAAGGGGATCAGGTGACTCTGTGACATTAAAGGGATGAGAATGAAGTGAAGCTTCTCCATCTCAAAAGGAGTTGGAGTTGAAGAAGAAGAAGAAGAAGAAGAAGAAGACGACATGACGAAAGAAAGATGGGAATTGGGTTGTAGCGTTGGAGTGAGAAGTAAGCAGGGAGGAGTGGGTTTTAAATGAGGATTGGACTGACTAATTTATTTATTTTTGGTAATTAACTGACTAATTTATTTGGATGACCTAACTCTAAAGATATACTTAAATTAAAAACTTCCATACACTAGTTGTATGTATAAGTGGTTAGAAAAGGCAACTTCTAATATATACATTCTTCGCACGGCCTTGATATTAAAAGTGGATGCTTGATAAAATTTGCAAGGTTCTCTATAGTTATTTGATCAAAACATTTCAAAGAAGGACCATATAAACTTTAGCATGTTACTATTTTGACATGAAGAGTGTACATTTATTACTCTTTAGATAATTTTAGAAATTTTTTATTGAGTTACAATTAGTAAAGTTTCTTGATTTTAATAAAAAATAAAAATTTTTGACCAAATCTTTACCCAAAAAAAGAAAGGGGAAATTGCACTTAACCTCCTTGTGGTTTTGCCCTATTGCAGGGAACCTTTCTAGGGTTTGAAAATCAGCACATAATCTCCATATGGTTTCAATGGACTTGCAAAAGTTAACTTTTCTATCAAATCTAATTGTTTGTTCTTCCAAAAAAAAAATTAGAGTGTTTAATAGAAAAAAATAGACTTTAATTTCCCAAATTACTGAAAATTAACTCCTTACCTCATTTGCAATAGCTCTCAAAGAACTAGTTGTTTTTATAATTCTTAAGCCATGAAAAAGATATATTTATTATACAAAAAAAATAGAGAAACATTTGTATGTGAATTTACCTAGTTGAGATTATGAATATATAACCTCTATGAATTTTTTTTAAGGTACGAGAAGTATAAAAGTGTCCATTTATTTAGGTACCGCTACAATGGGGGTTAAGAAATTAGTTTATAGGTAATTTTGGAAATTAAAGTTTTTTTTTATCATATTAAACACTAAAAAATTTATGGGAGAACAAACCGTTAGATTTGACGGAAAAGTTAACTTTTTCAAGTCCATTGAAACCAAAGATATGTGCTCATTTTTAAATCACAGAAAGGTTCTCTGCAACTGCGTCAGACCAAAGGGAGATTAAGTGCAATTTTCTCAAAGAAAAAATGAAAAGAAAAAAAAAAGGCAATATTCTACCAAACTAGACAACTATAAAACACATTTCCAATAGACTATGAGGAAAAGGTGTAACCATATAGAATATGTTAGTGAAAATTTTTATAAAACAGACACTGTATGGTGTTAACCTAGACATAAATGTGAGGGAAGTCTACACCACCCCCTCTAAATATCTTGTCTGAATACATTTTTGTGCATACAAATGTCTACCAGGCAATACTCGACGATCGATGGGTGGGGCTATAATATATGGAACTTTATATTGCATAACTGAGGCCTTCAAGTGGAACAAAATATTCAAAAAGGAAAGGAAAAAAAAATATACCTAATGTATAATCTATTAGAAAAGGTTAAATTTGACAGCTCAATTGCTATTATTGTATTTTCCACTCCATGCTACATCTCAACCGGACTCCTCCGCATTTAGGCTGGAATTGCCCTCTACAGTTAACCGTCAGATGATCGTCAGAGGTGCATGAAAATATCATGACCATTTATTTCAGTTTTATACTTAACAAAATTATTTGCAATAAAACTTCCAAAAACCGTGCAATTTACAAAATGGTGAATATAAAGCTTGAATAAGTTCTCATGATATTTTTGTGCACACGTGGTGATCATCTAGCGACCAATTACGCAAGATAGTTCTCATCCTAAATGTAGAGGAGCCCTATTGATCACGTTTAGTATATCCTATGTTTCAAAGCTTGAATAAGTTCTCATGATATTTTTGTGTACACGTGGTAATCACCTAGCGATCAATTACACAAGATAGTTCTCATCCTAAATACAGAGGAGCCCTATTGATCACATTTTGTATATCCCGGATTTCAACTATCCGTCTCATTCTTAATTTCATCAATAACATAACCGAACCAAACCAAACAATTCAATTCATTTTATCCATTTTACTCAAATATGTCAGTTAAGATTATTAAGAGTAAAACTTTTGCAATATAGTAGCACCACGTCATCAATTTAGGGACCAATCTTGGTCGGGCATGTGTGCCAACTCATATCAATTTATGATATTCACCCTTTATTGGATGACAAGTTATATGACACTGTACCATACAAGGTTTTTTTTTTTCGATTTTATTGGTTATGAAGTGGTTTTATGATTTTATGATTTGTCGACTTCACGGTTCATTGGGTTCCAACCCGGTCGGGCTTTACGGGTGCAGCGATTATTTCGTACACTCACTGTAGTACAATAGAGGGTAGGCACTGGGGACGACGGAAAAGTCTAAACGTTTTGAGGGACTAAATTTGTTCCAGAATTCGGTTTTAATCTTCTATGACAAAGACGGGGTGTCGACGCGACTCCCTGTGTTGTGCAAACAGCAGTACTCGTGCATAGTGAACAAGCTGTGGGCGAATCTCCAGTTCACTCCTAATGTGGCCAAATTATTCAACGAATGTGAGATATAATATTTTTATCGTGTCTACGGTCAAATTTATTCTTTTATTTAAACGGGAACCGTTGTGCCTGTAAAAAAAAAAAAAGATTAAGTTAAAAGAGAAATAAAACGTATGAGATGAGATCATCACTTTGACTAGAAGTTAAAGTAAAAGAAATATGAGTGCAACAAGTTGGCGCGTTTGACAATTGTTTTTACCAAAGACATTAGCCCAATATAGAGGGTGGACATGGTGGGGATCCCTGGAAAGTCAAACCCCGTCATTGCATACGTCAACTTCTGTGTCATCCCACGCGCTCGTGATGACACACTTCTATACCCCCAATCTCCTCCTCATAAGCGGACTTCAAAACCAGATCAAACCTGAATCGAACCCAACAGACTTATTTAAAAGCCACGTTATTTTATGCATCCATCCGTATGTATCTAACTCCCACGTGTTCTGAAAATTTGATTGAAAAATTAGAATTTATCAATTTTTATATAATTTATTGATGCATGAGATCTTTCTTTATAATAAAAGTTATAATAGATAAAATCTCTCTACTCAAAAATTTTAATTGAAAAGCCTATGCCGCACCGAACCATATGAGAGTCATTAAGTCTAACTATTTTTTCATACTCTTTTAATTCACACCTATGGAACTTTCGAAATGGGTTTGACTTAACGTACACTCATTTTACGTTCATATCAAGTATACTCATTCTAGCATATCCCCTTCCATGTATCCATCCATATATATATACATATATATACACATATATACACACACACACACACGCACATCTCTTCCCCTCCCTCACCCCTCCTTCGGTATTAACTCTTGATTATTACGTTGACTTGAGGTGCAGTTTTGTTTGAAGCTACACTACTCCGGTTAGATGCAAATTATATAACATGTTTGTTAAAGCTATATTTTATTTTTATTTTTATTTTTATTTTTGCAATAGTTTCATTGTTTAAAATTAAAGCCAACTCACACGAAACGAAGATCAAGCAGTGTATAATGATTTGACTAGATTCGTAAACTCGGTAGACGTGAATAAATGATGCAGAACCAGGATACTGTTGAGTAGAAACTCAATGAACATTCTCCACTTCGTGAAGATTAAAAAACAGATACTAATAATAATAGGTTATGCTGAATTTCACCACTATATTAAGTGACTAATTGAGAATATATATATATAAAAACTGAATGAAAATAATATGACTAACTTGAGTTTGCTACTGCTGCGTAATACTATAAACCATCTGAGACCCTAACAAGAAATCAATCCGTACAACTGGAAAAGAATGAAAGCTGTGAATGTCCTACATTTGAGAAGTCATGAATTCATAGAATTAGACAATTCTAACCATTCGCTGCAAGAAAAGATAGTGAGAGAAACTAGAGGCAGTAGAAATGAATGATCAGAATTGTTGAAATTCATGACTTTTTTAAATTCAGGTGATCCTTACCTAAGAATGGAAGCTGAATAAATAATTTAGTGATATAGAATCAATTATAATCAAAGCAATGAAATTTAATAAAACTTTTGGATGCACAGATTTGTGACGGCACAAGGTGATCGAGAATAATAAACTAAAAGATGAAAAAAAAAAGTGGAAATTCTTTTAAAAAGTGAAATTTCAAGGTCCAATCTTACAGCCGAAAAGATTAAGTAGTGTTTGGAGTCAAAGTTCCGAAGTGGGGTGGGGGTGAGCCACCCGTGACTGTGTAGTCCAGAGCCTTCCCAACAACTTAAAAGAGAAATTGGTTGACAACACAACAAAGATAACACTTGATTGCAATAACCCCTGAAACATGGCTTTCAACTAGCAATAATACCGTCGGACTATCAAAGCAGGCCTATTAAAACAGAAATTGGTTAAAAAAATTTGAAGATAAACACTTGGTTTAAAAACACAATATTAATGAACAATCCTTCCCTCCTTTCTCGCCTTTCATCACCTTCCACCATCAAGTCCTCAGTCTCTCTACCCACATCATCCCTTCTCACTAAAACCCTAAACCTATCCTCGTACCAACTGATAGAAACCTCAGCCTCCCTCTCGAACCCCAACCCTCAGGTTGGGTTTGGATGGTGGGAATATAATCGAAATGGGAATGTGAACCTGCATTTCCCATTCCCATCCCGCCATCCAAACAAGTCCTTGGTGACTCCAAAACCAACTTCAAACTTCAAAAACTGATCCGTAAGCACTGGCCAGCACAGGCTGCCGTGGGTCGAACTCCACCGAGAATCCCCTATGGTAGTCCCATCAATCACTTAAATCGAATAAATCAAAAGCAGGTAACCTATGACCTAAACTTCTTTCGGGTTCCAGAAACAAAAGATTGATCTGGCTTTGCCTGGGGGATCAGCGACGCAACCAAGTGCTGACCTAAAACAGCAAGTATTCGCAATCAGTCAGTTGGACATCACCCCTCTAACTAAACACCACATCTATGAAGACAAAATCAAACAAGACAGAACTTCAGTTCAAGGAAGCTAACCTTTTCCGGCTTTGTTTTCACAGAAAATCCTTCTGTTGACCATATATGAGTCTGCCAATATTACAGTGGAATGACCACACTGCGGTAGTGATTTCTTTCTACCTCTCTCTGGGCAGAGAGAAGAGGTTTTTTTTTTTGGGGGGGGGGGGGGGGGGGGGGGGGGGGGTCACTGAAAAGCTTAGTAGTTCCAAGTTTTCCAAATACAGCTTATAATAAAACAGAATGCAGAGTTCAAAGAACCTTCCCATCTTAAATAGACATTGCATTAAACTGAAATCTTCGAATCACAATCATCAAGCTGTGATGGAGCTACCAAATGGGCTGCAACTAGTAGTTAAAACAAAGAGCAACAACAAACTATTCATGTACAAATATGCAGTGTAGCTTTAGCTTACAACATAATGAACACAAACTACTAAAAAAGCTCGAAAATGCACAATGACTGTACAAATTCACATGCAGACAACTGTACAACGAAACTATACATAAAATTCCAGTATCCTCTTTTAGCAAGTTGACTCGGCTGAAAATTGATATTTAAATGTACCTGGCTTTTTACAAGATCCCACTCTTATAAAGAAAGTGAGTAGATCGAAAATTTAAGTATAACATACCGATTCTTACTTTGCACTGTCCACTCAATCAACTTGAGCCCCTCTCCACTGGACCGAATTTGTGGACTTCAATAACAGACTTAGGGCTGAAGAGCAAGTTGCTCTAACAATTGCATCGGCTGACCGGCTCATTTTACTGATCAACATTCCAAACACCTAAAAAGAAAATGAAAGTTCACCCATAATTAATCTTTTCAAAGTGTTATCTGACACAAACAAGAGTAGAGCAATCTGAAGATGACCTGTGTATAATAAAGAGCTAGAATGTGCTGATCATCAGAAAGAGACAGCATGACGCTGGCAAAGTAAATGGCATTTGCCTGAATTATTGCCCAAGGAGCATCGAATGCCTGGATCAGCAACAATCTCTCCAACTCAGAATTTACACTTAGTTGTATGTTCAAATAATAAAATCTACAGTAATAATTGTGAAGGACCATAACAATGTCTCTTTATAAAAATTAAAAAAAGAAGGGAAAATCAAGAAAGGTGTCACGAGGTTGGAAATAGTATTGGAGTGGGAATGGATAGATTGAAGGAGTGTCCAAACACTGATGAACATAAATGATCAGGAGAAAATTACCGTCGAACACATGACAGTAAGTTCAGGTATGGTTTTATGGTATGGACTGCTGAAACATGACAAAATAATATTACAAAAGGGAAGACTTTCTGCAGGATGCTGGACGGCAGCAAAACTACTTCATTTAGAAAAATAAAAAAATAAAATCTGCCCCAGACAATTTTCTCACTGGCCTATAAAAAATAAAACAGAAAGCTTCCCTACCTCCTTCCCTCTTCTGCCGAAGCCAACGACTTAGCTGCTAATACACTATGGAGGATAAATTCAACCTTTGATATATAATATGGAAAAAAAATGGAGCCTCAAAAAGACAAACCTGTATCGTTGATGCCATGTATGTATCAATTCTGGATGCAAGATGTTGAGAGAATTGCCTTGTGAGATCTCTAACAAAGTCCTCATAATCACTTCTGAAAGTGCAAAAACACATTACCCAGCTTTTCAGCACAACGAAGCCTACAAAGATGTCAAATACTAGTTCCACAGAATTACACTTCCAGATCTGTCAATTCATACCGATGGTCAGAATTAAAACGGTGCGTGTTTAGCAGTGGGAACACTCCTTCCAATTCCATTAGGGGGGTGATCCGAGTAAGGGTACTCTGCAGCAAAAGCAAAAAAGAATGTTATGCCAGAGTAAATGACAGCTTCAAGTAGAAGAGAAGGCAGAGATGGCAATCATTTACTCGGCAAGCAACTCGGACATCAAGATCATCATCATGAAGATGGAGAACTAAGCGTGAGACAACAGCATGTACCTGGAAATAAATACTAGCCAATTACCTTCCTGAAATGACTTTAATAATAGACCAAGACATCAAGAAATCCATTATAATGCTACACAGTGAAGCAAGGAAGCCAATATTTAGAATTATTCGGACATTATGAGGAATGTAAATTCAAAAACTATAAGTGGTTCTCCACAAGATAAGGATATCACCTAAAGATGAAGAAGACAGGAACAAACAAATGATTTAACAATGAAGACAACAATCAACTAAAAGAATTTCGTACGTTGTGAGGCATGAGAATAACTGAGGGAAAAAGAGGTAAGAATTATAAATGTGGAACTAAAAGCAACTACATCATGATATAACTAGATTCTCCCCATTCTACGTTCTGGAATCCACTATCTTCAACGCTATTCCATGGATTTCAACAACCCATATAAAATAGCATTGATCCAGATCAACATATTTATGAAACTTAGTATGCATGCAGGCATAAACACCAATCAACAATCATTTCTTTTGGGACAGAAATAAAAACACTAGTTATATGTAATTTAAAAATAACAATCCAAACTTGGAAATTATGATGATAATAATATAATAACAATCCAATGATTAGTCCAGTGGCAAAGCCATTTCCCCCCAAATCTGGAAACTCAGAACAGCATCAATTGGACAAGAAAATAATAAATAATTCCTGATGGACAACTCTACTAAAGAAAAATAACATATATATATATATATATATTAGATCCAAAACAGTATCTATAAAGAAAAAATGGATAAATATGTCTTGGGGGAAGAATAAAACCATAATTAAATCCAGACCTGCTCAAGAAAAGTGTCGTGCTGCACTCCAACTCCATAGTTGCTTAGTGTGCCAAATGCTGCGAAGGCATTGGCTCGCATCTTTGCATTCATGGATAACTGTTTCCAAAACATAAAAAAAATAACAACAAAGAAGCTTCCCAATTCATAAATATATACCACATAAAAGATATTCCACTAGTTATATTTGATTCAATAATAGCAGAAATTAATTTCACATGTATAACTGATCAGGGGAGAGGTACAGTTTCAATTCATTCTGACGCATGTTTTCCCTGGCGATATATTACGCAGTTGTTTATTCTTACTCTTTGTAATGCGTTTTAATAAATACGACACTAAAAAAATTGGAATATAGAACTTCAATAATAAAGAAATGGAAAGGCCACGACATAAGACCAACGTAACTTGGAAGTAAAAAGTATTTTGATGGAAAATGTAGGTATATTTCCCACCATCTTAACAAAATTTTAGTAAGGGAAAGGACCATAACACGAACAATATAACTTGGAAACTACTAATACTATAAACAGTCATGGAACCCAGGACATATGTCCCAACATATTCACTCAACCTTAAGAATTAAATAGGGCCATTTAAATTATTATGATTTTTTAGTTTTATGAATTTACTAATTTTGTTTCATTTAGTAGGTAATCTTTTTCTTTCAATAGGTTTACTCTAGGGTACGCTGATAGGAAGTTTTCAGTTGCAATGCAATGCAGTCTTTGTTATTAAAACGAAATGAGCTAAAAGTCTCTCTGTCACTGCATTCTGCATCAATTATGCTGTGAAATATAGGATCGTAAAATCTAAAAGGCTTCTGAAATGAACAAAAATTTGTAGAACAAAAACTTATCTTTTAACAAAATGGGCTTAAAAATTTTCAAAGTAACCTAAACAAAATTCCAGTCAACTGCTACAATTGAATTACATGCAATATAAACATTTATCTGGCAGATCTCATCCATAAATAATTTCAGTATGAAAATCCAAAGTTGAACTGAAATATTATAGTCTCCCAAAAGAAAAAAATGTAGCTATCATACTTGAAGATTATGGAGCCGTACGGATAGGCTAAGTAAAAAGGGTTCCACTGCATCACTAGATGCTGAATCAAGGACCTACAGTATGCACAAGAAATTTTACGACACAGAAAATAAAATCTTAAGGTGAAAATCTTAGTAAACAGAAATGAATATGTAGAGAGACAGACAGAAGAGAGAGGTGGGGGAGGGAGGGACAAGCCGGGTCACCATCAGTAAGCATGATACTGCAGTTAACTGAACTGCTTCTTCTGAATCCCCAAGAAGAGCTAATATCACCACAAGAACTTGAGTAGTATACATATGAATATGACTAGATGGTATCTGCAAGTAGAAACCTAGAGGGGTCAATCCTCCACAGAGAACAGAAAAGGAAGCCAAAAATAAAGACTAATAAAATAGACATATTAGGCCTAGCCTAAGTAAGTTTTTTTTATAGGAACAGTGCGATGGACATGAAGGATTTCACAATAAAATCACAAAAGGCCTATGAGGAACAAATCCATAGGAGCATATTTTGTCATTCACTAAAACACCTTCCAGTAAATTTGTGCCATATAAGCCTTTTGTAATTTTGTTGTGGGATTGTTTGTGTATGTAGAATTATTGTTTTTATAGAACCGGCTTAAATATCCAAAGGTATAAATGCAACAACTTTGACATGAAGGGCCACAAAAAAAGACCAAATACTTCCTTGACACAAAATCAAGCAAGCTATCTTTCTTTTTTCCCTTCTAAGAATGGGATGTGAATGTGTGCAATTATGTGAAGATATAATTAGCAGACACTTTTCTTTGGCAAGCCAAGACAAGAAGACACTAAGGATTAGTTACCTGCAGAAAACATGATACAGGTACAGAATCAGATACGATTTTTTTGGTTGATAACTACACAAGCACCCCAGAACCAGATATGTATCATACAAGGGGATACATCAATTTTCAAGTATTCTAAAACAGAGGAACACGTTAAATAGTTTTAAAACATATGCTCACAATTTATATATGTTCCCTTTTCAACGGTTCTCAACAAATGCCAGCCATCATTACTTTTTTCTTTTTCTTTTTCTTTTTATTTTATGGATAGACCCCAAAACGAAATTGCTCCTTTGGAGGCTTCCGCACTCAAAAGATAAGTGGCAAACAGCTGTGTGAAGCTCAGGCTTTTTTAAAGTTGACCTCCCAACAGGAAAAGGGAAAAAAGGTTAATCTTGGGGGGCTTGGAAGTAGTATTCCGAATATGGTGAAGAAGACAATATAGCATCATTGCTCATTGAATCCTTAACTGTAGACATTTCTGTCTCTCTACTCTTTTCCATCTTCTGCTCTTTTCCTTTCTCTACATGTCATTTGCCTTAGATATATACCCAGCCCAGTAAATAACATACGCAAACAGTAACCTCTATATATACGACCGAAAAACAAATAAATAAAAAACAGGTTGGACACGTATTGGGTTTGTCACCAGGCATATTATAGGTGTATCCATACCAACTACGCGCCTGATAAAAGTACATCCCAAGTGTATTTTGTTACTCCTAAGAACATATAAATGAAAAACTAAAATGCACGAACTCAACACCTGTACAAGCCCTCTGATGCAAAGCCGTCTGACAGTTGGGGATTCATCTGAAACACATTGACACAGTGCTTCAACCATCTCCTCCAATAAGGAACCAAATCCATCACTGCATCATTGAGGATCAAAAGCCATGAAACTAGTAACTGACAGACAGAAGCAAATTCCAACGAACAAATCAACCAAGAAGCAGTTAAGCTAAAGCAAGCAATAAGGATTAGAAGTTATCTTGAAGAAAACAATAAAAAAGAATGTCTAGACTGCAATATTCAGTCATTTTTGTGTATGTGTTTTATTGAAATAATCTCTCATAAAGTTACAGTTGCATGCACGAGTTAAGATGTGAATCAAATACAATCCAAGAATTTGAGAAGCTAATATATGAAATATGCAGAGAAAATTCTTCCCATATAATTTCAACAACTTCAAAAGTGTCATACTTCCACATAGACAAAACATTTATGCATATCCTGCTATCTTGTAAAATTTCAACCTCATCCGGTTAGGGATGAGACTTCATCCATACAGTCAAAGTTTAGAACTTTTATTGTTAATTTCTTTGTTGATCAAACAGAAGTCTAACTTTGACTATTTGGACAGAATATCATCCTTAGCCAGATGAGACTCAAACATTGTCAGCTTTTAGGGCATGAGTTAAGTTTTCACCCCAGAATTTAAAGTCACATGTGGGCCCTTCATAAGTTTGCTCATATAAGAAAATCTGGAAAAACAACACCTTTTATCTTTAATGTTGAGGTTTAACAGAATAAACAAAAATGAATTTTTCCAGACAAGGAGACCACAGTAATTTCCTCCAGATCATCTTTCCCTCCACCACCGCTTCTCTTGGGATCTATAGAACAGACTACCTATTTCGGGAGCAGTGGATGTCTACAGATTCAGTGACCATCTGTGTGCAGCTTATTTTTTGAACTCTAGAATGGGCTAGAAGAGGAAAACTCTATGGAACAGAAGAGAGAATTGAGGCTTTTCCGAACAAGGAATAAATGAGATGCAACTTGAAACATTTCGTTCCTGGCTTCCCTTCCATTTGTTGCTTGGAGAAACCCAAGGAGTCACCTGGGAGGACTCTAGCTTTTCTTTAGTTAATTTTTTTTTTTTTAATCTTGTGTTTCATTCTGTCCCTCTTTTCTCATCTACTTAGGGGGGATACCTTGTTCTGTTCTTTGTATATCCTTCCCTTCTTTATACATACATATATATATATATATATATATATATATATAAATTTTAATTACCAGCATATATCAAAAACTTAATTTTATGGCCAAATGAAAGATTAATTTCAAAAAAGTATAACTGCTGTTAAGCATAGAAGTATTCGCTAATGAGGCATTCTTTGTACATGATACACATTTCTCCCTTGTGATTTAGGTATCAAAGATCTGTGTATGTGTGCATGTTCAAATCAGAGAGAAATGGGCTACTAGTCATAAACAATTACAAAATTTTAGCGAGCCTAGAATTTTTGGAACATACCAGTAGCGAACAAATTGTGACAAAGTTGCAGCTGCAGCTTCCCGCTGGATTGTATGCTGCCGACTCAAGGACTTACTCAAAATCGCGCATACAGTTGGAACCTGCGAATTTTGACACAAAAAACTGTATATCTCGAATTATACCATGAATAAGTAGAGAGGATAACAAGTTAACAACCCAAGCACATAAGAGTGTGTCCATGCACTTCTATAATTAGAGTTTGTAGTATGATTATATAAAGTATAATTCTAATAAAATTTTTGTCCCTCTTTTTTTAGCATGATGCCTTTGTTATCTCAAAAAACATGTAACAAAACCCTCATGTCCTGTTACCGGATAAGGTTTTATTTATAGAAATATTTTCCCATTCAACGCACTGGGAGGATAATATTTGTAATTTTCAATTCATTAAATGGATAAGATCTCAACAAGAGGTATCATTATCCAATGGGCTAAGGGCATTGGTTAATAAGACCTTCTGTTTTGGAGGGGATAGAAATCCAAATAAAGAAGAAGAAGAAGAAGAAGTTGTTCATATGTCAACTCAGCACTGACAAATTGATTGGGCAGGAACAAAACAGCCGGCTTCCTAAGTAAATAACAGTACCTCTTTTGGTCTTTTTATAAAAAGACATCCAGCAAAATTGCCAATAAGATCAACCCACCGCTCATTTTCACTTTGTTCTCCAGCTTTCGCTAAAATCTATAGACAAAATAGGCATCAACAATTTCTTTTCGACACCTAATATTACAACAATATTTTAAGTTCAATAAATGTAATAACTACTACCGCTATCATACATTTCCTTACCTTTCCCATTTCAAGGTCTCCAACACATTCACAAAACGCTTGAAAGGCGGTTAGAAGTGCCCTGAGATGTAAAATCATGTTTTAAAGTAAAGCCTTGTTGTAAATGTAAACAGACAACATAAACCTATGCATTTAGTAAATTTCCAGCGGGCCATCACCATAAAGGTTCCTGTTGGCCAGAATTAGCAAGACCATGACAACTTCCAAACTGGAGTAGAAGTGCTGTGATAACAGAAGCATAACTTTGTTCCACAGCTTTCCTCCCTATTTTACCACCACCTCTGCAAGAAAAACAGAAGTTAGCAAAAAAGCAATAGCTTGTATCACGAAGAAGAGATCTGACAAACACAGTCAGGCACAGAAACCTGAAAAACGCTGTAAGAGCAAGCATGGCTGCTTGCAGGATTTCATCCTTCACGAAGCTATCTCTGAAATGACCAGAATTATCTGCCTTTTCGTCGTCAGCTTTAAGGATAGGGGTCTGGCTAAGGACTGAAATCACATGCTCCAAGAACGAAAGCGATAGTATAACATGCTGCGAAAATGCCTATGACAAAGATACAAAATAAATTAAGAATCCCAATCATCTTTAAGGACCGTACAATTCTGAACGAGGAAAATGGAAAGTAAAGTAACCAACATGGCATAGACAACAGGGTTACACCAAAGAGATCGCATGTCAACAACATGAAAATCCTCTGATCTACACATTTTCCAAGCTAAATCTCCAAAATTAACCCCAACAAATAACCGGTCGAATTCCCTCATTCTCAATTATAGAACACCTTGAGCACCATTTCCATTGCTGCATTTAATCTGTTTCCTTTTCTTAGTATGATCGTTGCACTTACTCATCATCTACAAGTTATTATAATATCTACTTAAACGTCAGCACATCCTTGCAACTCCTTTCAACTGAATTTCAAGAATTTTTTACTTTGTAGAACGTTCAAGTTCAGTCATAACAGAACTTCAATTGATCATGACAGGAGGAAGAAAAAACTATGGCTTGCGCTCGAGTCCAAATAAAGATTAGTGACTATACTTGTAGAAGTAAATAAAAGAAGCGAACCCACTGTTTGTGGAGTTGCAAGATCCAAACATGGTATATTCCTCTCACAGCGTACGTGTTGAATCTTTTGCAGGATATAGGTAATGCTCGGGTAAAAGCCCAGCGAAACCCCGGCGGATCCAGGTGTGAAACGTTTTGCTGATGATGAACTGTTTGCTGAGTTAGAACAGTATCAAAAGCTGGCGAGAAAGCTCAACTACCTTGCAGTTACATGCATAGTTATCAGAGCGGGCTCGGACATCAACCCGGTCAAGAGGCCGGGTCACCGGGTCATTGGTTCAACTGTTAGGTCAATGACATTTATAATATAAGCCTTAATAATTATAATTATACATCTTTTTTAAGAGAATTTCTATAAAATGATCAATAAAATAATAAAAATTATTGAAATAGATTCACAACTTATAAATTTTATGAAGTTGTTCAAAATACTTTGCCAAATAATAATAGCAATGATAATATAAATATAAATAAAAACCTCATATAATAGGAGAGATGTTATCAAAATATTATGAATTTATAGTTATATTTTAATAATTAGATTATTTTAAGCATTAAAAATATGACATAAGGATTTTCTCAAACCTAATGATTTATTATTTTCTAAGATAGTAAAATACTACTCAGCTTTATTTAAAATATGTGATTATACTTAACATGTAATGTACATTGCATAATACACACACACACACACACACACATATATCAATATATTATTCAGTAATGTGTAGCCCATGATTTTAATTAAACATTATTTATTTACAAATAACATATATATTTAAAATAAATATCTTATTTATTAGTTAACTATTATATTATAAGTAATCTTTTTGATTACTTTTCATATAAACCCATCAACTCTGTTGGTTAGGGATGTTTATTTGTGAAAAAGATTGGATTCAAAGTGGGTTTGACCGGGTCAAAGTGCAAATTGAATTGATGTCTGACCCAACATGGGTTAGGGTCACCAGGTCAACCTGTCGGCCCGGGCCCGGTTTGATAACAGTGGTTACATGTCTGGATGTTTTCTTTCAATTTACTGTCGTTAGCGAGTTCATGTTATCACCCCGTACCAAACACTGGGAGGCAGTGATGAGGTGTTGAGATACCTTGAGAAAGGTCCTGGCAGCGGAGTACATTATCTTGGAAGAGCAAGAAACAAGAAGTACTCACTCTAGAGCAGAATCAAAGAATATCGAGTAATGCCTCGTGCAATTTCTGAGATCTTTTATTTACGACAACTCATAAGTGAGCTAAATATTCCAAGTTCCACACCAGCACAGTTCTGAGATGATAATCAAGCTACTATCCACATTGTGTCCAATCACTTGTTTCATAAGCGGATGAAATATATCGAGATAGACTGCCACTTTGTCTGGGAGAAGCTTCAACTTATTTCTCTAGGAAAAGTGAAGACTGATGATCAACTTGCAGATATCTTCACCAAATCATCAGGTGGGACTCAGGTTGAGTGCATTTGTAACAAGCTAGGCTTGAGTAACATATTTGCTACAGCTTGAGGGGAAGAATTAGTGCGCATAGGTAAGTTGGCAGGCCATGTGGGCTTTGTAGGCTGGCTTGGCCCAGCCTTTTTCTCTACTTTGGTAAGCAATGTCATGTTAATTAGGGCGAAAGTAGTGTCTTGTAACCAAGGACATACATTACAAATACAAGTGCTCCTAGCCCTTTAGGGTTAAAGAGAGTCTCTCTATTTTTAGAGATTCAATTTTGGAATGATCCTAACTCCGAATCATTTTCACCCCGAAATGTCAATTTGATGTTTCAATAGCATGATCAAATAAACAACACTTAAGAATAAGACATACCCACGTAAGTCTCCTCAAAATAATGATTTGAGCCATCAAGACTCGTCAAACTCAACATAAGGAGTTCTGTTTTTTTTTTTTTAATATTTATTATTATTGGTACGCACCCAATTTACTATAACCCTTGTATAAGATTGAAATTTTCATTCTTTGTTCTCAATGAGCATGTTTCATTGCAACGAAACATCCAGAATGACCGGCAATCAAGGTTATATGCTCCATTTAATATTTCTACGCACCCAATTTACTATAACCCTTGTATAAGATCGAAATTTTCATTCTTTGTGCTCAATGAGCATGTTTCATTGCAACGAAACATCCAGAATGACCGGCAATCAAGGTTATATGCTCCATCTTACATTAAGGAATTTTTAAGAAGCAAATTGAAGAAGAAGAGAACTAATAAAGATCATTAGAATTTCATACAAACAAAGACACTTGGATGTTTGGTATGGTAAAATGAAATAGAATGGAATGGTATGGAATTCAAAGGGCAAAAGCTTCTCTTCGGAATGCCTCAATCCATTGTCTTCACATGACAGTTCAAAAAGAACTACAGCATAAGAATGAGGATTACTATATGTAAGGCTAGGAATGCACAATTTCATGCTTTAGTTCTTTTTGAAGCATGGTGGGAATAAAAAAGGATCGAGGCATTTCAATAAAAAGTACTTTGACCTTAAAAATCCACTCCCATCCTCTCTACTTTATTCCATCACACTGAACATAGCCTTACGAAATTGCGCTCACCACAATCAGCTACCACCAAACCCCTACCACTTACGGTTCAACACATCAAAGAAAGTGAAAAAGAAAAAAGAAAAAGAAAAGGGAAAAAAACAAAAAGAATGCAAATACAGCCGATTTCACAATTACAAAAGCTAATTAAGACTACTTACATAGAATGCGTCCTGCAGAGGCCAGCCACCACGCAATCTAGATATATCTTTTGTGATTATATCTCTTCCCGCAGTAACCAACACTTCATTGAAGACAGTTTTTGAACATGTGCTCTCAGCAAGGGACAATATCTTCTGACAGTTGAAGGAAATGTCTTCAGCATACTAACAAGAAGAATATAAAAAGCCCAAGTGACTGGAGCTAAATATCATAAACTTAATAGGTGAACAAGTACACAGCAGTGTCTATCAGCTGGAAATTAACACGTGGGATTCTAAATTTAAATAACTCAAGCTTGACTGTTTGCCCAACATTATCCCTGGAGATCACACATCCAAACAGCAACCAAATTCCAACGATCCGCTGTACTAATTCCAACCTCAGCATGTAGAAGTTCCTAATTGTTGGATATCTTCAATTTGTGGAATTGATGATTTCATATCATTTTAGTAATAGTGGTCACCCAAATTTGCAAGTCAACTTAAAAACCACTGAGACCGCTACTTTTTCATTTCTAAGCGTCAAGCTCCAACTTTTTCATTTCTAAGCGTCAAGCTCCAACTTGCGAGTATCTACCTTAAAAGCAGACAAAATGGCTTCACTTTAAGTAAGATAGAAATTTGTTTCCTAAATTCCAGCACAATGTATAAACAAACTATCAAGAACTTCATAAGTTACAAAATTTTAAATTGTACTTCTTTGACTGGAAAAGGATACAGCACCCAGTGTTTCCTGGCGCAAATGTTTATCTGTAACATAACCTGCAGCAGCTAACAGAGATTGGGTTGTCCTGTAGAAACACACAACCAATGTAGCTAATGAATGTCAGAAATCCTATTGATTTATACTAAATAATAGTGAAGCATGTATAGGCTCAAAACTGTAATTTTTTTTACAATTTTGCCACTACTTAAAATGACCTAGAGATATCCATTTCATTCAGCTCGTTCCCCCTCTTCGCAACAAACTCAATAACTGCTTGAATAGCACCTTCTGCAGACTGCTTGACTTTATCACAAATAGCTGCTACGCAACCATGCAGGGTGACCACAAGCTGGGAAAACATTGTTAGAATTATAAGAAACAAAGTTTGCAAAAACACACATTTTTAACCATATTTATGAAGCTAAAACAATAAAAACTGCACCTCATCCTTTGTTAATAAAACACAAACTGAAGAAACAACCCTATTAAAAACCTCTGAAGGATCAATAGAAGCATCCTGTAAAAAAAAAAAAAAAAATGGAGGCAAAGTCACTATAACAGTGTTCTCCATTACAGACCATCTCAGGGAAAGAAAGAAAAGAAAATCAACACAGATTCTAACACTCACACTTTTCAAAATGGCTATGACATCCTCAAGGGAGGTCAAGGCGCTGTAAGACAATTCTATTTGTTTGTCATAAGTTGAACCTGGAGGCCTTGGTAGTGAAAGGGCTATGCTGAAGAATAGATCGAGAATCTACCACAAAAGATAAAATAAATAAATTAAAAACATGAGAAGACTTAATCTCATTTTTGGTTTACTTTAATAAATAAACAAATAAAATATGATTCTCTATCAGTAAAAATAATGAGAAGTACTACCGATCAAAAAAATAATAATGAGAAGTACTGACCTGTACAGAAACTTTTCTAACTTCGGCATTTGTGTCGGCACAGCGTGGAAGATACGCTATAACCCTCTCTCCCAAACACAAGGCGTCACGACTTGGCAACACAAATGCAGCTGAAAAACATATAAATGCAAGTGCTCAACGTCTCCAGAAAGGCAGAAAACATACTGAAGTTCTCAGGTAACAGGATTACATGTTGCGTTGGAAAATTTTCCATGCATAGCACGGTCAATTTGCTTCCTGTGTGCGCAACTACCATGGCAACCTAGAGTACAATATCCAGCAACACAAAGAGAACGGAACTTGACAAGCAGTTCACACACTGCAAGACAACCTCTTCTCCTCTGATCCTCGACAGCAGAGGAAACAAAATGATCAATTTGTCTCAAAATATGTAATAGCAGCTCTGACCGACTTCTTCCATCCTCCCCACTAATAAAAATTGCTAATCAGAAGCAGCATTTAATTTCAATTATAAAAGATACTTAAATGCATATAGATTATTATGGAATACAGACCAGGACTACAAGTTCCATGCAAACAAAGCATGCTATCAATTCACTCGTAAAACTCTTAAGATAAAAGAGGTTATATTATGAAAATAGACATCATGGAAAAAATTGGTATTATACAAACTACCCTGGTTAGTACTTGAAATAGAAGGCCATGGACGCAGGGGCAGTTGATACTTTTTTGGAAAAGCCAAGGAAGGAGCTATAATGAAGCATAATACTCAACAAACACTGTCCTTGCTCTAGACATAAGTTACTTGTTGAAAATAAACTTCCGACAAAACAAAATAATCAGGGGATCATTTGCAGAAACTACTGGAATCGCTTGACAGCATACATATATAGTGGAATGAATAGACATGGTTAACCTTGAAAATCATTTCAATAACTCTTTTTTGCTCTTTCAATAAAGAGGGTGAACCTCAGTGCATGATACTTCTCCTTTTGCCCTTTCAATGCATAACTAAAATGAGAACAATTCATCTTTCGAAAGAACCGTATAAAATTTATCGCCGGGAGTGGTTTAACAACAGAAGAAATGAAAGAAGGTGTCAACTGACATAAGTTCTATTGAGAAATTTAACAAACCAACTGCAGAAAACATAAACAAGAAAGTATAGAGAAAATAGACTGGAAAAGGATAATATAACTAGAGCTAAAAGTCATCAGTAACAGGCAAGATTGCTCCTTCCAGACCAGAAGATCACTCGTTTGAGCCGCAGAAACAGGCTCTTTCATAAACAAGAAGAAGGATGTTACACACAATAAATGACACTCCATAACCATAACAAAGTGGGAAGCCTAGTGTCTTGGGGACAATTAGCCTACCGCCTAGCGCCAAGGCTCCCCTTTAAGTTTTAGCAAGAACTCAGTCATCAGTCACATGGATGTCACATGCTCCTTGTAACGCTATCCAATTTATACTTAAGTTATGTGACGGCAACTCCGAATGGAGTTCGATTCTCCCATCTCTCCTTTTAGAGTGCAATTTGACCATCTCCCTCCCTCCCTCTTTCCCTGCCTCTTCCCCTCCCTCCTTTCTACATGGTATCAGAGCCAAACCAATAACAATATGCTTGACAGGGCATTTCAGAAGTGAAGTTTGAAAGAAATCTGAAGTTTATGCGAATTTAAATTGAGTTCGCAGGACTCTTCCTTTCCCTTCTTTGAGGCTTTCATAATTATGTGGTTGTTCATGCCTCTGGCATTTTGGTTCCCCAATTCTTTTTTACTTGTTTATTAAACCATGAAGGCAATAAGATCTGGAGATACTGAATTCATGAGTGGACAAAATTGGAGGAAATGATACTCCAACAGAATAATAGAAACTTGGTTGAACATAAATACATTATTACTTGCAAAATAACAGCATTTAACCTTATTTGCTATTTTCAACATGTTCTCAATGCACCCCATTCAATGTGAAGTTATTAAGAAATCTTATTAGAAATGGCTGCAGATACTTTACAGTTATCCCTTTCTATATGATTAAGACCAATGGTTACAGAATCAAACAAAAATTAACATCGTGGTCTCAAGAAATAGCAATACTCTAAAATTGAATTTCCAGCTTTCTAACAGAGATAATTGCACTGGGACCACAATGACTTATTGATGTTTATATTAATAGTTCAGAGGACCTCCCACAAAATGACAAGACAACAAGAAGCAATACCTCGTGTGAAGAATAGCACATAAAAGAGTGATAAGATTGTCTATGAGGGGGTTGACAACATCTAATGGATCATTTGGTGAAGCAAAGAATCCTAAAGTGGCCTGTCGAATTTTGAAAAAATAATTTACGTAACTGGAACAATCAACCATAAAAGAGATTTTTCATCTATGATAACAAAGGGCACTAAGTTATACCTTCATAACAAGGTCTCTGGTTTCAGTGGCAAGTTTTGGCTCCACAGAGACCAAAGTCGTGCACGCATTTAAAGCAAGGGCCTAAAAAAAAAATCCATAATCAGAAAGAAAATGCTTTCAAAAGGTTGATGCAGTGAGATGTGCCAGTATAATAATGCAATGCAGTACAAAACCTGAGTTTTCAAATGGTCAAGATTAATGTCAGTGAAGCCATCAGTATCATCTCGGCCCATCAAAGTTAAAATATAGTCGAGCAATTGATCTCTTCTTTTCAGCGGGAATGATGCACCATTTTCAGCAGCATTGATGACAGCACAACCTACATTAATAATATTATGGCAAATATATCAATATTGCATATCAATACCTGAAGTTACCATACCACATGGACATGAGGATATGTTTAAGAAAATTACATGGATGTTTTGATTAAACAATGGAAAGTTCAACTTATAATAATTAACAGGACGATAGAAAAATTACACCAACAAAAATGGACATATCTATTAATTCTGAACAAAAATTACACCTGCAAAAGCAGATAACTGCAAGCTGTAAGTTTGAGTTTACCAGATTGAGGAGTTTCTGTAAACATATATTTGATCAAACGGAAATTCTTGTTGTCATGCACAATGAAATGAAAGTTTTGATGATAAATTTCATTTGAAGATGCATGTGCGTGTGCGTGTGCACATGCATGTGCATATATACACTCATATGCTACTCACTGTTGATATTTGAGCCTCACGCAATTATGGATGAGATTTCTTCCACTCGGTCAAATTTTGATAAACAAAGAAGTTAACAATAAAAGTCACAACTTTGACTGTTTCGATGAAACATTATCCATGAACATTCAGTTGTTACATAACTAGACATCACCTTCAGAGTCAGCAGAATCGCTTACTTTATGTTTTCGCATCGTACCATCCATTGGAAGGCAGCAATTCATGCTGAGGTATCTCAAACAAGCTCCCAGTTGACGAATATTAAACCGATGTAATCACCATACCTGGACAGGTTCACCTTAGGATGGGAATATCCACCTCCATACTATGCTTTCGTTGGAGGGAACTTGGTTTCTTGGAAAGCAGGAAACAGGATGTAGAAGTGAGAAGTCACAATACTGAGCCATGGGCCCTTGTCACTTCTGAGATCACGTGATTTTGGAAGTCACTGAGCGAGAACAAGATTTGGGGATCAAGACAAAAACAATTGGTGGTGTGATAACCAGATATCAGGGCATGTAAAGACGGGAGATCGGCTTGCAGATGGGAGGGAGGGAACAATATATGTGCTAAGTTACAAAGTAGGTTAAAATTAGGGTTACCAAAAGTGGTCGTCTAAACTAGGATAGAGAAAAGGCTGGACCAGGCAAGCCCAGAAAGACCACACGGCCAGCCAACCCAATTGGGCCCAACTGATATGCACCAACAGCTCAAGTGCGATTAAGCACTCCCCAGAGATGGAAAAGAAAAGGAAAGAGAGAAAAGAATAACCAGGGGGGCAAAAACAATAAATAAGATTAAATCCAAGCTAGCTCAAAACTGGGCCACATGTTCATTGACAGATAATATGTAAACAAACCTTGCATGATAGTGCGTGTGCATACTGTGAGATCACGCTAGAGAATTTGTAAAACAATCCTGCAAAATCTAATCTGCATATCTTTCCCATGAATATTTTAGAAAAAACCTCTGTTTTTCCATAACTATGATATTGCCAAATATGTTTCAACTGCCAGCTTCAGTGATGCAAGGGTTTGAATAACATCCTCAAGATAGCGGCATGTTAGAGATATAAACACCCCCAACCCAAGTAGAAATTGTAAGAAGATGCCCATATAATAGAAAACCTTGCACAAACACAAGGAAATTCTTACAAACCTAGCAAATCAATAGCAGTGATAACAGCCTGCTTTGCTGTAGGGTGGCGTACATTAAGGAGCCGTGAGAGCATATTAGTCCCCTGTGGACAACACAAGTGAAAATATAGCTTAAGCTGGGAATAAAGAAAACACATGAAACACAACACCTATCATGAGAGAATCACATGCATGTGAGATGAACCCCAGCAAATCGCTTTTTTTGCAAAAAAATAAAAAAAAAGAGAGGCCCCATGCCAGAATAATAGAAACAGCATTATCAAATTAATTAATTAATGTCATTCATGAGTCAAAGCCAGACTTGGTAAGAAACAGCATTATCAAATTAATTGATTAATGTCATTCATAAGTCAAAGCCAGACTTGGTAATATTCTTCTGCTTCATATTCATTCAACTGTGTAACTATCTCCAATTCAATTCATCCAGTAGAATGATCTAACATATAGGGGTGTTCATTCAGATTCTGATTCCCGACCCAACAAAACCTGTACCTGAAATTTTCTAACTGAAATTTCCCGATCGAATTTTCCTCCTAACTTGCATTTTCATAATGTTTAAGAAAAATGAGAGGGGAGAATGAGAAATCCAAGGAAAAACGTAAAATACTTATGCAATTTCAGAATATTAGAAAAATCCAGGCATTCCAAATTTCCAAAAAAAGTTTCCCGACCGATTTCCCCATCTCCAAATTTTCTTAAAACTATTTCCAATCTCTGACCAAATTTCCCGACTGAATTTTCCAACCATCGAGAAATTTTTCAGAAAATTCAGGATTTCCTGAATTCTGCACACCCCTACTAACACATCATTCCAAACTTAATTGAAGCTAGGCAAGACAAGTCAAGCAAAATGCAAACTGTTATTGAATAGAGAGAGGTCTAGTAGGAACAACCTAATAATTTGAACTTGATTTAATTCTATCCCCATATTAATTTTACAAGGTGAGTGTAATTGTTCATTTGAGGTTTCTTTCTCATTTTTGAGGTTCAACACTTGTAATGGGCCCACAACCTAATAACTAAAGCTTTAGGGTGAAGTGTCAAGTTAACACCAAATTGAATTCATGTGTTCTTTCAAAGATCATGGACTCAAAACAACATCAGCAGCAAACCAGGTCCTTATAGTTCCATACACTTCCTCTAAGATGGCACAGATATGTACAAAGGAAACCTTATGGCTCCAGAGAAACACTTTGGAGAAGATGGTACAAGATTATAAACAAAAACCTTCTTTTTTTTCCCCTGGAATTCTAACATTGGGATTTATGAAACAAAACCCTGCAACTAATGTCACAAATATTACATACTTGGAGATGCAATCATACTTTCAGTTAATCTACTCAAAGGTAACAGGTGCAACATATTCAATAAGTTTTACTAGCACTTCCTTATAAATATATTAGTAACCTGAGATGAGAAAGAAAGTTAAAAACCATAACTTTAAAGAAGTCAAATAGTGGACAAAGACTAACTCACTGAAAAACATATAAATCTAGTGAAGCTTTTCATCTCAACATCAGACAATAACAAGACATTGACACATAAACATTTCAAATGACTGGAAAAAAATCAATCGAATAATACGACATGTGGAATATCCTTGAATAACATTTGTATGCCAAAAAATAAATCCTCACAGATTCACAAAAAAAAGAAATAAAATGATAACGCACCACAAGGGCATCTATTCTGGCTTCAATAACCGTTGATGGAGCATATCTAGCAGCATATCCATACATCAGGGCCAAAGCAGCATGGATGTCATCAGAATCTTCCCCTTTAGCTCTGTCAGAGAAAAATGATAGGATTCTGCAGTAGAAAGTGAAGCAAACAGTTGAGATCAATAGATTAAATAGGCTAAATAAAACTTCTAAACTATATAGAAGAGACAGGAGTCTAAAGGCGAGATTGGTTGTCCCTTCAAGTAAAGCCTTTCCGATGGACTTTGGGGTGATCGATAAACGAGCATAGTTTCTTTTTGAGACTTGTTTGGCTTTTTGTTCAGGTGTTGGTTATACATATAAATGGCTATTTTCAAATCTTATACAGACGCGTAGTTTCTTTTTGAGATGAGTTCTGCTTTTTGTTCAGGTGTTGAGTACACATAAATGGCTATTTTCAAATCTTATACAAAAGCCTTTTGGTCATTAAGGAGACCTATTGGCCTATGTGCTACACAAAGAGAGGTACCTCTGGCCCATTGCACAACCCAACCCCTCCCTCCTCCACCCCCCTCCCAAAAAAAAAAAAAAAAATCCCTCATTGAAATATCCACAGCAAGAATCATATCTGGGACAGGACCTCCTGCACTCCCCATTTTTATAGCATGAGTCTACAAGACACTAGACCACAAGGTCATTGACAGTTCACCCACCTTTTTTTTCTTTTTTTTTTTTTTCCCATTCCATCAATTATTTTAAGTATTCTCACTATAGAATTATCTATTTGATTTATTTAATGCATTTCCTTTGCAACAATTTTTGGAAACGAAGGGGAAAGTCGTAAAGCAAAAGAGTGATTCCACAGAAAAAATTTTGGTGGGAGAGAAGCAGCCTTCCTTTACTTCCCCATAGGGGATCTCATCAGGAAAATAAATAAAAAATAAAAAATTAAACTCAATGAGAAATGAAAGCCAAACAGGCTTCCGCTTCTAACAAGAGCTTCAGGGTCTGGGGAGAACCAAACTGGCCCTAAAATCTGAAGTAATAGAAAGGGTGAATTGACTCCTCACTTACTAAAACAGTAATACAACATAAAAATTAATAGTCCAGAAGACAAACAAGTCAGAACAATAACATTAATCAAGTAAAATGCTGCTTTCTGCCATCAGACAATGAACAAAACCACAGGCATTCATACTGTTCTACGATCAAACTTTCTATGAAATTTCAAATATACCAACAACAACAAACTAAGCCTTAATTTGGAGAAACATCAAAAAATACATAAAAAGTTGAAGTGATTTGGAGAAAATGAACAAAATTTCCTACATCAAGGAAGACATTACATGTCATCATTTTACTTATTCTTGTAACTCAATCAAAAAATGTATAAAAAAGTTGAAACGATTTGGAGCAAAAGAACAAAATTTCCTACATCAAGGAAGACATATTAAATGCCATCATCTTATTTATTTGGCTAATTCATTTTATTTTTTTTTTACCAATACGGTGTTTTTCATTTTTCATCAAAAAATTTCATCAAAATTAATGGCTCTTGGTTGTCATCAAGAAAGTCCTGCTGAATAGTTGCACAACAACATTAATTAGTCTTTCAAGCACAAGTTAAAATGCAGACTTGATCTATTACGCGCTTTTATATATTAGATTTACAAAAGATATACAATGAAATCAATCTTTGAAACTAAATCTTTAACTCCCATAAAACGTAAAAAACAAAACAAATCCACGTATTGCATCAGATTGACAAGTTTTTATCAAAACGACTATCAAAAATCATCTACTTTGTACTTTCTTCTCAATATGATGAAAGTTTTATAGATTCAAAGTTATCAGACAACAATGATTCTAATTCTAATTAATCTGAGTTAACATTCAAGATATAGTTTGAAAATCAAAGCATACATCAATAATTAATGGTGTCCAGATTTGCACAAGTAACATGGAGCTGATGAAAGGGCCAAATGCAAAATGGGCAAGGGTCGGTCAGAAAGGAATGTAGAATTTCCACTGTCAATTATACTTTTTGATTGGTGATTTCAACTGTCAATTAAGTCAAAGCAATTTTCTTTGGATCTTCACACTCATTTTTTTTCCTCCTTTTTTCTAGAAGGATGCCTTGTTCTCATGTGTCTTCTTCTCATAAATTTCTTTTTACTACCAAAAGAATGTCCCATCAGTAGCAAGTGTCTTTTATAAGTTGAATGTTAGAAACGCAAAATATGAAAAATATAATATATTGAAAGTTTAGCCAGGCATGATACACCTTTGAAAGAAAGATGTCCCAACATTATCAAGAACAACTTTCAGCTTTTCCAAAACAGTATCCAGGTGGGATGCAGCGACCTGGAAATCAAAGCTAAAAACAGTGTAAGACAGACTAAATAGTAAATATGGTGAATGTAAGGCAAAAAATAGAAAATGTGGTCAAAATATTAATGATTCTGATACCAATCCTATGGCTTTTGCAAGACCAAGCCTGTTTGCTGGGTAGGTTATATTAGCTTTTTCATACATATAGTCAATCTTATCACGAGCATAAGCCCTGTCATCAACTTTTTGAAGAAGCATTCCCAAGCAACTGCAAAAGAAAAGACAAGTTAAGCTTTAACCATATTCTGATACGCTAAGTATCACATTTGACTTCCAATTAATCGCCCCCTTGTCACACTAAAAGATTATTTTGAACCATCAAGATGAGACAGTACCACTGCACGTGTGTGCTTGCGTATGTCTATACAGCATAAAATAATTGTACGTGTGAAAAATATGTAAACAGCATTAACAATCATCGTGATTATCAACTCAACCCATTGCTATACAATGTGGGCCAGTTGGCAGAAGAAATATGTTATTATCCATATATGAAAGGGAATATTGCAGTATGGCATACATTTTGGGCTCACAACCTAACAACTTAAGCTCATCGGTGAAGTGGTAGCCTAACAAAATGGATCAAAAATCTTCAAAAAATGCTTTTCAAATTGATCTGTCATAAAAAGACTATCAAAAATGCAAATTTCCCACAGGTATCCACGAAGAACGAGCTCACTATTCCCCTAATGCCAGCAAAGGAAGGAACACGGAATTTGATTTACAAATACCGGTGAAGTAGGGCAGAATGTTCATCATCAGGCGTATAAAGTTCATATTGTTCAGAGAACGCATTTCCCAAAGAAATCACCCAATCAGCATCCTGAATTACATCCAAAGATTCTGCAAGAAACTATCATTAAAAACAAACAATTATAGCGTCAGTTAAGAGCTTGAGATTCACCACACTTCTCCACTATTTTCTGTGACACTTAAGGTGAGTAGCTATTTTCTTTATGTCGAGCTCTCACTTAAAATTGACAATGAAATAAAATAGACATAATATTATAAGTAAAAACTTCTTTGCCAATAACTCCATTCAAAACAATGACATAAAGCAGAATCTTGTGTCAAAATTATTTACACCAATTTCAAAGCTTCCTTTATATTTTCTTTTGTGTTTAAAACAAAAAAACAAATAACAAACAAAACCTTCATTAGAAACAGAACATAAAGAATCTACAACAGCAAGAAGAAGAAACACTCTCGAAGAGAACAAGAACCACAAAGGAAGATTAGCCCAATAGTATTCTCCAGTCTTGGTGATTAACAGTCTAGCACCAAAAGCATGAAGAACAAAGAAGGAAAATAATCTCCCAAGTTTGTTCCAAACCAAAAAAATTAGCATTTAAATATATTCCAACATTCCTCTCCAACACAAATAACAGCAAAAATGGACAACTACCAAAGTAACTCAACTACTTCAGCCAAAACCCCAAAAAGCAGCAATCGAGATCAATGATAGGGTACTTAGCAAAACCCAAGACTAACAAATTAAACAACTAATTCCAGACATTCTTAGCAATAGTACAGTCAACAGAAATGTGAGGATTGATTTCCAGTACAAGAGCACGATACTGAAGAGGAAAGATCACCAACCCTACTATCATCAAAAGTATGACACCTAAAAATATGATGATTCCAAAAGGCATACGTATCCACCCACCCTTCACAACAGACTAGAACATGATATAAGACAGACAACACAGATGATAGAAACATTAGACAATGAATATCACCGAGCCACACAACTTCCCAAAAATAAACACAAATATTATTGTTGTCTCCTTACCAAACAGGAGAGAGAACTTTCCAGGATTTGCATGTCTAACATCAATTCCACTTCCAGCATCCCTCCCATTTACCCATTCAGTTGAAGACTTCTGTTTAAATTCATGCCAAAAAGTTGGACCCCCAAAGGGAACCACCACTATGATTTTAACCACCAAAACGATGTTCTTGGACACCAAACTACCACGACCATGATTTTGAAAAAGCAGGCGGTAACAGCCATCACGGGGTTTCGATACCATTACAGCCCGATATATTGGACCATCAAATTCACAACCATAAAGGTCATAACGAACCGTTACAGAGCCATTAAGACATTTATGGCTGCTTCTTCTTTTTTTTCAGGAAAAAAAATGTAAGAATCAAAAGTGGATTGTTTACAGTTTCCACCCCCTTCCAAAGTTCCAAATTTTGAATGGACCAATATTTAGCCACATAATCAATATTTAGCATCCCATTAGTTTAATTTTTAATTATTTTATAGTTAATTTCCTTACTTTAATTTACGGGTAACATGTAGCTGCTTAGATCCACTATATAACAATGTAACTATCACGATTCCATCCACATAATCAATATTAGCATCCCATTAGTTTATTTATTTTTTATTTTTTTTATAGTTAATTTCCTTACTTATGTAATTGTTTAAATCCACTACAAAAGAGGTAATTATCACAATTTCATCAACATAATCAATATTTTGCATCCCATTACTTCATTTTTTTATTTTTTTTACAATTAATTTCCACACTTTAATAAATGGATTACATGTAAATGTTTAAAAAATCATATATAATAGGCTTGTAAACTTAAAATGGCAAAAAAAAACAGAGAGAGAGTCGTGCAACACAGGGAAAACTTCAAGTCACTTACACCCACTTCTCATTACATAACCCTATTACACCCACTTCCAATTACAGTCACAACTTTTGCGGGACGATAGCCGCAACCGTGATGTAAATCCATGAACAAGAACTAAATCCCATCTACTTTTGACATACAAATCATCTTCCAGCTATCCTATTAAAAACAGACCTAAGAAATTCCAGCGTAACCTCTACAGAAATCAGGAGAAAAATTCACAGAAATCTGATCACTCTTGATAAAAGAAACTATTCAATGAGTATTATATTTTCAAAAAAATGTAGTTAAGCAACAGGGTAAGAGTTCCATAATATTTTCTACTCAATACAAAACAATTTAAAGGTAGACGAATCAAACTTACATTGATTATCATATCATCCCATGTCTCTTGATATGAAGGATCCTGCTTCAAGTCTTCCGTGTCGCTAACATATGACTTCAATTTCGGAATCTAGAGCTTCCCAAACAGGAAAACCAATTAGTTTTTTCTTCTTTTTTTTTTTTTTTTTTTTTGATCGGTAAATGCACATGCACCCAATAACTTTGGAACCTACACCCTTGCACTTAGAAGGAGGAAAGATGTCATTGGACCAAACAGTGAAAGCAATTACTGTAAGCAATACAACTTCTATTACAATATCCATTACCCTAGTTTAACTCAACATAGAAAGTTGAAATACTTCAAGTATCGATAATGCTTGCATTTAAATATGAATTCTTTTTCTTGACCCAAAATATATTCATAGCTCAATTTCTACTACATAGTGTGTTAATGTTATCTCTACCTCCCAAAAGGTCTACAGTTATCATAAACATACAACATATGCTGAAGATAAGTCCTCTGACTCAAATTGGGTACATAATTATATACCTCATCTTGCCAAAACAAGTTGACATTCTTCGGAAAAGTAGGTGCCAAATAACACAGTACCTGCAAGTTAAACAGCAAGGAGTGTGATCAATGTAAAATTATTCAGAAATACGCTCCATTATAGGTGCCTGAGGAGGATCATGAAAATATAGTCTGAGCCATCACAAAGATAAACAGATCCTTCCTAAACCAAATAGTTCAGAAGATATAGTCTTATTAGCATCAATGCTACTTAGTCTTTGTGAAGTTGAACAACAATAAATACTTCCATCTTAAAATACATATTGCTAAATTATTATTCAGTCACAATATGAAGAAAGTCAAATTTTGCAGGAGGAAATGAATAAATTTTCTTTAAGTTCAAGAAAAATAAGTTTGAGTCTCGAGGGAGAGATTTAAGTCTTAATTTATTTTATTTTATTTGGATGAGTCAGCAACTTTTAAAAACAGCAAAACCGTATCCAAATGAAACCAGGCATAGCTGAATGAGATTACACCAAAACAAAGTAACCAAAGAACAAAAGAACCAAAACCGAAATAATATGAACCAACTAACAACGAATAAGTTGTACATACAGTCACTCTAACTAGCCCCTTATCATTGCTTTCAAATCTAAATCTGCATTAAAATGAGCATAAGTTGCACTTTCACATACAGTCAAAATCTGAGTTGCCAATTGCTCCTTTGCCAAAGGATCATGCAGAAGCACCAGCAGACGAGCAAGCAGTTCCTGTATATATGCGCACCGAACACGCAGCCACCATTTATATTGTCATATGCAACAGGGGGAAAAAAACATGTTACATTGTTACAACATATACACTGGCAGGGGTTCTACCTCTGGATTTGGAATATCAGCACGAGTTTTACACTCACTAAGCATCATGTTGCTGGAAGAAGATCTACGCCTGCATAATTCTGCAATGCATCTGCAGATCTGCAAAGCAACGACATTTTTAAAATAGAAGGGCAAGATGAAGTAATAAGAATTGAAAATTCCAGTGCCATCTCAGGCAACATGCAAAGTGACTCCCCAAAACCCATAAAATTGCAGTCAACACAAACTCTAATTTCCTCAAGATAATTTCCCTGATCTGAAAAGAATGTACCAAGAAAACATGTACCAAAAGTCCTACCGTAGCAACTGCACCAGTATAAGCTCTTGGGACAATCATCTTTAACAAAAAGGGCCAAAGAATATGCTGCCAATGTTGAAGATAAGTATGAGATGTTATTTATGATTAATTTACTCACAGGAATACTAAAAATGAGCAAGTGAAACACAACCAAGGGCTGTAATGAGAACTAGAATTAGATGCAGGTAATAGTAGTATACCTCCATTTCAGGAATGGTGATGGTCAACAAAAGAAGACCTTTCTCACATATTGCTCTCAAGTCTTCTGGGCAAACTGATCCAATCTTCACCTGAGAAAAACACCAGCCCAGCACCAAGCCAAAAGAATGCAATAAAAATAATTAGATATATACTATAAAAAGAAAAAAGAAAAAACTTGTGGAGCCTCCTCCGACCCAAAAGCCTGGAAGCACCATCTATGAATATATGGCACCCCACCCCCGGCTCCCAAAAAGTAGACATAAACTTGCAAAAAATAAAAAAAATCTTTTTTTCTTTTTTTACTATCCTTTGTGCTTCTCCCCATAAAATCATCGAATCCTTGGTACCACTGTAAAACTCTAATCCCAAATTGCTCAATCACCTATTTAGTTATGAAAGAACAGCTTTATGCATTTAGATGTAATTATATCTTATAGTGCCGCTTTGTATTAAGCTTGCTTATTTTTATGCAAATTATAAAAGGGAAAAGGAGTACTATTGAAAGCACCCAACTTAGATGCTATCACTACCTAAACTTTAACAAGTCCAACGTGATGTAGAACCCATTCATTAAAGTAAAAAGAAGTCCACTTTTTATGGTTCCAATTGCTGATTTTCTATTATTCAACTCAATATTTCCCATATTAATTCCACAGTGATGAAGAATGCAAACCTCCAATCTCTTCTGCTGGAAAGGATAATAAGTATGACTTGGCATTAAGACTTCCACAGAACTCTCCAAATCATCATCCTGGTGATATAATAGAGAACAATTGCCTACAAGATACTCGACAAACTGCTCTCCAGATGGACCGACCAAGTAACAATGTGAAGCCATAACCACAATCAACTACCACCAAATCAATGCAACATACAAGGATTAGTTAATAAAAGAAAATGTTTTACTAATATTGCAAGTGCAGCAATGAATATCAGTTCGTAAGAGCATACCTCTGAAAGTGCCAAACGGACACCCAAACTTTTCTCCTCTAATAATAGGTTTACAGCTTCAAGTAGAGAAGACCTTTTGCTGTGCCAAGCTTCAGACAACCTGAAAATGGAAATGACATAGAAGTCAGATAACTTACAACAGAATTACAAGTTACGGAAAGTGGAGTGGGGAGAACCTGGGCAAAAGGTGCTTTAGTACACACAGAGCACCAAAAGTTAAAGGTTCTTCCTTCAATGCGCATTTCTGGTAGAAGAAAGACAGATTTGAGCAGCAAAATAATATTTATAATTTGAAGTAATTACACAGAACAATAAAACACTGGATTAGTTTTTACAGGTCAAATAAGCAGAAAGACTACACGAACAATGGACACCGAATCAAGAACAGTACTCACATTAAGAAGGAACATAAACAAATCCTCATGGTATACCAATCCAACAGTCAGAAAGCAATGCTGAACCTCATTATACGTCTGCCATACAGAAGCCAAGCACGCATAACATTAACAATAAGAAAAATTAAAACAGCAGGAAAGAAGGAACATCATCCATTAAAAACAAAGATAGAAAGCGCTAACTATGTCCATGAAATAAAAGGCAACGAACAACATCCTCTGCATCTTGAGATGACAAAATGAAGAAGGCAATAGAAGCACTAGTCTCTTAGAACTGATGATCTAAAAACAGCATTTACTAAGAGAAATGGATAACAAAAAAATGAAAAAAGATGACATAAGTGTTTATGGTTCTGAAGGCTAGAAAACATAATGAATCTAAAAAAGCAGCGAATTGGTAAAATTGTTAATTCTAAGGAATGAATGAAAGCCCTTCAATGTTTCCAGGTACTAGTTAGAACCTTCAGTCCTACAGAAAAATCTGGATTGTCCTTGATGTTGTTATTGATGCAAACCACTGGAAGGAGCGTGGACAATATCACAGCGAGGTCCTGCAATATAAACCATAAAAAATCATACCAAGTAGAAAACCACTACTAGCACCCAGGCATGTATTCATCTAATCTATACTGTGGAAGGAACTAAACTGAAAACATATTCCTACATTATTATTGATTGGAAAGTTTTGTAATGATTGATAAGAATTCTAGAACATAATAATAGTCTATCCGATTCAATCTAACAGCTATAATTGTAATTCATGTTTTCAGTATTTATCACAGTTTTTACCCAAAACTCTACACCTACTCATTTGTAAAGTTTAGGGACAGACATAAACAACAAGAGAGAACCAGTATAAAAAATACTAGACCAACATTCACAAAAATCATCGAAATTAAGCCAGGGGATGCCTGCATACGGAATCAATTTTCACTTCATATGCTGCATATGGAATAAATTTTCACTTCATATGTTCAGCTATTAACCTAAAACTCAGCATGAATAAAGCAGATTAGGGTGCACAAGGCTGCCCCCTTTCAAGGGTTTGGGAGGGTCACTACCATACGCAGCCTTCTCCTTGATTATTTTTGGAATGAGGTTGTTTTAACAACTTGAACCTGTGACCATCCAGTCACAAAGGAGATAACTGAATTCTATCAGTGACACAGAATTATTATATTCTTCACAAGGTGTCATTGCATAGCTTGATCACAATTGAACTGTTTATTGAACAATGTACTACATACAGTATGAAAGTGAGGACCTTCAGAACACCCATCATACCAAGGTTCTCTCGTAATTATACAAGCAAAATAGCAATAAAACTAGTCTATGAAGTGGCTAGAAAAAAGGAAGAAGAAAAAGGCAAAACGGAAAATATGCATTACCTCAAAATCAAGCAACGGAGGACCACTTTCTGAAAGTAATGATGCATTAAGAAGATTGTGGAGACTACATGTTGCTAATAAGGTGAACTCGTGATCCTTCCTATACCTATTAAAAGAGGAACCTAGTGAGACCCTAGTTAACAACAGAGAAGATAAATTTGGGAAAACCAACTAATTATATCCTAGTTAACTACCAGATAATTTATACATACATAATATGCAAAAAACAGTTTCAAGAATAAAGTGTACTCCAACCCACATAACTGTGGATGGAAAAATGTAACTTTACAAATGTATGGCATATGCATCCACAACATTTTTTGTACTTGTGATTATGGTCACTCTATGAGCCAAAAGCCCCAAGATATATAAACAAAAGACATCTGGAAACAGACGAGATCCCAAAGTTGATGTTGATCCATGCTTCAACCATTGAGTTTGGGAAATATTTCCCCATTCATATTAAACCTAGTTTACTTTTCAGAACCAATGGGGTAACAAAACACTAATGTCAAAAAATAATGCTGCCAGTTAGATGACAATTATCTAAATAGCAATTAAGGAGGGACATTAGGGGGAAGACTGGAAGGAATAGAAGCATACTATCACCAATCAATAAAAAAAAAAGTGTTGTGCATATATTTAACTATTTTATTAAAAAAAACTCAAATTATTTTAGTTAATGAGTTCCACGGCCCATCTTACTTTTAAAATAACAGGTTTTAGGTAATACTTTCCAAATATTTTACAAAATTGAATCATGGAATTTAGTTTCCAAAATCACTTTAATTTCAATGTGTGTACATATAAATTAAAAGAAACCGGAACTGTAATCCAATTACATACGTGAGGAAAAAACAATTGAAATCCGAAAGGTAATAATTTCAATTTTTGAATTATTTGCATGTAATTGAAAGTCATAAAAGTCACTGTTTGCCAAAGTCACAAATATTTGGCAACAATAAGCGTTTCCTAACAGGATGATGCTGGAAAAAGCATAAGCAGCAGCAAATAATAGAGAAATGGGGAAGAAACTGAATGATATTGAAGTAGGAGCAAGGATAGATGAGTTTCTAGGGTTTGAAACCGAAGAGAGAACTCCAATAAGATTGTATTTTTGAATAACCATGGGAAAACTGAACACAATAGCCTCCTACTGAGATTTATATAATAAGGTAAAGCAAACCCTCAAATCCTATCCACTAATCTCTCATAAAAGCTTTAAATCTCAGCCCTCTATTATTTTAAAACTAGGTACATGCTAGTCATATGACTGCTTAAAACATAATCTAATGAACTATCCAGCCTTGATTCTTAGAAGGCCCAAGCCCGTGTCAATACTTGGTCTTATTACTGGTTTTTCCTGCATCACGGGATCAATAATGTTTCAAAAAAGGAATGTAAATTTATCACTTCTAGATATATTTTCTGAAAATAATATTAATGCTACAGAAAATTATTGCATCATCTATTCCAAGATCACCTAAGAAGAATCTTAATCCGTGTATAAGCTGCTAGCAATCAATCTTACAATTCCAATATAGTTGGGACAAGTCTTGGTAAGGCTGCCTTTAATTGTGTTCGGGTAATAAGACCAACCATCTGACCCAATGCTTCAACTGAAGTTGTGCGTACCTTTAACAAAAAGCAAATGTAAACAAATAACATATGCAAAAATAACACATAAAAAGCACCTAAGTACAGAATTTAAGTTCAACTTCTGTCTAACAACACATTTTTCTTTAAAGTGTTGGGAGTCTCACAATAGTTAGGACTATGCATTCTAATGCTTGAAATACCATGTTGGGCTACTCTCCCATAACCAACTGGTTTTTGGATGAACCTTGACAAGGCATCAAAGTCTAATTTTATTTGGTTCAAGAGTGGCAAATTCAGTTTGGCCCATGAGTGGCCCAGTTGTACCCCATGTTATGCACGTGTAGTGGCTACCAATGAGCGAGGGGGATTGTTGAGAGTTCCATATTGGATTGGGACTATGTATTCTTATGCTTGAAGTACCCAGTTGGGTTATCTCCCTTTACCAATTGATTTTGGGCAGAAACTTGAGATTAAGTAAGAAAAACATGACTATAAAGATAGCACACAAAGGCATTTTATGGAAAAAGAATATTAGATCATTCAAAGGAGAGGTAAAATCTCCTCTACTAACTTTCATATCTTTTGAAGTTGCCCAAACTCTCAATAAAAGCTCAAAAGCAGAATTCAAAAACGACCTGCACCAGACCCCACATTTTTGTTAGCTACGCCTCCATGGGACTGTAAACATTCAAAACATAACAGATAAGTAAGCAAATGAATTGATCTCACATGACATCACCATCAAGAAGTGAATGCGAAGGAAAATCCACACCATATTGCCAAACAGCCTGACACCAACATTTAAATGCTGGACAATAACAAAACAATTTAGAGCTGGAAGCTACTAATTGATAATACATGTGGTAGGACGATGCCTTCAACAAAAATCACGTCAAAAGATGCTGCACAAATTCAAGGCTGGTGTTGTTGCACGAACAGAATATTTTTCGAGGTTTCCATCCCAATACCAATTCATGTTGAATGGGGTAGCCCCAAGATCTTATAAACTAAATTGCTAGGCTTTGGTTTTCCTATATGGAACAATATTATCAACATTGTCTATACTTTGGGTAGGTGGTGGGATGGAATAGAGGGAAGGGTGAAGCTATATCTTACTGATGCAAAGCAAGTAGAAGAGTTCTTTAACAGATGCACAGCAAGTATAAGGGAGCTTCAGGAAAGCAATGGGACACCCTAAGAAGGGTAGTACCAGTGCTCTAAAAAGCGGTCTAGGCAGCTGTCTACGCGCTAGGCGATCATGAAACACCTAGGTGGCTGCCTAGTGCCTAGGAAACAGCCAAACGCCTCGCTTAGGAGGGAACTGCTCTCCTAAGCAGTCAACACCGTTAATCGGTCAAAGACGTAGCTGCCTAGAAGGATTCTTAAGTGGATATGTATGGTCCCTAGGCATACTTTATTTTTTATTTTCTTTTCTTTTACAGCAATAACACCTCGCCATTATTAAAATAAAATTAAAATCGTAAATCTATTGTTGCAATGAGGTGCACTTGAAAGAATATTATTTATCTTAAGCTGTGAAGGAATATATATATATATATTTATATTTTATTATTTTATTTCAATAATATTTTATGAATTTATCTAATAACTATATTGAACTACCAAATTTTTAAAAAAATTATAAAACAAAGAACAAGCCTAGCGCTTTTCAGAACACTGAGTAGTACCCAGATTTTGTTCTCTCATTTTCCGTTCTGTTCATAATTAATGATTTAGATAAGGAGATTTTTTTCAAATAGCTTTTATTCTAATAAACCATTTGACTTTTAAGCAATTCATGTGACCATTAAGGGCATTTTAGTCTTTCGGAACCTTTTGTTATGCAGGACAAAATTCTTGCCATTAGATTAGATTTGTATAAAGGGTTGAAAATTCAATCTTTGCCATGCCATTCCAAGTTTCAATCAACAACTATTCCATAGATTTTAAATATCACTTTCAGCCTAAGGTTTCAACAGAGACATTTTCCCTACCCCTTTCAATTAGGATTAAGGTTAGGTATTAAGCTATTTCTGGCTCTCAGTTTCATTATTTAGGCCATTATTCTTTTCACAAGCTGATTGCATTATAAACTTAAAAAGGTAACTATTCAAATTTATTCATTGCTGAACTAGAACTAAAAAGTGCAATTTGAACAAATGCCTTGGCTACCAATGCCCAACACATAACAATGAGAGTTTATATGGAAAAATAGGAATAGTTAGCTTTGTGATGCATCAATCCATAAAGAGCTCTAACATGTTCAACAGAATTACCATAAAATTTAGACAATATAAAGAGCTCATGTACAACATATGATTCCAATCATAAGGTAAAAGGAAAAAAATACCATTTGCAAAAATAGGCCGGCTGGCATCCCTCACATTTCCCAGAATAGGCAGAATGCGTGCAAGGACACCTTTTAACCGTGGAGTGAACTGCAAACCTTCATTAAGTAAAAGATTACAACAGAGAATCCAGTAAAAGCAGATGAAATTGAGATTTCTGAAATACAAGCCAAGCTAATGCATGACGAGTAAGGAAATTCATGCTTCACCATCAGCAGAAGCAAAATCTGCAAGTACTTGAACCATGGCAGGTAGTGCTGAACTCGGTCCTGATAGATGAAGAAATACTTCTTCCATCATCTATTCAGAGGAAGGAAAAATCATTAAATTGGCCTTACAAAAATGTTGACCTCATGGGAAGAAAGAGACAGAGTGAGAGCATAACAAAAAATTATTCATCAACGGAAGAACTATTTCATATGTCATTTGATAGGCTTACATACATCGGTGAGACGGGGTAAGTGAAAAGGCTGAAGTTTAGAGATGATCAATTCATGAAGCAACTTAGTTAGAAACTTTATCAGGTACATACATGTAATAAGATTGTCATACCATTTATGTAACTCGAACCCTTTCCCCCAGATAGAAAAACAAAAATGTAAATCAATTAGTAAGATGGTATGTAAAATACATCAAAGAAAAATATTAGTCCATGCACCCTTTTTACCCCTGGTACTATCACTTATCCTAAAGTTGGTGGCTTTCCCAAAAAAAAATGACTTACAGGTCAAATAAATAAGGTTACATTTACAATCAACGAGGAGCTTCTCATAAATCTTAGTTAAGATCCTGGCTTTATGGCATCAACCATTCACGAGGACTACTACTTCCTCATCTTTATGCTATGATATTCAACCCATGTATCCGAGAAATAGAGGCCTTATACATAAACTACAGCCAGCATGCTTTTGGGAATGGAGGAATCAATTGAGATGTAGATTTAAACATCCCAAAACTATTCGGCATTTTCTGCTTACCAAAGCATTGTTGGACAAGTAAAATATGTGAATAAGTAAATCATTTCATTCCTTTCTCATATACAATGCATTATGATCATAAAATTTCATATAAATATACTCAAAAACTAGACTGAACTATAATAAAATAAGAAAAATGAGTGTTGAATACATGCATCCAACTTAGTAACTACACAGGTTTGGACCCTTAACCTAGCCTAGTATCAAAGCTTTATTATACAAGGATAGTCAAATTTTGAAAATAAAATTAGATAACAAACAGAAGCCATCATTGTTCTTCAACAATTATATAAAACCTTGTTAAGAACAGGAAAAAATACATTGAGACACAAAATCACTTTCACGCAGCTATACCAATAATAAGTAGTCCTCTGCTGTATATATGCTTACTACTTGTGTTTATTGAAGTCCTTCCTTGATCAAACAAAGGGAAATTAATCAATAATAAAAATGAAAATACTCAAACGGATAAACTGTACTGACACTTACTAGGTCAGGCAAATGTGAACCTATTGACACAAGTAAACCTGCTGCAGCCCTTTGCCAGTCTGCATTCACTTCCTACATTTAGATCGGTAACAATATAAATTAACAGAAAGAAGATAATGCATGTAATGTTCAAACAGAACACCAACAGCCAATAACTCTTGGAGTTCAAAAACTTGGAACTACTCATGATCCGGATTTTTGACGTGAGTATTTTGTCATTTTCTAATAAAATGAAAAGCATTGTTTTAATTTTTACCGGTGCATCCAATCAACATGGCATGCCCCGCCCTGTTCTGCTTCTAGTGGGCATTTATCTTATTTAGTAAAGGAAAACATTGAAATCAAGGAGCAGCTACTTTCAAATGTAAATCCAACTGAACAAGGGAAAAACTCTGAAAACTGGCCAAAATTTCTGACAGTATAACCAGCTATAAGAAGAACTATAACAAGAGTAGCAAATACTTTTGATGTGATGATTTCACCCGCCGCAGCCCTAGCGAGCTTTGTCATTAAAGAAGGCTCCACGTCTTTCTTATCCATGGCACGGACTCCAAATGCCATCACTTGAAACAATCCAGCCACGTTCCCATATCGCTGAAACATGAGGTTTGGAAAGAAAAATCGAATTACGCCCTAAGTACACACAACCGGGAAATAAGATAAAAAGATCAGAAGAGATTATACCCGACGTCCTCCTCGAGAAACCTCAGAGCAGCAGTCGAGGACGAGTAGAGGGTTCCTGGAATATCAAATTCATTACAAACCCTAAATTCGAAATTCCCAAGTAGAGAGAGAAAGGGAGCGTACCGGGAGGCGATGTCCTTGAGAGCGCCCGTGGAAGCTTCTCTCACCATATGAGATTCATCCGCAAGCAACGATACCAAGACCTGTACGGCTTCTGAGACAAAACCGACATTGAATCACCGGTCGGACGGCGAGAAACTGCAGAATACGACTGATATGAGAGGAACCAAACCTGGTGCGGGAATCGAAATTCCGGCGCTCGAAGAAGCCATGGAACGAACCGGAAACGCACAGTGAAGACCAGAGAGAGAAATAAGAGAGGAAAATGATAGAGACAAGGGAAACGAAAGGGAGCGGGTAGAGAACTGTAACAACGAAACAAATGCTTCTTCCGTTCTCCGCTGTCGTTTAATGCTTTACAGCTCGATAACGGTCACTGCTTTAATAGCTCCCGAGCCCAGTCGGTTACAATGGCATGAAATGTAATTTTAGTAACGATTAGGGGTACCCCAACAAAAAGCCAAAAATTCTCATTTCTTAAACATACAAATGCGTGCTGGATCCTTAAAATTAAGTTTTAAGAGCTAAAATTTAGTTTTAACATAAGGCATTTGGTTGGCACAAACTTTTGCAAATGAAGGAGTGCATTTTGTAAAATCATGAATGATTTCAATCGATATAAAACCATAATTTAAGTTGTGATTTTGGAGTTCCCTAAAGAAGGATATTTTGGGCATGATCCCTAAAGAAGGATATTTTGGGCATGAAGTTACTTATTCATGCACTGGTAAGGCAACTCTCCTCCTCCCCTCCCCTTCCCTTTAAATCAATGGAAAAAATTGGTCTCGAACTTTTAAAACTTCAGACCAACTTTATATAATTAACCACACTAATTTAATGTGACGTCTTTGTGTCAATGAGAAGAATGATAGGAAGGACAAAAGGAAATAGTCTTAGGAGTTGAAACCCTCAGTAAAGAAAACAAGTTATTCAAAAAAAGTTCTAAAAATGTGAGATATGTTGAGAAAATTCCATTGCAATTAGGATAGAGTCAAAATATTATCATATTAAAAACGTCAAATCTCAAACATTTGTAACTCTCAATTTGATTTATGAAAATAATTATTCGACTTTGAAATAAATATTATTTATTTATTTTATTTATACTACCGGTTGTAGATCATGAGAATAACTATATTCATTTTATTTCATTCTGTGACCAGGAGTGAACTGACTATTTTTCTGCTATATTCAGTAAATATTTGGTTTGTCAACAGGTACAAACATCCCCAAAAGCAGGAAAAGATAACAGCAAAAAGAGAGGATAATATATGGGTCTAGACTTAGCAATTTACGTGAATTCACCCCTAAAATGACATTGTTTTGCTAAAAGTAATTTCTACTTATTTATAGTTTCAATAAAACTACATCGGTCTGAGTGCAAACTCACGCGAATTATGCAAGTCTAGGAATTACGCAAGTCTAGATTCATATTCTCTTTTCACAAGCAAAAAACTGTGTACCATATTTGAAAAACCTTAAAACACGGTTTTTGAGTGAAGCATTACCTGTATTTCAAATTATGCAATCTTGAGCATGGCACTACTATTCCACAGCTCAAGTTAAAATTGGACAGCGAAAAAAGAATAGCAACCAAACGTGAGATTCAAAGAAAATGTGGTGAACTTCTTATTGTTTAAATGTTATTTTCTTCTTTACAGGTCCAGTTAACTTCCACAGTTAGCACAAGCGAAATATACTTCAATGCTGCTATAACATTAAAACCCTACACACATCTTGAATCTCATAACTCAAAAAGGAGAACCAACAGGGGCTGCAAGGCCCAGATATCGCATTATCCTCAGACGGCGAACCTTCCTTGTTGATTTTGATGGAAATGAAACCTCCTAAAAATAGAAAATAAAATATAGGTTGGCACACGGCAATAACAGGTTATGAGACTCACTACAAACACCCCAGAAACATAGAGCTGAAGACTGAAACATAGAGCTGAAGACTTACATCAAAGCGAACTTTGGGCATTCGTTTTCTCTTGCCTCTCCCCTTATCAATGAAGCATTCCTCAGTTCTGCTAGAACTTGATGAATTCCATTTATCTGCTGAAAGTAGTAGCCCATGTCAGAATTACAACAAAAAAAAAAAAAAGAGAAGACAAAGAATTGCCAAGGCAGTAATAAGATAGAAACCCATATCTTCATGTAAAGTCTCTATCAGACTGAATTACAAACTTAAGCGGGTGGTATCTAAGAGTTTAAAATACTAGAAATATATTTTCTGCTCTCACTGCTCTGCTTTTGTAGAGGATAGAAGAAACAAATCAAGTGTAAGGTTAAAAAATTAAAAAAATAATAATAATAAAAAAAAAAAAAAACTGGATAACTTTCAGCTAGGAGACGACATAAATTTCATTGAGTAAAACAATTTTTCCTCTGCCCAGTAATATGTCACAAACACCCAAAGTGGCTCCCAGTGTGTTTCACCATCCAGGCAGATTGTTAAATATGGCCACAGATAATTTAAAGTCTCTTACATTTTCACTTCTTTGTGACATCACAACTCCTCTTAGGCATTTAAAGATTTCATTAAAGATTAAAAACATTAATAAGTAAGAAATTATACACACCAGATGACTGGTCTGGCTGACTTGAGTTATTGTGCCCATTAGGGCTTCCGAACAACTGTCTGCATGAATTTATTTGCTCCTTCCGATGTAAGGCCTGGATTTATTTTTGAAGAAAGAAGAATGTAAGAAAAATTGTGAATGAAGCTAGCACAATCAGTGACTGCATGAATTAGCGGAACGAGTCACAATTTGCTAAAGATCAATATTTAACATACTTGTTTTAAAGCCTCTTGAAAATCTTCCATTGGGTTACAGCTCCTTTCTTCAAAGCACTGAAAAGAAGAAAACCAGGTATGAATATTAGGCTTACATATGAGGAAGGACAATAGCCACACTCTCACTAATCACCAAAACGATAGTACTTTATATTAAAACTATGCTTATGATCCTCTGCTATGATCGTAAAAACTTGTCTCAAACATGGCAATCGTGAGAAATAGTGTCAACTTACTGATCATGCAATCAAAGAAGCTGCACACTCACCTCATCAAACTGTGAAAGATCTGCAGCGGGATCAACCCATGAACTGAAAGCAACAGATCAACAGTTCAGCACATAAAATTAAGATATTGGACTCTTTTTTCCAAAATCAGGGGTCAGAAAAGACAGAACACGAGTTAGAAATACCACCTTCTATTATTCCCATAATATTGTACTAAAACATGTCCATCAACACCTTGTCGTCTAGAATTAGCTAAAGTCGATCTACCTCCCATTACCTAAAGAAGTTCATGGAAATATAATCAAATGATTATCCCATGATTTTACATGATGAAAGATTACAAAATCCGGTCTTGACATGCACTTCACTTTAATCCAAACTAGTATTGTCAGAGTCATAAAAACTAGTGAATGTTCAATATTAAGATAGAATATGAATGCACAATTCTCAGGGATGATCACATTCAAAAAATACCAATTGAAAAAAAAAATCAGTAGCATCCTCAGTAAAGGTTTGGGAATTAAAAGGCAGCACACTATTTCTTAGCCTAAATTAGGAGAGCATATGCAAAAAATCAATCTCTTAAAATATACATTGCACATAAGAAGATCATTTATGTATATAAATCGTAAAATATTGTTACAACCAATTCATAAGATGCAAAGAGCACATACATATCAAATCCAAATGCTAGATCACTGCGCCAATTTTGCAACCATAACAACACTAGCCAATATAATTTACAGTATTTTACTAATTATGGACATTCATAAGCTCCTTTCATCACTCAAAGTTAAGCATCCTGATCAGATACATATTCTTTGAAACTAAATTCTTTTATTGGTGCCTTGTTCAAGGGATGAGTCAGCATCTCATGACATTAAAATATATATGCCAAAAATGACTCCAAAATGCAGCACACAGTTTAGAAATATAGACATTGTCTCAGTGCAAACGGATTGAATCATCCAGATTTTACTTTTAATTGCAATAAGGATTCTATATTAACTTACTTCAGCAGGCCACCACACCTCGCAAGCAGTTTTAGCCCACACTATGCTCCCTGGAGTTGTGCAGACATCATTGCAATCTGTTCTGTGGGACTTAACTGGGGTGAACTCCAATGTCTGGGCAGTATCACCTTTTTGTTCATGATGATTCCTATATGAAATAGTTAGAAAAATAGAAAAAGAACAAGATACACAATTAGACAGATCAAACTTCTAATACATACAAACTCCTTAATAATATTAAGTTATGAAACCAAATCAAGAGGAACAAGAGGTATAATGGATAAACAGAAATAAAAATCATACGCAACCTGCAGAATTTACTTATTCACGGATAACTTCATTTGATTAAAAATAGAATTAGTTCAGTTAAAAAACACAATAAATGAAATTAAACAGCATCTAATGAAAAATCTGAAACTAGTTTGTTTCCTAAACCACTAAAAAAACTAATAGACTAGTCTTTCATTTTTCTGGGCAGGAATACTTAAACTTTGTAAACACACCTAGGACAAACTCTTGCATATTATAAATCTGGAAAGTATGAAAATAAGGATGGATAGAGTTGCAGCAAATCAAAGTTGGTGGTGAGAACCAAGCCATGAAGATTAGACACTTGATAAATGATGTTGTAAATTCCAGTATCCGCTAGAAGCTTAGAATATTCTCTGATTTATATTCAGATATTACTGCCACCCATCTCAGCATATAAGAGGTGGTTGATGACTCCACCTTTTAATATATTGGCTCATTTGCATGATTAAAAATAATTTGAGCAACAGGAAGTTATGGAATACTAAACATAATTGCGTCTGTACAACAATAAAAACTTTGTTAATATCAAAGAACTGGCAATTGTGAATCCGAATGAGAAACAGATAAGGGAAGGACAAATAAATAATATTCTTTCCAGAAGGTATTCCAAGCATAGTATGAGAATATAAGAGAGACCTTTCATAAGAGGGGCCAGAATGTGTGTCTTTAGCTGCTGACCCAATGTCAATAATTGAAGCTTCGGAGAAATTCGAGAAGCTGCCCTGTCCTCCACCTTCAGACTCGCTACGTTGAAGCACAAACGACTTAGGTACCATATGTCCCATGTCCTTTCTGTCATCTAAATTAGCGACAGTAACATTGGACATATCATCTTTGCTGCTGGAAAACTCGAGCGAAGCGACTGCAAATAAAGTATTCCAAAAACTCAGCAAAAGCATTGTTTTAAAAGTCCAAAATGCAATGTAATGTTTCAACCAAATGTCGATTGGAAGGAAATAAACTTCATGACATTCATGGGTAACTTAGCATTACTGCATCACGGAGTAAAGTAAACTAAAATGAAAACAAAAAATATTTGAAACTAAGACTGCTACCAAGTAACATAGACCATAACTTGACACTCTAGTTCCCAATTACTCTTACAACCGACATGCATGTCTAGAGCAGCAAAATTTGTAAAGCAAAGGACCTTTCTTTCCTTTTTCGGATTAGTATGCAAAATGTAATTGTACTACCAAACAAAACTGTTAATATAGAAGTAAAGCGGCAACATTAAAGTGGACTGCAATCCATTAAAGCAACACAAGTTTTGTATCAGGCAACAATTCTAGTTCTAGTTAGACAATACACCACATGCTGGAAACAGAATGTTCCACCAGATATGAAAACAATTCCAGACGTTGCAATACTGCCCGATTTTTTTCCAGAAAATGGGATGCTTCCACAACAACAACAAACCATGACCTTTCGGTCACAGAGGAGAAACCATGCCCATTGTGCCAAGACTAATGAACAAGAGCCATAACCATACTAGTCAAGCTACATTTGCAATGATCAGATCCCAAACGAGAAATACTGAATTTTGCTAAACGTGCAGTGGCAGAAATCGATTAATAATAAATAAACACAGGATCCATATTGTACATAAAAACTTGATAAAAGAAACAACAAATTACAGGCAACAACATGCTGTAAATTAAGAAAATCAATTACACAAAGCCAATAAGGACTTAGCTCAATAACATTAAAAATGCTGGCAATTATTCCAATTATGGCAACTACAGATACCTAGATAAATTGACAGTGATCACAGGGATTTAGAAACAGCAATTAAAACGCATAAGAGAGATAGGCATACCTTGTTTAAGACAAGAATCGGAAGAGCAGAAGAAGAGAGAGAAATCAGTCCGGCGCTTTCGTGGAGGGCTTCTGGGCTGCTGCACGCATATTGGCAACCGATCAATCTTGAATTTGCTCCCAATCTTCCTCTTTTTCGCCATTGCTGGGGATCAGAGAAGATGTTATCCGCCTTCACAAACAGCGACACGCTCGCCGATCGTAGAGGACCAAACCCTAATGCGGGAGCGAAAGGGTAATATATTCTTTTGCACTCCGTGAACAGAAAGATTGAAATTGCAACTAACAATATCACAATGCAAGAATGATTTCTACTTCCGCTATTGGTCGCGTTTCCTCTCCCTTACTAAGGGATGATTCAGTACTTCTATTTAAATTTTTTGACGTGTTCTAATTTAATTTGTGTTTAAGCATAAAATTTGACAGCAAACTCAATTGGTAGATTTTCAGTTATAAAACTACCTCTCTTTTGTATAAAGGAAGATTTTGCTGCTCTTTTTTCCTTTTCATTTATCAAATTAATTACAATAATACATCTTCATTAAAAATACTAGGCTAAAGCTTCATATATATTGATTCGACATATTATGTAAAAACATAATCACAATTTCATTCTGCAGACTAGTAATATTATGGATTGATTGAGTGATTTATAAATTGTAAAACACAACCTTTTTTAGCGCCATAAAAAGAAAAGTACAGCTATAAAGATATTTAATTATTTAAAAAAAAGTGTTTATATGAATTTGAGACGCATTATATACACCTAATCCTTAATCTTTTAGAAAATCATCATTAATCATTAACAATTTAATACTCTTTTACCCTACATTTTGTTGCGAAATGTCATAGGTATTGAGGTAATAATTAGTTCTTTTAATTCATTCACATGCTTGCAATCTCCCTTTTATAGACATCTATACATTTCAATGAAAGATAACTTTTCTGAAATAATAAAATATTTAATCCAGGAGATACAAGAAGTTACACATAACGCATGACACTTTATTTCTCAATCATAAAAATATGCAGTACAACTGAATTGAACATAGTCGTACACTCCCAGAGAGGAGGAGCAACATAACTGTGTCTTTATTTTGAAAATATATTTCTCCTTATTTCCTATAATTAAATTCTCATGGACAAAAAGTGACGAGATAATTAGGTCCTCCTTTGCACGTAAACGTACTCGTCTTATCATCATAAGCATAGCTGTAAGCCTGCGGGCAAAGCCGCTTAAACACCTCGGAGTACTTTGTCGGCGGACACGTTGCCGCCGTCCCGTAGCTTCCCGTGCAGCAAAACTCCGGCCGATTCAGCGCCAAGCACGCGCTCTTGCACCCCACAACTCCCCCGCTCGCCGCCTTCAAGCCCAACTCCTCCGGGCAGGCTGAATTCACGTCTGCAGGGCAGCTCGTGGCCGAACATCCGCCGGTGCCGCCTTGCGGGGAGAGCGACGCCGGCAGGTTGAAGCCGTCGACGAGGCTCACGTCGTAAAAATCCTGTCCGCCGTCCCCGTCGAGGGTCAGCTCCATGAGGGTCGCCGGCGGGATGGCACCGGCGCCGTTGCAGGACACCTGCCCGGAGCCGCAGTCGCCGGTGGCGCACGTGAACTTGCCGGCCGGGTCCGTGGAGCAGCCGGTTCGGCCCCAGAGTCGGCCAGACCATTGGGGCGGAGCGGTTAAGGGCTCAGACGATGCGCCGGAGGAGAGCTGGAAGCCAGTCGAGGATAGCTGAGGCTTGCCGGCGCCGGTTAGCGTCCCCGGCCAGACCGTGTACGGACAGTTGTTTTTGAACGTGAATGTGGTTGAGTGGGCCCCTGTATATTCAAGTCAGTCCTTGTACATTGTAGCCATATATAAGAGAATGGAGTTAATGAGCACAAGAGAATAAGGAATATAAGTTGGATACCCTCAGTAATAAGGGATGGATTGTTATTAATAAAGTTGCATCGTTTTGTTATATTCCTCTTTCTCAACCAGGATGGTGTATGTTTAGCAGAATTTACTGACCCGCTACGTGCCTCACCATCATAAAAAAAAAAAAAAGAAAGAAACAAGCTTACCGGAAAGAAAGAGAGCGGCCAGAGAAAGAAGGATGAATCTGCGAGCTTCTTCCATTGTGGCTTCTTTCAATGGCGATATGATCTGTGAGATTTAGAAAGGGTCTGTCTCTCTATATATAGGGGTAGTGCGTGCGAGCATGTATGGTAGTAACAGCGGCTTCGTCTGAACACGACTTGGATCATAAGGAAGGGGTTTGGCAGGTCAATGCACCTATTTTTAAAAGTTTTGATGCCTATTAAAAGTTTAATCTTCAAGAACAGTGTAAAAATATGCAGATATATTCATTTTTATGAGATTTGATTGCGGTAAATCGTAAAGATGGATTTGCTGATCTAATTTGATTGGGCATAAATATGCATTTTTTGGTAAATAAAAAAAAACTCATATTCTTGTAATTATAAACTTAACAAAGCAAGACCTTGTATCAAAAGATTAATGCTTGGAACAATATGTTTTAAATGCTCAAATCCCATGAAAGCAGTCAGCCGTATATTTTCGTATGCCACATAGACTCTCGTATTATTAGAATTGTTAAAAAGTGTCTAAATTTTTTTAAAAGTATATGTATTGATAATAAATGGAGATAAAAAGCGTTTGAAGATCCATTGAAGAGTAACGGGAGAGTTATGGAAATAAAAAGTAATGGAGGGAGCCAAATCTTATAAAAAAATATTAAACATTTTCCCTGCACTTTGAAATTTCCTAATCACGAGTTAAAAACTTTTATCAATTGGTTTTATATTTAGGGCGGGAAACACATTGAAGTTTGTTGATAGATGATCACCTTGCATGCACAATAGTATCGGACCATTTATTCATGTTTTATGCTTATCATTTTACAAGCTGTAATATTTGGGAAATTATATTTTAAATAAACTTGAAAAGTATAAAACGTGAATAGATGGTCAAGATATTTCTATGTACATATAGCGGTCATCCATCAATGAATTTTAGAGTGCATTTCTCGTCCTAAATGCAGAAGAGCCTCATCGAATAGCAACTCTCCCTACTAAAACTAGAAGGCTAATAATATTTTTGGATTGAAGGGAGTGTTGATGATTCGATCAACTTTGTCGTGATCCAAAGGATATTAGAAATATTATTAGATATCATAAAGAATTGATAATATCTTATGGATAATAATTTTCTCATATCCTTATCGATCTTTTGAGATGTAGATTATCCCTGTCATAGTTCGTATTTTCCCTTACGCTTCGTTTGGCATCAAAGTAACCATAAATTGAATTGATTTCATTTCAGTCGATTTCATTTGAATTGATTTAGATTATCAAAATTGGTGTTTGAAAACTAATTCAAATCAAATCAAATCATTTCAATTCCATTGTTTGGAAAGCTATAAAAGTTATAAAAATTTCGTAAGTTGACAATACTATCCCTCTATGCTATAAAGATGTATAGTAGTCTCATCTATTAAACAATAATTTTATCATTAATAAAACAAATACTAAAATAAAACTTTAGAATCATATAGATAAAAACTATTGATAATATTAAAAATAATAAATAACATAAGATGTATTATATACAATATTAATAATAAAGTAAATTTTTTATTATTTTAATGGAGAGAGGGAAGAGAGGGTACAGAGAAATAAAAATGATGAAGAGAGATAATGGAGGGATGAGATAAATAAGGGATATGAGAGAGGAGGGAGAGGGAAGAGAGGGGAAACATCAATGAGAATATAGGGGTATTTTTGGGCTAACGTGATTTTTTAGGAGTAAAATCAAATCAAATTTGCACAAATCAACCCTTGTTGGTATGATTTGTAATGGCTAGTAATCCTTGCAAATTCATCTTTAAATCAAATCAATTCTTGCTTTGGACTTTTCAAACATAGAATTTATTAAATAAATTCAATTCTAAATCAAATGAATTCTTATTTTGGGGTTTCCAAACATGCTATTAGAAATTTGTCGAACTACGTAAATCCTTTGTCAATTTATATTTATTCTTATATTATTACTAGATATATTTATTCTTATATTATTACTAGATTCGAAGCTCATGGGATCTACAAATAATTTAACTATCGAAAATTATAAATTTAACATATATTATTAAAATTATAAAATTTTGTATGCATAATTTAATATAAGAAAAAATTATAGTTAAAAGTTTATAGTACATAAGCCTGATAGATTAGTGTTAGAAGAAAATTAAGCATTGAAAGTAAATAGTTTAAATAAAGTTCATGAATTCAAATTGATGCTTAAATAATTTGTTAGCGTGTTTATGTCTGCTTTGAATTTTAGAACAAAAATTAGGAGTCTAAATTATAAATATTCAATGCAAGTCTTAAATTGAAAAAACGTAGAAAACTAATCCAATCGTATATAATTATAATAGATCTAATGCTAGATGTTCTTAAAAACTATTTATTAGTGATGGTACTAAGTATTAGAAGGAGATAAGCGTCTTTGGAAAAAAGTTTGAATATAATTTTTTAACTTAATGACATGTGTCAGAATCATATTGGGTGAAAGCATATTAGGGATACAGGAGAACACATTTAAGCTATTTTTTATTTTTTATATTCGTATCCCTTAGAATGGTTCGTTTGAAACTCGCTTTCCATGAACTTTCCTTGAATGCATTAACACATTTTGGCGCTTGGAGTGTAAAGACGTGCGTTTACTCGCATTTATCGCTCTTTCCTGTATTTTATTGAACTTTTTATGAGTCCACTTTCGAAACTGTGTATGAACTTGATTCATACGAAATAAAGTCTCCTCTTTATTCTCAACTGAAATGTTAATGGAGTTAATGCAGTCAAGTCACGCGTTCACTTGGTACGTTGGATTTGATCGGGTGAGTGTTGCTTTAAGACCACCTTTTTTCAGTTCTTACCCGATCAAATTAAAAGTGAGTGCCATCTTCCAGTTTCTACAGAATTACCGTGCTAAGTACATTATCTTTAGTTCGGTGGGACGTATGACCTTCAATGATCACCAATTTTCTTTGTTGGATGGGGACGTGTTGAATTTTCTGAGCAGCCAGATAATTTGGAGAATGTAATATTGAAGGGGGATCATTGCATTGATATGAACGCATGCAAACGTCACGAGGGATTGACTTCTCTTGACTCATAGTTCATTTAATGTATATATTTTATGAAAATATACTACATAAGAAGTTATATTTTAATGAAATATAAGTGAAATAAATGCATTCATAAATTATAAGAGAAATAAATAAGAAGTAATCGTTACACGCTTGACAATTGGGAATAATTATTCTTTCTCTATTCCTCTTATAGTTCATATGAATGATTATTTTACTTATGCTATATAAAAATATTACCTATTATATATTATATTTTTATAAAATATATATTCAATTCTATCCTTGGAACCAAACGAAATGTTAGTAATAACAATAAGGGGTGGAGGCAATAGGAGGCCAGCTGAGGCCACCGCCGCAATTGGACTTTTGGTTGGAAAAATAGTATAGGTGATGCAAATCTCTTTAACTTTAAATAAAAAATAAAAAATGTTAAATATAAGACAAAATGTACAGCAGCTCCCTACCCACTCATCATTTATTTTCCCGGGAGCGGAGCTAGGGCGTGTCAGGTGGGGCACCCAACTTAGCTAGATTTTTTATTTTATATATTCTTAAAATTTAAATAATTAAAAAATAAAAATAAGATAAAAAGTAAAAATCTCAAATTTGAAGTTAATTTTCTAATTTATTTCTTTCCCACGTCAAGTACAACCTCATTCCTCGTTCCACAAACAAGATGGATGATTTTCCCCTTATTTAGGTCTTCTACAATCAGCCATAGACTTGTCTTTGACATAGTGTCACTAGTGTTATTGGAAAATTCTTGTAGTCTTGGGTTACGTGATGTTTGTACCCAAACATAGTTGTTCCTAATTAAGTACAAATATGTTCAAAATAATATCATTTTCATAAAAAATTTATGCCTATTTTAAAAATCATTTATCAAAAAACTAAACTACTTTAAAATTTATATAAAACCAGGTTTGACAAATTCAACTTGAGTTTATCGTATTTGATTTTGCCGATTAATTAACTAAATTGTGTTTTTTTTTTTTCCAACTACTCATGGAATCATCACCTTTAAAAAAATGAAAAAAAAGAAAAAAAATCTCTTGTTAAAACCAACGTTGCAAATCTTCCTATTTATCATGAATTAAAGCCTTATAACTATTTTACTCGGTGTCACTTTAATATATTGGTAACTTTATATTTATAGCTATGATGACATTTTCTCTTAAACTTTTATTTTTATTTGATTTTAAGTCAATTCAACCCAAAAGAAAATTTGCCCCACCTGAGGTTGGGTCCCGGATCCACCACTCTAACCCTTGCTGAGAAAAGAGAACCACTCACTCTTCCATCCAGAAATAAAATAAAATAGAGCAGCATTAACTATTGTTAGAGTAGGAAAATAATGAAAAATTTTATTTGTATATCTTTCACATCAAAAGGGTGATATAGTAAAAATATTATGATTCTTTTTGAAGGGTATTTTGGTCAAATAATAGTATAGGACTGCATAAATTTTATCATATAATTGCTTTCAATGTGAATAGCGTGTATAAATAATATTATCTCAAAATAATAGAATAAAAATCTTTATACGGTTTGGTTGGTGGCATATAGGAAAGTCAGGGGGAAAGAACAATTCCATAGAAATTTGTTTATTTTGCTTTTTAATTTATTTATTATTACGTGGATTAGACGCATTTAGCAAGTAAGAATTATTATCCTAGTGTAGTCAAAGTATTAGGCTTTTGTTGTTCGAAAGAGTATTTAGTTTTGCGTAAATAATGTGTTAGTATGTTTGTTTGTTTTTTTTTTATTGATAAAAATGTGTGTGTGACATGTATCATTTTATGTGTGCTTTAAATTTTAGAACAAAAATTGAGAGTCTAAACATTATCTTAAAAAATTTAATGTATGTCTTAAATTGAAGAAATGGAAGTGGAAATACATAAGAACTCTTGAATGGAAATGGGGAAAGGAGATATAAAGTGGTATTTAATAAAATTAAGTGTTTAGCCCTGACTATAGATTGAAAGTAAAATGTCTAAATCTGAATAATTGCAGTCGTTTGATAACTACTTTGATGAAACATTTGAATAAACTATAGTTTTCAATTTTGACCCTACTATTTTATTTCTAAATAAATTGTATATGAATAATTGTATATTTTTTTAATAAAATGAATACATTATTTTTGTTGCTTCCTCCTATTCAATCACAAATACTTCTTTTTCCCCAATTCTTCTACTTTTTCTTCAAATTGAGGTCAGATTCCAAATCAAACCCAATGATTCTAAATGAAACCCAAATTCAATGCTTAATTTTGTTCCAAATCCCAAATCTAAGATTTTATTTTGTGTTTATGGTTTGATTTCGAATTTAGGATTTTAATTCAGAATGCAATTCCCAAAATTGGTGGTGGTAGTGGTAGTAGCCGGTGGTGGCGGTAGCTGGGATTGATGATGGTGATAATGGTTGCTAGATGGGGACAGGCACAGTGAGCACTGCAAGAAGAAATGGGAGGGATATGATGGAAATAATGAAAATTTGAGATGTGTGCATTTGTCCTATGGTTGTCTAACTGATTCAAACATAAATTTGGGTCTGATTTGGTTTAACACATTAAGGGCTTATTTAGATCCTTTATCAAACAATCTAAACTGATCCAGATCCGAATGAATCAAATTCAGAACTCATTAAGAGCAAACAAACGCCATCTAACTTCAATTCCTTCGAAAATGGTAAAATGTTTGGCGTAAGAAGAAAGGGTTGCTCAAAAAAACAAATCCAACCACATATAATTAGATTAGATCTGATATTATTGGCACGTGGCCTGCCCCTCGTTTTTACATATAGATTTCTATATCTAATATAATTAGATCCTATGAGGGATAAATTAACTCTTATCTATGAACATAAAAACAAAAAAACAAAAAAAAAAGAAGAAGAAGTTAAGACCATTCTATTAAGTCTAACTTTTTCAAAAATGGATAATTTCTTAAGAATGTTACTCGTTCTCAATAATATTAATAACGGGTTTAACTTTAATGCGGTTGTTACACTTAAGTTAGGTATAGTACGCACACAAAAAAGAGAAAAAATAAAATCTAAAATAATGTCATTTTGAGACACATATATATTTAAAACATCATTAGACATACTTAAACCTAACTTATTTGCAATTAATGTATATTAGTTTTTTCTATTAATAATATTATAAATGAAATCTGTCTAAAGGACATTTTGAACGAGGATTACAGAAGATTTTGAACGAAGGGCATTATTTGACTTAAAACCCTCCTTAACTTTATTGAAAATATTAGCTCTTTGGAGTAGAAGATTTCTATATTAAAATTACCAAATATCAGAAAATATGTTCTCATAAATTGTCAGTATCACAATCAAATAACGAAAAATGAGCAATGACGGTCGAATCATTATCGTTAGTCAAGATTTAGTTGCTGCATTCCGACCCCATAAACTCTTGGAATTATGCTCAAATTATTCATCCAAAGTCTGAATTTCAATGAATGGTTTGAATTTCAAACGGCCCTGGCAACAAAGCAGACGCAAGCCACGATCTCGTTGACCTCTCTCCGATCCTCCTGAAATCAGGGAGGGCAACGGATAGAAACTCAGAGAGAGAGAGAGAGAGAGAGAGAGAGCGATGGAGGAATTCTCGGAGCTGAGAGAAGCGGTGGAGAAGGTGGAACTGGTAGACGCCCACGCGCACAATCTAGTCGCTCTCGACTCCACTTTCCCTCTCCTCAAATGCTTCTCCGAAGCCGACGGTGACGCCTTGTCCGATGCTCCCCACACTCTCTCTTTCAAGGTTATGATCTCTTCCACTCCCCCTTCAAATTTCAATTCCTTCAAATCTTTTGTTTTAGCTTTCTATATTTGATTCCTATTCCTCTGAATCCACACTATTCAGTCGATTAATCTCGTTTTAGCGATCTGGTTTCTGTGATCTTAGGTTTCGTTGTTTTTCTAGTGATATTTCTTTCGCAGTTAGGGAGTCCTTACGTTCTGTGTGAAATCTTGAATAACTATTTGTAGGCATAAATGATTAGGTGGGGCCCCCAGGGCTAACCCGCTTTATGAACCAAGAAAGCATTCGTCTCTCTTTTTCATTTAAGGTTCAAACCCTTTAAATCCTTCTGGTTTTGACTCTTTTGGAACATGTAGAATGTCAATAAATTGAAAATTGAGGAAAATGTACTGTCCAGGAAAATTTGTAAACACTTTTGGTTCACTGAATAAAATAGAATAGCTATTCCATATAAACATTAACCTGTAGAGAGCAATATCTCCATGGAGCATAAGTGAAGTGACTACTCCCATAAACCATGAATGAAGTGACTACTCCATGAACTATGAGAGGAAGCTATTACGGGTGGCTAAGGGTGTAAAAGTTGTGTTAAACATTGGTAAATGCACTGTCAGACAGTGGCTCCGGGTCATTGAACATGAAACTCTAGTAAAATAACTTTTCAGTGCGTTTCTATCTCACTGAGAATTCGTGCAATATGTGTGCAACTGCAAATTATTTGATCAGCGTCCATGATGTTCCTGGCATTACTGCATTATCAATTCCAAGTATGTTTGTATGTATCCCACTTTCAATATTATCATGCAATGACGTATCAACATATTGCACCTCATAAATGTATGTTTCTAGCTCTGTGAATTTTAAAAAATTATTATATGTTTCTGGTTCCGGTGGACCTTGCAAACTTCATTTGCAGTAAGCACTGATGATAGGTATCCTAGAGTTTGGCAGAACAGATTTATATATTAATTGTTACTGGCCAGATCCACAAGAACTAATAACAAGCATAGTCTTGATGCATTCTGTTTTGTTAGAACATGTGATGGAACATGCTGTAACTTGCAACAACTCCCAGGACACTAACATTTTGTTGATAAGTCTGATATTCTGATGGAATTAATTATGAGGCAGAGAAGTTTGAGGGATATCGCTGAACTTTATGGCTGTGAGCGATCCTTACAAGGGGTTGAAGAATACCGCCGAAGGTCAGGATTGGAAAGCATTAGCTCAATATGCTTCAAAGCAGCAAGAATTGCTGCTTTATACATCGATGATGGGCTTGAGATCGACAAGAAGCATGATATTGAGTGGCATAAAAATTTTGCACCAGTTGCTGGTAGAATTCTTAGAATTGAGCGTCTAGCTGAGGAGATCCTTGATGAGGTTAGACATGTTGACTTCTTCTTTCATAATGTTTGGCCGTCTAATTTCATTTATACAACACTTTACTCATTGGATTTCTTGACAATACTTGTTTTTGATTTCTTTATTGGTTCAGATACTCCCTTTTAAGTTATTCTTCTTTTGCCTTTCTTTTTCATGCTAAACTGTGATTCCCTTAATATGGTAGTATCCATTCATATTACGAGCATAACATCATCATACCAGTTTCCAGAAGGACTGATGATAAACTCCTTGCTTGTTCCTTTTAAGAAAATTCGTTGAATTGGAACAACCAATATTTTATGTTTTTTTTTTTATCTCGTTTGGTGGTTTTCATGTACCATTTTGTATCCTACGAGACACTGACAGCTATGTTATTAAGGTAATAGCGTCTTCAACTTTGTTCACCTATGGGTGTAGAACCCTCTTGAGCAAGGCTCCACTTCTTTTCCTCTACATCTTGCCACCCTCTTTCACTCTTATAGTGTTTTTGAGTTTACGGAAAATCCAACATCAATAGAGATTGAATTTTGTTTGTAATATGCTCATCAAGAAAATGAAGGGCCCTCTGTCATTTTGAACTTCTTTTTGCACTAAGTGGAATCTCTAGCTCACAGCTATAATTTTCTTACAACTTGCTCTTTCTTTCTTTCGTTATTTATTTATTTATTTTTTTTGGAGTGAGACCAGTAAGCTTCTTTTCCCCTTGTTTTTGTGTGTTTAGGAGTTACAAGGTGGGTCTGCATGGACATTGGATAATTTCACCGGAATTTTTGTAGCAAAGTTAAATTCATATCCTTCTTGATTTGTCTGAGACTCTTCTTGAGTTGACATCATCTCTCGCTAAAAAGGAGTTACCTGTTTCAGTTGGTTTCCTTAACATGTCTGTCTGTCACAGTTGCTGATGTGATTGTTGGGTTAAAAAGCATAGCTGCATACCGCAGTGGTCTTGACATTAACCCATATGTTTCCAGAAAGGATGCTGAGGAAGGCCTTTTCCAAGTTTTACAGGGTAAGGGGTTGTATACATATGTGTGCACATGCATATGTAACTATCAACATACACATGCACGTATTATTTACTTTTTAATTCATACATTACCATAGAATACTCATTGATCTCTATTTCCAGGTGGGAGGCCAATCCACCTTACAAATAAAAGCTTCATTGACTACATATTCTTGCGTAGCTTAGAGGTTGCTCTACGCTTTGACCTGCCAATGCAGATGCACACTGGGTAATGTAAAGAATTTTGATTGCCAAATATTTTCACTTAAGTGTTTCTTAGTTGCAAAGAAGATATGGGGAAAATGTAAAAAAGTTTAAGGTTGACTGTAAGGAAGATAGCAGAAGATGATGCAGAATTGAAGACGATCAGAGAGGATAAAGGAACACAATGAGAAAAAATGAAGGGTAAAACAAGTGACCGAAAGTGGGACTGGAATCTTGGTTTAAAGCTTCAAGTACATACTGAAGCCTTTTACATGGGTATGCCTGCCGAAACAAACCAAGTCCTGGAATATCAGAAGAATGACAAATAAACCTCAACAAGAAGCCCCTAAAATTTCATAAGTACCCTTATCTGCTTGAAGTAGCAAAACTATTCAGGAGAGAAGTGGCTGTTTTGTTTACAAGTTCGCTTTGTTATCAGTTAGCTGTAATTTAAAAGGTTGTGGTCTGTAAGATATTATTTATCTTAGATGTATTGTGATATTCTCTCTTTTTGCATTACTAGTTTTGGTGACAGAGATTTGGATTTGAGGCTATCCAATCCCCTTCATCTCCGTGGCCTTCTTGGGGACCAGAGGTTTTCAAAGTGTCGTATAGTGCTTTTGCATGCATCCTACCCATTCTCAAAAGAAGCCTCATACTTGGCCTCTGTTTATCCACAAGTGAGTTTGTTAGTTCTTGTGAACTACGCTCACCCATTTTTACTTATTTATTATGCTTTACCTTATAACAATGCACTGCCTTCACTTAGATCTACCTCGACTTTGGTTTGGCAATTCCGAAGCTTAGTGTCCATGGGATGATATCTGCAGTAAAAGAACTATTGGAGCTAGCTCCTATAAAGAAGGTAACAACATTTGACAATTATTGCAAGCAAAAGTTGATAGATGCATGCCAAAAATTTTAAGTAAAATTATGAATTAATTATAATATATTAAGGACCAAACTACTGACTTTGACCTATCTTCTCTTTCAACACTAAAATTTAATTTCATATAATGTTTTCTTGGATAGGGTTCCTGAGACACAGCATTGAGAATGGCAGAATTGCTATGTTAGTGCCCCTGCCATTAGTTGGAAATGGTCTTATGAAATATTCATTTTGGATGAAGCGTCTATAACTAGCTTTCCTTCTAAATGATTATGAGATATGGGCCATTTAATTCTTATATAGATTTCAATCTTGTTACTTAGTGGTATCCTGAATATCTTCATTTTTTCAATAGATCAGATGCTAACAATATGTAAAGGATTGAAATATTACCTTGCTTATGTTTTGTGTAATCTATTTATTACTGTTTGTATTGATAACATTTGCTGTCATGTTTGTAAATGTGCAGGTGATGTTCAGCACTGATGGCTACGCGTTTCCAGAAACTTTCTACCTAGGTTCATTGAACTTGATTAATAATCAGTTGTATACTCTTGTGGATTAGACTAATTTTATTGTTATGTTCTTATGAGATCACTGTATCCTTTTGAATTTATTAAAATGATTGTAAAAAACATTAAAATGAAAGATTAAGTACAAAAGGATGGTGGGCCACCTTTCTAGCAAACAAGAAAATTAAATAAACTAAATAAAAATAGAAAAGAAATATGAAGTGCGTAGAATAGTGAGAGAGCACTTGTCGATGTTTAGTTTCTTTGTGCGACAGTAGTATGTGCTTCACTTATTAAGCGAAATCTACAGGTGCAAAAAGAGCACGTGAAGTTGTCTTCTCTGTTCTACGTGATGCGTGCATCGATGGTGATCTTTCAATATCTGAAGCTGTGGAGGTGGCAAGAGACATCTTTGCACAGAATGCAGTTCAGTTTTACAAGAGTAACGTGGCATTCAGATATTTAAATTTGAAGGATTCATATGCGAACTTGGCCAAGAGAGAGACTATTGTACCACACAACGATGCTGAACTTGTTCGCATTATCTGGGTTGATGCGTCTGGGCAACACAGATGCCGGGTGAGATTTTGCTATAATCTGTTTGGAACTTCTTGAACTAAGTGTTTGTGTGAATTTATCATTTTGTCTGGAGACATTTGCTGGCTAGGAAATGTTTAACGATAGGGATTTAGGGAGACAGGAAACATCCAGTATCATGTTTCTAGAAAATATGTGCTTCATTGATTATAAATATATATAATTTCCCACATATTGAGTGCTTTCATCTGTACTTTATTAAGCCAATGCCTCACTCATCAAAACACAATGCACCAGCAACAGATTCATGATTATTTAACGGTGCTTATCTTGCTTATTAATAACATATTACTTGAATTGGTTCCTCTTGCAAAGAAAAAAAAAGCTCTTCAAGTGTGTATTTTATAGGCAAAAACTGCAGAATTGATGTTCTCCTTAACGATAAGAATTAGATTCTGTCATTCTAAGCTTGATTTACCTTTTCTGAGTGTTGATAGTTTAATCTCGCTACTTATTATTTTGTTCAGAGTGGATGAGGGAGGAAGAAGTTATTGATGCACTTGTGACAGGTGTCAGGTTTCACAGTACATTGATGCTTTTCTCTCAACATCCCATTGAACTAGGAAGCATGCATGCATGCAATCTACTGAGTGTTATTTTGCGCATTTTAAGAGATGACGTTTAAAGCATCAAGACCTCAGTATGTGCCACTGTATACTCGGTGGAAATAAGAAGAGCCATCTTGTAGAGAAACAAACTGGTAATAAATTACTGTTGAAAGTCCCACGTTGAATTGGGGCTTAGGTATTGTGGTGCTTGAAATACCTAGTTGGACTGCTCCCCCAATTTCCAACTGGTTTTGGGATGGAAACTTGACACATTACCAGTGCCTAGTGTATCTGTCCCAAGAGTTGCCCAGATATGTGCCACTGTATACTCATATTGGAAACAAAAAAGCCATCTTGTAGAGAAACTTGTTGGTAATAAATTACTGCTGAAAGTCCCACATTGAATTGGGCCTTAGGTATCGTGGTGCTTGAAGTGCCTAGTTGGACTGCTCCCCCAATTTCCAACTGGTTTTGGGATGGAAACTTGACACAGTACCAGAGCCTAGTGTATTTGGCCCAGGTTGCATCTGGCGTAGGGGTGGTGGCCTGTTTGTGTGCACATGAGAGGGAGTGTCAAGTCCCACAGTGAATTTAGACCAAGTATTGTGTGCTTGAAGTACTCGGTCGGGTTACTTCCACCTCCTCTTCACCCCCCAAAACATCATTGCATCAGAGTAGACAGCTTCAACTGGACTAACATCTAAATGTCTGATTCGACCCTGAACTTTAACTTTTGCATGCATGCTTTTCAGCTCTCAAGTCATATAGCGTAGCTCATAACAATGATCGCTACCTTTGGGTTGTTTCACCAATGGATTGATATACTATCTACAACTTGATTTTTACTTAATTCTAACACTGATTGATAGTTTTTCATTGTTTTTGAAATACTAGATTATAATTTAATGCTAAAGAACTGCATTGATAAAGTTTTTTGTATATTTGATCCTAATGTGTTTGTGTCAATTTTTCAGGTTGTTCCAGTGAATCGCTTCAACAATATTGTTCAGAAAAACGGCGTAGGGTTGACTTTTGCTTGTATGGGAATGAGTTCAGCTGTTGATGGTCCGGCAGACGGCACTAATCTTACTGGAGTGGGTGAGATCAGATTGATACCTGATTTAGCAACCAAGTGGAAACTTCCATGGTATTAATTTTTTCCAGGGAGTTTTCACATCTCTCTTGTTGAAACATTCTTAATTTCCCTTGCATCATAGATATGCTTTGTTTCACAAAGTTCTGTTGAATCTTGATGGATGAAGATAGACAGGGAAACACCTATTTTTTCTGCTCTTGTTTTTTTTTTTTTTTGGGGGGGGGGGGGGGGGGGTAAGGAAACTAAACCTTCTGGTCTGGGATGTTCAAAACAAGATCTGACTTAATATTACACCGAAACAGCAGGTTTGCATGGCACCATGGCTTGACCAATTAAACTGGATAGCTAGGTGATGCGGGATGCCTATTCGGGTAGGATGGCTAAATTTAGGAAATTATGATTTAACATATTATTTGGGATCTAGGATGCACCGACACCGACACCGACACCGATACGGCGACACGACACGTTAGCAACACGGGACACGCAATTTTTGAAAAAATGAACAATTTCGACACGTTGGTCAATACGTTATTTATATATATATATATATGAAATTGTAAAATTCAAGTTAAATGTGCAAACCATAGAAGTTGGCGAAAGTTCAATAATCAAATTATAATAAGGGTTCATTCATAAAATAAAATGAAAGTTCACCAAGCATATTACAACATAAGTTCGTATGGAATCAAATGATGCATTGCTGGAAGCCCTACTAGCTCTATTGCTTCCACTTGTTGTATGAGCCATCTAAAAAGAAAAATAAAATCAGCAAACAAAACACAAATTACTTGCAGCAATTATCAGTACAAAAAACAAGAATTTAGGATTAGAGGAGGGAGGGGGAGAGAGATCGATAGAGAAATAGACTTCCTCATGGCAGCAGCCCCACAAGAACTGACCGGAATAGCTTCTTGTGGTCGCTAGAAAGAGATCAAGAGAGTTCCTCATGGCTGCAGCCCTGGCCTGAATAGGAGAGATTGAGAGAGAGATTGTTCTTCATGGCTGCAGCCCCACAAGAATTGGCCAGAATAGCTTCCCACGGTCGGTAGATCGAGATTGAGAGAGAGAGAGAGAGACAAAGAGAAACCTGGTGCTGGTTGCCGGAGTTGATCGCCGGAGTGTTGGTCAGGAATGGGATCTAGGTTTAGGTTGGGATGTGCGGCCGGGGGGGGGAGAAAAAGAAAAAAAAATGATGGGGAAAAAACGGGAAAAGAAAAAACACGTGTCATACCTCTTTTTTGTCGGGACATGTGTGTTGGTCATGTGTCCCCAGCATTGGCTGTGTTGGGCGGGTTGACCGTGCATCCCAGATGTGTTAGCCGCGTGTCGGTGTTGAGAGAGTGTTGGATTCCGGTATGTAGGCTATTTTAGAGTGTCAGTGCTTCATAATTTGGGATTCTGGGAAATTATTATTATTTTATTTTATTTAGAGGGAATATCTAGAATGTTGTTAGGATCTTTTATATTTGGTATTTAGTATAATGGGTCTGTTTAAGGCCCAAGTTATCTATCCCTCTTTATAGATCTTATGTCTTAGGACTGGGATTATTGAATTATGAATTAATATTGAGATTTATCTCTCTTTCTCTCCTCTTTCCCTCTTTTCTCCTCCTAATCCACCTTACTGCTCTAGGCTTTTTCCCCGTTTCCCTAATTCTCTATCTCTTCTCCTCTTTCTTCCTTGCTGCTCGACATCAAGTGGTATCAGAGACAATCTTTATCCACCACCTTGCTTCCTTTCTTCCTCTTTTTCTACCAATTCTCTTTCCTCGTTTTACCAGACTTTATTCTTCCACTGCCTCGCCACCAGTACACTTTCTCGATCCCCTTAGGTTTCACAAAAGTTCTGTTTGATCCCTAAACTTTCATAATCTTTCAATTTAACTCTTGGAGTTTTAGCAAATTGTAGTTTCGTCTAGAATTTTCAGAAAATTGCAGTATGTTCCAGATTCTTCGAAAATTTGAAGAAATGCTCTTGACCTCAGAAACTTGCATTGCATGATTCTGTTCTAATTTTATGATGGACTTAAATGATTTGGATTATTTTCCCAAGTAGCATGGTCTTAATATCATGTATTCTATTTATTCCCATTCAAATGAGTATGAGGCATGAAATGCATGTACAAGCTTTTATATAGTAGAAAAGATGTGCGCTTAAAAGCCGTATGGTTCTCATCGACCACTGGTGCTCCAAAAATTTCATCTCAAAGAGTAGCCTTCAAGCATTAAATTTCAAAGCGGAATCGCATCCTTTTCCTTTTAGCTACTCGTGGGTTAACAATCCTATCTTTCAAGTTAGAAAAAGGTGCTTAGTTCCTCTCCAGTTTGGTGATTTCCTAGTTCAAATATGGTGTGATGTTCTTCCCATGCAAGTGGTTCAACTATTGGGGTTCAATATGCCGAGAAGGAAAATAAGTTCTCCTTTCAACAAGATGTTGTCGCCTAAATTTATGGCCCATACAGAAATGGACAGTTCCTTGTCTTGTGCAAGCTAAATTTGTCAATATAAGTGGCGCCACTCATGTTCTTAAGCCTACGGACAAGCTTCCTCACAACATTTCTATGGATGAGCAACCAACTGTTGAGGCACATGACAGAAATTGCCAAGAAGCACCAAATGTTGTGCAAGATCAGCAGTCAATTGCACATAAAATTGTGGCTCCTACTAGCTACCAAGATGCTCAATTTGTAGTCCCGCAACTCAAATCAATCACAAAGGGTGTTGTTTTCCAATATGTTCCGGTTATCGAATTTGTGCTTCCTCCTCCAATTAAGACTTCAAAGTTTGATTTCACATTTTCTACATTTATGTCAATTGACTTTATGACACCATGTCCTCAAGAAGGCTAAATTTTGTAAATTAGGATTTAACATATTATTTGCGATTCTGGGAAATTATTATTATTTTATTTTATTTAGAGAGAATATCTAGAATGTTGTTAGGATCTTTTATATTTGGTATTTAGTATAATGGGTTTGCTTAGGGCTCAAGTTATCTATCCCTATTTATAAATCTTATGTCTTAGGACTGGGATTATTGAATTATGAATTAAAATTGAGGTTTATCTTTGTTTCTCTCCTCTTTCCCTCTTTTTTCCTCCTATTCCACCTTATTCCTCTGGCGGTTTTCCCTGTTTCCCTAATTCTCTATCTCTTCTCCTCTTTCTTCCTTGCTGCCCTACATCACTAGGTTTTTGTTTTAAATGAGCCAGGCAGCAACTTTGATTGACCTAAGAATCTGCTTCTTCTCAAACGCAGTCAAGAGAGGTCCAATTGGAACGTAATATTCCCCTAACAGATCACATGATCTAACCCTATGGGTTAGTTTTTCATCACTGTGTCTGTCTGTGACTTAATGTTCATTCCTTCAATTTGTTATGACCGGACCAGAAGTAATGTTTCATGGTCAACTATGTAAGCATGCTGTAGCAAAAGGTGATATAGTGCATAGGCTGCTGTAATCTAAAATGGGGACATGATATACTGCATACATGTCTTTGTTCGGATGGTGCAGATGGTATAGTTATTCCACTTTTTTATGCTATTTATCTGCAGTCAGATATGGCTAGCAAGATATGTTTGTGACTTTTTAATCTCAATCTCAACAGGGCAAAACAAGAGGAAATGGTTTTAGCTGACATGCATCTAAAGCCTGGTGAACCATGGGAATATTGCCCAAGAGAGGCCTTACGAAGAGTGTCAAAAATTCTGAAACATGAATTTAACTTGGTACATTGGACACTTTATTGTTGACATATAAAGTAGCTCTTTTATTCAAATATTCAATTTCTTTATGTCCAGGTGATGAATGCAGGATTTGAAGTTGAGTTCTATCTTTTGAAGAGTGTAATCAGGTATGATATTATTGTCTTCATATTATTACTATTATTGTGATTATTATTTTATTAAATTATTACAATAGACAACCTTCCTTCCAACAGCTGCAAAGTGGGAACCTAATGTATTAGGGTCTGCCTCTTTGTATTATTGTTTCTGTTTTCTTGAATTATCCCTACAAACCCTACAATGATTATTATATTATGTGAATAACAACAGGGAAGGGAAAGAGGAGTGGGTACCATTTGATTCAACATCCTACTGCTCTACAGCAGGATATGATGGTGCTTCCCCTATATTACGTGAAGTTGTTGCTGCCCTTTGTTCTTTAAAAATATCTGTTGAACAGGTAAAGATGAATATTCGTGACATTGATATATATATATAGAGTGGGTTATCGATTCTTTTTAAGTCAGTGTGATTCTTAATTATGCAATCCATGGTAAAGAATTAATACAATGTGTTTTACGTGCTGTTTCTGTTTCTCTTTGCTGAGCCCCTTGAATCAAGCCCTCTGCGGAGGAATATTTGCAAGTTTATTTTAATTTGTCTGTTTACTCTTTATTGGCTTTATTATATGATGTGCAAGTGAAGGCCCTCCTGGGAAACCCAAAATCATGCATTTTGAATGTTGTCATTTTCTTTTTCCCTATGCTGTCGGTGTTATCTCCCTTTTCATATTTTATGGTACAATATTTTGAGGAGTGAAGTTTCAAATTTTTTTGCCTTCTAGAATTCATTAAGTGCTTGTTATATTTTTGGTTTGATGTGGGTCTTGCCTTCGTTGGTCTTGGAGAAGATTTACAACCATATGTGGAGCTAATATATACCAATATATATACCAATAGCGTCTTTAAATTTACATCAGAGCTAGTACTTTTTGTGTATCTTGAAGACCACCATGCTTTTTATCATGTTTGTTAAGTTGTAAATTCTAGTCAGAGTTTTGAAACCCTCGAGGGTCTGAGACATTTTGATCTAACTCGTCCCAAAATATTTACAGTTAGGTGTTCTAAAGATGAGGGTGGAGGGGGTTGACTATAGGTTTCTTGAGTCAATGATGCTGCATATGATTGGTGTTTTAGTCGATGCAGAGATGTTGTCCACAACTAAATCCCAGTTTCTACTTCATAAAGCTGCCTGTGCACTGGAATCATTTAGTTTTTGCTCTTTCATTGGGCTTCTTGAAAAAAATTAGTGGGGAAAATAATTAAATATTTGCTTAATTGGTAATTTGTGCCGTGAAAGCCTCTGTTGAGTCAAAGTACTGTTCATTTTTGCACTTGTGATTTTATCATGTAAAGATTTTCTATTTAAAGAATTGATGACTGTCTTACATGGTGGTGCCATGTGACTGGATTTAGGTACCTGATCTGACTTTTTGGGTATCAGGATTTTCCCCTCTTATGCCATTAACGTATTTTAACATTATGCTGTTAATGTTCCCCATGAATTACTGAGATTGTACATGATAATAAGAAGCAATGATGATCCACCATCAAACTGATCAACTTCTTTACCTTATTATGCGTATGTATATTTCCTTAAATGCAATTTGATCTACCATCATCAATAAACTGCATCTTCTATGATTACTGTTGGCTCTATGAATTTGAAATGCGCCTTTTTTATTTTCTTTTTGCCTATAATATTTTCTGCATAATGCCTTGTAACATCAAATACATTTATATCTTAAGTGGGGCAAACATGATTGCAAGTGGTTTCTCATGCTTGGTTTTTGGTATAGTTGGGGGGGGGGGGGGGGGGGGGGGGGGCAATGATGCTGCTTTAAGTGGTTCTAACTTCTGTTAATTCTTTAAGTTTTAATGTTATAGTTGCATCCAGAAGCTGGGAATGGTCAGTTTGAAATTGCTGTGGGCCATATGGATTGTCAATCTGCTGCTGACAACTTGATTTTCACCCGCGAAGTTATAAGGGCTGTTGCTAGGAAACACGGGTTGTTGGCAACTTTTGTTCCAAAGTGCGTTTCCAAATTTGTCAGTGTGAAATTGCATATCTTATTTGTTCATTATTATGAATGGTAGAAATGTCATATTCCTTGGCATGTTTCTTAATTTATTTAAAGCTTTTGGCTAACGTACTGTGTGCATGTTAGCAAACTACTGGACCTAATTTATCTCTCAATATAACAAAGTATTTCCTTTTTTGGGACTAGGTACTCATTAGAAGACATTGGTTCTGGGTCCCACGTGCATATCAGTTTGTGGAAGGATGGTGAAAATGTATTTATGGCATCAGACGGATCCTATCAGTATGGAATGTCCAAGATTGCGGAGGAGTTCATGTCAGGGGTTTTAAATCATCTTCCTTCGATTTTGGCATTCACGGCTCCAGTGCCAAATAGGTACTATTTTCCTCTTCATAAGTGATTCCTTGCAGCTTTTTTTATTCATTGTTTCTTCTTTTAGTGGATGAACTTCTGTATAGTGGTAAACAATGTGAACCAATCTCTGTGCAAGAAGCATGTTATCCCACATGCTGTTTTTCTCATCTTTCTGCAAAATTCATTATTGAATACCACTATGGACTTTATTATCACATCTTTAGACATCCGCGCAACAAAGTTTTGCAACTATTTTTGGTAATTTATTTTCTTCCGAAAAAGCTGGGGCCCTATTTAGTCGTGAAGAACAGGTTTCCTTTTCCACATCCTGCTAAGCTATCATTTTTATTAATGCTAAAATGTCATCTAATTAAGGTTCCCCATCTAACTTTCTATGTAACTTTGTTTATGTTGTATTAAAAAACACTGAAACATGTTCTCAAAATATTCGACCACACAGAAAACGTGGTATTCCAATTACTTGAAAATTGAAATGAGTAGCTCAAAATTAATTACTATTAATAAATTTAAGCCCAACTAATGGAAATGGAAAATAAGAGCATTTTTGATAACTAAATGAGGCCTAAAGTTTGATGCAGTCTCCTGATTAGTGAATCTTTCCCTAATGACTTCCTAATTTATTTCATTGAAGATTCCCAAATCATGCCAAGTTGCTATGCCTCCAGGAAATTTATTATTTAAACCTTGGTAGATACTTTCTATTACATTTCTGCTAAACATGCAAAGTAATAAGAACTTTTTATTTCTGAATGCGACCATTTGATTGTCTTAGTTTGATGGAAACAATTGGGTCCTGTAGCAAAATTCCCTCCACAGTTTCTTTATTCCTGTCCAAGCATTGCTTTTAATCGATATGATCTAATTCTAGACTTTTGCTTGGACAAACCCTTCGTTTAGACTTTGTTGGACTGGAAATAAACAAAGATGGTGGCATAAGTTTAGTTGAAAGTTTTTTGAACTTCTGCTGGTGGAAGGAATTTTGCCAAATAAGTTTTCTGAATTAAGTTCCATTCAAAGAGTTCTCCTCCCTCCGACCCCCCCCCCCCCCCCCCTTCTCTCCAAGAGTCTGTTTTTGGGTTTATGCCTGCTTTTTTTAAATTTATTTATTCTTAATATCATTTATAAATGTTTGGTGACTTCTCCTCATTTATCTCCTCTAGCATTAATAGTTTATATTTTTTAGGACAAAACACAGGTGAAAATGAAAAAATGAAGCGCTTTATAGTGGAAGCGTTACTGCAATAAGGTGGCTGCATATGTGCTTGCAATTTTCTGTGTGCTTGCACGCAGTTGCCGCTGTTTATACTTAGATATGCAGTTGATATTCTTCTTTTCCAAACTGCTCCCTCTCTATAGACAGTGGTCTCTTACCTTTATGTTGGTTTGTAGCTATGACCGTATTCAACCGAATACATGGAGTGGAGCATATCAATGCTGGGGAAAAGAAAACAGGGAAGCTCCATTAAGAACTGCTTGCCCACCTGGTATTCCAGATGGTCTAGTCAGCAATTTTGAAATTAAATCATTTGATGGGTGCGCTAATCCGCACTTAGGCTTGGCTTCTATATTAGCTGCGGGGATCGATGGCCTTCGGAAGCATTGTAATCTACCTGAACCCATAGGTAAGTTTATGCTTGTTTTGTTTTCTGAATTTGTTTTTTATTTTGTCTTGTTTTCTATGTTTTTTAAAAGAACTGTACCCAACTCTTAGTGTATATTTTCATGTTATTGTATCATTTTTTTTTTGTCTGATGTTTTCTTACTTCTACTGGTGGTATGGTGAAGTGTACACATTCCTTTGGCTTCGAAATCAGTTATTATTTTGTCCTAGATAGAAGTGGCCAGGGTTCCTCATCTTTTTGTTACTGGAAACATCAGCTATCTGCCCTTTGAACCACCCTGCTATGTTGATTTTTCAAATTTATTCAACCCTTAGTGTATGGAAAGGGTAACAGTATACAATAGAGGTATGCTTGGAGTTAAGGTTCCACCTCAAAACCAATTGGCAATGTGAGGAGTAACCCAACCGATGCCTTGAGCCCCAAAATAGCAAGTCTCAAACCGATGTGGGATTCTGAACAGTCCCCCTCACATGCAGTCTCAACTTGGGCTTTACATGTGTACAACACAATACAGATGTGACAAACACAGATGGCCCTCGCCGGGCCATGCAGCAGAGTCTGGGTTCTGATACCATGTAGAACTTGGAGGGTGAAAGAGATGGATTGAGAGGGGGAAAGAGACAAAGAAAGAGAGTGGGAGAATTCCCTTATAACCTAGAAGGGCATAGAGGCTTGTATTTATAATGGAATTTGGGTAGTGTTACATTCAGTTCAGTGTCAGTCGACTGCCCCTACACAACATAAATTAGAAACCAAGGGTACTGGACAAACCATGGGAATGAGCATTCTTTTCTAATATTATTTTTTTGGTTATCCAAATTTTTTATTTATTGAAAGAAATGAACATTCTTTTCTATGAGTGTAAGAATACTCATTCCCATGGTTTGTTCATTTTTAATTTAATTATGACATGAAAAAACAATGGAATATAGCCTTTCACTGAGAAATGATGCTCTTTAAACGTTCCCTAAGACTTCTGTATGCATATAAAAAGAGATGAACATCTAATATTTGTTTTTGTTGTCAATTTGCTGTGTCATTGATTTTGATCTAATAATATTTTGTATTTTGTGAAACTGGATTAGCATTTTCCACTTGCCACTGCTGGTACTACCATTTCTTCATGCTTCTGTAATCTGACATTTTAAATAATTCTGTATAGACCGAAACCCATCTGGCCTTGATGCGAAGCTTCAGAGATTGCCAAGATCACTTTCTGAATCCTTAGAAGCTCTTCAGAAGGACAATGTCTTGAGAGATCTCATTGGTGAAAAGCTTTTGGTTGCTGTAGAAGGAATCCGCAAGGTGAGCTCCAAATGTGCCCAATTAAGGAGGCTATGAGCTTGTCAAATTTGAGCAAACGTTGCAAATAGCAAATTTTTCCGGTTTTTGAAATAGAATAGCATCTTATATTCTTGCCATTCATGGATAGGTTGGTACTGCTCAAAAACCTGTTTAGACGTGTAATTTCTATTTCTAAGTTTGATTTGTCCTGTGCAGAGCAATGAATGCATCTCTTTACAGTGATGTTGATTCAATGTTCTCTCTCTTGCAAGGCACTGTTTCTCTGTTAGTTTGCAGCTATAGATTTGTATAGGGTAAAGGAGTATGTTATTGATGGCCCGAAACTTAGGTGCTAGCACGACCTAACACTATACCATTTTAGATCTTTTTGAAAAATCCAACTGCACCGATGGAAAAAACATGCAAAGCTAAGAATATTCTTAAATTTTTTTATATTCTATGGGATCCATTCATCATGGTATTGAAAAATTCTTCAGTTTTTGAGGGCTCAAATTTGCGATATCTAGTGTTACCAAGTCTGCTGAAAATTGCCCTACCCTATTGTTTTTTCATGTTCTTTTCATCCGTAAAGGTGGATATTGCAAAAAGTTTTTAAGCGGCATAGTTTATATAGTTGAAGCACCTAAGTACGGTGCTATCAGTAGTAGCCTCCTTTCCCATGGAGAGAGAGAGAGAGAGAGAACAGGATTTTAGAGGACAACATCATGCCTAAACTTCATGCTTGTGTATCCCTCTGATTGAGTCCTACAAGTCCGAAAGTCCTTTTTATTGCTATATGTAGTGTATAGTAGCTTTATACGGTTATGGCAAATTCTGCAGTGCCTGCAATAGCCTGTTGATATGTTTGTTGCCATTAATTACCTTACTTTGATTAGGTACTTTTCACTTCCTATTCAGAATCTTTTTGGAGTTTCTTTTCCTTCTGCCCTCTCTGTTATGCACGTTAAGAATTTCACAAGATTTAAAATTCAAATGATCTATAAAAAAAGGTATACCTGACCGGTTCTTTGCTATCCTGGTCGATTCGCCGCTGATGCTGTTGTTTCGGCGCTCTGGTCATGAATTTGATTCCTTTGTTTTCAACCAATATTTGCAGGCGGAGATTGCTTTCTACTCGCAGAATAAGAACGCTTACAAGCAACTCATTCACCGATATTAAGGCGACTCTAAAGCACAGATTAAAGAGGTCAGTGGTTAATTCTTCTCTTCTTTTGCCAAATACTCCGTTTTACTGTATGGTAGACTATGTTGGTACTTCATATCATTGTTGAGGAAAACTTAAGTTCCACCCAAAAAAATAATAATAATAATAATAATCATAACTGATATTTATTATTTTTCTCCAGGCCTCCCTCTGATAGCATCAATAATACAGTAAACGTCTTTAATTTCTGAAATGAATCATGAAACATGAGATGCATGTAATAAGCATATGCATGCGGAGAGATGTTTACACCAGTTTTTCATGTGGCTCTTTATTTTGTGTAATAAAAGTGATTATACCTTATTTCTTGCAACACATTCCTTTGATAGACGTGGTACTATTAGTTCTTACATGGCATGCTTCTATTTATTTAGGATTTGGCTCTCCCCATTCACTCTTCTCATCCATCTCTCGATGTACTTATTTTTAACAATTTTTTTTAGGCATTATTAGAAGTTCTAACTTTACAGATAAATAGAACATATATATATATATATATATATATATATATATATATATAGATATGTTAGTTTTCATGAGATTTAGTATCGTGTTAGTTATATTGTTTTGGATTTAAAAATCAATAAATTAAAGTCCTTGAAGGTAGTACCAGAGTTTCAATGCTTAGACTAATATAAATAAAAGGAAAGGTATATTTTATAAGCGCAGAGGACAACCGTTAGGACTCACGTTACATGTCAACAATACTCGCAATATATATAACAAAGCAAGAGCAACACGTATTTAGTTTCAGATGATTGAATGAGGTTTATTCATTTTAAACTTGACCATTATCTCATATCTGTGACCGAATGAGGCAAACAAATTAACATATTTATGAGGTTTTTATTCCAATGATCAGATCAAATTTCCTTTCTACAAATTCTTTTATTATCCTTTTTCCGCGTGCGTGCCTGTGCGCGCACACACACATGCATATATGTGTGTAGGTTAAACTATCCTGAAATCTGGTTACCAATGAGTAGGGGTGTGCACGTGGGTGGGACGGGTTGGATTTTAACCCTGTTCACCTTACTCACCAGAGACGAGTGGTGATAAGTCTCATTTAACCCATCTTAATTTTGAGGCAGTTTTAAAAAAAAATTCACCTGATTTAAGGCAGGTCGGACGGGGTGGGTTGAATGGGCCAAAATATGAAAAAACATATTTTGCTAAATATAAATCTTATCACAATTAAATGAAAAACTTTATTTAATGTTATATGATAAAATTATGGTTGATAAATGCGAACGTCATTTATTGAATTGTCATAAATATTAAGAATAAATGCTTGTAATAAAAAGTATGAAGAATGAATAAAATACATATGAGGTGTGCTAAGAATTCCACCTATAAAGAATAAATTACAGTTTTTTTATCTTACGTCCGGTTGGTTGGGTCTAACTGAGTCAAAAGATATTTTACTTACAAATCCGACTTGAACCACCTCAAAATCAAAAATTCGAACCGTCTCATCTGAGTCGATTTATTGGACTTATGGATGAGTCGGTTTGGAGTAGGTCAATTTTATGGGTATGACGAGCCGCTCATCCTTTTATTTTATTAGGCCCTTTGTGAAGTTGTTTGATGGGAGCATGGAGAAGGGTCGGTTCCTCAGTTTTGCTGTGCCGTGCCCAAGTAAAGAGAAACTGGAGGGTCCAAAAAAAGGTGGGGATTTTATTGCTGAGATTTTTTATATTTTGCAATCTCGTTTTCTCATTCCCTTATTGGCGTTCTGAATTGATATGTTCAATTCAAAGTTGTGATAATCATTAATGCTATGCGCGTCGTGATAATTTTTTTAAAAAATTGTTTACTTAAGTTATTGACCACGTGACTAATTTAAATGATCTGCAACTCTACCATGCATATGAAAGGGGAAAGTGACCTGTTTTTGGACGGCACCGTCACCTTCACCATTAATTTGTCTCGTAATTAAAATTAAAATCGATATCTCGAATTACTTTTGATCCGATTGTATAAAGACGGAAGACTTTTTAAGAGAAATGTAATCATTAATGGGTGATTTACTACCCCGTGAAAAAGTCACTTGGTCGGAGAAAGAACATTGAGCTTTCTTATATTTGAAAGCATTCCGCATATTCCATTTTCCCAAAGTCAAACTTTTTGAGTAAATTTTCATAAAATCCAAAGGAAGATCTTTTGTAGACAATGCTGCATTTTGCATAGAAATGATATATATATATATAATATTTTTTAAGGGTCGAAGTGCATGAGCTTCATATTTTGATATAGGAAAAATTTTAAAAGATTCTTTTGATTTGGATCATTTTTAAAGAGTTTCTATTTGATTTAAATTTTATTTATGATACCTATTATATTTTTATTTTTTTCTAGTAAATTCCTTTCCTTTATTTGCATTCCAATTCCATCGAGTAAGGGAACGGAGGGCAAGTTATTAAATTTTCATATCACTATTTCAAATATAAATTATTAAAAATAATAATAAGAATGCTTGAAAAGTAAAAGAAATTAAGAAAACATAAATAATAAATAAGATTACTTTAACCAATATTTTCAATCGCCATGGATCTCAGCATTTATGTCTTAATTGGAAATTTGCAAGGGAGATGCTAAGGTTTTAGTGCACATCTTTTAGAATTAAGTTTTAATTTTATTATTATATATACATGCACCTCCAGAGGAGGGAATCTCGACTTTTTTATTTTTTTATTTAGATTTTATTAAAATTTTATATTTTTTCAAGTATTTTTCAAACTTTTAATATTATTTTTAATAATTTATATTTGAAATGTAGAAATTTAATAGCTTGTCATGTGTTCTCCCTCTCAATGGAATTGAATGACAAATAGATGGAATTTGGGTCTATTAATAATAAAATAAAAGTACAAGAGGCCTAATAAATAAAATTTAAATCACAGAAGATCCATTAAAAAATAACTCAAATCACAAGGATCTTTTAGAATTTTTTTTCTTATGAAAAGGGGGAAGAATATCATTCCATGAGGGCAAAAACATACTATTATGAAACTTTAGTAACTTGTGTTTATGAAAAAATGAATTGACATCTTTTGATTTTAATCCAAGTAGGGAAAAGCAAGAGCATAATTGTAATTAGTTGAAATCCACTTATCGTTTCCCCAGCAGTAGCATTATAAATTGAATTGTTACTCTTACACCAGCTGATAAAAATCTGAACCCTTCCTCTGTTTTCACCTCCTTACATGGGATATTTTAAAAAGTAAACATTATCAACTTTGTTGACACTCAGGCTTTATCATATTATGGATTGAAGTTTCTTATTTAAAATCAATTTTCTAGCGTTTTTACAACTTTTTAAAATCTGTTTTCCCCTACAGTTTCTCATGCTCACTTTTTTTTTTATTTAGTTTGATGATACAGATCCCTTGCTACGTTTAGTTCAAAAAATAAAATAATGAAAGTAATATTATTTGTATATACGCTGTTCACTTTTCACACTTGTGGTATATTTTTGTTAATTAATTTATTTTTATTTAACTAGAATACCCTTTAAAAAAATCTATAAAAATGCACAATATTAATAATTCCATATGGAAACTGAGTGGAGGATTGTAGAAAAAATCCAGAGCATTGAATTTGATATTCTTTCACCGGATAACTGGCTATAGCCGGTAGAGAGCCCGCTGCGACTGCTTTTAAAGCGAGTCCGGGAGCTCTCCCACAGCCGTTCAGTTTCCCCGCCGGAATAAAAATCTCACAAACCAACTTCGTCGGGGAAGATCAACTCTCCCGCCGTTGATCATTCCGATCTCCACCGTGTGCGATCTCGATCGAAAACTAACTATTACATGCCGATCAGAAACATCGCCGTGGGCCGACCCGAGGAGGCGGCTCACCCCGAGGCACTGAAGGCCGCTCTTGCGGAGTTCATTTCCACCCTCATCTTCGTCTTCGCCGGCCAGGGCTCCGGCATGGCCTTCACCAAGCTCACCGCCGGCTCCGCCAACACCCCTTCCGGCCTCGTCGCTGCCGCCATCGCGCACGCCTTCGCCCTCTTCGTGGCGGTCTCCGTCGGCGCCAACGTCTCCGGCGGCCATGTCAACCCCGCCGTCACTTTCGGCGCCTTCGTCGGCGGCAACATCACCCTCTTCCGCGGGATCCTCTACTGGATCGCTCAGCTCCTCGGCTCCACCGTCGCCTGCTTGCTCCTCAAGTTCGTCACAGGCGGCATGGTGAGTTTACCTTAACCGATCATCGATGCACAAAACAAATACAATAACAGATAATATATGCATGAGAGAGAGAACTATATTATTGATAACACCTATGAGCTGTTGCCAATGTCTAAAATATGTTCAAATATTTGAGAATATGAATTTTGAAGTAAATTAGATAATATGGGACAACTAGTTTCATCATAGAAAATCAAGGTTCTTAATCCGTAAAAATGACTGAATTTTCATTTCCATGACTGCAAAGGTGTTTGATCGATACAGTTGGATTTGTTTACCGTTTTACTCTTAGTGAAGTGCGTTATTTTCTGTATAGACCATGGCGGCGTTTGCGTTGTCGGACGGAGTGGGCGTGTGGAACGCGGTCGTATTGGAGATCGTGATGACGTTCGGGTTGGTGTACACGGTTTACGCCACCGCCGTGGATCCGAAGAGGGGCAGTATGGGGACGATTGCTCCCATCGCGATCGGATTCATGGTGGGCGCCAACATCTTGGCGGGTGGGGCTTTCGATGGGGCCTCGATGAACCCAGCCGTGTCGTTTGGGCCGGCCCTGGTGAGTTGGGCCTGGACCCACCACTTGGTTTACTGGGCTGGGCCTTTGATCGGCGGTGGGCTCGCTGGGCTCGTTTACGAGTTCGTCTTCATTCACCAGTCCCACGAGCAACTCCCCCCTGCAGACTACTAGTGGAGGCCCGTGACTGGACGATGCTGCTGACGTGGATTTTCGTTGTATTTGTTTATACATTTGCTTTCGAGGGTTCGTTTTTTGTTTTTTCTGTTTCCATCTGTGACCGTCGATCTTTTTCACGATCATTATCTTCATCGTCATCACCGTTGATTGATAAAGGCAATAATAAAACAATGCACAAATCAATTCTCCAACAATGTTTTTCCTCATCTCGTGATTGATTATTTGTCCCCCAATAATCACCTAGATGTTTAGGAGTTTTTGTTCATAGGCTTAGATTGATGCGATTATTTTTTTCCTTTTTATCTTTTAGGAGGATTGCCATCTCAATAAATAAATTGTAGGGGTTAATTTATTTTTTATGCAAAAAAATTTGATAATTATTAATTTGTACTCAATCTCTTTATTTGGCGATTGTCTGCTTACTTCGAAGCCTGATTCTTTATAACAATCATCAACGTTAATTTGCATTTACATTTATTTAAAGTACTTAATTCACATCCATGCATAAAGGAATTATGTACATCAGATCAACCTTCATACATCTACATAATTTAATTTTTAAAATATCTTTTACTTCTGTAACATTAATCAAGGATGAGCATAGGCAGGGACTTTCTCGCCCTTCCTCACACTCCATAATAAAAGTCACCCCCATCCCAATTCCTATGAGAATATGTAAAATTACTTGAATTACTGCAGGTGATAACAAATTTATATGAACCTAAGTAATTGCTTCACTTGATTAATTTTGGGATGAATTCTATATAGGTTCATTATATTAGTATTAGAACCAAACATGTCTTACTGTTCCGATATAGGTTGGATTTAAGTTATTTGTAGACAACGTATATAAGAACGAAATGGACAATCAAAATAAGCCCCATATTTATATCCCGTGATGATTTTAAAAACGCATTCCCCAAAGGTGATTAATAAGGTAATCCTGGCATAATCGGGGCAGGACTAATTAGGAAAATCCATAAATTATTTATTAGGCAATTGCTAAACAATTTTCTTTTTCTAACAGAGAAACAGGCGCCTAAAAAAGACTAGGGCTAGAAAGAAAATATAAAATAAATAAAGCATAATAATTTGTTCTCTTTGCACCACCTATACAACTAGACGTTGATGCATCCGCATCTGACCCGGCTCGGCCCTCTCTCCCAAGTCCACGGCTCTCTGTCTGACTGTAAGAAAATTCCACAGTTTCTGAGATTGGGAATCTGTGGCATCAAAACAAGATTCCATTCCAAGCATCGCTGCAAACTCATCCATTTATCTCTTTTTTTCTTTCTTTTTTTAGTTTTTATATAATCCAATCTTCGTCTCTCTCATCGCTATTGGGGGTTCATGGAGATCGACAAAGCAGTGAGAGAGAGTGATGATCGGAGGTTGAAGACCAAGTACAATAATGCCATCTACGTTATCAGGAGAGCTCTCGCTCTGTATTCGTAAGTGCTTCTTTGATTCTTGGATGTCCCCTGCTGTTTTGGTAGTCCGGTTGAGGATTTTAGTTTTTTTGACCGTTGAATGGGAATGCTACAGTGCCATACTATATATTTGATGATTGAGGTTTTGATGATACCGGCCTTAGGAGTGATATGTGATGGCATTGTTATAGCTCTTGTGAACCCGGAAAATTCAATTGCATGCACTCCCAATCCTATTACCAACTTTCCCTAATTGATTTTGGTTGATTGTGTATATGTGCTGCGACTTGTTTTTTGGGTGCGATTTCTGGCGGGGATTTTTTTGGCAGTTTTATCATGCAATTACCCTGTAACCCTTGACTCATTTGGAAGAAGAAAAGCTGGGTTTGTTGATTTATGGAATGTGGATAGAGATTTTTTTTTTCCATGATTGTCTGAAAGTTGTGTGAATTTTATCTCTTAACCCAGTGAGCGATGTCAAAATTTCATTGTCGCTCCTCAATCGCTGTACAGTCCCTTTTTTTGTGATACTGAATATACTTATCATCCCGTGAAGCTGATATTCTGCACACTGCAGAGTTGTGAATATTTGATATGTTTCTTTCTAGTTTTGTGGGGGTTGGCCAATTAAAATGATGATCAATAGCAAGTCATTTCCTTTCTGCGTGTATTTGGATCTTCATGTTCATCAATACCTGGGTTTGGGGGACTTTTTTTGCTCATAACGCCATTTGTCACGTTGTTGTTTCTATGACAGGTTAAGTCGTTAATTTTGTCATTGTGCTTTGGTTTTGTTGTTATCCTCTTTTCTTATAATCATGTCAGATGAGTAAGATTTGCGACTAAAAGTAATTTTCCCTTGCCATGTTCTTTAAAACATAGATTTTCATGATTTATTGAATTTTGGGAAGTTGGTACGTGTCCTTGTTGGAATTGGTGAAATTTGTCATACATGGAGATTTTCTTAATTATCCTACCATATTTGAAAATCTTTTAAGCATTCTGAAATTTGAGATTCTAGCTGATGCACATGAGGATGCTGGCTAGCAGCATTACCGCAGAGAAGTTAGAGAAGTTAAAGCTTTTCATCTTCTTGTGTCCACATCATGCATTGACCTCACTATTGGATTCTTTTTGCATTTATTATACCACGTGGTAAAAATAATCTTCACGGCACATGAATCTAAAAGCGTATGGGGAAGAAGGAGATCTCTTCTGAAAGAGAAAAGGAAAGGAAAAGAAAGATATTCATGGACAGTGGGATCCCATCACTCAATTATACCTCCAATTCCATATCTCTTCATATTAAGATGGTCTTTCTATCATAGTGTAGCAGCACTTTATTGCTTTGCAACTTTTAGGATGCTAGGCAATGTCTATCTATTATCCCCCCTCTCTTGTAAAAAAAGGTACTGCTATGTTTTGATATATGCATTGTTTACTACCCAGTTGAAAAATGGGCAATCAACGGTCAAAATAATTCTCCCATCGTCCTTTCTGTGTTGGCATAGAGTTGCATTGCAGGCAACTGCCACTCAAGATTATGCTTAACAGGTGAAGAGGAGGTCTATACTTCGGCAAACTGGAAAATGTTTTTCTCCCAGCCCCTAAAGCATATGAAAGCCTGAAATAGTCAGTGAAGATCAATATATTAGTGCATAAAGACTAGATTTGAGGAAGGGGATATATATGTGTTAGGTGTCATTTTCTGCCGAGCACTCCCTCTTGACCTTTAACAACTATTTTACCACAAATTTGCACATGCCTTTTTCAATTGTGCCATTTCAGTGGTGCTTTAGATCAGAAATAAGTATAATGGTTTATGAATCACTAGTGCCCTGTTGTCCCTGTTAAAATGTAGAAATTCTGAACTCACAAAATTGCTGAAATGGTCATTTTTAACAGGATTGAAGAGGTTGCTTTCAGCTTCAATGGAGGAAAGGATTCCACTGTAAGTTACCCATACATGTTTGTGTTATTTATATCTTTAATCATCTTTTGCCTCGTTGATATTGAGTTTTAGATATGCAGGTTTTGCTGCATCTGCTTAGAGCTGGCTATTTTTTGCATAAAGGGGAAGGGTGTTATTCTAATGGTGTTCTAAAAGATCATGAATTCTCCTGTCCTATTCGAACAATATATTTTGAGAGTGCTTCTGCTTTTTCTGAAATCAACTCATTTACATATGAAATAGCCACTAGGTAAGAAAAGATTCGTTTCCTTTTGCTTTATTCCAGTATTTAATTAGTATAATTTCTTGGTTTTAGGATTTTTATAATTTCTTGACTAAACTCCTGTTATATTTCTAGCAACTGTTTATTACTTTAGTCAACCTTTTTGAGCAGCTATGGTTTGCAAATGGACATCATTCGCTCGGATTTTAAGTCTGGTTTGGAGGCTTTACTAAAGTCTAAACCAATAAGAGCTATTTTTCTTGGCGTCAGGATTGGTGATCCTACAGCGGTAAGATTGATGCTCTATATTACAATAATATCAATATCAATAATAACGATGGTAATGCTAGAACAATGTACATCTTATTTTTAGCGCCATGTTTTTATTCGCTGTTAACAACTTTAACTCTGAAAGCACCTGTGCCATTTTATTACCTGAAAGCACCAATGTCTCATTAATAGATAGTTATTGTCCTGCAGGTAGGTCAAGAACAGTTCTCTCCTAGTTCGCCTGGATGGCCTCCTTTCATGAGAGTGAATCCGATCTTGGATTGGTCTTACAGGTTTTTATGAGCTTTAATCAAAAAATGCACACCCTCCACCCCCAACACAGACTTATATGTACCTTGCTACACTTGTTCTTAAGATAATGGCAACAACTGTTGGTTACATTGTGAACATAAACGAAAACATAAAAATAAAATAAAGTTACTATTTCACTTCATAAATACAATGATGATTCACTTTCTCAATATTAATGGCCTTGAAGACTAGATGAAAAACCAAAGTATTACAAGCCAGTACTATTAATTAAGTAATATTTTTGTTTTATTTTGTATTATTTTAATTATGATTGTTGTTATATTTTATGCACTAACTTTTCCTATCTTACACGTTGACTGTTTAAAACTTCATAAGGAAACCATTTGTTTTTGTGTTTGTTCTTCTCAACATTTGCTTACCTCACTCAGCACATTTCTATCGTTGATTATGTAACCACAGCTACGCTTAGTACGGTCATTAGAGCGTTTTTATTGAGGCCTATCACGTGCTTATTACTAGCATATCAGATATTCACTACTTTGTTTTGTCATAATAACATAACCCAGTGGAAAGGGTATGTTGTAGAAATTATGCTCGATATGTCTATCTGCAACTAATATTCAAGAGCAATACATAAATATATTACTTTTTTGTCTCTTTATCTTCCTCTTATATGATTGTATTTGGTCTCTTCCCTAGCCTTTACCAAATCCTGTTGTTCAATACATTTTCTAGGGTAACTTGCACTTGTGAACTTATGAGCTGTTTAATTTTCTTAGTTCATAGAGGCTATTGCTCTGTGACTGGAGAGAGAAACAACCAAATACTTAGAAGGCCGTTACCAACAGTTGCCCATGAGCATTTTGGAAGATCACATTTATGTGCCTAGATTTTTCTTTTTCATGTGATCCTATCTTATTGCCTAATGCAGAAGACTCGTTCAAATTCATCTCCTTCATTTTAAGCAAATAAATTAACAAATAGGCCAAGAAATAGCATCTTTATTTTGTGGGTCTTTCGCAGCTCAATCGTTTTGGTTGTGCACCCTCAGGCCCTTTCATCATCAAATCTTTCCCCATTTCTCTGATGGTGCTTCTTGCGAATTTCCTTTTTTGTAGCCTCGTGCTTTCAACAACCCAGCCTAATTTATGTTCCAAAATTGTAAAAGACTGATATTAGGACAAGGCCAGGCTCATTTTATTTTATGGACTGTAGCACATTTGTCATTTTCTTGGTACTATGTGAGTGAACCAAAAAAATTATCCTTCATTTCTTAGTTCGCTTTACGCATAGCATTTTTAGAGATTGCCTGATGAGTTTGAGAAGCAGCTTTCTTGACCATGCATGCACCTCCAATCAATGCTAAGAGCAATAACCCACCCTGAGTGTGGTTACCTTGTAATATTGGTTATGTTATCTATGTGGTGTATTAGTTTTGTTGGTGCCCCTAATGACACAGTGACACTCTATTTTTACTATTAAAAAGAAGAAAAAGAAAAAAAAAAAAAAAGAACGGTTGCAAGGATGCTTGATTATGGAGCTTGTGCTTATTATTTCCCTTTTAAATTAGTGATCATATTACAATATTAACTTTACACCCTTTTGCAGGGATGTATGGGCCTTCCTTTTGACTTGCAAGGTTCAGTACTGCAGCCTCTACGATCAAGGGTAATCCCTACTAATTATCAGCCCACTTTGCTGGATGTAGAACATACTTCTGTTCTCACTAGCCTGATGCACTTATTTTTTTCTTGAAAATTTCATGCATTCAACCTAAGTTAGGGTCTCTAGAATGTTCATAGACAGAAATTTGGATATTTATGCTCTCTTAATTGTGGCAGATATACTTCAATTGGGAGCATCTATGACACAGTTCCAAATGCATTATTATGCATTGACAATTCCTCTGGCTGTAAGGAAAAATTCAGACCTGCATATCGGCTTTCAGATGGAAGATTAGAAAGAGCGGGGAGAGCAAAAAGGTTTTCTGCGCCAGTTTCTGAGCTTTCTCCTGCTGTGAAGGATGCCTTCAACAATGCAACTTTGCATGAAAGCAGTACTCTAACTGCTGCGGTCATTGCAGTGGGGGATGAGATTCTGTAAGTTGCTTGTTTATGTTGTGTCAGCTTTGTTATAAAAGGTTGTGCCACATATTTTCCTTTTCTAAGTTACTAGCTCTTTTGCTCCTGAGTTTAAAGTACGTTATTGTAACCTCTAATTCATTGAGCTGTATCCAGATGTCAGTCTTTGATAGTAACTCTTATAACTTCCATTTTGAGCTGGTATCAAAATCGGCCTGAAGTTATGGGCTTTTTTTAAAATAGTATTTTAGAGGAGGGAATCACATTAGAGGGAAGAAAATCTTTCTGTGGTGTGTGTATATTTTAGTAATTACTATTTTTATTTTTCTTTTTTACATGGAAAACAATTGTTTCTGAAGTTTCTAACAAGTATCTCTCTGTTTCATAGCTCAGCTCTGGCATTGTTGAGGATCAAGTGGGTCCTCCATTGTGTAGGAAACTCCGCTCTATAGGTTGGGCAGTATCCCAAATTTCTGTTGTTCGAAATGATGTAAGTTTCCATATGTTTGTTCATTAGGGTAGTGTTATGTTTATCATTCATTCCATCTGTAATTTCTTCATCCTTTTTGAAAATAGTTCACAACAAATGAACTGTCGCTAAAATTTTGTGAGATTTTAGTGGGGGATCTTGTAGTTAGATTTCATATCTTGAATCAAGAAGACAGCCTGTATCCTGTTCTCTTCAAACCACTTTCCATTTCAAAGCGGTGATTTCCATTATTACTTACTGTTTTTATATAGTTTTCCTCCTGTTGCTTCCCACAGCTCTCTGCTTGTGTATGCAGCGCATGTTTTGGGGATTTTCTGAAAGTGTCTAGGCAGTGGTAGGCCGATTAGGAGGGATAGACAGCCAGGCCGCTAGGCATTGACTGCCCACCTAATGCCTGGGTGCTGCTAGGCTGGGTTTTTTCAGAACACTGCGTGTTGAGTTCAATCTTAGTGAAACTTACTGTGGACCACTTGCCAGTTAATGATAGGTGTACACTGATATGTTTATTAATTCTCTTTTGAAAAATATTTAATTCTAGGAACACCACTCTTTTGATCATAGCTAGAGAAATTTGTTCGATATGGTTTAGATTTAATGATGCTCATTTGGTTCTTCCTTATAATTCTTATATTTCTTTTACTCTCATGGCACTCTTTTCAACTCCAGATAGATTCTGTAGCTGAAGAGGTTGAACAACAGACATCTCGTAGTGATATGGTAATCTTATGAATCCACTTGAACATTTATTGAGGCCAGACTCACAGATAAAGATCAGTATTTTGTTTCATAATTCCAAGTTATTGAATTTTGTTTCTTATTTGCAGGTATTTATTTATGGAGGGCTTGGGCCATTGTATATGGACGTCACTGCAGCTGGTGTTGCAAAGGCTTTTGGGGTTCGTCTGGTGTGTCATGACTGTGGAAGATGATTTCTCTCATTGCCAAATCATAGTCTAGGGCTTTTGTTGCTGACTAATGACAATTTATAAATTCACCTTGAATTATCAGCAAGCTCTTATACTTGGAACCCTCAATCTCCCTGGGGCATCTCTGTCCCACTCCTGAGCATGAAGATGTATAGTCCTTGGACACTTCATATAATGTTACACCTAAATAGGCTAACATAACCCTTAGACAAACCTTGTCACCCTACTTGGTGCAAGCAAGATAGGTGCCCAAAATTTTTGGTTGCTTTAGAGTCGGCAAGTACTCAATATTAGAGCCCTTGGCAGTTTGGCTTTCCTTATAAATTAGAAGTTTCGATTGAGATCAACATCCATTAAATTCAAAATTTTCTTTTACATGATTGGAAGATCTTTGGGTTTGGGAGCAGCCGGTTTGTGGTTATATGCAAAAATTTCAGGAGTTAGGATTAATTCTGGAACACCTAATCAGGACTGCCAGGATCAAACTTAAATATACATGTATTTCCTAAAGCTGAATACATTTTTTGGTTTTGAAAATTACTTCTACTACGTAGAAGTTCATTTGGTGACCGAGTCATGTGGAATCAACTGCATTCTGTGTTATGGAGATATATTAATTTTTTCTTTTATTTGGCTTAGTGATTTGGCTGTCTTGTAATCCTAGAAATTGGAGGAGTTATAGATATGATAAATCGAGATTCTTTCTGCATTACTACTTTTTCTCACTAGTGGAAAGAGATGTATGTTCATAGGCATGTCTCTTGCATCTTTGCTCAGTCTGCATTTGGAAATTTTATTTGATTATGTTTCATTTGTTTAATGCACATAATTAGGCTCCTGATGAAGAATTTGAGGAGTATCTGAGGCATCTTATTGGAGAACATTGCACGGGTGACCGGAATGAGGTAATTTGATGCCAAGAATTTGTTAATCCCGGAGCGTTGCAAGTCTTATTCTTATTCTTTAGTAATGAACAAATTTTCTTTTTGGGGCTTTTTGATTATGTAGTAAAGAGCATAGTGTTTAGACGTGAAGAAATAAGATAGGCGTGAGATTTTATGAGCAGTAATCATTCGTGATAATCTGTGGAAATTTTATTCCTCATAGAGGCATTATTCTCTGACTGCCACTCAAAATCGATATTGCAGAGACTCTTGCTGCATGAAGTTGTTCTGATACTTGGTTTTCATTTTCAGATGGCTCAATTACCAGAGGGTATCACAGAGTTACTGCATCACGATGACTTATCTGTGCCTTTGGTATGTGTTCAAACTTAGTTTTTAGTTGCATCCTTTAGTATCATCTGAGAAAATTTATGTGGCCTTTTCATAAAAGAATCAACTTGTTCTCCTGTAGTTGCTGTGGACGGTAACATACACAATTAGTATACTTTTTTCTCTCTCTCACATACACACACACATTTGCACTCTCAGGCTGATCCATCTTAGAAATCTAACTGGTATGAAGTCATGTTCCAGTAAGTTGACATGGCCTTCTTTTTTTTTTTTTTTTGACTGGTAAATACACATGCACCCAACAGGTTTAGAACCTTCAATCTTTCCAATCCCTTGCAAGGGGAGGAGATGACACTAAACCAAAGATCATCAGCAAAGTTGACATGACCATTTAAAAGAAATAGAAAATCAAGCTCTCATAGCCTTGAAGGCCTTTCAAATTTGTCCTTGCTTTCATTGTACAAGCCTGTAACGTGTTAGCATGCATCTTTATGTGTGTGATATGATGCAAATTATGACCAGCAGTAGACTTACAAAGTATACCATGATGTCTCCTGTAGATCAAGTGTCATAATGTAATTGTTCTTAGCGCGACAAATGTTACTGAACTGGATAAGGAGTGGGAGTGCCTGATTGAGTTAACAAAATCTGCTGGTTTGCTGGCACTGAAGGAACCTTTCATGTCAAAGAGCTTGTCAACGAATCTTTCAGATGTATGTGCTTATCTTATCATTTCATACTTATTTTCGTTATTCTTTTTATCATGATAAACAGTATCATGTCATCTTTATTGTTAATTTTTTGGGGAGTCTTTTTTTTAAAATTGTAGGATCTATTGTTTGTCTATTTAAGTACCACATGATATTTGACGTACTTGACTATACTTTCACAAACTTGCTGAAGAGCCCATTATTTTGTAATTTCCATCCTTCACTGTCTTGATAATTGGTGTAGCTCATTGGGTCTGGATTGAGTATTCTACTTGGTTTATTCTCTTGTGAAATATTTGGTCATCCTGGTATGAAGACAATTTAAGCACATAACACTTGCAGATTTTCTTTTGGCACGATTCGATTTGTTAAGAATCGACTTCAGCTTCATCCACACATTCTTGTAAATTACACTTAATATTGTTTGGCGAGGTTTTAGCCCATTCATTGGCATTACTATTGTTTAGATGGGGAATGTTTAAGAAAGGAAGGCTAGCATCATGAATGTTGCTAGGTGAAGGGCATTCCAATACACTTAAAACACAAATGTTTACACACGAAAACCTGGAGAACATTACGATTGTTAGCTTATATTTTCTAAGTAAAAATCAAGCATGCCAGTACTTACTAATTTATAGTTTGCATTCTTAGTTCTTCTGATATAGTGGAGAAATTCCTTATGGTTTCTGTATTACTGTGATATGGTCTTCGACTCATTTTGTATCTGTTGCTTGCTGAAGTTGCTTTCTTTTAGTACTTAAAATCCATTCTTTTACGGGCCATTTTGATTCAGCTATGAAATGCAAATCTCTAATTGAATTATTCCCCACATAATTTGAGGAAGTCCTTTTACATTGTGATATCCGTAAGACCGCTGAGATGATTTCAGAATGAAATGTTTCTGTTTATAAGTCGTCGAGCTTGTATTTTTTCAGTTCCTGTTTTTCGTATTAATATCCCATATAATGCAGGTAGAAACTGCCCAACCTCTGTCAAAACTTTGTCTTGATTACCCAGACGTATCCATTGGTGAGTCCATAAACTTTGGGTTTTCCGGAAAATATAACATTTTGTCTAATTTAAATTAATTATAGATCTGTTTTTTTGGGGGGGCAATGTATAGGGTGTTATCGCAAATCCAGATCAGGACCTCTGATTATTAGACTAGAAGGCAAGGTATTGAAAATTTCCTACCGGACCTTTTAGGCTGTTAATATATTTTTTTACCACATTGAAATGCACTGTTCTGTATAACCATATGCATATATTGATGCAGGACCAAGAAATGATTGAATCAGCTGCTGCAGCATTATGCAAGAAGTTCCACGCTGGGGCATTTTCTGAGATAAACTGAGTGAAAGGTTATCCTCGTCTTTCTAAACGTATAACCCACCGGGCTTTGAAGTCGTGGAGCTAATTCAACAGCTGCGCTCGCTGCTCAAATTCCATTTTATGGTTTTGGACTTGGTACAAAGAGATCACTGGATATGCAATCGAGATGGGAAATGGGGGATAGAAGTGGACCGAAGGAAGGAAAAAATGAGAAGAAAGTTTTTCCATAAGTAAACCACATCCATTTATTTAGTTAGATCATGCTTTACTTATAATGCTCTGAATAAACAAAGTACTGAAAATAGTTGGTATGAATGCTTTCTATTTGTTACCAAGGTGGTAGGAGCGAAGTAATTTTACCGCTGTATAAGTACTACAGCCCCTTCCTCTATTTTGCTGTTAAAATGAAAGCTCCGCCCCTTTGGATGAAATAATTTATTTTACTGAGTAACTCGATCAGCTAATGATGACGACATAATGGAATGGATTTTGCAGTTTTTTTTTTTTTTCTGCGATTTGCCTTGACATGGCGTGAGCATGAAAGGGATTCAAGAATCGGTTCTTTTTTTTTTTTAACCAAACAAGTTATTAAAGGGGAAGATGATTCTTTATCACTATTCGTGTTTCAGGAGTAATCTGATTAGCAAATGATTATGATATGAAGGGATGAATTTTGCAGTTTTTTCTCTCAGAATATGCCTGGACATGACATGGCATGAAAGGGGTTCGAGAATCGGTTTTTTTTTTTTTTTTTTACCAAGCAGGTTAATCAAAGGCAAAGATGAATCTTTGAAGTTGCTTTTGTTTATTTGGTTCATTTTAAAGAGTTCATAATAATTTTCTCTCAAAAAAAAAAAAAGAGTTCATGTTTGTCATTCTTCCTCGGATCTCATTCTACTCTAGTTAAAAACAGTCATGCGATGCATGAAAATTTATTGTTTTAAATATATTTTCAAATTGCAACGGCAGAAGGACATTATTTATAACTTATAATTTATGCTAAAATTATTTCCATTTATTGAGTATTAAATAGAGTAAATACAATGTCGCCTTTGGTTAGATGAAAATTTATGTTTTTTTTTTTTGAATAAAATATTTATCACGATAATATACAAAATATGAAAAACTGTTTAAACCCTGAATTTATCTGGCCCTATTAATAGCACAATATCCCCTCTTTGCCTCCGAGTAGCGAAGAACACACGGAGGGTGGCGGTAGAATGAGCGGTAAAGTAGAAAATACGAAGAAGGGATTAGAGGGAACAGGACTGAATCTGCCAATTAATCGCCATGGTAACTTGAGGAGCGCTTCCGGCGATGACGACCTCATTGAAATTCTTCAGAACATAAGGTCTTCTAAAATCCCTGTAAGCCCCTCTTTGTACTCCCTTCTTGTTTGTCAGCCATCTTTGCAGAAAGGAAAACTTGGGTATTCGTGATTTTTACCTTTCTTTGGTTCCATGGATGAACTTGGGGAATGGGTTCCTTTCTTTTCTTTTTTTCCCTTGTTCTCTCTTATTGATTTGTATAGATAGACTGCATCGGTTGAATCCTAAATTCAAATGGTTGTTTTCCTTTTCCTTCTTGTTTGTTGGATTTTTGTTTTCTATTTTAATTTAATCCACTATTTTACTTTGTGTTTGCAGACAGTAATCAACTATGGTGCATCTTGGTATGTAATGGCTTCTCAAAATATCTATGCCTCTTCCCTAATCTCTCTCATGACTGTTCATCATTCAATCTTGACATTAATGCCTGTTTAGAAACTAATTTGCAACTGGAGTAAGATAAAAAGAAGTTTGATGTGGAAACAATAATGCTATTTGAGTACGAGTTGTCTATACAGGAAGAGTCATGGATAGGACTTCTGATCAAGGTATGGATCCAATTAGGACCTTGTTCACAATTGGGTCATACTCTAAATTACCATTAGATAGTAGTCGGGCTATATGTTTCCATGCCTGTTTTTCCTGAGTATGAGAAGATAGCTTTGATTTGATACACTTATGGGATTTCTAATGACATTTAAACTTGCAAAATCTTCTTCACTTTTCCAACTGTATCATCACTCACGTGCTGCATAATGTTTTTGCTGAAATACACAAAATTATCTCTAAAACGATTTATAACATTAGTTTGGCCTGTGTCTTGCTTAACATATAAACTGGCCTAATATTCATGTTGGAATGGCTTCATTGATGAGTCGTATCCTTGTAGTGTTGTTCATGCCTTCTGAATTTTTACATTTTCCATGTTGTAAATGAAAATGAAAATGAGATTCTTGGACAATACTCCTCCGATGAATCCAGGTAGCAGTTGCATCAGTAGGGTTGTAAAGGAAGATTGTATGTTAAGTAGTGGCAGAGTTCAAGATAATTAACGTCTTTCTGTATTATATATATTGGAGCTAAGCAAGGAGATTATGGCCAATTGATTTATTTTTAAAATGTTTGAGTTACAATAGGAGTGTAGGGAGAAAGTTATTGATTGCCTATGGCTTTGTTCTACTGTGTAAACTAGTCTCTTGATGGGTTAGTATGGCCTATGGATGTTCTTGGCTGCCTTTGTGCTCTCTTTTTTCCCCTCGTCGGGGGTTTTTCCCATTGGTTTCTCCCCCTTGGTTTTTCTAAATACGTGTTTGACGAAACTTAGGCCCATGCATGCCAGTCCACATAGGGTTGTTTTCCCCAGGTCATGTTTCATTCACGAAAATAGAATAGAGAAAGAATGTTTCATTCGCGAAAATAGAATAGAGAAAGAATGGAATAGAGTCATTTCATGGGAATAGAACTAGGAATAGCACTCGAGTAGGAATAACCATTTCAAGCTCTGTAGTGAACCAGATGGGACAATAGAATAATCATTACCATGAACAAAACAAGGCTTAAATACGTTCATTGTCCCCTCTTTCATGCTTTATTAGTGGCTTATTTTTCAAGACCAAGAAAATGCATTTATCATATCCATTCAACTGAAGATGTGTTTATATTTGGAATGTTGTCGGTTGATGCTACTTTTTTTTTTTTCGCGATAATAATAACTACTTTTTTTTTTTTCGCGATAATAATAACAGATTTGTAGTTTTGAGACTCAAATTATGGTGTTGATCTATTGCAGGTGTGGCATGTGTGCCCAGATTCTTCCTGCATTTTGCCAGCTGAGTAACAAATTCCCGAAGCTTTCTTTCGTTTACGCAGATATCGATGAATGCCCAGAGACTACTCAGCCTATTCGGTACACACCCACCTTCCAGTTCTACAGAGAGGGAGAAAGAGTTGATGAGATGATCGGTATTGGAGAAGAAAGGCTGCATGATCGCTTATGGTTGCACTCCTAAAAAGAAAACTCCCCATGCTTACTGTTTTTGTATAATTCTTGTGTTTATTAAATTTCGAGTGCACCCTGCTGAACTGCTTAAAAGAAGCTGGACCCAACTGGAGGATCGTTTATCTAATGCAACATTTTCCTTATATTTTTTTACCTTTTTTTTATTTAAATTTTTTAGCAAAGGCTGCCCATAAATTGCATGTGGTGGTTAACATTTTAATGCAATTCAAATAAGTGACAAGAGGCTTTTCAAATGAATCAAATATGAATCAAGTGTTTCACAATCAGCTTCTTCAAGACAACTAAGCAAATGAGCAAACTTCAGGAATTCTCAAGGATCAAATGTTGGCTACAGAAACAGTTTACTTCCCAAAGGAAGGAAAAAAATGAAATTATAAATCACAAATAAATTAAATGCATCAAATACTATAGTCTCCTAGAACTCAAAAGTGCCCCAGCTTCCGAACAAACATCTCGTACCACCCCCAACATGAGCATTTAAAAGAAAAAAAAATGAATAAAAACACGAACCTTTATTCTACTGCAACCAGTCTGATGGATGATCTAACATCAATGTGAGAAAAACTGTGATTTAAGCCTTCTGTTTGAGGAGCTTAACGGTTTCCCATGTAAAATCGGGATCATCGCGTCCAAAGTGACCATATGCAGCAGTTTTCTGAAACCTGAAGTTACCCCCTCTTTTGAGATCAAGATTGATAGAAATCATTCCTGGCCTGAAGTCAAACTTCTCCTTAATTAGAGCCAATATATCAGTATCAGGGATCTTCCCAGTCTTGTATGTGTCCACAAACACTGAAAGCGGTTCTGGTACTCCAATTGCATAAGAGACCTGCACAATACAGCGGCGAGCGAGCCCAGAAGCCACCACGCTCTTCGCTGCCTGTCTAACAATATAGGCACCACTGCGGTCCACCTTAGTTGGATCCTTCCCAGAGAAGGCACCCCCACCGTGTGCGCCCCACCCACCATAGGTATCGATAATAATTTTACGTCCAGTGAGACCTGCATCGCCATGGGGCCCACCAATGACAAAGCGTCCAGATGGGTTGAGGTGGAAGATGGTATTTCCGTCAAGATATTGGGATGGGATGACGGGGTTGATCACATGCTCTTTCAAGTCACTGGCAATCTGTTCATTCGTGACAGTCTCATCATGCTGGGTCGAGATGAGAATGGTGTGAACCCTGATTGGGACCATGGCTCCACCATCATTTCGGTACTCAACCGTCACTTGGGTCTTCCCATCAGGCCTGAGCCATGGGCATTTGTTGTTCTTTCTCACCTCAGTGAGCTTGGCACCAAGCTTTGTAGCAAGGACATGAGTCAGGGGCATGAATTCAGGTGTTTCATCCGTGGCATAGCCAAACATGTGTCCTTGGTCTCCAGCTCCGATCTCTTCTGGTTTCTTAGTGAGATGACCGTGAACTCCTTGGGCGATGTCAGGGCTTTGTTGTTCTATGTTGACAAGAACCTTGCAATTATCCGCATCGAGTCCAACATCAGCAGAGACGAACCCGATGCCTCTGCAAGTGTCTCGAACTATCTTTTCATAGTCGACTGTAGCCTTAGTAGTGATTTCACCAAAGACCATGACCATGTTAGTCTTTGTGCAGGTCTCACAGGCAACTTTGCTCTCTGGGTCTTGCTCAAGGCAAGCATCAAGAATAGCATCAGAGACTTGGTCGCAGATCTTGTCAGGATGACCTTCATTGACAGATTCAGAGGTGAAGAGGAAAGTTTCCATCACTGGAATTGTGCCAAATGTTCAGAAAATTAGTGTTCGCCTTCATTATTGTTGGAAAGAGGACAACTCCATGATTCAACAAGATATTATGTAAAACAGAATACAGTATACGTCTTCATGATTTTGATTTCAAATGATCCGCTAGCTCTATTCCTCATGACTGAACCAGCATTAAAATGGGCTCAACTCCCCTTAAAATGTGGATTGACAAGAAGCATAAGTTCAAAGCATGGAAAGCGGGTCAAAGAGTCGTTCTTAGCAGTATAGCATCCTGTATAGGGTAAGGCTCATGCCAAAGTGGGTCCTTTCACTTCTAGAGTTTCAAGCACACATTAAAAATTGCACTAGAACAGTTCAACGTGCGACTTAATTAATTTATCAGTAAATACAATGTGGTATTGTCTTGTCTGTAATCTAACTCTTTTACATTACTTAATATAGGAAAGGAGAATATTATGAGAATAAGCTGAAACTAACATGCCCACTTATTCCCTCAAACAGTATATCTGCCCACCCCAAGGTACTGCTTAATCGTTTTCTTGATGTGAACTCAGAAAGCAGGGCATATTGCTTCTTATCGCCTCCAAAAATATGATTGAATAAAAAGGAAAAAAAATGATTAATTCTGATTAATTCAATCAGGGAAATTTCAAGCAGTCAAATCTCTATCTTGAACACTACTTAGCATATACCAGCATATGCCAAAGCTGTACAGAGGTGTAGTTTAGGCCAGCATATGTCGCGTCTAGCAATGCCATTATATTAATGAAACTTCATAAACCTAGACAGCTAGATCTTAGCAAAGGGCAGTCAAGAAAGGGATGTGACATAGGGTGGACAACGGAAACAAAAATTCATTAAGGCACATTAGCAGAAAGATTAATCAGAGGAAGAAACTAAAAGTCTAAAATATTCGAGTAAATTTTTTTTTTATCGCGGGCCAATTATATATCCAAGAAGAGAGTTCTTAAATCAGAAATAAATAAATGGAAAAAGGGAGTAGAAAATTCGAAAATGAGATCCAACTGCACTGAGGTGCAGTTTAGGCCATTACCATTGTTTCCATATAATAATATAGGCGGATAAAATTAATGTAGAAAATCTATTGACTTTCATTCAAACTCCGAGTGTTCCTTGCGGTAAGATTTTATGCATTAATAGTTATATCATATATGCTACGACAAAGGACTTTAGCCTCGCGAAGGCTTCATTGAGATCTATAATAATATCCAATTTAAATAAGAAAATCTACGTACCTAAACATAAATAACCATTGATTTTGTAGAAAGCTACAAAGATCTTTTTCCTCCATGATCGAATCAGTATCAAAGATTTTTAATTAACATCATCACATAATCATGTTCTGGGGAGATGGGGGGAAAGTCAAATGAACATTATCAATAAGAAAGTATCCTAAATTTTATAACCAATCTGGATCAACTTTTCAACTCTCCTAATTATGGAATCAATACCCATTAAGCATTACATAGAACAGACAGATCTACCCGGACGAGCACAATGGGAACCCATCATAGAATAGAATGAGGCTCCAAAAACACATTGAAGTCGATACAGATCAGATCCAGATCTAGATCTAACATGCTACGAATGGCACATAAAATAAAAATAAAAAAACAAGCAGGAACGTAAAACAAGGAGGCTTCAAAAAGAAGACATAAACGATGAAATGATTCAAAGAATAATGGAAGAAGGAAGGGACCTGTTTTGTATGCCTCCTCTGGATCCGTAGAAGCGTGAAGGGAAGAAACGTAATGAAGGAGAGAGGGAGATGGGGGGAAGAGGAGGATGATATATAGGGAATGACTCCATCAAAGGGTTAGGGGGGCGGGTGAGGGACACGTGCGAGCCAGTTGGAATTACCACGTTTCGTCTGACTCGCTCCACTCCTTGCCGGAGCTCCTTCTCTCTCTCATCTTGCATTCACATTAACCACCGCCATCTTTCCATGTATGTCTACATATATTGCGCCCACTGAGAGCCCCTAGAGTAATAGTTTTTCGAGTAAATCGAGTCTCATATGTATATAACACGTACCATCATCATTCGTCTTGTGGGATTCAAATATATTAATAAGAGAGAGCTGAATTTTGGATCCTTACAAAAATTAATTGAGCCCACTAACAGGTCTATATACTAATAGTTTTCGAGTAAATTGAATCTTTTGTACGTGTAATACATACCATCATCCTGGGACTCAAAAAATATCAAGAAGAGAGAATTAAATTTTAGACCTCTGTAAAGACTAAAGCCTTTAAATGTCAATCTAACTAAGCTCGCCAGTATCTTTTCGCATGTATACTAAGAAAAAGAGAAGAAATTATAAAGCTAATTATCAAATTACAATCAAAGGGTATTTTTTTGCTTCCTTTTCTCATGTTTTTGAGGTGAAAAGAAGGAAAAAGAGAGCCTAACTTATAAGCTATAAAATATTATTTTACCGTTATATCATTTTTTTATATAACTTGTAATGACATAATTAGTATTACAAAAGTTTCATTCTTTCCCTTCCTTTCGATTCCTCCCACTTTTGAAAGAAAAGTAATGATTTTTTTTTTCTTCCTTTTCAATTTCTTTCTCAATAATAAAGCCTTGCAAATGGGAGATTCGGAAGAAAAGCTATAACTTTCCATCCCTTTCTCCCCATTTGAAATTCACAAATACAGTGTGAATAATCTAAGCTCATAGCAATGCCGCCAAGGGTGGGATGAATAGCGCCGGTGCCATTCATCACGACAGCTCTATTCTGAAATTGTCCTTACGACGAACAGTGCTGGAGCAATTAATCGGGACGACTGCTTTTTTATTTCTTCAAACTGTCCTTGCTCTGCTCTGAAATCTGTATGATCTAAATGCTTAAAATGCCATCGAAATTCGAAATGTCCAAAAATACCCTGAGAGCCGCGGAGGGGACAAGCTATGTACACCATGGCGCATGCAATAACTTCAAAATCCATTGCAAATGCTAGCCAAGGGCAACCAGTAACGATACATTTGAATTCTTTTCTGTGCTAATAAGATAACAGCACAATATAAGAAATAAAAATGAATCAAGATCCATCATGTAGTGGAAGAGAAATGCTTAGAAACTGAGGCCAAGTTGAAGCCCGAGGGCGCCATGGAGTAGAAACAAAGTCATGATCCCACTACCCAAGATCCCATGAACGTTCCTCAGTCCAGGATTCCCCTGCATATCATCATGAAAGAGAGACGATGAGCGAAATGAATAATAACCTTGAAACAAAGAAAAAATAGGGGTCCATTATCCAAAAGTGTCAGTTTGGGGTCCAGACTCGAGATCTTCAGATTCCCTCCCGGTTCTGAGATCATAGTTTCTCTATTCTTTTCCCTTGAGAGACGTTTACCTCAAACAATGCAGGTAAAACTGTCTGCACGGTCAGTAGAGCAAGGCCAATAAATCCAGTAACAGCATGAGGACTGCAAAAAAGCATGCACATAGAGCTTGTGAACCCCAAAAAAAAAGGAAGGGTAAAAAAAACTCTAAAGTGTTTGAAAGCTTTCGTTGCATCTTGTGCTTTGTCTTTTGCAGTCACATCCCGGAGAAGATTAGATGACCCCGAAGATTCTGGTTAAAGTGACAAGAAAAATTCAACCGTAGAATGTACCTCTCCAGGATAGGTTTGTCTGAAGTCAGCAGAGAAGTGATTCCACCGGTTGCTCCAAGAGCAAAGAAGAAAAACATTCCGGCTAGGAGTTTCGGGTGCAAGTCTTTGGCCTTGGCCTTCTCTTCCTGAAACGAGTTAAGAACATAGGATATTTCTGTAAACAAAGTGCAATGGCATCATCCAACAAGGTTTTCCGATGGGTTACGCAAATTTCTCATGAATTTCGTACCACGTCATCGGAAAAACGTATTCGGAAACCCAGATACGTTCCATAACCGCCCATGGCAAAGAGCACAATAGCCTGCACATTATCAACAGTATAAAAAATTAAACTTGCAGTCATTTTGAAGGGTGTGCTCTTGAAAGAGATAACGGCAGTGGGAAGAAATGTGACCATGTTTCCGGGATGGCCCCAATGCACAAGCCAATCAGGAAGACTCCATGACTTCACAAGCTCAACAAAAGGCCCGAAAAGAGACCTCACAGCACCAGCTGTCATTCAGATGGTTAGGCTTTTCTCTGAGTACTAAGAAGAGAACACTGAATATGCAAGTCTCTCAATTCTAAGCCAAAATCCATGACAAGAGACCAGGGCTTGAAACCTAAGTTGCTCCTAATTTCAACGAATTCCCCACCAAATAAAACTAGGGAAAAAAATGTGGGGGGACTCTAATATGTTAGTTTTGGGTGTATGAACCAACCAATACCAAAGCATATGAAATTAAAATAAGAGGAACCATCAGTACAGAAAACCAAGACCGTCTGTCACTTTCTCCGCGGAAAGATGAGCTGTTCAGTATGGTAACTGCAAGTCAAAATATAGAAGGATTGGAATCTTGGATGCCACTTTCACAGTAAGAACACTTCAGGAGCCAGAACCAGGGTGAATCAGTTCTGAAACTCTAAAAACTCTTTATGGTTTGTATTATGGTGTCTCCCAATAGAAAGAGAGGTTTAGCATAGTGGTTGTCCCTTCCAAGGAGGGACATTTTGGAGGGCTAAGACGAAAACTCGGACGCTTCTGATGCCAGAATGGGGAGCAAAAGAACAAAAATGCAAGGAATTGGAACATGAAGACAAAAGGGAACGTTGCTCTGAAGGAGGGAATGCTACTCAATCATCACTTGGGTTAAACATTTAAAATGGAGAGTGGAGAATATTCAAACCAAAGGTTCAGTTTTGATGCCACATCAGCAATCCAGGGTAAGGAATCGAGGCTCCTAGGGAAAGCAGGTGCTCTGTAGTTACCAAGGATTGAAATGGGCAACTAAGGTATACGTTGGCACTGCACACAATGTGCACAATATCTGGAAATACACAGTATGGACCATGAGATTCGGGTCTGCGGGTTTTTCAAAACATGCCTCAACTGGAATCCTTGAAAATGGAATCTTGAGTTAAAGAGTAACAACATCTTTTGAAAATAGAGATCATGGAGAATATCATTCTGAGTGGAAAATAATGGTTCTGGCCCTACAGCACGTTGATATATTGGAAAATTCGTAGGCTGTGGATTCAAGAATGTATCTCGCCCCTACCTCATCCATTCTCCTCAAGTAAGGTCAGCATCGATTAAAAGAAACTAAGCAGATGGGTACATTCTTATCAGCTGGGACTTGGGAAATGCCTGAATAACCATTTAAAGTCTAGCAAATCAGTAACAACACGGGATTCCCGCCCCCCCGGGGGTGGGGAGGGGATGAGGATTTCAGAAACAGCCATGGGACTCTTAAATGAGATGGTCCCAATCTGGTAATTTGTGCAAAGGGAGTTCAAGTCTTACAGGGGTGGTGAATTGAATTCTAATCTTGTAGAGCCGTTAGCTATCAAAGAAGCAGTCACAACTGAATTGTTGCTTAGTGTGGGTATGAAGGCAGTTAACAATAGTCAACATTTTCAGCTCCCTCACCAAGTTTTTGAGCAATATACTTCAGGAAGGTGGTCTAGAGAGATACTCTCTTGCAACCTAATAATGGTAACTCTCCCCCCAGTTCTAACAAATCCATTGTGACTTCTAAAGAATTTAAAGCTGATTAATAATCAAAAAGATCATCAAACACGGAAAATCTCTGCTAATTAATAAACCAGTAAGTACCCAAAAGATTAAAGCTGAAAAAAATTAGCAAAATCTACAGGATAAAACAGTACCTCCGGGAAGAGCAGCCACAAGCAGCAAGGGCAAGGGAGTGAAGGAATACAACAGAGTCTCCTGCGAAACTTCTATCTCTTCTTCTTCTCCATCAACCCCATCAACAGATTCCCGAATCTCGTCCCTCACAGAAGCACTAACCCAGAAGATTGATCTTCCCCTTCTCGCAGAACAAAGTGCGCGAGAAAGGGGTTTACTGGGAATGCAACGTAAATCCGATTGGCTAGTGGGGACAGAAGGGAAATGCGAAAGGGGGCGAGAAATGTTCAGAACAGCACAAGAACACGCTGCAGTCGCCATTAGAGAGCAGCAAAACTTCACTGAAGACAGAAGCGGGTCTGTATCTTCAAAAGTTGCAGATTTATATCTACACTTCAGGAGATGATGAGAGAAAAGGTAAACAAAGAAACAACAGAAGAAACCGCAAACAGAACAGAGAACGGGTAATGCATCGTTAGAGGGGAAGGGGAAAGGAGGAAATTAGAGGGCCACGCCTCCTTCTTGTAGTGTATGTATCGTGGCCTCCACACGCCCACTCCAAATAGGAAGAAATTAGATAAGGCTCGTTCTAGGCCCATTACACCTCTAGGCCCACCCAGTAATGGGTATATGGCTAGTGATTTGAAAACTACTGCAATGGAGGCCCAATCATAAAACAGGCGGACATGGATTACCCGAATTGGAATGAGCCGTGAATATGTAAATTTGAACAATTTTAACCATTCATTTTGTCAGCTTCTCATTTCTCCCTCTCTACCCTTTTCTACAATGAATGATTCAAATCGTCTTATTCCACAATTGTTGCCATCTTACCCATAAAATTCTCAAAAGTTTAGTGCCAGTTTGACCAATTTGGTTCCTAAAGTGTTTTTTAAAAGTAATTAATTTGGTCTCTAAACTAACACAACCATTGAGATTTGAGTGGAAAAGCCACACATGCAACTTTAGATTGTGGTATGTGTGGAATCTAATACACTTTTCGTCAATGAAGCTCAGAAAGTTCAACATATTGATGAAAATTTACTATTCAAAGTCTTTATATTTCTGTTGGAACATATTAGAAAAGTACTATATATCGAGGAAAATTGTATTTTTCAACTTGAATTGGTTCAAAAAGGTATTAGATTTCAAATCTACCCCTACCAAAAGCCATTTTGTTTGTGAATCCTAAGGTTTCACTATTCCAAGGACTAAATTAGTACCCTTCACGATTAAATTAGATATTTTTAAACATGAGGGACTAAATTGAGGAATACCCTGAAGAGATCTAAAGTAATCATCCCTATGGGAAAGAATAAAATAAATAAATGATTAAATTACAGCATGATTTTGACACTCAAATTGCAGTTTTTTTTTTTTGTTACAAATTGCAGTTTTGTAATTGCCACTTTGATAGGTTTTGTTTGAAAACTGCAAGTTGTATTTCAAAGAGTCCACGAAAAACAATAGGAAAGTCTACATGAAACGCTATTTCAACTAGATTCAATCATGTCAACATTCATCATCAAAGTATGACATTTATAATTAATATTTCTCAATTGTGAATGCTTCCATGAAGTTATCCCCTACATTCAGAGCATGCACATACATATATCTTGAGCACAACAGAAAATAAAATTTGCAACCCTAAGGACTGTTGGATATTTAAATTAAATTTATTGAGTTGTGAGTTTATTTTAGTTTTATTTTTCTTGGTCTTAAAGTCACCTTTTGTATTTAATTTGTCCTCCTCGACCACCTTATTAATTTTTTAAATCCGGGTAAAGGGTTTATGTGTGCAGAATTATTATTAGTTTTGTCTCAAAATGATCACTGTACTTTGATTTGTTTTGTTTTTTATACTGAACTTTCATAATATCACAATTCTATCATCTCTCTTAAGTGTTTTCAAGAGACGTGTCTGCCCCTCTCCATTTCATTTATTAATTTTTCTCTCCATTTTACTCTTCTAGTCAATTTCAAAGCATTTCAAAACAATTATAATCTTATGAATTGAGATAACATTGAAAAATACATAAATTCATTAATTTTTATGAGATTTATTAATTTTCATCGCAATCATTGAAGATTAAGAAAATCAAAGGTAAATGAATTTTCAATGCTTATCAAAAATATATTTCGCACCTACAAAACTCATGAAAATCTATAATTTTATGTATTTTTGTATATTATTATGATCTCTAGAGTTAAAATTATTTAAAAATATTTTTAAAATGATAATAATGATAAAAAGGGAGAGAAATTAATCGATGAAATGAATATAATTAAGAGATTTAATAATAATGATAAAATTATAACATTACAAAAATTTGATATAAAAAATAAGATAAATCAAACGTTTACTCGTTTACTCATTTAAATGATTTACACAAAATTGTTTCTGTACGGGACCCAAAGCCCACGCTCTCTACTGACGCAATCACTGACGGGCCTATCTCTCACGTGCAACTCTTTCTTTTCCGCGCGCTCAGTGGGCCACGTCACCAACACCTCGAAGCACTACGAGACACGGCGGGTGCATCCACCTCATGATGATGCGAGTGGACCTAATGCTCAGTGCAGAAGGGGTGCACGGTTGATTGATTGAAGCGCGAAATGAAACGTAGGCCCATTTACGATGGTCAGCCCAGGCCCACACGAAGGTGGGCCCTACGGATCATTATAGGCCCAAATCAAATCATCTACTCCAACACGGACTTGTATGCTGTTAGTCCACGTTTCAGGCTGAGGACAGACACACGTGGTCCACTAGTCTTTTCTCCCGCCGCTCTTGCCCTCCATCGTGACGTCATCACCAAGCCGCTCTCCGATTTCCTTTAAAATGACGAGATTACCCCCAGGCTTTTTTCTAAACAGTAAATATATAAAAGGCTTTTTACATTTGGTACCACCGCCTAAATTTAAATTAGGTGCAGCATATATACAAAAAAAAAAAGAAGAATTAAATCAATTTAAAATGAAGTTATTTTGCTTCTTGTGATTTTTACTAAAGAAATGTTATAAGTCAGGTGCACTAACTTATGTATAGTTACTGCGTATTTATGTTTTTTTTTCATATATAAAACATCCCTGTTGTTTAGGTAAATAGCCCAATTAGCTCCTGTCAGCTAATTCTATGTAAATTAGTAAGAAAAAATCAATAAAAGTGAAATATAATATGAAAATTAAGAGAAAATGTGAAAATATAAAATAATGAAATTAAAATTTATTTTCTAATTAAAATATGAATTTCAAGGTCAAAAATAAAAGGGACAATAGTCATTGAATTTAACAGGAGAGTTTTTGAGGAATGAGTTTTTATGTTTTGTTTAAAAATATATTGTTCTTTTTTTTTTACATACAGTAATTTATTTTCTCTTTTTTCCTTAATTTTCACATTTTATTATTTTTTAAATTTTTTATTATCAATTTTGACGGGAAGACATTGTCACCCACTCACCTTTATTAAAAAGACACTAGCTGTAGTTTCTAAAAGGACACTTACACTTCTTGATTCATTCAAAGTGATTTCTCAGCCACCACTAATTGGTATATGACGAAAATAAAATGGTTGAATTATTATCACTTTTTAAAAATATCATTTATTATGTTATAATCATTTTTCGTACCTTTTTCATGGAATAAAAATTGGCGATATAAGTTTCTTATTTTATTTATAAAAAATTTGAATAGTAAATTTATTTTTATCATTTATCAATTTATAATGGTAAAAAAAAATTTAATTTGAAAGAATCAGGGAATATCGGTGTTATTTTTACAAAGATAACAAGATGTCAATATTTTTCATCCTGAAAAATTAAAATTATACAATATCTCTTTAATAATTATTTAAATTACATGGGATATTTTTGATATTTTCTCTTTAACACGGCCCATCGGTTAATTGTATATGGAGTATTAGCCCTTCGGTTTACAGAGGTGTGAGGGTACAGGGAGATGAATGATTACGGCCCGATCAGGACCCTTGATTTCGTTCACTTTGGGTAATGTGATGAATGATGATTATCAATTGTCCAGTCAACCGGGATAGTCTTATCATTCATGCTAATACATATGATTGATCAATGGGATGCAGCTGCGTTGATGTGCCTACTCATTCATGCCCAAGTCCAATGTAACCATTATTGCCATGCATGCATGCATTAGGGAGATGGAGTGGGGTCCCATAAGATTTTGAAGGGATTAATATCGTCATGATCTTTTTAAGTGATTTAAAATATAAACTTTTTTGGTCCAAAGTAGAGGAAATTCAAGTTTAAAAACTGTACTGATTTTTTCCACTCATAGGATGAATTGGTTTTATATTTTAAAGTCATTTGAAAATTAATAAGATTATATTTTTGAAAGTTATTTCTATTTATACAGTTCAAATTTATAAAAAACACATTAAACTACTCAATCAGTCATAAGCTTATGGAATTATGTCTATATATGTATATACACACATATGAAGGGATAAAATTCATTGGGGTGCATACCCACACACTTTTACTTAGGTGTCATTGAATCTTGTGCTTACTTCTCCATTAAAATTCAATGCAACTATTTTAGGTATATTACCCTTTAGAACAAATCCTAAACTAGCTGTCCCTTGGCTTCATGTGTGCGGGTGTATACATTCCATTCCCCCTGCTGGATTCACTGCATAAGGGGAGCTATTAAGTAACAGTACTCATGAAAGCAACACCCTGATGAACATTCCCCAGCAACTATGTGGCCATGTTCTTGGGAATTTACTAATTTAGGGAGTCACTAGTTTTTTTTTTAATTATTATTATTCTTTTTTTTTTTTTTCCACCGTCCAGGCTTGGGAATTGGACAAACAGTACAAATAAAAGGAAATCAATAAGTTGACCTAGCCCCTACGTATCCTTGCAGGGTGCAACATATATTAATAGCTAGATAAGAAGCAACAGTGCTGTTGTTGCCTCTCGAATGTTTGTCTTAATTTGATCCGCGCGACTCTTTTTATATCTTGGGTTTGTTTTTTATTATTTTATTTTTTATTTACCAAAAGATTCACTAATGTACTAGTTGGATGAATTTTAAGTGCGCTGAATGGATGAAAATTTAGTTTTTTATTCAGTACTCCTAACATGGCTAGTGAAAAATAAAAATTTTCTCATCATTTACTGGATCAAGTTTTTGCTTGTTTTTCTTGAAAAAAAATATTAAAAAAATGGATCAATTTTTTTAATGGAAGTCAACGTAAGAGAAGCCGCTGCAACTTTTGGACCCTTCAATGATGAGCATGAATCGCATGCATAAAGCTTCAGCGGGCTAATATGGCCCTTGCCGACCTATAATATTACAAAACATAATAATTATCTCTTTTCACATGCAACCTTTTGTTGGTCAACTCTTTGTCTAGCCATAATCAGGAGGCATCTTCACGTAATAAAATCTAAATACAATGAATTAATATACCTATATCTTATGCGTGAAGTTGGTACGTAGCCACGGTTACCCTATCTATTAATTAATTTATTTATTTTGGTTCAAATGCAGTTAATGATTTAAACTTTTCACTGACCTATAGCTAATATTTACTTAATAGATTGTTCTCTTTCTCTCTCTTTTTTTTCATTTTTTTTTCTTATGAATTATAGAATAATCTGGGGCAATGAAGAGAACAATGAACCCAGTTTAGTTCATGGAGAGAAACATAATTATTAATGGAGATTTTGAGGACTTTCTTTTGCGGGTCAAGCTCTCCTTCTACACTCTCTGTTCTACATCATCATCATCACTCCTGAATCCCAAAGACAAACTTTTCTTTGCCTTCGATCTCCTTTGTAAGTAAAACTTCACTCGTGTCCCATGCGTCAGTTGTCATTTAGTAATTTTTATTTTTATTTTGAAAAATCATAGTTGTTTTATAAATTAATCATCATTAAAGGTCAGTGAGAGGGAGGAGAAATTTGAAAAGACGCCAAATTAATTTCCTTGCAAGGTTGACTTTGTTTAAATTTTAACTCACGTGCTTCGTATAGTTTGCATTAATTTGAACGTGTCATTTTCGAGTGATGTGAGTAAAGTTTGGCCAATTTAGACTTATGTGGCTTCGGATATTAATTTTTCTTACCTTTACCGGTTATCTAATCTCAACCAACTTCCCACACCAATAGAAATTAATATAAAACTACCAACGTGCATAAGCTTAGCTGTAGGACGAGATCAAGGTAACGTCCATTTTTTAACCTAATTATTTTTTTAATAATCTCAGTCATTTGTGACATTAACCCAAACAACTGTACGTTCATGTGGATTTTAGAGTTTTAATTTATGAAACATCTACAAATTGATAAGTTTTTCAAGCTAAATAGTCCTAATTTTAAAAAAAAAAAATCAAAAAAACAAGCACAAAATTTCAAATTAATTAAAATTTTAATTAAAAAATTAAACCAAATCACACTAGATATTATCTTTAAAAAAAATCTTTAAATTGCCCCCTTTTCTTCTAAACATTTTGTAAAACTCATTTTTTTCTCTTTGATTATTTTTAAAGGTAAACTAGATCCTTACGAGAACATATTCTGATGCGTGTTTTATTGCATCGAGACGTAAATTTTATATTAAAATTCTAAAAATGGTATATGGGAATCAATCGTAAAATGATAGCTAAAAAATGGGTCTAGTTAGTCATCCTAGATTAATTATTGACCCTATGAATGTGGGAAATAAAAAAATGTTGAGAGGTACTTTATTACGAAACAATGAAAAGGTTAGAATAATCTGGGAAAAGAAATGAGAAGGGAGATGGGGCATGCAATCCATGCACAGTGGTCAAACCTCCAGCATGCATGTGGGGTAAGAATATATCAAAAGAAGGTTTGTCGACAACACAGCATCGAACACGTCTTCAGTGGCCCACGCTAAGGTAAGCCAAACACGTCTTCTATTTTTTTTTTCTTTCTTTCTTTTTTGTATATACAAATAAAAGATTAGACCCGTAATTGAACAATATAATTCACCACATTTTATTTGATTCGTGCAATGAAATAAAATAAAAATTAAATAATTATTTCATAAAATTTGATCATGAGAAGAGGGAGTAAGAAATAATTCTTTTCAAGGACTACGGGTGAAAAATATTGTATCATTAGCCATTATTTTTTGAATATTACATCCATAAGAATCACCGTCTTACTCATATTATATGAAAATATTATTCTTTACATGTTATATTTTATCACATTTATTCCGTTGATGATGTATTGTGAGTGTTCTTGAATTACTGGACCTTGTTGTTTTTATATATGAAAGAGTAGCATTGGATGCGTATGTTTCGAATTGGGTGGCAGAAATTGAAAGTAATCTTCTGTGGATTACAGCCATAACCATGCATTTGAATCAATGAAAAGAAAGGAAGGGGGAAAAAGGCCGATGGCTTTTGATGGAGGATCATATCATAGATGTACGTGAACTTTGTATTAAAGTCTTGCCGGACCAAATGATCTCAACCGTCCATTAACATTATAAAGTTTGACAATTCATGAAAATGATTGATTCAGCTTGCATTTAATTCAATCACTTTGACCAACGGAAGCCAAGTGGGAGCTGCACATTCATTTTAACTAAATATTCAGTGAAAATCCGAAAGCAAGTTTTTTTTTTTATTGCAAAGGTGTGTATTTATTATACACAGATCATTTAAGATATTGATAAATGTTATATTATATATGCTTCTAAGAAAATATAAAGCACATGGCAGAATCTTCTAACCAAAGTACTTCCATACATTACGTACTGCATTGTTTATATACCAGACAATTATCTCATTCATAATTTTTCTGATAGGCAATGAAAAAAAATTAATCCATGGATGGATCACATATTGAAAAGAGGGAGTCACTGTTTGCAGAAAACACGTGGCTCTCCTTGAGTCCAAAGCCCTAAATATATAATCATTCTAACCAAGGTAAACAGCAGTCTTGAACGGATACAGGTACATGAACAGGACGTTTTTATATGGCAATAAAAATATATAGGTAACGTGTGCTGGTGGTAAGCCACTGATGTTAATTAGTATATGATAAAGGTCTAGATAATTTTTGGATACATAATCTCAATATACCTACACATGTGGACTTATTTGAGCCGGTATATAAATAATTTATGTTGAATGACATAAAGTATGCGTATGGCAATATTTAAGCCAAACGCTATACCATCTTAAGATCAAAAGAATTTAAATATGGGGAGTCCTTGAATCTTATTAGTTAATTGTAAGACGGGTAATTGATTATTATCAATCATATAAACAACATTATGATTGTATAATCGTTTTATTTGGGCTTGCTAAGCCAGCTGCAGTCAAAACTGAGAAGTGGGTTGAAACTGTTAGCCATATATCTAGGTCATCCTTTCATAATATACATAATATTCATGGCTAACAGTTTCAACCCGCTTATGTATCTACATACATACATACATACATATATATATATATATATATATATATATATGTATTATATGTATATATGTGTGCGCGCGATGGCTACTTTGTGGACTTTGGATTCTTTCATACGAGAGAGAAGAGTCTCTAAGGCAATACTGGAAGGGTCTCTGTCGCGGATGTGATGCCTTCTGCTTTGTTTATAATGGAAACTTCTTTATTTTATAAACTTTCTTTTTAGCTAATTATTAAATCAGTGTATACAGTAAGTTAGAAAGAACAGATGATTGACTTCTCTGATCTATCTCTTCTTCTCTCCCTCTCCCTCTCTCCCCCTCTCTCTCTCTGTGTCTCTCTCTCAATAAATATACTCATTCCTCCTCCCTAAACCCCAAAAGTAAGTGTTCCAAGGCAACTCCCCCAGCTTCCTATAAGCTTCCACTCCCAAAGAACCTTGATCTCTCTACGTAGAGAGAGAGAGAGTTTGAGAGAGAGAGATGGGAAGGGCACCATGCTGTGATAAGGCAAATGTGAAGAAAGGGCCATGGTCACCTGAGGAAGACTCAAAGCTGAAGGAGTACATAGAGAAAAATGGGACTGGTGGGAACTGGATTGCTCTCCCTCACAAAGCCGGTAAATTGAAACACATACAATTTCTGTTTATTTGAAAATATTTATTCTCTCTGGATGTCGATAAGCTGAGGAAAGGGTCCGAATTTTAGGTCTTAGGAGATGTGGGAAGAGCTGCAGGTTAAGATGGCTTAACTATTTAAGGCCCAACTTAAAGCATGGAGAGTTTTCAGATGATGAAGATAGAATCATATGCACCCTTTTTGCTAGCATTGGAAGCAGGTAAAGTTTTACCCCTTTATTATTCTTAGATCTGACTAATCCTCATCCCCTTGTCTCTGTCTCTTCTTGCCCACTTCCATATCTAGTTATACACTCATGATAAATCAGTTTAACTGTTTTCAATAGTTTGCTGAAAGAAGGAAGATTTTTCTTTCTTTCTTTTGGAGTGTGTTTCATGTGGGACTAAAAAAATAGTTCAAAAATTTGCTATTTTTAGATAATTCTTTTCATCCACTGTACAAATGCAGGTGAAAGCTTAGATCTCTACTTTAAAAAAAGAAAAAAAAAAGGTTGAATGAATTATTTTTCTTTTCCCAACACCACAAATGTTGTTTGTGATGAAGTGCAGGTGGTCAATAATAGCAGCTCAGTTGCCAGGAAGGACCGACAATGATATCAAGAACTACTGGAACACCAAGCTTAAGAAGAAGCTCCTCATGGGTACCATACCATCATCATCATCCCCCATCATCTCAAAACCCCATCATCATCCCTATTCTCCTCAACTCTCATCACCATCCCCATCATCCACATCATCATCATTACATGCAGGAATGCCGTCATCCACATCATCATCCTCCTCGTCATCATCATCATCATCCATGTACCAGTGCTCTCCAAGTACAGGATACTACTACTATGAGCAGCAGCAACAGCAGCAACAGCAGCAGCCCATTTCCGCCCTCTCAAGTTTCCTCAACAACACTTCCATTTCTTGCACTGCAAGTCACCACATGCTCTCAAGCTTCTTGAACAACAATTCTGTCTCTTGCACTGCAAGTCACCAACAAGTGAGGGACAGCACTAGTAATCTCTTCATGCTTGGAGCCACTACCACTGCTACCACTTCTTCCTCCAGTCATCAGGACATGGGGTTTCAGGGGTACTATTGTAACAATGGAGAAGAGGAGGGTCAGAAGTTCATGGTCTCATCAAATGAGGGGTTGTGGGGGGGAGGAACAGAAATGCCACTCATGGACTATGGGCTAGAGGAGATCAAGCAACTCATTAACACAACTAATAATAGTAATAATGTGTGCAACGGTATAAGCTTTGATCAAGAAATCAAGACAGAGATGGAAGGGGTGGTGTACTTGTGATGATGTTCTGTTGAAGTGATGAAGGTAAAAGATATGGTGGTATGGGGTTTGTCTGCTTTTGGGTAATGGGAAAAGATTTCACATCTTAGGGGTAGACATGGTTTGTGGGGGACTGGCTCTTCTTTTTTTTTTTTTCCCTCTTCTTTATTTTAATTTTTTTTTTATGGAAATGTGCCCTAGGAGCCCTTTGACAGTACATGGTAAAGCTTCTTTGTGCATCTGTTTTCGGAATTCGATGTTATATTATGTCTAATATAGTACAGCACTAGCTCCTGCCCTATTCTGAAATAAGTGTTCTTATTGGAAATTGAGATACTAGGAAAAAAAAAAAAAAAACTTTTTCTATTCAAGCAATAAAGGAACGAACTTCAAGACCAAGCATGCATGCATCGGCTCCTTTTATAGACCAAGTTTTTTATGGTTCATTTATCTTAGAAAGCCTCCATTTCTTTCATACCTGTTTTCTTGTGTCTTTTGGATTTGGATCGAAGAAGCGAAGGCTTATGTATGTCCTTTTGTGAAAGAAACTTGGACTTTTTGTGGAGGTTAAATCCTAATCCCAGTCTTGTTTATCAACCCTAACTATATATATGGAGGATCACTGTTCTTAATGAAGTATGACTAGATATAAATATCATTTTGATAGTTTAATTGGTAATTGTGACGCCACGTAAAAGAGAAGCCCATTTATATATATAAATTAGTCTTAAAAATGGTGTCTTAAGATGATGACCTTGCATGACGATGGGGTGATGCAATTAATAAAGAAATTCATAATATCCAACTGGCGGTGGTGGCTGTTGCTGGTCGATAACATGGGTTATATGTAAAACATGATTTTAAAATCAAATTATAGGTTTTATATATGGGCAACGAAGAACAGCCCCAAATCATGGTTTAATTTATAATTAATTTTCAATGGTTTAATATTTTTTTAAAACAGTTTGATGTGAGACTGCATCTATTGTGATGTGAGCCTTGATTAATTCAATGGGTAATAATTAACCTTTGATTAAGACTGTGGGGTTTGCAGGGGCCAACGGGTTCATTAAAGAAGAAAACTTTATTATAGTGATAAAAATAATTCAACTTGGGGATTGAGCTACTCACCATAAAAATATAATCATTCAATCATATAAATAAATAAATAAATCAACAGGGGAAACATATATTATAGTTAAATTTTTTTTAAAAAAAGGAGAGGGTCCCTGTGGGGAAGCAATCTAGAGGCTCCAAAAATGTGTGATTTCAGTAAATGTTGCCTTGAGTTTATCATTGATTGATGGGTTTTTGCTGGGCTTTTTGAAGAAATGATTATTTTTTATATAATGATTTCTTATGATAATATAAAAAAGAAAGAAAGCAGTGTTGAAAGATGAAAGCATTGACCTCTTCCACCATTTTTGTCTGCTTGCATGGAGAGATTTGATTAATGGGGTTTGCCAGCTATGGCAAAACTCTTTTTTTTTTTTTTTTCTGATCAACAAGAAAACAAAATTTTTTCCCCTTAATTAAAAAAAATAAAATAAAATTGTGCAGAGGGGATTTCAGAACCAAGTTTTTTTCTAGGAATGTCTTATCTGGTGGAGTGTATGAAAGGTCAAGACGTGAGGCACCTACTAGCTGACCCATATGAGCCGTTGAACCACTTTTCCTGAGACAGACGCGCTTTTTCTCTTCGGTTTGCTTTGTTTTCTGTGGACTCAGAGAAAAATCAGAGTGATAAACAGCACAAACACGATTTGGACTTCTGAACATCTGTTTGAAAAAATGCAGATCAGAAATTTTAGTCAGCTTACTTATTAAACAAGTTGATTGTCAAATCACTGTGTTTCTCAATTTCATCATTAGCTCTTTGTCTTCTAAACCATTTTTACTTCTAACTTTTTTTTATTTTTTTTTATAAATAATGGATCCACATTCCCACAGGAGTTGCTTTGGAACTACATTTCTTTATAATTTTCTCACTCTTTCCCATTTAATCCACTTTTTTATCCATGAAAAGGTAAAAAAAAAGAAAAAAAAGAAAACATCAACAGAACTGTTATAACTATCAAATATTTTCATTCTCTGCATCAAAAACTCAAGACACCATTGTTGGGTATGAAACTTACAAGCTTTTTTACTATTTCGTGTGTGTTGTTTCAATCTACGCCGTTATATTTATAAATTTTGATCCACCCTTTAATTTTCCTAAAGGGTGAGCTGAGAAGCAAACTAAAATTGCACAGACAAAATCCCTTAAATTCAGAAGAAAAAGGCGGCTTGCTTTTTCTCCAGCAACCTAGAAAATTACGAAACCAACCTTATCCTTAGTCAAATAGCAACATCTACATACCCAAAATCCTCAAAGGGGAAGTCAATATTCCTCCACTTGGCTCAAGAATTCAATCCAATCCAATGGCAGTGCGGCCTCCACGCATGTCAGCCAATACGGGACAGACCCGTAAATCCACCCTCTTTTACAAGCACTAGACACGATTTCAACAGCAGGTCCTGTCCTAGATTGAGTAAATGTAGCAACACAAAATCAGCAAATACCAATTGCATTTACCAAGAAAGATAGTGAAGCAGGTGGTAGATTTGTTATGACCCACTTCTATTTCAGGAATGTCAAGCCCTCATTCATAATTGAGGTGTAATTGAACACCTAGTGCAAACTATGGCAGGGAAAAAATTAGAGAAAAAATTCAAGTAAATACTCAGTATTCATATCCATACGCATCTAAACACACAAGTGCTAAAAAATCCAACTTAAATAAAATTTTAATTGAATATTGCATGTGTCTTGTTGAATCTCGGTGCTAATTAACACTGTAATTCATAGCCTTTTCATATTTCAAACGAGCATATCTTTTATAATTTTTGTAGTTAAAGAAAGAAAACTACTAGGCCTTCTAAAGTATGGAACAGTTATGTATATATATATATATATATATATATATATATATATATATAGGTTTAGTGAATTTTAAATTCATAAGCTGAGATAAAAATTGGATACAAAATGTTATACAACAATTTATGTACAGAACAAATCCAGGTTTAGAACTAACCGAATCATTTACAGGAAGTCCCATTGCCAGTAGACCTTTTCTACGATCCCCCCGCCACTCCGAACAGCAGGGTGAAGTGCTTCGGATGCAGGAGGGACACCCCAGAGTAGGGGAACTGCTACCGTGATGGTTAACTTCTCATGCAAACCGCCCTTGCTAGCCTTTTCTGCAGCTACCACCTGAAAACATTAGAAGCAACACGGCACTCATATTTTTCTCTTTGTTCTTTTGTAAATGAGGGGTTTAGGGTTTAGGTGAAGAGAGGTAGAGAGAGAGAGAGAGCCCTCCTCATATGTGTATGCATTTCTTTTTGAGAAACGCATTCTGCTAAGGCGTTTCTTTTTGAGAAAGGGGGTCATTAGATTTCATTTTTCTAAGTTGGCCCTTGTAGTTTGAACATATAGACACTCCTACCAAAAGCATCATTACAAAAATCTGACAGAAACAAGAACAAAAAGGTCTAGAAGATTCAAAAAACAGAATCGACGGGATTGCATTAATTGATTCATCCATGAGCAACACTACGCACTGACTCTGGAACATAAACCACCAAATTTTTCAAGCCCTTTGCTTTGTGGTTGGTTTGTACATTTACAACAAAACAGAGCATCAAGAAATACTACATCCACAACAAAACATAACATAAAAAAAACTTGAAATGCATATGGTTACCGTAAAACCTACCTCTCCACCAGGCTCCAAACCAGTATCTTCGACAACATCTCAACAGTACGACAAAACCCAGATATACAGAGGCGTCTACCCATATCCAGTCCCTATAACGCCAAATAATTATGTGCATTAGATAAAGCAAATGAAATACCAGAGATAGCTTCACTAACAGCACAAAGAGCACATAAATTTGTTGCTGCAATATCGAAGAGTGCACCCAGACAGAGGCCCTGCTTTGAATCCATGTACTCACTCTCCTGAAAGCGCTGAAACCTTTGAGATGTCTTCGATTTCCCTTGCTTCTTCTGAACATTAACACACACACCGGAGATTGATTTGGAATAATAGAAAATTAAAGGTCTAATGTCATATCCATTCCATCATAAGCGATGAGAAACTGTAGTTTACTGAATTCATTTAGCCACAAGTTGATGCAAACCTTCCATCCACTAAACAATTAATCAAGGAACTTCAAGAATCAAAGTTATCACCAATCCTAGTGATCGGACACATTCTGATTGATAAATAAAAATTTTTGGGTTGTGGAGCGATAAACGTGGGATTCTAAAACTACAATCCAGAATAGTTTCATGCTTGCAACCAAAATCAGCACCGGGAGATCTTCATATTCAAATGATAAACATTCTCATTGTTTTACAGCTCATTGTCTTCCTGAAGATTTAAATGCAGAAAAAATAAAATCTAGACAAAAGTATAAGCCATACATCTGAAGGAGATGTGCACCTAGTAACTATCGAACCCCCAAGCTGGATGAGTCCATCAGCTGCAAACAAGGTGATTTTCTCCTCAGGAACACACCGAATAGCTGTAAATGCATGAAACAGAAATCCTCAGATTTTCAAGTGATAAGAAGTTTGAAAGAAAATTTTCTAAATTGATCGAAAATTTGTAAGTCGATTGAATGGAAATTTATCTAGATTATGGGTACGCCTTTCATCAAAAAAACAAAGACATAAATAAATGGACATTAAATTGTGCAGTGATCAGTTTAGCACTTCATTAATCATTCCTGACATGTTTAATCTTCTTCATAGTTTGCATTCTGCATCTCCAAGAACCGCCCTAGAAAAAAAAAAACACAAAATGCTGTAGAAGCTGAGATCCTAGAAGATGCAAATTTCCTGATCAGATAGTAAATTAAAAAAAGCAAAAACAGAGGGTACTAAAAAGACATCTTACGATTAAATAAACCAATTTTGTTGCCATGGTAAATGTATATGCAAATCATCCCCCCAGGCACAATCCCCAATCAAAAGAAAGAGCCAAGCATTGAATTCAATACTGCAGATGTTTTCTTAGCGATGGACATATGTCCTCCATCAATGCTTCTACAACTTTATTTCTCAAGATCTCTACACAAAAGAGCAAAATAGAATGAGTCACAAGTTGCCTATCAATTGGACTATGTTTAAAATGATGGAACACAATAGAATGACTTTGTGCATGGTTTTACAAGAGATTAAAAATCATTACTAAGTTTAGTGTTTGCTTGTAAACTGCAATTAAAAAATGGGAGGTGCAATATTGGTGAAATGTAAAGCATATGTATGAGGATAGGATAGGCATTCTTTTTGGAGAGGGTAGGAATACTTGTCCCATGCTTCAGCCCCTTTCAGGCTATGATAGTAATGACAATGGAATGAGGCACTCTAGCGAGAAATACACTAACCTTATGAATCCATGCCACATTTCAAACTTGAATCCATTCCCCAATTTCAAACGGATCTTTACATGATTTGATAGTGAGTTCTTTCTAATGTGTATATGTATGTATGTACATAATGAACCTCAACCTTAAGTAGCCTCTGCACCATATTATTTGTTTGGCCGGTCCAACCAGAGGGGGCCTCACGTGCCTGAATGAGCCCCAACCTGACCCAAAAGCTTAAGCCGTTGGTTCCTGTTCCATACAAGCATATTAATTACTCTATTTTCCTATCCAGTCCGATGTGAGAATTTCAACTCACAGGTGGAGCAAAGAATCTTTTGAACTTCCAAACTCCTGTTATTTTCAACCAACGAGAGCGTAAGAATGCATTACCTCATGAATTGAAATGACGAAGAGGCTCCCAATCAGCAAAAGCCTAATTCAAGAAGCACTACAATAACGTTTAAATATATCAACTAATCGACGAAACAAAGCACAAGCCTACGTTTACCACATTCAAAAACGAAATAATCGTACGTACATGATCCATTTTAGCAGCAGATAAACCAAAATCAAAACCATAAGTAAAAGAAAGAGAAAAAACACGCTGCAAAAGAGAGAAATTACGAAACAAAAAGAAGAAGAAAAAGAAAAGAAAAGGCAATACGTCTCATCGCCATCAGGGAGAGAGGAATCCCACGGGAAGGAGCTGAAATTATCCGAAGCCTTGACCGCAAAGCGAAGAAGGCGAAAGTATTGAGTACGAAGATAAGATAATTTGGGCCAAGAAAGAGAAGAAGAGGTTTCTCTGAACCGGGAAGAGGAGGCCGCTGCTGCCGTTGCCGCCGATGAGAAGCACAGAGCGGAGGATTCCGCCATCGGAGAACGAGAAATGTAAATCCTAGAGAGAGAAAGAGAATTTTAGAGAGAGAGAGAGAGAGAGAGCTGTGAGAAAGGAGGGAACGAGAGGGCGAGCGAGGCCAAATTCTGTGCCACATGGCAACCACTCGTCTCTCTTTAAATGGGCTGTGGTTGTAACGGTTGGTTTTTGAAAAGGCCGTTATTGTGTGAAGTCGCCGCCGGAACAGTGTGGCCCAGCCCAGTCTTATAGGGCTTGGGCTAGTGGCCCGTGGACCTGGGTCAACTTTTCGGGCTGGTTCCGGTAGCCTACGGGCCCGGCCCTGCCGGAGAACCCTAATCTCTCTCTCTCTCTCTCTCTCTCTCTCTCTCTCGTTGCTTCATTTCCATTGCAGCACTGATCTGAAGATCCCTTCTTCGGCTATGGAGAAATCCGCATCGGTTAGTAAAACTTGATACTCTGTTTAGATTCGTAGTTTTCTCTTTTTTTGATCTTCTATTAACTGAATTTGGGGATTCGAATTTTAGATCTAGAGATGTTTTGCGTGGCAAGTATATGGAAGCTTCATTGTATAATTTATTTACTTTTCCTCTGTTAGGTCCTTGGATGTCGAATTTCTATCTAGATACAGGTTCCTGCATGTACGTGGAAGCTTGAGTGTACCTTTTCTATTTAAAAATAGAATAAATTCTTTGCAACTACTCACTTAAATCATGTTCATCAAAGACAGTTGACCGAAGAATCGATGGACTACTTAAATTTGTTAAATTCTCATTGAGAGTTTTAAATTTTGACCATTGCCCTCCCTCAGATTCTAGAAATTTATAAAGATATCCTCTAATACACTAATTTGTAACTTGCATTCGAGCATGTTGACTTTCTGGTAGGCTTGGCAACGGTCTAACACCCTTGTTATGCCGGCAAACATTTTAGTTTGCTCTTGGTATGAGTTTTGTTATTTTTTGTTGTTGTATTGATTATGCGTTCTTGGTCAGCCATAGTTGTGTTTCTTCACTCTTGCACCCTTGTTATGCCTCCTGCTAATCTATAAAAAAGGAGAGAGGGGGGGTAATTAGATACGGCTGAAGTTCTGTGATTTTTTAATTATGATTTTTTTATAAGAACATGTAGATGTCGATGTTTGTTATGCCTATCAGTGTGGATGATGATAGAAGTGAGAGTGGGACCAGAAAGAAGAAGTCTAGAGCTTGGGAGTATTTTGAAAGGCTCCCTCCCACGCAAAGTGGAGAGGCCAAAGCCCAATGCAAGTATTGCAAGGATGTATTTTCTGCCAAAGGCAATGCTGGGACATCTCATTTGTTGCGTCATATACCCAAATGTCCGAAATCTAATCATTCTGATGTAGAACAGTACTTGATTTCTACTAATAGAAAATTGTGTGGGAGTTCAACCGTGAGAAATTATAAATTTGATCCAGAAGTGGTGCCAATATCGTCTTTTCATGAAATTATGGAAGACGGTAGATCTGAGAATGGATCCAAAAGGAGTAAGTCTAGAGCTTGGGAGTATTTTGACAAGCTCGCTGGCACAGAATATGTAGAAGCAAAAGCCCAATGTAAGTATTGCAAAGATGTATTCACTGCCAAAGGCAGTGCTGGGACGTCTCATTTGTTGCGTCACATACCCAGATGTCCAAAAGCCTGTCATCAAGACATAGAGCAATACATGATTTCTACTAACAGAAAATCTAATGGGAGTTCAACTGTGAGAGAATATAAATCTATTCAAGAAGTTGTCCCACTAATTGCATTTGATGAGAATTCAGAAAGTAGTAGATCTGAGAATGGATGCAAAAGGGGTAAGTCTAGAGCTTGGGAAGTTTTTGACAAGCTCCCTGGCTCAGAAAACGGAGAAGAAAAAGCCCTATGTAAGTATTGTAAAGATGTATTTTCAGCTAAAGCGAGTGCTGGTACATCTCATCTGTTGCGCCATATACCCAAATGTCCAAAGATTCCTCATCATGATATACAGCAATGCATGATTTCCACTGAGAGGAAATCTGGTGGGAGTTCGGCCTTGGAAAATGAAGACCTTGAGGCAGAGACGGTTTCTAAGGAGATTGCCATGATGATTGTTGTTCACAGATTACCATTTTCAACTGTTGAAGAAAATGGATTTAGAAACTTAATGTCAAAACTTCATCCCAACTCCAAGATGATGGATCGAAAGACTATCAAACAGGATATACTATCTTTATACAGAAAAGAGGGAGAGAATATCAAAGTTCTTTTAGCTGCATGTCCCAGTCGAATTTGCTTGACATTGGACACATGGAAATCCATTACAGATGATCAGTATGTTTGTATGGCTGCTCATTTTGTCGACAGTGGATGGAAGCTGCAGAAAAGGATATTGAGATTTAAGCGTATCTCACCTCCATATGATACTGTTTCTCTTGAAAGTGAAATTGCTTCTTGTTTGACTCACTGGAACATTGAACGCAAACTTTTCTCCATCACTTTGGCTAATATGTCAAATAATAATTTTGCAGCTTCCATGATTAAAGCAAAGAATTCACATCCATGTGGTGGGGCATTTTTTTATGTCCGTTGTTGTGCTGACATCTTAAATTTAGCTGTCCAAGCTGGGTTTGCATTGATTGCTGATATTATTGGAAAACTACGCCTTGCTATCAAGTATGCGAAGCAATCGCCCCATAGGAGGAAGAACTTCTATATCCTTGCAAGGAATTTGAGTTTGGATATTGGGAAAAAATTGTGTCTCGACTGTTCTACTAGATGGAATTCTGTTTATCTTATGCTTCAAGTGGCTCTTGGTTACAAGAATGCATTTATGTATTTGGGGGAAAGTGACAAAAATTTCAAGCACTCGTTAACAGATGGAGAATGGGAAAAGGTGAGTTTGCTGTGCAATTTCTTGAAGGTATTTTATGAAGTTACATGCATGTTATCTGGAACAGCGTATCCAACTGCAAATATATATTTCAAAGGATTGTGGAGGATTCATTGTCGTTTGTCAGACATAGTGAGAGGGCCACAAACCTTCATGACAGACATGGTGAAGGAGATGCAGAAAATATTTGGCGAGTATTGGTCAGAGTATAGTTTAATCCTATCATGTGCTGCAATTTTAGATCCAAGGTATAAGGTTAGATATGTGGAGTACTGCTTTACAAAGATTTATGGAAATGAAGGGAGACAACATGTTTTCACTACTGTTAATACCCTAAAAGAGTTATACAACAGTTATGTGAATAATTCAGCAGCTTCTGATACTCCTGCTGTGGAATCTGTTGTTGGCACAAACTTTAGCAATAAGAAAGGTGATGACGATATCGATGCAGATTATGCAACATTTAAAAGTGAGATAATTGACACACAAATGGACAAGTCCCAGCTTGATCATTACTTGGAAGAAGCAAACAAGGATATTTCTGTAGAACTTGATGTCGTAGAATATTGGAGTTCAAATGAAAGGAAATATCCTGAGCTTTCAAGAATGGCCCGGGATGTCTTAAGCATTCCAATTTCTACCGTTGCTTCAGAAAACTCATTTAGAACAGGCCATCGGGTGATTAGCCACTTTGGAAGTGGTTTGAAGGCAAAAACAGTAGAGGCATTGATCTGCCTTCAAGATTGGATTCGAGGTTATGATAGAATGGGTAAATTAACTTTGTGCTTATTAATCTAATATTTATGCACAAGTACAATTTCTTTTAATGTAAATTTAATTCTGGTAAATCAGGCTTGTTCGAAATCGAAAGAATGGAAGAAGATTCCAGTTCTAGTGACGATGATGATGATTTTTAGGTATCTGGAACTATTATGATGTGTCAATTTCAACTGGTATGTATTTGTTTCCATTTGTAACATAACGTATTAGTTTTTGTCTTTTGCTGCTTGTATTTTTTTTGGTAAATATCTTTTGCTTGTTGTAGATCCCTTATGACAATGAGAATATACAGTATAGCTTCTTCTAGGAACTCATTTCTATATTTTTGTGCGTATGTAGTTTCCTGTAGTTTAACTAAGACAACATTATTTTTCCTTGGCCTTTTGCTAACTGAACGCTGAGAAAAATGTCTTTCTCCTCATTTTTGCCCCCAGTTTACCTATTCCCCCATTTATTCATCTGTTTCGGTGCAATCGCAATGACTGTTTATCCTGACAAAGACTGCAGTCAAACTTTGGGACAAGCTCAAGCCATTTGATTTAGCATGCATTCCCTTACAAGACCTTCAGCATCCAGCAGTTCCATGATGGGTTCAAAGAATAAAGTCTAAGGGCTTGTTTGAGTAAATTAATATATTGCAGTTTCAGTTGTGCTCACTGATGCAGCAACTCTGTTGTATTCCAGCATGAGCAGGGACTGAATGAATCTGAAGCACCGCCGCAAGTTTTATTGCTGCTGCCTCGGTGGTCCTGACCAATGAAGAGATTAACAGCAAGAATGAAATGTGTTTCCATGCTTCTTCCATTCATCCATGTAGTAGCACCAGCCTTGCATACCTAGGGGCAGCTTCAGAGGAGGAACAGAACTGGTATGTTTGGTTCATGGCAGTAGTTATTCTACTCCCGCTCTATTCCTATGAAAAAGCTGTTACCTTGTTCGGTTCATTTTAAAGCTTGGATTAACTATTCCTATTCATGCTTTAATTCAAGCCTACCCAATCAAGAATGCTTGTTCCACTAATGGTCCATGAGAATCACTATTCTTTAACTATCCTATTCCGTGAACTAAACAAGTGATAAGTATGGGTTGAATCTTTTCCTTCTTGTTTCTACTGTTATGAATTGGGCATTCAAGAAGTCTGACTCGCCCATTCTGAAGTATTTGGCTACAGGTGTGACACCAGTCTGGGGAGACGATGGGATGGAGATCTGTACCAGGAAATCCACCTCAAGCCTGTGTTTTTCAGGTGAGGGGAAAGTTAGAGTTTAAAATCATGCTCTTGCTCACACATTGCAATTGTTTTGCTGTGAAATATATCTTGATCTTCTGCCAAATACTTGAATTAACGAGGCTGTTAATCGTTATAGAACAAAATACTAACTGTAACGTGTTATAGGTGAAACCATTTTGATCGCTCCATTCCTGCATATGAATTTTGATCTGTGAAATGGAAGGACATGTTTGGCTACCTGAGCTAGATGCATCACACTGGATGAATTTACGATGTCACTTGGCATATAAAAAGGAACAGACTTGAGTTTGGTTATGGGATCACTGCAGATTTGACCTGCAACTGCAAGGAACTACTAAAAGCTTGGAATTTTGGCTCCCATTACGAGTTTGGTTATGGGATCTATTGAAATTGCAGATTTTATTTGCAACTCTTAGGAGCTTTGGAATTTAGGCGCCCATTGAGCACCCTTTGCAGTAAAATTTGAAGTCCTGTCATAAAACTGACTTTCACCGCGTTACCAAATCACAAGGTTTTCCTTTTAAGAGAATTTATCGGATGGATGGATGACTAAATCCTATAACTGCTATGGCCTTCACAACCATTCATATGATCTCGTTGGTTACATTTTCAGAACATCTGGCTCTCTACAGAACTTTTAATAACACAATGGCTGTCAATCTCATTGGATGCTATCCACCTACCCTATCAGTGCAATAGCCAAAGTCACAAAACCCCAAATGAGCATTCATTTTGTTTAAAATTGAAAATTACAAAACTAGCAGCCAAACAAATGAAAATGAGAACCCTCATCTCTGTCATCAAAGTTGTCAAGTAGTATATGAAGATTTAGAACATCAAACATGAGCAAAAATTTTGTTCAAAATTAGAAACTACAAATTCTCTATCATCCAAACAAAGGGATAGGAGAAGCCATGATTAGATTGCCAATGCCCTTCATTATTAAGGCTGTGGCGTACCATGAGACTCTAGAAAATGCACGTATAATAGGAACCAGAAACTGAAAGCTCACGTTGACATCAGTTTTGAACCATTATCCGGCATACCCATTCCAGCAGCTAATTCAGCATCAAGTTGGGTATGAGGTGCAGGGCCCATCATTTGCTTTACCCTGCATCAACCAAAAAAGAAGTGTTAAATCAGGTCATCTATCGATTAGATAAACCTTAGCAGCATGTCTGGTTTATGGTAAACCACACATGATGTGGGAACTTTTGTTTAAAGACATCAAATTACAAGCAGGCATCTACAAAGATATAACACCAGATGAACCAATAACACATGTTCCTCACTCCATAGTGAATAAAACAGCTGGGAAAGCAAGTTACAAATCAGTGGGCCTTAACAATTTAGAGGTCGCCTTTAAACAGTCAATGCCAGCTGAGAGGACTTCAGTAGGGATGACATGCTGGGATTGTCCATGCAGTCATTGACTGCCACACAAGTATCGCACCACGCAAATGTAAGAACTTTATAACATGTGGGATGAGGCTCTCACTAGATAATTAGACTGAAGGAGAAGACCTGAAGAATTCATATCAAGGAAGAGGGTGATCTTAGCTCAAGGATAAGAGGTGAAGCTCCTCAACATTGAAATCTTCTGTAGGTGTCATAAAGTGGGAGAAAATCGAGTTCTCGAAAGCCAAGAGCACTTGTCAATTGTTTCAAAAGATATGGGACAATCTATTGTTCTTTAAGAGAAAAGAACACATTTAAAGGTACTAAGATTTCTGAGTTGTTAGACAGACTTTGAATCAACTTTGTACAGCAGCAGTAAATATGCTTTTAACAGAAATAAAACTTCAACAAAAGAAGAAAATAGAAAGACAAGTGTCATGTAAGATTCAACTAAAACCAAATACTTTCAACAAGAATATGTGTGATGCCAAACGCCTCCTAATCAAACCCCTTACTCTCCAATAGCAGAATTCTACCAGCTTTACTCACTAATCATACCTTAAACTTATAAATCAGCAACCAAAAGAAGACAGAGAACAATGGCGAAATCTATTTGAAGTAAAAGTTGTTTACCGCTTCTTGTGGCGCTTCGTTTTGAAATGCTCGTCCCTCACCGACACATTCTCAAAGTATCGACTGAATAAGGTGAATAAAGTTGAAAATTAGGGTTCAAGGGAAAACAAAGATAACCTTTAAAAAAAAAAAACAAATATCAAACAAAATAAACATGAGCACATATATGAATAAGTGACAAAATCTATACTCGCAGTGTAAGCAGTAATATTGGCCCATCCCGGGGAGATCCTCATCCAAGGGTAGCGCCTTATTATCGACCTCCGGCTTCTGAAGCTGCTCGTACACCGCATCGTCGCGTGATCAAACCATAGTCAAGGAAATTTGACAATACGTACAAATACACACACACACACACACACAGGAAGGCGATTGAAAATCGGAGAAGAAAGTGCGAAAAACTGCCAGAAGAAAAAATGATAATCATAAAGAAAAAAGGATATCTTTGAGAAGGAACTTAGAGCGTCGACACTGTTTGTGAGAGTGTCTTCTCTTCTTCACTTTCCTGTGAGGGCATTTTCCTCCCATTTTTAGTGTTTGTGACTCGCAGAAAGATTGGGGATATGAGGCTGCTCTGCTTGAAGGTGTACAATCTAGGGTTTTCAGAAACCCTAAAACGTCGAGCGAGCAACTCTAGGGTTTTTCCGGTATTTTGGAACCTCGCGAGAGGGCCGCAATCGTCGAGCCTTCGGGCCTGTGTCTCCGGCCCAATAAAAAGAATTAAGTAATAAATGAATAAAATAAAGTTTGGAGAGATTTTAATTTATTTTTATAAATACAAAAACACCTAACCTAATAACCTTTTCTTTTTCTTCTTCCTCTTTCTTTCTTTCTTTTTTTTTTTTTTTTCGGAGAACGAGAGTGTTAGATCCTTCAATTAGGTCCGCTAATCCTTCGAAAGAACAAATAGGGATGTCGACTTGAGACTGATTAGGCTGGCGGAACCCACTCAAAACTCCTAAGTAAAAACTGTGAAAAAGTAAATGTGATGAGGATGCTCAACTTCTCTCTCCAATTCTTTCTTTTAAATCAATTTTAAGCAATTTTAAAATAATTTTAATCGAAAGGATTTTCATGAGATTTAAAAATGAGAAATATATTCATCCTAGCATTGAAAACTTAGTGCATTTTTTTGTAAATCTTTGACTTTTCTAGTTTTGAATAATTATGATGGATATATTTAATATTTCTAAATCTTAAAAAAAAAAATTAATATGCTTGTATAATTTGGGATGTATTTTTGATCCGTGCCGTCAAAATTATTTAAAAATATCTTAAAATTGACTTGGATGGAAGAATTGAAAAAAGAAGTTTAGGAAGAAAAGGGTGAGGATCTTGATGGGATGGAGAAACAAACTTATTTATATTGAAAATTCGTTCTTAATTTTTATACCCTCTTGCCAAACTCGGAGCCTTGCCCCGTCCCTCTCCTCTTCTCTTATAAATGAAGGGAAAGGAAACTTATTTTTTAAGGTTTATTAGTTTTTTTTTTTTTTTTTGGTAAAATTTTAAGGTTTATCAGTTGATTGGATGGAATGGAAAAAAGAAAACCCACATGTATAATGTACATTACATAAATTATTGACAGAACTGACATGTAAGATGTGAGATTTTATGTAGCACATAGCTCTATTGGATACTGTTTTATTACTTAAGAAAACTAGTTAAAAAATATATTTTTACGATCATATAATTGAGTTATATGATGTACCGATAATTTCTGTAATTTTGATGCGGGATTGAAATATCACAATCTTTCACCAAAATTATACAACCTGCTAGCATATCATAATCTCCCTTACTAAATTATCTTTTCTCACATGAGTATGTAACAAGAAGTATTAATACTTAATCTTGCCAGGTGTCTCTTGATTCTGATTAATGTTATTGCTTGATGGGTTGTGTTGTAGATGGTGCAACTGCATACAAGCATCTAAAGGAAGTCACAATTGGTGCATGCAATATCTTGAAGCATATCGGATTAGTTCCTCTTTCTGCTGAAGAATTTGTATTTATAGCGCTTACCCAAACCAATCATAATATAATCCCCGACTCTTTCAATTGCCACCGCCGCCGCCACTCAAATGCTTATCCTCCTCCTTCCCTCTCTCCTTCTCATTTATGTCAAAAATGTCAGATTAGCACATGCATTTGCAGTCGAACACCAGTGTGGCGCACGAGAGGTGTTCGACGAATTGTCAAAACCAATTGCCAACAAAGCGTTTCAATTTGCAGGGAAACCTTCTCATCACTTTCAGTAGGAAGCCTTCAAGAACAAGAAATTGGGTCGGTGCGGACTAGAAATGGCGGTGACTTACAGTATTTCTTTTCTTTAAAGCCCTTAATCGGTGCCCCACAGAGCTTCATTTCGGAGAAAAGGAAAACGAGGGAATAAAGATGAGGAGGAGAGGGCGCGTTGTTGCTGAATTCATCCCATGTGCTCCTCTTGCCAGCTGCTCATAAAATATGACAACTGTAAGCATTTATTGTCTTTTCAACCCCATATAGTCTGCAATCAACTAATATAAGAAACTTGAGTCTCTGTTTTTCTTTTTTTCCGCATGCGCCTACACTCCTTGAGAATAATTTGTATGATACATAGAAATTATATGCAAGTAATGAAGGAAGCTACATTGCATAAGTATCGGTTGGGGATCGAATCTCAACTGACTATGTTTTTTTCTTATAGGGCTCACCCCGAACGCTTGTATGACGCGACTTATTTTCATCGGTGGGATGTCATTCCTTCGTATCATATTCAAAATATATGGAATTTTTCTTGACGAGATCCGTAGAAAAATTTACAAACAGAGATATAAGGTCATTCACTAGATGTTGGAGCCTATCCCTAACCTTTTCAGACCGTAGTTTTCAAGGAACCTTCATTAGTCAATCTGTAGGACAAACATTGGTCATGCATAATTACAGTGAAAGCATCAAACACCCAAGCAGCAAAAGTAACTCCCTTAGTTGTAAAATATAAAAATCAGAGTTCAAGTGCACTGAATAAAGCTTTAGAAAATTTTACTTGTATACCCTTCAGATTAAAAGGGTGACGTGACAAAATTTATAATAATATAGGACCATACAAATTTTGTTACGTAACTCTGTGAAGGATTAGTGAATGATGTACATGTAATATTATTATATAGTTTTAGTTTAGTCGTTTCACAGATTAGCTACTGTCAGTGTCATCACGTGTTATGCAATCAACTTCCTAATATGCTACATTCTATGTTCTAAGTGCAGTTTAAGGCTTAAATAAACTCAGGATTAAGGGCTCTTCACTTGTTCTCTAATAATGTAAGAATCCAAAGAAACAGGAAGGAGGAGGAAAGAGGAAGGGAAGGTGGAAGGCCATAATGATGAGAACCTCAATTTCCTGAACCGTGTTCCGCGTTTTCAGAAGTACCCATCAAACCATTCACACACAAAATGACTGACTCATATTATATAAACAATTATTCGTGCAGCTAGCCTTGTACGGTATGTTTATATATACTCTTCAAGGTTGTAACTATCAGTGTCACCATTGAATAATAGGCTTTCCAAGAAAAGAAAACTAGAAGCCTGCAGTCCCAAATATTTCACTCTCGTCCATGAAGAACAGGGAAGGAAGGAAGAGATGTTTCCTATGGTTTGGGCTTTTCATTGGGAAACTACAGAGAGGCCTCCCGCTGTTCTCATACTCAAGATTACCAAGCTTCAGTGCTACTGATGATATGGAAGAAGCAATGACAGTGCCACTCGACGTAAAAAAAGGGCATTTCGCGGTTTTTGCAGTCAAGGGTGGGGAAACCAAGAGGTTTGTCATTGAATTGGAGCACCTCACTAATCCTGCATTCTTGAGTTTGCTAGAGCTGGCTAAAGAGGAATACGGTTTCTCGCAGAAGGGCGTGCTGGCTGTGCCATGTCGACCCGAAGAGCTACGGAGGATTCTGAGAGACAGAATGCTTTTTTCTCAAGAGTAAACTGATCCTGCTGTATTTTTTTAAGGCAGATTTTCAATATTTCCTTTGGTTTTACTCACTAGAAATGGGATGACAGATTGTTTCAATAGTCTCTTGCAAATTCTGTGAAGAAGTATACAATTTATCATACAAGTCATGTGGTAACCAAATTGTTACGAGAGCTATTTCGTTGTATGAAAAAATTGTCTTTCATGTCTATGCATTCAAAAGAGGGCATCTTGATTAATTAAGAGGAACCTTCTTTATCTACTTTGGGTATTTCACCATTTAAATGAAAGGCATGGATTAATATGGATTATATAAAAATTAGTGAGCCCTCATAATTTTCATTACTCTTTTAATCCATACGGTTATAGTTTTCAAATTGGGATCCATATGAACCCTAATGTTTCTCCCTACTAAACTACTAGCAAGGTCTAGTGGGAAGTAAGATTAAAATTGAATTCCTGTCTTGTCCTGAGGCGCTGGATGATTCCCATTTTATCATAAGGCGCTGCATGATTCCTCCTTCAAATTATTTCAGTTCTTGCATTTTGTAGATGACACTAGTCACAGATAGACTTTCACTGAGAACTTGTCAAACTTTATTCTTTGACATCAAGACATAAATCTATAAGTCTATCCATTCCACAGAGAAAAGACACTTGCAACATTAAATTTATAATTTGAATTTCAAAAAAGAAATTGTTCTGTTACTTGTCATGATATGATTGGACATGAATACCGAGTCTCAGCATAACGATATGATTGGATATGAATAACGAGTCTCAGCATGCATTCAAGCGTTGAGATCTTTCCCTTCTAATATCATTTCCAATGTGTACGAGTATCATATGGCATGGTTGGGGAATGTGTAGGACTGCTCTTTATACATCAGCAAAATATATGCGACTCGAGGAAATCACTGAAGATGCACACAACGGAGTACAAACACAAGGAGGAAGTAACTACTTAAAACATTCAATCCGAGGACAGTTGATGAGATAGAGAGGGAAAGAGGGGGAAGGTAATTCACATAACATTGTAGATTTGGGCATCATAATTGTTCTAAACATTATTACTAGGAGAATAGAGCATTTGGAGAACGCGTCTAAGGGAAGTAGACTGGCCAGTTGTGGTAGTACGAGTCCCGCACTGCCCTGTCCATCTCATTCCACTGCAACAAAGATTTAAGGGGGAAAAAAACACTTAGTAAAGCAAGATAGCTACAGAGTTCAAGATTCCCCTTGTTACAAGAGTCAAAAGATTACAGGAAAAATGTATAAGTACATATGCAGTTCTTCACATAAATAGAGATGTTTTGGGCTTCTTGAGGTCACACTATGTACCTTAAATTTATACGGCTGTTTTTTCTCCAGCGCTTTTTTCCAGTGATAATGCTCAAACATCATTGCCCTGTCATGCCAACTGCATAATAAAGTACTTCAAGTTGTAAGAGAGAAGCTCGCAACAGACAGATAAGTGGTGAAGGGAAACTATGTTCGCACTCCCATAGCCAGAAGGGCCAAAACAGAGAAACACAGACCAAGCAGAGGCAATGAAGAACAGAATGTAACCCAAATAAATTTGATGTAACTTTTCAATAAAATAAGAGGAAAACCCTTGTCTCTTAATGTATTCCAAAATTAAAGACTTGCCTTGCATATTAATCCATAGTTCAAAAATAAACTAAAACCAAAGGCTCCCTACTTGGACAATGCCAACTAAATGGTATGGAGTTCAACGAAGTCCAGTAATATTTGACATGGAGCGCAAGAAAGTGAACAGAAGTGTCCATATATTAGTTCACACATAAATAGGCAAGCAAAAATTTACAGCTCCCACATAGCAACTTCCCATAGCCAACATAACCCAAGAAGAAGTTTCTATAAGGTCATTCTTTTCCACATTGTTTTTTTGGTAGGCTTTCGCCTTTGGGTCATTCACTGTGAGATACATTAATAGACTTGCAACTCAAGCCCTCAGGGTCTTTCTGAGTATATTTACCCAAAGGATTTGCAGCTCAGAAATGCATAACATAATTCAGCTATGTTTGTTCATGAGACAGGCAATAAGAGGACCTAATAAACAGCACCGATCCAAACACATGAATAAGAATCACTTTTTCTGCGTAAAATACAAGTAGTTGTTATGACTACACATAATTTGTATAAATTTCTCTAATGGAATTGAAGTCGAGCTTCAAGATCTCATGCAAGAACGACCTTACCGGCTTTCATGGCATGCAGTTTGAATGAAGCCAATCATCCAAGGACAAGTACATACCACGCAAACTACAGATTTGAAAATTTAACAATTCAAATAGTATCTGTACCTCCATCAAACAATTCTAAATAAAATCCTGACCCATATAAAGACCTACAACTATTCCTGTCTAATTCACATGAATATAAGATTGGCAACAATACAATTATGACAAATAGTGGTAGATATTTTGGAGCACCGAAACAAAAAATGAAAGAAATAGAAGGGAGGGGAGGAAACAAATTCATCAATTTAACTCGACTCAGTGTGCTTTGAACACCCACACAAATTCAATGTGGCAATGCATCTCACAAGTAACATTATATCATTTTTCATACCGTGGAAGGAAAATAACTCACATGAAATTAAACAAATGCAATGATAAAATGATTCAATCAGGACCATGCCTAACATATTTGTGTGTGCCTTTAATGTTACTCCCATCCCATCACACACTCTCTTTCGACCCTAAATCCACCCTCTAGCTATACACTCTTCACATGCAGTGAGGCTAATCTTTGGCCAATAGAGGCCCTTTTGATTCGTTGCGTTAAGATGATGATTTTGAAATTAAAAAAAAAACTTAATAAAATTAACTAACTAGTAACGCTTTATCGGGTATAAGGGACAAACAGAGAAATCTCATACACCAAGTGTTTCTTACATATCACAGTACATTCGCTGATTTATACCCATATATCGAATATCATTGTAACCTAAATAAAAAACTCACAGCACAAACAGAAATGAAAGAGGAAAAAAAAAAAAGCATCCACGTATAGAATTTCACACGCCCATAAAACCCTAAATCAGAAAAGAAGAAAACCCTAAAACCAGTCAAACGTGGAATGAACAGAAACTGAGAGAGAGAGAGTGGGAAAATGTACTTGAACTGGTTGGAGAGTTGCCACATGTAGGGATTGATCCAGGTGAGAGCAGAGAAAGCGGCAGATCCGATCCAGATGTTGACGAATCGATCTGGGTCGGCGTGAGGAACGCCCGGGTCGCCCCTGTATGCGTTTCCGAAATATTTCTCCATTCTCTCTCTCTCTCTCTCTCTCTCGCTGCGTACTTTCGCTCTATCGACTGTGGATAACCCTTCCACTGCTTTATATATATATATATATATATATATATATGCTCGACCAAAATTAATTTTCTTAATAAATTTTAAAGACTATTTATAATTTTTAAAAAATTTTGAATAAGAAATGTACATATAATTTAGTAAGTTGATGAAGACTCTTAAAAAATCAATAGAATAAGAAGGATAAGTTTTATATATTCAAAAAAAAATAAAAGTTTTGAATAATTTGTTTTATATGTATTAGTAGAATTATATAAAAGTACTCCAAATTTATTGTTTCGGGGTTTAAGGTGTGCATGTTATTTCTATCCATTCTCAAAATCTAAATTATTTCTTAAATTGTAATTGAGCATTTTTCTATTGCTGCAATGTATATGATTGATTCACTTTCTATAATGGACTTAAACGTAATGTCCAAAAAAGTATTAAATTACGAAATTTTTTCTCCTATTCAGATGAAGTATTCATGCCATTTATAAAGGATCTAAGTTATCAAGCCACACTTTAGTAAACAAGTGGAAGTTTGAGATGATTATTACTATCGTGATACTAAATGAACTTCTCCAAAGAATTGCAATAAATAAATATTAGAATTAAAAGAGAATTTTGAACAAATTACAAGAGTTCTTTTCTTTTTTTTGCCAATTAAGCCTAAACATGGAATCCGTTCTCTATTAGAATGAGATCCACACCTTAATATATCTGTTTTATAATTTTTTTGTGCATATGGATTTTTTTTTTTTTTTTTTTTTTGTAGACTTAAACCTATAAGATGGTGAAAAAAAAACTCAATCCAAACATATTATTTTCAAAAACAAAGGAACATTCATGGCCAAAATTGGCAATTTTGGAAATATTACAAAGTCAGAGGGAGTATGTACAGCTAAGCATCCCCTCTTATTACAGTTCACTGCTATAAATATCAACACCCCCACATCATGAATCATTCCTCCGTTTATAAATCTCATCTCTCCATCCCTCTCTCTCTCTCTCTCTCTCTCTCTCTCACACACACATCTGCGAGATCCCTGCTCTGATTCTCACTAGGGTTTATCCATCATCATTTATAAACCCTGTCACTATTGCTACCCTCTGCGATTCGTTGGTTTTCCAGATCTAGAAACCCTAGAATTCCCCTTTCTAGGGTTTCTTTCTTTCTTGGCTTTCTGCCATACCCGACTCTTCTCGGAGCTTTGACCTTGGTACAGGCACCGCAAACTTTCTTGAACCTACGCAAGAGATTTGAAAGCTTCAGATATCGGGCCGGTCGGTTTGGGGGCGTTCGAATTTGACTAGTTGGTTTCGTTTCCAATGTTATCCATTTCTAGGGTTTACTCGGCCGGATTTCTATTCGTGCTGTGAATGGTGCCGTGATTTCTCCTGAATTCTCTATAGAGATGATATTAGGTTTTGAATATGAGCGATGGAGGCAAGGAGAGTAGAAGAGACTGTGTGCGCGAATCATCGAGAAGGGATCCAGGGGATGATAACGACTTTGGCCAGGCGGTGTCGAAGATTGCAGTGGCACAGGTATGCGAGAGTGTCGGGTTTCAGAGGTTTCAGGAGCCTGCCCTGGAGGGTCTTGCAGAAATTGCTATTCGGTACGTCCGTGACTTAGGGATTACGTCCAATTTCTATGCAAATTTGGCTGGTAGGACACAGTGCAATGTATTTGATATTATTCTGGGTTTGGAAGATTTGGGTTTATCCCGAGGGTTTTCAGGTGCATTCGAGGATAATCGATGCCTGACAAGTTCAGGCGTGGTTAGGGAGATTAGTGAGTATGTGGGATCAGCAGAGGAGATTCCCTTTGCTCAGCCCATCCCGCGATTTCCGGTGATCAAAAATAGGAGGGCAATACCAAGTTTTATTCAAATGGGTGAAACACCAACGAACAAGCATGTGCCAGCTTGGTTACCAGCTCTCCCTGATCCTCACACTTACATTCATACGCCCGTATGGAATGAGAGGGAAACAGATCCCCGTGCCGAGAAAATTCAGCAAGCCAGGCAGCGTAGGACGGCTGAAAGGTCTTTGCTGAGCTTGCAACAGAGATTGTTGTACCATAGTCCAATGGCAAGCTTGGCCCCGGCGGAGCATTGTGATGCTGCAAATGCATTACGAGTGGCTGAGAGTAACCCGTTTCTTGTGGCAGCAAGTTCGGCTCCAGTCGAGACAGGTGATGAAGGCAAAGCATCATCTACAGCTGAGGGAAACCCATTTCTCGCCATACCCTTGCAAGCTGGGGAGAAAGATGTCTCTCCGGTTGCAATGCCTGCCAAGCTTGCAAATGAAGCAGTAGTAGAAAACCATGTTTCTGTGCTTGAGACATTTGCTCCGGCAATTCAAGCACTGAAAGGCGGGTTTTCAGATTCCGCAAATTGTGGAGGAAAGCTACTTCCAGACAAAAGACCCAGTGTTCATCTTAAGTTCAGAACCGCAAAGAGATTCTTGGGTGAATCTTTGGGTTTGAGCTTGAGAGACAAGGGTGGTGGTAGTAAGACAGCATCATTCCTCACACCCAATGATGAAAAACACGATAAGAAAAGGAGAGCAGAGCTAATTCTTAGACAGTCGATGGAAAACCCACAGGAACTTGCTCAGTTGTAACTTCATTCATTGATTGGATTGCTTGATGTAAGTCCTTATGTTTGCATTCAGGAGTTGGTTGTAGCAGTTGACTATGGGCGGTCTGCAGTTATGGGTATGGATACTCTTAATCTGGTCTGGGTTTTATTAGTATCCAGGTGAGAGTTCTTCATAGTCCCACCTTGTCAGTCCTAGAAGGTAGAAAATGTCTGTGTTCCTTGTAACGATACAACTCCTTCTCAATGAACTTCTCTTATCAACTTCATTGGATAGATAGATGCAGTAATATGTTAACCAATACAGAGTGTCATACAACTCCTTCTCAATGAACTTCTCTTATCAACTTCATTGGTTAGATAGATGCAGTAATATGTTAACCAATACAGACTGTCATGAACGACTGATTGTGAAGATTGTGTTATAGTATAGGTAAATACAATACACAAGCTATGCACTTAGCATATGAATGGTTAATTGGTCATTTTGTTTTCTTAAAGTAAAATTACTACTGATGAAAGTTACTAACAGTATACATATAGTCTAGTAATATTCAAGAAGCCAAACTTTACTTTTTTATACGTGTTTTGATGCAAAATGCAGCAAGGAGTAACAGGTGAAGTAGCATTTTAAAATCCAGTGTGCAAGTCATAATAGTAATATAAATTAGCTACGGTCCTTTATTTTGAAGGACTGTGGCACCAAACAATGACATGACATATGTTTTACTTCCCATGCACAAGGTGATTGAAGAAAAAATCGATTTGACCTATACCACATGTGCATAGGTGTATACGTGCACCGGGAGAGACAGAGTTTTTTTTTTTCCTTAGTTAGGCCTTGATTGTTTCTTTGTTTCCTTATAATATATCGTGCCTTTTTCATGTGTTATAATAGCCTTAAGATTTTGATTATGAAAAATTATCATAAGTTTTTCATCTGTTGTATTTGTATTGTTATGTGAACTAGAATACTACTTATATGGTTCATGGCACTACTCAGTGGGAAAGTTTTCTAGGCATTCATTTGGTACATTTGAGGAGAGTTTTTATGTGCTAGTTCTATTAGCATTGAGGAGCAGCCTTTATGATTGCCGGCTTAAACTTTAGAATGTCGCCTCTCGTGATACTGGATAAATAACTAAGATTCAAGACTCATTTGGTTATATATCAATAACATTATTAGAGTTGCTTTGGAGAAATCGTACTCTTTACTGTGCAACGTGGACTTATCTGTGTGTTCAATTTTCTTTTTATGTATTTTTTTTCTATTTCTCTTTTGGGTGGGGAAGGGGCGTCATGGTGCTGAAGGTGCTATACATTATTTTGTAAATGGAATTAGGGCTTGCCTCATTGTTGCTACTACACACTATAGTTTCAATTTGTTTGCAGCTGTTTCAGGTTATTTATGGTTGGGATTATTATCTTTTATTCTTCCCTTTGCTAGATCAGCCAACCTTGACTCTTCTCTTGATTTCTCAACTTGGAATATGGCTCTCAATAATGGGTTGCCATTTGAACTCTTATGGCACCAGTTGTGTTTGTGTAGAACTCATGAGCGCATAGTTTTGTCTTTTGAAGACTTCCCTTGGAAGTCTTCCAAAACAGAAGGGGCCTATCCAAAAAATTGGGAGTTATTCTTGTCGGTTCAATGGTATATGCGACGACAAATAGAAAATAGAAGAGATGAACACATGGGAACCAAGGATGAATATCCTAGTGTTGGAACTATGTTGATGAAGTTGGACTACACGGGTTACTTGCTCTTAGGCGTTTTAATTTTCTGCAAGTCCCTTGGACGAATAGATTGGTTGAGCTATGCATTCAATTTCTGAAAGATTGTTGGTTACTGGTGTCATGTGATGTGGAAATCCAGGAATTGGAGGCTGCCAGGAGCAGCACGATTGAATGAACTATTCATTCATTTTCGAGTTTTGGGAACGCAGAGGACATATGAAAATGGAGAACGAGGCATGCTCAGTGTGTCTCGGTGTCAAGTGGAGCTGTCCATGGAGTAGCTGGGAACAAGTCCCTGTTTTGATAATCCAGGTAAACTTTGCTTTCGTAAAAGGGTGCCTTGGTTGAGGCTTCGATCTTTCATGTAACATTACTTAAGCCAATGTCAAATATGAGCTCCTGAGAAGTTGCCGTGAGGATTTCAAGCTTCCTCCTACATGGCAAGGGGGAACTTCATGTGTGATTGAACAGTGCCTCTGACAGTATCAGAGGAGCTGTTGGATGGTTTCCTTGTCCTGGCAAGGAAATTGAATAAGTTGAGCTGGCACTAACTCCTAATAAAGGTTGCAGAATAATAATTCCAAACCATTTTATCCATAACAAATATCAGTTACATCTCTGAATTCAAAACCAGGTTCCTCATATAGTCATGATATAATGAACATAGTAGCGGCGCAAATGGAGAGAAACTGAATAAACCAACAAAACAATGAGAATTAAACAAACGACTGACGGCACGGTAGCCGCTCAAAAAGCCATCAATCTACTCCCGACTCTTCGTGTGAAGTACTAGGAAGTATGGCACTCTCCTCCGTGAGACGATCTTGATGAAAAGAAACCCTCAATGATTTAACTTCATATTGACTTCCAAAGGAAAAACTTTGCCACGATGGTTGAAAATCATGAAGTCCAGATTATCCGGCAAATAAACAATCCTGCATGTCAAGAGAGTGCAAAAGCCGATATCAATATTACGATTCCAATAAAAAGGCAAAGCCATATTACGATTCCAATAAAAAGCAAAGCCAACAGACGGGGAAAACAAAGAAGGGTGTGTAATGACAGATTTAAGCATTTCATTTGTTTACTTCATCAGGTCAATGCCAAGGTTCAAATCTGTAGGTATATCTAAACTGAGTCCAAGCGCTCCCATATAAAGACATACAGAATCCCTTCCTATGTGTTTCTAAAATTATCTGCGTAGCTTCAGTTTAATACAAACAACATAAGACGCTCATATAGCAGAGCACTTTTGGGCCAGGAAAAAGGGTCAGAAGGTGGCTGTTAGCTGGACCAAAAAGTTAACCAGGCATTTACAAAGCCACATAGAAGTTGGTCAAATTCTAATCAGTTGCTAAGTAAATATTTATTCATTTTATGACAGCGGAGAAGGTAAGCTTGCCCTCACCTCAAACAAAAGGCCAGTAAAAAAAACTCAGTTCCAAAAAATGAGTATGGGAAGGTGTCAAATATGGAGGACTTGCAGTTGGATATAAACTATTTTATTCGGAAAAACTATGTGTGTCCTCTTTTAGGCACAAGGGGGAGAGAGAACCAATAAGGGAATGTTGCCAGAGTTATTAAACTTCTTGCAGGTCATAAACTTCTCATTAAGAGTCTAATACAATGTCACTACTGGGTGTAGAGTAAAATTAAACCGGCTCATGAGAGAGTTTGTTGCTTCCCAGCCGAAGCATAATCAAACAAAAGCCCGCTCTGACCTATCGGGACGGACCAATCCCCAACAATGGATTGGAGAACAAGGCCGTGGCCGAGCCATAACCCACCGAAGAATCGCTCAGAGGGGTCATGACATGAATACAAGCCAGTCGGGCCCAACAAGAATGACAGCTGGAAGGCACCCATTGAGCACTACAGTCAACCAAAGGCGAGAAATTTGGATGTCAATCAACCATTAATTGGCACAGGGAAAAAAATTGCTGGTCCTCAAGATCTGAGGTGATTCCCTTCTATGGAGCCCATCAAGGAGCCAATCATGGGATACCTCCATTGCACATTCCAGACATAAACCAGGCATGGACACCCATAAATTGAAACACCCCTCAGTGGTAAAAGGCACGGAATTTCCCACACTCATCCAAAGTCACTTGGAATTGCCTAGATACTTGATCAGCACACCTTTCCTCTTTATTCTCAGATCCAACATGCCAGCACGGTCAGCACACTTAGGAGCAAGGTTAACACAAATCTACCTATCATGAAGAAATTGGTAGATTCAAGCATAACTTTGTCCACGTTGTAGGCCATTAGGAATTTCTCTGGCCAGCTCAGAAATACATCATTTGCATGTGGATTGCACTAAGCAAGGAGCTCTAAAGATTTTAGTCAGAACCAGCCAGGTAAATACAATTAATTACAGCTCTACTTAAATGGGGGCATGACTGAATAAAGATGTGAATTGTTACTTTGGTTGGACCTTAGGAAAACATTTTGAGATCAGAACCTTATTCATTAGATCAGGATGGCCAGTTGTCTGGCTTAGTTCATGGTTGGTCAGGTTTCTGTCGAACTCTTGATGTGGAGAAACATCTCAAACTAGTATCTTGTTTTAGTAAGAAGATGTGTCAGCTGTTTGCAAGTAGAAATCGTTTCTACCTGTACAACTTTGTTTCTTCAAACATAACCCTAAAATATGAGCTTCTTCACTAAAAAAAACATTATCAACCCATATTCCAACTTAAATCTATTTAAGCAGTGTTTGAGAGTTTATGGACCTTTCCAGCACTTCCTTTGTTTTCCCTTTTTTGGGTAGATGAGAACTGGCCTTGGGGTTTCTACACTCTAAAAGTGCAGTTGTGATGTAGGCAACCACAGCGCAAGTTTTTTCCTTTTTATTTGTTTATTAAGTTATTTAGTTAATACCAGATCTCGTTACCACTTTGGTGCCATTTAAGTTTCAGAATGTATTTATTTATTGAGTTTACCCTGTACCTTTTTCATTATCAAGTTTGAAACATTGTATTTGAACATCTCAGGGATAGCACAAATGGAAAAGTTAAGATAATCTCTCTTCACTCACTCTCACATAGAGACGTAAAATACGGGTAAGTGCAAACTTGGCCAAACAATGTTCATAAGGCAAACTCTAGTTCTAACCAAAGCAACCAAAGTAAATGCACATGGCAATATACAAAACAGTCGGTGTAAAATTAGCAACAACAGATAGTTTTAACGAAAGTAAATATTGTTTCCTATTTGTTGAATGACTTGAATGAAACGTCAAATAGTTGAATTGCATCATGCAAAAGCTGTGACAAATTCCACCAGTTAATTGCATACTGAAGAAGTTAACAATAATTAGTTGTAGCAATCAACAATAAATTGCATTACAGTAAAACCCTAGTTCGCTAAACCTTTCTCGTGAAGTATGCTCATTGCTTTCTACATACTATATCGAACTAATAAAAAAAATGATGAAGATATAAGGGACCAAAATATATACCTGTTCTCTTCAGAATCAGGATGAATAGAATGAAATTCTCCCGGCACGGTCAACGCTGCCCACGTACAGAAAGCTAAACCTAGAAGCAGCTCAAACACTACCTGCATACCCAAAATCGTACATACATGAACACCAAAAACCCATCAAACAAATCAAAACATATTACAGAGACGGTTATACTTGCATTCATGGGAGGCCCTGAGAATTCCTCCTCCATGATCTTTAGCAAACCCCTATCTGCAATTCGACCAAAATCAACAGAAAAACACAAAATCTTGAACAAGGCACAAGAATTGAAACAAAATTTATGTATAACCGAGATTTGAAACCTAAGGTGCCAAGGGTTTACATTGGATGGTTGAATAGGCGGCGTGAGCGAGAATCAACACTCCGAACACGCCAACAATGAAGTGGAAACCCATTCCACAGGGATTGGAATCGGGAAATTTCCGGTCGCCGGCTGGCGAGATCTCCTGCACTGAGTTCGACGGTGACCGACGTTGAGATTCGTAGTAGTTTCGTTAGATTTTTTTCAACCCTTTCGACGCTTCTACCGTTGATTAATCCTTCAGATTTGACCGAGTTCTCGGGCCATGGGCTTGAGCCGATTAACAATTTAAAATAATAGAAAAAGGAGTTTGCACGCGACACGCGTATTTAAAATGATATTATCTTTATAAAAATTTGAAGAGTGTAATATAATATTATTTTAGAGGCAAATAAAATAATATTATTTTAGAGGCAAATAAACATAAATATCGTGCGTGTAGGTGTATGTTCGCCTTTCTTTGACAATAAAATAAATCAAATTTTAGGAGTGAGTTAATTTAATATTTTATGTGGGTCGTGCTTGAATATTATAAGTTTGAGCCCCGACAGCCAATAGTATTTTAATTAATTAATTTATACATATTTCTAATTTCAAAATTTTCTTAGGCTTCAAAATTTTATTAGGCTTTATAGCTTGTCTTGAAGGTACTAAATTGATTAGCCTTCAGATTCACACAATGATTTTGCCCACATTCACACTTATTATTTGTTACGGAGTAGTAAATCCATGAGATTCACAATTTTTGTATAGGTTCATCTATAGATTTATATATACTTTTTATTTTATTATAATGTTTCGAGCCAGATATTTTCATTTTGGGATTTGGTTTATTTGATTTTTGGCGAGCTCAAGCTTATATTCTCATTATTCTTAAGTTAAGGGACTAAGGAAAAATTGTATTGTGGTTGAACTAAGAGTCGGCCTCAAACTCATAAGCTCTTTTGAAGCTAAATGTGAGCTTTAGATAAGCTACCTAAGCCTCAACTTTGGATGTAAGATAAGTGTACAAGGAAGTAACTAAGAGAACCAAAGCAAAATAACAATGAAAATAAGAAGCAAGGAGCTTTAAAATAAGAGCTTGAACCCTAGGATGGTAGATTAGAAGTAAGGAAACAAGAGGCACAAGTAGTCAAACTCATTACGGTGGTGCCATGGCTCGGCTTGTGTTCGCCATGGGTCCAATGTTTTGCATTTGAGTTATGCTCGTGAATCTTTTAACCAGTCCAAACTAGGTTTGACTTGGCTTGCCATGAAGTAGATAATAAGTCCGGATTTGTGAGCTTGAACTTGTCATCGTGAGCTTAAACTCTTGTCTATTTGGCTTTTATGTTTATATATATTTTATTTTTAAACCATATATAACTTTACGATTTTATTGAATAATTTAGAGGATAAGACAGTGATTTAGAGTTAAGGGATTTAAAATCTATCGATTCTAAATGAAAGAAGTGGAGGGATGAAAAATGACAGCTTTCCTTCCACCACCCTCCACCCCAAGTGAGATGATATGGAGGGGATAGGAAAAGAGTTTAATGAAACTTTTATAATTACAAAATTGCCCCATAAATAATGATGGATAAAATTGAATTATATACAAGTTTTAAGACTTTATTATGTTTAGATCATTTCCTTTCTCTTCATATTATTTTCTCCCATAAACTCACAATCATTGAGGAAAATGCTGTCCTTTCATTTTTTTTTTTTTTTACTTTCTCTCCTCACTAATATTATCACCACCTTGATCTATTCCCCCGAAAAAAGTAAATTAACTTAGTCCAAACAACTCATAAACATGATGAGTTGGACGTGAACTTTTTCGAGTTTGGCTTATTTAGCCGACAAGCACAAAAATTATGTTTGTCTTCAGCTCTATTGATAAACAAATGACTACAAACATGTCCATAAGGGACCAAATAAGAGTGAGCTCACATTTGGTCGTAGCCCTAAAAGAAGTTCAAGATGAGGAAAATGGAGAGATGAGGGGGGAAAATAGTCATTTCATGGATTCCATCAACGGTCTCGATTGAGTTTAAACGGTGTCGTTTCTCTTTGTTGCCTCAAAAACACACCTCCATTTTTTTTTTGGTTCGCAAAATCTATACTTTCCGTTTGTTCTCATCCCCATTCCCCCCATTGCACAAGCCGCCGGCCACCGACGAGTCGCCCTCTCCCCCACGACCTACCGCACCGACGTTCCTCCTCCATCCCTTAATCTCCGGCCGGAGGAATCCCCACAGAAGTTCGATTCTCACCTCTCTGTTGCGTTTCTCCTCTCGAAATCATGCGTTTCTTAACGTTTCTTCTCTCAAAATCGCACCCGCCATTCGGTTTTTAGATCTGGAAATTGTAAGTCGTCGTTAACAGTTTAGGAATAGGATGAATATTAGCCAGCTTTGAGTTTTCACTATGCTTTTATCGGATTTTTATTGTATTCGATTCTAAGAAATTATTTACTGTGCCTTATGAGTTTTAGGTATATTTATTTGCATTGATTGGACTATAATTAGTGCAAATATAACTTGGATAGTGAGATTTCAGGTGTTATATTTTCCTATCCAGGTGCGAAATAGAGTTTCTTGTTGTTCCTTTTTAAAGGGATCCCAAAGAATTTGGTTCTTGGAAATTCTTATGCTGTTCTTTATTATTATGCGCATTGAAGTAGGAAATTTAAAGCCTGTTTCAATTGTAAGTATGAATTGTTATGATGTTTTTGTCATGTTATTACTAGGTTTTTGACTAACATCAGTTGTATAACTTTATTAGCTTTTTGTTTTTTTGGTCATTTTAATGAATTTCTCTTAGGGAACTGTGACATAATTGTGAATCTTGTGGATTTTGTTGCAAATTGACCTGGACGTTAAACTGATGTGGGTTAATGAGATTGATGAGACTAACCTGAAAGAGAAGTTAGGAGTCAAAGCAAGGTGTTGTCTAATTAGATCACGAATTACAAATATCTGGAAAAGCTCTATTTCTATTTTTCAAGGCACAAGAGAACATGTGGAGGCAAATGATAGGCGGAGGTTATGAGTATTACAGAAGTATGGAAGTTGAAATTTACTTGGGCTTGGATGGGAATGAAACGTACCTCAAGCTTTTGAGAACTGTTTTTATTTCTCCCCTAAGCCTAGGAACCGCAGGCTCACATTGCTTGCTGCTCAGAATCGCATTGATGTCCTTTGATTACTCCTTGTATTCATGATTTAATCCCAATTGAAAATCAATCTCTAGTTTATCACTATTAAATTCCCGTCTTGTAAAGCTAGGAACACTAAAAAGCTGAAAAAATATCATTGAAACTTGTCCCGCATCACCTTCTCTTTTACTTCTTGCATGTCGTGACTTAAGTAATTTTACTTCTTTTATCAGGAATCTGGTTATTGAACCAAGCAGTAGATGTTCAAATTTCTATGAATAGGATTGTGGCATTTCAAACTTGCTCTATTTTGGAAGTCAGAAGGGATTATCAGTGGAGATTTTGGAAGCTGAAGAGCATGAAATTGTAGTTTTCTTGTGATGCCTTCAACATGCATTCGGAGTCGCTAGTCTCGTTGGGTTTCGACGCATGTCTTCAACCTGAGAATAATTCAACTAATAATGGAGATTCTGGTGTAACACCATGTCCCAAAAATCATGTCATTCCACTGCAACCTGGTAGGTTATTGGAATTTTTTTAATTAAACAGATTATAAAATACTAATGTATTTTATATATCGGATGTTTTTCAGGTAAATTTTTTATCCAATGAAAGATGATAGTTGTGTTATTTGGTTTTGTGATTGTTGTGAGTGCAGAGAAAAAACAGACTCGACAATGGGCTGCTTGGACACGCCAAGAGGAGGAGAGTTTCTTTACGGCATTGCGACAAGTTGGCAAGGCATGTTTTTTTTCTTAATATGCATCTTGCAATTATTTTTTCCCTTTTTTTCTGGCATTATGACCGATTTGTCATGTGTCTGTCGCAGAATTTTGAAAAAATCACTTGTCGTGTCCAAAGTAAAAACAAGGATCAGGTAATTTGCATCAGTATTTTTGTTTGCAACGGCTAGATCTATAATTTCTGAGCCTTTGATGTTCTGAACTCAATAATATCCACTTATGGGATTTTCAGGTCAGGCATTATTACTATCGTCTTGTGAGGCGGATGAACAAGCTGCTGGCTCCAGGATTTTGTCTGGATGCAAAGAATTCAAAAGACACTAATGCTGCGATGCTTCGATGGTAAGTCTTGACTGACAGTTGATTTCCCAGTATTGTTCATATCCATTAATCATATTAATTGTGAGACTATGATTATGAACTTATTTAACTAAATCTCATTTTTTTGCACTTATAGTGAATACTTGTAGCTAATAGGGAAGTATGTATGAAAGTTAATGGTAGGTCTCTTTGGCTGAAAGAAGCCTTTCTTTCCCCAAGTGATTTTTCGATATGTCAAGTGCTTCAAAATTTCTCCCTAGCATTCTGAATTAGCAATGCAGATGAATCTTGGATATTATAATTGGTCCCTTATTTTATTTGTTTTTCTAAATTTGGTCTCCACTTCATCCTTTACGGTCCTTTTTCATCCTGAAAATCAGAAAGTGAAACAGATGATTAATATTACACCATTTTTATTTATTCGGCATCTTGTAGATGCTTGTCCTTTAGTTTGGGTGGACTTGTATTGTATGATAAGGATATATCATTTTCCATGCCAATATTTTATCTAGAAGGTAGAATTATATGGTTTTTAATTTTCTCATCTTTGGTTTGTAAGCATTATTTGGTTTTAAGCATAAACAAGTATCCTTCTGCCTTCTGAAACCTTGTCTGGAATGATTACTGTTCTTTTAATATTGTTGACTTGAATTACAGGTGGTCATTACTAGAGAAGTATAGCTGCAAAGCTTCAAAGCTCCACTTGAAGCCTCGGAGATTTAAAGTATTTATAGAGGCACTGGTTAGTGAAGGCTATCTATATCCTGTTGTTAATGATTTCATCACTTGAAATTTGGTAAATCTGCATGTGCTGGACTGATCAATTTATCTTTCCATGAAGGAGCACCAACTCTTGAAAGATCAGAAGAAGAATGTAAGGAAACGGTCCTCTCCCACAGAGAAATGCTCTTCCCCTGTCCTGGCACCAGCCTCAAATCTGAGTAGGGCATCAGGGAATGATAGTCGTGCTGTTAAATTTGTAGTTCTTGATGGTCAAAACATTCAAAAATTAGGACCTGGAAAAAGATATTCCTTGAGGCGTAATGTTAACGTAGGCACTAATCGTAACAACAGTAAGGTTGACTCCTGTACCATGAAAACAGCTAGACAGAGACGGAATCCAGGTGATTTTGAGCTACCTCCCTTTTATTATTGTTGCAAAACTTTTTTGAGCAGTTAGTTGTGTTGAAAACCATGTTAATGCAAAGGTCCGTCATATATATTTGTTTGAAATGTTGATATAGGAAATTTGTTGGCCTTCTGCTATTATTTATTACATACACATTGTTTAGCTGATAGAAATGACATAATTTCATCTTTCTGCTATTAGGAGCACGTTTTCCACTTGGCTGATAATATGTATATATTCTTTTTGATGTTCTACAATTTCTGAAGACTAGGCTGACAAAAAAGAGAATTTCAGATGGCTGAAGTCAATGCGATCTCTTCATCATGCTAGTTTTTCAAATTCCCCCCCCCCCCCCCCCCCTCTCCCACCCCCTTCCCAACTGGGTTCCAAACCAATGTTGTGTAGGCTCCCTCATGCGCGTGTTGTTTAGGTGCCTTTTGCAGCAAGGCCTGTTGACTAATCCCCTTTATTCTATTTTCCATTGAAGTTTATGATGCAAATGTTTCCACTAAACATAACAGAGGTGCACACAGTCGAAGCTGATGATGTTATTTAGAACATTCGAGAAACACTTATCTTTTTTCCTTATAATAGGCATGTGATTTCAAGTCACTGTTATAATTGTGATTGATAAAGTCAGGGGGTTTCCATTCCCAGACCTATTGCCAATGGTTGAGGTGGCTCTAAGATCTTACTAATTAAATAGCTAGACTTTACTTTCCCAATGTGAGATAATATTCTCAACATATCCCTTCACGTTTGGCATTGTCTGAGCCAAACACGTGGATGACTTATACTGGGTGACATGACTACATTTTAGCCAAACACGTCAATTTCTCTGACACCAAGAGAAAGCTTGAGGGTTCCTCTCCTAAAACCAACTTGCAATGAGTGGGGTGGCCTCAGAATCTTCTTATTAATTAAATGGCTAGGCTTTACTTTTCTAATGTGGGACAATATTCTCGACAAGATCAATAACTGGAAACCGTCACATGTAATGGCGTTTAAAGGATGGGAAAGCTAGTTCGAAAAGACATGCACATGACCTAACTGTAGATATAACCACAGATTGAGCTTAAATGTAGAACAATATTCCAATGGTATAACAAAGTGATTGGGATATGTGACTGATTAGTGCTACTTATACATCCTTCACACAGTCTTCACACCAAAAAAAAAATGACATGGCAGAATATGTGTGGTCCTTTTTGAGTGGTATTTTGGTCAAGTAACAATACATAATCGCACATATTCTATCACGTGGCCACTTTCGGTGTAAAGGTTGTGTGAAGGATGTACAAGTAGTATTACTCTATATGGCCTTATGTTAAATTGTCTAATAATGCATAACCTACTTTCCCTTCAACTAAATTAATTGATATCCAGTCTATTGGTCTTGTGATTTTTTTTTTCCAACTTTTACCTTAGTAAAATCTGATTATCAGCTTAAATTCCCTAAGTTAATATTTGACTGGGTTATTGAATGCTTGTTCTGCTCATATATCTGACTTTATATTGATGGTGAGACCCAGACTCTGCATCTTCATATTTTGTTTTTTTTGGTAAATACATCTTTGTATTTTGTTTGTTTCCATGTTAATCAGTAGTGGATCAATATGGTTCATTGTGGATATTTAGCAGGTTCTCTCTCATCAGCTGCATACAGAAGATGGGAAAAAGCTGTAATTGCTGGGGTTTCCTTGGTTGCTGATGCTGCTGAACATTTGGAGAAAGCAGCACCTGATAAAGATGTTGGCAAAGATCAGTGTACGCCGGGTAAGTCGTGTCCTTCCCCATTGCTATTTGCTATCATATGTTCTAGCTAGGAACTAGGACTTCCCATTTCTTCCATTCTAATTTTCAGGGGATAAGGGATTTGACCCTGTCAAAGAAGCTGTGCCCCCTTTCCCTAGTTTCTCACAGAACTTTTTAGCTGGGAGCAATATTCAAAGTCCCATGAAACTGAAGCTCCAATTGTTTCCAATTGATGAAGGCACTCGTAGAGCCTTGGAAATGGTAAGCATAAGCTAGAAATCTTGTAGCATTTGAATTCAGCGAAGTCGAAGATGATTGTAAATGGAGCATTTGATAAAAAGTCTCTTCAATTTCTCACAGGATAAATATAATCCACATCTAGAACTTACTTTAAGTACTCGGAAGAAGATATCATCAATTTTAGAACATCTCAACCGAAAGTGGAGCAATTCAAGCATAGCATCTGGAGAGCTCATGCTTTTTCCTTACAGTGTTGAAAGGGATGATCTGGTGGGTCATCTAAGATGGACTCAAGACTCCATTGTCAGTGCAGGAGATGTATATGCAATAATTGGAAGCCCTTCAGTTTTCCGCTTAAGGTTTTCCGTCTGGCATTTTTGAATGAAATACTTCAATACGCTAACCACTAGATATGATGATTGACTGCTGATTTCTTTTTGAAGGTATGGTTGGTTTTCCAGTGTTGATCTTGGGCCTATAACTTCACAAGTGTCTTCAGCATCTTGCTTCACTGTAAGAGAACCTAATGTAAGTATGGATTATGGAAAGGAGCCAGTTTTGGACATGATACCAGTATCTAAACGCTCTACTGATCATCACTCTCAGAAACATGTGAATTTTTGTAAAGATCAACTGACCTCAGTGACTGAAAATGATGGCCTACCCCATTCGACTAGCATTCCCACTGCAACAAGTTACATTGGTGCGGGTCCAAATTATAGATCTCTGGATACCACTGATCCAGCAGAAAATATATCTTTGCAGAAAAAAGAGACTGGCGATGGGACTATCCTAAGAAATATAAAAGATGTGGTATGTGCTCTCCTTTATTATATGATTACCTATGATGTCAAACATTTTCAGCCAATGCTATGGTTGGATTCTGCATCAAAAAGTTCATACGTGCAAATTAGTTTAGATGAACTTGTAGATGTCTTCGTCATGATTATTGTTCCTCTAATATAATCAGGCAATGTGAGTATGGCTCTACCATTTAGGCATTTGGGAAGCCTTAATTAATATTTCTTGCAGGTTTTTAAGTAAAAGAAATTGCTGACACTTTTGTACTTTATGTTATTTTTTTATGTATTTATGTTTCTTCTGTGGTCTATCCTTGTTACATTTACAGTGTTCTCAGTATCTGTTGCTTCCTTCTTGCACCTTTTCTTTTACGATTCTTGCCTATTCCTGCTGATCTTTCTTTCAGTGCTGTAAAATTTCGATCAATATATATTTCTAGTCATTTTCCTGGAAAAACCTTATTTTTAAGTTATTCTGCAAATTGTAATGCCTGGGTGTCTTGTGCTATCTACAGCTCCACTATCTTTTAACTGTTGGTATGAGGACTTCTGTATGCTTATTTTTTTGAAAAATATTTACTGTTCCTTGGAATATACTGAGGCAATGGCAGCAACAATATTGGCCTCAAACAGAAGCAGGCTATAGCTGTCTTAGGGTTAAGAGGCCTACATTGATTTTGGCACTAAGGAAGTTGTTTATTTTAATATTTTATGCTCGAATAATATTTTTCTGGCAAAAAGTACTTTCCTTAAAGCAGGCAGGCCTTATTTTGTTAAAGTTTATTGAATTGCTTAAATAGATCACATCTGGATGTTTTTAGGACATTTTCTTATGAAATGTTTTCTCCTTTTTATGCCTTTTTTAACGGCTCAACTTCTGTCCTTAGGACTGCTCGAGTACTAGCAATGTTCCTGTACCATCTACTGTGGAATGGGCAGATAGTCTTACCAACATGAGTGTTGGAGAGTTACTTTCAGGAGTGTCCCATGAGATGGACGCCAACTGTGCTGACCCAAATTTGTCTGGAATCTCTCAGTGTCTTCAACAGAATCCATTCAGCTGCGATTCATTTGATGCTGCAATAGCGGCCCATATATCTCGACAGCAAGATAGGACTGGCTGTCATTCAGCTTTGGCATCCCATTCTCCTTCTATCTGGGATGCTGAAGAAACATGTGATGTTTTTTCATTCCAAAAGAACTCGGTCATTCATCGGGAGGTTCCAAGTTCACCAGGAATATCTTCTTTTGGGGCTTGCAAGCAAATTGCCAAAACGAGTTCATCTGCTTCTGTCCCTGAGGTTGAGGTTTTATTCTGTGACCCTATTATGTTCAAGCAATCTCAGGATATGTTTGGCCCTTAGGAATGAAATGAATCTTAGAGAGTAAAATCATTTTTCAAAGAATGGTCTCATTCCATTGTCCAGTCTCATCATAATTAAAAATGAACAAACCACAAGAATGAACATTCATGCCCTCATAGAAAGGAATGCTGATTCCTGCAGTAGTTTACTTATAATTATGATGGGAATGTACCAAAGAATGAGATCTTTCAGTAAGAAATGGTTTTGCAATTCAAAATCCATCCCATTCCATTTCATTTCAACATACCAAATGTAGTCTATCTGTAAGTTCCTAATGGTATAAACATGTGTGTGATTTCTTCTTCATCAATTTTCTGCAGTTGTCTGAAGAAGATGGCCCAACAGATGATCTTGCTCATGAAGATCCAATGGATGAGGATCATTCTGATCTACGTATCCTGGACAATGCTGCTGCAAAGGATCATACTGGGCTTACAGACATATTTTGGGTACTGTCTCTGACTCTCAAAAGCAGACAAAAACACGCGATATTAATTGTACCACTTTTCCCCTAGGTTTGTCTTGCTGTTAGCGCGTACTGAAATGCCATAGACGTGTACTGTAACTCCATCTTTGGTTCATGGCAACCCTAATCTATTCCTGTGGAATAGCCATTTCCTCGTTTGATTTATTTCAGAGTTTGGAATGGTTGTACCTCTTTTCTGTTATATTCCTATGGAATTTATATTACCTCGTTTGGTCCAATTTAGGTATTGGAATAGTTATTCCGTACCTATTCTATTCCAATGACTATTCCATTTCATAAACAAAACATGCCCTAAGTGATTAAATGTTACATATCTTGGCACAGTACTGTTTATAGAAGATCTGATAACTTGTCCTCCGTGTTGCAGCCCGACTCTCTACTGGATCTGGATATACCTTCCTCTAGCTACCATAATGAAGACCTGATCTTAAGCGATAGCCTCAGTGGTTTGAATCGTCTGATAGCCAGCAGCCTGGATGCGTTTCAGAACTGCTCATTCTTAGGGCTGGAGAAGAAGGGACCCACCTCAACTGTTGAAGAGCGAGAAACCGCCTCCGTTTCTGATTTGAAAATTGGTAGTGGCGTTTAATGTTTCTCCGTTTTGTACGAAGGGGCGGCCGTCACACCCAGTCAGCCCAAGAAATACAAACTTTGTCTCTGGAGCAACTTGGTTAAACCTTTTCGAGTTTCCCAGGTGACTCATGGTCTTATGGGAGGAGAATGGCGCAAAATGGAGAGAATGTTGCACCTTCGCATGGGAGTAATCGGCATGGCGATCTAAGAGGCTCCTGTTTGTACAAAAGTAGATGTGGAAAAGCTTCATACATGTTACCATGCCAGCTATCTGTAAATTACCATAGAAGTCTCTGATGTTCTTATGCACGAAAAGGAAAAAAAGAAAAAGAAAAAGTAAAAACCCTTATTATTTGGAAAAGCTGATTGTAACTTTTTTTTGTAGTCTTTAATGTTTCAACTCTCTTTTCCAACTGGGTTGGTCATGAACTAATATTGACTATTCTCTTATGGTAAATAAAGCTTTAACTAATCAACAATCACTATGGAGAAGCTATTTCAACTCTTCTGTTACATCTATGAGCTTCGTGAATCCTACTAGCGTTGTGCATCGAACAGGTGAATGGTACTCCTTTTAAGCGTTGAATTACACGTGGAAAATCGAATTTGTTTATTTAAAGTATTTATTATGCCAAGCCTGCAACAAAATAATAACGGGGAAAGATTGCGCATAAGTACTTGCAATCAAAAGAGCTTCTAATTGCAAAACAAATTTTTACCATTGAATAATTTTTTATAAAGGCAAAGATTTTGAAAGATCCCGTATAGTTTGAGTCATTTTTTAAGATATTTCTTACGGTTTAAATTTTATTTATCACATCTCTTATACTTTTATTTTGTTTTTAATAGATCATTTCCATCTATTTGTCATCTAATTTTATTAAGTGAGGAGACACATGACAAGCTCTTAAATTTTCACTTCATTATTTCAAATATAAATTATTAAAAATAATATTAAAATTTTGAAAAATACTTAAAAATGAAAAAAAGAAGAAAATCTAAATGACAAAATAAGAAATGTGAGGCTCCCATTTTCAGACGTGCGTGTAAATACAATAATAGAATTAAAATTTTATTTTAGAAAAAGTAAAATAAAATTTCACTCCTTCTAAATTTTCAATTAAGACATGAATGTTAAGATTCATGATAATTAAAAATAGAGGTTATGGGTTTTCTTTTTTTCTTTTCGCCTTTCTTTTTTTTTTTTTTTTTTTTTCCATTTTTCAAGTATTTTTTAATTTTTTAATAATTTATATTCAAAATAATGATGTGGAAATTTAATAGTTTGCCATGTGTCCCCTCACTTAACAAAATTGAATGATAAATGGATGGAAGACGTCTATTGAAAATAAAATAAAAGTATAGGGGGTGTGATAAATAAAATTTAAATCACAAGAAATCTCTAAAAAATGACTCAAGCTATAGGAAGTCTTAAAAAATTTTCCCTTTTATAAATTATAGATGCTTATTGAGGATGAGCTAAAAGCAAAAAAGATTAATAATGAGAGAAAGAGATTTATGAATGAGAATTTTAATTTTATTTTATTTTTCTTTGTTGTAGTAGGCATCATTAACAGTAAATATAAGTAAAATTGATTTCTCCCTACAAAGCTAAGAAGATCCTTCCCTAAAAAAAATTGTATAGTAAAAAAACACTGAACTCAATAAAATAATTCAATTTGAAAACAAATAAATAATATAACGTAGCACAACATTAAAGATACACAAAATAAATTCAAAAAGTAAATACAAACTGGAAAGCTCGATTTTGAAATCCTTCATTTTCTTTTATAAGCAAAAATAAGAATTACAAAAGCTGAATTATAAGCAACACTTTCCTAAACCAGCTTTAAGTTTTAATTTTTTTAAAAAAAAAAAGAAAGAAAAAAAAAAAAGGGGGAAAAATATCTTGGAACTGATGATTTTTCTTTCCTAACAAGAAAAGAGATGAGTCCTATATAACCTAATCCCGTCCGCTCCATACTCGGTACCTCTCGCTTCTCCGCGCTTTCTTCAGTTTTCCTCTTCTTTCTCTCTGCAATTCGCGATCTCCCTCAAGATGAGTAACCAAGCGGAGTCCTCCGATTCGTAAGCCCTTCCTCTCCCAATCAATTCCCATGTCTTCTCTTCAAATCTTGTTACTTCTTCTCTTGATTTGTGATCTTGTTACTTTCTCTCTTGATCTGTGTCTGATTTGGTGGTTGTGTTTTTCAGGAAGGGAACAAAGAGGGATTTTAGTACTGCGATCTTGGAGCGCAAGAAGGCTGCGAATCGGCTTGTTGTGGATGAGGCGGTCAACGATGACAACTCCGTGGTCTCGCTCCACCCCGACACAATGGAGAAGCTCCAGCTCTTTCGCGGTGACACGATCCTGATCAAGGTTTGAGTCCGATCGATCTCTTTTTCTTTTTTTTGGTGACCTAGATTATGGTTTTGTGTAATTTTTCTCGTTAGGGTTTCCATGGAATCGGTCTTTATATGGTTTTGTTTATGGATGACGTTTTTTGAAGATTATAGTCATTGTTGCTGGGCATTATTTGGAAACTGTTGTTTGTTAATTACGGTAGTTTCAATTAGGGACTTTTATTTTTGATTTGCTCCAACAGACCCCAGTTGTGCTTCTTGAAATGTTTGTTGTTGGATCTTGTTCAGTGTGGTATGGTTGAATGATTGAATTTGCCCGTGCCAGGCATATGCATTAGATTCTATTGCTCTCTTTATTTTCCTCCTTTTTTTAAAAAACTAGTATAGGCTGTTTAAAATTTGTGTTAGCGAGAGCTTTAAATTTCTTTGCGTATTATAAAAATCGATATTTATGACTGAATATTGGGGGAGTTTGACATTGCAGTTTTCAGTTCTTATTTGTAATCTATGACATACATGAAGCTGGGCTATAAGTAACGAATTGGCACCATGTTATAATTATGCAATGCAGTTTTCTTAATTTTTCACTATGGGAATGTTATATAGAAAAACAATTCTGGTTTGAACAATTTAAGTGTTTTCTTCATTCGATTGGTTGGTGTGTTCGAGAACTGCAAAGCTGATATAAAAGCAACTGTATAATAATTTTTTATTTTTTTATTGGTCAGGGAAAGAAGAGGAAGGATACCATCTGCATTGCTCTTGCTGATGACACATGTGATGAACCAAAAATTAGGATGAACAAAGTTGTTAGGTCAAACCTGAGGGTTAGGCTTGGAGATGTGGTGTCTGTTCATCAATGTGCTGATGTCAAATATGGAAAGCGTGTGCACGTCCTTCCTGTGGATGACACAGTTGAAGGGGTTACTGGAAATATCTTCGATGCATATTTGAAACGTAATTTTCTGGAATAACCTATTTCTTCTGTGAATGTTCATTTATTGATTTATCATTGGTATTTTTTTTTATATATTTTGGGTCAATATTATGGTTATATATTTGCTTTGTTTTTATGCCCTTGAATACTTGAACTTATTTCCGGAATTGTATCTGTTTTCTGCTTATTCAGACTGTATTTTTATTAACTATGGAATGCTTTTGGCATTAGTTTGTTGCAATGTTTTAAACTATTTTGCAGACCCTTGCCAGGTACCACTTGGTAGTTCTATGTCTCACTGGTTCCTCAGTTTTGATTAACCTCTAAATGATTAATTTCATGTGCTGTATTGAGGCATAGACTGCTAGTTATATATTCTTGCACAAAAATTATGTTTTTTATTTTTATTTTTTGTCACTCAGTGTTGCAGTCAATCACAAAAAGCCGCAATATTCTCAGCCTTAATCACAATAGTTTGCATAATTTGTGCAAAGAAATTCTGACTGCTTCAAATTATCATATGCAGCTTATTTTTTGGAGGCATACCGCCCTGTGAGGAAGGGCGACCTCTTCCTTGTAAGAGGAGGAATGAGAAGCATAGAATTCAAGGTTATTGAGACTGACCCTCCTGAGTACTGTGTAGTTGCACCTGACACTGAGATTTTCTGTGAGGGTGACCCTGTGAGAAGGGAAGATGAGGATAGATTAGATGAGGTCGGTTATGATGATGTTGGTGGTGTCCGGAAGCAGATGGCCCAGATTCGGGAATTAGTGGAGCTGCCACTAAGGCATCCACAGCTGTTTAAATCAATTGGTGTAAAGCCACCGAAAGGGATATTGCTATATGGACCTCCTGGATCAGGAAAGACTTTAATTGCTAGAGCCGTTGCTAATGAAACTGGAGCTTTCTTCTTCTGTATAAATGGACCCGAGATCATGTCGAAACTGGCTGGGGAGAGTGAGAGCAATCTCAGGAAAGCGTTTGAGGAAGCAGAGAAGAATGCTCCATCCATCATCTTCATTGATGAGATTGACTCAATTGCTCCTAAGAGAGAAAAGACACATGGAGAAGTTGAGAGACGGATTGTTTCACAACTCTTGACTCTTATGGATGGGCTCAAGGCCCGTGCACACATTATTGTTATTGGTGCTACTAACCGTCCTAACAGCATTGACCCTGCACTGAGAAGGTTTGGAAGATTTGATAGGGAAATTGACATTGGAGTTCCAGATGAAGTTGGTCGCCTTGAGGTTCTTCGGATCCATACAAAGAACATGAAGCTCTCGGAAGATGTAACATAGCCTCTATTAATGTTCTTGTTCTCATTGATTTCTGTTGAAATGAATTTGTTAACTTATAATTTTCTCTCTTTCTATGGCGGTACAGGTCGACCTAGAAAGAATTTCCAAGGACACTCATGGTTATGTTGGGGCAGATTTAGCAGCTCTTTGTACCGAAGCTGCACTCCAGTGTATCAGGGAGAAGATGGACGTGATTGACTTGGAAGATGAGACCATAGATGCAGAAATTCTCAACTCCATGGCTGTAACAGATGAGCACTTCAAGACTGCTCTTGGAACGAGCAATCCATCTGCCCTGCGAGAGACTGTAAGTTGTGAACTCATGAATTTGTCATCATTGACAAAATTTGTTTCCCACTGACCGTTATGTTGTTGTAATGAGCAGGTTGTTGAAGTTCCCAATGTTAGCTGGGAAGATATTGGGGGTCTTGAAAATGTGAAGCGAGAACTTCAGGAGGTAATTACTGATGCTCAATTGAATCATATATGCACTTCTCACTCTCTTCTTTTTACCCTCTATCTTTTAATTATCCTGTTCATAATTTGTATTTTTCTCCATGTAGACTGTTCAATATCCAGTGGAGCATCCTGAGAAATTTGAGAAGTTTGGCATGTCTCCTTCCAAGGGAGTTCTCTTCTATGGCCCACCTGGTTGTGGGAAAACGCTGCTGGCCAAGGCTATTGCCAATGAATGCCAGGCGAACTTCATCAGCGTCAAGGGTCCTGAATTACTCACGATGTGGTTCGGTGAGAGTGAAGCTAATGTACGAGAAATCTTTGACAAGGCTCGCCAATCTGCTCCTTGTGTCCTGTTCTTTGATGAACTGGATTCAATTGCAACTCAGGTATTCTTATTTCCCCCAATGAATAAATGCCACTTATTTCAGTAAAGAAAAAATGTATGCATTGTTATTATCAATTTATTATTATCATTATTTTGGGTTGCATACAACTAATGAAGACACTGAAATGCTCTGGAGCTGAAAAATTTTTATCTTAGTTTAGGCTGTTGTTTCTTGCAGTGTACAAATGATAAATTTATATTCCTTTTACAGAGAGGAGGTAGTGTGGGAGATGCTGGGGGGGCTGCTGATAGGGTTTTGAACCAACTACTTACTGAAATGGATGGAATGTCTGCAAAGAAAACTGTTTTTATTATTGGAGCAACTAATAGACCCGATATCATTGACTCCGCACTTCTACGGCCTGGTCGTCTTGATCAATTGATTTATATCCCTCTGCCTGATGAGGATTCTCGCCATCAGATCTTCAAGGCATGCCTGAGAAAATCTCCTATTGCGAAAGAGGTGGATTTGAGAGCACTTGCCAAGTACACACAAGGCTTCAGTGGTGCTGACATTACTGAAATATGCCAGCGTTCATGCAAGTATGCCATAAGAGAGAACATTGAGAAGGTATGCCTCGATCCTTGCCGGATACTCTGTTATTTTCTTATTGATCTTTTCAATGTACTTGTGTGTTGCTTCCGTTGTATTGGGTGTGTCAGCAGTATACCTCTCTTCTAGTCTGCTCATCTTGGATCTCTGGGGATGTGTCTTATCTAATGAGACTTGTAGCTAATGTTTGATTTATTTGACAGTGTTTCTCTTGGCATGGTGAAAACACTTCAGATATAAATCTAGTATACTAGATTTGCATGCCGAATTTAAACTTTCTACTCCATATTGCATTGTGCTGCATTTGTAATATACTAAGTTGACAGAAGAACTAGATATCTGTGAGGAATGGCTTAAATGGAAAAAAGGACTTCTATCTTATTTTTCACTTGTATATAATTTGTTTAGCCCTTGGTACTGTTTTGTTTGACCTAGTGGTCTCACATGTCGCTCCACACCCCCCCCCCCCCCCCCCCCTCCACACGCACACTAGTAATACTTGGGTCTGTGGGGTGAAGAAGAGAATCCAAGTTGAGAAATTTATGAATTCTATTTGGAGTTCGCCTGTTGCTAAGCAGATGCTTAGTTGTGTTATATTAATTTTGTCGTTTTTAATTTGAACATTGTAAACAATCTCAGGATATTGAGAGGGAGACGAGGGGAAAAGAGAACCCTGAGGCTATGGAGGAGGACGTCGAGGATGAAGTAGCAGAGATCAAGGCAGTGCATTTCGAGGAATCGATGAAGTTTGCTCGGAGGAGTGTCAGTGATGCAGACATTCGCAAGTACCAGGCCTTTGCTCAGACCTTACAGCAATCTCGAGGGTTTGGATCGGAGTTCCGTTTTCCTGAGGGGAACACAGCAACAACTGGATCTGACCCATTCACCGCTGCAGGTGGGGCTGATGATGACGACCTTTACAGCTAGGGTTTCCCCTTGTATGCCTGCAACTCTTCACCTGTTTCTTTATTTAAATCATATATTTGTATCCGTTGCTACTTGGACAATTTGCTCAGCGTCTAAGTTAAATTTCATGTAATGCTTTACCTACTTTCGTTTATAATGCCCCTCAACTTTCCAGTTATTATTTTTAGGGAAACCTCCATACCCAGAACAGTGGAGAAATTGCTGTTTCTCTTTTTTTGGTGTGATTTGTTGTTTATTCCTGTGGTTTGGGTTGGGTTTGTTTTGTTCGTTTTTGATCCACAGAAAGAGATTAGCGCCACATTGCGTAGTTATAAAAGATGGAAAAAAAAAAAAAAAAAAAAACCCACACCTTGGGTCAACCCTGCAAGTATACACAAGTTTTGCGTGCTCAGCTAAAATGAGCAAAAACAAGTACAAATTTATGTTCATAAGGCTCGGGTTAAGAAATCCTAGGGTTTCTGTTATCTTATACAAGATAGCATGTTTGGTTAATACATGCATAGGAATAAACATATTATATATTCATGTGTGCACACTGGGGGATTTTTCATGGTCAATACATGTATAGAAATAAACATATCATATATTCATGTGTGCACACACTGGGGGATTTTTCATGTTTCTTGAATCAAGGCATGCATGAGATGAGGGGAAGTGAGTGTTGGGAAGGTGAAGTGGGGACGCCCTTGCTTTTGATTAGAAAGTAGACTGTATCCCTCAGCCTCTACTTTTGATTAGACTTCCACATTGTTGTCAAATCCACTGACCCTTTTTGAGAAAACGTAGAAACAAAAGAAGAAAAAAAAAAAAGAGACTGCAAATTTTGACCACTTTCTGTATCTTTCCACCTCCTCTCTAAGTTACTTAGGCTTTTGGTCTTGAAATCCACACTCTCTGTCCATTGAAACTATAGGCCTCATACAATTCATTGAAGTTTTAGATTTTTAAAAGAATAATAATCTTATAATTAAATTCTTGGCCAAGGCCCCCGATTCTCGATCGAAACTCCGACAGATAATCTTTTCCGTCCTGAAAATGAATCGCTAAATGTTATAATGTTTGTTGGGTGATCAGATTTTAGGGTGTCCTTTGGAACTACTAAGGAAAGACAATGGAGAAAGGAAGGAGAGGCACACACTGAATATTGATGAGATCTGTGTAATTCATCAGTATGGGTTTTTTGATATTGCCAATAAAACGGATGGTACCCCCCACCTCTTATTCATTTTGACGTCGATTATTTACCCCTTGGACATTTTCACCCAAGTGTTAGAATAACATTGGTGACAAATCCACCAAATATTTTATCAGAAGGATTAGTTTTGTTTGGGGATGCTCCCTAGATTCGCAGTATTCGATTCTTGAGATACCATGGTGTCACCATTGCTCTATACCATTCTTCTAAGTTCCTGTGTTTTGGAATTAATATTGAGTCCTCAAAAAGATTTTAAAAGAAGAGAGAAGAAAAAGAAAAGATAAGGGTTAAAAATTGGCAGGTCAGTATCATAATCTCCTTATTATTAGGACGCATATCAGCATAAGTATTATTAGGACGCATATCACCATTAGTCTCATCAGAGAGGTGCCTTTAACACAGAGAATTGTACATACATCAAAGGAGCCCCTACACTTAAAGGAGGCAAAACTTGGATTTGCCCTCAAATCACCAAACATTAGTTTAATGTTCCCTTCCCAACCTCTGATGTAATTCCCAAGACCAAACAACGCACCCCTCTTAGGGTTTTGACGTATTGGTGGGTGTGGGTGGGTTGTATGCTATTCCTTTTTAACTTTTCTATATTTAAGATTTTATTTATCTCTGGTTTGAGGGGAGACATGTTGGCAATAATGCACTGCATTAGGGATGTCATCATGGAAAGAGAACACATCAAATCACATCATATCCCATTAATAATTGTGAGAAAAGCCCATCACATATCATGTCTAAGTGGGCATACCTTTGTCTCTTTTTACCTTTTTTCCTTCTTTTCCCACCTCTTCCATCCCAAATTCAAATGACAAAACCACACAGTGTGGACCCTTGTTCGACTCATGCAATCAACTCAAAAAAGCTGCAAGCTATGATGTCTTTAGGTGTGAGTGAGTACACTCCATGGATAGGTTACTTAGGATTTTCCTAGCCATCACCCCCGAGAAAATTAAGCACAACTTGGCATTTGGTGTGGCACGAGGTCTAAGCTGCCCTAGACTTGGTTAGGTGGTGGTGATTAGTATTAGAGACTGCATTTGAAGTGGTGGTTAGGTGTTTAAGTTGCAGGAATAGAGGACACAAATTCTATGTTTCAGTGACGAAGTTTGGGCTTTGTTTCCAAGAGTGCGTATTGTTCCTTCAAAGTTTATTTGCGTATATGCGATCATCACCCTCAACAAAGCAATTTTTCTTAGAAAAAAACATATATCCCAGTCTTATAGTACTTGCACCATACACTACCATACAAGAGTTGAACACAAGCCGTAAATACCGGCAAATGCTGTCGCTCTTTCTAAAAGCAAGTTTGCAAAAAAAAGCGAATGACCTTATACAACACACACATATACACGTATATATACATATATACCAAATGCCAGTGATCACGAATTCGAGCACATGTAATATGCGATTCACCTCCGATCTGCTGACACTATACATGTACATGCGTGTTTCATGGGACACAGCTGACAAGTGGTTGGGTGAGGAATCATTCATTCTACTCCCTTCGCGCCTTGAGTCGTGTCTCCACGTAGAAAGCAGTGAAAGGCCCATCACAGGCCATATTTCCCAACATCTTCGAGTCCTCAATGCATTACTTATCTGTCATACTTCTACCAGAGTCAGAGCTGCACGTGTTTCCCATTTATTTGGGTCCTACGCTGCTTCCCTAGTGACAGTGTATTTTATTCTCGCATGGTCTCATATCTGTGGACAGACTTCATTCCCACATATTTTTACCCTTTTCTATCTTAACTCTGACGCATCTTCCCGTGTTTGACGATTTTAACCCTATTCACTGCATGGACATGATGAGTCGACCCATTGTCAAACTAATCCTCGAGAGATCACCCCAACAGCAGATTTACGAAGAGCCTAGTTTATGAAATTGTTAAGACAGCTCAACCACCTCAATAATTTCACCATCTCTTCATTGGCCGACTGATGATGGATCATGGGCCGTGAGATGGGAGGACCATGCATCATTTTCATCGGACGAGGGTAAGTCAAAAGTCAAAAAAGAACAGCGAGTGGGTCCCCGGGGCCCGTAAAGCCAGAGGAAAGAGGGCCGCACGAGTGGAGAGAGAGAGAGAGAGAGGGCTCTCTCGGATCCACTCATTCCTCTGATGTTCTCCTTCTCCTCCAAAGCAATACCAGCAACAGCTGCAGCTTTTCTCCCTTTTTTTTAATGAATTTCTCATCTCTTCTTCCTTCGAAGGATTCTCACTGTCGGCTCCCATTTACCCACATTTTCGCCTAAACCCCCTCCCCCCTCGTGTTGTTTTACTACTCACCGTGCGGCATCTGTGTCGCCTGCATCAAATTTTTTTAGCATAGACTGGCGAATAGAGTTAGCGGTCGGTGTCAGTGGACAAGGGGCATGGAGATCGAACGACCACGCGGGACCTTGCTTAATTATCGTAGTTTAAATGGTTACCTTTGTATTCAACGGACTCTTGCTAATCAGTGGAATTGGATGAATTGGATGCCAGACATCCCAAGAATCGACCCTTTTTTTTTTTTTTTTGGGTAAAATCCCAAGAATCGTCTCTTGATGTGTAATGAGTTCTAAAATTTGGACCTATGACATATAACATGTATCGCAGGGTTTGGATCCTTTTGTTTGACAACCACTTCACGTTCAGATGAATTTCATATGTATTACAAATGCAACCTCTGCGATTTATAAGTTCAAAATGAAAATGTGAAATGAAGTGATGGCATTTATTATTACGTACCTTTCTTATTTACTATTCCTACCCCTCTCTCTCCCTCCCTCTCTCTCTCTCTCATCTAAACCGTTTTCTTTTAATTATTCATCAAAATATTTGCACTCAAAGTATTAAAATAATCTATACATTACACGAAAAACAACGGTTGATAAGAGTTAATCCATCATTATTATTTTCAAAGTGTAATATTTTCTTTTTCCCCTCCTTACTAAGCGACTCCTTGATTGTTTCAGTCTCCCTCGCGTTGAAGGGATGCCTTACAGGGTTGGACTACGTATCTAGTATAGTGCGTAGGTAGTAGGTGAGCCCATTGTGTTGTCGGTTTGACTCGACTCATGAATTGTTAGGAGAACTTGAGTTCGCATATTGTTTAGAGTTTTTTTTCTTTTTTTTTGAAATAAATATGTTCATCTCGAAAAAAAAAAATAATAATAATAAATTTCATCACGTAATAAGTGGAACCTATACGTAAATTGTGAGATTTGCGTGAGATTCACTTTTTTGGGAAGAAATAACTTTATTCATAGTAATAAAAAACCATGAAATAAAATTTGGAACACGTCCCTAGAGAGATCCATATATACGTCCCTAGATGCTGCTAGAGTTTTAAACTCAAGGGCAGCTAATTGGTTTGTAATTATTATTTTTTAAAATTTTTGTGAGTTTCAAGTTGATCTTGAATTTTACGCTTTTGGATGTGCTTGAATTTTTATCGAATCTTTCTCATCATAACAAGCTGCATGATAGTCCAACATATATAGGACAGCATGAGCGTGAACGAAGTGCAAAGTATTTTTTATATGAGCAAATCTTAGGTAGAGCTCACATGAGGTTCTTATTGAAATGAATTTTGACCTTTGGATTAAATACTTTACTCATATTTCATTAGCTCATAAATTTTGAGCTCCATACAATAAAAGTTCTGTTGGCGAAGCTTCTAGTCCCGTGGGTCCATATTGCAAGTCATAAAGTTCGATTGTTTGGTTGAAATTGATTGAAAATAGTGGGGATACTAAAATTGCTATAATAATGAAAATAGCTCTAGTTGGAAATCCAAAAAGTGACACCGTGTTAATAAGTTTTATAAAGGAAGAGGGAAAGGAAATGGAAAGAAAGTAACCCTTGTTTGAGCATTTTTTTTTATAGGGAAAAAGTATAGAAGTAAGGGCCCGTTCGTGGAATATGTTCGAGAATGTCACATTGTTAAAAAAAATAGAGCTTAACATTCATGAAATGAGAAGTGGGAATGTGAGATTTCAAGTAGGTTAGAATATGTAAATATAATAGAATGTTAAAACTACCCTTATAACTGAAGAGATTGACAAAACTCTCACGATAGAGAGTTGATAATACCATTTTTAGAAAATTTTTATTTTATTATATAATTTCTATTTTTAGTTAGTAAATGTTTGAATTATATTCTTTGTCCTTTAAAATTAAAAAATAGGTGAAACTTTTATTTTTAGTGTTAAGTTTAAAATAAATATATTTTTATCATGTAAATAATTTACTATATTTTATGTTAATATATTTTTTAATAAAGGGGTATTAATGAAAAACTTTAACATTCCTTAAATCTAATTGTTTATACTAAATATAATAATGTCACATTCCGGGAAATGTGATGCGGGGTGGGAATGTGAGATTTCACGAACCAAACAAACCCTAAAAGAAAAAATTGATTTGAGAGTGAAATAGTATTTTTAAACTTATAAAATTCGATCTCTTTTATCTTGTTCTCAACTTATAGATGGGAGAAATGAAAGTAAGTGCTACTCCGTTTTAAACTCATAAACAAAATAGAAGAAAGTTTAAACACTCTCTTTCTTTATTTTCCTTCCTAAATGTTCTACTTCATCCTCCTTTTTTTTTTTTTTTTCTTTCCAAACTCACAAATTTAGTGAAAAAGCAAAGGATTAAAAACAAATAAAAGTGAAAGTACCAAGCCATTTTTCAAACATGTTGTTATAATTGGTGCGCGAAGCTTAATGAGTTGTCACTTTTCAACTCCTAAGAGGGGAATGGTCAAAGTTTGGTTCACTTTCCTCTGACAAACAGAGGGAAATAATATGAGAAAAAAACGAGGGATTCGGCACAACCCAATTCGTATGATAAGTTGTGCCAATCTTAGCACTACTCGCATTTTTTTTTTCCCTCATGGACTACATCTATATCCTTCTAAACTTATATATAGATATATATTAAGGGATTAAATTGAGGATTACCTTAGCCATTAAAATAATTGTTCCAGAGAATTAAAAGCGGTTATCAGTGATGGTTGATATGCGAAGTTCTACATCAAAATGGGTCTTATCTTGAATGAGGAGACAGTTTTAAAATAAAAACAAATAAATCCCACATTTTCCTTGGCTCTAGAAACCGTAAATGAATCTTATCATTTTTCTTAAAGCAGCTAACTCTTTCCCCATCGGGAAAAAAGCCCTATAGGAAAATGCTAATACTCGTATATAGATCAAAATCACAAGATTTTGAACCTATGATGTTTCTCAAGCGCTCGTTATGTTAGAAATGCAAACAATAACTTACATTTCCACCAAGATAACGAAAAAAAAATATGTTGAGTGGGGTCTAATTAGAAAGACAAAAATATGTGTATGGTGCATATAGTTGATTCCCTGTGAAACGTGGACTCTCCATAAATCACAAGACTAGCAAGATCATGTGTCTACTAAGTATTCCATTAAAATCCATATATTGCGGAAGTATGCTACCCAGATGTTGTAGAATCGTACCTCTCAAACTATTTCGATCTCATCTCTGTCTCCTTAAATTTGTCAAACCGAATCTATAAATTAATGCTATCAACAGAAGCTTCAATTCTTTTATTTATTTATTTATTTTTGTTTGCTCTGCAAGGCTAGGCAATGGAAAATTTGTAACTTTAATTACTATTAGTGAGTAGTTTACAAAGAAAATGATATTGCGGGTTGTCAAAATAAACAATTAAGAAGTTGCACCAAATTTAAAAGTATCTTTTAACTTGAAATCACAATGAGAACCGAATGTTAAGAGGACCAAAGTCGTCATTAGTTACGTACTCATTCATAAAATTGAAGATTATTTATTTTTTTGTTTGTTTTAATCTTGTGAGTGATATTTGTCCAATGATAATAATTAACCCATTTGCAGTGAAGCACTTATATCTATAATAAATGATTAAACTAATTTTAGTAATTTATTGAGAATATTCGATTTATTTCCTAGAAAAAGTTGCAACTCACTAGCTCGTGGGATATTCACATCATCAAAGGGGACCTGGATCCTCTCAAGTTCACATCCGTCAAGTTTTTCTTGTACTCAATTTTTATAAACTTTTTTAATAATTTTAACCGCATGGATAGAAAATAAATACACAAATACATAAGCATGTCAATTCTCAAGATATTTGAAAATGAATAACCCGTTCATCCCAAGCATTAAGAATTCTAAATATTTTATAATATTTTTTAAAAAACCTTCTCCTAAATCTCTATGCTTAGAATGAATAGATTATTTATTTTTAAATATTATGAAACTTAAATGGTTATGTATTTTCGATCCATGCGGTTAAAATTATTGAAAAGTTTATGAAAATCGAGTACAAAAAGAACCTGACGAATGTGAACTTGAGAGGATTTGAGAGGATCCTAGTCCCTTCAAAGGATGGGGATACCCACTTCAATTACGTGGAAAAGGTAAGGCAATTGATCAACAAAAAACAATTTCATATATTTTATAGTATACTTAGGAAATCTGTATAATAAGAATAATAATAGAATCGTGAAGCCTCGGAAATGCCATGTAGAACTCGTTTTTATGACGTGTTATATTGTTACATCAATATAATTTTGGAATCTGTCATCCACTTGAGAACCAACCCCCCCCCCCCCCCCCCCCCAAAAAAAAAAAAACAATCTATACTCTTATTTAAAATCTTCCTCTTCAATACTCATCTTCCTCTAGCCCTTAAATTAGGACCCTTCTTAATCTTAAATTCCGAACACGAAATTTTATCACTTTAATTTTCTTAGACATATAGTCAATTATTGATGATTAAATTACTTGTGCATAACACTAGATTTGAATATAGGTGATATTGATATCATCTACAAAAAGACTGACACAGATATTCAATGTAATAGGACGAATTAATTCATTATAAAGTACTAAATTAACAAAATATTTATAAATGACACATACTTATCCAATGTCTGATAAGAAAACCCTTTTTTGTGATACTGCAACATGTTTGAATGCAAAATTACATGTTGTGGAATTAGGACAACAATTAAAAATAAACCCATATGGCCAAAAACTCCCCTACTAACAAGGGATCTGATTACAAGATACACCTTATATTAAATTACAAACAAAGAATGAAATACTAACAAGAGGATATAGTCAACACCTTTAAATATGCCATAATGCAAGTGATGAGGGGAAAATGGCCCACCCTTGATCATTTGATCTGGGCCACCAGATTTTTGTTTGCTCACAAAGAAGCACTAATGACCCAAAAAATGGAGGAATATGAGGATACAAGACAATGCATAATCTTTGAAAGAACTAAAATAATAATAAAATAAATTTTTTGGAGGGATGGTCCAAAAAAAAATAATAATGTTAGAACTCTGCTTCACTTGTCTCATGTTTCGATAGCATAGTCCTAAAGTGATTAGATTGTGTGAATAGATGAATCGCGTACAATTTGGGGGTGTGGGAATATTTTAAATTAAGAGAAAATATTTTATGCGATTTCCAGTAGCACTTAAAATGCCGTCGTTATGTTAATTTTTCTTTTAAAAAATAACCCTTTATTTATTAAAATTGATGCCTATTTGAGTACGCCTGTACACGGTTATAAACACTAAGAGTGTATGAAGCGGAAGCCCATAAGTGAATGCATGTTTGAATTTGGTCATGTTGTTCATGGCGATAAAATCTTTGTCATGCCTTAATGACAGAAGAAAAAGAGTTTTATTAATTGTCCTCTACTTTGTTTGTTTCCCGAGAAAGTGAAAATTTGAAAAAACATGGAACTGTCCGTTTTCACTCTCTCTCTCCCTTCTTTTCCCTAATATTCCTTTATTTTCCGGTCCATTTTCTTTGCAACCAAACTGCAGTTGGAAAAAGGAGCTGAAGCAAAGATTGAACAGAAAATCAGATCCAAACTTCATTGATTATACTTAAACGACCAATTGAGTAACCTCTCATCAGATTCAGGGAATAATCCGAAGTTTTCATGTGCTCGAAAGAAGAAAACAAAAACCCAGATCTACATTCCATGAGAAGAATTAAGTCATTCAGGTTCATGGGAGATCAACATCATGGGCAATTATCCATACACAGTCCCGAAAAAATGGCCTAGATTCACTTAAAAACATCAAACCACTCCCTTTAAACATTAATTACAATCCTTAAAAAAAAGAAAAAGAAAAATTAAAGCCATATTCATATATTTATATAGAGAGAGAGAGACCAAAGTAAGTAAAAAAACTACATTAAATCCGAGCTCGAAATGCTGACCAATCAAGGGTCGCCACGGTCGCGCCAACACACGAGCATCGCGATGCAGCGTCGCACGATATAGAACTTCGCCCGCTGCTTCTTCACAATGTGGCTGCACTTTTGCCCGAAGGATCGACACGAGCGGCACCCTTCGCGCCCGCCGCCGCCGCCGCCGCCGCCGCCACCAGAGGAGGAGGAGGAACTTATGTCAGAGCTTTCCCTCATTGCCCAACAAAAAGATTTCCTCAAAACTTCAAAAAGAGTGGCTCACAAGGGGAAAAGGAAAAAAAAAAAGTAAGAGAAAAAAAAGAAGAACTAACATAGTTTGGAGGTATAGGGTGGTTTTTGGGGTGTTCTTCTCTGGGTATATATGATAATGATACCCAATAGTGAGAAATCCCCTTCTCTCTCCAGCTGGCAAATGAGAAAAAAGAAAAGAAAAGAAGTAGCACAAATAAAAAAATACACAGAATGCACAGTGTTTCTACAACTACTACTGCTACTGCTACTGTTACCTGTTACTGCTCCTCTTCCTCCACCTGAATTTTTAACTTTTTTTAAAAAATTTATTCACCTGGATTTAGTAATGCCCATTTAGTGGAGTGTGGCCATACTACTTGTTTCCGCCTTCAAATTGATTTTTTTTTTAAATTTTTTACAGGGTTAATAAGAATGATTCCGCCCATGATTTTCTCTTATTTTATTTTATTTTATATATATTTTGGGGGGATTGGGTCTCCCATTTTATGCTTATTTTCGAGGCTATGACGATGATAAATGGCTCGTGAGTAACTATTAATCCAGTTTATTTTTTTCAAACCAACGTCAAAAAAGTGGAATTGCAAAAAAAATGATTGGACATCCTCAGTCACCATACATGCATCTTTCCCTTTTGGCCCTTTCCTTCTAGTAGGATTTTACGTTGGACTGCTGTGAAACTTAGAGAGAGAGAGAGAGAGAGAGAATGAAAACATTTACCCCTAAACTAATTAGTTAGAATAATTTTTCATGCACGGTTCCTAATCTCGATACCCCAATCAGTGCAACACAAATCAAAATAATTTGGAATAATGTTATGAATATAAAAAATTTTACAACAAAATCAGAAAAGACTTGTATCAAAGTTATCATTTACTAAAGCACCCTCCAATAAATTTATATTACATAGTTATTTTATGATTTTATTGTGAAATCCTTTATGTTCATATAATTATTTAATAATTCATGACTTTGAGAAGTAAAATTTGCTTGACGTCATTCTAGCCAAATATATAAATAAAATCACCTACTCTACAGTAACGAGTTAATTTTATGCCTTTTGAACCTAAAATTAACCTTTATATACTATTTTTATTTTGAATTTGAGGAATACACCCACATATATAGACGTAAGACTGTTGTAGGTCGGCTATGAGCCAAAGCAAATCAGATTCTGGGGGGATTCTGCCTAATTTTGTTGTTCGTTTTAAGCCCAAATCTTTTTTTTTAAATATATGTATATATAATTTAAATTAATGTAAAATTGACTGTTTGCCAGCGTGGAAGTGACATGGCCCATGTTCTTATAGAAATGTTGGTCATATGGGCAAAGGAAAGAACCAACCAACACGCTAATCGAAGACAAATGTGACCGTTTCCTAATTCGCCTGCTATTCTACTCCCATCCATATATATATATATATATATATATATATATATATATATATATATATATATATATATATGTATGTATATTTTTTAACCTTACCTTCTATTTAGGGTTAAAAACTCAGTGGTTCTATATTTTGTCTTTTTTTCACAAACTGTAAAATAAACAAATAAGTAAATTAAAGATGGATTCTTCAAAGAATCCGCAACCCCCCAAGTCCCAAAGAAGATCCTCCCTGGGTGCAACCAAATTTATTACGCCTCTATGTCTCCCTTTGAATTGATCCGAGCTTGAACCGCTTAGGTTCGGGCTCATAGATCCAATTCATGGGCCTACTTAAAAGTTTATTTTGTAAAAAATCAATCATATTTTGTTCACATTTAATAAATGTTTTGTTCTGTATCTAACTTAACAGTCCTTGTCATTATTTTACTCTGGTCATGATCACGGTTTATTTCATTCTCATGCATAGGAAATACCCCCTTCGACATGTAGTCTTGATACAATCAAGGACAAGTTAGATTTCAATTTCCCAACGTAGGAGCCCTGTTTTTCAACCGCAAAGTCTCAACATGAACATGCATCATCTTGCAAAAAAACATAAGGATCATCTGAAAATGTACCCACTGCAAGCAAGAAGGCACCAACAACCGTAACATTTGGCTTCACAGACAACCGTGAGATTAGCTTGGGAATAACGTGGAACACGGGTAGCGACGATTGCACTAAATGCTTGAAAACTGCACGGCTCTAATTCCATATTAAAGTCCTCAATTGGTAATAGGTGGGACGGTCCCAAAATCTTATTAATTGAATGATTGTAGCTTATTTTCCCAATACGAGATATGGATTTGGTAAACAATCTCGACCAAATATGTTTTACCGCACGCAAGAAAAAAAATCCCAAGATTAGTTGAAACTGGGTTAAAAAAAAAAACCTGCAGTGAAGACGAAGCACGATGTTAAGTCAGGAGTTACATAAATGACTGAATAAAACAAGGGTCAGGACCTGCTGGAAAAATTGAGGAATTAAAAAAAGATAAAGCAGTTTTTTTAAATTTTTTGTGGTAAATTAAAATTAAAAAAAGAGAGAGAGATAAAGCAGTTGGAAATCGAACACTTAGATAATTTTATCGAAGCACTACCATTGAAAATAAAATGACACGAGCAGGAACTAGGCGGTAAAAATGGTAAATAAATAAGATCTACGAAAGCTCAAAGGCAACCGTTCGAGCCCATTACTGGTGACACCGGACGTGAACCCCAACAATGACAAAATCGTCCACTCCAAGTACCCTACAAGAAGTGTGTTGGGCCTACAACGTGTTACACTGGCAGTACACTTTTCGCATTAAAATGGTCACTTGATGAAATTTATGTCGTTCTTTTTAAAGGGTATTTTAATTAAATAATAATAAAGGATTACACAACTTCCGTTACGTGGTTACTTTAAGTATAAACATTGTACAAAACATGTACGTGCACTGTAACGCTAAAAAGTAATGATATATAAAGGTCTGCAATATTTTTGAAATAATAAAAGGGACCAGTTGGAGAAGCAATTACGTGGAGAAATGAAAATAATTCGTAGGGTGGGTTCGACCTGACTCGATATGACATTATGTCTTCATTTCTCTCTAAATATAGCTTTTGGGCTCAATGAGTATACTCCATTCTGGGAGGTAAAGTATTTACTATAATACTTAAAACAAATCTTTAAATTCCTACGTCATGGATTAAATGAACATACGAAAATAAGATGGTATACTGATTTTTTGCTATAACTTCATAATGTATTGACTTCTCATTTATGTTGAGTAAATTTAAACACATACAATGATGGAACATACAATGAGGCAATCAAAATTCTCAGTTCCCTGAAGCTTCTTGGACAAATCCTTCTTCAGACTTTGTGAATGCAACAGTGTTCGCTGATATTAAGGACATAATTTATCGTTTCAGAAACATGGGCGATGCTATGATTGAGACGGTAAGTGGCCTGCAGACAGGTTGGTGGAGGCAGCAAATGTTGTACATGACTTACTCCAGGGAAGGATACGCCATCAACCATGCATGGAACAAGTGCACAAGGAAATTTGCATATTCAATTCATGAGAATGCTGCTTCATTGTTCGAAGCGGATCGAGAAATAAGGCCGAGTGCTGAGGATTACAAGCATATATCTTTTTCGTACGCCAACATTCTTGTGAGTTATCCTAGGGCAGTGGTAAACAATGCAGTTACTGAGGTTCTTCAAGCTAAGATTTCATTAAAAGAATGTTGTTGGCCTTGCAGGGGTGAAGAACACGTGAGTTGACGGTAGCAGAATGGATTCTGGAAGACATCGCCTTGGCCATCCAGGCCAAAATGTGTGAGTGACAACAAAGCTCTCATTGAAGATTAGGACAAGTTCTTATTATTGATGAAGATACTTATGGGCGCTAAAAAAAAAAGGGCACTTCTTTCTTCACAAGGGAACCGTCGCAAAGTGACTCCAGTGATTGTGAAATTATGCAAGCTGTTCTTAATTTCTCTTATTCAGTTTCTGTTTCCAAGATGCAAAGCCAGGGTCGCATAAATGGGCTGCATTACGCAAGATCATATATTTATATATACATACATAAATTATTCCTAAAACCTCGTGCTATTCAGTCATTCAAGTAAGTTCAGAACTGAGGTTAAAGGACAGTGGCAATGGCAGCAGCTGCAGCTGCATAAACTTTCAAACTGATATAATATTATTATTTGTTTATATTCTCTGTGTGTGTATATATATACACACACACACACACACACTAAGTTTGAATTTTTCCTAATAGAACTTTACAACTGAGTCCGGCATCGAGCACCAACTCTATCTTCCACAGGAAAGTTCTTCCTTATCCATGCATAGAACAGAAACAACGGCATGACTCTCAGCGTGATCATACAAAATCATGGAGCTCATACATCTAAAATTATAGCTGTCAGTGTGATTCTCACATCTCCTTACATTAACATTGACATATGGATAAGTATGCCAATACACTGAGGAGATAATTTCCCCAAAAAAGATTCTCCCTGTATGCAGGTGCAGGTTCAGGGAGAATGATTCAGAATCACACTGCCAATCGTCGTAAGACTTCCACACCAACTATTAATCCAAAGCATTTTTGCGTATAAAGTTGAAGAAGGTGAACTTCACCATTTGCATCAATTCACTGAACAATGCTGATCCTCTATCAATATTCAGTTAAGCACCAATCATTTCTCTAGGTCCAAAGCTGACATTCTTCCCAACTGGTGCATTATAATATATACGTTGCTATAGTACCTAGTCTGAATAATTTAGGGTTCCATCAGTATCGTCCGTATTCGGTGCTTCCCACCTCAGATCATCGCGTCCTCAAAACCTTCGGCATCCACTTCTGTACCAACTGACTACTCTCTCCGAATTCAAAGTCCGTTTTCCACCTTTTACTTTTTTTCATTTTCTCGTCTTCAGAAGCCTTGGTAGGAATCAAACCCATCATCAGTTTTTGAGGACTCCTAACTTGGGTAGATCCCTCCACAATTTTATTCACCATTTCCAACACCTCACTCATCTTCGGCCGTGACTTTGGGTGCCTCCCTAAGCAGTGGTAGGCTACATTCGCAAGCCTTTGGGCTGACTTGAGCTGGTAATTCCCTTCAAGCCTTGGGTCCAATATGAGCGGGAATTTCTTAATATCTCTTAGGTATGGCTTTATCCATTCCAAGAGTTTTTGCTCACTCTTTGGGCGGTTTCGGTCCAATGGACGCCTACCTGTGATTAGCTCATAGAGGAAGACCCCGTAGCTCCATACATCATTCTTAGATGAGAGACGGCCTGTTTGGACATATTCTGGGGCAGCATATCCCATGGTTCCTACATACTGATGAAAAAATCCAGTCATCCACATGCAAGAAACAGCTTGATAAACAAACTAGAGTCAATATAACAACTTAAACTAAATAAAAATAAATCACCATTTTTTCCTTCATTTTATTTGAAATTCATGCCCATTTAAAGTAAAATGTGATCATTGGGTCACTGGAATGACTTGTTAACTGATCATGAGTCTAGTATTTAATGGTATAGAAATAACTGTCAGATCAAAGTTTTAATGAGCATACCGCAGTTGAGACATGGGTTAATCCATCAGTAGGGCCCAACCTAGCCAATCCAAAATCTGAGAGCTTTGCATTCCAGTGCTCATCCAGTAAAATATTTGAAGATTTGAAATCCCTGAAGATGATCTGCCATAAGAACCCAAAAGAAAATATGCTAGGCATGCGTGAAATAGCACATTGACAACAAAGCATACTCATGAACTAGAACGAACCATATTAGAAAAATGAAGGTTTTCAATAAGAAAAAGAAACAAATGAGGAAGAGAGAGAGAGAGAGAGAGAGGTAAACCTGAAAATCCATTCCTTCATGCAGGTAAGCCAAGCCACGAGCTGTATCTTGGGCTATTCTGAGTCTCATGGCCCATGGAAATGGTGTTTGTGAGCGAGCTGACAAATTGTCCTCCACACTTCCATTAGGCATAAATTGATAAACTAGAAGCCTCTGAATTCCTCTTTCATCGTCATCAGCGCAGTAGCCCAGCAATTTTACCAGATTTGGATGCTCAACGATCCCAAGAACATTCACTTCGGTCACCCATTCCTTGTGTCCCTATCAAAAAGGGTAAATCAACTAAAAAATAGCATCATTTATGAAATAATACCTATTAGAGCCTTTTATTAAATATCAGAAGGCTGATAAGTTGACGTATTTGCCAGTACAAATAGAATCCTAATAGGACCTCTTGAACATTAAGTTGAATCCTTCTGATATGCAAGCATGATGTATGTTGATCAACACATTTTGAAGTAAAGGATTAGACAAATCACTAACCCTATAAACACCACTAGGAGATCTATTCTATAGGGACACGTTTGAATGGCGAGGAACGGTATGTGAATGTGAATGAGAGTGGTAATAGCATAAGAGAGGATGGATGGAATGACCATTTGTCTGGAATGGTCCATTCCCATTCCTACCCCAATCCTATTCTCATTCTCATCACATTCCACCATTCAAATGCAACCTAAGTAAGTTTCACGGTTCACTCACTAAATTAATATTCTTTCTAAGATTGACATTCTAATCGATTCTATTAATGGGTGTTAAAGTTTCACGGTTCACTCACTAAATTAATATTCTTTCTAAGATTGACATTCTAATCGATTCTATTAATGGGTGTTTTTGTGCTGAGTTTCCGAGCAATTACTGATGGATAAACCAATCCCTCAACAAATGCTAGCGGCTAATAACAATACCATAAAGTGCTGCAACTAACATATATTTTGTCAACCAGTCTCCAATTTAGGTAATTTCAAGGAAAATATCCAGAAACAATCATTTCACTTCAAAACTACCCCCTCTCAGAAAAATACTTCCAAGGAAAATAAGCTACTTCAAGAAGATGAACTTGAGTGATCTTCTGGAAAAATATGCATACATTCCATTGATCAAGGGGAAAAAATCATTACAACATTTTTCTTGATGCACCAAACGCCAAAAAATGTGGAAAACATTTGTCAGAAGAATTATCTCCGAACAAAAGAATAACATAAATAATCATGAGGAAGAAGCCTCACCTGCAAACCCCTTTTACCCAATTGCTTCACCCCCACATCGATTTTCGCAGCTGGGTCGCCCGAACTGTTGATCACACCCTTGTAGACGCAGCCGAACCCACCCTCTCCAATCTGGGTGGATCGGCTGAAATTCTTGGTGGCTGTTTTGAGCTCAGACAAAGTGAACACTCTCAGATTACTGGGCCTCTGAGACAAACTGGGTGATGGGCTCCTACCGAATGAATCTGAGCTGTTCCCTGACACATTTTGGGAATTGAATTTTGGGGATTGAACCGATTTTGATTCTGTGGCCTTTGATTCATCCTTCTTGGCTCCATTCTTAAATAGTAAGAAACACTTCATAGCCCCCATTTAGTAAACTGGAAAATGGAATCCCCTAACTGCAGACCCAAAGGTGCAAAAGAGAGAGACCCAGAATCACGATTCCATAAATAAAAGGACTTGATATGAAACCAAACAAGGAAATGAAGAAGAAAAGCGTTACAGATCTACTTTTTCTTTGCTAGAGCAATCCTCCCTAAATTAACGTCGGTTCCAGAGAACATCTGATAATGCTATTAGAAAAGAAGAAAAAAAAAACCCAAAATCAAGTTTTTATTTCTGTTTTTGTTTTTTGGGTGTAGTTTTCGAATATGTTTAAGGTGAGAAGAACTTGACGGATCTTACCTTGAAACTTCTGAGAAAAACTCATCTCCTAATGGAAAGAAATTCTGGGAAATCACAATTTGAAGAGAAACACATTGGAGAAACCGGAAAAGGAAAGAAAAGGAAGGAAAGCAGAGACCAGCAGCAGCTTTCCTCTTCCTCCCGAGGAGGAAGTCAATAAGAGAGTCAATACACGGAAGCAACCTGGGAGGATACAGCTTGCCTCAACAACACACTAACCCTCTCATCACGGAAAACAAAAGTTAGATTAACAACAGAACAACTTCAAGAAATAAAAAAAATAAAAAGATAAACTTTTGCATTTCATTAATAAAAATCAATGCTTTATCACTTCTTGTGTACTCCACAGAGTATGTTTTCAATCGTATAAATAAAAATAATAATTCTATTAAACGATTGTAATGTCCCTTTTGAAACACATGGCCACTATTAAGAATAATAATATTTTATATTTTATCTTAAAAAATAAGGCAGTACAAAAACCAGAATAGAAGTTGTAATAATATTCTGAAACAAGTAAAGCAAGTGAAATTTTGAATATTACAAAATATTATATTTTATTCTTCGTCATATTCCCTTTTTTTTGGGGATGTGATGCTCCAGATATTTTAATATTTGACAAACTCAATTAATTATATGTTTGAGATAGAAGATTTTTTAATTTGATAGAATTAGTTAAATGCATTGTTTTATTTAATATGCACCATTAAATCTTTAGACCGTAACATAAATGCGATAATTAATGGTCATGCGTGTAGACTAGACCACCTTGGCATACTATGCTACTCATTTAACACGTGACCTACTATCACCTATTAGAATGCGGGTCAAAAAGGAATTCATGATACAAAATGGGCAGTGTTTATTTGCAAAGAGGTTTTAGGTTTTCATTATAAAAATATTTTTATTTTTTAAAAAAAGTTATAGTTAAGCGTGTCAATATGGTAATAGAGTTTAAGTTATTTTTTACTTTATTAGGAAATTTTATTCGTAAGTATTCTGAGTCAGAGAAATTTTACGAACATATTTCACTTAATTTTTTGTAGTTTTCTAATGTGAAAAACCAATCTAGCTGAAAGTTAGGATTAGTCGATATGAAAAAAATAATTAATATTAATAATAATAGCAATAATATGATTCTTCAAATTTTATTAAAAGCTAACTTTAGTGAAAATTACCCAAACATCCCATCAAGCTTCAGTAAAACCTACATATCTCCCATGCAATTTAATTTGTTACATTTTACCTCATAAACTTTTATATTCTGTCTAATGTGCCCCTAACCATCAATAATCGATGGGTTTCCCATTAATATTTAGAACAATACTATATGTACATCTTTCACATAATTTTTACACCGAAAATAACTACATGGCAAAATATGAGTGCTTTTGTATTATTATTTAACCAAAATAGCACTAAAAAGGGACCATACATATTTTGCCACATTATCTTTTTCGGTATGAAGGGTATGTAAAGGATGTACAAGTAAAATTTTTATAATATTTACCACTCTTTCTTGCATTTCCTTCTCTCCCTCTCTCAGTATTTGCCATTGGTCAAGTAGTACGTTAAAAAAGAAAAAGAAAAAGAAAAAAGAACCAGGTGTAAAAATCAATTGAAAATTGTTGATAAGAGGTACATTTAATAATATTTTAAAGTTTAGGGGGTAAAATTTAATAAGTGAAATTCTCCTTTGTTTCATTGGCTGACCTTAACCTTCAAGGGGAGATTTAGTGAAATTTTTCATAATTTTTAAATGCAATTTTGGAAAATGTATTAGTATTATACTGTTCACCTGAAATGACTCATTTGAAGCTCATTCTACAAATTCTAGAGAGAGAGAAAATAAATAAAAAATATTAAATTTTAATATAATTTTATTATATATTGAATATTAAAAAATTTATTATTGTTTTAAGAATATTTAGACCCCATCCATTATTGGTTTATACAGAATAGAAATTGAATAATAATTGTCTTACATGCCCTCTTATATTTTTCATATACATATAATCGGCATGACTGATAAAGTTTATAGAATAGATTGAAAACGGCAACGTTTAGGGAACCAAGCGCTGTAATTTTAGGTATATAAATTTCATAACCTGCCAACGGCTCTTTCGCCTTTTCCCTCCCTCCCTCCCTCTCTCCCTATACGAATTGATGATGAACGGCTCAAAGGGAGCCTGCGTGTGGGGAACAAATATAAAGAGGAAGAGACAAGTCATCTTCTCTCCTTGGAACTCTCCATCTTTCGCTCTCTGCCATTTCTTCATCCGAAAAAACAGCATGCAACTCCAGATTGACCCAATCATTCACAGAAACCCCCATCCCTCCAGCTCCATTGATGCTCTGCAACAACCAATCCTTCTTCACCAGCCGGCCCGACCCCCCCTTTCCCCTTCCCCGCCCCCCATTCTTTATCCATGTGATTGTCTCTTCCTGCGCAATGCAACCCACCGTTGATCGCCACTGGCCAACTTCGGATTCGGGCTCGCTAGGGTTTGATTTGTGCTTGGGTCGCCATCACCGGGTCTCGGATTTCGGGAGGTTCGAGCGCGTGAAATGAGCGGAGTGAGGAGGATTAATCTATTTAGGTTTTCGTACGGCTTCTTGTTCCTGTTCGTCGTTCTGAATTTGTCGCGGAGCATCAGGGGCGTGGACGAGGATGAGTATTCTCAAACGGGTAACCCGGCGACGCTTCCACTTGTTACCGAAGTCGTTTATAAACGGTTTTCGAATTTCACTTCAATCTTCCATGGGGATATTAAGGAACGCCTGAACTTCTGCATAAAGGATGTGTGAGCAATCTTTTTATTAATTTTTAGTTAAATTTGACTCGTATATGCATTTAGGTTTTCTTCTTCTTCTTTTTTTGATAAATTTACCCAAAATCTTGCTATTCAGAGACGCTGATTGGAACGGAGCTTTCAACTTTTCTAAGAATTTGAAGTTCATAACGGCCTGTGTACAAAAGACAAAAGGTACGCCCATATTGTGATTCTAAGTTTCACTGAGTTGAGCACAGAATACATTTTTTTATGGGATTAAATTAAGTATCCTCTGTTGCTATCATTTTAGATAATATAAACTAAAGAACTGGCTGCGAAGAATCTGTTCAAAGGGTTGAAAAAGCCATGCATATGTATTCATATGTATACTGTTACTTATGCCATTCCGCGCATTACCACCCCTTTCCCTTGTTTGTTGATCATCCTTAAGACTGTTATAATTGTAACTATCATGAATGTTTATAAAAAAATAAAATGCTACTAGATTTCATATTTTATGCCTCTGATCCTGATAGTAGGCGCAAATTACTTAACAGGAGATCTAGTGCATCGACTGTGTACAGCAGCGGAAGTAAAGTTTTACTTCCACAGCTTTTTTGAGAAGGGGGAAAGCAGTACCAATTACTTGAGACCAAACAAGAACTGCAATTTGACATCATGGCTTCCTGGATGCGAACCTGGATGGTCATGCAGTGTTGATCCAGGACTGAAGGTCAACCTCAAAGATACAAAGGATATTCCCACTAGGCATCAAAATTGTCAACCCTGCTGTGAAGGTTTCTTCTGCCCTCAGGGCATTACTTGCATGATACGTAAGTACATGGTAGCATCTCGGCTGTTTATGTTTTAAGCTAGTTAGTTAATTATTGTGTTTTATCTATGAGCTTTTATCTCTTTCCTGTTTCTGATAGTTTGCATCTCAGTGTTGTTCTAAGTTTCCATAACAAGAGATTAGCAACGCTATGTTTTTAATAGTAGTAACAGACATAGAAGAATGCTTCATTCATTTTATTTTTGTTCATGAATTTGGCTCATGCTATGTGCTACAACATTGTCCATCCGCCTCCTTAGTCTGAAGGTATTGGCCGTTAGCTCCTAAAGTTAGATCTTTGTAGAGCTTTATTGTAATTATCATGTCGTGAGCAAGATGTGATGAATTATTTATAATAACAGCTGACAATTTTATGTTTCTTTCTTGCCTTGTTACTATAGCATGCCCGTTAGGCTCTTATTGCCCACTTGCAAAGCTCAATAAAACTACTGGAGTATGTGAGCCGTAAGTTCATATCTCTTGTCTTACCATTCATTATTCAATTATCTGATGTATAATAGTTCAGAATTGGCATCAATACATGAAGTATATTAGTTCAGAATTGGCATCAATATGTGTTGATTGGACAAATGTACAGATACGAATACCAACTGCCTCCAGGAAAGACAAATCATACTTGTGGGGGAGCAGATGTATGGGCTGATGTTGGGAGGAGTAGTGATGTGTTCTGTTCAGCAGGATCATACTGTCCATCTACCACTACAAAGGTTCCTTGCAGCAGTGGGTAATGATTTTTACCCCAAAACTTGCAGCATTTATCTCTGCTTGTAAACTACAAAAATTGTTGCATTATAGTGCACAGTTCGCTTAAAAGAATGAACATCTATCGGTGCACAATTTCAATCATTGAATACCTGAATCGCTGCTTGTACTGATTGTGTAATTCCGTGCAATTTCAGGCATTATTGCAGGATGGGCTCTACATCTGAAAAGCGTGAGTGTTTATTTATTTTAATAAAAATCTAGCATATTTTTTTTTTGTTTAGTTTATTTGACGGTTAGTTATGCAGTCAAGTATTTATTCCTTTGGTGACAGTGAGCCTGATGGCCAGGAGTCTCATTTATTTTGCATTGCCTGCTTTATTTATGAAAAAATAAATACAAGAAAATTTAGCTAATGATATCAAAGTTATGTTCAAATAACTTGACTAAAGATTTTCAATTCATTTTGAAAACTTTCGAGGTGATTTTTTATTAGACAACCATCGAGGCAATTTTTTATCATTTAATTTTCTGTATTTTCTGTTATGTCTCGAAATTTAAAACTGAATAAATTATACCCAAGAAGCGGGAAACGCAAACAATTCCACCAATCTAAATTATTTGCTTCAGACTGACTACAACTTCAGCGATTACTGATATCCAGACTGCTTTTTTCCTCCAGTCGAATTTGCCAAGCATGTTCATTCCATTAATTTCAGATTAAAATATGGGCAATTATGAATTATTCCTTTTCATTACAACATTTTATAGATAATTTCTTGTAGGCTCGAAGTTTAGTTTCCTTTTCTTAGTGCTGATTACCTCATAGACCTTTAGATAAATATCCTTTCTTGAAATCTTTTTACAATCTGGCCTTTTATTTAATATCCTTAGTTTTGATGAGAATAGCAGGCGGTAACCTTTGTTGACTTTTTGCAGGGTGCTTCAGGATGACTACGTGCAATCCCAGTTCTGTAAATCAAAATATTCATGCCTATGGAGTCATTCTTATTGTAAGTAGTCTCCAATAAATCCTTTCCTACATCTGACAGTTGATAGTGAACTTTGACATGATGCTCCGAATGCTTTCTTCTCTCCTCGTAATTGCAGGGCTAACTTCAGTTTGCATATCACAGGGTTATTTTGTGCGTCCTGTCCAAATTCTTAAAATTCGTCAGTTTTCGCTACTGTTCTCATGACTTGCAACCTGTATAATTTGCATTTTCCTATCTTCCAGTCCCTCTTTTATCTCTGTTTGATATAATAATATACGATCATTGCATTCTTTATTTATTTTTGTTGGTTCAACGGATAACAGGCCACACAGGAGAGGGTAGCCCTCCCTTCTCCTTAAACCCTCATCAGCATCGAGAACAGGATTAGATCTCAAGACTTCTTTTATATTGCCTGGAGTCTTTTCTAGCCATTCCTTTCGGTCATTCCATTATTTTCATTTTGTTTCTCAGGATTTCCTCAGTGTTCTTTGACATTTTTTTAATCAAAATTCTCTGGATGGCATATGTGCAAATGATGCTGTTTATTTTCTTGAAGTTGTCTGCACTACAATCGTTCATGTAGTAATTTTCCCGTTTCATAGCCTAATCTAGTGCTAGTCCCCAGAAGGGAAAATCTAGTGCTCGTGGCACTACTCATGCAGTACTATGTTCACACTTGGCATAATGGGTCGTACTATCTACAGGAACCTAATGATGTTTACTTGTCTATGTAGGCTGCATTGAGTACTATAATGATCATTATTTATAATTGTTCTGATCAAGTTCTCACTACTCGGGAGAGAAGACAGGCGAAATCCAGGGAAGCTGCAGCGAGAAGTGCACGAGAAACTGCACAAGCACGTGAAAGGTGGAAGTCAGCAAGAGATGTTGCAAAGAAGGGTGCCATAGGTTTGCAATCACAGTTATCACGTACATTTTCTCGCAAAAAGTCAGTAAGGCAACAAGCACTGAAGATTCTAGGTCAACCCAAACCTGGCAATGATGACCCCCCATTGCCACTTAAACATCCGTCTGATCCACCCTCAGCTGGCTCAAAAGCAAAGAAAAAAGAACCAAGTAGCCTCACAAAAATGTTGCGTAACTTGGAGGATAACCCAGATAACCCTGAAGGCTTCAATCTGGAGATTGGGGATAAAAATATGAAAAAGAACATGCCGAAGGGCAAGCAGATGCATACTCACAGTCAAATATTTAAGTATGCATATGGTCAGATTGAGAAGGAGAAAGCCATGCAGCAGGAAAACAAGAACTTGACCTTCTCAGGAGTGATTTCAATGGCTACTGATACTGACATCAAATCCAGGCCTGCAATTGAGATTTCTTTCAAGGATTTAACCCTTACGCTGAAAGGGAAAAAGAAGCATATACTGAGGTGTGTGACTGGGAAAATTATGCCTGGTCGAGTTTCTGCTGTGATGGGTCCATCAGGGGCTGGAAAAACAACATTTCTTTCTGCTTTGGCAGGAAAGGCAACTGGATGTACTATGTCAGGTTTAGTTCTTATAAATGGAAAATCTGAATCCATTCACTCATATAAGAAAATAATTGGTTTTGTTCCGCAAGATGATGTTGTGCATGGAAACTTGACCGTAGAGGAGAACCTTCGCTTCAGTGCAAGATGCAGGTATCCCGTCCTTGCTGTTTCTTCACTGCACCTGTCTCTGTTTTGGCTCGTGGATATTACTAGCTTTGTATTTAATTTTTATTGTGTTCTGTACTGAGTCAATTTCATTTTTTCTTCATTTTGCGGATGATGGAGACTATCTGCCGACATGCCAAAACACGAAAAGGTTCTAATTGTTGAAAGAGTTATCGAGTGCTTGGGACTACAGGCAGTGCGGGACTCCCTTGTTGGAACAGTTGAGAAGCGAGGGATTTCTGGAGGGCAGAGAAAGCGAGTAAATGTTGGGCTTGAAATGGTCATGGAACCTTCTCTATTGATCTTGGATGAGCCAACATCTGGGTTAGACAGTTCCTCTTCTCAGTTACTTCTTAGAGCGCTTAGACGAGAAGCACTTGAAGGGGTGAACATCTCCATGGTGGTTCACCAGCCGAGGTATGTTATATTTTAAATTTATTAACCTGGCTGAATGAGGAAGAGTTCTTTATGCATTAGCACCTTGCGACTACGAAAATGCACAAAATTTGGACTACTGGCAGTACTTTGATCGCCCTCTTTAGAAATTATTTTTCGTCTCTCAAGTGAGTGGATATTAACAGTTTAATACGGACCAGTTTGCATAGTTGAGGAATCTGCATTCTGCTTCACAATAAGAATACTTTTCATGTGCTTCATTCCATTCCATTTTTTCTTCTCCCTTTCCATTCTTTTTTGTGTGTTGAATTTTCAATGAAAATCACATTCATTTCATTTCTGTATGTATCACTTTGGCCTGGCTTGCTGCAGATGTCATGAATAGAATTTTCCCAGAAGTTTTTAACAAATTTATCGTTTCAAATATTATTATAATAATCCTAGCAAGTAACCTGTGCAATGCACAGGTTTTCTCTGAGCATCAGCAAAACAAACAGTTACAGTAGCAAAAAAGTAAACTCTTAAATTGCATTAAAAAATTTGTCATAGCAAAAGGAAACAAAATCCATTGAAGATGATATAATGCATAGCTTGAGAAGAAATAGACATGGAAGAGTGAAAACTACGTACCTATCTTTTTGAAGCCCAATAGCTATAACTGATATATGATTGAAATAGTGGGGATGAAGATCAGCATAGGTCTCCCAATTATATGTCAGACCTTCAATAAGTATGAATAAGATACCGTTCTAATTGGATCTGCAATTGAATAGCCACTGAATGACCAAAATTTAACACTACAAAGAGGAGTCACTAGGACATAACTAACAATTTCTCCTTTCTTAGCAAAAAAAAAAAAAGCACATTACTAACAATAGTATATGTATTTCTTAGTAGGGCCTCAAAATGAATTTTCACTAATTTATCCTTTCTTCTTACTGTATAAAAACTGTAAATTTTCAGTCTGGAATTGGAACTTACCGTATCATGGCTCTGTTTTGCACTATGATTTGAATTATAAATTGATTGTCGTACCTAGATTTGTTTCAAGATCAGCTTTCATTTTGGGTTCGGCTGCACACAGGCTTGCTTTTCTTTTGTCTAATTCACAAAGGGTTTCCCTTATTTATTGTGGGATTAAATTCCATCTAGCATATCAACTTTAGTTTGAGTTAGGTACAATATCAAATAGTTCAACTGCTTTTTCTTCCGAAGGCAATGAAACATGAATGACAGACTTTTGCATGATTCGGCTGCATAATGGCTGCATAATGATTTACTTATGAAGTTTTTATTTAGTTCAAGTTAGCACCAGCTATTATTGTTATTTATTTTATCCATGTTTCAGCTATACCTTGTTCAAGATGTTTGATGATCTAATACTTCTAGCAAAAGGTGGTTTGACAGTCTACCATGGATCTGTGAAGAAAGTCGAAGAATATTTTGCAGGCCTTGGGATCACCGTCCCTGACCGAGTCAACCCTCCTGACCACTTCATTGACATTCTTGAGGGGATAGTGAAACCAAATTGCAATGTGACTCATGAACAGCTTCCCATTCGATGGATGCTTCACAATGGACATTCTATACCCCCAGACATGCTGCACTATGCGGATGGAATTGCCACGTCTCCAAAGATTTCACAGCCAAGTGAAAAAGCCGTCGAGGCTACTGAACAATCTTTTGCTGGGGATCTGTGGGAGGATATGAAATTTCATGTAGAGCTGAAGCGAGACCATATACAGCACAACTTCTTGAAGTCTATGGACTTGTCAAACCGTGTCACTCCTGGCGTATTACGTCAGTACCGATACTTCCTTGGAAGGTATGGAGTCATTTTCTTTTTTCTATTTTAAACACAAGTAATTTTTGTGTATCTTTTTAATGTGCCATTTTATAGTACCTTCGATTTCGAGCTGTAAGGCTTCCTCAGCATTTCATGCAACTATGTTTTTCATACATGACTAGGAGTTGTTCTCTTTGGTTGCTCAATTTCACAAACGCCCTTTTATTTGTTCTGTCTTATATTTTTATTGTGAATTGATGCTGATGTATCTTTCTTCCAGGGTTGGCAAGCAGAGGCTAAGAGAAGCTAAAATACAAGTAGTAGATTATTTAATCCTTCTACTTGCTGGAGCTGCCTTGGGAACTCTGGCTAAAGTTAGCGACGAAACGTTTGGGGCTCTGGGTTACACTTATACCGTCATTGCTGTTTGTAAGTTCAAAGCATGAATTGCTAGCTCTTTCGTTCTCTCATTAAATGGGCCCAATGAAATTTAATTACTTGTTGGTGCTATTGTGCTTGCGGAAAATTTTGTTGAAAGCCCTCGGCTCTGATACCATGTTGGAAGGAGGGATTTAGGATAATAATCAGAGCACATTAGGGTTTTACTTTAGGACACCTATTTATAATAGAACTAACAGAGTTGCAGCATGAAAGCCTAAGACATATGGAAATGAAGTGTTCTAGGGAATATTCCCATATCTCTAGATCTAATAATATTAAACCTAATAATATAGTATTTATAAACGGCTGTTTGATAAAACTCAGCACGGGATTGGTTTACATCATCTTGCATAGATTTTTCCAGTTTTCCCCTCCTAGTATGTCCTTTCTGATGGGTTTTCTGAATTGCAGCACTCCTATGCAAGATTGCAGCTCTGAGATCATTTGCTTTAGACAAATTACACTACTGGAGGGAAAGTGCGTCCGGCATGAGCAGTCTCGCGTATTTTCTTTCGAAGGATACAATTGACCATTTTAGTACAATCGTCAAGCCTTTGGTTTATCTGTCCATGTTCTATTTCTTTAACAATCCAAGATCGACCTTCTCCGAAAATTATGTTGTTTTGACTTGCCTTGTATACTGCGTCACTGGTATAGCCTATGTATTCGCTATATTCTTCGAGCCTGGTCCAGCACAACTGGTACGTGAGAACACTTCGGACCATTTATTCCTCTCCCATTCCCCCCATTCAGATGCAATATAAATGTGATTTTCTTCGTATTGTTCATGAATCTTTTCTCCTTCCTACTTTTTGCATGCAGTGGTCAGTGCTGCTCCCTGTTGTCTTGAGTCTCATAGCTTCCCAAGAGAAACCAGGTGCTATCGTGAAACTACTGGGAAATGTGAGCTACACAAAGTGGGCTCTCGAAGCTTTCGTCATCGCAAATGCTGAAAGGTCTTTTTGCAACCCCCTTTTTTTTTTTTCTCTCCCTCCTTTTCCAATAAACTGATTAAGCATCAAGTAGTCGAAATCTGGAATATAGGTTACAACTCTGTTATCCTTGGCAGGTACTCTGGAGTGTGGTTGATAACTCGCTGTGGTTCATTAATGCAAAGCGGATATAACCTTCATGATTGGAATCTTTGCCTAGTGTTGCTTATCGTTGCGGGTATATTTAGTCGTATGGTAGCATTCTTTTGTATGGTAACATTCCAAAAGAAGTGAAAACTTTTATAGTTTTGCCGATTTCGGTCTGTACAAAATCAGAAATCTGTAGTTTTCATATCCTTGTATCATAGCAGCTCTCTATAGAATCTCAGCAGTCAGGAGAAAAATGACACAACATCCTTGAGGAATGGGAAACAGCAGCTCCCACCCCCCCCCCCCCCCCCCCCCCCCCCCCCCCCCACTTCTATTGTTCATGATTTTGTAAGTTTTCTTTATGCACTTTACACTTATGATACGTAGGCATTAGGCCCGGGTAAAGACCCGGATGAGCTTAGCTGGGCCAACTCATCAAGGGGTGGGTGACTCGACCCGTAGGACCCATCCGACTCCTCCATGTTCGTAACCAGGCCTAGAGTGGTCAAGTACAGAGTCATTTTTCAGTGATAGATGGTCTCGATCTTTCCGATTGTGGGAGGTTGGAGAGTATGTTTGATCCCTTCTCATGCCACATTTGCTACCATATGCATTCAAATCTATGGAGTTGTGGCTCTTTGATTCAAACATGAGTGGGGAAACCAAATTGATGAGGCATCCTGCAGAGAAAAGTTGGAATCTTACTGCATTGATAGTGTTTTTATTTTTTTTAATCTTATTATTTTAGCTTTTTCCAAGTAAAAAACCTATATTTTTAAAAAAATTATAAAGGCTTTTTATTAAAGTTACATGTTTAGTGATAATACTGCCTCTCGCCAGTAAGGAATTTCATCCTTCCATAATGGCTACGTTTAAAGTTATTTACAAAGCAAAAAAAAAGGAAAAAATCAAAAACACCCCAAAATTTAGTTCTACATGAAATCAAACAACTCAGTATAGTGGTGGGCATATGGTCTCAGCTTATTCCTTTATCTTTTATTCATCTTAAGTATTAAAGAGGGCATTTGGTCTAGTGGTATGATTCTCGCTTAGGGTGCGAGAGGTCCCGAGTTCAATTCTCGGAATGCCCCTACTTTGCGATTGCAGGGATACTTTATTCTCTCTTTCCTTTTTGTTCCCCAAGCTCTCTCTCTCTCTCTCTCTCTCACTCACCAGCTTGCCCCTCTGTTACGGTTGGAGGGATGCTTCATTCTCTCTTCCCCTTTTGTTCCCCAAGCTCTCTCTCTCCCTCTCTCTCTCTCTCTCTCACCACCCAGCACTGGGCACCTGCAACGAGTTCAGCAGTAATAAATGGGTTTATCAAACTCCCAACCACTAAGCTCATCTCCAATATTTTAAGAGTCGTAATGATCAATGGGCCTTTTTTTTTTTTTTTTGGGTGAAAACCAACGCCAGAAACTGTGTTTGGTGGGGGGGACTGGTACCCCAGAAAGAGGCATGGGGAGAGGAGTGGGCGTAAAGGAGAAGCCAGCTAATAGAAACTGTTGGTTTGGGAGGAACTGCACGTGCTTCTATTATTCTTCACAGAATTTGTGGCGGTGGTTGGGAGAGAGAGAGAGAGAGATAAAGATATAAAGAGGACCGATCCGTATGCATGCAGCCTCCCTCATTTTTATTTAATTAAGATGTAGCGAGAAATGAAAATATTGATTAGCACTCCATCGGTTTGATCACGTAGGAGGAGGAAATAATAATTATTCTATTACTATTCTAATTCACATTTTGTTTCCATTCGATCATCCAATTGCAACTCGAGAGAACTTTGGATTGAGTTAAAATTAGAGTAGAAGGGGGGAGAAAATGGACTAATAAATGCTCCACCTCGATCGAAGTAGATCATCGAATCTACGACCTTTACTATGAAAAGTCGGGTAAATACCATATGCGCTAATGATCTAATGACAACTGATATAAACCCCTACTCAGGGGGGAAAAAATGCTAGGGATAGAAGCTCATGCGCATAAAAACTTACAACACAAACACGAGAGATGTGATTAATATTGTCTTACGCTAATGATCTAATGACAACTGATATAAAGGCCTACTCAGAGAGAAAAAAATGCTAGGGATAGAATCTCATACGCATAAAAACTTACAACACAGATACGAGAGATGTGATTAATATTGTCTTAATGAATGTGACTCACACCTCTTGTGTCCGTTGCTGCTGTAAGATTTCTTTGCAGCAAACACCTTTCATTTAGAAGTAGCTTTGGGAATTAAAGCTCATGATGATAAAACAATTGATTCAAAGATCGGAGAGTGACGGGGGATAGAGGAGGAGCACCCTAAAGGGAGTTTTGAGGTGTCACCAACTAAGCTACGTCTCACTCTTTCTGATCTTCGCTTTTGCTCCCTCCGGCCGCCGTCATATCACAGGTTCAGTGGGTCTCCATCCCTCACGTGCGCCCACTTCATCTACCCCACCCACCACTACCCAATAATTCTTTTTTATTCATTATAGTATTTAAGCATACATACATACGAAGCTTCTCGGAAAAGTCTCCCCCAAAAAATACCTAAATAAGATACATTATTGTATTTTTTATTTTTATGGTTAGAGGGTTCGAGTCCAAGGGGATTCGAAACTACTTGAGCCACTGATTTCGGATCTAGAATAACCTACACTAGCATCACTTAAACTATATAAATCATTGATGGATGACCTCAAGAATCGAACCCAAGTAAATCAAGGTGAGAGCCTTTCACCTGACCACGAAACTAACCTTTGATATTGATGCAGCATTTATGGAAATATCTGCACATGTGAAGGACGACGCAAGGACCTGTAAATTATTATAGAATAAAATTTGATGAAATTAGATTATTTTTAAAGGTCAAGAGTAGTTTTCGTTGAAATAACACATTCAGTCACCATTCTCGTCACAATTCAAAAAGAACCAATCCGCAAGCACGAGCATTTCCACCCTCCCGTGAAGGAATACCCCCCCCCCCCCCCCCCCCTTTTTTTTTTTATATATATGAGAATCACTACAGAATCTATTCCATTTCATAAAATTCTATTCCATTGTGTCAAAAGTAGCCTTAGTTTCAACCGAACTTGATCGCCGCCTCTCTATCACGCGTACAGAGGAGCTCTTCACTGCGCGCTTAAACATGCCAACTCAATTTCAACCAAAGCCTGAAGACAACACATCAATGGAGAGTAATCAGGTTAAGTCTCAGTAAATTCAGTTCATTTTCCTCCAAAACTAATTCATCCACCCATCAATCACAATGCAGCAGCAGTTTGTCATCATATTAAGAATTCTCCCATTGCATATTCCATGCTGCAATGGGAGAAGCTGCAATGATTTCCAAATTACAACTTCCAATTCTAGGATCACATGGGGGAGCAAGGAAAAAAAAAAACCATTATCTTACTGAAAATACAGCCAAAAAGGATCAGTAAAGACAAAACCATGAAAAAAGAAACTATAAAAAAAGAAAATCAAATAAATAAATAAAATAGAGCAACTTGTTTGATGATGCTATTGACCAGCATCATACTTATCAATATGCAGGATCCCCCCTCTTCACCACCTCAGCAGCCTGAATTTCCAAAAGAGAGGTTAGATTCTCCAGAATTCAAGGGTACTCATCACTCTCTTAATGTTTGTTGAGGATATTTTGAAGAACCTACAAGAGAGAACTTCACTGCAAACATGTATCTGATGCAGTCATACTGACAATGTAGAATCATGTGTTTGGGGGCCTCAAATGAAAATGATTTCCCGTCCATACGAAATATGTCGCGCGGATTAATTCTCTTTCAACCACCTTTCCCAGCGATTAGGAACGCTAATGAGGGTAAAACTATTGACAATTTCTTCGACCAATGGACCGATCCAGGGGGGGATTATAGGTGTTAGGACCAATGTTAGAATCTCAGTTTACCATCCTAGCAATATATATAATTTTGGACTCATATAATCTGTTCAACACTCAAAAGGGCCCTAAAACACTTTCGTCAACAGATCTAAGTACTCATAAAACTTCTCCAGAAAAAAAGAGAAGAAGAAAAAAGAAATGTGATTACATGAATAATGGTTCACCTCTTTTCCATGCATCCATGTTTGAGTAATGACTATTTTCATGCCCACCATCAATAATAATAAAAATATAAAGTTCAAGTGCACCCTTCCATTATTTCATTAATCAATTCTTATTGCGGGTGGGATTAGATCTTAAAATATTAATATATTAACCTCAATCTCTGCAACCGACGTGCTTCTTTCCCTTCATTTTCTTTGGGGGTCCATAAGCCATTACCAGCAGCAAGGTCAGAGAGCACAGATACTCCGTATTTATCACAAGTGGTAGTATGACTGCAGAAAACAACCCCAGCTGTACGGACAGTACAGCTTTGTAAGGTATGGTACACCCCGAGATTAAAGATGAGTGGTGCCCTTAACAAAGTGGCATCATGATTGGGATAAAGGGAATCTAGAATCTACGAAATGGTTGTCTGCATTAAAAAAGAAAAGGGTTAGCTCACCCCATCTCGCATCATTAGCCAAATGTGGATTAAGTTGAGACCTAATCACTAAGCTAGCTGATTTGAGACCCCCTAAGTAGATGGCAGCTTTAAATGAGTAGAAGATTACATTAAGTAGGCGACGCTTGATTGGTCATCACTAATTATCTCACTGACTCAGTCCAATTGGGTATATCATTAATCGAGTAAAAGAATAAACTGTATATGCCAACCCCAACCCACTTTTCCCCCACTTATTTGTAATGTACTAATAAGTGGAGAAAGCACTAGTCCCAAAGAGCCTATCCCCCATCCCTCTTTCACATCTTATCTTTTCCACTCTCAACTTGTGGGATCTAATTTTGAAAAGTTCGAAAGATCACGGGTCATAGCACAATAATCCCAAGGGTTAGACCAGTGGCAGAAAAAGGAAAGCCTGTTTTGACACACCGAAGTTTGGCTCCTAGGGTCACCCATCTTATATTTACCTTGTTCGAGTAGCTCGGGCCAGGAGGTAGCTGTGGAATCACGAGTATGTCCCAGTGATTCTTGCTGATCATAACACCATCCCCCTAAACGCACGCCCAGAGAAATGAGAATTTTATATTGGGAATTTCACCTAGTTTTAAAATCTAATAAGAATCATGCCATGCACACGTTCGTACAATTTTTTATCAGGCTGCGCACTACTGGAAAGGAGGGAGTTTTATCCAAAAGGAAAGAAAAGGGAGAGATTAAAAAGAAAAGCAAAAGCACAGAAGCAATTTTAATACCCTTAAAATAATCATCCCCATACCCAGAACACTCAGCTGACGTCTTAGCTTTTGATCATTTCAGCCATTTAATGCTCCAGGTTGTCCATTTCCGCTTCCACACTTATATAAACACCTATCTTACTTTCATACCTTCAACCTCTCCTCTACCCTCTCTCTCATTCATTCAAGAATATATAATGAAGGTAAAATTTCTGAGAGCATACCTTAGAAAGTGGAGGAAGATGGGTAGCAAAGTCACAACCCCTTCTGCAGCCTGTGACAAGTGCTGGCAATGGGCTTTCTGGCCTTCCATGCAAGAAGAGAGCTCCATTCCAAGAGATGTCCCCAAGGGACACGTAGTAGTCTATGTGGGTGAAAACTGCAAGAGATTTGTAATCAAAATTACACTTCTCAAGCACCCCTTGTTCAGGGAACTACTAGATCAAGCCCAAGACGTGTATGGCTTCACTATGGACTCCAAACTCTGCATACCTTGCGAGGAGCGCATTTTCCTCGGTGTTGTCAGCTGTGCCAGCTCTCGGTAGGATTGAAGGATCCCTGTGCAAATTTACTGGAGCCCATGAGGAAACTGCCATTCATGATGCTCAAACTCCTAATTGAGAACGCATGAGAATGCTATGACTATAATGGGATGATGTATTACACTAGGGTATAGTTGTATAACGTAAGTGCGATGTAGCTTGTATTGTGATTTTTAGTCTAAGAATAGAGGAATGCTATTCTTCTAATTTAATGATTTACTTCTCATGAGAGCCAGTTGCAGCGTCTCAGCGGATCAGATCACCAGGGGGCAGAGTTCAGACCCAACAAGCCATTTTCACAGTCGTGAAGTGGAGTTCAGATCCTCTATATTTGTGATGGGGAATGGAGTCCCTTTCGATGTATGCCATTTGTTCGAAATCCAATCTCAATCATACATCTACATCTTATCTGTAGCAATAAAGTAAGACTTTCTTTTAATTTGAAAGGCAAAAATAAAAAGAAGAACAGCTGCGTTTGCATTTGTAACATGCGGCGTTCATCAGAAGTGGAAACGGACTCCATTTTCGAATCCAAATCCAAAGTCCTTAATAGATTAGAAGTGGGCTTCTATGGCAAAATATATACAAACCTTTACTCATCAACATTAACAGAGTACTGCTCAATCAAGGGTGTCTTTCTAGCAGAATTTTATCCAATATCTATAACATTCAGCCAAACCTATTACATTTCAAAATTAGCCAACCCAGAATTTCGAAGAAATCTATAATGCAGCCCATCAACTCCATCCAACTTGCAGTAACCAAATTCAATCTGTCAAGCCCATGTTTCTGACAACTACTTCCACCCCCACACCTCCCTTTTAAATATAAAAACACAAAGTTAATTCAAGGCATGAAACCAAACCAAAACTCAAATCAGTATATATCCTAAGGCTTTCATATTCCCCGGTAATTTAGATCTCAGTTATAGCATAGACTTTAATACTGCAGAAGATAAGGCAAGACAATTGACATGTGCAAAGAGTAATAACACAAATAGTTGGGCAGCTTGTACCCTTATGCTACATAGCCATCAGTTCTGCTAGACGGTTTGACTCATTCCCAGCAATGAATACATGAGATGCAATAACTAGACTTGCTTTTTTATATATATATATATTTATCAAAATCTGCTGTTGCGGCTACATTTAGGTTTTAGCGCCTGGGATTGGACCTCATTTGCTCTCATCATCTTTATAAAAGAATAGGGCACTCAGTGAAACAATGTAACAAAGTCCAGCACTTCTGTTAAAGCACCCATTTACAATGTCACAGAACTCGATAGAAAACTTCCCAAACCAACAAAATTATCTTCTCGCCTCTGAATTTAGGTGAGTTACAGATCAGCTAAAGAATTGTTCACTTCAATCAGATCTCAAAATGATTTACCAGATAAGGCAAGAACAAATAAACCAATAAACGAAGTACTGATTTCCATTGGCGAGCATCGGATACTTGCAACTCCACTCAAGGTGTAGAACCCTTTGAGGCATTGATAACTATTGATATTAAGTATGCTGTCTGTCTTCATGCGAAAGTGCTGAACCAAATGTGATGCAGCGCTCTCTTTTTTTATAAAGATATAGTTTGATAGTTTGATAGTTTGATAGTTTGATAGTTTGATATACATTGTTTCCAAATTCCATCGGATTAAGCTTTTCTCACACCTGTCCGCAAAATTTTGTATCGACTGCAGTGTGCAAGACAGCAACCGAGTATTAACTCTTTTTTATAGGTGCAACAGAGTATTAGCTAACTCAGTCCACAATGCTGGACACTGAATTCTTATCACCCTAATCCTTCGTGATACTTGATGCTCTAAAACATCTCCTCCCAATCATGAACAATTACTTGTTCAATTTAAAAGGATCAAACAACTGAGAAACCTTACCTTGGTGTTTACAAGTAGTCAGTGTTTAAGCGTTAAGCTACTACTGAAGAGTGAGTCAACAGCCATCACCGGAGTGAGCTGCTTACTGGAAAACCAATGTAAACTCAGCAAAAAACATGAGCATATCAAAGATGTGCATCCATATTTTGGGAAAAATGGTTCAGCTGCAAGTGTCCCTCATCATTTGCTTCTTTGTTTTATTTAATATAATCCCAACTTCACCTCCATGCACTATTGCGCCTAGTCTCATGAGTTTGGAAAATATTGTTGTACGGAATTCAAGGTTCATTCTCTATTTGATTCCTATACCTTTGATCAAATTTTTCCATATTTTGGGACTCCCATCATTAATTTACAAGAAAATCCATATGCTTCCGACTTGCTTATCCTTCCCCGAAACCCCCTTCAATATTTCTATATCGCATGTAGTCCTTAAGGATTACATTGAAGGACTTATAAAAACAAATGCTACAAGTCCTTGAAGTCTACACGTAACATGCAAACTTACGGATATTCTATTTAATCGATTCCATGCAGTGGGATTTCAGTATTATGGCCCCCACACCCAAACAATTTCTTCTCATATGATCTTACCAAGAAATTTTGCGCATCAGGAGACGAGATCCATGACTGTAATGACATACACACGAAGCATTTTTCTGAATATATGCGAGAATATTGTTTTACAATACAGTACAACCAGAACAGTGCCGGTGACTAATTCTAATTCCTAATGGCAACGACTGGTATACAACGTACAATTGTTTCAATTGTTGACTGCAATATAATTCTTCCCCAATTCCCAAAGCGTATCATCTGTCATAATTAAGATGTCTATCTATGTGGTATAGACGGTGGTTTAGAATATCAATATGTTGCCTAAACCGGGGTAAGGCCCTCAACAAAACCTTCTAGTTCTCTCTGGCCAAATGTTCTTCCATCAGACCTAGCATCCTTATGCCTCGCTGCAAAGTAAAATATTCAACGACCCACAGAATAAAGCTTCAAAACTTTTAATTCGGATTGACTCATTTATCATTGTAGAGATAATAAGTAACAGCCTTCCTTCACAATTCCCACTCTACCACGCCTTGAATCCACTATTGAAACCCAAGAATCAACACCAAAACAGAAACTCAGACAATTATCGACCAGAAACCACGCAAACAGGAAACCAGGAATCTCGCTCTGAAACCCCTGAAGCCAAGGAATCAAAACCGAGAGAGGCATCAATTTCAACCTCAAAAACAGTCTCAAAAATGAGTGCTGCTTTTCAATTTCACTAAAGAACCATAGACCAAGAATCTGGGTCAGCATCCCTGACAGCCTAGCTCATGAGAATAAACCCTGAAAGTTTCCTGATTCCCAGTGTAGATCCATCAAGTACATTTTTACCCACACATGAGCTGTACCCACCTAACAAATCATCAACTACGCCCATGAACACAGTGCCCGAAACCCATGAATATGTCACCGGGAAAACCAGAATCACAAGAAAAAATAATACTGCCGCAATGCGACGATCAAGATCCAACCTTTTTACAAAGAACTGAAAACCCACATTTTTATCCTCTACCCCATCCAATCCAATCGATCCCCCATCCCCCGCATCGCCATTCTCGTTTACAATCTCATCACTGTAATCAACACCAAAAGACAAGCCCTTGACATTAAACGAAACCCCCGAACGAGCGATTTCCGAAACCCTAATTCCCCGCTATCCTGCACGAACTTCGAAAAACCTAATCTGACAAAACTGCTGTTGATTCGTTCCTCCCTGTTAAATCCCAAGAACGAGCGACCATCATCATCATCGGAGAAGAAGCCAACCTCGAGTGTTTCGACGAGGGCGAGGTGGAGGAATGAACGAGATCAGCGGCCGCTTCCGATGAGGAGAGGGCGAATTTTGTGTAGCTAGATAAATTTTCACAAAATTTTTGAGAATATGAAACCATCGACTTAAGAAGGCCAATGGATAAAGATTTCTCTATTATACCCGTCACCATTTGGTTAGAAAAATCTTTTATTTATTTTTGCAATTTCACCGCTAATTATTTTCTTAAAAGCAAATGAAATGCAAATTGGTCATAGAATTTAACTAATGCATATTATCCGACGGTGAAGGATAGAAAATGAATCCATACATACATACATACATACATACATATATATATATATATATATATATATATATATATATATATATAAAGTAGGCTCATCACTTTAGTGGAATTATTTAGTTTTTTTATCTTGGATTTGATTTTACCAATTATGAATAGTATGATACAATGATCTTGACACTGAACTCAAAAAGGTTTGAAATATTCTTTAGTAATATTAATTAAAAAATTGAATCTCATAATACGCTTCAAAATTATTATCAAAACAATGCAATTTTGAGAACTCTCATAGTATCAACTTAAATTTCCTTCTCTCATGACTTATAATGGTCCCCATGAAGCCAATGCCTGATTTTACTAAATCCAAACAATATGGACAATGGAAAACACAATTTTTAGCTCCAAATAAGCCCATATGCCATACCATAACAAGAATCAAAACAGCATTAAGTCCCAACAATTTGAAGGAAAAACAGAAACTGAGTAATTTCTCTCACTCGCTTGCTCTCTTTAGATTTATTTATATTTTAAGGGGTTTGGTGGAGTAATTGGAAGAATACAGGGACCAAAATAGCAATAATTAGGATTAAACTAAAGTATAAAAGAGTATTATTACATACATATCTTTCATACAACCTTCACGTCGAAAGCGGGCACGTAGGAGAGTGTGATTTTTTATTATTATTTGACTGAAATACCACTCAAAAAGGACATCACATATTCTGTCACGTTATCCTTTTAGTGTGAAGGTTGTGTAAAGAATATACACATAATATTACTGAGCATAAAATCGTCGGCCATGGGAGAACAAAGGAGTACTTCAGTTGAAGTCAGGCTTCTCTGGGTAAGTGCACCCAGACCTTTGGATGATGACATTAGCTGCATAACAACCGGCTCTCACACAGTCTTCAATGGGTTTTTCTTGAACCAACTGAGACACAAATCCTCCAACAAATGCATCCCCTACAAGTAACACAAACAACTAAATGAGTCCTTTAGCCTATTTGATTTCGTTGCTTCCCATAATACACACGGCACAAACCAAGACCATGGACATTGTCAATTCTACCGTTTTACCTTTTTACCCTAGTTTCCTTCTTTCCAATAGACCTTGGACCACCATTATTGATTTAGGAAGTCAATCTTGCGGGTAGAAAATATACATGTAGCGTGTTTCGTTCATGTAATAGCTGTTCTATTTCAGCTCTATTCGTGTGGAATATCTACTACCTTGTTATGTTCATTTTAGACCCTAGAATAGCTACCTCCTATTCAAGCCTTATTTCAGCCCAATTAAGAATATTCATTCTACTCATGGTCCATGAGAATAGCTATTCCTATTCGGGCCTTGTTTTGTCTCGAATAAAACATATATCATTCTACTATGATCTATGGGAATAATTATTCATATTCAGACTTTATTCCAACCTAATCAAGAATATCAATTCCGCTCGGCAGGAATAGCGATCTCTTACCATTCTATTCCCACGGAAAAACTATTTCATTCTCTGTGAGCCAAATATATGACTTGTCCAGCAATTAAGGATAAAGTGTATTATACCTGCCCCATTGGTATCGACAAGCTTCTCTTTAGGCAGCGGTATCACGGGGAATAACCTAACCTTCCCATCCTTGGCAACAGCTACCGGATCTGCACCCTGAGTAATCACAGTAATCCTCTGGTGTGTTTCTGAGGCCTTGGGCAACTGGGAAATCTTTAAAGCTATCTCCTCAACATTATCAGTCTGCATTCATCCATTTAAAAAAAAAAAAAAAAAAAACAAGAAAAAGAAAAAGCCCAGTTAGCCAAACAATAAAAAAAAAAAAATGTAGAATATGAGATCTGGTAATAAGTAACAACTACCTCCCAGCCGTGTACTTTGGAGAAGGTTCTTGCTTCAGTCTCATTCCCGAATACATAGTCCATATACCTAAGACACAAAATGTGGGACGCTCAATAATTCAGATTGTATCATTTTTTTGCCTTTGACTACAGAAGAAGAGGTAAAATTTACAGGTTTCCATCCAAATCTAATCAATAATCTACACGCACATGGATTGCATGCTCTCATGTTATGATAAAATCCAGAAGTCTCCACTCCAAAACTAATTGAAATTGGGTGAGTTGGCCCCAAGATCTTAATAATTGAATTGCTATGCTTTAACTGTGATTCTCAACAAGAAGAAGGTAACAGACTTACGGCAAAAATTTGTCTTGCGCATCCTTGTAGAACTCACAGATAAATGGCGCAGAAAGATTCATCATGAAGACCTGCGTATAGAATGAGAAAATTTTCAAAAACAGCTCTCTTATACCGAACACAGAAAAGAAATGTATAAGCACAATTGTGTACCTTACTGTTCGCAGCAGCATGTTCAGCAACAAGTTGAATTGAGTCCGGCGACACCGTAAGAAAAAACCCAGCAATGTAGAAGTATTTTGCCTTCTCCACTGCCCCAAAAAAGATTAAAAGTTAGTTAAATGGATCCTATAACTTGCCAATAGGGATGAGGAAACTTAATGATAAGAAGGATTAGTACCCAACGCCCAATTTTCGGGCCTCTTCAAATGTTCAGATTTGTAGCAATTTGCAGCTGACAAATTCGCAACAAGTGACCTGCATATATGCATAAATAAATTAGCATCATTCACCAAGATGATGGCCATTTTGTAAGGAATTTTCTTTAATGGGGACCCAAAAAAAAAAAGAGATAAATGAGGATGCAGGAGCAAATGTTGATGGAAAACTGACCTTTCACCACCCACAACGCAGACGGCACAAGTACCGGTTGGTGTTGACTCATCCTCGTAATAGTGAACCTGATTTGGACACACATTAAACCACTCAGACTACATTATGAAATTCCAGAATTCAGTATGAACAAGATTTGTACCTATTCAATTGACTAATATAACACACAGAACACAAAGGAATATATTGGCAATATTTTGAACTAAACATTTTATTTATTTATTATACAGAAATACTCTTCAAATTTAAGGAATAGGTGTTGACTACATTATAAAATTCCAGAATTCAAATGTTTGTAAAATCTGGAAGAAGAAGAAGAATATACATTAACACCAGCGAGTCTTGAGTTCTTTTTCATTTCCTCCCCGAATTTGTCTTTTCCAATGCAGCCCATGTAACTGGTTGCATCTGGTATTTGTAGCATCCACTGTGGAGATCACCCGGGCAAAAGAAGAAGAAAAAAACTCAGACTACAATAATAATGAGAAAATAATGATTAAAAATTCCCAGTTTCAGTTAAAAGATTTAAAAAGCATGCCTGGGCAACTCTGATAGAATTTTGTGTAGCTCCTGCACGAAAAATAATTACATAAAAAATCATCCTTAATTAATATTAACAGAAACAATACATGAACCCAACAACCAAACGTTTGCAAAATCATCATAATACCCCCAGCAATGTACTCCACATTATACTTGGTCGCCATTTCATCGTACCTGTAAAATGTAAAAGTATAATATAAGTTTACAATAATGCAGCATTCGAGAACAGAACAGATGCCTTGCAGTTGTTATCTATATGGGTTCTGACAATAAATTCAGTTTACTAATTGCGAAACGTTTAATTGCTTTTTCTCATGTATCAACAAAGTAAAATATTGAGTTCAAGATATTGGATTCTAAAGAAGCGAGAACAATATTTTTTTTCCTTTGGGTAGTTGAAGTGAGAACATATTGTGAGGGCGCTATTTTTCCTAATGAGGAGTTAGCAAAAGAGGAGGAGTGGCTTACATAGATACATGCTTGTCCGCCGCAAGAATTGCATCATTCAACTTGATCTCAAATCTGTCATTTCAGAGAGAGAGAGAGAGAACCATTAGTTTCAGAACAAGAAATTTGACTGTACAATAAAAGAAGCATCTTTTATTAATGCCCAAACTGCAAAATTTCAACCCCATTAATGAACTCAATGCCCAAATTGTAGGATTTCAACCCCGTCAATGAACTTTAGAAAGTGACCTGTCAAATGAAACCATGATCTAAAACGAAATTTACGCTTCATTTGGATCATGGGTTGTATGAAGGAAAGGAAAACTGAAAAACGAAAGATCACGGTGTCGCCGGCACCTCTCTGAGATCTTGGGAATTCACCATCAGCTCGCTGCTTCGATTCCCGTCGAGGCGAACTGGCGCAGACAGTACCCCTTCATTATTATTGATGGCCACCGATACACCTCTCTCCTTCAGCTCTCTCTCCCTCAGATCCCTCTCTCTCTCTCAGATCTCTCGTTCGCCATCTCTCTATCTCTCGATGGGTCTGACAGTCTTATAATTAAATACTTGAAAAGATATCACTTGAGATCTCTATATTCCATCAGACATTAGGGTCGTTTAATTTAGCTTTTTCTTCTTTTTTTCCTTATGTTTTCAAGCTCACTTTCGTTTCTTTCAGTTTTAATTATTTTTTTTCCAATTTAAATGAGCTAGAATTTCTGAAATTATTTGATCATGCCTCGTTCGTCGCCACCCCAGGGAAAAAAAAAAAAAAAAAAAAGAGCCTAGAATTAAAATTTAAATTTACAATTTCGAAATAATAAAATGAGTAGAGGATTGAGAAGAAGAATAGGAAGAAAAGAATGAAACTTACTTGTCAAGGAACTGCTGGTCCACAACTGCAGAAATATCAAGGAGAGGATTCCCCATCCCCAACAATATTCCCTCATTCGCCATTTCCACCACACACACAAACACACACCTGAGAGAGAGGGAGAGAGAGAGAGAGGGAGGGTTTAAAAATGAATCTGCAGGTGTTGTTTATAAAGGAAAAACTCAAAAGTGGAGGGAGGGTGGGTGAGAGGGGCAGAAAACTGAAGTCAACCCCACCACCAACCCCACAAGCCCAAACGCTAACCCAAATTCATGATTTCCACATTTCCTCCGACTTTAAAAAAAAAAAAAAATAGATTTTTATAAAATAAGATGTTTTTCCTTCTTTCAATTTTCAAACTCAAAACCATGGAACGTGCAAGTTCATGTCTGATTAGGCCTCCTATCGTTCCTCCGGTGCCTTTTTAAACCGTCGATATTGATTCCACTCATAAATTTCATTAAAAAACAATTAAATAAAAAAAAGATTACACTAAGTTATGCGCACATAAAGAACTTGCATGCGCTACACTGCATCGTGCTTAGGCCTCACAGCCTCACATCCTCACATGGATGGTTGGTGAAAGTTAGCCTTCTCTTTATTTATTTATTATATTTTGTTGGTATCAACCTTCACTTTATTTTAAAGAATACATATAGATCTGCTGAGAATATATAATATTAAACATGAAAGTCAGAAAGACAAAACAATATCGTTTTTTAAAATGAATTATGTCATAAAGTAACCCTCTGATTGTGAGGCATGAGATACGGAATCGAGCCTTTCAATGAGATATGGTTGTCTTTCAAATCATTCCATTCTATTTCATCCGACTTACCAAACTTAGCCTTAGTTCATAATCAGAATCGAGGCTGCTGCTTTATTCACAGACTTAGCAGAGACTGGTGCAGTACTTCTTGATGTCTGGAAGATAACAGAAATCTCCATAGCCTTCGTGGTGTTGCGATCTTATTTTCCTCAAAACATAACTATTAGAAAAAGGGTTTGAGAAACAATGGGATATGGAGCAAGCGCTGAAAAAAACAAATTGCAGGCACACTCTTCAAAGGTGATCACAAATTGCCCTTGTGAAATCAGAAGTTGTTGAAGAACCACCAAGATCAGCTGTTCGGTATTTCCCTTGAGCAATCGTGCTAATAACAGCGTTATGGATCCGATCAGCTTTATCATTTAGTTTCAAATGGTGCAGCATCGAGACCGCACTCAACATCAAAGCAGTTGGGTTCGCAAGATTCTATATTCCATTCAAACACAGGAAAAATGATTAGTCAGGACTCTTGTGATTTAGAATATGACATTTACAATAAATAGAAAGAATACGACTGATAATGAAACTCATAACTTGGCCTACAGGGGATTAACAAAGATATGAACATGAAGCCAAATCTTCCATGACTCCCCATTTGCCCTGGGTTACTCTAATTTTTTCTTTGTTTTTTTGGAGAAACTGGGGTGTCCAGATCCGCGAAGGATCCGACTAATCCCCAGAAAGAATTGGAGTGGCTCCTCACCCCAGCCTGCAGGCTAATCACAGAATATTACACGGCGAGGGTAGCAGGACTTGAACCTGTGCATGACTCACCCCAAGCTCAAGTCCTTACCACTCAACCAACTCATCAGGGACTGTCTTGGGTTACCCAATAATGAGCTGATTTATGCATCCAAGGTAATTCCAACCAATGACCAACGAAGAAGAAATCCAAACCACCCCCCCCCCCCCCCCCCCCCCCACTGGGGACGGCTTTGTTCTAGTTACACAAAATTATGAAAGACGAAAAATATAAAGCAACTCATGAATCCTACATAATTTATCACACATTGCAATGACGCCTAACCTTTCCAGCAATATCAGGCGCTGAACCGTGCACTGCTTCAGCAAGAGCAATACCACCCTCGCCAATGTTGCAGCTGTGCACAAGCAAAGTTATATGAGACGACCTGTATGAAATGCATTGCAAAAAGATGAAGGGGACATAGGTACCTTGGTGTTAAGCCCAAACCCCCAATCAACCCAGCACAAAGGTCACTGATAATGTCACCGTAGAGGTTAGGCATCACCAATACATCAAAAAGTGCTGGATTCTCCACAAGCTGTCAATAGGTAACATTTTTTTCAAAAGATGGGTGCTTTTATGACAAAATAATTAGGCACAACGGCATGCAGGGCACAATTTATCATGACAAAGAATTTGAAGCACTGTCCAAGCACATGGATGCCTAATTTAACCAGCACTCTCCAAGTGTACATACCATCATACAGCAGTTGTCAATAATAACCTCCTCATAAGTTATCTCAGGATACTTCTCAGCAACCTCACGACAGCACTGAAAGTGAAAATAAAATGACATGAGGAATGGGCATCTCGGGTAATGAAATAAACAGAAATGGAGGAATAGGACCTGAAGCATTAAACACGGAAATACCTTTAGAAAGAGGCCATCAGTTTTCTGCATGATGTTGGCCTTGTGTATTGCAGAAACTCTCTCCCGTCCATTCGTCTTGGCATAAAGGAAAGCATATTCAGCCACTCGCAGACTTGCTTGCCGGGTAATGATCTTGAGACTTTCAACCACACCCCTCACCACCTTGCACCAACCATTTGAAATTTACATATCCTAAATTTATATCTGATTGCATATCAACGCTGATAAAACTAACTTACTTGATGTTCAAGTCCACTGTACTCGCCTTCTGTGTTCTCACGGATGGTAATGAGATTTACATCATCATACCGAGTTTTGTAGCCAGGGAGGCTGTAGCAAGGTCTAACATTGGCATACAAATTGAGTTCTTTCCTTAAAGTAAGATTCAAAGAGCGATGACCCTTACCAATGGGTGTCGCCATTGGCCCTTTCAAGCCCACCCCATTTCGCCGTACAGATTCCAGACTTTCCCATGTCAGAAAACTCTGAGTTCTAGGATCTACTTCCTTCCCTACATAGTGTTCTTCCCATTCAATGGGCACCTCTGCCTCTCTAAATACCTACAGAGTATATTTTTATCACACCGAGCTTACAAGCATAAAAATTGCTAGAAAATTAGACAAACCCAATTGAAGACTACCTTTTAATATGATAATTCAAACAGCATATGGATATCAAATATTCAAACAAACTATAATCATTTTGACAAACATTCGAAGAGGGTTTACCAAATAAAGGAACAAAAAATTAAAAGAGGTCGCAACCATCATAAGCCAAGAAGCAGGGAGGGACGGGGAAATATGAGCTGATACCAAAACCCAAATTTCACGAACATTTAAACGTTTCCCTAGAAGATCTCCATCACCCGATGACCAATTAGATAAATTACGAAACCCCGTAATTCTGATATAGGTCAGGAAATACTGTCGGAGAAAATAATAGAAAACTGAACAAAAGAAACATAGTTTAATTGCTCTACTGCAGAAAACCCAGGATAAAGAAATTAAATCAGTTCCATTTTCCTACGAATACAAATGAACAGGACCAGATCGATCTTCGTTCAAAAGTCATATAGAACAGAACCATAGACCCTAATCAGAAAGGGAAAGATCAACTGAAAGTGAATCGGAGAGAAGGACCTGTTTGACGGATTCGGCGATCTCGGGTCCGATTCCATCACCGGGAAAGAGAGTAGCTCGGATCAGATTAGATTGGGAGGAGTCAGAGGAGAAAGCCCTAGTCGCGGCGGGGTTGGAGAGAGATGGGGAGGAGAGAATGGGCTTGGTAGTGCCAGGGCTTCGAAGCACGCGTCTCAGAACCCGCGCAGCCATAGCCGGAAGAAAGTATATATTTTCGAGGGAATTCTATTTCTATTTACTTGTTCTGCTGTACAGAAGAACCCAAAAGTGGATTTTTTTATTATTGTAAGAAAAACCTTTTTTTTGTTTTTTTGAAAGGAAACAAAACATATTTTATTATTGTAAGAAAAAACATATTTTAGGCTAAGGGATCTAATTGCGTATAGTGACGCCTGGCACCAATATGATTTTAATTAATTATTACTAACAAAAAAATAATATGATTTTAATTAGAAAAAATTAATAAACTTTGTAAAATCATTTAATAAAATGATATTATTTTGACAGCATAATCAAATATTTTTAAAGGATTTAAATAATTTAATCATTTTCTTGAAGCACGATCGAATCACTTTTTAATTATAATAGGGGACAAACGTAGAAGTTTAGACTTTAATCCTATCACTTTTTAATTATCATAGAGGACAAATATAAAAGTTTAGACTTTAATCCTATGTATTATCATTTAATTCTCATGCCTTTATTATTCCTAAAATATGCATGATGTGCAAAATTTGTAAAAAATAGATTTTTTTTTGAAAAATGTCATAACGGTAAGCTAATTTCGGGAAATTGATTGAGGATCGGAGAATTTTTTATTCAGTTGGGTGGCGTTGAACATTAATTCATTTATGACAATTCCCACCACCAATAAGAGAATATCGCATTTTTGTCCCACATTAAAAGAAACTCTAATGAGAATATTCCTTATTATAATCCAAGCCCAGGCATGGCAGTAACTGGGCGAGTTCAATTGGATCATTGAGTTGAACCACGCCGCCCAGACAGACTTAGGGCTTCCCGACTTTAAGGTTTCCGATTATTTTCCTTTTAAACTACATTTATGTTAAAAAAAAAAATTTGATAGATTAATCGTATTATCTTTTATTTCTAGCTACTTATAAATTGGTTGTCTACTGACATATAAATTACTAATCGTTGATTGATTCAGAAATTTCACATAATTATTTAATTACATTGTCTGGAATTTAAATCGTTATTTGAGATTACAAATTAAATTAATGCTAGAAGCTGCGTTATTATAATGTACAAAAGATTATGACTAACACTACTATTTCAAAAAAATTCATCCCTAATAAATATATGCAAATCTATATTGTGAGTGCAAAAATTTACCAGAAATATGAATGAATTTTTTAGGTATAACTTAATTGATTCCTATAAAACAATTACACTGCGATTAGAAATTTAGAAGAAGAAAAAATAGGATGATGATATTTTTAAGGAAGGGGTGAGAAAAGAAAGCATAAAATATATTTTCTCTGATAGAAGATTAAAAAAAATTGACAATTTATTGAAAACACCAAATAGTAAACACCGCAAAAAAAAAGGAGGAAAAAATCAAATATTACAGAATTAAAACGAAGAACACTAACAGAGTGGGAGAGGAGCACCATCCCAGTCCTCGAGACAGTCCATCAACGGATCGATAATCTTCCCCTCACACATTGCGGAAAACACCTTACCGAACTCCTCCCCCGGCGACCTGACCTTTTCTCCGGTGAGATATCCGGTTCCCAGATCCTCCCTCGCAAACTTGTACAATGGGTACGATCGGCACTCCTTGATCCGGTTCGGGATCGCTGGAGTCCCACTCTCGACGGCGGCCCTCGCATTCTCCACCTCCTTCGGCAAAACCACCTTCAGTTCCTCCTCAAACAACGCAATCTTCTGAAATATCAAAGTTCCCACATTCTTCTCGTTTTCCCCATTTGTCAGCGCGTGATCCACAATAACTTGTCGCAGTTTCTGCATCAACGGGTACGTCGCGAGGCATGGATCGTCGGCGTAGGCGAAGACGTGTTCCCGATCGACGGTTTTCAGCAAAACCTTCTCGCATAATCTGGAGGGGTGAAGCTCGCCCTTGATGCCGGTAGTTAGTACTTTCTTCGCGACTTGGCTCACAGTGTTCTTCACCGTGAGTCTCAGATTCTCCTCCAAATGCCTCAAATCGATGGCTTGACAGAGCGCGACAAGATAGGTGGATGACATCAGCTTAAGGATTTCGACTGATTCGGCGGTTTTTCGAGACGAAATCAGTCCCAGAGAGTTCACATCTTGATTGTGTTGCTCCGCGCTTTGGACATGGTTGGTGACCCGATTCCCGAGGAATTGGAGCTCGGAACAGTAGGACGCCATGGCGATCTCCGCTCCCTTGAACCCGTAATCCAAGCTCGGGTTCCGCCCGCCGGAGAGATTCGACGGCAACCCGTTGTTGTAAAAATCATTCACCAGTTCAGAGAACTGCGCGAACATGAGCTTCCCGATCGCTGCGATCGCCAATCGGGTGTTGTCCATTGAAACCCCAATCGGGGTTCCCTGAAAGTTCCCTCCGTGTAATGCCTTGTTCCTCGAAACATCGATCAACGGGTTATCGTTCACCGAGTTGATCTCCCTCTCGATCGACTTCGTCGCCGCCCGAATCACCTCGATTTGAGGCCCGAGCCACTGCGGCGAGGTTCGGAGCGCGTACCGATCCTGTTTCGGCTTCTGCAACGGATCCATCTCATGCAATTTCTGAGCTTCTTTCACGTACGAGCTTCCGGCCAAAATGTGCTCCATGATCGCCGCAGCCTCAATCTGGCCCGGATGGTGCTTCAATTTGTGGGTCAAATGGTCGGTAAACTCCGGCTTCCCCTGCATCACCTCGGCAAAGATGGCCGATAAGACCTCCGACAAAACAGCGAGGATGTTCGCGTCGAAAAGGACCAGGGACGCCAGACCGGAGCCGACCGCGGTGCCGTTGACGAGGGCGAAGCCTTCCTTGGGCTGCAGTTCAAGGAACCCGGCGTCGATTCCGGCGAGGCGGAAGGCTTCTCCGGGATTGAGGAGCTCGCCGGAGGGTCCGACGGCTTTGGAATTCGGGCGACCGGTGAGGAGTCCGGCGATGTAGGAGAGGGGGACGAGGTCGCCAGAGGCGGTGATGGTGCCGCGGAGGGGTAGACACGGTGTGATGTTGTGGTTCAGGAATCCGGCGATCGCTTCGAGGATCTCAAAACGAATGCCGGAGTAGCCTTGGATGAGGGTGTGGATCCGTACGAGCATGGCGGCTCTCGTGGCGGAGGGAGGAAGAGTGTGAGCCGACTCTGTTCCATTCCGAAAGATTCCAGAATTCAAACACCTGCCAATCCAAAAAAAAAAAACACATTTTTACTTACTGTACACCAGCTTTTATTTTATATATATTTACGTGTAAAAGTCTAAACTAAATGAACGCCACCTTCAACTTAAGTGTTCCATAATTTAATTGGCAAGTATTAACGGTTTCTTTAATAACACTACGACATAATTTAAAATAAATTTTAGAAAGATTTAGAATTATGGAACCACGCGTATTCAAGTTTATATTTTAAATACAAATATATGTAATTAAAAATAGTAAAACCCTCTAAAAACGCATTTTTACATTATTTTCTTAACTGCTCAAATGAATTATGAGCAAGGGGATCATCTGAATTAACAATCAAAATAGAAGTTATTTTGTTAAACTTTCTTTAGAAAAACAACTTCTTTTAAAAACATTATATGGAAAAACGATGTAACCTAATTTTTTTGTCCAAACAGATTGTTTGCCATTAAACTTTATTAAGCCCTTCTTGTGTTCTAGGGAAAACCTGTCTTGGGATTTTGTCAGTAACCTCCCAAAGAGACTAAAGAGTCAGTAGAATCCCCCTCCCACAGTACAAACCTAATGAGCTCCTTCTGAAGAGCGCCGCCGTTCTTCGTCCTCCTGTGGGACGTCGCTCCGAACCCCGTCGTGACCCCGTAACTATCCGTCCCCTTGTTCATGCTCTCCATCACCCAGTCGCTGCTCGCCTTCACGCCCTCCCTCGCCCCCTCCGACAACTCCACCCCAACGCCGCCCGATCCGGCCGCCACCGCCGCCACTTTCCCGACGGTGAGGTACCGGCCGCCGAGCTTGACCGCCGGGCTCCGGAACTCCACCACCATCCGCTTCGTCTCGCCCAGGTGGCTCCCCTTCAGCGCCTCCGCCGCGAGGCCCCAGTTCAGCGGATCCGCGCGGTTGATGGTGCAGAAATCATCTTCGTTGCCCCTCTTCTCCATTCTTCGATCGGGGAGGCGTAGAGGAGGAGATGGCGGGCGTTGGATATAACGAATGCGAGTGGGGATGAACACAACAATAACAAAAATGGTGACCCAAATCCACCAGAATGAAAAATGAGAGTTACAGATTTGAAAATTTGATCGATTTGTGATGGGGAGAGAAATGAGGCGTAGGGGGTTTAAATAGCGGGAAAGACGAGAGAGGAAATGTTAGGGGTTAGATAAGCACAAGAGTGGGTGGGTCTTCTGGCTGATGGCCAACAAAGGGTTTGTTGAAAACAAATCGTGATCGTCCGATGGTCCTTGCATCGACGTTGGTAGCTTTTGACACGTGGAACCCAAGTGGACCGTTGGATGATCAAAATCTTGAATTTTCCTTGAGTTTTCTAATTTTGGCAAATTACCCCCCCAAAACTATGAATTTTTTAACAATTTTCACCATCGTTATGCTTCTGGTTAGTTTTGGATAGATTTCTTCATGCATTAAACACGTGACCACCTCTTAGGGTAAAGTTCTCAAGTTCTTTTCATTTAAAGCTCTAAACTGGAGGAAAAAAACGAAAGGGCAACGTGAGAATTCTCAAATTTTAGTCGAATAAGTGAGGTTTCTTGAATATTCCTCTCCTTCTTTCCTCTAGTTTAAGGTTCGAAATGAAAAAGATTTGGAAAAATTTACTCCAAGAGGCAGTCACGTGTTTAACAAGTGAAAAAAATATATTCAAGAAAATCAATAAGAAATCCATAGTTTAGGAGGCACTTTATCAGACATTAAAACTTCAGTAAAAAATTTGAAATTTCGATCATAACCCAATTAGGTTGATATAATTTTTCAATGGTGTTTCCCAAGAAGTAGTTGAGATATTATACATGGAGGCCCCCCATCATTTAAAGGTAATGGGTGAAATGGACTGATTCAAACTTCACCCAATCATACCAAAAAAATCCTCAAGATGCTACCTTATAGGTTGTTAGGGAAGAGCAAACAACCGCGACTGAGATGACTCGATGAATTTCCAAGCAAATCCGTGAGCACATGATTGAAGGTCAAGAAACTACCATGCTGTTAAAATAATATTCATAGTCTTACTTCCATGTACAAAGCTCATTCGACGATGGCCAGACTTTAATTACAATAATCTCTTTATTATAAAAACTCAAAAAGGCTTAAATGTCAATGTCCCGTGCCTCAAAAGCTCAATATGAAAATCATGGACCGTTTGGGAAGTGGCTTTATTTAAAAAGCAATGCAAAAGTGTTAATTAATTCAAATTCTTAAAATATTATAATTTGTAACTTTTAAAATTAGGTAAATGGTCAAGATTTTTATTGTACAAATAGTGATCATTTAATACCATATTATAAAGTACGTTTCTCACCTTAAATGCAGGTGAACTTGACTTTATGGCTCTAGGTAACGTCCATTGCTATTAAGGCTATTAAAACGCTTAATAATTATAAACATTTTTTAAGAAAATAAATAATGAATTATGTTGCCCAGTCACTTTAATAAGAGTTCATGACCATTCAATTAGATCATCAGTGACACACCGAATCGCATCTCTGGGTTTAATAAACTGAATCTAGTTCTTTTATTTTCTGTTCATAGCGTTGTCTAACATAAAGAAATAAATTAACTGTGGGACTCACTTAATAAATTAAATGGGTTAATAAATGACAATGAGAGAATTAGAAAATACAAAGTAGCAAACTATTGACTATTTAGTGAAAATTATGTATCGTCCTGACAATTTATTGAAAACACCAAATAGTAAACACCAAAAAGAAAAAAAAAAAAGAGAAAAAAATCAAATATTATAGAACTAAAACGAAGAACACTAACAGATTGGGAGAGGAGCACCATCCCAGTCCTCGAGACAGTCCATCAACGGATCGATAATCTTCCCCTCACATATTGCGGAAAACACCTTATCGAACTCCTCCCCCGGCGATCGGACCTTTTCTCCGGTGAGATATCCGGTTCCCAGATCCTCCCTCGCAAACTTGTACAATGGGTACGATCGGCACTCCTTGATCCGGTTCGGGATCGCCGGATTCCCACTCTCGACGGCGGCCCTCGCATTCTCCACCTCCTTCGGCAAAACCACCTTCAGTTCCTCCTCAAACAACGCAATCTTCTGGAATATCGAAGTTCCCACATTCTTCTCGTTTTCCCCATTTGTCAGCGCGTGATCCACAATAACTTGTCGCAGTTTCTGCATCAACGGGTACGTCGCGAGGCATGGATCGTCCGCGTAGGCGAAGACGTGTTCCCGATCGACGGTTTTGAGCAAATCCTTCTCGCAGAATCTGGAGGGGTGAAGCTCGCCGCTGATGCCGGTAGTTAGTACTTTCTTTGCGACTTGGCTCACAGTGTTCTTCACCGTGAGTCTCAGATTCTCCTCCAAATGCCTCAAATCGATGGCTTGACAGAGCGCGACCAGATAGGTGGATGACATGAGCTTAAGGATTTCGACTGATTCGGCCGTTTTTCGAGACGAAATCAGTCCCAGAGAGTTCACATCTTGATTGTGTTGCTCCGCGCTTTGGACATGGTTGGTGACCGGATTCCCGAGGAATTGGAGCTCGGAACAGTAGGACGCCATGGCGATCTCCGCTCCCTTGAACCCGTAATCCAAGCTCGGGTTCCGCCCGCCGGAGAGATTCGACGGCAACCCGTTGTTGTAAAAATCATTCACCAGTTCAGAGAACTGCGCGAACATGAGCTTCCCGATCGCTGCGATCGCCAATCGGGTGTTGTCCATTGAAACCCCAATCGGGGTTCCCTGAAAGTTCCCTCCGTGTAATGCCTTGTTCCTCGAAACATCGATCAACGGGTTATCGTTCACCGAGTTGATCTCCCTCTCGATCGACTTCGTCGCCGCCCGAATCACCTCGATTTGAGGACCAAGCCACTGCGGCGAGGTTCGGAGCGCGTACCGATCCTGTTTCGGCTTCTGCAACGGATCCATCTCATGCAATTTCTGAGCTTCTTTCACGTACGAGCTTCCGGCCAAAATGTGCTCCATGATCGCCGCAGCCTCAATCTGGCCCGGATGGTGCTTCAATTTGTGGGTCAAATGGTCTGTAAACTCCGGCTTTCCCTGCATCACCTCGGCGAAGATTGCCGACAAGACCTCCGACAAGACAGAAAGGATGTTCGCGTCGAAAAGGACCATCGACGCCAGACCGGAGCCGACAGCGGTGCCGTTGACGAGGGCGAGGCCTTCTTTGGGCTGCAGTTCGAAGAACCCGGCGTCGATTCCGGCGAGGCGGAAGGCTTCTCCGGCATTGAGGGGCTCGCCGGAGGGTCCAACGGCCTTGGAATTCGGGCGACCGGTGAGGAGTCCGGCGATGTAGGAGAGCGGGACGAGGTCGCCGGAGGCGGTGATGGTGCCGCGGAGGGGGAGACACGGTGTGATGTTGTGGTTCAGGAATCCGGCGATGGCTTCGAGGATCTCGAAACGGATGCCGGAGTAGCCTTGGAGGAGTGTGTTGATCCGTACAAGCATGGCGGCTCTCGTGGCGGAGTGAGGAAGAGTATGAGCCGACTCTGTTCCATTGCCAAAGATTCCAGAATTCAAAAACCTGCAAATCCAAAAAAAAAATCCAAACTAAACATAACTCCATCTTCAACGTAAGCGTTCCATAATTTACTTCGCAAGTACTTACGGTTTCTTTAATATCACTACGGCATAATTTAAAATAAAATTTACAAAGATTTAGAATTATGGAACGACACGTATTTAAGTTTGTATTTTAAATACAAATATACATAATTAAAAATAGTAAAACCCTCTAAAAAAGCATTGTTACATTATTTTCTTAACTGCTTAAATGAATTATGAGCAAGGGGATCATCTGAATTAACTATCAAAACAGACGTTATTTTGTTAAACTTCTTTTAGAAAAGCAACATCTCTTTAAAAAATTATATGAAAAAACGATGTGACGTAATCTTTTTCCACGTAGATGGTTAGCCCACGTCATAAACTTTATTAAACCCTTCTTGGGAAGTGATAGGAAAAGACAAAATTGAAAGTGGGACACCTTTTTTTTTTTCTTTTTTTTTTCGGCCGAATGAGAATTAAAACTATTTTAGTTTTATATAATCAATTAATAGTCCCACTTCAGTTGGTGAACTGCAAAGAGCCAAACAGCACCAAAATGGCAGAAAAAACAAAAGGGAAAACTTGTGTTGGCATTTTATCAGTAACCTTCCAAAGAGACAGGGAGACTGTAAAATCCCCTTCCCACAGTACATACCTAATGAGCTCCTTCTGAAGAGCACCGCCGTTCTTCGTCCTCCGATGCGACGTCGCTCCGAACCCCGTTGTGACCCCGTAACTATCCGTCCCCTTGTTCATGCTCTCCATCACCCAGTCGCTGCTCGCCTTCACGCCCTCCCTCGCCCCCTCCGACAGCTCCACCGCAACAACAACCGATCCGGCCGCCACCGCCGCCACTTTCCCGACGGTGAGGTCCCGGCCGCCGAGCTTGACCGCCGGGCTCCGGAACTCCACCACCATCCGCTTCGTCTCACCCAGGTGGCTCCCTTTCAGCGCCTCCGCCGCGAGGCCCCAGTTCAGCGGATCCGCGCGGTTGATGGTGCAGAAATCATCTTCGTTGCCCCTCTTCTCCATTCTTCGATCGGAAACGCCTAGAGGAGGAGGAGATGGCGGGCGTTGGATATAACGAATGCGAGTTGGGATGGACACAACAATAACAACAATGGTGACTGAAATCCACCAGAATGAAAATTGAGGGTACCAGATTTGAAAATTTGATCGGTTTGTGATGGGGGGAGAAATGGGGCGTAGGGGGTTTAAATAGCGGGAAAGACGGGACGGGAAATGTTAGGGGTTAGGTAAGCACAAGAGTGGGTGGGTCTTGTGGCTGATGGCCAACAAAGGGTTTGTTGAAAACAAATCTTGATCGTCCGATGTCCTTGCATCGAAGTGGAGAGATTTTGACACGTGGAACCCTCGTGGACCGTTGGATGAGACGGGGCGGTGCTCCGCCCACCCTTGCTTTCTCCCTCTCCCGTCAACGCGAGGGGGTGAAGTTGGGGTTGGTGGGAGGAAGGAGGCGAATCATTTCCTGAGATTTTATCTCGAGAGAGAATTACAATTAAATTCAATGCTAACAAAGTGGTATTTAATTGTCAAATAAATAAATAAATAAAACAGCCAGATAAAATACGTCTAGAAGCCGAAATATCATAAATACCGCTCTATTCTATTCCGAACAGGCGGGAGGAAAATATATATATATATTGAATATCAAGAAGAAGGGCAATACTGACAACACAAAGATTTTAGGAATAAAAGCACTTTCCCATTTTTCTTTCTCTAACCACCCAATAAAAGAAAAGAGAATCCTTCTATTTTTATTTTTTTTTATAAAAAAAGCCAAAAAAGTGAATCCTTCTAATTTAGAATGATATGCATTTTCTTTTCAAAGGAGCAGCAAATGAATTGGATTAGTTATGAGCCTAAAAGGAAAAAATTGATTTAACGGTGAAGGAATAATAATAAAAAAAATCTGATAATACAATCAAACGTGTATTGGAAGAGGGAAAAACAATGTTTGATTTTATGAAATTTCTTTTTTCCAATTGGGAAAATTATACTAATTTCCTTTGAACCATGATCAAAATCTCAAATTTCCCTCTAGAGTCGCAATTTTTGACAAATTACCCTTTAAACTATGGATTTCTTATCAATTTTTATTACCACTATGCCTCCGGTTAGTTTTGGGCAAATTTCTTTATGCATTAAACACGTGACTGCCTCTTGGGGTGAAGTTCCTAAATTTTCTCCATTGGAACCTTAAATTAGAGGAAAGAAGGAGAGAAGGATTCAAGAAGCCCCACTCGTCAGACTAAAATTTTAGAATTCTCTTGTTGCTCTCTTATTTTCTTCCTCCAATTTAGGGCTTTAAATGAAGAGGGCTTGAGAACTTTGCCTCAAGAAGCAGTCTCGTGTTTAATACGTAAAGAAATCTGTCCAAAACTAACCGGAGGCAATACCGATAGTGAAAATTGATAAGAAATCCAATTTATCAAACATTAAAACTTTAATAAAAAAATTTAAAATTTCAATCATAATCCAGTCAGGTTGGTATAATTTTCCCCGTACCACACATGAATGTGAATGCTGTGTCTCAATGCGTGGCTGAGATTTTATACATGTAGGCCCCCCATCATTTAAAGGTAATGGGTGAAATGGACCGATTCAGACCTCACCAAATAATAGCACAAAATTTTCGAGATGCTACCTTATAGGTTGTTAGGGAAGAGCAAACAACCGCGACTGAGATGACTCGATGAATTTCCAAGCAAATCCGTGAGCACATGATTGAAGGTCAAGAAACTACCATGCTGTTAAAATAATATTCATAGTCTTACTTCCATGTACAAAGCTCATTCGACGATGGCCAGACTTTAATTACAATAATCTCTTTATTATAAAAACTCAAAAAGGCTTAAATGTCAATGTCATGGCTTCCCCAACAACCCTCCATTCTCCACCAACACCGCCGAACGTGCCCAGAATGCACCGAGGCGACACATATATTTATTTATTAAAAATAATATTAATTGCACACAGTGTGAATATTCCTATTTATCAAAATCACATTCTTATAAAAAATTGAGTATTTAAATGTAAGTGATTTTATTTATTTATTTATTTATTTATTTATTATTATTATATAATTTTAAATACTACATATGAAAAACTAAGTATAATCATATATGGGGCAGTAATTAAGGAAGTGAAAAAAAATAAAATAAAAAGACACACCCCTTGCAAATAGCACCGGCACCTGGGTCCCGTCCTCGGAAGCCCAGCATGAAAATCATGGACCGTTTGGGAAGTGGCTTTATTTAAGAAGTAATGAACAAGTTTCATTTAATTAAAACTTCTTAAAACATTACAATTTGTAAGTTTAAAAATTGAATGAATGACCAAAATTTTTATTGTACAAATAGCCATCATTCAATACCGTATTATAAAGTATATTTTCCATCTTGAATGCAAGCGAACTTGACTTTATGGCGTTGGGTAACGTTTATTACTATTAAAGCTATTAAATGCTTAATAACTATAAACGTTTTTTAAGAAAATAAATAATAAATTATGGTGTTCAGTCACTTTAATTTCTTTTATTTATTTTTTAATCTTTTTCCCTTTTTTAATTGTAAAAAAAATCCATAAAACTCCATAAAGCCAATTGATATTATTTTCCAAGAGTTAAATTAAATTTCACTTCTTTTCAAACCAATCACAAATTGACTTATTTCGATTGAAAATCGCATAATCGCAAAGATCAATTTAGGAAATTGGGATGATTTTTTGGGTTTGGGTCGAGTTGGATTTGCAGTTGGAAAGGTTTTTAGGGCAGATCGAGCTGATCCGATCCCCCCTAATGTGATGTTGTGGTTTAAAATATTTTTTAAGACTTTAAGTAAAATTTCAATTCAATTTTCTTGATTAAATGGAAGTGAAAATTAAATTGAAATTTAGGACTTAATTTTGTTAAAATGATTAAATTGAAGTGTGAAATAGAAGTAAAATTTAATTTAACTCTTCGAAAATAATATCTATTGGCTTTATAAGGCTTTATATGTTTTTTATAATTAAAAATTAGGGAAAAAGATAAAATGAAAAAGGGTGTGTGATTTCAGTCCTTAAAAAAGTATCGAAGATGGATAGTAGACTTTGAACTAATAAGCTTTCAAGAGATCAGGGTTTATTTTAAATAAAAAAAATTCAGAATTCAACTTAAAATGAAATGCAAACTTCAGGATTTAAACTAAATTTCACCCTCAAAAGAGATCATTATTACTGAACTAACTCTTTACGGTTCATTGGATATAATTGTTCAAACATCCATAAATAAAATTTCAAATCAATGTTCAATGAAATACATATAGAGAATGGTTTATATATCTATTGTTGGGTGGTTAGATCTATACGCACTCTTTATGCATTAAATTATAAATTTGTATGCAGATAAACGTTTATTAGAAACACTTTGTGGTTCAAGTAGAAGTTGCATATTGTTGGATTAACATTGAATAACCTAATTAAAACCTCTTTTCCCCACCACACCTCAGCTGAGGGATAATGCACTTCCCATCCAATTTGATATGTGGATCTGAAATCCAGGTAGTGGGTGGGTAAAAATCCATCACACGCCTCTCCCTTTCCCACTTTTTGATAAAAAATTCTTAAAGTTCCATTTTGCCCTCACACCCTTCTCTTTTTCTCTTTTTTAATTTATTAATTACTGTTCTAAGAGTGTCGGATAAAAGTGTCATTTGCATGAAGTCATAAAATTTACCCACTTTATAAATTAATAAATTCATTTATTGATATCTAGTGCAATTAGGATAGGTCAATCCATCCAACCCATTTATAAGATAATTTGATTTAACTTACCAATGAAACAATTTTGAATCGTTTGTGTTGGCTCATAATCCCTTTTCGACCCTCACACAACCCGCTCAACCCCATTATATTTTTATTTCTAATTAGAGTTGTTGCTAAATATTGATTGGTTTTGAAAAATAAGTAGAAGAAAAAAATTAAAGTTGTACTGGCAAGGTGATCCACCAAATCTACCAGTAAAATAATTTTGACCTATTGCTAACCTGCTCATGGTGACTTGTGACCTGTGTTTGACCCATCTCCAGGAGTAGCCTTCTCTCTTCATTTTTTTTCTTCAAGTATTCTCTATTTAATTATAAATCAAAAACTTCAATATACACAAAGAGTAACGATATAAAATTTACTTTCACAATATGCAAAATTTGCTCCTATTTAAATGCAATCATCCGTATCCTGTGACCCTTGTTGTGCTAACCCCTAAACAATGACTTCTATAGGTTAAAGAGAAGAGTGGATGTAGGTACTCAAATCTCTCTTAAAGAGATTCTCATCATCTTAGTTGTGTGAGCCTCACAAAGCTTGTCATCTAAATTTATGCCCTTCTAAAACAAATATTGCATGCTCCGAAAGTAAGTAATGAGGTAAAAATTTTATTCGCCCACATTTTTTTTTTCTAGGAATGTATAAAAGTTTTCCGTCCACTTCGGGTGAAATGAAATTCTGTATTTCTCATTTACCATGCTCTCTCGTATACTATACGTGTTTAGCGTTTAGGCAATGCTAGTATACTTACAGTTGCGCCTCAAAATAGCATCCATCTGATAAAAAGGTGTGTTATTTCCTTAAAATAATTTATCAAAATGATAAATAATTGGTATATTCCTATTTAATTCTTAGGAGATGTGTGTGTAAAAAATCAATAATTAATATTTTATATTTCAATACCCTAGAAACTGTCTAATAAAATCATTGCTTAGTTTGCTCATTTTAATTTTAGAAGTGTTTAGAGAATAAATTGTAGTATTATTCTGGAGCATTTTCATGGAACATGAGTGAAATAACTACCCAAATAAATCATAAGAGAAAAGAATAAGAAATAACTATTGCCAATAGCTAAGGGTATAAGGCCTATTATTTACCTGTTTCCCCCTTAGGCGGCCTCAAAAATATTTATTTTTTCATATACTCCTCTCATTATTCATTTTATATTTTTTTTATGGAATATCTATTTTATTTCATGAAACAAATCGAATGATTAATGTTTTCAATTTTGATTCTTTGAAAAAGTGTATATAATAATTAATATTTTCTACTCTAATTTAGGAAAAGTGAGTAGAAAATCAATAAATAATGTTATGTAATTTAATTTCTAAACATGTAATTTTTATTTTAATTCCCAAAAAATTCATTGATTAATGTAATGATTCATGTTTTAGGTGACAATTCAAAAAGGAAAAAGATAAAAGGTTGAGAGGCGTGGAAGGGACGGGAGAAGAAAATAGTGTAGATGCCGACTTGCGGCAAAAATAGGCATGAAATGTTATTCCGGAAGCCCCTGTACTCGGCTCTTAAATATACATATTGATTGATTGCAATTAGAGGCTGCGATCATATGACCCGCCAGCCCATTTAATCAGCTCATATAGCAATTCAATTTGATCCAATCTACTCATAATATTGATCCATTTTTAATCCACCCGTCTTGACTTGTGATTTGTTCATGACCAGTCAAACCCGTTCAATTATTATTTTTAATTAAATTTATTTATTTATTTATAATGTTTTTTGAGTTTAAAACTACGGTTATTATCAAAGATTAGTTTACGAAAATTCCAAAGGAAATATAAGTTGTATTAATAATGAAAATCTTTGACCCGCCCACCTGCTTATATGATAATATGATTTGACTCGACCCAACTCGCTCGTAATCTTGGCTCACTCTTAACCTATATTGGCTTGCTTGTAATTTGTTCAATCAACCCGTTTGTCACCTCTAATCACATTCTTCGACTCGTGTCTCATTTTTCCTTCATGTTTATTCACCACTTCTAGACTTGCAAACATATGCCTCTAGACGGGCCCGAAACTCAGAGAGCGGGCTGTAGGAAACAAATTAAGAACCCAAGGGTTGACATAACCATAGAGCACGCATTAGAAAAGGATATTAGGGGAAATTATAGTTTTGTCCCACGAGTTTAGTGTTGGTGCAATTGAGCGTCTTACGTTTAAAAGGAGTCGATTTGGTCTCTCAAGTGGTCACTATGGCTCCTATACTAACGGAGCCGTCAAATGAAGCAAAAAGCCTTGCGTCTAATGCAGTTGAACACTATATAATAATTTCAGAATTCGAAGGTTTTAGAAAATTTTAACAAAAGAAAAAATAATTTTTTTTTATGTTTCTTCCATTAAAATTTTCTGGAAAAGTCCTACTTTTTTTTTTTTTTTTTGCTAGTTCATCTTAAAAAAGTACTACATATTGAAAGAAAATGTATTTTCTAAGTTCAAAAAATAGGAAAAACGCCAAATTTTAAATCTATCTATCCAAAGTCCTAGACAATGGGCATCACACATCCTTCTTTTCCGTTAAAACTTGTTGGTTCCGCTAGCTTAGGGACCAAATTAGCCACTTTTAAATATGATGGAATTAAATGAACACAAACCCTAAATTTTAGGAATCAAAAGGTAATTTTTGAACCTGTTGTAATGGATTAATTGACAATGCAAATCTTTGAGGATCAACTTCGTAAAGTTAAATCCCGACCCTTGAACTCTTTAGGATCTTAAAAGAAAGTGTTGCTCAAGTAGACCAAGGTAAATCTGAATTAACTGGTTGGGCCATCATTAATGTCAAACAAACCATACCTAGTCATTTCTTAATTATTAGCGTACAGGTTAATATAGTGCTAATGGATGACAAGTTAGTTTAGGTGTTCTTTTAATGTAACTAAGAGAGGGATAAAAAAAAAAAAAAACTTTTGTGCATTTGACACACTTTAGAGTATCAGTTTTGATTCTTTTAGCAGCACTACCGAATCCATAAAAATAAAGAAAAAAAAAGCGGTTTTCTAAATATGAACTCCCAAATGACATCATAATGATAATTATTTTTAAAAATAATAATAATTTTTAATTAAAATAATGTTATTTATGTCATATTATTAACCATGGCACTGTATAAAAGACAACCTACATTCGCCCTATAAATGGGAGCATTGCATCTTTAGCCACTACTAATAACTATGAAACTACACCATTTACGTTTTGTTTATGATCAGGATTGAATATAAAATGGGTTTCGTTAAATAAACAAAATTAAAAATTCTACATATTCTTTTTGAAGTTAAGAAGAAGGCACTCAAATGCTTTAGTTATTTCTTGCACGAGGTTGGTCCCTTGAAGAAGGGATCACATTTACTTGTCACTGCCTTCTGCATTCACGAGACAACCCCTTCTAAGCAACACAAAATCAAAATGAATAAGCAAAGCAACAATTAACCGTTTTAGATTTAATATTAATCTGTCGCCCTCTTTAAGGGACGGAAATTCCCATTCCAAGCTGAATTCGATGTTGCACACGTGGCAGGAACCTCAAATCTCTGTTTCAGCTGTTTCATTGGGAGAGTTCAATTCGTTACGTTTCCACCTCATTGCTGCATTCCTCCGTTCTTCTATTTATTATTTATTATTATTCTTCATTTTGATTCGTGGGTCATTGTTTTTTTTCCCTTTATTTTGCAATCAATCCTCGTTTTCAATGCCCATTTCTCCTAAAATCCCCTTGAGTTAGGGAAAAATGGGATTTTTCAGTAGTTTATTGGGAATGCTTGGGTTCGGAATCGGAATCCCAGTTGGTATTTTTATTGGGTTCTTTCTCTTCATCTACTCTGAGCCAAAAGATATAAAGGTAAGATTTTTTTTTTTTTTTTTCTGTCTCCTCCTCCTCCTTCCTATAACTCCATGTATATTGTCTTTCAATCTGTCCTAATAGAAGGAGGTTCATTTTCTATTTTCTGTTGTTTCATGGCCAAATCCCTCAATGTACATGTTTTCGAGTCATTTGTTTCTTTTTGATTGAAATATATGCGCCAAACCTGGCAATTACAAGGATTTGAACCGTTGGCCTTGCCCGAGCACAACAACTGTAACATGCATGTGGGTACCAGTAGATTAGTTTTTGAGCCATTTTTGTTTCTTTCACTTTTTGGAGTTGTTTCAATCGCTCATAGGACTCTAGTGCCTGCTGCAACTGATGAATGTATGAACCACAACCAACTAAGCTGAAAAATTGAACTTTGCTTTTTCTGATATTCTAAGGTCAAGGAAAGGATTAATATAAAAAAAAAATGTTTACCCTTTAAGGCCTTGTTTAGATCCTCAATTTGTGATTGCTGCAGCATTTGAGATATGTATTCTGTTGGGAGCACAATCTGTTCTTAATTTCCCATAGACCTGCGATGCATACACCACACTTAATTATCAGCTGTTATATCCCTCAATTCCATTTTTAATCTGATAATGCTTTTTTTTTTTTTTTTGAAATCTGGGTAAAATTGAACTCCCTGATCCTTTTTTTTTTTTTTTTTTTTGTGCAGGATCCAATTGTAAGGCCAGTTGGTGAATTAGATACTACTTCTTTGCTTGATCTTTTGCCCGAGATTCCCCTTTGGGTGAAGAATCCTGATTATGATCGAGTAAATACTAACCTTTCTGTTTCAAAGTTTAGCTTTTCATCACATTACTTTTTTTAAATAAACATTTCTGATGTTGTAGGTTGATTGGATGAACAAGTTTATACTTGATATGTGGCCTTTCCTTGATAAGGTAAAAGTAAAATCCAAATTTTTTTTTTACTTCTCTGAGAATACAACAGATGGAGTGAGTATACTCCAACTGGCTTAACAAGAAATTAACTGCTACAGGCAATATGTAGTACAATAAGAGCTACGGTCGAGCCCATGTTTAAAGACTACATCGGCAAGTTTCTGATAAAATCGATAAATTTCGAAAGCCTAAGTCTTGGAACGCTCCCTCCCACAATCCAAGGTCTGACATTGAAATTGCAGTCTGCCAATCTCACTTGGATCCTCTTTGTTGCCCTTCCTTCTTAATCCTTTCTCCAAAATGAAATCTTGTTTGCTCCTCTGGCAGGTATAAAAGTACATGAAACTAACGAAAATGCATTAGTCATCGAGCCTGCGGTTCGATGGGCAGGAAATCCCAATATCACCGTGGCGCTAAAATTGCCGTTGCTGTGCATTACTGCTCAGGTTAGAAGAACTGGCAAACCAACATTAGTAACTGCATATGGGCAATTTGTAGCCGAAGATTTTTCAGTCTTATACTTTTCTGCCGTGATTGTCTCTTTGACTCATGTCATATTGTGCTGGTTATGGTTCCATTTTACCTCCAAAGAGCTGTTTAGATTCGATATCGGTCTCAAAAATGCCTTGAAGTTCTCTTTAGGAGTAGTGTATCCCATTTAAAGTTGAATTTTGGTTGTTGTCAGTTGATGGATTTACAAATAATTGCAGCACCAAGGGTCGTGTTGAAACCTCTGGTCCCTACCTTCCCTTGTTTTGCAAATATCGCAGTGTCTTTGATGGAGAAGGTGAGTGGAAATTCAAATTCTAACAGGCTTAATTATTTTTTAATAATATCTTTTTATGGAGATTAAAGTTTTGAGTATGAACATATGTTGCATGTATGCAGCCACAGGTAGACTTTGGACTGAAAGTACTCGGAGGGGATATAATGGCGATCCCCGGTCTGTATCAGCTTGCACAGGTACTGTTGCTGTGTAGTAGTAGCATTTGAAGTTACAAAGTTTAGAAAAATAGTTAACTGCTCATTCATTCGGTGTCTTTTTTTTTTTTTTTTGTGCCGCTAACAGGAAATAATAGCAAAACAAGTGGCTAATCTCTATCTCTGGCCCCAAACCCTTGAAATACCTATTCTTGATGCTTCTGTGTAAGTTTTCTCTGCAGACAACATAGTTGAGCAGTGTCAAATTTAATTCCTTTTCTCCTTCTTAGCTGTGGGTTTAAGTTTGGTGCGTGAAATGGAATAGAATAGCTAGGAATAAAATAATTAAGGTCCGAAGAGGAATATAACTATTCTAATCTCTGAAGCGAACCAAAGAAGGTAATAACAAATTCTATGAATAGTTCCTGTGCTTTATTATTTTTATTTTAAATTTTCACTTGACAGAAGGGCTGTGAAGAGGCCATTGGGCATTTTACACGTAAAGGTTGTGCGCGCGCATAATCTCCTGAAGATGGACTTGTTGGGAACTTCCGATCCTTATGTCGAACTCAGCCTAAGTGGTGAGAGGCTTCCGGCAAAGAAAACTTCTATAAAGATGAAAAACTTGAACCCCGAGTGGAACGAGGATCTCAACCTCATTGTTAAAGATCCCCAATCTCAGGTCCTTCAATTGCACGTCTATGATTGGGAAAAGGTTTAGCATCCTTTTATGCTTACTTCCATTAACATAAAACTAAATTTAGGCTGATTCGGCTTAATTTGCCGAGTTATGTGTTACAGGTCGGGTCGCATGACAAGTTAGGAATGCAAGTCGTTCCATTGAAATTGCTCTCTCCTTGTGTGACTAAACAATTTACGCTAGATTTGCTTAAGAGCATGAACCCTAATGATCCGCACAACAAGAAGCGGAGAGGGAAAATTACACTAGAGATGACGTATAATCCTTTCAAAGAAGACAATAAAAGCCATAGCGGAGCCCTTGACGGTGGAAACACGAATAAAGGGAGCGGCGTGGAAAGAACAAGCCGAGCCACTTCCTTCAACGGAGCAGGGCTACTTTCGGTCATGGTACAAGGTGCTGAGGATGTTGAGGGGAAGCACCACACGAACCCATATGCTTTAGTCCTTTTCAGAGGAGAATGCCGGAAAACAAAGGTGAATTTCCTATTGATTTACGTGTGTTTGGGATGTCTAACACATTTTTACTTTATTTTGAAGTGACATATTTTAGAACGCTTAAGAAACCCTATCTTATAAGTTTAACCTCAGCAAGGTTGTGATCAGGCCTCTGTGGCTTGAAGTAGCCCAACAATCTTTTTGTTCGAGGCTCGCAAGTATCGCATGCTGGCTCCGCCCATCTACTTCCGTGGCTCTTTTGAAATAGTTTATGTTTAACCTCAAGATTGATGTGGCTTTGTATAGGCCATTCGGAAAACTAGAGACCCGAGTTGGAATGAAGAGTTTGAATTTGTGCTAGACGAGGCTCCTTTAAAGGATACAATTCATATCGAAGTAATAAGCAAGCGAAGAGGCTTGCATTTCCACAGGAAGGTTTGGATCATCACAACCTTGTTCCCTTCTTTTCCCCTTACCAAATCCTTCATTAAATTGCAATATCTAAATCTAATTTTGTGATTAGGAGTCATTAGGGCAAGTTGACATCAACATTGCCGATGTGGTAAACAATGGACATATAAATGAGAAGTACCATTTGATCAACTCAAGAGAGGGAGTAATACACGTCGAGACAAGGTGGAAGGTGATCTAAGGAGTGCCACATGGTCGTACATATAAGTAAAAATATACTTAAATCTAATGTTGTTATGCTCCTTTGTTGTACATATTTAGGTCCATTCTTTTAGCCAGTCCCCATGGTGCTAAGTCAAGGGATGATGCCTATGGGCTTTTATTTATTTATATTGGTTGACAAACATTGTAGCATTACAGAAATATTTATAAAAGAAAAAAAAAAGACTTGCGCATTCACTCCTTGTATTTCATTTCCACCTTTATTTTTATTTCAACTTGCTGTCAGATTGAATGGTAAGATTCATTAATACGTTGGAATGTCAAAAATCAATATTGAAGAGGTCAAGGAAATTCAAAATCAAAAATACTATTGCTTGTAAAATTCTGGACTTGGATAAAATTCTCAAGTATAATTTTCTTAAGGCCACTAACTATTAAATTCAACTGGTATAATTGTTTGTAAGATTCAGAATCGTAAGGATTGTTATTTTTTACTTTTATTTTATCAGGTTTGATCGTGAATAATTAATATCCCGAAATGATTACATTCTAATTGAAAGTGAGCTTCTTTTAAATTTTATTTAATAAAATTACTGCCATTTGAATTTCTCAGTGTAATTTGAATTCTTAGTTGTAATGTTAAAGGGGTTTAAAAACCCATAAACCCCTTTCCCCCTATGAATTCAACGCGAAAAAAATAAAAATAAAAATAAAATAAAATAAAAGAGGGAAAAAAAAAAAGAGGAAAAGAAGAAGAAGAAAAACCCATAAACCCTAACCCAGCTCTGATACGGCGCCTGCCCACCACTCTCTTCAGCTTCACCTCTCGCATGGCGATTCAAACTTAGGGTTTCGAACCCAGTTCACTTCTTTTGACCATTTCCAGATTTCATTTCAAAAACCCAGTTCACGGATTTGTTCAGGGATTACGGGAATGGCTTTCATTTGTGCACCTAAACCATTCCAATGGAAGCCGAGGGTTTTCCCTCTCATTCCTAGGGTTTCGAACTCGCCATCCCTCGATCTCATCCGTTTTTTCTGTTCAACGTCTCCCCCAGAAAACCCTGTTGCCGATTCAGTAGCCTCTGATGATCAAATCCCGGATCCAACCCCAGAAGTGGCGGCTCCGGAATCGCCGACTGAATCACCTGAAACCCTGATCTGGCCGAATGAAGAACAGACTCCGAATCGTAGAGTTCCAAGAGGTAGGCATCGAAACCCAGAAAAATTAGAGAGTGTAATCAGTAAAATGATGGCAAATCGCCCATGGACGACTCGCTTACAGAATTCGATCCGTAGATTAGTGCCTGATTTTGATCACTCACTCGTCTGGAACGTTTTGCACGCCGCCCGGAACTCGGAGCACGCGCTCCAGTTCTTCCGGTGGGTCGAGAGGACCGGGTTCCGGCATGACCCGGCGAACCACTTGAAGATCATTGAGATTCTGGGTCGGGCATCGAAGCTGAACCATGCCCGGTGTATATTACTGGATATGCCCAAGAAGGGCGTTGAGTGGAATGAGGACATGTTTGCTATGCTCATAGATAGCTATGGTAAAGCTGGTATTGTTCAGGAATCTGTAAAGATTTTTCTGAAGATGAAGGAATTAGGGTTGGAGAGGACAATTAAATCGTATGATGCCTTGTTTAAGGTGATAATGAGGCGCGGTCGGTTTATGATGGCGAAAAGGTACTTCAATGCCATGCTGAGGGAAGGAATAGAGCCCACACGATATACATATAACATTATGTTATGGGGTTTCTTCTTATCTTTGAAGGTGGAAACTGCCAATAGGTTTTTCGAAGACATGAAGAACAGAGGAATTTCACCTGATGTTGTCACTTATAACACCATGATTTATGGGTATAATCGAGTTAGTAAAATAGAAGAGGCTGAGAAGTTTTTTGTGGAGATGAAGGGAAAGAATTTAGCACCTACTGCTATAAGCTATAATACCATGGTCAAAGGTTACATTTCGGCAGGGCGAATTGATGATGGGTTGGGGATGTTGGAAGAAATGAGGTCTTCAGGTATTAAGCCTGATACCTTCACATACTCGACGCTGTTGCCGGGGCTGTGTGATGCGGGGAAAATGCCTGAAGCCCAAAAAATTTTGAAGGAGATGGTAGAGAGTTACACTCCTCCCAAGGATAACTCAATCTTCATGAAGTTGCTATCTTGCCAGTGCAGCTCTGGAAACTTGGATGCTGCTGCTGATGTACTGAAATCAATGAATCAATTGAGTGTTCCAGTGGAGGCGGGACACTATAGCATCTTAATTGAGAACTTTTGCAAGGCTGGGAAGTATCGTCGGGCAATTAAGTTGTTGGATAAGCTTATTGAGAAGGAAATCATATTGATTCCACAAAGTTCCTTGGAAATGGAGGCTAGTGCCTATAATCCGATGATTGAATATCTGTGCAGCAATGGACAGACGGAAAAGGCCGAATTATTTTTCCGACAGTTGATGAAAAAGGGTGTTCTTGATCCTATTGCATTCAATAATTTGATCGGCGGGCATTCGAAAGAAGGGACTCCCGATTCTGCTTTTGAAATCCTAAAGATTATGGGAAGAAGAGGAGTACCTAGAGAAGCAGATGCTTACACATTGCTTGTAGAGAGCTATTTGAATAAAAATGAAGCAGCCGATGCTAAAACAGCATTAGATAGCATGATTGAAAATGGGCACATCCCAGATTCATCGCTATTCAGGGCGGTGATGGAGACACTGTTTGAAGATGGTAGGGTTCAAACTGCAAGTAGGGTGATGAAGAGTATGTTGGAGAAGGGGGTAAAGGAGAATATGGATTTGGTGGCTAAGATCTTGGAAGCCCTTTTATTGAGAGGTCATGTCGAGGAAGCCCTTGGTCGAATTGAACTACTATTGACAAATGGCTGTGTACCTGACTTTGATCATCTTCTATCTTCTCTTTGTGAGAAAGGAAAGACGATTGCGGCTCTCAAGCTGTTGGACTTTGGTTTAGAACGGCAGTGTAACATTGATTTTTCGAGCTATGATAAGGTGCTGGATGCGCTCCTAGCTGCTGGAAAGACATTGAATGCATATTCAATATTGTGTAAAATGATGGAGACAGGAGGTGCCTCCGATTGGAGCAGTTGTGAGGATCTTATCAAGAGCCTCAATGAGGAGGGAAATACAAGGCAAGCTGATATTCTCGTGAGAATGATCAAGGGAGGGAAGAAAGGGCACGGGACAAAGAAAGGGAAGAAACAAGCACTCGCTGCTGCTTGAGTCACTTTATTTGCAGTTTTCCTGCCTGCAGTTCTGAGGTGAGCATTTATGGTTCAAGTTTAGTCTGAGAATGAGATTGAGAAGTTTTATTTCAAGGAAAGTTGATTTTCATGAATACCGTGTAATCTTTCTATTCTCAAATTTGAATCCAGTTGTTTGACCCTTGCTTCTTTTTTAAACCATGCGAAACGTCTTAAGTTAATGGAATGTGATAGTCATTCCAAAGGAATCAAATTGGTAAAGAATAACTATTCCCATGGACTATGAGTGGTACGAGTATTCTTGATTTCACGGGAATGAGGCTTGGATGGGAATAGCTATTCCAAGCTCTAAGGTGAACTAAATGAGTTAATAGCTGTTCCGTGGAAATAGACCTAGAATACAACAGTAATTACCTCGAACCAAGCTTGCCATCCATGGTTTTAAAAAACGGCCGCTACACACCATAGCGGCCGCTTCGTAGCGGTATCGGCGCGTCCCGATACCGCTACGGTCCGCTTTAGCAGACTGAGTCCAATTCGCGGCCGTAGCGGCCGCGACGGCCGCGACAGCCATGACAACAACCTAAGTTCTATTCTAAGACCTATTTTCTCTAATGTAAGAGCCTTGTTTGATTCCAAAAGTCATATGTACCAGTATTTACTTGATAAATAAAATGAGTCAAAATAGTTTAAAAATCATTTATAACATTTTTATAAACTTAAAACGTCAAAAAACAATCGTCGTGCGCCACGTCTCATAATTCACGTCCGTTACACCCACGTCTTGTTATAAAACCCCCGTTACGCCCGCGTCCCGTTACACCCGAGACCGTTACGCGACGGCGGCCGTGACCGCTATTTAAAACCATGCTGCCACCATTGCAAGGACTTCTTTCAAACTGCTGCTATATTGTGTTTTTGTAACTTGTCAAATTAATCGTTTGGATGACTTCTACCGCTTGTTTGGTAGATGGGAATGGAATATCTATTTAATAGAAATATAACATGTGAGGAGTAATAATATTCCCATGGATCATGAGTAAAATGGCTACTGCTGTGGTGGCCTATGAGGAGAATAGAGAAGGAACATACAAGCAATAGTCATTACCAATGGCCGAGAGTGTAATAACTGTTACTTGGCTATTCCACTCATGAGCCTTGAAGAAAAGCTATTCCTCTCATCATTCTTGTTCTATTTCTGTGAAATATCTATTCTATTCTCACTCTGTTTTATGCGTGAATGAAATGAGCGTATAATGTCAAGTAGGTTCACTTGGTGGTGGAATTCTGATTGAATTGGAGTGCCGCAATGGGCATGCTCTGTATATCAATCTGCCACGCATGGAATGGAGTTCATCTATATTTGACCTATGGTAACTATGAGTCCTGTTAGGTTTTCCATTGGTACAACAAGTTCTCTTTCGAGTTGGGTAATTTTTTGCTCATTCTTTAACCCAGGCATAACCTCATGGGACTGTGGTATCAGATCTGTGAATTTCATTTCAGTACAAGTGCACTCTAAAATAGCAAGCACAATTGCAGTAGGGACCAAATCCAAGGAAGATGAGAGTAGTAGCAGCAGCAGTGGTCAGACGTGGAACCGAGGACCTTGTTGAAGCAAGTGGATTATCCCCTTGTCAGAAAATATCTTCCCATCTTTGTCGCTCGCTCTCATCAGATTTCTTCTGACCCTTCTTCCTTACGGCTATCACAAGACAGGCGTGGCTTCACTCGTAACCATAGGGTTATCATCCTCCTCGCCAAAAGAGAAAACAAAACTCCATTGATGACAATCGGAATCCCCACCGTAACCCCAAGTTGCAGTGATATCAATTTATATACATTATAAATTCTTACAACTGAATGAGGTTGAGGATTAGAGTCCTGATTCTGAGGTTGAGTTCGTGTGTATTTGCTTATAATTTTTTTAATTTATTTATATATTTGAATTATAGTGTATCTCTATTGGGAGCAAGTTTGGGCTGAAATTTTAACCGTACAAATTAAAAAGATCATATAAAACTAAGGACTCTTATAAATTTTTTTACAATTTGATGGTATTTAGGGCTTTCATCTACATGTTAAAAGTTAAAAAATAATTTTCAAGTTTAACATTTAAATTTTCAGGGTTTATCTCTTATGGATAAAAGATTCGTATATCATCAAATTGTATGAAAATTTATGAAATTCTTTAGTTTTATGATATTTTAATATGTACAATTAAAAATTCAAAATAATAAGGGTTGGAGAAAAATGTCTAACTGAGGAGTTTGTTTGATGAACGGCAAAATTATTTGAAACAATTGGTATTAACTTAAAGGCTGCGTTGGCCATTACTTACCGAGTTTATTTGGGATAATTAAGACTAACTTGAAAATTTGTATAATCCCATTAGCAATAAAAAAGATGATTGCATGGTTTTTTAAAAAGTAGAAAAAGTAGAAAAGTGACATAATCCTGCACCCCCCGCGCTCGTTCAATATATCTACTACTTCTGTCCAGTCGCGTTGTTGCGAACCTTATCCTTACCTCAGACAGTTCCAGTCATGTCTTTTGCGGCTTCTTCGTTGGTCCTCCCCCAAACCCTAGCCCTCTCCAAATCCCTAGTATCCCTCTCCTCTGCCCCCTCTTCCCCACTTCTCAAGCTGTCGCTCTCTACTTCGTTTCTTCTCTCCCGGAGAAGCCTCTCCCTCGAAACACCGCCCTCCCGCTTCGCCCTAAACGTTGCCGTTTCGTCTGAGTTCCAGCAAGAAGAAGGCGAGGAGGAGGGCTCCGACGATGTGGACCAGCGGAGCTTCGCCCCTGACCTTAAACTCTTCGTGGGCAACCTTCCTTTCAATGTCGACAGCTCCGTTCTCGCTGGGTTGTTTCAACAAGCCGGAAATGTTCAGATGGTTGAGGTATTTTCTCCTTTTCTTTTCCCAAATTTGGTGAATGTTGAAATTTCATTTTGGTTCCACTGGTTTCAGCTTTTAAGAGGTCGATAAGAAGCCTAAAATTGTTAACTTCGCGTTTACGTTTCTTGGGAGAAAAATTATTAATTTTTGCTAGGTTTAGTGGTCTGATCATTTTAGAGTTTGTGTATAATATGTATTATCTTGTAATGGTTAGCTTACAATTTATAATCTTTTTCGAAGTGTATATTATGTGAGCTAAGAGGGTTTGTAATCGATGAAGTTATTGGATTTGATAGGTTATATATGACAAGATAACTCAAAGAAGCCGGGGATTTGGTTTTGTGACTATGTCCACTCCTGAAGAAGTTGAAGCAGCAGCTCAGCAATTCAATGGCTATGTAAGTTTAATCATATTGTGGTGTGTGATAATAATATAGGGGAACCCTTTCTTGTTTAGCTTCTTTTATGCTTTAAATTGCTTTGCCTCTGTTTATGAATAGGAAGAAATGAAAAAGAAAGAAAGAAACGCTACCTTTCCCTTTAGTGGCTTCACATCCATTGTCCATATTACGTTGGTAGTTTGAAAAGTTAATTGTCCTAATGAGCTGCTGAACTTCAATGTGCTTGGTTTGGTTTTGGGTAGAAACTAGTTTTACGTGATCGTGGAGGATTACCATGGTTTAATTGCTTATTCTCACTGATGGTTGTGATTTTTTTATTTGAATTTTCCTTCACTGCTTTTGCTTATGATTTACATGAAAGTAACTCTAATACATGAAAGTAACTCTAATCAAGCGCGCACAACATTTATCAGGAGCTTGAAGGAAGGCCTTTGAGGGTGAATTTTGGACCACCGCCTGCTCGTAGGGAAAACCAGGATGTTGGAAGGGGGGGTAGTAGAGATGGGGGAGGTTTTGCAGATTCTAACAGGGTTTATGTGGGTAATCTTTCATGGGGTGTTGATGATTCAGCACTCGGTACTTTATTCAGCGAGCAAGGAAATGTTGTGGAAGCCAAGGTAGTTTATGACAGGGAGAGTGGAAGATCAAGGGGCTTTGGATTTGTTACTTACAGGTCTGCAGAAGAGGTCAGCAGTGCAATTGAATCATTAGATGGCACTGTAAGTTCATCTTCACTCTTTTTCTTGATGATATGTTCCCTTTGATGCCAGCTTTAGGAAAGTAGTCTTTAATAATCTTCTTTTTTAAATATACATTTCGTGTGATATATCTACCCATTTTGCTTTCTGAATGCTTTGTTCTTTTAAATGCCTTGTTTTGATCAACTGCACTGTTGTACAGTTCTACTACAATTCAAATGAAAGTTATGGATGTTCTGTTTACATCCTTACTAAAAAAATGAGGCCAATAATAAAACCTGCGGCCGCAAACAATAATATTGTCGCAACTAAGTTGTTTCTCTGAGTTTTTTGTCTGTTTTGTTTCGCTGTTGTTAATCGTTAATTATGCTTGTAACGGCGAGCAATTTTTCAGTTTTATGCTTACCTATCTTATTTGGCCTCTGGTGCAGGACCTGGATGGCAGGCCAATTCGAGTGTCTGTGGCAGAAAGTCGACCAAGGCGTCAGTTTTGATTGTTACCATGCATGTTATCCTCTGACCACGGGGAAAAGTCGAAGCAGGTTCGTTAAATTCCTGATTCCCCCCTCCTTCCCTGGATCACTCTTGATGTGATTGTAGTTTCATTATAAGAAGGAACAAATATCGTCTGTGTTGTGTTGTTAGTGTATTTCTTCTATTCAACTAAGAATTGATGCTCTCTCTATCAGGAACTTTGAAGGGATACAGGTGATCAAATTTGATGAGCATGTGGGGGGTTGCATGAGGGGAGGATGAGGATGGCCAAGTTTTGTTTTTGGTCTCTACCTGTAGATGGCCAAGAGTTGATAATTCTGGAAGTTTTTAAGATGTGTGTTTGATTTAGATGAGAACTCTTATTCGTATTCTGTCGTACAGTTTGCAACTGTAAAATCTTTAGCCGCCCTCCTATATTTAATGCACGAAGAATTTGTGTTATGCTTTTAAATGAGATTGCACTAGAATTTGCTGCTAAAAAAAAAAAAGATTTATTCTTTACAGTTTGTGTTTGTTTATATGCATAAGAACCAACGTCGGTCATTACAGACAGAAAAGAAAATCCTCCCATCACACCCTTTCAAGAAAAATTACTAAAATCATTTTTCGCACCTAATTGATTTTTTTCCCCGTGAAAATATAAAGAGAATCTTCGCGCTTGCACGAGAATTACTGAAATGGCCCTCTCCCTGAAAAAGATTGAAACGGTGAAAGTAAAAAAAAAAAAGAAAAGAAAAAAGAAAAAGAAAAATCAAACGGTAGTTACCTGTACTATTGTAAATCAAAACATGCTAATTTGTAACTTCTAAAGCCCTAAACACTACGTAGAGTGATAGAGTTTTGGCTAGGGATTCTGTTTTTATTTATTTAATTATATGTGATGAAAGAGTTGGTTTCGATGGTCTAGGCCATGCCAAACCCCCACAAGATGGTTGCTCCACTAGGTAGGCTAAGCATAGGATTTAAAACTGTACATGATACCACAAAGTTCCTTCATTGCAGGAATGCAGTCTCCGTTTGGCATGCCCAGAGTAGAGAGAGCTCCAATCTTTTAGCCAGTCGGCATCTTTTGGGGAAGGAAGATGTTGTGGAAGTGACCAAGAGAATTTGGGATTACTTACTAAAAGGGCACGTTGATTATGCAAGGAAGATGTTCGACGAAATGACCGAGAGAGATGCTGTTTCTTGGAATGTGATGATCAGAGGGTATATTGAGAACCATAGGGTTCGGGACGCGCGCGAACTGTTTGACAAAATGGCCGAGAGGAACTCAGTTTCTTGGAATTCCATGATCACTAGGCTATGCAATGGAAGGAAAGACAAATGTAGCGTTGAAGTTCTTCCTTGTCATGCCCTGCAAGGACGGTGCGAGTTGGACAGCTATGATTAGTGGGTTGTTACGTGCTTCAAAGATTCAAGACGCATGGAATTTGTTTAAGCAAATGCCAGAGCCTAATTCAATTACCTGGTCTTCGGTCATATCAGGTTTCCAGCAGAATGGGTTGCCCATGAAAACTTTGGATCTGTTTAAAGACATGTTGGTGCAAGGAGTTCAACCCACAGCACACTCATTGTGTAGTGCCATGACAGCTTCTGCAGATTTAGCTGTTTTTGCGGTGAGCCAACAGCTGTACTCTCATGTGCTTAAAAGAGGTTTTCACAATAACACTCATATTGGGAACTCCGCCATTACAATGTTCATGAAATCTGGAAGTTCCCATAATGCCAGGTGCGTTTTTATGGATTCGCTGCATTGCCCTGATCTTGTAACTTGGAACTCTATGATCATAGGATATGGACGGCATGGTTACGGTATGGAGGCAATCATAGCTTTCCATCAGATGCAGAAAGCTCAGTTCTTGCCCGATCGGATTAGTTTTTTGGGAGTTCTACAAGGATGCAGCCACTGTGGCTTTATAGAAGAAGGTAAGAAATATTTTCACAGTATGGAGAAGGATTATGGGATCTCTCCTGGACCCGAGCACTATTCCTGCATGGTTGACCTATTTTCACGATCTGGGATGCTGAAAGAAGCAGCTGAGATCATATTGAAAATTCCATTTGAGCTGACGCCAATCTTTTGGAGGACAATGCTGAATGGATGTAGGATTTGGGGTGATTTGAAATTGGGTGTTTTTGCAGCTGCCCAGGTTTCAAAACTTGAACCCTATAATTCAAGTGCGTGCTTAATGGTGGCTGATATCCATGCGAGAGCTGAGAGATGGAAGGAAGTTTGGGAAATGAGGGAGCAGATGAGGGAAGGAGACGTAAAGAAGGAGTTGGGTTATAGTTGGGTTGAGATAAAGGAGAGTATATCCTTATTTGCTAGTAGGGATGAAACTCATCCCAAGTCTGATCACATTTATGCAACCATTGAGTTGTTATATTATGATATTGCTGAGCATTCAGAACTTAATCACACGGACTTGGAGACGCAACTTTGCTAATTTTACAGATCCTACTCCAACTGTTGGTTTGTAAGGTGGGTCCATTGATGAAAAGAGTAGAAGCGTCAAGTCAGGTTTATTGGTTCAGTAAATCTGGCTTTGCTTCTGCCATTTTGTTTGTGGTTGCCAACTTTATCTGGGTTAAAAGTTGTTCCAGAGACGGGCTTGGTGCGAAACCTCAGAACATGTAATATTGTTCGACTTCTTCCATTAATTCTGTACAGCGAGGTGCTGATGAGACATTAGAAGAAAAACTAGATTAGACTCTACTGTCTAAACCTAAGCAGTTATTGGTTGTCTAATAAAGAATCATCACTGCCTAGCGTTCAATAGATGGGAAGAACACAGAGAGATACAGCGAGTACTGTTATTCCGTAGTCGGGCTCTGAAGATTTTAATTGGTCAGCTCCCGATTTTCTCGATCTTGTTCTCCATTCGCAGACGACGATGGTTTTTGAAATTCACAATTCTGCAATTCTTTCGAATTGCAAAGCTGTGATTTTAGTCCAAAGCCACACTTCTTTGGGAAAATGCTCCAACTCTTCCTGGTCTTCACCAGTCTCTTCATTTCATTTTTCAGGCTCAAACACTCCTTTTCGAGCTCAGAAACGCGCAGCCTCATGTCATCAACACCCATGACTGGAGGCTCCTCTTGGTGGGACCCATTGTTTTTTGGGAGCGCGACATTCCCATTGAGATTCCGTGAGTCCTCGAGATTGTCAGAGACAAAGAACCAACCGGATATTGACGTCCGGAGCCGAAGCTGTTCAAAGAAGAGGACTTGAACAATTACTCGGAGAGGCAACCTCTCATTCTGGGCGGCATGAGTGCTGGCCTCCAGTGAGAGCTTCTGGCAGTTCATGAGTCTGCAGATTTGTTCCCTCTCAGAATCTGTGAGCCAAGGATGTGCCTGTATCGTGAAATGCACTACATTTAGGCAGGATTTAAAACCTAAAGATTTTAGCTTTTTCCAGATAGTACCATTTCAATTGATTCAGTGATACAAGGATAGAAAGATAATGGAAGCTCATAAAGCCCAAGCCCTTGCTCTTTTTTTTGTATACATTGGCTCCAACCGATACTGCTGCTTTTCCTTCCTCATTGAATATGCAACTACTCTAAGTTGCATACATATTATTAGTAAAAGAAAAAGAAATTATAATATGCATTCCAACTCATTGATTCAACATTAAGCCTCTCCAGCTGAACTAGAGATCTGGGATTGAACCCCACTCAGATCAAAGTGAAGTGAGACCCAAGATTTTGCTACCTTCAGATACATGTCGATTGCATGATACATGCCATCATTAGTCGGCCTGGCATAATCAGGAATAACAGCCGCAAGAGACTGAAATTTCGGGAGCTTCAGATTAACGTCTATCGCTACCTCAGCAAGATACCCATCGACCAGATTTGCCACCATCGTCATTGGTGTCAGCGAATGGGATTCATTTCCCATCTGCGCCTCTTCAACTATACATGGAGAAGATGCCGTTTCAGCTTGATCCACTGACATGAAGTAATCAAGAATTCTCTGGACACAATCTATGTCATGCAGTGTCTCCACCGAATAACCAATGTTTGGTATTAGAAGATCTTCCAGAGAAGCTTGGTCCAGCTGCGCCCCTACTCTCTTCTCCAAACTTTCTCTACATGATGGACTCACGTGCAGGACCATTGCCGTCCGGAGCAGCCGAAGTAGAAATTTAGTGGACGTGACTCTCTTCTGTTTAGGAAGTAACCCCACAATCTCTTCAAGGAGGATCCTCTGATCTCCCTCGGAAGGGGTGGAAAGGGCCGTCGGGCTGACATGGTTCTTGTCATTAAAGCTTGATTGCCTATTCATTAGGGGAAGATATCGCTTTGCGTAGAATATGAGCGAGCCAGAAATGCTCTCAGGCCTCATTCCTTTCATCTCAATGGATTGAATCAACCGTTTATATAGAGATAAGTTGAGAAACGACACGTCCTCATACCACCAATCCTCGTTAACTTGTTGGGGCTTTGCTGCGGGAGATATTCCGTTCCATAGCGCAGACTTCACTGGGCTCAGCTTGTTTTCAGTCGAAGGCAGGGAAGTCAAACTTGGGTCTGCACAGGCCTTCATGGCCAAGGAATCAATGCATCTTGAAACTAAAAGAAGATCTTCCGCGATCGGAAGAACAACGTCGCATGATTCCAGAGCTCTTATGGAGTCCGGCCAATTACTAAAGACTTCATTAAGGAAGCCCTCAGTTTGTGCGACAAGATTTCCCTCACCATAATCGTCAGTCATCCTAAGGTACTCGGCTGCGCATCGAAGGCTGATAACGTTCAAAGCAGTCACCTCGATTTTGACGTCATAACAGAATTTGGCTATGAGCTCGAAGGCTTTGGCTCCCCCGGGTATTCCGTCGAGTTGCAAAATGCAACCTGGTTCGTCCTTGCTGGAGGACTCCTCAATAAGCTTCTTTAACAGCCCACTCCTCGAAAGCAATGGAAACTGCATGAAATGCCCAAATGGGGAGGGAAAGTTAAACTTCGACAAGATTGATGACAGTGAAAGGTTAAGAGCGCAACTATAAAATGAAACGAAACCTTGTGAAGATGAAAGGACATCTCTCCGATTTCAACAGTAACATCGCTCGGAAGCCCGGCTGCACAATACCTGAAAGGAAAGCACGAGAGCTCCTTGAAACTCCAGCAAAATGCTCTTGAGTGAGCAAGTTTTAAACCATGATAAGATGAGAAAATAAAAAATTTGGGAAATGAATGCCAGATGCCCAGCTGGAACGGAGAGAGTCGTGAAAATAAAAAAAAAAAATCCATAGTGCTTTATATGGGAAAACTAGAATGGGTCATCTCATATCAGATACCCCCATGGGCATGAAGCTGTATTTATACTGTATAAAATCTTATTCTGGGAAAATATAATTAAGCCATGACATGGGTTTTCAATAGGAAATTCTCAAATACAGACAAGGGACGAAGGCTTGACATGCCCACCTGGGATTTCGTGATTTATCAAGGCCCAGAGTACATTAATAACCTCAAAACAAATAGATTGAAGGAAGAAAAAAAGAACCAAAACTTGGTGTTAATGTAAAATGGTAGAAGGCAAAGGAATTGCAAACCAGTTGTGGTCCTCGAGATGAAACTGTTCGGATTTAGAGCCCAACTGCATGCATGCCATGAGTAAATATTAGCTATCTTGATAAAACATGGAAGACAATCACCAATGGACAAGAATGAGTAATTCTGGGTAACTCAGCCTCTCCTCTTGTGTGTGTGTGTGTAGAGAGAGAGAGAGAGAGAGAGAGAGTTGGGAGTGTGGAGAAAGAAGGGGGATAACGAGTCCCGAGTCCAAAGGGGGAAGGGAATGGGAAAAGGAATTAGTTTCGTGGTAACGTAGACAAACTATTTTTTATTTTTTAGATCGGTGATTATATACACAATTTACTAAATTAAAATATATTTTTGTTTATTTATTTTACTTTACGGTGAATGAAGCTTAACATGTAGTAGATATATATGCACCCAATTCCTGAGAAAAGAGATACAAATTGACCCTGAATCTATCCAAATCTTAATTGAAAAGGATTCGAACCCGTTATTAGGTTCCATTCTTTTCGAAAAAAATAATTCCCTTCCAAAAAATCAAATTTCAAGGAAAAATATTTTCACCAAAAATAACCAGAAAGAAGTCTTCCCTTCACCTTGCCCTGGTGCATGAGTTCTTTTAGTGCTTATTTTATAAACTCTCTTTAAAACCATATGACACATGGGTCTGTCCCATCACAATGGATAACCACCTACTACTGGAGTAACACAAAATTGGCATCCCTTCCTTGACGTCTTCTTGAGGGAGGACCCATACAATGTATAGTCATCTCAATGAAAGGTTACATGCAGCTTTCCTCTTGTAATAGTAATGAAAATAATTATATAATATGATATTTTACCTAATTATATATATAAACATCGTATTATTTTAATAAATAATATTAAAAATATAATATATTTTTTTTATTAAAATGATATAATTTTATGGGCGCTTTTATAGACAATTACATAAAGTGGCATGTGATATAACATAAGTCATAATATTAAAGGGGTAAAAGAATTCTCTTTAGGAAATGAGTGATAATTGCTCCGGTGAAAAATATACACGCAAATTCTCTTGTGCAACTTTGTCTTCCGCCAAATTCAGGGCTTTGTTGTGATATTGGGATGTGCATTTCACCTTAAAACAGGGACGAAAATAGATACAAATTTTAAACAAGGATCAAATTGAAAAAGAGATACTTCACCGGGACCAAAATGTTATTTGATCCTTCTTGTTGTTTACACTAATTTAAGCGACCCAAAGATTATTGAAAACACAATGGTTCCCGAGACAGAGAGAGAGAGAGGGTTGTTGGTGTTCTAGGGTTTCGATGATGGTGGAGTTCTAGGGTTTCAATGATGGAGTGTGTACACGGCGGCGGTAACGAGCGACGGCGATGGTGGATAAGGTCTGGGTTTCCCCTACTACTCGTCTTATGCTTCGCTTCTTTCTATGTGAGCGAATCGCTTCAAACAAAGTTTCTTTTACCCCGTTTTCCTTTCTATTTTTGGATGACTACAAAGTTTCTTTCTCTCCTGCATTCACTGATCGGACCCGTATTACTTTATGTTTCAATTACAGATGAGATTTGTGTATTTCTTTATCGCCTTGATCAAATCTGGTGGCGTGAAAATCGTCCCGGGGATCTCCACTCGCGATGGCTTGAATAATGCCCTTCGTCATTTGCATGTTTGGTTTTTCAAATCCTAATATCCATGATCTTGACACATCAGCGGAAGTGGAGAAACTTTGTGAAGCTGCTGAAATGATAGTGGTTAGATCTCTAATTCTGCGCAAGATATTTTGTTATATCTACCATGATGATTTTCGGAAAAGTATTTCCTCCCCTTACTTTATTTATTTATTTTGATGGTCTATATATTCATGCATCCTACACATTTCCCACAACTTTGCAATTATAGGGGGCGGAGATACATTAAAATTAAACCAAAGGTCATTGGCTGTATTTTGTTTCCTCTTTTTCCTTTTCTTAGAACTTCAGGTTTCAGTTACATAAATGTGAATAATGCTAAGCCATTACTACATTACCAGTGTTTAAATCCTCATCACGGTTCTTATTTTTGTGTGACCTTGTTCTAAATCAAGAATCGCACATCTGATTTAAAAATTCAGAGATATTAATTCCCTTTGTTTAATTTTTGAGATAAATTATCTCATTTTGGTCATGATTTTCAATTCCTTTTAATTCTAGTTTTTGGCAGCATTTGCGTGATAACTGCACCCCTATGTATGCATTTTTTTAACAGCTCCATTTCAAAATAGGAGAATAGAATCTGGTTTTTCAATTTCCACCTTTTTTTTGCTTTACTTGTCCTCCTTTGGTTTTGTTTTTGGGGACTGGTCTTGATTTATAAGAACATATAGAAGCAAAGGAAGTGGAGTTTTGGTGTTGCTATCATTGTTGTGAGCTGGTCCTGAGCTTACTTGAAGGAGGGACTAGATGGGAGGAAAGCAAAAGCAAATTTACAAACTTGGAATAGGTATTCCATGGAAATAGAATACATAATGAATATTTATTCCCCTCATGGTCCATGGAATTAGAGATGCCATGGCCATTTCACTTAATTATGTGTATATTATTCCTCACATATTGTATTCCTTTGAAATAACCATTTCTTTCGTACTCTATTCCATTTCATGAACCAAACATGATGTTAGTTTGCAGGTCGCTTGAGGTGTGAGCAATGTATGTATGGCCTGACTAAACTTTCATATCCTCATCCTTTATTTTAGTCATCCACTTGGAATTCCTGTGTAAGAACTCTAAATTAGCTGCTGCAACAACCCTTATGTTAATAACATTCAACATCACCATATACGTATATTTATGGTGCTGTTACACGATCAACAGTTATATCCAATATATGGTTAGAAATGTGCTTAAGATGATAGTTTAATGCCAAAAATGGATGCTTGTAATTTGTTTAAGACTGTTTTTATTATGCTTTTTTTTTTTGTTGTTTATTGTGAACTTAGAAATCTTTATTTGGTGGCTCAATTCACTCGTCCAGCTCCCTTGATGAATTTGTGTAATCGATGCCATTTGATTTGCTGTAAACTATTTGGTGATCATGGCATTATTGACCCAATGATAAACCACTAATGACCTCCTAGCTGGGGCTCTTTGCACTGAGAAAATGTGTTCAGTTTCCCTTTTATGAGAGCACAACAAACACTGGTGGGTTGGTGAGGCAGTTTAATACTCTGGAAATGTTTTCCTTAATTTTTTTCCTAATTTCTGAGATGTAGGCAGATGCATAAAGCTAGTAACCTGTCTTGTTTTGTCCATTGTGGACCTCATTGCCTGCATGGAATCCTTAACCTGCCTGTGCAGATCTATATTAAGGTTAAGGTCCTAACCCATGTTTTGGTCTGCTTAGCGCAGCAGCCGCTGACTGCTCTCCTTTGAACCACCGCTGCCTGTGATAATTATGAGTGGAACTCTGTGGGTTCACGTTTTTTGTTGGTCCGTTTAATTCTGTTTGGTTGATCATAAGCGTGGCAAACTATTATTAGAAAACTAAAGCTTTTCAGCCCTTTCCGGTGCTTTTTGTTTTTTGTGGTTGTCCGGGCCTGGGAGTTGTAATCTGGACATTTGCTACATACTATAGCTTAAATGTGTCGGCTGTTTTGCTACTATCCGATTAGCCCCATTGATGCTGGTGTGGGTTCGTTAATATTGGTCAAATGGGCTTTGTTTTTGTGTATTATTGTGTATTGAGCCTCTCTGAATCATGTTTTTGGACTTCTCATTTTAGGATAGTGTTCTCTGCTCTTTGGGTCTGAATAGTTTTGTAATGTGATGGCGCTATTGGGTCTGAATATCTGTTTGGTCTTCCATTTTGGGTTGGCCCTATAGTATGTGCTGTAGGGCCATATCTTACAGCGACTTTGAATTAATTGCATATTTGGTCCCTGCTGCTGTACATTGTCTTGCAATTAGAATCGATATTAGCCACAATTTGTTAAAGGTGTGCTTTTGTGAGCCTGGGCTGCTTTTGGGCCTTTATATTTGCAAATTTCTATTTGGGCCGTACTTTTGTCAATTTTGGTCCTTAGCTTGGCTGTTGCCCATAATGTTGGCCTTAGATTGATTGGTTTATTGCATTTTAGTTCTTCGGTCGTCTCCTTTTCTTCATCTTGAGTCTTGGTTGTACTGGTTTTTATCCATTTTTGGCCCTTATATTGGCCCCTTTTCCTCCGTTTTGTGCCTAAGATATGCTAGATGATTTGTTTTTCTCCATTTTGGACAGAAGATGAGATGATTTGTTTTTCTCCATTTTGGACAGAAGATGCGCTAGGTTTCTACATTTTATGCCTGAGTTGTGCCTGTTTTTTTTTCCCTCCCAATTAGGCCTCAAATAGGCCGGTTTTCCCCAAGTTGGGCTTTAAATAGGCCCACTTTTCTCCACTTTCGAATTTAATTCGGCATGTTTTCTTCAATTTGGGCTTGAGATGGGCCCCCCCATTTTTTCCCCCCAAGTTGGGCTTCATAAGGTCCGGTTTCCTTAAACTTGAGCCGTGAATTAGGTTATTCCTGCAATTTGGGCTTAAATGGGCGGCAATTCTACAGTGTCCTGCGTGTTTTGTTAACTTTGGCCCTCCAAGGCCAGATTTCTACATTTTGTACCTTGATGGTGCCTTTTTTTTTTTGTTCCCTTTGGGCTTCAGATTGGTCGGGTTTCTAAATTTTGGGTCTCTTATATGCTGGTTTATCTGAATTTTGGATCTTAAATGGGACTAGTATCTACATTTTGGGCCTGAGCTGTGCGTGGCTTTTTATATATCAGGCATTAAGAGGGCCCTTTTTTTCCTCACGATTTTGGGCTGTAGATGGGCTGGTTTTCCTCAAATTTAGGCCTCACATGGGCCGGCCTTCCTCAAGTCGGGCCATATATGCGTTGACTTTTCCCAAATGCGCGGGTTTTCTTAAATTTCGGCCTGAGATGGCTGCTTTCCGTCAATATGGAACTGAGATGTGCCTGTTTTTCCCTAGACTTCATATGGTGCGGTTTTCTTCAATTTTGGGCGGTGGATAGTCTTATTTTCTTCATTTTATGCTTTCAATAAGCCGGATTAATACAATTTGTTCATTGGTGATGCTCCTTTTTTCCCCCTTTGGACCTCAGATTAGTCAGTTTTCCCAAATTTAGGCCTCAGTTGTGCGGTTTTCAACAATTCTGGGCCAAATATGGTCCAAGTTTCTTCAATTTGGGTTTGAAATGGGTGGGGTTTATTCATTTTGTTCCTGAGCTGAACCTGTTTTTCTGCTTTTCCAATTTGGACTTTATGACCTTTTTTTCTCTAATTGGGCCGAAATGGGCTGTTTTTCCTCAATTTAAGGCTTCAAAAGCGGCGGATTTCTTCCATTTTGGTCATGAAATGGACCTGTTTTCCACAAGTTGGCGCTCGTATGAGCTGACTTTTCTCCACTTTGGGCGTCAAGTGGGCCCATTGTCTTCTATTTGGGCCTGAGATGGGTTAGGTAGCTTGAATTTGAGCCTTAGATGGCTGGGTAACTACAATTTGGGCTTCATGTAGTCTGGGTTCACTTTCTTTCAAATTGGGCCTGAGATAGACCTGTTTGGGCCAATTTGGGCTTCAAAGTCGAGTTTCATTCAATTGGGATTTGGATAGGCCGATGGGCCTGTTTTCCACAATTTGGGCCTCAGGTGGGCCTGTTTTCCACAATTTGGGCCTCAGGTGGGCCTGTTTTTCCACAATTTGAGCCTCAGATGGGCCTGTTTTCCACAATTCGGGCCTCAGATGGGCCTGTTTTCCACAATTCGGGCCTCAGATGGGCCCATTTTCCGCAATTTGGGCCTCTAATGGGCCCCTTTTCTGCAATTGGATGGGTCGATGGGCCTCCTTTTCCGCAATTTGGGCCTCAGATGGGCCCGTTTTCCGCAATTTGGGCCTCAAATGGGCCCCATTTTCACAAGTTGCGCCTCAGATGGGCCCCATTTTCACAAGTTGGGCCTCTAATGGGGCCCGATTTACCCAATTTGGGCCTCTAATGGGGCTTTGTACGCTATTTGGGCCTCACATGGGCCCGTTTTCCGCTATTTGGGCCTCACATGGGCCCGTTTTCCGCTATTTGGGCCTCACATGGGCCCGTTTTCCCCAATTTGGGCCTCAGATGGACCCTATTTTCACAACTGAGGCCTCATATGGGCCTGATTTACCCAAGTTGGGCGTCAGATGGGCCCATTTTCCGCAATTTGGGCGTCTAGTTGGCCCGTTTTCTGCAATTGGATGGGTCAATGGGCCTCCTTTTCCGCAATTTGGGCCTCCGATGGGCCCTATTTTCAGAATTTGGGCCTCAGATGGGCCCTATTTTCAGAATTTGGGCCTCAGATGGGCCCGTTTTCCGTAATTTGGGCCTTAGATGGGGCCGTTTCCGCAATTTGGGCCTCAGATGGGCCCGTTTTCCGCAATTTGGGCCTCCGATGAACCTTTTTCCCACAATTTGGGTTCATTTGGGCCTCCTTTTCACGCTTGGAGCTTAAGATGGGCCTATTTTTACAATTTGGGCCTGAGATGGACCTCCTTTCCCTAATTTTGACCTCGGATGGCCCTGTTTTCCGTAATTTGGGCTTCATATGGTCCAGATTCCTTCAATTTGGGCCTGAGATCTGGCTGGTTTCCTTCAATTTAGGCTCTAGATACGGTTTCCTTCGATTTGAGCCTCAGATGTTACAGTTAATTATTCTATGGACCTGGGAAGTATGGTCAATTAGGGCCTGGCTTGGCCAGTTGCGAACAATTTCAATTTGGGCCTTACATTTTTCAAATTTTTTATTTTTTTAAACCAGTCCCCAAACTTTCAAATTTAGCCTTTTAGGTTTTGATCTTTTTTCCTTCAAGAGCATAAAATTTTCTAACTCAAGGAAATGTGGGTACACAAAAGTACCCATTAACCAATCCCGGGTGGTTTACAACTGTGCCCGTTATAAGGTGGGTAAATTTACCCACTTTATCACGAGTACACTCATTAAAACCTATTTCCCTTTGCCGGGTCTACTTGGTGGCACCCGATTTATTCACTTCAGGCCTCAGACAGGATGAGCATGAGTTTACATGGGAAAGGGGTCCTAAATTTAGGACTGCCCATTATTAGCATTAATAACTGGATTAACACCCAATGGCGCATTGTTCTAATTAGCAACGTATTCCTTGCTGCGTCTCTGCTCATACATCGTGTCTGGACTGACCTTGTGGGCCATATCCAAAAAACTGAAATTTAAGAAAAACAAATATCAGAAAAAGCAAAATCCAAAATCATCATCGCGGGTGAAAAATAAAAAGCCTTGATTTAGAAAAGCCATACAAGACAAGCTTAGAACTCTGTCACCTCAAAAATTGCATGGTACAAGATCATGTGCCTTGTACAGAATCCCAAACTCATGCAAAACCATTTTTCCGGTAAAGCAAAGGAAAATATAATATCAAGGAGAGAATGTTTACATAAAAGAAAGATGTGAAGTTTTAACTCTTACCTCTCAAATTGAACCATTGCTCCTGAATGACGTGACCAAAGGTCTCTGATGCATGCGGGCAGAGTCATAGTTTCTGGTCTTGTAACATAAATCCAGCTTTGGGTACTTTTGTAAGCTACCCGTGCCTTGTGATTATGCTGTGGGCTAAGCCCTGTAAATTCCCAACCATCCTTGCATTACTCTCCATGATCATTATTCGACATCAGTTGGCATCTGAATTATTACAATACTACCTACTTCCCTGTGCTCACTAAACATGCACATCATACATTTTTTTTTGGACCAACCCAACACAGCCTAAAACCTCAAGATAGTCTTGTGCGTCTCCAGAGTTCTAATTCAACATAGGTGCCCAATTTCATCTTATCAAACAAAATTATGTCATCAGCAAATAACACAAATACGGCACATTGTTTCTAACTGTCTAATGAGCTCACATTGTTCTTAAATGCCTAATAAGCCCATCCATCAATGCTGCAAACAAGAAAGGAGTTAATACAGAGCCCTGTTGCAAACCTATAATCACATCCTTATATCCACACATTTACAGTTACTCTCTCATACAAGCCCTTGCCCTAAACTGCTTGCGAAAATGAAAAAGACACAAAGCAAATATGAAAAAGAAACTTGAAAAACAATCAAAAATTAGACAGGAATAAGACATAAGAAGGCAGGCCATAACAAAATATCCATACTCTATGTGTTCATGCACCAAGTCCACCACTCGGGTATTAACCAGCCAATTGCAATTGCTTCACCATGGGTTCCATTTTCAAGAATTCATTTTTAGTTCCTCTGGAATGTACCGACAATTCACAGGTAATCCACATACAAAGGAGAAATCATGAACGGCCATTGAGGACACTACACCAACTTGAAGAAACTTGAATTGGGAATTATATGAAGTTTTAAAATAAGAAATTTATTGGTGAAACGGAAGGGTACGCAAAAGTCTAACATAGAATGGCAGTTGCAACCCTAGATTTTCAATTAAACACAGTAGCACGTGACCATCTCTGTCAACCCCTCACTGGCCTACCTACCCCTTGCATATGAAGCTTCATCTGTCTGACTCATTCTCAATAAGCCTCTAGCAGATGAATTGAATCACCAACCTTTAGAGAAGCAACTCTCTTTCGGGTAAGTCACATCCACAAAATAGAGTGGCAGCTGCAAACCCTACTAGGTTTCAAGTAAACACAGTACCAAGTGACCATCCTCGTTAACCCCTCATTGGCTTACCTAACCCTTGCTTAGGAAGCTCCATTTGCCTGACTAATGCCCAATGAGCCTCTAGTAGATGAATTGAATAACCAACCCACTGTCAATGCTGTGTTCTAAAAAGCACTAAACAGACCTAGGCACCTGACCTACCGCCTAACGCCACCTAGGCGGGGCCTAGCCGGTTAGGCGGTCTAGGGAGATTCTTTGTGTTTTTTATAATTTTTTAAAATTAGTAATTCAATACAACTATTTATACTAATTCATAAAATATTATTGAAATAACATAATAAAGTACAACAAAATTACATATTTAGTATCCTTTCACAGCTTAGGATAAATAGTGTTCTTTCAAGCATACGTCGTTGCAACAATAGACTTATGATTTTAATTTTGATTTTTATTTAAATAATGGCCAGCTGTTATTGATGTAAAAGAAAATAAAAGAAAAAATAAAATATACCTAAGCACCATATCCTCCTAACCGGCTGCACTTTTGACCAATTAATGGCACTGACTGCTTAGGAGAGTAGTTTCCCCTTAACCAAGGCATTTCCTTCCTGCCTATATGCTAGGCAACCACCTAGGCGTTTCATGATTGCCTAGCGATGCAACCGCCTAGACTGTTTTTTAAAACACTATGTCAATGTCATCACGCCTAGTGGAGCAGCTCTCATTCATCGTCATCTTGACACATCTTCTCCTATACATTCGCGGGCTATGGGTGGATTCGACCTCAAGATTCTACCCAAACCACCACCGCTCGTCTAATTTCACCCCATCCGCGTAGAGCTTCGTCATCCCACTAACATTCCTCGTCGGAGATCTTCCTGGTGATCGCCGAATCCATTATACATAGCGGCAATACACCAATGCATCCTCCTTTCTCAACCCCTCCCTCTATGAACCTTGTTCAAATTAAAACCCGAAAATATTTAGGGTTGAAGCATTAGGGTTGATTTTATAGGTCAGGAAAGGATACAGAGCCCATATGATCAAAGTTAATGGGCTGGGCCCATGGTGGTTGTTTAGGCCCAAGCTCATATCCTCATTTATGCGCGCTTTAATTCTGTCCAAGCTTGCGCATCCACGACACTCATTGCAGTAGATTTTGCAATGAGCCATTGAGACTTCATGCATCCACGCATGAAATTAACGCCCCCTGAACGCATCATATGCATGATGCTTTACCTGATGGAAATAAATTCCAAATGATTAAAAGCAGTCCCAAAAATAAATTTACACAACTCAAATTCTGTAAATGATTCTGACAGGTTTGATAGTTACAGAGCAACCAAATCATGTATTCTAAATGAATTTCCATCTTCTTTCATCTCCTTTATTTTGTTTCCCCCCGGCAAGGAAATGCATTTCCATCTACTTGAACTTTTAAGCACCACAAAAGTTGCTGTCGTATGTTAGAATATTATTCAATTTCTCAATATTTTTGGTGATGGGTGTGATTTGAATTATGGTGGCTCCAGAAAATTTACAAGATATTGGTTATATAACAAGGCCAATATGTGAACGCCCAAGGACCACCAGGAGAGAACTGGACCCACTTCACCTTTCTAGTCTAGTATCTGAGATCCTTAGGGTTTCATTTACTAACTTGTAAAAACCATGTGAGATATGGGCCAGTCCCATGGGTAACTAACTACTACTAAAGTAACACAAAATAGGCATTCCTTCAATATCTTCTTGAGTGAGAACCCCAACAATGTATGGTGATAACCATGTATCCTGTAATATTAACGGTGGGGAAATAATTCTGTTCAGCATCCATTGCAAAGCTAAAACCTGCAGAACTGAGTGATAATTTTCTGGTGAACAACATAAACACAAATTCTCTTATGCAGCTCCATCAAATTTAGGGGTTGTTTCACTATTGTGATGTTCATTTTGACTTCGCAGCTTCAAGCTCTTGTTTCAAGGATTTCACCCGCTCAAGCGAACCCGCATTTTCCTAGTATTAATTAGAAGTAAAAACAAGTGCGATAAAATTAAAGGCTTATTTAGTTGTGGAAAAATAGTTCTCCATTTCCATATTTCATGTCAAAATATCATCATTTACCATGTAATTTGAAAAACATGGTTTTCCAATTAACTTCCATGTACATTACTTGAAATATATTCCCTATTTTTCCAAATCTAAGACCATTTAAAAAAGACGGTTCTCCTTAAACTTGAAATGAATAGATCATGATATATTTAGGCTAAGCATCTAAAAATAGGACAAGGAAAACATTTTCCACAACTAAGAGGTACCTAACATTCTTCAGTTTTCATAATTATTTTTCTTTCCCTGATTTCTTATTGAGAAAATGAAACACAAACTTACCTTTTCCAGACGAGTTTGGTATATTCAGGAGTTCAAATAATGTGAGAGTTCCAGCATGGTTTTGACAAAGCCGTCAAGTGTCGTGTATGTGTATGTTGCAGAAAGTAATGCAGTTTTTCCCCTTTTTGCACAGGAAAACATTATTAAGAACTGCAGAGAAAGGAATAAATCAGCAGTACCTTTTTTTAGAATGCCCAACGCCTCGCTTGTACTGGCAGCATCCTCCCCCTTCCTCAGAAGACTGTTTACCCTGTCAAGGAAACACCTTATTTAAATCCCAAGACTTGATTTCTTTATCTAGGTAAATATACACATCCAGCCAGTAATCAAAATGATATGGAAAGAAAGTTATATAAAATAAAATAAAAACCACAATTTTGAACACCTACACAGTCAGTTTTGAAGCCTTCCCAATACAATACTACAGAGGAGTTCAACCACTCAAATCCGGGTGAAAAAATGGTTTATCAACAGATAATATGCTACATGAAAAAGGTGCCATTGTTGAAAGACTTGCACGCAAAAAGGCGTGAATTCGACAAGCCAATGCATGTATGCATTTTCCATTCAAAATTATATGTTTCCAAATATTTATAGTCCTTGGACACATAGCCAGAATTATTAGCCAGAAATGAATCTATTTACACTTTGTTCATAATGAATCTGTTTGCATCTTTTTGGAAGAATCTTCTGCAAATAGTTCCCAGGGTTTTTTGTTGCTTGGTGCCCAGCAAGAGGAACAATAGTTATAATTGCAGGAACTGCAATTATAAAACAGTACTCTGTATGAGGCACTAACGAGCTTCCTTAGCTATATTTCGCCAATGGTCAACTCCAAGGGAGTTCACTGATTATTGTAATTGAATATGGATTAATTTGAACATTATTTAGGGTACTGCAAGTCATTTTCCAATATTTTGCCAAAAGTTAGAAGGCGTGCAGAGACACATTAAAGTGTAACTAATGAAAATTCTCAGGGACTTCTGCACCCACTGTGATGAGAGATCTCTAACAATATTTCTTGGCAAACTAATTTAGACGTTGTCCCCCTATATTATTCAAGAATCCAATTCATAATTACTCTACATTTTGCCACTAGTTGTTTGATCTATTGGAACCAGCATGCATAGTAAAGCCTTCACATAGAACAAGGTCATGGGATCGAACCCTTGCAATGACCAAGTTGAGTGTGTTTGTGTGTGTATTTACCAAACAATCACACCAAACACTCAAGACCATTTCTAGCACAAAGGATTCAATAGCGGTAGTAAAAAATGATAGATGTTTTTAAGAGCTTATTTTATAAAACGCCTTGCTCCCCAACAATCAGGCATTTCTTTTAGGATTTGAATCCCTAGCCTTTCAAACACAAAGGATCTAACATGCATGTTGGTGACGTTAGCAATACATGATTACTATATCAGAATATTATAATGTGGCAAAACAAAATCCAATAATACCCGCAAGGCTTGTGAGAATACCGAATCAAATCAATTTGTCCTTGCGACATCTTATCTGAGAAGGCAGAACTAACAAAACACACGAGAAATCAACATACCATGTCAGCATGCATTGGTGGCAAGCATTTTTTGTTGAAATCACAACCGAATGTGCCGTCTAAACCTTTGTATTCACTGAACGGATTCCGTATAACGAAACCCCCAAATGCTGTTGGATCAGTAATTCACAAAAGAAAATCCCACATGCGACAGACCTAATGTCTCCGCTGTCGCTGTCCGTATCCAACACCGCGAGGATCGCTGTTTCGGGAACGGGATAGCCTGTTCGGTTGGCTGATTCTCACTGACGGATGATCATCGTCATCTTGAAAAATCTTCTCCTATACAGTCGCGGGCTGCGGGTGGATTCGGCCTCAAGATTCTCCCCGAACCACCACCGCTCGCCTGATCTCACCCCGCCCGTGTCGAGCTTCGTCATCCCGCTACCATTCCTCGTCGGAGATCTTCCTGGTGATCGCCGAATCCATTATACACGGCGGTGATCCACGAGCGCATCCTCCTCGCTCAACCCCTTTCTCTCTGCGGACCTGGTGCGAATTGAAACCCTAAAACACTCGGGGTCGATTCGGGTTGATTTTATAGGTCATGAAAGGATACGGAGCCCATAGTATCCAAGTTATTGGGCTGGGCCCATGGTTGTTGTTTAGGCCCAAGCCCATATCAGCATTTACGGGCTTTATGTTTCTCTACCCAAACTTGCGCATCCGCGACGCTCGCTGCATTAGACTTTGCAATGAGCCATTGAACCTTCATGCATCCATGCATGAAATTAACGCCTCCCAAATGCATTCACATATACGATGCTTTACCTGTTGGAAATAGCTTCCAAATGATTAAAAGCAGTCCAAAATATAAATTTACACAACTCAAATTCTGTAAATGATTCCGATAATTTGATAGTTACATAGCAACCAAATCATGTATTGTAAATGCATTTCCATCTTTTTTCTTCTCTCTCCTCTCCCCCCCCCCCCCCCCCCCCCCTTTTTTTTTTGGCAAGGGAGTGCACTTTCATCGAGCACCACAAAAGTTGCCGTCATATTTGCCAAAGAGGCAAACCTGGTCATGCGTTAGAATATTTTTAAATTTCTCAATATTTTTGGTGATGGGTGTGATTTGAAATATGGTGGCTCCGAAAAATTTACAAGATATTGGTTATATATAACAAGGCCTACATGTGAACGCCCAAGGACCTCCAGGAGACAACAACTGGGCCCCCTTCACCTCGCTCGTCTGGTATCTGAGATCCTTAGGGTTTCTTTTACAAACTTCTTAAAACCATGTGAGACACGGGCCAGTCCCATGGGTAACTAACCACTACTAAAGTAACACAAAATTGGCATTCCTGTGATGATATCTTCTTGAGGGAGAACCCATACATTGTATAGTGATATTAATGAAGGGCTACATACATGTATCCTGTAATATTAACGGTGGGGAAATAATTCTGTTCAGCATCCATTGCAAAGCTAAAACCTGCAGAACGGAGTGATAATTTTTCTGGTGAACAACGCAAACACAAATTCTCTTATGCAACTCCATCAAATTTAGGGCTTGTTTCGCTATTGTGATGTGCATTTTGACTTCGCAGCTTGAAGCTCTTGTTTTAAGGATTCCACCCGCTCAAGCAAGCCCGCATTGTCCTAGTGTTGCCATAAATTAGAAGTAAAAACAAGTGCAATAAAATTAAAGACTTATTTAGTTGTGGAAAACTAGTTCTCCATTTCCATATTCCATGTCAAAATATCATCGTTTACCATGTAATTTGCAAAATATGGTTTTCCAATTAACTTAACTTCCATGTGTATTACTTGAAACATATTCCCAATTTTTCTAAATCTAAGATCATTTAAAAAAAGTGGTTCTCTTAAACTTGAAATGAATAGATCATGATATATTTAGGCCCAACTTCTGAAAATAGGACAAGGAAAACACTTTCCACAACTGCAGAGAAAGGAATAAATCAGCAGTCACCTTTTTTAGAATGCCCAACACCTCGCTTGTACTGGCAGCGTCCTCCCCCTTCCTCTCAGAAGACTGTTTAACCTGTCAAGGAAACACCTTATTTAAATCCCAAGACTTGATTTTCTTTATCTAGGTAAATCTATACACCCAGCTAGTAATCAAAATGATACGGAAAGAGAAGTTATATAGAATAAAACAAAAACCACAATTTTGAACACCTACATGGTCACTTTTGAAACCATCCCAATACAATACTACAGAGGAGTTCAACCACTCGAATCTGGGTTAAAAAAAGGTTTATCAGCAGATAATATGCTACATGAAAAAGGGTACCAGTGTTGAAAGCCTTGCATGCGAAAAGGCACAAATTTCGACATGCAAATGCATGTATGCATTTTCTAAATATATATATATATAGATCCCACAATTACTACACTCCTTGGACACTTGACCAGAATTATCGGCCAGAAGTGAATCTATTTACACTTTGTTCAAAATGAATCTGTTTGCATCTTTTCCCAGGGTTTGTCCTTGATGGCGGTGCCCAGCTAGAGGAACGATGGTTATAATTGCAGGAGCCACATGATAAAACAGTACTCTGTATGAGGCACTAACAAGCTTCCTTAACTATTGCATTTGCCAATGGTCAACTCCAGGGGAGTTCACTGAATATTGCATTGAATACGGACTAGTTTGAGCATTATTTAGCATACTGCAAGTCATTTTCCAATATTTTACTAAAACATTTTTATGAACTAAAATTGTTGAAATTAACTTATGTATATAGTTCGAAGGCGTGTAGACACATTAAAGTGCAACTAATGAAAATTCTCAGGGACTTCTGCACCCACTGTGATGAGAGATTTCTAATAATATTTCTTCGCAAACTAATTTGAACATTGTCCCCCTATATTATATTCAAGAATCCACTTCATAATTACTCTACATTTTGCTACTAGTTGTTTCATCTAATGGAACCCGCATGTATAGTAAAGCCTCACATAGAACAAGGTTGCAATAACCAGTTGGGTGTGTGTGTAGTTGCCAATCCAAAAAAAAAATCTCTAGTTCATTTTGTTCTCTTTGACAGTTGCTGTCTAACTCATCCAACACCTGGAACTTAAATAAGTCCCATAAAGCAACCAAAAAACCCATTTTTCCATATGCTAGCATCCATTAAATAATAATTAAATTCCAAGAAACAATGGCATTTCGAAAACTGCAGTGCTAGGGCACAAATTCATCCTGACTCATATTGTCTAGAGTAGATGATAATCCAACTGTCATGGCTCCTAACCAGACAATAGAACTCTAACATAAATGACCTTGGAAAAATGAAATTCATATTCTTCTCCACCATCTTGAATAGGCTGAAGACTCAAACAGGTGTCATTGAATTTTTTTTTTTTTTCTACACAAAGCAAGAAATATTAAGGGCTAGAAAAACATAAAGCCCGACCCAAACAGTGTAACCATAAGCATTCCTATTAATCATCAATCGTCAAAACCTAACCCTGCAACTCCAAACAAAGAAACAAACAGGGAACTTATAATATAACCACTTAAGACATTATATCTTGCTCCAACATTTAACATGTCATATTCAGCAAAGTTGGGTCATCAAGATCTCCATCATAACCAACGAAGCACTAAATATCTTCCCGTCTAAATTGAAGATGTATGAGAAATGCCATGAAGACAGTAATTTTTTCATTAACCCCCCCCCCCCCGAAAAAAAAATAAAGAAAGAAAAAAACCCACCGAAACAAGGTTAACCTAAAATGTTGCCTATCTAACAACAAACACTACCGAAATAAATTAACGTTAACTGTTTAATCAAACGAAATTAACTCCTTTTATTTCCAGGATTGTGCCAAAATACCTCAACTAGCTCCTGAAGGCACTTGGTGGCCCTCTCCACCTCCTCGTCATATTTCAATCTCCACTCTGCAGATTCGTCCATTGCTTCCTTGTTAGCAAGATCGAACTGCTGCCTACACCGCTTAGGCGACACAAAAATTATTGAAAACACAAGAACCAAAAGAAGAAAAAAAAAATAAAGGGAACCTAACCTGATCAAATCCATATCGTCAGAGGAGATTGTGTAGTCCATAGCCCAAAGCTTGAAGTAAACCGCTAATCCCATGGCCATTGTCAACGCCAACCCAACCAAGATTCCCCTTCTCTCTCTCATTCTCGTCGTCTCTCTCCCCCTCTTTCTCTCGTCTCGAGTTCTCGATCTCGCGATCAGAATCGCAGAGAAATCCGGTGCTCGAGTCCAACTACAGTGCCTCTTTTCTGGCGGATCTAATATTGCTGGGCCGTGTTATTACTTTTTGGGCCGCATATCATAAGGCACAGACATTAAATGGTCATGGGCTCAACAACTTTAAAAAGGCCTCCAAAACTCTTCGAGCGACCCATTTCAGCTACCAAAATCTAGATTAATTTATTCTTTTTATTAATCAATACTCACCTCTCCTCCCCACTCAACATTCATTTACGGAAATATTGGAGGTGCCAAAATGTTGGATCTTTCTTGGGGGAGCAGAAGACCCTATTTTTGGAGAAGGGGAAAAAAATTGTGGCCTTCTTTCAAAGAGAAAGATTACCATCTCCCATGTGGATTGGACGAAGAGAATGAATAATGTTAAAATAAATAGAATATAAGAAAATTTATGTTAATCGCCCTTAAGAGTTATATATATATATATATATATATATATCCATTGTTCTCCTTAGATTTACATTCTTTTCAAAGTGGCCCTATCAATTCCCCATTCTGAACAAAATAATGTAGGACAGATAACCTCGTTGGGCCTGATCGTGGGCCCAATATCTTATGGGCTCACTTTTATCTGGGCCGAACCCGGTACGCATTTTCATTTTCAGAAACGTCAGGATAAAAGAGTCATTTCACAGCGCTTCCGCCCCTCGTCACACTCTCCACCCCCTTCTCTCTCTCTGCTAAACCTTAAACCTTAAACGCTAATTATAAACACTAATTACGTGTTGTGCAGCTCCGGTAGAAGAAGAAGAAGAAGATGCCGCCGAAGTTCGATCCGACTCAGGTCGTGGACGTATATGTTCGGGTCACCGGCGGTGAGGTCGGTGCCGCCCGTTCCCTCGCGCCCAAGTTCGGTCCTTTCGGTCTCTCCCCGAAGAAGATCGGAGAAGACATAGCCAAAGAAACCGCCAAGGATTGGAAGGGACTCCGAGTGACTGTCAAGCTCACAGTTCAGAACCGACAGGTGAAGGTCTCCGTCGTTCCCTCCGCAGTCGGTCATCAAGGCGCTCAAGGAGCCCGAGCGCGACTGGAAGAAGACGAAGAACATCAAGCACAACTGGAATATTCATCTCGATGATGTCATCGAGATCGCGAAGGTCATGCGGGGGTGATCCATGGCCAAGGACTTGAGCAGGACCGTTAAGGAGATTCTGGGGACTTGTGCTTCTGTTGGGTGTACGGTCGATGGGAAGGACCCAAAGGATCTGCAGCTGGAGATCGCGGATGGTGATGTGGAGATTCCTCAGGATTGAGCCGGAGGGTATATTGTTATCTGAACTTTTCATTCTTTGAAATTTGGATTTGTGATTCGTGTAGTTCGTTAGTGTTTGTGAACACGCAGAGCTGTTGGTTCACTTTTAGCATGCTGATAGTGTTTTCATGATTTTGCTTAAGATTTGTTAGTCTCTTGGTGCCTTTGGTGCATGACTTTTAAAGAAACTCGCCAAGATGTTTTTAGTGCCTTGATGCCTTTGGTGCCTGGCTTTCAAACAGGAAGAGCAGCTCCTCTCAAAACCACTCACATCCATTTGATGGATCTATTTGTGAGAGCCGATATGGCGGTGGCTTACACTCTCTAAACTTAAATGGTTTCATTGTGAGGCCATGAGCAGAACTTCTCACTGGTTTTGTTGCAGGCATCAACTTTCTGGTATTGCCCAGCTGCTCTGTGTATCACACTTTTCTGTGAGGGTAAGGTAATGTACAACAGTCCTTGCTTTAAGGGCAGTGTTGTTTGAGTGCCTATCAATTTATATGCATATGATCCTAGTAGATTAATAAAGTAATTCATTGATGTCTCATTCGGGGTGGAGAATCAATGCAAATACTCCAATTACAAATTAATGTATTGCAACAGTCAATCTCAATGCTGTGATTCGCACATGCCCATACATATAGTATATGTGAGTTAAAACGTTCACTTTACATGAGTTAAAGAGAAACATATGCAGGCATTAACATGAACGCATGCTCACATGTAAATGCACAGGCCTGTTTGTTCACGTGCCATCACCTTGTATGCTTGTAGTGTACAATGCAAATGAGCATGTACATGCAACCATGTACAAGTGTTATTAGGTCCCTTCAGTATGCACTCGCCTGTCTTATCTCTATTGTCAATTATGAGATGGCAATTGTTCTGCTCCTCGTACACAGATATTTTAATTACTTAATGGCATATTTCATGAATTTGTTTTTGGCCTATGGTCCATTTGGTGCAAGTTTGGCAAATTCCAGACAGCATTTCTGTCGTTTCTCTTTCAATGGGAGGCATCCCGTTGACAATTGCTATACCATCTCAAGCATTACCATCTTTAGCTTAGACCAAATCTTTTTTAGAATTTCTTCTCTGATATTCTCCATCTTTTCTGGTCCACATTTTCTTCCCCCAAACTTAGGTAATGTAAATAACAGCCTCATGTGTAATCTCTGGACACCATCCAATAATAGCTTGCAGCTATCCAATTTTGTCTTCCACTTGAAATTTGACTGTTGACCACCAAATTTCTCCTCAGATATTTCTGGGATTGTTCCTTTAAGTTTCCTCAACCTATATAAAGTCCTGCTGCCCCAAAACCTCTCAAACCCATATTTTCGCTTCTCAAGATCATTCCTCTTCAATACGAGGTATATCTCTCTTTTTTTCCCAAGAGCAGGGGAGAAAGGGAGACTGTCATCTTCTTCAGCTTCAAAATGGCCAGAGAGATGAGAAATGCGCGGTCGGTGATGGAGGTTGCTCCAGCCCTTATCATCTACCCTCGTAAGCCTTCCAATTCTCCAGGACTCGAGACGATCGCTGAAGAGGCTGCCGAGGGACATGACATTGATTTTTAATGAACTTCTAATATAATTTATATCCCTCTTCTTGTCCATGCCTGCACATTTCTCCTTGTTTGACATCAAGGGGGAATGGTATGGCCATTATTTAAAACCATTAACGTAGGCTTCGCAACCGCCGGGGGGGGGGGGGGGGGGGGGGGGGGTGGGGGGGGAGGAGACGAAGGGGGTACAGAATTGATGAGGTGGGTGGTAGAGCTTTACATGAACGCACACCTCGTCGACTTCTGTAAATGTTTTGTCTGTAGTATTGACGCAGGGTTTCCCCTATCTAGTGATGTTGTAATTATTCTTTTCTTTACTTCGATGCAAATATAATCTCCTTAATTGTAGCCAACAGCTTAACTCACCGTCTACTCCCTATCTTTAGGTTCATAACAATCAGGTTTATGTGCCATGTGGGAAAATGGCCTGCACTGGAAAATATTTTCAGGGAAAAATTGCTGCAACGGCTCATGCTTTTCAAATGCTCTAGTCATTTTTTCGTAAAAATAAGCCGCGCCCAGATAGCTAAGACATAACAGAGGAAGCTAGAGGCTCCTTTGAAAACGGGAGTTGCAGCGAGATTGAGGACCCATTATAAGTGATCAAGTTAAACACTCCGAGACAAATAGGTAACAGAAAGTGAACTTTGAGGATCAAATTCTGAAAAAGGAAGCCACTACAGTTAGAACTATAAGGTTTTTATGTGGTATTCCGTTTGCCCATATCTGATCTCTCTCTCTCTCTCTCTCTCTCTCTCACGCGCAGTGTGCAGCACTGGGGGAAGGGATGGATAGTGCATTCTCATGCCCTGGGGTCCTTAGTTTTTGTCATTATCGGTTAGTATCACCCAAATTATGGAGACAAAAGCATGAATCAAGGGAAAAGGTAGCCACAATTGCCACCTCAAAAGCAGGAAATCAAGAACTAAAGTTTTTCGGGAAAAAAAAAAAAAGAAACAAAGATGGGTATTAGCCACAGATCCTCTCCTCTGTTCCTTTATAAGGAAGCAAACTTCATTCCTCTTCAATTCAACCACACGTCTTTGCTCTGTTGTTTCCAATCATTGGTTTTGTGCGGGAGAGCTTCTTTGGATCTTGTTGCGAGGGGGAAGTGTACGCCTATAGTTCCATGGCAAACGCTCATATATTGCCTGTGTGTATAGGTAGGTAGTCTCCTGTATGCATCTCCCACATAATATGCCTGGCTCCCTGTATGCCATCTGCCGAGCCCATCAGAAAATCTGGAACTTTGGCACATGGCATGCGAGGAGCCATGCATATTCACGCATAAGCATCTCTTCTCTTCCTCACCCTCCCTAAAAGTAATTATTTTCATAAAACGCGCATAACCTAGTGCATTAAAATCACAAATTCATGCACATCGAACATCGGATTCATGTTAGGGAAGGAAGGATATTCCATACTTCAAATTTGGAGTGCGGGCCTTCGTATAAAATTGAGCAATACCAAACTGGGGGACAGTTGATGTTACTTTCTGCTTTAAAGGGTTCTTGGCAATCTATGGGCAGATTGAAGATAGATAAGACGAATACTTAAGGTCCCACGACACCTCCCAACTCTTGAGTGCTTTCGTTTACTTCCCCACCTATTCATTTTCTTTATGAAAAGAATGCATCTATATGCCTACACAAAGATGCGATACCTATCTCTTTACAATTTCCTCCTAATTCTTTCCAAACAATAACAAACAAAGAAAGTGGTCTCCTATTTTTTTCTTTTTCTTTTTTTATGGTTTCATTCAATTTTTGTACCTCATTCCCTCTCATTGTTTATGTAATTGGCACATCCATTTCTTTCTTTCCCACTTTGCTATATCTTCTTTTTATCATCTTCTGACTCTAGCATCAAAGGGCTCCAAGAGAATTCCTCACCCCATACTTTTTTTTTTTCTCTCTCACAGGGAGCTTAAATCTTTTTTTTTTTTTTTTTTTACCTCACAACATATTCTTTATATATTAACAAATTCACAAAATGATAACTTCCAGATTGTGCTAGTAAATCAGAGGCAAGCCATAAGATTACATCTTGTATTGAGTCCACGCCATGGATGGAAGAACCACGGAACCAAGTGACATTTTTGTTTGTTTCCCCAAGTGAAATATTCATTTTATCCATGAAATAAAAAGAATTAATTCCTTCTTATTTAAATGGGAGCAGAATATAACCTAAAGCATTCATGTGATAGTGTGGAGAGGATCACGTAAAAGAAGACTCTACTCTGTCGAGTTTAACAATGAAACTGAACAAAATTGTTACATAAAAAAGAATAAAGGTTAGGCAAATTCAACTTTTTTATATACATTCCTATTAAAGCAGGCATTAGTATAATTAGGCAGACGGAATATTAGTGATTAATAGAAATCTTAATTGAAGCGGACATCGAGAATTATTTCATAGCTTAGGGAATTATTTGTCAAAATCAAAACTTTAGGGGACAATTTGAGAATTTGGCCAAATTTCAGGGGGCATTGGTGCAATTTTTTTTTTTTTTTTTGAAAATAAAAAATAATAACGATGACAGCGCCAAGGAAAATCAATTATGTAAAATATTTTGTGGTAGTTATTTAATTAATTATTTTTCAATCATTCGTGTATTGCCAAATAATGGTGAAATTTGTAACCGCGGCTCAAGCATAACACCTTAACAATACCTATCTATTTGTTTTCTGGCTCAATGATGACGATGATGATGTTGACGGTGACGTTTAATGCCTGATGTTGGTGGACCTTTACGCCATTCCCCATTACCTATTTCTTCAACAATCACAGGTTCCCTGCTCCTCTCTCTCTCTCTCTCTCTCTCTCTCTCTCTCTTACGGTCTTCCTTCATCATCTCTAAATCTCTTCCTGTTTCTATCGCCCTAAATCTTCAATCCGAAAGGTCACTTTTTTTTTCTTCCCCAATTTTTTTCTGGGTTTAGCGAATCCATGTAGAGGGAGGAAAAAAGAAATCGTCTTTCTCTCGATGGATTGCAGCTTGTTGCTTAACGCGCGAGACTGAGATAAAACAAGTAGAAATAGCATTTGTAGTGTGTTTGTTTGAGCTCCGTTTGATTTAAAAGGAGCGATTTTTCTGCAGAATTAGGGTTTTCTCTGGAATTTCCGTTAGATTTGATCACCCTTCAGAATGGGTAATATCATTGGCGGTGGTGGCGGCGGAAATGGCCGCCGAAGAAACGGAAGCCGGCGGAGCCACCCACCTCCGCCTCCTCCGCAAACACCGCAGCCCGAAATCACGGCGAACCAATACGTTTTCGCCGCTGCCGCCCCTTATCCTCCCCAGTACCCAAACCCTAATCCTCCTCCTCCTCCTCCTCCTCCTCATCCTTACTACCAATACCCGGGATACTATCGGCCAGCGGGGCCGCCTCCGGTGACCCCGGTTCCATTGCCCGCCCCGTACGATCACCACCACCGAGGGCCTGCGCCCCCGCACATGCACCCTAGTCACTTGAATTGGGTTGGTGGCCCTTACCCTTGTGGGCCTGTCAATCCTTCCCCTGCCGCTTTTGTGGAGCATCAGCAGGCTGTTACTATCCGCAACGATGTTAATATCAAGAAGGACACGCTGCGAATCGAGCCGGATGAGGAGAATCCGGGCCATTTCCTTGTTGCATTCACATTTGATGCCACTGTTGCAGGGAGGTATGTGTTTATGTGAATTTAAGCTTTACATTCTGCAAGATGACTAATACTTTCGATTCGGATCAAGTTGCATAGATAATGATGGGCAATCTTTAGTTCTTGATTGGGTAATTCTATCCATTTTGGTGCATTTTTTATTTATTATTATTATTATTTTTTTGGGAAGTGGTCTGTTTTATATTTAATGTTATGACCATCTCATAACATTAAGTTGAAAAAAAATTCAGTTACTTGGAGCATAATCCATTGATTGCTTTGAAATTGGATATGCCCCCTGAATGAACAACGTCACCAATTTCTTGCACCGAGGTCCTGTAGGGATTGGCAGATGTGCCGACAATTGTTTTTGGAGTTTCCCCTTTTCGATCTCTTGGTCTTATGTTGTAGATAATATGTATTCCGAAAAAAAAAAAAAACTCACTCCTTGCGTTTCATGTCCCTTGCTTTTGGAACAGTGTCACTATTATTTTCTTTGCAAAAGAAGGCGAAGACTGTAACCTAGTACCAATGAAGGAAAACTTATTTAAGCCGGTGACAGTACATTTCGAACAAGGCCTGGGCCAGAAATTCAGGCAACCAACGGGAACAGGAATAGATTTCTCCACGTTGAATAGAACAGATTTACTCAAAGAGGATGAAATGGATGTGTTTCCCCTTGCTGTGAAGGCAGAAGCAGCACCAAGTGACCAGAGTGGTTCTGATGGAGATCCTGGATTGATAAATTGTCAGATCACTCAAGCGGTGTTTGAGAAAGACAAAGGCGAGTATCGAGTGAGGGTGGCGAAGCAAATTCTTTGGGTCAATGGAATGAGATATGAGCTGCAGGAGATCTATGGAATTGGGAATTCAGTTGATGAAGATTTTGATGGGAACGACCCAGGAAAAGAATGTGTCATCTGCCTGTCAGAGCCGCGTGATACAACTGTTCTTCCCTGCCGACACATGGTAAATGCTCCATCTTTCTTTCATGTATGCAGTTTTGTGGTTTGATGGCAGAATTGGAATCCTTTTTAGTAATTAACATTGACAGAAGGTGACCCGATTGGCGGGCATGGTTCTTTAAAATCATTATGATTTATAATGAATCCAATCATGCTGTTGAATATATTATCCTTGTCTAGTTGGGATAGCATCTAACTTACCAATTGCTTCTCTACGTGTGGATGTTAATTTAAGCCATACCGCTGCAATGTTGGGGTGGGTCGTTTTGACATAATTAAAATTTATCGCATGATGAGTGGTGTTAATAAAGATAAACTAGGCCTTAATCCCAATAATTTGGGGTTGGTACATGGAACCAAAGCAATAACTTTCATGTGCGCTTATTCTTATTTGGGTGGGTCTCCTAATCTACCTCCTTAACCCCCAGGTTCTTTCTTACACTAACAACCAAATTTTTAATGGTCCACCCTTACCCCTCTGAAATTGATGACCTCACTCCTCATAGCTGGTGTGCTTTAGGTCTCCATTGCATGTGCTTATCGTCTTAGATGACACCCTCTTTTGGTTGGGTTAAACAATTCTCCTCTAATATTTTCAACTGCAAATAATTATAAAACAGTTTGATGAATGCCAGAGTTTTTTTTAGTTAAATCAGATAACAATTGAGGTAATAAAATGCTAACAACGACAGAGGTGTGGTCGAAATGCAGCCCATTGTTTCTGGCTTTTCTATTATGGTATGTAATAGTTAAAAGTATCTGAGGTCCACATCAAAATTCCTGTCCACTTTCTCATTTCATCAAACAATAAAGGGATCCTAATTCTATTGATGATCTCGATCTAAAATATCAAGTTTCTATTACTTGTGTTTCCCATATTTGACCACCTCTATAAAATTGTTTTTTCGCTGCGTTGCTCTACCTAATGGTCCATTTCTCCAAATTTACACTGCTATACGAATATAAACACTATTTTTTCCTTGATGTAGTGTATGTGCAGTGGGTGTGCAAAGTTACTGAGATTTCAAACAAACCGTTGCCCCATCTGCAGACAGCCAGTGGAGAGGCTTTTAGAGATTAAGGTGAGCAATGATGGGTCTGATGATTGAAGATAGAGTAACGGTGCTGAGATTCCGTTCTCCAGAAAACAATTCCCAAATTGTGAGTTGGTATGACGATCAAAGACACCATTGCCACAAAACGCTGTATAATTCTGTGTTCTCTTTGCTTCTCTCATTTTAATTTTCAAAGTTTCTTTTTATTTTATGAAGCAGTTCCTGGACTTTAAGAATCAGATGGAAAATTATAAGAAGTTAGCTTCTTCCCCCTTGTAATTCTGGTGAAAGGCATTGCACCATGAATCCCGTAAAAGCCAATGCCATATGTTTGTGTGCTTGAGCTGAACTTAAATCTTTTCATATGATGCTAAATATATTGTGTATCTATTGGCTCTTAAAAATTGCCATTCGAGGGTCAAGTTATTTTATGTAACTATGTGTGCATGTGTTATTAGAGATTCAGAATCAGTGCTGGTGAGGGAGATTTTGGCTGTCAAAAATTAACAGAATCAGATTCTAAGATTTGTATAATCATCAGTTAAGAGTTTGATAAGGTAGTAGATAATGAAGCAAGTAAAGATAAGGTGGGCTTTGGTCAGTCATGTGGATCCTACTAGAGGAATCCCCCTTTTTAGGTCAGTGGCCAAATGTTTCTTCCACTCTCTCTTAGGTATAGCCATTGATTCCCACTCCTCCAACCTTATCTGAAAGTCAATCTTATCTGAAGCCCAATACTGAGTTTAGATAATGATTTTTTTTATTCTTTTTATTTAAAAAAAAAGTATTTTTCATGAAACGCTTTTTTCCCCAATGAATTAAAACTAACTGTTCGAAAGGTGTCTGACTGCACAGGTGAAACTTGAGCCAGGCAGAGTCAACTTCCTAAAGTCCTGCAGTTGTTGTGGAAGGGCACTAAAATGTTGGGACTCATGCATCTCCACCAGTTCACTGGTACAGTGCACCACTTGGATACTGCATAAGTTCTGATTTCACTGGTTCTGAGTCTCGTCAAACCAGATATGTATCATCAAAAGCCCCGTTGTACACTTCGAATCAACTATTTTAAGTACTTGAATTTTTTTTGGATTTAAACAAGACGGTATGAGATCAGGTGAAGAGACGATCCATCAGTTCCCACCGAAATGCTTTGCCAAAGTGGGTTAGGTTCGAGCCTGGCCCGCCGCCCCCCACCCCACACTATGAACATCATTTTAATTTTATAAATCTTTTGTTTATTCTCAGGTTCAGTCTCTGTAAAGTCACGGTGAAGTTACCCAATAAACTTTATGTTTGGGCCGCTTCGATGCAAAACTTGGTTTTGTCTCTTATGTCGGCCCAAGCTCCAAATGACAGTTGTCTTGAACCGCTTTCGTACCTAATTAAAACAGTGCATAAATGATTTTCTCATATAAAACCCTGTTTGTCCCAGCTATAATGGCTGAGGAGGCCTGAATGAGGTTGTCATGAGAAAGTTTGCTTTTTGTGGAAGCATAGAAATCCTTTTGTATGAAGACAATCCTTTAGTGCTCCATTCAGCTGCTCCTCAAGGTCTAGAAGGAGGAGCATAGCAAAAAAATCAAAAATAATAATAAGAAGAAAAGGTGCAGAAGAAGAAAAGTGGGGTAGGGCCCCATATTGAAAAATAGGGGGTGAGTTATTCTTTTATTGACCATGTGATTTCACAAATAGCATAATGGATACACTATCCCAAGTGATTGGTGGGTATAAATCTTACATCATCATACTCTAAAGAATACTCTAAAGAATACAAAATTAGTTCATCCCATATCAGCCAGCACTTCTTCATCCCCTCTCATATCTTTTAGTTTTTTTTTTTTTAGTTTTTGATGTCAATGGTATCTTGCTGATCAGGCCTTTAGAGCTCTTTTCGTAATTCTCTCTCACTTTACACTAATTTCAGGACACTTACCGCCCCAAGATTTGGTTTAGGGGAAAACAACCACAGTGGGCATTATAGTTTGAAAAGCAATTGTACTTGTCCCCTCTTGAGGGACTCTTCCATATTAATAAGCAAATGAAGACTTCTTTCATTACGCGCGATGCTGTTATATGTTACAGCTGTTTTAGCACTTTCAGGGCCCTCGCCTCACTCTTTGCCGCCTCCATCTATTCCCTTGGCTTACAATGCGGGATGAGCCATCACCATCTTGAAGTGCACCCTTTTACCTACGACTCACATTCAAAATCCACTCCATAGAAACTCCCTCAATTCCCTCTCAAAAAAGAGGCACACTGTACATAATTACTTCAAAAGCAATTGGTCGAATGAATGCATCTTGTTGACCCGTGTCCTACTTTCGCTCTTCTTCCTACATTATACAACTCCGACTTGATTCTTGGCATCGCTACCTCTGGCACCCTCAGACCGAATAATCAGTCTCTTCCATAGCCCTAGCTGTGGAAGCAGTGCGAGTTGGACTTGCAGTGTTTGATGTGTTACGTTTGCGGGCACGAGTTTATTAGTCTCGGAATTGATTAGGCATGGACAGATGAAATAATTATCCTACTAATACGGTGGATATGCTAGAAATAGTCAACATTCTGTTCTGCACAAATGCAATTGGAATATGTCTTCAATACCTTTTATCAGCCGCTACTGGGTGCAACTGCAACCTATAAATTTAGAGAATGGTATTCCTACCAAAAAAAAAAAAAAAAAAAAAAAAGTAAAGAAAAGAGAATGATATTCAAAGAAAGTAGCAGGGAAGCAATAAATTTCTCATCTTCAGTCCCAGTTACTTGAAGTGAGATCCCTTAAAAAACTGAGTGTTAAACTAAAACTAGTCAAACAAGGTAAAGAAAGATCCTTCAAAACTTCCTTCCTTGACATTTTCTTGTGAATCAAACAAGGCTTCATGGTTTCCCAGGCGTACATAATTGCAGTCTATTAAAATTGTTTACCAGCAGATCACCTTTGGCTCGTTCACTACACAAACTGCTACCGGCCTTTTTACACAGAATGGTTACATAACAAGTGAATGTTAACAGGATTCTCAATTTCATTTAAACGAGTCAAGAATCCAGAATCTGCAGTACGAAACATTTTGCAGCATGCATTTTCAGTATGGAACCTCTTACAAAAATAGCCTACTTTTCCTTATCCACATATAGGAGCAACGATTGTTCACAAGGGGCAGTGGAGGCTGCTTAAAAAAAATAATAGCTTAATTTCTAGGGGAAGGTCAAATGTAGAACTCACAGGTCAAAAATTGAACCCGCCGAAACCTCCTCCAGGGAAGCCTCCTTCAAATCCTCCGGGAAAGCCTCCCCCCTCAAAGTGAAATGTATATTGTTGCCCTCCACCGCCAAAAGGATTAAAACCACCCCCTCCCGCTCCCATGCCCATGTCTTCAATGTCTTCCCCTCTGTCATATTTCGCACGCTTATCATCATCCCCAAGGACCTGCAGAGAAAAACAGTAGAAGGGTAAGACTTGGAAACCAGTAAGGTTACTTATTAAATCAAACTTCATTTGGAATGAGCAGACTGCATCCAGAAAAATATACCACCATTAACCAAAGATTGTTGACAAATACACAATCATGTCATGCATAGTTTGTTGCAGATTAAAGCAGTTAAGCCATATCTAGACTCAATGCCAGGGTCATTAATCTTAAGAAAAGGAGAACCATCTACAAAGTCATGGCCCGACGAATAGCCAACAGATGATGTAAACTTCTTCCTCATTTTGGATTGCACCAAGAGCCAGATTACTGAGAAATTGAGGCTGGCCGCAGAATAAGTTTGACAAATTATACCTCATATGCAGCAGCTATATCACGGAACTTTGTTCTCTGCTTCTTCTCTATTATCCACATTCTTATCCGGGTGCCATTGCAATGCAAGCTTCTTGTAAGCTCGCTTTATCTCTGATATGGATGCAGTCTTTGAAACTCCCAAAATCTTGTACCAATCTTTTCGTTTGCTCAACTTCAGTGATTTCTCAGCCCTCATCAGTGCTTCTCGGATATTCATATCCTGGACAATCAACATTTCTTACTTTAAATTTACAGATCACTCTGTCCGACCAATAATGTATATACCAATAACAAAAGGCAGTAAATCCCACAAACAAAATACACTGCATTCATCTCTTTATAAATAAATAAGTAAATACATAAACTCGGACTTCCTATTGTGATAAAACCACCCGTCTTACAACTCAGAATAGTTGAGATACTTTAGTTCTACTGCAGGCCTATCCATGCAACGCTTAGATATAAGTTTGCAACTACATTTAGTAACTCTTGAAGAAAGTAAACATGATTTTATTTTAAATTAATCAATATAATTCCATCACTACCAAACCTATATTGTGTACACTTTTTATTTGAATTAGCATTGGCATTTCTTTTTCTTTTTCTTTTTTTTGTAAAAGGTCGACTGTGTTATGTGTACGTGAAAGAATAACTTCCATTTAAGTCATAATCAGGATCTACAAATAGGCAATCCCACTAAAACAGAATTTATAGTTAATTGAATCTGGTATATAATAAAATGGGTCATAGTGGTTTACTGAGTTAAAAAGAAAAAAAAATCATATCGTCTCCGATGCAAATTGAATCTATATTTAGTAGTAGAAGAATTGCTGTAACAGTCACAATCTTATGGCAAACCTATGACAACAAATTAACTCATCCTATAAGTGTGGAAGACGGCATTGAAACCTATGAAATGTCAGTATAGTTCTCAAACAACACAAGTTCATGACAAACCTGCGGCGATTTTTCAGCAGCTGATTTCAAATCTTCCACAGCTCCCTCCCAATCTTCTGTCAAAAGTTTGGCTTCACCCCTCTGGAAAAAGACAAATCTAAGTTCAATACGGTCCTTTTGAAGTCATTGCACACCTGTAATGCTTGTGATCAAAGCGAACCTGAACTAAAGCTTCAACAAGCTCTCCATCAATATTAAGTGCTTCGGTGCAACTATTTAAACCATCCTTTCCCCTGCCAAGCTTGACCGAGACCTTGCACAAACCAAGGTAGAGATGTACATTGTGCAAAAGATGATCAGGGTCAAGTGCAAGGGCTGCTTTATAGTCCTCCACTGCAAGGCGTAGCTTACCCCTACTCATATTATCTTCAGCCTGGGTAAGACAACAAATTTAAGTTTACAACAATATCCAGTGTCGAAAAATTACAGCTGTAGTTAGCACTAGAAAGATAAGTGGGCATACACTTTTAGTCTTCTTAAGCAGATTTTTCAATCCAAAATATGCTTTCTTAAGATCACTGTGCTCCGGGTCTAGGCGGAGACCTTTTTGGTAATGCCTGACAGAAAGATAAACAGTCGACATGTTAAACCATATGTGAATCTTTAAAGTAGTATAGTATCATAAATTGGAAAAGAGGTGATTCTAGAGAAACCTTATTGCAACATCATGATCGGCTAAGTAATAATAGGCACGGCCACGAAGGAGTAATGATTCCATGTTATCTTCATCTTCTTTCAGGATAAGGCCAGCCTCAGCAATAGCACCAGAATAGTCTTTAGATGCTAACAGCAACTTTACTTTAAGAAGTTTGGCCTGCAACAGCCATTACAAATGCAGAATAGTTAACATGCGGCTTGAATATGCTAGATGCTTTAAAATAATAGGCGTCAAGTCAATATATGAAAATTATAAAATGGTTTAAACTTAAAGATATTTCTACCTTCAAGCAAGAGGGAGAAAAAACAAGTACAACTTTATCAATAAATTCTAATGATTTGGTAAAATCCCCTGAATCGAAGAGATTCAAAGCTGAATCCAGAGCACTGCGGGCCTGCAGTAATTGAGAATACTCCTTTTCTGCAGCAGAGGTTCCCGGCTTTAGCTCCAGAAACTTTTTATAGTTCTTCTCAGCTTCATCATATCTACATCAGCCAAAAAGCGCCTGAATCATATAACTTTCCAATCAGAAGGCTGAGAGAGGAAGGTCATTTTCCCTTTTCCTTATTACAATAATTTCCTTAGCATTTCAAAATCCGCATTGTAAAAGGCACTGGCACCACAGCTTGGGGCTAGTTTACAAATTATATTCTGTGCACCTCAAGAGAAGCCTCTCATAAGAACAATCCTTATAGTAAAAAATTAAAAAATAAATAAATAAAGGAAGGAAGAAGAAGATGGTAAATTACATGGAAAAACATAGTACTTACTCATTCCATATCTAAGCCTTAGTTTGGATGGCCTACAAGGAAAGCAACTTAGACCCAAAAAAAAGGCTTCGTGGAAAAGCTATTTGATGTAGCTTTCTCAAAAAGCACTTAAAGTGTTTTCCTTGTAATATATATATATATATTTTTGGTGAAAAGTACTTTTGGTATTTTTGCCAAACCCCCTAGTTTTTTTCTTTCTTTTTTTCCCCCTTAAAGCACTTTTAGACCTAAAGTGTTTTCCTTGTAGCCCAACCAAACTAGGCCTAAAACCGATAAGGTTTTTCTAGATATATTCTCAAAATATATTAGGTTAGTGCAATGCTTTGATTCATTCTTAAAGTGTTAAATAGTTCATAAAAGCATCTAGTTCAGAGTCTTATCTTGTAGTAAATAAAAGAAATTTGAAACAAACATACACCTTTAAAGTAGAATCTCAAACTTAGAAGCACCAGACCAATAGAATGTGTCACCTAGTGTATTGCATGCATGTTCAAGGATACAGTCAACATGCAAAGTAGATCAGCAATATCCAGTTTTGCATACTACAAGTGTCGTCATTATTACTATGTTCTACAACAACATATATAACTCGAAATATAACCTAGTAAAGCAAACAATTCACCAAGCGCTGTTTATAAGTCTATCTATTACGCATTAATACATTTTCTCTAGAAAGATTAAACCACCACAGACATTAATTTGATAATTTTCATAAAAACCATAATGTTTTTTGGTTTCTTTTGAGCAGAAAAAGGAACCTGCACAGCTGACGGAGGACAGATGCACGATGTAGATATGCCTCTGAAAGTGTAGGGTCTGCCTCTATAGCAGCATTAAGATCGTTGAGTGCCTCGCTGTAATGTTTCACCTTTATACTTCGGGAAACTCTCTCAAACAGCTCAGCAGCATTACCACCAGGTGTTCCATCTGCACACCAAGATAAATGTGCAGTGATTCCGTAAGAACACAATAAATAGCACACTATTTGAATCTGCTCTATCACAATTATGGTTTCAAGTGATTGCTAGTTGATAACAAGCTCTATATACACTCGCAACAAACTTCTAATTTACCAGAAGCGATTCCACAACTGCTTTAGGGCTCTAGCATTCCAAATTTAACCTGCCAAGCATCAATTACAGAAGCAAATATAACAGTCTCACACCTTCCTAAACATCATAAACAAAATTTGATAAAATCATGCCCAATCAACAATCAGAAGAACCCAATAATTCGTACAATGCCAAGTCACAGAATTCTGCTCACAGGCTTATAAAATAAAACCTAAGTGCAGTATCCGTTTCATGAAAAACCAAAAGATGAAACGAAATGAGCAGGAAGACATGCAAAAACGGTAAAAGATCGAAATAAGGATGGAAGAGAGTGCGGCTTGTACCTTGAGCGGAGACGAGGGGTTGGAGGAGGAGGAGCTGGCAACCGAAAACGAAATTGAGAATGAAGAGTGTGAAGAAGAAGCCCTTCCAATGTACAACATCCATGGCCGAATATACAAATCTGAGGCTTTCCATATCCAATATATACACGAACAAATAAATACTGAATACGGAGAGAGAGAGAGAGATTCTGAAATCAAATTACTACTGTGGGGGAGAAATAAATCTTTTCGTTTTATATAGCGTGGAGTTACGATGAGATGTTGTTGTGACGTAGCAATCCACGTTGCGTTGAAGCGGAGAAGTACTCAATCCACGTCGTACGAGCCAATCGACGATGTCCACGTGGCATTTCCAACGTAATGCTTTCTTTAAAATGGGCCTGTCGGCTGCCATGGATTTAATGGGCCTGTTCGCTGTTCCTGCAATCCTATTTATAATTCACACGTCTTATAATCGACCAAAACATCATATTGCATTTTTGACTTTAACTTCCCTAAGTTTTAAAATCAAACAATTTATTATATAAATTTTTCTTCACTTACCAAGATTAAATATTATTTAACTTTAAACTTTATACGTAACCATCTCAAAAAAAATGTCTTTTTCTTTTACAAAGATAAAATTTATAGAATATTATATCAATAATTATGATAAAAAATGACCATGCTAAAATAGAAAAAATTTCATGTGACAAATTACATGATTTTAAAGTTAAAAAGACCAAATTGTTAACTAAGGCCAAAGTTTTGTAGGATAATTTAATATTTTGGCCTTTATAATTCATACGTGGCCTTTTTTATTCCACGTATTTGTTCTGAGCAAATACTACATGTATATCTTTCATACAACCTTCACGTCAAAAGTAATCACTAAGGTAAAATATATATAATTCTGTATTATTATTTGACTAAAATACCACTTAAAAAAAAACCTACATATTTTATTACGTTACCCTTTTAATGTAAAAATCATGTGAATAATATACCTATAGTATTTTGTTTGTTTTTCCACCGCCAAGATCTTCCATTTATTATCCTCAGCATCATTGTTATCATTATCCTTTAAGAAACACAAGAAAAATGTTAATTTAAACCAAAAAAAAAAAACAATAAAAAGTGATCAAACGAGAGAGGGATAGATTCATTTGAGGAACTATTCGTCATCCAATACTTAGGAAGACACCAAAATAAATCATATTACATTTCGAAGTCCAGCACAGATATTCAAATATCAAAATTACACACATTATTATTACATATAAAAAAACAAAAAGAAAAAAACATCTCAGCAAGTTCTTTAATCGCACAGCGCAATGCCAGAGAAAAGCCAGCATCACTTGAATGGTCAAGTAGCCACGATATCAGCATCACTTCTTCAAGACACTGCAAGGTAAATCAATGGAGGTTAGAAAGAGAAATACAATGGCCTAAAAGCCTCCGGGAAAATTTCCAGAAAAATTATCATGATGTTGAAAGTGGGAGAAACAATGACAGGATGTATCTCAAACTTTGAACATCATAGAACAAACTGATTCGTCATTCTTTAACATGAAAGTGGGAGAAATAATGACAGGATATATCTCAAACTTTGAACATCATAGAACAAACTGGTTTGTCATTCTTTAACATTCATGCACAACATTATCTTCACGATGCCGAACATTGGAGAAATATTGACAGGACGATATTTCAGATTTCAAAAATCATAATAAAACAGATCTAAAACCCCTTCAATGATCTTTCTAAAACAATAAGCTCGCATTCTTATTCTTTTCATTTTTTCTTTTTCTTCTTCTTCATCACACGAGTCGGTATATCTTTTCTTTATCCAGAGAAGGCGCCCATGTTAAAGGTAACCTCATCATCAGAACTACATTATATTTTAGAAAGGATTCCCAGACTAAAGAAACATTATAATCAGACACTCCTTCACTTATAGGGTATATTCTAAAAACATATGCAGTTGACCCCTTGAGGTTTACATAATTATCTTAGCAACCCCTGCCATCAATAAAGAAACGCCCACCCCCAGCATGTCTCTACTTCCCCCACCCCCCCTAGGATGCACTGGCTCTGCTATTAACATGATACTCAAGTACAATATGATCTAGATATACATTTGGAAGATCATAAAGTCAACAATATGGTACAGTACCATACAGCAGGAAAGATGTGACATGAGATCAATGCCACATTATTCTAACGCAATATCAGACATGAAGAAAGAAATGGATGGTATGATGAGCAGGAATTGCAGCAAACTATGTGCTGTTGTTTATTCGGTTGAAATTCTCATGACTATAACAACCATAGGTCTGACTATGCACAAAAAAAACAGCCGTAGATATAAGCAATGCCATCAAATTCTGCCTTCAATCCACTGCTGATGCCAACTCCAACTCTTAGTTTCAACTCCTATCACATTTTTTTTACTAAAAATTATTTTAATCAACATTCCATGTTAACCCAAGGGGATTAAAAAAAAAAATTACCCTACTAGACTGCACGAAACCAACTGATATATCTTATAACAGCCTATTTGTTCTCAGTCTCAGTATATTAACTGTTTAGTTTACATGTAGTTACTGTTAATAGGCATGCAAACCGATGGCGTGAACATATATAATGGAGACTTCAAGTATGTTTAGAGTTAGGTATGAGAGCAAGAGGAGCTTACTTGTATAAATATGCAGCAATTCCTAAAATTATGCACAACAGAATAATATCGATACAGAAATTCCGACTTGATCTTAGCTGCAATAAAAGGAGGAAAAAATGCTTTCATTAAAGCCAACAAGGAATCTAAAATTGAGAACAGCTCATAATCAACTGAAATGTTGATCCGAAATTGTACAGCTCAATCACCTGGTTCACTGTATCCTTAAGTCTAACGTTGGTGTTTTTAAGGTCAGATGTTGCTTTGTCCACCTGAACAGATGCAGAAAGGCTAAGTAATTTTATTAACTTTGTTCGCATTATTAGCTTTTTTGCTACCAAAAAAAATTATAAAAATAAAATATCAACCTTGGTGTCAATCTCATCCATCAAAGGAACTTGTCTGTCCAGTTCCTGCAATACAGCATTTCCTAATGAGTCACCCTAGACAAATATTTCAAACCAACAGATAATTATATAGACTTCAAACCTCATTCATGTCACGGGCCATGTCCTTCAAAGTATCCAAACCTTCTGCTATAGTATCAAGACCTTGGTCCTGTGTGAACATTAAAGTACAAACAGAATGGAACATGCATAGAAACATCTAATTAACGATAAATAGTTATAGTAGATAAAAACAGCTCAGAGGTGTTTCGACTAATTGACAACGTAACCATTCAAAATTAAACAAATGAAAACAAGGCACCCACTTGCTTCATTTTTCGCATTTCATACTCTTGCCTGAATTGGCTCGATTCTTCAGTGTGTTGAAAGTATTCACTGTCAAACCGTCCATCTGCCATTGAATTTGGAACATATAAGTATAACATCTGATTAAGAGCCCCTCTCTGTTGAAAATTTGTATATAAACGAAGTATTATATACAAACCCGTAGTTAAATCAAACACTCACCTGAACCAAATTTGATTTCATTGCGAGAAGCTGAAGCTGCCCAACCTCCAGTTTTCTTTGGTGCAGTTGCAGCTGGAGTTCCATCCGGTATTGCTTGAATCCTATCTGGCAGTGCAAGGACTAAATCATTACGAGCAGCAAGTTCATCTATTGAAAGTCCTTTAACCTGCAATTTAATAGCACTATTACTGACTGTATGTGTAAAGTGCTCGAGGCAATTAATTTTGCAACACATTCAACTCTGGGTTGTAAAGGAACACAGAAAAACTTCAAGAGCAACAATCTTCCTTTGAACGACAAGAATACATGACACCTTTTCTTTTCTTCTTTCCGGAGGAAAACAGAAAGTAATAATAATAATAACAATAATTGCAGGAACATGACTCAATAATAATTACTTATTAACATCACCAGCATATCGGACATGACGAGACCACAACACACCACTGGACACTGTTCCTCACAAGAGTGAATGAGGTCACAAACAGCGACTGATCTCAGATCCCAAACATGCACTAAGCTTGAAAAGGTAAATAGAGTATAAACGTAGACGTCACTTAGAGACAAAAGAGCTTTGACAATTTAACATGTTATTTGGGTACCATATTTTCCAATTTTATTGCTGCCCTAATAAACTAAAAAGATTGAAACAGATTTCATGATAAATCGTTAATCAGTGAGCAAAATCCAATTATACTGGAACCCTTAAGCATACCCTCTTTTGTGATAGTCTCTGCAACTTAGGCACTTCCTCAAGCAACCGAGCCTTGGTGCGACGAATCTCGGCGTTTATAGCGACAACAGAGGCCCTGTTCTTCTCGTTCGACGCGGTCTCCGCTTTCTGAACGCCCGATTCGCCAAAACAAACACAGGAAATTAAAAACCCTAACGATAGAAAAATTTTAAATAAATAAATAAAGAAACGACAGTGAATCGAGAAGATAAGGATCGAAGCGACAGAGAATACCTGGAGAGCGGACTCAATGTCGGCTTGTACGGCGGCGTAGAGGCGAGCGAAGGCATCGTCGCCGGAGACATTGAGGTCCTTCTGCTTGTCGATGTCGTAGCGATCGTATTTCTTGCAGATCGAGTCTAATCTGGTGAGAATGTCGATCACGCTCATCGCTGCTTGCTACTCTCTACCGCGGGAGAGGAACAATTGAACTGGAGGATAACTTCAGTTGAGAGGCTTCACTTCACGTTATGATTCGATTTCTTTCTTTCTTTCTTCCTCAGTCTCCCGACTCTCAAATCTCGTCTCTCTCCTCTCTTCTTCTCCTCCTCCTTTTTTTTTTACTTTTTATTATGCAATAGCAAGAAAATGCCCCCTCAAACTTTAATCTAGTTCCCAATTTAGTCTCTCAACTTTTGATCTACACAATTCCATCCCTAAACTTCCCATCTCTTCTTAATCAAATATGCCTGTCGCCAAATTTGACGGAGCGCGACATTGATCCACCGAGGCATTCAATTCTAGCTCAAATCATTCGGCTTATATTGAATCCTAAATCACTTGGTTTTTTTTTTTTTAACCACCAAAAAAACGTAAAATATATCATCTCTATCATTAAAGTAATATAATAAGCCACATCATCTTCCATCGAGTTTGGGGATGGAGATTTTTGATTGAGGAGAGATGGGAAGTTCAATGATGGAATTGACTAGATTAGATAGTTCAGGCACTATATTGGGAACTAATCTAAAGTTTGAATGGCATTTTCATGTTTTCGCTGCTCTTTTTTCAAGAGAGTGCCTAGTAACATTGGTGCCTATCCAATTCTGTTGCATTTTTTTAATAAAAATAGAGGGCTTAGTTGGTAATAACCTTGTATAAATACGCATCAAATTTCATATAATTTAGATGTGTTTGAATTTTCAATCATATTGTGAATTAAATTTTTTTTGAATATTACCTTATTAATTCGAGATTTATGCATAACAAATTTATACGAAAATCGATATATGTCATCTTATTCATTTTGTACTCATTCAATACGTGTTGTTTTGGGATATTATAGTGGGGAATTACCTAGCGTGGTAAATTAGGTTCACAAAATCGGGAAAACAAATTACAAACAAAAATGAGACATTAAAAAACTAAATAGTCATGACTCTACATGAATAACGTCTGTATTATGTTTATAGTGAGGACGAATTATTGATGGCATAGAAATATAATATTTATTGTGAAAGGAGTAGGTAAAGAATAGCTTTTATTTTTTGAGAATATAGATGAAACATAAAATAACTATTCCTTATTTATCTTCTCTTAGGGTTTACAAAAGTAGCTATTTCTTGACCATTTTACTTAATGTAATCGATATAAATATTAAATTTTATACCTTTATCCTATACCTATTTCATTATTGCAAAACAAATATAACATAAAATCATGAGAATAATCTCTTCATAGAATCATAAGAAAAGTTATGTACAACAAAGATAATGCGAAACGTGTGGGCTTTCATTATTTTGTATAGAACTTAAGAAATTTGTTTATATTTGTGTTTTTCTTCTTCTTTTTTTTAGGCCCCGATTGCTTTTATTAATGCATTCCTATTTATGATTCCCCGGGAAGGGGGAAAAAAACACAAAGGTAATTTATTTTTTGAAAGGATTAAATTAATTGAGTGACAGCAAAGGAGAAAGGGGATTATTTGGGGTTTAAAACGGATTCCATCGGTTCCCTGTAACGGTGGGCGGTCGAGCCAATTTCTCCTCTTATTTTATTTCTTTATAAAGGCCGAACGCACCAAGGCGCTCTTCTCATTCGTCTCCTCCCCGTAAAGAAAAAGCTCCTCTCTCTCTCTCTCTGGACAGAAACCTGCTCCCTGACCTCCAAGGCATGCTTTTCCCTTTTTTCACCCACCAAATCTCTCGTTGATCTTTGTTCCTGATTCTCCGTGTTTTGTCGTCTTCTTTTTTATAGATTTATACTATGTTTAAGGTATTCCTCTCGATCATGCGGTTTTATTGTTGTTAGTGTTGTTTTTTATTTCTTTTTTTTTAAAAAAAAATTTATGGATTGTTGTATTATTGGCGATTTCTGTGTTTTTATTTTTTATTTTTTTATGATTGATCGTTTTTATTCAGAGGAATTTGTTTTATTATGTGTTTCGATCATGCGAGTTTCTCGTTGTTTTTTTTTACTTGGATTGTTATATTATTGTCCGTTATTGTGTTTTTTATGATAGGTTATGGAACTTGTTCGTTATAACCCAAGAATATACTTAATGATTCGGAGTTCTTGTGCCTTTTATCTTTCCTTCCTCCGCGGATTTTTCTGTGATTCCGATTGCTAACTGGATAGATATTGTTTTGTTTGTGGGAATATTGACATTGGTGGGCTAGCAGAAAGGGACTGTATGCGACTTTCATAGGGCAGCTGAAAAGTTTATGTACAACTATTGGGGGCTTCAAGTAGCCCGTTTCTGCAATCAGTCATATTTCTTGGGATTTATAAGAACCTTAGCACTGATAGTTCACAAGTTCTATGTGCCTTGCCCCGGATGGGATTTCGCCTTAAGTCTCCCAAGGGGCGTATCCATCCATCTAAATGAGATAATTTGTTTTCTTCGTTCCTGCTAACATGTAAAATAGCAGTCTTTTCAAGTGAATTTGAACTATCTGCTGTTGTAGTAGTTTTGGATTAGGGGACTTGACTACATTTGCGGGTGAGGAGTTTTGATGTTCATTAATGCGTTGATGCATGTGTTTTACAACATATTCATTCTTCTTACTCGTTCTTTTTTGTTGTCTTTGTGGTTTGTCAATCCGTTAGTCTTTGAATGTTTCTTAAATTTACTTAACTTCTCATTTTTTATTCTTTGATTTATCTTGTTTTCCATGAGCCATGACTCTATGTCCCCTGGTTAGTTTAGGAACTAAAATTTACTGAATTTCATCATCTGGGTTAAAATGGTGTTGCAGATGTTTTTTTGGTCACCTGAAGAACAAAACTGATTATGAGATTTTGTGCTTTCATCAGTAATTAGTACAATCTAATGCACTTTTAGATCATTATAAAGTGGCCTTTGTATTAAGGCCCGTGAGAGCAAACGGGGCACTAAAGATTTTGTTCTTTCCAGTATAAACATTTCTTGGGGTCCACTTTTGCAACAGGGTCATGTCATTCCAAAGAAAGATCTTGAGACTACGGTGTTTATCTAGTGGACACATTGATCTTTAGAACCATTGACCTGAAATATGATTAGAGATGCAAGGTGGTGGATGCCGTGACTTGTGGAAGCATAGGAGAGACCTATATTGGAGAATGAAAGGGGATGCCTCTATTTACATAACATTAAGGAAGGCAATGAGGGATTGGCGTAAGTCCATGCACCCAGCGGAGAACCAGTCAGTTGATGGGATTAAATCATTTTTTGGCTCTCTCCCTCCTTTCACAATTTTCAATATTTCCCACAAGGCTTTCGTAGTTGACATTTGATGTGAGTTTTAACTGCTTCAATTTGTGTTTGTTGTTCTTCATAATGGTTAGTTACAGTACTCAGACAATTTACTTTTAAAGGAGAGAGGAAAAAAAAAGATGGTGGAAATTTCTATCAAGTTAGTGTGGGGCTCTTCTGTCTAGTATTTACTGGAATGCGATATCATGGTTTAGATTTCTCTATTGAGTTTATAGAAGGGATCTCGCAGACACCCTTCATGATGAAGGGTTTTTTTTTTTTTTTGGGGGGGGGGGGGGGGGGGGGGGTGGGGGGTGGGGGGTGTGTGTTGTTCTTCCTTCAGATATTCTTTTGTAGTGGATTACCCTCATTGCTGTTATATATATAGTTGCCACTGCAAGCACTGGGATTCTACTAATCAAATAAATATAGAAACTGGAAAAATGGGCCCTAACTTGCACCTGGATACGTGTATACTCCTTTATGCTATGTCAAGAGTCTCGTCCTTAGGATGTGTAGTGTGAACTATAAAAACATCCATGCAATTATTAATTGATTAAATAAAATCAGACGGAATGCTTAAAATGATTGTTACATATAATTTGATTAGCCTTTTTTTGTGCCCGCTTCTTGTGTTTGATTTCATAATATTTTTTTACTCCTAATGAATTTGTACTGGTAATGATTAACTAAAAGTAGTTACTGGAGTTAATGCACATGAAAACTGCTTTTGTTTTTGCTGCTAAAGTATGATGCCCCGAGGGTTACTGATTCAAAACGGGAAGGCTTTGGGTACTTCTGTTAGAATCCGTGTCTACAAAAGCTGGGACTGTTACTATATGTTTCTTGTTTCTTAGAAAAACACTGCAAGTTTCATCAGTGTTCTAAAAAGCGGTCTAGGTGGCTGCCTAGTTACTAAGTGATCATGAAATGCCTTGGTGGCTGACTAGCACTTAGGCAACAATGAAACGCCTCGCTTAAGGGGAAACTGCTCCTCTGAGCAGTCAACCCCTTAATTAGTTAAAGGCGCAACCTCTTAGGAGGATTCTTAGGTGGATATGGCACCTAGGCATATTTTCTTTTTTTTTTCCAACAATAACACCTGGTCATTATTTAATATAAAATTATTATCATAAATCTATTGTTGCAATGAGATATACTTGAAAGAATATTATTCATCTTTAGCTGTGAAAGGATATTATTTATGCATTTTTTTTTTTGTATTTTATAATGTTATTTTAACAATATTTTATGAGCTTGTCTAAGTAGTTGTATTGAACTACTAACTTTTTTAAAAAAAATACAAAGAATCCTCCTAAGTCCCCTAGCCACCTAGGCACTAGGCGGTAGGTCAAGCACCTAGGCCCGCCTAGCACTTTGAGTTTCATGTTAATAATGTTTTATTTTTAAATTCATTCTTTGCAGGTTTCTTTACCCAGGGTGGCACTATTATGGGGCATAGACATTTTTTCAACTCACTCCCAATGTTTGAGAGTGACCATGACCAGAATCGGAATCATACACATGCAGAGCAACCCTATATGTATTTAGGTATAGAAACTCATACTGCTTCTTGTGTTTTAAGTTTGTTTATTCACTTCTTAATTCAGATTCTGTTTCAAGATAATGGTGAAAAAGCATAAATTAGCATGGGAATACATCCATTAAAAGAATCTTTTCTTCCTTCTTTTTTAATCATTCCAGCTTTGACATCTGAATTAAGTATTTTTGCGTCTTGCTCTACACATGTATAAGTAGTTCACATAAGGTAGGATCTAAAGCACAAGTCAAATTGTTGGAGCATCTCATAGGTATGGCTTAAAGCTATTCAATAATTGGGCTACCAAAAGATAAAAACCTGTATGAAAATTTTGATTTTGTGGTGTATCAGTGTGAAGGTCAGTCGTCTCATGGTGTTTGTCAACTAATTTCATTAATTTTGATTTTTTTTCCTTAAAGAGAAAGAATTCTTCACATTTTTTTTGTTGTTGTTATTTCTGTTCTGATAGTTGGAGTTTCACCTTATCCTTTTTTTTTTTGGCTAGTTGAAATCACCTCATCCTCGGATTGTATGTTTTGTTTATGGATGTTACTGATAGTGAATTTGTTTTTTCAGCCAGGGCCAGTACCACTGACAATGGTTCTCTTGTTTATCCTGCAGAAAGTATATCAATAGATGGAGTGCATGTTCCTTCTCATTGGAATCCTGTGACAAGATCAAGCAGTTTCTCGTCCTCATGCCACAATATTGAATCCCCACAATATTGGCCAGATGTTTCAGGACCATCTCATGATCATCCATTTCTGCATCCTACAGTTGCTGAAAGATTTTGTATTGCTCCTGAGAACTACTATGCACAACCCAGGTCTTCTTCCAGTTATGAGAGACGGACATTCCAAGGGATCGATGCTGGATTTGTTGATCACACAATTGCTGATGGAAGAGGGTCATACAAACGAAAAAATTTGGTCTGTGAGGGAGGCAGCAGCACAAGTAGATATTATGGAGGAAGTTCCTCTGACCTCTCCATACCATCTGAATGTCTGGATGAGCCAAATACAGATTGTCAACATTCATTTTGGGATCCCATGTTCATGGCACCTGGTTATAATATAGCAAATGCCCTTCCAATCGGAGGTGAAGGTTCTTTGAGGAATGTGAGAAGCCGATCTACACTCGACTTGGAGTCAAACTTAGATAGCTCCCAATTGTCAAGCAATGCTTTCCCCCATCCCTATAACGCAAGTTGCCCCATTGACCATCATAATTCTGTTGATCTGTCATCTCAGACTTCCACTGCTTTGGAGGAGTGGAGCCATGTCCATGCTGTTCCTCCTGTTCATTGGAGGGCCCCAATCTCAGGTTTGTGCTAGTCAGTCATGTTGAGAGTCCCATATGGGTTTGGTACTAAGTATTGTGGGGCTTGAAGCACCATGTTAGGCTACATCCCCGTTGCCAAGTTGTTTTGGGATGGAAGCTTGACACATGGTATCAGAGCCTGTTGTGTTTAGCCCAAGAGTCGTCTCAGGTTGTGTTTGGCTCAAGGATGGCCTGTTTTATGTCCCCATGAAGAGCCCAAGTTGTTCTTACATGTAAGGGGAAGTGTTGTGAGTTCCACATTGACTTGGGACTATAAGCAGTGTGGTGCTTTCAGTACCCTGTGGGGCTACTGCTCCCATTACCAATTGGTTTTGGGATGGAAACTTGAGAAGTCATTTGGATTTTATTTTATTTTTAATAAGTAAGAAAGATATATTGGATTCTCAAGAGAAGTGCACCTAACCCAGACCTAAACAGACCACTATGTAAAATACGTTTCATCTAAGGAGGGATTTTGATAATTTTTTGGGTCATTTGTCGGGGTACATACATGAATCTTTCTATTTAAATTGCAGAAACCATTGGTTTACGTCGTGAAACAAATCACTATCTGGTCGGGATTAATACTGGGAATTCTTCTGTTGATATTGGAGGACACCATCATGACTTCAGTTCAAGTAGAAATCCTGTTCAGCAAAATTCACTTGGCAGTTCTTTCCAATGTGTGAGAGGAGTTCGAAGTAGCTATTCTCAAACGCCTTCCCAAACTTTTAGAGCTTCTTCGAGTAATTTCAGTACAGGTCGGTTTGGGATGTCTGATGACGGTTTGCCCTTGGTAGCAGCAGAAAATTTTTCTTCCAGGTCTTCAAGGCCATTGCCTGTTGTTGGTTGGCGGAACAGTGAGAGGAGTGGAAGATCGAGGATATCTAGTGAAAGATATCGCCCATTTTCTGATGAGGCGAGTGTTCGTGGTCAATTGGCGTCAGAGGTATGTGGTTTCCTTTTCTTGTTCCTCAGAAGAATTTTGCCATTTTGCCTTTTGTGTTGCTTTGCCTCCACAATTGAAGGGTTAGCAGTCTCACACTCATCAAAGTTATGCTGTCTAACTGTACCATTAGTGTTGCTGGCAGTTTCCGAGGAAGCTAAAAGCTTTAATCATGGATGCTTTCTCCAGCAAACTAAAAATTAATTTCTGGATATTCATGGGACCCATGTGGTTGACCCAACGTATTTGTAATGACCTTGCAGTTGCATTTACTTTACTGTTGATTAAATAGCCAAACAACCATTTTGGTTATTTCAGTGAAATTTAGACCAAGGCCCAAGCTCAATGTTGCAAAATCACCATCTTTTCTCTCTTTTTTCAAGGAAAAAAAAAGGAGCTGAAAAGAGGTGTATATCAGGACGCTGGAGGTGTAGTACACCGCATATAACATATATGTGCATATTATCACCTTACATAGGAAGGATGAACCCTAAGGAAAATGGTTTGCATATTAAAGCTCTATATTAAGAAGGGTAAACCCCAAGGGAATAGGTGCACTTTAATTGAGAGGGATGGCATACATGTTAAAATTCTATATGGGAAGGGTGAACCCTAAGGGATTAGGTGCGCTTTAACCTAAAGGGATGGTGTACATATTGAAACCATAAGGGAATAGGTGCAGGGTTTAGGCTTAAGCCCTAAACCAGGTCATTAGAAACCATTTAAATTAGAAATATTTTTTTGCTAGAAATTACTTTTAAACGGTAGCCAAATCCAAAAAAACAATAGAACTTGATTGTTTCTAGGCCACTTCTAATAATTTCTTAGATTTTTAAATTGCACCTTATGCATGTTATATGAGGTGCATCTTATATACACTATTCTCCCTCTCTCTCTCTCTCTCTCTGTCTCTCTCTCTCTCTATATATATATATATATATATAGATACACACACACACACACACACATTCAGAATTACTGAAACCTAAGGTGTACATTCAGATTGGTAATTTGGAAATGTATGGTCACGTTGCATGGCACCTAACACTTCATCTAGGTCCTCTGTTACGTGATCTGAATCCTGTCATCGTCTGATTTAACAAAATTTGCTCTCTTTGCAGGCTATTATGTACATAGACCACTCATCTTTGTCCAGAAACCTGTTTGACCAGCACAGGGACATGAGGCTCGACATAGACAACATGAGTTATGAGGTTAACTTTCATACCCAGTTTGTACTTTCTATTCCTATATTTTGCTTCTTCATCATGTCTTGGAACTCTATCTATCATCCCATCTCAATTATTCCTTTCATATTGCTGCAAGCAGGAGCTTCTTGCGCTCAGTGACAGAATCGGGAATGTCAGTACGGGTTTGCCGGAAGATGTGATATCCAAGTGCTTGACAGAAACAAGATATTGTTCATTGGAACAAATTCAAGAAGGAAGATGTGTAATCTGCCTGGTATGATTTCTTTAAGTTTGGATCATTAGTTCAGCATGTCATTGTACAGTTTGGATCAGCTTGGTCTTTTCTTTGTTTCTTCTTTTAATCAGTAAATACACACACACACCCAACCTTGCAAGTACAAGGTTTTGGATCTGCTGCATGACAGAATGGAATGCGGGGGTTGTTTGTTTCTCCCCAATGGGACGTATGAGTACTCGAATCTACAAGCAACCTTGAATCCGTGGAAAAAATAAAGCTATAGTCTGTCTAATAAACAAGAATGTTCATATTTAAAGACTTCCCAATGTCGTGGTGGCTAGCACTCTTTTCCAGGTTAAGTATTCCTAAAAACACTCAAAACTTGGAAAATATAGCCTGTAGAGGTGAAAACATGAAAATCTCGAGATAAAAATGATTCTAATCCATGTAGGAGAAGTAATATACAAGCTATTACCTCCTTTATAATGGAACTAGTTGGAAGTAAAAGAAGCAGTCACACACTGACTGGAACTTTTAATTTATTTGGAAGCTAAGAACTAAGAGCTATATTTTGAATAGATTCCTATTGTTCTAGCTTAGGGGGGGAAAAAAGAAAAAGAAAAAGAAAAAGATTCTTATTGCTCTTAGAATTCAATTGCCAATTGCTTGGCTCCATGCTCGTCACCACCTCAACTTGGCTGACGCCAAGAATTCAAGTTACATGGGGGTACTACTAGGTAAGGCAACTGCGAAAAATTTTCTAGTGCTCATATTCATACACATCACAACACTCGTGATATTCAACCATAAATTTCTCACAACTTGGATGCCATGAGTGGGCCTTCAGAAGCTTTACAAAAACTGAATTCATCCGCAGTTGTGTCATGTTGTGTATGGATACAAGCACCATGTTTGGATGCTTATTGTGCATCGGGAAGTTTTCCCAGTAACTGGTGATGTAGATTGGTTTGGGCACCGCAACTCTTTTAACAAGGATTAGGATGTAGATCGTAGATACTCCACAGTTATACTGTACACTTTTTGATCCATTGTCCTCAATTTCCTGAACTGTGAATTGTGGTTGGCAGGAAGAGTACAATAACTCGGATCGTGTCGGAAAATTGAAAATCTGCGGTCACGATTACCATGTGGGCTGCATCGGAAAATGGTTATCGATGAAGAATACATGCCCGATCTGCAAAGCTTCTGCCATGGCTGAAAATATAAAAGAAAAATGATTCATTCACTTGGGATATTTGGATATTCCCTAACCCTTGAACTGGGAAGGGAGTCGTGCTCGAAGGAATTTGTAAATGGATTGGTGGTCAATCTCTCAATTTATTTGGTTCAGTGCTTAAATATTGGCTGCCCCAAATATAGGGGAGATTCGTGATTCAATGTCTTTAAATTTAATTTTTTAAGAGGGAAAAAATAATCAACAAGAATCCGGTCTTAGTGGAAGACTGGATTTGTTATTTAGTGTATGCTATTCTTGAAAAAAAAAATCTCAATTAATAAATTATCAACATGACATTATTAATAATTGATGCCTAAGAGAAGACTTCAACTTTTTTCATTTTTGGATCCTCTTATTTGTTCTATAATTTTCAAGGGAACGTAATTCCTCAATTTATTTTGGAGGGTTTATACTTTTACCATGTCACTCCTTTTTTTGTAAAGATTTTGTTTAGGATTTATAAGTAAAATTTTTCTTACATTTTATTCTAAATAGTATTTTAAAAAATAATGATTCAAAAAAGATTGTCAAAAAGTTCAATATTAATAGGTCTATGTGTCACAAATTCATGAGAGCACAAGTTATTATTACTAAAACACCTTTTATTAAATTTGTGTTACATAGGGCTTTTCTTATAAAATTATTTGTGTTCATAGAATTATTCTTAACACACTAAATTCAACTTATGAATGTTGGTTCATATAATAAATTCTTATTATTTTTTTTTAATTTTATTTTAACTTTTAAAATTTAAATTAAAGAAAAATAAATACATAATTTGGACCTGAGATTAGGACCCTATGGTCTTTCTCAATCTAGATCAAGACCATTTAATCAATAATCCTTGCTATTCCGGTCTGAGGTCTTATTTGGTGATCCGATCCAATCATTCGATTCTCTAGTCCATGATCACTTTAAATAAATTAATTTAGGGTGAAACTTAGCCGAGTAATATTATACGTACATGCTTCACATATCAAAAAGATGACATGATAAAATATATAAAATATTTATTAAATAATATTTTAATTAAATAATAATATAAAATAATATATATTCGGTTATATGATTAATTTTAATAAAAAAATTGTGTAAAGGATATAGATTGAGTTGGGCTCAACTAACCACCGTCGGAATGAGCGGCGACATGACTAGGCCTTCTTTGGACAAAACTATGACGGTGGGCCACAACAACGCAACCTCTTTTGAACAACTCGACTTTCCTTCCCGGTGGCCTCTATGGACCATTCCAGAACCCAACCCGTCCACCTCAACACCCCCCCGGGGGGCGTGTCTTGACCTAATCCATTGCCTCATTTTTTTTTTCCACTATAAATTCTCCCCTCCGACCCTCTTCTTCTCCCATTCTCGCCTAGAAGTCTCAGTTCTGTGTAATTAATCTTGATTTTCTTGCTCGTGTCTGTGCTGTTGTAGTTGTTTTTGTTCTCGTTTTCTTTCTGTTCCGAATCAGATCGATTCGGTCTACGCCGAATGTCGTTGATCTTTTGTCTACAGAAGCGGAATTTTCACATCGCTTTGATTTGTGCTTGCAGATGCAGATCTTTGTGAAAACCCTAACTGGCAAGACGATTACTCTCGAGGTTGAGAGTTCCGACACGATCGACAACGTCAAAACGAAGATCCAGGACAAGGAAGGCATTCCTCCGGATCAACAGCGATTGATCTTCGCCGGGAAGCAGCTCGAGGACGGCCGTACGCTCGCCGACTACAACATCCAGAAGGAGTCCACCCTCCATCTAGTGCTCCGTCTCCGCGGAGGTATGCAGATCTTCGTCAAGACCCTCACCGGCAAGACCATCACGCTCGAGGTCGAGAGCTCCGACACGATCGACAACGTGAAGACCAAGATACAGGACAAGGAAGGCATTCCTCCGGATCAGCAACGATTGATCTTCGCTGGGAAGCAACTGGAGGATGGCCGTACTCTCGCTGACTACAACATCCAGAAGGAATCTACCCTCCACCTTGTTCTTCGTCTGAGAGGCGGCATGCAGATCTTTGTTAAAACCCTTACCGGTAAGACCATTACCTTGGAGGTCGAGAGCTCGGATACAATCGACAACGTGAAGGCCAAGATCCAGGACAAGGAAGGCATCCCTCCGGATCAGCAGAGGTTGATCTTCGCCGGGAAGCAGCTCGAGGACGGGAGGACGCTTGCAGATTACAACATTCAGAAGGAGTCCACCCTCCATCTCGTGCTCCGCCTGAGGGGAGGCATGCAGATTTTTGTCAAGACCCTTACCGGCAAGACCATCACCCTCGAGGTGGAGAGCTCGGACACCATAGATAACGTGAAGGCCAAGATCCAGGACAAGGAAGGGATCCCTCCGGATCAGCAGAGGTTGATTTTTGCCGGGAAGCAGCTCGAGGATGGAAGGACCCTGGCGGATTACAATATCCAGAAGGAGTCCACTTTGCATCTGGTGCTGCGTTTGCGGGGTGGGATGCAGATCTTCGTGAAGACTCTTACTGGGAAGACGATTACGTTGGAGGTGGAGAGCTCGGACACCATTGATAACGTGAAGGCCAAGATTCAGGATAAGGAGGGCATCCCTCCGGATCAGCAGAGGTTGATCTCTGCTGGAAAGCAGCTGGAGGATGGCCGCACCCTTGCTGATTACAATATCCAGAAGGAGTCTACCCTTCACCTTGTTCTGCGTCTCCGCGGTGGTGATTTCTAAAAGTCTTATGGTTTAAGTTGTTGCTTTGGTGGACAGTACTTCTGGTCAATTTGAATAATTTCCTTGTGTTGGGGGACAGTATGGTGTGCTTTTGTTTGCCCTTCTTTCTGTAATGATCTACTGCGTGTGAATGGATCTTATTGGTGTTAGCTATCAGTAAAATAATTGTGAATGTGGTTTTCAAATCCTTCTCTGTTCGACTCATTTGGGCTTATCTCCCTTTCGGTTGGATCGAGTGGAGTGGTATATAGGCTCTTATATTCGTGTTTAGCATAATTTAATGTCTACAACCTCTCCTTTGGCTGATATACATTCATGGAGATTTCAGATCAGAGCCCATCACTTACGCGGTCTCTCTCGGGTGAATCTGCACGTCTTGGTTGGCATCTCTTTGTTCTTGTCAATTTCAATATTGTTTCGTCATTTTTTTTCTATCTTAATCTGCAGCATGCGGATGGACTGTGTGTAGTGGTTTTAAGACTTGTAAAATAGTTCTGGAATATGGTATTCATATACTTATCTGTTTGATTCACTCGTGCATTCCTCCCCATTTTTTGCATTAGGAGGTTTTGTGGGCTTGGGGAACTATTTCTAAAATGTACGTGTTTTGAGCTATGCAACTTCGTAGTTATGGAGTGAATCGTTCTCGCGTGCTAAGTTAAGCTTGGATTTGTGGGTATCCTTTGGAATTCAGGATTGGCTCAGGAGGTTATTGAAGTTTCAAGTCTTGATCCGTCTTATCTTGGTTTCATAAAGGAGCAGGAAAGTTTCTAATGGAAAGTGTTCTATGCAAAGGGATATTGGTTTAGCCAGTGCGAAATTATGATGCATAGCTTAAACCTCCCGAGGAAAATAAAATTTGTTCTGTGTAGGGTTATTGAGGATTGTCAGTGTAAATGGTGGAACTTCCTCCTCTCAGCTTTTAATGGGCTATGGAATGTGTTTATACACATTTTCTTATCTGAAAACATAAAACAAAAAGCAAGTTGAATTACCATAAGCTAATTTCCACGTAAATTTGACACAATTAGGCACCCACTAATAACAAAAGGGTTATTCAACTTCTTTATAGCAAAGCAAGAATTCAACTCAACGAAGAGAAATTAACAGACTAGCCATCAAGAACTCCAAAGGGTAAAGACTAGCCATCAAGAACTCTAAAGGGTAAAGAAATGAGGGCAAAGAGAATTTATTTGAAGTAAAATTACATGTAAACCTTTCACGGCTGAACTGTGGACATGACAAAACTTTCACGATGAACTGGGCACTTGACAAAATTTTAAGTTTGCGTGATCATTTTTTTCGAGGGTGTGTTGATAGATAATAATAAAAAATTATATAAATTTCATCAGGTGATTCCTTTCAGCCTGTGAAATGTAAGAAGATTGATAGGTTGGGAGGAAAATAAGGCCAGTTAGTTTTGCCTGTCTGTCTTAAATTAAAGAAAAAAAAAGATGAACAAACGAGAAAATAAAAGCAGAATTGATTTGTTATAGGAGAAGAATGAAAGAAAGTGGTAGGAGGAGGGACGAAGAGACTTGAATAATATAATTAATAATTTGCGGAATGGGAGAGCCAAAAAAAAATCAAATCATGCTTTGGATGGAAAGTGCGAACACGATGGACGTGTTCCACAGTATATAGGAAATAAAATTAAAAGATTGTCAAGTTTTGCTTATTTAAGGAGATATGTTTTGACAGAAAAACACAAGTAAATATTTGAAGTGTTTTAATTGTTATACATGTTTATCATATTGGATAAGTATGCCATTTTTCAACATATTTAGCTTTAAAGGATGGTTGGTTAACCCTTGTTGGGATCTAATTATTAGGAGTTTGAATATCTTTATACATGGATTTTATACAGGAGAAATTACACTTAATCCTTCTGTTTGATTTATTGGTAAGGAATTCACTCGTGGTTTGAAAATTAATACATAACCTCCCTGTAGTTTCAATGGACTTGCAAACATCAACTTTTTCATCAAATTTAACAGCTTATCCTTCCACTTATTTTTAAGAATGTTCAGGAGGAAAAAAATAGACTTTGATTTTCAAAACTATCCCTAAGCTAGCTCTTTAACTTTTATTATCAGATATTTTTATATTTCTTGTATATTTTCTACTATTGGAAAAATTATAATGTTTGAACTAAAAATATCAACATTCATAAAAGGATATATGATAAAAAAAAAACATTCAATGTATTCATATCCCATACATAAATCATTTATACATAAATATGAGATTGGGTAGATAAATTACTAGTGGCATAAAAAGGCTAATGCTATAGAAAGATTATGTGTTTTAAATTAGAGGGTAAGCTTGCCATTTTATTTTTTTGTATTAACGGTGTTAAATTTTGCAATTTCATTAAAATCATTAAGGGATTATATGCTGATTTTCAAACCATGATGGGTCCTTTGCCAATGAGTCAAATCACACGAAAATTAAGTACGATTTTCCTTATGAGGGTTAAGATGATGGAATATGCTGGATAAACCTTGTCCAAAAAGGGAAAAGGAATGGATTAAATATGGTTGAATTAGAATATTCCTTTTTCCCCACATCACACAGGCTGGAAATTACAAAAGATTATTATGGTATGAATCATATAAACACATATTTTCATTTACTATAGCACCTGAACTACATTTACAATATTAATTTTTTGTGATTTTGCTAAGATTTCCCTAGTGTCTATAAAATGTCTATAAAATTGTACCATAATATTTTTTGTCATGCTATTAAAATATTTTTATGTGAAAAAAATAATCGTTCAACTTGTCAACCAGTCAATCCTGCCTTGCACTATTTGAGCAACCCCAATTTTTTTTTTCAAGTGTTTATCTGGGAAAATATACATACTTGATTTAACAATTATAAAAATTAAAATCCGTACCTATATTAGCATATTCTATCTATTACATGGTCCACGTAATAATTCTACATTTAAAAAATGGTCCTCCAACAAGTCGAAAGAATTAATTTAATTTTTTTTTTCCTTTTATCGGAGGGCCTTGGGTTACCTCCTTCCATTGTACAAGGAGTTGGAAGAACTTTTCGGGCGGATGAATGTATGCCAATAAAAAATTAGATAAATTACAAGAATCCTCTCAAAGTTTTAGGGGGATCGTGATGTCCTGCCAAAGTTTCGATTATTATATTTTATTCTTGAAATTTTTAAAACAAATGGTACCCTTAGGAACGATTTCCCATTAATTTCTACAATATCTGTTCATATTTTTGCCTTAATTGACTTACAAAACTAAGGGGAAAAGAGAAAAATAATTAGGAGAGAGATGAATAGGCGTAAGAAATGGAGAAAAGAATCAATAAAAAATTTAAGAATAAGGAAAAAGTGTGTAAACTGAGTCTCAACTCTAGATTTAGGAATTGAAATCTTGAAATGATATGGTATTTAATTTTTTTAATTAAAATATTATAGTAATTTTATCAAAACGATATCATCTTATAGTTCAGTTTACTCATATAATTCTAAAAATAAATAAAAAATTATCAATAATTAATAATAAATGATACATTGAACTTAATTTTAAAATTAACTATACAAAAATAAAAGAATTAAACTTCAGATGAATTCCGGAATTTCATTTAAACTTTGTGGAGATGTGTGAAATATTAATTTGGCATTCTTTATATGGGAAATATACCCACTTGAATAATTTTAGAACTTTGAATCCGTGCCAACATAAAGAATTAAATACTTAAAATTGATAAGATTGAGAACTAGTGGACACAAATTCTCCGACATTTATTTCCCGTCACTTTTGTCCCCATTCCCATTCGTCCCAATCCCCAAACCTTTCTCAGCCATCACAGATAAACGAGATCCTATCCATTCACGTGTTTTTCCAAACAAAGCCTCACTCACTCTCTCTCTCTCTCTCTCTCTCTGCGCGCATATCTAATAATGAAAAATCTCCATAACTCATGTGTTATAAGGTGTATGGATCATCTCTGGTTTCACAAAACCATTCTTCTCCCGCAGCTACCCATCTCTAGGTCTCCCTCCATCAAATCCATGAACACAACAATCTCAGAAGAAGAAGAAGAAGAAGAAAAAGAATCAGTGTTTTTGATATCATCATCAGAAACAGATTCATCATCAACTCTGTCACCCGTCATCAATTTACAGGTAACTAATTAGAGCCAATATATATGAATATATGTGTGTGTGTGTGTGTGTGTGTAAATTTTTGGAGAAGAAAAGCCACAATTTCTTCTAAATTAAGTGGATTTGTGAATCATACTTGTTATTTATATCAGCGCCTGCCTGATGACGAAATCTTGAACTTCTGTAGAGAAAAGTCCCAGTTCTTTGAAGTTCATTCATATAGTTTAACCATTTGATTTCAGTGTAAATTAGAGCAGCACACGTATCCGAACGAGGAAGATGCCGATGGATCCTCTTCATCATCATCAGGCAATCACCGGAAAACCCCAAGAAATCTCCTGAGATGTAATGATGAGAAGAGGGGAGGAGCGGAGAGAAGCATGTGCTGTAATGAGAAGAAGAGTGGGAGAGGATTAGTACAGAGAAGCATGAGCTTGGATCGGAGCTCACTGTGGGATCTGGAATTGGAGGAGGTGAAGGGGTTTATGGATTTAGGATTTCGATTCGAGAAAGACCACCTGTGTCCCGAATTGATGAGCGTTCTTCCTGGGTTGCAGAGGAGATTTAGCAATAGTAGCAGCATTGAGTGTGATGATGATGATGATGATGATGTTGCTGATGATGAACAACAAAAACAGAATATGAGTAAATTGATTGAAGAAGAAGTTGAAATTATGAGGCCTTATTTATCAGAGGCATGGTTAATAAGGAGACCCGATTCACCGCTGTTGAATTTGAGGATGCCTCGCAGTGTTTCGAATCCTGCAGACATGAAGAAACATATCAAGAATTGGGCTAGAACTGTTGCCTCTGAAATCCTCCATGATTGATCCTTACACAAAGAGACAAGATTACGGAACAGGGTCTGTTTATGTGTGCCTTATCGTTTATGCGAGTAGGATCCACATAGATTACAATTTTCTGTACACACATCATCCTGTGCGTAAAAGATTGAAGAGGTTAATTTTGAGAGAGGAGGAAAAAGAGAATAGAATACAGAGTGATCGTTTGTCAAAAACAGTGTATAGAATCCTGGCATTTTGGGGTGTGCGAGCATGGATTGACCCTATGCTTTCTGTAACTATCATGATCCATGCTTTTTTATGCAATAATGATCTTGATCTTTTTGTGTCTGTCGGATTCTGTGTTGCTGTGTGCGCTTGAAGTTAGCATAAAGAAGAAAGGGTTGAGCATAATATAGGACTTTGGCTAGTCTGTTGTTTCTATCTACATTGTGTGAGCATAGCCTTGCCCCCCGGGAAAAATTAGGTAAACAAATCGTTTAAAGTTCGTCGCATCAATATTTTCGGTATAAATCAAGTTTTAGATGGATGAGTAGAATCAGGCTAGTTGAACGGTGATCTAATACTTTTGGTGTTGGGAACGGGATTTTTTGAATGTATGTGAATTAATGCTAATTCGAAGTTTAAACTTGCTTCGCTATGTGAATGCAGTAATTAAGTATTTGAGTGCGTAAATCTCCTGTAAATATGAGCCTTTTTTCTTAATAGGGAATCATAATAACGTTATAGTAAAAAGACTTAACTTTGGTGTTGTACACGTATAAAAAGGAAATAAAAATAAAATGAGATTCAAAATGACAGCATTTTAAATCTTATGTGTTTGACAGCATTTTAAATCTTATGTGTTTTTTTTAAACATTACAAAGCAGCAACTGCATCTAAAGCTCTCAGCAGATTAAGTATTTCCATAACTGTGTGAGTGATTCAGTTGGCTCGCCTTACGCAATTTTTAGTTTTCTTCTTTTTGTTCTTAGCAAGGGGAAGTGAGAGCAGGGGAGATTGCGGATGCGGTGTGTTAGAGCATGGGGGATTACAACCACCCCCCGCCCCCCGGGGGGATCTTGCTTAACGGGGGTCACAGGTCAAGTATCATACTCTTCCCTTATATAAGTCTATAAACGGGTGTAGGGTGCACCTCGGTCTAGACCCGTATATGATGGACCCAACCCTGCTAAATGGGATCAAGTCCAAATATAGACCCAACCCATTGACAAGCCTAATTTAAGGCCAACTTGTAATAGCCTCGACTAAGCAACTGGGTGCCTTGTATTCGCTTTTCACAGTCGGCAAGCTGTGCATTCAGCCAAAAGAAGAGGGTAACTTCGGAGATTATCTGAACTGATTCTGAGCAAAATAGAAAGTAACAATTTATTCCGATTCATCCCGTCAATCCAAAAACATATGAAATATTACAAATACTATGTATATTACCAAAACAATGAGAGAGTTCCTATTGATATATTATTAGTATTAAAAGGGTGTTGGCATCACAACAAAGTGATGAACTACAGACAAGCTTCAGCTTCCATGCCATGGTATATGGTGTCTAGGCCTTACCGCGGCCCATGGACTGCTCCATGGGAGGCATCATAACCAAGACCGGTTGTGCATTAAACCCTGGATGAGGCAGTCTGCGGCGCAGCTCACGACCTTCCTGGCAAAGGGCACACTTGTGACAGAAGACATGAGCTGCAAAATCACACGCCAACTCGCACTGTTCAAGCTGAAACTCATCCTCCATGAAGCATCCACAGCAGCCGCATGATCTATTAAGTGCCTCGCAGGTGCCCTTTTGTCACTCGATGCAATAAAACAAAAAATCTCAGAAGCAATTCCACTCTTCTACCTACATATGATTCCTATAGATAATATTGTTAACAAATCACATGATAGCACCGCTCATTCACGATGGTGCAAAATAGAGAGTAAAGCAAAGATTTGAGATCTGTCATCTCTGTTAATAAATAAATATAAAAAAAACAAAGTTTTTTGAATGGCAATAGCTGAAGAGAGCAAATTAAACATGGCTTGATGAGGTAAAGAGTAGGAAAGTAAAGGTTGCTGGTGGAACAGACGCAGTCTCAAACCAAGAGCTGAAACTGTGAGGACAAAAAAAGAAAAGGGACAAAGAGCATTCAAATATGTGACATAGAAAAACCCAAAATGGTGATTGTAAAGGATATTTGCCTTGAATTCTGTCCAGTTAAGTGGAATTTTATGCCTTATCACCATTGGCTACCTAGATTTCTGCTAGCTCCATGGAGGCCGCTGAGCTCATAGTCTAATGGCCAACGATTTGAGCTCTAAGTTTTTGTTCTCTTTTCCTTTCTTCTTATTGTTATGCACAGAAGCTCCAAAAGGATTGATTCTCGTAATAATAAAGCCAAATATGTTGAATTGTTTTATGAAATTCAGCAGCAGTTCTGGGTAGTTTCCAGTGGGGTTAAGCTAATTCATCCCCCAATTCGAGCCTAGAATGTGAGAGGCATTTTGGGCACCATGTAAATTCTTTCTTCTGTAGATCAAGACATTTTAAGCAACATACACTTTACCTCGATTGAAATCAACTATAGATGTCGCACAATGTGAATAGCTGACGCAAGCAAGCTACAAAATATAAATGCAATAGAATCCCAAAACATCCAAAAGAGAAATACCAAAGAGTGCAGAGTAGAAGATGAAAAATAGGAGCTTGCCTCTAGGTTAAACTTTCTACGAACAGTTGTACGGCTGGTATATGAAAACCAGGGAGCCAGACAATTATAACCGAAGAAGGAATTTCCAATCAAGTAGAGACCAGTATAAGTCCAGCAGTGGTTAGCAAAAGTCCCAGGGGCAGATCCAAGCCTCTCCATGTTGCTTCCATACAGCATACAAGGAACCATGCTTCCAAGAAGACCTGAGAAATTTCATGATTGTTAATGAGAAGAAAGATCGAGCTATTATGAAATGAAATCATTCTAGAAACAAATCTCATAATGTCAAAGTGTTGCATGGAAAAACAAAAACAAAGTTGGGAATCAAAACGGGCCAGCATGGCGCCAACTTCAGCGGAATTGCGAGTAAGGTTTTAATGATGAACTTGCTGCATAACTGAAAATTCAATGAGAGTTCATAATTTGATTTTCATTGGGTGCAGCATATGTTCTTTTCCAACAAGTTAAATCCCAAAGTTCAAAAAACTATGATCATCAAAAAACAGGATCTGAGTCATAGCAAACATCTCGATCCCATATTTACTGCAGGATCTGAGTTTTGATCACCAGAGGTGCCTTCTTGAATTTGCAAGGATCACATGTAATTTCTTTGCCAAAAGGAGGGGGAAGGAGGGGAGTGTAGGGGATCTACATGCTTGATCAATACGATTGTACGGAATTCGCGTTTTCTAAAGCAATTGGAAAGCAGAGATTACAAAACATGATCCTAAGGCGAGAAAATAAAATCCCAACTAGGGCTTCACAACGCAATCCAACGTGCCAAAATGCAGAAAAACTATTATCATAGACGAAATTAGACAAAGAAACAATAGGAGGGGGAAAAAAAAAAACTCACAAACTTCAAGATCACTGCTACAGAAGTCGTCATTACGGCCAAGGCATGCAAAGAGACCCGAGTCCCACTGACCCCTTCTCATCCCCAGCGGGTCTCCCACCACGCTCCTGTGCGTTACCGGCAATCCCTCCGCCGTCCAGTCACATCCCCCTTCCTCCACTGATTTTGGACTCGGAGAAATTTTCTCCTCCGGAGGACGGGATTCCGGCGACGCAACCCCGTCCTTGGGCTTCTTCCCATCGTCTCCCTGATTCAGCAGGAGCGGGCTCGATTCCTCCTGAGCATGCGCCATTGATGCAGAACCACAAATCTCGCAGATGAAGGACCTCTAATCGAAACCCTAGAAATGTTCAGAGATCTGAAAGAGCGGGGAAGAAGAGGTCGTCGAGGCGGTGAATGGAGAGCTCTCTTTCGTATTCTTAGCTTCAAACGACCGACCGACCGACTTCCCTTCTACAAATTCTAACAAACGAGACAAACAGAACTGGTTTTGCGGTGGAGAGGGTTTTATTGGATGCGGCGCTCTTATTATACGCCGGATTTGGTATCCACGTGTCCACCATCCGAGCCAATTTACCCCTGAAAAATTGTTTGTATATGATAATTTTGAATTTATCCACACATTAGACCGACGTGGAACCAGTTTTTCTTATCCAATACATCATTTATGAATAATTTTAGTGGATATAAATCCTAAGTCGTTATATACAAAGTTTGCTCATCAGGAGCGAGGATTCTCTATAATTCACACGTAACATTTTATATAAAATTTTGTCATAAACACAATTTTAAGTTTCGAGTTAGCAAAATTTAGAAAAGATTATAGATTATACCCCAACATTACCCTACATCATACATTGAACATTAGATTACAAATTTTAGATTACACCCCAACATTTACCTCATATCGTGCATTGAACATTATATGAAAAAGTTTAGATAGAATTACACACACATGAAAAAACAAGGGTAGGCCTAAAACATTTCCCCATAAAAGGGAGTTTGAAACGAACAGAAGATTAAATAGTGGAAACAAACTTACCTTTTGGGGGATTTTCATGGGTCCAATGCCTTCATTTCCTTGCCATGTGACTATCCCCCTTTCGCAAGAATCTTTCACACATTTTAGCATGAATTCAATTATTTATCCTACTATGCGACACTCGTGATTATCTTATAACGTTCCCTTGGGGAATCTGAAACAAATAGAAGATTAGAGAGTGGAAAGAAACGTACCTTTTGGTGTATTTTCATGCGTTCAACACATTTCCCCCTCATGTGATTATCTCTCAAGAATCTTACTCATTTTTCACCATAAATTATGTTGGTTATCCTACTATACGAAACTCGTGATTCTCCTACAACTTACCCGCTATCAAAGGAATTTGAAACAAATAGAAGATTACAAAGCGGAAAAAAACTTGTCCTCTACTGGATTTCACACACACATTAAAACCCACTAAGAAGTGGGCTTGATTCAATGGAAAACTCAAAAATAAAACCCTAGATTTTGCGAAAAAAATAATAATAGGTAAGGGTTTGATTTTCAGTTGATATTGGTCCTAGTAAATGTCTCTGTTTATTATGCAAAAGTTTGTATAAATTGTTTCCGAGCAAAAGAAGATTGAGAAACTAATAAAAGGTTTTGAATCGATGAACCCAAGAAAACCTAGATTTTTTAATGCTAGAAGAAAAAAAAGAGATCAGGATGTAGGAACGATCAAGGCTATACCTGGCAAAAATGTACACAAAATTCCATTACAAGTGGCCTTTTTGTAGCGGCCTTTCTATTGCGATGCCAAATGTCAAGTTTTAAATTAGGATTCATTTATGGAGTTAGTTATGAGAGAAGTTAAATCTGGTTCAAGTCGGGAAGATCCACAAGGGAGACAAAGCTCTCCATTTACAAGATTCGAACTCGATACTTTACTTAAGGGGAACCATGCTCCTAACCATTTGAACCAATAGATGCCGGTTTTGGAGAGGTCTCTCTATTGTGGTGTCGAATATGGATTTGAAATTGCCTTCTTAATAATTTTCATGAAAGTGTAAAGTGTATTTATGTTAGTTTTCATAACAATAATTTAGAAGTAAACTCACACATTAAAATTATTCAAATATATATATTTTAAATTGCAATGAGTTAAAAATAGCATTCTCGTGTTTGTGGTAAGTTTCTTAGGTAGATAAAATAATGATTTTCTTTATAGAATTATTTTAACCTATGCCTTCTTAAGAAGGTGTATATGAAACTTATTAACAGAAAATCTTGCATTTAATGTATTGAAAATCTTAAAATTAAAATCGCAGCCTTTGATTGGAAAAGTTCTTTGTTATAAAAGAAAAAACTCGATTTTAATGATCTCCTTTCTTTAGCTTCTAATAACTTAATTGGTAAGTAATGGTTTAAAAAATAGCCATTCAAAATGATAAGACCAACATCATATGTGCTTCACCCATTTTAGCTCTGTCTTTTGTTCATTTGGTAACTATATAAAGGACACATTAAGAGTATAATCACAAATCAAAAATTAAATTCTAACAATTAAGTTAAAACGTAGATCTAGAGATTATTTCACTTACTGCCATTATATTTTGAACCCAGAACTTTTGGATCGAAAGCTCCGCACATTTATAAAATTAGATCCTTCAAAAAAAGCGAAACGTCATTGAGAACGCTTCATGTGCGTCCAACGTATAATATAATACACATTTCATGGTAACACATTCTAATGAATTATATTTCCAAAATATATAATGTAGGGAGGGCAAAGTAGGATGGTTCATTATTACACAACAAGAAACTACAATTTAAATAAAACACTTACAACTGCATATCTATATCTATTTGTATGTAATATATATATATATATATATATATTTATTTATTACAACAAGGCACTACTTCGAATCAGTCAATTGACTAGTGAATGACGTCTCTATTATTTGACCAATGATTGCAAGTCAATTAACTGATTTTGTGGAAATCAAGGTTTAAGAGTGTCGAATTTTCAATTTCCCGCCCCCCTAAGAGCAGTGTGTCCAAAAAACAAACTTCATCCGTGGATCTCCTTTCCCTGCAAAACAAATGAATCACCAACTAATTAACAAGAATGCAACACAATTACACCCCCAAAGAAAAGGTTTTTAACCTAAGAACCAAGCGCTCTCTCTCTCTCTCTCTCTCTCTCTCTCTCTCTCTCTCTCTCTCTCTGTATATATATAAACTTTATAATCAAACAGTAATTTTCAGTTCTAACCATTTCTTACTGGGCACTTCAATAATATAGATATAAGACAAATATCTTTGAAGTAAAACATGAAAACACAGGTTCTATATGTAAAGTAAAATAGGGAGGTACGCTGGGTCTAGTGCAAATTTGGTTTTAAAATGACATCATTTTATTAAAAGCGATGTTTACAGAGATCTTTTTTCATAAAACGATGTCATCTTAAGTTCGAATGCTCTCCCATTTCTCTCAAAGTGAGGGTGACTGTCTTACTTTATTTTCTGTCTTAACGGCATTTTCTCCACGGATGAAGGGCCTTTTTCTTGCGGACCAGTGTGGCGGAGGAACGTAAGTGTGAGTCTCTGGGCCTTTGTAGTCTATTTCGTATACTTCTGAACCCATTCCCCCTGGACAAATCCAAGAATTATTAACTCAATGATCCAAATGTACCATACATTTGCTAACAGATTGAAATAAACTGTAACATGGAATAGCTTTTTCGTAAAACATAATAAGTAACAAACAACTATTCTTATGAATCATGAATGGAATAAATAAGAAATACTTATTCCCAAGGGAAAATAGAGGTACTCTTGACAACTCTAAAGGGAAAACAGAGGTACTCTTAACAGCTCTAATGGAAAAATAGAGGTAGAATGAAATAACTATTATCATAAACCAAAAATGATATTAGATTCATCTTAAATCCCAGGTTAAATAGGAGACATAGAAATCAAGTTCTTCCATTATAAAAAATAAAATTCAAATTTACTTTGATAACAAGCTTATGTACAAACCTTTTAGTAAAATAGGTGCCCAAATGAGGATGAAAACAAAGATGGTAAGCTTGACCTCCATGGCCTTCATACCCACATTGACTATGATACCTCTTTCTTCTCCTCCTTGAATTAAGACATAAGAAGAATCTCTCTCTCTCTCCCTCCCTCTATCTCTCTCTCTCTCTCTCTATATATACATGCGAAGGAAAGCACAAAATTAAGAGAATGGGGTCAGGGAATTAAAAAGCCCAGGCAGAAACAGTTGAGTTTGGGGTTTAGGCAATTGAAGTCTGCCACCTTCCGCACAGCCAAGCCGGACAGGGATGTGTTGGATTGTAACATTTATGCACTCTAACCATCCCATGTACCTATCCATACACACACAAACACTTTTTTTGCAATAATTGTTTTTTTTATTTTTTATTTTTATTTTTTGAGGCCTGTAATTGTCTCAATATTAATTGTATATTTATTTTGAGAAAAGCTCTCCCATGTGTGTATCATTAAGGTAAGGTCCAGAGGAGGGTACATCACATTTAGGTCCATTTGCCGGAGGACCATACACCGTGCACACCCTCTCTTCTACGTCTGATTATTACCATATTCCCCATAACTATTGGCCACCTTATTACAGAATTATAATTTTGAGCTCTCATGATTGGTTGAACTTTTTCCCCCCTCTTCTAGGGTTTTAGTTTTAAGGGCGATTTTGATGTGCTCATGATAAAACTGTGAGTTGGTGACACATAAGTTCACATAATAAATGTGGAGGAAATGGGTGGCTGATATACATCAGTTAGTTCAAAATATGTTGAATCTTTTTGAATCAGATTGGTGATATTATAATCCATGGTAGGGTTCCTAATCAATGAGGCTAAGCAAGCTTCTTATCAGTACAGTTGTCTCCCACTGTGCATCTAGTGAGTCGGCTGGGTGTGAATATCAACAGCTGTGACTGGATGAGCATGGCCCAATAGTCTATTCCAACGCGTACAAATCATCCTAATAATTAGTTTTAATTTTATACTTATTATTTTATAAATTATGATGTTTTGAAAAATTTTATTCCAGATGTATTTGATAATTATAAACTTAGATAAATGGTCAAATAATTTTTTTATATATACATAACAAAAATTATAAAACACATTTCTCATCCCAAATCTCCAATCGTATTAAATTGGCTCAGATGGAACTTAGAATTAAAATCACCGCACCATATATTTTATCATATTATGACAATTCATACTAGTAGTGTGTACATGTATTTCCTATTCCCAGGTACTTGAGTAGATATACTAGACCCATGACCAATCACTATAACCAAGCTCAACCCATAAAAAGATCTTCACCCACCTACATTGACCCGTTACTCATTTACCCGACTCACTCAATTGTCACCTATACCACCATGAAAATTTAGCATTCATCAGTTAACAGCATATTAATTAATTGATTTTAATCGAAGGATTGGGTCTTGATCTTTTTAAGGCCAATCCTAAAACAAACTCTCCATGTAATCATGCGATCTGTTGTGATGTCGACTGATTAGTAGATGTCCGGTTGGGAATTTGTCCCTCCATCATTAAAATAAAACAATTGAAATAATAATAAAAATAATATCAGTGATATTAATAATAAACAAAAAATAAAAATATCCATTTACGTTGTACTTCATGATTGACTAGTGAACGCATAAGCACTACGACCAACTAATTGAAGTGTATACTTATTTACGACCACCTAACTAAAGTATACTTACTTTTCTTGGGTTGTGATTTGGCCTGGACCCCAGATTTTGCCCTGAAGATATTATGCAAAGTAGTTTCCTGTAAATTTTTAAAATCCCTGTAGTCTGTGGTTAAAGCAGAATTATCAGAAACTTGCAAAACAAACACTGATGCTCCAATAAACCAGCTTTTGAAAAAAATTTTTCCCCACGGGGGAAAAAAAAAAAAAAAAAAAAGGAACTCACTGCATAAGACACCGAAAAACCTTAGATGGTCTTGTCCATCATCGTCGGTATCAACATTGCCCAACATTGTTCTTATGGTGGACGGTAGCAAGCAACAACAAAATCTCTCGGAATTAAAAAAGGACTGCCTGATTTCATTAAACTAATGAAGAGGCAATTTTTAATTAAATTGCAGCACGAAATGTCATACAGCAGTTTCACGTAAAACTAGGTGACATTGCGCAGGAAAATTGAAAGTTCATATAATTTATTGGGATTACCCACCATATGGCATAGAACCTAAAGGGATTTGATGGGTGCTCCTATAATATACACGAAGATGGTGTTAGTAACACCGCGTTACAGCAACAAGTTATTGCTTATTTACTTGCCTTCATAGCAGCATATGGAAGTGTCATCTCACGTGATTACTGCACGATTCATAGAGTCAATCCCTCTTTTCATTCCTACCAAGAATTTATTTGAATCGTTTGCCCCCTCCTGTGCCACATAATCTTCTATCTCATTATCTGAAAAACAACGTCAAGTATACTTAACAAGGAGATTCAACGATCAATCAGAGTAAAGCTGTTATGAAGTGAACAGTGGGACTCAGTTCTTGCCTGAGACACTTGTGAGGGAGAACTCGGATAGGCGCTTAACACAGTCCTTCAGCACTTGGAGTTCAGCTTCCTTCTCACGGAGTTTGGATTGGGAGACGGACAGTTCAGACTCGAGCTCCACAAGTTGGCTTTCCTGTTGCTCAATGAGCAAGTGGCACAGTTTCTGATCTAGTTCAGATGGCAACACCCCATTTAGCTGATGAGATTTAGAAATCTGGGCCTCAGCTTCATAGTACCCCTCAGCTAAAACTTCCGTCTGCACAGCATCCATAACCAATTGAAACAATTTTATGAAACCTGGAAATCCATACAAGCATAGAGGAAAAGCAAAAACATGCTCTTTAGGGCTAGTTTAGAAGCCGCCTTTGGCTTTGGAAAGCACATCTTTTTCTCAAATATGGCTTTCATAGGCACATTAGGGCTTCTTCCAAAAACATGTAAAATGCTTACTTTTGTCAAAAATAACTTCTCCAACAGATGGACTCAAAAATAAGCTCCCCTAAATGGCCTTAATACTATGGGCCTATCAGGCACTTCAACTTATTCAGATGGTGTACCCAACTTCTGGACGGACTGGAAATAGCCTACCGACTTACAACTGGAAAGATCTTCATATCTCATGCTACCCACTCAGAGTTCTAAATATGCTAATACTAGGCTCGACTTATACGAGCCAGGTGGATATCCAAGGTAAAGATGGCCAGTCTACAGGAATTGTATTAATGAGAGAATAAAGAATGTACAATAGTGGAGGTCCAAGAGGAAAATCAACAAGCCTCAGAAAATGGTCATTTTGCATGACAATCCAATTTTTGGAGGAGATATGCTCATATACTGAAAAAGCTCACCTCACAGACACCTGATGATGTCATGCCACTACGGTCACAATCTTCTGCAAAACATCCAGGGAGCTTTAGAAATTCAGACTCTAGCTCAGCTTCCATCTGATCCATTTCCATCATCTCTGGTGCTGGTTCCTCAGTAAGAACACTACTTGCGTATTCACCATCATCAGTTGCAGTGAGAATAGAATCTTCCACATCATTAGGAGATACACCTCGAGTACTTGACCTAATAGCCACTGGTTGAATATACTTGCCCTCAGTTTTCTCAGCATTTCCTATAGATTTGTTCCCAGAACTTAAAATTTGCGCGTTACCCGATGATTTCCTTTTATATACATCAGCTTTTAATTCCTGAACAACTTTAGCTGTCTCATCCACACTCGCGTTCAGCTTGCTGATTTCAGAATTCCCAGCAGACATCATGTACATGATCCCAACACCAAGTCCCCAACTGAAAAATGAGCTTTCTGAAATAGTGAAATAATTTAGGTTTCATGTTAAAATTCAAGGCTTAAAAATTTGCCCAATAAAATGCAAATTGGTAAAACTAAGAGCGGCCATAGAACCATCCATTATAAACACAAACCCTTGAAACATTAATTGGTTACATAAAAAATATATGAAAACAGATTTGGTTGTAATAGTTCTTCATCATGCTCTCCGTACCACCTTAAACTTGCAGAGATTTGCATTCTCTCCTCATTTTGATCAGAACATACAAGTGAGAAACCAAATATTATAGAAACAGATATTAATAATAACCACGAACATATCAATTGTAGAAAAACAAATGAATACAAAAAATAATATTAAGAAATTAACAAGAAAATATTATTTAACGAGCCGAAAGAGGAGTGGGAAGAACATTAAAATATATTTATCCACATTCTCAAAATCATTTTAGAAACCCAAATGGATCAAAAGCGAACAAGAATCTAACCTGTGGAGCAACGAGGCCCGCACTTGACACTGGCATTCTTTCCAGTTTTCCTCTTCTTCAAGCAAATGGAGAACCTCCTCTGAAGTCTCTGAACCTCAAATCCTTTCTTAACCCCCTCCGCATTTCCCTTACCTCTCCGACTTTTCTTACCACCAGATGGAGCCCTAGATTGAATGGAAGACTCTTTACTCGAAAACCTAAAGATCGAATCTTGTCCCGCCACGGGATCACGAGTATGGGAAAGATTTACGGGGATCGAGTCTTCGACCAGTGCAGATCTAGTAACGCGCACTCGTCGCCGAGCCTGTTCTGGAACAGCATCGAGGGTGGAATCCTCGTCGCCCCAGTTGAAGAGACGCTTCGCAAGAAGCCCTGACCCTCCCACTGCTGCAGCTACGAGAACTTGCCACATTTTTTAGGATCCAAATCTAGGGATTCTCCTCCCTCTGAGAGTGGGCAGGGAGAGAAAGCGAGACAGGGATGGGCTTCAGCTCTCCACACCGTACTGTGATTTTTCAAACTGGAGAGAGAGAGAGAGAGAGAGAGAGAGATTAAGTGGATCTGAGTATAGGATGGTAGCGTGTACCATTGGCAAATCAGAGTACGTGGCTGTAGGAGAGTGGTGAATTTGGAGTTTAATTGCCAGACCAACGGATCTCGTGCTTCCCGCTCCCTTGCTTTTTTCAAATTTTGAATCTTTTCTTTTTCAAACTTATTGGCCCTCTTTTTTTTCTTTTTTTTTTTTCCCAAGATTCAAACTCAGGGGTGTTTGCTTTTGGTTTTTCTTTTTTTTTTTTTTAAGACTAATTTCTTATATTAGATTGATTTTCATATTCTTAAACAAACTCCATTTGAATTTCTAGAACTAAACTTTATAATACCTTGCCACTAATCTCTTTAAAGGGTCATGATACACTCGCACACAATTTATAGAAAAAATAAGAAATCTATCCCTCATAGTTAAAATAACACCGGATTTCATCAAAATTACATCCTATACTATGCTGTTCAATTCTTGATTTATTAGCCTGTGTGAATTTTTACTTACCTTTTTTCTAATTTTTTATTTCTGTTCACGTAAAAGGGGAGAAAATTAACTGCCTATATAAATCAAATTATTCTTTCCTTTGTGGTTGATTTGGACCCGTATAATTCTCAAAAAAGGAAACCAATTAATTGATTGCAGGGATTTTCATTAGATTAATTATTTTCAAATTGCCTTATAAACTTCATTTACATATTTCTAACATTTTTTATGTTTTTATTGGTAAATACACGTGCACTCGACTTAATAATTGCAAGAGACTATTTATTCACATATTTCTCACATTTTTTGTGTTCATAGAAAGGCTAATTTTCAATTTAGATAGAGTAAATAAATTTATTGTTTATCTTTGAAGTTGCAGCCTTATTTTTATTTGACTATGTGAATAAATTAAATGTAAAAATAAAATAAAATATCACATACAATTATAAAAATATAACATCATTAATGATACTTAAATGATGGTCGTATTAAATTTATAATGCAAATCTTTTTAAAAATAAAAATATATTAAAATAAATTAGTAACAAGGCGTTATAAAGTTCATTTTTGGTAATATATCCAAATGAAGCCCACCATAGGAATAAGTTTGAAAACTAAGTTTTTGATTTGGGAAAAAAAAAAGGTTGAGCTCCCTCTTTTCGGTCCTTTTCATTTTAGGAAATTGAACCGAAATTAAGATTAACAGCAAGAAAAATAGAAGGTATCAACCATAATCCAGCTGGATCAATATGATTGGCCCAAAGGTGCCACATTGGAAGTCCTACGATATTGTTGACTGTTGTAGACCGTTGGATCAAAGAATCGAACGGACTGTGAAAACCCCTAACGTCAGTGTTGGAAAAGTGAGTACTACTTAAGCCCAACAAGGCTCCTTTTGACCCCATTGCTCTCTGTTTCATTTCTGTGCAAGAGCACTTCACTTAGGGTTCGATCTTTGATCATTTCTCTTCGAGTATTGAATTTCATAATTTGACAACTCCTCTTGATTTCCTCTATGGAATTTACTCCTCTGCATAACTTTACAATTTCATTCCACAAAAAGCTAGCATGACAGTCTGTTGCTCTAATTCCTTTGTTTTTCACTGTTGATCATTTGATAGTTAATTTCATATTTGAGATGATTCTAATGGATTATATATATATATATATATATATATATATATATATATTGTTTGTTTAAATGTGAATGATTACCATATTGTGCATCATTCCGAGGAAAGCCATTAGGATTACATATAATCATTATCATTACATAAAGTTTGTGTTTGATGTTTTATGGTCTGTATTATGTTGTATTCCTGTACTGCCACTATTACTTTATCTAGTGTCACCTGTTTCATATCTCCCATTTTAGTAGCGTTTCATCACTGATTACGGACCTTGAGTTTATACAAATCAGATTTGTGATGATATTCTACATAATTGTGTTTATGCCTTTAGTCCACTCTCGTGTGAATATATATATATACGTGACTTTATTTTGTTTTTGAGTTCCAGTTCCTTGGGGTTTCAATTCATAATGGGTAAAGAGAAGGTGCGTATCAACATTGTGGTAATTGGTCATGTCGACTCTGGCAAGTCCACCGCCACTGAGTCACTTGATCTACGAGTTGGGAGGCATCGATGATAAGCGGGTGATTGAGAGGTTTGAGAAGGAGGCTGCTGAAATGAACAAGCGTTCATTCAAGTGTGCCTGGGTTCTGGACAAGCTCAAGGCTGAGCGGGAGCGTGGTATTACCATTGACATTGCCTTGTGGTAGTTTGAGACGACCAAGCACTACTGCACTGTCATTGGTGCACCTGGCCATCGCGACTCTATCAAAAATATGATTACCGGCACCTCGCAGGCTGACTGCGCCGTCCTTATTATTGACTCGACCACTGGTGGCTTTGAAGCTGGTATCTCCAAGGATGGTCAGACCCGAGAGCATGCTTTGCTTGCATTCACTCTTGGTGTCAAGCAAATGGTTTGCTGCTGCAACAAGGTAACATCCTTTTTCTTTCTTGTCGACCTTTCTACGGATGCAGTCCTTACCTTGAGGCTGTAGTATAATCAAACTTTTATTGTATTTTGTGAGCATTTGGAATTTACTTCGAAACATCTTAAGCCTTCTATGCATCCTGAGGGTAATGTGATGTTTGTTCCTGACTTATCTCTCTGCTTCCTAATGCATTTCCGCCATTATTTCTGCATCAGATGGATTCGACTACCCCGAAGTATTCCAAGGCAAGGTATGATGAGATTGTGAAGGAAGTTTCTTCATACCTCAAGAAGGTAGGCTACAACCCTGACAAAATACCCTTTGTCCCCATCTCTGGGTTTGAGGGTGACAACATGATTGAGAGGTCAACAAACCTCGACTGGTACAAGGGCCCGACGCTGCTCGAGGCCTTAGACGCAGTTAACGAGCCCAAGAGGCCTTCAGACAAGCCTCTCCGACTCCCACTCCAGGATGTCTGCAAGATTGGTGGCATTGGCACCGTCCCTGTGGGACGCGTTGAGACCGGTAACATCAAACCCGGGATGGTTGTCACTTTTGGCCCAAGCGGGCTCACGACGGAAGTCAAGTCGGTATAGATGCACCATGAGTCCCTCCAGGAGGGCCTTCCGGGAGACAATGTCGGTTTCAACGTGAAAAACGTTTCGGTCAAGGATCTCAAGCGAGGGTATGTTGCCTCCAACTCCAAAGATGATCCTGCGAAGGAAGCCGCGAACTTCACCTCTCAGGTTATCATCATGAATCACCCTGGTCAGATCGGGAATGGCTACGCACCAGTTCTTGATGGCCACACCTCTCACATCGCCGTGAAGTTTGCGGAGAATTTGACCAAGATCGACCGGAGGTCCGGCAAGGAGCTTGAGAAGGAGCCGAAGTTCTTAAAGAACGGTGATGCGGGTATGATTAAGATGCTTCCCACCAAGCCGACGGTGGTGGAGACTTTCGCTCAGTACCCACCACTCGGTCGCTTCGCCGTGAGGGATATGCGTCAAACGGTGGCGGTCGGCGTTATCAAGAGCGTGGAGAAAAAGGACCCAAGCGGGGCAAAGGTCACCAAATCTGCTGCCAAGAAGAAATGAGGAACTTTGTGGAAAGAGATGAATGCGTGAAGGGATATGCGAGCATGTTATCGTTCGTGTTAATCAATTGTTTGTCATGGTGTTTATGGTGCTGCTTGAGGGTGGGAAAAAGGCTACGGCAATTTTGCTGTTTTATACCTGATTTCATTGAGTTGAATTTTCAATTTCCAAGTCAAATGTAGTTTGGGAGTTGTCTCATACCATTTTGAGGGTCCACTTTTTTTTAAAAAAAAACTTCTTTTATTTTCATTGCTCGTACGGTCTATAAAAATGAAATAATATCTTCACGAACTATGTAAAGTCTTCTACAAATTCTATTTGGATCTTACGATTCAGAAAAATTTCTAGCCTAATTTCCCTACTGAATTATATTCTGAATAGAATTCTTGTCTATTTTATTAAATTTATTGGAAGAGAAAACGGCAAACATCGGCGGAAATAGAGAACATTTTCTACTCCCATACATCTTTGCAAGTTACAATTCCTAGCTAGGCCACTGCCGCAGGCACTCCAGCCTAATTGGCACGGTTTGGTGCATTGCTCTTGCCGCAACTATCTATTTTCTTTGGGAGGCTCAGAACAAGGCTCTATGAAGACACACATGTTTCCTTCCCTTTGATTGTAGATAAAATTAAATTCTATATCTTACGTGCTACCCATCTAATTAGGCTTTATTAACATGTTGCCTTGATAATCCCTTTTGTTTTGCAGGGGGGTACACCCTTGAGTTGGTAATTGATTCTTTGTTGTTGCTTCTGCTTTTGTGGAACATTTTGGAAGTGTTCATATATATATATTATTTGCCTTCTTCAAAAAAAATAATTTCAATCCCTAGCTTCTTCTTTTTCACACTATGCCTTTGCCAAGAAATTAATGTCAACTGATTTTTTTGACTAAACACACAGTTAAAGATTTCACCGCATTTATTATCAAAAACAAAAATGATTTGATTGAGTTTTTTTTTTTAAGAAAAAAAATCAGTATACCAAACCATAGCATATATATATATATATTCCTCATAAGAAAAGCAGAAACAGGCCAGCTGATATTTCATTCAGAAATTAATTCCCTGTGATAATATTTCATTCAGAAATTATTTGCTCTCCAACACCATAAAATAGAAACATCAGGCTCCTGCTTCCTAAGCATAGATAAAATTTAATGCATTACATAACAAAAGGGGAAAAAAAAAAACCAGGAAAATAAATGAGACAAAATACTATAAAATTCTCAGAGAACAATCTTAAGCCAGAGATGGTGAATGAAAGTAAGATTTTCCACCAGAAAAGAGACTATAAAATTCTAGAATAAATAGTTTTAGGATATTTTCTCCAAATTCCAACACCATAACTTACAAATATCGCTACCTAATATTACAAGACAAAGATCGTCAAAAGATCCGAAACTAGTTCATCGAGTTTCTAAAGCACTCATGCTGGAGAGGAATTCCGAAGGAGAATCAACTGGGAGGAGAAATCTACTCCGTGCCTTGCATGGGAACCATCAAATGTTGAGTCTGACACTGTACAAATAATTTCAAGAGCGCAACAAGATTAGTATTGCAAACAAGAAAATCTCATACCCCTTCAAGAAAAGTCAGACGATAACATAGTGAAATAAAGGACATACCAGAATGACTAGTAGGCTTAGAATGGGGTCATCACATACATGGTGTCAACCATACACACATGCTCTTGACATCAGTTAAACGACACCACGTCGCAGTGTCTACGAATCCTACGAAAGCCTCTTTCAAAAAGAAAAATTGGAAAATTTCTCGGTCTCCAATTCATGTAATTTTATGAGTTTCTCCATTTTCAGAACCTAAACCGTGCCTTCAAAGACTCGTTCGTTCCCTTTTGAAAGTGCCAGGCCCCACTATGGCCCTAGCTTTCAACTTTTGGAACCAAAATATAATGATATGCGAGGATTATGAGAGTTCAACATGCCACCAATTCAAGCAGTATAAATTTCTCAACACGTGGTTATGACAGACAAGTATGAAATTTGTGCAAGAGAGGAAGGGAACAAAGTATCCCTAAATAGCAAAAAAAGAATTAATCAGTTCATCTTGACCTTGATATACCATAATACCTGGACTGGACTATACACGCAAACTCAACAAACGATACGTGAGGATTCACTCCTTAGGCATATATAAGAATTGATCTGTATTCAAATGTCCTTATATTTGGAAGTATAAAATGATAGATGTACAACTGCCGGCCCATAGACAAAGTTGCATGAAGTTCATGCAATGCTATATTGACAACATTCCATCTTCACGGCCACTTCAAGGGGTCACACACTAGGGAGTCTTCCAGCAATGCAAGACTTTTGAACGCTTAGTTCCTTTGTGGACAAAAAATCAACATCCAAATTACCTCATTCTTAGAAGCTACGCGTTGATGGACCTTAAAAGGTGGGTGGTAACCCACCATTTCTACCATTATTTTGAGTCAGAGCCCAACCCGAGACACTAACCTAAAGATCAACGAGCCAAAAAAGAAACAATCCTACAGATATAGGCATCTATAGGAATGTGTATGAAAGTTTACAGCACCATACAGACAAAACCAACAGCAAAAAACAACATTGACCTCTAGAAAATACATGTGCTTAAATTAATCGGGAATACAAGCAAATTTTTCTATAATGGATTGGCCAAAAAGCATTTTATTTTATACATAGGCTTGATTGCTAATGCCATTCAACCTAAATGACATTGAGAATAGTGCTATAGTTGAATGTGCCACGTGAACAGTGTTCTAAAAAGCGGTTCAGGCGGTCGGGCCCAGGTGGCCGCCTCGTGCCAAGGTGGCATTGAACAAGCATACAAGGGCGCACTCTTCTAAACAAATCCACGATACAGTTCTCTAATATTGATACAAAAGTGGAATCACAACCAATAAAAAGTAGTCCTAAACACAATGAATTAAAAGCTTAATTATAAGTAATCCTTTCCTCTTCATCGTTCACCCTACTTGTGACAATGCCTTTTATAACGTGTTTACCTGAAAATAGTTCATTCAAACAAGGCTAAGTGCAAAAGATCACTCCGTAAGGGATAATCAATGAAATGTATGATCAAGAGTTATAGACGTAACAAGTTCAGGTAGAATTCAAAGCAATTCAACTCCCAATGAGAGACCCAAAGGGTCACAAAAGGTGTGTCAGTTCAAACCCAGACACAAGACCCAGCATTTGTACTATTACCCTAGCATGGGGTCTACTCAACGTATCGGTGCCCATTAAACAGCCATTATGACTCATGTGTGCGTTAACCCTAGCACGGGGCCAACTTTTCCCACTTTAGTGGTTGCTCATCTCAGTCAACGAGTTCGAATTGCTGCATTCTACATCCCACGTGACAAGTGGGTCCAAACAAATATGTCCAACAATGTACAAACCAACGTTTAGGGTTCCAAACAAGTAAAACAACAACAATTGGCTAGTGGGTTCAAACGAATATCCCTCATCATAATCAAATTAGCAGTTCAGGCTCAAATAATAAGAACAACCACAAATGGGATCAAACGGTCAAAGTAGGCATGCCAAACAATGCTCGAAATAGCAAATAGGACTCAAATATTAATAGGTTCAATCGAATTCAAGGGAAATGAATAAATTCCAACAAAAGAATTGAAATTCCTTGCAAAAGAACAAATCTCATGTAAAAGAATAAATTTTCCCTTACCTGCACTGTTCGCAAAATCGAGATTAGCCTTTTCCCTTTTCCATGTTGCCAGTCACGTTTTTTTCCCCCTTCCTTTTTTTTTTTTTCCTTTCTTTTCCTTCCTTTTTCTCCAGGCACCGCTTCGGCTTCTCTCTTCTTTCTTTCTCCTCACTTACTACTGTTTGTTTAGCTTCTTATGTGAAATAGGTTAATATAATATATAATATATACACACTTAGACCTACATGTAGGCTTAGTGAGCTTACTCACTAAGTATTCAACCTCCTGCCCACACATGCCTTTGCTGCAGTATAATATATACACATATTGTATGTCATATATTATATAATATTAGGTTGGCATACATTACATTATCTTAATACATCCTACACGTGTAAAGTAATTTCCTTCGGCATTAACTCCATGCATTTATAGATAATTACGTGTCGTACATCCACCTATTCCACTTTTCACCATATTCCCCATTCTTGATTTATCATTAACCTTTCGATTACGTCATTTTATCATTCCAATCCTTCATTCAACACGAACATCACACTCATCTATCCATTTTTAGTGCCATATTTGCCACAACTCCACATTAAAACTAGATGAAATTTCAGGGGTATTGCAAAAGCACTCTCCTAAGCAATCATGTCTATTAATCGGTTAAAAGCGCAACCACTTTGAAAGATTCCTAGGTGGATATGGTGCCTAGGCATACTTTTTTTTTTGTTATTTTATTGTTTTTACACCAATAACACCTTACCATTATTTATTAAAAAGAAAATCATAATTACCATCATAAATCTATTGTTGCAACAAGACATACTTGAAATAATATTATTTATGTAAATTATGAAAGGATATTATTTATGTAATTTTGTCGTATTTTATTATGTTACTTCAATAGTATTTTATTTATTATCTAAGATAGTTGTATAGAACTACTAATTTTAAATAAAAAAAAAAACAAGAACCTGCCTACACCGCCTAAGCGGTGCCTAGCCTACCTAAGCACTAGGCAGCAGGTCAGGCGCCTCGATCCGCCAAGCGCTTTTTAGAACACTGCATGTGAAGGGGATGGTGTTTAGAAGCTACAACATTATACAGACCTGACACAAATAGACTTGTTGGACATTTGCACCCATAAATGATATAGAAGATAAAGATGTCCCCAAGGACTATATAAATTCGAAGCTTAGCTAGAACTAGTTATAACACAAAGCCTGGGCCTCATCAAATATCCTGATTGCCTCTCCCTTCAAAACCTAAAACCTGGCCTGCCACTGACAGTATCTTCCTTCATATCAAAAGTCTTAAGTATCTTACTAGCAAAAACAACCCAACTAGGGATTAGGCATAACCACTGACATATTTTTAATGAGAGCTTGCCCGCACACATGGACACAAACAAAGAGAGACGAAGGGTTACTTGGGAATTGAGAAAGCAACATGTATCTAAGAACCTTGGAAACAAGCTTAAACTGATAAGAGCATATATAAAAGAAAAGAAAAGAGTTATAATAAAAGGTCTTTCAGACACTACCAGGGCATTTGGACCTGATTGTCCTCCAACTGCATCCTTTCTAGCAGACCCTTCCCCACCCTTAGCTGACCCCTTGTTGTCCCCCTATCAAATTCATCATTTCAAGAAAATATCAGAACAGAATCATACCTCTAAATATGTTAACGAAGAACACTTAGGTAATACTGTAATACTAAAGTCAAATCGCTCACCTCTATCTGCAACATCTCGTTCAGCCCCAAAAATGCAAACGAAAAAAGGACACCCATTTGTTAGCTAATAGTAATACAGAAGCTCAACAGTACAGAAAATAAACTGAATCCAAATAAAAGTATAAGCATCAAAATACGTAAAATTGGTCGATCACCTCTCTATATCTGGCCAAGTAGACCTTGAGCGGATCAATATAATCTTCAAACCCCAGCGTCGCCATTGCCCAGAGCAAATCATCCCCATTGATCGTCTTCCTCTTCTCCCTCTGGCACTTATCACTTGCCCTGGGAATCCAATCACCAAACAATATAATTCATTTCCAAAGAGCAAAATTTGGAGAAATAGGGGGAAAGAAAAGAAGACATAAAACAACTGTGGGTTAAAATTAATCAACAATGACATACTCGCTGGTAATGAAGCTGATGAACTCGGAAACGCATTCCTGAACAGTCTCTTTAGCATCCTTGGCGATCTTCCCGTTTGCAGGGAGGCCCTTCTTCATGATCCGGCTAATATTGGCGATGGGGAGGAATCGGTCCTGTTCTCGGACCGTGGAGCGGGGACTGTGGTCCCCGCTTTCGGGGCTGGCCCCGCCGGGACTCGCCGGTGCGTCAGCCATCTCGATCGCCGGAACCCTAGGTCAACAAAAAACAACGCCCCACGTAAACAATTCAACCGGGGGCGTCACCCCCCAGCAGTGGATCGCAGCAAAACCCTAATTCGGCCATAGTAGAAAACAGGGAAAGCGTAGGCACAATAGAGAGACTGTGCGTGTGTGAGTGTGTAGGGAGGGAGAGGGGGAGAGAGAGAGAGAGAGAGAGAGAGAGAGAGAGAGAGATCACCGATTTATATATAATAATAGTGGTGGAGGGAGTGAGGGGGATTGAATCGGACGCTGGAGAAGATGGGAGAGAGAGAGTTGAGACGACTGAGATGCGAGCCTTTGCTTTTTCTCTCTCTTATCAACACCGTCCGTTTTCTTCTGCCACTCTCTCTCTCGCTTCTCGATTTATATCAACTCGTTTTTTTTTTTTAATTATGAATGTGTTTTGTAAGCCCTCTTTATTAAGGATTTGGGGGTGTTTGATATATTCATGTCATTTGTTTATTTATATTTAAATACTACAAATTTAAATTTAACTATCCTATTTTCCTCTTTAATTATAACAATTGATCTAACATTTTATGTGATTCTAGTAAATAAAAAAAATTATCTAAACAATCTGATTATTAGATATAATAAATGCGTCCATCAACATATTAAATGAATTAACGCTCCTATGTTTTTATAAGTACGCAAAATGAAAAACTACCCAAACATGAAAAATACTTCGAAAAGAAAATGAACAACCTATTTTTAGTTTTACGTCACAAATAAAGGGGAACTAATTTCAAGAAATGAGTGCATTTACAGATAAAAAATTAAAAAATAAGTAAAATCATTGGAGGTGTATTGCTGTCAGCTGAAAATAAAACACCCTTTATGCTCTAAGTAGGATGGTACGCTGAAACAATTGGAATGAGCATTGAAAAACAGAAAACAAGAAAAGGTAAAATCATCGACCATGATTTTACCGGGAAAAAAAAAAGAAAAAGAAAAAGTACACAATACCCACCAATGAGCAATTAATCGGAAAGCCAGGAAAACTGAAAACTGCCCCATCTCTACATTTTCCCATAGTTCTTTCTCTCTCTACACTGTTTCTCATTGTCCTTCTTTGGCAAGGTCTGGACAATACATGGCATCATAAATTAGAGCTAGCACCCGAATAAAGCAAGAATTAGTTTGTGCATGAACAAGGGCTACCGAGCCGCCGGCCGTGCAAGGGACTCGTCTAATTGAACAAAATAATCGGTAGTGTCGACATCCAGGGAACCTATGTTTAAGGAAGAATGAATGGAACTCGACATGTTGTTGGAGGTGCCTTGCATACTAGGCTCTGCTTCCCTCTCGATTGAAATGGCATCTTGAATCTCCTTGATGACCTCAGATATTGACGGCCTTTCTCTCCCGTGAGGCTGCACGCACATCAAAGCTTTCTCCGCTATCTTCCACACTGATTGGATGTCGTACTCATCTCGTAGCGAAGGGTCTATGATTCTTTGAATATCTCCGTTCTCAAAATGTGTTTTTGCCTGCCATATGAAGGCATTAAGAACTAAAAGCAACTTGATTATATCTGTCAGAGTTTCTTCACTTAAGAACTAAAAGCAACTTGATTACATCTGCCGAGTTTCTGCACACCCCCTCAGGTGCAGGCACAATTTGGAGTGTGCATGTGCATAATACAGGGACACAAGCCGGCCAGAACCAAAAACAAATTGTGCCATTCTTGGGCCAAACACAACCTAGGCGACCTTGGGCCAAGCACAGACGGGTTTGGGACCAAGTTTATAACCCCATAACCAATTGGTGACAGGGAAATAACCTACTAGGATACTTCGAATGCCACAAGAAGTAGCTCCAACCTAATACGGGATTCTCAGCAATATCAAAGAAGAATTAGCCAAAAAGCAAACTAGGACTGACCGCCAACTACTAACAGATCAATTTAATTATGGTTTTAGGTTTATGAGCAGAGAGGGAAATCATCAAAATAAGAAAGTAAAAAAATTCAAAAATGGGGACAATTAGTTTAAGTTTGATTAATATGGCGAATAAAAAGAGATTTGGGCCATATGGTAGTGATCTGTCAGAAAGTTCTTAAACTTGTCTAGAGCTGGAGTTTACCCACTGTACTATGTGCCGGCAGTTAGCACCGACACTTTCATTAGAGATTGCCTCTTGACCAGATATCAGCTCAAGAAGAATTACGCCAAAACTATAAACATCGCTCTTTTCTGTCAATTGCTGGGAGATGTAGTACCTGCATGTTGAAAGGGAACGATGGAAGTGATCATATGATGCACGTATAAAACAATAAAGTGTCAAGAACCCTTAAAATGGCACATGCACTACAAGCAATGTTGGGCCACAGATCAATATTGTTGGTCAATATGAATTGCTACTGCAGAAAGAAAATGTTTGAATTAAGCTCTCCAGATTTTCTTGTCTATTTTTTATTTTAACAATTCGTGAGATCAATTTCAAGCAACAAATGAAACTTGAAATGGAGGGATAAGGATCTTACTCTGGATCAAGATATCCAACCGTGCCCCGGACAATGCTTGACACATGGGTGGCTCCATCTACCGCAAGTTTTGACAGACCAAAGTCTGAAACCTTTGCTTGCATATTTTTGTCAAGAAGAATGTTGGTGCTCTTTAAATCTCTATGAATAATGGCTGGAACACAGCCAGTATGGAGGTACTCAACCCCTACAACATACAAAGAGAGCACAACAATCAAGATGGTTCAGCTGCAATAACAAGGGGTTTCTTTTTGGTTGATGAACAAACCTCTTGCAGCGTCTTCAGCAATCTTGAGGCGCTGGATCCAATTGATACTTTCCTCGTCTGTAGAAGTGCCTGCCAATATTTACACTTGGGAGTTAGTTTTAAATTTAAAATGATTCCGAAAAGGGGCATGCTAGCATACCATGAAGATGTTCTTTGAGAGTTCCCTTATGCATGAAATCATAGACAAGAATACTTTTCCCTTCTTCCTGGCAATACCCAAGAAATTGTACCAGGTTCCGGTGATGTATCCTAGAAAGAAGAATCACCTAGTTCAAATCAAACAATCAGTTCCACAAGAAACAATTCGGATTCATTAAAATAAGGCAATTTGGTTTGAAACAAGAGGTGCCAATTCATTTAGAGAAAGTGCAAGTGGTACAATTTGAAATATACCGCCCATATTTCCACTTGCTTGCATTGGAACAGACAGGCTGCTTCCTCATGGAAGTGTGTCATACATTTGAAAGTCAAATGACTTTCCCCTTTGAAATCATCATTATAAGACAAGGTAGAAGAAACAATATCATCAAAGGTGGGATAGGAACTCTCATTAGTCCTTACGAGCTTTTCACCCAGTTTTCCTACAAAGTTCTTTCTTCCTTTTGCATGCATGAGTAAGAACTATTAAAACGAAAAAGGGGATCAGTAATAGGAAAGCAACCTCATTTGTGAATTCACGCTCCCCCTGAAAGGAATTGCTGACCAAGACTTTGGCTGCAACTTCCCTTCCATCCTCCATCTGTCCATAATACACAACTCCAAAGCCTCCAGAACCAATTTTCTTCACAAAATTCCTAGTAGCTTCCTGAAGTTCATAGAAACTAAAGCAATGTGCAGTTTCTGCGGCAGTATCAGCCAAGATGGAAGGTAGCCTTTGAATTGATGGGGCAGGACTCAGCTGGCCTGAAGCAAATTCGGACATAATTCCCATCTCAAGGCTTTTGAAATTATCAACAGAAAATAACAAAGAAACTTCGGTACAGTTCCAGACAACCACCTTTCTCAGGATGCTTTTCCCGTCCTTTGTGCATAAATACACAACATAAAATACTAGCTATAAGCAAAAAACCCGCCCCAACTGATGATCCAATGATGATGATAATATGGCTCATGTCACTGCTCCCTTTATGAAGATTAACATTCCCAGAATAGCTGTATAAACCCAGTGTCAAGTTAATTGCAAATATCTTAATATCCAATCCCATACAGAAGATGTTGCTACAGTTTCCTTAATCCTGCATGTAGAGAAAAAAATCTGGAATTGGGAAGAAATGGCAACACAAACACTCCAAATATCACATCACGCAAGTAATTTCCTCTGATTTCTGGACACAATTTTAAATGTATGCATTTCAATGTCATGGATAAAGACATAATACCCACTTCAAAACCAGGTTGTTGTTGTTAAGGAGAGAAGGTGGCACCTTTCCCGACAACATATTATTTTGCACGTACCTGCAGGCATCAGATTTATTTCAGATAAGGTTTATGTGTTTTCCAGGAGACAAACTTAACCAAAAGAAAACAAAACGTGAAGCTGATCACCCATAGCATCATAAATGATACTGATTCATTGGCTAAAGGCATCAAATACTCCATTAGAGAAAGAAAAATTAGGAGAAATTCTCACAAGCTTACAGTAAGTGATACTGAGCATTCAGAAACTTACAGTTCCCTCAGATTAGACAGGTCTCTTAAAGAGGAGGGCAGCTCACCCGTCAACTGATTGTTCTCAAGATGACTATAAGACAAAAATTTCAGTGAGCTCACACTAATGATAGACAACATGGTTAAGGTAAAATGGTCTGGACTTACACAATCTTCAAGTTTGTACACCCAGTAAAATCAGGTATAGAGCCTGTCAGCGAATTTCCATCAAGCCATCTACAACATAAAGGCAAGTAAGTCTCAAATTGACGGAGAAACTAATACAATATGGAGCTAACAGTGAAATCATAAAGCAAAAAAAGAACAGCTTAACTTACAACTCAACTAAGCCACTCAGCATTTTCAGGTCCAAAGGGATGTTTCCTGTTAAATTCTTCCTAGACAAATTACTGTGAAGCATCATGGACAAAAAATTGTTATGAATGCATACTCCTCAGCCATCAGGGATGAAATTTAAGCGCACAAGGTGCAATTTCCTGAACTCATAAATGCGACGATATAAAGTAAAATGGAAAAGTAAAAGTAAAAGAACACTTACATTGAAACTATTTTTGGTTGCAGATCTGTGTTACATACCACCCATGACCAGGGAACAGGCAAGCATGGATCACCACCTTCTTGTGCCCAGTCTGCTGATGAGTACTTTGAAACCACATTTCGAATAAGAGCTCCTACAGCTCATGCAAGTTTAATGTTATATATGCCTTTAAAGCTGCAAAAGCTTGTATTATGTTTAAAAAGAGAAATGCAATATATCAAAGCAAAAGCCATAGAATATGCTTACCATCTAATGAGCCTCGAGTTATCTTCAGATATTTATTTATCTCCATGGCATTTAAAAGTGGCCCCCTGGAAGAATCAGGAGTTTTCCCAAGTCTAAAAGAAAAGACAAAGGGGAGGGATATGTTGGAGTATCCTGGCTCATACAGACGGTACCTCCCTCGAGCGTTTTCTTGGATATTAACAGCAGGTTTGCTGACATCACTCATACCTGGGACTGCCAGTCGGAATTTTCTGGTCTCATTAGGACCTAAATCTTCAATCTCCGAGAAGTAGGTGAATGCCCAACCAGAACCTGGGAAGCCATCCAAGTTCAGGCGGTACGTTAAAGACCCATTTCTTCCAACAACGGCTGTTTGTAACACCTTTTCAGGTGGTCTCTCATCTCTATTAACATCTATTGGCATATTGGTTGACACTTTGTCAGTCCCAGTGGCAACATCAACCAGGTAGTTTGCTCTCTTAATGGAGTCAGACTCCCATATTCTATCAAATGGGTCATCGGGATACCTGATGTAACAGTAACATAATTCCATTAAGGGCAACACCATGTTGGAGCAACAACCATTATACGCCCACATATTGAACCTTTTCTTAATCAATTGTTAATGCAATTAAATAAAATGCATTTCTTCCTGGTCATTATGCAAACAGGCATCACAGTAAATATCTAACTGAAAGGTAAGATAAATAACCTATTTATATCCCAATATAAAAGTCATACCTGAGCGGAGCTTCACTTTCTGCGCCAAAATTTATTCTTGCTGACACACTCAGATAGAACTGATTCTCATAATCAGTATAGTAAATTGAACCATTGAATTGACGGAGCTCAAGAGTAGATATAAACGGCTTCCCAGTTTTAGCATTGGATAAACACACACTTATAGTAGGGTCTAAAGCCAGGAATATCAACTCTCGAATCTCTACGGTATTGGCATCAGAAATTGAAATTGTAGACCAATGAGTTGCCCCCAAGGATATGTCAAAAGATGGATAGACATTACTGTTGTCAAAATTACCATACAAGAAAGCCGCTCTAACAAGGTACCTGTTCCTACTTATAACATTAAGCGTGTAACAGTACTTCTTTGTGTCAGCAGGAAAGTGTCGAAGTGTTAAGTATTGCTTCCGTGTCTCATTTGCAACAGATATCTTCGCTGTTTCCCCATGCACAAATCTATCATCGGGATTCCACTCAAGACCAAGGTCATCTGTGAAATTTTCTTTACCTCCACAGTCCAAACTCATAAAACCTGCTTAACATGATCATACTTCTTAGCAGCCAGGTCAATGCCGACGGAAAGCGAAATTGCCAAATCTCAATATAGACCCTGGTATGCAACTTTGGTTACAAATCAGCCTACAAAAGTCATCTAAGTGAATAAAGAAAGCCTCCATACTCACAGAATCAGCCTATAAAAGTCGTCTAAGTGAATAGAGAAAGCCTCAATACTCAGAGACACTGCTAGAATAATTTCAACCAGTCAAATCTCCATAGAGCTTCTGGAGCAGGGAAAGCAGATAGACACCCCATAAATTTATTTTAGAGCAGTGTCATCGTTTGCCAATACTATACTAAAAAAGTTACAGATCTTTTTGCCTAAGCCAGCACTGCGTAAAACCATTTGCATTTAAATTTAAACATAGGAAGTAAAATCTAAAGATGTTTTCTTAAAAACCTGTAATTAGGATCAGCAACAGTATGCAGTTTTACTCACAACTGTGTGCGCTTGTAAGCAAACTTCTATTTTCGTCTTACAAACTGATATGATGTTCACCATTTCACAGGGCTAAAACTATACGTTGACAAAAAAAAAAATCCAGAATACCATCTAAATTAATTAATTTGCTCTATATACTTCACAATAATAATTTTACCCAAAGAAAATATATCTAAGAAAGCGCTATAATTTAAAGAAATAATGAATTCAATATGCTTCACTCTAGCACATTGACATAGACATGTAAATACTTCACAAACACACACACACACACAGACCTGGCATCTGAGCAGTAGTGGAACGGATGAAAAGAACAGAGAACGTGAAGAAAAAGATGAAAAGCTTAACAGCGTTCATTCTTTGAATGAGATAGAAAGAAGAAAAAAAATGGAAGCAGGAAGAATTGCGGGAAAGAGGAAGAGAGGGAGAGAGAGAGAGAGAGAGAGAGAGAGAGAGAGAGAGAGGAGACTCTCTCACGTGTTGCAGTGACGATGGAGCAAAAATAAACACAGATAAACTAAACCTTAACTGAATTTACTAAAATTTAAATAACTAAAGCTTATCAAATGAGACGATAGACGAGAGAGATTAAAGAGCGTTACAGGAGTGTGGAGTCTGCGTATCCCACTGGAACGGGGCGGACACGTGGGACCCAGGCATTGGCCCACTTGCGAGGTTTAATTGCGAGTACAAGCCCAAGCGAATATAGCACGTCCATCTGCTAAATTAAATTTGTCTAAATTAAAAAAATTATTATTCTAATTAATATATATGAGGGAAAATAATTTAATATTTCCAGAATCCTAGAAAATTTTCGTTTTCAATTATTGTAGAATAACTTCTCATAAATTTTCTCGCAAGACGTTCAATAAATTGACGGATTAGTCTAACGGTGCGGATCGCCAAAAGTGGGGCTCACAGCTCTTATAGTCTACTGTTGCTGTAGAGATTAACACCATTCAATTAGCAAGTAAATATCATAACATCTCACTTTTATCAATCATTACTTTTTATACAATACACGAAAATTAAACAATAATCTTTTAGTTAATATTTAATATGAGAAGTCGAAATTAGAAAAAATAAATAAATGTTATGCTCCAAAATACACCTAATGGAAAATTACACGAGCCGCCAAAAAGTTTTAAGAAAATCTCAACATGCCAATAATATTTTAAATGTCGTATTTTACGTCCCTTAAACTTAAAATTGTGCTTAATGTATCCCTTATTATTAATTACTAATTATTTCTCATGCATCCTACTTATTTTTTCCTCCCCCTCTCATCCTTGTCAGTCAATTAGGACGGAGAACAAACAAAAGTAGTAAAATACAACTGAAAGCCATTAGTAAAGAGCATATTAAGTATAATTTTAACACTTAAGAAACAAAATACAATAATTAAAAAGAAATCGAGATTTCACTAAAATTTCACAAGAAATTTAAGTAATTTTCTCCTTTACATTATTTCTTTCCAAGATTTCGATTTGCCTTGCTCGTCTCAAAAAGTATCAGGGATAATTAATCCCTCGCCAGTGACTTCATGGTCAAAGACCTACGCTTGGCTACTAGCCTTACTACCTAAGGAACTTTATAAAAAGAAAAATGAAAACCTTCTTATCGAAGAAAGATTGACACGGTCATACACTCTAAGGGCACATCGCCCGATTAAGATACGTCTTTTGTTCCGAAAACAATGTCAACTAAATATTCACCCATCACTTCTATATATATAAAAGCATCGATCGTCTTAGGTGGTTGTCCTCACAACGCTAACTGCCAATAAGTCCTTGCCATGTGACCAGACACTCCCCCTGACATCCCCCACCCCCACCACACAAAAAAAATAGGGTCTCTTTTATTTAGTTTTTCTTCTTTGAAGTTCGATTGCGCTTTCTCCCTCCCCCACTCACTCTCACTCTCCCGCACCCACTCCCCCTGGCGGGCTTCTCTCATCAATCCCATCCCTATACGGGCTTTGTCCTTAGAAAGCTCGGATTTCCATCCTCGCCCGCTTGTTTCTAAGTATATATTTCCAATCCCTTCTTGATTAATTAATTGATGTCTTTATTTATACCTTCGTGAAATTCGTCCTTGTTATGCCCTAATATGCAGTAAGTTGATCTCCTAACTTGCATTTGTGGTCTCTATCTCTTTCGTTGCTTGGGATTTCATTCTTCTGTTTCCAATGCTTTAGATCTAGAATTTTTTTCTCTCCCATTTTCTTGTCGTTTGTTGCATTTTTTATTTTGTTATTATTTTTTTTTTTTGTGGCTTACAGACATAGGGATACTTGGTTTTTTTTTTTTTTGGCGCCAGTGTTTATGATCTGAAGCTATGATTATTTTGCATGGGGACAATGAAGGATTCGATAATTGTTGTGCTTTTTTTAATTATTTTATTTTTTGGGTTAGAAAATATTGGACTTTGATGTGATATAGGATTGTGTAGTTTTGGTTAGCCTAATCAGTCGATTGGGAAAAAAACCCCCTAATTTTTGGATAATGGCACGCTAATGGTGACTACCAAGGCCTAATTCATTATTCAATTCTCTTATTGGCAGCTGAGTGGATGAAGATGGAAGACCTCTTTGTTGCGATTTTTTCCATGCTTCTTATTGTTGCCCTAATTCCCCTATATCTATGGAAATGACATCATGATTCACAAGCTCCCAAGGAGCATGAAGAAGAGGATCAGATTCTAATTTATTCGTTGACATCCTTGTAGTTTAAGTGTTGAATTATATCTAGAAGGCATGTTTTACGGTTGTTGATGGCATGTCAGGGTATGGGAGTTTGGTTATTGATTAGCTTCATAAGGTAAAGAGTTTTGCATCCTCGTTATGAATTAGGCCCCTTGGAGAACAAATGTAGTACGTGCCACAGGTGGTCAGCAGATGTGGAGAAGACCTACCTCTGCTGCCAGTATGTCCTCTGCCCCAACATGCTCAATTGAAGGCTAGTTGTGTTTCTGTTAGATTTTATATTCTTTAGGTTTTCACTTTCCAAACATAAATTTATAGTAGTCCGCTTAATTTGGAAATGTAAAGCGTAGTAATTTATTGTAACTAAAATTGATTGGATTGAAAATCTTTTGTACAGAAGTTGTCAATGAAAGTGATAATGAAGCTGTTTATGAGAATTATGATAATAGACGATTAAATAAAAGAGAGAATAAGCGGCAAGAACAGGAAGCACAATGACAGGTTTCGTTCCCCAGCTACTCTTGTATATCATTTAATTTTCTTTCCTAATCTCCAGTTTCTTTTGTTTTTATGGGAGAAGTTGGTTCTTTTTTAGTTTTCAATTTTTCTTGCTTTGTCTTCTCAAGAGGATTTTGAATGAAACCTAACTTTTGAACATTAAGGCCTTGCTCAAGATGTTGTGAGGATAACAGAAAGGACAGAAGAAGAGAAGAGAACATTTTTTTCATTAATATCTCCCAGAGAAAGAGAGAGAGATGCACCTACCTAAACATGTTATGAAAATTTGTCCATATATATGTGTAGATGGAGGAATCTAGAAGCCTTGATGTAGAGAAACAGTGGTTCATTGCTTTATGTAACCTATATTACTTTCTCATTTTCTCGATTTCCTTCATGTTTTTTTGGTTCCATATGAAGTATAAGAATTTAGATGATATTCTATTTGTTATCTATAATAATGGGGGATTTTAGAATTATGTACGTCCAATTTTCAACTGAAGATGCTAATGATGGTCTCTACTCTATTTAGGAAGAAGAAGCTATAAGACAAGGCCGGCCAAGGAAAAAGAAGCTGCTGCATTAGAGTAGAGGCATGTAAAGGGGGGTTTGTAGCTGGTGCTGAAGGCACAATAGAAAATGAAGTACAAGATGGAAACCAAGGCTAATTCCTTCTAAAATTTGCTTGATTGAAAGGCCGTTTCTACCCGGTATTAGTTTTACTGTCCACCCCCTTCAAAAATAAATAATAATAATGACAACTAACATTCTTATCGGCACAAATAGTGTAATGTACGTCTTGTTCTTTATTGTTAAGAATGGTTGGTTGATAACCTATTTCTGTTACATCCTTCTACTGCCACTTTGCTTCATGCTCTTGTTTATTATGTTTTCGTATAGGACTTTGAAACCCAGTTATTAATTTCATATGATTGTTTTAAGTATTACCCTTTAGAGGTCTATCATATTGTAAGATCTATGTTAGAATGTGAAGGTTTACTGCAATAATTACTCCAATCTTATGATATCTTCTGAATTATTACAGTAATTACTCCCACCTTATGATATCTTCTAAATTATCTTGTTGTGAACATCTTTTGAGCAGACGCTAAAAGATGGAGACATGGCATTGCTAGATATGGGAGCTAAATATCATTTTTATGCTTCTGACATAAGTTGCTCATTTCCTGTGAGTACTTTTGGAATTATTTATGGTTTTATTTTTCTTTGCAGTTAGATGGCAAGGCCTTTCATGTAAGCCACCTATGCTCTTTTGATGTTTATTGCCATGGCAAGCATTTCTAAGAAATATGCAATGTGATGTGTGAATATTAGTTTCTAGATACATCGGTGGGTGATAATTATTCTAAATTTATTTTACATGGTCTTTCAGAAACACAAATGTCTGCCCCTGGAAGATCTTGCGGCAAAATTCAAGTTGAGGACACAAGTATATATGTAAGCTCCTCTATTGTTTTCTTTCTCACTTACGTACATAATACAGAATTGACATTCTTGTGTAGGGAATTTTAGATTGAGGTTTCATCTATATTTCACTGTCTTTTATAATGAGAATATTTGTAAATTCCCTGAAATATTATATGACTTCAGTATTGCCTACCCACACATTCTCTCTCTCTCTCTCTCTCTTTTCCTGAGTCTACTCGATGGAAAATACATATACATATTGTAGGAAGGGATGAAAGCTACTGTGGATTATATCAAGCATTAGGGAAGGGTTAGCGTTTCACACCTAGCTAGCAAGTCCAATCAGTTCACCGACCTAGAGCCTAAAGCGTCTCTTGTTGAAGAAATTAGTAGCATCAAGGAGATAATTGCCGCTTGATACATCATCTCACTCAAAAATACTTACATGTAGCATGAAAAATAGCTTTGTGATATTGCATTGCAAAAAATGGAAATTTGTAAAACAAAAGGAGGTAGCTACTTTCAAAATTTAGCACTTTTTGCCACTTAAAGCTTCAGGTTATGATTGTTTCAAGCTTCATATTTTGTTACCTATTACATTCTCAATTTATTATCAATTAATTTTGGTGATGAATAAGAAAAAGAGAAGGGTTATCATGGCATGGTCTTAACAGAAAGCGGGGTTATGTTAACCAAAGCACAGGGGAAAAGGGAAATTAGGAAGAAAAACCCACTCAATAGATGCAGCAAAGGAGACATCAGATCTCAAAATTTTAAAAGATTAATAAAGTTCCTTAAAACTTATAAATTTATATTATTTCAAGCATAATGATAACGGCACACGTGCACGTGTGCCTTCACTAGTCATTGTAAAAAGGCTGGTTAAAAATGTTTAGTATTTAGAATCATCTCTCTGTTTTATCGTAAAGTATTAATAAATTTATACATTTATGTCATTAATTATTGGCCAAATTATACTTTTTAGCCTTTGATAAAAATAACAAATTTAGTCCAATCTTTACTATTGGCTAATTATATCCCAATTTTTTTAAAAGGTTGCAATTCTTGCCCACTCTCAAATATTCTTCAAATTTAGGATATATTTATAATGATTTTTTTTATAAACATTCTTTCATAGACTTTACATTAAAATTCACAGTAAAATTCTTCAAATAATTTTATTTGACAAATTTTTAAGGTGAAAAAATATTTATAATATGCCAATTTCTTTTTTACAAACATTTCTCTCAACATTCTTCTTCTTAAAGCCTTTTACTTTTTATAAATTTGGATTACGAATTCTATATGCTCTAGTTATCATAAGAAAGAATCACACATCAATTAAAATAAATTTCATTACTTAAGTGTTGGTCATGAATTTGAATATGAAAGATCACGTTATTTTTTTTCTTTTACAAAATTTTTCCTATAAAGGAGGATTATATGCTAGATTTTTTTAAAGACCATTACAAATTTAACCCATTATTAAAAAAATATTTTTCAATCATTTTATATTTTATAAAATTTTTAGAAAAATTATGAAAAAAATATATTGTAGGCTAAAATTGCACCCCCTTTAAATAGGCTGCGATATAATTAGCCAATAGTAAAGGTTGTACTAGATTTTACAACCTTCTACCAAAGGTCAAGTTATAAAACATAATTTGACCTTAATTATTTGGCAAAAATATCAAAATGTCCCTTGAACTTTCACTTAATTCTCAATTTGGTCCTTCAACTTTAGCTGAGAGCAATTTGATCCTCAAACTTTCATTTTCTACTTAATCGATTTCACATTTAAGTAAAAACAGAGCTAGAACATGAGAAAAAAAGTTTAAGTGGAAAGAAAAGAGTAGGGTTGGAAAGGAAAAAGATGACTATATGGACCTAAAGTCGCACATGTAATTCTCTACCTAAGTATGCATGTGGAATGTCATGTTAACAACCAGTGAAATTTATTAACGTTCATTTTCAATCAAATAGAAAATAAAAATTTAAGAATCAAATTGCTCACAATTAAAGTTAAAAGAACCAAATTAAAAATAAAGTGAAAGTTCAAAGGATATTTTAATATTTATACCTTAATTATTTAGCCGCCGGAACCTTTAGTCTGAGTTGCTTTTTATTCTGATCAAAAATGATAATAAAGCTGCTTTTTAATTTTTTTTCCCCAAGTTGCCCTTATCATTTTCCAAAATCCCCTATATATCCCAAATGCTAAAAAAAACATGTCGCAACAAAATTCCAAAGAAGTCCAAAATGCCTCAAAAGGATCCAAAATATTCAAAATGTCAAAAGTACCCAAACTATCTCAACGCGATCTAAAATGTCCAAATTGAACTAGAAGTACACAAAATGTCAAAAATGCCAGAAATGCAACAACGCGAAAAAGTATTAAAAATATCACTGTGCATCTGTATTTAACGATCAAAATAATTATGCCCTATAAAATTCATAAAACTCAGCATAGCAACACATGAATAAACGACTATGAAGCACTTTTATCTAAATATTTCTATAAAAATCGCTCATTACCTCTATTTCATGTAGCGTACATTAAATTCTGTGTAATCTAGCGTCAAATGCCAGCTAAGCTCTTGAATGTTTTTTCCTTCTTCATACTGATCTAGATAGTATTAATTTGTTCGTAGAACTTTTAACCAAAACATGAGATATGCATGCATCTTACACAATACTATCTCCGTTTTCTTCATATCTGCTTCTGTTAATCATCTTTTGAAGTTCTGATTTTTACCCTTTTACTTTTGTGGGTTTCAAATTAAATGGGTAAAAGCAAAAGATTTCTCAAAACTTCAGTGTTTTCGGAACAGAGGCTCAGCTATTTTTCCACTGGATTCTTCCATATTCTGGGAATAACTTCTCTTAGATGTTTCGCATATCTCATTTATGAATAACTAAACTCGGAGAAATATCCTTTGCAATACCTTATTCTCATTCGTATGCTCTCATACGGCATACAGTAGTCTCCTTTGCATGCAACAGGATCTCCTGGATCGTCCGTCCTCACATAGAAACAAGCAACCGCCTGCACAGAAGTATGTCATGTTATCTTAGTTGCTCCTGTTCTCGATAAACAAATAAATTTACTGGGCAAGAAAGATGCGTAGAGGATAAGGAGTCCCAAAGAAACACGAGAATACCAAGGAAGCAACAAAAATCTTCTATAATACACTTTCAAGAACAGCCAACCAACATTTTTTATATTTCTCTAAGTAGGATGTGAAAACCATCTGCGACAGCACATTAGAAATCCAAGAGATACTGCTGCAAAGTTCAAATAGTATAACACCATCAAACCCGATTACCCTTTTGGAAAGTTGTGGAGCCTTCCCTTTTGTACCCTTCTGTCTTCACGTGAAGGGTTCAGATTGTTAGATCATCTGACTGAAAAGTCATCAAACGTGTGGACGCATTAAGTTCAGTATCACAGTGCTACCTTCCCCGTCTAAGACTTGGAAAACAAGAAACTCCTCAATATGAAAAGAACATCTGAAACATCCATTTCCAGGTCAAACACAGTAAAGAATGACAGTTATTGGCAAGGATGCACGACACCAACAACATGACAATGACACCAACAACAATACAACAACACGCTATACCCGTTTCTTCAAAAAAATGAAAATTTTCAACACATTGACCGACATGTTATATAATCAAAAAATAAATAAATAACCAACATTGGGCGCCGCCACTATGGAGATCACATTTTGCAAAGAAGCCATGGGTTTGATTTAGAAATGAACATGAACTTGAAGATCATTAAGTTCATTTATAGCAGAATTCACCCGGAATTCTGCCAAAAGTCGTGGTCAGGGAACAACTGAATTTAGATAAATTGGACACCAGCATTTTCTGATGGAAGAAAATGTAAAATATTCACAAATGTAGAATCCAACAAACATCATACAAGCAGTTCACCGCACTGCACATTCCATTTATTGCTTCCATGTTATCTTCCTTGCAGACACCAAGTGGTGAGCCAAGAACAGATAGAAGCATCTAAACAGGCTCAGCCAGCCTTAAAGCTGGTCGTGTCATCCCTAGGGATAGTCTGCCGCTGCCCATCTGCAATCATGGATAAATTAATGTCGGGGTCATAAGAGACGCTGTTTTAAAAAGCAGCCTAGGTGACCACCTAGGCATGGGTGCCACCAAATGTCTCACCTAGGAGAAAAGCGCAAGGAGAAAATTGAAGGTTTTGTGCTATCAAGGGTGGGGTTTCTGTTACAAAATAACAAATAACCCGCTTAAAAGGTCAAACGAAAAGCAGATGAATCAAAAATATTTGATGGTAATCAACTCTCTTAAGTATTTCCCCGGGTCAAGCCAAGTAGCCAAAGAGGATTCATGTAGCTGAGACCACTAGACAGGAGAAAGGGAATTCAAAAAACTGTGTTATTAGAAACTATAACATAATTCAAATGAGATAGATAACATACCACGTCCCTCATCAACATATTGCCACCAAGTAGGAGACTCATTTCCACTGCTACATCAGAGAGCTGATGTAAGACACAGTAAAATCAAGAGTTTATTAGGAAGGGTGATACATCACATGGTACTCATACCTGCATTACGAGATAACTTATTCCCAGTAGTTCAGATTGTAGCATAGTAGTTGGGGTAAGATGCAGATAGTCAATGTAAAAGAGAAGCATCAACGCTTCGATCAGCATGGCTCATGGATATTTTACCATCTTTGGCCTTCAATTGCACTCCAAACTGTCCATCTTTCTCACCTTTCACAATTGACAGATTTTGAAGATTCTCATTAAAAAAAATTGTAGTACCGGAGTCTTCTGTTGTTCCTTGTCCAAACATGAGCGGAGCAAGTGCAACCCAGTCAGCAAATGTTCAATTTCCACCTCATAGATAGCCCTGATTGCAGCACTTGGTTGTTCAACTGCAAAAGAATTGAGGGAGAAAGAAGCAGGTTTTATATCAAAAAGAAGAAGGGAAGAAAAAAATCAAAGTCATAATAACATACTGCAGAATAGAGAACTATTAATTTTAAAGTATGACTTTTGTTGACATAAAATCATGTGCAGAAGTACTTGGCAATCTAGTCCTTTATAGATTGTGAAAGAATTTTGAGAATTTAAGCAGGTTAAGGCGCAACAGAGGGAGGGAGGGAGAATTCTTTGCCAACTACCTGCAGACAACCCATAGCACCTCAACTTGATTTTCAAAACAATCAAAGATGCAATCTTACAATACAATTTTGATACAGAAACTTAGTGCCTCCATAGAATTGCCTCAAACGAAGGATGATGTATTATCGTCTTACAAGCATGCAATTCATGTGTCAACCAATACCAAATCAGTAGGTGACAGGAAAAGAACAAACCGCAATAATATTCAACTATCTGAAGTTATAAAAAAAAAAAAATCAAATGGAATCCCTCATACAAAATAATCTTTGCCCCATGAATTATTGTGTAACCTGAATAAATCAAAGCATCATTCATTTATGAATTGATGCACATATTTAAATGACTTCCACTATCATCTTACAAATTGTCAGGCCATTTGTTTCTGGACATTACCTTATCTATCTATATTGTCAATTATATTAGATTGATTTGCCAAAAGCCTAGGAATGATCATCAAGAACACTATACAAGTAATGCTCAGATTCATAGAACTGCAGTCAATGAAAACAATAAATGAGGGGATTTTGCACCTGCACGATTTGGGCTGCTCCCGGAAGGCGACCGGATGCTTCACATTTTTCCTAGCCGGTAAGACCCCCTTTTACGCCGGTAAGAAGAAGACGTTAAAATTCATCCACTGACGAACCTCGCTAAGCACCTGACCTGAGGGTTATTAGTAATGTGAATGCGCTTTCAAAGTCCATTTCAATATGTTCTTCAATCATGGCAACTCCAAAACCATGTCAAAGATCACCAATCGCCCGTTTTTTTTTTTTCTTTTTTGAAATCTAAAAAAGAAGAATAAAAGACACCCTAAATTGTAGACACGGAATGAAACAGTTAGAAAAACATAATATAATCGCAGGCATTACTCACCAACGATCAGCACAACAAAATCGTCAAGTCTCCCCAACATCAACGATTATCAAATGATGCCGCAGCTCAGAGATTGAATCAAAGTAGTTTCGGCTTTCGCTCGCCTAAATTTTAAGATGCTCGAAGAAATTGGGGAAGCTCCGGCGCACGATCTGTGGTGTAGGGTTTGATATTCACTTGCATCTGTACTCCGCTCTTATCTCTCCCTCCCCTCTCTGTCTCTGATTGGGATCAATTGAAGAAGACGGTGAAGGAAACTTTAGATCACAGTGAAGTAATTGACAAAGGAGATCGTCGCAGGCAGTTGTGTAGTTTAAATCCTTCCCGCGCGGGAGAGTTGACGCCCTAAAATTTTGGCTCCCCCCCGGCCGGGAAATATTTTCGAGGAATTTATATTTCCCGGCGAATTTAAATAATTTTTACAATTTATTTTTTTCATTTCTAGTTTTTCTTTCATTTTTTACACAATAAATGGTAGGGAGTCGTATTGTACATGCTTCGTGCGTCTTTATGACTTTTTTATTAATAAAATATTTTATATAAATTTATTTAAATGTATACGAGATTAAATAAAAAATAGAAAAAAAATGAACATGTAGTGAGGATAAAAGTGGAAGGAGTTCATAAAAAAGTAGGAGGTATACAATTGAGAGAACAACTTCCTTAATTACAATATATTTAATTTACAATGATATTCGATTGGTTGTGATGAAATGTTACAATATTTTAATAAAAATAATGGTATTTTAAACATTTCAGAGTTTTGGGAATCTGATTGATGAGAAATAACAGTTTTACACCCTAACCCCTTTTTAATCGTAAGAATCATTATTCCTCAAATTCAGAGAATTCATATCCAATATTTTTCTAATTATGTTTTTAGCTTAATAAATATTTTTCAAACAATAAAACAGAAAAATATCCCTCTTAGATTTTTTAAAATAAATTATTTTTCTATTCGGAAAAGTTGAAAGGCCGTTTTTAACTTGAAAAAGAGAGTTGGGTATTAATGGTTCTTATGCAGGGTGGTTTTAAATCAGGAATGAAAACAGTTTTTCTATTTATTTTAGAAACGAATTTTCCCCTCTTCTTTTTTTTTTTTTTTTTGGCGTTCATAAACTCAAAATGGTTCGCATGTCCTTACCCTCCCGTTACATTTTTCCAACCCCATGTAACTTCCATAAGAGAGAACGAAGGTCGTCACCTCCTCGTATTCTCTTTCCATAACAAAAACAATACAATCATTGTAAGCAATAACCGAATAAACAAACAAGGCTATATCTTACACAAGTCCTTAAAAGCAAAGAGAATAAGTAAGAAACTCTATTTTAACAAAAAATAGAAAAAAGGGAAAGATAATTTTCAAAATAATCACTTAAAGTTTGTTAAATCAACATTTCACTAGGAATGGTGTGTGAAGGAGTATGTACAAGAAAAATTAATCTCAAGATTATTTCGTTTGAATACTCTTGAACATTGGTCTGCCATTTGTTAAAAGTCTGTGAATGGGATATAAGGATTATAGTTACAAAAGTTTGTGGGTACAAAACAAATATAAGAACGTGGGTTTCATTCATTTGATGACAAAAATATCAAAATACTCCTTGAATTCTCACTTCATTCTCAATTTGGTCATTCAATTTTAATTGTGAGTTGGTTCTCGAACTTCCATTTGCTACTCAATTGAAAACGAACGTCAAGAAACTTTACTAATCGCTGATATGTGATATGGCATCTCAATATGCGCATACATGAAAGAGCACGTGTGCAACTTTATAAATCTAAATAATCTTTTTTTCCTTCTCAACCCCATTTTCTCCTTTTACCTCCTACTCGAACCCGTTGGCCTCATTAAATATAGCGTGATCTGCCCCTCGTGCCTGTTCTGTACGTATCGTGTGTTCAAGTGTTCAAATTTCTGCGCCCCGCGCATCGGCCAAATAAGTTAACCTTACCCGACCCTAGTGCTGGCCCAGCCCAATAACATGTTGGGCCCTGTTAACTGGGCTATATTTTCGAATTTCACCTAAACCACATGGTGACCCTGCAGCAGTGAATGCTCACAAGAACCAACTGAGCCTCACATGTTCTCGTTTGAACAATTTAAGGCAACCACCAAAATAATTGTAATTATATTAATTTCCTTTTTAAAAAATAAAAATAAAACTGAATTAATCATGTTTGATTGATATAGTGCAAGATGGATCGACTCACAAACAAATCGCAGCACCCTCCGTTGTAGTGCTTTGTGCAAATGCAAGACAGGGTAATGGAGATCATGTTGTTTTGTCGTATGATCGAACTTATTATTTATGTAATGCTAATAATAATTGAGCTAATGTTATTGCCATAACATTAATTCAACAAAATAAGCTTTTTCCTAACTTCGGATAACCCAACTTTACTCCCACCACGCCTTTTCCCCAGCTGAGCTCTTGAGCTTCTCTTCCTGCGCCGTGGTCGGTGAGCTCGAGCCATCTTCAGTGGCGGGGTTTTGATTTCTGTGATCGCATTCAGTGGTTGTCGAAGTTTGGAGCTCTGAACGATTTGGAATTTGGGATTTGGGCTCTTCTCCGGAAGATGCTGTGGATGATTTACAGTTGATTTCGCTGTTCTGATCTGATGAGCTTCCGTTCTCTGATTCTTCTGAAACATATCTGATTTTCAAGATCTGAAGCTTTCCCATTAGCAATCTAAGCTTCTTCTCGGCTCTGTTCCTCGATTTGATCTCCTCTTTCAACCGGTTTTCTAGTTCTATTAGCTGTAGGACAAATACAAAACAAAAGGAGATAAATCGTGAGGCCGTAAAATTGTAGAATTCAGACAGATGAGATGACGGTTGCAAACTCTAAGAATCAATCTACAGAGAGATGGGTATTAGAAAGTAAACACGGTGTCTGTAGCCCTGAAGCAAAGGTGGGAATCGAGAGGTGGGTATTAAATGTAAATACAGAAACCCTAATTTTGTGAAACAGATAATTGTGAAGAATAAGAAGAACAGACTCTGTTTCCCATGAACTCTGCTTCCTCTTTCGCAACCCTTGAAGCAGCTCTTTCAGCAAGCAATCTTCCCCTCAAGCAATCCACGGTTCTCAAACCCTCATCTCCTTCCATCTTCTTCTCACTGTCACAAAATCCAGTTTCCATTTCTCAAAAGTAAAATCACAGGCAGACAGAGGGAGAAAGGGACAGAAGAAGAAGAGAGAGAAACCCACCTCCAACTTGCATCTGCATTGCCATGAGCAAGCATTCTCTCGACTGAAATTTCCCTCTGATCTGAGACTACAAAACCCAAATCCAGCTGGACCCAATTCCCACTTCGCTTGAAGCTTCCAATGTTCCAGATCAGGGTTTTGGGAATGTGGAAGAAGAGTTGAGAGATTCGGACTTTGAAATTTGAAATGAACTTCGGGTAGAAAGAAAGGAGATTTGGGGCTCGTAAATTCGGGCTCATGCCAAACGGGTTTTTATTTTACTCGTCTCTCCGAGGAGAAATCAGAATGTATGGACCGTCAGAAACAGGCTTTCACCCTTTTTCATAAAAACGTGAGATTTATTACCATCGCATATATCACCATATACAATATTAAACCAAAAAAAAAGAAGTAATTTTTATTTTATTTTTAAAATTTTATTTTATTGAAATTTTATTGTTTCAAAAAAAAAGCATCAATGATTTTATAAGAATCATTCAAAAAGTGGGGTCCACAGTCACGCAAAACAAGAAAGCTAGTAATTTGTTGATCTCTTTAAAGATGCAAGACACATAGATTGCACCATTTGCTTATTCAACGTCATATTTAGTGCGGCGGACCTACACAAGGGCTGGCATGGATCGGGACGGAAGAAGATGCTGTGATTTTGTAGCAATAAACTGCATCCCATATTTTCTATTTGATGAGTGATAGGTATTATTTAAAGATTTTAATTATTTATTTATTTTTTAATCTTTTAAAAAGTAACATTTTTTATAATATATTATTCACATAAGAAGGGAAAAATACAATCTTTTATTTTTACAATAAAAAAATTGATTGTAAAAAAAGATTTTCAAAATGTCACTTTTTAAAGGTTTTCTTAAAAAAAAATAACGCACTTCTAGTAACATGTGTCGCTTATCGAATAACCACTGTAGGGTATAGTTTGGCATCGCAAAGTTATAGGAGCTTTATCTAGATTAGGACCTCCCAAATTGCTCCAATTTTAATTTCATCTCTAAATTTAGAAAAAATATTTCATTTATTAGTTCACACATCTCATTTATTATCCAATAAATCCAATAACTTATAACCCAACAACCTCTTTGTTGATTCTCACTTTTCCAATGTTGCTTCAAATTGCTGATGGTCTTAAAACATCTCTTCATTCCTCAATTTGGATTTTATTAAAAAGATTACCCTTTTTCTTATTCTAAAATCTCAGTCTTTTATTGACCATGCTTTCTTTTTCCATATTTTTTCTCCATATGATTCAATTATGCTCCTTTAGAAATTTAAAATATGGTTGTGGTTAAAAAAGCAAAGGAAAGAAATCACGTTTAACGCAAACTATTTATTAGTATCTTTTACTCAAACCCTCAAAAGCATTAAATATCGGCTCCACTCTTGAGCTCGAAAATTAAGTAATAAAGAATTATTGTTTTCTTAATCAAACAGATACATATAAAAAAGAGGGGAAAATAAAATTAAACACTTTTCGAACCAATTATATGTATTAGACTTTTAAATAAACTAGTCGAAATTGTAAATGTTACAAATGAAGCGAAGGAAAATGCGTAATCATGCTATATTGGAATTTATGTAAAATCACAAAAATTAAATTTTGACGGTTTGATTAAAAATCCTACTCATATACTGTAAGCTTGTAAAATTATAACATTTCTTGATCCTATTCATCTATATCTATACTATTATAAAATCAAAGAACCCTTTGATTCCATTAATCATTATTATAAGATGAGTGAGAATATGGAGTAAAATTAATAATTCAAAATTCAAAATTTAAATATAACTAGCTACTCAAAATTTTAAATTTTAATATAACTAACTGTCTCAAAATCTCTTTTCTTTTCAAAATTGTTTTTCTTATAATTTTCAAATCTATTAACGTAAATATTTTACATCAATCGAAAGCCACTGAACACGCACAGAACACGTGTGATGTGGCTAGTATACTGTAAAGAGTATCATTTGATTATGAAAAAGGGTTCATCTAAACGGTTGAAGTTTAAAAATCTTATTATTAATTTATCTATCGATAAAACTTTAACCATATAAATGAAAGCACAACATATTATCAAATTTTAGACCGACCCCCCAAATGAACCACTCTTAAATGAGATTGTAGCGAAGCTATTAATTTAAATATCAATTGTGTCCCTAGTCTATTATTTTAAAGTGAAAAAAATGTAGAAAAAGAGAGGGAAATGGGAGAAACTTGAAATTTGGGAGCATATGAACCAATTAAATATACTGAACATTAATTTTTTTTATGGCTTTTTCTGTCACGTGATGCCCACCTGCATTGTCCTCCTCACCGTCCACTACACCACTGAAGCCGCTACTCAATTTTCTGATCAAGAAATTTTTGGACATCTCAATATGCTCAAAAAGAGGGGTCATGGGACCACTTTCATCCACTGGCCTCGATTTTTAGGATCTCTTATTTCAATTTATTTGATTCGGAAGATTAAAACCCCACTTTTATTTGATGGAAATTGAGTTTTAAAATTTTATTTTTGATTTATTTTATTCAAGTGATAGATGATTGCTTGAAATCGAAAGTAATTGATTTATAGACGTGCTCTTAGTCATCAAAAAGACATCATATTTTAAAACATTAAACCTTAATTAAACTATTCTATTCAATAATTTCCGCTCCTACTCAAGGCAAGGAAAAAAATAATACCCAACAACTTTATATAAGTTGTGTTTAATTGAGTTAGAATGCCAAAAAAAACACGCACACACATCGATGTGTTTCATAGCGTCACAGGATTGAAGAAATGTGGCGCAGCCAGATGTTTGTATTTTGTTGGGGCAACATCATCATTACACTAACTTTTATGATTATGATTATTATTTTATTTTAGTAGATATAGCATGGGAGAGTGAGAGACTGTTGATTTTATCTAATTTCATTTTATTTTTTTGGGAAGAGTTTGGTGCACAAGCTTTGACTACACTCAAAGAAAACTCTTAAGCATTCATTCAATCCATAAAAGTTTTTATTATTTATTTGCACCATCATTAGGTTTCCCTATTGCCTAGCCTTCCAAATGAACACGAGGCACCAAAAACTTTAAACGCACCCAAAAATCATTCAGCATCGGGCCACTCTCTCTCCAATATGGGCCATAAACATGCACACATGCTCGCTCTATGGTCCCTTAAAATTACAGAAAAATTTTACCAATTGGAATATCGAACAATCATATGAGAGTGGATCCATCCCATTCAAGCGTTCGCAATTCTTCCGAGAAAAGCCTTAGGTTCCTCGGTGTGATTTTAATATTATGACTCAAAAAATATGATTTGCCTAATTTTGCTAGACAGACAGTGAAATATAAAAACTAAAAGTATGTGTTTGGGATAGAATATAATGTCATAGTGATAGCTCTTTCATTTCATTTCCGTTCCTATAGAATAATTATTACCTCATTTGATTCACATTAGAGCTAATCAAGATTTTATATTTCCTCTCTAATGCCTGGAGGGAGGGTTTGAGCGAGGATGATGCAAGTTGGTCTTTTTAAAACAATGCGTATGCCAGGCTACAACATGTACATCAACAGCTCATGAACCACTGAACTATATATAAGCATACAAATGTAACTGTTCAAACTTGTTACAACTGATGACTAGGCAAATGAAAGCTATGCACAGAGGATTAGTAGACACCAAACTACAAAAACATTAGAATCACACTCAACTAAATAAATAATTACTCGCACTTGGGGAAACCCAATTACACTCAAAACTTGCGAAAACTCACGAATCCGTCAGCCGAGGGCTCACACCGAAGCTCGATCATCAGGCCCCAGCAAGCATCACCTGTCATTCAATAATTCTCATGTTACAAGATTTTGTCTGAAGGGAAAAAAACTTCACTTGCATTGCAGTCTAAAGCCCATCTCCTAGCAAGCAAAATGGCTGCGTTTCGGTCTCTTTTCGACTCAAAAGCTAACACGAAAGAGACTCCCTTCCTCACAAGCCAAAACACGGCCTTGGCTGCAGCATTCCCCCCACCCCTTGCTCCACATAGCTTAAAAAAAAATGAAAATAAAAGAATAAAATTTGGAAAGAATCGGATCAAATATAAAGTTCAGGAAGAATGAACTCATTTCATATGCTTACATGCATTGATGAGGAGTAAGATTCTCTAGCCTTTGTGATCCAACCTCTACAGAGTTTCATCCTCATCTTTCCCACATGAAATATATGAACAGTACGTGATGGATAATCTTGTCCATTCATCTGGGAAATGACCACCTATAAGAAACAATAACAATTAAAACTTTGAAAAGAAAAACCCATGTTGCACGGTTCATCCATATTCCTTTGCTTATACTTGAGGAGTAAAGATTTACGGTCGCACTAGAGTTGTAGTTCTTTTGTTCACCGTGAAGAACGTGGCAATTACAATCCAATCAGAAGATCCGTTATCACAACAAAACAGGGTCAAACATGAATTTTAATAAAAAGAAGGTAACACACACTGAATTCAGTGTTGGGTTTTTGCAGGAGCGACTCCACATAAGTTCCCAGTCCTGCAGCTGTTTCCAAGAAAATGAATCAGCCATTCTTTTTTGAATAAATGAACAAATATACCACAGACTATGAGGCATCAAACGGATATCAAGAGGTGCATTCAAGAGCCTGTAGTTCACTTGATTCATCCAAATCAAGGAAATCATCTACTAACCTTAATATTTTTCTTGAGATGGAACAGAATTAGACCATATTTTAACCTTAATATTTACAAAAAAGCACATAAAATTTCCATGAACAAAACTAACCAGGGCCAATTGGGCCAGCAGTCATCATGGTGGTGACTCTTTGGCCATCCGAAGTGATGTCAGCTTGCAAAATTCGACCAACATCCAAGGGCTCAGGAGCATATGTTGGCATGCTGGCACCTGATTTAGTAAGTTAAGGCAACTAAGAGAGAGCACATTTACAATGCGAAGTACAGATCTGGAGTATAAATGATTCCATGGCACTCAATAAGAGCACCACAATAAGTTTTATAGAGAAACTATTTAAGTCTGGTATTAGAAGACAAACGGATGACGATGACAAAACATAGAGGCAGTAATAATGAAAAACTAAGAAAAAAGTACATAGATGGAAATTGTATTAAAGGAGAAATCATACATGACGAACAAAATCATTCTATTACATTCTTTATAGCTAAATAAGTCAGTTTTAAAATAATGCGCTCACCATTTTTTCCCACTTAAAAAACTGAAACTTGCCATCAAACGGATTAAAAACACTGTCGATGTACTCATTTCATTGACTATTTATCATTCTTATGTCTGAATGGAACATTGTGCAGCACATTTAATCATTACTCCAACAGTTACAGATCATGCAACCACTTAGAAGTTTATGGAGGAGAAAAGAGAAAAGTGAAATCAGAAGATGTCAACATGGTGTTTTATATATATATATATATATATATGCCTGAGGATACTAGTATATTCTTCATCAAAAATGAATCTACAACAATGCATTCAATCACCCGTATGAAGGGAGGTAATTGAAAGAATACCTGAAATGAGTTCCCTTTGGCTACCTTCCGATGATACACGGTACCATTGGATAGAACATTTCGAAGGATTGGGGCCCATATTTGAGCAAGGTTGAACTCTTAGACAGGAACCTAATGTTTCAGAACCATCTAATTGATATAAAAGGGATTTACTTTCCTCAACCCTTTGGTTCATTGTGAGCTGCATCAAAAAAACTACCATCAGTATTTATTTGATTGAGCAACTGCGTGTCTGTGTAGGCCAAAGCGCATTTTCACTAGCTCGAATTTGCAAACAAGTATGAAGGTACAATGTTTCCGAATAAAGGATTGCGTCATCAGGACTCGAGATAAATTCAAGATCAGTAAAGGTGTAGCAATTTAACCTCTCTCTGAAGCTTAACCGAAAATACGGATTTCTCTCGAATTTGAATTTTCAGTGCACAAAGCTCATGTTCCATGTCCATAATCTACAAAAGGATTTTTCGATGGTTACTTGTAATCAAGATATAATTATGTGACAACAACTGGGTGCTCAAAAGTCAACATATATCCATCAAACATAATAGAATCACGAGACTGAGAATAAGGGAACATTACCAGTCAAGAAAACACCAACAATGCTTTAGAGCAAGCATAGATGTTGCAACTCCAAGAACAAAAACTAAACCTCATATAAAAACTAATACCCCCTGCCCCAAAATAAAATAAATAAACACGTGTGCACCACGTATAAGGTCATAAAGAACACAATTGATTTCAAAGTATACAGCATGGGGCCTAACTATAGAACAGAATGAAGATCAGAGTCATATGTAAACACACCTTTCTTGGATGATGCAACATTTTAATTCTTCTAGCCTCTTGAACCTCTCGCACCATCTCCTCTAAGTCCTAATAAAATGGAACATCAAATAGAAGGCTCTTCTAAATTCATTAACCTTAAAATAAGATTTCACCTTAAGAATTTATAATGTGTAGACCTCCATAAAAATACCCGAGGGTAGGTGCAACTGGCAAGGTTGCTCCTTTGCGACAGAAGGTCGTGGTTTCTCCACCAATCCCTGCAGGGTGGAAGCCTATTGCTTCAGTGTTTTTTTTTTTTTTTTTGGGAGGGGGGAGGGTGTGGAGGGGTCTAACACATGAAAAATGTGTTGCATCAAAAGTTCTTCAAAAGAATAATAAGATCCGAGGGCATTGATTGAAACTATGAGTTCTTGAGAATAAGAGTGGTTTTGTTCATTCACTTGCTTGGTTATCATACGTATTGCAAGAGCCATTGGCAATTCCTCTCACTCGTCCCTCCAGCCTCTTCTTTTCACCATTCATGATCTAGAATATCGTCCCTCCAGCCTCTTCTTTTTTATCAATCATGATCCAGAGCGTCAAAGCTCCTGTTCTGCGAGTTTTTAGGTCTAAATCTCAAGGTCTGAGTTTATATCCTTGCTATGTTTGCCCTAGTATACTTTATTCTCTGTGTACTTGTGTGACAGTCCAAATTCAACCCATTCACCACAGACATGCTATGCCGCAAATAATGGAGAGTGTTATATAGTGTTTCCCAATTCCCGCAGCCTAAGTTTTTGAGATAATTGTTGACCGAACAGCTTAAATTCATAGTAAGAATAACAGGAGGGAAAGTCAAAGAAGTCAAGCTACCTTCTTTCCTGAAGTTTGAGAATTCTTCTCTTGTTCCTCTAGGACCTCTCCAAACCTCTGCACTACGGCTCTGGCACTCTCAATTTCAGCACAAGCAAATGAGTTTTCTTGTCTAACCAACTTTTTGGCATCTTCTGAAGCCTGTTGAAAAATGGTGTCAGTTTTCTCCAAACTAACATGGTTGTAGAACAACAAAGCATAACAAAAAATGGCAGGCGGAATTAAACTGTGCTTCAATAGTTACAAGGACCTAACGGAGCACAAATACTGTGCTATATCATAGGTGGATAGCCAACAAGCCAGCTATTGAAATTAAGAGATTGAAGATAGATTAAAATACATTACCAATAGCAAGGGAAAATAAATCACGAGCGAAATGAGAAATAAAAGTAAACCAAGTCCCTTATTCAAGTAAAGCTGTCTTCACAGATTTTAATAAGAAGTAGCTACACGGTTGCTAATACAAAATCCATTGTCAAAAGCCTAATTCAGCTAAGTTCATATTGACAAAATCGAGGGCAGGTTTAAGTTCTTTAATCAGTGAACGAATTCTTTTCTTTATACAGATTCGTAAAATAAGAAGAGGAGGTGGATTGGAAGGAGGCATACAAGCAGAAAACAATCTCCACCACTGATCGTGATTTTAACCCCAAACAATTATGCAAAAATCGTCATAGATATGCCATCCAGACATTGGAACAATTAGTCTGGATTTGCAAAGCTTGCATCCGTGAGTACAAGCTCAGGTTTGATACCAATATGTCTCAGAATTGGGCTCGCGACAGGCCACCTAAGTCCATTAGACAACTAGGAGCAGTATGATCCTCAAGGATCTTAAATTATTAGAGAAAATAACAATAGAAATTAACCTTAAAGAAATGTGTGAGACTCAAAGAGTATAAATTTGAACTCACAACACCAATAAACTACCTGCTTAAGAAAGTTTGCAAGCTTTTTCACTTCAAACTTCTGCTGAATCAGCTCTCCTTCTCCTTGAGTCAACTTGACTGCTAAAGCTTCCACCTGCATATTTTAGGCATTCACCACATTGAAAACATACCATCTCCAATATGAATTGATGCATACAAACGCCATTAGACATTTACCATACTGAAAATGACTTCGAGTGAGTCTGTTTAAAAAGTAGAACCCCAAAAAAATAATAATGCGGCATTACATAATATAAATTTTTTGAGTCATCGTTTATTGACAAAATTTTCGCACATTTATATTGAAACCAACCTGGATATAGAATAAGTCAAAGATTCAAACATCGTGTAACAATAAAGGTAGCCTGCATAATTAAATAACTTCTAGGTACCCATTGAAAATAGTAGTCATCCACTGAATGCATGTGGCTTGCCTAACAAAACTGAAGAATATATTGCTATTACACTCAAATCCCCTAAAATGCTCTTTCAATCATATTTCATAATAATGTTCCAGAACACGTGAAAATGAGGGAGGTCGAATCTTACATATGTTAAAGTAGCAGGACAGTTCCACATATTTAGCAATTATAATCAATCTAAAGAATGTAGCATTATCTTGCTTCTTTACGTATAAAGAACAACATGATTGCATACTAGAAAATCTTTACCAAATAAACTAAAACAAGAATGAGAGGGAGAGAGAACGGGAACCCCATATCTTATCCATAAGTAACAAGCACAAGATTACGGTTCCTACACAAACAGGGAAACAGTGATCCAGCAAACCTATGATAAACAAGAAAAGTGTGCGGAATGCAACATCAAGGACCTAGGAGCAAGTTTCAACAATAGAATGTTTTGAAGCTGCTGTAATAGCTTGATTGTTACATTATTCACTCGAAAGCGAGAATTCTGGAAGGGTAGTCTGCTGCGAAGGCTATACATGCCATAAAAAAATGAACAAAGCATAAGAGCTCTATCTGAAAGTGATAAGGTGTGAATCAATTAAAACATGCGTGTATGTGATTTATGTTGAATAATTTAGAGTTAAATATTAAATAGCTAGGACTAACAGAAGCATTTCACCGAAAGAGAAATAAACAAACCATTGAGATAGCGTTGTCCACATCTTCCTTATTTTGACCCACTAAAAGACCTCTTAGTGATTCCAGTGCATCTCTTAGCTTCTTTAAAAGAACATGCCCCTCTAAACATGCCACTTCTTTAAGTTTTGCCTGAATTTCAAGAGCAACATTCAATCAATTGAAACTTTCTAAATCAAGAGAGAATTAAAATTTGATACAAGTGTTGTGCACACGTAATTTTTTTCAACATAAGCTTCTAAAATCAAAAGAACAGAATTACATAGGAATTTATGCCTTTTTTTTTTAATAAAAAAAAACTATGATTGTTTAATAGGATGAGATGCAATGACCCAGTATTTTATCATAGCAAGTGGCCCTAAAAATTGTTATATGGCATCCCAGACTTAGTTATAGTGAGAGGTGTTTGCACTAAGTTGGAATATGCACATGTTCCACTTTTCTAATAAACGCAAAACAAAAAAAACAAAAAAAAAAAAAAAAGGCAGTTTACAACAGAGGTAGCATTGCAGGAGAACAAAAGAAAAAACTCAAAGTTGAAAACCTCGCCCGACAATTTGGCAGCAGCAGTCAAGTTCTTGTCGAATTTACTGGCAAGATCCCGGACAGAAAGGCGCTTGTGCTGCTCAAACAAATGGATGGTTTCCTGCGCAAGAACCTCCTTTGGAGATGGCCCTTTAGTATCCTCTTTCACTTCCTCCAGAATCTGATTATTATCTCCTATTCTATAATTTGGAAAGTGGTTACAAGCAAAGTTCACGTCTGCTGAAACTGGCAGAACTGCCTCCATTTGCATCTGATTTACAAATGCAGGACGTACCTATGTCATCCAGTAAAATCACATAATCTGTCATCAAAAGAAAATTCATTAACCAAATACATCAGAATATAAATACAAGGAGAAGTAAAATCTCAAAGCATCAAAATTCTCAATTCACTTATCCAGTGACTTATGATAGGCTCTACATGAACTGAAATCTAAAGAGAACATTGATTTCTGCACAAAAATGTAACATCTGGAGCTCTGGGAAGGTTCAAAGTTTCTATTCAACTACGTGGGAAGGCAATAAAGGACATATCTTAAATACCACGTTGGATATCAAGAAGAACCCAGGAGAAGAAAGCATGTGTGACAACATGAGCACAAATGAATTGCAGTCGATTCGTCCTAAGCATATGTTCTAATTACCTTCTGAGATTATCCATTGCACCCTCTTCTAACTAATTCCACAATTTCCAGTCACATAACTTGAATTCTTCCTGGGCTTCCCAAGTTTTCATTCAAAATGAACCACAAAAAAGCTTACATAGTTCTCCAATCCTGAACTTGAAGTTTAGATGAAATTTGAACAATTGAAGGCATACCTGATACGCTCAAGACCAATTTAAAAATAGAAAATCTTCATTTGAGATCGTATGACAAAATGCAATTACCAAACACCAACCTTCTTCAACTACATTCCAACAACTTCACTTACATTACCTAATTTTCTACACAAAAAAAAAAAAAGAAAAAAAAAAGTCTACTAATCCGCGAAAATTTTCAAAGAGGGTAACCTAGTCAACTAAAACCCCAGAAAACCCCAGGTCCCAGAATCATAAATAATAATAATAATCCAAACAGCAGAAATAAATCACAAAACATAGTCATAGCAGCTCGGATTATCAAAGTGAAACCTGTTTCTCGAGATGAAGACAACTAATCACAAACAGATGAAGTAAGTGCAGAAATATTAGAAGGGAAAGGAAAAAAGAAAAGAAAACAGAGGCTTGAAATGAGAAATGTGCTTAACAAATCATGATACCAACTGGGGAGTGAAAACGCACTGTGATAAGTGGCCCGTGCTTTCAAATTTTCCTCCAACGGACCCAAGTTGACATTGCAGATAACAGACAAACAGAAAGACGAGGAAGAGAGAAGAATCTATATGAAACGCTTCCTTCCTCACTTTGTTAAAAGCAGAAAGAGAAAAGAGAGAGAGAGAGAGGAGAAGGAAAATAATGGGGCTTGTTGAGAACTAGTTCCCCAAACAGCCTCCGGTTCCAAATGCCATCATTGTGATTCTGTGAAGAAGCTTTCGTTGGAATTGCAACCTCGCTGCCCCCGCGCGCCGCCGTCTGCGCCGGAATTATGAAAGCGAAAACCCCGTTTATCCGGATTTTTTACTCCCTCGTGAAGACACAGATTATGGATTCGAGTCCTCACAATCGTTATTCAAACCGCATCAGTTTTTTTGCTATTTTACTACGAGGGTGGGGAGGCCCGTTCCCTGGTTACTCTCCCAGGAATATTTGTTTGAATGTTCGTTTATTTAAATTTTAAACTTATTAAATTTATTCATAATAAATTTTTTTAGACTATTACAATTTATAAAATAATAAGTTAACTTAAATAATTTTTTTGATTTTTTTGTGTACATGATTATCTATTGGCGGGTTATATTGTGCATTTCTCATTCTAAAAAGAATCTAAGGGCGAGATTAATGGTTTTGATATTCTAATCATGATAAATTCTAACTAGTGTACGGAGGATGATTGGATTGAGATCAAATTACTTTTTGAAAAATATCATTTTATTATTTAAAAGGGTAAAAGTAGAATTATAATATTATATTTTGAATTAATTTAATGGGTTATTTGAAATTTCTCACCGACATATATATATATATTTATATTTATGTGGTTTTAATGGTTAGGTAAATGTATTCGTTCTAAAAAAAATATAATTTTAAATAAATTTTATTATTTATATATGTTAAGTGAGACTTACTTTATGTTTGTAAGTTTTATCTCCTAATATGAACGGTGATGGTTTGTATGATGGATTTTTAGGGTCAAGTGCTTTTTATCCCGTATGATAAGGAAAAAGAATTAATTAGTCCCATGAAGATTTTACCAGTTAAAATTTATCTCATCTCGTGCACCGCTGGTCTTCAATTCCGGCGCCAGTGGTCTCTCGGTAAATTAAAAAGAACCCGACATTACAGGCTTTGTTTCGGGGCCATTGGTGCGGAGTCAGTGGGCTTCGGCCCACACACAGGCCCAGCACATAACGCGGGAAAGTGAAGGCACCTTGATTGACGAAAAAAGTGACGGCCCCGGTTTCGGGATCCTTATTATGATCACAGATCACAATTCACAAATTTATGGCACTGTAATACATGTTTAACTTTATTAAATGGATTCTCGATCATAATGTTAACGGGTTTCTTATTTTCTAAGTCTCGTAAAAATTGAAATATTTATATATCTAAAAAATATATATTTAATAGTAATACATCTAACTTAGAAACGTTGCCACCCTTACAAAGCTCCTATAAGTAAAGAAAAGTTGTAGTTTCAATCTTAACCCCATGTTGCTTGATGCTTAAACTCTAATCTAAGCAATTATTATGGCAATGGGCGTCCTCATCCCATGTGCCTCTGCCGCAAAATGCTTACACAAGTGTTTGTCTCTTTGCTTCGTCTTAAAAAATATTTGAATTTTTAACCAAGGCTCCTATAAAGTAACTGATGACAATGACTTGTTTTTTTTGACCACAGTACCCTTAATTATGCCCGTGAACTCATCGTTGGAACCACCATTTTACCCCACCAGTCATCTGCTTTTCCATTTTCACTGATTTTGTAGGAAAACAGTGACCAAAAGTATGCTACGATTAATTTAGTTGCAACAAATACAACTACTTTACATACACAGACACAAATATATTTAAAACTGAATATTAATTACAAGAGTGTCATCCAAGTTAAATACCCTCGCTCTGTTTCAATTGGATTTTTAAAATTTTGAATGATAAATAATTGGGAGATAGTATCTATATTGAAGGAAACACGAAAATACCACAAATAACACATAAGCTAGGTGTTATAACTGCTTAAAAGTTAAGATGTGATAATTTTAAAAAAATATATAGCCCGACATATGAGAAGAACATGAAAAGATATCACTGTAAAATCAACAAATTCAACCCCTTAAAAATAAGGAGAAATTGCACTTAACCTTCCTATGGTTTTGACACAGTTGCAGAGAACCTCCCTATGGTTTAAAAATGAACACATAACCCCCCTATGGTTTCAATGGACTTGCAAAAGTTAACTTTTATGTCAAATCTAACGATTTGTTCTTTCATAAATTTTTAAGTGTTTAATATGATAAAAATTTTTTAATTTCCAAAATTACTTATAAACTAATTTTTTGACCCCTACTATAGCAGTACCCAAATAAGTGGAAATTCTCATACTTCTTGTAATTTGAAAAAATATATATTTTATAGAGCTTATATATTCATAATCCCAACAAGGTAGATTCACATATAAATGTTTCTCTCTTTTTTTGTATAATAAATGTATATTTTTCATGGTTTAAGAATTATAAAAACAACTAGTTCTTTGAAAGGTATTGTGATTGAGGTAAGGAGTTAATTTTTGGTAATTTGGAAAATTAAAGTTTATTTTTTTATTAAACACTCTATTTTTTTTTTTTTGAAGAACAAACAGTTAAATTTGATGGAAAAGTTAACTTTTGTAAATCCATTGAAACCACATAGGGTTATGTGCTAATTTTCAAATTACAGGGAGGTTCCCTACAACTGGATAAAATCACAGGAAAATTAAATGTAATTTCTCCTAAAAATAAATACTATAATGGTAAAAATAAAGATATCACATAAGTATATCGGCGAACTTGGACAATTCAGAATAATTAATGTTTCGAAATGAAAGATTTCAGAGCGTTAATACCCAATATTTCACCTTTCTTTAACTCTTCAGATATTTTTCTTTTGAAAAACCTAGCGGTACAATCTAGTCAATGACACTCAATTTAGTCGGGAGAAGGGTATAGTTGTCAATAAAACCTCCAGAATTTGAAAATACCGGGGCGACCACAAACCAGACAAATCAATCCGGATCGTTCGTTTTGGAGAAATCCGATGGCATCGGACGGATGAACCGAAATAAGGAGGGAAACGACACCGACCGTCCGATCTAAACCACTTTCGTGCTTCCGCATATATAAACCCCTCTTTGCCCCAGCCCTACATTCGAGTCTCACACTCTCAAGTTCGATCGATCCGTGTAGATCTCTTCAGATTATCCATCTCGAAGGTCAGTTTCTTTTCTTTTATGCTGCTTTCTTCAAAGATTTCTACATTTTCAGTCGCATTTCATGTAGATCTTTGTCTAATCTTTGAATTCGGAAGTGTATTTGAGACATTTTTGTGTCTCATGTGTTTCTCTGTAATGTTGCTTCAAGATCCTTCGGTTTCATAACCTCGTTGCATGAATTATTCCGATTCGTTATCTCCATGGCTCAAACGGCGGAGATTGTCGTTTCTCTTTACGTTTTGGGTCAAGTATCCTACGAAATGATGTGTAGATGCTCGGAATTTCATCTTTAATTGGCAGATCTACTGCTTTTTGTGTTCAAATGATCAAAACTATGTTGCGTGTATGATCATGCAGTTTCGCGATTCCATACTTTACCTCATGTTTTGCGCGTGGAGTGTAGATCCAGGTGTAGATAATCATTTTCTTGGATTTCTTGTTCTTGATCTTTAACATGATGTAATATTTGTTCGTTTTTCTTCGAGATTCCATAGTGTTTCTAGTTAATCTCTTTCTTCATTGAGTTGTCCTAGGAGTTGAACCTTTGTTTGTTTCCTGTTATTTTAGGGAAAAAATGAGGGAAATTCTTCACGTTCAGGGTGGTCAATGTGGGAACCAGATCGGGTCAAAGTTCTGGGAAGTTGTTTGTGATGAACATGGCATAGATCCAACTGGTAAGTATGTAGGAACGTCCGATCTGCAACTGGAGAGAGTAAATGTGTACTACAATGAAGCTTCGTGTGGAAGGTTTGTTCCCCGTGCTGTGCTCATGGATCTTGAGCCTGGTACCATGGATAGTGTTCGCACTGGTCCATATGGTCAGATCTTCCGTCCTGATAACTTCGTTTTTGGGCAATCTGGTGCTGGAAATAACTGGGCAAAGGGACACTACACTGAGGGTGCAGAGCTCATTGATTCTGTACTCGATGTTGTAAGAAAGGAAGCTGAGAACTGTGACTGTCTTCAAGGTATCACTGCATATTATGAATGCTTGAGTTTGAGGTTTTATTTTGCAAGCTGTATTTTAAAGCTGTTCTCGCTTCATTTTTCTGAAGTGTTGCATTTGTCTGTTGAATATATCACCATGTTGTAATTAGTTGGATGTGATTCATAATTCTCTTTTAAAAATGATGAAATATGTGAAAAAGAAGTTTCAACCTTGAGGGTATGTCGTTCTTGCTCTTGCATCATTTTTCATGATTGATTGTTGGAGATTTTAGGTTAGTATTGATACATCTCCAAGTTAATTTTTAAGAAATTTTATCGGTGGCTTATGATGCTATTTTATCATTGTGCAGGTTTTCAGGTCTGCCACTCTTTGGGTGGAGGAACAGGTTCGGGGATGGGTACCTTGCTCATCTCAAAAATCAGGGAAGAATACCCTGACAGGATGATGCTTACATTCTCTGTGTTCCCATCACCAAAGGTGTCTGATACAGTGGTTGAGCCATATAATGCCACTCTCTCTGTTCACCAGCTTGTTGAGAATGCAGATGAGTGCATGGTTTTGGATAATGAGGCCTTATATGACATTTGCTTCCGGACTCTTAAATTGACCACTCCTAGTTGTAAGTGTATTTTGCGAGATCCTTTTATTGATTAGAAGTTTGTGCTTTGGTGATTTGTTTAACATATTTATCTGAATTTTTTTAAAGACAATAGGGTATTTAAGCATCATGCTGCCAAGTTTTACGCGGAGAAGTGATATTTTTCTAGAAATGCTGTTTCCTCATGCCCTGGGAACTCAATTATGAACTTTGAAGTATGAGTAAAAATAGAGGTCTAAGCTTGTACATTGGATATGCACTACTTTCAGACATGTTATTCCAATTTGTTTGAGTTAATGTTCAGTGATTTCCTAAGCATGTTGATATTCCTTGGGCTTGCATGGTCAGTTTCTGTGATTGGCCTCCGAAATTTGAATGACATATCTTTGCTGTTCATTGCAATGGATGTTCCACAAAACTGACTTCAAGGTTTCTCTCTGTGGCATAATTATTAACAGTTTTACCTGATAGACAACTGGCATAGTTGAAAGTGTAGATTATTTTTGTGATGGTAAGCCTGTCTAGCTTTCTTGATTGCAACAGAATTAAACAGAGAGTGCTTTGTTTTCTGAGTTTACCGTCTGGAGGAAAATACTGTTTTCTGCAGTTACAACTTCATGTATAAATTGTTTTGCTTCTCTAGGTGAAAAACATGCAGGCAGTGTGAACTGAGAAGTTATTTATAATTGGATCATCCTTTATATTCTAATTTACCATTGCAAATTAAAACTATGTATTCTCTGATTTCTGGGTGTACATATTTAGATAAACTCTTTTCATTGCTTAAATTTCAGTTCACTTAATTGTTGTTAATTGTCATTTTCCTCATTCTGTTGGCTAACACTTGAAGCTGCCTACCATTATACCTTAATGCAGTTGGTGATCTGAACCATCTAATCTCTGCAACCATGAGTGGGGTTACTTGCTGCCTCCGTTTCCCTGGCCAGCTCAACTCTGACCTCCGTAAGCTTGCTGTGAACTTGATCCCCTTCCCCCGTCTCCACTTCTTCATGGTGGGGTTTGCTCCTCTGACCTCTCGTGGGTCCCAGCAGTACCGTTCCTTAACAGTCCCCGAACTGACCCAGCAAATGTGGGACTCCAAGAACATGATGTGCGCAGCTGACCCTCGGCACGGCCGCTACCTCACCGCCTCGGCCATGTTCAGGGGAAAGATGAGCACCAAAGAGGTGGACGAGCAAATGATCAATGTCCAGAACAAGAACTCATCTTACTTTGTTGAGTGGATCCCGAACAATGTGAAATCGAGTGTTTGTGACATTCCACCTAGAGGCCTTTCCATGGCATCGACGTTCATAGGGAACTCCACATCAATCCAGGAGATGTTCCAGAGAGTCAGCGAGCAGTTCACAGCTATGTTCAGGAGGAAGGCTTTCTTGCACTGGTACACTGGGGAGGGCATGGACGAGATGGAGTTCACTGAGGCTGAGAGTAATATGAATGATCTCGTGTCAGAGTACCAGCAGTATCAGGATGCCACTGCAGACGAGGAGGGGTATGAAGACGAGGAAGAGGATGGGTACGAAGAGTAGTAGATATAGGGGGAGTGAAGATGTCAGTTTTATTTTGCAGATGCTGGTAGGCAAGCTAAGGAGAGGTGAAAATGCCTACTTTTCCCTCTTTCCTTATGCTTTTTGGTATTTTTACTAGCCCAAGACTGAAGATCTAGTGGTGTTGTCTTTTATGTGGTAATATTATCTACTGTGTCGACTTGTTTGTTTATTTGAACATTGTTAGCATTTTATGTTTGAGCTGCCGATTTGGGACTTAAAAAGAAATGCCTGCTTAAAATTATTAGGTAACATTCGCGGCGTTGAGAACGCAAGAGCAGTTTAGCTTGACTTATACAGGAAATTTTTTTCTCTTTTAATATTTTCCGGGGTGATTATTAATTAATTTTTTTTACGAGGGTTACTTGAAGGAGAATTAGCGAGGCCGGGTTGCCTAATTTTGTACTCCTAGGGTAACTTCAGTTTTCCACCCTTTATGATCGAGTGCTGTTGCACATAAAATCTTAGTTCTTTCAAGGCGCGTAAAGCTCTGAACTTCTGAAACCCTGCGCGTTCTTCCAGTATTGGTTGGATGCACTCACCGTGCCAGGTTCATGTTTTGGATACGAAATGAAAATAAAAATGCATAAAGGGTCTTTTCGTACACATAAAGTTCACTTTTTTTTTTTTTTTCCGGTAAACAAAAGTTTACTACTTTGTGTATGAACATATCCTTTTTGCAACTTTATTCATCCACAACGTTTACTACTTTTTATACCAAAAGAAGAAGAAAGGAAAAAAAAAAAGTTTACTACTTTCTAAGCAAAGTAAGAAAAATGAGATCCACTTTATCTTTTCATTGAAATTCTTTGGCTCCAATTTGAAAGGGTTACATTACAGTCTAAGATATTGAAGTTTTGTCACTTAAGGTTTTATCCTCTCTGCTCTTGGGTTCGGTGGTTTGGCTACTAAGTGGGGTCGGTTCCTTGCGATTTTATATTCAATGGCTCATAGCTTTGAGGTTAAAACAACAAAAATTAAAAGATTACTGAGAACCGGTTCAGTTATCAGAAAAATATTGTTGACGTTTTATTTTTAGATGCTAAGTTTGAAATATTATACAGTACTTGATTGAAAGTAATTAGAAAATCTCGTCTTCTAAATATCCTAAATCTTAGGAAACTTGTCAGAGTCGAGGATTAAGAACTTGAATCCCCTTATGATTGAAATTTATAAGTTGGACGTGTTATTATGAATCAAACATCATTTAGAGGAACGGAGAAGTTCATTCGAAATGTTTATGTTTGGTTTGAAAATGATGCACTTGTGATAAAGGTCGGGTATATTTGCAGGAAATTGTGAATATTTTGTTTTGTCAATTTATAGATTTAGGTATGGAAAAAAAAAAGGAGAAAGGATTACCTTTAAATTATGAATTTGTGAATTTAGACAACCATAACCTTTTAATTTCTCTAAATGAGTTTTTAATTTCTCTAAATGAGTTTATTTGAGATACCAATTTAAGGCCCATAAATGAAATGAGCCGGTTTGGGTGGATCATTAGCTGGCGGACATGAAGTTGCCATTGATTATAAGTTAATAATTGGAAAATATTATTTTGTAAATATTTTAAATTTTAAGGAACTTGGAGAGGATTAAAAACTTATAAGTTGGACACGTGAAACAAGCATGGAAGCCCATCCTAAATGTTTATGTTCGGTTTAAAAATAATGCACCTATAATAAAGTGGTATATTTTCTGAAAATGGAGAATTATTTATGTATATCTTGCTCGTTTCACTGCTCAATTAGCGTAGACTTAGCGTTAATTTTTATGAAAGATCTCGTATAAAATAATTGAAGTGATGTTGAATTCACAAATTCTCCAAAATAAAATTACGAGAAATAATTTTAGAGTAAATAAGACTATGTCATGAGAAGTTGGGACAAGAAGCCGTTGATGCACTTCTTGATAATGGAATCCGAGGACAGCGAATAACCAACCTCGCACATGCTTGCATAAAAATCTTTTGTGTATTAAAATTATAGGAAATAATTTAATAAAGTCACTAAAAAAAAAAACTTAAACGTGCAGAGACCTGAGAAGTCAAAAACAAAAAGTTACATGTTGAGGTAAATAAGTGAATTAGATTCACATAGAAAGAATGGAAGTCGTGAAAACGTAAGTTACTCTAATAGATTTCCACGGCGATATTAAAAGCCTCATTATTTAGAGAAAAGAAAAATATAACCGATTTAATTTAACAACTAATTTGAATAACATATTCTTGTGTGAAATAGAGTTTAAATGAATAAAGGAAACAAAAAAAACTGAATAAAAGAAACACCAATAAAGGACCAAGAAAGCTCATAATAGCAGTAATTGATTATAAAATGACCGCTAAAGATAATTTGCGACAAGAACGTTGAGCGCTCTCTCTCTCTCTCTCTCTCTCTCTCGGGGTTTATTGAAGAAACACAGACAATTTTTTAACCAAACCTATTACACTGTGGGCCCCACTTTTGACTTGTTGTGCCTCTCAGCTTTCACTCTTTTCTAAGGAAAGTCTCAAAGCTCTATCAATGGTCCCAATCTCGTTTCAGTTTTTTTTTTTTTTTTTTTTTCAAAGTACATATATGTGAACAAATTATTTAAACCTCATTTATGGGAAAAAATTGTAGTAATATATATATATACATGGGATGATTGATTGCAAAGACAAATCCAAGAAATCTAGGGATTTTGCCTCGTTGGTGCTTAGCATGGTCTAATGATGGGGAAAGGACCTTGATTATAATACTGTATTATTATTATATAATGTCATTGGGGATAAGTATAGGGGATATTTTATTATAGAAAAAATTAATATGTATAAGTTAGGTATAATTGTAACTTGAGATATTTAAAAATAAAAAATAAAAGACCTAAAATGACATTATTTTTTGAATTTTTTAAAATTTTTTTTACTAAGCTATTCTTAATTTGGATGTAGCAACTGTACCAAAATTAAGCTCTTTTAATATTATTATTAATAATGTATGAAAATGCCCTTTTCTTCTCCATCTTGAGTTTCTCTCTTCAGTCATAATTTTATTTTGTATTATACTCCCATGTGTTTAGAAAAGACTAGTGCTAGTATAATACTTAAAATAAACTATAATGGCTAAAAAAATTTTAACACTAAAGGATGTTCCTTTACAAAAAAAAAAAAAAAAAAACTTGCACTAGGGAGTTAATCCATTCTATAATGATTAAATGTTGTATTTTCCTGAACGGATATGAATTTATTCCTACCATTCACAATAACTCATGCTGTGTAGGAAATAAATTATGTAAGGAGTACATAAGTTTTTTCATAATTATAAATGGAGATTAGATGAAATCCTCATTCTTCTCGATTATGTTTGCTGATTTATCAGGTTGACTTTCACTTCATTTGCATGTCTAGAAACGGAAATCAAGCACAATTATTGATTATAAATAACTCGTTATCTGGGGTTGATCATTACTTTATTTGATTTTTATTATTTCCCACCAATTTAAGATATATATATATATATATATTATTCCATTAGGAGCTTTTTCTTTTTCTTTTCTATCCTTAAGTCTACATTAATTCGTTTGACTTGTGATTTAATGAGTTTTAAATAGCGTATTAATGATGGGCTTTGTTTGATTCCAAGAAGAGGTTGGTAGAAGTGCAATCTGCTCTAAAATGACACTTAAAAATAGAGAATAACTAAATAATAATAATAAATAGGATTTGTTTTTAATTTATTTCGCAGAACAAATAATCAATGAAGAACAACGAATGAAGAGAGACCATTTAATGAGGGCAAAGGATGCAGTTATCGTCCAGTGAATATATTAAAAAGTTATTTAAAACATTCGGGTAAACTAAAAACCCCGTACACCAATTAAATAATAGATGGTTGCATTAAAGAAATAAAATAATAGATGATTATAATAAATAAATAAGTAAATAAATATATAAACCGAACAAATAAATATTTAGGTTATTAAAATATTGAATGAGATGGTTGCAAAGCGAGTCAGAAAAGGTCGGCGGCAGAAGCCAAAGTCAGCTTGCGGGTCCCACTCCCCCCCTCAACTTCAAATTGCTCCGGATAGGACACAAGGCTGGTTATTTTTTCAGTAACTAAAAGAAGTTATATTATTTTTTTTTAGCACTGGAATAAAAATTAAGTTCATTCTTTATAGATATAATTTGATACGTTCCTTTGTAATAATTTAATTGTTGATTAGTATAGATAATTTGTCATTGACCCTCAAATTCTGTTCTTTATTACTTCACGTACTTTTATTTAACCATTCATCATTTGTTTCAATTAACCATTCCTCATCTGTTTCGATTGGGGAGCGAGATTAATTCTTCTTGAGTTTTAAAATTTCGGTCTAAGTCCAAATCAAAAGATAAAAAGATTACGTTAATTAATTATAACTGTGGTGAAAAGTAGAATTGAACCATACCACAGTATTATGTTTTACTGTTCGAGTCCATGAGATTAGGCCTATACAGTCGCATAGCCTTTGGCCAAGGTTTGACTTTTAAGAGGGAAAAAAGTTGGTTCAAATCAAATATGGAAGTGGGTAGAATTGTGGGCTAAACTAATTCTGGAATAATCATTCATATCAAAGGAAAAAAAAAAGAAAAAAAGCCATATTCCTCTACAAAGTCTCACCAAAGTCAGAGAACGAAAAAGTTGAGTTTCAGTTCATGGATAACTCCACGCCCACTTCAACACCTACAACAAAAATAAGAATCCAACCACATCCAATATCTGGAAATAGCATCAGACTGGCATACAAGAACAAGAGAATGTACCCAACTATCTTTGTATTATATGAAGAGCTGTTACAGTTGAGTTTAATCTGATAAAATGATTCATCTACAGGCTATTGTGTTTCACACCCCTGCATAACTCCTTTTTGGGTCTGAAACGCTTATTCATGTCAAAAAAGAAGAAGAAGAAGAAGAAGAAGAAGAAGAAGAGGAGGAGGAGGTCATCCCCTCATAATGGATGGTGCAATGCAAAATACAGGGTTCCTTTTGGATTTACCAGAACAAAATTCAGAAAGCACAAACCACAAGTCGCCTGCTTAATCTCATTCAGAGTCACTAGCTTAGACTCCTGGTGTTTCATATCAAGAGACGAGACTTCTTATTAATGATATTTCCGGGCATCCTCCCGCTGAAGATTAGGATGACTAGCGCCTTCCATTTGTCCACGGCCGATTACGGATCCCAGGTTTCATGTGTGGATTTCTTCCATGGCCAAGGTTCCCTGGTTTCATCTGTGGATTTCTATGGGCAATCCCTTGCTTCGGGAGGTCGTGCAGCTCCATAACCTGTATCGTCCGCTGCTTCTTTGCTGTTAGAAAAAAAAAACAAAACAGGAATGTGCTATCAGATTAAATCACAGTCCGTTTTCTTTTCCAAACAGCTGAATCTGGGAAGCTGAGTTCTCCAATTATCTGATGCCATTTTATTTTACAAGGGAAGTAAGAAACACAACCATTCTCAGCTTGCTGGTAACTCTCATGGAGTTTCCTCTTTGTGGCTTCCAGTTTTATCTGTGCTGCACCCTCATCTGTACACTTGTTCTGGTTGACATAGGAAAAACAAGAATGAGATGGAAATTCAAATCCACAAGTCAGAAATAAGGAAAAGACGCTCAGACTTCGAATGCTTACATCTTGTGGCGCCCTCTTTGGCAGAGTAGCCTTTCCTAGTTTTTGTTGATGGTTTACTTCACAAATGTCTCTTTTCTCCACACTCATTTTTTGAGGTTTCCCAGGAGCAGGTCCAGCGTTTAAGGGCTTGTTTGTTTTGACAACAACTTCCTGCTTTAATGATTGTCCCTTGTTGTCTTTGGTGAGCAAATTTGCCTCCTCGGGATAATTTGGTCTCTGCCTGGGAACAGTTGGCTTCTCCATAGATGGTTTTCTTCCATTGTCATGGTTCTTTATGAATTCCCCACAGTTTCGAGTATCTGAAATGAAATTCCCCGTCAAAAACCATCAATCTCAGCGAGGTATTCGAGTAAAGAACCAAACAACGGGAAGAATGGGGAGAACAGAAATGTGACTCACTTCCATCGTCATCCATGCCATCAAAGAACTTTGCATGATCCAAAACAACACAAAAGGAAGCAAAACACAGTCAGTTTATTACTACCAGCAATTGTAGAAGAAGGAAACACTTTAACCCAATCCTGAGGCCCCAAAAAGCAAAACACATAAAGGAAACAACAAAGAAAGAAATGAGTAGTACTTTTGAGAGCTCCATTGAAGTAGGCTGAGTGGCGAAAAAAATGCCTTCATCTAAGGGAGGTGAAGGAAGCCCTTCTTCTTCATCAAGAACAGATAGGTTCACAGAATCTGGGGTACCTTCTATTTCACAAACCCAACGAAGTACTTAGAACTGTGTACAATTAGTAATAATCAAATTAAGTGCGTTTGATAATGTCCAGTGACTATCCCTCAAAAAGTGGTCAATATCAAGTAGGTAATAAGTCAGAGGGACTTGGCTACCATTTATAACTGGAAATGCTTACCAAAGTACCCATTCTTAATCAAAATAATCTTAACCAAATATCTAATACCACTTAAAAGTGTTGAGTATTAAGATTAGCAGTACTAAATTTTCAGTTTTAACAAACTAATAGGAACTAAGTCTAGGCAACAACTACAAGCAACACAGTCTAGAAACAAATGCCATGAAATACAGGAAAATATGGTGTAATAGATACATATCAACGAAGAAGAGAACCTATGCAAAAATCCTTACCGGTTATAGCTGCCGCGGCAGCTTCTTTAGCGGATGCTGTGGCATTCACCCAGTCATCTACTGTATTCTTCCATTCACTGCAGTTCATAATAACTAATTAGATTCCTAAACTGTGTCTGACTGATCTGGAAAAAAAAAACTGAAGTTACATTAAAATTCTCTTCCAGAAAAGGAAATGATCAGCGAATAAAAGGCTCCAATAATACACGAATGCGTGAGGCCCACATAGATATGTACTGCAAAATCATTTGCAAAGAAAGGAATTCCTTCTTCTTCTTCTTTTTTATTCATTTGCCACTGATTATAGATCCTAGTTCATTTAGAATAAAAGTAAATGTAAAATTTAAACCAAAGCGTTAAGCAAAATACGGTATTTAGCACGTGACCCCAGTGTCACACTTTATTCTCACTCAAATAAATACAAAAATGTAAATGTAGAGAAATAAGCACTTATTGCATTCAAAAGGGTTGTATATATACTGATGATTACAACCGTCTTACAAATCAAGCATCTAAGTGAATGACTCTCAAAATGAGTGATAAAAATAAAACCTGTGGGCATATATGTGGAAGAAAATTTAACAGGGTTGTCACTTCGTTTTCGAAAAATACAAGATAATATATATTTTTATTGTACATCAACAAATAGAAACAATTAAAAGTAGACTTTCCGTTAGTAAACGCGACAAAGAAAACGACAATAATATTAATGTTGTTTAGCAAGAAGCAATTATTTCATACCCAATGAGCATTCGTGCGAGATGACGAATGTCCTTTGATCCATGCTTCCTTATAGCATTAACTGTCTTTCCGATTTCAGTTGCCTGAGAAGAAACAAAACAAGACACACCCAAAAAGGAAATGTCAGAAATCACCAAGATCGAGCCAAATCCTCAGAAACAAGGTGCTTAATATACATGATGAATTTTTAGAAGATTTACTTCTCACCTTCAGAATATCGACCGTCAACTCCATCAATTGGAGCCTCCTCAAGGAATCAACCAGTGCAGATTCAGACTGTAAAAACAGAAACGAGAGGACCAGTGAAACCCTAGTAAAAATTAAAGCCCAGAAAGAATTCAATTGCACTAGTGAAACAACATTCTATCAATTCTTAGAGAAGCAAAAGGTGTCATAGAACTTCAGGTTTATCATATGCAGTTTGATTGAACTAGTAATGACAATTACTAACTGGAGCTACCAACAACACTCAAGTGAATATCCATAACAAAGGTTAAATAACTATTAATTTCATTGATCCGCTCAACACGAGATTTCCAGAAAGTTAACGATAAACCAGAACACGGATGCAAAAAGGATAGGGGTGGGGAGATTTAAAAACCTGATCTTCACTGTTCTGAAGAAGCTGTCTGATCCTCAAAACCTCCCCAACAATCTGACTCTCTTCTTCAATCTCATCTGTCAATGCCTCAGCTTCTCCATAGCTATAATTGCTAATCTGATTAATGTTCATGCCTGTATGCTCATCCCTAGTGCTATCAACCCCGCTTCCTTTACTACCACCACCAACAGCTTCCAGTTCGCATGCATCCCTTTCAGAACCACTCTTACAACCTTCATCCTCTTCTTTTTCGGGCACTTCAAACCCGACCCCATCGCACCCGGAACACCGGGCTAGTTTGCATGTGAACAATATCTCTGCAATTCGGTCTCTTCGGAGGGTGAACTCCATTGGGCAGTCAGAAGCCGCGACGGTGATTGCATTCTCAATTATATCGAAGATACCAGAATTTGCAGTCCGGAAGTAATTTCTCCATGAATCAAGCCCGCCCAGCTTCATGATGGATCGAATTCCGGAGAAACCCAGATCGGAAAACCGAATTCTAGGAAGACCCAGAAATCAAAATTCGATTATCATGCGATTCTGAAAGGACCCAGATGATCTAAAATCGATTCTCGGGTGACTTCGGTAATGGGACAGGCACGAGAATCAGATATCAATTGTCCGGGTGCTTCGATGGAAACCAAAACATCAGAAATCGATTTTTCTGGTTTCAGGTAATTAATTCTTAATGGCACAAGGACCAATTCAAGAATCGAATTTAGGCGATTTCAAGAGAAAAAGATCTGAAGATTAGGGGACAGAAACTAGGGTTCTTCGATCAATTTTGACTAATAAATGGTGATGGTGAAAGCCGTATCGAGACTTCATTGAGAAACGAATTACGTCACCTAACAACAGAGATAGGACAAATCCGACAGAAACCGAGGTGGGTTTTCACGTATTGCGAAAATGAAAACCCTAAATCCCCCCGGGATGCGCCTCGAATTTTCTACAGAAGATTTCTTCTATTTTTGATGGAAAAAATACAGGAAGACTAAAAAAAGAACAGAAAAACTAAAACTAAAACAAAACTAAAATCTTCTTGATTTCCATTATCTCAATCTGTCATGGCGAATTACTGAGCAAGACGAAACGCCTGGCCTAAGCAAGTGTGAGATTGGGGTTCCATAGAGGGAATCCAGAGTTGAACATGAGGAGGAGAGGGTGGGATTTTTTTTATCTGTGATTGACAAAGAAAGATTTCATCTTTCTTTCTCGTTTTCTGTTTGACTTGTTTGACTCTGGTCACCCAACACACACACACACACACAGGATACAGAGAGAGAAATACAGGGGATGTGTAATTTTGCGGGTTGCCTCAAACGTTCTTACAAGCCGTTTTACGTAACTGCCCTCTGTTTCACCTTAGACAATTATATGATTTCTCTTGAATGTTCTAGGGTATATTCATAATTTTAATATAACGCTTTCCTTGGCGGGATAAATTTTGTACGGGTTGCGAGATTGGGTCTTGACATTTAAGTTTCAATTGTACAGATAAGATAAAATATCAAAAAATAAAAATAAATGTATCACTAATTTTTGAGAATATTAGAAAAATTTTACGAGTTGTTTTATATTTTCATGTCCTTTCGGTTCATATAAATAAAAACTTCTTCTTCATTTCTAACACAAAATTTTTAATGCAATTTTCTCCTTTTTATGTTTTCATTTGGTAATTTATTTGGGTGTTTATTGTGTAGGATACATTTCCAAAATTGGTTACATTATTCAACTAGTGCTCTAAATATATTTGCCGAAGTGATCTTGGATCTAGAGTTTACGACTTTCATATTCATCTCCCAAACTTTTTTTTTTTAATATATCACTAAGTATGCACACAACCTTATGCTCACATATATGAGCACACACCATTTGAGCTTGCTTTGAAGATTTCACTCGTACAAATTAAAAGAGCATGAAAAAATAAGGAACATTTACCAAATTCAATGCAATTATTGGTTATGCACATCTAACGTTTAAAGAATGAAAGTTATAAACGTGAAGATCTCTCTACTGTCTCAGTATTAAAAATGAAAGTCCTATTCATTACCAAATGTCATGAAAATTGGTAAGTCCTACTTTTTTCGTATTCTTTCGATCTGTAAGTCTAGGTAATATGTGCTCACGTAAGATTATGCTCATATTATTGTTTTTTTATATATGTATGTATATGTACGTTCAAATTTATCAAGTTTGAAAGTTAAAGAAATGTAAAAGTGTACTTCTCAAAAGGGAAAATGGAGCAAGTTCAAAGAAGGAAATAGCAGTAACAATGATGAGTTGCTCTGGTTAAGTCAGTCACGTCGTGACACAGTTAGCTCAAACCTCAGCGATTTTGAGATCTCGACACCTGACAGTCAAGTATGAAGCGCGCTTCATGGTTTCATATTAAAAAGTTTCCGAATTTAAGACAATATATGAAGATTTTAATTTGATTGTTCTTTCTTCTTAAAAAAGAAATACAAGAAATGATAATTGCAACCGCAATTTAAAAAGCAAAAAGATTGAAAAAACACCTCTATGAAATGGCATATGATATCATATTTAATGTTGGAGAAATCCATTTAAGAATAGCATACAATGTCTTGTTTAGATTCATAAAATTAGAATCACCAAAATGATCCTACAAGTTTTTTAAAGTAAACCGTTTAAAAATAGAAAGAGTCGAGAATAATGTGGAGAGGGGGGAGTTAGAGGCTTTTTAAAGGAAACAAATATGGGCTCCATGAGTACTACTATAGCAACCCAGTTCATTTACAACATTAGAGATGTTATCTTCATGCTTTTGAAATATGTCACAAAGGATGTTCTCTCTATATACACACTTCCATAACTATAGATTTTAAGAACACAATTATTTCTTATTTGAATATATCCCTGTGAAATTAGTCCTTCTATGAGTACCTCGGCATAAAGATTGCTATATTTTTTACGATTACAACGAAACAAATATTCAATAAATTATTTAATTTTTACCTCATTCTTCGTTTAATTGATTAAAAAGTTGTCAGGCGGATGATAAAAATAAATTTTGTTCATATTGAGACATTTTAATTATTTTTCTCAATATATAGTATTAATCGCGAGTAGCTTTCGAGAAAAATGAATATCTTTATTGTAACTTAAAGTAAAATATTTACAATGGTTGGCAAGAACATTCGACGATTTTTCGATGCATGTAAAAATCAGAAAACTGTAAAAGAGTGAACATCCGATTATTACTACGACAATACGGTAATTAAATGAAAAATAATAATATTAGCAATAGTAAAAGTGTGGTCCATGGGCCATTTTGGCAAAGTAAAAATGTCCGCATCCTCAGCTCCTCCATGCCACGTGAGTCTCGGTAATTCAGCGGGCAAAAGCCGTCAATTTCCTTTTTCGAATATTTGGCATTGTTGGCGTCGCTCTTCATTTTTTTTAAGGGAAAAATAAATCTTTTAATTGGATGCATGTACAATGCACACCATTGGACTCAAAAATGGCGTATTTTCTTAGGAATCGAGCCATTGGTTTAGAAATAGAATAACTATTCCAAGCATAAGGTACCATCTCTAAGGGGATCCTCTCTTAGTTGGGTCCCTTCCTTACCTTTTCTGAGCTCACGGCTCAATTCCTTAAAGAGATGCTACCTTTAGGTCTTTGACTCACTAGCTTTGATCCATTTATTTCTTTTTAATGGGGAGGCTTTCGACCTTTAAGCTCATGGCTCCACTATGCCGTCCTAGCAACATGTGACTCCCTTTAGGGTTTTTCTCTTTCTCTTCTTTTTGGAGGAGACTCTAGGATTTTAGCGTGAGGAGGTCACATGAGTCATAGAAATACATGAGTCTGATTGTCCCATAGAAATATGTAAGAAATCCTATGTTTAGTCTATTTCAAGTCAAAAGGCTAATTCTTTCTCCCAATTTGTACTTTCTTATTATCCTTATTCTCTTATGGATCTATGATCCTTTTCTTTCGTGGAGTAGTTTATGAAGTCACCTACTTTGTCACCCCCTAAGTACAATATCTTAATTAAAGGTTTTTTTTGCTAAGGCATTGAGTATAAACAATCATTACCTTTTCACTCTTTTCCATGCAAACGGACATTAAGGTAGGCTCCATCTTTTGACGTTAATGGTGGGACTAACTTCATTTGAGTGTTTGGTAACCCCTTGAAGAAATATAGTCGATTTAAAAATAACTTAAATCTCACTTTTATGAGACTTAGTATTATGCTACTAATAAATGCTAATACTTTAAAAATAAAAAAATTAGGACCTCTCAAAAATGGTAATGTGATTTTAATTCATAGATGAATATGTTTGAAATTATCAAATCACATTAAAATTGATATACTTATTTTATTTAGATCCCAGCCACTAGAATAAAGAAAATGGTCTATTACAGGAAATTTTATACTGCCGTGAAAAACTCCGAAGTCAAAAAGTTTTCCATTCTATGTGGTGCGAACCTTTTAAAGAAATTTAAAAACAAGTAATTACTCATATTAACCTACTTGTAAAATAAAACTCCCTCAACAAAACTATCATACTAAAGCAAGGTTGGGAATTAATATGCACTTTCAAATATGAATAATTTTTAATAAAATTATTCTGTACTGTTCTAAGTTCACGCAATTTTTCATCAGTTCGGGCTCATATTCTTTTTTCTCGTTTCAAAAGCCCACACAATTCCTTTCAATAGATAGGGAGTAATACTGCATATACATCCTTAACACAGCCTTCACACTCACATTGAAAAGTAGATGTGACGGAATATGTGCAGTCCTTTTTAAGTGGTATCTTGATCAAATAAAAATATAGAACCACACATATTCTATCATGTGGCCATTTTCGGTATGAAGGTTGTGTGAAGGATGTATATGTAGTATTGCTCGTAGATAAATAAAAAGGAAAAAAATGTGTAAACTCTTTTAAAAATTAGTACTCTTAAAATAACGTTATTTTAGTTAAAAATGTTAGAATATTTAATATTTTTTTAATTAAAATAATATAATATTTTTTATTAAAACCGCATTTTTTTTGAGAGAATATAAGTTAGGGACTGAGGCTGACACATAACCCCCAAACAGAATACAAACGCACAAACGATGACTCCCATCACCACCCTTTCGGCGGGGTCATCGGCTGCGCCGCCTTGGGGAAGCAGGTCCGGAGCGCCTCCACCCACGTCGCTCCGGCCATGATTTTCGTTCTCAGGCTCTGTTTCTTCTCTCAAATTTCTCCCCTCCTTGAAATTCCTTGAACGTTCAGAGGACATGGCCCTTCTCAACGGAAATGATGTATATCGACAAGAAACCCTTAGAGTTGGAATACAGGTATATTTTCATCATCGCATTTCTCTTCACTTAGTACCCTTTAGTGTCTTTTTCTTTTATGAGAATAAATGGTTTCTGATTAGGGCTGTCAGCTTGATCTGCTGGGATTATTAAACCTTAGAACACATTATATATGGCGATTGGTTTGGTGTTTTCTCTCTTTTTTGCCACGAATTGTAGTTGGAAATTTATCCCTGACAATGTGATTCCCATGAGATTATTAAACTGGGTATGGTTAGTGATTAGATTATAAAAATGGGTATAGTTCGCGTGCCTCTTAATTTGTGACCAATATTGTTCATTCCTCTTTTGCAGTGGAAAAAATGCTATACTTGGAGTCACCAGCAGAAGTTCGGTTCTCTTATTCTGTTAAGAAATCCTAATACTCCCATGTGAATGATTCAGTGACAGGCGTTTTTGATTCCCATTATTTATAATCCTAACTAATGTTTCTTTGATTTTCACTTATAATTGTAGCCGAATGAAATGACCAAATCATGTATCCATGTCTTTAGTTTTCTCAGCTGTATATGTTTAATATATCACTGATTACAACAACTAGGTCTAGTCGCCACAAGATGCCTATTCTAATGGTGTCGACATCTGCATTAAGTTTTTCCTGATGAGCAAAATCAGTTGTTCGATTCCTTGTAAAAGGTTGACTGGGTGTATGTCTTGTTTACGAATCAAAAAACAAATAAATAAAAATTGTTGCTAACCACATACGTATCAGGAACTAATCCATAAAAGGTGGTCGTGCTTGTAATCTGGCAGCTAGGAATTTTAGTGGATTGAAGTGAGCATCATCCATTTTACCACTAAGCTATCCCTTTCGATCATTGTTCATGCCAATATTATTCTATAGTTGTTTGTACGTGGAGTGCTGTAAATTCTATTGATAATTGCGTTTAAACTAAAAAGTAAAAATTGTGGTTTCAATGCTCCCCACTTTGCGAAGGGTGGGGGGGAGGCCATTTAACATCCTTAACCCTCCTTTGGTTTTTTGCAACGAAACAGTTCTCACAAATTGACTTTGTGAGTTATGGTCACAAAGGAGGAGGCGCCAAGTCACATTCCTTCACCCTCAGTTACATTTAAACTAATTATTATTGTTCACAAGTCTCCTTTACAGCTCAAGACAATCTCAAATTCTTAGAGTGCTGGCTTTCCCAAAATTTCCACAATACAAGGATAGGGATTTGTTTCTCAGAGGGAGAGCTATGCAGGTAATTATGGGTGTATATATTTATGTGTTTTGTGCATTTTAAGATGATTACAATGTTTGAAATATGCTTTATTTTGCAGGTCATTACGTTCTACAATCAGCTTATTATTGTTAACTGGTCCCTCGACTTGAAACACAGCCTTAAAGGCATAGTTGTAAGTAGAGGAGCAACTGATCTCTGGATTCTTAGGTATTTTTATTAAATATTTTGTAAAACTGGGTGCAAAATAATTATTAAGTTAGGTTGTTTCACCACTTTATGTTATAACAACCAATCACAGAATGTAGTTGAGGAACCACTCTCACACAAAAAATTCATATGTTCAACGTCTGCGCACATGAACAATGTGACTATATGTCATTCTGTTGAGAATTTTAAATGATTAACATTAAGTAGAGAATGTATTAAACCAGTGTAATAGTTCATCTTGTAATTGAAGTGGCGTGATCGCTAAGGTCATGTCTATCTTTGTGAAAATGCAACAGTTGTTCTGTCTATTGAATCCAAGAGTCATGACTAAGGCTGGTATCCGTTCAACACTAAATGGATTATTTTATCTGATTACTGGGGGAATTTTAAATATTTAATAAACCCACGCGTAAAATATATTGTTTATTTAACTTTTTTACTTGGGAGACTGGTCTGTTATAACTCGCAGAAGTAGGTTGCCAATGTCTCAACAAAAGAAGGATATCTTTGACCAACTCATGTTCTCCATCTTTATTCCAGTTGTTCCAACACTTGTGCACAAAGATGATCGCCTCAAACTCTATGTGATTATATGTGTGTGTGTGTGTGTTTCGCTATTCTCTACCTAATTAATGTAACAATTGCAGGCAGGAAATCCTGGTCTGGATTTCAAAAACCAGCTTCAATTCTGTAGCTGACTTTTTCTGGTCCCATGGATTGATATCAGACCCAATATATTTACTCTTCAACTCATTTTGTAGTTTTTCTCATTACTTGAGGGAATCCTATAATCCTCCTGTTCCGTGGAATTGTTCAAAAGTGCGAAGCACGGTCTTCGGTGAAATAGAAGATTTCAATGATCCCTTCAATGTCATTCTAGATGTCTGTTTATCAGGTGATGGATCACAGTCTCATGTTCTAGCAAATCACCAAGTCTGGCCAAGGTCTCAAAAATTGCCATTCTTTCGTCACACACAATTCCCGGCCCGAAAGGTGCACCCATCTCTCCTTGTTTGCATTAATCTGTAACGTTTATGGGTTTGGACGCGCTGATTCTTCAATCACAGGAAGCATCAGAATCAGATTCAAATGAATTAGACGTGTGTGAGTTGATTATAAAGTAGAGAAGTACCTAAACAGGAGAGATGTACGCAGAAAGCTCCCCACGCCCAGCTTATTGGAGTCCACAAGTCAAATTCTTGCAGTGGGTAATTCTTCTCAACCTTTAGTATAAAATGAAATCAATTGAACATTCTGTGCTTATTCTTGCAAAACAGAAGAAGTTAGTGAATAAATAGCTTTGGACATATAAGGTAAGTACAAAAGAAAAAAAATTAGTATGAAGATACTTTTATATGTAATTGTTTTTATATCAACTTCATCCTTCCACTTTATAATTAAAATAAGGTAAGTACAAAAGAAAGTGAATAAATAAGTTATGCACATTCTGCCATCTGAGTGTATTATATATATCACTAAACTTCAACTTGGATTTCATTTTATTCATTTCTTGTAAATTATTATTTTTTTCTCCTACATCATTAGCATTCCACATTATGACGAAAGAGATCCCCATCACTGTAGGTATCCGAACATTGGTTTATAGGTATGTCCTTTCTTTTTCTTTTTCTTTTTTATTTGATGACATGAAATGTTTATCAAATATATTCCATTTTAATGCGACCCATGCACTTGAAATAGCAAACGAACGATGGATATTTAGATGGGTTCGGATCAACGTCGTAACTAAAATAGTTGTAAACTTGGGACTTAAAAGCAGCTGTTCCATATCGAAATTGGTTTCAAAGCATTTAGATTACTCTCTCTATCCATACGGGCAAAGAACCTTTTCGTGTGGAGTGCATGGGCTATTCAATTGGAAAAGGAAACAGATTATCTCCTTAGATCTTTATTCTCATAGATAATAAAGTGAAGATATTAGAGGGCTATTTGAGAATAAATAAGAGTTGAAGTGAATGGGCTATTTAAAGTGGGAGCGGCTCCTTTGCTGATCGCCTAAGTACCTCAAAATCATATTTGGTCTTGGAAAGCTAATCGTACGGATTGAAAAAACATTCAAAAAATTTTGCTTTTAGTTATAAATTTTCATATAATTTGGTAATATATAAGAAGACTAAAAACATAAACTCTTCAATAATTATTCTTGTAAATTTTGTCCTAAATGCATACGAGTCCGATTGATTGATGTGATTTATGGCACAAGGCTCATTGATATTAATGATCGATATTTGAAAATAATGCTAAGACATATTTTGCCCACCGACAGAAATTGAAAATCTGATTAATTTCTTAGTGGCTTTTGATTACTTAATATAGACATTATTTTGAAACTGGCTTTCCGCACGAGCGACTTAATTGGATTCAAAAAATTACTTGAGGGTATTTTAGGTTCTTCCTATGGTACTTTTGGGGGAAAAGTCGATGGAGGGTGGTATTTTTTTTTTTTTTGAATTTTAAATTTTAAATTTATTAATTTTTTGGGCTTGATAAATCTGATGTAACGTAGCCAATAATCTATTTATCATGTAATTTCAAAATAATTTTTTGATTTTCATTTTTTAAATTTCATTTTGTAGATTTAATAAACATGAAAAAACAAGATGCAAGATTAATTTTATACAACTTCACTATTTATAAGCATCTCATGCATTAAGTTTAAATATATTAATTGTTTGTAATATAAATGAAAAATCAATTCATGATGCAATTGTATGAAAATTAATATGACGTCTTATTTTTTCCCATGTGCATATTGATATCAAAATGCACAAATAATTTTTCATTTTGTTTTCATTCAAGTTTGGATATTTTTGAATTTTGTGATCATTTTAGACGTTTTAAATATTTTAAGGTTCATGGGGAGAGGGCCATTTTGGAAATTCGGAAATAAATTGGTCAGCGGGTGTTTTAGAGTTTCAAAATAGGGCAAGGGGTAGTATGGGAAAAATGATAGCTGCAGATAATATAGATTTCACGTGGGAACATGCACTTCCCCATAATTATAGATTTCAAGGACATAATTATATTATTATTAGAATATATTTTGGAGATGTTAGTGCTTCTATGAATACTTCTACTTTTATTTTTTCCTAGTTATAAAGTGGGCTTATTGCTCGAGAAACAAGGAACGAAAAATTATCTCACAATTCAAATGCAGGTTATTACCGGTTGAGTTATTGCTTGCTATTCAAGTGCTTATACTTCAGGACTATTGTATGGAAGAACGGGATAAGGAAATTTTGAAATTCCTTATTTGTGAAAGAGGTAAGAACGCGTTATTTGAGTTCATTTTCAAAAATTATGACCGTACAAATTAAAAAAAACATGAAAAAGTGAAGATAGACAGGAAATGCTCATTTTCTCGTGGGCACTGTTGTTGATAATAAAAAGGCAAATCCATTCAACATAGCCATCATGCCGAAGCTAGCTGGGGGAATAAACATGCATTTTCAATTGTTTTCCCGAGGCACATAGATTAATATAAAAGGAGTCGAGTCTTTGACGGTATGTATGGTCATAATTTTCTAAGTGGCAACCATGCATTATAGTTACCAGGTGTCAAGGTCATGGTCATGGGTGTTGGTAACTTCAGTCTCCATGGGTTTTCTGCATGCCTGTTTGACCCTCATGTCTCTCGCTGCGTCTGCCAGTGCTGAACCAATCGTATCTTTGCCGGGACAACCCACTAATGTCAGTTTTCGACAGTTTTCAGGATACATTGCGATCGATGATCGGAAGAGCAGATCTTTGTTTTACTACTTCGTAGAGGCTAAGGAAAGTCCGAATAAAAAGCCCTTGGTTCTCTGGTTAAATGGAGGTATGTATCCATTGATTTCTTTATGTATGTTGTCTAATGTTCCATGAATCTCTTCTCCATGCAACACGCTCCTGAATGCATATTGGTCGACCAGTTGGCCCATAAAACTTCGCAATTTTGAAAACCTTAGCCATAGTGATGATGAGAAGATCATAAAGAAGAAACTAGTAAGGGAGCTTGTAAATTTACATGGTTTTTGATGGTGTTTCGTGCTTTCATACGAGTCAATGAGTGTTTTTTAAGAAAAAATCTTTGAATAGTTCAGATTATTATGGGGTTGTTTGGTGAAAATTTACAGCTTGCCTTAATTTCTCATTATCTTTTTATTTGTATGGTTACAACTTTAAAATAGTGAAATTTTATAGGTTAGAGAAATATATTCTCAAAAAGTCACGAAATTCCTTTTGTCAAATTAATAGAAAAATGAGAATGAAATTTAGTTTAGACCTTAAGGGCCTGTTTGGTTCGTGAAATCTCACGTTTTCACCCGTGTAATGCCTAGAAAAGTGATGGCCGAAATGTGATATTTTTCGATTTGGTATACTTAGTTGAATTTCATGAGATGCGATATTATTATGTTTGGTCTAGACAATTAGATTCGAGGATGTTAAAGCTTTCCATTAATTTCCTTTTATAAAAAAATATAAAATTCATTACATAAAATATAACAAATTATTTACATGATAAAAACTTAATTATTTTAAAGTTAACACTAAAATAAAGTTTTGCCTATTTTCTAATTTTAAAAGAAAATAAATTTAATTCAAATATTTACAGACTAAAATAGGTTTTATATAATATAATAATAAATTTCTAAAAATAATGTTATCAACTTTTTATTTTGAATAATATATTTATTTATTACGGACGTTGTTGTTATTATTATTATTATTATAATTTATATGAGCTATATATTTAAATAAAATCTTGTCAATTTGTTCAATTTTAATAGAAGTTTTGATATTTTATTTAATGTGCATATTTCAGGTTGTTCTAAATTTTATATTCTTATCCCTTAACTTAAGAATATTAAGTCTCCTATTTTTGAGGAGATTCAAAAAATGTAAAGTTTTAAGAATTTAACATATATATTGAAATATGACATTTTTGTGTCAATTTTATCCTTAAATCTATCCCTTATTTAATGCGGTCCAGTTTTAGCGAAAACAAAGGTTGGGGAGTTAAATTAAATTTCAACCAGAAAACGGGAAACAGGAGAAGAGAGAAAAAGAAAAAGCACAAAAAAATGATGACTCTCATCACCATCCTGGCGCCGCCGCCGCCGCCCTGGTGCACCAGGCCCGGCGCTTCTCCAGCGTCGTCGTTTCGCCTTGATTTTGTTCGAAACGGAACCAGAGCCTGATTTTATTTCTCAGGCTCTGTTTCTTCTCTCAAATTTCTCTCTGAATTCCTTGATCTGTCTTCCCTTAGAACTCACTAAATTAGTTCAAGGGTGAAATGCCAACTCCAGGGTATACAGATCTGTTTCGGTTTAAGCTCTGGAGTTTTATTTTATTTTATTTTTGAGATATTTGTTTACTTGTTTTTGTATATAAACGTAAAACATTGCTCTCTTTTGATATTGGCTTATAGGGCCAGGTTGTTCATCTGTTGGATACGGAGCGTTCAAAGAACATGGCCCTTTTAGACCCAAAGGAGATAAATTAATTATAAACCCTTATAGTTGGAATACAGGTATATTCTCATCATCCCATTTCTCTTCAACTACTACCCTTTAATGTCTTTGTTATGAGAATATATGGTTTCTGATTAGGGCAGTCAATTGGGCTGCTGGGATTATTAAACCTTAGAACACACTATATATGGCGATCGGTTTGGGGTTTTCTCTCTTGATTCCCATGAATTATAGTTGCCAATTCAACCCTAACGATGTGATTCTCATGAGATTATTAAACTGGGTATAGTTAGTGACTAGAGTATAAAAATTGGTATAGTTCCTGTGCCTTTTATCTTATTATCAACCCTATGTAGATAATCTATACAATGTTATTGTTCCTCTTTTGCAGTGGCGAACATGCTATACTTGGAGTCACCAGCAGGAGTTGGGTTCTCTTATTCTTACAATGAAGCCTACTATTTCTATGTTAATGATTCCATGACAGGTGTTTTTCTCTCCCAATACTTGTAACCCTGACTAAATTTTGGTGGGGTATTTTCTTTGATTTTCACTCTAAATGTAGACATATGAAATGACCAAATCTTGTATCCCTGTCTTTAATTTTCTCTGCTGTCTATGTTTAGTATATCACTGGTTGTAGGAACTTGGTCTAGTCACCAGTACTTATCTAGTTTAATGGTGCTGACACGTGCATAAGTTTTTCGTGTTGGAAAAAACCAAGCCATGGTTTGATTCCTTTTAAAAGGTTGATTGGGTGCATGTCTTTACGAATCAAAATCAAAATATAGATATATAAAAATTGGTGGTAGCCACATATATTTCAAGTACTAATCAATAAGGATGGGTGTGTTTGTAATCTGACAGCTAGGAATCTTGGTGGATGAAAGTGAGTGTCATCCATTTTACCACTAAACTATCCCTTTGGGGTATCGTTCTTGGCAACATTATTCTGTACTTGTTTATGAGGAGTGCATTAATTTCTGATGACAATTACCTTTAAACTAATTAGTAAAATTTGTGATTTCGATGCTTCCCAGTTTGCAAAGGTAGGGGGAAGTTCCTTTAACACTCTACCTGTCCTTGGTTTTTTGTAATGAAACAGTTCTCACAAATCGAATCTGTGACTTTCTGGTCACGAGAGAGCAGGTGTTAGGGCTCCTTCTCTCTCCCTCTGTTACATTTTTAAACTAATTATTATTGGTTGCAATTCTCCTTTGCAGCGCAAGACAATCTCAAATTCTTAGAGCGCTGGTTCCTTAAATTTCCACAATACAAGAATAGAGATTTGTTTCTTACAGGGGAGAGCTATGCAGGTAATTATGTGTGTGTATAGAGTTTAGTGGTTATGGGGTGCCAGCGCAGACTTGGTGCTGTTGCGCCCCCAAACGACGCCGTCCACTTAAGCTTTTAGGTGTTTTAAGGGTGAAACAGCATCATTTTTTTTCTTTTTTCTTTTTTTTTTTTGGAGGGGGTGGGGGCAGCGGGGGACAGCATCTAGCGCTGTGTGTGGGTGTGGGTGTGATTGTTGTATGCTTTTTAAGAAAATTAGAATATTTGAAATATGCTTTGCTTTACAGGTCATTTTGTTCCACAACTGGCTGAACTTATTGTTAGCCGATCACCCAACTTTAGATGCAACCTCAAAGGGATAGCGGTAAGTAGAGAAGCAACTGATCTCTGGCTTCTTAGTTATTTTTACAAAATAAATATTCTGCAAAACTGGATGCAAAACAATTATTAAGTTTGGTTGTTTCACCACTTTACCTGAAGAAATACTTGCGCACAAGAAAATTCATAGGTTTCACTTCCGTGAACATGAACAATTGGACAAAATGTTGCCCAACCGGGTTGTTCAGATGGCAAAGTCACTAGACGGTGGGTGACAAAGGGGGAGGATCGAAATTCGCGCTTGCAAAAATTACCAGAATAAAGAGAAAAAGAAAATAAAAATTGACAATATGTCATTCTCTTGGGAATTTTCAATATCTAACATGACGTAGAGATTGAATCGAACCAATGTAATTGTTGAATTGACAATTGAAGTGGTGTGACTCTCTAAATTCATGTCAATTGCTGTTAAAATGCAACAATAATTCTGTCAACTCAATTCAAGAATCGTGACTAAGGTTGGTAATGTGTGATGGAAAGCCCCTTTGCCTGTATAAGTGTTTAGTGGATTATTTTACCTGTTTAGCAGGGGCATTTTAATTCTTTAATAAGTACACAGGTATGACGTATAGTTAATTTAACTTTTTCCTGTATTATCTCTATTTAAGTTGACATCTCCTTTGTTTGAACTATCCAAGTGCTTGTATGAGCTTATTTAGATGTATTTTTATTGTGCTAACTGTTTTTAATTAGGCTAAACTTAAATGTTTACCTGTGGCCACCCATAGTGTTGACTATTGCAATAGTCATGTCTATTCGAGTCGAGGGTCATTGCTACTTGAATAGTCATGTACCTTTCCGAAGAGACATGACTAGACCTATAAACCGACTGCCCCCTTAGTTATTTGGATAATCCCAAACTATTCTCCTATTCTATTCTATATTCTAATTTATTAAAGTTTTTCTTTCCTATAATATAGCTTTATACATTTGATTTATTATAATACTAAATTTTATTATTTTGCCTGCTTTTCTTGAGAGATTGGTCTGAAATAACTCACTTGCAAAAATAGGTTCCAAATGCAGTCTTAACAGAAGAACGTTTTCTTCAACCCACTTGCATTTTCCATGATCATTCCCATTGTTTCAATGCTTATACATGAAAGCTGATCGCCTCAAACTCTATGTTATTATATGTGTGTGCGTGTATTTTGCTATTCTGACTAGTTGATAGCAATTGCAGATAGGAAATCCTCTTCTGGATTTCGAAACGGACTTCAATTCTGCAGCTGACTTTTTCTGGTCCCATGGATTGATATCAGATCCAATCGTATTTACTGCTCAACTTAGTTTGTAACTACTCTCGTTACCGGAGGGAATCCATCAATCCGCCTTTTTCCCAGAATTGTTCGAAAGTGGTAAAGACAGTCTTCCGTGAAATTGGAAATCGGATCGATCCCTACAATGTCATTCTTGATGTTTGTTTATCAGGCGATGGATCACAATCTCAAGTTCTAGCATCTCGCCAAGCCTGGCCAGGGTCTCAAAATTTGTCATTCCTTCATCACCCACGATTCTCAGCCCAGGAAGGTGCCTCTGTCTCTCCTCTTTTGCTTTGGTTTGGAATGTTTATCGTTTTTGACATGCTGATCCTTCAATTACAGGAAGCATCCGTTTCAAATGAATTAGATGTGTGCATTGATCGTGCATTAGACAAGTACCTAAACAGGAGATGCACAAAAAGCTCTCCACGCCCAGCTTATTGGAGTCAGTAAGTGGGTTTCTTGCAGCGAGTAATGCTTCTCAACCTTCAGTATAAAGTGAAATCAATTGAGCATTTTGTGCTTATTCGTGCAACACAAAAGGGGAATAATTGGCTTGGGCATATAGAAGGGTCTATCGTCAATGTGCGCACATCATGCTGCGTAATCTGCACCTTTATTTTTCATAGGAAAAAAAAAAAAAGTAGTTTGACATTTATCATTTGTTTTTCCTCGAATCAACTTCATTCTTTTATACTGATCAAAATTAAGTTACTTCTCCAACATTATTATTAAAATAAGGTAAGTATAAAAGAAAGTGAATGAGTACGTTGGGCATATCCCGTCATCTTATTGTATGTTACTCAATTTCAACATGAAATTCATTTTATACATTAATTGTAAATTATTCCTGGCTCTGACTGCACAATGGTTGATTTGCTTCTTACTAAACTTCATCAACTTCAATATGGCAGCACTCTAAGTTATGACTCCAAAAACATAGAGATCCCCATAACTGGCATTGTGGGCAAGCTTCTGGACGCAGGCATCCCAACAATGGTGTATAGGTTTGTCTCTTTTTTCTGTTTATTATTTTTTTGAAAGTGATTGTCAAAGATAGAATTCATTCTGTTTTAATGCGACCCATGCATTTGAAATAACAAATGAACAGTGGAGATCAAGATTTTGTTCTCTCTTTTATCGGGACTCGAATCAACGTGGCTAAAATAGCTGCAAATCTGGGACTTAAAACAACCGTAGAGTATCGAAATTGGTTTCATGAGAGCCAGGTTAGTCTCGCGACTAATGAACAGCTTGTGTTTCTGTGTCTCTCTTTTTTTCTCCTCTTCCTGATTTATATTCAGTTTGAATGCGTTTAGTTAATTAATGTGTAGGTGGCTGGATGGACCCAAGTTTATGGTGATATTCTAACATTTGCTACTCTACGGGGAGCTTCTCACTTTGCTCCGTTTACCCACCCAGAGAGATCTTTGGCGCTATTTTCGGCATTTCTGAGTGGCGAGAGACTCCCTAATAATTGACCACTATTGAAGTGAATGTTACACCGTCTTTTTTTTTTTTTTTCTTCCTCTGCGAATAAGAATCTGGGTGAGATCACAATGCACATGTAGACTGTGTTTATGGTTTTACTTATTTTATGTGGACTATATTTATGAATTTTCAGGAACAGGCTTGAGTGGTTTGTGCTCATGTAAGATTTTACTCATTTTCACATTCTCAATATATCGTATAAGTTATATAGAAATAACTTTTCCTTACTCGTACCCATAATTAGTAGTAAATTACGTAAGTTTGAAAATCTGATAGATGGCGTAGAGGCATAGTAATGGAAAGAATTTAGTACAACAACAATTAACAATGCTTGATTGAGGAAAACTCGAACTTCGTAATGGATATATGATGGAGAAAGTTAAAAAAAAATAAATACATATTTGACTGTCTTAATGAAAACCGATAAAAATGGTCAAAAAATATGGGTAAGCTGAATGGTTAAAACTAAAATTTTCCTTTGCTTCACTGCTTGGACATGCATAAAACTTGACAAATTAGAGTCACATCCGATTGGGTAGGGCTGGAGTTAGAAATTTTGGTTAAGGGGGCAAAATTAATAGTAAATATTTTCTTCCATCTTAAAATTTAAGCCACACAAAAATATTTGTAAGATATGCAAGAAAACTTTTCCATTTTTGTCAAATTATATGAAAAATAATTAAAATTACCAAAGTAACATACAAGGCAGCATGTGATTTGATGGGAATTGAGTAGAACGTAATAGATCTTAAATGGCTTATGTTTTCGCAGGTAAGGAAAAGGTAAGGAATGCGAATGGACATATTATCAACAACGATTGTAAGGTGTATGTTTTTTCCCTAAATGCAGACGAGTCCAATTGAGATGATTTATGGCGCAATGGTCATTGATATTAATTATCAATATTTGAAAACAATGCTAAGAACATGTTTTTCCCACTGGCGTAAATTTGAATATCTGATTAATTTATTAGTAGCTTTTGAGTACTTAATATAGCCATTATTTTGAAAATGACATTCTGCACGAGCGAATTAATTGGATTCAAAAGGTTAATGGAGGGTATTTTAGGGTTTTCCCATGGTATTTTGGGTTGGGGGTGGCGGGTGGGGTTGTATGGTTTTTTCAGCACAAGGGTGAATTGATGCTGATTCGAAAAGTCGACGGAGGGTATATAAGGTTCTCCGGTATTTTTTAATTTATTATTATTATTTTTTGGGACTTGATAAATCTGCCGTCAACATAGTCAATAATTTATTTATCATATCATTTCAAAATAATTTTTTGATGTCCATCTTTTCAGATTTCAATCTTATAGATTTAATAAACATGAAAAAATAAGAAGTCAATATTAATTTTATACAACTTCAGTATTCATTAAACATGTCAACCTATTAAGTTTAGATATATTAATTGTTTCGTTATATGAATGAAAAACTCAATTCATTATGCAATTGTATGAAAATTAATATGAAATTTTCCATGTGCATATGGGTATCGAAAAGTGCAAACAATTTTTCATTCTTTTCCTAGCAAAAGTTTGGATATTTTCAAATTTTGTGGGCTCTTTAGACGTTTTAAATATTTTAAGGTTCACGGAGAAAAGGCCATTTTAGAAATTTGAAAATAAATTGGTGTGCGGGTAGTTTTAGAGTTTCAAAAGAGGGCAAAGGGTAGTTTGAGAAAAATTCTAAATGCAGATAAGTTTGATTGCAAATAGTATAGAACTGTGGAAAAGCCAAGAATTTTGTAGAATAAAATGGACCTCAAAATATGTAATTGCCGTTTGTTGAATTTTGTTATTCTATTTCATTTTTAATAAAGGAAAAACTAAAGAATGTGACCGAATGTTCTTTGCCTATATATTTATTCACATACTTTTGTTCTATTCGACCTATGATAGGCTCAAAAAGGAATATGAACTATTTTTGCTCTTATTTTATTTTATTTCATCTTACAAAACAGGATCGTAGATGTTAAGAAAAATATACCGTATTACTTAAAATATATTTCATTGATCAAGTTTAAATAATGAATTATAAATTATCTAAAGTTATAAATATCTTGAAATAATTAAAAATCAAATATTATAAAGCTCAACCAGATTAATGATAAGGTATGAAATTCTTACAAAAAATTACAAATTACATTACTCTCAAAAATTGATCAAAAACACCCAAAGTTACCTTAACCTAGGAGAAAGTAAAGTAGATTCAATGTAGAAATTTGCGATAAAGATTTAGATGTAAGAGACAGAAAGTATAATGCAGCGGTGCTAAATTCGAAGAATCAGAGGCATTTTAAAATAAACGAATGATGACATTTATGGATGTTGAGTTCATTTATTACACTACATTATACCTTTATTATTTTAGAAAAAATGGGTTAGAAAATAAAGAAAAAGAAATCCCCAAATAATAAAGTTGTGCATGAATTAGGTATTTTCCAAAATAAGTTTTAGTCACACAACGTGACTTTCACAAATCTTGACTGCTAATCATGTAATAGACAATTGTATGATAAATTTTTAGGCAGTCGGACGGATATAGGGCAACACTGGACACATAATTGGTAATTGTGTGATCAAAATAATAAAATGATAGTGACATAATTATTAATTGCATTACCATTGTGGGTGGGTTGAGAAAGTGAGGAAAGGGGAGAGAGCGGATGAGTTGAGGGAGACAGCATCCGCGGTGAAGTTTGCATCATTGTTTTCAATGTGTTTTAAAAAAATTTAAATCTTATAGATGGAAATGACATATAAAAATACACATGTCTTTCAATTTTTAAGTAATTCATGTCTGTAGTGGTTGATCTTAAAATTTTCATCCATAAGGAAAAATTCAGGCTTTAAAGCAGTCTTAGAATTTTCTATGATTCGGATGAATAGGATTGACATTGCAAATCAGTTGAAAATTGATAGGCATGTGTATTATTCTATGTTGATTTCATCTACATGGCTCAAATTTTTTAAAAATGCATTGAAAAAAAGAATGTCGCAAACTGTACTATGAACCTCCTTTAAATCAAACCACCTACTCCCAACCCCCCAACCCACACCAATTGCCCAAATAACATTCACGCAATTGCCAATTACGTGATCACTTTTACCTTGTATCAGTCACGTAATTAGCAATTGCATGGCAAAAATTATTTAAAATTCGGTCATATAATTAGCAAATGTGAGACTACCTGAAAACTTATTTATGAAAAAAATTGATCCTTAGAGCTAGTTCAAGAATTTTATTTTTTTCTATATTATTTCAAAAAAAAAAGAATCAAAATAAAGGAATGTATGGACAGGGACGTGCACTTACCATAATTATAGATTTCAAGGACATAATTATTTCTTACTAGAATATATTTCAAAGATGTTAGTGCTTATATGAATACTTTTACTTTTATTTTTTGTCAGTTACAAAGTAGGCTTATAGCATGAGAAACAAGGAATGTAGCCTCACAGTTTAAATGCACGTCGTTATCATCTGAGTTATTAATTGTCAATTGAGTGCCGATACTTAAGGATTACTATGTGGGAGAAAGGGGGTATGAAATTCCTTAGATTCCTTATTTGTAAAAGAGGTAAGAAAATATTATTTGAATTTATTTTAAAAAATTATGATGGTACAATTTGAAAGAACATGAAAAAGTAGGATGACCGAAAATACTTAACGGAGATACCGGTCCCCCTCCTTTGCTGTTAGCCTCCTTTTGTAGACGGGTTTTATTTTCTCCTGTTCTCAAATGCTCAACACTGTTGATAATAAAAAAGCAAATCCATTCAACATAGCCATCATACCAAAGCAAGCTTTGGGAATAAACATGCATTTTCAAATGTTTTCCCGAGGCACATAGATTAATATAAAAGGAGTCGAGTCTGTGACGGTACGTATGGTCATAATTTTCTAAGTGGCAACCATGCATTATAGTTACCAGGTGTCAAGGTCATGGTCATGGGTGTTGGTAACTTCAGTCTCCATGGGTTTTCTGCATGCCTGTTTGACCCTCATGTCTCTCGCTGCGTCTGCCAGTGCTGAACCAATCGTATCTTTGCCGGGACAACCCACTAATGTCAGTTTTCGACAGTTTTCAGGATACATTGCGATCGATGATCGGAAGAGCAGATCTTTGTTTTACTACTTCGTAGAGGCTAAGGAAAGTCCGAATAAAAAGCCCTTGGTTCTCTGGTTAAATGGAGGTATGCATCCATTGATTTCTTTATGTATGTTGTTTAATGCTCCATGAATCTCTTCTCCAGGGAGTGGGCTCCTTTGCTGGGCATTTGTCGGTTGAATGCTTCTTGGTCGATTTGTTAGCTCATAAGATTTTGCTATTTTGAAAACCTTTAACCACAGAGACGATGAGAAGACCATAAAAAGAAAATAATTAGGGAGCCTGTAAATCTGCATACTTTTTGACGGTGTTCGGTGCTTTCTTAGAAGTTAATGAAATCTTTTTTAGAAAAAATCTTTGAATAACTCAGATTATTATAGGGTTTTCTCAACAATTAAAGTCCACCATAAAGTCTGGTGAAAATTTATGACTTGCCTTAATTTCACATCATCGTTTTATTTGTATGGTTGCAATTTTGAATTAGTGAAATTTTAAAGCTTAGAGAAATATATTTTCACAAAGTCATGAAATTCCTTTTATCAAATTAATAGAAAAATGAGAATAAAATTTAGTTTACACCTTAAGGGCCCATTTGATTCGTGAAATCTCATATTTTTGCTTGATGATGCTTGGATATGCTATGCTCGGAATGTGATATTTTTCCGTTTGGTATACTTAGTCAAATTTTTTGAGATGTGATATTGTTATATTTGGTATAAACAATTAGATTCGAGCAATGTTAAAGCTTTCTCTTAATATCCTTTTATAAAAAAAATATAAAATTCATAACATAAAATATAAGAAATTATTTACATGATAAGAACTTATTTATTTGAAAGTTAACACTAAAATAAAATTTTGCCTATTTTCTAATTTTAAGGACGAAATATGTAATTCAAATATTTACTAACTAAAAATAGAATTCATATAGTATAATAATAAATTTCTAAAAATAGTATTATCAACTCTTTATTATGAATAATATTGTTGTTTACTATCGGCATTGTTGATGTTGTTGTTGTTGTTATTATTATTATTATTTTAAGTTATATGGGCTATGTATTTAAATGATAATTTTATTGATCTGTTCATTTATAATGGCATTTTCGACCTTTTATTTCTTGTGCATATTTTATGTTACTCGGGATTTTATATTCTCACCCCTTAATTCAAGAATATTAAGTCCCTATTTTTGAGCAGATTCAAGAAATGTGATATTATAGCAATTTGACATTCGAAAGCCACACGAAATACTAGAATGTGATATTATTGTGTAAATTTATCCCCCAATTTTAGAGGTTGAATCCTAAATTCTTTTTTCGTTTGAAGTGATTCCCAATATTTCTATAACGTAATCCCAATTGTAAACTCCATCGACAGACATTGACGGCACACTTGGATTTCCAATCTGAGCAAAAGCAAGGGTTGGGGAGTAAAATTAAATTTCAATCAGAAAAACGGATCGATTTGGATCCCCTTTAGTTCAAAAAGTGTGCAGTCATATGTAATTTTATAAATTTTAAATTTTTAATAAATTTTTAAATAATTTGAACCATAAAAAATATATAGATATGTGAATTTTTATAAGATTTGAAAATACAAAACCTAGTCATTTTTAGCATTGAAGATTCTGTGTAATTTTCAAATGTCTTACCATTTTCGCGTAAATGAATATGTTATATATTTTCAAATCTTACTAAAATTGGTGTACTCATATATTTTTATATTTTATTTTTATATTTATGATTTAAATTATTTAACAATGTATCAAAAATTAAAATATTATAAAACTTCACACCGCACACTTCTGAATCGGAGAGGATCCGGCGGTTCTCCACCGTCGTCGCTTCGCCTTGATTTTGTTCGAAACGGAACCAGAGCCTGATTTTATTTATCAGGCTCCGTTTCTTCTCTCAAATTTCTCTCTGAATTCCTTGATCTGTCTTCCCTTAGAACTCAATAAATTAGTTCAAGGGTGAAATGCCAACTCCAGGGTATACAGATCTGGTTCGGTTTAAGCTCTGGTGTTTGTTTGTTTGATTTTTTTTTTTTTGAGATATTTGTTTATTTATTTTTGTATGTAAACATAAAACATTGCTCTCTTTTGATTTTGGCTTATAGGGCCAGGTTGTTCATCTGTTGGATACGGAGCTTTCAAAGAACATGGCCCTTTTCAACCCAAAGGAGATAAATTAATTGGAAACCCTTATAGTTGGAATACAGGTATATTCTCATCATCCCATTTCTCTTCAACTACTACCTTTTAGTGTCTTTGTTATGAGAATATATGATTTCTGATTAGGGCTGTCAAATTGGGCTGCTGGGATTATTGAACCTTAGAACACACAATATATGGCGATCGGTTTGGGGTTTTCTCTCTTGATTCTCATAAATTATACTTACCGATTTAACCCTAACCATGTGATTCTCATGAGATTATTAAACTGGGTATAGACACTGACTAGATTATAAAAATTGGTATAGTTCCTGTGCCATTTATTTTTGATCAACCCCATGTGGATAATATATACAATGTTATTGTTCCTCTTTTGCAGTGGCGAACATGCTATACTTGGAGTCACCAGCAGGAGTTGGGTTCTCTTATTCTTACAATAAAGCCTACTATTTCTATGTGAATGATTCCATCACAGGTGTTTTTCTCTCCCATTACTTATAATCCTGACTAAATTTTGGTGGGGTATTTTTGTCGATTTTCACTCTAAATGTAGACATATGAAATGACCAAATCATGTGTCCATGTCTTTAATTTTCTCTGCTGTCTATGTTTAGTATATCACTGCTTATATCAACTAGGTCTAGTCACCACTACTTATCTAGTTTACTGGTAATGACATGTGCATAAGTTTTTCAGGTTGGGCAAAATAAAACCATGGTTTGATTCCTTTTAAAAGGTTGATTGGGTGTATGTCTTTACGAATCAAAATCAAAATATAGATAAATAAAAATTGGTGGTAGCCACATATATTTCAAGTACTAATTGATAAGGATGGGTGTGTTTGTAATCTGACAGCTAGGAATCTTGGTGGATCTAAGTGAGCGTCATCCATTTTACCACTAAGCTATCCCTTTGTGTTATCGTTCTTAGCAACATTATTCTGTACTTGTTTATGAGGAGTGCATTAATTTCTGATGACAATTGCCTTTAAACTAATTAGTAAAATTTGTGATTTCGATGCTTCCCAGTTTGCAAAGGGTCGGGGGAAGGTCCTTTAACATGCTCTACCTTTCCTTGGGTTTTTGTAATGAAACAGTTCTCACAAATTGACTCTGTGACTTTCTGGTCACAACAGAGCAGGTGTCAAGGCTCCTTCCCTCTCCCTCAATTACATTTTTAAAATAATAATAATTTTTTCCAATTCTCCTTTGCAGCGCAAGACAATCTTAAATTCTTAGAGCGCTGGTTCCTTAAATTTCCACAATACAAGAATAGAGACTTGTTTCTCACAGGGGAGAGCTATGCAGGTAATTATATGTGGTGTATAGAGTTAAATGGTTATGGGGTGCCAGCGCTCAGATTAGGTGCTGTTGCATCCCAAACAATGCCGTCCACTTGAGCTTTTAGATTTTTTTAAAGTGAAACAGCATCATTTTCTTTCTTTCTTTCTTTTTTTTTTTTGGGGGGGGGGGGGGGGGGGGTGGTGGTGAAAGTATCGTGCACGCGTGTGTGTGTGTGTTGCATTTTAAGACAATTAGAATATTTGAGATATGCTTTATTTTACAGGTCATTATGTTCCACAACTGGCAGAACTTATAGTTAGCCGATCACCCAACTTTAAACGCAACCTCAAAGGCATGGCTGTAAGTAGAGAAGCAACTGATCTCTGGCTTCTTAGTTATTTTTATTGAATAAATATTTTGCAGAACTGGATGCAAAACAATTATTATGTTAGTTTTCTTCACCACTTTAGAGTATGACAACAAAGTACAGAATGTACTTGAAGAAACACTCTTGCACCAAAATTCATAGGTTTCACTTCCTTGAACATGAACAATTCGACAAAATGTTGCCCGAATGGGTTGTTCAGTCGGCAAAGTTACTGGACGGTGGGCGATGAGGTCGAAGGATCGAAACTCGCCCTCGTAAAAATTATTTGCGATTTAATTGGAAGGCGTAGAGAGTGGGCCTTTGCGTCAGCCCGGCATGCCTCCCCTCCCCCCCCCCCCCCTTCCCCCCGGGGGGACCTGATTCCTCGTTACCTGGAGAAAAAGGAAAAAAGGGAAAAAGGAATTGGACAAAATGTCATTCTGTTGGAAATTTTTAATATCTGACATTAAGTAGGGAATGAATCCAACCCACTTTACCTGTATAATGCTAAATGGATTATTTTAGTTTTTTACCAAGGGCATTTTAAATCTTTTATAAATACACACGTATAAGGTAAGGTTAATTTCTTTTTTTCCTGTACTATCTCTATTTAAGTTGACATCTACTTTGTTTGAACTATCCAAGTACTTGCATGAGCTTATTTAGATGTACTTTTATTGTGCGAACTGTTTTTAATCAGGCTAAACTTAAATGTTTACCTGTGGCCTCCCCTAGTCTTGACTATTGCAATAGTCATGTCTAATCGAGTCAAGGGTCATTGCTACTTGAATAGTCATGTACCTTTCTGGAGAGACATGACTACACCTATAAACTGACTGCCCCCTTAGTTATTTGGATAATCCCCAATTATTCTCCCATTCTATTTTATATTGTATTTTATTAAAATTTTTCTTTCCTATAATATAGCTTTATACATTTGATTTAATCTACAACTAAATTTTATTATTTTGCCTGCTTTTCTTGGGAGGCTGGTATGAAATCACTCACTTGCAGCAATAGTGATCTTTGACCCGGCGAAAGGATACGTTGGTTTTTCTTCCTTCTTCTAAATGGGATCCTCCTCACCGGAAAGTTCCCGGTTAGTGTTCAGTGACCTCACCCCATAGCTCCCTCAAGTGGGAACAGTACATTCCTCGGGTGGATCTCGAAAGATATGAAAGATCTCCCTCCAAGCCGTACATATGACTTTCATCGAATATGGCTTTCCACAGAATTCGTCTCTGAAGGATGAGAACCAACTATGTAGCATCTACATCGAGAATTCCAATATTGTATACGTTATTAGTCCGATCCTTTGTAGGAACTACCCGTAATAATGAACTTGCAAAATGGCTTAACAGAAGAACTTTTTCGTCCACCTCAACCCACTTGTATTGTCCATCATTATTCCCATTGTTTCAATGCTTATACATGAAAGCTGATCGCCTCAAACTCTATGTCATTATGTGTGTGTGCGTGTATTTTGCTATTCTCTGACTAGTTGAGATAGCAATTGCAGATAGGAAATCCTCTTCTGGATTTCGAAACCGACTTCAATTCTGCAGCTGCCTTTTTCTGGTCCCATGGATTGATGTCAGATCCAACTTATTTACTGCTCAACTTGGTTTGTAACTTTTCTCGTTACCAGAGGGAATCCTTCAATCCTCCTGTTTCCCGAGAGTGTTCGAAAGTGCGAAAAACAGTCTTCCGTGAAATAGGAGATCAGATCGATGCGGATGATGTCATTCTTGATGTTTGTTTATCAGATGGTGGATCACGATCTCAAGTTCTAGCATATTACCAAGCCCGGCCAAGGTCTCAAAATTTGTCATTCCTTCATCACCCACGATTCTCGGCCCAGAAGGTGCCTCTGTCTCTCCTCTTTTGCTTCGATTTGTAATGTTTATGGTTTTTGACATGCTGATTCTTCAATTACAGGAAGCATCCGTTTCAAATGAATTAGATGTGTGCATTGATCGTGCAGTAGACAAGTACCTAAACAGAAGAGATGCACAAAAAGCTCTCCACGCCCAGCTTATTGGAGTCAGTAAGTGGGTTTCTTGCAGCGAGTAATGCTTCTCAACCTTTAGTATAAAGTGAAATCAATTGAGCATTTTGCGCTTATTCGTGCAACTCAAAAGGGGAATAATTGGCTTGGGCGTATAGAAGGGTCTTAGGAAAAAAAAAAAAAAAAGTAGTTTGACATTTATCATTTGTTTTTCCTCGAATCAACTTCATTCTTTTATACTGATCAAAATTAAGTTACTTCTCCAACATTATTATTAAAATAAGGTAAGTATAAAAGAAAGTGAATGAGTACGTTGGGCATATCCCGTCATCTTATTGTATGCTACTCATTTCAACATGAAATTCATTTTATACATTTTTTACTAAACTTCATCGGCTTCAATACGACAGCGTTCTAAGTTATGACTCCAAAAACGTGGAGATCCCCATGACTGGCATTCTGGGCAAGCTTCTGAACGCAGGCATCCCAACAATGTTGTATAGGTTTGTTTTTTTTTTTCTGTTTATTATTTTTTTGAAAGTGATTGTCAAAGATAGAATTCATTCTGTTTTAATGCGACCAATGCATTTGAAATGACAAATGAACAGTGGAGATCAAGACTCCATTATCCCTTTTATCGGGACTCGAATCAACGTGGCTAAAATAGCTACCAATCTGGGACTTAGAACAACCGTAGGGTATCGAAATTGGTTTCATGAGAAACAGGTTAGTCTCGCTACTGACGAACAGCTTGTGTTTCTCTCTCTGTTTTTTTTTTTTTTCCTTTCTTTTCCTTTTCTTCCTAATTTATATTCAGTTTGAATGCGTTTAGTTAATTAATGTGTAGGTGGCTGGATGGACCCAAGTTTATGGCGATATTCTAACATTTGCTACTATACGAGGAGCCGCTCACGAAGCTCCGTTTACCCACCCAGAGAGATCTCTGGGGTTATTTTCGGCATTTCTGAATGGCATGCCACTCCCTAATAAATGATCACTATCAAAGTGAATGTTACACGTCTTTTTTTTCATTTTTCTTTTTTTTTTCCCCTTTTTTCCTTCCTCTGCGAATAAGAATCTGGGTGAGATCACAAAGCACGTGTGGGCTGTATCTATGATTTTACTCATTTTATGTGGATGACAAACCACTCCCTAATAATTGACCACCATTGAAGTGAACGATACACCTTTTTTTTTTTTTTTTTTCTCCCTTTTTTTCTTCCTCCTGCGAATAAGAGTGGGTGAGATCACAATGCACGTGTGGACTGTATCTATGATTTTACTCATTTTATGAATTTTCAAGAACAAACTTAACTAGTTTGTGCTCGTATAAGATTTTATTCATCTTAGCATTCTTCTCTCTTTCTCTCTCCCTCTCTCTCTATATATATTTATTTATAGATTAGGGATGTATAAATTATATAAAAACAAGTTTTTCTTGCAAGTACCCAGAATTACTTGTAAATTGCATGAGTTTGAAAATGTGATAAATCCTTTAGAAGTATAGTATGAAATGGATTTAGTACAACGGCAATTAATAACGCTTGATTGAGGAAAACCCGAACATCGTAATTGGATCCGTGATGGAGGAAGTTTAAAAATATATATATGTATATATTCCGTATTCACCACGACTAATTGAGACCTAGCCGGGTCCATGTCACACGAGAGGAGACAGCTTCACTTGCATTCTCGCCTACCTTCACCAATTTATGTACCAAATGGTCTTTGTTGTACATTATTGTGATCAACTGCCAACACATAAATATGTTAATGAAAATTCTAACAAACCAGCATAATTTCAAATCCATTCGAGCCACCGAGTATTTTCTTAGAGCCAATTCAAATCCATTCAAGTCAACAATCATAGAAAAAAAATGGTGCGAAGGTGTGTTTGGCTGACACGGTAAAATTGAGTTCAAAATTAGGTTTTATGAAACTACGTTCTGACTCAAAATTTGAGTTTTGTAAAATTTAGTTTTATGTAAAATGCATATTTGATTGCCGCAATGAAAATTGGCCAAAATGACCAAAAAAATAACGGTAAAACTTAAATAACAGTAAAACTTTTTGTCTATCTTAAAATTTAAGCTACACGAAATTTTTTATAAGATATGCAGGAAAACATTTCCATTTTTTTCGGATTACATGAAAAATAATTAAAAATACCTAATTAACATACAAGGCAGGTAGGTGGTTTGATGAGAATTGAGTGGAATGAAATAAATCTTAAATGGTATACGTTTAGCTTACGAAAAATTAGAGGATGTGAATGGACATTCCCCCCAAAAATTTCACGTGCTCTTGCTTTAGAAAATTTTTGTGCTTTACGATCAAAATTACCGAAAACTAATGAATTGTGCAAACGTAGTAAGGGCTGTAATTTTGCACAAAAATAACAGCATTTCTACATTGTCTCGTTATTCATTAGTTCTGGGGGATTTATTAGGGTGTGTGCTCAGTATTACTCTTTGTTCTATTTGAGTCATGATAGACCTAAAACGGAATAAGTCATTCTAACAATCATCTCTTTTCCTTTTTTAATTTTTATTCCATTTCATTTCAGTGTACCGGATAGGCGCTAAATGTTGAGAAGCATGAAAAAAGTTCGACAAAGTATTTTCATTGATCAACTTCATTTCAAATAATAAATTTTAAGTTTTCATTAGGAAGTTATGATATTAACAAAAAGGTGGGCAATCCTTATAAAAAAATTAAAAAAAAAAAACCACATACAAATTACTTTAAGCTTTAAAAACACCACTATAACTTAGAATGAAATAAAGCAATCCTCAAATCTGGCGTGGGCAATTGCTCGCCCTATTTATTAGAGGGCTCCGCCCCCGCAATTGAATGATACTGAATCTAAATAATCAATATTTATAACTTTTGGCTTATTTAGTGATAAAATTAAAGTTTCCTTCTTTTTTACGTGCTTGTGATAAGAAAGTAAGGTATTGTTTCCATACAAAAAAGAAAATAAGGGTTTATTTGATAAAACAGAAAATTATGTGCTGAAAATTTTTAGTGCTGGAAAATATAAGTTTCGGATTGACTGAACTGTTTTATAAATGTTATCAAGAAATTTATTACTGACCGCAGTTGGCCTGTTTGATCATCTTTAAAATTTAACGCATAAAAATACACATTTTTGACCTAATAATTTGTGAACTCGCTGTCTGATTTTTTTTTTGAAAAGAAAAAAAATGAAATTCAAAACGTAATTAAGCATAAAATATTTTATTTTTATTCAACTGAAAATAAAATTAAGAATTAAATTAGTATCGGGATTAAAAAGAAGAAGAAAATTAGCATATAAAATGCTACTGGTTCTTTGCGAGATCCCCTTATCTCCTCGGTTCCTTCCCCAGCGCTGCAATTGTTTGCAGCAATTTGAACTTTTATATCGTTGCAATTACGGGATAATTCCCCAATTCATCGATCAATGGGTGTTTAAAGCACATTCGACTTGCACGACTTCAAATTGCTCGAGGCAATGGCAGCTGAAGGAGGTCAGGGACGAAAAATATGTTAATATTTTAACTTTTGAGGGCATATAGGTCAGAAAAATTCAGCGAGTTTTCATGGACCACACCCTGTGATTCTGATCCGATGCATCCTAATTTTTAGTTACCAAACATAATGAAAATTTTAAATCACGGAATAAATTATGTGTTTTATGATTTTAGTGGTTATCGAAAATGCCATAAGATTTTATGGTTTTTTGGGTCAAACAAACACATGTCCGCGCCTCTCGACATTACAAAATTAAAGCTCCAATCTTATGGTGTTCTACGTTCTTCAAAACTAGGTTTTTCATAGACTTCAAATGCAAAACTTAAAATTAAGTAAATCATACCTCTAATTTTCAAAATTAAACTAGAAATAATTTCTATAACTAAATGAATAAGCCAACATTTTCACTCGCACGTATCTCTTTGAGTAAAAGATATTAACGCCCCTCACCTATTTAAAAACAATACACTAATACTACCTCCATTTTCTAAAAGGATATTCCCCACCCTTTATCTTTTAAATGACATATATATATATCCTTGTCTAATCATAATTTTACTAAATAAATTAATGACTTTATTTTATAAATAAGAATAAAAGTGTTCAACTGAACCACCGAAAAAAATCAAATCACTGACCGAAACAGACAAAGACTGAATAAGAGGTGTGCAAAATTTTGGAAACCCCAAAATTTGGTCAGAGATTGAAAATAGTTTTAGAAAAACTTGGAGATCGAGGATTCAATCAAGATTTTTTTTTTTTGAAATTCAAAATTCCTAAAGTTTCTAAAATTTCATAAGTAGTTTAAGTATTTTCTTGGACTTCCTATTTCCCCCTCTCATTTTTCTTAAGTATTGTGAAAATGCAAGTTAAGAGGAAAATTTGGTCAAAAAATTCATTTTCTTGATTTCCTAATCGAAAAATATCAGGTAAATGTTTTGTTTGATTGGGAATCAGAACAAAAAGTTAAACTTCGAAAATTAAAATTTGATCCAGAAATTCCTTAATTTTTTGAATGAGCACCCCTAGCTCAAAACAACTTGGTTTCTTTTCAATTAGTTTGATCTCACTTTTTTGGTAGAAAGCAGGTGCCATCGGTCAGTTTGTGGTTGTCCATAAAACAAAAGCACATAAACTGACCGACCGCACATAATATATATATTAGAAAAATGCATAAACTAACCGATCATTCGATTTTTCTCGGTTTTTATCAGGTTTTCAGACTTTTAGTCAGCTGAGTTAGTTGATCGATTCAAAGTCTTTTTCTGCCCTTGTAGAATGGTCGATCGGTTAGTTTTTAGTTTTTTTTTATGAAAATCATAAAAAAAAAAAAAAAAAAAAAAAAAAAACCCGACTGATATAGCACCTCTAAACAGGACGACATGAAAGTCGGGGCAAAAACATAAAGCCTAATCCCACGATTGGATCTTCTGATAAAAACCAAAATTATTTTGGTGTATTTTGTGAGTGTTATATTTTATGATAGTATCTTTTAACATTTGAGAATTTAAATGCGGAACAAATGTCAATTCCAGTTCAAGGGCATTTTTCTCCTCAATAAGATCGACAATAATTAATGTTCCCAAAAGAAATCGCCAGTGGGCATTTATCGCCATTCAATTTTCTTTCACTTTTATTACGAAATTTCTTTTTATTATTGGCTTAAATTTATTTTGCTTACATACATAGTTTTCTAAGTGTTATTGACACGTCATGCCGCTTTTCGAATTCGGCATAAATTTAAGGGTAAATATGTAAATTACCTCCTTATAGTTTAGATGGTTATTGAAAAGACTTTCTGAAGTTTCAATTTTCTTTATCATATCACATGTACTTATAAAAATAGCTCAATAAGTCATTGCCATCCAATTCTATTCAAATTAATAACAAAAAAATAAAATATGAAAATTAAGAGTAAAAGAGAAAAATTAAGTTCTTGTTAGTTTCAAAAATATTCATTTTCTAATTGAAATGCCAATCTCGAGGTCATAAATGATAGGCATGATCTGTCATTGGATCTAACAGGAGGGTTTTTAAGGAATGAGATTTTATATTTTAATTATATAATATATTTTAATTATTTTTATATAGAACGCCATGGGATTTTAAACGCGAGCGCGTTTTGAAAGATGGAGAGGGGTTCCAAAGTGCATTATTTTTTTCAATGTATTTTTGAAAAAATTAAACAGCTTAGATACAAAAATGAAGATGTTCATGCACATGGTATTTATAAATATTTATATCTATGTTAAATCACTTTCGGTAATGTTAATAATTGATCCTTTACTCATGCTAACACAAAAAACCATCTAATGTTTAATTCCGTCCATTTCCTAACCATTGTGTTCAAAGCTAGTCCGGATGATTATATTTTTTTCTTTTCCACCTGAAAAAGTTTAATTTATAAAAAATAGTCGTCTAATAAATCTTCGAGAAGTTCAAAATTGCTTTATGAAATATCCAAATATGCGTACAAAAGTAGCGTTCTGTTTCTCTTCAAAATTCAAAAACAATTTTTCCGTAGACTCTCCAAACTGGCCCCTCTTAAAAATATAAATTTTTCAAGAATAAGGAATCCTTATTCAACGCCCCTTGTTTATTTTGTTGTCTATAGATGAATAGACAATTAATATTCTTCTCATTTCTTAAATTATAGGTCCTGGTTGTTCATCTCTTTTATTTCTTCTACTGTCCATATTAAAACATAATTAATTCAGAGTGTGATTTTTGGCACATTTCTCCGATCTAGATCCTTGGTCATACGTGTAATAATCTTAAAGTCGGTATCCTCTTTGAGTACCAACGCTCACATGTGAATGGGGTTCATCATTAAAACTTTGAATTGGGCCCCACTCATGGGTGAACGTTGGTACCACTCACGTCGGTACCTAAAAACAAATGCCCAATATTTTCTTATGAATCTTGATCTCCATTTAATTGTGATTCACTCATCCCATAAATGTAGTTAATTTTTTTAAAATTTAAAAATTTTACTTTATAGTGGGCCTAAGAGTGAGTGGGAAACTCAAGAAACTCAAATTCATATTACCTTACTAAATCGAAAAATAATAAAGATTTTCTTTTTTTAGGCCAGAGACGGGAGAAACTCTCTTAGGATTTTTTAATGTGTAATCAATACATTGTAGAATAAAAACGTTGTCTCGATTCTAAATCACATGCCTAATTTTTAATACGAAAAGCACTTTCTGTAACTAAATGAGATTACTCAACAATTTCCTTCATACAACTCCTTTATTTGACTTTCGAACCAAAAAAAATATATCCCTTGCATTTGCAATTTTTTAGTATACCCGTCTACCCATAAATTACGCACATAGGAATATAGATTGTTGTGCAATTGATTATATGTTCAAAATGACACGAGTATAATATTGAAAATGGAAGCATGCCAACAAGGATTGTCAGTGAGCTTCTGCGTGCAGACATCCGAACTATGGTTTACAGGTTTCATTCTCTTTCTTAAAAGAAATGAAAAAGATTACCAAGCATAAAGTTTATTTTCATTTTAACTCAACTTGATTATTTTTCAAAAAATAACAAATGAACAACGGAGATCAAGATGCAGTTGTCCCTTTTATCGGGATTCGACTCGTCGTGGCTAAAATAACTGCAAGTGCTGAACTTATCACCACCATATCGTATCGAAATTGGTTTAAAGAGAAGCAAATTATTATCTCACCAACTTTGTGAATATTATTTTCTTTCCCAATTTATTATATCAAAAAATTAATTAATTTAATTGTATAGGTGGGTGAATGGACACAGGTTTATGGCAACCGCTTAACATTCGCTACGATCCGAGGAGCCTCCCACACGACCCCACATACCCAACCCGAGAGATCATTAGGCTTATTTTCGGCATTTTTGAGTGGGAAGCCACTCCCTGATGGTGGGCCATAAGTGCCATGAACCATGAAAATAAAATAAAATCCAGACGTCTTGTTTTATTTTCGAGAATATAAATCAAAGGCGGATAAGGAATAGTGCTTTTAAAAGGGATACAACAAATATGTGATGGTACTCTATTATTTATCGTGCAACTAATATATGTATCACGGATCACAGCTTTTGAATAAATTCCAAATGACATGGTTTGCTTACGACTAAATTCTAAGACTCAGGGGAAGTAGGCTCGAGCGGACACAACAACGCTTCTTGTATTGTGTTGTGGTTTTACGAGATGAGAAGCACATGCATGATCAAACAATAAAAAAACACAGGTCCTTATATTTTGTCAATACTTTCCTAGAAATTATTAACCGCGGAGCAAAATGATAAGAGAACCGCCTTGCTTTACTCCTCATTTAACTCTAAAGTTTTGCACATGAGATTACATAATTTGTTCGTTTAATTGGGTCATTTGCCTATTCGATTGGTGTTTAATCGTTATATTTTAGAACATAGACCACCAGAACTTGAAAAAGTCATGCCTTTGTAAAATGTTTTCTACTAAAGACTTGCCATATTTTCCATTGACTCATTTTCCTAGCATTTCAAATACTAAAAAATTTTAAAAAAAGATTTTCCTAAAAACAAATGAAGCATAGTCCTTCTATTTAAGGTTGTATTTTATTGTGGATTTGCTATTTATTCTTAAAAATGAAAAAGAAAAAAGAAGACTCAACCCTTTCCCCTGAAAGCAAAAATTTGAGTCATTTCCTGCTTGTTCCTTGAGGCTCAGCTCATCAATTAGCATAAGAAGACTTGATGTTTCTACTGCAAGACAGATGTTCTCCAGGCTTGGTCGTGGCTGTTGGTTGCTGCAACTTACATGGGTCTCATGCAGAGCTGCTTGGCCGTCGAGCCACTCACCTCCTCCGCCAGTTCCGACAGAATTATAGCTCGGCCCGGGCAACCGGAGAGTGTCAGTTTTGGACAATTCTGTCAACTTAATTTCAAATAATAAATTTTAAGTTCAATTAGGAAGGTACGATATTAATAAAAAGGCAGGCAACCCTTTAAAAAAAAAAAATAACACACAAATTACTTTAAGCTTTAAGAGCAGCGTTATAAAAATAAAAATAATGAAATCCTCGAATCTAAGGTGGGGAATTGCCCGCCCTATTTATTACGTGGCTTTGCTCTCATAATTGGATGATATTCAATCCAAATAATCAATATTTATAACTTTTACTGTTGACTTATTGGGCTACAAAATTGAAGTTTTCTTCTTTTCACATGCTTGTGTTAAGAAAGTAAGATATCGTTTCCTAATAAAAAGAAAATAAGATTTTATGATCTTCTTGGTCAAACAAACCCATGTGCGCTCCTCTTTGTTTCTGCCTTTAATAACTCGATGTTACAAAATTAAAACCCCAATCTTATGGTGTTGTACATTCTAAAAAACTAGGTATTCCGTAGACTTCAAATATGAAACTTAAAATCAAGTAAATCATATGCGTAACTTTAAAAATTAAATTAAAACCAATTTCTATAACTAAATGAATAAGTCAACATTTTCACTCACAAATAGCTTTTTAAGTAAAACATATTCACGCCCCTCACCTATCTAAGAAAGGCACTAATACCACCTGCCTTTTCCAAAAGGATATTCCTCACCCTTTATCTTTTAAATGACATATATATCCTTATCGAATAATATTTTTTCTCACTTTTTTTTTTTTTTGTTGGTTTTCAGACTTTGGGTCAAGCGAGTGGGTTGGTCGATTCAAGGTTTTGTCCTCCCTCTTGGAATGGTTTGTTGGTCGGTTTTTATTTTTATTTTTTACGAAAATACCCTAAACAAGACGATACAAAAGTTGGGGCAAAAGAATAAAGCCTAATCCCGCAATTGGATCTTCCGATAAAAAAACCAAAATTATTTTGGTGTATTTTGTGAGTGTTCGATTTTATGATTAAATTTTTTTTACAATTTGAGAATTTTAATGCGGAGCAAATGTCAATTCTAGTTCAACGGCATTTTTCTCCTCAACAAGATCGACAATAATTAATGTTCCCAAAAGAAATTGTCCAGGTTGGTATTTATAGCCATTCAGTTTTCTTTCATTTTCATTACGAAAAGATAAATTTATTATTGGCTTAGACTTATTTTGTTTTACCGACATAGTTTTCTAAGTATTATTGAGATGTCATACCACTTCTAGAATTCTGCATTAATTTAAGGGTGAATACGTAAAATATTTCGTTTAATTTGGGTGATTATTGAAAAGACTCCTTGCAGTTTTAATTTTTTTGGTCACATTATGAAAATAGCTCAACAGTTCATTTGTCATCCAACTCCATCCAAATTAATAACAAAAGGCTATTAAAAATAAAATATGAAAATTATGGGAAAACGAAAAAAATTAAATTATTCTAATTTAGAATATATTATTTTCTAATTAAAGTGCTAATCTTAAGGTCGACAACGAAAGGGGTGATTGCCTTTAGATCTAACATGGAGGGATTTTAAAGAATGATAGACACAATTATGTAAATGGGCATAGCTGTCTGGCTCATTATATCTTGTGGTTCTAAGTTTCAATAGAAAAAGAAAAGAAAATGATAAATATAACGTTGAAAAAAGAATTTGTTGAATAAAAACTACAATCTTCTTAATCTCTTTGTACAGTTCGTTAATCACGGCAATATTATTGCGGTTAAAAAAAGAAATTGCACTGACGGTTCGAAAAGAAATTCACTATGTAAACTGGCAGTTTTAATCTTATGGCTCATCAAGTTTATGATTCTTTTTCAAATTCCTTTTTCAATAGCGCAAGATATTTTTTTTCGAGACATTATATAATTACCGTCACCAAATCTTCACCCAACAATAATTACTTAGTGGGGAGAGAAGATTAAACATAATTCAGTGCCATGGGATTTTAAACACAGGCTTTTCGCTTTTTAGGAAAAATTGGGGGAAAACTAATGAAGTTTTCTTTTTACACCATAAGGCGATTGCGTCTATCACCAACCCGAGGTTAACGTGCTTTTTCCCCTTCTTTTACGTTTTCCCCTCCTTTTGAAATTTATAGTAAAAAATTTACAAAAAAAAAAAAAGGAAAGTGTAGTTTTCATAGGAAAATTTACAATAATTTAGGAATATGAATCGAGAGCTTAAATGAATAAATAGGACCAGAAAAGGTAAAATGGGTATATTAAAAAGATATCTGGTGACAAAAGTAAGGTAGGAAGCCTTGAATGTGAAATTCGGAAATGTTTTATGAAAAAAATATATAAAATTTTTTCCACAAAAGACCAATCATATTTTTCGTTGATTCATTTTCCAAAGCGTTCCAAACACCAAAAAATGTGAAAAATATTTTTCAAAATAAATTTCTCCCAAACAAATGTAGCCTAGTGACTCTCATTAGGATTGTGTTTTATTATCCATTCGCTAATTATTCTTTCTAAGAAAAAATCAAAAAAAAAAAAGAGAAGACTTCATGTTTTCGCCTTAAAGCGAAAAATCGAGTCATTTCCTGCTTGTTCCTTGAGGCTCCGCTCATCAATTAGTATAAGAAGACTTGATGTTTCTACGACGAGGCCATACTCTTCTCCAGGCTCTTGTGGATCACACTTAGCCATGATCTACTATTCTTCCGTGCCGTGGCCATGGTCATGGTTGTTGGTTGCTGCAACTTACATGGGTCTCACGCAGAGCTGCTCGGCCGCTGAGCCAATCACCTCCTCCGCCAGTTCCGACAGAATCATAGCTTGGCCTGGGCAACCGGAGAATGTCAGTTTTGGACAATTCTCTGGATACATCAACGTTGACGGTCAGAAGAGCAGGTCATTTTTCTACTACTTTGCTGAAGCGGAAACCGATCCGAACAAAAAGCCTCTTGTTCTCTGGTTAAATGGAGGTATTTATAAATATATTCATGTTGAATCCCTTTCGGCAATGTTAGTAATTGATCCTTTAGGCTTGCTAACACAAAAATCTATCGCAGGTTTAATTTCGTCCATTTCCGAATCATTGCGTTCAAGTCTATTTTATGTTTTTCCACTGAAAATATTTTTCGATAAAAAATAGACATTTAATAAATCTCTAAAAAAGGTTCAAATCCGTTTTCTGAAAAATCCAAATATGCATGTAAAAGTTACTTTTTATTTCTCTTCAAAAATCAAGAACAATTTTTCTTAAACTCCCCCAAACTAGCCCCTCTTGAAACTATAAATTTTTCTAGAATGAGGAGTTCTTATTCAATGCCTTTTATTTATTTTGTTGTCTTTAGATGGATCGATAATTAATGTTCTTATCTTTTCGTTTTTTCTTTTTGAATTATAGGTCCTGGTTGTTCATCTATCGGAGCAGGATTATTCATGGAACATGGCCCCTTTAAACTGAAAGGAGATGTATTGATAAGAAACCCATCTAGTTGGAACAAAGGTATGCATACATATACATACATACATATACATACATACATATATATATATATATATATACTATTCTCACGAACATTTCTCTTCAATTTACTTGTTGGCATAGGTCAATAGTCAAATTTTTTTTTTTTTTTTAAAAAAAAGGATCCGCCCTTACCAAGCGCGACTGGGATATAAGAATGACTAATATTATTATGGTTCATGCTTTACAGTGGCAAACATGCTATACGTGGAGTCACCGGCGGGAGTTGGATTCTCTTATTCTGCCAACAAATCTTATTATTCTTATGTAAATGATGAGATGACAGGTGCTTCTATTATCATGACTCACAATCGTGACCTTCTAATTGCAAAGGAACGACACTCATCCAATCTCACGAATAATTATTGTTCCTAATTCTCGTTTACAGCACAAGACAATCTCGGATTCTTGAAGGGTTGGTTGCTTAAATTCCCACAGTATAATAGCAGAGACCTGTTTCTCGCTGGGGAGAGCTATGCAGGTAGGTACATGTGAACATCCAATGCGTCGTATATCCACATCAAGTTGAGTATTGCCATAGTCCAAAATCGCATCATTTTTAACCTTTCGTTAAAAAAGATGAGTAAAATTTTCTCCATGTCCTAACTCCCATAAAACTTTAAAAGTGTCTTATACATTTGTTTTATAGGTCATTATATTCCACAACTTGCTCAACTTATTGTCAGCCGGTCGACCAACTTAAAACGCCAGCTTAAAGGCATAGCTGTGAGTAAAGGAACAAAGATTTATATCGGTGCAAGAACTCCTTTGGGTTGAAAACATAAACTCCTCACTGTATGAGCCCTGTGGGTGTGCTCTGATAGTGCCTCATGAACTAATATAATCATTGCAGATAGGAAATGGTCTTCTGGATTTCGAAACGGACTTTAACTCCGGGCATGACTTCTGGTGGTCTCACGGACTGATAACAGACTCGACGCGTGAACTCCTGAACTCGGTTTGTAATTTCTCTCGGTACCTGAGAGAGGTCATCCGTGGTCCTCTTTCCGAAAGTTGTATGAAGGTGTTTAGAATAGTCGACGGTGAAACAGGAAATCACACCGATGCGTACGACGTCATTGGCGATGTCTGTTTATCGGAGCCCATATGGCAACCCCACGTCCTATTAAGCGGCTATCGAGCCTGGCCAAGATCGCAAGCTGCGTCTTTCTTTCATCCCTCCCGATTGAACGTCGAAAAGGTTCCTTCGAGTCACACTCTCACTAACGGTTATAGCTTTTCATGTCATAAATCAACAAATAAACTGCCGGGATTAGATGATAGTTAATGTTTTTTTTTTATTATTATTGATTTCGCTGTTCCTAAATTGTAGGAGGGAGCATCAGACTCAAATCAGCAGGACTTGTGCATTAAAACTGAAGTGCAAGAGTACCTAAACAGGGAAGACGTGCAGAAAGCTGTCCATGCTCACCTTAATGGAGACGGCAATTGGAGCCTTTGCAGCGGGTACTACTCCATCTTTATTTATTTCCCATAGCCTGAGTTTGTGGTTATCTTTTTCTTAAATTCGTTTCGACCCTTAATACATCGGTCAGAAAAATTAAGTCCTACCCCATTATTATTAGAATAATGAAACCACAAAATAATTTCTTTGTCCTTTTTTTTTTTTTTCCGTCTTGAAATTTCAACATGAACTTCATTTCATTTGTACACATTTTTTTTTAAAAAAATCATTCTCGCTCAAATTGCATAGCTTTTAAAAAGAAAGTAAAATAAATAAATAAAATAAAATAAAAAACTGAACTTCATCACCCTCCATGTGACAGTGTTCTACACTACGACACTAGGAACCGAGAGATCCCCATGCGTGGGATTGTAGGGAAGCTTTTAACCGCAGGCATTCGAACGATGTTGTATAGGTTTGTCTCCCACCCCACCTCTCTCTCTCTCTCTCTCTCTCTCTCTCTTCAAGATCATTACCCTTGGAGTTTCTTCCACTTTAATGCAATTCATACATTTGAAATAACGAATGAACAGCGGAGATCAAGATTCAGTTGTCCCTTTCATTGCAACCCGAATCGACGTAGCTGAAATAGCTGCGAACTTAAAGCTTAAAACGACTGTGAAATATCGAAATTGGTTTCAAGGGAATCAGGTTGGAACCTGTCCAAATCTATAATATCGTCAGTTTTTAAGTATTTCGTATTATGTTTTATAATTTTTATTTATTAATTTATTTATTTTGTAGGTGGGCGGATGGACACAAGTTTATGGCGATATTCTAACATTTGCTACCGTTAGAGGAGCCGCCCACATGACTCCATTAACACACCCAGAAAGGTCATTGGAGTTATTTTCTGCATTTCTGAGCGGCAAGCCACTACCAAATAGTTGACCACATCTTAAAATAGATTTTAAACAAGAAGCTCCAAATTTTTTTCTTTTCTCTAATCCTTTTAGGTGTTTTTTTTTTTTTTTTTTTTTTTACTTTGGCGAATGAAAATCAAAGTGAGATCACATGGAAGGGTAGACTAGATAAAACATATTTGGTGGAACAAAAACATGGTAAAAGCACTTTATTTTATAGTTCCCCGTCTCCATATCTTTTGTGCATATATTAAAACATAATTAACTCACGGTGTGATTTTTAACACATTTCTTAGATCCAAGTATTTTGAAATAACTTTAAGCATAAGAATTAAAATAAGATAAAAATATACATGAAAATATTAATTTTCATAAAATTTATAAATACTGAACATATTATTCTAATAATTGAAGGTTTAGAAAATCCACCCTTCTTTAAAGACAATATTGAATTCTCTCTGTTTATGATGGGCCTTTCAAATAAACGGGCCTCGACCTGGGCCCCTATAAATAGCGCCATCATTTGCCCCTAATAAGACCAAAATATCCGTGTAACGCCAAACATCCCAATGGAGTAACCTTTTTTTTTTTCCTTAAAAAAAATGTCTGAACAAAGAAAAATTACATTTGTATCTTCCAAAGATGAAGCCTCGTTCCACTGTAAATCCTAAACTCAGAATGCAGGTACAAAGAGTTAAAATTTGTTCACCATCCATTTAAAAGTGATGGAATTAAGGGCATTTGTGGTATGTCAGTCAATTTTTTAAATACTTTTCGTTCATTTTTCTTCTCTCCTCCACACAAACTCCTTTCCATGCTTGCAAATCCGCTAAAAGAGTGAGCATTGACCAAGGAAAGTTAAGATTAGTGAAAGAAATTGAAAAAAAAAAAGAAAATGAAATTGATGAAGTATTTAAAATGCCGTTAAATAGACGGCCGCCTATATAAGGTGTAAATCACTAAACATAGCCCAAGATCACGTCATCTCTAAAGGGAAAAAAAATGCAATTTACCCTTTAAACAATAAACTTTGTATGGAGGAGGGCACATTATTTTTAATTGTTTGAGCATTAAAAAATATATCAAAGAAAAAAGGAAGAGAATATACGCTAATGTCATGCTTAAGATTTACTGACCGTCAGATAAGAAATTAAATTTAACCTCATTCAACTACGAAGGAAGGTCCATGAAGACAATCAAACATGGGACTTTATGTGGCCAAGAAAGAAATGAACAATAAATGTCATAAAATTTTGATTATTTGGATGAAATTTGTTTCATAATTACTTAAAAACCAAAAACAAGGGATTTAAAACAATAAAATTTGCATGGAATTAAATAGGAAAATAGATGGACATGATCGTAACGTATGATAATATTATAGTTGGTACTCCTCTTTGAGTACCGACACTCACATGTGAATGTCGACGCTTAATAGCGGATACCAGATATTTTCAAATGAATCCTGATCTTCCATTTAGTTGTGATTCACTCATTCCATAAATATCATTACATTTAAAAAAAAAAATTACTTTACAGTGGGCCCAAGAGTGGGAAACTCAAGAAACTCAAATTCATATTGCCATACTAAATCCAAAAATAATAAAGGTTTGCTTCTTTTTAGGCCAGAGGGGGGAATTCTTCAAGATTTTTCAATGTGTAATCAACACATTGTAGAATAAAAATGTTTTGTCCATTCTAAAGTCTATACCATTTGAAAACTTGGTACATTCTTGAAATGAGAAGGCTGATATGAAATAAATTACCTGTCTAATTTTTTATATGAAAAGCACTTTCTATAGCTAAATGAGATTACTAAAAGCGATTTCTATCGAGGCACCCAAAATCAAATCATGTCCCAAATCACATTCCGTGAATCGAAAACTCATCCATCAACTCCTTTGGTAGATCGGTGCGATTTCCTACATAAAACTCCTTTATATTTGACTTTTGAACCTAAAAAAAGAAGAAGAAGAAACTCCTCTATATTAGCCATTTGTTGAGCATGGTCTCTAATGTCGAAAAAATACCCTGTCTACCTATAAATCATGCACATAGGAACATAGCTTACTGTGTACCTGATTATATGTTTAAAATGATGTAAGTATAATATTGAAAAATCAAGCACGCCAACAGTGAATCGATCCCCGGAGTTACTACGAAAGCTATTATGGTATTTCAAAGCAGCAATATAATATTGAAAAAGAAAGTTTGATTAATTTGATTTACAACTTTCATAATTGCTTGTACAATTACTAACTCATGGCATGTTAGTGCGGGGTAAAAAAATAAAATAAAATAAATTAGACCGCCAACTTGAGAAGAAATTTACTGTCCTGGTTCATCATGTTTCTTCATTATTATAGCGCCTAACATTTTGTCGGTAGATAATTGAAATAATTTTAGGGGAGAAAGAGGAGAAAAGATAAATGGAATGGTAAAAGTTAAAGTGGAATGCTAAAAGTTATGGGATCTTATGGGGATTTTACCATTAAAAACATGGCAAAATTTTAAGATAAAAGAAAAAAAAAGGGGGAGGGATTTGCATGTGGGTGTGATTTTCGTCCATTAAAAAATTACAAAGATGGATGGTAGGGTTTGAATTATATCTATTGATTTTATGGGGTCTTATGGGGGATTTACCATTAAAAAATGGCAAAAAAAATTAAAGATAAAATATAGAAAGGAGGGATTTGCATGTGGGTGTAATTTTTGTCCATCAAAAAATAACAAAGATGGATGGTAGGATTTAAATTAATACTATTTACAAACATTGGTGTTCATTTTAAATGAAAACAAACTTCAAGATTCAACTTAAATTAGAATTCAAAGCTTTGGTTTTAAAATAAATTTCAATCCTCTTTTCAAGGACGATTTTTGGAATAACTATTAGTTATTTATTTCCCTCATTGTTCATGGACAAGCTAATATTCAGCCATTTTATTTGTGATCCAAGGAGATATAATATTTTATATTTTTATTAAATAGTTATTGCATTCTTGGGGACCAAATCTGTTGTTAGGACTTCTAACCACATCTTAACGTTACGTTTGTCAGTTTGGGGGAAAAAGGATGGGAAGGAGTCTAAGTTTTAGGAAGCAAAAGAAAGTGACAGAGTGACTTTAACTTTTGTCTTCCCTATTTGTGAATTTATGAAAAAAAAAAAAAAGTAAAATTTACTTTGTCCCTGGGTGGAGAAGGGGGAAAATAAAAGTCTAATTTATAAGTTGCAAATACTATTTTACCGTCTCATCATTCTTATGTTCTTTCAGTTTTAATGACATAATTAGTATTACGAAAGTTTCATTTAAGTTCCTCTGTCTCTCCCCCCTACTCCCTTCTCCCACCTTTGCAAGGAATATGAATACAAAGAATTTCATGACAAAATGACAAAAGGTTTATACTGCAAAAATTCCTAAGAGCATATCTTGATATTTACTAAAACATTCTTCTCTAGGTTTACAGTGGATAGATCTTTTCTGATTTTATTGTAAAATCATTTGTGTATTCAGAATTATTCGGAGAAAAGTAAGTGTTCATCTCCTTCATTTTATAACTCACGGACACATTGTAGAATGACAAAAAGTGGGAGCTACTTCCTTTATTCTTAACCTTAGGAAGCCTAGAAACTTACACCGGTCAATGAACTCCAACTCCCCACTATCTCTTGTTCTCTCCTAGAGGCTTATTAATTAGCATAAATAGATTTAGTGTACTCTACCACTGAATCGGATTCTTTTTCTAGCTCCAATTGATCATAAACTAGCCATGAAATATTGTTCTTCGAGCTCATGGGTGCTGGTGGCTGCAGTTTACATGGGCCTCTTGCAAGGCTACTTTGCCGCTCAGCGCCTCTCTCCCGCAGCGAAGGCTGACAGAATCGAAGCGTTGCCTGGGCAAGCACCGAATGTCAGTTTCCAACAATTCGCCGGATACATTACGGTCGACAATCGTCGGACGAGGTCATTTTTTTACTACTTCGTTGAAGCAGAATACAGTCCAGACAAAAAACCTCTGGTCCTCTGGCTGAATGGAGGTACTAATGAATTTTATTTACTTATGTTTCTTATAAATGGAAAGGCTCTCTGTTGCTTTGCTTGTTTGTTTGTTTTATATATATATATATATATATATATATATATATATATATATATATATATATATTTATATATATTTGGGCATTTAGGGCCTGGTTGTTCATCTCTTGGAGCTGGGGCTTTCATGGAACATGGACCTTTCAAACCCGACGGGAAGGGATTAATTAGGAACCCGCATAGTTGGAACAAAGGTTTACTGCTTCACTTGCTAAAGTGATTCCACATGAGAATAACACAACGTGTAATACTAATATTATTATGATTATTATTATTATTGCTGTTATTGTTCCTGTTTTGCAGTAGCAAACATGTTATACGTGGAGTCACCAGCAGGGGTTGGATTCTCTTTTTCTACCATTCAGTCTTACTATTCCCATGTAAATGATGCGATGACAGGTTCTTTTCTATTCTCTTAATCACAAGAGTAATGGTGAAAGGCCCTCTCGATCGCACGACGAACAGGCGCCAAGGCTCACCCTCAATTACATCTTCAAACCAATAATTCTTATCCTTAATTTTTAATTGCAGTGCAAGACAATCTCAAATTCTTGGAAGGTTGGCTCCTCAAATTTCCAGAGTACAATGATAGAGATCTGTTTATCACAGGGGAGAGCTATGCAGGTACATGTGTGTATATGTATAATCAAGGAGTCCCTTGACCTATTGAACAAAATCTAGAAATTCTTTATTTCTTTCCCGTTATTCTCTATTTTATAGGTCATTACGTTCCGCAGCTTGCTCAACTTATTGTCAAACAGTCACCCAAGATTAAACAGCACCTTAAAGCCATCGCGGTAAGTTGAGGAATAATAATTTTAACATATATATATATATATATATATATATATATATATATACATACATGGGCTTTTGTTATGAGAATTCTAAGTTCATAGGATAAGAGTTCTTTACATGAATTATCTGGTCTTCCAAGGGGTGTGTTTCGTTCTTGTCTAATCAACTAATGTCATAACTGCAGTTGGGAAATCCCCTTTTAGAATTTGAAACGGACTTTAACGCCGTAGCGGACTTTTGGTGGTCTCACGCATTGGTATCGGACTCAACGTATCAACGCTTGATCTCAATCTGTAACTATTCCAGATACATGCATGAGAGGAACCGTGGCCAAATTTCCAAAAGTTGTTTGGATGTGTTCAAGACAACAAATAATGAAATAGGAAGCCACATCGATCCGTACGATGTCATTCTTGATGTTTGTTTATCGGGTGGCGAATTGCAATCACAAGCTTTGTTGAACCACTTAGCTTGGCCAAGATCTCGAATCCCACATCTCGTGCATCTCTCACAATTGATGCCACAAAAGGTTCCAACTTCCTCTCCCTTAATTCCCTTATAATGCTTTTGATGGGTACAATGTGGGGTCTAATGGTAACAAAGTTCATGATTTTTTGGGTTTAAATTTTAAGTATTTACAGCTGCTGATTTATCGATAATTAAATTGCAGCAGGAATCATCAGGTTCCGGTGGATTGGACCTGTGCATTGGAAGTAAAATAGTACAGTACCTAAATAGGAACGATGTACAAAAAGCTTTCCATGCTCGTCTCATTGGAGTCCAGAATTGGAGTTTTTGCAGCGAGTAATAATACTTCTTTGCCTTAAATGTCCCTTAGAAGAATTGAGTTAGCGTATAATTGTTCGTTTCAATTCTTTTATTTTACGACGCACCCACCACCATTATTAGAATATTGGAAGTACAAAAGAATACAGTAAAAAAAAAAAAAAAAAGAAAGAAAAAAAGCTCTCCCTTCTTGTAATAATAACATTGAGCACTTTCCTTATTCTTGCACTTACTTGCATAACCAATTTAAATGAACTTCATCCCCTGGCAGCATTTTGGTTTATGATCTGAAAAATCTTGAGATTCCCAATAACTGGGATTGTGGGCGAGCTTCTGCGTGCAGGCATCCGAACTATGGTTTACAGGTTTCTTTCTCTTTCTTAAAAGAAATAAAAAAAGATTACCAAACATAGAGTTTATTTTCATTTTAATCCAACTCGATCATTTTTTTCAAAAAATAACAAATGAACAGTGGAGATCAAGATGCAGTTCTCCCTTTTATTGGGACTCGACTAGTCATGGCTAAAATTGCTGCAAGTGCGGGGCTTAACACCACAGTATCATATCGGAATTGGTTTCAAGGGAACCAGGTAATTCCCTTAGCAACTTTGTGAATATTATTTTCTTTTCCGATTTATTATATTATTAATTAATTAATTAATTTAATTGTATAGGTGGGTGGATGGACACAAGTTTATGGTAACCGCTTAACATTCGCTACGACCCCATATACCCAGCCCGAGAGATCATTAAGCTTATTTTCAGCATTTTTGAGTGGGAAGCCACTCCCTGAGAGTGGACCATAAGTGCCATGAACCTTGAAAATAAAATAAAATCTAGATGTCTTGTTTTATTTTCGAGAATATAAATCAAAGGCAGAAAAGGAAGAGGGCTTTTACAAGGGAAACAACAAATATGTGGTGGTACTGTATTATTTATCTTATACCTTTCCTTTGCTTCTTCCATGTATCGTGCAACTTATATATGTATCATGAATCACTGCTTTTAAATAAATCCCAAACGGCATGTTTTGTTTACGACTAAATTCTGAAACTTAGAGGAAGTAGGCTTAGGTGGACACAACAATGCTGCTTGTAGCGCAGGAGAGAGTAATACTTTATATGTTTTAGATTTACGGGCCAAACAATGTCACTTTTGGTGCGAACGCACGCAAATTGCATTTGCTCTCTCTTCTTTATCTCTTGAATTCGTAGTTGGTTGCATTTGGCTGTAATTTTCTTTTTTCGTTTCCCTTTGTATTCAGTTTCATCAGTTTATACCCAAGAATGCTCTCCATCATTTTCAATAAATAACTTGCATTTCATCCATCCACTAATTTCATTCGCAAAATAAAATAGGTATTCCATAAAAATATAACGTGAATAATGATAAGAATTTGCGAGAAATAACTTTTTTCAAGACCCATGAGCCGAATAGATAGGTAATTACTATTACACCCAAGGTCATTTTTAACCGTTATTCCTCATTTATTCCCTCTTATGGTTTATAAGAGTAGTTATTTCACTTTTTCTCCATGTAAATATTATTACTCACGTATTATAACAAAATTGGTATATAACAAGCATAAAAGTATTATGTTATTATTACGTTAAAATGTCATGTATCGTGTTATTATCATTTTTATTACATTTTTTGTGGAATAACAATTTGTCCTTGTTTTATCTAATGAAAAAGTTTGATTGGATAAGAGTTTGGTATTTTAGATGAAATCTCATCCTTTTGACAGTTTACGAAGGTCAATCTTTACCTGCCAAGCAAGAAGATAGCAAGTTACAAATTCTATCTCATTATGACATATTTGTATTATTATGAAATTCATAAATGAAGTAGTTAATGGTGGAGTTCCCTTGCCCCCAGACTAACGAAGAAAGAAGTCAGTTTCTTTTTCCAAAGAACCGAAAGCAAAGCGCTATGTCGGGGCATTTATAATCTGATGAGACTCAAATCTTTGATTTAGTAGGATATGTATAGGATATTTAATCTAACGGTCAAAAAAATTCACATCTGTTGAGTTGCGTGGGCCATAAATTAAAAAAAAAAATCAATTTTCTGACCATGTAATCAACTGATACAATGATTTTGCATATAGGAAATCCTCTTTTAGAGGGCTTTAATTCTGAAGCTGAGGTTTTGAGGTCCTACGGCCTGACATCAAACTCTTCGCATCAAATCGTGAATTCGGTTTGCAATAATTCTCGGAGCAGGAGAGAATAAAAATTTTCGAGGGTGATGAAAGCAGTTGACGTCGAAATCGGGGATTACATTGATGCATCCAACGTTTTTCTGGATGATGTCTGCTTATCCGACCACGTTGGATCGTAATCACGTGTTGTTCGAATGTTACCCAGTCTGGCCCAATTTATGCTCCAAACAGGCCCAATTCGTCCCCCTCCAGGCCCAACAAGAGCCCACCCAGACCCAATCCGTGCTCAAAAGGCCCAAATCGTACCCAAAAAGCCTCAATTCAACGTCTCAAAAAGCCCGTTTCGAGCCCTCCATCCGTAAGGATGAGGCCTGTAGCGCATGCACAAGAACGGAACAAGATAATTTCTCTTCTCCTCCCAAGGCCCAAACCTTCTTTCTTTTGCCAGAACAATAGAAATGCAATTCATAATCCGATTAATATAATGATTGCCGCCATATGTTTACACCCTTGTTTTTGCAGATAATATTATTAGAATCGTTCTTGAGGGGAGCTTTAGGATTTGGCCGCCTTATTGATCATTTCTATGAAATTGATTATGGCTCCCGATACTTTCTTCAGCGCCAGACAATCTCATGTTCCTGGAGCGCTGGCTTGCAAAATAGCCAAAGTACGAGAAGGGGGATCTGTTCCTCACCGGGGAGAGCTATGCAGGCGCGCGTGTGTGAGTCCAGGACCAAAGGGTTTCCCCTTACCTCTCTCTCTTCCCTGTCCTTTACTGTCATCGATATTGCGATCCATTCGAAATATTTTTGACTTTCTGGTTTGTCAATTATGGAGAGCGCTAGGGGGGATGGATGTGTGTGTTGATGATGAAATAGTAACTTACTTGAACAGGGAAGATGTGCAAGAGGCTGTCCATGCCAGGCTTGTTGGAGTCGGATGGAGGCAAGTTTATGGTGACATTTTATCATTTGCTACCATCAAAGGAGCCTCACACATGGCTCCATTCTCACAACCAGAAAGTTCACTGACAATGTTCAAAGCAGTCTTAAGTGGCAATTCACCTACCTGACAGTTGAAACGATTTCACTACTTCAGAATAAATAAATACCATTTACTTTGAGAATAAAAAATAAGAACAAGGGAAAAAAAAAAAAAAAAGGCAGAGTAAGGATCAAGCAGAGACAGTGGGTCTCCTATTACCTCATGGTTTTACTCTCGTCATGTCATTTCACACCTATTGTACCTCAAAACCAACAAAATTCAAGCAGCACTTAGAGTGAATTGAACGTAGATGCTCACACATTTAAGTTGCTAAAGCTGTGCATACTTAGGCACTGGCCAGTTGTGTGCGACCTGTACAACTATGGATATCAAACAAAACAAAACAAAACACAGGAGGGGAGTACAAGAAAGCTAAGAAGAGTGTTGAGGTATAAAAAACAAAATTAATAGATAATAAGAACGGATTTATCAGTAGAAGCGAAACATGGGAAGATTGGGAGAGACCCACCAACCTGGTTGCGCGAAGAATTCAATTACTAGGGTTTGTCAGAAGAACGGGGGAGAGAGGAAAAATAGATTTACGAAATTCGGGATTTCTCGATTTGGGCAGGGCGACTGCTAATAGACGAGGCCCATATATTCGTAATGGGGTGGGTGCCTAAACGGGCCCAATGCTAGGGACAACCAGCCCAATCCATCCCACTACAGGCCCAATTAAAGCCCATAAAGGCCCAAATCGTGTCCCACCTAGGCCCAATCTAATACCTTGGCAATAGTTATGTTATTAACTTAATTACACCAATTTCTTAGTCATTTAAATACAAAATTTCTTTTGTTAAGTTCCCAATTGTTCAAAAGTAAATAAAGAATTTTTTTTTTGAGGTCAATTGGACATAAAATAGGTTGTAAAGTGAATATAAATCTTATGATTCGAAGACCTCAAAAAATGTAACGCTACCCGCACGAATCACGTACCCCACATTCCCCATACTAACCATTTCTCATTGATTTGTAAACTTCTGTTCACTTTCAGCATTTAGTCAGCAGGTGCAACAAGTAAAAGTTGCACAAATCATCAATAATTGACGGCAAACGGCAACATTTAACACAATTTTAAACATTCAAGTTTAAAATACAATAACTTAAACTTTAGGGAGACATCAGAATTTCATCAAAACTTCCTTCAAATTAATTATGTTAATGTATTGATTTTCTCTAGTAACATGATGGCGTGGGATCTCTGAAAGCATCCCTCCATACATACACCCTTCCGTTATTTTCTAAGATAAGAAGGACGCTGCCATTATTATCTCCCATTCAAATAATATATATAATTTTCAGTTCATATACAATTAAATAAGTATATAAGAATGCAGCCATCCAGCCCATTAAGCTCTACAGTTTCTCCTCAACACACAGCAGAAATGCATTTTACCTTCTTTTCCCTTTCATGGCTGCTGGTGGCTGTGGCCTGCATGCGTGTGATGCAACTGCAAGACCTCCTAACATCTGAAAGTCTTCCGACAATCCTGACGAAGTCATTTCTTTGCCCGGGCAACCCGAAAAAGTTGGCTTCCAGCAATTCGTCAGACACATCATGGTCGATGATCAATAGAACAGATACTCTATTATACTACCTTGTTGAACCTGATAGTGAACCCAATAAAAAGCCCCTAGTTTTGTGGTTAAATGGAGATCTTGCATGCTTCTTATATTGTAAACTTTGATCATTCATAGGAACACCGATGTCATAAGAATCGTAATAATATATCTCTGTTACCTGTACAGGGCCTGGTTGTTCATCTCTTGGAGGAGCCCTCAAGGATGGCCCCTCCGGACCAAGTGGAAAGGTGTTGATAAGAAACGAGCATTGCTGGAATACAGGTACAATTGATTAAAAAGGAGAATTCAGGAGAGAGAGGAACCAAAAACATGTAAATTGGTTGTTCCATCTCTTGGAGGAGGAACCCTCAAGGGAAATGGCACCTTCAGACCCAGAGGAAAGGTGTTAATAAGAAACGAGCACAGTTGGAATACAGGTACGATTGATTCAAAGGAGAACTCACGTTCTTTCAAACTTACCAGTACCCAAAAGAGAGAGAGAGAGAGAGAGAGAGAGAGGGGAATCGAAAAAATGTAAATTGGGAATGATGATTATCCTGACATTGTTTCAGCATCAAACACGTTATACTTGGAGTTGCCAGCTGGAGTTGGGTTCTCTCATTCTGAAGATAAATCCTACTATGCTTATGTAAATGATGCCATGACAGGTGATTTCTTTTCCTTCTTATTACTCGCTTAACATTTACTGTATGTTTCATTCAAATCAAACACAATTATTAATTTTGTTTTTGTGGAACTAGAGAAACATTTATATTTCATATCACAACTGAACACCACCAACAAATTCAATTGAATCCTACCTTCCACCAAAAGGTTTCGGCAGACCATGGAAGAACACCTTCCTCGATTCTGTTCTTGTAACAAGTCCCACAAGACAAAAACCTATCAAATTCCTGTCAAGTCTTGTCTAGCACATAACAAACACAGACCAAAGCTTCTGGCATAGTAATTAGAGAAAATAGAATACACCATAGATAGCACCTAACTTACATACTATCAATATCCAAAACAATAGCATCTGAGACCTTTTTAACAAGTCTAATTGTACCAATGAAGAGAAAGTGGAAATCTAAGTATAGTATTAAAATTGATTTTTTTTCCTCTTTCCATTTTATAGGGGCTAAGATTTTATAGTATTCAAATTGGCATCAAACATTGGGGAAAGAAGTATAAATTGGCAATGAGCCTAAAGTTTGGACATTGCCACCTTATGGCGCCCATACTCTTCCATGCCCTTACGACCCATATGATTGGAATTTTCAAATCGGAAATGTACTCCTTTTCCCTATCAAACGTTAGCACATCAAATGAAAAATGATTTCTCTTATTATTTTTATCATGTTCTTTTTATTCATAAGGTTTGATTTTTGGAAGGACATTAGACATCATGGGTTTAGATAGTGAGAGCATTTAAGTTATGCACTATCGGCAGTGTATTTCATTTTTTTTTCTAATAATCATGAGCTATTCTACTTGTCCAGGCCTACATTAATCCTTTATACCAAAATGCTGATGTGGTAAAATTTATGTGATTTTTCAAAGGGGTATTTTGGTCAAGCAACAATATGAGAACCACTTAAATTTTGCTACATCAGAATTTCCGGTATGAAGGACATACAATTTAGAATTACTCAATAATTAACCAGTCACCTCCAAAAAAGAAAAAAACAATCAAACTAGTAGGGGCATGATCCATATTAGCAACTAAAGACCAGGTATTTTGTGCAGAAGACTAACATATAAACAAACAATAACCATCCACTTAACATATGCTTAAGACCCTTCTTCTTGACGTTTAGTAACCATATATTTAAGACCCTTCATTTTGCATAGATTATTATTAGAATGGGTTCGAGGGAATGTTTAGTGCTTTGGCCTCTTTAGTGGTCATTCATGTTAAACAGATTATGGTACCTTATACTTCCTTCAGTGCAGGACAATCTCATGTTCTTGAAGCGATGGCTTGCCATATGTCCAAATTACAAGAACAGAGATTTGTTCCTCACAGGAGAGAGTGATGCAGGTGGGTGGGTTCTAACTCTATGAAAATCATTATAATTGTTGGAACTGCAAGAGAAGAAAGGGAGTGAGAGAGATTAACACTCTGAAGCCCCATATTTAATTGTTATATAGGTCACTACATTCCACAGCTTGCTCAGCTTATTGGCCAGTCCCCTGACATCAAAGGCAACCTCAAGGCCATAGCTGTATGGACCCAAACCAAGAATTATTTTTGACATCCCAACAAGTAATTTATTATTATTATTATTATTATTATTATTATTATTACCTTCATCATCAGTTCTAGAACTCAATGAACCAACCTAATTTTAGTTCATGGCAATAGCTATTGCCTCGTATAATTCACTACAGAGCTTGAAATAACTATTCCTATTCAAAGCCTATTCCAGACCAATGATGAATACATGCATTCCGCTCATGGCCCATGGAAATAGATATTTCTCACCTATTCAATTCAAGTAGAGTGACTATTCCATTTGTTAAACATGCTGTAAATAAATATTCTCTAATGATTTTGACTGCAGATAGGAAATCCCCTTTTCGATTTCGAGAAGGACCACAATTCTCAAGCTGAGTTCTTGTGGTCACAGAGAATGATAACAGGCTCAACATCTGGAGTCCTGACATCAGTCTGTAATATTCTCAGTATATAAGCAAGCACTTAGGTGGTAATGTTTATGAGAGTTGCTCCACAGTCAATGATGCAATGAACAGTGAAATAGCAAATTACACTGATATCTATGATGCCATAGCTGACATCTGTTTAGAAGATGATACATTGGGATCCAGCACTCCCATTCGCCTAGTAAGGCCAAGGTCCAGATTTTTGTCACCCACTCGGCACTCAAAACTACAAGTCCAGGCCCAAAAGGTTTCCGCTTCTCTCCCTTTCCCCCTCTTCTAGGGCTTTTACAATTCTAAATGTTATGAACTGTTTGAAATATTTTTGACTTATTGATTCACCAATTACAGAGAACATCAGAGGGGATGGATGTGTGTATAGATAAAGAGATAGAAACTTACTTGAACAGGAAAGATGTGCAGGAGGCTCTCCATGCCCGGCTTGTTGGAGCAGTTACTGAATGAATTGAATGCAGCAACAAAAATCTCTGCTTTGAATATATATATATATATATGAGTAAAGGAAAAATATTAAGTACCGAAAAAAAAAAAAAAACCATAAAGATTATCATGACCTTCATGTGCATATTTTTCAAGTTTATTCCAAATTCATGGTCCAATTCCACATAATTAGCATCGAATTCCTCCAAACTCTTTCCCTTCTAAATTGAATTTGATTCCTCATTGTGACAGGATTCTCAAATATGATTTAAGAGACCTAGAGATACCCATTATTGAGGTTGTGGGCAATCTCGTGAAGTCAGGAATCCAACTTCTAATTTACAGGTTGTGTTCTTTGATGGGTATGGAATAACAAAACGATGTTGATTAATTCAGTTACTTTTTCAATATCAAATGGTTGGAAATCTATTTCCTCCACTTCTTACACAAACTGTATAACAAAAGTTAAATGAACAGTGGAGATCAAGATGCAGCTATCCCCTTAACTGCGACTCGAACATTTGTGAATCGATTAGCAAAAGAGTTGAGACTGAAAACAACCGTCTTACAGTAATTGGTTCCATGAGAACCAGGTTAGCAGTCTGTTCATACAAGTCTATTTATAAATGTAAATTATCTAATTTGCAACATCTTCTATATAATTTATTTTCTTTCTAGGTGAATGGATGGACGCAAGTTTACAGTGGTATTTTTTCGTTCGTCACCATCAGAGGAGCCTCTCACACGGATCCATTCACACAACCAGGGAAGTCATTGACAATGTCTAAAGCATTCTTAAGTGGCATGCCACTACCTAATCGTCGACTAGCCAATCCAAGCAAATTGAAACTATTTCACTACTTCAGAATAAATGAAGACCATTTGATAAGAGAATCAACATAAGAATGAGAAAAGAACATAATAGGGGTCGAGATTGAGATCTAGATATTTTTATTTCATTTTATGATTTACATTCTCATTTGGCTTGTAAATGCATATAAAAATATATGTTGCTAAGGTTTATCAGAGCAACTTGATCAGCGCTAGGCGAGGAAAAAAAAGGATTTGAGAACGAGCAAAACCTTTTCATGGTGGAAATCGAAGAACTAGGGCTTGTCAGCAACGAACAAGCAATGGAAATGGAAGAACTAGGGTTTGTCAACGACAATACTATGTTTTCTCCGACTTCAGTAAGTTATGTCCCTGGACAATCATTTTACCTTCACCTATATATATGGGTTTTTCATTATAAGTATTGAGAGATAAACAAGACATTTCCTTATCAAATCAAAACTACAGAATTTTCTTTCACTCCAACCAAATGGACAGAAAATTGCAAAACATTAATGGTACTTCAGAACAAGCAATTGAAGACACAAGGAATATAATAAAACCACTTACCTGGGTAGATGTGAGTTTCTATATCATTCAATTTTTTCCTCAGTTTCCTCTGCAATCAAACGCAGACTACACATGAAAAGAAAATTAAACAGATCAATGACCGAATGAGAGAACAATAAGTAGCATCGGAGAGAATAACAATAAAAAAGGGCGGTTTGATCGAAAGATTATAACAATTTGACAACAGAAGCAAAAAACAAAACAAAACAAAATTAAGGAAATAGGCGTGGATAATATGACCAAACTAATCAGCAGAAGTGAAACAAATAATGATTCGGAAAAACGTATTAACCTTTTCGTGGAAAAATCCAAGAACTGGGTTTTATCAAAGGAACTTGATCAGCGCTAGGCGAGAAAAAAGAAAAAAAGGATTTGAGATCGAAGAACTAGGGCTTGTCAGCGACGAACAAGCGAGGGAAATGGAAGAACTAGGGTTTGTCAGTGACGAAACGAGCGATGGAAATAGATCGCCTTGGATATTAATTTGGTTCGAATAGATCAGTTTAATCCAAAAGATAATAATTAAGGGGTTTAAATCCGAAAATATCCTACACTACAAGGGAGTTAAAATGCCTTAAATTAAATGGGTTTCTTTTTTAAAAAATTCGGAGAAAAATTTATCCCACTGGACCACTTGCATTGCCGCTAATATGATGTCCTGAATGAACATTTTAATTAAAATAAATATGTTTGAGATTTATACGGTCCAATTTCATCATAGAAAAATACTGTAGGGCAAAAAAAAGTGTAGAAATTAAATGAGAATAATATGATTTATAACGAAAAAATTGGTAATAAAAATTATAGTGAGAAAAATACTCATAGAAAAAAAAAAGAAAAAAAAGGTGTGGAAATTAAGTGAGAGCATAGCAAAAAATTCAGTAATAAAAAATTTGGCTACAAAAAATGAATACGGCGATTGTGCGATATGTGTTAACATGAAAATATACTTTGCAGAAAAATCGTATCTCGCATTAAGAACAAACATATGATGGAAGAGTATTTTTTTCCACGAAAAAAATCTCTTAGCTTAATTCATTTTTAACTGGACCTAATCTACTTTAAGATATTTTTTGGTTGAACCTTTATTATTTTTTGAACAAAAGATATATAAACTAAAATAAAAATTGGGGCAAAATCTAATTTTATCTGAAACAACAATTTCAAGCGTTCATTTGAACTTTCAAATTGCCTTTGAACACACTGAATTAGACACGAAAACGTAGGTGCAAATCCTCTAAATATGTAAAGCTGTTTTAATTTGTATAATTAGCTTATTCTGACTATTCATTATAAAAAATAAAAAGATATTATATGTGTAGAAAATAAATAGCTAAAGTTATCCGCTCTCTAATTTGTAACAAACAATACAAATCGCTCTCGTACAATTGATTTTATGGTCAACCTTTCAGTGTTGGCTTACTAACTATCATTCATGAAGGGAATTACTCAGCACCATCTAGGCAGATAATGAAATGTAAACACTGCGAAGAATGTTATATTTCTTCATCCGTTATAATCTTGTTTTGCGTGTATTTATTTTGAAGTATGGTGTTTTTTGTTGTCTCTGTGCCGTATCTGCAATTTTCATCAATTTTTAAATCAACATACTTTGGAATCGAAGCATTTGGTCAAGTGAATTATTAAACAATCATGTCAACTAGGCTCCATGAAAATAACTATTTGATACCTATTCTATCAATAATTCTGTGAATGATTATTCTATATATATATTTTATTTCTATAAAATAATTATTTTATTTTCGCTAAGCATGCATGATCATTGTCACAATTGCCAGTGCGATGACAACATCGAGGAATATTTCGCCTAATTAAAAGAATATGCAGTTTGTCAAGGAAAATGGTGGTGATGCTGGTGCATGTGGCCAACTTGGGACTGATATTTCAGCCAATTTGTTTGTTCTCGAGAAAAAAAAAAAACAAAACAAAACAAAAAGGAAACATTTGGTGGTTCAAAGTTAATGGGTCCACACACCTTGTATGCACTCAAGTGAATGCAATGGAATGACTTACATTAATCTAAACCCAACCCTGTGTGGAAGGAGACCTTGCATGGGTTGGGTAAGCATTCAACTCGAAAACAATTTAAGACCTTGCAGATTAGGATTCAAAAGAACCAATTGTGCATCACTATTATTTACTCAAATTGAATCATTTTGGATGTGAATGAAAATGAAATAATTAAAGGATGAGAATATAAGTACAGAATGCGAAATTATCATTTCTTTGCGTGTGAAATAAGAATTTCATCTGGTTCTTATTTTCGTTTTGATCCCTACCATTTATACATAGGCGGATGGATGCCTATTACTTCAATTTAATTATTTTTGGCCCAAGAAAAATTGCATGCGTTGGCGTGGCCAACTAATTTATACCGTAGGCTAATCAAAGCCTGACACTTCATTGATTATTGTAAAGAGTGTAAAAAGTGTCCCTACCATTTTCATGAAAACTAAAACAGACTAAAATTATGACTGGCTTGTGCCATGAATGATGTATTGCTGCCCATTGTAAATTTCCTTCATTAGACATTTGGGACCATTGGGAGAAAAAGAAAAAGGAAATTTATACAAGTTGTCCTTGAAATTGATCTCTTTAGAGTTTCAATTATTGCATTTGCACATTTAACTTTAAAATTACATCCAACACGTCTTGTACGGTTTTTGTTTATTTTTCTACTCTAATTGAATGGCAAGAGTAAGAAGAGATACAAGGAAATGAAGAGAGTGAGTGAATACAAAAAATAAAACTTTAGAATAAAAAGATAATATTATATGCGTTATATATATATATATATATCATTTATGTATCTTTCGCGTTAAAAGTGATTATACTTCAAATAACCATGTATTGTAATTTATTCTGAACCTTTTAAAAAACGATACCCAAATTTTACGATATCGGGAAACTTAAGGACACACGTGCTAAGTACCGTTCATCAGATGCACTGGCTCCTTGCACGTGCGAATACCTATTTAAGCGTCAGCAGCTCGATTGCACTAGGTTGACGAATAGAGAGAGAGACCATCTTCCGATCTTCCAGGTTCGATGATGAATGTTTCGATCATAGTATAGAAACAAATTTTATAACTGCTCTGTTCTTGTCGCAGGCTCACTTTTAATTTTGAACCACTGGCGCCTGTTTGGCGACCGAGAAACGCGAGGAAAAGAAAAGAAAAGGTTTCAATCTAATATTTTATTCCTTTATTTGTCTTTATTTGTTCTGCTAGTCCTCCGTTTTCAATCCATGTTTGGTTGTTTTGGTTCAGTAGAGTTTGTTAGTTCATTATTTTTTGGGATTTGAAACGATAAGTTATCCCTCGAGATTCAATATTGTAGTTTTATTCCTCTCTTCTGCATATTGTGATCGTAAGACATTCATTAGGGATTCAAAATCTCTTTTCAAATTTCTTCTTCCCGCAGTTTCTGACCTTGCAGATTCATTTTAACGGAAGCTTTGATCGCTAAAGTCCAAAGCTTTTCTTCAAATTCGTGTTCGTGTTCGTGTTCGTGTTCGTGGTCATGTTCATACTCTAACTGGTAATCTTTTACTTCAGATTAAGGTTTCAAGGAGAGCCCTCGTTTCTTATTGCCATGCCTTATCTGGTGAGGGAAAATCTATTCATAGGGGATATAGGGGACGCAGCAGAGATTCTTGAACATGGCAGTACTGAAATCACACATATCTTATCGATTCTCAGCTCAGTGTCGATATCATTTTTCTCTCAATGGCGTAGCAGCCTTTCAATCCCCACAAAAGAGATTCAGAAAGTTTATGCTGGTGGGATGGGTGCAGAGGACGAGTCCTCCGGCGACTGCAAAGATGACTCAGTGCCACTGAAGAAGATTTTACACTCTTTGGAATATGCAGGCAAGGATTTAAAGGTGTTGAGGATGGCAGTCCCGCTTAGAGACATGGAGAGTGAGAATTTGTTGGATTCTTTGGATATGTGCTTGAACTTTATTGATGATAGCAGAAAAGAGGGATCCATATTGGTGCATTGCTTTGCCGGTGTCTCTAGAAGGTACACTTTGTCTATTAATCTTATATGACCCTATTTTGGGTCTTAAAATTTTGCCTCTTGATTGTAACCAATGTTCCTCGTTTTATTTAATTTGTGCAGTTTATGATTTTAGACTGCGAAATTGGTTGCCTTTCTTGTTACAATATGATTAAAGTTGGTATGCATGTAAACCGCAGATTGGCCCCTAAACCTTGGACAAGCTGCCTTTTTGTTACAATATAACAAAGATTGAGCTGTGGTGTTATATAACCTATTTTAGGCGGATTACAGATTTGAATATTGATAATGTAGTATTGGCGATCCTCTCTAACTTTAGATGAGTCAGCAGCTTATAGTTTGCCATTTAGTGTTCTGTATCCTGACCTCTGACCAGCACACAAACTGCCCCTATCTCGTGTTTTCAAATGATCAACAAGTTGTGTTACATGTTGGTACTGATTTGACCACTTGAAGCTAACCCCTATAGTGACTGAGATTTGAGAAGCAGCTTTTTTTTCCCCCTATCTTGGCGTGGAAGATAAATTTTGGTGGGTTTCCAATTTACATGAAGTGCTTAAAGTAGGAGATGTTGTTTCTCCTTGTGCGACAGCTGATGAATATCCAGAAATTATCACTGCAGACCTGCATTGTAGTAGCTTTGTCACTTTTCTGCTTTGTCAAGCTCTAAGGTTTTGCACCCTGCTTTGCCTGTTTTCGTTGCAGTGCAGCTGTCATTACAGCATATCTGATGAGAACTGAACAACTTTCTCTAGAAGGTCTGTACAAACCAATCGTTTGTTTGAAGTGTAATGGGTATGATCGGTATACACCTGATAGTTGTTTATTTGTCCAAAAAATTGATAAATCCTTTATGCTATGAGATTAAATGATTTGAAGGTTTCATGTTCTTATGATTTGTCCCTTCACTTTCTTTCTTACTTATTTCTGCAGATGCACTGCAATCTTTACGGCAAAGTTCTGAGTTTGTTTGCCCCAATGATGGTTTTATGGAGCAGGTTGTTGCAATGCTACATCAATTATGGGATACAATGCACTGTCATGAAACATTTATAGAATGTTACAGTATCACTTTTTTCATTTAGAGTCTTTATGTTTTTCTCCTTTTTATTTGCAGCTGAAAATGTTTGAGGAAATGGGCTTCAAAATTGATCATGCTAGCCCCATATACAAGCAGTTCCACGTGAAAGTGTTAGGTGCATTTCATAGTTCCTTTCCCTCTCTTATTTATGCTTTGATCTTGAAATTTTGTTTGCTTAATGGATGATGCATTCACTTTGTTCCTCTAGTCTATTACTTCTTAGAATATCAAAGTTCCCAACAAGTTCTAATGTTTTATTTTCACAGGAGATTAAAAAAAATGCTCTTACAGTGGTATTTGAGATGGCAGTGAAGTAGTGCCAAAAGCAGCATCAATTATGTTGTATAGCATGCATATTGATTATAATTACGCTAATATGCCTTTTAAAATTCAGCTGCATGTCGCTAGTTGATGTTTCCCTTCTTACATTCAGGCGAATCTTATAACCGAGGTGAGAGAATAGACAGTTCAAAACTTGGGGTAGATCCTGGTTTGCCTGCCGAAGTTGTAGTTCCTAAGGTAGAAGCATCCCCAAATGGTGGAATTTGTACTACTACTGCATACCGCTGCAAGAAATGCCGAAGAGTTGTTTCATTACAAGAAAATGTTATAAATCATGTCCCAGGTGAGGGCGAGACATCCTTTCATTGGCGCAAACGAACAAGTGGCAATCCTTTCAACAAGTCTAGTGAGTTCGAGTGCTCATCTATTTTTATTGAGCCTCTGCAGTGGATGACATCAGGTAATGACTATTTTAAAATTTCATTATTTCTAGGACGCCTGATTCTTTATATGGAATACTGCATTATTGTGCGTATAATACATATCCTTGTGATCACTTTGAAAGGGAAATTGACATCTAACCACAGCATGCCAAATCATTGCAATGTTCTTAAAGTATGATCGATGTCTGCAACCAGAATTAATTTGCAAGACTAGAAGCTGAATTGGAAACAACACGTGCTAGTTGCATGGAAGAAGGGGGGGAAAAAGCGACGAATCTGACAGTTATTGATAGTATATAGTGGGATTTTGTTAGATAAAGTGGTCAATTATTCATCACACCAACAAAATATATATAAAAATATAGATAGATATATTGCGTTGCTTCATTTATTGTCTTTCTTCTTTTTAATTCTGTTAAACTGAATCAAGACATGCCAATGAGCATTAGTTTCAAATAGCATCTCCCTGGCTAAGTGAAGGTGAGAAGTTTGAGTCTCTACCAGGTTGCATGATGGATATTCCGTGGTTCGATTCTGCTTCCCTTTCCAGGTCTTTGGCCTCCTTGTCCAGAAAAAGTGGGAAGAAAAAAAAGAAAGGAAAAAACTGAATTGAATCGTACTTATATTAATGGCTCCATAGTTGTTTGTGACTTTGAGCATGTGTTTACAATGTTTGTTATGCATCATTCTTTCCTGTCGTGCAGTTGAAGAAGGTGCGTTGGAAGGCAAGCTTTCATGCATTCATTGTGAAGCACGGCTTGGTTATTTTAACTGGTCAGGCATCCAGTGCAGTTGTGGTAGCTGGATTACTCCAGCCTTTCAGCTTCACAAGTCCAAAGTCGACAAGAGCACTGTCTAAATTTTTCCGGTGAAAAACCAAAAGCTTTTAAATTGCCACATTAAACATGTTCACAATGCTTGGCTCCTGCGCTGTTTAAAGGAGCTGCACTTCTCAGATAGCCATCCTGTGTAATAGTCTCATCTTCGTCCAGTCGCTTCAATGTTTAAGAGCTTGTGCAGGTTCTTTATATTCGGTTTGGTATGATGTATTAATAGGATTCCCATCCTGTGTTTCTGGCATCCGGTTCTATTCTGAAAATATGCCAAAAACTCTGCAACAGTTGCTTCAATTTCGATGAGTTTGTGAAGGCTCTGTTTATTCAGTGCAAATTTCATTGGTATGATGTATATAAGTTTCGACTGGTGGTTAAATATCCAAAATACCTATATGGATAAGCGGGTGAAATAATTTTTTTTTTTTTACTGCAAAGGTTTTCAATACATTGAAGTTCCCCTATTTTTAGAAATACTATAACTTTGCCAAAAGAAGAGACCTACCAGCATGACAGATGAAGCAACCCAAGATGCAACCCCTATCTTTTCATGGCTAGCATTTTCAACTCCTTCAGGATCCTAATTGCTTTTGCTTGGTATTGTTCAACCTCCAGAACAGTTGGAGTCGCAAAAGATCAAAGAGGATCAACAAGCAGAGGAGGTAAGAAAAAGAGAAGGCCTAATTTGGCTCACCCTTTTTTTTTTTTTTTTTTTTTCCCTTTCATGGAGATTTTGGCCACAAACTAAAATATAAGTACAGTGGAATAGACTGCAAAAGGGATTAGAAAAAAAAAAAATAGAACTACCTACTGCAGGCTGCCTTGCTTTTGTCTTAATCTTGAGCCCACAATAAACCAACCACATAACAAGTTTGCCATTACATTAATATATTAAGGAAAGGAACACAAGTACTTTAATAATCCCTTGAATTAGCCAAAAAAGAAAAAAAAAAATGGTACTTTAATAATTCATGGTAGGAGTACAGGAAAAACTCCAGAGGAGCCTTTTCTCCATGCACCTATAATTCCAACAATATACAAAAAAAAAAAAAAAACCATGCTTGTAGATATAACAATACATATACAAAAGAAAGTAGTTCCTAAGGCATATCTTTTAACCTCCAACATGGTTACTAGTGTTAGTAGTGCTCATCTCAAAATTTACATATCATGGTGCAAACGAGCATGGTAGATTGTATTTGCAACCATTCAAAGGATCCTGCACTCAATAAGCGAAAAATTCAAGGGCAGCCTTACCGCATTTTTGCTGCACAGAATAGAACAGAGAAGGAATGGAAAACCTAAGCATTAGCTATTCTTTTGGGCCACGAGGGAAAAGGGTATTTTTCTTGACTGGGTCGGAGCAACGCTTAAATAGGATAGAACCATGTGCGTTCTAATATCCTTTCTATTCACATTTCTAGGGAAAAATGGAGATTCTTTACGGAATGTGGCCCAGGAAGAGGTCAGAACAAACTATTCCAGCACTTGAGTTGGCCACAGGCACTTCCACCTTGATATATCCTCATCCTTGCAGAGCTTTCTTAAGCCTCCATAAAAGCCATCTACTTCATTGCCTTCTTCCCGGTGGTCTTTCCTGTTCAACACTGTTTGTCTCCATCGTGAACCAGCATTGTACTGGTTGAATTCCAGTATCACCTTGTCTGTCACCACGAGTTTATCATAAGCATTTAACAAAAGCAAGGCTAATACCAAATTTCGCATAGGCTAAATGATAGTTGAAAGAAGAACAATGTTTTGGAAGATCCTATAATTCCAACACAGTGAGCTTACTGCAGAAGAGGAATCAGACAACGCAAGGCCAAAGCTCTAAAAAATAATCAAGAAACAATGAAGGGAATAATTAGTCCATTTTGGAAGTGGAAATCAATATGCTAAACCTTGATGGTCCTCCATATTTAAATATGGTATAGACTTATTGTTATGTGTGGTTTGAATTCCTTGGCCCCAACCAATTGACATTGGATGAAAGCCCAACTCAAGAGATTTTTTGGCGGAAGCTGAGAGCTTGATCCCATAGCACCCTTTTTGGTTTAGATGTGCATGATAACTATCAAAAGCAGTCTTAAACAGCTGTGATCATTTTTGTGTGTCTCCATTTGCTGTATGACTCCAGGAAGATGTGGGTGTGTGCACAGTTGGGGGTATTGGGGTGTTCTTTACTTTCTCTTATTTCATTATCTTTATGTTCTTTGAAATTGGTGTAACTCTATATAATCATACACGCAGAATTTTAAAGATTAGTCCACATCCTGTTACATGCTTGAAGCTGTGCATAAGTTTGTGGAAGAAAATAAGAGTTGTTTTTTAGGGGATATGCCCCAAGCATACATTTTATAATTACTAAGATGACCTTGAGCACCAATATAATAGATAGGAAAATGAAGAGAGTTTCAGTTTATAGAAACCGTGTAACTAAGAGTGAAAGTACATACGTTGTTTGCTCGTTTTTAAGGTAAACTCATTCAAAGCAGACCATGCTGCATATTAATTATTTGTCATGAGGTTTTTCTACAATCTTCTTTGTACCTAAAAGAGCACGTTCTAAATGCAGACTTACCCCAATAAACAGGTTTAAAAAATCAGACACAAAATACTTTACCCCCAAAAAGCTCTTCGAAAAATGGGAAACAATGTATGTGACGCTAACACAGGCAAAGAACATCATACAATAAAGTTTTCTCACCATTATGATGGCAAAGGCAATTACTTTCATTTAAATCACATGATTCCAGGTGGCCAACAACTCCATACCACCACCCTGCAACGCAGTGTACACAAATATATAAATGTTAAGTCATCTATAACTACAGATTGGCATACCTACTCTTTCTTTTGAACATTATTAAAAGAGATCACAACAAAAGAAAAGACTGAAGACAGCAATGTTTATAGATATTGAAACCCTTAAGTCATAATCAGCTCGTGTAATTGCTATTCCATTCCACCCCTACTCCTACATGAAAGCTATTACATCGTTTGGTTCATACTTTAGAGCTCCCAGCCAATCAAGAATACCTATTTCACTCATGGCTCTTGGGAATAATTTGTTTCGTGCCTATTCCATTCATGGTCTATATGAATGATTATTCATTGGCTATTCCCCTCATGATGGTCCATGAGAATAGCTATTCAAGTCTTACTCTATTACATTTGCCAAACAAACATGTCCTTATTGACAAAAGTTTTAAGTCTGAAGTTCTCAAACATTAATGGTTTAGAAACGCACCATAAGGAAACTCTCTGTTTCTTCTCCACTGAATCTCAATATGGTCTCCAGGTTTCAAGTCATGTAAACAATCAGAGACGTGAAGAACATGTGCGGGGGTGTCAACCGGTGGCGCTCGTAGCCTATTCCATTGAATATTTTCCTCTATCGTTTGCCGTCCATGCGGAGAGTACCTGCAGTGAAAAGATCCATTTGAAGTTCAAGCCACACTCTTAATTTAAGCATGATAAAAAGTGTCCCTAATCTAATGTCATTCTTGACATCAATTACAACCCAATAATAAATTATCTGAATTTTCATCAACGAACTAGAAAATGAATCACTTTATACTTTACAACTTGTCCAATGTCCCCCAATCAAGAAAGTACACTTAAAATTAAATACCTTGCTCGAAAGGTGTTTGTGCGGGAATCATAGCTGAGGTCTGCATCATAACATGACAGCATAAAGCCAACATGCCCATTCTGCATTCAGAATATGAATTGGAATAAAAAACATTAATCCATTTATTCAACCCTGTATTAAAATACTCAAAAAAGAAAAAGCTCAATTAAGGAATTTAATATATGCATATAAGAGAGATTATTACCTCACGGTTAAAGACCTGAGCAGGGAACCAGAACTTGCCACTCTCAAGGGAGAGATACCAAGACATGATTGAATCAACTGGCAAAGAACTATGCGACTCTTTACCTTTGTTTAAATCTGCTTTAAACAATGAAAGAGGCCAGAAACGAAGGATTGACCCAAATAAGCCTTTCTGTTTACTTTGATTCAATAGGTTTCTTCTCTTACTTGAAGCTAAATGCCATTGCCACTCTCTGTAAGCTGCATCACCAATCACTTTACCCCATTTCCGCTTCAGGTGCTTCTTCCAAAGATGATCACTCCAACACCTATCCCTCAAAGAAGTACAAACTCTACCCAAATTGCACAGCCCAGCCGGTGAAAGCTGCTCGAAAATATGCTCCAGAGTCAGTTCAGGTAAATCCAGAAGAGAAATTCGCTCTCTTTCTTCTTCTTCTACGACCACAGTCTCCACTATTGAACCGGGGGTGGCCTTTTTAAGTGGCATGATTGCAGGGACTTGAAGGGAGCTAATAGCAAGGCTACTTTTCCGGAGCCAAGAGAGGATGAAACTTGGCAAGTCCTCCAAAAACCAAGGAGCCAACAATCTCATCTCTCCCTTCCATGGGGGAGGGGACTTGTGAGAGAATGATTTGGAAATGAGGATGAAGGAGAAGCAAGAAATCAAGAAGAATAGCATTTTGGTGTGGAAATTCTCAGATGGGTAGCTTCCAATTCGAAACCAGAGGGGAAAAATTAAAACTGACCCAGAAGAAAACAGCATATAAAGATTGAGTGGGTATGAACCAATCCACTGAAATTAAAACAAATGCATGAACAAAAGATCTGTCAACCAGTGGAAGGTAAGGTTTTGTGCTTTAATTAAATTGAAGGAAGTGTCGTGAAATGAAGGTGGGACTCTGGGAGGTCGCTCTTAAAGGAAGGAGATCAGTGGTCGCTGCAGCCGACAGCCTTTAAAGGCTGAAGGGGTTATAAATGCCACACAGACCAAACGACAAGCACCTAGCGTGCATCTTAATTGCTTTGGCAAAGCACGTCCACACGGTGTGTTTATTTAAGCAAATTGAACAAGAATCAGCCAGCAGAAGCTGAGGACAGCTGTAGGTTACGATCGGAATTTAGTGAGAGGTAAGAAGAATAAAATCCGAGAAGCGGGATTTGTTGGGTTAATCAAGCTGCTTGCTGACAACACCCACCAATGAGAAGGATTATTTGGGGTGGGGTAGACCCAAATTAGGTGAAATCGGACCACAAACCTTAGATTATCCACAAAAAAGAAATTTAAAAAAGAAAGCGAAATTGAATTTCAGCAAAAGAACCATTATGTGATGAAAATGGCGGTGAAAATGAAGTGGGTCATGCTAGGTTCATCCAAATTAGGCTAAACCCCAGATTACCCACGGAAAAGGGAAGCTCAAAAGAGGTAGATTTTTAGAAAAGAAGCATGATTTGATGAATATGGCGGTGCACGTGAAGTGGGTCTCAGAAAAAAAATCCTATCATATTTCTACCATCTCAGAAGGGGGAAAAAAAAAGAAGGGAAGAAGCAATGGAACTGGTATCTAAACAAGGAGCTTTGGGGAATTCTATTTCGGGACATTGATGAGCAAGATATAAAGTGGATGGGGCCGGGGAACTAATTGGCCTAACTCCCACCAAACTCCACCATACACAGAGAGACCCCAGCTAAGCCGCCATGAAAATTGCACGAAACCTCCTTCATTTCGCTCACTCACGTGCCAACCACAGAATGGAACCACGAAGACGGCGACACTTCAATGGGAGGAGAGGAGTAAAACCAATACCAAGCCGGCCGCATAAAAGTCAAATTGGTGAGGCCACTCGTCGTGTGAAAATTGGGGGGACGGCGACTTTCCCTCCACCTTCACGTTTTTCACTTGCTCTTCCTCTCACTCAACTCTTCAAGCCCTTATTAATTTATTATTTTTAGTTTTATTAAGGTTCTTGCGCGTCCCAGGCTAGGGGTGTTTATTGGAAAAACAAGAGAATTTTTTGGATTGAATTTTTATTTTTCAACTCTTTTCTGAATTTAATTTTTTTATTTTGATTTCGGTATCTAAATTTTTCCGATTGAAATTTTCTCATCACTTAAATTTTCACAATAGAGAAGTCCCAGAAAATACTCATAAAATTTCAAGGAAATCTTAGAAAAAATTTCCGACTAATTTTTCAATCTCTGACTGAATTTTCCAGACCTATCGAATTCTACAAACCCCAGCCCTAAACTATATAATTTCGTTACAGAAATACGATATTATTTCTTTTAAATATAAGAACTTTATCGAATATGGGCTCGTTTAGTAGGACGATGAATCCCACGCCATGTATGACTGCATATAATTCATGTACATTTAGGAGTAATGATTCTTTTTTAAAGAAAACGATCTTTTTTTAGCATATCATACGTAGATTTCTTTTTGTAATTCCAATAATTGACGGTAAAATCTCTCCAGAAATGGAATCTTACCTAATTCTTTAGGGACACTTCATAGAAAACCCCATTTATTTGCTTGCTTGTGTGCTTGTGGGAGTAAAGTTCTTACATTTACTTCACAGTTCCTTTTCAGTTTCAAAGTCTCCATTCAAAGGTTGAAAAAAGCCTTCCCATTCAAGATGAACCTTCGTTCGTCATCCAATCAGGGGCCTGAAAGAATAAAAGCATCTATAATTTTTCCTCACGTTGGCCTTAAGCTAGCGACCATAATAGTCACCCCTAATATTCTTCCGTGAGCATGATGGATGTGTCTTCAAATAGGGAAAAATGTGAGCTTCGGTCTTAATGTACACGTCCTTAAATCCGTAAAATTTTAATTTTTTTAATATTTGTTAACCCGAACTCCAGCATCGCCCAAACTATACAGGTCTAAAACAGGCAAGCCACAACTGGAGGAGAGCTAGATTGACCCCTCAAACTAGCCTTCAGATGAGTTAATGAATATTATAAAGCCATGAACAATAGGAATTGATCATGACTCAACTCTAAACAGACCCGATGCCTTGTCACGTAACCAACCTTACCACAACTTTAAAATTTTAATTGTATTAAATAAAAGAGGCTAAAAGGATAAGATGGAGCAATCCATGAGCTATCTCACATCGAAAAAAGTAAATAAGAATGTTGTTTTTGTCAATAGGGAAAGGCCCAATGCAACGTTACCAAATGGCCTACACTTTTGGATCCGTATAATTACAATTTACAAAACCGAGACATGTCTCGTGTCTTTGATGAAATTCTACCACAAAAAACTAATAATAATAATAATAATAAAGGAAAAAGATATATAGGTTTAGAATACGAGACAAAGGACAGCGATGGAATCAACAGGAATATTCCTCGTGAAAAGACCCACGACCTAGCAGCAGTCTCTACCCATCTTCTATCTACATTGTGCATCGTCCACATTCACTCGAAACCTAATAGGACTCAAACCTAAATCCAAACCCACACTCACCATTGTTTCCCCCTTTTACAGAAAAGGAGGGAATGACACAAAGAGATAGTGGGGGACTAGATGAGACAACAGAACACCAAGCATGAGCTGTTTTGATTTGAGTGCACCTGATCATGGCCTGCCTGATGGGGGGACTAGATGAGATAACAAAACACCAAGAATGAGTTGCTTTGATTTGAATGCACTTGATGATGGCCTGTGAATTGCCATTAAATCACCATCTCACTAATGAAAGCTTTGACCCATGCCTGCCTTCAAAAGGGAATTGTTTGATGTCAACATTATTCCTACATGAGATTCACTAAAAATTTATGAATCTCCATTTGTAATTCCTCGAGTAATCGGCCTCCTTTGTAACGTAAAAAAAATATATAAATAGCGTCCGACCTGAATGGACCTCAAAATTTTCAATGAGTCCCTACGCCACATTGGATCTTAAAGTCGCACAAGTCTATTAGGGAAGCCATTGGATCTTAAAGTCACGCGAGTGTACGAGGGGCTCGATAAGTTGACAATCTACACCAGAGAGACTCACAAAGAGAGGGGGCCCTATTGAGGTTTTCTTTTGCACTTCGCAACAAAGAGAACCATAAAGGGAGGGGGGCCCTATATAGGGTTTTATTCTGCAGCAGGTTTGGTGGAGCTTTTAAAATCATTAAGTTGGGGTTGAAGTTTATGCCTTTGGAAATTTTCTTCCACCACTAATTTCGGGGGAAGTGAGGGGGGCCTTTTTCGAGGATGTCACATGGAAGTAGGCTTTTATCTGTGTGCATGTGGGGGACATGGGCTTTAGTGTAAGATCACTGCTACTTCTGAATGCATAGGTAAATAATTATTTTTCCACTTGCTTTCCCTTTTAGGCATTTGAATACTAATTTATCCCTTTCACCCCTCTTTTCTGCTGTGAGCATCACCTTATCCCTTCCCACTTCTAGGTATATGCGGCGGCGATCATAATCATAATCCATGATGACTCACCAACCCGCTCATATAACAATCCGATCCAACCTACTCATTATTTTGACCTCTTCAATCCATCCAATTCTCATTTTTAAGACGCTCAAATTGACCCGTGACTGACATTGACTCGCTCGTAATAACTATATAATAACAATTTCCCTCCTATTCCATAGAATAACTATTACCTCATTTGATTTAAATTAAAGCTCTGAATTCAATTGGAAATACCTATACCCCTAGCTCCTTAGAAATAGTTATTACTTATCCAACTCATGACCCCTAAGAATAACAATTCCTTACTTACACGCATGCTCCATATGAATAATCATTCCATGCACATTCTATTCCTAAGAAAATAACAATTCTATTCCATTCTGCAGAACAAATATGTCACAAATCTTGTCTCAAAAAGTATAACCAACAAAGCTCTAAGGTGAAGGGAGATAACAAAGGTCTAAGAACCAGTAATTTCCAAAAGCTGACCTTCACAACATCAAAGAACACAGACGGCTCAAAATGCCATGAAGATTGCAGAAAATCCATATTCATCATCATCTTAAATATCAAATAGCAAACCCTAATTTTCCTAACTCTCCAAATCACACGGAACAGGGAGGTTCTTACATACATTAAAAACAGAATGTTACAAAACATTGCAGTCCAAGTACAAAATGGTGCAGTACCTTTTCTCAAAGACCTAGACCAACGGTGCGACCATCCCGTCTTCGGAGTCCAGCAGTGTATTGCTTCTCCAGATCCAGCTGGAGTTCCTTCTGCTTCTCGGCTCGGAGGACTTCCCCATCGTCTTGGTCGTTGATATTGTGCTCCAATCCTTTCACACCCTACAATTGGCCATAGGTACCAAGGCAACCTCAGACTCTAAAAATGTGTTAGTAAGGTGAAAAAATGAATATAAGAAATGAAAATTCTGGCTGGTTACTATGTGCATAAGAAATAAGAGGACCTGAAATTACCATGAGTTTGTTGAATTTCTCTTGTCGCTCACGATCAGGAAACAGTGTTGCATCCCAACGGTGGCCAGGCTGCAAATTGGTACAAGAAAATTGCGCATCATAAAGAACATAAATGACTGCCAAAATAGGCTCAATATCAATTAGTTTTGGCCCATACATCCCTCACGTGACCTATCATATAGTTTTCTTTATGCCATCTACAAGTAAGCCACATTTTATTGGGGTGTGTGTGTGGGGGGGGCGGGGGGTAATAAAAGAAGAGCTTGTATTCAGAAGTACCTCTTCTACAGTCGTGGTCTTCTTCTTCCCCCAAAGCAATTTCTTTTTTTCTTCAGTAGACATGCATCCCACAGTAGTGAGGTTCTTATTAACTGCATTTTGAAAAGAGAGAGAGAAAGCAGATGAACACCATCTTTGACAGGTTCAAGGATATTATGATCCAATATCCAGTGAAAGATTTAGACAAGGTCTGGTATACTTTGCAAAAATAAGTTACAGAGGAAACACTTGAAACAGAAACTTTTGAAGGTGAACTGAATAAAGACTTTAGAAGAGTGAAAAGGGAACCAAGCTTCTTCATGTAATGGTAAAATGTAGAAAACATATAATTTACGAAAACTAACCTCGGACAAAGGGTTTAGGAATCATCTTAAACAGAAACAAAGTCCCTTTCATGGGTAGGCTGAAAGCCATTAAAGGAGGGGAAGTGGATATAGAAATTCATTTCACATAGTAGTGATTAAATTTCCAATACAGTCAATTATGACTCTAAAATGAGACAAACAAAAGTGTCTGTAAAATCAAACTCAGTCATCCTCGAGTCAAGCAAGAAGTACTTAATGAGCGATACTTTTAAAAGTTTCGCCTTAAATAGATCTCAACTCCAGTCAATAATGAAGCTGAAAACAAATTAGATTGTGCGAATGGCTCTTCCTTCCACAAGTAACTCTTAACCCATCTCTTAGTTGCTGTCATAAAAGCATCAACTCTTATTATTTGCAAGGATGCTACTAACAGAATGTGAATTAGTCCTAGAGCCGAGATGGATAACCAACAGTCCTAATCATCCTTCAAGATAGTTTCAACTTACCATACAGGATTGCAGAAGGAAATTTAAGCTTAATAATGTGATATTGGTCAATTTCAAGCAACCAATAAAGTCACTTTCCTTTAAAACTATCACCAAGCTTTCTAGCAAGACATTTACCAAATATGGTTGATTAGAACAGCAAAACAACAACAAAAAGGAAATACCCAGTGTACAACCTAACAAAAAGGAAAAGTAAAAAGGCAATTAACATATCAAAAATCATGCTATTATGATTGAAGACGCAGAAAACATCTATAACATAAATTAGATATAAATACAGACTATTAGTAACATCATTAATGAAAAATAAAATAAATTAGATGCAAGATACAAAGATTTTGCAGCATTATGAACGTACCTAATTCTGCAGCCTTCATTGCAGCAACTTTCGCAGCATCTACATCATTACCACTTCCAGTGCTGTTGGCAAGACTTGGTTCTGAAGCCATTTTACTCAGAATAGGAGACTGCTTAGCATTTGAAGACTGCTTTTCACCACCTATATTCATCAAAGATTGAACTTACTGACCAATAATAAAAGTAACTAATAGCCAAAAAAAAAAAAAACAGATAAATAAATAAATAAATAAAGCATGGTTAGCAGAATATAGCAAACAATTACCATCTTTTCCATCACCATTACTCGCATCCAAGCTAAAACATTTTGGCTTCTTGCTTAGAGATTCTTGACGTCCACCCTCTTCAAACTGCTTACCTGAAGCTTTATCGTATCGGCCCTTGTCCCAATTACTTTCCCCACCATCATTTGTATCTTTATCCTCTCTGGCATGTTTTTGCCCAATTTCCTTAGAGTGACTCTTTTGAGCTTCTTTCAGACGATTTGCCGAAGAGTCCCTTGCTGAAATCGAGTCTCTGCGACGCCCCCTATATTCATCGTGGAAGGGTATATGGTCATTTCTGTAGTCCCCCAAACTCCTATAATAATCTCTTCTCCCATCTCGAATATCTCTATCCCTAATATGCCTATCCTGCTCGCTGGACCTAATTCCTTCAGAATCAACATTGGAGTGTCGTCGACCAGCTCCAGTTCTGCCAGATAAATCCTTCTCTCTATACTTTTTATGCTCTAGATATGATGATTCTCTCTCCTTATCCTTGCTTCTATACCCTGCAACACCATGTTTATCATAGGGATACCTGTCCACATTTTTCCCATTATCTCTTGACCTATTTTGATCTTCCAGTTGTAAACTACCAGAGTAAGTGCCATCCCTTGACTCACGATCAGATCGATGAGATGATCTTCGATAATTCCGCTCTTCCTCATCACCGCGTCGGTCATGTCTAACATCATCATCATGTCTATTGTAGTCGCGTGAACTCCTGGACGACTGCCGATTTGAATGCCTGTGTGAATCACCACCCCTGCTGTACTGATTTTGACCGTAATCTCTGTCTAATTCTCTTCCACCATCCTTCCTTTTCTCTTGATAATCAGAGATTCTTGAATCATTTACCTTTGAAAATATGGGACTGGAGCAATGCTCCCTCTTAGGACTCCCTGCAAATAAACAAATAAGCACCTTCCTTATTTCCAGAAAGTGTTCTTTTATAATAGGCACCAGTTCATATCCAAAACAACAGGGCTGCACGATAGAGAGGCAAACACTTCCGACAAGCTAATATCCGAGCTATATTTACTACTACTTTGGAATATCTAATCTACATATTCTCTTCAATCATGGAACCAATGAATTGGAATGAACATAAAAAATAAAATAAAAAATCATCCCAACCTATTTTTGACAGAACCAATTCTAGAACAAGAAATTTTAAAAATCAGTTTCTCAGGTTCAATACACAGTTGTGGCAATCATCAATGACAACCTTTTTATGACAGGTGGCAAAAGGAAAAGTAAAAATAATAATAATAATAATAATACTGCTTAAACTAGCATGTTGACAAATACATTACGCATTATTTCTACCTTTTCATGTTCTACATTTCTTTAATCTTTTCATTCATTTCAGCAGGAAATGCACGCAGCACGGCGTACACGAACAACCTCCCTTACAAGGTAAGAGGAAAATGTGCAGGAGCTCAAGCACATACATTTATAGAAGGAAAAAATCCATATAGGATTGGTCTATATGTTCTCCACATGCTACATACTTGCTAGAGCATCTCATCAGATAATTCTTTCTTTACAAGACTATATTCAACCTCAATTTAAATTGGATTTCCTCCGTCCATACCAGTTTACTACTTTACACTAGAGTCTTTATAAAAGTAAATAAATGCACAATCAATCTAGCAACTGCAAGGAATTGAACCGGCGGTCTAATATACATGCTGGTAACAGATACAACTAATGGTGATGGAATAACACAGACAATCAAGCGTATTAGAAGCAGAAGGGAAATAAAATTATGGAAAACCCCAATACTGGAAAACTAACCATCAGAAGAAGACGATCCACTAACTGGTGAGCGGCGCCGATACTTCCTGTTAGCAGCATCACTTGAGGGCTTACGGAATGCTGCCTTTGCGTCAGCATCATCTGCTGTTGGAGACCGTAAGCTCGGATCCATGAAACCTGGTGTGTCCAACATCAAAGAAAAATTTATAAATTTCGCATATAAAGAATATCTAAACGATCCTTTCAAATTCGAAATTTCTTCTGAAAACTGAAGATCTAAAACAACAGAGCCTATGCTTTGCTTCCAGGGGACACGTAAAACAATTCCTGATAAAAATTTTAAACCCTTATGAATGATACGCGCCCAGCTCAGGGAAGGCGTTTCCCTAGTCCGGGTTTCGATTCGTTCGATCTCCAGTGTTTATTTCAAGCCCAAGCCGAATCGATTGCAACAAAATTTAGGAAACAACAGCCGGATAGAGGGGAAAAAAAAAATCCATGAAGAAATCAAAGGCGCACGAATCGAAGATAATCGATAACAACGACATTTAAGAGACAACAAACGGACAGAAGATATGAATAAAATTGAAGGAGCAAAGAGGAAGAACGAGTCCTGACCTTTGATTTCGAGAGTGAACTGATGAAAGAGCTCTACATTCGCTGAGGAATTTTGGAGGGTTTCTGTCTAGGGTTTGTGAAATGAACGCCCCGTTCGCTTCGACTCGATGATGCGAAAAGAATACAAAAGAAAGAAATATCGGAGAGGGCGTGTGGGTTCAAGCTCAGCGCGAGCCCTCCGCGTGGCACAATCCCACCATGATACCCTACGTGCCACGTGTTTTGATCAGATAGAGAGAGTATGCAACTCCAAAACAATCTCGTTTTATTAAAAATCATAAGCATACTGTAAAATACTGTAAAAATTATGAGACGTTATTTTAGGGGTGAATTACATTTGAATGTAAATTTTTTTTTCTGAAAAATAAAAATGTAAAAGGAATAAAAATACATAACGTTGTTTTTCAGGCAGATCTGAATTCAAGCTTAAATCCAAGTTTGGTTTTAAAATGATATAAAATTAAATTTTAACAAACCAATTGAATTAAATATTTGGAAAGAGCTGGTGAGTGCATTGAATCATTTAATTCTAAAATGTTGCTCATTTACATTATTGAAAATACATTTTAAAATCCATCAAAATTACTGTTAAAAAAGGGGAACTAAATTATAAAAGAGTTGAATTGTATTTCTATGAAATTAAATTTGTATAAAATATAATTTTCAATTCAGTTGAATTCATATTTGTCAATTGAAATGCGCTAGTTGATGATTTGAATTTAATTAGTTTTACCACATCAAACTCCCTTCTTTTTTTCTTTTTTTCTTTTTCAGAGGAAAGATAAAAATCGATTGCCTAAAATAATGAGGTGTACAAATATTTTATTGAATGAAATCCGTCCCATTTTGGACAAATTTACTTTAAGATATGGCATCTCATCAATTCTTATCGTCATCAAATAATTTCCAGATTACTTGGTTTCAAATGTTAGAATTGACGAGGAGTGATATTTCAAATCAAATCATTTCTCATTTACGGGGTCCCCAGAAGTAGCACTTAGCGAGACATGCTTTTATTTGCGTCGATGCCATTGTCAGTTAATGACACTCATTTTCACAACAAAAGCCACAAACAACTTGAAACTAGGGATTCGGATTTCTTTCAGATAGATTAACATTTGAGGATGAAGATGAAGTCCAAAAGTAGAGATATGCTGTTGAAGTGCAGATGCAATTTGCAGAAGGAAACAACAAACATGGGAGTGGGGAAGCTACCCATCATTTAGGCATGACATATACCAGCCCTTCAAGTTGGCGATGACTGCCTCGACGAGGCTGCTGCTTCACGCTCCTGGCGAAGTCGTTCTCTCTGAAGCAAATGCAATTCAATCAAGCTGGAATAAGCAAGATAGCAATAGAAACTGAATATAATGTAACTTCATAAGATGTACAGCAGCTAATGACTTTCCAAAAACATTCCATGGTTTCACGCAAGGTTTCTTTAAGATTACTAGTCCAATCAATCGACGGATTTAAACATGTGGTTTGAAATGGGAAGGTATTTTTCTCGGAATGCATTTGTTTGGATTAGGGGGAAGCCATGAATTTTTCAGTCAGATACTAAACAGTCGAGCACTCGTAGATACATGGCTTGAACAAAATTTATTTTTAGGGGGAACTAGAGTCCCCTTCCGAATGGCGATCCCTCGCGTGTTTCTGAATTCCATTGCAAATACACATCTATTTGCTGCCAATTATAGTGATAAAAATCCATTAACTCACCTTATTTTCATACAATATCACACTCCTGCCCTACGTTGTTGCCATCGTCCACGTTAAGTATGGAGTCAAGCTTAGTAAGCGTAGGAAAGTAGATCCGATTGTGATGTCAAGGTAGAGAGTGGTGTTGAACATTAGGTTCAAGCAGGCCAGATGAAATGGAGAAGTTTGCGAGGAATTCTATGTAATCCTTTAAGGTTGTCTGTAAAAAGCATTGTCGAGCCTATTTATGCACGGAAAGGCAAAAGGGATACCGTAAAAGCTTAGTTGACTCAACCAACAGTTTTACTTTATTGGGACATGAGAAAGTTGAGATAACAGAAGAAAGTTGTTTAGGCCCAGAAGTTGCTAGTATTATAAAAGGCGTAGCTTACTTCATATATTACTACAAAGAGTTGCTCAGGATATGCATGTATCGGCATTGCAAAAAAGATAGCAACAAAAGAAAAAAAACATACCCTTCTTTCCCAGTATGGAAGGAAACACACAAAATCATAGACTGGAGTGATGGTCGACACCAGAACAGCATTCAGTCCAGTGAACACCAACAGTGCTGTCATAGGGCGAGTTCTATGTGGCATGCTGCTTACTTTTTAAGTCTCTAGCTGCAACCAGAAGAACAAGACTACTCAAACAAGGGCGACAATGAGGAAACTAACAATAAAAAACGGAACAAATCATTAAGAGGAAGTCCATCTAGTCGGTTGTGGCGTGTTATAGGACAAAATGAATTAATTTTACAGAAACAGGAAGCAAAGAATGTTTAGCTCATTTGAGGAAGCACTGGGAACACAATTATACATTCCCAAATTAATCATCAAAGACCCCATCACGTTATCTACTCAAGCTCAGGAAAGTCAAGAACATCATAACTGCTACACATGGCTTGCACAGTGATTTCCACTTGGCTCGGGGATTTTATCAAACACCTTGTGAGCATGCCTTCCCACAGCACACCTTAACCCCTCGAAAAAGCAAAAGGAGCGTGTGTAATATATTCATGGGTTTATGTAAGAGAAAAAGAAAATTGTCTTAGTTAACGAACGTGGGTATTGGAGCAGATTCAAGAAAAACCTGCTTCTGGGTGTAATTTTTTAACACCTTCCACCAAAATTTAAAAACCCAAAAGGATCAACACCTCAATATATAATCTGTACGACAAACAGGTTGCATAATGAGTTCCACTTGGCTTTGACCATACGTCGCGGTGGACATACCTCACAAAAATAAGTTATAAGCAAATAGACGATTAGGAAGTACCTCGGAATCAAGAAAGGAGAGAGGGTGACGGAGAGAAGAGAACACAGCAGCTTCAAATCAACAATGGCGGAAGGGTGTTCTTACTGTTTCCTCCGCGTTTCGCCTCCTTCGGGGATAAGGAAAGATTACAACACGGCCAGCTATTCAGATCATTTTGACTCGTTTCAATGGTAAACCCTCGCATCAAGCCCTTTTTATTCTTTTCAAGTCAAGGTTCCCAAATATATATATATATATAGTTTTCCATAGAAAATAGTTTTATTTTAAGATATATAAATTGTTTTTATTGGAAAACGCCTCATAGCTACTTAACACTATGATGTCATAAAATTTTCAAAATATCCAATTCTTATGATGGAAAGGAACATGAAAAATGAATTTAAAAAACTCAAAATATTGATTGCATTAGGTAATATCCACGCTATTGTGTGATTAAATTTATTAAAATAATAATAAGAATAAAAATTATATTTTTATGTAGCTATACAGTACCGAATTTTCGTACGCTTGCCATGTAAAACTTATCCCGCTAAGCCACTCTAGACTCCAACTCCAATCACATCAAGCAGAAAATAAAAATTTGTCTCTAATTATTAAGATACTATTTGATTTTCATCAAAATTTTCCATCTCATCACTTCAGTTCCTTTTGTCCATAAATCTATCCACGAGGCGGTTTTGGTTTTGAAGACAAAACCAAAGCGTTATTGTTTGAACAAAAAGGTTTAAAACATCTTAATCAATGTTGCCATTAACCGATTGAGAGCAATAGAGGCATAAATGTAGGAATCATAGCAATTTAATCCTCGTGATCCAACCCAACACAACCAACTTATGGCCACCTTAATGCTCCTCTCCGCCGCCGGCCTCCTACTCATTACCGTCTTAGTATTCCGGCAACTCCTTTTCCGTCTCCACTGCCACCCTCCGCTGCCGCCAGGGCCGAAAGGGTGGCCCGTTGTCGGCTGCTTACCCCTCCTCGGGGCTGCGCCGCCGCACGTGGCGCTGGCCCGGATGGCCCAGACCCACGGGCCCATCATGTACTTGAAATTGGGCTCGTACGGGATGGTGATCGCGTCGAAACCGGCAGCGGTCCGCGCCTTCCTAAAGACGCAGGATCGGAATTTCTCGAACCGGCCTCCCAACGCTGGGGCGACCCACATCGGGTATGAGGCCCAAGACCTCGTGTTCGCGGCCCATGGGCCAAGATGGACCTTTATTCGAAAGCTAAGCAACCTCCACATGCTGGGCCCGAAATCGTTCAATGACTGGGCCCCGATCAGGGAAGCCGAGATAGGGCTCATGATCCGAGAAGTGTACGGATACGGGTCGGATCGGGTGGTGCCGCTGCCTGAGACGGCGATCTGCGCGATTGCGAACGTGATCGGACAACGGAGCCTGAGCCGGAGAGTTTTCGCGAGCAGCGCTGAGTCAACAGAGTTCAAGGAGATGGTGGTGGAGGCGATGCGGCTCTCCGGATCCTTCAACGTCGGTGATTTCATCCCCGCCGTCGCGTGGATGGATCTTCAAGGAATCGAGGGCCAGATGAAGCGCTTGCACAAGAAATTCGACAAGCTCTTGACAGAGATGATCGAGGAACACTCGTCGACGAAAAAAGATCGAGAAGAAAATCCGGACTTTCTTGACTTCGTCACCGCCGCCGGCGAGTATTCCGATGGCTTGAAACTTACGGAGACTCACATCAAAGCAATTCTACTGGTAAGCCAGAGGGAAATCTAGAGTAGATTTTTCCCAATCTGAAAACAGTGGATTCTAATTTCTGTTTGCAGAATTTGTTCGTCGCCGGTACAGACACATCGGCAAGCACGGTGGAGTGGGCAATGGCGGAGATGCTTAAGAATCCGGCAATCCTTAACGAGGCGCACAAAGAAATGGATCGGGTCATCGGGAAGGATCGGCGGATCCGAGAAGCGGACATGTCCGATCTCCCGTACCTACAAGCGATCTGCAAGGAGGCGTTCCGAATGCACCCTTCGGTGCCGCTGAGCCTCCCTAGGGTTTCCTCAGCCGCGTGCGAGGTGGATGGGTACCACATTCCAAGGGGGACTCGATTGCTAGTGAACCTGTGGGCGATCGGGCGAGACCCGGAGGTGTGGAAGGATCCGGCAGAGTTCAAACCTGCTCGATTCCTGGCAGGAGGGGAGGGGGAGGGGATAGATCCTATGGGGAACGATTTCGAGCTGACCCCATTTGGGGCGGGGAGGAGGATATGCGTGGGGATCCGAATGGGGATAGCAATGGTGGAGCACCTATTGGGAGCATTGGTTCATGGGTTCGAGTGGGAGATGCCAGAGGGTGTGGCGGATGTTGACATGGAGGAGAGGTTTGGGCTTGTGCTGCAGATGGCAGTGCCACTACGTGCGGTGGCTCGTCCAAGGCTTGCACTTGCTGCTTACGAGATTTGAGCCACTTAGACTTTATTACATCAACATTTTCGAAAATGAATGGTTTGTGAAGGATAAAATAAATCTGGAAGAAGTTTTCCGACATAGCCCATTTAACAACTAAAGCCTTAACCATTCGAAGTAGGCATACAGACCTTGCATTTTGAAGAAAAAATACATCAACATCTCATCGAAGAGGAAAGACAGACTAAAGAACCCTTTTTCACATAAATATGACTATCAGCATTCTGTGATACAAATCGGCACATGAATCCTAAGTCAACAGCACCACCTATGTTAACAGATTATTGTTTATTGAAACTATGCCATACCCCAACAATACAAATAAGCAACCTCAAAAGAAAAGGAAATGAAACATGCAGCAACCTAATGAACACGTGATGTTACATAACCTACAACAAATGTGACCTTACTGCACAACAAACAGATCGAAACTGAATGATTCACCCAAGATGCTGAAATCTCAGTTTTGCAATCTGATCTTCAGGTGGTGCCAAGGGCTTTGGGATGATTCCACCTTTGGGGTGGGGAATTCTAAGTGATTCACTCGCGGGGCCGTGCAAGCCAGAGAGAACTAAGGGCTCGGAGCCGGGAGAAGTAGTCGTTAATAGCAAGAACGGCTCGAGCTGACTGCCGGGTTGTCAGTATACGGTGCATTTGTTGTAGCGTTTGTTGACGCAGGTTGTCAGCCTGGGGATAATTGCCACAAGGAATTATAAATAATAACAATAAATAGTGCAAATGATGCTATGAAATGGTTTATGCAATCATGATTAGTTGCGCTACAGAAGTTGAGGGAAAAGGATACAAGCCACTGTGCAGATGCAATAAACCTTAAGTTTGCATTTGAATGGTGAGGATGAACTGGGATTGGAAATGAAAGCCCACTTCTTTTAATAAACCTTAAGGTTGAGTTTGAATTATGGGAATGAAATGGGAATAGGCATTGGAGTGATACGAGCATGGGAATGGAAATGAATCGGTCGCTTCCTCGTATGAGGGAATAGTCATTCCAAAGAAATGCTCACTCCATTCCATTTTATGCTGTCAAACGGTGGATTCCCATTCTCGCCATTCAAATGCCTCCTAAGAGTCAAGTCAATATAATAGAAGCAACATAAAATTTTTACAGAGAATGTGCCCAAAAGGAGTGTTATGATTGATATAGGAATGGTTAGAAAGTCTAGGGCAAGACCAATTAAGACTTCGATGCAAGTTATATGTAAGGGCAAGAGTGTTGGGGAGATGGGTGAGAGTATTAGCCTTAGACAGGAATGAGTGGCATCAGTTTATCTCAAACGCCCGATGTAACTTCTTAATTCGTTCCATATAGCTGATTCCAAACTCTCAGAATTAACGCTTAGTTTGTTGTTATTATTGTAGAAAACTTCAAATTCCAAAATGCAACACTCTCAGATACAAGAAATGATTTCCTCTGCAATAGGTCCTAACCTCTGCTGGCCAGTGGCTAGGAGGAAGAAAAGGAAGAGAATCCATTAACCTCGATCGGCCAAATCAACCCCCAAGTACTATATACATGTAACTAAACTATCAAGATGGCTAAATAAGGTACCAACTTTTCATTTTGTATATTAATTATAAAATTACCTAGGCATGAAACAATGTAAGTATCTACCTGGCGAAGGAACCCCTCAAGAGTTCCCAATTTCCCCATTGCCATGGCCATTTGTCCCATGTAGTTTGCCACATTCCCAGTTGACCCTGATTGTGCAGGTGAGCCGCTGGCCAGTGTCTCTGCAAGAGATTGCTGTAGTGCATCCATTCCTTGAGAGAGGGCATCTTCTGCCTGCTGCGATGACTGCTGCAAGTTGTAGATACCCACCAACTGCTGCTCAGTTAATGGCTCCAGTTGACTTATAAGAAGCTGCATCAATGTCATAACAATCATAAGTTTTAATTAAAAAATTTATAATAAAGACCCATTTGGCCAAACAGAGTGGAAGCCCTATCCATTTCTAGGGTTTTACAGAGACACTTCAATGTTCACTTGACTGCTACAGAATGGATGGCCGAATTTAGTTCCCTACTTGCCACTTATGTCATCCAGCACAAAATCCAAATATGTATCACCCATTTCCTCCCAGAACCCACCTTCCCAATTTCTTTTCTGATCAGTGAAAAGTGAAACTTATTAATGCACCAAGGTAGTGCAATCCACTTTCCAATTAAAATGACAGAAAGACACCCCACCCCAGAGTAGGATTTTATATACGAATGGCAAGAATTTCCATAACAATGTTTCTGTTTACACTATATGTTATTCAAATTCAGCTTCTAAATACAGAATATGTGAATATAAGCAAGCCCGAGGGCAAGTGCATGTTTCAGTACCTTTAAATTTGCAATACAAAATCCAAACATAATGAACTATGAAAAGAGTGATAAACCAGTCCAGATGCACTAATAGTATCTTCTAAATTTACTTAGATGGGCCAAACCTCTAAGTTGGTTCTAGATCAATTTATTTTATGCCTACCTTGAGCAGCTCAGATGAACGGAAGCCACCAATCCACATAAAACACCGCTCTGCAGGTGACTTCCACATTCCAGACAAGATGTGGAACACATCAGCCTTTGCTGCAACACCTTTCAGCCTGAAAATATCATCAAAATGTGTCGTAACACTGTCCACAATAGTGCGAAGTTCTGTGTCACCCACATGCGAGTTGACAGCTGCCCTTAATTCATTAACTTGTCTGTTCTGCTCTTCTAACCACCGTGCATATTCTACATCAAATGCTAAGGCTCCTGTGGAGGAAAAAAGCAAGTTCTTTAATTTTTATTTTTTTTTCTTCCTTGATTAGTCAGGCATCCTAGGCTAGGGCCACCAACCCCAGGCATAACATAATGTCAAACTTCTCTTGAAATTTATTCAAAAAAAGCTTTTATCGATTGATCAATTAGTCATGTATCCTGGGGTAAAAAATTTCTTGATTAGACAAGCATCCTAGGGTCAATTTTTTTAAAGTATATTAAGTTGATTTTTCTTGCAGTTTAGAACTTCAACAGGACAGATTAACTCAAACACCTTTGGTACATCATAAGTATATAGTGCCATATTTTATCATGCATTCTTGAGATTTAGCTGAGAGGCAAAAGGCAACATGCCACATCTATTTTAACGGTCTTGTTCGGAATATTACAAGCAGCATGACTTAGCAGCTCAGTAGCATATTTCGCAAGGAGATGTGGTCATATAACTAAGTTATAGTATTATTCCATAATCCATTAACATGATATTTCAATTTTTACAGCAATATTTCTGCTGCATTCAGATTTCCACGTTCGAATATATATAAGCAATGATTGAAGTAAGTACGATACCATTCCCACTCATTGCATGGGATTGATCTCCTCCTGGGCCAGAAATAAATATGCCCTATAGGAACAAAAGGGATAGAATAAGACAAACATAATGGTCTAAAAGCATAGAAAAGGAAATAGAAAACATTTATAAAGAGCAAATAGACATTCAGATGCATCTATAAGTCTGCCCCCAAAACAATGCAGTTTCACTAAAAATGATACCCTCCTTTTAAATGAAAAGTAACCATTTTTAACAAAATGTTTTTTTGGGGTCGGATTCACGCAATTTGCATGAGTCTAGACTCATATATATATATATATATATAAAGTTAAAGAATAAAACCTGCTGCCGAGCACGCTGGAGCTCTTGCTCAAGCTGGGTCAACTTCAGCCTACTGCTCTCTAGCTGCTGCACATACGCCTAGTAAAACAGAATAGTGTGCATTAGCTTTAAGACAATTTCAGAAAGATGCCAACATAAACTCTGTCTAGTTAATTATAAAAATTATAAAATTGAATAATATGTATAGAACAGATATTCTCCATGAACATGAAAACCAGAATTGTGCTCCAAAACAGACCGAATATCTAACACAGCACACGTCTACATAAGGACATGCCCAGGTAACTGAGTGTGTGAAACAGCTGAACACGTGTGTGTCTGCGCACTTCTTTTTTCCATGCTGTAGAGACCACGGGCGTGAAATACCCACAAGTAGCAAACCGAAGAACAGGTTTTCGAAGCAGCTAATAAATCCATAAATAAAGCAGACTTGCTTGCTTGTAGGTTCATTTCTAAGGTGTGCTAACAAGCACTGGACAGGTGATTGGGCACTAAATTTGTGGCAATAAGTGTCCAACAAACTACAATTCTCAACAAAAAGACTCCTGCATGCAAGTTCTGCAATATAGCAGTAAAATTGATGTCAAAAAAATAACCATGAACACATAACAGCACCTACTTTTTTCCTCAAGCGACTCTTCCTTGCAGCTTCACGATTTTGAGCAAGCCTGCGCAATGTCTATTAACATAGAGGTTATTATAAAAAGAAATTTGCAGATAATCATTAAATACAGTCAGCTGACAACATAAATATCGCCTATCTAGACCACATACCTTCTGATCCCCTGATTTTTCCTTTGATCTGTCACTGGAATCAGAGGCCATGACACCTCCTGATTGACCCATGTCAAACTGCACGAGAAAATAATAAGTTCATTTTATCCTTATGCAAAAAATTTCAAACAGAGAGACTTTAATGTGCAGCTGTTCCTCCAAATGGCTAAAACAGAGGTAATCGCAAGTTTCAATCTATAGTGCCACATTACAAAGATTGGATTAGATAAATTAGATTTATCCCAAAAAATATACATATAAACTGTTGGAACAAAAAATAAAAAAATTTAAAATTACCCTTTGGTTTCTTTCATCTGTGTCATCTGTTGAGTCGGTCCTAGGACTGACGTCAGGCATACTTGATTCTCGCTCAGTCTCTAAATGAGAACCAGATGCAGGTAACAGATTTAGTTGTGATCCCTTCGATAGTGATAATGGCTCAGATCCCTGAATAACGGAAGACACCAAGGGCTAGATAGCAAGAAGAGAGAGATCAGAAAAATAAAACTCAAACATTTCATCCGTATCATAAATGCATGCAGGAAAGCTTAGTAATCACCTTACAGATAACACCAAACTGGGCCGTTGACTTTGATGCGTTAAATACAGGGCCTAGGACACATATATTGAACAGATAAACAAGGATCAGAAGGCAATAATACTATTTATGAAAGCACAAGCCTGTAGGGACAACATATCACAAGCCAAAATCCAAAGTGCGCATAAAGCAATCAGCATCACTGATGAGGAAACCAAGACTTCCAGCATACAGAGAATTAGATAATGCTAATGTTTCAGTCTATTTCTAATAAAACCAAGCTAAAGAAAACATACTTCTGCTCAAGTCAAGATCCTCCGCTTTACGAAATAGAAATGATTGCTCAAGAGCCCCAAAGTTACGTATTTGAGCGGAATGAGTTGTGTTTCCTTCTGTGCCACTGAAATGAAAGAGTTAATCAAACCAATAAGCCAACAGAACTCATTGATGCCGTGCATGAAGCTAATCTTCATGAATTCTGGATTCTGCACCAAAAAATGATAAGCTATACGAGGAATATTAGTATAGTGAAAAATATTAAGAATGCATTAGAGAAGTGACAATTAAGATATAGCAGATGAAATTTCACAAAAATGTGTACATTCTTAAACAAAAAACAGAATTTCATTTCATTAGAAGAATATAAAAATGAAATGTTTTGGTGCCTCAACTCTCAATGAAGCACCATCATAAATTTCATGATTATGGTTTTACAAGAATCAATAAGAAATATCATGCAAAAACAAAAAGAAGAGAAATTAATACATAACAGCACATCAGATTTGTGCACACCATGCATGTATCTGTCTTCCAATATAGGCATTCACATAAACAAAAACTTCTTTACAGAGGGTCATAGTATTTGTGACAGAATCAACTAGATTCTGCTTCAAGATTTAGCTAAAACCCCATGGCCCCTCCCCACCTCTCTTTCCACCAGCCATCAAACCCGTCACCTACAGAATTTTTATCAAACCATACTGTCAACTGGTTTAGGAGGGACAATTATAAAATTCAGTTATCATTAACATCGATATTACATCCAATGGTTTGGGATCAGCCATGTCGAACCAAAAGATAACTCTGGCTGTTGATGTGGAAATACCGTCGCCACTAATTCCTATCTAGGGAAACTTCATCACCTACATCTCCAACACTCATGTCCCTTTTGCAACTTGTATCCAAGGTTTTCAGTTCTATCCGTAGCCTTCCATACCTCCCCCAAATTGATCAACTCACTCTCCTAACCTTGCCGGTGAGGAAGACCCAACCTAGGTCATCCTTCTGAGTCTGTCGTAAATCACTTTGCGCGTCTATGTAAACCCCAGCCCCCAACCTTCCCCTTCCCGCGCCCGCGCCCGCCCCCGCCCCCCCCCCCCCCCCCAACCCAAAACAAAATGGTAAAGAAGGGCTCTTTGGGTCTAATTTTCTTTCTACCTGACAGGACAAATGAATAGGTGCAGTCATGGGTCTCCATCTCATGTGCCCAAACCATCTTAGACAATACTCTCTTATCTTCTCTTCGGTTGTAGCTACAACTAATCTTGCCCAAATAAAGGAAATTCATCTCTGTGTCAATAAAAGCTGATAAAAGAGACCATAAAACAAACGTCACAACAGCACTTCCATCAAAAATAGAGCCAATACCACTTCTTGAAAATGATTAGATACCAGGGAAAAAAAAACAATTGGAATCAAAACTAAAAGATGGAGTCATTGGGCGGGTAGGAATACCTACACAGTTACAGGACGGACAAAGCTCGGCATCACCCCGGACAAACGACAACCATCTTCTGCATCACCCTTCGCTGTTCTGCAGCCCAAAGACCACCACCATCACCGTAATTCTCAGAAGTTCGGAAATAATTAGAATGAACCCATTAACCCTCGCAAAACAAATAAATAACAGGCCATACCCACAAAATATTGAATCTCAATCACCAGCTAATTCTCAAACCAAAGTCACCATCACCGTGAATCAAACTATCCAGGATAGAAAATCAACACTTGAAGCCTTTCTCATTTTCACTTTAAGTTAAAACCCCGGAAATTCAAATGAAACACACCCTATCTGATGCAGAGCGTGGTGCCAAGGAGATACAATACAGGGAACAAGGAAAGGGAAAAACCCTAATATGAAGAGTCTTCGGAGATCGAAGGAAAGACCGGATCTTTTTGACTTCAAGAGGTTAATTGTATCGCATAATTAGGCTAGGTATAGAATACTAGTTTAGCACATGAAATTTTTTTTCCCTATCAAAATCTGTAAATTTGGACAGATTCAACAGACCCCACATGGAATACAGGGCTCCTCCCTCTAGTAGGAGAGAGACGGTTGGTGAATTTGGGAGTAGAGCTCCGAACAGTTCCAGGCTGCGGCGTATATGTTCGTTTCTTTACGAGCTCGTCGTATTTTCCAAATATGTCGTCATTTTCGTGGCAAAAATCATTTTTATATTGTTTTGTTTTTGTTTTATATATATATATATATATTTATTTGCCCTGTAAATTCCTGAATTTATCACTGAATTTCATTTTAAGATTTAGTAATTAAACTTCGTAAAAATTGTACCAATATCAGTATTAGGAAATCTGAAGAAATGTTATGTGGGCTTGTGCGACTTTAATTAAATAAATTTGATCCTTCATTATCTGAATCAATATGAATTAAGAAGAAAGAAAAAGAAATTTGTGAATTCCTTCCCCCACTCATGAACAATATATAAAGAAGGGGGTACGCATCATCCGCGCCATCATCTTCACAATAAATACTTTCTAATTAACATTGATTATTGTAAAAAGTTATCAAATTATCCTCGACATTATCATTTCGTTAAGATGTTTGTCTACTGGACTCCATGGGTAAACTCTACAAGTTCAATCACTTAATAGGTACAATTGCAGCGTTGAGTTAAAAATGAAAATTAGTGACACATTTAGAATTTTACTCACAATTAACCCAAGGAGATATAGAATAAAAGAACATTGTCTAGTGGTGCTCATCTTCCTTTTTGAGAAATGATTAGCATTCAAATAACGAATCATTCTATAATAATATATTATTTGAGAATTTCGTAAAAATATTCTTGCGGCACATTTCAATAATCACGGTGAGCAGACTTATTGGTGCGAAAACTATTGAGTCATTAATATTTTTAGAATAAAAGCTAGTGTTAAATATTAAAAATTGGATCCTAGTTTGCTTTCTCTAAAGCGTGAAATTTCTAATTCAAATACGACAAAATTTTCAGAATCGCACATATTATACAATGTATGATCAACAAAATATACTTTATAAAAGTTTGTTCAACGGTTTATACGCTTTAAACAAGCTTTATTTTACTCAACACGTGCAATGCTTTTACCCATAATTAAGTTTTCTTTACAAGATGTAATTTAGGGGGTTACTAAGTAAATTACCATAGGCCCACTAAGTCATAGCTACATAAGGACATAATCCTTCCACCAAACCTTAATTTTTTCTTAAATTATTGCAGAAGTTTTGTCTATAATCTGACCAAATTATCAAATAATTGACTATATTGATTTGTTTACTTAAGCAATTTGCTTTCTCCGTTGAGCGACAAAAGAATAATTGTATGAATACAAAAAATTTTACAATGGAATCACAAAAGGCCTTTGTGACACAAATTAATGCAGGATATTTTAGTAAGTGCCGACCTATGCTCTCATGTATTTGTAACACTGACTTTTTATGATTTTACTGCGAAATCTTTTGTGTGTCTATGGCATTGTTTGCAACAAAAACAGCCATTTTTATTTACAAGTATCATTTAATTAATGCTACTCTCCTGTATACAAATATTGAAAATAGGTGTATATATATATATTACCATTACGAAATGATCGGACACATTTTCCTGGTTCTAAAATGACTTATACCTGAAAAATATATTTTATTATTAGGAAAGGTCTTTGTACTCACCTCAATTGACGTCATTTTGATTTATTTATTTTTTATTTTTTGTAAATTCTAGCCGTACTTTGTATGAACCCGAGAAAGTAACTAAAGTTTCTAAAATTACCTCCTCCATCTTTTATTTTTTTAAATAATTAATTTCACTTTTCAAAATAATCTGTAATAAAATTATTTTTTTTATTTCCCCCTCCTCCCATCAATCTTTCTTCACATGACCGTTCATCGGAGGAGAATAATGTTACTTATCAAAAAATAATAATAATAATTTTACCTGAATCTCAGCACTCCCGTGTTAAAATCATTTTCCTGTGTACGAATGAAATCCATTCATTACATATGTAGGGCCCACTGCCAACACATATACAGGTGAATCCAATTCATCATGTATGCAGAACTTACTCTCACATGTGAGTGACAGAATTTAGGTGGATTCCGATGTTAATAGCGCTATTTTTTTTTTGTTGAACAAGGTCGTAATTATAATATTAAAAATAAAAATAAAAAGCAAAGTAATTTTAAAAGAAAGAGAGTAATATAACATTATTTTATTTTCTTTGTAAAGACCTGGGGATGGGGAGCGGCGGGGGAGACGTTCGCGGAACCTAAGATCTCAGCACGATTGCATCATTAGATGTGTTAATTTCCGCGCTTGCGTAATTGTGGCGAGGAAACTTGGTCACCGCCACCTATACATGACCTATTCCCCCCTTATAATATTTTTTTCTTTCATTGAAAATTGAGAAATTTGTCTCCCCGACACAGAAACCCCATTCTCTCCCTGGTTTCCCCACCCTCTGGCTGCAGGGGGGAGCATGCCCTTGGTCCCCCGCACGGGGAAAAAGGGTAGTTTTGTAATACAAGCCATCATCATAAAATATGTATTGCATCGCATCCAAGTCTATTCATATTTTAAGTTATGTCAAGGAAAAAGGATTTGTTTAGCGTAGATTCTTTGGACGTACATCTAAGGGTAGCCCAACGTTTTAGTTGGGCCTAGTTTTCATGTCTGGCCCAATCATACGGACCACTTACAATGGACCCAATAAATAATCCTTACATTTTCGGCCCAATCTTAAGCTGCGATTTATGTACACAGCTCTTATAAATTCTATTATGAAAGTATTGTAATAATGGAAGAAAGGCTGGTCTTCCAATTATTTGGGGATATGGATGCTCCGAGGAGTCATAAATTTGTTGTTCAGAAAAATGGAAAATGAATGATTGAAATTATCAAAATTCATAAATTCATAAAATTTTAGTTTTTCATGTTCTTTTCATCCAAAATCATGTAATGGAAAATGAATGATTGAAATTATCAAAATTCATAAATTCATAAAATTTTAGTTTTTCATGTTCTTTTCATCCAAAATCATGTAGTCTTGAGGATGACTGGGCTGTCTTATCCCTAACAATAATTATGATAAAAGTAATAAAATATTATTCATAATAAATTGCTAATATTGCTAATTCTATGGCCAGTTCATTATCGATACCGACTCATATTTTATGTTCGATTTGAATTCTTTATACTTTACAAATAAATTTTATCATTTTTTAAATTTTAAGTTATTAGTATAGCGCTTTTAATGAAAATACGCAATTTAAATATTCTCGATGATGGTGTTACATTTCTAAGAATATTGCCCAGTTTAATATCACATTTATGAGAATAGGACGATGAATAAAATTTGAGATTACATGAATCAAGCAGTTCCTTTAAATTACTTTTGTTATTATCTTTTTTTAAATTTAAAAAATAATTAAATGTGTTGATTATAAGAAGGATATTGATAAACATAGATTTAAATTGAAAACCCCCCCAAAAAAAATTTAAGTGTATAGTGTAAGAACAGCAGTGTGATGGAAAGTCTTCTCGCGAGGGTTGGAGGCAGTGAAACAATTGTTCCAGCACCCGCATACTGAACGTAGTCCTTTCTAGCAGTGGCCGTTTAGTCACCACCACACCATTGCGTGCTAGGGGAGCTCATTTGATTAGCTCTCGATTCTATTGACTAAACTAAAATAGTAATACAATCGACATAAAAGCAATCTCAATGACTTTATATCGCAAGGTAATTGTTCGTTCTCTCAACGGAAAATATCGTTCATTTTCATCTTTAGATGAATTTCACATAATCTGAATACAATCAAAGTCATTCATTATTTGTTTTATAAAGATAAAATTATTTAAAAAATTAAAACTAAAATATAAAAGATAAGGTCGGATAAAATTATAAAATGAACGAGTGAAATTGTAATGAACGGTTCATACAGGAGGGAAAAAAAAAAAAAAAGGGTCCTGCCCTTTTCTAGAGGGTATCGTGCTTGGCTTTTGTGGTCTCAAGTCCATGCACGTGCCTCTAGATGTAGCGATCCACTGCAGCATCACCCATTCCCCTGATCCTGCACCTCTTTCATTTTTATTTTATTTATAAAAGAAATAGAGAAACTAAATGGAAATAAATTTTTTTTTTTTTTTAAAAGAAGAGATTTCCACTCTGATTAGAAAAATAAAAAGGTAAATTAAGGATTAGTTTGCTTTATATAAAGAAAAATGGGTAGAGTTGTTTAATTTAAGTTCAATGAACTTGACTGATCAAAATTTTCTTTTATTATTGCAATAATATGGAGACACTAAATTTAATAAGTACAATGATGCCAACCTTATGGTCAAAACTTAGGATTTATTTCTCTATTATGTCAATTTTTATTTTTTATTTTTGTTAAGAATTCAATTGAATAGTGTCTTGGATATAGAAGATTTCTATTGACCTTCTGGACAGAAGACTCACCAAATTCATCTCTCCATCAATCCATACTTTCTTCCTAACCTTGAAGTCCAACCACAACGTTTGATTTATCATATGATTCAACGATTTTTGGTCCATAATGTTTGGATTTATACCCTCCGACGGTCAGAGATACACCCATATGTTTTCGTATTAGTCGACATAAAAAAAAAAAAAAAAGAAAGAGTGGCGGTCAACCAAATGGTCGGGTTTGATCGTCAAAAGCATGCGACTTTCGGAACTCATTAATGCATTCGTACCACGATGACTGCGCAAAGTCAACCTGCATTTAATTGATGCCTCATGAGTCATCGATTCTAGCGGTTGAGATCAGCTCACGAGCATTGAGCTCCGGTACAGCTGAGGAGCAGGGGATCACAACTCCCTTCATCCCCCTCTTTTCCAAGTTGGCGGGCGAAGGAATCACCCCCCCCCTCTCCCCTCCACGGCTTCGGACTATCCTGACGTCATCCTATGAGCGGCTTGTGACATCATGCACAATCCCGGCCCCGAATCGGTGATCGCCACGTGGCGACATTATTGGGACACCCCAGTTTGTGTGGAGTTTTTTCTTGGTATATTTCAAAAGGATTGTTTTTTTTCCCCATGTACCTTATATTTTTTTAACTTTCTCTGTTTACTTACTTTTATAAAATTAGGAATGGCATCCTCATTTTCTCTTTTCTCCCTCCTGATATGCCCACCGCAACATATCAAGACTCAAAAAATTAAAATTGAGAATATCGTCTGTATTTTTAATTTTTTTAATTTCTGACTGAAATCATAGATCATGTCCACAATTTCAAATATATGCATATACCCCAAACTAACTTAGTTCGTTAGAGTATATGGTTGTTAATCACGAGGCCCAATGTTCAACCCCTTCGTTTATCCCCTTTTACTTCTTTTCCCCCATAACAGATTTGAAATCGCAGAAATGATCCACGATTTCAATGGGAAATTAAAATGCAGACGACATCAGCAATTTGAGTTTTTCAAGCCCTGACATGTCGCAGCGGGCGTGTCAGGAGGGAGGAGAGAAAAAATGCTGATGCCATCCACAATTTTACAAAAGTATGGTAGATAGAGAAAGTTTTTAAAAGGTAGGGTACATTGGAAAAACAAAATCCCTTTTAAAGTATACGAAAAAAAAAAACTCTAGCAGCGCCCAACCTATCTCCACGTGCCTCCGGGCTCCTTTAATAACCATTAGATAATGATTGCATTACAAGAAAATTTCCCCCGTCCAAACAACGAAGTAATTTTTAATTTTTATTTAAAGTGTGAGGTCATGAACTATGTTGATCAAGCTAGTATTAGTTATGCATCCCGTATTCATAAATTCTGACCCTATATATAAATATAATGATGCTTGTGGATTCAGACATAATCTCTCTTGATGTGTAGAACTCTCAACTAATGAGTGAAAAGTAAAAAAAAAGAGTGAAGTTTATAAATTGAGTGGTTTTTTTTTTTTTTTTTGCTTTGTTAGATAATGTTCTTAAATATAAAAATTAATGGTCCTGATGCTATTCATTCTCTCTTTCAGTTGTACGGTTCATATTTATAAAACCTGACCTAGCACTTGTCGAATCAGGACCAACATGGTCCCGATTTCATCTGAATTATAATCGTTTAATGTAGTCTGCGGCGAATTATCACTTGGCATCTCATGCATGGACCCCACCAAGAACTTTACTCATTTCCGTCTTTCAGTCCGTAGTTTTCACACGTCTGCTCCATTATTGGAACCTTAACTTCCTCGGTCTTTCCCTCATCTTTCCTCCATCGCATACACACATACATACATACATATATATATATATATATATATATTATCCCATTCCGTAGGGAGATAGATGAGAAACATGGAGGTGCTTGGAGTTAATCAACAAAGAAGTGGAATGAGAAAGCCAGGTAGCAAAGGAAACACTCTTGTTAAGAAGAACAAGAAAAAGCCCATAAAGGTTGTGTACATCTCCAATCCCATGAGGGTGGAGGCCAGCGCCGCCGAGTTCCGGGCCCTGGTACAACAGCTCACGGGCCGCGACGCCCACCCGCCGAGCCCGCCCGATTTCCCGAATCTCGGCGGTTGGGAAGCCAGTGGCACGGGTGCACCGGAACTAATGGCGGGCGACGGTGCGCTGGATTTGGATCCTGCGGCGGTGGTGGACGGTAGCTGCGGGGAGAGGGACGTGGCGCTGGCTGAGACTTCCGATGATATATCGTTCAACCCGTTGGATGAAGGTGAGGACGTGTTCATGCCGTTGATGGAGAATTTTGGGGGATGGGTTCCTTCGAGGTGGGTGTATGAAACTGCTAAAGTAGGCTTGTTTTAGAAGCCCTTTTGAATCAGTAAATATATATATAAATCAAGCAGTGTAATAGAACTTATATTTTGCGAGGCTACTCATCTATATGAATGCCTATAATTAAGGTGGTGTTTGTTAATTATGTAATCATATATATATATGTAATTTGTAAAATATCCCCTTAAATAAACCACTGTGGTTCTCTCATTCTTCAATTCGATCTAATTTGTTTATAATTAATCTGCATGTGGGATTTAGTTGTTGTCCATCATAAGGTACTTATATATAAGTTCTATACTTTGATGACACACAGTAAATAGTATCGGTGTGAGCAAGTGAGCAAATTTTTTATACATGAACAAGCTCATGCAGAGTCCATGTAAAGCCTGAGAAAGGGATTATAACCATTAGATTAAAAACTCAAATCATATATAACTAGCTGATAAAATTTGAACCTTATTGAATTAAGCACGATAAATCAATATTTATAAATGTAGCGTCCTCCCTGATTAAGCCCCAAATTTTATAGGCTAATAAGATAATATATATAAATCTCAATCCATCTATCAGTATCATTTTCTATAACCCTATGTAAATTCTACTTGAATTTGCTAATTTATTTGCTAAATTAAAAGGAGGTGTAGGAATTCCTCCCCCAAGTATTCCAAACCTCATAAGGGTGATTATTAAACTTGTGAAAAGCCTAGTAAATATATATATGTGTGTGTGTGTGTGTGTATACATGTAGGGTTTTCTAGCCTATGCTCAAATGGCACATTTTCAATGCATTAATTCAATAACTTTTGTGAATTTCAATGAATTTCAATGAATAATATTTTTATAATTAGGTTCTTAACATATGGCCAGAGCACAATTTCAAAAAACCCATGTATATATATAAAGATGCGATAATTAGGCATTGAATGATGTAATTCCGAAATTCAGAGATCCAGCGGTAGGGATTTCAGAGAATGTATCCTAGATCGAAAGAGTTCTCAAATAATACAACTCAATTGATAAAAATCTTATTGCCAATTATTTTTGGCAATGAAACGTCATGCTTTGAGGCACTGATTATTAAGTTGCACGTAAACATGAAAGAACGAAATGAAGTGGGCCTCTATTGCATAAACCGTCAGTACACTAGCAAGAAGACTTGAAGTGCAGTAAATTCCACCAAAATCCAACATCCAAGATGTTGGCCCAAAGTCCCTTGTATATATATAGTTGTTGATCTAGTTATGGTAGCAGTTGTCTCATGATGGAGGTTCAAGTATGGAGTGAAGTTATCATCAATCTGTGAATACTTATGTGCGCTTAAATACACTATGAAATTAAGGTATATGTATTTTCTAACAACAATTAAGTTAAGTGGAAGCACTCGATATCCTACAACAGCCAACTTGGTCCATCATCAAAATGATGCAAGTGTGACGATGAGACGTCTAACTCATCAACTTGCTGGTGCTATTCATTACAACTTGCAGCACTTATAAGTGGTTTTGTCCTTCCATGACCAAATTATTGAGCATCCCTAGGCAACGTTAACTTGCATCTAGGGTAGCCTCTTGATTGAAACTCTCCATTTGCATGCTTGTTTATTCGATGGGCATAAAGTTATTAGTAAACGCGAGAATGTAATAGTTATTTGATAGAAATATAATAAGAACTATAAAAAAAAGGTATGTAATGAATAACTCTCCTTCCATTTGCTTGTTTGCTCATTTATGGCACGTGGGAATATCCATAAATGTGAGAATGAAACTATTATTTGGTAGAAACATAATAAGAACCGCACATAAGAGAAAAGTATGTGATAAATAAGTCTTTTCAAGGAGTATGAGTGCGATAAATCAAAGATATCTCTTTCACTATTTATTCTTCTTGGGCTTTATACTATATTTTTATGCAATAACTACTTCATTCCATGAACCGAAAAGGTAAGATTAGTCATATATCGTGAATTCAATAATTATTTTCCCTATGTTCTCTTACTTCCCAGAAGATACAACGATAGCTTGATATGTAACGTACCTTGCGGTGAGAAACTCGTGTCTGAATCCCAAAAGGAATCGCGACAAACATTAAAGCTGCTTTTCAGTTACACCACACATGAAAACATAGCAGTTAGAATTAGGAGATGGAAAATTTTCAAGATGTTATTTACGAAATTGTTTGTTAGGTAAGTTAGCAACTGTGCATGTGTGAGTGTTCTTTGTCTGAAAGCAAACATCACCGTAGACAGGATATGCATGCAAAACTGTCTGTATTTGGTTTAAAGGCGGCTGAGCCATGCCTTCGTCGGTAAATTGGCTTTTCCGCCGGCATTTAGCTCGTTTTTACAATTCTGGGCCAATTTTGATCGAAGACTACTTCGCACCGACGGTCTTTAGCCTATGGGTGAAAATCCGTCACAAATAAAGGCTATGTTCGTTTCAGAGAAAAGCTCCGGAAAATATTTTCGAAGAACATATCTTCGAAAAAATTTACTAATTTGTCGTTGTTTGATTGAATAATTTAAAGTCGAGAGCTTGAATAAATGAATGGAAGTAAAAAGGGTAAAATGGGTATAATAAAAGGAGAAGTAGTAAGAGGGAGGCTTTGTGAAGGTGAAATTTGGAAAACATTTTCCCAAAAGACTAAACCTATTCTCTATTAACCAGGAAATATTTTTCGTCAACTCCTTTTCTTAAGCATTCCAAATATTAAAATTTATGAAAAATATTTTTTCGGAAAAAAAATACTTGAGTGTTCGACTCCTACTATTGCTCCTTTTATTACTAGTATATTAACCTATATATTAACCGTTTTGCACCCTTATTATTTTCCCAAGAAAGAGTTGCATTGAAACTCATATGAATTATTGCATATACCAGAAACATACGGTTTATTTAGGAAAAAAAACAATTTCCCGTTCTTTTCTTTAAAATAACGTACGCTGGTCATGACTCTGAACTTAGGCTTGTCCCCATCTTCAAAACAATATTATTTTGTTGAAAACGTGTCAATTTATTTAAGAGGAGAGAGCTTCATTTCTAAAAAAATGGTATCATTTTGAACTCGGACTCATGCACTCAGTAACATTGGGAAAAACCTTTCTTTTTAGTTACCTCCGATTTATGTGCATTATAAAACATTTGAAACACATTTGTTATATTTTTCAAAGGTATAGCCTATTTAGAAATCTAGGATTTCTCATAAATAAGGGAAAGAAGGAAGCTGAATCACCTCCATGAATCTGAGAACTTTTGCTTGTACAGTATTATTTAGTTTACGTACCAATACTCATAATATTTTAATTAAATTACAACATATTTAGGCTTAACTATTGAAATTGAAATTTGGGAAAGAAAAAAAGGGTAATAACTAAAAGGACTTGATGAACCTAGTGTGAATAGTTCATATTTTCAAAGTTTGTTTTCCTATAATAAAAGATCTAAATACCATCAAATTTTTTAAAAAATTATAAATTTCTTTAATCTTTTATGAGTTTTTCTTCCATACAAAAAAAATTCCACAATACCAAAGTTTTGTAAGCTAACGAAACGCCAGTCAATGCAAGTGTATAAAGGATAATATTACATGTATATCTTTCGCACATTATTCATACCGAAAATGATCACGTAATAAAATTTATATAATCTTATATTATTATTTAACTATCGCATCCCATAAAAAACGTACATAATTTTATTACTTCAACCTTTTAGTATAAAAAATATATTAAAAAAATTTACAAATAAAATTGTCCGTGTGCAAAACTAGTGATCCCGCAAGCGCCAAAGAGATGAGGGAACAAATTATGTGGTTCCGAGTTTCCGTCACCCGTGTCACCAATGTCTCACATCACGATAAATAAACAGTGCTTCTTCTTTTTTTTTTTTACGAATAAATAATGCTTTTTAAGAGTATTGATTGCACGACGAGCGATCAACGGCTGTTTTGCTTATTTAATATGTTCTGTTTATCTTTTTCTGAGTTTTCACTCATTTAATTAAGCCTTAATTTGATAAGAAACTAACAATAGGCCCTTCAAAACTTATAAAAGCCCAACTTTTAAAAAATTATGGTTTAGGATTGGGGCTGCAAAAATAATACGAGTCAAATTGAGCTTGGCGGTACTCAAGTTAGGTTTGAATTTTTTTTTTTGTTAATCGAGCTCAGGACGAGTTTACGAAAGCATCGTTCAAGTTTGAATCGCTTTTGTTCGCAAACAGCTTGATCAGTTCGAGAACAACTTTATAGGTGTTCATAAGCTTATATTAGCAAACACACTTGTACGCTCACTTAACAGGCTTAATAATAGTTTTACATTGCATCGTGCTTATAGAGAATGCATATAAACTATATATATGTTCGCGAACATGCTCACGAGCAATGTTAATGGATACCAAAAATCTATTAAAAAGAAAACTTATTTCGAAAAAACTTATTTTTAGAAACAAAACCCATTCTTTCTACAATTAGACAAGATTAAGATTAAGCTTCTTTCTTGGTTTTCTCAGAAAGAAAACCCCCCAAAAATAGTAAATATCGTGATTCCGCTCACCCCTCCAAGTGTAAGGGTTCTCAGTGGCAATAGCGGATGAACGAGTCGCCCCACCTTTGAAAGCGACCCTCGTCTCACCCGAGTTATACGAAATTCCTATGCTTTCTCTATCACAACACGGAGCCCCGGGCACTTTAACATCACTAAACCGGAAGGGCCGTACGACTACTGACAGATGTCTCGATCTGGATATGACAGCACGGAGTTTCGTGCACTGCATGTCTCAGAGCACGAGAAAAGAGAAAGAAAAAAAAAGGAATAATAATAAAAAAGGAAGGAAAAGTGGTAATTGGGGGGAGACAAAGGCTCCACACAAGCACGATCGGTTGTTTGGATTTGAAGGGGGGGAAAAAGAAAAAAAAGAAAAAAGAAAAAAAAGAGGGAGCAACCTTTCTTCTTCCCTGAAAAACACACACACTTCCACACGCACGGAAAGCTTGATTTCGCCCGCAAATGGAAAAAGCTCCCTCCTTTTTGCATTTTCATGCGCGGATCGAAGCCCCCAATTCCCATTAACGTCTTGTCGATCAGCCGGGTGTGGATGATTTCCCTCAGAAACCCAATTGCAGAATGTGAAATTCCGCAAATCCAAGTTGCAGAATGAACAAAGATCACTGCGGGGTCATGAAGGCATGGGAAGCAACCATTCGCAAGACCCAAGCGGTCGCCAAGAAGCGGGCCAACAGCATTTTCGGGTCGATGTCGGTGGCTCACGTCGACGACGACGTTATCGTGGACAACAACAACAACGAAGATGACGAAGACGATGACGATGGCCCCGATAATGTACCCGGAATCGGAGAGATTTATCACTCGGATAGGGTTCTTCCCAATGGGGATTATTACACGGGGCATTGGGCGGATAATTTCCCTCACGGCCAGGGGAGGTATATATGGACGGATGGGTGTATGTATCTGGGAGAATGGTTTAGGGGGAAAACCATGGGGAGGGGGAGATTCAGTTGGCCCTCAGGAAACACTTATGACGGCGAATTCAAGAGTGGGTATATGGATGGTAAGGGCACCTATACTGGGTCTAATGGGGATATCTATAAAGGCCAATGGATGATGAATTTGAAGCATGGCCATGGTTTGAAGAGTTACCCCAACGGGGATCGGTACGAGGGCGAATGGCGAAGAGGGTTGCAGGAAGGGCATGGGAAGTATGAGTGGAAGAATGGGAATCACTACATTGGGGATTGGAAGAATGGGGCTATTTGTGGGAAGGGTTGGTTTGCTTGGACTAATGGGAATGTCTATGATGGGTATTGGGAAGATGGGTTGCCCAAGGGCAATGGGACTTTTAGGTGGTCTGATGGGAGTTTCTATGTGGGTAATTGGAGTAAGGACCCAACTGAGCAGAATGGGACTTATTATCCCTCCGGGGGGTCGTCCCCGGAGGCAAGTTTCGAGTGGGACCCTCAAGAGGTGTTCAATGTTGATTTGAGAGAGTGTAAGGTTTGTCCTAGTGAGAAGGTTTCCATCCTTCCCTCTCAGAAGAAGCTCGCGGTGTGGAGGTCCTCCAAAGGCGTGGCATCCAGTGTGAAGCCGAGTAGAATGTCGGTCGATAGTCTGTTGAATTTGGGCGCAGATGGGGCATTCGAGAGAATGCACATGTGGGATGGTGATGAGGATGTTAGTTGTAGTGGTGGGGATTTGGGTGATGGGTTGCAGGTTGAGGATGTGGATTCTTTAAGATATCCAATGCAACAAATTAGAATCCCAAAGGCGCCAAGGAGGCAAGGAGAGACGATTTCCAAGGGGCATAAAAACTATGAGCTAATGCTCAATCTGCAGCTTGGAATAAGGTACTTCTGATGGGGAAATAACTAATGATATATAGCATTTTAACTGTATCATATTTTTCCTCCAATTTAAAATCATTGATAAATTGTTCTGTTAAGCTACTTTAGGAATAGCGTCTCATTTCAAAATAATATGGAATCATTTTATTACATATGGGTGAAAATAAAAGTAACTCTCTAGTTTTCCCCCTAGTAATATTCATCGTAATTAGATTTTATGAACACCGTAGATATTTAGTTTGCAAACATGGATTTATTTTGTTGTATCAAAACACAGGATAGAAATATGCGTGCCTAATTCCTAGTTACGGTTTTGAGTTTTCTTGTTTTCCTTGCCCATGGAGGCTTTGGTACAATATTCGTGATTATCTTTCAATCGGCTTAATTCTTTTAGAAAGTACTGACTAGTCTGTGGAATGATTGTGCAGGCATTCTGTAGGAAGACCTGCCCCAGCTTCATCTCTTGATCTGAAGGCTTCAGCTTTTGATCCGAAGCAAAAATTGTGGACAAGATTCCCTCCCGAAGGATCAAAGTACACCCCACCACACCCATCATGTGATTTTAGATGGAAGGATTATTGCCCATTAGTTTTCAGGTCAAGCCTTGGAACATCTGTCTTTGCCATCGCTACTAGTTCACATTTCTTTGTTATAAAACAAGTCATGATTTGCATTGGAACCTTCTGAAGATAGAGTAGCTTAATGATCGGTGTGGACGTCCTTATATTGCATTTGGCTAGTGGGAATGGAATAAAAAAATGTACGAGACTAAAGATGGAATGGTCATTCCCTAACATATGGGAATGGCCATTGTAAGGGAAAGACCATTCCATTACCTTTCATGTTACCAACCAATGAAATGAGAATTAACATTCTAATTTTCATTCCCAGCATCCAAATGAGTTCATAGTAACAATGGGTGCTTCCATTTGCTATTCCGCAAATAGCATGCTTCCACGACTCGAACCCATGGACTCTTGGTCACAGAGAAGCCACCTTGCCAATCGTGTCAAGGATTCATAGGGTATTTAGTACACATCATTTAATATTATTTTTTTTCTTTTCATTTTTCAAAGAAGGTCTCTCAGGAAAGGAGTGAAATGAGAATTTTACATCACATAAGATAATTTGGCTGCTGAGATTGTTTATAATTATATGAATATTACAATCCTAAACATAAAAATTAGGGTGCTTTCATTTTATGTTGATATTAAGAATGTCTTTGTCTATTTTCAGGACTCTTAGGAAGTTGTTCAAGGTGGATGCGGCTGATTACATGATGTCTATATGCGGGAATGATGCTCTCCGGGAACTCTCATCGCCTGGGAAAAGTGGAAGCTTTTTTTACTTGACAAATGATGATCGCTACATGATAAAGACTATGAAAAAGTCAGAAGTGAAAGTAAGATACATATTCCATTTGCTTAACAACATACTTGCGCATCCCCAAAGTTTGGGGTCAATTCTAAGGATCAAACAAGAAGTCACATTGGGTCGTTACCATGAATTCTTTGACACCATTCATTCAGGTCTAAGGCTACATTCACATCCACCTTGCTAACACTTATGTCCCTATAGAGTAATGCAACCTGTCCCTGCTAAATCCCAACTAAATCCGTAAACATTTAATGGGCAACGCATGAGTGGAGGCACTCAGGTAAATTCGCCGGAATGTTAAGATAAGTATTGCATTACTCTCCATTCATGTTCTCTTATAATATGTGTCCAAGTTTTACATTTATGGATCAGTTATATGACTCCTCCAAACAAGCACATCTATAGCTCTCCCTTTCTCATGCCAAGACCACCTTAGGCAACTTTGCCTCATTCTGTCCTCAGTTGAAGCAATTCATAGCTATGCACAAATGTCTTCATAAATAAATTAACTTAATAACTAACACTGTGGTTTGCTAAATTTGAAATCCATGAGACCGAGGCTTAGATTGTTGTTGCTGTTTTTTTCACTAATTCTGGCAGACTCATCGTCCATATCCCGATGCAGGTGCTTATAAGGATGCTTGCAGCTTATTATAACCATGTTCGCGCCTTTGAGAACACTTTAGTGACCAAATTCTATGGGTTACATTGTGTAAAATTAACTGGACCTGCCCAGAAGAAGGTATGAATGAGGATAGCAACCGTACTGATCAAGTACTAACGGCCATCTAGCTAAAAAAAAGAAAGTACTAATGTCCTTTTAAGCAATTATGTAATGGGGCTGATTGATCCAGGTGCGATTCATCATAATAGGAAATCTCTTCTGTTCTGAATACACTATTCACAGACGTTTCGACTTGAAAGGGTCTTCTCTTGGTCGCTCTACGGATAAGTCCGAGGCAGATATTGATGACACCACTATCCTTAAAGACCTCGATCTTAATTTTATATTCAGATTGCAGAAATCATGGTTTCAAGAGCTTTGCAGGTAACCTTAAAGGGATTCTAGGTTTCAAATTTTGCTCTATTTGATTCAGTATGTTTCAAGTACCATTTTAGTAGGTTTGAACTTTATTTCCGTCTTTGGCGACCAAGTAGAAAACCTGATGGCCGGACCCCAATGCAAACAAAAGAGGAGCCTTTTTCCATTGCTTGTTGTGCCAAGCTCACCCCCCTAACCAAATCGAACACTATTGGCATTATTTTTTAAAAGAAAAAAAAAATTGTCAACATGGACTAATGAGCTGAGAACTTGTGCTTAACAGGCAAATCGACAGGGACTGCGAGTTCCTCGAGCAGGAGAGAATTATGGACTACAGTCTTTTGGTGGGTCTTCACTTCAGAGAAACAACAGCCGCTGGGCATCTAATTCCATCTGGATCACGGACTCCTACTGGTAACTCTTTTCATGTTCTATAGAAGCTTGTATTTCGCTGTAGATGAAAACTTTTCTAGCAGTCAGTGTGTATCGAGACTTGGTATGCATAGACACATTGATGCATACGAAATTCATTCAGAATTTTTTTCCACTATGGATATATGACCACCAAGTTTCAATCTTCATTCAGTATTCCTCTTTTTTTGTGAATAAAACCTTTATTATATCCTCTCTTGCAGGCGACTCAGAGACTGATGCAGCTCCTCGTCTTTCTAGCGCAGATTTGGATCAGCTTCTTCTAGACCCTGACAAGTAAACTATCTCAATGCTCCTCGTTTATGAGCTAATTTAACTTACTGTGAAAGTCACCACTGTTTCATAGGAGTGTTGTTTCTGCCTCTGATGGTTTGCGAATGACTTTTTTTATAAATCAAAATGATTTGGAATCATAATTTCGTAAGTTCAAGTGAGTTGAACGTATGTGGATAGACCTCTCTCAGTAAATGTAATGCCTCATATTTAGATTTAGCATTGTACAGAAAAATATTAAGGATGAATTTGAATGATGGCATTGCTTTCTGTGATAACGGTTAAGAACTTATCCTATGGGCATGTTCGGTTTACAGAATGGATTAGAGACCAAAAATACCACATGTTATAACATGAATAGACTGGGAATAGAATAGCCAGTACTACCATAAACCAAACATGGTATAAGTATTCTCTGTTTATTGTAGGTGGGCTAGCATACGGTTGGGATTGAATATGCCAGCTAGAGCTGAAAGAACTGGGCTGGGAATAGAATAGCCAGTACCATAAACCAAACATGGCATAAGTATTCTCTGTTTATTGTAGGTGGGCTAGTATACGGTTGGGATTGAATATGCCGGCTAGAGCTGAAAGAACAGTGAGGAGAGCCGACTTTGAAAATCAGCTCGTTGGAGAACCGACGGGGGAGTTGTACGATGTGGTGATGTTCTTTGGAATCATAGATGTACTTCAAGACTATGATATAAGCAAGAAGCTTGAGCATGCCTACAAATCCATTCAGTACGATCCGACCTCCATATCCGCTGTCGATCCAAGGCAGTATTCGAAGCGGTTTCGGGATTTTATGTTTAAGATGTTTTCTGAAGATTATTAGGGTATTCAAGTTTGAAGAGATATATACAAGAAGCTCCAATTTTTCCAGGTCGGCCAGGGCTCTCTCCCTTTGTACAGTGATAAGATATCAACCCAACTTTTGGAGGATTGTTTGCTGGCCAGTGGAGTGCTTCTATTCTTTTCATTCAATTCATGTATTTTTCTTTTAATTCAAGCTATGTTTGTAATTTAAATCTAAAATGTGTTCTTCTGATGTATATGAGTGGATGTCATTGAGAATCATGCAAAATTTAAATTTCGATCATTTCTCCTGTTTATTAGAAGCTTTTGGGCCAAGGGGCCTTAATTTACCCTTTTTGTTGGCCCCGTGGCAATAATTATTTATGAATAATAATTGATTGGTTTTGCCTTTAATTGAAGTTTGGCCCTAAATTCTCGATTCTTTATCGTTTTCTTTTTTATGTTGAACGATAAATGTGAAGTACATAAAATTTTTCTCCAAAAATAAAATAAACATAATTTGTAAGAATAATTACACAAAAAATTTCACAATAAAATTATAAACTTTACCTAACACAAATCCAATTAAAAATATTTTAATAAATAATAACATTTAATCTCATGAGTTTGTGCGATGAACTTTTTTCAATTTTACCTTGAAATTCTTTATTATACAATGTGCAAAAATTCTAAGCCTTTATAGTTGAAAGCATACCTTCAAAAATTTTTAGGAAGACGAATAGCATGCTTAATTTTAGGATAAATCTATACATCCCCTAAAATGTAATCCCCAATAACACATGCGACAAGTAAAATCAACTCATGTATATAAGATCCATCTCCTCACGTGAGAGATAAAATTTATTTGGAATTCACTTTTTCTAGAATAGTAGCATGATCCTTAATTTTTATTTCCCGACAAGGGGAATAAATTTGAGCCTAACATGAAACACTTCAAAAGGAAAAAAGATAGAGACGACCACAACACCAAACAATATCACAATATACGTCTATATATCATCTCTGAGGAAGCTCCCAGTATGCCCACCTAGGCACTAGAAGCAACAGTGCAACATTTACTTATTTTGAGCCAGTAACACTGCATTACAAACATTTAACTATAATACCAAATAGTCAAGTACGAAAAGAGTCTTTTGGCATGCTTATTAACATCTAACCGCAAATCCCCCTTCATAAACCGATTAAATCTGCGATTACTCGAAGCATATAGACAGCAGCGCACGAGAACTGCCAAAACATCTACCTTATGAGCAGGCTCGCTAATGCTGATGAGTCGCAAGATTCCCTTCTGACACATTTTCTTTGCTCGTTGACAAGAAAAATATCCAGTACTTCATTCTTCAAACTTCAACCCATAAACCCAACCTCATCCAACCATGCGTCAACCCGAAACAACCCACGGAATGTGGTTACCATCCAAGTTTCCCACTAGCCACCCACAAGAAGTCCTCTGATAATCTCCATCCACCCAGCCTGGAAAGCTCGATAGCTGGATCAGCAGATAATTATTTAGTACAATACAATAAACAGTATTTAACTATAATCTAGGAAACAGTAAATTATAGAGGAGACTGCTAAACAACTAATCATTTCAATATCAGAAACTTTTGAAATTTGAACTGCGTGTTTGTGTATCTCACACTGAGTTCTAGCTTCTAGCACCAATTACTTTCATATTCTGACAAACAGTCTTCAAACAACAAATAAGAGGCCCAAGAATTTAAAACTTCAAAGGTTTGCAGCATCACAAATAAACAAATTCATCAATTCTTCAAATCACAAGCTTGAATTTTGCTATATGTTTCATCATCTCTAGTGCATAACAGCATTGAACGAAATTCCAAGCTTGGTAGTCTGCTGAGACTTCACCAAAACCGAGGCCCAACAAAACCAACACAAAATGATAATTTTTGGTAGTTCCATGCTGAAAAAGTTGTTAAACTCAAAATCTTTTCAAAAGGAAAGCTGACTGTGCATGCTTCTTTCCAGCACCAAATCTTTGTCCAAAACCATTTCCAACTGAACGATGGAAGTACTAATGTACAAAGTGGTCGAGAAGGTGACCACCGCTTTTTTTTTTTTTTTTTTTGGTTGAACCTACTCTAAACGGACTTGAAACCAAAGAGACAAGTCTGAACTGAGAACTGCAAACAGCATTCTTTACAGCAAATAAAATTAAACAGAAATAAATATGAACCCCAAACTTTTTGATAATGCATCAATAATAATAACTTACCAAGCAGTGGTAAAGATATGTATAGGTGCCGGAAAGAGTTAAAAATATACCAAAGTATCTGCCACAAGAATATACCAAAGTATATGCCACAATGATTTTAAGATAGCCATCCAGACTAGCTCGTCGTGATGCGTTATATGAGCAAAGGAACTGGTATTTTTCCAAGACATATTTATGTTAAAAACATGAAATGTTAGGAGAGAAGTAGAGCTACTACATTCACATTTAAGATACGTAACAAAACTGTACAGTACAGAGATAGAAGCCCAATGAAAAAGAGGGCAGACCTGTTCACAAGCAGGTGTTCGCAACACTCCATTCTTGAGAAAAATTCAACTAGCATTTGCAGGCTGCAAGGCTGAAATTGCTGCACCATGCCACCGGATTGTCACCACAATAGATTCTCCTACAACCTCAATGGGAAAGATGATCAATTATTTTTTCCCTGGCAGAAATGTATACAGAACCAGTTCAAAGGAAATGCAGAATTATGACAGATCACTTGACATTATCAAATGAACTTCCAAAAGCAAAGGAAAGCACTGCTAACCTAGAGACACATAACAACTACCTTACCATAATGAAATCACACGAAGAAACGGCTGTCCCACATATACTGTCCATTATACTGTTCCTGCAGAGGAGTGAACTGCTGATTTCCATTTTGAAGCTGCTGTTGCTGACTGTGTAATTTTAGATGACTAAGAAACTGGCTGTCCTGCCCCTTATCAGCTTCCACTTGGACTCTTGAAGTTGGAACTTGTGTCCCAGGAAACAGGAAACTGAGAGGCCCTGCCAAACTTGTTGGGTGACTAACAGTATTGTTAAATCCACTGCCTTCAGTTGATGCTGGTGTCTGATAGCCATCAAGCCAACTATAATCATCCATCAACAGATTCTCATTCTTTGGATTCTCAAAAGGCAAGGACTCGTCTACACATAGAGGTATAGTGCTAAATCCAGGTGGTGGACCAAAGTGTCGAACAGGTCGACTCACTGGAGTCTTTTTTGCATTTGGAATTGCATGAAGAGTATCAAAACTGGCTCCAGATGACATAATTAAATCAAACTTGGATGGTATTATAGTTTCTGGGACCTGACCAGCATAAACACTGTCAACACTAAGATTGGCAGACTGTGGAAGAAAGGGAGCATGCTCCGGAGCTCCTGACCCATGCCACTCTGGTTTCATACCAAATCCACCATCCATAATGTTCAATTTGCTCAATCCAGTAGCAATGGGAACTTGTGTTTCTGCCAACCACTTTGAAGTACCAGTACTTGGTGGAATTGATTGTGGCTGCTGGGGAACAATGTTAGCAACTGATGTAACTATCCCTGAACTAACTATCCCTGAACTTATATCAAAAGCATTTTGTACTAGAAAGCCATCTTGTAGGTCTGGGAAAGGCTCAACACAATTTCCTGAATCACCATTAGAGGGGTTACCACGATTTCCAATACCCTCAAAGGACGTAAGCTTTGGACCAATGGTATCAGTGTGCTTGTCAGTTATTGATGGTTTAAAGACAATAACCTCTTCATCTTCTTCTCCGACAAATAACTTCCCCCTTTCTGGCAAATTCTTAGCTTCAGGATTCAATTTGTGCTCTGTGGGTTGTTCTTGCCTTGCATGATTCAACGCAGGCATGTCAATAGAACTCATAAGCAAAGCATCATCAGACATACTAGGCTCAACACAACTTGAGAATTTCTTCATCTTTTGGTCAAATGATATTCCCTGTTGCCCAGCCTGAACTACATTGGCAAGAGCCTTTACAGCCGCTATAACCCTCTCAATACGAACTTTTTTCTCCTTGCTGCTACCATCACTTCCAAATGAATGTTTCCTAGAAAAATCAAGAATAAGCTGTGCGGGATGAAGAGGCAAAAATCCTCTCAATTCAAGATCCTCCCACAATGCAAGCCGGTTGGCAGTTTCACCTTCTTCATACGCACTCATATTAAAGAAACAAGTTTCATCTTCATCTTCACTCATGGGCATGAACCCACTTGCCAAGAGCTTGTTCATGAAGGAAATACAATTGTTCCAAAAGAATGATCTTGCAGAGGCCTGTTCCTCCTCCACTTCATTGCTGCCAGCTGCAATATCCGGATGACACGCCAACCACTCTACAAACACCAGAACTCCAGGCAATAGACAGCTCCCTGAAGGCTCATGTAATTGTATGCATCTCTCAAGAATATATCCCATAAACTGAAATAAAGCAGTAAATGCATTCTGAAGCACAACTGAACGTTGTAAAATCTCGGCATATGACTGATTGTCTGTTTCTTTATTTACATTGTGAACTGTGAAGATAAGAATGGCTACAAGCCTAACAATTAGAAGTCCACTTTCAGTAGCACTTGAACCAAACCCGTACTCATCTTCCGGCCCAGAAGACAGAAGCTCGAGAAAATCCCCCCTAGCCAGGGAAAGAACTTCCCCAAAAGTTTCCAAACTGAAACAAGAGTGTAACAGAAAAGTATTACCATGTAAGGATCTAAGAATCTTTAAGCAGATGTAACATCAAAAATAAAATACCTTGTGCGTGTGAACAAGATGCCATTGAGTCGGACAAACCGAATGCTAAAGGATCTAATAGTTTCTGGAGTGCCAGATGCTCTTTTCTTCACAGGATTTGCTTCTGTTTTGTTACCTTTAGAAGGCAACTTCGGTTCACCTTTTCCTCTAGCTTTTCTAGACGCTCGGATGGGTGCAGACTTGACTGGGGAAGGTTTGACCTTCCCAGGAAGCTGTGAATAACTCTGACGATTCTGCCATCATAAATTATTATAAACTTAGCATGCGTACCACCTAAAAAGTGTGTTTTTATACTATAAACAATATTAAGAGTACCTTCTCAAATGCAATTACTAAATTTTCCCTTGCTGTTGAAAAAGGATTATCCGCTGCAAGGCTGCGAAAATAGCGATAAATTGCCACTAATTCATTCCCTGAATAGGAAGCTAAAATCGCAAGCTGAAAATAGAAGAATGCAACAATTGTAAATCCAGGTCACAAGAATAACAGAAAACGTGAAAAATATGAAATTTTAGCTGTGGTGAAAGGGACAAAAACCCTTTTTTTTTTTTTTTTTGGGGGGGGGGGGGGGAGGAGAGAGAGAAGGGGAAGAAACCTGATGATGCGGATTGCCGCTAGAAGGCAAAAGTGAACAAGCTTGCGTATAGTAACTTGATGCAGCTGCAAACTCTCCAAATTTGGAATCACCCTCCCCATATAACCCTTTGTATCGTGCAAGGTCACCCAGGTAAATCAGACAGCGGTGGCAGGAAATCAGACCTTTCTTTGTCTCAGCAGATTTATTTCCATCTTTCTCTATAATACTTCCTTTCTCTTGATTGTCTGAGAAATATCCCAGAGGTAGACCATATTTTGCTCTAATTTTCAACATTACATCATGATAAAATCCAGTTGCTTCAGAAAGAAAGGCTTTAAACTGAGAACGTATTTTGGTAATTCGATCAGGTTGTGCAGCACCCTTCCCATTCTGAGACGTGTTTGACCCTGTTGAAGACACAGCGGCGTTGAAGTGTGCTCTTAGCTCCTCAATCCGCCTGTAGTGCAACTGCCAGAGAGCATACTCTATTTCATGTTGCTCAGAAAATGTATGATCCTCAAGGACAATGGCTTCATAGTTTTCCCGCATATGTTGCCATGCATTTGGATCAGAAGGAATTCTTGCTTGGGCAGACATCCTGCGTCTATTCTCCAATGCAACATTCTGTTAAAAGACAAAAGGCCAAGCAAATGAGGATAAGAAACTGTTAGAAGAGAAGTGACTTGATAAATTTATATGGCTCTAAAAGAAAGCAAGATCTTGAAGATTCTTGATCAGTAGCCAGGAACCTTCTTGAACAAACCAGCAAGTTATAAACTGTTGATTTTCTTTTTCTAAATTTTACTTTTGGAGCTTTCAGTACTATTACTCTAGATGTAAAAAGAAACGATATACTGGAAACAACTTAGCACATACCTTGTCATACAGATGCTGAGCACGATCCCATGAAGAAAGATCCGAAGTATTATCCATTGGAACAGTCATTATCCATCAAACACATATCACAAACTTCAAACTCTGAAGCATGGAATATCAAACAAATGACCAGGAACAAATTAATAAAAAAAAATTGTTGAGTGCCATAATTAAAACATATTGGTTGCAATTTTCTTTTTCTTCTTCTTCTTTTTTTTCCCAGGACATGCATGTCTATCTAATGGTGCAGAACCAATGTTTGTAAATGTAAAATTTTAACACTGAACAAGATAGCTACATCTGAGTATTTATAGGACTTAATGCTGACTCAGAAAAAGAAAGAAGAATTTTATTTTGAAATAGAAGATATCAGTTTAACTTTTGTTGAATCTTGATTAAAATTGAAATAGGGTACTACAAGAATTAGAACGACTAACAAAGGACCAATTTGCATGCATCAAAATGAAGCTAGCACATAAATTCTTGGGCATTAACCTTGCGCATAGGGAAGTGCTTAAGCATTAGCCCTCAGTTTACCTAAAAACACCAAAAACTATTATTTGAAGACATATTTTCCCAAACATATGGTCTCCAGATTCTGAGTCAAAATTTCTACTTAATTATTCAGGCTGAGACAGTGCCCCCATATTCGGGCAAAAACTATCAGAGATCCTACCCAAGGCCATGGAACGGAAGAGAGCGAGAAAGAAAGGTTTGGGTTGGCGAGACGCACGGGAAACTTGTAATCAAAGATGCAAGCCATCTACCCGAAACCCTAACCAAAGGACAAGGGTTTTGAAAAAAATCGAAAACAACGATCATGAGGCCCATGGATTTGCAACAACAACTCCACGAATCGAACACGTTTCGAACAATAGAATAAAATATAATAAACTCAACACAGTCAATTTCAATGGAATCAAGCAATACGCCGAACGAAGCGGACATCGAACATATGAATGAAAAAACTCGAATAGCGAAAAAGAACAAAGACGATTTAACTAATGCTTAGAGCATATTAGAGGTAAATCCTTACCTCCTCGGACTCAGATCCACGTACAATAGATCGAGGAAGAACCACTCGCTAATTAGGGTTCGTGATCGCAAAAAGATGAGAGCAAGAGGACCGGGAGCGGAAGAAAAGTAATTAGGGTTTCTTGGGTTTTTTGGCCTTCAAAATTCAACCGACTCATCGTTTGGGCTTGGTCAAGGCGGCGAGGACCCAATGATAGCTATAACCTTCATTTTAAATTGATTGACATGATACATATTCTAGTAGCAACAATATATATATATTTGTGTGTGACTGTATGAGTGCGCGCGTATGCGTGCACCTGAAAAATAATTTTTTTTGTGAGAATAAAAGTTAAACACAATCAAATCAAATAAAAATAAATGGATCTTAAAAAAGTCACTTCAGAATTTGCTAAAAGATTAGGACTTAAACTTGTTAGAACGAGAGTTAAAATAGAATGATCAATTTCATCAATGTGTTTTAAAAGTTAATATGTGTACTTATTTTTTTTATAATATGTGTATTAAAAAAATATTAATGTAAGACATTTTAGACTTCTTAAGTATTCTTGAGAATTTTGAGTGCCTTGAGCACCTTTTAAATATTTTGGTCATTAAACATTTCAAAACTTCAATGCATTGGAAATTGAAAAGAAGATTAGAGCAATTTTACAACATCATAAGACTTATTCACTGTTTATGAAGCTCCTAGAGCGTTATATTTGTTATAGATTATTAAATATATGCTGATTCTAAATAATTTGATGGGGACATTTTAAACTTTTTCAACATTTTGGGCATTTGACAGTGTAGATATTATGAATATTTTTTTTGATATTTCAGTGGTTTCCGACGATTTCAATAATTGAGGTCTTTTGAACGCTTAGGCAAGTTTTCAAGTAACTTTCTAATCTAATTACAACAGCGATACTTGATTACCTAATGTGTAATGTAAATGTAAAGAATCAACATCATACGCTACTAAAACACGTAAAAGAGAAAAATATGATTATTGCAATATGGTACAGGGGACACACTCACCTCTTTGATGTATGATGATTTTGATGGTTGTGGCACAAATTTCTAAACTCAATCCCAAAAATTACCATAATTTAATAAAGAGCTTCACTTTGGTGCAACAACTACACCTAAATTTGGTACAAGTAATTTTGAAATTGGTGTATTTTTAAATATCATAAGACAGCAGTTGCACCCAACTTATATATAGTTATTACATATTAGTTTTTCACTTTAATAGAATGTAAAGTCAAAATATCAAGGAAACAAACCTTAACAAATTATTTGTGGAAATAAAAGAAAATGAAAAAGTGGATTAACTCACCCTCATGCGTTTGGTTTATTCACCACGGCGTGTAATTTCCATTTAGATAGAAATTTACTTTATCACTTGAATTCTTGGTTGGTGGAATATTACTTATTATTTCTGACAATGTGAAATGACTCTTTTAAGTAGAGCCAACAACCTTACCCCATGGATCGCCAATTCACTTATAAAATAACTTGACTCAATCTACTTATAAAATAATTTTAATTCATCTATATTGACTCACAACCTCATATTGACTCGCTCACTACTTATCCAATTCGCCCCATTATAATTTTTAATTAGGATTAGTGTTTCTCTTGTTAAATATTAGATGATTCATAAAAATATTAAAGGAAAAAATATTATAAGACCAAGGTGAATCCTTAATTCGTTCATAATATAGCTCAATCTAACCGACCCATGAAATAATTTTGACCTATAATTTATTTGTCCATATTAACCCATAATCCCTATTTGACCCGCCCAATTGTAACCAGTGAAAAGTTGGAAGAGCCTTTTTAACGTACACTATTTTGTTTGGATGTTTTTGATAAACAATTTTTATTCATAGTATTTTTGGCTACCTATTATTATTGGATGGTTTAAATATTTCGAACGGCTGTCTAACGGAGAAGTCACCCCCACACACAAATTGTCCTTTTTCGTTCGCGATAACGGTAGCCAATCATGCAAAACCCTTCTCCGCCGCTCACGTCAAATATCTGAGAAACCCCGGTCGCGACATTCCCAAAAACTGGTTAATACCGGTGGCTACCCCGCCTGAATTCCAGCGCCAAAACCGGCGAGTGCCGGTGGATCATGATTCATTTAAATCTTTTAATTTTTTTATTTTTAAAATGCAATATTTTCTAAAGTTTAATTTCGATTAGATTTAATAAATTTACAATTTAAATAAATATTTAGGATTTTTAAAATAAACATATTCATCTGTCACAAGACGAGATGATTACTATATTAAAAATTAGTCCAGTTAATAATTTAAAGCAATTTTATTATTGGGCTTTCGTTTTGGTTTTCACTGCGACACGCTAGCTCACCATTTACTAAGCTTGGATTTACATCTATACTATTAGAAAGGGCTTTAGGTGGGAAGCAGTTATTTTCCATCAATCAAATTCTAAAATACCCTCTCTTTTTTCAAATATTCCAACATCCCCTTAAAATTGATCGGATATAACTGTAAATCAAATATTTTGTAGTTGTGGAAATTATTCTCTCAGTTGCCCCATCCCACTTTTCTCTCTATTCTTTCTATTTTTATCTCTTTTAAAATATACTCATTCTTTTTTTTTTTGAGTTTTTTTCTATTTAATCTCCTTTATTAAAATAAATTGATATAAAATATTATATTAATAAAAAAGTCGTTGAGCATACGTAAAACTTGTGTGATACGACTAGTATAGAAGTAATCGCATTAATAATCACAAATAAGTAACTTATCACGTTGAGCGTTTGTTTGTTAAATAAACTTAAGACTAGAAATGGATCCGAGTTCCTTTCCATTCACAGTATAGTTTGTATCATTCTTCTTCAATACATTTTTTAATATTTTGAACCGTATAGATGGAAAAAACATATAACAATACACATGCATATCAATTTTCAAGTGATTTGAAAATATAAATCCTATTCATCATAAGCATAGAAAATTTCAGGACTATTTTTAAGCTTGATTTATTCCTTACTTTGGATGAATACGTTTTATATTTCCAAATCACTTGAAAATTATTAAACATATGTATTTTTGAATGTTGTTTTCATCTATACAGTTTAAAATGTTTAAAAATATATTGAATAAAAATAATAGTGCAAATTACGTCATAAATTAGAGAGGAAAATGAGAAAGGACATGTTTCCACTAGGAATAGGGACAAGAGCTAAAAAAAAGGGCATAAAAGGACCACAATGTCATATAGTAAAATGAATTACATTATTTATATCATGGAGTGAACTTATTTACATTTAGGTGATCGGTTATCAATTAATAATATAAGAGTCAACCGTGCCAAAAAAAACCCGGTATTGAGCCCACAAGAATTTTCCTATAAAAACTCTTATTTTTATTATTATTTTTAAAACAATACTATTGCTGCAAATCACGTTTAATTTTTGATGTAACGAAGATGATGATGATGATCCGATTTCACTTTGTTTAAAAAGGAAATAAAAACGGTTAAACCGATCTGGAAAATCGTGGAGGATGCGTATCGACCGTCCAAAGTCCGAAAGAATCAGATCGGATATTATAGTGTGATGTTACCGTTGGACGAAGACGAGAGAAGACGAAGAGTGCATCGGAAGAGGACGACACAGAGAAAGCTGGTGGCTCTAGTCTTCTCTCCTCTTTATCTTCACATCCCTATGTCCCTCCTCCTCCACACGATCCCTCTCTAGAATCTCCGCTTCTCTCTCTCTCTATCTCTCTCTCGCGCGCGCGCGCGGGGCTGATCATGGCTTCACAATCGATACATCCCTCCCCTCAGTTGCTTTACTCCAGTAGTCGTTCTTCAAGGCGATCGTTGGGCATCGCATCGGACGGGGGCCTGCTGTTCGTGGACTTCGTCAATTCGTGCCCTAAATCGAGGCCGGCGAGGCGGAGAATCGGAGTTTCCAGTAGCAGAAGCTTTCACGGGTCGAGGAGGAGGTGCTCAATTAAAGCTGTTGTTGATTGTAAAGGCACTGATAGTGCTTGCGAAGAATCCGTCGACAGTAAAGATTCAAAGCGTGAGGTATTACTATTCCTTCCCTGATTACGATAATTGCAAATATTGCAGCCTTGGTGTTTTTTTTTTTTTTGGGTGAAATGGTTCTTTCATTTTTGAATGTGTTGAAAGAGCGTGATTGATTTAATAATTAAGTCCTTGTTTTTCTGTCTGAGTATTTTGTAATGATATGGTGGGTGTTTTAGATTATGACAGCCTTTAGTTGTTTTAATTTTTTTGTGTAGGAATGGAGATGACTTATGTTTGATATTATCCTTAGTTCTTTTTTATGGGGAAGGAAAAATCGCTTCTGAAAACTGAACTAAGGCGCCTTGGTTCTGATATTGTGGCAAAGTGTGGCTTAGGCTGCAGATTCCCCAGAAGTCGAGTGAAAATAAAACTGTGTTTATGTTTAGCGTGAATCTGATGAAATTTTTGAATGTGTGAGTGCATGGGAGTAATTTTTTTATTGCTTACAAAGGTTGAACCAATAAAGTATTTCATCCTAGTTTAGATCATGCATGAGAATTGTGTGCTATAGAGTTATATATCTATTTGTGGGTTCTGTGAAGTAAACAGTATTATGAGTTTTGTAATAATCTCAGTTTAATGTGCACCTATGTAACCTGAAATCTAACAAAATTGTGGCCATGCTCGCTCATAAATTTAGATTTTATTTCAGCAGCAGAGGCTTGATACCAATAGTTATTATCTGAGGTTGTCCAGAATAATTGGTTCCACTTTGTTGCATATTAGGTTAAGGCTTGTGGTAGCATAGATGTTAATAGTACTGTTGACATGCTAGCTTAATCTGTAATTTAGGTTGGGATTCCCTTCGTTCCCATTAATCAAGCTAACTTTTCACTGGTAAAAAATATTATTTTTGCAAGTGGAGGCTAGTGTCGTGGGTATAGCCATGCTGCCCGTGTAGGGAATGGGGGGAGTTGTTGTTTTGCAGTCTAGCAAGTTGTGTTGCGATTGGGGTTCAATGTGTGGTCATGTCATATTGAACAATGTGCCCTACATCTTCCACATAGTTCAAATGAAATAATAGTCCTAGCTAATAACTATAGCTTCTAGCTCTGATTAGGGGCTTCATCTTAACATATGCAGGGCATATAAAAAGAGTTTAAACAAGATGCACTATAACCAGCTGCATAACTAGGAACAATTATGCATCGTGAGACATGGAGTGGCCTCTTGGAATGACGGCTCTTTCCCCATGTTATGTCAGTACCGCCTAACATAAAAGCTTGAGCTATAGATTGTTGCCAAGAAATGTTTGTTGTGCTATTCAAAATGACATTGTCAATATTTCAAAACGTGAGTATTTCTTGCTAACTTAAAGAAATATATTAATGGTGTAATTTGGAGCATCAAAGTGCTAGTTGTTTTGTAGCCTAAAAATAAAAGTAATCAGCCTTTCAATTTTGGCTCATGTGTGGTAATTCTGAAATAAATTTTGAAATGTACTTATAATTTGAATATTGGGCTTGTCAGTTTGTAAACTTGAATGATATAATATCGGAAAGAGGAGCTTGTGGAGTTGGATTTATTGCCAATTTAGATAGCAAAGCCTCACACACAATTATAGAAGATGCTCTTACTGCTCTTGGGTGCATGGAACACCGCGGAGGTTGTGGAGCAGATAATGACTCTGGTGATGGTTCCGGACTTATGACTTCAATTCCGTGGGATCTATTTAATAATTGGGCTGGCAACCAAGGAATTGGGTCTTTTGATCAGTTGCACACTGGCGTTGGAATGGTTTTTCTTCCAAAAGATGACAATCTTAAGCGAAAAGCTAAAACAGGTAACTCTGAAAATATAACTAATTCGCTTGATTTTTATTTTGTCAAGTTATTGCATAAGGTATCTTCCGACCATTTGCTTATTTCTCACGCTTTATTATTCCTCCTTGTCCACCCATGCTAGTTTAATGAATGAGACATGAAAAGGTCAGCATCTTCTTCCCCACAATTTTTTCACATAAGCCATGGTCATGTCATTTTTCTGCATGCCTTTCATGTACTATTTGCTGAAGGACAAACACGATTAGTATGAGGATGTAAATTTGGTGAAATGCCACAAATCTTATGTTGGCTATTGGCCAGCCCGTGCTTCCCTGCATGGCAAGAGTAAAAAACAAATAACAGAAGAAAGATGGGCTGACAAGATCTGAAACTGGTATTACCAAGTTAAATGTTGAGCTACTTTTAAGCCTCAATTTAGGCTGTAAAGGAATGAGCTGCCGGTCCATATCAAGCAAGTGCTACCTTGCTCTTTCAATTCATTGTATTTCATCTAATGTTTCAATAAAATTTTCTCCAGTGTAGGTGAATACAACATATCTTTGTTGGACTCTTTAAATTAATGTGGTTTTAAGAATTTTATTTGAGCTGTCTATATGGAACATGGATAGTTTTGCAAACAAAGATGGCATATACGTAGAAAAAACTTTAGAAATAGAATTAGAGGAAGAGATCATAGAGGATAGGAGGGTGGAGAGAGAGAAACCTTCTTTTGGACTGTTTAGCTTGAGAAATCTAGTTAAAACAGATGGACATTTGGCACTCAACTATATAAATGCGTGCTTGGTTGAATACAGAAAATCTATTTGAAGATTCTGGGGTATTTTGTCAATAAATCCCTTCTGTTTTTATCTCCTATGCTATCAGGCCCTAGTTGAATGGAGACCTTGTTTCATTTCTTTGATACTTTAATTGAAAAAACTCCACAAGACTTACTTAGGGAATGTAAAACCATAATAAAATGGGAAAGTCATGGCCAGACAACTTGTACATACTCATATCCCCCTTTTAGATGTTTAAGATCAAGTTACTATAGCAAGCGGTTCAAGAAGCTGGGATGCATGTGACATTAATCATGAAGCTGAATTAAGGCTTTACAACTTGACGGCCATGTATAAAAAAAGTTCTTAGTTCCGTGTAAAGAGAGTAGGATTGAGTTCAAGATGGTGGGTATATGGTTTTCCATTGGGTATTCTGCTCTTTCTTTCAGATCGAAGTTCTTTCTCTTTGGAGAAAACCTTATGTTTGAAGGGAGGCAGGGGCACACTTTGAATGCATAATCAAACCAAGCTTACTTGATATGTATGTTTAATTTTGCAACCTTTTTGTCTTGAAGTGTTTGGGCTTTATGTACGTTATTTTGGCTCAGGACCTAACAGATCAAGCATGTAAGCCAAGTGATTCCTCGACATGGTGTGGGGGCCACAGTTGTCATGCCTTGGGACTGATGCTTAGTGTTGTTCTTGTTGTATGCTTTTTTATGGTATCCCTCTAGGTGGAATTAATCCTCTTTTTTCTTTGAAAGTTCCTGTCTAGATTATATATATATTAAGATGTTTTTTTCCCTTCTTTTCTTTGTTCCTCAGTGCACGTGCCAATTTTTGAATCTTTTTTTCACTTCTATGTTAAGTCTTAGGTCTTTGTGTGTTTGTTTTTGGGTGTTACGTGAAGAATGTGTATGGTTATCATGGATGATAGTCTCGTATGTTGTTTCTATGGCCTCTTTCAGTATATTAGCAAGCTTGTAGTGTATTTAATGCTTCAACTTGTACATTTCAGTGTAATCATGCACAATCCCCTCAAGACTCTCATTAGTTGGTTTCACGGTACTGGTCACCATAACAGCAAGTCTATGGTGCAACTAACATTTCAGTTTGTACATTTCTGACAATAAATTTCAATTGCTTTTGTAGTTATCACGGATACTTTTAGAGGAGAGGGGCTTGAGGTGCTTGGTTGGAGGCTTGTTCCTGTAGATATGTCCATAGTCGGTTACTATGCAAAAGAAACTATGCCCGAGATACAGCAGGTATTTGTTAGAGCTGCGAAAGAAGAGAACATTGATGACATCGAAAGAGAACTTTATATATGCAGAAAATCGATTGAAAGAGCAGCCAAGTTAGAAACTTGGGGAACTGATCTCTATTTCTGTTCTTTATCCAATCAAACTATAGTTTACAAGGGAATGCTTCGTTCTGAAGTCCTTGGAAGGTTCTACTCTGACCTCCAGAATGATCTTTACAAATCACCTTTTGCCATTTATCATCGGAGGTACAGCACAAACACAAGTCCAAGGTGGCCTCTTGCACAACCTATGAGATTTCTTGGTCATAATGGAGAGATTAATACCATACAGGTTGCCTTTTTATTTAGTTTTCTAGAAGCATATTTTTTAAATGCCTTATCTTGCATGTGAGTTATCTGTACTACTATTGAAATTTTAATGCAGGGAAACTTGAACTGGATGCAATCTCGAGAGGCATCACTGAAGTCACCAGTTTGGCACGGTCGTGAAAATGAAATTCGGCCTTTTGGGGATCCAAAGGCATCTGACTCCGCAAATCTTGATAGTGCAGCAGAAGTATGAGTTCTAATTCTTACGTTTTAGCATTGCAATATCTCTGCTACAACAGGAAGAGACCAGGAAGGGAACAAAACTGCACTATGGTTCAGAAATCCTATGTTTCAAATTTTCTGCTAATTACATTTTACTTTTGAATATCTCATTATGTTGCACAATGATTTCTAATTGTTTGGCTAAACTTCAGTTTCTTCTGAACTGGTGGCATTTAGGTATCAGGATTATTGTTCAGAACTGGAGACACTATTTACATTTCCTAGACCGTAATCCTGAAATGGGCTTCTTTCTAAGGAAGTTTTCTTAGTTCTATCTTGTAGTGAGAGAGAGGAAAGAAATAGAGAGGAGAGAAAATTTGGGAGAAGAGTCGGATGCCCTAATACGGGCACCAAGACTATCTATTTATAATACTCAATATTAGGGTTACTAGGAAACCCTAGCCCCTTGAACAAGAAACATAGTGGAAACCCTAATGGGCCCAGAATACAAGGATCAATAAATAAATAAAACACAGCCCAAGAGGCTTACACAATCCAACATAACTATTTGCATGCAATAGCCAATTAATTTTTCTGATGGATAGAAATGAAATTCAATTAATAAGGAACCTAGGTCTTGCTGAAACTTATGAACCATTAATGAAGTAGGTTTATGCTATTGTCATCAACCTTTAAGCCATAAAAAGCTATTTACCTGCTTAGCTATGACACATTTCCAAGTATATTTGTTGATGAGCAGAGGTGTTTCCAAATATATGGCCTAGAGAGGGGATTTTGTTGTAAAAGTTATTTAAAAAAATACATATTTATTTATTTAATTGGAGTCTTAGAGATGCAAGTTAGACAGGGGGTCAACAGCATCTTTTCATATTTGCACGTCATATAGCATAATGAGCATAGGCTCTCAAGTCACGTTGCCTTGATGAGTGTATGATGTTGGTCTACAACTTAAGAAAGGAGTTGCTCTTGAAAATCATGGACAGATAAGAATGATTATGTGCAGGCATTACTAAAGGCTAGTGAAATGGCTGTTATGCATATAAAAGTGTCTGACCTTTGGAAGGCTGTTCTAAGAATTGGTATAGGTGGCCAACTGGATTCTAGGCAGAGCCAGCCTAGCTGCCTACCTAAGTGGCCTAGGCAGCATATGCGGCCAATTGTTAGCTAGGTAGGCTTTTCTATCTAACGAGAAGGCTAGCTGAGGTCTCACTGCCTAGCGATTTTCAGAGGAGTGCTTAAAAATCATTTATTTTCCTCATTGTTGTGCCATGGTTTAGTATCCTCTGCTATTGCCAATTATGTGAGGCATTTGTGGAGTGGGATTGTCTTTTATTTTTTTAATAAGCACAGAGGAGTTAATTAATAACATATCAGTTTTTCCTTGAAATATGATTATGTTATCTGGTCATTATTGGCTTTGTTTCTTTTTCTGGTCTGGTTGAGTTAATTATTATTATTTTTGCATCGGTTAATGCGCTCTCTATAACCCCATCACAAACACAACCAGGGACCCCTCTCCTAAGTAGGGGGTACAGTTGGGCTAGATTCCTTTAAAAATTCTGAAAATTTTACTTGTAATGATGCATCTCTCTCTACATTTCTTATATGTAAGCATCTCCCTAAATTTTGCCTGAACGGATTAAGGATTCATGTTGTCATCCCCATATAGTTTTGATCAAGTCCTAGTTATCGTTGTAGTGTGATGCAATCTCCTGAATCCTGGCTAATTTTTGTTCTCTCTTTTTTCCTTCTAGTTGCTAATTAGAAGCGGACGTGCTCCTGAGGAAGCTTTGATGATTCTTGTCCCGGAGGCATACAAAAACCATCCAACTTTAATGATCAAATATCCAGAGGTAATTTGTGTATGCTATCTATGATTAGATTATCATGCATCTGTATATTTCTCTTTACATTTCATTATAGTTCAGCATCATAGTCTCTCATTTACTTAGTACTTTTAAGTTCGTCATACCGTTGTTACACCTATAAAATATTGTGTTTGCTCTTTAATGCATCTTATATAACTTGTACATTTGAATCTTAATCTTGATCTTTGAATGGCACTTGATGTCATATGCAGACGATACTCAGTTGCTTTTTATTTTGGTAGGTTGTTGGTTTTTATGACTATTACAAGGGTCAGATGGAGTCTTGGGATGGACCAGCTTTACTCTTATTTAGGTAATACTAATAATTGAGGCTTACATAAGCTGATGATATCTGATAAACCCTCTAATTATGAGAATATATATATATGTTAATATGCAAATGATGAATGCTTTTTGTGGAGTAACAGGGGTCAATAACGAGTCTTTTCGCTTTTGCACTGATGATGGGTGAGCTCACTAGATTTGTGCTATAGGAAGTCTTCAAGTGCATATTTTTTTCTGCAGATTATGTAGTTTGGTTCGCTCAATTTTGAATTTTGGACATGTACATCGGCAGCTTTAGTTTGAGTAGATCTACGGCATATATCCGAAGTGATGAGCATAATTAATTAGATCATATCGAAGTTGAGTTAAATGGCCTAGCAATACCAAAGAGCAATTTCAAGTATTATGGGGGTGTTAATCATATATAAGATGGGTTGGATGAAGTAGAGTAGTGCAATGAGGGGACTTTCACATTCGTAAAATGTTGATTTGGATAGAGAAATTTCAAAGAATGATCATGAAACCTGCTTTGTAGTACTATGGCTTAGGGTTCTGGGCTATTAAGCTCTGTAAAACAACACGTGAAAAAAATGAGTATAGCTGAGATGCCTATTTTGCGATGGATGCGTGGTACGATTTTTAAAGACAAGATTAGGATTTTCAAAGAGTCATGGTAAGTTGAGGGTAGAGTTGATAGATGACAAGATAATAGAATATCATGTAAAATGGTTTAGATCTGCCAGACATAAACATATGATTGCTTTGATAAGCAGTGAGGTTAATATATGTTGAAAATCTCATTTCAGTTTGGGACCCGTTGTTCTGGTGCTTGAAGTATCTGTTGGGCTACTCCCACCATTACCAAGTGGTTTTAAGGTGGAACCTTAACATGGTATCAGAGCGTAGATTCTGTTGTGTGGCTTGATGAGATCCATCTATGTTTGCCTTCATCTGTATTCTCCTGTGCACATGCAAAGTCCAAGTTGATCCTGCATGTGAGGTTTTTTTTTTCTTTGTTTTTGAAAATCCCACATCAGTTTGGGGACCTGTTATTCTGAAGCTTGAAGTAATTGTTGGGTCAGTCCCCTCCCCTCATTGCTAGTTGGTTTTGAGGAGCCTAGATTATGCTACGTGGCCCAATGAGGCCCATCTGCGTTTGCCCCCTTATATATTCTGTTGTCCAGGTGCAGAGCTCAAGTTGCGCCTGCACATGAAGGGGACTGTTGAGAATCCCACATTGGTTTGGGACCTGTTATTCTGGGGCTTGAAGTATCTGTTGCACACCACTCCCCTCACAGCAAATTGGTTTGAGATGGAACCTTAACAATATGTATGGGCGGATATGACCTTGATGCAAGTGGAGGAGAGGTCATTTGTTTTAGATGTGTAGGTAAATATATTTGTAGTCAAATGAGAGAGGGAGAGAAATAGAATTGGGTTAATATCTTTCCACCTTGTCACTTTGGGGGTAGGTGGCCGCACTATCTATAGTACTCCATTAGGTTATAATATTGAGAGTATAATTCGAGCCTTCAATACATAAATATGGGATTCATTACAAGAGATAACACAAGTGATCTTGTCGGCTATTATAGAATATTGTACATAATTGCAAAATATTCTATAATGTTTCCAAACTGATAAAAACAAAAAAAACTATAATATTTTCATATCTCTAATAGGATATTATATTATTTTATAGACTATCTCCGGCAATATTGCCCTGTTAGAGGGAGATCTGCATCAGTGGCCCACTGTGATATCATGTTTTTCAATTTATATAGTTGACCCCAAACTTCTGGAATCAAGGGCTAATATGCGTTCACGTTGTCGTATCCTGGAAGCTGGAGATAGACATGTAGCGTGTTGAAACCAGATAGTTTAGGAGTTAGTAGGAGAGATGCTTTTTTGTTTATTGAACGTTTTGAAAACATATACTTTTTGCTAAAATGGGTTGTATGTATATCTTTATTGTTATTATTATTATTATTCACTTTCCTTGTTTTCTTCAGTAATTATCCTTGTCGTATAAAATGGGATTTAGAATCAAGAATGAAAATTTTGGAGGATTATCTTGTGCTGCAATTCTATTGTTGCATTACTCAAGTTCATATGTATGGTATCGGCTAATTATTGAACACTCTGGGTTTTTGTTTCAAAGTTTGAATTGAATGTGCTTTCGTTGAACTAAAATGCGTATTGCTTTTAGAGAACATTGCTGCGAGGCTTCACTTTCCCTTTGTTTTCCTTTTTTTCCTTCTTGATGCTTACTATTTATATTCTATGTTCATAGTGATGGGAAAACAGTAGGAGCTTGTCTTGACCGTAATGGACTTCGGCCAGCTAGATATTGGCGGACAGTGGACAATGTTGTCTATGTTGCATCAGAGGTCTGCTGTGAGATTCTGATCAATTTAGTTTTATGTTTCTTGGGGTGACATAGAATGCATTCATGACTTGAGCCCATGTCTCAATGCTGAGGCTTAGTCTTGACTTCGGTTTTATAGAATCCAAGATACCAAGCTTGGGATCTCAGGCCTGGCTTAGCATGGATTTGGTTTAGTTTAATTCCCTCTAAGATTGTAGTGGTTTTGTTTATTTAGCACCTTGATTTCTCTTGTGAAATTGTTTGTTTAATATCGTAAAACAGTTTTAGGATAATTTAGTCCTGTCACAATAAACTTGTATTTCTTAATATCCTTGGGGATATTATAAGAAACATTATTGGAAGAAAAGGATAAAGTTCAATGTGAGAACAAGATGTCCTTAGGGTCAGCTTGGCCGAGCTTTTTTTTTGCTTTTCTACTGGAAAAACTCTTTTTGATAAAAAAAAAAGAAAAGAAAGGCATTTGGGAAGTTTCCGGGAAGCTCAAAATTGCTGTCCAAAGAGTCCAAATATGCTTGCAAAAACAGAAAAATTACTTTGGAAAAGGTATATTCAGGGTCAGTTTGTGGAGCTTCTGTAAAGCCACTCTTGGCTTTTTCAGAAAGCAGAAAACTGCTTTTTGAGGAAGCTGTTTAATATAGCATTTCCAAAAAGCAGTTTTTATTGCTTTCGTAATTCTATTTGAAATTTTTGGAAAGCAGTTTCAAGGCTTCTGGAGATTGCCAAACACCTATTAAATTTTTATCGAAAAGAGCTTTTTCAGTAGAAAAGCAGAAAATAAGATCCTCCATACTGGCACTAAACAGCTTCTTCAAAACACAAATTTTTTTCTTTCTGAAAAGCCAAAAGCAGCTTTTCCTAAGTTCACCCTGACTGGCCCTTAATCGGCAAGTCAGAAATCAAAAGAAGTAAACAAAAATAAAAGAAAATTACAGTGATAACATTGACCAAATTGTCCGGTGGTATGAACTTGACAAGCAAGGATATTCAGCACAGCAAAGCACAATAAGTTATGTGGTTCAGCAGAATATTGCACAAATATGAGTGAAACCCAAGTCCCAGAAATCCTTTTGTTGTTTTCTATCAAGAGAATCATATACTCTCTTTAATAACATGGGAGAACTTGATTTTTGCAAGTATAAAGCCTTAATATAGTGTTTGAGAGGGCTTGATAAAGACAACTGCTAAATGCGGAAGAAAACTACCCAAAAAGGAATTTTGTAACAGCCTTGATGGAACCTGGATGCACACTGGTTGCCTGGACAGAGACCAAATTTTTGCAAAGCATGCTGCATGCATCCTTGTCTGAAAGCCAGATTTGGATGGAAATCTAGGGGTTTTTAAGAACATGCTGAAACTTGATTCTTGGCTAAATAAGGCACCAATCCCTATACCCTAAATAGAGAAAATTGAATTGGGATGTCTCTTTTGTTTTTGTATTTTCTATTAGATGTGATTGTTTTATTTTATGTGACCTCCAGAAGCTATTGGCTGTGGGCTTAAATTGATTGTATTTTATTTTATTAATTTTATCGATCAATTTTAAATTGCAGTATTAAGTTTTCTATATATTTTGTATCTAGGTTGGTGTTTTGCCCATGGATGAGTCAAAAGTTACAATGAAAGGTAGGCTTGGTCCAGGAATGATGATTACTGTTGATCTACAGAGTGGTCAGGTTAGTCGAACAATTGATTTTATTTTGCATTTTCTTGGTGTCTTGCATTGGGATTATCTATTATAAAGACCACCTATTTATTCATAAGTAGATTATTCTTTGTGATCTTTAGGCCATCAAGATCTTCCACCCTAATTTTTGTTCTTGTACATTGGATAATTCACTATTTTAGCAAAGTTAAACAACTCAAATGGAGATGGCCTGTCCAAGTAAACAACAAATAAATTTTTTAATAGGCCTTTGGAATAGCTGAATAGGCCCTGGATGCAGCATTAACTTGGTTTGAAAAGGAAATAGTTGAAAGTTGAGAGTTGTCCAGTGCCCCTTGCTCGAAGATGTTCAAAGGGCACTTGACCTGCACCTGTGGCAGGGTTTATTGACCTCAATGGAGCAACTCTTCCACATATATTTCGAGAGAGGCTTATATGGGAAGAATATTGCTTTCAAAGTATTGGAGCAGATATTTTTGCTGAGCTGGTGGTAGATCACGTGTTAGTTGTACATGATACAGTGAATAATAATCCTCGATGATTGAGTGGTTGCAGTTTTGATCTATTTGAGTAAAATACAGTTTTTTCTTTTCCTTTTTTTTTTGTTTAATTGTTCTAAAATAAATTTGGTTAAAAGTTCCAGCTGCTTTTGATGCTTCTTGTACTTTTTAACAGTTTAAACTTCAGGTTTATATGAAATGGGTAACCTTTGTATTCTAACCCTCATAACACATGTACTTTTTAAAAAATTGCACTGTGAAACTATGTTTTTGTATCGCATTTTAAACTGCAGGTTTACGAGAATGCGGAGGTTAAAAAACGAGCAGCCTTGTCATATCCTTATGGGAAGTGGGTAAAAGAAACCATGCGATCCTTGAAGCCTGTGAACTTTCTCTCAGTAATGGTTATGGACAACGAGACAATTCTAAGACAACAACAGTGAGAAATATCTTTTTTCTTAACTTTTATTGAGATGCTACAGTTTGGGTGCTTTCATTTTAGAAGGCGTGGTATGTGATGATTTTGTGTATGCTTTTCCTTGAATCAAAATGTTAAAAAAGATAGAGCTGTTTATTAGACGTTCTCCCCAGGTTGATGCCGCTGTCAAGGTTTGAAGGGCTGAGTCATGCTGGAGCCCCAGGTCATAAAAGAAAAAAAAAGAATATAAAATATAGAGCTTAAAAATGGGATTGTTATTTCCATTATTGGATGTGACATCTTGTGGAAAGTTGGAAGTCTTCGTTGTAAGAACACCTTCTTGAGTGTATAAGCCATATAAAAAATAGAAAATCATAAATAAGTTTACCGGATGAAATGTGCTCAAGAAATAGCTCAGCTCGATTAGAAAGTAGCTACAGTAGTTTTTTTCCACACTTCTTTTAGTAAAGTCTGGAACTTCTACAGTTAAATACTATCTATTTTAGAGAATATGGTTGGGTGATTTTACAGCATCGTCCCCATCTTTTCAGTCTTCTACAGACGGTGTTCATATCTCAGTACAAACATGGAATGTTCAAGATTTTTTATTTTTATTTATTATTTCAAGGGAAAGTTGGTGAGGCATGAGTAAATTATGAGTAAATTACTGCTGTCTTTTGTGGGTTGGGCTGGTTGGGGGTGCTGTTATGAATTTCTAAAAAGTCCATCGCGTAAAAAAATAAGAAAAAATTTAGAGGAGCTAAGGAGCCTTAAGCTTTGCCCCTGGCCACAATTTTGTGAATGGTGACTTGAGCTATATATTAGGTAAAGAAAACTCAGTGTTGTTCAAAATAATTGGGGAAAGGATAGGGGAAGAGAGTTAAAGGAAGTGTCTGATTTTTTTATTTTATTTTATTATTTTTTTTTAATAGAAAGTGTCTGATTTGTTCCTCTCTTTCTGAATATGAATGTCTGTATCCGATTTTGGTAATGGTCATGGGATTCTTTCAAAAGAATTATGTGATGTTTATTATATTATGTGATTCTTAAAGTTTTTTACTTTTGTGGGATCAGAGCATATGGCTACTCCAGTGAGGATGTGCAGATGGTTATTGAAACTATGGCTGCACAGGGGAAGGAACCTACATTCTGCATGGGAGATGATATCCCATTGGCTATATTGTCTCAAAAGCCACATATTCTCTATGATTATTTCAAGCAGCGATTTGCACAGGTTTCCTGTAATATTTGTGTTTTATTTTGTTTCATCTTGTTTTTGTATTTATTTTGTTTTGGTTTTGTCATACTTATCAGGTGACTGCTTTTGTTATGATTTCCATTTTCTTTTTCTTTTTTTCCCTAGTTTCCTCGCATCATACACCTTAGAAGCTCTCAGCATAATCCTCTTTCCTCTCCCTCTCCCTCTCCCTTCTACCAACCCCTCTCTCCCTCTCTCTTCAGTGAAGTTTTCAACTATATATCTACCCAACACTTGGAGAATAATCAATTTTGATGAACTATACCTAAACGTGCTGGTTAAGCCTGGCATGCACCCTATGTAACCTTGTCGAAGTTTATGGAAGCAATTGCTTGATTCTAAAATAATTTTTTATTTTGCTTTTCATAATCAAAGAATAATATAATAAAATAGAAATAAATATACAAAGAATTGATGAGGAAAACCAAAAAATCCAAGGCCAAGATGCAGGAGAAAACTTTCTTTATCTTGATTAATGCATTCCACATGCTTTCTTCCTTTATCTTTTAACTTCTTCTAGGAAATATAAAGACATACATTTTGCATTTGATCAATTTAGGTACAAGGAGAATAATTGTCATAACATTGCTATTCCTCATTACAAGCCTCAGTTAGCTTTAAGCCTTGATCAACATTGTCTGACAACTTGTTTCATCAGAATGCAAACAAATACCCATCTATATTGAAGAGGCTACAGAGAACATTTTTCAGAACTTGTTAGTTATCCTATATTGGAGCATTTAGCGATGATCTTGTCATTTATTGAGACAGCTTTCTAGAATTTCCTATGAATTTCTCTTTCTGCAAATTATTCCTCCAGCTAATATCATTATCGTAACACTTTCTTTTTTAGTCTAACGTTAAGTGATGTGTTCTACATGGCAATAGTGTTCCTATTTACATGAAGTTTTACTTGTAGCTGATTTAATGCCACTGTATATTTTCCAGGTTACAAATCCAGCTATTGACCCTCTCAGAGAAGGATTGGTTATGTCTCTTGAAGTCAATATTGGAAAGAGAGGGAACATATTAGAGGTTGGGCCTGAGAATGCTTCTCAGGTTTGTTATCATTTTACATCTTGACCCTCTGCAGATGTTATCATATATTTATTTGCATTGATTTTACTTCAGTTTTTTTTTTTATTGCAATGGAAATGATCTGTTTCTTTTCTTCTCTTAAGGTTGTTTTGTCTAGCCCTGTTCTGAATGAAGGGGAGCTTGAGTCACTATTAAAGGATGCTCAATTAAAAACCCAAGTTTTCCCTACTTGTTTTGATATAAGGAAAGGGATAGAGGGCTCCTTGGAGAGGGCATTAAGTAAGCTTTGTGACGCTGCTGATGAGGCTGTTCGCAATGGTTCACAACTGCTTGTTCTCTCTGATCGGTCTGATGAGCTGGTTAGGTCCCCTTGAAGCTTCTGGTTACTTTTACTTCAACTGCATCCAAATTTTATAGTTAATTTTCTTGTTGCTTTTTTTACTGCTCATTTTGTTTGAATCAGTGCTCTTCTGAATCAGTATTAATTTTGGCTTGATTCTCCTGAGGTTCAGAGTGTACTACTGCACTTCAATTCAACAGCTAAGAGAGCCTTTACCCTAAAAGCTTAGTGTGGGAAAAAAGAAACCAAAACAAATCATATCAGAGAACGCCCTTAATTTCCATTATGTACTGAAAATTTGTTGTTGTGATGTGCAACTGCTATCATTGTTTTCATAACTAAGGAGTACATTGGTGGGTTTTCTTGTGTGCACTGTTCTTTTACCTGTTTTAAAACTTTAAATTAGGGTTGTTTTTTCAGTTTTTACAAATACAATACAACTTTTGAATGCTTATATATATATATATATATATTATACTTATCTTTTTCCTTCTTCATAACAGGAAGCCACTCGACCTGCAATTCCGATACTTCTCGCTGTTGGAGCTGTTCATCAGCATCTAATTCAGAATGGTTTGCGGATGTCAGCTTCTATTGTAGCAGACACTGCTCAGTGTTTTAGTACTCATCAGTTCGCTTGTTTGATTGGTTATGGTGCAAGGTTAAATTTTTATAATTTTTGAGTATATTACCTCTTTCTCTCTCTCCCTCCATCTTTTTATTTGTGAAAAATTGCATTAGATCTATTGTTCTACATTATTCTGTCACATGAGAGTTCTGAATTTCAAGTTTAATTAAAGGCATGCATTTGTATGTTGTGGTTTGGAGTTCTATAAGCAGCATGCGTTTTTCAATAAACTGACTGTGAAGAATGCCTTAATTTAGTTAGTGCATATCTAGTCCATTATGGATAGGAAGGAGGGTGAGAATGCTAAGTAGCTAGCGATCTAGACCATGCATCATTGGAAGGGGTTTATTTATAGATGATCTGAACTGGCCATATATTTAAGAATCAAAATGATCAATGCGCTTTGTTTAGCTTTCCGTTCTGCAATTTCATTTCATGAACAGTGAAGCAAGTTATGTTGTAATTTCATACTGTCAAATACTTTTACTCGATTTTTTGAGGATACTAACTGGATTTTTGCTCAAATCCTTCAAAATTATTTGTTGCAAATTTAATAATGGTAATTTATAATTTTGCTATGTTTCAGTAGTATCATTTGGTTGCCCTGTGCATTAGCAGGAGCACAGATTTCTCAACGAATTCAAATTGTTGCGTATCCTCATCCTGTTCAGTGTGCATTTTATTCTGTTCAAATTTTCTTTTAAGTGTTCTTTGTTCATGTTGCTCCTATTTTCTGTACTCTTTCTAGACGTGTTTTTCTGTTTTAGGATTATCTTTTTGGCGCTCTCTTGCATTAGCAGGGGTGCATACTTTTCAATGAATTGGAATTATTGCGTGTTCTCATCATATTCTGAGTGCATTATATTCTGTTCTTCAAATCATCTTTCAGTGCTGTTTGTCCATACTTGGCTTTAGAGACATGCCGGCAGTGGCGTTTGAGTAATAAAACCGTGAACTTGATGCGAAATGGAAAAATGCCTACTGTTACAATTGAACAGGCTCAGAAGAACTTCTGCAAGGTGTGTACTTGAGCTAAGAAATGTTTTGCAGATATATGTTCCAACGAAAACTTTCATTTTCTGATATTCTTAAATGAGCAGCATTTGTTGTATGAATTGGTTTGTAGCAAAATTCCTGTTCGAACTTGCACGGAGTAGAAGTATAAGAAAAAGAAAAAGAAAAACCATTGACAAATAATTTAGGTATCAGTAGGTGTTGACTGTGTAATTATTTATATGATGAAAAATGCACCCATTAGCTTTTCAATTTTGTTTTTCACTTTCTTCTTCAACCTCCTTTACATAAATGTTTTGTTTGTTAGGTTTTTATATATTTAATTGGAGGCCTATTCGTGGTTTCTCCTCCTTCTTGGGAAATGAATTTTTAGTTGTTGGATATCTGTGCTAACTATGTTTGCTTGACATGTTTACAGGCAGTTAAATCTGGCCTCCTGAAAATTCTTTCAAAAATGGGCATTTCATTGCTTTCCAGGTATTCTTCAAATTTCAAATCTTTTGGACTACCACAAACTTGTATTTTCCCTCTCCCAACTGAACAGTTGACCCATTCTTTTGAAGAACAACTAGTTTGGTGCTTCAATGGTGTGGGGAACCTCAAATAGGACTAGTCTGGGGCCAAAATGACCTTAAAAGCTTTGGGCTGGTCTTGTGAAGTTGTGGATTCCTGTAGTTGGTTCCCGTGTACTAAAATATAAACACTGCTAATTACTTTTTTCTGTAGTTACTGTGGTGCACAGATATTTGAGATTTATGGATTAGGCAAAGAGGTTGTTGATCTTGCTTTTTGCGGAAGCTTCTCAAGCATTGGTGGTTTGACTCTTGATGAGGTAAGGGTGCACAAGAAGGAAGCACTTACTACCTTGAGCTTTATGATTAATATATATATGTGTGTGTGTGTGTGTGTGTATGGGAAAATATCTAAGCACCCCCCCTCCCTTTTCTTCTTCCCAATGGTTTGGGTGACTACTAAAGAGATCCCATCCAGTTTCAAAATTTTCTTTTATCACAGCCCCTTTACTTACAAAAATCCCTCAATAGATCCCTATCATTCAATTCCTTTTAAACTGATGATGGAAAATCATAAAAAATAGAATAAACAATGTGAAAAGGAAGGGGGGGGGGGTGTAAAAAGAGAAAATTAAATTATTGTAGTAGAAATAAAACAAGATATTTGGAAACTAGAATCAAATTTATTACATTAGTTTATTTTGGTATATAAAAAAGAAAAAGAAAAACAATAATCAAACCAGGGAATTCCTTACATTCACAAGCCAACCGCAACGGCATAGATGAAAAACACATGACCACCAGCAACAATATCTATGTCATTATTATTATTTTTTTGTTATGATTGCAATTGAGTAGTTTAATGAATTTCTTTGGTATCTTTCATTCATTTTCCTTCCAGCTGGCAAGAGAGGCTTTATCTTTCTGGGTGAAGGCTTTTTCTGAGGATACAGCCAAAAGGCTAGAAAATTTTGGATTTATACAATTTAGGCCTGGAGGTATGAACAAGCGTATATCAATTCAAAGAAATTGTTGTGTATGTTTTTACTTTCACTTTATAAATTGTACCTTAATTAAGTAGTGTTTTGGAAACTGTATTTTAAAACTTGTGCTTTGGAAGGCACTGTGACTCCTAAATCATGACATTAGGAAGTATACCAGCAACATTATTTACAGTAATAAGTAACTTGTTTAACCTAATAGCTTTTTTGGCACTTCTGATCATTCTATTATCTATCACACCTTCATGTTTACAAGAATCCAAAATTCATCGGAGGCCTAATAGATCTCCCAATTGCTTAAGTTGATTTTTGGACTCTATACTTCTGTCACATAAGATCCTAAGCTTTTGGGCTGGAAACTTGACATGTTCTTCAACCTGAACTTTTTTTTTTTCTCCATCCTTTTGGAGACACCAAATTTAGTACATAAGTGTTATTCTCCAGTCCCAAATTGTTAAGATGGGAATTGCACAATGGAATAATGAACTCATGCTTAGGCCCCCAAAAGCACCAGCTTGGATATTCCTTTTGGGTGAGACACTGCCTGATGGTAGGGCCATCATTCGTGATTTTTACTAGTGCTTGTCATTATGCATAAACCCGCAATTCCATTGGGATTTTTGCCACCAATGGCATATGTTGTACATGCTGTTTTAGCTTAATAAATAGATAGGGTTTCTGCCTCATTGAAATCAAGAATTCAAAATTTAACTTCCTAGCTTGTCTGGATATATGTTTTGTTCTCTCCTCCCTAGCTCTCGATCATCTATTCTACATATTTTATCCAGTCATGAAAGAGATTTGAGACAAGATGCTATTTAATGGATTAAATGCAGTCTTCAACGAATTCTGAATACTTTCCCTTCTATTAAAGGAGAATATCATGGGAACAATCCAGAGATGTCCAAACTTCTCCATAAAGCTGTTCGCCAAAAGAATGAAAGTGCATTTTCAGTTTATCAGCAGCATTTGGCCAACCGCCCTGTGAACGTAAGTTTGTGAAATAATTGTTCTGAGATTGTAATATAAATAAGTAGTAAACACCAGCTTGAAGTTTGCATCTATTTTGTTTTAAATTTAGGTTCTTCGAGATCTTCTTGAGTTCAAAAGTGAACGTTCCCCAATTCCGGTAGGAAAGGTTGAATCTGCTGCATCTATTGTTCAGCGGTTCTGTACGGGTGGGATGTCACTTGGAGCCATTTCAAGAGAAACTCATGAAGCAATTGCAATTGCAATGAATAGATTAGGTGGAAAATCTAACTCTGGGGAAGGTGGTGAGGTAGTTTGTTTACAACTCACAAGTCTAATGTACATGTTTTTGCATCATTCTATTCTAGTGTTTGTTGCATCACTAAAGTCTTCTTGAAAGCTATTATTTGAAGGATCCTATTCGTTGGCGGCCACTTACTGATGTTGTCGATGGGTACTCTCCAACATTGCCACATCTCAAAGGTCTTCAAAATGGGGATACTGCTACAAGTGCCATCAAGCAGGTGATAACATTTTTTTAGAATCTTCTTTAGAAATTACAGATGAAATATCAAAATTCTTCCTTACTGGTACTTGAGTATAGTTCGGAAGGGACAATTCGTGCAACACTTGTATAATTTGGCCTGCGGCTAAGTACATTCAGGCTGACATTTTTAGCAAGTATTGTTTTTCTTGGAAAGCTACAATCATGTTGGGCTTCAGAGAACACATATGCCATACCTGCTATGTAATTCTATTGGTTTTTCTCAGTAGTTACAGCACAATTGAATGGGATTCTGTGTATAATCTTTATATGAAAAGCCTTATTAACAGGATACATGTAGTTGCCGAACATAAACCAAAAGAGGGTGGCAAAAAGGAGGCAACCCTCATTTCGTTTCACCATGAGATCTCAATTGTCCGTGGTTTGAAACGTCCATCATTGATCATTTTCCACCAACCATTCTAACTAGCTCACTTGTATTTGCATGTTATAGCACATAATCAGGCTTCAGGGTGTGGGAAAACTGTATGCATGTGGATCCCAGCACCAACTACAGGGCTGGGGTCTGTCTTGTTCTAAACATGCATCTCAAGCGTTAAGTTGATTCAGATTTTATTTAATCTCTGTGCTTTTGAAGATAATATAGAATAAGGAATCTTGCGTTATCGCTGAGGTCTGTTGTGTTCTAAATATGCATATCAAGTGTTCAGTTGATTCAGATTTATTTAAGTTCTCTGCTTTTAAAGATAATGTTAGAATAAGGAGTCTAGGGTTGTTAAGTTTTAGAGCATTAATTGATTAAGTAGGTTTGTTCTGGCTCCTCCATTTTCTTCTTCTTTTCTGTCTTTCTTATTATTTGTGAGTATAATGCATCATTTTATCTCCCTGGATAACCTTGTTGTATCTATGTTAAGCAGCCTGGGTTCCTCTGAATATAACTTGCCTGTACTTGCCTCATTGTATAACTTAGTTCATGAAATATATTCCTTGTTCAGGTGAGAAATCCATAGCTTATATAAATGGTCTTCCTAGTAGATGGCATAAATATTTTCCTCCCTAAGGCTAGGGGTAATGGTATTGTAACTTCTCTACTCACATACTTCCTCATATTGGATTGTGAAATTTGAAGGCTGTCACTTTATCTTCAGGTTGCTTCAGGACGTTTTGGTGTCACTCCAACATTTTTGGCCAATGCAGATCAATTAGAAATAAAAATTGCACAAGGTGCAAAGCCTGGCGAAGGTGGCCAATTGCCTGGCAAAAAAGTCAGCGCATACATTGCAAGACTGAGGAATTCTAAACCTGGAGTTCCACTTATATCTCCGCCTCCACACCATGACATCTATTCAATCGAGGATCTTGCCCAATTAATATTTGACCTTCATCAGGTGTTTTTCCCGTGAACCTTATCATTAGTGGTAATAAAATTATTTCCATACTATAAAGAAAGTCAAGGTTTGCTCCAAATAAGCAGGTCAACCCTATGGCTAAAGTATCTGTTAAGCTTGTGGCAGAAGCTGGAATTGGCACCGTTGCTTCTGGGGTTGCGAAGGGAAATGCTGACATTATACAGGTACTTTAACCGTGACCTGTCATTAAATTGTACATAGAAGTAAATAGCACTATTTACAGGGTTTCATACATGACTTGTTATATAAATTTATTTATCTGTGAATTTTATTGTGCTCCTAGTCCTGTATGTTTACATACAGACCTTTGTCATTTGGCATTTGACATGTGCTAAATGTCCACTTTCAGTAAAAATGAATAAATAAATAAATAGAAGTGCATGTGCCCTGACAATGTTCAATAAATATATATTAGTGCATGTACCCTGATGTTCAAGAACCTGCAACTAGTTAAGTTGAAGGTGTTAATTTGTCTGCTGTTGCTAGTTTTACATCTCTAAATTCAATTTCTTGAAAACTTAACGAAAGGACATCTTTATGAGATATCGGAGGCGGATTTAATTGATTGAGGGAAGTCCGTTAAAGTGGAACTATCGTGTGCCACGTGGTACAGTGTGACCAATATGTTTAATTTAGGTTTAAAATTTGTTGAAAGTATTGTTCCACATTGTGAAACTAAACCCTAGCAAGTCAATTAATAAGATCTTGTGGTCACCCACTCATTGCCGATTTGTTTTGGATGGAAACAACCCAACTTTATCATAGAGCAGGCAATTGATGTGTTTGGCTTAAATGTTGCTACACTTGCTCCATGTTACCCATTATTAATTATCCATGTGTTTGGCTCAGATAGCACCATACATTAAGGGCGTGTTGAGAATATTGTCCCACATGGAAAACTAAAGCTTAGCAGTTTGATTAATAAGATCTTGGGCCACCCCACCCATTGCCAATTGGTTTTGGGATGTAAACACCTGAACTTCACCAAAATTCAATAACAGAATGGGGGGGAAATGTTTGGCATGTTTTGGAAAGGATATGGCAGTCTCTCACTTTATATATTAACCTTGAGAACCTATATTTGTCTGTTATTAAATATCTTAAAATGGATAGTATTAAAAAGAAATGTTGCAATGGAATATATTAATCCTAACTCACTCGCAGAAACTCTACAAACCTGACTAATTCCTCTTACTCGACAAAAACTGTCATAAGCTGTCACCAATCTGTAATTTGATTTGCAGATATCAGGGCATGATGGGGGAACTGGTGCGAGCCCCGTAAGTTCCATTAAACATGCTGGCGGTCCCTGGGAACTCGGACTTACAGAGACACACCAGGTTTATATAACCACTGTGAATTGAATGGCTTCATCTATCTCTTTTGCCTTCCTGCTGACACATCATTTTCATGATCTAATTACTGATGATCTTCGCCAGACACTCATTGAAAATGGACTCAGAGAAAGGGTGATCCTGAGGGTTGATGGTGGATTTAAAAGTGGAGTGGATGTCCTACTTGCCGCAGCAATGGGAGCCGATGAGTATGGGTTTGGGTCGGTAGCAATGATTGCTACTGGCTGTGTTATGGCTCGCATTTGCCACACAAATAACTGCCCTGTTGGTGTTGCCAGTCAGGTATATGGAGACTCATTATTGTTCTCTCCGTCCCTCATCCCCTCCCTGTCTTCCTCTCTTCATCGGCATTGTTTCTATCTTTTCGAATTATATTGTCTGTTTCTTTTTCTTATAATTTACCTCAGAGAGAAGAATTACGTGCCCGTTTTCCTGGGGTGCCTGGCGATCTTGTCAACTTCTTCTTGTATGTTGCTGAAGAGGTGATATATCTATCCTATACAAAAGTAGTACTTTTCAGTGTTAATAATTTTGTGGTGTTAGAGCTACAGTTTGAATTAGGACAATTCAAATGGTATGGTAGTTGTTGGAGGTTTCTCATATGTTTGATGTTCTTATAAGTACTTTTCTCAGGTGAGAGGCATATTAGCACAACTAGGCTATGAGAAGTTGGATGATGTAGTTGGACGAACAGATCTGCTAAGGCCACGACCAATATCATTGATGAAAACTCAGCATCTTGATCTCAATTACATCCTCTCGGTATGTATTAGAACACTATCCGCCATTACTTGTTTTCATTTTTCTTAATGCTTCTATTTTTGCTTGTTTGTAAATTGCCTTTCCTTCTGCTGAATAATGTTTCTGCTTTTGTTCTCAGAGTGTTGGCTTACCAAAGTGGAGCAGTACTGCGATTCGGAGTCAGGATGCTCATACTAATGGTCCTGTTCTGGATGATATTTTACTTTCAGATCCAGAGGTAACGATTATAGAAAACCTATGACTAATTGATTACTAATGAATGTATATTTACTTGGAAGCGTTGATTTTTAAAATTTGTGGATCTATTCTTGATACCTTTAGGTCTCTATAGCAATGTTTACAGTTTCTGGGAGTGTGGTTTCGTGACGCTTGTACTCCTGATAATTGCATGTGATGGAACATCCTCCTATTCCTATGACTTGGAGTAGGCCTACGAACTAGGCAGTGATCTTATGATATCGGATAATTAGCAGATAAATGAGCACATACTATGTTCCTTCCACCCTCAAACACCCCCTCCCACCACATGCACACCCCCACAAAAACCCTGGGGCCCGGCTGGGTTGAGCTGAAGGTTCAGGCGGTGCAGGGTTCTGGGTTATCAAAAAAAAAAAAAAGAGGAAAAAGAAAAAAAGAATGAGCACATAGTTATCTTCAGACTCTTCTTCCAGTTTCCCAGACTGTCACGTCCCTTCCCCAACAAAAGAAAGGAGAGAACAGAGAAGGGGGCATGACGAAGTAAATTTCTAGATTAATGAGTATGATGTAGTTGATTGCTCTGCTAAGCAGTGATTTGTAATTTTCTGATCACACATATTCACTAACGCTTGTATTTCTTTATTTGTATTTTTCTGCTCTTGTCATGTTATGGCCTACTTGTAGAAATTCACCATTTCTGTGTCAAAAATTCACATCTTACATAATTGCTTACTATTTGCATCTAGTTACTGTGAACCCCCCATGCAGATACAAATTTTTGTATCGTTTATGTGCAGATAACAGATGCAATTGATAATGAAAAAGTAGTCAACAAAACCATCAATATATACAATGTGGATCGAGCTGTCTGTGGCCGAATAGCAGGTGTAGTTGCAAAGAAATATGGTGACACAGGTTTTGCTGGGAAGCTGAACATAACGTAAGATATGACTTTCTCCTAGAGAATGAACAGTGTTTTCTACGTTTAATGCAAGCTTGTGTAAGCAGCAAATATGGTGCTCTTTCTCCAGGTTTACAGGGAGTGCTGGGCAGTCATTTGCATGTTTTCTGACACCTGGAATGAACATTCGGCTTGTAGGAGAGGCTAATGATTATGTAGGAAAGGTGTGTTTTGCATTTTTGCACTCTTCCGGTCTTGACTTCTAATTTAAAACTCAAAACATTTGACTTGATTAGCTACATTGTGGACGTACAAACTGTAATTCTATCAATGACTTGATTTTGACTTCATATCAAGCTGTAATTGAATGGACATGTAAGTTTTACATGAAAATCCAAACATTTTTTGCTTGGTTTCTTACCAGTCCACCACTTTGGTTCCTTACAACATTTTTATCTGGTATGAATCTGAGTTTTACTGAGTCCATCTTGGTTGATCTGTTAACCCTATTACTGTCTAAAGATCACTATGCTTTCCAATTTTCCATTTGATTTTTTAAGCTCACACTAAAATTGTAAATGTAAGGGAATGGCTGGAGGTGAATTGGCTGTGACTCCTGTTGAGAATATTGGGTTTTGCCCCGGGGATGCAACCATAGTGGGGAATACTTGCCTTTATGGGGCAACAGGTGGTCAGCTTTTTGTTAGAGGGAAAGCTGGGGAGCGTTTTGCTGTCAGAAACTCACTTGCCCAAGCAGTTGTGGAAGGCACTGGGGACCATTGTTGTGAGTACATGACTGGAGGTTGTGTGGTTGTGCTTGGGAAGTGAGTATTGCTTTCTTACCTGCTTTTGTTTTTTCTAACTGTATGAAGCAGAGGAAGAAATTTGAGTAAATCTTGCTAAATTTTTGGCAGAGTGGGTCGAAATGTTGCTGCTGGAATGACCGGAGGTTTGGCATACATTCTCGATGAGGACAATACCCTCATGCACAAGGTTTGTGCCAATGAGCTTCACTTTTTCTCACGTGAAAGATATACCACTTCTAGTAATTTATACAGATATTTTTGCTACCAGATGAATGTTCGCACTTCCTTAACATATGTATTTGATACTAAACCTTCCCAACTTTAAATCACATTAATGCTTTATTTTTGGTATATTTGATTTGCCGTTTGTTTATGCATTTCTGCAATGCTGTCAGTCAGTCGATCAGCTATTATGGCTATTTGGTACTGCGCTTATGCAGTTAGGTTTCGTGAGCGAATGAGCTATTAATTAGATCTTTTGAATTCTTTGCACGTACCTAAAAAGTTATTCTTTGCACATATTCATGTCCAGCAACTGTAGGACTTGAGCTTCTAGCTATGAATTTCAAACTTGTCATTGGCACCGACCATTAAATTATTGGCAAACCTATGAGTTAGGTCCGATTCCCACTACCCACAGCCTTACAATATCCCCTGATTAACTTGAAAGCTTGTTTGAGGGGCCAAATCTCTTTAGGCTCACATGGTTCAAGTGGTGCCGGAGTCTGGATTATCACAAAAATTATTGGCAGACCTGATCTTTTATTGGGTTTTCCTTTGATCTTGTTGTGTACTAAGTGAGAGTGGGCCATGAGTCATCTGATCTGTTTGACATGGCCTTTGCCTTAGGCTTTTAATCACGTCATGAATATGAGGGTCCACAAGTGGCCATGATGCCTGGGCATATTTGATCTGCCAATTCAGCAATTCAAATTCAGCTTGGTCTGGCGTGATTATGGAGGATGTATGTGTAAGCAGAGAGCCTGATAATGTGAATTTTTAATATGTACATTTTATGTTGAACATTGTTGATCTAATAAATTTATTTTGGTCGAGAATCAATCTAAACCATTTTTTAGATATTTTTTAGCATATCCTTTTTTTAAATATGTAGAAACAGAGTCCAATTTCTGAGAGTTGGATGTCATATATGTGTTGTTGAGAGAAAAGAAAGGCCCGCATTACTTGAGAGAGAGGAGTTGACACATGTATAGGGTGCATACACCGAGTATAAAGGCATGCAAATTGAGACACTCTTAATACGAAATAAATTGTGAGAATTGCATGACTTGTCTCCCTGAAGTATAAAGGTAAAACTTTCTCTCGTTTAATCTTATCTCACTGAAGTACACAAGCAAAGATTTCTCTTGTTTAAAGTTCTAACTGTGTTGAATGCATCACCTGCAAGAGGTACGCAATTTTCTCACCTTTTCATTCACTTCTTCTCAACTACAGCTAATGCATTCTTAAATACCTGACTGTTCGATTCACACAAAACCATCTCATTGCTCTTCATCTACTCGTAGCTGTCATTTTTCTCAAATTTGGCCGTATGGTCTGATTACTCACATTGATGGGAGTTTCTGCTTTCTTCTGAAATTAAGTTTAGCTTCAATTTTTCTTATACGCTAATAAATCCGTGAACAGATCAATAGAGAAATTGTGAAGATCCAAAGGGTAAATGCACGTGTGGGGCAAATGCAGTTAAAGAGCCTTATTGAAACCCACGTTGTAAGTATATGAAGGAGCTTTTCTATCCTTTTTAAGAAAATTATGTTCCTCTTATCTTTCCCTTATGACCAGATTATTTTTTGGATTTTGGTGTTCTATCCCGAGTGGCTTGACGAACTGTTTTAGTAATTTTTAATTTGTGTTGAGTTCCCCCGCGGGTTGAGACTAAAGTATTGTGGTGTTTTGATTTATGTTCCCAATAACCTCCTTAAGTAGTTGAGCATGAGAGCAAAATGAATAGAATGATTCATGTTTGGTTTGGAAAGGAATCATACATCCGTAGTGTGTCGATAGGAGCACTTTCTCTTCCTCCTCTTCATTTTCGGCCGTCATATTTAATTTTTGCATGATTTTATGGTAAAGGAGAAAACTGGGAGCAGCAAGGGCGCTACCATTCTGAAGGAGTGGGAGACATATCTCCCGCTCTTTTGGCAGCTGGTTCCACCCAGCGAAGAGGACACACCGGAGGCTTGTGCGGAGTTCGATACAGCTGCAGCCACCGCTAAGGTGACTTTGCCATCTTCCCTCGGAAGATGATCCCATTGTTACAACCATTGTATAGTGACGCTACAATATTTGTAATTTTTCCAAAATTTACAGTTTTTTTTTTTTTCCCCTGGTTGTGAAATTTGTGATAATAATAAAGCATTCTCATGTGGTGGTGTTGCTGCTGGCCATTTAGTTCTAGGTCAGACATAGGGTTTCTGAGTCTTTCTCCTCCTTCAATTATTCGGACATATTTGAACTTTTCAAATACTTGTACCATACGTAGACGGTAGATGGTACGTTAGTTAATGTTTGCTTCTCTCAGTATATACATCATAGGTGTCTACTGGAAGATGTCTGTAAATTTGTGACAGAGGATGGAGCATTGTTTTAGGAATTGGGGTATTGTAATTAGCATATTCCGCGGTCATGTTTTGTACGTGATCATAGCTAATTCATTCCACCTCTATTCTTATTACTTTACTTTGTTTGATTTATTTTAGAGCTACCAATTCAATCAGGAGTACTTGTTCTGTTCATCGCATCATTTATTTCTTACCTATTCCTCTCGGGGTTCATGAGAATTGCTAATCCTTTCCTATCCATGTTTCATGGAATAGCCATTACATTCTCTACTTTTATGGAACAGCTATTCTATTCAAATGATATTTTATTCTCCGAATAGAATGTGGTGCAGGTCATTGTGTCTTTCCCCGCAACTCGACAAAAAAAAAAAAAAAGTGATAAATTAGTCGATGAGAGGTTTTTTAATTAATCAGGTGGCGTTTGGTGGAAGGGGGTTCTGCCATTTGGATGAAATATTTTTAAAAAAAATCTAGTAAAATTTAAGTTTTAATTTAAAACGTTGTGGTGAGCACAAGTACAAAGATTAGCCTGATTTAAAATCCTAGCTTCATGTACAAGTAAATGCTCTTTGACCAATTGGGGATGATATATACAAGATTTTGTAGACCAAACGTCACCAGTATTATTATCTAACGGGAGATGAGGAGCATGAATAGGGTCGGTTGCCCCCTAACTTGGAAAACTGGATTATATTATTAAAGCAGTACGAATTCAGACAAATAAGACTCGCATCATCGCAAATAAACAAATGACAGCTGCATCACAATCACTTAGCATTGGATTTTATCAATCCTAATAAGATATATAATAGAACTTGAGGGGGGGGGGGGGGGGGGGGGGGGGGGGGGGGGGGGGGGAGATTTATTCTCGCACCGACAACACGAAACCTTGGAAACGGAGTAAACCTAGGTCTTCCATGGCTATGATGAGGAAGAACATGGGAGTCCTCTCTCTTCCTTGAGACAATTTGGATTTATCTGGAAGCATTGACTATTTTACTTTTGCTTTTTGTGGAATGACTATTTTAATCTGTTCTCAATAATATACATTTTTGGTGCCACTTTTCGTTCCTCCGGGGAGAAAATCGATATTTTAATAAAATAAATTCACTTTTAAACTCTTGTTGACCAAGTTAACAGAAAATTGCTTCATTTTGAGCCTATGATTCATTCCTTAAGGGGATTTTTGTTGCTTTGGGTCTTTGGCTCATTTTTTTTTGAGCGTACAACTCAATCCTTTCTTGGGAAGCGTTTTGGAATGATTCGGTGAAGTTGAGGGAGGAGGAAATGGAGTTGCCTTAACTTTTCTCTCTTTTCTCTCATTCTCTCTTCCTGCGACTGTTAGGAGTGTCTTCCCCTTTGCAAAACCCTAGGTTTTGCTTATAAAGGGGAGGGGAGGATGGCACACATCCTCCTTCGGCCTTAGGCCCAACATCCTCTTCTCTTGCATGGAGGGAATGGGATAACCCTAAAAAAGTGAAAACCCTTGGGCCATTCTTTCCACCCTCAACTTCACCGAATCATTGCTTATGACAAGTTGAGCACTACATTAGTGGTTTCCATGGCTCCGCGAGCCTAAAAGAACTACAATGGCTTGATTCTCCTATGGAAATGTGTAAGAAGCTCCATGTTCCTCTCATAATAGTCCCTATTTCCTTCAGATCTAGGTCCATGATCCTCTGTCAATAGAGTCACCTACTCTATTGACATTCATCACGACATCCTAATGAAATATATTCCTTTCCTATCGCAGTGGATGCAAGGAGTCATCTTTATTCTTCAGGATGATGTGAACCAGAGGCTCCCAAATCAAAGATCGACAAGTTTGCAACTCACCAAAAAACCCACAAACAAGTAGCCACCTTCAGATTCAAATAATTTATGTTAATCACTTTTAGTTGAGTAAATTAGAAATGAATAGTTCCCACAATCAAATCATAGTAAATCAAAGTGGAATTTCTTGCTTTACCGCGTGAAATGATTGCCGTTGAATACATATTCTTATTGTTTTCAATGTAAAATGGAGTTCAAATTCTCTATTGTAAAATAATCTTTACTGCTAATCCCACCGAACAACCCAAAAAGCTAATTAAAAAAAAATCCATTAGATAGGATAAGGTCAAATCGAGACTAAGTTCAGAGTAGGAGAAAGAAGGATCCAACAAAACCTACTCATAGTATCAACTTTATTACTGCCACGAGAATCCATCAAAAAGGTCAGATCCCTCCTACCTGACACTCAAATAAAAATTATATCAATACCAATTATATAATAATAGCAATAGTACTTATTAGGATCAAGAGATCACCACCGCCTGCAAGTAAAAGAAAACAGCTAGTACGAGAATGTAAAACAATGGAAAACATAAAAAGTTTGATAATTTAGTTCAGTTTTAAAAGATCGTACCTTTGGGAGTTAGAGGGGCGATCCATTCAATTTATTAAACAAAGAAAAAATATAAATGGGTTTGCATTTATTAAACATGAAATCTTGAACTAAAACAAACAAATAAATAAATATATATATATATATAGCAATCGGGGTAAAAAAATAATAAAAGAAAAAGAAAATCTGATCACAGTTATAGACAAGACCCAAACCATTAGGATTGCAGGGGCATTGCCCTCATGCTGTCACTTGCCGATCAAGCAACTGAACCCTTAGAGCTTTAAATAGTATTTAATTTGAATCGAATTACAGAATTTAAGTCATACTCAATCATATTAAATAGCCATGTTAAGGGTTTTATATAGTTAAAGAAAAAAAGAAAAGAGAGAGGGATACATTCAGATGAATGTGCATGCAAGTGGAAAGCTACTCCTAAGTCTTATTGGGAGGGGGGAAAATAAAAATAAAAAATAAAAGGCAGCAGCCTCCACCAATGTGTCCCCATATTTCTACTCTTTGAAATTTTGAGGCATCACCGACTTATATTATTATTATTATTATTAGTTGCATTAGATTATATATATATATATATATACACACCATAAAGCAACACTCTCAAAGACGTACATAAGTTTTTCATCCGTGACAAAAGTATGTAACTTCTTGTTCGTGCAAAATTATATAAATTTAAATATTTTTATTATCAGTTTATGCTATCTTCATTTATTATTATAAATTTTTAGCAAGATATGTGTTTCTTCCTTAACGTATTAATATCATGGGTTGGGGAATCTGTCAAGATAGGTAAATTACCTAGCATCCTAAAAAAATATTATTTTACTAAAGGTAAAAATAAAAAATAAAAAAAAAGTTGAATCACATACCTGAGTTGGATAAGCATGAAAAAAAAAAAAAGATATCAACTTTCAAATAGTTTAGTTATGTATTGCGTTCTCATTTCTGGACTGTTATAACTGTTTTGTATATTTAGATTCTGCATGAACGAGAGTTTATATATAACAAAATTGTATACAAATTGACATGTGTCGTCTTTTTCTTCTTCTTCTTTTTTTTTTCATGCTCGTACAGTTTTTTTGTAGGGTCTAACTTTGCATAATAAACCCAAAACTACGTCTCTTTGTGGGTATTATGAGAGGTGATCTATCAATTATGATATATCATCTCATTTATCCGCTTTTGTAGTTCGGAAAAGAAACTTGAACAAAAAACTCTTAATCATGGAAAGCTAAAAATATATTGGAGTGGAATAAAATGAATTTTGAAAATTAGAAATATTTCTCATTATCATAACTAAAAATTAACAAACATCTGGAATGATCATTCCTTTAGAAGTAGAAATTTTTATTCCCATAGTTTAAACATGTTTACTCAACAGTCTACTCTCATCATAGTTAAAAATTAGCATGCCATATATAGGAATGATCACATCTTTGAAGTTAAAAGTTTTCATTCCCGTAATTTTTTCATGTTTACTTATGAAACTCACTCATGATAGTAATTGAGAGTGAAATGAGATCTATTCAAACTAGAAATGAGTTATACTTATTTATTATTTTTAAAAATAAATTAGCAATATAAATGGGGAATTGAATGTTTTTGGGTCACCCCATTCATTGGAAACTCATTCATGAGCTAAGACAAAACCGAAGACATAAATCAACAAGAAGTTTTATTTATTTTATTTTATTTTATTTACAAAGGCTTATGTAGAAAGTACATCTATTTCTAATTCCCAGTGAGAATTGAAAACAAAAAAAATGCGCCTCCGTATATAGCATTGGGTAGGCCTCATACAATGACTGTCCTACCTCTACTGTATCTCTCATTTCATTTCTTTCATAACAATCACAAATAATCTTTTGCATGAGGAAAGGGAAATGCAAAATTACTCAATAATTAAATGTAATGAAGACTCGAACCTCCAACAACCTCTGCAGTAGAAAAAAAAAAATTGCTACCAACTGAACTATCACTTGCTAGTAATAAGTTCTATTTTTTGTTTTGCTAGGCCAAAAACTCTTATACACACAGATATATAAGAAGAATAAATTCCCACAAGGCGACAACCGGTTCGCTCATTAAAATACTACTAATTTCCATCAAAATTAGATGCCAAACTACTTTGACCCAATATACTTACTCATAGTGTGTCTTTGCTACCACTCAACTAAGTTTTTAGAGCCAAACCTTAATTTTTGTTCAAATTTACTCACGCTGTGTGTTTAGTGAGCAGAAACCTAGTTTTGGGTCCTCAAGCTAAGTTTTGCAAATGCTAGGAGGAGGTGCATTTGTAAAATTATGATTTCAACCAACCCAAAAATAAATTTTTATCAAATTAAAATTACCAAACTACCCACACCAAATTATGAAATACCTAAATTACCCTTACCACGACAAACCATTTGAGTCCCATCCTACTCTTCTTCTGACCAAATTATTTTTTCCTTCACTCTCTCTCTCTCTCCTTTTTTTTTTGCCTCTGTTAATGCACCTATTTAAAATAAAAATAATAAAAGTCTAGTGGAAAATTCTTAATAAATATAATTTTTTGGATTTAAATAACATTCAAATTTAAAAGATATGACAATTTTCATGAGTTTTGAAAATCCTAAATATATTCATATAATTGAATTCAGCTACCCTTTTTTTTAAAAGATCTTGATTTACTAATTTTAAGGGCTAAATATATTATAGGATGACGCCATGTCTTGTAAAGTCAAGCACATCTTATCATTTCCTTAGTTCCATCTAGGGGCATTTTTTATTCCCTATTTATTCATATTCTTATATGTTCTTCTATTTGTTTGTATGGTTAAAATTATTCATAATAACCGAAAAGTTTTAAAACGGAATCAGAAGAAAAATTAATGGGGGAACCAAATTCTTCCACATGAATCTTGAAAATATTATCATGTACTCCTACAAGGAGATTATAACTTTAATAGAAATAACATGTAAACAAAACAAAAAAAAAAATAATATGTACTTTTTTCTTTTCGGTGAGAGAAGAAATTAAAGATGTACAGATGAGGCAAATTAATTATGCATTATGCTTAATTATGAAAATTTAGTTTAAATTAAAAGTTAGTATTAATATAAAGCAATAATTTAATACATTATTTATTTAGTTAGTTAGTTTTTTATCGCTCAAAACTTAGTTTTAGAACCACACCAAATTGAATTTTAAGAGCCAAAACTAAGCATGGATTCGGGTAGCTAAACATGCATTTTACCCAAACTAAATTTCACAAAATTTAATTTTAAAGTCAAAATTTAATTTTAAACTCAATTTTAACACGAGAATCAAATGGCTACATACGATCATATATGCATGTGGAATGTTTTTCAGATTTTTGCCAGGTCGGCATCCCCCAACCCGCCCACCCTTTTTTGCCTCCTCCCTAGCACTCTCATTAATGGAAGCTGTTAAAGTAGCCATCCCCGGTTCAGTGCACTTACGTACTGCTAATAATCTTTTAATTTAAAATTGCCTCCTCCTGGTCTTTCAACGTAATGATATTAATTATTCTGAAAAAGTAATTTCACATTAATTTCATTGCTCTCGTGTGAATGTGATCCAACATATGTGATAAATTTTTTTTGTGTTTATGGGTTTATTTCTACAACAAAATTTAGATATAATTACTTTTTTGAAATGGGTAGCATTATCAATCTTCACTCTTACGCTAAATTATAACTACCTTGAGATTTCCGCATCAACACACATGTAATAATACCCCAAAATCGTTCTTATATATTATATATATACATATACAATATATAAGATACAAAAATTCCAAAAATAAAATAAAATTGAAACACGCATAAAGAGCTTTAGTGATTACTAGTACCATGATGATGATGACGATCCGGAGCTCCGAATTTTATGGGACTGAGGTGGCGACGACGATATTCGGGTCCAATCGAGACGGAAAGAAGGCCAAGAGGAGGAGAAGGAGCATTATCAGAACCGGCACCGAAAGCAGCATCAGCGGCGGTGGAGGCAGCGGCGGAAGCACCACCGGAAGCACCAGCAGCGCCGCCGTCAGCACCAGCATGATCGTCGCCCCCAACAACCTTACCATGCACCGCTGCTGCTGCTGCTGCTGCTGCCGATGATGAGAAAACTCTCTTCTTGATCAGCAAATCACAGCCGTCTATCATCATCTCATCATTCCCATTGAAACAGAGAGACAGAGAGAGAGCGAGAGGCCGGGGCGGCGGCGGTGACCGGAAATCGGAACCCGGGAAAGGAGGGTGTTTATGACCGGAGTGAGTGATTACCGGTCAACGTCAATGCCACGCGCCGCCGTCAAAAGTGCCCACCATCGTTCCGTGGGAGTCGCTTTCGACGTTTGTGTGTGTGTGTGTATATATATAGATATGTTTTGTTTGGGGCAATCAATATTTTGATTGAAGCTCTGAGGGGTGGGAGGGAGGGAGAGAGGGAGAGAGAGAGAGAGGGGAAAGGTGTGCAAGGTTCAGTGGATCTGATTATGTTTTGGGTATATTTATAATTCTACAGAAAAATCAAAAACAATAATTTCTCACCCCTATTTCCTTTTTCTCTTTTGAAACATTCTTCAAACAGCTATTTGGTTCAAGTTGCCATGTTTGGCCTCGAGCTAAGCGCTCCAATTCATCCCCAACTCCGCTTTTTTCCTCAAAAACATAAAAAAGAAAAAGGACACTTTGGGTATTTACTATTTAAGCAACGACTTGTGAGTTCACCATTGAGTGACCTTTATGTTAGAATTGGTAAATTTGTGAATTTCCTAAGGATTAACCAAAATTAGGTGCGTCAATATACAGTCTGTCCTCATTCATCGCTCATAAATAATATATGTATATATATGGGCGCGAATATATTATATTATTATGAACGCGTGAAAATTAATTTTTTATGTAATTCTCATATTTTATATGAAAGAAATTTCATTCGAGCGATCGAAATTTGAATTATATATTATCAATAATAAAATTAATGGGTTATAAACTTGATCAATTTTCAAGAAAGACTGTATAAATGAGACTTGGGTTTATTTAAATAAACAAACACGTGTTTTCTAATATAATAATATAATTTCATTTAAATATGAAAGAAATTTCATTCGAGTGGTCGAAATTTGAATTATATACTATCAATAATAAAACTAATAGGTTATAAACTTGATCAATTTTCACGAAAGGTTGCATAAATGAGGCTTAGATTTATTTAAATAAATAAACACGTGTTTCCTAATATAATAATTCGGCTCACTCCGTGTGCATATGGAGATGATGACAGCATTAATTGTCAATTGTTTTGGTAAAATCACGTTTTTACTGTTCACAAAACAATGGGCTATATATATATATAGACACACATATATAAAAGCTTTCTCACGTAATTACCAACTTCAAGCGGTAAGAAAGGTATGGTTTTTAGTGTTAGGTTCATGGTACCAAATCCCAAAAGCATCATCAGAAAAAAAAAAAAAAAAAAAAAAAAAAAAAAAAAAAAAAAGAAGAAGGAAGGGAAAAAAATAAAATAAATAAACAAATATATATATATATAGTCTAGAAACGTTTAAGATCAGCTCAATCACAACTGGACAAAATCAGAATGCTACTAACCTATGCTCCCAAACAAGATTTTGTTTCCATGGCTTCCGGTGGCCACCTAGGGTTTCGTGCACAAGCAAATCCGGTAATAATTTTTTAAGAGGGAAGGCTGCTAGGATAGGCAATTGCACGCATATGGATCACATAGCTCATTAAATATATATATATATATATATATATATCACAGCACTTGCGTTAAAAGAAAGAAGAGTATATACTCAGGAAGTGATAATATAGAAAAAAATAAAATAATTTATTTGTAGTTCGATGTACTGGAAAATTGCGATTGGAAGGAATAAATGTGAAGTCAATCTTACAAAAACTAATCAGCGGCCTACGAACATCGGAGAAGAATACAAATTGAAATAAATTTAATCTTTAAAGGACTGAAAATTATAAAGTTCCATCAAGTGTCTGGAGTGGGTAAATGTTTCTAGATGTGGCAAGAGTGTATTCAATGGATCTAGATGGAGTGTACTTTATACGGTTCTCCTACTTCTAAACAGACATTGATAGCCTCTAAAATTATCCAACGGTTGGGTGAACAAGGTTTGCCAAAATTTGAGGATTGATGCACTTGAATTTAGGTGGAAATATGAAATTTATGTTCATATGGGGTGTACTGATTCATAAAGGATTAATTTCTCAAGTAATATAATGAGTGAAAAATCTCTCGTGGGATTGGTTGTGTGGTAAAGGCATTGATTCAATTTAGGTACGAGTCAGGTTAATTCTTGTTATCCCTAACCTTATAATATTCACCGATTTACCTGCACACTGGTTTGAGGGGTCGGGCTAGTTCTCCTCCAGTTGAAGCCTGACTATTTCGGGCCCATGTAGTTGGCGCAACGTGGGAGTCTGGATTAGCAAATATATATGTATATATAATGAATAAGAAATACTTATGGGTCCTATTGTATAATACGTGTGATCTCCTCTCCGGTTCTCCCTCTCAGTCCACTTTAATATATTTTAAGATAATTTTAATTATACAAATAAAAAGGAAAAATAAAAATACATAGGCATGTCGATTTTTCCCCAACTCGAAGATGAAAAAAATTTACACCCCAAGCCTTGAAAATTCAGTATAATTTTTAAGGGCTTTGAATTCTAGAATTTCGTATAGTGAGATGAATAGGTTCTGCAATTTAAAATTTCACGAGAATTGACATAGCTATGTATTTTAATGTGTACCTTCTATCTGTACGGATGCTTTTTAAAACAAAATACCATAAAAAAGTTGATTACGATGCTCAATTGACTGATCTGCCCTCTCCCAGCAAATTATGTGATCGTCATAGAGGGGTGGTTCTTAGTCATTAAACCCGATTTACCCCAAAGCTTGCTTAAACCATATGAAAATCTCCCATATTTGAAGATGCATGCACATCATTAATTAGAAATTGTACATGAATCTGATAATTGTAAGTACTCCACGGATAAAGAAAGAAGGCTCCATACATGGGAAGAAACAGAAATAAACAGCTATATTAATCCGAAAATAATAATGGACTATAGGCCTCCCTCATAATTACACGTCCTCCATGCAATGTACATATGGGAGATTAATATTAATTAGGTTCGTGGCACCAAGTCTCACAAGCATTGTCATAAAGCCAAAAAAACATATTCACAAGTGAATTTGTGCACTATATTCATTATATGACCCACAAATAAGATTTTCATTTTTTTTAATTGGTCATGTAGAATGGCTATACCAAATAGATCATTTTTATTTTTTTTTATAAATGAAAAGTAATCTAGATGTGGCTTTGTGCATTTTTGGTGTAAACTCAACCTTGAACTTGAGCCACTAAATTTAAAACAGTAGAGTTTAAATTTATGAATTTTTTGGGTTATTTTCAGTTGCTTCACATGCAATACTAATTGCTCGTTTCTATCACCCATCCACAGTAAAATTTTATGAACAAATTGATAAAATTTAATCAATCTCTCGAAAATTACAAACACAATTCAAAGTTAACTTTTAGTTATCTCTGAATTGTGAACTAATTCTTACGAAGGTTATAATCGATATGACATAGCTTGACCCGGCACTATCCATTTCTCATCAGAGAGAAGGTTGAAATAAGAGACAAAGTTCTTGATGCACTTTAGTTTTTGAAGAAAATTTGTTGGTTGTGGAAGAGTAAAGGCGTGAAAGGTGCACATACATGACAAAGTCTCTTTAGAATTGGGTTGCTTTCAATTGCATCGAAGAACATGGAAAATGCAGGTTTACCCAAGAACAGTGTTAAATCCTACAAATATCAAGTTTGAGCTCATTGGGGGGACAAAGTGAGCTAAGCTCTGGATTCTCAAATCGCTTCCAAAGTTAGAGACCAAATGAAAAGTAATTGCATCTCTATCACTCGTACCATTGATAACTTCGGTCATCCATGCAGACTAATAGTACGCTATAAATAATTCATATGGAATAATCATAGAGAATTCAAATTCACATAGTATGCGAGGAAGGACAGTGCCAAGTGCACTGAAAATTTGCATTAAATGGATGCAGAAGAGACACGAGATTGTGAGGTCCATTCGTCAAACACAATGGGACTCACATTCTTTGCATCTGATTGATCCACATTTCGAGCATAATTTTCGTACATGCAGTAAAAATTTTTGGTACGGGCAATAGACAGGTTTTGTGCTGGTTCAAAGACACTTAAGAATTGATGGTGACCCTATTGATTTCTTTGTTTGGCTAATTCAAAATGTGGAGAGAAAAGATGAGTGGGGGAAGCAAGGGAATGACTCTACCCTCTTGCCGTCATTGTCTTAACATGGGACTTTTCAAAAATCATGCAACTCTTATCCGAAGGTCATCCATCCTAAATCTATGTTTTCTATTTACTTTAATTTCTTCATCATTTGGCTTTATTTTATTTTCAACTTTTGATTTGCTTCTTAAAGTGTGGATACTACTGGCCTACTTCCCATATTCTAAAGTGGGCTCCTTCTAGAGTAATGGATCCGAAAATGGTAGATTTTTACACTTAAAAAAGTCTTGAATTCTAAAAAACATGTCCATGTGCTGTGCATCTCGAGTTACTTTGGCTTTGTTTAGTATGAGTTCTTGGACTTTGTCATTGAATTTTTTTATAAATAGTGGATTTTAATTTAGGACAAAAGAGTCCAATTTATTGAATAGGAATAAAAAAATTAAAAATTGAAAGAAATCTAATGTCACGTCACTCAATCACATAATATTACAAATAAAAATATTTAAAAAGGAAATTTCTTGATTTTTAGGAGACTATGCCCCCCTTTTTGCCATCATTCATTCTTGTGACTTAAGATCACAAGATGAAGTATCCAAAAAAAAAAAAAAAAAAGACCTCATGAGATAAAAACCCTACTCTAGTCACTACCATGTATATGGTGAATCACCCATTTAGTTGTTGTGATGGGGTTCTCTCATGCATGAGTCAACCATGATCCAGTTAATCTACGTTATATAATTGGCACGAATTGATTCCAAGCTTTATATCTTAGCCAGAGTTGTTTATTTATTTATTTATTTTTTTTTTTGTTTTTGTTGAGAAATTAGTAGCACACATAATTTTGTTTTCTAGTTAAGATACAACCGGTGAAGGGTTTTTTTTTTTTTTTTTTTTTTCCAATTTGACTGTACAATATTCTTTTCGAACATAATCCGATAGCGATTTAATTTTAAATATTACAAAAACTTTTCTTTTGTGAGACGTTCAATGCACTTTACCTATTAAGTCAACTTTGTTTCACAAAACGAGCCAAAGAATGCGTAAACGTCCGGCAACATTTTTATTCGTGATAATTGTGACTCTACTTCGAATCCATTTGGATGAAATATTTCTATTCTTTCATTTGATTCAATTTTGATTGTGTTGAGATTAGGGGGACGAGAATTGCGGGGAATTTAAGGTAACTAAACTACAATTATTAGGGTTGACCATGGTTGAGCCTCAAATTGCGTCCAAATCATTCAACGTGGTTTGGATTTAAGTTCATGCGGGTTGGTTTCGGGTTCAAACCGAGGTTTGTACTATATTTAAAATTTCAATTTTTAACAATGAAACTAAGATTGAAAGAGTATGAAAAAAAAAAATACATATATATATATATAAGAACATATCAACTTTCATACAATTTGGTGTCATACTCTTTCAATTCGTATGAGTGCAATTTAATGAATGGTCATAGATAATGTATGCTCGTCTCATGCTCACATGAAGTGTGCTTATTATAACAAAACCACATATATACTCGCGCGCACATAAAACAAGGTTTTGCTTTTATAGGTCGGATCTTTTCGAGCTTTTGCTAGTGACCAACTAATTTGCGATCAAGCCAAACCATGCGATTTGGTGCGTTTACTAATGGGTTTAATTTTTGTGCATATAGAAATTGAGAGATGAGGAAAAAGTGATCCGTTTAATACAATAGTAATGTAGGAAATAAGTGGAGATCTCACTTTTGTGATTCTTGAAGAGGTCAAATAATAATAATAATAATAATTAGAGGGGAAAAAGGCACGTGCATGGTCTAGCAAGGGCCACGTGCCATGTGTGGGTGGCAAGACAAATTTCTTCAAATTGAGGGACAAAGGGAAGGTGACCTTGCGTGAAGGGGGAATGGTGCCCTTGAAGCCCTTTCATCTCTCACTTTCAAAGTCCTGTGGGATTTATAGGGCTGTTTCTGATTCCTTGAGCATGGTGTATGCTTGTTATTATTTTTTTTCTTTTTTTTTCTTTTTTTGTGAAATATAATCGCTCATTTCTGATTCTCTCGATGCAAGTGACTAGTGAGAATTACCTAGAATAAAATATGCTCGTGCTCCCGAGCCCTCAAAAAATAGTGGATGTCTAATTTTACTATCAATTGGATTTTGAGGAAAGAAAATAAAGAATATGAATGAAAAGATAAGGGACTATAGTTGAGACAGATGAATAAAGACTATTTCTCGGAAGAGATTGCAGCGAACGAAGTTGTGAAAGCAACTGCTCATGACATGTTACGTGTGCCAATCGTCAATATCCTAGAAAAAATGAAAAGAGACGAATAGAAGCATGTCATCATTACTCGATTCAAATCACGAATGAATAAGATTCAATGATCCTTCTTGTTGGTGAATTGAATTCAACAGAATATGGAAGGAAATAAAAAATAAAAAGCTAGTTAAGCTTAAAGTGGATTATGAGATCCACGCATTAATGAACATAATTGTGTCATTTGACTCGATGCATGGCACCCATTTGATTTAGCCCACATTTTATTATATGATTTTTAAATTTAAAAAAAAAACAATATGACATGCTATTACATCGTTTTCAGAAGGGCTTTAGCATCCCTATAAATGGTTTTTTTTAAAAGTAACATAATTGCATAAAAAAATTTATATCGACCCACACCATATATTTTCATATACAATAATAAGGAAAAAGGCTTTTTAGGGGCAAAAGACATTTCCTTTGTTGAACTTTGTTACTGCTTTTCACCGTTCAACATTCGTCCAAGTACAATGACAGGTGAAGAGTGGAATGAACATGACATACTTTTCCCTTTCACTAGCACGATGCATGATTCGTAAGAAAATTAGTCACATGAAATGCATTATTCAGACGCAACCATTGAATTAATCTCCTTTTTAAAAAGTAAAAATACCTTAAAAGATGTGAGAAATTCAAAAAATCTATGATCTTTATCTTTGTTTATTCGAGAAATCATATTCATTTAAATGTGTCTTAAAATATTGAACGTTGTACCTTAGATACGTACTTATTTGTTGTCTTCCCTTCTCTTTTTTTTTTAGGGAAAAGATTGTTCTCTTAGCATTTTGGGCCTGGGCTTTCCTGGCCCAACCTTAGCCCCTGAACTAAACAGGCCTTATGATGATTAATTTTAAAGGCCCACTTTGTGCAGTTGGCCCAGTGAATATGCAATATTTTCGACAAAACTAATTCTGCCACACTTCCTCGATCCATCATTCATATCAAATGCTACCGTAGTAAGAGATATTTTTGTCAAAAAACAATAAAAGAGCCTCTTAAATTTTGTCACTTCAGCATTATTCCATCATAAATAGTAAAAGAATCATACCCGAAGAAAGGTGAAACTATTTTAACATGGCGGCAATGCATATGTATATTGGTGAAAATGAACAAATATTAGATCTTCGAACACGTGATTTCTTATTTAATTTACAAGTTAATTTTTACACTCAAGAAGCTCTGCTTAGATTGTCTTTTATATATATATATATATATATACACACAATGAGCTAGTCTCATGCAGCCATTTCGTCTCTTCTGGCATACAGGGACAAGAGTTTCTGCCTCAACAGCTCAAATTCCACAATTTCATCACTCTCTTCCACCTGTTACAAAATTAGAAATCAAAATTTAAAATGTTTTAGTAGGAAATAGTTGTTAGGCTTTAAGCTGTTGTTTAAAGCATTACACTTTAGGTATCGAGTTTGAAATACCTACATCCTTGCCTTTAGGGAGTATATATAGAATATATCTAAGGTTTTTGGGTTAATGGACTTTACCCTGTACAGCTCGTATGCCGCGATCCATGTCTATGTAGCATATATTTAGAACATATATAATAGGATATAGAATATTCTCAACAAAAGTTTTCGAGTATCTAATGTATGATTCTTGTACTCACTCATCTTTGATCTATCGGGTTTAAATAGTATGTTCATATAAACGTTGCATAAAAGGAAAAAGGAAAAATAAAAAATAAAAAATGGGACCCCTATATTTACTACACCATGCACACATGCATGTGATGGATATATGGAAATCGATAAAGTAGACATTAGGGAGAATATTGGTGATTATACCTTAAATTAAATATACATTTAGTATTTACATAATAAAAACTGAGCATATAAAGAAAAGAGCATATGTAATGATATTACCTGAAGGTGTAAACTGTGGAAGAGCCTTCCTCCAGGGGCGTCTAAAGAAGCAGCATTGGTCAATTGAAGACCATCCTCCTCCAAACTCAGCAAAACATCAGACAGTGGAATCTGCTGAGCCTTGAGAGTTGAAATCTGAATGAAAACTTGTCGATCACCGAGCCGACTCACCGAGACCGTAGACGATGTCGAGGGTATTGTAGCTTTGTCCCTGAAAGTCATTTTCACTTGTCTTTGCGGGTTGCTATTCTCTTCATGCCTAGAAATCCTTGACAAGAGCTCTTCCTTCTTTTGGCTCAGCCTCTCCACTTGTTTTTGTAACTCCGGTATGTACTTCACCATTTGCGTTACTGTGGCTGGTATACTTAGTTTCTTCTGTCACACAAGTTCATCAAGATTCAAATAGTCAATCTTCTTCCCTTTTCTTTCCAAAAAGAATAAAAATAAGATGGGACACTGAGTTTCCTGGACCGTCTTACGGTTGCCGTTTCTTGTATTATTTTTTTCGTATAAATCCATTCTACCGTCCAAGAAAAAAGAAAAGGGGTAGGACGTTGAGTTACTAACTTTGATTTAGCTTCATCTGTGAGTTAAGCTTCTAGGCAAAGTTATATAAACCGGATGTATTCATAAATTTCGGAGCTTTGTATGTGAGAATTCAACCTTAAAATGGTTCCCAGATTAGAAAGGTAAACATTAACTTTCTATTGACCGTACCTTTTGGTCATCTGTTGCGGGAAGCAATGACCGGAGGGAAGAGTAAAGGCCATTCATACTCTTACGGCGGCCGCGCTCGGCCGCGTTGTGGTTAAGCTTCTTTACGATCATGGGATCGTCGATGGTTGGTGCGATTGGGTGTTGGAGCTGATCCGTTTGCGGGAAATAGTAAGATGACGACGGAGGCAAAGTATGGTATGGCGAGTTTGAAGTCTGTGAATCTCTAAAGGTGTACTCCTCCTGTTCATGGCTTGTGAAGGGCCGCCCCACCCCGCTAATTGTTGAATGTAGAGGAGAGGATGAGGCACACATGGTTGATTATTAGTTTGGGAACCGCTCTGTGTGTGTATATATACATAACAAAGTGGATAAAACCCAAAAAACAAATACAAAAAGTTGGAGATGAAGTTATGGATTAGAAGCACAAATATTCTATGTTCGTGGGGATTGAGGAAGTGATGTTTATTAATTTGATTGAAAATAAAGGGGTACACTCATAAATTGAAAGGTAACTTAAAGACACAATCATCAAAAATATCAGTAGAACATAACACATGTAGTTAACTATGCTGGATTAATAAAAAAGCGAGTAGAGTATAATACATATAAGTAATCAGGTCAATTTTGACCATGTGAGTTTGATCATAATTTTATATGCTCGATATCTTATCGAATTATATAAAAAATCCCCGAAGGCATTGCTCATCTCCTATTAATTTTAAGATAAATTTAAGTACAAATGACACCCACCAAGTCATTTAAACAAGAGCCACTTATATCGAGTAAATAAAGATGGACGTCACCCAAAATTGATAAGATAAAACATAGTCCGGAAGGAAGGTAGACAAAATGACAATTTATTATTTCATTAATAATTTGTTTGGCAGTTTGAGAAATTGACATTTGTTATTTCATTAATAACTTGCATGACACAGAGAGGAGGGCGCATGGCCTGCGCGAGCCGAAGGAAGGCTCTCTTCACGCAAACACGAGCTTAAAGCACTCTGTCACGCGGAGAGCACGTGCCCACCTTATCTACTGTTTTGGCTTGCGTCACCAACACAGGCACGAATTTCCTCTCTATTAGGATATCGCAACGACAATTTAAGGGAGAGTTGCACTTAAACCTCCCAATTTGATTTGACTCGATTATAAAAACTTTTCTTTGATTTAAAAATTAATTTATAATTCACTTATAGTTTTAATGAATTTAATTTTTTCATCAGATTTAATTATTTATTTTCCTGTAAATTTTTTAAAGCATTGAGTGAAAAAGAAAGCAAACTTCAATTTTTAATTTTTTAAATTATTCCTAAACTAACTCCTTAATCACTGTTATAATAATATCAAAAGAAATGAACATTCTTATAGTTCTTGTATGCAGGGAAAATGTATTTCCTATGGAGATTATATATTCCTAATTCCAACTAAACATAATGACTAAAAATAAAGAATATGTGGATGTTATAAGAGTTTAGGTAAGTTTTTATGTGACTTTCTGACACAAGAAATATGTTTTTTATTTTTTTACAGGATAAGAAATATAAAAACGTCATTTTCTTTAAAACCACTATGATAAAAATTAAGAGGTTAGTAGCTTAGGAGCGATTTGAAAAAGTACAATCTTTTTTTCTCTTTTTTTTATAATAAAAATGTCCAATTCTTTAAGAACCATTGTGATTAAAGAATTAATTTTAGAATAATTTGAAAAATTAATATCTATTTTTTTTTCTCCTAAACACTTCAAAACTTCTGCATAAGAACAAATGACTAAATTTAATAAAAAAGTTAACTTTTACAAATCTATCGAAACCAAAGAAAATTATCTGCTTATTTCCAAATCACAAGGAAGTTACATGTAACAAGACTAAAACACAAGAGAATTAAATACGATTTCCCAAATTCTACATGTTCTTCAGAGTAAATATAGGATTTTACTCTCAGTAGTCGGATTCCTCTATTTACTGTATTGGTTAATGCGAAAAAAATGATCGCCTACACATTTCTGTAATTGACTACCCTTTTCTACAGTGTCATTGTAAAGTCACATTCCGAACCGACGTCGTTTTGATAAACTAGAAGCGTAATTTTAGCGCCACAACCAACTGGATAATGCGACGCCGTGCAAAGAAATTTATCATGAATTCACTTTTAAAATTTACAAAATACAATTAGTAAGCAATAAAGCACATGCAGAGGCACCCAAAACTTTCATAAATTCAGGTGAAACTTACCCCATCAAGTGCCGATAAGATTATGTTACGGGCTCCAACCTGCGTATAAGATAATCCAACCTAATACATCCATAAAATATTTTTAACCCACTTTCGACTCATCGTTCTTCACTCGGAATTCATCTACCGAATCGTACAAAACAGTATGGTTTCGAGTCCTAATTTGATGAAGCACTGAAGAAAGAAAAATAATACACAGCCAAAATTGGTTCCTTTGCCTTGGCAAGGTAGTGAACGAGGCCGTAATACTAAAAAACAATTTAGGGAAGAACTGCATAGCATATAACAAAATGAGCACAGGGTATTCATTCCCATCGCACTTCCCCCATCTATAAAAAGCCCTAAGATGATGCCAATGGGAATTATAATCAAAAGCATCAGCACCTGAACCAATAAAATTTAACAAGTATAATTAGAAGATCCATGGGAAGACAGCATACCCTGAACAACGTCACCGCACATCTCAAATGCCAGGGGCCTGTCTGCTGCCAGTGATCCCTTGAATTCAAAACAAATGGGCCATGGTTGCAAGCAAGGTCGATCGAGTCACGAGTCAAACAGGAAGGAATAATATTTACCCCCGACTCCTTCCCCTGCTTCTTCCACGCCCCCCTCCTCTTCCACGACCCCCTCCTCTCCCACGACCACCTCCTCTTCCACGACCTCGAAGCCCTGATCTATCCGGCTTTAGCCCTAAAGATTGGACTCCCCTCCTCTTCTTGCGTGGTTCATCCTCGTCACTCCCATCCTCCCTGTACTTGGCTTTGTTTCTCGAAACGAATGAAATCTCTCGCGATCCTCCAACCCCGAATTTAACGTCATTAAAGGAATGGGAGCCCTGCTGCTTATTTTGAAGACTTGCCACTCGCTCACCCATAGAAAGTGACTCCTCCTTCGCAAGGGATCTACCACCCGAAAATGCATCTGCATGTCGCTCATCCTTTACTTCATACAATCTACAAATTGTCATAAATAAGAAATATTCAGATTTTGCAAGGATCTACTTTCGAATCTGAGCCCATGACACCCTTTTCTCTCCCATGAAGGAGGAACATAAGAAATCCACAATACAAATTAAAACCATACATTGCTACAGGAAAAACATGAATACACGCATGTGGATAGATAGTTCATCTCCATCTCTGATAGAATATGTCAAGACCGATCCCCTTTAGGAAGCTTGTGTGTGCAGATGCGGTGGAGCTTCTCTTAGGGAGGCCTATGGTTGATTCTCAATTTAACAAGCAGCCACAAATCTAATTTAACATATAACAATGTCTAATAAAGCCGAAGTGTTTTCAGATACCAAAATAAAAATGCCTGATTCAGAATGAGTTAAATGTGTTTTTCATTACTTATAAAGCATTCTAAATGCAGCAACTTTTTACGAGAATCAGTAATATATCTGCATGTGTATGTATACATGTGCACATTATCTGCTCTTAGGGCAGGCTTTCAAATGTTTGTATTCCTTTTACTGCTCCATTCACATTATGCTCGTCCTAGGCTTTAAATCGTTCTTCATAGAAGCGTACACTCTTCCGAAATAAGAAGTGTTTATTGTATGTTTGGTAGTACAAATGCTATCTTGTGCATCACATTGAACGAAGCTCGTAACGGTGGGTAACTGTGGGTATATGGATGAAAAAGAGCAGAATTTAGTATTGAGATGCCTTCAAATGGACCAATTAAACAATCAGGGGACATTGCACGAAAATCGGATAGTGTTATTTATAAACAACTCACCTCGGAACCTTTTTAACTCTATTTCTGCCAGTGTCGAGGTTGTCTTCTGATCGATCTGCTTCAGAAGCATTAGAATCACTTAATCCCTGATCATCGACCCCCATTACAGGCTCAAAATGTTCCTCCAGCAGAGATGGTTGTTTTGTAGAGGGCATAGGATGTAAAGCCAGGTACTCATGTGATTGCTCATCAACTTGAAAGTCCTAGACACACAAATCAGGTCTAAAACCATAAATACAGGATAGAAATAATGGAAACAAAACAAACAACAGGATGGGTCGGGTACTCAAGTATTCAAACAGTGAAGCGGGGAAGGCGGCACGAAGGAAATAGTCCTATTTTATTGGTATCTTCTAAGTTATATTTTGGTTTCTTACCATTTCACTACATTTACATAAAAGAGTTCCCTGAAATCCAAGATATTGTAGTATATGCAAAACTACATCTAGTGTACTAGTACGGTACCCATTGCAATCATAAAAGGTGTGGCTCATGTATATTCCTGTCTTTCTTAGAAAAAAGATCGCACCCATTGTTTTTAATTGCAGCTACTTGGGAGGTGTAGTGGCTTGAAAATGGTTCAAGAGGATTTCTTCCCCTCTAATAATCGAATCCAAAACACGCTGAGTGAGGTTTTACATGAATAAGACAAACGCCTCAAGCAACATATTATTATACACTATATATTATAGGCAAAGAGAGTCATTACTGATATAACACCCAAAAATGGATGATCAAGAAGACCTGAACAAAGAGGCCCCCACCTAGCCTCACGGGCAAAAAAGCAGAACAAACTTCTCCAACAATATATAGTGAAGTCTCCACAACATCATTTATTGGATAACTTTCATAATGAATATGTAGAAAATAAAAAGAGGCAATGCATTCAAAACCAAATGAAAAGGAACATCGATCAATAACATTTCAGATAGTAAATTGATTTTACCTTCTTTTCAAACATTGCTGAAAACCGGCTGTCTTTGAGAATCTCACTACTCAGTCCTTTCTTTTTCTTAGATTTCTTCTTAGTATTAGCATCATCGGCATCTTTCTTCTCATCTTCATCTTCTTCATTTTCAAGAAGACGAGATGCAAGACCCCGGTTAACTTTAGGTAGTTTCCTCTTCATCTGCATTGTAAAGTGATGGAAAAGGAAGGTGAAAATCCCAAATATACAGTCTGCATAAATAATCTGTTTCCAACGCAACACAAAAGGGGGGGTTTAGCATCCTCTCAGATTATTCTGTTCGTCAAAGTAGCAAAGTAAATCTAATAATAAACAGGCACTTAAAGAAACAGTCAAGGGAGATATTATGATTATAATTTCAAATATTGATGAACAGTCATCAACAAGAGGGGGGGGGGGGGGAGTTGGAATCCCCCAACCCTATCATACTCCAAGTTCTCATTGCAGTAAAGGGTACAAAACTAGAAGTGCACGAGCCTAATTCAATATTTTAATGCTTTTGGCAGTTCTCAACAAAAGATAAAGGTAGAATTGCTGCTGTTTAAGATCCACAAGAAAACTGCTTCTCACAAGTTGTACTCGTATTCAGACACATTTTGTAACGAATCAAAGAAACCAGCCTACTTTCATTTTGAATCCATTTTTACAGTTCAACAACACACATATTTACTTATACGGGCCAGATGTCAAACACAAATGTTACTCGCTTCAGTAAACAAGAAATTAATGGTGCTAGCTTATGTATTATATTACAGCCTTGCTGCACGACAAGGTCAAGGGTGCACATCTTTGTAGTATAGGTTGGATGTGTGCCTTTACCAATAAAAGAAAAATATATTATCGTCTTCATAAAGAAAGGATGTCATCAAGAAATCATAGCAATAAAAATAGGAAATGCATAACAAGAGATGAGCAAGACAGTAGAAAATCTAACTAAATTGTTTATGGTCTATGTCACAATGAACGAACAGAACGAGTAGCGAAAAATTGATGTTTTTGGTCATTTCAGTCCAGGCATACAAAGTATATGAAACATATACAGCCATTATAACCAGTCTAGAGAATTAGAATAAACTCTGCTTATATTTTCTATTAGAATATGCACTGTTTAAATCCCTATACTCTGACAAAGAACCATAGTGAATAAAAAAAAAATGCCCCACCATATCTAAAAACATGCTTGCTTTACTTAGGCAGTGGTTTCACAATTTTTTCACATGTACATTTTGCACATTATTGCAGTTAAACCAATAATAATTATTACTACCAAAATTAAGTCTATCGAGCATATGAATACAAAAGACCAACACTGGCACTCATAAACCACTTCTGCTCCGCATAACGAGCCCAGTTTCTATAATTAAAACAATCCAAATACTAAGTCTAAGGTTGGTAATATTACACGGGCTCGGATTTCAAGTGGTGCAAAGAAAGATTAAGAAAAAAATAAAAATTCCCCTAAAACCCAGAAACTCCAAGGGCAGATACAAACCGTAATTCGAGAAGCACGTTCAGCTTCCATTTTCTCCTTTTTGCGTTCCTCTATATAAGAATCATAGGCAAATGGATTCGCCAATGTCTGTGCCTGGAAAACCAGAGAAGCAAAAATCACCTCAGAGAAATTTCTAACTTGAGGGGTTATGCAGGCTAGGAATATTAAGCAGAATTACCATTCATTTTCAACACAAGAAAGCAAAACTGTTTTTTCCCAGAAAAGTCAAACTTAAAACATTTATTGGAGTAAATAAAAAATTCAGAAAAATTATAAAAATGGATTCTGCTTAGTGAGCAGTGCTTAGGCGAACAGTTAAAGTGTTTCTCGAAGGTCAAAGTAAGGGGATAAAAATACAAACGAAGGCTCCCCAAGTGATTAAAGCCCAATAAGCAGTGCATTGTATTACTAAAATGGGATCACAGAGTTCACAAAAATAAGCACAACGCAAGGAGCCACCACCTTTTTATACAGCCGGTGATCAATAAAGAACCCATGCATGTAGGCTCTCAGGAGATTGGTGCCAATTAAATTTGTCAAATTCAATCTCTCAAGATCCTCCTTTGTCAGAAACTTATAATCATCATATATAGTTGTTTGTGCACCCTCCTCTAGCTCTTCCTGTAAAAAGAAACTCAAATTATTAACGTGTTTTCCAAGACAACTGAAATTTAAAATGGGTCAAAAGCATTCAATGATACCGTTAAGTTCTCCAGGTAGGAACACCACTTAGGAGCAGGACCAAGGGCAGGAACAAAATAAGACGGTATTTGGCTACAGTCCAGAGCCAACAACATCAAACCACTTTCGCTGAAAACGCACGTATCATTTATTTTTCCAGCAGTTGGCTCAATGCTGGTCAAGCCATCTCCCTGTTAATCAGCATCATAGTGGGATGCATGAACAGCTAATAAATATTATTGCTATTACATAATAAAATATACTGCAGCTATCACTTTGACTAAATGAAACCGAGTCCTATACAAATTTTCCTCAAAGATTTTGGTACAATGTTTGAGAACTGCCTCATCTAATAATGCACAGAAAACTGCAGTTATTTGTAAAATTACTTTTCCTGCAGCTATTTATTATATTATCAACCAATATAAATAAATTAAATGATAAATAGTAACTGCCTAATCCATATTTTCTTAATAAGGTGAAGCAAATCTCCTCACCAACATACCGATCACCATACTTGGTTAAAGGTATAAAGAAATTTAGCAATTTTCTACAGTGGAACTGTATCATCAAGGGTAAGGTCTCAAGTTTATAATGTCAAAACAGAAACCACTTGCACAAATGACACAGTTATGCAAGACGAAAATGATGCTTACTGTCTCAGGGTCCCAAATCCTGACAATGTGATTGTCAGTGGTAATTAACTTTGCTTGCTGAGAATTAAGAGTGTGGTGCCACTTAATATCCAATATTGAGGAGCCATACCTACAAAGCAATAAAATGGTAAACGAGGGCAAACAAGTTGATAGGGAAAAAACAAATTACGCAAGAACATAAAGAAGCAAGACAGTGGAAAAACTTACATGTGATCCTTAACTCGAATAGGATAAGAAGACCGCAAGTCATAGATCAGTATCTGCATAAGCCATACCAAGACTGAGCATGTGAATTAAATATAAAAGATGCGTAAATTACCAAATAAATAAAAGTCCATATTAAAGTACAAGATAAAAAAAATTATATATCCAAGGGTTGTGTTTATACAAGGAAAAAATAACTCTTTGGTCCTTCAAAGGACCCCTTGGGAAAATGTATATTAATGAGATACTTGCACCTAACCTATGAGCTTAAAAGGGAAGTTTTCTCCAACAGCTATAACACAATTGGACCATAGAGAAACAACAATATCTTAAAGTAAGCATAACCAGGCATGATTGCTATGAAGAATCTATTATAAGACCAGAAAATTTAAGAGGAAAATGAAAAGTGTTTGCAAAGCCAAGGGTAGCTTTGATGGAGAAGGAGTGGAACCAACCAATGAGCAGACAACAGGACTGAGATGACCAATTTGGGAGAGCTAAGGAAGCATAGGGTCGGATGAGAGAAGATCTAATCCACCCCTACACTTCAAAATGATATGTGTGGGAGGATCAACTTCAAGGACCCAATTTGCATTCTTATTTGGTTCAATATAGCCGATGCCAAACTCTATTCTTTCATTTCCCTTTTGTTGTTTTACATCATCATCTGTAAAATCTTTGCCACTTTTTCAGTAATACTTTCTAGCTAAGCTTAACTAAATTTTCTATTCATTTTTTGTGCTGTTATAGATATCAATTCACATCAATAGCTTCTGAACCTAAATGCCCCGTGTCCAAGTGTGTGCACGCATTCTGGAAGGTTGACACCTCTTATGATGCGTTTTCATAGTGCACCAATACCTCAGCTTTGTCCAATTAATTTAGAAGAACTTGATTCTGAACCCTTTAGGCTAGAATTTTCGCTACAAAGCAATTCATTGTTCATAAAGATGCAAAGATTATTGCTCCAAGCCGCGCAAGGGAGTAGTAAGAAGTACTATGAGATCAACACTAGCAACGACATGAAATGGGTACCAAAAATTTCATGTTACCAATATGATGTTTACTCTTACCTTTCCTGTACTACTCCCAACAGCCATGAGAAAACCCCCATCATCTTCAAATGCCAATGCAGTGACCTCCTAGATATCCAGGAACTATTGTTAAACAGAAGTAGAAAGCATAATCATTACCAAAGCAATAACAAGCAATAAAGCTGTAGTTCTTTCGGTTGTAACATTTTGAAAGGCCAATTGGGCCCTTCAACCCTTCCATACATTTAACAGAAAATGAGGTTAAGAGCCTCAACCAACAACCTACTGGAAGTTTAAACAACTCAAAGGAAATCCATGCAGGTCCCCAGCAGGTGGTAAAATAGTAAATTAGAAGTAGATTATAATTTATTAATGGAGCCAAGAAAGGTTAGATAGCTTCAAAACCCGAAAATGTACCATTTTTATTACATAATATATACGCAATATAAATTTTGAGGGAAGATTCTGTTCATTCCAATGGAGAACACAATTCATGTCTACAATAGTGGATCAAAAGCAGGACAGCTACCTGGTCAGTATCACCAGCTGCTGCAACAGCATCAAGCCTTCCAACTGAAGATCTTGTTCTCATGTCAAAGCACTCAACGGCACCATCCTCACCACCACAAGCAACCAACCCATGAAGCTTGCTGAATTGAAAATGACCTGGATTAGTAACATTAACCTACCAACATAGAAATTTTAAATCTGATAAAGAACCATAAATGAGCATTTCAGTGGTCATAAGTTTGAGAAACTACCTTCGTGATACTACATTTAGTGCAGGGGAATGCGTGTTGAGTGGGGAAAGAAAACGTCCCTGTTAAGAAAAAAACTTGCATCCATCAAAGCTAAAAACAGACCAAGCCTACAAAGGTTCATACTCTACTACCAGTTTTAAAAATTTTTGAAAATATGCTAACTCATATATGGACAAGTAAGACGATGAAAGAGTGGCAAAGACGCGACATAAATTAATAGAGCCTAATATGCTGTGGAGCAGATACCAACCACAAGTAATCCTTAGAGCACACAAAATGAAATTAATGTAAGTTCAGGAGAATGAAAATTGAAAGTGAAATTGATAATGTGATTATTGCTATGCACAAATTATCACAAACTCTTTTTTCAACATAAGCATGACACAACATGGAGGAAAAGAAGGATCTTTGATTACAACATGGAGGAAAAGAAGGATCTTTGATAGCCCCAATGGGAAGGATCAAAATTGAAAAGAAGATGATGAGAGAAACTCCAACAACAAACAGAGACCGTCACCACATACCACTCATGAAAGATAGAGATATATGCACCGTCCAATGGCCTGAATCAAGCAGTAGAGATGGGAATTTTGCTTAAGTACCATTGCCTAATTTGGAATAGCCCAAACCCATATATTAAATGAACATTAAAGATGTGAGTGGAGCAACAAAGATGGAAAAAAAAAAAAAAAAGTTTGACAATTTTTCTGCATCACGTAGTACTAGGATTTGACATGTAAGCACATAGTGACATCCAAAAAATATGTCTCTAGACAACACCAATAAACAGAAATAATATTTTCCTTATTATTTTTTATCTCGGTGCTCATCGACAACTGCTGCACTGGTGGTAACACACTTCACAATAATAATTAGGAACATTTGTCCGCTAATCAGCTTGAAAGCATTAAGCAATACATTTTCGACGCGTCGATAAAACTGGGGTATAAACTACTGATGGTTTTTACTATATTGAACAGTGAAAATAAACAAGTTCAAAAAATTCAAGAGAACCCCGTTTGTTACAAAAAATTAAAAACAAGTAAATACAAAAGGTGCATAAACCCGGAGGTTGATGATTTAGCTTATTGAGTCTATGACCATTGTGCAAATAAAACAGGCGGATCTCGGTGCACAAGGCTCTCCCTGATCTCAAGGATTGGGGGGAGGGCAGTTTATCATATGCATCCATCCTGTTACTTTTTGCAAAGGGCAGTTTATCATATGCAGCCATCCTGTTACTTTTTGCAAAGGGGTTATTTCCATGAATTGAAACGTCCACCATTTTGCTAATGGTGCAAGCAATACATATGTTCCAACAGATTATGTTTTCTCACAAAAGAAATAATGGATATAAACATAAAAGGTAGATGACCTATCAAAATAGGAGGAAAAAGAAAATTGCTATAATAAAGAAGGAAAAAATAGGTAAACAGAAGACCTGGTCTAAGTTTATTCTGTATAGATCTGGAGATGAAGCAGCACATAGCAGGTCACATGACCAGCAATCATATGCCATATCCCGCCCCATCCTGTTAAAAAAGATGCATATATACACAGATAAAAATTTTGTTGTGTGAAAACAGGTAAAATCATTAGCACAGTTCAGAAACAAGGAGATGCATGCATTGAAGGCCACTATATGTAACCAAGAATGGTAGAGCTTGTGTATATTTTTTTCACGGGATTCCAAAAAGGATCCCTAGTAGTGGGGAGGGGAATCCAAGATGCATGCCTTCAGTTGGTCCAAGCTGTGAGATTCCAGGAGAGGCCAACATGCACCTCTACCCAAATCTCATTCGCACGTCAAGAGGTGGGAGTCTCAGATTCCTAGGGAGGGGGGGATCCCTTAAAATAAATTTCGATAATTCTAAAAGGGCAGGGTTTGGAAGTTGAACACAGAAACGTGAGACACCTGAGAACCCAATTAAGCATAACACATTCCTAGGAACATGATGCCAAGGGTGCATCACGAGTCCATGAACCAAACATAGCATGTGCATCTTCTTGGCCTAAGCATCATATATGTTTTAATGGATTATCAAGTGAAAGGGGGGGCGATAACATTCGAAGAAGCATGAAGTTAAAGAAGTCCTTGTAATATGCCTACCTAGGTTCGCCAAGCCATTTTGTTGTCAAGAAAAATTGCCAATGACAAGATGGCATGCTGATATCTTAACATGCAAAAACATCATATAATAGAAATGCCTAAGCATCATATCTAATACATTAGTTATCCACCTACTCATCACTAAGAAGCACCAAAAACATGATCTAGAGACATCGTACCTAGGAATCCGCAAATTGTAGTGACTTCCATATTTTGCATGCAAACAAACAGAGCGATCAGCGCATAAAAATGCAATCTTCGAATAGTCGTTGCCAAGAACCTACTTAAGAAAGATAACAAACAATAATATTCAAAACTCATGAGAATATCCTCGGTAAAAATATCATTCATCTATAGAATAGCGTGTAAAATGAAAAAATTCACATAAAATTTCGTATAATAATAGTTTAAACCACTAAAATTTATCAAAAATTGGAGCATAAACATGTAACAAGCAACTTTCAACAGAAAGCAAGGGGAGAGGTAGAACCAACCAGCACAAGACAGCATGCCTTCAAATTCTCAATCCTAATGACCTCGTGATAATACAAAAAAAAGTCACATAAGAGTGACATAATACAATCAATATGCACTGTCAAAGTACCTGAAAATCAATTATCTCTGAAACTAAGTGTCTTTCAAACTTCAAAGACAGTTCCCTTAGCTCATATACTTTTACTTGTGGTGGGTAAATACCTGAAATTTAAAATTAGAGCAACAGGAAGTATGAGTAGCATAAATAGCATCATTAGCCATTGTTACAAAAACAGGGTGAATGCATCAATTGGAAACTAAAGTGGCACTAGGAACCTGATGCAATAAGAAACTCTCCATCTGGAGTCGCTTTGATTTTGGTTGTTGCAGTTTCAAACCTCAAGTCCTGGACCAGTTCCACCCTTGTCATATAGTCTAATGATAAACAAGAGGAAAAATAAACCTCAGCCTTACTGAAAAATAATAAATATTTATCAATAAATTTCCTTTCCTTTCCTTTCCTTTCTGATCCATAATCTTCTTCTACAAAAACCTCGCGAACCAATGTATACACAAAATAACTACCACAAAAATGAAACAAGTATCTGATGACACATAGTCTGCAGGTACATCAGTGCCACAAAGACCAATCCTGAAATATTGTTTATGCTGCTATGAACTCAAGTTGCTTAATACGGTTTGGGTTATCTTTTACAAACCAAAGCAGGTCTTCAACAAACATGAGCATGCACCAAAATAATAGTAGTAGTAGTAGTAGCAATAACAATAATAATAATAATAATACTAATAATAATAATTCCTAAAAAAGAAAAGGTAATGCTGATTTGCATGAGCAAATGAGTTAGTTGAGTTGGTCTAACTCCACTGAAAATTAATTACCACCTGTAGGAAAATTCAAAACCCATGATGTAGATGTTTCAATGCTTCATGGCGAGACAGCACCCCTGTTACCTGAGTTCTTGGGGAGAGCAAGTGCTCATAGGGGCTGTTAAGAGTTCGTGGATTAAGCTTGGCAACAACCACCAGCTAGCTTCCCCAACGAGAAGACCGAGGGATAGAATCTCACCAGTCTATCACTGCGATCCCCTCCCAGCCAAAGAAACATTTCTTTTTTTCAACGTCCTGGTTGAGAGTCGCTCTTTTAAGTGGTGTTCACTAAATCAAACCCTGAATTGTGACCCGGCTTCTGGCCCCCTCTTTCCCGAACGAATAAAAGGGACGAGGTGAGAGAAGTTGTTGATTTGAAGGCATATTAAGACGCCCGATCAAACACATCCGATTAATTAATAAGTCTAGCTTTCGGGGAACTACTACATTAAACAGTTCACAAAATCCTACATACGCGAACGAACACTCTAAAAAGGTACATATCAACCCAACATTTAGAAATCTGAGGAAAGTTAACAGACAATCCATAACTGGGCGATCAAGAAAAGAAGGCGGGCGTGGTTGTGCGTACCGTTGTCTTTGCGAAGAGCCCTTTGTTTCTTGGGGTCAAGCCAGGTCGCAAGCGACCGCTGGTTGCCGGCCACAGTGTACATCTTGACTCCATTAATGGAGGTGGACTTCAAATTACCTCCCTGGTACGCCATCGATGGTTACTGCTCTGTGCAACTATAATCCAAACCTATTCAATTGAATGTGTCTCGCAACGTAATACAGAACCCAGTGGCCGTAAGAAGAAGAAGAAGAAGAATTTTGTTCCGCCCGGGACTCCCGCGCCGAAGGGATTGCAGGCGGACTCGAAAGGGTAGAAAAACCCTAGTTTAGGGTTTACTTAAGTTACGTACAGCGAACCGCAACTCGGGACAACTCTAATATATTGGACCCAGAATTCGCGGTCCGGCCCGTTTCCAGCGAACTAATTTTAATTTTATTTATTTTTAGAAAAATAAATAAATCTTTTAATGAATTAAAACCATACCCAAATTGCTTGTGGCGACCAATTGTGAATGACGGTCATGTTTATACCCAGATGGTTTAGTAAACAAATTAATTTTAAAGTTGGTGAATTTACTCATCAGTAAAATTAAACTATGCGCGAATTGCTTATCATAAAAATCATGAGTAACAACAACGACAGCAATTGGGGAACTAGAACATTTTTTAATAGTTGCTTTCGTTTTACGAGTTGAATACATTTTTTTTTATCAGAGGAAAGTCATATTTTTCACTATCTGTTGAACAAATCATATGGTTGATCCTAAAAATTAATATGGTTAATAGATATTTATTGATTTTCTTTGGGTTTTCTAAGCTGTGAGCCAAAGGTTCTTTGGTTTTATTTTTATTTTTTTGTAGGAAAAGCCCAAGATAATCAATTCATGCACTTCTGTAGTTTGCCCGTTACGGAAGGCCTATTTAATTCAGCCAAGAAATCAAGCCCAACTTGTTCGGTAATTAGGACTGCCGATGAAATGAAATAAGTATTTTATAAAAATATAACATATAAAAAGTAATATATTTGTAAAGTACGGGTAAAATGACCACTCCTGTGAATCATAGAAAAATAAACAAGAAATACCACTTATCTGTTTCACTATCGCCTTTCATTATTCATACTATGTATCTTACAAAATTCTTATTTTTGTTAATGGGCTCTCGAAAAATTCCAATGAGATACTCAAGGATTAGCATCGATCCAATTATCCTCTAGCATCTAAGTAAGATTAACGTTTCATGTAGTAAATTGGAATCAGAGACGGCATTTAACTAAACATGTATTTGAATGTAAATAAAAAAAATCATAATTCTACAAAAAAAAAAAAAAAAAAACGATAGATATTATTTGAGGTCCACAAAAGCCGTACAAGTAAGGCATGCTGCAGTCTGCATACAATGCAGGAATTTAGTTTCAAATCATCAGGTGAACCAGGCGGAGAAGAAGAAACTTACCTGCAGTACGTTGCTCTTCTTTATTTTAAGTAGTCTCTTCAGTGTGTCCTCATCCTTCCGAGTACATACTACAAGTACGATTACAGATGGAAATGTGATGCCAAGTTCTTCATACCTACACTACTAATAATCTACTGCAAATTATAAATTCCCACAGAAGGCATCAATACAGATCCAATCCACAACTTCCCATCCTTCTCTTCCACTTCGCTAATAAATCGCAAGCTCTTCCCTTCGCGGTCTTCAAAAACCTCCAAAACTTGTCCCTCCTCGCTTAGCTTCAAAGCAGTCGCATGGGGCTTCCCGCCGACCAGCAACGAGTGCAGTTGCTTGAAGCTGATCCTGATCGGGAGTCTAAGCATCGCCCTTCCTATCCACGGATAGGACGTTACCACATTCGAGAATAACCCCTTCTTCGCATGCAAAGCCACCCAGAATTCCCCGTTAGCATTCCTTCTAATATTATCTGGGAATCCTGGTAACTCAGCAAAAACATCAGAATTTCCCGCATTGGGACCTTGGAGCCAAAGCCTCAGGATTTTGCAAGTACTAGTTTCTGCAACGAGCACAAATGAACGGTCTTTGCTTAAGGCCACGCCATTGGCGAAACCAAGCCCTCGTAGTAAGACAGTTATTTCTTTGCTTGCTTTATTGTACTTCAGCAACCTCCCCGTTTTGTCCCCTTTTAAAATCGATACCATGAACTGTCTGTTAAGGAACAAAGTAAACATAACATAATAGACAAGTTTTAGGGAAGAAACATGAGGAATGCCGTCTTCGGTAATCAGAAACTCCGCATCCTACTGTTACTTAAAATGAGAGAAATAACAGCCCATTCATTTCATGGAATGGAATCCGCAAGAATAGAATACGAACGGAATAGCTATTTTCGTGGATCATGATAGAAGAAATAAAAAGACAAGAAATAGCTAATTCTCAAAGGCCATAGTTGAAGAGGTATTCTTGATTGAGCCGGAATAAGACTGAAAAAGGAGCAGTTCTTCTGAGCTTTAAAATGAACCATACGAAGTAATAACGAAACAGCACAAAACACTTTTGACATGGTTCCACTAAAAAGTCTTGCATTTTAAACCGAATTAAAATTATGAGATAACAAAAGAAACCAATTTTCTATGCTTACCTCCTGTAAAATTGTGTGCTTGTATCAGTGAAGTAGATTACATCTCCATCTTCATCGATATCCATATCATTTGTGAAACGAAAAGGGAGACCTTCTGCTTCTGTGACCAATGGAGTAGCCAAGCCTCCGGTTGGTCCAACAACTTGAAGACCAAGGTAGGCATCGGCAACATAGAGATCTCCTGTTTTCTTTTCAAACCTTAGCCCCAATGGCCTTCCACACAGATGCTCCATTTCTAATGCAAGCGGGCGTCCACAATCTTCCCTTCTCCATGAAAAATTTCCGATGTAATTTTTTTGTCAGAATCAAGAAATAATCGTAAGAGGATGTATCCATTGTTACAAAGCCACTAAAAGTAAAATCTTCAGCTTTGGAATACGATCCTCTCAGACAGTCTTACATGAAAGCTGTATAGGTTCAAATACATTGTTTGAATAGTGAAGGAAACACATGGGATTTCAAAGAAATTGTTTCTCATTCCAGGCACTTCTCGGATGATGAGACATGATTATGCATCTGGAGTGGGGGTTGAGTCCATGGTGCTCTGACATTTACTTATTGAGACAGTTCTTTAAATTTGCCAAGCATTTGCAATAATCTCCTTAGTCTACGGTAACTATCTTCTTTTCCTATTTCAAACACCCACAAAAATAATGAAATCAAGAAGAAAACACAAGAGGAAACACACAATGAACACGAAGATATACATGGCTCTGCATAAATCTACACCCACGAGCAGAACGAAGAGATGTCACTCAATTCCCACAATCAGTCAACTATACAGTGCCAGAATGACTCCCACAGTCACCAAAACACAACTCTACGGCACATATACGGTTTATAATTTGAAAAATGGCTAACAATACGATCATCTGAGTGGGTACTTTTTTGAGGTTGACACAATTTTCTGGATGGGTGCGTGCATAAAGTAATTGAACATAAAATGCCTTCAGTTCCCTTCAGTCTCCCATTTGATCATCATGGGGTGTCCAAACATACCGGTAATTACTTACTAATTTGAGCCTACGCCCATGAGTTCAAAGGCCAGGATAGGAGTTCAGAAATCATCGTCACGTTGAAAATCTCTTATAAAATACATTAACACCATAACCTTCTCCAAAAAAAATTCTCTTTATCGTGCAGTTTAGAGAGACAGAGAGAAAGAAAAAAGAGGGGAAATTGAGGGCAGTGCCTGCGGGAGGAGGTGACCGCAAAATCGATCCAACCGCGCTCGTCACCTTGCCACTTGAGAATCCGGCCATCGGAGACGCCGGTGTAGGGGCCTTCTCCGGCGGGGTCAAACGCGAGACTCTCCGGTCCGACGGCGCCGGCGAGATTGATGGTTTGTGCCGCGTGGAGGAGGTCGTGCGAACCGGGAATCGAGTATGGAGCGAAGATTGAGGTTCTGTTGAAGGTGAGAGAGACGATGATGGAGGAGAGAACGGCCAGCAACGCTGCGATGAGTCTGAGCTTCGAGTTCATGCCTTCGGTTTTTGGGGCTTTGGTTCAGAGGCTAAGGAAGAAGAGAGGATGGTCTCCGTTTCATATCTGTGGCTTTTGTATTGGAGCGAGCCATGGTAAGGTATTGTCCTTTTCTATGGGTTGTTGAATTCTCTTCTTCAGGAGACCGACTACGGTCCTGCACTTCTTCCCCGGACAATGGAGAATGATCCGGGGGTACCTACGTAATTTGCATACATAATTTGCATACGTGGCACGTTATTAGAAAAAAACTAATATACAACGGTTATATATAATTCAGATACAACATTATTTTGAATATTTTTTTTAACTTCTCTTATATATGCATTATAACTAAATAAGGTGCAATCACTGCATCAAAGTTAAACCCAATTTATTATATGTGTTAGTACTTAAAATAATTTTTTTTATTAAAAAATAGTTTATAATTCTTTACTTTTTAACAAAATAATATTATTTTGAATACAAATCCGTGGGAGCATACTTTTTTTTTCCATCCTCCTCTGTGTTAGGGCATATAAATGTAAACCTCAAAAGTTGTTCTTCATTTTGAGGAGAAACCTTTAAAATGTTGAATGGAGTCAACTCATTTTTCACAAGCCAATTTTCACCTTTCAAATTGACTTTGTTGACTCAACGCACTTTATTGATTCATAAATTAAAATATCCCTAGAAGAAGTCAAAAGTATGCCATATTAATATTTTATCCACAACAGGAATTATACACCTTGCGAGTAGTGCTGAAATTTAGTCTCATCCATAAATATTTTTCAGTTATTTTATTTAATTCAAGAGATTGCAATTGATGAAAGTAAATCTTATATCATCATTTTCGGGGTATATAAATTTTTTAAAATGAATATCATGATTGAGCGTATAATATGAAGATTGTGGTTAATAATTAGGGTGGCGTAAATCCCATATTATTTTTTTCCCGAAGGATATAAATGTCCATTGTCCCCAATACTGATTATATTAGGAGTATAAAATATAGGGTCACTAATTAATATAACAGCGTCTTACGCATCGTTTAATTGACCTTTTATGATATTTCAACCATACGGTGAGAAAGAACATATTTAAATAAAAAAATATTGCCCCCCTGGACATCTGGAGGCACCCAGTCTGATTCCATAACGTCTCTCCATGGCAAAGCCACCCTCCCTGAAAATGAGGGGGGCGTAACTCAGGCGGGGAGTGCATGATTTCTGGTTAGGCGTTGGCCAGAAACGTAATAGAAACTGTGCGTGAGAAAATAAAAAAGATACCAAAAATAGAGAGGGGAAAGTCTGGAAGGAACACTTTCTAAGTTTGGATAGACCATTGGGCAAGCTTTCTGGGCAGCAACTAGATTCAAATAACATGCGGTGCAAAACTATCTCATTATCGGTAATTATAAGTTTAATATTACATCGTTAAACTGATAAAATTTCGTGTACAACATTTTCAAACTATAGAAATAAACTTTTTGTGTTAGTGGTGAGAATCGTTTCGACTCAATTCGATATTATTCAATGGTTGGACATTCGGGACAATTTTCTAGTTGTTATTTCGGGCCTAAAATTAGCCCAGCAAGTTGGTCATTTTTTTTGAATCTGAATCCGGGGCCATTGGAATCATAAATTGGGCAAATTTGGTATTGTAATTATTATTATTATCTATTATATATATATATATATACACATACCCGAATCTATACTCTTATATCTATACTTCTATAAATCAACCAAAATTAATTTAAAATTAATAATTTTAAATTCAAATTTTAAATTTTTTTATGATTATAGAAGTTATTCTCTTTACCACTAACTCCCAACTTTTCTTCCTACTCCTTTTACTTTTATCTTTTTTTTTAAGTACATACTTATTCTTTTTTTTCTTTACAATTTTGTATTTAATCTTTTATATTTTAATAAAAATGTCGTTGAGCATGTGTATTGCATGTGCAATACGACTAGTACTATTATAAAGGTAAAAAACCTTTTGGTTCCATCAACTAAAATTAATTTAAAATTTAATAAATTTTTTACAGTTATGGAAATTATTATCTTAACCACTCATTCCCCAACTTTTCTTCCTACTCCTTTCACTTTTATCTTTTTTTTTTTAAGTACACACTCATTCTTTTTTTAAAAAAGTTATATTTAATCTTTTATATTTTTAATAAAAAAGTTGTTGAGCACGTACATTTCACGTGCGATGCGATTAGTTATTACAAAGTCAAAGGGTGTTTTGGTTCAATCAACCATATATTTTTCTTAAACTTTCATTAATACAGGCAAATATTACAATTATTTACTTATAATTATCACATAACTATTCTGATTTTAACTTAAACATTATAGTTATCATATAACAATTCTTCATATTTTTCCTAAACATTTGGTGCAATGACTTTTGATTGTAAAGGATCCAAAATGTTAATTTTTAAATATCTAATTAATTTAAATTTTTGTAACCATACACTTTTTTAGATATTGTATATTGATCGGAAAGCCGTTAAGATTTTTAAATATCTAATTAATTTAAATTTTTTACCCATACATTCTTTTAGAAATTATATATTGATCGGAAAACCGTTAAGCACACTCAAAACATGTGCAATACCGTTAGTACTATTATAAAGTCAAAGGATGTTTTGGTTCAATCAACTATATATTTTTCGTGAACTTCCATTAATAACCTCAAGTATTATAGTTATTTACTTGTAGTTATTACATAACTATTCCTATTTTCACTCAAGCATTACAGTTATTATAAACGTCTGGTGCAATAGCCTTTGATTGTAAAGAATTCAAATTTAAATTTTTAAATATTTAATTGATTTAAAATTTTTATCCATATACTCTTTTAGATATTGTATATTAATCGCAAAGTTGTTCGGTATGCAATAAGCAGTGAAGCGCGGTATATTGACTCTCTACAGATCGGCGCGGTATATTGGCTCTCCACAGATCGGACGGCGCCGTTTCCGGGTGCAACATTTATTTACAAAATAGCCATAAATGCTGTTCTTAGAGTAGGAAGAAATAGCGGTTTCAGATATCCCTTCCCTCTCATTTTTTATTTTTTCCCTCTGCTTTCTCTGATATTTTGTTTTTCTATTTTTCTGGTAGTGACGACGACGGTGGTGGTGGTGCAGATCTACAGGTTCTCCCCCCTCCCCTCTTTCTTCTTCTTGTTCTATCTTTTCATTTATTATGTTTTTTAGTTTCTCTTTGAATTTCTTGAATTGCAAGGGTTTTGCGATCATGTTGTTAAAATTTTCTCTGCGAATTACTGGTTTTTTCTTCGGTTAATTTCTACTTTTTTCTGTTAAATTTTCTGAAATTATTGAAAACATGCCATTGGTAGCTTGAATTTCGCTTCATTATGTGAAGTTTTCCCTAGATCTGAGAAAATATACTGTCGCGTAAATGCTTAGGGCACTATGTGATGCAGAAGGTCCAGTTTTGAAGGACACTTGCACTAGAGTGGGTAAATTGTTAGGTATTCATTCACATACATTTTCACTGCAAATTACTGGGATTATGCCTTAGATCCATGAAAACAGCGTTTCAGATAAATGCTTGTCGCAGCATATAATGCAGAATATCCTATTTTCCTAAGGCCCATTCAGTAATGTGTGTAAATTCTTAGGTATTTCATCCGCACGCATTTCACTTCAATGGTAAACTTGCCATCTGTTTGCCCTACTCTTACAAGTTTAGATATGAATCTGATAGTGTTGGAAAAGGGATGAATGAACCATTGTTAAGCGAAGGGAAGATTCCTTTTGATGCCACTCATATTTCTGAAATCAAAGCATGGCTTGCTTCTCAATTTGATGCTGCTGGAAAGGAAGTTCCTGACTTTGAGTACACCCCTCGAGTTGTTGCGTATTTGCATAATTATGCCACTCTTTCTCAAGCTAAGACTCAGTCTGCTCAAATTGTTGCTGCTGATTTTCGCCAAAAAGCTTCCGAATATCGATCCCAAGGTCATTATGCTATCTTCTTTATGTTTCATGCTAACTCTTTGTTTTGTTGCTGAGAGTTCTGTGGGACACAATTGTAGTGTGGATTTTATGTGTGGGGGACTTCAATCATAGGGATTTTATGTTAGGGTTATTTTCTTAGCTCAGTACATTTATTTGCGTTTGGTATTATTTATGGTTAGTATGCTTGTTTTCCAAGTAGTTGTTTGTAGCCTACAGAAGGGTAATACTACTCTTCCCGAAAAAGTGAATCCGAAAAAATCCCACCACTCACATGTGAAGGTGGACCCCACATACATAGGTGGGTTTCACTTATCACATGCGAGTAGCGAGATTTGTTTGGGATTACTTTTTTGTGAATGAATAGATTTATTCCCTATAGAAAAGCATTTATGTACCAGAGGTTTCCAGCTTGCGAATAATAGTAATTTGTGTTGGATGGTTGTCCCACTTCATCATTCTTTATGTGTTTCAATTACCTGGGGAATTTTTATGCTCAGCTTAACTGAACCAAATTTTCTTATGTGGAAGTAGTGAGGAATGTGGGATCTAAATTGAATTATTCTGTGTTGCTTCATTTTCCTGACAAACACGATGATTTGATGTTACTCTTCTATGAATTGTTTACATTTGAAAGTTCGTTGTGTAGTGGGGCAATATTTTCTAAAAAGATTTATGATCTTAGCTGCAAGGATCAGAGAAATACTGGAGAATGTGGGATTGGCACAAGAAAGTTTGCCACCAAATGTTGTTGGATCCGCACAAGTTCTAGCAAACGTGGCTAATTTGTTGAACATAAGAGATACTGAACTAAGTAGGTGGGTTATATATCTTCCCCAATTACTTTGTTTCTCTAATATTATTATTTTCAGGTTCTTACTAGGAAAGTTGCAGTTTTCTTGTAGCAACGGCAGATCTATCTTTAATTAAAACTGGAGTGGAAGAAAAGAGAACTAAGGTGCAGAAGGAGTCCAAAGTTCTTCTTGATTACACTCGAAAGGCAATTGCAAGGTTAACTTACTTGAAAAGGTGAACCCATACTTAAGATCCATTTGTTGTGCCTTTAATTGGCAAATTTTAAGCATCTTTGTAAGAGGTTAAAGTGTTTTAAACCCTTTTTCTTATGTATGTAATGCTTAATCTTTTATGTCATTTTATTTTGGTAGAACGCTTGCACAGCTGGAGGATGATGATGATGTAGCTCATCGTGAGGCTAAAATGGAGAATTGGAACACAAACTTGGCACTTATGGCTTCAAAAGAGCTACAATACTCACAACAGTATGCTAACTACAAGGTGCATCCCTTAATTATTGAATTCATCATTCTTAAAATTCCTTAAATATGATTTTTGTGATTGGTTCTGTTGATCTGAATCGCATGATTGGCTGCTGGTTATCTTGTGGGCTTTTCAGTAGTCTTATTACGGTTGTTGAACATGTGATGCAGCAAAGGTCGTGATTTAGGCAAATTTTATTTCATAATTATCGAAAAACTCAGAACGCCTACCTATTGCAAATGTTGGAAGTCAAGAAATGACACAAAATTGAAGAGTGAAATGATGAAAAGAAATGGCTGATGGAAACAGTAGTCGCATTTAAGGCAAGAAAAGTGAAAAACATGACCACGGAACTATGTATAGATGGCCTGGAGAGTTGGTCGAGAAAGCTTCATAAAAATTAATTATTTTTTGCTGGCACAACACCCTAAGTGGTCAATGCATTTACATGCTTACAGTTATTTAGGTTCAGCCATATATATATATAGTACACTGTAGACGTGTGTGTTTCCTTTTCACCACATGCTTTTTGGAAATCTGTCTGTAAATTTCAAACCAGATGAAGTCTTAAGTATATTTCTTGCTGGAATCCTATTACATGTACATATCTTTAGTTTGAATGAACGCAATCTGGTTGATAAGTTTGTAGCCTCTAACGTCTTAGTTGTATAAGCTTTACTGTTAATCTCGCTCATATGAATGACTCCATCTGGCCAGGCAATGCTCAATCGAGTGGGCTACACCCCTGAGATTAGCCACAGGGTGTTGGTGGAAATGGCTGAGCACAAGAAGGATTTAGAGAAGAAAACAAAGCCCATCCTCGATACTTTGAGAAGTTACCAAGACTTGCCTCCCGTAATAACCTAGTCTTTCAGTTCGCACTGCACCTTTATCGGGTAGTATTACATTTTTAAATAGAGATTTTGACTTCTAGATTCCCTGTTTTTTGCCAGGACAAAGCTTTGGCTGCATTAGCGATTGAGGACAAACGAAGGCAGTATGCCAATGCTGAGAAATGCCTCGAAGATGTGTTGCATTCGGCTCTTGCTACTTCCTAGTAACGTTTTTTTTTTCTTTTTCTTTTTCTCCTGTTTCTTGGTTTTAGTTTTTGCAGGGCAAGGAGATCGGAAAAATGTTATCCGTGTATTGTATGCTCATTATATTCGTTGTTAGAAGAACTTTATAGAAGAAACTGGCTCATGGGGTGAGAGATGAAAATATTTCATTCATGTGTGGTGAGAATTGCTCGATTTTATTCTCTTTGTCCAGAGAAATGCATCTGATGTTACTTTTCCTGGATCTATAGCTCTGTAATGAACCGAAGCGAGGGACTCTGGCTCCCAAGTTCCTGTTTCCCCCTGTGGATGATGTTCTCAGTACAATTTCCCCTTGATTGCAAGAATGATGAAAGCTATGTTTTTGGAGTACTGAAGATCCGCGACAGCTACGCCATGAGATGGAAAAAAAAAAAAAAAAAAAAAAAAAAAAACATTATATAACGCATGAAGGGATGGTAAGGTTTAAAGTGGCGTAGTGTGGATGGCCAAACTTTCTTTTGGTCAAAGATATTTTGAGAAAATTTTGAATATACATGTGGAATTTAAGCACATCAATTGCAATCACCCAAGCAGCACATTAAATAAGAAAAAGCGATTAATTATGAGCCAATATAAATGTACCAATGATCGTGATTAGAGCCGGTGGTTATAATTCATGGTTTACTAATTCATTCGACCTGCTCATGTGATGATCCGACTAGCTCATAATTTTAACCCACTCATCTTAATCATGGCCTACCAACAATTGACCCATCTGTCAAATTATCATTTTTAATTAGATTTTTCTGTTTTTTCTTGTTTAAAATTAAAATTATTATTAAATATTGGTTAGTTTATGAAAATATCAAAAATAAATATAAGTTGGATAGGTAATATAAATCGTTGATCCATCAGCTCAACTCGCAACATAAGCTTGACCCTACCATCTTGACCCATGATCCATTTGACCAGTCTATAACCTACGAACCCACTCATTTGCCGTCTCTAATGGTGATTGATAGGCAAATCATATGTTATAATACCTAAGTTAACAAAAATAAATTGAAAAAAAAAACAAAAGAATAAAAAAAGAAAGGAAAGGGAAATTGTTGCGTCATATTCGCTCAGTGTGGGATCGATAAGTATAAATGGAACAAGTGCACTCCACTTTCCCTCCAAAGGGGGGATGGCTATGGCGGTAGCTCCTATTTCGGTAGACGACTTCAAATTAGGGCTTGTCGGAGCCCGAAAAATGGCAGAGAGCATCGCGAAACGGGTCGTTCGCTCAGGTCTGTTGCCCGCTTCTCGCATACGCGCTACGCATCTCGGCGCCGCTCGCGGGGCCGCGTTCTAGTCCATTGGTGCCAAGGTCTTCGATCGTAATCTCGAGGTATTTTTCCTTTCTCTTCCTTAATCGCATGAAGCCTGTAAATTTGCCAATGTTCATTCTTCAGATAAATAAATTAGATGCCGAAGAGTTATGCTTTCGTTCACGTGGATTCCCCTTCACTTATTATTTTATCCTTAGCTAAATAATTATGAATCTTCTTTGTTTGCTTAAAATATCTGTGCAGATTGACTTCAATTATATAAAGCTATTCATATACTTTGATTTGCATTAAGCACAAAGGCGTGTAACCTGGGGGTGATCATTAAAATGCATTTGCTTTTAAAACCACAAATGCAGAAAATGGAGATGAATCTTTTGACATAAATTGGTGATTTGGTTTTGGTATTTGGGAAGAGCCGTTAGTTTCACTAATGGTCCATGGACATATTCCTTCTTATATTTGTATTAAATAGTTATTATATTACTCCTCTATTTCATTCTCGTCAACCAAGACGGAAAAAAAAATAACAGCAGAACTAATGACAGGGAAAGGCTTTGCAAACATAATGGTCGCAAAATAAACAAATAAATAAATAACAACACAGGCAACAGCATTGTTTTATATAATGACTGCCAAACTTCCAAGTACTTGGAAAAAAAGAAAAAAAAAGAAAAAAAGACACCAAATCCTCCATAAATGATACCATCCCTTGCGAGTCCAAAACTGTAAAATGCCTTAATTTATAATTGAGAAAATTACAATTCCCATAGGACAACAGGTGCATGAGAGGAAGGAGAGAGACGCTGTTACACTTCCCTTACTTAAATTATGCAGAAACTAAATTTACTGACCCTACCCTAGTGACAGATGAAAGAATAAGTTTCATGCCTGCAAAATCTGTCTCAAGGCACATACATACAATGAACTGCTTACAGCGCACCAAGAGGAATTTGAAAACCACAGGTACACATACAGGAGGATTTTGAAGGAAAAAAAAATAAAAATCAAGATCATGTTACAGCAGTATACTAATTTGAAATAAAGCCTGAATTAGGATAACCTTGCATTAGTATATCTCAGACAACTGCCCAGAATTTCTTTCTACAAATTAGCACGGGTTTCATCTCCTTTCGTCGGTTTTCCAACAAATGCGATTCAACCCCCCAAAGGTATTTCGGAGCAAGGTCTCTGATTCTGGATATAGTTGATTCGTCGTCTCTAATAATTATATATCCCTGCAAATAAAAATAAAAAATTCTTTGAATAACTTAATTTAAAGCATGGAAACTTAAAAGTACGAAAACAACATGACAGGTGAGATTGCAATTTTTTGAGAATCAGGACTAGGAGACAATAGAGGACGTACTATTGTTTATGGACATGTATGAAAAAGAGAGCATGCATGAGTAAATCTAAAAAAGATAATCATTTTATATAACTTTAGGCCCATATTGTATTTTAGATTGTCATTACAACGAAAAACTTCCACAGATATAGTTTTCTTTTCAGGAAGGTATTGGACTTTGTACATGAGATGGTGCCCATGCTATCTTCAGATTTGAGGAATCAAGGTAGTCCAATATAAACTCAGTTCCATAACTCAGGTCGTGACAGAAAACCTAGCCCAATTTTACTACCGGTTGCCTAGTCTTGTGGTACCAACGTGCCTGTTAAATCCTTGGTATTGCACACGGTGAAGGGTTCATCTTAGCTTTGGTTAGTCTATCTACTAGTGGAAACTGAAGTTTATATCAATTATGGCTTTTTCATCAATAAAATGGCTTTCAGGATTAACTTCTATTTTGCCCAATTGCATACAAGTTGGTTTCTACCAGAATACTTACCTGAGGTCGCAAAATACGGTCCATCTCCAGCATGATATCTTCCAATGGGCCACCTTGCACAAGCTGTTTATAGTGCGAGAATAGATGGTCGGCATGCAGAAGATCATACGAGCGCGGGTATGTTGAGAATGGCTCATGCCTAAAAGTCAAAAATTGGCTCAGCTGTCGATAAACAATAGATTCATTCTTCCATGTCATTGGTAAGAAGGCATAGAAGTCTTACCAATCATGAAAAGTGCCGACCAAACCCCGCTCATAAATAGCAGACAAGGTGTTATTCTTGCCCACCGGGACTACATTCATTACCCAAACTGGAAATGTGTTCAGAGCTACAGCAAACCCACCACAGAAAGCATTCATGTCCATTACATTTCGGATATCTGCCTTACTAATATTCATCAGCCTCCAGTAGTGATTTACTTGGTCTTTCCAGAAAACAGTATCAGCCATGAATTCCTCTTGATTTACACCTATCATAGCAGACCAAAAGTTGTAAAAGGATGAACACTTTTGATAGAGAATATAGAAAAGTTAATCCAATAAAACAAAGAGAAGCACAAAGAAACGAAGAACAACGGCATTTTTGCTTCAAAGTAATAGCTATTCTATTCTGGGTCTTATCCTACGGAATAGCTATTACTTCATTGGTTCATTGTAGAGTTCAAAATAGCTATTCCTACCTCAGCCATAGTCCAACCCAATTAAGAATAGACGTTCCTTTCATGGTCTATAGGAGTAGCTATTCCTTACCCATTCTATTCCTATGGATTCCATTCCCACTGTATTCTCCTTTGAGAACCAAACATGCCATAATTCCAGGCCCCACAGAGTTCAGGAAAATAAATGTAAACAGACCTACAGCATTGAGCTTCTCTGAGTATACAGAAAGACGTGCTGGCCTTGGAGGGAGATTTTGAGGTTTAGATTGCGCGCTGTTTAGTCTGACACAGTTCCTCAGGGGTGTCTTCCATGATGATACAGAATCATCCACAGAATCACATATACTCAAGAGTTTCTGCTCTGCATTGTGCAGAAGGCACGGCCGGTTATCTTCTTTAATCCAAATTGCCGTCTGAACTTTACGTGCTATGAGCTTCCAGCACATTGCTGTAGTTATTTTCACCAATTTTTCCCAAATCATAGGATAATGCTTATCTTTTCTGTAGGCAGGTGGGGCAGAATAGACAAAATAACCATTATATCGCAATAAGCGATCCACTTCCTTGAGTAAAATGCCATCTGAAAAAAATAAGCAACAACATCAGCTTCACTGTAAAAATCATAAGGACAAGGATATAGCACATGACAAGGTTCAGCAGGCTAAAACGTTCGATCTCGGTAATTGCCACTTCAAACACAATGGTGGTAGCAGCTAATCGTACACCTTCAAATCTCATCTCCATTTTGATACACTACGAGAAATCCTGTATAGAATAGTATTATTCCAGAAGGCCATAAATCTAAACACTATACACACACACACACACACACACATATACACTTATAATTTTAATGAATGTTTCTCTTACCACTGAACTCTACACATGACTGTCCTTTAACATGTTACACAACGGTACTTTATAATTTATAATTGTCCTTAAGCAGTGATAAACATCTTTCGCTGAGGATGAATCAGAACATTCTAAAGTTAATTTTATATAGTATATCAATAGCACTATTCACGTCCAAACGGATTGAGATGCTGAAAGTCCAAAAACCCTGTCACAACAAATATGAACAGTGAATTTTCATAGCAAGTTGGTTTTTTCAGAATTAATTTTGTTAAGTTCTATTCTGCTGATAAAACCCACATTAGCATCTATATCAATTAATGTCACAGATTATGCAGGCAAAAAAAATTAATATAAAAGACGACTTATACCAGTTTTCCTTTTTTTTTTTCTTTTTTTCTTTCTTTCTTTTTTTGGTTGATAAATCACACACCTAACAGGTTTTGAACCTTCAATCTTTCCTACTTGTAGATATAATTTTTGATCAAGTACAACACGGCATCCCATGCTTGTGAAACGTACCATTCTCATGCCAATCAACACGACATCTTGAACAGTGAACCATTTCAAAAGAGCTAGTTGGATATGGGAGTTGTTTTGTTGCCAGAGCAGAAATCATTGCACCAATTCCTCGCTCTAAAGCAAATTGAATTTGATTTTCATGGCCATCTTTTGGAGCAAACGACATTGTTTGTATGTCTAAAGGAAGTAAATATGCTGCAAAACTGGCAACCCCACAACCAACATCCAGAACTTGAACTACCCCCACGGAAGGTAGATCACCTGTTTCATTAGTTATCATATTTCCTAACCTGCATTCAAGATAAAGTTCAAAGTTGATGAAATGGACGTTCATGTCCAAAACAAAATACATACAACCAATCTGAGTCTACATATAAAAGGGTCAAAAAAAGAAGATTCAAGATACCCAACTTTCTAAGTGAAAATAAGATTATACAACAAAGAAGGGAAGCTAAATACTTTGTCAAAAACAAAACCACCAAGAAAGCAGAACATAAAAAGTAAAACTTAATTATCAACCTGAATAATCATAACCCCCCTCCCTCACAAAAGTGTTATTTGTTTAATATAAGCTAAACAAAATGCATCATATTGAGACAATATCAAATTCTTAACTAACAAGAAACCCAAATCATATAGCATTGGTTATTGTTCGTATGAACAGAATGTCAGGTGATTGCTTGCACTGAAGTGGTTCAAATAACTCAATTACAATCCCTAAGGTATACATATCTTGAGATTTATTCCCTCCTTGGGTGATTCCTCATAGAACATGTCATCTTTTCAGGAAAAACTGGTTCCAGAAGGAAAGGCCAAACATGACATAAAAATTATATATTGATCACCTAAAACTAAAGACAGAATATATTGAAAGAGCATAAAATGATTTTATTATTATTATTATTATTATTTTGGAGGTGTTTTGGGGGGGGGGGGGGGGGGGGGGGAGGTGGACTATACCTCTGAATGTATTCAGGGGCTCCATGCTTGAAATGTGTACCACCACCTGGGAACCACCATAGTTTATTCTTCTCATGGACCCAATTTTGTCCTCCCTTAACTTGGGCTAGATGCGTATGATTCACATTACTTCGCCACACATAATCCCTACTCGTTGGCCATTTTATCGGTATCTTATAATCTTTAGGGGGTGGCACCAAGCAAAACAATCTCTCTTCAGGTGGAGGACAGTGTCTCTCAAGCTCTTCTCTTCTAGAAAGATCTAAATTTGGGAGCAATTTCGTCACATAAGAAGCATCATGGCATGGGATGTACTCATTAAATGTCAAAGGACACACACTAAGCCCCGCATCTGGGATCGAAACTGATGTATTCCTATAAGTAAGAGCAACTTTGTTTGTAAATAGTGAGGAACCTGCAAGTATTACAGATAGATAAGAATAATTCTCAGGAGTTAAAACTTTTCACAGCTCACTGGTACCACTAAACTGCAAAGTTTTAAGCTGCTAACATTTTCCCAAGGTTGACATCAAGGTAAAATAAAAAATAAAAAATAAAAGATGATAAATTCACGCTCTGAAGTACCAAGCAAGTCGAGAAACTTACATAGCCTGTGTATCCTCTGATGGCTTGATTATCAGCTATTTGTATCTTGTTCTGCTATTCTACCTAATCTATGATAACATCCTCCAAATATTAAAGGACCATGGGAAATCTTTCCTCCTACCTCAATCTGCATGATGCCTACTTCCATTGCCTCTAGCATTTTAACCTCAACGAGCTCACTTACTCCTGCAAGCGCCTTTACAATCTACACCATGAGTGACCAAACCTTCTTAAACAATTACACTTATCCTTTATAGGCGTTACAATAACACTTACCTTTTCTTCACATTCTGTAATTTCCCAATATTCTAATCTATATTAGATAACTGGTTTTAGCACAAAATAGCGGTACAGTTCACTGCCCACTTGCTTTCTAATTGGATATCATCTTCAAACAACATTCTAGAATGTTGATGTAATTTCAACTCTATTCTGCAACAAAATGCATCAACTGCAGCCCACATAAATCTTTCCAAGTTCTAATCTCAACCCTTGTTGCCCTTAGGTTTCATCTACAAGACCGGACTTCGTACGCAACCAACATATAATAAGGAAACTCATATAAGATATATTGAATAGGTCCATACATAAGTAAGGGGACTGGAAGCTGCCTCTAGATCTAAAGTTACTGTGTTTGTGATAAAAAATAAAAATAAAAATAGTTCATCATTCCCCCCTGCCAATAATGTGGATACCAACCAACATTCATTGCATACATCCCAAATGAACACCCCACTCCTTCCATAGGACCAGTCGAAGAACTTATTTATCATATGTTTAGGTTCTTTATTTTTATAAATTTATAAAAACCATCTGGATATATTTCTCCTTCTTTCTGAGCAACGCTGATCTTTTCAACAAGTATATAGTCCTCGCGATTGATGCTCCTGAACATGAAAGCACACAATTTTCTGATACACTTTCTGGTCTCAAGGACAGGTATTGCTATCTCTTACACCACTCTACTAAATATACGGAATATTAAATCAACAAGTAAATTTTATTTTGAACCAAGTTAATCGCTGTTATGGTTTATAGGTTTATGTTAACAAAATACAAAAGTAAACTCCTTCACAGACTCTATACATATTGGTCAGAGTTCACAGTGTGGTTTAAACAAATGGGTAATAATTAAATAAAACAACCGATAGACGATCTTTTTAATAATATATTGATCTCCATCAAAATAAAGGCAGGCTTTTTGTGGTCTTAAGAACAGATTCTGTCATATAATGCACCACTCTACCAAACACAACTGCAATTATGCATCTCAGTTGATGAAACAGTTATTGGCAGTTCGGGGAACCATTATGTTGACAAAAACCCTACCAGAATTCACAGCTGAGTTTAGACCCAAAAGGAAGGGGAAAAGAAAAAAAAACCGAAGAACAATCAAAGAGAACCAACATTAATCAGTCTGGAATTGATAAAAGTACCCAAACACTAAAGAAGAGAAAAAAAAAAAAAGACAGGGAACGGTTACCGTAAGAAGAATAATTAGAGAGGAGCTGGGGAACGTAAACGGGGGCGTTGTTGCCAAAGAGAGTGCCAATGTAGAAAGATCCCGCCATCACCAGCAACGCCACCAAGATCAGCTTCCCCGATCTCGAATCAAAAGCTGACCACAACGCAGACCCCATAGTCTCGCCTCCCTCTCTGTCTCTTTCACACAGACACACACTCTCACTGCCCTAACTTCGATTGGAGCAAGCTCATGCAAAGCGGTTCTCGAGCTTGATCTAGTTTCGAGAGAGATCGGAAGAGCAAATTGAAAATTTCAGAGATTCCTCGTTTTGTGTGGGGAGAGAGGAAAGCGAAGAAGGGGGGTGTCTGACTGAAGGGGGAGAGGCTTTTTCCTCGTCTTGCTCTTTCAGCCATCGTGACTCCCACGTGACTTGTGGCCTTTCAAGGAGCTTTACCGCATTTATTTATTTTCCCTTACTAATTAATTTCTCACTCCTTTCGGAACGGAGCAACTCTCCCACATCGAGAATTGAACACGAAAAAATTCGTCTTTATGATCTACTGTGCGGGACGCAATGGCCACGATCTTACTTGAACAGGATCTGTTCTATAGGTTCGTCCCTCTTAATCCGTGAATACTACGGAGACAAAGACCAAAGCTTGGTTGATGAATCAAGACCATCCAATCAGAGCGTGATTTACAGCCATTCGATCGTCCCCGATCGAAACGGCAGTAGAGGATCATTCTCGATGGTTGAGATGATTGGACGGTTGTCTGACAAGCTCGAGATTTTTAATTAGATTTGTATTTTTATTATTTTTTATTCTTCATTTTACTTGCTCTGTTTCATTCATTTTAAACTGTTTTGTTTTTATTTTCTTTTTATTCGCTTTCATAATCAAATTTCTTTTATCCTTGTGGAGATTCCCTTTATATTAAAACGGCTTAAAAATAGATAAACGTCACAGCGGACGGATTTCTTTAATTTTAATTTTATTTTGTTCTCTTCCTCTCTTGATCGTACGGAAAATGGCCCTTCGCATTTAACATGTGCTGCCTTGGGCTCGAACCATGCCTTTGTCGTGGATGAGATGTTTTGTGGTAGAAAGAAGCGCATTGCACGATCTGGTATCAAATTCTGTATTTAAATTTTGGGAATAAACTGCATTTTTAATCCTTATTTTCCACGGACTCAAGTTCACTCCAGAATTCTGAAATCTGTTTTCGTTTATAATGAGCCCTAATGTTTCTAAAACGAATTATTTCAAAACCCTATTATTCATTTCTTTTTCTTTTCTTTTTTTGTTTTATCTTTTACCTTTTGGCTTGTTTTAGCCAATAGATATTATTTTTCAAGAGTTAAATTAAATTTCACTTCTATTTCACACTTCAATTTAATCATTTGAAAAACTTTAAAAAATTGAAATTTAAAAAACTCACAAGACCCTATAAAGCCGATAGATATTATTTTCTAAACGTTAAATTAATTTTTCACTTCTATTTTGCACTTCAATTTAATCATTTCAATTTGAATTAAAAGTTAAGAATTCATTTTGTCAAATGATTAAATTGAGATTTGAAATAGAAGTGAAATTTAATAGAAATCTTGGATAATAATATCTATCAACTTTATGCGGGTTTTCTTTTTTTTTAAATGCCAAAAGCTAGAAGATTAAAAAGAAAGGGAAGGGAGATTTCCTTCGTCAAACATTAATAGAAATAAATAGTGGGGTTTGAACTACCAAATTTTAGAAACATTGATATTCATTGTAAACAAAAATAAATTTCAAAAGTGTAAACTTCAGAATTTAAACTGAATTTTACTCCCAATTCTTCATTGGATACTGGCGTGACTTGGCTTAAAAGTCGTGCTCCTTCCGTTAATTAATCGATAAGATATTTGTAAAACAGATAAAGTTCATGATTCAAGCTATCACCTGTATTTAGAATAGATTGAATTTGATAATAAAGTTAACAATCTAAGATTATTTTGGGGTCATGAGATGACATTTGAAATGTTCATATATATATATATATATATATATGTGTGTGTGTAAAACAGATAAAGTTTATAATTCAAACTATCACCCGTATTTAGAATAGATTGAATTTGATAGTAAAGTTAACAATCTAAGATTATTTTTGGATCATGAGATGACATTTAAAATGTTCCTATGTACATATGTATAGGCATATCATCGTAAGCACATCTTATATGAATATACGGTGAGCACACATTGCATAGTACTCGATTCAAAAACTTCACTCCTATGAATGGAAAGGATATGCAAAACTACGGATTTCAGAGCTCCTAATCCGAGACGGACGCGACGCGAGACGATGATGGATCAACTGCTATGGCTCATGAATAATACCTTGAAGGCGATAATAAGTGTGTGCTCGTAATAATTACATTGAAATATCAACATTCCTCTTTTTTTTTTTTTTTTCTTTTTACTACACTGAATGATGAGGCACGCCAGACCCCACCGCGCACACAGCAGGGGAAAAACGCGTTCACCCGCTGCGTCACGTCAACCGTCCACGTTCTCGTGTTGATGACTCTTTGCCACCTCCCAACCCACCAAATCCACACACACCCACACATTCATTCCCCCACCACTTTATTCTCACTGGTCCATATGCGCCGTCTTCGGATTATAAATAAACAACGATGTTTGATGTTTAATCCGAAACTAACCTGACAATAATAAAACTCATGTCACCACCCCCCCCCCCCCCCCCCCCCCCCCCCCCCCCCCCCTCCTGACCGTGAGATGAGTCATTCTTAAGTTTGAGTCTTTCTATTCTCGATTTATAATATTCTGTGATTTACTCAGAATAAAAAATCACTTCAATTCTATTTAAAACTTAATCAAATTCTTTGTAAATCAAAATATTTCGATTCTTAAAAAATAATAATAATAAAGAAGCTCGACTAAGCCCGGGCTTCTCATGGCAGTGACCGGAACAACTATCAACTATAATATTTATTGCACATTATATAATCTTATGATTCTATAACAGGGTGGAATCATATGTCAAACACGAATCAATGCATCCACACCAACCATTCATGTTCCCGCAATTGGGCTTCAACCGCTGCAAAAGTTGGCTAATCGGTCGAGTAAAGCCATAATTTGGTTTAAGTCAAAGCTTAATGATCGTAGTTGACCTAACGGGCTCTTAGGTTCAAGGAATGTTATAGTAATCCCACATCTAGAAATCAAAGTCTTACAGTTTGATTATAATAAATAACAAGATCATGGACTCAGTTTTGCAATTGCCATTGATTGGACGATCAGAACAATTAAAGGGTCATGTTAAGAGTTAAGCCCTAGAGTTTCTAAATTCAATTAATATGATCTTTGGACCACTAGAAAGATCTCGGGCTATTTATGTGTATCCTTTTTCTCTCCATACGTTGCCATCTTCAAATTAAATCGACAAGTTTAAGCAAAAAAAATAGTTGCTTTTTTTTTTTATAAAAAATGAAAATAAAATCTTGATCCTAAGATGAGTCGCAATTAAGGGAGAACTAATAGGAAAAGGGGGAGTCGTGATCTATGATTATGTCGAATTAGAAGAATAGTAACAGGTAAAATGTAATTAATGAGCGCTACTTAAATTTGCAAAACACATCTTATTGATAATTAACCTACATGTGCCAGCTGATCGACCAATCACAGCGTCGGATCAATTTGATCAGACGCTGATCTTCCTGTCCTTTTTAGTCTTTGATAGTTAATCTCAGATTATATATATATATAGAGAGAGAGAGAGAGAGACATGGGGAAAAAAAAGGAAAAAAGAAAAAACACGGGGAATAAAACACAATTACAAGGGATGATCATAGCTGCGGTTCCATCATACGCGCGAAGTCTTCGAAGCACACGAACCCGCCACCGGACTTGTTCACCCCATCTATCATGCGCCGGCAGTCGTCTATGGTGCATCCGTCGTCGTCCCCGATGGCCTCGAACACCCGACGGAGCTCCTCCGCCGTGATCCTTCCGTCGCGATCCATGTCGAAGAAGTCGAACAGATCCCGGAGCTCCGACCCACACGCGGGCTCGAACACCGACCCGATGGCCCGGAACTCCTCGAGGCTGATGCACCCGTCGCCGTCGCGATCGACCTCGCGGATCATCGCCAGGAGCTCGCCCTCGGTCGGCGGATCCGACGACCCGAGCCGGGTGAGGAGGGAAGCGAGCTCCTCCCTCGTGATCTTGCCGTCGCCGTCCTTGTCGATGAGCTTGAAGGCTTGAACCAGATCGGAGGAGATCGAATCGCGGGAGATCTGGGAAGGGAGGACGGTGGTGGGAGTGGCGGCGCCACCCTTGTGGAGGGAGGAAGAGGAGGAGGAGGAGGAGGAGGCCTCCGATCCGGAGCTGAAGGAAGCCGGTTCGGACCGGGAGACGGACCGGCGGCTGCTTTTGCCGGCGGACCGGAACAGGCGCTTAGGACTGAGCTTTTGGAGGATTTTCATGGTGGGAAGGAGGAGAAGGAGAAAGGAGAGGGGAAGAGTGAGGAAACGAAGGGAGAGAGAATAGAGGGAGCGGGAATGAGAGGAAGGAAGGAGGAAGGGAGGAGGTTAAAAGGGGGAGCCATAGCCATAGCCATGAGAGGAGTGAGCTTCCACGAAGGTTCCTGCCTGCACAGAGCTTTGGAAAGCCGAATTTATATTTAATTTCAAATTCTTTATATTTAATATACTGAAGAAAATAAATTGAAGTTCATAATACGGAACTTATTTATGTGTCTCCGGACCGAAAACAACATTATTTTGTAAAAAAAAAAAAGAAAAAAGAAAAAAGAAAACAGAGATTTAAGTCTAAAGTGATGTCATTTCAAGCCTAAACATGCATAAACTATGTGCATTTGATTGCATAGACAAGGCTTTGGATTGCGCGTTTGAACGTGAGGGGATGTCGTTTTGTATCGTGACTGAGGACTCACTTTATGTATAAATTAAATGAATTTATATACATATAAGGTTAGGTCGAAGAAAACACTTATTTTATGAAAATATAATATATAAAAAATTATATTTCATAGAGTATGAATGAAATAATAATTATATTTATGCATTATAAGGAGAATGTATGAGGAATAATTATTCTCCTTATGTCATTTTATTTATGCTTTATAAAAATGTTACTCCTTTACATGTCATGTTTTTATGGAATAGGCATTTCATTCCATCCTGTAAACCAAACATAACATAAATAAATAAAGATATCAATTTTTGAGAGATTTAAAAATATTGAACTTATTTAAGAACTGAAAATTAAGAAAAATTTAAAAAATTAATGATTTTAAATTTTTTTATTAAGAATAAATAGGATTTGTATTTTAAAATCGTTCGATCCAAGAATTGTTCACCGTGTATTTGATATTCTTTCGACCCAAATTCCCTCTTCACGTTTGGGAGGAAATGCCAGTGATGCAGGCATATATAAAACTAGTTATTTTTTAATATATGTTTAAATTTAATTTTTATTAGCGGACATCGGTGAAGGTTGGTTGGATTTGGTACGTGTTCATCATTTAATCATTGGCTCTCTCACACTGTCATTAGGTAAAATTAATTATTGCCCACACCCACATGGGCAACCCCTTCACAACCCCTTTTTTTAGATTAAAACCTCAAATTATTCCTTAAATTTTAATTTAATTATTAATTTGGTCATTGAACTTGAAAATAGAGTAATTTGTCCTATGAATTTTATCCTACTTAATACCGTTATTTTCCTGTCATATTTTTTAATATGTAAGGAATGAGTATTTCTTATTGAATCTTATATGCCATCTTTTGAATGACTCAATCTGAAAATTTAAGGGCTAAACTGAAAATATCCAAAAGTTAGGAATCAGACCAAAAGGGTTTAAAAATAAAGGACCAATTTGAATTTTTTGGGAGGCATATTTCTAAAATTTTAGGAACCAAACTAAAAATTGTATAAAGTTGAAGAACTAAATTTAAATTTTAAAAAATGCATAGCAGTTAAATTGTAAATTTTAGAAAATTATTATATTTTAAAGGAGTGCCTATAGGTATGCAATGCGTTACGAATAAAATTATCCTTTTATTTTTTTTATCAGATTATTTTAATTGTTACCAGCTTAAAATTAGAATATGCATAAGTATCCCAAGGTACCCCACAAGGTCTAGTTGTAAGCGCAACTCCATCAATATTCAGTTGTTGGCGGGAGTTGAGAACCTAAGTGCCGGTCTTAACTAAGAATCAGACGGCGGGTTGTTTAGGCAACGACGCTTATGAGTTGAGTGGAGTTCAAGGAGTTCAGATAAATATTTAAATATATGAATATTTATTTAAAAATAAGCTTAAAATGAATATGTAAAAAGTAATATAATAACAGGGATCATTAAGTAGAAGTTTCTTGCGCTCGGGTTAAAAGTAAAATGATCAACAATTAGGAACGGAACACAATTTCAAGGGTCAAACCCTAAATTCAGGATGTTATATCGTAGCAAAATTTGTTATTTTCTAGAAATAGAATTTTTAATCCAATTGGAATTTTTGATTAAAGGAACAATCCATGAGCCAGAACAAAAGCTTGACCTCGAATTGCTAAGGTAATGATTACGACAAATGTTAGTATGGAGGAAATTCCACCTCGGCAGCGGTCAAAACTATAAGGTTACTCCCCGTCACGGGGGAACAAAAGGGATTGTTTATTTATAGGGCAGAAGCATTATTAATAGTAGGTTATTTAGTCACTGATATTTTAAATTGTACAAATTAATTATCAAATTTATTAAATAATTATTCATGTGAGTTAAGATTTTAATTATTTTTTTATTTTTTAAATTAATATTAATTATCAATGAATTTATAAACCTCTTCAACGAGATCGATTTCACTGATAAAATTTATTCATATAGTTTTTTTCGGGATGAATAAATTATCCTTCCCAAAAGTAAACTTAAATCTTAATCACTCATTGAGAGGGGGGAAGGGGCGGGCGGGTCACTTATCATGCATGTAGAATCTGCTTTTACGTGTAAGCGGTGCAATTAAAGTAGGATTGACTTTTTAAAAAATAAATGACGTTATGCTTTATTGGGGGGACCACACGACACGACGCCGCATTGAGCTTGAAATCCTGTCCCGACCCAACCCACCACATGGAAAATAAAGCTGAGATTCAGGTTGATTCCATGAATTCACATAAGTACGCCATTGTTATGTCGCACTAATGCCAGGAAACATCTTTCTTTCTTTCTTTCTTTTTTTTTCCACACAAGCGCGGCCTCTGCTTTTCATGGGCTGTATGATTGATACAACATGGCTTTTCAACATTAGAAATAAAATGCAAAATAAATGACTGAGCGAACCACACGAGAACATTCACTAAGGGGAACCCTCTCTCTCTCTCTGGGGCAGTGCTCCTCCCCCCAGCTGGACCTACCCCACAAGAAGAAGAAAAGACAGAGAGCAAACGTAAGGTATGTACATGACCCTTTCCACTTTTTAACATTTGATGAGTAGTGTCGTATCCCATGCAGCCTGTGATTCGAACTGGGCGACCACTTGAAGGATTAGTGTTCTCCTTCAAGTGGGTTGTACTGGTCCAGTTGGGTGTGCTAGGCTTGATGCTTGGAATATGGATCATTCACAGTAATATGCTCTGTACCGTGTAAAATGGTATTCAAGGTCCACAGGTTATGTTCACAAACAGTACCATCAGTTCATATGTTCAACCCATCAAATTATGCTTACAGCATCTGCCTCGACGAACTTCTGAAGGCACAAGTCACACAGTGCTTTCACCATTTGACGCAACAGCATCATCATAGACGCTGGTTCCAACTGGGCAAGTTTCTTCATCGGCATCATCCCTGCATTCGGATACGGAGCTCGTATCCATTTCCTCCCTCGGGCATTCAAGTTGCATGGATTCAAGAACAAGGCTCTGGTGATTCGCCAAATCGTCGTCCCTATTCGATGACGAGGGTGATAAGTCTCCCCTCTTTACAACGTTGAACACAATCCCATTACGGATCCTTTCAGGTTGTAAAAGATCACCTTCAGTAACCGTAATGCTGGAATTACTCATGGAGCCTCTATTACTCGACTCCCTTTGGTCAAACTCTACATTACTTTCTAAGCTTCCATTAGGCACTGCCACTCTGGGGCTGTGACTCGGACTAGGATTTGACTGTACCATCAAGCCTTTGTTCATCCCACCATCCAGTGCTTGAAAATAATTAACAAACGTGTCAGCCGACGTTGTCCTCATTAGAGGGCCGCCCGATCGAGTCCAAGAAGGGTGATCTACACTGTCCGATTCACTATCGCTTCCTTCATGCAAATTAGAAGCAAAGTCTTCAAGGGAGCCTGTTGAGTTCTCCCGCGCAATGCAATTCCAAGAAGGGATTCTTCTAGACCCGCTGAATCTGACACTGGTGGGTGGGCCGTGATAAGAAGAGGAGGAAGCAGCTGCGGCTCTCTCAGCACTCCGTTTCAGTCGGCGCATGTGATTGAGAACTGCAACACATTCATCAAGCGCAAGTTCAATGCCGCAGTTGGCTTTTATGGCCGACAGTTTTTCCCAGATGCACCTCCGGCCTTGGTTGGCCGCCTTTTGAAGCTCCGCATGATTCATGTTCTGTATAAGTTTGAAGTACTAGAAACAGGAAGCAAAGAGCAGCTAATCAGCTAATAAAGAAACAGTGAATGCAATTCATTTTTAAATTCTTTACGTTTCTATTTCACCAGAGCCTTCTTAGAAACTTCCCAGTGGTTTTAAAAGCATTCAGGATTTCGGGATTTCCTATGATAGGAATGTACACCCGCGCCCTAACACTGAACGCGGACAAAACCTCCTCTTAAGGAAGACAAGCCCTAGCCTTCTTTATGGGGGCACACACACAACTAGGTCAGGAACCCATGCTCCCAGAAAATTGGAATCGAGGAACAAAAATTTGGATTCGATGACGAGGTTTTGTTCGCAAATTACCTGAATAGGCGTAGCAGGAACGACAACAGTAATATCACCTTCCCAGTCCTGCACCATCACTTTGGCGATCCCCCGAAATGGAAGATCAAGTTCTAGTATCTGGTTGCATCTATGTTTGACCTCCATTTCAGCGACATGAGCAAGCTACATTGTCAAAACATCAGAGAATCAATTATTTTCTATCTCACCGAGTCTCTGGAATTCTTAGGACGTTTTCAAGACATGTCATTACGAGAGATTGGCAAGTTTAGTCATGAATCTAGCCCGATGCGATGCAACAATGTACAACAACCGTAGCAATGAACCGAAATAACCGATCAAGAAAATAAATGAACAGGAAGTAAATGCTTCAAGACCAATTAAACATACCTTGCTGGCAAAGCTCCCAACATGAGCTCTCAAAAACTCCTTCAACCTCAATATTGCCGAGGCATGAGGGTTTGCCTGGCTCACGATAAAATGGTTGACATTGAAGAGCTCTTTCAGTTGCATCTTGGGTAGGTCGTTCTCCAACCCACCATCCCTCCATCTACGCGGAGGCATGGATGAGCCCTCTTTGGGATCCAAGTGAAATGGCGGGTGATATGGAACCAGCTCACCGCTCCGATTCTTTGCCATCAGTTCTTGCGCCTCGAAAAGCCCAGGAAAGGCGCAAGAAGCGGTGACAGCACTCCATATAACCACATGAGGCGAAGTCAAGTAATTAAGCAACCTAGACGGCTCGTGCTTCCTCGGGGAGCAGACTGTAATCCCAAGGACTCGCCCCGTCATGTCATAAGCCTCTTGGAATGTGAGATTATTCGTGAGGTTCCGCAGAAGCACTTGCAGATGCCTGATCTCATGAACAGCCCCGTACCTCATAACCCTTCTGATGACAGTAAAGATCCCGCCCATTTGGTCGAAAAACCGCAACGAGTACCAGGAATCCTCGAAAAAACTTTTGAGTTCAGGCCAAGACCTAGTGGCGACAATAGCACAAGTGACGGCTCCAGCACTACACCCCGCAATAACCCGGGGCAATAGCTTATGCTCTATCAGTGTCTTAACGACACCCACATGAAAGGCTCCAAGGGAAGCGCCTCCGCTTAGGTGCAGCGCTGTCCTCCCAAAGGCATGTCTCGTCTCGTGCATAAAAGCCAGCTTCTCTTCCAGTAGAAGCTCCTCTGAATCCGAGTCGCAAACCATCCGCAACTGAGTCGACACCTCCTCGATATAATCCTTGATGAGGTTCGGCACTTGAAGCCTCCCTTTGTGCAGCTCAGGGTTGCACATATTGCCGAGGTTTCTATAAAGATCAGCTCGCATGAAAAACATAATGTCTCTAATCGATCCCTCTCGGCGACGGTGCCGGAGCTCTTCAAGCTTGTTCCTCACCAGCTCCTCATCATAAAGGTCAGACTTACTCACCTTTGGAGTCTCTCTATCGATCATTTTTGCAGCATGAGCCCATTCCTCATAGGTCAGTGCCATTCTCATCATGTTCCTCCAAAATTTCCTCCGGTAAGCCAATTCGGCCCTCAGTTTCACATTCCCGTGTCGTTTCAATAGGAGAATTGACACTGTTACCGCTGCTAATACGCCTCGAGGGTTCCGCAGGTGCAACCATGATGTTCTGGGTGCCACTAAGCTTTTGATTTTACTTAGAAACTCCAGCAGCATACGAAAGACTTGCCGCCTCAAATGCGACACCGATTTGCAGAATAAGATTTTGAAAGCAATTGCACGACCAACAATCGTTGAAGGTCCGATCGAGAATGGATAGAGATGGGCCTCAGTACTTACGTCCATACTTGAAGGAAAAGAGGGGAAATAGTGATTGAAGCTGCGGAAGCTCAATTTAGAGCCCTAACCCAATAAAAAGCGCAGAAACAGTAAGAACACGGTAGAGCCCGAGCTTAGTTGAACCTCAATTTACACAATCGGCACATGATAGGGTTGACAGATTTCCCAAAAATTCCGGAAAAGGAGAAACCCTAGCTGGTACCAGAACGAAAATGAACCAGAGTAATAAATTCCAACCCGGAAATCGCTCACCCAATTCAAAGCTCCGCGAGAAGATCCCCTCACCACATCCGAAATCGCATGTAAGCATTCATAGATAGATCTTCAATTCCCCAATTCAAATTGACACCGAAATACGCGAAACGAAACCTCGGAGATCTTAGAGAAATCAGATTACGCAAGAAGAGAACGAACGAAGAACGCAAAAACGGAATACGAGGGGGGAGGGAAAAAAAAGGGAAAGCTCGTGAATGGAATTTATTGAGGGAGCATTGGAGCTCGGAAGAAGAGGGGAACCCAGATAACGATCCTGAGATGGTGACGGTAGACGTGATTCAGCAGCAGGGGAAGAAAGAAGAACGGATTAGTCCAATGAAGAACAAACAACAAAAAGCCGACTCTGGCAATAATATCCAATGAAGTAAAGAGAGAGGCTATAGGATCGTAGCTTCTCTCGCCCTTTTAGAACCAACTTTGACATTTCCTTTATTACTATTACTGCTTCTACTGCTATTACTATTAATCCCTTTCGCTTTACATACTTAGAATTATTTATTAATGGATAAGAAAACCTTGTCATCATTATGCTTATTGTGACACGTTATAATTATGTTAGATAAAATTGCTAACAACCTTTAAACTTGAATTAGAAAACTTAAAATGAAGCTATCTACCATCCACTAATATATAAGTAACTCGTATTAAAATAATAGTTTATATTGTTAAAAGTCATCACATGAACGATTATTTATGAAAATATCATAAGGGTTGATAGTTCTCCTAAAATTTTTTAAAAATTACAATTATGATAAAAAATAAATTGAATTATTGACAAATAAATTTACGTGATTAGATTGATTAAGCAGTAAGAATTTAACCTTGAGGTGAGTCACACTTGAATTTAAATTTATTTTATTTTACTTTATAATATTATGTGGTTTATTCATAAACTAGTCGCTTTCGTTTAACATTGGAGTTTGTCGAATCCAAAAAGGGGTCGAATTTAGTAAATCTTTAAATAAATAATAAGTTAACGTGTCACGTGGAATGTAGTGCATTTAGACGTGGCTCCAACTCAAGGAGGGGCCCTGGGCGGGTTTAACGTGGTGACATAAAATATTACGCAAGTATAATTATAATAAGAGACCAGCCACCCATGATGCCCACGTGCGCCCTAGTCAATGAAGAGAGTGGCCTTTTACGGAAAAGGACGAACTGAAGGAGCCCATGTGATGCAGAAGCCCTAAAGGTCAATGAATCGGAAAACGAACAAAAATGAAAGATCATTTAAAAATAAAGGTGTTAGTAAATTTTTATATAATTTTATGCTCTTCATCTATGAGTTATAATCTAGATAATTTTACGAGTTTGAACTTAAAGTATTCATTTTTTTTTTTTTCTATTTTCTTCTTAAATGATGGATTTAAATATAATTTCACCTTATTAACCTCTTACACGATCATGCGACTTTAAGAATTCTATAATGGTTTTGTTTGCAGAATATTACTTATGCTAACTGTCCTCCCTCCATGCATTCATTGAATCAAGGTGGTGTTAGATTGGTCAAGGTAATAGGAGGAACACAATTCAAGATCGTAGGAGGGGGAAAAAGGATTATATGGTAATCAAATCGTTTGAATCACATCTCATACTTCCTTCTAGCAAAAAAAAAAGAAAAAAGAAAAGAAACAGAAAAGGAAAAGAAACACAGGTGGTTTTGTTTGCGGGATCCGAATTCCCTTCTGTTCCTCTCTCTAATTCATGACACGGTTTACACCATTTTTCTCATTCAATGCATTTTTAAAAATTTTGAACCCTGTAAATGGAAATAAAATTTAAAAATATACACGCCTATCAATTTTCAAGTGATCTGAAAGTATAAATCTTATTCATCCTAGCATAGAAAACTCTAAGACTGTTTCTAAGCTTGAATTTTTTTTCCTGAATTGGATGAATAGGTTTTGCACTTTTAAATAACTTGAAAATTAATAGACATATGCTTTATTAAATTTTATTTCTATTTATATGATTTAAATTTTTTAAAAATATATTAGATAAAAAATATTAAAAACTATACTATAAACCGAAGAGAAGAAAGGGTGAGGATTTGTTCCCGATTTTCCGTGGGTTCTGTGGTAGATGAGTCTCGTACTTTGTAAGAAAAGAAAAAAGAAAAAAAGAAGTTAGAAATGACAATTAATGGGCATAAAATATTTAGACAAGTGAAGGTCGTGTCCACCGACCCATGCAATTCATGGGGATGCCAAATCTACTAAAGTCCACCGCCTTAAGAGTAAATTTCTCAGATGCACTTCGTCCAATCAACACGAAATCTTCATGAATTCTCCACTCCTTCGTCTCCCTTAAAATCCACTGTCGAATCAATTAACAAGTATGATTTAAGCATTATTAATAATCATTTCAGTAATTCTAAATTAAACAAGCTCGACAAATAATAAGATAAAGCAATTTATATGAATTATATTTCAATAAGAAAGGAAAAATACTGGAACCTGCTCTAACTTGTACATGCATAAGCTATTTATTCATCACAATTGCAAAGGAACAAATTAAAAAAATGAAAAAACATGTGGATTCTCAATTTTTTTTTTTCTTAAAGAGGGGTTGAGAGGAGGTAAAATAAAAAATAAAAAATTACCATATAATATTTTACGATTTACCTGCGGGCTAGGATGAGGGGTCTTTCTAATTTCACTTGAGATTAATCCGATCCTTATTGGATTCAGAAAACCTCAATTCTAAGAAAGAAAAAAAAAAAAGAAATCGGAATTGGGCTTCATAAAGGGATTTTATTAGGGAAGAAGAAGAGATTGGGCTCAGTTTAAATGCTGAATATGGGCCTCAAGTTTTGTAAAACGAGCTTTGAATAAAAGTGAAACCTGAAGAATGGGCCTAGCCCACTTGACTGACCGTTTTTACCTAGCTCCTCCACTATTTTGTTTCTTACGTTATTCTTTGACAAGCACAACTTCTTATATATTTTTTTCCCTGCCTCTTTTGTGAGCAAGTGAAGGAAGCAAGGCAACACATCGACAATGGTTCTTCCGAACGCATGGAGCTTATAATTTTTTATTTACTATCCTCTTAATGTTGGGGATTAGTTTGGTTGGGTTACAAAAAAAAAATCACTTTAAGTCTAAATTGAAAAATAAAATTAAGCACTTGACACAAACATGAAAAGTACTTTTTGGCCAAAAAAGACTAAGGAACCTACTTTCAAGGCTCTTTTAGAAAACTGTATCAAATAACTTTTCCGAAAAACATTCTGTTGGCCAAAATGCTTTCCTTGTTGCCCAACCAAACTAGGTTTAGTTTTCTTGTTTTCTTTTTAGTTTATTTTTCAAAAAGAAAAAAGTGTTTGTATCGTGTCATCCAAAAATGATATGGTTTTGGATCCATTAGCCAAACTTTTTTTTTTTTTTTTAGAAACTCAGAACTCAACTCGAATTGGTCCTTCAGACCCATCCGAACCTACAAACTGAGAGAGGTGAAGCCCGACCCAAGGGCGCCTACATGTGAATACAATGTATGCACCATTGAGAGGAGTTTTTCGTGCGCCACCCTCCCCCAGTGAACTCCTTCATGACGCGTGAGTGGGATCCCCAATGATTAGCCAAACTTCAATTATACGAATTGAATGAATAAGAAAAAACTAAGAGGGCACGTGTCAATTTTCGCAATTTAGTTATGCATATGCCGCCCATCCATTGAGTGTAATTATTCAAAACAATTAATAATGGTTTAAATCTTTTTGACTATTAGCAATATAAACGAGAACTCAATTACATAATGAAATTAGCGTGATATTATTATTTTTTAATTCTCATTTAATTCTTGGTGTTGAAATTGGAAAATTCTGCTTTAAAAAGGAATTTTGTGGTGACATAAGCACCACCAAGCCCTTTAAAAAATGACCTATTTTCTTTGGTTTTGGTTTTGTTTTTATGCTGGACGAGTTACATGAGTTTTTAAAGCGAGAAACACGTTTTCTTTTAGAATTTTGTTATATTTTAATTTTCCCGTATTTTATTTGTTATAAGCTATCATTTATGAATCTAGGACTCGTTTGATGCACAAATTTACTCAGAATTTGGTAAAAAAATGTTATGTTCTAATATCTCGTACAACTCCAAAATATGAGATTTTATGAATGTCACATCCCAAAAATCTCACATTTTTTTAAAAACATACGCATAACATTCTAGAGTTAAGAGATGCAAATGTGAATTTCGAGTATCCCAAAATGTGCACATGAAGTAGAATGTCCAAATTACCTTTATAGATGAATTGATTGACAAAATTTCCATTTAAACACATAGCTCATGTATCTTAAAATAATATTAATAATAATGATAATAATAACAATAACAATATCAGGAGTAAATACATGTATTATTCATAATAAGGAGTTGATAATAGTATTTTTAGAGATTCATTATTATATTGTATAAATTCTAATTTTAGTTAGTAAACATTTGACTTAAATTATTCATTCTTTAAAATTGAAAAATAGGCAAAACTTTAAAATAAATATTTTTTTATCATGTAAATAGTTTGTTATGTTTTATGTTATGAATATTATTATTATTTTTTATAAAATGGTATTAATGAAAAACTTCAATATTTCTTGAATTTGATTATTTATACCAAACATAATAATGTTATATTTCAAAAAATTCAACTAAATGTACCAAACAGAATAAAGTCATATTTTGTGTATCACATTTCTAGATATTTCATTTTAAAAAATGTGATGTTAGGTAAGAATATAAAATTTTACGAACCAAGCGAGATTCTAGTATTTGTGAGCTCTGAATCAAAGCTAATTGGGATGTTGTCCAAGATCTAAATCTGGCCAAAATAATAAAAAATTATATGAAATTAAACGAACCTCGTGACCTCATGATAGCAAAAATAAAAAAATAAAAAAGATATATAATGAATTAAAAACGAAGAAAGGATAAGGTTGATGGAACTCAGCAAATGTTGAATTTGAAGTTGCATTCATTTAATTCTTTTTATTTTTCTAAGAGTGACGAAATGAAGAGAATCTAAGGAACATGAAGACTTATTTAAGTCCATTCCCTACAAATATCTAAATCTTGTCCCCATCCATTAGGAGATGTTAATGGATGATAAAAACACTACATGATTAGTTAAACAAACAAGTACGCACATTACGGCTTAAAAAATCGATATAAAATAAAATGATCCAAAACATAATTACTATTAAAAATAATACAAAAAATGTAAAATACGAAAGTAAAAAACCCAGGAAAAAATTAACAATATTAATAAAAATAGACACACTAAAGAAAAGAAAATGTAAAATTGCACTAGTTACATCTAAAAAAGATGCACGCACAGTAAAAGCTTACAAAAGTAATAATGATAAAAATGAAAAGTGGTAGAAAAAGAAGAAAATAGTTAAAAAAATAGTATAAAACAGCATAACAACGGAAATTTTTAAAAAAAACACTAAAATATAACAAAGAAAACCTTAAAAACAAACAATTAGAATTAGAACGAATTATAAAGCATAAGAAACAAATAACAATCGAGCATGGCACTTGTAGGGACTAAAACCGGATTGTTAATTTATGTGTCATTTTATGACTGTTTGATATCTATTTTTAAAATTTTAACAATACTAATTAAATGAGTATTAAAAAATAAGTTGACATGGTGCAATTTCATTATTATGTATTGAGTTCACATCTATATTGCTAACTGCCAAGAAATTTAAATCCTTATGAGAGGTTTATGCAAACCAAAATTATATGAAAATTGATATGTCCTCCCATTTTTTCATGTTCATCCAATTAGTAAATTTACATAATGGATCTAAAATGATGTTATTTAGGATGAATAGTGGGACCATTTGGTTCAAGAAATTTGTTTGAAAAAGTCACATTTCAGTGTTTGATATAGTTGTGGAATGTGAGATTAATCCCATATTCTTGAAAAATGAGGGTTAAACATTCATGAGCTGAGAGGTGGAAATATGAGATCCCCGATAAATCGAAATGTGCACATGAAATAAAAAGTCCAAACTAACATTATAAATAAGCAGATTAACAAAATTCTTATTTAAGTACATAACTCATATAACTTAAAATAATAATAATAATAAGAATTTTAGTAAATAAATAAATTATTCATACTAAATAGTTGATAATATTATTTTTAGAAATTCATAATTATATAGTTAGTAAACATTTGAATTAAATTCTTAGTTATTTAAAATAAAAAACTTTTATTTTAGTGTTAACTTTAAAATAATTAATTATTTTTTATGTTATGAATGTATATATTTTTAAATAAAAAAGTATTAATAAATTTTTTTAATATTTTTTAAATCTAATTATTCATATGAAATATAATAATATCATATTTAGAGAAATTTGACCAAGCGTTTCAAATAAAAAAATGTCCGAGCATTATATTTTTGGCATAATGTCAGGTGGACGAATGAGATTGCGAAAGGGAGTGACGAACACTTTGCTTTAGTATGATATAGATCAAATCTCATAAAACGGCGTCGTCTCGGTCTACTGCTGGCTTCTTCTAGGAGGTCTTTGGGCCTGGGGAAAATTCCCCCGAATATGAATCAGAAACCGAATAAAGCAGCTTGATCCCCACGCTACGACGAATCGTCTCCCTCTTATATAAACCCTTCTGTTTCACATCACCCAACCCAACCTAACCCAACCGTCCCTCCTCCATAAACCCTTGCGATTCGATTCTTTCTTCCATGGCCGGTCTTCAGTACTACTTCTTCCCTACCGATTACCTCTATCCTCGTCCCCCCACCGCCACCGCCGCCGCCCCTGCCCCCGTAATCGTCACCGGCGCCGACAACATCAACATCATCCACAGCCCTAGCCGCCAGCAATTTCTTCCTCTACAAATCTCAGCCGCCGCCGCCGCTGCTGCCGCCGCGAAGAAAGGAGATCACGGCGTCGCCGTCACTGAGGATCGCCACCACCTCAACAAAACGAAGGCGGCGATTGAAGGAGATCTCCGTGATGACGATGATGGCGACGCGTCGGCGGAGCTCTGCCCGCTCTACCTCTCTCGTTCGGTATCGATCCCGGAAGGGTTCCCCGAATCTGGTTGAGTGGCGGAATTTCAACGCAAATGATTTTTCTTCTACTTCTCAATGTCCTCTCCCGGTTTTAAGAGCTCTGTAATTAAGATTTCCAAGTTCAGCGATATATTTCTCCACCTTTGTCTATTCTCTGATTTTATTTATTTGTTTATTTTTTGGGTTAATATCTTTTCCACTTCGAAAATTACTAATTCAACTGAAATTATAATAACATGTAAACCTTGAATAACGCCTGCTTCCCTAAGCACTTTCATGAAAGTGTTAAGCGGTAGTATCTGAAATTACAAAAAATACAAATAAAAAAAAAAAGCCATCTTACACCACTCTAATGATATCCTGCATCAACACTTTCATGAAATTATTTATCAAAGAATAGTGTTATTCTAAAGCCAATCACATAAGATCAATTTTATATTTTTGACTACCCATAAATAAAAAACGATTTATTATTGAGTCCCAGCCCAGAGTTTAGGAAAAAAAAATTATAAGGAAAATAACGTGAAGTTCTTTTTTAAAATGTTCCATTCAATGTCCATCTAGAAGGACAATAATGTCAAAAGTTGTTTTAAATGTTTCATTCAATGACATTCTTTGGGAACCAATTTAATGTCCAATTAATGACGCCTTAGAAAAGTTTTATTTTTTTTTTTCCGGGATATTATAATACTGTTATTAAATGTCTAAAATATAATATTTTTAATGCCTGGAAAGGAAGAACATTGGCGTGAATATATAATTTATAAGGTCTTATTTTAGTTTATTTTTTGTTTATCAACACAAAATGAAGAAACGGGAGAACTGTAAACGGGGGGCATCTAATCAAAGCATATTCCCTGAGTTGGCTTTTGATTTCCAAACTTTAGGGAGAATTATTATGTGGTAGGTTTGAACTCTGAGCAAGGCTTTTAGCACCCCAACCGCGCATCACGTGTCACCCACTCGGCGCATCACCTACACCATCCTTTCGTTTTCTTTCACTTATTAAAACATCATGGGCTTGGTCTATCAACATTCAATCGATTTTTTCGATATTTTTTTTAAATTTTTTTTAAAAACATGAATTAAACGAGCATTAAAAAATAAAATAAAATAATATTAATTTTCATATAATTTGATTATGTGTAAACCTTCTATCGATCGACCCTAAATATTTAAATGATTAAGATTTTTTGATTATTCGTAATATAAATGAATCTCAATACATAAGACATCTGATATATTATTTTTTTCATTATCATTCGATCAATAAGTTAAAATTTTAGAAATAGACGCTAAAAAGTTATTTTAGGGGCAAACATTTTTCCCTAAAAAACATATAAAAAAACATGTAAGAAAGAGGAAAAGAGGATAAGAATTACCAAAAAGAATAAAAACATCTTCAAAAATAAACTGATGTTTAAGTTTATCATGTATGCCATTTCATTTCCAAACCATGAAATTGCATATGATGTTTCGGAGAGTTAAATTCCTCACAATAATTTGAGATAATTAAAAATTTTAAAAGGGCTGCCTAACCACGTGAGGAATGACTTTATAATAATAATTTATATTATGAATAGAAAAAAAAAATGAAACATTAAAATAATATTTTACAAGTGCATGTTCGAAATAGGAAGTTTCTTGACGATACCGTCAAGTTGACCAAGCAACCCACTAGAATATATAATTTGCGCGTGATCTCATTGACTTTACGATCATGAATTATGAAACAACACTCAACATGTAATAATTAGCCAAGCATATAAATATGAAATTAAATTTCTCCACTCGGTTGAGTACTGAGATCCTGAGAAACAGAACCCAACTGACGCAATCATGATTCTGATTAGCATTCGATTATTCACTTCGATTAAATGTCACTTGGTATTTGAGTTTTTAGGCGCATTATGATCATTTTAATTTTTTTCAACTTTTTTGATATTTAAGAATATTTTGGGCAATTTGTGCTTCGAGAAGTGTTTTAGTAATTTAACATTTGAAAAACACGTAGGGCATTTTGAGTTTGTACAGGAACAATTTCAGAAGACAAAGAGCAGCTGACTCAATACTGTTTAGCCCCCTTCCCGCATTATGGTAGCAGAGTGCCCTCTTCCCTTTTGAGGCCATTTTGTTATCGATATTAAGTAATTACAAAATAGTGACTCCTCTTATCTCCTAAGGCCATGTTTGTTACTACGCCAGATTAAAAGTTTGGATGAAATAAAATTAACCATGTCCTTTGGTTAGTAGCATCCATGGGATGGAATAACAATCGTCCCATGAGACTTTTAATCCCATAACTGCAGAATTAATTAATCCTTCCTCTCTTTGAGGTTATTAATCCCATGATGGGTACAAGAAGATGATTAAATGACCTTGTTATCCTTTTTCAAATGTTAGAAGTACATGGTAACAAGATTGAACATCAAAAACACATCCATTTTTCCTTTTGTGATTGTTATATTATAAATTATCCTAATAATCTGACATGCGCAAATAAAAAGAAAAAAAAGACCCAAAACTTAAAAAAAATAAAATAAGAAGAGCATTTTTGAAAAAGTAAATAACGAACTTCTATCTCAGTCAATCTTGTGCCAGTCCAAACATAGGATAGGATTTCTTGAAATTAATCCGATCCTAACTCAGTCTCCTATTGATGTGAAATTTCTCATATCTCATTGAATTTAAAATCTCATCTAATTCCATTATATCCCATCACATCCCATCCTCTAATCCGATATAACAAACATTGCATAAAGGTTTAGCTTCACTTTTTATTTTTGTTTGAAAGTCCTTTGCTTGTATGCAAATTAACCACAGAGCACAAAAATTTTGACCAAAAGTTTTTTTTTTCTCCCAACTTTTACGAGAAGGCCCATCTACCAAAGAATCTCTGAAACCTCATTCAAAGTTTCACCCAAGAAAGACATTGTGGATAACTAAGAACATTTCACTCCCCCAAGAGGATGGAAGAGAAAGAAGAGTCCCTCCAACAATATAATGCTTCAATGGAACACACTAGCTACAAAGAGAAAAAGGGAATGCCTTGTAGAAATAGTCCAGAAAAATGGGCAGACATCTAATTCTCATCACTTGAACAACATTCAAAACTATATCAAAGTGATTAACCTAGTCAAGGCATCATAATATATAACCAACGATAAAAAAAAATCAAAATCAAAAGAATCAAGCAGCCAGCAATCAATGGATGAAATAAATTCTTACTGGAGTTGGATCACTAGGATTGACAAGAGTCCCGCTCTCCAAAGCATGCCATCACTGAATCACGACAAAGGCGCCAGTACTCGTTGCAGGGAATGAACATCCAGGGGAATTTTGAAGGCGCCACAGACCCTATAGTAGAGGGAATCCTGTAGAAGTTGAATTTTCTTATAATCCACATCGATAATGGAAAACTACGAATGGTACTATGAGCTTAAGGAACAGGTAGATCACCTCCTCCCCATAAGAACTCCATAGGCTAGTGAAAAAACAAATGGCCCAGACACTCCATAAAATATTTGTCTGTAATGAGGCAAAACTACGTGTCCTGAGATTCAATATTTGAGTTAGCACAAACAGACAATATACAACAGTGAGGCAGAGCACTTGAAAACGAATATTAGTTTATTTGTTACCTAAAGCCCCTAGAATATAAGTCACAAGGATGTTTCCTTTTAACTGATCTCATAAAAAGGTGCTTGGTATTAATAGGAATTTCTTGACAGGGAGAAGTAATATAAATTCATTCTCACCAGACATGCAATCTAGAAAATGAACTGTGTTAATTGTCCAAACAAAATTCCAAAAAATCCTTTCGGCCATTGGCTACCTTTTCGCTATTCATTTATTTATTTTTGTCTAGGAACCCCTGGTGTCAACCAATCTTTTTAGTTGTTCTACTTAGCCTAGAGTGACATTATTTCATATACAATGGAACAAATTTCAAGGCCTAGCAGAATATCAGAAATCCTTGAGATATATGCACAGTTGGTCGTAACAAACACAAATAGGATTCGTAGAGAAAAAGCAATACCACAATAAGGACCAACATGGATCAGTCGTGAAGGTTGACCATTTTCAATAATATTGAAATCGATCCATACCATCCATTTCCAGAAGAATATCTGGGGTTCCTGGTGGAAACATAACTCAAAAAACTACTACTTCCTAGAACTCACCTATATCCATAGAGTTGCTGTGGAGAAATGAAACTAGAACACCAGAACAGCTTCCGCTTTTATCAATTCTCTGCCGCAGCCCCCCTGAAGATAACCCAGATTGATTAGATTTCACCATCTCTGAAGCATTAACTTCCTTTTTGGGGAGAGACAAAATGTCGAACCATATCCCAGATGGAAATCTTCTACGGTTCACCAACCAAATCAAAATTTCAAAGTAAGGCGTGGCGTGAACGATAGAAACAGTGATCTCAATCAATATACATGTAAGGCTGACACTTGTGTTCATAATGGCGAAGAAAATATAGAACACAGAAGTCGTTGGTAGTAGAAGCAAGAGTGGCGTGAACAGGAGAGACCCAACTATGTGCTGCTCCACAGTGTAGTGGTAGCTATCTAGCCTCTTGCGAAGAGGATTCCACTTCCATCCCCTGCAAATAATTCAGATAAATCTGTCATTTGCACCAGAAAAACCACAACAGCAGTCAAAAGTAGCAGCAACATCTCCAGCCCTCGCTAGCCAAGCACAGAGGAAGAAGAGGAAGAGGGGTGTGGTGTAGCTTATTGATAATTCCAGAGTGCCCCATTTGGTTTTTATTTTCCTTTTATTAGTAAATACACACGCATCCTGACCTAGCAACTAGCTTTTTTTTTTTTTTTTTTGGTAAATAGAAGGATTCAGACGCTTGATCTTGCCCAGCACCAAGGATTTACTATACATGCCGATAACTAGTGCTAAAAACCCTGCTTGAGCTTCAATTTTGTTACTCACCAAAACCGTCGCTTGATATACTTTTATTTGTAATTAAGGGTTCTTGCTTTTATGACAAATAGATGGATATACATTCAAGAAAAACATTGAGCTAGTTATTGTTGGTAGATCAACCAAACTTATGAGGAGAATTAAGTTCCAAGGGTAACACAGCCTGAACCTACTATGATATTAGAGTGGGCTAGCTATTTAGTACATAAAATTGCACTTAAGCAGCACCAACCACGATTAAGGACCGCATTCGCTAACTTCATATAAACAACAAATTGCAAGGGATAGCAGAATCTACTTCAAAATACTGCCAATTGTATTGGCCCAATACAACTATCTGTGCACCAGTTAGTTACAATACATTAATTTCATGCACTTTGTTTAGATTAGAACTGGTTGTTGCTAACAGCATCTACTACAAAATTGTCAAATTGTATGGAACTAATGGTAGAAATTTTTTATCTCATGAACACAACACAAAACAAATGAAATCTTTAAAAACTTAAGAATCATCTATCAAACAAAAAATAGGTAAGATACCTGAAAAGGCGCCATAGAGCTGCCAATGCCTGTATTTGGTGTGAATACACTAGTGAAATCAACCAATGAAGAAATGCAATATGTGAAGTTGTCAGAGCAATCATGTCTATGATCACAGCAGCTGGTATACTAGCCCCAAAAAGAAGACCAGATACAGCGATTCCTTTAATAAAGTAAGGGAAGCAAAAACCCACAAAGAACCAAAGGGTAGACCAAATTTGGATTACATTTAGAGACATCATTCCAAGAATTTCGGCCAGCTCAGTGTTCAACTTAAAACCAGCAGGGTCCCCCATCAACCAAACACAACCAGTCCGCAACAAATTGTCTGTAATGTCACTGGTAAAGTTTAAAACCCACAAGCAAACAGACTCTGTGTGGCACAACAATGCTAAACCAATTAAGTTCCCCAGAAGAACATCGACAGCCATTCTTGACCACATGGAGTGCTTACGTAATGCAGCTCTCTCTGCATATTCCACGCAAGATTGAGACCTTACAAATCATGAAAACTCAGATAATGAGAGAAGTCACAAAGTACCCCATTCAAACATGCAAAATGCATAGGAAGCCATGATCAAGCTACGAATTTTTTAATTCAATACTAATTTAAAAATGTTTAGAAAATTAATTATACATATAAATAATAATCTAGTCACATAAAATGTGAATTGTAAGCCTAGAATATAGAACACAAAACGCCACAGCATTTACACTACCTGATACCATTGTCTTGAAGAAAAATTGGCCAATAAAGAATCTGGAAACAGCGTATTTTAAAAAGTTTGCGAGTATTGGCAAACGCTTTTGCTAATAGGGTCACTACCCTTAGGTCCAACTGATAGCTCAAAAAGTTATGGAGACACTGGAAAATGAGATAGAAGAATGTGGACCATGACGCGATGGACAGGGCAAATAATTGCCATGTGAATGCAGCAAACCTGCAAAGTCACAAAATACCCATTAAAACTTGTAGATCAAAATACGTGCGTACGTGCTTGCACCTAAACACGAGTTCGCACGTATTTGCATAATTTCTAATGGGATATTGGGGGAGCAAAGAGCACCCAAAGTCTAAAAGAAGTTACATGTGAACAATCGGGAACCGAGCACAAGATCCTTTCAAGCCCACACTTTTCTCAAACACAGCTTTAGCAGCACTGGCACTATTGAGAGCTAAAATGATGGTATCCTGTATTCCGGGATGGATAAATCAAATGCCAAAATAAATCCATATACAAATTGACCAAATCAAGAACACAAAGTCATTGCTATAATACCAAGTCAATGAGTTGCTGCTTTTGGTGAAGTTCATTGACCCACTTGGGCTTTTTAAGAGATCTCACTTGCTCAGAAGAATCACTATAACCCAATGAAAAATGTTGACCGCCAAATGCAGGAGTTTCATATATTAGTACCTGCATTAGCTCAGACAAGAATAAATATTAGACAACTATTACATGTACAACTGAACAAATAAAACTGTGTGGCAATGAGGAGGCCATAACTTACATACGTACGTGGACATCACAACCAGAAATGAGTTGCCTGTTCTGATGAATGTGATGAAATTTAGGAACCCAATGAATGTTTTTCCTATGGAATTCATCAGAATCATATAAAAGCTGGATCCAGTTAGAGTTTCGAACGGAAGCTTTCCTGAACTGTTCTAATAATCCACCAACTTTGCAGCATCCACATCTCTTCAACTCACAATTTTCTACAGATATGTCCGGATTGCATAGTGGGGATTCACAACTACTACTTGAGGACTCCATCGGATGATCTTCATCGTTTACATCACTTAACACTGGACTATTGCTGCCAGACTCTGCTGCACAATGACCCACAATGGAGAAAGTTGATTTCCCCTGCAAAAGTACAGGCAATTTTCCATTCGTATTGTGAAGGATGCCCTGCTAGAAAGAGGAAAAAATTTTAGGATCCTCATAAACTCTTCAAGACGTACATCACTGATACCTAAACAAATGGCCGACGTCTGTTTCAAAGTGTCCTCATGGCTCACCAGAAAGGGAGAACTTTCGGTCATAATGTTACTGCCCAATCAACCCACTTAGTTACTGAGTCTAGACAGAAGCTTTCTCCAAACAGAACCTTTTCTCAAGTCAGTACGGGATTTTCCTTCTAACCTTCTGTTAATTGTATTTACAGTTAAATTTAAAATCTTTTCAGTCCTACCAAGAGCTGTTCATTAGAAAGCAATCACCAATGAGATCGGTGCAACCAAAATGATCCGCATTTTACTTTTTATCTGAATTTTGTACAATTTGAGCGCCAGTGATTGACCTATAAATTTCCAAATGTATGCTCGTAAGTTCAATAGGCTGAAATGGAGATCCTACACTCTTTTTCAATTTTATGACTAAGTAAGAAGAGAAACTTCAGAGAGAACAAAAAATTACAACAAAACAAAAAACACAATCGCATTAAAAGAGCTTCACGATCCCTCGAAAGTTTTACAGTTTCCCTCTCATTAAATGTAAGAAACGCCGCAAGCACACTGAAAACATAAAATCTGCAACCTTAAAAAACTAATTGCATAGCCTTTCATGCTGTACACGAGCCTGGGCTCTTTCCTCCATCTTCTCAAACAAAAACAAGAAAAAGGAAAGAAAGAAAAAGAGAAATAGGGTCTTATACCTGGAGACTAGAGTGACATTGGGAAATGGAAGCCTCATCGCACGCGAAAGCCACTACAATGTCCAGAGAAGCTGAACAAGAAACATACCATCCAAACAGGACAGTGGAGGATGGTGGCCTGCAGCGCGAAACCAGCTTTGGCCACCAAATCCTACACTTTGGGCTCATTCCGATCTTATGTTCATATCATGGGGTTGATCTCAAAGCCCACGAATACCCTGCAACATAAAATTTGAACAAGAATTGTTTAAGGTGTTGCAGAAGATTATACATCACATAGAAAGCAAGTAGGAAGAACGGAAGGGAGGATAAAACGTATTCTGATTCAATATGTTACATCTCGATTCATTCCAAGAGCCAATTGTTCTGAACAGTGAGTCGCGATGAGAGAGAAATGGTGAATTTGATTCTGAAAAGCTTATTGGGGATCCGGTACAGTACGAGAGAGGAGGGGAGCAGAATCTGAAAATGAATAAAGGGGACGGTGGCCGTCTCCGGGACGGATCCGACCAGCTGCAGAAGATTTTCGGTTTTAGGGTTTAATGGGCTAAGGGCCCCAATATCGATTCAATTAGCTTCCCCGTGTCCTAAGGCCCAAATCCATCACTTTTACAACCTAATAATCTAATTCGAAGTTCGAGTACGTATGGGCCTATATTGAAAACTCCGGATTTACGGCCCAGTTCAAGTGTGTTTACGTGGGCCAATATTTTCTTTTTCAACTGTTAAAAACAAATACAAAAACTGTCAGCTTTTACCTGGGCCGACGAGGACATGCCGAATAAAATGCCTTCATGCGATACTTACTCTGCTTATACGAGTTGGGACTTTCCACCTAACAATAACGTCAATTGGGAACGAAAAATGGCTCTACGTGAGAGTACATTTTAAATTTAATCCGTCTTTCTCCAGAGAAAAACTTATTTAGTACGGTACCATCCGTTTTGATATGACAGTATAAATCAATAAAATCACTTCACTCCAAATTTTTATAAAGGCAAGTAAGAAAACTTGTTCTTCCTTGCCCTTGTTTTATTTTATTTTTATAACATAACTGCTATTTTACAGCTTTTTTTAGCCATTGATGTGAATCCAGGTCTTAGCCCCTTACTTTCTATTTTTTCCCATTTATTATTTATTGTTCATTCCCATAATTATACAACATGTTCCATTTTCATCCATTTTTTATTTTTTAAAATTAAAAAGTGTAAGTGAACTATTTTTCAAATAATTTTTCGCATATATTACTATGATTTTTTTTGGCGTGGGTGGAAAGTCATTATGTTTTATGTTTTAAGAAATTATAAATATTAAACAAATTTTTATGGTATTTATGAGAATTTATATATTTCTAAAGCATTGAAACTGACAGAGTAAAACAAGACCAAATATATATATATATATATATGAGAAGGAGACAAGTTTGGAGAAATGAAAAAATGAACACAACTTTATTAAAAAGGTATTCGCTGCTACGAAAATAACGAAATAAAAGAAGGGTGGCAATAATAAACTAAAACTAGTGAAAATAGAAAGTTAGCTAAAAATACAGGTAATTTGCTATTGTTTTACTGTTGTAGTATAATTTATTGGTATGCACCACCGTGCTGGCGAGTGGTTCTAAGAGAAGTTTTCCTCTTTCCTTTGATTAAGCTTTGGTATGCAATATTTTATAAATTCAATTGGCAAATAATACATTAAATCTCAAAATTTACTCCTTATTCGGAGCCCTGTGTACTTTGTATATGTGACTTTTTTTGATTCAAATTTAACCATTTCACTATTTAAATGACCAATTTCACCCCCATTTCATAAACGTCGGGGACTCAATTAACTGTTTTCTAACATACGTACCTCAATTAGCACTAATTTAAAACAAGGAATACCATGGACGTAAATTTCCATCCAAAAAAAATAAAATAAAAAGCCAAGAAGAGAGAAGGGGCAAATGGGTGGGGTAGGATCCAATCAGGTGTGGTTTCGCGTTTTCGCCTACCACCCGACATCCCACGTGACCGCACCGCGGGAATTAGGAGTCTGCCAATTAGTCATCACTCCCTTTCGACGATCTCAGCCGTCCATTATCCCACCGTCGATTTCCGCCAACGGATAATACCAAACGTAGGCAGCACATGGTGGTGGTGGCCCCCGCTTTCTCCTTTTTCACAAAGTAACATCCGCCACGTCGCAGCTTGAAGCGTGTTGACTGGCTACCCATCCGGGCCCACATCAACGCGAAAGATAATCAGAGGGCAGCCTCGGAATAACCGGGCGTCAGGTTCGGACACCGAAGCAACAGGCTCGAATATCTCAGCCTATTTAAATATCTCCCTGGTGCCGAACGGGAAAGTGTATTCTCGGTCTCAAAAACTCAGATCGACTCGAGCGTTCCCACTTTGAAAGGTAGTTTTGATATTGTTCGCTGATCGCTTCTCTAATTGTGTTCGATGAACGTTTTCTATTCATTTTTTTAAGTGAGAATGATCTTGAGTTTTATGCGGTTTGATTTGATCTCTCGATACGATCCCCTGGTTTCGTTTATGGTGTGATTTGATCTGGTTCTACGAATCTGATTCTCTGTTAATTTATTTTGGGATCTGATTCTTAAGACCATCAATTTCTCGTGATCGATGAAATCTACGAGGATTCAGTGCTGTAATGAACGGAAGAATCAAGTAACCTAACCGTCTCTTCATTTCAGGATTGATTTTATCTGGTTTGTCTGATTTCTTTAGGGCAAGGAAATTCGATTTGGATTTGGACTAGAATAATACTTATTTTGCACGATTCAACAAACTATGGCGGTGATCTGTTTACTTAGGATGAACTGAAGCAATCCTCACTATTTGTTTCTGCATCTACAAACGATGTTTTGATCTGATCCGGGATTTTGTTACTTAGGTTTTCTATAGCGCCCTCAAATAGTTGCCAGCTGCACAATTCCTTTAGTTTCTACCTGTACTATGTGTGTACCCGGAATAGATTTCAGATGACCCTATGGCCGAAAGGCTTGAGGCAGCATTTTTAATCATTATCGTATATAATTCTTTGTAGGTGTTACTGATGTAGTGCATCTCCAACACGGGTGTGTGTCTAAAATCTCAGCTAATTGTAGTAGTTAATTTGTGTTTTTTTCATCTTCCCTAGGACAATCGAATGCTTGATGATGTATATTGATCTTACCCTGTTTCCTCATACCATGCTTATACTGGTTCCAAAACTAATAAGGTGATCTGATGTTAATCAGAAATTTCTTTGTCCAGGTAACCTGGGTACATTTTGCTATTCTGACTTGGGGAATTATAAAGCAGGATGGCATTAGTTTCACGAAGATCGACCTTGAACCCGAATGCGCCTCTATTCATTCCTGCCGCTTTGCGCCAAGTGGAGGACTTCTCGCCCGAATGGTGGGATCTAGTTACGACCTCAACATGGTTCCGGGAGTACTGGCTCAGTGAGCACAATGAAGAGGACATATTTGGCAATGATGGAGATGATTTCGACTCTAATGAAGCTGTTGGGTTGTTGCCAGATACATTTGATTTGTCTGCTGACAATGATTTTTCAGGTCTGGAAGGTCAGTTTGAAGACTTCATCCAATTTTCAGAATCTGAAGAAGGAAACGGTTCATTTTCCGCAGTCAAGGGAATGACTGCAAAGGGTAAGAAAGAACTCTGCTTTCTTCCATTGTTTTCAGAATACCACAGAGCATTGGGGCCATTTATTTTTGTAGAACAGTTGAGAGAGATGAAACGTCTCTTTTAGTTTTTGAGAACTAGTCTACCATTTCCAAGTAAGATTTCATGTTACAATAGCGTGGGTAGTTACCGCAATGGCTGCCTATGTACATTAGGAAACAATTCGGAATAGAATAGTTATTTCATGGAAATATATAATATTCCCATGGGATGGGGAGAATAGTATTGAATAGCTATCATCAGCAATGGCCATACGTGAAGTATTTTACCCCTTAACTATTCCTTGCCTACTCACCTTATGGTCCATGTAATATTTTTGTGAAATAGTTTCCATCCTGCAAACCAAACTGAATGTTAGAAAACAAAGTTTTCCAACAAAATGAATAGTTTGAAATCAACTAGACAATGATATATTTAAGCTTAATTTTTGGAAAGAGAGAATTGAAAACACTTATATTAACTAAAGGGATCTCCTCCGTGATTTTAACTGGCCCCGGTCCTTGTGATTTCAGAATTGTGTTCATACTTTCTTGTGCGAATCCTGCTTTCATGACATTGCTACCACTTGTAATGCTTTTGATCATCAGACTTATCTCGTCAATGTGTGAAAACAAAACAGGCTCGGATGCTGACTCAATGACGATGAAGAATCTGGGCATAGTGAAACCTTCACAAGAAAGGGTTGTTAGAGCCTCATTTGAGCCATCCAAATGCTGGGAGAAACCAGCACAGTATGTGAGCGCAAAATGCAGCCCTCGCCGCATCCAGCAGCCCCGTTAAGCGGGGAGCTTGACGAGTGCTCCTACTTTACTGTTTCAACACTTCACTTTCACTGAGCTGAGAGAGTGAGTGAGACCGTTGTATTTGTCACTGTAACTTCTGGACAGACTTGTCTTTTGTAAAGACTTGGACATAGAAGTCTGTATAGAGCAAGCTCTGTGTGTGATGCATGTATCTCCTTGTTTATTTGCATATTTGTTTAGTTAACCCTGAGTCAATTGTATACTTAAGGCTAATCCATGTGCTCTCGTTCAATTTTCTCTTGCATAAGCAAAATCAGATTTTCTTTTCTTTTTTAATTTAAATTCTAATTCGAGGGATCAGAAGAGAAGTGGGTATGCGTGGATATCTGCGTTCCATTGGAACAATTGGTTGATGGAGGTGCCTGGGAATTTATTTTAGAAAATTTGTTCTGCCTTTCACTAAATCCTGGGGCTCAGACATCATAAAATCTTGAAATTGTTGCTTGAACCGACTTTATGATAGAGGTTTTTTTTTTCTTTTTCTTTTTTTCAGACCAACAATTTTGATGAATTAAATTAACTTCTATACCCAAGCTAAATTATGGACAGTATAAATGTAAAATAAAAGATTAATAGATTTATTTTAATCATGTTATAGTTGTCCAATCTGTTGCCCACTAAGTTCAATGTGGAACGAAGCTATAATTAATCTGACGTTTGTAACGGAAAACACGCCTTCAATTTAAGATCTTTTTAGAGGAGGTGTAGGTTAATGCCCGTTTAGATGTGGTCTAAGTTGAATTTGTTATATCCAAAATGGGCCGAGTAATTTTTTTTTTTTGAGTATTATTACTTATACATCCTTCACACAATTTTACTGAAAGTGATCAGATGGCAGAATGTGTGGTTTGATATTGTTATTTGACTAAAATATCCCTCAAAAAGGACCACGCAAATGCTGTCACGTCACTCTTTTAGTGTGAAGGATGTACAATAGTATTGCTCTTTTCATTTAAATGGTCCATATTTAAGTTTTTAACTGTCTTTTTAACTATTTGTTCTTCTAATCGTTCAAATTAAGTAAATTAGCAGTGAACAGCACTTGTGAAATTTTTTTGTAAAAAAAATTACAATTAGAATGTTTGAAGCGTTCAAGCTTACCCAAAAAAGAAAAGGAAAAGAAAAGAAAAAAAAAAAAAAAGCGTTCCACGGAAAAATGGGTTGAGCTTCAAACCTTGGGCCCATTTACAGAGAATTCATTTTAGAGGTTTAAGCCCATCAGGGTTGACCCAATAGCTGAGATCCACAAAGCCCAGTCGTTGCACGTCAACGGCTACTTGCAGAGAGCTGATGCGTTCACCCGCTGTTTATGCGACGGAAATATAACCCCAACGCAAGAGGATGTAGAAGGAGAAGAGGAAGAGAGAGAGAAGAGAGAGAGAGAGAGAGAGAGATAGAGAGAGCCATGGCTGCTCGTAAGAGATCGTCGGCGGAGCCCTCAACGAAGCCTCCTTCGGATCAGAATCTGAAAAAGTCACAAGAAACCGGCACGGATCCTCCGATCTCTCCTTCAAAATCCGGCGACATCTTAAAATTCTCTCTCATATTCGTTATTCCCTACTCGTACATGCTGTTCTACTACTACAGGATCGAAGAGGATCTCAGGAGATCGATCCTCATCAATGCCGCTCTCAGTGTCGCCGGATTCTTTGTAACCCTTGCTTTGATCCCCGTCGCTTCCAGATACGTTCTCAGGCGTAATTTGTTCGGGTACGACATCAACAAGAAGGGCACTCCTCAAGGATTAATCGAAGTGTTAGTCTCTTCTTTCGTTCTTCTTCCTTTTCATTTTCATATAATTACGATCTTACTAGGTATTAATATGTCCATTGCATTCCCAGCTAGTTGAAACTCCTTGTTCGATTATAGTGAAATTATACTCGAATTCATGTAGCTAAGTATCCTAGTATGTGTTCTGCAGGCCCGAATCATTGGGTATTGTTGTCGGAATAGTATTCTTGGTGTTGGCGATCCTATTTCAGTATTTCAACTTCACATCAGATTCCAATGTAAGTGGTGTTCAGTCCTTCCCAAAAATTCCTATCACGTGTGTATCTTTGGATTTCTAATTGCCACTCCTTTGGTTCGCGGAATGGAATAAGTATTTCGTAAAAATATAACATATAAGGAGTAACATCTTCATGTAACATAAGCAAAATGGTTAATCCTGTTGACCATGAGGCAGAATGGACATGGAATAGCTATTACCAGTTACGTAGGGCGTAATAGTTATTACCTGCATATTCTACCCATGGGCCTTGAAAAGAGGTATTCCTCACATACTCCTTGCATTGTTCATGTTATATGTCTATGGAATACCTATTCCACTTCATTCTGCGAATATAATGAGTGGTTACTATTTTGGCTGTGCATAGTGATTTTATGTCATTTTTAGCCAATGCACAGCCTCCTGTAATGTCCTTGGTTCAGTTCATGTAGGCTTTCTCACTCGTTGAGAAAGTTAGACTCATAGGATGGGAATGAGTGTTGTCCTTGGTTCAGTCATTTCATGCTATATGTTTTGAATGCTGGGTTCTCAAGAGACCTAACCATGAAATGAGCATAGCTGAAGTAGTACTTTTAAGAGAAGTTTGAGGTTACATAAGAATGAAAACAAATAGAGTGTTTTCATCCTGTTGGAAAGTGAATATAGTTCAACTTCACTGCATCACAAGGAGAAGAGAATACAAGTGAAATATGTTTGGAGGTTCTAAATAAAGATATGATAGACTATGATTCTTAGAAGACTGCATTACAAAGCCAAGGGAATTGGGAAATCCACAAGTAACGAAGGTTGAGGTTTTGAGGAAGGGAAGTCACTTAACATGTTACTTTCTTGAAGTATGCTCTTAGATAGGGTAGTTTAATTTGAACTTTAGTCACATTTGTTTATTTTTCACCTAGAGACACCAATCTTATCCAATCTTTTCTTCAACATACTTATTGACCAGACAAATTGATGATGTGCAACCATTTTGTTTAACTTCATGTCTCACTTCATCTTCTTGTCCTTGTTGGCATCTCATTGTCTAGTTATTTGCTACCACCTCCAATTTATTTGTGTTCTTCCAATTTCTTATGGGTGTAAAAAAAATTAATTGAGTGCATGTGAATTGGTAAAAGTCATAGCTGTTTCCTTTCTAACTAGTTGGAGATTAAATTATTGACTACTTAATCATGCAGTGGCTTGTTGAGTATAATGCAGCATTAGCATCAATATGCTTCATGACTTTGCTCGGATTCGTTGATGATGTTCTTGATGTCCCTTGGAGAGTGTGAGTATTTGGGTCTGCTTAAGGATTATGCATTCTCATTGATATCTTTCTCTTACCAAATCTTATGTTCTTCCACTAACTTTGAAGACAGGAAGCTACTATTGCCATCAGTAGCTGCTCTTCCTCTGTTGATGGCTTACGCTGGACACACTACTATCATCATACCAAAGCCTCTCATTCCATATGTTGGGCTGGAGGTTTTGGATTTAGGTAAATGTCTTTTTTAGTGGCAATAGCTGACAGTGACACTGACATTGCACTAAGGACACTACTATAGTGGCAAATTGATGAATTTCTGCTGGTTGTGTCTTACCATTAGCTAGGTTCAAATTTCAGAGAACTCTGATATGAAGTCCGAAAATATGTTCAATGACCATTTATGTAATTTTATAGGATTCATCTCAACTAAAGAAAAGCTGCCCATTTGCTTCTTTAATTTACATATACATTTTCTGTTTTTAAAGTTCAAAAACTATTGAATGTGATGATTGTGAACTTGAAATAGGCTTAAACTCTCCCATGTGTCTTGAAGGGTTTGTGTCATTTCAGTTCAATCACATGTGGCTTCAAACAGTTAGTACTATAAAAAATTTGGGAACTAAAAACATTTTCCACGTACATTAAGAAAATCCAGAGATTGAGAAAGATATATTAAAAAAAACCTAAATAGCTCTTTCTTCTGCTTATTGTTCAGTTCTTTTCTCCTTTTGGGAAGATAATAGCATAATCAATATTTACTGGGAGTCACAATTAACTTATACTCTGTGAAGTCAGAACTATCTGATTACCCAAAATGACAAAAATATGATATTTTGCTAGCAGATACCTTTAATTAGCAAATAGGTCTAGCGTAATTGTTTGATTTTGTCAAATCAACATAGGCAGGAAAAGTCTTTTCTTGCAGCACACAGCTGCAAATAGTGTATTTACAGTGTGTTTTATGGCTCAATATTAGTATTGGCTGCACATTTTTAATTTTCAATATTATTAATTTGTCTGTTGCAAAGCTGTGAGGAATATTGTCTTCCAATTTACACACCTTTTCTCAGCTGATACATTTTTTTTTTGGGTTCAAAGTGAACAGATAAATGATTTTCTTGAAATATTAATATTAATACATTGAATAGCTTAGCTGAATATGCAAAAGCATAAGATGTATAAAATGTTGTTTTACCGATACTTGAACAAGCTTCACTGACACAATATGCATGCTCAAATTTTAACTCTGATGAGTTCTTCATGATTTTATGTGCTCTTTTTTATTAATGAGGAGTTACCATAACTAGTAAAACTCGTGGTGCAAGACTTTCATGATTCTGTCGGATATCATCCTTTGTGGTGGTTCATGTTTTCATGAGTACTCACAATTTGTATTTGGGCAAACAGGATGGATATATAAACTGTATATGGGCCTTTTGGCAGTATTCTGCACAAACTCGATCAACATTCATGCTGGTTTAAATGGTCTTGAAGTCGGGCAGACAATTGTTATCACTTCTGGGGTAAGCATAGCCTTTTAAATGTTGAATCTGCATTTATCAACAAATATGATATATCTTAACAATTTACAGATCCTGATACATAATGTAATGCAAATTGGAGCATCTTCAGACCCTGAGTATAAACAGGCACATGCATTCTCAATTTACCTTTCGCAGCCATTACTGGCCACTTCCTTAGCTTTACTATCTTACAACTGGTAATGACAATGTACTCCATTTAGTAATTTAGCTTTGGTGATGCCTGCTACATATTCATGTTAGCATCACCAACTTACCTGGTATTCCTGCATATTCAAGGTTTCCTTCTTCAGTGTTTGTTGGTGACACATACACATACTTTGCTGGAATGACTATGGCTGTAGTTGGCATTCTGGGTCACTTCAGGTATGGTTTTGTGGTTCCTTACTCGTGAATGCTTTTTTATGATTTGGTTACATAGTACGAGGAAAGTGCTGAGAATTTACCCTGTTGAGTTGCTAGTTGTCAGTTTTGCATCTGTGTAGAGCAGGCACTTTTAAAATTAAGATTAAAGCTAAAAGGACTCATAATCTTGCGTAGATAGAGGTCTACAGTTGGCTTTTTCTTTTGTGTTTGATATACAAAGTTGAATCTTGCTTGATCCTGAGAACTTGACTATGTTTTCTTAGCTCAAAAGTGATGATGTGCGACTATGATTTATATTTTGCAGAATACGTCAGAGTGAGAAATCTGGATTCTAAAACATGAAGTTTGAAACCGAATGAATTTTCTTGCATGTCACTAAGGTCTTCAGTAATAGGTGGATTTTCTAAAAAGCACTGCTGAAAAAGAAATAAATTCTAGACATCCATAGATAATATAGTCATACAACACCAGGAGCAAACAATAATTATCAATTCTATTCATTTGACAGTGCTGCACGAATTTATTGTTCCAGTTATGCTTGATAATGCTTCCAGGGATCTAACATGTATATTTTTGTCTGTTACAGTGAAACACTCTTCATTTTCTTCATTCCTCAAGTTCTGAACTTCCTTCTATCACTCCCTCAGGTTTGATCAAACGTCTCCCCTCTAACATAAGGCTATGCTACATTCCTGTGTCATCTAATTGGCAAATGTTGCCTTGCAGCTTTCTGGCTACTATCCCTGTCCACGACATCGTCTACCAAGGTGACTACTTGAACTCTTACTGCGTGCTTATGTTCTACGCTTAAAGCCAATGCAGGCATCTCATGTACGGCTGTATTGTAAAAGAGCCAGGGTTCCTCAGTCCGGACACCAAAACTACACAATTTTGACAAAAAACATTTCAACTTCTAAACTTCTTATCAAAATAACATGATTTTGGGGTTCAAGCTCAAGTAATCACCTTAGCCGGACTCGATTTCTCTTTTCACACCGAGTAAAAAAGCACCAAGATTATGACTAGTCAGAAGACAGTATGAAGTTAATTTAAAAATGATTAAAGAAATGGATTCTATTTCAGATTCGATCCTCAGACGGGGCTGCTGACTGGGACAAATGATGGGACACTAGTAAACTTATTCTTAAGACAATTTGGCAGAATGTCAGAGAGGTCACTTTGCCTCCTGTTACTTCTCTTCCAGGTGATTTCTTCCCCATGGTTTATGATGAAAAATTCAGTTAGGTCTCATCTGATGATCTGATGCATAGAGTTCATCATATCTACCCATGCATTTTCATTTTTATATGTTTTTACAGGCGATGGGTTGTGCCTTCTGTTTTGTGCTAAGGTGGTTCCTCACTGGCTGGTACAAGTGAGAGAGATCAAAGAAGCAAATCCGTGGTTGCACTGATGAACATGTCGGGAGTTCTATCGGTTGTATAATTTTGACTCTGCTGTGAGAGCAAATTAACGATACGGATTAATGAGTAGATCATTACAGAACTCTGATGACCTTCGGCTCTTGTTGATTGTAGCAGTTTTTCCTGCCCAGCCGCTCGAAGTTGCATTGACAAAGCTTTGTCTTAGTTAATACTGATGGCGTTTTTGTTTTTGTTTCTGTCTCTTTTTTTTTTTTTTTTTTTTTGCTAGTCATTGATTCTTTGCAGTAACTGGTCTGATCATGTGTCGTTAAGGGTTGAGCTGGGGTTGCACTACTTTACACCCCCCTCCCCCTTCCCTCCTAAACGAACCCATGTGAAGTCTAAAATGCCCTCTCGATTCTTATAGAAATTACCTAACAAACTTTAATATTTATATTCATTTATTTTATAATTAACATGTATGTAACTCAATATTCCAATTTTTTTTAGAATTATAAAATTTGTACATAAATGCAATCGAATTTGTGTTTTATATTATTTATAATAAAAAAAAAAGAAAAACTAAAATATCATTATATAAACAAATAAACAATAATAAGGTAGTCAATGATACAAGAAAATACATACATTGGTAAATTCTACCAAAAGCAAACCCATAATTTTCTTCAAACACAATTTCAGTAAATTTAAATCCCAGCTTTGCAATAGTTACAAACAACGGCAATGACAATAACAATTACGATTATATTAACTTATTACTAAAATAACTCATTACATTTACTAAAATAACTCATTACATTTGATCTGCCGTGGCATAACCGAAAATAACTATTCCACACCATCCCAAACCTAATGTATTAATATCCCAACTTATAACTAAACCTGCCTAATCAAGCATAAGGCTCTCTCCGGTACCCCCCAACCCCTCTGGAGGAGGATGTCTCATTCCATCAACATAGGTATTTGTAGCCCATTATTAGATTCCTCCTTTCATTTTGATTAGAGTCTGTGTTAATTAAAATTAATCGGGTACTTAGGCTGTTGATTAGGGGAAAACAGTCCCCAATGCTTCTCAATCTCGGGGCTTTTCCGGTTCCCATCAAACATGGCGAACAAATGCGTCTCAATGGGCTTCCCGGGTTTCTTCGGAGTCTCTCCTTTCACATGCGCGATCAGATTCTGACTGTGAGTCCTCGCGTTCTCGGTCGTCGTTCCCTCCCCCCCCCCCCCCCCCCCGGCGGTGGACCACCCGCTCTCCGCCACCACCACCTAACCTTATTCACCAACTCCGAGAACTCGCCGTCGAGCATCGCGTCGAACAGGTTCCGGTGCCCCAGCCGGCAATCGGCAACCACCACTGACGGCGCTGTGAACAGAGCGAGTCCAATCGCTCGCTGGGGTTGTTCTGGTAGCTGAAGTAGGGGTGCAAATTCACGAGCAGCGGCGGTCGATTCCGCGTGCCAAGAAGCCGACGATCGGGTCGAGAAATTGCCGGAGATCGGGCTTGAAGAAGCCGTTCGAGGGCGGGGACGAGACCCCGAGGACGGCGGCGGAAACCCTGATCTGATTCCCATATGTATGGTAAATCCTTGATGTTAGGCATTGGTCAAAACATATTAATCGAGAAATGAACATTTTCTTCTCTCCGTGTGCCAATAAATGTTTTGAGATGTCGATGGCTAAGTCTGAAATCCCTGGTCTCGTCCTAAGTTGGAATTGCGTTTCGTGCGATGCATGCATGACAGGTGCGAGGGAAGGGACCTGCGACGTCGAAGGTGGCAATGCACCCAAGAAGATGTTCTTCAAGGGGCGGAATTCAATTTTCCAAATTACTAATCACTCACCGAGGATGACCCAAAAAAAAAAAAAAAGTGTGTGCAATCTATAATGTTCAAAATAATTTAATTCTAAGTGCTCTATGATGCATTAAATAAGATTTTATAAAGTAAAATTTTAAAAATGAAGTATGATTGTGACATGTGTAATATGACAAACGAGATATCCTCTCGTAAAAAGATTTAAATGGTGTATAATTTGATAATTAATTTATAAATCAGGCTTATTTTCGCAAAATGTTGTGGTGAAATGAGATCTAATACAATAAAAAGATTTAAACGGTATTTATTCCGAGAATTAGCATATAAACCATGAACTGTGAATGTCACCAAGTCGTGCCTCGAATTCCAGAATGGAGGCTCAGCACGACCCACTAGGGGTGCCCTCTCGAAAAGTCTTAGGTTGGGTAAATGACCAGATGATGCCTAGAATTTTCTCTCATGGGCTCATCTCATCAACAATATTTTCCTCCCACCGCAGAATGAAACCTCTGTGTGTGATGCGACATCTTGGAAGAACGTTACGTACACTAGCCTAACGTTGGGGAAATAAATGAATAATGCCGGCATAAAAATTTACATAGCTTTAGAGCTTATCACTATAATAATAATAATAATAATAATAATAATAATAATAATAATAATAATAATAATAATAATGACGACGACGACGATAACAATGTGCATCACTCTCTATGGTAGCTTCATTGCACTTGAGGGGAAAAAGCAAAAAAGAGAAGAAATTTGAAATGAAGAGGCACAAGAGGTCAAGTACCCACAGAATAGACAACAAGCAGGCCAATTCCATCACTTTTCTTCAGGGCTTACATACCCAAATTCAGAATCAACTACACAAAATGGCTTCACATAGTGTAAGAGAACCCAGAATACTGCAAAAACTAAAACAACTTCCCTCCCCCACAGCAAAACAGAAGAAAAAGATTAAAACCTCTTCCAAACAGGCAGTTGGGTTACAGAAAATCCAACATTCGTCAATAACTACAAACAGTTTCTTAAATTAGTGCCGCTCACTCCGATTACAGGCCTTCGCTTCGTCTCGTAATTAATCAGTCTGTCTGAAATAAAATGAAAATTCTATTTACTTTTACTGAATGATCTAAAGCTTCTGCTGTAATGGGATACGGATGGGTTACTTGAAGTTAACACAAAGTAAAGCTCCATAATGTCAAGGAGGATCGCGCTCAAAACTCTTTCTGTAGAACAACTGTCTCCTTAGGTAAGAATTGATTCTTGTAAAGATAGTACCATTCTCAGCCAAATACAGTTCGGCCTCCTGTTTACCATCAAAAACTTTCCCTTCTATCATATAGTTGCTCCCCTCTTTTACAATCACCCCGTGCTGACAAGCCAGCTCAAGAACCTCCGACTCCGTAGAAATGCCTTTCCCAAAGTGTATTGACAGCTCTGCTTTTCTCATTGCGGGTGCCAGTTTGTTCTTCACCACTTGAACACAAACCCCGAGACCAGTAATCTGTATAGTAGCAAATAGAACAGCTCAGAGATTTAAAGGAAATGCAACTATAAAAGCTTAATTTCCACAATGGTTTCAGCAAGATTTTATCTTCAAGAGAATGAAGTGTGTACAAAGGAATGACCTTATCATTTGTCTTGAGCAATCCCGTTCTAGCCATTCTCATCCGTACAGCTGCATAGAATTTCAAGGCATTTCCACCACAGGTGACCTCATCCGCACGCCCGAAACCTTTACCTGATCTCACATTTGCTCTAATCTGGACAGCATGAACAATACTAGAAAATAAATCCCATTCATGATTTCCAAAATACACTTCATATTATCAAGAAGTATCTCTGTGTGCACGGATAAACTATACAAATATAGATATCCTCAACATGAAAATTGTGCATAGGAGAAATTTCAACATGCATTGAAAAAAAAAAAAAATCTGCACAAGCAAATTCATAGATTATCCAACTCTGTTCAATTTTTATACAACCTAATACATACAGAAAATGGTTAAATTCATGTAGCAACCTACTATTCTACGGTTGCTTAAACTACTTCATTGTAGAACAGTCAATTTAACGCAACTTATGTTAGCCACTACTGTTAAATGTATATACACGCCTGAATTGGTTTTTGATGTAAGAAGATTGGTCTCTGTCCTTTGTATTGAATTAAAGCTGGAGAAAGCTATGTTTTGGACCCCTCATTAACAACCAGGGTTCTAATTTTGAAAAGAGGAGAAAAAGACATTGCATTTCAACTTAAATTGGAGGCAGGGGCTAATGAAATAATGCTCAAGAGGGCTAGTCAATAAGCGTTTAAGGAATAATAAATAAAATCAGGAGCTTAAGTGTGGGAGTTTTGATAACAGTTAATAACACAGCAGAAATATGAATAGATCACATTAAAATAGTTTAATCCTCAACAAACTCTTATCATCCTATGATATCCCCAATCTTTAACTCATTTCATGTCTAGCATGCAGAGGATTTTTCTGGCTACATTATATATATTTTACTTTCTTAATTGTTCTTGCTTCACGTGCAACATCTTCACTGGACATGTGGGGTGCAATAATGCATGTATAAATGGGAAGTAATAGAAATTCAACCTGATTAAGGAAGATAACAAGCGTCCCAGATTGAGATAATGAATAATTAATTTTTCGTAACGCTCGGGCCATCATTACTGACTGCATATCCTTGGTGATGCCACCTATCGGACCATCAATCTCACATTGGGGAACAAGAGCAGCAACCTATTCAAGTCAAACGGAAGTATGGTTAGAGCCCAAAATGCTCATCCAAAAGATTTGAAGGAATAATGAACTAGAGTGTCAATTCAAAATAACTTATAATGATAATATGCCTGCTTGCACTCAGTGCAACTATTAGATTACTACATGCAAGTTCTATAGAAATTTGGACTTAAAATATATAAGAATTCGAAAAGAAGAAAGAAGAGGATACCCTTTGTTAGTGTTTAATGACATTAAATTCGTGTATGTATGCAATTCTTTCGGTGCAAAAAGCAAAAGGTAATCATCACTTACGCTATCTACTACAATAACATCAATAGAACCACTTTTTGTTAGAGTGTCAACCATGCTCAACAAATTTTCACCAGAATCAGGATGCGCAATAAGAAGGCTTTCTGAGTCTATGCCAATTGATTCTAAAAGCGACCCGTCCAATGCATTCTCAACGTCAAGATATGCACAGTAGCCTGCCAAAAAAGAATATGATTGAGGCAAATAATCTATTAATGGAACAATTATAACCAACAAAAAGCACATAAATAAATCAATTACCAGATACTGCAATAAAAAGAAACTAAGCCTTAATTCAAAGGATTTGAGGTTGGCAACATGGATACATCAGGTTCCTAATGTGGGTCTTCCTTTGCCACCCAATCCTATCAAGTACCATGTCCTAGCACTAACGTTGAGGGATGAGAACAGTTCAGTTTGGTTTTATATCCAGGATTTTTTTGAACCAACCCAAGTACATTGGCTTCCCGAATTCCCAAACCAAATCAACCGAATGGAACTGAACCAAACTAAACCAGTTTGGTTGATCGGAGTTTGGGCTGTTAAGGCCCAGAAGTCAGCCCAGTATCGTTTTATTCTTTTCCCATAATAAATTGTTAATCATTTTATGCAAGACCTTCAAAAGTGAAATCAACTTGAACAAAATAATAACTTCACAGAATTGGATTGACAAATGTTTCCTGCAATGCAATGATTGAATAACCATCCTTTCAATTTTAAAACCTATCAGTTTTACACTTTGTTAATTCCCGTTCCATTAATAAAAACTAATAAAATATTGTTTCAAAATTTAGCACTTTAAAGGAGAATTCTTAAGACCAGAAAGTAATATTCCTCAAGAAATAGTTATTCCAATTCCCAGGTAGCCAACAGAAGCAATCATACTATACATATAAGTTTCCAATTTCAAGGACATAGACATGCACCTCCGCATTTTTGAGCTTCCTTGATGATATGAAGAGCAAGTGTCGTTTTGCCTGAAGCTTCTTGCCCAAAAATTTCAACAAATCTTCCCTACAGAGAGCAGAAAAGATATTGCAACTAAACGCTACAGCATTTAGGATATTTTGCATCTCAAAAACTTATAGAAAACAAAAAATTGAAAGAACAGACTACCAAAAGCACCTCACAATCTCAAAAAGATGGCAAGAAAAATCAATAATTAAGCTTAGTTAGTATCCTTCTAATCTTTGTTAAACTCATACTTGTATGGTCCAAAAGTATTAGAAAGCCCATGAGGAGGGCTTTCTATAGATGGGGTTCAGAGATTAAAAATAGGAAAAGGTATACTACATTTTTTTTAAGCCTTCAAATATAAGAAAATTTAAATGTTTGGAGAAATGCACAGGCGGTGCAAAAATACATGGATACATGGTGTGTCCCTCTATTAATGCCATCATGCAGTAAAACCAGCCTGTTTATCATGCACAGGCGGACTCATTCAGCATGTTTGATGGTGATTCATCTTAGAATTATGCTGTAGAGTGTAGGTAGCATCACAACGTTTCTTTTCAACCATTCACCTTTGGTACTCCTCCAATCCCAAGAGCTAGATCAAGCTTTAATGAGCCCGTAGAAATCACAGGTGCATGCCGTGAACTAAAAAAGCGCTTCAAGGACAACATAGACTCTTTGCCAAATTCACCTGCAAGCTGTGAGAGAGCCAAATGGAGTGCAGTATCTTTCTCTCTTACTTTGGCATCATCAGGAAGAACATCACATTCAAATTCTGGCACATCAACTGAAAATAAGAAAACATTCAGCAAGTATTAACTGAATCAATTTGTCAGTGGCTGTTGAACCACCTACTTTGCTAGAAAAGAGAATACCATTAGTAATAAAATTGCCTTTAGGTTCAAAATAACAGCCATGTCAAAAGAAATATATCCTACAATAATAAATGTTTATACAACATATAACTGCAAACAGATTTAACATTCGCACAACCTACATAAAAAAAGTAAATAAATTTAGTTTTTCTTCCTCATTATCTTCACTTGCTATAGTTAGGAAAGACAAACCCAATTTAATTGAAGACTTGAGGCTTAATCTTTAATTATTAACTTATGAAACTTATAGATAAGACCCATAACCACATGAAATGAAATATCAGTTGAGAAGTTTATCGACTTGAAAAACATCAACTCATTATAACTTCATAGTAAACTTGCAGTGTTACAATAATATCAGGAATTCCTGTCGAGTCCCTACATGAAAAATATAAATTTCTTTAAACTCATATTTAACTACAGCATCCTTTATATTACTTCAAAGTCTAATTTTGTATTATCATCCCTTGCCAGACTCCCAAGAGATACAAGGCTCCTTGCGCTGGCTTAACTAACCCAATTGCAAAAAGTGAAGTTAAGTAGCCGCTTACCTGCAGAAGAAAGATGAGCGTGTACCCCAATTTGACCGACAGCACGTCTTTTTCCATTCTGTAGGAATTAATAAACTTGGTCAAATAACAACCAAAAGAACAGAATAATGAATTTAACTACTCTTAATTGCTTCTTCTTTTCTTTTCTTTTTTTTGGAATGAAAAAGGGATAGGCGAGTTTGTTTTGTTAGTTCAATGGTGGCAAGCAGAATGGGCTAAGATTTCAAAATGATATCTAAATGATACGAGTTTCCTCTGATATTCAATAGCAACAGTACAAACTCTCCAACATCATTCTCTCCATTTATAGATTTCAAAAAATACTCACATGGAACCCAAATGAAAATATTTATCGAAAGCTGTGTGATTAACTAGAAATACCCTAACAGTGCAAAACAGAAAATTTTATCAAACCCAAAACACAGAAAGAAATAGAATCGAGCCTGCCAGATTGAAGAGATGAGAGGTCTCCCGAACGAACTGAATCGAATAGGTTGCATCATCTCTCTAGGGTTTTAAGTGCACTTTCAATTTTGGTGATTTGAGTTCTAAAAGAGCCGCGCCATCTTCCCCCTCTCTGCTACTACTGGGAAAAACCCTCACTCACTCCCCACCACCGCGAAGAAGAAAGATAAATCCTCTGTCTTTGAATTACGTGATGGTTTAAATTCGGATATTACGGTTTATGTTCCTTCCCTCGTTCAGGGTGATTGGAGGGTTGTATTAAAATGGCCCCGGACTTTTATTGGTCTTATTTTTTATTTTAAACTTTCGTAATGCTATAATTTCATCATTATTATTAGGTCATTTTAAATAAGAGTCAGCTTCTCTTCATTTTATTTATTATTTTTTTTTCTTTCACTCTCCTAATCATTTTAAAGTAATTTTAACCATATGGATTAGGATAACATTCATAAATATGTAAATCTATTACTTTTCATGAAATTTAAAACTCTTGAGAATATTAATCACAATTATTGAAAATTAAGAAACTCAAAGGTAGACTATATTGAGCTTCCAATGCTTCTGATGAATATGTTTAAAATTTATAAATCTCATGAAAATCAAAAATCTTAAGTATTTTTAAACATTATCTCAATCAGTGCAATTAAAATTACTTAAAAATGGCTTCATATTAAGTTTTTTTTCTAAATGAAAAAATCTTTTATGCAATCCAGTTCATAATAGTTATGAAATAAAAAAAAATAGGAGAAATTGTACTTAACCTCCATGTGGTTTCACCTCGTTGCAGGGAACCCCTGTGGTTTGAAAATTAGCACATAACCCCCCTATGGTTTCAATGAACTTGCAAAAGTTAACTTTTATGTCAAATCTAACGGTTTGTTCTTCCAAAAAGAAGAAAAATTAGTCTTTAATAGAAAAAATAGACTTTAATTTCCTAAATTACCAAAAATTAACTCCTTACCTCAATCACAATGGCTCTCAAAGAACTAGTTGTTTTTATAATTCTTAGGCCATAAAAATGATATATTTATTGTACAAAAAAAGAGAGACATTTGTATGTGAATCTACCTAGATGCTTATAATATTCCTATTCATGTTTCTAATCATCATGATTAGTTGGGATTATGAATATATAACCTCTATAGAATATATTTTTTCAAGATACAAGAAGTATAAAAGTGTCAATTTATTTGGGTGCTACAATAGGGATTAAGAAATTAGTTTATGAATAATTTTAGAAATTAAAGTCTTTTTTATCATATTAAACATTAAAAAATTTGAGAAAGAACAAACTGTTAGATTTAACAGAAAAGTTAACTTTTGCAAGTCCATTGAAACCACATGGGGGTTATATGCTAATTTTCAAACCACAGGGGGGTTCCCTGCAACAAGGTGAAACCACAGGGAGGTTAAATGCAATTTTCCCAACAAAATAAGTAGAAAAATGTCCTTGCATTTAGCACAAGAAAAGTGATAATTGAGCTCGAAAGCATTTAGGCCAAAAAAATACATGTTTGCAAGCCAATTGCTAAAGAGCTTTAAGCTCACTTGATGGTTCTCTTATCTTGGGGTGATTGCTTACAAATTTTAGAGTATCCGAGTTCAACAAACATTAAATTCTACTAGTCAGCGTGTTAACATGAATTCTTCTTTTGCTTAATCGATATAAGTAGAGGTTAGAAATTAGAAAAAAAAATTTTAAGATCTAAACCAAGAATTAGAAGAAAAAAAAAACGATTATTTTTACTATTAGGCCATTTGGCTCTGACAGAATTTGAATCACCAATCTCTAATTCACTGCAGTTCCATAATCCCAACCAGCTAGAGATTGAAAAAGCACATCTAACCGTCCGTCTAAAATCAGATTGGCAAGCAGGAAGCGGTAAAGGCACAATGCACAAATAACCACAATACAAACGTACGAGTCGAACGTGTTGTATTATTTGTATTCAAGTAGAGGCAGTGTATGAATTCACACGCGATCTCGCAGCTCTCCTCCTCCTCCTCTGCGATCAATCGCGAACTTCAGCTCCATCGGCGACCGTTCGCATGCACATCTCTTCGTTCTAAGGCTGCCCCTTCTTTCCCCTCATGTTTCCTTATTTTCTGCACATCAGGTGTTTTTGTCTTGGAGGAATTTTGTTGGGAGAATGCTTGAGAATATGCAGTTTGGATATTATTATATTCAGCCCGAGTCTTTGAATTACGTGTTAGGCCTCGTTTGATAACTAGAGGGTCTGAATCTGAATATTTCAGTCTGTTTGACTATCATTTACTTGAGCTGTATTTTTTACCTGTATTCTTTTCATAAAATAAATAAAAAAATTATTTGATCAGATTAAAAAATAAGTAAAAAAATGAACACTATTTCTTTTTTGTAATACTCTTTTTATTAATAAATTATTCTTGAAAAAAATTCACAAATCGCAAAGTAACATCAATTGGTTTGGAAAGTTATATATGGATGTAATTTTTACCTTTTTTGAGGAGCAAAAATGTCATGATGGTACTAAACGGAGCCTCTGAGCGAATTAGATATGGTTTTTCATCCAATTCGGTCAGAGGTATCCAGAGCCCATTCAGAGCGTGCACCAAACGTTTCGAATGGGTTTACTTTTAACCGAATCAGAGAATGAGCTCATTCAGAATCCATTCAGTGCAAACAAACGAAACCTTACTTTAAATTTGGATATTAGGGTTTATGTTATCAGAGCTGACTTAAGGGGAGAAAACGTGAAGATAATCCTTTAAAGGTGATTTAAGTCCCGTAAATTTCAGACCGTAAATGTTTAACGGTATTAAATTTTAATCCCGGAGGCTTCTTTCGTGACGACATGTTTGAAGTTTGATTTGTCTTTGTGACATTGTTCCAAGTTATTTCGTTTCAATTCCTCTCGTCCTCTAGAGGCGTTCTTATTGCTGTTCATGCAGAGATTTGCTTCATTTTAGTACCCCGAAATTAACAAAAAGTCGGGTTAGTAATATTATTCTCTTTTATTGATATTTGCATCTATCTATACCGCTGATATTCGTACGTGGTGATCTCTGGTGGAAACCCACCGCCGAAGAAGAACAAGACGGAGGAGGAGCTGCCTCTCACGTGCCACAAACACATGAATTCTCCACCAATTTCCCCGTAGAATTTAGGATGAACTAATCAAGAAAACAGCTAAAACGAATGAATTGAAGCACAAATTCTAAAATTGGGAACCAACAAATCCAACGTTTGACTGAAATTCCTAAATTGCCTATCTTCTCCACACAAATTTATCAAACCCAAGCACGTAAAGAAATAGAATCGAACCTGCCAGATTGAGAAGACGAGATCATGCCAGTTGTTAAGAAGTACCTATTACCAAGCTTTGGATCAGTGAATGCATTCAGTCGTGCGTAACGCCATCGGTCACGGCGATATTAAAGAGTGTTATTGTGTCTGTGATCTCGCTAAATCAGTTCTCCATTGAATTGGAGGGGCTGCTAACAGATAAGGGTCAGAGGTAGCGCGGAAACTCAAGTACTCAACCAGAATACAATGCTTAGTAATCAATGCCAAAATATCCACATGAAAAGTAATCAGGCGGGTTATGGCCTCCTGTTGCTGCTTCTATCTTGTCTCCTCCATTCATCGCCTGTGACAGCTGACCTCACCACTACTTCCGCCTCCTTACCTGATTCCTCTTCTTTACTGACAATGATCAGGCCATATTGAGAAGATGGAACCATCTCTCTAGGGTTTTTAAGTGCACTTTCAATTTTGGGGATTTGAGTGCTAAACGGGCGGGCCATTTCCCCCTCTCTGCTCCTATGGGAAAGGAAGAAGAACGACAACCCAACTAGACTTCTCCTATTCGGGCTCAAACTTGATTGAAAGCCAACAGGGCATTAAATTGGGCCTAACGGCTTTTGAATGAGAGCCCGTTAGAATGGGGCCCAATACCCATATTCGGCTCACATATCGACCCGACTCCCGCAACCTACCCGGCTGCGCTTACCGCGTTGACCAGGCTCTCTCTCTCTCTCTCTCTCTCGTTTTGGGACTCTGCGTCTCCGAGATCCAACATTTCTCCCAATTCCAGTCAAACCCATTGCACAGTGATCATTTCCGATCACTCTTCGTTGGAAAACCTAGTCGACGATCGAGGCATCGACACCGCTATGTCGTCCGTGATCTCGCAGCTCTCCTCCTCCTCTGCGATCAATCGCAAACTTCAGCTCCATCGGCGACCGTTCTCATGCCCATCTCTTCGTTCCAAGGTCGCTCCTTCTTTCCCCTCATTTTACTTATTTTCTGCACATCCAAAGTTTTTGTCTTGGAGGAATTTTGTAGGAAAATGCCCACGAATACGCTGTTTTGGTATTGTTTTATTCAACCCTCTGTCTTTGAATTATGTGTTAGTTTAAATTCGGATATTAGGGTTTATGTTCCTTCCCTTGTTCCGGGCGATCAGGGGGGTGAGCTTCTAGACGGCTGTTGTTAGCTTTTTAGAAGAACTCTACTTGTTTATCGATTACCTAAACTGCATTGATTTGTTGAATTTAGCTTTAGGAGCTACAAGAATCATGATTTGATCGGGACGCCTCAACCATGGATTTTTGAAATAGATTACAATCTTAGGTTATAGGACTAACTCCTAATTGAATTATCCAAAAATTCAAGGAAGTTATAGGAGCTCATTTTTCAGAAATTAGCGGTATCCTTGCTGTTTGGTTCTTAAGGATCTGTCTTGAATGGATTTGTGAATAATTGGATGATAATGGAAAAGAAAGGAAATGTGCATTTGTGATATAGGCGAGTCATAATCTTGGATGGTAATGATTGCGGAGGAAGATGCACACCATGATCTAATGTGTCTTTTTGTTTTTGGTTCTGTATATTAGACCCCATACTATTGAAATTAAGGCTTAGTTTGTTGTTTTTAGTCTGCAATTTTATTTTATTTTCCATGGTTCTGATGAGATTTCTGCCATCTTGCAAGAGGATTTTCTCTTTAGTTACCCATTGAAATTTTTATGCACTACCATGTTATCAGAGCTGATTTAAGGGGGGAAAGTATGAAGATAATTATTTAATCCTGGAGTCTTCTTTCATTACATGCTTGAAGTTTGTTTTGTCTTTTGTAACATTTTTCCAAGTTATTTCGCTTCACTTCCTCTCATCCTCTAGAGTTATTCTTATTTCTGTTCATTAGAAATTTGCTTCTTTTTAGTACCTGAAATTAATAAAATGTTAGGTTAATATTATTCTCTGTTTTCGATATTTATGTATCTATACTGCAGATATTCAGTAATCAAGCATCACCTAGAAAGATTTATTAATGGTTCCTATTTTGTCTATCCATCTTGGACCACCCACTTAGACGAAACCCTATTGATGGAACATGTTTCAATTATGTAGTTGGTGGTTGCTGTGAGTCTTGAAGGACATGGTGCAGAAGCTTCAACTTCAGAGCCTAAGACTAATATAAGTTATAAGACCAGTGCATCAGCGTCACATGTTGAGGGGACAGCAAAGCCATATCCAGTTATGCAAGAACCTGCTTCTGGGAAGATAGAGTCAAGTGAACCAGTTGAAGAAGACAGTGTCACTGAACAGAAAAGGGCAGCAAAGATTCATGATTTTTGTTTTGGGATACCCTACGGTGAGCATGTTTTAATTGAGTTACTATTGAAAGATTTCTGTCCTCCACTATAGAGACTTGTAGGCATGCCACGCATAGTGCAATTTGGGGAACTTCGGATAATCCGTATTTTGCTTTTGTGGAAGTTAAAAATATAGCTTATTTGAAAAGGATTTTTTAAATTTCCATGGGTACATTTATGCTTTCAGGAAAGCTATTTTTGAGCTTTTCAACAATATGCCGAACGCCTACTTTTATCAAGAAGAATTTTTGTCACAGATAATCCCAAAAATAAGCTCCCCTGTGTGGATTTTAGTAGTTTATGTCTTATGATTCTTGCATTAATTTTTAACTTGATCTTCTGAATAAATACTTTCAGTGGCTTTTGGGTTGGCCCTTCCTTGGTGCCCTTTCATTATATTTTGCCTTTATCATAGTTGTCACGGCGCCAAGGCGGTCGACGCCTTAACAACTATGCCCTTTATCGATCAAAATTAATAAATACTTTAGTGGTTACTAACCTGCCTTATGGAGTTGCGTTGGACGTTTTCTAGCGTAGTGAAGTCATACATGTTCTTTAAGCTCACTTCACATACTAGCCCCTTGCCCTTTCTTATGTTCTGTGGTGACATGAAAGCATATCCCTACGCTAAGAAAATATTTACACGAGATATCAAATTTCGCCAAACTCAGCAAGTGTGTCTTCCTTTCATCATTCATGCCTTTCCTCAATTCAAAGTTAAAAGAAAAAAAAACTAGGAAACCATTTATTTTCACTACAAGCATGCTGAGACTTCTGGCGTAGGCCAAACAGGACAGTTCTATAAATACTCTCTTTTTTATGGAATTTCTATGATGCAAAATTATTGCATTATGACCAGTAAATGTTTAAAAGGGAATAACAGCAGTAGAGCTTTTCTTGATTTTTATTCCAAAAGGAATATTATCTGCTGCTTAATCTTCTTATTTCAATAATTTTGCTTATATGTTATATTAGAAATACAGTAACCCTGGAGGGTGAGTATTGGCGCACCTGGCAATATTGCTTCTTTATGATGGAAGGGTTACTGGTTCAACTCATGGAACGCTCTCCAACCCTTGCAAGCAGGGCCCTTGTGCACCAGGGTTTGCCCTGCTATTAACTTTGCTCATTGTTCTTGGTCGCAGGTGGACTAGTCCTAAGTGGTGGGCTTGTTGGTTTTATCTTCTCAAGAAATCCTTCAGCCCTGGGTACCTCTGTACTTTTCGGTGGTGCTTTACTAGCACTCAGCACCTTTAGCTTAAAGATATGGAGGCAGGGAAAATCAAGTTTACCATTCATACTAGGCCAAGCAGGTATTCTACTGCTCCTTAGTGAGAACTCACTGATAATATGAAGGAACTAAGTTTGTAAGTCTTCTTCTTTTTGGGAGAAAGAAAAAAAAAAATAAGACAGAGAGAGAGAGAGAGAGAGAGAGAGAGAGAGAGAGAGAGGAAAGAAAAAGGAAAAAAGAGAGAGACACTGAAGACGCCAAAGAGAATGAGGTAAGCTGCAGATTGCCTCGTGACACAGTAATGACTAGTTGACAATTTTTCAAGTGTTTTAAACTCATGGAGTTACAATGAACCGTGACTTTATATAAATAGGGAAAACACACAACAAACTGCAAATTCTTTATACATATTTAGCTAGTTACATTACTTCCTTCTCAGATTTTTCATTTTAATTTTATCGTTGTATGTTGTTGCAGTACTATCAGCAGCCCTTCTCTGGAAAAACTTACAGACCTACTCATTGGTACCCCCACGCACCATTTGGTTCCAACTCTGTCTTCCCTCATTTCTTTCTCTAATATTGAGGTGTTATTGTGTATGCAGACGAAGAAACTCTTTCCAGCAGGATTTTACGGCGGTGTTAGGTAGTCTCTAATTAATCGATCTTTATTCTCTAGTCTGATTAGTTCAACCATGCTCGTCTAATTTTTCAAATAATTGGTTGTTTTTTATAGTGCTGCCATGCTTTGCTTTTATTCGTACGTGGTGATCTCTGGTGGGAACCCACCGCCGAAGAAGAAGAAGGAGCTGTCAGAAACTGTTTCGACATGAAGGGCCCCCCAGAATGTCTAGTGGGGGTCGAAGATTAAGTACCAAAGCCTGTGTATCATATATGAGAGTATATGGGGTTACTGAGTGTAGAAAACAGTATTGCTTTCCGGCAGTCATGAGTGAAAAGCTTCTTGCCATGTTAACTCGGTCAATTAAAGGAGTGGTTTTTGACATTACCATTTGAAACTGGCATGCCAATTGTGAATCCAACTGCTGTTCGATCCCACATTTCTATGGCCATGATTCGGTTCATGCCTCGCTAAATTCACGCAAATTTTCATAGCAACAATGTGTATGAACCCCGGTGCGTATGACCCAAGTTTAAGTCCCTGTTTTCGCTATAATGGGTGTATGTAACAATAGAACGGCATGTTATTGCGAGTTTCTGAAGGGGGATGTGTCGTAGATAACTCTCAAACAAGAGAATGGTAATCGCGTTAACTATTATGTTATCTAATCATGGAAAGAAAATTAATCTTTTCATTATTATCATTCAAATAAATCCTTGTTCTTTTTAAATCATTTACATTGTGTTTGGTTTGTTGAATGGGATAAAGTGAGAATGGAACGATCATTTCATATGAATAAATCATGGGTTACAGCTAGCTATTAGAGCTATTTATTAGTTGTTTTTATTAGTTGTTTTAGTCATTATTTATTTATAAGAATATTATTTCATATATATTATAATTTTCAAGAAATATAATATGTTATTTCACTTTCATACTATTTCGAATGGGATGTAAAGTTAAGTTGTGTCTTTTCTTTGAGGGGGAGCGGAAAAGAAGTCTGATGAACATGGGGTGCCCCATATTTATGTTGGTAAACTTGCACCCGTGGGTACATATTATTGTTGGTGTCAAATCATGGCGCCTCACTCTTATCTGGTTCAATTTTGGGTCAATTTTTTAGGGGTGTTTTGATATATAAAAAAAAAGACACATCATCACTTTTAATATGAAAGAAAAGCAAAAAATATATATGTAATATTATTTTATAAAATATCATCGGACGATCTTATAAGCGGGCTTAAATCTTAAAATTAAAAGAAAGCAGTTTCTTATTCGGTTTTGTTTGTCCAAAACGGGCCTATAATGCTTATTGGGCGCGCTCACAATTTTTTTCAAGCAAGCATAATCGTCGTTGACCTATGACTTTTAAATTTTTTATAAGTAATATATATATATCAATATAATTAGTAGCAGAGGGGGAAATGAGACTTAAACTACGATAAAATTTAGTACCTACAAAGATTTAAACACGAGATCTTCTCTTTAAAAGGGAATTATTGTGACTACCGAAGCACATCCTTTTTTTTGAAAAAAACTTGCAATATCCCGTGCACAAACCACAGCCAATTAGTAGCTATCACATGAGTTAAGACCAATGCCTACAAAAGAGTACCAAACAATCACTTAGGTAGGGTATTTTGACTCTTTAACATTCTAGTACAAGACACATTGCTGGCTGCACGTGCAGTGTTTCGCTGATATTCTACCCATACATTGCATCTCATTCCTTTGAAAACCATGGATAAGCTAGTACTAATCATCACTTGAAGAAAACTAGAGGAGGTGATGATTTGTAGAACAAAATCTCATGCTCGATGGGAAAAAAAAAATCGCATTTGTGGAAAAATATGCCCACTCTTTGAATGTGACACTTGAAAGTCGCGTTTGATTGATTAAATTAGGTAACTTCACACAAATTATTAGATGATGACACTAGTTCCATAAAAATCAATAATATTTGCTTAATGCTTTGACGCCAGAACGATAACAATATTATCATTCGATGCTTATCGTGAAATGTTTCATGATTCAAGGATATTGAGGTTAAAGTTCAAAGTGAGCCTGGCACTCTTGTATATTTGATGAGCTCTCGAACTATTTCAAAGTAACGCCTTAAAATTTTCTAAAGCGACCGTGTGATTATGAAATAATTGCAGTTCTTTATTATATCCCTGACTTTGTGCCAAGTGGGTCATAACTAACCCAAATTCTTCCTATTGAGGAGTTTAAAATTTGTATACACTTAACTCGGTTCAATGAATCTCATTAGATTGTCATTCACGATTACATTTGACAATAGAGTCGCGTGGTCATTTATTCTTTTGTTCTTCTTAAAAGAAAGAGACAAATTTAGTAAGAATAACATGATGTGCGTGCTCTTTTCGCAACCAATTTCATGAAAGTAACCCTTATCATTAGTTCTGAAAATTACAAAATCATCCCTCTAAATATGCTAACGTATGACAACTGCGCTATAGGTCACTACTTTCATGAAATCAGTTGTGTTTGACCTAAAAGCATTAAATGTTATTTGAAAAATATCAAATTAAGTTGACAAATTTTATTTGGGCTACTTTATTTGTTAAATTTCAATTAAGGTTTATCATTTTATTTCAACCCATCACATCACGCATGTTATGAACCAATTAATTTCACGTCTAACACATTATGCCATTCAACAACTTTTTTTTTCTCTTTTTCTTTTTCTATAAAGAAAAATAACATTTATTGAACTAATAATTGATGTTAATAAAAATGTAAAAAGTGAGGATTAAAGCATCACAAGATCAGAAACATTACCGCCAAAAGACTGCAATTGAACATCTATCTAATCAGAAACATTATCAGATAAATTCCTATTCTAGATATTTTAAGCTTACCAAACTATTTTACTTTTCTTTTTTTAATAAAAAGGGGCAAAGTGCATGAGCATATAAGTGGAAGCACAACCCCGAATTAAATTGACTTGGCTACCTTTAAAATATATTTTATTTTTTTGGCGGAAGAAAACAAAATCTAAGACGGGGGAACAACTTTTTTTAATCTCTCTTTTAAAAATTACATTTGTTACACGTGACCTTTAATGAAGACAATGCATATTTTATTTAGATTATGCTTCCACTGAACAGTCAACCATTGCTTGTTTAATCTCTAAGCCAAAAAATATGATTTTTTAATCTAAATTTCAAATCCACTAAACAATAAGTTATTTTTTAGGGTTAGCTAATCCACTTAATAATGGATTCCGAGTTTACAAGCACTGCATGTCTCCCACATGTTGGTTTCGTAAGTTATAATGAGAGAGCATAAACAAACCCCGTTCACATTCATACATAAGCTATTATTTCGTTTTTACTCATCTCTAAAATATAATTATTGAAAAAATAATTATAGTCACATAATAAGGTGGACTCATATAAATATCGTTGAATCTCACATATCCATCGATAAGATCCACGACTTATCAGAAAATATATATGTGAGGTGTGAGTCTGAATCTATAGAGTAATATATCTATATACATGCGTGATCCAACATATCTATATGTGAAACCCAAAAAAAGGGAAAAAAAAAAATTTTCATGAGTATGGGAATTTATTTAGGGTGGATTTACATTATGAGTGTAGGAATGAATTTGTTTAGGATAGAATAGATCTATTATTTTTGTATAATAATTTTGGCAAAGAGAAAAAAAAAAAAAAAAAAAAAAAAAAAAAAAAAAAAAAAAACCCTGCAAAGTGATGTTATCTTCTAAAACTATCAAGAGCACGTGCCATTTTTGAAGTTCCATCTAAGTGGGGTCCAAAGACCATTTTTGAAGCACCCTAAAAGTGGGGGTCCAAAAGACCATTTCAAAGTTCTCTCAAGTGAGGGTCCAAAGACCATCAACCCACTTTGCCATATCAATAATTTTGGTCTTTCCTCTCTTGTTATTCAATTATATCACGAAAATGGAATAAAATTGATATCTATAAATTTGTCACCACTAATTTATACTATTCAAATTTATATATTATATGTATATCAAGTTATTGTCGAATAAGGTGAAGGACAAAGACCATTAAGACAAACGGAGAGCTCACTCCGAATGCAAAAGTTTCTTCATCTAATTTTCTCAATCTTTTATAATAAAAAAAAAAAAAAACATCAATAATTATGCAGATATATATATCTACGTGTGTGTGTGTGTTTGAGTACATCTATCTCTGAAATCGATATTCCATTGTTTTGTAGACCTATTTTCTAATAGGTGAAGAATACGAAGTTAAAACAAGTTTTATGTTGCAGATAATTTATCGTCACCTCCCAATTGTTTGACAAAGTATTAAGTTCGGTAGCCTAACCATGTCAATTTGTAATCCACGAAGCATACAAATACAATGCATTCTAAAATTTTTAATTTTTTTTTTTAAAAGAAGCATATCACTAAACTCAGTCTAATAATTGATGATTATAAAGCTTTTCTTCCACTTTGGAGGGCTCGAGGGGCCTCCCAGCCGCTTAAGGTGCTTCACCTGTTGTGCTCTCTTAGATTTGGCGTGTGGGGAAACGGCTTCTCCATTGCAGTGCTAGTCCAGCAATAGCCCAAATGAAAATTTATTGATTATTCTCAATTAGTGACTTGTCTAACTAAAGATGTTTGAACAAATTTATAGCAAAAGGTCAACTCTTAAAGAAAGGAGTCCCCATCCATTTGATGCTTCCATATTTGTCCGTTACGTGCGCAACAAATGCTTTAAATGTATGAGTTTCAACCTTACAATAATCCCAAACTTTTTCAGTGCATGTTTCGTTGCCATTCAAAGCAAGGTTTTATTAAAATTTGTTGACGTGACGTATTTGGTTGTTGCAAACTTAGCTTTAGCTAAGTTTTACAAATGTTGAGAAAATTGTGCATTTGCAAAGCTATGATTTTGACCATTTGATTTTACCCAAATGACCAATCACACTCAAGTATTGATCATTTCGATCCACCCATGTTTTTTTCCCCTCTCATTTAGTCCGATTTTAACTTGGACAACGAAATACGCATAATATCTAAAATTAAATTTCGTAGAACTCGATTTTGGTAAAGGTGAGCGTTAAACTCGCATTTTATCTTTTATATGGTCGTTAACGTTTGCAGTTTATAGATTTGCAACACATGCCACGCCCTACATGAGAAGCATTAGACAAACACCAAAAGGAAGAAGAAGCCACTACACGATTCTTCAACAAACATTAAGTTTTGCTTTCTATCATTAATAAATCTCAACTCAACTCCCTCCCCACCTTCTCAATGTCATCATAATCTTGCATTTGTTCAGAAGTCAACCAAATATGAGTGTGCATGAAACCTCATACACCTACTGCCAGATGCATGCACTTATTGTTGGTGTGTTCATATTGTTCAAAAACAAAGATCAAACGAAATTAGTCACTGCCCACAGAGTTGAATTTTGAAGGGTAGACGTAACATGCCATGATATTCAAATTGAATGTCCCCGTGGCTTATCCCCTTTCTCGCGAATGAATTCAACGAAGAAGAGAAGGCCTTGTTTTACATCGGAATCCATACACCTTTAGGTTAGAGATTGGTGTAGAGTTAACTTCGGTGCTCTTCTTCCATGTGATTTCCCCTTTCTCCCAGATGAATTCATAAAAAATATCCTTGCGGCTCCTAAGTATCAACTACTATTGTAAATATTAGTTTGCACATCAAAATGTTAAATCAATACTAGTCTTTTAAACTTTGTTTGTTTTTTTTTTTTAACGGTCGAAGGTTCGAGTCCACCACTAAATTAAATGACAAATAACAAAATTGTGTTACTTTTTCAGACATTTGGATCTAATTATACCTGTGATGGAAAAAAGATTTACATGGACGAGCCGTTGAAATCTTATTAACAGAGTCGAGGGATCAAATAAATTACTTTATTTTATGTTAGAGATATCAAATTGGGCATGCAAAAATCAATTCTTAGCAAGAACGAAGAGTTTAGGTTATGATACCTATATTGACAATAATTTTGTTTTTGGGTCCTAAACCGGCTCTTCCCCCTCAACTGAAAGCGTCGCTTTAGTGGTAATCCCATTTTGAATATATATATATATATATATATATTAGCTAATTAAAACAAATTAAAGCATGCTCACTAAAAATATTAAAGCATAACTTTTAGTAGCGACGCAAGAGATACTTTAGATCTATCAAGGACCGATTCTTAAGACCCGTTTTTCATTTATTTGACTCGAGTGGTACTAGTGCTATTTGGACCAAAAGTGACCATTAAATTTTCAAATATACCACGCATTATAAAAGTTAGATTTATTTAGTTGAGTAATACAAATATACCACGCATTATAAAAGTTAGATTTATTTAGTTGAGTAATACTATTTATATATTTCACATTATTTTCACACCGAAATGTCGATTTAGTTCCTCAAAGGGAATACTGGTCAAGCAACGATGGACGAAACAGTAAAAAGGCATAATAGCATCTATAACTTCAGTGCGAAGGTGTAGGGAGTATACAAGTAAATTTGCTCAATTTAGTTGGCATCTTGAAAATACTAATAAGAACATCGTCGTGAGAGGAAAAATTTCAAACCATATAGTGTAATACTACTCATCCTAAAAAAATTAATCCCATCAAAATCTCACCGTTCACATGTAGAGATGGGCTCCACATGGTCCATCCATCACACGTATGGAATCCATCCCTACATGTGAGCAGTATAATTTGAGTAAAACCACTTTTTTAAAATGAGTAGCATTACCCAAATGTACAACCCTTTAAAAAAAAAAAAAAGAATGAAAAGGAAGCACTACATGTTGACAACACAACACAGCACAAAGACAAAAAGAAAGGAAAAGGCGGAGGGAGGACAAGAAGTAGACATAATTGGCGTGGCATGTAAGCAAAATGGGGGACAAGATAGGCCCAATAAGTCCAATGGCTATTTCCGAAACCTTTTAGTCTCCTAGGCCCCCCCTCTCTCCTCCCCACTTTTGCATATGATGCTCATGACGACGTGGTGACCTACAAACCTCTAGCCATATACCACCCCCCACCCCAAAAAAAAAGTTAGTATCGAAAGTTTATGAAATAGAGAAGAAATGTAACTTTGATTAGTGATAGATTTCTTCGCGTGATTCGAATCGTGGAAGGAAATAAAAACTCCTGTAGTTACCGGTCCCTTTAATGAATCGATTCATACTCCTAATTCGGATTTTGTGAGCTTTCGCGTGTAAGTATTTGATATTGAGTAGATAACTGAAGACTCAGTGATAAAACATACGAAAAGAAAAAGAATTCTTTAGGAGAACTATATCATTTATTACACTTCATAATGTTATTACTAAGAAGAATATTATTGCCTACGTTATATACTTGACACAAGTTACTCTTTTTATGTATTTTATTTATTAACTATTATGAGGTGGTGTATCGCACAATTACTCGAAGACACGATACATCCTTCTTAGAGAAAAGGATTGGACACTGATACGATCACATAATAATTCATCTTTCCTTCCATGCAAACAGTGATTTCTAACTCTACTGACCTATATCATCCTAATATTTCAAAATGATCCATTATTATTATATAAAATTAAAGAGTTATAGCTAGCTTTATAAATTAAAATTTTGTAACGTTACTTTGACGTCCGCAAGATTAAACATTTATTGGACCACTAAGATTACAGTTCATAACTGTTATCGCCATAATATTCAATGTTTGCCTATAACATGACCTTTTCAAGTCAACGTACATTTGCACCTGTACAGCCCAATGATGCTGGTACAAACTATATAGTATAACGTATAAAAAAGCCGAGTAAATTATATAATTATTTTATTTATTATTATTATTTTTGTTTGCTGAGAATATAAAACAGCCGACTAAATGGCCTCATCATTAATCTCCCCAATCTTCAAACCTTTTCCCCCACTCTATATGTGCGCTTTGTCTTGCTCTTGCCGCATTTTATATTCTCTGTCATTATCTTAGTTTAGTACCTTAATTAATTGTGTCATTTTGCTTATTAAATATAGGGACGGTCTCCTACTAGAAAGCATGCACGCGACAAATATTCCGTGTCGCGTTATGATTCGCCGTTGCCCGACTAGGAGTTGAAATTTTGACCCCAGGACGACATAAATAAAACCTTGACAAAGAATTTAAAATTTAAATAAATCGCCACACATATGTTTCATTAGCTCATACCAGAAACTCTTCTTATCTTATAACAATAAAGACCCCCCACCCATTCAACTGGCAGTCAGTTTAGACTAGGGTGTTCAACCGAATCAAAAATAAAAAATTAAAAATTAAAATCGATTGAAATTAATGTAAATCGAATCGATTTGATCGGATTTTTTAATCAGTTTGGTCTCATTTTTTTAACAGAAAACCGATACAGTCAGTTAGTTTACAATCGTTCCTGGAATAAAACGGCATAAAACAACCGCACATAATAATTATTTTATATATATTTATAATAATAATAAAATTATAATATACTTGTGATTATTATAATATTATAATAATATAATTATTATTATGTATAAATTCATTTATGCATAGATAATTTATATTTGTTTAAAGCATCGTACAAACCGACCAACCGTTCGATTTTTTCAATTTCTAATGTTTTTACACTTTCGGACAACCAAATTGGTCGATCAATTCTTGGTTTTTTTTTTCTTCCTTTAAAAGTGATCAGTCAGTCAATCAGTAAACAATTTCTTGTGAAAATTGTAAAAAAACAAACGATTTATGACCCTAGTTTAGACTATACGTGGACTTTACTGGGAAAGTTTTTTGTTATTTTCTTTTTCCCCCCTAAGGGCACTTAATAAATGTACCATATTAATAAAGGCAATCAAGTACAAAAAGAAAAGCATAAAAATTAATCCAAACAACGCATTAATAATATAATGAATGTTTCATAACTTATTCTTACCCTATAGGAATACAGACCTAGCATGTCTTGTATGATCTTTACCTTGAAAGGTTTTTTTTTTTTTTTTTTCCCAATAGCACTTAATAAAAATACCATATTTAGGGAGGCTATCAAATATTAAAAATCATAAAAATACATCCAAGCAAGGAATTGAAAATCATTCTAGATTACTATTACCCTTGAAATGAAAGCTGACTTGACTTTAAACCACATAGATATATAATTTGAATTTAATTTTTTTGATTGTTGACTGTTGAAGAAAATCTAGATCATAGCAAATGCAATTTGAGCTCCATCATCACATTCCATAAAAATATATATATATATATAAAAATGAAAAAAAAAAAGAGAAAAAAGGCAGACTGCCATTTGATCAACAACAAAAAATCAATAATAGAAATCAAAAGCATTTGACAACATGGATGGAACCTCATCCACAGACAGATGACCCACAAATTTTAAAAGCTAATAGAGCATAATGATGAAGAGTTTCAAATCAATGATCAGAATCCCTTTAATGACGTCAGTATAGGATCTACATGAGTTCGGATCATATAAGAAAATCTTACTCGCTTGCTCGTATTAGCATTTTCTTCCTGAACACTAATTCGTGGTGCCCTGGTAGATTTAGTGCACACAAAAACAAGGAAAACTGCCGAAAAGACTGATAAACCACAAATGCTGCCATGTGCTCAGAAAAGGAAAAGATCCGAAGCGTGTAGCAAAATCCATTTGAAAAGGGAAAGAGAACATGGCTAAAAATTCCCCCCATGAACTGGCTTTCGGCTCAAAAGGCAGAGTTTCAGCACTGAAATAGTGGAGTCATGTCTGCACAGCTCTGTACTGGAATCTGAGTTGTACCCTTTTGATAAAGGAGGCCCTTTTTGGCTTCAAATTTGATGCTTCTTTCCATTCTTTAGTGCAAAAAGAGGTCATGACACTTCACTTGAATTTAGAAGACAAAAACAAGTGCAAGGACCAGGGATTTGAATCTTGATTGAATGCCAGTGTGTTTCAGAGAGGACCATGGCCGAAACATCTAAGAACCCACAAACACCAATCCCAGGAAAAGTATAAGTTACCTTATGAACAAGTAGTCTATCAAACAGCAAGTGGCAGATCCAGATTGGCTCTTACTTGATCAACAACACTGATGGCATCAAGACTTTGTATCCTATTCAATTTTCCTTTTTCGGCCCCGAACCCAGGTTGGACTTGAAATCTTTCCCACTACATTATCCTTCTAAGCTACTATGCTTATTGGAGGACTAAGGATTTGAGAGGCTGACATGAAAAGGCAGAATTATGGTCACTGATACTCCTTTTCCTGAAAAGGAGCAGACAAACATTAAAACATACACTAAGTTAAGGTGTTAAAAAATTCTCAAGAGGAAAATGGCAAACATAAGACAGCTGCAACACACAAATGGATGCTTATCAAGCAGTAAAGAACTAAAGCAAACAGGATAATAATTCCCAAAACAGTTGTTTGTTTGGCATAAAAGGTAAATAATACAACAAAAGGAAAGAATCATTCATGTTCTGTCTCAGTGCTGGGATCTAAGAGTCCAAAACCAAGCTACTTGATAGGTTAGCCTTTTTCAGTGTTTCCCTTATTCAAACTGCCATCCCCATCCCCACTTCCCTCCCTCCCCATTCAACCTCTCCCTCCCAAACATGGCCCTTCCCTTCTCTCCTTTCTTTTTTTTTTTTTTCCCCCCCTCTCCCCCCCCCCCCCCCCCCCCCCCCCCCAGGCCCCTACATACCCAACGCCAAAGAGGGCACTGTGGGAGCAAAATGCTTATGCAACTAATGGATGTGAAAAGGTCTTTCACACCTTTTGAGGCTAGATAGTGACATAAGTAGCTAAAATACTTCAACATAAACAATGTGACTCCCAATTACTCATGTGCCCATACATTATCACAAAAAAGGAAAAAAAGAAAAAAAAAAAAAAAACTGGCATACACTACATAATATCAATGTGACGTAACACTTGGGACTTTTCATGTTTATTCTAATTTTAGACTGCAGATTAAAGCTAACCTACCAGGTTGGAACACGTGTGAGATCCCACCTGTTAAAATAAATTAGTTGGCACGCCAATTTCTCTAGTGTTCTAACATGCGCTAAGCCGGCTAAGTGCTCGACTTAACCCTGAAGTGGATTCTTTATTATTTTATTTAAAATATTAATACTTATATACAAGTATTTTTATATAAATTTATAAAATATTATTAAAATAGCATAACAAAACACAACAAATTGCATAAATAATATTCTTTCACAATTTGCATAACTTTATTTTCACCAATTCTCAAAATCTCCTTCCATAAGTATCACTCTATCTTTATTCAACTCTTCAAAAGCCATATCCTCCTCAACTCTCTATGAATCATTATATCATTATTTATCTTATTATTATTATTTAAGTGCCACATGACTAGGAAAAAAAGGATCATGCCTTTCACAAATTTTCTTTTGTAAAAAATAAAATAAAATAATAAAAATGCATGGGCAGATGCCTTGGATCCCAGCTAGCCGCCCAAGAGCCCGCTTTTCTCCTAAGCGAGGCGTGAAAGAGAGGCGTTTTCGGGTCACCCACGCACGCAGGCGCCCCCTCCCCCCAAACAAATAACAATAGAAGCAGAGGGTTAAAAAAAATAATTGAAAAATAATAAAAAAAATCCTTAAGCTTAAAAGTAGTATTCTAATAATTGAGTCAACATCCTGTTCCATGTTTAGTCAATGAAGTTGTGATCATATTGAAAACTTCCTGAGGGGTCCCGGACCGTTGTTGCATTAAGCGACCCTCAAAAACAAGGCCTCGTGAAGATCATATGCCGAGTGGGCCCATGAAGCTGACTATGCTCTTCCCAAAGTTACATTTTGTTTGCCCAACCAATCAGAGACTGCCATATCGTCAACTGATGTACCTTTGAAAATGATCAGAGCTGCTAGACCAGGTGACTCACACCGGTAGAGCCAGACCCACAGAACACGCCCATTGTGAAGTCACAGGAGAGGACCTAAAAGAGGAAAAGGAAAAAAATGCAATTGCGAAGCAAATGCTCACCTTTAGGGAGTCGCAGCAAGTTCAACAATAGGATGAGATCCATCCACTACAAAATCAGGGAACTTAAAGCACAGCAGAGGGACCAAGGCCACAAAACATGCCCTTGTGAATACCACCTATGGTGGCATGACCCACAAACTTGACTATCTTCTTCACCAACTGAGACCGAGCCAATAGCAACATGCAGCTCAGTAGGGGCCAACCCCCCAATGCCTCTCCGCCAACAATACCACGTATGTACAAAAATACAGTCAATATGAACTTGAGAGAGAGAAAATCAGTTATTGCAACAGAGCATACTCACAAAATACAGGCAGCGTTAGAAGAGAAAAGGGGGGGGCGAGAGCGCAGGAATCCGTGCTTACCTGAAATAGAAATGAAAAAGGTACGGAAATCTGTGAATGTAACAGTGGCTAAAAATATAAGGGGTATGTCAAAGTTAATCTCTTGTAGATTCTCTTTTCTTTTCTTTTATTTTAAAGAAAGGCTTCATAGAACTTGCACAAGGAAAAAGGAGTTCCAATTAAGGAAACTGGCACATGCGCAGAGGCAGTTTGTATACGCAGCCTCACCACTAAGCATGCGTTTGACCATCAAAATATCACTTTAAATACCCCCTCCATTCCCTCTTGAGATCTTCTACACCTCCTCTTTGCTCCACGCCTCCTCCTTTACAAAAAGATAGAGCGTGAGAAAGAACAAAAGGAATAAGAAAAGAGAGGTAAAGAAAGAAGGAATGGGATCGCCAACTGCATTTCTTCAAAAAAACAAAGTTACGCGCTTCAAATTCTCCATTGTTTTGATCCTGAGTTGCTTTTGTCATAGAATCAGTTACCTTTGTTCTGACCTTCCTACTGCCCCTGCAACTTCCTCAAGCCCAGAATCAGCTGCCCGAATCCTTGCCCTAATAAGACAGATATGCTTGCGGCACTCCATGTATACTAGCATGGACACAGCCGAAGCCACCAATGACTTTGGCAACATTACCCATTATGAGCCTCCATTGGCAGTTCTGTCTCCATCGTCCATCCCGGACATTTCCTGCATCGTTAGGTTCATATTTGAGGTGAGTTCGCTGCCACTGACCGTTGCTGCCAGAGGCAATGGCCACTCCCTCCGCGGTCAAGCACAGGCCCCCGGAGGTGTGGTCATCACTATGGACTCCATTCAGGCACCAACAATTCAAGTCCATGCTGGGGAGCTGCCGTATGTGGATGTCAACGGTGGTCAACTATGGATCGATGTTCTGAATGAGACACTTAAACATGGGCTGACACCAAGATCCTGGACAGATTACCTTTACCTCACCGTAGGAGGCACTCTATCGAACGCGGGAATCAGCGGTCAGGCGTTCCGTTATGGACCCCAAATCAATAACGTCTACCAGCTGGAGGTTGTTACAGGTAAATTTGTAGGTGCGATTTCTGCATGTTTATATGGTACAACAAAAAAGAAAAAAGAAAATCTATGCTCAACCATGGACAAGGATGTTTAGGTAATTCCACCTCCTTTTCTTTGTTGGTAGATCAACCTATTTTGGCTTTTGAGGAAGCCTCCTTCCACTTTTGATGAAGCGATAACTTCAAACAACCACAATCATTTATGAATTCCATGTTAGTTGATGGTGAAATGAATGTGCTGTTGCTGTAATAGCAAACTGAGTGAACCATAGGTATCTTGTGCATGTACATGCAAGAGCAACAAATGTGCAAATTTTAGTAATGAATCATACTGGGATCAAAACGGGTAAGACTAAAAGGTAACTAAATGAATACAGGAAAAGGAGAAGTTTTAAATTGTTCAGAGAGCGACAATGCAGACCTCTTTTATGGTGTTCTTGGGGGCCTTGGACAGTTTGGAATTATTACACGAGCCAGAATCCCTCTTCAAGCAGCACCTAAAATGGTAAAAAAATACAACCTCTTATCTGATCCAAAAGATAGTAAGATGCAGACAGCTTCTTGCTTTTCATCATAACTGAGTCCACTCTCACAACTTGACCTATGGCAGGTGAAATGGATTAGAGCATCCTACTCAGACTTCCCCACATTTTGCAAGGACCAAGAGCACCTGATATCGGCACCATCTGAACATTCATTTGACTATGTTGAAGGATTTGTCGCGATAAACAGAAGCAACATTGATTCTAAAGACGCAATTATAGCTGGCCAACCTGTGGGCCAAAACCCAAGCCCTATCTACACCCTGGAAGTGGTGAAATACTTCAATCCAGAAGACAGGGATCCCATAAATGAGGTTCATAACTTGCCGAGAGACATGAAATATTTCATACATTATATGCTGTTGTGCCGCCCCTGACAAGGTTTGTTGGGTGTTTAATCACTTAATTAACATAATTCTTGTTTATCCTTGATTTCTAATGCAGATCATCAAGAGCCTGTTGTCCACATTGAGCTTCCTTCCGTCCACACTTAATATGAAGGAAGTCTCATACATGGAATTCCTTGATAGAGTGCATACTTCTGAGACAAAATCACAAGGTATGTGGCAAGTCCCTCATCCATGGCTGAATCTTCTAATTCCCAAAAGCAAAATCCAGGCATTTGCAGAGGGAGTCTTTGGAAACATTGTCCAAGACAGTTCAAGCGGTCCCATTTTAGTCTACCCAGTAAACAAATCCAAGTATGAATTTAGTAAGACCAATTAAATTCCCATAAATCATTAAAATTTCATGCTCTCATACATGATAAAACTCTCTCTCCCTCCCTTCTCTCTCTCTCGGTTGCAGGTGGGACAACCGAACATCAGCGGTAACCCCGGATGATGATGTTTTCTACCAAGTGTCGTTCCTATTCTCAGCAGTGCCATCTCCCTCAGGAGAAGATGTAATAGAGCGCTTTCTAACTCAAAACAGAAGGATTCTAGATTTCTGTGAAACAGCCCATTTAGGGGTGAAGCAATACTTGCCCTACTACACCACCAGGCCAGAATGGGAAGCTCACTTTGGGTCCCACTGGGAAGTCTTCCAAAGGAGGAAATTAGCCTATGATCCTTTGGCAGTCCTTGCTCCTGGCCAGCGAATCTTCCCCCGAAAGGCAATGCCCCTGCCCATCACCTACGGATGGAAGCTTGCATAAAGCCGCAGTGATCTAATTTAATAATTTCTTGGATCACCAATAAACATCCATAAGTAGCAAAACAGGATGAAATGATATCTTTAGGTTTGTATTTTGCATGCTCAGATGTAAACACAGTTTGTTTAATATCAGCAAATTAAAGTGTTTTATTAATCATAAAACAGAGAACCACGGCATTAAATTTGATTTAACATTTTCACATACATTGTGTAAAACACTTTCTTCCATGAGGCAAGATGGTGACTCTTAATCAAAAGGGAAAAAAATGACTGACGAGCATAACTGACAGTCTTTAGAGTTGATTTAAACCACAAGTTCAACAGCAACAACCTGAATTATTTTGACTCTGCAGCTTCCGTCCAGCCAAGACCTGGTTTGCTTGTTGCTGCTTCTGGTTCTTCGTAGTCACGAGCATCACGAAGAGAAGCTTCAAAATCAGTAAAATCACTTGCAATAGGAAGAAAACTACTTATATCATCTCTAGCCCCAAAACCTCCAGCTTGTATAACATCATCGGATGTAATTGAGGCCTCCATGTTCACTTCCCCAGAAGAATCAGCATGGTTTTTAGAATCAAATACACCAATTGAAATGTTCTCTTCAGAAACCTGATCATTTTTCAAGACATCTTTCACCTCTGTTTTTGAATGATCAGGCTCATCTACTTCATCCTTGATGCTTTGCTCATTCATAACTATGAATCCAAAATTGAAGCGATTCTCAATAATGAAAAATTATAGAATTAGTTTGTAAAGAAATTGTGCTAAGAAGAAATGTGAAAGCAAAAAAAAAAATCAGCATCCTTGTGGCATTATATTTGGAGATAAGTGGCGACACTTCATCAAGAAAGTGTGGAAAAACCTAGTTATTAAAACATAAATTAAACACTGCAGTGAATAATATATTAGCAAACATTATATGAATTATATCTAATAAATTGAAAAGGAGGAGCTTGCCGAGTGAAGATATGGAAAATCAAACATGCAACACTTCATGAATTCGACAACTTGTAGAGCACTGAGCAGTATGATGCGAACAAAGTCCCTCAACCATGAACTTAACATGGAAATGGGAATTATTCTCAATGAGCTCTTTTTGTACTAGTGAACTTCCACCAATAGTTTGTCTGTCAAAGACACCTAGACATGGTAAGCTCAAACTAGGAAAAAAAACCAACTATGCTAGTGGTTTGATCTAAAACTGCAATGAGTTCATGTCCATAAGCCTTCAAGGAAATGAAAGCTTAGCATACTAGGGAAAAAAAAGGTTAGGTATGGAGTTGAATTAAAGGAAGTCAAAACATGAATGCAAATCAAAAACACTTGGTTCAGGCAATGTCAGCCGGAGAAGTTCTGGAGGAGAGAAGATTACGAACAGCAGGAAAATATCCTTTAAGACAATGAAGCAGCTCAAGACAAAACCTCAAATGACATTGTATGGGACTAAAGAAAAAAACATGCCTACTCTAGAAATTAAATCAGACGCGCGGCTTACTAATAAGAACTTTATTAATGGAAGGAAAAGGAATTCGAATGGGAATAGGATCTGAAGGTGTTTGTTAATCCTAATTAGCATGACATCACCTCCCCTTTGACCCATGACATCGTAGACCTCCCCTGGCCATTGCAACACCCTGAACTATAATCTTAAAACGCCCATAACAGTATGCAAACATTGACATTCTTTCCTCATGACCTGACTATCTGAAACAATTCTTTCATCAAGTTATCCTTAAGCGAAACTGACGACACGTTTAGTTCATGGAATGAAATAGAGCGGGAATATGGTAATTATTCCATGGGAATAGAAACTTAAGGACTAGATATACCCATGGACCATGAGCAGAGCGAGTACTCTTGACTGGGCTGCAGTAAGGCTTGAGTATGAATAGCTTATTTAGAGTTCTAAATAAACCAAACAAGGAAATAGCTGGTGCGCAGGAATGAAGCTATTACCATGAACCAGAGATACCATAAGTAAAACATTCGTTACTCGATCGACCAGACCCTCCTTTCGTTTTCACTCTCCTAGCTCGTATGCCAACTCCCTTTCCTTGACTGTTATCATAAGGCGTCCTTAAAATCAAACTACAAAGGTTCCCAATGGCCATGGAACGTAACAGAAGCCCTAACTGTAGAAGTTCCCCGTAATGAAGCACGGTGTGCGTTTCCCAACCCATAACCAAATTGCAATGATTAGGCAACACCAAGATCGTATTAATCAATGTGGAATCACATTCTCAACACTCTTAAACCTAATTAATCAGACCTTCCATGGATCCCCATCATCAATTAAATTGAAAACCAAAAGGAACAATAATCATCCCCCTGAACGTTATTTAAGTACATGAATGATCATCTCAACACATTTCAACTACAGAAATCAATAAACACAGCAATCATGTTATACACATTAGGGTACATGGGGAGCGACACACCTGAGAGAGAGAGAGAGAGAGAGAGAGAGAGAGAGGAGAGAGAACTTGAAAGTGAAAATGCCGCCGCTGTTTAAGTTTGATACTCTGCCACGTCTCGTTGATGGGGGGAGCTTTTATGATAAAGTGTGGGGGTCTGTGAGAATGGGAGCAGAGACGCGTGGAAGATGAATCGAGGTGCGCGTGTTTCGAAAGCGACGAGCCCCCGCCCGGCGCAAACACGTTGGTCCTGGGTACTGAATTGGGGGCCCATTATGAGACTGAAACCGGGCCCAGCATGAGCTAGAAACCGCGGCCCGTAAAAGATAGATTCAGGCCCATTTTTTATAATTTTTTACGAACTTAAATAGATGCCGATTAGACATGTTTTTCATTTTAATTCTTTTTTTAATCAGGTTCCTTTGCGTGGGAAATATGCTCTATAATTTGCCAGATAGATAATTATCATATGTACGTGAAAATATTTGAATCATTTATTAAAGTTTTATACTTATCACTTTGCAAACTCCATTGTTTCATAAAGTTTTGTGTTGAACAAATTTAATAAATATAAAACCTAAAAAAATAATCTTGATATTTCTACTGTATACACGATAACCATTCATTGGAAAGATACAGAGTGCATCTCTCGTCCTAACTGCAAGTGAGCCTGGTTGTCTTTTTTTCTTGGCTATTAAAAATTATAATTTTTTGAAGGTTTGAATTTTAGGGAAATAAAGTACATCTGTAAAAGGTTCTTTCGTATGTATCTATGCATATGAAAATTGAGCTAATTAGAAAATATCTCTTCTTCGATTACATTAAAGAAACAATAATATCATAACTCAAAAAACAAATCTGAAAATTAAAGTATCATCACCCAATCCTCACTTAAAAAAAATAATGTTAATAAAATAACTGCTCAAAAGTAAATGTCGATGAAAATAAAGGAACTTGTTTCGAGCCCATAAATTTAAACAAAAATTAATTTTTCCCACCCGTTCCCTCTTTTGTAACAAACGAGGGGGTCTGGGCCTTAACCAAAATTGGCTTCATTATTTTATAAAATTTCAAATGAAGGCTAATAACCACCTCTCTCGTTCAAGCTTTTCCAAGTAAAAAGGATTCTCATCTTCAAGATGGCATTGCTAGGAAAAGCAAGAGCTGCTTTTACCGGGTAAATTACCGGCGAACCTACCATTCACATATCTTAAGTAAAATGAACCTACCATTCACATATCTTAAGTAAAATGATTGCTTCCATGGACCATAAGAGAAACAAGCAAGAAATAACTATTACCAGTTATCGAAAGTGTAATAGGCAATTTCTCTCGTCGATTCCTCTTGTGATTAATTGAAGCAGACATTTCACTTAACTCCATAGAAATATTGTTCCTCACACGTTATAGATACTTCATTCGATTATGTGAACCAAGCATAACATTAGATGATTAGCAACATCATCAAAACATCCACCATCAACTGCATCGTATATCACATGCACATTATTCTCGCACAACGTACTGCCGTATCTGTTCTGGGGCAAGCGAATACCCATTACGCTAAAGGCATAAGGCCCGCATTTAAAAGCACACTAGCTTATAGATTCTCAACAAAAATTAGAGCACGTCAAAGGTTAAGAGCTTGCGCATGGTGGCGAATGTGGTCATCGATGAAGGTGGCAATGAAACTGTACGAGTGATCATAGCCTGGCTGCAAACGCAAGAGCAGCGGCACATTAGCTTTCCTGCATGCCTCCTCAAACTTGTGCGGCAGCAACTGATTGGGCAGGAACTTGTCATCCTCCCCCTACACTGGGCATTTTAGTGAAAAATTAGGGAAAAAAAAAAAAACACAATCTATACTTCGAATCAACTGGGTTGGGGTGATTAATGTGGGATATACATATGCAAGCAATGGATTCTGCACTCACAAATACGCAAATAGGTTACATACCATGCTTCCTGATTCACTTCAGCTTCTAATAATAAGAGACTATTAAAGACTGCCCTCGTGATTTTTCTTCATTTTTCGGTTAAAAAGAAACTGACTCATATAAGCAGCCCAAATGGTTTCTCATAATAAACAGGCAGCAACTACCAACACCCAGTTTTTCAGTATTACAACTCAAATGAAAAGGACGATGAAACACGCAATGGATATCAAAATATTCATGTTACAGCTAGAGATAACTCCTTGCTTCTCAGCAACCATGTATGAAGAAAAAAGTTGAAATTTTTTTATTTCCGTTGTCCGGGAAAGTATTCTCAGGTTAAAGTTCTCCAAACATGAAAGGACATGGGAAAAAAAATAAATACCACTCTTTAATTGTAAATACATATATATATATATATATATATATATATATATGGGAAAGGTATTTAGCTTTTGGGAGAGAGATCAGATGATAAAAGCATATGAGTTTTACCTGATCGATTAGAATCGTGGCACGCAGATCATTGAACTTTGAAATCAGGCAAGTGGCATCGTATTCCTGCAGGCGGACGATTTATTTTTTAATAATCAAAGTACCTCTGCAATATAGTGCAACTCTGTTATATTTGTGCATAAGCAGGTTACCTCCCAATCCGCTTTATTGCTGCCTAGATAGTTTGTGAACGCCTTCTGACCCCAGGGACAGTTTATGGGATTGACAATTGGCGCAAATGCAGACACCGACTGGAAAAGGTCAAATCAACTAAATATGTGTTCATGGCGACATAGAATAATCATTCATTACAATATATCACAGGTTCAACCAGTTCCACAGGGGCAATAATCGAAAATGAAATGTTTAGATCTATAAGAATTTCGTTGAAGCAGTACTTTTTGTACACAAAGAATCTCATCCAAAAAAATGACATACTTAGAAACTGGCAAGTAATACTAGTACATCAGAAATACCAAAATTTGTTGAGGAAGTTAGATTGTTGATAATGAATCCTGCAAATTGTGGATTATTACAATCGGTACCTTGTACTTATTAAGATTTTTCAAATAAATGGTCAGCGCTCCATGTCCACCCATCGAATGGCCTAATATAGATTCCCGCGATGTGTCAAGCTGCGGAAAATGTTTGTGCACAAGCTCTGGCAATTCTTTGACAACATAATCATACATACGCCAGTTCTTCCACTTCTCTTGCGTAGCATTAAGATAAAACCCAGCACCTGGTTGTAGAAACATATTAAACTCAGCTAGCTCTGCTGCAACTCAAAGTAAGGTCGCTACCTAACAAATTGAGTTCTTCCTAAATATGATCATTTATAAAGTGTTCTCTTTCATAAGATTTCCAGAATAAACAGTAATATTTTATGCATATCCGTTTGATTTCCCATGACTAGAGAATATTATAGAGGCCCAGTGTTTTATACTTAGACCGAAGTCCCAGCTGTCTGCCTCTCCTTCCACATTCAGACCTCCTACAAGAAAATCGCAGACAGAGAGAGTTAGTAACCACAGCTTGGCTTCTAGCATAAAAAGGCAGTTCGCACACTGAAACTATTAATGTGATGGCATCTTGCAAGTTGCAACAAGAACTAGAGATGCTCGTCGGAAGTACCTCATAAAGAGTTCTATCCATCTGCACAAACTAGTTCTCATAAATCCATATGATTCCCTCAACCAAATTATTTGAAAATACAAGTCATTACAAACAAGGGAATAACCCAATTGATTATGCAAGAAAATGAAGAAAAGGGGAAAGAATACTAATAGGCTAACCTAAAGGGCTAAATGAGCATGCCAAAGAAGACCAATGTGACCATGTGCCGCCAATAGAAAGAATACTAATCAACCAAATTTCTGACCGGACCTCGGGTCATGTTTTTAGGTCAATTTTTTCCCCACAAAAAAGGGTCCTAGACTTTGCCCCCCCCCGGGCGAATCCACGATAATAAAGGAAGGACCTAAAAACAAAGAGTCATATGATTGAGTAGACATGAGATCAGTGGACTTAATTTATTAAAATAACAGCAAGAACATTATAAAACAAGTTCAGCAAAAAAAATAGACAAAATTGAAGGATTACTTGGCGATGTGTCGGGGACAACTAGAGCAACACCCTCACTGGAAGCAACACGTTGCGCTCCCGACTTAGTTATGAAATTCTCATCCGTGCAGGTAAGACCGGAGAGCCAGTACAGTACCTGCTCATCAGTTCGTATACTATAAATCATCTAACAAAGCCAAACAAAAAAAAAAGGAAACAAAGAACAAGGGGGAACATCAATTTTCCTTACTCTAACAACCCTAGGACGGAAAGGGTACTTATATTATAACATCACATAAAAGAAACAGAAGATGGGTAGAAGCCCTAGAAAACCCATGAACCGATCTGGGAATAGTTCAAACTTTTGAAGGGAAATTGAGAAATGGGTGATACGCGTAGAAGAATGAAAAACAATAGCAAAGATCTTACTGGGAATTTATGGGGAGAAGTGGGAGGGAAGTAGATGTGGAAATTCATGGAGCAGCCGAGAGTAGGGCTGAAATGCTTGTATCTCTTGTTGTACCCTCCGAACATTTTTGAGCTACTGATTTCGATTGGTTTCGTCTCCATTGCGCTCTCTCTCTCTCTCTCTCTCTCTCTCTCTCTCTCTCCCGGCAATCATTCTGTACACCAGCTGGAATCTGGTCATATATGTTGAAGGATATAATGGGCCAGGATTGCTAAGCGTTGGGCTTTGCGGTCCCTATTTATCCAGCCTCCCTTTTGGGCCCAAAGGTCTCATCTAAGTAACTGATGATATTAGGGCCCACTCAAAGGAAGCCCGGACCAGGCCCAATGATTCCTACAGCTTTAAAAACGTTGAAAAGTTTAACTTTTAGCATGTAAATTGTCAAATTGTCGAAGACCATCTGGATCCAAAAAGTCATAAACTTGTAAATTTATATAATCTTATCCATTTTTCTCGTTAATTTTTAATTTCTCTATTTTTTTCTCACAATTATTGGTTAGGATTATTTAAATTCACAAATCCTTGATATGGGTCCAGATTCATGCATAGTTCATACGAGAATTAGTTGGTCATGAATCCGCCTCGCGAAGTAAAAGCCTCCTATTCATTCACAACGACGTACTTCTTGGTGATTCTGTCTTGAATATCCTGTCAATTTGTAAAGCAGACAGGTTCATATCATTACCACCGAGACTAGAACTTGAAGATGAATTATCGGCACCCGCTGACACTTGACTACGGCAAAGACAAAAGTCCCTAATCTTTTCGACGCCAAATATTCACAAACTTGGACAATCCGGACCATCCGTAAAAGAGGAAAAAAAAATTAAAAGTGAAAAAAAAAATTGGGAATTGGAATCATCAAATTCCATAAATTTATGAATTTTTAAATTTTAGAGGATTCATGTCAACTTTGCCAAACAAAAAATAAAAGTTATATTTACATTGCAAAATAAAATTAAGACCGCGTAACATGCAGATATTTGCATTCGTGGCTCTAAAAGGCCCCTTTTTTTTTTTGGATAAAAATTTATAATGCTTCAAGGTTGTCTCTAGTATGAGGGAAATCCTATACTATATAAATAAAATAAAATAAAACAATTATTTTCTTTGGTTAGATTGAAAATCAATACTGAGAAAATAAAATTACACTGAGAGACTTACACAGTGCCCTAGTGCTCCCACGAACTTGACTAAAAATTTTAGAAACTCACTTATGGAGATTTATGTTTTTTGTGGAGGACATGGAAATCACATGTATGGGGACCCATATAAATAAGGAAGAATGCACCCCATCCCCTAACTTGGTTGGTCCTTTAATTCTGATCCCAAGTCCAAATCATCCCACGTAGCCCACATAAAATGGAATCCAATCCACAAAAAAGGAAATGGGCAATGTTATATGACACGTATATCTTTACACTAAAAAAAAAGTAAAGTGATAGAATTTATATGTCTCTGTATTATTAAAACATTACTTATAAATGATTAAATAAACTTTGTTATACCACCCTTTAAATGTGGTTGTTGTGGGAAAGTAGAATTTATGGCAAAAGGAGGATCTTAGATAACGATTCAGCCATTTTTAATTTTTATTTTCTTGGAAGTATTAATTGTAGTGTTATTTAGGGTCCTACATATGATTTTATTAAATGCGAAAAGAAGCTAGAGAACGATCCCTAAGGACCCAAGTCTACACACGCCATCAAGAGACCACCGGTCGGGTTATATGAGCAATGAAGGAATCCAACTCAATTCGAGAAGCCCCTCCCTCCGCCGCGGACTCCCGGACGGCGCCGCCCAACACCCCCGCCCTCCTCCGCATCTCGTCGCCGTCCTCCGACGCCATCAATCTCAGTACGGCCTCCTTCACCTGGTGCCTCGTCACGATCTGATGCCGCGTGGCCCACTCCCTCACCATCACCCCAACCTTCAAATGATTGGCCACGAGGGTCGCATTCCGCGGCTGGTCGGAGTGCATGGGCCACGCTGCTATGGGCACTCCCATCCCCTAAGCTCTCCACGCACGAGTTCCACCCGCAGTGGCTCATGAACCCACCAGTCCCAGGGTGCCCCAGTATCTCCAGCTGGGGCGCCCACTCCCTCACTACCATCCCCATTCCCCCTCTCTCCGCCCTTTCCTCGAATCCGTCTGGCAATAACAACGAAGCCTTCTCCTCGCCGCTGTTGTCGAGAATGTCGCCCCGATCTGGGGCCCTGAGTACCCAAATGAACTTTTGTTCGCTTTTCTCTAACCCGATGGCGAGCTCCTCGATTTGATCCCTGTCCATGGACGTAGTCGTCCCGAAGGAGACGTAAAGCACGGAGCGCGCCGGTTGTTTATCGAGCCACTCCAAGCACCTGTGAACCGAGCGGATCGGTTTGCTGACCGGGTTGAACGGCCCGATTGCCCACACCCGTTTTTCTTCTTCCTTCTGGAGGAGCTTGATGAACGGGGCTTCTAAGGCTCCGCACGTGTTATAGAGCTTCCCGGAGCAGAGCTTCAAGAACTTGTGTTGAGTTTCGATGAAGCCTACGAACTCCGGCGTGAATACGCTCTCCATCGACGGCATAGGTTCGCCGTCAAGGGATTCCGTGCCGGAGAGGGACCAGCGGAAGGAGAGGGAGGCGGAGACGGAGACGCCAGTGGAAGGAGAAGGAGCTGGCGTTGGGGAGGGACGAGAAGTCCTGGACGGCGGAGGCCATGAGGGAGTCGTGGATGACGACGAGGCGTCCCGCAGTGGCAGACAGGGACCTTAGGAGGGCTGCGATGGGGCCCCGGAGGTGGAGCGCTGCCGCTTCGAAGGTCGGCTGGAGGATGTGACGGGAACTTGGTCGAGGCGGCGACGGCAGAGTCAAGTGGAGGAGGGGAGGGAAAAGACGGCGCCGTGAGCTTGTGGAAGTGGATATTTGTTTTTCCGGCGTGGCCGTGGAGGCGGAGCTGGGCTTGATGGATGTGGGTGGAGGCAGCGGCGTAGTGAACCGCGATGTTTTCGGGGTAGGAGGAGGAGATGAGGTGGGAGAGGTGGAGGAGTTGATTGAGGTGCCCTTGCGCCGGCAGCGGCACCATTATAACTGCTACACCGTGGCGAAGGTGGGGGTGGTGGTGAACTCTGTTAGAATTAGTGGTGGTGGTGGTGGTGTCAGTAGCATGGTAGTGGTCATTGAGGAGGGTGGCCATGGGGGAATCAACCGTGAATAAGGTGCCGCTGGGAAAGTGGAGTGAACGAGTTACGTTCGGGCATATAAGTTTCATTTTATTATGGGGATATTTATATACTATTGTAAAGTGAAAGTACGCTTTTCTTCATTCTACTATTATTATAAGTTAATTGAGAATGGAAAATAATTCAAAATTTTAATTTAAAATTTAAATATAACTTATTAATTAAATTCAAAATTCAAATTCAAAATTTAGTAATTGAATTTTTTACTTTTTTTGATAAAAAATCTTATTTTTACTGTTCCTAAATTTAATAACACAAAAAATTTATTCAAAGCACATAAATTCCTTTCAATTTTTTTTTACACTGATCGAAAGTCCTTGAAAATGCGTGCAATGCATGCGCTATGACTGGTATATATAAATAGAAATTAGGCCTCCCTAAGTTGTGTCTTGACTATTTTAATTTTTTTTATTATATCGACTTAATGATTTGAAACTCTTCATCAAGCACGACAAAACTAACATGCATGTGACACCATTTTATTGGACAGTAGACTAAGTTATTATTTTTTTATTTACTATTTTTTTGAAAGGAGACTGACTTATTATTAAAGGAATAAGATTATTACATTATCACATAATAATAGAGGAGCATATTTTTTATTGATTAACTTTCTCAAATCATTCAAGGGCATTTATGACTGCCATGTCCAAATTAAGCTCGAAATTAGGCTAAAATCGAGTTTTCTAAAACTTAATTTTATGTAAAACTAATTATCGGCTACTCATACCAAAACTTAATTTTCACTCTCAAAATTCAGTTTTATGTGATTGGTTGTAATATTCCAAAACTCAGTTTTGAGAAGCAAAAAACTAAATGAACAAATAAATTTTGCATTAAGATATTGCTTTATGTTGAATTTTAATCAAACTAAACTGAACTAAATACCTATTCTTAATATGGACTAAATCTGCATACTTAAACATAATACGTACTTAACTTGCATCATTCATACATATCTAATTCCTTCTCTCACCGAAAAGGAAAAAAGAAGTACTTGTAACATTTTGGTTTCTATAATATTTTGTCAAAGTTTTAATTTCCTCACAGAGTCACATAATAGGCAAAAATATGAATAGAGATTCATGAGGAAAGGATTTGGCTCTCTCATTAATTTTAGTTTTCAATGCTCCTGCTTTAATTTTTTTTTTTATTTTAGGTTTATTAACAATTTCAGTGGATGCAAGAAAACAGAAAAAACATTCAAGAATTTGAAGATTCAAGTCGGCTTCACAAAATCTGGCATCATCCTATTACGTATTTGATAATAGAAAATTAATAAGTCGATATCTTTAAGAAAAATGTATCTAGATTCAATTGTATATATGAATATTTTCTAGGTTCTCAAATTTTCATGTCTTTTTAAATTTTATGCTATTTAAATTTATAAAAATATATTCATTAAGTATTTTCTACTAGTTGTTCCTTAAAATAGATCCATTGACAAGATAAGGAATGCAAAAAAAAAAAATAATAATAATAATAATAAAAAAAAATAGAGAAAACGAGGAGAAAAAAATTAAATAAAAGAATAAAAAAGAAAAAGAAGGATAGAAAAATAAATATTAAATATGAAGAAAGGAAATTAAAAATAAAAAAATAGAAAAGAAAAGTGATAATGGAATTGAATAGTATATCAGGATAAGCGTAAGTAAATTTAGGAAGAGATAGTTTTGTAACTTCAACTTAGCCAAAACTATGGTTTACAAATGTACCTTTCCCTTACATTTGTAAAACTTAGTTTAACTCACCAAACATGCCATATTAATAAACTTAATAAAATTAAAATTTGACTCTTAAAGCTTAGTTTTGAGTGACCAAAACATAAACTAAATTTTAATCGGACTATTAAACAAAGAATTTGATTTATTTGTATGGAGAATTTCGTCAAAATCAGGCCATCCATGAAACTTGTGGGGGGAATGGATCGCTTAAACTTTGTCGGGTTCCTATGGAAACTTGACAGATGTTTAACAAGTGACTTTATCTTAAATATATGAAGAAAAACAAAAAAAAAACAAAAAAAAAACAAAAAAAAACAGTTGACAAGACCACATGAGCCTGAAAATAGTGGGAGTGGGGTGGGCGGAGAGGGGGGGTCGTTTGTGATTTTTGCCTAATTGTTATTCTAGAAATGGAATTACTCGGATCGCCCAAACCACTTTATAATTAGGGGAAATTTTGAATTTTTTGAAAATTTTTCAAATTGTCGGAAGTTTTGGTCAGGAAGTTCGAAAAATTCAATGGAAATCAAATATAATTTTAGAAAAATTTCGGAGGTCAGAAAAGTGGTCAGGATTTTCCTTGTTTAAGAATTAAACTGAATTTCTCAAAATTGAATAAGTGTTTTCGGTTTTTTCTTGAGTTTCCCATTCTCCCCTTTTATTTTCTTCCTCAGACATTGTGAAAATGCAAGTTAGGGGGAACATTCGGCTAGAAAATTGAATTTTCCAATCCCAACTTGGAAAATTTCAAATAAAAGTTTTGTTTGGTCGAGAATCAAAATAAAAATAAAATTCAAAAAAATATTAAAAAATAAAAGTTCAATCGAAAAATTCTGAAATTTTTCTAATCAATACCCCCTACTTTATGCATCTAAATAATTAGTCATGTGTAAAACACATTACTGATCTAAATAATTAGTCATGTTGAGAAATTTTGATCATTTGAATGTCAGGACACCTAGTGTTTTACCTGTTTCATTTTGATAAGTTAATAATTTTCATTTTCTTTAACCAAAGTATGTGTTTTAATAAAAATGAATACCCATGAACGATCAAAATATCTAAATTTAATATTTCAGGAAATTCATTCCTTTTAAGCCCTGATTGAAAGGAAAATTCTACTTGTACATCCTAAACGCACCCTTTACATCGAAAGAATGACGTGGTAAAATATATGCAGTCCTTTTTTAGTAATATTTTAGTCAAATAATAATACAGAACCATATAAATTTCGTCACATGACTATTTTAAATGTGAAGGCTGCGTAAAGAATGTACATATAATATTGCCTCCAATTGAAAATGTCGGCATCACGTAATGTAAACTCTATTCGGCTCCTTCCCCTCCCCACCCTATGGGATATTTTAGTCAATTTTGTCCTGGCTTTCTTTTTCCTTTTCTTTTTCTTTTTCATTAGTCGTCCCATGGGGTTGTTTTGTCAATAAATAAGGGGAAGATTCCATGATTTAAGTTTAAGTCTAGACTATATATATATATATATATATATATATATATATATATATATATATATATTTGTCTCGTGGACTTTACGTTGATTTTCTGTGAAATCCATTATAAAGTCAAATTAGTTTTCTAGAAAAAAGATAATAATAAGTGCGCATTATTTACACGTGTTTGCCTAAGAATATATGTTACCATGTTCTAAATATGAAGATCAAATTAAAGTCCAATTTTTGAAAATGATGCCCAATATGAAAATCAACATAATCAAAGCATAACTATACCCTCATCGAGTGCCCGATTAGAAATTGAAGGCACGCGAGGAAAAAATAAAAAATAAAAAATTGGAAATCTTGAAAGTACTATAATGGAAAAAAAAAAAAAAAGAAAAAAAAGTGGAGTGCCCATCAAATAAGTTTTTTAAAATAAAAGGGAAGTGGAAGCAATGTTAATGCATATGATCTCCCACCCAAAAGAAATGCATATGATCTGAGCAAGATTAACACTATATTATATTTAATTAAGCACAAGGTATGACTTATATGATTCCTTTATTTTATTTTTTTTCCAGAGAATTATCATGACTACTTTATAAAGAACCAACCTAATCCTTGACATCCTGCGCATGCTAGGTGATCTTACACCACTAGATCCATTAATGATACATTTGATTAATTAAAAGAATATGTCTGTAATATTTAATTTAGAAACCTTAGAACGCGACAAATCAATATCAATTGAAAAACAAGCTACTTTGAATATGGAATTTTTTAATGATCCACTGGGGGAGAGAGAGGAAATTGGCAATGCCTGTTTCCAGATGAGTTCTCTGGTTACTAAAATATTAAATTAGTAGCCCCTGTGACTATTAGTTGTATTTATTTGTAGAAGACACATTAACTTATGCAGTTTGCAATTTCCGATGTATGACACATAAAATAATGTTATGCAAACAACTGTAATCTTAAACACTGAATCAAGGGTGTTAAATAGTAAAATGAAGCTAATGTCTCGGGAGAGTGAAAAGAATAAGTTCAATTTTAAAAGCATTTATCCTTAAATAATAATAAATTCGAGTAATCTGCAACTTTTTTGAAATTTATGGTAAAATACACTGTGATTTTGAATTTAAAAATTTTATGAATTCAAAGTCTTCTACTAATTTCATATTTTCAACTAGGAGTGTGTTTTGTCCAATTGTGAGTTCATCGGTCTTATATTTTGTCTAATTGCAAAGTCGACCCAAAAACAGCTCGATTTTTTTTTTTTTGTTTTTTTTTTCTCTGCTTCAATTATGGCACCATACTGCATGCCAATCACGTTTGTCGAGGAAAGCAAAGACTGCAAAAATGTCAGTATTGTTGATTATATATATATATATATACACAGACGCATACACATGATAATAAAAAATAAAAAAAGAGGCGGGAAGACAAAATTTTATAATGAGCCCGCGCAAGTGTTCATTAAATATAATTTTAATTGTTGAATTGAAAATTTTAATTATATTCTATTAACTATTAAAATCTGGATATTGTTCAATTATTGATCAGATTCCATTCAAATCGTAAAAGTTTATAATATTTGAATAATTCTATGCCTAACTTTATTACAAAATCATAAAAAGCTTATGTCTCACAAATTCATAAGAGTACACTATTGTCATTTACTAAAATACTCTCTGCTAAATTTATGTCGAATAAACATTTTGTGATTTTATTGTAAAATCTTTTGTGTATCTAAAATTATTCATAATATTTTTTGTCAATTTTTTTAATTAAAATTTTGATCATAAGATTAAAATTCTAATCAACATCTACTACTTAGTAAAATTTGAGTATTGTTTAATTATAAAGGAGACTCCATTTAAACGTTCAAAATATCACATATTTTTTCATATTCTTCGTACTAGTACGATTTAAATTTTTTATTTGCATCCTAAGCGAGCTCACTACAAAATAACCAATGTACCCCAAAGAGCTCAAAATGTCTCTGAGGCGCAAAATGGGTATAAATATCTAATAAATTTAAACTATACAAAATGTATTAAAATGATTATAAATATCTCATAAAAAAATACACTAAAAATCATGAACCGCATGCGTAGCATGCAGCCAAGGTTGGTATTATATTATGCGTGTGAAAATCATTTCAACATGACATATTTCAAAAAGATTTAACCTACAATTTTATGCATGTTGATGACATTAATGTATGATATTGAGCTTGTAAAAGATACAAAAATATGGGTCTCGCTTGAAATCTCATGCCCTCGAAAACTAAAATGTTTGCTGCAACAAATATATTTTAGCCACTAATTATCACTCAACTGTTTAACCTCTATCAAATATAGTTTGGAGAGATTTATTTGTGAAATCTTCTTTTAAGAGAGCTCTTTTGATAAATTTAAGACGCTAATAAATCTTCGAAAAGTTAATTTTTAAAATTAATTTTCAAAAAGACTTTGCCGAACGAGGTTGTAACGTGGGCCCACCAAATGGGGTAGATTGTGCCTACATTGAGTTGGCCTAGTATGACAGTTTGGCTGACAATGGCACCACGTGATTAAGTGGCTCATTCCCCCAACATAAAGAGCATATAACGAACACACGTTGTATTTTTGGGTTTGTACTTTTTGGCAGCTCTCTAGCATTGAGTATATTAGAATTTTAAAATATTTTAGTGATGAATGTATATGAAAACCTTTTTTAGATTTACTCAGTTACGTATTATACCTTAATTTCATTTTTCTCATTATCGGTTGTTAAGGTTAAAGTTTTTTCTAGTTAATTAAAGCTAGTTTTCAACAGAGAGATCTTAACAGAATTACCACATATGAAATTGAATACAATTCTGTAAAGAAATAACTCACTTATTTCTCGATAAGAAACGGAGACGAAAAACATGCTCAATATCATTGGATTGAATAGTTGACCCAATTCCTTATTGTTTGAAAGAAAACCTCCACTTCAATTGGTATTTCGTTGAAAAGTTAATATCACTCGATCATTATCAAACTAACTATAATTTTCTTTTCTATTCGTGAGGATCCCGCCGGATCGCTTTCTGCTCCTAACAGGCCATGAACTAGAGTCCATTTCATCTTTTGTTGCTAACATGTTATGTACCCAATTAATGTATTTTTGAAAGTCGTAACTGTTGGGTTATTATCTCAGTAATTATCCTGTATTGGAAACCTATGGTCAACTCATAGTTGAACCGTGGGTGGTCACACTTACTTGAATGCATTATGAGGACAAAGTTTGTGTCATCGGTAACAACAATTACTTTCCAAAAAAAGTGGTAGCGCTTAAGATCCTGCAAGTAGTATTAAAGTCAAGGTCACGACTTCAATTCACTGCGAGAGCAAATGCCATAAGGGAGATTGTTGAATTATATACAACAATAATTATCCTATGGCAAAGGCTCAAGATTCGTAAAAGCTTGATTGTTGAGATGAAACCTCATCCTCAAACGCACGAGTATCAAATTTTATTATCTATTAAAATACGAGTAAGATTGGCAAGTAAAACCAACTGAATTCCATTGTATCACCATTTTGATATAAAGGTGGTGTGGAGGATGTATATATCCGAGTATCAAATTTTATTATCTATTAAAATACGAGTAAGATTGGCAAGTAAAACCAACTGAATTCCATTATATCACCATTTCGATATAAAGGTGGTGTGGAGGATGTATATATAATATTGTTCTCTCGGTTCTTTATAACGCTCATTAATTTCTTCCCGATTCAACTTTCTTTCTTCTTTTTTTTTCTTTTTATTAGTCCTACTAAACCCTTTGATTGGATCCCTAGGAACCTGAGGTAGGTATAAGCACATAAATTATTGTAATAAAAAAACTTATTTATCGAAACACGTTGATTAGTTCTGATTATACGTGTTGGGTCGAGTTTGGCTGCAACGATGTTGTGCGGGGATTCAACAAAAATGTAATAATACTTGTGACGCTTGCTCACATCCACACCAACATCATTTAAGGAAAATAAATTGAAGATTATCCCCATCAATCATCACGTACTACTTTTTTATTTTTTTATTTTATCATCTATGAATAAATAAAGAAATGTACCCTCAATTAATTGATGGGCCTTCCCCACTTTAATTATTTTTGCATTTGTTTACACTATGTTCCAACTTCTGGTGGTATTCTTATCTCTTTTACAATAAGATGAGCCTTAGGTCCCTCTACATATTCAATCGCCTATGATCATTTTAACATTTATGATATGTTTAATATGAGAAATGGCGTGATTATTTCATAAAAAGGTAAAATAAGTAAATAAAATCGATTATTCCCTCCCAATCATGATGGGAATCATTTTGGTAAAGATACAATAATTATGATAGTGAAGGAAACGTACACTGAGATTGAAAGCTTCTGCCTATTTGCCTAAAAAAGGGCACCCGACTGTTGAGGATGACCTGAACTAGGTCGGCGTAGCGGTTGTTCCGTTTCAAATTTGACATCCTCCGGAGAAAACATGTTGGACCCACCCAAAGTAAACTGATCCAAGCAAGGAGTCAACTGCACAATGGCTCATCACCACCGCATCCCACTTGTTTTTGTCGGCCCGGCCTACTTTAAAATAAACATTTATTTTTCTCCTGACAGGATTGGTGAATTTGAAGAAAATAAGGGACGTCGTAGTTTGGAGTACATAACACATGAGAGTTAACATTCAAGATAATGAGTTTAAAAAAAATTGAGAAATCTTCAAATAAATAAGACGTGTTAAAATTATTTTGACATAAAAATACGAGAAACTAGAAGATAATCCTGTTGAATCAGTCTCACACGACGATCTGATAGGAAAGACAAGTAAAGTATGTTGTTTTAATATTTTTATTGTTTATCCTATTAAAAAAATTAAAACATAATAAAAATATATTTGTCCTCCTCAGTCGAACCATGCTGATTCGACGAACTAGCCTCCCTTATCCCCCTGGAAATATAATCCGCGGTACAAATGGATCCCAACTTGGCTATAATCATGTACGGGAGAGATTCCCACCATAAGTTTCTATTGAATTGACGGCTGCTCCGTTGCCAAAATAGGAACTAATATCCAAAAATAGAAAGGTCGCTGAAATGGCAAGAACGCGACAAAAATGGGCACATGACGAGCCGCAGGAATCCATCAGTCTCAGCTTTTTCCGGCTGCTGAGCTAAACTTGCTGGGCCCATGCTGGCGGACTTTGGGTGTCACGCGCGGAGGAGGACTCCATCCGGTACAAGCAGTACAACTCATGAAGAATATTACGAAACATAAAAAATTTTATAGTAAGATTATAAAAACTTTATAATGTTAAAGGTTTATTAAATCACAAGTCGTTATTTATCGATATATCCTTCATTAAATTTATGTTCACATAAATTTTTTGTGATTTTATTATGAAATCCTTTATACGAATAGATTTATTGCTAACTTTATGTGGCCAACTTCAATCCATTAACTATTGAGTCGAGATCCCGATTCGTCACACCCACCAGCTCCTTGTAAATTTTTGATCAGGATTAAAAGATCTCTAAAATAAAAATAAAAATATTTTTAAATTTTTATATAAATTGACAATACATAAGGACCTTTATCTATAGAATAAAATTTTTATTCAATTTGATGGTGCTTAACTTTTTTTTTTTTAAAAAAATTTCTACCCATAAATGAAGGTTCCATGCATTACTAAATTACATGATAAACTTTATGAATATCCTTAATTTTAAATGATCTTTTAATTTGTACGATTAAAAATTTACGAGGAACGGCGTATACATGGCCTCAACGAAATCTGCAGGGGCCCTATAGAGTTTAGCCCTCGAGAGGACAGATCCTCAGTTTTTCGGAGTAACAAGGAGGGGTAAAATAGTGATACCATGTCCATAAATTCATCCCCCTCCAAGTAATACCCTTTTATTTCGCATGCTTCGACGTGTGCTTTATCAATTGCTTCGGCATAAAATAAGAAACGATCTCTCCAGATATTATCTCATCTTATCCCCAATCAAAGGTAACCATAACTTTACTAGGGATCTCATCTTCCATGATCCCACCAGAAGTTGGTATCCTAACAGACACGTATCCTAAACACCAATTATTGTTTCCAAATACAAACATCACCCGTTATTCCTCAATGATGGAGGATCGCCCTAATTTGGGACTAAGGCCGTCAATGGATCAAGTCTAAATCCAATTTATCGTAGATCTATTTTAAATACATCAATTTTTTTTTCTGACATACTTAAATAGCGAGTCTAAAAACTAAAACCAAATCCCCAGCCTGCTTAACACAATTAAGTAAACAAATTTAACTTAAACTTGTTTACAAGACTTGAATTTTATTTTATTATTTCTCACTCTTCGTTTCATTTTATTTATAATTTATATTATTAAAATGTATTTGACACCTTCTACACCTATTTTTTAATCTTGCAAACAACATGTCGTAAAAGACCATAATATTAGATATAAAAAGCATAATATAAATAAAATTATGCTTTAGTTAACTTTATATTTTATATTGAACTATATCAATAAATTTTTACTAACTCCATTTGGTATAATTCCAAATCATAAGAAAATAAAGACTAAAACTTTCATTGCAAATGAAGGATTATCTTCTCTATTAATTTTAAAAAATCTCCCCTATTAAAAAGCAAAGTGAGAAAAAAAAAAAGAAATAATCTAAATAGCCCCTTTTACTCGCATACAAAAGCAAAGTGAGAAAAGTTATCGTTATACTTTTTGCTTCACCAAAACAAAGGAAAATGGTGATTCACCGTACCCAACCCTTATACGATCTATAAATGAGTGAATTTAAGTCCGAATCTAGGCCCATATATAATAGACGCAACCCAGTTAAATGGATCTAGAAGGGTCGGATCCAAATCTAGACCCAACCCATTGTCGGGCCTCCTTTGGAAGGATCTCCTGTCCTTAAATCTTACCAAGCACTGACGACTGATCCCTCATGCCAACACTCGTGTGAAAGAACACAGCAAGCCTTTAACCCAGTACACAGAAGCTCCAACATGTGCATAAACATGGTTATAAAGTTGAATATCCAAAAGAATGTGTCTGACAATAACTCACGGGGAGTTCCAATGGAGAGACTGTAGAGGACTCGAATGACTCATCAGCCCAGAACTATCATAGATCATGATTTATTAATAAAAGAAGAAGAAGGAATTGAATTTGTCTAGCATCTAAATACGTATGTACTTGGCATGAAGGGGCAGGGGGGCAGGAATACGAGTCAACAAATTTAGCGCGCGAGATGAAGTCAGTTTCCAAGCTATGGGCAAACGGCGAATATCAACAGCCTTACAAACAGCCTAAGCCGTACGAAAATAAATAAAAAGAAAAGGTTGAAGGAGAAGAACTCTCAAAAGACCAGTTAACCCTTTTGTTCTAGGTGCCGCAATTGATTGCTCAATAATACTAAGGACTGCAGAGGTTCTTAAGGTCGTCCTCTTTCGCATACCAGCCGGGTATTATTTTTGAAACATGCGGATAGAGATCCTTGTAGGAATTCCGGATTGTGCCTTCTGCAACTCCTGTGGCAAGCGAGATATCTGCACATACAGACACATCAACTTAGCGTGGGGGGATCTATAATCCAAGTGTTGTGATCATTCTAAAACCCCATGCCTACTGCAAGAATAGGCGGCACCAACACAACTGATGCATTTATTCAATAAAACCTATGGAAGCAACATGAGGGTAAATGTATGCTAAACATGCAGTCAAGGAATTTATAGCCCCATCCCCCAACTACAAGGTCCATGTGCAAAGCTATTCTCAGCTGGCGAACATATGGATAGAAATGTAAACCTCGGAGAGGCTTCTTCTCTTCTGAAAGCTGGGTTATAATGTAAATGACCGCCGCCGCAATTGATATAGGGCTCCTCCTGTAATATGACAAAAGATTTAATGCTAACCGGCAGTTTCTATAGAAGGTATCAAACTTAAGACCACCATTTTGGAATTACAATGACTATCGTCAACAGGGGAAGCATATCACAAACAATCAAAACTTAAGCAATAAAGACTAGGTTTTTGTTTTTGCTGGGCTGAAAGCAGAAGGGGGAAAAAAGGGGAATGTACTCTTCTACCGTTGGCTTTTCACACCTGTTTAAAAGCCCCAGATTTTCTCTTGCTACGGCATCTTATACAGTATATTCCCACATGATGAACACAAACAAAATAAAGTGGTGAAATAGGGTAAAATATCCTTTAAAGAATTTCGTACGAGGACTAAATTAAGGTAAAGAATTATAAGCCTACCAATAATGCAAGCTACACATGATTTTGGGGGCATCACACAGGCGGATTAAGGTATGAATTAGGGCATTACGAGTACGGCATGTTGACCAAACCATCGTTCAAGGCACCTTTGACCAGCAATCAAGCCATCTCAATTTTGGAGGTAAGAAAACAAAACATTTGATGCTTTAAAGTTCATATTTTAAGCAGATCAAGCTCTAGCACACGCTCAAACTCAATTGTGAAGTGAAATAAGCAGTAAACAATGACCTTTATTCTTGCTGCAACCTATTAAAAAGACTACCATTCACACAAACTGACAGATCCTTAGTGGCAAAGGGTACATAACACAGTTATAAAATGAGCATACACGAACTACGACTAAACCTAAATGGTAGGACCACACATGTCTAGAACCACGTGTTCAGAAAGGTTTCTTTTTAATAATGTTTTGGCTAAAAAAAAAAACTACGCCGAGAATTTAATAATTACGGACTTGCATCAATTCAAGAAAAATATATCATAGAAGAAGGGGACAAAATTCAGTCAATTGTGTTTACGCAGTTTCATTGAAAATAAAATAAAATCAGGCTACAGTGCATGCACTTTGAATTTGAACCAGTTCTTTATTTTATTGTCAATTCCCTATCCAAGGTTGCATCCATGCATCTTGGCTTCTGAATTATGCAATACTAGAGGGGAAGTAACTGTAAGCAGTATGCCTAATTTTAACACTATGTTTGTGAGTTTGGAGACAGCAAAGGGTTTTTAACTTTAGGAAAGAAAAGAAATGGAAGGAGAGTGTTTTAACTTTCCTCTTTCATTTGTGAGTTTCGGAAAGAAAGTACTATTTACTTTCCTTCCTCGTATTTGTAAGCTGGGAAGAAGGCGAAGGAAAGCCTAATTTAGAAGTTGAAAATACTATCTTAACCTCATCATTCTTTTCTCTTTTTACTTTTAAGAACATAATTGGTATATCAAAAATTTAATGTAAGTTCCTTCACCTCTCCTCCAATTCCTCCCACTTTTGGAAGGAAACTAATGGTTCTCTCCTTCCTTTTCTCTCCATTTTAGAACTGACAAACATGGTGTAAAGGTATTTAGTGGAAATGAGTATTAAGAAGTGCATGAATGTACATGCCAACCCAAGCAAAACTCCATTCACAAAAATACATGCTCAGCTTCTGCCACAAGCAATTGAAATCAAGAAAAAACCAAAACTACCTTATATCAAATTCTTCTGACTTCTGGACAGCCTCTTGGGCTGCTTTAACAGCTTGATTAGACATGCCAAGGTTTGAACAAAAGCGCCTCTGAAGATGAGAATGAAAGTAATGTTAGCAGCACTATATAAATACAGAGAATACACTAGTACATGCACAAAGATGCACACTAAAATCACCCAAAAAAAAGTAAGTACTAGCCACATATTGATAGTTAAAATTAACAACTCACCATGAAGTCTCCAGCATGTATTGATCCCATCTCCATCAACTGGCCTGCCTCCAGCCCCAGTTGTTTTACAATGTATTCTTTTGCTCGGCCAATTTCCTTCTTTGTGGCTCCATTGGCAACAGAGCAAATTTCTAGTTGACATCCACAGGTTCAGGGAAGCTCATACACATGAGAAAGATAATTGATGTTAAAGAAATCTTAGGGTATACCTTTTACGGTGCGTGGCTTGTCTTCCATCCGACAAGCAATGTACAAGCATGCAGCCAACAGTGCATCCTGATTTCTTCCTCTACTAGACTTTTGATCTTCCACCTTCTTATATATCTCATTAGCCCGATCCTTCATGTCATATCAAAAAATCGTCAGAGAATTTATATATTAAATAGAACTACTGTAAAAAAATGATTAAAATAAAGGAAAACATTCAACTTAAAGCACATGCTTATCCTTAATTGGACACTAACATAAATTCTTTTATACTGTAAACGCAATCCAAAACAAAGCAGGTTGCTAATGCATCCATAGCTACTCGTGAAAATCCAGAAGTCAAAACATAAGGACAATACTTCGACACTTAACCAATAAGCCAGTTTACATCCCACGTCATTGCAAATATCCACGATTTTTTATCCAAAGAAGTTATGATCCAGTTCATAACTAACAATAGCAACAACACATGATACTAATCTCTGCACCATAAATCTCTCATCACTAAAGTACAAAACCGTCGCTTCAAATGAATGCAACACTTATAACTACGAACAAAACAACAAACATACAAAGACATAACTCAATTTCCTTTAACAACATATGTATGTGCAAAGGTGACAATCAACTAAACCAAAGTTATTGGAAAACGAAATGAAATATAGTTGTGGATGTAACATACCTTTATAGTCGCAACAAGACCCAACCTGATATTAGGGGGAAAAGAAGAATCAGCTACGCTTTTGGAGATGTTACAAAACAAGATAATGTGGATTTGCACAACATAGCATTATTAAAATCAAAATATAACTAGATCCATGACTCCACAGAGAGTTCACATACCAAAGAATACAAACTAGTACAATTTTCCGTGCATGCTTGGTTCATGGTATCAGAATCGCATGAACACAAATCAAATCATAGAAGCTAACCAATAAATTCTCAAATAGGCTAAATCAAGTTATAAGCGAAACCCAAAATAAATCCCACCAATGTCATGACTACAGCTATCCAGGATACAACAATCAGTGCACAAAATGCACTAGAAGTGGGAAAAACTTTAAGTTTTTATCCGAAGCTACACACACACTCAACCTTGCAGCTACAAGTATTTGAACCCTTGAAAAACACTCCCAACTTTCTAAATAATTTACTTTATCAATTATACGATTCAGTCGTAAAGGCAATGCCTGCTACAAAGATCATCCACCCATTCAGGCAAAGGATTCTAGAAGCTTCCTCCCTTTCTGAAAACATAAAGCTCTATCTTGATGGATTCTCAACTTGTCATTTGCTGAAACCCAGGAGTATATACTTACAATCTACATCATATCTGAAACCTCTAAGAAACTGAATCTAATGGCATGTTTAAAACCTAATAACAGCTGGAGCACTTATTGTTTTCTAGACTACCAACAAATCTTGACCGTTGTTGGCCCTTTCCTCTAATAGAGGAAAGGGCACCTCCTTTTGGAGCCATTGGCTCCACCTCGTTGCCCTAGAGGACATGTGGTACCCATCTAGGGTACTTCCCGTGATTGGGAATAGTTCCCGAGCCCAAGGCCCAGGGAGGCGTCACATGCTCCTCAGCCTCCTCTCCCCACTATATAAACAAAACCCTAGGGTTTTGAGTAGGGGAACAATCGAGATTCTAACAGATGGAGAGAAAGAGAGAAAAAGCAAGGAAGCCACTATAGTTGTTTTCATCTTCATCACCAAGTTACTGCCAATGGCAAGGTAAAGATCTCCAGTGAACCTCCACGGCTCCATGAGCCATAAGAACTACATGGATCTGATTCTCCCATAGAGATATGTCAGAAACCCACTAGATGGGTCCGGCTCCTAACACCCTTAACAAACCTTAGCCAGCCTAATCCCCTAATGGCCTTCACAACTCCAACGGAGCTTCTAATTTCCATTTTTCATCATCTTCTTCATCATCCTCTGTTTTCACCCAAAATGGGTCTATGGCCCTATTCTTCATTCTTTCACCATTTGTTCATCCGTGTTCTTCACATTCGGACCCATGGTCCATTTTCAGATCTATATTTCACAGATTCACCCCCTAAAACTCATTTCTAACACCTACGCATATCCTTTAAGAATCTTAATTAAAGGTATTCCATACGGACGGTATTGGATGTAAATAATCATTAACTTTTCAGATGATGTGAACAATGATCCTCCTAAAATAAATATGATAAGTTTGTGACTCCTCATTTTTCCCAGAAACAACCATCAATTCATTAAAGTTACCCACCATTCCAACCATCATTGAGTTTCGATACTTAAATTTAAATGCAATATTAAAGATGTACATTTAACCAAAATGACAAAACAATCTTGAATTTCAAAAAAAAATAAAAAGGTTAGGGAAAATGGAGGATGGGAACAGTTTCAACCGATCCTAATAGTTTCTTCTAGCAAAATTGTAGCAAGTTCAATGCAAATCTGTGGCAAGTTAAATGCAAATCGGTGCAACGAACCCAGAAGGCATCAAAATCACCTTATATCTAAGCACTGGCATACATATACTAACCATAATCATTCACTATGATGTAAAAATTCTAAAGAGAAAGGATCACAAAAAATTTAAATAGTATAAGGGGATTTTCTCTGTAATACCTAGCGCAATGAAAGTAAAAATTACAATCGCGAAGAAGAAACACAGCTCAAATGTTGAATCATGGGTACCATGCAAAGAGGGCAGCGAACAAACCCTAATCGCATCAATTGAATTTGACAACCTAAATTTTGATATGGTAAATTAATCACAATCCACACGCACATAAATCATAGAAATATCAAGCACTATCAGTGGCAAACCGATTTCAAAACCCCACAAAATTAAGATCAAAAGATCAACAACACCTAATCATTCTCTGCCGACAAAAGAAAAACCCTTATCACAAATGATCCAACCGTTACGCAATCTCAGATTCAACATTCAATTTTCTTTCAATTTCCCATATCTTCTCAAAAAACAAACAAGATCCCTAACCCAATAGCAAATTCGACAAGGGAAAGAAAGATATCCCCGACCTATCAGACATGGTAGCGATGGTCTTGAAGGCTTGGATGAGCGAGCGATCGGGATTGGAACCGCGATTCTGCCAGCGTCCAAGGGAAGACGACAAGAAATCCCCAGTAACGCCATTAGGCTTGGAGATGACGGTGGAGAGGCCACCGTCGGTGAGGAGGGGATTGGTGGGGCCGCCGACACGGACGGGGTCATTGTCGCCGGACTCGTTGGCGAAGGTCCTCCACTCGGAGGTCTCGTCGATGGAGTGGGACTCGAGGACGAGGCCGCACTCGGAGCACACGGTGTCGCCGGCGGAGTGATCGAACACCACTTCCGTGCTCCGCTTGCAGTCCGAACAGTACTGATCGGCCATGGATTTCTTTGATCTGGGGAATTAGGGTTTCACGATCGAGCGTTAAGGCGTGCACGGACAGAAGAACAGAGAGGAAACGATGGGCTTATTGATTCTTCTCCCCTTTCTCTGCTGCGTGCCCGCGGATGGACGAGGGAGAAGAACAGCAGCTAAAAATAGCGGTCGTACGGGGGTATTTATAGAGAGATTTTCTTTCTCACTGTCTTATTTTTTATTTTTAAAACGAAAGGGAGAGTTTGTTTCCCCATGTTTTAGTCGGTTGAAGTTAGGAAGGTCACCGAGACTTCGCCGTGTGGGGAGGGTAGCTGGGCTGGGCCTTATTGGGCCTCATCCCTTTATAATAGAAAACTGCTTATTTGGGCTTTTATTTTTTTGTTTGAGATATGGACCTGGTTATCAAATTAACTTTAAAAAAAAAATAGATATTATCATTGTTTCCCTTTCATTATTTTTTGCATGCAAACAGAGTCCATAAAAGCATTACTTTATTCTGTAGAACCTCTCAATCACATGTTGGTGGTCGTTTATTTGTCACTAAAGGTTATTCCCTTTCGACGGAGAGTTGCAGGTTCGAATTGTGAATAATAATAATAATAATAATAATAGGATTTTATATGATAAATGGCTCTTCTGAGTCCTCGCGGAGGAGGAGGGAGTCTGGGTGTCATAATTCAATTGAGTCCCTTTTTCATAATTTACAAATGTGATGTCCGGATCGTTGGTTCGGTTGTTGTTTGTTTGTCATACCTCACAATTCATGCCCAAACAATTACTTCAATGAGAAAATTAATTTTTTTAAAACATTGATTTTTTTTTCCCGTTGAAGTTGATGAATTCTTTAGGATTTTTTTTATTATAATTAAAATTCTTTGTTACTCTTGTTATGTTTCCGACTTGTGTTTACTTTTTTAAAAAAAATTATTTTTATGCTGCTTTTATATTTTGTGTCTTCTTGATTATCTAAGGTCAGATCTATGACCTACTATGTTATAGGTTCAAGGTTGAACTATGATGACTGGAATGAGTTCAAGAAGTAATTTTACTTGAATTTGTTCTACCAAGAAGTATGTTCCTATACATTGGAAGAAAGTGACACAATAATATGGCCATCAATTAGTAAACTTCAATGAAAGTAAGACTAATGATGGAACATAAGCACAACAAACACATGTAAATTGATTAGTCTTGAGAGCATGCTAAATTTTTCCTCTCCTATAATTCCCAAAATAAGCCATAAATTAGTAGGAATCTAAATTAAAAAATATAAAGAATTGCATGAATCATGAAATTAATCAAAAAAAATGGGTAGAAAACAGCTCACCATCTCAAAAATGGAGAGAATGAAAAGGATGGAGATAATCGTCAGTTATGTGGAAGCTGAGATTTTCTCTTCAAATTTGCAATCGAAATGACTACGTTTGGATGATAAAACAATTGCAATTAAAGGGACTAGGTGTTGAGAGGGAGAAAGCTGTTGTTCAAGCTTGGTGGCTTTTCATTGAATTAGTATTTAAGGAGCCTAGAGTTGGAAGGACATAAATTTAATTTGGCAATTGAAGAGTTAGGGTTTATGATGAGTTATGAACCGAGGTGATCTAGGGAGAAATGAAGGGTTTCATTCAACTAGCTTAGGTTTAGGAAATTTCACTCAAATCAATAGGAAATGCCACGCGTCATAATTGTGCTTTTGTTTGCATATATTATATAGTAGATAAGACATGTTTAAATTTCCCCTTAATTCTTCTTCAAAGAAACATTAATTAGCTCTCCAATATTAGCTCGTACTTTGTTAAAATTTGCCCAGATTGATTAATTTAAAGACCCACAAAAAAAAAAAAACCCATTGAGATTACTAAAGTATAAACTTAAAGCATAGATTACTCTTGTCGCTATAATTATTATTCCCTTCTCTTCCTTTTGAAAACAATTTAATTACATTAACGGGAATTTTGGAAAGAAAAGGCACGATTTCGCAAGTATTAGCTCGCAACCGTAAGTTTTAATCAGTGGTATCAGATCCGTGTAAACAACAGAAAAATTTCTAAATCTCACAAGGCCTTTCCCTTCTTTGTTATGAATTGGCTATTTTCTTAGTAAGCATGTGTTTTAGCTGTTAGAATGCTTTTAGTCTATTAATTAGGGCTCACAATTTCATTAGCATTCCTCGTTTGTAAACCAATAGTTGCTTAGTTTTTGAGTTATTTCGCAAAACTATGTCCTTTATTTGAGGTTTATTGTAATAAAAACAATATTCCATGATTAAACTTTGATTTATCGTATCAAGGCACGTAGTCTTGATGATTAAACTTTGATTTATCGAATTGGGATGAGCTATCTCAATGTCGTGTTAAATGTTGAAAATCACTAGTTTATCCCTTGAAATTGTATGCATGCGTTGTATGTGTTTGATTAAGTGATAAAAATTTGAGTTTTAAATGACTGAGGATGAGGTTCTGTTTGGATAATTAAAATTTATGACTTCTATTATTAACCAAACTAAAACCTAACCTCAACCATTCAGATGAAATTTCATTTCTTATTCGATGAGGCTTGATTTTTCTGAGCAAACATAATATGAGTAAAATGTTGCAATCTAATGATTGAAATCTCATTCTATAGTTTTATGTGAATCCTGAATTGGCCCTTTTAGAAAACTTGACTTTTTAAATCATGCTACATTGGCTCATACATATTGTAAATGTGAAACAACCCAAAAAAAAAAAAAAAAAAACCCACTATCCATACAAATATTTACTTGAAAGCAATGTGAGCTGTCCCTTTTGAGTCCAAATTCATAATTACACTCCCTTCTCTCACATGTATGAACACTATTTTTGAAAGCAAGATTGACTTTTGTGGGAAAGAGAAAATACACTCATTATTAGGTTGATATGAAAAGATATAAATGTTTGCTTAATTATCATCCCTCAAATCTTATTCTTATTTTATATGTTAACTATGCGCATGTGCATGTTCTAGATGAAAAAAAAGTTGGATAGTAAGAAGAATTTACTTTACTTAATTGCGTCAATGCAAGGGCGAGACGGGAAAAATGAATAGGTTTATTTAGGCCGGTATTAGTTTATCCCTCTAATTGCTCCACCTTTATAAATTAGATTAGATGTATAGGTTGCCCTTGCATTTAGTCTAGTTGATAACTTTTGAAAAATAGGTTAAAATTTGTTCTCATTTCAAATAGCTCAACCACCCCACTCTCTTTCCCTTTATAAATGGGAACTTTCCCCGCATGTATGTTCCTGCAAATGTCTTGATTTAATATTTTTATATGTATTTTTTTATTCAAAGACAAATCTAAGTGCTAATTTCCTTAGAAAAAATAAGTTCTTGTGAAAAAATAGGCCTCGAGTTCAAACGGGTAAAAATGATGCCCTCTTCACTCAATTTTTATAAAATAACATGATTTTAGATCTCATGCTCAGTTCAATCAAGAGGCTAGCACCCTCCAATTAATTAACCTTTTTTTTTCATGTTTTTCACAAAGCCATATTATTTTAGGTCCCGTTTGTTTCATGAAAAATATTCTTACTTTGAAACATACTCTCTAAGAAAATATTTTTATGGAAATTTATTAATTTTTTATAGTTGGTTGATGTGGTGAAAATTTACAATAAAATGAAAAATATAGTTTCCATGAGAACATAATACAATAATTTAGAAACAAAGAACCTAAATGAATGAATGGGAGTAGAGAGGGCTTTTGGCAAAAAATAAAATATCTTTAATGAGAACAAAATATAAAATATTTTTTATAAAAGACTAAACATATGTTTCATTGATTCATTTTCTTAAACGTTTTAAACTCCAAAAATTTGCAGAAAATGTTCCCTAAAACGAACGGAGCCTTAATGTGTTACCCGCGTCCGCCAAGGCTCTTTTTTTTTTTTGACCATTTCATATTTTTTTCCCTGCGTTATGCATTTTGAACGTCAAACAGCAACAGTGAAGAACGATCACGGCCGTTGGATTCAAATAAAATTACAAGATCAAAGACATTAACATACATGTAATTATCTACTCAAAACGACGTCGAACCGAGACTAAAATTTCATATTTTATCTTTTATCATACTCTAAGCAGAAAGATGCCGAGTTCGGGGCCGCCGTTTCCGTCGGGGTTCATCATGTAAAACGCCTCGGAGTCACGACTCCCCACCACTCGCTCGAACCGCGCCCTCATATACAGCACCTCCGCTTCTCCGCCGCCCTTATCTCCGCCGTCCTCCACCGGGATCACGCCGGCGCCCACGGACACGCTTTGCACCGTGCTCAGCACGTGCCAGTCGGATTCCCCGCACGCTCGCGAGACCGCGTACCCGCACTTCCTCCCGTTGCAGTACATGGTCCACATGGGCTCGTCGAACAGCCTGGCCACGCGCCCCCTCCCACGCGCCACCGCACCGGCCTGCTGCTGCTGCTGCTGCTGCTGCTGGCCTCTCTCGCACTCCAGCGCGATCCGCACGAGCCCCGACGACATTTCCTTCACCAGGGCCGACGTCGACGTTGCCAGCTCCAGCAGGAGCGCCGGCTCCGAGCGGGGGTCGTACTGGACCGCGAAGGTGACGTGGCCGCGGCGGTGTCCGAAGAGGGTTCCGGTGACCTTGCGTCCGAGGGACGGCGTGATGGCGCCGGCGGAGATCCCGAGCCACCGCGTGGCAGGGGTGGAGACGGCGGTGAGAAGGGAGCGGAGGAGGGATGAGAAACCAGCGGCAGCTGCGGCGGAGCCTCGCCTCGTGGCCGAGCGGGGGAACGAGACGGCGGAGGAGGAGGACAAGGGCGATTCTGGACGGCGGAGGAAACCCGGGTTGTTGCCTTTGTTGGAGAAATCTTGATCGATGGTGGAGGAGGAGGATCGGGAGTGGTGGTGGTGGGAATTCGAAGGGAGGATTCTCCTGTTGTTTCTGTAGCTGGTGCTTCTTGGGAAGGAAATTAGTTCATGCTCAGTTTTCATGGTGAACAAGAGACAGAGAGAGAGAGTGAGTGTGGGTTTTTTTTTCCCCCTCGACTGTGTATAGAGAAAGAAGAAAGCGAGGAAAGAGAAGAAGGTTTATTAATTACGATGGGGCTGTGCAGGTTTAAAGGGGGCCGACAGAGTGATGATTGTGTTTGGAGGCGGGGGAGATTTATAAAAGAAGACTATAGAGTTTGTGTTTGTGGTGATCATCATCATTTCTTTCCTAGAATTAGAATATTTTGTTAGTCTATTGTTAAAAGTGCTTCTTTTTTTTTTTCCACAAATATGCACGCACCTTCGACAATAATAATAATAACAGTAATATTTGTTATCGTGTTGTGGTGATTTAGTTTTGTTTAGGTGGGGCACAAATTTTTATTTTTATTTTCATGTTTAACCGTTAATACTTATTAAGATAATGAAAAAAGGATCATTAAAGACCCTAACCAAGGCATTTGGACAAGGATTAAAATGGGTTGCATCAACCCATTTTATATTTTTAATTGTCAATTGACACCACTTTAAACATTAGCCATTGAATTGTTCGATTTTATGGTTTTTGGTTGCCTAAGCACACTTTAGACTCTTTATAATATTATGTATATCTAGAATTGTATCTTTTAGGCATTTCTAAATAATTACGCATTTGGCTTTTCAGGCTTTTCAGCCATGTGATCTCTATGTAATTTTCAGTTGAAACAATCCAAAGGTTAAACTTATCTACTCATTTAGATTAAAAAGTTAACAATATGTAGCAAGAATTTTTTTTTTAAAAAAGGATCATAAGTCGAAGTTTGCAGTAAAAAGAAAATTTGATTGATTGATTATCCTAACCGAATCAAAAGAGGGGTGCTTGGTCCTCTTGTATCTTATTAATTGCCCATTTAAAACTATTTTCCAGGTAATTATTTTATTATCAAGTGATAACATATTTAGTTTCGAAGCATCAGATTTTTTTTAAAAAAAATTTAGTTATCAGACTACTGCTTTAGATGAATTAATCAAATACCCTAATTTAAAATTTTATTTTAAAAAATAATTTGCAGCACAAGTGAACCTGAAGGTGGATAACCTGCTAATGATCCGATATGGTCGCCGGTGAGGATGATGGTGACGGATAACGGACACGTGAATAGATTAATTATTCAGAGTATTTGTCAAAAAAATAAAATAAATTCCTATCATATTTTATTGCATGATTGCATGACGACCGTTGGATTGCGACCACGAAGTCGCAAGCAAGAAAAAGGGGGGGGGGGGGGGGGAATAAAAATAAAAATGCAGCAGCGACTGAAGTTAAATCTGGTGGGAGCCCCACGTGCGATGAGAGTGCTGTCGAATTCACGCGTGTTTGCACGCCCACTTGTCGCACTTGATTGCTTGCGATTTTTATTTTGGGAAAAATATAATTTATCGGGAACCCATATTTTGTACAAATATAACATTGTTTACTTCTTCTGCTGGTACCGAAACTCGACACTTATAAAGTTTTTTTTAAACAAATTCAATAAATTCTAAGAAAAATAAATAAATATGCATATGAAATGATTGTCGGTATATGTACTAAGAACCAACCACTGGTATAATCGAATAACTAAATAAAATTGGTAGACATTTCTCTTTGTCTTGAGTCGATAAATCTTCTCATTTGAAAGCCTTTATATAAATAATACATATTTCAGCTAACCTAACATGATTCTATAAATCATGGGCATCCAATATGCTTACAATATTCCCTCATTTTTATTTCTAATACCACGAATTGAGTGAGTACTCAAAAATTAAAAATAAGAGATTTATGAATTTTCTTTACCTCGTAGATTATAGTTTTACACATCACTAAATCGTATGCCCTTGTTTTGTTGGTACTCTTAACACTTCGCAGGGTTTAAAATAAGAAGGGAGGGACCATCGTTGACTTGTTGCATGGGTTTAACTATAGTTACTTATAGAAAATGTGAATGAAATAGGTCAACAATAACTAACTATTCATAGGCGCTTAAAAGGCACACAATAAGAATAAAACCAATAGAAACTTACCATTTGAGCTACAGATCGTAATGCCCATGGAAAGGCATATTTTGAATATAGAGGAGTGAAAGTTTTCAACAATCAACGAGTTGATCATATCCTTCTACGAACCAAATGAGCACGTCCCCTCTACCCCCCCCATAGTAAGTGGATGTGGGGAGGGGTAGGGGGGTAACCGCTTTTAACTGATAGAAAGTGTCTCTCTCGTGTCCACTTTGACTGAACCTGCCAAAAAAAATTATAATAGAAAATGTTGTTCTTGCTAGGAAAGTAGCATCAAAGACATTTTTATTTACGGAGGAGCAGAGGAGGCAAGTGCTAAAAAAGAAGAATTAGAAATCAGTTACTTCCCTTATGAAATCAAGTCAACCAAAAAAGAAAGTAATACGTATGAGTGGAATAGGCATTTTTGGATAAGAGGGAAACTCCAAAGTAAATAAAATAAAATAAATTATATTACCTCTACAAGAAGGTAATATATACTCGGTAAAAATGAGAACAGAATTTTGTTTAAATCTTAAAATTCACCCATCTTTTTATAAATATTTGATTACATAAAATAGGAGTGAAATTTAATATAAAAATAAAAATAAGGTGTATTGATTTATTATGAAAAGAATAGAGGGAAAAAAGAAAAAGAACAAAAGGATGCGCGTATGGTTTGGGTGCCTTCAAATAACGGATCTTAACGGTAGAGTTTAAATTAAAATATAATAAAAATATGAGGATTCACGAACACCCACAAAAAAAATTAAAAAAAAAGGTTGAAAGTTCGAATAAAAGGGTGTAAACTTTCGGTCTAAAAAGTTAATAAAATTGATGGTGCGTTTCTTTCCCCCGGGTATAGGCCGAGCAGCTCCAGCGGGTTAGGGTTTCCTGGAGCTATTGAAGATGGGAACGGGAGGAGTGAGAAGAGTAGTGAAGAAGGCATTAGGAGAAATGGAGTTCCACTTCGGTGGTGGCGCCGTCAACTGGTTCCCCGGTCACATGGCAGCCGCCACTCGTGCCATTCGTGATCGTCTCAAGCTCGCCGACCTCGTCGTCGAAGTCCGCGACGCCCGCGTTCGTTCCCCCCTCTACCCATTTCTCTCTCTCTCTCTCACACACACAGGGGCGCGAATTTTTCATAATATCCTTCCATTTTCCACATACAGATTCCGTTGTCTTCTGCAAATCAAGACCTCCAGCCCCTGCTTTCCCACAAAAAGCGCGTCATCGCCCTCAATAAGAAAGATTTAGCTAACCCTAATATCATGCATGTATGTGATTCTGATTGTTTTTTATGCAGTGCCACCACTATTCCTAATTTCCCAATTTCCTAATGGTATACTGCAAACATTGAATTGTCTTTTTAACGTCATTTAATTAATTGATGCGGTTTTGAGGTGCACCCATACGCAATTAGGAACAGTGGCAGGTTTGTACGAGTTTGATGCTAGTTGGTTTTTGATTTTGTTGTTAATTGCCCGAATCTTTTGTAGAAATGGGTTCATTATTTTGAGTCCTGCCAACAAGATTCTCTCTCCATAAATGCACACAGCAAGAGTTCTGTAAAGAAGGTCAGTGATTGTCCACGTTATGACATGTATTCAGTGCCCTTTTTGGTTATTCACGTTTAGGTTTTCATTTAAACACATAGTTTACATAATTGCATGTTGTAATCTAGGCTTTATTTTTATTTTTTATTTGCTGACTAATACATCATGAGGGTTTCACGTCCTGTGATCGAGGGCAGTGCTTTATGCTAATCAGCCAGCTTGCCTGTTGGAGGATATAGTGGGATGATTTCAGAAGATGCTACTTCCAGTTAACATAAGTTAGAACGCTTTATTTGGAAAACACTGCTTTTGAGAAGTCTTAAATTTTAACACTACTTCTTATGGAAATGTTTCTGTTGATGGGAACAGAATCTGGCTCGCTTGTGGCAGCATGTACTCTAGGCAGTTCTAGTAAACTCTTGTACAACTTGCATTTTTGTTTGTTTGTGATTTGGTGGTAATGGTCCCGTATGCTTACACAGTTCCATACTTGTTTGTGATGCCATGCTTGATTGTTCATTTACCAGCTTCTTGAACTAGTGGAGGTGAAGTTGAAGGAAGCAATTGCTAGACAACCTACTCTTCTTGTTATGGTTGTTGGTGTTCCGAATGTGGGGAAGTCTGCATTAATTAATTCAATCCATCAAATAGCAACATCTCGCTTTCCTGGTATGCCGCGGTACTTTATTTTCGTTATAATTCAGTGGCATGTTCCTATTAAAGTTAGTTGTTTATTAGTACTTTTGATTTTCAAGCTGTAAATTTTGAGCATTAATGGTTTTATGATTTTCATAGTGCAGGAGAAGAGCAAGCGCGCTAGAGTGGGACCATTGCCTGGTGTCACTCAAGATATTGCAGGGTTCAAGGTAAATCCTCCCTGCAGTTTAATTTACATTCTCAGTAGCTTTAAGAACGTATATTAGTCACAGTGACTTCATTACTAAAATTACAAGAACAAAACCTTCCCATCTGTTCGGCTGGCATTGACACTTCTACCATATCTTTGTTAAGAGCCTCTAATTCAATCAGTTTTCCCTTGCTATTACACTGTCTTTTTCTCCGACAATTTGATCCTATCTTGTTTCAAATTTGCCATTGTGCTAGTGATAGTAAGTTGTCTGGACTAGACTGACATTAGGTCTTAACTCTTTTCACTGTGTTCTTCTTTTTGCATGTTCAAGTGCTTAACAGACCAATGAGTGAAACTGATGTGAGGTTGTTGGGCTCATCATTCGAACTTGACTCTTGCAGCTTGCTTCCAGATGATTGTTGCTATTTTACCACTGAAACTATTCATTGATGTTCTTTTCTTCCTTGATCATGCACTTAACCTTGTGATGTATTATTCTTTTATATTCCAATATTTTCATTTGCAATGAACAGATTGCGCACCAGCCGAGCATATATGTTCTAGACACCCCAGGTGTGCTGGTTCCAAGTATCCCAGACATAGAGACAGGGTTAAAGCTAGCATTAGCAGGTGTAGTTCTCTCTCAAAGTTTTCGACTTGGTTTCGAATCTTTTTCCATATTATTTCTTTTTTGCTGCTCTTGTTTTGATTATTGGAACAATTTCCTATAGTTGGTTCAATTTTGAGTCTTCAGGATATAGAAGGGGGTATTGTCTCTGATAATTTGGTTTTCCCTGGATGAAAAGAGTGATGAGTATATGGTAGTATGAGGTACAGTGAACTTTTTGGTATCAGAATCTTTGGCACTTGGAGCTTTAGGAGTACATTTGGTGCAATTGGGAAGCATTCTGGTTTAATAGGCTGCTGTTTCTTTTTCTTCTTCTTTTTTTCACTTTATTATTATTTTTTTTTTTAGGTTTTTTGATTCAATTTGCTCAATATGGAACCTTATCTTCCAGTTGTACTCTTCATTTTTTCTTTCTCATAATATAAGTTTCCACATTAGAAATCTTTCTTTTATCGAACAAGAAATATTATGGTAATAAAGCTTCTGATGGAAATGGTCCCATTTGTGCAGGGTCCTCCACATAGTAAGTTGTTGACACATCAAAATATTTCGTGGTTCAGTTTTTACAACTTTTCCTTTGTTCGAATGCCCTGGAAATAAAAAAGCCCTGACCCCAGTAAACAAGGCTCTCTGATTTGCAAAAGGGGTCGGTGTAGGATGGTTTCATATGTATCCTTTCCCTTTCTTATCTCCAAAGAGACTGTTTCCATGTCCTTGAATTCATAAAGGAGCAACCCTGGCAGTTGCTTCAAGGCTCACCCCAACAGATAAGGATCTTGCTGGAAACACAATCCTTTTTACTGTATAAGGCCTATATTTAACAACTTCTCTGCTAAAATTTTTAGTGGTGCATTAATAGTCTGTGCGACTACATTGGCTTAGTATTACACTTGAAACGACTGACAGTAGACTTGTCATTATACCCTTAGCTGGTCGGTAAAATCAGTTCTACTCTTATTAACAGTTTCAACTACTCTGCACATGCAGGGTCTGTAAAAGATTCAGTGGTAGGTGAGGAGCGAATTGTGCGATACTTTTTGGCAGTTCTGAACACTCGAAACACTCCCCTTCATTGGAGGCACTTAAATAACAGAAGAATCGAAGAGATCCGGAATGAGTCTGAGGAAAGATATAGCCTAAAAGATCTTCTACCAAAAAGGAGGAAGCCCCCGGTGGATAGGTCTGCCGTGCAGTACATTGAGGTAAGACTGGGTTCCATTTCTCCAAGTAAAATAGCCAAGCTTAATTCAAATAGTTGCGGGATCCTCTTTTGTTACCTATTCCATTAGAGTATTCTCATTCCACTTCATTTTCATTATTCAAACATAACCTAGAGAGGAGAGAGAGGGAAAGAGGGAATCCTTTTTTGAGTTTGGATCCACTAATATTGCAGTCCACAAAAAATGCGAATTGACAGATTGGTATACAATTATGAGGGTGTAATCTAAATTGCTTCAGTTGCACTTGCTGAAGGGCCTGAATACTTGAATCACACGATTCCGTACCTATTCCCATTTTCTTGTTATTTTCATTCCCATTCTATTCTCACCATTCAAATGCAACCTTAATGTGGAGCAGTGCAACAATGTTGGGTCTGCTGCAGTGGTATAGATGCCTAGCTTTAGGCTGATCTTTATCAGATTTAGGGCTGGATTTTTTTATTTTATATATATATATATATATATATATTGATGAAAGTTGGACAATGTAGGATGTTGCCTCGGCAGTTCAATGTGCACTCTGTGCGACTCTCTCTGAGTTCAATGGTGATTTAGAAGACGTGGAAGACTTGGAGAGTCTCATCGAGATGCAATTCGAAGCACTGCAGAAGGCGCTGAAGATACCCCATAAGGCATCTGAAGCTCGTACGATGGTATCAAAGAAATTCCTTACTTTATTTAGGACAGGCGAAACTTGGTCCGTTCATCCTTGATGATGTCCCGATTGCCTCCTTCCCCGTATCCTCCTGATGTTTCTTATGTGAGGTTTTTTATAGTAAACTTCTAAGTGTTTGGCCCTATTGTTTACCTGTCTTGATGGCGCAGCTTCTTCGGAAATGTATAGTTTTTGGTGGTCAGAGAAACATTCCTTTTAATGGGGATAGAAGACTGGGAATGATTATTTTCGTGATTTATTTATTTTTAATCAGGGTGAGAATGAACAGTAGAATGATCCTTCCCAATGAGTTACTGTAGCCTGGGTTTTTTCAACTACAAGAATTGGTAGAGCTATTCAGCGCCCTATGCGATTGAAGTAGTATTTAGTTGATACTTTGTAAATGTGTTTTATTTTAAGAATTTTTTTTTTCTTCATAGTAATGTGATGAAAGTCGACCGAGGCATTATACGTGCTTCAGACAGGAATTAACAGGGAAATTGGTGAAGCTTTTGACGTTTACATTGTGTCCATGTAATAAACTTTGTAAAGCCTTTATAAGTTAAAAGAAAGGGGAGAAAATTCAACTCGAGGAATTTTGCTTCATCGCCGGATTGATAAAGCCAGTTAGCATCCGGAGAATATATATATATATAATCTTATTAAATGAATAATAACATCTGTGGTAACATTCATTTTCATGATTTGTTCATGATTAAATGTGGATGGATGAAAATTAGTAGCAGAATGAAAATTTTCCATTTAGAAAATTCAAATATAAAGAAAAAGCACAGTATCTAGTTATACAAGAAAATGTTTCTTTCATTTTTTAGCCTCCACGTATGTAGGTCGAATTATCTGAAAAAGTCTGTGAGAAATGTCGTAAAATGTTCCTTTTCTCATCTCATTATTTTTTGGATAATATTATATATACATGTTTTACATATTATGAAAATGACCATAAAATGAAATTTATATTATTTTATTATTATTTAATCAAAATATTTAATTAAAATAAATCATATAAATTTTATTACTTCATCCCTTCAAGGAGGCAGAGGATGTATACAAGTAAAATTTTTACTCTTTTTTTTAAGCATTATTTGCCTTTAGATAAAGAATAATGAAATAGATTCCCTTTTATTTTTTATTTACGACGTTGCAGCTGTATAGTTTCCATAACCCTAAGGCGCTTCAGGCGACTGCGGTTTTCATGTGGGCGCCGTTCCTTGCTTTTTCTCAGGTCAGTCTCTTGGATGATTTCGAATAAGGTGCCATATTTCATCGAATATATATATATATATTCTGCACTTCGCATTTTTGGGTTGAATCTCTTCAAAAGTGTGTAGGATTGTTGGTAAAGAGAAAAATCGCATGAGCCGTTTGAAGAATTTGGAGTTTAATCTTTGTATTTCACTCTCTAAACCCCTTCCCGTTTGAAGAAATCACTGTTTTTTGTTTGCTGTGGTTTTCGAAGAACATATTTGAAGATTTCAAGCAGCCGTGAACTCGAGTTCACCTATTATTTAAGATTATTTTCTGAATAATTTTGGATTAAGAATCACAATGTGTCTTCTACCCAGAAAACCTTCTCTATTTTGAAATGTTAATAATCCAAACATATGTAAGGCTTAACCCGGCCTTTCTTTATCATTCCCATCATCTGAATTACTTGCTAACCTCGCTAATTAAGTTAATTTTCATGTAGGTTCTTCCCTCAAGTACTTAAACTAAAGGAGAGATGATGGTCCATAGCTCCCATAATGACAACAGTTTAGACCCTGGACCAATTGACAATTCGGTGCTTAAACTGCAACATAAGCATAGGTCAGGAGCCATATGGGAAGGACAGGTTAGTGTTTCTTGTACTGTTAATAAATACAATTCTTGCATTAAAACTTGAGTTGCACATAACTTTCTTTATAATAGGATCCGGGTGTCTTGACCTGTAGGCAGAGGTTGGCCACAATGATGCGACAATGGCCTTTAGACGAGCGCCTTCATCCTTACATAAACCAAGCTGGTTTCTATGGGGTATACAGGGTTGGATTTATACAGTTAGATTGGGCCTTGATCACGGCTTTGGTCGAGAGATGGCGAGAGGAGACCCATACATTTCATTTTGCTGTGGGTGAGGCCACTGTCACATTACAAGATGTAGCAGGTACTATTAGGTCTTCGTGTGAATGGTAACCCTGTCACTGGTAGTGGTGATGGCCAGTGGGGTGACCTTTCGGAGGAGCTGTTGGGGTTGAAGCCGGATGGTGGCGCTCTTCAGGGCTCGGCCTTGAAAATTAGTTGGTTAAGAGACAATTTCTTACAACCTCCACCACATGCCTGATGATGTGACATTAAAATGCTATGCTAGGGCATACATTTTAGCTTTAATGGGTGGTAGCCTTTTTGCGGATAAATCTGGGTCAGATGTGCACTTGATATTCCTTCCTTTACTTCGGGATTTTGAGGTTATTGGACAACTAAGTTGGGGTAGCGCTACACTTGCGCACTTGTATCGGGAGCTTTGTCGGGCAAGTAGGACAGGGGCGATTGAGATTGCGGGCCCTCTTATATTACTGCAGGTGAATTACATGTCTTTTTCGTTTACATTTAATATCTTTCAAGACTTAAACATGTTAACGCGTATTTAAAAGTAACTTTTTTTCTTTTTTATAAACTACAGTTATGGGCGTGGGAGCGGTTGCATATTGGTCGTCCTGATAGACTACGCACTCGAGGCCCGGATTTAGTTGCCTTGGAGAGTGAGAGTTTACAGGATGGTGCAGCGGCAGTTGGAGAGGATGTAACAAATGGAGCTAGAGCTAGCGAGGAGCCATTGCGGGCAGATCCATTGGGATGCAGGTACAGTAAAAGTGACGCTGAAGTGGACTATATATTTCTTGTTTATTATAATGGAATCAAACAGAATGTAATGAAATGAATATAAAGGGTAAAAGTGATCTGTATTGGAATGTAATCTCGTTGTCAATTCCATCGTGACTCCATAAGAACTAAAGCACGAGAATAACCGTATGCTTATGGTTGAGTTCTTTTTGAGCTACGATGGGACTGACAATGAAATCAAGCATTTCAATAAGGTTGTGTTTGGATGGTGGCAACTGAATAAGAATGGAATGAGAATAGGAATAGAATGGCCATTCCATTATTCTTTATGTTAATGAACAATGGAATGAGAATCTGCATTCCCATTCCCATTCTCATTCCAGCCAACTAAATGAGATCTAAGAGTCACTTTTGGCTTTTAAAATCCATTATATTTCCTGTTGTTGTACCAAATGCAGCCCAGGCTTTATATCCATGCCTTTAATGTAAACTCGGTTGTATGTAATTTAGGTGGAGGGTGCCTTTCACCCGTAAAGGGAATCCTTTTGGGGTATTGACATTTTATAGAGATCAGCTTGATCAACAAAGAGATGACCAGGTTTAGTATTAATTACTTGTATCATGCATATATTTAGTCACATATGTGGAATCTATATTTGATTTTTTTAATTATTAAATCCAGATGATATGGCAGCCATACACTTCTGAAACTCTTCCGTTGTTGCCGAATATATGTGTTGCGGACCAACATGTCTGGCAGGCGGTGGTGCCTCTCATATGTTTTGACATAGTTGAGTGGCACCGTCCCAATCGTGTGTTACGGCAGTTCGGTCTTTGTCAGGGGATTCCTGAACATTGTGATAATAGTGTAGCATTGCATGCAATTGATAGGCGTGGGAGACATCACTTTGATTGGCGAGAGTATCATGCAGAGTATATCAAGCTATGGGGAGAGCGTGAGCATCATATTGTTATAGGTGAACCCCAGGATGTTTCTATGCATTACTTTGATCCATACATGGAATGGTATCGGAAAGTTACTCGTCGTTTTATTACTCCATTCAATAGAAGATCCTCTGGTATGCGATTTCAGCCCAATGGTGGTGCTACCCACCTCTTGGTACGGATGCATTTCAAATTAAAATATTCAATGGAATTTGAACTTATTCTAGGCTTTAAAACGACATCCCTTGGATAAAAATTTTAAATATATTGATTTGCTTATCAAAACAACACTGTTTTGAGGACTTGACTTAGGTAATTATCCGAATCCAGATTGGAGCATCTGTTCATTTCAAATTCTAACTATTTGTCAGTATATGTTTTTTGTCATTTGATTGAATGATGCAATGTGTATTTGGAAAAGCAGGTTCATAGCTTGACAACCATATATGAGCGTTGCACAGCCACAGTCGGTTCTACAAGTGAGAGTGCGATGCAAGCACTGACAGATATTCAGAATATATGCACGAAAGTGTTGCATGCGATTAATGAAGGGTATGCAATAACACCCGCGACATTGATGACACCGACGTCTGTGATACAAACGCTACCCCCAGAATTAGAAATGGCGTCAGAGTCACCTCCATTGCTCTCCAATCTCGCTCATCTTACATACGAGGAGGTTTCTCAAGCACCGGAGTCAAAAACTCCAACGATTAAAGGAAGAGGGTCAGGACGAGGACGAGGACGAGGAGCAGGATGTGGTAGAGGACGAGGACGAGGTAGAAGGCGAGCATCACCAGGTACTCTTTCACCTATAGAAGCACAGGAAATAGTAACATCTTCAATGCCATCGGAGGCACAACCATCTGTTCCCCGAGAGGTGGTCGTAGAAACAACAGAAGCATCGGAAACTGTAATATCTTCGACACCATTGTCGGCACAACCATCATTTCCCCATGAACCGCCTGTGGAAACAACAGAGCCTGTGATATTCTCAGCAATGGCAGTTGCACCGCCGCCTTCAGTGGTCATCCCTTCAACGCCACAACCCCCATCACCCCCTCTGCTGCCTGTAGAAACAACAGAAGCATCCGAATTAGGGATATCTTCACTGCTGCCTCATCAGCTGCCAGTAGAGGCAGTGGAGGTAGTTTCCCGATCCTTACCACTGCTTCCGATGCGACCAGAACAACAATTACCATCTTTGCCTTCTTCACCTTTGCAAGCAGAAGTTCCAGGAATAGTTTTATCTCCAACATCAACAGCACTATCTTCAGTTGCATTGCCAATTCTGCCACCATCTGCAATGGCAGTGCCATCAACTCCATTACATGCCAATCCCATGGCTGTCCCGTTAAAAGCCACTCGAGAGGCAGCTACGCAAACACCGACAAGATGGAAAGGCCGAGGACGTGGGAGAGGAAGGGGACGCAAAATTGGAGCAGCAAGGTCCACCGTTATGGAAGCAGCATCTGCAAATTTTGATTCTAGAGAGGGTTCCGAGCACGGGAGTAGATCTAAGAGAATGAAGTCTGAGAAAGTTGTGATATAGGAGTCCATTTTACAGAAGCAATTGACCCAGAATTGTACACTTGCAGTGGCTTCATACCTGCCGGATTGCTCAGATTTGAGGGGAATAGCATGCCCCAGGGGTGTCAACTCGTACCTTTACCTGCAGTCATATTTAGTTGATTACTGGTGCAGTTTTGATGTGAATGTACAGAAACATACTTAATAATAAGCAGGTCTTACCAAAGTTTTGAGAGACATGATTCATTTAAATGTACTGTTAATAGTTTGCAGGAACAAAGCCAATTCAATTGTACTGATAAATAGCGTACATGGCCGAAGCCAAATGTTTAGTAAGGTCGCCGAGTTAAGGAGGAAAATTCGTTTCAGAACGGGAAATTGACAGAACCTTCGTTCCTGTGTCGAAGCATTTGGGAAATTATCAAAATTACGCCCATGTGTATTTTATGCTGTGATACGTGTGATTAACTAGGTCCAAAGGTAGTTGCTCAGTATACGAGTACAAACCGTCATGAGAAAAAAAACCTCTGGTCTCTTCACAGTCTGCACGTTTTAGCGATGAATACTGGTAGAAAGGTGCTGGTGAAGGGTATAGATTTCTTAAGATACAGAAGATTTTCAAAATGCTCAAAGTGCCCAAACAAAACCCCAAAATTCCTAAATTACCTAAAAAAATTAAAAATGGTCCCATTTACACTTATTACACACATCGCTATCGCCCAATTCTGAGTATCACGAGTGGTGGAAGGAGCGTGAAAGGAGAGAAAAGTAGGGGAGAGGCCGGGGGGGGGGGGGGGGGGAACCAGGGACATGAGATTCACATGAAATGCTACAGTGTCCTCTCTGTCATGTGAACTAAAGACCCTTCCCCATACCTACACCGCAATGGCCCACCCGTGTCCTCTGAGAATCCCATCTTCTTCGGTTTCATTAGGAAGAATACAAATAAAACAATGGACTTTGCATAATAAAACAGTCTTTTCACTCACAGGGTTCCTTCATCAATCAGTTAATTAATTAATTAATTGCTTTAGGTAGTATAGGAGTTTTCGGTATAGATTAGGGGTACAGCCGTAAAATTGCCCCTCTTTTTCTTTTCTTTTTTTTTTCTTTTTTGTTTTTTCCCCCTTAGCTTCGGAATATAGGACTTTAATAATGAATTTTAGAGTGCCCGTGACCAAATAAGGTCCCTTAATTTTAACAGAAGGTGCCTGCTGGAGTCTACATGTGAGGCAAAAAACATTAAAGGCCTTTTTTTTTTTTGTTTCTTTCTCTTCTGGAAAATGAAAAAAAGAGTTCTACTAAAATAATAGCCCGAAGAAATCCTTGTTAGAAAATACTGTATACTATTCTTTTTTATATTTTGGCTACCGCCGACCTAACTGGAACGGGTGCCCAAAATCTTTCCTATAGTGTTTTGATTATGGGAAATTATTATATTTGAACATCTAGATGAAAATTAATGATATTTTAATAAATTTGTGCTTTTTCTGTGATAATAATTATTTTTTATTTTAATGGCCGAAAGTTATAAGCTTTATTAATTTTACTTTATTTATGAACCCCTATGAGTGCTCCAAAAAATAAAATAAATCATCAATAACCAATAACCATAAATTGAAAAGAACAAAGCGACCAGTTAGTACTAGCTTCAATTCCTTTTTTTTTTCTTTTTTATTTTTACGAGCTAAACTATTATTATAAATCATAGATGAGATAAGTTAGAAATAAATTATTCTTAAACCCCCCTAGTGAAACAAATGATTTAATACATATTTCGAAAGAATGAAAGAGATAAAATAATCGTAATTACCTACTAAACATGACATAAAAGTTTCTATAATAAATTAAAATTAAAATTTATCCCAATTTTAATTTGTATCAGGCGCGAGTGTACAAATTTGAATAAGAAGCTTTTAATTTTCTTCAAAATGGGGAGTATATATATATATATATAATGCGCTTTCTGGTGACAGATGAGGAATTAAATCATCCTTCCACTACCATTTAAGACTGTTGTTTTCTAGGGGACCGCCAGCTTCCCAGTCACGGTTACCCAATCAATTCGGAGCTCCCACCCTACTCAGAGTGCCATTTTGATCCTGTACCTAGGTGGCCCCGAAATCAAAATACTAAAACAAAACATGTCATTCTCATGAATGACTTATTTGATGACGCGTGGCATCATGATTGGTGTCGGTGGTGCCTTTGTTTTTTGTTACTCGGTCCACCAGTGCCTCTATCCTAAAACTAAATCATAGTGGGCAGGGTGACCCCCAGAATTTCCTTCATTAAATAATTAAGATTTTTTTTTCTTTTTTGATGCAGGATAATATTTTTAATATATTATCTCACAAGTGAACAATAATATAGGGATAACATAAAGTATGTGTGACGGTGATAAAACGTGAACAATAACTTGACTCAAATATTATGATAAAGTGTGAAAGATTCCATAAACCTAATACCAAATGATAGTAAATGGGGTGTTCTTAAAATCTTGCTATTATTATTTTTGTTATTTTCGATCATCAAATGTAATCTAAGTTAATAATGATATGTCCAAATACCTGTCATATATCTATGAAACAGTAAGCTGAGACTTACCAAGAAAAAATAAAAATAGCAAGATGATTAGTGAGTTGGAGAATTTAATGCGTGGAGTGGGGCTGATTTGATTAGGAGCACGTCGTACTATTTCTCCTGTCGGCAGAGTCTCGAGTCTCACTCGCCACTTAAAACAGCAATGCTTCAACCGCCACCCAGAAACAAAGGGAAAAGGAAAAAAAAAATAATAGAGAACAAACAAAAAAAGGGTAGAATTGTAGTGGATAGATATGGTTTTGTACATGATCTCCCGAGAGCTAGACAAGTAGACTTGTAGCCATAAATAATAATATACATTATTAGTTTTCAAAACTATATTATAGAGTCACACATGTATATGTATATATATATTTAGAGTAAAGTATTTATGGTGGGTTGGGGTTATGGTAAGTCCGTCTTGCTAATGCACCTTTCAAACTACATCATTTTATTAATTTTGTAGGTATATTTAAGTAAAACAACATGAACGTAAATTTAAGAGTGCATTAGCATGATAAACATGCCTTGTCATACTGCAAATGTTAAGGTTTAAATGATTGTTTAATGTATTATACCTTTTGAGTATCAAATTTAGAATACTTAGACCGTTGTTTTTAGCCAATATATGTAGAGTATATCTAAGTTTTGAGGTTATAAATTTTAACCCATAAAATTCATATAATTTGGTACATATATTTATAATATATATTTAAAACATATAAAATATTCTCGACGACAAATACTTAATATTTTGTGTATATATATATAGATATATATTCAAAGCTTAGCCAGCTATTGTCACTAGCGCGGGACTGAGGAGGATGAGAGAGAATAAAGAAGTAAAGAGAAGTCAACTAAAGTAATCAGTAAGGTGCTTTTTCCCTTTTTAATCTTTGCACATTAATAATGGCGACCTTTTGCAATGCCAATTGCTGTAATAACCCTTAACACAGACTTTTCTCTAGGAGCACATGTAATTAAACCGAATGCTCTGATCATCCATTTATTGTTAAGATATTAATATCGATATAAGCAAACTATTATTTTTTTTCAGAAAATAAATGTTTAGCAATAAAGAATGTTGGTGCCGTAATGTCCCATGAGTTAATAGGAATGTACATGGGCTTTTTTGGTTGGAGAGAGCTGGCAGAGCCTAAACAGATGGGAACGTAGTTAACACGTTTACTGGCTGGCTCCTCCTTTTTCCTTTTTCTTAAAAAAAAAAAAAAAAAACTGTTTTTCGGCTTTATGTTTTTCAAAAGAATCAACACATGGGGTTCATCATTGCCCACTCCTGTCCCACCCTGTTCTTGTTACTTTTTTATTAAATGCATTATCGAACAGATAATTAGATAAAATAAATAATACAACTAGAATTACGTGACTTGATAAAGCGAAAAATATCTCGTTAAACTTTGGCTACAATTAAATGACAAGAGATCCAATATTTGTGATGGCCAATATTACCCCTCTTTTTTTTTTTTTTTTTTTTCCGGTTCTTTTACCTTCGTTAATTGTCCAGATCCTTTTCTAAAACTATGGCTTCGTTGCAATAATGAATATTAATATTCTAAACTTTGTACCTGAAGTCATTTTTCGGGAAATATTATATATATAAGTGGAGGAAATTTGGGTGGTTTTATTGTAGATAATTATTTTACTATTTTCTCAGCAATTTTATCGATGTTTATTGAGATTTATAGGGTGGTTAAAACAAATTTTAAATATAATATTGCAACGCATGAAAATTGATGAGGACCACGTCAATCTTTTACGAAACAAAAACGAAAGGAAAAAACTTAATGAAGTAGAGTTTTTTTTTCTCCTTCCTTCCCTGAATGCAGATCATTCCCTCATTGATTCTAACGATTATAATCTTATGGTCAACAAATTGCCATGCCGTACCGAAGAAACCTGTAATTAAAAACTTCCTACGTCCGTACGATTATTATTTGCTCCTTTTCAACTACAACATCTATTTTATTTTAATTTTGTAGTATGATTATAGCTACTAAAGAACAGAGAAAATCTTTATAAATCTTCTTCCATCACAGAAGAAGTTGAATCTAAAAAATAAAATAAAACACTAATGAATCCCTTACTTTAATAATTTATACATGTAACAAACAATTCTCATATACAGAAATTTCATGCTCATACGAACAAATCTCTTTCATAAACACAGAATACAAGTCGCGATTTTTGCTGCCGCGTAAAATCACGCCGTGATGAGCCCACGTCGGAGAAGACCCATGATGCGAATTCAGCTTCCCGAGTGAGCTCGCTTCCGGAATCGACTCGGCCGAGATTTCCAAATCCACGTTTTTCAGCAAGAACCCGTTCTGAGCGAGTTGACTCAGGAGTGCCGGCTCGGAAACCGCGAACTTGGTTTTGTGCTGAGTCTCGGATCGGACGATTTCCACAAGCACCGAGTTCGCGAACCGCCGGATCCCTCTCGCGCCTCCCATTACCACCGACGGGGTCAGCAGCGGCGCCCTTTTCCGGCCACCGTGCTTTGTGGTCCAGAGGAACACCGACTCGGGGCTCTTGTTCCTGACTCGGCCGAGTGGGTCCCGAGTCACCAAAGAGTTCTTGACGTCTACGAGCACTACGCGCTTGATATTGCGCCTGACTCGGCCCAGCAGCATCTGGTAACAGGCCCACCGCCGGAGACTCATCGGCACGTGGTCCATGAACCCGGCCAGCGCGTTCTCCGGGTCCAACTCGTCCGCTTCGAAACCCACCACCGAGCCGTAACTCAACTGAAGTCGACTCGGTCACGTGGCTCTCGTTGTCCTCCTCCTCCACTCGTCCTTTATCCGAGTTGCTGTGATTCTCGCGACTCTTCTTCCCCCACAGTGGCTCTCTGTGTTCCTCCCTGCTCTTATTATCCCCCGGCTTCACGAACTGAGTCGCGTCGAAACTCAGTGCCGAGTTCGACGGTTCTCCGTGACGGTTAACGAGCTTTAGAAACGACTCGTTCTCTTCTCGAATCACAGTGTCGAAGGAAGATTTAGTAGCAGAGAAGATTAGAACGAGGTCGGATCTTGAAGTGAGGCCGGACCTGTGCAACAGTCTCAGGAACAACCGGAGCTCCTCTTCTGTTACATCCTCCGATGATACATGACAGATTGCAAGATCGTCCATGGCTTCGGTGCCTCTTCTGTACAAAACCCCCATCCCCTGCAACGCGAATGGATTTAAGGAATTAGGGTTTGCTCCGTCTGGCAATTTGTGCCCCCAAATCCAACGAAACCAAGTAGTAGAAGCGAGTGGATCCCGGAAGTGAGTCATAGGATTGGGGGATTTCTGGGACAACATGCGGCGGCGGTGCAAAGAAATGCGGTGGGGATTGGGGGTGGAAAGGGAGGGCTCGAATGTGCAGAGGGTGAAAACGAGGAGGGTGATGAAGATGAGTAGGGCGCAGATGGAGATGGTGGATCGGGCTCTGGAGAGGAGAAGGTTGGGATTTCTTCCGGTTCTGAGAGAAGTGCCAATGGTGGGAGATTTGAGGGAAGGAATAGGGTTGTCCTCCCGGAAGAAGACTAAGAAGAGACCCATTCCCCACCCTTCGCCGCCGCCGGACCTCTTCCCTGAGAAACCCATCTCCGCCGCACCGATGAGCCTCTCTATCTCCTTTTTATATTTGGGTGTGTGGGGGATTATTAATGCGGTGGGGTTTTCTGGTTTCATACTTGTTGGAGTGTGTGTGCGTGAGGTGTGGCTAGAAAATAAGCCACCCTGGCGGCCCATATTATCCTTGGGCTTAGTTGGGTTGAGGCTACTTGTCCATATCTTTCCTTTGGGCTTATTCAGGCCGGGACCACGGGTGTACAGGATTCTGGAAATCCCGAATTTTCAGAAAGATATCTCGAAAACCATAAAATTTAGTCAGGAAAAATCGAAAATAAGCAATACGGTCGGAAAATTTTTGAAATTTTTGAAAATTCGAATTTTTTTTTCAAACTTAATGAGTATTTTAAGTTTTTCTTGGGTTTCTTATTGTCCTCTCTCATTTTTTTTCTAAATATTTTAAAAACACAAGGTAGGAAAAATTATCCGGTTGGAAAGTTTTGAGAAAGGTTTTATTCGGTCTAGAATCGAAATAAAAAAATAAATTTTAAAAAGTTATGAAATTAAAATTTGATCTAAAAATTCTTGTATTTTCGAACTGAATACTCCTAGCCGAGTGCTACGGAAATAAGAATAATAATGAAGATTTAATTGAGAAAATAAAATAAAAAATCTGCAGCCACATTAGTACTACTAGAGCAGAGCCGTAAATAGGGCCTTTTCATCGGGGGAAATGAGAAATGTCTGGGCTGGCGTGAGAGTGTGGCCCGTGCTTGAATTGGGTGGACGGACCCACTTCCCTTGGACAAGGATGTAGGGCAGAGTTAGGATTCAATGTTTATAACGAGTTAAATAAATTTTAGTTAAACTAATTTGAGTTGATTGAACCTAAGCCTGAAAAAATGAGTTAATATAATATATATTCTTAGATTAATTACCAATAAAACATCAATTTTAGTCCAAACTTGTGGCTAGCCCAATTATAACCTGAACAGTAATTGTACTGATTAAGTTGAATGGTTGACGAGGTGAGGCCACCGTTATCCATTTAATGCTACATAAAAAAAATCTATTCTTATTCAAAGCTATGCAAATTAACTAATAGAATGACTCTTCTCCGACCAATCTTAGTTATTGTTTAGGGATGTATGTGAAAACTGAAAAAGTTATCACGATCCCATCCAACTGACCTGTAAAGCTATGGAATCGAAAAAATCACCGATGCTACAATTTTATTAATCCTTTTAGGATAAGTGGAAATGAATCTAATCAAGTGGTGCCCCATGCTACCACTATATTAATTTTTAAAATTTAATACAATTTTAAAATGTTAATAAATTATATATATATATTTTAATTCGACCTTTGCTTGATGTAATCGATTTATGTTGTTTGCTTTTGTCATATCTTCTTCCCCAAATTTTTATGTTTTCTATCCTCTCCCACTGCAGTAGCTATCACCACTTCAACCGTTGCTATCGTTACCACCACACCACTATCATTTTTTACTACAACCACCTTTACTGCCAGTCACTACTAATTTTGAATAATCAAACCCTGTACCCTAGAGGAGCAAGAAGAAGAATTAAATTATAAAAATAAAATCAAACATTAATTTGGATAAACTTAATTTAACAATCTGATTGAGTTTTAAATTTGTTTTTTTTTTATGAAGAAAAAAGGAGGAAGAAGGAGGGGAAGACAAAAAAGAAGAGGGCGGAGGAGGGTGTGTGCGCGGGGCGGGGTGGTTGAAGAAGAATTAGGGAAGAGGAAGAAGATGGGAAGAAGAATAAGAATTGGGGAAGAAAAAGAAAATGGGGGAGAAGAGTAACAATAATTTTTTTTAACTTTTTAATTATAATTTTAAGAGGAGAAGAAGAAAAAAAAAATGAATAAGAAGAAAAGAGAAGCATTCATCTCTCTCTCTTTTAACGCCTCTTTGACATTAAAACAACAAAAATAGTGAAAATAACTGATTCAATTTATTGAAAATAAATATAATTATTTAAAAAATAAAATCACTTACAATAAGAATAAAATAAGAAAACGCATATTTCTTTTTCTGCGTTTCAATAAATTAATTATCAAAAGTATTATTCAGATTTAAATCGAACTTTTCAATTTTATAATATTCAAATTAAATTACACCAAACCCCACCTAAGTTATAATTGAGATGGGCCGAAAACCCCCAAAACCCTCCAAAACCGCGCGCCCGTTGCCGAAGTTCCGTAGTCATTCGAGCGAGACCTCCAAAACCCTCCCAGTCCCCATGAAGAAACCCACAGCGGAAGGGATGGAAGAACAAGAACAAGATCATGAACAGGAGGACCATCATCAAGTGCAAGATCTGGAAATCAACTCCGATCTCTGCCAGCAACTCCTAGACCGCTATTCCAGGTCATCCGCTCCTCAGCACCGCCACCTCTGCGCTACCGCCGCCGCCATGCGCTCCATCCTCCAATCCGAGTCCATCCCCTTCACTCCCCCGGCCTACTTCGCCGCCGCCATATCCTCCGTCTCCGATACGAATCTGGACTCGACTTCCGCCGCCGCGATGCTTTCCTTCCTCTCGCTCACTCTCCCCCTCGTCCCGCCAGGGTCCGTGCCTTCGACCAAGGCGGCCGATGCGGTCTCCGTCCTTGTAAATATTTCACGACCGCCGCAGGATGGTGAAGCGGTGTCGGCCCCCACAGCGAGGGCCGCAGTGAAGTGCTTAGGGTTTCTGGTAGGATTTTGTGACTTGGAGGATTGGGGTTCTATTAAATCAGGATTTGAGGCCCTTGTTTTGTACTCTGTGGATAGACGCCCCAAGGTATGATGTTTTGGATTTCTGTAAAATTGGTCTTCAGTTGAATTGACTAGTAGGCTATTATTACTATGATTCTGTATGCCTTTGTGTGTGTGTGTGTGTGTGTGTGTGTGTTTCTTTGATGGGTTTTGGCTATTAGTTTGCACTCTGTAATGTGAAACATTTTCCTTGGAGTTACCTGGGCATTGTAGCAGTTAGGTTGCTTCCCAATGTTCTAGAAATCGCTTGAATCATTGAATATTACATTGGTATGGCTTCAACACTTTGGCACGATGTGCACAATATGGTAAATGGGATGGGTCTTAAGAAATTCTGGTCCCATTTTTGGAATATTAGTGGACAATATTTTTCATTCAATGTTATTTTGCTTGAGACTAATTGTGGAATGCATTACATTGGGTTTGTGTGATGACACAATTTCAACATAATTTTAGTTGTTAAATTGATCTTGGTCACAATTCATCGTGATTAATATCCGTGCTAGTGCAGATAAGTGACACGCCAGCGGCGGTTGATGTTTCTTTTTACCCTCTTTTATTGATCACTGGTGGGGGAAAAATGGTTCATGAATAATATAATGGCCTGTAACTGGCGGTAGCCTTTAGTCTAGCTGCATCTCCTCCCTTAGTCGGATTGGAAAGTGTGCATGTGTATTTACCAAGCAAACCAAAAAATAAAAATAAAAATAAAAATAAAATAAAATAATGGTATTTTACTGTTTCTATTTCTTAAATGTTTGGCTTTCTGTTGGTGCAGGTCCGGAAATGTGCTCAAGGCTTTGTTGAGAAAGTCTTTAGGTCATTCCAGTGCTCCAATGTTATCAAAGAGGCAAGCAAACTCGTAGTATCTTTGATGAAAGGTTACATGCCTCTGGCAGTTAAATTAAATGCTCCAAGCACGATGGATGGGTCTAAACGCGAGCATCTGGAAGTCATCCATATGCTTGGCGTTCTGAAACTAATAATTCCATATTTATCTGTTAAAGTCAGTTCAAAAATGCTTTCTCTTCTCTCAAGGCTCCTTAGTTCGAAGTTCTCTCCGCTGACAAGGCACATTTTTAATGCCATTGATGCATGTTTTGAGACTTCGAAGGTTGAAATTATTATTCCAGAAGCAGAAAACATCATAGCCTCTCTTGCAGCATATGTGTCTTTGGGAGAAAACCCAATGGACACTGTCATATCTGCTGCAACCTTGTTAAAGTGTGCTCTTGACAAAGTTCATGCAGGGGACTGCAGCATGTGGAGCAGCAACCTTCCTTTAGTATTTGGGCCTATAGCTGGTATGTTTCTTGATGTGTATTTAGAAGGCAATACTTTAGTAGTTAACTGTATGTTGTTTATTTGTTGGCTGTTTATATGTGATAGGTCTCTTTTATTGAGCTTCCTCCTTTGATCGGTCATAATGTTTGTATGCCACAATGATGACTAACTAAACCTTTTGAGAACCAGGGTCAGGTTATTTAACCAAAATAAGAAGTCACCGTGGATCTTTACTTGATTTGAACCATGCCATTCCTTTCATTATTAGTACTCATGCCCTTTACACACTATCTAACACTTTGTAAGTGGAACAAAGTGGACGTTATGGATGTTCTAAAGACTACCCTTTTGATTTCCAAAACATTCTTTGGTTGCACAAAATATGTTTCCTTCTTATTTTCCCTTTGAAATTTCCCTCATTAAAAAAAAAAAAGAAAATTTAGGAAAAGGAGACCTTTTGCACTCATTGCTTTAACCTACGTTCCTCAATTTTATGGTTAACATCCCCACCTTTCTTTTGATCCTTGTAAAAAGTAAACCTTGATAGTGTTGGTTGGCCATCTACTTCCAACTACGTGTAAACCATGTGCTCACTATCCTTGCACTCCCTATAATATCATAAACTGTCTTGCACTGGTTGAGATCCTTGCTTTTTGTAATGCTTCGGTTTTAGGTTGACGATCCCTTGGTGCGCTTTTAGTATATTCTGTCTTTACCCACAAAAAATAAAATAATCCATGCACTTCTTATAATCCTTCCTTTGACCTACTCAGCTTAAAGTGGTGGTAGCTGGCATGTATATTCATAATTCTGGACCTACTCAAGCTAATCCCTGTTCTAGTTTCATCAACCTAAAGATATCATCTGCAACTTGCATTCACTTCAGAACTTACTCTATTTAGTTAGTAAGTTTTGCCGTGTTTTTATAAATTGGGAATTAATATGTGGCTTTTGGGTTCTCTTTAAATATAAATTTGTTCTTAAAGAACAATGGAGATTGTCATATTGAATTTTGAGTTGTTGCAATATGATGTTGGTCATACGTTCACTGGAATCTGCTCACGACTATCGAAGATATCAACTCCCACTGAAGGAATATTTTATGTTCCTTTTGATTTTCCATATTTAGTTTGTATTGTATTTTGTGCCAATAAGACCGCTGGGGAAAAACCTCAATTGGGAAAGGATACTGATCCATTGATACTGTTTGAAAGCAATTTCCTGAGTTCCTTCATACTTCAGATGGTTTCTCCTACTACAGCTTCAAACATGCACTATCTATTTCTCAGTGGTCCCCAATTTTGCTTACTGCATGAGCTTGCAAATCCCACCCTTCATAGATCTTTTTAAGTCGTACCATTCATCTGTGTTAATAAATCAATTCATCTATGCTTAATGATATGTATATGTTGCTCATATTTTGATCATGTACCATAGGTGTGCTTGTCTTTTTTATTTTTTAAAAAGAAAATTCTTTAGAATGCTAGTGCTGTTGAGCAATTGCAATGTGCGCCAAATGTATTTTCTTAATCAGCTTGCCGTGGCTTGTTAGGGTTAGTTGACTATGTCCACTCATAATTAATTTTAAGAGATGCCCTTCAGTGTCTGACTTATTAAAATGAAAGAGCTTCATAATGGCATGGCGATTATGTTAACAGTGTTACCATTAGTTATCTAATTCTTTTCTGACTACTTAGGCGCTGCTTTGTTCGGTGCCATGGATTTTTATTAGTGGAAGTTGTTGTTACATTTTTGGTTTCTTTCGGGGTTGTGATTGGCTTGAGATCTATAAATGGGGGCAGGTGGTTAATAGTTTCATATTGGGTCAATTTAAATGTTAGATGATCTGGTTTTCTCCCCTTAACTATTGATATTTTCAAGTTCGCCTGTTTTCTCCCATGTTGTAAAAGAATGTTCAATTTTTGATTTTATACTTTTCCTTTTAGGTATGCTGACAACCGAGAGTAATGCTGCATCACAAGCTTCACGTCTTCTAAAAGACTTGATTAGTGACCATTTGGATCAAAAAATTTTGTTGAGCGTCAGAAATCAATTATTTGAAGAAGCTAATGGAAGCATGGAGGGGAGTTCAATAAAATCCATTTGTGGCATCTTTGAGAAAGTACTCACTGCTTGCACTGGAAGTGCTAATGAGCACATTTTGGTATCTATATCTGCTTTGTTTCTTAAACTTGGTATGTGGACATTGCTGATTTGCTTGGTGCATCTTGATGCTCGGTTACTTTTGTACAATCCTTCATTTATGCTTATGTTATGATATTTAGGGGTATCTTGCACCTTCTCCTTTGAGCTGATCACCTTGTGGTATTGGTGATTAAGAGTTTTTTCTGGTGTTCAGTCTTGGTTGGATGTTCAGGGTTTGAGCCTCCATTTTTTTGTTCTTTTTGCAGAAAAAGGGAACCTTTCCGTCCTTGCACTTGTTTTACATTCTTATCACTTGAATAAACCTTGTTATGCTGATATTGTCCTCAACCTTGGCTTGTTAAGTGAGGATTTGGTTGCTAAGGACTCGTTTGTTTGCTTTGAATGGGCTATGAATGAGCCCATTCTCTGATTTGCTTAGAGGCAAACCCATTTAGACCGTTTGGTGCGCGCTCTGAATGAGTGCTTAATGCCTTTGATCGAATTAGAGGAAAAAAATATGTCCAATTCGGTTAGAGGGTCCGTTCAACACCAGTATGGCATTTTTGTTCCTTAGAAAAGGCTAAAATTACGTCCTTTTATATGGCTTCCCAACCCCCCCTTCACGCAGTTCTCTCCCTCGCTCAATCTCTCTCTCACACTCTCTCCCCTGAACTCTCTCCTCTCTCTCTCCCTCCCCCCTCCCTCAATCTCTCCTCCGATCTCTCTCTCTTCTTTGTGGGTTTTGGGGTTCAATTTTAGGGATATTGTTTGGGCTTTTCAGATTTGGGGATTAGGGTTTTTAGATTTGGGGGTACTCTTTTGGGTTTGGATTTAGGGGTTTCCTTGTTCCATTTTTCAAATTTGAGGGCTTTGGGGTTCAAATTTAGGGTTTCTTTTGTTTTATGTTTTCCAGATTTGGGGATTTGTAGTTTGAATTTAGGTTTTTTTTGTTCTATTTTTTCCACTTTGTTGGTTTTAGGGTTCAAATTATGGTGTTTTTCTTGTTCTATTTTCTCAGATTTGGGGGTTTTGGGTTCGGATTTAGGGTTTATTTTGTTCAATTTTTACAAATTTGGGGATATGGGATTTGGATTTAGAGGTTTTGAATTGGGATTATGATTAGGGCATTTTGATTTTGGGATTAATTAGAGTTTTGATTTCTGCAGATAGGGCGTTTTGATTTTTGCAGATTATGGTTGATGAATTAGGGTTTTGTCCCATTTTTATTTTTATTTTTTTTCATTTTAATTGGAATAAAGAGAAGGAAGGAAAGAGGAAGAAGATGAATAGAGATAATTTTTTTGATTTTGATTTTTTCATTTCTGTTTGTGTTTTGTTTTTCATTTTTTTTACCTTTATTTTTCTTATAATTTTATGTTAAATGAAAACCAAAAAAGAAAAAATGAAGAAGGTGATGGTAAGGGTAAAATTGGAAACACAACCCATTAAGACATTTCAATAAAGTTGTAATCAAACAGATAACAAATTCATATTCAGTACTTCTAGTTACACTTCTTAATAAATCAGTGAAATTCAGAACAGTTTTTAGCATTCAGAAGTTAATGCTTAATTTTATCAAATGGGGTCTAAATAAACTTGCTTGATTCTTGAACTTGAAAATGCTAGAACTAACATTTCAGTTCAGGTTGTACTGTGTATATGTTTGAGTTTCCTTTTGTTGTATGAGCGATTAGCATGGGATCCTAAATTCGGGGTATGTTACATGAAATTCTTTCTGAGTAGTGAATCTGCGTTCACCCTGCCTAGCAATTACAAAGATGACCTTGTTCACCCAGGGTTTAATGTACATGCTGGTACAGCTAGACTAGACTAGACAACTAATGGTGCATGTTACATGAAGTTTTACACTGAGCTTTTTGCATGAGAGTTGCATTTATGATTTTTTGGTTTTCAGACTCTTTTCTTGGATATTTAAACAAATAACTGGTCTTTACTTAAGCTTATGATGTTTTTGGTATCATAATCATTTTGGGGAATCGGGTGTGGATTACTAAACTTGTGGCAACAAGGATGGAGGTCAGTGATGCCACAAAGTTCCAAATGGAAAGCACTATATTGTGGTTTGAAGGTGTTATCGGTGAGGATAAAATTGGTAGCAGCCATAAAAATACGTCCAACCTCTTATCAATCCAAATATATATATATATATATCCAATCCAACCTGTTTGAAGGACATGGAGGTTGAACTGAAGACAGGGAGCTTATTTGCTTGTGGAACTGCTATCAAGGTTAACAAGTCTTGCCGCCTAGTGAAAATAACAACTAATTAGCCTACAGGATTTGCTTGTGTGTCTGTTGACATAGACACGAAGCTTCTTGTATTTTTCCCACCCCTGTTGAATTTCTGTGATCTTCTGATGCTACGGTTACAAGGGATTGCTTTTTTTTTTTATGATCGGTAAATATACATGCAACCAACCTAGTAATGCAAGGATTCGAATCCTTGACCTTGCCTTGCTCAAGCATTTATCATACATGCTAGTACCACTGGACTAAGCAACTAGTGGTTGTTGCAAGGGATTGTTTTCTGGATAATACCTAAATTTGCATGTTGAACCATATAAATTCTCTTTTTTTTTTTATTGATAAAAGCACAATTTATTAGTAGGGCACCAAGGGGTTGCCAACTTGAATGACAGATTTTTACAAAGCAAGATTATTAATAAGTCCAAGACAATCTATCGGTTGATCATAATTACAATAAATAGTAGTCGTGAGATTAAAAAGGCAATCTTCCTTTAGATGTTGAATTGACCATCTTCTCCTTCCAAGACCTTTTTGTTTCTCTCTATATAAGTTCTCTTTTGTTATAGGATATAGAGACATTATTGAATTTCTTCATACCAAAAGATCACCAAACTTCTCCATGAGATCCCTAATAGTGTTCAGAGCAGTGCATCTGATTTGTTCCAAGCCTACAAACCAGAATGTTTTTATTTTGATGGTAACATTCGGGAATGACATGGAATTTCTTCCTATTGGAAGAATATCCAACTGATGGCTGTGACTCTAATCATAGTGCTGAAAGGCAGGATCTGTAACTGGTTCTTTGACACTATGCATGGAATCTAACTCTTGGCTTTATGCTAATTTATTATTCTAATGTGCTTTCTGTGCTTGGAGCCGAATTTATGTTTCTCAGCTTTAGTCTTGAAGATTTCTGCTGTTATGATTCAGCTACTGGATCCGAATTGAGCTGTCTTCTGGTGCTTTTATAATTCTTGTGCATGTTTACACATGAATGCATATTTATTTGCGCTGCTATATATGGATGTCAGTTTGTAGTCTTGCATTAGTTTCATACGGTAACCAAATGTCTTTCTTCAATAATCACAATGTGGTGTATCTTTGGCTGCAGGTGAGACCTCATTCTTCTTTATGAAGGCCATTTTACTGAAACTTGCTCAATTGATGGTTCAAAGTAGTGGGGATATGTCTTGGTTAATGCATGTAAGTGTGAAAGTTCCTCTTATTCCCACACATAGAAAGGTTTCAGTTGTAACCAAAGAAACAAAAAAGGGAAAGGTTTCCGTTTGGAACGAAATATCCTGACTGACCTGCCATACACAATGCTTGTGCCATGCAGGTTTTTTTTTAATATAGAAATTTATCAATTGAATTGTAATAATTAAAATAATAAAAGTATAAGTAATTTTTTTAATAAAATCAAGATTTAATTCTAAACTTAAAATGAGGAAGTTTCTTCAACACAAAATGGGGCAAATGCCTGTAGAAATCTAACTTCTTGTGAATTCCCATTTAACCTAGCCCTTCAAGTTATTGACAAGATCCTAACCTACCAATTGAGTTCAGTTGTTAATGGCATTAACTGGACCACTAGTGTGGCCTGATTATTTTATCATCATAATTAAACTATAATAGGGCCCCTTCTTACCCTCAGAATCGAGAGGGAGAGGGAAAGAGTCCAACATATGGTGCTTATTGATTTAATCAGGTGCATTTGTATAATTTTGCAGCTTCACGAATGCATTGGATCTGCTGTTATTGCTATGGGACCGGAGAAGATACTTACACTTTTACCTATATCCTTCCATGCAGAAGAAAAGACTTGCTCCAACATCTGGCTGGTGCCTATTCTGAAGAAGTATATGCTTGGGGCACGACTAGGGTATTTTATGGAGCACATTGTGCCTCTTGCAGAATCTATCAAACTGGCGTCTTGTCAAGGTACTTGGTGTAAAGAATAAAGATTGTTTACATTGAACTGTACCTAATTCATTTCAGATAAATTCACCGGTTCATTTATTTGTATTTTTTGATTTGTTTGGGTCTAATAGAAGGTTTTTCTTGGACGCACACAATCTGTATAAACAAGTGGTTAAACCTTCCGTTTTGGAGGACACATTTGACGGTGCCAAAGCTTCACTGCGTTCAATATTTCAATTTCAAAACTAGGATAATAATTTAGGAAAGGTGTAATCCTGTTGTTGCTAAATGTTTTAATGTATCCGTTTCTTTTTGTATTTTCATCATTTTCTAAATACATATAGTCCTCTAGTTCTTTTTATGCATGAACCTAGTCAGGATATTGAGTGTTTCATCAATGCCCAGTCTCTGGCCAGTTCCAATTGTTGAAGTTACTATTATCTTGTTGAACTTGTAGATCTGAAATAATTTCAAGCCATTCAAATCCATTCAATTATTTGTACATATATTTTTCATTTTATAGGTTTCTGGTCAGCTTTGTTTTTGCCCAATAATGTTTTGCTGATTATTGGAATCTATATTTTCATATTCCCCCCACAGTCAAAAAGTCAGAAAGAAGAGAAGATTTGAAGACTCATGCTCATGACCTTTTGGGACTGCTACCTGCTTTTTGTCGTTGCTCAACAGATCTTCACCAAAACATTGCGCCACTGGCTAAATTTTTCATTACTTCTCTCAACGATTCTTTTCTGCATGAAACAGTTGCTGTTTCCTTGCAGGTTTGGACAGGGGTGCATTAATATGCATATACTCACATTTATTCTGATCACAACATGTCTACTTTTTTATTGTCGACATTCAATTTTCTCTTACATATGCAGTGGCACTCTATATAGGAACTTGTACAAAGAAACAGAAGTATACTAAAACCTTATCAGGAAGAAAATGGGTTAAAAGTCAATGCTGGAGAAGATCCTGGTACAGACTCCAAAAAAGTATCATCTTCATATTCAAAGAAAACAGCAACCAGAAACATCAGAGCTTTGGCATCTTTTTCGATGCAGTTGCTTCAGTCTCTGACAGATGTATTGTATGATTCACCTCCTGAGAAGCACTCATATTTAAAGGTTCTTCTCTTATCATTTATGCATCTTATGATTTAATACACAATGTTTGATCCTGAGATTCATGCTCTCTGATTTACATGCATGCAATGACATCACGGTTAACCTTCTTTCCATGTGATTTTATATGGGTTTTCTCCGTTTCTGAAGACTGCACATCATCACTGACATGGGTATTAGCTCCTCATGAATGGATCTCTCCTCTTGTTTCTTTGTTTAATGCTCTTTGTTGAATATTTCCTTCTGTATCCGTGTTTGTACCTGGGCCAGGAGTTTTCCATCCCTGTTGTATTAAGGGCTTGAGAATACTGTTTGTTGAATCTTTTCCTTCCCGTATTTATGTTTGTACCTGGGCCAGCAGTTTTTTGTCCCTGTTTCATTAAGGGCTTACGATTGGGAGCATAGGCGGCGCCTTGGCACCTAGGCGCTTCCCATGGATCATGGCAAGTAGTGCCTTGGTCCTTGGGGTCCAAGGCAATCGATTTGCTTGCATCGCCACCTTAGTCGCCTTGACACAGGGCGGCCGCTACGCTTTAGAAGAAGAAGAAGAAGAATATTTGATCACTGTCGATTGGAGTTGTCGAATCCTGGTTGGCGTTGAGTGGAGTCGTCAGATCTCTTAGTCACTGTCGATTGTAGAATGTGTTCTCTTCTGTGGGTTTGGGTTGGGGAGGAAGAGATCCAAATTTTTGGGAAGGAGAACGTGTTCTCTTCAGTCATTTTTTTTAAAATTTTATTTTAATAAAGGCAAGCAAAAATGACATCGTTTTGCTCAGGGTTTTTGTTAATTTTAATTAAACTGTTAAAAAAAAGAACCCATTAGAAGAGAACATCCCCTCCCCCAATTTCGATATCTTCTAACCCAACACAAAATATTGCCTGTAATACGACGGCTCCACTCACGCTGATGAATCCAACTGACGGCGATCAAGTCTCTGATCGATCAGGTATGTTCTTCTTCTTCTTCTTGTTGTGTGATCCTCCTCCTTCGTTATTGGGTGCCTTAATGACTGGGAGCTTTCTTCTCTTAAATGTGAATCATAATATTAATGGTTATGTACGTTTGGTTGGAGGCATTTGAATTCAACTGATTGTTAATGCTAGCAACATGTTCTTTTAGCTATAATAAAAGGGGAGAGGGGGGTTATGAACGATTTGTTAATGCAAAATATTCAACTTTTTCCCATTTATTTTTAACAGGACACAATTGGCTGTTTGGCATTTATAACTGATCCTTCAGTAACGAAGAAGATATTCATATCATCACTGGAGAGGTTTGAGCTCACAGATGCCATAGGCGAACTTCAAAATTTGGGTAGTCTTACTTTTACAAGGGATAGAGAAGAAGGCAATTTAAGTGCAGATAAGGATGGAAAGCGGTAACAATAAGCTTCTGACTCTCTCTCCTTCTCTCCACCCTTTTCAATTCAAGTTTAAATTCTTTAAATAAGTGACGAGTCAAATTGGATCATTCAAGTTCTCTGTCTCTCTCTCTCTCTGACTATTTTAGTTCAAATTTTGATATTTATTTGAAACTTGATCCTTAACATTCACTATTTTTGATTGCATAGAAAGTTGATGGTATTTTAAAGGTTACATGCGATGTGCTGGCTATTGAAATTATGTAGCTTTTTGTCTACATCTAATGGAAAGGGTTTCTGTACTGTTTTGCATCCATTCCCCATTTGATGGGCACACCTTCTTATGTTGGTTGTGAGCTTCATAGGAGCCCATCATGTTCTATGCACTCAACTAATTGTAAATCTGGCTTCACCTGGTGGCTACATTGCTGACATTTTGTTTGATGAATGCAACTGCATGCAGATGTCAGGTATTGGGGTTGGCGTGCTCTCTTGTTGGAGGGGCTCCTGAGGATCTTATAGATCTGATCTATAATTTTGTTAGGCATACTTTGCTGGTATATTGCTGACTCCACTCATACCTGGTTTATGAAGCTTTCATTTTTATTGTCCACCTAACGGAAACTTTAGCTCAAATGGTTGATATTATTTTTGAATTTAGGCAGCTAATAAGGCTGGTCAACTAGAAGCATGCTACACTTTGAACCGGATTTTAGAGGTATATACTGTTATTAAGATTCTTAAATGTATTGTTTCCTAAGGCTTTGGCATCACTCATTTCTGCCATTTATGTGGCAGGCACATCCTTGGTTTTGCTCTTCAAGATGTGCTGATCTTGTGGATTTATTGCTTGGTCTTAAATCCACCGTTGGTACTGCAGTGCTTAAAAGTCGCTTTTCTTGTCTCCACTTATTATTTGTAAATGCATTAAAGGTACGAACTTATTTCGTTTTGGAAGGAGATTCATTATTACTGGAAGTAGGATATGCATGGAAATCTTCATTGAGTAGATCTCAGATGGACTTGAATATTCATTAGGGTTCTGAGGTTGAGGATATGGTCTTAACTCCTGGGTGTGACTCTATTGCAAAAGAGACACTTTTCAGTTGAAGCAATAGCTTAGTCCCTTGGCTAACAATGTCTACTCGTGGATTTTTATTACTCCTAAACTACATTATATGTATTTTTGGGATCCATTTTCTGTGCTTCACATTCTTAGGCTAGTGAAGGTATCACGACTTGTTGAATTAAGCAGAAGGGGAGTTCTGCTATACAATTTATAATTGGATATCATCACAATTTTTTGGGCATGTGATTGGTGCATTGTCAGTGCGTTGACTTTTTATTTTCCCCTACAGAGGCCTTTTATTCATTTGACAGGGATGATGGATGTGCATCTAATCTCTTCTCTGCGAAAACAGGCAGAATCTAGTTTTCTTTATAATCTTGCTAATTCTTTGTGCAGACATCAGAAGATGACAACACAAAGATTTTTCTTGTCCTGAATGAGATTATACTAGCAATGAAGGATGTAAGTGCTCTACACTCTCTTGTTCCCTTTTTCTCTCTTGATTGAGATCATCCTACTATCCGAAAAGTTTCACGTCTGAAGAAGCTTCTATGTTTTTGAAACAATTTATTTTTCATTTGTCAAACAGTCTAGCAAAAAGTGTGGCCTATCTTGTGCTCATTTGATGTAGGTACTTAGTGGACAAGGGTTAAACTTGTTTTCTCCATTTACCTTTATCCTTGGGTTAGCTTTTCTACAGTTAGCCCTATCCAGTTGTTATATATGTGGGTACTTAGGGGATGAATGGCGTTGGATTGTTGCAAAATTCAAATTGGAAATTTGACGATCTAGCGGTGAGTTCAAATCAAATGATTTTCTAAGCATGATACAATCCATCCTGTGTTTCAAGATGTTGATTATGTTGTAGATATGGGCTTAGTCCTTGAGAATATTAAAGGCTCTATTGTTACTGTATATTCTGTTTTTGTGTATATATTAACTTTGCTTGCTATTTTCTTTGGAGATAGAATCTAGCATGGGCATTTTCATAGAGGGGAGATTTCTGTTTCATGGGACAATTTTGAGGATGCTTAGTGCTTCTTCACTATTGAGCTAATAATCTAATTTCTATTATATTTTGACCAAAACTCTAATTGTATACAAATGATGTATGGTAAATTAATGTTGGCTATTGTTGCAATAGAAAGTAGTGATATATTAAGAATTTATATCTTAGTAAGAAGAAGAGGTGGGCAGATCAGAGCTTTTGAATTATACTATTCTATGCATTATCCTTTTATGGTATTTAAATTGTTGGATGTGCCTATTTTTTACACTTTGACTTCTTATTGCACATTCTTAACCCACATAAAATCTAGGTGAATATATGTACGTCTGCTTATTTATATATATGTATATATGTGTATATATGTATATATATATATATATATATGTGTGTATATATGTGTATATGTGTATATATGTATATATATATATATGTGTGTATGTGTATATGTGTATATATGTATATATATGTGTGTATGTGTATATGTGTATATGTGTATATGTGTATATGTGTATATATATGTTGTGTATATGTGTGTGTGTGTGTGTGTGCATATATATATATATATGTATAGTTATGAATTTCGGGAAGATAGATGAGGATAAAACATACGTAAGTAGACACAATTTGACGTGGTTCGGCATGTAGCCTACATCCATGGGCAAAGGAGAGCAGATCACTAAGATTACAACATAATCGAGATAAAACCTTATGACCCAAGCCTGAAGTATTTCCATGGGTAATTCTCTCATCACAAGAGAACGGAGTATATCCCCCTTTCTTCAATAAGGCTTTCGTCTTTTATCAAAAAACAAAAATTGGGAAAACTTATCCCATTACACGAGAACCCACATTCTCATTGGAGGAGGAGGGGTTAAATTGTTCAAAACTGCATGGAAACTGCCCAAAACCACTGCAGAACTGCTCCAAAACTGAACTGGAACTAATGTTGGTCGACTAGCGAAATGGCTGGTCAACCATCCTTGCAGAAGCAGCTTCCAGATCATGATGGTTGACCAGCCCAGTCAACCTGCCCTCTGCTGGTCAACTAGCCCTGAGTTTGATCTCAGAAGTCGACTATTTTTCTCTTAGCTTTTTGTCCCTTGTCCTCAATATCAGTGTTATAAAAAGCCAGGCAGTTGCCCAGGCATGGGCAGCATCCCAAACACTTTGCTTAGGGGCAATAGCATTTAGCTGTTAAAGTTGGCTACCTTGGCATTTTTTTTATTCTTATTTAATTTTTTTTTTAAAAAAAAAATAGCGGCAACATGTGTCTAAGGAGGCATGCTCTTTTATTTTCTTTATTTTATTTTTAATTTTATGAAAGCCGCTGAAATATGTGCCTAAGGAAGCATGCTCTTTTTTTAAATCATTATTTTTATTTTATTAAAGCCATATGTCACGTGGCACTATAAAAATAATAATAAAATACAAACTGGAAAATAAATATAATGATATATATTCACTCTTCTTTCCACAGATTTTATTGTGAACATAGTGTTGTGTAAGTTGTGAACAGATATTATTTATGCAATTTTGTTATGTTTTTTGTTATACTACTTCAGTGATATTTTATGAATTTGTCTATTAGTACTAGTTTTTTAAAAAAATTAAAAAAAGCCGCCTGGCCGCTAGACGGTAGGTCGAGCATCTAGGTCTCGCCTATTGCTTTTTAGAGCACTGCTCAGTATTATGTTTAATCAGGTTAATGCTAGTTGTAGATTTACTTCTTTAACCTTTATTGTTCTGTTTATACCTGTTGCTAGTAGGTTATAGTTTTCAGCTCTCGTTTGCTCGGGTAAGTTTTGCAATTGTGCTTTTGCTCCTTTTTGGGTTTTGCATTATTGACTTATTATATTATTTGCTTTGTTATTGTTTTGATGTGACATTTATTTTCTTTATCTTTGTTATTTTTTTAAAACTCAATTGACACTCGCACTGTGTTTCTGGGTTTTTCTATCATGCAGTCTAATGAAGAAATCAGGAAAGCAGCTTATGATACACTACTTGCGATAAGCTTGAGCTTGAGAAACTCATCATCAATCAGTTCTGATGCACCTCAGAACAAACTGATTAGCATGGCAAGTACATATCTGATCCTAGTTTATAATATTATTTCCATTGATTTCGCAACCAGGAACAGCCCTTTGTTTTGTTTTGTATTGTATTGTTGTTTGTTGTTATTATTTGCAAGTTCTCTTCTCATTATATATAATGTTGTTGAATCCCTTATCTTGCTCAAACTTGTTATACTGATCAGCAGAGAAATAATGCTTGAATTTTTTTATTTTTTATTTGTTGATATAAGCAGTATGTTCTTTAAAATGATTAGTAATATATTGTTTTAGCAGAGTTGCAGTGAGATATTGTGCATCTGATTAGTCCATTGCCAGAAAAACAACTATTAATTATCTTACTTGTTTAGATATTAAATTTAAGCTCTGAGACCTTTATAATAATTTATGTAGAACATAGCTTATGTATATCAAGTTCAGACTTTCAAGCAGATTTCATGAAGTAAGGGCCCTTTTATTATCAAGTTCTGACCTTTTGGTTCATAAAAAATTGCAAGAAAAAAAGAGTTGTAAAGGTGTGCAACGGATGAATCCACATGCTGACGCAGAGAGAACTCAAACATATGAAAAAAGAAGAAATTATAGAGTTTATATTCGCCAAAACTAAATGTACAAGCAAGTGCACTCAAAGAGCACTTGAACCTTCCATGAATACAATAATACATTGTTGGCTTTGATTTTGTATTGCTAGTGATCTTGGGTTTTTTGCCTCGTGTATAGATCACAGAGTTTCATTACTTAATTGAGCTACTATTTCTTTGATAGCCATAACGAATTAATTGTTGGTGAATTAATGGACTTTTGTTTTTGAATCAGTCTGAAGATAACTTCCATTAAAAGGGCACCAAGGGGTGCCACCCTTATTACAACTAGTGGATGTAATTGCTTGATTAGTTTGAATTGGCTTACTTCTTTCTGTTCATATGCATGTATATGACCATGCATTATGTATTAATTGCATGCATGCATGCAGTGCATACAAACCATGCACATGAACTTTGTCTTCTGATGGCCTGGGGTCACGTGAGCTCTTGTTTAGACCAAGATTGGGATCTAGATCCTTATAACGCTTGGGTGTGATAAACCTTTTGCCTTTGTAACCTAACGTGGGTTCACCTCGGAGGGTGCGTGGCATGCACCGCATGTAAATCATGCAATGTTAATGCTATTGCAAGACGTCAAGCACTATAGCTGATTGCTAAGACGAAACCCCTTTCACACCCAGCTTTTCCCCTGCTATAGTATAGCATTGAAGACCACATTGCCATAGCAGGATTTTTCCTGAATTGCAACTGATTCATGCATAATGTAGCTAATGCTATAGGGAATATTCCACCATGCATGGTATGCATCACATATACCCAATTGCTATAGCAAATCTACCTTAACTCCGACATCCTACTTTATCGTAGCAGACCTGTGTGATCATGAAGGACCAAATTGCCTTAACAAAGGCCTTTGAACTGTTACGGATCACTTTCGCATTGCGGATGAATTCAAATGTCAGGACTTCTGTGCGCCAAGGCAGGTGGAGGGAAAAAATAAAGGGGCAGGGGGTTACTGTATGAAGTCAAAATCTCAAACTTGGGCCCAATAAGCTGTGGTCAGGCTCCTGCAAGTGTTACCAGCCAAACAAATACTTTCACTTTTGCTCCTACATGCGTCAAATCCTAGCTCTGCCCTGGGCATAGCCACATGGGGTTTTAACTTCTCCACCTTCCCTTTTAGTGGTGGCAAAGTCCCTTGTTATATGAGCCGCTGTCATTTGAGTCTTCAATCTCTTCCTTTCCTCCAGTAAGTTGAGCATTTCCCTGAAAATCGGAGGACAGGAATTATCTACTCCCTGGTAGATCCCCATCTTCTCATCTCTTCGTGTACGCCCTCTCTTGCTTAAAATTCTTATGCTTATGCGTATACTAACTAAGATAAATTTCATCTTCACAAGAAGCTCTCTCTTGTCTGCGACTTTCCTCGTCCAAGCCATTGCAGTACCATGGCAATGTACTGAAGAAATCAATAAAAGGAAATCATACCATAAACTTTGACAAAACTTAAACAAATGAGTTTCCTATGGCTTGGGTAAGCATTGCGTTTCTGCCGTGGATCTTCCATGGGCATTTCATGGCCATTGCAGTACCATGGCAATGTAGTGAAGAAATCAATGGAAGGAAATCATGCTACAAACTTGGACAGAACTTAAACAAATGAGTTTCCCATGGCTTGGGTAAGCATTGCGCCTCTGCCGTGGATGGGCATCTAATGGCCTTAAGTCCCTCAACACGTAGCTTGGGCTTTCATCCCTTCCATTGTTTGAAATTCCTATATTAATGAACACTCCATGAAGTGATTGACCATCTCTGTACTGTTCATTGGAGATCTCTTTCCTCAACACGTATTCATAAAAATGTATAAACATGTATTGTTGGACTAAATCAATTAGGACTCCATTAGGATTTTCCTTGGCCTTTGAATTAATCTGAGAAGCTGTCGCAGTAGCAGCAATCTCAATGATGTAATTGACTACTATTCAAGGGGATCATGTGAGTTATCGATCCTCAGAAATCTCATAATAACATTAAAGGACTTAACAAATTCTTTGGTGGAATTTGTCATAAACATACGTCTTACAGGGATTTCTTTCTTGTTCTTTATTGCTCCATCAAGTGATCAAACAGACAGCCAAGCACACAATACGGTCACTACTACTGCTACTTTTTATATTGTTAATACTTATAAGAGTTATGACTCCATTTGGATTGTATTTACCTTGAATAGTGTTTACATGAGGGATAAAATTTTCTTAAACATCTTATAGTCATGTTTGGTACATTGGAATGGAATTAATCAGAAGGGAATGCACTTGGGAATGGGAATGGTTTTGGACATTCCCATCTTATGATTGTATATTCACCAAATGAATTTGTGTCAAATAACCGTTTACCCCTGTAATGAAAAGTATAAACTTTTGTTTTGACGACAAATATAGAGATAATGGCCAGATTCCGATGGAGGACAGATTTTGACTGTGGTGGTGACTGGTGATGGTGAAGAGTGTGGTGAAAGATGGGCGGGCATTTTGCGAGCTTTCATTTCCATGGACCACGAGAATAACTCAATACCCTGGGGTTGGGGGGAATGGAAATGTGGGGTTTTGTGGGAATGAGCTGTTCCTAGGAATTGTTTATTCTGGTAACACAAAAAAATTTGAGTTTGGAATTGGTATGATCATGGGAATGAGTCATGCCATTCTCACGCCATTCTTACTTGTCCAAATGTGCTTTTAACATCTCTTTATTTTGGATCCAATTCCTTGACAATAGTGGATTATTAATTTTCTTTATTTAATTTGCGAAAGGTGCTCTTTGTTCTCATAATTAATAAAATCCATTATATATTGTATGTGAACACTACAACATGGGAAGCAAAAGTTATGTTCCATGTTCTCTCTGTTGTTTCTTCTTTCGAAGTTGTCTGCAGTTCATATCAATTATGCCAATTGTCTAATGTAATATGGTTGGAATATTTTATGATTCTCATTTCCTTTTCTTTGATTACTGATTAAGTTGCTCAACATTCAGATAATGGGCTATCTTTCCGGCTCATCCCCTAAAATAAAGAGTGCAGCAGTGTCGGCACTATCTTTGCTGGTTTACAAGGATTCAGATACGTGTCTGTCAGTACCTGATATAATCCCCTCTCTCTTGGCTTTGCTGCAGAGCAGATCAGTGGAAGTTATCAAGGTAATTCTGCCTTCACCTATGATCCATAATTTTATCTTTTTTGTTTACTTGTAGTGTTCATAAGCTGCTGTTACATGCTAAACAGGCTGTTTTGGGCTTCATGAAAGTTCTAGTATCCTGCTTAGAAGCTAAAGACATGCATAATCTTCTTCCTGACATTCTCAATGGAGTTCTGCCGTGGTCATTGGTCTCGAGAAATCATTTCAGATCAAAGGCAATGTGAAGTTTGAGTTGGAGCTTAATTTTCCGCACAAATTGATGTCTTAGATGTCTTTCTAAATGCATTTCTGTGACTTCAGGTCACAGTCATACTGGAGATTATTAGAAGGAAGTGTGGTTCTGCAGCGATTGAGTTCGTTGCGCCAGAAAAATACAAGGGATTCATCAGGACTGTTAAGGAGGTATTTTTCTATCTTAATGCTTTCGTTTCAACAATTTGTTTGTTCGATGCTAATATTGCTTTCCACTGGTGGTTTTATTGCAGAGCCTGTCATGGCAAGCCAAGCTCCAAGGACATGAAGTCTACTGATACAGAACCGAAGTCAGCAGATTCATCTTCCAAGAGGTGGTCACTTGATCTGACTGACATGTTATTTCACTTCACCACTTTGTTGAGGTCAACTTTTCTTATAAATGTCAAACCTGCATCTCTCTAGGCACCCAAAACAGAAGAGGGCACATGAAGAGCACCACATTTCACATTGGGAGAACAGTTCGCCAGTGCCTAAGAAGAGGAAGGAGGAGAAGAACAATGGCTTTGGTAACCTGCACAAATGATTCTCATATGCCTAGTGGCAGTGGTAGTTCACCAATGAAGCGTACTCCCTATTTTCGTAATAATGAGAGAGCAGCTGAGGGGTCCATTACGAGCACGAGGAGGGAAGAACAGAGGAGAATTCCATGGTGAATCGGCTGAATGGTAGAAGTTCTAATAATGAGAAGGCAATGAAAGGCCCATTACAAGGACGGGGAGGGAAGAACCGAAGGGAATTCCATAGTGAACAGCCGAGTAGTAGAAAGGGTAAGACGGCTGTGGTAAAGGCAAGGGGAAATGATGCAGCGGGTCATGGCCCTGCAACTGCTTTGAAATCCCACAAACACAAAAAGGCCCGAGGGTAAACTGACAAATTGGTTGATAAGAATCATTCTAGCTCCCTTGTGCAGCTTTGATGTCGGTAATTTGGTCTAGCCGACTTTCTCCACTTCGTTTCTTTAAATCTGATAAAGGGTTGTTACCTTTGGAGCAGGGTGAAGTTCTGCAATTTTTCCCGGAAAAACCATTCTTTTACCATCCTTTATCAGAAAATGGAGAGTTCCAAGTTTTGACAAGATGAGGCAGTTTTATCAGAGAAGTAGTGGGTAAACCATCATAACCTTATTAGACTTTCTGTTACCCTTTAGATGAGCATTCTGGCGTCACGAAATTGTATGAAAGTTTAGAGGTTCATAAATTATCTGGTGCTATTTTAATCTGTAAGGTTTAGAATTTCAGTGTTAGAATGTGCCAAGTTATAATGAGACCAGTGTAGGATCAAGTATCATTTGAATGAGGATGGATGACAGAAGCTAAAATGAGGTTTAATTTGTGGTGGGGCGGGGGAGCTGTAGAAATGGGAACAAACCCGCTACGACTGTAACTACCAAAACCCGCCTTTGTTTGCAGCTAATCTTGTGTCTGTGGGTACCTGCTAGTAATTTAGGAGTTGTGCAGTTACTCTTGCAGGTAAAACCTAAGTCCCATGATCAAACCCAGTAGGGCTTATGTGTTGTGTTAGATCTCTAGCGAGACAATATGGTGGTCAGTTCTTTTGCCTTTGTGTGATAAATATGAAAAGTGTGAAACCTTGCTCGGATATTTGATGCTTGATTTTGGTACCTTGTACCGTGATTCCAGCCGCTTGTTTTTATTTTTCAATATTAACATGTTTGTGCCCTTAACAGATCCGCCTGGATTTTGGCGCATAGCGTTAATCCTGTTTTGTTAGTGTTAGGGTTTAGTTACATCGGTTGAGGTTTGGTGTCCTTTTAACATGCTCTCCGAGGTGTTGCCATGTAAATGTTGTACTGAAATGTACGTTCATGATACAAGTGCCTTGGGAAAACTCAACTTGTGGCATGAAACCCTGAAAGACGTAAACAATTCATTATGCTTGCATGTATAGGCTAAGGTATCCTAAAGTGTCTGTTCATGCATGTGGATTTTATGTTATATGCTCAAGTTGGATTAGCGTGACTTGGAAGTACACGTTGTTCGAACTCAGGCACGGAGAAGTGCGAACATGAAAAGCTCATTAACACAACTTGTATAAAAATCAACAAGTTCTCTGTTTTTTTTTGGTGGACTGCATCTTATACTGGGCTATAATTATAATATTTTCTTAATTATTACGAGTAGAATAATTAGAACTTACCTACACAGTAGGGAATTGCTAATTTCGATCCATGCCTTACAGCCTGCTAGGGTTTGATTAAAATATTCCTCGTAAATGGCTCGTTTGGGGATCACGCGCTTCAGATTTCCTTTCATTTTCATTAGGTTATTGCTTCGCATGCAATTGCAGAATCAAGTTGATTAAAATATTGAAAATAATACCGGAAATCACAAGACTGAAGCCTCCATAACCCTTTTCCTTCAACCAACTATGCAATGCATTATGAAACAAAGTTGTGTCACAGCAGCTCCAGAAAATAAAAGGCAGCCTTGGGATACAAATACCCCCATTATTCAGACTCCAGAAATAAAAACTCTAGATTTAGGGTCAAAATTCAAGATCTTTTACATTACTCAACATATTTTTCTTTTTTTTTTCCCCCCAGACAAACATGGATCATCAACAGATTGGAAGCGGATGTCAGGTTTGGGTAGTCCAATCAACAGGTTTACGTCCAATCATGAGCTCCTCAACGGGCCCACCTACTTGCCTTACCTTAGTGGCGGAATAAGAAGTGATTTCGATTCAATCACCAAAGAATGTGTCTATTTGATCCCTCTTAGGTAGTTCTGTAGAGTACTTGAATGGCAGCTCAAAACTATCCTATACCATGATTTATTGGAAGCGAAGAAATTGAATTAGCCTAGCATCTGAATGCGTATATGTACGTGGCATGAGGGGTCAGGGGACGAAAGAGAGCAGGAACACGAGTGCATAAAATTAGTGCGAGAGCTCGAGTCAATTTCCAAGCTATGGAACAGCCTTACAAAAGCAGCCTAAACAATTCGAAGACTTAAATAAATTAAAAAAGAAAAACACAAAAGGTTGAAAGAAATGAACTCCCAAAGACTAGGTTGAACTTTTTTCCTTGGGTGCCGCAATTGACTGCTCAATAGTCCTAAGGACTACAGAGGTTCTTAAGGTCGTCCTCCTTCGCATACCAGCCGGGGATTAGTTTTGAGATGTGGGGATAGAGATCCTTGTAGGAATTCCTGATTGTGCCTTCTGCAACTCCGGTGGCAAGCGAGATATCTGCACACACAGACACATCAGTTTCGTGCAGCGGGATCTATAATCCAAGCGTTATGAGACTCTAAAACCCCATGCCTACTGCAACAATAGACAGTACCAACACAATTGATGTGTTTATTCAAATAAACTGAAGGCCACCAAAAGCGGGCAACGTGTGCCACACATGATGCAGTTGAGTAACTTATAGCCCTGCCCCCCACTCCAAGGTCCCTATGCAAAGCTATTCTCAGTTGGCAAACAGATGGATAGAAATGTAAACCTCGGAGAGGCTTCTTATCGTCTGAAAGCTGGGTTATAATGTAAATGACTGCTGCTGCAATTGATATAGGGCTCCTCCTGTAAAGTAACAAAAGATTTAATACTAGCAGGCAGTTTCTATATAAGATATCAAACTAAATACTACCATTTTAGAATTACAATGATTATCAAAAACAGGGAAGCATTTTAGAAATAATCAGAACTTAAGGAATAAAAACTAGGTTTTCTTTTTTTGGCTAGAAAGAAAATAAAAATTGGTAAATAAAAACTACGAGAATGTACTCTTCTACCCTTGGCTTTTCCTCACTGTTTACACACCCTATATTTTCTCTTGCTATCACATCCCACACACAGTGCCACATGATGAAGACAAAATAAAGCAAGCGATAAAATAGGGTAGACATATCCTTCAAAGAATTTCATACGAGGACTAAATTAAGGAGAAAATTTTTTTTTACAAGCCTACCAATAATGCAGGCTACACATGGTTTTGCGGGCATTTCACAAGCAGATTAAGCGAAGGTATGAACTAGGGCGTTACCAGTATAGTATGTTGACCAAAGCATCTTTCAAGGCACATTTGACTAGCACCCAAACTATCTCAGCAAGATTTTAGACAAAAGAAAACAAAAGATTTGACGTTTTAAACTCCAGCTTTCAAGCAGATCAAGCTCAGCACTGGCTCAAACTCATTGTGAAGTGAAGCACTAAACAGTGACCATTATTCTTACTGCAATTGAAAGTTTCACAAGTTGAAGCAGCATCCCCATTCAAAGACTACCACTTATACAAATTTGATGAATCGTGAATCGAAAAGCTCATTTTCTGAATCAAGAATCATAGAATTCAACAATACATACAGCTTCTTATCAAAAGAATACCTTACCATTCCTTATGCTTGTAAAATGGCTTCTTATAAGTTTTTTTGGACGATCATGTCTTTCTTCAAAACAATTTCAACTTCATCATCATTATAACCTCTCAAGTACTTTCCTGGAATTCGATGAAGGACCTGCTGGGTGTTCTATGTGTAATGTGGGAATTTTAATCTGAATTTCCCACCAGTTTTGTTTATTGTGAGGTCCATTGTAGTTTTAGCTACCCAACATTTTTTTTTCCTTTTTACACAACAAAAATTTTTAATCACAGGAATTCCCTTAGCGAATCGAATTGCTTTAATGGTAGAATTGGATTGTGAATTGTAAGATTCTACTAACTAATTTCTTAGTGGCAGAGGGTACACAACACAGGTATAAACAAGCAGACACACAAACTATTACTAATAAACCTAAATGGTAGAACCACGCATGTCAAGGAAGGTTTCTCTTCAATAATGTCTTGAACTAAAAAAAATGATTCTGAGAATTTAATAATCACGGACTTTCATCAATTCAACGAAACTATGTTACAGAAGAAATGGATAAAATTCAGTCAATTCTGTTTGCATGGTATCATCAAAATAATAATAATAATAATAAGGCTACAGTGCACTTTGAATTTGTGGCCAGGATTAGATCATCATTTTCTTTTTTTAATGTCATTTCCCTTTCCAAGGTTGTGACTATGCATCTTGGCTTCCAAATTATGCAATACCCCAGGCACGCACTCTGTGGGGGCCGTGTGGTCAAGAGTAAGCAGTATGCTGAGTTGTAAAGGCGTTTAGTGGAAATGAGTATTATAAAATGCATGAATGAAAATGCCAAACCGAGCAAAACAGCATTCATAAAAATTCATGCCCAGTCTTCCAGAAGCATAGAAACCAAGAGAAAACCAAAACTACCTTATATCAAATTCTTCCGACTTCTGGACAGCCTCTTGGGCTGCTTTAACGGCTTGATTAGACATGCCAAGGTTTGAACAAAAGCGTCTCTGAAGATGAGAATGAAACAAATGTTAGCAGCACTACATAAATTTGGATAAAACACTAGTACATGCACACTAACATCACAAAAAAGAGAGAGTAAGTGCTAGCCACATATTGATAATTAAAAATTAATTGGTATGCTCTACTAAAAAAACTCACCATAAAGTCTCCAGCATGTATGGTTCCTATCTCCACTGACTTGCCTGGCTCCAGCTTCAGTAGTTTTACAATGTATTCTTTTGCTCGGCCAATTTCCTTCTTTGTGGCTCCATTGGCAACGGAGCAAATTTCTAGTTGACAACCACAGGTTCAGGGAAGCTCATACACATGAAAAAGATAATCGATGTTAAAGAAATCTTAGGGCATACCTTTTACAGTGCGTGGCTTGTCTTCCATTCGACAAGCAAGGTACAAGCAAGCAGCCAACAGAGCATCCTGATTTCTTCCTCTACTAGACTTTTGATCTTCCACCTTCTTAAATATCTCATTAGCTTGATCCTTCATGTCATATCAAAACATTCTTAAGAATTTATATATAATATAGACTACTTTGAAAAATGATCAAAATAAAGGAAAACATTCAATTTAAAACACCCCCTTACTTATACTGTAAATGCAATCCAAACCAGAGCAGGCTACTAATATATCCCTAGAATGGATTCCACACCTACTCACGACAATCCAGAAATCAAATCGCAAAGACAGCTATAGTAGGCACTCATAAGTAGACTTTGACTACTAATCCAGTTTACATCCCAGAAAAGCTGCAACTATTGCTACTAGCATCTTAGACTGTTACATCACAAACATCCGTAATTTTTTATCTGAAAAAGTTTTGATCCAGTTCATAACTAACAATAATGATACTAATCTCTGCACTACAAAACCTTCACTTCAAATAAGTGCGCCGCTTATATAAGTACGAACGGACCAACATACAAAGACAGAACTCAATTTCTTTTAACCACATACGTATGTGCAGATGTGACAAGCAACTAGGCCATATTTATTCAAAAACCAAATTAAATATAGCTGTGGATGTAACATACCTTTATTGTAGCAACGAGACCCAACCTAATATTACGGGGAAAAGAAGAATCAGCGATGCTTTTGGAAATGTTACAAAACAAGATAATGCAATCTCCACAGTATAGCATTATTAAAACCAAAATATAACTGGATCCATGAATCCACGGATGTCTTCCTTAAATTAGTAATTGACAATATTTAACACAGAATTAGATAGTAGATTCCAATAGAACAGAAAGTTCAGATACCAAAGGATACAAACTAATACAATTCTCTATGCATGCTTGGTTCATGGTTTCGGAATCAGTATGAAACACGGATCAAAGAAGCTAAAAGTACATCGTCAAATGGAATAAATTCAACTTTTAAGCAAAATTCCAAAATAAATCATACTAAGGTCATGGCTACATCTATCAACGATTCCTCAATCAGCGCACAAAAGGCAATAGAAAAGGAAGAAATATTTTACTTTTTATCAGTAGCTACACATACACCCGACCTTGAAAGAAATAAAGATTCAATTTTCTTTCAATTTCCCATATTTTCTCACAAAACAAACAAGATCCCTAACCACATAGCAAATCCGACAAGGAAAAAGAAAGAAAGATATCCCGACCTATCAGACATGGTAGCGATGGTCTTGAAGGCTTGGATGAGCGAGCGATCGGGATTGGAGCCGCGATTCTGCCAGCGCCCAAGGGAAGACGACAAGAAATCTCCAGTAACGCCGTTAGGCTTGGAGATGACGGTGGAGAGGCCGCCGTCGGTGAGGAGGGGGTTGGTGGGGCCGCCGACACGGACGGGGTCATTGTCGCCGGACTCGTTGGCGAAGGTCCTCCACTCGGAGGTCTCGTCGATGGAGTGGGACTCGAGAACGAGGCCGCACTCGGAGCACACGGTGTCGCCGGCGGAGTGATCGAACACCACTTCCGTGCTCCGCTTGCAGTCCGAACAGTACTGATCGGCCATGGATTTCTTTGATTTGGGGAATTAGGGTTTCTCGATCGAGCGTTAGAAAGTGGACGGACAGAAGAAACAGAGAGGAAATGATGGGTTTATTGATTCCTCTCCCCTTTCTCTGCTGCGTGCCCGCGGATGGAGGAGGGAGAAGAACAGCTAAATATAGGGGTCGTATAGGGGTATTTATAGAGAGATTTTATTTCTCCCTGGTTCTTATTTTTTATTTTGTAAACGAAAGGGAGAGTTTGTTTCCCCATGCTTTGGTCGGTTGAAGTTAGGCAGGTCACTGAAACTTCGCCTTGTGGGGAGGGTCGCTGGGCTGGGCGTTATTGGGCGTCATCCCTTTGTAATAGACTGCTTAGACGTCACTGAGACTTCAAATATGGGCCTAGTCATTCATTTGAAGCCCATGAAAATGGGCCTGCTTATTAGCTCTCCTATGTTAGTCCTTACTTGGATAGAATTGGCCCAGGGGGCTTAATTTTATTCTGAAAAAAATAAGGGCTTAATTATGATGGAGCACACATATAAAAAAAAAAAAAAGGAAAAAATATTAAAAAAACTTAAAATAATGTCATTTTTGGTCTTGGTATTTTTTTATAAAAATATCATAAGGCACAGCTATACCTAACTTATATGCAGATGTTGCATATTAGTTTTTCTCAAAAATAAAGCCAGATAGATTAATTTAAGGGCTTGGGGTGAATCTATTATAGCAAAATAGATAAGTCAAATTTTGCATTAGCTAAAATTGAACTTTTGGTGTTTAATTTTCAAATTTAAACCTTAAGGATTGAATAAACATAAAAAAATAAGATACAATATTAATTTTCACACATTTTCTCCATTAACAAACCTTTCATACAGTGAGGCTAGTTCAAAATAGTTAAATGATTCAGATCTCTAATGAGTACTCATTAAGTGATGAAATTATATGAAAATTGGTGTGACATTATTTTTTTCATGATCATTCGAACATTAAAAAATAGATGTCAAAATTTTATTTTAAAATAATAGAGTAGATAACTTATTTACTGTTTCATAATACAAACACTTTGTCCTTCTTATTAATTGGTCATTTCATTGATAAGCATGTGTTTTAACTGTTAGAATGCTTCTTGTTTATTTTAGTGCTCACGAATTCATTGTATTTTCTCAGCCTAGTTTTTTTTTTTTTTTGGGGTGTGTGGGCGGGGGAATATGTCCATCCATTAAAACGCCATCCTATGATTAAACTTTGATTTCTCGTTTTTGAATGTAAATCACTAGCTCATCTATCATCATCATATATACTAGTCGTATCGCACGCTCTTTTTGCATGCTTGACGACTTTTTTATCAATATAATCTTTTATATAGGTTTATTTAAAAATAGAAGACTAAATAAAAAAATGGGTATGTATTGAAAGAGATAAAAGTAGAAGGAATGGATTTTTAAAAGAAAATAAAGGTTTTAAATATTTTAAAATTTTGGGATATGATAATAAAACTCTGATTGATGGTAAATAATCACTTCCTTCTCCAACCTTTTCCCAATAATATATATATATGAATACTAAAGAGTTTAAGAAACGGGTTCTCTTCTAAGAGTCGGCTCACACAAAAATATATATTTAAAAAAACAACCTTAAGCATTACATTGAAATATTAAAATGTATTCTACTAGTTATCAAAATTTGAGCTTTATTGGATTACGATTGAAATTTCATTTCAATAATCAAAATTTATAATTTTTTATTATTAATCAAATTAAAGTATAATTTCAACGATTTAAGTAAAACTTCATTTCTTATCAGATAAGGTGATTTTTGCCGAGGAAACAAAATATGAGTAGAAATTTTAGTCTAACATTTAAAAAATCACTTTCTATAGTCTTTTATATGGATCCCATATAAGTACCTGAATACGGACTTAGGAACTCTTTTCATTTTATTTATTCATATGTATTTTTTTTTCCAGCTGTAAATACAATTTCTGAATTAATATTTAATAATTCTAAATTTCAAATATATATGACATGGACCGAAACAGCGAATCGTTGAGAACGTAGAATTGGGACTGACTTGCTACGAGTCTTTCTTCCCGACTTCCATTTCCGCGTTTTCTCCGCCACCCATCACCCCGCTCAATTTCTTTCCTTTCACGCGGAAATCGGAAACATCGAATTCTCGAATCTCGGAACGAATTCTGGAGGAGATCCAAAGTTGCAGATCGTTCGACTGATAGATTTTTTTGTTTTGTTTTTGTTTGGTATTTGTTCCAATTTGAAATAGATTGATTGCAATGGGAACTCCAGAATTTCCAGATCTGGGGAAGCATTGCACAGTCGAGGATTGCAAGCAGATCGACTTCTTGCCCTTCACCTGCGATTCATGCCACCGGGTAATTAATTACCTTTCCTTTCCCTATATATTGGCTCATATTCGATTTTACATGCCTGGTAATTTGGTAACAATTAGTCTTGTTTCCGAGGAATTTGGAAACATATGCTTAAACCTAGTCGTAGAAGAGAAATCATGGATGTGCCAGTTGTGATGGTTTGATAAATTATTGGGTTTTTTTTTTTTTTTGGGTTCATAACTTTGCCCTTTCTCAATTATCGTCTTTTTTTTTTTTTCTTTTAATTACTCTTTTTGAGTGTTGCAAAAAAATTTCTTCTTTTTTTTTTTTTTCCCCTCTTAATGTATGGAGATTCCTGCTGCGACATTTTTGCTTTCTGGTGAAGAACATAAGATTGAGATTTTATGGTTGCAATGGCTTCCCAAAAAATTCTATTGGATCCGTCTTTATAGATTGATGTCCATTTAAGCTGTGCAAGCATCTCCTTTCAATGAAATTAAGAAAATGATATGTCAGCAGAATATTATCAAGATTACTGCACATTTTTTCATATACAATGATGACTAGATGGACCTTTATCTTATACGGCCAACAAATTTAATATTCCTCTGCATTCAGTGGTTGCCCTGTAATGGCTCTATTAGACACCAGCTCCGTAGATTTAGACAACTTTGACACGATTATCAAAAATGACATGATTGTAACCTTAATGAGGGGTTTTACCGGCCAGTATTTGTTATCCAGCTTACCTCTTGGGTCTGTATTGTGGGCAACTCCTTATTTATTTATTTATTTATAAAATTTCTGGAACACTTTCTAGAACATGCTCTTGTCACACATATTCACTGGAGGGTAATGGGATCATGGCTCGGCTGTTTTGATACTCTTGCACTTTAAAAGAAAAGAAAATGGCTCTTGTACATTAAAGTTTAAATGATGCTACCAACCTGAAACTCTGTGTTTCCACAATACTGGATCACATGTGTCCTTCTACGACAAAGTGATAAGATAGGTTCCTTGATTTCTGTTCTTTTGTTAATCAGTCTCAGTGATGCCTTTTAAACTATGTGCTTCTTAAATCATATGATGAGTCAATTATCATATACATGGGCAGACCGACATTTGAGGGAAGATGATTCGCTGTCCCCCCTGACCTTTGAAAAAGGCTTAAGATTCTTGCTTCCTGCGCTTTGAAAGAGACTCAAGCTTCTTACTATGAAAACTTAATCTGAACTACCTCATCCTTCCACCTCTCTCCCTTGCGCCTCCCCTCCCATTCCCATCCCCACATCAGGTTTTGTTTCTTGCTCCCATGTCAGGTTTGAAAACTATGTTTTTGGGCTGATGCAACACCTCTAGTTTAGGCTCTTCTCTTTGGTCAAAAAGATTGTGTTGATTTTCCTACTTGGACAGAACAGAGGACCTGGTGAACAAGGCTCCTCGCCTTGTGAGGCTTGGTTCTGGCTCAATGCACAATATAAAAGAATAAGAAATTTGTGAACATGTGTGCCTGAGGCAATTAATTATTATAATGTGAATTGGTTTTCAAGATGGACCTGAGGTGACCAATTATTGTGAATACCTTTGATTTCAAAAAGAATTCTTTGATACATTTTGAACTGTGCCCAAGGCAATTTACTTGATTATTTTTACAGTATATTTTCGTTCGCTCCTAGTGAAACTCATGCTTCTGCTACTGCATATAGGCACAGACTTGCTGGCTCTTAAATTGAATTGTTAATCTTTTGATTCAGTGTGTCCAATCAGGGGTTCAAGGATTTAAGAACCAAGTGGCTGTTTTGAGGTTTTGCCAGCATTTATAGGTTACTCCAAAGTCAAATTACTTGCTGCTGATGTCAAGGTTATGCCAGCATTTTGGGTTGTGCTAGTGGTTTTTTATGTTTGCACCGTTCAATATATCCATCTTACCTTCCTTTTGCTAAAGGATTTCAATTTTATTTAAATAACTTTTGGGGGGAAATCTAGAAACATGTTGGACTTGCTTCCAGCATCGACTGTTCTGCTAATTGCTACATCTTTCGAAACTTTTCATTTTATTTCTTTTGTTAATGGCATCTTCTCCGTTCTCTGCTAACAACTTCATCTTTTATTTACATCTCGACAGGTATTTTGCTTGGAACACCGAAGTTACGGTAAACACCACTGTCCAAACGCCAACAAACAAGATGTCAATGTTGTCATCTGCCCGCTTTGTGCAAAAGGAGTGCGCTTAATTCCCGATGAAGACCCAAACATCACTTGGGAGTCGCATGTAAACACTGATTGTGACCCATCAAACTTTGAAAAAGCCACAAAGAAGAGGAAATGCCCTGTTCCTGGCTGCAGGGAAGTCTTAACATTCTCTAACACAATCCGATGCCGGGACTGCACTTCAGATCATTGCTTAAAGCATCGGTTTGGACCTGAACACAAATGCCCTGGACCCAAAAAACCCGAGACGGGTTTTCCTTTTGTGGGTCTCCTGAGTAGTAGAAAGAATGACTCCAAATCTAACCGGGCTCAGCCCGCTTCTTCATCAAGGTGGACTACGAGTCTCCTGAATGCTGCTTCGACTGTTCGAGCTTCAGCAGAAGCAGGCATGGCCAAATTGAGTAGTGAATTTACCCAAGCGTTAAGGGATGGCCCAGGACAGGGCAGCAGCAGTGGCAGAGGGATTAGGAAATTGGAGACATGCCCCCAGTGCAAGGCAGAGTTTTCCTCTGTCACGGATTTGGTTGAGCACGTCAAGGAAACCCATGAAAGGAGTCGGAACCGAACTGGTGCTAAGGTAACGATCGATGCATGCCCAAAATGCAGTAAGGGGTTTCTTGATCCAGTGGCCCTTGTGAACCATGTTGAGAGAGAGCACGGTGGTACTTCAAGGGCTTAGAAATTGGAATTGCTCTCAGAACAGGGTTTTGGATTCCCTCTTTATTTGTGGCTCCATTTCCCCTTGTGTATTGCCACAGCCATTTATCTTTCATGTGATGATAAAGTAAGACCGGTTTAGTTTGAAAGAAGGATTTGAGATTGAATTTGAGACGTCATACATCAGAAAAGGGGGAACGGCCTGACCATTTCTGGTCAGGGATGGTGAGGATCCAAATCTGTTAAAAATGGTCGTCTGTTCTGCTTTTTGCCGAGCTTTTTTTTCCGGAGTGCAACTCTTACAACTGGGTAAGTCTACCCAAAATTGTTCTGTAACATTGTTTACCGGCAAGACAAATTGAAGTTTAATCTTCTTTCTTCTTTACCTTTCGGTATATATTTTTCCCAATTTAGCGTACTGGGAATAACAAGTAGATGTTCCATTTTCGAGAATGGGTCGCTCCATTTGTGGTGAGAAATAACAAATCAAAAAATTTTTTTTTCCAGTGTGACGCATCTCACGTGCTTCTAATGCAATCTCAGTTGCTTCTAATGCAATCTCAGTTATCTATCTGCCAGTTTCTTTTCGAATGAAAAAGATGATGTTGCCTCATCATCATACGATAAATGAATGCCATGAGATTTGAGACTTGATGTGTCGAAAAAGATGATGTTGCGTCATCATCTTACGATAAACGAATGCCATGAGATTTGAGACTTGATGTGTCACAAACGAAGATGATCAAAATCTGCTCAAATTTGTGTAGAAAATGAATGCCAACGACTTACAGAGAAAATTCAAATAACCTCAGGAAACGATAAGTTCCATTCTCAGTCGACATAACAAACAAAGTAAAAGATGAGAGGTTAATGTGGTTTTATTAGGTCTTTTTGAATTTACATCGAGTGTGTGCTTTCTATTACAGCATCTGATATTAATGCAGGGTGGGAATCCTTTCCCTGAGCAGGACTTTACTGCCAATCCGCACAAACCATCTGCAGCCATGATTCCTATGCAGTGTGCAACTGAGTGTCAGCATCCTCCCCACTTTTTTCAGCTGCCTGCGTCAAGTCCATACGATAACTTCTTAAAAGCTGCTGGCTGTTGATCCAATACAGAAGTATTAGTGAATAACTCGTTTCATAGCTTGAGAGCTGCTCATTAACATTTTTTCCCCTTGTGCCCATATCTGCTGTAGCATTTGCAGGGACAACAGCAGGTGTCTTTGAGACTAATTGATCCTTGTGGAGGAGATTGATCGAGTTGAACACTTATTTATCCCCGTTCTTTATTAATTTATTTCTTTTGCCAAGTTATTTTTCTTTATCTTTATCACCGTCCTCGATTTATTTATTTCTTCTGTGCTGCTCCTTCTGCTAGGAAAGAAATCTTCAAGATCTTATGGAAGTCTATTCAACACTAGGTAGTCTCTTGAACAACACAGTACAACCAGCATGTGTACACAGCAATGCATATGTAACAACCATTGAGCTGGTGCCTGGTCCAAAATTGACAGCCTCCCTGCAATTCTTGATGACAATTGGGCTTTGGTTTTAGATTTGGTAATCCATAACTTTTTGTTTTCAAACGATTGGGGGGTGAGAATCAATATTCCATTCCCATCTCCACTATCGCCATACAGGCCTGCAGATCCAGTATTATTAAACACAAAATATAAGAGATGAACCCAAAACATTAAGCAAGGTTTACACCGTGAGCCCAGGCCAGGTGTTAGACAGAAGAATAATACATCATGGTTTTGGTCCTCGTAAACACCATTTCTATGGTGATGAGTGATTCTATTTGCACCGATTTCACCACAAAGTTTATCACAATTATTATTCTACCCGACAGGCTTAATAGGAGGCCAATCTACATTATCACCGGTCATTAACTCGTTATTTTCGTGTTGAAGTCAAGATTTCGAATATCCTCCTGCGCCACTCCTATGCTGGGGAGGTTTTGATTAACACGCACATTGCCTATTGTAGTGTTCGTTCAATTCTGAAGTGAGTTTTTTAATTTCTTAATAATGTTTATAGTGTTGGTTATAGTAGTAACAAGGATTTCCGAAGCAAAATGTCATAATGTGATGGCCAAACGAAGAAAGAAAACCTTGTGAAAATTGAAACTACAATTGTTGTTGGGCCAACTGTTGATCAATACCGAGATATTTGATCTTGCCACACTAGTTTGCCGCAATTATTATTCTAGAACAAGCTTAATAGGAGGCTAATTTACGCACGTTGTGACCGGTCATTAGCTCGTTACTTTCGTGATGAAGACAATATTTCAAATATCCTCCTATGTTTTGTTAGATCAACAAATTTTAAGATGAATGGCACTTAATCCACTAATTTGAATATCATGACATAATTCCCTTGAAATATACTTATTTTCTTTTGAATAGAGTATTGTAACTCCTTGGCCACCAGATGGCAAAGAGAAGTGAGGAGATCGTAAGATGATCCCTTTTCCTTAAAAGTGTTGGGCACCACGACAAAGCTTCAAGGTAAACAAAGTACTAACAAAAACAGAAATCATTACCCACAGAAGATCCAAAGTACCGAAAGTAAAGAAAAAGTTGATGTGCCAACGGCTTTCAAATTTCAAATGCTACTTCACTTTCTCCCCCCAACAATACCATTACCATTACACCACCTCTCCATCTCTCTCTCTCTCATTTCCATAGCCTTGTGTTCTTATCTCACTCCCTTTCTCTCTCTATCCTAAAACCCTAGTCTACCATCTCCTCGTTTCATGAGATTGGCCCTGTACTTCAAATATATTCCCCCCTGCTCTCTCCTGTTCTTGGTCAACATCATTGCTTCTCTATGGTTGCATTCACCGGACTTGCTACTACACACACAAGGCTTAGGGACCAGCAGCAGCCACCGGCAGTTGTGGGACCGCCGACATATGAGCTGGCGGCAGCACCGGCTCACTCTACGCGCCGATCGATCGAGACACTGGTCGTGGTCTTGGCTGTGATCACAATAATTTGCGTGCTTGCTGGGTTCGTAGCCCGGTTGTGTGGCGGTCGCCATTTCGGCAAAAATGGGGAGAACGACATAGACGGGTGGATAGAAAGGTGGTGTAGGAGTTGTATTGACAGCGGCGTCCCAGTCCCACCGGAAGAACCCAAGGCGCCTGCAGAAGAAGCAGCAAAGAAGTGAAATGGATAGTGATCTTATTTGTGGACAAACCTTTGTGCAGTGTAAAAAATTGTTCGTCAATTTGTGTAGATGTTTGCAAAACGATAAAAAAAAAAAAAAAAAAAAAGAACCCCTTCTTAAAATCATTAATATAAAAACGTTGTTGTTTTGGGACATATTTATGCCCAATTAGAAACCATGGCACTGCATAAAAGATAAAACTCTTATTTGTATTATAGAGTGATGTTCCCTGTTCTCTATTAATGCTATGATCTCTATTTGTTATAGTTCCGCACTTATTTATTAGTTCAATTCAGAAGTCCTGTCCTGATGCACTCTACATGTATGAATGAACCTTATAAACATGAACAATGGTATGAATACAAAGGATTTCATAAAAAAGTCATGAAAGTTTTGTGTCAAAAAATTATGAGAGCACAAGTTGTCATTTACTAAAATACTTTTTATTGAATTTGTGCTATATAAGCGTTTTGTGATTTTGTTGTGAAATCCTTAGTCTACATAATTATTGTTTAAACATATTCTTTTAGTAACACTAAACAATTTTATTTTATTTTTTGAAACAAGGAAGCACAGGAGCCAAAATATTTTACTGCTAGAACCTCTCCTATTGCTGTTCTGAATCCCCATTTTGTTATGTATCTCTCAAAACCCAATTCCAGCTTGCTTTGTACTTTGACGTTATTTGTTGAGTAACCTTCTTAGGGTATTCAGAACCAAATTGAATGTTTCACTCATTTGCTATTCGTTGTTTCTTAATTGCCCAAAAAAACTAAAACCAATATAACTTCATGGAGAGACCACCCCCCTCCAACTTTAATTCCAAAATTAAGAAAGAAAACGTGAGGGAGCTTTTAAGGGCGAACAAGTGCTTTGACACTTTTACCCTCAAAAGATGGTCACATGAAAGGCACATGATCTTTTTTCATCCACCAACTTAGACGGGACTGGTTGTGGAGTTCAATTCAAAATGAAAGTAAAATGTGAAATTAAATTTTAAAGTGAAAAAAGATTAAGGTTTAATGTCAAAAAGTAATAAAATTTAGTGGAGAGTTGAAATTAAGCGTTCGTGGGCCTTCTTCGACAATGGGCCCAGCGGTGTTTCAAACGGTCAAACCAGAACCAACCTCCTCTCTCGCCCCCCCAAACGGTCATTTATTTTCCCGGTTGGAGGCCAGTCTTAAAGCTGGAAGAAGAAGAATGGCTCGCTTCTCTGATCCGAAAATGTCCAAACATGCGAATTCTCCGCCAAATCCATGGCCGCCTCATCACTCGATTCCTCCCAGTCTCAGTCCTCTCGTTCTCTCTCATCAAAATCCTAGGCTTCTGCGCTCTCTCTCCCCTCGGCGACATCCACCACGCGCGAAGGGTATTCTCCCACATCCCAAACCCTAACGTGTTCGCCTGGAATTGCATGATTAGGGGCTGTTCCCAAATCGAAACCCCAACTAAAGAACCCTTTTTTATCTTCCGAAGATTCGTGAGAAGGGGCTACCCTAATCCAAACACCTTCACTCTGGCTTTTGTTCTTAAGGCGTGCTCGGTTATTTCGGCCTCAGGAGAGGGTTGGCAGATTCATGCGCATGCTGTGCGATCTGGGTTCCTTTCCAGTCCCTTTGTGCAGACTGCATTGGTTACTTTCTATGCAAAATGTGAAAAAATTGTGCTGGCTCGAAACATGTTCGATGAAATTCCAGACCCAAATTTGGTCTCTTGGAGTGCGATGATTAGTGGGTATGCGAGAATTGGATTGGTTAATGAGGCCTTGAGTCTGTTTAGGGAAATGCAAAAGGAGGCTATTCAACCAGATGAGATCACATTAGTTAGCGTTATTTCGGCTTGTGCTGCAGCCGGTGCATTAGATCTTGGTAGATGGGTACATGCGTTTGTTGAAAAGAGCTCGATTAACAATGACCTGGAGCTTAGCACTTCGCTGGTTAATATGTATGCAAAATGCGGTGTAATAGAGAAGTCAAAGGAAGTCTTCGATGAGATGCCTGTAAAAGACACAAAAGCTTGGAGTTCATTGATTGTGGGATTCGCCATTCACGGCCTTGCTGAGGATGCACTGGAGTTCTTCTCCAGGATGATCGAATCCGGGGTAAGAATATAGAACAATAGTTGTAACCTGTGGTATCTTTAACCTTAGTTATGCATTAATGCCACAGGTGCCCACGTGATCTTTCGCCTTACATTTGTTTAAATTGAACTCCAATATTCGATTATTAATTCAAAGAAGTATGCTACTTGCCGCTAGCTTGTTATTGATTATGTTGATGATTTTTCTTCAGGTGAAGCCTAATCATGTTACATACATTGGTGTGCTGTCGGCGTGTGCCCATAGTGGGCGAGTCAATGAGGGCCGAAAACATTGGTCAACCATGCTTGAATCTGGAATTGAGCCATCAATGGAACTTTATGGATGCATGGTTGATCTACTTTGCCGGGCAAACCTTGTTGAAGATGCTTGCACTCTTGCACAAACCATGCCACTCACCCCAAATCCTGTAATTTGGCGTACCTTACTTATGAGTTGCAAAAGGAACAAGATTTTAGAAAAGGGCGAACTAGTTGCTGAGCGGCTTTTTCAAGTAGAGCCACTTAATGCTGAGAATTACGTCCTCCTTTCCAATCTGTATGCATCGGTTTCAGAATGGGAGAAGGTAAGCCATGTGAGGAAAAATATGAAAGAGAATGGCATCAAGGCAGTGCCTGGCTGCACCTCCATTGAAATTGATGGTTTTGTCCACGAGTTTGTTGTGGGTGACAGGTCGCACCCTGAGACAAAGGAGATAAGAGAAATTCTGATGGAAATCTCCGAGCGAGTCCATGGCACCGGGCATGAGCCGTGGATTTCTGCTGTATTACATGATGTGGTTGATGAGGAGAAACAAAGTGCTCTCTGTGAGCATAGTGAGCGGCTGGCGATCGCTTTTGGGCTATTGAAGACGAAAGCACCAGTTGTAATTCGTATCGTGAAGAATCTAAGGGTTTGTGATGACTGCCATGAAGTGACAAAGATCATTAGCAAATTATACGAACGGGAAATCGTGGTTAGGGACCGGACTAGGTTTCACAAGTTTGTGGGTGGCACTTGTTCTTGTAGGGATTTCTGGTGAATGTCGAGTTCAGATCCCAAATCATATCTTACTTCTGGCACGGTTCGAGTCCTCGAAGAAATGAGTTTATTTCAGGTCCTCCCTACAATCACAAATAAAAAATCACTGTAAACTGGGTGGATGCCAAAAAGTTGAGGAATGCAGTTGAGGGTAAGGGCAGCTTATGCCCCCCAGACCAATGCCAGCTCTGACTCAACCTACTAGGCCACTACTACCCTTGCTTTAATTGGTTTTGGAATGGGTCAATATTCTTTTCTTTGTTGTACTGAAGTATCAATTTGATCAAAAGTAGGAATCAAGTTGGAAGAGATGGCAACATTGTATTGTGTTGTTACTCATGGAAATGAGTTAACCTGTTTTGTTCAAATAAAAAATAAAAAAAAAGAGCACGCCAACCCTTGCACTGCTATATAGAGATTTCGATCTTACAATAAGTTGATGTAAGGTGAATAAGGGATTGATGATAAATGAGATGATAAGACTTTCAATCAAATTGAATTCCCAAATTAATATATATACAATGACATATCACAAAAACAACCCCTCTTCTCCAACCTCCTTTCGCGTTCTCTTCAAACAAACAAAATCAACAGACAACTTGAAAACAAGACCTAAATGATCTGAAACAGCGTATGGTCAAGCCTTTTCTTAAAAAAAAAAATGTAAAAAAAAAAAAAAATTAATACGAAGAGCCATAAAATGAATGGTGAGAAGTCCCAAAAAAAAAGGGAAAAACAAAAAAAAAAAAAAACCGGAAGGCTCTTCTCTATTGTATGTTACTGTTGCATCAGAAATGTCTGTTCCATGTCATCTAATCTCATTTTGGAGAGGCAAGGATCCATCTCTCATCAGCTTCAAGCTGAGATTATTGAACCGCTCCCGTGAATATTGCCTCGAAGCTTTCCTCCAATCTGTGCCTGCCTTCATCATCGCAGCAAACTCCTCGTAACTTATACGGCCATCCTGTAATTATAAAATGTTGGGATTCAGACCAAACACCCGGGGATGTGTTCAATACAAACAAAATTTTTGTCGCACAAAATATACAATAATATAATCCAGTCAGTCATAAATTAAAAGGAGAAAAGGAGAAAAAAAAAAAAAAGGGAAAAAAGAAAAAGAATGAACTCACAGCCCCACATGGTAAACTGACTTTAGACCGCAGAAAATTCTTCACGTCATAAGAAACGATAGGTTTCCTCAATTAGTCATATAAGTAGCACAGAACCAGAATTTTTTATAAAATTTGTTTTGATTAAGGGATTTTTGTACCTAAAGAAGTTGCACAATCTTCATGTTTTCTTTGTTAGTTACACTTACTACTGTGTGTCGTATAACCTTTAACTTGACGCATAACCAATGGCTGCAAATTCAACTAAATTCAACTATATGGGCCTTTATTAAACCCAAAATGAATGAACAAAACAAAAGAGGCACACAACAAGGAAGAAAACATGAAAAAGTTAAAAGTAATATTGCAGCAAAAATAGAAGGGAAAAAATTACGAAGCCATTGACCTTGTCTGTGTCCACGTCGTGAATAATGGCATTAATGACTTCTTCGTTGTTGGTGTCGACTTCATCAGCTAAGGCATCCCTTAGTTCTTCGATTTCGATATAATCACTTTGGTTTTGATCAAAAAACTCAAAAGCTTTGCGGAGGTGCTCATCATTGCCCATTTTTTTCAAATGCACAGAGATTGCTACAAACTCTCCGTAGTCCAAAAATCCGTCCCCATCTACGTCACCCTGCATAAGCAGTGTTGGGTTACTTCAGCTAAATACATTTTGCATAAACTGAAGTTGGAAATGTCCCAGCCGCCAAAATCTAATTAAAATTGCTGATAAAATAACATCTACTAGCACAATGTTAAAGGAGTAGTTCATAAAAGCAGAAACAACCCTGCAAAAGCTTGAGCGCTACTGAGGACCAAAAAATAAATAAAAAATGACACAAGCTTTTGAATAGATGGTGGGACTACTTACAGCATCCATTAGAATTTGAAGGTCCACATCGGGGATCTGTTGGCCCAGCTTTTGTAAGCCAACTCTCAGCTCATCAATGTTGATCTTGCCTTTGTTACTTGTGTCCATCATCTGGAATCCTTCCTTTATGCCAGCCACTTCCTCCACTGACAAATGCTCAGCTATTACCTATTAACATAAAGTTGTAAAATGGTCTTAGCAAATTAAAAAAAACCGCAATCAAGGAACTAGGTTCCAACACAAAAACAGTTGGCATTATCGGAGAAGCCTAACGAGTATATCAGATACCACAAACACTAGCCCCTAATGACGTGGAACTCCCAATATTCCCCCTCAGGTACCAGTGCATATCACTCTGCATGTGGATCCAACATGGGGACACAAACAGGCCAGGCCAAAGTCAAGCCAGGCCAACTTCAGGTCAAACATAACCAACTCTTGTACCCCATGTCAAGGTTCAAGGTTCAAGGTTCAAGGCAAAACCATTTGACAATGGGCAGTAAGCCAAGAGGTGTATTAAGCACAAGAGACATAGTCCCTAACCAATGTGGAACTGCCAAAAAAACAAACTAAAAAAAAGAAAAAAACCTACCCAAGTTTTCATGAATGAGAAAAAATATTTATTCATATGATATCAACTAGAAGTTATGAGACAGTACCCTTAGAGCTCTTTTCTTGAGCTTGTTCATTACAGAAAATTGCTTGAGCCTAGCTCTCACAGTTTCACCTAACGAAACATTTGGAGCCTTCTTTGCGTTCTGTAACCAAGGATGATCTGCAGCCATAAAGTGGGCTTTAACATATTTAAAGTCTTGAGATATTCAAAACACAATAATCTTGCACTTAGCCAAAGGCAAAAGTTAACTATGGCATAAATTTTGGTCAACACCTAACACTTCCTGAGCTGTAAGCCGTCTCTTTGGGTCAGGATCAAGCATCTTTCGTACAAGATCTTTTGCATTATCAGAAACTCTTGGCCAAGGATCCCTCTTGAAATCTATGACTGACCGAATAATTGCTTGTGCAACTCCTTGTTCAGTTTCTGCACAGCCAAAAAATAAAAAATAAACAAGAGGTGCATGAGAGAATTAATAATGTTTTCCTGCACTGGATATTGCTCATTAAAGGATCTACTTCACGACCACATGCATGCATGCAGACAGGCCCATCACTTATGAGGTTACAGCCTTTGCTAGAGTGAAAAGCAGCTTCTTCTAGTCAGATACAGAAGCTAACCTGCCCAAAAAGGAGGGACACCACAAAGTAGAATGTATAGAATTACTCCAGCACTCCAGACATCTACTTCTGGTCCATAATTCCGTTTCAGCACCTCGGGAGCCATATAGTAAGGACTTCCTACTATCTCAGTAAATCTCTCACCTGCCAAAAAAAAAAAAAAAACAGAACTTCGGCAAGCATGCTCGAACCAAGGAAATAAAAGATCAACAGCAATATGTATCAATGAACAATACCAGGTTTAAAGAACACAGACAGGCCAAAATCAATTGCCTTTAGTGATGCCGTCTCCTTCTTGTTGGCAAACAAGAAATTCTCTGGCTTGAGATCCCGATGCATTACCCCGTGTTTATGGCACATCTACAAAATGAAAAAGGCCATTATAATCATAATCCAAAGCATGTCTGTAAGTAGATTATTTCAAGAAGCATTCAAATGCAAAGGAACATAATACTTCGAGTAAATCTGAACTCCAATAATGCTAATCTAATTCTAGATCAGCTAGCCTAAGATATCACATACTCATCTATATCAAATTGCACGAAATAACAAGTTTATCAAGAACTCTGGTGAGTTACAGCCTTCTACTTATGTCGTAGTATTCCTTGTTATAATCTACTTAAAAATTTAAAGCTCCTCAAACACCGCCAGGCTTTTCTAATGACATGTACATTACAAAGAGAGGGTCGAGATTTATTCAGGGTCCCCATAGTTTTTAAATTTGCTCTTGTGCGTGATTTCCTATCTAGATGTCGCATATGCTCTTAAAATAGGAAACCCAACTCCGTGAAAACCCGAAAGAAGCAACGACTCTAATCAATATACATATATGATTCAGGAACAGGGAACTTCAAAATCAACAAGCAGATCTACAAGTCCAAATTAAGCATCAATCCGAAATAACAGAAAACTTTTACCTGAACAACTTCAACAATAGTCTTCGTAACACCTGCAGCTGCACGTTCAGTGTAGTGCCCGCGAGCAACAATCCGATCGAACAACTCCCCACCCTCGCACAACTCCATCACCAAATGGACTGCATTATCATCCTCATAAGTATCCTTCAAGCTCACGATATTAGGATGCTTAGGCATATGTTTCATGATCTCCACCTCTCTCCTCACATCCTCGATATCAATTGCAGTCCTTAGCTTCTTCTTCGATATCGATTTACAAGCAAACTCGTCTCCCCCTGATTTATCGGTACATAGGTACGTAACTCCAAACTCACCTCGACCCAGCTCGCGGCCCAGTTCATATTGGAGCTCAATCTCGCGACCCGTTTGGTCTCTCAATACAGAGAGCTTATTTCCATAATTCCCAGATTCATGTTTCCCAGCATAGTCAACCGCAAATGGGTTTTGTTTCTTTTTACCCCTTTTCTTTCGGGAAGAGCCAGATGGTGCCGCACAACAATTCCCCATGAACAAAATTTCAAGCTTCTCCGATCTTTCCGGAAAGTGGGATTCCGAATTCGATCAAAAAGTTAATATCAAAAGAGCGGAACTAGGGTTTTGACAAATTCGAGACCCACCTCCAAATCTCAGATCTGGCGACCCTGCAATGATCCTCCAGATAACTTCACTCTCAGAGAATCTAACCAGTCGAGAACGAAATTCAAGAAAGCTGGGATTCTAGAAGGCGAATTGGATACGGAGAAAGAAGACCCAGCAAATGTGAAGGAGCGTTAGGTGATGAAAGGAGAAGGGAAAACGTTAGGTACGGGACGAAGAAGAAGAGAAGGAATGTAGCGTGTGTGAACCCACCATAGACAAAACACACCACCGAGAGAGAGAGAAAGGGTCAAAGCTCTTTCGCGGAGAGCTCCCTCCAAACCATCTCTTCTCTCTAATTTTGCTTCGTTTTACAGATCAAGGCAGACGGAGAAAAAGACACGAAACACTGAAAATTTCACTACAAAATCATAAAATATTTTACTACAAATTTGCAAGAACATGTGTTTATCAAAATACTTTCATTAAATTTATATTACATAAGATTTTTATAATTTTATAATTATTTTTTTTTATTTCTAAATTTTTATTCAAAAGCCTCTTCTCTATCATTGTAATTCCAAAACATACCGACATTCATTATAAAAGCTTTTCATCAAGCAAAATACACTCCTATTCTCCTGTTATTTTTATATATCAATCGTGCTCTTCTAATTAATTTACTTTAGTACTTTCTATAAAAATTAAGGAATATTCTATTAGTTACAAGTAGTTGTACTAAAGTCATGAGAATTGGCAACATAATACAAAAATTATTTTTATGTCAACGCAAATATTTCCAAAATAATGGCGTTTGGGTTGTAATAAAATAATGGTACAAAATTGAGGGTAATAAAGTTAAAAGTAAAAAATTACAAACATTGTGGGCTTCAAAAGTCATCCCTAATAATCAGCTAAAAGAAAAGTATCTTGTGAGTAGATGGAATAAAAAATAATAAATTATTTCGCTATTACAAGAAACAAGTCAATTACGCTTTCGAGTTATAATAATTTAAAAGATACAAATATAGTATCGTAAAAATAATCTTTTTTGCACAATAAATAATCCATGGTTGATGTGTGTGCTGAGCCAAGGCCTCAACCCTGATCTCTTTTATGTTTATTTATTTAGTTAGGCAAAAAAAGAAAAGAATTTGCGACATGTTATAACAACTCCAGCATCATTGCTAATGTTTGTTTTTGTAAGTGTTGAATTTGCAGTATCACCTCGTTTTAATTTGTTTTGTTTTAATACCAAATTCAATATTTGTTCATGGTCAAATAGAAATTTCTTAAATAAAAAAATTTTATATTAGGTTACACTTTTCGGTAATCCCTCTAATTTGCATATCTTGTTTAATTTTACTAAAAAATAATCCAAACTTGCAGATGCACCATCTCTTAATGATACTTATGACAACAAATCAGACTTTACTCGTAATAATGGCATCAGATTTATAATAAAATTGAAACCAGAAATCAGATCGAATACTCATTCCCATTTTTATTTAATTTTTCTGGCAACAAATACTAAAGGTCGTAAAGTTTAGATAGGGGTAGCCTCGTCATTTAATTCGGAACGCATCGCTGCCCAGCTTTTGGGTGGACGGTCAAGGCCAAACTCGACGATATCCATCCCAAAAATCATTTCTATTTAAAAAACATTTACTCTCTGTTTCTCGCTCGCAACCAACTGTAGCAAAAACGAGATCTGATCGTCCATCCCATTTTCCTTTCTAAAAAATAAAAATAAATAGTGCTTTCAAGTCTTCTAAGAATATATATATATATATGTCAAAGTCTCCTATAATCACTCCCTAAAATTGTGCTTAACGTAGGTACCCAAGCGTCCTGGCAGGGAAGAAATTAAAAAGAAAAAAGAAAAAAAAAAAAGAGTAAGCACCCAAATTAAAATCCCTTGTTTTGGCTTATAAAATGGAAAACGATCCTCTCAAATTCATCATTCTTGATCTTCCCTATTCTCCCCAATTAATTTTAATGAATATTTCATTAATATTAACCATATGAGTCAAAAAAAAAGATAGAAGTACGTTGATATGTTAATTTTCATGAGATTTAAAAATATAAAACTTATTCTTTCCAAATATTGAAAATTAGGAGAACTAAAGATCTTATTTCTAAATATTAAAAATATTTTGAATTCTCACTACTTAAAATAAATAGGTTATATATTTTCAAATCTTACCAAGATAATCACATCTAAGCATTTGAGTATGTTTTGCTACTCTTTACAAAAAAGTGAATTTCAAATAAATCTCATCACTCACATGTCAAAGTAAATTCTAAATACACATGTGAATCCCATTTATCATATGTGAGTAATGAAATTTATTTTAAATTTTTTTTTCAGGATAAATAGATTTAGCTTTTGTTGGGATACCTAATCTTGGAAACAAGAAAAACGGATGAAGGGCTTTTAGATTTGGTGCATGTGGACCATCATCGAGAAAATTCACCCACTCACGGGGGGAGGGAGGCTACAAAATTGAAGAGATAAAAATAATCTCATTGAAATTAGTCCCACATGAAAGGTTCAATGTATAATATATATATATATATATATATCCTTTTGGGAGCAAAAGGACCACACTCGTTTCACGTGTCCCATCCATCCCCATATGAATTTTGATAATGCTTCAATCCTCGTTTACTTTTGAGGTTGGATGAACGTGTATTGTCCAATGAAATATATTTATAATGTTTTGTGTCACTTCAGTGACCACAATTAAATTGAAGTCCGTCCCTTATGTAAAAGTGGGTCTCTTTTAAGAATTCTTATGCATGGATGCGGCACTCGTAACTCTTTTATCATATGATCCACTGTTAATGCATCGAATATTCGCATCAAATTGAAAAAGCTGACCCTAGTAATGCATACAAAGTAAGCTCATGCCGTGACATGAAAGACGTGATAGAGTCACGCTCGGGTTTTCTTTTTTTAATTTAATTTTTTTTTTCATTTTAGCGGCCGATTCAAGATTGGTAAGCATCGAGTCCTTCCTCCTATGATATAGCCAACGCTGACATACTATATAGCCACCGAAAGTCAAGCCTCTTGTTTATGCTTATGATTATTTTAACTCTTCCCAGCGGACCTCTCGTTTCTTCCGCTTTGCTTCGAGAAGAAAATGACAAGTTTGACAGCTTCCAAACAATTTGGCCGGAAGAAGTCCATTGCGAGTTGACGAAATGAAGTTTTGGCGGAATGAAAGGCGGAAAGGATGAACACACTTGAGCATACGATTTTGCGGTATAAGCCAAACATAATTTCTAAGTTTAGTGCAACACTTGGGACATGAAAGAAAAGGCATGAAATTTTAGTGTTCATCTTAAAAATAGTAAATGTTACCGATTTGAGGCCCCTCAAATTTTAGAAGTTTAGATGCATATATCTTAACTTATCTATAGTAATCAAATATATCGACGTATTCTGGATTGTTGGCAGTACTCAAGCGAATCGACTTCAGACGTTGGCTTTGCTCTTTATACGAAATCTTCCAACATTGAGTTTGAAATCGCCATCAAATGAAGTATTCTAGGCAGAGGGTGTTGAAACTCGTGAGGGTCTACTTCGAGGATGGGAAGCTTTCAAATTGGTGGGAGACAGATGGGGCAGATCTCAATGTTTTATTCATGTATTGACATTTTGGCACTCTATATAGACGAGGAAGAGAGAAAGAGAGAGAGTGTTATTACGTACAAACCCGCACTGATAAGACCATTCCGTAGAACATTTGGTGCTCTCCTGCGATTGTAAATTTTTCTCATGGGGTAGCTTCTAGAATGCAAGCAAGAACGCTCTTTCTTAGACTTACAGGCTAATTGTTTGTATCCAATTCGAAGTCTGCCTTTTCTTTCAATTCCTCCTCCGGGCCAATCGTGGGGCCATCGTAGATTAATTTTTCTCAAAAGAAAAGAAATTTTAGGATTTGTTTGGATAGTACGAATGAGAATGGAGACAGAGAATATTGATTCTTATTTCATGTCTTATTCCTATAGATTAGTTATTCCATTCTAAAAATAAATTTTTCCGAATAATAGTTTTATGTATATTGGAATAGACTATTAAAAAAAAGAAAAAAAAAACAGACCTTTTGTTCAAAAGAGAGAAAATTTTCCAGTATCTTAGAAGTAGCTTGAAATCGACCATAGATGGAAGGTAGATCACTCTAACCGATGAAAGTGATCACTTTCCATCACTAAATGAGACCTATAACTTTTTCAGTGCACCGAGCATGTGGGTTCCGAACCAACTAGAAAATATCCAAGATTTTGAGAGGAGGAATTCCACCAACGAAGAACAATGCCCTTCCCTCCAACCCTAACAGAATAATATGAATGGCAATAACATACACAATAAAAATAAAATAATGACGACGATGATGATGATGACAACAACGAAAGACTGGAGCACACTGCATAAAACAAAATAAGCTAATGGACCAATAAGTTAATGGACAAACTTTGAGCATAAGAGAACACAATTTGGTTCAGGGCCTGCACTGAAAGCAACACGTTTTAGGAAGAACTGAATTTTGATTTGTTCATCATTTGGGCTCTACTCTAGGTTGGTAGCACAACCATTACACCGTCTAGTTTTGGCTAAGCACTTGGTAAGCAAGTTCTGCAACACTATTTACAAGTACTGTGCATTTCATATAGATCCATATTCCACACCTCACATTTTAACTAATAATACCATTCTAATTCCCATAACCAACCAACAGCAATTTGAATCACTTTCAAGCAGTAGTAAAGTGGAAGTCCCCATAGAGTGGGCCTGCGGAAGCAGATCAGGAACATTCATGGATTACATTAATAGCAGGCCGGCGAAAAGTTGACAGTTTCTATTTTTGGGTAGACAAATAGAGCAATACCCTGATTTATGAGTTAGTCGTTGGTAGGGATGCTCTTGTATAATGACAACCTCAGTTAAAACGTCCTTTTTCATTAGAAGAGCTGATGAGTGGGAGCCGTATTGTTTGTGGAGTTCTTTGATAAAATAGAGACAAGTTTGTCTGGTCTTATTCTAAGGATGGGACTGTTCAAAGTTGAATCATTTTATTAAATTCTGACTGGTAATGATGGCTCAGGGAATGGTAGGGTACATGCTTCCCTGAAGATAGTAGTGGGAAGGTTGTGTAACTTGTGTCCCTACTCATGAGGGGAATTCTGACGCTGGGAAATTGAAAAGGAAAAAAAGTAAAAACTGCTCTTCAGGAAGAGCGAGGAAATCTGGGAGAGGGTTCTGTTGATAAAGAATGTGGGCTTGGGGTGGTGTGAGAAGAGCAAAGCTGAGAAGAGGGCCTAGAAGCAAGCTTGTGTACATCATCCCTTTGTGCACTCTTACGCGTGGTGTGGACAGAAAGGAATAAAAGGGCCTTTCAAGGCAAAAACGTTCTATAAACTGCCTTATGGAGAAATGAATGCAAAATATGAGTGTTGTAACTATCCAAGAGTTGCTGATTGTATTCAGCTTCTCAATATATTATCATCGTAATCCTTGTACTTGGGCACCCAATTAATGCCCTGAAAAATGGAATTTCATTTTCACGGATTCGAAAGGAATAATCTATCAGTTGCGCATCATGAAGTATTGTATAATATACAGCTAAGGAATTTGCAACTGGCACTTAAACTGTAATATAGAGGAAGCTTGATGCACAAAAACTTGACTCACCTGGGGAATGAAAAAATCGACACTCTTTTCAAACACCTTAGACATAAACTGCATTAGACATCAACTCCATGCCAGTACTATCATTCTGGAACCATTTCATCTCTGCCCCTAATAGATCCAAATGTGAGTAAATTTCCTTACTTTCTGGGTGCTCTTTGCTGCTTGCACCAAACCGATGAACCTTGTCGTTGATCTCAATCCAACTGTAACCTAAATTCTTACTCACTTTCCGTTCATTCATGAGTGTTCTCACCTTTGCTGCTTCTTCCAGCATCCCGCCCCTGGCGTACATATTTGAAATCAGTATGTAAGAGCCAGATTCTCTCGGCAAAAGGTCAAGCAAATGCTTTGAAGCTGTCACGCCAAAACCCAGCTCTTGATGAAGCTTACACGCATGGACCAAAGTTCTCCAAATCATAGGAGAATCTGAAAATGGGCTACATCTAATCAAATCTATGGCCCTTGAGAAAAGCCCAGCCCGTCCTAAAAGATCTACCATGCAAGCAAAGTGCTCAAATACTGGCTTAATCCCATATACTTGCTCCATATTTTCAAAGAAGGAAATCCCATAATTGAATAAGCCAGAGTAATTGCAAGCCTGTAACACAGCCAGTAGTGTGATCTCATCGGGAGCGAATCCTTGTTCCTTCATTTCCTCAAAGAGAGAAATTGCATTTTCACCTTGCCCATGAAGGGCATACGTGGAGATCATGATGTTCCAAGATATAGAGTCGTGGCAGCCCATTCCTTTAAACATTTGAAATGCATCTTGGACGGAACCACATTTGGCGTACATGGCTATTACGGAATTGCTAACAGTAAAATTGGATTCTAATCCAGTTTTGATGGCATAACAATGAAGGCTTTTCCCCCCAAGTAAACGAGCTTGATCAGCAGATAAAGTTAGGAGCAGTGCAAAAGTTACTGAATCTGGAAGCATACCGTGTAATCTTAGTTGACTAAACAATGAAAAGGCATCTACTCCGTCTTCATCTCCATCCATATGCATAAATCCGCCAAGAATCGCATTGAAAGAAGCAGTGGTTTGGCTGGAAAGACTATCAAAAACCAGTTTGGCTGACCTTGCATCTCTGTTTTTGGCATACAAATCTATCAAAGCAGTAGCAACATTGGCATCAGAGTGATAACTACGTTTCATCACAACACCATGAATTTGACAACCTAACTCCAAGTTGTTGCACTCTGAACATCCATCAAGCACAACCGATAAACATTTAGTATCAGGGTGAACTCCACACTTGAGAATTTCTAGAAAGCCGCCAAGTGCCTTTTGGCCATGGCCATTCTTCACATAGCCCGAAAATAGTGCCGTCCAAGAAATCAAATTCCCCTTATCCATTCTATGAAAGATCTTCTCAGCCTCCTCAACCATACCATGTTTTCCATACATTGAGATTATTGCATTCCCTACCGTTGTTTTAGAAACAAAACCATGTTTAATGGCAAGACCGTGTAATTGCATACCTTCCTCAACACCCAAGTCCTTACTACAAGCGCTGATAACACTGGTGAATGTATAATCATTGGGCTCCAGACCAGCACCTAGCAATTCTAAAAAGCTTTCGATTGCATTCTCCCCAAGTCCTGTATTCCCATATTCTGAGATCATGAAATTCAAACACCGAACATCTTTGTGGGGCATATTATCGAACACTTTCTCAGCATCATTGAAGGACCCATTCCTCGAATACATAGAAACCAACGAAGTACACACAAAAACATCCTCCTCAAAAGCCACATTTGATCAAATACCCATGAATCTGCTCCCCATTTAAACGATATCCTGGGCGAGAACAAGCCTGCAATATCACGGAGCACGTATGCTCATTGAAATTTTCACCCGAACCAAGCATTTTGCGTGCCATTAGAAAAACAGACTCAACATCGCCAACCTGGGAATGTCCCTTCATCAGAGAAGTCCACGTAATTGCGTTTCTAACAGGCATTTCAACGAACACCCTTTGGGCATCGTCCAATCTGTTGAATTTTGAGTACAAATTGATGAGATTGTTGCCTTGAAATGCGTCATTTTGACCACCCAATTTCTGTAAAAACGCGTGAACTGCGAGACCCAGCAAGAAATCGCCAGACCCAACTGAGATTTGCAGGAGCTGAGCCCATTCACTGAATAGACAGATCTCATCATTGGCTGAAACCCGGGAATTAACAGCAATATGGGATGAATTTAAACTCAGGGTTGGTTCAGTGCGCGATAGCTTATAAGAGGAATACGACTTATTAGTGAATCCGTCGGTTCTTTTGAATGGCGGGAAGGACCGTTCGAGACTTAGCGGACGAGCAAGTAGAGGGCTGACGAGAAGAGTGTGCATGGAATTTCGTCAAATGTTGAATGTAGAGGTAATTGTTTCACGAAATTGCTTCCGTGGAAACTAGATGACTATAATGTGTAAACGTTTTTTTTTTCCCCACATAAATTTATTAAAAAAAGAAAAGAAAAGGGATAACGATTTTCATTGCTCCCATAAAACAGGGGGAAAAATGATTTACATCATTTTTAATCTGTTATTTTAATAAATAATGATCACTCAATAAAACAACATTATTTTAGGTGTCTATATGCAATTGGGTACAGAAAACTGTATTAATGACTTTCTATTCAAAATAAAATCATTAAAAAAATATTATTTTTATAAAAAAATATCACGTAAATATTAAAGTACATCTCATTTATAATTGGTAATGAAATGATTCTTACAATCAATACCAAATTAAACCTATAAGCAAAAGAATTTAAGGCTACTTAGACATTGTATTGTGTTTATGTATCAGAACACAAATAATTTAAATTCTTTAAGAAGAATCAAATGCTTTGGAATATTCACTTATCGTACCAGCAGCGTGCTCATCTGCAATTCCAACCTCCACGAGCTTTTTTTCCTCCTCCTGAGGCTCCTCTAGCTTGTTTGATAAGGGATGCCCTACACAATGATTGCACATGATTGGCCTTTTTATTTTATTTCTACTCGCTCCTTTGATTGAGTTTTGACCTTTGAGTTGCCTTGTGCTTAAAGAGAAGTAGATACTACTGAAACCCAAAAACAAAGGATATCAATATTTTCAATCCCTTCATAATTTAAAAATGAAAAAACAACAACTTCTAAGATGGGCACTACTTATAGTTCAGATAATTATGTCAGTTGTGATATTTAAATATTATCTTATTGATTTTTGAGTTGAGCAGGTCCTTGATGATATGTTTAATTGGAGTCCTCCTATGAATAGGACTTTTGTATGTGCCTTAGAAAATTAAATAAGTGTGAAAAGTAAGAACTTTATGAAGATTAGATGTTCTAAATGGAGATTTTATTTGGGGGGGGGGGGGGGGGGGGCGGAATTTGTTTGTAAACTAAGTTTGTTGGATCCCAGAATTTCTAATGTTTCTTCTCCCTTGGAAAGCGCCAACAAAAGGCCCTCTAGACCACAACTGTGGTTGAATCTGTCCCTCAATCACCGGAACCCATGGAGGTAGAGACTAATAGAGGGCGAGGCTCTAGTTTTTTGAATAAATCATCTCGCTTTGTATAAGAGATCTCAAGTAATTCAAAAAAATAGACGATGGGATTGCAAAGCATGATAATTTATTCAGAAATGAAAGTCTATCTTCTCTTCCTTATGTTTGCTTTTTCTCCACCATTCTAAGATAGACTTCTGCTTCTGAATAAATCACTGTACTCTGCAAGAAGAGGAGATAGACTTTCATTTCTAAATAAATTATCATACTCTGCAATCTCGTCATCTATTTTTTTGAATTTGGGTCTCTTATGCAAAGCGAGATGATTTATTAAAAAAACCAAAGCCTTGCCCTCTATTGGTCTCTCCCTCCATGGATTTGGACGATTGAGGGACGTATTCAACAACGGCTAAGACCTAGCAGGCGTTTTATTGGCGCTTTTCAGGGGAAAGAAACCCTAGAAATTCTCGGACCCAATAGACTTAGCTTCATCTATTCTCTATAAAGATATTACTTTTTATGTGTTATATTTTTATAAAATGCTTGTGTCAATTCATTATGTGTGCAGAACGAGTGATAAAATTTGATTTATTTCGATCAAAAATAATTTTAATTTCCAAAGGTGTTAATGTTAATAATTGAAGGAAGCCCATTTATCTATTGGTTGGGCTGTGGGCTGAAGATGGCCCACGCTAAGTTGGTTGTCTGGGCTCGCGGCCCAACTCTTCTGGGATGAGTAGCAGATATGATTGTTATTGAGGGGAAAAAAAATCATAGCATTATTTACATTTTTTTAATAAATCCAATTATTACGGATAAAAAGAATATTAAAAACAAATAATAACTTTCAAATAATTTGACGGCGTAAATTCATTCATCACATAATAAAAAATTCAGTGAATTTTTACTTTTCATACTATCATATATTATCGAATTAATAATCATTAAAGTCATTTTTTTATAATTAGTTTTCCTTTCTTAAAAATAGGAGATGGACTTGTTTAAGAAGTTTTTTTTTTGTCATCTTATTAAAGGGCAAATGTTAATATTTTTTACAAATAAAAATTATAGAAAAATAAGTATGTACATCGAAGAATGTCTATTTTATTAAAAAATTTACTGTATACTTATAATTCTAGTAAAGTAAAATATTTTTTAGCTGAACGTCCTTAAATTACGTGTCGTCGTATTTACTGTATTTGTTTTCCATAAAAAATTTTATGGATTTAATTTTTGCCCCGTGGTTTCGTGAGTTGAACGCGGCCAAAAAGGAAACCTTCCTCCCTACAAATATGGGAATCATTCTCAAATTTTCTCACGACTTCTTTTCTGAGTTTCTCTTGATTTCTTTCTCCAGCTTAGTTTTGTTCCCGATTGGAACCCTAAAATCCTCAATCCCAAGGCTCTTTCATTCTCTCCTTGTCCACAATATAAATCTCTAGCTCCACGAAAAATAAAAAGAAAATCCTGCGTATTGAGGTATAGAGTTGTTTATTCTGATCTTGTTTATCCAGATTTTATGTTTTTCTCTCTTTACTCGTGCTTAGCTCCAATTTGTCACTTTATTTTTTCGATATAGGTTTTTGGTAAATCTTGAGGTGGGTTTATCTCCCCTCCCTCTTCTTTCTATCGCTCAGATTCAATCGATTTTGCAATTTTTCAGAAATTTTCATGCATGGATTTTGTCTTACAATCAGCGAAAAAAGCAATGAGTCTTCAATTTGTTCTGGGTCGCCCCTCATTTTTCGGTTTCTTATTTGTTGTATCTTTATTTGTTAAATACGCCATCTGGTTTTATGTTAAATTTTTATGTTTTCCATCGCCGATAATTTGATGTTTTTTAATCTATCAGCCCCTATGTTTTCTCCAGGCCATAACTCCGGTAAAGGCAAGATCCAGACAAATTGGTGAAATTTTGGTTCTGATCTCTTTTCTCTGCGAGGTGTTTTGATTAGTGAATCTTAAATTGAAGAGTAGATTCTCTATGGTGAGTTCATCATCTATGATTTTGTTTTGTTTTGTTTTGCTTTCTAGGATGGTGGGGAGATTGCATTATATATATATATTTCCAATGAGGTGAAAATTCTGACTGGAAAAGAATTTGGACATATGCCTAAATGTGGATAAAAAGGGGATTGCTTTTCTATGCTTTAATTTGTATTTTGGTTCTCGTGGTTAGGGAGAAGCCCCAGCTTTCTTTGTGGAGGATCTGCTGAAGGATTCTAATGGATGTGATTTGACATCCAAAGGCTCCCAAACAGTTACTATTATCGGTGAAAAAGCTGTACGCCCACCCAATATGCCGATTAACGCATATGCCTTTTAGATTTTCTCTTTTAATTCTATATGTTACAAATTTTTCATGAATAAAAACCGTGTTTCTGCTGTATTTTATCAGTATATGATTGGTGGGGCGGATCACGAACAGACGCCAACAATCAGGGTTAAAGTTTATGATAGATCCACAGGAGAATGGTTAGCTTTATGTTTAAGCTATAGGGTTGCTTAGTTTGAGTTTCAGCTTTGAAGATGGAATTTCTGATCTCTGATCTAATGATTGCAGGCTCAGTCCAACGGTGCTGGGGACGAGACCCAAGCTGTGCAAGGGTCATTCAGCCGTCCCTTTGAATGGTGATCGAATATTGGTTCTCAAAAATAAGTCCAGCCATGATGACTGCATTTGGTTTCTGGAGGTTGGGAATTCATCCATGATTTTGGCAAATTTGAAGAAAAAATTGTCCTTTTTGTTTTCCATGGCACTTGATGTGAAAAATCACACAAGGAAGAAAGTCATTTTTCATTTAATAGTGCTGTGGAGAACGAAACAAGTGGAAAAATAGTCGCTAATTTAAATTTGATTGGAAAAATATATTTCCCTATTTTTTTGACTCATGGTATCTAACCAGTCTTCAAGTTTTGTACGATTTTCATTTATTATTTCCAATCCCCTCAGTTTTCTTTTTTTTTTTTTGGGCTGTTCTTTGATTTTTTTTTTTCCTAAACTTTTGTAGGTGGACACCAATTATATTAGGGAGCAGAAAAAGTTCTGGGGAACTGAGGTGGTTGCTTGGAGCAAAGGGGTTGTAGGCGATACTGAGAAGCCAATTGTTATCAGTGGTCCTTCTGGAGTTGGCAAGGGGACATTAATAGCTAAACTCATGAAAGAGTTCCCCTCCACGTTTGGATTCTCTGTGAGCCACACGACCCGGGCACCAAGGGAAAAAGAGAATGATGGGGTCCATTACCATTTCACGGAGCGAAGCCTTATGGAGGAAGAGATAAAGCGTGGAAAATTCCTGGAGTTCGCTTCTGTTCATGGAAATCTGTACGGAACCAGTATGGAAGCTGTTGAGGTGGTAGCAGATGCCGGAAAGGTAACGCTTTTGTACTTCTCTTTGGTTCGTTTATCCTAATTGATTGAAGAGGACGGTATTAAGGTCTCAGTCCTGGACGTATAAGGTTTATCTGATCATTTAGGGACCGTTGACGTTGGCCGCTCCCTGTAACATTCCTAGTGCAGACGCTTTGGCTCGTCTCAGTTGAACGACTCAATTGATCCAAGCAAGGGGATTCTTCTGAACACTTTGTATACTAAACAAAATGGAACATGTAATCCATTCGATAAATCAACCTAAGAAAATAGACGTGGTAGGCCTATAATTGAATTTAAGTACTGGATGGTTCCATTCCAGCGATATAAAGATGCAACTTGCTGATCTTTTTGTTTTTGGTTTTTTAATCATACACTGTTAGTAATGCGAGAATCTAGTAATATTTGATCCTTCGCCTTCTGCTCTTATATTTTTCCTAATTAAAAAAAGAATTAATTGTCATCCAACTATGTAGATTTACATGGCAACCAGGGCTAAAACAGCTATCCTATGCCGGGTGAATGGTGGCTCCCCAATTAAAGGGCGTTTTTTTTTTCTTTTCGTATTTGCAAACTTAACATGCTTTGTTTCAATGTGCAGAGATGCATTCTTGACATTGATGTTCAAGGGGCAAGGTCTGTGAGGACTACTACTCTCAAAGCGATTTTCATATTTATATGCCCCCCTTCCATTCAAGAACTTGAGAAACGGCTTCGTGCGAGGTGAACTCGACCTTCTCACCCCTCATAGTAATTGTTTAGACTTCTTGATCCAATAAAAAGTACCCATTCCACTCATGGTCAGTGTGCACCAGTAACTCTTTCATTTTTTTTCCCCTACACAGGGGAACCGAGACAAACGAGCAGATTGAAAAACGACTCCGAAATGCAAAGGCAGAGCTGGAGCAAGCAAAATCGCCGGGTCTTTTCGATCATGTCTTAGAAAATGATGATCTTGAGAAATGTTATAACAATCTCAAGGTGATTAACTTCCACCATTTTTGGTAGTCATATTACTCAGGTATAATTGCTTACTTATTCTGATGTAGTAACTTCCATTTCCATGTAGAAACTGTTGGGTCTAGAGGGCAGACCAGCTGCTACTCATAAATCATGTGAGAAGTCTTTTATACAAACCGTTTATTCTTATTTTGTTGCTCCTTAAAAACCATGTTTTCTACTCTATGCTGTAGAATTCGAAACTGACAATAGTTCTGGCTTGTTTAAGCAGCCTTGGAAATCCTCAATCTGCCTGTTGACCACGCCGTGTCGAGAATCGGTCAGCACGTCCTGATAAGGTGTGGAAATGGGGAGAGAGAAAATGCATCGAAGAACCTGTAAGTTTCTTACTCACGATCCCTTTTTTTTTTTTTTTTTGTTTTCCCAACAATGAAGGGATCTACCCGTAGATTGACTAACTACGGCTCCTGTTAGCCTGTGGATTCGAGTAAAAGATTTTATTTTATTTTTGGCTTAATTGAAACATCCAGTGATTTGTTTTAAATGCATGCATTTCTTCTTCCCTTCTGCGAGTTAAACAGGCTGGTGCTGGATATGGCTTCTATGAATGGGGGAGCACCGGGACGAACCCGAGGACTGAAATTGTATTCTGCTGATTCATTTTCAGATGGCGGAAATGGAATTAAACAACTGAGCTGATGAGTCTGCATCTTCCTCGATACTAACTTAATTTCCCACATTCGGGACTTCTTTGTTCCTTTAGTTTTGTCCTACATTAACTACTCCACATGGATTGAGGGGAAAGAAAAAAAAAAAAAAAAAAAGGGGGGAATGAGGGAACTGATGATGAGCTCAAGGGACGATGCTTCATGGTCATTTTTTAAGGTTGGGGATATCCATTTTTATACATTCCTTTGCTCTTTCTTTTTTTTTTTTTTTTTTTTTTTGGGAACAAAAATGCTCCTGGACCGGAGAGATGGTTGTAACTTGATTTATGCGGGGAATGAAATTAACTTTTTGTCGCTTGAGATTGGGAAGGAGTTCTTCTAACCAGTTTTTTTTTTTTTTTTGGGGGGGGGGGGGGGGGGGGGGTGTTTTCTTTCAGACAATTGAATTTGTAGCTCTTTATAATTTCCGATGAATGGAATAAATAAATTTTATATAAATGAAGCTATTATCATATCCATAGAGCAAGGTTTAATGTATACTAGTCGCACGGTACTGTGTTTAACGACTTTTTTATTAAAATATAAAAAATTAAATATAAAATTGTTTTTTTATTAAAATATAAAAAATTAAGTATAAAATTGTAAAAAAAGGTGTGTACTTGAAAAATAATAAAAGTGAAAAGAGTAGAAAAAAATTAGGGATGGGTGGTTTAAAGAATAATTTTAAATTAATTTAAATTTTTAATTTTTAATTAATAATTAATTTTGTTTGGTGTCTTTATAATAATATTAGTGGTGTGTGCACGTGCACAATGATTTTTTTTTTATTAAAATATAAAAAATTAAATATAAAATTGTAAAGAAAAAAATGAGTATGCATTTAAAAAAAAAAAAAGATAAAAGTGAAAGAAGTAGAAAAAAAAATTTGAGGGTGAGTGATTAAGAAAGTAACTTTCATAATTATAAAAAATTTAAAATTTAAATTTAAAATTAATTTTAGTTAATAAAATTAAAATATTTTTTTATCATTATAATAGTAAGTATGGACATAGATAGATAAAGATAGTCTTTTGATGGTTTGTGTAGCGTAAGTAGGGATGTGCCATTGAGGCGTGGCGTTATTGGAATTGTGATTCCATACGGAGTTGAAGTAAAAGCAAATCCGAGGATTCTAACACTTTATTACCTTTTGGGTCCCCCCACTAAATAAATACTCTTCTTTTGTGTTTTTTCCCTTTCCTAAGTGTTCCCTACTAATATTCTTTTGTTAAACAATTGCCCCACCCCCAAGGGGACAAAATATCAAGCCTAAGATAGGCTGCCTAATTTTCCACCTCACCACACCCATTTCACCCCAACGTGAAAATTAGATCCCTATAAAATTTTAGTATTTGTATGTGATGGTACAATATTTATATACATTTTGATAAGTGATCGTAAGAACATGAACAAGATAAAAAAAAACCGTGAGTACAATCGTTTTAATTAAAGTAATTTCACATCCTCTATAACGGGGGTACTTGAATTGATCAATGACAAATGATTATGAACAAGAGCAAGATTAAAGTGTGGGTTTTCAAGAATGGGCCCTAAGAACAGAAGTGAATGTGGACCCTCTAGATGGGTGATTTGAACATGGGTGGCGGGGTGAGGTGAGCAATTGAGTTGGGTTGGCCAGACAGTGTATGCAGGCGCAATAAGAGGACTACATTCAACCCAAGTTGTCCATTTGCCCAGCTGTTGACTGACTTCACCCCAATTGATACGCTGAGATATATACAAATAAATGTATTGTTATGGGCAAGTTGAAGCTGGAACCTTCTTTTAAGTTTGATTGGATTAGACTGGGGGACCCCCTCTTAAAGCGCCCACCCCTCTTCACATGTTGTACAAAGCTGGACCGCAGCCGACTCATAAGGCCTTGTTTGGTTCATCTTCTAGATGGACTCATTGGCTCATCTTCATAATTTACAATAATGCACGGCCATACTATGGTTCTCAACATATCATGAATCTTTATTGATTATTAAATCGGAGAAAAAAAAAAACTCCCCTCTTCCCTACCTATTTTAAATTTAGAGTTAATTTAATTTACCTCTTCTTATTCTTCGAACTTGATAAACTTGCGGTGGATCTAATCCCACTTAAATTTTTATAATTTTACTTGTAAAAGCATTAAATGCAATGGCTTTGGTAATTGACAGCTGCTAGTAAGGATCAGTTCGTGAGCTTCTTCTTAACTTTTATGTGTAGAAAAGTTATTTATTTCTTCTTTTTTTTTCAACAAAAAATGCATCCTCGACTTTCTAATAAACTCAAAACATCTTTATTCAAAGTTTAAATATACACATGAAAGTTAAAAAAAAATAAAATTTCAAAGAATTTCATTTATTTGAAAATGCATTTTCCGATTTTGAAAGGTAAAAAATAAATCATTCAGTTTTAGAGCCAAACAGGCCTTTCGGCGCCGCTGAAGACGTCAGTCAACCTTTGGTGGAAAAAGCCGATTTGAAAAGTTAGATTCAGAAGAAGTGGGTCGGTCATGCCGGGTCCACCACGCACTCTGACATCACTGGGCCAGTCCCAACTGCGGACCATCTCAGTTTCAATTGCCTCCCTGGCCCACGACACCTCTTTTTGTCAAACGTCATTTTTTTTTTAATTTTTAGAACATTTTCAAACCTCATATTATTTTTTTCATTTATTTTTATTTTTATTTTTTAAACTTAGAACAAATTTCTATAAACGGTGATCTTGTTTCATACCCTCGAAGACGCAAACAGCGAAATCCACAACGAAGCATCGCCGATAATCATGACATTGAAGAAATGTCTGAAGGCCCACAAAAGCCGTGTGGAAGATGAGCAGGAGAGATTCAGAGAACTGGGCCGAGTATTGTTAATGGGCCACACCTTGTTCTTTTCAGTACGGCCCGGTCAGTTTGTAAAACCGATTTTCGGAGAATCGGATCTGTTTTCAGTATCCATCCTCCCAAATCTGAGGTGGACGCCTACGGTCATATTTGGCATGACAGATAAAAGAGTCCAGATTAGACTGGATTCGGTTGGATAAGGCACCTCCACTAAGGCATTACCCACCCTAGAGTTGGAAGCAATCCTAAATTAAACGACTTGTCTTATTCCGAAAAGTCATCATAGGGTAGGATAAAGCGGTCCAGATATAGAATCGAAAGAGACTGTCCGATTCTTTGGGCGATCCATCAGTATTTTCTCTGTTTCAAGTAACTAATGAACCTATTTGGGCAGCAGTTTCCCAATTTATGAGTGTGTCCTACAGTCACGAAGCCCCAAACTCCATTTCGTGTGCCCGTGCCCATCATACCAGACTCGGCCAAATCGTACAACTACATAAGCATCCAACTTTGCTGCTGCTGCTAGGTTTAGATCATGGGAAAGTTACATGAAACAAAAACGAGGGGGAAAAAATGGATTAATTTTTAACTTCATGCCTGTAGTTAGAACTTTATAAAGGTTGTACCTTAAGATACTTTATGACTTGGGACAATGCTGCACTTGCATGACTAGGTGTACACCTGGAATTCAAAAAAAAAAGAAAAAAAAAGCTATGAAACATTGCATCAACATCTGTCAGATTTAGATGATACACGAGTTATATTTATGACTTGGGATGACTAGGTGTACACCTAGAATTAAAAAAAAAAAAAAGCTACGAAACATTGCATGAACATTTATCAGATTTAGATGATACGCAAGTTATATTTAATCCATAAAATGGGCAATACCAGCAATCTATAGCTCCTCCTGTTGCAGACCAGTAAGCCACCAATTTGCAGATCATGTAGAAGGAGAACAATATGCATGCATAAATACAATTTAACATGTCAATCAGAGAAGGCTTTTTGTTCACAAACACCAATCATGTTCTGATCATTGGAGTTTTACAAATTCCCGTTGGGTTTCAAAAGGGAATAATGATAATTCGATCTTCTCAGAATTTGGACCTACTGGATCCATTCAAGCCCACTCTGTGCATGAGAGAAGGAAATGTGTCTGAAGAATAAGCATTACTCTCTCCGGCCTCTTCCACCCAGTTGCACTTAAAAAATCAAATAAAGAATGAAGGAAAGTGAAAAATAAAAAAATAAAAAAAATGAGAGCCAAGAATGATTTGCCTGAAGAAGTGAACTGCTTCCTTGTGGTTGGTTGGTTGGGGATAACCGCGACCAGCTTAGGATTTTGCTGAAGCAAAACCCCAAAAAGAATCACCTGCAATATTGGAGAAACTCAGCATATTAGCTAAGGTGGTGAAACAACTGTTAAAGCGGGGAGTGGGACTCGGTCTGTTTTCAACAGATTCTAAATACCACACAGACCTGATCAAAGCTGCTAACAACTCAATTACCTTTATGACTGATTCATCTGATGCTTAGGACCATGTTGTGGCCAATTTTGTGACATTGCCCCGAGCGGTGTCCTTCATCTACCCTTTCAGTGGGAAGTGAATTATATGCCGGCATCTGGAATTCTTGATTGGAGAGAGTGCGTACATTGTGCACTTCCTTTACTGCAGGCACTTTCACCTCTCGATGGGGAATAGAGGAAATGGTATTCCCAGAAGAGTTAGATGTAGAGCGGATAGAGCTGTTCGGATCTGGGGAAATGGCAGTACCAGAAATTGTAGCGTTGTCATTTTTATTCATGGCAGCAGCAAGCTCCTTTGCGTTAAGAAAACGACCTCCACAACCTCTGGCTCTTCTCATGGCATGCAAGTGACGGGATTCATGAAGATATGGCTGTCAAACATAAAAGAACAAAGTTGTTTAGAAACAGAATCGAGTTGATATTCAACAAACAGATGAACTTAATGAATTGTTGAAAAGGGATGAATAAAAAAATCATGAACGTAGATAAGACAACTACCATTATTACTGAAGGAGTGATAATTAGGTTTGATCACAAAGTGACTTAATTAGATCATTAAGACAACATTACACAGGAGGCGTCAGAAATGCAACAATTCATTTAGCAATGCATTGCCTAGAGGATGAGCTAAGAGAGCCAGCAATACAGACAATTCATAGTAATTTTGGTTTCCTTCTGCATTTGACAAGTTAATTAGTAAATATTAATACTTTACAGGTTAAATTAGGCCAACGTCTACCCTTTTCAACAGCAAAAGCTAATTTACCTTTCTAACTTTTATCGATTTCTTTTTTAGCTCGGCCTTGGCACGTGACTCTCTTCGTCTTAGAATTCCATGGTACTGCTTGGCGTTTACGTAAACAGGTTCCTCCGTTATTTCAAGGGGCAAAGGCAGTCTACAGGTATGAAATCCATAAAATTGGGGATGTGCCTAACACAAGTTCCAAGAAATGTTAAACACTGCATGACGGACACCTTCCAGATATATCTTCCAATAGATGTTTTTGCCAATATGGACACACAGAGAAAAGAGGATACAAGTATTATGAAGGGGAAAAAAAAAAAAAAACTAACCGAAATTTCTCACCATATGTCATCAGACAACTTGAATGTGATTTCCACTTCTGGATGCTCAGTATAAATATTCTTCCACTTTATATGTCCAGTACACTATCATTATTACTAGATTTTTCAGTCTTATTAGCTGCATTTCGATTTCAACAATATAAGTTTTTAATTCAATTATGAACCTTCCATTCTGAAATTAAAAGCTTTCAAATTGATCCGGGAATAAGTTCAAAAACACAGTAACTTAACATTTTGAATTCAAGAGACTCAGAATTCAAAATGGGACTGCGACGAACAAGGCGCCGCAGCTTTGCAAGAGCAGACCTTGAAACTTCCTTTTAGAAATCATACAACACATAACTGCAAGAGCATCTTGAAGAATTTCATGAAATTCCATGTTCTGCAAAAACTGACATATAGTACCCGTAGAAAGCATTTTGTTCTAAGATTTTTAATAACCTATACTGGTCATTGGCCAAGAAAATTTGTTTATTTACCTCCTTGATTTGTCTAGGGGAAAGGGGGAAATATGGCCGAAACTCTTCCATTCCCATTTAATACAAGACCAACAATATGAATTTCTAAAACAATTCCAGAGGAACTCATCAGCACAATCAGGAAAAAACATTTCTTCGATTTTATTATTATTATTATTATTTTGCAAAAGACCATTGTGCATGAAGCCTAAAGAGTATAAGGCCTTTAAAATGAAGCTGAAAGAGAGCCACAATGGCATGTATAAACAGAATGCTAAAACTACGAGGTAAGATTACTTAATAAGACAGATCTTGAAAATTGCTTTTGTAGCTTTATATACTTAGCATAACTGACCAATTAACTGCAACTCAAACATGGCAAGCAGGCGTCAAGATGTCAATAGAACATTCTAAATATTATGCAATCTGCGTACCAAAGATTGAGGTCCACAAGTAGGCACTCCCTCATGATATTGATCAGAATGTGGATAAGAGGCAGAAGCCTGCAAAATGTTACATTTAGAAGTCTTGCATCCAGGATAGGCAACAGAGTCAAAAATATACGTGTACACGCCAAAAAAAAAAAAAAATCATGTTTCATAGATTAAGCTAGTTCAACTCCTTTTGTATATAAACTATCTTAATTAAGAAAGACAGACAAATATCTAGATCTGTTTCTTTGTGTGTGTCACGTGTATGCTCGCTCACACAGGCACGCCTACAGAGAGAGAGAGAGAGAGGTCTTACAACAGAGTGGCCTGCAAGTTCCAGCTGTGCATGTGGCAACAGGTATTCACACTTTGCAAAAGGCATTACGGAAACCATATCCTGCAAATCCTGTGGTGCTACCCGAGAACTTTCATCTAATCATAAAATAAGTATCTTCATCATTATTGGCACATAAAATTAAAAAAAATCATATTTTTGTGTGCAGAAAAGGGTATATAACAACAATCAAGCAAGGGGTAAATTCATAAATTCATATTGCTATAACTGGCTGCATTGCATTGAGAACAATTCAAGAAGTGTGCAGGTATAATCAAAGATCAATAATTTTAACAATGAAACCAGTTTATTCCCATGTAATGGAAGAGCTGATGGAGAACAATCAAACAGCCCCAACTGCTAAACATACTTCTATCAATGTTGCAGCAGTAAAAGTTTTAAGCCGCCAAGAACATCTTACTGGATCAAGCTCCGTGGAAGTTAAATGTAAATTGGTAAAGGTCAGGATCAGAAGCAAGCAATCCTTGGAAGCCTTAAAGATTTCCTTTCAGCATCTTCATCTCATAGTAAAGTAACCGAATGTTTATACTTTAAGATCGTATTGAAAGCTGTAGATTTGCAGTTCATTGAAACATAAGAAAAGAAAAAAGACATCATCAGTTCACAAGGCCCCGCACTCTGGGAGTGTCGGGGAGAGTTGTTTATCATGTCCATCCTTCTTCTTGCTTTTTTCTTGTGAAGAAGCCGTTTCCACTGCTTGAACTCATGACATTCCTACCACATTATTGGAGCAACCTTATCAGTTGTGTTAAGCCTCCTCCTTTACATCATGAACCACAAAGATCATAAAAGGGATGGAGGAGGCTAGGTTAGCCGAAAGATGGTTATCGGTGCAAGGACGCATGGTGACCCTGCATTTTCAGCGTAAGAAGGGGTAGATAAAATAATTGATGGCACAGTCCTTCAGGCAAGAAACAATTGTTTCTTGCAGATTTATTTGATTTAATATTTTCGCTTTGCTCACAATATGAGAGTGAGGCTTGTGTCTGTGACAGTAGAATTCCACCAGATAGATGCAAAGAGGTATCATGCAACAGTTGCCAACAAGACAGAAGTCTATATCAAGCATGAAAAGAAACTCAACCAAAAGTGGAACAAAAATAAAGTTTTGAGATCTTGAGTAATTACCTTATTTATTAAAATCACAAATAGTATATGCAGTGGGCAATCACCAAAAACAAAAGAGAAGTAAATTGACTGAAACTTAGCATGTAAAACCTATTTATTAACTCAACAGCATGTGAACGGAGCGTCATTCTGTTATTATTTCATGAAACCACTCTAGCATTACAAGAGCATTCTCATCCAACAAGTCTCGCAATTTACAATAAAACTTAAGTACCTGCTTTCAGAGCTACAGAATTTTGAACTCCTTCATTTTCATCAGCTCCATTATCAGTTCTGTGATTCGCCTGTAATTTGCTCTCTTCATTCTCTAAGCCACCACCATGAAGCTCAATCGTGCTATTTTGGGAGGTTGTGTCGTGCCCAATGCTGTGCCACCAAGGTTGAGAATAGTTGACAAATGGTCTGTTGCAATTCGCATCATATTCTGATTGGTTTGTGCCCTCTGAACTCTGGTCCATGCTTCCTTCAACAGTGTAACTCCTCCCCTAGTCTCATCCTAGCTACCGCCAACGGATACATTTCTATTAAATTAACATAAAGCTAATATTGAAAAGAAAGAGAAGGCCAACATAAAAACATGCCACGGATTCGGGAGATATATAATATAAAAAAAGATCCAAGACGAAATAGAGTAAAAGTTCTATTACATAAAGACTATTACTACAAATGTACCCAACAAGCCTCCTGCGTTGAATAGGTATTTCTTACTTGAACACTAGCGAGTGTTTTAGTTCATAAATCCCTTGCTACCAAGGTTGAATTGTCATTTCAAAAATTCAAGCTAATTTTCACCAAAGAGTAATTAAGCCGTCCATACATGAACCTTGCATTCACGTAAGATATACTTTTTGGCAAGTGAGAGATGAGGTTAGCAGAAGAGAATTTTGTAATTACTTTGCTTTTATATGTTTACCAAATCCGTTAATAGGATTCGATCCTTCAGGTTCAGGGAATGAGTTTCAAACATCAGCAACGCGTATTCCTCCAAAAGTTAACTGCAGTGGTGTGATAATTGTTATCCATCACCGCACACTGATAATTACGATCTTGTACCCAGCAGATACATCATAAACACCCAATTTTCCAAACTCAGCGAATCAATATATATATAAACGCGCGCGCGCGGGCGGATAAGATAGTCTAGAAATTCCGAAGAAACTCAGAGGGTTCATTCGAACGCTGATTCTAGTGAAAATTCATACGCTTCCAAAGGATATAGTTAAGACTGATGAGCAAAGAACTTAAATCCAATCAGATTACAAGTAAATTAAAAAGAAAAACAAACCGAAGCAGAAGAATGATGGAAGACAGTGACGAAGAACACGTACCGTAAATCGCTGGCCGACGAGGTGAGGAAACGCTGAATTCTGCGACACACAGTGCTAAACCGATCGAAGGGAATCGTATTCGTGAGGATTGTGGAAAGATATTAATTGATAGAAGGCGATTTTTCAACTCAGATGGGACCAAAATCTCTGGATTAAACAAATAAAGTGCTGTTTACCTCCCCCCCCCCCCCCCCCCCCCCCCGCCCCCTCTTTTCCCTTTTTTTGCCTTTTTTTAAAAATATATGCACGTCGCTTTCTATATCAGATATCTCCCGCTCGAAGGCGATATTTAAATATTTATTTTTCAGGAATCAATCGGAGAGAAAATATACGTAAGCGGTTCGTTATGACGTCACTATCCGTCACCTTTCCGTGAAAGGACAACTGGATCCAAGCGTGATTTTAAATTTATTTCATATCAAACAAAATTGCATCAAAGTCACCATTGACAAATAAGGCGTCTGCAAATCAACGAAATTTTTTTTCACATAATATGTTTTGAAAATGGTTTTAGAAACTTAAGTATACCAATAAAAAAAGTCAAGGTTTTTTTTTCAATCACGCAATTACCAATCACAAAGCCATTTTGATCATGTTTAATTAAATTTTGGACACGAAAATTATACTTAGAATTCTTTCATTCGTACACCTAAGTTGGGAAAACCATTTTCAAAACATATTATTTGAGGATTTTTTCCTTGAATCAATTGTTCATTGATTATTTATTGTTTATTGAGTAGATTTCCTTGCCTTTTATTGTTATTGTCTTTGAAGGGTTTTGAAAATCATCATAACATTATAATACATAATTAATTAGGAAAAAACTAGTATACAATACTTACAAATCAATTATATGTTTTGAAAATGGTTTTGGGTTTGCTCTTTTTCTTTTGTTTTTTTGTTCTTGTAATGCAGCCACCGTAAGCGCAATTCAAACCCAACTAATAAAATTATTTATTTATTTATTTAGAATTCTTTTTACACTTACATTTAGCACAAATTTGACGAAGGGGTAAATGAGTCCAGTCACAAGTTCAAATCACATGCACACAATGATTAAGTATGAGAGTGAATCGTTAATGATCGATTAATATATCACTACGTGAGCTGTAATGTTGACGTCGACGCCGTAACGTGTACACCACGCCATCAGCGAGTGGTTGGCGATCGGACGGCCAAGGAGACTAGCTGTCGATGGCTGTGGGCCCTAGTCTTGGCGTTAGGTAGCAGCTGGACAGATTGGTACCCTTGCGGTAGACAGCACGAGCGAAGCACGTGATTGAGAATGCATGCAGTTTTTTTATAAAAAAAAACTACAAAGTAGACTTATGGAAAGAAATGGTAAATTGGTCCTATAAAAACTTAAATTGCTCAATTTTCATAATAAAAAAGCATATTACTATTAATTGAGTTTACAAATTTTAATCATTTCCGTCCTAACAGCCAATTCAAGGTTTCCAACGGCCATTTGCGGAAGCTGAGAAGGTAAGGAACAGCTTATGCAATGTTCCAAATATAAAAATTTATGGATTTTTGGGATTTGATAACTCCATTACCGAATAAAGTCGAGAGAAAGCCTAGAGGTAAAAAAAATAATATAAAAAATAATAGAAACATGAATTGGTACAATTATACGACTTTAACCATTCATTGTATAAAAAATAAAGGGAGAAACTAAAAATGAAAAAAAAAATTTTAAAATTACTTAAATTTACAAATTCATGACTTTTTAAAATTTCTTTGATCCTTCTTTAGGAAAAAAAATGAATTGTTAAAATTGTTTAAATTTATAAATTCATGACTTTTAAAAACTACATATCGACCATCTTTTTGCTGATTGGGGTAAGATTATATGTACACACCTTTCATGCCAAAAGTGACAAGGTAACAAAATCTGTCTAATCATGTATTGTTATTTGACCAAACAACCCCTCAAAAAGGACCACACAAGTTTTATCACATCGCCCTTTCTATGTAGATAGTGTTGGAAGGGTGCACAAGCATAATTTTCTCCATGATTTTGGTATTATAAGTTATCCTAATAATGTGACGTATAAAAATAAAAAGTAACTTAAGCTTCCCTCTAGAGAATAAATGGTTATTTTCGTAAAGTAAACACGAACAACCTTCTATCCCATCCAGTCTTATACTAGGCCAAACACAGGATAAGATTTGTAAACGATAATCTGATCCTAATTTGGTCTTATACCGAACACCGAGATGGATCTTCTCATATCCTGGATTAAAATTTTCATCCAATCCCACCATATCTCACATCCTGTCCCATTCTCTAATCCAAGGTAACAAACATGGCCTAAACGTGCTCAATACCGGAAATAGCAAAAGAGTGAAGCCCCGTTTTCAGCTGCAGCCATGCAATGTACTACCTTACAAATAAAAGGCAGCTTTGGGATACAAATACCCCATTTACAGTAGCTACCATGGTAACAGAAGTATGTTTGTTACAACAAATGTATAATTTTCTATTAAAATATAAATGGTCTCACATCATAAAAAGAGGGAAAATTCTTCAGAACATAAGCTTCATCTAAATCTTACCCCTGTTATTATGGAAAAATCATCCAGGGCATCCAAAAGCATTACTTGAATATAAGAGAGTCGCGTCCAGGCCCAACACCAATGTAATTAATGGGTACACTGACAAGTTCTTCTATTCTATCCACGAATTGGCGTGCAGCCTTTGGAAGGTCAGAATAGCCCCCGATGGAAGAAATATCGGTTTGCCATCCAGGCAGGACTTCATATTCCACCTGCAGGGACAGTACAAACATTCTAATCAAATAATATTTATCCGAAAATCTCACGTCATGGATCAGTTAGGCGACCAAAAGATGAATGCTTCCACTGCTCATCTATGAGTTTGTTCTGCGCGGGAGCCTTTTATTATACGAAGCACACATAAGATCACCATCGAAATATCAAGATAGGATCACTATTAAATTGTATACTGTTGAATGCATGGTACGCTTGTTTTCATAGAGGCACCCACTTTAATCACTCCACGAAATACACTTTTAAGAGGCTCACGTAGTAGCAGCGGTGGAGTGAGGCTATTAGAGTTTTGGGCGGCAAAACAAGGATGGCAACGAAAGCAAGTAAGTCTGAGCAGTTAAATACCTTAATCTTTTGTTGTAGTCATATAAAATTATAACAACTTGGAAAAAGAATGGAGAACTAGCTAATTTTACCTGATAGCGAGCGACGATGTCGAATTGCTTTGCCAATATATCGATGAGCTTCCCTTTGCCTTCACAGCCCCCCTGGCAACCCCTCACAGCCGCCACTGGACCTAATGGCGAGCTTCGGCTCGACGCCTCCCCGGCTTGCGCTGCAACGCCCAACGAGGAGGAGGATGATGGTGGAGCCGACTTCAGAGAGCAAAAGATGAGCCTCCGGTTCTCATGGATCCGAGATTTGAGGGTTCCCTGCTTCCCCCTGATCTTGATATTGGTTCTTTGAGGTGCCCAGCTAGGGTTCGACTCCAATCCTGTGGATGAGAGATTCATCGCCATTGATGGTGAAAGATTACAAAACGATGGTGATTGGGCTTGAACAATAATTTCTTTCTTTCTTTCTTTCTTTTCTTTTTTCTTTTTCTCTTTTTTTGGTGAAGAGAATGATTTCTTTCTTTTTATTTTGGGAAAATATCTAAAACCCGTAATTTGGAACATTTAAGTAACTAATAATTTAAAATGACATCATAATTATTTTTCCGTCTTAATTCTTGCTAAGCACCTGTAATATTATATGTAAATTTCATTCAAGGTAGTCACTATGCTTTGATTTATCTAATTTGTTATATTTAATTTTGATAGTATTGCATTTCCATCATTACTCTTAAGTCTTTTCAAGGGACTGTCGTGCTCTCCTTATTTTATTTATTAAATTTTTTTTATATTTCACTCTCCTACTTAATTTCAAGCCATTTTAAAAATATTTTTAACAGTACAAATCAAAATACGAAAAATTAACATGAATATTTTATGCATATACAAAACTTTGAAAAACTTGATGATCCTATGTATTTTTTGTATATTATTTCAAGATCTACCATGAAAATTACTTAAAATGGAAAAAAAAAAAAAAAAACCAGCTTCCCCTAAAGAGACTAAGGGATCAATGATATATTTATGACATTATAAAAGTTTAATATAAAAATAGACAAATTAAAGTTTAGTGATCATTTTAAGATAACTCTCAAAATTTAATGACTTTTAATGAAATTTATCCAATATTAGGGGTCAGTGAGGTTGCTGTTTTTATTGTTTAGGTTCCAGTAGCTTCGATAGGTCAACCTCATGAAATGAAGGCAACATAAAAACTATAACTTTCTCACAAATTTCCAAATAACTTAGTGATGTTAAACATCATGGTTGAAGTAATGAAAATGTTGTTAAAGGCTTCAATTTGATGATATTGAAGCATCAAAATAAGAGGTACATGGTCAAATCTAATAAAATTTGAATGGTTATTTTTCATTCAATACCATATTTTCATTTTTCCTAGGAAAATGATACCACATCATATTAAAAGATTAAGTATCTCACACTACCAAAGTTCTCATTGATGAATAATTCAGCCAAGGCCTGATATAAATTGACCACTGTTATAAAATGGAACAATTGACTCTGATAACAATCTTGGTGACCCAGGGGTGATTAACCTTATGTTAAATAATGAGAAATATCTAAAACATTTAATGTATTTTGAGTGATTATTAAAAAGATTCCTTGTAGTTTTAAAATTTTGCCTTAATCACACTCTTTATACTTACAAAAATAACTCAACAGGTCTTACCATAAAATTTTGTTCAAATTGATAACAAAAAATAATTTAAAAAATAGAATAAAATATGAATCTTGGAATCAAAGACGAGGACGATCACCATTGGATCTAATTCGAGAGGTTTTTGAGGAATGGATTTTTGGATTTTAATTACAAAATATATTTTTATTTTTTAATATAAAATATTTTATCTCTCCTTTATTTTTTATTTTATTCTTTTTAATGCTATTCGTTAACAAATTATTAACGGGGCTTGATAAAAAAATTAAACCTACGAGGAATCTCTTCAATAATTAGGGTATTTTAAATATTTTATCTTAAATAATTATAATTTATTTTGAAAGCCTGTACTGCAATAATTTTATAATGAAATTAAAAAAACCCAAACCCTAGTTTATAGCCCGCCGTTGCTTCCTTCCGTTAGCCGCAGCTCTGTCTCTTTCCTCCGTTGCTCTCCCGTCTCCCTTCTTTTTCTCCTCTCTCGCCCTAACCGCTGTGAGCCTTAAGCTCTCTCCAAGCCTTCCTCTGAATCACGGAAGCTACTTCGCTGTATTCGGTTTGGTCTCCCTCTTATTGTTGCAGACACTGCAAATCAACTGGTTTGTTGTCTCACTATCCTCCCTAGTACGTTACCTTAACTTCATACGTTCAATTTCAATGCTATTATTTTGGTTTCTGTATATTATATATATAAAGGAAGAGCCCCAGCTGGACGAACTGTGGCCCCATGACTAATGGGAGGGGTAGGACAGTGAAACCCCAATGACAGAGTTCTTTTTGGAACTTAAAGGAGCTCCAAATCGAGGAACTAATATGGAGAAAAAAAATGGAATACATGGCAGAAATTATCGCTGTTGGTAAGAAAATCTTTTAGAGTAAAAGAGAGAGATAGAAGGTGGCGATTGCCTTGGTGGATTGGGATGGCATTTGGGAGAGGGCTCTGGAGTTTATTACATCTTAAGGAAACAAAACTAGTAGTGTACTTACTTGATATGTAAAAAGAGAATATGAGTTTGGATTCAGGTGATTGCCTGAGTCGGAGCCTTGTAGGTGTTTTTTTTTTATTATTAATTTTTTATTATATCAAGATGGTAAGTATTTTTGGGCCTGGACTCAGAATTTCCCGACTCATTTGCCGAAAGAACTTACTCTCAATAAATTAGGTGCAATCAATAGTATAGTTATTTTGCTTATACTCGCCATATCCACAAACTGTTTTCAAGAAATATCCTATGCATGTGTTCTCTCAGTGCATGTTTGCATCCCTGTCCTCGTACCCATATACTCGTCCTTGTACCGTGAGTATGTAACCGTGCTCTGGTACTGAATCTGTCCCATAGCTCCGATCCAATCTACCTAATTCAGATATTGATTCAGTTTGAGGACTTAACACCCCAGACAGCCCCCTCCCTTACCTAAGGTTTTTCTCTCTCTCCTACTTCCCTTTCAATCTCTTAAGTTTGTGTCATTGCTATTGGGGTTTTTAACCACGGATTAGATTGTCTGAAATATGCAGTTTTTTATTTTTGTTTTTGTTTTGTTTTTTTCCCGTTTTTGTTTGCATAGTGTGCACCTGGAACCCTCTTTCCAAGTTTGTGTTTTGAATTGAATTTTCTATTTCCAGTTAAGTGTAACTCAACATATCCAATTATACACTTATGTTGAGGCCATTATAGGGGGAAATGGAGTGCGTTGAGGCTGTTCACTTCAGGTTTTACACAGATGAAGAAGTGAAGAAGATGAGTTTCAAGAAGGTTACGAACCCGATTTTGCTAGATGGGATGAATCGTCCGGTCCTCGGTGGGCTTTATGATCCGGCGTTGGGCCCATTGGATGAGCATGACCGGTCTCCGTGAGTGTCTACAATTTATTGTTTATATATATATATATATACCCATGCATTGAATTTTTATCTTTCCTATTATTTATTCTATGTTAATATGTCGACATATCTACCCAAAGAGGGTAAATTGATGAGATTACTTTTTTGATACTTGCTATCAAAAGAGTTGAAACTGAATTGATGTTATGTGTTATCCAGCTGATCATTGTGTATCAGCATGTGGCTTCTAAGCACGGGAAATTTGTCAGTGGATTTTGTGGGATTATTTTGTTAATGTTTGGATTTGACTTCATAAGGATTTCATTTACCTAGTTTAGTAAGTCCTTCAACTTTGATCTATTATGTTAAGCCTCCAAATCATGTAGGCTCTGTGATGTAGGGAAGGGGGATGAGAGAAGAAGAATAAGGGAGCAGAGACCATTGGAATGAATTGAGAATTGAGAGAGATTCTGAATGTTCAATATCAAAGTGATAGAGTCTATAACACTATATGACAATAGGAACAAAACCCCAATCCCAGTAAAACTCAAAATTAAAAAATAACCGTGTAATAATAAAATATAACACTATATGACAATAGAAGCAAAACCCCAATCCCAGTGAAACTCAAAATTAAAAAATAACCGTGCAATAATAAAATATCAATATAGTCCTCAAATGAATTAAAATCTTTTAAAACCCTTTAATAATAGAGAACACAATTTCTTAAGTTACACCTTGGTAAACATGTCCAGTTCTTCAGTGAGGGGATTGAAGGGGTTCCACTCCAGATTGCTTTCGCAATGTCAATTGACAAGATTTGCGATGGTAATTGGCGTAGCATCGCCATCTGATTGTGGCTTACTTGTGTAACGAATGCTTTTATCACAAAGGGTAGTATTTGAGTTTACTAATTCAGAGAATATGGATGGAAGAGGAAAGAAATATAGAAGTGAGTAGGAAGTGGCTTCACTTCTTATGTTTGAAATTTGATAGTTGTAGATAACTAAAATGAAATCAAAATTTTCCTTTTTGTTTGTCATTTGGAGTAGAAGTGAAGTGATAAAGATTGGCTGTAGGGAAATTACTAAATAAACCCTAACTATATGTTTTAATTCTAAAAGATGAGGTTATTTTTGTTAATTAAATGTTCTCATTAATCCTTGGCTTATTTTCTTGTTAAAATTTTCCCTTGGTAGAGAGAATATGAAGTTGGACCATAGTTTTAAATAGCGGTCGTGGCCGCCGTCGCGTAACGGTCGCGGGTGTAACGGGGGTTTTGTAATGGGACGCGGGTGTAACGGACGTGAATTGTGAGACGTGGCGCACGACAATTGTTTTTTGACATTTTAAGTTTATAAAAATGCTATAAATGATTTTAAAACTATTTTGGCCCACTTTATTTATCAAGTAAATATTGGTACATATGACTTTTGGAATCAAACAAGGCTCTTACATTAGAGAAAATAGGTCTTAGAATAGAACTTAGGTTGCTGTCACGGCCGTAGCGGCTGTCGCGGCCGCTACGGCCGCGAATCGGACTCAATCCGCTAAAGCGGACCGTAGCGGTATCGGGACACGCCGATACTGCTAGTAGCGGCCGCTTTTTAAAACCATGAGTTGGACAGATACAAACATTTTTTGTCCCTGTTCCTCCACTTTCCTCTCACTGAACTTCATGAAATCTGAAAAATGATCATTTTCTGTGTTATGTAATCTTCTCTCCCAATTATTCTATTCAAACCCACTGTTTGAGATGAACAAAGGAAGAAAGAATACATTTGTTTCATGCAACAGCATAGGGAACTCTTTGCTACCTGTTGATGAAGTTATATAATTATGAAAGTATTTTCAGATTTTAGACCTTAGACTTTATTCTGTTAAAAATCCGAAACTTCAGTTTTGTGCATGATTCTATGTTGTAGGTGAAATATCAGTTTGAATTTAAAATTCCAAGTAAATAGCTGCTTTGATTTAGGTGCTGAAATTACTTGTTTAGTAGTGCACTCATCAATAGGGCAGCTACTTAATTACTAAGAAACAATCCTAGCGTACCCAATTTCTTCTATGTATTCTATTTATATGAAGTTCTGTTTCCTCTTTCCGTCTGAGAATGTCAAATCTCTTTCCCTTTATTTTTTTAATAACTTTTAGGGTTTCAGTTGATCAAAACTGTAATCTTCATGTATGCATATGTAGAGAAGCTACAAAGAGGACACAATGATAGATCGCCTTCTTAGGAAGTGTCTTTTTTTTTTTTTTTGGGTAAATATCTTTCTGTTTATGAAAAGTAATGTTGCTTTAGTTTGACTTGCTGTTAATACAGTGAAGTATTTTTTCTGCGCAGTTGTAAAACATGTGGCCAAACTTCTTTTCATTGCCCAGGTCATTGTGGACATATTGAGCTTGTTTCGTCAGTCTACAATCCGTTGCTCTTTGATATGCTTTACAATGTTCTGCAGGCAACCTGTTTTTTTTGCCATCATTTTAGGGCAGAGGCAGATCTGGTAATTTCACCTAAACAGGATGCAGTCTTTTCTTGGGTTATAATACAGTTTGTTCCTTCCAGTCTACTTATTCTCTGGATTTCTGCTCCTTTTGTAACTCCTTTCTTTTGACATTTGATATTTATGTTAAAATTAAGGTTGAGAAATGTGCTACACAATTGGAACTCATAATAAAGGGTGATATTATTGAGGCAAAGATGTTGGACTCAGCCTCATCAAGTGAATCCTTATATCCCGAGGACAGTGATGGGAGTCATGTGTCATGCTCTGCAATTCCTTCAGCTGCCAAATGTCAAAGTTCTGGGCATTTGAAGCAGCAAACGTGGACCTCCCTTCAATTTGGTGAAGCAATGTCTGTTCTAAATAAATTTTTTAGGCCAAAGTACAGGAAATGTAAAAATTGTGGGTCTGAAAATCCACGCATCAGTAAACCTACTTTTGGATGGTTTAACACGGTATGTCTTGTTGTCTAGTTTGTTTCCTATTGGCAATGAATTTGGTTAATTTTATTCTTTCTAATAATAATGACTCAACGTCCGATGGATCAAACTTGGTTGATTCTCTTTTAAGGGCATTAATTCTGGAGTTTTCATACTATGTGTCATTTTAAAAAAAGCTGCGAGAATTTTTTTTTATCAAGCAAGTATCCCATTGAAATCACCATATTTTGTTTGAGGAAATTTTGTGAATGAGCTTTAACTTTTCAAAAGATGTTCTTCTTGGCCTATGCTTTTTATGTTTTGTTCTTTTTCCATGTTGAGGGCAAGGCTTGGCACAACCAACCTGGTAGCTTTTGTGACTCAATGTTGGGAATCAACAAGTTCTTGGGTTCGGGCAGTACAGACAACCTCTTTGTAAATAAGAAAGGGGAATGCTGTGTACAATGAATAACTGTCCCTCACAACCTCACAAAGTGGGTAGCCTTGTGCACTGGGGTCCGCCTCTCACTTTGTTATAGTGCCTCGGATTGGAAATTATCATTTATATTTGACTTTGTAATCAATAGCTTGATTGATATACCCCTTCTATATGCATGTTAATGATACAGTTTCCCTGAACTTCTGGTTCCTTTTCCCTGTAATCCTTTTAATGAATTTAACCTTTAACAGTGAAATATAGTGTCCAGGTTTTAATAGAATTCAGACCTAGTTATTTTATCTCGATTATTGGTCATCCAATTAGAATTTGTGATTTAATTAAACTGTGGTACTATAACAGCCCATACCTTCTCTTCTGGCACATTTGTCTATTCTTTTGCCTCTTAGAAGTTAGCATTTATAACAGCCCTTCTTTCCCTTTTTGCATCCATGCCTGCAGAGTGACATTTTGGGTGCCCGCATTAGAGCAAATGTTGTTAGGGGCTCCAAGATGAATGGGCAATTTACAAATGGTGCTGAAGAGAAATGTTTATCTGAGACAGACAATGGTGATGATGTGTTTTCAGGGGGGGAGGCCATTGATACTGCTGAAACACATTCGAATAAGGCAACCAGAAAGAGCCACAAAAGGCAAGTACCAGATGAATACATAAAGCAGTCAAAGTTCTTCTCAGGACCACTCTTACCATCAGATGTATGTTCTTTTTCATATTGGGGTCAAGATCATTGTAATTGGCATGCTTAAAATTTCATTTGAACTACTTAAACCTTGTAGCAGCTCCTATAACAGCATATATTTCTGTCACATCACAGGTTAGACTTCTTATAAAGAATTTGTGGGAAAATGAGTCCCGATTCTGTTCCTTTATCAGTGATATTCATCAGGCAAGATTTTTTACTTATGGAAGGGAAGCAGGTTTTATGTTTTTCTTAGACACAGTTCTTGTTCCTCCAATCAAATTCCGACCGCCAGCGAAGGGAGGTGACTCTGTGAGTAATTTACTGTGCTTTTTCTATATATGCTCTGCAAGCACCGTGCATAAATGCTATTTTACATGCTAACATGTCCTTAGATGCCTATATGCAAATGTTCTTGTTTGCATGTGTGAGAGATAGTGGGAGAGGGAGGCAAAGAGATAAGGACAGAGAAAATGCTGATAGGCGCTCTTAGGGCACCAAGACCAACTATTGCTCGAGGTATCAAGCTCTTGCCCGAGTGGCATGAGGCACCACTTATAAAAAATTACTAGTACTTGGTTGAAGCGCCAATAAAATCCTTAGTTGGAATGCCTGAGGCCAATGTTGTTAGATTCGTGTGATTCACAATTCGGATTGTACAATTTGATTTAGGGTAAAATTTCACTGAATCGTTTTTGAATCATACGATTCACCTTTGTTTTTGGTTAGTGCAATTTTGGATTATGACCGTCAACGGTTTCGTTTCAAATCCTTTGGAGGAGGAAGATGGGTGGAGCAAGAAGGGGTGAGAGGATGGGGGAAGAAGTGAAACCTGGAAGTGCTTTAATTGTCGGAGACAGCTTTGGAGGAGGAAGGAAGATTTTTTCATGTTGTCTTGTAGGTTTGATCGCTGGCAGCAGCTTTTCAGAGGGAGGCACTCAATTAGGGTTCAACGTTGCAGATCCTCTTTTCTTCTGTTCCTTTTATCTCCATTGGCATATGCATTGGCGGCATTTGAAGTTCAGGATGATGGATTAGGTTAGGGTTTCTTTTGAAGTCGGCCTAGCCTGAAATTTGTGTATGGATTTGAACCTTTAAAAAGAGCCCAACTGTTTTTTTTTTTTTTTTTCCTTTTACAGCCCAAGCATTCTTTGTTTTCAAAGAGGCCCAATCTTATTGAGGATCTTAATGGGAAAATTTTTAATACATGCATTTACACATGTATATAATATAATATATATTTTAAAGCTCATTTCATCTCAAAGTTCAGATAAAATAATTTTTTAATCATGTTAATAAAAATGTGTTAAAATTGCAAATACATACTATTATACTCATATATAATATAAAATCTATATTTAAAGCTATGTATATATTGGTTACTGAAACTTGCAGTTTGATTCACGATTCCAAAAATTAGTTTTCTGATTGACAATTTGACAACCATGCGTGAGTCGCTTGGTCCTAGTCGAGTGCTTAGGGGCTAGTGGAGCATCAGCACCTCATATTGCCTAAGGCCAGTGCTTAGGTGCTCCAGACAAGCGCTTCAGTAGTTTTGCTTCCACTTCTTGTGTATAGTTCTCCTTTTATGAGGATTAAATATCCTCTTCTGTACATTCTTCTCCTTTTTTGGAATGTCCTCGTTGTCCAAATTAGTTGACAAGTGAACAAATTTCCTGGGCTTGCAAAGGCCCCTAGAGTCGAAGTTTAGCTATCCCTCAATTTTACATACAACAAATAGAGTTTAAGCCTTATTTTCTAACCATTTTCCTACTAGAGCATTATCCTTTGACGTGGAATTTCCTAGGAACACCATCATGACCTTCTAAGTTCTGTGCAACTCCTATACCAAAGAAAGACCAATAGTGAAGAGGAGCTGAAGCGAAGGGAGCGTAATCCACTCCCCTTAAGAGTAGACCTTAAAAAGCTCATGTGCTTAGAATTTTGTCACCATTTGATCTGAGGAAGACATAGAACAAGGGTTACCACCCACAGGAACACCTAGGTAGCCTAGTGGCCACTGGAGCTATACACAATCACATGGGCCATATACTTGGAGACCCCAACATAATTATGATTTTACGATGCTGTGCCCCTTTTTTGGCAAATGAACTCAACCCTGAGATCCTTTGAAGTGCTGCAGGAGGTTAAAGGTATTAAGGAAAGATTATGTAAAAGATTGCATCATCAGAAAAATGGAAAATAAGGCACTGAAAGATCTGCTCCACCTAGTTCTGGCCCTAAAAATGTTCCTCACATTTTTTATCATTGGCAATAAGGTTATTGATAAAGTTAACCTTCTTCCTCTTCATGATCCTAATCTTGGTAGCGTGATTGATTTGTTTCTATCTTTTGCCCTTCCGCACTCTTTTAAAATCGTATCTGAACAGAATACTTTTTTTCCCCCTTTTGATGCAATGATTCGAAAAATTAAGTCACCTTAGATTGAGGCCAGCTTGTTTGACTCAGTACATTTCGAGTTTTCTGGCCAAAGAGAAGTGCTTTTGTTTAACACTGCTATTTAGTGGGTCATTGTTATGCCTTAAAAGGATTTTGAGAACATAATATCAATTTTCTCTCTTTTTTTTTTTAGAGTATCCCTAGCACTCCTTCCTCTTTTTCCTCATAATAAAATTCTCAGCTTTCTTAAATTAAAGTAAAAATATAAGTTCAGTTTTGAGGAACCTTTTCATGTTTCTTTTAGGTGATGGAGCATCCCCAAACTGTTCTGTTGGTGAAGGTACTGCAATCCAATATTGCTCTGGCTAATGCTCATGTTAAGAATACAGGACGCACAGCAATTATTAGAATGTGGATGGATCTTCAACAATCTGTTAATGTGCTTTTCGATAGCAAGACCATGGGTGAGTGTACTTCTGTTTTGTTTACATGAGTTTTTTATGCTACTTCGCCGCTTCTTTCTGCGCTAGGTCAAGTGCTTGCTTTGGATGTTGCTGCTTGTTATTAATTTTAACTATATGCTACTGTTTTGGTTACAGAATTATTTTTTCCATAGAATCACTTCTGTTTTTTTTTTCTTTTTTTTATAATATTTCAGGCAGAGTGTACAACCATAGTTATTAGAATCTTTTTTTTGATTGGTAAAAGAACAATATATTAATCGGGCATCAATGGCTCCTTATTTTTGCCGATTGAAGAATCATGCAAAGTGCAAGAACAAATCATTCTTTCATCTCTCACCTAAATTAAGTTCCTCCCTTATGATTATATGCTACTACATCAACCAAATTGTCAAACCAAGGATAAAGAGGGGGGAAAAAGGGAGTAAATGATATACGGCTCTGCACGGTTTGGCCTTTCAAATCCACTATCTGCAATTGTGTGCTTTTTTGTATTTTTCTCTCTCCTTTTGTTTTGTTTTGTTGCATCCATTTCTTTTTTGAGGATTTCTAGTCCTCTTTCCTCTTTCGTAATCATTCTCCTCTATATATTTCCTCTTTTCTCAAGGGCAAAAAAAAAAAACGAATTTCAGTATTTTGCCGTCCTCTAGAACGATTAGCTTGTTATTGTTCAAGGAGTCAATTTTTTTAATATTTTATTTTAGATAAGTTGACGTGTTACGTGTAATTAACTCTTTGATAGGATGTTAGGCAACCACTTCATCTAACAACTGATGCGGTTAGGTTGTGGGCCCACAATGTTTGTTTGTAATTATATCAATTTTGAACACATTAGTTATTGCTTACAAGTAACTAGCATTTTTTTTTGGTATTTGGTGGTAGGTCAAGGACAAAAGGATATGGGTAATGGAATTTGCCAGTTGTTGGAGAAGAAGGAGGGTGTTTTCCGGCAGAAAATGATGGGAAAAAGAGTTAATTATGCATGCCGATCCGTAATTTCCCCAGATCCATATTTGGCAGTTAATGAAATTGGCATACCCCCATATTTTGCATTGAGATTAACCTATCCTGAGGTTAGTGTGGGTCTGTTATACTGCCTGATTCACAATATTTAGTGTTTTTTCAGTTACATTTTTTTGGGGGTAAAATTCTATGCATGATTAAATGGATGTTGGCTTATTTTTGAACGTGGGACAAAATTGAGAACACTAAATATAACCTATCCTGGAATGTGGAGTGAAAGATTATACTTCTTAGGAACACTTCATTGGAATAGAATATGCTTATTGGGACTGAATACCAGCCTTAGATGCATGGAAAATATAGAACTTATAGTTTCTTTGATTAAGCGTTGAAAGAGACTTTTGAATTGGCCTATGATTTTGAAGGTGATGCAGGGAAAAAGCGCGAGTAGAAGCAAATATTGGAGAAATATGGAAGAAGCAGGATGATATTGAAGTAGGAACAAGGATAGATGAGTTGCTAGGATTTGGAACGCAAAAGAAAACTTCAATACTATTGTATTTCTGAATAATTATGGGAAAACTAAACGCAATTGCCGTCTAGGGAGGTTTATATAATATGCTAAAGCAAATGCTAAGATACTATTCCTTGATCTGTCATAGAAGTTTCAAAATCTCAGCACTTTATAATTTTAAAAATAGGCACATGCTAGTTATGTGACTCCTTGAGACATAATTTAATAACTAGTGAGCCTTTATTCTTAGATGGCCCAAGCCCAAATTAATGCTAGGTTTTGTTACTGATTTTTCCTGCATCAGTTCTCCCCAAGTTGGACGGAAGACTTGTCTTTTCGAGTTTTGGTTATATTTCCCACGGTCAATTGTGATCCCAAAGGAGGTTTTTTCCATCCTTTCGTTCAGTAAGGTCCATCATGGTAGAGATGCAGGAAGTCGCTGCTTAAGCATCCCATTTCAATAATCTTTATCTTACTTTGTATAGAATTTGCTTTTGGCAAATATTTAGTAAACGGAACTTCAAAGCTCCAACTTCTCCTAACTCTGGATCAACATTAACTTTGGTTCTTTCTGCCCTTTTTGCTCTAGTTCAAGTTCTTGAAAAGCCTACCAGATCTTATGATACATATATTACTTTATATAAGATGAATCATGTATTTTCTATTCAAGTTCAAGAATGTCTGTTTCCCAAAAATTATCTCTTCATATGGCTAAAAGTTTAATACCGTTTAAGTCATCTCTTTGCGAACTTGTATCAAACAGCTTGTAGGCATTCCAAACATGAATATGCTAGTTACAACTGAAAATATAAAATATTTCATCAAACGATTGTTGCATACCCTCTTTTTCTATGCATTCTTGACTGCAAGTCGGCCAACTTATGCTTGCTCTTTTATCTTGGTCTAGATAGAAATCATAGATTAGGGAAGAATTTCAATCTATGGAACTATCTTCTTCATTAGGATAGACATCACATGTTGGAGGGGAATTCTAATCTGTCAAGCTGTCTTTTTCAACTTTCTCATCTTCAAAACTACCTTTCGGTATGTTCGAGGGTAGCAGCTGCCTTTTGGAATCTCCATTCAGGTTTCTACATGTTCCTGTTGCTGTATTGCTTAGACAACTTGCAACAAATCTTCAATCATATGCTTCATCTCAGCCAACTCTATTAGTTGGGCTTGCTGTCCGTATCTTCCACGATGACTTCTACTTTGAATAGCCCTTAAATAAATCAAATACAGAAAAAGATTTTTTTTTTTTTTTTTAACAGTGAACAGTGATCTCGTGAATAGTATTTTCTGGGCAGATTTGGCGAAGATCATCTCCAATTAGATGGTCTCAATTAGTAACACGAAAATGGAAAATTAGAGTCAATCAACATTGTACTGTTCAAAATCAAAATTTTGACTCTGATACCAATTGCGGGGGAAAAGCATGAGCAGCAGCAAATAATAGAGAAATAAGGAAGAAATAGAATGATATTGAAGGAGGAATGTGGATAGATGAGTTTTTAGGGTTTGGAACCTAAGAGAGAACTCCAATACTATTGTATTTCTGAATAATTATGGGAAAATTAAATATAATAGCCTCGTAGGGAGGTTTATATAATATATTAAAGCAAACCCTAAAATCCTATCTCTTGATCTGTTATAAAAGTTTTAAATCTCAGACCTTTATTCTTAGATGGCCCAAGCCCGAAATAATATTAGGTGTTGTTGCCGATGTTTCCCGCATCAGAAGGATTTGGCGTGGCCTGCCTTTTAAGTTTAAGAGGCATGTGGGTATGCATCATTTTTGCCAATTCCATCCCATATCTTTGGGTAATCTTGCTATCTATTACTTTGGGCCAGTTGGTCCTGCATTTCGCTTTTCATATTTGAAAGACCTTGAACAAATGGTTCTTGAGTTGACTTTATTGGACATAGTTGTGCTGCTTAAATTTGAACTGCAGCCTCTGCTTTTGAACTGCAAGGCATGAGAATGTTCCACTCTTCATTGCTTTCAAAGACACTGAGGTGGACGTGGTTTACTTTGGTTTTTAAATTGCAAGGTCAACCAATTGCTTTACACTTCCAAACCAAAGTCCTTTAGTTTCTTTTAAAAGCAATTTTGTTTTGGCAAAGTGCAATATTGCTTAATTTTCAACAAATTGGTATTGTTCATTTTTACATAATTATTTTAGGGTAAAAAGATAATTATGTTTTTTTTTTTTGGAGGATCTCATGCCCTCCATTTGTATTGTTTCTTTTCTCCTCCTAATAAAATTCTTCTTTTATCAATTTTTATTTATTTATTATTTTGGGTAAGTTATAGGGAAGGCTTGTTGTTTGTTGATCTGTTCTAAGTTTTTGGATTGCAGGTTCATGGAGTGTAGAGAAGATTGGAGTGGAGTTGATTTAGATGGCTTAGGGGTGCCAAAAATCATCAGTTCCTTTTTATTTGGTCAATCATTCAAAATTAGTGTCAGGATAGAGAGGGATGTTCTTAAAGGATTCAAGCAGGCTTGGTAAAATAGTGGAGTGTGTCAGGAGTTGTAATTGTAACATACCTTAACGGTTACTATCAGGCCCCACTTTGTTACATAGCAACAACCATCTGGCAATTAAGAGGCAACAAGTGCACAAAGCAAACATGTTTAGGCTCAAATGGACGTGTGATAAGACTAAGAAAGATAAATTAGATTCGTGCAAAGCTTGGGGTAGCTTCAATTGAGGATAATATGAGATAAGAATGTGTTTGGACGTGGTTTGGGCACCTGCAGTCAAGATTATGAGCACATTGGTTGGGAGAAGCCAGGCGATCAATTTAGGAGGGAGCATGAATTCTAGAGGTCGACCACTTACGACTGGATGTGGATTTTGAAATTGGGCAAGTGTCTTATGTGGGAAGATTCATGTTAATTGCCCATCTTTTTTTGGTTCTCTATAGCCCCAACTGTAATTCTTTGTTTTCTAAGTGCTTGAGGTGGACTAGCCAGCTAATTGTAGATAAATTTTCCAATGGTAGTAAACATGACCTTTTATCAATTTATATTTAATTAGAATTCCAACGACAGTAGCACTTCCTCAGAGTATTATTATTTCTTTTCATCTTGTCCTGTGTTTTTATGTAGGCAACTTGGGATTTTTCTCTATAGCTCCAACTCCAATTCTTTGTTTCCTAAGTGTTTGAGGGGACTGGCCAGTTGGTTATATATAAACTTTCAGGTGGTTGTAAACATGACCTTTTATCTATTTTATATTTAATTAGAATTCCAATGATGACCCTTTCTCCATCAATTTGTTTTGACTAAAATGAGGCAGCTTTCTGTCAGTAGATTCCTTTGGAATATAATGCTAAATCTGTCATCATTCTGGCAATTTGAATATGAAGTCTTCTTTCAGTAGTATGAACTGCTTTTCTTGCAATTCCAGTTTTTACCCCGTGTCATTATAGGAAAGATTTTGGAGGGTTTTTTGTTTTAATAAAAATCACTACATGTAGTCATTTTCAACAATTTTATGGTGGAACTTGTTATTCTAGAGTCTCTGATTGATTACAGTCTCATTCTATATTCGTAGTAGTGTATATATGATTGTACTGCTAGCCATCTGGCCCAGTCTACCCAGCTTGTTTAAAAATTTTGGTGTTGGGGGACAGGGATTCTCATCCCTGTAATTGCTAGTTTGGGTTCTTTTGCCGAAAAAGATTCTATATTTGATCATGTTACCTTTGTTTAGTTAGTTTAATTGTTAGCCCTGTAATGATTGTATTTGGTTGGCACCCTCCCTCGTGGTTCTCTCGCAATGAAATTCATTTTTGCTGATAAAAAAAGTTACTTTTTTTTTGATAATCTTGGGTTTGTTTAATTGATTTTGGACCGTTTACTTTCAGATTTATGGCTTTGCATTGACTGTAATGAGTCATTTTATTAGTCCTGCTGTAATCTCAGTGTTCTAATAGCGATTTCTTATTATTACTGTCTAATACTCCTGCAGAGAGTTACCCCTTGGAATGCTGTTAGGATGAGACAAGCTATTATAAATGGTCCTGAAATTCATCCTGGAGCTACTTTCTATGTTGATAAATTTTGTTCTATGAGAAAATTACAAGAACGCAAAAAGCGAATTTCAATTTCAAGAAAATTACCTTCCTCCAGAGGGGTTGTTACAGAGCCTGGTAAGAACTGCGATTATGAATTTGAAGGTAAAATAGTGTATCGTCACTTACAAGATGGAGATATCGTGCTTGTCAATCGGCAGGTAGTACCATTTTCTGCATTAGGTATCGTATACATTTTTGGAGTTATAGTAGACTTGTCAGTGCCTGTTAGCTCTGTTTTGCAAGACTAATAGTTTGATGGGAATGTTTGAGTTGAAGCTTTTGTACTCACATCAATTCCTGGTTTTAATTGTGACATTGCACAAAACATTGGGAAAATAAAAATTCACAGCCCTCTACATAAATAAATAGATAGCCATTCGGTCATCAGGAAAATGCTACTTAGGCTGTTGCATTGCACATGAATGAGAACTTCAAATTAATGCCCCATATTTGCGGAGGCTGCAAGCAATGAATTCATCGAAGAGCGTGAAGGCTCTAGAGAACATGGATGCCAAAAGAGTCTTGTTTTCCCTAGCTATTGACCATTAGTGTAAGTAATATTTCCTCATAATATAGTTATTGAAATCCACTATTCTTCTGATATAGTGGCAGTTCGTAGCCACTGTTACAATGGGGCATGGCCTACTTCCCACTACATTTCCATTTTCTAAAAGCTTTACTGTTAAAGCAAAGGTTATAAACTTTTTTGTGATTTTGCGGGTGAATAAACATTGGGTTGCTGGACAGGATATTCGGCAAATAATTGATAGTGGAAAATGAAGACTTCAATTTGTCAAAAGTGACCGATGTATTATTTGTGAGATGAAGCAAATCACTTTTAGCCCTTTTAATTATTTCAGCTTACCAGCTTGCAGGAACAATTTTTTTATTTTTTTATTTTTTATTTGGTTTGGTTGAAAAATAACTATGAATCTCATTGATTTATGCAAGTGATTTAATATTTCTATGTTCAGCATATTTTTTATATTATATTTGGTCGCATTCCCAAATGTTAAAGAGAACTGTACGGTTCATTGCTTGCCACAGAACATAGTGCTTCATTGGTTTGCCTCCCTTTCTTTTAGGGTGGGAAAGAAAATTTGTGGGAAATTTTGTTCCAAGTTGATGGCTGTTTTCATGAAATACATCTACCGTGTAATTTTAGTAATTAGCCAAATCAAATATAGGTTAAGTTCCCAAGGCATCTACTTGATAAATTCTCTTAAAATAAAAAAAACCTAAGAGTCTCCAAGTCCTTGTTAGACTCTACAGCTTGAGTTTGATGCTTTGGCTCTACTTTTCTGTAGTTGTGGCACTCGTTACTGTACTTGCTCAGGATTCCCTTAGAGAAGATAAAAGCACATGCAGACTTTTGAATAAGTTTACATAAGTTTACATTTTTTATGACTGTATAATACTGACCTATCTGGCTTTGTAATAGTTAGGCTGACAATAAATAAACAGATTCTTATGGATACTTGTAAAAGCCTCTATCTGTTATAATCTATGTAGCATGAACACAGTTTTGACGCGTTGAATGATTATAATCCTTTAATTCATAACATATGATAAAATTTCATATTCCATTATTTTGTAACATTTAACAACCCAAAAAAATTGTTTGTTCATAGAAAGGTGTCGGAAGAGTAGGGGACAGGACATGGAGGCTTGAATAGAATGTCCATGCATAGGCTATAATTGTAATTTTGAGCACCTTTATATTTGTTCTATCTTTTACTCAGTGCAAGCATGAGTAGATATTTTCTATGTGGTGCAAATTCTGCTTCCTAGTTTGAAGTGCCTTTTGTTTCATTCTTGGCGTAGCTTGATTTAGTTCTTTTGCATGCCAGCCTACACTTCACAAGCCAAGTATAATGGCACATGTAGTTCGTGTTTTGAAAGGGGAAAAAACACTTCGTATGCATTATTCAAATTGCAGGTTTGTTATATCTATCAATTTAATAGAAAATTCAACAGTTATTTTTACTGCCAGCAAGCTTTGTACTTCTCGAAATAAATAGATGTTATTCACCTTCTCTTTTTTTTTTTCTTTTTTTATTTCAGTACGTACAATGCTGATTTTGATGGAGATGAAATGAATGTTCATTTCCCACAAGATGAAATTTCGCGTGCTGAAGCTTATAACATTGTAAATGCAAATAATCAGTACATTATTCCTACCCGTGGTGATGCTAAGAGAGGCTTGATTCAGGTTCTAAATATTTCAAGCAATTCTTTATTGTCTATACTAGAACTAGGAACATAAACAGAAAGAATTAAAATTTATAATTAGTTGCTTCCTCGTTTACTCAATTTTCACACCAATTTTCAGGATCATATTGTAAGTGCTGTTCTTCTCACGAAAAAGGATACATTTTTCACTCGTGATGAGTACTGTCAGCTTCTCTACAGTTCTGGTGTGTCCTTCTCTGGGCCACACAGTAATCTTGGTGAAAGAGGCAAGAAAGTTTCTATAGTAGATGATGAAATGGAGATGCAGCCCCTTCTGCCAGCAGTATGGAAACCAGTACCTCGTTGGACAGGGAAACAGGTCAATTTTTGAAGTTCTCAGATTATTTATTTCAATTGTAAATCTGGTCCACTGTGAATTCTGAGCTTAAAATAAACAGTGGTGTTTTTGATTTCTCCCAAATCCTTACCACACCAAGGGCCTGGACCTTGAACCTGAGCAGAAGGGTTTTTTCCTTGTGCTGTAGGAGGTCTTTAGACAATAATTCTCATTTATGCTTATTCATATCTTATTCCTTCTGCCTTTCTAGGTCATAACAGCTGTGCTAAATCACGTAACTAGAGGCCGTGCACCCTTTTCTGTTGAAAAGGATGGGAAGATCCCTCGTGAATATTTTGGGAGTGAGAATGGTAAAGAACATCATAGCGGAAAGAATAAGCCTGGTGAAGACACAATGTTAATTTATAACAATGAGTTGGTGCATGGTTTGATTGACCAGGCGCAATTTGGAAATTACGGTCTGGTTCATACAGTGCAGGAGCACTATGGTTCAGACACTGCAGGAACTCTTCTATCTGTCTTCAGTCGCTTATTTACCGTGTTTCTGCAGGTTCTCATGTCTTTTGATTTTTGCTTTTATATTTAATGAATTTATTTATTCTTTTTGTTGAATGATGTCTTAAGACTGCAAATAATAATGTAATGACTTAGATGCACGGGTTCACATGTGGAGTAGATGACCTTTTAATATTACAATCATGTGATGATGAAAGGAAGAACAGTCTTGAACGTGCTGAAAATATTGGTGAAGAGGTTCATCGAGACTTCCTGAAGTTGGACGATGACAAAGCAGGTATACTTTTATGCCACCCTTTCTTAAAAGTGCTGCTGGAATATTTTTAGTTTACTTATTTTTCCTTTGGCTAAACAAAGAAATGTGGTGAAGAAGAGTTTGCACGTGGAGAATAAAGAATCCTCTAGAACTGAAGACAAGTCTTGCCGTGTAAGTGATTCATTCATCTGTTTACTCAAACATGCTTGGAAACTTCCCGCGGCCCACCTTCCCATTGACAGACATGATCTTCTGCAACAATGAGCCTTGTCTGAGTTGGAAAACTCTATTTGGCCATTGGACTCAGTAAGGCCCTAGGGTTTGATTGGGTAAACAGAATCCTGGTCTGATATGTGACAGGCTCAATTAGGACCCTAGGTTGCTGTAGCTGGCACAGTCATTCTAAAATTTGCAGAATAAACAGGATATTGCCGAAGTTTCAGTTCTCCAAGAATAATTGTTAGCTGACTGTGCATTCCAATCAATTTCCCAGTTGACTGTATGGAAGCAAGCAGGACTTGTGTTGCTTTTCAGTTGACTGGAATTGGCAGCCAGCCTTGACTTAGTTTATTTGAACCTATTAGGATTTGCTTTATATATGTAACTGGCTGTGGACTGTTATAAAAATAGAACTTTCCTGACCATATGGATTAAGAATTATCCATTTCCTTTTTTCTCTCACACGATTTTGGGCAGCACCCAATGAATTGCCAACAAGCTCTCATTTCAGAGTCACCAGTGTTCTGTTATGGCTGACAAACCAAATAATTTCAAATTTGATATTAAATATTTGGATTCAGCACAAAAACGAGATGAGCAGGGGTGCACATAGCGGGACACGTGGTGGCCATGGTTATCCCGACACCTTTTTTAACTTTGAATTGAAAAATAGAAAGTGTTTCACTTGTGTGAAAACATATATATTAAAATATTTGGTATTGCCTTATTGTGCTGTATTCAAGTCTCTCTGCATTTTTGGGGGGAGCAGAGCAGTCAAAGAATGAAACAAATCTCATGAATTGGAAGATTATCTTTTTTAAGTCCAGTCTTCAAAAGGTCATACCAATATTTAATTTGGTTTGATGGCTCTTTCACTTTATTTTGACCGACATCGTAAATTTTCAAGAACTCAGTTGTGGCGTTTCCATGCGTCTCTTATATGTACCCGGTATTCAAATCCATTCTTCATTTTCACAGCACTAAGTATTAAGAGAATTTGAAATTGAAATTTTCAGTAGTGCCATCTATTGGAATTTTACCGCTTTTGTATGTGTGTGTGTGTGTGTTCCATATAATGTCAAACATGTATTGCATGATGTTTGCCCTTTTTGACATGTAATTTTGTTTTGTAGGTCCATTTTTTTTGGATAACAAAATTAACATATTAGAAAAAGAGAGGGTACAAAGGGGAAGACAAGATATCCTCCAAAGAAAACAATGAAGAAAATACAACAGAGAACAGAACAGACTATACTAAAACATAGTGTCAAGTCCCCAATTAAATCTGAAAGAGATAACCCATTAAAACCTCTGGTAAAGCGAGCCCAAGGGCTGGCTAGGAAATGCTCTTATCCTGCAAATGATCAAGACTTGATAACAAACTCACTATACTAAAGCAAAGCAGCTTTTCAGTCCCTAATTAAATCTGAAAGGTTTTGCAGATCCATTCAAGCTGCAAATGAAAATTGAAGAAGTTATACGGAGTAAAGGAGAATCTGCCACTGCAGCCCTCGATAGCCTGATGTCAAGTAAACTTAACGCTACATCCGATATCAACAAGAAGTTGTTGCGAGAAGGATTATTTAAGCCGTTCCCAAGGAACTGTATTTCTCTTATGACTACATCTGGAGCTAAAGGCAGTATGGTAAGCTTCTTGTAGCCTTTTTCCCACCTGGTACATGCCAGTCATATGACTTGATATTTCATTCTTTAGCACTGCTTAACAAAATCTGGGTTTGTTTAAAATTTGGTTGTGGGTATATATATTGCATTTTTCATAACCAAGGTTGAGTTACAGTATAATTATAGATTTCCCAGCAGTTGATCCTGCAGTAAATATCTTTTCATTGTGGTTATTGTAATGTTCCACGTGTGTCTGTGTGTGTGTAATTTGGACTGCCTTCTTCTATTGGATAATTGTTGTGTTCCCAGTCTAATTTTTCTTTTTTCCTCTTGAGAGATATGATGGACTACATGTTCTTAGTTGATATTCTTGTGGGGCACATCACACATTTCTGATTGGTGTGAGGATAGAAACTTGATACGGTGTCAGAGCACACTAGATTGGGTTACCACTGGTTCTTGTAGTCTTTCATATGTATGTTGAGCGATCCCACCCATTACCAGCTGGCTTGGAAGGGATGTTGACTGTTTGTACTATGTGGAATGGTGCAGTTCCCTATTGTGAATGTTGGGGTATATCTTTTGGGCCAATTATATACTTGCCTATCTTGACCATCTGTTGCTAGCATTTATGGGTGGATTGTAAGCACATGATGTATTATGCAGTTTTTTCATGGGAAATATTTAATTATTTAATTTTAAAGGTTTGTTTGCTTATGGGCATTTTGTATGTCCAGTATGCCTAACACTGGATTGTGAAGGACCATTGAGTTTGAGGTCATATTGGCAACTTCAAATGTGAATTACAAATTATAAACTTGTCATTCCTTAACTTTCTTCTTCTTCTTTGTTAACTGTAAATTCATGGATGATTCTTCGGTTTGAATCTAAACTGTATTTACTTAAAATGAGACTAGACAATCCAAATTAATGAAACTAATGAGTATTGATTCTTTGTAATAAAAATCCTTCGCAACTACAATGAACATTATATATGTGCATTTATACTTCAGAACAGAAATTTTACTTGGATATATTCTCGGAAGTCTCATCTATATATGTTCTCATAAATAATTTCATGGTAAGATATACTTGCTTAAGAATCTTATTACAGTCAGTTTTTTATTTTTATTTTTTTATCATGTGTAAATAAATTCAAACAATAGAGTTCATTTCTCTTTAATGCAAAGGTTTGAAATTGTAAATCTGCCATTCGCCCTACTTTCTCCTTTGTTTTTGTTCTGTACCTTTTTTTTGTTGTTGTTATTTCTTCCTAAAGGCCTTTGCATCAATTGAATCAGAAAAAGGAGTTGAAGTATATTAATGATTTTTATCAGACATTTGTGTGCTTTTCATTATTATGAACCAAGTGAATTGTGCCTTGAACAGGTGAATTTCTCACAAATATCTTCATTTCTGGGCCAACAAATGTTGGAAGGAAAACGAGTACCTCGGATGATTTCTGGAAAGACCTTACCCTGTTTTCCTCCATGGGATTGTGCATCACGAGCAGGAGGCTTTATAAGTGATTGCTTTCTGACGGGTCTCCGGCCTCAAGAATATTACTTTCACTGCATGGCTGGTCGTGAAGGGTAAATCAATTTTCAGTCTGTTGTGAGGGTTGCTTCTGATGATGTTTAATATTTGTTAGTGAATGGCTCTAATGATGGCTAATTAATACTCCAGGAATATCTAAATAGGCTTCTCAGTCAATTCATCTGTTTCATCCCACATTTCATTTTCATTAATTCTTATGGAGATCTAGTTTCTTTCCTGTTTTCATCTTATTCGATTCAGTGTTTGGTCTCTTAAATGGGATATATTGGAATAAAGCAACCCCTATTTTTTAAATGGGTTTGCTAACCAGTGTCTGGTTAGGAATTTCTGTTTTCTTGGAAAAAGTGCATGTTTCTGTAAATGGGTTCTTAACCAGTCCTCCAGAGGCACTGGTTTGGACATCGGTATTTGAAATAAAAGGTTTTTTGCCAAAAAGGGTGAGTACAAGTAGAGTGTTAAGCATCCTCCTATTAATTGCCATGCTCATAGTGATGTTTTAAAGTTTTAGGATTTCTCTGTATTCTGTGGCATAAAATAACTGTGATGGAGAGCATATCTATGGGAACTTTACCTAGGCCCTTGAAATGTATCAACAGTAGATCTTGACAATCCACTGCTAGCGAAATATTCATGAAGGCTGTTCTGAAATCGCCATCATTAGGTTTAACGCAGAACCATTTTGTGATTTTACTACATCTATTCTGGTTTTGTTTTCACTGCATATGTTGCATGGGCATATTATCGACACACAGAGCCTTTTAGAATTGGGGTTATGAAAATACTGTATTTCATTGTTTATGTGGTTCTTTCTTTGTTTTTGACAGCGGTCTTTGACTGTTGCAGGTTAGTTGATACAGCTGTCAAAACATCTCGTAGCGGTTACCTGCAAAGATGCCTAATTAAAAATCTTGAATGTTTAAAAGTTTCATATGATTATACTGTGCGTGATGCTGATGGATCCATCGTACAATTTTGTTATGGTGAAGATGGTGTTGATGTCCACCAGTTAAATTTTCTTGGGGCATATAAAGCATTGGAAGCTGTAAGGAATTTAACTCTGGTTCACAGAGTCAAAATTTTGTGCATTCAAATTTCCTATGGTCCTTGTCTTATTCTGTTTCTAAACTTTCAGAATCAAGGAATTCTTCGTGAAAAATTCGATCTGAAGCTTGGTGATGCACAGATATCTGGTATTGATAGTGATATTGAGAAGCTGCCTTTTATCAATAATTTATCTGTGGATGAGCGAAAGCTCTTTAAGATGACGTCAAAGGATTTCATGAATAGTTTACCTGGTGATAACAAAGAGGAGCTTTTCTATTTGATGAAACACAAGTATGTCTCAAGTCTAGCACAGCCTGGAGAACCTGTTGGTGTGATTGCTGCTCAATCTATAGGTGAACCATCAACACAGATGACGTGAGTTTTCTGTCATATGTTCTGTTTGCTTTTTTTTAATTTATCTTTTGGCCCACCTTTTTTTTTTTTTTCAATTCAGTGTAATAAGTAGTACTAATGTGCATAAGTTGATTGCCATGCTGTTGGAGCTCATCTATTTCCATTTAATTATAAATTTCTTTGTGGCCGCATAAATATAATTACTGCTTGGTGTTTATTTCTACAATTCCACTTTTGAAGGATGTTGAGCAAATTAAATATGGCATCAAACAGCAGGGAAAGTAAATAAAAGAGAAGAATTTTTTTTTTGGTCTCAGCATACACTTAACCCATTTACTTTGAGGCCTAGAAAAAGTTATTTAACCTGCACTTCTGTTCTTTTTGAAGAATGTTGAGCGAGTCAAATTCTGAGTATTTGTAAGCTTTACTTAGCCATCAAACAGTAGGTGGAGGAAATGAAATAGAAGATTTTTTTTTTTTTTGAACCCATTTTTCCTTGTAAGGCCTAGAAAGCTCATTCTAAGACACTTGACATTGTTCTTTTTAATTATTTAGAACTCTGAAAATATGCACGTGATTTTGATGATTTTGTTTCATATTAGCTGATATTTTGAGTGGTGTTGTTTTACTCAATATCTGTTTACTTACGGAGCATTAAATAAAACTTTCTGTGCAATTTGTTTTTCTTTTGGTGGAATATGTGCATTTACATGAAGGGACAAGTTTGAACATTTTCTTTTAAGGCAATTAAATTTATATAATGACCATAACCACGCTTTCATTAGAGTAATTTCAGTTTTTATAGTTTTAAAATGTTCTGGTACAGTGATTGATGTGGTTGAAATCTTGGTTCTCTTTTGGATTTTTTCTTTGGGTTTTATGATTATTATGTTAGGTCTTTGGTCTTCCTTTCAGTAATAGTTTAGTAATCTGTCTGCTGTTATTTGATTAATTAGTTTTTATGTATGTATGGGGTTTAGGAGTACTTTACTCCCTTTTTTTCATAGTTACTAAGTACTGTTAGTGCTTTTTAGGTTGAACACTTTCCATCTTGCTGGGCGAGGTGAAGTGAACGTGACACTTGGGATTCCACGTCTACAAGAGATCTTGATGACTGCTTCAAGTGATATTAAAACACCAATTATGAGTTGCCCCTTGCTGAAGGAAAAGACGAAGTAAGCTATCAATATTTTCTTGTAGCGTAATTCTCTTGCCCCTTGTAAATAAACCTCCCCTAGTTTCTTTTTTCTTTTTTCTATTTTTCCCTTTTGTGTTCGATGGTTCATTTGAGTAAAAGCAAGCATGCTAAAAATGCCTTGGACTTCCCAGGCAAGGTGTGGTTAATGAGTTGCATGTTAAGTTCAGATGACTGCCTTCTAAGAGGCTAATGAAAGGTTAAAGGGTCTTTTGGCACTCTCTCGCTGTCCCCAGCTACGCTTTCAGTTGTTTAATAAGAAAAAGCTAAAGAAGGAAAACACATCCATGAGCTGTCTTGCATGAATATGAGAAAGCCAATGCTGATCAAGCTGCTTCATAATTGATAGTTATTTTCTATGTAAATATCTATTTTCTGTTGTACATATTTAATTGAACGTGCGCTTTACAGTTAATAATTTGATGCTAGGTTTCTATTTGTTGATTTTGTTTATTTATTTGTTTATGTGATTTTCATTCTTTTTCATCTAGAGTTGATGGGGAGCGTCTTGCTGGAGAGCTAAAGAAGGTAACTGTAGCAGACATTATAGAAAAAATGGAAGTATGTTTTATACCAGTTTCCCTACATAAGGACCAGATATCCAGTATTTATAAACTTAAGATAAAGCTCTATGACCCTGAACGCTATCGTAAATACTTTGACATATCAATGGAAGATTGTGAGGAGACATTAGAAGTTGTGTACATGAGAGCGTTGGAAGACACAATTCAGAGTCATCTAGTTTTGCAATCCAGAATCAGTGGCATAAAAAACTTTACCCCGGATTCGAGGCCGAGTTCTTCAACCGAGGGTGATGAGGAAGTTCCGTACAGCAACTTGCAAGGGAAGGGGAAAGATGATAATGATGACAATGATGATGATGATAATGCTGAAGAAGAGGCAGGGGATATTGGTTTAGATGCAGAGAAAAGAATTCAGCAATCGAAAGATGAGGTAGATTATGAGGAAGGGTCTGAAGATGAACCCGATGAGGAAGGATCGGCAGTTGGTTCTGGAAAGGAAGTAAATCAGTCTGAGGATGAGCCTGAAGATACCAAGGGCGGTGAAGGCATATCCGATATTGAAGCAGAGGAATTGGAAAGGGCAGCAGGCCTTGGAACATTATCTGAGCTGAAATCTGGTAAAGAGAAAGCCAAAACAGATGGATCAGAGAAGAAGAGGGTCAAAACGAAACTAACCAGAAAGGAATCTGATAGATCAATCTTTGTGGTTGCTAAAGGCTTGCACTTTGAGGCCCATTTTAGATTTACCAATGAACCTCATATTCTGCTGGCTCAGGTATCTTTTTACATTTTTATTCGCAGCTACTTTTTTTCAGGTGCAACTTGTCTCCATTTGGTTTGTCCTTATGCTTCCCGCCCATCTGCTGGCTACTCTATCCAAAATGGCCGGTGGGCAGTGGGATCTTGAATCTTTACAATACTGGCAGTCTTAGTAATTTCCTATAAATGTGAGTGGTCTTATTATGCACTTGGAGGAATCCTTCAGCTTCATCTATTTTCCGTCCTAACTGTTCATGGACATTAAAGTATTTGCTGAATTCAGAATTTCCATTTCTTCTAAGTTCATTTGACAGTTTTAAATATTTATCTTTTTAAAAGAAAAATACTTTGTGAGTTTGGCTTTGATTTAAAAATTGATAAAGTTTTTACACTAAACAGAAACTAGGTGACCTTTCTTGAAGTTGCATTTCACTTTACATGTCTAGTTTCTTTACCACTAGGCTATGGGAGAGCATCTCTCTGTTAGAACTCAAAACTGAAAGCACTTGTACAATGAAATTGGAAAATGGGTGTCCCAATTTCTTTGTTGGTAAGTACAGGGAGAGCATTTCTCTTTTAGAGATGTTTCTGCATTTTCCCCACAATATTGAAAGAATCTTTGCGCTGAAAATGGGTATACTTTTGATGCCTGATTGCCTTGTGCAAACTCGATGATTAAATTTCAACTAGGTTTCATGACATGGTTGTGCTTTTGTCTTTTGTATATTTAACCTTACTTCCTTTCTCCGGTAATCATGCAGATTGCCCAGAAAGCAGCCCAAAAGGTGTACGTCAAGAACTGTGGAAACATTGAACGTTGTGACGTGATCAAGTGCGACCCAGATAAAGTACTTACCGTTGAGGGGGCCAATGACAACGGTTCCAAAGATGGAGGAGAGAGATGGGCTCTTCAGACAGCCGGAGTTGATTTCCATTTGTTTTGGGAAATGCAGGATGAACTTGCTGTTAAGGGTATTTATACAAACAATATTCACGCGATGCTAAATACGTATGGGGTGGAAGCTGCCCGAAGTTCAATCATGAGGGAGGTGCATACTGTTTTCAAGGTATATGGGGTTGCTGTTGATCCCCGGCATTTGACCATTATTGCTGATTACATGACACATTCTGGTGGGTTTCGACCGATGAGCAGAAGTGGGGCCATAGCAGAGTCGATATCACCTTTCTGTAAAATGTCTTTTGAAACTGCTTCTAAATTCATTGTTGAAGCTGCATCTCATGGGATGAGAGACGATATGGAGTCCCCATCCTCTAGGATCTGCCTTGGCTTGCCTGTGAAAATGGGTACAGGATCTTTTGATTTGATGCAGAAAATCGATGTTTAATGTGGGTGTAAAGGGGCTTTTTTCCCTTTTTCTTTTCTAATTGAATTTATATTTAGGGTTGAGTTTTTTTTTAACTTTTTTTTTATTTTTTTTATTTATATATATTTCCCTTCGCTATGTCTTGATTTGAGGATGTATCACTAACATTATATGTATATTTTGTATATGAGAAAATTTTTAAAAGACTTCCAGTAGTTTGGGTTATTTTGTAAGTGATCCTTTTCATCCAATTCTAAAAGGTGCTATGCTTTTTTAGATAGTGTAATGTTTTCAATGCGTTGGCGTAACGTTTCATTGCAATTCTCTCTATAAATGGACTCTTAAAATTTGGGGCATTGGTCATACTTATGGACCCTAAAATTAATGGAGAATCCTTTTCGGTTGGACTGTAGTGCAATGTAATTTTGTGTGGGGATCGTGCCGATTTAATTGTAAGTATATTAATTATTCAGTGGGTAAGATTCTCTTAACACAGTTGGATTGTACTGCAGTTCAATTGGAGAAGATGGGCTTATAATTTTTCCCAAGGCTTCTTGTGAGCATAATTTTCAGTATAAAATTTCAATTTTATCTTTTTAAATATTTGTAAAGTTCCTTTAAAAAAATTATTTTGGCTATATTTACTTGTGCAAGAAAATGGCTTAATGTTGGCTGGGAGCAAAAGGCAACTTCATTGGACTCAAGTCAAAAAAAAGTAAAATAATCAAGAAGTCCGGAAAAAAAAAAAAAAAAAGAACAAAAAAAGAACAAAAAACAAAGAATCAAATTAATGCAATTAAGGCCTTCATCAATCTCCATAAAATACCGAACCGCGCAGCCAAAGTCATTAACTTTTAATCCGAGCGGCGGCGGGAGAAGCTTCAAAGGGATACTGAGAGCACCTCACTCAGTGGTTGAACAGAGCGAGAGGTGACAAGAGAAGGGGGAAGCAGAGCGAATTCGGAGAGAGCACCACCGCCGATCATTATCGCAGGAGACGGCGCCGGCGCCGATTCAGAGTCTGGCGCCGACACAGTAACAACAACAGCCACAGAGAAGATGATGAAGGTGGTGAATGCGAAAAATATGCAGTCGCAGAAGATTCTAGCTCCTGCCATTGTTGAACAAGATTCTCAGCTGCTGCCAATGGTAACTATCGAGGGATAACAAAATTAGGAGTAAACAGAAACCCTTATAAAGCAGACGAGACAAGAACGAGTTCTTGACAAATGCAAGGGGTCGATTTTTATATACATTTATATGGGAAAAAACTATATAACATGTGACAATTGCAAGGGGTCGATATATATTTATCTGGGAAAATACTATATAATGTGTCCGCGTGGCGGCCTCTAAAATCTAGGAAAATTTAATTTTTATGTTTAAATGACCCATGACATCCCGAATAATTTACGTGCAGCTCCTTCAATTCAAAAACTCTCAATATTATTGACAAGAAGTTCAAAAGACTAATAAAATAAAATAAAAAAAGGCATAAAAGGATCAGGAAAAGAATGTAACTTAAACACAACCTCCTCCAAATTTAAGTACCTTTTCAAAATTCATTCCTTCACACAAGAATCATCCCATTCTCTATCAAACCAAACCCAGATTTATGGCATACAGAAATGAATTTCAAATAAAATGCATGAAAACATTAATTTCTAAATAAATAAAATTTGAAAAAATGGTTTCATTTCCTTGGAATAAAATCTCTCAGTTTTCTAAAAATAAATTTGCGATCATTTCCTTTAAAAATCAAATGCCTTGACTCCCTAATAAATAAGCTTCCAATCTTCAGTTTCCTAAAAAATATGCTTCAATTTCTTAAATAATTAGTGCCTCAATTACCAAGTAATTATCACCTATCTAAAACCAAAAAGATTATAAATGCAAGAGCTCTCCTCAAACAAATGAAAAAGCAAAACTTTGTCCCATTGGATTTCCCACTTTTCTTTTTCCTCTATTGTTGATAATGAAAGACTCAAACTCAAGAAAATATTATGATGAAAGGCTTACATTCAAATTTATGACAAGTGGTATGATTAATTATTTGTAATATTGATACGAAGCAAGCTTTTGGCTCCTTCCTCTCATGTTTGTTTATTAGGAATTGAGGTAGTGAAAGTAAGAAAGATGATATTTACAAAAAAAAGAAAAAAAGGTAAAAGAGATTATTATGATGGATAGGAAAAACTTATTTATGGTCTTATTTTTAGAAAAGTCTTATAATATGTGTAGATAGTTGTACAAATTTGACTAAACCGGAAAAAAAAAGGAATAAAAATGCAGACGATTAATTTTTTTCCCTAACTTTATAACAATCTAAATTTAGGTAGAGTAGTGCAATTTGTACTACTAATCACTTATAGAGGCAAAGCCCCAGGCCTAAAACTTCTTTTGCACAGAGCACCTCAAAATAACATCATTTTGACAAGTAATATTAAATATATAATTAAAATTTTATTAAAATAATATAAATTTAAAATACTTTTATGTACAATTACACAAAGTTTCACGTTATATAACATATGCGATGCATATATATGCACAGAAACAACCGAGTGCGCGCGCTCTAGGATGGGAGATTTTTGGGAAAATGAACGTATAGGAGGATGACACGTAGTTGACGGTGTTAAGAGCCGGGCCAGGCAGGGTGGAACAAAGAGGACAAGTGGGCCCCGGTCAAGCGACCGTTGAACGAATGTGAGCTACCTCATGGCCCACAATAATACTCAATAAATATATAAATTAAAATCAGGTAGTTCAGGTTTTTTTCTTTTTCTTTTTTAACCCCACTTTAACGAAGCTGTATAGTTGTAAGAGCGTAATTGATAAGTTTTAACAGACGACCGGAATTAAAGATTGATGTTAGGAAATGGGCGTGAACTGTTGTGACATGATTTCTTCTGCTTTTTTGCATGACCACCGACCCATGGTGTTTTTGCCTTTTTTTTGTTTCTACTCTGTTCTTCTTTCCCCTTTGCTTAAACATAATAGACAATTTTCAAGGAAGAATGACTTGAAAGCATAGGCACGTCAGATCGGAACTTACCCCATGTTGTTTCCCTTGCCCAAGGTCAGCCTTGTCTATTATTAAATAATATGGAGTACTATAGGCATAGTAAAGACCGCACGTAGAACTGTTCAATTCTTGACATATCATCTCACGTACCCCATAATTTTAATTGATATGGTTATAACATGATAGATTAGGATTAAAAGCCCTTTGTCACGGATTGAAGAGAAGAATAAATGAAAAAAGGGACAAATTTATTTCATCACAAAACAAGCATTCCTTTGTGTACATAAACGGTGGAATCTTAATTATTGTGCATAGACAAACACACTTTACACGAAGAACAATCCAAAATACATTACAAAAAAAAATGAAAAAAAGAAAAAAGAGGAAAGGGGAACAATAACTCTCTATTCACTGTAACAGCAGAGCAATGGAAGAGACTAACAGGGAAGAACACAAAAAGGCCCCAGAGATTGGCAAGGAAAACCCAGCTCCGGCCACCATAGTGGGTGATGACGTGGATGGTGCCACCGCTGATATCGTATCGTCCTGTGCCGCAACCGCACATCCATTGAACAACAACGCCGCAGCCGCCGCCGCCATGAAGAGGACAGCTACACCAAGGGCGGCGGAGGAGGAGGTGGTAGTGGCCATTCTTCAAGTCAGAAACACACCTGAAAGAGAGGGAGAGAGAGAGGGATAGTGAATGACGGGCTTTGGGTTGGACTTGGGAATTCTTGGGAGAATCTATCTACAATTTATAGGAGGGAGGGAGAGGGACGGAGGGAGGTGGCCATTTGGAGAGAGATGGGCTGTCACCTATTTACTTCCCTATTGCGTCCCTTTGTTGATACGGCTTGTGGCTGGCTGGGGACCCCAAGTGGACAATCCAGTGCTTCATCCTTAGGCTCTGACGAAGAACACCAACACACGGTCCTCATCCTGGGGATTTCTAGGCCGACACGCGGCATCAGAGCTCATTGAGGGCCAACGTTGGGTCAAGGACTTGTCTGCGGGATAATGGCCTCTCACCGCGCGGACGCAGCTGGTGGGTGGGAACTCCATTCTCCCACCTACATTTCAATGTCTTCCAAGGCTTCCTTCTCTCATCTGCACTAATCATTTTTATTTAACTGCACGGTACACCTGGTCAAGACATTGCCTCCGAAAATGGCTGGTCAAGGCGCAGCAGTGGTTTGCCTCATAAATCACTGATTCGGACCCTCAGCCCTCGTTCGTTTGAGACGTTGGAATCACGGAATCGAAGCACTGATAGATTTCGCATTTGAATTGGTTTTAGGGTTTAAAAAAAAAAAACACCCACAAAGAACCGCTCGTGTCAAGTCATTATGGAGATGAAGAAGCAGCTTTCGTTCGTTCATGAGCGCCGCCATGGGCCCCGCCCCAGATCTCGCCCCTGGTCCCGCACCTGGCTCCGCCGCTGCCAGTGGGTTCCACATCACCATGCCCGCCGCCGTCGGATCGTTCGTTGGGGCCTCCCTCTTCTCCTACTTCGCCGCCCTCTACCTGCACTGAATCTACTACAACAGCAGCTGGAATTATGGGATCAGAGCCACCAAGAGAGGGAGAGAGAGAGGGAACTTCCATACACGCTACGGCCTGGGGAGGAAGAAAACGGTTAAATGGCTGAATCGTGAAACATGAGTGGCCAATTGGGAGGGCAAAAAAAAAAAAAAAGTTTTTTATTTGCTTCTTTTAAAATCATTTCCAATTTTTATAAGGTTCTATTCTTGGTTATCAAGCTCTGCACAGGAGGTTCTCCAAATGTCTTTTGACGCTGGATTATCCAGTTACAAAATACCTACAGTAAAACTATCTTCTCTCCGGGTCTTTCAAGTGAGTTTAGAGTTAATGCTAATTTAGTCCTTAATCTTTGAATATAATCAAACTGATTCATGAAATTTTTAAAAAATGACTAATTTAATCCTTAAATTAATAAAACCGTCCAATTTGGACAAAAGAACTCATGCACGATGCAACTAAGATTTTAGACGGGGTCAATTCAAAATTTGAAGCGTTTCGATCAATATCTTGAACTTTCAAAAAAGGGGAACAATTATTTCTAGCAAAATTTGAACGAACTAAGGTGATATTTTATCAAAACAACCTAATTATTCAATTATGGAACCTGGGCTGGGCGTGAGATGCTCTTTCTCACGTGGCGATATTTCAATCATTTGAATATGATGTATAGATGTAGCTGTTCTCGTTTCAAAGTAAACAAACTAAAACAAGAAAAACTAAGGTAACAAGAACGTCTGAGAGTCTCAACATCCATTACTGAGAATGAGGCTGGTAAAATGCACCATCAGGGAAGGACCGGCCCTTAACAAATAAATACAAGGTCATGGTAACACACAGGGCAGTTGACGATAAAATGCAGGAGTAATGCCATTGGACATAATCCTAACAGAAGCAAACATTGCACAGAGACAAGAAGAATCACACCTTGGATTAAGTTCTATAACAGAAACCCCATGGAAGTTGTACTAAGATGTTAGTTACTTTCTTCTGGACTTTTTTGCTGACTTCTGGCTTTCAAGCTTTTTCTGTGCAGCTTCAAATTCTTCTTCAGTGGGTTCTGAACCCTGTCTATCTCCACCATATTTAGTTACAAGGGATGAGAACAAGGAATCAAATTGGCCTTTTCTCTCGCTACGACGCTGAGAGATAACTGCATATAAATCTGCTTCTGGCTGCTTCTTTGACCTGAACAAAGCATTACAGTACATTAAGTCATGGAATATGATTGGGTGTGGGGGGGGGGGAAGAAATAAAGAAAACACCAATTGCTGCTATTTCATGTGAAGCCCTCCGAGCAGAAAACCGTGCTACAGAAGACTCACTCCTGCTTTCTTTTTAGAGGACTTGTCGGTGGTTTCATTTCAGAAACCTGCTTGGCCCATTTCTGGTACACTTTGGTTGCTTTCAGCTCTCCTACAAGAGAGGCATTTACCGTTAGTTAGTACTTGAGTACCATCACAAAGACAAAAGTGGCAGTATACATGTCAGATGTTAGCATCACAAAGTACTCGATAGAACCATCAACAGGAACATTCATGTCATGAAAGATGACAGATGCTAGCATTATGAAACAATTGAGTGTCATCACAAAACCAAGTCTAAGTGCAAAGCAAATGTACAAAGTCTACGAAATAGACACCATAGGATGTGGATCCCACTGTATTCTCTAAACCTTTCTTTGGATGTTCTTTGAGCATCTAGCACTGCTCATCATAAAAAAAAATAAATTAAATTTTAGGTAATCAGTACTTTGATATTAAACCAAAATCAGCATAGCACTGGCATGTTTATGCATTAAGGTGGCATCACTATGAGATAAAACTAGACATTAGAATTTAGTTAAAACTAATAATCCTGTTCTTCCAAATTCGTTTGATGGTGCAACTTATCTCAACATAAGCTAGTAGCACAAATCCTTACTGGCAGCTATTGCCTCGTCAATCATATCTTTGAATCGGTGCGAATCCAGCTTAGGATCTGAACAGAGCATTGAACAGAAGAGCCTGAAAAGAGAACTGGTTTTAAGTACCAGCAAGTTCGAAGATAAGGAAGAAAACATGACCCATTACATACCTGTTCATATTACCCTTGCACTCCTTATATAAGTCAATCAAATCATTCTTCTCTGAATCAGATCCCCTATAGCTTGCTTCAAACTCTTCAATATCAGCCTCAGTAACCTGCAGTTGACATATATGTTTTCCCATGAACTCATGGAAGACAAAGGAAGATAATTATAATTTATGAAAACAAAATAAAAATAACGTGACCTTTCTGTACATTGATCTGAAGAACTTATGCAAATTTTGGACAACTTCCCCTGCAAGGTCCTGCCCATCACAAGCATGCAATTGTCAGAGTCATAATAACCCAGTATGAACAAAAGAAACATCTGGATTCCCCTTGGGAAAAAAAATCCTTCTACTGTATTTCATCGAACACTTGAACGAGCACAGCATGTTTCTCGCAGCATTTCAACTTTGAAATCACAGCATGAGATCATATACTAATTTTCAGGTCAGTTTTGATTGTTTGCAATTTTTTCCAATGATTCGGATCTAGCAGTGTGTGAAGCCTTCAACTCCCTGGAGCAGAAAAATCATCTACTTCCATAGGCATCCAAAAAAACACATGAGAAAAATCACTCACAGCATCATCGACACAACCAGTCTGGTCATAGAGTGCTCGTTTTGCCTCATCACCAAGAATTGATACTACCTTTTGTAGTTGCTGAAATTTTTCTTTGGCTTCCTGTGCATAGAAATGTGAATGGTCACAAATTGCATGGTTGATATATAAAGAATGTATCTGCCATGTCAGAAAATCGGAGTTCACCTCATCACCAGGATTCTTATCAGGATGGAGACGCAATGCCAACTTGTAATATGCTTTCTTTATCTCCTTTTGGGAAGCCGTCCTTTCCACATCAAGAATCTATAAACAGAAGATTATAAATTGATAGCTTGCTCCATTTCCAATCGGCATTCAAAATCAACCCCGGATCATGCTTCCCACCCCAAACTGCCAGACCTCCCAAGAAAGAACATATGAAGCCTAGCCACAGAAACAAACAAGGGCCACAGGATATATTGACACTAGGAACTTCCCAACGCATATGAAGCGGAACAGAGATAACTAGTTAAATTCCAGCACTTAATATATGGATTAAGTGGATCACTGGAAGTGCCGAAAGGAGAACAACGGTGCAATAAATTCAACTGCAAGCAACGGATGATGCATTTTCAAGTTTACAGTGAGCTAGAGCAAACAGGGAAAAAAAAAACGCTAGATAAGAAAATGCTTCATGCCTATCTTATTTATTTGCTCCTAGATGTTCAATTTAGGAAAAATGTGAGTTCTATAAGCCAGTCAAGCTTTCAGCAGCAAGTAGACACTGCCAAGCCAAGCCCACTGCAGGTTGGTCATATCCATTCATAAAATTATCCTTTGTTCTTTCCATATGGACTTTGAGTTCAGAAGAAATCTCTTTAAGCTTCAAGACTCCCTAACTTTGCCTGCCATTATGCTATTTATCTTTATCATGAGGGAGCACCCGTAAGAGTCCCCAAATTTCTCTTTCTTCCTAGAAAGAGATTATAAAACTTCACAGTAAAAACTGTTAGCATTTAATGGATCAGTCTCTTAATTTTTCTAGTTTGTCACTTCACTGTGACACATGAATCCTGGACACCACCAAACTTAAATAACAGACCGTCTAAAACCACTCTTCAGGTGTCCATTATGGCGATGCAATACCAGCAAGATGGAAACACGGCATAAACCTGCCAAACTTTGTGCAGCCAATGTACAATTATGTATGTGAAATTTTCTCGACCCCCCATTCTCAAGTCCAACTATCAAAGCTTAAACAACTTAAAAATCTCAACCCTGGGTCACCAATGACGTCTAAGGAATTATGTTGACTGCCAGACTTTTAGTATTATCAAATAGCAAAAATTATATTGAAACGAAAAGAATATAAATGATTGCACAAATCCAGTGAACGGCTCGAGAAAACTACTCATCAAAAGCAAACTCACAAACCAAAATCGAAACATCCGACAAGTCAACAATCAGATGATCTGATATACCTCGTACAAGCTCTTCTGGCCCGTGGAAGATTGACGAAGGTCCATCTGCGGCTGTTCTTCTTGCTCCTCGTTGATAGCTTCAGAAGCCCTAGTTTTCTTTTTCCTACCCATTCGATCAGTTGATTTGTAGACGAACGAGAAAGTGACCTCAGAGGGTTTCTGCAGAGAGAAACCAAACTGGGGAATGAATCGCTCACTCTATATGGTCCTGTGAATTCGTGGCCGATGATGAATTCCCGCAGCTTCCAGATTCGCTACTCCCATTTCTCTCAGGCGGTCTGGGAAAAACCAAATCAAAAACCGACCTGCCTCAACCAGTTTGGGTTGGGCCGGTTTTCGGTTTGGTTTTTCCGCCCCCCCCCCCCCCCCCCCCCCCCCCAAAAAAAAAAAAAAAAAAACAGTTACTGATAAAAACACCAGTTTATGGCAAATAACATACACTAAAGACGAAGCAAATTACTCCTACATGCCATCTAACAAGAAGGGAATCAAGCATGAACGACGGACATCGCAAAATTCTTCAATTTTCAAACAAATGTAGCATCCAACACGTAACTTAATAGTATATGTAGGGATTTCCTTCCGTTGGACCCTATTGTAAGTGAGATAAAGCGCTGAAACAACATCAGTTTCATACCTGGATTGAAGGCTTCAATCGAGGGCGTGAAAGGAGGAACGACACAGTGGCGGCGACGGAGTGGTTGGAAAACAACGGCGACGACGGCGAGTTTTGGTCAGGCTGGCGTGCTTGTGCGCCCTGACTCTGAGTTTTGCGTCTGCGGCACGGTGGGCTAGGTTTGGGAAATATAAAATAGGAAAGAGGATGGATGGTGAGATATACATACATATATGTATATATATATAAAATTAGGCTAATTCCATTAAAGTTTACTCAAACTTTAGGTTGTTTCAAAATTGTCCGAAATTTTATAATGTCGCAATTTTGTCATTTCTATTAGAAATTTTTTTTCCATCTATCAATTTCTCTACTCCACTCATTTTTCTTTTTAATTATAACTCATTTTAAAATAATTTTAATTATAACGAATCGAGATAACTTTTAAAATTACACAAACTTATCAATATTTATGAGATTTAGAAATAGTAAATCTATCCTTCAAAATCATTAAAAAAAATTATACTGAATTTTCAATCAAATGATAAATATCTCCTGCATTTATAGAACTCACGAAAATGCAATGCATTTTTATATGTTATTTCGATGCTTGTGGTTAAAATTATTTAAAATGGTCTTCAAAATGACTAAGAAAGTGAAAGTGGGAAAGAAATCAATCAATGAAATCGAGAGGAATCGACTCCCCCTTAAATTGACTCTATAACAATGATAAAATTATAACATTACGAAGTTTAATATAAAAAATGAGACAAATCAAAATTTGTAAACTAGTTTGAGATAATCCCCAAAGTTCAATGATCTTAAAGGAAATTTACCACAAAAAATGACTTTTCACCTGACCCTCACCTATTATTTCGTCCAAATAAACCATCAAACAATTGAATAATATCTAATTAGCCTCCTTTTTAATGGAGTACTCACATAAGCGCTAACAACGTTAATTATTTGCTTATGTAACATGTGTGGAAAAAAAAATGTTATGACAAAAAAAGGCTACATCACATCTTTAATAATGAAAAAAAGTGACATTTTAAAATTTAGAAAAAGTGGTTTAAAACTTCCGAGCTCCCTCAACAAAACTATTTCACAAACTAAAGTGATAATAGATATTATTATATTACTATTGTTATTATTATAGGACATCATTTTAATATGTTATAATGAATGGAAATAAATTAAATATACTGCAGCCATAGAGAAAATAATCTGACCTACTTAAATTTAAAAATATATTTATGAAAATCTAATATAGGATGAGAGACATTATCAAATAATATGCGACATCAATATATCAAAGATAAATTTTTATCATGATTCGTATTCCTTGAGATAAAATGTATTCAATTTATTTATTCAAATTCGTTTTTACTATATTTGAAAGTATGTTAATTGAATACTTTTTTAATATATACTGAACATACCATATAATAATAATATTTATTATCTCTATTTTTCTTTGAGTGATATAACATCGGTGGAGGGATCCTCGAATCTATTCTATTATAAAGTCAAATAACCTATTGGTCCCTTCAATTATCATTATTATAAGTGAGCTTAGAAATATTATTAGAAAGTCAAAGGACTTTTGATTTCTTTTAATTGCCATTATTATAAGTTAACCTAGAACAAGGAGTAAAAATAAAAAATTTAAAATTTAAATGTTATTCAAGATGTGCGGAGAACGCGTGATATTGCTGATACTTTTATAAAGCCAAAGGCCTTTGGGTTCCTTCAATGACAATTTAAAATTTAATTCTCAAATATAAGTAATTCTTTTAAAATTTCTCCACTTTTCAAAACTTTTTCTCTTACTGTTTTCAATTAATAACACAAAAATCTTATTTCTAACTATTAATAATCATACATATAAATTCATTCAGATATTTTTCACTGATCAAAAGCCGTCAAACACACTAAAAACACATGATATGGTTACTTTTTATAAGACAAAAGGTCACGTTTTTCCATTTCCCTCCTTGAAAGTCCGATGTAACCTATATAACATATGGGCAAAGAAATAAGGGCATTAGTGAATTGCACGTTGAAATGTAGGTTAAGGAGGAAAGGTAAAATTTTGCCTATATTTTAAGTATTTTTAATTGAAACGGGTCGGGTTGGGTTGAATAGGTTCTCATGAAATTCAACCCACCAAATCGACCCGATCCATCGGTTAAGATTAAAAAAAAAAAAAAAAAAACCACCGCTCCATTTATTTCGATCTTTGGGTGAGTTTAGCATCAAATTGATTTTGCAATTTTCGAGTCGATTTTTCATTTCTCTAGTTTTTATGCACGCTCTTATTTCCCGCCGCGTCCGCCCCAACCAAACCCTGTCGCGGGCCTTACGAACTAGGGCTGGAAAATACGTCTAACTGGGCCTGGGCCCAATTTAGTCCCATTTTATGTTTCATTGACCTAGTACTTTCTCAGTTGACAAAAAACGTTACGAGTTTTTTTTTTTTTTCCTTTTTTTCTTTTTTGGTGGAAAAAGTTAGTTAGAAGTGTAATTTTTTCTTCTGGTAGAAAAAAGCAAAAGAGCAAAATTTTACTTTTCTTATATTAATAGGGAAAAAAGGTAATTAAACTATTGTTCTCGTCTAATGAGGCATGACAGTTAAAATTGAAACTTCAACTTAGTTGTTTATTTAATGGGGTGTTTAAATAAAAAAATTAAAAATTAAAAGGATTTATTGTATCATTTGTACCTTGAAGGAAGGGGCGACTTACTCAAGAACCATCCATATTTCAGAAATCTAGCGAAAGATCATTCGAAAAGGCTTATAACGTATGGGTCAAACATATTTAGGGTAAGAGAGTAACAAACAAGCACTTTTTGTATAGCATACAAAAATCATATGAAACATTTTTCTATTTATATATTATGTTTAATTCTCGAACACTTGATAAAAACCTTTGTGAATTTAAATAATAACACGAATTAACTAAATTATACTACATTAAAGCCTAGCTATCGAAAATGGAAAAAAAAAAAAAAAAGAATATTTCAGTTCCAAAGCCCACCATTATTAGGTTTGAATTAGACGAGAGAGACAAGATCAAATAAAAGGTGGATCGTTCAGTGGAGCGGCCCGCGAAGGCCCAACGCCGTACCGGAGCCCATAGGCTGGCCACGTATCCTTGACGGAATGGTAAAACCGCAATTAAAAAGATTTCCCGAGGCTGCATACGTAAAATAAGCAACAACACCAACCCGGTGCGGAGCGTTTCCTTTTTGGCCTATAAAATGCGAGTCTCAGAAACGGACTGCCGGAGAGAGACAGAGAGAGAGAGAGAGAGAGGGATAATCCAACACGAAACCCACCCGATCTCCTCCTTCCCTCAAATTATCAGAAGATTCTTCTGTTCTTCATTTTCCGTATTTCGACACGAATTTCTCCGTGATCGGGGTAAGGTTCACGCCTTCTCCTGAATTGTTTTTAGTTTGTTCTTGGATTATTGGAATTTCCGTGTCGCAATTGTTCTTATGAAAGCCCAGTCGGTGAATTTTCTATTGAATCAGGAGTCCCCTCGTTCGATTCTGTGAGTCGAGATCGAGAAAACCCTTCTTCTTTTTTTTTTTCTTAGTTAAATAAGACATCATCCTCCCTTTTTAGGTGAGGAGGTTCTTTTTATCCTTTTGTAATAGTTAGGGTTAGGGTTTCCCCTGTCTATATCTATATCTTTTTCATGTAGCTGATTGATTCTCCGAATCTGTGTATGTATTTTCGGGAATCTGATTCCCTCCCTGGATCCATGTGTTCTCATTAAGCTCTTTGTCACATGTATATTGAGTTTCAGTTTCTGACGATTAGCTATCAATTAGACGATGATTATCGCTTAATTACACCCTAGATGACTTTAACGCATCTGTGTCTTATAGAATATGCAAAAGAATTGATATAGAAGATTAATTTAACTTACATCGGAAGTAGTAGAGGAAGGTGGAAGTAAGTTTTCGTTGCTGCTAGCATGGATTCTTGAAATAATACGACATAATATTGTTTATCTGACGTGAATAGTTGAAGTGAAATATCTGAAGAGTTCAACGATTCTTGTATTAATCCAAGTGCTGGTTACTAGCGTGTTTTGAGGTGGGTTAGTGACATATTATTCTGTGGTTTTATCATGCTGTTATGCTTTTATAATTAGAGTTATGGGTCAGGATTTGGAACAATAGATAATATTCTTTTTTTTTTCACTTTTTTTTTTGTTCTCACTCTGTGTTTATTTCTATCAGAACCCTTTTAAACATAGTTTTAATTGAGAGCATATCTGCAGTCTGCAAGGATTGCTACAACAAGTGCAATTGTTGTTTTAGTGTCTTTTCAACTCTGGTTCCTCTAGCTTTTGTAGTTTCCGATCCTTGTTCCGCAAGAGAAGATAAAAAACGGTAGGAAAGAGGATCTAAAGCAGGTTTTTAACCAGTTTACTAGGTAATGAACTCAATTGCTTTGTTTTTCAGTTATTGATTATATTTGTGTATGCAGTACTGAATTTATCTGGTTGAGTTTTCTGCAGTCCAGAGTTTTATTCATGTCCTTTGTCTTAGGAAAAAAAACTATGCACTTATAGTTGTGTAGTTGGTTAGTGAATAGTGGGATTTGATTGCATTACATACTTGTATATTTTGGAATGATATTGTCCCAGGTTATTTGAAAAGATGGAGTCTCACGACGAGACAGGATGCCAAGCAGCGCCAGAAGGCCCCATTCTTTGCGTTAACAACTGTGGCTTCTTTGGGAGTGCAGCCACTATGAATATGTGCTCCAAGTGCCATAAAGACTTAATCATGAAGCAGGAACAGGCCAAACTTGCAGCATCATCCATCGGGAGCATTGTAAATGGCAACGGGAAGGAGCTTGTTGTTGTTGATGTGCAAGCTGAATTGGTGGAGACCAAGATCGTTCCTAAAGAAGTGTCTACAAGTCCATCCTCTAGCGAGAGTGTAGTGGTGAAGGCAAAAGAAGGCCCGAGTAGGTGCAACACTTGCCGTAAGCGTGTTGGTCTAACTGGGTTCAGTTGCAGGTGTGGTAACATTTTTTGTGCAGCTCATCGGTACTCCGACAAGCATGACTGCCCTTTTGATTACCGCACTGCTGCTCGTGATGCCATAGCGAAAGCAAACCCTGTGGTTAAGGCGACAAAGCTTAATAATAAGATATAGAAACCATGGAAGGAGATTTATCTAATGAAGATATGCCTCCCTTTCCTATCCATGCGTCTTTTGATAGATTCCTGCTTGTGTCATTAGGTGTTCCAGTTGCTACAAATTGTCTAGGGCATGATAGCGAGGACATCTGTGCAGTTTAAAGAACTATGTATTCCTCGTTGATTGGGAAGATTCCTTCTACTGGTTTCAGTGTGTAAGTGTTTGTTTATGCTGGTTTGATGATGTCATTTTACTTGCTTTGTAATTTGTTCTCCTGGTTGATATGGATTCCTTGCTGTTATTATATGAAATTGTATTTGCAGCACCTTGGGTTATGAAAGGCTTCTCTGTGTCACAGCATTGTGGTCGGTGTTGTTATCGTTATTCTTATTATTACTGTTTAAAAAATATGTTCCTTTTATCATTTTAATTTTACGTATTGCAGAGATGGAACAGTGTTTTTATTCATTGATCGTGTACCATTATTTTTCAACAGCACTACTTATTTCTTGGTAGACGGGCTGTTTGCGGTATTACGCATGGATCTGAAGTGCCCATTAGGTCATCAATTGTCGGTCAAGTTTTATAAGTGGCTGACAGAATACATATGTTAAATTGCATAAATTAATTTAGTGGTAGATTGGTTGAAGACTCTATCAATTCATGCAAGCTACTTGTCATGTCAGTTGGGGTGCCCTCTCATAAGGCTATGGCTTCAAGTCGAGTTAAATCACAAATTGATTCATGTAGGTGCTCCTAAGTACATTGATGTTTGCAACTCTAGTGGTCTTAAAGATAATACTTTTAGCTGGTTAAAAAGATTGGTGATTATACATTTAATTGGAGGATTTGTTTTTGCATCCTGCGTGTTTGAACTATTTCTCCCATCATTTGTACAATTGTTATTGGAGATGGTTGTTATCTAGGGCTTTCTTCAGCTTTGCTAATATTTGAGCTTATGTTTTTGCCCCATCAGAATTAGGGCAATCCAATCCATGGGAGAGTCATGCTGGAAATCAGCATATGACTTTCTGGTTTTCTTTGGTTTTTTTTTTTGTTTTGTTTTTTTTTTTTGTTTCTGCATTCAGTTGATCTGATTAGAATGCTAAATGTGCCCCTTCATGAATTGGGAGTTGTAAGTTGAGAATTTATGCTTGGGCCTTCATGCTTCTTATGCAACATAGTTCCAATCTAAACAATGGTATGGGATAAGTATGCTGGAAATCTGCACACTGCTTTGTTTTTGGGTGGTTTATTTTTAATCTTTATTTTATCTTTTGCGTTGCTCTGATTAATAGTCATGATATGATGTCTCTTCATGTACTGGGAGCTGTAGGTTGAGAAATACGCTGGCCTTTGAGGCTTCGGACGGAATATGGTTCCAAAACAAAGGCAATTAGTTAGTTTCAGAGGATTTGATGTCTTCTGGATAGAGCTTCTGTTAGGTTAATATGGGTTCTAGGGCAGCTTATATTTCCGTCTGGCCTTTTTCCTTCTATTATTTCATGTTGTGGTTAGGAATTGTTAATTAGGGCATTAGCTGTCGATTTGAATGCTTCACTATTATTGAACCCCATATACAAGGGGATATCCTTTGGGTTGGCTGAAGTTCTTTGTTCTTGTGCGCTGCATATTCCCCTGGTCTAAAAAGACTCGCAATGGGCGGACAGATGCTACATGGAGGGGCTTGAGGTACATTGCAGGTTGAGTGATGCTACGGGTGTCGACTCTAGTACGTCCTTTGGGTACCAAATTCCTCAAATGAGGCGAGGGGCCATCACTTACACGTGTGGATGGGCTCCACCCTCACGTGAGAGGTTCGGTACGTGGGAGGGGTACAGTTGCAGTATTACAGGTTCTGTCGCTTGATTTGGTTGTCAGTCATTGTCTAGTTTTTAATAGAAGAGCCCCAAGGGGGCTCACGCCCGTAGGAAATAGATTGTCTCCCATCATTTTTTTCTTTGATTCATGATGCAATTTGTTTTAGTTTTTTTTCGATAATTTTTTAAAAAATTTGAATTACATAGATAAAAATAACATTAAAAAATATACATGGTATTCATTTTCAAGTGATTTGAAAAAAAATATATATATTCATCCAGAAAAAAAAATTATATGTACTTAAGATAAATAGGATTTATATTTTAAAATTATTTAAAAATTGAAATGCATGTTTATTTTTATGTATTGTTTTTATTTTTACGGTTTAAATTTTTAAAAAATATATTAAAAAAATAAATAATGCAAGTTGCACGATGAACCGGGGGGTGAACGCATTTTTTTGCCCCTCGTATTATTTTTTCAAGAGAATTAAAAAGGCTTTTATTTTAAATAGTTGCCTCGTTAATGTTGCAAATTTAATGTCACTCAATGATAGGTACAGGCCATTATATTTACCATTTTTATTAAAAAAGCTCGTTACACTTTTATGCTTGAACAATTTGCATGCTTTTGTGTGGGAGTCCAAATATTATTAATTATGTAACTGACATTTTAGACGAGCGATTTTAAAAATGTGGCAGCGTACGATATGGTTTGCTGAGGTTGGTTTTATGGATATTATTCCTTCGTTTTTTTTTATAAAAAAATTATGGGCATCTCGACTTGTATTCATACGATTTTATCAGCAATAAGAAATCCTAATACTGATTGACCTAATCATATATTAGTTCGTAAAACAATAATTTCATGGGTTATGTGGTTTGTGGAAACTGTACCTTGATAATGTTACATTATAGTAGTCATGTGATGGGTGTATTATAGCCAATAATTTAATATTTTCTTAAGTTGGAGTTGGGCCATGGTGCTCAAAGCTACCAACGCACTTACCAGGCTTAACCCCAACGATTAAAAGAGACAAGAAAACTAAAAAGAAGGCCAGATAATAAAAAAAAAACAATCTCCTGCTTTCATCCTCAATTGATTTAAATTCTAAATTTTTATTTTTCTGATTTTGAACCTAAACTTTTATTAATAAGCAATTTGATTCCTGCTCTCAACTCCTTATATCTTCATTTGATTGGCCTCTTATGTGTAACTTTCATCGACCTTTGCTCTATTAGCTGCTTATGTGAATTATGACGGGGAAAAAGAGAACCTTATGTTTCTGCATTTTCTTTGATTTGAATTTTAAAGTTTTCTAACCTTTATTTGAAGACTTTTTTTTTTTTCTCCTTCTTCTAAATTCTTTTTTCCAGGAGTTTAACTGGCGTAGTTTCAAGATTGAGCTTGCTTCACTAATGGAGGTGATTTGATTAGAAACTAGGAAGGAAAAAGAAAAAAAAGACGGTTCGGATTTATATGGAATTTTTCTTACCAAATGAAGCGACATGTTGTCCACAATGTTACTATGCTTGTGTGAAAGATTGGTGAAAGTTATGGACAAGACTAAAATTGCATCACCGGCGAAACTTCGAGCTACAAATAGAAGGCATGAAAGTTCGGGATTTAAATTAAAGAAAGGTGAAAGCACGGAATGTTCCAAATATTATGCAAAGGAAAAGAAGATAAAACCTCTACATAATCACCTCGTTTTTGTCCCACATCAATCAAAAAAAAAAAAAAAAACCATCTCAGTGTTTTTTATAAACAACTTGCAAAGATTATGGGCGTATCGCATTGTATAACACGTGTTAAAACCAAATATCGATGATTTTCATTAGATTCTCGTAAGATATAAATGACGCAGTGCCAGAATCTGTTATAAAATTAAATGTTGGAGATGTAACGGTCGCTCGTAGGGTTTTGAAGGGCGGGCCACACAGCAAGACTGAAACTTGGCTCACGTGCTTCAATGGGAACACATGATGTTATTAAAGATGCTCTCTCTCATTGTCTTGCAGGAAACTGCCACTCTTTGCAGTAATCCAGAGTAACTCTCCCTCGTCCCGTCTGGACACAGGCAAGCCATTGCCCTACGCTTCTTCATGTAAGAAAAAGAAAAATATAAGACCGCTCACAGAGAAAAAGAAAACACTCAGACATCTTTGTTCATACACATTGAAATCTGCAAATCAAGAAAAAATTGCTTTCAATTAATATCTGTATTTAAGATTTTTACGTGCTTTTTAACATGTATATAGACAAGAGCGAGCAAGTGCAGAAGCTCAATGAGCAATAAATATATATTTTTTCTTTTGCAATCTTAATATTGTCTCGTTATAGTCGGACTGGACGTAATATTTTAAAAAAAAAAAAAAATCATGGACCAATCACAAGGGTGAAACCACAGTTTTGAGTTACGTGTCCAAATTCAGTGCGTAAAACGCAGAATTCTTTATATTGTTTAGATGGGCAGAAAAAAGAAAAAAGAGAGTGGCCCTGGCGCAGTTAATAGTTCCAGTAAAATTCATACACGAAGCACCTCAAGTTGAATTTGGTCATCATCTGTATCCGCTGTATCTCTGTGCTGCTGACCCACGAGGGTTTGAATGAATATATTTGTATATCTCCTTTTAATTTGCTTTATTTTTCCGTATATTTCAGATTTGATGATTGGTTTTAAAAAGCCATAAAAATATATATATGTGAATACATACACCCACATGAATGTGTCCAACTGAATCTTGTGGTTGTATTCCTCAATATGCCATTATTTCAAAATTTTCTGTAAATTGATTAATTTTAGTGCTTTGAATAACAGTTTTTAATGGTCATAGTCAATGTTATCTTGTTGCGGAGACACTTGTAGAATACATCAACTCCACCTTTTCCGACTGTGGCCCCAGAGGAGATGTTTCCTTTGTATTTTCTCCTATACCACCTTTTGCTCCTTTTTTTATTTTTAAAATTTTTTTATTACTTTTTGGGTGGGGGAAAAATACCGAAGTTCACATTTCTTCTTCTTCTTCCTTTGTTCCTTTTCCTTTTTTTTTTTTTTTTTATAGGAAAAGCTTTGTTAATCAATGAAATCAAAGCATTAAGCTCAAATTGTTCAGCGATCCCTAGCAGGAGGATTCTACTTTTAACCAGGGAGGTTCAACTATTGAGGTCATCTGTTCTACAAGGAGAATTTTATTTGTACATCTTTTACACACCTTTCACACTGAAAGAGTGACATGGTCAAATAAGTGCGGTTCTTTTTGAGTGACATTTTGATCAAATAACAATACAGGACCACACATATTTTTGTAATGTGGCCACTTTCAATGTGAAAGGTGTGTAAAGGATGTACATAAAATATTGCTCCTTCTAAAATCGGCTAAAGAGGTTCAGTTGGATTCTAACAACATATAAACAACTATCCTCATTTGTCCGTCTCACCATATTCTTCTTGGGTATGTATTGCAAATTAATAAAAAATGGGAAACTTCTCATAAATACCCTTTTTACTTTGAATTTGCTACCTATTATAGAAGAATATAAGGTGTACATAAATTTGTGCACATTATGAGTATTGAATAACAAGGCATGTAAACCCTGCAGTATTTAATGAATTTAACCCACGCCCCTTTCACTTATTTTGTACCCATTCCGCCCACAATTTTTTGTGCAACTGACGCTCGTGTAAAACATATGGGTAAAATCAATGCTATCAATTGCATCTAACTTGGATCGATATCTGCCGTCCAAAACTATAAAATTATAGAATGTTTTAGCAAATCTTGCCCTACCGTGGAATGCTCTCGGAATTATGTATATCTGCCGTTTTTCATATAATTTGATGATATGGAACCAGTTTATTAAAGTATTGAAAATATAGTAGTAGCTCGAAGAAAGTGCAATGAGAAGTTGCTCTGCTATTCAATATAGTGAAAACTCGAACTCTTGATTTCGACTACAAGGAGGTAGATCTTAATATCTGCTGATATTATGCAAAGTTTTTTAAGGCTCCGATTTTCTAATTTTTATGATTAATTTTTTTGGATTGGCTCTAGTATTAAAACATGGTATCCCATACCGTAACTTTTCCTGCATTTTCATGTTATTTCCCTCCGTAAGGTTGGATAACTTGAAAATTAAAAACTATTTTGTCATAATTTTGGGTATAAAACCTACATTAGTTGTTATCCATATTATATTCCATTTTTGCAAAGTATATATATATAATAAACAGTAAAACCGCAAATAATAACCCTTAACTTACAAGTGAAAAATCAACGCAAGTTACTGTTTATTGTTATCTTGGGATGTATAATTTATCATTGCGGGCTTAAATGTCTTTTTTTCATGTAAATACGTAGAACCTTTATATTCATTGAGCAGCAACAGCATCAATTTTTATATATATATAATTCTGTACAATACTTTCACACTGTCCATTTTCAACTTTCTCTAACAACTCGACGGAATCATTCCTCTTATTTTCTTGCTTTCTCCTATTTAATAAAACAAAATACTAACCACAAAATTTTAAATGATAAAGTAGTTTTGGGATATTGGGGTATAATAAATAGTAAACCAAGTAATTACCTTTTTCCAAAAATGTACCCAAATTAATTACAGTAAATTAAAGACGTAAGATTTTCTCAAACGGTCTAAAGCATCTCTCTCTCTCAATTTAAAAACAGGCTCCAATACATTTTTCCAAATATATATACATAAATGTATAATTTTGGATCATAAATTTATTTCCTTGCACTGAAGCAGAAACCCTAATTTGGAAACCACAACCCAAATAATTTAGTTGCCTCCTGCCCGCTGACACTCCACTTTACCTAAAATAAAAGAAGAATATTTATGAAATGGTTGCCTCAAATGCTCGCATGAATATAGTCAATGGCAACAAAACCAGATTTTATTTCAATTGTTTCGGTTCTTGGATTCGAATTTTCATTTTTTGAATTTTAAATACATATATTAAGCTTTCTCGTTGCAGGAGGACCATGTTGATTCACTGGGGGTTAGATTCCTAGCGTCGCCTGTATTAATAGTTCTTCAATTACATATTTACCCTTCCGTAATCAATTCAATAAGTCTTCTTGATACTCCCACATTAATACAGGGTCCTCTCGTTGGAACATAAGCGCGTAAGATTTAGATCACGCAGCGGTCGCGTGGTCCGTATGCAACAAGAATTTTTCTCTCTTGTGTGGGTCCCACCAAGACCATTCTTTACGTGGTCTTATGGGTAAGCATGACTAGTGTGGAATTAAATGCTAACGAGTAAATATGGTTAGTAATCCCCACTGTTCATTTGGACAGCCCATGAAAAATTTAAATTAGTGGTAATTAATATAAATATATGAGAGAGGGAGAGAGAGAAGAAAAGATAGATCAGTCGGAAAAGAGAGAAAGAGAGGGAAAGAGATAGAGATGGTGATACCATTGCAGGATCCAAAGTCTGCTAGGTAATAGAAACGATAATGTATTTTTTTTCCTTTATCTGAAGTTTTCAGTAATTATTTTCTTCATCCTAATTTTGGTTTTGATCTTTTCTCACTAATTGATCATCACTGATATCTTATTTTCGAGCTTGACTTTGATTATTATTTTTTGGGTTCGTCATTCTTCATTCCTAAGCCTTCTAGTCACCATTATCATCTGCACCCTTAAACCTTTTGTTTATGATTTTCTACATGTTTTGACGTTCATAAACCTTAACTTGATTTCTATGTTTTGTGAATTTCGTTCACCTTCGTGGGGTGTTTTTTTTTTTTTTTTTTTTTTTTTTTGTTGAAAGAGGAAAATAGATGTTTTTTTTTTTTTTTCCAGGTGCAGCTTCTTCTAACATTTGAATCCATATATATGTATATATATATATATATATATATATATATATATATATATATCTTTTGCAGTTCATGAATCGAAGGAATTTAAGAGGTCCGGCATGCAGGAGTAGCTCAGCAATAACAGTAAGTACCTTCGACTTCTTTAACACTATGCTCATGATGATAATGATTTTTTTTTCTTTTGTTTGTTGGATTTGCAAAGGAAGGTTTTCTACGTAAATCAATTTAATTGAAGCATCAAAACTTTTAAAAAATAAAATAAAAACCAAGACTGATCTATTTAGTACCACATAAGCATCTATTATTCCTAGTTCGAGTGACTGATTTTTCTTTTCTTGTTTTAGCCGAATACATTGCTCTTGTTTTTGGTTTGAAAAAATAAGCATTTTAGCTCTTACCACTTATCGACGATGGTAAGCCTTGGAGCTGATTCATCAAGAGTTTAAGCTGATTTTTATTTTTATTTTTTTGGGGGGGAGGAAATAAGATTTAGGAGGATTGTGATTATAGTCCATAGGAGAGTTAACCATGGCTGATATTTAATCAAACTCTTTAAAATGTCTTGTTCTTGCTTCAGAACTTCACTTCGAACTAAATCTTAAGTCCTCAGACAACCAATCATATTCAAACTTCAACCCTAAATGCATGAAAGAGGGAGGCAAAAAGAAAATCAATGCGAGCCTACTTTTAATTGCTCTTAAAGAAGGGGAATTTGAGATGTGAAAATCTTATTTGTGCTTTATAAATGAATATAATTTGTTATGATGTACAAGTTATTGCAAACTAGGAAAATAGATAATGGGTTTGCAATAGTGATATATGTCTTTACGATATATGTAACTTCAACAGTCACGTAGTGCGTTGCGAATTACATGCAAATGCTATAAATAGTTTAGTCATGTACGGACAAAAGAGATGACGACACTTAGTACGGCTACTTATGACATTCTTATTAGATCTCACATATATGGTCACTCAGCCTGTAGTAAAGTAGACAGCTTGACCAAAGCGCCACGACAAAAGATTTAAAATAACCCTCCGATTAATTTGATCGGGCACTTGCCATCTATTTTCATCGTTCAACCTTATGACAACATGAAAAAACCAAAAGCCCTTCCTCTCGCTTGGATACAAAATTCTGCCACTTAATGGAGTTTTGTATAGGATAGCAAAACAAAAGTGACTCCGTTTTTACCATTATTATGATATTACATATTCCAATCCATCGACAAGCAATGAAGAAAAAATCCAGCGCTTTGATCTGTAATTATTCCCCAACATCGTAGAAATCTATTGCTTAGATGATGTGTCGATATTGCTCAAATCACGAAAAATCACCCTTCATCGTGATTGATGAAATATGTTTGAAAGAGATTATCCATATAGGTTCTCATTGATATGGTAAAGGATAAAACTTTTCTTCCATCTGTGGGACTAAGAATATTCATGCTGTTTACTTGCAATATATTAAAATCAAATGTGTAATATAGAATGTCAAGAACATCTTCTTTTTCTTGGTGAATATGCCAATAACATCTGTATGCTGATATAAAACCAAAAGAGGAAAAAGAATCATTATCGATGTAAAAATTGTAAAGCATACTGTTGCTTGTGATTGGACATAGATATAAGCATGCTAAATTGTAGAAGTGGATTGCGTGGAAATCTCTCTTATGTAAAGATTGAAAAAGATAATTCCATGCATGGTTGATATATAGAATTTAGTTTCACCTTTATTGCTAATCTTTTTTCCCCCTTTCTAATTATGGCAATCACTTACTATCTCAGCTTGGATGATTTCATGATTTTTGCAGGATTTTGCTGCTTAGGATTGATCTAGTACTATCGAATATGGAATCAGAAAACCTAAATGATCACAGCCTCTCTTTCTCTCACTGTCCATCTCTGGGTTCCTCTCCTTTATCAGCTCATTTCATGACTGCCAAATGTGATCAACCCTACTTAGGGTCCGTACTAAATGGCACCATAATTAGTGACTCCTCCCAAACCCTGGATGTTCCCCTTCCAATGCAGCTTCACCATGCTACTGAGATTCACAAAAATTCACAGTTTCCCACCAGCTTTTCTGACATGAACAAAATTAACCAAACACCAAGTTCTCAATTCTACCCTTTAGGGTATATGAATTCATCACCACAACAAAACTCCTTTGAAAATGCTAGCTATACACACTCATTAGCACTTTCCGGAAGAAATGAGAAGAGCTTGAGTTCCACAAAGCGTGGCAGACGACCTGCATTGATGAATCAAACGAAAAAGAGGTTCGTGTTTCATGTGTTTTGCTCATTTCAGTTACACAAATCAAATTTATTCATTTTGGATATATGTTGGGAACAGTTATAATGAAAATGGAAAGAGTGCTAATGGGGTGCGTCGAAGAGCTAGGCGTCATAAGCCTTTCCGAACATTTGGCGAGAGAAGTTCCCAATATCGTGGAGTCAGTAGGTTTGTGCCTATTCCTCTTCTATGCACTTACAAGCATAATCTTGCTGTTTCTAACTTCACATACTAAAAATTAAGAATGTCAAAGTTCTAGGTATCGCTATACCGGTCGTTACGAAGCATTTCTATGGGATAATACTGATCCTAAAGGAAAAGCAAAGACAGGTAAGTCATCATTTATGTTGTAAGGATAATTTAATCATTTCAACATTATGATTATGTCCATTAAGGGTTGTGCATATTCTCATGTTTACGACTTACTTCATATGAGTTTTATTAACTTGTTAATTTATTGTCTAACTTGCTTTGTGATCACTGCCATCGCTGCTTTGCTTTGCCTGTTTACAGTATATGTTGGTAAGTTTGTCTAGGCTTTTCATCTCCTTAATTTCAAACAAAAAATGTTACTTTCATTTCTCGTATTTTTGAGATCTTACTTTTTTGAAAGCTTCAACTCTCTCTCTCTCTCTCTCTCTCTATATATATATATATGTATTGGTTTTGCAGGTGTATTTGATGAAGAGGAGGAGGCAGCTAGAGCTTATGATTTGGCTGCCCTCAAGTATTGGGGCAGGTCTACCCCTACAAATTTCCCTGTATGCTAGTCCCCCCCTCTCTCTCTCTCTCTTCCTTAGACTGACAGGACCAATATTGTTTGTGCATGATTTATCCTCTTGCATTTTATTTTTTTCCACAGGTAAGATATTATGAGAATGACTTGGAGGAGATGCAGAATATGACCAAAAAGGAATATTTGCTTTCCATTAGAAGGTAATGAGGGCCTGAAACGGATGATTTTGGTTATTTCCTTTAACGATGCATCAACTTACTGGGATACTCTTCCACTTAATTTTCATTCTATGATCTTAGTTTTGCCCATAATGGGTTGGGGCTGAACTACAAGCTAACTTTAATTTTATCTTTTCCAGGAAGAGTAAATGTTTTTCCAAGGGTGCATCCATTTTTCGTGGAGTATCTAGGTAATATTCTCGTCGTCTCGCATACAATTATTAGGATGAATCGTGACACTAAAATGGTCGATTATCAATATTCAAACCACTCTTTCTTTCTTTTCTTCTCTCTCATGTCCAAGCTTTGAAACAGGAACACAGACTATACAAAATGGCAAGCTAGGGTTGGGAGAGGTCATGGTTTGAGAGGAATGTACTTAGGAACATTTGGTAAGTGGTGAATTGAATTCACAAGCCAATTTCCATTATTGTTTAAATATAAAAAATAAAAAAAGTGATTTAATTTTTTTCTTTTTTGCGTGAAACAAACAGATACAGAAGAGGAAGCTGCAAGAGCTTATGACATTGCACTGATAAGATTCAAAGAAATGAAAGCAGTGACTAACTTTGATTTAAGCCAATATGATGTTAAAAGCATTCTCCGGAGTGACACACTGCCCATTGGAAAAGGTGCTTCAAGGCTTCTAAAGAAAACTTCTGTAAACGACGTCATTTCAAGGAGAAGAAGAGGTATGGAAGCTCCTCCTCCTCCTTCCTTGACGGGATTCCCACAAAATGGAAGCTCCAGCAACAGCAGCTTTCATGAGACTAACAATCCTCATAGTGATGATGGTGAAGAAATTTGGAGGGTTGAATCTGTGCCACCGACAGACCCACAGACCCAAATCGCACCGTTTTATGATCAAATTTGCAACATTAGCACCACCAACAATGGGCAGCAGCAGCTCTGTCAGTTTGGGTGTGAAAGCAACAATTTTGAGATAAACCCGTCACTGATTCTTGAATTCCCAAGCTATGAGGGAGGTGGGACCATGGAAATGAGAAATGGGGATTCAAGTAATAAAGGGTATTCTGGGAAGGAGACTATTGGCGATGTTGAAAACAATCCCAATTGTGGGATTTGGGAGGGCTTTGGGGAAATGCAGTCATTTGGACAGTTTCAAACCCCGGCAGACCCACATGGCCAAAACTTCAATGGGTTTCAGATTCAAAACCCAGAGTTTCAAATGAACCCTAGTTGGCTACTTGGGTCGAGCAGCAATGGAAACTCACTAACTAGTAGATTTACAGGTGAAGGCACAAAGGGAGAGGCATATTGGGGGTATAATCAGCAAGTGCACATATCTGAGCAGTTTCAGACCCAGAATCCAAATTTTGAGCTCCATGAGATCCCCAAGGACCCCGACCAGTTACTGCATCCAAACCCACACGGGTATTTAGCTAATCCCAATTTCGATCCCTTCAATGGAGGGTTTCCAAACACAAATCAAGGAGCAGTGGAGGGAAATTCCCCAATCCTGGTGGGGAATCAAGCCATAAATTATACAACCTCTTTAAGTAATGGGTTTTCAGACATTAATGGAGCTGTTCCCGGAGGAAGCTATGCAAGTGAAAATGCAGAGGGCATGGAAGGTTTTGGGTCAGAGGAAGTCAACATGTTGAACAGTCCTTACAGTTGGATGGAGGATTTCTTCAAGGATGCTGACCCTCCTAGCTTTGTCCTTTGATGGGCATGTAATGGGGAATGTTGTTGTATGATATTTATTATGGTGGCTAATTCCGATGCTTGAATGCAAACTCTTATGTATTTTAGAGCTTTTCAATGTTAACAAAGCATTATCCTCCCTGCATGAAATTAATCATACATCTCTTTTATAGTTTCTTTGGTGTACATAATAAGACTAAATTGCTATAGTTATATCTCACGACTAATGTTGCCATATTTATTCTCTTCCCCATCAGAAGATAGATTCTTCTTTGAGGGGAAAAAAAAAATGAAATTCATTAAGCATTACTAACGTGAAAGCTTCCATTTTACACATGCATCTCATGAAGGCTATGCACATAGCAAAAAGTATGTTGAAGTGAGAGTTCATCTTTTATAATTAACATTTGTTTCCTTTGTAATCCTCTAAATTTTACTTGATAATCTTTTCAATAGGACCTATAACTAAAATTCCATCTGTGAGGATTGAAAGAGCATGAACTAATAGGAGAATCTATCAATTTTCATATAATTTGGTGATTCATATAGCCTCCATTTTAAATTTTGAAATATGAAAAGATCTTTCCCATTATAAGATTTATCCCTTAGATGATAGGGGAGCGCTTGTAATAATTTCATAAAAATAGGCACTCATATTTCTACATGCTCCTGGAATTTCTAAAACAGGTACTGGATTTTAGTTTTTATTTTTTTGCTTGTAAATTGAAGCAGTTAAGCTATCTCCAAATTGAAAGTGAACAATGTATTCTTTGTTCCTCCTTATTCAACAATCTGTCTTCTCAGGCACACACTACAAATAGCACTGTACTGCAGACCTAAACAATCCCAGAGGAGGTATTAATATCCTTGAACCTATTCCATTCCACCCATTTTGACAAATCATCAAAGATCTAATCTGTACAAACCCGAATGGAAATTAATCAAAGAAAGATTATTCACAGAGGAAGGCCTAAAATCCAAAGGATTGTTCCACATTACTGATGATGACGACGGTCCGCTATTATCAGACCATCTCATACTCACATTCTCAATCTCCAAGCCCTCAATGTATTCCATCATCATCCCTGCTGTCCGGTGCTTCACCAGTCCCTGACACCCCGGCCGGTAATCCACCAACCCATCAGCATAATTTGTCCATCTTCTGTACGTGAGACTCACGTTACTGAACCTCAAGTTGCTCAGGAGACCCCTATTGGATCCAGAGAGGAAGACTCCATTTTCGGAAGTGGAGGTGATATTGATGAAGAGGAGATTGGAGATTATTCCTGATGCGGAGTTTGGGTGTCTTGGGCAGGTTGTGATGTACACGGGTTCAGCTCTCCCCCACCATGACGGATCGTAGTATCTTGTGCTCATGTTTATGTTTGAGAATGTGGTGTCGCTCACATTTCCTGCACCAATGGATTTGGGATTTGATTGAAATTATTTAAATCTAGATTCATCAAATAGCATCTGCAACAAGTTCATTTCACTTTTGTGGAAGAAATGAAGGATGAGAAAAGCTTGACGAATTGCAGAAAAGCCTGAATCGAAACATCTAAGAGATTTTTGTAGAAGTGATTCGAACTTATTCAACTTGAAAGAAGCACATCAACTTAAAGACGAATGGCTCGTCAATGGCTGCACTTTGAAATATATGGCATCCATTAGCAAGGGAAAATGGAATCTCTATTTCTCAGCCATAAATGAAGAGGATCCGAATGCAATGGATTCAAATATGATGAACAGATTTCAAAAGCAATGCTACGTAACGTTTCAAGATAAGAAATCAGGAGACTAGTCAAGTCTCTTCGGAATTTTGCTCAAGGGAGAGGAAGTTTGAACATGAAAAGCAAGTGATTGAAGGAAAGTTACCTCCATCTCGGATCTGCATTGCAAGTCCCCTGTGAGAGTCAACAATGGTGATGTTGTCGAACAAGAGTCCCTTGAAATCGAACCAGCTCGCGCTCCCCAGCTTGATCGCCGACGATTTCGTCCGAATCCAACAGTCCCTCGCCGTCAGGTTATGAAGGGGCCCGACGGAGGTCTTGGGACAAATCGCGTCGTCTCCCGTGTCGATCTCGCACCTCGCGATGATCGTGTTGTTCGAATCCTCTATATCGATCCCGTCATTGTTCGGGGTATTGAAGTCCCCGTGGATCGACACATCGTGGATCGATGTGTTTTCGCACCGAACAACATGCAAACTGCAACCGCACATGTAATCAATTTCCACAGATTTTTCTAAAACCCTATGAACAGAGGAAATTTTGGACCGATCGAGAGAGAGAGAGAGAGAGAGAGAGAGAGAGAGAGAGGGAGAGAGAAAGACAACGAACCACCAGTACGCAGGCTGGGTCAAGCTCACATTCCAAACCCTAACATTTCGGCATCCGATGAAGCCGACGAGCCTCGGGCGGCACTCATCGCCGTAGCACGCGCCGGTCCGATTCCAACTCACCATCACGTTCTTCCTCGGATCCTCCCTCTGCACGAACTTCGGTCCCTGGCCGTCGATGGCGCCGCCGCCGGTGATGCCGACGTCGGTGGCGTTCTCCGCCAACACCACGTACCAGCGGGAGGCGTCGGCGGGGTAGTCCTCGACCCGGGTGCCTCCGAGGACCGTGGCGCCATCCTCGATCACCAAGACGACGCCGGAGTGGAGGCGGAGCGTGGCGGTGAGGTAGGTGCCGGAGGAGGGGAAGGAGACGCTGCCGCCGCCGGCGTAGGCGCAGGCGTCGATGGCGGCCTGGATGTGAGGGGTGTCGTAGTGGACGCCGTCGCCGGCGGCGCCATAGTCAACCACGGAGAAGGTGTTTGGTTGGTGGATGAGTTGGATTTTGGATGACGTGGAGGATAGTGAGTGGATAAGTGAGAGGAAGAACGGGACGGTTGCAGCCAATCGGAGTAGGGAATTCCTCATTTTCCTTTTCCTCCCGCGCTGGGCCTCTGAAGAAACCTTCTTAATCCGTCCATCCTTTTTTTCTTTCTTATTTCAAGTCTGTTGCTTCGTTTTGCGTCATTGCGTGAAGAAGTGCGTAACTTCTTTACTTATTTTTTGCACTTTAATAATGAATACAATAATTTATCTGTTTGTTCCCTGCTTGCTCATTCCAAAATGACAATCGGGCCTCTTCTTCATTTACCGTTGAATAATACTTCTAAATCACCGGTTGGTTTTACCAAAAAAAAAAACATAAAGAGTCGTTAGACATTGCTTGGCCCGCCTAAATCCTAAACCGTAAACCGAGGATAATCAATTTATTCAATGATATCTAAAACCCACCAAAACCATCTCTTCCTTCCCCATTTTCTAGTCATCCTCTTACATTGCTATCATCAGAGTATTAGTGAATTTCACTTGCTTTCCCAATCCCAACCAACTCACCCATACGCCAAGAAATCGAATTTTCCACTCATCTATTTTACGGCATCAATTTTCGACTCATTTGCTTTCTCAGCCAATGAGTATTCTGTTGGAAAAAAGATTTATTTTTCCGCTCATAGATCTGTACAAGAACAGTGCAGCCAAAGACTAATAATACCACAACCATTCATACATGAGCTGAGCCATATGGTTTAACATTTGAAACCCTAGGGTGAGAGCAAGCCTCAAAGTGATTAGAATCCTACCGATAATAAGTTTTAGCTCAAGTCTTTCTTAGTGGTATGGTGCACAAGAAATATGGCACAGGCTGCACATCTCCCGAACTCTGGTGCCTGATCAGAAATGATACAACAACTCTAAAAGCCTGAAATATACTTATACCTAGTGATAATCTAGAATATATATTTCTGGGCTCGAAATGGGAAAATAGCTTCTTCGCAACAGCAAGGGGACGGCTGCTCATAATAAGCGACCCTCCCCTAACTGTCCTGAGATAAAGAGTCTGTACACAGGGTCTGCCCATATGACATTGCCCGTTATGCCTTGGAAATCATGCTAATTAAATGATCACCCGAAACGATCTAGGCGAAGCCTTTAACAGTCATGTACGTAACAATACCAAAACCACAATATGACTAACAATGCTTCTGATGGTGGAAATTGTAACGCCTTTAACGCTAAAGAATATAAACTAGAAAAGACTTCATTAAGAATTAAGCTACCTAAATTTATGGTTGTAAAGCATGAACATACAATTGCTATACATCTAGAAAAGAGGCGCGGATGTCTAATCCTTCAGACTGGAAACTGTAGACTGGAAATATGCCTGCAGCAAGAACTCTACACCCAAACAGAAGGGATAAGCAATGTGAAGCAACTTAATGTATAAACTCTATTCTGGTCTATACGTACACAAAAAATTTTAAACAATTCATAGAACAGTCTTGGCTGATGTAAGACAAACCTGACAACCACAACGATGAAAAGAAACATGTAAAAGGCAAGCTTGGCTGTCCTTTTCCTTTTCTCATTTTTAACGAGTCTAAAAACCTCGGTGACATCAATTAGATGTTTCTGTCTCGTATATCTGAAACATTTAAAAAAAAAAAAAAAAGAAGAAGAAGAAGGTAAAGCACTAAGATCTTGTCCCAGATTATCTGGAGTTAATGAAAGTTCAGTACTGACAACAGGGTGATACTCACAGCATCATATTATAGCATGCAATGGGAAGTGTAATAAGAAACATGAGCCAATGCCAGGTCAAGAAGAAAAGAACGCAGAGTGCTCCGTGCAATACAAACTCATGAACAATTACGGCATTTATATGAGATGCTGAATCGTAAGGGTTTATATAGTCATCTTCCAGATCAGATAAGCTCAAAATCTGCATACAAAAAAATGCAATCATTAGAGACGGCCAACTTGAAGATCAAAGGCTCAACGTTCCCTCAATAAAGTTGTAAAAACAGATGTGATATTTCGTCTATATTGAAGGCTACTCCCTCCGCCGAACCCTCTTCTTAAGGGATAACTATTTCCTTGCCTGGTTTACTTTATAACTTCTATCCCAATTGAAGGAATTTAACTATTTTCTTGCCTGGTTTACTTTAAAACTTCTATCCCAAAAACCCCTGTCCCAATTAAAAATAACTATTTGTGAGAATAACTATTTTTCATCTATTCCACACATGAGAATAACTACTTTACATAGTTATTCACTCCCACTCCATTCCATTCGGTGGACCAAAGGTGCCAGAAAACTTCCAAAGATCTCCCCCCCTCCCCCCTCCTCCTCCTCCTGCCCCTTCCCAAACGCCAAACACCAAACACATGCATACGGGTTATTAATCTGAGTCCATGATCTTCAAAAGAAGCACCTCAGTAAATACACACAAGGAAAACGAAGGCGGGGAGGGGAACCCAGTCAATTAGGGTAACAAGAATTAGCGGGAAGAATATTGCCCACGGAGTCAGCTCGATTGGGTTTGTTTATAATTGAGAAAGCAAATTAAAGTTTCCATTTTTCCCCATATTTACCTTTCACTTCCCCGCAAAACAAACAAACGGATACATAAAAAGCAAAGGACGACGAAAATGCAAGTCTTACATGGAAGGTGAAGGGAGTTTGCAAAGCTAGGGTTTAGACACAGAGGGCGAAGATTACCTGGTAAAAATTCAAGGCGAGAAGGGTTACGGTGGCCAAAAAACTGATTAGCCACACAACCACCTCCCAAGACATGCTCTTCTTACTCAATCGATCGCCTCCCCAATTCTGGGATGATTACGGTTTTGCTTAACAAGATGGGACGAGACCAGACCCGACGTAACCCAGTCTTAGTCCCCCAATTTATTTATCATTCTAGGCAAAATTAAGTCCCCGCTGGAATTTAGAATTGAGTTATTAATTATATAAAAATTGACATTATTTCTTTTCATTTTTTTATGTTCTACTAAAATTTTCAATTAACGTCCCCTATAAGCATAAAATAAAACTCTTTATTTACCTCTTCTCCACTTTTTTTTTCTTTTTTTCTGTTTAAAAGATAAAAATATAATTAATAGCAATAACGAGAAATACAAGAAAAGACAACTGCAATCACGACTCTTAAGGAAACCTGAGAATAAATTTTCTAGAAAACATCGTTTTAAGTATATACCTAGTCAGAAACTTTCTAATAATTTTAAAAAATAACCCTTTAAAAGAAAAAAGAGTACATATAAACATAAATATCCTATATTTACATGCTATTTTTTATTGGAACTATCCTCCTAAGTTATCCCTTTTTTTATCCCATTTAATTAAATTGCTGTTTGAGCTTATAAAATTTTTATACGTACTAGAACTAATGCTCTCATAATTACTTCTGTTTATATATATTATGAAAAAAAAGGCCACATTTATTTATGATTTAAATTACCGGGGGGAAAAGGTAGATTTAATTAAGGCGTTCGCCGAAACGACGTAGTTTGTTGCAGGATTTCAAGCATCCCAGCTGATGCCTGGACGACTCCCGCATCCACGAGCTAAATAAAAAAGGCGGAGTCAGACAGACTCGGGGGGGTGCCTCCGAGCGGCGAAGGAGAAATCTCAAGAATTATACGGAGGTGCTTGAGTTTGAGCTGAGCTTGTTCCACAAACGATCCAAACGAGGCCCATTTTATCCATTTCGTTTCTTCTCCTCCTTCTTCAGGTTATTCTTTCCTTCAATGCTCTCTCTTTTTCTTCCTCTCCTTTCTACAACCTCTCTCCCCCTCTTTTATTTTAGGAATTTCCTTGGGTTGTTGATGCTTCTACTCTTTCCTCTAATCGCTTCGTATATATGAGCCGCTTTTATCAGGTTCTCTTCTGCGTTTTTCCGTTTGAGTTTCTTTTAATTGTCCTTGGATCGTTCTACTGTTGTTTGCTGCATCATAGAATTGGGCATTTGGGGTTTTGGAATTTCGAATCTAGATAATTAATGATACTAACCGTGACTTGCATACCTCCTCCTTGTTTGAGTTTTCTTATACGTTTCCATATTCTCTGTCAACTGGTCAGTCAATTGAATTCAAGATTTCCAGACAAACAATCCCTCATTACTTGAAATATATGCCTAAATAAAGGACCATTTCAGCCCAAGGTGATCCTAATGGCAAAATTTTAGACTGTACAATCCAAAATATAGAGATGATAATCAAAGATTATATATATATATATATATTGCTTGGTTATAAACTGATCCAGGTTCACATTTTCTGATTTTTTACAAGACTATTTGCTACTTTGGACGTGTATCATAATATGCCTTTTGATATGGACTACCATAATAGCTTACTACAGATGAGTCGAACATAAAATGCATGGATGATTGAAATGACCCTTGCATGAAACTCAAATTGATCTGATAATGTATGTTGTTGTTATGCATTTTTGAATCTCAATGAAGATTTACGACTGTTTCCTAGGCTTCTTGTAGAAAAAATTTATGCTTGGCTTTCTGGGTAGCCCTTATAAATCTGAACAATTTGATTTTCTCATGAAATGTGAGAGGAAGGTTTACAATACTAGGCATAAGATATATTCGTGAGTGCTCCAAATCTTTGTATGGTTCTTTTCTAGTTAGATTATAATGCAGTAGTCTGAAGCAATGGAGTACTGAGTTTGTCTTATTTGCTCGTACACGAACTGAATACATTACAACGAATGCATCAGTTATTATTTAATAGGTCCCTTGATTGAGATATCAGAAGACCAATACTAGGCTGAGCAAAAAGAAGAAGAGTGATACTAGATAATTACCCAATCATATGAAGAATATATTTTCTCGCTACTGCCAGACTCCCATATGTTTTTCATCGATTTTTTTTTGGTCCTATGGTGCAAAGGGTGTCAAAAAGAAAACAGATGAATGTAACTGCTGATGTTTCTGTTTTAGCTATATTTTTCAGAAGAAAGCTTCTTAAATTAGTCGGCCACTTAAGTTGCTGAGAATTGTGCTTGTGGCGAAGAATGATAATCTGCTCTCCCTTCAGGACATGCGTGAAAAGTGCCTCCCACCTGAGTGGGTGTGTCCGCAGACAAATGAGCAGAAATTTGTGCATGGTATTTCAATCTCCGTCCAGTTCACATTTTTTATGTGCCAGCTCTTGTCATCTGCAGTCAGGTCACATTAGCATGTCCGTCTCCAACATCTTTTCTGGTTCATCTGCTATTGACTTTCAAGCATTCCAGGGAAATCATTTCAGGTCTGGCATCTCCCAGCCAAGGGGTAACTGGCACTCATTAGTAATTAAAAGTTTGAATTGCTCTCAAGCACCCAAAAGAAAATTCGTTGATGTTTCTTTTGTATTCCAAAATATGAATGTGAGAGTGTTGGTCCCAAAACAAGGAATGCTTTCTAAAATCAAGTGTAATGTGGGACGGATGTCTTGGCCGCGAGGTTTTGTCTCTGCGGGTTTAGCATTTGGACTTTTGGTTTCTTATTCAAGTTCTAAGCTGGCTCATGCTGAAGCTGCGAGCCCAAAGGAAGATGAAGACAATGACTGCACTTCGTCATTTTCCTGCTCTTCACATGGGAAGAAAGTCTTCGTGGACTATTCAGTTATTGGTGAGTAATAACAACTCTTTCAGGACCATAAGGAATCTAAATTGTAGTTTGGGTAGGAGGGGACAAGTGCTAATGTAAGGTCCGAGCAGAAACTTTCACTTAGTCAATGCTAGATAAGTGTGTTAGCAAGTCAAAATAAATGCGGATAGGACTGTCTTATTTTTATCTTTCTTTTATAAACTATTATTTTTTAGGAAAGACAAATTTGTTTCGTTTGTGGCCTGCTGGGCCAAGCACTCCAGGTATGGACTTGATTATCATCATTGGGCTTTCATGAATCTGATTTTATTTCCATCAGCAGTATCTTGATCTAGATTGCTGGTCTAATTTTGCAGGCATACCAGGGGATGGAAGGTGTCTATTTCGGTCTGTTGTTCATGGTGCATGTTTAAGATCTGGGAAATCTCCTCCAAGTGAAAGCTTTCAGAAAGAATTGGCGGATGAACTACGAGCTAGTGTGTGTTCCATGCCCTTTCCTCGTAATAAAACTGGGTGCAAGCCTCCCTCCCCCCCACCCCCACCATCCATTCCCTCTTCTCCTCTCAGCTTTGACTGGAAAGCGGATTAGTTTGCTTTAAAAGTGTTGAGCAATGCATTCTATTTTAACGAAGTACTGAGATTGATCTTTATCTAATGAGTGTCACTGCTTATAGAAAGGGATGAGTGTTGCCACTGATAGAAAGTGTACAATAATTAATGGCTCACAGTGGGTTCTTTTTTTTTTTTTTTTTTTTTTGTGCGCGTGTGTTTGGTGGGGTGGGGTGGGGGGGGGGGGGGGGGGGGGGGGTGTGGAATCCCTTTAGGAAAATGATGCCTGCTTGACTGCATAAGGCAGGTTTGGTAGAAGCCTGTTCTCAACATGATATCTAACTTAAGGATACCCTGTTTTTTGCCAGGTTGCGGATGAGTTTGTAAAAAGACGGAAAGAGACGGAATGGTAAGTTCCTTTTGGCCTGTGACACCAATAGCTCCTTATACTTCCTAGCCATTCTCAATGTTTTGGGGAGGGGGGGATTGATGGCATTGCTGTGAGTGGGCCCATTTGCTTTAATTTATTATACTCTATGTATTGAGATGAGTATTTATATACAGACCATATGGAAAATAAATACACATTAGAATATAATGGGCGAAAAGAGCGTAAATCAATCATGACTGAAACCTTCAGTCTCAGAGTAAGTTTTACCAGCTCTCTCAAGTTTTTCCACGATGGTTGTGCATTTTGATAGTTTCACAATCAAAACAGGTTCATTGAAGGTGATTTTGATACGTATGTTTCAAAAATGAGAAAACCACATGTTTGGGGAGGTGAACCTGAACTACTCATGGCTTCACATGTTCTCCGGTAACTCTATCCTCCATTCCTTTATCCTAGCCATCTTTCACACAGAGACACGCCCACAGTGCTGTTTGTATTATGGGACAAGATTTGTTGTTCCACATGACAATATGCTGCTGTAGTTTCCAATTATGAATTTTGGACAATCATTCTCCCAACTGTTATTTGACCAAATTGCAGAGTTTACTTTTTGCAACGTTGATCAAAGTTTAAGAACATTTGTAAAGTAAATGTAGCAGGAATACATAATTCTGATTGCTGCAGGATGCCAATCACAGTTTACATGCACGACGAGGACTCTGGGGGGCTGATATCAATTGCTGAATATGGACAAGAATATGGCAAGGAAAATCCGATTAGAGTTCTATATCATGGTTTTGGCCATTATGATGCTTTGCAGATTCCTGGGAAGGGTCCCAAACCAAGACTATAGGAGAGCATTCATGAGATCAAAAAATGAAGAGGATGACCCCTCATGACTTTCCAGAAAGAATATGCTGAAGTATGTATCCTATGCTATTGTGTTTCTCTTGTAATTCTACATGTTTCGATTAAATAATTTGAATACAGTGCCCTTGATAAATTCCTGGACCAAATGAGAACAATACTTTCTAAAGACGAACCAAATGCTGCAGGGGGTAAAGGGTCCCCTCTTCTCTTATGATGATAAGGGAGGTCAACATGGCTTATAAAACTTGCAAACATATATTTTTTTGAATGTCATTAATTTTCCATTGGAGAGAGCCTTGGTAAGTACTAACCCTTACCATAAACCAATTCAACACGTAAAACATAATACGTTCTCATTTGGAAACTGGCAATGGACTTTGGAAACATGGATGCCATATTTTCTTGGAAAGCCAAGAAAATATGTGGTCAGGCTCTAATTTCTAGCAAAGAGTAAAATCTTGTAAATACTCGATATTGTTTTTCTTTTTTAGTAAAGAATGTATTACACTCATGTTTCTTGAGGAAATTATTCTGCCTTTTCCACTCTTGATCCTTAGAAATGACTATTTCACAGAAATGTAATATGTAAGGAGTAGGCTATTCACATTTTATCCTGGAGGGAATAAGTAATATTTTGTTCTCACCCCATTTCATTTTGCAAATTAAGCGTGCCATATGAGCATACAATTTATCCTTATTAATAATTTTAAAAAATAAAAGGATAAGAAAGGAAAATATCTTCCTTGCACGAAAGAATGTTAGGTCTGCCCGAGGGAAAGAAAAATCTTCTCTGGTATAGTATCATAGTTTGAAGTAGAGGTATCGCTTAATAATTGTTAACTAAATGTATAATTAATGATAGGATTAGGGTGCGCACAAGTGACTTATTTGTCATGTCATTATTTCATAACTCGATGACGTGGTAGTACTATACAGAGAAGTTAATCTCCAGTTTGAGGTGTCTCATTAATTTGTCCGTTTTGAAAAGGCCATTAATCATTAATTGTTACAGCGTGTTGTTGAGTTATTTAACATACATAATGCATGCATACATATTGGAATTTCCGCATCTAAGAAAACAAAAAATCTTATGTGAGATGGTGAAAGCAGCATGCCATTCATGATACAATTCATTTTAAAAGTATTATTGGTATACGATATGAATCTTCCTATGTAAGTTTACCCTCAATATAAACGTGTAAAACATTATTCTAGTGACATTGGGTACAATGCTTCTCCTTGGTCCCGGTGAGGCCAATCGGGCGATATGGGAGAAGGCTGCATGATATCATCCCCAAAGAGAAGCGGCGAGCACAGCAATGCTACAGCTGTGCAACGATCAAAGAGGGCCATCCTTGCAACTCTATATATTAGGGAAACTAGCTTATGGTAGTTCTATAACTCCGGTCAGCTAGAGGTTGAATAAAAGTTTATTAGGGAAACTAACTCATGGCAGTACCATAATTCCAATCAGCCAGCGATTGAATCAATACATCCAAACATATGTCTAAAAGCACAGTGGCAAGCAGATGGTGCCAAAAGCAAATTGCATAAATAGCCACGATACAAACATGAGTCGAAATCGAGTACTACTACAAGACAGAGTAACAAAAAAGAGGAGATATCGAAAGAAGAGCGTTAAATGCAGCCGTCCAAAAGAACTTAGAGTGCTAATGCAACACTGAGGAGAAATTGAAAGAAGAGTGCTAAATGCAGACGTCCAATTCGTTACGCGAGTGAAACAAAGTGATAAAATTTTATTTATTTCGATCAAAATTAATTTTAATTTCCAAAGGTGTTAACATTAATAATTGAAGGAGGCCCATTTACCCATTGACTAGGCTTTGGGCTGAAGATGGCCCACGCTAAGTTGGCTGTCTGGGCTCTTGGCCCAGCTCTTCTGGGATGTGTAGCAGATGCTCCTGCCGGGGAGGGGGAATTGTAAACATTATTTCAATTTTTTTTAATAAATCCAATTATTACGGATAAAAAGAATATTAAAATTAAATAATAATTTTCATATAATTTGATAGCGTAAAATTCATTCATCGCATAGTAAAAAAATTGTGAATTTTTTATTTTTTAACATTAAAGGACAATCATATATTATCGAATTTAATAATAATTAAAGTAGTTTTTTTTTATAACTAGTTTTCTTTTATTGAAAATAAGTGACGGACTTTTTATTTTTTATTCATCTTATTAAAGGGAAAATTTTAATATTTTTAACAAATGAAAATTACAAAAAAATATGTATGTACATCTATTTTATTAAAAAAGATTACTGTATACTTATAATTTTAGTAATATCTATATATATATATATATATATATATATATATATATATATATATTGGTGAACTTTCTTAAATTACGTGTGCTGGTATCTATTTTCTCCCCTGAAGCAAATAGAATGGTGTTATATATATATATATATATTTTGGTGAACTTTCTTAAATTACGTGTGTTGATATCTATTTTCTCCCCTAAAGCAAATAGAATGGTGTTATATTTCTAAAAACCCAAAATCTCCTCCATCTCTTCACTCTATCTCTCATTTGCTTTATTTCTCAATTACATATGTACTATGTACAAATTCAAAAAATGACCTTATCAAATCATCTTCTGTATCACAATCTATTTCTTAAATGAGCTTTCTTGCATATTAAAATTACTATAAAAAAAAGAGTAAGTGAGCAAAATAAATTATTGCATATCAAAAAATATATCATATATTTTATACTGAAAATGATAAATTTAATTCCTCGAAGCCTCTCCGATTAGTCCTACCCTTTTTGTCTTTCGGATTTATATTTTAATTAGAAAATAATAATTTTTTTAGTATAATAAGTTAATTTGGCTATTTTTCTATAATTTTCACATTTAATTATACTCTTTTAATTTGAAGGGAATTTGAGAGTAGGAACCTACTAAAGTATTTTCATAAGCCCAGGGTGTTATGCGATAAAAAAACTTACATGGCCCTCTTCCATAATTATTCAAACTATATATTCATAGTTTTGCATTATCCCTCTCCTTCACCTTTACCGTTCATCTTCTCCATTTTGTGGGTTTCTCTGCACATCTCCTCCCTTCTGTGGAACTCCAGGCTCTCACTAAGGTATGGCGCCCTCTCTCTCTCTCTCTCTCTCTCTCTCTCTCTCTCTCTCTCTCTCTCTCTCTCTCTCCTCAGCCTAGAAGTCTTTTCCCTCTTTCTCTCCACCGCCCTTCAAATTTTGTTCTCCCTTCCCTATAACCTTCAATCTCACTGTACGGTTCTCTTCCCTTCACTTCTTCTTGTGCTTCTTTCCTTTCCTTCTTCTGCTTCTGCTTGTTGTTGGTGTGAGGGTTTGATTTGTTTTTTGATGCTTCTAACAAAATGTTGATGAAAGCCCGGGCTTCTACAAACTTGCCATCAGCGAGGGAGGTGATGGATGGCATAAAACCTTGCCCGATGGCCAAAGTATGCTTGGAAAAAAGCTTGACCCCGCAACGGTTTCAAGCTCATGTACAGCAATGTCGAGTCAGGTTAAGATCGACAAGAATAGTTATGTTAGATGTAGCTATTCCAATCTGATAATTAAATTTATTTGTCTTTGTAGTATCCTGTTCAATGGGACAACCTCATACCGACGCACGCTAGGTTTCAGCAGAAGTTAAGCAGACGTGTCGCCGGAGGTGCCCCTGTAGGTGCTGCCAGGGTCTGATGTGAGAGATGCAGATCTGGAGGCAAAGCCTGTTGCTAGAGGTGGACCTACGGAACAGGTTGATTAAATGACCTGTCTTCTGATGTTTTCCTTGAGGACTAGTATGATTTTGCTATTTCTCTGTAATTTTTACATTTAATTATACTCTTTTAGTTTGAAGGGAATTTGGGAGTAGGAACCTACTAAAGTATTTTCATAAGCACAAGGGTGTTATACGATAAAAAAAACTTACATGACCCTCTTCCATAATTATTCAAATTGTATATTTATAGTTTTACATTCTCCCTCTCCTTCACCTTTACCATTCATCTTCTCCATTTCGTGGGTTTCTCTGCACATCTCCTCCCTTCTGTGGAACCCTAGGCTCTCACTAAGGTACGACGCCCTCTCTCTCCCTCCCTCCCTCCCTCCCTCCTCAGCCTAAGAATCTTTTCCCTTTTTCTCTCCACTGCCCTTCAAATTTTGTTCTCCCTCCCCTGTAATCCTCAATTTCACTGTACGGTTCTCTTCCCTTCGCTTCTTCTTGTGCTTCTTCCCTTTCCTTCTTCTGCTTCTGCTTGTTGTTGGTGTGAGGGTTTGATTTGTTTTTTGATGCTTCTAACAGAATGTCAAAGAAAGCCCGGGACTTTTACAAACTTGCCATCAGCCAGCGCGTCCCACCACCGGCGAGGGAGGTGATGGATGGCATAAAAGCTTGCCCGATGGCCAAAGTATGCTTGGAAAAAAGCTTGACCCCGCAACAGGTTTCAAGCTCACATACAGCAGTATCGAGTCAGGGTAAGATCGACAAGAATAGTTATGTTAGATGTAGCTATTCCAATCTAATAATTAAATTTATTTGTCTTTGTAGTATCCTGTTCAATGGGACAGCCTCACACCGACGCACGCTAGGCTTCGGCGGAAGTTGAGCAGACATGTCACTGGAGGTGCCCCCGTAGGTGCTGCCGGAATCTAATGTGAGAGATGCAGATCTGGGGGCAAAAGCCTGTTGCTGGAGGTGGACCTACGGAACAAGGTTGATTAGATGACCTGTCTTCTGATGTTTTCCTTGAGGACTAGTATGATTTTGCTATTTTTCTGTAATTTTCACATTTAATTATACTCTTTTAGTTTGAAGGGAATTTGGGAGTAGGAACCTACTAAAGTATTTTCATAAGCCCAGGGTGTTATGCGATAAAAAAAAAATTACATGGCCCTCTTCTATAATTACTCAAACTATATATTCATAGTTTTGCATTCTCCCTCTCCTTCACCTTTACCGTTCATCTTCTCCATTCGTGGGTTTCTTTGCACATCTCCTCCCTTCTGTGGAACCCTAGGCTCTCACTAAGGTATGGCACCCCCCCCCCCCTCTCTCTCTCTCTCTCTCTCCCTCCTCAGCCTAAGAATATTTTCCCTCTTTCTCTCCACCACCCTTCAAATTTTGTTCTCCCTCCCCTGTAACCCTCAATCTCACTGTACGGTTCTCTTCCCTTTGCTTCTTTTTGTGCTTCTTCCCTTTCCTTCTTCTGCTTCTGCTTGTTGTTGGTGTGAGGGTTTGATTTGTTTTTTGATGCTTCTAACAAAATGTCGAAGAAAGCTCGAGCTTCTACAAACTTGCCATCAGCCAGGCACATCCCACCATCGGCGAGGGAGGTGATGGATGGCATAAAACCTTGCCCGATGGCCAAAGTATGCTTGGAAAAAAGGTTGACCCCAATGGCTCGTTTCTCGAAGGGTTAGGAATTATCCCAGCTCCTCGAAAAGGTTGTGCAGCGGAAGAGTGGCTCACTTACTCATGGGAAGACCTTAAAACAAAAGAACAACAGGTAAGAAATGCAGCAACATCGTCTGATGGCACCAGATTAGCGGGGTATAGCCACTAGTCGACCAAAATGACCGGAGATAGGTGGCCAAAGTGTGTGGCAGCGGCCAATGTGGGTTACGAGTGCTACGATGCTCTCAAATTGTGCCCACTAGAGACTCCAAACTTCAGTAAATAGTGTGTGGACGGTACTAGAAGTCGCTAAAAGAACTCTAGCCTAAGCTTTCAACTTGAACATTCTCAATTGAACTCTCAAAAATGCTCACCTCTCTCTCCTGATTCGATAATCTTTCAACCCCTTCAAAAGTGTGCGATTCGGTCCACTTATAGCTCGCAAAATGCCGCCCAAACGAAGTTTCTTCACTGCGTGGCCAGCAAAAATGGAGGTGCAACCACTGGTGGAGAAGAGGGGGAAAAAGTGGGGTGCTGAAATTACCATTCTACCTCCCAAAAGATACATTAATTACGAAGTACCTTAAAATACAAAATGAACTAATCGAAACTCGACACATCGCCCAACTATTTAAAAAAGAGGTATGACAAAGTCAACGTATAGGGCTCCAGCCCACAAGCAATAAAGGAGGGAATAAAAACATATTTAAATGTTTAAAAGCATTTAAACAAAAAAATTTTAAAGGAGTCACCAATGAAGGGTTGCCATCTCATCCCATCCATTTGAAAATATGTTAAAACTTCGTTAAATTTGGGGCCCACACCCATCAAATGGGGAAATAAACACACTTAAATGACTTTAAGCACATTTAAATTATGTTTATTTGAAAAAAATGGTTTATAATTCATTTTAAGGGAAATAATAAGCCTTTAGAAAAGAAAATAAACTAATTTAAAGGGAATTAATTAGAAAATAAATTAAATTCCTTTTAAGGGAATTAAAATAGGATAAAATTCCTTTTGAGGGAATTAAAGAAATTCATAAATTCCCTTTAAAGGAATAAATAAATTCATAAATTCCTTTTATGGGAATTAAAATAAAGAACATATTCCTTTTAAAAGAATTAAATATATTAATTAAAATGATGAAATTCCTTTTAAGGGAATTAAATATTTTTAATAAAATGGGGAAATTGAATTAAATGAATTCCTTTTAGGGAATTAAAACAATTAATGATTTTGTGGGTGTAAATATTTTAGTGAAAACTTGATATTTCGAAATGCCGAGGATACATAATGAAAAACGCATCAGCATTGAGACAAACTATTCTTTATCTTTTTCTCTCATGGTCCTTATAAATGGTTATTTCACAAAAATATAATATGTAAAGAACAAACTATTCGCATTGAACTGTGTAGGGAATAAGCAATATTTATTCTCGCCTTATTTTATTTTGCTATCCAAACATGCCAGATGATCATACAGTTTACCCTTATTAACAATTTTAACAAAAAAAATGGAAAAAAATCCTCCTTAATCAAAAGAGCGTTATGTTTGTTTGAGGGGGAAAAAAACATCCTTTGATATAGTACCATAGTTTGAAAGTTGAGGTATTATCTAATAACCGTTAATCAAGTGTATAATCAATAGTGGATCTTACAACCAATTTTAGCAGGGCTCACGCTAGTACTCCTATTGTCACGCATGTATTGTTCTATGAGCTAATGATGTGGTAGTGCTCTATAGGGAAGTTATCTCCTGCCTGAGTTGTCTCATTAATTTTTCCCTTTCAAAAAGGCCATTAATCATTAATTGTTACAGCGCATCAGTGTGTTAGTCAACTGACATCATTAATTATTTCAAGCTTAATATAAAATTTGAATTTTGGTAGTTATCAATTTAGTTCTTGAACTTTAAAACTAATCAATTTGCTTCATGAACTTTTCTCCACTTATCAATAGTAAATACTATTATTCTTTGATCATAATTATTAATGTAATGTCTCATGTGGCATCCTTCGTAGGAGAGAAATAATTTCCATTAAATCTTACATGCAGCTATCTCATCCCAACTAAAACTTTATATCATTTTCTTATACAATATGTGTAATGTTACACCAACAATTTTGATGAAGGACCGACGGTGTGAAGAATTGGTATGTGAGGAAAAGTTCATGGGGCAAATTGCACGATTTTGAAGTTCAAGGACCAAATTGATAACTAAGTTAAAGTTTAAGGAGCAATTTCATATGTTTAGCCTTCAAAATAAAAGGAAAACGACCATTAATCTATTAATTTCTATATTTGATGAGTCAAACTTCACAAAAATCATAAATATAAGTGCCAACTCAGCCATAAAAGCAAAATAAATAGAGTTAAAATCATTAACTCCCAAAGTGCTTAATTAACAACCTAAACATTCCATTACTTGAACCTTCTTAAGTGCATTGCATAAGGTAATACATTTATTCGATGAGAAAAGCATATAAAGATGCTTTTCAAAATAAAAGGAGTCATTAACCTTTCAGATTATAGATTTGCTAGTTAATTAGATAATTAGGTATCATGCAGTGAGAAAAAGTATGAAGAGAAAAAGATGGTTCCACAAACACTTGAAAATTGCATTAATTTCGAAGCATAAAAACCCAATAGATTTGTACCAAACCCAATCAAATTTCAAAAAATTAACCCAATAGTGCATTCCAACCCCAAATATTGAAATAAAGGCATAGTTTTATTGTTGTTCTTATTAACGTGGCAGCACAATAATGAAATAGTTATCTCAATAGTATAATAAAAGGACATAGTTTTAATGCGCTTCTTAATTTCTCTTTATTTATAGGAAGTCTAAATATTTCAATCTAAGAAAATAGAAAAGCTCGATCCGTGTTCAGGTTAAGGGGGGAGAGAGCCTAGCGAGGCCCATTGGGCCCAGAAGGGCTCCGATTAGAAGCCCAGATCCATGGAAACCGCGTTTTATGACACTGCCAAATTTGAATTTCGAATTTTATGTTGAATCTCAAATTTTCCCAATTTTGTAATTCCGAATTTTCAGGTTTTCCTGTAATACCGCCCTTTTCATCATTTTGAAATATCGCCATTTCGCTATTCTCTAAATAGAGCTTCTTCTTCTCCTTCTTGCTTATACCTATAATGGTATGGTCGCAGCCAGAAGCCAACCCACTCCAATCTCCGCACCTTCAAGGGGTAAAGTACATCTTCCCCCGTCAAGCGTCGTTTTCTTTCAGATTGATCTTTCCCTAATCTTATTATAGGTCATTATGTTTCAAAATCATTACAGAATGGTTGGTCCCTTTTTTCCAGTAAGTCTTAACCTTTGTTATTATGTAATGATTTGGTTTTCTTGTTCTTTCATCCAGTTCAAGCTCAACAATGCCAGAATCCAGAGACAGATTACAAAGGCCGGTCGATGCCTCGGCCATATTCAGTCTCCGGAGGTCGGGTGCACCTGGAGTTCTAGTCGACGTGCAAGAGAGAACATTGAACTTGTTTGATTCTCCATCAACTGCTGCAAGGACTACTTTGAACAGAGGAGCGGGAACAGCGGGTCCTCGAGGTGGCGGTAGGGTGGGAAGGGGCGGCTTCCGGACCCCGAGAATGTGGAGTCAGCGCCGCCGGATTTTACACGGATCTTCGTCGACGGGGAGGGAGAACACGCCGCCATCGCGAGTCAGGGGTCGTGGGACGATCAGACCGTTGCCTTCTTGGTATCCAAGAACGCCTCTTCAGGACATTACAGATCCTGTGCGGGTAAGCTATACTTTCTTCATCCTTTCTTGACTCCTCTTCGATCTAAACCCTTTTGAAGTGAATCATAATGGCCGGTTTGCAGCTATATTTATGGATTTAGGGTTTCATTAAACGTTGATTTGATTTTCAAGTTGATTGCATGCGTTGAATTGCAAAATCTGATCTGTGGTGCTTGGTTCTGAAAGTATTTATTCAACCTTGTGTTCACTTTATTGCACTAATACCATCTCGGGAAATGGCATTTGTGAATGCTAATCAAAAGCCCTGATCTTAATTGAAGGTTGATTAATTTCTTTTGAGACACTCTATACATTAATGGATCAACTAGTTGAAATTAATGTGATAATCTTGTTCATCCCTCACTTTCTTTGGATGAAAAAGTGATTAATTCTTCAGATCCTGCATTTAATACTTTATAATCTGATGAAGCGAAAACATCGTTGCTCCACTTTATCCTGTTGCACAATAGGCTCACTGTCCATTTAGCCTAGATTTCTTCAAGGCAGTTGAGCAACAATAGGGGAACTTATTAATGATACAATCCGGCTAAATATTTCATGGGCAAACTCATGTGTGGGTGTTTAGAATCACCAAGCAGAAGATCATAGGATATAATTGAATGTTAATAATGGTCATTGATGCTGTTCATTTTTGTTCCTCTTGGTTTAAGCAACTACCCTATTGAACGGGACAGTTCTCATGTTTTCTATTGAAGGGGTGATTCAATAATTGTTCCTACCACAAATTGCTTAGACTTTGGTACCAACATGTACCTTAAATCCTTGGTTCTGGTTTAGCATGTACCTTAAATCCTTGATGTTGGTCACAATTAAAGATTTGAATCCGTGTGACGACTACTAGGTTGGGTGCATGTGGATATGTATGAAAAGAATTCAGTAATTGCTAGTTTGGAGGCTTTAGCAGCATGTATTCTGTTAAATCTAATATGAACAGACCATTGATTAGGCCACTGAAAGGAGGACTCGCCAGGGGGAAGTCGAAGGCCAACCATATAGGACTCCTGCACTGAATGAAAGAGCTTGGTTGAGTCAAATTCAAGCCCAACAAATTGAGACTCCACTACCTCAGGGACTAAACAGGTTTGGTTTCTCTTCTCACGTATCAAGTGCTCTGCTCGAGCACAATACATCAATTGTCACTCCGAGGCCAACCGTTGAAGTCAAGCATATCATCTCACCATCTGTTGGTAAGGTGCCCAAAATTTTGTTCAGTGTCACTAGACAAAATGCTGGAGAACCAGAGTTCCTCACACCTCAGAAGAAACTCTTGGACTCGATCCACACGGTTGAGGATGTAGTGAAGGAAGAACTGCAGAAACTCAAGAGAACCCCAAGTGCAAAGAAGGCAGACAGGGAAAAAAGGGTACGCACTTTGATGTCGAATGCGCTGAACTGGAAAAAGAAGGATGGGAAACGAGCTTGCGCATTAAGATTGATCGTCGTCTGATGAATTCCTTCTTAAACTTGAGAATATTGGAACTGGCTTTAGCATATAGACTATAGTATAGTGTTTGTTCCCTTTTTACATGTTAACATAAGGCTGAAGGTCTTAGTATAGGATCAGTAGGCAATTTTTGCTTGTCATTGTCATATGCTCAAGGGTTTGGTGTAGAATTAGTAGGCCTTGGATTAAGTCATAGCTGAAGGTCTCGGTAGGGCTAATAAGCCAGCGATTGTTTTGGACCAATGTATATAAGGGCTGCATCTCAATGTTTCTTTAATAACATCCGTGGCCCACGCTACAATTTGTTTTCCCAGATATTAAAGGAAGTTTTAAACACTGTTTTATTCTGGTTCTTGGTAAGTGTATCTTCCGTATCATTATCGTTAGAATCATGCAGGGATGTATTCATGTGTCTCAACCTAGTTGCATTTTCCATTTGTGGGATCCTTTATATGATTTCACCTTATCTTTTTGGTAGGAACTGATGATTTTGTGGGTTATAATCATTCAATAATGCCTGGCACCTCAAAGAAGAGCACCGACTCTCACAAGGTATGGACCGGCCCCACTCCCATGTCAAGTGGGCCCTGAACCTTGTGAGAGTCGATAGGGTCCTTATGATAATGCTTCCGCGCGGAAGAAACAAGCCCAAAATAACTATCCACTCCTGTTTATTGTTGACTTACTGCTAAGAATTGAACTTGGAGCCCTTTTCCTTTGCTTGGAAAACACAAAAATGGAACAAAAATAAAGCAATTGATTGGAAGCAGATAAAACGGTTTGAACCTTGAAGCTGCCTTTAGTAGTTCCAGCCATACATTCTGCACGGGTTGTGAACAAGGGGAACCCAACACGAAATGGTTACTGGGTTGCTGAGCAAGTGTGAGCATCCGTGTGCAAACACGAGTCCCCATTCATCTGTATCTGAACTTGCAGAAATGGAGCCGGTCCATGAATACTGGTGCGGCCAGTGTGGAAGAACAAACAAATGGCAGAGAAGAACCAGAGGAAGAACAAGAAGAAATAGTAATGGCTGCTGATTATGGTTGCCATTATAGTGTATTTTGCAGGTATGAAACAATATTAACTTGCGTTGATGGTTCTTTTATATGGCAGATTCGGGAAGACCACCAGAAATGTAGAGACTTCACTTTGCCGCCCTCGCAGCACAACTTCGGTGACTTATTGTGTGCTGCATGCTGCTCGTGGTGCCTATTTCTCTCTCTCTCTTTTTTCTTTTTTTAATAAGTCATGCAATATTTCCAAATGAGACGGCTAGCCCCTTTCTTTCCTTCTTTTTTTTTTTTTTTTTTTTCTCCCCACAACTTCGCTCTCTATTTCCTCTCACTTGCATTCGGTTCAGGGGCACAGTGAAAAGGGGCAGGGGATTTTACAAATTATAAAACAGAAGAAAATGGGTTGAATGTTTCAAAAGTGGCTTGCTGAGACCTGCCGAAAAACTTGGATGAATTATCAACTATTTAAATAATACTTAAAAAGAGCACCCTTATTTCATCTTTCGTTATTTTCGGAAAATATTTGTCTTTCTAGTGCCTGTTCTCAATTATATAGATTCAAAGAAAAGTATAAACTGTAACCCCAAAAAAAAGAAAAAAGAAAAAAACAGTGTAAGCAAACTTCCTAAAGAATAATGACTGTTGGTTCAAGGAGGGAAGAAGGGGCAAATTTTCATTTTTCTTTACAAAAGGAAATTTTCATTTTTAAAATACAGACCGTTGGCCACTTCTCTCTCTCTCTCTCTCTCTCTCTCTCTCGGGCGGGGTTCCACCATCTCCATCACCGTCATCAACTCCCCCTCGGGAACGTTCTTCCTGCATCCAAGGCGAGAAACCCTTCAAGCATGGCCTCCTCCCCATACCCAAGCTCATCCAAACCCTAACCCTAGCTTCCCTCAAGGCCAAGCTCCTCCCTCATTTCCGTCCGCGCACCCCGATGAAAAAGCCCCCGACTATTCTATTAGTAATGCGCTAGCGCCCCTGTTGAGGATGAAACCGAAGGAACCACAAAAAACCCAATGTCTCCTCCTCCGCCATCTCCGAAGCCAACGACATCTCCCCAGATCCCGCCATCCTCGTCCTCCGAACCCTCGCCTCCGTCCTCCACTCCAATTCCTCCCCCCCTCCCTCCCTCTCCATCAACCCCTCCAACTCCGACTTCGATTCTGTGGGCGCCGATGTTCATCATTTGATCTTGTTTCTTTACATTCAGTCGTATAAATGCCCGCTTCCCAGGACCCACCACAAGGACTCCGCTGCGGTTGCCGATATGTCGACCTTTGATGGTTGCCTACCGACTTTATCCCCCCAACAGGTTTGTGTCAATTCTATACTCTTGATCATCTTTTCATCTTTATCCGCTTTCCAGTTTTACATTTGGTGATATTCGTCTGGTTGAGTTGAGTTGGCGTTTTATTAATTTTGGTAGGGTTGGTCCAATTACATACTTTGTTCTAAAGTGGAGCTGGCCTCCTTGTAGGAGTCGACATGTTTTAGAATGTGGGTGGGTTCCAGTGATCCAGAAAGGACTCATACTGTAGATTCTTATCTTTGTGGGCAATGCTGTCCTTTGCTGCGCACCCACTTGACAATCCCAACTCATCAGAACCCTCAATAAATGGATGTGTGTGTATTCTTCTGTGGTTACCAGACGTTGCATTTTCAGTTGGATGACACGGGAATTCTAATGCTGCTTGTTCTCCACTCGATACAAATAAATTGATAGTTTAATAGTTTATAAATTTTAAATGTATAGATTGAAACAACGCAAGATTATTCACAAAACCTATTAGTTTTTATATAATTAATTTCAAAATGTTTAGGAATCTCATATTACGAATAGAAAAAATTTATATATATATATAAAATCATCATAACAATTAAACTTTTTTTATGATTTCATCTTTTAGATTATTTATGATTTTTTTGGTTTGTATGGTTAAAATTTATAAGCTATTAAATCGTATCAAATTATTTGTCAGACAAGCACCATTTGGATAAGTAGAGGAGCCAAGATATTACATGATTGAGTTACGAAAACTTTTGTATTGGTATCCTGCATCCAAATTAAATTCTTTTTGATTAAAAATTCCAGAACAATTAGGAGATTTTTTAAATGATATCCGGTGGAAAAAACATTATTGAGTGGTGGTCTCAATACGATAAATCAATAGGCTCCAAAAAGAAATAATCGACTATCAATCTCATGATATCATCATTCTCATAAATATATCAGACACTATAGAGAGAGAATAATGCATATGATGTGGACCTCAAAAGCAGTATAATCTTAGATCATTTAAAGATTCAAATTTCAATTGTATTAACGAAAAGAATATGAAAAGAAAATAAACGGCATGATCAATTTGCACTAAATAATTTAGTAATATAATATTTTCTATCTATAGCATGAAAAGTCATCAAATCTGAGTTCTTGAAATCTAACTAAATGTCCCAATGCTCAAGGTAAAGGCCATATAATGGCAAAATATTTAGAAATTATGAATAGCCTTAATTTTTCAAGTTCTTCTGGACTGTACCTGGGAACGTCCAACCCCAAGATTTTGGGGCTGTGGGAGCATGCTGTCTGGCCCACCAAGCATGAAAGGGGCCATTTAATTATCACAGTGTTTGATCGGTAAATACACACAAAAGCATGTCGGACGCACTGCATATTTGTTTGTTTTCAAAGTAATTTTGTTTCTATGTTTGCAGGTTCAAGATTGCCATGATTCTGTGATTTGTATTTTAGCACCTTTCTGATATTCCACCATCTATGGATGCTCAGATGCGAGTCTAGTTCTAGGTGCCGTTGGCAAGGTAGTGATAAATATGTCAAGATGTTCTGAGAGTCCTTTCTTGAAGAGTAATTCATATACAACGTTAAAAGTTGGTCATAATTTTGACCGTTGTTCTTCTCTATTCCCTTTTTTTATTTTACATTTGTTAAGGACTAGTCTTGTTCTTTTTATTTCATTGCATGCTTGCTTTTTTGTTCAACGGAGCCAAATAGGCCTTTTATCTGTTGCATGCCATTAAAATTGCTCTGTTTGTGATGCCCATGAATTTGGTTTTAAAAGCATCTTTTGTGAACTATATGGATTCAGTGCACTTGTTCTTAAAAGGATTCAGCATTTAAATGCGTTATTTTTCCCCGGTGGTCTACATGTTGTAACAGGCTGCGAGGGTTGAGCACTGTGATCAGTACACTGTGAGCAGGTACATGTAATTACGGCGGCAAAGCAGATCTGCATTGCTAACTGCCGCGAGTGTGTGTGCTTCTTGGTAGTAAACCAGCGGCCACTCATTGTTGGGGATAATTTGCAAACAAGCTTCTGGTAATATATTTTAAACGCCCAACCTTTTTCACATTCCATGTTTTATTATTTATTTCACCCCCTCTCTTTTTATCTAGGAGCCGTAGGGCACACATGGAGTCTGAGGCTTTTAGCCTTGAGAAAGTCTAAGCACATGCATAGTCTGGTTTCTCAAGCGCAGCTTGCGTTCCTGCTTGATTTCTGGAATTATATTAATTATTTTGAAGCTTCTTTTACTTCTTTTGCCCTCTTCACATTTTGATTAGGTGGCACCATACAATACATTTTATTCACAATTGGTGGAGCACCTGGGTGCGAGTTGGCATTGAAGCAACTATTAACAGATGGGACGAGCCTCTGGCAGTAGGAATGGTTGACCCACATGATTCAACATCGATTAAAAAAAAAAAAAAAAAAAAGGTCATAAGCTAATTCTCTTTTTTTTTTTGCGCCCCCCCCCTCTCATCATATCAGGATCATTACAATGTTTTTCTTCTTGCTTCCACATCTTTCCTTGCTCTTTTCCCCTCTTCAGGTCGGATGGAGGTTGTCTATAAAATGCATTTGATGATTTATGGTTACAGACTTCTCCTAGTGGTGCCATAGCTGCTATTTGTTCAATCTTCTGTGTGTAATTAGACCGCAAATTTTGACGCCCAGAAATGAGCATAAAGATCAGAACCAAATTTTATAATGTAGCATGTCCCATGTTCAAGAGAATAATCACAGGCAAATGATCTCAAACTTGCAAAGGACATTTCCTAATGGTGTTGACAAAGTCACAAGCCCAACTTATTGACATTTAGGAAACTGGAAAGTCAGTTCAAGGAAATGGTAACATCTTCCAAGATAAAAGATCATCAATTTCCGGTAATCATGCCAATACCTTCATCTCTCACAGCAGTTAAAGGATGCAATCAATCAACAGGAGTAGTCCGTTTTTTGGTGGTGTATGGGTAGTACTCCTTACCAACGTCTATTCTAGTGGTCTGACCCCCAGCATCAATCAGTGAAGAAGTGACAGCAAAAGCCGATCCTGCAGAAATTGCTGTTGGAATGCTTCTTCCTGCAGAAGTCACCCATGCATCAGCCAAAACATCCTAACACCATCGTTGAAGACGTGAGACTAAATCAAGCAGAGACACCGCTGACATTAATCATTTTTCGCATGCTTTATAGTAGCCAAAGAGGCAAAAGAAAATAAGCTCACAGCATAGAGTTTATTTATAGCGCAAGTATTTTCATGTTCAGATAACATGCTCAGATTTAGCCATGAAGAGCAATTGATACATATGATGGTAGCTGAACATCAAACACCTGCCCAACTCCTCTCCACAAAGGAATGAAGATCCATGATTTATGCAGAAACAAAAGATGGAAAAGGCAGGTCCAAAAGCCCGTAGTGTGACATATTTTCAATAAGCAGTCTGGGTGGCAAAGCTTGACAACTGCCCATCAAGCAACACATCCACAAATTCTTAGGGAGAGATGAACATTGTCCAGTCATTTATTCAAAATGCCCTGCCTGTGCTAAGAATAAATAATGATTAATCTAATCTTTTTCCTAACCATGTTACCTTAAGGACACGGAATTTTCATGCATTTAAGTGTCATTAACTACTATGAAACCACAAGAAGTTGTTTGCAGTCGTGTAATTTCTACCTCCTAATGCATACATAGGTGAGTGCAGGAAAGAGTCAATGCTTAGACCTCATAACATAATATGCAACAAGAGGCGCGCTGATCTAATATAATTTAACAGTTTGGCTGGCTATTCTAACTTGGCTGTAAAAACTATTGTAGGATCAAGATGTTCTTGATGGGCGGCAAATTAATCACCACATAGCTTTATGACATGAAAGCAAACAGCACGGCCAAAACCACTTAAAACGTCCATGCTTTATGGAAGAAACATAGACCTTCAGCATATAAACAAACAAACTCACCTAAGTAGCCCTGCCACTAATTACAGCTTAGATCCATACTTCTAGTAGTAATAACTAATATTATGCAAAAAATGAATGCGTAACCCATCCCAATTCAAAGGAAAGTAAATAGAACATAGCAGATCAATTTCACCTAAACTAGAAGAAATACCCCAAGATAACACATAACAACTGAAATGCAATGAATCCAATGCTTATCTAAGAGTAACTGGGTTTCAGGAAAAAATTTCTCAAAATGGATGTGGAAGTAACATCACCTTTGGAACCCAGAACAGCAGCACCAGCAACAAACCCGCCAACAGCACCATTGATAAAGTCCCTCTTCATCCTATATTTCTCCAATAGCTGCTCAACGCCTATGTAAACACCCCCAATTGCAGCAAATGTCAACCCATGGCTACCCATCATCTTCAAAGTCCTTATCAATCCTGGGAGTGCAACACTCCTCTCTACACGAGGCACATCGTACCAGGTAGCAACAATCGTCCCCCACAAAGTTCCAGCAACTAAACCTGAAGTTGCACCCTTGATTGTTTTCATAATCGGCGTATCATCATCTTCAAGATACCTACGTTCTGAAGGATCCATAACTCTCTTCTAAATTGGCCACCGGCCGAGGAGTTAGCGAACAGGGCACATCACAAATAAGTTCCAGTTGATTCAACATTAATTTAATAAAAGAAAAATATTCGGTGAAATAAGTGAAATAAACTAAGATGTCAAGAGATACAATTGATGATAATTTCTCCATGTCCCCGACAGAAGAGAGGAAACCTGACCCTAGAATTTGAGAGAAGTGGAAGGGAAGCCTAGAATTGGAGAAAGGGTCAAGTCTGATGGCAGTAATATGCACAATAAAAACAATATCAATTTCTCATAATTGATCTGGTAGAAACAACTTTGAATCCTGCTAAGGAAAGAGAATCAAAATGAAACCCTAATATCTGAAAATTTCAGCGGATCCAAGAAAAACTGAATCCCAATTATTTTTTTCCTAAAAAATAAAAATAAAATACCCAAATGAAACACACAAATGTAGGTCGTGAACGTAGAGGGAGACAAAGGGGGTATAGATTCTTACCTGGGACGACCAATTGCAGGAAGGAGCCTTGATTCGCTGCAAATAGAGAGAAAGAGAGAGAGGAGCGACGCTAGCTTTTCAGGAGCTCCTTCATCTCCCTTCCCCACTGCCCCCTTATTTCCAAATCTTGTTAACTTAATTACATATTTACCCTTTGGCCTTACTGTCCCGTTTGACCAATTGACATTAGAGATTGTTCACAAAAAATGGGGTGGAGGAAAAAATGATAACCGTTGTGAAATTACACATTTAACTCTAATTTGTGACCGAAATTATGAATTTAGCCCAACTTTAGTTATTCTTTTAAATGCATTTCAACCGTTTTAAATTACCTCAAATCTTTTCCCGTCCTCGCATACTTAAATCATAACTTCTCATCAAGCACATAATTCCAGATTCTTAAATTTTGGGCCCTCTTCTATTCTTGTCGAGATGACTCTATTTCCCGAACATTCACAAATTAAGTAGGTAGAATAAGAAATGCCTTCTGTGCTTGTGAAGAAGATGGTATTTTATTTTCGGCCGAAACAACTAGCAATAAATGAGAATAGAAGAAAGGAAGACTAACCATGAAAACCGAAGAAGCGATGAAGAATAAAGCCAAGTTTCTTTTGGGCGCGAGAGGTGTTGGATAATTAAAAAAAAGAAAAAAAAGATGCAGGGAGAAAGGGAAGAAGTAGAAGACAACACAATGGACTCTAATGGATGCGGCCCCACTTTAGAGCTTAAAATTCCTTGATCATCTTTCTTTTTTCTTTTCTTTTTTTCCTTTTCCTCTAAATTGTGAGTTGCCAACAAATCTGCGAATATTGCATCAGACCTCACAAGGGTTTGCAAAACAAGATATTACTTACATAAAAAAGTTCAAAGTTTGACAGGCACATCCCAAATTGTAGAATGGAAGCCATTCAAACACTTTGGTTTTATCTTTCTTGGATTGGATGGAGACAATGGCGAAATCTTTGGCTCAAGAGTTGCTCTGACACTCACATGCCTAAAGCACACAATGGTATCCGACTGATCCCTAGGAAGTGATGAGGCGTTACAAAAGCAGTCCCCTCCCTTCTAACATGGGAAACACAACTACACACTATACAATGCAAGAACTACATGGTAGATTTCAGATGGACCCATATGGAACGAAATAATACCAGACATGCTTTGAACTCTCCACTAAAATATCAAATTTTAAATCCTCAAAAGAACAAAATAATTAAACGATCTTGCATTCCTACCACCGATTACATCCGAACATAGCAGGGGGAAAAAATGTAGCTTGCTACAATCCAATGCAAATTCAAAACAGGTCTTCTTCCAGTGCTCTATTCTTACATAACCAACCAATGATCCAGCAAAACTGCAGGCAGCACACCTCTGGGTGCAGCTTTTCATTTACACAGCCAGGAAATGTAGTAGAATACCTAATCTTCCCCGTCTGAGTCATCAAATGTAATTTTTGTCGATTTTGGGGCATCGGCAGAAATTTCTCTGAAGTGAGCACCATATAGCTTGGACTCCTGCATAAACCGCACATCAAATTCTTTTAAAAAAATAATAAAATAAGCATCAGAATATTGATCTATTTATATACAATAACGCCTGATAGAAAAAGAGTGATGCCACACATAAGACTCAATTTTGCCACAACATATTCTATACCAATATGTTCTTGACATGTATCATTCACTTAAAATCCAATTTAAACTCTCATTTTTCAAAGTTTATCACCTTTTGTTACTTATCTACTATCACTAGTAGATAATTTTTTTAAGACAATCGACTCTTATCTGATTATGTATTGTTAGATTCATCTTTCTGGACTCTTTAGTGTAAGACTCATTGAATATCTTTAACTATAAACATGATAATAAATACTAATAAATTATTTACCCAACAATTTGAATTCATACACTTTACTTTCACCTTTTACATGTTACATTACATTTACATCTAATTATATATACATACATACACATATATATATATATATATATATATATAAGGTTATATGCAAAGGTAAGCAACACATGCTATATTCTATACCAATTTAATTTTAACACATGTCATTCACCTAAAAATCTGATTATCTTTAGATATAATTTAGACTTCCAATTTTTGTTCCAAATTTTGTTAACTATAATCATGCTAACAAATTATTCACACATGGATTTGAATCCATAAAGTTTATTTACACTCTTTTTCTTCAATGCTTCATTTTCTTCAAACACTTATCTATCAAGTTAATGCACTATCAATTTTAAACTAAAGTTTTCTTTCTGTTAAATTACGAATACCAAATTTTATCACTTTGATTATATCTGTTAAATTTATAACTATTGATGATTAAATAATTTGTGAATTGAATCTAGTGTTATTATAATTGTAACTACTATTACTAATATAAGAGGAGCCTTCTTCTATTTCTGTTTAGAGCATGAATTTGCTCGCAAGAAGGGATACAGCAACGTAATTGTGGGGATCAAAACTTGTGATGGTTTTGTAAAAAGATCAGGAATTCTAGATGCCCAGATAGGGAAACAAAGACCTGCCACTATTTCAGTATCTCTAATCAAAATCTGGTACGACTTCACTTCAAAGGTGAAAATGCCCACGCTCATTTAACCCTTATGGGACACCCTAAACTCATTGAAACCACCCAATACTTTCTTCATCTTTCCTGCAACCCTAAGCATTCAACTATCAATATATGTTTGGTTGGGGGGGGGAACCTATCCATTCGCAAGAGGTGGAACCCAAAGATTTAAGCCCCACTATTCCCAAAACAAAATCCAAATCATCTTCCCCAACCCCATCCACCGACTGTTCCTTCGATCCTATCACGACAGCCCATGGTAATGTCATTAGTCCCTTTTGGGGGGCCTTTAGCTAGCACTTTTCAAACTTCACCACTTAACAGCCAGCATAAAGAAATAGGATTGGGGAGACTGAGAACAGTAATGAACTCATCAGCTCATTGATAGTCTATCAGATGACACTGCCACTACCCCAGGACTAGTCAGCAAAATTTATTTCGCTGAACTCTTCCAGTGGTTCCAAAGGATCAAATGAATTAAGAGAGCTTGTTGTCATTATGAGAACATTAGAAATCATTATGAGTTAATCAAGATATTAGCCTTAAGAGAGCTTGATGTCGACACATGTCAATGCTAATTTCGATTCCAGTCCAAGTCAAATTTAATCCTCTTTAAAGTTACCAATCTAATCCTCAAGCACTCCCTCTATCAATGTTTGACACCTCTTGCTTTGGAAGGTTATCTTTACCATGAACCTGAAATCTCTGTTTATTGACGATAATTTCAGAACTGCTTCAGCTTTTACTTTTTGCTATTGAAACAAAAGGAATCGTAGGAAGCATGTTTTCTAGAAGCACGTTCTGTATATTCTGTTTCATGTTCTCCGCACCCATTCCTCCCAATTTGAGAAAACCAAGTTTCCCCTTATTCTGTTGGTGGTAGAATAGCCTATCTCCATAAATTTATTTCTGACAAACCTCAATTTCAAATTAAACTTTTGCGTAACAATCCAAGTTTTATTGCATTTCTGTCTGACCTATTGTAACTGAGCTTTCACTACCTGAAAACACAGGAAAATTATCAAGGGGCCAGGGTTGATCCCTCGATATAGCCTCCAATGAGAAAGTTACTGTTTATCTCGAATTCCGTAAATAATATGTAGTGTGTTCTTTTCAGAGGGCTTGCATAACTTGTATTTGATTTGAAGGGGGGTATTTGTAAGTTGCCTTCGGCAGCGGTTATCTCTAGAGATTACGAAAGATTTGCCAAGTTACCGTTTTATCCATTCTCAACTGTAATAACTCATCGATTTGGACCCGCCTCACATACTCAAAATGCATCCCTCCAGCTTTGGCAAACTGAAATAGGGGCGGCCAAGATTCGGATTTCCCAAAAAATTTCCCAACCATGGGGTAATTCGGTCGAATAAATTCAGGAAAACGGTTGGAAATTGAAAATTTCTATGCTAGTTTAGGCAATTGAAAGACAGGTTGGGAAATTATTATGGCTATCCAGAATACCCGAATTACTTGTTTTACTCGAACTACTACTAAATATACAAACTAAAATTTTTGTGTAAGATTGTGTGTTTTGGACATGTTTTGCTTAAAGAAGATGTTATCAATTTAGGGGCTTTTTTTTTCCCAGTTGGGAAAAAAATTCCCAATTATAATAATCCGGTTGAAAAACCTTCGGACAAAGTATCATTCGGTCGGGAATCAGGTAAGCAAATTTAGTTCAAAAAATGTTTGTTTGGTCAGGAATTTCCCAAACAACCCAAATGCACACCCCTAACCCATTTCAGTGAAACAACTGCGACATGAACTTGCGTCATCCAGGTTTGACAATTAGACCCACACCAAACTCAATTTTTGTTGCTTGCAGGAAAAGATGGATGAGAAGGAACCCTAAGGAGCTTTTAAGGGATTATTGACCATTAACTTTTGAACTTCAACTAACAGGAGAAAATAAAAAATATGCTGACATAATCTTGACACAGGGGATACCACATATAATTAGGCCTTAACAAAGAGGTCATTATAAGTTACCTTATTAATTTTTCCTATAGTCACACAAGTTCAAGGTAGTAGTTGGGGTCAAGTTTTCGAGGCAGAGCAGTGTTTGGTAGTGGTCCTCGCTCTGAAGATCTGCCCTATGCCTATTATTACTTATTGTCCCTATGTGTCTCTGTCAGATTGAAACGCAGAGACATTGAAGATGAACATAAGATACGGATATAAATGTGCACCTTCTTCTTCACATGAGTTCCGAATTTCAGAAGAGCATCAGGCACAATCTGCCCAGCTTCCCTGAGAACATTCACCAGCTCTCCAGCAAGCCCCTGAAATAAGTCGTGCACCAAAATTTGAACATTCCAGCGGTGTGAGTAGATTATTTGAGTTCAAATATTCAAGTGAGAGCATTCCAAAATATTGAAAGTGATACCTTGTTTTCCTGCATGAAAAATGTGTGTGCAACCCCTTTCTTACCAGCTCGTCCAGTCCTTCCTATTCTGTGGACATAGTCCTCTGTTGTGAGAGGAAAACTGTAATTTATCACTACTTCAACATCAGGAATATCCAATCCACGAGCAGCAACATCTGTAGCTATCTGCAGATTTGTAAGGTCTTTATAACGGGCTGCATTTTTTAGACTTTTCCAATCAAACCAATGAAAATTATCAGCATATATTACGCTATTAAATGAATGCAGGTGAATTATTCATTTTATCTCACAAAATAGATTTAGTCATTATATCTCCAAATTTATATCATCAATATAATTGAAATATATACATAATCTCAATTAATAAAATATCTATTGATGTGTTTGCCTGCACGTAGAAAGATAATATCCCAGGGAAATGTGTTAAGCAGCCTTTCCCTCCTTGTCAATGATTTTGAGGAAAAAGGTTTCACAAACTGTCAAACTGAAGCCTTTTTCCCCCTCACATGACAATGCCGTTACCAGGAGAAATTTTATTTGCTCACATGACAATGCCGTTACCAGCAGAAATTTTATTTGCTCACATGACAATGTCTTTCACCAGACGAGAAAAAATGAAACATAGGTATCAGTCAATACCAATCAGCACAATCATGTACAACCCAACCTAAATGGCAATTAAAGGACATTAAAACTTAGTTTTATCAGTTGCATAATACTTAGTTGTCAAAGCCATGCAAGTACAAATTTGTCCAATTGAATCACTACAAACCATAGTACTGCTGATGTATAGCGTCAAAATATATATTTAATTATAAAATACCATTAACGGACAGCTTCCCTCCTTGAATGACAATAATGCTTCTGTACGCGCATATTGAGCTTTGTCACCATGTATTGAAACAACATTCCAACCTCTGGAAGCCAGCAGAAGCGGGAAGATAAAAGAAGAAAAACCAGAAAACATCCGCACATCATTAATAACAAAATAAGAATGAAAAATCAGCCATCTTTAGCAGGTGACTTTGCCATTCTGAGACAACCATTTGGTGCCTATTTATGTCACAGACATAGACAAGGCCACTGGCCCAAAATGATGAGAAATATTATTATCACTACCATGAATTTCTTGCAAGAATAGTAGGAAAGCTGAGACTAAAATTTCGGGTTACAAATGGTTAAGGTTGGAATAAAATGGGTCCTAAATTTTAAGTTTGCCAAACAGTGAATATGTTGAGAGGCTTAGAATGCAACTTGAAATGTCCTAAAATGCTAGATTCCACATACCAATACAAGCCCAACAAAAAAACAGAACTTAATCAAGTAGTGGAAGTGTACAGGCACTTACCTTCGTTGCAGCATATTTTCAACCCGACTTGCTTCCTTTTTGTACAAAACAAAAACCAATACCCTATTCCTGCCAAAAAAAAAAAGAAAAAAAAAACATAATCTCTGTATTGACCCTACAATTATTAAAAACCACAAAGAAAATTCAGATGCACACTCTCATTTTTATAGCACCAAAAAAGATTCAGCGTATTCAAGGTCAATAAATGGAAGCCAAGTGAGGAATAGAGTATAATAATTCAAAAAAATGAATAACAGTAGAACAAGTACATTTGAAGCACCTTTAATAGTGGTGGTTGTCTCAAATAAAAACCCAAGGTATCACATAAACAATTACTAGATTTAAACCATATCCTTTTATTTCACTACAGGAAGAAATACCAGTAGTGTCTGCCACAAAAATAATAGGAAAAGTGATTTGCAATCAATACCGTTGAGAATTGTGGTATTTTCCCAGCAAAGCTATCAGACGATCATCACGTGATCGATCATCCAGGACCTACTGGTGCAAAATAGATAGCAATAACACAAGCTAAAACATATGTCATGAAATGAACTCAGGTAATGTTATAGAGGTAATTCAACACGGCTGGTGACTAATCATACCTCTACTATCTGCATAACATCATGGTTGGCAGCTAAATCCTCTGAACCCACAACCACCTGAAATGCAGCTCATCATTTGAAAGAAGAAAACAAGAATAATATTTAGAAGTTGTCACTCTATGTCAGCATTCACACCTTAACAGGGTTTGGATCCATAAATTCCTGAGATAATTGGTCAACTGGAGGAGGCCATGTTGCGCTGAACATTACCGTCTGGCGTACTGCATCAGTTTTAAGGGTTTCAAATCAAGAGCAAACTTCTAAGGTAAAAATAAAACTCTAGCTACAGATGAGACAAACAAGCTGTCATACAGGCCAAATCAAAGAACGATCCTATTACTGTAGTAATTACAATCATAGTGATCACCCAGGCGCTTCAATGAGGAAAAGACAACACTGCAAAATGATTCAGGCTTTTTCCTGTGTTTCTCTCTCTCGCTTCATAAATACTGCAGTAGGGATGGTTGAGAGAATCATAACGAAAAATGCAAGTGGACCATAAAATTGTCCAATTTGATCTTAGAGTCAACCTTCCCGAACCACAGCACACAAGATAAGAGTATCTCTCCAGTCCATATTCACATCTGGAAGGGGCAACCCTCCAATAATCATCAATGGATCATTACCTAGATTTAGTGTATCCAAACTCAAAAGGGGGGCCAAGGGGGTGGGAAAAACAATGCCAGGAAACAGAAGGAAGAGAGGTATAACAGAAATACAAGTCACATACCAGAACATGTCTGGCTTAATATAGAGCGAACTTCAGGTTCAAATCCCATATCTAACATACGGTCTGCTTCATCTAGAACCTATATAACTGACGAAGCATTTATAATAGGTTTTTAATAGATAAATGCAACAAATTAGCAATTGAAAGTACATATGCTTCATCTAACCAAACAATGAGAAAAAAAGAGGGAAAAGCAACCAAGGGTGTTTAATACTGTTGCGTCTGGTCAGCTACTTTATCAAAAAAAAAAAAAGAAGGAACATTTACTTGATCCAAAACACATAATTAAAAGTAAAACAAGAACTGGTCAGAGGTGCGAATTGAAATGCTCTATCAGATCTAGTCAGCAGCTTCCCCAAGTACAGCATATGCATATATTTTTTAATTTTTTATAAAGTGACCAACTCATTTTGAAATAATCAATGTCAAACTAGACAAGAAGTATAATCTTCTGTTCAAAAAATAGGAACAAGAAAAGGGTGAAAACCCAGTTCGCTCTAGACGATAAAGTAAGAAATGATACAATACTATTTCGCCATTCCCACAACTCTGATAAAAATACCAAAACAAGTTGTGAGGGTTAGTCTAAGTGTGTTCTATTGTTGATGGGGCCCATTTGCGGAAATTGTAGAAAGCCACCAATTTCTACAAGTCTTTCAATTTTTAAAAGTATTTCTGTTTTCTAGCATGTCTTCGGTATTTCTAGGCTAGTCAATGAATTTTTTTCTTAGGCTTAGTTAACGAGTATTTTATTTTCTAGGTGCATTTATTAGCTTTTGGTTTCCAAATAAGTCAAGAGTCAAAGTCTTAGTCATTTCCTAGGAAGTTCAAAAGCCTTTTCTGTTCTCTAAAAACCTAAGTAATTTGTCAAGAATCCACCTCAAAACCAATTGAAAACATGAGGAGTGGCCCAAAAGATATTTTAAGCACCAGAGTAACAAGTCCCAAACTGATGTGGAATTCTCAACAATCCCCCCTCTCGTGTAGGCTCAACTTGGACTCAGTACGTGCACGATAGAATATAGATGGGGGGAAACACAAATGGGCCTCATTGGGCCATGCCACGGAATCTGAGCTCTGATACCATATGGAATATGCAGAGTAAGGGAGATGTGTTGAGAGAGGGAGAGAGTGGGAGAATTCCCTTATACCCTAAAAGGGTAGAAGGGCTCAATATAATACAAATTAGGACAACATCACATTAGTTAGGGTTCCTAACAAGGTACAAGTACTAAAATACCCTTACTGTTTAAGTAGTTTAATCCTTATCAACAGTTCTGTCCAGATCTCATTTTCCTTCGTAGGATAGATCCTGGCTTGCTAATCCTTCCAACACTGCATCATTGTGCCTTTGACTATGAGAAATTTCTTTGGGTAAATACAAATTTCATTATACTAAAAGGGAGTCAAATTCCCCCTCCAATTCTGGGGAGTCCAAATCAGACAGCATGTCAGATTTCACCGCCCCCTCCCAAAAGCCATCTCCGCAAGGTGGGTTGCTAACCTACCAACAAGAACCTTTGCAATAACCATGCACACACTAGCAACCAAGCTAATAGGTCTAGAATCTCCTCATAGTTACAATTATCCGTCCAGGATGAAAATAGCATTCATGCTCCTTCCAACATCGCATTGCTAACATATGACTCGACAAACACTAAGAAAATATGGATCAACCACCATTCAAAATAATTGTAAGGGAAATTGATAATTGATTTATAAGAAAGTGGATAAGGATTATTGCAACACCACATAATCACCTTTTCACATTATAAAAACATACAACAGTAGAATAAAATAAAAAAATAATGATTCAATACACACCACAAAAGATATATCCTTTAAGCTGCAGACACCCATCTCCATCAGATCCTTCAGACGACCTGGAGTGCCAATAACAATGTCCTGAGTGCATGAAGAGAAAAGGGAAACAAAGAAAGGGCTAGGCATGTCAGCATAACTAAGAAAATCTAGATTAGTGCAACTGAAGAACAAGCAAAGTATATCAGCTCCAAAAGTCATAAGAAATGCATGCTTCTGTAATCATCGAAGGATTTTCAAGGCAAAGAGATTTAAAATGGAACAACAGAAAGCTGATAAAAATGACAAGCAACAAATGTACTCAAAGCTATCATATGGATATCATATAGATAACTTCCAAGATAATCTGAACATTATCATTGAATCAATGTTATCATCTGATTCGCATTATCCTCATAATCTGACAAGTACATCATTTATTTATATATTTAAGCATCCAATAACAATTGTTACAACCATATAAGGAAAAAAGGATTTTCAGGATCATAATCCTGTTCACATTCGTTCTTCTTTCTTTGTTGATTCTCTCAAATACTAAAGATGATTCAATTGTCCGGCATAAAAGCTAAATTGCAAAGCCAGAGAGAGAGAAAAACATTGTGAACTATGACATTAATAATATAAAGTCTCCTAAATGCTTCGAAACGGAACATCATAAAAAATATTGAATAACTGCATAGCACCTTTCAGAATTTGAATAGCCTGCTAATAGTGTCCTTTGCACCCCCCCCCCCCCAACAAAAAAAAATAATAATAGTAAACATCTCTCATGAATTATAACATTTCAATTTTTCTACCTAACTGCATATAATTCAGCCAAAGAGAATTTTACTATTCTCTCATGAGAATGATATACATGGCAGGAGAAACAAAGAGGCATTGACAACTATGATTTGACTAATCCACTACTTCAGCTTGATCCACTTCCCTAGAAGCATCAAGTACCGATTGCAGTTTCTATCTGAATCCCACCATATCAAAATTTCAATATCCAGCCAAAAGCACCCTCGATCATTCCACAAAAACAACAGTAATCCTAACATGACTTTCATGAGATCATAAAATGACTCATAAAAGTGATCTTACAATCCTACACATTACCAGCAAGCTCAGTGCATCAAGAACCCATAAATCCCCAGACAAAAGGATGATTCAGCCTCCATAAGATTCAAGAAAAGCTTTCGATTCCTTAATAAGCACCAAATCACCAGCATCATAAACTGATATACGTGTTAATATGCAATGATACTAAGTATAATATTCTATCTTCCAGTCTGATTTCTGAAACATTACCATATAATTAAGCACTGCACATTAAATGTAAAACAGTCATGCTATCCAGAATACCATAGAGACAAAAAAATTAAAACAGCTTACAACGCCAGATTTCAAAGAAGATATCTGAGGTCCTTTAGATGTCCCTCCATACAAACAAACTGATTTTACACCACAAGGTTTCCCAGCATTGCATAGAACATCCGATATCTGCCACCAGTACAACATGTCAGCACTCAGCAACAAATTTGATACTAGTTATGGTAATTCAAAAAATTCAAAAAATTCAAAAAATGTAATAAAATATAAAATATAAAATATAAAATATAAAATATAAATATAAATAAAAACCAAGTGAAAGAAAATAAAGAAATCTAGATACAGGCATACAGAATCAAATAAAATAATTAGAAAATCAACTACGCAATAGCACTGCCATTCACTAGCTCCAAATTTGAAGAGACTGTGCATTTGACCCGCAGTGCCCATGCCTGTAAGGCAAAATAAGTGCATTTGACAAGTAAAATCATCCCAAAAAACTCAACTGTCGTGCTTGAAACAAGGATACCATAAATAGCTCATCACAGGGCGATTTCTGGTACAGATGATCCAAAAAGGGGATCATTTTCGCTCCAGAAGGGGAAAAAGGGTCAATCCAAAATCACTTCTCAAACATATATTATTTTTTGACCTTGTACCAGTGATAGAGAGCATCTTTGTAAAATAATTAATTAACTTTTACCATACCCAAAAAAAAAAAAAAAAAGGAAAACGCTAAATTTATATATATATATATATATATATATGAATGTACCATAAAAAAAGAATCTCCGAGTTACATACTACCTAAGCTTCTAAAGCAGCCTACTCCTAGCATTTTTCATTCTCCACTATATAGAATACCCCGTTCCCACTTCAATCCCACGAACCAAATCGATCTGCATTCTAGGTAACCTCGATCTGAAATGAACTTAAATAATTAGAAAATCAACTAAGAAAAAATGTTTCCATTAGCTAGAAATTTGAAGAGACTTGGCATTAGACAAGCAGTGCCCATGCCTATAAGCCAAAGTAAGTGCAAGTGAGGCACATTGCATGAATCATCTCTAAGACTCAAACAGCAGAAGCAGCTTATTTGACAAGTAAAATCATCCGGAAAAACTCAACTCTAGTATTTTTCCCCACTTACCTAAAACTTAACAAGAAAATTAGGTGCTATCCCACATTTGGAAGAAGTTCTAAATTTAAAAACAAATTGAACATGAAAATGTGCTTGCAATGCACCTTTAACTGTTGGCTTTACAAATTATCCAAAAAGTTAGAAAACATTCATCCATACAATTTATAACTACAAGCCACACCCTATTTTAACCTTTTAAACATATATACAGAATCTTATCTCGCGTTTGGTCAGCCGAATAAGAGAAGCAAGAGAGAATATGAGAATACGCATATATGAAGCTTATACATCCTCTAGCCATGCATGAATGGAGAAACAGATTGACGACCCCCCCCCCCCCCTACCAGGTCCTAATAACTAAATTCATGAGATGAGAAGCACGGACACCAGCATAGGGATATGGATACTGTATACAAGTATTTGTTCACAAGTGAACTCTTGAAAATCTAGGAAGTAAATATGGCAGGATAAGACAATACTTATTTTGAATATTTTCAAATATATATTCATTGTATGTGTGTGTGTATGCATATAAATTTCTAATTATTTAAACAGAGAGAGGCCCGTCCCTATGCTACCATCATTATTCCACTAGGTAGCCCAACTCATAAAACAATTTAAAGTAATAGGAATAAACAAAATGACGAATAATTTCATTATTTTATGTTAATTGTGCAGGCAAGCTTAGGCTATAGTGCAAATTTCAATAACAAAAGCAACTCAATAGAAGGACATCTTAAAAGAAGAAAGCTACACAGAAAACATAGCTGATTTGTAATAAGTAAACACTATGCTTTTGTTTAATCCCATGAAATGAGCAAGAAGATAATTTGTATTCAAAAACATTATTTTCTCAAAAAAACTTCATCCACAGCATCACAAAACAATCAGAGGACCTAATGTTTGGCCACTAAAATTGCCATTGAGATAAGCTGACCCTGCCACCATCACACACAAAAACGATCCATGAACTCTTAGTGGACATTTTTCTTAAAAAAAGATCTTCAGGAAATAGTATGATATGAATTTGCTGAAAAGAATTAAGCATGAAATAAAGTTATAAAAACAGTGAACGCTGCAAAATTTACCATGGTACATGGGCAATTGAGGGGAGATCTTATTAGCAAACGCATATATTTCAAACCACACCGAGCAAATTTTGGATTTAACATAACTATCGGTACAGAAAGTTTGCGTTACTTCACCTACTGCAATCTTATACATACACTGAACTGGAATATATACCTGTTGAGCTAATTCTCTTGTAGGTGAAAGAACAAGAGACCGCGGGTTCACCTTCTTCAGTGTTTTAACCTTCCGACTATCTATAACATGCATAATTGCCGGAACCCCAAAAGCCAATGTTTTCCCTGATCACAGAAAAATCACTAGTCGCAAGCTTGTCAAAGCAAAATCCACATTTAACACTAGTAAACAGTCTGAAGGGATTACCTGAGCCGGTAGCTGCGATTCCAATGAAATCGCGGCCATTCAATAAGAATGGCCACGCATGGGATTGAATTGGCGAGGGCTTACTGAAACCCTTACAGCACTCGAGCAATTTATCCGAAAGCTCAGAGTCATGGAACGATTTCAGGGCGGCATACCTCGACTCTTTTATGTTCTTTCCGGTCACCACCACTCCATCACCACACTCTTTCTCTTCAGCGCCGCCATCGCTTTTTTCTCTCTCTTGCTTTTTCTCTCTCTTCTTCTTCCCGCTTCCTGTACCACCCAAGTTATCGATTTCACACGAACTGCTCTCCCTCTCCTCTCCTATCTCTCCCCTCTCCTTCTTCTTCTTCTTCTTCTTCTGGTTCTGCAAACCATCTCGACCTTCTACACCAGGCTCGGTCCCTTCGAGCTTTCTCTTCAGGCTATCTTCCACTTCTCCGTGTTTGTGCTTCTTCTTCTTCGATTTCTTAGATTTTGGGTCATGGTTGTTGATGAGCGCTAGGGTTTGTGGTTCACTCAGTGCGCGAGCTTCAAGCCTGCGACCCATGGGAGAGCCCTAAGCAAACTCGAGTTTATTTTCTAGGGTTTCGTGGTCTGCGAGCAGTACTTATAGCACTGGGACTTCAATATTATATTACTAGTCCCCCAAGTTTGGATGTAATGTCAATTTAGCCATATTAGTCTGAAAGTAGTCAGTTTAGCCCTGAAGTTGTTGAATGTTGCCCGTATGGTCCTTGGACTAGTGGAACTCACGGGGGTTGGATCGAATAGCACTTTTAAAACTATATTTTATATATTAAATTAAATTTGGGTTAGATTCATAAATTTGATCAAAAATTTATCATTAAATTTGGCCTTAAAAAATTTATCATTATATTACCCATTTATGCCTTTGTTGTTATCAAACCATAACAATGTTCTTATTTTTATTTAACATTTTAATATATATAACTTTTGATAACATCTTTCCAATTTTATATGTCACCGCTTAAGGCCAAACCAAATTGGCGGGATCATCTTTTTTCTTTCTTTTTTTCTTTTCCTCTAAGAGTTGCAAGCAAATCTACGGACATTGTATCAGACCTTCATAATTGTAAGGGTTTGTGAAATAAGATATTACTTATATAGAAAAGTTTACAGAAGCATTTATATTATTGTCAGGCAAAACCCCGAAATGCAGAATGGAAGCCACTCAAACACTTTGATTTTATTTTTCTTGGATTGGATCAGATGGAGACAACGACGAAATATTTGGCTCAAGGACTGCTCTTACACTTGCACACCTAAATGCACGTGCACACAATGGCATCCGGCTGATCTCTCTGAGAAGTGATATGGCGTTACAAAAGCATTCCCCTCCCTTCTAACATGGGAAACACAAGTATACACTATACAATGCAAGTACTACGTGGTAGATTTCAGATGGACCCATAGGCTATTGCTGGTGAACCCATGAAGCAGGTGTTGGTCGAACGGAACGATTTCTCGCATGAATCAATTTCAGATCCTTCTGCAGCTGCCCCTATCGCCATACTTGTAAGGGACTCCACTATTTCCGACATAGGCGGCCGGAACTCCTTCCCTGGCTGTTTTATTTTTAAAAATCACGCAATTCACAGGAGAAATCTGACATATTTACAAGTCTCTTTTTATAGGTCATGCGCGAGTGAAGTACCTGAATGCAGAGGGAGACGATATCTGCGAACTGAGAAAGGGATTTGGAAGAGAGAGTTTTCTTAATGCTGGAGTCCAGCATTTGTTCCAAAGATTCGCTGTCATGAAGTTGAGATGAAGCCCATTTCACAAGGGATTGCTCTTCCCTCGGTCTCAAACTGTGTGAATACAATTACAGGGGAAATGATCTGAATTTAAGAAGAGAAAAAGGTATGACCAAAACTAGTGGCAGGAGATAGAATATCAGCTTTCCAGTGCACCTGTCAAAAGGACTTCTTCCTGTTAATAACTCTAACAGCAGCACTCCATAAGCGTACACATCAGTCTTCGTATAATCAATCCCGGGTTGGCCATGTTCGGGTGCAATGTAGCCAGTGCTGCTTATAGCCATTTCAGCGGCCTGTTTGCAGAGGAGACCAAACGTTAAAGAACTATATTATATAGTTTAAAAAATGATTTTAAATGCTTCTGAATTGTTAATTAAATGAAGTCTGAAACCCATATACCTTCAGTTTAACGCTGTTGCTAGTAAGGGGCCTCAGGATGGCTAACCCACAGTCACAGATACGAGGTGTGAGTTCTTCATCGAGCAGGATGTTGGAAGCCTTCAAGTTGCTATGTGCAATTGGAGGTGAGAATGCCGAGTGCAAATAACTAAAAATAATGTATACAAATTGAATCTAATCAAAATCATGTCAAGGAGGAAGAGAGATGCTATTAAAGAGCAATATGTAATCCCTTTCTTGACTTCGGAAATTTAAGCTTTACACACAAATCTTCTGAATTTATTTGTATAGTTCTGAACAGCTTCTATGTTTGAAAGAGTTGGTGGAAGCATATGGGATACTTACTCCAAAGCACGAGCTATGCCAATGGCGATTCGGAGACGGAGACCCCAAGAAAGGGGTTTGCACACTTGATAATGCAAGGCATCATCTAGAGAAAAATTCCTAACGTACTCATATACAAGGAGATGCTGATCATTCTCTATGCAATACCCGACAAGCGTTACAACGTTGGGATGCCGCAAACGTGCTGCCCTCCATATGACATCCAAGAACTGTTCTTCTTCTTGGAGAGAAAGTGACACAGTGTTGATGTCCATCACAGCTAAAACCTGAAGCCAAAAAAAAAAGAGGGGGGGGGGGGGGGGGGGGATTATAAACCAAAATATTAGTTTGAACTTTAAAAATAAGTTGCATCAAATTTTGCGTTGAGATCATAGTTTTCTTACTTGGCCCTCAGGGAGCTCGGCTTTGTAAACAGTACCAAGAGATCCCTCTCGAAGAAGGTTTTGTTCACTGAAGCCGTTTGTAGCTGATTGAAGTGCTGCCACGGTGTAAAGTTTTGCACTTGTTGGAATTCGGCATTTCTTAGAGAAACTTCTTCTTTTATATGTTTTCACAGTTCTAAGCTGGTGAAATGGGGGAATATGCCTTGGGCCAAGCATGGGCGGAGAACTCACTGGCAACACTGGTGGACTTGCTTCTGCTGCCTCAGAAGAACATCCTATACACCGTCCAATTTTATTAGTGAAATTAATGGCATGTTTGGTTCCATGATGGAATAAAATGGGAATAGAGTACCTAATCCATAGGAATAGAATATGTATGGAATAGCTATTCCAATGGACCATGAGTAGAATGATTAGTCTCATTAGCCAAAGTTGATCAATTATGAATCAAACATGAAATAAGGCGGTCTGAATGTATTTACAAGAAAATGTAAGTTCCACATGAGAAAGTATGTGAAAGATTCAAATTTTTACCTCCAACAGTACTGATTGGGAGGGAATGCATTGAGCTGTTAGGACTGTTCAAGTTGCTGGGGTTTTGAGTGTGACGGCGATTCATGCCAATTGCAATGATGAGTCCAACACAGCTCACCAGCAGAGTTCCCCCACCAATCATACAAGCTATTCCCCCAGGCCCCAGCTTTCTACTCCTATGCCCACCTTCCTTATTAATGGGATAGCTTTCAATGGCATTAGACTCAGTTGTTGGAGGGGTACTGATATTGTGCTTGCTCGGCACATTTTCCAAAGGAAAATCCCAGGGATGATAGTTCCCCCCTGGGTGGAACTTGTTCCCTCCAATCCTAGTAAGAGATGAAAATACAGAATCAATTCAAAGTTGGTAATGTTACAGGTTGAAACATATCACAAGAATATTTTGCTTAGTTACCATAGATTTTGTATGGTCTCAAAGTGCTCGGGTATGACGCCGCTAAAATGGTTATCTTGGATGTTCCTGATGACAGATAAGCAAGCCTTTTTCAAGAAGAAAGAGACAAGGGAAAAAAAAAATTACCTAGGGAAGAACCTACAGGTCAGATAGTGGGAGATCAGACAGAAATATTACTGAGCCGGTGAAACTATTGTTCTGCAAATACCTGCAAATACGTCTAGAATAAGGTTGTCAACAATAGAAAGGAAAAGTACAAAAAGACTGTGCCACACAGCGTAAACCTATTTGATTGAGGGAAATCTTACGCACAATTTTTTAAGGCTCGTCAAGTTTTCAAACGAACTAGGTAGGTCTCCGGTGAAACTATTGTGGGACAAATCCCTGTGACAGGAAAATGAATATCCATTAGTGATTTGAAAATCAGGGTTTAGACAACGGTCTTATACTGAGTATGGAGTAGCAACTGCAAAAAAATAGACAATCCACAGACTTTAAAAAGGTATGCAAAGTTGCTAAGAAATTGGAGGTGAAATGAAAAAGGGAAATTGAGCATAATTTCAAGAAAATACGGAAGCTAACTGCAGTTCAATTGTCAACAAAATCAAACATGTTTAGTTTTGCAGTGCACACTTCAAAGCCATGACAGTGAATTTTGGTAATTTAGACATCAATGTGCCGCATGTGCAAAACATGGAGAAAGTAGGGTTAAAAACATACATTTCTTTAAGATGCTGCAGGCCGGTAAATAAATTCCCAAGGGGTCCAGACAATGAGTTGTGGCTTAAATTCCTGAAACAGAACAGTTATAACTCATTGACTAGATGGCATAACCAGTAAGTAGAGACTCCCGGGGGGCCCGGGGGGGGGGGGGGGGTGGAGTGGAAGAACTCACAGGCGCTGTAGATTTTCCAGGGAAGTCAAGGAATAGGGAATATCTTGGCTGAAATTGTTGTGGGATAAATTTCTGCATTAGAACAGAAAAAGCATTAAAATGAAGAGCTAAACATGATGCAATAAATGATATCTATGAAGAATGTAATGGAGTGCTTAAAAAGAATCTCTTACAGAAAGGTGGCATTAGGGGGTAGGCCCCAAGGAATATCGCCCTGAATATTATTGGAGCTAATGTCCCTAGCAGATTGAACAAACCTAATAAATGAAAGAAAACTCTCCGCAGCATTACTATTAACAATTCTCAAATCAAATTTACAAAATCACTCACAGTTGCTTCAAATTGTGGAGATTGAAGAGCTGGGTTCCAATATAGCCACTGATATTAAGCCCATGTAGGTTTCTGCAAAGAGAAGGCTAACAGGTAAGTTTTGGAAAAACATAAGAATAGGACTCATTAAAAAAGCTTTGTGCATCATTACAGGTAGATTACTGATGAGCCAGAACAGAAAACTCCTGTCCATGATTCTCCGCAGGGATCACCTTTTGAAGAATTCCATCCCTTCAACTGACGTGGCCTACTCAAGGCCCAATACAGATCCCCAAGAGCCGAGACTGCAAAATCAAGAAGGACATTAAAAAATCTCATTATCAACAATGCAGCATTTCCTTATAGAATTAATATGCTGTATTGATCTTTGCACCTTGGGATCAAACTGATGTGCATCAAAAAACCCTTACGACCAACATTAGAAGGAATCACAATGACGAGAGCAAGGAATCAAAGAAGAAGACTCCTTTCACCATATAATTACGGAAAACGTCCAAAATTCTTTATTTTACATTCCAACTATAAACTTAAAGCAGAACCAAGAAGAATAGGATTAGTCAGAAAAATTACCATCGAGTTTGTCAGTGGAGGCACAAGCTTGTGATGCCAGAATCGCTAACAAGACAATTACAGCAACGTAATAAGGGCATAGGCATGTTTTCACCATTTCGATGTCTCTCTAAGTTCTTGAAAATCGAAAAGAAAGAAGAAACAAACTTGAGAAGAAGAAGAGGGTAACTATAGTCTAAAAGAACTCAAGTTAATTTCACTTCTTCTTCTTCTTCTTCTTCTTCTTCTTCTTTTTTCCTGAAAAAAAAAATTCATCACAAGAAAGGTATCATTCCAAGTAGCTAACAGTACAGGGAATGAGTGCGCACCGAAAAAAAAAAGAAAAAAAATCAAACTTGAAGATGAAGAAGAACACAGAAGAAAATAACAGAAAATAAAACTAGGATAATAGAAAAAGAGAAATCATCAAGATTACTGGAACAACTTACTGAAAGTGTTTCATCAAACACGAAACTTGAACAGGGCAGCGATGAAGAAAGCTTCAAATCAGTACTGGAAAAGCGTACAGGACAGAGTTAGGGTTTTCCGATGGACCATTGGAGAGCCCTTTTTTTTCCCTTTTTTTTTTTTTTTTTTCCTGTTCGAGGGAGAAAGAAAGGAAACTAGAGAGAGAGAGAGAGAGAGAGAGAGAGAGAGAGAGAGGTGTTGGGAATGTTTGTTGCTTGGGGCGGGAACAGAGTGGGCCGAGTTTCTCCGAGAACGCTCAGCTCAGCCGATGATGGTGGCATTTGTGGAAGAAAATCTTTTGTATAGAGCGGGGTCCACGTCAGTTATGGCAGTTATCCGTTACAGTCACGTGCAGTGCACTCGGGTTCGTGCATGTGAAGAGAGGCCCCCGTACGCCCTTTTTTTTTTTTTTTTAGGGAGTACAATATTTGTCTTCGGGGAGATTGAGCTTGGCATTTGGTTTTGATTCCCATGTTATATTGTAAAGTATGAAAATAATGTAATCCGGGATGTCTTAACGAGTTACTTATAGCTCTGATACAGATGCTATTATACAACTTTATGAGGTCTAGACGCTCCCCCCCCCCCCCCCCCCGGGTCCCCCAAACAGCTAACGTTTAGCTCTTCTTCCTCTTACCCACATGCCAGAGCTACACATTTTCAACATTCAAAACCACCACGAAGGGAAGCTATTGAACCCTGTCCAATTGATCATCACTAATGGTACGTTTTGATATGATGAAATGAAATAAAATGAATGTTAAGAGATTAAAATCATGTCTCCTTGAGACTGCATTCCATTGTTCATATCCATCCCAACTAAAAATGAACAAACGATGGGAATGACACTCCCGCCATCATAGCAAGGAATGCCTGATCTCATGGTTGATCGGTTCATTTCTAACTAGGGTGGGCACGGACAACAGAATCAAGCCTCTCAATGAAACATGGACTTCACCCTTTAAAACCCATTTCACTTGATCCCGACGTACCAATCAGTGCACTCTCGGCCACCTGATGCCTGGAACCGCCAAATTATTTCACACCTAGACAGCAGTAATCATCCACAACAAATTTGACAAGCAAGTTCAAACAGTCATATTCAGTCTAGGCGATTTTGAAAACAAAACAGAGACGGCGTCATTTCGGGGCTATCCCAAACAGGACACACAGGTGGGCAGTTAAAGCGACCAGTGCATGAGATGAGTGGAGTCATAAGCCTTGCAATGCTCAAACTCCATATATGGCCTCCCGCTCTGTTGAGCAAGCTCAACCACACCAGTAAGCTCGCTACCATTCATAGGATGGGAAACTTGACCCAGGCCTTGGTGGGGTGGAATCTCATCTGAACAGCAACTCACGAAGCAAGAAGTGTTTGGAACTGTCGTTCGCAAAACGGGGGTCCCTTCGTGATTCATCAAGTTGTCCACCCCAAGGCCCGAGGCTTGAATTCTGGAAGCCCACGACTGATTTGACAGAAGAGAGAGAGCACGATCAGAGTTGGAGGCACCAGTAAAGCACTCTCCTGATGGAATTTTAGTCCCCAGACATCCCGTCCCAGCTGTTGAACCTTGCGTGATGAAGCTAGCATTAGACAGAGCCTTACTATGCCATGGACGTTCAGGATACTTCCCTGTGCAGGTTGCATACGAACTAAAGTTCACTAGAATGCCTCCCCCGCTGCTACAATTCTCTGCCATTATATCAAACCAAAAATTCTAATTGAGATTATTTATTAGGAAAGCAAAAGCCCAAAGATAAGTTTTGGGACAGATCTAGCAGTGAAAGATACTTTAGCAACTAATAGTTCCTCTTAATGTCTAACCAAAGACTGGCGAAGAGAATCTTCCATAGCGCGAGGGGAAGAGAGATCCAGGTGGTGGCTTCCTCCGTCGCTCATTATGCCCAGCCAGGCGTCTACGGCAGCTTCGTTTAACCTCGTCAAATTCAGGAAGCTGATGAAATCTGGAGACAAATCACCAAGTGGGTATTAAGACAGACAGACAAGACTACTTAGTGTCACTATTTCTGCTGAATACAAATCTTAAGACAAGCAAAATGGAACACAAAGGAATGGAATAGTCATTCCATGGGAATATGTAAGGATCCCAAGTGCCATGAGTGGAATGGGCATCCGTGACTGGGCTGGCATAGGTCCAAAATAGGAACAGTCATTCCAAGCTCCAAAGTAAATTGAACAAGATAATAGCTATTCCATAGGAATAACTAGGAATGAAATGGCTATTGTCATGAACCAAACATGAAGTAAATAATGAATTATGTTTTTTAGAAATCTATGCTAGCTCAATCTGAAACTACACTGATATATGTGCACATCTTACAACAAGTCATCTGACCAAGTGGTACTACATGCTAGTAAAATCCTCAAATAAAAGGGCAGACCCGGTGCACAGGCTCCCCCACTTTGTGAGACTTGAGGGAGAGCCCTCTATCATATCTTTGCATTATATTGCTTTTATGCAAAGGCGCATTTTAGACGACCTGAATCTGTGATTTTCCAATCATAAAGGAGCAACCTTGCTGGAGGGAGGAAGGACACACATGGGGATTCTGGTTCGCCTCTCTATTTGTAGATGCACAACAGGATTGCTCTTAAACTGATGCTGGTTCACAATAAAGAGCCCCCAAGGATGCTATCCCAGTTTCCATACAACCAATGGGAACACGCAAGGAGTACGAACAAAAAGATATGCATGCAACAAAGCCTCAACACATTACTTGAGGAAACTAGAGACGTAAAAAGATAACAGTAAAGATAATATAAAACATGTCCAAAACAAAAAAAAGAAACAAACAAAAACGAAAAAAGAGGCTAAAGATTCAGGAAATGGATGCCCTTTTATATAAAGCATCTCTGCATCTTAAAAAATTATGTCATGAAAAAAGGAGTTCGGATGCAATTAAGTTAGACCACAATTGGGTATTTATTAAGGAAGAAATGAATCATCTTCCCTTGGTTATGCTTAACAGTATAAAAACAGAAAACCTAACTAGCCGATAATAACGAAAACAAATGTATTCAGGCGAAATAATATTGTGAGCAGCCACAAAAGTATGCCAACAAATTTACCGGAGCAAACAGAAAACAACACCAGCAATACCAAAAATGTCTAAAATCAGCTCCACCAGCATCAAGTCCACCACATACAAAAAAAAACAAAAAAAAAAAAAAAAAAAAGAAGAAGGGGTCGTTGATTTGATTATTAGGGCCATCCATTCTGATTTACCGGGTTCAAGGGACCAGCAGGGGTTGCACGGACCAGAAGGTAGCTGCTCACTTTACGAGTTTGCCCCCAGGTTATAAAACTAAACAAGGAAAAATGTTACCCTAATGAAAAGGGTGAAGTGCACACCAACTCCCAAGGAATAAAACATACAGTTCCAAACAAATCCAAGCAAGCTTTCATTGAAACATAATATATCCAACAACATAATAGCTAACCAACAAACGTCTAGCACCCGAAAAAGTATAAACCCCAAAGAGAAACTACCAGTTAATACAGCCATACAACTGGTCCAACAGAAGACAGAAGCATGCATAATAGAACAGAAACCAAATTACACAACTAACTAAATCCATAGCAAGTCAGACTATCACAACAAATACAACTACAAAAAACGGATGTTCAATATTTTTTCTTTTGGTAAATAAAACAGATGTTCAATAATTAAATTTGAAAGAGGAGGGGGGGGGGGGGGGGGGGGGGGGGGGGGGGGGAACAACTCAAAAAAGGGTATTATGAAGCATAAGCAAACCTGCTACACTGCTGGCAAAACCTCTGTTCAAGACCGGCAACAATGACCTTAGGGGACTTAGAGTGCACCCCGCAGACCTTATGCCTCGAATAGTAAGCTTTAGCCTCACTCAGATCTACTTTACATCCTGCAACCTGACACCTAGGCGGTTGCCCTCCCTGCGCCGCACCTTTCACCTTCTTCGCCGCCACCGGAGGGCCACCGGAGCCCCCGGAAGACGGCGACCCGCCACCGGATTTGGCCGGAGCTCCAACACCCGCATCTTCAAAGTAGAGTTTGCGTCCGAACTTCAAGCCGTTGAGCGAATCGGAGGGAGGAGAATTGGGAACCCCAGAGAGGGTAAAAGAGCCCGAGTACCCCATCTAAATGAATAGTAATAGTGGTCCTCCTCCCTCTCTCGCCCTCTAGAGTAGAGTAGTTTCCATTCATGGGGTTTTTGGGAAATTGAAAAGGGTGTGAGTGCGTGTGGGGGAGCCCTATTTGGCTTCTTTTGCAGGAATTAACTTGTGGTATCGTGTAAAGCCGACGCCTTTTGCTGGCCCATAATGCCACTACTCTGGGAACTGTAAGGAAAAAATAATGGAGGGCGATTCGAGAGAGAGGGAGTACTTGTTTGGGAGCTTTGAAGAAGGAGCCGCTGTGCAAGACTCGTTTGTGTGGGGGCGCATAATCAAAATGTTGTTGTAGAAAACACTTTCCTTCTTTTTTTTTTTTTTTTTTGGAAGAATGCAAATATATATTAACTTCCAAAGAGATTACAACAAAACCAGGGAATACCCGGCCAAACAAAAAGGAGAACACTCTACATGCCCGAGCCAACCAAATGAGCCTAGAACAACCTGGCTAAATGGATAGCACGCAAGATTTGAAACTTAATCTTATCTACAATCAGAGCATAAGAAACATGAGCATTTTCAAAGAGGGAAACATTACGAGCCTCCCAAATGAAGTAGATAACCGCTGCAATGGCAATGCAACTAGCTTTGCCTCTGATTCCCGAGTGCCTACGGCCTTGGGAGAGCCAATGAACAAAGCGCTTCAGTGACGTAAAGTTCCGAGAGAGATGCATCCAATTCTTGATTTCAAACCAAATCTTGCAAGTCAATGGGCAAGAGAAGAACAAATGGTTTCTAGTCTCAGTATCGCGCTTACAAAGGTAGCAGGTGGAACCTCTGTTGAGAAAATCCGCTTTATCGAGAGTACGAAGCTTATCACGAATAGCAAGCCACGAAATAAATGCCCATCTCGGGAAAATGTCAGATTTCCAGATGACCGAGCTCCAGTGACATTTTGGTTTGTTATCCAATAAAAATGAGTATGCCAAGCTTGCTTGAATAGACCGTCCATGCATCCAAGAGGCCATAAGAGAAATGGCATTGGTGACACCACCAGATTTTTGAAGGATTAGATCACGGATGGAGAGAAGCTTTTTGAATAGAGCGGAATCAGTTTTAGAAGTGGTGACACCACCAGAAAACACTTTCCTTCTTTCTTTAACTGTTCATGGCACTCTGTGTGTTTGAGGGGACTCCCTATCTCCCATCCATAACTAAATTTAAACCCCCCACAAAACAAGGCGTCCTCTAAAACCCACATTGTCTGGGTAGGTTGGGAAATTCCCTGTAGTATAGATAGAGGGCTACACCGAACGATAAATGTTCCTGCCAAAATAAATAATACCACTAGAAAAGACTGCTGCCACCACCGAGAGGGGAGAACCAGTGTCATCATTTTAGCATCTCCATCATGACGATGTGTCTATTCTTTTGACCTCCATATGGAGAGGCTTGTCATGATATACACATACATATATATATATATATATATATATATATATATATATATTCTCATGATATTTCTTCCCTCTGTCTGTAGTCAAAGTCAAATACCCTCTCTTTTAAAAATAAAAATAAAAAATATTCTGGGAGCATGATTGTAAAATAAAGTTGGGAGGCTGTTCACCCATTCATGCCCGCGTCATTATTTTCTATTTTCAAGTATAGTTTTTACTATAATGATAGAAATAATAATAAATTAAAAATGGATTTGAAAACATGCTCCATCTCGCAAAAAATTCCAACCCAGACCAAGCTTGACTTTGATTTGGGAGATGACCCTGGAGCCAAAGTATGTTAAACTATACATACATGCATACATATATATATATATATATATATATATAATACTTATATGGAGAAATAGATATAGGAAATCCATCAGTTGGGTTTTAATTAATGCAGGGATGGACGTGACATCTGGGGAAGCTTTAGCATTTTGCAACCATCATTACACCTCTTTCCCCAAAACCTTCGGCAAGTGCAAGATTTCTCCCTTGCCATTGATGACGGGAACTTTTTTTCAAATAATATAGAAAAAAAAAAGAGAGAAAATTTTCAAACTAAGTGTACCAATTCCAATTTTTCAGAAGTAAGGTTTTTTAGTTTTTTTTTTCTCATCTCTTATTTGTCATATGTGCAATCAATTTTATTTTGAAAATAAATCATGTATTTTAGAAATCAATTTGCTCATTCATTTCGACAAATGCGTGAATTAAAAATTAATTTATTTTAATTTTAAAAAGTTACATGTATTAGCTCTAATTTTGGAAAGTTAGTCCTTTATTTAAGGCTAACTCTTAATAGACAAAATTAATTACAGAATTGACAAATTCGAAATTAGGAAAATTTTATTTTGAAAGAATAGGGAACCATAAACCAAATTTCGGATATTTTTCTCCCACATCATTTCAGGATTCATGTTCATTGAAGATGTGTAGATTTGGGCACAAAAGTAGCTGAGACACTGAGTCTGGGGGTTGGGAGGCTGCTTGAAGGGGTCGTCCATTCCCATTATTGCTGGCTTGGCTGCGTAATTATGGGAATCACAATTGAGGTTGATCCGGTAATTTGGTTCGGACTTCATTCCCCCCTATCCTCTCTCTCTCCCTCTCTCTCTCTCTCTCTGTTTGTTGCTGCGGCTCAGGTACCCGCAGTAAGCGTGCGCGCCTATCAGGATCAAATCAACCACAAAGGCCCCTCTATGATTTATCTATAGGGATATGTCCCACTATCACGTGACAGCACAATGACGGGTCCTCCTTTATTTTGCTGTCCTTCGTGGTAAACATAATTGCTATTTTATTTGCAAAGTAAAGTGTAAATACATTGACATTATTCGCCTTCGCGAACAAAGGCACTGATATCTTTTTTTAGTTTATAAAAAGCATTCACATACCTTGGGTCATTTAAATTAATTTTTTACTTATCATAAATTAGTAAATAATTTAAAAAATATTTTACTATTTATTTTATTATTATAAAATATCAAACTCTTATTCAATATCAATTTTTTATCTTATAAAATATGAAATTTCTATTATAAATTTCTATTCCGTGAAAAAAGATACAAAAAATTATAATAATATAATAAATAACATTTGAAAGTGATAATAAAATTATAATTTTATTTTTATCATATACACCCTGTCAGCACTCAATTCTATCCGAGCCCACTCTGGATCGAAATTTAGACATCTCAAACCTTAATTTCTAATTACATCTTTTAATCAATTTTATTTGGATCCAAAATTGATAGCCTAATAAAGGCTCAATGCATTATAATTCATGTGATATATTTGGGCTTTCCATTTTGGATTCAAATTGTATTAATATTTTTATTTTTTATTTTTGATTTTTTATAACATGTATTTTTTTATTGAATAATTCCAAAATTTCCCAAAAATATTCTATATCTTGGAATAATTAATTTTGTTTCCTTGGATTTATCCTTTTAAAGGATAAATTTGATCATCATCTTGGAACTAATTAATTAATGTGAAAATAACATTTCCATCTTGACTGTGCCGCTAGGATATAGGGATTGCAAAATTAATTTGTTGTGGGGGGTTTAGACGATAGAGACGTGAGATAAGTCCTTTTTTAGGTGGTCATAATCTCTTTGTTTTCATGTTTGAAAATAAAATTTTATTTTTATTTTTATTATTCGTTCTTAAATTTGGCCATAAAAATAAAAAGGGTTCAGAGTAAACTTCTCTCGTATTTGAGAAAGAGACAATTTATAGCCAACATATTCTAATTACACATATTTCTTCTTCCTTCTTTATTGTTTTTATTTTTATGACCAAAGTTAAGAACCAATAATAATAATAATAATATATTTTCAAACTTGAAAACAAAGAGACAAAAGATGGATTATGGCTCTACACTCTTTTTGATTCGAAAACATAGATATATTTCACAGCCGATATCTCATTAAAACCCTAAACACTAATGGGGAATGAATTGTATGAAAACCGACCTGGTGATTTTTAGAAAATAATAAAAACTACTTGTGTACCTTATTCCACTAAGAAAACAGAGCTCTCCTACTTGCAGAATTTCAAAGCCTAGACAATTCTCCTCTTCTCGTGTGCCTCTCAATCTCTCGAATAAATTCTGTGTATAAGAGGGATTATAAGGGTTTGTTCTCTCCAAAATTCTTCTCTTTTTTTTTTTTTCATGCTTGAACCTTACTTTATATAAAAAAAGTATTTCATCCCCAAGAGTTTAGCTGATTAGAAGAGAGACCACCTAAAAAAGGACTTCTCTCATGTCTATCCTCTTATCACCTCACAACAGATTAATTTTGCAATTCTTATCTCCTAGTGGCACAATCAAGATGGAAGTGCCATTATCATATTAATTAATTAGTTCCAAGATGAAGATCTAATTTATCCTTTAAAAGGATAAATCCAAGGAAATAAATTAACTATTCGAAGATATCAAATTTTTTTGGGAATTTTCAGAATGATTAAACAATAAAAATATACATTTTATAAAAACGCAATGAAAGCTACAATAAAAGTAAAAAATAAAAAAATAAATAAATACAATTTGAATCCAAAATGAAAAGTTCAAATTTATCATATGGATTATAATGCATTGGGCCTCTATTGGGCTATTAATTTTGGATCCAAATAAAATTAATTAAAAAATATAATTAAAAATTAAGGTTTAAGATGTCTAAATTTAGATCCGAGGACAAAATCGAGTGCCGACACAATTGATGATTGACAAAACAAAAAGCCACTTTAAAAAAATGTTGTGTAGGTAAGGAAGTAAAGTGAGTCGGGTTAATAGCTTACAGCCCGAGGCAGATTTGGTTCCAAACTTGATTTTAATTTGAAGGAGTTAAAGTTTGAACATGGATTTTGGTCCATAATATTGGAGGACAGCACATTTCTTCCATCCATCATCCAGAAGCAAAGACAAAGTAATTGGCGTGTAGATGATAACTTCCACTTTGTTAAAGTGAAAGTTATTAACAGTAGGGACACTTCAATCTTTTTAACTATTTCAAACTTCTCATGGAAAGATTTTAAAACTTAAGACTTGCTTGGATGATGGAATTGAGAATAAAAAAAAACTGATTCGTAATCCATTATTTTGATCATTTCTTCGTGTGATGGAATGACCATTTCATCGATTTTTACATTTTTCTCTCATTCTCATCACTCCCTTACCATCCAAGCGTAGCCTCATGAATTCTTTTTTTATATTCTTTATGAAGCAAAAGGATTCATCCATAAGCTTGTCCAGGTATCGTTTGTCCATAAACAAATCAAATGGAAGATTACCTTCATGAAAAGTGGCTAGATTTTGTCATTGGGTGAGGGAAGAGAGTAGCAATCTTCAGAACATTGGGTACCTATTTATTCTAAATAATTTTCTTTTCTAAAATAACAGAGTTGATACGTTGGGTGTAGGCCTAGACTATATAGTGTGCGTGTGTGATTTATAAATTTTGGTGCGCTTCTACACACGTACTCGTTGAGCATAAATATGTAGGGTGAGCATTCCCCAACATTCCTCGAGAAAGATATATCAAAAAATGCCTCGTCAACAGAATCTTACCGAATTATCATAAAATTATCCAACCACAAAAAGTGGCCAATAAAATATGCAGCTCAGCCCCACCACCATCTGGCTGGGGAAGATCTCACATCTCTTTTTTTTTTTTTTTTTTTTTTTTTCCAACAAGATTTTCTCTTTGTGCCTTCTTTCTTGAGATTCTTGTTGAATGATAAGGGAAAAGATCCTGTAAGATGAGACCCAAAGCTTGGCATTCGTCATTAATAATTTAGTGTAAATTATCGATATGGATTTCGCCTCCACCACCGCGAGGAAATGAAACGCGAGAATGAGAATACTTTAGCAAAATGTGAGTCAATATTCAACCATTCCTTGATAGGACCGAAGGACGTGAAGATATACGAAAACCAGCAGGATAACATAACAATTTTAGGCACTCAAAATGTAAGTCTTCTTGACGACCAAATCAGAATCTCTCCAAATTTGTGTGTACTACTTAACAATCACGCGGGGCCTGAGTGGGTGAACACTGAAGACAGACATCGTCACGGTCTCAGGCCCAACACAGCCTCGGCTGAGAATGCTGCTCACAATGACATGAAACCCAATTTTCTTTAGAATAAAAAAGGGTCCACATGAAGGGCATAAATAAGACGAGCGTGCACATTTGGAACGAGTGGGCACGCATCTTGGGTTTAGCTGGAAAGCTCAACCCAAATTCTGAGAGCAGCAGAGAATGAAGCCGAAGCATGGGAAGGACGCGTCCACAAGTCAACCTTAAAATGTAGGACAAAGAACCCACAATCAACTGCCACGTTATCCCATTATATGCATTTAAATATATTTCATGTATACATATGTGTGTATCAGCAGCACTAGAGCCCCCGACTCCTGACCATCTCTCTTATCTCTTTCAAATTCACCTGAATTTCTGGACGCGTATTAAAAAGAAGCCACCATTTTTTCCGCAAAGAACAAAAGCCCCATGGAGGTTTTGTCTAAACACAGGGCTGCACGTTTAACTTTTTTCCAAGGACAAAGTCAGGAGTCTTTTAGATAAAAGTCAATACACACAAAATTCAATATAGGGAAGAAAAAATAAATAAAAAAAATTGCAACTGGAGGTAGGCTCCAGTAGCTCACAAGTTCCCAACAACCCAAAAAAGCAGAAGAAGAACGAAAAAGCAAGGCCATGTTCATTCATATACAGGTAACTAATCAGGACAATCATGAGCTTACAACTTCACCACACGATTTAATCAACACTAATAGTATACGCACATGGTTTGAACAGTTTTTAAAGATGCGTTTAATGGGATTAAATTACAACCTTTTCTAGTCAAGCTCATATTATAACAAAATTAATTCCCTCTCAAAGTTCTTCAATTGCAGACAACATACGCATAGTGGAACCGCTTCAATATGCAAGCGTAACTTTAGGATATTCAGAATTTCCAATTCTGAATGCATTCTATTACAAGTTGCTACAAGCCAATGACAGATAATGTACACTGAAGAGGAGCAAATTAATGACATGAACGATGCACCAACCAACACACCTACCTATAATAAGTTCACTCTTTGCAATGTGTAGAGCTAAAGCACATTTTACAGAGAATAGTGGGTGGGGCATCAAAACAACTCGAGAATAGGCTGCATTGTCATCAGTTGGCATGGCATTTTACATGAATCAAATACGTCAATAAGGGGTTACATATGCATATGAGATTATATAGCATAATCAGGAGCAAAGGAATGCACCATTCTTGTAACTCAACAGAGCTCTAGAGATTGATATTTCTACATACACGCAAAATGTTGATAAACCTGAATGCGTATAGTGTGCAAAAGAATGTGCGACCCTTACCTCACCCTTTAGTAGAGTGACTCAAGGTTTAAGATGGTACAGACAGTAACTTTTTGCAACATCCATTTGCTCTTCAGCATCAAAAATCTTTCCTTGATCCTCAAACTGCACCAAATCATAACTCAATCCCAATCTGCAGAATCAGGTTTTGCATACTCTCCCCAATATGATGATATGATGCCCTTAAGTGTGCTGGTCTTATATGCATCTACTCAAGTTATAACTAAAGATCCTCAAGACAAATGAGAAAGATACCATTAGAGAAAGACAATTGTAAAAACAAAAAAAAAATAGCAATAAAAATTGATGCAAGAAGATAAATTCAGTAAAAGAAGAAGAAGAAGCTTTCAGCAACAACAGGGAAAAAAAAAAAAGAAATAAAAAAAGAGGCAAAATGGTGAAAACAGCAGAAATATCTCAATAGCTAACAGTTCTAGCTCCATGCTAGACATCAGCAAAATAATGTGTTCCAACAAGCTCCCATTGAACTAATCCATTTGTAACAAAATGGAACTTGAATTTACAGGGGGGAAAAACATCAAACAGGATTTAAGAAACCATTATACCCAGTGGCAAAAAAGACTCGCGCAAAACACTAGTTAATTATCTGGAGCTGGAAACACCAGTTTTGAAGCTCAACACAACAGCTAAACCAAACCTCTCTAGCACTCAACGCCAACTTCAGCAGCCCGGCGAGGCTTGCTTTTCCGGCGGCTCCCATTCTGCCGGAGCCCAACAGGCGTGACTGAATCATCGACACTTGATTTGCCACCAACCTCATTCTCCTTGACTTCATCTGAATTTTCTTTGACCTGTGAAGACCTCTTTCTTTTCTTCCCATTTTCTGAAGCAGTCTGATTTTTCATGTCCCTGACTGTGATGGAACCTTTTGCATCCTTTAATTCTTCTATCTTCTCACCTTCTTCTTCTTCTCCTCCTACTCCAATATCATCCTTCAATGGTTTTAGTGGCCTACCTCTTCTCCTGTATGCTGGAATTCTTTCTTCCTCTCCACTCCCAGGATCATCATGAGCAGTAATAGCAGTCGGCTTTTTCCCTTTTCCTCTACCTCTACCCATCGGCTCAAACCCCCGTTAAGAAAAAACTTTAGACAACTGAACACGATTTCTGCAAAAATCAATAAATTGGTTTAGAAGGCTTTAACCGGCATTGAATCCATCTATTAGAACAAGTGAAGAACAAAAGACCATCTCAAGCTTAATTGACACCGATTCCCACAACTTTCAGATTAGAGATTTAAGAACCGATCACAAAAGTTGAATTGAGGATTAAAATCTGAACCAGAAGAACTAACTCTAATCAATGGGACAATATTCTAAAAGTTACAAGAAACGCGAACAAACAAAAAAAGTGTCGGTTCATCACACTTGCACCACCAAATCTGTAAGTTATTCGGCAAACACACAATCCAACAGAAGAAACCACAAATAAATATTTTTTTTAAAAAATTAGAATCAAACTAGCGTACACCATACAACTAAGAAAAATATATCGCAAGTCGAGTATAGACGGATTCCATTTTGTTCTTTACTGCATTGGGGGATGGAGAGGGGATTGAATCAGAAACAGGGAAATAAAAACCCAGAAGCTCGCACTATAAACAATATCCAATCGATGGAAACCGTAAAGAAATGGAATTCGGAAAAATAAACAGCTAGAACAAATCCAGTTTATCAAGAAGATAACAAAGTCACCTTACCCGCACTTTGAACAATGCCAGAGAAAGAACCAAATCTTAAAAAGAGCCATTGCTACTGGGCAAACAATAAAATCAACTCAAATAAAAATCCATAGCAGAAACGCAGTCCATTAAAGAAAATCTGCCTCCAATCGATGTTTTAGCGTAACGACACTAAAGAAATGAACCAAACCTGATTGAAAACGGCCATGCTTTACACTTCCAACACAAAACCCATTTAGCAGAATCGGACAATACGTCGGATCAAAGAACTCCTAAAACAACGGGGAATCAGAAAGGTCCGTCTTTGTTAATGGGTTCAGCAGTAGATATAGCAATCACTAAACGAGTGATGACACCAGGATCTGGGCAAAATACAGTGAAGACTCGGATGACAAAGAAGCGCAAGCGCGATCGAGAGGTTCAACAAGAATATTGAAGCCTAAAGAGACCGACAAGCGCCACCACCTTTGAGGTTTCGGAGTTTAGCCAAAGAAGGAGAGGCGGAGAGAAGAGGGAAGAAATGGGGAGGAAACTATGGAGAACTCCGTGCCACGGTCCTACTTGGACATTGGAGTATATCTTTCCCTCTGGTTTTCTCTTTTAAATATTGATTTCACTTTATTACCGTCCTCCCCATGAACCATCTTTACCTCATCCTTTTGGATTTTTAATTAAGCAATGCTGTCAACTCAAATATTTTTAGCGTAAAATTAAGCAATGCTGTCAACACCTCTCATTTCACCCCTTCACGCCATCATCTCGGCCATTCACTGGTCTTTTTGGTTTTAAACTGAAAAAAAATTTCACTATATTTTATTGTGTTCATTAAATATGAGAATTTTAAATTAAAAAAAAAAGAAGAAACGAATTATAAGTGAGGGCAGTCCATTATGGGCTGTCCGTATAGAAAAAACAAAACACAAAACCGCGTCCTTTCCAAAACCACGTATTGTTGGTCTCTTGAGAAACAGCTGCCAAACACTTGGTTAAAACAAATTTTTTTTAAAAAAAATAATTTTCCCAACAAAATATAATGTGGAAGAAAAAAATTCCAATCAGTGCTTTCAGCGTAGGCCATGGAGTAATGTGTTCATAGATCCGTTTCAAAATTGATGTTTGTTGTTCGCACGCGCAAAGGGCGCGCGAGTGACCCTTTCACTTTTGGTGACAAGATGAACGACCCCTCATTCAATATAATTTTGGGACCTAATTTATCAAATTTAAATAACCGGTGAAAACACGGTTATAAAGAAAGGAGCGTCTCCCCTGTTTCCTCAGGCGCATGCATAACGCGTGGTATCATTCAGTTTGCCTTTTTAATAAAGAGGAGGCGAGAAAGCGCGTGGGCATGAGCTGTCCACTCCAGTGGACTTAACCTAGTTTGACCCTCGAAATTCAGAAGGGTAAATAAATTTAAAAGAAAATTTGATGAAAGCAACTGCTATCTTATAACACTTTTAAAAAAAACATAAGTTTTAAAATTACGTTATTTTAAATTTTATTTTATTTTTTATATATATGTTATACCTAATTTTAATATAATTACTGTATCAAAATTAAGCCCAATAAAAAAAATATTTCGGACAAATTATCCCCATTAAATTGGAGAGAGAGAGAGATGGTAATTTCACATACAGGATTACCCATTAAATTGTAGAGAGAGAGAGAGAGAGAGAGAGAGAGAGAGATATGGTAATTTCACATACAGGATTACTACTCCTCTCCTTAGTAATTTCGTCCGGTTTGACAGAAACATCCCTCCTATTGCTGTTGGGTATCCACCTTGCACCTGTTCGGGGGAGAGCAAGTTGAGTCGGTTTGAAGGGTAACATCAAACTACTATACCAACTATGGGGTTTAATCAACAGTCTTGTAATTCACACTGCATAGCAGCTTGGTAGATAATTGTTTAAATCGACCCCTCTCTCTTCACTCTGAAGTTGTAATAATATATATATATATATATATATATAAAGGAAAAACAATACAAAATACAACAAATAAAAGGTGGTGGTGGTTTTTTTTTTTTTTTTTGGTGGGGGGGTATTGGTGACCAACCAAGGGGAAATATGTGGGATGGGTGAAGGTCAAAAGTTTGCAGCTCCTTTTTCCACTCGATGGGTCCAAAAACAAAGAGAACCGCCGAAACAATATGGTGAAAGCAGTCGATCCATAATTGGGACAGTCTCAGGTGCTTCAGCAACCCATTTGCTTTGAAATTACTAGCAGTTACATAAAAGTTAAAACCAACAAATAGCTGCTTTCATAAATGGTCACAAGTACAAATGCATGCAGCTATGAAGAATGAAGTACAACGGAGACTGAGGGGAGTCATGAGCTCAGCTGCTACACTTACTAGCATTATTCAAAAAGCATTAAGAGAACAGAATTCGGGGAAAAGGAAGTTGTTGGGAAAAGAAAAAAAAAAAAGGGAGAGGAAAGAATGGAGGCAAGAGGACAGTATGTTGAGCTTAAATTTCTAGAGCCAGCAAGGATAGAAAAGCAAATTATACAACTACAAGAGAAATGTAAAATAATTAGTTTGCAGCTAGAAACACACTGAGCTCATTTATGTTGCAAAATAGAGCAGAATATAAAGTTCAACTTCCAGATGGATTCAGAGCAGTGCATGTATCTATAGAAGAAGAAATAAACATGCAGTTACCTGGTCATAAACCCCTTTCTTCACATGTCTGCCTCCGTCGAGTTAAACTGAGAAGTGCTTCAACCCATTATGTATAATTCATGCTAGGGGTATTTCCAGATATCCCGTACCCCAGCCTCACCTCTACCAGTGCTCCATGCAAGAGAATCAAGAATCTCCATGCCTAACAGATGGTAACCTGAACAATTGAATCCATGGGAAAAACATCCATGGAGTATATCCCCACCAAGTAGGGTGTTGCTATGGCCAAAAACAACAAACAAAGCCAAAATGAGTTTTTTTTCTTTTTTTTGGGTAAATAACAAAGCCATTGTGAGTTTTTCTTTTTTTTTTACACCTCACTAAGGTGTGGGTATACATCATACTAGATTCCCCCAAGATATACACTTGGACCCAAAAACACAAGCAATGAAGCAATTACAAGAGTCCTTGACCTCGCCCAACCCAAAGACATAATAAACATGCTAGTACCGTCAGGCTACACCACTAGCGGTGCAACTAGCCAGAAAGTTTATTCTGGATAAATCTGTTTCCTGAACTCCTCCCAGACTGCAGGGCCTCTGGGAAGACGATTTACGTACTGACTAACAAAATATTTCTCTGAGCTCGAGAGGATAGTGGTCAGTGCTAAATTGGGTTCTGCAGCTCCCTGGTCTCTAAGCCAATTATACATTGTAAACCTAAGCTTGATCCTTTGGATTGTAAAGCCAATACATGCTGGGGACGCCACTAAAGATGATATAGGATAACCAAAATCATTTATAATAAGATTAATCTTGTCTTCAATCACATCCTTTGACTGACCAAGAACTCGAGGAGCTCTCTTGATCATCTTTAACACATCCTTTCGATCCAAACCAGCTTTGACAAAACAGTCAAGTCTCTCCTGAAGTTCCCCTCCTTTTCCCCGACATAACTTGAGTGCCTTTTTCATTTCATTAGAGTTCTCAACAAATCCCAAATCTAGAAGGAATTGAACCTTCTGTTTCTGCGATCTTAGGCTCTCTCCCGAGTCTGGTAATGGTTCAACCCTTGATCCTAACACCCACATTTTCAATACTTCCGGGTCTTCTTTGATGATTTCACATATTCGCTTTTTCCCACAATTCAAACTTGCGAGTAAACTGCTGGTCTGCTTCAAAACACATGAGCCCACCAATATAGGATGAGACCGAACGACTCTCCCTATCTCTTCAGTCTCCATCATGATATCAATCAGAAAAACATAACACTGCCTCATGTTCTGCAGAAATTTCCCAACCTTGATATGTGGGAATTGCAGAAACATTGATAAGATCTCATTCGCTGTTGATCCAAATTTCAACATAAACCCAATAAGAGAAAATGTGCTATTTCCTGAATCCTCAAGTAGGAGGTCAGGATGCTGGCTAATTAAGGATCTCAGTTGCTTCTTATTGCAACCAAATTTCCTAAAGAAGCAAAGCAGATCTCGTATTGGCGTCCAACTATAAAAATGTCTGTCTAATAAATGCCCTTCAATCCAACTGTATTCAATTCCAAGGGCCTTTAGTTCTTCCAATTCCTTAATAAATAAAATTTGCAAATCGCCGGCTAGAATTGAAGGACTGGAAGCTACAGCCTTCAGTACAAAGGATCGATGCAAGCCCATATCTTCAAAAGCTTGCAGCTTCGATTTTAGGATTCCACAATGGTACCCGAAAACTTCAGTTGCTTCCATGTATATATGTCCTATCTTATCACGGGCAATACCATAATTACACAAAACATTGTAATTCTCGAGTAACAAATTATTATCAGTCAAGTATATCAGATTGCGAGGAAGAATCGGGACAAATTGAAAAGGTTTTAGACCCACGCTCTCAAAGAATGGCTCAAATTCATTAATGGGGTGGTACCCCAAGAACCGAGTGATCGAGCGCTTATTAACCCCATCCGCCGGTCCGGTTTCAACTTTTCCTAAGAGCTCTTCAAGAAAAAGTGGCGAATTTTTACTCATATGTTCAGCAAGCATAAACGGTAAGCTCCTTGTAGAATGCAAGTACTCCAATAGGGCTTCTTGAGCTTCGGCACGTGCAGTATGAGAGATTTCACCAACAGCAATAGAGTCACTCGAAGATTCAGCTAAGTCCTGAGATTTTACAGCACTTTTTCTGCCGTAAAATCTAGGGTTTCCGCCAATGGGGACGAAAGACCCGAAAAGTGGCGGCCTTGACGTTTTAAGATAGTTCTGAGGAAAATTAAAAGAGACCCATCTAAGAAGAGATGATATCCTCCGTTTCTGAAAATGGGTCATCGGGGGTTTGAAGATAGCGATGAGGGGGGGCAGCCAGAGCCGCAGAAAGGAATACGGAAAGTGCGGAAGAAGGGCTTACCTTGATTTTTCGGGGGTTCGTTGCATAAATCTCCGCTCATAGAGCTTGAAAGAGTTTCTTGCGCTGGCGCACGGTTCTGCAACTGCCGCAGCCATCGAAGAAGGCGCCAGGCCATGGGTGAAGAAATTTCATGGCCGAGATGGGCTCGTGGGAGTAAACCCGAAGGCGTCGACTTTCGGATGTGCGAATTAAGGACAAACGACTAACAGAGAAAGGAGGCTGGGGTTTCTGGCAGCATGTACTTACCCGAGCGTCAAAACTAGATAAAACCTTATGATTGGAATCGGTTGAATTTTTTTATTATTTTTTTCTACCAAAATTTTAGGGACTTACTCGTGCCTTCAAACTAAACAAAACGCTATGCTCTTGGGATTTGTTGAAAAATTTATTTCTTTCCTAATTATTTGAACCGCGTAACTATAAAATGTAAAAACCTATAATAAATAAAAACACTGATGGATTCAGATTCGAAACCAGGATCTCCAACACCATCGTCCTGTGTGACAGTATCAATAACAAACAATCTGGGGAAGAGTTCAGATTATTCTACACAAGAAAAATGACAACACTAGCTAGCTGCGCTAAAACAAATGACAGGCAATGCGGAGAAAATGATAATTACTTATGCGAAACAGAAAATTTTGATAAAGTCCTCTCAACATACTTCTCTTTATCTACTCTACATCTAGTTACTTTTTGGAATGTCAAGATCATCAAATACGGGGCTGTCAACCCCTACTCCCATTGCATTCAGACCGTTGTCGACATAAATGACAGCGCCAGTTATCGCTGATGCCAGCGGCGATGAAAGGAAAGCAGCCGTGTTCCCAACCTCCTCTGTTGCACGTATTTCTCAGGGTTAAATGCTTAAAATGTACTGGCCAAGGCATAGCAGAAAAACAAAACCAAAACAAAAACAAAAAAAAAAAATTGAAACTGAAAACCATACTGCATCTGGCTGTTTTAGCATGAAATTTCTTCATCTGAAAAAGTTTATTTGATATCTTCCCTTCGTCCCAGTTAAAAAGGTTGTTTGATCACAAGATATCAATATTCATTAATCACCATTGATTTATTGGAAGTTTTGCTTGCTTTTGTTGAAACACAACTGAGCAAGTGATGACTCACCAGCAGACAGTTCTTTCTGCAGGGGTGCATTGGCCATTGAGTAATCGATCATCATATCAATAAAACCAATCGCTTTTGCTGCACGGCTTCTTAGTGGGCCTGAAAGGAAATCAAGACTCGAAAAATGATATTGATCACATAGCATCACTATGCGCATCGTCAAACAGGAAGAGAAATATGGGGACCGTGAATTGATGTACGATGCTTCATTTCTAAAGATCTTTTCAGAACTTGCACGCTAAACACTCCAATTGGAATAAAACAGTTTGTTTCAGCAAAAGTTAAAGCCACACTGTGATTCATGACATCAATGAGATTATGAAGTCATAAGTATGAAAGTGCAGTGATACCTGCAGATATTGTGTTGACCCTGATTTTGTGTTTCCTTCCAGCTTCAAATGCCAGCACCTGCATCAAGCTCAAAATTTGATAAATTCCTTTTCTCCATCCTATTATATTAAGGCACGGGGATGTTGAGATATGGTCGATGAGCATAAAGTCGAGAGGAAAAAAAAAAATGAAAACTCACGCGAGTGTCGCTCTCCAAAGCAGCTTTTGCTGAACTCATGCCTCCACCATATCTAGGGATTAAAACTTGGACATTTTAAAATGAAGAATTTTTTCCCAAGAGAATAAGTTGTCACAAAGTTAGGAACCAGTATGGTAGATAGGGCAAGAAAAGGCATACCCAGGAATAATCCTTTCAGAAGCGATGTAGGTCAAAGAAATTGAAGCACCGCCTGTATACAAATACTAAAGCATGTGACTTGCTTGTGGGTGCATATAAGAATTTAGGAGGAGAAGCGGAAGGCAGTGGTAACTAAAACACAGATATATGGAGCAAGGAGAGTTGGATGAAAAATGTACCGGGATTCATTATTGGAACAAAATGTTTGAGTAAAGATATAAAGGAGTAACTTGAAGCAGAGACAGCTGCCAGGTATCCATTCCGTGATGTCTCCAAGAGAGGTTTGACAACCTGTGCATGGTTATGTTAACCATTACCATTGACAATGCCAAACAGGTAAGGGAAAACTGAAAACAGTACCTCCGGTCCGTTGGCAAGTGAATGCACAAGGATGTCAATGGTACCAAAATCCTCTTTGACAGATTCAGCTGCTTCCTGCAAGGCAGTATAACCAATCAATTGAAGTAACTCAGTGGCTAGCTCTCTTAATTTTCTCTAGGTTCATGTTAAGCATAACACTGCAGGTTTGCAAGTTGACACACGCACAGACTATACCTGAACAGTCCATTTTGAGGACCCCAAATAGCGTTTATTTGATTTTACCTGCACAAATCACGTAAAAAAAAAAAAAAATCCTCTTAGCCAATGACTTCACAACATCTTTATTTTAGATTTATCTGAGGAGTTTCTCTATTACGTCTTCAGGAACTTCCTGAGGATTATCAAAAACCGCATCCAGTGGATAAACCTTGGTAATCTCCATTAAGGATCCATCAGGCAACCTAAATCAACAATTACCACAAACATTTAGTGAATGGAAACAATGCACAAAGAAAAACACAGGAAACACGAAAGTAATAGTACGTGCGAGATTCATCAAATTTTCCACGGCGGAGACTGGTTTCAAAAATGTTCAACGCCTGCATGGAAAGGAACCTTTTATCAGGGACCATATATTTTCATAAGTTACCATCAACCCACTAGAGGTAATTGGTCAGTTGACATACAGGCACCCATGTTCCAACGAGAATTTCAGCACCTGCAGCAGCTAGAGATTTTGCTATTGCCCAACCATATCCATTATCATCTGCTACACCAGCAATAAATGCCCTCTTACCTAAAAATGGCAATGCAAAGTCTTAATTGAGTAACTGCATGGTCAATAGTTTCACTTTGTAAGACCAAGACTCTTACCAATCGTTTGGTTCGCAAAATAAATGGAATAGATATTCCGTGGAAATATAACATGTAAGGAGTAATATTTCCATAAAGCATAATAGACCATAAGGGGAATAGACAAGGAATATATTAGAAATAACTATTACCAATTGCCAAGGGTGTAATAGCTATTACTTGCCTGTGCCACTCATAGGTCTTGACAAGAGTTATTCCTCACATAGACCTCTCACTATTCATGTTATACTTCCATGGAATACCTATTTAATTCCATTTCACAAACCAAATGGGTGGTTAATGACAAAAACAAGTGTTTTTTTTTTTTTTTTTGTGGATAAAAAAAGAATTTTATAAGGAAGAAAAAAAAAAACAACACAAAAAGGAGGGCTAGAGATCATCCAAAGAAAAGAAAAAACAAAAAGCCAAAAAAAGCCAAAACCAAAGAAAATAGAATGCAAAAAACCAAGTATTTCCTATGGCTAACAATCAAAAGGTACTGCAACATTTTCATTTTCCTCCTTTTTTTTTTTTTTTTTGACACAAACTCCCTGTTCAAAGAATGTTATACTTGTACATCTTGCAGAATCCAAAATATTAACTTTTCACATTATTTATGACCAAATCGGATCCTATCCATGCAAGGATAGCCTCATCATCCAGCCTAATCAAAAAAATTTACGATGCTGAACTTAAACTCATGATTTCCAGCTGGCTAGCTTGGTGGTAGCTTGTGTAAAAAGCCTTGTCTTGCCCCAAAATCAGGGGTTTGAAACCTTGCAGTTGCTAGCTCAGTGAATATTCACTGAACAAAATAATAATCATAAACTAATTACTTGAGATTTGTTTCAGAACAATTAGCGTTTGTACAGAAGAGAATAGTGCGATATATGATGCTTTAACTTTTTATCCTTCTACGTCCTTGCTCTTCAGCGAGTTAGGGAGGAACAAAACCACTGATATTTGCATTGGAAACTTTATCAAATAGAAAAGCTTAAAATAAGTAGATTTCTTACCTCTCAAATCAATAGGTAGCCCTGACACAGGCTTCTTATCGCTTGCTTCAGACGTAGCTTTTATAAAAAAATTTTCATGTTTTACAGGAGAAGATGTGAGGCTTTGGTAGAATGGCCTTGCCGATGAGATGTGAGAAGTGCTTGCAAACCTCGTCCAATAGGTCTCTTTCTGCTTAGTACCAACTAGTGCAACATTTGACGAGAAAATTTTGCGAGATATCAGGGACTTGGTATTTGCCATGTGAATGCCAGCAGTTGCATTGGTGGCCATATTCAAGAAAATATATAAATTTCAAGAAAATAACAAAATCCTGCTAGAGAAAACAGGATCACAGTGAGACTAGGAGGGGGAGTAACCTGGATCACAAATAATAGGCAGAACCACCGAGAGAGCATAAAGAATAATAAAATAGCACTATCCATGGCATTATATTAAAAGAAAAAAAAGTTTGCGCATGGTCAGCAAACGGATATCTAAAGTGTCAGTAGTCATAAAATCACTTCTTAGAACATCACCATCTGCATTCTCATACGATCTTGAACTTAAAAATCAACAAGGGAGGGAATACTCCAAACTGGGCTACTTCCACGTCCAAGCAGCTCCAGAACCCCACTGACGCAAGCCGAACCAGAGATCGCTAAATTTCATTTCCAGCGGCATACAGTGAGCGCCACGAATACTAAGTGGGCTTTGCTTTTACCACCACCATGGAACATGCCTTTTTCCCCCTAAAGAAAACCTACGATTATGCTTACTTTAGATTTTTTTTTTTTTTTTTAACCTACAACAACAGCTCCAAAACATTCAGCAAGCTAACGATCTAAAGGAGACGTATGAATAATCATTCAGTCAGTTTCCGACAAAATTTAATTGTGATGCAAAATAGGAAAGGGAAATGGAATATCCCCAAGAGACTCACTCAAGGCGGATGCTTTCACGAATCAAAGTTAGGATATCTCAGGAAGTAAAAAAAAAATAAAAAAAAAACAGAGAGAGAGAGAGAGAAAAGAAAAGCAAAACAACATTTACACAAACGCATCATAGTATGGCACATTTTCGATTAACATAGGCTAAGAAGTGATTAAACTTAAACGATCAACAAAATCACAGAGAAGAGAGTCGAGAGAGCTTTGGAAACTCGCCTCCGTATGGCCGATGGAAGGGCAAGACGAAGATAAATTGTTGATTTGCTTCCGTTCCTAATGCGCGACTTGCTGTTGAGAGAAGAAGATTGATTAGAAATTCAGGTTGAAGGGTTCCATGTATATCTATATGCGTAGGTGGGCGTCTCTATGAAATCGAAGCTCCTCTCTCTCTCTCTCTCTCTATCTCTCTCTGCGACGGATTCCGGAAGCGCTTCGGAAGTGTTGAAAAACACGGGCACACTCGCACACGCAACGGGTGGGAATGAGAAGCCTGGTGGGCTTCTTGGATGACCATCGTACCCCCCATATAAATTGGTTGGGCCTGGCCGTACTGGGCTCGTGAATTGTCATGGATGGGCCAGAGACTACTTACGAGCCCATTCCGAAGCCAACATCTAAATCGACTGTGCGTGATGGTCACCTTTTTCTCGGTTACTCTGTTTTTCATCCTCTCGACTCCCGCAACTTCCTCCCATAAGACTAAACCATCATCGTAGTTCAATAAGGTAAGCTCAAAGTTTTTAATAAACAAGACATAAATTCATTATATTTTTAAAATAATACTTGTAACAATAAAGCAATTTAATAGAACCTCTCAGAATTTTCATAACAAAATTGAGATACCAAACATTCTATAAATCAAATGTCTCCTTCAAAAACCAACACCTAAATCTAAAAAGAATTTCATATAAACCACCTTAAAGTAAAGTCGTAGAAACATATTAAAATAAATTATTTCATTGAAAACATATAAAGCAATATTCATATAAACTTTTGATACGGAACTTCACGTTTAAAAATAATATGTCCGCGGCCATCACTCTCTCACATGAATAGAATGATGATAAAGTCACCCTCATGAAGTTGCTCAACACCTAAAAGCAATGATTGACATTATAATATTAAGACCCAACTACAACATAATGTGCCTATTCAGAAAGGTGTGAGTGGATGGATGCACGTGCATATGTTTATTTAACTTAATTATAGTTATTGTATGTCTCTTAGTTTTTAATTACTCATCATCGAGGGCCCTTTTAAATATTTTTCAGCCAAAGATTTCAAATGGTCATCAATTAATTATATCCTTAAAACCTTTAACCTTTATTGACCCGCAGACGACAAACACCTTGATATACAGAACGTACAGTAACATATATTATACACAGCCGATCGAGTAACATTTTTTTTTTCAAAAGATATCATTTTTTTTAGTGATTTTTTATTTTTTCCTCACTACTTGCTTGCTGTCCACCTAACTTGAATATAAAATTCTTATTTCTTTTCCTAGTGGCCGCACTTAACATGATTACAAAACAAAGGAACAAATTCTTTAAGTCTTATTTTATTGGTGTTTTTATTATTACTTTTTTTTTTCTTTCTCCAAAGCAAAACAACCACTTACATGAAATACTCGTATACATTGCCTACGGGTATGCTAAATCAATAGCTAAGTATGACGAAAAAAAATTTATCTTCTATTGTTTATTTATTTTTAGTATTGTTTTTATCTGAGTGCTCGTTTTCTGTTGCTCTATCCGCATGCCAAGGAGGCACCCCTAGCAGCCCCCTCCTGTGCCAACGTCGAGACGGTCAAAATTAGCTTGAGATGCTTTCCTCGCGGGAGCCATAACAGGGGCTAGGCCTTTCATGCTGCAGGTGGGTTTTGGACAGATCAATTGTAAACTTAGGTTCAATTCAGTGGGTGGCGGTGCAAAAGAACCAATTCTTGCGCTGAAATTTGTGAACCGTTGCACATCAGTAGTGGCGAGGCCCACTCAAAAAACCATGGCGAGGTTTTTTTTTTAAGTCAGGATGAGGGCTAAAATGGGTTGGGTTCGCATTCTTCAGAAAGTGCCATGGGGTTATAACCCGTCGCACCCTCTTCCCTTGGCTAACGGAGTTTGAGGTTTATTAGTGCAAATGAATTGAAAAACAAAAACAAGCTAAAGAATGTTACTTGGCGTTAAATGTGAGTGTACAACACCACACCTTCTGTTCTCTTAAAATGATCGTATGATGATACGTGCCATGTTCTTTACCATTATTTGGGGGGTGGCCCGTCCTTACATTTTGTGACTATCGATGCGGTCCAAAGCGATGTAGAGCCCAGAAGGAGCCCCAGGAACATGATAATAAAGCTGTGGCGGGGGAAATGCCATGAAAGGGTCTCGTTCTCGAAACCTCCGCCGACAGTGTTCAAGTTACTGGAGTAACTCTTACTTGGTATTTCACATTTTTCAATCTCATTCTTGAATAATCTTGAAATTGTTTCCAACTTCGTTTCAATCAATCAAGAAGAGTGAAGAGCGGAGGCGGTGGCAGTGGGGCTATAAAGTGAAGATGACAAAATAAAAGTGGCGGTAAAAGCCGAATGGTGGAACCGCTTTGGCCATTCACTTGTGTGTCAATTTCAGGGTGTCGATGCAACATAAACAGTAATACTATATATATATATATATATAATTTATATAATTTTTGATCATTTTTAAATAATATTTTAGTCAAATAACAATATAAAATTATATACTCTGTTAGATAGTCATTTTTGATATGAAAGTTATGTGAAAAATATATATATAGTATTACTCTAATATAAAAGGTAACCAATTCTTTATATATATACATATATATTTATTTATGGTTTTAAGGAGGAAATGAATGAGAAAAGATTTGAAAAGTATTGACATATGATGCGCGGAGGAGAGTATTACAGGTTTGGGAGATGATTGGGAATCCCAATCCAGGGCTACTCGGGACTGTTGAAGTCTTTTCCGCGTTCAAAAGGTTGCTTCCCTTTGGTTTTGGTAAAAAAAAATTTACCATTCGAGACGCACACGTAGCGCCGTTTGAGATGTTTTTACTGGGACCAATGAATCATTATTTTGTTCGCTTCGTAGAGGCGGGATAAGTTTTCTAGATGTCTTCTTAAAGACGTTTTTAGAGGCAGACCTTGTTTGGTTGGGGTAGAAGAAAAGTATTTTAGGCAAAAAAAAAAAAAAAAAAAGATTTCTGGAAAAACTATTTATACCTTTTCAAAAGGTACTTACTTAAAAAGTGCCTTCTCTTGCGACTTCCTTTTGATCAAAAATTACTTTTTGTGTTTGCACCACGTGGGTGATTTTGTTCTCAAAAAAACACTTTTAGGTCTAAAGTGTTTTCCTAATATGCTCAGTCAAACTGAGCCTAATACTACAAGTATGTCATCCTTCGTACCGAAGTGGTCATGTCAAAATTTATGTGATTCTTTGTTGTTATTTGACCAAAATTTCTCAGCGAGTTGAGCTCGAGCGGAGCTTTAAAAAAGCATTATTTAAGCTTAGTTTATTTATATTCGTAAGTAATTTTCCAAGTTTGCGAAAAACTTGCGAACACAGTTTGATGGTAGTTCGCGAGCTTGTTCCCCAAAACTTGGTTTACTTGTGGCTCTAAAGAGCTTACATGATTTTGTATTCATAAGATGAATGAAAAAAATAATTAAAAATAAGGAAAAAATTATTAGAATAATAATTCTCATTCGGTGTCGTTCATTTAAAGTAGGCATTTGGGTCATATATCATTGAATTATGTTTAAAAAAATTATGAGAAAAATTACCCTTTTGGTCTCCCAATATTAGGATTAGCGTTGATTTAGTCTCACGTATTTGAAAATGGCCGAAAAGTGGATATGTTAATCCCTAATTAATGAATCATTAGATTTTGATGGAAAAAACCCATATGCTATGCACATATAAACGTTTGGAATTTGTTTGAAAAAGCCTATTTTTTTGACTAAAATTTTAGGAAAATACTACAGTGAAATTTTTTATGAATATCACCTTTTGTAGTATATGTATGAAATTTTTATTAGCTTTTTTTTCTGCTAAAATTTTAGCAAAAGATATGATAGTTCTCTTTCTTTAATTAAATTTTTAGAAATATAGTAAACTAAATTGAGGTTTTATTTTCCCCCCTGGTTGCAACATAGTGGAGAAGTACAAACGGATCCATTAGTTAGGGACTCAAATTTCATCCAATATTTTTCCAAATTGAATAGGCATTTTTTAAAATAAAATAAAATAAAAAATTTTATAGGTGCTTTCATAAATTCAAAATATATAATTTTTAAAGCTACATGTGTGTGATAAATTGACTTTTCCATTCAAAACATACATGTATATATGAATGAGGCTAATCCTTGTGTGAGGTCCACACAAATGATAGAATTTATGTAGGATTACTTCCAGCCGATGAGTAAGCATTACTTCATTTGAGCGGTGCTCCATTCTTGTCACAAGCCTAATATCATTATAATTATCTAGAGTTGTTTTTCATGAAATTTTAGTGAGTTATTTTGTGGCTTCATTATAAAATTAACTTTTATGATAAATTCTGCCACTGGATCCACCAACCAATGGCATATCTCTGGAGCAAAATTAACTCCGTATTCATTAGAGGTAAAAGATATTGACACCACTAACCTTTGTAAAAAAGACAATTATATTTTATCTAGTTTCTAAAAGACACTTACACCCCTGATTCCTTCAAATTGACTTTTTTGCTCATTATAAAGTAATAAATTATAAAAATAAATTTACTATTTTTTTAATTGTAAAATATCAAACTCTTATCCAATCCTAAATTTTTATTAAATAAAATAAAGAGCTTCTATCATAAATTTTTATTCCACGAAAAAGATAAGAAAAATAAAAATAATATGATAAATGATATTTTAAGATAATAATAACACAACAATTTCATGTTTGCTATATACTAATTGAAGATGGTTAAAAAAAAAAAAGTCACTTTGAGTGTGTCTTTTTAAAAATTACGTGGAGTGTCAGTGTCGAATGTGCTAATGTCTTTTACGCGACATGGTGATGGCCATCACTAAAGTCCATCCACTTCCAAACCTTTATTAAATGCTCATTACTAGTAAAATTAAGGCCCTTATTAAATGCTCATTACTAGCAGAATTAATATTGGGTTTCTTGTTATCAGTTGCATTGAATTTGATTGGTTTGTTTTTCATTTTGAAATTTACTATGTTGTTTGGTCTATAATTTTTATTGGAGTAATACCATTCATCTCGAAAAAACAACCCAACCGTTCACAATAGGGATGAGCTGTACAGAGATTTGGATGTGATTGTTTTTTCGAGGTGAATAGTATTACCTTATTACCTTGTTTATTGAACCTTGACATGTTGAAGGAGGGGAGAAAACATTTCAGCACTTATAAATGTTGAACTCAATATTTATATTCATACAAATTACATATCGGCATTTGAATTAAATTTGTTTACTTTTGTGTCCGACTAAATACAAATTACATATTGAAATTTGCTTATTTTTTGTGCCTGAAATAAGTACTAATGCGTCTTAATTCACCCTACTCATTCTGTCCGGATAAAAATCAAAAGAATAGAAATTTTTAGACCTTCACCGTATTCGGAGGTGTAAGTATGTTTTCTTGAATGTTTATATTCAATTACCAAAAAAATAAAAATATAACTACCAAAAAAATAAATGTTTATACGCAGTGCCTTAAGCATAAACCATAGAAAAAAAAAACTCAATAACAAAAAGTTAATTAATAAAGTAGGATTATTTTGAAGTTGTTACCCAGAATACCACGTGAGGAAGTCACCTACAATGAGTATTGAATTAATAGATGCACGTGCGTGAGGAAGTCACCTACAACGAGTAAAAATTCCTTAGGTCCCAAATTAATTGTATAATTACATATGGATCCCTTCATTATCGAAAGGAAAAGCGTAAGGGAGTGGGGCTCATTTTCATTTTTATTTATTTCCAATACCAGGAGCCAAAATAAATTTTTTGCTAAAATAATTCTTTTTTTCAATACTATGAACCCAAAATTATTACTCGAACAAAGAAAGAAACGCTTTAAATAAGATCACCTTCTTTATGTTGTGGCCAGAGTTGCCACTGCTCTGTGAGAGAGTGAGGGAGGAAGACGGAAATTGGAGAAGCTGAACCACTCATCTTTCCTCAAATTTTGAGGTGCGTCCCCTTTCATTAGAAGAATTCTATTGTGGTACATACAATAGCAATTGTATCGTGGTAGAGGTATAGGATTGATCAAATCATAATCAAATTATAAGTATTTTTTTTACTCAAATGCATTATAAGAATAGAATTTACGTATTTTCTGATAATAATTGATTTTAAAAGAAATAGTAGCGCTTTTCAATTCTATTTTCTTTTTTTAACCTTTATATCAACTTGTGTTGAAAGCTATATGAAGTTGTTCGATCTGAATGGGATCACGTGGCCAAAGGGAAAAAAGAGGAGAAAACTCCATTCCGCATAAAGAGGATTCTCGTCCACAAAACACTCGTCCACACTGAATTGATTAGGCTTAAAAAAAAAAAAAGACAAAGGTACTGGTCAATTTCTATACGGACAATGTGTGTATAAATATACAAAAAGGAATGATTTATACCTAGCCTACCAACTCGTTATAATGGTGCGAGATATTACGGACTTTGAACAAATTACATCTTCTCATCATTCAGAGTGAGAATGGGCGCAGGCGGCCAGTCCTCCGTCCCCCGAAACAGATCCAGCGGCGAAAGAGCTCCGCACGCAAAGCCCCCCTTCACACTGAGCCAGCTCAAGAAAGCCGTACCAGCCCACTGCTTCCGCCGCCCCACACTCCGGTCTCTATCCTATGTGGTCTGGGACCTCATGACATTCTTCCTCCTCGCCTACCTCTCCACGAACTACTTCCACCTCCTCCCAACTCCGCTCTCCGCCGTCGTCGCGTGGCCCCTCACGTGGTTCGCACAAGGATGCATCCTCACCGGATACTGGATCATCGCGCACGACTGCGGCCACCACGCCTTCTCCGAGACCAGGTGGGTCAACGACGCCGTGGGCTTCCTCATCCACTCCTCCCTCCTCGTACCCTACTTCTCATGGAAGTACAGCCACCGCCAGCACCACTCCAACACCGCCTCCCTCGAGCGCGACGAGGCCTTCGTCCCTCTGCGCAGGTCCCACCTCCCCTCCTACTACAAGTACATCTTCAACAACCCCCTCGGTCGAGCCCTCGCCCTCGCCGCCTCCGCCCTCATGGGCTGGCCCATGTACGTCCTCTTCAACGCCACCGGCCACACCTACGACCGCATCGCCTGCCACTTCGACCCCTACAGCCCCCTCTACAACGACCGCGAGCGCCTCCACATCGTCCTCTCCGACGCAGGCGTCGCAGCCTTCGCCTACTTGTACTATCGCGTCGCCGCGGTCAAGGGGGGGACGTGGCTGTTCTGCGTGCTCGGGGCCCCCATGCTGGTGGTGCACGCGTTCTTGGCTCTCATCATCTTCCTGCAGCACACGCACCCGTCACTGCCGCGGTACGACGACTCCGAGTGGGATTGGTTTCGGGGAGCGCTGTGCACCGTGGACAGGGACTATGGGGCGTTGAACAAGGTGTTTCATAATGTGGGCGACACTCACGTGTTGCACCATCTGTTCACCACCATCCCGCATTACCACGCCATGGAGGCCACCAACGCCATACGCCCCATACTGGGGGAGTACTACCGGTTCGACGCGACGCCCTTTTGGAAGGCAGCTTGGAGGGAAGTGAGGGAGTGCGTGTATGTTGAGGAGGACGGCGACGACGATAACGGGCCGCAGCAGCAGCAGAAGAAAGGCGTGTTCTGGTACGGGAACAAGATTTGAAGGCTTTTGGGTTTACTATGATTCGGCTTTTGGGTGACTGTGTGTCCGTGTGCTAATTTGATATATGTAGCCTTGGGTCGGTGATCCTATGTTTGAACGTATGGGTATTTTGTTACCACTGGAGTGAGTCTCTCTGGCATATTAGTTACCATGTGAATAATGATGGATTTTGAGGCTAACATTTTTTTTTCAGCAGATTTAGGTTGACAACGAATATAATCGAAAGAACAGTGAACAAAATATGATGTACCCTTCAAAAAGTGTATAGCTCTATGCGCAACAAAAAATAATAATAATAATAATAAATCTCAATAACTTGAGAACCCTACTTGAATATGCAAGAAGACCCTTTCACGTCGTTGGTGCAATTCATCCAGGGCATATTATATAACCTATCAAAATGTGTATTCGTAATGTTACAGAGAGCCTAGCCCAACACCATATTCATATGGTGTCTTTTAGGGAGGGCTTCGAATTGGGTATACTAGGGTGGGGGGCGGGTTCCAAATTTCGGTTCCCGCCTTGGATGGAAGCCATGGAAATCGACTCAGAGAAACGGCGTCAGAGACGACAATCCATCTACCATTCCCCGGTGAATCAGTCTATGATTTTGTCATTTTCTTCGAATTTTACTTTGTAGTCCATCGATCATTCGGGCAATGGCTTGGTCATTCATTTTGCAGGATGATAAATATGAGATTGAGAAAGAGACGTATAAGTGTCAGCAGTGTAGCCAGATATACTATGCGCGGCTGCACATGTTGAGAACTCAACTCTATTCCTTCCTAATGGGAAACCCCATCTCTCCTGTACCCTTTTCTTTCCCTCTCTCTTTTTTTTTTTTTTTTTTTAAAAAAAAATTAAAATTTTTACCAGTTAAATAGGCCACTAATTGCTATTCCCCACCCCCCCTCTTTTTTTTTTTCTTTTTTTTTTTGGGTTTTTAAAATCATTAGGTCTTTTATTGATTCCAATATGGGTGGATTGTCTAGTATTTTCAAGATAATCAGGGGATTTTGGTTTAGTTTTCTTCCTCCCCTTTTTTTTTGTGTGGTTACTTTGTTTACAATATTAGTCAAACGGAGTTATAAACCAAAAGTCTTACTGTATTTGGGGTTTAGGGTTTTCAGAGAGTTCGCCATGTTGGCATGCCAGTTAGTGGGTTTAATTGGCTGGGATACCGTTTCAGTGTTGGAAGCAAACCACATTTTTGGGTTTTTGCTATTAATGCTTACATGGGGTTTTCTCTCATCTTAAAACTCGGTGAATTTGATTAAAAAAAACTGGCAGCTGTAGTGCCTTTAAGTGGAAGGAGTCTAGATTCTTGAACTTCTTAGAGAGTTTTAGGATTTTCTTCTTTTGCAGTGTGTATCATTTGGGCACTGGAGGTGGGCAAGGAGTGCATCATTGTTGGAACTTTGTACGAGCACTTGAAACTCAAACCTTCCATTCTTGATGAGTTCTCAAAGGAGGTACTGCAGTTGTCAATGCAGGATACTGTTTTCCTTTTCTTTTCCTACATTCAATATTTTCATGTAACTGACTCTAGTTCTAAGTTGTTAATGCTCTCGTTTTTCCAATTTTCATACAACAGAGATCCATGACTCCACTTGTGAAGCCTCAGAATTTTATGCAATCAAATGATTCAACGGTTCTGGAAAATGAGAGTGGCAGAGTAAAGCTTTGTGGGCCGGTGATTAGGCCTTTTGTTTACATGACAGATCTGAATCGTAAATAATTTATCAGAAAAAGGGGTAGGAAGGAAGTAATATTCAATGAAATTAAGTTTGTTTGAAGCCATTAGCATTCTTCGAATAGCAACAAAGTGTCTAAGCCTATATCAGACTTATTTCTAATTTTTCAATATCATTAAAGGGAGCTATCTTCAGGCTGCCACCTACCCGTTTTGAGCCATGCTTTTTAACCCCAACCCTACTGACCTTTCAATTGCAACATATTCTTTTACCAGTAAAAGAAGAATGCATATGCGAATTCCCAAACGACCATACACCGTCACATGCATCATCTTCTGAGAACTCTCTGGTCATCCTCCTGACTTGAGCTGTCCACACCCATTATTTCCCCCAGTATTTCCCCCAGTTCAGTTATTTGCTTTCAACCTTGTGGATAACTTTCATTATAAGTTGACCATAGCTTGTAGTTGAAGGACCACATTTAGATACAACAAGTAACATTAATTGCCTTTGATTATGCTTTTGTTTATTAAAAAAATTGATTGTTTTTGCAATGGCTTAATACATTTGGTAGGTATTCTGGCTGCTCTGCATGGAAAGGAAGCTGGTGCTGGTGGCTTCTTGGTTCAAGATATACTTGATGCTGGTCTGCCACCTCAGATAGTGCGTCCCCTGAACTTGAGTACTTTATGATCAACAATCCCGCTACCATTTCTTGCACCCTACATCTTAATATAAACCAAACGTATGATGATTCTATTGGTTAATGATAACCGTCTTTATATGTATTTGTGGTACCTTAATTATACCAGAGCAAAAAATGTATGGACGTGTTAAAAGGAATGCTTTGTCTTTCAGTAGGAATTTCTACACATTGTTTTGGTTGTATGGAGATCATTATGGAACCAATTATGTTGGAAGGTCTTGTGTTCAACTTTTGGAAACAACCTCTTGCAACAAAAGAAAAAAAAAAAAAAAAAGAGCAGGGGATGGGGCGCCCTGCAAAGCAAGGTGCTTTGTGCAGCAGCTTCTGCCTTGCCATTTCTTTTACAGTATAAATCTCGTAGTAGAGTTAGTGAGCAAGAAGGAAGGCATGGAACTCATGTAATGGAAAATTTAATGCTACGTTAGGGTGTGTTACAGCTGCCCTTGAAAATCTAGAGACTATCCTCTGCTTCTCTGTTAGATGCTTGGGATAAGCAGGAAGCGTGGTTTTTGAATTTTGGTGTAGTTTTGAAACCAATATTACGCATTCATTAATTTAAAAGTGTTGCTTGCTAGATTTTTTTTGTTGCAATCTTCCATGGAACTTTTCAATATGAAGAGAATAAGATTAATGCATTCGTGCTGTGATTTTAAATTAATTTTATTGTTTAGGGATGACCATTTTGTTGTCTATTTTACTATCCCATGCCTGCATAAACTTATTCACTTTTGGCTTTTCATAGGCAAAGACAAGTATGTTGTCTTCGTGTCAGGGCAAAACGTTGGGAGCATTACATCTAATCCGCTCAATTTCAGCTTCTTCTTGACCAAATAACAGGACATTTAGGGATGATAAGGTTCTCCAATTTTCTTTTTGTCTCAGTTCTTGTGCTGCTTATTATGTGGGGACGATCCTTATTTAATGACTTCAGGAAGAAAGTACTGCAGCACAAATAGATCATGTGCTGATTGCTGGGAATTCCGTAGAAGTTGCTAATGGGCTTCTTCAAGGGCAGGTAAAACATTTCTGTTTCCATGGATAACCTGTTCCAATAGTTTCTTTTCTTTTATTTCACTTTATTGTGGATTTGTTATACGATGCTTGGCGCCATAATTTTTGATTTTTTGAACAATAAAAACCATTCATATGCTCTGGTCACATGAATTTTCTCAAGTGTTGAGTGGCTGCTTGTACAGTGTGTCAGAGCAATTTCTAATTTCTAGAGGATTAGGGAAATACATTCCTAGTCACATGTGATGAGGGTGGGCTTCGGTGCACTATCCTTTTTCATTTTGAGAAAGCTTTCCTCTTAATGATAAACTTTAATTTTGCAGAACTTTGGCTTCAGAGGATCAATATAGGCTATCGGAGCCTATGAGAGAGCTGGATATCTCGCTGACACAGGTCATATTAATATTCATGATTAGAATCTCTAAAAAAGATCCTTAATATTTTGAAGGTGTCTACCTGGTTGCTTCATATTATTATTTTCTGGATCGCTGCTGGTGTACCTTGGGACATCATGCCCAGGTCCCAGGGACCCAGCTAACTTTTCATTGCCACAGCAGGTTTCTCTCTTGTCCTTTAAAGGATATATAAATTAATTTGTCCTTAGGCAGCATTTTTTTTTTTTTTTTTTTTTTGTTTTGAATATCCCCTTCTTGCTTCAGCCTTGGCATAGATGCATTTTCCCAGGGGCTTCAGCTTATAACACGTTCAGGTCTGGTACTAATCCTCATTGCTTTGAGCTTGACGGTGTCAGGTAAGATTAAGGGTACTGATTGAGTTTGATTGTCATCGATAAATAGATATTTATATTGACCTGTTGAGATGGTCTTCAGGTTTCTTGGTACATTGGGTCAGAATATTAATGATCTTGGGAGTCGTTCGTTCAGTTCATTTGTATATAGATTTGAAGGGCCTTTATACACTGTACACACATTTTATGTATTTCATACATATTATGAAAAGAACCATGTGGTATCATAATCTTAGCTGTTGTTTTGAAAGAAACTATTCGAGTATATATATATATATATATATATATATATATATATATGGTTTCATGGTCGGATGTGCGTGAATCTTCCTATGTAGCAATTTTTTGTCTACAGTTTTACTTTAATGAAAGAAGGGTCCAATTATATTTAATTATGTTTTGGGTTTATGTTGTGCAATTAAATTTAACTTTCACGCTATCCTTATTCTCTCAGTGTGCTATCCTTTCACTGACAAGGACCCTTTCCTGATTGAGGATTGTCCTCATGTTTATTTATTTTTTTTTGGCAACCAGGATAAATATCAACTGGCTTATTAAAGGGTAACATCTTGTAATAGTTATATTCGAATTCATTCTTATTCTCATTTCTCATCCCTATAAAGACAACTAAATGGCGATGTCCTTCAATTCAGGATCAGAGGGACAGCTGGTGAGACTTATCTGCATTCCTAGATTTTGGGAGACTACGGTGGCTGTTGTGGTGGTAAGCTCCTCATGAGTTACAGGCTTCCCAATACTTTTTAAATTGGAACAATCACGTAGCATGCCGAATTAGGAAAATTAGAAGGCTGAAATGCAAGGTAACATATGCAATTGAAAGACATATGGCTGTTAAATTCTTATCATGTCTGAGGTGAATAAAAGAAGTGCTGATTAAAAATTTGGCTCCTTCAAAAAGTATATGAAAGAACACATTCATGGAAGATTACAAGCCTTTAAGTTATCATGCTCGTATATGAAAAATGTGTACGGCACTTTTCAATGAAGAACACATCTAAGGCAGGAAGAGATTTTTGGGGCCCAACCAATTTGTACTTCAATAAGAGGCCGTCCCTTAATCTGAATGTGATATTAGTGGTGGGAGATGGCGTTGCTACTGAAAATTATATTAGCAAAAGAATATCAATTATTTTATAGGAACTTCGCTTAATACTATTTCTTAGCATTTTCTAAATTCCTTCGGTTCTATTATGCAGCTAAATATGAGATTAAAATTATATTTAGCTAAAGAATATCAACTATTTTAGAGGAATTTCGCTTAATACTATTTCTTAGCATTTTCCAAATTCCTTCGACTCTGTTCTGCAGCTAAACATGAAAAATGTTGAATGCCATGCGCTCAGCTTTCGGTGCTCAGTTTAGCTCATAACTACAAGGTGTGAATCAGTTTCATCTATCTGGGGCTATGGACTTACAAACTGAATCGTTACATTTTCTTCATCAATTTAATGCAACTGCAATAAGTTTTGTCTTCCTCATCGGGCTTATTCTGGGTGAGATGCTATAGTGCACGGTTTTTCTGTTGATATATTTTCCTTTCCCGTAACTAAAGCTACTTCTACAAGCTCCAGTAATGCTTCATAATCAAAGGGGTTTGGGATTTAGGAGTCTTGAGCATATTGCTCGCAAGTGTATACAATGAGATTGAAAAAGAGAGAATATTTAAAATGTTCGGAACTCTTCAAGAATGTTTTGTGCTGCCAGTCCAGACATAAGTTTGTGTAACATGTCCTTGACATAGTTTTTCCAATTAAAAGCTGAAATCTCAGTTACATATGGAATTTCCTGTCGTCTCATAGGATTTTTGGATTGTCTTTGTATATTGATTGCAGCGACTCTTCACTTGTTCCAAGTTGACTCGGGAAGAGAACATGTTTCTCTCGGTCAAGTTCGACCAGTGACTTGCTCATCGACGTTCAATTCTTTGTCATCTTTCCATGTGCAGAAGTATTTCATTGCATTTGGGGACGGGTTTGGGACTGAGGAATGAAGTGAACGAAAGAGGACGGAGAAAGGAAATTAGCCGCTCTCTTTTGTATCCTGCATTCTGTTCCGTGGTGTGGACCTGAGCATTTCCCAATATGATGAGTATCCGATCTTCGTTGGGTGCAGTAATCTAATGAAATTCTCCCACTCTGATTAATCTTGTCCTGTAGGTTCAATAGGCCTCCTCCCCGGATAGACTGAAGCTGAAGGTTCCCTCCCAAAAAAAAAAATTAAAAAAAAGGTCCGCTTGCCAATGTCTGCTGGCTGACCATCCTAGTGTAGCTTCTTCAAACTCTACTTATTTTTTATTTTATCCAATCATGAATGATGAGTGTACTTGAATATTTGGTTCGGCCATTTAGGTTATAACTTGGTGTGATCACGATAAAACCTTCATTTAGGTTATAACTTAGTGTGATCACGACAAAATCTTCTTACAGATGTCTCGTGTAAAAAGTTGTCTTTCATGATTCCTTTGCATAGGTCTTGTCTTTACATCCCGTGAGAGTCCGAGTAGGCCTCTCTGTGTTTTATTGTAAAATTTTATCTTCTACAATTCCCTGTAGTGAGGAAGGCAACGATTAGATCCCGCGGTGCGTTAATCCCTATTTGTTTCTCCGTTGATAAACGCTGACTGCTGGCTCAACCAGTATGCATCGGTCCTGTTAAAGAAAGAAAACTGAGACATTGTTTATGAAACCATGGGATCGGATTCTTAGCAAAAATTAAAAATTAAAGAGAGAGAGAGAGGAGAGAGATGGAGGGAAGCATATTTGATTATTTTCGGTGCACCGCCCAAATGCTGGCAGCGAAAATATAAAAACATAGGGCTGTTCAAATCCGTAGGTCCCCCCAACGGCTAGTATTTCCCCGTCTTATTATTACAGACATTACCCAATCGTCCCTCCGTGTCCATCGTTACGAATTTCATACCTCTCTCTCTCTCGACCGATTCTCTCTCCCTTGTCCTTTTTAAGAGTTGATATCGTTCGACTGGTACCTGAAAATGGGGTGTGCCGCTAGAGTTCAGCACGTAACAAGAGCGTCTTCGGATGAGCTGCTCAGAAAATTTGCAGAATTGGAATCGAAGTCCGCACCACCCTCCAGAAAAGAGTTACAAAGAGCGTCGAAGCGCCGGAAAAAGAGCCAGCTGACGGCTCTGATGAGTGAATGCAGGAGCCCATCATCGTCCAGTTTGAATTCCAGCAGCAGCCGGTGGATGGAGAGGAGATCGCTCCTCCTTCCTCCGCCACCGTCCACTCAGCTCCCACCGCCACTCGGCTTCCTCCGCCAACTTCACAGAGCTAGAGATTTCAAGAACAGGTCCTTGCTGGGTACCCTTGGGAAGGTAAGATCATTACATCATCCGTCGGTCAACAATTTTAGAATTTTGACTAAATAAGGATTTTATTTTATTTTTTCTGTTTTGGTTTCTGATGATAGACATGGCGAAAGACGGTGCAAGGGGCTTCGAGGGTCTTTACGGAGAAGCAGCAGCAGCAGCATTACAACCGCCACAAGCGTTTGATAAGCGACGCCCTCTAATTTACCTCTCTTTCTCTCTCTCCCATACTTCTTTGGATTCTTATTATTATTTTTTTCCTATTTTGGGTTTCCTCTGTTTATATTCTTCAGCTACTCATTCCTTACCCTTGTTCTCACTCACTTGTTGCTGTTCCAAATAACATGATCTACATTATGTTTCAAGTACGCTACCATTTACTGAGTAGGAAATGATGATCCTTCTCCTCAAGAAAGAGAGCAACCTGAAGAATAACGGTGCTGTGAGTTCTTAATTCCAGAAAAAGACAGACCCATTCACTGAATAGGAATGCGCATATACTCCCTTACATTAGCAATTAAGACGAATTAGCCAAAAACAGGCTGGTCCCACCCAAACGAAAAGACTCCTTGAAATAATAGTACACAACTTGTCCAAATAACATGATAATGGTGTGCAAAAACTCAATATGCGGTGCAGCCGGCTGTCCTTTATCCCAATTCTGAACGCTTCAAGCAGAAAAATACATGGGAAGAAGGAAAAAAAACAAAACAAAAAACAAAAACAAATTTTGCAAAAAGAAACAAAACCAACCATTCTGTAACAGAGGCGATGCACAGTAGTATTAGAAGCACTTCCTGTGAACAATGGATGGGCCAGATTCATCATATTCTGCCTTTGCAATCCACATCTGCACCCAAAGCCAATAAAAGCTTTCAGAACAAGAGCACTTTTAGCTAAGCAAAACCCACGTATATCGCATTTCTGTCATTTACAAAAGCAGCTTTATTATGATAATATTAACCACAAATCTACCCTTTTGAATAATACCTTCATCATCATATAAGACGGACCTCTAACAAGTGTAAGCTTAACCATCCAAGAGATGAGTACGAAAGATAATCAATGGGTTTTCCTTAACCAGGGCGCTGGTTAAGGATTTCCCACATTTTAGAAACATTTGTGCTTTCAATACATCGGCGCAGTTACTCCTATATATTTCAGTGCTTTGGAAATGTGAAAAGGTCTATTTGTGGGTTCTCATTATTATTTTGAAGATAAATTTATTTATTTATTTATTTGCTGAGACAACTATCACAAACTCCCCAACGGACCCAAGGAGTGCTTGAGAGGGTGAATGATTAGTGTCAGATATCACAATAGACATGTTCTGAAGCACATAAAGTATAGATCCAATACCTGCTGGAATGTACTGAGAGACGCCAATATGGAGCCCCCAATCCACACACTATACTTCCTCTCCGGCGGAGCCACCACCTTAATCTTCATGCTACTCGGTGCTAACGCGGTGATCTCTTTGCTCATCCTGTCAGCGATGCCCGGGAACATAGTGGAGCCACCACTGAGGACGATGTTGCCGTAAAGATCCTTCCTGATATCGACATCGCATTTCATGATGGAGTTGTATGTTGTTTCATGTATGCCGGCAGATTCCGTCCCGATCATGGATGGCTGGAACAGAACTTCTGGGCAGCGGAATCTCTCCGCTCCAATGGTGATCACCTGTCCATCAGGCAGCTCATAGGCCTTCTCCACATTTGAGCTGGTGTTTGCTGTTTCTAGCTCTTTCTCATAATCAAGGGCAATGTAGGCTAGTTTCTCCTTCACGTCCCTCACGATTTCACGCTCAGCAGTAGTGGTGAAGGTGTAGCCACGCTCAGTCAAGATTTTCATGAGGGCGTCTGTAAGATCACGGCCTGCTAGATCTAGACGTAGGATTGCGTGCGGAAGGGCATATCCTTCATAAATGGGCACAGTATGGCTAACACCATCCCCAGAGTCCAGAACAATGCCTGAATTACAACAGATACAATGGGTTTGCATTAGGTGGATAAACCCTCATAATTTCCATCACATGAGTCCACGCCATAATTCAGGGTATGCATACGCATTATGGATACTACTTCTCGCAGGCTGCGCATGAATTGGAAACCAATTGGTGCATTTGAGGAATCAGCTTGCTTTGACCGATATCAAGTTGCACAATAATGATGCTTAGCAAAAACAAAAACCAAAAAAAAAATGTCGCACAGTAATAAAAATGGAACAAAAACAAAAGAATCACAAGATGCATAAAACTGATACCCAAAAACGCACTCCGGCTTGTTTTCTATCCTAATTTTTCTTTTTTGTTCATTTGAAAAATGATTATTTGAAAAGGCCCGTGCTTTGAGCATAATTTATATACAGTAAATGATCTTAAATTAGATTTGTTATTTTTTTGCCTCAACTGTATAGAATCCCTCGGCTGCAAGTACCGGCAATATTGGTGTTTATCAGCTAAACGGAACGTTAAGAAAAGCATTAACAATAAACTGGCCAGGTAATGGATTTTTCTCCCTTACCGGTTGTGCGGCCACTGGAATAAAGGGAGAGAACAGCCTGGATGGCAACATACATAGCAGGGGCATTGAAGGTCTCAAACATAATTTGAGTCATTTTCTCACGGTTTGCCTTGGGGTTGAGAGGAGCTTCTGTGAGAAGAACCGGATGTTCTTCAGGAGCCACACGTAACTCATTGTAAAACGTGTGATGCCATATTTTCTCCATGTCGTCCCAGTTGCTAACAATGCCATGCTCGATGGGATACTTCAAGGTTAATATACCCCGCTTAGACTGAGCCTCATCCCCAACATAGGCATCTTTTTGGCCCATACCGACCATCACCCCGGTGTGGCGAGGACGACCTACGATGCTAGGGAATACAGCCCTTGGAGCATCATCTCCTGCAAATCCAGCCTGAAAATGTGGAATTCATTGGATCAAATTCCATAGTCAATTATGATTCAGGTGAAGTTAGCTACAGCAAATTGAGATGTGATCAAAAGGATGAGAATCTCTATTTATGACAAATGGATAAAGTGAACTTCAAATTGTCTCGATCATAAAATTTACGTGATATTTGGATCTTTCATTGTTACCTTGACCATTCCTGTCCCGTTGTCGCATACGAGAGGCTGAATATCCTCACCGTCTGCCATTTTCTAAGACCTGCATGATAAAATACCTCGCATCACTTCAAATTACCTTAAAATTGTTATAAAAGAAAAAATTCATCTCACCCAAAAATAAACACACGTCCATCCAGATGATGTCATACAGAATTCAACTTTCCGTCTTTCTCCGATCGTATTTTTACAGGAATACCTTTTACTGTAGGTGATGCATTATGGTGCCATGCTTGTATCCATCAGAAATAATGAAAACCACACAGAAGAACACATTTGTACAAGAAATTGTATAGACCACCCTATGATTAAATATAGAAATGACTCCGCAGGCATACGACAGATACTGCATTGTAACTCTGCCAGTAAGCAACACAATCAAAAAATAGATTGTTCGATGCTACACAAGGCGTAATGAACAAAGAGACACAATTAAGTATGAAAACCGCACGTAGAACGCCCTCCTCCCTGAGCTCGAAATCTCAAACACGTATTATATTTCCTCTACAGATTGGCACGAGAACGAACCCACGATTAGGAATAAGCAAGACAAACCCTATTACACATTTGATTAAAAATCGGATCTTCAGAAGACCGATCCCTGAAATCGTCATAGTCGGGAAGAAGATGGTTAAGCAGATCCCAGGATTCAGGAGTACCCATTGCAAATCAAGAACAAGAAGACGAAAGAGAGTTGCAGGAAGATGGGGCGCTAAGAATGGAACTTACGGGATTTTTGCAGAGAAGAGAGGTGCAGATTTGGGGAGGGAGGGAGGAAGGGGCACAAAATCAGACGATGGCGTTCGTATGGGGTACTGTCCCGCGCACCCGCCCGCCCGCCCTCGTCGTTTAAAAGGGGAAACTAAGCAGGTGGGCCCCGACATGCCATTAAATAAAATGCCACTTAAATGGACCTCAAATTCACTCTCTCCAGATCCCCACCGTCGGTTCACCGAATGTCCAATCGACCGGCGCGCGGGCCGCATCGCTCCCCCACCTCGGTGGTGGAAACAACTGGCTGGCTCCCCTTTAATGACTTGCTCCTTCGGCCTCCCATTTTCATTTTTTATTTTTATTTTCCCTTTCTGAAATGATTGATTTATTTAAAAGGAAAAAAAAAAACAAAAAACAAAGAGAAATGGAAAGTGGAGCATTAATTGATTTATTGGGGAGGTCAACCCAGAATCCCATTTGTTTTGGAAGAATGGCACATAATGTGAATTATCAAATTTTTACGTATCCCTTCTAACTACTTTTGGTCAAAAGCAACAAAAATGACTCCAACTCGTTTTGTTAAAACTTTTAATTGTAGCAATGATTCTAGATATGACAATATCATCTCAACAAACAACTTTCTAGTTTAAGGGAAAATGAAAATCGTAGTTCTCTAAGGCAGCATCATTTCCATTAATCATTCATTCATTGGCACAGCTTGAATGGTGTTTTTTTTTTTTTTTTTTTTTTTAACTTATCAGTCTTCTTCTGCTCGGAAAATTCTTCAAGTTGGGTGTGAAGGAAAAATGCCTCGGAGGTTGATATTTTAGTGAGTATAGTTCGAAATAAATCGTCCAAAAATCAGATGTTAATACGATGGTTTTGAATTTTCTTTATTTATTTTGAGATCTAGCATGAATTTTTTTGAATTCAAACTCATTATCCGGACGATTTGGCTGTCAAATAAATAAACAAGAAAAATTGATCCAGCACGAACTAAAGGCATCAACGCTCTATCATAAAGAAGAAAGTGGGAGAGCGAAGATAAGTCGAGTCTGAATACGATTAGGGGCAATTGGCCTAAATTCATGATGCTATTCAATACTGCTGGAAAAAACAATCACCTGAATAATTATTATGCTCGGCTACGTTGATTAATTTAAAGTACCGAAACTAAGGGTGATTTCAACTTACATTTTGAGTGTGTTGTGCTCAAAGTTTGTCCAGGGTAAGCCGAGTTTTTGCCACGCAAATCTCCTTCGGAAGAAATCAAAATCTGAACTGAAATCATGCTTAGCATTGGCAAACGTGATTTCAGTTTAAAGCGGCATAGTATTTCAGTAAACACGTACGCTGCTGAGTGAAATTTAGGATCCAGCGAGACGAAACACAAGGATTAGTGGACACCAAGACCGAAAACGCCGAAAACGTAAGACCGACAAAGCTTTTAATGAGGGTCGCCACAAAAGCAAGCTGGTCGTGGTTCATAATTTCCTTGAAAAGGTAATCTAACAGACTTTATAGCTAACTGACATAAAAAGGTGATCACTTCCTATTCGGTTTCGGTGTGGGACAAGCGGCCCATAGCGTCGGCTGGTGGAGCTTCCCTTTTACGTCTTCGGCTTTTTCCTAATTAGTCCATGTTGCCATCAAATTTTCAGGTAGCTGGCTGCACCATGCATTATTTCCTCCTCCCCAATCTGCTTCTTCTACGGTAAAAGCCTCTCCCCCTTTGTTTAGGGCTTTAGGGAATCCCTTAAATGCTTCGAGATATATACATAAGAGGCTAGCTAGTGGGAAAAATGTCAACAATGGGTCGCACCGTGATCACGAATTCAATTGACACATTTATGGGAAGTGAAGGATGGCAGTGATTGTAAATGTGCATCTCATGTTGGCCTGTCTACGCCGTCATCATTCCTTTGGAGTAGATCTACTGGCATTGGCTCATATTGCATGATCGAGCACCTTTGATTCTTATTTTATTCCATTATTAGGCCTATCTCCGTCATCGCCATCATCATCATAAGAACAGGAATACAACAACGGATCTTGAACCTCTAATCTTTCTCATCCCAGGCCTTGCACTTACAAGGGACCAAAATTTCAAAGACTTGGAAAACAACATCATCATTAGCATTTCAAGAATGCGTATACTTTTCCCCGGTGAGATCATCTCTTGTATGATCCATATTACAAACTGGGGGTACAGCTTACGACACTGAAGAAATGAAACTGTTGCTATAATTAATGAATCAAACGGTAAACAATAAGCATTGCTGCTTACGACGACAGATAAGTATCCGCTGAAAAAGAACAGAGAAAGAAACATAAATCACAAAATCACAGCCAGCTGGAGGGGAAGTTTCAAAAACAGCCACACCTCCAGCATTGGGCGAGCTTCTTCCTCTTCATCTGGCGCTGAGCACCGTTGATAGAGTTAACTGGCCTCCAGTGAAGGACTTGTCCGTAGCGTGATCGGGGGCATAATCGAAAGACGGAGGCATCGACGCGGGCCACATGAACGCGGGCTTTTCCGTCGGAACAGCCGGCGGTGGCGCCTCTCCCGTAAGAACCTGCAGAGCAGTCCTAGTGGAGGGCCTCCGGTAAGGATTCGGGTGGCAACAGGCCAGACCCAACAACAGCACTCTCTCCACTTCCTCCCCCTGAAATTCCCCATTCAATCTGAAATCCACAACCTCGATGATTCTCTCCCTCTGGTACCTCTCCCACACCCAATCGACAATCCCATTGCTGAAATGATTCAGCTCGTGTTGGAACCCGGGCTTCCTTCCACAGGCAACCTCCAAGACGAGGACCCCGAATGCGTAAACATCGGTCTCGGCCGTGGCCCGCCCGGTGTGGAAGCTCTCCGGGGCCATGTACCCAGGGGTTCCGGCGATCTCCTTGGTGGAATGGTGGGTCTGGTCGCTGAATTGGATGGTTCGAGCCAGCCCGAAATCACCCAACCGGGCGTTGAAATCGGAATCCAAAAGAATGTTGCTGGCCTTGATGTCTCTGTGGAGCACTCGCTTGTCACACCCATTGTGAAGGTAGTCTAAAGCGCTGGCCACCCCGCTGATCACGCTGTGCCTTGTTTCCCAATCGAGGGTGGGGTCTGGATCTGAATCTTCGGGGTTCGAGATCTTCTGGGGGAATATGAACTTGTCTAAGCTCCCATTGGGCATGAACTCGTACACCAGCAGGAGCTCGTTGCTTTCGTGGCACCAGCCCACTAATTTCACCAGATTCTTGTGGTGGAGGTTGCCGATTGTCTTCACTTCTGCTACGAAATCCGCCTTCCCGTGCTCCGAACGCTTTGAGAATCTCTTCACAGCCACGATTCGGTTGTTGTTGTTCAACAGCCCTTTGTAGACCGTCCCGAATCCCCCTCTCCCCAACTCGTTCTTGGGGCTGAAATCCCCAGTCGCAGATTTCAGTTCCTTTAGCCTGAATTTTCTGGGCGTTCTTGCGGAGCTCTGAATTTCCAGCTCTAACATTGGATCCTCATTCCGATCCCCCTCTTCGTCTTCTTCCAGATCCGGCTCGCATTTCCTCTTCCGGTAAAAGTAGCACCAACCCATGAATCCACCCAACAAAATAACCAGGATGACTGGAACCATGATCCAAACCCATGTCAACTTCTTGGATTTATCGCCCTCGATGTCGTGGCCGGTGAAATTCCACGCCCTCACGCAGTTGAGCTCGGTGCTCACTCCGGTGGAAGCCGCAAATCCGACGAAAACAGTCTCCGGGAGATATTTCGTGAGGTCGAGAGATTCAGAAATGATTGGTGAGTTATTCGATCGGGCAGTCCCATTAGTCATGAAAACGGACACGGCGAGTTTCTTCGATCCCCCATCGAATTGAACCATTGCGGTCACGTCGGTACCGCTGGAGAGATTGACGCCGCGGTCTCCGAGAGGCATTTGGAGGACGGAATAAACGCTGTTAATATCCAAACCCACATGATTGCCGTCGATGTCTTGCGGGTAGCTCTTCTTGGTGTCGAACTCGACGGCGACGACGCGGTTGAGGGAGGAGCCGTTGGTGGTGGCGTTGGTGATGCCGAGCCACTGGCCCTGGGAGTTGGGCGGGAGGGCGTTGTCAGCTGTGAGGATGAAGGCGATGCCTTCGCCGCCGGGATCGGTCTGGGGGGTGAGGTTGAGGACGAAGGTGGAGTTGAAGGAGGCGGTTTTGCCGGTCTTGGAGTTCCAGAGACGGAAGGGGGTCTTGTACCAGACGCGGCCGCTGAGGTTGGAGATGGAGTCCCTGCGGAGGTCTGGGGTGACTTGGATGGCACCTTTCACGATATAGGATTCTCCCCCGAAAATGAAATCTTGTGAAGCCTCTCTGGGGAAGGTGGGGTAGCTGAAATTTAAGCCCAACCCAACTTGGAACAGGGAGCTCTGGAAGTGGAAGAGAGCGATTCCCACGAGAGCTAGGAGCTTGAAGACGCCGCCATTGGAAGAGGAACACATGCCTAAATGAGAGAGAGAGAGGGAGAGAGGGTGGGTGATGATGAAGAGGAAGAGGAAGAGGAGGAAGAAGAAGAAATAAGGAGAGGGGATGGAGAAGCAAGCGAGAGAGAGAGTGTAGTTTATTTTGGTAGAGGGAGGAGGGAGGGAAAATGCAACGATTGATGGGATTTAGATTGAGAAAATGTTTCTCAAGGCAAAAAGGCGAACCTTCACAGCGGGTTCCGCGTCTTTTGATTTCTTTCATTTTATCGTTTCTGGGGGGCTGTGCAGTGGTTGGACCAACGGAATCTCATAGCATGTGCAGCCTATGTGGACCGAGAATTGTCATGACCTTCATGCATTTTCTTTCTACTCGTCTGGATAACATTAATTATATATATATATATATATATATATAGCTTAACTTTGATGAACCAGTTACACAAAAATTATATATAAGAAAAAGCAAAAAAAATATAAAATGACATAATATATATGGACTTAACTTTGATACCGCAGTTACATATAAGTTATATATAGTACACATAAAAAAGAAAAAAAAAAAGATCCAAAATAACATAGTTTTGGAACTTGAGATTTTTTTAAACATCATAAGGCAGTAGCTGTACCTAACTTATGTCCAGCTATTGCACATTAGTTTTTTCCTATATATATGTATGGGCTTAACTTTGATACAATAGTTACATATAAGTTATATGTAGTACACATAGAAAAGGAAAAAAAAGATTCAAAATGACGTAGTTTTGGACCTTGAGATTTTTTTAAGCATTATAAGGCAGTAGCTGTACACAACTTATGTGCAGGCAGTAGCTGTACCCAACTTATGTGCAGCTATTTTATATATATATACTATGTAGTGTTTCATTTTACTAAATTATGTCTAAAAATATTCTAGAAAATTATTATTTTAATAAATAATATTTAAAATAAGGGACGACATAATTTTGAAAAATTTTTATACACAATTATGTGAAGTGTCGTAGCATATAAGATAAATGCTATTTATATATACACACACATCTATGATGTCTCATTCATAAATTGAATAACTGTCTTGAAATTTTGGCCCACTAGATTTGCCAAATATCACATATCTTCCAAACAATACTATAAGTATATTATTACTTTTATTATGAAGGGTGGGTGGCCCACTAGATTTACCGAATATCACATATCTTCCAAACAATTCTATAAGTATATTATTACTTTTATTATGAAGGGTCGGTGAATAATGTACTTCTAGATCTATTCCATTTGCTTAGCATCAGTATCTCATATCCCGAATAATTTGACTAGAATAATTGGTAACGAGACATTATTATGTTTGGTTTAAAAGATCAAATTTCAGAAATAAAACATTTATTAATTAAAAATTGAATTCATATATTGTAATAAAACTTTTAAAAATAGTATTACTAACTCATTATTATGAATATGAATTTTTTTTTCCATTTATAAAGGTTGTTTAGAGTTTTTATTTAATGTGTACATTCTAACCTACCCGGAATCTTACGTTTTCATCTCTCCCCTAAATCACAAATGTTAACTTCCCCACCCCTTGAAGGAGGTGATATTCTTGAAATGTTATATTTTCGAACAGATTTCGTGAACCAAATAAACTCTTAGTAGAAATATTAGCATGATTATCTTAGTTCCAGTTTCATATATCATATTTATATTGCACATAATTTCTCATTGAACCTTTCTTTAATTTCAGTACTCAACACGAGCTTTTTTTTTTCCTTTTTTTTTTATCCTATTTAGGGATGCGCCAATTAGAAATTGCAAAGAAAAGAGAGACCAGAATCACTCGGATTCAACTCAGCATAGAGTTACGCCATATAATATTTTCAATAGAACCTTCTCACAATATTTTCCGATACAATATGTGCTCAGTACATAAGAGAAGGTATAAAAAAACAAGCAACAAAGAAATGGTAATTAGATTTGTGCACAGCTGCTGCTTAGGGAGGAAAAATGACTCCTTGTCTAACGCAGAGAAATTAGGAATGACGAAGGAGGACGCGTTAGTTTTCCAAAGTCCTCTCATGCCTACCTAATAATTAATCCTTTCTAATATCCCTACTCCTCCCCCCGGCGTCAACTTTGAAATACATATTATTCTGTACGTGCATTGGAAAAATTCCTCCGACTTCTGGGCTCTCCGATAAGTCTCTCGTCTGACTTTTTTAAAATTTTTTAATTTTTTAATTTGATTTTTTCCAGGGAAATAACTCCATACCCCTTGCTCCTAAATTAGATTTATAATATTCATTGGGTAATTTTTATCCCTCCCAAATTTTGACCGATCGAAATGAACAAAAATAATCGACAAGATAAAGGTTTTTTCTTTTTTTTTTTTTTTCGAGCTACAAGGGAGACTAATAGTTCGAAGAGAGAGAAATAAAAAATTATTTCATCATTTAACATAATAAAGTTGGCAAAGAAAAAAAGAGAATGGTAGGTGAAGAAATTAACGAGTTTCAGATGGAGCCTCAATTCCCAGAAGCTCGATGCCGCTCTCCAGCGGTCAAACCTTTATAAGCCGCTGCCAAGTCACGCAGCAGCAGGGCCTCCGGCTCCTCCTTCAGAGACCTCTAAATTGTATCATTCAGCGGACTTGTTCACGGGCCCATATTTGTTACCTAATCTCGTGCAACGGGGGATGATTCTAATTTTGACTAATTTAGGCATGGACTAATCCCCGTGAAAACGAAGGTCCAATTTACCCAAGCTTATCTCTTTGCTATCACAAAATTATTTATTCAAGGGCTATATTTTCCCCCGCTATAAGATTTATTGGGTTCACGTACGTAGACTTAGTATTTTTTTCTTTCTAATCTTAATCTCCACAAGTTTGAGATTAAAAATGCATCATAGCAATTATATAAACTTGATAATACATATAGTTTCATCAGTCTTGAAATAGTTATGATGCTAACGATAGCATGCCTCGCTTTTTAATGGACGAAGTCAAAAGTCTTCAATCACTTTTAAAATAAATAATATGAGATGAGATGACTGATGATGATCGTAAACTTGGAGAGGGCCAAGACTGAAGTTCATCATAAGAAATGTCTTCCCCAAGCCCAGGGTTTGCTTCTTCTCTGTTCAAAAGCTTAAGCCAAAAAAAAAAAGAAAAAAAAAGCATGAAATCTTCGAAGAAGTAATATGCATATGTATTTTACAAATTTACGTCAATATGACCAAAAATCTATATCCTCCATCCTTTGGGCTAAAGGGAAGAAGATTATTCATTCATACGTTGAAAATGCATATAAAAAATAAACAACTCGAGGTCAAAGCAGCGTTTCCTTTCTGGGCTATTTCTTTATGTAGAATTAACTTCCAAGGTTTGATCCCTTCTTCATTCAAAAGACAGGAAATTTCACATCAAACATTTTCTTAGCCATCACTGGATTTTCAGTACAGGAAATTATTTGAACTGAATTTGCAGGGAGTGTCTGTTTGATCATTGTTTTCGAAAAATCCATCATCGGATTCAAGCAAATTCTTCGAGAAACGTATAGTATCTACAACTGAGAACTCTAAAGTCTACTAAAACAGCATTATAATCCAGTAATGAATATTTCGCCGTGAATATACACTACCAAGAAAATATATAATCTTACATTAATGAATGCCCACATAACTTCGTATGTAAACAATTATTGCAACTTAAATTTAATAATAATAATTAAGAAATGGTACCGGTTATGAATGCGTACAAGTCAAAAAATCAACACTCGTGATTATACAATTTATTTGCGAAGAGGGTTGAACGAAATCCTAACGTAGAGAATGGAAGTTTCCAAAGGCATAAACCATAAATACTGGCGTTGCTTGATGGTAAATTGGTCAACTAAGGGACAAAAGTTAAACCCCGCTGCATGTCTTGCTCTGTCTCCCGTCACTAAAAATCCAAGTGAAAAGGGCACAGAATACCGCTTTTTATTTTGAAAATTTCATGCTCTTGATTCGTTTATCAAACGCATTGAACAACTAAAATCATTGATCATATCCTGTATCTGTTAACTCACATAAGTGGTTGAATTATCTTATTTTATAATGTTTATGACCAAGTTATATTACTTGAAATGTCAATAACGACAATCTTAGAAGCCTGTGGGTATTTAACCCTAATTAAATTGACATTATGAATGTGCGTGAATAGATTAATGGGTAGAAATTCTTGAATGACGCATGAGGAGGAGGTTGGCATATCTAATATTGCACCTAAACTTTTATTTAATTACAAGTGGAGGCTCATAAACAGAGTGTATGGGGCTTCCCTTTACAGCTTCACGCACCGTTGATTGCGATGCCTTGCAATCAAATTGAATAAATTAAACGAAAAAAGATTAATGAAGAATATTTGTGTTTGTAGAACGAACTAATAGACAATTCTGCGCTGACAAGCTTGCAAGTGGGAATGCTGGGAGCTCTTCGAGGGTTGGTGGGAAGGAAATTTTCCATGCACGAATGTGACATACAGGAGTCACAATCGGTCAATAAAATTGTAAGGTATCATACTCTCTTTTAACATAAAAAGCACGTATTTATTCTTGAGTCCCATAAGAATTAGCTACGTCCAAATTTATTTATTTTGGCTGAAGTATTAAATAAACTCTTGAACTTTACGTGTAGAGTCAAATGAGTCTCCCGAAACCATACTCGGGACCTATGGTATCCATTCTTAATGACAACACTGAAAAAGGTTAAATTATATGATTAATAAAAAAATATTCTTTGAAAAGAGAAAATGAGGTATAAGAGCACATTTTATTTTAGTCGAACATTTCAAATATCTTTTATTTTGAAATAATCTTATAATACGTGTGTTTTACATTAAAATGAACATGACATCGCTCTTTTATTGACCAGATCTGACTTGTGCCTGGAGCATCCATTGCATGTAAAATTATCTCCGTCAATCCAATCCGGGCTAAGGGTTCTCCTCCGTCTCCCCAACCCGGCCGGTTCTTTTTTGGCCCTGAAAATTGCTAGACGGAACCAGGCATTGATTTCAGGGGTGGATTTATTTATTTATTTATTTCTGGGCAATTCGTCTTTTCCGTTAAGAGAACGAGAATCCCCCGATCCCACCCATGTGAGGGAATGGGAAGCACGAACTTTATGCTTGGCCAGTTCTGTGGGCCATACATAATTAAGGATCCTTCTTTCTGGGTGCTAACCTATCTGGGGTCATTGCAGGGCTCGCGAGCCGAGCCACCCCCGCGCCAACGACCTAGTAATAAAATTCGACTCGATCCAACCCGTTTAATAATTTTAAACTATTATTGATCTGTTGTGTTAACTCTTTAATGCACGTGTAATTCTTTTCCCTTTTCCCAACTTGTAACCGGTTCGAATCTGTTGATCTACAGTGTAGATCCGGATGGTTGATAGAAGAAACACCAATTATATCTCAAATTTCTCGCCCCCACCAGCCGGCTGACGGACATGGACCAATTAATGCCAATGGCTCAATGAGTAGTGGGTTTCTAGTAGGGTGGATTTGAAGTTTTAACATTTATGAGGTTGGGGGATTAGAGAATGTTATTATTATCATAAGTGAGGAGACCTGATTCAAATTATAAAAAAAAAAAAGATCATTCTTTAAATTGCATACCCATACAGGGGTTCAAGTTTCGATCGATATTTGCGGAGTTGATCATCCCTCTTTGAAATAGAGATTTGAAGTATTTTACAATTTAATGAGTACTCGGTATGACTCATTCCGATTCGGGAAAGCCTGTAAACTGTCATGAGTTAGGTAGCATGCCATTTCTAATCACTGTCCCCAATCCTAACAACTGTCCAATCACTAAAGACAAACTAAGGAGTTCTTCACTTCCTACTTCTTCGGTTGTGTGATATGTTGCGCAAAATGTCGGGGTGGGTGAATAGTGTTTCCTTGCTTTTACTTCCTTAAGCGGCGTCCGTCAAGGCTAGGGTGTTTTTTAATTTAACTGGAAGAGGCTTTGAAGGTTAAACTAGGAGGAGATGCACAAAATAGTTTAAGCGAATCTAAAATATGTTAGGTGCCATCCAAGTTGTAATTTATAAAATATTCAGTTTGGAGTGTTTGTGCCACCTTTTTAAAAAATTTAATAATAGCTTATAAGCACCTAAATTACAACATCCCCTTGGAAGTTCCCCCAAGCGAATACAGAAGAGGCAAACCATCTCCCCTTTGGAAATCATTCAGCCATTTTAAATCAATATCAGAAGAAATAGGGTGTATTTCTAGGTTTTGCCTTTTTTTTTTTTTTTGATTCCTCCGGACTAGATTACAAATAATTGTTCAATGGGGTATACATTCAATTCCAAGTGTGAATCGAGAAAAAAAACCTTTATTGGTTCTGCCCGTTATATTTTGTGGAGGGAATGAATCTTTGTAGCAAAGGATAAAGTGTCACAATCAAGGTCAATGCTAATCAAGTACTCCGCAGTGCTTTTTTTTTGGCTCCATGAAATGCAATAGGAATAAAATATTTATAAGAACTTATTGGTAATATTTAAAATTTAAAATCCCATTCAAAAGATCAAAAAACTAGATGGGTTTGGCAAGTAATATGTACGTGGGGGTACAATAAATTTAAAAATAAATCTAGATCCACATATCAGAAATTAACTAACTGTTGGTCCCCTAAAAAATATTCGAAGAGTGGTCGTACAAAGGAACATAATAAATTATTATAAATTTATAGAAAAAAGTAAATTTTCACGTATAATTGAGAAATATTAAAAAACTTTAGTTGATTTTTTCATTTGTCCTTTCTTTTATTATTGCTTAATTAAAAAGGCGTCTCTCAAAAAAATCAGTTAAAATTTGATACATGAATAGGGGAGTTAACTTTAAAAAAAAAAAAAAAAAAGAGCGGTGCGGGTGGAATACACAACCCCAGTGTAAAGGGCTGTGTTTTATGCGATCATACGTTTCATTAATACATGTTTGTTAGCCATTACGAAAGTCATTATGTCTTCTTCTACCGAAAGCCGAATAATGTTGGTTTTGAAAAATATCTTACCCTCCCACCCGTCCGCTCCCGTTGTAGTGCTTGCTTTGACTACTTTGCGTGCCAATGTCGAGCCCGGAAAGGATGACAGCGGCTGGTAAACGGATCTTTGATTGCGGGTATTTAACTGTATTTAATATTAATTTTTTTTGGAGTATTCTAATTAATGTTTTAGTTCTCGGAAGAATAGGTATTAATATCAGTAATTAGGGTTCAAATTCTCAATCAATTTATGTTGTTTTATGAGTCCTCGTCTCCTGTTCGAATCAAGAAAGGAAAAAAAAAAAATCAGGAGGCTTTCGCTTTGATTAGGGTGCACATAGTTTCACCACCGTAATGATGAGTAGATGCGCAAAGGATAGAAGGCATAATGATGAGAGGGGTAGCAAATGGAGTATATGATAGGCTCCTGGAATTATATTCTTAAATATTGAATAAATACACCACGGGCACATGATTAAAAGGAGACAGCGATTCGCTCAAGTCAACGGAACAGTCAACCTTAATAATGCCTGTGCCTATTAGCGTCTCGTGCCTACATATTTTATCAAGTTCACCTCCTCCTTTTTTTTTTTTCTTTTCACCCTGAAATCACAAAGGGAGGGAGAAGAAACAAAGAAGGCAACCTGCACGTCAGAATTCATGACGTGGCCAGGACCTACTGGCCAGACGATTGCAATAGTTTTCATGAGGGAAGCACATCGGTGCACTCTTATTTATTATGCATGTAATCAAACACCGTTTTATTTTTTATTTTTTTGCAGGATGAAATAATGCAATCATTTATTCATAGCAAAGCAAGAAAGTTCGGTGTTTGTGTGTGTGTATGTGGGGGCGGACATGGCAACGAAACCAATTTTTTTTAATAAGCAGCTAAGTATCTATTTAAAAGTTGTGTACAATCTGAGCCTTTCTCATTGAATTTTCACATGAATAAATTACGCAGTTGTACTTGAGCTCCATTCAAATCCATAATCAGGATCCTCATATTCATTTTTTTCTATTTCAGCTCACTTTAGAATATATATATATATATATATATATATATATATACACATCAACCCAAGTTTCGTAATATTATAGCAAAAATGGTTTTGCTAAAAACGTGATATTTTACTTGGAATGCAACACATGATGCCAAGCGTCAATATTTAATATGCTTGCTAGCTGTGGTCAAGGGGGTTGTGTGGGGACGGCATGCAGCATGACAAGTGCTTATTGACGTGAAAACTATTACCGTAACATTCGCATTAAAAGTGATTACGTGTTAAAATATATATAATTTTATATTATTATTTACTTAAAATATCACTTAAAAGTGAATACATATATTTTATCATGACACTTTTTTAATGTGAAAGATGTATATATAGTATTGCTCTATCCATAAACAATATAACTTATAATATTCGAAGATGTCACCAACAAAAAAAAAAAGAAATATTTTTAGTCACGGCTCGTGTTTTGTGTCTCAAAAAGAAATGTTTATACGCTGTTGAAAAAAAGAATCGATAACATTTGAGTTCTGGACTTGTAATATAAATCCCATCTCTGTCTCTCTCTCAAAACAAAGCCACACAAGCACGTATATAGTGAGTGGGAACACGAAGGATCAGAATTGTTCACTCATGAAACTCTGAAAAAGTTCATATACTTGCAATAATATTGCACTCGAGTATCCGTAGTCTAGATACAGACTATATCGATCCTTGGTTTGGCTCGTCAATCAGGTTCAGGTGCCCTTTGCAACGAAACTGGTATCATCAGAAGCTGCACTATTATTCTTATTACTATTATTATTATGGGGTTCGCTTAGCAGGCTGCTCAAAGATCTGGCCTTCACCGTACCGATTCTCACCCTCCTCTTCTTGCTCGTCGTCATCATCATGGGCTTCTCATCATAACAATCATCATTATCATCACGCTTCTGTTGCTGTTTCTTGTCGTCGTTAATGGGTGCACCGACCACAGCAGTGCTAGTCGCAGCGGCGAGGACGGTGGGGATGGTGCGAAGGCGTCCCTTGCCGAGATGATGCTCGCAAAGAGAATATCCGACAAGGGTCTGTTGACAACATCTCCATCCCCTACCATTCATCCGACTGCACCTCGACCCTTCCATAACTGCACCACCCCCCCTCTTCTTCTTCGTCTTCTTCTCCTTGTTATCATACTCAACATCCTCTTTTCTATCTTCATCTTCAGTCTTCGTATTAGTATTACTGTTCCGTGCCGCCTTCATCTTCTCTCTGGTGTTTTCTGTCGTCGTGGCATCCTCCGCCAATAGACTCACCTTTCTCTTCTTAAATGGAACTGCCTTCTCTCCTCCTTCGCACCACCCACCATAAAATTACACCACAACACAACCCAATACAATATATTTCACGCGCCGAGAATCTAGCAATCATTCGTCAGGACGAATTTGTTAAGAAATAAAAAGTTACCTGCTTCAAGGAATGACGGCAAAACCCCACTACTAGTTTCTGCACCCACCACGCTTCCTTTCCTAAAACCAAGCAACATCCATAAGATTTAAAGGCCCACAACCCTATTGCGTATATTTACACGCACATAAATTAAGAGCTAGGAATGATAAAATGGGGAAAACTGCGAGAAAGAGTGCAAAATACAGCAGGCTAGCTAGCAAAGATGAGTGCATTGCAGCTGGGGGAAGGAGGGGTGGACATCATTTATCGCATGCTATTGTGCACTCCCCCCCTCTTTCCTTTTTTAGTTAGCAAAAAAAAAAGAAAAAGAAAAAAAAAGGGACCAGATGGTTAGATGTTGCTGGGAAGGTATGGTGGTAGCTATACCCAAAATTAAATTCGGAACATAACCCCTCTTGCAAATCTGAAAGAAAAGTAAACGCGTACAGCATAGACCAAGTTGCAGTAATATTTCTTTGGCGAGAGGGAAACTAATTGAGCCATGGATATCTCCTTTCTTTGAATAGCCAAGTTAGTCTTACCCGGAATCGTTGGGATTACGCTCCCCTCCCGCCCTCCGATGCTTATCCTGCGCCGCCGCCGCCGCCGCCGCCTCCAGTTGCTGCAACTCCTGCAGTAAAATCAACAGCAGAATACACGACCTGAAGGCGCGTGGTTAAAGCATCGGAGGCACAGATTAAGGAGATGAGGAGCAGATATGCGGCCCCGTTTTGGGGTGAGGGCGCACATTCGGAACCATAGCAGTGCAGTTCCGTCAAACTTTTTTTTTTCCCAAAATAAATTAAGAAAGCACAGAGGGTGGGGGGGGGGGGGATGTTCGACTAACCGAGGGTTGATTTTGCTTGGCGTTGGGTTGCTGACGGGCGATGGTGATGGAGAGGAGATCGGAAACATGTGGAATCTGTTGATCGGAGGAGGGGTGAGGAGGATGATCCGACGAAAAGGAGCCGTGAACGTGAAGTTGCACCGCCGAAGACCGCGGGAGGAAGGGGGGATCTGAGAGAGGGTGCGGAGTGAGAGAAGATAGAGGAAACTGAACCCGTCCTTTTCTAATCCTCATCTCCCAGCCCCAACAAAAGGGAAGATTATTAGAGAGAGAGAGAGAGAGATTTCGAAGATCAAACTTTGTATATAAATATTTATGCGAAGAAGAAGAAGAAGAAGTGGTAGTGATCTCTCAGATTAACGAGAAAGAGTGCAGAAAACTCATTCCTCCTCTCCCTCTCAGACGCCGCAAGAACCCCGAAGAAATTGTGTGCTTTAAAAATAAATCTCAGTCTCTCCCTCTCTCCTTCGTGTGTCTCTGTTGCTTTCTCTCACTAACTTTAATTTGTTGCATTGCACCAGAGACACACAAAGAATACTAAGGACGCACGTATCAGGACCCGTCGACCTGAGGTTGAGGCGCGTGTGGTGGGCCCTGCCTCTTCTTGCCTCCCGATGAGGTAAGTTTTTTTTCTTTTTTCACGTATATATTCTACTTATCCAGAAAATTTAAGAGGTATTAAGCTATAGACGAAATTTTACCAAAATGATCATAGTCAATAGTAAACAAAATATACAGATACATACATATTGAATTAATATTTTTTTCCTCCTATTTTGTTAGAATAAAAAGTAGTTCAATAACAAAAAGAAATGAAAATGGAGGTTACAGGTACGGAGGGTGCCAGGGTGGAGAGGCCAGCCCCCTAACGCTAGTACTACTAACCACATATATGGGCGCACATGATGCGGTGAGGTGTGAGTGGGTGGGTGGGTGGGTTAATCGTTTCTTCTTCTTCTTCTTTTTTATTTTTTTATGAGTAAACAAAACCTGTGGGTCCCACCCACTTCTTCCTCCACCCTGGCCGGTTCTATTTGTGAAAATTACCAGTACTGCCCATGATGGTGCGCTCTCTCTCTCTCTCTCTCTCTCTCCTTCTGTGGATAATTCCGATTGCAAAAGTTCTCCAATATCACCTTCTCATGATCCTTTTGAGAGGTCAGCCGGCCTCTTCAGATTCCGTCGACCCAGTCACGGTATATAGTTCTCACTCGCCGTGGGAGCCGAGACCAGGAGCAGAGTAAGTTCGGCGAGTTTGGGGGTAAAAAATAAATAAATAAATAATAAATAATAATAATAATAATGAAGGCGTAAAGTGGTCCTCCTATGATTCCGAAAATACCCCCGAGTGCGGGAGAAGATAAGAGATGACCAATAATACCCTGGCAACAGCACCCGAAACGAAACAAAAGGGCAAAGCAAATCAATTGACTACAGCGCCCAAAAGAATGGTGTTCCCAAAACCAGCAAGCAATATCCAGTAAAAGTTAAAATCAGATGAATAATCAAATCAATCAAGTGCGCCATTTATCTAGCTTGCATGCTCCAGCTCTCACGACCAAATGTTTGAGTTGAAAAGCTTCGCTACTGCCGTTGATTCCGAACATGATTTTTAATTTATTGCATTCGTTTCTCTACTTTTTAGAATGGTTTGTAAATTTATTATGCTTTTTTCTACTTGAAATCCACAATTGAGTTGAAAATCTCGTATTGAAGGTGAATGGTGTCATTTAATGGATAATTTGTTTGGATGAGCTTCAAATTGGGAACTTAAACTTCTATGTTAAACTATTGCTCATTCGAGCTAACTTGTCCTGGGTCAAGTTAGCCTTGTATCTTTTTTATAATTATTTTAATTCTTATAATCTCTTAATGCGTTGTGTACGTGTTTTATTTGGTACTTAGATTCCGCATTAATATTTTTGAAAGCTTTTTTATTCCTTCCCATACACGTCTAGAAGTGGAAATAAGGTGCAAATAGCTTCAAACCGCTGCACGAATAATCATAAATAAATGTTAATATCAAAGAACATTTGTTTGATACAATTTTATATTGTCAAAAAATGTAATGATACTCTCAGACATGGCAAGATTCAATCCTGCATCATTCCTGGATTTGTCAATGTGCTGTCCGAGAAACAAACAATACCCTCTACTATAAAACCTTTATAATTCATTAAAAACCCTTGGATGACTTTAATCTTTTTTAATCCAATCCACTGAAAGTATGAAAAGGAAAATATATATATATATATATTCCCCCTTTTCTTTAGTAGTCATTACTTTAATTGAGTAAAATCATGTCATATGATATGCTATAAAGACTTGTGGGAGTATATTGACGATGAGGGGTCAAATAACTTAATTGTTAAAGAGTTTTACGATTAAAAAGTGAAAACAGAGTAAGGGGCCGAATTCCTCCTCCTTTCTTTCTTTTTTTTTTTTTTTTTTTTTTTTTTTCTGAGCCACGATGCGATGTGCTTTATATATATTTATTAGTTCACGATAAAAATTGGGGAGGAGAGGAACACGAGGGGCTCCCACTAAGCTTTATATTTTAAAAATAAATTAAAAATGCGCGGACAAACTCACCCTGTTTTAGGGGGATCTCAGACGTGCATTTCGTACCAAGGGCCCCACTAGACGGACTTCAATTGATGGGCTATGTCGCGCTTTATTCTTCTACTGCTTTTTTTTTTCCCTTTTTTATTGGGCTAATTAATATTAGACTTAACCCACGCATAATAATATGAATTTAAAGAATTTTATAATAAAATTATAAAATATTTATGTATCATAAATATTTTTATAAATTAATAAAATTAGATTGAATTAACCTTACATGCCCCTCAAATTACGATTAACCATAATAAAAGAAAAATTTATCGTTATGATCCTAACTGTCATATTATTTATTTTATAAATAGCACTATATTGTGATGTTAGATCTTCATTTAATTTCTTTAACTATTTTGTGTTTTCATCTTATTGTTTGAGGTTACTAATCTAATCAACAATAACATAAAAGGGACATAATTGGAAAACTAGTATGAGAATGTCATATTTCTATAACTTGTGTATGCGAATATTCATGAAATTCAATTTATTACACAAAACGTAAGAATGTGACATTCTAGCCATTGTATACCCAATCATTATATTTTGTGAGAATATGACACAGAATAAAAATATAAAATTTCATGAATCATACAAATTTTCCTTAATGCGTGAAAAACACCTAATATGCTATAAACCAAAAATACAAGGGTTGTGCTTTCAAGGCTCCACTTAACTACTGCAAAATTTGTTGGTCCTTTTCTCTCTCCCATTGGTCTTCACTACAAACCAACAATGTACATACATACATATACATACATACATACACATATATATACATATATTAGTTTAATTGTTTTTTTAATTCCTCTGTGTTTGCCGTTTTGATTAAAAGGATGAATACTTATTGCATAATTGCCTGTTTAATTTTTTGTTCCATCTTGAACACTAATCACATCCATCAATTTAAGGGCAGAGGGAGTAAAATAGGTAGAATATAAAACTTTATTCTCTATTTATGAGAAAAGGGAAAACTCTTCAACCATACATGGACAGATGGAGACTATGTATACTTCTGTGTTATCCAAAGCAATAATCTCTTTTTGTTGTGGACCTTGCAGGGAGAACGAAACACAAATTGAATAGTAATGTTGTGCATGCGGTAAATGGTACGGTTTCCTTTTCATCGGAGAAGATAATAAAAGACAGAAAAAAAAATTAATATGTAATAGCTTGTACATAAGTTAGGTGCAACTGCTATATTTTGATGTTTTAAAAAATAATCAGAAGACTTAAAACAACATTGTTTTGGATCTTATTTTGTTTATTTCTTCCTTTTCTTGTGTGTGTTGCACCAAAGCTAAGCCCTAAAAAATCAGGATAATGTTTTCCGTATATTCCATTACAACAATAACAATAATATGTATTGTATATAGGCAAAGTTAAATATACAAAGGAGGAAATTAAATATGTACCATCGAAATTAAATATACCGTATTGAAACTAAATACATAAGCATTAAAACAAAATATAACATTGAGAGAGGAAAATCAAAAAACATAAATTAAGGGTCCGTTAGAGATAAGGAACTAACAAATTCAACATAAAAACTAAAAGCTCCCCCCTCTCTCGCTCTCTCTCTCTCCGTCTTTTACCTACCTTTTGTTCTCGTGCTTGGTAATATAAATAATTAGGAAGTCTTATTAATCTATGGTCCGCCCAACCCAAACGAATTGAACTCCCCACCATGTACATTTTCTTATGCACTCTTAAATTATTTTTTTATTTGAAGCTCCCCACCATGAAGAGATCAACGAACCCTACCAATCCATCCTCTCATACTTTGGAGCTGTAAGAATTGGGCAACTTGCGGCCCCAGGTTATATCCTAAGATTATGAGTGTTTTTTTTTTTTTGCTGCTGTCCTTCCCAGAATAGAGGATCTTGTGTATGTCATGAGATATAAAGATATGTTCCTAGTTAGGGTTGGGCTGAGTTGCTCTAAAGAAGTCGAGGCTGAGCTATGGACCAGTCCTCGTGGACTCGTCGAGCCAAGCACGCTTTCTTCGGTCTCCAGATGAGCTTCCACGTGTCGGGCCTCGGGCCCGATTGTGCTAATTTGGCCCACATCAATGGTAATTGCATTGGCATGACGTGGGGAAAAAGGCCCCCACATCAATAGTAATTACATTGTCATGACAAGGGAAAAAAGGGTCCCCCGACTGGTTGTGGACATCGTGGATGCTGGAAGCCATCGCTATCACGGCCAGCTAGGGTGCGACCAGTTCTAATAGGATGATGACGTGTCCTGTTTTGCTGCCTTCGAAAGAGGACAGAATGCCCCTGAAATTTTAAATCTTCAAACTATGAAATTAATAATTTTATGAATTAAAAAATTGAAACTGTGCACCCATCTTCAAAAGTTACGCGGTAAAGATTATCTTATAAAAAGAAATAATTACGTTATCCATATATATATATATATATTTCAGTGTATCGTTCATAACGAAATGAAAAAAAATAAGACTCCTCAACAAATACTCAGCATTCCTAACGTGGCTTGATCATTTATGAGGTGTATAATTAATTAATATGCTTTTCTCTATTTTTAATTTTTATTTCTCGAGTACATGCTTCTCTCGTTTCGCGATAAATGGTCCTCTGTTAAAAAATAAAAATAAATAAAAATGAAAAACTTTACTTCCGTCCTCTCTTATTTTAGGAGAAACCTTCACAATGACGTACTTAACTATTTCGGAAAGAATTTTGAATCCTTACGTAGAATGAATGAGGGGCGCACGCACGATTTGAACTGAGTTGTTGTTTCATTTCTAGGTAGATGACGAAGCGGAGCGGGCCCCACACGGACCATGCAAACAAGCAACTATATTATAATCAGTTGACTCCAAAATTGGGCCACAAATCGGCCCAACCCATGGCGGAGGATTCTTGGGCCATCGGTTTTCTCAGCCTAATGTCAAAATTGGACCACACGGGCCCTGCCTAAACGGGCTTGCTTTCTAGCCCGCTTTGCTTTCAAAAGAAACCCTGATTAAACTTAAGCTCTCAAACTAAACCAAATCGATCAACCAATTCATTCTATCTTGGTTCTCTGTAACTATCTTTAGAGTTTCAAAACTTCAAATATATATATATATATATTTGATAATCCAGACTTCTACACTGCCTGAATTATATGAATTCAAAACAGTCAGGCTCTAATTGAAGAAGAACTGACTTGACCCCTCAAACCAATATCCAGGTAGATCGGTGGATATTATAAGATTGCGGATGGTAAAAATTGAACCTAACTCATATCTGGACAAGTCAAATGCCTTATCATGCAACCAACAGAAAAATTACAGCATTATCGTCTAATTGAAAAAAAAAAAGTAAGGTAATTCCTAAAAAAACCACATTTCAAAATCACCAAGTCCGTCGGAGTAGGAGAGAGTAGAAGGATGGAAGAGATTAGGTTATCAATTTATATTTCATTCAGCTTAATTTATTTGAAGTCAAAACTCATATTTTTTTGAGGATATGGATCACCTAAATTTGAATAAGCTATAAATTTATGAAGTTTTAAATGATTTTATCCATTCATTTTTTTATCTTTAATTTCTCTTTTTATCCCTTTTTTTTATAGTAAATGACTGAAATTATCTAATTACGTAAAAAAATATTAAAGCTAAAAAATATCCTCAATTCTATCATCTTAAATAAATCTCCCTTCATAAAAGGTCCAAAATGCTAAAAAGAACGATCTTTAGCGTTCGTTCCGGTTGCATTTTAATACACCGTAAACCTTAAAACAATTATTAAATAACAAAAAGAGAAGAGGGGGGAATTGAAATTTGTGGCTCTCTTTCCCCTCTATTCACCTCTGACCTCTACTTCTCCACCCACTTCCAAAGTTTACTTTGTTTCTTCTCTCTCTCCCTCTCTCTCTCAGATCTCCGGTTGTATTGTACCGTCCATGGCGAAACTGGAGTCAGAAGAATACCGCAGCCGCTGGCTTGTGAAGCGCGTGGCTCTTAAATCCTGATCTCCTCTCGAGCTGTTCGTCACCGTCGCCTTTTTCAAACCCAGGTCTTTGATCTTCTTCCAGGCTTATCTTTTTTATATTTTTCCGTTTATTGGTCGCTTTTGGACTCGTGGATTCATAGATAACTTTTAGCAAGTTCTAGTTGCAAGACCCCAGATCATAAAGTAATAATCTTGCCCCTCCTATTTTGGGGACATGGGTTTCTGTCATGGTTAGGGTTCTGATATGAGAAGTTCGGAACTTCATGAGCAAGTCCTGTTGTGGTTTGTAGTTCGTATTTTCTTGTTATTGAAAAATTAATTTAGGTTTAGTGTACGAGGCACTTGGGACAATGAATCTGGACTTGAACCTGGAACCTCTTGTTCCACCATCCCCCAGCCGTGAACCGATTTCAGGTTCAGGTTTGATATTAGGTCAACCGGTGAACTTGGATAATTGGGTTGATGAAGAACCTTTGCGCATTAGACTAGCCGAAGCCGTCAGGCTGAGGGCTAGACAGCGATGGCGGTCACAACAAGTTCCTATACTGTCTGAAAGTATGAATATTTCAATGGATTTGGTGGGTAACTTGGTGGAGACGAATGAAACTCAAACTGGTGAAGGTAGTGTTGTGGCTGAGGAAAGAACTGATGAGCCGGTCAAAGTTTGTGAAAACAACAGTGGGGATTTGGGACTTGAGACTTTGGGAAAGAGAGAAGATGTTGAAAAGCGCTGCAGCAATGATGGGAGCTTTTTTGATTGTAACATTTGCTTGGACTTGGCTTCTGATCCTGTTGTGACCTGTTGTGGGCACTTATTCTGTTGGCCATGTCTTTTTCGCTGGCTTCATCTTCATTCAGATGCCAAGGAATGCCCAGTGTGCAAGGGAGAGGTGAGTGTTGGGAATGTGACTCCAATCTATGGCCGTGGAAGCAATATGCGTGAGCCAGAAGAGGATTTGGGTCTTAAGATCCCTATTAGGCCACAGGCAAGCCGTGTAGAGAGCTTGAGGCAGAGCATCCCGAGGAATTCATTTAGTTTTTCCATGGAGGAAATGTTTCGGCGTCTTGGAAGTAGATTTGATTTGGCTGGGGAGTCTGTGCCACCTCTAGATACTGACAGTAGCCGCGACGTAGTCGAAAGAAATCATTCCTTGCTCAATCATATTCTGATTTCACGTAGACGTCGCAGAGAACAGAATATTACTGCATCTCACAATGTGATGGATTCGAATCAGAGCAGCACGACTAACCTTCAGAATTCATTGCTTCGAAGGACACAAGCACATAGGGCTATTGCAATGTCTCTATTGCATTCCCCTGATCCAGTTGTTGAAACATATTTCCGAGGCCAACTTGTTGGAACGAATCAAGAACAAACCCCACTTGTTGATGATAGAGATTCTTTCTCCAGCATTGGTGCAGTAATACACTCAGGGAGCCAGACTGTGGATACCGCTTTTGAGATAGATTCTACTGTGTCTCTTTCTACTTCATCTTCTAGAAGAAGAAGAAATGATGTTTCAAGGGCTTCAGATGTCAATAGTGGAGAATCTCGTGCACCTAGGAGGAGAAGAGCGAACTGACCTTAGCTTGTACTATTTAATTATCTTCAAGTTTAGAGTCCCAAAGACCTGTGTGCGTGCTAGTTGCTTTTATGTAGCTGTTGTTCTAATAAAACCTTAAAATTTTCTACAATGTTTAACCACCATGGGATGATTTGAGTTATCTTTAAAAACATTGCTTCTTGCAATATGTAGGCAGCGATCATATTGTACTGCTTAGGGGTGCTGTGCTTTTCATGTTTGTTGAAATTTAAATATGTAATGAACCAAGCAGGCAATTGATTAGCGTCCACTGTGCACTGCCTTGCAGCCTGTCTGTCTGTATGTCTTTGCTTTTATTTCCGTAACCGTCACTTTCTCCCCCAAACATTATTATCTTTTAAACGTTGGCGTAGAATTTCCTTCTGAATAGTAGTTCTCTTGTTGGATGTTTACACTGATTGTCACTAAATGCTTTTCGGATATTTGGGTATGTATCAGTTGTCTCCCCCACCCCCGCCAACTTGGTTTTCTGCTGAATTATTTTGATTATTCCGCTCCTTTCTTTCCCATGGACGGTGAGGTTGAGCTAACTGTTCCGTATTTTATGTAAGATGACTAATTTACTGTGTAAATTTTTATGTATGGTAGAGGTAGGAAGAATGGATTCATTGCGACTAGAGGCAATGCAAGGTGTGTGCACCTTGACGTTCTTCACTTGGAAGTAATAGAAATGGATTTGGGGGAGATTGACAACTTTGCTTGACTTGATAATAACCAGCTATGATTCATGATTTAAATTGTTTGGAGTCAAAAAAAAAGAGATGAGAGCATTTACATTGTTTGGCAGCAGGCAGCTTGTTTTCCTTTTTGACTTTCATTTTGTTTTTGCATGGTCGGTGAAACAGCTGTGCCCTTGATTTATCTAATATGCCTTTTAACGTAGCTCTATTCCCACCTTTTGTGTCTTGTAAATACAAATGCTTTCTGATAGAACTAGAAAGTACAAATTTGTGTGAGCTGTGACACAGCCATGGGAACCGAGTGAATCTATTGAATGAATAACTGAACACTCGTACTTGCGTGGACTCTACTCTCATGACGGAAATTATGGAGCCTACCACGTATCAGCACCCGATAAAAGTCTTCACAGTTTTTTTAGAACAAATGAAAATTATTTACTACAAGCCTTCGAACTTCAATCGAAGTTAGGGATAAGTTCACCTCATCATCATCATAATGACGGTGTTAATGACTTGAAAATTTTGAGAAAAATAAAATAGTGGTGAAATGATTGAACAGAAATTAAAAAAAAAAAAAAAAAGGGGAAATGCTACGAGGTTGACTACAATGGAAACGTGTATGGGAAGCAATCCATGGGGGGTGGGGTGAAATGATTGCCCCGCCACCAATGCTCATCATAGGAGTTTCTTTTTTTTTTTTTTTTGTTCAAACAACCATCTGTAATTCACCCTATTTTGAAAATATATAACTTCGTAGGACTGATGATTGATAACGGAGGAGATGATAAATAAAAATATTAGTGATGATAAGGATATAAAAATAGAAAGAGAGCAGCATGACAAGAGCTTAATCATGTTGTCCCGAGAACACAGGTCCTTCCCGTTTCTAGGCTTGCCTGCCAAGCCAACCAGCCCCTCTGTGTCCGTCTTCTCCCCATCATAATGAATTCACGATCGTTGCTTTTAGTAATTGCTCCCTATTCCCCTAATTTTAAAGAATAAGCAATCATCTAAATTATGTGTGAATCCTTGGGCTCCCATGACTGCTTGCACTGTATACATTTTTTTTTTTTACCCTTTCTTTCATATTATCATTTCTTTAAGTTTTATTTATTTATTTATTACAATTCTTTCATCCTCACCAGAAATATTGCCACTCCTTCCCAAATAGACTGGCACTACGTCCAGTCAAATGCAAAATTTTTACATAACTCATCATTTTTTAAGGCATATAACCGAACATTTAGTTATTAGGAAAAAAATAATATAGTGTGACGCTCTACTTAATTGTACGTAAAAGCATCCCAAAACTATATCGTTTTAATAAATAATATTCAAATACTGTTTTTTTTTTTTTTATTTTATCAAAGAGACATAATTTTAGAATCCTTCTATACATAGTGACGTAGAATACTACATCTCATAACCTAAACCCTAGTTATTATATATTGAAACAAATATTTATTAGCTATTTAGTTAGTTATATATATATATATATTTGTATATATAAGTAGGATAAATCAGATGTAGATAGACTCAAAAATTGAGTTTGACATCTGCTATTAGAAATGCAGATCAATAAATATGATTACAATTAATTTCGATATATTTATTGTTAGGCGTTAGAATTTGTGATTGTGGGGGCAGCTGCAAGACAACCGCGGGAACGGTCACGTGACTGAGATGCAGAGAGAGGACGAAAAGGGCGTGGATCACGTGAGGAGCATGATGCGTGGGGAAATAATAAACAGGGTGGGTAGGGCACCCAAGCATTTTAGAGATATTAGAAATTAAATATAAAAAATTAGGGGTTGAATCCCGACCGCATGACGCGAACGGGAGGCCCACCTCGGCCGTGTATCCGACGGAACCCCAACGATACATCGGAGGAACTCGGTTCTTTTTACCGAGATAAAAGTGGGAATGAGCTGTATCACTCCCATAATTGCATAATTTTTTTTTATTTTTTATTTTTTTCCCTTTGGTTGCTATGAGCAACGTTTTAGATCCTTTTTGAAAACATCAGATTCATTAGAAAATAACATAGAAAGTTATTTGTTAAGCACTCTGTATAGTTGTAATCAGTATTAGCCAGCTTTAAAGGCTTGGCTTTGCTCAATTTTTTAGTATTAAAATAGGGAGCTCCACGTGATGAAATCTAATGAAGATTAATTTGCTCTTTTATTTATTTCATGTTCTTTTATCAGGAGGATGGATGGATATTATGCAGAATAATTTAATATTAGATTACTCATATAAATTACACAAGGGATGACTCATTTTTCATTTATCCTTGGTGTGTGTTTGGCTGCCCCAAAAACTCAGCTCTTTCCTAATGAATGAAACGAATCCGCCTCATGTTTGGAGACAGCAACAGAGTGGAAGAAGCCCTCTTTCCTTGAGCACAAGGCTAGGAATGGTTTTTTAACCCACACTTGGAAATTTGTCAACTTGCGAAATCGCCCCGACCAACCCTCTTTCCATTGTGTAGAGGCCTGGGGGACCATTCCGTCGAATTGGATGAGTTCTCGATCGATTTTTCAATATTCGGTTTCTCTGCACACTCCTAGACATACCCATTTTATTTCATATGGTGTGTCTCATTTATCTTTATTTCATAATTTTTTATTAAGATCACATTCGATATCTACCTAGATGAAAAAGTATTTCATTTTCAGGATCCTCAATTTTATTTTTCTTAGTTGTTTTGTATACCTCGAATGAATCGCGAAGGCGCAACCTTCATCGTACTTGAGAGGAGTTAGCAAGAAAAAGAAACTGCTACACATTGATGCCTAGTAATAATAGCCTGGATATAGGGCTATGAAACTATAGTGACTTGTCAAAATTGTCTTTTAATGTAATTCTAGGGGCAGCACTATATTCCTTGGCTTACATAGAGATTGCACTGAGTAATATACTAATCATGTCTGCGTAAATTGATTATTACTATTATTATTATTATTATGCGTCCACTCATCTAATTAGAGTAGGAGTTATACTTAACAATAACATAACATAATTACTATAAAGTGATTATTATTTAATTACACAGAGTGGTGATTAGCTGCGGAAATCTTCTTCTTTTGGCATGACTTGGTCCCCACCGCCACCAGAAGGGAGCGAGCCTCTCTCTCAAGCTTATCATTGAAGACTGCATGAGTTCAATAATTGCAATGATCCAAAAAGCAGGACACATCTGACCCTCCCTCACATTCTCTAATACTTTAAAATGTTCACCCACCCCACGCGCCTTGTCTCTTTCAAAGCCATTGCACCTACGGCAGCCGGACGGAAAATGGCACTCCCTCAACCTAATTGCGTTTTCAAATTTTAAATGAATGCACTTAAACTTCTGATTATGATTCATTTGGGTTTGGATGGACATGTATACATATATGTACCTGTAAACATTGCTTCAAACTTAGTCTTTTGTCCATGTAAGCTTTAAATTGTAGATAAACAGCACTTAAAAAACCTCAAAAAAAAAAAAAGAATGAAAAAAACCTGAATAAGACATGCATTATTTGAAGAAAAACTTGAATACTAATCACTCGTTTAGTTTACGAAATGAAATAAAATAAATATTTTATGAAAATATAATATATAAGCAGTAATATTTTTATGGAGTACAAGTAAAATGACCACTATTATGATCATGATTATAATATTAGAGAAAAAGATGATGAATAATTATTATTAGTGACCAAAAATATAATAATTATTACACACCTATTTCACTTATAGATCTTAAAAAAAATTATTTTTTATATATTTCTCTCGATGTTATAATTGTATAAAATAGACATGTAATTCCATGTCGAAAGCCAAATCGGTGTGAAAGCATCGTTCCCTTCCTTTATCACCCAAGCAAATCACACAGTACGAGAGAAGTGGGGGTAGCTGTTGGTCAAAATCTCGTGCTTACAACTTATCCCTGACGATCTCATTATCCCATTTTCTCCTTCTCTCTCTCTCTCTCTCTCTCTCTCTGCTCATAATCCACGCCTGCTCCATTCCACGTGACCATTTTTAAAAACTCACGTACTATGCACCAATGATTTCTTCTGCCTGTCTTCATACTTAATATTATCTTTTAATTTTCCATCAAAGTGTATTTATTTGTATTAGCACCATCAAGTTCAAAACTCGTGATGCAGTATTCTTCCATGTATAACCCATGAAAAATGGACCCACGTGCTCTTACACTTCAAATCGAAAACAGGTGAGCAAGAAAACATTTTTTTTTTCCAATTCTGGGTAATGTTCATATTGGTGGAAAATTCTACATCTCCTCCCGAAAACCCATATTGAGGAGAGGCCCATGATTTGTTTCCCCGTGGGAGTAGTCGAGTGAATTTGACCCTTTGAACGTGACTGAGGAAAGACGACCCACCTAAACAAATTAAATTCTATCTCGCGTATGAACCGTTGTACAATGAATATCCATTCACGTGTGCGTTCTTTACTCTTCCTCGCAACGAGCAGCCACTGGAAAACAAAAACAAAACCCATTCCTTATCTCTGTTTATTTTTCCTTGTGTGTTTAAGAAAGACATTGGATACGGGTTCTTTTTAAGGCTCAGGTTCCCTCTTCCCCCAAATCCAACCATTCTCTCCCCCTCCCCCCACCTCTCTCTCTAGTAATTTAGTGTTGGTTCCTTTGGTAGATTGGATCAAATGAAGCTAGCTCTGAGCTTAGGAGGAGACGCACCAAAGCGTTTGCCCGATTCCATCGAGAAGCACCGGAAGATGGTTGCGAACAAAAATTTAGAGTTCTGTATGGGCTTGGGACCAGTGACCAACGAAAGGCGCGAAAGGGAGAATCATGGCGTTGAAGGAAAAGAAGAAGAAGAAAAAGAGGCGAGGGTTTCATCCGATCCGCCTCTGCAGCTTGATCTTTTACCCTTGTCTCCGTTTCCTCGAACCCAAACCTCTAATAATTCACTGCTAACTCGTCTTCCATGGATTACTGATAACTGTATGTGTTCCTACTGCCTCCCTTTTCAAAGAAATGCTTCAAACTTCCTGTGTATTTGTCCTCCTGATCCTTGTCTAATTTCTACTCTATCACGACTCTCTTCAATTTCATAATCGGGTCTTTATGGGTTTTTGCGTTTCTAGTCCTCGTTTGTTTTAGGACATGAAAAAAAAGGGGGGTAATTATTGACTGTATTGTCGCAGCAGCGACTGCAGAACCGGGTTCATCTGATAATGGACCGCAGAAGGGAGAAGAACAGTCATCTCCAAACAGTGCGGTGTCATCGTTTCCGATGGAATTCTCATCAATTTACAGAGCTAGAGGAGGAACAAGGAAGAGAGATTTATTAGAGAGAAATGAGATAGTTGAAGAGGAGACAGAGAGAGCGTCTTCAAATGATGATGACAGCAACGGTCTCACGAGGAAGAAGCTCAGACTCTCCAAACAACAATCCGCTTTTCTCGAAGACAGCTTCAAAGAGCACCACTCCCTCAACCCTGTGAGTCTGTCTACCCCCCAGAAGATGTTCCTTTATTTTATTTTTTTCTCCCTTGTTGAGAAAAAAAGTCTGATCCGTTCTAAAAACTCCTCCATAAAAATAAGTTTGAGAGTAATAAACGGCTACTGGTGCAGAAGCAAAAGCTAGCTCTGGCAAAACAATTGAATCTTCGACCTCGCCAAGTAGAAGTGTGGTTTCAGAACAGAAGAGCAAGGTATGGTATTATTTTATGTTGACATTTGTATGCATTTTGTGGATTATGTTCGTTCTAAAGTGCTTATTCTTTTGGTTTTGGGGGGTGGGATTTCACAGGACAAAGTTGAAGCAGACAGAGGTGGATTGTGAGTACTTAAGGAGGCGGTGCGAGACATTGAGAGAAGAGAACAGAAGGATGCAGAGGGAGTTGCAAGAATTAAGAGCCCTCAAAACATGTCAACCATTTTATATGCACCCGCAGCAACACCTTCCTGCCACCACTCTCAGCATGTGTCCTTCTTGTGAGCGTGTCGCCACCACCACCGTCACCAGTGCCACCACCGCTGGAAACCCAATAAGCACCACCGTCACCGGCGGCAGCTCCCTTGATGCCGCCACCAGTTTGTGCATTGCTAATAGACCCACGTTCTACCCATTTTCCGATGCCTCCCACAACCGGCCTGCCTCGCCCTCGTGAGACTCTTCCCCCCCCCCCCCCCCCCCCCCCCCTCCCTTCCCTTCTCCCTTTTGTCCGAGTGTTCCTTTTGTTTTAAAAATTACGATACTTTTGTTGATGGGTTTTTTCCTTTGATTTTTTGTGAGAAGAAGAGATTATAACGAGTGAAAAGATTTTGATTGGGAAACCTCTTGTTTTTCTTCCTTTCTTTTTTTTTTTTTTTTTTTTTTTTTTTTTTTTTTTCCGGTTACTCTTCTCTATATCCCGTTATTATTGGCAACGGTATCAGACAGATCTCATTTTGTATTGATTTTGGTTCATCTATTCTTATTTCTGTATCCTCCTCTTTTCCTTTCTGGTACAAGACAGGCCTGAAACCAGGGCCAAATTATCCAACCACTTGACTTAATACACAGTTAATTACAGAATGATGAGAGGTGGTGGTCGAGAAGCGTTGCTATCCAAACTGGCGTGCGCTTAATCCCTTCCAGGGCAACCTCCTCATTTTAGCCGCCCCAAACACTGTATGTATGAAAAGGCAATACGAATGAAAGACTCGAGCAGCCAGCCATGTATGCATGAAAAATAAGGTTGTGGATGGATGTAATTGATAATTGAAAGTAGAGTAGGGTGATAGTCGATGACATGATGAAGGATTGACGCGTGAAGATGGAAACATAATGGAGTGAATAGAAGAGACAATGGATGAACGAATGATGGATGGATGGACGGACGGTATTGACAAACAGGGGGATATATGACAAACAGATGGACGGGGAAGAATGGTGAATGATAAGAGGGCGGGGGTGGGGGAGAAGAAAAAGGACAAGAAAGATGATTAAAGAAAATCAACGAGCAATGATACAAGTCCTCATTATGTGTCGTCATTTGATAGGGAACTGGAGGGAGTTGAAAAATGAAAACAGAGACGGAGTCGCTTCTGGGACGTGGAATCATCAATGGCAGAAGCCGCCAATCAGTCTTTATTGTGGGATGCCACTGCCCCTCTCCCCCTCTCTCTCTCTCCCAGAACCCAAAATTAAGAAGAAAAAGGACGCATAGTTACAGGATGGGGATCTTGCAAGGGTATCTTAATATATTATAGGCCGCAAGAGGAGCCAGCATTTGGATGGAATGACTCAAATATTTGTATATTTCCCGGTGGTGGTGGTGGTGCTACCATGCTTACGTTAAATTGTTCCGTCTTCGCAAGGCCCGGTATTCTCTGTTGGTGGCCCTCCAGGGTTAAAATAGATGGGCCGGCAGATGGAGATGGGCTTATCTGGGTTTGATTATTAGGCCCCTTAATAATAATGAAAAACACATTCACCTGCCTCATCGTGCTAGACATGACCAGGAATAATAACGTGCCTAGATGAAGGACCAGGTGAGGAGGATCCCATAGCGGATTCTATATGGGAACGCTACTTCCTCTCTTCTGCAGACCTATCTAACCTCAATGCTCGGAGAGAGAGAGAGAGAGAGAGAGTCAATATATTTACAAGGCAGCATAAACTTGTCTAGTGCATCATGTTTCTACACTTGTCTGAGTAGAATGGCACATATCAGAGCAACCGCTGAAGTTCGAAGATGCTTGCAGTGTAGTCTAGTGGCAGTTTTAAGGTGCCGCACTATGGACTTAGAATAGAACAAAATAATAGTAAAGCTATTCTTTTTGTTTGTACCCCAAAAAAATCGGTGTTAACATGTTGAATAGTATTATTTAATGTTTCTCGAATTCTAATACTCCTAAATCTGTTCTATAATTACCTCAAAAATTGTAACCGGGAATTTTTTGCTCAAAATATCCTAATTTGTTTTTGTTATATTACCCGTGGTCTCTTGTGCTGCTGCTGTTTTTTAGCTTCTTCTGGTGCAGTTTAATTAATTAGGAGCTCAGCATAGAGAAGTTCGTTCCAAGCATCGGGCACGCCAGGAAGGCACCAGTGGCTGCAGTCTCGGTACCTCAATGGAGATTTCGATTCCTCTGACGACAGATTCAGCCTCCGATAGATGGATGGATGGATGTCCATTGTTGCGGTAATTGGTCATTCTAGTGATGTTCATGTAAGCGATCGACACGGGTTTTCATCCCTTTCATCACTCTCTCCACCATACTTGCTCATCTGTGGTGGGTACTCCAACCAATAGATGTGTGTCATTCCTGATCGGCTCTGCTTCGCTGTCACATTGTTCCGCCATCCGCCACAGCAGAAAGACGAGATCAGCAGCCTTTAAAATTGCAATGGTCAAATGGCCTTTGGCATGCACAAGAATCACTGGTTTTAACAGGGAAATTTACTTTTCTGGATATAGCTTCCCCACTTACCTGAAATGTGAAGCTGAATAATTAAACTCTGAAGAGAACCAGACTCTCCGCCGGATCGATGTTGGCAACAAGACAGGAAATATTGGAAAGGAGAAATGGATCTAGTATTATACTGATGAAAGAAATATGACACGCTGGTATCACAGAATCAACAGATCTGCCCAATGGAACTCGTGAAAAATCAACAGCAGACTTGGAAGATGAAAGAATAGGAAGCATCTGCTCTGAAATACTGTCCTGTCTTCCAGAGGCTTCAAGAACTTTGCTTTTATCTTTCACAGAGTTTCTTAGGTTGCAAACCGAAGTCTTCCACATATTTCTATTGAGAGAGAGAGAGTCTGCCGCAAAAGCCAATGCATTTTCCCTCGTAGCAAATCCAGCATTCGACTTCCATCCAACAGCCTGAATACTACAAATTCATCATAAACAAATTTGAGAAAACACTTCCAACCAATCACAACGAATGGACGCTAGGGTATTTTGCCCAACCTCACCTATGTTGACATGAAAATTGAGATATATGATTTATTTGAATCCGACTTTTTCAATTAAGTTTTTAATGCTCATACCACATCAAAATCTAAATGAACTAGATAATGCTATGTATAAATTCATCACGCACCCTTTATGCTAAAACTAGTCTATGCAGGCTAGTCGCTCGTCAAGCAGAACAAATTTGTACATGCCTTGCCACAACACTAAACATTGGTAGAAAGCTCATTGATACGTACACCAGCTTTCACTTTTTCAAGAAAAATGCCGTTAGTGGGAGGTCTCTCTCTGTGTTTGTGTTTGTGCATACACCGTGTAGTACGACGCGGGTGTGACGCGGAATCGGGCATTCGAACCGCGGGTCAGGCTAGATATAATTAAATTCCCGGAAATGCACCACCATGGTCGCTTTGGCCGAGTGGTTAAGGCGTGTGCCTGCTAAGTACATGGGGTTTCCCCGTGAGAGTTCGAATCTCTCAGGCGAGGATCTCATTTTCGTTTTTCTTTGATTCCCTTTTTGCTCACGCATGATACGGATTCTGCTTGGACCATCTCCATTTTTAATCTGAGTTTGGTCATTCCCGTAATTCTTCTGTCGTCAATAATTTCCAACAACAGAGACCACCGAAGCACATCGAACCACAGAGCAAGGAAATCAATAAATAATCAGCAGAGAAATGAAAATTATTATAAACTGTGGAGCATTTGCTATTAAGTATGGACAGAAGAGAAGAGGAAAGTGAAGTAAAATCAGCTCCAAAGCAAAGAGTTTCCTTTTGCCGACTGAATAAAAGTTTCCTTTTATATATATATATATATTTCATATTTTACTTTACTCCACGTCTTCCATAATCCAACACAGGCTTTCAATGAAAAACAGTCCTATTGAACGTAAATCGCATAAATTACAACTTTTTTATGCTTCCAGTTTCATATGAAGAAACAATATTTTAACATTGGGAATTTTAGACTGGAAGTAAAATATGAACATTGGGAATGTTAGTTATCACAATCATCGTGCAGTTACTCTAAAGAAAATTATCCCTGGTATACAGTCTTGATCATGGGCATAAACTTGTTCTGCAGTAGCACCAAAACACCCAAAGCAGACGATACCAATTATATGATATAGAAAAATGCCAAAAGGCCAATACAGACTCCGCGCATACGTGTACTTGCATGTGTGTGTATGTGCATGAGACAGATCGAGAGAGAGAGAGAGAGAGAGAGAGGGAGAGGGAAAAAAACCAAGAAATGCATCATCATTAACAAACCAAAGAAAAAGAACAAAGAGACTTTGCGCAGAAAACCTCCAGACAATGACACTCTCCAACCTCTTTCTTCCTCTACGCTAGGAACAGACAATATGACAAGTTAGGATCACAATCCAACTGCAGCAACATAAATCCGTATATATATATATGCTGAAATTGGAAATTCCCGGGAAAAGATTATTGTGTTCCATATTACTAACACTTCCATTACTCGCTATAAGTAGAGGATGGGAACAAACGAACGAATATCCATCTCATACCTTCTTAACGCTATATCAGAAAAATGAAAACCTGATCCCATTACTCGCTGCAAATAAGTCGTATTCTTCAATTGTAGTTTCCTTCTTATTGCAGGCACCATCACCATCAACATGATTTGGCGAAACATTTGGAGGAAAATCTCCAACGGCCTTCTTCCTTTGAAGGAACACAATCTGACTTATGCCCGGTAGACATGGCTACAGGTCCACCAAAATGAAACAGGGAAAAGCCATTGTTCCCCATATGCACTTTGGCGGAGTTCTCCTTCTGCTCAGCTTCTCCATTTGGCAATCTTTCTGTAGGGCACAAAGCTTTTGGAACCGCCTTATCCACATCAGCACCATTAGAGGCTGCTTGTGCTTTGCCTGGCCTGGAGACCTTAATATGCTCCTTTGTGATTATTCCGTCAGCATTAGAATCTGGATGATAAACAGGGCTTTGGCAGCTTGGGTCAAAGAGGGGTGTTGTAGGAAAACGCTGCAGAGCACCATATTGCATGCAGAAATGAGAACTCTCATTCAATCCGTAGCCAAAAGGGCTAGCAAGCAAATAGTTGTTGGGATGCGGAAATGGCATTAACACATTAGGAGCTGCTGGCCAAGAAGCTGGATTCTGATGGTACAAACCCCTGAGGGGTGACGGAGCTTCATATACTGGAACCTGTACATTTTGGTTGTGCATCAGCGGAAGCATCCCTTGACGTTGAGCACCCATATTAACATCAAGATTTGTGGTATCAGAACAATGGTCAAATTTGGTTGGCGGATTCCCAATATTTTGAATGCATGCTGGAGTTTCTCTTCTTTCTGACTGCTGGCTGGCATCTTCTGAATCTGATGTTGACAAGGATTCCACATTTGGGGAATTAGAAGAGGCTGTGTTGCTATCTCCCTCACTGAGACATGATGAGCAGTTATCAGAGTTGGAAGTGCTGCTCATATTGCGATCGGAAGTGACACTCAAAGAAGAGTTTCCGATGGGATGCGGTGCAAATTTCGCATCAGCAACTTCTGTTGAGTAGCAAGCCCTTTTTACTTCCTCCTCAAATCCACTTGGGGGCCCTTCATCCAATCCCTGGCTCAAGATTCTTGATTCCTTTAGATTGTTGTCTTCATGATCAATTTCACCTGAATTTCTGCCAACTTCGGCACAACAACCAATTGGTTCCAGTCCATCAACCTTGAACTCAGATGACCTCAAGGTGACGATATCTGAATCTGAGTTGCTACGGGGGTTGTACTTCTTTGATTCCATGGGTTCCCAGACTTTCTTAGTATGCAGCGAATCTCTGCTAGAAGTATTGTTCAAGGTGTTGGTTTTGTTTTTAGATCTGCCACAGCTCTCACGTGTGTAGTATGATCGATTAAACTTGTTACCATGATAGAATTGCTTGGACACATCTAAAACAGATTCAAACTTACTCACAGATCTGTTTTCCCAGCGCAAAGGAACATGTGGCTCAACCTTAGCTCTGTAATCACTGTGTTGGTTACAGCTGCAAGATCGCAAGTTGCATCTCTCACTCATCCTGTTGTTAGAATACTGAAACTTCTCACCAAATTTAAGGCCAGCATTTCTAGCACTGCACTCCACAGCATTAGCTCTCAAGTGCCTAACCAATCCATTCAAGCCCTTCTCCAACTTTTCTACATGTAATCTAGGCTGAGGATTGTTAACCAGAGTCCCATTTTCTGAACAAACTGCAAACCGGCGCCTGTCCAACCGTTTCAATGATGGATCCAACACAGATTCTCTTCGATTATTTGATCTACAATGGGAAAATTTTGATTGTTCAACCATAAACAAACCATTTTCATCCTTTACAATACTAGATTCCCCATCAGGATTATCACAAGAGCTGTTTTCCGTTTCTGAATCAACATGCCCATTTGAGAGCCTGTCATCTTGAACTACTGGAGATTGAGGCCTGGAAACCATAATATCGACAGTGCCGCTAAATGAATCCCCGCTGCTGATCATTTTGTCACTAATTTGTGGAGATAGTTCTTCCCTCGTGTTATCAGAAATAACAGGATCTTCACTTGATCCCAAACAGTTATTTTCTCTATCCTTTCCTTTTCCTTTTAATCTCTCCTTTCTTCTAAGTTTTTTCTCTCTTTCTTTGGTTCTTCTCCTCTCCTTGCGTTCTTCTTCTTCAACCTTTTCCTTCTCTTCTTCTTCAAGAAGCTTCATCTGTGCAAATATATTGACTGGTGTTAGAAATATATGGTACAATCAGGAGAGAGTGGTGATGCAGAAAACTTCCTGAAATATCACAAGCACTCGTACCTGTTTCTCCAATGCAATTATTTCTTTGCAAGCAACATGGACACGTTCTTCCAGAAGCTTTAGCGCAAGACAGACAAAAATACTGTGAGCATTTTGGCGCGCCGTTCCTTCTCTGAAAGCCTTCTCTACCTGACATAAGTTTGACATGAGCTTAATTCTAGAAAACTTAGTTTCACAAGCATGAAAAAACAGGGTCAAGATTGAGCCACCAACACATCTTATCCGGTGAAGATTTCCTTTTCGATAAGCAAGTCCCTGGTTTCCCTATTTAATTTCTTTTCAGGCTATACCATGAAGCACGTACGCTATCTGTTGAGAGTCCCACATTGAGTTGGCGCTACTTATTCTGATGCTCGGTATTCCTTTTGGGGTTGTCAATTGGTTTTGGGAATGAAAACTTGATATGGTATCAGAGTTCAGGTCGTATTTGGCCCAAGTGAGCCGATTTGCGTATTATTTTCTTAAAAGAGGAAACGACTAACGCTTAGTAACCACAGCATGCTAAATCAGAGGAAGTACTACTTGAGGTATGTAAAGCAGCACAACCACATCAAAAGAGATTGCAATGTCATTGAGGTATGAGCAGATAACTAAACAGAATCCTGAATAAAGAAGGCGATTAAATAAACTCAAATATTAGACCAATTTAATGGGGCCAAGGGGCAAGGGAACTAGGAAAAGTTAATTTATTTTATAGTTTTAATAATTTGTCTTGATTCCAGGAATTTATCCAGTGTTCTACTTTAAGTATTTTCTTTAGGTTTAAATAATTTGGGATTTTCTGTGAGGGGCTTTATGCCTGATACACGTGCATTACTATTTCTGGTTTTACTTATACATATACACATATATACACAAACACACACACACACAGCTTAAGCACCAATTCAAGAGAAATTATTAGATTACAACTCAATTGTAACTCCTTTCTCTCTCTCCCTTCCACGATCTCTTTCTGCTTCCACCCACATATAAATAGGCTTATGTTAGGTGAGCCAAAACAGCAAAATACTAATTGTTAGCTATGTGAAGCTAAATTGAAAGTGACATTGGATCATCCATGTTAATGTATTCAACAGTGTTCTTCTACATCACTAATACGTATTCCCTTCCCTACCAATTGTATCAAAGTTTTTTTTTGTTTATCACATAACTTGGTAACCCTCTCTCAAACAAGTTACCTCATTTCTTGTAACCCGTGTAGGTCTATTTAACACATCCACTAAACACTTCTGACAATATTCTTTTTGCTGATTGAAGCTACCACACAGAAATTTATTTTTTTAATTTCATATAAAGTTGCAACTGAAGTATAAAAAATTTTCTTCAGGAATCCACTGAGGATTCTTGGTTGGTGTTACAGAAAAAGTAAACATAGTGCAAAACCAGGTTCTCTAAACTATAATATTTTGTTAAACATTTGTATGTAGGCATGGGAAATTGGTGTAATCACTGACTGCGAGTAGAAGATATAGCAGTTGGAGGGCGTAGCATCAACCTGTAGGGTTTATTTTAATGAAATACAGTAGAATAACCAGATTGCACCTGCCTGTTCCATGAAGATAACAGTTGCAGCGTCTAAAAGGAACTCCCGAGCAAGTTCAGGACTCTTCGCATGCTTCTGGGGACGTGAGCATTCTCCATCCAGCTCATTTCCATCCTTGTCCAAGGCATCATCATCCTGAAAGTACATTTTAGCATAAAATTAAACTGAAACGCCTAAATCATAGGAAAAAATGTTACTGAATAAGCTTCGCACATCCTGCAGTACCTCATCTTCTTCAGCCTCTTCAGCATGCTCAAAAAACCTTCTGATACTTTCTCCTCTTGTAATTGCAACAATGCCATCCCCAACCACAAGCCTACCATGTACGCATTGTTGATCCTTTAACGCGTGAGCTTTTACAGAAAGTTCGGTGCTATGACCATCTAGTTTCCAAGCCTTCAGAGTGATATAGCACGAACCCAAATCACCAAGTTCTAGGCCTTTTGCTTGGGCACTGCCCTTCATGCCAACATTTTCAAATTCCAAAATGTCAGATTTTCCCTCTGCTGTTCCAACAGCCCATTCAAAATGGTGATATGTTCCAATAGTATCTGCAAAGGTTTGGCACCAGTCAGCCTGGACCATGTCTTCAGATACCTGGAGAAACAATGAAGTGAACTTAAGTCACAATGGATGCAACAATTGCAGTAACCAGTATATTTACTTCGAACCATATAGCTAGTATATTAGAATTACAGATTCAATGACATATAATTATAATTATTGGATATATAATTATAATTATATAATTATACCTATTAGATAAATATAGAAATGGTTGAGACACCACCTCATATTGGAAAGCTGTATCTGTCGCACAAAACCAGCTAGTGCAGTGAGTTTCTCTGCGAATACGCTTCAACTCCTTCAGCTCCTTGAACTCACGAATAACATTTTTTCTGCAATCTCTACAGAACCTTTTGCTATCAAACCTGTATCATGGACAAAAATATTTTAGAGAATACCAAAGCATCAACTAAACTCATTATTGAAACGTAGATGTCCTATTGTTGGCTTCATATCAACACAAAATGTTTCCAATGACAACAATTAGTCAGCAACAAAATTCCCCCTTTCCAAAAGTGACCACTCTGTAAAGAACTTCATGTGGCAGAAGCATATACAAGAACAAACAATTTTCTTCGATTATGGTTGCACATGATAAATAACCTTCCTCAATCCTCATAAAGCGTGTCCACTGGGATTTGTCCTTCTATGGATGCTTGAGAACAAGTAACATGATCAAGCGTGTGCCTATAGCCATAAACAGGATCTTATTTTCTTGGAACAACTTCCAAGTCAAGTCAAGAGTATGCCTATTCAAACAAGACAATAACCCACTTTTTGACCAGTTGATCCTTAAAAAAAAAAAAAAAATCATATTTGACAAACCCAACTTCAGGTCACCATAAACATAGAAGGCTCCAGGACTTCACACACTGGTGTCAAGCCAAATAGGCACAAAGGCCATATGAATGAACTGCTGAGATATTATTTTTCTAACATGTTCCTCATAAGAGAATTTCCTTTTAGCATTTAAATTTCAATTATCAAGACATTAGTACTCACTCTCAATCTGAATCCATGCGGCAATCCACTTTTGAGCCACTTGCTTCTCAGAATTACCAGTTAACATCCATCTCATAGATAACCAAGCCCTTTCAGCCAATAAGTGTATACCTAGTAGTAAATATTGAAGCATCATCAGTACATATGGCACATCTGCATGACAAACTATTCGGTTCTATCTGCTCATGCTATCTCAGTCACCTTCTGCATCAATTAAAGGAAGTTCAGGACTCTATGGTGTTACCTTCTGAACATATGTCCATATTCAGACCAATAAAAGGCATACAATCATCTGTTCCAACCTTATTGCCTCCTCAAATTTCTGCCTCAAAAACATCTGACAAAACTCCCTAATCTGCATAGTTATGACGAAGAACGTTGAAAACTCAAAAAGTAGGTGGACTTTCAGGGTAAAACAATCTATATTCAATGAACTTTTTAAGAACACAGCTCATATATTTACAATTCCAGGAGTATCCCAGCATTGAGATAGAAGAGAATGTATTAAGCCCCTTTCAGTTTTTATTTTTTTTTTGTGTGTGTTTTAATTAGGATGATCACCACCCCACATGAATAACACCATAAACCATCCATGCTTTCTCATTACCGGCACTAAATGATGAATACAAAATGAATATTATATTAGGTACGCACCTGTACATAAGCCTCTCAATGAAATCTTCTTCTTTCATCTTTAGAAGAGATTGCCGGGTTTCTTCTCCAAGTGCTGACCAAAAATCTACCAATGTGTCACAAGAAAGTCTGGCAGTGTGAAGTGCACATGATTCCCTTGTTCCATGCCCTCTGCTATAACTGGTCATTCCTTGACTTATCCAACCACGACCTCCACCACCACAGGCATCAGGATAAAGCAATTCACGTTCCCTTTCCCTTGCATGTGCACTGTTGAATACCTAATTCAATCTCAAAAGTTACCCCACAATGAAATAGATGTATTACGGACAAATAAATTAGAAACGAGGTTAACGCTCACATTTTGAAGTCCTTTGAGAGACTTTGAGTATATATAGCAGTCCAAAAGTGTCAACGCCCCATCCCGAGTTGTTATGAGACCTCCCCAAGGATGGACAGATGGATCTTGAGTTTCATCCTGGCAGCCATTTCTCATACTTGAAACATCCTCACTTAAACTTTCTCGGGGTCCAGGCCTGTCACAGGGAATGTGCCCAACAAACCCTTCCTGGTGCAAAGACTTCCCATACATAAGAATCTGCATAAAACCTTCCAACAGTAGCCCATTGCATCTAGAGCAGTACATGTTCTTCCGTGCCTGCTCAAAAAGGGCTTGTTTCTCAACCCTCAAAAGCTCCCGTCGAGCTAGTGGTGACAGCTCAACCCAGAACTACACCACAACAATATAACACTTTGTTAAAACAACTCTACATTCTTTATGAGTTTCTAATAAAATGTAAAGACCAAATAGAAACCTTCATATAATTGGTTTTCTAATAAAATGTAAAGACTACATAGAAACCTTCATATAATTGGTTGCCACTTCTGTACTAAAGGCATTAAACAGAAAATTATTTTGACTGCCAAGAAAGGTGCCCAAGGGAACAACCTTACCGGTTGTGGTTGCGCCAAGGCTCACCCTCAAAACTATTTCAATCACCATCGAGAGAAAATTTTGTTTGCTATGTACGCTCCTTCCTTAGACTATTTGCCAGTTGCACCCCAGACAATAATAAATCCATGAACTGGATGCCCTTGCGAGCTTAGAGTGATGTTGTGACATGTTCTGTATTTTCAGTTACCCTCGTTTAGTTGTAGCAGGTGGCTAAGCCCAACATGGACTTGTGCTTTATGTTGTCAAATGTACGTTCAAATGAATAAGGGACAACCCCAAATGAACAAGACGATAATTCTTTGTTCCCAGGAATTCTGTTTTCAAACAAATGAGGCACAACAATCATAACACGATAGGTTGTCTATTACCCACTACAACCGGCGAGCCTGAAAAGAAACAGCTCGAGTCTTTACTACAAGAACATACATGAGCTATGGTCAAGAAGCGCAAATCTAATCCCGGGAAACTTGAAGATCCAATCTGAATACAGATTAGACATCAAGATCGACAAAAATCTCAACCCATGCAGTAAAATACTAAATAATCCGAGTACCTTGTGGAGTTGATTATGGCTAATATTGTGAGGGTCCCTTGACCAGAATCCATTGGACGAAAGCGAAGGTGGCATTTCTTCAAACTCTCACGATTTCATTGGGTTCCCTAGGTTCATCGCCCCAATCAGGTTGGATATGGATCGAAAAAAGCCAATGGAACAAAATTAGAGGAATGACCGATGATATCGCAATTGACTGGGCAGGCCTCTGGAACACGGAAGAAGTAAGAAATCTCAGATCCAAATAAATAAATTTATGGGCGAAACAGATTGCCTTGGGATTGAAATCCGATGACAACTTTGATTATATAATGGAAGATTGGTACGTAGGCATACGCAGAGCCGCTGATGAGATTTGCTGCCACCGCAGTATTTGTAGGAGGGAGGAGGAGAGAGAGAGTGTGTGTGTGTGTGTTTTACAAAAAGGGGCACGTTGATGAAAAGAAAAAGTCGAAAATGTTAGGGCTGCTGCGTTCTGTTTCTTCGGATTTATTGATTGACTTAGGGCTTCCTGCGATCAACATCATCCATGTCGATCTGATTCGGTTAATCTTTATTTTTGGTTTGCTCCGTTTTTATAATGGATGGATCGTAAATGATTCACAAGCCCCTTCCTTGCGAGTTTCAGAGAAACCACCTCATGATGCTCAACATTCCCTATCAACATACTTCAGAACATTCCCTTCTCATAAGCCGTAGTAGTGTTTTTCCTTTGCTTCTTTTTTTTTTTTTTTTAGTTAATTATCAAATAAATCAATTATAAAAATGAAATTGAGCTTCTTCTAATAACTGACGAAAACACTGTTTAAATTATAAATCGACCGAGCCTGAGCATGGAATGTCTGGTGACCTCCCAAAACTGTAAGCAATTGCTCTCCCCGTGATCCACCCAGAGCTAACTAAATCTAACCAAGGCAAAACAATGGGTATGTGATTGGCTTATTTTAGTAGTTACTACTAGGGTAGCACTTGAACGTCGAATAAGTCACAAAAATAATCCTCATAAAACTATTTATAAGTACTTTTTTTTTTCCCCCTCCTTGACCTTGTGATCTTTTGTGGGAGATATTTATTCTTAAATTCTAACCCCAAACTTCTCTTTAGATGCTCCTTATACTAAGATTGCATTCGATAAAATAATTAGTGCTCGAATCTAAATATTGACAGTCAATATGAATATTAAAGATTGGTTAAAAGACGTGTAATCGGAGTTACTTACATCCAAATTTTTAAAATTATTTTATTACAAATGTGTGAAAACATCTTAATTATATTGATTTACAACTTTCCCCCAATTATTTTTATTTTGCAATTAAAAACAGAAAATGACAAAACCCTCCTTGTCTTCTTCCTAAGCCTACCTTTCACACTCTTGACACTTGCCTGACTTCATTGTTACAATCTTATCTGGATTTCAATATTACCATGTTACAATAAATTAATGAGAAAATCTTTATCTGAAAATGACACGTGAACCCGAGTCTTATGAAAGCATATACAGGTGCTTTCTAAGCAAAATGTTATAAACAAGGTGCCCGTAGTAGAGACGATAGAAGAGATGATTCGAAGAAGCGGGATAACGCACCTTGTGGGAATTCTGAGCACTTTAGCGCGGACCAGACCTCAGGCGGCCACCATAATGGCCACCTAGCGGTTATTATGGCCGTTGGAGCTGTCATAATCCGATCAAGGGCGGCCTTAAGCAGCTTGCACCCGCGATTGTGGCGGGGTGCCCTGCGAGTAGAGCCGGCAAGCTCGATCCTTTATCCGCCAAATCTACCCGACCTACTCCTTGCATAGCCCGGCCCACCTACAATTACAATCTCTACCTACAAGTGGGCATTCTCGCCTCAACCCATGCATTTGCGACATGGGCGGCCCAACTGACCCACCGCCACTCTACTCTACTAAGCCCATTGGGATGAGAGGACGCGGTCCACTCCAGTTTGGGTCCATGCCTAGAAATTCAGAGGTGTATTGGGCCGGAATGCAGTAGCCAGCCCATGCTGGGGACTAGAGTCATGGAGGAGTTGCTTGGCATAAGATATTATGGATCAAAAGAATTTGTTGATGAGCCTCCTGCTGAAGGAAAATTCAAAAGCGAGTTGAGGCTTGGAATGAAACCTTCCTGAATAGATATGCTATGCATGTAGTTACACCTTTTGTTGCATAATTAAGTTGTAGCACAATAGCAGTATTCTAATTGTGTTCTATTCTTTTTTGTTGCAAATGTTGCGTTCTTTCGTATGTTAACCATAAAAGAAAATATACTTGATGGGTTTTTCTAACCCGGCGCTATTTGTGCATTCCCATCCACACAATTTTCCTAATTTAATACATTAAAAATTATAAAATTCTATCCAACTACATTAAATGAGGGAATATTTGCTTGATGGGATACTTATTAAGGTAGTGCTTGTTTATACTAAATAAGTATCGAATTCGATCAAATCTGTGATTCGATCAAAAAGTAGGCCCATTTAGAGAACATTTTCTTAATCTTAGTAGACTCTAAATTCGGTACAAATTTGATTGGTTCAGAAATGGAACAATTCAGATTGTTTGTTTAAACGCCTGAATTGCCTCTTAACACATTTGACTGAATCAAATATAAAATTAGGTTTGATTCGGTCAGACCTTCATTTAGATTTAATGGGCAAAAATAACCCTAACAAAAATTAAAATTCCACCAAAAGCCCTTTTCTTCTTCACCACTCTCGACAACCGCCATCCACCTCCTCTCGGCGAACCGCCATCTCCTCCCCAACTCCCCCACCCCTGCGCCTGCTTCAACCTCTCCCAATGGGACGTTCTGAAACTCGTCGTCAAATTCAACCCACGCCTCAAGATCTCCTTCTACCACGGTCATCTCCTCTAGCCACCACCATCTCCAGCCACTCGTCAGATCCCACCACCGTCACCAGCCACAACCATCATGAACCACCACCACCACAAAAAGGGCTTGACCTCGAAATTGGCTTTGAAAACGAAATCGAAGAATGAGTTTGATTTTAAAATTGATTTCAAAAACGAAATCAATGAATGGGTTTGATTTTGGTGCTTGGACAAAAAGAAAAAAAGAAAAAAAAACGGGAGAAGGAAGAAGGAGAAAAAATGAGGATGAACGAAGAAGAATGAGAAAAAATGGGAGGGGGCGGCGGGGAAGGAGGACGACCAGAAAAGTTCCAGAATGAGGATTTATTTTCTTTTTCTTTCTTTTGTTTTAGATTACTAAAAAAGTAAAATAGTATTACAATAGGGGTAAGTAGGAAATAATTTATCCAGATAGTTTACCAAATCAGTCATCAAACAACTATAATTATTCATATTCAATCTTCAAGTTTCAAAAATTGCAATATACAGATTTATTTTTGGTGTATAGGTCTGAACATTAATTTTACTAAATGCCACTTTAGAGTATTTGATTATGACTATGAATGGGCATGAAAACTCTCTGACCGAATTAGCGCTCAAAAGACTGCTAATTTGTTCAGCAATAAACTTCAAAGAATAAATGACAGAAAAGCCCATCATAAAGCCTGTCTTAAAATGCTTCCAATAGAGGGAAAACTCTGAGCCTATTGACATGAACTAGGTTCGAGAGAATTTTATTTTGTTTGATTTTGAGGATTAAGTGATTTTAATCATGTGATTAGGATTCTTGATTTGAATGTGAGAACCAGATATTTCAAAATTTTTGAGATTCCAATTCTAATTAGAGTTCTTTGATTTGGGGATTTTGATATTAAAAATGAGAAGCCATGAATTAATTAATAAATGTGAAAGCATGAATTAATTAACAATGACAAGGGCAAAATTAGAAATGCAAATTATTTAGACTTCTATTCATATATGTAATTGATCGGTTTTACTATTATATATTCAGTATCTTTTGTTACACCTTCTAACCAACCAGTATCAATTCAGTACACGATTAGAATCTGAAGCTAATCAAAAAATTTTGGCGGGAAAAGAGTAACATAAAAATAAGAATAATAAAATAGAGGTGGCCAAATGGTCCAAACGAAAGATTGGATCATGATCCACTAATTATTATTGATAATAACATCTTAAGGACAACAATTTTTGTCACTAATAATTAACAATTTGATTTATTAATACTTTTTGAACCATTAATGCATCTTCCACCCTTAATACAAAAGAACTCTCAAAGACCAGAAGAAGAAAAACGTTTTTAGGCCTGCGTTTCAATGACTGGATATAGTTTGTGTACTTCCAGCTCTACAGTTCACAAACAGGAAGAATAGAAGTGAAGTTTGTAGCTGACAATTGAACGGCTGGAAAAACCTGACGTAAGGTGTCAAATCACCGATGTTAGATTGCATCGACAAGGTGTACGCTGACGACTAAAGCAAAGAGAGAGAGAGAGGGCAACCCATTTTATTGGTCGACCTTTGGTACTGAAACCCTTGATTGAGATGCGAAATTCCAACACATCCTTGTTAAGGATATATTCACAAGTGTGTTGGTCCAAGTCTGGAAAAATTTTATTTCGACATAAATTAACCGAAAGGATACGTTTGTAACGGCTCTCCAAAACAGAATTTAGTCTGATTGACTTTTGAATGACGTTAATCGCTTAGACAATTAGCATAAATTTCATTAGGAGCTCGATGAGTTCTTTTTTTTTTAGGTGATAAAAAGATTAATTTCGTGTAATCACAGCCCTCTCCCTATCAATTTCTCCCTTTCTCCTGCATGCTCTCTCCTGAGCTCAACTCTTTCTTCTCTCCCTCTCCCTCACTCTCTCCCTCACTCCCTATTGTTCTCTCTCACTACCCTAATCTCTGTGGTTCTCACCAAAGAAGAAAAGGAATCGGCAACAAAGAAGAAGAAGAAGAGGGGAAGCCTTATGTTCCAAGGATTACATGATACGTGATGCGAATTCTGTGAATTGGGCGCTAGACGCCATGGCTTCCTTGAGGGAGCTCCTCAAGATCCACGAATACAACCCTGAGATTGCGGTTGTTTAGGGTTTTGATTTGATGTTTTTCATTTAAATTATGGTTTTTAAATTGGGAAGAACAAGAATTGAGTTGGTTAGAAGTTTGATTTGATGGTTTTCATAAATTAGGGTTCTTGAATTATGATTTTATTATGTATGTTTTTTTTTTTTTTGTTTTTTTCGTTTTTTTCTTTTTTTAGATTTGTGTCATAATTGGGGAAGGAAAGGCTGTAATTGATTTTATTATTTTTAATATTATTATTGCATAATTAGGCACATTGCGACTCCCCCCAGGAGGCAAACTAATGCTCAGCTTATCCGACTAGTCTATTATAGGCGTAGGCATCTTCAAACTTTGAACCGTCCAGTTCAAGTATTTGTTCATATTTTTAATATATATTTTCATCCTTGGGCTAAATATTTCTTGTTTCAACAGATTTCCTACGATAAATGATTGGTTCATAAATTCAAGATCTAATAACTGCTATCTAGTTTTCAAAAAGGAAAAAAAAAAAAAAACAAACCTTAAATTTTATTAGAAAAACATCCTTGAAAGTCATAAAAAAGTTGTCGGCTATCAACAGTTAATTTTATCCGAGTCTTAGGATGCGTTGTTCAATTAATTACAAAAGTGATGCACAATAGGCGTAAAAACAGGATCTCGGAATATAAAAAGTCTATCTAGTCAACATCATACATCAAAGTCGTGGGCCAACCGCAATTAGTAGAAAGCACTATTCATGTGGACGCTGTTTTACTCACCATGGGCCGCAATAGAGCTTTATAGTCAAACTCATGGAACACTGCAAGATTAATCTCTCCCTCTCATTCAATTTTCACATTGTGTTGGGTTTAATCTAAAGTACTATAAAACTGTCGATTCAAACTATGTGAACAGTTTGCAGAAGATCGTACCCTCTCTTGATGAATACGGTGAGTTTTAGGAGGCCGTGCTTCAATTCTTTTAAAGCGCAGGTAGAGCTACACATACGCATCGTTAACACAAGTCTAACCATATGCATTATGCACGCCTCGCGCTGTGTTGATGCAACGTCACAAAAATGCCTTATGTGATCCAAGTGCTTAGCTCCACATCACCAATTGTCACACCCATCAAGCTTTTAAAAGACTTCAAAGGGCTCTCCTTATAGTGATAGGCTTTTAATGTTCAATCTTTCCTCCTTTTTTTTGGGTGAGCTAGGCAACCCATATCTAATAATGATCTCAATAGCACTACTTGTGCATGGTCATCTCGCATTCATACACACACACACATAAATATTATTGCTTTGTGTGTCGTTTAATCTTGCTTATTTTAAAGTATAGATCTTTCTACGCATAGAGAGAATTAAATTGACTTCATTGTTCAGGTTGAGATACGCCAAGCTTAACATGAGAATGGCTAAATGCTTCTTCGTAGGAGCTTAAAATCTATGGAATCGATTGAAAACTACCTAGTTTAGCCCATAAAAACATGTTATTGTCCCTCGAAGAAGTTTGCAATGGAAAGGCACCTCCACAAGCTAGTTAACAGGTTGAGATCTCGTTTGTTAACGAAATTAATTAGACAAATCTCTCACCAACTAAGAATGGCCATGCTTGTATCTATTATATGTATATGCGATAAATTTTAAATTTCATGGTGTGGAATTCTCAAGGAGCAACAATAAATGAGCTTAAAGGCATACAAAATGTCCGAAGAGTGAGGTTTGAGAACCATTGAGTTAATTACTCGAAAAAGGACGGTAATATCTCTTAATCTGAGTTTAGGCTAAAACTGATGACCATCAAACCAAAACGAGACATGAGTGCTGAACACAATGGCTGTTGGTCCACAGGATAGAAACTAATGAGAAAAGGACGATGGTAGTAGGATATATAGTAGATAATGAACGAGAGCAAAGTGGGAGGCTAAAATAAAAAAGAAAATAAAAGAAGCAAGATAGAAACTTGAAGTCTCATTCAAGCCACCTAATGAGGGAAGAGAGAAGTTTAATGAGGGTTGGAGGAACATCTTGACAGCGACAGAGGAGAAACCGATAATGATATGATCACTGGTTTATTTATGGTTTCAAGGAAATCATTAGCATGGAGCACTCATTTGTGGTCCATTGATCTCATATAGGGGTACTCGTGGGAAAGGTTTGTTTGGGAAACCCCAGCCCACACAAATGTGCACAAACAAGAGAACATGGAGATTTTTACAAGGATCAAGAGAACACATGAATGACCAATGACATACACCCGATCCGAGGCCCACTGCTCAAGGGGAGGTTCCTCGCACATCCTTTAATCTGTTACTTTGTTCAATCTTGCCCAGTCCCCAGTTTTTTGGCTATAAAGCATCCAACACAGCACATGAGAAATACGTCACAGAACTAAGTTATGAGCAGAGAATTTATACACACAAACTTCCACACAGAAAAGACTTAAGTGGGGGCTGTCAAAAATGGGTTTCACCAAATGCAGCCTTATTGAGAGAGAACACTGGTGTCTCCACAAAGCCTCCGAAAGCTGGCAGTACGTGAGGCTCAAATCAGCAGATAATTTTCTAATTTTGTAAGGGCATAAGTTAGGAGCAGTGCAGTTTGGAGTAGATCCCAACCCAAATTGGTCCCCTTTCACGACCATCGCGACACTGACTTTAATGACAGAGAGGACTTCGAATGAATGAAGGGTAGTAGTTGTTGAGAGGTGGGTTTTTAAGGGATAGGACCGCCTGGGATGGAATCCATCAATTAAGGGCCACATAATTCAAAGATCTTTAAAAAAAAAATCAAAAAATGAATCCTGTGGAATAAACTTGTGGTAAGAAGCGCTGATATAAGCGTGTGGTTTGGTACTGTTGGGTTCAACTTTTGAATTCCCTGCCTAGTAGAAATAACTCCAGGTTGTCTCTGATTTATTTATCAGATTCAAATCACTGAAATCAGTACCCAAAGCCTCTAATCACAACAAAAAAAAAAAAAAAAAAAAGAGCAAATGGGGCTAAGCCTCTAACCACAAAGCCAGCAAATGAAGTGTGCGTCTGTGTGGGAGAGAGAGAGAGAGAGAGTTGGGACAGTGACTGGTCTTGGATGGCTGACAAAGAACGGAAAGTAATTATAAAAGGAGTCAAGCATGCACGAACAAAGCAGGCTGATTCACAGGGAAACTCCAAAAAGATCATTAAATTGCTATTTCAGAGTGTACTCATCCAAAGGTATAGGATGCCGTCTCTCTCTCTCTCTCTTTAAAGGGCTAAAAATAGAAAGTCATTTCACCAACTTGTGGGTAAAAAAATAATAATAATAAATAAAAAGGAGATCTACTCCTCCTTGCGAGTAGTAAAATGAATTCACTTTTCTTTTGTTTTTCGGCAATGAGCAGGCAAGCAAATGCCCTGCCACAGTATTTCTACTTCTCAATGCCAGCAATTTTTACCTGCCAACCATATATTCAGGCCTGAATGGCTCAGTGACTGCAAGAGTTTTGTATAATCATATTTAATTAATTGCTCCATCGTCTCAGCGCATTCTACCAAGTAAAACCTTTTCAAAGAAAAACGAAAATAAAAAACAAAGCAACCGAGCTTTATATTTGGAGGACCACGTCCTGCAACACAAAATCAAAGCAGCAATAAATAAAAAGAAAGGGAACGAACAACAACTATAGGTGTTTCCTTGTCCGAATGCAGCTCGCCATTTCTCTCTCACTCTTGCAACTCATATACTGCGGAGGAGGTGTTGACTGATGCATCATCCATCATACATGTTGTGTGCAAAAGCGTAGCACAATAAGTGGTTCAGCTTTATCATCTCCCACGCTTTCAAATATGCAAATGTTTTTCTTTCTTTACTGTTTAATCATTAACGGAGGACACTATAATTTGAACTGCTAAACCTTCAATCGGCCCCGAAAACAACTCAATTTGAGCAAGTTAGAAAAGAGTGGTCCTTACAGAATTATTTGCATCGGTCTCTATGCTACTTATCTCTCTTTATCCTCCCTGTAGGCTTACCCGTTTGGTCACCTCTCAAGCACAACATGCAAATTCCTTGGATTATTTCCTTAACAAGAACTCTAATAATTGGACATGTACTCATGAACTTGTTGACTAATGAAATATTTAAGGACGCATTATGTTGAGAAATAATCACACATCGGGATTGGCAGTTCATTAGGAAGCTCCGAGCACAAACCAAAGTTTTCATGAACTAATTAACACATGTTAATGTATAACGGATGGATAAACTAAGCTAGATACATATGAATCAAAACAGGGAACAAAGCAGAAAAAAAGGGAGCAGTGGTAGTTATTACTTAAGGAGCTAAAAGCCAGTCTCGTGCATAAGAACCTGTGGGGTAGTCAGAGGTTGAACTCAGAAGTGAGGTCCAAATTTTTATGGAACAGCCGTGCCACCCCTTTGTAGGCTCCACAACACACAACCTCCCTCTTCCTCCTCTTCCTCTCTCACTATCTTAGACAGAATGCAAACCCTCCGTCCATCTTCCCCCTTAAAGCCTCCATATTGTCATCCACTACATCTTCTCAAGTCTCTCAAGCCATTCAATTTTTTCTTCTCTAACCCTCCTCAAATACACCCTGTAACCCACCACCAACTCAATTTTCCTCATGGAGAAAGCTGATTGTCAGAGAGAGACTCACGACTTCATGAACGTTCAATCGTTCTCCCAGCTCCCCTTCATCCGGCCGGCACCACCCCCAGCCACCACCAGGGAGAAGAATGGGATTCGCCTCTTCGGCAAGGAATTCTGTGCCGAGTTTGAGTCGGCCGAGACTTTTGCTAACGTGAACGAGGGTGAGAAGGATACAGACAGTGTCGGAGAAAGCAGCCGGAAGTTCGAATGTCACTACTGCTGCCGGAACTTCCCAACCTCTCAAGCTCTAGGCGGCCACCAGAACGCACACAAGAGGGAGCGACAGCACGCCAAAAGGGCCCACCTTCAGTCAGTCATGGCGCACGGCAGCCTCTCCGACGCGCACACGTACGGCCATATGGACTACCACCGATTCATGGGCTCTGCGCCAATGGCTTACCCGGTGCCAGCATGGAACAGCGGAAGCCATGGCTCCTCTCATCAGCAGGAGCCAATCAATGGGAGTCCCCTCGGCTTCTGGCGAGTCCCAACCGTGCAGAGCCTTGTTCCTACTAGTTTTAATCGCAACCGCTCATTCGCGTCACTGCCATCATTTGCTGCAGCTGGTACATCAGGAGAACACGGCCGGCTGATGAGTGGGTCAAACCCACAAAGCCGGTATGCGTACGAATCAAATTCGAGCGTGCAAGATCAAGTGAGTTTGGATCTTCGTCTGTAATATTTTGGTAAACTATTTTCGAGAGAGAATTCAAACTCCCCTCGTGCAAGCAAGCAACCCTCTCATATATAATGGGATGATTGAGAGGGCACCCGTAAATTTTATTGCTCGGGCCACTTCTTTTAATCTTTGTTTCTTTGTAGTTTAAGTTGCATCAATTCACTGTGTGTTTTACCGAATAAAAGGAATCTCATAAGTGCGGGTGAAAATAATTTTAATTAACAACATCGAGCCAATTTGTTCCCTTCATTGTATTGTAGCTTCCGAAGACCAAAAGGTATAAACTATTATAAAGCTCTATTTCAACAATTCCATCCTTTGGTTAGAAGAAATTGTGAAGAGGGAGACAATGAGAGGGGAACTTTGAGTTTAGTAATGGGTTTCAGTTTTGTAAGTGGATGCATGTGACTCATGCTTGAACACGCTAATTAGTATGGCAAACGTATAAAGAAGGCTGATTTTGGTTCCCTTTACAGCAATGACACAGAGAAGCAGTGAAAAGCCTGATCAATATTCATATGTAGACTAATTTTGTTTTAGGGTATTAATTTTGGATGTTTCTACTTATTCTTTCCTCAGTGGATGTACCTAAGGACGAGAGTGTAGATTCTTAGAATTATGAGGGTATGTATTTTAGTTAGGTAATTTAGATGATGGGATTGATAGAAGAGACCGCTCCAAAATTATTGGATATTCTGGCAAAAAGGATTTCATGCTCTGAGTCTTCATAGGTATCATTCAAACACAAGTCCTTGAGATCCGAGGCTAAAAATCATCACATTTGGAGTGAGCCTCTAGGACCTAATTCAAATTAATCATATGGGAGCAGCTTAAAATTAAGAAATCAGATGGTTGTGACGTAGACACGTCTACGTATCGAGGGTGGTGGAACCAACCAACGCGGCAGTCGGTCACCGTTAAAGTTGACGTAGCACCATCACCAGTGATGGTAATAGTTGCTTCCGAATGGTAGGTAGTTCAAAGTTCGAACATGGCGTAACCAAGAAAAATTCAATGTACTCTCTTTTCCCACCCACAAGCAGTGTCAGAAAAATTCTGTGGGTTTTACTCTTGTGCATCTTGTCAAAGAGTCGCATCTTCTTCTAGTACTTCTCGTTGTACGTGTCGTCTTCTCTAATCTCCCTGCCACCATCGTGATAAACCTCTCTTGTTAAGCATCCCGACCTCCACTCACTAGAAAATAAGTGGCACCGTGTTGAGATTAGGCGTGTATTCAAGTCTCCTCCATCTTGAACAAGTATATTTTTATTCAGCTTGAACATGAGCTGTGCAGAGTTCTTGACTCATGCACCGTTTGTCAAAAATCAAATGCAAAGCTTGTTAAAATGTGAATTTGGCCACCACTAGTTGCTTAATCCAATGCCACCAAAATTATATAATATGGTTTTAAACGTTGGGCAAGAATAATGGTTCAAAACCGAATACTTACTAAGACAAGGATGCATATCTATCAGTCAAAGAGGAGAAGGAAAAATTTGAATTCAGCTCGATTACGCTTGTTTTTGCTCCCATCAAACTGATTTTTTATAGGCGCAAAATAGTGGTACCACTGATGATGTACATCTGCAAATAGTGTCACCTAATGATCGAGGCACCGTCCAACCCCCAGTTACCAAAATGCATTTTGAGGGACAGATGAAATGATGTGAAGGATGATGCAATGTACACAATAAATGTCCATGTCAGATATTAGACACTATTTTTGGTACCTCTCATTCACGTAATGGAAGACCAGTAGACTTTAAGGAACCATCAGCCAACGCCCACAATAAAGTTGTAAACGAGGTTGACAGTTTAATGGGGTCTCCTCCTGGGCTAACCTGAGCTGTAAGTGGAAAGCTCACAAGACTCTTCTTGGAGGTAATAATCCAGAATTCAGCAGCAGGGTGAGGGGGGCAAGCATTATGGCGACGAAAGCAACCAAATTTGTACAAAAAATGCGGTCGGCTGTGTGGGTAATTTTTGTTGTTGAGTGATGTATAGGTTGTGCATTGGGCCGCCACTGCTTTTAATAGTGGGGAAAGTTCACACCAAACTCCAGGACTCAATTTTTCATGTGAACACATTTATATATGAGGATGAAAGGTTCACCCTGACAGATATGGTTATCAAGAGTATCTACTATAATGATGATGATACTGTAAAACCCAGCAAGAAATGAGTCCCAGCTAAGTTATACAGTCGGCCCTCATCGAGTAATTGGATAGATTCTTGTTTTTGAAGATAGTTTTATCTTGGATTTCAGACAAACCACTAGGCAATAGAGGAAGCAGGAGACAAGAAGTATGAAAGAAACAGAGATCAAAGGTTGGCAGAAAAGAGGGACTGAAGATACAGAGGAGCAGATTCTAGATGCTAGAGGCAGTAGAACAATCTCTTATGGCATTTCGAATGGTTTTTGGCTCATACACCTTTCATTTTTTTCCCTACGCAGTAGAACAATCTCTAGAGTAACTGGATAGATTCTTGTATTTAAAGATAGTTTTTTTCCCTGGCAACAGAGAAGCAGGAGACAACAAGTATGAAAGAGACAGAGATCAAAGGTTAGTAGAAAAGAGGGACCAAAGACAGAGAGGAGTTGGTTCTAGCTGCTAGAGGCATTAGAACAATGAACAATCTCTTAAAGGCATTTTAAATGGTTTTTGGCTCATACTCCATTTGTTTTTTCCAATGCAGTAGAACAATCTCTTGAATAGTTGGATAGATTCTTGTTTTTAAAGATAGTTTTATCTTGGATTTCAAACGAACCACCCGGGAACAGAGGAAGCAGGAGACAACAAGTATGAAAAGAGACAGAGATCAAAGGTTAGTATAAAAGAGGGACTACAGATAAATACAAGTTGGTTCTAGATGCTAGAGGCATAAGAAAACTCTCTTAAGGCATTTTAAATGGTTTTTGGCCCACATTCCTTACATTTTTTTTTTCTAGGCACGCATTCTTTTTCTTTCTAAGAGTGCTGGATACCAAACCGCATGAAAGACTTGCAACATACAGAGACGATCAAACCTCAACAAGTTTCATTTCTATCAAACCATATATACTACACTGCTTACAAAACTGAAATAGAGAAGATGTCAAATTTATGCACCTGCAAGGTAATTATCTGAGTCTTTCATGCTGAGCACAAGAAATGTGGACATCTTCTATGTGCCTGGTGAGTAACAATATCCCATAATATGAGGTATTTGAAGCAGCATAATATGATGTCACGGTGAGCTGAGCAAACTTCGGAAGTGCATAACCTATGAAAAAAGTCTAATTCAATTTTTAAACTGTAAAAGACCTGGATACAATGTACAAACATATTAATTATTCATGCAATAGGACCACTAAGTCAGCTAAATTTTTTTTTGAAATTCTGTTCACAGCGAAGATACTGGAATAAGGGTGTGCTATATAATCAAACATCCGCTCCTTTTTTTTCTTCTTTTTTTTTTCCTTTTCTTTTCTTTGATAACCAAAGAATTATATTAGATAAAGGGACGAGAGTGCAAAAGGGGGATCAGACAACCTCCAAAGAAAAGCAACAAAGGAAAAATACAGAAAAAGTATAATATCAAGTGGGGGGGAAAAAAAGAGAGAAGAGATTATTGAAGATCTCCCTTGACAGTAACTTGAATGATTTGGAAAGAAAGGAATGAAAGCGTTTCAAGGGGAGGAATAGTCAGCTTTAACAGTGAAGAGCAAGGGGATTCAATTCCTAGTGTTTTGGGTCAATCTGGGCTGTAATAAAATAAAATGGTGTAGCCTTAATGTAGAATAGATATTAACATGGCTACTCAGTAGTTTCATGTTCCGGTTGGATACCACAAGGAAAGCACTTTTAGGCTAAAAAGTGGATTTCGGAAAAAAAAGATAGGCATTTGGCACAAAGAAGGAAAGCACTTTTTTGGCCTAAAAAAATGCTACAAGGAAAGCGTGCTTTTTGAGAAAGCTGTATCAAATAACTTTTCCGGAAAGCATTTTTTTTGGCCAAAAGTTCTTTCCTTGCAACCTGTCCAAACTGGGCATTAGTGTCCGTTAATAAAATTTCTATTTACTAATAAATAATAATATATGACCCATGGCATGCCAAGAAGCAAATCATGAAGCTTGGAAGCCAACCTAAAGCATTCTCAAGGTGAGGAACAATACTCACCTCCAAATGCAGCGCTGCCTGGAGGAAACAGTAGCCGTAGAGGAAGTTGTGAGCAACGAATGAAATGCAGTGTGAGTCGGTGATTAATATGTTCCAATACGGCTATTTGTAGCCAACTGAAAGGTAAATGGGAACGGTCTTAACAACAACAAACTAAGCCTTTATCCCAATATTTTGGAGTCGGCTATATGAAATCAAAAACAAGAAATATCGCGAGTCATCAACGTGAATCTCAGTGGAAGCCAACCTAAAGCATTCTCAAGGTGAGGAACAATACTCACCTCCAAATGCAGTGCTGCCTGGAGAAAACAGTAGCAGTGAAGGAAGCTGTGAGCAACGAATGAAATGCAGTGTGAGTCGGTGATTAATATGTTCCAAATACGGCTATTTGTAGCCAACTGAAAGGTAAATGGGAACGGTCTTAACAACAACAAACTAAGCCTTTATCCCAATATTTTGGAGTCGGCTATATGAAATCAAAAACAAGAAATATCCCGAGTCATCAACATGAATCTCATGTCCTCTTATATCTTGCATTCAAGTTTTAAGTGGTCTACCTGTATCCTTCTTAACTATTGTTACATCAATCACCTCATTCCTCCTAACTAGCATTCTAATGGCCTTACATTGCACATGCATAAACCACCTTAAATGGCATTCGCTCATGCTGTCCTCAATCCAAACCACCCCGAGTTTTGCACAAATGTCCTCATTTCCAATCTTATCCTCCGTAATATTATCACATATCCACCTCAGCATGTGCATCTTTGCAACACTCATTTTGTGTTCATATTTTCTCTTGATCGCCCAATAGTTACTATCGTATAAGAAAGCTGGGTTGTATATTTGTCCTATAAAACTTTCCTTTTAACTTAAAAGGCATGTTATGGTCACATAGGACCCTTGACGCGTTGCATGTATAAGCCAAAGTAACAATAGAGAAGCAAGGGGCTGCTAACACAAAAGCATCAACCATACACAACAAGACAAAAAGGCCTACAAGTCAAAAGATCAGGGAGGCATCAGACGCTTAAGAGTTATAGCCAAATGAGAAAAGGAAGCCACTTTGGTCCCTTCAAATACTTCTGCATGTATGGCATCCCTGAAATCAAAAAGGTCAGTGGTATATGAGGCGCATGTGGTAGCTCCAGGCAGAGAAAGAGGGGGAGGGAGTCGATTAAACCTGTATTTAAACCAAAAATTGCACTAAGCATTCGCACCCGAGCCAACCTATTCAACGGAGGGTTTCACAGAGAGAGGATAAATCAGAAAGCAGTGGCACAAAATATATGTTTTCTGCCTTGATATACAAAGTATAAACCACTATAACTCGCAAAAGTTAACTTTAAATGTTTTTAACATGTCAGCCACTACATCAAAACTAAACAAATGACCCCAACAACAAATACGTCTTTAACCCTCTCCAAAATTGTAATTCCAAAAGAGAAAACGCAGAATATGCCTATGTGAACAGCTAAGAGATCATCAGTTACAGGATAGCGACCGGCAAACCGAGCAAACATCGGTTCATAATCATTGCTCACAACTTATAAGTCTTGGCAACAGAAACATTCAGGAAGTTTTGTAATTGAAAACCATGGCGTATGATTAGAGTATGTTCTAAACCAAGGAAATAACGTGATGAACCATCTAGACGTCTCCAATGCAATTGTTTGCCCGGGACATCAACGAAGAAGCCAAAAAGAAAAGTTCGGCTAGATTTTCCGGTGACGTACAGCTGTTCACCGCTGAAAATAATCGGGGAAGATTGGTGTATAAATAGTTTCACTAAAAGAATCAGTAAACGGATCAACCCTTTTTAACAATTGAATTATACATATGTATGTGTATTTATGTATATATATGTATATGTATGTATGTATATGTATATATATATATATATATATATATAGAGAGAGAGAGAGAGAGAGAGAGAGAGAGAGGGAGGGAGAGAGCATACCACCGCAGCTACATCATGTAAAAACGGGAGTGATGCCCCACTCACCCTTATTCTGCATCGACATAAACCAATAAGCCTCCTACAGGCATACCTGAAACACAAACAACGGAGAGATACAGAAGGAGATAGAAAGAGTACAGAATTATGTTTAAGAGTGAGAGGCAGCGAGGTCATCCAAGGCCAGGGTTTATGGTGGGGCCGTGGTACAGGTTTCCGCTCCTGCGCTTCTCTTCATACATTTCTTTTGTTCCCATCTTTCCCTCGCGTCTTTCTACCTCGGCGCGCTCGTATCCGCGAAACTGGGATCTGTGGGGGCAAGTTTTTTTCCTTTTTTTTCACTTCTTTTTTTTTTATTACATGGAAACTAAAGCGAGAGAAGGGAACGAAAAAGACTCGAACACCTAATCTATATAACAGAGATACAAGTCACCGCCAATGAAGTTGATGCTTGCTGGGAGCAAGTTCACTGTGGCCCATAATATAGGTCCATAAAATGGTTCATTTGAGAATTCTGATGGGCCTACGATATGATTCGTCGTAAACCGATGGGCCCATAATTACCCTTTTGACCTGCACTCACCAGGCCCAGGTTCAAAAAACGCAAGTTAACATGAAACTTTGACCTCTTTAAATGAAAAAAGAAAGAAAGAAAGAAAGACAATATTTGATCTTTCTCCTTTTTTTTTTTCTATACATTTAATACTTATTAAACCACTTCTAAGGACAGTGAAATCATTTAGACGAATTCCATTATATTACTATTTTTTAATTTACAAGGCGACCTCTTTACGAATTCGACTATAAAACGATCATTGACAAATGCAAAATGATCAATAATATTTTATCAAGAAATTTTTAAAAAAATGCATAATAGTAATTCACTGCACACAAATACTCAAATCCCTAAACATTGATTAGGCAAACTCAATCCCTCACTTCAGTCTCCCCTAATAGTGTTTATGATATTTTATATTTTAATATATATGTTATGATATATGCTACATAAGTACAGACCAAGTTGAAGGGACCTTTTGGGTTAAAACTCATTATTCTATATATGGTGGCTACATTCCTCGGAACGTGATACATAGGAATGTGATATTCTTCTGTTTGATATACTTATTCGAATTCCTCAGAATGTGACATTATTATGTTTGGTACAAGCAAGTGGATTCAAAGAATGTTAAAGTTTTTCATTAATATACTTTTATAAAAGATATAATATTCATAACATAAAATATAGCAAGTTATTTCCATGATAAGAAAATATTTATTTTAAAGTTTTCACTAAAATAAAAGTATGCCTATTTTTTAATTTTAAAGGATGAAAAATTTAATTCAAATATTTACTAACTAAAATTAAAATTTTATATAAAATAATAATTAATTTGCCGAAATAGTTTTATCAATTATTTATTATGAATAATATATTTATTTACTAGTAGTATTGTTAGTATTATCATTATTATTAATTATTAATATTACTTTAAGTTATATGGGCTATGTACTTAAGTGATAATTTTGTCAATTTGTTCATTTTTTAGGGTAGTTTCGGCATTCTGCTTCGTGTCAACATTCCGGCCTACTAGGAATCTCACAATCCCAGCCCCTAACTCAAAAACATTATGCCCCTTCTTCCAGGAATGTGAGATTTCAGTAATCTCACATTTCAGAACTATACCAAAAGCTGCAATATGACATTCCCGATTAGATTCTGACTAGATTTCATGAAGCAAACAAGCCTGCAAAGTATAATGCTTCAAGCAACTACTTAAATCCTAGCAAATATGACATACTCTTAAGATAATATTTACTCTGTGGACTTAAATAGACAGTATGGCTCTATGCCACGTTTGATCTAACTAAGTCGCTCAAAGAAGGTTAAAGCCCAGGGAAAAGGGGAATGAAAAACTGCTTTACAATTTAATGTTATGAAAGCTTGAACATCTAACCTTCATAATAGATTGGTAGGTCCCTACACCCATTTCAAGAGTCTATGTAATATATACTGTTATTTTGGTCTTATGGCACTTGGAAACTCTCTCCCTCTCTCTCTCTTATACAAAAAATTCACACTTAAGATTCATTTAGAAGAGCTCATGAAAAATTACTTATGATTTTTTGGGAAGTTGAAAAAACAACTTTCTAACTAAGCTAGAAATTATAAATTTTTTCAAAGGCTAGTTTTTAGTTTTCATAAACAAGCATATTTGGATATTTTGAAAAGTTATGTTGAGCTATTTGGAGATCTGTGCAATGCCTATTTTTAATTGGAAAGATTATTTTTACTTTTATTTTTTGAAGAAAAGCTAAAAATAAGTCATCTCAGCTCAAGTTTTGACCGCGAGCGAGCCTAGTCGAGGCTTTGACTTGCTCAAACTCGACTCAGTATATTTTAATAGAGCTCAACTTACTAAAATGTCGTTAGACTCCAGCTTTTTGTCAAGCTTGTTATAAAACCAGAAAAATTTACGACCCTCAGCACAGAAAGCCCAAAATGAATAAGCGCAAAGTGGCTCGCAAGCCCACAAACAGGTCCACGCGTAGTGAGATTCCCTTTACCTCCTCCAACAGATTCTGTATTGGGTGGAAGGCTAGTGCATCCTCTGAAGTTTTTCTGACATGGGATTGTGCAACGCGCACTAAAACTATAAAAGCATGATTTTTTATGTTGCTCGGAGAATTTGAACTCAAGTCAAAGGATTAAATAAAATAAATCTTTGCATAAGAGCAAGTATGACGTACCCAATGAATAGTGAAGCCAAATTATATATACATGAAAAATGATCAAGTATAAATTGAGTTTGTTTATGAATATAAACGAGTCAGGCTCATCTATCCTTAAGTTTAACTCATTTACTAGACGAGTTCAAGAATCACATTTCTGAGTAGGCTTTTAACGAGCCTACTCACAAATGTTTGATTGGCTTGCAGCCTTATACGTGTAAAATAAGTTTCTACATTAATTTTCTCAAGAAAAAGATTTTACTAATTAAAATTTATAAATAACTCATTGTTACTTCTCCCAACCAACATTTGGACATAAGATAACTTGTAATACACTTTATAAAATCTCTAGAAACACTCTTATGTGCAAGTTGAAAATTTATCTGTTAATGAACTAAGATGGAGTGAGCTGGGAAAGAACCAACAGAAAAATCCAAAAATCCTGAAATAATTCTAAAAATAATAATATCCCAAAGTAGTTTATGGTCTTTCAATTGGCAATTACGAGACCAATATTTTATTGTTTCGGTCTCGTAATTAGCAATTGCAAGACTAATATGTTATTGGTTTAACCTTGCAATCCCTAATTACAAGATTAATATTTTAATATATTCCCACCCTAAAACTCTCTTTCTCCTCACCATTTTCTTCCAACGCTACACAATTCGAACAGAGTTGTCGCTCTTCCTTTCTTCTCCTTCTCCCTCTATAAGTGTGGTCATATTCTCTTTTTCAATTCTTGAACCAATTTTTTTCTTTTCTTATCATGTACATTTAATCCTCACTCCATACTTTTAGATTCCCTTCCCTCCTTTCTCGATTATCATATTTCTCTCATTTTCTTGGTGTAACCACAAATGACTCCCTTTCCTCTTCGATTCCATACACTTGATTTCCTCAGCCATACAATGCACCATTCTCCAGTGATATTGGCCATTCGACACATCCTTCGACCCCACGTCACAGATGTTCTTCACGCCTGGCCTTTATACCTTAAAAAAAATACATATCTATAAATTCTCAAGCGATTTAGAAATGTAAAACTTATTCATTCAAAATATAAAAAGTTTAGACTTAAAAATAATCCTAAGATTTTTCATATTTTGGATTAATATAATTTATATTTTCAAATGAATAGATAAGTGTATTTTCATACGATGTTTCAGTTTATATGATTTAGATTTTTTATAAATACATTAAACGAAAAAATAATGTAACTGTACCATAAACTTTGAGAGGGAACGGGGAGGAGATTCGGATCCCACAGGGAAGCAGGCCCCTCACATTGCAGAATGGAACCAAGGTGACGTAGATTTTAGACCCTTCTTGTCACTTCCTCTGTAAAACCCTAAATTACCCATCAATCGTTTCCGCTTTTCCTCCCTCCGACTTTTGATTCTTATCGTCTTCCCGCCGATCGGTCAAACCGTGGGTACTCGTAATCGTGCTCTCTCCTTGTTTCGTGGCAATCTTATACCTCTCCAATTCGTTGCATTCTCACAGAGCTTTTTTTAGTATCCAGCGGTTGGGTTTAATCTGCGTTCCTGAGTTTTGCATTGAATCTGTATTGAATCTTCTAGCGTTACCCCTTAGATTGGTCAAGGCTGGCGGATTTTGAGGACAAATAAATGGCGGATCCGCCTGGCCTCCGCCCCTTATCGGTGTTTCTGAATGCTGCAAGCGTTCTGGCTGTGATTAGACCATTAGGGTTAGAACAAGAGCGGGAGGTTGTTAAATTGAGAGAGTGGGAAGCATGCTGAGCGTGCTGCGACTGCACCTTCCGTCCGAAATTCCGATTGTAGGCTGTGAGCTCACGCCCTATGTTCTTTTACGCCGCCCGGACAAGTCCAACACCACCGATGATGTCCCCGAGTCCAGCCCTCTCGACGGCTACTTCATGAGGTACAAGTGGTAAGTAGCACAGGCACTTTCACTTCTTAATTATGCTACTACCGCCTTTTGTGTCGTATGCTGGTTTTCTTTGAAGTTTACAAATTGGGGTTTTCCTCCAACATCCAGTGCTCGTTCGGTATGCCTTTGAATCCCTTCAGCTCTTGGGCTGTATCATATGCACGGGTCTTTAAGTCAGTCGTCGTTCTTGACCTCATAGGGGTTTGTGCGCTTAATTTATTTGATTACGGATTTAGGGTGGCATAGTTTCATGGGATGGTTTGGAAGTCTCTCTCAGTGGTATATATATCCTAAACCATTTGAGCCTTTTCTTTGGGTATAAGAGTATTTAAAATATAATACTGAATGCTTAGGAGTTCATAGCTTTACCAACCGTTGCTACTGAATGTGAATTGAACCTTACAAAATGCATATCCAAGTGGTACGTAGTTCCCCATCTGTTGCCCATGGCTTTCAACTCTTCAAAGTGCCTTATGGTGCACGTCTTGCATGTCTAACACACTACAGGCAAATACATAATTCAACATGAGTTATTATGTACATCTGGAACATGCAGGTGAGACTTCAGATCATATATCATTTCATTTTCCTGTCAGATAAATACACCCCAATATGCACCAGTAACACACCCTATATGGGATTGGAACCATTTAATTCCTCTTGGAGGGCACAAGATGATTCGCTTCGCGTGTTTCTTTATGATTATATGCACCTTGGGAAAAGCTTAAACCCAGCGTACCAAGGTCTGGGACTGAATCCAATCCAAAAGAGAAAGAGTCAGTGTGCAAGAAAAGCTTGAAACTTATAGGATGGGTCCCTTTAGGTAATCGATTCATTGTAAGTATCTTAGTGTCTGGGTGACTGGATCGCCGGGTAGGGTTGCTCTGACTCGAAGAAGAAAATACAAAATCAGAAAAGTTGAAAAAAAAGAAAAAGGAATAAATCAAAAAAATCAAAAAAGGCCTCGTGCACTACAAGTTCTTCGTCTTCCCTACATACCCAGATGCTCACGGGTACTTCTTCGTTTCCTTTGTCAAAAACGAAATCAAATGCCGATTTGTGGTTTTGATTTCGTTTCAAACTTCAAATTGGGATTTGATTTGAAATAAAACCAAAATTGGGGCTTGATTTCATTTCGAACCCCATATTGGGGTTCGATTTTGTTTTTGGGGTTTGACTCAATATCAAACCCAAATCGGTGGGAGTGGTGCATGTTGTGTGGCTTGAGATGGCAGCCGCAGCGGCAATGACTGAAAGAATTGCGGGAGGGACATGAGAGGGGTAGAGTGGGGATAATGGAAAATTTGAGGGGGCATTTTTGTCTCATGGATCTGAATGAGGGGTCTGACCGAATTAGACCCACTTCAGATTTGATTCGGTCAGGCCCAATAAGAGCATATTTAGACAGGTTACCAAATGGTCTTAATAGCCCCAGATCTGAGAGAATCAAATTTAGAGCCCAATAAGACCCCATTCAGACCAAACACCCATCTCCTTAGTTTGTGTTGGATTCTAATACATGTTACTGCCTTTTTCATATTTGTAAGCAACGCAAAGATGTAGAAATTGTTAATCAAACTGCCCATGGAGAGGTCGGGAAGTTAAGTTTCCCGTCTCAAATCAATGTTTAGTATGCTGTTTTGTTAGCATAAGCACATCCATATGCATAAAAGTGGTTATAAATTCATTGAATTACTAAGAATTTAATAATTAATACACTCTCAAAAAACTTTTTTGTTGTTGTTGTTGTTGTTATTCTGAAAGCAGATCAAAGTATTGATTTTTTACAGACTCTACCTCTAAATTAATATGGGCCGTCTTTGCTCTTCTACCTGCTAGGCGTTCGAATACTGCAACCATGTCTGTCTGTTTTGGGGATAATCTCTTACTCGGGTTCTTAGTGTTTCATGCAATATGAATAGACCGGGCAACCAACACCCAAGAATTAGATTTGTTTTGAATGATGGGCTAAACTTGACAATGTTGAATTTGTATTTTAGCTGTTACCCTCAGGTTGTGTTTGGATGGTGGCAGTGGGCATGGGTGTGGATGGTCATTCGCTCAGATGAAGGAATCTCCATAATAAGGGAATCACCATTTAATTACCTTTTGTGTTACCAAACAATGGAATGGGATCTACATTCCAATTTCCATTCTCATTCTTGCCATCCAAATAAGTCCTTTGGGTTTCAGGTTGAGTGGTCCATAATAGAATATTTTGGAGTGCAAATTTATTGAGCATAGGGAAATTGATCCAATTTTAGTTAAGTTAGATGATCTAGCAAGAGCTAAAAATGTTCATTTTATTATCTTGGATCAGTCGCTCCATATAATGTTGGGATAGAGAGGGGGGATGTATGAGTGGCTGGTGACTCCTAACTATTTGGTTTAATGTTTAGTCAGTTGTCTATTGTTAAATTTGTGGAAACAATCTTTATATTTATTAATCTCTCTCTTTTTTTTTTTTTCATCTTACGACATTTGTGGTTCAGAACTATAACGTGTCAGCCTGATTTCTAGTGATGTTTGACTGTCATTGAGTCTGGCCTTGACTCAATCCCAATTCTGTTTGCAGGTATCGTATACAAAGCAATAAGAAAGTTCCTGTTTGTAGCGTGCATCCATCTGAGCAAGCAACTTTGCAATGCATAGGCTGTGTTAAGGCCAAAATTTCTGTTGCCAAAAGTTATCATTGCTCACCTAAGTGCTTCTCAGATGCCTGGCAGCATCATCGCGTTCTACATGATCGTGCCACCAATGGTGTGAACGAAAATGGAACAGAGGAAGAAGAGTTATTTGGACGGTTCAACACCACAGGATCTGGAGGTATCAGTGCCAGCTTGCCTGGTTCAACACCAAGTCCTAGCTTGGTAAATGGTTCTGCGCCTTTGTATCCTGCAGCAGTTACTCAAAGGAATGGTGGTGAAACTTGGTTTGAAGTTGGACACTTTAAAACATATACACCAACTGCTGATGATATTGGCCATGTACTTAAGTTTGAGTGTGTTGTTGTTGATGTTGAAACAAAACTGTCTGTAGGACATGTCAACACAATAATGACTGCTCGTGTCATCCCAGCTCCCTCCCCTAGTCCACGGCAGTTAATATCAGTCAACGGAATTGATGTAATGGGGCATTTGGATTCGGATGGTCGTATTTCATCTCTAGGAACTTTTTCTCTGCTCTCATACAACATTTTGTCTGATCTTTATGCATCAAATGAATTATACAGTTACTGCCCTTCTTGGGCTCTCTCTTGGCCTTATCGTCGGCAAAATCTATTACGGGAAATTGTTGGGTACCATGCAGATATTGTTTGCCTTCAAGAGGTACATTATACCAAACTTTAGTCGACAATTGAAAATGTTGATTTTTTTATTGCACGGTGCTGTGTCGCAAATTTTCTAAGTTAATTAGCTTGTATTTTCTTTCCAAGTTAGAAACCAAAACATACACATCAAATTCAAACTATTTTAGGTTACCATTTCACATAAAAAAATCGGTGATGTGGAATATGGTGTATCTTGCTTGTTTTTAGTAGTGTATTGAGTCTTCCAAGATAAAATAAGTTTGGAGACAGTTTTCGACAGGCAAGGAGATAAACTTATCTTTGATACTCTTATCCAAGAAAAAGGTGCCTTTGATAGTGGTCAGCGTAAAAGGTGTTTTATGAGATTGTCCATGCCTTTTAGCACTAACTAATAGTGGTTATAGCTTCTTCTTCTCAGGTTCAGAGTGACCACTTTGAGGAGTTTTTCGCTCCAGAATTGGACAAACATGGTTATCAAGCTCTTTATAAGAGGAAAACAGCAGAGGTTAGTTATGAAATTCTTACTCCAATATTTTATCAGTGTACTGTTTACAGCAGCAGAGTTTGGTCATCAATCTTTATTTTTCCCTTGTTTATTGGACTGCAGGTTTTCGGTGGAAATATCCATGCAATTGACGGCTGTGCAACATTTTTCCGTAAGGACAGATTTTCACATGTAAAGAAATATGAGGTATGGAAGTGTATTTTGTGCAGAATATTGTTAACTGTAGTACCTTCACATATTGAAGGGATTTATGATTGTATGCAGGTTGAATTTAATAAGGCTGCACAATCTTTGACCGATGCTCTGGTGCCAAGTGCTCAAAAGAAAACTGCTTTGAATCGTTTGGTTAAGGTGCCTTAGTTGCATTTCCCTCTGGGCTACACCCATCACTTTGGAGTTACATATTATCCTTCTATTGCTAAAATATACAATATTTTCATCTCCGTAGGATAATGTTGCACTAATTGCTGTCTTGGAGGCAAAATTTAGTAACCAGGGGGCTGACAATGCTGGGAAACGCCAGCTTCTCTGTGTGGTAAGAAAACAATACCTCTCTCCCAACTTTTTCCTTAATGTGTAAACAGGATCCAGATCTCTTTTGAGTCAAGACTTGTTTAATGCGTTAGAGATGGACAACTTTTTTGCTTCTCTCATCATTCAGTTTCCTGGGCATTATTTACGTGTAGTAATCCATCCTGTGTTTTCTGTTAAACTTGGGTGCAGGCAAACACACATGTAAATGTTCACCATGATCTAAAGGATGTGAAGATCTGGCAGGTTTTCAACCAAACTTGATCCCCTTAAATAATGCGCTGTCTTAGATAACGGATTATATAACAGTAACTCCAGTTTTAATTCTATTCTTGATCTTTGGCTAACTTTATTCATGTTTCAAGAGGATTTTTCTTATTATATATTTCAATGGGTTTTCCTGCCTAATGTTGTTGGCCCACATTTGCTTTTTATGTTTTGGTTTCTTCCGACGAAAGATTCATTTTTCACTAGTCAAATGCATGTGCATTTGACTACTTCACTAGTATGTTCAATTTTATATTCTCGCTTGTGGACAGGTTCATACTCTTTTAAAAGGACTAGAGAAAATTGCTGTTAGTGCAGACATCCCAATGTTGGTGTGTGGAGATTTCAATGCTGTTCCTGGAAGGTCTGTGAACTGTTGTGATATGACAAACAAGCTATGAGTCAGTCATGTGATACCAAAACATTCGTTCCTCTTGATATTAAGTTGTTCTAAATATTACTGCAGTGCTCCTCATGCACTTCTTGCAATGGGTAAGGTGGATCCAGTTCATCCAGATCTGGCAGTAGACCCACTTGGAATTTTGCGCCCAGCTAGCAAGCTAACACACCAGTTGCCGTTGGTAATACATATTGTTCTGTTGGCCTTGCCATATACATATATATATGCATGCATATATATATAGAGGCATGATATTACAAGCAACACCTTATGTGAACATATATGAGCACACGCCATTTGAGCTTGCTTTCGAAAGTTTCACTCTTACGGATACAAAGAGCATGAAAAAAATAGGACTTGCTGATTTTCATATAATTATTGGTTGCCTACACCTCTCATCTAAAGGATGAAAGTTATAGCGGCAAAGATCTCTTTGATATTTTAACATTTAAGACGAAGGTCCTATTCATCCCTGAACTTTATGAAAATTGATAGATCCTCCTATTTTTTTTATGCCTGTTCAGTCTATATAAGTGGATTTTTCATGAAAGTGTCTAAGTGGTGTATGCTCACATATGCTCATATAAGGTTGCGCATTATACTCAAATAAGGTTGTGCTCACATATATATATATATATATATATATATATATATATATATATATGAGTAAAGTGTTTGTAATGTGCCATGGCACGCCCACCGTGCTTATGCACTCCCAAAACTCCGTCATTATATTGGCATGAAAAAATGTACTTTTGGGGGTTGCATTAGCACTATGGGTGTGGCACACACACACACACACACACACACACACACACACACACACACATATATATATTAGCACTATGACTTTAGTCTGTTGGTCTTGACCTGTTGATCTGCAGGTGAGTGCTTACTCATCCTTTGCAAGAATGGGGACTGGTCTTGCTTTGGAGCCTCAGAGGAAGAGAATGGACCCCACTACGAATGAACCTCTATTTACAAACTGTACTAGGGATTTTATTGGTACCCTTGATTACATATTTTACACAGGTTGGCCAACACCTCCTTATTTATTTATTTATTCAAAAATAATTTAGATTCATGAAAAGATTTCAGAGAAGAGTGATCGTTAAGTTCATATTATTGGGCCCTGAAAGGTTTCATTTCCATTTTGGTTTCAGCTGATTCCCTGACAGTGGAATCCCTATTGGAGCTTTTGGATGAGGATAGCTTGCGAAAAGACACAGCACTTCCTTCTCCGGAGTGGTCTTCTGATCATATAGCACTGTTAGCTGAGTTTCGCTGTAAGCCTAGAACAAGACGTTGACACTCCAGGGTAGGCGACTAATTTCTTTGCATTTATCTGTTTCTGATTTGTTAATATTTATTTTGTTGACAATGATTGCTGAATGTTGGTCAAACTTTGGGGTTGATTTGATGTCTGCTGCTTATTTTGGCTGTTGTTATAATTGTTCCCAATATTACTTCAGAAATCATTTTTGGCTTGTTTCTGCTTTTTTAATCAGTGAAAATGCAATATTTACCAAGTCTATTCATTCTTAGTAAATGTTGCATTCACTAGGATATTGTTTGCAAGTTGTCCTGATTCAAAAGATGCTCTGAATTGATTTTCCGAGAGAAGAAAGAAAACTAAGTTAAATCTTTCTTCTTCCAACTTGACAAATATATTCTTTTTAATTTATTAGCTGTACTTTCAAATTTTAAAAGTGCAAATGTCGGTCAACTGAAATTGGTAGAGAACTGGTTAGTGCATCTGTCGCAGCACATCCAGGAAACAGGAAATGGAATATAGCCTGATAAACGTATTCCCACTCATTCTCCCTCTCACTCTCACGCACATTTATCTTTAATATCCTTGCAGGATAGAACTGAAAAGAGGATCTCAAGAACTGCTGACAGAAGCTAGCTCATGGATGAAGTTAAATTATTGTAAGAATTGATCATGCACCCTTTGGTCTTTACAGGCGTCTGTTGTGGGGGGTCGTTTCTATGATCTGCTTTGTATTGTGCCTCTGTGTTGTGTCATAGTAAAATTATGATTATGCCATCTATTAATTTTATTTTATATATATATATTTATTTTTTTGCCTAAAAGGAAATTATTTAGAAATGTCCGGCAGCTGAATATAATTTAGTTCTCTGATCTTGGAGTGTTACTTCTGCAGTGAATAAGCGTTCAAACAGCTTGCAGTCTCTTTACTTCATACATCTGAGGAAACACAAGATTAGATTGTGTTTTCTTCCTTCCAATCCTCTGTGCGAGGTTCTGCTCTGGCCAATTTTCCACGTGCCAGACAATAAAGAGTAAATATTAACCACGTGTATTCGAAAATCAATGGCCGTCTGTGTCTTTGTTGAACTTGCGTGTATGAATTGGTGAAATGGCTAGCATGTTATTGTACAGCACGCAAATGTTTTTGCGCATTCAGGCTGCCAGTCAGTCAGGGTTCTGTCTATGTTGATTCTTTCTCAATTTTCAGTTCTGCTTGAGCTTGTTGGAACTATTGGTCCATCCCGTGTAGGATGCAGAATATGTTCATCTTTTGTTAATGCAATTTGGAAAACAAAGATTTTCCATTCAACCTAATTTTCAGGTGTTAAAAAGCACTTCAAACGTGTTTCCTGAATTGGCTTTCAATAACTCGAAATGCGTGAGCTTGAGGTTGGGCAGAGGGTGAGATTTTGAAGTTAATTTCACATTCATGCTTCCTGTATTGGCTTTCAAAGCTCTGATTGTCATATTAATTCACTCGAGAACATGAGAGATCAGAATCAGTGTTAGTTGGCCGCCGAGATAAATTTTTGGCTGATTAAAATTTCAAAAGTTGCTCTTCAAGTCATAACCAATTAAAATTAAGCACCCAATAATAATGTCAAATTGCCTTTTGAGCCGCTCCATTTGTTTTTGCGCAAGACTGTTGAGGGTTTAAAGTTGGTAGCATGGTTTTAAAAAGCGTAGCGGCCGCTTCGTAGCGGTATCGGCGCGACTCAATACTGCTACGATCCGCTATAGTGGATCTACCCTCAATTCGTAGCTGTAGCGGCCAGCGACGGCCGCGACGGCAACAAAAGTAACTAGAGCGACGGCCGCGACGGCAACAAAAGTAACTAGTTATAGTATGGTATGTTATGGTATGTTACCATGCTTCAAACATATATTGTCAACTTGATTATTTTCTTTCCACATGCTTGATATTTACTTGTAAAAGTCTAGTGCCTTTCTTTTGAACTCAATAAAAGTAACTAAAGAAAATTCTTACAGTGTGACAATTTTTGCTTGATAAACACAGTGAGTTAAAATAGTCTAAAAATCATTTATAATATTTTTATAAATTTAAAATGTCAAAAAATAATTATCGTGCGCCGCGCCTCATAATTCATGTCCGTTACACCCGCGTCCCGTTACACCAGCGTCGCGTTACACCCGTGACCGTTATGCAACGGCGGCCACGACCGCTATTTAAAACCATGGTTAGTAATATTGTGCCGCTCCCAGATTGGGTCTCTGAGAAGTGATGGGTCTGGTTACTATTCTTAATACATGCGTCGTTGAAGATAGATCACATGTCTCCTTTCAACAGGCCTGTCTGTGGTGCATATCTTCCGCCGTGTGTAGACCAATATGCAGATCAAGTAAACAAAGGTTTTGAGGAACCGACCAAAGCAAAAGGCCGGAGAGACCATTCATTCAGATCAAGTAAACAAAGAGGAAACACGAAGGAATCTCCTCCATCCATACAATAAAATCCTGCATAAATTGAGCTAGCTTAGTCAATGGAGACTCGATTTTACCCTCACGCCTAACACTGGAGAATGGAGCCGATGAAAAAATACAATCCGCCAATAAGTGCCAGACAAATCTGATATGCCATTAATCAATCTGTGCAGTTGCAGTGCTACTTGACTTCTTTTTTGCAATTCCGTGAAGGCCAATACTTTTGAAATAATTGTTGATCCCTCCTGCTTTTGATGTTTGTAATTCTCTTGATGATCGATCACCCGTTAGTAGCACTACGGGGGCATGGCATTTTCATTCATTCATATTTTGACCAATACCCTACTAAACTGATTCTTCTAAATTGCCTACTGCACTGCAGGCTCGTCCAACTCACATTTATGCTTAAATTATGCAACGGATTTTCAATGGGAGAGTAGCTTAATGTCCAGCATGTTCATTTATGTGTCTTCTCTGTTGCGTGAATTTATCCCCAACACACAAAAACAGAATCAATTCAAGGCAGTAGCCTGTAAATTCTTAAAATGGGTAAACGGCTGCCACAACAAGCATAAGCAGAGGAAAACATAATTTAGAGGCAGCTCAATCAGCTACTGACCACTACCACCACGTCAACTGTGCCCAGTTGGGAGGATTGGTTTGTATAACCTGGCTCTGTTCTACAAACAGCAAGTTTCTGTGTGCTGAGTGACTGAGGGCACATAAACTTTAGAGCCTTATCAATGCAGCATATGTGATTTTTATAATCACCGTTAACTACACGATACAAAACACCTCCAAATACTAACCTTGATATGAAATAAGACAATTGGTTGACGACCTCAATAAATTAAGACATTAGCTGTGTACTTTAAAACACCTTAGCTGTGGGAATAACTGAAGCAGCTCATCATGACTCCGTCGCTGCAAAAGCAATATAATATTCAGGAATGAGTGCAGAAACAAAGAAATTTAAAGGGTGCAACCAACACATCCAGTATGTGTTTGTAGATAATAATAATAGAGCTTGACCCAAAGCAGTCTAGTTCCATCCCTCCAACCACAAACATCCAGGGGTAAGTGCATCCTCTAAACCACACACGAATGCACACACCAACAGAAAAAAAAAAAATCGTATCGCTTTTGCCTCACTTTCTTATTCTTTTTTCATATTCAGATCACGCTAGCATTTGCATAACTAAGATATCACGTGAGATGCTTCTTTAATTTGTATTGGAGTAACCGCTCACCTTAATTCCAATACACCCATTCACATCAAGGGTTGTAAGCGTTTTTGAGCAGGATCTTGAGAGGACCTCTAAGCACTCATCAGTCACCCCAATAATGCCAAATAAGCTGCAGCATTTTCTCCAAAGAGATCAGACAATATAAAAGGACACAATTAATAACCTCTGCATAGAACTCCATTAAAGCAGCATGCAGGCCACACTCCAGCCCTCGCAAAGTGAGAAGGAGAGCCTTGTGCACAAGGGACACCCTTTATTGTTATCTTAAGCTAATGCACCCAGCCTTGAACAATCAACAATAGTTTCATGAATGCCGTCCACCAAAAATGTTAAGTGCAAATTTTACAATTGATACCATACCAAAAATGTATTAAACTTACCATATAATATCATCATTTATCAACAATCACAACTAAATACCTCAAGTTCAACGATATTCAAGATTTTACCTAAGAAATTCAAGAAACAAGCAACCTTGTGCAATTGCTATGATCCCTTCGTCGGTAATGCGCACGCACCTATCAAATTTTTTAAAATTGTGGGTCTATAAGTCAATCGTTTCATGTCATATTAGACCAAAGTTTTATTAAGTAGAGAGCTCTACTTACCATGTTAAATTAAGAGAAACCAGATCTTTGCATTTGGCTATGCACGAGAGCCCATGATCAGATAAATTCTGACACAGGCAAAACTTGATCAGTACGAAGCTTTAGAACCACAAATCTGAGCAGTGAAACTGAGGTCTTACCTGGGCACCACAAAGATCTAGAAATCTGAGGTGGGCTATAAGTGATATTTCCTTGTAAGCTTCATCTGAAATCCTGAATTAGAGTAATTTAATGGTGGCGTAAATTAAGAAGCACACAATATCTCATAATAAGGAATAAATCTTTCATTTCATACCCTGACAGCGCATATAGATTGAGACACTGGAGAGAGGAACATTTTTGTAATATCTGCTTCACGCCAACATCTGTCAGCTTGACACACCTACATCCATTTAAAAGATAAAACATACATACCATCAGTTATACATAGTTCTTTTATACCTGAAATCGTTATCAATATCTCCCACATTAATAAAATTGCGAAGGAAGCATCAAGTAGAGCATGGATATAGCAAATGGTTGATTCCCTCGGCAAACAAATTCGTGATAATATAGTATCTAATTGCCAAACCCTCAAGTTGCAGCCAACAATGCAATTAACAAAAGAAAATGTACATGTTAAGTGATGAAAGAATCCCAAAGAGAGATTGTAAGAACATTCCTCCTTGACCCAGGAATGGGTCTGCAGGAAAATCCAACAATGATGAGATCTTACATACCTAGTCAGATTCAACGACTTTAATTCTGGAAAACGTTCAGCAAATAAATGCAAACTTCTGTCAGAAATATTCTGTGATTGCCACAACAGAACTCAAATTAAAGACAATTCTTCAATATATATACACACACACACACACACGTGCGCACACATTGTTGGTAAGGGGAGCCTACTATCTCTAGCATGCTCTATGCATGCTATCACTGCAAAAACTATGTTGTTTTAGCCAGTGATAGCCAGTTTTACCCCACAAAACAAGAAGAAAAAACTAAGTTTATGAAATCAAACACCCACGCCCTACCCTAATCTTGCAAGGGAGGAGCTAGCTTGCTTAGAGATGAAGACTCAATTGCAGAACATATTTATTGCTACATAAAATATCTTCCAGACTTCAAGTTCTGAGATTGTTTCTCAATCGCCATATAGACCAGCTCTATACGTCTGCAGAGTCTCACATTCACAATCTCAAACAAACATACAGATGTGCATCCATAGAAACTGTATTTTAGTCACAAGCATATACCTTACAGCCGCTCAAATTCAAATCAACTATAAACTTGCAATTGTTCACCAGATGCTTTATACCAAGATCCGTCACCCTGAAGTGAAATATGGATAGAAAATAATCGTTAGCAATAACAAAGCATACACATTATTTCTTTGATATACCAGTTAAAACTAAAGAAACGTTGAAGACGCGCAACTTGTGTCAACCTTCAATTCTAATACCTTACATTCCAATAGATAGAAAAGGCCTTCAATTTGGGACATGCGTTGGTTATAGCTTGAATTCCCTCGTCAGAGATCTTTTGGCAGCCATTCAAATTTAAGGATTGCAGGTTCTGAAGTGATTCTAAACACTGGAACATCAGTTTGTTAAGAAATGAAAAATACATCTCCCTGGAAACACTTCAAACACTTTGTAAAGAGAACTTGTCACGGAAACACGATACAAAGATATTGAGTCAATTCAACAAGGAAAGAAAAATTCAAGCAATTTCACCCTTCAACAAGAAACGCATACACAAGTCGAGCAAAGAAAATTAACTAAGCTAGTGATAAGCGGTGGCATGGGTCAAGTTTGGGTAGTTGGCAAGGTGTAGCACAATCTGAAAATGATTTAAAGTAAAAACAGAGAAGAGAGATGGGGGACGTGCATATAAAGGTTAAAAACTAATACAGTTAACTTGGTCAATCACGCACCAGCTGATGTCTTAAGGTTGTTCAGTGGGGATGAATTACCTTTCTTTTAAGGAGATGAAGATGTTTATCCTCAATATCTTGTGCAAACTCAAGGTTTATCTGCTTGACATGTTTATACCTGGGCTGCGACTCAGTGAATCAACACACACGCTATGTATGAGAGACAAGAGGCCCATAAGTTTTTCCCTTTATTACTAATCAAAGTAAGAAACTTTAAAAACACAAACCAGCGATAAAGCAGCTACGAGTCGATTTCCAGCATTGTTCATCTCACGCAAATCCAAAACCTGATAAATTCACGACTCAAAATCATACAAAAGACGCCGTCTTTTCACTTGATCGGCCAAGAGAAACATTCGAATGAAAGCAAACAGTTACCAGCCAAAGAGAAGGACAGGAGTTGAGAGTACGATAGAGCAGTGGGCTAACGAGCAGCAGAGAGATTAGGTCTCTCTGGGGCAGTTTCGTACTCACGATCTCCAAAGCCCTAGTTGCTGTTTCTCTGCTCCAAGGGAGCCCCCCTTCTTCCGCCATTGTCTTTCCTCAGAATTTTTCATAAACAAAATTCTATGCGTCCGAGTGTTTCGCCATCAACCTTGTTGATTTAGAGCCAAAGGACACACGAGTGACATCTCTCGTTTGCAAAAGATGCATCCCTTCTATTTTCTAGAAGGCTACCTTCTAAATTGATTTTTTTTTTCCCTTCTTACCCGTTACAATATTAATAAATGACAAAAAAAAAAATATATTATTATTACTTTAATACTATTTATCATGTTCTGATCATCTTTTATGAAATAAAAATCGAGAAATAAAGAACTAATTTTAATTAAGAAAACAAGATTTAATGAGGGTATTGTGACTTTAAAATAATAAAACAAGTAACAATGCTTTTATTTATTTATTTTTATATAGCTATCACCATCGTTTAATAAGCAAACAAGTCATTTTAAAAAATTCGAGAAATGTGTGAATTTCTTATTTTTAAAAATATAGAGAGATCTCGATATCTTTTTCAAATGAATTAGAATCGTCAATGTCTTTCACTCAACTCAAAAAGGCATAAAAATATGACTAAACTACTGTCTTATTGAGTATATGACTAAACTGAGCTGATCATTTTTTTGAGCTACCCCCACTCTCTACAGCAACAAATAAGATTTGTTATCTCAGCCTAGCAAAGGGGTTAAAGTACTTGTCGTTAGCCACAAGGCAATCAGCCACACAAGGTCACACTAGCCTTTTTTCCATAGAATTTATGGGTACTTTTAATTTTTTTAAACACTTAATTTTATAAATTCAAAAAATTTAAACATTGAAATCTAAATAAAAATCACAATATTCTTTATTTATTTATTTTTTTTTGCATAAATCAATGCCTAGATATCGAATATCTAAAATATGGAAAACGTGCTACAACTTGATTTGCACAAAAATATGATAAGAATTCCAATTTTTAACTCCCCACTCACTACAACCAAATTTGACGTGACATCCACTGCAATTTCAAGAATTTAGAGGATACTCTGATTCTTATTTGATTTTAAATTTAAATGTTCAATATTTTGAATTTATTTTCTAGAATTCAAAAGATTAAGTATTTTTAAAAACTTAGTAGCCCCTGAATTCTATAAAAGCTGGTGTGGCTTCCTCCTCACCGTGTTGACTACATGTTTTTCTCAACAACCAAGAAATAAAAGGGGAATGAAACAAGTAGCAATCTTCATCCTCTTCTCTGATTAAACCCAGATGATCAGTTACGATTTTTAAAATAAAGATTAAGTTTGGAGGAAAAGATATTGAAGTTTTATAGGATCAGTTTTTACTAGTCCTACCTTAGTATTGCTGGTCTCAGATTCTCCCTCAAAAAATTGACCAACAATAGATTGACGAACAAACATGTGGGTGCGGAACAAGCCACATCTATTCATATGGACCTTGGTCTTACTAGTAATCCCAACAAAGTTGGTGGTGTTTTAAGTTTTAAAAAGCAATAGCACAAGCTTTACAAACACATCACCAAAACATAAATCTGTATTTGGAATCAACATCTGCAATTATCCTTACCAAAGAATGCGTCAAGAAAGGTAACAACAGCTTTGTAGTCCAACTGTTAGCCCCCTTTTATTTAAAATGCTGCCCAATGCAAGAGAAAGGTTATTAAACCATCTAATCAGCCGACAATATATATATGAAACCCCTAATCACCGGACAAGCATCGAAAACAACAGCATTGAAAACCGAATCCTTGTGAGAGGCGAATTTGACGAGCATTATAATCCATACTTGCATCGATGTAGCATATCCGAAGCTCTTCACCTGCAATGCTACAGAAGATATATGAGGTCTCTTTGGGAACAGAACAAGGTGCACCTGTATGCCTAATAGCTTTTTCAAATATTTGGAAGTTTCTCAGACAATGATCCCTCCAACAAAACATGCCTGCTAAATTAGTTGCATAATTCACTGTTTCATTGTAAATCATCAACGATGAAGAACTTATGTTTAAATTGATAGATATAATTACTAATCAAAAAATTAATAGACATAACCAAAAAGCCTATTTAGTCCTTTCGGTGGGTTCTTGAACTTCCTTCCAGCACACTTCAGCTGCATCGCGTCATACCATCTGAGTCTTCGCTTCCATCAGCATTCTGTTAGCTTTCATTAAAACAAATGGACCCTTTCATACAAGTGTAAGGATGGTACAAATTCAAATATTTTGGTGTCAGTCATGTCAATTTTAGTGTAAATATTATCTAAACATTTTTAAATTCTCATGCATGACAAACTAAGAATGCTGTACTTGCCAAAGAATTGCGTACAGGGAAACTCATAATTGTTACTATCACATTATAAACTTGATAAAGGTATACTCCAAAAACAAGTTAAAATTCTGATCAGTATGAAAGAATGAGGCATCAATGCAGCTTATTGTACACATTAGACATCCCAAAAGCAAATGAAGGAAGTGGTTTCAGTGCAGAATCTTGATACTAATAATGAATTATTATGGTTACATTGCTAGCAGGACAATGGCAATGTCTTCCAGGACTTTTGGCCCAACTTTCCCTTCTGGTCATATGCTTCTCCCTAATTTGAAATCCACCCTAAAAGTTCTAAACGAGAAGACAAAGGAGGCAAATAAAACAAACCTGCTGCAATGTCACGAAGTGCCTTCAATTTGGCATCCACATTATCAATCCATAAGATGTGTGCATTGGGATCTGTCATTAGATAAACAAAAACCAGTTGGTATTGCATGTAAAGACTTCAGGTGCAAGTTTCTATGAATCACAATTAAAAAACATACCAGATCCAATTTGGTGGTTTCCACTTAACTAAGGGAATTTTAATATCGTGATAATCAATTTCAGTTCCACTTTCAAGTAATAATTAGAAAATTTTAGTCCATCTATATGTGGACTGGAACGTATATGTGGAAATGTGACATGATTGTTTCATAACATATTTTCTCCTCACACCCAAACATCCCATTAATGACATACAAACATCATATGAACAATAATAAGAGATTTATTTATAAGCAAAAAGCGAGTGACTGAAGGACTTACCACAGTCATGATTGTAGAAGGATGGAAGGACATAGATGGCATTCCCTACCGCAGCTTCAGCTCCAACTGAGGCAACAGCAGAAGAAAAGAGATCTTTGTAGGATCCTCCAGCCAATTCAATGCGAAACGCATTTATTCGGATTCGAGACAGCACACCAGTGTACCACTGACTGGTTAAAACTAGGCATGTCAAAGAAACATACTCTATTAAACAGAACTAGAAAAAAAGAAAAAGAAAAAAGATAGACAACATAAAAATATGACGGATCTCTGCTGCAGAGAGGATACATGCCATTTGACTATCAGCCACATCTGCGCTTGTGAAGGCACCTCTTAGCATGTTGAACTCCTCTTGCATCTGAAGGTAGCAAAAACGCTTCATATTTGGGGGATATATGGCCATGCCAACCAAACATATAGATAATAATGCATCAACTTTCTACCCTGTTCAGAAATTAGGCTATCGTCTGTTTTTTATGTACAGGAAGTAAACAAATGAGCCACTAGAAGCTCTTTGTTTAACCAAAGTGCTCCTGAATGGTAATAAATTTTCCGTTGTAGAAAAAGATAATTTGGAAGAGTGGAAAGATGCAGAGGAGGACGTTTCCCCATAGAATTTAAAGTTGGAACAACACAAAGCTGTCATTAAAAAAAAGCACAGGAACGCTTTCAGTTGTGGATGGAGAAGTGCTATTCTACAGAATTTGACATGTTAGGAAAATTTAAGTTACACAGTCCAGTACCCTAGAAGCTTTATGACCGTCATTTTTGCAATTATCAAATTAAATTAGTTTCAAAAAAAAAAAGTGAAATTCTCACCTCCAATATCATGGCAGGGGATAAACTAGCAGGTTGAAGTATGTCGAGACTGTCTGCAGATGCCACTCCTGATATAACCATACATGCCAGCCGCTTTACCAGGAGAGGATATTTAAGCCCTCGAGTTCTTCACAAAAGAGAATTAAATTACAGGATGTATGATTTTCTGTTTATCAGGTGAATGTGCAATTGTGAATCCAAGGATAGGACTCTTTTGCAAAAAAGAGAGAGCAGCCAAGCACTATAACTATTCTCACTCATTATCAATAAACCACAAGCATACTCGCAAATACATCACACGGGCATCAAGTTAATCGATAATTTCTTAACTAGCTGAGTTCCAGTAACCACAAACGACAAGAAGCTATGAACTATGGCATAAAAGTGACAGAAAAAAGTAGAGCACGATGCCAAAAGATCTGTCTTAGCAAAGAAAAGATAGAAGACACCTGCAATAGTCGTTATAGGTTGACCAATCCGCTATCCTTTCAACTTCATAAAATGCCTAAAAGGAGGAAGAAATAAGCACAAACTCCATGTGCGCACGAAACAGTTTCTACTTAAAGTAAGAGATAAGTATAGCATAAATCAGATGCTTGGGTTACAAACCATAAACTTACAAAGAAATGAAGACGGAAGCCCTCTGGGCAAACGGGAGCATTATTAACAGAAAACAGATGGATTTAAAAGAGAGGCAATAATAAGAGAGAAGGAAGATACCTTGGATTGTTCAGTGCATATAGCGCTGCAGAACTGAACAACGCCTGAAGGTTGAGATTGGATCCTTTTGAGGCAAAAATAGCAGACGGTGTGGAGGGTTGAGATGGAGGGATGGGAGACGACGGGTTTAGCAGTGTGAAGGAGCTCTCCAGCTCCGATTAGTCGGGTGGCGAACACGCCTCTGCCGGCTGACTCGGTGAACGAAACTCGAATCGGTGGAGGCGGCGAAGAAGATTGAAACGGTGTCGCCTCGTTACCTTCGGCGGCGGCGGTGGAGAATCCGGAAAGTGATTTGTTTTGAGACTGCAGTTTTGAGAACGTTGTTGAAGCCCAACGGCCACAACGGGGTAGCTGTACCATTCTTCCTCTTCAGCCGGCTGAACTAAGGCCGATTCCCCTTTTCAGTTAGGACTACTCCCCCTCTAGGCTTCATTTTGAACTAATTTGATCCTCCGTCTGTGACGGGTCTCTGGTAAGTGTCTAATTTAAAACGGAGTAATGCTACCCTACCCAATAAATTTAAAAAATAAAATAAGGTCACTGATACGAAGCCTTAAACTTGTATAATCAGATCATCCTAATTATTCATTGCAAAAGAATGAAAATCGAGAAAGAAACTTGAAATAAAAAATAATAATTAAAATTATTTAAATTCATAAATTAATGGCATTTTTAAATAAAGATGGTTCATGTCCAAAAAATAATCTCATTTAAGTCTTATCACTCACATGTTATGGTAGGCTCCTCCCAATCGGATCTGCTTCTCTTCTAATATGTTTTACCAACATTTCTCTAGAATGCACCTCATTTTAATATTTTTTAGATGCTATTTGAACATTTTGATCATATAATTGGGAGAGCATGTAAAAATATGTAGTTAATTTCTTTTTCATGAGATTTAGTGTTGTGCTTGTTGTGTATTTTACTACTTAAAAATAAAAACCAGGCCCTTTAAAAAAATATACCAAAATTTTAATGCTTTGGTTAATATGTTTTAGACTCTTAAATCTCATAAAAATTTAGTGCTTATATATTTTGTATGTTTTTTTAAATCCGTACAATTAAAATAGCTAAAACAAATCTACAATGTTCAAAAACTAGGTGAGACTAGGTGAATTGAAAGGTAATGAGTGGAAAAGCGTTCAGTCCAACCAGTCTCACGTGGGGTAAGCTCCGCTTATCATACTTGTGAGGCTTACCATCACATGTGAGTGATGGGTGGAATTGTTTTTTTAAGGATGAGAAACATTATTCTACTACCATGAGTTTAAATCCAAATTTAATTGTAATACTCCTAAATTCTCATTTAATTTCAATTATAAATTAAAATAAAGTTAAGCTTGAAAATGTATGATATGGTGCAACGTTTGTCTTTGGGTAAAAGGTTATAGCAATTGTGGTAAATGGCGTAATTGAGACCAAATAATAACCAATTGATGGATAAAAGTGGAATTAGAATCAAGGTTGTAAGGTGGAATATGGGAAAGAAATAATATAATAATATACACTATTACGTATAAATATATGGATATATATGGAAGTGAACGAGAAAATGGTAAGGCATGATTGGAGTGGGTCGGATCCCTGTGCATGAGCAGCTCCTCGCGAATGAAAATAGATTCAAAAAGAGTATATTAAGATATACATATAGGTATTTAATGAATAATATACTGAATCATGGGATTTTTTGACATTTTATCTAATCTAGTAAGAATTTTTATATCTTGTTTGAATATTTTTTATATATAATGAAATATATTTAACTAACGTCTACGGAAGAGTAGCACAAAGAGATAATAAGTTAGCAGAGTTTTAGTAGGAGAAAAGAAAACAAATCAAAGAAAAATAGGAATGCCAACGAGGGGAGATTGGGTGGGTTACTCTTGTTAACTTAGCAGCTTACATCCTACTTGGCTAAACCACTGTGGTTTGCGCACCAGTCACTCTGAGGTAAGGGTTTCTATCCACTTGAAAAGGAATTTAATCTTTTTATTGGAATTTTCTCATTTCTTTCTATTATTTACTCATGTTAATATTTAGGTCTTAATTATTGATTTGAGTATTGCTTGACATGTTCCTTTTAGCCCCGCTGACTCCATTAGTTAATTTTGTTGTTATTTAAGCTTTAACTATTATTTAAATTGATTTGAGCGTTATTTAATTTTGTTGTTATTTAAGCTTTAACTATTATTTAAATTGATTTGAGTGTTATTTGACATGTTCCTTTTAACTATTGATACTGTAATTATGTAGGACCCTAAACTTTATTTTGGCATTGTTTGACATATCCATTTGAACCCACTTGCCATGTTGGATGAAAAACATAACGATATGAACCTGTTCACTATAATGAACAATTGCAAAAGTGGGAATAATTGACCTCGTACTTAGGCTAATGTACAAATGAACCTTTGATTGGCCGGTTGGCGGGCCTTGATACTAAGAATCAATCCCTTGCTTAGATGAATACACAAATTGTTAGACCTTGTGTCTAGATCTAAATAGATACATAGTTCGTCACTTTTTACATCTTTTAGTGGTTATTGAATTAAGTTGAATTACACCTCAACCTATTGAATCGATCTCTCTTGAAAATTTATTTTGTTGATCATGCTTGAGTGAGTGAGCTTTTACACTCACCCTTACTTGTTTGAACTTTTCAAGTTAAGTTCTTAAAGGAGGAAGCTTAGGCAAGTTGGGTGTATTAGAGAAGAAAAAGATTTGATTACGGTTAAACTTTTGAACTTTAATGTTTAAAACTACATTTGGGTTATAATCTAATACATGACATAGTGTGAGGAGTGTTTGTACATTGTTCCACTTTTGTATTTTAGAGATAGAATTGAGTTATAAATGAAGTTGAGTATGCCCTTGTACACTTATGTAGGTATGAAAGGTGGGGGTGTCACAATCACTTACATGGTCCCGAACACATGAGGTGAGCACTACTCACCCATGTGAATGGTTACCCTTAGTCTAAATTTTATCTCGCGCATAATTTTTCGAAATTATATTGTCCTCATATTTCCTTTTAAAGTAATAATACATACATGGACTTAACTTTAATGCAGCGGTTGCACCTTATTTAGGTGTAACACATACACAAAAGAAATTTAAAAAAAAAAATCTCCAAAATAATGTTATTTACAATTTTCTTTTAAGCATCACAAAATAGCAGTTGTAAATAAGTCATGTGCAACCGCTACATATTAATCCTTATTCAGATACGTATTTGCCACACATTTTTTATATTAAGGGCTAACTGTCTCATGCGAATGACGGCGTGCGATCCCCCCATTCGTCGTCATTCCTCGTTACTCCTCGTGACACGCTTAGAGATGTTAGGGATTTGGGGGTGGAAAAGGAAGTAGAAAAAGAGCTTTCGAACCCCCCGAGAAGGTTTTCAGTTGCCTATATATTTAGGATTTAGGTTAATAGGCTCTGGTCCGTAAGTTTAGTTCAACTCAATTTATGTAGCATATAGTAGAACATATATATTTCTTACGTTTAAGCTGTTGCCCATATATTTCATAGTTGAGATGAGTGAAATTGTGGCTGAGAATGATTTGAGCCTTGGCCAATTTCCTATCAGCCTAACCTTATGAAACTCATAGTTTTGGATTATACAAGGATGAGTGGATACTCAGCAGCTTATAACCACCATTGTGTTTAATTGAATCTTATCATTTTGTGACCGTTTCATTTTCAATTTTAACTTTATGCAATAATTTTAGATTCTCAATGCTGAAGAAAAAGTGGACAGAACAAACTTGTTTATAGTAAGTGTAGTTTGTGATGGCTAGGTCTCAATCGTCTGGCTTTAGCGTGTTTTATCCTCTCTTTTTCAGGTTTACCCAGAGGGACCAGGTGTGGGATTATGTATGTAATGCTATATACTAGAAATGTACCCCCCCTAATCGGAGGGCCGAGAGAGGTTGGTTATTGAACTCTTCTACACTTTAACGAGCATATATGGATTGTATGTAATTGCAATGCACCTGATCATCAGGTCAGTCGATTCATTACATTCTAGCTTTTTATAGTTGTTGAATGTCCTTTTCTTATTGCCACGCATATGAAGGGCCTAGCAGTTGTGTTCATTTTGTATATGTTTTTCTTTCTTTTTTATATATATATTTATGGCACTCATTGTTTTCAGTTGCAGCTTGTTTTCAGCTAGCTTGGGTTCTATGTTTTCCCAATACGTTTGACATGCGGTGGGTGTGTATGCTCTGCTACTCCTTGAGCTCCAGTCCTTTTTTCTTGTTGGTTGTGCTGAAATCTCTGTACTCCTTGGGTGCCAAAGTTTTTATTGGGAAGGGCGAACTATGGCACCTCCAAACGTTTGATATATAATCATCTACCTTGTGCATTTGAAAAACTCTATTTTTGGCTTTTCATCGATCTCTAGTAAAATAAATTTTCAGCTCTCCTGACAAGAAGATGCAATGCAAGATGGGAAGGGATACAACTGTTCAAAGAGCCTACTATTCGATAAAACTGTATTATGCACGCAGATCAAGTCAACAAAGATCAAAGCATGCTGAACTTGTTTGCAAGGTTCGTCCACATATTAAGATAAGCATAAAGATTCAGTATAGCTCTGGACAAAATTTGTTTAGTATTAGTTAAGGTCAACAAGCCTTTACGTCTATTTATTGAGATGTTTGTGACTAATGTCATTGTGATGTTGGTGGTGACGCCCAATTCTCTTCAGTGGAACCGTTGCGTACTTCTTCGGGCGGAATGAAGCAATCCATGGACAGCCCCTGGACGTTAAATGCAAGATCGTCAATGTTCCACACCTCCTCCATGCGTGTGGTCTCGGCACCTGCTTTCAGGTCATCGCCAAACCTTGTGATGATGGTGGTTGATTGACCGGCATGGGCAATCAGGACTCCCTCCACTGGATGATAGTCATCGATCTTTGATCCGATGGTGGTCTCCCAGTAGGTTGGGTAGGAGCCGGGTGATTGGATTCTAGTCAAGTAGGAGTCCTCCAAATAGATGAGGAGGCCACTTCTCTGGCTGAAGTAGCCGAACACCACATGCTTTATCAGCTCTGCAGTGTTGTCGCTTCGGTGAACCAGATCTGTGTGATCAGCTGACAGTTTCAGCACGAAACATTGGATGCCCCAAATTTGCTTCTCTCCTAAATACTGTGCTGGGGAGAACACCGCTGATATAGCCACAGGATCCAGACCCTGCTGTGCGGGGATACAAATCATGTCATTGTAGCATCGCTATTCACTCGGACTATAAACACCCAATTATGAATTATTGCTGCCACAATTCCAAATAACTCTCTCATGGGAACTCGTTTTTGATTTATCTGATTTAAGTGATGAGTGAATCCTATTTGGATCCGTAGGTAACTAACTGCTTGAATTACCAGCAAGCCCTCTATCAACCAAAAGAGCAACGTAGTGACTTCATTTATGATAATGGACATGGAAACAGGTTTATGGTACTTGCGCATCTTGCCAGTAATTCTATTCTTTAATGGTCGGGAGTGCGCGTCGTCAAGAAATGCCTTCGAGCTCTATCCTTGCTTTTACTATTTACTGTTTCAACTGTTGTTCATCTATTTAATTTATGTTATGTTCATCTGTTTAATTTATGTTAACTTCTTTTTTCTTTTTCTTTATTTCTTTTTTTTTTTTGTAGATAAATGTGCTAAATAATGTGGCGCATGTCATGTGCTGTCTTTATAAGCAAGAAGTCAGTGGGTTAAACGCGTGAAGTGGTATCGGAAAAGTGTAAGTCTGATAGAAAGAATCAACATATATTTATTAAAGAAGGAACGAGGAAATGAAACCCAGTTAAGGAAGCTACTGGTAAAGCAAATAATGGAATATTAGACAAGAAGACATGCCTGAACAGCGCGGCGGAGGGGACGAAGGCTACCCTTGGCGGCATGGGCACCGAGCCAAGGTGTGTGGCGCCAAGCCACCTTGCCATTGCTACCGGCTATGATCTTGTGGCCACCCAGAACCAGCTCTACCAGCCACTTGTCCGGCACCATCTCCCACATTACGAAGCATCCTTTGTGCGACAACCCCGATCCCGACCCTGCTGCCGACCCGACTTCCCCCACCATCGCCATCTTCACTGTTCCCGTTGCAAATATGTTCTTCGCTGTTCCCTCTAGTTTCCTGCATCCAGTTGCTGCTGCAAAGTGTTGAATTATGTACTGTGCAGATGATGACTCCTGCAACCCCCACTGCTCGTCAGGTCCTCTGCCACAATTTCAAGTAACAAAGGCCGTGCTTGGATTTAATTGCCTTTCTAAACACATTTTTGTTGTGTGTTTCAATCCTCTTGCTAAAATATGAAATCCTAGGCGTGACTTACCGAGTTCCGGAATTTAAATTTTTTAGGCACCTGCCCACCTATGAATTAAATGTAGGGGGGGGGGGGGGGGGGGGGAGAGGGAGGGAGAGAGAGAGAGAGAGAGAGAGAGAGAGAGAGAGAGAGGGGTTCTATTACTTACATGGGAGAGGGGTAGTTTGGGGTGGACGGAAACAGGGAAGAGAGGGCAACCCAGGACGCTTAGCAGGATTTTTAGATCAGATTTTCTGTTGATCATGAGGAGAAGAGAAAACTGATTCTTGACCCACTTCGTCATCCATGATTTCTTCTTATGCTTGTGCTTCTTAAAGCTGATGTCCTCCTCGCTTACGGGTTCCTCCGATAATGGTGCAAGGCGGTTCATCTCTGACTTCTCATAACCTTCTTCCCCTATTGCCTTCTTTCTGCCAGGCTTTTTCTCGATTTTAGATGTTGCAGGCAAGAATGGGACGGTCTTCAGGGGAAAGTTGAGCAGCTCTCAAGGGGAGGTGAGAGGCGAGTGGTTATGAAAGGGAAAAAGGCATACCTTTACTTATGGTGCGCAGTAGGTAGTGGGAACAGCAGGGGGCGCGGTGTACGTACCCGACTGACTCGCTCGCTCACCTCACCCGGCTGTATATTTTAAGCATCTTCTCGGGTTGGGTCTCTTTGGAAGCGGTGGCCCACAGGGGGGACATGCTGTTTCAGTTCGGTGCCACGTGGCAGCATCCTATATGACGACTTCGATGCAAGCATATAATTAATTTATTGGATTCAAGACCCATCAAAATTATAGTTCTTACGGGTACAAAATGTTTGCAAAATTAATGGGACGATAAAAGACGGTACGGGAGGAGGAGCAAAATGCAACCCAATGCCTGAGTCAACGACTTAATTGTGCATCACAATTATTTTTTTTAAAAAGTTTATAAGAAGTTGTCTTCTTGACGAATAGCGTCCTTTTAAATGTGTGGAAGACAACTCATAGATCCTCTAAAATAATTGACCCCTCTCCTACTTTGTTGTGTCAACAAACTTCCAATCAGTGACATCAAATTCGATGCTGTTACGGCAATAAAATTGAAGTTTTCGATCCACAGGAAAAAAGGAAAAATAAAAGCAGAAAGGAGGGTGAAATATTTTCTACATATATGATAGAAAAAGTGGGGTGGGGAGGGATTTAGGAAACTTTGGCAAAAGGGCATTATCTGGAAGGGAGGGTCGCGTGGGACGACAGGCTTTACCATACACGTACCAGAGAGAGAAAGAGAGAGAGAGAGAGAGAGAGAGAGAGAGAGAGAGACGCACTAACAAGAGAGGAGTTGGGTTACGGAATTCGGAAAAGCGAGAGGAGGAGCGTTAAAGGCAGGCAAAAGCGGGCAGGGCGTCCACGTCTTACCCGCGATTCCCCCGTTGGGGCCGAAAATGCAATCATGCCCTTTTTCTGGTAGTCTGTTACCCATTTTCTGAAAAACATGAGGAAAAAAAAGGCTGGTTGGTTTGGTTTCAATTGATCTCTCTCTCTCTCTCTCGCCAACAATCGATCTTTATTCTCTGACATTCATGTTATGTACAGCTGTATTTTGTGGAGATATGGGGGCGTCGTGGGTTTCTCTCGCCTATTTTGATCTACCCAGCTGTAAAATCGGTCAAAGCTATGTAATGGTAGGATCAAATTGGTAAATGCAACAACGCCCTGATGTGCATCACTACTACCTACACGTGACCATCTCTCATTAATGATGAACCCTCCCTCCCCATTCCATTAAAGATATAAAGTGAACCAGTTGGCCCCCATCTCTTCCCCTAGAGAAAACCCAAGTAAAGAAAATGGTCACTCTACTCCATTTTAAGCCTGCAGTTGTCTTGTACTCTCTCCCGCGTACCCCATTAATGTGCTGCATTGCAGCCATGCCACCACCCTTTGTTTGGCCTCAGGCAACGCAGATGGCTCTGGCGCTAATATCACCCTGATACTATTCACTAAATGGTCCAAATCGGGACCACGTTCAGCGGCTCTGCGACCATTTTATTTTTACTTTTAGTTTAATTTTGAAGCTAAAAAAAAATGTAACAAAGAGATCAACACCTTATTAATGTTGCATGGAATAAGAAAATATTAATGTTTTATTAATGTTGTCATTGAATTATAAAAGGCTAATAATTTTATTAATATTGTAATTGAATAATAAAAATAAAACACCTTATTGTCTTATAAATTAATAATTTAACGGTGTTAAAATTGATTTTAAATTTAATTTGAGTTAAAAAGTCTTCTAAAACAATACACATGTTAGAATTAATGTCCCAAGTCTAAAATAAACATAAATACACAAAGCATATAAATGAAAAGGAGGCTTAAAAAAATACATCTTGAACCAGTCCTGGTCCATGACCAAACCATGGACTTGATCCGGACCAGCCGGAATACGTGGTCCAATCTTGGACTGCGGCCACCAAAATTCTTGCAGTCTAGTTTAGTCCTGATCTTTTTCCAGTCTAATTCCAAATCGGACTAGTAGGACCAATCCTTTTTGCCGTGTCTACTAAGATTTCATGAGTTTCACTTAAAATTTTCTTTTTCCCTTTCTTTTTTCTTTTGCTACATTTGGACGTTCATTGCATAGGTTTTATGATTCCACCTTGGTTTAAAAGACTATTGAGCATGCTAACTGCATGAAAAATATGTCCAAAATTAATAAAAGAAAAATGCAGCGGAATCTACATTGCTTGCATCCGTTATGTACTTATTGTATGTACGAATTTATGTATGCCAAAGCATTTTGCTATGGTATGTATAACAAATAATTTCTAAATACTAAAAAAAGTTTTATAGACTGACCCATAAAGTTTATATAGAGTTGACAAAAATTACAATGAATTGAAAAACTCATAGATTTATAAATTTGAACGATCTTAACCATTCATTTTTTTTCATCTGTAGTTTTTCTCTTTAATTTGTTTTACAATAAATAATTAGAATTAACAAATTACACAAATGCCATCATAAATTCTGAGGATCCATGTCCTCAAGAACTTCAATACACTTTTTTTGTGCCTTCATCGTGTTTTATACACCTACGGAAATTTCGCCTGCATAGAGCTATTGTTAAAAGAGGGTCTTATTGTTAAAAAATCCTATACTTTAAATGCACTTTATTTTTTATCCTAAACTTTTATTTGGTTGGTTTTTGACATAAAATTTTATGAGTGATTTAGTTTCTAGCAAGGTTAACGGTGTTACCATCCATTACTTAGATATTGAAGTGGACGCTTACGTGAAAGTGAAAATTCATATATAAGTGCAATAATAAAATAAATTTTTTTTAAAAAAAACTGAACTTTGAACGTTGTGAAATTTTTATCCCATCCTTTTATATTTTTAGCTTTTTGTCATCAAGTTTTATAAGTGGTCCAATTTCTAAGATTTGTAGATCAAATAAAGTAAAAAAAATTGTGTGCTGCGGCATAATAGATAAATTATCTACTGTATCACCATAAAGTAACTTTTTAAATTTTAATCTTATTGATTGAATAATTATGAAAAAATAATATGACATGTAAATTTTCATATAATTTTATCATGTATTAGTATTCATTTATATTACAAACAATAGGAAATCTAAGTCGTTTAATAGTTTTGAATATTTAGGCTCGATAGTTAAAAGTTTTATATATAATGAAATTATATAAAAGTTAACATTGCATCTAATTTTCATATGTTCATTCAGTTAATAAGGTCTATGTTTAAAAATGAAGGGGAAAAATCAATTTGGAATGACCGGATCCATTCACCTGATCCCTGGTCCAAGTTGAAGGTCCGTTTCAGCCCAACAACAACCACAACCATTCACTTCGTTGGATCGGGATGATATGTATTTAAGGGCTCCGTTTCAGCATATCGTATATATGTGACCGGCAAGATGGCAGCCGGTGTACCGGGTGGCACAGTGAAAGCCGTGGCTCTAATCGCCGGCAACAGCAGCAACGTCCGAGGCTCTTTACAGTTTGTGCAGCACGCTTCCTCTGGTGTCTTTCTCTTGCTCTCTTTCTGGGCGCCCTGTTTTTCATACTTTTGATGCTGTGGTTGTTGATTTCTTCTGTATGTTTTTTTTTTTTTGAACAGGTACGACTCACGTAAAAGGGAAGCTAACAGGCCTCACTCCGGGTCTTCATGGTTTCCATATCCACGCACTCGGTGACACCACTAATGGCTGTAACTCCACAGGTGCCCCCTTTCTTCTTCCCCAATTTACTATCCCTCTCCTTTATATATATATATATATATATCCTTTTTCTTTTTCTTTTTTTATTCTATCGTCTCCTTATTTTCTGATGCTTGAATTCCGATACGTGGATACCATTTCGTACGTCTTGAACCTTTATACTGGGCCTTCATGTGAATCAATTGCAAAACTTCCCATGTCCTCGCTTCTATGTCTCCGGGTAATGTAAACAAAACTTCAGGGCCTCATTTCAATCCTCTGAAGAAGGGTCATGGAGCTCCATCTGATATTGAGCGCCATGCGGGAGATTTGGGTAACATTATTGCTGGCCTAGATGGTGAGCTCAGCCTCTCAATTTTTCTTTGTAATTAAATTGTATAGCCCCTGCTGCTTTATTTATTTGAACTAGTAACCCAATTTCTACATTGCAGGTGTTGCTGAGATTTTTGTGGAAGACGCTCAGGTAACGGGATTCATATGAGAATTGCATTAAGATTTGTTCTAGTTTTACTTAGCCTTTGAAGGTTTTGAACTGAGCAAAGTGTAAAACCCCCGCATTAATTAAAATCATACTAAGCATTTAATGGTTTTGAAAATGATCTCTCTGCGTACTAATTGCTGGATGTAATGGAGTCTACAAAAACAAAGGATGCGAATTGGTCCACTGCACCATACCTTCTTCAACTTAGTCTTTTTAAAAATCTTGGAATTCCCAAATTTTGTGACTTTGAAGATGAAACTGAACTGTTTTTCTCTCTTTCAATATAGATTTCACTCACTGGGCAGCATTCTATACTGGGGAGGGCAGTTGTTGTGCATGCTGATCCTGATGATCTGGGCAGAGGTATGGCTTTAGTTTATACTCTTTCACATTTGTATGCTATATTAGGATAGTACCTGCAGTTGCTTCTCGTGTGATGAGATTGGAGAGATAGTATGACAGGAAAATGGGATAGGGTCATGTGAGCATCAAATAGCCTTAATCAGTTATTCTCATTTCTTATATTATGCAGTTCTCTTATATGAGTTTTGTCTTGCCCAGCCATGCTTCTCAAATTACAAGAAGCATGGGCCATGTGAGCATCAAATGGCCTTAATCGATGCTTTTCATCTCTTATGTTATGCAGTCCTCTTATGCGAGTTTTTTCTTGCACAGCGAGGCTTCTTGAATTACAAGAGGGACTGGATGCATTGTAGCAAGAAGCTATTTAGTTAGAGATACTTTTAGCACATGCCATGTCCTTGGGCATTCACTTTCAAGATTAGTTTGATAATAATCTTTCATGAGATTAAGGACATACTAGAAGTGGAGAACCTGCAGTTTGATGACTTTCTATAATGAGATTAAAATGAATGCTTCCAGGAAATTTTGTTATGTGAATAACAGCACGCTTAAAATTTAGAACTCTTGGGGTTGAAAGAAGATGATTGTTGGGTTTATTCCCCTAATTCTCTTGGACCTAGTTCCATACTGCATTCATATAGCAAGTCTAAATGTGTTGCTGTCCAACCCTTCCCCCTTTCATTGTCAGAGGTACATGTTTCAGCCTCATGCTTATAGTGCTGTAGAGGTCTGGTTATTTATGGGAATTAGAGCTTCCCTTGTTCTTGCACATGATAGCTTTCATCATTTTAGCATTGTCCATGTCTATTTATAGGCTGATGTGGCAGGTGGACATGAACTTAGCAAGACAACTGGGAATGCAGGTGCAAGAATTGGGTGTGGTAATTGTTTTCTGCATTTATTATGTTTTTTTCCTTCTCTTTTTTCTCTTTCCATTTTCCCTCTCATGTAACAGCCTATTTGTTATTATTTGGTGTCCAAAACACAAGATTCAGATAATAATTAGAACTCTCAGGCAGTGTTATTGTTTGGAGGTTGAGAGAAGATGATTGTTTTTGTAGATAATAGCCAAGGATGGTGTAGGATATGGGTGTATGGAATCCAAACACTGGGTTCTGGCCAGTTGAATCGCAGAATCAAATTCATGTTGCCATATGCACTTTAAGGACTACAAATAAATGCAGACTGTTTTTGAATTGGGTTAAATGATGTGGTGCCTTGATTCCATTTGAGTGTTTCTCTTCTTTTATTGTTATGTTTGGTATGGCAAGCAAAGTCAATCAATGGCATGATTGGGGTTTGATTGCAAAGTCAATAGCATGTACAATGGCGTTGGAATCTTGAATGGCAAGTTTTAGGGTTCAAGAGTTTGGAATCTTTTGTGTTTTGACTTGTATCCGTCCATGTTTGGCAGGTATAATTGGCCTTCAGTCATCAGTGTAGCATTGATTTGCTTGCTTGGTGTCCGGATCGTTGTGCGAATAGTTGGGTTCTGATCTCCCAAACAAACATAAAGTAAGGTTCCTAATGAGCTTGGCGAGCTGTTCAAATATTCGAAGCTTGTTGCATTTCTAGATTTTGTGGGCATGACTTTATCATCTGTGATATAAAATGCCCTGTGAACTGAATCTCTTACCATACTGTTACATAAGTAGCAATTGCCTGACACCAGCTGGTCTCGTTATGAAGTTGGTCATTTATTTGCGGGCAAGCTATGCTGGTGATAGCTATAATAAACCTTTTGAGTTGGTTGAAATATTATCATTCTAAGTAGTTGTATTTGGGTTGGGGATCCCCTTGGTGCCTAATTAAGGAAATTCTGCTGCTTTCACCGGACGAGAGGCATTTTAAGGCAGATGTGAGAACTTCTTAACCGTCAATAAGGCAGGTGGAGCAAGTCTATTGAGTCAGATTTTCCATCCCGAATCTTGAGAATAAATAATGCCTCTTGCATAGAACGGGTTTAGTTCTACTATGGTTTAAACCTTTTTTTTTTTTTTTGGGGGGGGGGGGGGGGGGGAATGTGCTTACAACTATGGCTTAAAGCCCCTTTTTTTTTAGAAGTCTGTTGCCGTATTAATTTGCATGGGTTATATATTCATTTTAATTTTAGGACAGATGGTTAGGGGATATTGATTGGGTAATGGTGACTGGAAAGAAAAGGGACTTCTACAAATGGAATGCTTGCTCTGTTCAGTCTACAGACGGCTCAGGCACATCTTCTTAGCTTTTACGAGTTTTTCTCTTATCTTCAACCTGTATATGAGGACATTTTGGAAGCCTGGGATTTGCCGCACCCTGATGAAATTGCATTCTGTATTGTCGGCACAAGTGCTCTTTCAATTTTTTTAAATTTTCATTATATTAGCATTTTTGGCTGAGTTGGAAGCCATGGCTGGAAGTACACATTTGCACTCCATAAACAGAGAAAGATAAAAGTAAACGAAAAAGGAGGACGGGAGAGAGAGAGAGAGAGAGAGAGAGAGAGACAGCTGTCGTCATGCGTGGAGGGTCGGCTGCTGATCCGCGCCCTTCCTTCCTCCCTCTCCCTCTCCCAGTGAAATCCGTTGAAGTGTGCGAGAAACGCACCCTTCCCCGCAATCTCATCTCCGCGTTGGACTACGTGCCCATGAAGATACCAAGAAGAGGAAGCGTCGACGACACGCATCTCACTTTGTCTCTTAACAAGCCTCGTAATTATATTATATACATACGTAAAGAAGGTCGCGATGATTCGATCGAAGTAGTATGAGTACAATGGACCCACCCAGAATAGAGAATTGGAAAGAAATATCCTACAGATGGCCCTACCACCTCTTTGAATTGGGCGTTCCTCTCCCCTGTGACGGTTCCCAATTGTCAGTCAACTTTTGGGAAGACACCGCCTTCCTCCCTCCGTCTCTCCCCTCTCTCCTCTCTCCGCTCTTTCATCCTTTACTTTCTCTTCCTTCCGCTCCCCAACAAAACAGCCTGAAAATTCCACCCCCCATGAAACCCGCCTCCGTTTTTGATGATGATGCTGATCCAATAATAATAATTCCATATACTTTTTGCCCACAGTAATTTTCAATTCTCCTCCTCCTTTTCCGATTAGTCCTGGCCTAATATGTATATCATTAATTCCTTCAAACGACCATGAACGGAGAGATGGATCTGGACGACTGGGAATTCATCCTCGCACCCCGCAACCATCATCAAAAACACCATCACCCCCATGAATATGACCATGAGTTTTTCGATTACCGCCATGACGATGATGATGATGCTGCTCCCACCGCCGCGGGCACTGCTAGTTCGGATACCAAAGTACTTGTGAACATGAATTACTTCATATGCCCCTCCCCCTCTACATCTCCCCCGATTACAACTACTGTCCTTAGTGGTGGAGGAGGGGGAGCTCCCCCGCCGAATCAACTCATTCCCGTCGTCCCAACTATTCAATTCCTCAAGGAAGATGATCATGAAATCACCGACAAGGTTCCACCCGTTGAGATGGGTGTCGTTCCAGCAGCAGCAGCAATTGACGAGAAGATCATCAAGTCCCCTCCGTATTCAGAATTTTTGAAGGCGGATGATGGTGATGGAGACCGCGTCTCACGCCATGTTTTGTTCAAGAAAATAAAGAAGGAAACTGAATTTGTCGACACGAAATTGGACTTGGACTCCCCCAAGTTTTCCTCCTCTTCCTCCTCTACCTCTCCTGTCTCAATTCCCCAGCAGATCCAGACGGATGCCACCGTCGCCACCGCTATCGTTTTGTGTGAGGAGCAGCAGCAGGACAAGGAAAGAACTGCAGCAGATGTGAATGATGAAATTGGGTGGAGCGGGAAACAGGAGGAGAGCAACAAGATGTGGTGGTGGTGGAGGTTGGGTTTCACAGGCGTAGGAGCCCTTTGCTCTTTTGGCATCGCTGCCACCACCATCTGCGTTCTCATCTTCAGCAGCAGCAGCCACCACACCACCACCAAACTTCACTATCAATACCTCAGTCGTCTCCATCAGAACCGCCCCCATCACCACAAGGTTCTTTCCTATCTCACAAATTTCCTATACCATTTTGCTCATTACTTTCTGCTCTCCACGCATGCATCCCTTCTCTTTTTAATATATATATATATATAGTCTACTTATTAATTCCCTTCCAGCAAATTTATCCTTCCAATGCTACTGATTTCTGTTATATTAAATTAATGGTCATGATGGTCATGTAGATAAGGATTAAGTACTTATGAGCTATTGATCTGGTTAGGAATAAAGAGCAATTTAATCACTGGCATCTCAAATGGCACAAATTGATCACTAAAGTCACTAAATGGAACAATTTAACTACTCATGTGAATTAAGATTTTTAATTATCTTTTATTTCTCTTAATCAATATTAACTAATAAATATTGTTATCATTTTTGTTCTTGTGACATATCACTCTAATATATTTGGGAAAATATTGAACTATACTACATTAAATTAATTACAATTATAATAAAAATAAATTTGAAACAATTAATTCTTTTAATAAAAATATAATATACATTATGTGAAAAGATAATAAATCATTATACTTTTTGAGATATTGGCATCTTATAAGATTTGATAATATCCCTCATTTTACATTAATAACAATAATAATCTTAGATATCATATTATTATTATTTTTATGATATAATATTCTAATATATTTTCAAAAAATATTGAATAAATAAAATTAAATTAATTATAAGTATAAATATAATTAATTTTAAAAAATATTTACTTATTATTATCACGAGTGAAATAGTTTTGTTGAAATAGTTTTGTTGAAATAGTTTTGTTGAAATAGTTTTGTTGAAATAGTTTTATTGAAGAGGTCCATAAACTTATTGATAAGTAACATTAATTAAGGGAATAAAAGGTAATTAAGAATCTTAAATCAAATGGGTAGTTGAATTGTCCTTATTTAGTAATATTAGTGGTTAATTTTTACCGCTTAAAATATTAGTGATGAAATTGCTCATTATGGACGACATGTGCTTAATCCTATAGATAATAATAGATATCCCTCCTCTCGGGAGAAAAGCAACATGATTATAAGTAGATAAAAATGGGGCTATAAATGGTGATGCTGCGTGACCTTGACACATGACCAGAGTTATTTACCCAAACCATGGTTACTCATGGTTTTTAACTTTCGGAAAAGCTTAATAATGATAAAATAAAGTTCAACCAAGTGGCATAGCTAGCATGCATAATTAGTAGGCACCGACATGCATGCGGCAGACCATGCTTGATTTACTGGGTTTGAAGTGTGCTTCATATCCGGACGAACCATTGATGGATGAATGAATCTGACCCCACAAGGTGCGTATGCAGAGGATTAAGCAAGTGGCGGCACCTAGACTGAATCTGAATCTGAATGATGACGCCACCATTTCAGCAGCACGCAGAGGGGTTCCCCTCACTAGCGCTCATATCTCCTTTGGCAGCGGCTGTTACCACGATGGCCTTTAAACCCAAACAAATTGTTTTGCTTTCAAAAGAGTCATGGCAATCTCATCTAATTTTTGTTACTCGCATGTGAAGGCGTACCACTCATATGTCGTTCGATCCCACTTATTATACATGTGGAGCTCACCTCAACATACGAGTTATGAAATTTAGGTAGAATTGTCGTAATGAATAGCATTAACTGTGTATATATAACCCTGTTCAAAGAACAATCTACCTGTCATTTGTGTTCTTCCGATGATACTTTTATGATTTTCAGTGTACAATCTAGAATGCTTTGTTCGTTTCAATTTTACCTTTCTAGTTATTTTATTTCACACGGAAAGGAACTCAAGAAAAAAGAAAGAGAAAAATGTAGCCGCTGCTGCTGGTATTCTCCACTATCCTCGCGAGGAAGAGAGAAAAGGGTAGGGTGGGAGGAACATACCATCATGGGGATAAGGTGCCGTGAGGAAGTAATATATAGTTAATTACGTTGCACTCTGTTGATTATTGTTCAATCTCTCTGCCAATTTGGCTGTTACAAGGTTTACACGCCACAATATATATAAGGACTACAAGCCACATTAACTTGGACACTAATGGGCAGTTTCATGTGAATAAGTTTGTTAGATATTTTATGATAAAACTCCAATCCATGACAATGAGAGGAAGCGAAGTCGAAAGTGACACTGACCAGCTGTGGCCCTACCGGCTGGCTTTTTCCCCGTCACAGTGTGAATCTCACAGTAAAAAAAGGCAAGCAATTGATCCTACTCAATTTGAATTTGTTGACGCCTCTAGTTTAAACCTAATCACTTTACGTTGTGTGCTTTGTCGGCTTTCTCAAAGCATTTGGCATATGTTTCTTTACCTTTCTTCTTTCTTGTCATTTTTATTTTCCAGGTCGAATGGATTTCAATTGGCCGCAAGTACATTGACAAACAAGAAAACCCCAGCCCGTGGACAAACCAAAAAACTCAGCAAACATCCATGTTTGTATGAAACACATAATATTTTTCTTCGTGACTGCCAATGTTTACTGCTATCCTTTCATGGGGTTTATTGAACAAATTAATTGAATTCTCATACTTATTAAATTTGTTTCTCATACAACTCAAAACAAGCTAAACAGAAATTAGTCACAGTAATTTGCAAGTTTCTTCTTCTTTTTCTTCTCTCTAAATCAGTAAAAAGAATGTATTATAGATCAAAAGAATTACAAATAAAGGTATCAGATCTCCTAAAAGCCTAATTCAAAACCGTATAAAGAAAAACTTTGGTGGGATAAAACAGTTGTCAGCTTGATTACATATTACACTGGACAAAGATGATTCTTGTCAATTCTATAGTAAATGCAATATATAGAGTTGTGATCAATCAAATATTGCAAAGCTCTGGTATTTATTACAGGTCCGAATGGGACTCTAAAGTAGCAATATTTGCCTAACTAGGGTGAATTTAATCCAGGAAATACACATGGGACAATAATTAAGCCATTGCCTAATACATGCAACTCGATCATCTTCTTAATGGGATCAAATTACTCCACTATGGAAGAGAACCACGGCTCGGATTAATAATCATTGGTAATTTGAGGATTGAAAAGGAGGGGGGAGTGAGTATATATAAGCTTAGCATGAATTACTTAGAACATTGCTAATTTGAGATTCTTTAGTGAATTTCAAACTCCATAGCATCATGTAATCAAAATCCAAGTTTAAGCTTCTGAAATTTGAGTTCAAGCCTCCCAGTTGTTTCGCGCCTATGTTGACTGACAACCATACATCCTAGTTCCCACACCTCCAAACTGACCAGATACACGAGCACTAGCAACCATTCTTTTAATACTTAATCCGAGGAGACCTTCCAAAATTATGGCCACAAATCGCCAATTCCTTCTGAATGCATTCCAATCCTGTTCAGCATCCTTAAGGCTTGAAACATAGAATTGACATCAACAGGTAACGAAGAATAATCATGGGACTTCCAGAACTGCATTGCAGCCCATAATCGTTTGCATTTTAAATTAGAACCCTTGAGTTCTTGGTAGCTAAAGTGAAAACAAGTTCTTCAACAAAGCCCGATGCAAACTCACCTTTTGCAACGCTACCAACTCCAAAACATTATAACATTGAAGACATGCCGTCCTCTTTTCTTTTTCTTTTCTTTTTTATTTTATTTTTAAAAAAAGTCCATGCTCTGATCGTTGATCATTCAGAGTTATCTCAAGCCTGACGATGTGCAAATTGTGTGGATGCCTAATATATATTGTAAGCTCAAAGTAACCGAACATGCATCATCGAATATAAACAACGGATGGTAAGTGATCGAATGCATAATGAATTACTTTGAAAGAGAGAAGGATGAAATGAATTACTATGAATTAGCCCTCCCCGAGATTGTTTGGGGGGAAGAGGACAGCGTACAGAGAGTACAGTACAGATCCCATTCACTCTCTTTCTGTACGCCCGTGTCTGAACCTTAATTAATAACGATGGTTTCGAGAGAGGAAGCCGTAATCTTAAAATAATAATAACTTAATTATTTGTGGTGGATGAAAATCCTTATCAAAAGAAGAGTTTGGGGGAGGGGGAAAAAAGAGAGTAAAAAATAGTAAGAAATGTCCAAGGCTGCTTGGGGGAAAATTGATAGAAAAGAGAGCAAGAATCCCCTCAAAAAGGCCTGGGTGATGGATCGTAATGATGCCAACACAGACACACATAAGATCCAATTTAATATCTGCCTCCTAACTAAGCCACTTGCGGAACTATCTAACCAGTCAAATGACAACTCTTAGAGGCAGAACGAGAAAATATCCAATTCGCGCGCGACCAAAACCAGACAGCGCAGAGAGAAAACCTACCGATAGAAGAGGGACAGAGTGAAATTAGATTGGGTAAAGAAGCTTTCACCACGAAGAGGACTAGGGACTTTTCACGCCCCCCCCCCCCCCCCCCCCCCCCCCCCCCTCCTTTCTTTTGCTAGTCAGAGAACTAGGGTTTTGACGTCGGAAACTTGGGATTCTCTCCCGTCTTATATACCAAGGCCTATCACTCACGCATTGACTGAAATACCCCCGGTTGCCCTAGCCACAAGGAGGTTAATGCGACTTATGGATCCACCGTGGCCTCAAAAACTTTTAAATTATTAATGATTTTTCATCGATTTTTTTATATAATTTTTTTTTCTGTCCTAATTGAATAATAGGAGTGAGATGGAGAAAATATAAAGTAGATATTGAAAGAGAAGAAAATAAGATGAAGGAGAACAAAAATTATTAATAATTGATAAAAAGGAGAACATTGAACATAATATTAAAAATTAAAGAAATAAAATATAATAATTTAAAATCTTGGAATGATCGAAATTTCTTTAAAACTTGGGGAGGAATCAATATAATTTTCTCACTTATATACTTCTAGCCTGGGCCGGACGATTATCAACACTACCGACCCCTAAGGCCCTAACCAATAACCCGATCCGACCCAACACAACCTCCTCTTCCTTCATCCCGTAAAATAAGCAGCGAGAGATGAAGGCCAGTGCCTAAAAATGGAGGTGCGTATCTTAGTGGGACGGAGCCCCATCGCTGGCGACGGCGGGATCTGCCCTTACTTTAGGTATCGGGGGGATCCCTGGAGGTTCCGAATGAGGTGGGCTCCTCCGCCTGCGGTCGTTGCATGTGCCACGATCAATGGCGACCAGAACCACTATGCGGTACTCCGACTCTCCCATCACGCTTCTCCAGCTGATATTAAACGGGCTTATCGCCTTCTTGCGCGTAAGGTATTCCACCACTATCCCTTTACGCACTTCATCTTATTAGACATCTTGCTAAAATTTTGAATATTTGTTGTCGTTGCTCACATCACAATCATCATTATTATAATTATAACTATAATTATGATTTTTTTTGGTTCAATTTTGAATGGGTTTTTCAATCGTAAGGTATTCCACCACTATCCCTTTACGCACTTCATCTTATTAGACATCTTGCAACAATTTTGAATATTTCTTGTCTTTGCTCACATCACAATCATTATTATTACAATTATAACTATAATTATGATTTTTTTTGTTCAATTTTGAATGGGTTTTTCCATCGGATTTATTTTTGGTTTAAGTGCTTCATTATATGCATGTATGGATTTGCTAATCGGAGAAATACAGTATGACAGGTTTAATGACCGGGTTTAATAGTTAAAAGAAACAACTCTGTTGTTGTTGAGATCTAACTTTGAGCTTGTTGTTCGATTTTGACTGGTTTATTCCAATGGACTTATTTTAAAGTATCTGTTTCCGTGTTTCATTGTATGAATGCATATATGTATGTATCAACATTTTGATAGTATAATTTCCCGCAGAAGTTTCCAAGTATGTGGAAGCACAAAATTTATACTTTTAATTATCATAATTTATGATACTAGCATGGGTGGAACTTGGGTGTGCTTATTCATATTGCTACTGGTTGTAATGGGAAAATATTGCACTTTTTGATTACTCATTGTCTTCGAGAGTGAACCAGTAGCTGAAACCCTTTGTCCACACTAAAACAATATGCAGGGGAAAATCTCTCTATTTTATTTCTCATTAGGTGATTGAATAGGAAAGCTAGAATATTAAGATGACCATCCTCACTAATAAGTTGCACAAAAGCTCAGAAATAGCTTCTTGTCTAATTAGAAAATAATAAATTCATATTGGATGGTTGAATGGGCATCGTGACTGCATGACTGTGTTTAGTTGAAATAAATTGGCCGGTGAGTATGATGTGATTTAATACCTGTAGCCTAAAATCTAGAGGAAGCTTTGGCCGCTTAAGGGGCTGCTATCTTCTTATACAATGCTTGAGCATGCATTAAATCAATTCCGGTTTGATACTTTCTAATTGGCAGAAATCACTTGCCAATAAGCCTTGCACAAGACAATTTATATAACTCTGTAATATGAACTGCCCATAAACTGTCCATTTTGAGTGCTAACAATACCTTATTCCTTATTTTCTCCTGCCTTTGCTACAGTATCATCCTGATGTTTGCAAGGATTCAGAAGCTGTTAAGGTGTTCAAGAGAATCCGCTTCGCATATGATGTGAGTAATCCTTAACTGAACCTCCTTGGTTTGCGAGATGCTTATAATATAAAAAGGAATAATAGAAGCCTGCCTAAATCCCTGACATCTCAGGTGCTTTGATATTTTATCAATATAGGGTGGGGTTGAATTCGTAATTTCTCGATAGCAGGAGATGTTTATGGTTTCAAAGGGATGGCTAATGAGTTTTCCCGGATGGCCACACATATAATGGCCTGAGACTGAGAATATCAGAAATTACAGAACACATTTTTATTTTCACCTGGAAGTCATGATAATATAGAGTGGTCAGTGGGCAAACATACTGAAATTTCTGACCAAACATTTACCCAAGCAGTTTTGTGAATCTAGGCCCTTTTGTGTGGTGCACACCTGTGAATACTAATTCCACAGAATGTGCAAATGCACAGAGAGGGAAAAAAAAATAGAGTAACTTGGTTAGCAATTATCTCTATGAATTTTACCTTCGGCCATCTTGTCAGAAATAAAACACTTGTGTAACCAACAATCCTGTGCCCATCACTGTCCTGTGCCCATCACTGGGAGACAGGGAACTCCTTTTTCCTGAAAACTTATTATTAATGTCTTTTTTGGGTGGAGGGACCCGCTGACAAAATTTACTTGTCATATTTCTTTGCAATAGGTACTATCTAATGATGCAGAGAGGAGTCAGTATGATCAAGCACTTCAATGTCAAGAAATTAGTGGCAAGCATTGGAAAGGGAATTTGAACTGCGATGCTAAATTCGAAGATGGGGTGGGGCTCTATAGTTGGGCTGATCTGAAGCAGAAAATGCACCGTGAAAGATACAGGGAACATTTTAAAGAAGCTGAGGATGATTCTTCATTTTACAGCGGAAAAGATGATACGTTTGAAGAAGAAACCCAGGATGAAGAGGGAGCTTCATTCATAGAAGTGCTGAGATCTGCCTTTCTCTCTCTATTTTTAATGCAGACTGTTGGATGCCGATTATCTCTCACTTTCAGTACCCTGATGGCTTTAGTTGATAGCAATCTGGATGCTGGATATAGGTTTGGTTACATAATTGCATGGATAATGGGTGGAAGGGGTGGCATATTGCTTACTTTGTGCCTCTCTTTTACAAGCTGTGTTTGCGGTAAAACTAGTAGTGGTGTAGTTGCTCTGGTGGTGGTAGCCATGTGGGTCGGCTCATACCTGGCAAGGTATGTTCCGCTTCCACACGGTGCACTTCTCACGCTTTTGTACATGTCTATTAAGTTACATGTAGATATAAAGTGAGGTGGTCCTTAGATAAATATTTCTTTGTTGCTTTCCTTTGTATGGTTCCTGTACAGATTTTCATTAAATGTAGTTCTATGTTGTTGATTGCTTTATTTGGGAAAGGATGGTTTAGAAGTTTAAGCTGTAATTGAATTTTGTAAATTGCTTTATCTGGGAAAGGAAGTTTATGAAGGAAAAATGTAACATTCCTCGTCTTATTTACTATTTTCTTTTTTAACTCTGTTGAAGCGACACTGAACAGTTCTGGCTGTGGAGAATCTTAGTTTCTGTATGCTTCTCTTGTTGCTTGGCATGAAAACAAAACATGGAGAGAGAAATGTTGTTTACGAGATAGTATAGTGTTGAGCAGCGTTCCCTTTATCGTGTCTTGGTTTCTCTAAGATTGAGATAGTATAGTGTTGAGCAGCGTTCCAGTTATCGTGTCTTGGTTTCTCTTAAGATTCCTCCGGAGGTATCTTCCACTGGCCATGTGCACAAACACCCAAAGCCCACTTTGGATCATCAGTTGTAATACAGAAAGGTTGAGATTAGGATGGGGAGAGGGGATGCCCCCCCTTTTTTTCTTCTTATTTTGATTGGCAAAGATACACACACACAAACAACTTGTCCGCCGCCCCCTTCTTTTTTCGTTTTGTTTTTCCTGGAAAAGGGGACATTACATTACCCTTTTCTGGACGAGTGCTGGTGAGCTTTTTGGGGGAGGAAGTGTTTTGAGAAATGCCCAACGCCATTGTGGATTGTGTGGTGGGGTGAAGAGCGGACCGGGTGCCATGCAAAATAGGCTGCGGAGTAGTGGGGAGAAGACACCAAGATGAACCTTGGTGGACCCATCCCCTCCCTTGGGAGACCAAGGACACGCAAAAGAGAGGGAAGGGGATTGCGAGAGATGAAGCTGCTGGCGGAGGTGCGTACTAATAAATCTGATTGTGCAATTAATTTGAAGATTTAGAACGATGGAGCAAATTTTAGAACTTGCATTGAGATCGAACTGCACTGATGTGAATGCAACGTTATTGGCAGCGAAGGATATCAAAATAAAGAATAAAATCTTTTCGAGTGGACAATTTAATCTGCGTTTCTAATAATATATCTAGCGTTATAAAAATCTGCATTTTCTAGATGAAGGGAATATTTAGCAATCTAGGTTTCTTTGTTTGTTGCCGCCCGGTTTACATGAGGCATTATCGGGTATTCCAAATCTCATATTGTTATGCAAGGACGTACGCATGGTTAACACCTGGAGGTAATGATAAGAATCAAGGCTCCCAACGCTGATGCATGAAAGCAAATGGACAGTACTCCTCTAACCAAATGGAACCTTCCTATTCTCATATCTCAACTGGGAGGGAAATTGTTTTTCCTAGAAATAACTTTCAAAAGAAGTTATTTTCCACGAAATAAACGGAAACAATATACTCCCGCAGCACCGCGGGTCTAAAACGTGTGATATAACTCATAATTCCCAAAGAAAAACGTTCAAGAGCTTGAAAAAAAATTAAATGAGGAAAAGTTTACCATCTCAATGCATATTTACCTCAAGTGGCTTCTCACGACAGACGTGGCACTAGCCAGAACTTTAGGCATTGATGAAAGAGAATCCAATCCATAATCACTGGATCTTTTACATGATACGCAACTCATACGAGCTGCATGAGAAGACAATTTAGAGCAAGCCATTCAAGCATCTCAATGAACAAGGGTTCACAGGAAAACCAGGAGTAACATAAGCCCATGGTCTCTTTTTCTATTTGTAAACACCAGTAATTCATTCCTGGGTAAAAATGATCAGGCTTGAAAATAGCAATACAAAACTCAAAAGGATCCTCATCTAGTAGAAGTGTCGTTGGCAAGGGACCCTTTCATTAATAAAAAGTATAATCAGAAATTGGATATGTCAACAAGAGCAGTTTAAGTGGGTACAAGATGCAAGCCTTCTTCCCCATCTTCATTCCAGATGTGAGATGCAAAAACGGCAACTAGCACAAAAAAGAAGGCACAAACCATGTTAAATGCAGTCTTCTTCCTGTTGGTCTTTTTAGTACAAGAATTAAGAGCTTCCGTATTATTTTCAGGATCCACCTCATAAGAAACTTCAAGATTGACATCATCCGTTGATGAGACGGATTCAGATCCACCTTTGAACTGTTCAACACTGCCCCGACCTTTGGCCTCATAATTCACATCATGTGAGAAACCATTCTGGGCATTCAACTTTGCCACTGGATGCCACTCATATTTGCTCAAGGATGGATCCTGGAACTTCCCGGTGTGTCCATCAGAGAAGTCTGAGCTTACATCGTCTGGATCCTGCAGGGAACGAATAAGCTTCCTTGGAGTTGTAAATATCTTAATGTTGTCAACATTAATCTGAGAATGCGACCTCTGATACACAAATATGACAAAAGCTTATCAAATCAGCCTTCATTACCAGTATCATGAAAACAAGAATAAACAGAATGAATTGCAGAACTAAAATATTAGAGCACAAGAAACATTGGCTAAAGTTCACAATTGATATAGGGTAGGTAAGTCAATACAAGGACTTGGAAATTGCAGCTTTTCCTACTTGATACATGGTCCAATTAACTCTGCCAACTAAATTAACTCTCTTATTTATTTTAATTATTTTTTGATAAAGGAATAGATCTCCCGCCAATTAACATAAAATACATAAAATCATGATGCATCTATCAACCATCATTTTCAATAAAATCCTAGATTCTCTTTTGCCTTCCTTTGCTGCTGTAATTTTCAAATTGAAGCATGTAGAAAGACCTCCATTGTTCACATTCAATAACAAACGTCACTAGAACTATCAATTTCTGGTTATCACAAGAACAATGAAAAGTAGTTCAAAAAAGAAAAACAAAGTTACCTGCGGGCTGGCTGTTGCACTCCTCAACACAATATCTCTGGAACTGCCTTGCAGAAACCCTCTAAATCCATCTGCGTAATCTCTTCCATTGCCAGTCACCTTTTCCAGCCCAGAGTTATTGGAAACTGTATTGGAAATAGAACTCTCACTAACCATCTCCGAGAACAAACCATCCTTAAGGGATATGTCAACCTGTCCATTTTCATGCCTCCAAAGCTTTCGACTGACACCCCTATGATTACTGCCAGAATAACAGGAAACCTGCTTTGAAGAAATCGGTGAGTCAACTAATGAACCATATTCAATGGAATCTAGCGTTTGTGATTCAGGTGATACAGATGCAGGAGATCGCTCTTCCCTACTCCACAAATTTCTCCCTTGAATATTACCTCTCCGGTTAAAATTTAATCCGATGACTGAAGCTACATCCTTGTCAAATATCAATCCTTTCTCTATAGATATCTTCCTTGCAGTTTGCAAAGCTTCAAATGCAGCGCCCTTTACATAAGCCATTGGATCAGACTGACACTTCTCCATCTCTTTAATAATAAGTGGGAGCTCAGAAAATATGCTCCTTGGATCCAAACACCTCATCAAGAAATTCACCATTTGAACGGCTGACAGGCGTTTCTGAGAATTTCCCTCCACGACGCCTGCATTTAAAATCCGCAATCCAGATAGTACTAACAACCTTGCATAAGCTTCAACAACTAAAGCATTATGCTTAGCTAAAGCCATAACTAAGCCAATGTGTGAATTGGTCTGCTTAGGCTTGTCCTCCAAGGTCCCAGCAACTCTCAGACAAACCTCATTTACCATTTCATCAGAAGCGAAACGCCAATTATCAGAATCAACTAGAGCCTTCAAACAAAGGGCTGCCCCAGAAGATAGGCTTTCTTGAGAGCCCAACAAAGAATCTGAAAGCGGTTTACAGAGGGAGTGTATTATATGTCTCTTCTTGTCGTCTGTGGTTGTGAGATCAATCCCGTATCTTGCCATGGCTGGAACCACCTTCGAGCATGCCTGGTGAAGGGCAAAAGATCCAGCACTGGAACTTAAGGTCTTGATGATAGACGCCATGATGTTGTCAATCTGTGGGACAATGTTGACACCATGAACACGAGCAAGAACCTCATAGAGAGAAATTGTGTACTCTCCGGATGAAGAACCGGTCTCCTTGGTTTCAGAAAGCTGAGCAAGAAATTGAGTAATAGCCTTTGAGTCCAAGTCTTTCACGTATGATTTGAGTGCCTTCATTGCTGATTTACGACTGTCAGCGTCTTTATCAAGATTTGCCAACTCTTGCCGTACTATAGGGCTGAGATTTCTTCCCATAGTTCCCTACATGAAGACACGGCAAGACATATTTTTATGGTTCATGGGTGTCAATTTGAGTGTTTGAACACAATTGTTGTGGCATAATTCAACTTTGGGTTTCAATAGCTTTTAGTGTGCCAGTATCAAGAAACGAGCTTTTGAAGCCTTTTAAAAGAACACAAGGCAGTTCTTGTTCTATTGGACGATGAGCATTCAAATGTCCCTGAAAAATAAATCAAATAAACAAAGAAGTTCATAACACCGAGGAAAAATTCTTGTTTTGGTGATTAAAGTTGCGGAACAAAATTTCAAAAGAAATGGTGCCTCGTGCTGTTATGAATCTGATCGAATCCATATTGCTCCACTCTCATTTAGAGAAACCAATGACGGAGAAACCACAGAAATTTAAATTAAAACAAAATTCCACTCATATTATGCTTTGATTCAACCGATCTACAACCAAGCAGACTAAAAACAACAATCGACCTTGAAGAATAAAAAATAAAAAGAGGGATGGGTGGAAGATTTATCCTGCCCTGACCAACAATCCTAGATGAAGCAGCAGACCACCGGCAGAGAGGGTAAGGTAGCTCGCGATCTGATGATCGTGGAAAGAGTTGCGACCAGATTCTAAGAAGGTAGATTGGGAAGGTTGATTTTGTTTTGTTTGTTTTTTTTTTTTTTTTTCTATTTCACTGTATATATTTTTCCTTTTTGTTTATAAAAGGGCGCCCCCGGGGGGGGGGAGTCAAAACGACTGGGGATGTTTCTGAACTGCACCCAAAATAAAGGCAAAGTTGTGCACCTGTAACTTTCAGCAATGCTGAGGGGTGTGTGCGCACTTGCTCCCACTATTGCTGCTGTGGTTGTAATACGTGGGATTTGATGTGAATTACGGCCACGGACCTAAGCTGAAGTTGCTGCGTCGTCTAAATATCTGAGGGAACAGCGAGAGTTCTTAGGGTTTCACTTAAACCCTAAGGACTGATGAACACGCCCAGGAGTTGCTCTTGTCTCTTGTATTGTCCGAACTTCGAACCTCCCCCTCGTTTCTGGGCGCTAAGAGGGAGAAAGGGGCCGGGGGTACCTTCAATTTCGAATCTTTGCCTGCAATTCCACCGCCGTCCCTTCCGATTACAGACTTCTGTCCTGGCACGTCCAAGTACCATATTGCCCTTCCTGATTGAGACCACTCTAACAAGTTTGATTCATTTTTCTCAATTATATATGCATGTAAGTAGGCTCACGCGCGCACATACGTCCGAGTGAAAAGTGAAAGTTACGTTCAAAACCTTAACTTTTATCTCAATTTACATTTTAAACCCTAACTTTTTTCTTACCATAATAAATTTTGACGTTTTAAGATATTACAGAACAAACATTCCATCTAACTTTATAATTCAAATCAAATACAATTTATTGTATAAAAGGACAAATTCATCATTTCTCCCTCAAATCAGCCCCTTTGTTAAGAAAAATTGTATTTGAATCTCTAACGTTTGCACTCATTTGGGTTTTAAACTTTAACATTTTTTTTTCCTTAGAACAACAAACCCTACATTTCAAGAATGTTTAACTTTGTCATCCAAATTGGATGAAAGGGAAAATTTATCATTTTCCCTTCGAATCTCTCCTTTGATTCCCTTACTCAATTTAGATTCAGCATTAGAACTCTAAACTTATACGCCTAGTTTAACTTGACAAAGAGCGTTGGAAGAGCCAAGCTCGACTATTCTCACCCTCTCCTCATCGCAAAAGAGATTTGCAAATCTCTACTGCTCCAATTTGTAAATTGAAGATCATAAAATTTAATTCCGTTCAAAATAAAATTTATTTTAAAAAAATTATAAAAAGTTATTTTGGAAATTGAATCTCATGTTCTCTCTCCTCCTTTTTATCAATTTCCTTGAAGAGTTTCAATTGGATCCAAGAGAAATACTAAAGATTAATATATGCAAGCAAGCTTGTTTTAGCAATAATTGCTGATAAAAATGACTGTAAATCGATGATGCGCATTTAGCATTATAAGGCGGGAGGAGAGGGATGGGTGCAGATGGAAATGAGGGGCTAGTTCAGTATGGAAGAGAAGGAAAGGGAGCTGGAAGGTGTGAATGGAGAAGGGCAATGGGTGGCGTGATTTAGGGAAAAGGGGAGAATCGTTTCAGTTCAATAAATCTGGCCAACCATTTGAAATGCACGGTCCAGACCGGCAGTGGCCACATAAGCCCTCATGTGAACAATGTTTGGTTGCCACCCAAATTAAATTTTGATTTAACCAAATCCTTATTTTACCTCAAACTAAATTTTAGTTTCGAATTTAATTTTATCGTAAAAGCCTATACACGTTGATAGAGGAAATCACGGTACATGTGATTCATTTTTGTCATTCATCATAAAGCTACTCCAACATAATATTTTTACATTTATCATTTTCATAAAACTACTCCGCCACAAATTTTATTTTTTATTTTTGTTACATGTGTAATTCACTCAGGGCTCCCTCCACTCCTCTGCTTATATTTAAACTAACTCTTCCTCCTTAAATGTTTATCATTTTGTTTTGTTTTTTCGTTTCGTTTTTTTTGTTTCAGAAGAAACGATTATTTTTTTCTAACTTATGTAATTTGTACTTTAAATAATGATTCTTCTTCTCCCTACATTTTGCAGCCGATTATCAAGAAATCATACTGTTCAGATACGAATGACAACTTTATTATAACTTATAATTATTATAAATGTTAGAGTTCATTTAGTTTTCCTATTTGTACATTAATATCTTATTCTAGTTGATATTGTCACGAAAGAGTCTCATTCTATTAGTTAATATTTAGAGAAGTACTCTTATCCCCAAAAAAAAAGGTGAATTCTTTATAGATTTCGTGCCTTACATGTGAAAATGGATCTCATATACATAAATAGGTCTCACTTATTACATGTAAATACAAAAATTTATTCCGAATTATTTTTTCTAGGAGGAATTGATTTATCCTCATGTTTATTTAGGAGGGAAAGGTTTTTTTTTTAACCCCTTACCCTTGCTTATAAGGTGGATAGAAAAGAAGTTAGAGTAAAACTTATGAGCTTAAATTACTGCTTTACCCTAACACTCCTTTTTGACGTATGCATTTTTTTAATTGTTTTATATGCTAAGGGTATTATTAATATTATGAATACTAGCATTTAAGTCGCTTTCCTTTTGAAGAGAGAGTTTTAAAAAGTGAGTGGAGGTTAGTTTCTTTGCAAGCCTTTTCCTTTTTCTTTTTTTTTTTCCCTAACAAAAACTTACAAACATGAGAATTTTATTTACTTTCTTTTCGAATTCTTTCTTTTTTCCCCAGTTCCGAGCTCATAGTCCGGTAGAACTATAATTGCCTTCTTTATTTGTTTAATAAATATGCAAGCCCGTTCAACGGTCTGCATGATAAGAAATAAAGTTTGTTTTTCTTTCTGGGCCCATTTACTCTAGACTTTTCGTAGTTCCAATTTATTATTTTAACATGCTATCAGATGAAATAAAATCCCGAAATAATACCAAAAAAAAGGTTTCTTAAAGTAGGTGTATGGGAACAACTTTTTCTAATATAAGTTTGAACCTTGTAATTAGGAATTGCGAGATTAACTTTCGACGGAGTTTGAGATGGAGAAGGAAATGGAGGAGGAAAGGGAGCGGCACAGAGATAATGAGACAAATAGGATGATTGAAAAGGAAAGAAAAGAAATTGAAAGTATGGAGTGAGGGAGGGGGAAAGAAATTAATATAAAAATTAAAAAAAGAAAGTATGAGCATACTTACACGCAAGATGAGAAGAAGACGGGAGGAGCGGTAGCTTGGTTGTACAACGCTTGAAGAAAATGATGAGAAAAAAGAGTAATTGTGGGATTCTAAAGGGAGAAAAATATTAATCTCATAATTGAAAATTACAAGACCAACAATAAAATATTGGTCTCGTATTTACCAATTGCAAGAAAAATATTTTAATATTTTAATCTCGCATTTACCTTTCCATTTAACATCATTAGCATTAACCGTTCACCTTTCCCAACTTATTTTATGTTAACAACTTAATTACTTTTTTAATTGACTAGTCTCAACCAATTTAAATCATAGATTTCTAATGCCTCCCCTTCCTCATCAAATTTAATTAGGGAAATTATAGTTAACCTTCTTGTGGTTTGAAAATCAGCACATAGACCTCCTTTAGTTTTAATAGACTTACAAAAGTTAACTTTTTCAGCAAATTTAACTGTTTGTTCTTCCAGAAAAAAAAAATTTAGAGTGTTCGATAGAAAAAAAAATAGATTTTAATTTTCCAAATTACCGAAATTTAACTCTTTACCTCAATCACAATAGCTCTCAAAGAACTAGTTGTTTTTATAATTCTTATGCCATGAAAAAGATATATTTATTGAACAAAAAAAGAGAGAAACATTTGTATGTGAATCTACCTAGTTGGGATTATGAATATATAACCTCTATAGAGTATATTTTTTTTCAAGGTACAAGAAGTATAAAAGTGTCCATTAATTTGCGTACCACTATAATAGGGGTTAAGAAATTAGTTTATGGGTAATTTTGGAAATTAAAGTCTTTTTTTTATCATATTAAACACTTAAAAATTTATGGAAGAACAAACCGTTAGATTTGATGGAAAAGTTAACTTTTGCAAGTCCATTGAAACCATAAAGGGGTTATGTGATCATTTTTAAATTATAGAGAGGTTCTCTGTAGCTAGGTCAAACTATAAGGAGGTTAAGTGTAATTTTCTCAATTTAATTTCTGAAATTCATAGGGAGGGGAATAAGGGTTGGGGGAGGAGGAACATCAACGATTTGTGGTGTCTTTTGGATGGGCGTAATCCAACAAACAAATAAATAAAAGAGTTGTTAAAGAAAAAATAAATAGGGAAGGGTAAACTAATAGTGTTAAGCAAGGATAGTGAGCCGGGCCAATATACTGATGTGGCATTTCATGGTTGGTCAACACTACTAATTTTATGATGGTGATTGATCACAGAAGTTTTTTCTTATTGATATAATCGTAATTGTTCTCTTATTATAAAATTGTTCTTAGTAGAAAAGATACAATTAGTGAAAGTTACATAAGTCCCTTGAAAGTTATATAAGTCAGCCCACTATATAAGTGGTTTGACAAGACTTTGAGATACAGTTAGAATCAGAGATGCGTAGAAAAAGAAAAACCCTTTCTCCTCCTAAATTATTTTCTTTGAGCATTTTAAAGTCTTAGATCAACCAAGTACTTCTTATTCTGTTCGTGTTCACGAAGGGGGATGGATCCTAATATGAGGGTTGTCATATCACTTTGGAAGTGACCGCCACCAAGAGGCTACACCAATGCCAACGAAGTGAACAGCCCAACCTCTTCGTTTAAAGCTTTGCTTCTCGTAATTCCAAAACACAACAATAGGCTTTTTACTATAGTATAAGAACTTCTCTTTGATAGCAATCATATGGGGGTTCAGGAAAGTTCCATAGGTTGCATAAGCCCAAATTCGATACCGAGTCTAATAATGCTTGTATGATGGCCCATGAGCATTGTTGGTGTGCTCAGGGTTTATGACTATTTTCTTACTTTTAGACCAAAATATTCTTACTTTCTCTTTTTATTATATTTACATATATTTAATTTATATTTTTATTGCATTAACAAATTTATAACATGCAATATGAATGTTCTATGAATTTTATATTATTCCTTTAATATAAGTTTTGTATAAATAAATTATGGAAATCAAGAGTATACTATTTTTCCAACAGGGGGATGGTGCCATTCTACCTGTCTTTACGTTCGTCCATCCTCTCAATATTTTCTTTGTTACCAAAAAGAATATGAAGTTGTTCAATTATTTTCGCCTTTAAAGTATGGAGTTGTTTCTTCTCCATTGTTGTCTTATCCTAAGCTAATTTAGAACTCTATTCTTTTCAGGTGGCAAATCATGCCTTGTTGGATGAAAACCCACGGGATGATGCGAGACCAACATGAAAAAATTAAGAGGCTAGCTCTATTAAGATATGCTTTTTAGGCAAGCAAAAGCAATTCGTTATTAATGAAGAAAACAATACAAAGAGATTGAACCCTAGACCTATCAAGGTATTGAGTGCAACCAATCACCCTGTAACACACAAACTAAAATCCTTAAGAGAACCATACTTCTCCCTAAAAATGCAGTTTTATCTGCTTGTCTAAATATCCTTGAAAAATATCAGTTCCTCATGACCACTACTTGCCTTTTTCCCCAACAGTGGCCAACACATCAGGGGACACAATTCTAACCCGAGAAGAATTAACAGCTCATAAATTTTAAAATAATACCCACCGTTTTTCAACTCCTGCGTGCTGTGGAAGGAATACTAAGATGTCAGATGATGAGATACGTGTGAGCACTGTGGTAGTAGCCGGCAGGTGGGGCAATACCACTTCTCTTTGAATCTCGTCTCGGAAGAGAGCCCAACACAAGAATAATGAAACCATTCGCCCCCTTGGCACTGTCAAGGAGAATGACCAGTAACACAGTAACCGTGTAAAAGGAACAATAATAAGACTATAAGGCGGCAAAGCTTCGAGTCTTTTGACAACTCGTGACATGGAAAACAGTCCTGAACCAAGTGCATAGACATAGACGATGTGCAAAAATAACTATCTTGAGCAATAGATTTAAAATGTCCATGTTTTCTTTCTAGTGTATTATGCGTAAAGCGTGCAACTTCAAGGATGCACACTAAAGGAGTCACTGAACAAGTAATCCTTAACAAATCAGGGATCCACATTTTAAAGATAGGACTCAAAGAAGATAAAAAGACAGGAATCTTTATCTCTAGGGGGGAAAAACAGTATAATTAAAGAAGAAAAAGAGGACTCACATTTTCATTGTCACAAGCAATCATATCCCCAAAAGACACCTAAAGGATCAAGAGAAATACAATGTTTTAGGACAGTAGAGAATATGAAGAAAACCCCATAAGGTAATTTAACCTGGTAGGGATGGGGCACTAGCGAAAGAACGTTGTTTGTGCGTGTATATGGTTTTACAAAGTTAGATTGAGAGGCTTTGAAAATTTGAAATGACAGAACCAGGAGTCATACCTGATGGCAGATACAGTAAGTAGGTTCATTTGGATCTATAGGTTGTTCAACATCGACAGGTGCAGAAAAGTCCTTTCTATGACTGCCTGGAGGAGGCATGAGCTCAAAATCCTTATCATGCTCTCGATCCCAATCCTTGTCCCTACAATCAAGTCGCCTTGACTGAGGTGTTCCATAAAGTGGCTTCCGTTTTTCATGTTTTGGGAAAATAGGTAATGGTGGAAGGATTGCTGGTTCATCTGGTGGTATTTTTCCCTCTAAAAGAATTTGGAAACGGAAAATTAAAAAGACCATGAAAAACGAGCAATGTATAAAAATGCTTCAAGCATAAAGTCCAGCTGCACAGCTAAAGACTGAAGCAGCTAAAGAATTCGAAGCTTGACCAACTGTATTCATGGTCCAGTATAGCAGAAAGCAAACATGAATTCCTAACATTGAAGGAAAAAATGATTTAGCTTGTAATTATGACCTTACCAAGGTTACTACAGTGGCAATGGTGGAAGGATTGTCGGTTCATCTGGTGGTATTTTTCCTTCTAAAGAATTTGGAAATGAAAAATTAAAACCACCATGAAAAATGAGCAATATATAAAGAATTGGAAGCTTGGCCAACCGTTTTCCGTGGTCCAGACAGTAGATAACAAAAACATAAATCCTAACATTGAGGGGAAAAAACGATTTGATATGTAATTATGACCTTACCAATGTTACTCCACTGGCACTCAAATCCTTATTACTTCAGCACGTTAAATAGTTTAAGAGCTTTACCAATAGCCTAGGTCATATAGAATAACAGTATAGCTGGATAGTCCAATACGCATTTACCGTACCTTGCTTTAGATCGTCTGCAAAGTTTGTCAAGTCCTCATCAAGACGTTTTACATGGCTATCTATCTGCATATAATGCAAAATTTAGATACCGCAAGATAAAGTTTTTTGAGATACACTTCGATATAACAAATTATATTCCTGTAAATGGATTGCAAATAATTTAGCATACGTTTTTTGATAAAAGAAGAAAATTTTATTGAGTGGGCGGATGAGATATCCTAACAACAAATAAGCATTACAAGAATGGCAAAAAGAAAAAGACAACCAAGTCACATAAGGAAAGCTTCCAATCTCTATGAATATCCCTAAGATTGCCCCCCCTTAACTAAATCTCAAGCCACAACCCACAAGACGGAAAGCAAATATTCTATATCCCTAAATAAATAAATAAATGCAATTTCTAGAGCTCTCAGAAATATATATTTACACGGAATTTTAATTTTATGTCGTTACATACATACAGTGTGTGATTCAGTATGTACACAAGGCACTGACGACAGCTAAATATTTCTACCTTCACTTCACCTAATGTGAAAAACTTATTCTCTAATATTTGTTACATTCTATTTTGAGGACCAACATATAAGGGATGATGACTAGGATGGATTTTTTTTTGGATAAAAGAAGAAACCTTATTAAAAGAGCAACACAATCATATCCCACAGCTGCTCAACATCAATGCATTTTTCCGAAAAAATATGGTTGTTTCAGTCTAGTCACACTTCCCAAAAAATACCAAAAGTTGCCACCTCCCAGAAATGCTTTGCTTACTTCTGTTTCCCCAAAAGGAAATCACAGTTCCTCGGCACATCCAAAGCTCCCCCACTAACAGCAAACAACTGGCCCAACGATCTAAACATGAGAGAGCAATGAAGGAAGAAGGTGTAGGTTACCATTTCCTGATTTGTGCATCCTCCTTGCAATCACAATGAAACCATTTACTTGGTCTAATAAAAAGGTATTGCAATCATCGTGAAGCATCTTCATATGTCGTTGACAAAACCATATAGGGAGGTTTTTATTTAAAACCAAAAATTGGACATTTGCAGTACTATGGATTTAATATCATGTCAAATTTTTTCATAAGTGTGGCAAAAAAATGATTTATATAATGACATATCTCCCAAAACCCTTTGGTATATGTGTCAAGTCAGATAGACAAGCTAGAATGGATTATAATGGCTAAAGCTGCAAAACTAGCCATAACTTTAAACAATCAGTAAAAGAAAATTAATAATATGATCAAGGCCATGTGCCTGAAATCCCAATAACTTATGAAGACATCGGCCGATTTATACTCATCTGACACAAAGCTTGGGACTGTCAAGATTCTTTTAAATAATCTTCTCCATGTCAAATCCGCGCTGAAAGGGAGGTTTTATCTTTACATGACGAATCTATGAGTTTCCACATCCTTCATTACGTGAAGTTTCACTTAGTGGCTACAAAAGCCACCATCCAGAGGTCTGTTCTGTTGCTAGATTATGATACTCCATCACTGACGAGGGTTATATAGTTTGAAAATAGAAAACCCTAATACAGGGTTGATGGAGAATGGCTCTTGCGTATGTCACCAAAAGGAAAACATAAAATAAAACAAAGCAAAGACAAAGTAAAGGAAAATAAAGGCAAAACAAAGAGGAAACATTTTGAGCTCACAACATCAGTAATTCAACCAATCCTCAGGAAGTATAGACATCTTATTGAAATCAGTATAACCAAAACCCTAATGATTTTTCCAACTAATTTCATTTGAATTACAATAAAACCAGCATTCTCAATTTATTAAATATTTCACATTGTCAAGATCCAAGAGGAAACCTCATCAACTGATGGAAGTGAGCTCCAAGATGAGTTTTATTGCCTAAGAGCTGAGTATCAGGGCCCAATGCCTTAAAAGCAACATCATTCACATACCTTCCTGATGCTTTTTGCATGCTCTATAGCACCAGTTCTAGGGGCAGCTATAAATATAATCTCAAACAACAAGCTCAGATGCCAATTTATATCCAAGTTTCGGCTACAACAATCCCTCTCACACATCACAGACTGGGGTCATATTATTCTTCCTAGAGTGCAACAAAGAACACTTGCACACACTTCCTGTGCCACTCTACACTGCATAAACTGAAGACAGATTCTTGCCACGATACTATTCCATAACATACTATTCAGTATGTTATGGAAAGATATCAGCAAAGGATGGAATTCGATGTTGACCAAGATTAATTGGATCCTTGGCAATGGTGACTCCATATTCTTTTGGGAAGACTGTGGGTGCGGAGACTACACTTTAAAAAGTCAATTTTCGAGTCTTTTTCTACTGGCCACATACAAGAAAGCAACTATCGCTTCCCTCATTGAGAGGGGGAGTTGGAACATTAATTTTAGCAGGAGGGCTATTGGGAGCTCGAAGAATTCTTTGAATTCTTTAACTTGATCTACATGAATTTGAATTTTCTTGGGGGTGAAGACAAGATCAAGTGGAATTTTAGTAAATCTAGTCAATTTAATGTTTGCAATTGTTACTTGGATCTTACTAGCAACAACTCTAAAAACTTGGTGTATGATAAGCAACTCTATACCTCGATTTGGAAATCTGGTGCTCCCACAACTCAAGCCAAAATCTTTACCATGGACAATTTGCAACGACGTGGGCAATGCCTCATCAATAGATGCCCCCTTTGCAAAAACACTTTTGAATCAGCAAATCACCTCCTTATTCACTGTCCTTGGGCGAGGAGAATCTGGGACTTTGCTCTTACAATTATTGGGATCTATTGGGCAATGGCAGGAAGCATTGACAAGCAGGTTATGGCTTGGTCCGGTTTAAATCCTGGTAGAAAAAGGAAGAAGTTGTTTCTTTTGATCCCTCTTAATATCATTTGGGTTATTTGGAAGGAGAGAAATAAAAGGGTTTTTAAGGGTGAAGAATGCTCAATTCAACATATAAGGGAAGTCTGACTTTTCAATTTCAAAGATTGGGCAATCTCTTGTAATTTCGATCCTTTTGTTGATTGTATTGAGCTTATTGATAATCTAACTTTGTAATCTCTCGGGTTAGCACCCCCTTGGCGTCCGATTAATATTTGCTCTTTTACTGATCAAAAAAAAAAATCACTATATAGCAATTTGCGAACAAATTTAGACAATGAAACATTTTTGAGCAGTTCAAGAAAGATATGGTCAATGCTTGTAAGGTTTGAGTAAATTAATAAAAAAAAATAGGAGAGAAAATGCAGCAGCTTACAAGGTCATAGGCTTGCCGTGCAAGTAAAACTTTCTCGGTACAGAGGCTTAAAGCATTATCCTGGTTTGCTTCTATATCCTTGCACATTTTCTCAAAATTCTCATGATCTTCTTCAGCATACCCTTTTCTGGAACACTGAGAAGACAATCCCAAGCAGTACTTGGTGTGCTGCCGCGTTTGATTAATCGTAGCTTCCGTTGTGCAATTAAACAAACAAGATGGAAAAAAAAAAAGAAGAAAGAAATTGAAACATGCAGAAATAATATAAAACCATCAGAAGTAAACATGAAAGTAAAAAGAAAACTGAAGAAGTAATGTATACAATTGTTGTATAGTTAAGAAACACATACACACCTTGGGACCGTTCGTCGAGTTCTCTGATGGTATTAAGAAGCCTCTGGAGCTCTGCTGGCAATGTGCTCGAATCTTTTATAATTTCAGAAAGAAAGGAAATAAGCATCCAATTACTGCAAGCTCCAACAAATTCAAGGAAAAGAATATAGGGAAAAAAAAAGCCAATGAATGTAGTAGAGACGCACACTCTAAATAGTCATCAACGAAAACTCCAGTTCTAGCAATTGCCATGATAAGCCTTGGTGCCTTCTAGGGCTTACAGTTTTGTTCTTTGTGTATACAGCTACCAAGACGAAGCCCCTTTTACCCTTTCATCAGGAGTTCACAGCAAGTAAGAAGAGAAAGTTTAAGTGCGTAAAGGTACACAAAAGATGTTCTGATTGAAAAAAAAAAAAAACAATATTTTTTAAAAATTTATAGAACTATGTTGTTTTGTGATGTATTTGTACAGACTTAGGGACAGGCACCACATAAAGAGTTTCTCAAACTTTATTACTTTACTATTACTAGCTGCATCACATGCACTCCACAACTTCTCAACAACTTTTCCATCGATGTAATATCATCCAAGTTCAGATAATGGTTGTTAATAAATGGAATAGCCTGAGAACCTGGCAGCCCATTATTTGGTGAATGCATAACGAAATTGGGGGGATCCTAGTTCTACAATTGTTCAAAATAAACAGAAAAAGCAATGGTTTGTATTTTTCATACAGGTTTTTTGTATGCAGTGATGTTTGATTTGTTTTTAACCAAACAATGCTGGTTGCAAAATGCTGCAGTTTGCGAACTTGTAAACACCATAATCCTTTGAATGCATAACCAAAGTGAGGAACACACAATCGCTAGAGATTGTGTGACTAAAAATGAGGGACACATAATCACTTCAGCCATCAGTTGAATCATTCGGTGACTAAAAAGCTAACAATGAACACACAATCGCTTGAGATTAAAAAGGTTACAATCATAACAATTTACAATAGAAAAATCCTTTGAAGGGAAGAAGAACAACTGCGAGAAAAAATAGTTCCTTTAAGCGGATCTACAGCGCTGGTAGTTGACCGACCTAGGGATCTGTTCCATCTCCATAGCTCTGAAGATCAAAGTCTAAAAATGAAAACAGATCACGACCTCAAAAACTTAGGTCGTGATCTCAGAAACTTAGGTCGTAATCTCAAAAACCTAGGTCGTGATCTCAAAAGCCATAGCTTGTGATCCTCACACGTTAAATAAAATTGAAGAATACCTAGGGAGGCCGATCCGTTCAAACATAGTGCCAACGAAAGGGAAGGTGTCCGAGGGAGGAAGATCCCAAGCCGGCGGCCGGAGAAAAGAATACGAGGAAGAAAGCAGGAGCCCAGTTGCTGGGAAAACCCGAAAAACTGAAAGAGGCCCAACCCAACCCGAAAGTAAAACCGATAATTGGGTTGATTGCTTATTAAAGAGAATTGGATGGTTTCGATTGCTATTTATTACACCTCTTATCGTCATAAAGGTAGTTTAATAGTGATATCCAATTTTATTTAAATTAATAACGTAAAATCATTTAAAAATAAGAAAAAAAAGAGAAAAAAAAATTAAATTATTATAATTAAAATAATTAATTTTTAATTAAAATATGAATCCCAATGTTGAAAATGAAAGAAAGATCGCATTTGGATTAGATATGACAGCTTCTGAGGGATAGTTTTTTGTGTTTTAATTAGAAAATATATATTTATTTTTATTTTAAATACAATAATTTTTTTCTATTTTTTTCCTTATTAGATCTAAGCACAATCTCTCTTTTACTTTCCATATTGAGATTCACATTTTAATTAGAATATAATATATTTTTAATTATAATAATTTATTTATTTTATTTTCTCTAAATTTTCATATTTTAATTTTTAATAATTTTAAGTTATTAATTTAGATAAATACTGGGATTTGTTGTACTATTTTTATAAGTATAAGAAGTGTATGATAAAAATAATTAATATCTTCAATAATCACCTAGGGGAAAAAAAAAAATCCAAACCCAAACCCAAGAAATCAACCCAACTATCGGTTTTGCTTCTGGATTCGGTTGGGTCGCTATTCGGTTTTTCGGGTTTTCCAATCAGCCAGAGGCTCCTTCCGCGTTCTTCTTAGTTTCTTTGCACCAGCCGCCCGCTTGGGAGGGATCTTCCTCCCTTCGACACCTCTGCTGTTCGCGCTATTGTTTGAATGGATAGGCCTCTCCAGGTATTCTTCAATCTTACTTGACGTGCGGGGATCACAATCTAGGTTTTCTGAGGTTACGACCTAAGTTTTTGAGGTCGCTATTTCTTTTCATTTGTAGGCTTTTTTTTTTTTTTTTGGGAATTTGTTTTCATTTGTAGACTTTGATCTTCACAGCTATGGAGATCAGTCGTTGGCACAGATCCCTAGGTTGGTCAACTGCCAGCGCTATAGATCCGCTTGAAAGAACCATTTTTCTCGCAGTTGTTCTTCTTCCCTTCAAAGGATTTTTCTGTTGTAAACTGTGATGATTGTAACCTTTTAATTTCTGGCTGTTGTGTGTTCGCTGTTAGCTGTTTAGTCACCGAATGATTCAATTGATGGCTTATATTTGATTAAGTATAGTAGGTTCAAATTGGTGTTGTTTTATCTGTCTTACGTACAATTGATGCCTGTTCATCCACTTCGTGCTGAAGGTACTGTCTCTTAGATGGTACAATGCCACAGTGCACCGCTTTGTTTGTTTGTTTATCTTTTGAGCTTATATTTGATATAAATAATGTGAGATTCAAATCATGACTTAAGTTTCCCTTGATTCATGTAATGTGTTAGGCTGATGTTTATTTGTTGGTGATTGCCTTTTTTGACAAACTCACCGCTTTGACGTGTCAGAATGGCCTCCTAGATCTCTGTTCCATTCCAGTTGCCCTCAAGCTTTGCAGATCTGTTGATTCAGGTATGTTTATTGCCTTCCAGAAAATCCCTTGCCTTTTTCTGTTTATTTTGAACAATTATGGATCTAGGATTCCCTCATTTTGGTTATGCATTCAAAAACTACTGCATTTAATGATGAGCATTGTTTGGTTAAAAACAAATCAAAACATCACTGTGACTGCATACGGAAAACCTTTATGAAAAATAAAAACCCTTGCTTTTTACTGTTTATTTTGAAAAATTATAGAACAGGGATTCCCCCAATTTCGTTATGCTTTTTCAATAGACTTTCTCACCAGCATCATAATAACTTTCTCCAGGATCTCAGTTTTCTCGGGAAAACATCGCTTGATTTTTGGAGATCCACCCAACGCACCTGTGGAAAACCTTTTATCCTCTTCTTCTGTAGGGAAAAACTTCTCATATTCACCTGCGGGATCCATAGGCCTCCCATAAGATCTTTCTCATCAATCCCCTCTACTACTCCCAGCCGCACCCACCCTGTAAGGTTAGTTTTTCGGCAAGGTTATATTTTTACTTGGCCTGAAAAATGGCCGCAAGGGTGTGCATCCTAGCCACAATGGTTATGGTGGTGGGGCTTTTGGGTGGTGTTTGCCTTCCCATAGAAGGTCTTGGGGTCAACTGGGGAACTATGGCCACCCATAAGTTGCCGCCTGATGTGGTGGTTCAGATGTTAAAAGACAATGGCATCGGGAAGGTGAAACTGTTCGATGCAGATGAGACCACCATGAGTGCTCTTGCCGGCTCTGGTATTGAAGTCATGGTCGCCATCCCCAATGACCAGCTCGCTGTGATGAACAATTATGAGCGAGCTCAGCAGTGGGTTCGTCGGAATGTTTCCCGCTACATCTTCAAGGGAGGAGTTACTATCAAGTGAGATTTGCTCCTCGTTTCTATTAATTTTCTTTCTTAAAATTTTATTCCCTTGTTGTCTGTTTCAGTGTGTTAGTTCGTTCCTGTTGTTTTTCCCTCACTGGTTTCTATATGTCAATACAATACAAGTAGATATTGAGAATCAGTTTTTGCCATCTGTGTGATTGCCGAGCTGAATTTGTACCCGAGTCTTAATTTTTCGCTAATTCGAGGAAAGGGGACACCAGTAGAACAAAGAGTTGCTTCTTGCATCCAGTTTTTGATGTGTGCATTTAATTTTATGCCATTATTCTTTAATATTTCAGACAAAAAATTTGCTTATATATTAAAATGTGGCTCTTTGTTAATGTGCTATTGATTATTCATCACTCACAAAGTCCCTTTCTATTAGGATAACATCACTCTCAACTGGTCATTTATCTGAGAGGCTGGCTATACGTCATCCCTTTCCTTTCCTTCCCAGCTGCTTCTTTTTATTATTCACTACAGGAGTTTATTTCTCTTTATCTTCCTGTGCACATGCGTGATTCTGGTTCCTTGTTTCTTTTAGTAGCCTTTGTGATTCCAGTTCCTTGATTCTTTTAGTGGCGTTTATGTTTCTATGGTCAAAACTGGGTTGTTCCAGGTTTAGGTCACATTAGGAGCTAATTTACTTTTTGAAATTAAAAATTGCCTGCAAAGATTACAAGGGTGGAAGGAGGGGTTGGGGTTAGCCATTTTTATAGAAGTGTTGCAACACTGTTTCAAAGGTTAATCAGGTCTCTAGCTTGTCCTGCTATTTAACATTGTAGGTTAGGATTGTCAATTCTTACTTTGTTCCCTTTGGATTCATTTGGGTCAACACGGGCCTTGCCCAATGGCATTTCCTCCCTTCCCTTTCAGTTGCGCACCACGTTCTGAGCAAATTAGCTAGCCTACAAATGTTCCTGAATCTCTTGGTGGATTCTGAGGTGCAAAGGAGAATCGGGTTCTTCCAGGTGGGAGTTTCTATATGGGCACATAGAATTGTGTGATGAAAATGAGCTTTCGCATTTGAAGCTTTGAGAAATCGAGGAAGGGGTTTCTATGACTTGCTTTAAGATATAGTCACACACGTATTGGTTTTATAAGTGGGGAATGATAAGTATGAACATGTTTGGGTAAATGTTTTTACGGATTTCTCAGACATCTTGCGTGTATACTTACTGCATCAAAAATAGTATTGCTGTCAGCATTTAACTTTAGTTTATTCTTTTGTTGTCAGCTATAATTAGGTTGAGCTGTTTCGCATTTTTATTTTACTTGAGAATTTCATCCCTGTCTTTGTTTGTGCAGATATGTTGCAGTAGGGAATGAGCCTTTTCTCAAATCATACAATGGAACTTTTCAGAATGTTACGTTGCCAGCACTTAAGAACATCCAAAATGCGCTTAATGAAGCTAGCTTTGGAGACTCCATAAAGGCTACTGTTCCCTTGAATGCAGATGTCTATGGTTCGCCGGACAGTAATAGAGCTTATCCCTCGGCTGGGGTATTTCGCAATGATATCACTGGGTTGATGAAACAGTTGGTGGAGTTTTTAGGCATGAACAATGCGCCCTTCACTGTCAATATCTACCCCTTCTTAAGTCTCTATGGCAATGACGACTTTCCTTTTGACTATGCCTTCTTTGATGGAGGAACTACGATTGGTGATAGTAATGGGATTAAATACAACAACGTTTTTGATGCCAACTTTGATACATTGGTCTCAGCCCTCAAGGGGGTGGGGTTTGGGAACATGAGCATATTGGTTGGTGAGGTGGGATGGCCTACTGATGGTGACAAAAATGGCAATATTAATAATGCAATCAGATTTTACAATGGGTTATTGCCAAGACTGGCAGCCAATAAAGGCACCCCACTTCGTCCGGGTTACATAGAAGTTTACTTGTTCGGGCTCCTTGATGAGGATGCCAAGAGCGTTGCTCCTGGTGATTTTGAGCGCCACTGGGGTATCTTTGGGTATGACGGCCAGCCTAAGTTCCCAATGGACCTTTCGGGTCAGGGTCAAAACAATTATCTGGTAGGCGCCAAGAATGTGGACTATCTGCCTCAGAAATGGTGCGTGTTTAACCCGGATGCCAAGGACCTAAGCAAGCTTGTAGATAACATCAACTACGCTTGCACTTATTCTGACTGCACTGCACTTGGTTATGGTTCTTCCTGCAATGGTATGGATGCTCAAGGGAATGCTTCCTATGCATTTAATATGTACTATCAGGTTCAAAATCAGGACGATATGAGTTGCAATTTCCAAGGCCTGGCCAAGGTCACCACCCAAAATATTTCGCGACCTAATTGCAACTTCCCCATTCAAATACGTTCGTCTTCTGCTACTGCTATTCTGTGTCGCCCTCTCCTGTTTTTGTTATCTGCGGTGCTAACTTCTCTGTTTCTGTAGATCTTATCCTTCGCTGGAAGCACTCTCATGTACCATTATGTTATTTGTTTATCATTCTTGTTGCTACTGCTCTATTCAATTAAACTTGCTGGTGTACATCACTTCCCTAGCACTAAATAGCATATAATTTGCCAGCATTTAATGTCAGGTTTGATTGATTACTTGCTACATTTCAAAAACCAATTTGAGTATTCTTTCTACATTAACAGATCGCCAGCATTTGACATCGGATGAATGTAGCATAGCATGTACTAAAGCAATTGTTTTGAGCCGTATAAATGCCTCACCCTGCCGAGGTTACATATTCCACTAATGAATCCTATACTGCTATTTTCAATAAAATGACCAAATAAGTGCTATGAATGGTGTTCAGGAAAACAAAATGTTATGAAATATCCAGTCGAATTGTCCTGGTTCTTGAAAAGCACATTGCGCTGCCAATAGCAGTCTGAAAGAGCACCGTCAGTAAAAACATCACTGGTTTATACATGGCATTTATCAATTTCATGAGAGTGGGAGGGGAGCGATGGAATAAGTAGCACGTTTGCATGCATTACTGATTTCTGCATGCGTCAAGCACAGGCTCAACAAACTGCAGCTGCAGATCTAAAGTCCGCGGCCAAAGATTTAATGTCACTTGAGCTGTAGATGCCTTTTATAAATATTGGTGCCATTCTCGGGGTGTTCCCTTTCTAACGCTCAGCATCTTTATAGCTGTGTTTGTCAAGGGTACCGTGAGTACATCGTAGTCTTTAGGAATCTGCAACATGACAATATGTAGCTTCATTGATGAGGGTGGGAGAATGACAACTGAAGCCTTTCTGCTGTTTTTCATTATTTACATTTATCAAAGAAAATTCATCTCACACTTGACCAAGTGATGAGCTAGTTTGCAGCATTGTGATTGAGATCTCAAAATATGTGTTTGGTCCCGGATCTGCAGCCGGCGACCAAGCCCATACTCATTTTTATTGTGTAATTATTTCCTAGTAAACAACCAAGCTTTAAGAAGGCATAGCAGGGAAACTAGTAGAACCTTGGGAATTTTGATTAGCTTCATAGCTGCTTCCTCTATAGTTTTATGGCCCTTCCTTGAATTGCATTTGGCACAAGCTGTGACCTGTTGCAAGGAAGAGCCCCATTCAGTTGGGTAACGAATTTGCGACAGGATTTAATCTTTCATCCACTGCCCAAATTCCCACATAAAAATTACAAGTAATGACTTTTTGTTGCACTTACAATTTTTTGACCTAAAATGCACAGGGAAAATGACCGAAAAGATTCGAGAATCTTAATTTATTTACTATCATAACATCCTCTTACATGAAGCTCAAACATATCAACAAGGCGGGGAAACAATGAGCCCCAGAAGTCAGATTTGGCAATTCGAGTAAACTGGAATCCAGGAGGCGTGATATGCTGTTACAAGTATATACATTCATGTATTGACAAAATGTACAAAGCCCCAACAATTTATAGGTACTAAGGATGTGAAAGCAATTCAGCTGTGCCAAACTTTTCCTTCAACCGGATATTCCACAAAACAACAGGGGGAAAAAAATTTTTTCCATGCACAAACCTTTACATTTGTTTTGAAATTCAGAGAATAAATCTAGTTACTAACACAAGTTCTCCACAAAACGTGTTTTCCTGAACTTATCCTGGAAAAGGCCAGAAATTCCAATGTAATAGTTTAATTGTGACATCCCAATCTGACACTAGAAGTAAGGTGATTATGGGTGTGGCATATAAGTTTAAGCTTACGATCCCAAAAGTACCTTCTTGGCTAGTCCTTTTGGGTGAGAATTTGCCCAGTGCTAAGGTTGTGATTCAAGGTGCTATAGGATGGTATTAGAACCTACACCAGTTAGAAATATGAAACAAAGTAATGCATAGAACTAAGTGTTATGCACAAAGTGCTACACCAAGAAGGATGAGAACCACCCCTTGAGGCGTGAGCCGCCTCTTGAATCCACATCTCCTAGTAATGTCTTTGTGACAAACCTAACTGTAATAAGTTGTGATAAGAATAGTGCAATTAAGAGGGAGTGGCATATAAGTTAACGCCTATGATCCCAAGCATACTTTCTTGCCTAACTCTTTTGAATGAAGATTTGCCTTGTAACAAGACTGTGGTTCGTAAAACAATCCTTTGTCAACTTATGTTTTGAGTCTATGAAATTCTCTTTGTTTTAGATAGAAGCCCCTAGATTTTTAAGTATAATTTCAGAAAGCTAGCCTGGTTATAAACGCATTTATAATATAAGATATAAGAATAGCCATACAGCCTTTATGTCCGCTCACCAAATTTTCCCATGTCCGTCTCCCACCACGTGCGATTGGCAAAACATGATCAATGGTCAAGTTCTGTTTTGAAGAACAATACCTATTGGCAAAACATACAAATAACATATTATTGAATAACGTCCAACTCCACTGGTGACAGAAACCATCTATAGAGCTACTAACTTTTTTTGCCCCCTCCCTACATCAGAAATGAAACCTTCAGTTTAATGGGGTGAGTAAATGCAAGCATTGTAAAAACCGGAGAGATCCCCCCCGGTCCCCCGCAGAAAAAGAGCACGTATGCATGGCTGCTGTGAGATTCCATATGTACTGTTTGTTTGCAATTAATACACTTTGCACTGAAAATGCTGACGTGATAAACCTAAGTAGCTCTTTTATTGTTACTTGACTAAAATACCTCTAAAAAGGACCACTAAAATTTTGTACATCAGCATTTCGGTGAAAAAGGTGCACGAAGGATATACAAGTATAATTACTCTTCCCTCCTGCTGTGTTGAATTATGATTTTGTTTAACACATTTGAATCATATCACACCTAGTGCATTCTAGTTGAAGGTGGGTTTTACTTTATTTTTAACGGTGAGAAACTTGCTGCTTTCCGATGATGTAAGCATCTAGAAAAGCATCTAAAAACAATGATTCCAGCAGCCTTTCCATACCATACCCAAGGACAGAATTTTTAGTATAAGAAGAGTTATGTAGTACGTAGAGGAAGTTCAAGAAATCCTCCAACAAAAGTTTACTAGAAAATGAAACAAAAGGGGGGCAAGAAAAGAAGCAGTAGCATACTTACTGACACATGTAATTATCGCGGAAAAATATGTTTTTGCGGTTAAGAGTTGTTTTTATTCTTCTTCGCTTGACAACCTGTAGTAAATGGGGAACCTGGATGACAAAAAGACATGGAGCATGTCAGTTTGATCAATTTTGTTAAAGGCTCTAGCAACGCTGCATAGGGCGACCCCTCGCCGAGGTGCTAGAAACTAAACCTCGCATTCAGGTACCCTCAGGGACGTGAGGTACATGTCAGATGAGGATGAAGAGTTCTGATGCATATCAAGAGTTGAAAGTGGTGAGAATCCGTAATATTTCTAAAACTTTAGGAAAGCATTATGCAGAAAAAAGGTTGAAAGTGATGAAAGGACATATGGCATTAGAATAATTTCAAGAGAACTCGAGCACACCTACCTGTAAGACTGCTGGTATGTTGAAGGAACCACTTGCAGAGTTAACAGTCTGATCATAATATTCGAGAACATCAGCCTGAACAGGAACAACATCAAGGTCTTAGAAAACCTTACAGATCAGGCTTTCTAATGATTATAGAGTCTATTTGGAGAAAAGGGCCAATTTCCTAAATATTAAATAAAGCAGTAGAATTTACTTATACATCTAAAGACACACACAAGCACGCCTTTATATACACACACACATACATATATACATATATATACATACACACACAGAGAAACATCTAAAAATCTAAATAGGCGCAATAGGATAACCTTCTACATGAATTCCAACCATATGAAAAATTAAATAGCCACAACAGGATAACCTTCTCCATGAATTCCAAGCAAATAGCACGCCTCCAGCAGACAACATTGACAGGCCTGCAAAATGACAAACACAATAAAACCGTGAGAAATCTTATGACCAAGAAGAAATTAAGTTTTGGGTCGTGATGGAAAACCTACTTTTGAAAATGTTGGATAATGGAATTCATTTTACTATGAGACAGACAAATATCACGAGTGTCAAATATAGGTTTGTAAAATTTTTGTTCCTACACGACTACTGTTTTATTTTTCTCCAGTGATTTTCTTTTATCAATGAATGCAAAGGCACCCGACAGTTTTGAGTCTACACGTTTCCCACACCCTCACACTAACAACAAAGGAAATGCAATTGGACCAAAGGTCAATTGTGCTTAACTAATGCAACTAGAAGACATTCTCCATTGTATCTTTTCTTCTTTTAACTAATGTAACTATGTTAATAGAAGGGGAAAAAAACAATATAATGCTGGAAATGAAGTGCGCTACATGCAACACAAATAAAAATCAAAAGAAAGCGGGATTAGCTTTTTCATCTATCCCCCTAGAAACAGAGTCTGGAGGACTCACAACGTTCAAGACTTGTGGCTGCAACCAATTGTTTCAAGATATTACGGCAAGGGGACATAAGCAATGTGATACACATGCAATGACTTCACCTTCTTAGTAATCTAGTACAGTTCCGCAAAGACGACCACAAAAAGTATGTGAAGCCTTCGGGAGTACTAAATGCAAAGCTCATTTAACACATTTTCCAACATCTCAACAGTGCAAAGAGCATATGTTATTTTGAACAACATGGTCTGAGGTGGAACCAAATTATTTGTGTTTCCAGGAGCAGACGGGAACCATGGAATGATGCTTTTATGATTCTTCCCCGTTATCCGTCTGTTTTGCTTGAAAATGGAAATAATGGAAAATCTATCTTTCGAAGTTGATGACCACTCCTTTCAAATCAAAAGTCAGCTTCATCATTTCATTCTATTGCAATTCTCAGCTAATACGGCCTCCCCCCTCCTATCATACAAAAAACTTAAATTTGCCATAAACAAAAGACAACTCATAAATTGATCATTAATAAATAATGACCAATAAAGTGCTAGTCATAGAAAACTATTCACTTTTCAGTTGAAAACAAAATTAATATATATATATATATAAAATTTTTTTTAAGAAAAGGAGGAGACCTGTAAGAGATATCCAAGACGAGACCCCTGAAGCAAGACAACTCGTCCCTCTCAAACTCAGCCCCATCATAATCGTCGAAGACGCAATCTTCGCCCACAGTTAACCGCACCTCCGCAATGAAGCGGGTGGATCTCTTGAGGGAGGAGGATGAGAAGGAATACAGAATGACAGAAGGAATAAAGACAAGCCTGGGCTTGAGGAAAGGTATCGATTGGCCTTCCGGCAGTCTAAGACCAACCCCGATTCTATATTGACTTAAGTCCCTAGGTTCTAGCCCGAAAGAGACTCCCTCGGCGGTGAATAAAGGCTTTAGCCGGCCCTGTACACCAAATCGCGCCATGAACAACGTCTGCACGCGGGCGCGAAAGACAGAGGCTCCTCTCTTCTTGTCACGAAGGAGCGGGGAAATGATATGGCTAGTTCATGTTAACCAACGGGAAATATCCGTGACCACAAATTTTTCCTCGAATACCTTCCTCTAAAGTCGCCACGGCTTGACGAATTTGCCCTCTGTAAGTTTTTGGTTTCGAAATTTTTTCTAGAATGAGGCTTGAGTGATTGTTGAGGAAATACTTCATCATTTTAATTTTATTTATCGCACTTCGTATATTTATGGAAATAACTTGATAAGTTCACAACATTCAATTCAGTTCAAACTGATAATAAAAAATAATTAAATGGTTGTACATAAAAAAGATAAGAATATATTTTATAATTAAAATATAAAAATTCATTTTTCAGAACTTTTCTCGCTAGGGTTTGAGGTTTGGGGTTTCAGCTTTGGGATTTAGGGTTTGGGGTTCAGGGTTTAGGGTTCAGGGTTTTAGGGAAGTTCGAAACAATTGGGATTTGTTTGGAGATCGGATGCAGTTACTAATTCACGATCTGGTGCCTCATAGCTATGTTATAATAGATCCGAACACTTGTCCCGAATCGACTACCAGACATAATTGATTTAATGAATAACTAAAGAAAACAGATGGGAGATAAAAGGGAAAAAAACAACACTCGGACATTATTAACACAAAAGAAGAAGAAAGGGTGCAAGGGTGCCACCTTTCATACACTGAACAGGTGTATAAGGGTGCACTCATCCATCGTCCATTAAATGGTTCCCTATTATTAACCCAAAAGTGGAACCATAAACAACACACTTAATACTATATTACAGAATTAGTCACATCCCAAAGGGGAGTTTATAGCGACCAAACGCGTAAAAATTTAACCACCAATGGCCCTTTAACCCCTAACACCACCACCACTCTCATATGGCGCGTTCGTACGGGATCTATCTGAAAAAGGTTCAAACCAACAAGGGTGAGTGTCAATGAATACCCAGTAAGGGATAATCAATCAGGTGCATGTTGAAGAAAGTTCAACACAACAAATTCAACATAGTTTAGCTTAAACCATGAATCACTGAGAGACCCATAAGGTCATGAACGGTGTGTCTGTTCAAACCCAGACACAGGGTCCAACTTTTGTGCATTAACCCAAGCATGGGGTCTCCCATTCCCGCTTCTGCGGTTATTCATCTCAGTTATCAGGTTCAAACGTAACATTCAACGATTAACATAACAAGTGGGACTGAACAATTAGGTCCAACCACGTTCAAATCAACGTTTGAGATTTCAACAATTAAAATGACAATAATTGGGTTGGTGAGTTCAAATGATTATTCTCGATTGTAGCCAAATCAACAAATTAGGCTCAAATAACAGGTGCAATCATAATCCGGATGAACAAATCAACGTAGACATGCCAAATAATGTCCAAAACAACAAATAGGACTCAAATACTAATAGGTTCAACTGAATTTCAAAGGAATCAAGACAGTTCAACAAAAGAACTGAAATTCCTCACCGAAAAATAAAATCAAAGTAAAAGAATAGAATCTCTCTTACAAAAATAGATCACCCTTCCCTCTCTACGCTTCACGCTCTCATTCTCTTTAGTTTTTCTTTTCTTTTCCTTCTTCACTCTCCTGCGGCTCTCTCTCTCTCTCTCTCTCTCTCTCTCTCTCTCTCTCTCTCTCCCTCTCCTGTTCTTCTTCATTTCCTTTCTTCTTCTTCTTTTTTTTTTTTGCCGACTGTTGCCAGCTATTTTACATTTTGTTAATGTATACATATACATTATTTAAACTCACCCACTCTTGGCAACTCAAAGACTTACAAGTTAAGTCTTTGATTCCCCCCCCCCCTCTCTCTCTCTTTTGTTTCTCTTCTCCTTCTTCTTTTTTTTCTTTTTGTTGTCGTACTGTACCACTCCAACTTTACTTAATATAATATATATATATATATATAGTTATCAACTTGCCAGAACTTAGTGAATAGTCACTAAGTTCCGCTTCCCCTTCTCCCCACGCGTAACTTTGATATATATACATATATAATAATAATTGTATAGGATAACACATGTATAATTTTAACACCACATACACATGCAAAATCATTACCATATGCAATAGCTAGGTGCGCATATAAATAATCACGTGTCGTTCGTCCATCAATCCCACTTTTCATCATATTTTTCCATCCTTAAATAATTATTAGGTTCCTAAATTCATCATTTTACTACTCCGATCCTTCAACCAACACAAGCATCACATCCATCGATCAATTTTTAGTTCTATATTTGCCACGTATTTCAAATTAAGATTAACTGGAAATTTAGGGGTATCACATCCTCCCATCCTTATAGGAATTTTGTCCACGAAATTAACGTGCCTAATCCATGAACAATCTCGATACTCCCATCTCGTGCTATCTTCGGGCTCCTAAGTTGCTTCCTCTGTTGAATGGTTCTGCCATAGTACCTTTGCTGATGGTATCCGTTCAGTTCTCAATACTTGTTCCTTCCGATCTAATATTTGAATGGGTCATTTCACATAAAATAATTCTTCTTTAAGCTTTAGCAGTACATCTTTGAGTACAAGCATCGAGTCAGGTAAGTACTTCCGTAATGTACAAATTCAACATAGTTTAGCTCAAACCATTAATCACTGAGAGACCCATAAGGTCAAGACACGGGGACCA